>CM075062.1:96336844-101336844 GCA_037428765.1 Rubia yunnanensis | reverse complement strand
GAACAACAATCCTAATTTAACAATCATGCATCAGAGTTTGTTGGTTATGAATTGGGTCTTTCTCATTCTTAGTGATGTTAGCATATTAAATCTATAGATCGTCTCTTAGGTTATATGTTAATTAGAGAAATAGCTATTGAAGTGTCCTCCTGATTATCGACAAGGTAAGGAAAGATTGGTTGCTTGCAACTATAGCTAATTTGTGTGCATGCATTTAAATTAATCTTTGCATCAAGGATCAAGATAGAAAGCCAGTACAGAATTGATCGGAACCAAAATTTTCTCATCATAGTTGAATCTTTTTGCAATCTGTAACAAGTTTTTATTCTTATTTTTACTCAATTTTTAGTTTTTCTTATTCACTGCCCTCATCTGGTTATTTTGGTCACAAATTTGCCGTTTAAAGATTAAGGAAAAAGTCTCACCAATCTCTTGGGAAACGAACTTGCTTGCAGCTATACTGGTCGGTATGTCTATACTGGCCGCAGAATTTTGAACTGAAAATTCAGCTTAGATCTCAATTTTTTTGGGTGTAAAATGACACACCATCCCCTAACATTCTTAATATTCTTAATACATGTACTCCTTATTTTCAATACTTATAAAAAATTTGAATAAAACTAATGCCAAATATTTTAGTTTTATCCCAAGCACCTATAACAGAAATTGTTTACTTTTTTCAGTCAACCGAGGGCATTTAAGTAATTTTAACTCCCCTAACAAACTTAAACGGCACCTTTCATTTCTCCTTCCGAACAAAATTTTGACTTTTTATCTCTTCCTTCTTCATCCTCCAAAGAGCCACAGTCTCCGTCAACAACCTATTCTGCCACCTTTTAGCCACTACTTTTGATAGAAGCACAACTCTGAAGTCCAGATTCTTGAAGCTATAAAGCGTTTTGATGCGATCCTTCAACCCATTTTGCTCTCTTATGTTTATGAGCAACCAATATTTTGTTTTCGGCATCCGATTCGAACTGCAGGATCCACCAAAGAATCAATTTAGGTTGAATTTTATCGTTTAATTGAATGCAGTTCAATTAATATTTTTCTTTTACAGCTGCTCGAATCAGGAAATTTTGCCCCTTTTCTGATTTATGCCTTTTTATTAGAGAAAATGACTTATGTGGCCCTCGAACTATCACCATCGTCCACCTTTGACCCTTCAATTTGTTTTCAACAATTTTGGCCCCTGAACTTACAAAACTTGTGAATTTTGCACCTTCCGTCAAGTCAAACCGTTAAGTTAGGTCAAAGCGTCAGTGTTTAAGGGCAAATTTGATATTTGATATTTTTCCTTTTTATTTTTTTCTCTTTTCTCTTTTCAATTTCCTTTTCATTTTTCTATTCTTCCCCCCTCCACACCTCCCCCCCACCCCACCCCCCACCCCAATGTTCCCAAGCCGCTGCCATAGCACCCAGTGTGCCCATCTTGCCCAGCCCATCTTGCCCAGAACTCCATCGACACAAATTCAGTCCCATCTTGCCTAGAATCGATTCTGAGCCACACAAATTTGCTGCCACGGTACCCTCCCCACCCTTCACCGAGCATGGCAAAGGTCTCCAGCAATGCCGCCGCCTGTGGACGTGGATGAACTCAAGTAGATCGAGCCCGATCTTGGATTTTACGGTGGAGTAGAGATCCACCACTTGGCTTGCGATGAGCCACTATTAGCAAATGGGCTTTGCAAGCTCCACGGCGGCGAGCTTTTCACTGGCATTCTTAGGATATATGATCCTGGGAATGATTCCTGGTTGGACGTGTGTGAGATCCCAGCGCTCATAGGTGCATGTGACGTGGTGATGGGAGAGTGTGTGTGGCCTGCGGTGGCGCTACTAGGGGATTGTGGTGGTGAATGTGACAGAGGAGCCATGTCGGGTCTGGACCATGGAGCCTCCTCCACCACCGCCGAGAATAGTGTTGGGTCTGGATAATGGAACCTCCGCCACTGGGTCTAGACCTATGTTGATTCCTTTATTGCCCCGAATGGTGGAGCCTCCGCCACCGAGAACAGAAGTCGATCTGATGAAAAGAGAAGAGAGCTGAGAACATAAGTCGAACCGAATAGAAGAAAAGAGAAGGAAAATTTAAAAGAAAAAGAAGAGAAATATGTATACACACACACACAGATATATATATATATATACACATGTATATACACACACACATATATATATGCACATGTATACACACACACACATATATATATGATTACACACAGCCACAATTAGGTGTGGGTTTTACATTCTATCATGGTATCAGTCATGTTTCAATAAAATTCTCTGGTTTTCCCAAAAAAATTCCAATCTTCTTTCCCGTGTTTTTTCTAATCTAGGCCACGTCCACCCGCCTTGTTTTTCCGATCATTTCCGCCACTCTCAGGTTGTGGTGATCGCCCATCAGAGCTCTCACGCACTGCCTACGCGTCGCCCGCCCTTCTTGTACGTGCCGCTGATCCGGCCGCTGGTGGCCCTGTCTTTTCTTGTTCCTAATGGCGTCCATTACGCTTCCATTATTGATCAGCTGCATCACTATTAAGCTTGATGGTTCCAACTATTCTTATTGGCGTACTCAGGTTACTTCTGTTCTTCGTACTGTCAATTCGATTGGTTTTGTTGATGGATCTGCCAAGTGCCCTAATCTCCCTGCAAGTTCGTCTTTCGAAGAAACCGATGACATGAATCATGCCGAAGAAAAGGCTCGTGATGCTTGGATCCAGCAGGATCAACTGGCCTAGGCTGTTCTTTTCTCATCACTGTCACCGGCTGCAATGTCAGTAGTAGACAGTATGGTCACTGCTGCTCATGTATGAGATGCTTTAGCTAAAAAGTACCAGAACAATTCTCATTCTCGTCACCTTTTTCTTTGTATTCATTTGTACGGCTTTCATCAAGATGACCATTCTGTTCAAGATAATTATTCTCATTTTAAGGATATCATTGATGAATTGTGTGTGCTCAAACATCCTCTCCATGATGATGATGTTACTGTTCTTTTTTGTCGTGGTTTGAACCAACAATTCTCCAAGTTTTCCAATTCTGTCATGCTGAGATATCCATTACCACCTTTATACTCTATTGTTGTTGATGCTGAGGCTTTGGGGTTTCATCTCAAAGCTCATTCATCAAATTCTGGACCTGCACCTGCTATTTTTTCTGCTCGTCAACAGGCGTCCGAAATGGCTAACTGCGGGAGGAGAGGCTGCGGTAACAGAAGAAAAAGGGGGAGAGGTCGCAGTCGTGGCCAAGGCAGTAACCGAAATTCATCACCGACCGGTGGCCCTCCATCAGCGCCTCGTGGCCGTGGCAGTGTCACCTATGTCTGCCATTGGTGTCATCGTCCCAGTCATCTTTCTGAATTCTGCTACAAGCTTTCTCATGTTGGTCGCAATGATGTTGCAAATAATGCAGACACAACTCAGCCACAGTACTATCAGCAAAATAATGTAACTTCAGATTGGTACATAGCTTCTGGTTCTACCAATCACATGACGGCTTTTGTATCCAACCTGAATAGCGTCACTTTATAATGGTAATCATCATGTTTATTTTGGCATTGGTGCCTCTTTGCGTATTTCCCACATTGGCGATTCCCGGATTTGTGATTCCTTACTTTATCTGATGTTTTAGTTGTTTCTCACATCACCAAGAATTTATTATCTATTTCCAAGTTGACCAGGGATCTAAATGTTGTTGTTTGTTTTGATGATAATGTCTTCACTATTCAGAACAAGGTTACCAGGGAGCTTGTGGGTCAAGGACACAGTGAGAGAGGTCTTTACATTTTAGATTATGATGGTGCTGCTTTAATGTCTTTTGTTAATGCAGATAAATCCAAAGCCTCATTTGAGCTATGGCACAGCTGTTTAGGACATGTTCCTTTTAATGTCGTTTCTGTTTAAGTAAGACTGGTTATTTGTCAGTCACTAGCTTACTGCCTAAGCCTCATTTGTGTTCTTCTTATGAGATGGCTAATGGCAAGAGTCTTTCTTTTACTGACAATTTAAAACACGCACCACACATACTTGATTTAGTTCATTGTGACCTATGGGGACCCTCACCTGTTGTCCCTCGCGCTGGGTACATTTATTATGTTATTTTTATTGATAATTTCTCTCAGTTTACTTGGTTATTTCCTCTACGACGAAAGTCTAACTTTATGGAAGCATACATGTAATTTGAAGTTCTGGTTGAGAATCAGTTCTCTACCACCATCAAGGTATTTCAGAGTGATGGTTGAACCAAGTTTATAATCATCATATACAGACTCATTTTGTGTCTAACGACATTCATCATCAGCTTTCTTGCCCTAGCACTCTTCAGCAAAATGGTCGTGCAAAGAGGAAGCATCGGCATATTACGAAGATAGGTTTTTTGATACTCTTTCATTCTGGACTTCATCATTCTTTTTGGTATGATGCTTTTTGTATGGTGGTCTACATCATCAACATACTGCCTACTCTAGTTTTATCTGGTCAGTCTACTTTCTGTTATTTTTGGCACTGCACCTGACTACTCCAATTTCCATCTATTTGGCTGTCGAGTTTTCCTTATTTGAGGCCCTATGCTGCGCGCATAAACTGGCCCCTCAGAGTATGTCTTGTATATTTTTGGGATACATTTCGCAATACGAGGGTTATCAATGTCTTGATCCTCATACAAGGAAGGAATACAGCACTCGCCATGCTCAGTTTGATGAGTTGTTGTTTTGGCTACCCGTACTGGCACTGTTACTGATTCTTCATCACTAGATGTTTCTGCTTTTTTGGAGCCTTCGTCGGTTCCATCATAGGTGTTTGAGTCATCTTCTCCAGCCCAATCACCCATTATTTTGGAAAATTCAATTTTCCAACTATACCGGAAGCAAAGGGTTATTCTGAAAATTACATATGTTTGCCACAAGGTGACCAGTAGCGTGTCTGACACAAGCCAGTGCCGCCAGCACAGCTGACGATACCGCCACAACTCATGCGCCGGCCACCTCGACCGCGCGTGAACACCATGCTCCACCTAATCAACCGCCGGTATTTTCAACTCTTTCATCGGATGCCCCTGCTTCTCCAGTGCTATTAGCACTGTCGCTATCACTGCCACCTACTAGGATGCAACCAAATGCCTTGCGTTCCATGCCCGTCACCTCAGTTTTTGTGCCCTCCTCAGGATTTGTGCCTTCACCGGTTGTTGGTCCCTCCTCTCAGTACCCAATGACTACTCGCATATGCACTGGTTCTCTTCCGTACGGATATCTCTGAATGTCATATTTTTGGTTTACTGGGTTCTTTATTTTCTAAGACTGAGCCTTGGAGTCATCGCTCGACTGTCAAGAATCCTAAATGGGTTGTTGCTATGGACTCAAATATGGATGTTTTACGCGCTCAACGGACATGTGAGCTAGTTCCTCGTTCTTTTCATGCAAATGTTGTTGGTTCAAAATGGGTTTACCGGTTGAAGTATAAATCTGATGGCTCTCTTGACCATCACAAAGCAAGGTTAGTTGCTCAGGGTTTTTCACAATTGCCTTTTTTTGATTATGATCATACTTTTAGTCCAATGGTGAAGGCCTCTACTGTTCGTACTATTTTATCCATTGATGTTCATTGAAATTGGCCATTATGACAGCTTGATGTGAAGAATGCCTTTTTAAATGGCATTCTGGAGTCTCCGGTTTACATGGAGGAGAATGTCGGTTACAAAGACTCTTTGCGTCCTGACTATGTTTGTCGTCTACGCAAGGCCATTTATTGTTTGAGCAAGCTCCACATGCTTGGTTTCAACGTTTTAGTTCTTTTTTTATTGGCCTAGGTTTTGTATGCAGTTCTTCAGATACCTCCTTATTTGTTTTCTCACAGGGTGCTTCTTTACTCTATATATTGGTTTATGTTGAAGACATTATTCTTACTAGGAATGATAGTCGTCTTATTCGAAAGTTTATTGATCGAGTTAATCAGGAGTTTAAGATTACTGATCTTGGCACTCTGCAGTATTTTTGGGATTGGAGGTTGTTCGTACCTCCAACAGCTTATTCCTTGGTCAAGCTAGATATGCCAGGGACATTTTACTGCGAGCTGGCATGCAAGACTCTGTGCCTGTTGCTATTCCTTTTGTGGATTTTTTGCAACTTTCCAGCTCGTCAGGTAAGCCATTTAGAAACCCCATGCTTTATCGTTCTTTGGTTGGAGCACTACAGTATCTTTCGATTACACATCCCGACTTGTCATATGATGTGAATACGGCCAGTCAGAATATGCAGGCTTCTACTGATGACCATTACCACGCTGTCACACGGATGTTACACTATGTTCATGGTACACTTCACTATGGTCTTCAATTTTGCGCAAACTCCTCTGTTTTACCAGTTTTGGATTACTCTGATGCTGAATGGGCTCGTTGTATAGAGACTCGTAGGTCTACGTATAGTTATGTCATTTTTCTTGGTGGCAACCTGGTCTCCTAGAGTGCTAAGAAGCAACCTACAGTTTCTCATTTCAGTTAGAATCATAGTACTGTGCTATGGTAAATACTGCTACAGAGTTAGCTTGGTTAATGAATCTTCTCCGGGACTTACGTGTGAAGTCGCACTCCCCGTCCATTTTACTGTGTGATAACAATAGTGCTCTCTTCCTGGCTAAGAATCCCATTTCTCATAAGAGAGCTAAGCACATTGATATTGACTATCAGTTTGTGCGTAAGATGGTGTCTTCTGGAAAACTCAAGGTTGCTCATGTTTCTACAGACTTGTAGTTTGCTGACATCTTTACGAAGGGTCTACCCCGTCCTCAGTTTGATTTTCTACATTCCAAGATTTGTATTACAACCAGTCATACGCGTCGCTTGAGGGGGGTAATGGAGTTGTAAATCAATTAGAATCAGGATAAGAAAGGAATACCTTTTCTGATTGATTTTGTATACATCATGTTCCATATTTGTTTAGGTTGTGTATACCATTTGTACTCACTATATATATGAATACACACAACCACAATTAGGCATGAGTTTACCTTCTATCATATTTTCCCTTTCTATTATAGGGTTCTGATTCATGCATTTTTTTACTAGCTAGGTAGGCCGCTATTCGAGTGTGGAATAATGCTTACACAAACAGCACTACCACAAGAACGGACAAAACCAAGGTATTTTTTAACTCATTTGATCGCTTAGAACGTGCAAAATGAATTTACGTGCTTTTTATATGTTAAGGAATTAGAATATTACTTGCAATTGTAATTATATTCTATTATTTTTTTCTAACTTGTATAGGTATACTTACCTTTTCCTAACTTGTATAGGTATATTGTACCACTATATAATGTACCCTGAGTTCATGAATAAAGACATACAATCATTACCCTTATTTTCTACATAATATCAGAGCCTAAAATCCTGAAACCTTGATAAGAAAATTTACGCTGCCTTAAAATCCTGAGCTCTCGCAGCCGGATCCGCCGCACTCGCCGCCGCTGCTTTCCACTCGCCGCTGCACCAATCTTCACACACTGCTGCTCGTTCAATGTGCCGGTGTGTCCTGTCGATCTGATCTGCCACCGGTTATTGTACCTGCTGCTGATTTGTACCTTATTTTACACTGTCTAACACCGAAGAATATGCCTGTATTGATGCTACACCTGAGGTTCCGAAGCTTCAGGATATAAGTGGTTGTGATGTGATTGCAACTTTACTGAAGTAGTTGCAATTGCAATCTAGCCCTTGAATTGTTGAGCCTATTGGTTGTATGTCGACTGATACTTACTTTATTGGCTCTGGCGATAGTCCAGGCTTACAACTTATACCAAACATGCTGAAAGGTTAAGAAAATTACATTGAATGGTCTGATGCGATGTGCTGCGCATTCCTTGCTAAGAACAAGATTGGGTTCATTGATGATTCCATTACCAAACCCCATGATGATCATCCCGATGCTTCTAAATGGCCTGGGGTTAATGCTACTCTTGTCTGCTGGATCTTGCAAACCCTGGATCCAGTGTTGAGATCTTCTACAAGCTCATTTTCCACAGTTAAGGAACTGTGAGATGACCTGAAGGCACGATTTACTCTTGGCGATGGTATGAAAGTTTTGAAAATGCAAGAGCCTATTCAGAGTTGCAGGTAGAACGGTCAGCCCATTGATATTTACTTTGGCAAACTGAAGAAGTTATTTGCAGATTATCACTACATGCGACCTCTCCTAGTTTGTGACTGTGAAGAAAGCAAGACATTATGCCATTGAAATATTTCTGCGATGGTCTTCCAAGAAAGAGAGAACGATTTGATCTACCAATTCATCTCTGGTCTCAATGAAGGCTTTCACACCTTGCGATCACATATCATGAGCATTGATCCAATGCCACCTATCATGAAAGTGTATGACCTTGTTTCCCAAGAGGAGAATCATAGAGCTGTCATTCGTGCTCATGAGCCTTCTTCTAAATCCATAGCATATGCTACACGATGCCTACCACCTACAAGTTCTTTGCCGGTTGTTTTTTCTGCATCTGACTGCAAGAATCTTGGTTGTACACATTATCATCGCAAGGGTCATGATAAGGATTCCTACTTCCAGATCTTTGGTGTACCAGAATGGTTCAAGGAGTTGAAGGAGAAAGCCAGCACCACCAAGAAGTCGATGCCAGTTTCTTGGCCATCCACCACCGCCGCTGTGATCGGAGGTGCTACCGCGACACCTCCACTCTCGCTGCCATTTTCTGGCACCGCCATGTCGCCGCTTTTTCTAGTGGTGGCGGCTTCTCCTAGCCATGTCCCTGCCCAATCCAACTTTGGCCTTGCTCTGCCTAATGACTAATGGAGCACAACCATGCATTTATTTAATCAGTTTAATTCTCTTACTGACAATGAGTCCCGTAAGCTTACTTTACCATGGATACTTGATTCGGGAGCCACATATCACATGACAGGTGACAATGGTTCTCTTACTGATCTTACTACTGCTATTAATGTTGTGAATGTTGTTCTGCCTGATGGTTTAGTGTCATCCACCACTCAATATGGTTCTATTTGCTTTGGTGGTGTCACTCTTACTCATGTGTTAAATACCTACTTTGTGGTGCAACTTGTTATCATGTTCTAGATTGGTATCTGCCTTGAAATGTCTAGCTTTGTTTATTGAAAATTATTGCATTTTACAAACAATCAGTACGATGAAAGTGATTGGCGTGGGTGAACAGCAAGGGGGGTGTTTTGGCTTTGTCTGCTGGATACTCGTGATCATCCTCCTATCCCGCAGTCTCTTCCAACAGTTGCTTAAGTGTCTTCTTTTGACTTATGGCATCAGTGTTTTGGACATCCTTCCTCCACGGTGTTGTCTTCTATTTCTTCTATTGATTTTACCACTAATAAGTCTTATGTTCCTCACTCTATATGTTGTAGAGAAAAATGGACTAGACATAATTTTCCATTGAGTTCTACAAATGCTACTGGACTATTTCAATTAATAGATTGTGATGTTTGGGGACCTTATCGAACACCATCCTCTTGTGGTGCATTTTATTTTTTGACTATAGTTGATGATTATTCCCGAGTTGTTTGGGTCTATTTATTAGTGGCTAAATCTGAAGTAGCTTCTAGATTTTTAGAATTTAGTGTCTTACTGAAGAATCAGTGGTGCCGAACCATACAACGTGTTTGTGCTGAAGAGTGGTCTGGGATAGTGCTCAAATTCCAGGGTATTGTTTGGTGGCAAAGATGAGGCTTAGTGATGGAACAAGTGAGAAGCTGGAACTTAGTTCATGGAAAAGCCCGTCTGATCTGCCAATTGGCAGGTTCAGAGTAGGTTTGAACCTTTACCCACTTCTGCAGTTCTTGATTTGGGAGGGTGAGGCCATGGGCAGTGGTAGAGATCACTATCGGTCTCTTATCAATTAAATATATTATTTTTCTTCCTCTCTCTTCCACCTCAGCTTAAGAGACCACTTAAGAGATAACCCTTTTTTTTCTCCACAATGGTTAAGAGACCACTGTACACTATTCATGGAACCCACTTGATTTTCTCTATCCTACTCATTAATTTGACCATTACATATTATTTTAAATAAATTTGTCCACAAAAAATAATTCTAAATATTTAAATTTAAATTCGTTTTTAAAATTAAAATTCGTTTTTAAATTTAATTTCGTTTTCAAATTTAAATTGAAATTCGTTTTTAATTCGTTTTTAAATTTAAATTCGTTTTTAAATTTATATTTGTTTCCATATTATTTTAATATAATGTTTAAATATTTAAATTTAAATTCGTTTTTTAAAAATATGTTAAATAATTTGTTTTTCTCGTTCTTGCCAATACCATGCTTTAGTCTAAAAAAATAAAATGAATTTAATTTTTTTTGAAGAAACTATTAAAATGAAATTAAATAAATAAATACTATGAGAATTCATTTTTTCTATAAAATAAGGCAAAGTCTTGGGAAAGACGGTCTTTCCATAACCTTATGGAAAGACGGGTTATAATTAAAATTATAAAAGGTAAAAGGTCTTACTTGTAATATTAAAATTTTAGTATGCAATATGTTGTAGTTATAAAATTTATAACCCGGTTCATGCAACCCGAAAATTTTATCTTCATTTGTTCTAATTTACACTTTAAACCTTGGTCTTTCCTTAACTTATGGAAAGACCGTCTTTCAAGAGACAGACTCATAAAATAATACGGAAACCATAAAAAGTGCGCAAAACCAAATATAACAATAATTAATTTGACCATTAAATATTATTTTAAATAAATTTGTCCACAAAAAATAAGTTGAATGTAAAATTTAATATAATTATTAAAATGAAATTAAAAAATAAATAATAAGATAATTCCATGTTTTTAAAATTATATAAAAACCATTATAACAACTATAAAAATTACAGACAATACTAAATAAAATATTGATCTAGTCCGACCAATTATTACAATTTAAAAATCAAAAATATATTAAATTTTGAATTTTTAAAAAACTGGAAAAAAAATTTGAAAAAAAAAACAGAAAAAATACGATTGGGACACGTGTCCCATTCAAAAAAAATTCAGCCTTTTCCAAAAAAGTACCGTTGCGGACACGTGGCCCAATCTATGGGTGACACGTGTCCGCAACAAAATTCAAAAAAAAAAGATTGTGGCTGAGTGGGACACGTGTCCCACTCATGGAAAAAAAAAGAAGGCGCACAAAGGCTGGGCGGAGCCATGTGCTTATGTCAGGCCACTCGGTCTCTTGACCGTAAGAGCCCGGTGAGTGGTCTCTTAACAAGAGACCACTCAAGAGACCACCACTGTGGTGGTTTTCGATCTCTTAAGCGGTCTTTTAATTTTAAGAGACCACCACTGGCCATGCCCTGATAAACCTCTGGGAGGAGTGGTACATGGATGGTAATGCTTTCATCGGAGTGCCTGGCACGTTGAATAATCCTGTTTGGTTTTTCTACAAATTGAATTATTCTGGAGCTCTGCAGTCAAGAGGTTTCTTCAAGCAGAGGAGATTGGAATGCCACATGGTCAAGTAAAAAAAGACTAATTTTTACAGAAAATGTGGCCCTTTTGGGAGCTGTAACACTCGAAGTAAGGATATGTGTACTTGTTTGCCTGGTTATATTCCAAAAGATGGGTAACTGGATTAGTGGTTGTGTAAGAAAATCAAAATGGTTGCTGCAATGTGAGCGACATCAATCTGCTGATCCGATGCCCAATCAAGATGTCCCAAATCTTGCATATCCTATTGCAGTTACTTCCGAAGGACTGTGTGGCAATTTGTGCTTGAAGAATTGTTCATGCACAGCATTCGCATTTTACACTAGCATTGGCTGTATGCATTGGGGTGGCAGCCTGATAGATGTGCAACAATTCACCTATGATGGGGCCGAATTGCATATATGTTTGCCTTATTCAGAGCTTGATCACAGGGGTAAGACATTTCCGCTGCACTGTTATATCGTGTAATTTGAGATTTACTTGTTGCTTATTGAAAGAATGAATTTGTCGTAATCAATTGTATTATTGATATAGAGAGTACAATAGAGGTGTAATAAGGAAAGAACTCTAATCATAATAAATCATAATCTAATCAGGAATCTGATTTATCCTAACACCCCCCCTCAAGCGGAGCATCGGATGCTCGCCGACGCACAGCTTGGACCTGAAGAACTCGAACAGCGGACGAGAGAGCCCCTTGGTGAAAATGTCCGCAATCTGAAGAGAAGTCGGAACATGAGCAACACGCAGCTTTCCGGATGTCACCAACTCACGAACAAAATGATAGTCGATGTCGATGTGCTTCGCCCGCTTGTGAGCCACTGGATTCTGAGCCAAGAAGATAGCACTACTATTGTCGCATAACAACAGTGGAGAACCAGAAAGCGGAAACCGAAAATTGCGAACCAAATGAGTGAGCCAGACCACTTCTGAGGCAGTGTTGGCGAGAGCACGATATTCAAACTCAGTGCTAGAGCGAGAAACAGTAGGCTGTTTCTTGGCACTCCAAGAAACCAGATTCCCACCAAGAAAAACTGCATAACCATAAGTGGACCGACGAGTCTCCAGACAGCGAGCTCAATCAGCATCAGAGTATCCTAACACATTAGGAGTACTAGCAGAACAAAACCGGAGACCAAAATGAAGAGTGCCACGAACATACCGCAAAATCCGAGTCACAGCAGCAAAATGGTCATCTCTGGGATCCTGAAGAAACTTACTCACCGTGTTGACCGAGAATGCCAAATCCGGGCGAGAGATAGTGAGATACCGGAGAGCACCAACAAGAGAATGATAAAGTGTGGGATCTCGAAATGGAGGACTGGTAGAGCTGTGAAGTTGAGAACCAGCAACAAATGGAGTAGAAATAGGTGCCGCATCGACATACCAGCCCGATTCAAAATATCCTGAGCATACTTTGCTTGGCCAAGCAGTAATCCTGAGGAGGTAGGCGAAACTTCAAGACCAAGAAAGTAATGAAGAGCATCAAGATCCTTGATCGCAAACTCTCTCTGTGTGTCCGATCAATCAACTGGCGAAGAAGAGTCGAGTCATTTCCTGTAAGAATGATATCGTCCACATACACAAGTAGGTACAGTAACAACGACCCTCTTGAAAGGACAAACAAAGAAGTATCAGTTGAGCTACACAGAAAACCAAGCTGTGTCAGATAACTGCTGAAACGCTGGAACCAAGCCCGGGGAGGCTGCTTAAGACCATAAATGGCCTTTTGCAAACGACAAACATAGTCTAGATAGACAGAATCCTGATAACCAATGGGCTGCTTCATGTAGACTGGAACATCAAGAACACCATTAAGGAAAGCGTTCTTGACATCCAACTGATGAAGTGGCCAGGAATGCATGGTGGCTATGGCGAGAACCGTCCTAACAGTGGAGGCTTTGACCACAGGACTGAAAGTGTGGTCAAAATCAAAACCCGGAATCTGCGAGAAACCCTGCACCACAAGTCTAGCTTTGTGACGCTCAATAGTGTCATCTGGTCGATACTTGAGCCTATAGACCCATTTGGAGCCAACAATGTTGACATTCGAAGGTCGAGGCACCAAATCCCAAGTGTGCTAACCACGAAGAGCATCCATCTCATCATCCATGGCTGAAACCCAGGCTGGATCCTGAAGGGCAGTGCGATAATCAGTGGGCTCTGTCTAAGAGAGGAGTGCGGCAGTGAGACCATGAGCAATAATATTCGAATAATCCCGGCACTGAATGGCACCAGTAGACGACCGAGTGGCCATCCAATGAGTACGAAGCTGGGGCGGCAAAGCTGGAGGAATCGAACCAGCAGATGACACAGAGGAAGATCGAGCTGCACTGACTCGAGAATGGCCGTCGGAAGTCACCGAAGAAAGAATAGCCGACACTGGCTGAGACGTGGTGGCCGGTGGCTGAGGAGTGCTGGCCAGCGGCTGAGATATGGTGGGCGTTTGGCTAGGAGCCGGGTCCAGGTCGGCCGTCCAGATGGAAGATGGAGGTGAAGGAGGGGCAGCTGGAATAGACACAGACACAGGCGTGGTAGCCCCAATTGATGAAGTAGCAGTTCCATAAAAAAATGATGAAATCTCCAGATCTGAAATCGAACGACTATCCGGGGAAGATGAGACATAAGGGAAGAGAGTTTCATCAAAACGAACGTGGCGAGAGATATAGATGCGCCCAGAAGTTGGGTCAAGACACTGGAAGCCCTTGTGACGAGGGTGATAGCCAATAAAAACACAGGGAATGGATCGGGGTGCAAACTTATCAGTAGCAGTGGCACGCAGACATGGAAATGCACAGCAACCAAATGGGTGAAAGAGGGTATAGTCAGGCACATGACCAAAAACAACCTCAAAAGGTGATTTGCCACTCAGAACCGAACTAGGCAGACGTTTAATAATGTAAACTGCAGAGGAGAAAGCTTCCACCCAATAACAGTGCGGCACAGAAGAGTGAAAAAGCATGGCAAGACCAGTCTCTGTGATGTGGCGATGCTTCCGCTCAGCCCGGCCATTCTGAGCAGGTGTATAGGGCGAGGACATTTGATGATGAATGCCACATGATATGAGATGAGCCTGAAGTCGGTGATTAGTAAACTCGGTGCCACCATCGGTCTGAAATATTTTAATCTTAGCAGAAAACTGATTCTCAACGAATTTCTGAAACTTGATAAAGGTGTCATAGAAATTCGACTTATGCCGCATCGAAAGAAACCATGTGAATCGCGAAAAATCATAAATGAAAATGGCATAATAAGAGAAACCGTTCACAGATAAAACAGGAGCTGGTCCCCACAAATCACAATGTACTTTATCCAATAAACCAGTAGCGCGCTTGTCACTAGTGGAAAAGGGCAAACGGGTACTCTTGCCCATCTGACAAGGAGAGCAACTGACAGGTGCAGGCATAGCAGAAGTGACAGAAATAAGGCCTCGTCGATTCAATAACTGAACAGTATCATGAGACACATGACCGAGGCGAGAGTGCCACTGCTCAAAAGAAGCATGAAGCTTTGTAGAGCGTAGTTCGCCTAAAAAACTGAAATCACCAGTCTCAAGAAAATAAAAACTAGACCTATGACGGCCTTTACCAATTATCACCCCTGTAAGCTTGTGCTCAATGGAAAATGCATCGGCATCAAATATAACACGGGCAGGTAGATCACGAGTAAGCTTACTAATGAACAATAAACTTCTAGTAATCTTAGGGACCACAAGGACATCATTAACAGAGAAACCAGATAAGTGACATTGGCCGATGTGAGAAATAGATAATGATTCACCATTTCCAACAAGAATAGAATCAGAACCACGATAACGTTGTACCTTATCAGGATGACTGGTATGAGTAGTGATATGAGATGTAGCACCGGAATCAACGATCCACTAATTCGACGAAGGATGACGGTTGGAACCATTCAAACCGGCCTGAAACAAAACTTTGCCCGTAATCCAATTAGCGGAACAATCTTCCCGAGATAAAGGCGCCAAATAACTCATAGGAGGAGATGAAATTTTTGCTTTAATTTTCACAAAGGAAAATAAAGAATTTTCAAGAGAGTGGCAAATAAAGAATTTACCGATCCAGTGATTAGCTGCCAAGCGCGTGTCCGACGCACAGAGAGTGGCTGGCGCGTGACTTCACTCACCGAGACAAGGAACTGCTTGCGACTGGTCAGACGTGCGTGACTCCACGCGCTGAAGCTTCTTCTCCACAGAGCGCGTGGAACTCACGCGCTTGAGAAATCCGACGAATAAAAAAAATGGACTCGGCTTCCTCTGTTTCTGATACCGAATCTGGAGCGCTGGTATACGCCGAATCTGGATGCTAGTGACAAAATTGGAGAGACAGCCCATGAATTATACGCACGGGATGTATGCTGGAGAAGAAGAGGTCACCGGTGATGAAGCCCATTGATGGTAAGGTCCGGGACGACGAAGAGAGCGCCGATGGAGGTTCGCCGGAGACGGGAGCGAACTGCAGATGAACCGAGAACACCTATGCGTAGAGAACGCCTGGATGCTGGTGACGCCTGAACGCCGGAATATGGTCGGTGATTTTTGGTCGGAAAAGGAGAGGAAGGGAGGTGAAAATATAAAAAATTAGGGTTTAGGATTTAGGATCCGAACTTGCTCTGATACCATGAAAGAATGAATTTGCCATAATCAATTATATTATTGATATCTAAATATATAGAGAGTACAATAGAGGTGTAATAAGGAAAGAACTCTAATCATAATAAATCATAATCTAATCAGGAGTCTGATTTATCATAACACTTATGGATCTTATTAAGATAAAATCCTTTAGAAACTACTTTGACAAATATTATTTTTTTTGGAATAACGATTCACCCTTCATTCATTGCTAAGGAAGTTGGTACATGTTACATTAGCATGTGCTAGATTATGTGCCTCGACGACTGCTAGTCTATCCACCTTAAGTATTGATAACTTATGGAACACCATCCCTAGAATTATAATTTTCTTAACTAATTGCCTTATATCTGTAAGAATTTCTGGGTAATTGGTGATATATCGTAAGGCATTTTCATAGTCTGCCTTTATGAGTATATGCCAATTTCTTTTGTAGCTAGCCTGCTTCATAGCATGGAGTATAGCCAATAGCTATGCCTGGACCACCGAGGATGCATGAATGATTGCTTTTCCTTTCCACCCTGCTTGTGTGGGTGGCTTTACACACCAAGCCGCTACTCCTTCTCCATTGCTGTTGCAAAACGCCACATCTGTAGTGATGATTGTGCAGTCATGAAAGATATGGTCTACACAGATGTCCTTCTTGTCCTTCTTCAGCCACATGAGGGCGGTGTCTCCCATTTTCCTTTTCCATTTGAGTGGCTCGTCACCTGTATCATGTTGTGGTGTTGCACCTGGGAGATCCAGATCTGGGTCCAAACTGTGCGTGCCCCGATCCATATCCCTGTGGCTCCTCATCTATTTCATCCATTATATGTTTGAATGAAATACGTGCTTGTTCTAGTGTGACGGAGCATCTCACGCAGCAAATACCCCAGATTATAAAACATGCGAGTTCTCAATCTTCCTTCTCCAAAGCGATGTTAAACCACTATTGGATCCATACTTTAAAGGAAGTCGGGATGCCTATGCTGAAATCTAATCCCAATCTGCTAGGCCTCCATACCTTTCTGGTTATGTCACATTCGATATCATATAAGCTATTGTTTCGTCCGCCGTTAAGCACATTTGCCATTTCGTGGATAGTATCATACCTCTTCTGTGGAGATTCGGGGCTATTAGGCATGCCCCAATGATTATTCTCCAAATAAGAAATTTTATATTTTCTGGGATGTTAGCACTCCATAACACCTTCCACATTTTGGGTTCTGACTGGTTTCCTGGTGATGTCGTTGAGGATGATGGTTTATCCCGAACCTTAGATTCCTTTGCTGTGTGGTAACCCGTCTTGACTGAATATTTCCCTAATGCCTCTTTGTCCCATGCCAAATAACCTACATCTCCAAAACTGTGAGTCGGGATGTGTATTTTTTTGTATTTCCCTGATAGTGGTAGGTGGGAATAGGGTTCTGAGTAGCAGCATCCTCCAGCATCTGTGTTCGTCGATGAGATCGAAGACTTTAAAATGTAGATATGGGAAGATGCTTGTTTCATATTTGATTGGATTAACCTCATTTGGTATCCAATTCTGTTGAATATCCACTGTCTCACCCGTCGCAATCTTCCATTTCATATGAGGTTTGATTAGTTCGAGTCCCCAAAGTATTCCCCTCCATCCGTAAGAATCTCCCTGCTTCTGTTTTGTCTGTAGAAAGTCATGCTTCCTGCAGTATTTTGCAAGGAAAACTTTGAGAAGAATGCGTCTTTATTTTTTATCAGTGTCCACGCTTGCTTCCCCAGCATCGCTTGGTTCATTTCAGACGTAGAACGCATCCCTAGTCCACCACTCCATTTCGATTCACACAGCTTATCCCATTACTTCCAATATATCCCACTCCCTTCCGGGTCTCCTGCCCACACAAAGAACAAATACTGTAGATGTGGTGTATAATAATGTTGGCTGTGTGGTTTTCTTGACAAGTTCAATATTAAAGAAACTAATACTTGTGCATAGTTCCATCTTTGACATGTAGGAAGAAATTTATGACAGCAGTTATTGCATCCATTGTAACTGTAGCATCTCTATTAATCATGGCCTGTGCATTCATTTGCTGGAAAAGGTTGATGAAGCACAAAGGTATTCTTTTATGAAGAAATAAAACTTCTTCCTGATTAGTCTTTCAAATTCGTAGTTTTCTGATCAGATATGCTTGTCTACTGGCAGGCAAAGACAAGAGAGTGAATATTCCATTAGTTTTCTGATTCGACAATATTCCATTTCTGAACCTTTATATTTTTACAAAATCTTCACAAATCCTCACGAATATGAAGATTCAATAAATACGTTCACTAATATATCAATACAAATTCCCAGAGGCAATTTTTGGCGATTTTTACTGTTTCTACGTGCTCCTAAGTGCGATTCGCCCAAAACGCAAAGTTGATCTGTCGTTTCTTTCCTTTTCCCCGCCTTCCATCAAGTTCTCCCAACTGATAACGATCGGATTCTGAACTCTGACTCCGGTCCATAGCGGCTCCTCCGCCTGGCCGTAGTGGCAACACTGCGGTCAAGTCTTTTCTCCAAGCTCTGGGCACTCGCCAACCACCGCTACAGGCAACACTCCCATCCAACCCTGAGATCGTACCTAAAACTCACTACAAAGGGGACATCGCCTGTTTAGTCTCCAGGAGGGATGCAGAACTACTAGCCTCTCACTATCATAACGCCCTTGTGGGTAAATTTGCAAGAGGCAAGCCACCAATGCCAGTATTAAATGATGCTTTCAAATCGGTGGGGTTCAAGGGCAATTTCCAAATTGGTTCTATCGATTATAGACACATCCTAATCCGATTCCAAGAGAAAGAGGATTATCAGAGACTGTGCCTCAAAGGACATTGGATCTTCAATCAGGCTCCAATGAAGGTACTTAAATGGACAACAGATTTCTCCCCGGAGGCTGAATCTTCCATCGTACCGGTATGGGTTAATATTCCACAGGTTCCTATCTATTTCTATAATATTGCTATGCTTCAATCGATGGGAAATCAAATAGGGAATTTCATTAAGATGGATGCAGCTACTGCTGCCCTTACTAGGCCTTCAGTGGTTAAAATGTGCGTGGAAATTGATCTAAAAAATAAGCTCCCAACATATATTAGGGTAGGAATTGAAGAGGAGGGTATTGAGTATAATGTGGTTAAGCCTCCTCTTGATTTTGAGGAAATCCCTCTGTATTGTCATCACTGTAAAACCATAGGACATGAGGATGATCACTGTATATATCTGCACCCTGAACTTAAAAGATCCAAGTCTAATAGGTTTGACAAACCCCCAATTCTGGAGGATGATTCGATTGTGCATCAGAAAGCATCAGAAACTAGGCCTGTAGAGGTTGTAGCTAATTTAGACAATGGAACTAATAAGGCTGGTAGTTCAGGTTTATCTGTTGCTGAGAAACAACATACTCGTATTACTAAGACCTTTAAATATGTCCCAAAACAAAAAATGATTACAACTACAATCAGTGAGGGGACTAGTGTACCAGATATTTTGGACGAGATAAACAGAGTTAAGCTATCTGATGCCTTAGTTACTGGAGTTTCAACACAGAGGGGGGATCAGGATAAAATTTGTACCCCTATAACTGATGCTCCTGAATCTGAGATTGGTTTGCAGTCAGTGATTTATCAGGCTACTAGCATGACACCTAGGGCAGCTGGACTTAGTAGGGGTCCAAGTGATGAATGCATTGATCCAGCTATGAGATCTTCTGAACAGCAATCACATCATCCCAAGTCTGCTCCTCCATTTCCTACATCAAAGAGAATTTTTGCTAAGGATGATATAATGAGCAAAAGAGGTAAATCTTTCTCACCTTTCAATACCATCATTGCGGCTAAAAATTTCCTCTTCTCTCAGCAGAAACATAAGCATAACATATTTCTCCCACTTGAGGATGATGATGGATCCAATGATGAGAATTCCAGGGAAACTGCAACTAGCTGCAGGGTGAGGGAGGAAGCTGAGGCTGTACCTTTAACTGTTTCCCCTCCAGCCAGTTCTGATCCTCAACCCAGGCAGGTTAGGCAGGTAAGTCCTTCAATTTCACACTCCAAACTAGCTAGGCAAAAGAAGGGTAGTCAGCTTGCGGTGGATTCAAAGCATAAGAATGATACATATCTAACACAATTTAATACCATCATGACTAGATCAAAAAGCGCCAATAATGTTTTAATATGAATAATACAACCCTTAAGATAAGATTTCTGGTTTGGAATTTAAGGGGTATGGATACTTCCTTGCTTAGACTACAAAACTTGATCAGTAGGCATAATTTTGAACTCATTTGCTTAATTGAACCAAAACATGATAATCTGCAATGTGACTCCTACAGGCAATTGCTACATTTTGAATATTGTATGTATGCTTCGAATGGTCAGATTTGGCTGTTTTGGAATTCACCTGTCACCCTTACTGTCAAACATGACAATTTACAATTTCTTGCTGTCTCTTTGTATAGTCTCACTCTCAATAAAAATATGGATGCTTTTTTTGTGTACGGCCTTAGATCCAGAGATGGTAGGAAAGCACTATGGTCTGATATTGAGTCATCTACCCACTCAGAGTCTATTTTTATTGGTGACTTTAATGCCATCACATCTGTGCATGAATATAAGGGTCCCTCTACTCCTAAATTAGGCAGTATGAAGGATTTTAATAATTTCATTAATATAATGGCTTTAGAGGAAATCAATACAGTAGGTAACTTATTTACTTGGAGTAATAACAGATTAAGAAAGCCTACTATTCAGAGATTAGATAGGGGGCTTTGTAATGCTACATGGTCCTCTGCTTTTCCTTCTTCTTCGGTTCAAATTTTAAATAGGTCTTCCTCTGATCATAGCCCCATGCTCCTAACTATAGGTAGTGAGATTCCATCTCATCCTAGACCTTTTAGATTCCTCAACACCTGGTTTAAAAGGAATGATTTCATGACTGTAATCAAGAATAATTGGGAACTCCCTATGCACTATTCAGGAATGCTTGGTTACTGCCTTAAGCTCTTAAGATTGAAGAAGGAATTAAAAATCTGGAATAAAGAGCATTTTGGAAATATTCATAAGAATGTAACATTGGCTGAAAATGCAGTGCTGGTCCAGGAAGAATTATATGATCAGAATTCTAATGAGACTAACCTGATTAATCTTAAGGAAGCTAAGGCTAAGTTGGTAAGATCATTAGTGGAACAGAAAAGTTTCTGGAAACATAAAAGCAAAGATTAAATGGTTAAAGGAGGGGGATAACAATACAAACTTTTTCCACAACTCGGTCAAGGAAAAAAATGGAAAATTAAGGATCACTAAAATTAAAAGTGCTAATGGTTTATGGTTAGATAATGTTCAGGAAATAGAGACTGAAGCTATACAGTTCTACAAATGTCTATTAACAGATGAAAGCTCCTCTGAATCTAACCTTTTCAAAAATCATTTCCTCAGCCGGATCCCCAATTGTGTCTCCCAACAGGAAAATGAAAACCTTCTGCTCCCGGTTACTATGTCTGAGCTTAATCATATAGTACTTGGTCTTAACAAACATAGCAGTCCGGGTCCGGACGGTTTCACAGCAAAATTTATATCAAAGCTTGGGATATAATCTCCAAAGACTTGTTAGTGGCAGTTCAGGATTTTATGGATGGAAATAATATTCCCAAAGGGTTTAGTAGCACTTGGATTACAATCATACCTAAAAAGAAAACTCCTTTTTTCTTTTGATGATTTCAGGCCAATTAGTCTCTCCAATGTTATTAACAAGATCTATTCAAAGGTGATAATGGAAAGACTTAAACCACTTATGCCTAAACTCATTTCTCCTCAGCAAACTGCCTTCCTTAAAGGCCGAGATATATCTGATAATGTAATTTACTTACAAGAAATGGCAAGATTTTTGGATAGAAAGCTAAGACAACCAAATTGCATTGTTAAATTAGACCTCAAAAAAGCTTTTGATAGGGTTAAATGGTCTTTCCTATACAGTGTTCTTCTTAAATTTGGATTTCATGCAAGATTTCTCTTTCCCATCATGAATAATTTATCTCAAGCTTGGTTCTCTATCTTGATAAATGGTAGGCCAGTTGGTTTTTTCCAACCTACCAGGGGTATTAAACAGGGTGATCCCCTATCCCCTTTCCTTTTTAACATCTTTTCGGAGGCTTTTACTAGAAGTTTAGCATTTATCTTCCATACAGGTAAATTGGCATACTATGATCTCCCAGGTAAAGCCATACAAATCTCCCATTTATCTTATGCAGATGATACAGTTGTGTTTCTAAAGGCTGAAAATAAAACTTTGGTTAGATTCAAAAACTTTCTATCTACTTTTGAGGAAGTCACTGGTCAGCAGATTAATTATGGTAAAAGTGATATCTACATTGGGAAACATGCATCTGTTCATACAGTTAATAACATTAAAAGGATTTTGGGTATGAAAATTGGAAAAATGCCTTTCACTTATTTGGGGGTTCCTATTTTTACAGGTCCTGCTCTTAAGGCTCATTTTCAGCCATTAATTGAGCAAATAGATAACAGAATCTGCAGTTGGAAAAATAAATGGTTATCTATGGGGGGAAAATTACACTCATAAAATCATGCATCTTTGCTATTCCACAACATATATGGTCGGTGCTCAAACCTAGTAAGAAGGTTGTTTCCATAATAGAAAAGATGATGAGAAGTTTTTCTGGGGTTTTACTGAGCAGAAGCCTAATAGAGCATGGAGAAATTGGAAATCACTTTGTTTCCCAATTAACCAAAACGGGCTAGGTTTCAGATCAATCAACTCCATCATTGATACATGCTCTGTTAAGCTTTGGTGGAAATATCAAAGGGCAGAAGCACCATGGACACATTTTATTGAATCCCTGCCCACTTCATATAAATCATCTCCCAATTGGAAAAGAATCTGTAGTTTTAATGCTTGGGCTGAAGCTAATTCCAGAGTTATTCTGGGAAGAGGTTCTTGCAATTTTTGGACTTCCAATTGGCTTGGAGTTAAGCCTATTATTGATTACTGTGATCTGATTCAGGTGGATATCTCGGAGGACTGCACAGTGGCTCAATTCATTGAAAACAAAGATACCTTGATTATGAAATTTATCCTTCTACTGCCAACTGATATCTTCTCTCTTTTGCAGGACTCTAAGCTCTATCCACATAGGGATGACAGGTTAATATGGAAACCTGGTCCTCGGGGAGATTTCACATTCAAATCAACGTACCTCCTGCTTAGTCCACAATTAGGTAATATTGCCTCGACTAATCTTTTTTGGAGTGGGAGAATTGAAAAGAAAGTTTCAGTTTTCATGTGGAAACTGATCAACTCTTATCTGCCTTTTGACAATATACTACAAAAATTGACTTTTTGCTTGCCCTCTAAATGTGTTCTGTGCTGCAACCATGTTGATTCTTTGGAACACTGCGTTAATTCCTGCACCTTCACTACTCTTATTTGGAAGAATATACATTGGTTTATGGGGATCACGGATATATCTTTCCCCTCCATCTGGGAAAGAATTTCTTTCTATCTAACTTATCTAGGTTTAAGCACACTACATTCTACATTAATCAAGAATACTTCCCTAATTACACTCTGGAACGTATGGAAAATGAGGAATAATTGTATATATGATTCGGCTGTTCCAAGTAGAATTACAATTCTAAAACATATTAGGGAGCATATTTTCTACTCTTTCTGTGCTAAACCAACCTATATCACATCTACATTTGACTATGGTATTGCAAATCACTCATTTTTGCCTCTGATAAAGACTTCTCCGAAACCAAAGATTTACAAAATAGCATGGAATCGGCCAGATGGGGGGTTAAAGTTTAATGTAGATGCGGCATGGAGTCCCCATACTGATAGGTGTCGTTTAGGACTCATCATTAGGGATTCTAGGGGTAATTTCATCTCAGCTCACACTAGATTCACATATGCTAGTTCTGCTCTAGAAGCTGAGCTAAGGGCAATTCATCTTGCTATTCATATTAGTGTAGGTTTTCTGTCTCCGATTATCATTGAATCTGATTGCTTAAGTGTTGTTCGCTCTGTTCAAGATCCTTTCAAAGCAAATTGGAAACTATTTGAACTTGCTGATGAGATTCATCAGGCTTTAGGTGAGACCAGTGTTTTGCATATACATAGACAGGCTAATTCGGTTGCTGATTTCTTGGCAAAGGAGTGTTTTACGGCTAAGACTTCTAACTATTTTAACAGTTTACATATGCTTCCTCCTATCTATATTGGGCTGATAACTCTAGATAGGTTAGGCACTCCCTCTCTCAGAATCTCTCCTTGAACGGATGCTACTGAGGTTTTGTTTATTGTTTTGACAGGGACAATTCGCATCAACCTGACGCAACTGGTCTGGATTGGTGTTGATCAACATGGGGTTCAAATAACTTTGGCAATTTTTGCTGATCAACTCTACAAGTCTGACTCTGATCTAAGTGTTATTTCTATGATCACTTAGATTTCTCTTCCAGCTCTCATATGCTTAGAGGATAGGCATTCGGTTTAGGTAATTATAGCTCTGACTGACTTGTGTTTCGTTCCGATTCACTAATAAGTTCGAGATATGCTTACCTAGACAGTAGTATTTGTAATCCTCTAGCTCCTACATTATTTTATCTCATTCTTTTGGAAGCAACAAGGTTGCTTCATGAGCAATGTGCTCAAATTGTATATCCGAACTAAGCTTTGGCTTCTTTTTACCCTGTTTTTATGGCTCAGGAAGGCTAATACATTTTCCCCCATCTATGGATGGTTCAATTAAAAAAATAAAATAAATATGTTCACTAAATCTTTCACCATCCCCTGAAGACCTTTTCCTCCGCCATTCCCCTCTACCGGACAACCCCACCCTCTGAAGATGAAGAATCCCGCCGCGTTCTCCTCCGCCGGACAGTCGTTCTCCTCCACCGGACAGCCCCACCCTCTAAAGATGAAGAATCCCGCCTTCTCCTGCTCACCGCCACCAACTCTCCTCAGCTCCGTCACCATTAATCGACGGTAGCGGCGGCAGGTCGGTGAAATGTTTGGGAGAAGTCGAGGAGGTCACACACGAATCCTGGGAGAAGGTTTTCTTGGTAGATATCGATTCCGATGAGATAAGCGCGGGGATTAGATGGGATTAGCGGCGAAACGAACGAAGAAGTGAGAGGCGGAGAAGTCGCAGATCTGGGACCGGGGTAAGGCGAAGAGGTGGCGAGGCGGAAGAGATAGGCAGATAGAGGCGGGCAGGAGGAGAGATTCAGACAGAGGGAGAGATTGAAGAAGAAGATGACAGGAGGAGAGGCGAAGGAAATCTGGGAACGAAGGCAGCAAGTACACCCGTCAAATGGGTTAGTTGGATAAACCCATTATCCAAACTCAATGAATTTTTATTCAATTGATCATTATCCAATTAACCCATTTATTAATGGGTCATAATGAGTTGTGTTATAAATGGGTTGGGTCATTAAATGGATAACCCATGAGATATTCATATGACCCAATGAGTTAAAATATATTATCCAATAAGTCATTATATAATTAATCCAATAAGTTATCATTCAATATTTTCTTCTGATTTGGTCTACAAGTTGTCATTATCCAATAAGATCGGGTATTAAATACTCATTAGTTTTTGGGATTGGGCGGGATGAGAATAATTGTGTTAATAGGAAATTTTGATCTTCATGTGTCTCATATTATGTTAACTCAATGAGAGTGTAACAAATACCCAATAAATATCCAAAATACCCAATTAAATGTACGTGTAATATTTAACATAAATATTCACTATAATTCACAAATTATACAAATTATAATTCACAAATTATTCAAGCTTAATCTCGTACAATATTCGAGTTCGTACAACATTCGATCTCGTACAATATTCGAACTCAATCTCGTACAGTATTTGAGTTTGTACAAAATTTGCACTCAATCTCGTACAGTATTCGAGTTCGTACAATATTCGAGTTCAATCTCGTACAGTATTCGAGTTCATACAGTATTCGAGTTCGTACAATATTTGAGCTCAATCTCGTACAGTATTCGAGTTCGTACAGTATTCGAGCTTAATCTCGTACAGTATTCGAGTTCATACACTATTCGAGCTCAATCTCGTACAATATTCGAGTTCAATCTCGTACAGTATTCGAGTTTGTACAGTATTCGAGCTCAATCTCGTACAGTATTCGAGTTCGTACAGTATTTGAGCTCGAGCTCGATCCCAAGTAATATTGTTCGTTAGTTTCGTCGAGTTTACAAAGCCAACATATTGTTCGTTAGCTCGAGCTCGATCCCAAGTAATATTGTTCGTTATTTTTATTAAATATAATATAATGTACATACTATTATATTACATAATATAATATTATGAACTCGAATATGAACAAAATGCAGATCGATTGATGAACAAAACACAGACCGATTGATGAACAAAACACGGACTGATGAAACAAAACGCAGACTAGGAAGTGAGAACTGAGAACTGAGAAAGAACACGGACTTGATGGGTAATTCATGTTTCACCCAAATAAATGACCTATACCCAATGGGTCATTTAGTTCGACCTAATGGATAATTAGTATAGACCCAATGGATAATTAGTATATACCCAATGGATAATTCAGTATATACTTAATGGATAATTGGTGTTTTCAACCATTTAAACTTTAAATTGATAAGTCACATAACATTTTACTTGGAGTGAAAAATTACGATTCACTCTAATCATTTTTTGATATAGGTTGAATCGTGTACATAATTACAAAAGAGGAAATATTTATTCGAGTGGCTAAATGTGGGAATTTCAATTATTATTTTCTTATGTTCAATAAAAGAAAATATTTTTAAAAATCTTCATATTTCATGGAGGAGATTTTTCAAATTTAGTAAAAGTTTCTTAAATACTACTTCTACTTCTTTCATCAAGATCTTTTATCAATTTTTAATTGGTTCAAATTAAAATTGATTAAGACATGAACCAAAATCGATAAATATGATGAATCGAGAATTTATCGTTTCTAAAATGATTATATGTGTTAGGGAAAAATTAAATCATTCGTAATCAAACTTGAGAAAATTTTGTTATCTTATGATATGAAATTATCCACGGGTCACCCGTTACCCAACCCAACTCGACCCATCCAAAATTATCCAATGGATAATCCATTATCCAACCCAACTAAACCCAATAACTACAACCCAATTATATCCATTAACCCAATGGGTCATTATCTAATAAGTCTTATCCAATAAGTGAAAATAGTATATGGGTAACGGTTATCCAACGGATCACCCGACCCATTTGACGGGCCTTCCAGCAAGGTTGAAGGAGAAGGGCATCATAGACATTTCAAGTCCCTCAAATTAAAACATTCGGTTTCTCTTTCTGCAATATAATCCACCATAATTTGTTATTATACTAATATTATAAATTTTTATTGATTTTAATTCTTTATTATATACAAGTCAAAGTCTTGGGAAAGACGGTCTTTCAATAGGCTTATGGAAAGACGGGATTTAATTCGAATAATAAAAGGTAAAAGTCTTAGTTGCAACATTAAAAATTTAGTATGCAACATGTAGTAGTTATAAAATTTATAACCCGGTTCATGCAACCCAAAAATTTTATCTTAATTTCTTCTAATTTCTACTTTAAACCTTGGTCTTTCCATGACTTATGGAAAGACCGTCTTTCAAGAGACGCACTCTATATACAATCAATCATAAATTGTTAAAATATATAATTTTCTAAAGATATATTTAGAATCATAAAGATCTTGTTGTACCATATATTTATATATGTATATATACATTATTAAAGAAAATTCAAAGAAATACATAATCTGTAATAACAAAATGTTTGAATTTTTTTATACAATGATATAGTACTTTTGATATAAATATGTATACATTTTATTTATTTATTAATGTATGATAAAGTTTTATTTTATGCTGACTAATTGTTAAATTAGGACATTTGATGATTAGTCAGGTTATTTGACATTTATTTTTATTTATTGCAATGTGATACATATAATTATGATGAGTAGTTCTCCTGACAAGCCAGGGACCTATTTGCAAATTAGGGAAAGTTAAAAAAATTCGCGGGCCAGATTGAAAAGATAAAAAATCTCCGCTGAAAATTCTATCCTCTCGTCTACTTGAAGCCGACTCTTGATCTCCAGAAGCCTGAGATGAAGGATCCATGGATTCTGACAACAATCCATGTTCCTCAAGCAGTGCAGATCTACGACGACAAATTTGAATGCAAAATTGAATTTGAATGCCAAGCTTCAAGCTCCCCAACGACACTGAGCGCTCGGTCGAGATCCACCCCAGCGCCGCTCCGATGGAGATCACTCAGGCGGTGAACAATCACGGTCCGGACAAGGAGGAGCAAGAGATCGTGAAGAACTGGGTGAAAAAAGTCCGCACGATCTACTACGCCGGGGAGAAGGCCTCGAAGAAGGTCACTGTCAGCTTCATCATCGACTCCGGCGGTGCTAATGATCGGTCCTCCGGGCAGTGGAAAATCCACGTTCCGCAAACACGTCATGCACGTCTCCGCCCGCACTCGGGTCCACATTTGCTAGGTAAGTGTTTGATGAAATACCTCACTGAATATTCAAAGATAAGTTACGAGTAGTACAAGTGAGCTGACTCGATGAAATAGTACAACTAATCTCCGAGTCGGACACTACAACTAAGCCCGCACCAGGTAAGTGGTTATGATGATTCACATGTACAAAAATTAGATTAGGATGTACTGAAGCTATCGGACACCTGTAATAGAACTCATAAACTTTGGCCTCTTTGGTATATAGTTGTTATCTTCTACTCCCTCCGTCCTTGAATAATTTGCAAGAAAGAGAAAAGTTGAGGCAAAATTGAATAGTGCCAAAATGACACTTTTTCAGTCTAAAAGCTGAAATTGTAAGTGCCAAAAGCCAGAATTTAATTGCCCCCAAAATGACTAAAAAACAGGGCTAAAAATTGTATAAGCACTGATTATTCCCTCCAGAATTTAATGTTTGGCTCCAAAATTTTAAAGTTTTGGAGCCAACTTTACAATTTTCACAACACTGTTCACTCCCACCAAAATTATGAAAGCATTTATTATAGCTCTCACTCACAACTCATTGAACCAAAAGAAAACCCTCTAAAATTCTGGGTCAGTTCTTCCAGAACTGGCCAAATTCAAAAAACCAAACCCACACCTTTTCTTATCTTCATCATCGTGCAACAGTAGAGTTGTGATGGTGGGGAGAAACCTCACTAATGAACAAAGGAAGGAGATTGCACATTTTCTCCTTCAACACTTAAAAAATGGGTAGCTTCAGAACAAAACCAGAGTGGAGGCAGCAGAAAAATTATCATGCTCAGTGAGGACCATTAGCACAATCTGGATACGAGTTAGGCAGCAGCTTGAAAGTGGTGAGGCTGTGTATGCCCATTCGAGAAGACACAGGCATCGCGGAAGAAGCAAGTAGCCAATCGACCTGGAGGCTCTAATGACATTGCCACTTAAGTTTAGGTGTACATGTCGTAGCACAGCCTCCAAGTTGAATGTTGGTAAAAGTAGAATACATAGAGCAATAGCAAGCAAGGAGATAAGAACCCACACAAATGCAGTTTATCTGTGCCTTACAACAGCCCAGAAAGAATCAAGGCTGGAATGGTGTTTAAGAAAAATGGAGTGTAACATGCAGTTCAAGACCATGCACAACATCATACACATCGATGAAAATTGGTTTTTACATCACAGAGGCCACAACGAGGTACATTCTTGGTCCCAATGAACCAGAACCATATAGAATCACCCAAAGCAAGCATTACATACCAAAACTCATGTTTCTATGTGCTGTGAGTAGACCTATATTTGACGTAGATGGTAATGTAATGTTTGATAGAAAAATATGTGTGTTTCCTTATGTTGATTATGTAGCAGCCAAGTACACAACTGTAAATAGACCTAGGGGAACCATGATGCCATAACCCATAACATACATCTCCCCAAATTTAATTAGACACAAGCTTATCAATGAACTCATTCCAGCTATAAAGGAAAAATGGCCAGTATGGGCAAGCAAAAACATTCTCTTACAGCAAGATAATGCACCAACCCACATATCTGCAAATGACCCTGACTTTTTAGCTGCTGCCACCTCAGATGGATTTAACATTCAGTTAGTTTGTCAACCTGCCAAATCACCCGATTTAAACATTATGGACTTGGGTTTTTTTGCCTCAATTCGAAGTTTACAGCAGCAAAACCCGAGCCAAAACCTAGAAAGACTACTACAAGATGTGCATGTTGCTTTTGAGAGGGAGGATCCTAGGGTCATAGACAAGATATTCCTAAGCTAGCAAAGTGTTATGGTAGAAATCATGAAATACAGGGATGGTAATGACTTCAAACTGTCACATATGGGAAAGGAAAGGCTAAGAAGGCTTGGTTTGCTACCCCACAATTTGATTGTGGATTCTGAGTTAGTAAGGGATTGTTTGGAACACATGGTGACCATTGGCAAAACTGGGAACATACAGGATCTACTGATCATGATGGAGTTAGTGTAGGCATGCAACTGATGTAATTTTGTAGGGTTGTGCTTCTAGATTCAGGTCTAGGGTAAACATAAAAGTTATTTTGATAAGGTATGTTTCTAGGGAAACCTTGTAAAAGGTGGGAGGGCTATACTCCCTTTTGTTAGAAGCAATTTAAAATGAGCTTGTGTTTAAAAATATGTTTCTAAGTATGAGGCAAAATAGGTTAGTCCAGAATAATAAACCATTATAACTGGGATGAATGACAAGTAGCACATATAACAACAAGGTGAGACACTATAAAGTTGGCATCCTAATGTTTGTAAAAACATGGTTGCTGCCAAAGTGTTCATGCAAGGTATCATCATAGGTGGCTAACAACTAAAACATGGTCAACTTAGCAAATAATTTCAGAGCTGGGTTTAATCACATCATGCCCCGCCAAGATCGGACCAGTTTATAAACTAATAAGCATGGTTGCATGTTTATTCATTCATCATAACTACATCATAAATTATGGGTACAACAAGCACATATGCAACGAGCACACATAGTAGCTATGAAATCAATAAACAAATGCCCTGCCAAGATCAGGTAAGTCTAGTGACTAACACTGCATGGCTGCATATATAAACCAAATGCACATGCATCATAGTTTACTACTCCCATTATTGCCCCTGATCTGAAACATGCCTTACCTAACTCAAGTTCTTCTTTAGATTCAGTTGGCAAAATGGGGAACAATCATCCAAGGTTTCAATTGAATCTGAGTCAAAATCTGAGTGGTTGCATGTTTGAAGTAAAACATCACCAAGATTTAAAAATAACCCAGCATAGAACAAGTAGCACATGTGCTATCACAACCAAGTATCAAACAGGTAAACACAGACAAACACATAATAAAGTGGTTGCTGTAAAAGCCAACAACATCCACACTGTATAAACAATCCTGCATTAAGAGGCAAACCGTTAGTATATGTACAACAATTTGAAACTACAAAGTTAGATCAAAACTATAAAGTATCCAAATAGATGTACCTGTGGATAATGACACTATTTTCCAGAATCGTGATCACTTTTTGCCTCATTTTTTGGCCAGTTACCAGGATAAAGACAAGCCCCAGTTTCCCTAAAACCTGGCTTGCCATACTTAGGGAATTCATTACCATTGAAATACACCAAATGATGTGGATCACACCAAGAATCAGATGAATCTGATTTATAAGAATCAGAGGGTTGGGTTTCATCAGAGTCAGGGGGTTGGGTTTCAACAGAATCAATATCAGGATCAGGGGGCTGTGTTTCATCAGGATCAGTATCAGGGGGTACGGTTCCATACACAGAATCTAGGGGTTGGGTTTCATCGGAATCAGGGGATAAGGTTTCATTGGAATCAGGGGGTAGGGTTTCATCGGAATCAGGGGGTTGTGTTATGTCAGGATCATTATCAAGGGCATGTGTTTCATCTAAATCCTCATCTGATTCTGAGCGGTACATGAAAAATTTAGGTACATGGCTAAAATGTGTGGCCACAGGGGTATCCCCAGAGTCATATGAATTAGTATCGAGGACAGGGTACTGGGGTGGGAAAACAGTACTAGTCTTTGGTTGTGACTCAATGTCATCAAGACCAGTAAATAATGTGGGATCAAAACTAGACTGAAACTGAGAGTCAAACTCAGATTCACTTAAGGGTTGGCAAGGGACAGACTTACCCTGACCATCCACAACCATATCACCATGATCCATCAGATGCAGTTCGAAAAGAAATTGTCAGCAGAATGTTAACTAACAGTGGCTAATATGGCATTATCCAACGCAAGGGAAAACCCTATATCTGAACCAAGAAAAAAAAAAGAACATCATTTTCATTTTTTTAACATACGCATGTATTCAGTTGAAAACAACCACAGCGTAAATCATTGAATACTAGCACAATTCAAACCTAACGAGAAACTCAGATCAAACCCCAGACCACAAACAACATGAATTTCAGTTCTAAAAAGTAAAAACAAAAATTATAGACCTCGGAAACTGCCATAAAAATCATAATCAGAAACATGCAATCGATTTTCAAAAACATAAACCGAAGAGCAATGACAAATATCACAGTTAAAACACCAGATATAACTTAGATCGGCCCCCTGACCACAAAGACCATGTATTTCATTTAAAAAATTGTGAACCCATGTTAATTTAACTTGAAAAATAACATGAAAGCCAAGAATCAGACACAATCATTCAGTTTTCAACAAGGAAAACCCAAGAACACTGGGAAATACCATAGATCCAACACGAGAAATACCTTAGATCTAAATACAGTACATAGACAAGAGCTGTTTATGTTTAAGAAACCCTAAATCAACCAGCTAAACATAAACCAACCCTGTAAATGCTGTGATTTCAGTTCAAAAAAGGGATGAAATCGATTTCAGTTCAAAAAAGGGATGAAATCAATTTCGTCTGCAAAACCGCAAACCAAATCAAGAAAACCCTAGATCTGAAACAACAAGCTATGATGAAAGATCTTTTAGCCAAGTAAACCTCCACAAAAAACACAATTTTCAAATAGCCAAACATAAACCAACCCTTAAAACGCTGTGATTTCAGTTCAAAAAACCGATGAAATCGATTTTGTCTTCAAAACCTTGAACCAAATAAAGAAAAACCTAGATCTGAAACAAAAAGCTGTGATAAAAGATCGTTTAGGCAAGTAAACCCACACAAAAAACACAGTTTTCAAACAAAGAACGATGACAGAAAATAGGTTGAACTGCTAGGGTTTTCAGATCTTAGAGAGAGGAGAGGAAGAGCTCTGAAAGTTGTGTGAGAGATGAGAGAAAAGAGGAAGATAATTGAGCATTTGTTGAGAGCATTGGGAGCTTAAATAGGAGCGTGGGAAGAGCAATAATAAAGCATTATGAGCAGTACTGAACGCATGTGCCATGCACAGGTGGTTGGGAGATTAACTATAATTAATCTCACGCCAACCACCATGCAATGGACATGTGCCCAGGGACCATTCCCATTCCCAAATTAATCAGCCTTAATGGCTGTAATTTTTGCACATTCCAAGGGCATTTTGGTCATTTCACTTCTGGTCAACTTTGCCAAAAAAGGAAATTTCTTATTATTTGCAATTTAATCAGGGATGGACCAAAATAGAAAGTGTGCAGTTTATTCAGGAACGGAGGGAGTATGCGTTTCATTTGCAATTTAGTGGCTCATATAGCATTATCGGTTTGTGATACTATGGGATTAGTGTAGCAATGATTTAAACTGTTCTGTAGTTGTATATGCAGATCAATTAGAACTAAAAAATATGTGTAAACCTATTGTTTGTTGTTTTGTTTTGAGTTTGTGAGTGATGTATCCGAGCTAAACTGGCCTTATTCTCTAGATAGATAGATGGTTGTAAATGTTTTGTTTCAAGCTGGATTTAGAATTCCTGGAACTTCCATAGGTCAGGTATTAATGCCATGACTTCATCTTCTCTTCCATGAGATTTCTGTTCTTCTATTAATTTTAAAGGATTAAAGTTTATGGTATGATTTTTCCTATGTACTGGTTGTCTAGATATTGATTTCCGTTCTTCGATGATTCACATGGACACTACAACTAATGCTTCCTACGGGAAGCTCTGTGATTTGTACGAGTTTTTTTTGGTCGATAAGAGGATTGCTCATAGTGTAAAAATTAACTGATCCGCTGAAGAACTTCAGTGCAATCTGTTGAAGAGATCTCGAATTTACTGCTGCAATTTATCCAAGTTCTGAATTTTAAGTATTTCTTGGGTTTATTGCTGTTTTTTGGGTACAAAAATCACTACTGGGTGGGGTTAGGGCTGCTCTTGAGCAGATTTGCGTGCATATTGCTATTGTTTTCAGTTCGTTTTGAGCAATTGAATATGCTATTACTCTCAGTTTTTAGTTCTGTCCGTGAGATGAATTTATTTTTAGAACTGTGGCTCAGTTTTTGCTTCAGATTTTGCTTCAGATTTTGGTTCTGTTTGTGCACAAGTTTTATTTGCACTACTGCTGCGATCTAGTACTGCTGTTTTACTGCTGCCATTCTTCAGTTTTGCGTTGGTGAGTTAATTTTCTGATCATCTGTTGCTGCATTTTTAGTCATAAATTTTTTGCTCCTACTCTTGCTATTCTATACCTGTTTTTAGTCAGAAATTGCAGATTTATGTTGGTTAATTTTTGGTACAGCAGTCGTGGCTTCGTATTTCGCAACAGCTTCATACATTCAATCAGGCCACTGTGAGTGCATTGGTCAGAGTCATCTTCTCATCGTTATGGTTTGGCGCTCTTCCTTCTCCTGGAAAGAAGAAGAAGAAAGGTGGAACATTAGAACCGACGAATAAAAGTTTGTTTTAGAGTTGTATAGCTATAGAGCATGTGAGAGTTTTGTTCTTATAACAATAGAGAGTTTCTGACCATCAGAATAGGATATTGACATGATTATTCAGACTATTTGATGCCGGAGATTTATCGGAATATAAATTATGCTGATATGAACATGTAAAAAAATATGTGGCAATTATTCAGAAAAAAGTAAAAATGCTGCTGAAAATTTTGGTATTTACTATGCACCTGTTACCTTACAAATTGTATCGTTTGTATTAAAACGTGCACTTGTTTTAAGAGCTCTAAATATGAATTATGAAACTTTTCCAAGAGATCGTGTATAAGTTAAGTCATGAATCGTTTATGTTTGATTAAAACATGCATATGTTAGTCTAAAACTATACATTGAGTACAAGGTACAACTAACAAGTACACCGAATGCTAACAAATGCAATATATAACTGAACAAATGCAATTCCTAATTCAAAATGAACAATCAACAACTGAAAATAAAAGTCATATAAACTAACTTGTACCAACTGAATACTAACGAATTCAACATTTAACTAAACAAACGCAGTTCCTAATTCAAAATGAGCGATCAACAACTGAAAATAAAAAGTCATATACAACTGACTAGTGTCAACTAAATACTAACGAATTCAACATTTAACTTAACAAAAGTAGTTCCTAATTCAAATGAACGATCAACAACAATTGAAAATAAAAATTCATATACAACTAACTAGTAGATACATAATACTAACTAATGCAACATTTAAGTAAAAGCATGCAATTTCTAATTCGAATGGAACGATACACAATAGAATTAACAAGTACACACTGAATAATAAAAAATGCAATATATAAGTGAACAAATGCAGTTCCTAATTTAAAATGAACAATCAACAACAAATGAAAATAAAAAGTCATATACAACTAACTAGTGCATACATAATACTAAATAATGCAACATTTAAGTAAAATAATGCAGTTTCTAATTTGAATTGAACGATACACAATACAAATAACAAGAACACACGTAATACTAACAAATGCAATATATAAGTGAACAAATGTAGTTCCTAATTCAAACTGAACAATCAATAACAAATAAAAATAAAAAAGTCATATACAACTAACTAGTACATACATAATACTAACGAATGCAACATTTAAGTAAAAGAATGCAGTTTCTAATTCGAAATGAACGATCAATAACAAATGAAAATATAAAATTATATACAACTAGTTATTGCATACTGAGTACTAACGAATGCAACAAATAATTAAACAAATGCATATCATAACACAACCTCACACAAATACAGAGCTTTACTTATACATCATTTAAATTAACAAATACATAATTTCACTAAACAAATACAATTTATAATCAGATCGATGCTTCTAAGGTTTTTCCGTTGAATACTTCACCATCCTACACTACATTGCTACTCAAAGATATCCACTTTCACTAAAAGAGCGGTATTGGTACAATCGGTACTAATGGTAATGGTAATGGTACTGGTAAAGGTAACAACAGCAATGTTACTGGTGTCCGGTTCTCTCACTGCCTCTCAAAAGCCAACTCCATTCTCGAGGCTGTTGCAGACCTCAACTCCACTCTATTTCACGTCAGCGTATTCGAGATCTCATAAACTCTTTAAGCCTATCAGAAACCTCAAGTGCGATAGCTCTATCCTAGTGGCATTTGTTCTTGATAATCTGTATCAAAATGAAATAAAGACCATATTAGACTAGATCCAAGAATTTTACTACTACAAAACAGTAATGACGATTTCAAACGATGCATAAATTTAGGGAAATGAAGCACAACACACTCAGATTAATAAACCTCATCTTCACATTTCTGATACTAAAATAGTCATAGAAACATGCTCTTTAATTGGAGCAGAGTAAACATGATTGCCAATCCTTGACAATCAAGTTATCAACAGTATCTTTCAAGTAGTAATATTTTCTATTTCTTTGTAGCTGATGAACTTTATATGTTTAATAGATAGCATCCTAGATACATGAAGACTCTCTAATCCCTCCTAAGGTAATGGGAAAAGCATCAGGGAAGGAATCAGTTGAAACTAACTCCGTTTATGGCCGTTTCAAACAGTTTTTTATTCATAAGTTACGTTTTTTACACCGGTAATCTATACAGTACCGGTGTAAAATTAGTGAAAACAGGAATGGATTTTGGCTAACTGTTCAGCATCGGTACTAATACCGGTGTAGAAATGATGAAAAGCAGCTGCGTGCAGCTGCTTTAAATGAATTTTCTTTTGACCCAAGAGGAACACATGAAATTTTTGGCTTACTGTTGTACACCGGTATCTAGTACCGGTGCATAAAATGAAAATATTGATGTAATAATGCACAAAAAGCAGTTGCCTGCGGCTGCTTTAAACATTTTTTTCGGAAAAAACATTCAACCCGAAAGGAATTTTTGAAATTTTAGACTAACTATACAGCACTGGTATATCTACTGGTGCAAAATCATAAATTACCGATGTAAAATGTTTCGCGCCTTATTAAAAATCAAAGAAATTGAAAATCTTGAAATACGTGCCAAAAAATGAACACATACACCGGTACTTCTATAATACTACGGGTGTAAAAAAATTGTTAGTTGTTTAAATTCTCACTTATTGCATTTGCCTCCCGTGCATTTTTCAAACAACCCCAATTAATCAAATTGACGTTCAATTATTGTAAATAGACATTGTACTAGTTGTTTCATGCAAATATTGACCACACATGGGCCCCGTACGGTGATGTTTCTAAGCATTGTTTAATATCATAAAATTTTCATATTGACCCCAAACATTTCGCTCGACCCCTTCAAAACTTTTCCACCGGCCCAAATGGAATTTTCCAATGCTCCGAATTGAATAAGTATAATTTCCGTACCTCAATGGTACCGAGGGACCTGCAAAGTTGATTGTAGGCATTTATTGCAATTAGGTCCCCCAAATTGTGACATGCGATTATGATGTGTTAGGAAACTACATAAATTATCAAATTCAACATTCTAGGCTTAAATCATAATTGAAACATATTTGTGCCCGGGTGTTGATTCGTCCTAAAGCGCTAGTAGGTGTTGTAGAGTAAACGACAAGGGTTTACTGCAATGTTTTTATATGTAATCCGAACATCTTCGAAACTAAATACAGAGTCTGGACCCATTTGTTTCCCCGCATGTTTTACTTGAAAATACAAAATGGTTCTTTTGTGGACCATCAAGTTCGATCGGATCGCAATTTTGATTTACGAGTAAACTTTTTACTTTTTACAATTTAGTCTCTCAAAGAATCTTGGAAGGGTCGGAATATAAATTGGCTCCACATATATGCAATTCAATACACAAGGATCATGTTAATGCATCTGTAGACCCTACTGGTGAACAGAAGGCCTGTAAAACAAACAATGAATGTTTGCACTATATTATCCATAATTATACTATTGCCCACAAATTTACTTGGGAACCTCCAAAGCTCCCAATGCTACAATTTTTTGCAATTCTAACCATTCTAAGAATATAATGCATTATGTAGTTCCCCAACTACGGTGTAGAAGATAGGCCAACTACGTTCGGCCTATCTTTTTGGTCTTCATGAGTGTATTTGACCGATAGAATTTCAATAAAAGCGGTGTACAAATTTTTTATTCGATTCATCATCATGCATGTTTGTCAAAATTAAGAATGTCAAACTATCTAAGTGCAGCACAGTCAAAGTTGAGTACAAAATCTACTCTTCCTAATCGCTAATACAAGTTTTCTACGAATAATAACAAGAATATGGTTCTACCCCGCTAGCTGGTCCTGTTGCATCACCATCACGGGTACTTGTGCCAACGTCCATGTCCTCGACATTACCTTTGTGGAAGGCTGGAAAATTTATGACTTCTTCCACGACGTTAGGAAATAGATACGTCATAACCCTGTCCATATGTTCCTGCCAGGATCTTTGGTATTTGGATTCTTCAAGTAAGTTTGCTACACCGACCTCCAATGTAGCAACTCTAGATTCAATAGTAGCGACAGATGTGTCAGTTGTCTGTCTATAGAAAGATTCCACGTAAATCTTACCCATTGGTTGGCCATAAACGTCATGTGCACGGGCACTAACTCTTGCTCTTGAACAAAGCGCAGAGATGATACTGCAATAGGAAAAGATCCCATTTGATCCCGTTCCCTCTACAAAATAGGAAATATTCGCCGACCAACATTCCATCGAAGCTCCCTCTTTATTGCATACAAGAAGATGAGGAAAAGTTTGTGAACTTTTGTGTTAACAGTTACTGGATGGATTCTAGATGCCACAAAGTTGTACCGCCCATTCATTTCTGGAGTTAGAGTTTTCTTAGGTATTTCGCTCCAACCTGGTTTGACCAACTCATCTATGTCCGTACCTGCCCTAGTTACTGTCCCAGCGATCTCCTTCTCAATTGGTTAGTGTAGAATATAGTCGTCATCACCTAGAAAATGGAGTGCAAGAAACTCGTCTTCATCGATTGGAATATTGGGCAACCCAAACAAGCCATTGATAGATACTGGTGTGATAGGGAAAGTTTTACCTCTACAATACATGTGATCGTAGCTCGGCCCGCACTTCAAGTTTGCATAGTACTCACTTACAATGGTCAAGTTAAATGGTTGCAGAGTTTTACAGAATTTTTCCCACCCAACCTTCTGGATATTTTGTTCAAATGGGGGAGATGCTTCAGTTCTTCTCTCTATGTGATAACGGCGTCCTTTGTAAGATTCATGGACTAACCTAGCCTTCTCGGACACGAAAGTGCCATCCAGGTAAGTGTGCGGTGATACTTTTGGCAATAATGGGGACGGTGAATGATGTATCCTTTTCAAATTGGATTTGGGAGGCATTTCCTAAGAAACACATTGAAGCATTTTATCAATCACCTTACATGCAAGTCAAGCTATTCATGATGTCACATTCTAAATGATTCTATTTCATATGCAATTGCTAATTAATCATACCATGGAAGCATTACACTGGTTAACCTGATTATATGCCAACCTACGTAGGATTTCAATAAAGATGGGTAGTGATGGAGATGGTATGGTGTGAGAGATATAAATTCTAAGTACTGTGAAAATGGGGTACTGAGAGGGTTTTAAAAAAGGGAAAGATTTTTATACACTAGTATTATACATATACCGGTGTAAAATGCAGCCTAAAGCAGCTACTTTAAATATATATAAAAATTATCTTATCCGACGCGAGAGTAAATTTTATAAAATTTTTCTAAGTTCCCAGTTCCGGTACAATTACCGGTGCACAATTTACAAAAAACAGTTGCGTTAGGATGTTCTAAAAGCTAAAAAATTAACATTGTTGGACCCGAGAGAAAAAAATCCAAAAACAATTATAATTACTGTGCACCGGTAGGAGTACCGGTGCGTAAGTACAGAACATAGTCCCTCCCCTGTTTTTCTACATCGGTAATTTAGTCTTTACTGGTGTAATTTATTTTTCACCGATTCAATTCATAAACACCAAATTGAAATCATGGATCATACCAACCAATTCATAAAAGAGTGTTAATTAAATACATTACACACTAAACATCAACCCATATTGTCCCCACCTACAAGGTCACGAAAACAACGACCGGGAAAGACTGATCTACTGCTTCCACTTTAAAACATTGTCCCCACCTACTATTTCACCTCTCTCATCAACCCACGGCCCATCGCCATGAGAATGCCTTCCAACAACGGGTCCCCCAACATCTTCCAAACCGGGAAATACTGATGGAAACTTATGACTATCAGTTATGGCAGGCTGATCGATCTCCGTATCAAAGTAAAGTTTCTTCCCATGCAACACCACATGATACTTCTCATTCGAAGGATCCTTGATGTAAAAAACCTATCGTGCATAGGTAGCTAAGATGAACTTGTCATCTTCATATCTGACATGATTCAAGTCGACCAACGTGAACACCATGGCCTTCTCAACAGCAACACCGAAACCGTGTTCCACCCAACGACACTTGAAGATAAAAACCTTGAAATCTACATAATCCAACTCCCAAATTTCCTTAATCACCCAATAGAAAGGCATCACAGCAACAACCAGATGTTTATCTCTCTTGCTTGCCTGCCACATGGATTCAAATTCAGTATACACACCACTATTTTGAGTGGTGCTCTTCTCGTCCTTCGCCAATGTTGAGAAACTGAAGCCATTAATGTCATAACCAAGGTATCGTGTAACAGTGCAGTTTGGCTTCCTTGCAAATGCCAGTAGGTTACTGGGCATCCCGTCGACATTACAACGATTGTAAAACTAGTTAACAAACTTTGAAGAATGCCCCAACAGGAAAACATGCTCTTCCACATATGTTACAGTCTCGCTACTATTACGCAATACATACAGGTGAATAGTCATCAACTCAGCGTGACATGGTGTATGAAGCATACCCTTGGAACGTGGAACCCCATTCTGCCTTCCACAGTGAGGTCCATCAGGAACACCAACCACTTTTCTCCCAACCAAGTTCACTGTACAATACTCGATGATCTCCTTATTGACGTACCTTTGAACAATGGAGGTATCAGATCGATTACGATTATGAACATAACCTTTGAAAACAGCCATGTGACGCTCAAAGGGGTACATCCAATGCATTCTGACAGGCCCGCACATACGTATTTCCCTAACCAAGTGTACCACTAGGTGCACATTGATGTCAAACAAATACGGGGGAAAATACTTCTCCAAATGGCATAGAACAACAACAGCCTCTCGATCCAGTTCATCTAGCTGTTGCCTGCTAATATTTTTCCTGCATATTGAGTTGAAGAAGAAACACAAGCGCCTAACTTCTTTTTCCAAACACCCACGTATTTCTACGGGCAAAAGTTGTTGCATAAGGACATGACAATCGTGTGATTTCAAAGCATTAAGATGCAACTCATCATTAACAAACCAACTAACATTAGAGGAGTAACCGAAAGGTACCTTCATTCCTTGGATGCTCTCACACACAGACCTCCTCTCAGCAACTGACAGATTGTAAGGAGTGGGAGGTAGGTACGTTCGCTTCCCTCTTACCCCTGGTGCCAGATCCAACCGTACACCAAGGTTCACTAATTTTTTTTTTGCATTCAAGCTATCCTTAGTCTTCTCGGGAATGTTCAGAAGTGCCCCAATTAGAATCTCAGAAACGTTCTTTTCAATATGCATAGCATCCAAACAATAGTGAACCTCCAAATTTTCCCAGTACGGTAAATTGAAGAAAATGACCGTTTCTTCCATGGTCCGTCTACAACCCCACCACCCTTTGATAACTTCTTACCGAGAACAATATTCAATTTCTTCACCTTGTTGTGAATAGCTACACCGATCAAAGGTTTGGGTGCCTTTCTCCTCTCCTTCCCACCAACAAATGCAACCGCGTTCTCCCGCAACTTGTGACCTACAGGCAGGAATTTGCGGTGACCCAAATAAACAATCATCCGCCCATTCCTCAACTTATAGTAATCTGTCTCATCCTTACAAACTGGGCAAGCCTTGTGACCCTTGACCACATTATGGCGCCTTCCAACCAAAGCACCTTCAAATCTTCTATCAAAGGGGCAAGATAAGTGTCTATGCCATTTCAAGTTTGTTTCCAGCCTAAAATCATGAAGGGCATCAACACATATTTTCTCTCCATGCACAAGTATGGGGGGGGGGGGGGGAATTGTAAATGGCAAGCATAACCGGCCACAAACCGTTTTCGAGGACATATTCCCAAATGGATTAAAACCATCAATACACAAAGCAAATCTCAAATTCCTAGGTTTGGAGGCAAAGCGTGGATACATTCTACCAAATTTCTTCCACTGGTCTGCGTCAGCCGGGTGTCGAATTATATCATCTTCTTTACAACCTCCCCTATCAATGCACCATGTCAATTTCTTTGCATCCTTTTTACTATTAAACAACCTTCTCAGCCTCGGAATAATGGGAAGATACCACATACATTTGGTGCGCACCCGCCTCTTCACCAGCACAACATACTCTCCACCAACATCCACACTTATCTTCTTCTTATAACGCGACACATTTGATACTGGACAAATAATCTTATCCTTAAGGTCACCCCTATATAGGAAAAAATCGTTCGGACAAGCATGTATCTTTTCATACTCCAATCCCATCAGACACAAAATTCTCTAAGCTTCATAAAGGTTATTGGGAACCCCGTTACCTGGTGGAAGCTTTTCATTCAAAAACTTAAGCAATTTATTCATGCTAGTATCACTCCATGACCCTACACCTTTCAAATTAAACAACTCCATTAAACATGACATAACCGTGTCTCTCTTCTTGCAACCGGGGTACAATGGTGTATCCTTCTCACCAAGGAAGTTAGCCAAAACCTCGGGCCTCCATCTAAACTCATTAACAACCTTCTCACACATGTCATCCAACATAGAATCCCCTAAACACTCTCCTTCACTACTAACTCTCACTTCCGGTGGTGATTTTTCCCCATGAAAGGACCACACAACATAATCTTTCTCAAACCCCCAGCTATACAAATGGAGTTTCGGGATGTCCTTTTTATCAGTACGAATTCGATTTCCACAATCACGACATGGACATAATATTCGCTTCTCCCGACTAAAAGCATGCTCCAAGAACTTATCCACGAACATAATATATTCATCGCTCACCCTACTAACATTGGCATACACATGCTTTCGCCTCTCGATAATGCGATACAACTCTACATATCAATAAATGTCCAACAATCAAACTTCAACACATTTAATACAATAGAACTTTTAATTATGACTTCCGAATCATGCAACATAGCCTTATACACCAATATACACCAATGTACACCAATATTCCACATTGCAATTACATCATTCTTAACATGTCCAACACTATAGGAATCAAAATCCATAGCCTTATAACTACAATAACCTTGAGAATAAATCACAAACTAAAATCTACAATTCTACCTCAATCACCATCAAATGATCAAACACAAAATGTAACATCTCTACTAACCAAAACCATACATGAAATCCTTAATATCCATAAATGTAATTAAAAAAAGGTACCTTCAAGGGTCTTCATTGTGAAGAATTCAATGCCTTCATCCACCAAAAAACACCATTAATGAAGCTCATCTTCCAAAAATCTTATTTTTTACCTGCTAAAAAAAGGGGGTAGGTGAGCATTTAATACGATTTTCTACACCGGTATTTAGACTTTACCGGTGCATTTGTAGCCTTTCAAACCGGTAAAAGTAGTTACCAGTGTAGAAATTTAGCCAAAACGCGCATATTTTCCTGTCCTGCACCGGTACAATCACAGTACCGGTGCGAAAACTAATAGTTTTGGCTCCAAAAATCCAAAATAAGAATTTTTTGCACCGGTATTAAGAAAATACCGGTGCGTGTTCAATTCCTACACCGATTCTAATAGTAACCGGTGTATAAATGCAAAATTTTCCCGCTTTTTTTAAATTCCTGCACTGGTAATTTTTCATTACCGGTTTAAAAAATTTCCCTCTGGGTGCCAAATTAATTTAAAAAAGGTAAATAAGTACACACCGGTAATCCTGTGCCAGTGCACATGTTAGCAATTGCACCGGTACAAAGACCTATTCGAATAATACCGGTGCAATATATTTTACATTGGTACATCAGTAGAACTACACCGGTGCAAAAATAGGTGAACTTTACATCGGTTGACAGGATATCGGTGCGTATGTACTTATTTGCACCGATACTGATGTTAACAACCCTGATACCGGTGCAAATGGTTACATACGCACCGGTATACTTGTACCCATACATTTACACCGGTGCATACCTGTTTTCGAGTAGTGAAGAAACAATTGAACTATAACATGATTTGATTAAGTTAAAAAGATTCATGTAATTTATGTTTTATGAAGCCCCAAGATTACAAAATTCAAAGCATATTGTTTCCTATATATGTATCCAAAAACTTTATATAATTTTTCAATTAAATTAGCTAGAGAGCTCACCTGACCTCATGGGAAAATGTATTTTTAATGATAAGTTGCTTGTTTTTGCAAAGTTGTAGCGGCATTAGTGGCAAAAAATCCGATCAGAGAAGACACAGTTTCATAATATATATTACTCATTAGAGGATGGGATTTTGCATCACAGTACAAAAACTGAGCAGCTAATAAAGTGCCTTTTTTGCACGAATCAGCCTTCAACCAAAGTATGGCTTCCACTCATAGAAGGTCTGGCCCAATTTAAGAAGACATGTGTTAGCAGTGGGAGCTTCTATAATTGTGGTATATGTTAGTACAGTCCTAAGGAGCCTATCGTCACTTATTCAGTTGCCGTAAAGTGCGATACAGTGTCACGTGTGAGAGGGAGAAGTTTTTCAACTTTGTTCCTATTTAAATACATTAGTGGAGAAAGCTAGATTAAAGGAAGTGTTAGAAGGTGGTTATTCAAGAGCTGCGTTTAATGAGGAGTTGAAAGAGGTTCTGAGTTCAAAACTCCCTCCAAGGTCACCTATTTCATTTTAAAGGAGGTTCGAAATCAATCAAGCGGTTCCACCTTCAATGAAAATCAATTAAATGCGGTTTCACTTGTAGAATCGCCTTTATTTAGGGCCTAAAAACACTTTCGAGTTTGGAAGTGCTCACCTAGGTCACGTTTTTTATTTTAAAGGTGGTTCTACATTTAATACCGCCTTTAATGGGCTGCCTTTGTTGACCCAGTATATAAACAAGTTGGGTTTTGTTCCTTCCTTAGTTAATTTGAGTAAATCTCTTCAGCGGCGCCTCACATTACCTTTAGAAAATTTTAGATCCGAACCATTTCCTCTCTAAACCTTCCTTCGCCAATCATTCCTCCGCTAATATTCCTTCCTCCGCTGAGCCTTCCTCCATCGCGCCTTCCTCCGCTGCTGACTTTGTCACACACATGCGAGGTAAATACTAGTAGCTTGCGACAAGCATGCGAGATCGCATAAAAAAATCAAGCTGAGTAAATTTTGAACCGTAGTGAATAAATTGACTGATGTTGGTGCGACATCGCACCTTATAATTTAAAAATAACTACCGAAAAAAGAATCAACGTCTATTATGCTTTCGGTAGTTCACAGTCTAACAAGCATTTTTCGACAATAATCCAGCATGAATAGTGCCAAATACCAGTACCCGATATTACAATCAAAACAATAGAGTGGACTTTAGAGAAATTACAACCAAAACAATATAAAGTACAAACCAACACAGAATACATTTATACAAAAAAATAAACAAACAAAATCACCGGCGGCGGACGGAGGGTTTTGAATCTTGAGCAAAAAACCTCCGGCAAGACAGGGTGGACCGCCGGCAAGACGGGGTGGACCTCCGGCGAGACAGGGCACAACTAACCTCCGACGAGACAGGGCATGCCGGACCTCTGGCGATACAGAGCAGATCTGACCACCGTAGAAATGGAGTCGCGTTGGTCGGTGGTGGCTCCGCGCGGTCGACGGTGGCGAGGCACGGTCGGTGGTGGCGAGGCACGGTCGGTGGTGGCGATTGATGGCCGGCGGTGGCGACGGGCCCTCGGTCGGTGGTCGTAGCACCGACCTCTCAGGGCTCCAATCGGCGGTGGTGGAATCCGTCTCTCAGGGCTCTGATAGGTGTTAGGGGCATCAGTATCTCGAGGCTCCGATCGGCTGTGAGCAAAGTCGAACAGTGAATGCAACTTGAAAGTTGTGGCATCGAACAGCGTAAGGGAGGCGGTGGTTTGTAAGGAGGAGTAGGCGGTGGTCCTCTGTAAGGAGGAGGAGGCGATGGTCTGTAAGGAAAATGAAAGGGGAAATGAATGGGATTAGGGTTTTGGTAAGTTATAGGGATAGGGTTTGAGTATTTATGGGTTGAAATAAGGCACTAAACATTTTATTTACAAATTCTTTAAAAATTAATGTATTCATTTACATATTATAAGTTAAAAATTTTGAAATATTGTGTCAATAAAATAAATTGTGTTAAAAAATTTTATAATTATTTTTATATAAAATATTTAATTAGTTTTTATACATGGAAAGTCAAGTAAAAGTCGACTGTTCGTTAGTTAAGGTCATACATTTTCTTTTGTGTTTGTATATGGAAATTTAAGTAAGGATTTATCGATGATTAGTTTAGTTGTAACCATTTTAATTAGTGTTTATGTATGAAGTGTCAAGTAACGGGTTGACCGTTCATTAGTTAAGGTCAAACCTTAGTTATTAGTATTTATTTATGTAAAGTCAAATAAGGGTTGACGGTTGATTAATTAAGGTCAAACCGTAGTTATTGGTGTTTATATATGTAAAGTCAAACAAGTGTTGAACTCAAACATTTCATTAGTATTTATGTATAAAAAGTCAAATAAGGGTTGACCATTATTGATAAATTACATTAAGGTTCAAAATTGTGTTACCCTATAATTAATTGCTCTAAAATACATGATTTTTGTCATTCTTGCATAAATATAGGAATGTTAAATAGATGAATTTTTTGGTGATGTGTTGGAAAATGCAAGTACATGTTCTAGAGTAACTTAGAGTTGGTTAGTTAGAAGTAGGGAAGGGAAATCGAAAATATTACAAATATATTCTTGTGCATGTTTATTGGTAAATACTATGTTGTGGACTTGGAAAATACAACTTGAGTGTATAGGGTACCATCACGTTCGAGCGGATTTCAATTTAGAGTTACGAGTAAAGTTTCTTACTTTATGCACTTAGGTCCCCCCAAGAAAGTTGGAATTGTCGAAATACGAAATTGGCAACATCAAAATTCAATTTACTAACATACATTTGCGATTTTAAAATTTGGGCATGAATTGGTGAACGGAAGGGCCTCGAAAATCAACATTGATTACTTCTATACAATCTTAAAAAAATATACTATGACCCAAAATTGTGTTACCCTATAATCCATTGCTCCGAAACATATGATTTTTTGTTATTCATGCCTAAATATAGATATATAAATATGTTTTTTTTGTGAAATGATGGAAAGTGCTAGTACATGTTCTAGAGTAACTAAGTGTTGGTTACATAGAAGAAAGAAAGGTAAATCGGAAAAGATTACAAATATAGTTTTGTGCATCTTTATTGGTAAACACTATGTTGTGGACTTGGAAAATCCAACTTGGGTGTATAGGATACCATCACGTTCTAGTGGATTTCAATTTGGAGTTACAAGTAAAGTTTTTTACTTTTTGCACTTATGTCCCTCCAAGAAAGTTGGAATTGTCGAATTACAAAATTGGCAACATCAAAATTCAATTTAATAATATACATTTGTGATTTTTAAATTTGCGCATGTATTTGTGAATGGAAAGTCAACATTGATTACTTCTACACAATCTTAAAAAATTACACCGTGGCCCAATATTGTGTTACCCTATAATCCATTGCTCTGAAACACATGATTTTTGTTATTCTTGCCGAAATATAGATGTATAAAATATGTTATTTTTTGGTGAAATGTTGAAAAACGCTAGTACATATTCTAGAGTAATTAAGTGTTGGTTACATAGAAGTAAGAAAGGTAAATCGGAAAAGATTACAAATATATTCTTGTGCATGTTTATTGGTAAATACTATGTTGTGGACTTGGAAAATACAACTTGGGTGTGTAGGATACCATCACGTTCGAGCAGATTTCAATTTGGAGTTACAAGTATAGTTTTTATTTTTTGCACTTAGGTCCCTCTAAGAAAGTTAAAATTGTCGAATCATGAAATTGACAACATCAAAATTCAATTCAATAATATATATTTGCGATTTGTAATTTGAGCAAGTATGGGTGCACAACAGTGGCCTCGAAAGTCAACATTGATTACTTTCACAAAATTTTAAAAAATTACACTATGGCCCAAAATTGTGTTACCCAATAATCCATTGCTCGGAAATACATGAGTTTTTTTATTCTTGCCTAAATATAGATATATAAAAAATATTTTTTTTGTGAAATGTTGGAAACTGCTAGTACATGTTCTAGAGTAACTTAGTGTTGGTTACATAGAAGTAAGAAATTGATTAGCCAAGTCACCTTTGACATGTGTCATCCTTGGAATTAGCCCCATGTCAAATAAATAAAATTTTATAAATAACTTATTCATAATTATATAAAATAAGTAGTATATAAAATTTTATATACTACTAGTTTATGTACAACTTATTTTATATAATTATGAATCCGTAGTACATAAAATTTTATTCGAAGAAAAAATAAAGTTTATTTATTTATATTCGACTATGATCATATATTACTCGAACTCTATGTTTAATTCATTTCATTTGAAAATATAAACATAAAATCATAGTTAAAAGCATGGATAAAAACTTTAAAAATATAAAATAAATGAAGTTGTATAAAAAATTTAATATTATATTTTAGTTTTGTTTAAAAATAAATTACATTATTAATATATATTCAATTATTTTAAAAATATTAATAATGTCCGGGATTGGTACGTGCGAGCTTGGTCATAACGTCAGTAAGCCAGACATGCGTGCAACATTGATCATTCTTATGTGGGATAGGCACGTGCGAGCTCGGTCAGTACGTCGGCAAGCCAGACATGCATGCGACGTCGGTCATTCTTATGTGGGATAGGTACGTGCGACCCTGGTCACAACGTCAGCAAGCTAGCCATACGTTCGACGTCGGTAATTCTTGTGTATGATAGGTACATGCGACCTCAGTCACTACGTCGGTAAGCCACACATGCATGCGATGTCGGTCATTCTTGTGTGGGATAGGTATGTGCAACCTTGGTTACTAGGTCGGTAAGCCAGACATGCGTGCGACGTCGGTTATGTAACCGAGGTAAAAAATATTTTTTACTTCAAAATAAACAACTGAGGGAAAAGTCTTTTACCGCGGTGTTTTGGGTTAAGAAAAAACCGAGGTAAAAGGGGCAAAGTTAAAGGTGTTGTTTCTTGCAGTGTGCCTTCCTCCTCTGCGCCTGATATGAATCTCCTTGTGAAGACTCTAGACTGCAAAATTTAAATCTTTAACCAAATTAGGAAATTCACAAACCCTAATATGGCCGCACGAAATTGATGACAACTATCCCTCATGTTTGCTCTCAATTTCAAATTTGCTCACTAACTGGCCCGCATGATTAGTTCACAAATCAAGGGTGTTAATACTTAATTAACCCATAGGATTAAGAAACAATGAAAATGCTCGCAAGCAAAGAGTATGAACTCAAAAAGTCTGAATATTTGATTGATAAAAGGTGTGTCCAAAAACTCAGCTAAGCCCTCCTATTTATAGGGTTCAATTCGGCCAAAACCTTAATAAAAAATAGAATTTGAAATGACTTATAGAGGTTTAAAGAAGCTAAAACTACATCTAACTAGAATACCTAAAATAAAGACATATATGACCGAATTCATCAAGAAGTGTTCTTGAATGAATATTTCCTTGTCTAATCTTACCAAATCTAATTCTAATCAGAACAAAAATGAATATTCTAAACCCTAAAATAAAGGCATGACCGAAATTAACTCTTCCAATGCCAACATGGCCGAGTTAATGAGCCTTATTCTAAAATGAAATAAATTAAAATGATGACACTACCTCACTAAAAAACCCAGTGGGAAAAAGAGTATATGTTATCATCCTAAAATCATAATATAATAGATAAACTAAGAAATTCCAATTCGCATCATTCCCTCCAGCGTCAAAAATTTTTATCCTCAAAACGTGAATAATCTTCACAAATAAATGCAGATTCACATCCCTTGCCCTCCTTGCAAAATTCAGCTAACAAATGGTGACTAGACGCTCACAATGCAGTGATTGGACGTTGACTAGGATGCTGATGTGGCTCTGGCGATATAACTCACAAAATATAGATCAACCTACGATAAATTAGTCAACTAGCGATAATTTGAATGTATCGCGAGATGAAGATGCAGATAAGGTGTCCCGTGTGTGGGAAGCATGCACATAAGATTCACGCGCCTAAGTGGGTCCTCGCGCATGAAGACCACGCGTTGTCTTCTTCTTTGCCAGAACCTCTCATTGGCTGCACTGGATTAGGAAGTGTAGATGTTAGAAAACATGTCGTAGGGGAGGTGGACTCATCGGAGGTGAATGATCGATGTGAAAGACAGGTGATGATTGGATCTGAAGCTCACAACGAGCTGAATGGCAGGCTGTGGCGATGGAGATTTGGTTGGAGCAACGGCAATGATAGCTGCAATGGACGGTGAGCTTCTTGAGGTCGGACAGAGATGGAGAAGGAAGCGGCGGATGCCAACGACTGTCAGATCCAAGAGGCGGGAAAAAAGGACAGGTCACAGAAGCTAAATGTGAGCGGTGGTGAGAATGCCCGGCGATGGCGGAAGAATTTTCTGACTTCTATTTTTCTTTATTTCTTTTTTGAAAAATAAAAATACAAATATGAAGGTACCAGCTGATATTGCCCTGCGATACCAAGTGATGTCGACTGATATGATGGTCACATGAACTTTTACTTTGCTCTTATACCAAATGATATGAATCTCCTTGCAAAGACTCTAGATTGCAAAATTTAAATCTTTGACCAAATTAAGTAATTAGCAAACCCTAATATGGCCGCACGAAATTGATGACAACTAGCCATCGGGATTCTCTCAAATTTGAATTTGCTTACTAACTAGCCCGCATGATTAGTTCCAAAATCAAGGGTATTGATACTTAATTAACCCACAGGATTAAGAAATAATGAAGATGGTCACAAGCAAAGAGTATGAACTCAAAGAGTCTGAATATTTGATTGATAAAAGGTGTGTCCAAAAACTCGACCAAGCCCCCCTATTTATAGAGTTCAATTCAACCAAAACCCTAATAAAAAATAGAATCTGATACAACTTATGGTAGCTTAAAGAAGTTAAAACTGTATCTAACTAGAATACCTAGGGGTGGATTCGATACAGTTACCATCATTTTTTACTATTACCACGTACCAACAAACAATGTCGGTATGTTATTTCTAAGAACCAATACCGTATCAAATATTTGGAATAACAACACATTGGTATACATAAAAGTTGGTTGGTATCAGTATTTTATGGTAGAATACCACCAAATATAAGGTGTAATGAATTAATTTTTTTGCTCATAAAATAAATTACAAGTAGTTAAAATTTTCGATTGTATAATCTTAATTTTAAAAACTTAAATATTCTCTAATCATAAAAATAACATAATGTCTTATTTTAGACCGAGTAACCGCTAGACGGAGTTATTTCATAATTGATTTAACTAATAGGGTTATTTTTTGTATGTTTTTGTTTATTACAACAAAATTCCTATAACTCCGAAGAACTTTTAAATGTGACGCAATACATAAGTAATTATATTTTGATCTTAAAATTTATTGAAATAAGGTATTTCATTATTCATCTAACCGTTAGTCGGTCTAACATGAGACTTTCTCTTATAATAAAGTAAAATAATATCAAATTATGAACTATAATAAGTTATCATAAATAAAAGAAAACTAGGATATATATTTTTTTGTAAGGCATATAACAAAAATGTTAGTTTTCAAAAATCTAATCCAAGAAAGTATTTTAAACTTTTTCCAATATCGAACATATTGAAACCAAAACATAAACTACATATTTCAAATTATTCCTATTGGTTTTAATATTAAAAATTGATAAATCAAAAGTAAATAAAAGATTAAATTTCACATAATATTAGTTATATTTTTTATATATAAATATGTGGTACGGTATGGAAATACCGTGGTAATATTTTCTGAATACCATTACCATACCATCACAAATGTTTGGTACGGTGCTACCATACCATATCATCGGTTACCAACATATTCGGTACAAATGGTACGTGGTTCGGTTGGTAAGTTGGTTGGTATGATATTTTGGCTCAAATTGTCAGCCCTAAGAATACCTAAAATAAAGACATATATGGATGAATTCATCAAGATGTGTTCTTGAATGAATATTATCTTATCTAATCTTACCAAATCTAATTCAAATCAGAACAAAACTGAATATTCTAAACCCTAGCCAAAATTAACTCTTCTGAAGCCCACATGGCCGAGTTAATGGGTCTTATTCTAAAATAAAACACATTAAAATAATCACACCACCTCACTAAAAAAACCCAGGAGGAAAACAAGTATATTGTTATCCTCCTAAAACCCTAATATAATAAATAAATTAAGAAATCCTAATTCGCATCAGCGCCCGTCTTCCTCCTCCACACCTGTCTTCCTTCGGCAGTCGTTGAGCTCTCCTGTCTGCGTATGTACGAGGCTAGGGTTTCAGCATCCTCTGTAGTAGAGTCCGTCAAGCCTTCCTCCGCCAGCCACTGAGGAAGTGGCGTACATACAAGGCTAGGGTTTCAGCGTCTTCCGCCAGTGTATATACAAGCTCCTCCGTCACCGTGCCGCTACAGCGTCCCCACCACCTTTTCATCGGTTGGCTTATGTATGATCATCCTCTGTCGGCATATAGAGAGGGGAATGTCCTAGGAAGATGCAAGAGCATCGGTTATTCCAATTTATGTGGAATAATTGAATGATGTGATCTGTTCATCAAGGCTCAACGAAACAAAGAGGGTCGGTATGTAAAAGAAAAGTTAATTGAACTTGCAGAGAAAGTGGTAAGGATTTTATCAGTTACATTTTAATTTTTAAATTGTAAATTTATTTCTCAATGACATTGTATTTTGAGAATTGTGTAGGAAAAATTAAAACAAGATGGAATTGAGTTCCAATTCATTCCATCAGGTAAGAACGACATATTGTGCGAGGCTACGGGTAAATCAGACCATCCGGGATGCACAAGAGGGGTGGGTGGATTCTTGATGCAAAGAGAGGCTTTTGGAGTTGTGCATTCTTTTATTGGGGCTAAGCCGTAAAGAATAAACAAATTGAAGAAAAAATTCCTCTTACGGGACAAGCAAACGACAGGATATTTGATTTGCAAGTTAGCCAAGCATACAGGTCTTCAACTACCCGATGACCCAAAAGATCTAACCAGCAATTGGGAGCCCCCTTCAAGAGGGTTCTCACCACTCTCTGGGTGACATTGAGGTGAACAAAACTGTAGCACTGAGGGCAACAATTGTTGGAACCTCAAACAAGGTCATCTTATCCCCTAAGAAAAAGGCAATTGTTGGAACCCAACAAGGTCATCTTATCCCCCAAGAAAAAGGTTCGATCTTCCTCTAAATAATCAATTTTGTTGTTACAACGTTATTAAGTATGAAGTATTTTTATTCTTATAGGGTCATAGAGGTCGGTGAAAAATCCACACCAATGCACATGGACGATGGTATTTATTATGAATCCATGAGACATCATCACTCCATGCCAATCGGGAATGAAATTGCAAGGGTTTCCGTTGAGAAACCATTGGTGCACAATGCAAGTTTGGCCATTCCAAAAGAAGATTACAAGACCGTGGGACTAGCCCAAGGAATGTTCATCCAATGGCCTCGACATCTTATTTTTGTCGTTCCAGAGAAGGAAGGTTATTTGAAAGAAATCCCTCCAACACCCACAAAGTCAATCGTACAGGCAAGGACAAATGACAAAAATCCAAAGCCAAGAGCACAAGTGGAAAGGGGTAACCAACTTTTGTTCGCATATTGTCCAACTGGATCTTGGCACACGAACATAACTCAACATACATTTTTTCCCAGGAATAAGTGTGTGTTTGATAGAAAGCGAGAAATCATCGTGTTGTGGAGTGATTTTGATGAATTTTTTCAGTGTTACCAAGTCCACCAACCGACCATGTTTCTGTTTCTACTGTAAGTGCTTGTTCGGTTTTATTTGCTCACTACCAATTAAATTGAACTACAAACACATTGAGACCTAATCTACACAATTTTTGTTGTAAGGTACATGTACTACTTTGCCAATCCAAAGGCAAAAGGATGGGTGAGCTATTTGATCAAATACATACCGAAATGCTTAGGCCTAAGGATATAAAGTTATTTATTGCACCTTACATAGAGAGGTGATGTTTTCAATTTTACAATTATTGAACATATCGATACATTCTAAGATTCACAAATTATTTGATCAATAAAACAATTTCAATATAGGGGTCATTGGTCTTTCATATTGTTTGTCCTGGAAGCTAAGCGTATGTGTTGGATGGATCCATTACATTTTGAACCATCACAAGCATTTCTAGATATTTTGAGGATTACATTCAATGAACCTAATGTTCAAAACGATTTACAAGTAGTCCAAAGCAAGGTTTGAATTTAGTTATTTTAAAGTCCTAATTTTTTAATGTTATTTACTATCCACTAATTTACATTAAAAAATATAAGTTAAAGAAACAAGCAAAAACATGGGAGTGTGGCTACTTCGTAATGTTATACGCGGTCAAGTGCGTTAAAGATATATGGTTGGATTACCTAGAAATTAAAAAGGTAAATATTTAGTTCATAGGTATGTCAATGTAATTATCGATAAACTACTAACCTACACGAATTATATTATTATATTCTAATGTCCACATATTTTTCCTGAGGAACAAAAGCCGTATTCACAAGATGACATCAATGTGGCAAGAAATTGTGTGGCGAGACATCTAATTAATGTTTGATCCGCAACTATTGGAATACCTAAGGAAGTAGTATAACACATATCTCAACACTAGTGACATGTATTATACGAAATAAAAATTGTTTGTTTTCTTTTCCCATCTATCGATAGTTGCTTGACTAGCTTTGTCTATAGATTTTTGTTGGAACTACAATCATGTTGTGTAGTATTACGTTGGCTAATATAGTCAGACGTTATGACCGGAATAGAATTTAGGTGATTTCTATTCCTATGTATGGATAAGTGTTAGCTTACGGTATCTATACATTTTTGAAACATTGCACAATCTTGGACACATTTATTGCAAAATAAATTAGTGATTGTGGCAATTATTGGCTAGCTATTAACAATATATATTTTTACCATTACTTATGACTTCACTTCTGAACTCGGAAGTTTATCCTCAACAAATTTGTTTGATTCAGCAAGACATGACTAATGGTTCCTCAAACGGAACCTCTTATGCCCGAGCAAGTTCTGCACTCGAAACTAAATAAATAATTCATAATGGATTCTCCCTTTAAAAATTAGGTTAGGTTTGGAATGAACACCCCACTCAGGAATATAAAGATCAGCTCCGACCCAAGTCCAGGTGCCGTAACTCATTTATTGTTCCGAGTTAGAAACTAGTCCTCACAATCGAGGATGTTAAATATGTTATGAAATTGGAACAAGTTTAAAGGCAGTTTTCCCGTTGCGCCAAAGACAGCAAAGAACCGTCCTTAAATGACCATTTTAAAGGCGGTTCTAAGAACCACCTTTGATCATGGATGATCAAAGGGGGGAACTGAGAAGTCACCTCCAAAGTGACTTCTCTAGTCCGTAACCGTAATAACCGCCTTTAATCACCCCACCCTCCACTAGTGAATCTTCACAAACCCATTCCTTCTTAAGCACGAAGTTGGAACCGTGATGACGAAAATATGTTAATGGCAATATAGAAAAAACATATTTTAGTGAGGGAAAGCATATTTGGGTGTTTATTTTAGAAAATATACTTTTCACATGGGTTAACCGGAAACCTGTTAAACATGCATTATCAAATAGCGCCCTTTGATGAGCGATATGAACAAGAAGCTTCGAGAAAACTAGTATTTTCTAAATTATATCAATCTAGTAAGCAAATGGAAAATCTGTGGGTATTTAAAGTCGAACACCAGGGAAAAAGCAGAATATTTGATGGAAGGGTGGGGAATCCTTTTGAACTCATTTTAATAGGAAAGCCTTACATTTTAAAATTAATTCATCAAGGTAATGATAAAATCCACGACCGTTCAAGTGGACATTATGCCCTTGTTACACAAGAACCCCTTATAGGAATGGCAAAGCAGAGGGGTAACACGTAGGAGAAATTGAGGTTTGGGCTGTCTTTTCAGAGGTATCACCCTAATAAAAAAATATTCTTGTGATCCGACCCGTGTCTGGTCAGAAATATAGTGAAATCACCTTTCCTATCCTTTCCCTTGACCCTGCTACTAAGAAAGATATTCACCTCTTAAAGTATCCTACATACGTGGGAGGAAACCGTGGAAGGGGTCTGATTAATCCCGACGGGAGTAAGAGTCACATTCCATTTTAGCATAAAGCATGTTGTTTAAAATATGAACATCAATACAATAAAGGAGAATGGATATATTAATATTGTAGATATCAATATCTACATACGTCTTTAATAAACAAATAAATAAATCTTCTATTTAGATTTTCTATTAGAACTTCATATATGTAATATCATAATAACGAGAATCATAGAAACTGAATCATTTTTTTTGTTCAATAGTATCTCAAAAAATATGTAACTTAACCTTAATTAAGATTAAGTAGCCAATTGTTTCTAGAATTTTTTAAAAAATTCCTTTAAATTTGTATTTGTTTCTAATTTTAATTGATATATTTATTGTGCCAGGGCTGGTCGATGATATTTCAATGCTATTATTTTGTGCCGTGACATTTGCATGCTATACTGTACAGAAGAAGAAACGACGTAACTTATTTTGATTTTATGGGACTATATAAGGGGGTCGAGGGGTTGAGCGACGACCGTTCATTTCTTATTAGGTTTAGGTTTGAATGGCAACTCCGGCGATCTGTGGCAGCACTAAGGTTCGTCTGGCTCTCCAATTTCGATTCAGTTAGTGCGATTTGGCTGCAATGCAACTTTTTTTTGCTGTAAAGTTTTGTTCGCCTGTTTCCAACCATTTGGTCAATGAATCGTAGGATCAATTTTTTCTTTTAATTTTTTTGCACGTTTTGTGCTATTCGGGTGCATATCTTATTAGGATTGATTTATGTGCGGAGAAGTGATAAATTTTTCTTATAAAAAACATATGTGTTTGTTTCATGAAATTTTCAAGCGCATTTTGGTTTTGAAGATTAATCTAGGTATGGAAGGATGTCTGAACTTTAATGCACATACTATCGAATCACTTGGTAGACTTTGTTAGCTTTTATTGAGATCAGAGTTTAGCTTGACACCGAACCTTCTTTATGCAATAAACAAGAGTAAAAATATATCTTCTAAATTTCCCATCTTTAATTAAGAATTCACAGTCTACGATCAGGAAACAAATATATCGAGCATATTTTGAGCATTAATAAACAACTACTTATTTCAACAAAACATAATATGACCTAAAACCTATTCTTATGACTAAAATTTTAAAATATAAATATTGCACTAATAATGACGTATTATTCAAAGTATTAAAATAATAGAAAAGTTAAAAAAATAAGTGATGTTAATTAGTGGGAAAAAATGAGCCACATTATAAATAGCACTGGGCAGATAGGAAGTTGGTGTCTGGTGAGTTGCAATTGTGTAATGTTATGTTTTTCCATCCGCCTCTACCTTAATTAACAAGAAAACATAAAATAGTCATTAAGATTAACTGAGCTTCCAAAATAGCAGGTTTTTGTTTTACTTTCAAAGTTGATTTGTGAGTACTCTATGACGAGTAAGAAATGAAATTAGTTACCTTAAGATCAAGTCGTTCATGTTTGATTTGGATTGTCATGTCTCCCTCATTGCGAATGGCGACTACGATGATCAAGTTTTCTGGTGCTCCTTCATACACCTGAGTTTTGTGCTATTTGCGCGAATGAGTGTGTTATTGAATAGTATATATGTGTATATATATATATATATATTGAAGATTAATCTAGGTTTATAAGGATGTATGGAAAATTTCAGTATACTGAAACCCCAAACCATGTCCTTTTTAACGAAAACAAAATAAAAATAGTAAAATATTGCACTAATATTCCACAAAACCGTATGTGCAAGATCATCAGAATCATCATATGATCTTGCAAAACCTTCAAGACAATCAAAACCAACCCTTGACAAATGGCTTCGAGTTACGAGTTATGCAAGTGAAACACCATTTTTGAACCTCCATCTCTATCGTCACCATTGCCGAATTCGATCGTGTGAAGGTTATCGCTGTGCCTGGAGGTGTAGAGAAGGCTTTTACGGTATTCTTCGTGGAGCTTAAGGTGGGACTTTAGAATGAATGAGGTTTGTACTGGAGAGATGAACGAGGTTTGTTCTCCGCCGTCATAGTTAGGGTCTCGTGCGGTGTGGTTTTGTCAGAGAAGAAGAAAATGGTGATGGGTGGTTATGGCATTCATTAATGATTTTTCAATGTGTTAGTCCTCCCAAAAATACCACTAATGAATCCAAACTACCATGTTTGTGCTAAAAAGTAGCGTAGGTAAGGACGATGGTTCATGTTTTCCAAAATAAATGGCAACGATCTGACCATTCTGCCTACAGTTGTGTATATCATCACGCATCTGTAAACATTTTATACTATCAACAAGGGTAAATCGTTCTTTAAGATCACCCCACAATTTTTTAACTGTGGTAAAGTACTTGGTAGAGAATTGCAATTTTGGATCTACAGTCTATAAGATCCAACAGACAAGAGTAGCATTAACTCCAGGCCAATCAACAGCGCCAGGATGATCACCTGGGGGTTTGTTAATGGTTCCATTAATAAAATCAATATTTTTCTTAGCAAGCATAACACTACAAATTCCAGTAGTCCATTCAAGATAGTTCGCTTCGCCTTTCAGCACGACGAGATAGTTGACCAAGCTGGGCCCGTCAGAAGATCCAAGGTAATAAGGATCATTTGAATGTTGACTAATAGATACAGATGAAGGAGTGCCAGATTGTAACAACAACTATTTGAGTAAAGCTACAATCACCTCTGAGGCATTCAGATTCTGTAGCTTATTGGTCTCAGTTTTAGCAGCAATGCAAACCTGTTCTGCAGCATCAGGATTAGAGTCGGAAGTCAACATAGTGCAAAATCATATAAGATCTTTAACAAAAAATAGGATCGGCAGCAATCACCAGTGCAGACTCGGTGGCGAGTGGATCAGGCAGCAGCGTATGAGAATCGGTGCAGCGGCATGTGCAGAAGCTCAGTGGCGCGTGCAGATCGGAAAAATGATAGATGAATCGGTGTCAACACCAGCTGGTGAGCGGCGGTGGCGTTCAAATATTTTTCAACGGACAGTGATCTACGGACGATGGCAACGGTGGTGCATGGAAGCAATGCGTGGACGTCGGGTGGCGACGGAAGCTCGAAAAACTACAACAAAATTTTTTAGGATTTTAGGCTCTGGTACCATGTAGAAAATAAGGGTAATAATGTGTGTTTGTATTCATGATCTCAGGATACATTATATCGGGGTACAAAAGACCTGTATAAACTAGGAAAAGGAAACAGAATCTAATTCTAATTACAATTACAAGTAATATTTATATTCCTTAATAGCAATCCTTGGATGTGGAAAGTTGGAAATCGATCTCACGTGAGGTAACTCAGGATGTAATAAATTATTGTAGCTAACATTCAGAATGATAATCTCCTTCATATTCATGAAATTTTATTATTTAAGGTATTATGATTAACTGATTCAAATTTAAAGATTGCCACATGCGCTTCAAAAATATTTATACACACATTGGATTAGCTTTACCATTGACACTCATAGTGGATTGGTTTCTCACAAGAGCTAGTTTTATCATAAAATTCATTTGAGTCATCAACAAAACCCTTATTCTAGCCCTAAACCTAACTTAACCCTAGCCTTAGCCCTAGTCCTAACCCTAACCCAAACCTCAACATGACATCCTCCATTCACAACCAATCACATGATGCTTTTGTCATTAGTGCAGACACCAGTGAATTAATAATAATAATGCAAATATATCATTAGCTCCTCTTCTCTGAACCCTCTCTAGAGAATCAACCGAGCTAACAATAAAGGAAGAAGATTAACAAACCAAACAACTAGTACAATTATGTACTCCCTCTGTCCATGCCCAATTTCCCCACGATTATTGCACACTTCTCAAGAAGCATATTTGACCATTAATATCTTTGACTAAATAAATTAATGGTGAATAAAAAGTTGATACTTAGAAACTGGAATTCGTAACAAGTTGAAATTCTTACAACTTATGAATACATTGAGGGAATGACATTTCAAATTTTCACTAAACATGCACACACTATGGATAGGCACATTTTCAGCATGCACATGACATGCACAAACATACCTCATTTAAAATTATGAAATTATGGTTATTTTAGCTGGCCTAAATAAATCTTATACATAAATTATTTTTATTTTTAGATCAAGATGATAGATGATTTCAATTTTAATCATATTCAACGTGCATAAAATGTGCTCTTGTGCACTTATGAAGATGCCAATCTACCATTTGAGAAGAAACACACTCTATTGGGGTCCATACTAGAGTCCATGGAAGTTTTCCAAAAATTGCCACAGAAGCCACATTTTCGGCCTTTAGGACAATTTTTAATGAGATTTTTTGCGAAGGATGAGCCAAAGCATGCATGGTCAACCTCTACAATGTGGTAAACAAAAGCTTACAGATTCAGTTTCTCAATGAACCCAAAAGCATAACAAACGAGCTGAAACAAAATTTGTTCGAGCTTGAAAAGAATGGATTCATTGTTGAGGTTGTGAGAAAACATGTAGCTATGAGGGAGAAGCTTGAAAAAATTCGCAAACATATTGTATAGATGGAAAACATTCACATACATAATCAAGTAGTGATACACACTTTTTTTAATATAATTTTATTTGTGTTCGTTTCGTGCAATTTTCATGTGCATTTTGGATTTCAATATTAATCTAGGTTTGTAAGGATGTCTGGATCCCAAGTTCTTTTTATAAAAATGATTGAAAATAATTTCAGTATAATAAAACCCTAAAGCATGTCCTACTTAACCAAAAACAATAAAATAGTAAAATATTGCACTAATATTCCACAATGCTATCAAACAACATACGTGGAATAGCTCGCACTAGGCCCATGAGGCAAATCAACCACTTTTCGCAAACCCTTCATGACAATCAGAACCAACCCATAACAAGTAGCTCCGAGTTGCGGGTCATGCAAGTTAAACACAATTTTTAAGCTTCGTCTCCGCTGCCTCCATTGCCAAATTCGATCGTTGTGTCAGGTGATGTAGAGGAGGCTTTCACGGTATTCTTCGTGGAGCTTAAGGTGGGACTTTAGGATGAACGAGGTTTGTACAGGAGGGATGAACATGTTTTTTATCTGCCGCCATAGCTAGGGTCTCGTGCGGTGTGGTTTTGTCAGAGAAGAAGAAAATGGTGACTGGTGGTTATGGAATTCATTGATGAGTGTTCAATATGTTTTCCTCCCAAAAATACCCTTAATGAATTCGAACTACCATGCTTGTGCTGACAAGTAATGTAGGTAAGGACGGTGGTTCACGTTTGTGCATGTTTGGCAAGTGCATGGATGCATTGATTTTAAGCTTCCTGGACTTCACCCTCCACCTTATAAGTAGATGTACTTCATTTCTAATTAATATGGCTGCTGGAGGAGCAGGTGGACCTTTAATACCATTGCATGCTGGCTTGGTATTTTGGCCAAGCGACGAACAACTTATTTGTCAACTATTCTGGCAATGGCTATAAGCAACTGCTTGGGATTGAAATATTTTTGAAGAAGAAAATGGTGATGAGTGGAGAACAAACACATGATCAATTGTGGCCATAAAAGCCGTTCTGAGTCTGCTAAATGCTATGAAGAGTGTAAAGGTACAGAGAATGAAGGTTTGCTTTAGTTTTTGAATATTGTAGAGTAAAAGTACTATGTCTGCATGGTTTTCACCATAAGAAAATTCACTAGGAGTGCAATATTTTAGTTATTTAGTTTTAGTTAAAAGGAATAAATTTCAGATCATGTTTTACTCTGTTGAAATAACTATACTGATTTAAGCTCAAAATATGCATTGTTTGTGACCGTGTATTATAATATTTTAAAAAATATTATATAAATATAACCTGATTGGTTGATAAATAATATTAACAAAGTTATCGAAAATAAAATTAAGAAATATGATTTTTTTTAAACTTGTCCATAATTATATTAATGTTCATGTCTATTACCGTGCATATTTCTAGTACTAGGTAAAATTAAGAAACATGATCCGGCCTCTTCAAGAAGACCGGCGAGCTTGGCATCCTGTGTTTATCTTCGGTATTTTTTATGATGAGTAAATTGAGCAAGGGGTGCCAGAAAATTCCGCTAGCCAAAATCCAGAACGAACAACACCGTCTGTGTGGACCGATATCTTCAAGATGGCCCATGAGCTGAGCACTCTGTGCAGCATTGATGTGGCCCTAGTTGTCTTTTTGCCAGTGGGAAAGTTGCTCTCGCATGTGGAGCACGTGACGAACAGGTTTCAGAACGGCGTTGGATGGGCAGCACCAAGGAAGCTAAGACCAAGTGCAGTGGTAGAAGCCGCTAGCGTTTTCTTACCAATTAAATATATTATTTCTCTCATTCTCTCTCTTCCACCTCACTCTAAGAAACCATTTAAGAAACCACTCAATTTCTTCTCCACAATGGTAAGAAACCATTTTTCACTATTCATGTATCCCACTTGGTTTTCTCTATCCTACTAATTAATTTTATTTTTTGTCCTGAATGGGGACAAAAAAAGGGGTCGCATCCAGCAGCCCCATGCCCATGTGTGTTTAATGCGCATCCGGTTTCCAAACTGGTTTCCTCCATGGCAACCAATGGGCAGTTTCTTGTTAAGAAACCGCCATAGAAACCACCACTGTGGGTGTTTTCGGTTTCTAGAGCCGTTTTTAAAATTTAAGAAACCCTCATTGCCTTTGCTCTAAGGATGTGCTATTTGACTGCTAATTTTATTGATTAAGATTAGAATATGCATGTAAGCTGTTAATTAGTGATGCAACCCAAGTTCATTTCATTTCATGCGATTCTCTTGCATATTTTATTTATGAATATTATATCCATTCATTCTATTTTAACTTCAAAGATTAATTTATGCAGCCCTTTCATTTTTTTATATGCATAGTTTTCTTTTTTTAGTTAATTCTTTTTTATTAACACATTTTTCCACAAGTTTCCTTCAGTTTTATTCACTTCACAAACAATACATTTATCAAATTCAAAGTGAATTCTGCCTCTGAAACGCTTTTTAAAAATAATTTTTGTACTTATTATTTCAAATAAGAAACTATAAAACCTATCATTTTAACCAAATAAAAAATTACAATGTATTAAAATCGCAAAAAAGAGTAAAAAAACGATGGAAAGTAGAATGCCACTTAAGATGATCCCACAACAAAGGCATTAGCTCCACAGGAACCCGTTCATGGAGAGGCAGGTGATCAGTCGGCCTTAAATGCTGGGACAGCAGAAGGTGACTCACTCTTACCACCTGATGGCTAGAGGAAGTGAACATGGTTAAAAGAAATAACTAAAAAAATCCCTACATAAATTTTTTTTTTCTTGTGTTAATATAAAATACATAACTAAAAAAAGAAAAGTGTATATATAATATACATGAGAATTGCACAAAATGCATAAAAAAATATTTTAAAGAAAAAATTGGCTACATATACACAAAATATGCATAAGAATGGCACGAAATGAACAAAAGATTTATAAGGTAAATTTGGTTGTATCTCTATTAACATCCTTACATGAATATTCTAATCTCATTAAGACACTACAAACAGAAATTAACGAGGAAAAAAGCTAGCCAAATCACAGGAACCAAATAAAAAATGACAAAAAAAATAGTCCAACGAACCTTGGTGTTACCATTCGGAAACTTGTTCGTCACATACGAGAAAACCTTTCAGAATTAGGTTTTTGCTTTTCCATATATTCTTAGTGGTTACTGTTTTATTAGGTTTATGTTGATTTGCCCATAAAATAAATCTCTTTAGAGTACCATTTTATGTTTACATTGAAATATAATTATTTGAAAAGAATTCTGTGTTATTAATTTTAGTGTTTTATACACTGATGAACAACATGGATGGAGATTTGAGTTGAAAGGCTTTTTGGTTTTTCTATATCTCATGCATTCTACTTTCATGGCTTCTTGTAAAACCTTCATAACATATTGTAGAATACCTAATTTTAAGAAGCTCAAAACCCTAGTCTAAAATAATAGATACGGTAAAATATCTATGCATACTAGTTCCAAGTATAAAGTCTAATTTAATGTAATGGTTAATCTTCGAGAGCCACTTGTGCTCGTTATTAATCATACAATTTTATTTGCTGAACAGGTTTAAAGCAAAATAAGTTTCAGAGAAGAAGTGAGGCAATCAACTCGCACGCAAAGCATACATGCACAAAAATGCACGCCATACATACACTACCCACATAATATTTTGCAAAGAGTAATAAAACAATTTTCTTTGTGCAATTTATTTTCCTACATATAAAAAAATGATTTCCAACTATAATATATACCCTCAATTTCACTTACCTACAGAGCCAATTTTTAATTAAAATCAAATCCTTCAAGGTAGAGCAAGCCCGAACAACAACAACAAGTGGCAAAAACACCAATAGCGGCATAGAATTATCGATTGTTTCAGTTATTCTAGAATAATATAGAGGTAGTGAGGTCAGTAAATGGAAAATTCACACGGCTTCGAGGAGAAGTTAACTAAACAACGAAGCTCTCCATATACGTAATGTCGGTTGAGTTGCATGGTATGGCATCCCAGTCGGACCAAGAAGACAAATAACCAGTCGGGTCTGATAAGGAGATCTTCCTTTTCATGAGTTTCTTCCCTTCATGGTTAACCGTTGAAGTAAAGTGTACAAATGAAGGAACATAAAGGAAAGAAAGACAAGGGTTTGGGCGAATGCGTTTTCACTGAGGCTCTTAATCAATTTGTTTACCTTCATAACTATGACATTCTTGAAACAATATTGATCATTCAAACTAACATTTTTGAGTTCTTGTAAGGTGTCATTCCCGGGCCTTCCAATATTTCGTAAACTTTTCAGTACTGTTAATTCTCTTACATGATATTTAGGTGGGTTTTGTACTTTTTACAGCAAAAATGAATGCTAACTTCGTTCCACTAATATTGAGACCCTTGATTTATCTCTTGGAATTATTATGAATGAAATGATTGGATGATATTGAGTTTCAAATGCAAAAGTGGAATTAATGAGTGGAAGAATTTGAAAAAAAAATCTTTTAAAAAAACAATATAAATGAAATAGCCAAAAAGAATAGTGTGTCACTACTAGTGAAACTAAGGGAGTACATTGTGGTGGAATTAGGGATGGCAGTGGGATGGGTTTTGGTGGAGGTCTGCCCCACATCCACCCCAATGGATGTAGTTTTCACAGGGTTGGGGCGGCAATGGGTATGGATTTAGTTTTTGTGGGATTGGGGCAGGTATGGGTATGAAAATTGATACATGCCATGAGTAGTGGGTCGGACATGGATATTAGTTCATACTCGCCCCACCCCTGCCCCGCCCCACCATACTCACTATGTACACAGTAATTTTTTATATAATAAGTTATTATTTATCCATAATACACGTGTTTTACTTATAATATTTTCATGTGAATATTATTAAACGTTTAATATTAAAATTATTAATTTAAAATTAAAATTTAGGTTTTTTTGGAGGTATAAATGGGGTGAGTAAAATGTATTTAAAGTGGGGTGGGTGATGGGGCGGAGTAGATTTTTGATAATACCCAATTGGGCGGGGTGAATTTTAATATTCTACCCACCATGGGTGATGAGGAGGGTATGGATATGAAATTTTTTAGTGGGCATAAGCATGGAGGTACCATAATCCGTATTCGCCCTACCCTAATGCCATCCCTAGGTGGAATCATTATTTTTCATATTTAAACCACACATGCACATACACACATAACATGGATGCACATTTTAAGGATGCACTGCACACAAAATTCTAAATGCAAAACGCTTGTATTTTTTAAAGTTGTTTCAGAGAAATTTTTCATAGTACATATCTTATGAAATGATATTTAAAGTTGTTTTTAGAAAGAAATTTTAAGAATAAAACACATAAATCATAAATATAACAAGTCAAAATGTATTCCAAACTCATTCTACTAATAAATAAATATAATTAATCCAATTAATGAATTGACAGAATTAAAATTGACATGTGCAATTCTTGGACGTGGAAAACTGGAACAGAACTTGGAAGCTAAAGAATTGATCTCATGTGAGATAAGTCAAGATGTAATAAATTGTTGGAGTTAGCATTCTGAATGATAATCTCCATCATATTCATGAAAACTTATTATTTAAGGTATTATGATTAACTGATTCAAATTTAAAAATTGGCACATGCATTTAAAAAATATCTAAATGCACATTGTATGCACACTGGATTACCTTTAATTACCATTTACATTGATAGTGGATTACTTTCTCACAAGAGCTAGTTTCATCACAATGCTCATTTGCGTCCTTAACAAAACCCTATTCCTAGCCCTAACCCTAACCTAACCCTAGCCCTAATGATAACCCTAATGATAACCCTAACCTCTACATGACATCCTCCATTCACAACCAAACACATAATGCTTTCATCATTAGTGCAACCACTAGTAAGTTAATAATAATAATGTAAATAGATCACAAGCTCCTCTTTTTTGAACCCTCTCTAGAGAGTTAACCGAGCAAACCATAAAGCAAGAAGATTAATGAACTAAACAACAAGTACAACTCAGTACTCCCTCTATCCCTGCCCAATTTCCTTCCAAACATTTCACTATTCAAGAAATATCTTTAACCATTAATATGTTTAATTATGAAAAATAACGGCAATAAAAATTTGATACTTTGAAACTGGATTTTGTAAGAAGTTGGAATTCTTACAACTTATGAATACATTTGAGGGGAATGCCATTTCAAATTTTCACTAAATATGCGCATGCTATGGATAGGCACATTTTGAGCATGCACATGACATGCACAAACATACCTCATTTAAAATTATGGTTATTTTAGTTGACCTAAATAAATCTTATACATAAATTATTTTTATTTGTTAATCACGATGTAAGATGATTTCAATTTTAATCGTATTCAGCGTGCATAAAATGTGCCCTTGTGCACTTATGAAGATGTGAATCTACCTATTGAAAAGAAACACACTCTATTGTTTTCAACACTAGAGTCCATGGAAGTTTTTCAAAATTTGCCAAAGAAAGCCACATTTTCAGCCTTTAGGACAATTTAATGAGATTTTTGCAAAGGACGAGCCAAAGCATGGATGGGTAACTTTTGCAATCTGGTAAACAGAAGCTTATAGATTCAGTTTATCAGTGAACCCAAGAGCATAACAAACGAGATAAAACAAAATATCTTCAAACTAGAAGAGAATGGATTCAATGTTGAGGTTGTGAGAAAATATGTAGCCATGATGGAGAAGCTGGAAAATATTCGTTGATAGGACATCAAATGCATGTGTTTTCCAAAGCATTTAACATCTCTTTTGTCATCTTTTGTGGAAGATTGCTAGATTTAGGTAGGTTTACATTAGGGTTTAGATGGCCGTTTTCGGTTTTCATATCTAAATCCTTCATTTTGTAACCTATTTAAGTCTAATGGATTTTTGGTCCTTACGAGCATCTAGATTCCTTTTTGTTAGCTTAATTTGTAGATTGCTTGTAAGCACTTCAAATTGATTAAGTGAAGGTCATTCGTAAGGATGTAGAAAATTGAAGACCATGAGCCATACGTGGTAGAAGAAAATCTGAGTTTTGAAGAACGAAGGCTAGCTGACTGACGCGAAGATTGGCCGACCGACCAAGTGAAGAAGATTGGTCGTGCACCCGCCCGATGCAGAATAAGTCGTGGAGCAAGGATTTAGCATGGATTCACGCAGCCAACGTAAGGCAGTGTGAGCAGATTGTTGATCAGGAAGATTGGCACGCGACAGTGCGTCCTAGCACGTGCCCTCGCGCTCGTGATAAACTATGGAGTATAGCCTCATACTGGAACCACACGATCAGTGCTTTTCATCGTGCACCCGCACCCCCTAGCTCCAGACCAACACCCAATGCATCCTAGCTCATGCCCACATGCCAGCGCTTCTGTCCCGCCTTGCGCCAGCACCCAGAAGCCTCGCACCAATGCCTCACTCTAGCCCACGCTGCCCTGTGCGCCCACGTGCCTAACTCGCGCTCGTGCGCCTGCTACTGTTTTGACCCATTTTTGACTAAAATTTTGTACTATAAATATCCTAAAACCTTATCTTTTCTTCCCTCATTCAATTCCTACCCAAACTACTCTCTCAAAACCCTAGTTCTACATTTATTTCTTCTCTTTAACTCTATGTTTACCATGGATTCTTGCTACTTTGTTATTGGTTTTCATAATCTAGGCTAAATATACTCTTGGAAGCAATTGGTAAGCATTTCTGGTATGAATTTGTGATATTTGGTTTATCCTATTTTGTGCTTTGATTATCTAGTATGTTTTGTGCTTTCTTGTGAGTTTAATGCATGATTTAGACTAGGATGATCAACTAGTTAATGATTGTGGGTTGATTACTAGCTAGGTTTTTGGTCAAACCCATAAGACTTTGACTTTTTGGCAATGTGATTGTTGTTGGTCAATGCTAGGTTAAAATTAGGAGTGACAACCAATAATGATTGTTGATTGATGAAATTTCTTAGGCTTAGGATGAATTTTAATGGGTTTGACTAATTATCAATGTGGTTCACTAATAACGATTAGCATGAATGTCGATTCTCGTAGTCGTTATTAGTAAATATATTTGTGCTATCTATGTGCCTCTCACTTGTAGGACATTGTGGTAGTTGTGTTGAGTCTCCATGTGTATTTCTATGCTCGGGGAAGTCTATGATGCCGATTGTCTAGAGTGACCCAAGGGTAAGGGTTATTGTGTGGCACTGATCGCCCACTCTAACTATAACCGAGGAGGGGTGAGAAATATCAACACTCTAAAGGTGTTGATAAGTTCTCCACAATATGTGATAAATGAATAAAAATAGGATAATTAATCTATGATCAAAAGATGACTAGAAATGTTAACCAATTGCGCCCAAAACTCGTTATAATCTTATTGAGTTATTTGTGCTATTTGTGATTGTATTTACATCGCTCTTTATACTTGGTTGTTAATTTAGTAGTTTAAATTAGTCGTAGTGTTTTTCAAAACCAAAATCCCCCACTTGGTTTCCGCACACATAGAGTAACTTCTTCGTGTGCTTTTAACTACGCTTTAACACTCGATAAAACCCCCTTTTTCCTCATGGATGACCTCATCTTCCCACTATCTACTATTTAGTAGTTAGTCGTAATTTGGGCTTATAAATACTATCTTTGAGAAGCACAATGATGGCCTCCCAAATTTTGGCGCTGCTCTCGGGGAAAAGGCGCATTTTATTAAAGTGTTCGTGTAGTTTTTGCATTTTTGTTTTTAGTTGGTTGTTGTTGACGTTTTGCTTGCGTTTGTTATTGTTACTTGGTATAAGGTTGTATTGCTTTGGTTCTTGGTTTATGGTCGATACTCATACCAATAGACAACAAACCTTGCATTACGATCCCGATCTCTTAGGAACACTCAGGAGAGCAAGAAGAGTAGCCCATTTTGCTAACCAAGGCACACAATCATCACCCAAAATAGCTACACCGACTATGGTAGATGATAATAAAACCTTGAGGGAGCTCATGGCTCCCAACCTAGAAAGTCAACCCCTTTTGCATCACATTCCCTCCTCTTTCAAAAAATGTCACTTGTGAGTTTAGGTCTGGGATGATCCATTATCGACCATCTTTCCATAGGATAAACGAGGAGGATACAAACAAGCATTTGTGTGAGTTCTACTATGTGAGCATGGACATGAAGCCATCCGGAATTCCGGAGGATAATTTCAATCTAAGGGTGTTCCCTTTCTATTTGAAGGATGCGGCCAAAGATTGGTTGTACTACCTTCCCCCGGGAAACATAACATCATGGAAGGAGATGAAGAGAAAACTTTTGGATAAGTTCTTTCTGGAAACAAAGTTGGCAGGGCTAAAGAAAGAGTTAAGCAACATCTACCAATATTCGGGTGAATCTTTATACAAATATTGGGAGAGGTTGCTAGTGAGTTGCCTCTACCAACCATACATGGAAGGAGATCTTGTGTATTATTTCTTTGATGGTTTGTCCATTGAAGATATGAGGATAATTAATGCCACTTGTAATGGGTAGATTGCCAACAAGAGCCTAAAGGACACCATGGAATCATTTAAAGACATGGCTAATGGGTAAAGACAATTTGGTGTGAGAGAAAGAGCAAGGATGCTAGAGGCTCCACCCCCGGAAACCCCCAAACTTGAGGAGAAAGTGCAAGCTTTAGCTTCCATGATGGAGGAGCTAATGAAGGGGAGGGTGCATCAAGTCAAGGTGTGTGAGGTGTATTTGTTGGAACATTCGACTGAAGTATGCCCTAAATTCCAAGATGAAGGGTTTGAGGAGGCTAAGGCTATGGGTTAAGGGGGACAAGGCAAAGGTTATCAAGGAAATAGAGGATACCAAGGTGGTCAAGGTTTCTAAAGAGGACAAGGTAATGACAAGAAGTATGATTCCTACTCCAAGACATACAATCCCGGGTGGAGAGACCATCCAAACCTTAGGTGGAGAAATGATCAAGCGAGGAAATATGATTCCCAAGGTGGCCAAGGTGGGTATCAACCACAACAGTAAAAGGAGCAGGGAGAATGAGAAATGTGTCCTTGGTACATGGGGAAGCTGGACCAGCTGATACTCAACATCTTTCTATTTGAAGCTTTGGAGCGGTAGTTGTAGGAAGATTGATACTAGAAATGGTACGACCGGAGCTGAAGGCTTTGTTGTATTGATATTACGATGTGTTTTCTTGGGATACATCAAACTTGACAGGAGTACCAGTATAATTAGATGTCCACAAGCTAAACATTGACCCTCCAAAAAGCCAGTTAAGCAGAAAAGGAGGGTGTTTACCCCAAAGAGGTCAGAGGCAATAAGGTTAGAAGTGGAGAAGCTCTTCAAGGTGGAGTTATTGACAAATGTTGTCTGAAGGATAGTTACTCGTTGCCTTTAATGGATCAGCTGATGGAGGTGATAGCCGGGTATCAGATTTTAGCCTTTTCGGTGCTCATAAAGGTTATCACCAGATAATGATATCAAATGAGGACAAGGAAAAGACATCGTTCATAATGGATATGGGTACTTTCTAGTATAAGAAAATTATGTTGGGGTTGAAGAATGTTGGTGCTACTTACCAATTGATGGTTGATAAACTTTTCAAAAGGCGGATTGGGAAGAGTCCGAAAATCTACAACCAGATCCTGCGGGATTTAGAAGAAATTTTTGATGTGTTATGAGGGGAAAACTTAAAGTTAAACCCCTTGAAGTGTGTAATTGGAGTTGGTCAGGGGAAATTACTGGGTTCCATGGTCTCGGAGAGAGGATTCGATGTTAACCCAGAAAAGGTGGAAGCGTTGATGAATATGAAAAATCCACGGACTGTGAAGGAAGATCAGAGGTTGACATGATCCTTAGTGGCATTAAGTAGATTCTTTTCGAAAGGGGAAGAAAAACATCTATCCTTCTTTGATGTGCTTCGTAAAGCCAAAAGGTTTTAATGGACGGAGAATTATGAAAAATATTTTGCAGCATTGAAGGAGCACCTCAGAACTTTGCCTACATTGATGGAACTAGAGAAGAGAGAGGTTTTGTATCTCTATATCTCTGTCTCAGCTTTGGTTATTATTTTTTTACTGGTAAAGGAGAAAGAGAAGCAGCAACATCCTATATACTTCATTAGCAGAGCCTTGCTAGCCCTAAAAATGAGGTATACTGCTATCGAAAGGCCAATCTTAGCACTGGTCCATGCGGCTCAATGGCTACAGCCTTATTTCCAGGGTCACACCATAATCCTGCTTACCAATTATCCTATCAGACAGATACTTCTGAAGCCTGAATCTTCTCGGAGGATGATGAAATGGGTTGTAGAATTAAGAGAATGGGACATACAATACCACCCTATGGTCGCGATCAAGGGTCTTTCCTTGGTGGATTTCATTATGGAGACCACAGATGTGATTGAGGAAGAATGTAAGACTGAAGAGAAGGGAGTATGAAGGTTATTCGTGGATGGATCATCTCATTTGGGGGGAGTGGGGTAGGGGAATTGCTTACTAGCCCTGATGGTATCGATTACCCCTATGCTCTGCATTTCAATTTCAGGGCCACGAACAATGAGATAGAGTATGAAGCTTTGATCGCCGGTCTTTGACTAGCGAAGGAGATGAAAGTAGAAGATGTGGAAACATTCAGTGATACCCAGATCGTGGTCAATCAGGTTAATGAAGAGTATGAGGCCCATGAAGTTAGTTTACAGTGCAACTTGGAGGTGGTGAAACCCCTGTAGAAATTCTTTCGATGATATACCCTTTCTCGGGTGCCGAGGGAGGAAAACCACAAGGCAGATTCTCTGAGTAAATTAGCTTCCTCAAATTTGGGGGGATTGACAAAGAAACAAGTATTATTTGAAACCTTTATAAATGAAGTTTCGAGGAACTTATTGTAATGGAGATTGATGACGGAGAGACATGGATGACTCCGATCGAAATACTTTCTTTTCGGCAATCGAATCATTCGCTCTTAAGTGATAAATAAATTTTCTTTTAAGCGATGAACATAGTTTCTTTTAGGAAATAAAAATATTTTCTTTTGAGCAATCGATATACTCGCTATTAAGAGATAAATAAGTTCTCTTTTAAGCGATCGAGATATTTGGTCTTAAAGAACAAACACATTTTTCTTTTAAGCAATCGATTGTTTAGCAGGATTCATTCATGCGATTAACTTTTGCAGCAATAACATGCAAATAGGAATTGTAATTTTATTATAAGTTACACGATATAACACTATTACACAACCAGTATGACCATCAAATAACATTCGATTTCAGGCCAGTGATAATCGTAAATAAACAATTAACTACGCTCTCTGAAGTCTGGAGACAAAATTAGTACGTCGCCTTTGACAAGGGGTTAAATCTCCAGGAGATAGGAAATCCCTCTCTTCGTCGCAATCATAGGTTGGTGGGACATGCTCGTTATTGTCAGGGACCACTGTTAGACTTTCTTCCACAGGCTCAGTTGGGAAAGCACAGTTGGAAGAACTGATTGGTGGAGTCTTATTCCAAGGTTTGGATTTGTTTTAGGCTAAGTCTTCTTTTTGGAGGGCCTTTTTGAACACTTCTCCTTCAAAGGGATTGCTGGTGGAGATATCCTATTCGAGGGACCTGCTTGCTCAGAATTAGCATCAGCCTTCAAAAGAAGGCGCTCTTTCCACTCATGAACGACATGAACAACACATGGGGTCAGGGTATCTATTTAAACCATTTTTCATCATAGCCATCTCAGTGTCATACATGAATCTAAGCATATCACCGATAGGGCCCATATTAAGAACCCCATGGGACAATCCATACACACGAAGGTTGTCGGAGAAGAGTTGAATAGTAGCAGTTTCATCTGACACTTGGCTTAAAAGTTGGAAATCCTGGCTTATGAGTTCATCGCAAAGCTGATCATTGTCATCGATAACCTTTTGTAACCTAGAAATTTCCTCTCTAAGACTCTTATTCTGCTCGACCATCTCGCCAACTTGAGACTCGAGTTTCTTTATCTCATCCCGGTAATGCCTGTTATCCCCCCCCCCCACTAATTCAAAGTATAATATAACATGGAATCGGTAAGACATTTGTATAAACTAGATTATTCGCTCATCATCTCTCGTAATGCATTTTGATGATCCATTTCAGTAGCACTACATGCCTCATCTACTACAACAAGAGCAACAACTATTCGACCCGTTTTAAGGTCTCTTTTTTATTTACTGAGTAGCTTCTTAATTGAATGATGGATTCCATCGTGCCATGATGACAGCTCAGATAAATCATTTCTTAATCGGGTCAGCTCAGTAAGAGTTTTCAAAAACTCTACCTTAACCCTAGCTAGCTCTTAAGTAGATTTCTCCAGTTCATCTCTCAAAAGCGCATTCTATAAAGAATAAGGAGTAATAGTCAAAGATTTGAACTAAAATGTTTGATAGAAAGCACTTAAAATAGTTCCAAAATATGGTCATTCGATAATGGTTCCAAAATACAATCCAAAGAAAAAGGGACAGGAACTCGTATATCTCCCTCATTAGGCCCTAAGCTATGATTATTATCTTTGTTAGTTGCAGCATCTTGATAATCTCGAGTATTACGAGCACCGTCTGCCTGGCCAACATGGCCATCATTGCCGTTCGAAGGTTCTGCCTGTGAAGCAGGGACTGGGATGGAGAGATTCCACAGTGTTTCCACTGTGAAAAACTTCTCCTCCTTAATGAGGCCGAGAAGTTGAAACTTGAAGCCAACAATGCTAAAAGCTTGGCCCCACCTCGCTTTAATCTTCGCTTTGGCCTCATTATTGATATATTCCTCAAGGGCCTCTGCATGTTTAGTGGTGAGGTGATCAGACACCCAACTAATGATCTCAGTTTGACCACACCACTTTGATGTGTTGAGAAGTTCAAGAGAGTGATCATACATATCTTGAGAGCCCATTAACCTACAATCAAAGCTTTCTAGAAGTGCATGCTGAGATTTGGGAGAGCACTTCTTTGAAAGATGCATTTTATTTTCCTTTGACTCTCTCAAGTCCTTCCACAGCTTATCCATCTCCTTCTTCACCTTTGCATGGTCATCCTGTCAAGCGGCCTCAATTGCTGCCTCGATAGGACCTTGCAAGAGGGGGAGGACCTAGCTAGAGAAGATGCCAGTGGCAGATTGCAAGGTCGATCAAATAGCCTCCACTACCTGAATAAACACAAGATGAGTGAATGAGGCTTAACAAACAAAGAATATACATATATGCAAGAAAATAGGTAGTAACCTAACGAAGGCTCGTCCCTTAAATCCCCAAGGTACCCTAAGGTCAAATCATCCTTGTTGGTCTCATCGCGGGGGTTGTTACAATCAAGCTCGACGGAGATTCCATCAGCCTCAAATCTTTGTCTTTTCAAGGGACTTTCTTGTACAAGAGGCTTTGGATGATTTTGTGCCAGAGTAGGTTGCCTAATATGCACCCTCGATTTAGGGTTCACATCACGTTTGAGGACATTGACAAAGTCTTCCGCACTTCTCACTGCATAAAAAAAGAATGGGTTACGAATCTTGAAGAGGAAAAAGAAAAGAAAACATCTAAGAAAAACATCCTAAAAACCTTTGGAGTTATCCGAAGAGGTTATCCCTTTGACATGTGTCCCCTAGGAATGAGCTTGAGACCGAAGAGGCCGCGGACATAATGGTAGATCATCACCTTTATTTCTGTTATTATTCAAGTCTACATCTCCCACCCGAGCTAGTCTCTTTGAAGGCTCGATTATCAGCCAAAACATAGATGCCCTAGTAAACTCACTTAGGCCAAACAAAAAGCTTTACCCCTTTAGTTTTAGCACAATAATTATTAGTATCTAAAGGCTTAGGGTTTTGAATACGTTCTACGTCCTCATGCATCCCTCTGGAACTACGTACTTCCCGTTCCTTATGTTGACGACCACATCAGGGTTCCATTAAGGGGTCAGATTAACTCTGTAACAGTCAAAGATTAAGGATTTATCTTGCCACCCCCACATTATTAGAAGGGGAACAATGAACCCTCGCCCCAATAGCCTATTACCTAAAGTAAAGGTCCCCTTAACATCTCGATTACTAATTAGGGAATAAATGGCTCTAAACAGTTCATATCGAGGGCTCACATTCACATTCTTATGCCAAACCATAAAGGCCATTATGATCAAGGTCACATTAGGGTGAAGTTGGGATAACTAACATCAAACTCTTCAATTAGGTTTAATGGAAGAGAATGAAAAGGGAATCTTAGTGCAGCCCTAATGTGCTAACTATAGGTTATAGCTCTTCCTACCAGTAAAGCAGCATGAAGGTCACCTGCTTCAAGGGCTTTCGGTTAGGCATTTAAAGGAATGTGCTGATAAGGAGGAACTTCTTCGACAAGTTTTTGTACCTCCTTAGGAAAAACGTACATCACCAAACCATCCCCACCCAAAAAAACTTACCACTAGGATGTTTCTCCACCACAAATTTCCTCTTTGAAGGTATATATAAAATTTCATTTCTAGTCTTTTCAACCCTAAGGCTATCCACAGGCTTAAGACGACCCCTTGATTGATCGATAAAGCCCTCGCCTGAAGTATCGCTTAACCTAGAGAACTCATCCTATCAAAACTAACCATTTCATGAGGATTGGGAATCTCGCCAAAATTGGGAACATGGATGGTCTATTTCCATACTTTCCATGTCAACCGAAAACCTAGCCGATTGAGGAGAAGTCTCGGTGGAAAAATGAGAGTTAAGGTTCTCTGAGAATTCACTCTCTCACTGTTACTCCTCTAAAGATTCACTGTGGGGGAAGACTTGGAGAAAGTAGGGATAGTACTAGGATCCATGGAAACTTGCTTGTGGAGATGGGGATGGAATAAAATTAGTGCTTGGAGGCTGGAGAAATTGTGAATCTAGAGCTCTCAGAGAACAACCTGCAAAAAGAATGAAGAAGAAGAATAAATGAAGAAGGAGAAATATTTTTGGATGATAAAGGCGGAAGGAGAGAAAAGGCAGAGTAATGATTACCTGGGGAAGATGGAGAGCCTGAAAAGGCGTAAAAAATAAAAGATTCCATTTATAGCATTCCATGCACGCCATCTTCCCGGTATTAACTAATCGATGCACCTTTGTAGGAATTCCAAAATTCAAATCATTTGAGAAAATATAAGTGCCCAACAAACAAGAGGTAAGTCCTAAAAGGCAGAAGTTTTCGAAGCCTAAGAAACCTTCAAAGGTGACCATAACCACTGCAAACCAAATCATAAGCCATCGATGGATAGTACCTTTGATACCTAGGTTTGAACTTTGATAGAACACACCTTCGAAGAACGGAATATCACTTAGTTTTTCTGGGGCTTTTGATGATGTAGTAGGATTAGAACCTATATGGGCTAACACTCCCAACACTTTGAGAAAGGCCCAAAACCCAAGGTATGTTCCAGGGGGGCTCATAGTTAGGCCTCTCACTAAGAGAAGAAGGATACTAGGTCATAGACCAAGGATGTTAGGGTTTTAAGAAGGTATAAATAAGGAGGTATGTCTTCTATTTTTGGTAACACTCTATTACCTATTTTTACTCTGAGCTAGCCACTCACCGGAGACTAACTTGACTGTCGGAGAATCTCTCCACCCCCACCCCCACCCCCACCCCCACCCTGCGGGATTGCTCCGGGGTCTATTTTCCTTTGCAGATCACATGTTCGTTAATCAGGATCGAGATTGAGCCTGGATCAAGGTTCCAGATATGCATTAACATGAATTACATTTCCTTTGTTTTAAAGTTCTCAGTCTTATTCGTAAGTTTAGTTTCTATTTTTTAAGCTAATAAAAGGACTATTAATTTCATACCTTTCAAGCCTCATTACCAATTATTAGATCCCATTGATCTTAAAAATCCATAACAAAGTTTTTGACAAATACAGTAAAAGTTATCACAAAAAAATACATGTAACCAAGTTCGCGGACAATTTCAAAAGAGTACGAAAGAGAAATGAGTCTTAAAACAACAAAAGAAGAATAAAATCTTAGCCAATGACCCCTATCGACTACTCCATTGCATCATCTTCCATTTCCTTTAATTTCCTTATTTTGTGTTCTTCTCTCTCCGTTTGGCGAACGACCTTCAAAGCGGAATTCTCTTTAGCCAATTATATATTTATGAATATTTATTCAAGAATAAAATAAATAAAATTCGTTCATCCAAGTATGAAGAGCATTAGTAAGTCAACTAGAACAAATCAGTGGTGATTGTATAAATGTTAATGGGATGAGAAGTGTTTAATTCAATAATACTCTGTTGGATTTCATCCTAATATTTTTTTCCCAATGACGTATGTTAAAATATTAAAAATTCTTTGTACTGCAGGGACGTTCAAGAAGAATCGAATTAAGACCCAGAATTGAAGTTTTTAACTTTTGTGCTTAGATCCCTCAAAGAAAGTGGGAGGGGGCGAAGCACCAAAATTTGACAAATATATTCAACAGCCCATTACAAGGACCTCATATTAAAATTAAGGCTAATATTAGGCTAAAATGGATCGCGGGAACTGTGCCTCAAAATTTTCCTACAAGAAACCTTTAGTTTTCATATTTTCACTATGGCCCCACATATATTGGAAGGAACACAACGTCAAAATTCTTATAATTTTACTGTAATTTACAATGTAATTATTTTTTGAGACTTCTCGAGGGGGTTTATACCGCTCCAACTTTTGGTAAATTATGTATTTGTGAATATTTATTCAACAATAAAATAAATAAAAGTTGATGATCGAATTATGGACACCACTAGTTAGTTGCTAACAAACCGGTATTGATTGTATGAATGTTAATGGCTGAGAAGTTATGACTTTTAGAATACATCATGGAAATTCATCAGCATATTTGGAGAAAATACTTGTGCAATGATTGTGCACCTTGCAAACACAAATTACATACTTGCACGATATATGCACACTAATTAAACACCGCATACATATACATATATATATATATGTGGGTGGGTGGGTGTATGTGTGTGTGTGTTTGTGTGTGTGTGTGTCAAATAGATTATAATGAATGTTTTTTACCTCAAAGAAACACTAACATTCAAATTTTATCATTCTCATTCTGTTCATCTCTATCTCTCTGTCTTCATATATTTAGTATGAATGTTGAATAGGAAATAATTTGCAAAATTGTGAAGGCATTTGAGCATTCACCATTGAGTTCTGATCGATGCTACGACAAGGCTCTTGAACCAACATTGGCTATGAGATGAGTCCCTCTAGTCTTGAGCGATGAAGAGAACACGGAAAAATGCATTGCCTTGTTATTTTTTGAGAACAAGGTTGAGTTTAGCATGGCACACTCTACAACCCACAAGGAAATTATCGATGCCATGAAAAAGCATGGTAATGAATTTGTAGGAACGACTCCTGAATCGCTCAGATATGCGTGGCTGCCGAAAATCAAATCTGAGGTGAGCTTGGAATCAAAGGATGTTGAGAGAGAATGACCTATGACAGGCTTGTAGCATCATTACTGAAACATGGACCGATAATAAGAATGGAGCTTTGATAATAAATTTTCTGGTTACCTTCAACAGCACATTTTTCTACAAATTGATTGATGCATCTTCGTACTACAAGAACACCAAGTTTCTGCATCTTCAACAACACATTTTTCTGATCTGTTTGACTCAAGGAATTGGGCAAGACAATGTGGTGCAACTCTTAATTGTACTGGCTTGGTGGTTCAGATATTCCAGCTAGGAAACATTTGTTTTAGTCTGGAATTTTGTGTTTGAATTTTGTGTAATTTATCACTATTATGTAAAAGTGGACAATATATGCACGCACACATATTGTCAAACGTGCACGTGTGCACGTACTTGTGGAATAACTATATATCCAATTTGTTTTTTATTCAAATTCAATTACTTTCTTCGTCCCAATTCTATTTGCACTCTTACTTTTTTACACCGTTCTCTATCAAGTTTTGAGTGCACATTTGAATATTTAATATATATATATATATATATATATATATATATATACATATTCAAACATGCATGTGCGCATATACTTGTGGAAGAACTATATATCCATTTTAATTTTGATTCAAATTCAATTACTTCCTCCTCCCCAATTCTATTTGCACTCTTACTTTTTTTACACTATTTTCTATTAAATTTTGAGTGCACATTTGTGTGTATGTATATATGTGTGTGTGTGTGTGTGAATGTGTGTGTGTATGTGTGTGAACAACAATATTATCGTATATGATATTATTGAATTCGTCCAAACAAGTAGTTTCTAAATATAATGACAATCAATCTGGTTGACGTGTAATTTAGATATCCTTGTAATAGATTAGTTATTTCTAGAGGGTAGTTGAGATGGATGTCAATTCCATTTATTTTAATCACTGTTGGACATTTTTCCCATCAACTTTGAATTGAGGGATAAAAATTATACTTGAGCCTAAATTAAATAATAAATTGATGGATAATTAAAAGTTATACTTGAGCCTAAATTAGATATCTCTAATTAGAATTAATGTCAACCAATTGAATAAAAAACTTATTTTTTGTATTTAGTTACATTAATTTTCCGATATACTAATCGATACATGCACACATAATTATTACACACTGCACAGATAAGTTTGAAACAAATTAAAATGAATGTTTATCACTTCAAAGAAAGCCCTATCACAAACATATGCAATTAGATCCACCTAAAGCATAAGATTTTCAATGGCAGAATTACCATAAAAAGGTACACGTTTTATTCAATCATAACAACTGGGATAAGAACCATTATTCTGATTATTTTGAGGAAGATTTGAAACGGTGGATCTCAAAAACTGATTAAGGCGCAGCATCTCATGTCTCAAATAAATTATATCTCTCCCTCTCATATATACCAGCTGTTACCACCCCGGGGAAACGTCGAGGAAATGATATCAAGAAGAAATTTTGGATGAGGAATCCACATGGGGGTATATATATCATCGGTGGTGCATGTGCAGATGCAATGCAGGTGCGAGTGCAAGTGCAGGTTGTTCTTTAAGTTGAGGAAGGGGTTGATCTTTAAATTCTCCACCTTCCGTGGATGAAACTCATCAGAAAGATACTCGTCTTCTTCTTCTTTTTCGGTGTTCTTGTCTTTCAGCACATCCCACGTCACGCGTCAGTTTCCTGAAACTATTCCTTGATATCGCTCTTGAATGGCCTGCAACAAACCCTCTCATCCTGAATAAGCAAGACATTCTTTTTGAATAATCGATAGCCCTACAAGACGAAAGCTAATAGAAAATATACTCTCTTCTTTGTTGATAACCAAGTAAGTAAAAAATTAAAAAGTTTTAGCTAATCCATGGGCTACCATGAGTGATTGGATTATCATTCTACACACAACCATGCACGATTTCATGCAAGGAACATGCATGTACATTCTGCACAAGAATGTTAATTATATTATGAGACGGTTTTCGCAGGTATTCAATTTTACCAAATTCAAAATAAGAGAACTCAAATTTCAAAATAAGAAAAATCTCAAATTTTGAAATGAAAAAGAGAACGAACACCTATTGTCTACTGACTAATCCTCCAAGAAAAACCAATAAAAATTTATAGTCAAACTACTGCTCATGTGCATACGCATAGCCAACCAATTTTTCATATCACTTTACTTTTCATATATCTTACAAAACATGCAAATGGTTAGGGTACAAAAAATATTTTTAAAATGTTTGTAGACCTTTTTAGTTTTATATATTGGAAAAATATTTACAAAATTATGGTGTATTTTTAGAATTTTATTTTGGAAAAAATAAGAAGCAAACAAAAAAGAATAAGAAAAGAGAAAGAAACGCATTACTTTTGGGGAACTCACTATGCAACAGCTCCCCATATATACTATAGTTCCATCTATTTATTTTTAAATCCAAGTTTTTTTCACGGTGCAAGAGTTAGGATGAGTGTGTTTTCCATGAGGGTTTTTAATCAGTGATTACCTTCAAACCTGTGACATTCTTGAAACAATACTATCAAGCTAACATTTATGAGTTCTTACATAGTGTCATTCCTAGGTCTTCAAACATCAAAGTTTTATTGATGATAGTGTGCTGTTAAAATTATAGTTGAATCGTTGCTCTTAGCTTCTAAGGATATCGTATAAACTACTCGAAAATTAATGATGTATGGAAAGGGTGTTATAGAAATATATCTAAGAAGTGAAAAGAGACCAAATTAAAACATAAGAAAGTTCTCTCGCTACTCTCAAAGAAGCAAATTAGTTTAGATAAAGTGTGTAAGATATTTTGATTAGGTATATCATGAGAATTAGTGCTACAAGGAGGTATATGTGGAATTGATTACTATGCATGTGTCTGGTATGTACCCTGCACGACATTGTATGTAACTCGCATGCCTGCACATCTGATGAATAATTAATTAAAATTATAAAATCATTTAAAGTTTTTGTTTTTTCTACAAATTAGATGTCACATTCCTGATAAATTCCGTGATGAAAAGAAAAGTTAGAGCTGAGCGATTTTCTTCCTCCTCTTTTCTTGGAGCTGCCTGGTCTAAAACCTAGGTCCTCAGTTCATCGCTACCGGCGCTGCCGCTATGGCGGGGCCTCAACGAGCACCACCTTTCTCCTATGCCCAAATGCTGAATCAAACCTTACTGATGCCCTTAAACCCTCTAGAGCCCCATTCAATCCAAAAGAAAAAAATTGAGCACATGGGTGAACCAGGGCTGAAGTTCTCCGACGAAGAATGTAAGCATCTTGAACCTCCTCTCCGATGGACATTAGTGGGTAAATTCTCCGGGAGTTGACCTCAAATGGAAAAGTTAAGAAGGGACTTTCAAACCGTTGGATTCAAGGGCCAAATCAACATCAATCTCCTTGACAATCGACAAGTTCTCATCAATTTCAACAAACCAGAGGATTACTATGGATGTTGGCTCCACAAGATCTGTAATTTTGGTGCCTACTCAATCCGTATGACAAAATGGAATGCACACTTTGATTCAAATGCCGATTTGCTAGTAGTTCCAGTGTGGGTGGCTCTCTATGGACTTCCACAATAGTTTTTCGACCAGGGAGTAATGATGTCGATTGGAAGCCTTCTATGTTCGCCAATTAAAGTGGACATGGAAACTCTGAACAGAACTCGTCCTCATGTGGCTAAATTTTTCATAAAGTTAGACATTTCAAAGCCATCGGGGGAAAGAATTTGGATCGAATGTTATGATTCTGGATTTTGGCAATATATCGATTATGAGGGGGTTCCAGTGTAGTGCTTTAAGTGCCTTAAATTGGGGCATGTAGCATCAGTATGCAAGTTTGACAAAGCCAAAACAACAGCCAATGCTTGGAGACCCAAGGATAATCTGATCCTGAGTCAGACCACAGGTAAGATCCTTGCCCCCAATGAAACACAGGAAAGGATCACAAGTGACGGGGGCAGGCCTCTACTCCAGGAATCTCTATTTATGATAAATTATATGTCCCTATCATTAAGAATAATATTTTTTTAATGTTCGGGTGCCTATTCAAGGGAAAGCTGCTGATTTAAAGAATAAATAATCAGCCTCAACTGTCAAGGTTTCAGAACTGCAAAAACAAACTAAATCCCAACCTCTGGATACTGAAGTGCATGAAAAAGCCGCCCACTTAGATGAGAGGAGGGTTATTTCTCCTAATTTATCTCTTAATCAAAATGATGTTGAATCAAATGTTATGTCTATGTCATCTGAGAATTGTGCTATGCTTCAATAGAATGATGTTGTTAATTCTCAAAATATGACTAATACTCATGCTAATGATACAACTGCACTTTATCTTGCTAATTCTATCTCTATGAAGCATAAGGTTAATTATGATATGCTAGATGACACTTCTTACACTGTGCAAAATGATAAAAGTGCCATCCTATCTGCTGGTAGCTTACCTCTTGTTTCTGAATTTCAGATACTTGACCATATAAATGTTGTTAGGCATAGTAATGATTAGGTTTTACTAGAACAACCAAACCCGAAACCTACTGGCTCAGCTAACTCACCCAATGTTAGTCAAAAGGCTAAAGTTGATCTGATTAATAACACCACAAAGACTAGCCCTAAAAGACTTAACTCTGATAACCAAAACCAGAATCTCAACATCCTAAAAGGTGACTTCATTGAACTCAGAGCAGGGAGATCACCTCTAATGTCCTCAGGTAACAAATCAACCAAAATAGTTGAATGGCTTAATGTTGAACCCCCTAAGACTTCCCAATTCTCAAAACCTATGGAAGAATCAATAAACTTTCAAGACATAAAACAAAGCCTTATTGACTCTATCAATAAGTTCAACACTTTAATAAACCTGAAAGATATTCCAGATAAGGTAATTTTAGATAACACTGACATTAGTGACCTAAAATCAAGACGTAATAAATACAATAAAAAGGACAATATAGCACTCCTAAAAAGGTTTCAGTCTGTTCCTCATTGAACATTTCAAAATGGTCTCAATGATTGAATCCAAAATTTATGTCTGGAATGCTAGAGGTGTAGGAAACAAAGCTACACAAGTTAGAATAAGAGACATAAAAAGAGATATAAAACAGACATGTTTGTAATAATTGAACCAATGCTCAGAAGTGTAGACATTGAAGCTATCTCTAAAACACTAGGGTTTCAGCAGTTCTTCTCTGATCCCAAATGTAAAATTTGGATCTTTTGGACAGCTGAAATCAACCTCCAAATCATTTCAGTGGAAGAGAAATTAATAATCACCAAACTCAGTCATCCTCTGATGCATAATGAATGCCAACTTGGTCTCATTTATGCTAAGCACACAAATAAGGAAAAGGAAGAAAATGTGGACTTCACTATCTGTGTACAAAAATTCTTCACTTTTTCTTATTGGGGATTCTAATGTTATAACCAATACTGATGAGTACATAGGTCCATAAGTCCCAAACAACAAGAACATCTCAGCTTTTAATAAGTTCATTTCAAAGAATAACCTAACCGATATCCCTACCTCTGGTTCTCTATTCACCTGGACAGGAATGATACCAAAGGATCAAGTGTGGAAAAGGCTTGATAGAGGACTCTCTAATGACAATTGATGGAAAAAATTTCCAACTTCACATATCCAAACACTGACCAGAGATCAGTCAAATCAGTCCTCTCATGCCCCACATTTCTAAACATTCCAACCTTTCAGGTGTAAATTCTTTTAAATTTTTTAACTGTTGGATCAACCATCCAACATTTATGAAAACAGTAGAATAGAAATGGAATGTTCACTCTAATCTATATGGGATAAAAAAAAAACTAGTTTTTAAATTAAAAACCCAAAAAGCTGCATTAAAACAGTGAAACAATAACACTTTTGGGAACATCTATTACAACTGTCCAAAACTATGAAGAAGCTCTCCTTACAGTAGCTTCAGATCTTCAAGCTTCAGAAAACCAAACTAACTTAATTTCTTTTAATAAAGCAAAAGAAAATCTCACACAAGCTCTTTCAAACCAAGAACCATTTTGGAAACAAAAATCAAGAATTAAGTGGCTAACAGAAGGTGACTCAAACACATTATTTTTTCACCAATCTGTTAAAAACAGGCACTTAAAAAATAGCTTAGAAGCAGTTTCCTATTTTTCAAATATTTTAACTAAAGAAGAAACTGATCAATCTGGAATTCACACAGCCTGTTCACTGGAAAACTTGCCTAATTCCATAACCAACACTATGAATCAAGATCTAACCGAACCTGTAACAATGGAAGAACTTTTTGAAACAATAATGAATATGAACAGTGACTCAGCACCTGGACCTGATGAATTTCTAGGTCTATTCTATAAAACATGCTGGCACATCATAAAATATGATGTCCTGCCAGTTGTTCATGATTTCTTTACTCAAGCTGATACCCCAAAGCCAACACTCGTCATTTTAATACCTAAAAAAATGTTTTCTCTTCATTCAAAGACTATAGGCCAATCATTCTCTGCAATTTTTCAAATACAATATTCACAAAACTCATTGCAGATAGACTTAAACCCCTAATGAATGAAATCCTAAGTCCTGAACAATCAGCATTCACTTTAGGTAGGAAACTCTATGAAAATGTGCTATTAATGCAAGAGATAGCAAGTTACATTTACTCAAAAAAAAGAGGATATAATATGACAACTAGACATGATGAAGGCCTTTGACAGAGTCTCTTGGTCCTTTTTGTCTAAACTTTTAATCAAAATGGGATTTGATGGAAACTTTGCAAACCTTATCACTAACAATATAAGGTCTACATTTTTTTCAGTTTTTGTAAATGGAAATTCATATGGATTCTTCCCATCTTCAAGAGGATTGAAGTAAGGAGATCCACTGTCTCCTTCGCTATTCATTTTAATGGCATAATCCTTTTTTTAAAACTTTGAATTTCTACTTTCAAATTGCTAGAATTCCCTACTACAAACTCCCAAAAGACATGCTTAATGTAACCCATCTATTCTTTGCTGATGACACAACAATTTTTCTAAAATACACAAAGTTGGGCATTAAAAAACTAATGGGATTTTCAAAAATATATGAATGAGCTTTTGGACTGAAAATTAGTTATGAGCAATCATCATTTCTCATATTCAATACTGCATCTCAAAGGCTGATCAATCAGATTAAATCAGAAACACTAATGACTTAGGGGAAATTTCCTTTAAGTATCTAATATCCCCTATTTTCATCAGGAGAAACAAAAACTCCCATTATCTAAGCCTTCTAAGCTCCATAAACTCTAAGATTCTTCTGTGACAAAACAAACTGCTCTCTCCAACAGGTAGGATGATCTTAATCAAGCATGTCCTATGTTCTATTCCACTCACATCATAGCTGTTCTCAAACCAACCAATCATATAATTAATCAAATCCATAAGACAATGGCACAATTAATTTGGAAAACCAAAAAATCTTTAAATCAAACAAGCAGATCATGGAGATCTTTTGACAAACTCTGTTTCCTTTTTGACAAGAATGGTCTTGGTTTTAAGAAATAACACATAATGGTTAAAAGCTTTTCACTAAAACTTTGGTGGAAGCTACAAATAGGTAATTCCTTATGGGCTAATTTCATGTGGTCAACACATGTAAATCACAAAACCACAAGAACATGGAAAAGAATCAAAGAAGTGTATGAACTGGCCATAAAACACACACATGCTAAAAATGGAAAAGGCTAAGTCTCCTTTGGGGAGTCTAACGGGATAGATTTCGGCCCTTTGATCAATAAATGCAATCCATAAATTGATATGCCCTTCCTAAATCTTAAAGTGGTTTATTTCTTTTCTCAACCAAACAACTTTCTGACCTCCATTTAGCAGCATTTACCAAATCATATTCTTCATAAGCTCAATATAAAACAACCAATTTTTCATGACTATGAAGATAAACTTATTTGAAAATCTAACTCTAATGGCATTTTCTCACTACAATCTACATATGAAGTACATATACCGAAAAACAACCCTGTTCAATCATTCAAATTTCTCTGGTCTAAACTTCAACCTAAAATAATCAGCATCATGAACAGGAGATTGCTAAATAGGTTGATTCCATTCCCAAGTGTTCTTAAAGATTTCTCATTCAATATACCTTCCAGATATTGTTTCTGTTTATAGGAATCTGATAGTATTTATGATTCTTTCAATAGTTGTCAAACCATAAAAAATGTTTGGGACATAATTGATAGAGTATTTGACATTCCCTCACATTCTTTTGAGTATCTGTGGGATAGCTTGTTCTTCTACTGGAATCTCAACATGACACATCCTTAATTTAATGAGCTTATCAAAATTTTACCATGTATAAGTATTTGGTTTATCTGGTGTGCTAGGAATAGTTTTTTTTTAATAGACTAAACCAAATGCAGAAATTATATTTAGGAAATTCTTGTGGCAATTAAATGACATTCTAATTTGGCATAACATCAAATGTGTTTGGAATCTGACACTAGCTACCCCTAGATTACTGATATGCAGATCACCTAGTGTTCAAAACATGAAAGTTGTTTACTGGAGTCAACCAAAACACTTCACTCTGAACTCTAATGGCTCAGTACTCAGACATGGCAATGCAGGCCTGGGATTTATCATTAGAGACAGCAAAGGATAGCTTGTGTTTTCTGCTGCAAAACTAATTCTTCCATGTAGTAGTTTACAAGCCGAAGTTCAAGCTCTCCAATATGGCCTACAAGCAGCAAACAAATATGGAATCAAGCACCTTGAAATTGAAAGCGACTTAGAGTTGCTAGTGAAGATTGTTAGAAGAGACTACCAGATTCCATGGCAGTGCATAAATGGCATCCGATAGATCCGAAAATTGCTTCTACCAATGCAGTGGACCATAACTCACATCTATAGAGAAGCAAACAGAGTCGCGGATGCATTGGCCAGACTTGCTAGCACCAAACAGGTGAATTCCTTCTTTGTTTTTGCAGGTCTACCTAAAGACATCAAAGGGAAAACTCAACTGGACGTGATCTCCTTTCCATATATTAGGAAGTCCAAATAGTTTTCTTTTCTTTTTTTAAGTTTGTTTTACAAAATTTGAACAATTTTTACTATCTTGTATTTTTTTCCACGGCTTTTTGTGAGTTCTGAAAAACCTTAGGACTAGATTTAGGACTATGTATAGCTTACAAGGTTTTTCTCTAACCCCATTTCTCAGAGGTAAGACTTTATGTCCCCCACTTTTTTTTGTACTACAATTTTTATTTTTAATAAACACGTAGGGGTCTGCTAAATCCACCACCATAACATATGGTGTTTTAAACAAAATATGTCACATTCCTAAAATTTGTTCTTTATTAATATTTTTTATTGTTTGTCTTTGTTGTTTAGTTTTTATTACTGTTAGTTCTCTTATATGATATTTAGTAATTCTTTGTGTTTTTTACAATAGATGTGGATATTAGTTTTGTTCCACTAATTAGTGTCAACTAAAGCGCGGTGGGATCCTGCTAGTTCATGTGATGCACCCAAATTTTGTTTCTAAACATCATTAAACAACAAAACCATTTTATTAATATTATTCTAAAAATGATATAGACCTATAAATTTAATAATGACACAATATTAATAAATTTCTTTTATGCAATTGGAAAATTCCACCACAAAAATTTATCTTTTAAATAAAAATATGATGTACTTGTATGTAAATATCTTTATCTCTTCATTTCACAAATTCACAAATGCATAAATCTTCTTCCTTAATGAAATTTGCATCACAGAGACATTTCCAACAACCAATATAGCAGTCATGATCATCTGTCGATGTACCATACTCCGCACTCCACTTCCTCCCATCAGAGTCACGAAAGACTATAACTTGTGAAATATTTAGGTTGTAGAGGCTAATAGTTTCAGGTGGAACATGCACACTGGAACAATATTGATTTATTATCATTGATAAATCTCAAAGACAATAATTTTATTAAATGATGAAAAAAACACTAGCTCTACCCAATTGTTGTACATTCAAACAAAAGGTAGGGAAAAAAATCTCGTAGAAATTTACAGATAGCAAACTGGAATTCATAAGAAGTTGTAATTATTAGAGATAGCTGAAGGGTCAAAGACCATAAATGGGTTTAACTATAGTTCCTTGTATTTTGCCTATTTATTCTTCATATACACCCTCATAAGTCATGGAGGTTTCACTCTAACATGGTATCAGCCAGAACGTCTTAGACGTCCTTTCTTCTCCTTGGCAGCTGCGTCTGTCTTCTTCTCTTCCTTTCTGTTTCAAATTTATACATTTCCTTCTTTGTTTATCTTCTTTTGCTTCACTCTTGTTCTTTACAAGATGGCCACCGATGATAAACTCACCTACAGTAATATGATTCACCTTCTCACAATCAAATTGGATGCTTCAAACTATATGATGTGGAGGAAGTAAGTCCAACACCTTCTTCGTTCGCAGCGGCTTTTGGGCCATATTGATGGTTCGAATCCTTGCCCTCCGGTTCCGTTGCGGGTCTCTTTTGCTTAGGCCACCGGCTCATCCTCCCCTACTGGTTCCTCCAAGGCAGCCTATGAGGAACTCAAGGCGGCTTATGACCAGTGGATTATCGATGACGAGAAGCTTTGTTGTCTTCTTCTCTCTTCTGTCTCGGTTGAGGTAATGTCCGAGATTTCTTCCTGTGATACGGCTGCTCAGATATGGGATACTCTTGCTAGTGTTTTTCATAATCGTAGTAAGTCTTCTGTGTTGAGCCTTCGTGTGCAAATCATGAATCTTCGTAAGACTGGGTCTGTTCATGAATTACACCTTCATTTTAAAGCTTTATTTGATAAACTTGCTGCCATGGATGCCCCTGCCACAAATGATGATATGGTTCTGTGGTTTTTACATGCTCTTGGTGCTGAATTTAGAGATTTTAGTGCCCCTTTGTTGTCTCGTTCTCCGACTCCGGCTTATGTCGATGTTGTGGCTGAGGCGGAGAATCAAGAGGCCTTTCTGAAAAATCTGCAGGTTTTTGGAGTATCACAGGCCGCTCCTGTAGCCTTTCTGGCCCAGGAAAATTTTTTCGGCCATGGTGGTGGCGCGTGGAGCCACGCGCCCGCGCGTGGGGGTGGCGCGTGGGGCTCACGCACCGGCAGGAATGGCCGTGGCGGCGGCCGTGGTCGTGCAGGTGGTCGTGGTAGTTCTTCTGGTGGTCAGGGTGGCGCTGGTTCGGGCAGAACTGTTGTAGAATGCCGGTTTTGCCATAAATTCGGTCACACCGCTCAAACGTGTTACAAATTGTTTCCGCCGCGACGTGGTGAAGCTGCTGTCCGTGATGATTCTACCCTCTTGGCCCAGCAGTTCCGAAGTTCCTTGACAGTGGAGCCTTCTCCTATAGCGTCGGACTGGTACATTGATTCCGGAGCAACCAATCATCTCACCTCTTCCGCCTCTGCTTTGGAGAGTGTGACTCCATACTCGAGTAATTCTCAAATTTCAGTTGGTAATGGTGATTCCATTGGTATTCATTCTGTTGGTGATTGTCAACTTACTTCTATTTTGCGGTTATCTGATGTTTTATATGCTCCGGATGTGTCTAAAAATCTATTATCTATAAGTCATCTTACTCAGGACCTTGATGCGATTGTGATTTTTGATGACCGGGGTTTTGTTATTCAGCACAAAGTCACCAAGGCGATCATGGGCAGAGGTCGTAGTGTGCATGGTTTATATGTGCTGGATAGAGGAGAGGCTGCTCTATTATCTTTTATATCTCAGAATACTAATCGAGTATCGTTTGATTTATGGCATGCTCGTCTTGGCCATGTGGCCCCTACAGTTATTTCTCGTTTGATTAAGACTGGAGTTTTGTGTGCTTCCTCTTTATTACCTAAGCCGGGACTGTGTGCCCCCTGTGTGATGGCTAAGGGCCAAAGACAATCTTTTTCTGTTAACCCTAAACGGACTTTGAAAGTTTTGGATTTGGTGCATTGTGATTTATGGGGACCAGCCCCTGTTTTGTCAGAAAGTGGTTTTGCTTATTATGCTCTTTTTGTGGACGATTATTCTCGTTTTACCTGGCTATATCCTCTTCGCAGAAAATCGGATTTTTTCGATGTTTTTTTGCAGTTTGAGGCTTTCGTACAGAACCAGTTCTCCTCCACCATCAAAACTTTTCAGAGTGATGGTGGGTCCGAATTTCTCAATAATCGTCTTCGCTCGCATTTTGCCTCAAAAGGCATTCACCATCAAGTCTCCTGTCCATACACACCGGAGCAGAACGGTCGTGCAGAACGAAAACACCGTCATGTAGCTGAAATGGGATTGTCTATGTTATTCCATTCTCACTTGCCTTTGTCTCACTGGGAAAATGCTTTTGCTGCTGCAGTATACACTATTAACAGGTTGCCTACTCCTGTTCTTGACGGTGCTTCTCCCTATAGTGTTCTATTTGGTCGGACTCCAGAATACTCGAATTTCAGACCCTTTGGCTGTAGGGTCTATCCTTTTGTTCGGCTATATGCTGATCACAAGCTGTCCCCTCGTAGTATCCCGTGCCTTTTTGTGGGTTACAGCTCTCACTATAAGGGGTTTCGTTGTCTGGATCCTATTACTGGCCGGATTTATATCACTCGCCATGCTCGTTTTGATGAGACATATTTTCCTTTGGCCACTGGAAGCACTGCGCAGGTGTTTTCTTCTTTGGATGTTCTATCATTTATGTATCCCGAGCCTTCTGTTTCTGAACCAGTCTCACCTTCTCCGACAGCCTCTTCTGGTCCTTGTACAGTCTGTGATGACTCACCATCTCCAGTTAACCCATCTCGATCCCTGCCACATCCTCCGGTTACTTCTCCTCCGGCTACTCCGCCGTCCTCTCCACCTCTGATTACTCCGCCATCTACTCCTTCGTTTGTTTCTCCATCTCCGAGAGCTCATCATATGGTTACCAGGAATCAGGATGGCACTCGTCGTATCAAATCCCATCCTGATTTTGTTCCCACTGGTCTTCTAGCTGCGGTTATGGATCATTCTGAGCCTCGCGACTATCGTGCAGCTCGTCGGGACTCGAAATGGGTAGGTGCCATGGATGAGGAGATGGATGCACTTAGAAGACATCACACTTGGGAGTTGGTTCCTCGCCCTTCGAATGTCAATGTTGTTGGGTCAAAATGGGTCTATCGCTTGAAATACAGACCTGATGGCAGCATTGATCGTTACAAGGCTCGTCTGGTCGCTCAAGGTTACTCGCAGATTCCTGGCTTCGATTTCGATCACACGTTTAGTCCGGTAGTTAAAGCTGCCACAGTTCGGACTGTTCTTGCTATAGCTACTCTACGACGGTGGCCCTTGCATCAGCTTGATGTCAAGAATGCGTTTCTCCGTGGCGTTCTTGACACACCGGTCTATATGGCTCAGCCTATTGGTTATCAGGATCCTGCTTGTCCTACTCATGTCTGTCGACTTCAGAAGGCTATTTATGGCCTGAAACAGGCTCCTCGAGCCTGGTTTGATAGATTCAGCTCTTTTTTGAGTCAGCTTGGTTTTGTTTGTAGCTCGTCAGATACATCTCTGTTTGTTTTCTCTCGGGGTTCTACACTACTGTATCTCCTGGTCTATGTTGATGACATCATTCTCACTGGCAATGATGAGGGTGCCATTCGCCAGTTCATCTCTCGGACTGATAAGGAGTTTTCCATCAAGGACTTAGGGTCTCTGACTTACTTCCTTGGTCTTGAGGTATCCACTTCTCCTACCGGTCTCTTTCTTGGGCAAGCCAAGTATGTTCGTGATATTCTTTCTCGAGCGGGCATGACTGACACATCTCCGGTTACCACTCCGTTTGTTCCACTCTCACAACTTCACAGCAGCTCCAGTGCTCCTTTTGGTAATCCTACCTTTTATCGATCTCTGGTGGGTGCCCTTCAGTATCTGACTATCACCCGTCCAGATTTGACTTTTGCTGTCAACTCTGTCAGTCAGTTCCTTCAGGATCCTCGGGAGGATCATTTTGCAGCTGTCACACGGATTCTTCGGTATGTGGCTGGAACGCCCCATTTTGGTCTCACTTTCCGCACGGGAGGATCCTCTGATGTTTGTGCTTACTCCGATGCTGACTGGGCTCGCTGCTTGGAGACGCGTCGTTCGACCTATGGTTATGCTGTTTTCTTGGGAGACAATTTGGTGTCCTGGAGTGCCAAGAAGCAGCCCACTGTCTCGCGCTCGAGCTCGGAGTCTGAATACCGCGCTCTTGCAAATACGGCTGCTGAAGTCATTTGGCTCTCTTACCTTCTGAAGGAGTTGCATTTTCAGCTGGATGGTTCGCCTCTTCTTTTGTGTGACAACAACAGCGCGATCTTCTTAGCTCAGAATCTTGTTGCTCATAAGCGGGCGAAACACATCGACATCGACTACCATTTTGTTCGGGAGTTAGTTGCCTCTGGGAAGCTTCGAGTCAGTCATGTGCCCACTTCATTGCAGCTTGCGGATATTTTCACGAAAGGGCTTCCAAAGCTTTTGTTTGAATTTTTCGTTCCAAGCTTTGCGTTTCGGTTAACCCGACGCTTCGCTTGAGGGGGGATATTAGAGATAGCTGAAGGGTCAAAGACCATAAATGGGTTTAACTATAGTTCCTTGTATTTTGCCTATTTATTCTTCATAATACACCCTCATAAGTCATGGAGGTTTCACTCTAACAGTAATTCTTACAACTTAAGAATACATTTGTGGGGAATGGCATTTAAAATTTTCACTAAATATGCACACGCTATGGATAGGCACATTTTTCAGCATGCACATGACATGCACAAACACACCTCATTCAAAATTATGGTTATATATTTTAGCTTACCTATAAATCTCATACATAAATTATTTTTATTTTAAGATGACAATTTACGTATTATGACTTCAATTTTGATCGTATTGAATGTGCTTAAAATGTGCTCTTGTGTAGGGGCGGAGCTAGGCGGGGGCGGGAGGGAGATCCAGCCCCCGCCGAGATGACATTTGTGAGAAATGTGGAAGTAAATTTTTTTAAAATTTTTTTTTCAATCCCCTCTAATATAAAAAAAAATTGAGAATTTTTTTCTTTTACATATCAGCCCCGTCTCTGATGTTTCTGCCTCTGCCCGTGCCCTTGTGCGTTTATGATAGACATGGCACAACGTGCAGCACATATTTAGAGCACATATTTGCGCATATTAATTGATAACTTAATTGGCCAGTTGTTATAGCAGTTTAGGGCTGAGAATTGAAAATATTTAAATCAAGAATAAATTACACTCAGTCGGAGCTGTGGTGCAATATCGCTGGAGTCCAGCGCGGGTGATCTCACACGCAATTCAAGAGGATGCCTGAAATGGAGCAAACTAAGAAAATGGTGAATCGGGTAACGGCACATTTACAATTGCCTCTTTTTTGCGAAAAAAACAAAGAAACTCAGGTGATACGGTATATTACGAAGATTTTTATGTTTAATTTATTTAAAATTAAATTAACAGATCGAGGAATAAATATTATATTTGAGAATAAATACATAATTCACATGTCTCAGCTGATTGGAATTCAGTGTCAACAAAATCAATTGCAAATTTTATCTTTGTATCATTAATCACTTATATTTCCAAATATAGTGAGTATCAGGCGGCATGTCCATACGGTCCACTGTATTTTTTTACTTATACATTGCATTTGTTAAATTACATATTATGTTCAGAAATTTCAACAAATATTTTTATATGAGTAGGTCTCTTGACATTCGGCATGTTCATAAGTTTATGAATAGACCACTTATTTTTCACCTTATACACTGCATTTGTTAAATTACATACAAAATTTAAAATTTTTTAAAATATTTTTTATATCATATATTTTTATATTTTCATCTTCAAATACATATTATTACTTGTTTTAACTTATAAAATATAATATTTAAATTTTATTAAAAAAAATACAACATTTAAGGTAAAAATTCATGTGGACTGTCCATAAATTTATGTAAAGACCGTCTTTCCTGAGACTTTCTCTTTTTATATTATATATTTTATATTTTTACATTCAAATACACATTATTATTTTTTTTAACCTTTGAAATACAATATTTAAATTTTATGAAAAAATACAACATTTAAGGTAAATTGTACAGTGAAATATTGATAAACTTATGGACAAACCATCGTTTTGAAAAATTATCTTCCTGATATACTAATCCATACATGCAAACTTAATTACACACCACACGAATAAGTATGTATATATTTGAATGGATTATTTTCACCTCAAAGAAAGATTATTACAAACATATTAAATTAGATCCAACAAGAGCACATGATCTTCAATATTTGGTGTGTCAGCTGATGATGTTTCACAAAAGTTTATGAATGGTTTGTTTTGTTGGTCGAAAAATTTGTCTGAGTTAAAGGTTTATCATTCCACACAAAAGCATGCACGATTTCATGCAAGGAACATACACGTTCTGCACATGGACGTTAATAAGACCGTTTTCAAAGGTATTCAATTTGAAAAACACGAGCAGATCAAATTCAAAATAAGAGAGTCACAAGAAAATATCAGATTTTCACATTACGAAGAACTAGAATCTAACACCTACTGCCTACTGACCATTCCTCCAAGTGCAAAACGGAGAGATTCTATCTTTCAAATACTATATTACTTCACTAAGAGGTTGCCTGGCCAAGGGAGAGAATTCACACAGGGGGTGGAGATTCTATCCCTTGGATCGCAACCTCTTTACAGAAAACACTAATCTTGTATAGCTGTCTATATTGATAGTTCTAGTACTTTTGGAGGCAATAATGTTGCCTCAATGTCTATGGATCTAGACATACTGATGTACAAACAGTTTAATTTTGCTATAGGGCTTGGGGAACCTAATACATAACTTCCTCACCTTAGGGTATTTTCCATTAAAAAAAAAATTGCAAAACGGGAAAATTTTGTTGGAATAAACTTTGTTTTACGCTGTGCAATATTATTGCATGGAGTTTTAGTTTTAATTAGTTTATTTTTAAAATGGTTAGAAGTAGGACTTGTTCAATAGACTTAGTATGTAGTTATCTGTTATAATAAATTAAATTACAAAATTAGATTATAATTAGTGTGATTAGAATTTTTTCCTTATTCCTCTATTGTAATCTCTCTATTTATTCGGTTCATCAATACAGGAATTACTTACGAGAAATAACTTTGGCATGGTATCAGAGGCTCTTCTGATCCAAGCCCTAAAACTATAGCCTTTCTCTTCTATTTTCGGTAGCTTTCCTCCATATTTTTTTGGCGGCTGTGCATAACCCATCACCCCTCTCCGATCCAAATTTCTAGGTGCCCCCTCTCCCTCACCATGGCTCAAGAAAAATTATCCTACAATACTATGCTTCAAATGATGCAGATCAAACTCACTCTGTCCAATTATCTTCTCTGAAAGCGTCAAGTTGGTCATGTTCTTTGTCCTCAAGGCATGTATGGATTCATCAATGGCACCAAATATCGTCCAACTCTCCCACGACCACCGCATGTCCTCTTTTTTGCCTCAACAGTCTCAACTCCTCCTGGTGGTAGTAAGGTTGATCCCAAGGTTGCTTATCAGAAATCAAATGATGAGTATGATCAATGGGTTAATGAAGATCAACGTGTCTACAGTCTACTGTTTTCCTCTCTCACTGCTGAAGTTCTCACAGAACTCCCAGATTGTGCCACCTCCAAAGAGATCTGGGATAATCTTTCCCTCATATATTAGAACAACAGTGCCTCCACCATTCTCCTTCTTCGCGTAGATGCTCATGGTATTCGTAACTCTAGTACATTTCATTAACTTAATCTCAAATTCAAGGAGATTTTTTAACAATTAATTGTCATGGGTAATCTGGTTTTTCAAATGTTGATCAAATAGTATGGTTTTTACTGCTCTTGGTCATGAGTATAAGGATTTTTCCGCTCCTTTGATTGATGTTGTACCTACTCTTTTATATGTGGATGTTCTTACCCGTGCCAAAAACCACAAGGCATTTTGAAAATTTTATAGAGACAATCAGGATCAGCCGCCAGACCAGTGGTGTTCTAGACCTGTGACTACCCTTAAGCCAACTGTGCATGGGATCACGGCCCGACTCTGGGCGGCCACACATGGCCTTCACACATCGACCGTGGTAAGACGCAGTGGCTAGCAGCTCTGGTTGGGTTCTCATGTGGTTGGTCTAGTCCCTGGCGTGGTTGCCCTCATTGCATCTGGTGTGGGCAGCTCGGTCATTATGCTGTGGCGTGTTATCAAATGCAGGCCCAGATAGGTCGTTTAGCGAGCAAATATTTGGTGGAAAATTCACTCCTCTCAACAGTCGGAGCCATCTTCTCAAGTGTCAGACTGGGCATCAATTCGGGAGCTACCAGTCATATGGCGTCATCTTCCTCGGGCCTAAACAGTGTGACTCCTTATACTGGTAAATTTCAAGATCTTGTTGGTGATGGTGCCCCTATTATGATCTCTCATATTGGTGATTCTACGACTTCCGAGAATTTACATTTTTCTGATGTTCTGGTTGTGCCTGATATTACTAAGAATTTATTGTCTATTAGTAAGTTAACCAGAGATATGGATGTGTTGATTACATTTGATGATCGGAACTTTGAGATTCAAAATAATGTAACCAAGGTCACCGTGGATCGGTGGCACAGTGAGAATGAACTTTATGTGTTGGGCCGGGGAGATGCAACATTTATGTCATTTTACCGCAGAATAAGAGTCGAGCTTTATATGAGTTGTGGCATGCACGCCTATATCATGCTCCTAGTTCAGTTATTTCTAGTTTGAATAAATCTGGATTGCTTTCAGTTTCTTCTTTGTTGCCTAAACCGCATACCTGAGCCCCTAGTATTATGGCTAAAAGTCAACAGTTGGCTTTTGTCGAGAACCCTAAACGTGATGAGCATTTTCTTGATTTGGTACATTGTGATTTGTTGGGTCCTTCATCGATTTTATTTGGAAATGGTTTTGCATATTATGCTTTATCTGTGTATGATTTTTTAAGATTCACCTGACTATGTCCCCTTCATCGCAAATCAGATTTCGTTGACACTTACTTGCAATTTGAGGCATTTATTGAAAACCAAATTTCTTCAAAAATTAAGGTTTTTTTAACGTGTAAAAAATTTCTAAACATTAAACTTAGATCTCATTTTGTGGTGAATGGTATACATCATCAAGTTTTGCGTTCGTCTACTCCAGAGAAAAATAGGCGCGCAGAACGCAAGCATCGCCACGTGGTGGAAATGGGCCTTACAATGTTGTTTCACTCACATCTACCATTTCACAATGGGATTATGCGTTCACGATGGTTGTCTACATTATCAATCATCTACCTACTCCAGTATTGCAGGGATTGACACCTTATGGTCTTCTTTTTCACCGAGATCCTATTTATGGTAACTTTCATCTGTTTGGTTGCTGTATTTTTCCCTTTGTTCGTCCATTTGTTGATATTAAGTTGTCTCTCCGTAGCATTCCATGCATATTGATTGGGTACAATTTGCACTATAAGGTTTTCCGGTGCCTCGACCCTTCTACTGGCAAGGTTCATGTCACTCACCATGCCCAGTTTGATGAGAACTACTTTCTATTAGATCCGGCATCATGGACTGGTTCTCCATCTTCAGGGCTGGATGTCTCATCTTTTATTGATCCAGATTGTGTTTCGGCACCACCAAATTCTCTGCCTGCCTCTGCATCTCCGCCGCCTGGGTTTCATTTTTTTGACGACCAGCCAAACTGGTCAGCTGCTCCATAAGCCGAACCGGTCTCACTGACCGGTAGCCCTTCACCGGCGGTTAACTCAGCTGGTTGCACCACATCGCCGGCCATCCCCATGACCAGATCCAGGCCAGCCTTGCCTCATTCGTCCCCTTTAACTGCACCTCAGGTAGGTGCCTCGGCCCCACCGATTCCAAAATCATCTTGGATGGTCACTCGTTCTTCTACTGGTGTTATTCAGCGATGCAATTATTCAGGCATTCATGTTCACGATCTTCTCGCAGTTCTTCTTGCTCATAAAGAGCCGACTGATTATCGTTCTGCACTTCAGGATCCTTCTTGAGTTTCTACCATAGATGAGGAGATGGAAGCTTTTCATAGTCAGCATACTTGTGATTTTGTTCCATGCCCTTCAGAAGTCAACATTGTTGGGTCTAAATGGGTTTATCAACTGAAGTATAGACCAGATGGTTTGGTGGATCGCCATAAGGCGCACCTGGTAGCTCAAGGTTTCTCTTAGATTCCTGGTTTTGACTTTGACTACATTTTCAGTCTCGTGTTTAAGGCCTCTATAGTTCGGGCCATTCTGGCCATATCCACCATGCGAACCAGGCCTCTTCATCAGTTGGACATCAAGAATACATTTCTCAACGGTGTTAGCTGAAAGGACCCCGTTCATCCACACTATGTTTTTCATAGGCATGGTTTAATCGTTTCAGCACGTATCTATCTCAGCTTGGTTTTTGTTGCAGTTTCTTTGATACGTTGTTATTTGTGTTGTCTCGTGGTTCGTCGCTAGTTTATTTGCTTGTCTATGTTGATGACATCATCTTGACTGGGAAAGACTCTATCCTTATTCGGAAATTTATTGATCCCACCCATCAGGAGTTTGCTATCAAGGATCTGGGTGCGTTACACTACTTTTTTGGCCTAGAAGTAATTTCTATTGCCATGGGACTACTTCTGGGTCAAAAAATGTATGCTCGGGATATTCTCTCTCGTGTCGGTATGTCGAATGCGATGCCTGTCTCTACTCCATTTCTGCCAAATTCCTAGCTCCACAGCTGGCACAGCAGTACGAGTCCTCGGTTCTAGAATCTGATGCTATATCAGTCTTTGGTTGGTGCTCTCCAGTATCTGACCATTGCACATCCATAGTTAGCCTTTGCGGTTAATTCAGTCAGTCAGTATCTCCAAGACCTTCGGGGGGATCTTTTTTTGGTTGTCACTCAAATTCTTCGCAATGTTCGAGGAACTTTCCATTTTGGGCTCAGTTGTTGTGCTACTTCTTCACCTTAAGTGATGGGTTATTCCAATGCTGATTGGGCCAAATATCTGGAGACTTGTCGTTCTACTTATGGATATGCTGTCTTTTTAGCTGGTAACTTGGTTTCTTGAAGTGCAATGAAACCGCCCACAGTGTATAGGTCCAGCACTGACCCAGAGTATCGGGCTCTGGCAAATACTGCTTCTAAAGTTGTTTGGATTACTCATTTGCTTCGTGATCTTCATGTTCCTCTGTCCGGTGCGCCTCTTCTATTTTTTTATAATAACAGTGCAATCTTTTTTGCTTAGAATCCAGTGGCTCATAAGCAAGTGAAGCACATTGACATTGATTACCATTTTGTTCAAGAACTGGTCTCTTCTGGAAAGTTACGCGTTACTCATGTTCCCACTTCTCTAAAGATAGCAGATATCTTCACCAAGGGTCTCTCTCGTCCGTTGTTTGAGTTCTTCAGATCCAAGCTTTGCATCTCTGAAAATCTAAAGCTTAGCTTGAGGGGGGTGTTAGAATAAATCATATTACTGATTAAATTATGATCAATATGATTTGAGTTCTTTCCTTATTTTACATCTATTGTAATCTCTTTATATATTCAGTTCATCAATACAAAATTACTTGTGGAAAATTACTTTGTCATTATCCCTATAAGTTAGGATAATGGTTGGTTAGTGCAAAAATGCATTGCACACGTTTGTTTTGTTATATTGGGTTGGCTATAAATATCTCGGTAAAACTCAGAAAAGATGTGAGTTTGCAGCAAGAAACTTTGGCCTAGCATTTACCATTTTTGCTTTCTATTCTATATCCATTAATTATTGAAGCTCTTCGTGTTCCAACAAAAATATTTCAAAAATTACAATGTATTCCTATGTATTTATGTATTAAAACTCCTTGTGTTCCTATGATTCTTTTTCCTATAAATCCATCCTTCAAGAGGGTCCTGTTTCCAGATCTGCCTTTCCTGTTTACACAATTGTTTTAAATATGCTTATTATTTAGGGTTTTATCTCAATATTAGATGTGAAGAATGTTAAAATTGATACTTTCATAAGTTTGAGAGAAAAAGTGAGGCAATTCATCTCACACGCAAAGCGTGCATGCACAAAAATTCATGCCATACATACACTACCCACATAATATAAGTGGGAAGCGACCAAAGATGATCCCACATTAAAGGGATCAACTGCACCGGTAAAAGGGTGGCGAGGCAGGCGATCATTCGGGCTTACAGGCTAAGACAACAGAAGGTAGTGCACACTTACCACCTGATATGGTTGGAGGAACGAGTGGGGGGGATAATAAGTATTGCACACAGTTAGAAGTGAACCTGATTGAAAGCTTCTGCTGATTGTGATTGATTTCATTGTTGTTTAAGACTTTTGGATTGTTGTTTGGTTGTGTTGATGGTTTGGATTTGATGAATTTAATGCACATTATTATCAAATCACATGGTGGACTTTGATAACGTTTATTGAGATCAGAGTTTAACTTGACACCAAACCTTCTTTTTGCAAGAAACAAGAGTAAAAAACATCGTCTATGAGAAGGAAACATATATATCGTGCATATTTTGAGCATTAAATAATAGAGAAAAGTGCATATATAACCCTACATAATTGATGAAAGTACAGATATAACCATGCGATAATTGAAAATGCAAATATAACCCTGAATATTTAGATTATGTGCAAATATAACTTTTTCCGATAATTTAATGCCGAAATTAGGTAAAACAATATATTTACCCTGATCGAATTATGTTTTTAAAAAATTAAAAAATCCAAATTTACCCGTCTCCTTCAAACCCTCGCCTCCACTGGAGCCCAGCCGTAGAGAATACTTAAATTTTTGGGTCAACCCATTCGGGAGAGTAATGCGAAGCCTGGGAGAGTATGATGGTTATAGTTCTCTTCTACAAGCTCAACCATCATAATCATCATTCTCTTCGATAGCTCTAGCTTCGATTTGGGGTGCGAAGCCTCGTTTCTTGACAACCCATTCGGGAGAGCAAGAGAAATATCAAAATGGAGAACGAAAGTAGTACTAAGCGAAGGCCAGAAATCCAGAAAGATGCGGTGCACAACCGGTGGGTGGGTTAATCGGATAAACTCACTATCCAAATTCAATAGATCATTATCCAATTAACTCATTTATTAATAGGTCATAATGGATTGTATCATAAATAGGTTGGGTCATTATCCAATTAACTCATTTATTAATAGGTCATAATGGATTGTATCATAAATAGGTTGGGTCATTATCCAATTAACTCATTTATTAATAGGTCATAATGGATTGTGTCATAAATGGGTTGGATCATTATCCAATTAACTCATTTATTAATAGGTTATAATTGATTGGGTCATAAATGGGTTGGGTCATTAAATGGATAACCCATGAGATATTTATATGACCCAATGGGTTAAAATATATTATCCAATAAGTCATTATCCAATAAGTCATTATATAATTAACCCAACAAGTTATCATATTACAAGTTGTCATTATTCAATGAGATCGAATATTATACTCATTAGTTTTTGGGATTTGGCGGGATGAGAATAATTGTATTAATGAGAAATTTTGATTTCCATGGGTCCCATATTATGTTAACTCAATGGGAACCTAACAAATACCCAATTATCCAAAATTACCCAGTTAAATGCATATGAATGTTTAACATAAATATTCACTATAATTCACAAATTATTTGAGCTCAATCTCGTATAATATTCAAGTTCGTACAGTATTCGATCTCGTACAGTATTCGAACTCAATCTCGTACAGCATTCGAGTTCGTACAGTATTCGATCTCGTACAGTATTCGAACTCAATCTCGTACAGTATTCGAGTTCGTACAAAATTCGTGCTCAATCTCGTACAGTATTCGAGTTCGTACAATATTCGAGTTCAATCTCGTACAGTATTCGAGTTCGTACAGTATTCGAGATCAATCTCGTACAGTATTTGAGTTCGTACAATATTCGAGTTCGTACAGTATTTGAGCTCGAGCTCGATCCCAACTAATATTGTTCATTAATTTTGTTGAGTTTACAAAGCTAATATATTTTTTTATTAAATATAATATAAAATAATGTACATAATATAATATTACATAATATAATAAATGATTATATATTAGGGGAAAATTAAATCATTCGTAATCAAACTTGTGAAAATTTAGTTATCTTGTGATATGAAATTATCCACGGATCACCCATTACTCAATCCAACTCAACCCACCCAAAATTATCCAATGGGTAATTCATTATCCAACACAACTTAACACAATAACTACAACTCAATTATATCTATTAACCCAATGGATCATTATCTAATAAGTATTATCCAATAAGTGAAAATAGTATATGAATAACGATTATCCAATGGGTGACCCGATCTGTTTGACAATTTTACGTGGGACTCTCTGTCCAACCACACCTGCACCTTCTGCCATGGCAACGAGCCGCTCTGCGCCCCTAGGCTCTCAGAATCAGCTGGGTAGCCCGAATTTGAACTCGGGAACTCAGTTCTCGAGTGCCCATTTGCTCCAAATGCCACAGACTAACATTGGGTCCCACCAAAATTCACTGGGGTTTGGGAATAGGAATGGGAACGTGAATTTGCAGGAATAGGAATGGGAACGTGAATTTGCAGGAATAGGAATGGGAACGTGAATTTCAATGTGCAAATTCTCTGTATTTTTATAGGTCTAAGGTGCTTCAGCCCCTGGACAATTTTGCCTCCACTGGAGCTCAGCCCCTGTTCCACAAAAGGGAGGATCTGAGGAAGAATTTGGTGGAGAGCAGTAGCAGCGGGTGATGGCTCCACCAAGCAGATGATGGTGGTGGCTTGGCGGTTGAGGTGAATCAGGCGGATGGGAGTGGTGGTGGTAGTTGATAGAGAGGGCATAATTTTTCATCTCATGTTAGACTTTTAGCATAAGGGCATTTTATTCTTTGCAAATGAGTCAATGGTCGGAATTTCTTAGTCAATGTTAGAAATATAGTCATATGGTTATATTTGCACTTCCATTCAATAGTCAAGTTTGTTTTTTTACTAAAAACAACTCAATGTTATATCTGCACTTTTTCCAACATATACGATTATATTTGCATATTACCCTAATTAATAACTACTTATTTCAACAATACAAAATATGACCTAAGACCTATTCTTACAACCAAAATTTTAAAATATAAATATTGCACTAACAATGGTGTGTTATTCGAAAGTGTAAGTCTCTTGTGAGACCGGCTCACTATAGATTATAGTGAGATAAAGAATTTAATTGCAATTTATAGAAAATCAATAAAAATTCGAGTATCTAAACCGGATCATAAGATATGACCCGCGCATGGAAAATGTAGTGTACTGCATGCGTACGCCGGTAGCCATATAGCATGCGTACCGTGCATGCCTTGAAGCCTGGCCTGCATGTGATTCTTTGGCATTTTTTTGGGCTTTGAATTTAATAAGTGGATCAATATATCACATCTTGTATTTTATTCATTTATGTCCTGTATTTTTGCATAATTTAAATACTTATTTATTTTATTTTAATTTAAATGAAATTGTAGTTATAAATAATTAATTGTAAATCAATCATAATTAATTAGATTAACATAAGTATTAAATTAACTATCAATGATAATTAATGGATGGTCAATGGCGGCGGGTGGTGGTCAGCGCCGTCGGTGGTGGTCAACGGCGGCGGTGGTGGTCAGGCTGGATCGGTGGTAGTCACCGGTGATTTTGAAATTCGGCGCGAAATTCGGTGATTTCGTCTTCTCCGGGAACAGACGTCTTCTCCGGCAACGTCTTCTTTTCCGATCGCTGCAACACTTTCCTTCTCTTTTTCTCTGGCCCGTTCTCCTCTTCTTCTCTGGTCTCCTCTTATTCTCCTCTTTTCCGGTCTCCTCTTCTTCTCTTCTTCTCTGGCCCATTCTCTTCTTCTTCTCTGGCCCGTTCTTCTCCGATCTCCTTTTCTTCTCCGGCACGTTCTCCTTTTCTTCTCCGGCACGTTCTCCTCTTCTTCTCCCGCCCATACTCCTCTTCTTCTCTAACTCGTTCTTCTCTTCTTCTCCCTACCATTCTCCTCTTCTTCTCCGACCAGGTCTCATCTTTTTCTCTGGCGACTAGTTTCCTTCCCTACTCCGGCTCTGGCTCTCCTTCCCTTCCTCAGCCCCTGCTCTCCTCTCCTTCTCCCGCTCCGGCTATCCTTCCCTTCTTTGGCCTCCGATCTCCTTCCCTTCCCCGGTCCCTGCTATCCTCTCCTTCTTCGGCTCCGGCTCTCAATTTTTTCTCTCGACCCCGTTCTCTTCTCCGGCTCTCCATTTCTTCTCCCAGCCGGTTCTCCTTAGGAAGACCCGAACCGGGTCTCCTTGACCGGTTCTCCTTCTCAAGATCCAAACTGGGTCTCCTTGACCGGTTCTCCTTTCCATCTATTGCTTCTGGTTCTCCTTTCTTTCCTAGCCTTCTTCTCCTTTCCCTCTCATTTTCGGTTCTCCTTTCCCTTCTCCCAGCTTTCTTCTCCTTCCCCACCCCGGTTCTCTTTTGCCTAACTACCATCTGCCCCACATTTAATGCCATTTACCCCATTTAATTCAAAAAAGTGAACAAAATTTTTATAAAATAGGCTGTAAAAATTCTCATTGGGTAGATAATATCAGACTTTTTACTCTATATTTGGGTGTTAGAAGCTCCATGTCTTTAGAGGTTTTTTTTTAAAATTCAATGATTTTTGTAATAATTAATAGTTAAAGTTATGATTTATTAGTTGTTTAAGTAGAAACTTATATTCTATCTCATAATTAATAGTTGTGATATTTTATTTTAATTTCATATATAGTTGTTTAACATTTTATTGTCCATACATGTCTCCTTATATTCCATCTAATTTTGTTCTAGATTTCATCATTTATAGTTGAAAATATGCTAATTTAATGTTAATTAATATGTTATTTGTTTTTTTAATCTTAGTTACATGAATAATTTGCAAAAACTTTGGTACTACTAATACGTTAGTTCATTTGATAGATGATTTATTTTAGTTATAATTTGGTTAAAATTGACACTTTAGTTCATTTGGTATTACTAATACGTTAGTTCATTTGATAGATGATTTATCTTAGTTAGATGAATTATCTTAGTTATAATTTGGTTCTACTAATATGTTAGTTCATTTGGTACTACTAATACGTTAGCTCATTTGATAGATGAATTATCTTAGTTAGATGAATTATCTTAGTTATAATTTGGCTCTACTAATACGTTAGTTCATTTGGTTCTACTAATACGTTATAATTTGGTACTACTAATGATGATATACGTTAGTTCATTACATATGGTTCTACTAATGATGATATAATTTGGTACAATATTTTAGTTCATACATTATTTCAATATTTATAACTAACATAAATCATAAAGGTTCTACAAACATAATTTAGAATAATTCTAGTAATGTGTTGGGAATTGTTGGTAGGCTAATGACATAATATTAGTACAACATATGGTTCTACCAATGATGATACCACAAAATTTAGTGTGGTTCTCTTGTTCCTAACACCCCTTTTAGTCCCAACCTCACCAACATTGCACGATCCACCTGAAGATTGGGCAAATCGACCAACTCTATTCATGTAAGTATGTCTACCTCCTCCACTAATAGGTGCTGCAATTCCAACCTCCACCTGCAAAGTCATCGCAGGTTGGCCACTGGGGGGGAACAATGCATGTACCATGCCCACCCTCGGTGTCGAGTGGTGGCTTTACACCACAACCATCTAGTGGGCTAGATACAGGTGCTTGATCCCCAAGCTGTAATTCTTACAGTGATTGCCAGTTTCCTTCATCACGGATTGAATGCACTCTACCGTCAGTGAGAATGTTGAGTTTCGGACCATCCCAAGTTGGCATGGGATCAAAAACATCATTGGGCCTTGGAGAAGGCTGCTCAACAGGTACCTCGTGATCTTGCACAGTTTCCTGTAACTGTTCCTGGACAATGGCGAGACCTCTCGCCTGTCTGGTCGACGCACTAATCCCCTTTTGTCGTATACAATGACCTTCATCGATGGGTCCGCCGTCAGTGCTCATCTGTAATACAAGAAATATAATTATTATCTCAAAAACTCATTAATCGTAGGAGAAAATAAAATAACATAAATAGAAATAAAATGTTAACTGATATGAAAAAAAACAATACATAATTTCAAAGTACTTATGAAAAAAAATTTAATTGAACATAAAATACATTTTCAACTACTCATGTAATTTTTCATCTTATATATTATAATAATAAAGTACATATTTACTAATGCATAAAAAATGTAAATATAACATAAAAGAACAAATTCTTAACAAAACATTCAAGATTTCCTATACAAAGGCCTATTTATTTTTATTATTTATAAATTATATAATAATATAATTTAAATTTTACTTTAAAATAATTATTTAATCATATCATCATAATTTACTTCAAAATTATTTTATATACACTAAATGTGATTTTCAGAATATTATTTTTAATAATATTATATATATTATTATATATATTATTTTGACCACCGTGCTCCTCCTCCGCCGCCATCCCTCCTTTTTTGCCGACGCCACCGCCGTCTCCCTCCTCTCCTGACCGACGCCACCACCATCTCCCTCCTCTCCCGCCCGATGCCACCATTGTCTCCCTCCTCTCCCTCACTTTCACCATTCACCTGACGCCACCATCGTACTCCCGCCTCTCATGATTCTAACAATTCTAACAGATTCAAAGGTTGCCGGAAACCTCAAACCAATTCCATATTCAGAATCCAGCCAGAAATATAGACTCAGGCGAGATTCATTAAAAAATGGAAAACTTACTTTTCCAGAGAGATATAGGCAATGTCCGGTGGTTGGCGGTGGTCGGCGGCGGTGGGTAACGACGGTCAGCGGTCGGTGGCCGGCGACAGGCGATGGTTGCCGGTGGCCGGCGGGTTCAGGAGGAGAAGAGCCAAAAATGGTAAAAGTGAAGGAGAGAGTTGAAATTTTATCCAAATTTTACCTTAATTTTGTTACCAACAAATTTTAACCCACACACTTTTAAATATAAATTTTCACTCAATAAAAATATAAATTAAAAATATTAATACATGTATGTGTACGTATTAGGGCGTAACTAATAAAATACAGGGTCTGATAGATCAACACCCTTTAATAATGGACTGCAACTGGGGTCCAGCTTCGACATTCTTCAAAAAAAAATCTTTTGCAAATATCTAATTATATGAACCCAAATATATGAAGTCATATACATACATGTGTGTGTATATATATATATATATATATATATATATATCTTTTTTGCTATATGTAAGTTCTATAATTATATTCTTATAAATGAATGTCTCAACTAAATGATTAAAACAATAAAAAAATATTTTAAACTTATGAACTAATCTATACATTTACTACTTGTAACTTCTATCATTATATTGCGGAAAATGATAATATAAACTAATTATGTTAACAAACATTCTAAACGCATGAACTAATATATATTGGTTAATTATAATTCTATCATTACACATTGCAGATTAATAAAACACTAAAAACAATACTTAAAATGATTAGAAAATATTCTAAATGTATGAACTAATTCATACATTTTCTAGTTGTAAGATATATCATTATCTTTTATAAAATGAAAGTAAAAAATATAGTCTTTAAAACCATTAACAAACATTCTAAATATATGAATTTTTTTTCTAAATGTAATTTTATCTTCATATTGAAGAAAATAAAAAGACTAAACAAACTCCTTAAAACAACTAACAAACATTCTAAACACATGAATTTATTTTTATTTTTTCTCAATGTAATTCTATCATCATATTGCAGAAAATAAAAAGACTAAATAAACTCCTTAAAATGATTGACAAAAATTCTAACACATGAACTAATATATATTTTCTAAATGTAATTCTATCATTATATTGTAGAAAATAAAAGACTAAACAAACTCCTTAACACAGTTAACAAACATTCTTAACACATGAACTAATATACATTTCCTAACTATAATTCTATTATTGTATTGCTAGAAAATAAAATACTAAATAAACTCATTAAAACAATTAATAAACATTCTAAACACAAGAACTTAAATCTATCTATACACACACACACATAGGTGTGTGTGTATAAGATAACTATAGTTCTATCATTATATTGCATGAAAAAAGACTAAACAAACTCATTAAAATGATTAAAAAACATTCTAAACATATAAACTAATATATTTTTGCCAACTCACAATGACTTTATATTTGTCACGTCATTTTTTACTTGGTGAAAGCCTGAAGCGATTCTAAAACCCTATAGCCACCATTACATCTTCTTCTCTAACCATCTCTGGCGATGCCATGTTGGCGGTGCAGCCGCCGGAACCTAACCCAACTTTCTCCTATAAACAAGCTCTTGGCCAAGAAATTCGTCCTGAAAATCCAATCCCTATAGCCCTCTTCATTCCAAATACTCTGATCGAACATTTCGGGGAGGTAGGGCTGCATTTCTCTGATGAAGAATGTATCAAGCTCGAGGAACCACTGAAATGATCCCTCATCGGCAAATTTTCGAGAAGCAGGCCCCAAATGGAGAAATTACGAAAGGACTTTCAAACTGCCGGCTTCAAAGGGCACACCGAGATCAATCTACTGGACAACAAACATGTTTTAATCCATTTTTCGATCCTAGATTATTACTACAAATGTTGGTTACACAAAATCTGGAACTTTGGTTCGTATTCTGTTAGAATAACAAAAAGAATAACAAAAAATTTAACCCTAACGTTGATTCCCCAATAACCCATATTTGGATTGCCCTCTATGGCCTTCCCCAGAAGTTTTTTTATTTCTTCTCTATGATTTATATTGGAAATTTAATTGGTAATCCAGTTTGTGTTGATAAGGCAACTCTAAATCGAACTAGACCATATGTAGCTTGAGCATGTGTAGAAGTTGATGTCACCAGACCTCTGCTTGAAAGTTTGTGGTTGAGTTTTAGAGATGTTGGCTTCTGGTAGTACATTGATTATGAAGGGCTCCCACACTGTTGCACTAACTGCCTTAAACTAGGGCACTCGGTTTCTATGTGCAGATATGATAAAAATAATGAGAAATATACAACCTAGAGGCCTAAAGAAGACCATGTCACGGGTAAAAAGTCCAACCACAGAGATGAACAGGAGATGGCCAAAGGTAAGGAGGTTGGAAAATCATCTTCTTATGGTATTTCATCCAAAGAAAAGGTTTATATACCAACTCTAAGAAACGGAACTAATCTCTCTGTTCAAGTACCTAGAAGTGAGCAAAAGCCGGTGACTAAAGCACTGGAACAGAAGGAACACATTGCTCAGGAGAAGTCACAACATAATTTGTCAAGTTCTCAAGTACTGATCATTTTTCAATGGTCTTAGGTTTCCCTTACTCCTTATTCTGATAATATTGTATCCTTTGTACTTGCTCAAACTGTAAATTGTGTATCCTCCTTTGTATCCTCATTCTGATCATATCTATCTGCTAAAGCGTCTAGCATGCCTACTCTTCTCAATGCTCAAAATGTGATTCCAAATGTTCCCCCTCCATCATTGAATATGCCTCCTTTATCATCTGCTCAGATTGTGTCTCCACCAATCAAAATTTCCCAAAATGTGAACTGTGTGACACTTGTTTAAATACCAAATTGTCAAGCATGCCTACTGTTCTCAATGCTCACAAAGAGATTCTATCTATATCTTTGAATTTTCCTCCTCTATCAGGTGCTCAAATTGTATCTCTTGCTGCCCACAATGTTCATTTACATCCCACTTCTGAGCCTAATCAAAATGTAATGACTGATCAAAATGTGGAATTTGCTGATTTACACATTTCCAGTTTTATTTCTTTGACAAATAATAACAAGTTTTCACTTGGAACATCATCTGATGAGTCCAAAGTTGATAAATTAAGTATCCATAAGAATCAATTTGAGACACTCACTAATAATATGGATAATGCATTCAATCTTGAGTCAAACAATGTGAACTCCAACCAACAAGAGTTCATTGAAATTAATGATGAAGACTCTCCACTATTAACTTCAAGTAAATCAAAAACTAAGAGATTGGACTGGATAAACAACTCTGAACATGCTCAACTTATCTCAAATACTGAAACTCCAAACAATTTTTCAGAACTTTTTTTTAATGAAAACACCCAAGGGTGGGGGATTATATATAAGGTTCCCCGGGCCTATGAGAGAAAATCGATAGTTAAGAGTAGTTTTTACATATTTTCTACTGAGGCAACATCGTTGCCTCCAAAAGAATGGTTAGTATCTAATGACTACGGATGAATGTAGCTGAAGATTCAAAGCTTATTTTTGGGGATAGTAGTTGTGATTCCAAAGTTAAGAATCTCCACCCCATGTTTTATTCATTACTTTGGCCAGGCAACTACCATTCCGTCATTACAAAATCAAGCCAAGAGGTTGTGCATATCAGTCACCATTGTCCTTGAAAGGCTGCAACGGATTTCTGGCACTGGAATAGCAGTAGAGTATTGCTCTGAGAGCTGCAGAAGCTGGTGTGAAGTCTTAATTGTTGGTGCAAGGATCAGTAAGGTAGTATAGTGGAGAAAAACCTATTGTTGGTGTAGAGTAGATAGCATCAGTACCTGAGGCAGACAGTAGAAAAAATTAGCAGTATTAATCATCCTTAGGGGCATGTCTATGGGTCCTAATGTATGGCGTATGTACTCTATCCAAATTGATGAGGCCTGTAATGGTTTCAGGAATGTTAGAGAGGTTAAGAGAGACTTCCATAGGGTGTGAAGATTGGTGTTTAGCAATAGCATCAACCATTGAGTTACATTCTCTGAAAGTGTGTTTAAGGGTGGCATTGCTTAAAAGAGAGTGAGCTTGGAAGACTAATGCATACAGTGACCATTTTGCACAGCTTGGATCATTAATCATTTTCACTGCATGCAGTGAGTCAGATTCAATGATGAAGTTAGAATCCAGAGAAGTGAAATTCTGACAAGCAAATAAGACAACCTTTATTTCAGCTTCAAGAGGTGAATTGGCAGAGGTGATTGCAGACCTGATTAGGTGAGGATTTCCATTTTTATCTCTGGAAATAAGGCCAATTGATGTAATGTTAGAAGACCAGGAAGCATCTACATTAATTTTGATAAGGTTAGGTCCTGGCCTTTCCCAGTAAACAATGGATATGGAAGGTTTTGGTGGTGGTCTGGGGGGAGGTATCAGTGAAGAAAAAGGAAGGCTTATATTGGGGGAATGTTTGAGGGGCAAGGGTAAGTCGAAAGAGATAGGAAGATTAGGTCTCTAACTTCTTTGCATATATGAACAGTAGAGAAAATTTTGTTGTCCAAATAGAAAGCATTTCTGGCTTTCCATAAGGACCAAGAAATCAGTGAGGGCAACATTCTACATATCACTCTTTGCATTCTTGGAAGATCATTACAATTCCAATAAGTAAAGAATGTGTCTGTTATATTTTCAAGATTAAGTAGATTAAAATTCATGCATGTAGCAGTATCAGTCCAGATAGATCGAGCTAGATGACAGTTAATAAAAAAGTGTTCCAGGGAATCAGTATGGTTACAAGTTGGGCATTTAAAAGCAAGGCTAAAACCACATTTGGTTAGAACATCATCAACAGGCAAAAAAGAGTTTAGCAATTTCCAGGTAAAGATTGAAAAAAAATTTTGTAGCCTGGGGTTCCATATAAATTTTGTAACTGGGAAAGTACCTATTGAGTGTGTGAGAGCTCTGGTTTCCAAACAGTTTATCTTCTCTTTCTTGGATAATTTTAGCCTCCTGAAAAAAAAGAGTACCATGCTCTAGGAATGGTGAAATTTGAGTCAAGATAGGGCCTTTGTTATTGATAAAGTCAGCCACTGAGCAAGGGGAAAGTGTAGAGCTGATGGAGGGAGGAACACAGTTAAGCTGTGGACCATTAGGACACCAGTTTGCAGACCAGAAATTACAGTAGCCTTAGCCATGAATAATCGGAGAGTTATTATCAGCAAATGCATTAATGTTACAGATTCTCTTCCAAGTTTGGGATTTTCTATGAGTTTGGGGCAATGACCATAACAGCTTAGACCACATGGTTTTGCCCAGTTGGCTTTTCCACCAAAGTTAAAGTGAACATGAGTTAATAATTGCTTGCACTGATCTGAACCCTAATCCATACTGAGATTTATGAACAGCTATATCAGACCATTTCTTCCAAACCTTATTCTTTTTACCTTCAGTTTCACCCCAAAAAAATCTGGACATTCTCCTTTCCAGTGACTTAACTATAGACTTAGGTGGTTTAAGGACAGCCCATATATGTTGTGGAAGGGAGTATATACATGATTGAATGAGAACCATTTCCCCCCCTGAACTTAGCCATTTATTTTTCCAATTTTTCAGCTTCTTATCTATGAGTTCAAGCAGAGGTTGGAAATAACTGATAAGTGTTCTACCTTTAAAAATTGGACAACCTAGGTATTTAAAAGGAAAAGACCCTTTTTTCATCCCTAGGATTGTCCTAATCTGATTTATCTTTGCAGGTGTGGCTCTTTTGCTAATGTAAAAATCTGATTTCTCATAATTGATTTTCTGGCCTGAGGTAGATTCAAAAATTTCCAAAAAGGCTTTAATCTTAATCAGATTTGGCTTTGAAGCCTGCATAAAAATAATGGTGTCATCCGCATAACTTAAATGAGTGGCTGGTGTGATGGCAGATGGCAAATGAAAATATTGAATGCTGTTATTCAGGAAGATAAAGGAGAGACTCCTAGAGAAAGCTTCAGAGAAAATGTTAAAGAGAAAAGGGGATAGTGGATCACCTTGTTTGATGCCTCTGGTGGCTTTAAAGAAACCTACCGTGTTACCATTTATGAGAACAGAGAAGTATGTCTGAGAGAGGTTGTTCATCATTGCATTCAAGAAAGAACTTGAAAAACCAAATCTATAGAGTATGGTTTTTAAGAAGTTCCAGATAACCCTATCAAAAGCTTTCCTAAGATCAAGTTTAAGTATACAGTTAGGAACTATGTTTTTTTAATCTAAAAACCTTATCATTTCCTGAAGATAAAGTATATTATCAGAGATGTCTCTGTTTTTCATAAAAGCAAATTGATTAGGTGAAATCAGTTTCTCCATATAGGGTTCCAGTCTCTCCATTAGGACCTTGGAACGAATTTTATTGGCAACATTTGAAAGGCTAATAGGTCTAAAGTTATCAAAGTAGGATGGGGTAGACTTTTTAGGGATTAGAGTTATCCAAGTACTAGTGATGCCTCTTGGCATGTTTGTGCCTGAGAGGAAATCATTTACAGCAGCTATTAGGTCTTCTTTAATGAAATCCCAGCATTTGGTATAGAATTTACATGAAAAACCATCAGGTCCTGGGCTACTGTTTTTGTTCAGACTCATAACTACCAATTTAAGTTCATCTTCTGTTACTGGTTTAGATAGACTGAAATTATCTTGCTCAGTGATAATGGTAGGTATTTGACTGAGAAGGTGAGGATAATAGGTGGTATTTACAGGCTGGTTGGGCTCGGATAGGAGTTCAGAGAAATAAGTAATGGCTTCTTTTTGGATTTTTGAGTAATTATCTAGCCAATGTCCCTGACGGTTTTTAATTTTTGAGATGTGCAACCTGCAGTTTTTTTCCTGAACAGTTTTATGGAAAAACTGGGTGTTGAGTTGAATGGAGAAAGAACAGAAAATATGAATGAAAATAACAAGACACAAGATTTACGTGGTTCACCAAATTTGGCTACATCCACGGGAGACGGATTCACTATAATAGGTAGCAAGTTACAGACGCCAAGAAATTGGCCAGATTTCTACCTATCTAAGTGCATAACAGAATAGAGTTTACAGAGAGGAGAGAGACACTTTATATGCTGTCTCCACTAATAGAGTGCAAGACCCCCGTTTAGCCGGGGGTGTCTGCCGCCCCCCGGACCCCCAGACCAGGGTCGCAGAAGCGGCTATTACAGTATTCAAGGCATACCAACAAATCTCCACCTTGACTTGAATCCTCAAAGTAGAAGAACTCCAGATGCACCATTACAGTGCCAGATAAGTAGACTTCACCCTCCACTCCCGGGACTGCCCATAGAGCACCTAATTAGCTCTGATGTTCAGCAAGTCCAAACAATGTTGAAACTTGCTATGTGGAACAGGTTTTGTGAACATATTAGCGGGGTTATCAGCAGTTCCCACTTTCTTCACCCTGATTCTCCTCTCACTCCTCAGGAAATGATATCTGAAATCAATATGCTTGGTCCTCTCATGATGGACCTGATCCTTTGCTAGGCAGATTGCACTCAAACTGTCGCAGTACACAGTAGCCTGATCATGATGCAGACCAAGATCACTAACCAGCCCTTTCAGCCATAGTCCCTCCTTTGCAGCCTCTGTCAGAGCCATGTACTCTGCTTCCGTAGTAGACAACGTCACTGTAGGTTGCAAAGTCGCCTTCCAGCTAACCACAGAACCTCCCAAAGTGAATACATAACCAGTCATCGATCTCCTCGTGTCAACATCACCAGCATAATCATAATCAGAGTAGCCTGTAACTAAGCACTCGGTATCACCTCCATAAATGAGACCCACATCAGACGTACCTCTAAGATACCTGAAGATCCTCTTCACAGCTTGCCAATGTTCCTTTCCCGGTTGCCCCATGAACCTGCTCACAACACTGACTGCCTGTGCTAAATATGGCCTCGTGCAAACCATAGCATACATCAAACTCCCCACCGTGTTGGCATAAGGAACCCGAGACATATACTCCTTCTCCTCGTCTGACTGAGGAGCAAACATGGTGGTGAGATGGATATTTGCAGCACTAGGAGTGTCTATAGGCTTCGCTGTAAACATGCCAAACCTAGCCAACACTTTCTGAATGTAGCCTTTCTGTGACAAGAAAAGCTTCCGCTGACTTCGATCCCTAAGAATCTCCATTCCTAGTATCTTCCGAGCTGCACCCAGATCCTTTATCTCAAACTTCGCACTAAGAAGTCCTTTCAACTTCTGAACCTCATGCTTACTCTTTGCGGATATCAGCATGTCATCTACATATAGCACCAGATAGATGAATGACACATCTCTCAACCTGTTGTAGTAGACAGAACAGTCATAAGCACACCTCGTGTATCCCAACTGAAGCATGTAACTGTCAAACTTCTTGTACCACTGCCTCGGAGACTGCTTAAGTCCATACAAAGACTTCTTCAACTTGCAAACATACTTTTCCTTGCCAGGAACCTGGAAACCACAAAGACACCCTTCTTGGCTCGGGGCTCTAACTTACCATCACTAACATGATAATAAGATGTACAACCAAAAACTTTTAACTTGGAGTAATCAACTTTACCTGACCCCAACTCCATAGGTATTTTGCACTCTATACCCGTGTGAGGCCTGCGGTTGATCAAGTAACAAGCTGTACTCTCCGCCTCTGCCCAGAATCTCCTTTCCAAACCAGCATTAGAGAGCATGCACCTCGCTCTCGCCAGCAATGTCTGATTCATCCGCTCAGCTACGCTATTCTGCTGTGGCGTAGTCCTGACTGTATGATGACGAGCAATCCCTTTATCCCTACAAAACTGATCAAACTCAGACGAGCAGAATTCCAGCCCATTATCAGTTCGAAGCCTCTTGATCTTCTTCCCGGTCTGATTCTCCACCAAAGCTTTCCACTCCTTGAACTTCGAGAAAGCTTCACTCTTATGTTTCATCATAATAACCCAAGTCATCCTTGAGTAATCATCAATCAGAGAAAAAAAGTACCTGTGACCTCCCAGTGACTCAACTCGGGAAGGTCCCCAACAATCAGAATGGATGTAATCCAATGTGCCCTTTGTTCTATGAATCGCCTTAGGAAACTTGCTGCGGTGATGCTTCCCAAAAACACAATGCTCACAGAAGTCCAAGCTCTTGACCTTGTGGCCACCAAGAAGATCATTCTTCGACAGAATCTGCATCCCTCTTTCACCCATGTGACCAAGCCTCATATGCCATAACTTAGTCATATCATCCTGGTGAACCTCCGAAGATGCAACATTAACAGAATCCATAACCGTGGAACCTTGTAGAAAATACAAAGTACCATGCAAAACACCTTTCAGAACCAGCCTAGAACCTTTGTAGACACACAGAACGCCATCACTCCCTGAGTAGAAAAACCCTTTCTATCCAACGTAGGAAGAGAAATCAGATTCTTTGTCATCGATGGAACATGCCTGACATCATTCAAAGTACAGAAACTACCATCATGCGTCCTGATCTTGATTGAACCAATCCCAACTACCTTGCACGCAACACCATTTGCCGTAGTAATGATGCCCTCAGCTTGCTCATAAGTTGAGAAATAATCTCTCCTTGGGCATATATGGTAAGATGCCCCAGAATCAAGAAACCACGCATTAGGATGATTATTTTTCCCAGTAGCAGCTAGAGCAAAATCATCTTCAGAACTGAAATCCCCTTCAACCACAGCAGCAGTACCAGATGTACTCCCAGATTGACTAGCCTTCTTCGGACACTCCTTTTTCCAATGCCCCTTATCCTTACAGTAGTTACAAATATCATTTGCCTTGGGACCCTTTGAAGATGATTTCTTGCCCTTCTTCTTACTGCTGGTTCCCTTGCCCTTTGTGTTTCCGCCACTAGCAAACAAGCCAGAGGCCTGACTTTCTGTACCTGTACTATTTGCCTTATGTCACAAATCTCTACTATGGAGAGAGGATCTAACTTCCTCCAGAGACAAGGCATCTTTACCAACAATAAATGACTGAACAAAATTCTCATACGAAAGCGGTAAAGACACTAGCAAAATCAAAGCAGCATCTTCATCTTCAATTTTCACATCTATATTTCGCAATTCTAATAACTAAGTATTCAATTGCTCTAGATGGTCTCTGAGTTGCGTACCTTCCTGCATTCGGAGACCGAAGAGGCGTTGTTTCAGAAGCAGCTTGTTGGTTAGAGATTTCGTCATATACAAACTCTCCAACTTCAGCCACAGTTGTGCAGCAGTCTCCTGATCTGAGACCTCAGTGATGATTTCGTCTGCGAGACACAGCATAATCATCGAGTGTGCCTTTTCTTCCAGACCCGCCACATTGCCAGAACTGCTCGTGAAAACCTTCGTCAGCGGAGCCCACAAACCTTGCTGTTTCAGCAAAGCTCGCATCTTGATCTGCCATAAACTGAAACTGTTTCTCCCAGTAAACTTGTCAATTTTCACGTTCAACCCAGACATCTTTCTCCCCAATCAGCCCCGATCTGATGAGCCCAGAATCCGATACACCCACTACGGATCTCACCGAAAAAAAGAAACCGCTCTGATACCAGTTTGTTGAGTTGAATGGAGAAAGAACAGAAAATATGAAAAAAATTAACAAAATTAACGACACAAGATTTACGTGGTTCACCAAATTTGGCTACATCCATGGGAGACTGATTCACTATAATAGGTAGCAAGTTACAGACGCCAAGAAATTGGCCAGATTTCTACCTATCTAAGTGCAGAACATAATAGAGTTTACAGAGAGGAGAGAGACACTTTATATGATGTCTCCACTAATAGAGTGCGAGACCCCCATTTAGCCGGGGGTGTCTGCTGCCCCCCGAACCCCCAGGCCAGGGTCGCAGAAGCGGCTATTACAGTATTCAAGGCATACCAACACTGGGTATTGTTATCACCACACTTAAACCAGTTCATTCTTGATTTTTGTTTCCAATATTTTTCTTTTTCCTTTAAAGCCCTAATTAATAGGTCCATTTTCTCATTTAGTTTGATTAGGTTAGAGTCTAAGTGAGATAGGTCATAGGCAGTTTCCTGTATTCTCAGATTGTCCTTAGCAGTGGTGACATTAGAGTCAATATTACCAAAACATTCCTTGTTCCAGGTATTAATTATTTTCTTAAGTCTAATCAGTTTAAGGTATAAACCTAGCATTCCTAACTGAGGAATAGGGATGGACCAGTTGTCTCTAATCAGATTTAAAAACTCTGGCCTATTGAACCAGGAGTTGATGAACCTAAAAGGTTTGGGATGAGAGGGGACCTAGGATGACACCTGAAGGAGGAGAGTGGAGTGATTAGAGGATTGCCTATTAAGAATTTGGATAGAGGATGCTGGGAATTTGTTGCTCCACTGTATAGAACATAGTCCTCTATCTAATCTCTTTGAGGTGGAGTTTCTAAGTATAGAATTAGTCCAGGTGACAATGTTCCCTACAGTATTAATTTCCTGTAATCTTTTAGAGTTAATCCGGTTATGAAAGTCCCTAATACTACCAAGATTAGGAGAGCCAGGACCTTTATATTCTGAAAGTGTGGTGATTGTGTTAAAATCTCCTATATACACAGTATCATTAGTTGGAAGGAGATTAAGATCATGCCATAGGACTTTCCTACCCTCCCTAGTTCTAAGGGCATAGACAAAAACTGCTTCCATGTCATTGTTAGAACTTGTGTGATTGATTTTAACATTTAGAAATTGTTCATAATGGCAGATAAGAGCAACAGATATAGAATCATTCCACATTAACCAGATTTTACCATGATGAAGAGGAAGGTTATGTGAGTAGTTAAGCTTTTCCATGTAGGATTGACATTGAATATTATCATGCATGGGTGCAATAATACATAAAAGTTGAATTTTCTTCTGAATGACCAGGTGTTTTAATCTAAGCATTGGAGATTCCATTCCCCTTAAATTCCAGATCAGAAAATTAAATTTGATGGTGTGTATCATTGCTCACATGATTTATGGCTTTTAGTGGCAGATCTTAACATCATCATGTTCAGTTGACTAAGGTAGTTGTTTTTTTGTGTTTAGACTTTCCTTGGAAACCATTATTACCTGTTTGATTTTATTGTTCCAGTCAATGAAACAGAGTGAGAGTGGGGACTAACTGAGTGGGCTTTTCCTTCTTCCATTGTGTCTTGGAGATCCTGATCAACATAGCCATCAGTGTGAGAGAGGTGATCCACGTCCTGCAATACAGAAAATCTATTTTCCATCCTTCTTTGTTGTGAAAGTGGGGGGGTTAATAGGTGAAACCTGATGAAAAGTAAGTTTATGGGAGCCAATCTGGATATCATCTTTTACATAGATTTTATAGGACCTGTTTGGGATAGTAAGGCCTGTTTCCTTTAACAGATTTGTGAGAGATGATTAGGACCTTTCAGAGGTTTAGTTGGCAGGGGACTGATTTGGAGAGGGAGGTTGGGGTAGATAAGGGGTGTTATTTCCAAAGCCAGTTTCTAGAGCCTGGGGTATGTAGGATGAGGGGTTAGAGGTAGGATTTGTTGTGGCTAACTGGTGAGCTAATTTATCTCTATTAGGTGCATTGTTTGGAGGCTGGTTTTCAGTAAACCTAATTGGAGCTTCATAAACTTATTCCCAGTGGCTTGCCATTGAGGCAGAGTATAATTTTGGGAGATAACTCTACATTGGCTGAGTGAATGGCCTAGTTTAGCACAATTGTCATAGTATAGTGGAATGTCTTCATATTCAATTTGGTATTTTCTATTGTTAGTAACTAAACCTAATCTGATGAAGTTGTTTAGTGGCTTCTGGAGGTCAATTTCCACACACAGTTTAATTGCAGAAGGTCTGGTTAGCATTTCAGTAGGTAAATCCTTCTTAATGAAATTACCAATACTATTACCAATAGCCTCAATTGATGAAATATTATAATAGTAAAGAGGGACTTTCCTGATTGTACACCAAATTGGAACGATTGGAGATTCCTTGTACGTGGAGAAATCGGGAAACCATTTGAGAACCTTCATTTGGGTGCCATTGAAGATCCATATTCCTTTAATCCAGCATCTCTGGTAGTCATTTACTTGATCAAATCTGATGAGGACGTGCTTGAAATCCAGAGAACCCAGTTGATACTTCTCGGTAAAACTTACCGTCTTGAAAGATGACTCCAATTGCTCCATTGTAAGCCTTCCTTTAGTGAATTTCCCGACTAGGGCATTGGCATAGTGGGCAGAGAGTTTTGAGATTTCTTTATCAGAGTATAGACATGCTGGTTCTCCTAGGTGCTCCGATTTAGGGTTCAGCTCAGGGCTATTCGGAAGAGATGAGCTAAGAGGAGGGGATTTGGATTGTAGGGCGGAGAGGAAGGATTTTGGATTGTTTAGGGAGCTGTTGTTGTCAGCCATAATGGTCGGCGGTGGATGAGCCGTAGCCAGCTAGAGTGAAATCGCTAATGGCGAGATAGAGCCGTTGGCGGTGGAGGATGAAGTCATTACCGTCGAGAAAACGTGGTGGTTCAGAGAGGGGGGGAGAGAGAAGAGGAGATAAAAGTTGGATTAATAATTTTTCAGAACTTAAACAAAGTCTAAAAGAGTCTAAAATAAAACTTAACTCACTTTTAAAAATTGATAGCAATCAGACATCTAAATCCGATGCATAACAACAAGAAGAATCTTCTGGCATCTCTTAACCACAATCAAAGATGAATATGAACCCCAAAAGGTGTAACAAGAATGATTACACATCCACTCCAAAAATCATCTTAATAAGATCCACATTAAACTCTAACAAAATTGTTGAATGATGAATCTGAGCATCTTATCATGGAATGCAAGGGGAATTGGTAATAATCCAACACTAATAAGACTAAAAGACAATAATAAAAAAATTAAACCATCCATCATTGCAATTATGGAACCAATGATCAGAAATGATACCATACAAGAAATTGCAATCAAGATTGGTTTTTTAAAATTCTTTAACATTACTTTAAATAAGATATGGATCTTTTGAGAAGAATCCATAAATCTTGTCATAAAATGTGACGATAAAATGACCCTCACTTAACTAAATCATCCATCTCTTGAAAAAGAGTGTTTAATTGGTTTCATTTATGCTAAATTTACAATAAAATAGAGAAAGCTTCTCTGGAACTCCACTTTGGACTTCAAACAGAGATCTTTATGCATAATAGGAGGTTTTAATTCATTGAGAAACAAGAAGAATACATTGAACCATCAACTCCAAACCAGAGGGCAATTAAAAACTTTCAGAACTTCATAGCAGAGGTCAATATATCTACCATTAACACAGCTAGGAATTTATATACATCGATAGGTATGAGGTCCAAAGGTAGGGTATTAGATCCAAAGGTAGGGTATGAGAAAGATTGGATAGGGCACTATCTAACCATCACTAGGACTCCATCTTTCCAGCTACCTCAGCTCAAAAACTGCTATGAGATCAATTAGATCATTCACCACTGTTTCTAAAAATCTCAAACTAGGTTGCCTCTACAAAGCCTAAATCTTTTAAGTTTCAAAACTGTTGGATCTCACATCCAGAGCTTCTTAACTTAATACAATCAGCAAGGAATATATCCACACACTTGACAGGTTTGAAAAAAGTTCTCTTTTAAACTGAAACATACAAAAATGGCCCTAAAACAGTGGAATAAAACTGTTTTTGGTAACATTTTTGATATAGTAAAAAATGTTGAAGAAGTTTATTTAATTGCTGAGGGAAAACTTCAACAAAATGATAACTCTGGAAACTTAACAAAGTTTAATAAATCTAAAGTTGAACTCATATTGGCTCATAAAAACCAGGAAACATTTTGGAAACAAAAATCAAGACTTAAATGGCTTAAAGAAGGTGATACCGACTCAAAGTTTTTTCACCTTCAATTCAAAAGTAAATTTAAAAGATAATCCATTTCATCAATTAAAGATGGTAATGGTACCTGGCTAACTAAACAATATTTAATAGGTAAGATAGCAGTATCTTTCTTCTCTGAATTACTTCAAGAAGATAACCAGGATATAACTGGCAGTAGTACTGCAGTTTGTTAGAAAACATTCCTAACCTAATTTCATATCCAATCAATGAATCCTTAACAAAGCAAACAAACCAAGAGGAGATTTTATTAATCCTTAAAGAAATGGATAATGACTATACCTCGGGTCCAGATGGATTTTCATAATTGTTCTATAAACATTGCTGGGCCATTATCAAAGAAGAACTAATAGAAGCAATAAATGATTTTCTAAATCTATCATCCTACCAAGAGCCATCTCTGCAACCCTAATTACCTTAATCCCCAAAAAAGACGTCTGCTCCTCCTTTAAAGATTTTAGGCCCATAAACCTGTATAATGTCATAAACAAGCTTCAGACAAAACTGTTAGCACACAGACTCAAGCCTATTCTAAAGGATTTAATCTCACCCGAACAAACAACCTTTGTCTCTGAGAGAGAACTAGCTGATAATGTACTCCTCATGCAAGAAATGTCTAATTACATATATTCCAAACATCCTGGAATAAATATGATTATAAAATTAGACATGATGAAAGCATTTGACAGAGTATCATGGAGTTTTCTATCAAAACTTTTAACAAAGATAGGATTCTCTGAACGTTTCAATCAGTTAGTTCTAGGAAACCTGAAAGCTACTTTCTTCTAAGTGTTGATTAATGGAGAATGTTTTGGATTTTTTAACTCTTCCAGAGGATTAAAGTAAGGGGATCCACTATCCCCTATGCTTTTTATCTTAATGTCATAAGCCTTTTCCAGAAATATAAATTTTTTGTTTCAATATGCTGACATTGGTTATTATAAACTCCCAAATTCAATGAAAATGGTAACTCACCTGTCCTTTGCAGATAACACTACTATTTTCATGAAATCCTCTAAATCTAGACTTAAAAAACTTATGGGATTTCTCAAAATATATGAAAAAGCTACAGAGAAAAATATAAAATATAAAAAATCTTCATATTATCTATCTAAGCATGCCAGCCCTAGATTTGAAGCAGTAATCAAACATGAAACCAATATGATTACTGGTTCCTTTCCTTTTAAGTATCTAGGATGTATAATTTATATAGGAATGAACAAGAAAATCTATCATCAGAAACTGATAGACTCCATTAATCTGAAAATTAACTCTTGGCATAACAAGATGTTAACCAAGCTGGACGACTTGCCTTAATAAGACACATGATGTCAACAATTCCCCTTAACATTGTCACAGTTTTAAAACCTACTCAACACATAATTAATAAGCTACATAAAATGTTTGCCAAATTCTTGTGCTATAGTCAAGATATAGCAAACACTAAAAGGAAGATTTGGAGAAATTACACTAAGCTAACTATTCCAAAAGAAGAAAATAGACTTAATCTAAAAGATCTTAACATAGTGCTAAAAGTTTCTCTAAAATTATGGTGGAAACTACAACAAGGAGAATCCCTTTGGTCACAATTTATGTGGTCTACACTAGACAATAAAAAAAATACAAGATCTTGGAAAAGAATTATTGAAATCCAAAATACTGCAATTAATAACTCTTTTGTGCAAATTGGAAATGGGGAATCCTCTTTCTTGTTTGCTAATTGGACAAAACTAGGTCCCCTATCTCAGTTTTGGAACTCGGAAGAGGAACTAATACTGCCAGAACTAACTATTGCAGAATTTTTGATTGATTAGAACCAGTTTTGCAGATCCTGCAAAACATCTTTCCAAATGACATCTTGATAATCCTCGATTCTCACCATAAAATATTTCCAGGATATAAAGATAAATTGATTTTGAAAAATACTTGAATATGGTAACTTTACTCTAAAGTCTGCATATGAAATCTTGAGGCAAAGGAAAGGACAAAGTTTCTTCATTCAAATACCTATGGTCCTCTATCTTGCCTCAAAAGATTTTCTTATGGAACTAGAGACTCTTAAACAAAATTTTTCCTATTCCTGATATTTTAGAGGACTTTAATTTTAATATGCCTTCAAAATGTCGTTTATGCAACAATGATATGATGACACACATCATGTTTTTAGCTCATGCTCTTTCTAAAAAGGGATATGGTCTTTAATAGAAAACACTTTTCAAATCCTACAATTTGAAAATAGCATTTTATGGAACTGATTCTTTTATTACTGGTCATTGAAAGTTAACAACAAAGAAGCTGGTTTGATAATTAAAGCTCTACCTTGCATCATAACATGGTCTTTATGGTGTGCTAGGAACATGTTTCTATTTGAGGAGATTAGACCTAATTTCAAAATTATTGTTATTTAGATACTGAGCATAGTGAATGATATTCTATTAACACACAAGTTCAAAGCACTATGGAACCTATCTTCTATGTATCCAACTTTAGTTATTAGCAGAAAGAGTAGAAGTTTGAAGGAACCAGTGGTTGTTTCCTGGCTTCTTTCAAACTTCATCAAACTCAATATTGATGGATCTGTACTGAGCAATGGCCAATCAGGTTTAGGTTATATTTTAAGAGACCAACAAGGAAAGCACATTCTCTCTAAATCTGAGCCTATTACTAATTGTTCCATCATAGAAGCTGAAGCTAAAGCTATAGATCAAGGTATAAGAGTGGTTGGAGCTCATGACATAAGGAAAATACAAATAGAATTTGACCCTTTAATCATGGTGAAAGTTTTAAGAAGGGAATGGAAAGTACCATAGTGCTTCACTGAGATTGTAAGATTAATTTGGCAACAGATAGAGCAAATGGACTGCACCATTTATCACACATGCACAGAAGCTAATCAGGTGGCAGACTCTCTAGCAAAGCTGACATCACACAAGCAGGTAAATAAATTATTCTATTTTATTGAGCTTCCAAAACATATACAGGGTCAAATCAAACTAGATGAAATCAATTTTCCATATACTAGAAAGAGATAGTAAGATCCTATTGATGTTGCTAGTTTATAATAATTGTTTTGTAGAACTATAAACTGCTCTGGCTTGCTCTGTTTTGACAGGTACAGCTGCATCTGGGAAGACATAAGGGAATAGATCAAATCTTATTCATGCTGCTGCTTCATGGCTGGAAAATGAAGGGCAAGCTCTGGATTTCAAAACGCTGGAAAGCAGAGGGCAAACATTAGAACTTAACATGCTGGAAATTGAAAAACCACTGGACTTCACAACGTTGGTGGATTTAATCTCAGAAGTAACATGCAGGGACCAACCTTACTTGGCTCCACGAGTAAATCTCTTATGGGGAAGAGATTTGCAAGGGACCATTATAGGAGGTCACCTCTTTTTGTCGACACAAGGGTGTGGAGGCAAAAAGTGGTAGACCATAATGGATCTCGACTTTAAGATATGACCTTCTTCTTCACTTGATCTACGGGATAAAAGTGAAAAAGTTGGGAGTGGATTATAAGTACATAGACTTTCCACGATCTTATTACTTGATTGTACATCAGGACATCTCTATTTTGTAATCATATTGTCCTTTTGGCTTGGGGAGCCTAATATAAACACCCCCTCACTTCGGTGAGTATTTTTCACTAAACAAAATATATTTTCGACCTATAATTCTATCATTTAGTGTAAAAACTAATTCATATCAGTCATACAAAATTTCTATCACAAAATTCTTTATTTTAATAATACTAATAATTCATAGAAAATGTGATTTAAATAAGTAATAAAATTTTAACATTAATAGTAATATTTAGACTATGAATTTTAATTTTAAGAAGATATTTTTAAAGTATAAATAAATGGAAGATATATTGTATTAAATACATAACGTTTACCTGTAATATAATACTCCCTCCGTCTCAACTCAAATTTACAGCCTAATCATTGCACCCCGTCAATACGTTTAGCTACGTATAATAACGGCAAGTAAAAAGTTACTTTTTAAAAACTATTTGTTGCAATGAATTCAACAATATCATATACGATAATATTACGTCTCATATATCTATTTAAATATACGGTCAAACTTTGATAGAGAACAGTATTACAAAGTAATTATGTAATTTAAGATGGATCAGAGGTAATATACATGATGGGAATATGTATCAGAATTAGATGTTGTCCCGTGGTTACGCCATTTTGCTTTATGAGAAAGTCCGGGAAAGATAAAATTTAAATATTGTATTTTATAAGTTAAAACAAGTAGTAATATGTATTTGAAGCTGAAAATATAAAAATATGTTACATAAAATTATTTTTTAAAATTCTAAATTTTGTACTCCCACCGTCCTAGCCTATTCTACATAGAATATTTTTTTGGTCAAAGATGCCAAACTTTGCCACATATATGAATAAATATATGAACAATAATTTTATCGTATGAGCTATGGTTAGATTCGTCGTAACATGTCGTTTCTACATATAAATTTTTTGTGTGTCATTATTGTACGTAGCTACACATATTTACCGTCAAACATATTTATTGGAGACCGTAAAAGATTCTCTGCAGAATAGGCTGGGACGGAGAGGGTATGTAATTTAACAAATACAGCGTATAATGTAAAAAATAAGTGGTTTGTCCATAAGTTTATGGACAGGCCGCCTATCAGAAGACTCACTCTAGTTTTATAACCCAAAAAAGGACCATTTGACCCGCAAAATTAAACTTACTATTCTTAAAAAATGCATATAAATCCCCAGTCTTACCATAAGTTATGGTGAAACCGTTTCACACAAGTCTTTGTATATTCGGAGTCTTAAAATGGTGGAGAGTTTTTTGAAAAAGAAGTGTTAAATTTCAAAGTATTTTGGACTTCCATCCTAAAACCAATTGACCCAAGTGAAGGTGACCCAAGACTTTATATGTAAGTAATTTAGTTCATAAGAATCTGATGTGGGATATATCTTTCAACTATTAGTGCAAAAAAAAAGAGCTACAGTTTAAATAACACTCGATAGATAGGAATTTGGTGTGCAGTGAGGTGCAATTGTGTAATTAATGTTACTCCTTCTGATCTTCTTTAATTGGCATCAAATGAGATGACACAAGTTTTTTTAAAAGGTAAAATTTGTGGTGGAAATTGTATTGGAATGATAAAAAGTAAATTGAGTAGATAAAAATAATCTAGTATTTACCATAAAGGGAAAGTGCCAATTAAAAAAGATCATCCATAAATGATAAACGTGCCAATATTAGAGGATCAGAGGGAGTACATGTTTCCATGTTTAGTTTATGTGATTTAATTTTATGATTTTCATGTTTAATTTTGCCATGTTCGATAGGTTTTCATGTTTAATTTATGTGATTTAATTTTGATGGATGTAAATTTGCTTTGTTAGCTTCATTGGTTGGGTCACTGGTCGATTACTATAATGTTATATGGAGTATTTTCCCTAGTTCTTGAATCTTTCTGTGCTGTTTAGGGACTTGGTGTATGTGCTAAGTATGGTGGCACTATTTTTAAACCTCTTGTTAGAGGTATTGTTAGTTAAAAATGAATTTTTTTCTTTTGCTTTCTTTACAAGTTTGTTTGTATGTCTAAAGTACTTATTTCTCTTCATTTCAGAGGCCCTCTCGAGGTTGAATGTGGTGGTAGAGAACCTAATTCTCGCCTGCCAAAAAATGTGATTGCATACGATAATGTTGTGTCTACCACGTAATTTAGACAGTGAGTCCTAGTCTCCCGGATTTTTTTAGTTTTAAGCTTGTAACTCGATGAGATTATTATTATGTTTTGATTCGACATGTTATAATGACTGTGAATGCCCAGTTTCTATGGCGCGGTTTCAAATTATACAATGTTGAAGTTATTTTACTCATTGTAATTAAGAGGTGAATATGTTTGATTCTGTTTGGCTCCTTTAAAATGTGTTGTCTGTGTTATGCTTCAAAAGATAGATTGTCATTTTATTTGATAAGTGATTGTTAATATTTTTAATGATTAGTCATCATTCCAGTTGCTATTAATCTAAGTTGAGTGGTGTGATTTATATAAGTCGAACATGTTTTCCTAGTAGATATGATTTTTAGAGTATTTCTACACTATTAGTGATTTGTTGGACCCCCTAATGCTTCTTGGATAATTAGGTTCTGTTTACATGCTTAGTAGTGAAGAATTAGCTTTCATTGGGTGTTTCCGTTCCTGATATAGACTTTCTTCATTAAAAGTTGACTAGAGAATTGCATGTGATTGTGTTTATGTATGTGCTACCTCATTGCATGATGCTCAATGATTCCCATTTCTTCTGGACTATGACTATTAATCTTACATTGTGATAATAGTGTTGATTATATGTCAAGCACTACTGCCCAATGTTTTGCATGGATCATACCACCAATAATTCTGGAGAACCTTCTTGGAGTTGGTATATTCATAGTGGATGGAGAAAAATGGTGGCATAAGAGAAAGATGTCGAAGTTGATAAGTTTGCAGCAGAGTTTAGGTAGATTTATTGAAACCCGATAATCTTGTAGCATATATTTTGGAGTCCGAACATAATCTTTTGTTAATCAATATAATTTGAACTATTTCTTTCACTATTACTATGATTGTTAAATTAATGATCTACTAAATTATTAATATTGGGCCTTTTCCCCTTCTCTGAAAGCAGTTGCACGCGGCTGCTTAAAGAGGTCTCCCTTCCTCTGAAAGCAATTGTGCATGGCTTCTTACAAAGGAAGGGAATTTTTTACATCCCCTTAAAAATTTTAGCACCGGTTTTCTAAAACCAGTGCCAAATATAACTGGTGCTAACGGGTCACAAAATTAAGACCATTTTTTTTCAGAACCGGTGCCAAATAAAACCGGTCTATAGCGGCACAAATTAACACCGGTTTTTAAAACTAGTGTATACAAAAAATTGGTGAAACCATTTCACCCCCTACTTAGACACCAATTTTTTAGACTCCAAAAAACCGGTGCTAGAACACAAAAAAACTGGTGCTAGAGGGGGGTTCCTGTAATAGTGATAGACCAAAAGAGTTTGAATTGAAAGTGTAGGTGATAATGGATGTTTTATGAAGATTTTGAAATATTTAAAATGGGTAAACAATAAGATGTCGGCAATGGAAGGAATTCGAAAAAGTTATGTGGAGCAAAATTAAAAAATTTACGTGTGTTTTGTGGGATAAAAAGGTAATTATACGTTAAGAGCATGGAGAAATTTTGTTTGGCCGGTGGGGGTCCTCGGTTAGATATTTCCCACGTTATGCGGGAAGTTTAATTTTCTGTGAATTAAAAATTCCAACACTTTCAATATTTTACGTCAACCAAACAAATCTACCTATTCTAAAATCTTGGGATTTTGTAATTACCTTATATCTTACTGCATACCAAACAACTCCCTAGAATACTTTATGAGATTCATCCCGCATTTTTTTTCCAGTGACAAGTGTTGAAACATCAAGAAAATCTAATACTACAGCAACGTTGAAGCATTATCAAATTACGACCCACTATTAAATTTTTACTTTTTGCGCTTAGATCCCTCCATGAAAGTGGGAGAGGGCAACACACAAAATTGGAAAAAATATTTATTCAGTTGATCGTTGAAGGGACCTCCTATTAAAATTGGGACTGAAATGGATCACAGAACTATGCCAAAATATATTCCCCACTAAAATCCATTCGTTTCCATATTTTACTTATAGCCCACAAATTTTAAATGGTCCACTTTTTTATTCAAGAATGTTAGTACGGAAAAAGGAGAATACACATTACTCCCACGAAGGCTTAGAAGACACATGGAACGAACAAAAACGTTGAAATTCATATAATTCTACCATAATTTACCATGTAGTTGGTTTTTCGAGACTTCTAAAGGGGGTTTATACCACTATGGCTTCCGATAAATTATATAGTTATGAATATTTATTCAAGAATAAAATAATAAAAAGCCGTTCATATAATTATGGAGAGCGCTAGTTAGTCAACTAGATAGAATTGGTGGTACTTTTATAAATGTTATTGGGATAAGAAGTGTTGATTTCAAGAATACTCTATGGGATTCATCCCAATAATTTTTTTCCAACGACGTATGTTGAAACATAAAAAAAAATTCATGTACTGCAGGTTCGTTCAAGAGGAATTGAACTAAGACCAACGACTGAAGTTTTAGCTTTTTGTGCTTAGACCCCTCAAAGAAAGTGGGAGGGGGCGAAGCACCAAAATTGGAAAAAAATATATTCAACTGGCCATTACATGGACCTCATATTAAAATTGAGGCTGAAACTGATCACGGGAACTGTGCCTAAGATTTTCCCTACAAGAAGCCATTAGTTTTCATATATTCACTATGTCCCCACAAATTTTATTAAGGTCCTCATGAATGCTTGGAGGACACATGGAACAAAAAAAACGTCGAAATTCTTATAATTTTACCGTAATTTACAATGTAAATGTTTTTTGAGACTTTTCTAGGGGATTTATACCGCTCCAACTTTTGGTAAATCATGTATTTATGAATATTAATTCAAAAATAAAATAAATAAAAGTTGATGATACAAGTACGGATACCGCTAGTTAGTCGCTAATAAAACGGCATTGATTGTATGAATGTCAATGGCTGAGAAGTGTTGACTTTTAGAATACTCCATGAGATTCATCCGCATATTTGCTTTTCAATGACATATGTTGAAATATCAAGGAAACTCGTGCTGCAGATATGTTCAAGCATGATTGCGACCCACTATTAAAGTTTTTACATTTTATACTTAGTTCCCTCGAACAAAGTGATCGAGAGGGGGCGCAATATGAAATTGAAAAACTATTTATACTGAACTTCAAACTGAACCTAACCCATTATATAGACACTTAATCCAAACAACTTGGAAAAAAAATGAAAATAGTATACCATATATTATTCTTGAAATTTTATATCATATATTCGTTAATCTTGCATATATCCAATGAACTGAGTTATGTGGTTTTATTATTTTGATATATTAATTCATCCTTTTTCCTGGGTTGCTCTGGATTGGCCTAAAACAAACGAAATAGGTGGAGAAAATATTTAGTGCAATGATTGTGCACTTTGCAAGAACAAATTACATACTTGCACGATACTTGCACGATACAAGCACACTAATTACACACCGCACAAATATATATATATATGTGTGTGTGTGTGTGTGTGTGTGAAATAGATTATAATGAATGTTTTTCACCTCAAAGAAAACACTAGCATTTGAATTTTATCATTCTCATTCTGTTCATCTCTAGTATGAATGTTGAACAGGATATATTTTGCCAAACTGTGAAGGCATTTGAGCATTCATCATTAAGCTATGATCGGTGCTATGGCAAGGCTCTTAAAATGGCATTGACTACGAGCCGAGTCCCTCATGAGTGATGAAGAGAACGAGGAGAAATGCACTGTCTGGTTCTTTTTTGAGAACAAGGTAGAGTTTAGCGCAGCACACTCTACAACCTATAGGAAATGACCGATGCCATCAAAAAGCTTGGTAGTGGATTTGTAGGACTGACTCCTGAATTGCTCAGAGATGTGTGGTTGGCAAAAATCAAAATTGAGGTGAGATTGGAATTAAAGGATGTTGAAACATGGACTGATAATAAAAATGGAGCCTTGATAATAAAATTTCTAGTTTCGTCGCCTGAACAACATTTTTCTTCAAATAGGTTGATGCAAGGGTGGAAATACGGGGGACGGGGTGTTAAAGCCACCCCTAGGATCCGGAGGCCCGGAATTTAGGCTTAGAGCCACCGGGAGCCACCGAATTCCGCCCCCTGTTGAGGCTAGCAGCGGTGGACGGCGACTGGGCATGAATCGGAGAAGATGACCCATCTTTTTTTTTCTAACTAAACAAAACGACATCGTTTTGGCTTAAGTGAAACGATGTCATTTTGTTAAGGTAAATCCAAAAAAATAAATGAGGCCAATTGGGCCGAAACCCAATTGGCCCAAATAAAAATTTATGACCTACGAAAAATCCATCCGCCAAAACCCAGTTGGCAAGGACTCTTGTCTTCCTCCATTTCCGCCAAAATACGCAGATCTATCCGCCGCCGCCGTCCGTCCGCCTGCCGTCGTCCTCAACCACAACCAACAACCGCGTCCAAGCCAAACCAAGGGCAAGGTATCAATGAGCCAATTTTTTTGTGTAATTTGTGTTGAATAACTTGAATTGAATTGCTTATTTGTGTGAAATTGTGAATACTGAATAGCATATATAGATATATTTATTTATTTAGTAGCTGTGTTGAAATTGTGAAATTGTGCTAAATATAGATACGAATAATTAGACATATTTTGGACAAATTGTGAATACTGAATAGCAAATACATATTTAATTTGACATATTTTTCTTATTTTATGTCAAATAGGATATGGATAAATTCTTAATTCGAAGTAGTGGATCATCTATTTTTAAGAGACCGAGTGAACCATATAACAAGAAAGATGTGGAGGCCAATTTCAAGCAAATTCTGAGGCCAACAGTTAAAGGATATAAAATAAATATTGTGTGCAGATTCGGTTGGGATGGAGAGTTAATGTGCTACTGGCATTAATGTTCCAGTATTTTATATGTATAGTTCTGGTCTTAGTTCCAAAGTTACTCTAAGGGTTTTTGAGTCTTTCTATTTGTTTGGTGACAACCATTTGTTCATATAATTGTAAAGAAAGCATGTTTGTAATGAAGCTAGGCTTATAATCTGCCCGAATGAAGCTCGAAAACAGCCATGTTCCCAATTCTGTGGTTAAGTGTGGATGATGCTTTTGAACTGATTGATGAGCAAAACTTTGCTTATGTAGAACCATTTATATATGTAATAAAATTTGGAAAATTAAATTGTGGAGTATCATTCATGGAAAATTAATGCATCAACACCTGCATCCTCCATCAATAAATCTTCTTAATTAGAATTCACAATATTTGTTATATTTGTACAAGGCACATACATATTCTGCACAAGGATGTTCATAAGACAGTTTTTGCATGTATTTGAATTTATCAAACTCTAATAGGATAATTTTGAGAAACACAAGTAGATTAAATTCAAAATTAGAAAACTCGTCGAGAAAAAAATCTCAAATTTCCAAATGATAAAGATAACTAACACAAGCCGACTGTTTATTGGATGATGTTTGATGATGTTTCACAAAGTTTACTTACACTAATGAGGAAGTTCAATCCCCTCAAGCTGATGAGCTTTCATGGAATTTCGATGGCATGGATGAATTGAAACTACATGAAAATCCTGATCCAATCTTATACCACCACGGACAAGCATTTCACTAGTGCTATTTCACTAATGCGGGAACCCCCCTATAGCACTAGTATTTTGGTACATAGGCACCGGTATTTTAGGCCCCTGGCCTACCGGTGCCTAAGTAGGATGGTGTTGAAACGTAGTTACAAAGGCACTGGTAGTGTATACCATTGCTGGAGTATGGATTCCAGCACTGGTATACACTACCAGTGCTAAAAATGTACATTCCAGCACCCCATACTTAGGCACCGGTCGAAATACCGGTGCCTATGATCATTTGTACCAGTGCTAGTGAAAATGTGATTAATAAAAAAATCCGGCCGGTGAGAATAAACTCACCGGCCGGAATATGAAACCTAGACAAACAAAATAACCAGAATTTCAGTAAGAAAACTAAAAGAATTCATAACCACAGCTTTGAAGTTCATTACATATATCTAATACATAACAACCCACAATTCATGAAACAAACTAGACCTAACCATATATTAATAACATCAATTATCATAAACACTAGAACCTAACATCCATAAACCCTTGATAACATCATCGAACAAAAATTGTGAAGGTGAGGTCGGAAGCAAGGGCCGAGGCGTGACGCGGTGATGTCACTGAAAGCTGAGGCGCCATGGATCTATGCTGAACCAAAAAAATTTGGTGGAGCTCTGGAAGATGGAGTCGGGGAGATGGCACAGGGAGTTTGCATCAAGGCTGGTCCGAGAGATGGCATCATCGGGGAGGATGGCAGAGGGGGTTGTTGTCGCCGGGGCTAGGCAGCGGCGAAGATAGAGAGGTGGTGGAGGAGGAGGGAGACGATGGATAGGAGGTAGAGGAAATGAGGGTGGGTTATATTAGGGTTTCAAATTTAGTTTATGTTGTGCAAAATGGAGAAAGAACAGAAAATATGAACGAAAATAACAAGACACAAGATTTACGTGGTTCACCAATTTTGGCTACATCCACAGGAGACGGATTCACTATAGTAGGTAGCAAGTTACAGACGCCAAGTAATTGGCCAGATTTCTACCTATCTAAGTGCATAACAGAATTAGTGTTTACAGAGAGGAGAGAGACACTTTATATGTTGTCTCCACTAAACCCTAACAAACTGGGCCAAAATGCAATTCGGCCCAAATCAACAGCAGCCCAAATCAACAGCGAGACCCCCGTTTAGCCGGGGGTGTCTGCCGCCCCCCCGGACCCCCAGGCCAGGGTCGCAGAAGCAGCTATTACAGTATTCAAGGCATACCAACAGTTTATATAGACAAAATTTTAATGGTTGAGATTCAATCAACAAAAGAAACCAATGGTTTAGATGAAACCAAGTTGGATTCCTTTTTTTTAACTCCGTAGCACCGATTTCTGTATAGGTGCTCAAAAGAAAAACTGGTGCTCAAAATGACTCATACCGATGCCTATGTAGATGAAAAGAAGCTGCTTAAGGCTTCTTTAAGTGGCTTTTTTAAAAAATGAACCCGATAGCAAATATGAGAATTATTTTCAAAGTATTGAGCACCGGTACAAAAACTGGTGCTAAAATGGCTCATACCAGTGCATATGTATATGAAAACAGCTGCTTAGGGTTGCTTAAGTGTGGCACATTTATTATTTTTTGGACCCGAGAGCAAACATGGGAAAACAATTCTAAGTATGTAGGACCGGTACAAATACCGGTGCCTCAGTAACTCATACCAGTGCTAAGTTCAATATTTCAAAATTTTAAACAATCTCTCCAAAATTATGAATGAAAATTCAGGAAATTTGTTTTCCTACCATAACTTAGCATCGGTATGAATGAAAGCAATGCCGGTGCTAGTATTATTTTATCTCCAAGTTATGTTTTAAAATATTATTAAGATCGCTTGGATTTATCCATGGTTTGTTTGTTTTTGTTTATTCCGTATCTCAAAAAAGCAACACCAAGCACCAGTTTAACGTGGGGAAGCGGTGATTTAGTAGCAGTGGGTGGCAAAGTGGGTAGAGCTCCGCTCTTGCAATTGGGTCGAATGGAAAGAATTAGGCGAAGAAGGTCCCATGGGAAATGACTGCCCGAACGAACAAAATGTTGAATTGAATCGTAACCGTCGAGGTGCTGCAGAAGAAAAAATAGCCAAATTGAGTCCTTAGCTTTCTGAAATAGTGTAAAAAAGAAGTGTCTCGAGGAATCATTACTGCAGGGCATAGAGGGGGAGGTCATAAGTGTCCCACGGGAATACACTTTTCTTTTTTTTTCTTTTCTTATGTCCATATAAGAAGTTTGGAGGCAGTGCATCACAAAATTGAAGACATCAAAATGCAATTAAATAAGAGACAATTGTTTCTTTGAAATTCTAGGTACAGTGGGTGAATGAAAGAGCCTCAAACATATCTATGAAAAATTAAGCTACGGCCCAAAAAAAATTTACGACATTATCCTTCTCTCCAAATTACACAATTTTTGTTATTCTTGTATAAATATATAAATATAAAATAAATGATTTTTTAATGAAATTTTGAAATGCGCTAGTACATTTTCTAAAGTAATTTAGAGTTGATTAATTAGAAGTAAGAAAGGGAAATCAGAAAGATTTATGGATATGTTCTTGTGCCCGATTGTTGATAAATATTTTGTTACGGACTTGGAAAATACAACAGGGGTGTATAGGGTAGCATCACGTTCGACCGAATTTCAATTTGGAGTTACGAGTAAATTTTTTACTTTTTGCACTTAGGTCCCTCCAAGAAAGTTGAAATTGCCGAATAATGAAATTGGCGACACCAATATGCAATTCAATAATATAAAATTGAGAATTGGCAATTTGGGCATATATGAGTGAACGGAAGGGTCTCAAAAGTCAAGATTAATTACATCTACACAATGTTGGAAAATTACACTATGACTCAAAATTGTAATACCCCATTATCCATTGCTCTAAAATGCATGATTTTTGTTATTCTTGCCTAAATATAGAAATATAAAATAATTATTTTTTTGGTGAAATGTTGGAAAGTGATAGTACATGCTGTAAGGTTACTTATACAATCATACCATAAACTTGTTTTTTCAAAAGTTTCCTATGTATCAAGCACTAGTGCCATTCGTCAATACAGGTGCTGGATATTTTTCCACCAAAATTTTACCTGCCAAAATTACTATTTAGGTCATAGGTACCATTATTAGCACCGGTATATGTCAATCATTCATCCAAAACCGGTGCTGGAATATATTAAATTGAGACATTTTTAGTTTAAAGGCACTTGTATCTAGCACCAGTATTCATTCTACTGGTGTTGAATCTATCCATAGGCACTGGTATTCAGTGTAACAGTGCAGGATTTAGTCATAGGCACTGGTATTTTAGTTTATTTAACAAAAATATCAGTGCCTATAAAATTCCTATCACCGGTATTTCTCTCCCAGCACTGATATACCAGTGCCTATGTACCTATTTTCTAGTAGTGTTTGAGTCATTTACACTGGGACGATCATATATGTATGTTCTTTCTTTCCCTTTTCTCTAACAAAAGAAAAAAGACCAAATAAATATCCATAGCCAGTAGACATCAAGCTCCATGCAAAAATATTAGCAAATGAACATAAAAAAATAGCAGTTTACTTGCACTAATCAGAACATATATGTCTCTCTTTACTCGGAAACATGAAAAGATCAAGGATTTATACAGCAAATGCACATACATACACTTGGAGTGTCTATTTGATAATGTTTCACAAAGTTTTATCAAAGAATAAAATCATTCGACTTAAAGGTTTATCATTCTACAAAGAAGCATTCACGATTTCGTGAAAGGAACATGCACTACACAAGGATGTTCATAAAATTATTTTCACATGTATTTGATTTTATCTAATTGTAATAGGACAGGTTTAAGAAACACAAGCAGATCAAATTTAAAATAAGACAACTCATCGAGAAAAAAATCTCATATTTCCAAATGAAAACGAGAACTAACATTGACTATCTACTGCTTCTTGTTTGGGAGTAGCTTGTGTTCATTAATTTGGCAGGACATAAGTATTGAGTTATTCTACACATTTAGTACAATGCTTTTGCAATTTGCAAAAACAAACCACACATGCACGTACATGCTTGCACACTAATTACATAAACGGCACAAAAAAAGTAAGAAACAGATTGAAATTAATATTTTTTACCTCAAAGAAAGCACTAGCTAGCCTTTTTCATTATATTATTAATCAACGAATTTTTAATCTAGTCATACACACATAAGCACACACTTGGCTAATACAGGAATCAACCAAAGGTGGAGGGGTATAAAATTATATATATACATATATATAGACTAAATTAATTTTTTGATCCCTAACATATCATGCAATACCATCCTTTGGTCCCTAAGGCTAATACCGCGTTTGTTCAGCAATTAACATTCTGAAATTGATTTTTTTTGTCCCCAAAGGTGGTTTTCAGGCATAGTCAACGGTAAAATTGGTCAAAATCTGTAAAATAACCATTATACCCCAGAGTTTTAAAAACACCAATCGATTGGTCGTCCTCTTCTCCATCTTCTCCGTTATCAGCCATTCTCTTCTCTGTCGGTGGCCGTCCTCTCCAATGCCCAGAAGCTCCACCCACCCTGTCGTCCTCTTCTCTGTCGCTGAGATGCCTTCCTCTTCTCTTCTGAAATTGGTGTGTCTCACCTTCCAATCGCCACCAATCGATGCCTTCCAGTCGACGCCTTTCAATGAAGCTTATCGGCAGTCGGTGTAGATAAAGATGGTGACGGCTAACTCCTTCGAACGGAAGAATAACTTCTCGACAAGTTTGTTGAGGTAGAACGTTGCTGCCACCGGGGTGAAACCCTCATCTGCACCGTACCACTTCTGTCCTTTCCCTTAGCTTTCTTGATGCTCCGATTATCCCATCGAAAAGAAACCGCAGATCAAGAGTTACCACCTGAATTAGCCGGTGAGAAGGAGAAGAGTTAGCGGTGAGGGCGAGATGCTCGTGCTGGAGGAGGAAGCCGCACGTGGCTACACGCACTTTTGTTAGGCATAACGCACACTGGGTTGTAATAATTAGACAAAAATTTATTTTTGACATTTTTAATTAGTAAAATTGTGAAAATACCCCTAGCTATACCGGAAAGCCATTTGGTCTTACCTAAAAACCACCTTTGGGACCAAACAAATCATTTTGTATTTGTTGGTTGCTGAACAAACGCGGTATTGGCCTTGGGACCAAACAAAGTATAAGATTCTATTTCAGGGACCAAAAAAATAATTTAGTCTATATATATATATATATGTGTGTGTATGTGTATGTGTGTGTATGTGTGTGTGTGTGTGGAGGGGGGGGGAGGGGATTGAGTATGTGAGGGTGAATGTTCAGTTAAAATTTGACATGTGGAAAGTTGATAAATAAAATAATTGAAAAAAGTATAGAATTAATTTCTGACCCGACTCACTTGCCATGTATTGAAGTTTAACTGGTACCTCACCCCACATAATCATTTCTTCATGGCAGCGATCTCGAGAAGGATAAGGTCTTCCAGTGGGATGGAGATGTGGAGGGTTTTATCTATCTTTCATCGTAACCTTCGGCATGCTGGTGTCATCGAGGTGCAACACCTGGTAGACCATGTCAAAATTGTTGCTGCCGAGAAAGTGTCTAAGTTGATATTTTTTAGAATTACGGTCCGATGTCGCTACAACTGGTGTTTTGGGAAGGAGCCAGACACGAGTATTAGTTGAGGGAATTTGCTTGGTGGGGTGGGGTAACATTTTCCAATATACTAATCGATACATGCACACTTAATTACATGTACACCACACAGATAAGTTTGAAATAAATTAAAATGAATGTTTATCACTTCAAAGAAAGCCCTATGCAATTAGATCCACCGAAAGCATATGACTTTCAATGACATAATTACCATAAAAAGGTACACTTTCTATTCAATCATAATAACTGGGATAAGAACCATTAATTTTGATTATTATGAGGAAGATTTAGAATGGTGGATCTCAAAAACTTATTAAGGCACGGCATCTCATGTCTCAAATGGATGATATCTCTCCATCATACCAGCTGCTACCACCTCAGGGAAACGTCGAGGAAATGATATCCTGAAGAAATTTTGGATGAGGAATTCATGTTGGGGTATATAAATCATCGGCGGTGTAGGTGCAGTACAGGTCCAGGTGCGAGTGCAGGTGTAGGTTGTTCTTCGGGTTGAGGAAGGGCGGATGAAACTAGCGAAGGATCAGTGACAGTAGCCGCGGTAGGGTTGAAATGGGATCTACAACAGAAAGATACTCGTCTTCTTCTTTTTCTTCTTCTTCTTTATTCTAGTCTTTTGGCACATCCCACAAGCCAACTTCTTGAAACTTTTCCACAATGTCGCTCTCAAATGAGCCCCGCAACAAACTCTATCATCCTTAATAAGCCAACCATTCTTTTTTAATGATCGATAGCCCTGCAACACGAAAGCTAATAGAAAATATACTCTCTTCTTTGTTGATAACCAAGTAAGTAAAATATCAAAAAAATTTAGCTAATTCATGTTTAACTATGTCTAATAAAAAATCATGTTTAGTTTTTGGTTTTTAATTTTTTTTTTGTCTGATGATGCTTTACAAAAGTTTTATACATGGTTTGGTTTATCATTCTACACACAAGCATGCACAATTTCAAGCAAGGAACATGCATGTACATTCTGCACAAGTATGTTAATGAGACGGTTTTCGCAGGTATTTGATTTTACCAAACTCTAATAGGATTGGTTTGAGAAACACAGGCAGATCAAATTCAAAATAAGAAAAATATTATATTTTGAGATGAAAAGGAGCACTAACATCTATTGTCTACTGTCTAATCCCTCGAGAACAATTAAGAAAATTGTATAATCAAACTACTGCTAATGTGCATACGCATAGCCAGACAATTTTTCACTTATCATTTTACTTTTCATATATCTTACAAAACGTCCAAATCCCTGGGGTGCAAAATAGATTTTTTAAAAGTGTTTAAACCTTAGAAGCAAAATTGAGAATGTTTCTGGTATGTGCCCTGCAAGGTATTACACGTACTCGCGTGCCTGCTTTTCAAATGAATAACCAATTAAATGTATAAAATCATTTAAAGTTTTTGCTTCTTATATAAATTAGATGTCATATTCCTAACATTTTATTTTTTATTGATATTTTTTATTGTTTGTCTTTTTGTTTAGTTTTTAATACTGTTAATTCTCTTATATGATATTTAGTTATTCTTTGTGCTTTTTACAATAGATTTGGATACTAGTTTTGTTCCACTAATTAGAGTCAACTAAAGCACGGTGGGATCCTGCTAGTTCATGTGATGAACCAAAATTTTGTTTCTAAACATCATTAAACAATTTCATCAATATTATCCTAAAAAGGACTTAGAACTATAAATTTAGTAATGACGCAATATTTAATAAATTTCTTTTATGCAATTGGAAAAATCCGCCATAAAAAAATTATTTTCTAAAATAAAAATACTAAGTATAAATTTACCTGATTTTGAGTTGTAAATATACATAGAAGAATTTGTTTAACGGACAAAAATTGTTGAACAGACAAGTTGAACTTGTATGTAAATATCTTTATCTCTTCGTTTCACAAATTCACATATGCATAAATTTTCTTCCTTACTGAAGTTTGCATCACAAAGACATTTCCAACCACCAATATTGCAGTCACGACCATCTGCCTATGTACCATACTTTGCACTGTACTTCCTCCCAATAGAGTCATGAAGGAATATAACTTGTGGAATATATAGGTTGTAGCGGCTAATTGTTTCAGGTGGAATATGCAAACTAGAACAATATTGATTTAATATCAATATTAAACATCCAAGATAATAATTATATTAAATAATGTAAAAACACTAGTTCTACCCAATTGTTGTACATTCAAACAAAAGGTAGAAAAAAATCTTGTAGAAATTCACAGATAGCAAACTAGAATTCATAAGAAGTTGAAATTCTTACAACTTGTGAATACATTTGAGGGGGATGGCATTTCAATTTTTCACTAAACATGCACACGCTATACATAGACACATTTTTAGCGTGCACATGACATGCACAAACATACCTCATTTAAAATTATGGTTATATATATTAGCTAACCTAAATAAATCTTATATTGTACATAAATTATTTTTATTTTAAGATCATAATGAAATTGATTTAATTTTATTCGCATTCAATATGCATAAAATGTGCCTCGTGCGTTTATAATAGACATGGCATGACGTGCATCACATATTAAGAGCACATGTGCTCTCTCGAGCTCTCTCATGCCTAGCTATTCAATATGTTTCGTGACGTTTGTAGTGCTTTGGGGTTGAGTTCATCTTTCAGCGGTTATTAATGTATATCTGTATTCCTGGAAAATAAAATCTATAAAATGGGATCTCTTTTACACATGAAAATAATGAAATCTTTCTACCTAATTGTTGTACATTAAAAAAAATATAGCAAATACTAAACTACCTCGGAGAAATTCATGGAAAGCAAACTGAAATTCACAAAAAATAGAAGTTCTTGCACAAGGATTCATACATTTTGACTGAATTTCTGAGATGGGATTGAACTAGTTTTCCGGGAGCACCACACCTAAAACACACACCGAGAATGGGAGATTCGTATAATCTGATAACCATTTAATAGTTTTGATATCAAAGGTATCAGTTTGTGCAATGCATGCACTCACCACACCTAAAACACACACTGAGAATGGAAGATTCATAAAATCTAATGGCCATTTAATAGTTTTGATGACAGAGCTATCGGTTGATGTAGTGCATGCACGCACCACACCATAAACACACTATGATACAAACCCCTAAATCTCTTCTTTCCCACCTTTTTTCTTCATTTCAACTACACTATATATACATTCCATCTACTTTGCCCTGTTAACTTCTTATATATTGAAAATTAACCGCATTAATAGAAACATTCATGTGCAATGAAATTGTTATTGGTATTATTATTATACTTTTACTCAATAAATGCACACATGCACACATAAAGAACCCTGTATAACTGCATTGGGTTCTCCAGAAATCCTCAATTTTCTGTTCAAGAATCCTATACAACTGCATTAATTTCGACGGAGAATGTGCATGTATTTTTTGCATGGATCATTTTGGATTATTGTGTTTTTGCATGTACAGAGGGGAAATGAACGTGTAACTATTAATTTGAAGGATATAGTGGGGGATTCTTTATATTTTGAGATGAAGAAGAGAGGAAAAGGGCCTTTTGTGAAACCTTCACAAAAAGAAATATTCAAAAGATAAGACAAACTCATTTTCGTACCGTTTTTTTCTAAAAAAACTTATAAACCAAGAAAAAGAGTGTCAAACTTCATAAAACAAATTCCCAGATACCTAATTTAAAGAAGACAAAACCTAATAAAATAATAGCTACTGTCAGTTTATCGAACCACTATATATGTGTGTCCTATCTATTATACAAACCCTAATTTAATGTAGGGTTTTCTGGTCCGTGGATGAGCTTTAATATAGATGTAAAAGGTGGGTCATATACGAACACACACATATTGACAAGAGTGCATGTATTTGTGGAAGAAATATATCCAATTTAATTTTCTTCAAATTCATTTATGTTGTGAATTATTATTATTTATGATTCATATCGATAAATTTACTTTAATCCCAAAAAAATCCTATGAATGGATGCACATACTACACACGTACCGTTTACGTGTCCATTTACGCAAGTGCACACAGCATTGATCGGTGGCCATGTGATGTTAATTATGAAGTCTCTAACATTTTTCTTCGACAATAGACAACTTAAGTAAGACATTCTCCTGATAATTACACTTGAACTGCGTAAAATTTCATTCTTATCTTCATAACAAACTCACAAACATACAAGCTCCAATTGAAAAGGGATAGACTGGAATCTGCAACAAAGAAGACAAGATTGAACCTCTTCTGGCTCTTATCTTCTATAGCTTCCACCTCGCACGATCTCGTAATCGGATTCAAATTCATCATTCTTCGCCATCGAGAATATCATTCATGAGTGTTATAAGTTTTCTTCTTAAAGAGTCCTTAGCGGCTGGAAGTCTGCCGTCGATGGTTGCAACTGCCTTACCGAGCTCACATATGGTATAACGGTAAATAAATATATTAGAAGGATCGATGACATGGTAAAGGAAGGTGTTGACATGTGACAAAAGACTTACTCTTTCGATATATTGTATAGACGGTACATGTTGATGATTACTTTAATCCTACAAAATCCATATGAATCCCGCACAAACTGCACATGTAGGTGTCTGTATGCCCATACATATGATGTAAATGTAATTTATACATTGTAAATAGAGATTATAAGAATTTAATAAATTCTCACTTCACTATCACAGGAACCCCTCCCTCTAGCACCGATTTTTGTGTGTACTTGCATCAATTTTTTAGGTTCTAAAAAAGCAGTGCCTAAGTAGGGGGGTGAAACAATTTCACCGATTTTTTAAAAATCGGTGTTAATTTGGCATCGATTTTTTTAACAGCAATTTTAAAAACTGATGTTAATTTGTGCCCCTTTGAGCACCAATTATATTTGGCACTGATTTTTTAAAAATCAGTGTTAATTTTTTGACCCGTTAGCACCGGTTATATTTGGCACTGGTTTTAAAAAACCGATGCTAAAATTTTAAGGGGATTAAAAAAATGTCTTTCCTCTATAAGAAGCTGCGCGCAGCTACTTTCAGAGGAAGGGAAACCTCTGTAAGCAACCGCACGCAACTGCTTTCAGAGGAAGGGAAAAGGGCCCAACATTAATAATTTAGTAGAGCATTAATTTAACAATTATAATTATAGTGAAAGAAATAGTTCAAATAATTAACAAAAAATTATGTTCTAACTCCAAAATATATGCTACAAGCTAATCAAGTTCCACTAAATCTACCTAAACTCTGCTACAAACTTATAGGGCTCGACATCTTTCTCCGATGCCACCATTTTTCACTGAAGACTGAGGTCATACCTTCCTTGTGCAGACTTGTTTTTTTGCTGCCTTGATCTTGTCAATTGCCTTAATGATAAGGAGAAATTCAACATTATGTACATAAGAGAGAAAAATTTAGGCAAGAAACATAAGCTTATGATTCTGAAAAATGTACTGAATAATGTACATAGTGATTCTGAACAAGCTTTTGATAGGCAAGAAAATATACACAAAATGATCGTATAGACTATCCAATATCCTTATGATCAATAAAGAAAACATAAGAGGCAAGTCAGCCTTAGAACTCCTCAACCATAGGAAACGCATGTATGAGAAATCATTACTTATCTAACGGAAGCTTTTCATAGTCAAATTTTGCTTCATCCAGCACATCTTTATGTTGATCAATAAACTGCAGATTCAGAGAAGAAAGTTCATGTTATTCAACGAGCTCCTTGCTTGTCCTCATTCATTTCAGTAAAAAGGGAAAACAGAAAAGTTGAAGTGTTTTATCAAATATAAGTAGATTATACTAATATTAAACAATGAGAAAGACAATATGTAATTCAAACTCTACAATTCCAGTCCATTTTGCATCATAAGGATAGAAAATCCCGGACTACATGTTTCCAAGAAAGATCAAGGTGCACCCCATATTTTGATTCCTTACAAATCTATCAACATGGTTCATTTTCTCCATCACTAACAAGTTCTACTTAAGCCTAAAATAGTTATGCCTGCTACAGAAATGGAGCATGCAAACACAAGAACATTATTATACTGCATTTGCAACGCAGAAAAACTTCTGAAACTCTTGCAAGAACAGAACATAAATGAACCTAAGTCATCTCACCAGAAGGTGAATGATGACTCCTTCAAGCTCTCCAGCCTTTTTGGACCATTCCTCTGAACTCTCCTTGTATAATTCTACAAGTTTGGTCAACTTTAACAATCACAGTACACAAAAGTTAGACGAGCATCAATCACATCATGAAAATTCCATAATAGTGTGTAACTGTGACAAGAAAGCATGCACCGCCTTGTCAACGGTGTAAGATTTTAAGGTCGATCTAAATCATGAACATGATTAAAATCTTCATTCAAGACCCATCACATTAGGGTCGCGAACAAGAGGGGGCTCCAACCCACAAATGTGCTCAGAATTTGTCTTAGCTTAGACATGAATAAATCAAAACACTGCACACATTTTTCATATTCTAGTTTACTTACCGTTAATATTTCTGAATAGAACTTCTTTTCAGAGAAGGCAACTGCATCCTTAGCCGCGATTAACTCCTTCACAAGCATATACATATAATTACATTTGAAAACAAGCAAAATATAACATAAGCACAACTAATAATCACCTGCTCTAAGGAGGCCAATTTTAATTCCAACTCTGTTGTTCTATCATTGTTCCACTTCAAAGGGCTAAAGTCGTCATTCAATCTCTTCTCACTCTAGCATATAGAAAGGAAAAATCATTTGTAAAGCAATTCTTGTAAAGTCTTCACAATGTGTAGCACAAAGAATCAGCATCTATGAGCCAATAAATCTTAAGGTCCACGCCTCCAAAAGCATCAATCACATCAACTACAGTATATATTAGCTACTTTTTCTTCCTTGTATATTTGTTTCAACAGTAGTTTATAGCAAAAACAAGTCAGCACATTTTCTTGAGAACCGGTTGTCAAGGCGTCGAAGAAGGGGCTTCCCAAACCCCCAACCCATATCTAAGGAAGGATTGAGGAACAGAGTATTATAAATGAGATGGCACTGCATTCGTAAGTCATATGAAAGTGGCAAAATGTAATGAGCTATATGATTGGGGACAACATGATAGAGTTGAAATGAGAGTGTAAAAGGGTATCGTACAATCTTATCTAGATAGCTCTTGATGGTTGAATTCTTCTCACTGATCTCCATGTCTTTCTGCTCCAGTATGTCCATCAACTGCTTTTTGGATTTGCGAAGCTCCAGCGTGTCGGTTAACAGACGCTCCCTTACCAATCTACTTTAAAAAGGGAGTAAGAAAACAAGGTGACAAGTGGCGAATAATGATGTGGGAACTCACTGATGATAAGCAGAACTGGTGATTCTTCTCTCAGAGTTGAGCAAGTTCAGCTAGGCGGTCGTCCAAGGTGGCATTGAGTTGAGAATACTGGGACTGGAGACTGGAGACTGGAGAAGTAGGCTGTCCCAGTGAGACGCATAAACACCATCGTTCTCTAAATCTCCAATCGCCTCCACCATTTGCCTCTGTTTTGCATTCTCCACCCTCTCGTACACTGTCGCAAAATCCCCAATCGCATCCGCTAGTTTCAATAACCCTCACTGCCGGAATCTTCCGTCTTTCTCCTCTTTCCCATCTCATCCGCCCCAAACGTCGGGGCTGTGCTCTGATCAGAATCTTCGCCATCCTCATCCTCCATCGGGACCGGCTTCATGCCTGCGATGTATGACGCCATCTCTGTGATGTTCAACGGCGTTAGCTCCAACCACCGAGCAAAGGTGACAACAAACACCATCCTCACCGCGTCCACCATCCAGGTGGCGGTGAAATTGGAAGAAGACGGTGGTGGTGAATTTGGGAAGGAAAGGTGACAGTGTGACGCAGTGGAGATTAAAGACGAAGCAATATGGACCAGAGATTAGGGTTGGATTTGTTTATATAGCAATGAGATTTAATGATTGAGATTCAATTATAAAAAGAAATCAAAGGCTCAGATTAATGCAACACAACACACAACAAACATATTTAGCTATTTATTTAAAAATTATCCATTACTCATCATATTATAGTTTTCTTTTCTTATATATTTTGAATATTGATTCTTTTAAAAATTTAATAAATGCTTTTATGTCAATTTAGTTATTTATGTTTATATATACAAGGTCACGTAAGGGCAGACCGTTCATTATTGAAAGTCAACCTAGTTATTAGTGTTTATATATAGAATGTCAAGTAAGGTTAGACCATTGATTAGTTAAAGTAAATTTAGTTAGTGGTGTTTATATACAAAAAGTCAAGTAAGGGTTGACCGTTGATTAGTGAAAGTCAACCTAGTTATTAGTGAGGTCAAGTAAGCGTTGACCGTTGGTTAGTGAAAGTCAACCTAGTTAAAGGGGCATTTTGAATATATATATATTTTTTGTTTATTTTAATAAATTTTGTTAGCATATACAAATTAAGTAATATGTTCTTGCGCCGCATTGTTAACAAATATTCCCTTACGGTCTAGAAAAATACTATGAGGGTGTATAGGGCAGCATCACATTCGAGCGGATTCCAATTTGGAGTTACGAGTAAAGTTTTTACTTTTTGCACTTAGGTTACTTCAAGAAAGTTAGAGTTGTCGAGTCACGAGATTAGTGATACCAAAATGCAATTCAATAATATAAAATTGCGAATTTGCACTTTGGGCATGCATGGGTGAACGAAAGTGCCTCAAAAGTCAACATTGATTGCTTCTACACAGTCTTGGAAAATTACATTATGGTCCAAAATTGTGTTACCCAATAATCCACTTCTCCAAAATACATGATTTTTTTTATTCTCTCCTAAGTATAAAAATGTTAAATAGATTAATTTTCTGGTGGAATGTTGGAAAGCGCTAGTACATGTTCTTGAGTAACTTAGAGTTAGTTACTTGGAAGTACGAAAGGGAAATCGGGAAAGATTTACAAATATGTTTTTGTGCATGATTATTGATAAATACTATATTATAGACTTAGAAAATACAATGGGGGTGTACAGGGTAGCATCACGTTTGATTAGATTGCAATTTGTACTTACGAGTAAAGTTTTTACTTTTTGCATTTATGTCCCTCCAAGAAAGTTGGAGTTGTTGAATCACAAAATTGGCAACACCAAAATGTAATTCAATAATATGTGATTGAAAATTTGCAATTTGGGCATGTATGGGTGAACGAAAGATCCTTAAAAGTCAATTTTGATTACTTCTACACAGTCTTGAAAAATTACATTGTGCCACAAATTGTGTAACCCTATTTTTCATTGCTCAAAAATATATGATTTTTGTTATTCTTGTCTAAGTCAAGTAAGGGTTTCTATATTTAGTGTTCATATATAGAAAGCCAAGTAAGGGTAACCGTTGTTTAGTTAAAGTCAAGTTAGTTATTAGTGTTTTATATATACAAAGTCAAGTAAGGTTGACCGTTGATCATTTAAAGTGAAACATTTATATTCTTATTTATACATACTAAGTTAAGTAAGGGGTGATCGTTGATTAGTTAAAGTAATCTTAGTTATTAGTGTTTACATGTAGAAAATCAAATAAGGGTTAACTATTGATTAGTTAAAGTCAAACATTTTTATTTGTATTTATATATACTAAATCAATTAAGGGTTGAACATTAATTAGTTAATGTCAAACATTTTTATTCTTATATATTAGGTCAATAAAAGTTGATCGTTGATTAATTTAAGTCAACTTCATTATTAGTTAAAGTCAACAAAAGAAGTGAACGATTTTGAAAGTTAAGAAAAAATAATTTAGCTTAGAGCGGATGCGCGAAATTGCTCTCAGCCAATGAAATTTTCTAGCAACACTTTTTGAATTTTTTGGCAAAATTTTTGTGTATTTTTGCTAATTTTTGGAACCTTTTGGCGGGAAGATTGAACTTTAAAATATTTTGGGCAAATTTTTGAAATTTTTGGCAGGAAAATTAAAATTTTAAAATTTCAAGCAATTTTATTTTTGCCGGAAGATTGAATTTTTAAAAATTTTAGCACCGATTTTTGAAAATCGATGCTATTTGTCCAACACCAGTTTTGGCACCAATTTCATAAAACTAGTGTAAATTTAACACCAATTTTTTAATTTTAACACCGATTTTTAAAAACCGATGTTAAATTAGCACTGGTGCTAGAGGGGGGCCTCCGTGGTAGTGCTTGATAATATGCACAATTTAAATATTTTTAAGTTATCAGAGATAATTAGGGTTCTTGCTAATATCGTGTGCATATTCTCTAATGAATGTGCATTACGAAATTATTTTTTATGGCATCTTCTTTGAATCAGATGATTTATACTTTTTGCGTATGTTTTTATCAGGTTTTCCACCAATTGATTCCACAACACTTATGAGACGAGTTGATCCCCAACCACATGAACTGCATTTCCTTGGATTTGAGGTTTTTAGCCATCTTTATTAGTTTAGTTTATGAATTTTTTAAATCTTATCAAAGGACTAGTAATTTCATTACCTTCATGCCTCATTACCAAATATTAGATCCCATTAATCTTAAAACTCCATAACAGAAATTTCAACAAATACAGTAAATGTTATCACAAAAAAAAGCACAAGTAACCAAGTTCCCCAACAATTTCAAAAGAGTATGAAAGAGAAATGAGCCTTAAAACAACAAAATGAGCATAAAATCTTAGCCAACGACTCCTATCGACTAGTCCATTGCAACATCTTCCATTTCCTTTCCTTATTCCTGGTTCCTGGTTATTCTCTTTCTCCATTGGGCGAATGGCCTTCAAAGCAAAATTCTCTTTAGCCAATTTCAGTTTGGTTTATGTTTGTCTGTTCTAGAGAAGGAAAAGTCCAGTCCTGCAAATCAGATTGTTGCTAAGATGATGTTGTAAATCTCATTCTCACAAATTACAACAGTGTTTCATCCTATTACTGCACGTAACTTTAATGGACTAAAATAGCTATCTCAAATTTCATCCACGTCATAATGATCGCATATGTAGGGCCCCATGATATATAATAGATATATACTTGATTCTTTGTGCCTTCAAAAATCAAAGTTGAAATAATTTTACGCATACATGGGGTATGCACTCCCACTCATGCATGCACGAAGACACATAGCAAGCTCCCACTTTTAATTTTTTATTTATTTTGATCTTGTTAACTAATGAATTTTATTTGATTAAAAGAATTGTATAAATATGTGATAAGAATAATATTATATGGTATTATTTGTATTTCTTATCTATTAAAATTACGTTTTATGTATTCTAGTTAAATATAATAAGGATATTAATAATAAAATGAAAAAATGTGTGGAAAGTTAAAGAAGGGACAAAGAAGTACTTGAGTTCAATTTTTCTGACCATCTATTACAATCCTAACAAGGTAAGTACAGTTGGTTTTCAAGGTTAAATATTTTGGTTACATGCATGTATAAACAAAAGCTCTATATAAACGAAATTGTTGCCAAAACACTCACATTCACACATTCAGTTTCATGTGTGCATATTCAATGTGAGCACTATTTCAACAGGAAAAAAATGTATACCAAACATAACTATATAAAAAAATCAACATGAACCACCTCATAAAAAAAATCTATATCATCTCATGTGTGCATATTCAGTTTCGAATCTGAAGCTGAATTTAGTAAGAGCACAAGTGAGATGATATAGAAACTGAATATGCATAAATGAGATGATATAGATTTTTTTTATGAGGTGGTTCATGTTGATTTTTTTTATATAGTTATGTTTGGTATAATTTTTTTCTCCATTGAAATAGTGCTCACTTTGTATATGCACACATGCACCTAAGAAGACGCACGCCATGCACACTCCTACTTTAAATTTTTTATTTTGATCTTGTTAACCAATGAACTTTATTTGATAAAAAAATAATTTCTAACTTTATTATGTAATTATGCAAATGCACCTGTCATTTCATTGTTGAGAAAATGCAATCCTTCATCATGTCACCTAACATTTAATATTCTCAATACATTTGCACATTTTCTCTACTTTTTTGTACTACTTATAAAAATTTGAATAAAAACTAAAGCAAGATAGTGTAGTTTTATAATAATTAAATGTTAACATAATTTGAAGAACTCAACCAAATACAAACAAAATTCAACTGTCAAACAAAATATCATTTAACGCTAAATTATACCAGTAAAAATAGTTACTCCTTCTAAACCATGAACACAACAGAAATACTTTTAAAAATACTAATATCAAATAGGTTAGTCCTAGACACTTGGCATCCCCATCATTTGAACATAATCCAACTTTCGTCGCCCACTCAATTACATCAACTTGACTCAGTTTTAAAGAAGATAAACTAAACATATTTAGTAAGATCAATAGTACTTTACAGTAATGATTAGAATGAAAAAAATAAAGAGACAAATAAAGAGACAAAATAAACTAAATATGCATAAACTTCAACTAAAAAAAATACATGAACATCAACAAAACAGATATTAGACACATAAACATGAACTCAAATGCATAATCATTAATTTACCACTCTAACTTCTGAGAAATTATGTATTTGTGAATATTTATTCAACAATAAAATAAATAAAAGTTGATGATCCAATTATGGGCTAGTTAGTCGCTAACAAATTGGTATTGATTGTATGAATGTTAATGGGTTAGAAGTGTTGACTTTTAGAATATTCCATGGTATTCATCCACATATTTGTTTTCCAATGACATGTGTTGAAATATCAAGGGACCCGGTACTGCAGGTATGTTCAATCGTAAGTGAAATACGAGCCACTGCTGAAGTTTTTGCGTTTTGCACTTAGATTCCTCCAAAAAAGCGAGAGGGGGTGAAACACGAAGTTGAAAAAATATTTAATTATATTGAACTTCAAACTAAACCTAACCCACTGTATACAAGTTTAATCCAAACTCAACTCGAGAAAAACATGAAAATTTATAGCATATATACTTGCATATTTGTTAACCATATATGCATATACCCAATGAACTGAGTTATGTGATTTTATTATTTTTTATGCTATATTAACTCATCATTTTTTCCAGGTTTGCCCTGGTCAGGATTGGCCTAGAAAATATTTAGTGCAATGATTATGCACGCTTTGCAAGAACAAATTACATACTTGCACGATACATGCACACTAATTACACACTGCATAAATAATGTATGAAATAGATTATAATGAATATTTTTCACCTTAAAGAAAACACTAGCATTTTAATTTCACCATTCTCATTCTCTTCATCTCTATCTCATTCATCATTGAGTTCTGATTGGTGTTATGACAAGGCTCTTAAATATGCATTAACTACGAGGCGAGTCCCACTAGTCTTGAGTGATTAAGAGAACGCGGAGAAATGCACTCCCTTGTTCTTTTTCAATAATAAGGTTGAGTTTAGCGTGACACACTCTACAACCTTCGAGGATGATCGATGCCATCAAAATGTGTGGTCGTGGATTTGTAGGACCGACTCCTGAATCGCTCAGAGATGTGTGGTTGGAAACACTACCACAAACTGAACCTATTACTTTGCACATTTTACCTCAATTTTTTCTTAAGGGCAAATAATCAAGGTAAACATTTCTTTTACCTTGGTTCTTATTTTTTTCGAAGTAAAAAATATTTTTTACCTTGGTTTAAAAAAATTGCAATAAAAAGAACACTTTTTACCTCATTTTTTTTAAAGACTGAGGTAAAAGCCTGCCACTTTCGACATCGCGAGCATGTCTGGCTTACCGACGTCAGCTATTTTTTATACCGAAGTCGCAAGTCACTCTTGCAGAATTGAGCGACGGATGTCGCATTCATTTATGGCTTACCAACATCGGTTATTTTTTAGACCGACATCGTACGTATGTATGGCTTACCCATGTCGATTGTTTTTTAGATCAAAGTCGCACGTACCACTCACAAATATGAAAAGACCAACGTCGTACGCATGTCTGGCTTACCAATGCCAATGATTATTGAGACTGATGTCGCACGTATCACTCGCAGCCATGAAATGACTGACGTTACACGCATGTCTAGCTTACCGACGTCTGAAATGACCGATGTCGCACGTATGTATGACTTACCAATGTCGCACGTACTTCTCGCAGACACCCTTGTGATGCACGATTTAAAATAATTGAATACATATATATATTAATAATGTAATTTTTTATTAAATATAAATCTAAATTTTAATTTTTTATGCAACTTCATTTCTTTTAAATTTTTAAAGATTTTATAATTATGCTTTTAACTATGACTTTATGTTTATATTTTCAAATGAATTAAATTGAATGTAGAGTTCGAGTAACACATAATCGAGATTTTAATAATAAAATCTAATGTTAAACAAAACTAAAATACAATTTTGTAAATTTTTTATAATTATACTTTTAACAACGACTTTAAAAGATTTTATAATTATACTTTTAACAAAGACTTTATCTTTATATTTTTCAAATGAAATAAATTAAACGTAGAGTTTGAGTAATATGTGATCGAATTTGAATATCAATAAATAAATTTTATTTTTTCACCGAATAAAATTTTATATACTACTTATTCATAATTATATAAAATAAGTAGTATAAAATTTGGTTGCTATGTTAAATTTAGTTACGAAATATCTCATTATTTCTGATATATTGCAGGTATGCCATATAAATATTTATGAGGAAGGTGATCTGTACCAATTTAGTGATTAGATGCTTATATCAATATTGGAAAACAAACACACAGGCACCAGTATGAGTTACCCAATAACATGTACTAGCCTTTCCAACATTTCATAAAAGAATAATTCATTTTATATTTCTATACTTAGAGAAGAATAACAAAAATCATGTATTATGGAGCAATGGATAATATGGTAACATAACTTTGGGCCATAGTGTAATTTTCCAAGATTGTGTAGAAGTAATCAATGTTGACTTTCGAGGCCATTCTGTTCACCCATGCATGCTCAAATTGCAAATTCACAATCTTATATTATTGAATTGCATTTTGGTGTCGTCAATTTCGTGATTCGACAACTCTAATTTTCTTGGAGGAACCTAAGTGCAAAAAGTAAAAACTTTACTCATAACTCCAAATTGGAATCCGCTCGAACGTGATGCTACCCTATACACCCCAATTGTATTTTTCAAGTACCGAACATAATATTTATCAATAAAAATGCACAAGAATATACTGAGAGCAGTAGAGTCTTTTAGCAAGAAGTTCAATGAAAGAAATTAGTTAGCTTCTTCAAGTGAAGGCTCGACTATGAGAGAGCTCGAGAATTAGTTTTTTTGAAATTGGTTGAGAGTAGTTACACCATTTAGTAGTATAAAGAGAGAATCGAGATATTAGTTTAGGCATCAATATACATCTGATCGCAGAATTGTTCTTTCCCTATGAATTTCTCCTTCTTTCTCGTCTAAATCTACAACTGTTGAAAGATATATCCCACATCGATTTCTTAAGAACTAAATGACATATATAAGGTCTTGGGTCACCTCCACTTAGTACCAATTGGTTTTAAGATGGAAGCCCAAGATATCTTGAAATTTAACATGGTATTAGAGCCCAGGTAGGGTTTATTGGGTCGATGTGTGGATCCCCTTTAATTTGGCCCGATGTGGGTCGTGGAGTATTTCTACGTTGGCATGTGAGGGGCGTGTTGAAAGATATATCCAACATCGGTTTCTTAAGAACTAAATGACTTGTATATAAGGTCTTGGGTCACCTCCACTTAGTACCAATTGGTTTTAAGATGGAAGTCCAAGATACCTTGAAATTTAACACGTGATTTCTATGTGAGCTGTCTATTTCCACGTGATTTCTTTATGTGAGCTGGTTATTTTATTTGTTTATTAAACAAAATAATTTGTGTTATGGCTATTTTTGCCAATGTAGTGACGTGGCCGGAAGGGTTTGCGGCAGCCGCCTCCTATGGTACCCCCACTCGATCTGATTTTGGTCCTGCTCTGTCTGACGATCAATGGAGTACGACCATACATTTATTTAATAAGTTTCATTTTTTATCTGACCATGGGTCAGGTAAGTGTACTTTACCCTGGATTCTTGATTCGGGAGCCTCATATCACATGACTAGTCACAAGGTTTCTCTTACTGATATTACTAATACTACCAATTCTGTGAATGTTATACTGCCTGATGGATCTGTGCCGTCTGCTACACAATATGGTTATATTCGTTTTGGTGATGTCACCCTTACTCATGTGCTCTACATACCCACTTTGCGATGCAATTTATTATCATGCTCTAGAATGTTGTCTGTCTTAAAATGTCTAGCCTTATTTACTGAAAATTATTGCATTTTACAGAAAATCAGTACGATGACTATGATTGGTATGGGTGAACAACAGGGGGGGTAAGGGGGGTTATTGGCTTTGTCTGTTGGATACTCGCGTTCATTCTCATATCCTGCAGTCTATTCCGACAGTTGCTTCAGTTTCCTCATCTAATTTATGGCATCAACGTTTTGGTCATCCATCATGTTATCTTCTGTTCCTACTCTTGATTTTAGCACAAATAATACTACTATACCTTGCTTTGTATGTTATAGAGCAAAACAGACTACATATAGTTTTCCATTGAGTTCTACAAATGCTACTGCATTATTTGAATCAGTACATTGTGATGTTTGGGGTCCTTGTAGAACACCATCTTCTAGTGGTGCATTTTATTTTTATACAATAGTTGATGATTATTCCCGAGCTGTTTGGATTTATTTATTAGTGGCTAAGTCAGAAGTAGCTTCTAGATTTTTGAAATTTTTTGCTCTAGTCAAGAATCAATGGCCCCAAACTATACTGCGTGTCTAGGTTGACAACGAGGCTGAATTTTTGCCTTTGAGATCTTATTTTGCTGCATCCGGGATCATTTTTGAGACATTTATGGTTGATACACCACAACAAAATGGTCGAGTTGAACGAAAGCATCGCTATTTACTCAACGTGGCACGTGCCTTACGGTTTCAAGCCAGACTTTCAATTGCGTTTTGGGGAGAATGTGTTCTTACTGCTACTTATCTGATTAACCGGACACCGACAAAACATCTCAATGGTCGCACTCCCTTTGAGATGCTATATGGAAAAGCTTCAAATTACTCATCTTTAAAGGTATTTGGATGCTTGTGTTTTGCTGCTCACGTTCCCAGATACCACAACAAGTGTGTACCAAGAAGTCGGTGATGTTTGTTTCTTGGTTATCCTGTCGGAAAGAGAGGCTATCGCCTTTTTGACTTGGAATCCCGCATCATATTTAATAGTCGGGATGCTAATTTTTTTAAGACCAGTTTTCGTATGCAGCAACTCTGACATCGGCCTCTTCCGTAAATCTCGGTGGCGCCACCACCTCACCACCAACATCACTTCCACCACTGCTAGAGTCACATGCCCAGATCATGGCACCACCGGTCTCGCCGACCACCACCGACCCTATGCCGCCTATCGTCGCCGCTCCTGTCCCACTAGCCATCATCGTACCCTTACCGTCGGATGCTGCTGCGCCTATACCGCCGACCGCTTCTCCAGTCCCAGTGATCGACCCTCCGGTCCCATTGACCGACCCAAATCATCGACAACCCCTGTCAGTCTGGCCTGGCGGAGCACTGCCAGGGATGCCATCGCCTCATGCGCTTCACGGGCCACCGGCAATCACGCATTTCACGCACAGCTGGCTCTGGTGATTCCTTCTGCTCCACCGCCCAATTTGATGTCTCTGGCCTCGACTAATTTCACTCACCGTCTGCTTCTGTCAGCTCCGCCGCTTGTTTTGCCACTTGTTTCAACGTTTCCTCCCACCGCTGAGTTGCCTTCTATCAGACAGAGTGTTCGCACTCACCGCCCTCTTCCTTATTTGAAAGATTATGATTGTGATGATTACGCTTGTGCTCTTACTAGTAAAGACTCCCCCTACTGCTATGTTCACTCATGCGCCGTCACTATCCTTAGGTGTTCTTTATCCTCTTACTGATCATGAAAATTGCGATAATTTTTCTAGTGTACAGTCTATATTTTTTGGTGCAGTAACATTTAGTGCAGATCTCACCACTTATTCAGAGGAATCACAACATGCTCATTGGCGAGATGCTATGATTGAAGAGCTTACGGCGCTTGAGAGTAATCAGACTTGGACTTTGGTCCCTCTGCCTCTGGATAAAAAGATGATTGGTTGCAAATAGGTTTACCGGACGAAGTTTAAGTTAGATGGTATTATTGAACATCATAAGGCGTGCCCAGTGGTTCTTGGGAATCGCCAGGTTGAGGGGATTGATTATACTGAGACATTTTCTCTAGCTGCGAAGATGAGTTCTGTTTTCCTATTCTTATCTGTTGCAGTCATTTGTGGTTGGGAATTGCATCAGATGGATGTACATAATGCTTTCCTGCATGGTGATTTGCATGAAGAAGTTTTTATACAACCCTCACCAGGCTATACCGCGCCCCATGATCGGGTATGTCACCTTCAGAAATCTCTTTACGGTCTTCACTAGGCTCTTAGAAATTGGTTTGCCGAATTTGCTCAGGCTTTACGAGCATTTGGTTTTGTTCAGAGTAAGGCAGATTACTCTTTGTTTGTCTTTTCTCGTGGATCGGTTTCTTTGCATGTTATGGTTTATGTCAATGATTTGGTCATTGCTAGTAGCTCTTCTGCGCTCATCTCCAAGTTCAAGAAATACTTGAGTTCTTGTTTCCATATGAAAGATCTTGGTTTACTTAAGTATTTCTTGGGCATAGAGATTGCTAGAAGACAAGAGGGGATGTTTCTTTCGCAAAGGAAATATACCTTAGACATTTTATCTGATACATGTTTGTTTATCTCTAAACCAACTGACTTTCTGATGGAGCCGCTACACGATTTGGCACATGTTGATGGTCCGCTTTACCATGATCCTGAGCAGTACAGGCAATTGGTTGGCCACCTAATATACCTTACCATCACACATCCTAAGCTTAGTTATTCGGTTCAAACACTTTCTCAATTCATGAAGTCCCGTTGTGTTCCTCATTGGCAAGCCGCAGTTCATGTGTTACTCTACTTGAAGAGCCATCGTGGTCAAGGTTTATTTCTCTCTTCCCATAGTGTATTACAATTGACTCCTTACTGTGATTCTGATTGGGCTGTTTGCCCTATTATCCGACGTTCTCTTTCCTGTTACTTTGTGATGATTAGTGATTCTCTGGTATCTTGGAAGACCAAGAAGCAACCTATAATTTCTTGGTCTTCTGCTGAGGCGGAGTATCGTACCATGGTTGTTACATGTTGTGGGTTGTTATGGCTTAGGTCTTTACTGAAAGACTTGGGGGTTGTGCATACTGCTCCTATGCATTTGTTTTGTGACAGTCAATCTGCTCTTCATATTGCAGCAAATACAGTGTTCCATGAACGTACGAAGCATATTGAAGTTGATTGTCATTTTGTCCAAGATTTTGTGCAGTCAGGTACTATAGTTACTCATCATATTCGCACTACAGATCAACCTATGGACTTGTTTACCAAAGCTCTTGGACGTAACTAGTTTCATTCATTATTTGGCAAGTTGGGCATTTCTGATCCCCATGCTCCAACTTGAGGGAGGTTGTTAAGGAATATAAATATTACTTGTAATTGTAATTAGATTCTATTTCCTTTTCCTAGCTCGTATAGCTATTTTTTACTATTACATAATGTACTCTGAGGTCATGAATAAAAACACAGATCATTACCATTATTTTCTACAACAACTCTCAACTTAACTTTGAGCTGCATTTACTTTTTTGTTTATCCAAGTTTCTCAGTTCTTGGCAAGTGGTATCAGAGTAGGTCAATTCTTGGCTTGTAATTGTTCCAATTCTTGAAGAAATGACGTACGAGTGTTTCAAATCTGAATGGGTAGAGACTTCCCCTTATTTTGGTGGCAAGAACCCAAGGGTTTAGGTGGAAAAGTTCAATCAATTGTTCTTGGCGAATTCGACTCCAAAGGCTCAAAGATTGAAGTTGGTGGAACCCTATTTAAAGGAGCGGGCAGCAACTTGGTTTGAAGTCATTAAACTTGTAAGAGGTCTAGTTTCTTGGGAAAGTTTTTCAAAACTTTCTTGGTTTGAAGTCATTCAACTTGGTTATGGAATTAGAATATTCTTACCATATTACTTGTAGATGTAATTGTATTCTATTACATTTTCCTAGCTTGTATAGGTATCATTTTCTACTATATAATGTATCCTGAATTCATGAATACAGACACAAATTATTACCCTTATTTTCTACTCCCTCCGTCCCAGCTAATTTTGCACTCTCCCTTTTTGGACGTCTCAGCTGTTTTTGCACTACCTCATTTTTTGCCATAAATGGATTGCTTTTATTATTTGTTTACTCAAGTTGGGCCCAATTTCTGATTTTTTAACCCAATAATATTAGGATACCCCACTTCAATTTCAAGATACCCCACTTCAAAGACATAAAATAACATATCCTTAAAAATACTTCCAATTTCTCTCTCCGCAGAAAGAGCTGGGATGGAGGGAGTACATGGTATCAGAGCCTTGAAACCTTAAACAGAAAATTTCCACTGAAATCCCGAGCTCCTTCCACCATTCAGATCCGCCACACGCGCCACCACGTGTTTGGTCACACGTTACCGTTGCATCCTCCACGCACCACTGCCATCCCGCCAAACAGGTCCACTGTTCCGCTGCTCTGCCTCATCGGCCCGCCGGAGCTCTTCAACTTTCACACACTGCCACTAGTTCAACGCATCGGTGTGTCCTGTCAATCTGATTTGTTGCCAGTTATTGTACCTGCTGTTGATCTGTACCTAATTTTCCACTATGTCTGGCTCTGAAGAACAGACTAGTCTTGATGCACCTGAGACTCCAAAGCTTCAGGATATGAGTGGTTATGATGTGATTGCAACTTTACTTCAGCAGTTGCAATTGCAATATGCCTCTCTAACTGCTTTACCTATTGGTCGTATGTCGATTGATCCTTACTTTATTGTTTTTGGTGATGGTCCATGTTTACAAGTTATACCGAACACGCTGAAAGGTTAAGAAAATTATATTGAATGGTCTGACGTGATTTGCTGCGCATTCCAGGTTAAGAACAAGATTGGGTTCATTGATGGATCCTGATACTGCTGATTGGCCTGGGGTTAATGCTACCCTTGTCTGCTGGATCTTGCAAACCTTGGATCCGATGTTTAGATCTTCTACAAGCTCATTTTCCACAGTTAAGGATCTGTGGGATGACCTGAAGGTATTCTTGCCGATGGTATGAAGGTTTTGCAAATGCAAATGCAAATGCAAGAGGCTATTCAGAGTTGCAGGCAAAACAGTCAGCCTATCGATATTTACTTTGCCAAACTGAAGGAGTTATTTGCAGATTATCACTGCATGCGGCCTCTCCTAGTCTGTGCCCATGAAGAAAGCAAGGCATTATGCCATTGCAATATTTCTGCAAAAGTCTTCCAAGAAAGACAGAAGGATTTGATCTATCAATTCATCTCTGGCCTCGACGAAGGTTTTCACACCTTGCTATCACATATCTGAGCATTGATCCAATGTCATCTGTCATGAAAGTGTATGCCCTTATTGCTCAGGAGGAGAATCATAAAGCTTTCATTCATGCTCGTAAGCCTTCTTCTAACTCCATGGCTTATGCTGCACGACGTCCACCACCTGCAAGTTCTTCTCCAGCTTTTCTTTCTGCATCTGACCGGAAGAATCTTGTTTGTACACATTGTCATCGCAAGGGTCATGGTAAGGATACCTGTTTCCAGATACACAGTGTACCAGAATGGTTCAAGGAGTTGAAGGAGAAAGCCAGGACCACCAAGAAACTGGTGCCAGCTATCCGGACGTCCGACACCACAACCGATCCCGGAGGTGCTGCCGTGGCACTCTCTCTCCCGCCACCGTTCGCTGGCGCAGCCACGTTATCGCACAGTCTAGTGGCGGCGTCTTCCTCTGGCCGTGTCCCTGCCCTATCCGACTTTAGCCCTACTCTGTCTGATAACCAATGGAGCACTACCATGCAGTTGTTTAATCAGTTTAATTCTCTTACTGACAATGAGTCTGGTAAGTATACTTTACCATGGATACTTGATTCAGGAGCCTTATATCACATGACTGGCGACAAAGGTTCTCTTATTGATCTTATTACTACTATTGATACTGTGAATGTCGTTCTTCCTGATGGCTCGGTGTCATCCTTCACTCAATATGGCTCTATTTTCTTTGGTTGTGTTACTCTACCTCATGTTTTATATATACCTACATTGCGGTGCAATTTGTTATCATGTTCTAGATTGTTATCTACCCTGAACTGTCTAGCTTTGTTTACTGAAAATTATTGCATTTTATAGATAAGCAGCACGAGGAAAGTGATTGGCATGGGTGAACAGATAGGGGGCATTTTGGCTTCGTCTGCTAGATACTCGTGTTTATCATCCTATCCTGCAGTCTCTTCCTACAGTGGCTTTCGTATCTTCTTCTAACGTATGGCATCAGCGTTTTGGACATCCTTCCTCCACGATGTTGTCTTCTATTTCTTATATTGATTTTGGCACTAATAAGAATTATGTTCCTTGCTCTATATGTTATAGAACAAAACAGACTAGACATAGTTTTCCATTGAGCTCTACAAATGCTACTGCATTGTTTTAATTAATACATTGTGATGTTTGGGGACCTTATCGAACACCATCTTCTAGTGGTGCATTTTATTTTTTGACTATAGTTGATGATTATTCTCGAGCTATTTGGGTTTATTTGTTAGTAGGTAAATTTGAAGTAGCTTCTAGATTTTTAGAATTTAGTGACCTAGTGAAGAACCCGTGGGGCCGAACAATACAACGAGTTCGGGCTGATAACGACACTGAATTTTTACCTTTGAGATCTCACTTTACTACATCTGGGATCATTTTTGAGACATCTATGGTTGACATATCACAGCAGAATGGTTGAGTTGAAAGAAAGTGTCGCCATTTGCTCAATGTGGCATGTGCTTTACTGGTCTAAGCCAATCTTCCTATTGAATTTTGGGGAGAATGTGTTCTTACTACTGCTTACCTGATTAACCAAACACCTACACAACATCTCAACGATCGCACTCCTTTTGAGTTGCTTTATGGGCAAGCTCCGAAGTACTCATCATTAAGAGTTTTTGGATGCTTGTGTTTTGTTGCTCATGTTCCCAGATATCGTGACAAGTTTTCACCAAGAAGTCGACGGTGTCTATTTCTTGGTTATCCTGCCGGAAAGAAGGGCTATCGCCTTTTTGACTTGGAAACCCGTGTGATCTTTACCAGTCTGGATGTTGATTTTGTTGAAGACCAGTTCCCGTATTCTGTAACTCTAACTTTTTCCTCTTCCGACTTCTGCCTCTTTTGACAAACCCGGCAGCCCCGCTACATCACCGCCGGTTTCCTCCTCCCTACTGTCTGAGATGCACAGAATTTTTATTCTGCCATCCACTGTCGGCCAGTCATCGCCGACCGCCTCCAATCCTTCGCCGCCGGCCCACCGCTGTTCGTCGGCAGTCAGTTGCTACTGGCTGCTGCTGGTCCATCACTGCCATCCACCACTGGTCAAATACCGTTATTCAGCCACCGTCGTCTACCGTTGGACAGTCGTCGTCGATCATTATTCGTCGGCCGCCACTGGTCAGTTGCCACTGGTCGTCCTTCGCCGGTCGCCGCCGGTCAGTCGCCACCAGTCGTCACCGTCATCCTACGCCGGCATCTACTTTACTGGCTTCTCTGGTCCTGGATGGTTCCACTACCGAGTTGCCACCTACCAGACAGAGTGTTCGACCTAGCCGACCGCCGTCTTAATTGGTAGATACGACTGTGATAATTATGCATGTGCTCTTACTACTGAAGACCCCCCTTCCGTCGTCACTTTCCTCAGGTGTTCTCTATCCCCTTACTGATTATGTAAACTGCGATAATTTTTTTAGTATGCATTCTAGATTTTTGGGTGCTGTAATGTCTAGTGCAGATCCCACTTCTTATTCTGAGGCTTCCCAGCATGCTCATTGGTGAGACGCTATGACGGAAGAACTTACTGCACTAAAGCGCAATCAGACATGGACTTTGGCTCCTATGCCTTTAAATAAAAAGGCCATTGGGTGCAAATGGGTCTACCGGATGAAGTTTCGGTCCGATGGTACTATTGAACATCATAAGGCACGCCTAGTGGTTCTTGGGAATCGCCAGGTGGAAGGAATTGATTATACTGAGACCTTTGCTCCAGTTGCAAAGATGAGTTCTATTCATTTATTCCTGTATGTTGCAATTATTCATGGTTGGGAACTGCATCATATGGATGTCCACAATGCTTTCCTGCATGGTGATTTGCATGAGGAGGTGTTCATGAGACCTCCACCTAGACAGGTTTGTTGCCTTCAAAAATCTCTTTATGGTCTTCGTCAGGCTCCTAGAAATTGGTTTGCTAAATTGGCCCAGGCTTTATGAGCATTTGGATTTGTTCAGAGTAAGGCTGATTACTCTCTGTTTGTATTTTCTCGTGGATCAGTTTCTTTACATGTACTGGTTTATGTGGATGATTTGGTTATAGCTGGTAGTTCTTCTTCGCTCATCTCTGAGTTCAAAAAATACTTAAGTTACTATTTCCATATGAAAGATCTTGGTCTACTTAAGTATTCTTTGGGCATAGAGATTGCTAGAAGACCGGATGGGATTTTTCTTTCGCAAAGGAAATATGCTTTGGACATTTTATCAGATACTGGTCTATCTGCCTCTAAATCAACTGACTTTCCGATGGAGCAACACCATGATTTGGCACGTGTTGAAGGTCTAGCCTACCATGACCCGGAGCAATATCGATGCCTGGTTGGGCACCTGATCTACCTGACTATTACTCGCCCTGAACTTAGCTATTCAGTCCATACACTTGCACAATTCATGAAGTCCCCTTGTGTTTCTCACTGGCAAGCTACTGTTCATGTGTTGCCCTACCTGAAGAGTCATCCTGGTCAAGGTTTATTTCTCTCTTCTCGCAGTACGTTACAATTGACTGCTTACTGTGATTCGGATTGGGCTACATGCCCGATTACTCGGTGTTCTCTTTCTGGTTATTTTGTAATGATTGATGATTCTCCGGTTTCTTGGAAGACTAAGAAGCAACATACTGTTTCTCTGTCTTCTGCTGAAGCGGAGTATCGTGCTATAACGGTTACCTGCTGTGCGTTGTTATGGCTTAAGTCTTTACTGAAGAACTTAGAGGTTGTGCACTCCTCTCCTATGTGATTATTTTGTGGCAGTCAATCTGCTCTTCATATTACGGCAAATCTAGTGTTTCATGACCGCATAAAGCACATTGAAGTTGATTGTCATTTTTTCTGGGATCTTGTTCAATCTGGCACTATTGTTACTCAACATATCCATACGACAGACCAACCTGCAGATTTGTTCACTAAGGCTCTCGAGAGTAACCAGTTTCATTCTTTACTTAGCAAGTTGGGCATTTCCGATCCCCATGCTCCAACTTGAGGAGGAGTGTTAAGGAATTAGAATATTCTTACCATATTACTTGTAGATGTAATTGTATTCTATTACATTTTCCTAGCCTGTATAGGTATCCTGTACTATATAATGTATATTGAATTTCACGAACACAGACACGCAATTATTACCCTTATTTTCTACAACTCGATTTGGTGCTGAAGAAATCGAAGAAAATGGAAATTGCTGGCAGCAAATTATGACTTTTCATAAATCAGGGTTGCGGTTGAAGATAAAGGTAATTTGGTCACCTCACTGAAATATGAGTCAGCATAAGATTACATTTTTTTCTGAAATCTGGACAGTATCTGAATATGAAAAATTTGAGGCATTGCAAACGAGCAGATGGATGAGATCGATTAATTGTGGATGCAAGAAGAGAAAAGTGATCTAGCATCTGTTCCACATTCTCAATCCAAGGTAACTATTCCTTCAGTTTTCGTGGTAGAAATCCTAGGAAATGGCTTAAGGAAATTGATGAACACTTCAGAAATTTTTTATTTAAGTTCTCGGAAGGTGAATGGTTGAATATAGTGAAGCCACTTTTTTTGAATGGAACTGAACGCTGGAATTGAATCTTTTATATATGTTGGGAGAATTTGGGGAAACTCGTGGGAAGGGTTTTCAACTCAACTGATTGAAACTTTCGAAGCCAATGAAAGTGACGAAGAATGGCAACCTCCAAGTTTTGATCAAACTATTGAGAAAATTAAACATCTTAGCAACACGTGGGAAGTAAAAAGAACTCTGTCAGTAGATTCTAAGGTTGATGCAGTCAGTTGTATTGTTGGAAAATTGAAAATATTGAGACTTATGAAAATTTGTGTGTGATGAAGAATATGGAGACAAAATAAAGTTCAAATGCAGCTGATAAGCTAGTTCAGTCTGACCAGGAAGATGAGAAAATTCACGAATTAAATACGATTCAAATGAAATTGGAAGAAGAAGATCTCGGACTGAATTAAATGGCAATTTCTGAAGATACCTCTGAAAATGAAACCCGAACGTAGCCTTTCTCAGATTCTCCTAGTAAAGTCGTCCAACCTCTAGAGACTTTTAAATATATTCTAGTTTTTGGAAGGGAATTTTGGGATGTGCATGGTGATCATAATGATGCAGGTGGTATAGTCAATGCTTCAATTACTAAGATTGATAGTGATTTTTATGGCTTTCTTGAAATTAATGGTGAAGATGGTTGTGAGAATTGGAATTATGAAATAAGGGAAGACACTTTAGAATATATGGAAAATTATTGTGTTAGTTCTCATGAGAAAAGTGCTGGTACATTGGAATTTTCTAAAGAAATTGAAGGTTCAGACTCAAAGAAGAAATCTTGTAGTGAGATGGAGTTATGCGGAAAAAAATTCGGTAAGCAAACATTATGGGTGCATAAAGGATGTCTTAGAACTTGGTGAAGTTGCTGAATTGTATTCAATTGCTAATCTGCACAGTATTTACGAGATAGGAAAATCTATCAGAATTTGCAAGTCCTTTGATCCAGGAATTTTTGGAAATTATTGGGGAGGTTTAAAAGAAAGTTCTTGTTATGAAGAATTATATTCATGTTGTGAGTTAGTGAGTATCATTGACGATAAGGAGATCAAAATTTCTAATTCATGGGATAAGTTTGTGAGTGCATTTAAAGGTAGTGGAGAAGATTTTCTTAGCTTTCCTCGCTCTATATATGAAGATTCTTACAGCTCTTTAAATGTTGAAATAGGAAAGCAACAAGTAAGTTCACATAGTTAAGTGCATGTTTGACATACTGAAAGTTAGAAACTGGATAATTGAAGTTGAGGGGAGACAACTGGATGCAACTACACTAGTAGGGAAACAATCTCATAAGCCCGGGTGGGTATCTCAGAGGGAAACAAGGCTACAATATTGTACAACATGGTTCTTGAGGAGAGAAGTTGGCCTTTTGGCATGATAATGATCAAAGGGTTTGATCTGAACCTAGGGACTTATCAGATTGTTGAAGCTCATCGAAGTAAAAATATAATCTTGACGGATTTGGATGGCGTTCTAATTTCAACAGTACAAGATGCATTATTGATGAATAGAAACATCACATTTTCACCATCAAAGCTTGAGGGCAAGCTTAGGCTTAGAGGGAGATATTGTTAGGCTTTTTGATCCTTGAAGCTACGTGTTTATTGTACAGGGAATATATGGGATCTTGGCACATTCCAGGAGGCACTATTATGCTCATTGGGTTCTTGAGATTTTTTTAACCTCTCACTTCAACGTGCATGTATATGTGATAGTCAAAAGGATTGTTATAATGCATTTGAGTATCAACTGATAGGTTATGGTTTGGTAGACCCATTTGTGTTAATTGCTTGTTTTGAGATGTTCAAATGGTACAAGAGAAAATACATTTTTAAACAAGAAAGTGGTAAAAGTTGCAAATTGTTGATTATTGAGATAAATTCTCCAAAAGCTACAGAATTGCAACTTTAGAGGAACTGGTGTAAGATGGGGAGAGATCCGTTTACAAGTGATGTATATTGGAAAATTTTGGGATCATCAGGATTTTCACTTTGTTCTCGACTTGCTGTATTCTGTACTATTGATGATGCCATATGGGTCAGAGAGAACTTAGAATGCTTGAAACTGTTAAATTCTTGGGATAAAATTGTACCATATTCAGAGGAGGGACAAAGATGAAGATCAGTGTTTTACATAGAAAATCATAAAGTTTTAAGCACGATCTTTTTCATCATTTTGTCCACACTTTTTCTTTAACTTCAGCCTAGCAAATCCATCCCAAAGAAGCTTCATTTTGATGGGACCATATTGCTGTGAATATTGAGGTTAGTGTTGCTGGAGAGAACAAAAATATGGTAATGAAGGTATGGTTTTGTATTTGTTGGCTTACGTATTGGTTGGTTTACAAGTTACAACACATTACCTAACTTCTTGTTTGGTTGGCTTCAACACCTTAAGTCTCCTGGAAGTGGAGATTTCACTGCACCAATCCTATATTGGTTCAGTTTTGGGAAATTATCAACTGAAACTTCCCAAGTTATCAGATCAGTGGAATATTAGTTTTTTAGTTCAGAACAAGAAGGTTTCAATTTTTGCAGATTCCTGGAATTCAACTAGGTGTACTTACTAAGTCAAGCTTAAGGACAAGCTTCATTTTAAGGAGAAGGGATCGTCATGATACTGGGATATTGACGAGGGCAGGAGAGTCTTTTAGCAAGAAGTTCAACGAAAGAATTCAGTTAGCTTCTTTAACTGAAGGCTGGACTATGAGAGAGCTCGAGAATTAATTCTTTGAAATTAGTTGAGAGTATTTACACCATTAAGTAGTATAAAAAGAGAATCGAGATATTAGTTTAGGGATCGATATAGCTCTGATCACAAAATTGTTCTTCTTTCCCTATGAATTTCACCTTCTTTCTCGTCTAAATCTACAACTCTTAACTTAACTTTGAGCTGCATTTACTTTTTTTGTTTTTTCCAAGTTTCTCAGTTCTTGACACCTTGCCCCTTATCAACACAGCCTACACACTTCTCTTTTCTTTCAACAGAATCAGACATATTTTCTCCATCTTGTTCTTGTGTTTAGTATGCTCAGAACCGATCGTCCTTGCCATGCTGGTTGTCCTCACCGCGCCACACGTCCTCGCCGCATCACTCCTTCTCCACACGCTACCACTTCAGTCACCACACCACCTCCTCACTCCCTGCACCACCACTTCACTCTAGGTGCCAACGATTTCAGACAAAACTGCTCCTTCTTCATCCGCCATTAGCATCTCTGCCCCGCCACAAGCCTCCTTATCCCACCACCAGTCTCACTAACTTGTCACCACGCCACTCGATTTTTCCGGATCTAAATTAGGTTTGTAGCTTCAAGATTTAATGTAATCTTTGTGTTGTACTTCATTTTAAATTTGGATGTATCAAGTATTTGTAAATATGTCGATGTAAATTTCTAAATCTGGATGATGTTCTATTGTAAATCAGGGTATCTCTTTAAGAGATATGGCTTTGGTTTGTTCGCCGGATTTGGTTGCCGAATTTGGCTCGGTTAGGAACTACCAAAAGCAGAACCGATCGGTTCTGCTTTTCGGTAGCTTTTTTTTAATTCCATTTAATTCTAGCGTACAATGTCGCAACATGGTCGTTGATGCTAAATTGCAGTAAAAGCTACTACCGAAGTAACACCTGGTTTCAGTCAAAATTACTTTTTACCTTGGTTATTTTTCAGAAAATCGAGGTAAAAAATACTTTATAACCATAGTAAAAAGTATAATTTTTACTCTCTTTACATTTACTTCAGCTTTTTTAGGGCTGAAAATCGAGGTAAAAACCCCTCCAAAACTGAAGTAATAGGTGTTGTATCTTGTAGTGAAAAATCAAAACTGAGGTGAGCGTGGAATCAAAGAATGTTGAGAGAGAAGGGCCTATAATAGACCTGTAGCATCATTGGTGAAACAAGGACCGATAATAAGAATGGAGCTTTGATAATAAACTTTCTAGTTTTGTCGCCTTCGTACTTCAAGAACACCAAGTTTCTTTCTGATCTGTTGAGTTTATGATTCAAGAAATCGGACAAGACAATGTGGTGCAGATTGTTGTAGATGCAACTCTTAATTAATTAGTAAATTTGGAAATTGATTCCGAAAAAAGGGTTTTCGTTGCTGCTTTCGTGATCTTTATGTATCCAAAACTGCTTATTTATAACACTTTCTACAATTTCATGTTTTGATTAACTTGTGAAAATCTAATTAGGCTACTGTAAAACTAACTGCATAAAACTATCTGTTGGAAAAAAATGGTAAATATATTTATCACTCACACTGCTTGAAATGTGCAATGTCATACTGGGTAATTAAATTCACTCTTCTTTTCAGTATTCTTGTATTTTTTATGTTTCAAAATCATAAATTTATTGTTGAAAGTTTTAATCAACTTAATAAAAAAAATTAAAAGATCAATTAATGTGCTTTAACAAAAAAAATGTAAGGTAACCGTTAATGCACACACATATATTGATCAATGTGAACGCATTTGTGGAAGAATATGCCCCTTTTAATTTTTATGGTTAGAAGGTAGTTTTGTGCCCTTAAGGCAATTGCTTCAGTTGGTCATGTGTTTTTGTCCAAAACTACATCTAAGCATTTATTTAATTTTCAAATAAGATATATAAAGTCAGAAATTTTTAAAATATAAAAATCCCTTGTGTAGAAAATAAGGGTAATAATGTGTGTTTGTATTCATGGTCTCACGGTACATTATATAGTGGTACAGAATACCTATACATGCTAGGAAAAGGGGAATAAATCTAATTACAATTACAAGCAATATCTACATTCCTTAATACTCTTCCTCAAGTTGGAGCATGAGGATAAAAAATGCCCAACTTGCCAAGTAATGAATGAAACTGGTTACGTTCGAGAGCTTTGGTAAACAAGTCTGCATGTTGATCTAAAGTGCGGATATATTGAGTAGCGATAGTACCGGACTGTACAAGATCCCGGACAAAATGACCGTCAACTTCAATATGTTTCGTACGTTCATGGAACACCAGATTTGCCACATTATGAAGAGCATATTGATTGTCACAAAATAAATGCATAGGAGTAGTATGTGCAACCCCCAAGTCTTTAAGCAAAGACTTGAGCCATAACAATTCACAACATATAACAGCTATAGCACGATACTCCGCTTCAGCAGATGACTAGAAACTGTAGGTTGCTTCTTAGTCTTCCAAGAGACCGGAGAATTGCTTATCATCACAAAGTATGTGGAAAGATAACGTCGGGTAGTAGGGAATGCAGCCCAATCAGAATCACAGTAAGCAGTCAACTGTAATGCATTACGTGAAGAAAGAAATAAACCTTGACCAGGATAACTCTTCAAATAGTGCAACACACGAACTGCATCTTGCCAGTGAAGAACATAAGGAGACTTCATTAACTGGGCAGGTGTATGAATTGAATAACTGAGCTCAGGCGAGTGATGGTGAGGTAGATCAGGCGCCCAACCAGACGCTGGTAATGCTCAGGATTGTGGTAAAGTGGACCTTCAACATGCGCCAAATCATTTTGTTACTCCATCAGAAAGTTAGTTGGTTTAGAAGCAGATAAACATGTGTCAGATAAAATTTCCAGGACATATTTGCATTGTGAAAGAAACATCTCATTCGGTCTTCTAGCAATCTCTATACCCAAGAAATACTTAAGAAGACCAAGATCTTTCATGTGAAAACAAGAGCTCAAGTATTTCTTGAATTCAGAGATAAGCAATGTAGAACTAATAGCAATAACCAAATCATCCACATAGACAAGTACACAAAAAAATACCTAACCATGGGAGAATGTAAAAAAATAGTAATATTCTTTACTCTGAAAAAATCCAAATGCACGCAAAGCCTGAGCCAATTTGGCAAACTAATTATGAGAAGCCTAGTGAAGACCATAAAGAGATTTTTTTAAGGTGACATACTTATCCAGGGGGTGCAGGATAGCCAGGGGGGAGGCCGCATGAAGACCTCTTTATGCAGCTCACCATGTAGAAATGCATTATGCGCATCCATTTGATGTAGTTCCTAACCACGAATAGCTGCAATAGACAGGAGCAGGCGAACCAAACTCATTTTTGCAACAAGAGCAAGTGTCTCAGTATAGTCAATCCCTTCAATCCGACAATTGCAAAGAACCACCAGGCGAGTTTTATGACACTTGATAGTACCATCAGACTTATACTTGGTACGGTAAACCCATTTGCAACCAATGGTAGTCTTATCCAGAGGTACCATCATCCATGTCTGATTGCACTCAAGCACAGTAATCTCATCAGCCATAGCATCTCTCCAATTTCTATTATATGGTTACCAGTCGGAGTCCCACCGCGCGATGCGCAGTGATGTTGATTAAAAACAATTGTTTAAATAAAATGTTGTATATATGTTTCATAGATGGCAAAGTGTTGGAAAAAACCGTCTTTCCACAATTTTTCATAGATTTATGAAAAGACGTGGTTTAATTAGAATAATAAAAAGATAAAAAAAAATTTAGTTGTAATATTAAAAATTTATTATGCAACGTTTAGTAATTATAAGTTTTATGTTAATGGTTCTTTCCTCGAATCACTTTCAGCAGCCTCATTTCTACTACCTTCAATCTTTTGTTTCTCTTATGTTCGTATATAGCCTACCAACAATCAAATCCCTACAATATCATTGGTCTTAGGGCTGCGACGTAAAATTTTCCTTTCAAATTGAGCAATACACAACTGTCACAAAAAATAGAAGTTACATTTCTCTATTTGTTGCAACTATTTTGACTTCTATGTGCAATGCGTTTATCTACTTCCCAAACCCTCAAAGGATGAATCATGTACTACTTCTTTGATTAATAAAAATTACATTCCATGCATTCATCTTTAACTCTAATTCCAGCTGTGATGCTCACACTCTTCAAATTTTAGGTACCTCAAAACCCTTAAACCCTTGGTGTCCTCTCGAGCAACGTGGACTATTAAAGAGATATCAGATATGTATCACAATTAAAGGTTTCTGCAATATAGAAGTCCTAAGATGTACATGGAGAACGCGGGTGCCAATTTTGCTGAAAAGTGAAGCAAAACAACATCATAAAGAATTATAATGCGAGCATAGGTTTCTAAGGAAATGAGAAGAAGATGGACAATGACAAAAATAGTGAAAATGAGAACCGAGATATGTAGGAAAGCATGCCTGCAAATGCTAATAATTGCGATGGTCAAGCAATCATAGAACCAAAGATCAAACAGGGTGACAATGAGGATACAAAAGGTATTAACACTAGTACAATATTACTCTATCATAAAAATGCAATCACATACAAAATCATGGAAAATTAAGGAGAGAAACTCATTCGTCGATCAGTTCGCTTATAATCACAATTTTAAAATCTAATATCAACAATATTAACAATATCCATCACCAATAGAGAGAGAGAAAACCAATTCGTCGATCAGTTCACTTCCGTTCACAATTGAAAATCTAATATCAACAATATTAACAATATTCATCACCAATAGAGAGAAAAGAAACATTTGTATTACCTGGAGGTGAAGAGACGAAGCTCTTCTTGCCGGAACGGCGCCGGGAGGAAACAGAGAGCGGCGAAAGTGCTTCTCACCAAAACGACATCAGACAGAAGTAGTGAGCGGCAAGAAATCACAATGGCAGAGAATGAGAGTGGTTGTTGAGAAGGAGACCATGGCAGAGAGGTTGGGAATAGCCGGTCGACATAGAAGGGAACTATATAGGTTGGGTGGTGATTGGGAAAAAAGGTGTTGTTTTAGTTACTTAGGGTAGTCAAAATGACTTAAATACCCCCATTGATAGACAGAAAGTAAACAATGTCTATTATATGGTGCTTGAGATTATACAGTAAAGAATTAAAACCAATAACATATTATAATATTATTATGTTATTTTTAAACAATTTGAATTTAGATTAATTAAAATGACTTCAATATCCCCGATTGACAGCATCATCCATACAATTTCTATTATATAGTACTTCGAATATTATTTTATTAATTAGGAATAGATTTTATACAGCTTGGACCAGGCTATGGGCCACTCGTACCTCATTTATGGGCACTTTAGCAAACGTAATAGTAAGAAACGAGTCACCAATTGGAAATTTGGCAGTTTGGTAATTTGCAATTTGGTAGTTTGGCAATTGGCAATTTGGCAGTTTGGCAATTTGGCAGTTTTGCAATTTGGCAATTAGCAGTTGGCAATTGGGCAGTCTAGCAATTGGCAATTGGGCAGTCTGGCAATTGGCAATTGGCAATTGGGCAGTTTGGCAATTGGTAATTTGGTAGTTTGGCAGCTGGCAATTTGGCAGTTTGGCAGCTGGCAATTTGGCAGTTTGGCAACTTGGTAGTTTGGCAGTTTGGCAATTTGGCAAATTGGCAGTTTGGCAATTGGCAGTTTGGCAGTTTGGCAATTGGGCAATTTTTCAGTTGGCAATTTGGCAGTTTGGCAATTGGCAATTTGATATTGGCAATTGGCAATTGCCAAATTGGAAATTTGGCAAATTAGGAAATTGGGAATTGGCAAATTGGGAAATTGGGAAATTGGCAATTGGGTAATTGGCGAATTGGCAATTGGGCAATTGGGCAATTGGGCAATTGGGCAATAGGCAATTGGGAATTTGGGCAATAGGCAACTGGGGAATTGGGCAATTGGCAACTGGGGAATTGGGCAATTGGCAACTGGGGAATTGGGCAATTGGCAACTGGGGAATTGGGCAATTGGCAACTGGGGAATTGGGCAATTGGCAACTGGGGAATTGGGCAATTGGCAACTGGGGAATTGGGCAATTGGCAATTGGCAATTGGGGAATTGGGCAATTGGGGAATTGGGCAATTGGCAATTGGGCAATTGGGGAATTGGGCAATTGGCCATTGGGAATTGGGTAATTGGGAATTGGGAATTGGACCATTGGTAAATTTGGGAATTGGGCCATTGGCAATTTGGGAATGGGCAATTGGCAATTGGCCAATTGGCAATTGGCAAATTGGTAATTGGGGAATTGGGCAATTGGCAATTGAGGAATTGGGCAATTGGCAATTGGGGAATTGGGCCATTGGGAATTGGGAATTTGGCCATTGGGAATCGAGAATTGGGCCATTAGGAATTGGGCCATTGGCAATTTGGGAATTGGGCCATTGGCAATTTGGGAATTGGGCCATTGGCAATTGGCCAATTGGCAATTTGCAAATTGGCAATTTCCAATTTGCCAATTGCCAATTGCCAATTGCTAAAGCATCATACACTTCATTCTTGATCTCTTTATATGGTACATGTTTTTCTGAGAGAAAGTTTGCTGATAGGTAAGAATCCATTTCTATTCTTACTTCCTGGATGTTGAATAATTTTCTAGTCTACGAAAAAAGTAAGTAGAAGGGAAGTAAAGGAGAATAGAATGAAAGAGATATATATATATATATATATATAAGCAACTTTCAAGTCGTGTATTACACTTTCCTTAAGGTTTTATTTGTTACTTTTGTGTGCATATGATATAGAACAAATATACTCTAGGATAAAATGAAGCTTTGTTGACAATAGTTTGCACTAACTACTTCAACACCAAAAACAAAAAGAAGAAGAGCATAATGGTTTCTTGTGAATGAATGGTTTTTTGTGAATGAATGGTTTTTTCCAACAACAAAACTCCACCATTCTGACCTCTATTTATAGAGCTAAATGGCATTCCCAATGGACACAATGATTAACGATGAAGAGTCATGATGCGCCCAAATCTATCGCCGCCTCCGCACTGCCTTGGTTGATTGGAATGTGCAAAGACAAAGCCCCCGGAGGTTTCCGGGGGGAAGAGGCTCTGGCGACCAAGTAATCAAATAGGCTACCAAAGTGTAATTAGGAATGAATAGTTGAGTTGTGTAGGGTTACCTTTGGCATTTATATAGGTAGGTAAGTAGGGCAACTATTTTGTTTGCTTGTGGAGCAAGTACTCTCACCTTGGGCCAGCCCGAAATGCTTTACCCAAAGGGCAAAACTATGGACTTAAGGTCGGCTACATGGGTATTTAGGCCCATGCAAATTTACACATTATCAAGTCATGTATCTTAGAGTTGAACCCTTTGAGATTGCTTGAATGATTGATCTCATCCCTTGATGAATTATGACTTTTATCTTTTCAATAAGAGTAAAATACCAACAATCCCCTCCATTTTAGATTATTGAAAAATATTTTCTAGGTCACTGAACCCATTCTGATAACAAGTGCATTAGCAGTGGTGTCTTTCGATTGAACCACTACCTTAGTCAAAGTTTCTATAACTCGTCGAGCCGCTTGGTAGGCTAAGCTTTGAACCAACAGTTTATCAATCACACACAGATTCGCTTCCTCTAAATTGATATAAAACAACACATATCAATTCGTGTGCCCCAATTATATTCATGAATGTTTCCAAAGTTCAAACCAGAACTTTGATTGACTTCAAGTCATACACTCACATAGTCAAGTTCATATGCCCCCACCATACGAAGTATTTTTTCTTTCACGCAAACAACATATGAATATATTGTATTTGGCATTTCTTAAACCTTTTAAGAACACTAAGTTCATCCTCTCATATACTAATGGGAAATAAGCACCATATTCTCAAATAGTGCTCCAACCATTTAACAATGTACTTTCACTCATTGAATCCAAGACTAGGCAATTTGCTAGTGTCGAATTGAGGTTTCCACTGTTGTATGGTTTATATTATGGATTTAAATCCATCTCAGTGGATGTTTTCACCACCATATCTGATATGCTTCATTATGTGTGTGTTAACTGATGCATTTGACATACTTTTCAGCTACTTTTACTTGGTGGATTGCTTGTATTAGTTGGTTTTACGTGACAAGGGATCTAGACGACCATGTTTGGTTTTCTTGTCTAAATTCCACATTTTGTAGACTTAATTGATACTAATTGCCATCTTTTATCCACGGGCTCCTTGATCTTCCTTGTGATCATCTTTAGTAGGTCGTCCATGGGTACTTTTTGTTTACATTCTATGTGAAGGCCGTTCGTAAGGGCGGTAGAAGATATTGAAGGTTGTTCGCAAGGACGGTAGTAGATACGAAAGCCATTCACATTATAATGGTAGAGATGAAGGCCACGATCATCAATGCGGGGTAGAAGGAGATTTAAGCCAAAGATAGGCAGCAACGGAGTTCATAGCGGCCAATGAAGAAACGAGGAATCGTAGTCCGATGAGTTGTGCTTCAGTAAGATAAAGATCCAAGAATAATTAGCCTTAAAGGCTGGTTCCATTGGATTTATCTTCTTGAGTACTATAAAATCAACTATTAAAACTCTCAAATCGGACTAAAGGTTCTCCCGTAGCAAAGGAAACTAGTTCAGCCGGCCGAAGCACCAACAGGTCATACATGGCCGTGCATGGTTAGGCACCAATGGCCTGTGCCAAAGGAGATGCCCCGTGCCAAGGAGACCAACGCGAGGCAGTGGCGTGACCCACGCTAGAAACAATGGGCCACCAAGCACGAATTAAAGACCTCTCTGCACGATTAAGTATGGGTGTATGCGTCTCATTTTAGGCATCTTGCGCCGTTCCAAGTCCATTATGCTAAGACCAGCACACGGGATGTGGGAATTATGTTAAGACCAGCCGTTCCAAGTCCATTATGCGGCCCACACCAAGTTTCTGAGCAAATCACCTAGCCTAACTATGGCCCGTGCCAACAGTCACCAGTGCAAATTAGGACGTCAAGATTCACCACTCTGACGGATCCCTGCAGGAGATGACGCGGCCCGCGCCAGTGCTAGATGCGACACGCGCCAACCCTCGCACCCTGCGCCACGATGAAGATCTGTGCCACACTCAAGAATAGATGCCCCGCGCCCATGAAGCGACAAAACCTGTGCCAAGCCTCACGCCCCATGCCAAGTACGTGCCACGGGCCACGTCATCCGTGAGGTCCCGCATCGGGAGGCGGCTGAGCTACGATTTGCCCTATTTTGGGCCTATTTTTAGGCCCAATCTCCTACTACTATATATAGAACCTTAGTCTACTAGGTTTTCATGTCTTACATACCTCTATTATATTTATAGGAGTAGTTTGGAGATTCTCTCCCTAGGTGAGTGTTGCAAAATAGGGTTTAAAGAAAGTGAAGAAAATAGTAGGGTTAAGGGGTTTATATAGATAACCTGAAAGTTTTAACGGTTGAGATTTAATGAAAGAGAAAAATGAATGGTTCAGATACATGCATCATCTTAGCACTGCTGCAGGATGCTTATAGTTGCATTTTTTCATATTTTTTGGAACCCAAGAGCAAAGACGAATGAATTTTTCTAAGTCTCAAGCACCGGTAAAAAAAAACGGTGCTAAAAGTAGTTAAAGCAGCTGCCTCAGGCTGCTTCAATTTTTTTTAGAAACAGAGAGGAAGGGATCTAAAAATATTTCTAAGTATCAAGCACCGATACAGTTACCGGTGCTACAAGTAGTCGACCTGGTGCTCATATTAGTAAACACGACTGTCTCAGGCTGCTTCAGAATCTTTTTTTTAGAAACGAAGAGGAAGGGAGATAAAAAAATTTCTATGTACAAAGCACCAGTATAATTACCGGTGCTATAACCTCTCAAGTGGTGCTAAAATTAGTTAGAGCAGCTGTTTGAGGATGCTTCTCAAGTGGTGCTGAAATACCGGTGCTAGTTTTATACTTTCCAAAATTTAAAATTTCACCCCAAACTATTCATCCATTGACTTGTATCGTTGGATATTTTTTTCGGTTCATGTAGTTAAGTAATTGGATTGATAAGAAATCAATTGAACATTTTGTCTTTCCCGTGTTCAAAATTATGTGTGATGGATCCCCTAAATGGATCCATATGTAACTTTGCTAAAATTGTACTATTGCCTAAAAATGAGTTACACCGTTGTTTTTTAATCGAATTTATTTCATATTAGGTATCCATGGGTTAATTGAAGTTTTGAAATATAAAAGTAACTTTTAGTGAAAATTTTAAAAGTGCTAGTACATGCGTTATAGTATCTTACTACAGATGACTAAGAAGTTAGGAAGTTCTAACGGGAAGGATTATTGGTAGTGTTTTGTGAAGATATATTCATAAATTTTTTGATTAAGTCTTGGTATATACTTTATAGATTCATAATCTAGCATTACATTCAAGCGGATTTGAATTTGGACGTTTGAGTGAACTTTTCACCTTTTGAACTTAGGTCCCTATCTTGGAATTGTCGAAAACCAAAATTGGCAATTCCATATTGAAATTTCATAATTCAAGTTCACAACTATGCGATTTGGACATGATTGGATTAACGGAACATCCCCGAAATGGACATGATTGCATAATGTTGAAATTGCAGTATTGCCCAAAATTTTGTAATGTATAAATATCACCGGTTATATACAGGTGCTACAATTTAAAACCAAACCGGTGCTACAATATTCCTATTTCCTTGTGCATTTTCCAGTTTCCAGCGAACATTTTTTTCGTATAACATGTTTTATGCACCGGTACGTGCATAACCGGTGCTCACAGTTATCTCATTTGTTATTTATTTTCACAAACGCACCGGTATTGAGCACTATTTTTTTGGTTATCGGTGCTGTAAGTTGAAAAGGCACTGGTACTTCGTTGTTCATAGGTTTATACATGTGCTAATGGTATACTTAGCACCGGTATTCATGCACCGATACCTTTGTACCAGTGCCTATGTACCTGTTTTCCAGTAGTGAAGGTAACCCTTTCCTACATACATCTCACCCTTGGCGATTACAATTTTATCAGCTTCAGTAACTTGTTTGAAACCAAATTTATTGAGAAGCCCTGTGGAGACTAAGGTCTTCCTAAGTTCAAGAGCATACAATACATTAGTGAGTGTAATCACTTTTACGGATGTGAACTTAAGATCAACTTCTCCTTTGCCTTTAATGAGAGCAGTTGCTAAATTTCCCATGTAAACTTCAACACTTGGATCATTCACACCTTGTAAGTTCTTGGAGAAACTCTTATCCCTGCATATGGGCCTAGTGGCACCCGAATCAATCTACCAACCAAAGTCTTCATCAACAATGTTAATTTTTGAAATTATGACTACAAGAGGCTTGTCATCATTGACTCTATGCAAAAATCTAGGACATTTCTTCTTGAGAATTCTACATTCATACCTATAGTGTCCATCTTTTTGCAATGATAACACTTTCCCTTCTTCTTCTTATTTGGATAGTTTCCATGATCACTAATAGAGGTTAAACCCAAGATAGTCATTGGCCTGAAGTTATGGCAGCCCATTTAGGGGAAGATTTAATACTCTAACTTAATTACCGTATTCGTGGGTAATTAAGGATGATAATTAAGGAGAACATTATTTAGGACATGGAGTAAAAATACAAGGTACGCATTTACTTATGATTCATTATGTCTTAATCATATTTGGGCGTTTGGACTAACTTAAGCTTCAGAGTGCTGACCACTGGAACCACAGGGACATTTTGATTGTAGGTTAGTTCGAGAAGAACCCAAGCCCACAAACTGGTTAGTGGTCGAAGGCGCATCAAGTGGCGCCGTCAGTGGGGATGACTAAGCCGGATCAAGGGTTTTGAGAGTTTATGTCCATGGTATTCGAAGGAGTGAAAGGTTGAGGTCAATAGGTACGGGCGCTGGATCTCCACCAAGGTTAACATCGGAGAATCCAGGAAGAGAAAATGACACCCACATCGAGGATAGAGAGATGGCTAACATTCAAACTACGGGAACAGAGTTGCGAATGGAGCCTAATACAGGAATAGCCCATGAGGGGGGGCAAACCTCAATGGTGATTGGCGCAAATCCCCTGGCATCAGTCCAGAATGATATGTCGGGGCCCTTGAGGACGTTAGAAGCGATGGGAGAGCAAAGACAAGGTAACATTGATTCCTTGCTCGAAAGGGTGACTGATTCGAGGGATAGAAGGATTGCGAAGGTTTTGGGAGACTCGTATATGGAAGCTTATGGTCAACCCGGGCAAGGAAATCAGAATATGGGGAGGGTGACCCCAAATTAAGATCTGGAGAGAGCAGCTCAGGTCCTGGCTGCAGTCGGGTACCGAATCACCCTTCCTCCAAGGGATGATAGGGTCACAATGGGGGCACTACCACTCTCACCTTTGGGAATGACTACGGGGTGGGCTTCTCAACCCCCGATGGCCTACCCTTATCAAGGATATGCTGGAGAACCGCTACAGGCTAGACCCTAGCCTTTTATTCCTGGTTACTCCCAAGGTCCCGTATATGCGCTACCTCTTCCATCTGCTCTTATCCTTGACCTGGCAAGTCCAGGAACAACATATGGAATAATGGCCTCTTCTAGCATGCAAGGATACGGGAGTATAGGAATCAGCCAGGGGTTACGCAATCCTTATATCCAACCACCCCTACCGCCGGCATACTCAAGTCTCAAACTGTATTGGATTAACCAGGGATACAAAGGAACCCAACCTATATATATGCCACAGTTGGGTGGTCATGATAGGGGGTTGAACCTATCTGGGGGGCAGCACGAACCCCCCTCGGATGCAAGTGAACCATTAAGAAAAAAGTTGGATAGGTTGATCGATCCCTTGGGCCAGGCTGCGGGGTCTCCTTTCAGCTCGGTAATCACGGGGGTTCGATGGCCAAAAGAAGTGAAGCCCCCAAAAAGACTTCCCATGTACAATGGTGAAACTGGCCCTCGAGAGTTTATACAAACGTTCCTGGGCTTGATGAATTTGAGAGACTTTGATTAGAAGTTAACATGCAAGCAGGTAGGTAGCTACTTGCAGGGAAAGGCACATGAGTGGTTTAATAAGTTACTAAGGGGCTCACTTTGATCGTATCGAGACTTTAGCGGAGCATTATTGAGCCAGTACGCACAGAAGAAAAAAGTTTACCAAAACCTTGTTAGAACTCTACCAGATGAAGCAAAAGGTAGGAGAAAGAATGGAAACTTTCTAGCACCAATATGTAGACAAGAGTTTGAGGGTGATAGAAACGGTGGAGAATGAGGTAATCCAAGGATACCTGCTAGGGATGCAGATGCTGGAGTTATACAAGAAGCTGAGCACCAATACCCCTAATACTTTGCAAAAACTTTAGAAGGTTGTAGAACAGTATTCGAGGGTAGAGAATGCAACTAGAAAGAAAAGAGATAGCCTGCAGAGAAAGTTGAAAGAAATATTGAGCACAGAGGGAAAAGATTGGTCAAACCCGTAAGAACACAATTCGAGAAGTATAATCCATTACCTCTAACGCTTAGAGAATAACCCCTACACAGATTTTAAGCATACATGGGGGGTTGTTCCGGACACCCCCACCCTTGCAAAGTTCGCACAATTCTGTTGCAGCCCAGAGAGCAAGAAATCGGTACTGTGATCATCACAGGGATTACGACCATAACACAAACGATTGCATGGAGTTAAGGATGGAGATTGACAAGTGTGAATGGGAAGGATGATTTTGAGGACAGGGACATAGGAGCCAGGCTACCCCCTCGAGGCCCCGGATGAACATGTGACAGCCTTATAGGAGAAACAATCAAAACAATTGGGGGAGAGGAGATAGAAGGCCTTAAGAATAGATGATTGGAGACAGAGGGCCGTAAGGAAGGCAGGATAAACCCTAAGAGCAACAGGGGGGAAATTAAAATGGAGAAAACCTGCCCGTCCGAAGGGTAATTAACTCCATCAATGGCATGGTGGGAGAGAGATCTTTGAATGTTGTTATAAGAGCTGAGGCTCGGAGGGTTCTTGCGGAAGAGCCCAGTCAGAAGAGGTTTCAACCGGATTAAACGGTCACTTTCTCGTAAGTAGATGTTGTTCCAGACCAAATACCCCATGCGGATCCTATGGTTATTTCAACCATTATTGGAACGTCCTTGATCAGAAGGGTGTTCGTTGATGATGGAAGTGAGGTAGAAGCGATGTTTGCTGAGTGTTTTGACCAGTTAGATATATGGCGTGAATACTTGAAAAAAAATCACTTCTCTTTTATCAGGATTCATGGGAATCCTAATATTCCATATAGAAGAGATAACATTGCCCGTTTGGGTAGCGGATGGCGACAAATAAGTGGCCATCAGGTGTAATTTTGCTGTCGTGGATGTACATTCCCCTTATAATGTGATTCTAGGAAGGCCATAGGTGTGCCAGGCTCGGGCGGTCTGGTCACCCTATCACCTGATAATGAAGTTCCCAATTGAAAAGGGGTGCCATCCATTTGAGGGGATCAGACAGTGGCCCAAAAATGTAACCTCACAGCAGTGTGTGAAGCAAGGAAACGAAGGGATGTAGCGGCAGTACATGCAGAGGAAGGATTAGCTGATACAATATAGATGCCTAATTGGGATAAATGGTCAGTAGCTGTTGGGAAACTAATCCCTGAAGATGTGAAAGGAAGATTGAAATACTTGTTAGGAAAGTACGGAGACGTGTTCTCATGGGATACATCTTACCTGACAGGGGTTCCTTTGGGTCTTGCACTACATAGACTGAACATTAACCCTTCGATTAAGCCAGTGAAGCAGAAGAGAAGAGTGTTCGCTCCCAAAAGAGCCGAGGCAATTAAAGAAAAGGTGGAAAGGTTATTAAGGGCGGACGCAATTGAGGAGGTATTCTATCCTGATTGGATTGCTAACCCAGTCATGGCTCCAAAGCATGATGGAGCATGGAGGATGTGTATAGACTTTACTGATTTAAATAAGTGCTGCCCCAAAGATAGTTATCAGTTGCCACCAATCAACAAGCTGGTGGAAGCCATCACTGGATATCAAATTTTGGCATTCTTTGACGCGCATAAGGGGTATCACCAAATCCTCATGGCGGAGGAAGACAAGGAAAAGACCTAGTTTATTACAGATGCGGGCACATATTGCTATAAGAAGATGCCCTTTGGATTGAAGAATGTTGGAGCTACTTACCAGAGTCTGGTGGATGGACTGTTCAGGGGACAGATAGGGAAGAATATGGAAATATATGTGGATGACATGGTGGTCAAAAGCAAGAGTTATGAAGAATTATTAAAAGACCTGGAAGAAACATTTGGTAGGCTTTGAGAAGCTAATTTGAAGTTAAACCCATCTAAGTGTGTTATTGGTGTGGGGGCAAGGAAGTTTCTCGGATTTATGGTCTCAGAGAGGGGGATCGATGTAAACCCGGAAAAGGTTGAAGCTCTAGGGACAATGAAAAACCCACAATCGATAAAGGATGTGCAGAAGCTTATAGGGTCTCTAGCAGCATTAAGTAGGTTCTTATTGAAGGGGGCAGAGAAGCACTTACCCTTCTTTGATGTGCTTCAAAGGGAAAAGAAGTTCGAATGGAATGGCAAGTGCGACAAGGACTTTGAGCAGTTGAAAGAACATCAGGGGACATTGCCTACCTTGATGAAACTAGACAAGGATGAGACGACGTACTTGTATATTCTGTGTCGCCGCTGGCAATTAGCGCGGCTTTGGTAAAGGAAAAAAGAAAAGATTCAACATTCAATTTACTCTGTTAGCCGTGCCTTGCAAGGGCCGGAGACAAGGTATACGGTTCTTGAAAGGTTAATTCTAGCCCTCGTACATGCAGCTCGAAGGTTAAGACCCTACTTTCAGGGACATAAGATAGTGGTGCTCATGAACCACCCCATTCGACAGATCCTGCTAAGGCCAGAGATTTCAGGAAGAACGATGAAGTGGGCAATAGAATTAGGAAAACATGATATCCAGTATCAACCTCGAGTTGCGATCAAGGGGCAGGCATTGGCAGACTTTATAGTAGAAACTACAGAGCCCCTCGAGGTGTGTTTAAATTCTATTCAGAATGAGGAAACAAGGCAAATAAAGATATGAAAGTTGTATGTTGATGGTTCCTCACATTCAGGAGGAAGTGGAGTCGGGGTCCTACTAACTTGCCCCAATGGAAGAGATTATCCATATGCATTGAACTTTGCATTTAAAGAAACTAACAATGAAGCTTAGTATAAGGAACTGATCACTGGATTTCGCCTCGCAAAGGAGCTGTAGGTGGAAGAACTGGAGGTTTTCAGTGACTCTCAAATTGTGGTTTAACAGGTGAATGGAAAGTACGAGACCAAAGAGCGTAACCTGCAGAGGTACCTCGAGGTAGTGAAGAACCTATTAAAAATTTTCAAATCTTATACTTTGACGCATGTTCCAAGGGAAAGCAATCATAAAGCAGATGCTCTAAGTGAGCTTTCTTCTTCGGATTTGGGAACCTAATCCCAACAGCAACTCCTCATGGAAACTTTGAGCAGGAAAAGTTTTGAAGAACCTTTAGTGATGGCGATTGAAGCGGAAGACTCCTGGATGACACCGTTTGTAGCATATCTTCGAGAGGGTGTCCTGCCAGAAAATGAAGTGGATGCCTGGAAAATAAGGTTGAAGGCTCTAATGTATGTGTTTCAAGAATGAGGGTTATATAGAAAGGGTCATTTGTAGTCATTACTTCGATGCGTTAACCCTCACGAGGCTCGCTACCTTATAAGGGAAGGTAATTGGATATGGGAATTACCTAATGTATTATGGGCATATCAGACAGTTGAGTCTTCCACTACTGGGGAAACGCCTTATAGTCTCGTATATGGCTCGGAAGCAGTAATTCCTGTGGAAACAAGAGTTCCTAGCCCAAGGATGATGGTTGCTACAGATGAGTCAATCAATCAACAAAATCGATGTCTGAATTTGGATATAGTAGAGGAAAATAGAGAGTTAGTTTCTCTACACAAGGCTAAAGTCAAGGAACGGGTCAGAAGATACCATGACAGAAGGGTAAAGAAGGTGTTGTTTAGCCCGGGAGACTTAGTAATGAGAAAAAAATGAGAGAAGCAGAAAGAAACCCAAGGGGAAGTTAGCTGCAAATTGGGAAGGACCTTATGGAGTGGTCGAATCACACCTGGGAGGAAGTTATGTTCTCGAGCAGATGAACGTGGTTCTAGTGCCAAGAAGGTGGAACACCAACTTGAGAAAATACTACCAGCTGTGATATTCGAGTGGTTTGCTCTAAAGCGGCACTTTGGTTAATGCTCGAGCGGGTTGCTTTAAAGCGGCGCTCTAGATGATATTTCAGCTATGACTGATGTTTGAGTGATTTCTCTAAAGCGGCACTCTAGTTGATTTTTTCGAGCGGGTTGCTTTAAAGCGGTGCTCTAGATAATATTTCCAGCTATCGCTTATGTTCGAGTGGTTTGCTCTAAAGCGGCACTCTAGTTGATGTTCGAGCGGGTTGCTTTAAAGGGATGCTCTAGATGATATTTCCAGCTATGGCTGATGTTCGAGTGGTTTTCTCTAAAGCGGCACTCTGGTTAATGTTCAAACGGGTTGCTTTAAAGAGGTGCTCTAGATGATATTTCCAGCTACGGCTAATGTTCGAGTGGTTTGCTCTAAAGCGCCACTGTAGTTGATGTTCGAGCAGGTTGCTTTAAAGTTGCACTCTAAATGATAATTCTAGCTACGGCTGATGTTCGAGTGGTTTGCTCTAAAGCAGCACTCTGGTTAATGTTCGAGTGGGTTGCTCTAAAGCGGCGCTCTAGATGATATTTCCAGCTATGGCTGATGTTCAAGTTGTTTTCTCTAAAGCGGCACTCTAGTTGATGTTCGAGCGAGTTGCTTTAAAGCTGCACTCTAGATAATATTTCCAGCTACGGATGATGTTCGAAGTGGTTTGCTCTAAAGTGGCACTCAAAGGCTATCTTGTAATATTTAAATGATAAACTAGTAGGCGAGATTAGCAGGATGTAGGTGGAAACACCGAACCTGGGTAAAATGTTTGTGTCTCTAAATTACTTAATTCCTACTTACCAAACATATTTGTATTTTTCTCCGCCTAAGAAAATTGCACATGGCGCTCATATTCGAGGGGTAAACTATAAGAGATATTTGTTATTTATTTAAACCTTGGAAAACATATTAGGAATACATTGTTGATACAAGCAACTATCTAAGTTTGTTCATATAAACATATTTACTTAGCAGGAGGAAATCCCGCCTGAAACAATTCTTCAGTTGAGATAGGTTTCCCTAGCTCCTTCACGCTTGCCTCTATTTCTTCGTGTTCTTCAAATTTTATACCAGATGCCCTTCGGATATCCTTCATTTGTTCCTCTACAGGATATTTTGAGGGATCAAGAACGGTGACAGTCTTACACCGCTTCTTCGTGAAAGATTCAAATGGATCCTTCAAGGATGGCCCAGTGCTTTTGCAACATTTTGAGGAAGATCCTTGGGTAACTTGATCAAAGGAACAAGATGTCGTTCAGCCTCCTTAGTGGTAGATTTCTGTGACCGAGGGGCAAAGCGAAAGCTCGAGGGGGTGAATCCCTTTACCTTCAGCTCTGCCAGCCAATCGAGAATTAGATCAAAAGCCTTTTTCTGCCGAGGAGTCCCATTCTCATGAACGTTAACTTCTTCCATCCAGTACTAAGCCGCTTTAAGTAGAAACTTTGGATGATGATCATTACAGATTAAGTAGGAGGAGGGAATGCTGTGGGAAAGCATGTAGGCACGAAGGCTCACTTTGTGTGCGGTAATTTTTTCTTCTAAATCAGCGAAATGCTGCTCCACTTCTGTGGCTTGTATCTTCTAGGCCTTGATCTCCCCGGTATTCTCGGTTAAAAGAGATTCCACCAAAGAGCTATCTTTTCCTGAGGGACTATCTCAAGGGGCCTGAGGAGATTCTCTTGAAGAAGGGGGATCCTCACTTGCTATCTTACAAGCAAGCAAGTCCTCTTCAAGGTTAGCCACTCTGCGTTGAGTTAATAGATGTTGTTCGAAAAGTAATTCCCTCTGGGCTACCAATTTGCGAGCTTTTCCCAAGCAACCAATTAGGCATCCTTCCACTATTGGAAGCCTAGTCGTAGCGGCAAGGAAAGATTTCAAAGAACCAAACTTCAAATAAATTTAACGCATTAGTTCTTCTATTTCTTCATCAGTGGGATCACAACCCTTGACCACTTCTAAGGGATAAGTACCATTAAATTCTTTGCTAAGGAAATCCTTAACAAACCCCTTTAAGGTGGGATGATCTTTGGATTGCCACATTTTCATCTCAGCCTCGAGTTGGTGGAGCTTGTCCTTCAAGCAGTCTTTCTCTTGATTACACTTGGAAAGATCTCGAAGGGCAGTCAGTAGCTTTTTATGTGTCTCATTCAGCTCTTTTTGAGCACTCGAAAGCTCCTCACAAGTGCCTTCTAACACCATTTTCAACAAATTATACTACGAAAAGAAAACAAAGGCAAAATCATAAGTCTCGGTAAAAAATGTATTTTCATTAATACTCAAAGTAAAAAAAAGGGTTTACAAGTAAGGGGCCCTAAGTGAAAAAAATTACAATCAGGGACCAACCCTAGAATCATCTTCCTTTGATGTGGAGGCTATCATTTCTTCCACTGGACCAGCAGTGGAATCCCTCTCAGGAGAGGCATCTGAAGCCTCTGGAAGGGGGATTACTCGAATCCCCTCAGCAGTGAAGAACTACCCTTTGAACTTGATGAACTCCAAAAGGGTAAAATGAAGACCGTCGTTCTTGATGGCTCCATCCCATTTTGCATCAAGAGCGGTATCAAGATCTAGATTAACTAGCTCGTCCGTCTGCTTGCCCAGATCTTCAGATAGAGAGGCGGACACTTGTGGCTTTAAAAAGTCCTCAGCTAGTTCACTATAGCCAATTTTCTTAGCCACGCCCAGAAGATCCAGGAAAAGTTGAAACAGCTCAGGGCTATTCAATAGCTTGTGTTTGAAGGCCTCGAGCAGTTGAACTTGTGCGACCGGATCCTCTACATCTTGAACCCTCTTTACAAGGGTGTCTTTCTCTAATGTCCATTGATGCCTCTCGGCATCAACACATTGCCTCTCCCCTTCCAAAAGTTTTTATTTTTCCTCAAGCGCCCTATCTTTCTCCTCGAGCACCCTATCCTTCTCCTCGAGCACCCTATCCTTCTCCTCGAGGACCTAATCTTTCTCCTCAATCTCCCTATCCTTCTCCCTGAGAACCTTATCTTTTTCTCCGAGCGCTCTATACTTCTCCTCGAGGACCCTATTTTTCTCCTCGAGAACCCACTAGTGATCCTTGAGAGCCTGCTAGTGATCCTCGAGAGATTTCCTTAGCCGCAAAATCTCAGCATCCTGCTTACTGAGCTCCTCGCGGTAGTTACCGCGGCCAGAGTAACAATGGGAATAGAAGGCCGATATTATCTTGGTGACCTCATGATACATTTAAGAGGCCTGGTTAGACAACTCAGCTCAGATTGATGAAATAAAAACGTGGGGAGGGAGGGTATCTCCCTCTCAAAAAAAGAAAAAAAGAAGAGTGGAAGAAAACCTCAGGGTCGGAGGCCAGGTTCGAGTGGTGATGCTTGATCCCGGGTACGAATGCTGCATTATTTAAAGGGGGAGGAGACTGTTGATGAACATCATCACCACCATGTGTTCCTATCAATGGCCTTGGTAAGGAGGAATCGATAGAGTTGCGGTCTGCCCTCCTTTTCTGGCGGATGTTCATGGTGTGAGGTGGTTGCTCATCACCAATAGTTAAGGAAGGCCTTTCGCGGCTTACTGCAAGAGGGGAAGCCGAATTCGAGGGGAGAAACACCGAATTTAGAGGACTAGAAGCCTGATTCGAGAACTCAATAATCCTACCCCCAAGAGCTTGACCCTGCTTCGAGGGCTTCTGCTTCTTTAAGCCCTTAGCAAGACCCACTAAAAAAGGAAAAATAAAGTTAATAACAATAAAATCAATTACACAAAATAGGAGAAGTATTGCTCTATTAAGACACCTTCGGAGGCTCCTGAATGCCTAACATTGCTAACGATGGTCTCGAGGGGAGGGCCATCTCTGGGACCCTCGAGTCTCCTTCTCCTTTTCCTGGTATCCCTCTGGAGTGCTTATATACATATTCTTCGTAGATTCTGGGAAAGAATGCAAAACTGCCGATCCGGGGGTTGGGATTGTTGAAGAGGTTGTAGTCGAGGGAGCTAGACAATAGTTTTTGTCTATCCCTCTTGAGGGCATCTGGGCAGATATATTTCCCAAGTTTGGGAGATTCATCTCGCATGGCCCAATTCCACGGAGGGACTTGATACCTCATACTACCAAACGAGATACCTTTTTTGCAGCTTTTCCAGTCTCCAGAATTTCCAGGAACCCCAAAAACCTTGTGGTGTGCCACTTGGCTGACAAACGTGACAATCATATCGGTAGACCGCCAACTGTAGGACACGAAGTATAGTGAACGAAGCAGCTTATACCGAACTAGGCCTAATACTGAACTCATCACATCTGGTCAAGAACATCATAATGATTACCAAGACATTGGGGTGGACTTGGGCAGGGCTCACCTGGAATTGTCTAAGATGTTTGGAGAAAAGGGGCAGAAAAGGAAATGTGAGCCCGCAACGAAGATGTCTGAGGGAAACAGACAATCTTTCTTCGGAGAGGTTGTGGGGGTTATCTCCCTCTCGAAAGGGTTGAAAATCGGTATCCGAAGCTACTCGTTGGCCGGGAGGGACCGAATCCAAAATCTTGGAAATAACGGTTCCCACTACTCCAACTGGGGGGCTCCTTCCCTGAGCCCTTTAGCCTCAATCTTCGATGAACCCCCATTTTGTTCTTTTGAGAGGGATCAGTTAAAAGAGATACCTAAGGCACTCTTGAGGGTGCTTCCTCCCCCTCGAAGACTGTCATCTCCTCCTTTTTACTGACTTTGAGAGGAGCCTCCTGGTAGGTCAAAGATGTACTTGACACCCTTTCCGGCTCAGGTTCTGGATTCGATGAAAGGTATAAACCAATTTTTCTGCTTGTAGGGGACCTCATTATGTAGGGCTTGCCTATGCCTGGAGGCCAGCTTTCAACGGCATCTTGAAGAGACATGTCAGTTATGGGGAAAACCCCCTCTTCCCTAGGACTATTACCAACACGATCAGATGCGTCCTCCCTGACATCTGAGCCGTACCGAAGTTCTTTGGAATGAGTGCATTCACGGGTCGACCTTTGAGGGGCTCGAACCGTGCGGCCTAGCCGTGTATCCAACACTCACGACTACCGCCTTGATCCCACGTGCGTCGCACTCAGCCCGGTAGCACCAAGCAAATTGGGCCTTTAGAGGAACGTGTCGGTGTGCAGCGGAAAATACACACACGGGTTTAAACTAAGAGCATGGCTCACACACACAAGCCAAAGAAGTAATATAGAGTCCAACAACTTGGAAGCAAACGCTTATCAACACTATATTACAAAATGGTAACCGGATGTGGAGTAGTATCGCTAACGGCTTTCTCTGGCGTGTTAACCCCTGTCCCGCCAACCCTAACCTCATCGGAAAATTTCTCAACAATGGAACCCTCATCAGAGCGGGCCATGGTTGTAAGGGGAGGAAAAGAAAAGATTAGAATGAGAATAGGGATGAAAGAACTTACTGATTTTCTGGGAAAGGTGAGGGGAATTGAATCACTCGAGAGAGAAATATGAAGAATGCTTGTAAGAAGATGCCTGCAAATGAGAAAAGTGAATAAGGAAAGAGCGGATGAGAGGTAATTATGGAGGCTAAAGTGACGGGTAATTATTACTGCTTTGGAAATATAAAAGGTATGGAAAGACGTAATCACTTTTTTATCTTCTCACAATGCGTTGTTTGGGGAGCAGTGACATGTGTGGTTGTACAGCACGCGCGCCCTTTTGGAATCCTAAACTTCGGAGTTGATTAGAAAAACAAGTTCCCGCCCTCGAAGGCAGGAGTAATGAAGTGCAAGGTTCATTTCGAGTCTTCAAAATCCTCAAACTGTCCCATGCATTCGAGACCTCGAAGACCTTCGTGACGTTCCAGCTTTCTAAGGTCGAGAACCTACTTTTCTTGGGGCTCTTGATAGAGGTTAAGCACAAGATAGCCATTGGGCCGAAGGTATGGCAGCCCAGTTAGGGGGAATATTTAATACTATAACTTAATTACCGCACTCGTGGGTAATTATGGGCGATAATTAAGGAGAACGTTATTTAGGACATGGAGTATAAATACAAGGTACGCATTTACTTATGATTTATTCTGTCTTAATCATATTTGGACGCTTGGACTAACTTAAGTATTGGAGTGCTGACCCTTGGAACCCCAGGGACAGTTTGATTGTAGGTTAGTTCGAGAAGAACTCAGGCCCACGAACCAGTCGGTGGTCGAAGACGCATCAACCACCATTATAAGTCATTTTCTTTGACTTACTACTTTGGCCTTCTTCAATCACATTTATTTTTGTGACTGGATCATTTCCTTTGTAATAATCTTTTATTTGAGAATTTTCCTGCACTTTCAACTCTTCTTCAACACGAAGAGAATTAGCCAAACCCTTAAGAGAAACCTCTTCCTTTTTATGTTTGAGATCTCTTTTGAAGTCTTTCCAAGAGGGGGTAACTTATCAATCAATACACCAACAAAAATAGATTCGTTCATAGAAAGTTTGTGTTGAGTGAAATGATTCAACATTCTTTCAATTTTAGAAAATTGTTCCATGACTGGTCTATTATCTACCATCTTGTAGTTAAAGAAAGATGAAACAAGAAGTTCTTACTTGTAAATCTTCTATCATGTATCTTGCCTGCAATTTGTCCCAAAGGTCCTTTGCGGTAAGCATTGTGTGGTACATATCAAAGAGATTGTCTCCTACAACATTGAGAAAGTGTCCCCTACAGATATCATCATCATTCTCCCATTTTTGCTTCTGACGGAGATCCTCCAATGTTTCTTCTTCTGAACTGACATTTGGTTTGGTTGTAGTGAGAATGCAGGACACCTTCAAAGCCGCTAAGAGAAAATAAACTCTCTTCTTCCAACGTATGAAGTTCGCACCATCAAACCTATCAAGCTTGGCAATGTTTGTTGCTAGATCTTTTCACCTTGCTTGCCATTGTGGTCAAGAGAAAGTAAAGCCTTAAGGATGTTGGGGAATTTTCCGTTCTAAGATAAAGACAAGTAGAAGGAAAGTGTAGGAGAATAGAATGAAATGTATATATAAAGGCAACCTTCAAGTCGTGTATTACATTTTCCTTAAGGCTTTATTTGTTCCCTTTTGTGTGCATATGATACAGAACAAATATCCTCTAGGATAAAATGAAGTTTCGTTGACAATAGTTTGCACTAACTACTTCAACACCGAAGACATAAAGAAGAAGAACATAATGGTTTATAGTGAATGAATGGTTTTTTCCTGCAGGAAAACTCCACCCTTCTGATCTCTATTTATAGAGCTAAATGGTCCTCCCAATGGACACAATAATTGACGATGAAAACTCGTGTATCTTAGAGTTGCGTATTTTAAGATTGCTTGAATGATTGATCAAAGGTTAGATCAATGGTGACTAGTATCTTTTCAACAAGAGAAAAATGCCAATCAGGGAGACCCTTAGTCTTCAAATGTTGTAGACAATTTATAATCGTAATCAGCTCTGCTTGCATGGAATAGGAATTCGGTATACTTTATTGATTCCTTCGTTTCTCTGCCCAGGCCCCCACATATTTCTTCTTGTGTTTATCAAAAGCTGCATGCGTTGTTATAAAGACCATTTGTTTGGACACCATTTAGTTGTTTGTCACTTCTCCCTCTAGACCTATATTTAAATATTGACGGGGCACTTGCTGAATTCTGTACGTCTTCATTGATCTGTCCACATTTGTTCTTGTGAAATCCTAGTATACCCTGTGAATTCCAATTGCTTGCTGTCAGATTTTGAACGGATTTTGCGCTGGGTTTGGTGTAGACTCTCCCATTTTATCCTGTTTCGAAAGATCCAAATCACCCAAATTATGCAAAATGATAACTCTATCCTCTAATATTGGAGCCAGAAAAATCCAGTGTCCTAGCCACTCTGTGAGATTTCCCCTCGTGTTCTCAAAGTCAAAGCCCAGTGTACAAAGCTTGCAGACTTTCACACAGTTCTTTAAAATACGCGTTATTCGAATGAGTGAGGGGCTATTTCGCCTGCCCTTACTATTGGAATTTGAATCGCCATTGTGAAAATGGGAAGGGTGGTGAAGATATTGAGAGCCATCTAGGACTATACTATAGTATAGTCCATGATTGGATTTCAACTAGTTGTATGCTACTTCCAATCTCTGATTCTTCCAGTTGGTTGACATCATCCTCGCCTGTAAACCCGAGGTTATCAGGGATTTTACAAGGACGGGTGAACCATTCTAGTATACCAGAGAACCTTATTATGGTATGGTTTACTGAATAACGTGGGAGGTGCTGCAGCTTTAGTCTAAATGCACACAGAAAAGAAAAATAACCTTGGAGCAGCAGAAGGCTGTTAAAAACAAATAGATAGTTGCAAGTTTGCAACATATTAAAACTTAAAACAACTCATCTCCCCTATATAACCCAGTAAGGTTTTGAGTACATTGTCGTTTGACAGGATTAAAAGATGAACAGGTTTTAGGGGAGAGCAAAAGGTTTGGGTTAGTTTAAGCCTATCTTGGAGTACAACCTAATAAACAGCATAAGCTCCAGGAATATCTTCCTACCTCACTTTCAAGGAAGCCTCATCCATAGATGAAGGGCTAAAATCCATTTTGACACCTCTGCCATAAGCAGCAATGAGTAATGCCTCGGCTCGGCCTGCCAACAAACAAAACAAGTTCCCATGTCAGTAGGAAGTCCATTCACAATTTACCAGTATCAAATAAGAAACCCTTGAGCTTTTTTTACTGCCTAGCCAAAGCTCATGGTAAAGGATAAAGGTGAATTAATGCGAGTTTCATCAAATGATTCGAGTATCTTAGGCTTATTTTCTGCTGGTTCCATTACAGAAGATACAAACTATCAAGTATTACGTTCTAGCATAGAAGAAGAGCTAGATGGCACATATTATTAGTGAACTAACCATGATCTTTCTTTCTCTTCAGCAGAGAACTTACAGAGGGAAACATGGATGATGCAAGCTCCCTGCTATCATCCTGCCAAGGGTATTTGAACAAGAGAAAAAAATGCAGATAAATTTGTAAAATTTCATGTAATTGAAGACTAAACGTGGCTATGCAACTTCAAAAATCAGGACTGGCTAAACAGAATCAAATACTACATGAATACGGGTCTGAAGCCTTTACTTTTTACAAAGACAGAAAAGGCACAGCATATGCAAATCAATTTATAAACAGCAAAATATATTGAAAGTATGCATGTGTTGATAGATCATTGGTGGACCCTGAGTATGCGGCATTCAAATGCTAAAATTAGGTTTCTCATTAAATGCTGAAATGCATTTCTTCACAGTTTCATCTCCAGATTATACCTAACTGTGCCTTATGCCTCACACACATACAGTTCCTAGTTATCCGTCCTGCTGGCATACCTCAATGTCACCTAAGCTCAACAGCTTCTAGTAACAAAACTCATTTGTTTGATATCTAACTTTAATACAATGAAAAGAACAGGTAGCCAAAATATCATATAAGTAATAAGTCACCAGATTTTAGGACTCCAAAGCAAAACAGTCTACCTGCTTTTTCACTCAAGCAGTTGTCCTAGCCACCCTCTCCTCCCTAGTATATAGACTACAAGTTCAAGGTAGACGTTCGGAAAATAATCAAGCAGCGTTCAGAAGAAATTTAGGACATTGACAAAGATAACTAAGAATGAAATAGATGCATAAACATTTATCACAGCATCAGAACACAAGTACGTGCATCATAGCTTCAGACACGATTATGCATAACTAATCACCTAGCATCTATACCAAGGCCAGCTCATCGAATAACATGTGATTATATTTTCACATAAACTTAATATGCATAAAGGATTCTACCACAAGAGTTGTCAAGAAATCAACTTACATAAAGAAACAGTATAAAGTTCTGAAACAAATCTCAACATCCAGAAGATACAGCAATAACACAGTACAGATAATTAATTGGATTTTCTTCTGTAATGTGGCTTACAGAAATCAGAAGCCTGGACAACAGACAGAAGCAACACAAATCCACATCTTTGTTGAACATAGAAACAGCAAACACCGGTTGAAAGCAGGGATCATTATCCAGATTATAAAGCAACATATCAACTGGAGACTGCAACCTCAACAGTTGTTTTAGTAAAAGTAGAGATTTAAAAGGCTTCAGAAATTCATAAAGGTGTTTTCAACAACCCCAGCAATGAGGGGTAAGTTAAGTGGATTATATTTTGCTTCATTTTAGATCAAGATACATGATTTCATGTACATGTCTTTTGCAGTTCTAATACTTTTCAGGTCCTTAGTGTCCTCTTTGAATGGTCGCTACTTTCATCCTTACATAACAATTTAGGTATATAATTTCACACACATACCTTATTTGAGGTGCGCCCCGACAATTTAAACTCATTCTTCCAAAGAGCAGATGACACAGGAACAACAGAAAAGCCAGAGGCTACTAGAACTCCGATCCAAAGCCCATATCCAAATCCACCACTCCACCATCCCTGAAAGCAGAACATGCATGCAGATCAGTACCATGCAAAAATGTGTGAGAGAAAATGATCAAAACAAGGTACCCTATCTAGTGTGCCTAACTTTCTTTCTTTTCTAAATTTAAATAAAAAGAATCCCATTATAAACCAACAAAGGGTTTGGAAAGCTACAATGCCAAAACAGAGACAATTGCAACATACTCTAAGACCAAGTATCAGCAATATGACACAACCAGTAATCTTCATAGTTCCAAGTTGCAATGTCCATTGTTGGCCTGAAGAAAACTGCTACTATTACACTTCTTTGATGAGGAAAAATCACACCAAAAGTGCTTGGACATATCCACAAAAATAAACTCAAAAAATAAAAATAAATCCAAGTGAAGAATACTAGTATTGAATGAGACAGATTTTCTAAACCACATTGTTAGGGTAGAAAATAAAAATTCTACAACAAAAAACTTAATCCTACAATTTAGCAGCTTCCAGTCTTCCCAATTTATTAATTCTTTGACGCCCAAAAATTTATGTTCAGTCACATGGAACTCGCATTCAACAGAAAACTAGGAAAGATAGCAGCAATTGACACCCCTCTAAGCCAAGGAACAACTGAAAGAGCATATAAGTAACATGTTACTGAGTCTGATGAAAGGCATCATCACAATGTCAAACCAAACTTGTCATCAAAACACTGTATCCAACAAGAAATACTGTTACATACAGGAAATAGCACATCTTGAAGTGGTTAGTATTTGCTAACCTGCTTACCATCTTTTGGAAATGGAGTTGACTGCTCTACATATGCAGTTGTTCCTGAAACAGATAAATTTGGCGCAGAGTATTATTTTTAAGTCTAATGAAGGACCTCAACGGAAAAAAAAATATGAACACTAATGATGTTCCATTTACCGAAACCCAGACGAAGCATAGGATTTATGCAAGGCAGGCAAACACCTAATCAATATTTTACGCATTCTGGACGCCCACTGTGAATTTGAAGGATTACCATTATCCTAACAGAAGTAATGACTTCTAACCAATTACTCAATTCATAAAAGACGGTATCGACTATTAGCTAACCAAAAACCTCGAGCCACTACGTCAACTTCATCAGTTCACATATAACCTATTGGATATTTTTGAAAACATTTAGCGATGGACAAGTTTCCATCTAAGACCCCAGTTTAAGAGACTAAAAGTACAATTAAATGGCATATATGTATTAGCTTCATGCACTGCTGTTAGAGAAAAAGCGGTATATTGATGAAACTTAGCACCGGTAGCAGACATATTGTGTTAGAAGTTATTGCACCAACAAAAATATGAGTAGCTAGTATAGAAAGAAGTTAAACTAGCATACCAACTGGAGCATCAAAACTCTGAAGCAACTGTACAATAGATTTCGTATCTAATCGTTTGCGCATTCTCCCACCGACAAGTACTTTCAAATGAGGAGAGTCAAACACCTGTATAAGAAGAATATACAAAACAGCAAAACCAGATATTAACAAGAGGTTCATTCATGATATTTGTGATTTCCAAAAATTCCAAATATTTTCATTTAACATCAGCAACTATTGCACATTTCTCATTAAGTAAACCATGCAGAAGAAAGGAAAGAACAGATCTTAAATAGTTCAACTTTGGAAAGAAAGATCATAAACTTCATTAGAAACAGAATATGAAGATCAATTAAAACTTCAAGAGCCAACATAACTTTTGGCCAGAAAAAAGCAATTAAAATCTTCATTTGGACCAACTCAGGCCATTTAACTGTTGACAGTTAGGCTACAAATAAGAAGCGCCAACAATTAAACAATGACGACAAGGTTTTCAGGTATCTTTGAGAACTTAAACTCCCCTTCACCTACTTGAAGGAGGACAAAAGGAATGGAGACTTTGATCAACAAATTAAAGGCTTTACGCCCTTCTCAGGATCCGAAAAAAAAGTTGCATCATCAATAGAAAAATAGATTTCCTCAAGCATATCAAACCCTTATATAAAGTAGTTGCATTCGATATCTTCTAGTATAACACCATACATTGCAGTTCATAAAAATTAACCCAGGCACTAAAATTCATTCAGGTACAACTTTTGAAAAACAAGAAGCAGCAAGATTGAAGAATTACAGTAACAGCCTCACACCTGGGCAGATTGATCAGGTTTTAACAGAGCCAAGGCTCCAGACGCATCCGGGTCGACCCCGATGACCCAACCAGACCCGGCATCCCTGGGTACAGTTGGGAATGGGCAGGAAAGGGAGTCCAGCCAATTCTCTTTGTTCTGAGCTTCTAAAACTTTAGTCACCTTCAACTTCGGGGCTTTGCGCACATGAAGCGGTTGTTCGATAACAATTGCAGGGAGTTGTTGAGTGGTGAAGGAGCAGAAAATCCTGAAAGAGGTGGCGGCGGCGGTGGGCGGGAGGCGGTGGAGTAGGAGGTGCAGGGTGGGACGAGAGAAGGTATTCATAAAATGAGAATGGGCAGCTTCCATGGAATCCTACTTGAGCTGAAAACGGTGAGCTTCGCACGTCACTACCTACATAAATTACTGAGACTCAAGGTTGTCGTAATACGTGGAAATACACTTCTTTTTATTGATGAAAAATTGGGGTTTTAAAAAGATAAAAATGGGTTCAAAATGCACCAGCTAAATTTGGTATCATGGAAAGACCGTCTTTCCCAAGACTTTGCCAATTTTTAATTGATTTTTTGCATTTTTAAAATATTTTAATTTTGGCAAAGTCTTGGGAAAGACGGTCTTTCCATAGGCTTATGGAAAGACGAGGTTTAATTCAAATAATAAAAGGTAAAAGGTCTTAGTTGCAACATTAAAAATTTAGTATGCAATATATAGTAGTTATAAAATTTATAATCCGGTTCATGCAACCCGAAAATTTTATCTTAATTTCTTCTAATTTACACTTTAAACCTTGGTCTTTCCATGACTTATGGAAAGACCGTCTTTCAAGAGACGCACTCTTTAATTTTTTTGCAGATTGCAGGTGGCAGAAAATGATGGAAAAAATTGCACGAACAGAAAAGTTATTAGCGATAGATCCCTGTAAAATTATTAAAAATATGTCTTTGCATCTAAAATATTGTTAAAATTGTAGAAATACCACGATCCAAAATTTAGGTTGTATCACACAAAATCATCTCATCTTTTTGTAAAGCACCATGTAATAAAGATTGTTTGTTATTGGGCAAAGTCTTGGGAAAGACGGTCTTTCCATAGGCTTATGGAAAGACGGGGTTTAACTAGAATAATAAAAGGTAAAAGGTCTTAGTTGCAATATTAAACTTTTAGTATGCAACATGTAGTAGTTATAAAATTTATAACCCGGTTCATGCAACCCGAAAATTTTATCTCCATTTCTTCTAATTTACACTTTAAACCTTGGTCTTTCCATAACTTATGGAAAGACCGTCTTTCAAGAGACAGACTCTTGTTATTGGTATGCTGGGATATTTCTGTCATTAATTTGCATCCCTTATTTTGAATGCCCTTATCTTAACTTCCCTTGTTCTAGAAAACGGCACCGTTCTGCGGTTCTCTCTTCCTCTACCAGAGTCATCTCCGCTTCTGCGCTTCTCTATTCCTCTGCCAAAATCGACACCTGCGATTCTCTCTTCCTCCAGAATCGACACCTCCGCCTCCGCCTCCGCCTCTTCTTCTGTTTTTCAATCGCACACCAAGGTAAAGTTCACCGAGATTTATCGTAGCTGCTTGCTGTGTCAGGCATCGATCTGGCGGCGGAGAATCTGATTATATTAGCATTTGTGGCATCGAACTCTTTCGGAACACGAGCAACCTATCTCTGCAGAATCTATATCTCTCCGACGCAGCTGTAGACTAGATTTTTCAGGCGCGCCTCGGCCTCATACGCGAGAGAATTCACCAAGGTAAAGTTCGGTGACAGTGAGGTTTTCTTGTCGTTGTGCGTTTGATGTGGATTTGTGGATTTAGATCGTCTTGCTCATTGACAGCTACATGACTTGCGGAATACGCTCTGGAACATTTTAAATCCTGAACTCATTTTATTTGATGTTACAGTCTTCGCTAATTGATGGTTGTCAATGTGGCTTAAGATAACATTAGTCTCTAGAAATAGTTGGATGGGCATTCTCATGTTTATAATTGCTGGAACGAATCGCAGAACAGAAAAGGAAGACAAGGTCCCTACTTTCTCCAATATGTGGGAATTTGGATGTTTTACGGGATTCATGATTCGTGTTTGGGGATTTTGATGTACTGTGATTGATTTAAGTGTGGTTTTTGTTTGTTTGTTTGTTGCAGCTCGGGGACTATTTGTAGGATGCCAAAGTTTGTTCCTTTCAATGGTGACCTGATGGAGAACACAGTGCAGATTTACACGACTTCACATCCCTGTAGGAACATGCGAGATTCTCATTGTCTTGTAGTTTTTTTCTTCAAGTTTCATGTTGAATATGTGTGGCTTTTTGTGCTATGATGATTTTGTTATTGATTTGTGGGACGGGTGAGATTTTTCTGCAATGATTCTTTTCATTGAAGTTTTCTTATTTGAACGTGTGTTTTGGTGTGGGAACAAGAAAAGATTTGAATTTGGAATCTTGGATTGTGATGAAATGTTGTTGAATAGGGAAATTTCTGTGATGGAATGGGTGCATTATGTGTGATTAATGTGTTTATTAGTTTGTAAATGATTGAGATAAAGAGTTGATTTAGATTTAGATTAGAATGGAGTGTTGTTGCATAGAGAATTTTTTGTGATGCCATGTGTGCTTTTGTGCCTTTTATGGGCAACGAATGTGCATCATCGTGTGATTCTAGGAGAGAAAGAGTTGGCTTGCGTTTGGATTTCGATGGAATGTAGTTGAGTGGGGAAGTTTCTGCGATGGTGTGTGTGCTTGTGGGTATTGTATGTGTGATTAGTGTGTTAATTTGTGTGTGACTGTTTGAGAAAAAGAGTCTATTTTGATTTTAGATTATGGTTTTAACTCCGGGGTGCTTTATTTTTATGTCATTTGCTCATTAGAACTGCGAAAGTGCGAGTTTGTTGTGAGTTAAGTTTGTCTCTCTTTTTATGATATAAAAATGTGATCTTGAAAGGCTGTTCCCTTGTTTGTATGATATTAACCCTGTGGGGCGTTATTTTTGTGTCATTTCCTCAGTAGAACTTCCATACTGTTAGTTTGTTGTGAAGCTAGGCTTGTCTCTCATTTTATGATATAAGATCTTGAATGGTTCTTTCCTTATCCTATGCCAAATATCTGAATTTTAGTATGGTTCTAACCCCGAGGGGCTCTGAAACCGGAGTATATATTTAGCAGATGTTGATGTTTGATGTGATGATACTTGCTGTACCCTGGTACCTTTGGTGCTGTTTGGTGCAGTTTTGGAAGGGCTGAGAGATATCACACCCACTGTGTTGAAGACTGACAGGTTTGGAAGGTAACATAAGAATGTAATGTTATCGCTTAGCTGTTCATTCTGCGTGTTAATATGCGTGTTCCATGATATCTTCTCTGTACTGATCATTGATCAGTTTTTGCTCTTATCTCAAATGAGTGGGTTGAAGATGTCCTTTACCAGTGCGTGTAGTAGTATTATGGAGTTAATCAGTCTTGGCAAACATTTTAATGTTAGTTGAGTTTGGAATATTCCTACATTGTTGGCACAACATACTTGAAGAAATTGCATCACTTGGTTTGAACAAATAATTTTATTAATGAAGCTTAAAATTTGATCTGTCTTTTGAAACTTCTGAGCTTCCACTGATACTGTATTGAACTATTTTTTTCCAAATTCAGGTCTTGCTATGGTGTTTTGCGATTTGTCATGGAGCAGGGTGCCAAGGGTTGTGAGGTACACCACTGTTTGCGATATTTTAAGACCTATGTTCATTGCTAATATTTTTGGTGCATCTGTATTTAAGATTTACATAAATTGCAGGTTATTGTTAGTGGAAAGCTCAAGGCTCAGTGAGCTAAATGTATTAAGTTCAAGGATGGATACATGATTACCTTTGGACAGACCGTCAAGGAGTACATTGACTCTGCTATGAGACACGCTCTCCTCAAATAGGTCAGTTACAGTTCAAAACTTGTGTCGGATTTTGTGCTTTGGCTCTACTGGATTTCTGATTGTTCTTGTTTGAATACTTGTTAGGGTGTCCTCGGTATCAGAGTGAAGATCATGCTTGCCTGGGATCCCAAGAGTAAGGTTGGTCCCATCACACCCTTGCCTGATCTTGTTACAATTCACCAGCCCAAGGAGGAAGGAGGAGTATGTCCCCAGACCTGTTGTGCCTGTTATTGTAGATATCGATGTTTACCGTTGTTTGAAGGACTTGAAATGTTTAGTAGGGCTTTAGAAGGACTGTAAAGGTGAAGATAATTTTCGCAGTTTTCTCTAAAATGAATAGGGTTGATGAAATTTCTAGGCTTTTGCATGGTTTGGAAGGCATTGGGGATTGAGTTGGATGTTGTCATGTTACTAGGTTATATAGGTCACCTTTGAATGCGTTTATGGATTCTGGGTTGCATCTTCAAAGTTGATTTGGTTTGCTGTTAGCCAACAAGTATCTTTCGAATGGAATTTTGAAGAATGACAATCTAGGATCCATTAGTTTGCTGCTTTTTGTCTAGTTTCACAAATTACCTTTTGACGATTAAAAATAATCAACTGTGTGTGATTTTACTGTGTCTGTGTGCGATTAAAGTGCGATACACACATCTCCCATCCTCACCTTCATCTTTCTCCCCTTAGTGGAAATGTTAGTAACACCTACTGAGCGATATTTACTGTTTCTAGGGGCGATATTTTGGCGATAACGGTGCGAAAAACACACTACTGTTTCTCTTCCTCCCATTCTCTCCTTTCCCTTTCACTGCGTTCTGCCATTAACGGTCATTTCTGCTGTTAATGGCATTGCCAACGCCCAATCCCACCGTGGATATGTGCATCGCCACCAACAAGAGCTTTATCCAAGCCCTAACTGCCAAACCACCACCGCTTTTCACTTCCCTACCCGACACACCTAACCTACACCCTGTCACTGAGTATAAGGGTAAGATTGCGTTTATCCTTCCTCAAGAGGAAGGAGAACGTCTGGCTTCCCACTACCAGAACGCACTAGTAGGAAAATTCAACAGAGGAAAACCATCGATGGAGCATCTCCACTCTGCTTTCAAATCCATTGGCTTTAAATTTAAATTTCAACTTGGTTCAATTGACTATCGTCACGTGCTCATTAGGTTTCAGGATCATGAAGACTACCAGCGATGCTGGATGAAGGGGCAATGGATGATTCAGGGGGCTGTGATGAAAGTTCAGAAATGGTCACCTGATTTCTCTCTAACTGCTGAGTCGTCGATTGTTCCAGCGTGGGTAACGATCAACAAACTCCCTCTTCATTTTTATAATACCTCTGCTATCATTGGAATGAGTAGTCAGATAGGTAGGTTTTTAAAAATGGATGCGGCAACTGCTGCTCTGACTAGACCTTCTGCAATTAAAGTCTGTGTTGAGATAGATCTTCTGTCACAACTGCCATCATCCATAGTGGTAGGAATAGGGAATAAGGTTGCAGATTATCCCATAGAATATGAGGAACTCCCATATTATTGCACTCACTGTAAGATAATAGGTCATAATCAGGATAAATGCAATTTCCTACACCCTGAGTTAAAGAAGAAGTACATGGAAACAAAAACATAATCTGGGAAAATGGATAGTAGGACTCCGGAACAATTAGATTCTCAGAAACAATTACATTCTGAAGATATAGCTACGGCTAATGCTGCAGGTTCATCGGCCTTAACGGTGTCTCAAAAAGAACTTCAATTCCAAAACCAAAGAAATCAATCAGGCCCTCACCAGGAAAACAATTTCAACCTTTTCACCAATACTCATAAGAAAAGACCTGATTTCTACTCTCTGGATGATATCTCAAAACCTATTACAACTACTTTCTGGAGAAAAAAGAATAAACAGCCAGAAACTCCCCTAATGGAAGATCTAGCAATAATAAACACTGTATCAATTTCTAACGCATTTCATGCCTTAGATGTCTTTAATGAAGATGAACATGATGGAGATGCTGTGGAGGTCTTCCATGAATCTCTGGAAACCCATGAGCAATTAGCCCCCTCAACAACAATGGGTAAAATTGCAATCACAACAGAGGGACCACAAACTCCAGGAAAGAAGCAGGATGATCGACTCCTGGATCAAATCTTCATATCAGCAACAAAATCACCAACAATCCCTGATCCGGACCCTGCTCAGAATGCACAGATTGAAGTACAAATAGATGCTCCATGCAAAGCAGATCAATCCACAACGGTTGAACACAGTGTACACACTAAGGTAAGTATTCCAAACCTGAAATCTTCAACTGACAGTAATGAAAAAGGAGAGGAGGCTATAGGTATTAACAGTAAAGCCTCTACTGTCAAACTTAGGAAGCTAAGATCCTCACACAAAGCAATCCCAATGGTTTTCAAATGATTAGATACACAATCATAGGAAACATATTAGTGTGGAATGTTAGAGGATATGGAACTTCAATGGATAGATTAAAAACTCTTAAGTTGAGTCATAAGATAGATATCCTTTGTCTGATTGAACCCTGGCATGATAAACAACATGTTAATACTTTAATGCATGACCTAGGTTTTAATTATGCACTCACAGCTCAAAAATGTTAAAATTTGGATCCTTTGGAATCAGTCCTTTCAATTAATCAGTATCAATGAAACGGATCAATATCTACAAGCTAGAATCACAGAAATAGCTACCTCAGTTAGCTGGAACTGTTTCTTTATTTATGCTAGTGTTCATAGAAATATGAGGGAGATTCTCTGGAATGACTTAAGCACTCCACCTACTGAACCCTCCATATATATTGGTGATTTTAACACGGTGGCCTCAGTTTCTGAATATAAAGGAAGGAAAACAACCCCTCATAAAAGCATGAAACAGTTTAATGACTTCATTAATAGTTCTGATCTACATGAAATTTCAACGGTGGGTAACTCTTTTACTTGGTGCAATAACCGTGTTAAGGATAAATGCAAAGATCTCACTTTCCAAAGACTAGATAGGGGACTCAGTAATCTAGACTGGTTGGATTTATACCCTAATAGTTCAATCCAAGTGTTAAATCGGATTACATCAGATCATTCTCCTTTACTATTGTCTATACAATCTGCTTTTGAAATGGTTCCAAGGCCTTTTAGATATCAGGATATGTGGTCTAATAGACAAGATTTTCAGGAACTAGTGATCAGAAATTGGAACTTACTATCCCCTCTACATGGAATGACTGGTTTAGTTTTTAAACTTAAGAGGCTTAAGTGCGAAATTAAAGAATGGAACAAGACCAGTTTTGGTAATGTAAATCTGAACCTGATCCAAGCTGAGGAAAGAGTTAGTGAATTGGAAACAATTTTTCAACAATCTCAACATGAGCTAGACTTAGTTGAACTGAACAAATCTAAAGCCTTATTGCTTAGAGCTCAGAAAGAAAAGATCACTTTCTTAAAACAAAAGGCTAGGTTAAATTGGCTTAAGTTTGGAGATGCTAACACAAGTTATTTTCACCATACCATTAGGGATAGAAGAGCTAGGTCAAGAATTAGCAAAATTAAAGATGGTTTAGGGAACTGGATCGCAGACCCTCAATTGATTAAAGAAGAAGGAGTTCGTTTTTATAAAGATTTATTAAATGAAGACTCCACTCCAAAATTAGGATCCTATTATAACTATTTTCTAATGGAAATACCAAAAGTAATTACTGAAGAGCAAAATATATTCCTCCTCCAACAGTTTACAGTCCAGGAACTTAGGCACGCAGTCTTTGATTTAAACAAATTTAGTGCCCCTGGCTCAGATGGTTTCTCGGGTGGTTTCTATACCACCTTCTGGGAAACCATTAAAAATGACTTGCTAGATGCTGCAAATGATTTTCTATGTAATGGAAATATTCCAAAAGCCATATCTACTACCTGGTTGACTCTGATCCCCAAAAAACCAATCCCAATCTCCTTTTCTGATTTTAGACCAATTAGTCTATCTAACTTTATTAATAAAGTGTTTTCAAAAATGTTAATGGAAAGGATCAAACCATTAATGCCTACCTTAATCTCTCCTGAACAAAGTGCATTTATCAATGGTAGAGATATTACTGATAATGTGCTCCAAATGCAGGAAATGACCAGAATTTTAAACAGAAAATCAAAGGCTCACAATTTAATTGTGAAACTTGACATGCAAAAGGCTTTTGATAGAGTCTCCTGGTCTTTCCTCAACTCAATACTTCTACATTTTGGCTTTCATGGAAATTTTGTCAAGATCATAATGCATAACATAGCTTCAGCTCACTTCTCTGTTTTAATTAATGGAGTAACCTCAGGATTCTTTGCATCTTCTAGAGGCATAAAACAGGTAGATCCCCTATCTCATTTTCTTTATAACCTGCTCTCCGAAGCTTTCTCTAGAGGCTTAAAAAATATTTTCAACATTGGATATCTCCAACATTTCAGTTTACCCCGGTCTTGTACACATGTCTCTCACCTAATGTACGCTGATGACACAGCAGTCTTTCTCAATGCTAAACCTACAACCTTGAAGAGGTTTAAAAGCTTTTTAATTGCCTATGAGCTGACTACTGGACAAAAGGTTAATTTTGAGAAATCAGAATTCTTTGTCTCACATAGAACCCCTTCCCAGACCATCCTCTCTATTAAGAGATTACTGGGAATGGAACAAGGTTCTTTTCCCTTCAAGTATTTGGGAGTTCCTATTTTCTCTGGTCGGAATCTACAGGTACATTACAAGCCTCTGCTCGAAAGGATGGAGAAGACAATCAACAACTGGAAAAATAAATGGCTTACCAGTGCTGGTAAGATAGTACTCATTAACCATTGTCTAATTTCGATTCCTACGCATACTTTTGCTGTTCTCAGCCCTCCTAAGATAGTGTTAAGAAAAATGGAAAAAATTGGTTCCAATTTCTTTTGGGGGAATGTAGATATTACTGATAGGAAAAAATAGAGGTCTTGGAAAAACATGAGTCTACCAATAGACGAAAATGGCATTGGCTTTGGAGATATAAAAGCTATAGTGGATGCATTCTCATGCAAATTGTGGTGGAAATTGCAGTCTAATAAAAACCAGTGGACCTCATTAATATGGTCACTTCCCAATTCATATAAAAAAATCACATACATGGAATAGAATTTGCCATATCACTGCTAAGGCAAACAGATACACTAAGGTGCTATATGGATTGGGGGAATGATCTTTTTGGAACTCTAATTGGACTGGAGATGGGGCACTTTTCTATGAATGGCCGGATGGGAGAAGTATCCCCTTCGAGGATATTTCTCTTAGGTTCTTCATACAAAATAAAGCTAATCTCCTTCCACAGCTGGAGCCATACTTGGCTACCAATATAATTGCCACTTTGCAGGTAGCAGAACTGGAGTATAACCACGAGGATAGGCTGATTTGAACCCCAAATACTGACGGTTTGTTTACAATACGCTCGGCATATCACACCTTCAGGCAGAGGAAAGTTAGAATCAGACATTTTTCCAAGGTATGGAGTACTTTCATTCCTAGGAAAATGTCTGTCATATTGTGGAGAGCAATGAATGTCATTCTCCCCTTCAATAATATATTAACTAGGTTAGGATTTCGATTAGCATCGAAGTGCCCTTTGTGCATGAACCACACAGATAATCTAGATCATTTTTTCAATTCATGCCCATCTTCTATTGCTGTTTGGGATAGAGTATGTGATCTGATACATCTACAACATCCTTTTTTCGAAAACCTGAAGACCAGAGTTGATTTCTTCCTGTCCTTTAAGGCTGAAACTAAGATTCACTCTAATATTATCACTGCTTCCCTTCTTGTTACAATATGGATCCTGTGGGTAAAGAGGAACAAAATCATATATGAAAATGAACCTTTCTCCACAACAGTTTGTTTACAAGAGTTTAAAAGAATCATCTCTGAAATATTCACTGTGCACCACCTTTTTGATAATTTAGATAAGCATAAGTATTGGATTGAGTCTAACATTATCCCTCACATTTATCCCAAGAGGAGGAAACCTTTATCTGCTGTAACATGGAAGAAACCATACTTAGGATATAAGATCAACACAGATGCTTCATGGAAAATTGATGGTTCGTCCTCTTCGGCTGTAATAGTTAGGAATAAGGTTGGGAACGTGGTCACAATGAGAACTAAAATTTTCCAATCCCCAACACCACTACATGCTGAGTTGATCTCTATTCAATATGGATATGAAATATGTTCAGAAATGGATATTGAAAATTGTGAATTGGAATCAGATTGCTTAGTCGCTGCCAAAGGTATTCATAATCCTATGAGCTCCCCTTGGAGGAATTTTTCTATCTGCAGTTCACTTAGCTCTATGCATCTTAAATATCCAATTAGACACATTCATAGGGAGGCTAACTGCGCTGCAGATTTCCTCGCTAAATATTCACTAGAAAACAATCTCCAAGGTAATATAGATATCCTGTCTGCTCCGCCTATTCTCAGAGGACTCTTATCTCTTGATAGACTCGGTTTACCTGTTATTAGAATTGGTACTTCATTTTGTGATCATTCTTAGTAGATATATCCTCATTTTATCCATTTGCATTCAATTCTCTGGAATGGAAACTACTGTGCTCTTTTTCGATTTGCATCAGGTTGGATGGGCATGCTTCTGGATGACCGCAGATCAGTATTCTTGGTCTCAGACGTGACTCTACTATCACTGACCAACATGAGATTACACTCAAGCCATCATTCTCACCAACGGCTTTCACGCACGATACCTATGCTGACCTGTTATTCACATAAATACTTTCAATGTTCTTCGCTGTCTTATGGGTCTTTTCTATATTCATTTCGGCTGGCTTTCCACTGACATACTGGGGTTTCGATTTTTCGATTCGCCGACCTGTTTATGGAAAACACCGATAAGGAATATATAGAAAGTAACTTCTCCTCGATCTCTGGTGACCATTAGCTTAGTTTAGGTGATTACTTGGTTGTATCATCTCTTTTGAAAGCAAGTATTCTTTTGCTTCAGGAGCTTCTTTCTGCTCTTGGATCAACATATGGATGATCTTTTGGTACACATATATGAACTTTCAGGCATAATTGCCATTTCTTTGGGTAAAAAAAAAATCTTTCTCCCCTTATTTGTCTGATAACGGTCACAAGCTGTTGAACTGGCTGCCGTCCATAGCGTTGTCACTGCCCAATCTTAAGGCAGAAACACCCCCTGCTACTAGTAAAAGCTTTCTCCAAGCTCTAAATGCTAAACCCTCTCCGCTCTTCACCTCTCTACCCGATACGCCTAATCTACACTCCATCACAGAATACAAGGGCAAGATTGCATTTATTCTCCCACCGGAGGAAGGTGATTTACTGGCGTCTCACTACCAGAATGCTCTGGTCGGGAAGTTCAACATAGGAAAGCCATCAATGGAGTCTCTTCAAACATCATTTAATTCAATAGGATTTAAATCGAAGTTTCAATTGGGATCTATGGATTACCGCCATGTACTAATCAGATTTCAGGATAGCGAAGATTATCAGAGATGCTGGATGAAGGGACAGTGGATGATTCAAGGCTCATCATGAAAGTCCAAAAATGGTCACCGAATTTCTCCCCAGTATCAGAATCTTCGGTTGTTCCAGCCTGGGTAACAATCCATAAACTCCCTATTCATTTCTACAATACCTCTACAATCATAGGTATGAGTAGTCAGATTGGTAGATATCTAAAAATGGATGCAGCAACTAGTGCTCTGACTAGGCCATCTGCCATCAAAGTTTGTGTAGAGATTGATCTTTTGTCTCAGCTCCCCTCTACCATAGTGGTTGGAATAGGTAGCAAAGTAGCAGAGTATCCTATAGAATATGATGAACTGCCTTCATACTGTACTCATTGTAGGATAATTGGTTATAGTCATGCTACTTGCAACTTCCTGCACCCAGAGCTGAGGGAAAAACACCTTTCTACAGGCACAATAAATGAAAAAAAAGGAAAACAAAGCCCTAGACCATGTAGAACCCCTGCAAGCCTTAGATTCCCATCCTACACTGATCTTAGATGTTGCGGGATCCTCAGTTCTATCTGCCTCTCAGAAGGAATTTGGGTTTCAAACACAACATAGTAAGTCAGGCTTTCATCAGGAAAATAATGCAAGTATTGTACATGTTTTCCCTGGTAGTCACAATAAAAGAACTGGTTCCTTTTATTCACTGGATGACATTTCAAAGCCAATCACTGCCACTTTCTGGAGAAAGAAGAACCAACAGTTTGACTTACTACCCAACCAGGAAACTACAATAATAGAAAACACTGTTAAGATCTCTAATGCTTTTCAGACATTAGAAGCTTTAAATGAGGGGATGATGAGGAGGAAGCAGCAGAAATATTCCATGAAACATTGAAATCTCAAGAAGCAGTGGTACCTCCTATAACACATGACAAGATTACAGCCACGACAGAAAGCCACCCCATTCAAGAAAAAAACCTATCTGATGGTCACACAGAGCTCTCCATTATCTCAGTAACAAATACACCTGTCATCCCAGATGCTGTTCTTGCAGTGGAAATGAAGGGAGCACACTCCTCAATTGATCAGAACACAAAGGTAGATCAAAGCATACAGTCTAAGGTTAGCACACTCAAACCAGTACCTACCCTATTTTTGGATAATCTTGATAAGAATCAGGATAAGCAATCTAATAATAGTAATGCTATCGCTACGAAACCAAGAAAACTTAGATCCTCACAGAAAGCAACCCCCTCTTGTTTTAAATGATTAAATACAACATAATAGGAAATATGTTAGTCTGGAATGTTAGAGGCTACGGAACATCAATGGTTAGAATAAAATCCCTTATGCTGTCACACAAGATTGCTATTCTCTGTTTGATTGAGCCTTGGCATGACAAAAAGAAAATAAACACTCTGATGCATGAACTAGGCTTCAAAAATGCTCTCCCTGCTCAAAAAGCTAAAATTTGGATTTTATGGAACCATGCTTTTAATGTGGTCAGTTTAAAGGAATCAGATCAATTCTTGCAGGCTAGAATTTCGGATATTTCCTCACCTGTTAGTTGGAACTGTTTTTTTATCTATGCTAGTGTCAATAGACAATCGAGGGAAGCTCTTTGGAATGACTTGAAAACCCCTCCTCCAGAACCCTCTATATACATTGGGAACTTTAATAGAGTTGTTTCAGTCTCTGAGTATAAAGGAAGAAAATCTCCCCCTACAAGAAGCATGAAAGAGTTTAATGCTTTCATTAATAATCTGGACTTGCATGAAATCCCCACGGTTGGAAACTCTTTTACATGGTGTAATAATAGAGTCAGGAATAAATGCAAGGATCTTTTGCTTCAGAGATTAGACAAGGGCATAAGCAATTTAGACTGGTTGGAACTTTTTCCAAACAGCTCAATTAAAGTGCTAAATAGATTCACTTCTGATCATTCCCTATTATTACTGTCTATTCAATCTTCTAAAGAATTGGTACCAAGGCCTTTTAGATACCAAGAGATGTGGTCAAACAAAAAAGACTTCCAGAAGTTGGTGGAAAAAAACTGGAATTTGCCATCCCCCTCAAGAGGGATGCACAGGTTAGTGCATAAGCTTAAGAGACTTAAGATCGACATTAAAGATTGGAACAAAAACATTTTTGGAAATGTCAATCAAAACCTGTTTGAAGCTGAGACAAAAGTCAGTGACCTAGAAATAAATTTTCAACAGTCCCAAGCTGAAACTGACTTAGCTGAACTCAATAAGTCCAAAACTTTACTTATTAGATCCCAGAAAGAAAAAAACATTTTCTTAAAACAGAAAGCAAGGTTAAACTGGCTTAAACAGGGGGGTGCAAATACCAGCTATTTTCACCACATCATTAGGGAAAGGAGAGCTAGGTCTAGAATTAGTAAAATCAAAGATGGAAATGGGATCTGGATTTCTGACCCTCATCTGATTAAAGAAGAAGGTGTCCGATTCTTTAAGGAACTACTAAATGAGGATGCCCCTCAAAAAACATAAACTTATCTGAAAAATTTCTTAGGGGAAATTCCTCATCTGATTACAGATCAGCAAAACTATCATATGTTTCAACCTTTCAATATCCAGGAACTCGAATTTGCAGTCTTTGATTTAAATAAATCTGGGGCTCCTGGATCAGATGGGTTCTCTGGTGAATTCTTCACCACCTTCTGGGAAACCATTAAATTAGACCTTCTGGAGGCAGCAAATGATTTCATTAGAAGTGGCTATATTCCAAAGGCTATCACAAGCACCTGGCTCACTTTAATTCCCAAAAAACCTATCCCAATTTCATTCTAAGACTTCAGACCTATTAGCTTATCCAATTTTGTCAATAAAGTCTTTTCAAAAATGCTTATGGAAAGGATTAAACCACTAATGCACAAACTAATCTCTCCTGAGCAGAGTGCTTTTATTAAAGGTAGGGATATCTATGATAATATCCTTCAAATGCAAGAGATGACCAGGATGTTGTCTAGAAAATCAAAATTTCCTAATTTGATAGTTAAACTAGATATGCAAAAGGCTTTTGATAGAGTCTCATGGTCATTTCTGAATTCCATTCTTCTTCATTTTGGCTTTCACGGGAAATTTGTCAAACTTATTATGCATAACATATCTGCTGCCCATTTTTCTGTTTTAATTAATGGAGCAACTTCAGGTTTCTTTGCATCTTCTAGGGGCATTAAACAAGGCGATCCTCTTTCACCATTCCTGTATAATCTGCTTTTAGAAGCTTTTTCTAGAGGTCTAAAGAAACTTTTCACCACAGGATACCTTCAAAATTTTAGTCTCCCTAATACCTGTGCCCCAGTTTCCCATTTAATGTATGCTGATGACACAGCAGTATTCCTTAATACTAACCCTAGAAACATGAAGAGGTTTAAAAAGTTTCTGCTTGCATATGAACAAACATCAGGACAAAAGGTCAATTTCTCTAAATCTGATTTTTTTCGTGTCCCATAGAACCTCTAATTCTACAGTTAACTCTGTAAAAAGGACTCTAGGAATGGAAAAAGGATCCTTCCCATTTAAATATCTGGGAGTTCCTATTTTTTCTGGAAGAAATCTGCAGGTACACTACAAACCTTTATTGGAAAGAATGGATAAATCAATCAATAACTGGAAGAACAGATGGCTCTCTACTGCAGGTAAAATTATCCTGATAAACCACTGTTTTCTCTCAATTCCAACTCATATTTTTGCTGTTTTGAGTCCCCCAAAAATAGTCTTGAAAACAAATGGAGAAAATGGCCTCTGGCCTATTTTGGGGGTGTTCTGAAAATGTTGAAAAGAAAAAATAGAGGTATTGGAAAAATATGAGTGTACCTTTCGAAGAAAATGGAATAGGTTTTAGGGATTTAAAGGCCATTGTTGATGCTTTTTCAGGTAAATTGTGGTGGAAATTGTAACTCAATTCCACTCAATGGACTTCTCTATTATGGTCACTTCCTAAGTCTTATAAAATCTCTCATACATGGTCCAGAATCTGTTCTATTACAGCTAAAGCAAATTTCAATTCCAGAGTAATATACGAAAAAGGTGACAGCTCTTTCTGGAATGCTAACTGGACTGGAGAAGGAGCTTTGTTTTATAAATGGCCTCAAGAAAGAAATATCCCCTTTGCGGATATTTCACTTAGGTCGTTTATTAACAACAAAGCCACCCTTATCCCTCAGCTGGAGCCATTTTTGGCGACCAATCTGTATTCCCTGTTGCAGGATGCTAATTTGGAATACACTCATGAGGATAGGCTCATCTGGATGCCAGCTACAAATGGAATTTTCTCCATCAAGTCAGCATACAACATCTTCAGGCAGAAAAAGCCGAAGATCCTACATTTCCGTAAGGTTTGGTCCTCTTTTATTCCCAAAAAAATGTCTGTTCTATTGTGGAGAGCTCTAAATGGCTTACTTCCTTTTGATAATATATTATGTAGGTTAGGATTCTCTTTAGCCTCTAAATGTCCTCTTTGTCAGAAACACAGTGACACACTAGATCACTTTTTCAACTCTTGCCCCTCATCTATTGCTGTCTGGCACTGTGTCAATGACTTTTTAAAGCTCCAACAAATTTTTTTTTGCAAACTTGAAGAGTAGAGTTGAATATTACCTCTCTTTTAAGGTAGAATCCAAAATTCATTCCAATATTACAATTGCTGCTCTTCTTGTCACAATTTGGTCTCTTTGGATTAAAAGGAATAAAATTTTGTTTGAAAATGAGTCCTTCTCCCAAACTGCTTGTATTCAAGAAATAAAAGGCATGATCTATCAAATTTTCACAGTGAAACATTTGATAGGCAATTTAGACAAGCATAGATACTGGACACAGGCTAATATTATTCCTCATATCTTACAAAAGAAAAGAAAAACCTTCATTGCTGTGATATGCCAGAAACCCCATTCCGGATATAAGATTAATACAGATGCAACATGGACTAGAGGGGGTCTTTCTTCCCTGGCTGTGATAGTTAGGAACTGTGATGGGAATGTTGTTAAAATGAGGGTAAAATCTTTCCATTCTCCATCCCCTTTACAGGCAGAAATCTTAGCCATCCAATGTGGCTATGAGACTTGTTCAGAGTTGGTTTTAAATACTTGTGTGGTGGAATCAGACTGTTTAATGGCAGTACAGGGTATTTAAAACCCTAATAGCTCCCCATGGAAAGTCTTCTCCATCTGCAACTCTCTGAATTTAAAACACCATAGATACCCAATTCAACACACCCCCAGAGAGGCTAACAATGCAGCTGACTTCCTTACTAAATTTGCTTTAGCTAATAACCTCCATGGTGATATAGACTTGCAGGCAGCTCCACCCTTTCTTAAGGGACTCCTTCATCTAGACAGATGTGGAATCCCTGGGATAAGAGTTGATGCATGAAAGTATGCTGTCAATGTTACAATATTCAGATACATATTAGAGGAATCATCACACTGGACTTATAAGTATGATTTTAAGCTGGATAGATACTGCTGATTTTTTTGCTATTTGTTTTACTGCAGGTACTCATGCAACTCCTTTTTTCAAGACCTCGGCTGGTTCTCATCTCTCCACCACCAGGAAACCAGCTCCAATTCACAACCTCTCAAGCTGCGGTCGACCTTGGAATGAAGTGATCAACCATACAGCCTCCTTGCAATACTGCAGCAATTTTGCTTACTATTTGGCTCTTAATCTTGATCTGATAGAATGGAGTTGCCTGGCCAAAGGAAAGAATTAACACATGGGGTGGAGATTCTTTCTTTTGGAATCACAACTACCATCTCTAACCTCTTCTTCTAACTACCAGAACCGTAAGAACACACTTTCCTAACTAGTTGCTAGGTATTCTTTTGGCGGCAACTATGTTGCCGCAATGACCAACATGCACTAAATCTCTGTATGTATTGGTTTCTACACAGGCTTGGGAAACCTTTATATAATATCCCTCAACTTAGGGTGTTTCAAATTTAAAAAAATAAAAAATTACCTTTTGACGATCTAGGATCATTTTCGTTTACATGTATCTATGTTATATTTTATACGTAGGATCCTAATTCAATGCATGAGGCTGCCTTTCTTTTTCTTTTCTTTGTTTTAATGATAATGAGGCAGCCTTTCTGTGTATATGTAATATGTGTCGAATAATGTCTTACCATTTGGAATACGAGAGTAGGTAATTAGGAAAAACCTTAAATAAAGGCTTAAATAAAGGCTACTGGAAAAGGCGATCACCGCTCGCCCTCAGCGGCCCATACCAGTCGACATCCCGGCCATCGTATGAGAGGTAAATCACGGTAGCCCAGCACCAGAATCAATGGGCTTGGTATGAACTCGGTGCGCACAAGGGAGCCTTGCAAAGCAAGAGCTCCCCACACTGCCGCTGTCGAGTATCGAACCTGAGATCATTGGCTTACCCACCCATCTTCCAACCACTGGGATACACCCGTGGGTGTAAATAAAGGCTACTGGAATAATCGTCTTCGGTGGCTTTCTTGCTCCAACTCTGAAGTATCTGAGAAGGAGTTATACACCTATACTGCTTGCATCTTGTTTTCATTTTATTTGAGACTTGTAAGCCCGTAGGATCAATCCATTATCCAAACTTAATTAACTCACTATTCAATGGATTATTGTTCAATTAACTCATTTATTAATAGATCGAGTTGGATTATAAATTAGTTGGGTCATTAAATAGATAACTCATTGGGCTACCCATGAGATAACTCATATGACCCAATGAGTTAAAATATATTATCCAATAAATCATTATGTAATTAAACAAATAATTTATCATTCAATATTTTCTTTTGATTTGGGTTTTTTAAATTGTCATTATCCAATGAGATCGAGTATTAAATACTCATTAGTTTTTGGGATTGGGCGGGATGACAATGATTATGTTAATGAAAAATTTTGATCCCAATGGATTCCATATTATGTTAACTTAATGGGAACCCAACAAATACCCAATAAATATCCAAAATTACCCAATCAAATGCATGTGTAATATTTAACATAAAAATTCACTATAATTCACAAATTATTCAAATTATAATTAACAAATTATTCGAGTTCAATCTCGTACAATATTTGAGTTCGTACAGCATTCGAGCTCATACAATATTCGAACTCAATCTCGTACAGTATTCGAATTCTTACAGTATTCGAGCTCAATTTTGTACAATATTTGAGTTCGTACAATATTTGAGTTAGTACAATATTCGATCTCGTACATTATTCGATCTCAATCTCGTATAGCATTCGAGTTCGTACAACATTCGAGCTCGTACAACATTCGAGCTCATACAACATTCGAGCTCGTACAGTATTCGAGATCGGACTCGAACCCAACTCATATTGTTCGTTAATCTCATCGAGTTTACAGAGCTAACATATTATATATATTTTTATTAAATATAATATACTATAATGTACATTATATAATAATAATTATATATGTTAGGGGAAAATTAAATCACTCGTAATCAAACTTGTGAAAATTTTGTTATCGTATGATATGAAATTATCTAACAGGTCATCCATTACTCAACCCAACTCGACCCACCCAAAATTATCCAACGGGAACCCATTATCCAATCCAACTAAACCCAATAATTATAACCCAATTGTATCGATTAACCCAATAAATTATTATCCAATAAATATTATCCAATAAATAAAAATAGTATATGGATAAATGTTATCCGTAGTATAACCTACCCATTTGACTGAAAATTGAGATTTGTAATGTTTTTTGAAACGGTGGTTGGAGCTAAAACTGAGTAAGTAGGGCATCATATGAAAATTTTACAGTAGCTTCTTTTTTTTTAACTCTGAAAACTTAAGAGTTGATATTATAAAAAGAGAAAGTCTCATGAAGATGGTACCGTATATTCATAAACTTATAAATAGTTCATTGTATTTTTTACTTTAAATATTATAATTCTTTATAAAATCATAATATTGTATTTTAAAATTGAAACTAGCGTGTATTTTAATATAAAAAATAAAACTATATAATATAAATAGATATTTTAAAATTTTTAAAATTTTAAATATAATATATAATATATAATTTAACAAATATAGTGTGTAAGTAAAAAACACAAGTGAACTGTCCATTAGCTTATCGACATACTGCTTGTCAGGAGATCCACGTGAATTGTATCAAATCATTATCCTTACACATATTAGATCCCCGAAAGAATTACAAGCCAAATTCATAAGGTTTTGACTGCAAAACAGTTTGGATGAAATATTATAGAGCTAACAGCTAAGTGCTAAAACAATTCTAACTTTAACCTAAAAGTGATAATATAATCCTGCAATATCAGAAAGTGCTAAAATAACTCTTGACTCTATTAATTTTTTAGTCAATTCTCTGATGGCCTGAAATTGTAAAGAGTCCGTCTCTTGAAAGACGATCTTTCCATAAGCCATGGAAGAACCAAGGTTTAAATCGCAAATAAAAAGAATTGAAGATAAAATTCTCAGGTTGCATGAATCGGGCTATAAACTTTATAACTATTACATGTTGCATTGTAAATTTTTAATATTGCAACTAAGAGCTTTTACCTTTTATTATTCTAATTAAATTCCATCTTTCCATAAGAGTATGAAAATACGGTCTTTCCCAAGACTTTACCAATCATAAAAAAAAGATAATTTTTCCCGTAAAATAAAAAAAAGAAAAAGAAAAACATGAAAACAAACACACACACGCACACGTGCGCACGCGCGCCCCCACCCCCACCCCCACCCACACCCCCACCCACACCCCCACCCCCACCCCCACCCCCACACCCACACCCCCACCCCCACACACACACACCCCCCCCCCCACACACCCACACACACACCCCCCCCCCCCCACACACCCACACACACCCACACACACCCCTCCCCCCCCCAACACACATACACACACACACACACCCACCCCAACAATTCTCTTTCCCCTCTTCTTTATTTCCTTTCAGATTGCCCCTTTCATTTTCTTTCTCCCTACCCCCATTCTCTTTCTCTGTTCTTCATTTCCTTTCCGACGGAGCCTCATCGGCAGCCGCATATTCGACGCCATTAAATTGATCTCCAACGTCAAAACCCTAGCGGCGGCCTCGTCTCCAGTGATCCTCGCGATTGCCTCTTCTAGTAATCCGCGTTGTGTTAGCCAAATGGAAGTTTCCCAGGGTTTTGATTTCTGGCTTTAACTTCGGCTGGTAGCTGGTGGATGGGGGTGGCATACGGTGGTGGTGGTTGTGCGGGGGATGTTTTCGGCGGGAGGGGTGGGGGAATGGTGGTGGCGGAAGGGGTGGGGGAAGGGTGGTGGCGGGAGGGGTGGGGAGGGTATTGATTTTTAAGAAGATCAAGGGTATTAGGGTAATAATTTTTAAGCTTCTTAGTTTTGGGTATTTTTGTCATTTCACTTCTTGTCTTTGCCAGCATGTTATCGGTCCACGTCGGAATGAGGGAGTTTGCTTATATCGGCACAAAATTTTCAAAAGTCAGGGTTATATTGGCACATAAATTAATTAATTAGGGTTAAATTGACACTTTCTAAGATTGCAGGATAATATTGGCACATACAATAATTAGTTAGGGTTAAATTGACACTCTCTGAGATTGTTGGTTTATATTGACACTTTCAACTTAAAGTCTTTAACCCAATATTATATTTCCTTTGTCCCAATATAAGATGTCTGACCATTAATATTTTTAGTTGTGTACAACAAATATAGTAAAAAATTAATATTTTAAAAAACACATATTGAATTGAATCTAACACTATACAACATGATAATATCCTTACTTGTATATTAATAGAATGTTACAGTTTGAATAATTAGTTTTGACTAAATAAATTATACAATTGCAGGTTATGGCGGGATGAAGGGAGTAAAATAATATATTTTTATTTTATGCAAATTTGAAAATTCTGAAGTTGAACCAAATTAAAATTTGAACCAAAAATGGGAAGACTTTGTTCGTTAAACAAAGAAGCGCTTTCAAATTTACTCAATTTGTTTTAAAAATATTATTTGAAAATTTCCTCTCGTCTCTCTTACTGCTGCTCCGTCTTTGTTTGTTCATTATGACATTTTTGGGTGAAAGTTTGATTGCTGCTCCACCAAACCGCTTCTTAGTCGTTGATTAGGGATTAATTTTCACATAATCTGACCCAACCAGAGGTAAGTTATCAATGTCATACTCGTAGCTTGTATTTTTTTTAGCATAACTCGTGTGCTCGAGTGCAATCACTTGAATTGATTTGGTAGGGTTCTTGTTGTTTGTAGCCCCTGTGTGAATTACTGCGTTTAGCATTAGAGTTTGGTTCTTGTTGTATTTCCTAATGCAAATTATTATATTAGCCATTAGAGTTTGGTTCTTGTTTTCAAAAAAATTTCAGAGTCTGATTCTAGTTGCTGGAAATTAGGCCGATTTGGTTGCTTGAATAGTTATTTTTTGTTTCAATGTTATCTGGCGGATATCGTTACCTTCATTGCTCTATCTTATGTTGAATTCTTTGGCAGATAAGTCATGTGCTCGTGTACGATCACTTAAATCAATTTTGTTTTTTAAATTGATGCTAGGAGGTACATTTGGAATTAAGCATTTAATTGATTGGTCATTTTGAATGTGTGAGATATATTGATACTATAGGTTTTGTGATTCACTCAGTTATAGTTAAGCTTGAATGAGTTTCAATATATGACAAAAAAAAACACCAGGCTTCCATCTTCTATCAGATTACTTGCAGTAATTTTATGATTTGATTTCTAATTGTTTAGGATACAGTGTATTTTATTTCTGATACTGTTTCATTTGTCTATATTAATTGTAAGTTTCTTGTGGGTAGAATATAGCTGAGAGGTTTTGTAACTTGTATTCTGAGCACTTTTAAGAAGACAAAATTCAGGAGTACTACTAAGGAACTTTATTATGTCTCTCGTGCTATATCGGTATATTTTTTATCTGTTAATGCATGCATTGTGGGATCCCTTTTTTATTTGATTGGTGAAGTTTCTTAGTCCCCTTTCCTATTTTTGAATGCATACATTAATTTTATAAGGCAAGGTTGTCTGAATACTGCTGGTTATAATGTTTCTTTCTACTTGATTGTTGATCTAAATGGAGGGTTCATCGGAATTTCTGTTCCATAGAGTTTGAAATTTTTGTAAAGTGTTATAAGCTTACCATTTGTGAGTTTGGTTCTTATTGTCCGTGGCTCTTGTGCAAATTACAACATTTAGCATAAGAGTCTGGTTCTTGATGTATTTCTTGATGCAAATCATTACATTAGCCATTCAAGTTTGGTTCTTGTTTTCAAAATAATTTCAGAGTCTAATTCTGATTGCTAGAAATTGGACTGATGTTGGTTGCTTGAATAGTTATTTTTTTGTTTTCATGAATTTGGCGGATATGATAACCTTCCTTGCTTCGTCTGATGTTGAATTCTTTGTCTAGGTACGTAGGTCTAATTCAGATGTTGAAAATGTGAATTTTGTTAGTATCATATATTAACTATGTTTTCCAATTCAGATGTATCCAAAGTTTGACCCAAAGTAGATGTTGACATTATCTTAGTTTTGATGTTGATTGTAGGTTCGATTATATGTCAGTGTAACAAAGTTTGATCCAAAGTAGACGTGATTCCCCCCTCACCACCCCCCAAAAGTCCCCTTCCTATAGTTCTCGTAATTGCTCTTTCAATCATTTTCCAGAGTATCATATAGTGGTTTATTGTTAAAGTTTTGCATCACTCTGCTTGTTGTTAACGAACTAATTATGGAGCATTAGGAATAGTTGCTAGACCATAATTAGGATACGTAATACAGATTATAGAATTGTAAGGTCTTACATGTGTATTTATATTCGATAACATATGAATTGCACTATTAGTTTATCTTTTATTTGATTGAGTGCTAAATCTATGATATTTTTACACTCTTGTAGTAACTACATCTTACTGGGAACCGAATTATACCATTCAATAGTTTTCCAGAGCTAAGTTGTTCAGAGGCAAAATCTGATATGTTGTTTTTTCCTACCCTTGGTGTTTGTTAATTTTCAAGTTGATTTCAGTTCCATTATACTATGCAATGTATTTTTAAATTCATAGAAATGTCTAGGAAAGATAAAGTTTATAGGTGTAAGTATTGGACTTATTAGTGATTGGAGGCTGATGCGGGGAGAATGACCGCAAAGATCCGATAAGGTTTTGAGCATAACCTTTTCATCCAGACTCGGAATCAGGCGATTTTTGTGGCATTGGAACCGTCTTGATGAGAACTCCAGGGACCCTATCAAAGACGGGGACAATCGCTCCATTTTCCTATTTGAGGTCATTAAGGCCTTAAAACAACAATTTACTGGTTTTGAGTGTTTTTCAATTTTCGTTTAATTTTGAACTTTATTAATTCCGAATTTCCTTTTTTTTTCCTTTAGAATTCATTATTTAAGGACCTCTTGTATTTTTGTAGATTTCAATTTTGATAATAATATTTTAGAGAATTATTTTCTCTTTAGTGGATTCCAAAACCAAAACCTAGTGTTTGTGCTTGAAGCCCTTGATTGTTCTTTAAGATTTGTGCTTGCGAATCTTTTCGTTTATTCCGACTGCATCAAAGGCTGTGAGTATTGGATACAAACTTTAGGACACAAATCCTACATCACATTTGTCCGTGACTAAGCTGCCATAATTGGATTGGAAAAGCAGAAAATAACAAAGAACTTTCAAATATGATAATATGTGGTTTAGTTTTGAGGATTTTTTCTCGTTTCAAATAGGACATTACGTTTCATGAGAAGGAACATGTGATCATACTACATTACATCCATGTGTTTGTCTTTGTTTGTTGTTTTTGAGTTGATTATGATCACATTTGATCACTGGGATCTTGATTTAGAAGCAGCTCTGTACTGTTGTATATGAAATTATGAATATTTGGAGTGCGTTCTTTTTAGTCCTAAGAGTTTTTAAAGTTATAAATATGATTTGAGGTCTAAATTGTGCTTTCTGGCAATTTTATGAAGCTCGAGAGTTTTTCACTAAAACAAGCCTTCCATTTTTGCGACACACAAAAACTTCTTCGTTACGTATCCTGATTATGGTCTAACAACTATTCTCAGAGTGATATATGAGTGACTGGTTCTCTTGTTGATTGTCAGCACCCAATCATTGCAAATGGGTTGAGTTTTAATTGGAAAATAAGACATAAGTTACTCGGGGTATTGTAGCTAAAAACTCAAGATCTGAATGGAGTTTTTTCTTGCTAAAGTTGACTTTGTATCGTACTTTTTAATAGATAAAGCCATTGTGGATGCCAAAATCTTTGTTGTTTAAGATCCTCATGCACCGTTTCATTTTCTGCTAGTTTTCTCCAGTTTTCCCTTATAATCGAATAATGTAACCTAGGTATTGATGCACTTGGGTGACCTCATTTCCAAAATATTTATTAGTGTAGCATGACAAGATGCATAGATATTTATTAGTGTATCTTGTGTTTTAGTTTTGCATTTAGCGTGGAACGCTCTAGGTTAAAATAAGATTCTTGTATGTTTCGAAGCATTCATTCTAACACAATGATACCAATCCATTGGCTAATTTATAAGAATCTTTTTCTTGATTTTAGCATTTCAATATACATGTGTCTCTGTCCAAATAAATTTCCATTTCTTAGTATTTTGATTAGAGGGAGAGTTTCCTGTTTCTTTGACTCTGATTATAATGCACAGATTGTGTGTTTGTTGGCTTCACTGTATTATGTAAACTGAGCTGATTGAGACTTGAGTGCACATAGTCTATAAATTGAACCGGAATCTTGACTGCACTGCACATAATCTCATAACCATATATCCATGATTACATTCTCCTTTGGATAATCCTTGAAGTCTAACTTTGTCTATAATTCTCATCTATATGCAGTCCTTCTTTTTGTACACAATGACAGCTTCTTTCTTTCTTTTTTTTGGTTTATTAAAGAAACAAATCTCTTTAAGTGACACAGAGGAAGTACATACTTTAAAAAATAAAAAATAAACCAACAATGATGGATATATTACGGAATCTAGATGGAGAATGTCTTATTTTCTTTGCAGATATTCATTGGTAAGGTTGAGAGAACACATAAAAAAACGGTCACCTTTGGCAATAACTGAGAAGGTCCAACAAATTGTGTGGGTAATACTTATTGCTCTTGATTAGATGCATGTTAAGTGTAAACAAAATTTTAAAAAATTTAAAAATTAAAAAATGTAAAACAACAAATGAAATTTCATCACACTTAAAACTAAATAACTTAACTTAAACATACAAAACTTAGGAAACCCCCAAAAAAAACTAGAACCAACACCCAAACATATCATAAACATTTCATATTCATTTTTATGGATAACTTCAACATTCTGATTTGAAGATGAACCGACAACTTCAACTTCATCTTCCGCACTTTCTTCTACAAATATACCCATTTTAAATTAGACACAACTATTATAAATGTAAAAATTAAAGATTAAAGATTAACAACTTACTCCTTATTTATGATAATATGATTGCTCAATGATGACCCTGCTTTAAGAAAGGCTAATGATAGGAGATGTTAAAAGAATGTTGAATGTCATAAAAAAATAGAACATAGACTCCCATTTCTAATCTTTTTCATATTTGAATATTGCAAAGACGGCCTTTTTAAGATTATTGCAACGATAGATTTTTTTTTCCATCCACGACTAGAAAATCTGAGTCCATCTTCTCCTAAACATGATACTTTCACATTGAAAACATCAACTTTAGTTGTAATTTTAGTCAACTTCCAACAAGGTCTAATGGGGTGATTTGATGAGTATTTTTATTTATTGTAACAAAATTCCTATAATTTTGAAAAACTTTTGAAATGTATTGCGATGTATAAATAGTTTTAGTTTGACCATCAAAATTATTGAAATAAGGTTTTTCTTAATTGGTCTAACCGTTAGTCAGTTTAACAGGAGATTTTCTTTTAATAAATACAACCTAAATTGATTACTTTTACTTTATAATTATTATAGTTACTATTACATGAAATATGCTTATAATTTTATTTTTATTTTTATTTTAAATAACGTAAATTCTAAATTTTAATTAAATAAATATTTTTAATCAAAAATATTGCGCAAAACACAGTGGGACTCCAGCTAGTTAATAATAAATATTTTCTAACGGATCCGATGTTGTGAGGAAGATCAAATAGTTGCCAACTAGTCTTGGCGGAAGAGATTACTCGTAAACTCGTTATAAAGACCCTCGCAAAGAGATCGTCTCATGGCTAGACCCCGACCCATTGCTGGAACCCGTCGCATTATCATTAGTGGCTAGTGCATCATTTGGGTTCTCAACCACCAATTCATCTTCATTTTCCACTGCCCCCTTCCTGCAGTCCCAGGGTTAAGAAGGGCTCTCAGCCCCGCCAACTCCGCAATCTTCCTCTGTTGGTTTTGCTCCAAACGCAGCGTATTAGCCTTTGTCTCCTCCATACCCTTCAGGAGAATGCTCCAGGCACTGCATTTCAACCCTGGTGCTACAAAAAATATCTAACACATTATAGTTAGTTACTTTGTTAAACTCTAGTTATGGAAGAAAAATAAATATGACCAATTTTTATACCGAAAGTGGACCTTGGGGAGATCTTCTAATTGGACTGGATGGGAACACACTGTTTCTCCATAAGGGCAGTTATTACTTTGCCGTAAGGGAGGGTCATTATCTTATTGGATACATCGACCATGTGCATCTCCTGGGTGATGGTGTAACCGGGGTCAACAATATTGTTCTTGCATATGTGCCAGTAGATGACATAGCCATTGATTGTGGGCTCGGAAGGATGGCCAGTTGGTATTAGGCACTGGCATATGAGGTAGTACTTCATCTTCTCCTTGAGCTTGAGAACATCAATCTTGATTTTTCTTGGTTTGGAAGTCTTGTTTCCCACACTCAGACCGAATTAATTTTCAAACATCCGATTGGAATCGAGGACCCTTAACTCATCGCCTTCAGCTACCCTATTAGGCTAGTTGTCATGGAAATAGACTAAGAGTCATTCAACCAGGTTTTTCAGATCTTTACCGATTGTGCACCCAATAGCCTCGTTGACCAACTCACTTGTCAAGACCATATTGATGTTGTTAACTCAACTTTTGTACTTTCCGGTACTGAGACAAGTGAAATTTGAGAATAAATCTACCTTTTTCTCATACATGGGCTTGTTTAAGAAAATAAGCCCTTCCATCCCCAACGGTTTAAAGGCCTTGAGGAATACATCAAGGTGGATCCACTGCACATCATCCGGCCTCATGCATCTCACCTCCTCTATCCGCCTCTTGCACATAAGATCAGTGTAGCGTTTCCTATTTTCCTTCGCGAAAAAATATCTATCATCAAAGGTTATTGGTGGAGGGGCTTCCTTCGCTTCTTCGCACGAGACGTGCCTACCTCGCTGCCCTTTGCCCGGGACCTTTTGGATGTACTTTTGACTGGCATCTGATGGACAACATTTTAAAAAATAATTAGTTATGTGGTTAACTGTTTTGGTGTTGCATGATAAATCATGAACGAGCTCGCTGACATAACGATGCCAATTTGACTGACACAATTTACCACAGCAAGGCCGTACATTTAACAACATTCATCAAGTTATGAATGTGCGACCTCATAGAGCAGTTTGGTTAGGCTGAATTGTTAGCAACGTACAGATGAATGGTCAAAAAATGCTAAAATGGTATAAGAAAAGCTAAGAACTCCCTCAATACGAAGCAAATATGCAGAAAATCAAGATTTACCCCCATCATATCCACCCCATTTCATCCATACACCAACGAACATTATCATACACCACTAAAGTAGCCCTAAAACCTAATAAATCACATAGAAGTAAAATAAAGCATGCACATTGGACTAAATCTACACATTTCAACAACATATAAACTCAAACCATAATCTTAAACAACTAAAACAATAGATTAAATATAAAATATGACCTGTCTAGGGTTTGGGAATAATGTGGAACTCTCCTTCGCCGTTGATGGCTAGTGATGAACAAAGAGCAGTATAAGGGCTTCAATTTTTTTATAAGGAAGCAGTTTGGTGGTTGGATTGAACGATTTTGTGGCAGTTTTATGGAATGGAGAAGTTTTGAATGTGTGAAAGCAAGTTCATAGAATGTGATGGGTTGGAGCTTTGGCCGTTTTAGTACTCCGACATTACGGTGCCGTTTAACCATGAAGTGCGACCTCGCATATATTCTAAACTTTACCGTACGCTACATGAATAAGGGATTAGGTCGCACTATGGGGTTACTTAGCCAAATATAACAGGTGGCCCAATTGTCAGAATATTTTGGGCCTGGCCAAATGGCCTTTTAAAACCACGAGCTCACTTCAACGTCGGCCACATCGACATTATGACAACACGCTTGCAACCTCGCATAATGCACTGGGCCGATTAAATTTTTTGGCCCAAATTCATTTAAACACTTTCCCAAATGTCTGGCTTAACGTTATGTTTCTTGAAATATTTATAAGATAAATATCAAAAAAATAAATAAATGAGATCATCGATTTAATCTTGAACCGTTGTTCATTAACCCTGAGTTGTTGTCGGGGCCCATGATCGAAACTCGTTCCAAAAACACTATCAAAGTAAGACTGTTAATCGTCTAACCTGGTACCAAATGTGATACATTGTATAAAATTATCTCACGTGGTTTAATGAACAATGGTACCATGTGTGATACGCTGTACTGGATTACCCTTTTATAATTGTGATACGTTGTGCTGGATTACTCATTGTAATCTCGAAGACTTACTACTAACACTTCTTTCTCAGACTACTAATCCTCTAACATGGTTCAATGAACAATGGTACCAAATGTGATACATTTTACTAGATTACCCTTTATAATCGTCTAACATTTTTGGAAAATTTTGTTTGTAATACTTTAGGTTTTTTCTCCATGCATAATTGGATTACCCTTTATAATTGTTACACCTGATATTTGTGTGTTTCGAATAACATTGAATTTGAAAAGCTTGACAAGACGTCAAATGCATGTATTTTTCAAAGCATTTAACGTATCTTTTGTCAGCGTTTAGTTGGAAGATTGCTAGATTTATGTAGGTTTACATCATAAGGGGTTTAGATGACCATTTTTGGTTTTCATATCCGAGTCCTTCATTTTGTAACCTATTTATAGTCTAAGGGATTTTTGGTCCTTACAAGCGTCTAGATTCCTTTTTGTAAGCTTAATTTGTAGATTGTTCGTAAGCACTTCGATTGGTTTAGTGAAGGTCATTCACAAGGATGGTATAAGATTAAATGACATATGTCAAAATGTGGTAGAAGATAGAAGATTAGAAGAAGGCCAAATTTTATTTGGTAGAAGATAAAAATCCAGCAACTCCATTGCGGGCCGCAACAGAAGTTAAGAAGCAGCAAGTGGCTGTCAGCAGGGTTCTTGCAGGCCGAAACCTCACTTGCAGCTCGTAGCGGATGGCAACGGATCAAGAGATGGTCAGCGAGACCATTGCTGGTTACCACACTTGCGGCCCACAACGAACACTTTTGGCCCAGCATTAAAAAGCTGAAAACAGGTTTAATTTCTCTCTTCATTCCCTTTTAGATCCAAAAAAAAATACTCTCCCAAAACCCTAGTTTGCATTTATATCTCTTCTTTAACTCTATGTTTACCATGGATTATTGCTATTTTTCTATGGGTTTAGTTAATCTAGGCTAAATATACTCATGAGAGCAATTAGTAAGTATTTTTAGTATGAATTTGTGAGATTCAATTTATCCTATTTTGTGCTTTAATTATCAAGTATATTTGGTGCTTTCTTGTGTGATTAATTCATGATATAGACTAGGGTGATCAACTAGTTGGAGATTGCGGGTTAGTTATGTGCTAGATTTTTGGTCAAACTCGGAAGACTTTGACTTTTAGTGAACGTGATTATCATTGGTCAATGCTAGTTTGTAATTAGGAGTAAAAAGTAATTCTGATTTTTGGTAGATGAAACTTCTATATTTAAGATAAAGTTGAATGGGTTTGATTAATTACCAATGTGGCTCACTAATAACAATTAGCATGAAGGCAATCCTCATAGTCGTTATTAGTAGATATACTTGTGCTATCTATATGTTTCTTGCTTGTAGAAATTTGTGGTAGTTATATTGGGTCTCCAAGTGTATTGTTATCCTTGGGGAAGTCTATGACGTCGATCGTCTAGGGTGACCCGTGGGTAAGGGTTATTGTGTGGCACCGATCGCTCACTCTAACTATAACCGATGAGAGGCGAGAAATATCAACACTCGAAAGGTGTTGATAAGTTCTCCACAACATATGGTTAATGCATAAAAATAGGATAATTAATCTATGATCAAAGGATGACTAAAAATGTAAACCAATTGAGCCCAATACTCGTTATCATAATAATTACATCTTTCGTGCTAATTGAGATCGTAATTGCTTTGCTTGCTCTAATTGTTTTTTAATTTAGTAGTTTAAAGTAGTCTTAGTGTTTTTCAAAACCAAAACCCCCTACGTTGTTACCACAAACTTAGAGTGACATTTTTGTGTGCCTTTTAACTACGCTTAACACTTGATAAAACTCCCTTTTCCTCATGGACGACCCCGTCTTACCACTAGCTAATATTTAGTAGTTATCCATAATTTGGGCTTATAAATACTATCTTTGAGGGGCATGACAATGGCCTACCAAATTTTGGCGCCATTCCGGGGAAAAGGTGTATTTTATTAAAGTGTTAGTGTAGTTTTAGTTTGTTTTTTTTCCGTTGTTTGTTGTTGTAGTTGTTGTTTTGCATGCTCTTATGATTGTTGGTATAAGGTTTTATAGCTTTGGTTCTTGGTTTATGGTCGGCACTCGTACCTATAGACAAAGACCCTTGCACTACGACACCGATCTCTTGGGAACGCTCTGGAGAGCAAGGAGAGTGGCCCATTTTGCTAACCAAGCCTCCCAATCATCATTTGAAGCAGTCACACCAACTATGGCGGATGATAATAGAACCTTGAGGGATCTCATGACCCCCGACCTAGAAAGACAACCCTTTTGCATCACATTCCCTTCTCTTTCGAAAAATGCAACTTGTGAGTTTAGGTCCGGGATGATCCATTATCTACAACTTTCCATGGGATGAGCAGGGATGATGGAAACAAGCATTTCTCCAAGTTCTACTATGTGAGCATGAACATGAAGCCATCTGGAATTTCGGAGGGCATTCCCTTTCTCTTTGAAATATGCAGCCAAAGATTGGTCATACTACCTTCCCACGAGAAGCATAACATTATGGAAGGAGATGAAGGGAAAATTCTTGGATAAGTTCTTTCCAGTAACCAAGTTGGCGGGGCTAAAGAAGAAGTTAAGCAACATCTCTCAATATTCAGGTGAATCATTATACGGATATTGGAAGAGGTTCAAGAGGTTGCTAGCGAGTATCCCCTACCACCCATACAAGGAGGAAGATCTTGTGTACTATTTCTTCGATGGTTTGTCCATTGAAGATATGAGGATGATCAATGTCACTTATAATGGGTCAATTGCCAACAAGAGCCCAAAAGATGCCATGGCATTGTTTGAAGAGATGGCTAATGGAACAAGACAATTCAGGGTGAGGGAAAGAGCAAGGGGTGCAAGAAGCTCCACATTCAGAAAACCCCAAGCTTGAGGAGCAATTTCAAGCTTTAGCCTCCATTATGAAATAGTTAATGAAGGATAGGATGCATCAAGCCAAAGTTTGTGGGGATTGTTCATTGGATCACCACACCGATGTATGTCCTCAACTCCAAGATAAAAGGTTTGAAGAAGTAAAGGCAATGGGCTACCAAGGTGGTCAAGGCCAAGGTTTCCAAGGAAATCGGGGATACCAAGGTGGACAAGGTCTCCAAAGGGGAAAATCGCATGAGAAGCTGTATGATCCATACTCATAAGCTTACAACCCTGGGTGGAGAGACCATCCAAAATTTTAGTGGAGAGATGAGCAAGCCAGTCAATCAAATTCTCAAGGTGGTTTTCAAAGTAATCAAGGTGGCTTTCAACCAAATCATCAAGGGGAACAAACCCATTACCAAGGAAACAAAGGGTATAATTGGGCACCATAACAAGGCTACCCGAACGATGAGGGCTTATCAAACCCCGAAAGGGGGAGATCAAGATCGGAGCATGAGATGCATGCCATGACCACCATGGTCACAAATTTAGAGAACCGCACCTCGGCTTGATTTAAGAACTTGGAAACTCAAGTTAGCCAAATTGTATCCTCTGTGGCTCTATTGGAGGCTAGGGATCCCGAAAAACTTCCCTCACAATCGAAATTGAACCCAAGGCAAAATGTGAGCTCAATCACCTTGAGGAGTGGGAAAGAAACCAAGGATCCCGATCGAGTTGTTAAGGATGGAGAGGAAGTTGAAGGGGAGCTTGTGGTTAAAGGCCAAGAGGTTAAATAGATGAGCACTCAACCACCAAAGAAGAGGGAAATTGAAAAAAAAACCTTCCACCACCACCTTTTTCCAGCGGCTTTGCAGGACAAGAATTGCAAGAATGAGACCCCTTTTTGAAGTCTTCCGAAAATGTGAGGTAAACCTTCCCCCTTTTTAATGCTATCAATCTAGTTCCTAGGTTTGCTAAATTCCTTAAATATTTATGCACACTTAAAAGAACTAAAGCATTGAAGAACGTTGAAAAGTTTAAAATTAGTGGACAAGTGTCGATTCTCTTTCAAAAGAAATTACCTCCTAAATGCAATGACCCCCCAACATGTTCACTATTCCTTGTGTTATATGTGAATTTTTTTTGAAAAGGCAGTGATATACCTAGGAGCCTCTATTAATGTAATTCCCTACTCTCTATACAAGACTCTTAACTTGGGGGCTTTGCATGAAACTAGGGTGATCATACAACTAGCCAACCATTCCCAAGCTATTCCGAAAGGACTATTGCTAGATATGCTGGTTAAAGTGGATAGACTAGTTTTCGCCATCAATTTTTATGTTTTTTATATTTCGCATGATGAGAGTGTGCCCCCTATCTTATTAGGGAAACCTTTTTTGAAAATGACAAGAACTAAGATCGATGTGCATAGTGGTTCATTGACCTTAGAGTTTGATGGAGAAAAAGTAGGCTATGAGATCTACAAGGATAAAGAGCTTCCAAAGGATAAAATGCCTTCCCATGGTGTCACTATACTTGAAAATTTGCATGAGCCTCACAATGCACTTGAACATTGCTACAAGATTGACTCAATTGAAGTTGATAATGGAATGAGTAAGGCATCTAAGCAAGTTTCTGGTACTTTGAGCAAGGTTAATGTTGCATATGTTGATGTCTCTAGTACTAACTTGCACCGAGTGAAGAAGGGGTTAAAAAAATATAATATAAGCCCCCTTCAGTCCAAAGAGTCCCCAAAGCTGACCAAAAAGGGATGAGACGCACAAGTCCATTTGGCTCAGAATGTGAGGTTTAAGGCTAGACAATGTTGGAGACCAATACACGTGAATACAAGAATGGGTGGAATCACAGATGGTGATTCCGGAGACTCGAGGAATGTTTTGAGAATAGCTTGAAAAAAAGGAGTATGTTGTGCCAACGACGTTAAATAAACTTAGTTTTGATCATTCGGATAGTCATTTGTGACATTCTGTCGATGTAATTGTGATCTCCTTTTTGTTAAGAATTGTGGAGATTTGTTGGTTTAATTGGAATTCATGATAAATTTTCTTCTTCTTATTTTGAAATTTTTTTCTAGAACATTATTACGCTTGATTTTCATGATTGTTTTGCAGGGAGCATTTGGTTTTGGAGAAAAAGGAGCAAGAAAAATGGGCGAGCAACCAGGGCTAGGAGAAGTTCAACTCACAAACCGTATAGAAGTGCAAGGTCCGTGATGCTTACACATTCCCCCATCTCCAAAGTACCAAATTCCCCCCCCCTCTTCCCCTATCACCACTAAATACACCCCAAACGAAGCTCTAAGGTGAAAATAAGGCGCGACCCTGCTACTGTTCATCGTAGTCAGTTTTCACTGGGCTTCTTTTCCGTGGCTCTTCCTCTCCGGTGAGGGACCCGACATTAATGTTGGGTTCCTCACTGGGAATCCTTTCATGTATGGCGCACCCCTATTCTTGAAGGATTGAAACCCGAATCTGGGTTTCTCGCGAATTTTCTCCATTCAAAAATCTGCTAGGATTTTGGAAGTGGATCGGCCTTCTGATCTTGGATTTCGAAAGCCCATAGCTTCTTTATGGGTTCTCTGGGAAGAAGACTTGCCTTTTGGTCTTCAAGTTTGGAGATTTGGGGTTCTTCAAGTTCGAATAACAAATTTTTAGAACTCGGATTTGAAGACCCACAGTTTCACGATGGGTTCTCTAGGAAGAAGACCTGCCCACCGGTCTTGAAGAGCGGAGATTTTTAGATGGAGACAAAGACGAATCTAGATCTATTTTTGGATGAACACCCACACACCCAATGGAGGACGACGACCACGGTAAACACCCTACCATTGTCCCAAGTAAGCTTTCACCTCTCGTTGGTAATTCTACTGTGGTCCATGGTATTTTTTCCTTTTTGAAAAATGTGTGCTCTCATGGGGCGAAATTGTGTACTATGTGGGATTATTGTCCAAGTCTGTGATGAGCGGAATCGTGCGAAATGGGTGGATTAATATTGTAGTGGGATACGTTTTCTGATTTTGTGCTGATTGATGTTGAACTGGGCGGATACTGGCAAAATTACTTGTATTTTGCTGGTGTTCAATTTTTACGGATTGAGGTCAGGTGCGGATGTGTAACACCACTCCGTAGGGAAGTATATGATTCTTATTGTATGGGAATTGCTGAGCTGCGGGGATTGTTATTGTATAGCATTTAGTGTACAAGTACTAAGGGCAGAGTCTGAGATTGTTTGCCCTCGAAGGGAGATTTCATGGAAGGGCTCTCGAGGGGTGGCTACTGCTCAGTCGCGAAAAAGAAAAGAAAAAAAACCTTTCCTCATCTGGCCGCATGGCTCTTCCACTGTTTCTTGGCCATTCGGGCCGCAATGCCGAGTACGCTCTCAGTTTTGAAGGCCGTCGCCGTACTTCAGCGACGGTTGGGTTCACACCTGTGGGAAACAAACCACGGTTCGAGAGCCGGTTCACACATCCGGCTGTATGGAAGCTGTTTGCGCTATTTGCCTGCGTGGCGCTGAAAAGTGCTAAATGGCATCAGGCTGTCCATTTGCCCAAAATGGAAAGAACGGTTACAAAACCGTTACGCAGGTCATGCACGATAGAAGTTATGCCCGGTCTCTCACCATTAGGAGGTCTTTTCGTGGGGAGCACTTGTGAGCACCACTGACCACGGTCAACTAGCTCTCAACCCCAAAGAAAGAACCTCGGCACCCACACAGAGATCGTTATCGAAGGCCAATAACACCCTTTTATCTTCATCTTAGGGGTGTACATGGTAGAAGTGGTGTAACAGCTCTCCCAAGAGGCGACACATTGCTTCATTCACTGGAAGGCTGAGACCACTCTCGGTTTCGAAGGCTATCGCCGTACTTTAACGATGGTTGGAATCACACCCGTCGGGAACAAACCAAGGTTCGAGAGCCGGTTACCACTCCCGGTTGTATGGAGGTTGCATGAAGTGAGGGGCTAATGAGTCTGTTCCCATACCCCTGTGTTTTTCTTGGATGTTTTCTACAGGCCCCGGCCAACATCCCGGGGCGAGCATTTTAGTCTCCTAGTCATTGTATGTAGACTAGGGGTGCCGTATAAGTTTGGGCCACCCGGCGATATCATCTGGTCCAGGGATAGCTTAGTAGGTATCATGTATTCACGGAGTGGGACAAGGTTATCATTCCCGTAGTCTTTTCCGGTTCCTTCTGGGCCACCTGATTGTACCATCTAGATCAGGGGTAGTTTAAAAGGTTTCACTGTATCACGGGAGTGGGACAATGTTCCCACTCCCGTAGACTCTCATGGTTTCTTTTTATTTACCATTACCTTCGACTAAATACACCCCAAACCTATTTATCCGCGACACACTTGAAGCGCACAATTTGAAACCAAAGAGGTATCTCTCTCCTCCATTGCAATTTCAATGCTCTATTCAATTTGTTGTGCATAACAGTGGTTGTTATTGAACCTTTATGTTGGATGTTGAGGGGAGAGTATATTGTGGTTGTGGTAGTTTTTCCATTAGATCTTCTAGTTGTGCTACTAAGCGTGTTTTGGTGTTTGTTACTCATCATGAATATTTCTTTCATTTTCCATCCTTGGCATATGCTCCAGAATGTATATTTGCATTGAGGACAATGAAATATTTAAGTGTGGGGAGGGGATTAAGATGATACTTGTGATTAGTAGTTAGTTTTGCTGTAGCAAGTAGCTCTTTTGAAAGCATTTGTAATGAAAAAAAATGAAAAAAAGAATAGAAAATACCCCGCTAAGTTGAAAACCCGTGAGGGAAACTTAGGCAAAATTGGGGGGCCTAGATAGGTTGAAAACCCGAAAGGGTGCGGAAAAAGGTGAGGTAAGCCTTGAAAAACAAAATATGTGTGAAGCTAGAATGAAAACCCGAGAGAGCTCCTAGGCAAAATGAGAGAAAATGAGAGAAATTAAAAAAAAATTATGCTTCTTTTGATTTGTCTATTTGGCGGCTTCTTTGGTAGAGTAAGCTAATTTTGCACTTGCATTGTATAACTCACCTTTAATTGGTATGATGGTTGTTTAGATTATCTTATACTTTGGATGTGAGAGTGTGAGAGATTCTTATGTCTTAGGGAGTTAGGGTAATATAGGAATATGATGTTGGATATTTTGGGGAAATGTTTGCATGCTAGCTTACACTTAGATCTTTGTTTGTTCTTCTTTACTCGAGGATGAGTAAAGGTTTAAGTGCGGGGAGGTTTGATAATGCATCAAATGCATGTATTTTTCAAAGCATTTAACATCTCTTTTGTCATCTTTTGGTTGGAAGATTGCTAGATTTATGTAGGTTTATATCATAAGGGGTTTAGATGAACATTTTTTTTTATTTTCATATCTAAATCCTTCATTTTGTAACTTATTTATAGTCTAATGGATTTTTGGTCCTTACAAGCGTCTAGATTCCTTTTTGTAAGCTTAATTTGTAGATTGCTCGTAAGCACTTTGGATTGGTTTAGTGAAGGTCATTCACAAGGATGATATAAGATTGAAGGCCACGAGTCAAAAATGTGGTAGAAGATAGAAGATTAGAAGAAGGCCAAATTTCATTTAGTAGAAGATAAAAATCCAACAACTCCATTGCGGGCCGCAACCCATATTGCGGCCCGTAACAGAAGTCAAGAAGCAGTAAGTGGCAGTCAGCAAGGTTCTTGCAGGCTGCAGCTGAGGCAACGACCCGCAGCGGATAGCGACGGATCAAGAGATAGTCAGTGAGACCATTGCAGGCTGCAGCCTCAGTTGCGGCCCACAACGAGCACTTTTGGCCAAGCGTTAAAAAGTTGAAAACAACTTTTAATTTCTCTCTTCATTCCCTTTTAGATACGAAAAACAAAAAATACTCTCCCAAAACTCTAGTTTGCATTTATTTTTCTTCTCTAACTCTATGTTTACCATGGGTTGTTGTTATTTTGTTATAAGTTTAGCTAATCTAGGCTAAATATACTCTTGAGAGCAATTGGTAAGCATTTTTAGTATGAATTTGTAAGATTCAATTTATCCTATTTTGTGTTTTGATTATCAAGTATATTTGGTACTTTCTTGTGTGATTAATGCATAATTTAGACTAGGGTGATCAACTAGTTGAAGATTGTGGGTTAGTTATGTGCTAGGTTTTTTATCAAACCAGGAAGACTTTGACTTTTAGTCAACGTGATTATCGTTGGTCAATGCTAGGTTGTAATTATGAGTGAAAACTAATTCTGATTGTTGGTTGATGAAATTGCTTATATTTAAGATGAAGTTGAATCGGTTTGATTAATTACCAATGTGGCCCACTAATAACGATTAGCATGAAAGCCGATCCTCGTAGTCGTTATTAGCCGATCCTCTAAGTGTATTGCTATCCTCGGGGAAGTTTATGATGCCGATCGTCTAGGGTGACCCATGGGTAAGGGTTATTGTGTGGCACCGATCGCTCACTCTAACTATAACCGAAGAGAGGCGAGAAATATCAACACTCAAAAGGTGTTGATAAGTTCTCCACAACATATGGTTATAGCATAAAAATAAGATAATTAATCTATGATCAAAGGATGACTAATAATGTAAACCAATTGTGCCCAAGACTCGTTATCATATAAATTACATCTTTCATGCTAATTGAGATCGTAATTGCTTTGCTTGCTCTAATTGTTTTTTAATTTAGTAGTTTAAAGTAGTCTTAGTGTTTTTCAAAACCAAAACCCCCCACCTTGTTACCACACACTTAGAGTGACATCTTTGTGTGCCTTTTACCTATGCTTAACACTTGATAAAACCCTATTTTCCTCGTCGACGATCCCATTTTACCACTAGCTAATATTTAGTAGTTAGCCATAATTTGGGCTTTTAATTACTATTTTTGAGAGGCACGACGATGGCTCCCAAGGCTCTTTTTATTTACACCAAGGCAAAACATTATCACCCAATTAGTATTGACTGTTTATGAAGAACATGAGAGAACCCATTGTAATTACTATAACTAACATATCGTAGTTTATTACGACAAGAGCGGCTATGCCACACCCTACACAAATGAAATAAATGAACAATTACTTCCCAAAACATTAAACGTCTTAGAAGACTGAGTGTTCGTGAGGAAAATGATAATTCCCAGTTCAATAAGTATGTCTAACATTACAGTCCAGTCTTGTATAAAATGGACTGTAACTAGCCCTAAACATATCCTAATGTATTGAACAAATAATGTTCCTCCTAATATGAGTGTAATTGGTTTAATTTTCTAACTTACGGTCGGCTGCAATATTTGACCACTGACATGTATATGATAACGCTGGTGACAGAGTTCACTTTACTTGATGGCTAATTTTTTTTAAATATCACTTAAATTTGTGAAAAATGTAGCTATACTCCTCTAATAACATCATGTATGAGTATTGAAGAAAATAATACTAAGTTCTATATTATAACTAATTATGGATATGCTAGACATACCCTAGTTGTCGACGTTGCTGGTAACCTTGCATTTACCGAGGATAAGTTGAAGACACGGTGATGTCGGTCATAATCATGAAATGGGCCATTTGGTCTCCAAACATTCCCAACATATGAATTCCAAACCACAAAGATAGTGAGGTCGCTCACACATCGTATAGTCTGAGGCTTGAACTTACATAGTGCAAAGCCGAACATTCATATGGGATGGGCTTGTTAGGACGCTTTTGACCCACTAGAAGACCTAAATTAAATTATTAATGAGTGTCTCACGAACCACACAACGTCGCAAGGATGGCGGGAGAATGCAAGTATGCCCCATACTTAGCAAAAAAAGGTCCAAAATCTTTGAAAGAGCATTTATTGCCAAAAATGGTGCCCTCCATCCTCCCAGAACCAAATTTCATCTTCCTCAACTCCTTCCTCCTCCAACCTATCAACCACAAAAAGAAATCACATAAATCTCCCTATTAGATGCTAAATGGAGGTCACCAAAGTTGGGGATGTGGAGGTCACAAAAGTTGGGGATTCCATGAATCAAAATTGTGGCAAGGTTTAATCTTTCACACCATATTGACATTATCGTATTGTTCGTTTTACATTACTCGACATTGAATGTTGAATGAGGGGTTGTTGTTGTTTTGTGTCTTATGTATCATCTATTTTGTCATAAGACCAATACATGAAGGGTTGTGTGTGGCTACTTTAAAGAGTACATTTTTTAATGTGTATTGTTTGTACCACTTGTTGATGTTTTCAAATGGTTCTTATTTGATATGGAAATGACATGAAATGCTTAATTTTTTGCATTTCTTTTAATCATATTGAGATCATCTTCATCGAAGATAACCATAGAGTGTCAATTAATGGATGATATAGTGTCACTGTGGCAAAATCCTTGATTTAATAGCATTTTCCAATAATAATTTAGTGTACATAATTCATGTAGGTGTTGTGGATTACATAGTGTTGTGTGATTTATTGCCTTTCTTTTTAAGTCGTGGTGTGGTTATCCACGATAAGAGGAAATGGCCCGAAGGAGGTAGAGAGCAAAATGGATAGAAAAGAAGTAATCAAGGTCGAGGTAGGGCTATTTGCTAGGAATTAATAAATATGGTACAAAGGTATGAAATGTCCAATGAAATTTGACCATATCGGAAATGCGATAGGCGAGGATAGAAATTGGTGGTCTAGTTAGCTAGGATTGATAGCTAGGACATAGGTTGACATTTTCTTGTGCAAGTCTTGTCCTTGGGTCGATGCAGCTTACAAGGAAAAGCTATGGAAGGCCCTTGAATTAGTATTTGAAATTGATTGTGAAGACATGGAAAAGTTGAAGACTAGAACCATACCCACTTTGGGAAGAGATAGAGAGATTTCAAAGCCAAATTAGCAAGGGATTATATTTTTCGAGAAAGAAAAAACATTGCAACCCAAGGATTAATCATCCGTTCATAAGTGACTCTAGCTGAAAGGGTTTTGTTGCAAGAAAACTGGCAGACGAAGCATCGTAAAAAACTAACATTATTATGATTTCAGGTTCATACTTAGTGGATAAACAAAGGCATTTTTTTAATGATTGGATGAATTTATGCATGACTTTATTGTGATCAAAACATCACTTGTGCATGTGGTTTGTGACTGTGAATGCGGTATTATTGTATTGGTCCCTATTTTCCCTAAATATAAGTACTAGGAACTGGTTATGTGATGTCACATAGTACCCATCGGACTATTGTCCGTCAATACATAGTGGTTTGCAACATCGTGTGACAACAAAGATTTGGTACTGTATTCGATCGATGATTATATTGATGTCGCACATTGTTCATTCGTAAGAGGCGAACTACCTACTGAACTGTGAACGATGTCACACAGAGGCAGAGGAACTGTGATACAATTTGACCTCATTATATGTTTTATTCATTACATTAAGACAAGAGCTTGATTGGATATTTTTTAGGTTCTTAGAGCTAAACATGTTGAGGTTGCATAAGGAAACAAGATGCAACATACCATGAGTCGGGGTGGCTATGCACTAGTCACAAGAATTACCATGAAGGAAATGTTCGAGGCAAGAGTGTTTAATAAAGTAGAGCATGGGATGGAGAAGGATGAGGCGAGAATTTCAACGGACTATCCCACACCGGATGAGGTTCCCCGATTTGAAAAAGGGTTAAAAGGATATAAAAAATGACAAAAGGAGGAAGGCAAGTTCCATACCAAAGAAGCGGAGGTGGTTGGCCAACAAATTGTGAGTTTGCTAACATTTTAGTTGAATCAATGTATGTGAAAATGTTCAAGATAATTTTGACCTAATATAGAGTTTGATTATTGGTAATTTTTAGGAGGACTTAAAAAGAAAATAAGAGTCAGGCGAGTTCGTTGGGGTTGGAAAGAAGGACATACTAGGTGTAGCGCTTAACAAGGAAGAACATCCGGGCAGGGTCCGGGGTGTCAGCACACTCGCTACACATGGGGACATCTTTGTTAAACTTCAATGACCGAAGGTTGATACTTTTTCAAGTAGTCAACAAAGAGAGATTGATGATTTGAAATCCATATTAAGCCAACTAGTGGCTTATGTCTCACAAGAATCGAATGGGAGGAAAATGCCACTTGAATTGGAAAAAATCATTGCAAGTTATAAACCAACAACCTCAACGACCCCTTGCACTTCTTCTCCGACAACCTCAACACATGAACACCCGGAGTGTCATAGTGGGCCTGCCCCACCTTCTCCAACTTCAACAACACCTCTTGCATTTGACCGACTAAGAACAAAGTTAGTAGAGTCAACACAATGGAACAAGGAGGTATAAGTGAATATATTACACTTTTCATATTAAAATTATTTTATACTTTGTTCATAAATAGCAATTCTTTTTTTGAAGGATAATTCCTTGTGCATTCTTCTTGCCGAACGTGTTGATGGTGAGATCCATGTTGTGGCGGAAGGTAAAGGTAAACATCCATACGATTGCATCATCATAAGCCGGTCGCAAAGGAGAATGTGGTGGTCAATTTCACAAAGAGCCTTGTTGATGGTATAGTTCTTCCAATCCCTGAGGCAGAGGCAACTACAATGGAGGAGACCATGGGAATGTTTGTTGAATGACCCTTTTCTTTTGGTCTCTATATTGGATAAGGTGCCCCCCAAGGAGGTAGAAATGAATTCGGTTGTAAGGCTATGAGCACATACAAAAGTTATTTACATAACTTTTCTAATTTTTTTAACGTAGATCGAGGCAATCAATTACATGTGGGGATCCAAAACCCACAAAGGTCTTATTCCATTTCAATAATGCCCCCACCCCGTAATGAAACTACATTGCATGTAAGTATAAATGAATCCATGAAACAAAATTCCGGCATTTTTTTAATTATTGCATTTCCCCTCAAACTAACTATGTATGTAGGCTTTTGCATATGCAATCAAATTCCAAAATGAAATGGTGGATAAGGGTTTTTTGCCTCTAGAAGATCCAACATAAACATGTGGTGATGGAAGAGCGTTTGGCCTGCTTGAGCTCCCGGTTGATGAAAAAGGACATTTCGATATATATCGCACCTTTTACAAGAGGTGAGTCAACTCTACTACCTTCCTAATAAACTAGTGTTTTCTATTAGAGATTTTTGGATTATAATGAATTAATGACAATTTCATTTTTCTAGCAAACATTGGATGGTTGCTGTCTTTGTTATTCCCACAAGCACTGTGTACTGGCTCGATCCATTACATCAAACACCCCCAGAGACAATTTCATTCGCAATTGCAAAGGTGATGACAGATCCCTTAATCAACCCCCGCAAGGCATTCCATTGGAAATCCCTAAAGGTAAGAATTCAAATCTAGATATAAACATGACATAAATATTGCTATAAGTACATCTCTATGTGTTCCTAATCAAATTGTGTGTATCGATAACATAAGAAAGAATCGGCCCCATGGCAAAGCGATTACTATTGCATACGCTTTATGAAGGACTTCGTAGCGAATGTGAATGAGAATCAATATGACCTAGAAAATAATTACTGCGGTTTGTAACCACGGTCAAAAGAAGATGCATGTGCGACGTCGGTAACAGGAATGACCGACTTTGTGTATAGGAATAAACTACTTCACACATGAAATTCGCGACATCGATTTCGGTGAAGTCGCAAGCTTCTGGGTATGTCGGTCACCTCAACTAGTTACCGGCATCGCACAATATTCGGTGTCTCTGTCGGCCATTGGAGTATTTACCTCGATTATTTTTTCAAAAAACTGAGGTAAAAAAAACCACTTTTTACCTCATTTTTTAACCGAGGTAAAAAACTACATTTTTACTCCACCCACATTTACCTCAATTTTTTTTGACGAAAAAACGAGGTAATAATCCCTTTAGAAGCGAGGTAAAATATGCTGTCTCTTGTAGTGTTTGAAGCAAGTACCGCATCAATGATACAAGAAATTTAAATTCTTTATGAATCATCATGACTTCAAGAAGATGCATACTTATCATTGTGTCTTCGTGAAGAGGTAAGATTAAGGTGACTTTCTCATGCTCCCTTCGTCTCAGTTCAAATTGCCCACTTTTCATTTTGGGTTGTCTCATCCTAAATTACACTATCATTTATTTCCATTTTTGGCCTGGTTGAATTCCTTAGATGCCCTGCTGAATTAATAAAATATCAAGAAAGTCATTCTAGGCTTAATCAATCAACCCGTTTTGGCCTACATTTATTTACTTCAGGCCATGTCCAATTGGTATTAATTTCAGCACAGTTCAACACGAATAAACTAAATTCAACACCAATAAACTATATTCGGTATCAATAAACTAAATTCAGCTTAAATAAATTACCTTCAGCACCGATAAACTCAGCATTGAAGGAAAAAAATAATAAATAAATATTTATTTGAGTTCTTGACAGTCACCGGTTGAGTAATAAGTCTAAAAATAGAATATGTTACGAGTACAACATCATTTTGTGAGTCATTCTTTTCATTTTTTTTTGAAATAATAAGCTATTAAAAAATCAATTCAACACCAATAAACTCAATCCAGCCCAAATAAATTAAATTCAGCACCAATAAAATAAATTCAACACCAATAAATTAAATTAAGCACTATTAAATTAAATTCACCACCAAATAATCTCAATTGGACGGGCATTAATCTCCCTCTCTCCTCCCACTTAATTTCTAATCTCAAAATTTTCTCCTTTCATGAAACCTTACACTTCTCCCTCTTCTCTGCGTTGCTCTCCTCCTTCCCCCTCTCCTCCACTGCAATTCTTAAATTTTCTTTTCATTTTCTCCTCACATTCAAGCACCTCTTTCACTTTCTCCTTTGCTTTCTCCCAAAATTCCGATTGCTATTTTCATTTATTCTTTAGCCTTAAATTTTTTTTTCTGGTTTCTGTTTTGAATCTTGTTCCGAATCTTTTAGTTTTAAACTTCTTTGATTTCATGCTTTGTGATGATTGATTGAATATTTTTGAAAAAGTTTAATCCGATCTTCCAGATCTACCAAGTTACCGAGTCACAACCGAGTCAAGCCTTTCCTGACTGACTTCTTTTATGGGCAGGTGTGTTTTGTTCCTATGTTTCTGTATCAATATTGTTGAGTAACCAGATATGTAATTTAATTTTTCTTTTGAATTTTGCAGTGTTATTATGGCTTGATGGTGTGTACTTGTAGGGAATGAATCCGAACGGAGAAGTTTTTCAGAAGTTTCTTCAGTTGAAGTATGATGTAGATTAGAAAAATATTAGCATTTGTTGTGGTGGTTTTGGTAATCGAGATTAGTTTTTCGTTTGATTCAGGAAGAAAAAATTATCTGTAATGGCTCATAATTTTAATTAGGTTTAATGGCTTCTTAATTTTCGGTTTAAGTTTTGAATGTTTGGGATGAGTAGTTTGACAAAAGTCACATCTCTGACATGTGTTTTTTTTGCTGTAGAAAAATATCTACTTTTATTAAGTAACTTAGGTACTCCCTCCGTCCCACGGGAATCTGCAGAGAGAGAATTCTCTGCAGAATTTTTCCCCTGGGCCCCACTGCACTCTGCCCCCACGTGATCATGCATTAGGGATGAAAACAGAAAAATTAAGGGAAGTGAAGGAGGGATAATTTTTCCCTCCTTCACATTTTCTGTTTTTATTTCCCGCTTTTTTGGCCTCTCTTGAAGGTGCCAAAGGGTCCGTGAACAGTACCCACAATTTTTACATGTCCGTGAACAGTACCCACAATTTACAACTACTCTATAAATACATGTACATTTCAGACCTCTTTAATGTTGAAAAACCAGGAAGAAAACCGAAAAGAAGGATTCTTCAAGACTTGGAACCCCGAACCCGATAACAGTTTGGGTATTTGGGGAACCCTCAGGTATGGTTTTACACTTCTTCGAGCCGTCCCGACTCACCCGAGGGTGGTGGTTGCTCTCCGTGTTTTGCATCTTCCCATTCCTCATTGGTTTTTTTAGGGTCAATGCGCAAGAATCTGACGAACGAGGAGAGGCAGCATCTGGGGGAATTTATGCTGGAGCAGCACAAGGATGGGAAGCTGTTGCATTCGACACGATTGCTGGCAGCATCAATGTTCGACTGTTCTATACGAACAGTGAGCACCATCTGGGCTCTTACTCGGGCTCAAATGTCCCAAGGAAGACCTCTGGACTTGCGTCATCGGATGACTGGCCATCCTCAGAAGAACAAGAGGGAAATCAACCTGGAAGAATTGAAATCATTGCCTGCAGTGAAGAGGCGCACTATTAGAGGTACAGCAAAAGCACTCGGAATAGGGAAAAGTAGTGTGCAATGGGCAGTGGCAGCCAAGGTAATAAAAAGCCACACAAATAGCATCAAACCAGCTCTCACAGAACACAACAAGGTATCACGTATGTGGTTCGTTTTAGAAAAGCTTGATCCCGAACTAAGATTTCGATCAATGGACCATGTCATACACTTGGATGAGAAATGGTTTTATTTAAGCCAGGAAACAGTAAGGTACCTACTGGCCCCGGACGACCCGGAGCCATATCGCACAGCTAAACACAAGTCACATATCCCAAAGTTAATGTTTTTATGTGCAGTGAGCAGACCAATATGGGGAGTTGATGGTGAACTGCTGTTCGATGGTAAACTTGGCACATTTCCATTCGTGCAAGATCAAGTAGCCAAAAAAAACAGTAAAAACAGGCAAGCAGGGACAGTTCAGAAGGCAGCAGTACCAAAAATCACAAGAGATGTCACAAAGGAGAAGCTAATCAAAGTAGTCATCCCAGCAATTAAGTCACGGTGGCCATCTCACATCTTGGGCAAATTTATTCATATTCAACAGGACAATGCAAAGCCACACATTTTTAACAATGATCCAGAATTCAGGGAAGTAGCTGATGCAGACGGTTTTAACATACACTTAGTCAACCAACCAGCAAACTCACCCGACTGTAACATTCTAGACTTGGGATTTTTCAACTCAATTCAAAGCTTACAACGAGAACATACATCGTCTAATGTTGAGGAGTTAATGGCAGCGGTGCAGTCAGCGTACGAAAGAGAAGATGCAATCACTTTGAACAAGGTATTTCTAACACATCAACTGTCAATGATCGAAATACTGAAAGCACGCGGGTCAAACAACTACAAGATCCCTCACATGAACAAGGACAAACACATAAGGGAGGGAACTCTACCAAGATCACTACAAGTAAGTGAGGAGGTTGTGAGGGGCAGCATTGAGCATCTAATCAGCAAAGGTGCAGTAGATGAAACTGTGGTGCCACTTATGCATGCATTAGGTTATAGGCCTTAGATGCAGAATTGTAAACATTTTGGGGGTTGGTTGCATGGCATTTTTTCCAAGCCAAGAACATCCCACTTTTGGTGTTCATGGGATGTTCTGACACCAACCCCGGGTAAATGTTCATGTGGTTAATGAAGTGTAACCCTTTTTTCCATAATGAACTCTCTCATATTTTGCATATTAAGGGAGCATGCTTAATGTCACAGTGTGAAGGCAAAAATCAGGGACGATGCTTAAAACTGTTGTCAGGTTCGAATACACGTATACTCAGAACAGTTTCAATGCTGCCACATAAACTCAGAACAGATTCAACTCAGAGCAGTTCCAGCAAGACACATGAGGTCAGGTTTCAACGCATCATAAAAACTTGGAACAGTTTCAAGTATATCACCGAACACCTGAAGCGAGTCAGGTGTCCTCGCAATTAAATATGCACGCAGTATGTTCCATATTAAGGGAACATGCTCAAAGTCACAGTGTGAAGGCAACAATCAGGGACGATGCTTAAAAATGTTGTCATGTTCAAATACACACACAGAACAGTTTCAAGGCTGCCACATAAACTCATGACAGATACAAGTCAGAGCATTCCAACAAGACACATGAACTCAGGTTCCAACGCATCATAAAAACTCGAAACAGTTTCAAGTATATCATCGAACACCTGAAGCAAGTCAAGTGTTCTCGCAATTAAATATGCATGCTGTATGAGCAAAAATTTTTCTACAAAGAAATGAGACATTAATATCGCACATATATCATCGAGCAACTGCATAACACAGTCGCTCTCGCACAGAACACATAAAAGGTTAGTTTGAAGGCAGGAACGATTTCACCTCATTCGTTCCCAACCATTTCCAATTCTTTAATACTCCCGGTTAGATCTTATCTCTTCCCCACCGAAAGCAGCATCCAATGAATGGATCCTATATATTTATCAAACAATCATTAGTGTGAAGAACATAGAAGTTCGATTAGGCAGAGGAAAGATAGCATACGGAACTCAGCGGAAATGGAACTAACCATATTAATGTGAACAACGAAAGACTTATCTTTTTGGGGCCAGTTTGCAATGAGACCAAAACGGAGCTAGGGTTTGCACCGACGGGCGTCGCGCTCCTCCCGCAACCAAGGGCATAACAGGTAGAGCACCTGGTTGCTGCCATACATGGTGTCCTGTGGGTCATCCGGCACATTGATGTCCCAGGGGAACCGCGTCGGCTCTGCAACGGCCCCGGTGCCTTCTCCACCGGAGATTTCACCGCTGGGAGGAACCAAACCGTGCTCACCGTGGCAAGGATGAACTTTTTCTCCACCATGCAAGTCCCCCACGGGGGATTTAACATCAGCCCGTGGCTCGATGGAAGCAGATTCCCCTGGAACTGGAGTGGAGATCGGTTCACCGTGGCCGTCGACCACTGTTTCCCCGAGGGCTGCGTCAGACCTCCAGGCAGAGGTGGAATCATCCGCCTCCGTCTCGGGGATGAACTCCGACTTACTGTATGAATCCGACACGTAGCACAACGAACACCTCCGACAAGATTGACCGGTGGAGTTCAAGGCGAACGACATGTGAAACGCACCAAATAACCGGGACAATCGGGGGAAGATGACACAAATGGACCGGATCTAACAAAAATAGATGAAAACAGCAGCGGGATTGGGGAAAGATGCTGAAAATTGATGAGCTAGGGTTTCAAGATGAGGAAGAGAAAGAGGCAGAGGAGCGTCTGGGAAGGAAGAATGTGAAATGGCACCAGCGTTGAAGATTGTGGAGCCATATAAAGTCGAGCTCACTTTTCATCTACCCAAGGAGCATTCATTGGTGCTGCTTTCGGCGTGGAAGAGATAAGATCACATGAATGAAGATCTTATCTTGTGAGGAAGGGAAACGGTTTGGAGCTGTAATGAGGTTCTAAATGGGTTAAGAGAAATTAGGTCCATTAGTTAGGTTAAGTGTGGGTTATATTCTGATTTGGGCCCAAATCTGAATAACCATTTGTGGCCATCTTGGTAATAGTTCAAATATTGTGGGGATAATTTTGGAATTTCAAATCATTTTTTTTTGCCAAATATGGAAAGAAACAAAAAGAGTGCAGATTTGCTTGGGACACCCATTTAAGGAAAGTGTGCAGATTCGCCTGGGACGGAGGGAGTATTATTTGTAATTTTAATTAGATTCTATTATATTTTTAAGAGTCCGTCTCTTGAAAGACGGTCTTTTCATAAGTCATGGAAAGACCAAGGTTTAAAGTGAAAATAAGAAGAATGAAAATAAAATTTTTGGATTGCATGAATCGGGTTATAAAATTTATAACTACTACACGTTGCATAATAAAATTTTAATATTACAACTAAGACCTCACACCTTTCATTATTCTAATTAAACCACGTCTTTCCATAAGGTTATGGAAAGACCGTCTTTCCCAAGACTCTGCCTATTTTTTAAGGTTGTATATGTATTCTTTACTATTATATAATGTACCATGAGATTATGAATACAAGCACAAATTATTATCCTTATTTTTTACATGGTATTAGAGTCGGGTATTGAACCTGGGCCCAAGTTGGATTTACTGGGTCGATGTGTGGATCTCATTTAATTTGATCTGATATGGGTCGTGGAGTGTTTCCACGTTGGTATGTGAGGGGGAGCGTTGAAAAATATATCCCACATCGATTTCTTAACAATTAAATTACTTACATATAAGGTCTTGAGTTACCTCCACTTAGTACCAATTTATAACTTAAACTGGTCCTCTTCTGATTTATGACATAAACGTCTTGGACATCCTTCGTCTACCGTGCTGTCTTCTGTTTTCTCTATTGATTTTAGCACAAATAAGACTTTTATGTTATAGGGCAAAACACATTAGACATAGTTTTTCGTTGAATTCTTCAAATGCAACTTTTTGTTTGAATTAATACATTGTGATGTTTGGGGTGCTTATAGTACACCATCTTCTAGTGGTGCGTATTATTTTTAAACAATAGTTGATGATTATTCTCGTGCTATTTGGGTTTATCTATTAGCTACTAAGTCAGAAGTAGCTTCTAGATTTACAGAAGTTTGTGTTTTAATCAAGAACCAGTTCGGCCATAGAGTTCTACGCGTCCGGGCTGATAATGGCACTGAGTTTTTGCCATTGAGATCATATTTTGCTGAATCTGGGATAATTTTTTAGACATCTATGGTTCATACTCCCCATTATAATGGTCGTGTTGAATGAAATCATCGTCATTTGTTAAATGTGGAGCGTGCATTGCATTTTCAAGCTCATCTGCTGGTTGATTTCTGGGGAGAATGTGTTCTTACTGCTGCTTTTTTGATAAACCGACACCGACAAAGCTTCTCAATGGATGCACTCCCTTTGAGATGCTCTATGGGCAAGCTCCAAATTACAAACCTTTGAAGGTATTTGAATGCTTGTGTTTTGCTGCTTACATTCCCAGATGTCGAGACAAGTTTGCACCGAGAAGTTGGCAATGTTTATTTCTTAGTTATCCTGCTAGAAAGAAAGGCTATCGCCTTTTTGACTCGGAATCTCGTACCTTCTTCAACAGTCGGGATACCAAATTTTTGAAGATCAGCTCCCTTATGCGGTCACTCCGACACTGGCCCTAGTGCATCTTGGCGGTGCCAACACCTTACCGCCACCTCCACCGGAGCCTTACCCGCAGGTTGCTGATCCGCCTGCCTAGCCGGACCCATCTCCCGACCTCGATCACTGGCCCACTCCTTTGTCGGTCCGGTCCGACGTCATAGCGTCGGAGTTGACTCTACCGCATGCACTTCACGTGTCACCAGCTGCCGTCAACGACACGCCTCACACGCCACCGTCTCCTGGCCCGCCACTGCACCGCCGACCGATGCGTTGTCTCCGGCATCGGGCGCTGCCGTCCAGTGCCGTTTGATGCCAGCTACACCGCCTGCATCACCGGATACTCCACCGCCGCCGAGCCACCTCCTCTTCGATAGAATACCCAAAATTGCCAAACTCCTCCTTACTTGGAAGAATGTAGCTGCGATGATGATTATGTTTGTGCTATTACTACTGAATGTCACCCCTACTACTACGTTCACTCATGCGTCTTCACTATCCTCAGGTGATCTCTATCTTCTTATTGATTATGTAAATTGTGATAATTTTTCTAGTACGCATTCTAGATTTTTGGTGTTGTAACTTCTAGTGTAGATCCCACCACTTATTCTGAGGCATTAAAGCATGCTCATTGGCGAGATGCTATGACTGAAGAGCTTACTGTGCTTGAGCACAATCAGATTTGGACTCTGGCTTCTCTACCTTTGGATAAGACTACAATTGGTTACAAATGGGTTTACCGTACGAAGTTCAAATCTGATGGTACCATTGAGAGACATAAGGCGTGCCTAGTGGTTCTCGGGAATTGCCAAGTTGAAGGGATTGACTATGCTGAAACATTTTCTCTAGCTGCAAAGATGAGTTCGGCTCGTCTTTTCTTGTCAGTTGCTGTTATTTGTGGTTGGGAATTGCATCAGATGTGTGTACATAATGCTTTCCTGCATGGTGATCTACATGAAGAGGTTAACATGCGGCCTCCGCCTGGCTATCTTGTGCCCCCTGGTCAGGTTTGCTACCTTCAGAAATCTCTTTATGGTCTTTGCCAGGCTCCTCGCAAGTGGTTTGCGAAACTAGCTCAAGCCTTACGTGAATTTGACTTTGTTTAGAGTAAAGCAGATTACTCTTTATTTGTCTTTACTCATAGTTCGGAATCTTTACATGTGCTAGTTTATGTGGATGATTTGGTTATTGCTGTTAGTTCTTCGTCGCTTATCTCTGAATTCAAGAAATATTTGAGCTCTTGTTTCCATACAAAAGATCTTGGTCTGCTTAAGTATTTCTTGGGTATGTAGATTGCTAGAAGATCGGATGAGATATTTCTTTCACAACGGAAACATGCCCTGGACATTTTATTTAAACACGGGTTTATCTGCCTTTAAACCGACTGATTTTCCCATGGAGCAACAACATGATCTGGCGCATGTTGAAGGTCCATTTTACCATGACCTTGGGAAATATCAGCATCTGGTTGGTCACCTGATCTACCTCACAATCACTCATCCTGAACTAAGTTATTCTGTTCATACATTTTCCTAGTTTATGAAGTCTCCTTGTGTTCCTCATTGGCAAGCTATTGTCCGCATTTTGCACTTCCTGAAGAGTCATCCTGGTCAAGGTTTAGTTCTCTCTTCCTGTAGTGCATTGCAATTGACTGCTTATTGTGATTCTGATTGGGTTGCATGCCTTATTACCCGGCGTTCTCTTTCCAAATACTTTGTGATGATTGGTGATTCTCCGGTTTCTTGGAAGACCAAGAAGCAACCTATGATTTCTCTATCTTCTGCTAAAGCGGAGTATCATGCTATGATTATTACCTGTTGTGAATTGTTATGGCTTAAGTCATTGCTGAAAGACTTGGGGGTTGCGCATGCTACTCCTATGCGTTTGTTTTGTGACAGCCAATCTGCTTTTCATATTGTGGCAAATCCAGTGTTCACGTACTAAGCATATTGAAGCGGATTATCATTTTTTCTGGGATCTTGTGCAGTCTGGCACCATTGTTACTCATCATATCTGCACTACCGATCAACCTGCGGACTTGTTTATCAAATCTCTCGGACGTAACCAATTTCATTCCTTACTTGGAAAGTTGGGCATTTCTGATCCCCATGCTCCATCTTGAGGAGGAGTATAAAGGAATGTAGATATTACTTGTAATTGTAATTAGAATCTATTACTTTTTTCTAGCTTCTATAGGTATTCTGTACCATTATATAATGTACCCTGAGACCATAAATACAAACACATATTATTACCCTTATTTTCTACAACTTTTTTTTCTCTTTCTGTAATTTAAGGTGGGATGGAGGGTATACTCATGCTTTATGTTGATGATACTCCCTCCGCCCCATCTTAAATTACAGCCTAATCATTGCACACCGTCCGAGAAATATGTTTGACCATCAATATGTTTAGGTACGTATAAATACGACAAACAAAAAATTACTTTATAGAAACTACTTATTATGACGAATTCAACAATATCACATATGATAATATTATGTCTCATATATATATGTTCAAATATGAGGTCAAACTTTGATAGATAATAGTGTTATAAAGTAAGTGGGTAATTTAATCTGGGACAAAGGGAGTATGTTGATTGTTGGGCGGGAGATTACTGCTCTTAAGAAAGTACTGAGTAATTCTTTTGCTATGAAAGATCTGAGGCCAGCCATGCAAATTCTTGGAGGGATCACCACTTGAGATCGATCTGAAAGGCTACTTTGGCTATCCTAAGAGAGATATATTGATAAGATTCTTGATAGATTTAACATGGACAGTGTCAAACCTATTCGTGTACTACTTGGTGGGTACTTCAAGTTCAATAAGAAATAAAGCCCATATACGCCATGATATAGGGGAGGGATTCTATATTCATCGGTTGTTGATAGTCTCATGTATGCCATGATATGTATACATCCATATATTGCACAATCGGTTGGTGTGGTGAGCAGGCACTTGTCAAAACCTAGGAAGGAACATTGGGTAGCTGTGAAGCGGATACTTAAAATGAATAAATAGAGTACAAAAGGAAGGCTAGTACTAGTATAACTTTAGTCCAGTCAACAACTCTATTTAGAATCAAAGAAAATCAATCAAATACTTGACTTATTCTAACACCCCCCCTGAAGCAAAGCATCATATGCTCAACGATGCAAAGCTTGGATAGGAAAAACTCGAACAATGGACGAGAGAGACCTTTGGTGAAGATGTCCACAATCCAAAAAGTAGTAGGAACATGAGCAACACTCAACTTTCCTGAAGCAACCAACTCTCGAACAAAGTTATAGTCAAAGTCAATGTGCTTTGCCCGCTTGTGAGAAACTGGATTCTGAGCCAAGCAGATGGAGCTACAGCAGAGAACCAGAAAGTGGAACTCGAAGATCTCAAAGAAGGTGAGTCAGCCAAACAACCACAGAAATTGTGTTGGCTAGAGCCCGGTACTCAAACTCCGTGCTGGAACAAGAAACAATGGGTTGTTTCTTCGCATTCCGGGAAACAAGGTTTCCACCAAGAAAAATAATATATCCATAAGTGGATCAACGATTCTCCAGACAACGAGCCCAATCAGCATCAGAATAACCCAACACCTCGGGAAAACTGGCGGATCAAAATGTAAGACCAAAATGAAGTATTCCTCAAAAATATCGGAGAATTCGAGTAATTGCAAAAAAAATTATCATCACGAGGATCCTGAAGATACTAACGGACAATGTTTACCAAAAAGGCCAAGCCAGGAAGGGTAATGGTCAGGTACTGGAGGGCCCCAACTAGAGATCGATACAGTATCAAATTTTGAAATGAAGAACTGGTGAAGCTATGCAACTGCACGCTTGGAACAAATGGGGTAGAGACTGGAGTAGCATCAGACATCCCAACATAAGTAAGAATGTCACGGGCATACTTAGCTTGGCCAAGAAGTAAACCCGATGAAGTAGGTGATTCTTCTAAGCCAAGAAAGTAATGAAAAGTGCCTAAGTCCTTGATGGAAAACTTCCTATGTGTTCGATCAATAAATTGCAGAAGAAGATTCGAACTGTTACCTATAAGAATGATGTCGTCTACATAAACAAGAAGATACAGTAATGATGATTCCCGAGAAAGAACAAACAAAGAAGTGTCGGTGGAGCTGCACTTGAAACTGAGTTGAGTCAAATAAGTACTGAATTGCTGAAACCATGCTCGAGGTGCTTTCTTAAGACCATATATGGCTTTCTGCAAGCGACAAACATAATTCGGATGGAGCATATTATTGTAGCCAATGTGTTGTTCTATATACATTGGAACATCGAGAACACCATTAAGGAAGGCGTTCTTGACATCTAGCTGATGAAGCGGTCATGAACATATCGTGTCAATGGCGAGAACCATCCAAACAGTAGAGGCTTTGACCGCAGGACTGAAAGTGTGATCAAAGTCAAACCCCAGAATCTGAGAAAACCCCTGCACTACAAGTCGATCCTTAAAATGGTCAACCATGCCATCAAGATAGTACTTCAGTCGATAGACCCATTTGGAGCCAAAAATGCTAACGTTCGATGAGCGGGGAACCAAATCCCAAGTATGTTGTCCAGGAAGAGTTGTTATCTCCTCATCTATAGCAAAAACCCAAGAAGGATCTTGAAGAGCTGAACGGTAATCTGTGGGTTCTGAGTGAGCAAGTAAAGCATCAAGAAAATTGTGAGCAACAATGTCCGAGTAGTCTTTGTGCTGAATAGCCCCAGTCGTCGATTGAGTGGCTATCTGATGAGTGCTATTCTGAGGATGAGGCTAAGGCAATTGGTGATGGAGCAGCCAAACTAGGTGGAAACTGGGCAGCCAGACTAACCGGAGGAAATGCAGGAGGCGCTGGCTGATGAACTGGAGCCAGATCCATAGCACAAATGGAGCAAGGGGTTGAATTAGATGTAGTCGGCATTGGAGAGACTGTAGGCAAATGAGGTGCTAAATTAGAATCGAGATCAAGAAAGGCATAAACACCTAACACTGAAGGTAGAGAACTGATAGCCGATGAAATGGATAGGGAAAATGGAAATCACGTCTCATCAAAACGGCATGTCTAGTGACATAGATTATGCCAGTAGTGCGATCAAGGCATCGAAAACCCTGATACTATAAGCTGTAGCCAATAAATACACACGGAATACTACGAGGAGACAACTTGTGGTCGGCAAATGGGTGAACTAATGGGAAGACTTGACAACCAAAGGCATGAAAATTGGTGTACATGGGAGCCCGGCCATTAATAACTTCATATAGTGATCGTCCGCCAAGAGTAACCGATTTATGGTATAAGTGTCTACAAAAAAGGTGACAGGCCAGTGGGAGAGAGGGACATGAGAGTGATACACCATAGACAAATCTATCTCAGTAATGTGGTGGTGCTTGTGCTTAGCCCCGCCGTTATGCTCATGAGTATATGGGTAAGAAATCTGATGATGAATTCTCTTTGTGTGAAAGTGGGAGCATAAGCAACCATTTACGAACCCAGTCCCTCCATCACTCTGAAACACCTTAATGGTGAAAGAGAATTGGTTCTCCACAAAAGCCTCAAACTGGCAACAAACATCCTAAAAATCATATTTGCAGTGCAGTGGGTAAAACTACGAGAGTCGGGAATGATCATCAAGGAAAATGGCATAGTAAGAGAAACCATCACTAGATCAAATAGGAGAGAGACCCCAAAAATCACAATGAATTAGATCAAGTACCCTGGCAACCCGTTCATCATTTGTATGAAAAGATAAGCATTTCCCTTTAGCCTTTTCACACCCATCACAAAGGGTGGGTTTAGGGAAAACTGATGAGACGGATAAGCATTCATAAGCACCAAAGTAGAAACAACAGAACGAAGAACATGGCCAAGTCGAGCATTCCAAGTTTCAAAAGACGCACGCGACTTATTCGACTCCACAGTGGACAATAAAGCAGATGCACCATAGTCTAAAACATAGGGCTCATTTTCACTATGAATGTGACCCTAGGTCTCACCAGTGATTTTATACCGAATAATAAATGAGCGATCATCAAAGCAGACAACAAAGTTTAAATCTTGAGTTAATTTGCTAATCAAAATCAAATTTTCAGTGATACCAGGAACAATAAGCACATCATAAAGAAATAGAGACTTAGAAATCCGAGAATCATCAACATGAGTAATAGGGAGTTGAGAACCATTACCAACAGCGACGCGATAAGAACAATCATAAGGGTTCACATTCAGCAGGGGACGATGTCATGTGTTTTGTAGCTCCAGAGTCTAAATCCATTTGAATCCATGCTGCCTAAATTTTGAAATACCACCAAAAAAAGGCCATGATGCAAAGTGGTAAAAGTGGCAAGGGTGGATGATAATCAATAGAGATTAAAGGGCGCGTAAGGCGCTGGGTGTAGACAATAGTGTTGGCACGTGAGGTCAAGCGCGTGTGGAAGAACGTGTGTGGATGGGCTTTGGCCCGTGGATCTCACACGCTAAAATGTTTGCTGAGATGGGGGTACCAAGAAAAACTACAAACTGCCAGAGATGGAGAGGAAACACTTGTTGATGAAGGATGTCAGTTGATGTAGGATGCCAAAAATTGCTTGAGGGATGCCCTATGCTTTTGAGTCGCCTCAAAGACAACCGAGTGGAGGGATGTCGTGGCTGGAAAGGAGACTGAGATCACGACATGGCCAATGATAATAAGAAAGGGTCGAAGACGCCAAAATCTGCTGTTGAATGGACCTTGGAGATGATGTCGGAGAATGGACCTTAGAGATGACGCCAAAATTCTGCTAAGGGAACTGGCTTGGACCACTAGATTTAATGATCAATACCATCAGAGAGAGATGCTAGAAATAACTGAAGGAAGAAGACCGAGCCAGAAAACAAGAAGGTGTACTGCACATCCTGAGGAGAAGAATTGCACGCGGGAGATGACAATGCTGTAGATCTGCTGAAAATGGAGAGAGGCGCCAAAACAATCACTGCCGGAGGTCTCTGAAAGTTGGTCAAAACCAGGTGGTAGTTCTATCGGCCAGAAAAGAGAAAGGGGGGAACTGGTAGAAAAAAAATTAGGGAATAGGGTTTAGGATCAGAACTTGCTCTGATACCATGAAAAAGTGATTTCCCAGAAAGAATAATGTATTGCTGACATGAATAAATAGAGTAAAAAGGGAAGACTAGTACTAGTATAACTCTAGTCTAGTCAATAACTCTATCTAGAATCAAATCAAATCAATAAGATACTTGACTTATTCTAACAACAACTAACCAGTATTTGTGTTTTTGAAAAAAAGAACCTATGTTGGAGGGATACACAGATGAATACATGACTGGAGACTTGGAGTCTAGAAAATCAACATCGGGATAACCTGTCTTAGCAGTAAAAACTCCAAAAGTGTGTGCTCTTTCTACGACGGAAGCCGTGTACATTGCTGTCATAGAAGCTTGCAAGGAGATGTTGTGGATGAAGAACTTCCTGCTAGAATTGGGGTTAAAGAAAGAGAAGTATGTCCTCTTTTGTGACAACCAGATGGCCACCCACTCATAGAAGCTTGCAAGGAGATGTTGTGGATGAAGAACTTCCTGCTAGAATTGGGGTTAAAGAAAGAGAAGTATGTCCTCTTTTTTGACAACCAGATGGCCACCCACTTAGCCAATAATTCAGCCTGCCAGTCACGAACAAAACATATTGATGATCGTTATCATTGGATTTAGGATGTATTGGAAGAAAAATGGCTACAACTTGAAAAGGTGCACACCGGTGATAATTGGTCAAAAATGATTACTAAGGCATTACCAAGTAAGAAGTTTGATGATTGTTGCAAAGGTGCTGGTGTGGTGATCCCTTTTAATTAGATGGGAAGGGGGAGATATTTCTTAGAGAATGTAAACTACCTCCTAGAATGCTCCAAGCATTTACTATGGTAGTTGGGGAGATGGAAGAGAACTATAGAGATTTCTTAGTTCACTTACAAATAGAGGTATTAGAGAAGAGTTCATCATTCAATCTCATCCACTCCAATCCATAGCCACTTACATTCCTTCTAGTGTGAGAGATCCACTAAGAGGTTGAGAGAAGTATTCATCCTATATACTTAATGAGTGTTCCACCATAGTATGAGTGGCCTTGTAATCCATACAACTTGCATGAGATATTTGTAACCCTACTATAACCTCATATAGTGGAAGGGTTACTTAGTCCTGTAATTTTTCCCAATTTGAGTTTTCCGTGTCACCAAATTTCACATAAAGAGAGATATATCAAATTTTCCCAACAACATTTGCATGTTAGAACAATATAAGTGCTTGATGAAAATTTCACAAGGAGTTTGAAATTCATTTTCCAAAATGGAAAACTGAATTACTTTAAACTCCCCGCACCAGCACTTCCTATATCCCACTTGAGTTATGCAGACGACACTATTTTGTTCATTTAAGTTACAAAGCCATGCATAATGAAACTAAAGGCTTTCTTATCTATTTTTGAATTCACAACTGGGCAAAAGATAAATTATGACAAGAGTAATTTCTTCTTAGTAAGCATGCTAATACAAGTCACATTCATCTGGTTAAAAACCAACTTGGCATGAAACAAGGTAAGTTTCCTTTTATTTATCTTGGCTGCCCAATCTACACGGGTAGAATTAAAACTTCCTTTTTCAGGCCTCTCTTTGAAACCTATGATAACATGCTTAAAAATTGGAAATACATCTGGTTGAGTATGGATGGAAAGCTAGTCTTAATTCAAACTCTTTTATTCGCAATTCCACAATACTTATGGGCAATTTTAAAACCTCCTGATGCTGTTTAAGGATCCTAAAAATAAAACTCACAAATTTCTTTTGGGGAGAAATAGAGGAAGGGGGGAAAAGTGTGGAAAAGTTGGAAAAACATTTGCCATCCTAAAACACAGAGTGACCTTGGTTTGAGAGATTTCGATTTGATCATACAAGCTTTTTCGCTCAAACTGTGGTGGAAATTCCAACAAGGAACTACCACATAGTCACAACTCCTATGGTCAATCCCGGAATCACAGAGAAAATCTCAAATCTGGAATAGAATTGTAGAGGTGAACATGCTAGCTAAATAGAACACAAGAACTATACATGGAGATGGTAAAGCAAATACTTTCACCTTGAACTGGACTGGTTTTGGACCACTCCAGGATTGTGTTCACAATTCCACCTTTAATCTAGATACTGACATCACAATTTCAGAATTTTTAAATCTGAAACACATTTATCTCCCTGGGCTACAGTTCTTAACACCTGACTTAATATCTTTTTTGCAGGTTGCCATTCCAACTCCCTCTAGGGAGGATAGACTTATTTGGATGTCATCCACGAATGGTCAGTTCACTTTTAAATCAGCTTATCAACTTGTCTCAGAGTATAGACCTGCCCTTAGATCCCTATGCAAGGTATGGCACAAAAGGCTCCAAAAGAAAGTGTCGGCCTTTATGTGGAAACTAGTAAATTCTATCATCCCATTTGATGATAGTATAATTTTCTCTCAAATATGCATTGCATCAAAATGTCCTTGTTGTTTGAACTCTAATTCTCTCTCCCACTATTTCAATGAATGCATATTGGCAAAAGTTCTTTGGACTCATTTTGATTAGGTGCTTAAAATATATACTCCATTCTTTGAAAATATTTGGGATAAACTCACTTTCTACTTGTCCACATTAGGCAATAGTAGGATACATATGGAACTGATTGCTATTAAACCATCTTTGATATGTTGGTACCTTTGGAAAGCTAGAAATAGCATACTGTATAATAATTTGAATCCCCTGCCTGCAGATCTGATTCAAAATATTAAACAAGATTTTTTCCCTTTCTTTCCTTAAGTGCGAAATTCACATAAGAACAAGGAGAATGGATACTGGTTTAAATTAGGTTTAATCCCTAGAATAAGACCACCTCCAAAGCCTAAAATCATAGTGGTGCATTGGAAGAAACCAATCTTAGGCTGCGAAATTAATGTAGACGCTTCTTGGTCATCCACTTTGCAAAAAACAGGCATAACTCTAGTAGTGAGATGATTAGGGAAATACTATTCGCTTAGCTAATGGCAATCGGGTACAGATACAAAGCTGCACTGAAACTTGGAATTCAGAGTTTCATATTGGAATCTGATTGCAAACTAGCTATTGACTATATATCTAACCCTATGCATGCAGAAGAGAATCTGTATACTCTGACCTCTAACATGCATGAAGAGATGAAAGTTGTACATCTTTTCCATACACTTAGGCAAGGAAATCTGGTACCTGATCATCTTGCTAAGTCTGCATTACATGGATCACTTGTAGGAGTTTTGAACAGTTTGGATAAAAAATCTAGGGGTACTAAACCTATACAAGTTAGAAATGCTTGCTATTAGAATAGATAGAAGAACAGATGCTACTGAATAGTCTTTTCTCCCTTTTGTAGATCAAAATGCCAAATGAAAGTGGCACAAACAAATCAAAAAATGAATGGGTGATGATAAGACGTCAAATGCATGTATTTCCAAAGCATTTAACATCTCTTTTGTCATCTTTTGTTGGAAGATTTCTAGATTTAGATAGGTTTACATCAAGGGGTTTATATGACCGTTTTTGGTTTTCATATCTAAATCCTTCATTTTGTAACCTATTTATGACTAATTGATTTTTGGTCCTCACGAGCATCTAGATTCCTTTTTGTAAGCTTAATTTGTAGACTGCTCGTAAGCACTTCATATTGGTTTAGTGAAGGCCATTTGCAAGGATGGTAGGAGATTGAAGGCCACGAGTTAAAATGTGGTAGAAGATAGAAGGGCCGAAGAAGGAAGACAAAGAAGCGGATGACTCTGAAGTTTGGACCAAGTTCTTATAATGATACAAGAAGAACCAACCTCTGAGGGTGATACCATTGGATTCGTCATCTTGAGTACTATAAAATTGACTACAAGAACTCCTAAATCATATCAACGGTTCACCAGTAACGATCAAAATGAATACCAGCAGAAGACCCGGTGCGGCCTGCACCATATAGTGCGACCCACACCGGTAGTAGCGGCCCAAAATGAAGACCGGCAGAAGACCCGATGTACCCTGCACCATTTAGTATGGCCTGCACCGATCGAGTTAACCAACTTATCTCTTTCATTTTCCTTTGTCTTTTCACTCTCTCTTCATACTCCATCCGAATATACTCTTCCAAAACCCCAGGGAGCATTTATTATTCATCTTTTACTCTATGTTTACCATTGATTATTGCTATTTTGTTGTGGATTTTCATAATCTAGGATAAATATACCCTTGGGAGTAATTGGTCAGCATTTCAAGTATGAATTTGTGAGATTTGGTTTATCCTATTTTGTGCTTTGATTATCAAGCATGTTTTGTCTTTTTTTGTGTGATTAATGCATGATTTAGACTAGGATGATCAAATATTTGATGATTGTGGGTTAATTATTTGCTAGGTTTTTTGTCAAATCCGAAAGACTTTGACTTTTTGTCAATGTGATTATCGTTAGTCAATGTTAGGTTATAATTGGGTGTGACAACTAATTATGATTATTGATTGATGAAATTGCTTAGATTTAGGATGAATTTGAATGTGTTTGATTAATTATCAATCTGGCTCACTAATAACGGTTAGCATGAAGGCCGATCCTCGTAGTCGTTATTGGTATATATACTTGTGCTATCAATATGTTTCTCGCTTGTAGGACATTGTGGTATTTGTGTTCCGTCTCCATGTGTATTTCTATTCTTGGGGAAGTCTATGATGCCGATCATCTCAGGTGACCCGAGGGTAAGGGTTATTGTATGGCGCTGATCGCTCACTCTAACTATAACCGAGGAGAGGTGAGAAATATCTTCACTCGAAAGGTGTTGACAAGTTCTCCACAACATGTGGTCAATGCATAAAAATAGGATAATTAGTTCATGATTAAAAGATAACTAGAAATGTAAACTAATTGCACTCAATACTCGTTATAATTTTAGTTACATCATCTGTGCTATTTGTGATCGTACTTGCATCGTTATTTCTAATTGTTTGTTAATTTAGTTGCTTAAATTAGTCGTAGTGTTTTCTAAAACCAACTCCTCCCCTCGCCTCCCCCCACCACACACACACACACACACATTGTTACCATACACTTATAGTGACTTCTTCGTGTTTTTAACCTACGGTTTAACAGTTAACAAAACCCCTTTTTCCTCGTGGACAATCCCGTCTTACCACTAGCTACTATTTAGTAGTTAGCCATAATCAACGGCCTCCCAGCTGATTACGGAAAACTTGTGCTTTACAGACAAACCAAAGAACAAATGCTGAAATTTTGCAGACTTGCGTGGAGTATTGAAGATCGGCGCTTTGCAGAACTGAACTTTGCAGATAAATCAATGAAGGAAAGACCACACTGCATACTCTTGGAGACCAGGATCTCAATGAAGCAGCAGATGGTCTCTAATGAGAATTGTGCTCCAATCAGAACCATCGGAGGACTCAACTATTGGAAGTTTTTTGCACAAAGATCACAAAGGAGACCACCCACTCCTCTGGAATGACTTTTTTCTTTGTACCTTTTGAGTAAGATTTAGAGCAGTTACAAATTAATCAGGCCGTAAAATTATTCACAAGGGCTGGCAATAATTTTTTGCGAAATCACTACTTTGAACTACTCAAAATCTTTTCTAAGTGGCAAATGTCTTTGCCTTTTATTACCTTTTCACACAAACCCGCATCAAGTTTATACTTGATACCACTCATGTAACTACTCAAATTCTTAATTTTTTGCAATTAAAGGATTGGGGATCCTAATAGAAATACCCCTCCCATGCTTTGGGAATTATCTTCTTAAAAAAAGAAAAAATTTATAACCAATAGCTCGATTCATCAAAGACGATATAGAGTATAGACTAACCAAAAACCTGGCCTACTACACCATCTTCATCAGCTGACATCTAACCTATTGGATATTTTTGAGAAAAATATTAGAGATGGATAAGTTGGTAGCTAAAACTCCGGAATTCAGGAAACAAGAAATACAATTATATGGAATAAATGCATTAGTTTCATACTCCGGGCATTCCACAGTTGGCAACTAAAACCCCAGAATTCAGGAAACATGAAATACAATTATATGACATAATGCATTAGTTTCATGCTCGGGTTTTGACCCGATCCACTTTTGACCCATCATAAAAGGGGTCATATATCCATATTTTTTTTAAAAAAATATATTTTACTCTATCCATATTTGACCCGTCCACCCACTTACCACCCTAGTTAGAAGTTATTGCACCAACCAAAAATATGAATAGTCAATCTAGAATGAAGCATACCAAATGGACCATCAAAACTCTGAAGCAACTGTGTACTCCCTTCGTCCCAATTCAATGTCCACGAAATCTTTTGCACGCTCATCAAGAAATTTTTCTAACCGTTAATATGTTTAACTACAAATAATAACAGCAAACAAAAAGTTGCTTTTGAGAAACTACTTGTTATAATGAATCCAACAATATCATATACGATAATATTATTACTTTCATATCTACTCCATTATGCTATCAAAATTTAATAGTGAATAGTGTCAAATAGCAAAGTGTGTAAGTTGAGTTGGGACAAACAGAGTAATGAATTTCGTATCTAATCCCTTGCGCATTCTCCCACCAACGAGTACTTTCAAATGAGCAAGAGTTTAATAAATGATGAATGTGATTTTCTAAAATTCCAAATCTTTTCACTTAACATTAGTAAACATCTTACATTTCTCTTAAAGTAAACTATGCAGTAGAAAGGAAAGAACAGATCTGAAATAGTTCAACTTTGGAAAGAAAGATCATGAATTTTCATAGGAAACAGATAATGAAGACCAATTAAAACTTCACAAGAGCCAACATAACTTTTGGCCAAAAAATAGCATTCATTTGGAGCAACTCCGGCCAGTAAACAGTTGACACCAAGGCTACAAATAAAAAGAACCAACAGTTACACAATAACAAGGTTTTCATGTATCTTTGAACACTTGAAACTGTTAGGGAAAAACTATAATAATGCATTCCAATGGAATGACAAAATCACGCTTGAATGATTGTGGTAAAACTTTACTTGGATATCGATGTGAGTCGCGTTACGTATGCTTTCCTTAAAGAGTAATTCGACCCTATTACAGCCTTGGGTTACACGAAGAAAGAGTAATTCGACCCTATTACAGCCTTGGGTTACACGAATTCCCTTCGAGGATAAAACAATCGAGAATCACTTCTGTTCTAGGCTTGAATCAGAAGAATACTTTTGAGTACCTGTGTTTTTTGTTGTATATATGTCTGGAAAAATTCCTAGTTTTCCCGTGTGTATTCTGTGTTCTTTCGTTTCTGTATTTATAAGAAACTAATGTCATGAAAAGACATAACACTTCCACACTAAACCATGAACCTATCAGAATTATAAATTCTGAAATGATGCAATTTTTCACACTATACATCTTTCCACATTGCACTACAACATTCAATGTATCGTATTTAATCTGATATCATCCTTATCATTTCCATCAAAGAGAAGTTAGACAATACACACCACCCTATCAAAATTATAATAACTTCTGAAATGATATATCTTTCCCGGACAAGCCATGTTAGTTATCACCAACACAATTAATCCTTATTATATGAACCTGTAAACTCGTAGATAGTTTATACAAATGTGCACTCCGCACCACCAAACTTGTTTTAACATCGCGAGTCTACAATTACTCGAATCCAATTATACTTAAATAGCCTTGTGTTTCATAAAACACCAACAGAAACTCCGCTCCGCCTACATCAAGGAGGAAAAACAAGCGGCAGCATCAGTAGCAAAATAGATTTCCTCGAAGCATATCAAAACCTTCTTCAAAATACCTTACACTAACAGTAACCGGGCAATGAATTCGTTCAACTACGACTTATGAAACTCAAGAAGCAGCAAGGCTGAAGAATTACAGTAACAGCTTCACACATGGACAGATTAATCAGGTTTTAACAGACCCAGGGCTCCCGATGCATCCGGGTCATCCCTGGGTACAGTTGGAATTGGGCAGGAAAAGGAGTCCAACTACAACTCATCTTCCCTTTATAACCCAACAAGGTTCTTAGTACATTGTTGTTTGACAGGATTAAAAGATGAATAGGTTTTTGGGGAGAGCAAAAGGTTTGAGTTAGTTTAAGCCTATCTTGGAGTAAAACTTAAAGCATCACTGGATCAAATTCATCAGACTTATAGACACACTCGGTTGCACTGGAACCCCACCTGCCACATTCACATCACATAAATCATCTCAGACACCATCTGCAATGTCTATCATGCTTACTTCTTTGGAGCACTTTCTTTCAAACTTCTCAGTCACAAAGTTAATGCATCTGAAGCCCCCTGGGATATTTCCAGTCACAAGACAACTATCAATGGGATCAACTGAAGAGAGCCATGGAGCGTTTTGAGAGAAAGAGAAGTAGTCCCAGACGACATAGTTTAGGCTGGAAAGTTTCTTGATTATAACTCTTTAAGTATAAAAAGGATAAACAAGAATCCTCCCTCCTCTTGACTCTGTGCGGAGGCGCCGCTTGAAGAAAGTGGTGTTGGAAGGAGGGAGCAGAAATCTGGGGCTGGTCTGTACACTCCTAACCAGAAGTACGACACCGAGTATCACTGAAATAAGTAAGACTTTAAGTCCTACCTGATTCTTGACAATACTGTCAATGTTCGCTGATATCTACTCTGATTTGCCTGAAATGTCAATGGAAAGAGAAAATGAGCAACTGACTAATCTCGTGAAGTAATGAATACCAAAATTTCTCAGAAGTGCATACTGTAACTCGGAACTTTCTCAAAATTTCTCAGAAGAAAATAAGGAAGACTAATCGTATAAGCAATTGGAAGTTATGTACTGTATCGTACCTCCCAAGAATCCACCATTACAAATTTAGAACTTTTGCTGACCATATTACACATTGCAACTCATGTTCAGCAGATATGAGACCCTACCATGCAAGGGCAGCCAAATTAACTAAGAAATATATTCATATTAGAAAATCAAGTCAACTAATTATTAAGTCAATTTCACATTATAATTACTCACAACCATCACCAACCAAAAGGTCCAAAACCGAATCTCACTCAACATGACAAATGTGGAATCCAACCAAATAGAAGAAGGATTCAAATCTGTTTCCTACAAATAAAACTTAAAACAGCACACAAACTACGAAACAACGAGATTCAAACGCCATTACAGAAAACTGGAATTAGAAATATGATGGCAAGAGAATTGGAATGTAATAGTATTTAAATTGAACCTGATATTCACCTATTGTCCACCATTACAAACCTATTCTCTTGGACCAAATGAAACATTGTCCTCTTAATAAGGATGTTCGGAGAATCTTCTTGCTGATGTCAGAAAGCTAGTAATATGTCGTTCAAACTGACGCTGGAAGCAGTCAACAGCTGTAATCGTCTCTTGGCACCATTTGCCTACTTTCATCCTTGAACGTGGAAAAAATGGATTGAACTCAGCCCAAATCTCACTATGACAATCTAGAGACAACGCAGAATGTGGACCAAGCCTAACATTAAGGACACCATTGCCACTTTTCTGAAGAATGGCTGAAAGAAAACAACGTTGAAATGGTGCAACATCTCTCCCACTAAGCACCAACTACGGAACCTCTTTTCTAAAATTGGTGCATTACTTATCTGTGACCACTCCCTTATAGCTTTGCTAGTGAAGTGAGCTAACTTTGCAGTTGTGTGCGAAAGGGTATACGAAAATTGGAGCAGAAGATCTGGTTCCACAACCACTTGACATGAGGTTGCACATCCATACTCATTGATCAGGCAATAGGAGTGTCAAACTATACATTACTGAATTGATCAACTTTGAATATGTGTAGAACCTTCAGCTTCAGGATCTGTTCCTGCTCTATGCGCATCATCCCTTGCTTCTCATTATCTGTGACTGTTACGACCTTAAGCAAATGGTGATGACTGATCAGCATAAAACAAAGTGTTCGTCGCACGACAGCTTCTTGGCAGCAACCATATGCCATGTAGAGCCGTTCCTCCAACTCTGATTCGCTCAGTGTCTGTCTGTCGTCTTGCTCAGGATCTTCTCCATACCCAACCTGGTAAAAGTGTCACCACACATTCGAGTGCTGTTCCAAACTTTTCCTTCCACTCGAGAAGTGAGGATGACCATGCTTTCAAACCATATGAGAACTTGATGTGAAGAGCCATGAGTTCTTTGAATTTCCTGAGGCAGTTGATGAAGCCCCAGTGTTTGGCGCAAACATGCTATGTCCATTTTAGGCGTTACTTGGCTCTGTAGGCATGATTTCTTATTCCGAAATTGCCTGACATGAGTCTGAACTTCAGATGTGTCGCACTCTTTTCTAGAGAAACTGACCGTAACAATATCCATCTAAGTGATACTGCAGAAAAGCACATGCAGACTAGTGAACATCGACAGACAAATTTGAAGTCATCTATCTTATTGAATATGGATAGGAGGACATCATCTGGGACATGCTGGAAAGGGTCTCTCAAATGCTCTCTCCTCGTTCTCTGTTTTTTGTTCCCCTTACTCTAGCTTTTCTCTCTTTTCATTTGTCTGCAACAATTGTACAGCTGTAAGTAAATTTGACAATATTTTGGGAGAAAGGGAATAGCTGACTGAAAGGTTGCGCATTCTAATTAGATAGCCCAAAAAGGAAGAGACATAAAACTTTGAAGAAATTATCTGAAGAGAAAATAAAGTTCAAAGCAAACGGATTGTTAGTAAATATTTTACATAAACACCGAATCATCGAACTTTGAGTGTCATAGATCAAAAGCTACAAAACACAAAAGAATAGGCCGCTGCATGAAGATTAAGTAAAACTAATAAACTGGGATGCACATGACAACAATACAACCAGTTGCTCGCACAAACTTCTACCGAAACAACAGATAAGGAAAATAAATGGCCTGGTTTGGAAAGACTTAAAATATACACTTTTGGAAATTTAGATAAATTCAGATCAAGCATGAATTAATTAATGAGCATTTCAGCTGGTGAAACTATGTCTACAGAGTACAAGCGTAACATCAAACCAAAGTTTATCAACATAAAACACAATGCAACTAACTATTGGAATTTACATCACCTAGTGTGGTTCCTGACTCCAAGTCTCCAATACAGAAGAAAAAACAAAGAAAAGGTCGCAATCACCCCATGAAAACAAAAAAAGTAAAAACAAAGGAAAAGGCCCAATGATCCCCCAAGCAAGAGAGTACAAAAACATCCATAACAGCATACTCAAGTGATGGAATACAGAAGGTCCATTGGTCATAATGGAATTGAGCCAAAAGTCATAATCACAAAAATGAAAGTAAATAATAAATATTAAAATAATCTGATGAGCTGACAAACTTCTCTACTGAGTTTTTCCAATCAATTAAAGCTTACGCTGAAAATGCAAAGGATTTGCTGCTGGTGGATACAATTCTTGTTTCATTTTCCCTCGGCTTCCTAATTTTTCTCATTTATAGCTATCCTCTCAGGATGACTCAAGATAGCCTGATCTTTTAAAAAAACTCATATTTCCCGTGTGAATGCTGAACAACAACTCATTCGAAGCCATGCTCAATTCGCAGATGGATCGCAAGCAAACACATGCACTGGTATCCTGTAGCCTCAGGCTAAGGTGGTATCAGACAGTCTCAGAACAAATGGCAGGACATAGAAGACTAGTGTTAACAGAATATGACCCAAAATTACAATTTAGGAATACTGGAAAAAGGCGCGAAGCTGTTGTATAACACATATCCATGAATTAGCCATCTTTATACACAAGTAGAATAAGCAGTTCATATAAGTAATCACAGCAGGGCTAAATGTACTCCAATAAGTAATACAACGATTCTTATGGGAAAAAAATCATCAAAAGTTAAACTGCCAGCTTAGTCCCAAAAATAAAGAATCTTATTACAAGAGATTTCCTTATCTTAACATAACAGCCATGCTTCTGCTCTCTTTCTTATAATTAATACCCTACTAACATCATCGCATGTGATCCACTATTGATTAGAAAAGGCAAAGTAACAAAGAACAGATTTAATTATCATGTATGCTGAGCTAGGTCATAATAAGTAATACATTTACGTAACTACAGCCTTTTTGGGTGAAAGAAAGCAATGCAATATTTCCAACCAGAAACTTTTATCGGAGTTTCACACTAACCCCTATAGATATTGAATAGGACTATTGGAACTAAGGTGGTTTAGAAGCTGTTAAATAGGCAGAGTACTGTATCAGAGTCTGTTGCCATCAAACTGAAAAGTGTGCAAAAGAAACGATTTTTTTAAACATACTAGTTTTAAAAACTCAGTATAACTGTTGCCAAGATAAATCTCATATATTACTCTAGTAGTCTAGCTCCCAGCGAAAAATGAAAACGGGCATCTTCTTCATCGGTGAACTGTAAAGACAAGAACCTTCTCTATCTCTTATATTCAGAAATAGTGTCCACTGGTAATTTCAACCACCATTGCAAATATGAATGACACAAAAAACATCGCATCTAAAAAGTAAATCAAGTGTAACCTCTCAAAACTCAGAAGGAGGATCCTGAATCATCAACCTCTTCCTCCACACCGGCATCACAGAAGGGACTAGGTCAATTTGAGAATGTGGGTTGACTAAGTCAACATCGAAGCGTTCGTTGACCAGGGTTGACTTCGTAACGTTGGGTTGCTTAATTAGGGCAACATCCCGACCTTTCATTTTCAAATTAGGGCAACATCCATCCGTTCAAATCAGGGCAACATCCATCCGTTCAAATCAGGGCAACTTAAACGGTGTGTATCCCAGGTTTCCTTTTCCCCTATAAAAGCACCACAAGCCGTACAACAAATTTCCATTCTTCCATACCAATTTCCAAAAAACATTTACCAAAAAAACATAACATCATGGAACGCATTCGCAATCGCGCTCATCAGAGGAGTCGAAGGATGGATCCCGATCGCGTTCTCAGGCGGAGGATCGATCCCGATCGCATTCTCAGTCGCGCTCATCAGAGGATGGGAAGGATCGATCCCGATGTCGTCATCAGTCGCGCTCTTGAGATGAGTCGAAGGATTGATCGGCATTTTTTTCCAAATTCTGTCCCGCCGAGGAGCATCCCTGGGCATATCCAAGATGAGATTCTTACGATGCGCTTTCTTGATGAGACGGATGATTCTCCGCCGCCCCTCAGCAGGACTTCACCAGAGATTTCGCGGGCCGAATCCGTCCGCCGCCATCTGAATTCTCGAATTTATGCTGTTGGCGGCGCTGAAGAAGAAGGGTTTTCTGGTGGGAATTGTGTGATTTGTCACTGTGATTTCTCCGAGGGTGAGGAAATAGGGAAGCTTGAATGTAGGCACGAATATCACGCATCTTGCATCCACACCTGGCTGCTGCGCAAGAATCACTGCCCTGTCTGCAGACAAACTGCATTCGAAGACTTAGAAGACGAAGATTAGTCTCTCTCCACTACTACTAGTATAGTACTAGTAGTATATTCTTGTACTTTTCATTTTCTTTTTCAAATCGTGTAATCTTCTATTCTTTGTTTACTACTGTACGTACAGAGTGATTGAAAATCAACGGATAATTGTTCTTTTTCTTTATCATAGGATAATTTTTCTTTTGGATCTAAAAATATGGTCGCAAAGTATTGGAAAGATTGCGGGTTCGATTAGAATTATAGGAAGCTAAGATATAGCTGGAATATTAAAAATCTATTATACAGTGTAGTAATTATAAGTTTACGAGCCAAGCAACAAAATTGTAAAACTTACTTGAAATGTATGTTTGCCTATATTTCTTCTCTCTCTAAGAATTAATAATGGCCCTCAAATAAGTGTAAATGGTAATAACAAATTTTTATTCATATTACAATATTTATAATGATAGGTCTTAGAGTCCGTCTCTTGAAACATGAACTGGGTTATAAATTTTATAACTACTACATTTGCATAATAAATTTGTAACATTGCAATCAAGACCTTTTACCTTTAAAAAAAAATTAAACTCCATATTTCTATAAGTTTATGGAAAGACGATCTTTCTCAAGACTTTGCCAAAGTCTTATTAAAAATAAAATCCTCTTTATTTTGATATATTTTAATAACGAGTCTGTCTCTTGAGAGACGGTCTTTCCATAAGTCATGAAAAGATAAAGGTTTAAAGTGCAAATTAGAAGAAATAAAGATAAAAATTTTGGGTTTCATGAATTGGGTCATAAACTTTATAACTACTAAACGTTGCATAATGAATTTTTAATATTGCAACTAAGACTTTTAACCTTTTATTATTATAATTAAACATATCTTTTCATAAGCATATAGAAAAATGGTCTTTCCCATGACTTTACCTTTAACAAAATTATGATGTCTAAATCTTGAAAAAGATCGTCTTTTTAGGTTTATGGAAAACGATGGGGTTTACTTATTCTAAGCAACGTGCACTAGTCATAAAGTTTATGATTCGATTAATGCAATACAAAAAAAATTATCTTCATTTCTTCTAATTGTTGTTTATACTTTGGTTTTTTCATGTTTTATGTTTTATGGAAAGACCATTTTTCAAGAGACCAACTCTTAAAAAATATATAAGATAAGAATTAGAATTAGAGTATTTTCATTAGCTTTATATATTCAATTTCCTCTGCATAATTATATCTTATAAACAAAAGAGATGTACAATTTTTAGTAACACTACAACCTGATTCTAGGGATTTTTCACACATAATAATATCAATTAAGTGGAAACTAGGAAAAGAGAAGAAAAAGGTTACTGGTACCATACAACGTCGTTTCGCGTAATCATAGTAGGTAAATTTAGGGATGGCATTTTGACTCACGATGCGGTACCAATCAACTTACCAACCAAATCATGTACCATGTGTATCAAATATATTGGTAATCGATGACGTGGTACAATAATACTATACCATACACTTAAGATGAGACGGTAATAGGATTGAGAAAATATTAGCATGGTACTACTGTATCGTACCACACAACTATATATATATATATATAAATATAACTAATATTATGCAAAATTCAAAATTTTATTTAGTTAAAATTTATTCATTCATCAATATTAAAATCAATAGCAATAGTTTGAGATATGTCGTCTATGTTTTGGTTCCAATATGTTGGATATTGGAAAGAATTTCAATTATTATTTTAAAATAATATTTCTTTACAACCGATATTTTTATATTAAGTCTAACAAAAATTAGTTAAAATCATAATTTTCTTTTCTATTTTATAACTTACTACTATAGTTTTTAATGTGATGTTATCTTACTTTATTATTACTAGTGGGGTACCTTCGTGTGTTGCGCGATATCATTAATTAAAATATTAAAATTAATTTTTATATAAAATTTTATAGTTTAGTCATATGAGAAAAATTACATGAGTTATGAAGTGAAATAATTAATTTAGTTAGAATTCGTTAAACATTGAATACAATTAAATATATCGTTAGATATATATTTTAACAAGTTATGATTGATTATATATATAGTAAATAATTAAAACCAGTAACAAATTATAATATTGGTATGTTAACAAGTTATGATTGATTATATAAAGTAAATAATTAAAATAAGTAACATATTAAATATTAGTATGTTATTTTTAGACAACTTCATGGGTTTAGGTTAGTCAAAATGACTTCAATATCTCCGGTAGAACAATCATCCAAAGCAAAGAATTTCTATTATATGATGATTGAGATTAATACAAAATTTAAATTTTCTAAAATTATGCTTATGCAATAGAAATTCTAATTATTTGTAGTTTTTTATGAATAAAAAAAGTAATTCATTATATTTTAAATTTGGTGGTATTCTACCATACCATACCGATACCGACTTTTTGATATACCGATGTGTTGGTATACCAAAATTTGGGTACGGTATTGGTTTTTAGAAATAATATACTTACATTGTTGTTATAGTACATGGTAATACTAAAAATTGATGGTAACCGTACCGAATCCATCCCTAGGTAAATTATACCAAACATTTTTGAGCGAAGTGCATATATAATTGTACATAATTCATGAAAGCACACATATAACCATGTGATAATTGAAAGTGCAAATATAACCCTATATAGTTAATTTATGTGCAAATATTTTTTTTCCGGCAGTTTGAGGCCGGATTATGCTAAAAAGACAAATTCACCCCTCTATAAAAAAATAAAAATACAACTCCAAAAACCCCAACTCCTTAAAAAAGCCGGATTATGTTTCATACCCCTGAAACCCTAACTCCTTTGTCTTCAAAACCTTCCACCCATGATGCCGCTCTAACTCCTTTATCTTTAATCAAATTACCAAATAGTGTTCCCTGTGTTGCCGCTGGTACAGAATTGTATAAGATATGTTTTATACATGTGATTTTATCCTTTATCTTTTATCAAACTACCAAATATTTTTCACCCAAGCTGGAAAAGCATGTTACTTCATCGTGCTGCTGATGGTGACGAAGGAGAGGCAGTCTGCCATGTTCCACCGCCGGAGTCGGCGTCGTCTGGTGGGATTCGGCCGCCTGCACCGTGGTTGAGAACATCGCCACCAGCGCCAGGAGACAGATTCTGATAACATTTCCCATCAATAATTTGTATTTTTCTAAGGAGATTTTTAGCAGAGAATATGTATTTCTCTGAAGTTTGTTGTACTTGAGGAGGATTTGTAGGGAGATGAATTGGGATTTGGGAGATGACTTGAGGGAGATTCCGAAGACATTGCAGATTCTGGAGGAGATTTGGAGGAATCAAATCTACTGTAGGGTGGGGGTGGGGGTGGGGGTGGGGGCCAGGGGGTGGTGGACTGGTAGCTAGCGACGGAAAGTGGGTGGCCGGTGGTCTTGGTCGACGGGGGTAGTGGTTATGGTGGTGGGGGATAGCAGGCTGGAAGGGGTGGGGTGTTCAGCGACTGAGGGTGGTGAGCGAAGGGCATTTTAATCTTTTGTGTTTTTGCTTTACGTTGAAAGGGCATTTTGGTCATTTACAGTCTGTCTATGGACAGAAATGACCAGTTAATGCCGGAATAGAGTCTTTAGGGTTATATTTTCACTTGTTATCTGAACTTTCTCAACTATGTAGGGTTATATTTGTATATTTCCCAACATTTTTTTATAAAACGCACACTTTTATTAAGACTATCCTGCAGCATTTAGTACATTCTTTGCTAACTTATGAGCTATTACAACCTTTGATCTATTGGCTTTAACAAAGAAAATAGAAATAAAATGAGTGCATAATTGTATTATTTCTTTAATCAACAACTCATTGGCTTGATCCCATAATCTTGAACCTGTTAACAACTGAATAGGCACCATGGAATCAGAACCTACACATAGATGAGACTGTCTTTTGAGTTTAGAATCCACCAGACAAAGCAAAATTGCTAATAATCCTATATGAAGTGGAGAAGAAGTTTTCTGTAATATAGCATTACTCAATATCGCCCTAATCTCCTCAAGTTTTGTTGTGTTAACCTGGATCCATACCACTCGTCGAAAGCAACCTATTTGTGTAAAATGATGCATCTGTGAAATAGACATGATCTACACGGAACACATATTGATAAGCATGACATAAGTTTACAACATTATTTGAACAGAGATCCTCCTTATGTCGGGCTTCATGAATACGGAATAGATAATCTGAGCAGTTTCCCAAATTTGAAGAGGATCAATTCCTAGTTGGGGCTTTAAACCATCCCAAACAATTATTTTTCTATACTTCCAAATGGACCACAGTACACAAAAGGATAATGAAATATCCTCCTGAAACGGAGCAGATGTAATCCATTGGCTAGCTATCCCTTGAATGAAAAGGTTGATGAAAAAATCAAAACCAAACCTGCTACATCTCCATGCCCGCCTTGTTGTATCACATTCCGAGAATTGGTGATGACTTGTATCTGGTTTATACATGCAAATTGAGCATACTGGACTAACCGGAACCCCTCTTTTGTGCAACTGATATGTTGTTGGCATTGTATTTGATAGGAAACGCTAGACAAGAAACTTTAATCTTGGTGGTAACTTAATATTCCACAAGGTAATCCATAATTTGACGTTGTACCAGGAACCCTGTATCGAAGATTGAGGTGAGGACTAACAGTTGATCCTCCTTAATTCCTTATATCATATCTTGATAATGTAGGAGACAACGTTCGCAGAAGCTTGTCTTCCTCCCGATTAGTGGCGTACTTGGGAACTCAGATGGAGAAAATTCTTTGAGCAATATGATCTGAAAACATGCCCTGTACCAAAGGTCTTCTCCAGAAGATTTGCCACTCGCAGTGACATTTGGTGTACCCAAGAGTTATCCCTATTGAGTGGATTATTAACCCCTGGAATCTTGAAATATCAGTTACCTTAATCTGTAGACCAAACCTTATTTTCCATTTAAGTTGACCTATAAACACTTGTGCACCACATGAAATAGAGCGCCAACCCCATGAGCAGTTTTTTTTTCTCCGGTATAATTTCAACCTCATATTTTTTCCTGAAAAGCCTACTGGACATGGAGTCCTTTTCATTAATAATTTTCCATGCTTTTTTGGCCAATAGAGCTTGATTCATATCTCCTGATGTTTTAAGGCCAAATCATTCCTCATGTTTAAATTTATAGACAACTTCACAACTCTTCCAATGTATATTTTTGCTATTTCTACCACCACTCCAGATGAAATTTCTCGTAATCTTATCTAACTTCTCCAAGGTGGTATTTGGAAATTTGTAAATTGACATATGATAGAAACTCACAGATTGTGGTCCGCGTTCTAGCTCTGGTGGATAAAAGATGAACCCTAGATATTTATCTGGTAGCCCTGTATAATGAATGTTCAATGCAGATGAGGCCCAATTCCTCCATGACTGGGGTGTGTTAGGACTAAAGAACAACGATGACTTTTCAAAACTGACTCTTTTCCCAGATAACATGGCATAAGAGTCCAGTCTCTGCGCCAAAAACATTATGTTTTCATTCTTATTTTCCAAAAAAATGACGCATTTGTCAACATACATTAAATGGGAGATCGCCCTCCTTGGAAATTTTAAAGCCCAATCCCGCTGAACTATATTCCTGATTTGGTGCATCCAAAGCTGAAGACAAGGCTTGTTGGCAAAGAATGAACAGACATGGTGATAATGGATGCCCTTGCCTTATACCCTTAATTGGAGTAAAAGGCTGTGACTTCTTACCATTTATAATTTCTGAATAGGTGACTGTTTGAATTCATTGACTGATCATGTGCAGCCGTGAAGAAGGGAATTCCATTTTTCTTAATACCGACATAAGGAAGTCCTATGAAATTCCTTCATAGGACTTATTCATGTCCAGCTTAACTGCTGATAGTAAATAAATTCTACCTTTCTTCCTCTTGTGTATGTGATCAGTGAGTTCATGGGCAATTAGAATACTGTCTCCTATTAGCCTTCCTGGAACAAATCCATTTTGGTCTTAGAAATGAGGTCTCCAATATTCTTTCTTAGCCTATTCTACAGAACTTTTACGAAGATTCGTACACAAACTAAAAGGCTAAAAATCTTTTGCATAAATCGGATTCCTTAGCTTTGGGATAAAGACTATAATAGTCTCATTCCAATCTCCTCCCATCTGACCTCCCCGTTGCAGATTGCATAAACATCTGACTAGAGGAGTCTTAATATGAGCCTAATGTTTTTGGTAAACCCTGGAGGAAAGCCATCTTTTCCCTGGGAAAACCATGATTTCATGTTTTTTATAGCTTCCTATATTACTTTCTCACTGAATGTGGCTTCTAACATGACTTTGTCTGACTCTTTAACTCTGAATGTAATGAAATCCAAAAATTGTTGTTTGGAGCAATGATATTCTGAACGCATATGTGTTCTGAATGGTATAGATTAATTTAAGTTTCCTGATCATTTCTGCACTAATATGCTCCAGAATTGTAAGCCATGTCCCATCCTCTTGTTTCAATTCCATGATATTCTTAGCAAGAGATTTCTTTGTAGCTCACTTATGAAAGAACCTACAATTAGAATCACCAAACTGATCCCAGCAAATCTTAGACCATTGCTGCCAGTAATCCGATTGGTATTGCATTAGTTTAAGAAGATTCTCCCTAAGGTTTGATTCCTGATAATGAAGCTTCTCAGAGGAACTCTTTGACTAGGCAGACTCCAATTGCTTTTCCAGACATCTAGATTACCATATGATGTTCTATGCCAATTGTGCAAACGTTCCAAGGTAATACAAAGTCATTCAAAAAAGGAGGATGTATCGTCTTGAATAGAATTATCGTGAAAGGCTACCCTAGAAATGTCCCATACTTTTTTAATAATGTCATGAGTTGCAGGATCTTTTAAACAAAAGGCCTCAAAACGTTTTATACGAGTTCCTGCCTTTTCCCGTCCTTTGAGATGTAAAATCAAAGCTCCGTGATCTGAAGTTGAGATTGGAAAGTTGTTTACCAAAGCTTGATCAAACACCTGGCTCCAATCTTTTGTTGAGAAATCTTTCTAAAATTAGGTCCTTACTTTCCTGCAATTTGCCAAGTAAACCAGGAACCTTGATTCCTTATTTCAAACAGATTTAAGGTTGCTAAGAAGCTCTTGAATTCCATCACATCTTTATCATGCACTTCATTTCCACCAAATTTGTCAGCATGGTTTATTATTTGATTCCAGTCCCCGGAGCAAAGAATAGGATAATGACTTAAATTCATTAAATAAGACCACGCTTGGGATCTTTCCGTGGGCATCTGTAAACAAAAAACAACTGTAAAATAGGATGTCTACCATCATCGACCTTACAAGCTATTACATTGCTGGAACTTTCCTTAACTTCAAATCTCATTAAATCTACCTAAAAAAGGCATACCACCAAAAACAAGCTTGTTGGAAATAAATAGTGTTCATCCAACTAAGTAATTTTCTACTAGTAGACTTAGTTTCCATGAGAAAGAGAATCTCAGGTTTGTGGATCATGAGTGAAAATGGCATAGTAGGAGAAAATGGGAAATCTTTGTCTCAGGAAGCACGCAAACCATCGGCATTGTCTCAGGAAAATAGTCGGGACATAGTCTCAAGAAAATGGCATAGTAGGAGAAACCTTCGGCAGATATAATAGCAGAGGGCCCCCATAAATAACAATGAACTATATCAAGTACCCTAGCAACACGTTTATCATTTGCATGAAAAGATAAACGTTTCCCTTTAGATTTTTTACACGCTTCACAAATGATGGGTTTAGGCAAAACCGACGAGACAACTAAGGATCTAGAAGCATACAAACCAGAAATAACGGAATGCATAACATGACCAAGTCTAGCATGCCAGATTTCAAAGGATGCACGCGACTTATTTGACTCCACAGTAGACATTAAAATAGATGCACCATATTATAAAACATAAAGACTATCCTCAATATGACCGTGACCCAAGGTTTTCCTTGTGATTTTATGCCGAATAATAAAAGAATGATCATCAAGGCTGATAACAACATTTAAATCTCGAGTTAATTTGCTAATAGAAAGAAAATATTTAGTGATATTAGGCACAATAAGCACATCATAAATAGGCAAAGACTTAGAAATCCAAGATTCATCAACATGAGTAATAGGGAGTTAAGAATCATTACCAACATAGACGTGGGAAGAGCCATGGTAAGGTCTCACATAATCAACAGCAGCAGGAGATGATGCCATGTGCTTTGTAGTGCCAGAATCTACAATCCATTGATTGCTAGAATTCCTAAATTCTGATATACCAATAAAATGAGCCATACTGCAAAGTGGTAAAGTGGTAAGGAATAAAATGGCGCGCAAGGCGCTGGCCGAAGGAAAGGTTGCTGGCGTATGGAGAGCACACGCGAGTGGGTTCACGCGCCTGGCTCTGCTGGCCCGTGGAGGGCATGCGCGAGTGGGTTCGCGCGTCAGGAGGTCTTGCGTGGTTAAGAGCACGCACCTGGAGGACTTGATGCCGTCTTTGCAAACCGTTGCCGGTGAGTTGTTGAACTGAGCTTTGCCTCGAATGGAGAAGGACAACTGTAGAGGGATCCGGAAAGGCAAGGGTAGAGGTGCTGGAAAAGTCTAGAGGTGGTCGGCGAAGATTACACCGGAGAAGACAAAATATGGGTCGGTAAAAATGGAGAAGATCGGAGTCTGCAGCTGAAGAATTGCCACTAGAAAAGTATGGCGGACGAAGAATCAATTCTGAGGAGATGACAAGGATAGCCACTGGAGGTAGAGCGCTGCCGATGAAGATGAATCTGATGTTGAAATTGTCAGAGGAGATGATGCCAATTTCTGGTGGAGGTTGATCGGCTGGAAAAAAGAAGGAGTGAGGATGAAAATGGACACAAATAATTAGGGTTTAGGATCATATGTTGCTCTGATACCATGAGAGAGTGATTTCCCATAATGATTCTGATTGATTAAGAAGAGTATAAATAGAGTACCAAGTAGACTAGTTTAAACATAACTCTAGCGTTATCAAGAATAAAATCTTATGTAATCATCAACTTGCTTCATTCTAACAATGAGCAGCCTATTAAGGTAAGTATTTGCTAGAGGACGAATGAATCCTCTGCAGTTCCAGCTAATTATCGCCATGGCTGCTTGGGACAACCACCAGCAAACCCCTTGGAAGACTTGCTACTAAATCATCAAGGAGCATAAGTTGATTGTCATATGGGAGTTGCACTGATTCCCTTTCTTGCATGGGCTTAAGCATCTGAACTTGTTCTTCTTTGGCTTTGGGAAATCTTTGAGTTCGAAGACACCATGCACAGTTCAAGACCCCTGATCAAAGCAGCTAGGTCTGGCGCTTCATCTTGCAAATGAAAGGATTTTTCAAGATCTTCTTTTTTATTTTCTCCTCATCTTAGATTGAGATGGTTTGCTTCCTCTTCTTGCCGAGTTCACCAAGCTTTGACTTCTTGGACGGGGACTGCACCTTAGATGAATATTGGGCCTCAACTTTCCTATTTTTGGATTCGCTCCACTTCTCCTTAGCAGACTCGATAGGTGCTGGCCTCTTTCCACTTGCCTTGGACATAGAGGTATCAAATTTAACCACTTTGTCAACCTATAAGGCTTCACCGAGGTAACAATGGAGTCTATTATAATGGGATGTAAGGAAGAACCCATTAAATATATAGAAGAGATTTGGGGCTTAGCAGGTTGTTGTATTGCATTAGCAAGGTCAGATGGGAGAACATGTTCATTTGCTGGTGGTGCTTACATTTCTTGGTAAAGGGAAACCTCTGCATTCACTGTTGATGGAAGAACCATCCTCCACCGTTTGATTGAATAATTCCTCCATACCTTGAAAGAGTGTTGACTGAAGAACTGTGATCAGGGGACCAGAAATCACTAGCCTCCACCTGCATGCCATGAAGTACTAGTCCTACCACCAGAACCAATTGCTCCCATGGGAATAACTCCGCCCCAAGCCTCTGTTTTTCTCTAATAGAGTTTGATACATGCACTGTTGAGGTACATCCTCCTGAATGTGGAACACTTGGATCAATTCCTGCCTCAATATGGTGTTGACCCTCCTACAAAGAAATTACCTTGCAGAATCCCCTGATTTTGGATGGAAGATCTATAACGCACCACTGGGACTATCATGACCGAGAATCTGAACCCATTCTTGATGCATGAAATAATTCCATAGGGATCTGGTAGTTGAGAAACTCCAGCTGGTAGACATGATTTTTGATCATATGATTATCCACTACAATGTTAGCTTTTCTCACTCTGAAGTGCTTCAGAATCGCGTGCTTCAAGATCTCAGTCATCAATGCGCCGTTGGAGCACCACATCTTTTGTAAAAATTCATAATCCTCTCATATGCACATGTAATCCAATATTTATGGTTGTCTTGAGTTACTAAAAAGAAACCAGGGATCAGGGGTTGGTAGGGGTCAATCCAAACCCTGGCCTTTAGATACTCAACATTACGCTAGGAAGATCTTCCGCTGCAGCCATGTTCAGCAGATCAGTGGTTAGGTTGAATAACCTAATTTAAACTAACATTATCGTCACTTATATGCATCAGTCCACTGCCGCAAGCAAACAAGTCCCCCCTCAATGGCATATGGACCACCATTATCTCGACCTCAGCCAAGTACTAGAAACTTATGGTGCCTCACATTTTAGGGCCCCAAAAGTTCCTAAAGTACAAGAAAATTCTATTAGTACGGCTACAGTAGCCGACGGTGGATGCGAAGGTGGAGAACGCATTCAGCGAATGCGTTCTCATGATATTAGTTTTTTGTGCATGAAAATTAGAGGATGCATTTACGAAATGCGTCCTCATGGTTTAATGATATTTTTTAACAGAAAATGGAGGACCCATTCTGTGAATACGTCCTCTAGGTGCCCGATTTTTTTATTTAAGATTTCAGAGGACGCATTCGGTGAATGCGACCTCATTTTCTTTTTTTATCGCCCGTCTTCCTCACTTCCCCGCCCCAATTTTCCTTCCTTTTCCAACCATCTTCCTCACTTCCTCCGCTATTTATCTTCCGGCCACCGCCGTCTCCTCCATTGCTCAGGCTGCCACCGTAGCTTAGCTCACCGCCGTCCTCCTCCCTCAGTTGGTTTCCAAGTCAAGCTCTTGCAAACTTTTTTGTTTTGTCTAGATTCACTATGTTTGTTCTTGTTTTGGGCTTAACTGTTCTCCCCTTTGTAGTTCCTACATCCGGCTGTTTGTTTGGATGTTGAAGAGGCCTTCATTTGATCGTCGTTGACCGATGTTAACCGCACGCGCCACTACCTCCTCCGTGAGTTTGAGGGAATTTTAGAATTTCCTAAAGGTATTTGAACAACACATGATTATATGAATGTGTCAAATGATTATAATGATTATGTGTGATTTTTCCTCTAATATATTTTATTCAATTTGGTGCAACACTGTAATTTGTTAAGTACCTGAGAAAATCATGTTGATATGAATCTGTTGAATGATTGTTTGTAGTTTGAATGATTATTATTAGTCCAATTCTATGAAAGTATTGAATGAGGATGCGTGACTATGTGTGAATTGATTATGTGTGATTTGTTCAATAATTATTGTATTGAAGTTGTAGTAATGGTTTAATTAGTGTGGTGTAAGTGAGCACGCATTTTAGGATAGTGTAATAGTTTGAAAATAAAAATAGTGTATGATGTGGTTGACCTACTATTATGGAATCTTGTACGATTTAGGGATAAAGGAGTTGAATATAAGTTGCTGAATAATATTGTCTTTCCGAATATCGAATTATATGTTATGTATTTGTATAACGTAGTTGCACGATGTTTTTAATGGTGTACCTGTACAAAGGGGATCAGATTAAGTTTAATTTAACTATGGGCATGTATTATGATCCTTCCATACCGGAGAGGAACGTGACTCTCGTAAGGAGGTTAAGCCACTCCGATTAGTTGATTTAATTTTCAGAAGGCTTGGTATTGCAAGTGAGGGGTTTCTAATGAAAATATATTATCGTTGTCCTGAGCTGATTGGTTCGGCCGTATACTATCAGTTTTATAATGTGGAAGATGATGAGTCTACCGTGACCTTCTTCGACATTGTTGATCGAATGTAGTTGTCCTCAGCAAATTTGTACATTATTATTGAGAGGATTTCAAGCACCATTGACTGTGCAGGTGATCTTAGTTCGGGGACGTTCATGTTGTTGTTGAGCAATATCCAAAACTGTACACATTTGCCAACCTCACCACCCCCTGTACATTGCCAATGTTTTATCATTGGTGAGTCTAGCCAACCCAGTGCATATGTTCATGTCGATTGCGCTCAGCCGGCCACAAGTGGTGGTATATACGGTGGGCATCATGAGGAGCTGAATGTCTTCGATGATGGTTATGTGGGTGAAATTGGCGAGCATGTTTTTGGTCATATTGGTAGCGATGATGACGGTGAGGAAGGGGAACTTGATGAAGAAAGTGAAGATGATCGTTCCTTATCAACTGATTTGAATCCAGGGGACGATGATGAACAAGTGGAGTGCACGAACAATGTACCCACGTCGTTCCATCTTTTGGGGAATCCTGATACGGAGGCCTACTTTAGGGATTATGGGGGCCCTGATGAGGATGGCTATGACCCAACTAATTGTGGTGACAGACTTCCTAGTTATGTTCAAGTAACTGGTGAAGTGGCATTGGGTATGCGATTCCAGACGAAGCTATAATTGGCAGAAGCTATTTCCAGGTGGAGTTCCATGATGAACAAGGAACACAGGGTCGTGGAGAGTAGGTTACGCACATAGTATGCGAAATGCAAAGACGCTGTTAAAGGAACTGGTAATTTTCATTGGGTTGCTAGAGCCAGCAAAAAGGCTTCGCATGGTATGTGGGAGATTACCAAATGGGCAAGTAGCCATTCTTGTGTTAGTGCTGGTCGATCGATGGGTAACACTAACCTGACATCGTTGATGATCGCCCGTTCTATTCACGAACACATTGATGTAAACCCTGCTTACACGGTGAAAGATGGCCAAGTACATGTGAAGACGGAGTTAAATGTGACCCTTTCCTACAAGAAGACGTGGTATGCTCGACAGGAGGCTATTGACTTGGTATTCGGAACTTGAGAGGAATCCTTTGAACAGTTGCCAACATATATGGATGAGCTAGTCAGGGCCGATCCGAGGACCGTTGTTGATTGGGCAGACGTACCTGATAGAATACACGGGCACGGGTGTAGGAAATTTAAGTTCATTTTATGGGCATTTGGTTGGGCTATCAATCCATTTTGCCACTGCAGGACAGTGATTAGTGTGGATGACACTCATTTGAGAGGTGCATACAAGGCCACAATGCTAGTTTCCGTGACGCACGTTGCAAAAAACCACATACTCCCCATTGATTGCATCTCCACGTGGTTGGTGGTGATAGTAGGCCAATCTGTATTATATCATATCGCCGTGATGGAATTTTAAATGCAATTAGACATATGGAGGAATGGATGGGGCCAGCTGGATACCACCGCTTTTGCTTGCATCATTTTCAGTCCAACTTCCTTAGTGCTGAGCGTGGGAAGTTCAAGAATGCACTTCTGAAGACTCTAGTTTGGCAGCTTAGTGGTGCCAGGCGAGAGAGCATGTGGAGGGAGTACAAGGAGGAGTTAGAGAGTATCGAACCATCTGCTTGGGATTGGTTGATACAACATGATAGCAATAAGTGGTGTCTTGCCTTTGATGAGGGTGATCGACGTTGGGGAATTCTTAAAACCAATTTGTTAAAGAGTTACAACAACTGTTTAAGGCGCACACAACATCTTCGAATAACGGTGTGTGTCAAAGCGACTTTTGAACGAACAGTTGAAATGTTTGCACGAAGAATAATAGATGCCACAAATTGGAGTTACTTTTTATGATTCATTACAGTTATTTATACAGTTCTTTATGTGTTCATGGACCAGTTTCTTAATTCTAAATTGATGTTGAATTGTGTAGGTCCGAGTTCCCTAGTAGGATTTGGAAAAAATTTCAGAAGCAAGACACTTGGGCACAGGGACATATTGTCACCGTGTTTGGGCATGTGTCGCAGACTTATAGGGTTGTGACAAGGACCATTGATGGCAGCATTGGTGAGAGCCAGTACACAGTCAAATACCAGAGAAACGAATGTACTTGCCGTGAATGGCAAATTTTCCGTTTCCCTTGTTCCCATGCATTGACCGTCTGTAGGTACAGGCGTGATGATCCATCTACTCTATGTGAGAGAGTATATCACACCTATGTACAACAATATAGTCAGGGTTTCACTACGGAAATGTGCTAGTTGGAGGTTGATTTCCAATATCGCAATAGGATGACTGGTCAGTTTCCGAGAGAAGGATAAGGAATCAAATGGATCAGAGGGTGTCGGATGATTCCAGAGGCATCCGTAGGCGAGGGCGTGCTTAGGGTCATGTTTGTAATATGGAGTTTGTAATTTCTTCTGTTTTTCGAGTGCAATTGATTGTCTGCATTCGTATTACATGTATTTGTTTAAATTGAAGCTACTGTACGATTTGGTTCCAATATTTATCACATCAAAGTAGTAATTTTTTTTCCAGGAGTTGTAGTGTTATGTGTATTTGTGGAATATTTATCACACGAAATAGTATTATTTGTATTTGTGGAAATTTGGACTGATTCATTTTTCCATGCGATTCTAATTGTCAACAGGGACACACTATGTATCATCCATGACCCATTGACGAGGATTTGTTGTACCTTAACAAGAAGCATTGTGCATGTGCATTGTACAATGGTCATTTAGAGAATAAGGCACTGCAGGTGAGGCAGTGCGATGGAGCTTGCTGGACTGACCAGATGCCTGATCGAGTTATGCGTTATGTGCGTGAAGATGGATTCCAGAGACTCTTGGATTCCGCACCAATTCACATTGACCATTCCCTCATCACTGCCTTAGTGGAGCGTTGGAGACCGAAGACACACACATTTCACCTACCGATGGGGAGGCTACCATCACTCTGCAGGATGTAGGCATCCTATGGGGTCTTCCGATCGATAGCATCCCAATCACTGGTGTAGACACTAGCAGGCATATAGATGACTGGCAGAGAATGTGCACAGACTACCTGGGTGCTACACCAGACCCGAGTGCTATCAGAGGGGGTCGCATCAGGGCCAACTGGTTGGGAAACTTATTGCACAGTCTGTTGCCTATTGATGCTACTGAGGTACATTGTCAACAGCGGGCTAGGGTTTTCATTCTACTGCTGGTCGGTGGAATGCTCATGTCAAACACATACGGGCACCTTATCTCTTTGCTCTACTTGTCGGTACTGATGGACCTAGGTGCAGCACATCTATACAGTTGGGGGAGTGCCATTTTGGCACACTTGTACATGTGCTTATGTGATGCTAGTTATGCATACATGTTGACCACCGCTCCATTAGATACAGGTAGTGTTCCACATGTCCAGTATGATTTGAATGAGGACGCGGGAGACGATATGGAGGAGGATTTACCAGAGGGAGCTCCGCGTGAGGACGTACATATATCTAATGAGATGGTTGTTCCACGACGCACATCCTGCACCATACGTCCTCCCCCGTGTGAAACGGGTGGAAATCTTTGCAGAGGCGGTCATTAGTACATTAAATGCCATTCAACACTCATTTCATTACGTTTCACACGTCTTCTTCGAATATTGTACATTTCTGTTTATTTATATTCATTCCAACCGTATAAAATAATTCATTCATACTCTATATTCAAGACTAGATAAAAAATTACAAATCACACGATCAAAATTTATCATTACTGTAATTTTTAAAATATCATAATACAAACACAAGTCTACTTATGCGCTATCTTCACCCGAAACAAAAATATGAAAAAAATAATTTATAAATTGCTGGATTAAAAAAAAACATTTGTTAAATTCAGGACGCATTTTTAATAACATGCAAGTCAAAATTTATATAATAAATTCAAGAGAAAATTTTTTTAAAGCCAATGTTGGGGATGCATTCTTCACAAAAATTTAAAATAAAATTTCAGAAACTCCAAAAACAAATTTGAGGACAGTGAGGACGCATTCTACAAAATAATTAAAAATAATAATTTAGAAACTGAGGACACATTCTACACAATAAATTTTTTTAAAAAAATTAAACATATATTGAAGGCGTCCTCTGAATTTTTGCAAAAAAAAATATTAATCACCATAACGAATACGTCCTCTATAAATTATGAAAAAAATAAATTAATCACCATCACCAGAGTATCCAAATTTCAAAAGATGCACAATTACCACCAAAATTCTAAGATCACGCACAAAAAAAATAAAGCATTGGTTTGACAAGTGAATAATACATGCTTCTCAGCCTTCCACTCATCCTGGCTACACCAAATGTTGGGCCACGGAAAGGGTTGTGTGGAACGAAATCATTAGGATCGGAAATGTAGTCCCTATACCCAAATTACAGGTCAATTATCGCACGTCGGATACACATATTTCACTGTTCATATGTTTAGTTAAATATAATAATAGTAAATAAAAAATTATTTTTAAAAAATTAATTGTTATGACAAATTCAACAACATCATATACCATAATATTATTTTTTGCATATCTATTCAAATATGTGATTAAACTTTGATAAAGAATAATGTCATAACGTAAGTGGATAATTTGGGATAAGACAGGGAGTAGTTATCTTCACCTAAATATCATGGTTTAAATTTATTTTTAAATAATTAATAATTATCTTGTCATTTATTTAATAAGTATACCGTACATTATGTATTCCTAGTGTACTAGTTGATCATAGTATATAAAAATGCAACATTATCCAAATTTTAGAAAGTATATATCATAAATTCTTTCAATTGTCCCAAAATGAAATTAAAAAGATATTTACTATAGTGTGTTTTAAGATAAAGGCAAAGTCTTGGGAAAAACCGTCTTTTCATAGGCATATGGAAAGATGTGGTTAAATTAGAATTATAGAAAGGTAAAAGGTTTTAGTTGCAATATTAAAGTTTTACTATGTAATGTATAATAGTTTTAATGTAATGACCCGATTAGCGCAACCCAAAAATTTTATTTTTATTTCTTCTAATTTGCATTTTAAACATTGATTTTTCCATAACTTATAAAAAGACCGTCTTTCAACATACGGAGTCTAAGATAAATTGTCTACTCTACATGTTTAGTAATTCTTCTTGTACTACGCATTTAAGTGAAATATTGATTGGATAAATATGTTAGATCTGGTTTTTAATATGCAGTATGTCTACATGTTTATTCACTTTTTTTTTTTTTCAATAAAACACCCGAAGGTGAGGGAGTTCTTTATTGGGTTCCCCAAGCCCTATATCAAAAGAAATCGAAGTATGTTTATACATGGGTTCGGCTACAAAGAAGTGCATCGACCCCTATACACAGTAAACAAAGTGCTGTAATGAAAGTAGAAGTCGCGATCCTAGGGAGAGAATCTCCACCCCTCGTGTGAATTCTCTCCCTTGGCCAGGCAACTTATACATGAAGGTGAGTGGAAACATATAAGCTCAAAGGTAAGAGGAATAGCAATCAGGCTGAAAGCTATCCTACTAATGGAGTTTCCAAATGCCAAAGATTAGGATATGGCCACTTATGTCATCAGTGTGATATCAAAGATGTTGCTGCCCCAGCAAGCAATCCATCTTCAGGAGTCTGATCTGCCACTCGGGCAACCAGGTTATGCGACATCTCTTGGGGTCTGAGTCTCTGTATTTGTCTACTTCATGTTATAGATCAGTTATCTGTCTCTCAAAGTTGGAAAATTGATGAACATCCGAGCCAGACATGGCAACTCAGAGCAGATACAGAAGCGCTTCGTTCAGTCCTGCACAAGTCCTGCACAAGCAAACAGCAAGTCATAAGGCAATATCTATTCCTAATTTATATCTGCTTAGTGCTTCTGAGATGGGGTACATTATCTCTATCCAAGATTATAAGCCCTCTGATCTCAGGGGAAACATTAGTAAGATTGAGACTTTGGTTGTTCTGAAAGTGATGTTTAGAGATAGCATGAGCCACTGCATTACCCTCCCTATAGACATGTTTTAGTATCGCTGAGCCAATCAAGGATTTAGCCTTAAAAACCAGCTGAAAGAGTTCCCATTTTGCAGTATAAGGATTACTGATCATCTGTACCGCCAATTTTGAATCAGATTCAATGATAAAGTTATGATCAAGGTGGTTAAAGGTGTAGCAAGCATGCAATATGGCTTCAATTTCTGCGTGTAAAGGAGATACACTAGCAATTGAAATTGAGCTAATACAAATAGGCTGACCAAGGCTGTTCCTGGCAATAAGACCAACCGAAGCATTACCAGAGCTCCAGGAGGCATCCACATTTATTTTAGTACAACCAGGTTCAGGCTTAATCCAATATACTTTCTTAAAAATTGGCTTCGGGGGAGGTCTCAACAGCGGGATTAGATGCTTAAAGTCTGGAGGGATTGAGTGTGTTGATAATATACTAGGCTTACATTTACTCAGTGTCAATCTGATCAGTTCATCAACCTCCCTACAGATATTATCCTCAGAGAATGGCTTGTGATCATATAGAAAGCTGTTTCTAGCTTTCCATAAGCACCAGCAGGTCAGAGATGGAAGTATCATGCAGTAAACTTGATAAAACTGAGGTAAATCTTGACAGCTCCAGAATAGAAAGAATCTCTGGGGTATCGAATGTTGGTCATTAAGATTGAAATGAATGGATGCAGTCAAGGAAGACCAAACTTTCTTTGCTAATGGACAGGAGATAAAATAATGTTGGATAGAGTCTGAATCACAGCAAGCTGGACACTTGGAAGCTAAACTAAAACCGCATGTAATCAGTATTTCGTCAAAGGGAAGAAAGGCATGTAGCAGTTTCCATACAAAAATTGAAATCTTTTTGAGAAAGAGGGAGTTCCATAGATATTTAGTTACAGGGAAATTACCTGATAGTTGAACGAGTGCCCTATATGCAGATTTAAAAGTAAAATTACCCGAAGCTTCAGGCTTCCAAATCATCCTGTCCTCTCTCTCAAGATTCAGCTCTGCACCCTGTAAAAATAGAACAGTATCATTGTCCAAAAAAGATGATATTTGACTCAGAATATTTGCTTTGTTGGCTATAAAATCAGCCACTGAAAGACCAGCTAACAAAATCTGTGCACTTTCAGGTAGCTGACCCATCAATGGTCCCTGAGGGTACCAGTTAGCAGATAAAAAATCACACTTTCCAGCTCCATAAATGACATACGAATTGTTTTCTGCAAATGAGTTAATGTAACATATTCTCTTCCAGGTTGCAGAATTTTTATGGGAAGGAGGAAGTGACCATAATAGCTTAGCCCACAGTGAATCCCCTAATTGGCTCTTCCACCACAGTTTAGCCGAACAAGAGTCTACAATTGCTTGAACAGATCTGAACCCTAATCCTCCCATCTTTGTTGGTTTGGTAATTTGAGACCATTTTTTCCAAATCTTGTTGTTTTTCCCCTCTGATTCTCCCCAAAAGAAGTGAGCCATTTTTTTCTCAAAAGCTTTAATGATCCCTTTAGGGGGTTTAGTTACCATCCATATATGCTGAGGGATAGAGTATAATACTGATTGAATTAAGGTCATTTTCCCCCCAGAACTTAGCCAATTATTTTTCCAATTTTGTAGCTTAAGATCAACATTAGCTAAGATGGGAAAAAATATCTATTTAAAACCCTACCCTTAAAAATAGGACATCCTAGATATTTAAATGGAAAAGAGCCTTTCTTCATTTTCAGAATTGCTTTAACCTGGTTATTCCTAGTTACAGTAGCCTTGCTGCTGAGATAAAAGTCCGATTTCTCAAAATTAAACTTTTGGCCTGAGGTATACTCAAAAACTTCCAGAAAAGCTTTGATTTTAATAAGGTTAGCCTTAGATGCTTGCATAAATATTATCGTATCATCCGCATACATCAAATGAGAAACAGCAGTAATTGAACCAGGAATTTGGTATGAAGATAAACTTCTATTGTGAAAAATATAAGTTAAGCTTCTAGAGAAAGCCTCAGAAAATAAATTAAAGAGAAAGGGAGATAGAGGATCACCTTGTTTGATTCCCCTTGTTGCCTTAAAAAATCCTACTGGATTTCCATTGAGTAAAACTGAAAAGTGTGCTTGTGACAGGTTATTCATGATTGCCCTTAAAAAATTCCCATTAAAACCAAACTTCATCAAAATATGCTCTAAAAATTTCCATCTAACTCTGTCAAAAGCTTTTCTAAGGTCCAATTTCAGCATGCAATTTGGGGTTCTGTATTTTTTGTCCAAAAATCTGATCATTTCATTTAAATACAGAATGTTATCTGATATATCCCTATTCTTCATGAATGCAGTTTGGTTAGGGGATATCAAGATATCCATGTAAGGTTTTAGTCTCTCATTTAGAACTTTAGAGCAGATTTTATTCAAAACATTTGACAAGCTAATTGGTCTAAAGTCATCAAATGAACTTGGAGTTGGTTTCTTTGGTATGAGGGTAATCCAGGTGCTGGAGATACCCTTAGGAATATCAGCACCAGAAATGAACTCATTGACAGCATCCATTAGATCTATTTTTATTATAGACCAGCTTTTTGTAAAAAACTTTGGAGAAAATCCATCTGGCCCAGGACTACTTGTTTTATTTAAACTCCTAATGACAGATTCAAGTTCCAGTTCTGATACAGGCTTACCAAGAGCATGATTATCATTATCACCTATAAGAACCGGGATCTGGCTTAGAAAATGAGAGAAATAGGTATCATCCGTGGTCAGATCAGATTCATTAAGTAACTCAGAGAAATAGTGTATAGCTTCATTTTGAATATCTGCTTGAGAATTTATCCATTGTCCAGCTCTGTTTTTTATTTTACTTATCTGAAGTTTACTATTCCGCTCCTGCACTACCTTGTGAAAAAAGGATGTATTATTATCCCCAAGCTTATGCCATCTTAATCTAGCCTTCTGTTTCCAGTATTTTTCTTTTTCTTTTAAAACCTTAAGCAAGACAGCATTTTTCCCATTCAATTTAATACGCTCAGATAATGTGGGATTTAAGTCATAAATCACCTCTTGTGCTCTTAAGTCTTTCTCAGCTTTTTTAACATTTAAATCAATGTTACCAAATACCTCTCTGTTCCAGATTTTTACAGTTTTCTTAAGTCTAATCAGTTTGAGATAGAATCTTAGCATACCAGTTCCACCAATAGGAGAGTCCCAACTATTTTTTATCACAGAAATGAATTCTTCCCGCTGAAACCAAGCATCAATAAATCTAAAAGGCTTCGGGTGTGAAGAGGTCAGGTTAGAGACCTGAAGAAAAAGAGGAGCATGGTCCGATGTTTGTCTATTTAGAATTTGGATCGATGAAGATGGAAATTTAGAGATCCAAGACAAAGTGCACAGACCCCTGTCTAGCCTTTTAGAGGTAGGGTTTCTAAGCCTAGAATTACACCATGTAAATAGGTTTCCTACTGTATTAATTTCCTGGATGCCATTAGAGTTAATCCATGAGCTGAAATCCCTAATACTGCCTAAAGCAGGTGAACTTGGACCTCTATATTCAGCTAATGAAGTAATTGCATTAAAATCACCCATAAAGATAGTATCACCCTTAGGGATAGAGCTAAGCTCTGTCCATAAAATCTTCCTACCTTCTCTATCCCTTAGAGCATAGACAAAAACTGCATCCATTATCAAATTTGTAAACTGATGAGCAATGGATACATGCATGAACTGTTCATGAGTGGATATTATAGAGACAGATAAGTTATTAGACCACATAAGCCATATTTTACCATTCGACAGTGTCAAATTCTGGGAGAAAGATAATTTTTTCATGTAGTCTTCACATTGTGAGTTATTATGCATGGGTTCAATAATACATAGCAATTGAATTTTCTTAACCTTGCATAAATTAGATAGCCTTAACAGAGAAGAGTCCATTCCCCTCAGATTCCATACTAAGAAATTAACATTTTGGTTTCCTATCATTGTTCACCTGATTTACTACTTTTTGTAGATGATCTGAGCATCATTTTGTTAATCTGACTTAGGTAATTATTTTTTTTTGCTTTGGCCTTACCTTGGATGTTACCTGAAGGGGTGTTAGGGTGTATCTCCTCAGTCATGATCTCATTTATAGGTCTAGTAGCCTCAGTCTCAGCCTCCACATCATTCTCCTTAGTGTTTTCAGGAACCTGCAAAATCGAAAACCTGTTTGCCATCTTCCCTGGCTGGGAGTAGGTGTTTTTAAGGCCAGGACTATATAAAGGGAGAGTAGAGGAGCCAATCTGCATATCATCTTTAGCAAAATCCGAGAATATGGGTTTAGAGGTAGCAGTATCATTTAGCAGCCTTGATATTGAGTTATCCAAAACATGAACAGACTTGTTAGTATCATTTAAAGTAGCACCCTGATTGACTATCAAGTTTGGATTAGTCATTTTACTGAGCTGTTCAGTGAAAGCTATCTCCAAATTATCATCTTGAGGAGGTTGATCTTCCACAGAATCTAGGATTAGAGGAGCTTTATCAAATATTTTACCTGTTGCCTGCCATTGGAGCTGAGGTAAGTTCTGTTCAAAAATAGGCTCCTGAGATCTTTCATTGTTAGCCAGGGAGTTGGACTTGCACTGGGATAGGGAATGACCTAATTTTGCACAGTGAGCACAGTAGAGAGGTATGTCCTCATATTCAATCTGGTATTTCCTGTTGTTGGTCACTGAACCTAACCTTATAAAGCTACTCAGAGGTTTTTGGATATCTATTTCAACACAAAATTTAATTGCAGAGGGTCTTGTTAACATTTCTGTTGCTAGATCATTTTTAATGAAACTTCCTATACTGTTTCCAATAGCCTCAATAGAAGCTGAGTTATAGTAATACAATGGCACCTCTTTGATAGTACACCAGATAGGGACTATAGGAGATTCTCTATGGGTTGAAAAATCAGGGGTCCATTTCAGCATTTTAAGAAGGACACCATTCAGATTCCAAATACATTTCATCCAACATCTCTGATAGTCATTTATGTGCTCAAATCTTATCAAAACATGTTTATAATCCAGAGAGCCAAGCTGATACTTACCTTCAAATCCCACAGTTTTGAAAGCTTGCTCCAATTGTTCCATTGAGAGTCTGCCCCTTGTAAACTTTCCAACCAGAGCATTTGCATAATGGGCTGAGAGGGTAGCTATCTGATCATCTGAGTATAGACACGAAGGTTCTCCTAGGTGTTGAGATTTAGGAATGAGCTCTGGATTGTTGGGTAAAGTTTTCAGAAGGGGCGGAGCTTTGCATTGGAGAACAGAAGCGAAGGTTTTGGGGGGGGATTTGGTTGGCACAGGGAGTCGCCATCTCTGTCGGCTTCGCCGATTGGGTGACCGACGAAGCCCAAGCGGATGGAGAATTAGCCGTTGCCGGCAAGGTAGCCGTTATCGGCGGGGAAGCGAGCAAGGACAGTTTTTCAGAATAGAGCGCGTTTTCAGAAGAGAGCGAAATTCAGTTCTTGATTTGGAACGTGTCTACATGTTTATTCATGTAAATTTATTTGGCAAGCGATCTTATATTACATTTGTATTACAAATAGTTAACCAAAAGACACAGTACATCCTAAAATAATATTACACAAATTATCACACTTCTCTGGTAATATTGTCACTTTTTTTTTGCAAAAAAATTAATAAGTCAAATGAATAATTAAAATTCAATTTGGAGGATGAAAATCAAATGAGATGATTGAAAGTGGTTCATTCTTGCTAAAATAGAACAAGTACTCACAAAATCATCTTGATTGCTCTTAATGCCAACCTAACTTTTACTTTTGTAACATTATTTTTACACTAAAACTCCAAACTATTTTTACTACTATACTTTAACTTATTTATTTTTAGATTCTTCTCCCTTTGATTAAAACTGCCTAAATTTTCATTATGAGATCTTGTTTGTGAAATGAACAGAGTGTAAGTTAAGAGGGGAGTTTCGACATTTTGAGTTGAGAAAGCATCATATAAATCAATTGAATGATCTATATTTCTCCAATTATCCTTAATGAATACAAACATTTCTTTGAGAGTACCATACACAAATTATGTGCCTTGTTTTTGGAAAAACATGTAATCATTATTTAACATAGAGATTTTATGTTAAAATATGAAACTTAATAAAACAATGTAAAGCATATATGTTCTACGATTAAAACAGGGTATTGGTATATCACGCCTGTATTTTACTAGATTACGTCCTAATATGTATATACATGTATAATACAATACATTATTTTTAAAAAAAAAAATAAAAAACAAAAATTTTAAAAACAAAAACACAAATCTGAGTTTGCCGGCGCCACCGCCGCCGGCGCCGGCGCCACCTTCCGCCGTCCATTTTCTCCGCGCCAGCCTTCGCCGTCCCTAACCAGCTTTCGCCGCCAGCCTTCACCTTCTCCGCCGCCAGCTATATTACGCCGTCCGTTTTCTCCTCCTTCTCCGCCATCCCTTACCATCAATCCCAGCCTTCTCCGCTATCTTCTCCGGCGAGAATGAGGGCAGGGACGGACGGCGAAGATCCGGACGAAGATGGACGACGAAGATCTGGGCGAAGACGGACGGCGAAGATCCGGGCGAAGAAGATCCGGGCGAGAATGGGGCGCGAGAACGAGGCGCGAGAACCGCGTGAGGAGAACCAGAGGAAGGATAAGCCGGACCAGAGAAGGAGAGCGGGAAAGGAGAACGGGGATAGGAGAAGGAGGAGAGGAGAATCGGAGGAGAGGAGAACCGGAGAAGACGAAGTTTTACCGGAGAAAGAGACCGGGGAAGACGAAGTTTCGCCGGAGAAGGAGACCGGAGAAGATGAAGTTTCGCTGGAGAAGGAGACCGGAAAAGCGGGGAGAAGGAGGAGAAGAGAACGGCCGGAGGAGAAGGCGAAGAAGGAGGAGAAGGAGGAGAAGGAGGAGAGGGCGGAGGAGAAGAAGGAGAAGGCGGCGGTGCTCGGAGGCGGCGGTGGTGCTCGGAGGTGGCAGCAGCGGTAATTTTTATTTAATTTTTATTTAAATATATTTTACTTATTTAAATTAAATTAAAATACATATTGTATATTAAATAATATAAATATAGGGCATAATCAAGTAAAATACAGGAGGTGATATAGCAATTCACTTAAAAAGTAGCTATCATATCTACACTAACACGTGAAGAATGTACATGAATACAATAACTTTTCCACTGAAGTTATCATTGCTTGATCTTGAATAGTGAATATGGTTATGGGTGATTTTCCTTCATGCATTTTTTAAGGGTGTTTCAAGTAGTCGTACGAATCATGTTGCCTTTTCATTAAACGGGGTTGACAATGGGTCACCACTCGAATTTTTACCACTCAAAATCTCAATCACTCGAACCTCTCCACTCTAACCACTCGAACCTCTCCACTCTAACCATGTGAACATCTACACTCGAACCTCTCCACTCTAACCACTTGAACATCTACACTCGAACCTCTACACTAGAACCTTCTCCACTCGAACCTCACACTCAAACCCAGTACCACTCAAACCCTCTCCACTCGAACCCTCTCCACTCTCACCACTCAAACTCTCACCGCTCGAACTCTCACCCCTCAAACCTCAACCCCTCGAACCCTCACCAGTTGAACTCTCTCCACTCGTGTGCATGAAGAAAGTGTTAATGGTGGTGGATGGTTGAAATGGTGGATGGTTGATGGTTCGAGGGGTGAAGATTTGAGGAGCGGGTGGTTGATGGTTTGAGGGATTAATGGTTCCAGGGGTTCCAGGGGTGATGATTGGAGGAGTAATGCCTTGAGGCGTAGTGAATGGTTCCAGGGGTTTTGGTTCCAGGGGTGGATGGCTGATGGTTCTAGGGATGGATGGTTCCAGGGGTCACGATTTGAGCGGTGGATGGTTGGCTCGAGGGGGTATATGGTTCGAGTGGTGGCGTGGTGGATGGTTGGAGAGGTTTTGGTTCCAGGGGTGGATGGCTGATGGTTCCAGGGATGGATGGTTCCAGGGGTTCAAAGGGTGATGATTTGAGGGGTGGATAGTTGCTTCAATGAATGGATGGTTCCAGGGGTTAGGAATCAACAGTTCAAGGTCAGAGTGGTGAATGGTTAGAGTGGTGGCACGGTGGATGGTTGGAGGGATGATATTTAGAGGGGTGATGGTCCCATGGGTGGATGGTTGATGGTTTGAGTGGTAGCGAGGAGGATGGTTGATGGTTCCAGCGGTTTGAGGGGTGATGGTCCCAGGAGGCGGATATTTGATGTTCGAGGGGTGAATGGTTCGAGTGGTGGCGAGGCGGATGGTTGATGGATAGATGGGTGATTTCTCAAGGGGGTGGTTACAGGGGCTCGAGGGTTGATGGTTCGAGGGAGGATGCCTTGAATCAACACCCCTCGAGGTGGGTGGTTGATGTTTGAGAGGTGGATAGTTTGAGTGGTGACGTTGTGGTTGTTCGAGGACTGATGGTTTGAGGGGTGATGGCTCCAGGAGTGGATGTAAGATGGTCCAACAAATGGATGGTTGATGTTCCAGGGGTGGATGGTTTGAGTGGTGGTGTCGTGGATGGTTTTAGGGGTATATGTATCGAGTGGGTCATGATTCGAGAGCAAATGTGGATGATTTGGCGCACTCAGTAGTATACCCCTCTCGAGGGGTGTGTACCCTCAAGGGCTGGTGTACTCTAGAGGAGTGGATGTGTGACCTCTTGAGGGGTGGTGTACCCTAGAGGGATGGTGCACCTCTCTCAAGACGTAGATGGCGTACCCTCGAGGGGTGGAAGGTGTACTCTCTCCAGTGGTGGATGGTTTATCCTCTCGAGAGGTAGATGGTGTACCTTCGAAGGGTGGTTGACAAACTTCTTGAGGGGTGGATGGTACTCTCTCCAGTGGTGGATGGTATACCCCTCTCGAGGGGTGGATGGTACTCTCTTCAGTGGTGGATGGTACCCCCATCACTTGACTCTCACCACTCAAACATCTCAGTTCGGACCCTCTCCACTCGAACCTTATACTCAGATCCTTTCCACTAGAACCCTCGAACCTCCTCTACTCGAACCCTTTCCACTCGAACCCTTACCACACGAACCAAGTACCACTAGAACCCTCTCTACTCGAACTCTCTCCACTCAAACCCTCTTCACTCGAACCCTCTCCACTCGATTCCTGTACCACTCAAACTATCTCCACTGGAACCAGTACCAGTCGGACCCAGTATCACTCGAACCAATACCACCCAAACCCAGTACCACCCGAACCCAGTATCACTCGAATCTCTACTCAAACCCACGCCACTCAAATCCTCTATTCGAACCACTCGAACCCTCTCTAATCGAACTCTTACAACTCAAACCGCTCGACTCAAATCATCTTCACTCAAACCATCTCCACTCGAACCTTCTCCAGTCGAAGACTCACCACTCGAACCTCACCACTCTGGCTAGTACCTCTCGAACCCAATACCAATTGAACCCAGTACCACTCGAACCTCTCCACTCAAACCCCCGACTCGAACCCACCATTCAAACCCTCTCCACTTGTACCATCTTCACTCGACTCCTCTTTACTCAAACCCTCTCCACTCGAACCCTCTCCACTTGTACCCTCTCCACTCGACCCCTGGGAGGTCTTCGCCGTACCACTCAAAGTTATAATTTATAAGCCCTTTATGCTTACTAAATACAATTAATTAGATAGTGGCAAATCAGGGTCGTCCACAAAGAAGAGGGATTTTTTTAAGCGTTTAAACATATAAGGTTTATATTAGGCTAGAAGTAGATATATAGATATATAAAAGCAAGTAAAAAGGGGGGCTTTGGTTGGTTTTGGTCCAAAGTTATGAAAATAAAAGACAAGATAACTAGCAAAGTTAAGTAAATATGCTAATCATCAAATAAACTAAGAAAAAAGGGGTAAAAACTACAAAAGACAAAGCATTTGGGGCAATTAATATCCACTTCCAAACCTAATGTAGATCATTGAACCATTCACTCATTCTATCACTTTCGTTACCTATGGGGAATACTAAAACTTCCCATTCGAAGATCAACATTCATTCCTTCTTAATAGTAATTTGCAAAGACAAACAACGACCATTTGCAAACCTCATTGATAATCACTCTAGGCAAACCACGCCATAAAGGTATTTCATCAACGACATTATACACGAAGGACCATAGATTTGATAACAACAAGCCTTCTACCAAAGATATAGCCATTTAACCAAACATAGCATTCATTAGGCTAAACCTAGAACAAACCACATTCAAGATTCAACCTTGCATTGCATCTATAGGATAAACATGAGAAAAATCCACATTAACATATCTATTTAGCAAGAATCACAACACATTATGCACAAGAAATTCTAATTCCATGTTCTTGGATTCTCATGTCAAAGAGCTAAGAAATTTGCAACTTTCCTAACACCCTAACACTTCAATCATACAAAAACTTCATATACTCAAACAACCCATAGCATAAATGAAGTAAAACATCACATTTAAACACATGAATGCTAAATAACAAATGCTTCAAGAAAGAATGAAATAGAGGTTCTTACTACATCGGTGTGGAAGTTTCAATCAATTGCTCCCAAGTACAAAACTAAGCTAGATAATCAAAACTCATAACATAGAACAAAGATCTACAAAGAAAGAAGAATAAATGGAAGAAAATGGTGAAAAACTAGGGTTTTGGAGCCCCCAAGTCGGGCTTAGAGAGTTGAGGAAGAAGGGGGTTAAAAGCTATTTATAGTACAAGAAAAAAGGGAGTAAAATGCAAGGTGCAGGGGAATTATCGTGAGTCACGACGCCTCCATCGCGAGTCATGACCAGATTAGGAAATTGTGAGCTCTCAGGCCAACATTTCGCGAGTCGCGACACACTCGTCGCGATGGAAAAAAGTCCCGTTTAGTTTTGCTTCCTCCGGGTGAACCGTTGATCCATTTTGAGAGTTCTTGTAGTCAATTTTATAGTACTCGAGAAGAGGAATCCAATGGTACCACTCTTGGAGGCTGATTCTTCTCGAAAAATTCTCAGAACTCTGCTTCAAAACATAGATTATTCTTCACCCTTTGCTTTGCTCTCCGCCTTCCATCTTCTATCATCCTTTCGAATGGCCTTCACTAAACCACTCTTAAGTGCTCAAGAGAAATCTACAAATTAAGCTTACAAAAAGGAATCTATGTGCTCGTAAGGACCAAAAATCCATTAGACTAAACATAGGTTACAAAATGAAGGATTTAGATATAAAAACCAAAAATGGTCATCTAAACCCCCTATCATGTAAACCTACCTAAATCTCGCAATCTTACAACAAAAATATGATAAAAGAGTGTTACATGCTTTAGAAATGCATGCATTTGACGTCTCATCAAATCTCTCCACACTTAAACCTTAATCGTCCTCGAGTAAACAAGAACAAACAAAGATCAAAGCGTAAACTTGCATGTAAAAGTTTTCCCAAAACATCCAACATCATATTCCTAGACTACCCTAACCCCCAAGACATACGAATCTCTCACACTCTCACATCCCAAAGTATAAGATAATCTAAACAGCCAACAAACCATAACAAAAGTGAGGTATACACATAATGCCAAGCTAACTCACTCCACCGAAAAAGCCACTCAATAGACAAATCAAGAGAAGCATAATTGTTTTTTCAATTTCTCTCACTTTCTCTCATTTTGCCTAGGATCCCTCTCGGGTTTTTATCCCAGCTTCACACATTTTTGATGCTCCATGCCACAAAAGAGCATTAACGGAGGCGTAACACTGATAAATTCTAAATTATATAACTTTTTTTACAAATGAGTTAAGAATTAAAGTTAATGATTATTCTAAATGGACATTTTGGCAAGCATTACGACCAAAAAAAGGCCATAAGCTAGGTACACGAAATTAGCACCCGTGGAACAGATGAATGAAAATGCGGAGTCTATAAAAGGCTTCCTCTCACTTCTCAGCTCCAGCTCCATAATTGAAATCGCAGTCCAATCAGTGAATCACTACAAATGAAAACAAAATATTTTCAACAAACTAAGAAAACAATGAGATAAACATGCATAAAAACCTAGAAAAAGGTATTCCCGGGAAAAATCCATCGCTACCATTGGCTTCTTCATACCAAACTCCGTCAGAAAGAATCCCCCAATTCATGTACCTGTCCTGAATCGTGGTGGCACGACCTCTGCAAATAAGAAGGGGAAAACAAGGAGAAAATAATTAGCAAAACAAGTCAGGCAATTCAACGAACACCTTACGTTCACAAATCAGACTTTGGTAGGTTGAAGGAGAAGAACACATCAACATTAGGAACCCAGAGAAAAGGCCAAAATCACATTCTATCGGACTCTATTTTGACTAAGAAAAAATTGAAAGCATACTAGAAACATTACAGAAATTGGAGCAACGATGATGGAAAAGGCGGCCAATTTTGGTTAGGAAAACTATGAAGTTACCTTGTGGAATTTGGAGAATCCGCAACTGGTATGATCTGTTCTAGCAACATCTCTGCTTAAGGGAATGCCTCCGCCGAATCAGGATGAGCTCGGGACCGCCAGCGAGTTGCTCTGGCTATCTCCATCAAAATATACTTGAATTCTCATCACTCGAACCAGGACTACTCGAACCCTTTCCACTCGATCCGCTCCACTTGAACCTTCTCCATTCGAACCTGTATCACTCGAACTTTCTCCACTCAAACATCTCCGCTCGAACCATCTCCACTCAAACCAGTGTCACTCAGACCCAGTACCACTAGAACACAGTACCACCCGAACACAGTATCACTCGAACCTCTACTTGGACCTTCTCCACTCAAACCCTCTCCACTCGAACCCTCTGCACTTGAAACCTCTGCACTCGAACTATTTTTTACTCGAACCGCTCGACTCGAACCTGTACCAGTCGAAGGATCACCACTCAAACCTCACCACTCTTACCAGTACCCCTCCAACCCAGTACAACTCGAACCTCTCCACTCGAACCACTCCACTCAGACCACTCCACTCTAATCCTCAACTCAAACCCTTCATTCGAACCCTCTCCACTTGAACCCTTTCCACTCGACCCCTCTCTACTCAAAACCTCTCCACTCGAACCCCCTCCACTCAAACCCAGTACAAGTCAAAGCAGTACCACTCAAACCCTCTCCACTCAAACCTCTATTTGAACCGTCTCCATTTGAACCTCTCCACTCGAACTCTCACCACTCGAACCTCACCACGCAACCCCTCGAAACCCCTCAACTCGAGATTGAAACATTTCATCACCTCTTACTGCGCTAGTTTATGAATTTCCATGCCACAAAAGAGTTGTGATGGGTTTTGATGCTCTATGCCACAAAAGAGCATTAACGAAGGCGTAACACTGATAAATGCAAAATTATATAACTTGTTTTACAGATGAGTTCAGAATTAAAGTTAATGACTCTTCTAAACAGACATTTTGGCAAGCTTTACAACCAAAAAAAGGCGATACGCTGGGTACACAAAATTAGCACATGTGGAACAGATGAATGAAAACGCGGAGTCTATAAAAGGCTTCCTCACACTTCTCAGCTCCAGCTTCGTAATTGAAATTGCAGTCCAATCAGTGAATCACTACAAATGAAAACAAAATATTTTCAACAAACTAAGAAAAAATTATATAAGCATGCGTAAAAATCCAAAAAAGGTATTTCCAGGAAAAATCCATCGCCACCATTGGCTCCTTCATACCAAACTCAGTCAGAAAGAATCCCCCAATTCATGTAGTTGTCCTTAATCGCGGTGGAACGACCTCTGCGAATAAGAAGGGAAAAACAAGGAGAAAACAATTAGCAAAACAAGTCAGGAAATTCAACGAAAACCTTGTGTTCACAAATCAAACTTCGGTAAGTTGAAGGAAAAGAACACATCAACATTAGGAACCCAGAGAAAAGGCCAAAATCACATTCTGTTAGACTCTATTTCTACTAAGAAAAAATTGAAAGCATACCAGAAACATTACAAAAATTGGAGCAACGATGATGGAAATGGCAGCCAATTTTGTTTAGGAAAACTATGAAATTACCTTATAGAATTGTTCAAGGATAGGAACCCAACCATCTGGGAGTAAAATCTTATGGAAGCCAAAAAAGAGAAGATACGTGTAATTGAAAAGAGCTTTGGATATAGGCACGTGTACAAATAGAGGGCTTGGAGAATACCAGGAGAAGAGAAAATGTTAGGCAAGTGATTCAGGGAAATACAAACATAGTAATGGAATTTTCTGGAAAGGGTGAATGGTGATGACGCGTGGAAGCTATGGAGTTCAGATGCTGACAGGTGGAGTCAGGTGATGGAAAAAAAGAAATGAATTTCCAAAGATGGGTAGGAGAGGGAGGAAAAAAACCAAAATTAGGAAATAACGACGAAAAAACATTGTTCATTCTTTGGATTGCCACATTTAAGATATAGATATATGAAAGTGTTGGAAAATGATGGTTAAAATATTGAAATTCATCCACATTTGGGCTTCATTTTGAGTGGGACCCAAATATATTTTGGGTCAATGGATGCCATTTTTTGGGTTCTCCTCCGTAAATACTATAAAATTAACTATTTAAACTCTCAAAATGGATCAAGGGTAAATAAGATATGAATGTTTGAAATGTCACTTTTGAAAGAGAAAAAATGGGCGAAAATTGACCCTGAGTGATTTTTCTCTTGACTGTCCAAAATGCGTATGGACCGCGTAGAAGTCTCTGGAAGGCCCAACCGCATAGTATATATGGAATTGCTTGTTTGTAATTCTTAAGAAATAAGAACAAAATACTTCCATATTTTGTGAGATATCTTGTCTTAAATAAATATGCAGTTTACCATGTTTAATACGATGAAGAATATTTGTGCAAATATTTCTTCCTTTTCCAACAGATTTGATTTGAGTATTCATGGAATGTCGCGAATTTGGATAGTTGGTGATTGGTGAGTATTCTTGCATATGTTAATTGCTCGTTCAATTTTTTGTTATTTGATTTTTCGCATGGTATAATCAATATATGTCCAACAGTCTTGAAACGAATGGAATTTGTTGAATTATATTGATTCAAAAATTACAAACCGAATTTGCAAACGAAATTATGCTTACCATATATATTGCATTATCTCGTGAACTTATATGCCATATACGTAATTCATATTGAATGGCAGTTGTGCGGCATATTAATTTGCATGCTGAATTTCGTGTTTAATATATTCCAAATTTTGATTGCATGCTTTATGGAAATTGCATGTTTGGGAAGATATGCATGCTACTAATATGCATATGGTTTTACAAGTCTGCGTAAATATATATATATATATATATATATATATATATATATATATGATTGCATGCTTTATGGAAATTGTATGTTTGCAAAAATATGCATGCTAATGGTTTTGGTTATTTACAACAAAATCATATTGAGCAATTTGTTATTTATAATTATTTAAAATATTATACTACGATATTTGATGTGTACTTATATTTATTGATGAATAATTTTGTATGTACACATTGATGAATCCTAGAACCATGTTGAGCAATGACGCTGCAAAGACTACCCCTGGGGCGACACCTCTTGTGGCTGTTCCTCATGCTGAGAAATCCGAGAAGTTCAATAATGGTATGAACTTCAAGATGTGACAACAGAAGATGCTCTTCTACTTGTCCATTATGGGTTTGGAACGTTACGTTCACGAAGATCGTCCCGTTGTAGATGAGAAAAGCACTAAGGAAGTTCAAGATGCTGCGGTGGAGTGGAACTCTAAGGAGTACATATGTCGCAACCTCATTTTGAATAGCCTTCACGACACCATTTGGAATGTGTATCAGGCGAAGGAGCCTTCTAAGGTGTTGTGGGAAACTCTTGACCAAGAGTACAGGGGTGAGGAAGTTGGATCCAAGAAGTGGATCGTCGGCAAGTTCCTCGACTACAAGATGGTTGATACCAAGTTTGTGGTCAGTCAAGCTCAAGAGCTTCAAAGGATGATCAATGAGCTGATAGCCGAGAAGATGACAATGTGTGAGACTTTCCAAGTCTATTACATCATCAAGAAGCTACCTCCAGGTTGGAATTCAAGAGTTATCTGAAACACGAGTGAAAGGTGATGACCATGAGGGATCTGATCCAAAAGCTTCGTGTTGAGGAAGATAATCGCATCTCTGAAAAGAGGATGAATGGATATGTGCCTGTGGAAAGGGCCAATCTCGTGGAGGTTTGTAGAAGCTCTAAGTCGAAGAAGCCCAAGGCAAAGAAGGTATCCAAGTTGGGAGCTAAGGGTGGAGTATCGAAGAAGTCTTCACTGGCAAGTGCTACAACTGCAACCTCGTTGGCCACAAGTCCTTCGAGTGGAAAATGCCAAAGAATGCCAAGAATGAGGCCAACATGGTTGAAAATCTTGCACGAGATGTGAATAACATCGATCTGTGTGCTGTGATTTCTGAAGTCGACATGGTGGACTCCAATCCAAAGGAATGGTGGATTGACACTGGTGCTACTAAGCACATATGCTCTGTCAAGGAAGTGTTCTCAAACTTCAAGGAAATTGAAGATGGAGAGACCATCTACATGGGCAACTCTGCAACTTCCATGGTGAAAGGTCGTGGCATTGTGGTGCTGAAGATGCATCTAGGAAGGAGTTGACTTTGAAGAATGTTTTGTATGTGCTAGACATTTGTAAGAACCTTGTGTCCAATTCTGTGTTGATCAAGCATGGCTTTAGGCTAGTGTTTGAGTCTGATAAGTTAGTCTTGTCAAATCAAGGTATGTTTGTAGGCAAAAGTTATGAGCTAGATGGTATGTTCAAGTTGAACACCATGGTTGTACCTCCTAAGAAAGATGAAATGAATGCTTCTTCTTCTGCTTACATGATTTAGCCTTCCAATTTATGATATGGTAGACTAGGACACATTAATTATGATTCGATAAGAAGATTAATTAAAATGGAGAACATACCTAACATGGAAATTGATGCAAATCATAAGTGTGAAACTTGTGTTGAAGCTAAGATGACTCGAACATCTTTCAAACAAGTTAAACGAAACATGAAACCTCTTGAGTTGATACATACCGATATCTGTGATCTCAAGTTCGTGCAAACAAGATGAGGTAACAAGTATTTCATCACCTTCGTGGAAGATTGCACAAAATACTATTATGTGTACTTGCTGAAAAACAAAGACGAGACAATTGAGAAATTTGTTTTCTACAAAATGGAAGTTGATAATCAACTTGATAAGAAGATCAAGGTGATTTGAAGTGACCATGGAGGTGAATATGTATAGCCATATAGGGACTATTGCTCTGAACATGGCACTATTCACGAGGTCACTGCCCCCTACTCGCCTCAATCTAATGGTGTGGCTGAACGTAAAAATCACATTCTTAAACAGATGATGAATGCAATGTTGATAAGTTCTGGGTTGCCACAGAGCATGTGGGGGGGAGGCTATTTTGACGGCCGACTATCTTTTGAATAAGATACCCCGTAAGGATGAGAAAGAAACTCATCATGAGTTATGGAAAGGCACGAAGCCGTCCTTTACGTACTTGCGAATGTGGGGTGCCTTGCAAAGGTATTGATCCCACCCCCCAAGAAGTTAAAGATCGAACCTAAAACGGTTGACTGCATCTTTATAGGATATGCACATGAGAGTAATGTGTATCGCTTCCTTGTACATGAATTTCATCATCCCGAGATTCACAAGAACACGATTATGGATCAAGACATGCAAATTTCTTTGAAGATGTGTTCCTTACCAAGGAAAGGGCCGAATTGTCGAAGAGGACCATTGAGTTACTAGATGAAGGCGTAGTAATTCCTGATGATCTCGAGGATCAAGAGAAGGAAGTGGATGAACCTAGACGAAGTAAACGTATTAGGACCAAAAAATCATTTGGTCTTGATTATCTAATGTTTATGCTTGAAAGCAAGCCACAAAGCTATAAAGAAGTTGTGAATTTGTCTGAGGGGCCTATGTGGAAAGAAGCGATTAAAAGTGAAATTGACTCGATTCTACATAATCATACTTGGGAGCTAGTGGACTTACCTCCAAGATGTAAACCACTGGGCTACAAATGGATCTTCAAGAAGAAGATGAGAGCAGATGGCTCGATTGACAAGTATAAAGCCAGACTTGTAATCAAAGGCTATAGACAAAATGAAGGTCTTGACCACTTTGATACTTATTCTCCAGTCACGAGAATAAGATCCATTAGAATTATACTTGCTATCGCTGCATTGCGTAAGCTTGAGGTTCATCAAATGGATGTGAAGACTGCCTTCTTGAATGGAGATTTAGAGGAAGAAATCTACATGGAGCAACCAGAGGGGTTTACGGCTCCCGCTCGAGGAAAGGTCTGCAAGTTGGTGAAATTATTGTATGGTCTCAAACAAGCACCAAAGCAATGGCATGAGAAGTTTGACCATGTCGTCCTTGCCAATGGTTTCAAAATAAATGCGTGTGATAAGTGCGTCTACGTGAAAAACACGGAAAATAGATATGTAATCCTATGTTTATATATAGATAACTTGCTCATTGTGGGTAGTAATGAAAATATGATCAAATCTACCAAGGACATGTTGAATTCTGGTTTGACATGAAGGATATGGGACTAGTGGATGTGATCATGGGGATAAAGATCATCCGAAACTCTGATGGTATCACCTTAACCCAGTCTCATTATGTAGATAAAATCCTTGAGAAATTCAACAAGAATGACTTATAAGTGGTGATGACTCTAATAGATCCGAATTTGCATCTACGAAAGAAAAAATTAAAGGCTATTAATCAAGTGGAGTACTCGAGAGTCATTGGGAGTCTGATGCACTTGATGAGTTGTACTAGGCCAGACATTGCCTACACTGTAAGTAGGTTGAGTAGATACACGAGTAACCCCAATATGACTCACTGGAAAGCGATAACTAGAGTACTGAGATATCTATGTTTTACTCATGATTATGGTCTACATTATACGAGTTATCTAGCTGTAGTTGAAGGATACAGTGATGTAAACTGGATACACGATATAAAGGATATGAAATCCACTAGTGGGTATGTATTTACACTATGTGGAGGAGCAGTCTCGTGGAAGTCCTCTAAACAAATGATTATTACTCGATCCATGATGGAATCCAAGTTTGTTGCCTTAGACAAGGCGGGTGAGGAGGTTGAATGGCTCCTTCAATTTGTAGAGGACATTCCTAGATGGCCGAAGCCTGTGCTAGCCATATGTATACATTGTGATAGTGTATCTGCTATTGGAAAGGATCAGAATATGCTCTATAATGGGAATTCCCATCATATTTGACGAAGACATAGTTCCATAAGACAACTTTTCTCAACTGGAGTGATCACAATTGACTATGTAAGGTCGAAGGACAACATAGATGATCCCTTGACTAAAGGGTTGAATCGAGAGGTAGTTGAAACATCACCGAGAGGAATAGGACTGAAGTCCCATTAAATGATGGGTTACGTACGTGGACACCCAACCTATGTGACTGGAGATCCCAAGATCTAGGTTCAAAGGGACAACTAAACTGCAAAGACCTATTGCGATCACTGTGGGGGTTTCATACCTCCTGTCTTATTCCTACGATGAAGGAACAGTGATGTGGATGGAGGTTAAGCATTAAGTTGCTTTTAATGATTCATGGCATTAAGTGTGTAGTACTTGAAAGAGCGCATAGTTTTCAAAACCGCATAGTTTTCGGAACTATTCTTAGGCCAAGAATCACGTATGTAAGCGACAAGTGTGGCTGCTTCGAAAGGGAATTGTTGGGATGCAATTTTTTAGAAACCTTACATAACTAGGTGTGTGTCATGGCCTGATTAATGGACACAATCAAGGAAAGCGCAAGGGATAGGAAAGATGCCTGTGGGAAGTGCCTTTTCGTTCACACAAACGGTAGGGGAAGTTCAAGGACATCGCGTCTACTTCCTAACCAGTGGGCTAAGTGTACTCTCTCAAGGGAAAGTTCAAAGGGTGACATACATTTATCCTATGCAGCATCTATGTTGTCGAAATGAATCTATCACCAAGTCAAACTCCGTGTTTGACGTGATTGTTCTGATTCCTACATTAATATCTATTCATGTGGGGGATTGTTGGAAAACGATGGTTAAAAGGTTGAAATTCGTCAACTTTTTGGGCTTCGTTTTGAGTGGGACCCAAATAGATTTTGAGCCAATGGATGTCATTTTTGGATTCTCCTCCGCGAGTACTATAAAATTGACTATTTAAACTCTCAAAATGGATCAAGGGTGAATGAGATATGAATGTTTGAAATGTCACTTTTGAAAGAGAAAAAATGGGCGGAAATTGGCCATGAGTGATTTTTCTCTGGACTGTCCAAAATACGTATAGACCGCGTGGAAGTCTTTGGAAGGCCCAACCACATAGTATATATGGAATTGCTTGTGTGTAATTCTTAAGAGATAGTACTTCCATATTTTGTGAGATATCTTGTCTTAAATAAATATGCAGTTTACCATGTTTAATGCTGTTGTGCGGAATGGAGAAAGAACAGAAAATATGAACGAAAATAACAAGACACAAGATTTATGTGGTTCACCAATTTTGGCTACATCCATGGGAGACGGATTCACTATAGTAGGTAGCAAGCTACAGACGCCAAGAAATTGGCCAGATTTCTACCTATCTAAGTGCAGAACAGAATTCGTGTTTACAGGGAGGAGAGAGATACTTTATATGCTGTCTCCACTAAACCCTAACAAACTGGGCCAAAATGCAATTCGGCCCAAATCAACAGCGGTCCAATGAAGAGACAAGCTATACCGTCGGACCGGGGCGTCTCCGCCCCCCGGACCCCCAGGCTAGGATGCGCTCCGCCCCCCTAGACCCCCCCAACTCGTTGATCGGGCAGCGAGAGCCCCGTTTAGCCGGGGGCGTCTGCCGCCCCCGGGACCCCCAGGCTAGGGTCGCAGAAGCGGCTATTACAGTATTCAAGGCATACCAACAAATACGATGAAGAATATTTGTGCAAATATTTCTTACTTTTCCAGCAGATTTGATTCGAGTATTCATGGAATGTTTCAGATTTGGTGAGTTGGTGATTGGAGAATATTCTTCTCTAATTACAGAAAATCAGAATATCATGTTTCCATGATTAGGGTCTCTTAGAGCAGTATAAATAGAGCCTCTAAGTCAGTCAGAAAATTTTGCACCATTCACAAGTTCCTCATTTATTCTAAACTTGAGTCTCAATTATTTCTTTCTCTGTCGGTGATAGTCCTTCGGTCCTTGCGTGAATCTCAGGTAACTCTTAAATGTTGATTGTTATCTGCGATGGTTTTATCCTAGGGAACGATGTCCACGACGGGACTCATTCGTTTTAAGGGCAGCGAGTGTTACTCGTGACTCCATCACTTTGTGATTACTTGAAATGTGATTTATGCTTTGATTATTTATAATTTAAGCTTTTCGATTGTATGATTGAATACTTAATAAAAGTTTATTATTCTTGCATATATTAATTGCTCGTTCAATTTTTTATTATTTAATTTTTCAAATGATATAATCAATATATATCCAACAAAACAAGTGCCCACAAACGGGATGTTTCTCACATGATTACAAATGGAGCACAAATCAGGTCATGTCTGTATGTCATAATATTTGTATCAAACACCGACACATCTCAATACAATGTGTAATCCTCTTTTATCATCAGGTCCCTCCAATATAAAATTGATAAGCTACTCACGCATCTTTACTCGAAAGAAAAATGCAGTTTAATGGACCATATTTCTTTAATTCTTCTTAGTGACCACACACATTTTGTTGAAAGCACCGTATACAAAGTATGTGCCTAGTTGCTGGTAAAACACGTTCCCAGTATTTAATGGAGAAATTTTATGATAAAACCTGAAACGTGTATATTAAAACAGTATTAAGTGTATATGTTTTACATTGAAACTAGCTATTTATATTGGATGATAAGAACTCTGTACCATAGTGCATGTTCTATCCTAACGCATGAAGAATGTGCATTGAAACCATTGCTTTTCAATTGCATTTGCACTTGAATAGTGAATATGGTCATAAGTGATTTGAAAGGTTTCAAGTAGCCATCCAAATGTTTCTGCACACACAAACATGATGTTCCCCGCACGGTTGTTTACGCCTACAAATCAGAATACTTTTTTTCCTGAAAGTCGCCATCACATATTCATATAATGTGTAATCTTCTTTTAGCAGGAAAACATTGTTCCCATGTAATAATCGCTTCTGTGTAGGCATTAGGGATACGTCCTCTCCATTTATGCATACCCAGATTGACCATACTGCAAGCGCATCTTCATCTGGTGCTTGGTTAATCCATTCCTGGAAATTGGAATGCACCTGTTAGCAGAGTGAAATCAAATCCTAAATTACTAATTCTCCAGGCTCTTGTGCTGGGTCTGCTGTTTCAGGTGCAGGGTTACAGATTAAACAGACTGGAGATGGGGTTGAAGAGCCAATAAACTTGTGCCAGATAATATCCACCAGAATCAAATCTGAATTTACGGACCGTGGTCTCTTCCAGCTTTTTGTCCCGTCTGAATAGAGAACATTAGATTAATGAGGCATTGCGACGATGCTGTTTATCTAACTCCACCTGTGGCCATGTTTCACTGTGTGACAAACCCTAGGTATTCTGATGCTTAGGATCTTTTGAACCATGCTCCGAGGGAAAATGGTTTTGCTTAATGGTAGTCTCCGGTTTCGTTGAGATTTCAAACCGCCCATGAATGCCAGGAGGATAAAGGATTTATATGGTATCCAATCATCTGAGACTTTGATTTGATTACCCCATTATTAACTTGGCTCCCCAATGAACCATGAAGATGAGGGTTTAGCTTCATCTTTAAATAATGAGAAAACATTATATTTGGCTGATAGAATCCTTGCAAACAGTGATCAAGGCATAGAACTAGTATTTTCCAAGTAATGCCTGATTCATCATTTTGATGTTTGTCAGACTCATTCCACCTTCATGCTTTAAACCTGCACAAAGTATGCCAATCTTTCCAGATGATTCCTATAGCATTAATATCCCCCTTCCAAGTGAATCTCCTGACCAGTGAGTCCATCTTGTCACAAATGTTCTCAGGAAGTCTAATGGAAATTCAGTAAATAGTCACTGCATGTAAGGTAGATTTTGCTAATGTAATCCGTCTATTTATTAAGAGACCATTAGATCGCTCCTTATCCCCTTTCTTTATGAGTTTCTCCACTAAGGGCTCAAATATTTTCTTCTTTCCTCTTGCTCTTATGGGTGTGTTTGGCAGAGTTGTACCTATAAGCGAAGGGAGAGACTAGCTTATGTTTTTCTCAAAAAAAATAGTTTATCCTTCTTAAATAAGAACTTTAATAGATGTTTATTAAATACAAAATAAGTGTTTAGATTATAAGCAAAGCACTTATAAGCCCTGTCAGAACCTTATAAGATTAATGCCTAGATATTTGTCCGGGAGATCCTCTCTATGAATATTTAAAGCAAATTTTGCCCAGACTCGCCACCAATATGCTATATTTGGACTAAAGAAGAAAGAAGATTTCTCGAAACTTCTTAAACTCTACAATAAATCTTCTTTTATATAGACAACCCTTCGCAGTTAGAGCCTTGGTTGTGCTTGATGCAAGGTGATTTGAAATTTGTGTTGTTCGGACGAGTTAACATGTCATTTTTTAACTTAGTTTTTAAAAATATATTCTAGATGTTAAATGGTACCTTTCCCTTTTTGATATTTTCTTTCTTTGGATATATGAATATAAAGATTGCACGTCATGTCAACTTTCCTTTTTATCCATGCTTTCATTTGCTATATTCACTTGCCATGGACAAGGTTTTTGAAAATGCTTGTATCACTTGTTTGTCCTTCGGGTAGGTGCTTTTGTGTAACTATTTCCCGGCCTTATCATAGATTAGAAAACAGTAAGAGAAAACTTACGTGCAATTGTAATCATTTCAGCACTGATGTTTTGGTTCACTCTTTTCCATCGACATTAACAAATCTTTTCATTTGTAGGGTTCACGTTTTAATGCGTTGAAACTTCTGGACTTTCCTCCTTATTTCTAAAACTCTCCATTGATGGAGGAGAGGAGATGTATCTAGAAAGATGGGGGGAGAATCTAAACTACCTCCTAGAATGCTCCAAGCATTTACTGTGGTTCTTGGAGAACTGGAGGAGAATTCTAGGAATATTTGGTTCACCTATAAATAGAGGTGTTGGAGAAGAGTTCATCATTCAGTTTCATTAACTCTAATCCATAGCCACTTTCATCATTCTAGTGAGCAGAGGCGGAACTAGGGGGGGCGAGGGGGTGCTGGCGCCTCCCCTAAGATCCGGTGGCCCGGAATTTAGGCCTAGAGCCACCGGAAGCCACCGGATTCCGCCCCCCTTGAGTTGTCGTCATTTTACTGCGATGGAGTGGCTGGGGAGGTGGAGGCGAGCAGCGGCTGCGTGCGTGAGAGGCGGAGGCTCGCAGCGGCGTGCAGCGCGGCAGCGGCGTGCCGGCGTGGGGCGGAGGCGCGGAGGCACTGCTGCACGGCTGCACCTGAAGAAGACGATAGGTTTTTATTTTATTTTTTGGTATAACTAAACAAAACGACGTCGTTTTGGCTAAGTGAAACGACGTCATTTTGCTTAGCGGGTTGAAAAAAAATGAAAGGCCAATTGGGCTCAGCCCAACTGGCCCAAATGTTTGGCAATAACCTAACCTAACTAAGTAACTAAGGCAGCAAACCACATTTGCCAATTGCCTCTCCAACTCCAACTCATCTGCCGCCACTCGCCAGCCACCTGCCGCCGCCGGCCCGCCGCTGCCTACCGCCGCCGCCGCCTGCCGCTCCTTTTCGCCCCCCTAAAATTTACTCCTGGTTCCGCCACTGCTAGTGAGTGATCCACTCTTAGAGTGAGGAATTAGAGAGAAGTTGCCATCCTCTCTAGTTAGTGATGTTCCACCATAATGTGAGTAGTCATGTAATCAATCATACCTGGGTGAGATATTTATAACCCTACCATAGCCTCTTATAGTGAAAGATTTGGACTACACAGTCCCGCAGTTTTTCCCAATTTAGGTTTTTCGAGTCACCAAATTTTAGTGTCATATTTTTCTTTCTTTTTCATTTACCATCTTGATCACACAAAGAGGAAAATATCAATTTTTCCCAACAGTGGTATCAGAGCAAGGTTCATCGGTGTTATTTTCTTGTGGGAGTCAAGATGGAGGCAAGCATCACTCATGATGGAGAAATGTTCCAGCTCACAGCGGAGAACTATGCCTATTGGAAGCCGGTGATAAAGGATCATCTATTTTGCAAGGATTTGTAGGAACTAATTATGGAGGAGACCAAGTCGGAGGACAAGAACGAGAAAAAGTGGGAGCTCCTGAATAGGAAGGTTGTCGCCATGATTCGTAAGTACATTGATCGTAGTTTATTTGAGCATGTTTCTACTTACACCAATGCCTTTGAGCTTTGGACAAAACTTGAGTCCATGATTTAAAAGAAGACACCACGTAACAGAGCCCACTTAGTAAGGCGATTAGTCAAATTGGAGTACAAGAATGGACAAAATATGATCGAGCACTTGAATAGCTTCAAGGGGATTTTGAACCAATTGGGAAAGATTGAGATGAAAGTCAACGATAAGCTATAAGCCTTGTTGCTCCTAAGCTCACTACCTGAAATTTGGGACACATTGGTGGTCACGTTTAGCAACCGACTCCGGAAGGAAAGCTTACCATAGACGGCGTCACCGATAGTCTAATCAATGAAGAAGCACGGAGAAAGGAACGTGGCATAACCACTTACTCGGAGGCTAACGTGATCGAGAATCGAGGTAGACGTGAGTTACGTGGAAGATACAAAAGTGGTGGGCGTGACAAATCATGAGGGTGGTCAAAGTTTTGTTCCTGAGTTACCTGCTACTATTGTGGCAAGGTGGGGCATAAGAAAGCTGAATGTCGCAATCTCAAGAGAGACCAGAATAATGGAATGGTAAAGCAGGACCAAATTGACCCAAAGAAGAAGGAAGATGAGAGCACTACTGTTGTTGCATCTGTGGAGTGCGGTGAAGTATTTGTTATAGATGACTATGTTAATCTCACCTATGGCGTTAACCTTTGGATCAGTGATTCTGGTGCCTCTTTCCAGGTTACCCCACATGAAGGGCTCTTCTCTACCTATTAGCGCAGAGATTTTGGTGTTGTGAAGATGGGAAATCAAGTCACAAGTAAGATCGTAGGCTTAGGCGACATCATCTTGGAGACAAACACGGGATGAAAGCTCGTGCTGAAGGATGTACGCGTGTTCCAAAAATACGGCTCCACCTTATTTCGGCAGGGAAGCTTGATGATACTAGAATGACTAGCCATTTTGGAGATGAAAAATGGAAGATCACTAGTGGCAATATGGTCATTGGTCGAGGAAGAAAGGATGGGTCCTTATATGTTGTGCAAGGACAAGTCTAGAAGGGGGAGACTAATGTTGCTCATGAGAACTTAAGTATAGAGCTATGGCACAAGAGGCTCGACCACATGAGTGAGAAGGGATTGCAAATCCTCTCCCGGAGAAACATCCTCCCGGACATAAAAGGTACAACACTTGACCATTCCACTGATTGTTTAGCTGGAAAACAACATAGAGTTTCATTTATTAGACCAGCACACCCATATAGAAGAGAGCACAGTCTTGACTTAGTCCACACCAAAGTATGATCTATGACTGAAAGATCTCTTGGTGGTGCATTGTATTTTGTAACTTTTGTTGATGACCATTCGAGAAAGGTTTGGGTGTTTTTGTTGAAAACTAAATACCATGTGCTTGAGGCGTTCAAGGAGTTCCATTCAAGGGTGAAGCGTGAGACAGGAAAAAAGCTAAATTATGTTCGAGCAGATAATGGTGGAGAATACCTCGACCCATTTGAAGAATACTGCAAGTCCTATAGCAACCTACTTGAGAAGATGCTGCCAAAAACACCTAAGTTAAATGGAGTTGCCGAGAGAATGAACCACACCACTGAAGAATGAGTTCGGTGCATATTGTCCTATGCCAACCTCCATAAAGCTTTCTGGAGAGAAGTTGTGAAGATCAGTGTTGACATCATCAACATGTCCCCTTCAGTACCCTTGGATGGAGCCATACCGGGGGAAATTTGGTCAAAGAAAAAGGTAGGGTGTGACCATCTAAAGGTGTTTGGATGTCAAGTGTTTGTTCACATTCCTAAGGATGAGCAGGTCAAGCTAGATTCAAAAATAAAGAAGTGCATCTACCTTGACATGAAGCTGTGGGATCCAACCCAGAAAAATATTATTGGAAGCTGAGATGTTGTCTTCCTCGAGGACCAGACAATTAGTGATTGAAAGATGTCACAAGAAGCCCAGACTAGGCGGATTAAGGGGCATTATGATCATATGTCATTTCCGGTGGTACAAGATGATACAAGAGTTGAGAGAAATCATGATGAAGTTAAGACAAATGATGAGCAAGCTACAACAAAGCAACCTCAGATAGGTGGTGGAGCAATGGAAGAAGCGGGTGATCCAGCAGAACCTGAGCCTCAGCATTCCACTAGAGAGAGACGACCTTCGTCCAGATACCCTCAAGCGAGTACGTAACACTCATCGATGAGGGGAGCCTCAACACTATGCAGAAGTCATGGAAAGTGATCATAGAGATGCTTGGGAAAGGGCTATGAATGAAGAGATGCAGTCCTTACACGAGAACCATACATATGATCTTATGGAGCTACCAAAAGGGAAACGGGCTCTAAAGTGCAAATGGGTGTACAAGCTCAAGACTGAGGAAAACAATCCCAAAGTATAAGGCTTGGATCGTTGTTAAAGGTTGCAATCAGAAGAAAGGTGTACACTTCAATGAGATATTCTCACATGTAGTGAAGATGTCATCAATCCGAGTTGTATTGGGTCTCGCTGCTAGTATGGACTTGGTGGTTGAACAACGCGATGTTAAGACGTCTTTCTTACACGGAGACCTTGAGGAAGAAATTTACATGGAGCAACCCGAGGGATTCATACATCCGAGAAAGAAGCATTTCGTGTGCCACCTCAAAAAGGAGTCTCTATAGTTTAAAGCAAGCATTGTGCCAATGGTACAAGAAATTTGAATCCTTCATGAATCATCATAGATTTAAGAAGACCCATACTAATCATTGTGTCTTTGTGAAAAGGTACAATAGAGGTGACTTTATCATACTCATGTTTTATGTTGATGATATGTTGATTATTGGGCAAGATAAAGGTAAATTCCTGCTCTTAAGAAAGCATTGAGTAATTCTTTCTCTATGAAATATTTAGGACCAGCCAGACATATTCTTGGGATGAGAATCACTCGAGATCGATCTGAAAGGCTACTTTGGCTATCCCAGGAGAGACGTATTTTGAAGATCCTTGAGAGATTCAACATGGACAAGGCTAAACATGTTAGTGTACCACTTGGTGGGAATTTCAAGTTTGATAAGAAGCAAAGGCCAAAAGGCGATGAAGATATGAGAGGTGTTCCATATTTATCGGTTGTCGGTAGTCTCATGTACGCCAAGATATGTACACTGCCAGATATTGCACATGCAGTTGGTGTGATAAGCAGACACTTGTCAAAGCCTAGAAAGGAGCATTGGGCAGCTGTAAATGGATACTTTGATATCTTAGAGGAACACCCAACTGGTGTTTGTGCTTTGGAAAACAAGAACCCGTGTTGGAGGGATACACAGATGCAGACATAGCCGGAGACTTGGAGACTAGAAAATTATCATCAGGATCTCTAACTACCTTTGTAGGGGTAGCTGTGTCTTGGCAATCAAAACTCCAAAAGTGTGTGGCTCTTTCTATGACGAAAGCGAAGTACATTTCCGCCACAGAGGCTTGCAAGGAGATGTTGCGGATGAAGAACTTCCTACTTGAATTGGGGTTAAAGAAAGAGAAGTATGTCCTCTTTTGTAACAACCAGAGTGCTATCCACTTAGACAAGAATTCAGCCTATCATTCACAAATAAAACATATTGATGTTCGTTATCATTGGATTTGGGATGTCTTGGAAGAAAAGCGACTACAACTTGAAAAGGTGCACACCGAGGATAATTGGTCAGACATGATGACTAAGGCATTACCAATTAAGAAGTTTGATGATTGTTGCAAAGGTTTCAGTTTGGTGACCCCTTCTAATTAGGTCGGAAGGGGGGAGATTTGTTGGGCTTTCCTCCCTAATTCTAGAATTCTCCATTGATGGAAAAGGGGAGATGTTTCTAGGAAGATGAGGGAAGAATCAAAACTACCTTTGAGAAGGCTCAAAGCATTTATTATGGTTCTTGGAGAAATGGAAGAGAATTCTAGAGCATGTTTGGTTCACCTATAAATAGAGGTGTTGGAGAAGAGTTCTTCATTCAATCTCATTCACTCTAATCCATAGCAACTTTCATCCTTCTAGTGAGAGATTCACTCTTAGAGTGGGGAATTAGAGAGAAGTCTCCATCCTCTCTTGTTAGTGAGTGTCCCATCATTGTATGAGTAGCCTTGTAATCCATCCTACTTGGGTGAGATATTTGTAACCCTACCATAGCCTCTTATATTGGAAAATTTGGACTACATAGTCCCGCAGTTTTTCCCAATATGGGTTTTCCGCATTACTAAATTTTAGTGTCCTATTTTCTTTCTTTTTAATTTACCATCTTGATCACACAAAGAGGGATATATCAATTTTTCCCAAAAGAAACAAAAGACGATGGTTTATCTAATGATGAAAAATGATGTTCATATGTGTTCTACTGAACGTATATGTACTTCGAACTTCAAGGGAGAAAGAAATGAAAGTAGAATTTTCTGTGCAAGAACTTTATTTTGGATGCATTGTATGATGATCTCTATGACAATTAAATTTCTGACAAATACCAAAAGAATTTGGGAGACCTTGCCAAAAAAAGTACAACATCGGAGAGGCGGGAGCCATGAAGTATGCGGTTAGTCGAGTACCTGATGTACCAAATTATTGACAGTGAGTAAGTGAAGGTATAATCCTTGAAACTATTTCTGAAGGTAGTGTCCCTTAATAAGCAATATATAGGTTTTGTTCTTATTAGAAAATCACCCCCTTCTTGAAAGTATTTTAAGGGTCTTCTTAGATACTATAAACGATAGAATTTTTCTAGAAAGTCTCATTACTTGTTTGCTTATTAAGGAGGAATCTACACTAAGCTAAAATAATGAGATGGCCGTTGTCGAACAATAAGAAGAATTCCACTCTTATAGTACTGAAGCCAAATGTACAAACTAAAAAGAATCATAATTGAAGGAACCACAACCACCATAATGCTTAGAAAAAGTCAAAATGGATAGCAGTGTCTTAGAACATCTACAACTATCACTTCCCAAAACTCACAACGCTCCAATATTTTAAATTTTTAAATAATATAATCACTATCACTCTTCTTAACTGCATTCACCAAAACTCTTGTCTCCAATTTAAATCCACGGTCATAACTCAATTCCACATCATCATTATTGTCCTAACATCATTTTATATTTCTTTCACAGATTTTTATACTTCCACAATCTAATATTAACTACATCATATGTATTTTGAATATTTATATATCTATATTTAATATATATATATATATATATATTTAAATATAGAGAAAGTCTCAGGAAATGCGGCATTTTCATAAGGTCATGAAAAGTTCACAGTGACTTTTACATTAAATGATGTAATTTTTTAATAAATTTTAAATACTGTATATTAAAGGTTAAAATAAGTAATAATATGTATTTGAGTGTGAAAATATAAAAGTATATAATAAAAAAATATTTTCTAAATTTCTAAATTTAGTATGTAATTTAACAAATGCAGTGTATAAAGTACAAAATAAGTGGTTTGTCCATAAATTTATGGGCAAGTCGCCTGTCAGGAGACCTACTCTTAAGTGGAATTTTTTTTCATAATGTGAATTAACATAATATTCAAGTGCTAAATTTTCAATCATTTTTTTTCAAGAAAATGTCCAGAATGGTACCTACTTTTAAGTGAAATTTAAATTTTGGTACCTAATTTTTAAAATTGTTCTGGAATTGTACTTGGTTTTCTTATGACTAAATTTTTTTTAGTCCCATACAGATTCTACAATACCTTCTTTTGGACCCCCACTCCAAAATCGTGTTTAATCGGCCACTAACATTCTAAAAATGAATCTTTGGTTCCATGAGGCAGTTTTCAAGTAAACCGAAATGGTTTTCAGATATACACAGGGGTATTTTAGTAATTTTACTAATTAAAAACATTTTCATTACAAATTTCTAATTTTAAAATATTTCCTTTTCTTTCATTTTCCTTTCCTTTCAATTTACTTTTAATTTTCTTTAAATTTAGGGTTTCATTGGAAACCCTAAACTGCCGCCGGCCCTTGCTCCTTACTCTACCGTTGCCGTTAACCACCACCGTCGATCGTCGCTTTCGATTCTACGGCGATGATTTATGCTTCCGACGCTTCTGCTAGTGGAGTGAGAAGAAAACATTTACAGTGCGGGGGAGTGCTGAACGGAGAGAGAACGCAGATTGGCATAGCTGAGTGAGAACTCACATCGATGGCGGAGCTAGGGTTTCAGCGATTGAAGCGAAAGTGACGGCAGAGAGGCGACTGCGATGAGCGACGAGGCGACCATGACGAGCGACGATGCAATGGTGAAGAGCGACGAGGCGACAGAGACGAGCGACATAGTGGCGGAGACGAATGGCGAGGCAACGGAGAGAGAGGATTACGAGCGACGAGGTGACGGGGAGAGGATGATGAGCGACTGCGATGGAGAGAGAAGACTGTGGTGAGATGCACCCACCAAAGGGAGAAGATAACTCGCACGTGCCGACATTCGCTGGGGAGGAGATGACGGACGGACAGCACAGAGGCGATAATGGACAGCAGACGGAAGCGACGATGGACGACAGATGGGGCGACGACGGATGGCAGGCAGAGGCGATGACGGGCAGCAGACGGAGGCGACGTAAGACGGCATACAGTGAGCTTCTTCTCAAGGAGAAGATGAATAGTACCTAATTTTCTTTTTTTAACTCAGGGGCATAATGGTAATTTTATATATTTTAACCAATTTTACCATTGACTTTACCTGAAAACTGCCTCAGGGGAACAAAAGATTCATTTTTAGAATGTTAATGCCCGATTAAACGCATTTTTGGAGTGGGGGACTAAAAGAAGGTATTGAAGAATATGTAGGAGACTAAAAAACAATTTAGTGTTTTTTTATTGTCCCAAAAAAGTACTTTTTAGTTAAAAATGGGTATCATTTTGGCACAATTTTGATCCAATTTGGTACCCATTTTTTGCTTAAAGGTACCATTTTGAGACATAAATGAAAAAAAGGCAATATACAGATATAACCATATATGTTGAGGAAAGTGCAAATATAACCATCAATTGTTTTTATTGAAAATATAACCCTAAAACCATTATTCAGGCACTGACTGGCCATTTTCGAGCATTGACCGACCAAAAATGACCAAATTGCCTTCTAACCTAATACAAAATGAAAAGGACAAAATTGCCTTTTGCAACCACCACAACCACTGTTCCACCACCAGCTTGCTATCGTCGCCACGCCATCACGTTCGCCTGTCACACCACCACCGTTCGCCCGCCTCGCTACCAACAAAAATCATATCCCCTCCACACCGCTGCCCTCCTCCACCAACGAAAACTCTATCCCCTCCTCCTCACCGCTGATTAAACAACGAAAACCCTATCTCCTCCTCCAACAATGAAAACCCTAGTTGTCCCCGCCGATTGAGCACCCCGCCGTCGATTGAACACCCCAGTGCCGATCAGCCAAGCGACAGAGTTTCTGAACCATCGGGCGAGCTTCGGTGGCGAGGCGGTATGCATGGATCGGAGATGAAGATGGCGAGGCGGTATGAATGGTGGCAAGGGGAGCTTCGGTGACCAGAAGTATGTCATCAGAAGAAGAAGAAGAAGAAGAAGAAGAGAATCGATCGGATGAAGATGAGATGAAGGTTAGATGAATCAATGTTTTTTTATTTTTTATTTTTTTACGAAGGGGAAAAATAGTCATTTCAGCATATTCCGGCCTCCAACCGGGTGAAAATGTTATATTTGCACATAACCTGAATAGAGAGGATTAGATTTGCACTCTCGATTAGCGCAGAGTTATATCTGCACTTTCTTCAATTATGTAGAGTTATACCAGCACTTTTCTCAATGAAAAAATAGGTACCTTTAAAGGACATATTCAAAATTTATGTACGAAACTGTAATTTCGATTAAAAACATATACCATTTTAGACATTCTTCATCTTTTTCAAGCCTGAATTCTCAATTGTTCCTTTGTAGTTCCATCCTTTCCCTTTCAGCCTCAAATTTTCAAATGGGCTTACGACCACAATCTTATTTAGCTATACGCCCAATTGAGCTTTTTTACATTTGGTTTTCACAAATTTCACATCAAACTTTCATAACATCTCTAATAAATTGAAAATTTTACACAATAATTTTTTCCTATCATTTCTACATATTTTGTTAAGTTCATTTAAACAAAAGAATGAGGATGTGATTATGGACTGTTGCTCTTAGTGATAACTATATGCTGAATTTTTAAATGATAAAAGGTGATAATTATTTGTACAAAAAATGTCATGAGAATTCAATTGTTAAAATACATTGACATCGTCTTAATGATATATTTCTTGCACTAATACAAATTTATATAATATAATGGAATAATAATTTATTTCGAAATTTTAAGTTTAAACGGGTCAATAGGTACCCTGTTACCCGGCCTGATTAATCCGAATACCCACATTATGGATACCCGATTCTCCCGAGCTGGACCATGAGCTGCAATTTCAACTACCCGCACATGCAGATACCCAAATGTATGGGTACTTGAAGTGTGGGTACCCACAGCTGAACATCCCTAAGTTTTGGAGTGTGCTCTCTTCCTCCCTCTCCTCTGTGTGTCATCTTTTTGCCTTCAATCCACTAGCGCTTAAACTTCTCCATTGTAAGACAACTCACCAAAACTGCCTCTCCCACTTCACCATTATATATGCTATATAATCCTCTTAGAGAAATGACTCTAAAAGGTTTTTTTATTTGAATTGTATCAAACCAGATCGTTTGGCACCCAAATGTTTAAATAACCCTAGCGTAATTCTTTTTGCATACAAGTGAGGGAGAAAAACATTGCAATGAACTAGGAATTACTTATGAATAAAAGGGTGATGTACTTATTGGTTGAGTAAAGGGTAAAGTAAAGAACTCATTGGCACCCCAAAACTGGATCTGAAATTAACAGCCAATTCATAAATATTTTTTAAAATATAACTCAACATTTTGCGCATATTCAAAAAAATACGGGTAGCAATGCACGATAACTGTCATTGCAGCGCAGTACGCTGTTTATTCCCTTGTATCAATTCACAAAATCCAAATTTTCAAGGGCACAAAATCTGAGAAGGATAGCAAAGTTTCCAAATACAGGAGTACACGGAATTTTATTTTGGTTCCATGAAAAGCACAATAAACATAAGTATTTGGTTCCATAGATAAAGTTGAGAGAAATATAACCCTCCTTATTCCACTACGTCTCTTATTTTTGGTACCAGGTGCATTTTGTCTTTGTGATTCGTCAGAATTTCCCTCACAGTTTCCCTGAACACATCTTCACCGTCGTAGTCCCAGTTCAATAAATCAAAGTCACCATCATCAGAACCACCTGTTCCACTGCCGCTGCCGACGTGAGGCTTGAAGATCAACAGAAGCACCCCTTTCAAAATGTACCCTAAGCCCCGCAGGCGCACTTCAGGCACGTAACCAACTTTGAATATGTGCGGAACCTTCACTGCTTCGAAAATCTGGTCCAGATCACGGTTCATCCACAGATCTCTCAGCTTCAGTATCTGTTCCTGTTCTATGCGCATCATCCCTTGCTTCTCATTATCTGTGACTGTCACGATCTTAAGCAGAGGGTGATGATCGATCAGCATAAAGGAGAGTGTTTGTCGCACGACAGCTTCCTGGCAGCAACCGTATGCCATGTAGAGCCGCTGCTCCAACTCTGATTCGCTCAATGTCCGAAAGAGCTGTCCGTTGTCTTGCTCAGGATCTTCCTGGTCTATTTTCCCTACCCAACCTGGTAAAAGGGTCACCACGCATTCGAGTTCTGTTCCAAACTTTGCCTTCCACTCGAGAAGTGAGGATGACCATGCTTTCAAACCATATGAGAACTTGATGTGGAGAGCCTTCAGTTCTTTGAATTTCCTGAGGCAGTTGATGAAGCCCAGTGTTTGGCGCAAACATGCTATGTCCATTTTAGGCGTTACTTGGCTCTGTAGGCATAATTTCTTATCACGAAATTGCCTGACATGAGTCTGAACTGCAGATGCGTCGCACTCTTTGCTAGAGAAACTGACCGTAACAGAGTCCATATAAGTGATGACTGAGGCAAAGCGCGTGCAGACTAGTGAACATCGACAGACAAATTTGAAGTCGTCTATCTTATTGAATATGGATAGGAGGACATCATCTGGGACACGCTGGAAAGGGTCTCTCCTCGTTCTCTGTCTTTTGTTCCCCTTACTCCAGCTTTTCTCTCTTTTCATTTGTCTGCAACAATTGTTCAGCTGTAAGGTACCACATCATAATAATCAGAAAGAAGGAAATAAGCAACAATATATGAGAACTGAACATCATGTATGCATGATAATATAACTAACAGTACAAGAATAAACAGATTTAAACCTTTTTCCCAAATGTCAATCCAGATCATTTTCTCAGTGATGGAAATTTAATCATCATCCAACTTTCAAAGAGAGATTATGATTCAGAGTAAAACATAAGTAAGGAAAATTGTCATCAGGCATTTAACTTGAGTAAATATACAGGATTATATCATCGATATGAATGTTGGTTGGGTCTGATCATTCAGTAAATATCTGGATAAAGGACAAAGTACATAAACAGCAGAGTTCTGAGCTATGGCCCATGCTACATACTTGCAATCCGTTAAAATTTCTAAAGAGTGGCTTAAATGCTAATGTTTCCGTCCTGAGTTATGTTAGGAATTATCTTCAATCTCACAACTCGACATAAGTCAAAAACCACATTAACAACGTAATGTGAATCACTACATGAACAAGCTGAACATCATCTGGCATTCATGGAAATGGATTTACTAACACAAAGACTGTCAAATATAACTCACAACAAAGAACATAGTAAATTCAACAATTGACTGAATAAGATTGCACATTCTAATTAGATAGCCCAAGGAAGAGACATAAAACTTGATGAAATCATCTGAAGAGAGAAATGTCCTTGTAATAAAATGTAGAAGCATTTGACAAACAAAAATAAAGTTCAAAGCGCACAGATTGTTAGTAAACATTTTACAAAAACATCGTATCAGCAAACGTTAGGTATCATAGATCAAAAGCTACAAAACACAAAAGAAGAGGCTACTGCATGAAGATTAAGCGAAACTAATAAACTGGGCTGTACATAACAACAAAACAACCATTTGCTTTCACAAACAACAGATAAGGAAAATAAATGGCCTGGTTAGGAAAGACTTAAAATATGTACTCTGATGGCTGTTTAGAATAAGCCAGATCAAGCAAGATCTAATTAACGAGCATTTTAGCTGGTGAAACTATGTTTACAGAGTGCACGAGTGTAACATCAAACCAAAATTTAGCAACATAAAACACAATGCAACTAACTATTGGAATTTATGTCACCCAGTGTGGTTCCTGACTCCAAGTCAGCTAATATTATTGCTCAAAAATATGTCTGCAACAAGAAACATTGAGATTTTATAGGCATGGAAAAATCTAGAAAATGCATAAAACAACAATAATAAGTAACAAAGGGAACAACAAAAACAATTATACCTTTCTTCCACTAAATGAGGTTGGCCAACAAGTGCAAAGGGAAAAGGAAAGAATATAAAGAAGCTCTAATGAAGTTATTATACTCTATGAAATTAACTTATGCTTCCTTTGCAATTCTAGTCAGACCACCTTTTCCATTTCCCACCTCAATAATTCCTCTATCCTCTCCGAGTCTCTAATTGGCTCTTATTCCACACGTGCCTCCTTGATCCTCACTGGACCCACTTGAGTTAATATTCAGAAAATAGTAAATTAAGGTCAAAGCAGGAATGGGTGACTGACTAACAAGTGAAAATCCAAGCAGTAGAGCTTTTTGAAAAAGGTCCAAAAATCAGTTGTTTACTCATCACATCCTCAAAGGTTTTCAAAATAAACCTAAGGAAAAAAAGGCTGCAGTCACCCCATGAAAACTAAAAAGGAAAAAACAAAGAAAAAGACCCCATGATCACCCAAGCAAGAGAATACAAAAAAACATCTATAACAACATACTCACAATGATGGAAAACAGAAGGTCTATTGCTCATAATGGAATTGAGCCAAAACTCATAATCACAAAAAATGAAGGTAAATAATGAATATAATATAAATCATCTGATGAGCTGAAAAAAAATTTTGCTAAGTTTTTCCGATCATTTAAACGAAAGGTTTTGCATAGCAAAAGATAAAAGGAACTAGTACTGACAGACAGGTGATGTACTATAGGGAGTGTATTACCAATTAAAAAAAAGATAATCTGATCTGCAAGAAAATTTCAGTGGATGATAGAATTGAACCTCCACTTTCCCAAATAAGAAAATTGTAAGAAGAATACCTACTAGTCATAAATAACTCACATTTACGATTCCATTCTGCATATTCACCTGACCTACTTTGACATTCAATAATTTATCTGTTTCACAATTTCTTCAGTGACTTGAGAACAATAGGGAAAGTCCATTCAAGCATGTCAGATATATAAGATTAGTATTGCATCTTCAGAAATCAGAATTATTAACACAGATCCTAAATCTAATAAGTTTTTCCTCACTCAAGAATTCATTATATGTAATCGTAGCTGAACAGTTTATAAGGAGGGATTTTCAGATATCAGTGTATGAATGCAATTGATTCTTAAGTCTGATTGGTGACAGCAATTAACAATCAAAGAGATAACGACATTCTACAAAAGCACAGAGATATTTTATGTTCAAGCCTAATATTGTCGTGCTATGACAAGGACAACCGAGGCACATTGTAGTCAAATAATACAGCAATTCTTATGGATAAAAAGATCACTGAAAGTTAAACTGCCAGCTCAGTACCAAAAATAAAGAACCTAAACGCAAAAGGTTTCCTGGTCTTAACATAAAAGTCATGCTTCTACTCTCTTTCATACAATTAATATCCTATTAAGTACTAACACCGTCATATGTGATATGCTATTGATTAGAAAAGACAAAGTAATAAAGAACAGAAAGAATTATCCTGTATACTGTGCTAGGTCATAATAAGTAATACATTTACGTAACTACAGCCTTTTTGGGTGAAAGAAAGCAATGTAATATTCCCAACTAGGAACATTTATTCAGAATTTCACACTAACCCTTATAAGTATTGAATGGGACTATTGGAACTAGGGTGGTTTAGAAGCCGTTGCATAGGATGGTACTATATCAGAGTCTGTTGCCATCAAAATGAAAAGTGTGCAAAAGAAAAGATTTTTGAAACATACTAGTTTTAAAAACTCAGTATAGCTGATGCAAAGATAAATCTCATAAATTACTCTAGTAGTCTAGTTCCCAGTGAAAAATGAAAACAAAGATCTCTTCATCAGAGAACAGTAAAGACAAGAACCTTCTCTATGTCTCATTTTCGGAAACCATGTCCACTGGTAACATGCTTGCTATTCAATTTTATTCTTAAGGGTTTAACTTACATACCAGTCAATGTGTTTGCCTGAATATGCATCCATGCATGTAAAGGGGAGCAACCCCTTAGGTATACTCTTTTAAAAATCATCATCAGAATTTAAATCCATTTTTATCTTCAGTGAAGTTACAAATAATAGCCTAACATCAACACATCCGTGACAAATCTATCTTCTTGTGCTGTAATTCCAAACAGACCCGAGCTGTAAGTATTAAGTGCAGTCAAGAATGGCAGAAAGTCTAAATTTCAACCATCATTGCAAATATCAATTACACGAAAAGCATAAGAGCGAAGCATCTAAAATATAAATGAACTGTAACCCTCAAAACTCAATCATGCAAGTTAAAACATTCATTTCAGCACAAGTCAAAATAAGAAGTATAAGCAGTCCGTTGAATTATCGCTCAGGAATCCAAACAGACATCACACACAAACAAATCCCAAAAGTATGAAGTTTGTGAAGCTTAAAAACTCCCAGCACCAACACAAACAAGCAACCAAAGGGGACTCCACCAATTCCTCACAGCTAGTGAATCCCAGCTTTAACATTCAACACTAGTGGAACAGGCAGAATCAATTTATAGAAAAACAAAAAGCGCAGTACTCAATTATTCGGATTGCTTTAAAATTTATTCAAGACCCTGTAGCTATAGATGATCAACGAACCAGAGACAAGAAGTTGTGAATCGAAAACCACACGAAGAAATTAAATTGGGATAGAACGAAACGTACGAATGCTGATCCAATTTAGGGCCAGGCCTTATCTGGTGGGAGATGGCGGTAGGAAAGGAAGGAAGAAGAGAGTTGATATGGGTGTGGCGTCACAAATGCGAATGGCTGGGTTGTTACCAATCTAGCTCCTCCTTAATTTACAAGCGTTCAACATGCAAATTGGCCAGCGAACGCTCTCTCTACCCGGAGGAGGGCATTTTTGTAATCACCAAATACGTGATGCGTATCTTCTTTGTAGCATGAACGAAAGTTGGACTTGTTCTTTATGTTTTTGTAACATTCTGCGTACATGTGTGTCTTCTCTGAGGGAATTAGATTACGGAAATTAAGTTGGAGTTGTTCTTTATATTTCTGTAACATTCGGCGTAAATGTCGTGATGGGTATCTTCTTTGAGAGAACTAGACTACGGAGTTCATTTCAACTCTAGTATGTTTGACAAGGTTGATGTTGCTCTTGAAAAAAAAACATTAGCATGTAGATAAAGTTTAAACTGTTTAAAGCCTATTTTAAGGATTTGTGTTTCACTTCCATCCAAATGGTGCGGGTATTCTATAGCGTTCAACGTACAAAATGAGATACGTATCTTCTTGGAAGATGGGAGTTGAATTTTATTTTTTATACAATTCTAATGGAACGAGAGGACGGTTTTGTGGTCATCTCGACTCTCTTGCGTTTGAGAAGAATGGGGTTGCCCATGAAAAAAGTGTCCATTGTGTAAATAAAATTAAACTGTTTCATTATTATTTTATGATTTTATTCACTCAAATTCAAATGATACGAGTATATTACCTTTGTCAATTAAGTTGCTGAAACCTTATCCTACTTGAGATTGTCATTGATTTTAAAGATTCTAGACACCATGGATTCTCTATCTCATTCTCTAAAATAGAGATTTTGATGAAAGAGAAAGTTTAGTTCTCAATATTGGTAGAGAGAAAATTTATTTTGAGATTTGAAGATTTAATGTAATAATAAATTTAACACATACATTTTAACATTAATTTTCTATTATACCAAAATTATCTATGTATGAATCAATGCAACATTCAATTCTTGTTGAACATGCAATAAAATTGAACCATTGAAACATCCAATTTTTTTTTCTCTTCCTTCCAATGATTGATTTTTAAATTTGCATGGTATTTTAAACTTGGCAAAGTCTAAGGAAAGACTGTCTATTCATAGACTTATGGAAAGACGGGTTTAATTAAATAATGAAAGGTAAAAGGTCTTATGTGCAATATTAAAAATTTATTATGCAACGTGTAGTAGTTATAAAGTTTATAACCTGATTCGTGCAATCCAAAAATTTTATCTTCATTTCTTCTAATTTACACTTTAAACATTGATGTTTCCATGGTTTATGGAAGGACCGTCTTTCAAGAAACAGACTCTTTAAACTTATGATTCTCAAATAACAATCAAAATTAATCACGACATAAATATGATATTAAGAAAATAGTTATTGCCTTTGTTAAATTACACTATCGAAAAGGTGAAATATGAAAATATGTGTGTTTTAAAACTCGTCATTGAAAATTTTTGGTTCAAGATATAGATAAATTGTGTCTTCCAAGTGATATGGAATGTAGGACTGCATTTTTTAGAACCTAATTTCTACATTTAGATTTTAGAACCTATTTTCTACATTTAGAAAGCTGTTTCTTCTCTTAGTTTTTCAATTTTTTTTTTTCAATTTTACATTTTTTAAAACACCTTGTACTATAGATTTAAAAGGAAAGTTCATAATCCTCTTCATAGATAGAGTCTCTTAACAACTACTTGTTGCAAATTATTTCTAGGTACCTCCTTAATTTATATGAACTAAATGCATTCTTGAGTAGACTTACAAATTCTATAATCAAACTCTCGATTTCCCAAGGCGCCATTATTAATCTTCTCGGGATAACTGATTCGTATGTAAGGTTATGTTTATGCTTGAAGAGGGGAAGTTGGTAAGAAGAAATCCAATCCAACAATAGAGACTAGCTGGCTATCACTTTGCACCTGCTCCAACATTACTTAGATGGATGGAAAGAGCCATCTAAATAAATCTCTATCTGCAAGACTTGGAATATAATAACCTGTGAGATATTCATGCCCTCCTTTCTCGTCGGGTACCTCTTAGCAAATAGATGCTGATCTCTAGCCTTTTACCAGGTTTGAATAGGGTTTATGCCTTCTTCACCTTATATTACTTTTTTGCTACGCCTCTTCCAAATTTCCCATTGTACGAATGATGAGAGGTGTATTTCCTCCATTCCTGGAGCACTTTTGATCCAAACCAAAAACCATGCTGAGGATTCATGTCCTAAATCAAAGTTGAAACCCAGGGAGGATCCTCTCCATGTTCTTTTTTTTTCGCTTTACAAAGTGGTTTCTTTGATGGTGCATAATCCTCCAAACTTTGATGCAACTGCGTTGTTTTTTAAAAATGGACATCTTTGTAGAGGACTCTTCGTTTTTTCCCTCCAATTTTGAGGACGCAAGTATATGCATTTTTTTGCTGCATTTAGAGGACGCATTCGCTGAATGTGTCCTCAATATACCCTAATCTTTTTTTTACCGCCAGTGATGAGGATGCATTCACTGAATGCGTCCTCTCTAAAAGCAGGTAAACATTTTTAACATAAAATCGAGAGGACGCATTCAGTGAATTCGTCCTCATTTGAAATAATTATTTTTTATAAATAATTTATTTTTAATAAAGCATTCTCCAATTTTTTTAATCAGTCTTCTATTTGATTTTCCAATTATTGTTTTTTATATTTTCGTTTAGGGTGAAAGTAGCGCGTCAATAGACATGTGATTTTTTATAATTTTTTAAAAATTTCGGTAATGATAAATGCATCGGAAGAATTTGGAAGTCCGCTTTGAAATTTATGATAATAAAACATGAACATCTCACTTACATGACTGAAGATAATGGAAAATTTTGATCATTGGTATTGAAAATTTTAAAATAATCTTGAATATAGAGTAGGACTGAAATATTTAAAAATTCTGAAGTTACTACGATATTTGAATCGTAATTTGCAAAATTCTCTTTTTTTGTTCGAATTTTACACTTTTTCCATGTTAACTAATATAAATGTACAATATTAAAAAAAATGTGTCAAGTAGATAGCTACAAATGTAATGAAATGAATGCTCAACGGCATGTAATGTACTAATGACGCCCTCTGCAAAGCTTTCCATCCGTTCTACATGGGGGAGGACGTATGGTGCGGGATGTGCGTCGTGGAATACCCTTCTGAGTAAAAACATGTACGTCGTCATGTGGAGCTCCCTCTGTAAAATCCTCCTTCATATCGCCTCTCCTGTCCTCATTCAAATCATACTGGATGTGTGGAACACTATCTGTATCTAATGGAGCAGTAGGTGACATGTACGCATTACTAGCATTGGGAGTAAGATATGCAATGAAATCAGTAGTAGTAGTGTCATAGTGTGAGGGTCCACCATGTGATGGTCCGGGGTTCGTTGGACTCCTATATGAGGGTCCGGCTTCAGATGAACCAATGTGGTTTGTAGGGCCCCGACCGCCCTGTCGATTAGGTGGAGCTAGACGGTGGCTTCTGATGTCATTATATCTCACACCAGAGGGAGGTTCCTCGCAGTGCACATATGGCTGATAAAACTGCAGTCTGGAGGGTTCATGCGCATATTGTAAAGTACATGTGGCAACACCATGTACCCCCCCTGATAACATCTGCGAAACGTGGGGGACATTTGTCCAAATTAATATCTGGCATGAGGCGCATCTTGGACATTGTCTGCAACTACATAAATGAGATAAATATGTTAGATATTTAATATTGAGGGAATCTAAAGTATTATTTGTTAATACTATTAGAAATTTTACGAAATACCATATACTCCATAGTAGCCCCGTCTCCATGAAAACCCTCTGTAATTATTTGGGGTTGTCCTGGCTGATCAATTAGGGTCACTGTCCTGTGAAAATATCACTCCATGTATTCTCAATCGGGTGTGTATGGATCTGCTGACCCAAGTACATTAACTTGTTGCTCTGCTCGATGTTCCCAAGGATCGAGATATCTTCTCAGTTCAAGACGCCAATCCATGCCTGACCTTTCTCGACGGTCTCTAGTATGAAGCAGTTTGTGTTCATCCCTAATAACCAATTGGGTGGGTATTAGCTGGATAAGGCCAAACTGCATGAGAAAACGATGAACATGATGGTACTCCACGATGTGCCAACAAATGAGGTCAACACACAGTAGCCAGTTATTGGTATCAGCTATACAATACTGTGGGAGTTGCATGACATCCTCAGTGTATGGCTGCCAAATAAACTGACATAACAGACAAGTGTTGTGGTAAGGACAGAAAAACCCCTTTTTTCCATTAGTTCAAAAAAAGGAAATCTGAATTACAATATACCTGATTGTCATGGAGAGATGTCAGCTGATCGCAGTACACTTTCAGTACATACATGGGTGATTGTGATGAATCGTACCGGGCTCTCCACATGTGAGGAACAGAACGAATAATATTAGCCATTCCTAATAATTTCAAAGGTTTAAAAATCGTGTCCTTACTAATTGAATACAAACCTGGACCCAAGAGCACTCATCGTGACGGTCACTAGAAATCGTCCGACAGGATGGATGGTTGGTATTCGCTCCCATGCCCACAGCTGATAATAAATAAAATATAATATAATATGAGAGGTCCTTATGGACAATATGTACAACTGAAAAGTTTAAACAACAATGTTACCTGTAGTAAGACCAGTGGCCCAGATGTGGATTTGACTTGTGGGATTGCAGCGTCACATAAGCACATGTACAAGTGTGCCCATATGGCACTCCCCCAACTGCACTGATGTGCTGCATCTAGGTCCATCATTATCGAAAAATAGAGCAGAGGGATCAAGTGCCCAAATGTGTCTGACATGAGCATTCCACCAACCAACAGTAGAATGAAAACCCTAGCCCGATGTTGACAATCTACCTCAGTAGTATCAAGAGGCAACAGATTGCGCAACAAGTTTCCTAACTAGCTGGCCTTTATGCGATCCCCTCTGATAGCACTCGTGTCCAGTGTAGCCCCCAGGGAGTCAGTGCACAATCTCTGCCAGTCATATGTGTGCATGCTAGTGTCTACACTAGTGATATGCATGCCATTGATTGGTAGACCCCATCATGTGCCCACGTCTTGCAGAGTCTCGGTAGTCTCCCCCATCGGCAAGTGAAATGTGTGCATCTTTGGTCTCCAATGCTCGACCAAGGCAGTGATGAGGGAATGGTCGATGTGAGTTGGTGCGGAATCCAACAGTCCCTGGAATCCAGCTTCACGTACATAGCGCATCACTCGATCTGGGATCCCACCAATCCAACAAGCCCCATCGCACCGCCTCACCTGCAGTGCCTCATTCTCCAAATTTCCATTGTACAGAGCACGTGCACATGCTCCCAGTGAAGGTAAAGTAAATCCTCATCAATGGATCTTGGATGATACATGGCGTATCCCTAGTGAAAATCATAATCACATGGCAAAATGAATCAATCCATATTTCCACAAAAAAGAATACTATTACATGTGATAATTATTCAAAACAATTAATATATTAGCTTCAATTTAAACAAATACACATAATACAAATCAACACAACAAATTACATTTCAAAACGAATAAGAATTTATCATAATATAATGTTATACATATTATTCTAACACAAGAAATCCATATTACAAACAAGACCCTAAGCACGCCCTCTCCTACGGACGCCTCTACATTTACCTGGCACTCTCTCATCCATTTGATTCCTTATCCTTCTCTCCGCAAACTGATCAGGCCTCTTATTACAAAAAATTTCAATATCGGGAATCAACCTCCGACTGGCATGTTGCCATAGTGATGGATCTCGTACATGCATGAAACCCTCACTATATTGTTGCACATAAGTATTCATGTGATATACTCTGTCGCATAGAGTAGACAGATCGTCACGCCTATACCTACAGACAGCCAATGCATGGGAACAAGGGAAATGGAACATTTGCCATTCGCGATAACTACACTCCTTCCTTCGGTATTTCACAGTGTACTAGCTCTCACCAATGCTTCCATCAATGGTCCTTGTCACAACCTTATAAGTCAGCGATGCCTGGCCATACACGGTGACAGTATATCCCTGTCCCCAAGTGTCCTGTTCCAAAACTTTTTCCATATCCTGCTAGGGAACTCAGACCTACACAATTCTACATCAATTTAGAATAAATAAACTAGTCAACAAACACATAATGAACTGTAATGAATCATGAAAGTACCTCCAATGTGTGGCGTCCATTAGCCTTCGTGCAGACATTTCAAGTGTTCATTCAAAAGTGGCTTTGACACACGCTGTTATCGGAAGATGACGTGTGCGCCTTAAACAATTGTTGTAACTCTCGAAAAATTTAGTTGTAAGAATTTCCCCAACGACGATCAGACTCATCAAAGGCAAGGCATCACTTACTACTATCATGTTGTCTCAGCCAATCCCAAGCAGATGGTTCGATACTCTCCAACTCCTCCTTATGCTCCCTCCACTTACTATTTTGCCTTGCACGACTAAGCTGCCAAACCAGAGTCTTTAGATGCGTATTCTTGAACTTCCCACGCTCAACACTAAGGAAGTTGGACTGAAAATGCCTCAAGCAAAATCGGTGGTATCCTGCTGGCTCCATCCATTCATCCATATGTCCCATTACATTCAAAATCCCATCATGATGATCGGATATAACACAGATTAGCCTACTATCACCACCTACCACATGGAGTCGCATTTTTTGCATGAATCAGTTCCAACTCTCATTAGTCTCAGCATCAACTATTGCATAAGCAATGAGGAGTATGTAATCGTTCGCGTCATGCGTCACAACAACTAGCATTGTGGCCTTGTATGCGTCTCTCAAATGAGTCTCATCCACACTAATCATCGCCCCGCAGTGGAAAAATGCATCGATAGCCTAACCAAATGCCCAGAACACGAACTTAAATTTTCTACACCCACGACCGTGGATTCTATCAGGTACGTCTGCCCAATCAACAATAGTGCTTGGATTGGCCCTAATTAGCTCATCCATATATGTTAGTAACATTTCAAAGGATTCCTCCCAAGTTCCGAATACCAAATCAATATCCTTCCGGCGAGCATACCACGCCTTCTTGTAGGAAAGGGTCACATTTAACTCCGTCTTCACATGCGCTTGGACATCCTTCATCGTGTAAGAAGGGTTCGCGTCATCTGGTGGCGAATGGAATGGGAAATCATCAATGATGTCAGGTTATTGTTACCACTCGATCGACCAGCACCTACACAACCATGACTACTGGTCCATTTGGTGATCTCCCACATCTCATGGGAAACCTTTTTGCTGGCTCTAACAATCTAATGATAACTACCACTTCCTTCAACAACCACCTTACATTTTGCATACCATATACGTGACATGCTCTCCACGACCCTTTGTTCCCTGTTCATCATGGAACTCTACCTGGAAATAGCTTCTACCATTCTGGCTTACTCCGGAATTGCATACCCAATGAAACTTCACCAGTCGCTTGAACATAACTAAGAAGTCTTTCACCACAATTAGTTGGGTCATAGTCATCCTCATCAGGGCCCCTACAATTTCTAATGTAGGCCTTTGTATTAGGGTTCTCCATAGGATGGAACGCCATGGCTACATTGTTCGTGCACATCACTTGTTCATCATCGTCCCCTGGATTCGAACCAGTTGATAAGGAACGATCATCTTCACTTTCTTCTTCAAGTTCCCTTTGCTCACCTTCCTCATCGCTACCAACATGTTCACAATAACTTGCAATATGGTCGCCAATTTCACCCTCATAATCATCATCGAATACATTCAGCTCCTCATGATGCACACTCTATATACCAGCACTTGTGTATGGTTGAGCGCAATCGAGGTGAACATATGCACTGGGTTAGCTCAACTCACCAATGACAAAACCTTGGCAATGAACATGGGGTGGTAATGTTTGCAAAGGTGTATAGTTCTGAATATTGTTCAACAACGACGTGAACGTGCCCGAACTGACATCACCTGAACGGTCAATGGTGTTTGACATATTCTGGATAATAATGTACAGATCAGCTGAGGACAAGGACATTCGATCAACAATGTTGAAGAAGGATGCGGTAGACTCGTCATCTTACAGATTATAACATCGATGGTGTACAGACGAACCAATCAGCTCAGAACAATGATAGTATATTTTCAACAGCAACCCCCCTTACAATGCCAAATCTTCTGAAAATTAAATCAACTAACTTGGAGTGGCTTAACCTCTTTTCGAGAGTCACATTTTTCTCAGGTATGTAAGGATCATAATACACACCCACAGTCAAATCAAACTTAATCTGACCCCCTTTGTACAAGTACACCATCAAAAAAATCATACAACTACATTATACAAATATAGACACTATAATTCAATATTCAGAAATACGGTATTATTCAGCAACTCATATTCAACTCCTCAAATCTTAAACCATACAATGTCCCATTATCATCGGACAACCAAATCATACACTATTATCGATTATAATACTAATTGACATAGAACATTACTTCACAATATAATTACACCCCGCAAATTTAATCATTACTGCAACTTCAATAAAAAAATATTGAACAATTCACACATAATCGCGCATCCTCATTTAACACATTCATATAATCAAACCAAACATAATCATTCAAACCACACGTAATCATTTAACAAATTCAAATCATCAATATTTTTTCAAGTACCACACATATTACACTATTACTTCAAGTTCAATAAAATAATTAGTGAACAAATTGCTCATAATCAAACCACATATCCTCATTCAACACATTCATATAATCATCTATTTTTCAGGTACCTCTCGGAGATAACAAAAAAAGGCGGTGGCGCGTGAACTCCACGCTCGGTGGTTGGCGGCGTGTGAGATGCATGTGACATTCCTCCTTGGATGCAACGAACAACAAATGGCATCCGGAAGCTAAAACTGAAAATCCACCAACAATTTAGCGCCAAACATAAACAAAAAGTGCAGATCTACAAAATTAACAAACGAAAATACAAACTCAAGCTTGGGGAGGTATGAACCCGCAGATGACAATGGCATAAACAAAAGCTTGAGCCGGGCGAGGTGGACGAGGCACGGTTGGGAGGGAGGATTCCGGCGTGGGAGAGAAAAGGAGACGGTGTGGTGCGGAGGAAACAAGAAACTGAGTTGGGTTTAAGACATGATGAGGACACATTCAGCGAATGCATCCTCACTTAAACGGTAATAAAAAAACAAAAGTTCTGAGGACGCATTTGCCAAATGCGTCCTCGTACAAAATGCTTTAAAAATTCAAATTCGTGAGGATGCATTTAGCAAATGCGTCATCGTTCTTCCATGCACAAAAAAATGGCAGAGAACGCATTTAGCAAATGTTTTCTCCACCATTGCATCCATTGGCATCTACTATAGCCATGTTTAAAGAATTTTCTCCTGCTTTGCATCCTATAAATAAATGTGTGTTGTCTTCATCTTCGACATTTCATCTTGCACATACCGTCTTTCTAGTAAAATTCCTCTAGTTCCGAAACCACCAACAAAAGGAAATGAGTTTCATGCATAGTTATGTTATCGATCTATTCCTCCATAATCATCATTATGTAGAATCATTCAGAACTTGATTAAAAAAAGGAGAGATGGTCATGATTCACTAAGTATGCAGGAAAAGGAGTATAATTTGATGTATAACTCTGGAATCATGTCCCTATCTTGCTGAAGTTCAAGATATAGATAGATTCTGTCTTTTAAAGTTCCGATTTTATCTTTTTATAAGCTAATTGTAAAAAATGACACCAGGCTTCTCTGATAGAAAAGAAACCTCAATTACATGAGGTGAGGGGTTAATTATTAGGAAATAAATAGAGGTGAAACCAAACTAGTACAATGAACCAGGTCTAGTATATAATGGGCTAAAGCCCATATCAGTCTATCATTCTAACACCCCCCTCATGAAAAAAGTTGGATTGACCAAAACACAGAGCTTGGATCTAAAGAACTCAAACAAGGGTTCAGTAAGACCCTTGGTGAAGTTGTCCGCTAGCTATAATGTAGTAGGAACGTGACTAACTCGAAGCTTGCCCATAGCAACCAACTCTTAAACAAAATGGTAGTCGATATCAATGTGCTTCGCCTGCTTATGAGCCACAGGGTTTTGAGCCAAGAAGATTACACTGTTGTTATCACACAACAACATAGGCAAGCCATCCAAAGTAAAATGTAAATCCCACAGAAGATGAGAGAGCCAAACGACCTCACCAACTGTGTTGGCGAGCCCACGATACTCGGATTCAGAACTTGAGCAAGAAACAATGGGTTGCTTCTTGGCACTGTAGAACACCAAGTTGCCACCCAAGAAAACTGCATAGCCATATGGCGATCACCGAGTCTCTAAGCAACAAACTAATCTACGTCAAAGTAAGCACAAACATCGGAGGAACCGGCCGAATGAAAAGTGAGACCATGATGAGGTGTACCCACTACATAGCGAAGAATCTTGGTAGCAATAGCAAAGTGATCCTCACGGGGATCCTGAAGAAACTGACTGACTGAGTTCTTCGCAAAAGCCAAATCAAGACGAGTGATAGTCAGATACGGGAGTGCACCAACCAAAGAACAATAGAGAGTCAAGTTCCCAAACAATGCACTCAAGCTGCTATGAAGCTGGAACAATGGCACAAAAGGAGTAGTTACCGGAGAAGCATCAGACATCCCGACCCATCAAAGAATATCCCCTGTATACTTGGCTTGACCAAGAAAAAGACCAGACGGAGTAGCACTAACCTCAAGACCAAGGAAATAGTTGAGAGAGACCAAGTCCTTAATCAAAAACTCCTGATCGGTCCAAGTGATGAACTGACGAATTATCCCAACATCATTCCCGGTGAGAATGTTGTCATCCACATGGACAAGTAAGTACAACAAAGTGGCACCATGAGAGAAGACAAAAAGTGACGTGTCTGAAGAACTACTCCAAAATTCAAAATCTCAAAGATATGAGTTGAACCGATCAAATCATGTATGGGGGGCTTGTTTAAGCCCATAGATAGCCTTCTGGAGGCATTAGACATAATCAGGCTGAGAAGCATCCTGATAGTTGACAGCTTGTGCCATGTAAACTAGAGTATCAAGAATGCCATTAATAAAGGCATTCTTGACATCAAACTGATGTAGAGGCCACCTTCTCAAAGTAGCAATGGCAAGAACAATGCAAACCGTAGCAACTTTGACCACATGACTGAAGGTGTGATCAAAGTCAAATCCAGGAATATGAGAATAACCCTGAGCAACAAGACGTGCCTTGTAATGATCAATACTACCATCAGGTTGATACTTTAGATGATAAACCCACTTCGAACCGACAACAATGACTTTCGAAGGGCAAGGAACCAACTCCCAAGTGTTCTGTCGATGAAGCACATCTATTTCTTCATCCATACAGCATGATTATCACGGGGCTCAGACTGCTCCAGAACAGTAGCAAGTAGACATGTAACTACATAATCAGTGTGTGTCTTGGTACGCCGAGTGCCATCCTGAGTCCTAGTAACCATTTGATGAGTACGACAAGAAGGAGAGTCAGGACCAGATGATGATCCAGACGACGAAGCAGGTGAATCCAGAGGAGATGATGGTGGAGTACCTGTCGGTGAGGGCAAAACAGGTGAAAAAGGGTATAGTCATGCACATGACCAATTTGCCACCAAGAGCTGAACTAGGCAGACGGTTAATGATGTAAACCATGGAGGAGAAAGCTGCCACCCAATAGCATTATGGCACGGAAGAGTGAAAAAACATGGCAATAATAGTCTCTTTGATGTGACGATGTTTCCGCTCAGCCCTACCATTCTGAGCAGGTGTATATGGCGAGAACATCTGATGATGAATGCCACATGATATGAAGAAAGCTTGAAGTCGATGATTAGCAAACTTTGTGCCACCATCGGTCTGAAATTTTTTAACCTTAGCAAAAAATTATGTCTCAACAAATTTCTAAAACTGGAGAAATGTGTCATAGAAATTTGACTTATGCCGCATTGGGAGAAACCATGTGAATCATGAAAAATCATCGATGAAAACAGCATAATAAGAGAAACCACCTGCAGATAAAATAGGGGCCGGTTCCCACAAATCACAATGCACCTTATCCAACAAACAAGTAGCGCGCTTGTCACTAGCGGAACAAGGCAAACTGCTACTCTTGGCCATCTGACAAGGGGAGCAACTACCAGATACAGGCATAGTGGAAGTGACTAAAATATGGCCCCGTCGACTCAACAACTGAACAGTATCATGAGACACATGATCGAGGCAAGAATGTCACTGTTTAAAAGAAGCCTGAACCTTTACAGAGCGTAATTTGCCTAAAAACCTGGAATCACCAGTTATCTTTACCTAAACTATGACAGCCTTTACCAACTATCTTCCCTGTATGCTTGTGCTCAATGGAAAATGCGTCGGCATCAAATATAACACAGACAAGTAAATCAAGAGTAAGCTTACTAATTGACAATAGACTTCTAGTAATCTTAGGAACCACAAGAACATCATTAACAGAGAAACCAGAGAAATGACACTAACCGATGTGAGAAATAGATAATGACTCACCATTGCCAACAAGAATAACATCTGAACCACGATAGTATTGTACCTTATCAAACTGACTGGTACGAGTAGTGATATGCGATGTAGTACCAGAATCAATGATCCACTGATTCGACAAATGATGATGGTTGGAACCATTCAAACTGGCTTGAAACAAAGCTTTGTTCGCAATCCAATTAGTGGAACAATCTTTCCGAGATAAAGACGCAAAATAAACCATATGAAGAATTGAAAGTGAGTGCGTAAGGCCCAAAAATAAAATAAAATAATTGTTGGACAGAAAACCAAAGTGCAATGTGCGAACAGTGCTGGTGAGCGTGTCTAACACGCACTGGAAGAGGCGTGTGGCTGAAGCTGAAGGCGCGTGTGATCACGCGCTGATGGAGGCGCGTGAATCTGAGCTTCCATTGAAAGCTCTACTATGTTCTTCTCTACAAATTGGGGATGCCCTTCGATTGGAAATGGTAAGGCAGAAACTGTTGCCAGCGATCGGAAATGACGACAACAATAGACTTCGATAAAAAACTGCTGAACTGAGACGACGGCAAAACTTGGGAACCGGAGACAACGCTGCTGCTGGACTGAGAAGGACGCCGCTACGAGACTGAGACGGCCGACGGATCTTGGGACCAGAGATGCCCTGATTCGCGTAGGAGAAGACAGCCTGGAGGAGAACACCTTGGGTGGAAGAATGCTGCCGGAGAATAGTCTGGGATGCCGAATAATGAACTGGAAATAGTCACCGGAAAGTGGAGTGGTGGCCGAAATCTGACCGAAAGTTGGCCGGGGGGGAGAGGTAGATTTAAAAAATAAAATAAAATTTAGTTTCAAGATCATACTTGCTCTGATACCATGATAGAAGAGAAACCTCAATTATGTGGGGTGTTGATTATTAGGAAATAAAAAAGATGTAAAATCTAGCTAGTACAATGAACCTGGTCAAGTATATAATGAGGCAAAATCCATATCAATCTATCATTCTAACATTATCAATATCACTCCCAGACTTCCGGACTCTCATTGCATTACAAATCTTCTAAGTTCCTGCATTGGATTCGGAGGCTGGAACGCATAATTAGGTTCTTCACACAATCTCATCCACCTGATCGCTGTAAGGACTGATAGTTAAGAAGAAATCTGATTATTAACATTAGTGAGAGGAGCCGGACCAGCTTGCTCAACCAAACCACCCCAATCTGGACACAAATACTCGTGTCTAACGTTTATCTTTGATGCAATGTGCTAGCTTTCTGCTATGCCTAGAATATAACCCACATTCAATAGGGTTCTCTTTCAACAAGGTGAGCTTGGAAGTCAAGTATTTCTTAGTCTTTGTGTTATTAGGGTGAGCTAGGTGAACCTGAATCAAAGAATATGTGGAACTAATAGAGATATAACCAACAAAAGCTTTCCATGATTTTTTTTTAAAAAAAAATAGTAAGATGGGAAAGCTGAGAAACAAGCTACTTTCATCAAGCCCTAACTAAGCGCACACCGGACGTGGGGGGAGATATACCAGACCAATCTTAATAATGCATATGCATTCGATTACTCTTGGTGCGACTCTATGAAACAACTCAAGGGAGTTGGAAAGGTTGTTATCTCTTTTATTCGGATAAAATAAATGGTTATTGAAAATTATACCAATTTACATACCTCATTCACAAAAGTACTTGCCCTCACATGTAAAGTTGGGTACTTAGATTTAGGTGAATTATCGTGAAATAATTCAATCTTGTTTGACAACAATAAAGATATCAAAATTCAAGCATGTGGGCTCTTGAAGTAGCTCCAGTAGATAACTTTTCTCTCTCAAAGTATATTAGATATTTTGATTTTTTTTTCCAAAACTTCATTCTTTCAACATACCTAAAACCAACACAAGTTACTACAGTCAACCTTTTGTTCATAGATTAAGGTAACTAGGATTTGATGGTTTCCTAGGGATATATGCAGGCACTCAGATGGTTGGAGCATTTTTGGCCTTTTAGAAGCACTGATACAAAATATGCAATCCACAGTGATGAAAACATTAAAAAAATAAACTGAGTTGAGGAAATCACGTAGATGTAATAAGAATTAGAATATTACTTGTAATTATAACTATATTCTATTACATTTTTCTATCTTGTATAGGTATCTTGTACCACTATATAATGTATCATGAAATTATGAATAAAGACCCAAAATTATTACCCTTACTTTCTACATGGTATCAAAGCCTAAAATCCTGAAACCTTAAAGAAAATTTTCCTGCCATTACCAAGCTCCAGCGCCACCGCCGCCTTAGCCGCGCGTCTTCCTCACATGCCGCCGCCTCAGCGGCGCGTTGGCCATTTTCTGCCGCTTGCCGATTGTTGCTGCCATCATCTAATTGTGGTGATCAGTCAGCCGTCCGATCCGATTGAGTGTTGCTTCTCACGCGCCAATCCTATGCCTCACACGTCATCGCTGTCAACTCCACGCGCCGTCAGGTCTTGCTCATCTGATCTGTCATTGGTTATTGTATCTGCTGCTGATTTGTACTTGATTTTACACTATGTCTAACTCTGGAAGAAATCCCGAAGAGCATGCTCGTATTGATGCTACTCCTGAGGTTCCGAAGTTTCAGGATATGAGTGGTTATGATGTGATTGTGACTTTACTGAAGCAGTTGCAATCCAGCCCTCAGACTGTTATATCTATTGGTCGTATCTCGACTGATCCTTACTTTATTTGCTCTGGCGATGGTCCATGTTTACAACTTATACCGAACATGCTGAAAGGTCAAGAAAATTACATTGACTGGTTTGACGCAATGTGTCGTGCATTCCTTGCCAAGAACAAGATTGGGTTCATTGATAGATCTATTACCAAACCCCAGGATGGTCATCCCGATGCTGCTGATTGGCCCAGGGTTAAGCTACTCTTGTCTGTTGGATCTTGCAAATCCTGGATCTGGTATTGAGATCGTCTACAAGTTCATTTGCCACAGTAAGAAACTGTGGGATGACCTGAATGCACAATTTATTCTTGGCGATGGTATGAAACTTTTGCAAATGCAAGGGGCTATTCAGAGTTGCAGGCAGAACGATCAGCCCATCGACATTTACTTTGGCAAACTGAAGAAGTTGTTTGAAGATTATCACTGCATGCGGCCTCCCTTAGTTTGTGACTGTGAAGAGAGCAAGGCACTGTGTCATTGCAATATTTCTACGAGATTCTTCCGAGAGAGAGAAGGATTTGATCTACCAATTCATCTCTGGCCTCGACGAAGGCTTTCACACCCTGCGATCACATATCATGAGCACTGATCCAATGACACCTGTCATGAAAGTATATGCCCTTGTTGCTCAGGAGGAGAATCATAGAGCTGTCATTCGAGCTCGTGAGCCTTCTTCTAACTCCATGGCGTATGTTGCACGACGCTCACCACCTACAAGTTCTTCGCCAGTTGTTCTTTTTGCATCTGACCGCAAGAATCTTGTTTGTACACATTGTCATCTCAAGGGTTACGATACGGATTCCTTCTTCCAGATCATTGGTGTACCAGAATGGTTCAAGGAGTTGAAGGAGAAAGACAGTGCCGCCAAGAAGATGGCGTCAACCTCTCGGCTAACCGTCGTCGCCGTCGTAACCAGGGGTTTCACCACGGCACTTTCTCTCCCACCGCCATTCGCCAGCACTGCCACGTCGCTGCCTGATCTAGCAGCGACAGCTTCCTCTGGCTGCGTCCCTACCCGATCCAACTTTGGCCCTGCTCTGTCTGATAACCACTGGAGCACGGCCATGCATTTATTTAATTAGTTTAATTCTCTTACTGACAATGGGTCGCTAAGTCAACTTTACCATGGATCCTTAATTCAGAAGCCTCATATCACATGACTGGTGACAAAGGTTCTCTTCCTGGTCTTACTACTGCTATTGATACAGTGAATGTTGTTCTGCTTGATGTCTCTGTGTCATCCACTACCCAATATGGTTCTATTTTACTGTCACCCTTACTCATGTGCTATAAATACTTACTTTGCGGTGCAGCTTATTATTATGTTCTAGATTGTTATCTTCCTTGAAATGTCTAGCTTTGTTTACTGGAAATTATTGCATTTTATAGAAAATCAGTATGAGGAAAGTGATTGGCATAGGTGAACAAAAGGGGGGGGGTGTTTTGGCTTCGTCTGCTGGATACTCGTGATCATCCTCCTATCCTGCAGTTTTTTCCAACAGTTTTCTTCTGTGTCTTCTTCTGATTTATGGCATCAGTGTTTCAGACATCCTTCCTCTACGGTGTTGTCTTCTATTTCTTCTATTGATTTTAGCACTAATAAGACTTCTGTTCCTTGCTCTATATGTTATAGAGCAAAACAGACTAGACATAGTTTCCATTGAGTTCTACAAATGCTACTGCACTATTTCAATTAATTCATTGTGATGTTTTGGGTCCTTATAAAACACCATCTTCTAGTGGGGCATTTTATTTTTTTACTATAGTTGATGATTATTCCCGAGCTGCTTGGGTTTATTTATTAGTGGCCAAATCAGAAGCAGCTTCTAGATTTTTAGAATTTTGTGCCTTAGTGATGAACCACTGGGGCCGAACCAAAAAATGTGTTCAGGCTGATAACAAAACTGAATTTTTGCCTTTTAGATCTCATTTTGCTGCATCTAGGATCATTTTTTAGACATCTATGGTTGATACACCTTAACAGAATGGTCGAGTTGAAAGAAAGCATTGTCATTTACTCAATGTGGCGCATGCTTTATGGTTCCAAGCTAGTCTTCCTATTGATTTTTAAGGAGAATATGTTCTTACTACTTCTTATCTGATTAACCGAACACCGATAAAGCATCTCAATGGTCGCACTCCCTTTGAGTTTCTCTATGGGTAAGCTCCTAATTACTCATCATTAAGATTTTTTTGGATGCTTGTGTTTTGCTACTCATGTTCCCAGATATTGTGACAAGTTTGCACCAAGAAGTTGGCGTTGTTTGTTTCTTGGTTTTCCTGCCGAAAAAAGGCTATTGCCTTTTTGACTTGGAAGATCATGTAATCTTTACAAGTCGAGATGCCAATTTTCTTTTGAAGACCAGTTCCCGTATTCAGCAACTTTGACATCGGCCTCATCAGAAGAATCCCACAGTGTCACCAGCTCACCGTCGGTCTCCTCCACACCGCTGCCGGAGTCGCACGATCTACTGCCACCGGTCATCGACGGACCTTCACCACCGGCCTCCGCCAGTTTCCTCATGTCACTTTCCATAACCGACCAATCACTATCGGTCGCCACTGGTTCATCGCCGCAGCCCACCGCCGGTCTAGCACTGCCGGCCATCTACAAAGTTCTTCCACCTCTGGCCGCCGTCAAAGCTCCACCGACGGTCATCGTCGGACACTCGTCACCGGCCTCTGCCTGTTCTCTGACACTGAACGTCGATGGCTCTGACCACTCGGCCCAGTCTCCTTCTGCAACATCTTCAGCTTTTGATGATTCTACTGCCGAGTTGCAACCTATCAGACAGAGTATTCGTGCTCGCCGACCGGCTCCTTACTTGGAAGATTATGATTGTGATGATTATTCTTGTGCTCTTACTACTGAAGACCCCCTCTCCCTTACGTCTACGTTCACTCATGCGTCATCACTATCCTCAGGTGTTCTCTATCCTCTTACTAATTATGTAACTTGTGTTAATTTTCTAGTATGCATTCTAGATTTTTGGGTGCAGTAACATCTAGTGCAGATCCCACCACTTATTATGAGGCTTGACAACATGCTCATTGGTGAGAAGCTATGACTAAAGAGCTTACTGCGCTTAAGCGCAATTAAAATTGGACTTTGGTTCCTCTGCCTCTGAATAAGAAGGCGATTGGTTGCAAATGGGTCTACCGGACAAAGTTTGAGTCAGATGGTAATATTTAACGTCATAAGGCGTGCCTAGTGGTTCTCATGAATCACCATGTTAAAGGAATTGATTATATTGAGACATTTGCTCCGGTTGCGAAGATGAGTTATATTCGTCTATTCTTAAAAGTTGCGGTCATTCTTGGTTGGGAACTGCATCAGATGGATATCCATAATGCCTTCCTGCATGATGATTTACGTGATGAGGTTTTTATGCGACCCTCACCTAGCTATGTCGTACCCCATGGTCAGGTATGTCACCTTCAGAAATATCTTTACGTTCTTCAGAGTAAGACAGATTAATCTTTGTTTGTCCTTTCCCGTGGATCAGTTTCTTTGCATGTTCTGGTTTATGTGGATGATTTGGTCATTGCTGGTAGTTCTTCTGTGCTCATCTATGAGTTCAAGAAATACTTGAGTTCTTGTTTCCATATGAAAGATCTTGGTCTGCTTAAGTATTTTTGGGGCATAGAGATTGCTAGAAGACCGGTGAGGATGTTTCTTTCGCAAAGGAAATATGCTTTGGACATTTTATCAGATACATGTTTATCTGCCTCTAAACTGACCGACTTTTCGATTGAGAAACAACATGATTTGGCACGTGCTGAAGGTCCAGCCTACCATGACCCGAACCAATATAGACGTCTGGTTGGGCGCCTGATATATCTGACAATTACTTTTCCTGAGCTTAGTTATTCGGTTCATAATTGTGTTCCTCATTAGCAAGCTGTTGTTCGTGTGTTGCACTACCTGAAGAGCCATCCTGGTCAAGGTTTTTTTTCTCTCTTCTCGTAGTACGTTACAGTTGACTGCTTATTGTGATTTGGATTGGGCTGCATACCCTATTACTCGGCGTTCTCTTTCCAGATATTTTGTGATAATTGGTGATTCTTTGGTTTCTTGGAAGACTAAGAAGCAACATACTGTTTCTCGGTCTTCTGCTGAAGCGGAGTATCGTGCTATGGCTATTACCTGTTGTGAGCTGTTATGGCTTAAATCTTTACTGAAAGACTTAGAGGCTATGCACTTTTCTCCTATGCGACTATTTTGTGACAGTCAATCTGCTCTTCATATTGCGGTAAATCTAGTGTTCCATGAACGCACAAAGCACACTGAAGTTGATTGTCATTTTGTCCGGGATCTTGTTCAATTTGGCACTATTGTTACTCAGCATATCCGCACGTCAGGCCAACCTGCAGACTTGTTCACTAAGGCTCTCGAACGTAACCAGTTTCATTCCTTGCTTGACAAGTTGGACATCTCTGATCCCCCGACTCCAACTTGAGGAGGAGTGTTAAGGAATTAGAATATTACTTGTAGTTATAATTATATTCTATTACCTTTTCATACCTTGTATAGGTATATGTACCACTGTATAATATATCATAAGATCATGAATAAAGAAACACAATTATTATCCTTATTTTCTACCCATGCTTTCACATTGCTGGCCAAAGTTTTTTCATTTGATGTGATACGAGTTTTTGTGTTACACATATTTAGTAAGAAAGGTAACAAAACTGTCCAGATTATGATTTCACAGCCTGAAACAAAATTAATCAATACAAATAACATGAGTATTAAAAATATGTTTCTTGCATACGTCTCATCTCCATGCATGCAAAGGCCATTTCATCGGACAATTATGAAAAATAGTTGTTTTTCTATAAATTCTATAAATACGACTAAATTATTTTTTCGCTCCCTTACATATTCTACAATACTTTCTTTTGGTCACCAAGACCAATGCCGTATTTGTTTAGCAATTAACATAATAAAATTGATTTATTTGGTTCCGAAAGATGGTTTTCAGGTAAAGTCAACTGTAAAATTGGTCAAAATATGTAAAATGACCATTATACCCTGAGTTTAAAAAAATTTTAAAAGAAGAAAATCACACCCCTTTCTCCAATCCAACTCCGCCGCTGCCCTGACGTGCCAAAGAAACTCAGTTTCCTGTCTAGACCATATACTCAATCCCATGTATTCTCACTCAGTATTCACTCGCATCATCACATTCATCGACTGTTTTGAATCACTGAAGATTATAAAATAATGCTTCTTTTTAAGTCCTTTTCATCAGTTTTCTTACCTTCTTCGAACTTGAGAGCCCGACTAGAATCAACGCCTTTCTCTGGCTCCAGAGGCCGACAAATTTGAGCTCCGGCGTCGATAACTTGAGAGTCTCACCCCGCCTTCCTCTTCTCTATCGCCGATTGCCTCCAGACCAAAATTGATGCTCCCAGATTCCCCAATTGTCGTCGCCGTCTGCTTTTGGCCATTTCCACGAGCTATCTCTGCCTTCTGACCATCGCTTGCATTCTCGACACCGGAGCACAAATTGCATTGGGGCTTTTCTTCCTCTCTACTCGGCGAGCATCGTGGTGAACCAGAGGTGCGCCATCTTCGGCGAATGCTTCCCGGTGGATTGTCGTCTCGATCGATCAGAACGAGGCTGATATCGCTAGAAATTGGGAGACTGAGGGATTCAGAAGAGATTGGGAGGCTGAGGCTGAGAGATTTGAGCTCGAACAGATTTTGCGGCGTGAAAGATTTGAACTCGACCTGAGCAACAACCGCTTTGTTGAAGGGTTTCCGGTGGTGGTGCTTGAAATTTGGTTTTACCAAATTTTCTTAATTATTACTAGTATGGTCTAACATAACCTATCTAACCAAGTATGCAATAAATAAAGCATAAAAGACACAAGACTTGGTTACACAGTTCGGTGAAATCCACTTACATCTACGGGGCCTGGCCCAGTTCAAAATGAATCTACTAATAAAAAAGATACAGTACAAAGTACACTATACAAAATACTTATCTTTACTAATCAAACATGTAAATTCTGCTAGCTCCCCAAGCTACCGATCTGCCTTGATCAGACTCCCTCTGACCTCGAAACTCATCGACGCTGGATCTCCTCCTCCCGAGGAATTAAGGCATACGATTCTGAATTTTGAACGGCATGTCACGTATGTTGGAACATATATATCTGCCTCTTTGCATGACTCTCGGAAAGATGAAAATTTGTGTGCAGATTTTCTCATTTAAAATCGTGAGTTTAATACAGCCGTGATGTCCCCTTTTAAAGTCATGAGCAGATCAGAACGCTCCATGATTATCTCCATAATATTCCTATTCCTTATTTGCTTCTGAAGCATATCCAAATCCCATAAATAAAGGGATTTTCATTATCACAATATCTCCCATATATTTGATAAAATCAATACCATATTTATAGGGATTTTCCACAAGCCAAATATGCTTCTACCACTGCCTAACATATTGCAGACTATTCAGATTTCCATAAATCACAAATACCATAATATTCTGTCTTTCTTCCGTAAGATCTTATTGGCGTAATTATGGCTTGTTCGCATGTTCCAACATGGAAAGTTTTTCGTTTCCAAACTTGTTCACAAATTGCCAATTAAATTACTCAATGAAAATCACTCGACTTTACAATCTCCCCCTTTGGCATTTTGTAGACCCAACCACTTTGAAAATCATAACACAACAAAAAAAACTTCTAATTATTCGCATAGGTCTTCCAGAAATCCACCTATGTTGGAACATATGCAAACTACTGAATCGGATCATAAAATAATATAATTCAAAAACCAGAATTCCAGAATACCGAAACATAATATTCAGATTACAGTCATCCAAAAATTAATATCCAAAATCACCAAAAAATACTATCCAAAATTACCAAATATTCCTCCACTGGAGCCATAAATATGCCAAAGGCAATAAACCACAGAGTTAAGCTTAAAATATATTAGAAAAGTAGCTCCCCCTGAACACAACATATGATCTATGTTGGAACATAGATACTGTACGATCAACAATCCTATTCAGAAGCAGCATGCCTCTAGCTGAGCCTTCTCCCCCTCAAGAGCAGTAATTTGGTTAGCTATAGCCCTCAACCGTGCATTGAGCACCACTAACTTGGCCTTCTTTTCAGCATCTGAGAGGTTGTAGCTTCAGGGATCCATGGCAGATCATGCACTTGTTGCATGCCAAAAGTCTTCTTTTTGGGCCAAGGAAACTCTATATCAATGATCACATCCTTTGCTTTGCCTTTCACCTTAGCACTCTTAGCCAATGCAGATATTAGACAAGGGTATACCGGAGCATGCTTAGCCTTTGGATCAGTGGCTTGCCTAACCAGAATCTGCTGGATAAATAATCCTAGGTTGAATGGTTTCTGAGTTTCAACACAGTACAAAAACTTAGCCACTTCTCTTGTCAAAGCTGTAGTATTGGAACACGACATCCAGCTGTTTATAACCACCTGATATAAAAACCTAGAGGATAGGCAGAAAGCATGTGAGTATCTTATCTCAATCCACTTTATCTTGTACCCTCCTGACACTAGTTCAAGAATCCTGTCATCAGACTCATCCAAGCTATCTAGAAAAACTCCCTCAAAATCTGAAGTTTTCAGCCCCAAAATCTTGTTCATCATGGCAGCAGAGAAATCAATAATCTTCCCCCTAACATAGACCCTATCAATCCATGGGGAATCAGCCTCCAAGTTTCCATCCACCAGGTTAGAATACACTTCAGGAACAACCTGCTTGTTGTACTGAAGTTGCACAGTAGCAGCCCTTTACATCATAATTATTTCAAAAAAACAGAAACACCACTAGCCCTATTTGCCTCTAGATCTATTGGCCTCTTAGAGATTATCTTTCTCTTAGCAAACACCTCTCCCATCTCCTCACAATTTATATCAAAATATGAAAACAACATCGTTTCACTTACAGGAGGAGGTGGCAGAAACTTCTTCTTAGGAGTAGTTTGGGTTTTCTTGGATTTCTTGGCTGGTGGGGAGCCCTCAGCAACTGGCATCTTGATTCTTAGAATACCAGACACTATACTCAGAAGTCCCACTTACATATCGAATAACTCTTTTGACTGCAGTTAGCTGAGATTCCGTTGGGTCAGCCTGAAGTCTTGCACACATTCCTACGCTGAAACATATATCTGGTCTACTCGCTGTCAAATACAATAGACTCTCAATCATGCCCATGTATAACTTCTGATCAACTGTAACTCCTTTCTCATCCTTCACCAATTTATCATAAACTCCCATAGGTGTTTGAACTGTTCAGGCATTTCTTAGACCGAATCTCTTTACTAAACTCAGGGCATACTTACTCTGATTTATAAACATGCCATTTTTTTCGTTGTTTAACCTGCAGTCCTAGAAAATATGTGAGCTCTCCAACCATGCTCATCTCAAATTCAGCTTGCATAATAGTGACGAAATCATGTACCATAGATGGTGAAGTAGAGATGAATACTATATTATCAACATAAATATGAGCAATCAAAAATTTTGATGACTTTTCAAGCACAAATAAAGTGTGATCTACTCCCCTCGATTATAATCTTTCTTAAGAAGAAAGTTAGTTAGTCGTTCATACCATCCCCTTGGTGCTTGCTTTAAGCCACATAAAGCCTTCTTGAGGCTACACATGATGAGGGTAATGAAGATCCTTCAATCCTTTAGGTTGTTCCAAATATACTTTTCATTTACCACACCATTTAGAAATGAACTCTTGACATTCATTTGATACAGATAGAGCGGGCAATAGCAAGTAAAATTTGAATTGACTCTAACCTGGCAACTGGTGTGAATGTCTCATCAAAGTCGACTCCTTCAACTTGCGTATATCCTTGAGCTACCAGCCTGACTTTGTTTCAAGTAATTTTTCCACCAACATCAGATTTGTTCTTGAAGATCCATTTTGTGTAACATTTACACCTTTCGGGCAAGGAGTGAGATACCATACATCATTTCGTGTAAACTAACCGAGTTTTTCTTACATTGCAGCAATCCAATATTTGTCCAGTAATACCTCCTTTTAGTTCTTGGGTTCAATTAGCGAGATGAGGCATTGTAATCCTGCTAACTTTCTATAATCAACTTAAGGAACTGATCGAGTACTCCATGTCATTGGTTCAGGTTGATCCAGTGTATGAACATAGGATAAGGAAGCGGGGGATGATGTTCCAACATGCTCAGTATCATCTGGTTCAGCAAGGTAATTAGTCTTCTCAGATGTTCCAACATGCGATGGGTCTGGATTGTCAGGTTGACTCGGCAGTGTTGGAACATGGACTTTATCGAGTTCATCTTCTACAACGTCTGAACCTTGTCCTTCTTTAGAATCATCCATAATAACGTTTATGGATCCCATGAGAGTGTTTGTCTGAAGGTTGTAAACACGATATGCCCAGCTGTTCACAGAATAACCAAGAAAGATTCCATTATCACTGCGATTGTCAAATTTTTCCAATTGCTCTCTATCTCTGAGGATGTAGCACTTGCTTCCAAACACATGAAAGTATGAGACATTTGGTTTACCGCCCTTCCAAACCTCGTAAGACATTTTTCTTGTGAATGGACGCAGATAAACTCGATTGATTGTATAGCAAGTTGTGTTAATGGTTTATGACCACCATTTTTTTTGTGAATTTCTTTCTTGGCTAACATAACTCGAGCTATCTCTTGCAGAGTTATATTTTTCTGTTGTACAACCCCATTCTTCTGAGGGGTGATTGGTGCAGAACACTCATGTTGAATTCCGAGCTCATCGCAGAAGTCACTGAATTGAGAATTTTCAAATTCTCTACCATGATCACTACGAATTCGAATAATCTTCCCGATTGGACTTCTTTTTTTAGTCTGTAATTTTATAACAAGACTTCTAAACACTTCCACGGTATCAAAATTTTCTTTAAGAAATGCTACCCACGTAAATCTGGAGAAATCATCATTACATACAAAGATATATTTCTTGCCACCTATGCTAGGTGTATTGACTGGACCCATCAGATCCATATGCAATAATTCTAGATTTCTTGAGGTGGTAATATATTGGACTGAAAAGTGGGGAGATCGAATATGTTTACCTTGTTGACATGGTCTACAGACAATTCCGTCCTTGCTTGTTAATGTAGGCATACCTCGTAATGCCTTTGGATTTGCAATTTTCACCAAGGTTTTGTAATTGATGTGACCGAGCTTCCTGTGCCACAAAAAATCCTTCATCTTGTTTAGAGATCATACACCTCACTTCCTGTTCCAGTAGGTACCAATTATCGAATGATCGGATGCGTGAAAGGACTTTGGCTTCTCCATATTTCACTATACATTTGTCAATCTAAAATTCCACAGTCATATTATTGTCACATAGTTAACTTATGCTCAGCAGATTGGCCTTTAAGTTTTTAATAAACAAAACACTGGTGAATACGGGGAATCCTTCAATTTGTAGTTCACATTTTCCAACTACTCTACTCTTCTTTCCATCATCGAAAGTGACAAAACCACCATCGTAAGGTGTGATATTTGTGAGGAATTCCTGGGTACCAGTCATGTGGCGAGAACAACCACTATCAAAGTACCACGAATCTCTGGAATGTGCTATAAGAGAAGTATTTGCAACAAAGCACGTACTAGAGCTTTTGACAACCCATACCTTTCTGACCATCTTTAATTTTTGGACATCGTCTATCTTGGAACATACTGAGATTTGACGTCCTGCCATGATGTCTCTGAGTAGTTTCTGGCATTGTTCCTCTGTGTGCCCTTAGTATGAGCAGTAGCTTCATATGAGGGGTTTCCGTTGATGAGGATTTCCGAACTTTTTCTTTATCTCTTAAATCTTTAACTTGAGCGTTACTGTGCTCTTAGGTATCTCTCGAGTCTTAGACTTGAGCGTGCATGTGTTCTTCGGTGGGTTGTCATACCCAATTCCGTGTCAATCTCCAAAGCTCTTCCCCATTACCAGAATATAATCGAGTTTTGTTTTTCCATAGTTCAGCTTAGTAATAGCTGCTTCAGACGTCTTAGCTCTCTTGGTTGCCAAAATTTACTTCACATTCAACTCGTCATTCTCCTTTCGAAGTTCAACAACTTCCATACGCAACTCCTTTTCTATCTCCGCCAGATGAGTTTTTTCTTCCTTCAGTACTTTGTTTGTATCAACTACTTGAAGCCACATAGCATACATCTTTTCGTATGTACTGTAGATTTCTTCATCACTTAAAGCAAGTCCATCATCATTTCTAGACACCTCATATGAATATATGTTGGAACATACAGCTTCGACTTTATTTGATGTGTTGGAACATCTATCTTCCGATGCATCATGAATTTTTGCTCCAAACGCCACATTGTTACTTGTAAGTTTCTCTTCGTCTTTCTCGTCTTCTTCATATTTACTCCAAGAGGTGACATATGATTTTCCCTGTTTCTTCTGGGTATTTGCACACTCAGCCTGAATATGACCATATCCTTCACATTCTCTGCATTGAACTCGTCCAGGCTGTTTTGGTTTACCACTTTGATTTCTAGAAAACTGCTGATTTCCTTGTTCAAACCTTGTCCCATGATTACTTCCAAATTATTATGGCCTTGGTCTATTTCCACCAAACCTTTCTTGAGATTTCTTGTTTACTACTTTCTTTAGCATTCTTGAGATTTTTTTTTGTGATAAGTGCAAGTTTTTCAAATTCATCATCACTGTCAGATTCATGATTGTCCTTTGATGATGATGTTTTGAACGCCAACTACTTTTGGACCATTTTTGTAGTGTGTTGGAATGTCATCTCATAAGTCTGTAATGATCCCATTAATTCATCTAAGCTCATGGTGGGCACATCTCTTGCTTCTTCTATTGTTGCAACCTTCATTGCAAACCTTTTAGGAAGTGATCTCAAGGTCTTTTTCACCAATTTTGCCTCTTTATAGACTTTTCCAAGTTGATATGTCATATTGGAGATGTCCCTGAGTTTTTCATTGAATAAAGCAATAGTGTCATCTTTCTCCATCTTGAGTTCCTCGAACTTTGTAGCAAACATATGTAATTTAGATTTTCGAACTTGACTAGTTCCTTCATGAACAGTTTACAGAATATCCCATGCTTTCTTGACTTGATGACATGTAGAGATGGGTTTGAACTGATTTTCATCAACTGCCGTGAAGATAGCATTTAATGCTTTTGAATTTGCTAGTGAGGCCTTGAGTTCATCAGGAGACCAAGTAGATTTGTCTTTGAGTTTCTGCTCCCTTTGACTTGACTCTCCTTCTTTCGCCTTAGAGCTTGTATCAGCATTCTCAGTAGGGTGGTTCCACTCATTTTCAACATAGTGCAAAGCAAGTTCATCCAGTGAGTTGATGAAAATTGTCATGCGTGCCCTCCAATAATTGTAGTTGTTGCCTTCCAGTAAAGGTGGTCGAGACACCGAAGCTCCTTCTTTGGTCGTCATAGTAAAACTGGATCACACTTTCGTTGACACGATAAAGGGAAAAACAAATGACCAAGCTCTGATAACAAATGAAATTTGGTTTTACCGAATTTTCTTAATTATTACTAGTATGTTTCAATATAACATATCTAACCAAGTATGCAATAAAGTAAAACATGAAAGACACTAGACTTGGTTACGCAATTTGGTGAAATCCACCTATATCTGCGGCCCAGTTCAGAATAAATCCACTAATCAGAAAGATACATTACAAAGTGCACTATACAAAATACTTATCTTTATTAATCGAACGTGTGAATTCTGCTAGCTCCCCTAGCTACCGATCTGCCTTGATCAGACTCCCTCTGACCTCGAATCTCGTCGACGCTGGATCTCCTCCTCCTGAGGAATTAAGGCATATGATTCTGAACTTTGAACGGCATGTCACGTATGTTGGAACATATAGATCGGGCTTTTTGCAAGACTCTCTGAAAGATGAAAATTTGTGTGCAGATTTTCTCTTTTAAAATCGTGAGTTTAATACAGCCGTGACATCCCCTTTTAAAGTCATGATCAGATCGGAACGCTCCAAGATTATCTCCATAATATTCCTATTCCTTATTTGCTTATGAAGCATATCCAAATCTCATAAATAAAATGATTTTCATTATCACAATATCTCCCATATATTAGATAAACTAAATACCATATTTGTAGGGATTTCCCAAAAACCAAATATGCTTCTAACACCGCCTAACATATCGCAGAATATTCAAATCTTCATAAATCACAAATACCATAATATTCTGTCTTTCTTCCGTAAGATCTTGTTGGCGTAATTGTGGCTTGTTCGCATGTTCCAACATTGAAAGTTTTTCGTTTCCAAACTTGTTCACAAATTGCCAATTAAATTACTCAATGAAAACCACTTGACTTTACAGTGCTGACATTGCCAGCGGTGAAGTTCCTGGATTTGAGCAAAAAAAGTCTCCGTCCTCGTTCTGGCGAACAACAATCGCCGAACCCTACAAGAAAAACTAAAAGAAAATTAAAAGGAAGGAAAGGAAAATTCAATAAAAAGAAAGGAAAAAATATTTTAAAATTAAAAAATTTTAATTGAACTTGTTTTAAATTAGTAAACTTACTAAAATACCCCTCGCTATATCAGAAAACCATTTCGATTTGCCTGAAAATCACCTCTGGGGATCAAACAAATCAATTTCAATATATTAATTGCCGAACAAATGTGGTATTGACATTAGAGACCAAAAGAAGGTATGACATTATATGTATTGGAATAAAAAAATAATAATTTAGTCCTAGAAAAATAGGATTGATCATGAAAACCACAAAGATTAAAGCTATGAACATGTACCCACTCATGAAAAATCTGCCTCATGATACTTTTTATTCTTTTTTGCACAAGCAGCCAATATCAGCGTTAAAATGGAATATGGTGCAGCAGGATCCATGGTAGAAATTGTTTTTAGAAAAAACAATCATTTCAAGATGGTGGGAAAAACGCTCAGTGATAATTACATTGAGTGGAATTGACATCTAATCTAAGTACCCTCTGGCAATAACTAACACAGTGAAGAGTGTATCACACATCAATATCACTGTGTCAAACAGGGATCTTCTAAAACTATAATACCACTTGATCCAATCACGATCTATGTTGTCCAAACTGTAAACACCTTAAAAAATACAGATCTAACTAACCCAAATTTATGAAAACTCAAAAATAAAACCACAAACGAAATTGCGAACACAAGATCTGTACAAGCAAATCGAGAACAGTACATCAACATGAACAATTAAATCGAGTTACCATCATGAATACAATGATCTAATCAATCAGGTCGAACAACAATATTAATCTGTGGAGATAAATTTTACACTTATTTAATATCAAAAATATGAATTAAAATAAACTATTATTTCCCATCTCCCCCAACGAAAAGATAGAGAGAAGATTGAAGAAGAATGGCGGCAAAGGAGGGCCGCGCAAAAGAGGGTTCGATGCAGAGAGAGTTTGATGCATTTTTTTTAAAAAAAAAACAGTCGGACTTTATATTATCATCAACATATTTTGGTGTACACAACCTCCACCTATTACATGACGGGCTAAATTGTGAGCATTCATTACAATCGATCTTGGGACCTTCATTATATGGATTTTAGTGAAGACCGTTGCTAACATTATAATATTTCTAATTAGTTCCTGTAATCCTAGTGGTACAGTTCGAAAGTTGTTAATGTGGTTCAGAGCCATCTCACAGTTCGTCCGTAGACAGGTGTGTGTTGTTCCTTGGGTCCTTGCATCCGTCATTGCTTCGTGGATTGCGGTGAGTTCAGCTTGGACTACAGATAGAACTTGGATGTTCCTCGCTCCATTCCACAAGTTTCCCCATTCCTGCCCTGTCCCCACCAAGCAGCTGTTGCCTTCCCGTCCTGAGCTTTGAATGCTGCGTCTGTGTCAATGCACGTCCAACTGGTATAAAGTGGGTCCAGGTGATTTCCTTGTGAGAACCATAGTAATTGAATCTCACCAACTATCGCCTTTTTTGGCTGACTAGCTTGTAATGAACATGTCGCTTGTTCTAAGAGTAATTGATTGGAGTTGGAATCCTCCAGAGGCCATGTATCCTTGTTTATCCCTTCTGCCCGCAAATCATTGATAATATCTTGAACCATATCAACCCTTACTTCATGTTGTTCAATTGTAGCTTTGTTTCTGAGGCACCAGATTGCCCATATAACTTTGCATGCGAGGTTGATGTCTTTGACCTCTGGTGCTATCTTGAACAAGGCTATAATCCATGCGTTAAGTTGAGTTGGATTCCCCTGCTGAAAATCAAAACCCAATCTTGATAGTCGCCTGATTCTTCTTGAGAATTCACATTCGAGTATCATATGTGTTGGTGTTTCCCTTTCAGAGTGACATATTTGGCAGATAGACGAGACCTCCATATTCCTTTTCCTCAGGGCAGGTCCAGTTGGTGCCGCATTAAGGGCGTGTCTCTACACCAGAAATTTTACTTTCTCTGGGACTATAGAGTTCCACAGCCTCTTCCGAAGATGTTGATCTAGTTCCTTATTTCCAACAGGTGTTGAAGCCGAAGGTTTACGTCTAGCTCTTGAGTTCCATGACTCATGGTAACCACTTTTGACTGTATATTTTCCAAGCCACTCTTTATCCCAATATTGGAAATCCTTTTGTCCAAAAGGTTGGACAGATAAATGAATCCCTGCGATCTCGTTAACTATTTCTTGGCTGAAGAATAGTCTAAGTAATGGCAAAGGCCATTGTTTGGCATTATCAATAAGATCGCTCACCTTGAAACCAAGTTGTGGTAGTAGTTGCCTGTCATACCTTATAGGATTAGTGCGGTTTGGGATCTACTCGTCCTGGATATTTATGTCTTGTCATTAATCACTTGCCATTTGAGACCCGTCTTGAGTAGGTCTCTACCCCATATGATTCCCCTTCATCCCCACATTGCGCCTTGCTTGAGTTTAACCGTCTAGAAGTCTTTGTTCCTGCAGTACTTTTTTAGGAATAACTTAGAGAAGAATGATTGTTTGTCACTGACTAGCTTCCACGTTAGCTTTCCTAATAAAGCTTGGTTCATTTGCTCCGTGGATCGCATCCCCAGTTCTTCTTGCAGTTTTGATTGGCAGATTGATTCCCAGGATTTCTAATGTATCCTCTTCCCATCAATGTCCCCTGCCCAGATAAATCTGGCTAGGTGGCTATCAATTTTCTTTGCGACAGTTGATGGTATTCAGAATGTACTGAGTGTGTATTGGGTTATTGATGCTAATGCATGTTTGCTGAGAGTGACTCTTCCTATTATGGACAGATCCCCTGTCTTCCATATCGATGTCTTAGCTTTAACTCTCTGAATGAGCTTGTTGAACATTCTAACTTTTGGCCCTTCAAAATTCATGTCGTGACCTAAGAACTTTCCAGTGAGTAAGTCCCCAAATACTCTGAAAGTCTGGCTTAGGTGCTCCTTTGTTCTTGGCTCTGTGTTTGGGCTGATTAGTAATGAAAACTTCTGAAATTTTATCCTTTGTCTGAAATAAGCAGCAAAAAGATTAATTGTCTGCACCAATTTTGTCAATCCTTCTTCCGATATGTTGAAGAATGGATGCAACCATCTGCAAACATAAGATGTGAGACAGATTGTACAGAGAGTCCTATCCTGACACCTGGACAGACTGCTTGAAAAGCTTTAGAGGCTATCATCGATGAGAGAGCTTCCTGTCATAGAATGAATAGGAATGGTGAAAGTGGGCATCCTTGTCTGATTCCTTGTTTAGGCTGGAAGGATGTTGAAGTTAACCTATTTAGCTTTATAGAATAAGAAACGGTTGTGACATATTCCATGACCCAGCCTATCCATTTGCTGGGGAAACCCATGTATATCATCATTTTCTCCAGGAGTTCCTATGATACCCGATCATAAGCCTTGCTCATATCAATTTTGATAGCTGCCATTGCCTGCTTTCCTGTCTTTTTCTTACGAATGTATTCGATGAGTTCATGCGCTATTAGTGAATTTTCAATGATGAATCTTCCTTGCACGAAAGCCGATTGATTTCCTGATATGAGAAACCCCAGAACTATTTTAATTCTGTTGGCAATGATCTTCGCGATGATCTTGTAAGTAACATTACACAGGCTTATCGGTCTCAGGTCCGCTGGCTCTGTCGGACATTTATTTTTCGGTATTAGTACAAGTTGTGTATGATTCCACTCACTCGGCATGATTGAGGTATCAAAAAACCTCGATACCGCTGTTGTGACTTCATCACCCACCTCTGACCAGTAATGTTGATAAAACCCCGGTGGTAAACCATCAGGTCCCGGAGCCTTCCATTTCCCCATTTGGAAAATTGTTGTTTTAATCTCCTATGGACTTACTGGATACTCTAGTTCCCTATGTTTGAGCTTATCTGCCCTCTTAGTGATGAGGTTCAGGATATCCTGCACATTCGAGCCTCCAAATGCATCTTGGGGCATAACAGATTCAACGATAAAAACAGAGCTTACATAGTTGTAGTCTAATTGCTGTAAATCTTCTGGCTTGGAGATTCATTCCCCCATGTCATTCTTGAGCTGTGATATGTAGTTTCTTCCTTTTCTTTTTTTCGACCATTGGTGGAATAATTTCGTATTTTTATCACCCTCTAAGCGCCACATTGCCTTTGCTCTTTGTCTCCAATAATCATCCTGCATGGTCAGAAGTTCCTCCAGCTCTTTTGTTTTCCAGCGCATGCCATTAGCATCTTTCTATTTTTGCTTTGCTCCTAATTGTTCTTTGACCCTCCTTACTCTGTATTCCAGATTGCCCACATTTTCCTTGGCCTAATTGTGTAGCCTTGTTGTGGTCTCCTTTAGCTTCATATTAAAGCTGGATGCACTTTTATTCTTCACTATTGCCGTGGATGATAATCCTTGTATTTGAGGTAACGTATGTTGGACTAGTCTCCAGACTCAATTGACCAATTCTGCGGTTTGACGATATCGAATCCAAAAGGATTCAAAGCGTCTTGTTAAAGAGTCATTCGTAGGCCTATTTCTTGGATGTGTGTTAAGTGTGAGGAGTCCGTGGTCTGATCTGATTATGGTATGATTAGTCAATCTCATTATTGATGCGTTGAATTCATACTAATCAGTATGTGGATCCATGGTAGAAATTGTTGTGTGCCATGAAGTTCAAAGTGCGGATAAAACTTTTAATATAACTTCTTTTCCAAATCAAATATAGAATTATATATAAAAATAGCAGTAATAAAATACGACGTATTGAAGCTACAATACATATGCATACACAATGGTTTATAACCCAAATTTAAACCATAACTTAAGGCATCTAAATTGACATGGAAAAGACAAGTACTTTATGACGAAACATTGCAAAAGCAAATACTCCCTCTGTTTTTTAAAAAAAATTGACACACTTACTATATTTGTATATTTTTCTAATTTTGTCATTTTTTTCTTTTATGGTAAAAAGTACATCATTCTCAATCACTCATTAAACTTTTTACTCTCTTCATTCAATTTTCTTCACACAATTCAAATTACAAAAAAAATACCTAAACCTATGGTTCTAAACATAATAAAACGGATGGAGTATTATAAATAATACAGAAAAGAAAACAATTGTTAGAACGACAGGTAATAAAGAAGATCTGGAATAATAGAGATGTAAATAAGTTAGAATCAGAATAAGAAATAAATATCATTTTTGATTGATTTTGTGTAAGTCATGTTCCATATTTATTTAGGTCTTGTATACCATTTATACGCACTATATATATATATATATCAATACATTTGTGGGTTTTACTTTCCATGATGGTATTAGACAGATTTCTCTAAATTTCATGGTTTTTTGTTTCTTCTTTTCTAGAAAAAAGAAATTCTATTCTCTGCCCGTGACTGTTGCCGGCCGCCTCCCACCACCACCGTCTTCCGTCGCCGATTGCGATCCCTAGTTACCGCCATCAGCATCCAGTCCAACTCGCCGCCGTTCAAACTCTCGCTGTTCGATCGGTGTTAGCAGAAGTCTCTTCTTTAGTTTTCTCCGGCGATCAGATCTTCTCGGTGACCACCCAAGTTCTTCTGTTTCATCTTCCTCCCCGGGTCTCTTCATCGTCGATATTCATTTCAGCTCCAGCATCAGATTTTGCTCCTCTCAAACGGATTTTTATCCATCTCCAGTGTCACCGACAAGCTTCAGCTCAAGCAGATATCGTCACCTCCGTCCTGAAATTCACGTGCTATAGAGCCCTCTCAACAGCTCCTGCAATCACGTGCGCGTCACTATCACGTGCATCACTCTCTCGCGCGCGTGTTCACGCGCCGATTTCCTTTGGCATCAGCTGTTTGTGCGCACTGCGCGGCCTCCTCAGGAATTTTTTTCACCTTATTATATTTATTTTTTACTGCAGTTATGGCTTATCTTGACCAGCCGCTGTGTCAATGGTGTGGTGTTTTAGGCCATGTTGCTTATTCTTACTCAAAACTACAGAGTGAATGGTACCAGTTGCAGTGTCAGTGGTGTAAGAAATTTGATCATTTTTCCTTGATGTGTCCTCACTTGGTCTCTCGGGCTCCTTCTCCCAACTCTTTACTGAATGCTCGCTGGATAGCTGATTCTAGCGCGACCTACCACATGACCTTTTCTCAGTTCGTCCTTGATCGCGTGACTCCTTATTCTGGTAACAAATGTGTTATTGTAGGTAATGGTTATGCTATTAACATTACCCATGTTGGTCATTCTTGAGTCTCCGATTCATTATCCTTGTCTGATGTTTTGGTGGTTCCACAAATTTCTAAAAATTTGCTCTCCATTAGCAAGTTGACTAGGGATATGAATGTTGTTATTTGTTTTGATGATTCTTCTTTCACTATTTCAATTTTTTTTACTAGTGATGTTCCTGTCAAAGGCCATTGTGATGGGGGTTTATATGTTTTGGATTTTGATGGTGATGCTTTATGTATTTTTGTTGCATCAAGTGCTTCTCAAGTATCTTTTGAAATTTGACATAGTAGATTGGGTAATGTTCCCCACAACATTATTTCTTCTTTGAGCAAGTCTGGATGTTTGTTAGTTACTAGTTTGATGTCTAAGCCTCATTTATGTCCCGCTTGTGAGAGGACTAAAGGCAAGCGCATTTCTATTAGTGATAATTTAAAATGTGCACCATGCATACTTGATCTAGTTCATTGTGATCTTTGGGGACCCTCTCCTGCTATCTCCCGTGCCGAGTACTCTTATTATGTCATTTTTGTTGATGATTTTTCTCAGTTCACCTGGTTATATCATCTGCGATAAAAGTATGATTTTGTGAAAGCTTATATGCATTTGAGGCTATTGTTGATAACCAATTTTCTACCACAATTAAAGTATTTCAGAGTGACGATGGAATCGAGTTTATGAACCATCGCATGCTATCACATTTTGCGTCTAAGGGCATTCATCTTCAGCTTTCATGCCCTTACACTCCAGAGCAAAATGGTCTTGCAGAGCGAAAGCATCGTCACATCACTAAGAAAGGATTGTCGATAATCTTTCATTCCGGCCTTCATTATTCTTTTTAGTATGATGCTTTCTCTACAACAACCTACATCATCAACAGGCTGCCTACTTCGGTTTTATTTGGCCAGTCTCTGCTCTCTATAATTTTTGGCACTACTCCTGATTACTTCAACTTTCATCCTTGGTTGTCGATTTTTTTCATATTTGAGCCCTTATGCTCCTCATAAATTGGTGCCTCGGAGTTTTCCATGTATTTTCTTGGGATACAGTTTTCAATACAAGGGTTATCGATGTCTTGATCCTCTTACAAAGAAAGAGTACATCACTCATCATGCTTGGTTTAATGAGTTATTTTTTTCGGCCACCCGTACTGGCACTATTATAGATTTATCATCACTGGGTGTTTCTTCTTTTTTGGAGCCTTCGTCAGTCCCTCCGGAGGTCTTTGAGCAATCTTCTTCATCACAATCACCCATTATTTTAGAAAATTTTAATTTTCCAACTGTACCGGAAGCTCAGGGCTATTCAGAGAATTGTATTTGTCTGTCACAGGGTAACCAGCAGCATGATCGACTGCAGTCGGCATCACCAACTCAAACAACTCTGCCACCGCAGCCGCAACCGATTCACGCTCCAGCCATGTGCCACTTGTCTAACCGTCGGTATCTTCTCCAGTTGAACCATTCCTGCTTCACCAATACTGCCATCGGTGCCTTTTGCATTACTGTTGCCAGCCTTAGGTTCCGTGTCATTACCTCAGGTTACGTGCCTACCTCGGGATCCGCACTAACTCTAGTTACAAACCCCTCTTCCCGACATCTGATTGCTACTTATTTGTGCACTGGTTCTTTATGGTACAAGTATTTTTGTGAGTAAGATATTTCTAGTTTACTGAGTGTTTTAGTTTTTAAGACCGAGGCTCGCAGTCATCGCTCGGATGTCAAGGATCTTGAATGGGTTGCTTCTATGGACTTAGTGATGGCTGCTTTGCGCACTCAACATACATGGGAGCTGGTTCCTCGTCCTTCCCATGCAAATATTGTTGGTTCAAAATGGGTTTACCAGTTGAAGTATAAATCTGATGGTTCCCTTGACCGAAACAAAGCGAGGTTAGTTGCTCAGGGTTTTTCACAATTGCTTGGTTTTGATTATGATCATACTTTTAGTCCAGTGGTGAAGGCCTCTGTTGTTCGTACTATTTTATACATTGCAGTTCATCGCAATTGGCCATTATGATAGCTTGATGTGAAGAATGCTTTTTAAATGGGATTCTGGAGTCTCTAATTTACATGGAGTAGCCTGCTGGATACAAAGACCTTATGCGTCTTGATTATGTGTGTCACCTACGCAAGGCCATTTATAGTTTGAAGCAAGCTCCACGCGCTTGGTTTCAGCGTTTTAGTTCCTTTTTTATTGGCTTGGGTTTTGTATGCAGTTCTTCAGATACCTCCTTATTTGTTTTCTCGCAGGGTGACTCTTTACTCTATTTATTAGTTTATATTAATGACATTATTATTACTGGGAATGATGGTTTTCTTATTCAGAAGTTTATTGATCGGGTTAATCAGGAGTTTAAGATTACCAATCTTGGTACTATGCATTATTTTTTGGGATTGGAGGTTGTTCGTACTTCCGAAGGCTTATTCCTTGGTCAAGCCAGATTTGCCAGGGACATTTTATTGCGATCTGGCATGCAAGACTCTGCGCCTGTTGCTATTGCATTTGTGGATTTTTGCAACTATCCAGCTCTTCCGGTAAGCCATTCAGAAACTTTACACTTTATCGTTCTTTGGTTGGTGCGCTACAGTATCTATCGATCACACGTCTCAACTTGTCCTATACTGTGAATATGGTCAGTCAGTATATGCAGGCTCCTACTGATGACCATTACCAAGTTGTCACTCAGATTTTGTGCTATGTACGCCACTATGGTCTTCAGTTTCGCGCAAATTCCTCTGTTTTACCAGTTTTGGGTTGCTCAGATGCTGATTGGATCATTGTACAGAGACTTGTAAGTCTACATATGGTTATGCCATTTCCCTTGGTGGCAACCTGGTTTCCTGGAGTACTAAGAAGTAGCCTACAGTTTCTCGCTCTAGTTTAGAATCAAAGTACCGTGCTATGGAAAATACTGGTGCGGAGTTAACTTAGTTGATGAATCTTCTTCAGGACTTATGTGTGACGTCGCGTGCTCCGCCCATCCTGCTGTGTGATAATAATAGTGCTCTCTTCCCGGCTCAGAATCCTATTTCTTATAAGAGAGCTAACATTGATATTGACTATCATTTTGTGTGTTAGATATGTCTTTTGGTAAGCTCAAGGTTGCTCATGTTTCTATGGACTTGCAGCTTGTTGACATCTTTACGAAGGATCTACCCCGCCCTCGGTTTGAATTTCTATGTTCCAAACTTTGTGTTACGACCAGTCCTACGCTTCGCTTGAGGGGGGGTAATAGAGAGATGTAAATCAATTAGAATCAAGATAATAAAGAAATACTCTTTCTGATTGATTTTGTGTATATCATGTTCCATATTTTTTTAGGTTGTACTCACTATATATATATCAGCGACAATGATTTGTAGGTTTTACTTTCTATCATAGAGCTCAAAAAAATCTTAAAATTCATAGGGATACAAAATTTTAGCAGATAAAGGAGAATTGGAACTGAAAAATCTAACAACCATCCGAAAATGGCAGAAATAGAGTAAAATCCACCATGGATGCAAATATTTTAGAGGAGAATACAAGAGTGTTTGATAACAACCTAAACCTTATGAATTTGGCCATGAGGTCGTCTGACATCTAAAAGCTAACTTTAGAAATCAATTGGGCTAGAATCCACAACTAAAGCTACAGCTCTCACTCAAATAGCTGGTTATAAAAATATACATGGAAAAATTAATGTCCCCCAATAAATTATAAGTCTCTTCTTTTTATTACCTTTTTTTGAGGTAAAATATCGAGATTTCATTCATTCCAAATGTGTCTTACAATGGTTGGGATATGATCCCACTGTGAAACAAAATCTAACTATATCCTCAGAGATAAAGCCTAAGTCCAATAGATCTTCCTTTTTATTCTTGACCACATTTATCACTATTTGTGCATCACCTTCAATTATCCTTAATGGAATGCCTTTTTCCAAAGCTGCCAGCAGTTCGGTTCGCAGAGCGATGGCTTCTGCTGATTTTAGAGTGTAAATGAGCGGTATATATTGTGCTCCTCCGCATATCCAAGAGACTTCATCGGATCGTATGTACCATCCTAGACATGTTCTTCTTGAAGATATGGCTGCATCGAAGTAGAGAGTATTTACATGCGACGGCATACGTGTACTTTGATTATGGCTCTCCTTAGTAGATTCCACTTTACTATTGATCTTTACCAAATCAAACCACATTTTCATCGCATAGCTGGCACAATGATGTGGTTGAAGATCATGGGTTTCTCCGTGAAGGAGTTTGTTTCTATGATGCCACAGTTGAGATAGGATTACACCAATTATAGCCATATCTTGTGATCCCAATTCTAAGATTAAGTCTTGAACCCATAGACCTGTATTTTGTTGTTGATATGCGAATATCTGTTCGTGTAGATTTGCTGCAAACCAGACTTTGTGCGCTAGAGGGCATTGGAAGAATAAGTGCTCAAGAGAAATGTCGTCCATAGAACAGCTCAAGCAGCACGATTCAGCTGGCATATGTCTTTAAATTAAGTTTACAGCTGATGGTAAGTGATTATTGCATAGCCTCCATAAGAAGTGTTTGACCTTTGGTTGTATTGTTAGAGACCATATCCTTCTCCAATGTGGGGAGGGTCTTGAGCTACCCATTGCCATATTTCCTGCAAAGGTGAAATTTGAGGAGTTAATACCCAAGTTATAGCCTGATTTGACCGTGTACTTACCGTCCTCTACTGGTTGCCATATCCATCTGTCTGGGCCTTGGGGGTTTGTACTTCTTGGCAATGATATAATAATATCTGACTCTTCATGATTGAAAGTGTTCCATACAAGATCTTCATTCCATCTTGGCCATTGTCAGTCATTAGGTGAGATACCGTAAGATTTTTAGGATAACTGTCCGGTACGGATGTGGGTTTTTGATTCTCTATTATCAGGAACCATAAATCATTTTTTATGTTTGTATCAGCTCCCAATCTAATCCTTCTCCAAATCCCATTCAGTAATAATTGTCTTCCTTCGAGAATAGATCTTCAGGCATATGACAGATTCCATCCTAATTTGGCATCCAAGAATGTCGTTGATGGGAAGTATTTGGCTTTCAAAATCTATGAAACCATGGAGTGTGGCTTCTCTAGTATACGCCATGCTTATTTTCCTAGCAGAGCGGTATTGAAAATTTTGAGCTCTTTAAAGCCCAAACCTCCCATACGTTTTGGCGAACATAGCCTAGTTCATTTAGCCCAATGTGTTTTCCTCTTCTGGGGTGTACTACCCCACCAATAATGGCTATAGAGCCTATATATGTCCTCTATAAGATTATCTAGAAGCATAAAGCACGACATAGTATAGATGGAGATTGCTTGAAGTACTGACTTTATGAGAATTTCCTTTCCACCATTGGATAATTGTTTATTCTCCCAACTTTTGTCCAGATCCTATTTTTTAACTCCTTCTAAAGTAGTAGGTTTTGAACGACCCAGGATTATTTGAAGTCCCAAGTACTTTTCATAAGCTGTTGTTTCAACCATTTGTAGAGTTGCAAGGACTTGAGTTCTTAAGAGTTCACGAGTATTGGGACTAAACATTATTAAGGATTTTTCCAGATTTATATTCTGACCTGATGCTTCCTCATAGAACGACAAAATATCTTTTAGCACCCTGGCTTCTTGATTAGTTGCTTCTCCTAATATTAATGTATCATCCGCAAACAAAAGGCGAGAAAGTATAGGATCCCCTCTTGCAATTTTCACTCCATGTAGTCTTCTAGTCCTTAAACTTTGTTTGATCATTTGAGAAAAACTATACTGCAAATGATAAACAAGTATGAGGACAGAGGGTCACCTTGTCTTAGTCCTCTAGAAGGTGTTACCCATCCAAAACATTTTCCATTTAGGAGGAAGGAGAAGCGTTCTGTCGAGATACAGTTCTCAATCAGATTTATAAAAGCTGGATAAAAGCTCATCTTCTCTAATATCTTTAGAAGAAAAATCCATTATATTCTGTCAAAAGCTTTGCTCATATCCAACTTAATGGACATCTGCCCCTTTTGCCCTGTTGTTTTTCTTTTTATATGATGATGAACTTCATGGGTTACTAAGACATTGTCTGTGATTAGCCTGTTCTTAACAAAAGCACTTTGGTTGCTCGAGATCACTGTATCTAAGACCACTTTTAACCGGTTTGCTCTGCACTTTGATATTATCCGATAAACCACATTACATAGACTAAAGGGTTGGAATTCAGTGATGTTCTTCGGCTTGTCCACTTTCGGAATGAGCACTACATTAGTGTCATTAAGGTTACTCATAAATATTCCTTCATTTAAGTATCGTAGTGCTTCACGTGTAACTTTTGGACCCACAATACCCCAGTATTGTTGGAAAAATGATGATGGCAGCTTGTATTTCGCTCGCCGTGTACGATCTTATCAGTTTATCATTCATCATTGACGAGAATTTTGATGAAATCTGATCTGCCAAATGGTTCACCACTAGTGGAGATGGATTAGAGCTTTTGAAAAGTGTCTGAAAATGGTTGGAGATAATGAATTCCATATATTTCTCTTTTGTACACCATCGCCCTGACTGATCTGTTAGTCTATGAATGGTGTTTCTTCTTTTCCGTTTATTTGTGAAAGAGTGGAAATTTTTTTGTTTTTCTGTCTCCTTTCTCCAGCCAGTGTTGTTTAGCTCTTTGTTTCCACCTTGCCTCTCCCATATCAAGGTGGTACTCCAGCTCAGCTTTTAAATTCGCCATGTCACTCTGTACTTCAGCAGTTATAGTACCTTGTTGGAGTCTCTTGAGATGATTTGAAATGTCCTCTTTTTTCTTATGCTGGTTGTAGAATTCCAATTTTGCTCAGGAAGCCAATCCACTTGAACATTCTTTTATTGTTTCTGACAGATCCGGTGTTACCGAGTTCCAATATTCTACAACTTTCTCTTGACATCTTGGGGATTGGATCCAACAATATTGGAACATGGTCTGACTGGTGGCTATACAAATGTTTAAGCGTTACCGTAGGGAAAGCATTTAGCCAATCAGGATTTGCCACAGCTCTATCTAAGCGTGCTTTAATAGTGTGGGGGTCTTTCTAATTTCTAAACCATGTGAATTTGTAGCCCTCATGTCCCACGTCAATTAAGTTACAATTATTCAGAGCTAGTAAAAAATCATCAATCTGGGTTAGAGGCCTGCAATTAGCATTTTGAAACTCAACCTGATGTAAAACTTCATTAAAATCCCCTATGCATAACCATGGCATATTAGGACCATTATAAAGTGCTGGAAAATTGCGCCAAAATTGTGGTCGCTTATTTGTGTCAGGTTCACCATAAATACATGTACAACGCCAGGGTGAGTAAGTTTTTGGATCTCTTACAGTAAAGTCAATAAAGTTAAAAGAGTAACTCAAAACTGAAACTTCCAAGTCTTTATTCCAAAGTAACGTAAAACCCCCTGAGTTGCCTACAAAATTAACAAAGACTCCGTGCAAGTCTAAGGAATCATGTAACCCTACTAACTTATTGGAAGTGCACTTAGTTTCACACAAAAAAATTAAATTGGGGGAAATTTTGCAACGGAGGTCTTTTAGATGTCTGAATGCATGAGGGTGTGACAGCCCCCGGCAGTTCCAACTGAGAAGACTCATGGGTGTTGGCGAGACTGGTTCTTGCCAGTCGCTGCCGTTGGTCCAAATGAGGGTGAGCCCACATGTAATTTTAACTCTGGGTCGAGAACAAAAGGTTTCATCAACTCTAATTTAAGTCTTTTTTGATCTTGTCCATCTTCATCATCCATTATTTCAGCAGTATCTCATGATTTTCTTTTAAAGATAGTGAGTTGGGCCTGTGTAGGTGAGTACTGGGCCACCACAATTAGTTCAGCATGCTTTCCTTCCTCAATTTTCTCTTTATTTTGGTTCAGAATCTGGATCCTCTCTACTGTTCCATCTATTTTTTGTGTTGTAGTGATAATCTCTGCGTCTCCAAAGAGAAAGGGATTCTGTGAACTGGGCGGATGGATTGACCGATCAATATTCGGTGGAGGAGCCTTTGTCTACGCAAGCTTTGATCCTCGGATGGAGCTAATTTCCTCCACAATTAGTGGCTTCATTAATGTGAGTATTGTCGGATCTATATCACCACATACGTCACATGGGATTTTTCGTTGCTCTTTATCTGGGTTTGCTGGATTGTATGTTACCATGGATGGTTGCTTGCTGCTCATAGGTGCCCAGGCTTTCCTAGAGATACTGATGATATCCACCTTTGGGCTGTTGGCTGTGAAAGCCCAATGTCCACGACGGTGGGGACTGTTGGCTATAAAGGCCTAATTTCCATGACGGTGAGGGCTGATGTAAGCCTGGCGGCGGTTTGGCGAGACTTGGCACAGGCGTCTCTGTGTTAGAGTTTGTCCAAATTTTTCCATAGGATCCTTTCCTGTCATGTGAGACAGACCAATAGCCTCTTGAACCTGTGTATGTTCAGCTTCTATTTCTGTGCTTTGTTTTTCTTCTTGATGCCCCATTAGTTTGAGAGGATAAATTGAGTCATTTTCTTCCTCTGAGGGAATTTCGATTACCACTGGCCTGCTCTCAAATCCCTGTGGTGGCGAATTCACGTATATGCTTCCTCCATCCTTGCCTCGTGAAATTTGTTTGTTAGATTGTGTTGGTGATGATCTCAGTAGATTAATTGGATGAGTCACCAGGGACTGGATGAATGCTTTATCGTAGGACGCAGGCTTGATCGACTGGCGGTGTTGATCCTTAATGCTCAATGCTTTCGCCCAGAACCTTTCAGCGTTGGCATCTGACATAAAATTTTATTCCTCCTGTTCCTGTAATGGTATATAATCCTTTCCAATTTGAAAATAGTTAGGATTTTGTCTAGGAGTATTAATAACTAGTTGTCCCTCTTTATTGACAGAGAAACTCTCTACACAATCATCTCCCTTTACTTTTAATGGGATGTAATTATTTTCCGCCTAGCAATCACGCTCTGTTACTGGCATAATAATATGGGAGCCATTTGCTTGCAGGGGGGAGGGGTTGGAGATTTTTCTCTGCTGGATTAATGCCTTGATTAGCGCCTTGAATGCTTCGGCGCTGCAATCACCGGAGTCCTTTGCCCCTGTTCGTTCCCGGCCATGGTTGGATCAGAAGCTGCATCCTTGTATATCACTTTCTCCTGGTCCTCCTTCAGCCTTCTTTGGTGAAGTACCCATGGGCTTTCCATCGGGTATGACTGATCATTTTCATATCTCAGCCAATGTCCATAGCTCATTGGCATGAACGAGTCTCGTTGTGGGGTATCCTTCTTCTGGCAGTTCAATTTCAAATGGTCCAAGCAACCACATAGTTGGCAGAACATAGGCAATCTCTCGTATTGAAAGTAAAACACGTAGTCAGTACCTTTGAATTCAATTGTGATTACTCTTGATGATGGCTTATAGACATTGATTATTGCCCTAAGCTTCAGTGTCCTTTCCATACATTTTCCAGCCTTATTTTTTGACACTTTTACAAAATCCCCCAGGTAATCTCCAATCAAGGCAGCCATGTCTGGTGTCATTAGAATCGGTGGGACGTCATGGATATGAATCCAGATGGGGGTCTCCGCAAAACTGAGATGATGAAGGCCCTCAGCTCCATCTGTTTCCACAAATACAACCAAGTGATGCTCAAAAGACCAGGGTGACGATTCGGTTACCTTGGACCTATCTTCTAGCCTTTCAAATTCGAACAGGGTGAGGTTGACTCCCATCTGGTATCCTTCCAACTAACCGTTACAGTTCCACACCCTCTTCATTGTAGAGATAATGTAGTTCACTCTTCTTGATTTCTGATTCAAGATCTTTGCACCTAGAAAGTACAATTTTGGTGGTTGTTCTCCGTATTGCAACAAGTTTGGGGCTATGATTCTATTTTGGGTTTCATTAGAGAGGTTAATTTTTGCATAATGAGCTATCAACTCTTCCCCCATTGTTGCAACAACAAGAGAATCTATGTGGCAGATTAGGAGTATAGGGAGAGTATGGTTGTGATGAATGAAATTGGTGAGAGCTGGAGGGTGTTGAATACGTGAATATATAGAGATTGATGGGATCTTCATATTGATGAAATTCCTTCAATCAAGTAATCGCAAATATCCTTAATAATTTTGTATGAACGTAAACATTTACTTTCTTCTCAAAATTCAAAATTGAAATTCAAAACAACATGTGAAAATAAGCTCTAGAATCATTGGTGGGATGATAAGATCTTGAAAATCTTGAAAAACTAGGAAAGGATTTCCTAGAGAGAGATTATGAGTAGAGAGAAGGCAGAGGTTTTTCAGGTAAAGTAACAGTGCAAGTTGGAATGGGTTTTCTTCTTTTTATTACCTTTGTCACTCTTCTTCACCCCTTTCCCCTCAATGTTCTCTCAATCTTTACACTTAAGCAAAAATTATTAATGATGATATCATATTGTTTAGGATTTTAGAAAGTGGTTTAAAAGGGTGTCGGGCCACAATTAAAAGCAATTTGCTAGAATATGTTGCCACCGTCAATATCTTTCAAATCAATTCACAAATCCATGCCTACAATACTGTAAAGCTCCAATTCCCTCAAAATTCATATTTCCAGGCAACGGTTTCAAATAGAACGACTAAATTGTTTTTTTGTCCCTTAAATATTCTGTAATACTTTCTTTTGATCTCCAAGATCAATACTGCATTTAATCAGCACTTAACATTCCGAAATTAATTTCTTTGATCCCTAGAGCTGGTTTTTAGGTAAACCAGAATGGATTTCTAATATAGCCAGAGGTATTTTCGTAATTTCACTAATAAAAAAAGCCTGAAAAATTAATTTTAGCATTATAAATATAACCGCGCGCGTGCAAAAAAAATTTCCTTTTACAACGCGCGTGAAGCCATGCGCGTCTTCTTCCTCTGCCACACATGCATCTCATGTGTGGCCCTCTTCCTCCTGCGTCGTTATGTTTCTTCCGCCAATGTAGGGCTTTGTTTCACTTCGTGAATCTGCCGCTCCGCTCGTCGTGACGTTGCTTCCCTGTCTCATCCTTCTCGTATTTTTCAATTCCTAGTAGTCAGCGGATCTCCCACCTTCGTAGCTCTGATGCGGCGATGAAGGTTTTTGGGTGATTGTTGAAGATGAGGGTCAACAGAGAGATCGATTGAGGCGGATTCAGGGGAGATCGATGGAGGGGGATTCGTAGGTGAATTTGGTTTGGATTAAAGGGCCAATTAGAGGTGCCAGAATTTCACGGCGGTGCCAGAGACTTCGCGTTAGGCAGTGGCAGAGGATTCCTAAGGAAGACGTCTTGTTTTCTTTTCTTTTTAATTTTTTTTAAAAAGTAGGGGCATAATGGTCATTTTATATACTTTGACCAATTTTACCGTTAACTTTACCTGAAAATCACCTCTGGGGACCAAAGAAATCAATTTCAGAATGTTAAGTGCTGATTAAACGTGATATTGGCATTGGGGACCAAAAGAAGGTATTGCACAATTTTTATGGGACCAAAAAAATAATTTAGTCAAATAGAATAGAACTTTATTTGACTAATCTCAAAATGTTATGTTAGAGGTGAAAATAATGAAAGCATGGACAATCGACTAGGTAATATAAAGAGTTAAGTGCTCATATAACCCTATGTTTTGGTGATATATGTTAATATGACTCTGTGAAGTTGGAAAGCGCTATTGTAACCCAATGATTTGCTTGAATGTGCTAATATAACCCTGGAGGTGTGAATTTGGCCAGAATTCAGTAAAATGACCATTATACCCCTAATTTAAAAAATTAAAAATAAATAAATAGAAAAGGTTTTTTGTACCCTTCCCTCATCTTCATCTACCCCATTTTATTTTTTCTCTCTTCTAAACCCCTTTATTTTTCCTCATCCACATTGAAAAGCCGCCCTAGCTCGCCCCTATCCTAGCCCGCAGGGAGCCTACCCAAGCCCACCTACCTCACCGCTCCGCTCGCCACCACTCCACAGCCACCGGAGCTAGTATCATTTCAGATAGGAATCAATCCAATCACACACATGCCATTCTTCCTAATTATTGCCCCGGAATTCGAAGTGGCAGTAGCGGTGGTCGAAGGAGGATTTGGGTCGAAGGGAATTTAGATTCAACGGCGATGGTTTTGTGATGGAGTGTGTGCGTGGAGTGAAGCAAGAATCCGATGCAGCGGGGGTGGTGGTCCGATGAATCCTTCTCGATCTGGTGGGAAGCCGTCGATCTGGTAGGAAGCCTTCTCGATATGGTGTCCAGGAGCCGAGTTATAGGGTCAGTGCTGTCGTGGTTGGTGGAGTGCGGGAGCCAGAGGATGGAGCCAGCACCGCCGCCGTGTCTGGTGGTGTCCCGAAGCCGAATGATGGCTTGTTTGAGATGTCCGCCACCGACATCTATGAGATTTGATGCCTTGTTTGAGGTGGCTGGTTGGGTGTTATCTGGCTAAGGTGGCTGGAGGTAGCGCTGCCGTAGTGGTGCCGCTGTGGTGGAAATGATGTTGTGTTTTACTCAATGATGATGTGTTTATTTCTGGGTTATGGAAATGATGATGTGTTTTACTAAATTAGGGGTATAAAACTCAACATCACTTCTATAAAACACATAAATATTTGTTTGATATTGTTTGGACTACATCAAACATTTGGTTGGAATTTTCCTGTCATAGACATCTGTTTCAGCGGCGACGAAATGGAGGCACGACAGTGGTGGTGGCGCGGCTTGGCGGCAGCAGTGGTGGTGGTGATGGTGCTTCTTAAGATGAAAAGGAAGAAGAACCTAGGGTATTTTAGTCAATAGATTTGTAATTTGAAAGCTAGGGGTATTTTAGTTTTTTTGTATTGGTCAATGGCGGAAAATACAAAGTCAACATCAGAATAGTGCCAAAAGGTTATATCGGCACTTTTAATGAAAAATACAGGATTACAATAGCACTTTCCAATTTCACATGATCATATTAGCACATACCACCAAAACATATGGTCATATCAGTATTTTACCCTAATATAAAATAGGTTGCTGTCTTTTTAAAACCAGAATCTTTGGTCTGTAACTGTGGTTGTGTAGGTAATATGCTAAGCCTACGATCTTGGTTCTACTTTTAATTTCATGTTTCAATAATTAGAAACATTTTGTGTACTAAAATGATCTAATCAGAGAACTCATCAAAATTTTTGGAAGTGCAGTTTTGTTCATAAAAGAAAAACAAAGTAGAATATATAAAAAATTTGCTATCTGACAATGAAAAATATTTATAAATTTGGTGATGAATCAGTAAATTTGGAGAAATTTACACTCAAATACAGTGGTAGAACCAAAAAAAAATTTTTAGGTGGGGCTAATTAATACCACACAGTGGTGGGATAGCGGCGAGAAATTTTTTCCGTATATTCTAATTGTGAATTGGGCGAGAAATGGCCAATCCAAACAAACATGGGACTTAATTTTTTTAAAAAAAATTTAATTTTTTTCTGTTCATTACTAACCAAAACGACGTCGTTCGACTTGAACTTAAACAACGTCGTTTTGGTAAAATATAAGCAAAAAAAAACCGTGACATGCCTTCTTCTCCGACTCCAATCGCCGGAAAAACAGAGCAATCGTCGAAAAAAGCGCAACCCTAAGTCCCTTAATGCTGGAAAGCACTACTGACCACTATTACCATGACGCCAGAATTACAGGTAGGGCTGGAACCCTATCTCGTGCCATGGTAGTTCCACCCCTGCTCAAATATGTGCTTCATAACACACAGTTACACGGAAAAAAAAGTAATTGTTTATATTCAAAAAAATCAATACAGTTTATACTATAATTACCGGATTTGAATTCCTTCAGACGTTTTGGAGCTCGGACTGAATATTATGGAAAAGTTGTATCAAAATGAAACTGAACCATGAGGCAACAAAGATTCAACATCAAGCATTACACCCGGTCATGAATTTTCATAAAAAGTAACTAGAGCTGAAAAATAATCATGTAGGGTATCTGATTTGATTATCAAAAAATAATCAGCAAGTTTCGCAAAAAGTAAATTCAAGGATCGTGCTTCAGCATTTGCAAATAATATGGGTTCATCATACAATCATACAATCATACAATCATACAATCATACAATCATACGGAAGTATTAGGAAGCTCTATAATAGTATTTTAACAATAGATTGAAGTACCTAACTCTAACTTTTCCATATGCCAGAAAATCATAAACTTGGTCTAGATATAGGAAGATAAATATTATTTCAGAATCTGCAACTCAGGTAATTATAGGAAAAGGCTCTTCAAATTTCTGGATTGCAAATTGGTTGGGCTCTGGACCACTTATTAATCGGGTGGAAGATCAGGTAAATGTCCCCTTTCCCTTTCTTACTGTGGCAGAATTTCAGCTTAATAAAGGTAACTACCTTCCCCATCTCTCTCTGCTATTTGGTTCTGATATTCATTTAGAGTTACTTAAGGACATACAAATCAAAGAATATCAGGATTATATGGTCTGGAAACCAGATATATATGGGAAATTCACAATTAAAAGTGCTTATCAGATTCTGAGACCAAAAAAAGCTGAATTGGAGATCTTTTCCAAAATCTGGCATCAGGCTTTGCCAAAGAAGATCAGTTTCTTTTTGTGGAAAATGTTACACTGTGCTCTTCCATTTGCTGATATTCTAATGAGACAAGGGTTCCATTTACCTTCTAAATGCCCATCATGTGATCATACTGACTCTGTATCCCATTATTTCAACTCATGTGGTTCAGCTTCTTTTCTGTGGGATAAGTTCCATGATGCATTACATCTGCCTGTTAGATCCTTTAACACAATATGGGATAGATTAGAATTCTACTGGCTTTTTAAACCGGCATCACCTCACCATTCTATCAGGCTCACTCTCTCTGGTTTGATATGTTGGCTATTATGGAAAAGTAGAAACGAAATTATACACGACAACAGGAGATGCAGTGTCATTAATCAGTGGAAATATGTAACTGACTTGTGTCACATGAGCTATTCGGTAAATTACAAATTCTGTTGTCATTCACAATGTAGTCTGGTTAACAGAAATCTAGTCCCACCGTACAAACGGAGAATCAGGAAAAAATTAAACATACTCAAATGGGAGCCTCCTGATTATGGATTGAAAGTTAACTGTGATGCGGCTCTACAAGGAAATTCAATTGGAATAGGGTGTGTGTTGAGAGATCTACTTAAAAGAGTGAAATCAGCAGTATCATGCTATATGGAATACCCTGATATCTTACCACACCCTACCTTATTAGTCCTTAATGCAGAATTGCTTGCTATCCTCGCAGGTCTTGAAGCAGCATTGGGCATGACTCTTCAGGTGCACATTCAATCAGACTGTTCGTTAGCGATTCAAATTCTTGGTGGTCATAGCTGCCCGTGGCAGCTTATCAAGATCCGAGATCAGATTAACACGGCAGCATCGAGCTTCCAAGCTGTTACATATAGTCATATCCATAGAGATGGCAACCAAACTCCGGATTTTCTAGCTAAACTAGCAGTTAGAAGAAGGATCACCTCTACATTTATGGAAATTCAGGAGTCGATCAGGTTTAACTTTCTTAATCGTAGGGAAATCTTGTTTCCGCAATTTAGATGGTCGAATCAATTCCTTACTTAGTTGCACTGTATTAGGTTATCGAAATGGTTCTTGGCTTGATTTTCGTTGATTGTCTGGCCATCGTAAGCTTCACACAGGGGGTGGAGAGCTTACCGATGGAATCACATTCAATAAAAATCTGCCGAGAACAGATCCTTATGTATAGTTACTACTTTTATTGTACTTGGCTGTTTTGGCATGATTTAAGGGAGTGGGATCCCATAATAAACAAACCCCACTCATCGAGGATGAGTTTTTGAATAAAAAAAAAAGTACCTAACTCTAACTTCATTATTCACCAAAATTTAGAGACAAATAATGCTACCTCCCATAAACGTCTTTCGTGAGAGATCTTAGCAAAATGTGATGATGTGGAGAGAGTGGTTCACCCAAAAGTTCCCTTAGCTTACTTATATCTTGGGATGCCTACAGACAGAATGTTAGATATCACGCCTCAAAATGAGGATGAGGCAATAAAAGATAATATAACAATATAGCATTCACTCCACTAAGTGGGGAAGGCAAGAAGCACTAAGTGCGTCTCTTGAAAGACGGTCTTTTCATAAGTCATGAAAAGATTAAAATTTAAAGTGTAAATTAGAAGAAATAAAGATAAAATTTTTGGGTTGCATGAACCGGGCTATAAATTTTATAACTACTACATGTTGCATACTAAATTTTTAATATTGCAACTAAGACCTTTTACTTTTTATTATTCAAATTAAACTCCGTCTTTCCATAAACTTATGGAATGACCGTCTTTCCCAAGACTTTGCCCTACTTCCTCCGGTCCTCTATTTATTTCCCCATTTTTTCTGACATTTTTTCAAGGCATGTTTGACCATCGATAACTTTTTTTACGTACGATAATAGATTACAAAATTTTACTTTTCAAAAACTACATGTTACGGAGAATCCAAAGATATCTCACATAATATTCATTACTGTATACAACAAAAGTTATCGATGGTCAAACATGCCATGAAAAAATGACTGGTCAAAAGGGACCATAAATAGAGGACCGGAGGGAGTACATCTTAACATGTTCTTGCACTAAAACATGTAATGCCACGTACATTATGTAACACCCAGAACTACGAACAACCTGCTCAACGCAAGTAGCGGGTTGAACCTGGGCGTGTTACCAAGAATCAAATGGGTCAGATTACTTATATGTAGTAACGAGCAAATATAGTTTCCATGGAAGAAAATTTAAAAACCAAAACAGAACATACTATTACTGTGAAAGTCTTTATACAAGTATTAAATAGGGGTTTTAACAAAAATACAGGCAAAAGTTCAAAAAGATCCAGTAAGGATCATTTTTGCATTAAATATTTTACATTACTATAACGAAACCTAAACCAAAAGATTCTGAAGGTTCGTCCATGATCATTTCTCAAAAGAAGTAAAGGTAGCAACATGCTTCGGTCTAACTGCTCAGCTACACCTATTAGAGTTGGTTAAACTAGGGTAAGCTCCTTGTTTAGTGGGGTTCCATCGCCAATAATTATCAATTTTAATTTAGTGATCACATAATGCAAATTGCCACATAAACCCAAGCACATAGTAAAAGCATACGGGTGGGTTATGCTGAGACGCAATCAAGTTCCTATATGGCTATTGCGACTAACATCAGGGGGCATAAACCCTTCAATAGTGCCCAAAGGCTACCACGATCCAGAAATCCATACTCGTCAACAACACCCAACATGTTCAATTACGAGCTCATGTTAGAAAACCATATGGTTATGCTAGCATACCGAAACTCCACGTATAACCGATTTAATCAGGCGGTCCGGTATATACTGTTCCTCATAGATTTCGACCAGGATGTATCACTTTCTTCCAAACACATGAAAGTATGAGACATTTGGTTTCTTGTCCTTCCAAATCTCGTAAGACATTTTTGCTTGTCAATAGACGCAGATATACTCGATTGATTGTATAGCAAGTTGTGTTAATGGCTTCTGCCCACCATGTTTTGTGAATTTCTTTCTCGGCTAACATAACTCGAGCCATCTCTTGCAGAGTTATGTTTTTCTGTTCCACAACACCATTATGCTGAGAGGTGATTGGTGCAGAAAACTCATGTTGAATTTCGAGCTCATCACAGAAGTCACTAAATTGAGAATTTTCAAATTTTCTACCATGATCACTATGAATTCAAACAATCTTCCTGAATGGACTTCCTTTTTCAGTCTGTAATTTTATCTTGAGACTTCTAAACACTTCCACAGTATCAGAATTTTCTTTTAGAAATGCTACCCACATAAATCTGGAGAAATTATCAACACATACAAAGATATATTTCTTGCCACCTATGCTAGGTGTATTGACAAGACCCATTAGATCCATATGCAATCATTCCAAATTTCTTGAGGTGGTTATATATTGGACTAAAGAGTGGGAAGATCGAATTTGTTTACCTTGTTGACATTGTCCACAGACAATTCCATCCTTTCTTGTTAATGTAGGCATATCTCGTACTGCCTTTGCATTTGCAATTTTCACCAAGCTTTTGTAATTGATGTGACTGAGCTTCCTATGCTATAGAATTCCTCAATCTTATTTAGAGATCATACACCTCACTTGCCATTCCAGAATACAACAATTATCTGATGGTCGAATGCCTGAAAGGACTTTGGCTTCTCCATGTTTCACTATACATTTATCTTTCTGAAATTCCACAGTCATATTGTCGTCACACAGTTGACTTATGCTCAGCATATTGGCCTTTAAGTCTTCAACAAATAGAACACTAGTGAATACTGGGAATCACTCAATTTGTTGTTCACCTTTTCCAACTACTCTACTCTTCTTTCCATCACCGAAAGTGACAAAACCACCATCGTAAGGTGTGATAGTTATGAGGAATTCCTGGGTGCCAGTCATGTGGCGAGAACAACCACTATCAAAGTACCACGAATCTCTGGAATGTGCTATAAGAGAAGTATGTGCAATAAGGCACGTACTAGAGCTTTTGACAACCCATACCTTTCTGACCATCTTTGATTTCTGGACATCGTCTATGTTGGAACATACCGAGAGTTGAAATCCTGCCATGATGTCTTTGAGTAGTTTCTGGCATTGTTCTCTGTGTTTCCTTGGTATGAGCAGTAGCTTTATATGAGAGGTTTCCGTTGATGAGGCTTGCCATACTTTCTCTTTATCTCTTGGATCTTTGACTTGAGCATTACTGTGCTCTTAGGTATCTCTCGAGTCTTAGACTTGAGCGTGATTGTGTTCTTTGGTGGGTTGTTATACCTACTTCTATGTCGATCTCCAAAGCTCTTTCGTATTACCAGAATATCATCAAGTTTTGCTTTTCCAGAGTTCAACTTAGTAATAGCTGCTTCAGATGCCTCAGCTCTCTTGGTTGCTGAAATTAAATTCACATTCAACTCGTCATTCTCCTTACTGAGTTCAGCAACTTCCATACGCAACTCCTTTTCTATCTCCGCTAGATGTGTTTTTTCTTCCTTCAGTACTTTGTTTGTATCAACTACTTGAAGCCACATAGCATACATATTTTCGTATGTACTGTAGATTTCTTCATCATTGTCAGATTCGTGATTATCCTTTGATGACGATGTTTTGAACGCCAACTCTTTTTGGACCCTTTTTGTAGTGTGCTGGAATGTCATCTCATAAGTTTGTAATGATCTCATTAATTCATCTAAGCTCATGGTGGCTACATCTCTTGCTTCTTCTATTGCTGCAACCTTTTAAGAAGTGATCTCAAGGTCCTTTTCACCAATTTCACCTCTTTGTAGACTTTTCCATGTTGATATGTCATATTGGATATGTCATATTGGAGATGTCCCTGAGTTTTTCGTTAAATATAGAAATAGTGTCATCTTCCTCCATCTTGAGTTCCTCGAACTTTGTATCCAATATCTGTAATTTAGATTCTCAAACTCGACTAGTTCCTTCGTGAACAGTTTGCAGAATATCCTATGCTTTCTTAGCTTGATGACATGTAGAGATGAGTTTGAACTGATTTTCATCAACTACCGTGAAGATAGCATTTAATGCTTTTGAATTTTCCAGTGAGGCCTTGAGTTAATCAGGAGACCAAGTAGATTTGTCTTTGAGTTTCTGCTCCCTTTGACTTGACTCTACTTCTTTCGCCTTAGAGCTTGTATCTGCATCCTCAGTAGGGCGGTTCCACTCATTTTCAACATAGTACAAAGCAAGTTATTCCAGTGAGTTGATGAAAACTCTCACTCGTGCTTTCCAATAATTGTAGTTGTTACCTTCCAGTAGAGGTGGCCGAGACACGGAAGCTTCTTCTTTGGTTTCCATGGTAAAACTGGATCACACTTTCCTTGACACAACCAAGGGAAAAAATGTGACCAAGCTCTGATACCAAATGAAATTTAATTTTACCGATTTTTCTTAATTATTACTAGTATGTTTAAACATAACCTATCTAACCAAGTATGCAATAAAGTAAAGCATAAAAGACACAAGACTTGACTATGAAGCTCGGTGAAATCCCCCTATATCTGCGGGGCTGGGCCAGTTCAAAATAAATCCACTAATCAGAAAGTTATAGTACAAAGTACACCATACAAAATACTTATCTTTACTAATCAAACGTGTGAATTCTGCTAGCTCCCCTAGCTACCGATCCGCCTTGATCAGACTCCCTCTGACCACGAAACTCGTCGTATACAAAATACTTATCTTTACTAATCAAACATGTGAATTCTGCTAGCTCCCCTAGCTACCGATCCACCTTGATTAGACTCCCTCTGACCACGAAACTCGTCGATGCTAGATCTCCTCTTCCCGAGGAATTAAGGCATATGATTCTGAACTTTGAACGACAGGTCACGTATGTTGGAACATATAGATCTGGATCTTTGCAAGACTCTCGGAAAGATGAAAATATGTATACAGATTTTCTCAGTTAAAAATGTGAGTTTAATGCAGCCATGATGTCCCCTTTTAAATCCATAAGAAGATCGGAACTCTTCATGATTATCTACATAATATTCCTATTCTTTATCTGCTTCTGAAGCATATCCAAATCCCATAAATAACGGAATTTTTGTTATCACAATGTCTCCCATATATTTGATAAACTCAATACCATATTTGTAGGGATTTTCCGTAAATCAAATATGCTTCTACCGCCTAACATATTGCAGAATATTCAGATTTCCATAAATCACAAATACCATAATATTCTGTCTTTCTTCCGTAAGATCTTGTTGGCGTAATTGTGGCTTGTTCGCATATTCCAACATGGAAAGTTTTTTGTTTCCAAACTTGTTCACAAATTTCCAATTAAATTACTCAATGAAAACCACTTGACTTTACAAATATATTTGAATTTAACCGGCATAAAATAGCATGCAATAATAAATTTTAATTCAATTTGTGCTAGTGCGATGAAAATACTCACTTTTAAAATGGTTGCAGTTGATAACCAATTTTTAGTTGACCCTTCCCATCAGCAAAGTAAGTATGTGAGGCTTTCTTTGATGACTAATGTTTTAGTGAGCTTATCAAGTTTCTCAGGTGACAAATATTTTAGTGAGTTTATTAGGCTTAAAGGAAAGAATCACACCGGGCTACTGCATGGGTGGGTCTCATTTTAATTCAAATTTGGGACACGTGTGTAGCACGTGTCCCTTGTGGAGATTAGACTGGTTGATGGCGTCTTTTAAATAATGCAGAGAGGGGACACATAAGTCCCTCGGGGTGCGCCACCTACCCCATTTGTGTCTTAATTTTCATTGTTTTATGCTTTGTTTCCTTTTTCTTCCCTGCTAACCTATTATTCCTAACATAGCATAAAGCCTCCTAATTTTTGCACTTGTTTCTTCTTCTTCTTTTCTTCCCCTTCTCTTCTTTCACTTTTTCACCATTTCCCACTTATATCTTTCCTAGTTCATTATTATTTCATGTTTTATTAATTCATTTATTTAGCCTTAAAACTCTCTTTCTCATAATTTAATATTGGTAGACAATTACCAATATATTTATTTCAATTGTAATTACAACCTTTCATTATAAAACTAATAAAAATATAAATATTCATTAACAACTTAAATTTCTATATATTTTTTCTTAATAACTTATTATTATTACCCTTTGTATGCACGGATTGTTTTCTCGCTTTCTTCTTATTTTGGTGCATTATTATTCATTACCCATTACTTGAACGAATACTATAATAAAGCCCATATTTTACCTTATTGTTATTATTATTATTATATTTTATATTATACCTACTTATTTATTTCATTTTATTTTATGTTAAAAAGATAATATGTAGGGGTTGAGTTGAAATTGTTGTGGAAAGTAGTCAAATAAGTTGAATAAAAGCTATGATTCAGTTTTAAACTTAACCATTACTTTCGCGTTGGATTCATTAGCGTCAGGGATTCATAGTCCCTCCAAACCCCCCCCCCCCCCCTAATGAATGTTGTCCCGAAATTCACATTTTCCATGAATAACTCTGGGTACTTATCCCTTATGTCAGTTTCCAGTTCCCAAATTACTTCCTTGACCTTATGGTTTCTCCACAATACTAAAACCATAGGGATTTCTCTGGAATGCAAAGTCTTGATTTTCCAATCCAGTATCTTTATGGGTATCTCTTCGTACATCAGCTTTTCATTCAATTGTAAGTCCTCATGTTTTAACACATGTTCATGTTCAGGGTGGTACTTCTTCATGAGTGATATATGGAAGACATCTTGTAATCTTCCCAATTGGTTAGGCAGGTTAATTCGGTACGCAACTGGTACGACTCGTTGGGTAATCTCTAAAGGGCCAATGTATCTAGGACTTAGCTTCCCTTCTTACCATGCCAACTGAAACCCTTGGGTTACTTTAAAGAATACCCAGTCACCAACTTCAAACTCCAAGTCCCTCCTTCGATGGTTTGCGTAACTCTTCTGTCGACTCTGAGCCGTTTGTAGGCGCTGCTTTATCATCTTGACCTAATCCATGGATTCCTCAATCCAAGGTATACTAGCAACCGGGAGATTATTTTCTCTCTAATTTCTTCCCAAAAGAGGGGTGTCTGACATTTTCAACCATTGAGTACTTCATAAGGGGCCATACCAATAGATGGCTGATAACTATTGTTATAAGAAAATTCTACCAAAGGCAAGTGAGTGACCCGCCTTCACTCGGGGTGGTTAATTGTAAATAATTAACTCGATCGAAGGCTTTGAGAGGTCAAAGGAGAGTCAGCTTTAATTTATATTCTGCACACAACTCACGTTTATCCTACCGATAGGGTAATTAGTGGCAAGCCCTGGGTATGTCCATAGACATGCTAGGGCCTAATAGTCAATTAAACACAACCACGTCCGGATTGTCAATCTGTCCGTGTTGGTAGGAATAGATAGTATGGTAAACAGGGTGGGGTGGTTTTTCAATTAACAACAGAGGACATGAAAGATAAAAATCAAGTAAACTATATTAGCTAGGTACTTGGGGGAATATTTGCATAACATGGTTGATTAAATGCTTCGATCCTCTATTCATTAACATACAAGACATCGACAACCTAATTTTGTGCTCTTTACACGTGGTGTGGTTGATGGTCAACTCTTCCCTATACCTATCACGTAGGGTGTTCTTGCAATCTTCTATCGGCACCACCTCCGTATACAAAAAGGGTCTGATCATTGTTATAGGTCTGTTTCTCCCTCACAAAAGCATAAATCAACACATGAATACAATTATCCCCAAGCTATAGAAACTAATCTCTAGACATGGAATTCAAGTATTTCATGAATTCCACATCAAAGGGCTAAAGAAAAATAAAAAGAGAAAGAGAAAGAACCTAGAGAGAAGAGAGAGTGTTTCCCTCTCTAAGTTTCTATCCCAAATTACAAGACTAAGATATGAAAAAGAGTCAAAAGTCTCTAACCCTAGTAGACTAAGGCTCTCTATAAAAAGTAGTAGGGGATTGGGCCTAAAATAGGCCAAAAAGTGTCAAAACCCTAGTCAGCTGCCACTAGCACGGGCCGCCGCAGATAGCGCGGTTTACGCCACTGATGTGGCTCTTGTCGGCTTGGGGTGCCAGATCTGGCACGACCCATTTGCTTCGTGCCGGCATGGGGCACACGATTTGGCACAACTGATTTACGATGCTGGCGCAGGGCGTTGAATTTGGTGTGGGTCGTGCTAGTTGTGATCGCGTCGTCTGCCCATCATCAGGAGAGTCATTTTTGCACTTTTGATCTGCAACCCTTGTCATTGGCATAGGCCGTCATAAGAATCCTCAATTTGCTCAGTCTTTTGGTGTGGGCTGCTCAATTCTTTACATCCCACCGACTGTTCTTGACAATTTGCAATTGGAACCCCGTGGGCCATAAAAAATGGGCCATTGGTGCCTTGCTTAGTGCCAACCATGAGCAGTCTGTGCTCACCCATTGATGCTTTGCTACGGATGAATCATTGGCCCATTTTGAGAGTTCTTGCAATTGATTGTATGGCTTCAAGGAGACAAATCCAATGGAACCAAACTCAAAGCCTGATTCTTCTTATATCGTTCCCAGAATTGGTGCAACTCTCAGACCACGATTCGCCATTTCTTCCTTGGTTATTTTTAACTTCAATGCCGCCTATCTTTGGCTCCATCCTTCCAATACATGATTTGATGTCAGTGGCCTTCATCTATTACAATTCTAATATGAATAACCTTCGACTTCTTCTACCGTTCTTGCGAACGGCCTTCACATAGAATGTAACCAAACGTACCCATGAGCAACCTTCTAAGGATGATCAGAAAAGAAGATCTAGGTGCCCATGGATACAAGGTGTCTATTAGAACCAATTAAGTCTACAAACTATGGGATTTAGACAAGAAAACCAAACATAGGGGTAAACCCCTTGTCACGTAAACTCAACTAACACTAGCAATCCAACATATAAAATGAACCATTTATTATGCCAAATGCAACGGTTAATGAACGTATAACGAAACACATCAGACCCCCAACACTTAACCATTTACTCATCCTCGAGTAAATAAAGACAAGAAAGAAACTAAGCAAAATGTAGCGTGCACACATAAGTTAACCGAGACATATAACTTATTCCTAGATTACCCCGTTTCCCCCAAAAGAGCAAGAATCTCACAACTCTCACACTCCCTGAAGAACCTAAGTAATCTAACCACCTAAAATAAAATGTATAAAAAGTTAAGCAAAGAAAGATAAGTGCTAAGCTAGCTTACTTTTCCCAAAATGTTCCCCAAAAGCAATCAAAGAGTTGTCTCCAAAAACAATCAACCAAGGAAATCCAAGAGTCGTCGGCTTGGTTGTGACATAGGGATAACTCTAGATTCTCGACCTAATTACAACCAAAGCTGATGAAAATGTATCGTTAACCTAGTTTTTTGTTTTCTCTCAATTTCTCTCATTTTTCCTAGGAGCTCTTTCGGGTTTTCATCCTAGCTTTCGCACATGTTGAGCTCACATTCTCACTTTTTCCACATGGCCTCTCATTTTTACTTAGGAAACCTAGCCGGTTCTAGCCTCTCATTTTTACCTAAGCCTTTCGACCTATCTAGGTTTTTTTTCAAAATTTTCAATTTTTTTGTGTAGCACAAAATTCCCCAAAGTCGGTCTTCATACTACAAGAAGATGAGATCAAATGAAAAAAATGAGGGAAAGAAACAAAGTTGGTTTTCACACCAAAGTTGTCCCAAAACACTCCCAAAAACAAAATACAAAAGATTCCCTCACACCTAAAACAACCAAAAGTTCAAATGAGGGAAAGAAACAAAAAACGGAAAAGATACTAATCCAAAAATCCAAACAAGTAGAACATAGGTTGAGAAAAATAATAGCAAATGAGATACAACCATAAAGATGTTCCAACCCCTCCCTCACACTTAGTTCATGCAATGCCCCCAATGTATGCAACTAAGGTGAAGGAAAGGTTGTAGTCAACCAAAAATCAATGCCTCTGCGACGTTTGGCTTCTTGCCCCTGCCCGTGCGGAGGATCCTGATAGCCATCTCCAATGCCAGAAGTCCTCAACATATTGCTGATATCCTTGAGGCCCTTATGCAGTGCTCCCATACCATCTGACAGATACTGTCGTTGATCATTAACTCTATCAAATCTCATAATTGTGTCCCAATGATGGTCGTCTACCTACATGGTGACAATGACCAAATCCTGCCTAACCCTAAAAATAGAGTGCTCCAAAGACTATCCCCAATCAGGATGGTACTATGGTGGTAGCTGAGTCTACATAGGGTAGTAGAAGCAGACTCGAAACCTAGTGACACATGCTCTCTGAAGGGGCTGTAATAAGGGTGCTGCCACGGGTGAGCCTCATACTGAGAATGGCTGGAAATACTGTGTCGGTGATGCTATAGGCTCGGTGGAAACATACGTTTACCATGCCTGCTATACTCTGTGAAATCCTGATAGTGGGATGAGATGCTATGCCTATGGGAACCACCAGCGCTGTGCCAGGTAGAATGATAAGACCCCTCATGAATGCTGATCGGCCCCTAAGAATTGGGTGGTTCTCCAAATATCTACTGGAAAGGTGGCGGTGAGGCTAAGAGGTGCTCCATAGGTGGTGGCATAGCCTGAGGTGGAGGTGGCTGCTGCTGAAGGGAAAGCTGATATGCAGGCTGCTCTGGAACCTACTCCTGCTGCTTATACTCCTCCTCATAATTATCTCCAGGATAGTGCTCTCCCAGACCTACCTCCAAGTTTGCATCGTGCTCGATGATGAGGTCCTGCACCTTGGAGAACTTGCTCAATTGGGTTCTCGCACTCTAGGGCAGCCTCATGAATTTCTTCTTCTTGTAAATCAAGAAGATGGAACCATATTATCTTTGCATAAACTTCACCTCTTCTATGACAGGAAGAGTTAGTGTAAATGGTGCATTTGGGTTTGCCATTATATCATCACTCTCCAGAAGCTGGAAGTGCCGCACCAGAAGTGAAGCCATACTTTCATCGATATCTTCTCAGTGCGGGCTGCTGAGAAAGTGAGATCCATACACCCATAGACAAAGTCATCTAGCAAATCAGGGCAAGCTCTCCCCATGCAAATAGACTAGAGCCTCCAATAGTTCTCATCAGTGAAAGTGATGGCCTCCCCATGACAACTAACTATCACAGTCAACAAACTAGCTACATATCTCAGTGATGGGTGCACTATGTCGCTAATTTTGCTCTCCTTCCCCCTCAGTTGTCGGGTGATGGCAGCCCAGAATGGAACCAACTCAAATGTATCTGGCCCTTTGTACCCTGGCACCTTCCTCTACTCCTTCTATTTGAAGATATCCTCCAACTAGGCATAGGTCAAAGTACGATTCATCTCCCAAATGGAATATGATATAGAGCCCTCCTCATCTATTTCACAGCTTCTCAACAGTAGCTAAAAACTCCAGGGTGTAACTGGTGTATGTGGGGGTGGACACGGTGGTGAACTTCTTCATCCTGATCCTACCCAGTAGAATCTTGCCAAGCTTGTAGATTTTGAAATGCTTAAAGGTCTCTTCATCCCCAAACTTTGTCTCCAATATACGTTGGTCCATAAGGCACCCCCACCTTATCTTATGCTTCTGAGTTAGGGTAGTCAACCCCATATAGGGCACACTAGGCTCTCCTCTATACCTCTATCTATGAGGCATGATGTCCACAAAAATATAGCAAATAGCACAGACAAATTATGTAAAATTTTCTCAAACCACCCCCAACACAGAACAACATCCTCCAAATAAATCTAGCAACCACACTAATCACCAAAAATTCTCTAATGCAAACACAATCCCACAGAAAATACACTAATCCTATCTCTCTTAATAAGAGTAGGTTCAGCCAAAAATACCTCAAACGATGAGTGTGGTGAAATCTCCGCTCGAGGAATTTGCAGCACCCCTCATAGGTTGAGTCAAACTCCAATGCCCAGAATGGATCAAAAATTGAGATCTCCGGAGAAAAACCAACCTGCAACCGTAGCTTCCTCGAATAAACTTGGAAAATTCGTGAACTTTTTGGGGCTAAAATCTAGTGGATTGGATAGAGCTAGGAAATATGAAAATTTTGATATATAGTAGGGGCAAATCGTGTGAAAAAATGAGGGAGTTATGGCCAAAAGAGTGAAAGAGGGAGGGGCTGGAATTTTTGGTAAGGAAAGGAGGAGAGGATGCGGGTGGGGGAAAGATAGAAAAGAGATGGAGCTGGTGTAGTGAAGGGCTGGAACAGGGCGGGTTAAATAGGGGGTAGGCTAGGCTTTGATTGGCTTAGAAGGGTAGGCATCACAGATCCTTAGGCGCGATCCGTGCCTACACGCGACCTCATGCCACATCGCATACATCCAAGCCAGGTGCATGTCAGCCTCATGATGATGCTACTACAACTCATGCTGGGTGCATTATCTGTGCCCTCATGTCAGCCACATTAGCCTCATGCTGACTGGCTCTGATGCTGCCCTTATCCTGTGGGGCGGCCCGTGCCGAATCTCATCACAAGGCCCTTGTATTGGCTGGGTAGCCTCATGCCAACAAGCTCTGACACGACCCATATCTCGCGGCACGATCTGTGCCAAATCCTGGCACGTTCCAAAGACTTTTCTTTCTGCACATGTATCCAAAAATACTAAAACCACGAGTAGTACTATTCCAAACAAAATAGATGACTAAAATTTCCTAAAACTTACCACAAAAAATCAAACTCACCCCTAAAATTTTAAAAACTTTGAAAAATTGCCTACTTGAAGTAAAAACATCGTTTCTTTATTGTCGTCTTCACGACTTATTTCCCCCTCAATTTTCCAAATTAAAAAGAGTGGATTGGTGGGTCACCAGAATCACCATTCTTGACACCACTAGTGACCACATAACGATGGACAAGTCGCCACATCATTCTTGGTTTGCATTTTACCTTTGGAGCGATGAACCAAACAAACCAATCTTTCTCAAGAGTGGATATATTCTTGTTGAGTTTGGGAGTCGAAAGAGACTTAGGAGTTTTTAATTCCTTGGCCTGCTGCATGTTAGTCACAAGATTCCGCAGTAAAATATCCTCATTCAAATTAGAAGAAGCATGCTCAACAAGAATAGTATCACAATTTTGATCATTCAAACAAGATAAGGCCTGTAGGGTTTCAATATAGGGGAATATTTCATTTTGGGAAATTTCAAAATTTTCTTTTCCAATTTTTTTCATGCATCATGCAAAGGATAACAAACAAATAAAAATAAGATAAAAATAATACTAACTACTCAACTAACGTGTTATGCTAATTGTCAATTAGACTGATTAGCATCCCCGACAGTGGAGCCAAAATTTGACCTGTCTTCACTCGGGTCATTAATTGTAGCTATTTAACTTGAGTGAAGGCCTTGAGAGGTCAAAGGAGAGTCAAATTTAAATTTATATTCTGCACCCAACTCACTAATATGCTACCGATTTGGTAGCTAGGGCAAGCCCTGGGTATATCCACAGAAATGCTAGGGCCTAATAGTCAATTAAACACAACAAATTTTGGGTTGTCAATCCATCCGTGTTGCTAGGAATAGATAGTATCATAAACACGGGGGTTGGTTTTTCAATTAACAACTAAGGACATGAAAAATAAAAGGCAAGTAAATTATATTAGCTAGGCCTTTGTGGAATATTTTCGTAACATGGTTGATCAAATGTTTCGATCATCGATTCATTCACATACAAAACATCGATAACTTAATCTAGTGTTCATAATACATGGTGTGGTTGATGATCAATATTTTCCCGTACCTGTCATGTAGGGTGCTCTTGCAATCTTCCATTGGCACCACCTCCGTAATTGGGGGAGTACCACAAGGTTCAACCATGTTGTAGGTTTGTTTCTTCCCCATACGATTACATCCCAGGTACTCCACCACAGATGCTCTACTCTCTAGGCATATGAACAAGGCAAAGGGAGGTAGATATCTTATCTATGACACTAGAACCTCTTACAACCCAAGCTTTCTAATTTTTTTCCATCCCTACCTGTAAACCTTCGAACCAACTGGTCAGCTAAGACTGGTGTTCTATCATCATAATAGTAAAACTCGAAAAAGACCTACGTGCACACACTCACGTGGACCCGGACCCTGTTACACATATCACATCCAGGTTTATCTTCCTTGGGGATATCAATATTTGCACCAACATGAATGTAGACTAGAGTGTGTGCGCATAGAGTATACCATTCATGCAATTATAACAATCAAGAACAAACCATAATAATATCACAAGCACATAAATTAGGATGAACTAAGAATCCCACAAAAGTATAAATCAACACATGAATACAATTATCCCTAAGCTACAGAAACTACTCCATATACATGGAATTCAAGTATTTCATTATCATATGGCTAAACAAAAATAAAAAGAGAAAGGACTTAGAGAGAAGAGAGAGTGTTTCTCTCTCTAAGTTGCTATCCCAAATTACGAGACTAAGATATGAAAAGTGTCAAAAGTCTCTAACCCTAGTAGAATAATGCTCTATATACAGTAGTAGGGGATTGGGCCTAAAAATTGGCCCAAAATAGGCCAAAAAATGTCAAAACCCTAGTCAGCCGCCACTAGCACGGACCGCTGCTGATGTGGCTTACGCGAGGCACCAAATCTGGCGCCACCAGTTTGCTTCAAGCCGGTGCGAGGTACACGGTCCAGTGCGATGCATTTGTGATGCTAGCATGGGGCGTGGAATTTGGCGTGGGTCATGCTGGGCACAGTCCACGTCGCCTGGCGAGACCCATCGTCAAGAGAGTCATTTTTGCACTTATGATATGCGGTCTGTGTCGTTTGGCACGGGCCATCATCAAAATCCTCATTTCTCTCAATCTTTAAGTGTGCCCTGCTTAATTCTTCACATCCCACCGGCTTCTCTTGACATTTTTCACTTGGAATGGCGAGGGCCGTCTAAAACGGGATGGTCCACACCATACTTAGCCAGAGGGAAAAAGGGCACTTGAGCACATGGGCTATAGAGATTGGCACGACCTATGTCGGGTTTAGGCACGACCTGTGTCAGGTTTAGGTACGGCTTGTGCCAGAGACCCTTGGCTCGGGTTGTTAATGCCTTGTTTGGTGCCAACCAAGAGCGGTCCGCACTGACCCATTGATGCTTCACCCGACTGAACTTATTTACTTTGCTACGGATGAACTATTGGCCCATTTTGAGAGTTCTTGTAATCAATTTTATGGCTTTCGAGAAGAGAAATCCAATGGCACCAAACTTAAAGGCATATTCTTCTTAGATTGTTACAAAAATTTGGTGCAACTCTTGGACCACAATTCTTCATTTCTTCCTTGGCCGTTTTGAACTTCAATACCTCTTATCTTTGGCTCCATCCATCTACTACCACGATTTGATATCCGTGGCCTTCATCTACTACCATTCTAATGTGAATTTCCTTCAACCTCTTCTACCATCCTTGCGAACGGCCTTCAACATCTTCCACCATCTTTGCAAATGGCCTTCACCTAGAATATAACCAAAAGTACACATGAGCGACCTACTAAGAATGATAACAAAGGAAGATGTAGGTGCCCATGGATACAAGGTGTCCATTAGTACCAATTAAGTCTACAAAATATGGGATTTGGACAAGAAAATAAAATATGACAATTTAAACCCCTTTCCACGTAAACTCAACTAGTGCTAGCAATCTAACATATAAAATGATCCATTTGTTACGTTGAATGCAACGGTTAACACATGTATAATGAAACACATCAGTGAGCTTTCCAACTTCCCCCGAAATCCATAAGACAACTTCGAAGTATGTCCTCCAGTGTTTGGATTGATCTCTCCGACTGTCCATCTGACTTCGGATAGGCAGTGGTACTAAAGTTCAACTTGGTTCCCAATTCTGTTTGTAGTTTCCTCCAGAATCGGGAACTGAATCTACAATCCCTGTCTGACACAATAGTTACCTACACCTCGTGTAATCTTATGATTTCTCTTGTATACAGTGCTGTCAATTTTCCAAGGAAATATTTAACGTTGATCGGCAGAAGTCCTTTGTATTGTGGCCCTTCAGTGCCCGGGGTAGTCTGGTTGCGAAGTCCTTTGTGATGTGGTCCCACTTCCATTCTGGGATCTCTAGCGATTGTAATAACCTTGATGGACTTTGGTGCTCAGCCTTGAGTTGTTAACACAACAAGCATCACACCACAAACTCCGCTATATTGCTCTTCATGTTATCCCAATAGTACTTCCATTTCAAGTCCATGTACATTTTGGTCCCTCCTAGGTGTACCGCATATTTGGACTTGTGGGTTAGGAGGTCATTGTCGTACTTCTCAAAGTTAATGTTTGTAAGCCCTAATTCTTCCTATCTAAAATTAAGTAGATAATGGCAAGTCGGGGTTGTCCACGAGAAGAGGGATCTTTTCAAGTGTTTAAACATATAAAGTGGAAAACATACTAGGCATAGACATATATAGATACATGTAAAAGCATGTAAGGGGGAGGGGTGGGGGTTGGTTGGTTTTTCCTAATTTATGAAATTAAAAGACAAGTTGACGAACAAGCAAGATAAAACTATTAAGTATTCAACAAACTATAAGAACGAGATCTAAAACACAAGACGGAGTCTTGGGCTATTGACTTCCACTTCCAAGCCTCTTATCTATCATTGAACATGCAAACTATTTACTACTTTCCCTACTTGTTTTGAAGATAAATATTCTATCCTTCTTAGATAGTAGTTTGCAAGAGTGAATTCGACATCTCTTGTCAAACCTCACTAATGACTCCTTTAGCCGATAAATGGATAAAAGTATCCCATTAATGGCATTAAGCACGAAAAATCAACAAGCTTGGTAATGCTTATAAACACTAAACTGTGTCTAAACATTGAACCAATTTATGCATTTACACAAGATTAGTTAAGAACGATCGACATTCATGGACTTCTCTCATTTTCTACCTAAAACAAACATGACAATGAGTTTAACATCATCACATTCATCTAGCACCCATCAACACAATCAAAAGCTCTAATTCATACTCTTAGATTTCATATCAAGAAGAGGGAAACTTAGCCACTTTTTCCGAAACCCTAACAAGTAATCCTACAAGTACTTCATATAATCAAGCTTTAAAGAACATTAATGACATTAACAACCGACATTAAATGCTCCATAAATGCACAATAGCAAGAGTATTAAATAGGCTACAAAGTGTTCTTAAGACATGGACTTAGAAGCCTTAGTTAATTGCTCCCAAGAACTACATTTAGCTACTAAAACCCATACTAATTACCAACAACAATTCAAATATAAATCAAGCTAAAGAAAAGATCAAAATGGTGGAAAACTAGGGTTAGAACAGTACCAATCAGGCTGAGGAAGAAGTGAGGAGAGAGAAGAGATAAAGTGCTATTTATAGTACAAGAAAAAAATGCAAAAGTGTTCTGGCCACCCGTTCGTCACGAGTCGCGACAGGGTCCATCGCGATCATGACGGGAGCCCTGAATAGAACATATTTTTCTTCTTCTTCTTGTCTTCTAGCCTTCAGTCCATTACACACTCTTTCAATTCTTCAAGTCTTCAAATTTCCAAAGTTAGTCTTCAAATCTTCAAAGTCTTCAAAAGATGATCTTCAATGGCAATCGGTCTTCAATTCTCGATGTTTTTTCCTTGTTACACAAAATTCACTTAGAAACGGTAAAAGAGTGTAAAGTCGCTCTTACCTCTCCTAAGACAATTTCAAGGTAAAACACAAGAACTTGATAACAAAAGAGCACAAAGTGATCCCAAAAACCCTAAAATATGCACATCAAATAGACACATCAAATGTCCTCTCACTTAAACCTTACTCGCCCTCGAGTAAGAAAAGATTCAAGCACACGAAAGAATTCATGTATCCACATCCTAAATAATATTCCCCCAAATTAATACCTCACAAAACTCTCAATATCACACATCCAAAAGTTAAGATCAAATGAGAATTCCCCCACCTCCATTTATAAACCCACCAAACAATATCAACCTATCAATTCATTGATATTCATGAAAACATTTCTAAGTCTCGAATGGACAATCTCAAATCCAATGGTACAAAGTGAAGCTAAAAGCATGCATAAAGTCCAAACACATACTTCTTTTTATACCAATATATCATCCCAAAAATGAAGTATATCAACAATCAAGAATTTCATACCTTACTTTGTTTTCCCCACTAAATTACCCTATCCTAAGAGGTCTCAATATGTTAAGCTACCCAACCCATCCATATGGCAACTACAACCTTATGACTCCAACACCGGCAAATGAGTGAAATCATAGCATTTCCCCTTTTTTTTCTCTCTTTCTCTCATTTTGCCTAGGAGCTCTTTCGGGTTTTCATCCTAGCCACACATAATGTTTCTTTGGCTCACATCTCAACTTTTTCCGCATATTTAGCCTCTCATTTTTGCCTAGGTCTCCCTTTCGGGTTTCCAACCTATCTGGGCCCCCAATGTTACCTAAGTTTCCCTCTCGGGTTTTCAAAATAGCGGGTTTCTTTTTATTTTTTTGTTCATTTTTTCATTTTCTATTTTTTTCAAAATTTTCATTTTTTCATGTTTTCCCAATCAAAAAGTAGCAAAATGCTTTCCAAATGTCAAAGCTAATAACATCCGAGTACAACAAGTGAAAAGCATCCCAAAGCAAAGAGAAAATATCCCAACCACCAAGTCTAAGAGAACGAATCCAAAGCAAAGCAGTAAAAGCAATAAATACCCCTCCCCACACTTAAAATGCTATATTACCCTCAATGTAGACAAAACAGGGAAAAAACATACAAAGAAAAGTATGGGGAGTGTGCTCACAATCAGGGATGGGATGATTCGGCACCATCGTTGGAGTCTCTGCCATATGTCTACTGATACTGCACCATCCAATTGGCATTCCTCTGCCATCGCTCTCTCTGCCACGCTGCTCTACTGGGATCGGGGCATGGGGCACCACTAGGCTATGACTGCATCTTTGAAGTCCTATATGAGAGATACTCAATCTCCTCATCCATCTCCATGAGGCTCCGGGAGACGAAAAGGTTGTGCTCAACCTCTCCACGATGGTGTCGATCCTGCCTGCGGAAGCCATCCTGAACTGTCTACATCTGGCACTCATAAAAATTAGGTAGAGGCTGTGGGAACTGAGGAGGCACATGATCCTTTTGCATTAGATCAGTCTGTGGTGGAGGCGATGGAGGATGTTGCTCACCATGCAACTCAGTGGATGGTAAGGGCCCTCATCAGTCAGAGCTGGAAGTGGAGTGGATGGTAAGGGCCCTCATCAGTCGGAGCTAGAAGTGGGGGTAGATTCTTGAGCTCTTGATTAAAACCCACCCTACATGAAGTATCAGGTGCGATCACCAAATCCTGGACCCGCGTATCATACTCTAGCTTGGTCCTATGGCACCAAGGAAGTGTCATAAAGGTGACATTCCTCACCCCATAAAACCAATAGTACACTCCTTGAGCTCTGTGGTGTCTATTAAGTTGAAATTCATCATCTTGTTCATAGTGATGAGGTATGAAGAACCTCAGCCCATCATGGGAAGCCATCTGAGGAAACCAAGCCTAAATGCTCTGCTATGAGGGTGACTATACCCCCTGTGATAATCTTGCCCTTTTTCTTGTCAGCCACACCGACCACTCTCTTCATCCACGACTCATCTCATTCTCCATATCTCATTCCCTCACTCGTCAAATGCCACAAGTAGTGAATATCTGGAACACGCACGTTCGTCGGCTCCGACGAAAAATATAGTGTGCCTGATGTGCTCAATTGGTATCCCATTTTTATAACATTTGAAATATAATTTTGTAATAGAATATGGACTTAATTGAGAAGAAACTACCATTTTATCAATTAAGGGGTTAGGATGAATTCATATGTTTTATATCCTAATTCTTTAATTTATAAAGTGTGCTAGATCTTGTTAAAGTGTTCGGGTTTGGAAGAGTTCAAGCGTTAAAGGAAAAAAATGAAGTAATTAGAAGATTGGAAGAAGAAGGTCAAATTGACTTTGATAGAAGATTGGAAGAAGGCCAAATTTCATTTTGGTAGAAGCTGAAGTCCAGCAAGACCATTACGGGCTGCAGCCCACATTGCACGCCACAATAGAAGTCAATAATAGGAGGCAGTTAGCAGGATTCTTGCGAGTCGCAGCTTCACTTGCTGCCCGCAGCAGGTGTTAACGCATTTAGAAGCGATCAACAGCTCCATTGCAAGCCGCAACCCACATTGCAGCCCGCAACGAACATTTTGGCCCAACTTTAAAAGCTGATTTTCAGCTTTTAATTTGCCTCTCTCTTCATTCATTTCATACCTATTTATGAAAATATTCTCCCAAAACTCTAGTTTGCATTTATTTTCCATCTTTTCTTCTATGTTTACCATGGATTATTGTTATTTTTTTATGAGTTTAGCTAATCTAGGCTAAATATACCCTTAGGAGCAATTGGTAAGCATTTCTAGTATGAATTTGCGAGATTCAATTTATCCTATTTTGTGCTTTGATTATTAAGTATATTTGGTGCTTTCTTGTGTTATTAATGCATGATTTAGACTAGGGTGATATAATAGTTGAAGATTGTGGATTGATTATGTGCTAGATTTTTAGTCAACGTGATTGTTGTTGGTCAATGCTTGGTTATAATTAGGAGTGACAACTAATTATGATTGTTGATTGATAGAGTTACTTAGACTTAGGTTGAATTTAGATGGGTTTGCCTAATTATCAATTTGGTCAACTACTAACAATTAGCATGAATGTCGATCCTCGTAGTCGTTATTAGTAAATATAATTGTGCTATCTATGTGTTTCTTGCTTGTAGGACATTGAGGTAGTCGTGTTGGGTCTTCATGTGTATTTCTATCCTCGGGGAAGTCTATAATGCTGATCGCCTAGGCTGGCCCAAGGATAAAGGTTATTGAGTGGCACCGATCGCCCACTCTAACTATAACTAAGGAGAGGTGAGAAATATCAACACTCGAAAGGTGTTGATAAGTTTTCCACGATATGTGATTAATGCATAAAAATAGGATAATAATCTATGATCAAAGGATAACTAGAAATGTAAACCAATCTAGAAATGTAAACCAATTGCGCCCAAGACTCGTTTCAATCTTAGTTAAGTTATTTGTGCTACCTGTGACCGTATTTACATCATTTTTTTTAGAGTTTGTTAATTTAGTTGTTCAAATTAGTTGTAGTGTTTTCCAAAAGCAACCCCCCAACTTGTTACCAGACACGAAGAGTTACCCCTTCGTGTGCTTTTTAACTATGTTTTAACACTTGATAAAACCCCATTTTCCTCGTGGGCAACCCTATCTTATCACTAGCTACTATTTAGTAGTTAGCCGTAATTTGGGCTTATAAATATTATCTTTGAGAGGCACAGTGACGGCCTTCCAAATTTTGGTGCCACTACCATGAAAAAGACGTATTTTATTAAAGTGTTAGTATAGATTTTGTGTTTTTAGTTGTTTGTTGTTGACGTTTTACTTGCTTTTGTGATTGTTACTTGGGATAAGGTTGTATTGCTTTGGTTCTTGGTTTATGGTCGATACTTGTACTAATAGACAAGAACCATTGCACTACAACCCTGATCATTTATGAACACTCCGGAGAGCAAGTAGAGTAGCCCAATTTGCTAACCAAGCCACCCAATCATTCCCCAAAGTAGTTACACCAACTATGGTGGATGATAATAGAACCTTGAGGGATCTCATGGCTCCTAACCTAGAAAGCCAACCCTTTTGCATCACTCCCCCCACCTTTCTAAAAAATGTCACTTGTGAGCTTAAGCCCGGGATGATTCATTGTCTACCAACCTTCCAAGGGATAAGCAGGGAGGATGCAAATAAGCATTTGTTCAAGTTCCATCTCGTGAGCACGAACATGAAGCCATCCAGAGTTTCAGAGGATATGTTCAATCTAAGGGCGTTTCATTTCTCTCTGAAGGATACGGACAAAAATTGGTTGTACTACCTCCCACCGGGAAGTATAACCTCATGGAAAGAAATGAAGAGCAAGCTTTTAGATAAAAATCTATCTGGCATCCAAGTCGGCGGGGATAAAGAAGGAGTTAAACAACATCTCCCAATATTCAGGTGAATCTTTATACGAATATTGGGAGAGGTTCAAGAGGTTGCTAGCAAGTTACCCATACCACCCATACAAGGAAGGAGTTCTTGTGTACTATTTCTTCAATGGTTTTCCCATTGAAGATATAAGGATGATCAATACCGCTTGCAATGGTTCTATTGCCAATAAGAGCCCGAAAGATGCCATGGCATTATTTGAAGAGATGGCTAATGGAACAAGACACTTTGGTGTAAGAGCAAGGGCAAGAGTGCAAGAACCTCCACCTCAAGAAACCCCTAAACTTGAGAAGCAAGTGCAATCCTTAGCTTCCATGATGAAGGAGCTAATGAAGAGGAGTGTGTATCAAGTGAAGGTGTGTAGGTTGTGTTTGTTGGACCATTCCACCGATATATGCCCTCAACTCCAAGATGAAGGGTTTGAGGATGCTAAGGCAATTGGTTATAAAGGAGAACAAGGCTAAGGATTTCAAGGAAACGCAGGCTACCAAGGTGGTCAAGGTTTCCAAGGGGAACAAGGCAATGATAAGAAATATGATCCCTACTCCAAGACCTACAATCTGAGGTGGAGGGACCATCAAAACTTTAGGTGGAGAGACGATCAAGCTGGACAATCCAACCCCCAAGGTGGTCATCAAGGTGGCTAAGGTGTGTATCAACCAAATCATCAAGGTGGACAACACCAATACCAAGGAAATCAAGGGCACAATTGGGCGCCACAACAACCCTATCCAAGGGATGAGGGGTCATCTAACCCTAGGAAGGGAAGTCAAGGTTGGAGCCTGAGGAGCTCATGTATACTATGACCAACATTATTCCATGCACTTTATATGAATCCCTAGATCTTGGAAAATTGCATGAAACCTGGGTAGTGATCCAATTGGCTGACCGTTCTAATGCCTACCCTAGGGGGGTTGTAGAAGGTGTTTTGGTTAAAGTTGATACTTTGATTTTCCCCAGTGATTTCTATGTTCTAGATATGGAGAGTGATAAATTTGCCACCCCTATCTTGTTAGGGATACCATTTTTGAAAACATCATCAATGTGCATAATAGGTGTTTAACCATGGAGTTTAATGGGGAAATTGTGAATTTTAACATTTATAATGCCATGAAGTTTCCTAGTGAAGGTAATTCTTGCCATGCAATTGATATTGTTGATGATTATGTGCAAGATATGTTTGTGATTAATGGGAAAGATTGTTTGAAGGTCTCTTTGGAAAATAGTTTTGACATGAATGAATTGCATGATTAGTCCTTGAGGGTAAAATTGCTTGAGACTATAGAGAGGCTAAATTTTGTTGATAGATTACCTCTCAACCCCCCTAGTGAAGTTCTCGATGCACCTCGAGATGTGGGAATCCCTACGTCTCTTGAGAAGGCACCGGTAGTGGATTTGAAACTACTACCCAAGAATTTGAATTATGCATTCCTTTGTGAGGGAGATACTTTGCCCATGATTTTGTCGAGTAAAGTCACCAAGGAATAAGAGGGGAAGTTTATGGGGGGTTTTTAGGACCCAAAATGATGCAATTGGGTGGACCATTACCAATATGAATGAGACTAACCCTTCCACTTGCATGCATTGTATCTTGTTAGATGATGGGGCTAAATCGGCGAGGCAACCCCAACGTCGGCTTAACCCACCGATGATGGGGGTAGTGAAGAGTGAGATTCTTAAATTTCTCCAAGCCGGTATGATCTACCCCATCTCCAATAGCAAGTGGGTGAGTCTCACCCAAGTTGTACCTAAGAAAAGCGGTGTGACCGTGATAGAGAACCAAGAGGGAGAATTGGTTCCCTCTCGTGTGCAAAAAAGGGTGGAGAGTGTGTATTGACTACCGTAGGTTGAATGCGATAACTAGGAAGGACCATAGCTTATACATTTTATCGACCAAATGCTTAAGAGGCTTATCGGGCGAGACTTCTATTGTTTCATAGATGGGTATTCTGGGTACTTCCAAATTTCCATAGCCCCAAAAGACTAAGAGAAATCTACTTTTACATGCCTCCTTGGCACTTTTGCCTATAGGTGCATGCCTTTCAATCTATGCAATGCTCCCGGCACATTCCGAAGGTGCATGGTTAGTGTAATTTTGGAGTTTGTTGAGCACTTTGTAGAGGTCTTCATGGATGATTTCATTGTTCATGGAGATTCTTTTTTATAGTTGTTTAAATCATCTATCGTTAGTGCTCAAGAGATGCATTAAAACAATCTCGTACTAAACTCCAAAAAATGTCACTTCATGGTGGAATCAATGCATTGTATTGGGTCATGTGGTCTCTTCTCGAGGTCTAGAGGTGGATAAAGCCAAGGTTTACACAATCCAATCCTTACTCTACCCCTCGAGTGTTAGCAAAGTTAGGTCACTTTTTGGTCAAGCGGGTTTTTACCGGCGTTTCATTAAGGACTTTTCTAAGATTGCCTCCCCTTTATGAAAATTGTTGCAAAAAGAGGCGGTTTTTGTAGTTGACCTAGAATGTTGAAGGGTCTTTGACACTTTGAAGGCAATACTTGTTTCCGCCCTCATTATCCAACCCCCTAATTGGGACCTCCCTTTTGAAATTATGTGTGATGCTAGTGATTATGTCATTGGTGCAATTTTAGGTCAAAGGGTAGGGAGAATCCCACATGCTATATACTACGACTTGATAGCTCTTAATGATGCACTACACAATTACTCCACCATGGAGAAAGAATTTTTGGTTGTAGTATTTGCCCTTAAGAAGTTTAGGTCATACCTACTTGGTACAAAGGTCATTGTCTTCACGGACCATGCGGCTCTTCGCCATTTAATGACTAAAAAGGAAGCCAAATATAGATTGATTAGGTGGATACTTCTCTTGAGTGAGTTTGATTTAGAGGTGAGAGATAAAAGGGGGAGTGAAAATGGGGTGGCTGAACATCTAAGTCGGTTAACACCAATTCATGAGTCGGGGAGTGTTCTTGAGAAGCCTATAAGGGAGACCATTTAGGAAGAATTTCCCGATGAATATTTGTTTGCAATTAGAGAAGCTCACCCTTGGTATGCTGATCGAGTTAATTTTCTTGTCTCCCAAAAATTTCCCCCCACATTTCTCCAAAGCTCAAAGAGATAGGTTGAGGATTGAGGCTAAGCATTGTGTGTGGGATGATCCATATTTATGTAAGTATTTCCCAGATCAAATGATTTAGAGATGTGTCCCAGAGAGTGAACTGAGTTCAATTTTAAATATGTGTCACTCTCTTGCATGTGGTGGGCACTTCGGTGCTAAGAGAACTGCTTTAAAGATGTTAGTGGTCTCTATTGGCCTCACATGATGAAGCATTCCTATCAATTTTCCCAATCTTGTGACAAGTGTTAAAGAACGGGAAACATCTCCCAAAAGAATGAAATGCCACAAACAAGCATCTTGTCCTGTGAGGTTTTTTATGTATGAGGGATTGACTTCATGGGACCCTTCCCAAACTCTTTTGGGTGTGTTTTTATATTTTGCTTCTAGTCGATTATGTGTCCAAATGGGTTGAGGCAAAGGCCACGAGGACCAATGATTCAAAAGTGGTGGTGGATTAATTGAAAGCCAACATCTTCTCCCGTTTAAAATTCCCCGAGCTGTGATTAGTGATCGAGGAACCCACTTTTGTAATCGCACAATCAAGGCATTGGTGAATAAGTATGGGTTAACCCATAAAACCTCCATGTTCTATCACCCACAATTAAATGGCCAAGCCGATGTCTCCAATCGAGAGATAAAATCTATCCTTGAGAAAACGGTCAACCCGAATAGGAAGGATTGGAGCATTCTGCTAGATAATGCTTTGTGGGCATATAAGATGACCTATAAGACACCAATTAGAGTGACTCCATATTGAGTGGGTTATGGAAAACCGGGCCACTTACCGGTTAAGCTTGAACACAAAGCATATTGGCCCATAAAAAGCTTAAATATGAATTTGGTTGAGCCGGTGTGCACCAGAAGTTGTAATTGCAAGAGCTTGAGGAGATTCAAAATGACTCCTATGAAAAATCCACAATTTACAAGGAAAATATCAAGGCTAGGCATGATAGCTTAATCAATAGAAAGGACTTTGATGTTGGTCAAAAAGTCCTTTTAATCCAATCACATCTTTGGTTATTTCCGGGAAAGTTGAGGTCAAAATAGATTGTGCCTTTTGTGGTGGTGAAAGTTTTTCCCCATGAAGCAGTTGAAATATTGAGTGAGGAGACTTCAAAAGTCTTCAAGGTGAATGGCCACCGTTTGAAGCCTTACTATGAGAGTCGAGAAAACACTTCTCGACGACCCGGTTAGGATGTAGTGGCTTTGTGAGTATGCTGTGCCGACGATGTTAAATAAACTTGGTTTTGATCATCTGGGTGTCATTGATGCAATCCCATTGATGTAGCCTCATTTTTGTAGCTTTGTGAATAAGTCGTGTCGGCGACGTTAAATAAACTTAGTTTTTTCATCCGAAGTATTCCATCGATGCGAGTGTTATTTTATTTTAAATTTTAGTGTCAATTTTAATTTGTTAGTTTATGTCGAATTTTAAATAATCTTTTTGGATTTTTTTGGAGCATTATTATGCCTGGTTTGCATTGGTTGTGTTTTTATAGGAAAAATGCTCTTGAAGAATTTTGGAGGTTAAAAGGAGGAATTTTGAGAAAAATGGAGGGCAAGGAGCAGATTTCTTCTTGCGGGTTGCAGCCTACATTGCGGCCTGCAGTACAGGTAAATTAAAAAAGAAATTGATGAGAAAAAGGGCATGGCGGGCAGAGGGCTTCTTGCGGCCTGCAGCCTTACTTGCGGCCCGCAGCGCCCACACATACCTACCCCCATCCTTCATAAACTTTTACCCTCTCCCCTTTGTTTCTCTCGGCCAACATTCCCTCCTCCACCATTCCACCATATTCCACACTCCACCACTTGCCGGAATCCACCCTCTACCACCTTCTCCAAATGAATTTTATCCTCTCTCCATCCTCCTTCCATTCCTCCACATCCCAACACTCAAAACTTTCTCCATTACCCAAAATTTTGATTTAAGAACTCAAGAACCATAGAAATTAGGGGGTTCCTGAATTTTTGGTCAGATCCAACATTCCTTATTGCATTTCACATATTGGTGTTGTCTACACTCATTCCATCACTCCCACGGTAACACTTCTCACTTGATTGTTGAATTCAAAGTGTGTTGACAAATGAGTGTTCTTCAATTTCAAATTTTTGCTATAGTTTGGGATTGTGTGATGTCAATTGTGATATGGTATTGTATTTTTGGGTGTTTGTTGAGCTTTGTGAGCTTGTTGGGAGGTCGTCGCCGTACCTCTCAAAGTTAATACTTTTAAGCCCTAAATGCTTCCTATCTACAATTAAGTAGATAATGGCAAGTCGGGGTCGTCCACGAGAAGAGGGATCTTTTCAAGTGTTTTAAACATATATATGAGAAAACATACCAAGCATTTACATACATAGATACATATAAAAACATGTAAACAAGGGGGGTTTTGGTTGGTTTGATCCTAAGTTATCAAATTAAAGTACAACAACTAGCAAAGCAAGAGAACGATGCTAATCATGCAATACAACTAAAGATAAGATGAAAATAACAATTGACGGAACCTTGGGCGCAATTGACTTCCACTTCCAAATCTCTTATCCATCATTGAACATGCAACCTATTTACTACTTTCACTACTTGTTGTGAGGGCTAAACTTCTATCCTTCTTAGATAGTAGTTTGCAAGAGTGAATTCGACATCTCTTGTCAAACCTCACTAATGACTCCCGTAGTCGAAACATGACTCAAGGTATCCCATCGATGGCATTTAGCACGAAGAATCAACAAGCTCAGAAACACTTATAAACACTTCACCGTGTCTAAGCATTTAACCGATTTATGCATTTACACAAGATTAATCAAGAACAATCAACATTCATAGACTTCTCTCATTTGCTACAAGCAACAAACATGACAAAGAGTTTAACATTATCATATTCACCTAGAAATTATCAATCCATCAACACAATCAAAAGCTCTAAATCATACTCTTGGATTCCTATCAAGAAAGGGGAGAAATCAACCAATTTCCCCCAAACCTAACAAGCATATCATACAATTATTTCATATACTCAAGCTTTCAATAACATTAATGACATCAAAAAACACATTCAATGCTCCATAAATGCATATTAGTAAGAGTAATAAATAGGCTACAAATTGTTCTTAAGATATGGGCTTGGAAGCCTTAGTCAATTGCTCCCAAGAGATAGATTAGCTACAAGAGTTCATGCTAATCAATGCTAAACAACTAATCATAAAACAAGAGAATTCAAAGATGAAAATGGAAAGAAAAAGGGTTCTAAACAGTACTGTGAATCGCAGATGATGAAGAATGAGAATGAGAGGAAAGAGATTGCTATTTATAGTAAAAAGAAGATAAGGTGAAATTCTGGCCCCCCGTTGGTCGCGACTCGCGACGGTCTCGCGACGAGGCCATCGCGACTCGCGTCGGATGCCAGAATTTTGCATTGTGTCCATTTCTTCTTCTTGTGGTATATAATCATCTTCATAGCAATTCCTCTCAGTTTTCAAGTCTTCAATGGTTACAAAAATGGTCTTCAATGGCCTCCGGTCTTCATGTCTTCGAAGCAAGTCTTCAAAAGTCTTCGAAAGTGTGATCTTCAATGGCCTCCAGTCTTCATTGCCTCTGTGTTCTTCCCTTGTCACGCAAAATCCACTTAGAAGAGGTAAAAGAGCGTAAAGTTGCTCTTACCCCTCCTAAGAGAATTTCAAGGTAAAACACAAGCTCTCGATAATAAAAGAGCACAAAAGTGACCCAAAATAGTACTAAATTATGCATATAAAATGGACACATCACTAGTAGCATACTAGGGATGATATTTTTGGTAATTGAGGTTAATGAACCTTTTTATGGCACTTGGTGACACTTTGTAACCTTTTGTGACACTTCTTGGAATTCTATAGCATAGTGTACCTTTGTTGATTTTTGGAGTTTTTCCTACTGTTTAGATATCTTATGGCTCCGAAAATAAAAGCCACCTTTGTTGCTAGTTTGTCCCAACCTCCCGCGGTTGACCATATGGGGTTGACCCGTATTACAAGGCCATTTGCTACACGACGGGAAAAATTGGTCATCCCTATCCGGGTCATTTATTCCACGAAGTTTGCCCATCGTCCAACTTTAAGGAAATTGGGATTGTGGCAACCGGTTGGGCAATTGTTTACGAAGGTTGGTTGGATATGCAGGCGTTGACTTTCCCTAGATACATAATAGAGTTCTTTGCCACACTCACAAAGGAGGAACGTGAAGGTGGGAAGTACATCTCCTTTCACCTAAATAATGAGCCACGTTCGATGAGTTATGACGCCTTATCTGCAATTTTTGGATGGGGACTTGGGACCAGGGGTGGTGATTACATCAGGGCTCCTAGTTACTACAAGTCATTCTTTTGGTAGCCGATCACTGGGAGAGCAAGAGGTGGTACTGACAAGGCTTCCCTCATTGTACATCCATTTTCACGCATTGCCCACCGCTTACTAGTCATGGGTGTGTTGTGTCAGGTTGACCTCACTCAATTTTCTAATGGGTTTATAAAGTGTCCCTGGGCTATGACGTCTGCAGGACAGGACCGCCCAGACTGGATAGATCTTTGGGTTGATAGTTGCATCGATCTGTCAAAATCGAACGAGGGGAAGATCAGTATGGGAGGGATAGTGACCCTCATTGCCAGAGAGTTAGGGATACATGACCCAAGTACAACCGAGTCTGTTTCAGGCAAGCATGACTGCTACCTAGCCTAGATAGGCTATGCAAATCTGGCATGTTGCAAGTTGCTGGAGATGAATTCATTTGGAGGTACGGATCGACGTCTCTTTTGTTCATGAAACTTTCCCAAGCAGACAAGTTGACCATCATTGAGGACACACCGGTCTGCGATCTTTTCATACAGCCAAACCCCATCTATAGCTATGATTTTTGAGTTGCATTACGGACGGGGCAAACTCATGTGCGAGATCTGCCACCTGGTCCACAGGCACCACCTTTCCAGGCACCTCCCCTAGAGGACCAGTAGGATACCCCTGATATGAGACATGATGTACTTGACACGCTTGCTCATATTGAGGGTAGATTTTACCAGTTTCAACTGCATGTCAACCAGCAGTTTCAGCAGGTTCATACCAAGCTTAACACCATCATTGGGGTTTCGTCAAACACATCGTCAGGAAGGAGGTGGACCCTCATGGTCCTAGTTGTGAGTTTCTTTTTTCCATTATTCCACATTTACACTTTGATCTTTTATATGCATTGGGGACAGTGCTTGATTTTAAGTGAGGGGTGGGGGAATTAGTTAAGTTCATTACTAGCATGTGCTTTTGATGTGATATTGCTCATTTTTCATTGTATTTAATAACTTCTTAGGAGGTTTAAAAAATATTAAAAATGAAAAATGAAAAATTAATAATAATCTCGCTAAGTTGAAAACCCACTTGCGGGCAACTTAGGCAAAATTGAGGGCCCAGATAGATTGAAAAGATGAAAGGGCAATCTATGCAGAAATGAGAGGCTAGTTTGTGTAGTAAAAGGTGAGGTGTGAGGTAAAAAGAATAAGAAACTAGGATGAAAACCCAAAAGGGCTCCCAGGCAAAATGAGAGAAATGAAAAAAAAAATTGAAGGCTCATTTTGCCATTTTGGAAACTTTTGGGTAGAGTTAACTTCTTTTACCTTATTTTTGGATGATGAAGACCTCATTTGGATGCAATTTTGTCTTGAAAATTTTGTTGGGTAGAATATTTTAGGCATAAATATAGGGATGGGTAGTCTCTCATGTTTAGGGCTAAAAGAATTCTCAAGGAAGGGTTTCGAATATGTTATGGGATAGAAAAAATATATAAGAACCACCTTAGACCTTTAATTTCTTCACTTGAGGACGAGTAAAAGTTTAAGTGCGGGGTGTTTTGATGTGCTCAATTTGTATCCCATTTTAAGCACATTCGAAATCTAATTTGAGAATATATTAGAGACTTAATTGAGAAGAAACTAGCATTCTATAAATTAAGGGGTTAGGATGAATTCATATGTTTTATATCCTAATTCTTTAATTTATAAAGTGTTCTAGATCTTGTTAAAGTGTTTAGGTTTGGAAGAGTTCAAGTGTTGAAGGTAAAAAATGAAGTAATTAGAAGATTGGAAGAAGAATGCCAAATTGTCTTTGGTAAAAGATTGGAAGAAGGCCAAATTTCATTTTGGTAGAAGCTGAAGTCTAGCAAGACCATTGCGAGCTGCAACTCACATTGCGGCCCGCAATAGAAGTCAACAACAGGAGGCAGTCAGTAGGACTCTTGTGGGTTGCAGCCTCACTTGCGGCCTGCAGTGGGTGTTAACGCATTTGCGATCATCAGCTCCATTGCAGGCCGCAGCCCATATTATGGCCCGAACATTTTGGTCCAACTTTAAAAGCTGATTTCAGCTTTTAATTTTCCTCTCTCTTCATTCATTTCATACCCATTTGCGAAAATGCTCTCCCAAAACCCTAGTTTGCATTTATTTTCCATCTTTTCTTCTATGTTTACCATGGATTATTGTTGTTTTGTTATGGGTTTAGCTAATCTAGGATAAATATACTCTTGGGAGCAATTGGTAACCATTTCTAGTATGAATTTGTGAGATTCAATATATCCTATTTTGTGCTTTGATTATTAAGTATATTTGGTGCTTTCTTGTGTTATTAATGCATGATTTAGATAGGGTGATCAACTAGTTGAAGATTGTGGATTGATTATTTGCTAGGTTTTTTCAAACCCGGAAGACTTTGACTTTTAGTCAACATGATTGTTGTTGGTCAATGTTATGTTATAATTGGGAGTGACAACTAATTATGATTATTGATTGATGGAGTTTCTTAGACTTAGGTTTAATTTAGATGGGTTTGCCTAACTATCAATGTGGTCCACTACTAACAATTAGCATGAAGGCCGATCCCCGTAGTCGTTGTTAGTAAATATACTTATGCTATCTATGTGTTTATCGCTTGTAGAACATTGTGGTAGTCGTGTTGGGTCTTTCTATCCTTGGGGAATTCTATGATGCCGATCGTCTAGGTTGACCCGAGGATAAGGGTTATTGTGTGGCGCTGATCACCTACTCTAACTATAACTGAGGAGAGGTGCGAAATACAAGTACTTGAAAGGTGTTGATAAGTTCTCCTCAATATGTGATTAATGCATAAAAATGGGATAATTAATCTATGATCAAAGGATGACTAGAAATGTAAACCAATTGCGCCCAACACTCATTACAATCTTAGTTAAGTTATTTGAGCTACTTGTGACCGTATTTACATCATTCTTTTTAATAGTTTGTTAATTTAGTTAGTCAAATTAGTCGTAGTGATGTGTCCATTTTAGATGGTTATTTTAGGCTTTTTAGGATTAGGTTTTGTGCAATTTTGTGCTCTACATGTGGCATTTTGCCTTGAAATCATCTAAGGAGGGATGAAGACGGCTTTGACGTTTTTATCACTTTTTAGATGATTTTGTGTGACAAGGTGATTTGTTTGAAGACTTTGAAGATTTGAAGACTTTGAAGATTTATCTTTGAAGATTTGAAGATTTGAAGACCTTTACATTTGAGCTTTGTGAAGATTTGAAGAAGTGAAGAGATGAAGAAAGGAGAGCAAAGCAACGGGTGAAAGATGGTCCGGGGTTCTCAGAATTTTCCGAGAAGAATCAGCCTTCAAGAGTGGCACCATTGGATTCCTCTTCTCGAGCACTATAAAATCGACTACAAGAACTCCCGAAACGGATCAACGGTTCACCCGGAGGAAGCAAAACAAAACAGCAAGGCTGAGTTACTGATTTGGTCGCGAGTCGCGACCAAGCTCGTCGCGACTCGCGACGACAGCTTAAAATCAGCCCTGTAGCAGCGTTTTCTCCCCTTTTTCTTCCCCCTATAAATACCCCTTCACTCCCTCTTCTCCACAGTTTTTTTCCCTCTTCTTCTTGCATTTTAGGGCTTGAAAACCCTTGGTTTTCTTCTCTTTCGTTTCTTAGTTTTTGTAGTTTAATTATGTCTCTTGTTATTCTAGAGTAGTTTTTGTACTTGGGAGCAAAGGATTGAAGCTTCCATTATCTATGTAGCAAGAACTCATTTTATCTATCTATTTGGTGTTTTTGCTATTGTGCATTTATTGTGCTTTGAATGTTAATTGTTGATTTCATTGATGTTGTTGAGAGCTTGATGATATGAAATGCTTGTATGAATTGCTAGCTAGGGTTTGGGGGATTTGGGTTAATTTCCCCCCTTTTCTTGTTAGGAATGTATGAGTATGATTTAGAGCTTTTGATTGTATTAATGGATTGATAATGTGCTAGACGAATGTGATTGATGTTGAACTCTTCGTCATGTTCGTTTGTGTAGCAAACGAGAGAGTTATATGCTCTTGGATGAATGTGCGTTGCACGTTCATCCAATCTCGTGTAATTGCATGAATTGGTTAAATGCTTAGTCACGGTGTAGTGGTCATAGGCATTGCTAAGCTTGTTGGTCCTTCGTGCTAAATGCCACCAATGACACCTTGAGTCGTGGTCGCGACTTGGGAGTCATTGGTGAGGTTTGACGAGAGATGTGGAACTCACTCTCGCAAACTACGAACTAAGAAGGATAGGAGTTTAGTCTCCACGACAAGTAGTTGAAGTATTGAATAGATGATTTAAATTCATTCTTGAAGCATTTGTTATTTGGCGTTTATGTATTCTTGACGGTGTGTTTCACTGCATGTGTGCCATGAGTTGTTTGAGGATAGGTAGTGCTTGTGTGGTTGAATTGTTTAGGTGTAGGAACGTGACGAATTCTGTAGTGCCTTTGCATGAAGATCTATGAGCATGAACTTAGAACTCCTTGTGATGTGTGTGTTGTGGTACTTGCTAGATGGGTGTGTGAGTGTTGGGTCCTGAATGCTATATGATGGAATGTGTGAATGATTCGATGAACTACATTAGATGTGGAAGTGGATATCCGTTGCCCCCAAGGCATTTTATCTTTGTAGTTTAAAACCCCTTTTCTTTAGTTTTGTTTGATGATTAGCATAGTCACTTGACGTTGCTAGTTATCTCGTCTTTTTATCTTTGTTAACTTAGGAAACCAACCAACCAACCCCCCCCCCCATTTACATGCTTTTATGTGTGTGTATATATAGTTACTCCTAGTCTAATATCAACCATTTTTGTGCTTAGACGCTTAGGAAGATCCCTCTTCTCTTTGGACGACCCCGATTTGCCACTATCTACCTAGTTGTAGAAAGTAAGCATTTAGGGCTTATAAATTATCTTTTGCACGGCAGGCGCGACGACCGCCCGCCCGTCACGTAGTGTTTTCTAAAAGTAAACCCCCCCCTCAAACTTGTTACCACACACAAAGAGTGACTCATTCGTGTGCTTTTTAACTATGTATTAACACTTGACCATTTTCCTTGTGGAAGACCCCATCTTACCACTAGCTACTATTCAGTAGCTCACCGTAATTTAGGCTTATGAATATTACCGTTGAGAGAAATGGCGACGGCCTCCCAGTGCCCGCTAAGAACCTATGCACAAATTGGAGCGCGAGATGGATGATAATGTTGCTCTTGTCATGGGAGTCTCATCCTCCTCGTCACTATGCTCCAAAATAGGTTATTCTCCTCAACCGTGCACTCCGGGGCCTCTGGGTCCAACCTCACCCAGACCTTTGTCGTGTCCCACCCAAACACTGCCTCTATCTGTGAGACTATCATCTCTCAAGGCACATCGTCCAGGTGGAAACGAAGGTACCTCTCGCAGGGCTCACCACCTCTCATGCTATAAATTTCTACCATAGATAGAAACTCCAAGGTATAACGCTTGTAGGTCAGGGAACTCTTGCTCATGAAACCCTCTAACCCTCCTTTTGCGAGGAGGCAATGGGGCTCTGTCAATCCGAGTGCATCAAGTGTCGTCTGATCGATGAAGCTCATCTCTAGGAGCTTACGGGTAACAAGAGCATCCTACCTATCCGTACAATGCCCCATGTACCGGTCTGGATGAGGGGGTACAAGCCAGTGGTGGAGGTGAGAGTGGAGCGGCAGCGCTCGCTCGTTATGGAACCCTCTTTCTCTTCATCAGGGCCATGTCTATCAATCACAAAAAAATGTCAAATGTATGAGAACATAAACATATGCGATATTCTAAAATCACAATCAGCCATAAACTAGTCTAGCCAACATCACAACTTCCAAGATGCAACAATCGAGTCCAAGCTGATTAGTTCAAGTGTTATCCATAATTGCATATAAAATCCATGTCACTTTTAACATGCCAATAATTTCAAGTTCATACCATAGGCCATGCACTGCAAGTCACACACAACAATGAGACAATGAAATCGCTAACATTCACTAAACTGTTGCTTTAACACGTGTTATAGCCAAATATAGAATTCTTTTCCAAAAATCCTCATCAATGTGCATTCACTATATTTTTGGCCAAACTATGTCAATGTAAGCAATTCACAACAGTTATGCATCAACATCACCCAATAGCAAAAATCTCTTATCAAATTGAACTCACAAGCACAATATCCACAAGGCCTAGTCAATTTCAAATTATAAAACATCACACAACATCCATAATTGCAAAATATCCAACATAATGATCTACACAAGACATTTGCAATTCAAGCACAATTTGTGAAGAAACAACATAACTATATATAATATATCATCATTCACAAATTGCACAATTACATCAAAATCAAACTACACACAATTTATAATTCAAGGGGTCAAAGGTAAGGAGTTGTACCGACAGAGTGTCTGGGAGGATGAATCAATGAAGCCCACGAAGTATTTAGCCCTAATTTGCTATGAATTTCAAAATCCCCAAATTCTAGGGCTTTGGGTGTTCTTGAGGAGATTTGGAAAAATTTGTAGCTAAATGTGGATGAATGTGGTGTGGAGATGGATGGGGGAGTGACGGGGTGAACATTCTGGCCTAGTGATGGTGGATTGGCAGAGAAATGGTGGCAGTTCGATGTTCGGGAGTAGGAATGAAGATGATTAGAGTGAAGGATTTGTGAGGGAGGGGGAGTTTCTGCCCATTTGAAGAGACTACTAAATAGGCATCGCGAGTTGCAATACACACATTGCAACTCACGATGGGCAGGTCAAATGCCACATAAAGTCAACCCTGTGGTCGCGAGTCGTGATGAAACTGTCGCGACTCGCAAAATGTTGGTCCTGGAAGCTAACATTTGTCCAACTTTTCCTGATTTGGTCGCGACTTGTGACCACAGTTTCACAAGTCACAGCAAGTTCATCGCGACTTGCGATGGAACCTTCGTGACTCGCGAAAAATTGGACCTATGAGCTCAATTTTTGCATTTTCTTCCTGATTTGGTCGCCTGTTGAGACCAAACCATCGGGCCTCGCGATGGGTTCATTGCGACTCGCGATAGAACCTTTGGGAGTCACAAAATCTTGAGCCTGAGAGCTCACATTTTGTGAAAACTTTTTGATCTCATCGCAACTTGCAATGTGGTGGTCGCGACTACATGCCTGATACTTGGAAACAAATTTCAATGTTACCGTATGTCCAAGCTTTTCTTCATTTCTCCAAGCATTCCTCCTTTATCAAATCCAGCTCCATGCTCTTCAAATTGCTACAGAATCATGGAAAAACACACCCGTGAAAATAACAAAGTAAAATAATGAAACTAATGACAAAAGCTCAAATTAAAACAACATCGACGGAAAGTCACGAATGACAATCCAGATGATCAAAACCAAGTTTATTTAACGTCGTCGACACTACTTACTCCCTTTATTGGAGCTTATTCACAAAATGATCCAAAGTGTGGTCTCTTTTCCTCGATCCGGGTCAAAACACTCGGGATCCACATCATCCCCCAACCAAACTTTTCTCACGTAGCTTAGGGTTTCTTCATGCTCCCTCAACATTCCCAATACCTCACCTTTTTGTTCCATGGTGATCTGAATCAAGTGAGCATTCATGGGTTTCTCTCCTTCTCCAAGGGTTGAACATTTAAGAACTTTCGGTGGTGGTTTGCACTCTACCACCAAAGTCTTCTCAAGAGAAGGAGAGACGCCCACCCTTATTGGCTTACCCGTGGACACACGAAAGGTGTTGGATGTTTCTTTCCCAAGAGGGCATTCACCGTTGTTGTTTTTCTTCAAGTTAGTACTAACAACATTTTCAATCAAAACATCATCTATGGAAACATTCAAGGAACTACCATCATTGGGATCAAATACATCTTTCTCTATATCATCAATAGCATCAATAACCTAGTGAGAATGGTCTACTAGGATGATCAATAGAATTATTGGTGTAAAATTCTATCTTCCGCCCAATAAACTCCATGGTTAAAGTTCCTGTATGCACATCAATTATTGTTCTTGAGGTCTTTAAAAATGGCCTACTAAAGAGAATATGTTCAGCGCTATTACCACTTTCAATTTCAAGAACATGAAAATTGGCGGGGAATGTTAAAGAGCCCACTTTCACCAACACCTTCACAATACCTTTTGGGTATGTGCTAGAGTGATCGGCTAGTTGGATAACAAACACGGTTTTTTGCAAAGTGTCTAGATCTATACTTCCATACAAGGAATATGGGATCACATTAATGGAAGCACCTAAGTCTAGAATGGCCTTGTCAACACGTTTCCCTCCTATCTTACAAGGGATTGTAAACACCCAAATCATCACATTTAGGAGTCATTTCATCATCATGGCGGAGACATACTCATTCTTTCCACCCTTTTTCTTACTCTTCAATTGGTGTTTCCTATTGACGGTACACAATTCCTTAAGAAACTTAGCATACATGGAATTTTATTTATAGCATTTAAGAGTGGAATGTTTACCTCACATCTAAAAAAGACTTCGTAGATGTCCTTGTTGTCCTCCTTGGTCTTCTCATCCTTTAATGCCTCTAGAAATGGTGGTTTCGGCACATAGATAGGGATCTTCACCCTTTTTGACTTCTTGTGAGGTGGGGATGAGGTTTCAGGATTTGATCTCGGTCTTGGCCCGAAGGTCTCTACCTCGACTTCTTCCCTTTGCTCTCTTTCTCCTTGGCCAACTCTTTGACCCTCTTTTCAAGATCTTCCTCCTTTTCAAACACCTGTTAGACAACAACCTTGCCTTGAGGCTCTTTCACTTCCTTCCAACACCTCAATGAGATTGCACTCACATTTTGTCGAGGGTTGATTTCCAATTGGGAAGGAAGTTTGCTCTTTTCTCATGCCTCCATGTGATTCACGACTTGTGCTATTTGGGTCATTTGAGTTTCCAAGTTCTTAATACTATCCTTGGCTTTATCTTGAAAATTTTCTCCTTTTTTCACACACATACTAACCTATGAATGGCTCGCATCACCTCATCTTTTGACAAGCCTGAGCTCTCCCCTTGATCTTAGGGCTTGTCTTGAAGCCTTGGGAAATTTTTTTGTGGAGGCCGGTATTATATGAGAAGGGTGGTAAGGTTGAGCATTTTGACCTCTTTAAGGGTTCCTATACCGGAGATTTGGGTGATCACGATTACCCGAATTATAAGACCGGTTTTGGTAACCTTGACCACCTTGATAACCTTGGTACCCTTGGTTGCTTTAATAACCCTGGTTGCCTTGAAAACCCACGACATTCACCTCCTCCACATAATTATCTTGAAAAGTAAGGCAAGCGTCCGTAGGATACGTTGATGAACAAATTTCACAAGATTCTACATGTGGTACATTTTTGGGCTTGGTCATAAAAGACTTCACCATCAAATTTCCTGCCGAGACTTGGTCCTCGAAATCCCCATAGGTGGAAGGAGCACTTATGGTGTGGGGATTTCTTCTTCTCAAATCGGCTCTCACATTAAATTTCCTCGACTTCTCGGCTAACTCCTCATAGAGCTCCATAACCTCCATCAAAGTCTTGTTCCCAATGGTACCACCACAAGAACCATTCACTAGTCTTTGATCTTCCTCAAAAAGACCATTGTAAAAATAGTAGACCAAGTCCCTCTTCGAATAGCCATGGTAAGGACAACTCGTGAGAAACATTTTGAACCTTGTCCAATAGTTGTAGAATGACTCTTCATGCCATTGGAAGATGTTGCTTATGTCCTTCTTCAAAGTGGTAGACTTTGAAGCCAGGAAGTACTTGGCGAGAAACTTTTTCTTCATGTTAAGCCAAGTTTTGACGTTTTTGGGTGGTAGGTAGTGGAGACAATCCCTAGCACCATCCCTCAATGTGAATGGGAACGCCTTCAATTTTTTAGAAGTCATTATCTACTCTGTGAGGAACCGTACCACCACAAATAAAGTGGAATTCAGAGAGATGTTAATTTGCATTCTCCCCTTGCCTACCAAGGAATATAAGTAGCAAGTTTATCAGCCCAATCTTGAGATCAAAGTGCCCGATTGGTCCAATCAATGGATACTCTATACACATCGGTTGTTGATAAACGTTGGGAGCCATAACATCTCTCAATAGAGCTTGCCTCAAAGGAATGGCCCCTCCAAGAGGAGGATCTCTTCCTTGAAGAAAAGGATGTTGAGGTCCTGCTCCCGGATGCTCATCTTCATACTCATGTTGATGCTCCATAGAAGTAGAAGTATCCGCAAAATGGTTACTAGGAGGGGTGTTATTCACACTTTCCAAAGAAAGTCTCCTAGCCCGTCTCAAATTCAACTCTAACTCAGGGTCGTAGTGTAGAGGTTCTTGTGAATAGGGTTGTGTACGAATCATACACCAAGAATTCGAACAATACGTCTCTAAGCCAAGCAAAAATGGCAAATCAACTAAAAACAAAAAACAAAAGTAAACTAAAAAATATTCACAACTAGCACATACTCACACATAATACGCCCAAACACTTAAAAACAAACGTCTCTTCCCCGACAGCGGTGCCAAAATTTGGGAGGTCATCGCCGTACCTCTCAAAGTTGATATTTTTAAGCCCTGATGTTTCCTATCTACAACTAAGTAGATATTGGCAAGTCGGGGTCGTCCACGAGAAGAGGAATCTTTTCAAGTGTTTAAACATATAAAGCGGAAAATATACTAGGCATAGATATATATAAATACATATAAAAAGCATGTAAATGGGCGGGGGGTTAGTTTTTCCTAAGTTATGAAATTAAAAGACAAGTTAACTAACAAGCAAGATAAAACTATTAAGTATGCAACAAACTATGAGAACGAGATCTAAAACACAAGTTACGGAACCTTGGGCGTAATTGACTTCCACTTCCAAGCCTCTTATCTATCATTGATCATACAACCTATTTACTACTTTCACTACTTATTGTTAAGATAAATATTCTATCCTTCTTAGATGGTAGTTTACAAGAGTGAATTCGATATCCCTTGTCAAACCTCACTAATAACCCATTTAGTCGATAACTGGCTAAAATTATCCCATTAATGGAGTTGAGCATGAAGAATCAACCAGCTTGGTAATGCTTATAAACACTAAACCGTGTCTAAGCATTGAATTAATTTATGCATTTACACAAGATTAGTCAAGAACGAACGACATTTATAGAATTCTCTCATTTTCTACCTAAAAAAAACATTATAACAAGTTCAACATCATCACATTCATCTAGCAATTATCAACTCATCAACACAATCAAAAGCTCAAATTCATACTCTTGGATTTCATATCAAGAAGAGGGAAACTTAGCTACTTTTTCTCAAACCTAACAAGTAATCCTACAAGTACTTCATACAATCAAGCTTTCAAGAACATTAATGACATTAACAACCAACATTCAATGCTCCATAAATGCATAACAGCAAGAGTATTAAATAGGCTATAAAGTGTTCTTAAGACATGGGCTTGGAAGCCTTAGTCAATTGCTCCCAAGATCTAGATTTAGCTACTAAATACTAATTACCAACAACAATTCAAACATAAATCAAGCTAAAGAAAAGATGAAAATGGTGGAAAATAGGGTTAGAACAGTACCAATCAGGCTAAGGAAGAAGTGAAGAGAGAGAAGAGATAAAGTGTTATTTATAGGTGAAGAAAAAAGGCAAAAGTGTTCTGGCCACCCGTTCGTCGCGACAGGATCTATCGCGACTCGTGATGGGCGCCCAGAAGAAAACAAAATTTTCTTCTTCTTATTGTCTTCTAGCCTTCAGTCCATTACACATTCTTCAAGTCTTCAAGTCTTCAAATCTTCAAAGCTAGTCTTCAAATCTTCAAAGTCTTCAAAAGATTATCTTCAATGGCCTTTGGTCTTCAAGTCTTGATATTCTTTCCTTGTCACATAAAATTCACTTAGAAAATGTAAAAGTGCATAAAATTGCTCTTACGTCTTCTAAGAGAATTTCAAGGTAAAACACAAGCTCTTGATAACAAAAGAGCACAAAAGTGATCCCAAAAAGTCCTAAAATATGCACATAAAATGGACACATCATGGGCTCCCTCTAGCACCATTTGTTTAATTTCTGAAACCTTCCTCTATAGGTCAACACTACGTCACCGTCCACTTCAAAGTATGGTAACTTCCCATCAGTGGCAAGTTGTCTCTTCTTCACCAACTCTACATCGGATTCTTGAGCCATTTTAATCTCTGTGGGTAAAATAAACTGCACCTTTAGATTGGAGAACACGAGTCAGTCAGGTTTAATCTCCCAGTCCCAACTCTCTGCCAGTGATAACATCTCAGTCTCCCATATCCTGATATGAGCAAAATTTGCCTCCTGAAAACTTCATCCACCAACGTTGGTGCACATTCAAGTCCTTTTGAGAAAAAAGTACTTTAGTTTCTAATGAACGGACACTACTTCAAACGTGCTCCATATATGTAGTGTTACCATTTATTCAAGGTGAACACCAATTCGGTGAGTTCATGGTCATGTGTGGGATAATTGTTCTTATAAGCTTTCAACTTCCGAGAAGCATAAGTAATCTCGTGGTCCTTTTGCATCAATACACATCCCAATCCGTCTCCCGAAGCATCAGTATGCAATATAAATCCATCTTTTCCCTCAAATAGCGCAAGGACTGGGACAGTGGTCAAACAATTATTTTCTTCTTGAAAACTAGCTTCCGTATTTTCATTCCATTCATACTTGACTCCCTTCTGGGTTAGACGGAACAAAGGATATGCTAGTTTATAGAAGTCTCTAACAAAGTGCCTATAGTACCCCACCAGTCTTAGAAAACTCCAAAATTTTATACTATTGGTTGACACCTTCCAATTTATGATGGTTTTGACTTTATATGGGTCCATTAATATCTATTCCTTACTAATCACGTGTCCCCAAAAAATTTACTTGGTTTAGCCAGTATTCACATTCGCTAAACTTGGCGTACAGTTTATGCTCTTTAAGTAGTTGTAACACTTTCCTCATGTGTAACTCATAATTCTAATGGGATTTGGAATAGACCAGGATGTCATCAATGAAGATGACGACAAAGTTGTCTAAGTTTGGCCAAAATACTTAATGTATTAGATCCATGAAAGCTGCTTCCGCATTGGTCACTCCAAATGGCATTACCAAGAATTTGTAATGACCAAATCGAGTGTTGAAGTGGGCACATCCTCCCTCTTCAGCCGTAAATGGTAGTACCCTTGTCGTAGATCCAGTTTAGAAAATTCAAATGCTCCTTGGAGTTGATCGAACAACTCGTCAATAATGGGAAGAGGGTAATTTTTCCTAATCATTACATTATTTAGGCCTCGATAATTGATACACCTCCATAGAGAGCCATCTTTCTTCTTAACAAACAACATTGCGGCTCCCCAGGGTGATGTACTCAGTTGGATGAACCCCTGAGTCAACAAATTCTCAAGTTGGATTTTCAAATCTCATAGTTCCATTGGTGCCATTCGATAAGGGGTTTTAGAAACATGCGCAACTCCTGGTATTAGATCAATGGTAAACTCAGTTTCCTATTCCGAAGGCAAACTTACAATTTTCTCCAGAAATACCTCTGGGAAATCTCGGACTATGAGTATATCTTCTCCCTTTAACTGGTCTAATGGCTTGTTCAAGATATAAGCCAATATTCCAGTTCCCCCTTTGCAAATGATTCATCGAGCCTTAATGCCAGCAGCCAGTAATGAGAGAGATCTCTTTCATCTCACATTTACTTCAATCAAAGTTTCCTCGACCAACACGACTTAACTTCCTTCGTATGGCAATTCAACTAGGTATGATTTTTAGCAAACCAGTCCATGCCAAGTATAACTCCATATCCCTTTAAGGGTAGGGAAATTAAGTCTATTGGTAATTCCCAATACCCCACATTCACCCCACACCTTCTGCATACACGTCTAGTTAGGATTTTAGCATCGTTTGTGGGAGTGCTAACTTGTAACTTATAAGGTCAGTCCTCCATCCTATCTTACATATTTTCAAGAATGAGGGTACCTTCAATGACCTCGGTCGAAAAGGGGGTCTCAACACGTAAACTCGAGTTTGTACCTTTAGTTGGTTGCTCCCACTTGATCCCTCTTTATGAGTAGATTTGGTGAGCGATGCCTACAATCCTAAGGTTTGATACGAAGGACTCGGCTAGGCCAGTGAGCAGTCTGATATTCTATTCTTGGAACTCCCACACTGTAGACATTTATTTTCCTTTTTCCAACAATTCTTCTCCTCATGGCTTCCCTTCCCATAGTTCGTGCAATGAACTCGAGATGCTTCTCTCAGACCAATACTTGAGCCATGGGACATAGTCCATGGTCGGGGTATATCTCTCCTAGGGACTTTGATTCCCCCCATAGATTGATCCATGTGAGCCTGAGGTGTACATTGATTGAAGCTTCACATTCACCTATCTTGCCTAGTGTAGGGCTTGCAAGGCATTTTTAGTTTCTTCCACTCTGCAGCTAATTTGACAGCTGCAGCATAATTACTCTGATACGTCAGGGCTAAGGCATCCCTCAGTTCCAATCTTAACCCTTGGATAAATAACCTCTTCCTTTCATCTTTCGTGGAGACTAACTTCTCTGTAAACTTAGAGAGTCTGGAAAACTTTGCCACACACTCCACTATGCTCATTATGCCTTGCTTCTAATTTATAAACTCTGATTCCTTCCTTTCTTTAATTAAAGGTGGAATGTACTTCATCTTAAACTCCTCAAATTTTTTCCAAGTTCGGGGTGTTTCTTCCATTTCCCATTTCCTCTATATTATGTTCTACCAATATGTGCAGCCCCTTCTAACTGAAATATGGCAAACTCACATTCCGCTCATTAGTGTATCCTAGGGCTCGGAAGGTCTGAGTCATTTTTTTGATGGCGACTTTATCATCTGGGCCGCTGTTGAACCTAGGAGGATGAAACTTCTGCAATCGCTCCAAGGAAACATCCTCCATTTCCAACCTTTGACTTCGATCCCTAGAAGGGGATCAGGATTGGTTCTATCTTTCTATCATGTAGCTTAGTATTTCAGTAACTTGATTTGCGATCAACTCCATCCCAGTGGGTGGAGGATTTTGTCCAGTTGGCGGGTTCGAGATTTAACCTTGTTCTCCTTCCATTGGAGCCTACATGCATTGAGTTAGTTTACTAGTTTTTTTTATTAAATTACATAAACACGGATTATACTAATTCTTATTATTTGTTTAGATAAAAGAACACATCGTAGTTTACATAATACTTTATTTTTAGTACACAATAACTTCAACTTGGCGATATTCTCACAGGGTCCAAAATTAGGACTCGCCCTAGTTTTACCGGTTATATTTTACAACGAGTTAGGCTTAATCTTCTTCCAGGTCTATCGCAGATTCCTATCCTTAACTCGTAGGATCCACAAGGTGCAAAATTGGGATCTGCGCGTACCAGAAGTCATAGTCTACTACTGTAGTTATTCTACATTCTAGTCCTAACCAAGCCTAGAACCTTCAGTATAGGCACCTCATTCCTCTCGCTCGAATCTAGGGAATGCCCAGTTCACCAGGTCATCCTGAAGTGCATCAATGGTTTGGTTCATTGTCTCGAAAATTTTCTCAATGTACCTCTAAGCTGGTTCAGTTGATTGTCTATGCTATGTTGTCAGGCTCTTCCATAATATTCGAACACCCCCCTTGGGCCAGGGTTAACTCTCGTATGACTTCCTTGCACTCGATGTCCCATTGTCCGAGTTCCTGGGTTTTTTTTGTTCTTCATCTGATCACATTCTACGATCGCTGCATTCTCCCTAGCCTCTTCTATGTCAGCACACCTGCATTGTTTCCACATTGCATTTTTATCAAATACTCGTGCTTCTCAAGGCTAAGGACTTTGGGAATTAACTCTTCCCAGTCCATGACTAGGGTGTGCACTACCCAATTAGGGTAGAAGTGAGTCTCCCACCACCGTGGAATGTCTAAAGGCCTTAGCCACATGGCGAACACCTCCGAGAGAACTCTATAGTGTGGCTTTATCTCAATGGGCTCCCGTAAGTCATTGGTTGCAACCTCTCCCTCATCATCCATCTACCAAAATAATAAAATCGCTAGTTTGACATATTGGAACTAACTAACCAAAATATCTATTATTCACATTTTTTGAGTTTCTTTGGAGTCTTTTATTTAAGACAAGTATTCATTTGCCTTACTTTATTTGAGAAATCTCTGATACCACATCGGTAACACCCAAAAACTACGACCAACCTGCCCAACGCAAGTATAGAGTCGAACTTGGGTGTGTTATCAAGAATCCAATGGGGTGGATTACTTATATGCAATAACGAGCAAATAAAGTTTATGCTGAAGCAAATTTATAAATTCAAAACCTAACTTACTATTACAGTGAAAGTCTTTATACAAGTATTAAACAGGGGTTTTAATGAAAATACAGGCAAAAGTTCTAAAAGATCCGGTAAGGATTAGTTTTACATCAAATATTTTACATTATTATAACAAAACCTAAAACAAAATATTCTAAAGGTCCGTCCAGGATCCTTCCTCAAAAGAAGTAAAGTCGGTAACATACTTCAGTCTAACTACTCAGCTACACCTGTTAGGGTTGGTTAAACTAGGGTAAACTCCTTGTTTAGTGATGTTCCGTCACCAACAATTACCAAGTTTAATTTAGTGATCACATAATGCAAATAGTCATATCAACCTTAGCACATAGTAAAAGCATACGGGTGGGTTATGTCAAGACGCAGTCAAGTTCATAAATGGCTACTGTGACTAACATCAGGGTATAAACCCTTCAATAATACTCGTCAACAACGCCCAATATGTTCAATTATGAGCTCGTATCAGAAAACCATATGGTTATGCTAGCATACCAAAATTCCACGTGTAGCCAATCTAATCATATGGTCTGGTCTATACCATTCTCCATTAATTTCGACCGAACTAAAATCGTGTTGGGGACCATGAAAAGCACATACAAGTAATCGGGTAGCACGTAATCTAAGTTTGACACGACAAGATAGAGTACAAGCCCGTCATCCACATATAATATCAGGGTAATTAAATTCACATAATATCACAATAATCAAGCATAAAGCAAGTACACACCATGCTTAATGATTATGAAACCAAATAATAGACATGAAAATGACATAACATTATTAAGCATTTCATGTGATATATAAATTCTAAAATAACACATTTGAATTTAACTGGCATAAAATAGCATGCAATAATGAATTTTAATTCAATTTGTGCTAGGGCGATGAAAACACTCTCTTTTAAGATGGTTACGGCCGATTACCAACTTTTGGTTGACCCTTCCCGTTAGCAAAGAAAGTAGGTGAGGGTTCCTCAGGTGACTAATGTTTTAGTGAGTTTATCAAGTTTGAACGATACTTGCCTACTGCATGGGTTGGGTCTCATTTTAATTCAAATTTGGGACACGTGTGTAACATGTGTCCCTTATGGAGATCAGACTGGTTGATGCCGTCTTTTAAATCATGCAGAGAGGGGACATGTAGGTACCTATGGTTAGGCGCCGCCTACCCCACTTGTGTCTTAGTTTTCATTGTTTTAATCTTTGTTTTCTTTTTCTTCCCCGCTAACCTATTATTCCTAACAGCATGAAGCCTCCTAGTTTATGCACTTGTTTCTTCTTCTTTTTTTCTTCACCTAATCTTCTTTCACATTTTCACCATTTCCCACTTATACCTTTCCTAGTTCATTATTATTTCATTTTTACTAATCATTTATTTAGCATTAAAACTCTCTTTCTTATAATTTAATATAGGTAGACAATTATCAATATATTTATTTCAATTGTAATTACGAGCTTTCGTTATAAAATTATAAAAAATATAAATATTCATTAACAACTTTAATTTCTATATATTATTTTTCTTAATAACTTATTATTATTACCCTTTGTATGTGCGAATTGTATTTCTCGCTTTCTTCTTATCTTGGCTTATTATTATTCATTACCCATTTCTTGAACGAATACTATAATAAAGCCCACATTTTACCTTATTGTTATCATTATTATTATATTTATTATTATATTTATTATTATATTTATTATTATTATTTATTTCATTTCATTTTATTTTATATTAAAAATATTTCTTGTAGAGGTTGAGTTGAAAGTATTGTGGAAAGTAGTCAAATAAGTTGAATACAAGCTATGGTTCCATTTTAAACTTAACTATTATATCTGCACTGGATTCATTAGGGTTAAGGGTTCACACATTCAAGGATAAACCATTTCTTGTTAAAAGCTTCACTCTCAAGTCCTTCTAGTTCTTCCCAAATAATAGTGTTACTTTTCATATTAGTTTGAACCCCATCCCCCATTCTTTTATCTTTAAGTGAATTCAGTTTGCCTTTCCCTTGCCCTTGTTCATTTTCAATTTGGTCTTGTCTTCTCCTAGATAAAGAATAGCAGCTAGATTGACTTGAATTGGATTTTCAAATTTAATCACAGGAGTTTTGACCACTTTGGTTGTAAAGTATTGTGATTTTTTTTTATTTAACAAATACATTAAGCTCTAGTGGTTGGTCTTGATGATGGATTTGTTTCTCAAAAGGTAATGCTTCCACTTTTCTAACGCCAAAACCAAGGCCAAAACTTCCTTTTCGTACGTGGTAGACTGTGTTTTCTGTCACTAGATGATTTACTTAGATAAGCAATGAGTTGAATTTCTTGCATCAAAATGGTCCCAATTCCTATCCCGCTTGCATATGTTCTGATGACAAAAGGTTTCGAGAAGTCTGGTATTCTGAGCACTATTGTCGTTGTCATCAATTTCTTTAATTTGTCGAATGATGGTGTTGCTTCATCAGACCAAATGAATGCATCATTTTAAAGCAAGTTGTAGAGCGGCCTGCATATTTTTTTAAAAAATTTAAACCACCTGAGGTGGGGGAAACGTATTAGCTTCCCAGCCCAAATTAACACCATAAAAAATGGATCATAGTTTTACAAAATTTCAAGTGATACTTGAATTCTCCTGAGATTAGGGAAAAAAATTAGTAACCTAGTTGCCTGAAAACAAAAATGCAGTCATAGACCTGTAATTGAGATTCCTGTATATAATTTCGTAGTCAGTTATAAAGTGTCGGTACCTAAGCCCAAGAAATCCCAGTAGATCTTTCAAATTGCTGGGGTAGGCCAATCAGTAATACACAACACTTTGTCAGGATCCATCTCCACCCCTTCTCCCAAAGTTATGTGACCAAGATATTCAACCTTCCTTTGTGCAAAGACACACTTCAAGGTTTGGCAAGCAGCTGGTTGCCCTTCATAATTTGCAGCACAATTCTAACATGCTTAACATGTTCTTCCAAATTGGTGATGTATACTAAAATTTTGTCGAAAAATACCAACAAAAACTTCCCTAGAAACTTCTGAAAAAAATATCCGTTAGTGCTTGGAAATTCGTTGGAGGGTTGGTTAGATCGAATTGCATTACAAACAATTCAAAATAACCATGATAGGTTTGAACGCAGTCTTTGACACATCCTCTTTTTTAACTTGGATTTGATGATAGCTGGTCTAAGATCAAGTTTAGAAAAATAAGATGCTCCATGTAATTCGTCTAAAAGTTCATCTTTAATTGGTATGGGAAATCTATCCTCACAATCAAATCGTTCAACTTTATGTAGTCGACACAGAGTCTCCAAGTGTTGTCTTTCTTCTAGACAAACAATGATGGTGAAAAGTAGGGATTATTGCTCTCTTTAACCACCTTATTTTTTTTTCTGGTATCATCCACATGTCTCTCTACTTTTTCTTTGTGAGCATGTGCGTATCGATATGGTTTGACCTTAAATGGCTGAGCAGTTGGTTTCAAAATAATCTGATAGTCAATTATTCGAAGAGGAGGTAAAAAAGTTAGTGGCTCAAAAACTTCTTTAAAATCTATAAGAACCTATTTCATCAACTCATTGGTCTCAAGGTCTTGCTCAGCTTCAGCTTTGAACTTGTTCTTAATAGAGTTTCCCTTTAGTTGAATGCTAATCTCATTACTGCATTTTCCCATATCAGTGTTTCCTACTCCTAAATCAACTCTTTCGGTACGGTTGCTCACAGAATTGAGACTTACTACCTTTTCTGCATTAATCATTCCAGTGGAAATCACCTCAAATCAGTCCACCTCACTAAGTTGAAGTGGATCAACTTCATTTTCATTCAATGGTGAATGGACCGCTTTCCTTTTTCTCACGCCTAACAATTCTCTAGCCTCAGCACCCCTGACTAGATGCAAATATGAGTTATGTAGATTAGCTCTCAAAATCCACTGGGATTCTAGGCTACTAATTGCAACTTCATTTGTTATATTACCTTATCGAAAAATATATCAAACCTTGTTATTTTGCAATTGCACCTTAAATATATATATATAGAGAGAGAGAGAGAGAGAGAGAGAGAGATTATGTGCACATTATGAGAATAATATTAATAGTAAATAAATAAATAAATATATTATTTTTTATTAATAAATTAAATAAAAATTAAATGAAAGAGAAAATAATAATAATTTTATAATTAATATATTTAATAAAATGAAGGGTCGGGTAGGATTAATCGGCTTCTCCTAACCCCTCAATATGACACGTCAATCCTACATGTCAAAAGAATTAACACATTAAGGGGCGTGTGTCCCATTTCTTAAGAAATGAAGCAAAGGGCTGAAGAATGGTATACTTTGTGCTTTATGTTACACGTCCATCCTACATTTGTGATTTATGCACATCATTTCTTATGGGCTGAAGAATTCAAGGCACTTGTGCCTTATATATACAAGCTATATATGCCAGCCATACTCTTTGCCATATTTTACGTATAGTTGATTTCGATGTTAATCTAAAGGAATCAACCTCTTTTACAAGTAGGATAAAGTAATTAAGGTGTTCAGATAAATTTGCGATGGAGTTGCAGTAATGACAAGCGGGTCTATGATTTATTAAGGTGAGTATTTCATTGCCTTAGCACAAATTGGATTAAAAAGTGGTTATTGCATGTTATACTATGCTTATTTATTTAAATTTGTTATTTGAAAATTTTAGTTTTTCATAAAATAAATATGTTTATATTGTGATTATTCTTATTAATTATTTTGGTGTCATAAGAATTAAGTACAACATGTATTTTATTGCAATGTACTCAATTTTTGTGATATTACATGTGAATAACCGGCTTGTACTTTATCTTATCGTGTCAAAGTTGGTTTTGTGCTACTTGATTACTTCTTTGTGTTTACCAGGATCCCCGGCGCCAATGGTAGTTCAGTCAAAACTGGCAAGAAACGGTATAGATCAGACTGTATGACTAGAACGACTACCCGTAGAGTTTCAGTATGCTAGCATAACCATCTGGTTTCTGATATGAGCTTATAACTGAACATCTTGGGCATGGTTGACGAGTATAGATTTCTATAACAGATAACCTTTAGGCACCACTGAAGAGTTTATGCCCCGATGTCAGTCACATTGGCCATATAGGAACTTGACTGCGTCTTGGCATAAACCACCCGCACCCTTTTACTCTATGTTAAGATTTATGTGGCTATATGTTTTATGTGATCACTAAAATCCACTTGGTAAATACTGGCAATGGAACCTTAATAAGCAAAGAGCTTACCCTAGTCTAATGAACCCCAGTAGGTGTAGCTGAGCAGGTAGAGTGAGAGCTCGTGTGTGATGCCTTTACTTCTTTTGAGATAGCATCCTAGCTAGACTTCTGAATTTAGATCCCGATTTAGTACATATTACTTGTATGTATCTTTAAACAATGTAAAATACTTACTAAATAACTTTCACTGTAATAGTAAGTTAAGATTTTGAATTCTACAATTGCTTCCGCATAATCTTTATTGTTTGTTACAACATAAAAGTAATCTGACTTGTTGGATTCTTAGTAACACACCCAGGTCTGACTCAATACTTGCATTGAGAAAGTTGGTCAAAGTTCTAGGGTGTTACAATAGCCACTGTGAATGGTTGAGTATATTCTTCTCTTAACCCAGCCCTTCTAATAGTCTTGTAATTTATAAAGCTATTAGGGTTCTCGTATCCAGCAACATATTAACTCGAATAGATCCTATATAGCCATAAAGAGTTATGGTTTCATCCCTCTCTATGTTGCCTACATATTCCAGTTATTGCAGTTTTTCATTCCCAACTTTAGCTACCCATATATTCCTTTCTTCTTCTTTAGGTTACAGACTAGAAATGACATAAACTTTCTTAAACCTACACATATGACCTGGTCCAAAAACAATTTCGCCTTTGTAGCAAAGATTATGCTCCCTTATGAACTATTTTTCCAGGAGTGTGTTTTATTTTGTAAAACTTCGTTTCCAGCTTACTTTTTACCACTACCATTTCTCTAACCTTTATTCCTTTCTCCTTCAACGTTGGGAAACTTATGGGAACCATCCTGGGTAGGATTTCTAGACTTCTTTTGCAGTATTTCTAAATTTAATTCCTGTAACATAGCCACCTCGACGGCTTCATGTAGAGTTACGTGCCGAAATAACTTAATCATTGGTTTTAGCTTTTCTCTCAATCCACTTATGAAGCTCGAAATGAAATAATCCTTAGTTAGATATGAATTCTTGTTACTGACCAATGCCTTAAGTTCTTCAAACATGTCCTGATAACTCCTAACAGTTCCCAGCTTATTAAATTCCTCTATTTCATCCCCGGCTCTATTGAAGAGTGATTTCCCATAAATAACTTGTTATTGATAGAAAGAACAAATAGACAGAAGTACAGACAGAGGTGTAGTACCAAAAGAATTCTAGTCTAGTCACCATTTTTATCCTAATCTAGTCATTAAGTTGACTTACTCTACCCCCCCCCCCCCCCTCAAGCGAATCGTTGGATGCTCAGAGATGCAAAGCTTATATCTGAAGAACTAAAAGAGAAAATAAGTGGTGAAGATGTTCGCAATATGAATGGAAGTAGGAACCTGAGCGATGCACAACTTACCAGCTGCAACTAGTTTCTGAACAAAGTGGTAGTCGATGTCGATGTGTTTCACCCTCTTGTGAGCCACCAGATTCTGAGCCAAAAAAATTGCACTGATGTTGTCGCATAACAGAAGTGGAGAATCAGAGAGAATGACTTGAAGATCTCGCTAAAGATGGGTTAGCCAAACAACCTCAGAAGCTGTATTGGTGAGAGCCTGATACTCAGACTCGGTGCTGGAGTGAGAAATAATGGGTTGTTTTTTAGCACTCCGGGAAACAATATTGCCACCAAGAAAGACAACATTGTCGTAAATGGATTGTCGAGTCTCAAGGCAGTGAGCCCAATACCTCGGGAGAGCTAGCAGAGCAAAAAGTGAGGCCAAAGTGCAGAGTATCCCAAACATAATGAAGAATTCAATTAAGAGTTGAAAAATAATCATCCCAAGGGTCCTAAAGATACTGCTGACTGATTTAACCTCAAAGAATAAGTCTAGACGAGTAAGAGTCAGATACTGAATAGCCTCAACCAGTGACTGGTAGAGCGTCGAGTTCTTGAACGGAGGACTAGTGTTGGTGTGAAGCTAAGAGCTGGGCGGAAATGAAGTGAAGAGTGGAGTTGCATCAGACATCCCGACACGAGTGATTATATCATAAGCATACTTAGCTTTACCTAGAAGAAGACCCAATGTTGTAGGTGAAACTTGGAGGTCAAGAAAGTAATGAAGGGAACCCAAGTCCTTAATGGAAAACTCCTAATGAGTGTGATCAATGAATTGGCGAAGAAGAGTTGAGTCACTGCCGGTGAGAATGATGGCATCCACATAAACGAGTAAATACAATAATGAAGATTCTTGACACAAAACAAATGAGAAGGTGTCACCAATGCTACATAAAAAACCAAGTAGAAGCAAGTAGGTGCTAAACCGCTGGAACCATGCCCGAGGAGCTTGCTTCACACCATAAATGGCCTTTTGTATGCAACAAAAATAGTTAGAATGAAGTGGGTCCTTGTAGATGATTGGTTGTGCCATATAAAGTGGAGAACAGAGCATGTCGTTGAGAAAGGTGTTCTTGACATCCAGCTGATGAAGGGGTCAAGATCGCATGATGGAAATAGAAAGAACGAACAAAAAAATAGAGGCTTTGACCACGAGGCTAAAAAGTATGCTCAAAGTCAAAACCCAGAACCTAAGAGAACCCTTGAGCCACCAGACGTTCCTTGTGTGATCAATTGTGCTATTAGAACGATACTTCAGCTGATAGACCCAGTTGAAACCAACAATGATGATATTTGATGGGTGTGGAACCAAATCCCGAGTATGCTAGCCACGCAGGGTCGCAATCTCATCATCCATAGCTGATACCTAAAATGAATCATGAAAGGCCGAGTGATAGTCTGTAGGTTCCCTCTAGGCAAGAAGGGCACACGACAATGTTTGAATAATCACGCATAGGACAGCACCAGATACATACCAAGTAGTCATCCGGCAGGGGTGCGATCGAAGAGGGGAGGCCACGAATGCAGCCTTGGCTGACTGGCTGGTGATCCTGAAGGGCAGCGAGACAAATGGAGTGGCGTGGTTCAGGTTGTCCATTGGCTATTCCAAGTTTGTAGAACATATAGAGCAAAGTTCCAGTGGTGGTGAAGAAATATTTGTGAGCAAAATGATGTTGAATCTGACTCAAGATCAAGAAGTACAAAAATATCTAACACTGAAGGTGGAAAAACAATCTCTCGAATGAATGGATAGGGCAAAGGAAAATGCATCTTGTCAAAACAAGCATGTAGAGTGAAATATATTTTATCGGTCAAAGGATTTAGGCACCAAAATCCTTTATATTGCAAGTTGTAGCCAATAAATACACACGGAATACTGTGGGGAGACAACTTGTGGTCGCCAAAAGGGCAAATGAAAGGGAAGACCTGTAAACTAAGCGCATAGAAGTTGGTGTATATAGGAACCCGACCATTTATAACTTTAAATGGTGTTCGCCCGCCAAGAATGGGAGTGGGCAACTAATTGATGGTATAAATAGCTGCAGCAAAGGTGTCAGACCAGTGGGAAAGAGAGATATATGAGTGGTATAACATAGACAAGCCCATCTCAACATTTTAGTGGTGCTTACGCTGAGCCTGACAATTCTGCTCACGAGTATATGGGGAAGAAATCTGGTGATGAATGCCCTTTGTCTGAAAATGAGACCGTAAGTGACCATTTACGAACTTGGTTCTTCCATAACTCTGAAACACCTTAATGGTGGAAGAGAACGGGTTCTCCACAAAAGCCTCAAGTTAATGATAAACATCCCAAAAAATATATTTGCGGCATCGTAGGTAAAACCACGAGATCCGAGAATGATCATCAAGGAAAAGAGCATAGTGTGAAAAACTATTAACTAGATAAAACTGGAAAATGCCCCCATAAATCACAATGAACTATGTCAAGCACCTTAGCAACACGCTTATCATTTGCATGAAAAGATAAATGTTTCCCCTTTTTCCTTTTCACACACATCACAAAGGGTAGAGTTAGGCAAAACCGATGAGACAGATAAGGATCCAGAAGCAAGCAAACCATAAATAAAGGAATTTGGAACATGACCAAGTCTATCATGTGAGGTTTCAAAATATGCACACGACTTATTTGATTCCACAGTAGACAATAAAGTGGATGCACCATACTCGTAAACATAAATCTCATTTTCACTATGACCATGACCCAAGGTTTCCCTGATGATTTTGATGAGATGCCAAATGCATGTATTTTCCAAAGCATTTAACATCTCTTTTGTTATCCTTTTGTTGTAAGATTGCTAGATTTAGGTAGGTTTACATCATAAGGAGTTTAGATAACCATTTTTGGTTTTCATAACTAAATCATTCATTTTGTAACCTATGTGTAGTCTAATGGATTTTTTTATCCTTACAAGCATCTAGATTCCATTTTGTGAGATTAATTTGTAGATTGCTCTTGAAAACTTTGGAGTGGTTTAGTGAAGGCCACAAGCCAAAACGTGGTAGAAGGTAGAGGGGTCGAAGAAGGAAGACTAAGAAGAGGATGAATTGTGATCCAAAAATTTGGACCAAGTTCTTAAAATGATCCAAGAAGAATCAGCCTACAAAGGTGGACTCATTGGATTCTTCTTCTTGAGAACTATAAAATCTACTACAAAAACTCCAAAATCGGAGCAACGGATCACCCGTGGCGATGGAAATAAGAAGAGGGCAAATTGTCCATTGCGGCCCACAGCTTATACTGTGGTCTGCGGCCCAGAATTTTATATTTTTAGCCTCTTTTCCTCTATTTTCTTGGACTATAAATATCCTCCCTTCTTCCTCATTTGGCTAAGCCCGACTTGGGGCTCCAAAACCCTAGTTTTTCACCCTTTTCTTCCATTTTCTTTTTTCTTTCTTTGTAGATCTTTCTTCTATGTTATGATTTTTGATTATCTAGCTTAGTTTTGTACTTGTGAGCAATTAATTGAGGCTTCTAAGCCACGTATTGAGAATTCTTTCTATTTATTTATTGCTTTTGTTATTGTGCATTTATTGAGCTTAGAATGTGGATTGTTAATGGCATCAATGTTGTTGGTTGTTTGAGTATATGAATTGCTTGCATGATTGCTTGTTAGGGTTGGGAGAAAGTAGCTAAGTTTTCTCTCTTTTAATATGAAATTGAAGAGCATGAGTTGGAGCTTCTAATGATGTTGATGTGTTGATAATTGCTAGATAAATGTGATAATGTCGAACTCTTTGTCATGTTTGTTTATTGTAGCAAATAGGAGAGGTCTATGAGCATTGAACATTCTTGACTAATCATGTGTAAATGTGTGAATTGGTTCAATACTTTGACACTGTGTAGTGTTTATAAGTGTTACCAAGCTTGTTGATTCTTCATGTTTGACGACATTAATGGGATACTTTTAGTCGTTTATTGACTAAATGAGTCATTAGTGAGGTTTGACAAGAGATGTCAAATTCACTCTTGAAAACTACTATCTAAGAAGGTTAGAAATTTATCTTCACAACTAGTTAAAGTAATGAATAGGTTGTAGATTCAAGGATAGATAAGAGATTTGGAAGTGGAATTTAATTTCCCCCAAAACTTTGTCTTTTGTAGTTTTTACCATTTTTTCTTAGTTTGTTGCATGATGAGCATAGTTAGTTGACTTTGCTAGTTAGATCTTCTTTAATTTCATAACTTAGGACCAAAACCAACCAAACCCCTCCCCCTCTTTACTTGCTTTTATATATCTATATATATTTACTTCTAGCCTAATATCAACCTTATATGTTTAAACCCTTAGAAAGATCCCTATTCTTCGTGGACGACCCTGACTTGCCATTATCTACTTAGTTGTAGATAGAAAGCATTAAGGGCTTATAAATTTAACTTTGAGAGATACGATGATGACCTCCTAGATTTTATACTAATTTTAAATGAGCGATCATCAAAGCAGACAACAGAGTTTAAATCCTAAGTTAATTGGTTAAGTGAAAGAAATTCTTTAGTGATTCAAGCACAATAAGCACATCAAAAAGAGACAGAGACTTAAAAATTAAAGCATCACCAACAAGAGTAATAGGGCGTTAAAAACCATTATCAACATTAATGCAGTCAGAACCATCATAAGGTGTCACTTGATCAACAACAGTGGGAGATGATGCCATGTGTTTTGTGGTGCCAGAGTCTAAAATCCAGTGGGAGCCATGGTGCTTAAATTATGAGATACCACGAAGATGTGCCATATGTAGTTGAGAGAAATTGAACGCGCAATGTGCTACCTCAAGATAAAAGGTTGGCATAATGCGGTGCTAGCAGTTATTGGCACACGTGTTGGTCACGCACGATTGGATGACTTGCTATAGGCTTGTGCGTATGGATTCCCATGCCTTTGGGACTAAGTTGTGTGCAGATTGAGAATAATGGCTGACTAGTGCTTCTGAATGGATGTAACCACCAGAAAAGCCATCAAAGAGGAATAGTCAAGACCGTCGTTGCCAAAGAAAGTACCCAGCCAAAGGCGATGCTACAAAGAGATTAAGTTAAAGACTCTTTGATGGAGATTATACTGGGAAACGCATTCTCAAAGGACTGAAATTGACCGGCAAATAGAGAGAGATGCAGAGGAAGAAGATTATCCATAAAATGGGAAGGACGATGATTAATAGATGTTGGCGACTGAGGTCGACGCCGAAAGTTTTCCAGAGTATGCCGGAGTATGCCGAAGTTGGTCGTGTATGGTTAGGAAAAAGAAGAAAGAGGGGGGAGAATTAGGGCCAATGTCAGACTTGCTCTGATACCATAAATGAGTGATTTCCTATAAATGACTTGTTATTGATGGAAATAATAAATAGACAGACTTACAGATATGTGTAGTACCAAAAGAACTCTGTTCTAGTCATCACTTTTATCCTAATCTAGCCATCAGACTTATTCTAATGCTCCATATTCAAAAAACCTAATTCATGTGATAACACAGCATCATGGAAGTCCTTCCACACACTCAAATTCATGTGATGTTTTTTCAGATTGATACCACACCTCAACTTTACCCTCAAGGTACAACTTAATATATTCAACTCTTACAGGATCTCTTATTTGGAAAAAAAAAACTAAGAAACTTCTCACATTTTCTAAGACAAACCTTGGGTTTAACACCACAGAAAACAGTCCTCTCCAACTTGGGTTGTAATTTTTTAGTAGTTGTACCAGTTATATTTCTCCGGCTTTCATTAACATGCTCAGTAGTATTCACAGTTCTCGGCATATGCATAATAGGTGAAGGCTTAAAAATTTCTTGAACAGGTTCAAATAATACATTATGTGTAGTCGGATTGTTAGGTGGTTTGGATTTCAACGAGTTGCAGCTCTCGCCTCCTCTACTTCAATGTCATTGTCCTTCGATTTCCCCCATAGTTTTTGCAACAACCATTGAATTTGTCACGTTGTTTCTTCTTGTTGTCTCACAAACTCCAAGTATTGGTTAGTCAACTCAGCTTTGATTTAGTCGAGAGAGCTATCTACATGCAGCTTCATGTTCTAGTTCCGTTCCTTCTGCTCCAAAAACATTCTCGAAACCATTGATTCTAGCTAGATCCTTGAATTGATTCTCCATAGCCTTCAATCTTGTTCCTTCTGCCATTTTTTTATCCGAGAAAAGGCTTTCTCTAATATCACTTGTAACGAAATAGTAACATTGAAACCAAAAAGAGTAATTTCACAGCAAATACTAAAAATTTGGGATTTAATTTGGAAGAAAAAAAGGATGATAAGATGAGAAATATGGATTTACAACTGATAATTTTTTCGCGCACAAAAGATCTGATGTTTCTCTCATCCCTTCAAAGGATATTTAACACTCCTCCATATGTTATTCCAACTAATTTTTGAAACTGTTCTAAGTGATTGGTTAGCCACTTTCTTTACCGGAAAACGGTTCCTTCTCCTCTTTCTTCTTTCCCGTTTACCTACCAATCTGTATTTCCTAATTTTATTATTGAGCTGCTAAAAGACACTTGCGCCCCTTGGTTCATAACTAATTCATGCAAAGATCTTTTTTTTTGTACAAACGGATTTAAAAGATGACATATACTCCCTCTGTCCCATGAGTTTTGACCTATTTACTTTTTTGCAAGTCAAACTTGGTAAAATTTGACCTTAAGTATAAAATCAATATAATTACAATAAAAATAGAGAAAAATATATAACCCAACCTAATTCACATAACTGCAACTATAACCTTTTGATAATTGAAACTGCAAATATAACCCTAAATAGTCAGTGTATGTGCAAATTTACCCTTTTCGGTAAATTTATGCCAAAATTGGATGAAAAGTCAATTTTACCCCACTGATTATAAAATAAAAATGAAAATAGTAAATCTACTATTGTACCCCTAATGTTTCTTCTTCTCCTAAATCCTAACTCTAACACCCACCGTTGTCTCTTTTTCTTAGTTGTGTATGTTTCTTGAATCTCTCCCTCTCTATTTTTTTCTGGGTCGTATCTCTCCGGCGTGGGATGGTGGAGCTCTAGTGGGACGAGGCAGTATAGAAGCAAATGGCAACATCGAGAACCATTTAGTGGAATCGAAGCAGTGGACTGGCGTGGATTGATTTGAGTTAAAGGGGTGGTTGAGCGGTTTGAATCAAAGAAGTTGAAGGGGTGAAAATGGTGGGGGCTGTGAGTAGAGCAACGGGGGTGGTGGTGATTGGGTTTCAGTGGCATAAGCTGAGATGGTGGTGGGTGAATATGAGGAGGAAGGTCTGGGCGGCGATAGAGCGGCGGGGAGGAGAAGGAAGGGCTGAGATGGGTGTCAGGTTAGGGTTTTATAGGGGAGGGCTGGGTGACAGGCAGAGATAGTGGTGGTGGGGGAGAGGAGGAGGAAGGGTTTGACGGCGGTGGAGCAGCAAAGAGAAAAAAAGGGCTGAGATGGGTGGCGAGCTAGGGTTTTAGGAGAACGAGCTGAGTGGCGGGCTGAGATGATGGTGGTGGTGGGAAGAGGAGGATGAGGTGGTGTGGCAATGTGGTGGAGAAAGTGGAGGCGCGATGGAGTGAGTGGTGGGTGGGGCATTTTCAAGCAAGGCGAGAAGGTGGAGAGTGGTAGGTGTGGTGTTTTCTGGTGGGGCAAGAAGGTGGTGGGTGAGGTGTTTTTCGACACGACGATGGTGGTGGTGGCTCAATCGGAGATGGCCTAGTCAGAGTGGAGGCAGAGCGGCGATGAAGATGGTGGAGCAGTGGTTGGGCAAATGGCATTTTTATCTTTCAAAATTATGTATTAGGTTGTAATGTGGTGGTCCGTTCAGGAAGATTCCTTGGTCGTTCACTCTGTGAGTCTTTCTTCCTGCAAAACAAGAGCGAAAATGACTCTGGCGGAAAATCCCGACGATCAAGTCAGTCACCCTCTTAAGAACTGGAATTTCTCAAGATATTCACGCTTACCTTAGCTCCTTGTGAGTTTGTTGGCTTAAGAAGTCATTCCTCAATTTTTCCTTATTTTGTCTTCTTAGGTCTCTGCAATACTCAATGTTATGACAATGGTCCTTGTGGAAAGTGCAATAATACTCCTTGGATCTCTTTTCTGGCGGTGCTACCATAGGTACCGGCTCTCAAAATAGTTCCTTATTTGCTTGCTATATTTCTTTCCTTGGCTTCGTCAGAGGCGTATCATGGAATGATGCAGCCTACAAACCTGTTTCTCTTCCTTTGAAAGGGATGATTCCATTTCCCTTCTACATAAATCCCTTCTACAAGTCCTCCATTGTTCGCTTTTCACCTTGTTCCCGCTCTATCTTGCGGTTGTTTGCCTCTTCCTTCGCACATGCTATTCCATCATCTTTTGTAGTTCCCTTAGGTTTTCAGGTATATTCTTTGTCAGTTCTTTGTAAAACTCTCCTGATCCCATGCCTCCAATAAATGACGATTGAAATAACAAGTTGTGAACCTGTAGACTTTTCGTAATAAATTGACTATGATACTAGGCTTTTATCACTTTGTTGGGCTATGTTATTAAGATCTGCGATCGTTTTAGTGAACTTTTGCTTCTGATAGAAGTGACCCAATAATAGGTCTAATAATTGTGCCCAAGATTTTATACTTCCATATGGAAGGTCTTCGTACCAAGTGATCGTTTTCCTGACAAAAAGTTGGGAAACACTTTGCACACTAGTTCGATGTTTGCATCCCTGAATCTCATGTTGTTTATGAATGAGTGTAGGATCTCCTTTTGGATTCGTAGTTCCGTCGTAAGTTTTAACATGTAAAGGAAGTTTGAAGTCTTTTGGCATCTTAAAATCTCGCAGATGTTGTGCTAGTGGTGACTTGTTTGCATCATTGTCCGTAACAATACCTGTAATTCCTCTTTGTATTTAAGGTTCTCACGCTCCTAACCGCTTCTTTTTTCTAACCTTAGAGAGTTCGGTTTGATCATGGTCAAAAACTGGTAGTACAAATTTTCCCTGTTCGCTTCTAAAAATGCCACAAACGCCTTTGTTTCTTTTTCTTGATTTGTGTTGGGGGATTTTTCTTCTTCTTTGTCCTTCTCTGTTTCCTCCTTACTATGCTTTTTTCTCTATTGGGGATGTGATCCTGGTCCTGGGTATGATGCATCTCCTATTGCGTCCAGGTGTTTGCTCCTGTGTCTGGTGATTATGACTCCTCTCACTTCTGGTGAAAACCATTGCCTTCCTAAAGGATTTTGAAACGAAAAAAGAAAATTTTTATCCCCACCTGCACCAAATGATGTGGTGGTCCGTTCAGACAGATTCCTCTGCCGTTCACTCTGTGAGTATTTCCTCCTACAAAACAAGCCCGGAAGTGACTCCAGGGGAAAACTCCGCCGATCAAGTCAATCACCCTCTTAAGAACTGGAATTTCTCAAGATATTCACGCTTACCTTAGCTCTTTGTGAGTTTGTTGTATTTATAGACTGGCATGGTTATGGTTCCTTATTTTTAGGAACAGAGACGTGGCCCACACCACGATCACCACATTCTGAGTTCGTGGCCTTCATGTTTGTTGCTCGCTCCATGTTTCTCGGCCCATGTTCCTTCTAATAACTGGACGTTTCACACGTAGTTAACTAACGCTTTGGGCTGAAAAGGCTTAGCCCTGTTATGAGATGCCGTTGGGCTGGGTCTAATAGCCATATTGGTTGTTGGACTACATATACACCATGCTGAAAAGGGCATTTTGGTCATTTTCGATTGGCCAATGGCCAGAAATGGCCTATCAATGCCGGAATATAGTCTTTAGGGTTATATTTGCACTCATGTAAAGTAGTTAGGGTTGTTTTTACATCTCAAATTATCTCAGAGTTATATGTGGACATATTGAAGTATATAAAGTTATATTTGTATATATCCCATAAAAATATCATGTGAGTTGTTGTTAAATTCATCTTAACGTTTATTTTCTAACTATTAATTTTTTATGTGGAATTATTATATGTAGTTAGAGATATTTATGGTCATGATCATTGAAGAACGTGAAAAAGTAAATAGTCCAAAACTCGAGGGACAGAAGGAGTATATAATGCTCCCTCCATCCCAATAAAAATGATGCATTTACTTTTTTACGATCTTTATTGATCATGTTTGACCGTCAATACCTCTAACTACGTATAGTAATTTTGCATAAAAATTTGATGTTAAGAAAATAGATATTAAGATGAGTTTTGTAATGTCTCACATAGTATTTTTTATTATGTATAAATTTATTTATATAGAGTGTCAAAGTTTACGAAGTTTAAATTTGAATGAAGTTTATTTATATTAACGGTGTGTTAAAATTTGATATTTAGAAAATACAACATGCACAGAATCCAACAATATCTCACATGATGATATTGGTATCTATATACTAGTTGAAATTTATGGTCAAACATGACCTGAGAAAGTTGACCAAAAAGTGTGCACATTCGGCTGGGACGGAGTAATATTTTTTATGGAATGGAGGGAGCATTAATTAAAATCTTGAGCACCCTTCTGATATGGGCCCGAGCCCACAGCCCTCACTGCATCGGACATGATTTCTAGGTCTGCCATCAGTTCAATACATAGGTAATGTCTGCAAACCAAGTTCCGAAGAAACCTTGGTTCCGAAATCAACTGAAGACACATATTGACAAACCTGTGTATGGTAGAACGGGGCTAACAGAATCAATCCAGTTTCAGAGAGTATAACTAGGTTGACACCTTTGTGTTAATCATCTGGACAGGGTGCATCCGTATCGCAGGCGTAAAGGAGGTACGAATATGTCTGTGTTTTAAAACGGGGCTGAAAAGTTTAGAGATATGTGTTTTTTTATTAATCGTTTTATCATCTTTGAATGCTGCGGAGATTGGTAGATGAATTCTCGCTACTGCGTTTTAGTATATCTAATTCTGGATTTTTCTTCGTTTTGTTGATATCTTAGGTTAAAGTTGGGCTTTCGATATTTGGAAGTTAAGATTGTTGTGGACTGCCTTTCCAATCCCCGTATCCAGATGGGTAGGAAGAAAATCGGTGTTGGGGACGAGGAGGGCGCGGCAGTGGTTTCTGGGAAGTCCAAGAAGAAGAATATAGCCATTGATGATGATGAGTATGCGATTGGGGCAGAAGAGACTTGTCTACAGGAAGAGACTGCGCTGGTTGGTGGTGGTTTGAAGAAGGGTAAGAAGGGGAATTCAAAAAAGTCGCGGTTTAAGGATAAAGATGATGATGAGCTGGAGCTGAGCATTGCGGGTGATGAGGATGACGATGAACCAGTTATTGAGTTTTCGGGAAAGAAAAAGCCATCCAAGTTTGGCAAGAAGGGTGGTGACAAGGGATTAGCTACATCTTCTTTCGATTTGCTTGATGACGGGGAGAGTAATGAGACTAAAGAGGATGATGATGAACCAGTTGTTGAGTTTTCTGGAAAGAAAAAGCCATCCAAGTTTAGCAAGAAGGGTGGCGACAAGGGATTAACTACAGCTTCCTTCGATTTGCTTGATGGCGGGGAGAGTAATGAGACTAAAGAGGATGATGAGGATTTTGGTTCTATCACCTTCACTGGAAAGAAAAAGAAGTCTTCCAAGCCTAAGAATGGTGCTAATGCATTTAGTGCTGTCCTTCTGGATGATGAGAATGATTCTGTGTCTGCTGCTGGAGATGACAACGGCATTGTAGATGAGGAGGAAACTATTACATTTTCTGGGAAAAAGAAGTCATCTAAAAAGAAAAGTAATAATGCTGAAGTAGAGCCTGTAGATGACACGTCTAAGCCTAGTGTTAGTGCAAGCACAAAGCAAGTTCCTGAAGAAACTTCAAAGAATAAGAAGAAAAAAAAGAAGAGTACGAGAACAGCTCAAGAGGAGGAAGATTTGGACAAGATTCTTGCTGAGCTTGGAGAAGCACCACCACCTGCAACAAAACCTTCTCCTGCACCTGTTCCTAATCCCGTGGAGCCCACTCCTGAGGAGAAAGCTCTATCTCAGCTTGATCCTATTGATTTTGCAGGTCAGCTTTTATATATCCTGATACTCTATGCTAGATGTGATGCACATACAAACATCATGAGTAGTTTCATCCTTGAAGCACAAATAATATCTGTTTAGATATGGAGACATGCGTAGCATTAAATTTTCATGAGATGAGCTATTGATAATGCTTGATTAACTTCTGCTGACTTTTGTCCCTCAATCTTATTTTGCTTTAGCTCAGTCTCTTATATTATTTAATATTCATGCTTAGGTAATGCTCTACCGTATGATATTGTTGGTATACTTAATTCTTGAGATGTGATGTGATGTGTGATATAGAGTAACTCTTTATGTTCCCACCGTCAGAAAGAATAAACTGCATCAGAAAAAATAAATCACAACAAAACCAGTGGGAGGTGGACCTTGAATATGCTTATCCCAAAACAGGGCCTAGCCTTGATACTCACTAAACAATATTTTACTTCCAATCTGATTTGGGTTGATGCTCTTTGTGCCTTGCCGACATTGTACTGTTTCCCTTTATCCTTAGATAGCAACTAACGTCGGTTTTGTTGCTGGTGCAGTTGAAAAGGAAGCTGAAGAAGGACCTGTGGAGTCTGCGGCAGCAAAGAAGAAGAAAAAAAAGAAGGAAAAAGAGAGAGAAAAGAAGGCAGCCGCAACTACAACAACTGCAACTGTGGTAGAAGAGAAGCCTGAAGAGAGCAAGAATGAGAATAAGGCCAAAGCAACAGACAAGAAAGTCCCAAAGCATGTCAGGGAGATGCAGGAGAGACTTGCAAGGCTTAAAGAAGCTGAAGAAAGGAAAAAAAGAGAAGAAGAAGAGAAGCTAAGGAAAGAAGAAGAAGAACTGCGTAGACAGGAAGAGCTTGAAAGGATAGCAGAAGAAAAGAAAAGATTGAAGAAGGAAAAAGAAAAGGAGAAACTCTTGAAAAAAAAGCAAGAAGGTAAGCTATTAACAACAAAACAGAAGGAGGAACAGCGTAGATTGGAGGCTATGAGGAAACAGATTCTTGCCAATGCTGGGGGTCTGCCGCTCTCTGCTGGGGATGCTAATCAGGGTGCTGTGAAACGTCCCAAGTATCAGACTAAAAAGTCAAAGGTAACTGCCCAATCTAATGGTGCAGCTGTAGTTGAGGCTATTGAAAGTGGAGAGACCAAAGAACAGGAAATGTCACCTGAGGTGGCTTCTGTGGAAACAGAAAAGGTTGATGAAGTAGGGAAGCCTGAAGAAGTTGATGCTGTGGATGAGAATGAGGTTGAAGAAGAAGAGTCTGATGATGATGAAGAGTGGGATGCCAAAAGTTGGGATGATGCTGACCTTAAACTACCTGGTATAGGTCCCTTCGCTGATGAGGAGGTTCATTCTGAGACTGAACTTGTGGTGAAAAACGAGACAAAAAGTGCACGACCAGCATCAAATGAAGCTGGGTCTAATTTGGCAACTAGACTGGCTGTTGTACCTGTAGAATCCAAGAAGCCTGAGGGTAACATAATGGACAAGCCGAAACAACGAGAAGCTCGAGCGAAAAAAGAAGTTCCAAAACCTGACACTGCTACTGTTGGTGAAGAGAATCTGCGCTCGCCTATTTGCTGCATAATGGGTCATGTTGATACTGGCAAAACCAAGTTACTTGATTGCATCCGGGGTACCACTGTTCAGGAAGGTGAAGCTGGGGGTATTACTCAGCAAATTGGTGCTACCTATTTCCCAGCAGAGAATATACGCGAGAAAACGAAGGAACTGAAAGCTGATGCAAAGCTGAATGTTCCAGGACTATTGGTTATTGACACTCCTGGACACGAGTCCTTCACCAATTTGCGCTCTCGTGGTTCAGGTTTATGTGACATTGCCATCCTTGTTGTGGATATTATGCATGGTCTGGAGCCACAAACAATTGAATCCCTTAATCTCTTAAAGATGAGGAATACGGATTTTATTGTTGCCCTGAATAAGGTTTGTTTCTGAAAAATTGAATTTATGATCATGTTTCAGCTATATCATCTGTTTGTTTTGGTGACAATTGTTGTTTTAATATATTCACAGGTGGACAGACTCTATGGATGGAAAGCAATCAATAATGCACCGATTCGGACTACGATGAAGAAGCAGTCACCGGATGTTAAACGTGAATTTAATGATAGACTCTCTCAGGTTATAAAATAAAAAAGATTCTATTTTTTTTATGTAAAGTTGTCACTTATGCTGTACTTATTACTTTCAAATGTTCATTATCACAGGTTAAAACTGAATTCATGGAGCAAGGAATAAATACTGCGCTTTATTATGAAAACAAAGAAATGGGTGAGACTATCAGCATCGTCCCTACCAGTGCAATCAGGTATTATATGTTAGAGTGGGTCTCCTGACAGGCGGCCTGTCCATAAGCTTATGGACAGGCTACTTATTTCTTACCTTATACACTGCATTTCTTAAATTACATACAAAATTTAAAACTTTTGAAAATATTTTTTTATATCATATATTTTTATATTTTCACCTTCAAATACATATTATTACTTGTTTTAACTTATAAAATGGAATATTTAAATTTTATAAAAAATTGCAACATTTAAGGCAAATGCCCCTGAGGACTGTCCATAAGCTTGTGGAAAGGCCGCCGCCTTTCCTGAGACTTTCCCTATATGTTATATCTTGATATGTTGCAGCAGCTCCCTCATCCCAACTTACTGGTAATTCTAAGATAATTATTTTGGTAATATTGATTAAACAGTGGGGAAGGAATCCCGGACATGTTACTTCTCCTTGTACAATGGGCTCAAAAGACAATGATAGAGAAACTTACTTATCAAAATGAAGTGCAGGTATCATTGGTTTATATCGATGTTATGGAGGTAGTTGGGTGTTGAATTGAAGTATGGGTTTGATTGACTTATGCTGTTTTGCTGTCGGCAGTGTACTGTTTTGGAGGTTAAAGTTATTGAAGGTCACGGGACAACCATTGATGTGGTCTTAGTGAATGGTGTTCTTCATGAAGGAGATCAAATTGTTGTATGTGGCATGCAGGTAAGCTAACAATAAGTTGCTGCTATGGGTTTTCAATTTAATCTGATAGGTATTCTGTTCTTACTCACGTTGTGTATTTTAGGGTCCTATTGTTACCAGTATTCGTGCTTTATTGACACCCCATCCAATGAAGGAACTCAGAGTGAAGGTAAGATCTTATACAGCCATTTATATGTCACTTTCACTTCTATTGTTATATCTCCATCAATAGATCTATTTCCTTTTGGTTGTACCAGTCTTTCTCTAGTTGAATTTCTCAATTGCTGAATGCTTCATTGTTTCCGGTTTCTTCATTTACCAAATGACATTTCCACTGACTGTTTAGTAGTTATGCAAATTGTGTTTGTTGAATCTTAGTCAGTTCATGCTAATCATGATGTATAGATATTGAAAATGGTTGTTTTCCTGTCAGTCAGGTCTATGTATTGGCCATGTGCTTAAAATGTCCATGGTATGTCTTCGTAATTTAAGGCTGGAGAAACCTAAAAAATGGTTTTACAGAAAGTGCATTCATTTTATATGCCTTTTCTGATTGTCTCTTTTGCTTACATATGATAATTTTGCAGCTGCATATTTTGGTTCCATTGCAGTGTTATGACTAGAAAACTTGCACATTCCTGGTACTGTTGTAGGAAGCATGCGTTGTCCCTTTCTGATGCTATATTATGAGTAACATGAGTTTATGGACTTGTTGGAAGCTTTTAGCATGTGTATATGACTACGAGAAGTAATATTTCTGTTGCATTGCAATCTATTTTTTGTCCTGGATAGTATATTGGAATGCTCTCTTTATCCTGCAGTTTTCCACTGTTTCATTTCTGTAAAATGTCTGTGGTTGCTCATATGGTTCATTGTGTGCATCACTAACAATATGATCCTTAATTACAGGGCACTTATTTGCATCACAAGGAAATTAAGGCTGCGCAAGGTATAAAGATTACTGCACAGGTAATGTTGTGTTTTAAAACTATTAATTTAGTGTCAGATGTATGCAAAGGTGCACTATGCCACACCCTTGTAAAAATTGCACATTACCAAATACGCCCTTCGGCTAACAAAAAACTTTCACAGTACGCTGCTACTGTATGTATTCTGTGCTTCTATAATCAGTGATGAATGCATTGCTGTTTGTTATATTTTGATCATTTAATATAAAAAGACGTCTAAAATTACCAGACTACTGTTTTTCAGGTCATGGTTATTCATTAACTGAAATGGGTACATTTTGATCATCCCCTGATTATCGAACATATGTTAGTGTCCACATTATGTGGACATCTTATTTAGTAGGTGGCAAGGCTTCTCTTTGCCTGCCTTTTTATGCAACTGAAATGGGTACATATTGATCATCCCCTGATTATTGAACATGTGTTGGTGTCTACATTATGTGGACATGTTGTTGAGTAAGGTGGCCAGGCTTCTTTTTGCCTGCCTTTTTATGCAACTCGGGCTTTGGTAGCCTAGGTTTTTTTGTAGCATACAACAGTTGTGCTGAGAATTTTCGTTGATTGCACAACTTTCACTGTACATGTCTATTATTATTCAGGGTCTTGAACATGCTATTGCTGGCACTGCACTCTATGTTGTGGGGCCAGATGATGATTTGGATGATGTGAAAGAGTCAGCCATGGAGGATATGAAGTCAGTGATGAACAGAATTGATAAGAGTGGCGAAGGAGTCTATGTTCAAGCATCTACTCTTGGTTCACTAGAAGCACTATTGGAGTTCTTAAAGACCCCTGCAGTCAGTATACCTGTTAGTGGTATAGGTATTGGCCCTGTACACAAGAAAGATGTAATGAAAGCGAGTGTCATGCTTGAGAAGCAGAAAGAGTATGCTACTATCTTAGCGTTTGATGTTAGGGTAACACCAGAGGCCCGGGAACTTGCGGATGAATCTGGTGTCAAGATATTCTGTGCAGATATTATATATCATTTGTTCGATCAGTTTAAGGCCTACATTGATAATCTCAAGGAGGAGAAGAAGAAGGAATCTGCTGATGAGGCTGTATTTCCCTGTGTTCTTAGGATCATGCCGAATTGTGTTTTCAACAAGAAAGATCCCATTGTTTTGGGTGTAGAAGTTCTTGAAGGCATTGCTAAGGTATTATTCAGAACATTTTTGCAATTAGTCTTATGTTGATTGTCCATGTTTCCTGCATAACTTGTTTTACATCATGTTGATACTTATTTGGGAATTGTGATGGAACCCGTCATTTCTGCTGTATCTTATGGCTTTGGGCTTCTAATGTATTCTCCTCTCTGTGCAGATTGGAACTCCATTGTGTATTCCTTCACAGGAGTTCATAGGTATAGGTCGGATTGCGTCGATTGAGAACAACCACAAACCAGTTGATTCTGCCAATAAAGGTCAACAGGTGGCCATTAAGGTATGCAGCATGCTGGGATTTGTTTCAGTTATTAGATCCTTACACATGCAAATAATGTTTGTTAGGAATGGTTAAGGGTAAGATGTCATATGATGAAACACAAGGTGCACATTGAGGGGATAAATTTGCTATATGTACAGCAATAAGTGTTGTCCATTGGGTGGTCATATATGTTAGGGAACTGCATCATGGAGTATTGGATTAAGTAGCAATAAGCAGAATTTCCTATTTGACAAAACCATGTTCATATATTGATCGGAAAAAACCATCTGTAGATTTGACAGATTTCTTTATCTTCATGAGTTTTCTGATAGGCATATTTCCTGCCTACTGCTTTAGGCTTTTGGAGACATTTAGTTCATCTTTTCGTTGTATGGTTTCACAGATAGTTGGGAGTAATTCGGAGGAGCAACAGAAAATGTATGGAAGGCACTTTGGCATTGACGATGAGCTGGTTAGCCATATCTCACGCAGATCAATCGATATACTCAAAGCCAACTATAGGGTACCAACCATTCCCATATATTTTTTACTTGAGTTTTTCGGGTCCTACTTTTGATTGATTATTCACTCCAATACTTGGTTTGCAGAATGACCTATCGAATGATGAATGGAGGTTGTTAGTGAGGCTCAAGAATATCTTCGGGATATTATGAGGAGGTGGTGCAACGGCATAAAGAAGCATGAACTTATGTCGGAGTGTGCTCCCATTTTTTTGTGCTGAAATTTTGGAAGCGTATTTGCGGCCATGTTTATACAGAGCATCTGTTGTGTGTTTTTGTCCACTCACCACTAAAATCCATTTCCGGCCCTATCTTTCAAATGCATTTTTTTGGGGTTCTAAATTGTAGCCATTTCACGTAGTTATGATAAAAACAAGCCTTTTATAAAATGCTCAACCTTGAAGGGTCAAGACATTTGGACTTTTTTCGAATGCAATTTCTTGTGGATAATGAAACAGAAGCAAAAGCATTGAGGTTCATACTTGGAAAACCGAGCTACAAAAAATCTTTGCATATAAGTACCTAACTAGACAATGTCAAACTGGACAACCTGGAACTGATACACAATATCAAACTGGACGTTGCCAAACTGACAATACATATTCGGACACAATTGATGGAAACTGTCAAATTGGACATTGCTAAACTGATCTACACATGTACACCAACTAGACTGCAAAAAGCTGATTGCTGTCTTAAAGTTGCAGCAGTAGGGGTGGGCTATTTCCAGACTTCTATCTGACTGTTGCGACTAGAGCTGTCAATCTTAAACCCGAATTTTGACCTGACACGAATTGACTCGTTTGAATTCAACCCGAATCTGATCTTGAAACCCATTTTGACAATCTGGGTCCAAACTTGAACCCAACTTGACCCGACCCGAACTCAACCCAAAACTCGATTCTGGCATGATAATCTGGACCCAAACTCGACACGACCGAATCAAACCGAAATCTTATTCCGACCCAAACATGATTCAATCGGACTACTTTTCAACTTGAACTCGATTCAACCTTACCTATAATTAACTTGTAACCTATTCAACCAGAGAAATAACATACATAACTCGATCCATAATCAACAAGGAAAACAACTAACATAACCAATATAATATTGACCCTATGCGTAAACCGTTTTTGAATATATTTTGAATTTTAAAACCCACTCTTGCCGCAGCCTTCTCTCCAACTTTGCCGCTACCCTTCTTCAATCTTTTTTTCCCATATTCCCATTAGGGGAGATGGGGAACAACTTTTTTATTTTAGTTCATATTTTTGTTATTAAATAAGGGTGAGATTTGTCTCCACTTATTAGTTTTGTTCTTCGACCTGATCGATTAGATCGTTGTGTTCATAATCCAAACATATTTCAACCCAAACAGACTTCGACATTTTTCAACCCAAACACGTTTCGACCCCACTCGATCTGACTCGACCGGACAAACAAACTTTGACACGTTTCAACCTGACCCGACAAACAGATTTCGATAGGTTTTAGCCCGAACCCATTTTCGACCCTACCTGACCCGACCCGTCAAACAGACTTCGACCCGTTTCAACCCGAACTCGTTTCAACTTGACCCAACCCGACAAACAGATTTTGACCCATTTTAACTCGACTCGTTTCAACCCAAACTTATTTGACCCGAACCTGACCTGAATACCCAAATTGACAGCTCTAGTTGCGACAAACAACGTATATATAATGCAGCAGAATGCAAACAACGATGAGTCTACTGGCAATTGTTAAGATCAAAGAAAATCAAAGAGTGTAAAACCATGAGATTTTACCCAGGTTTGGTGTTTACACCTACGTCCTACAAGAATGGTTTTACTTGAACACCAAACGAGATTGTAAGGAATACAATCTACCAAGAATTTCTCCTTTCTATCAAGTTTTCTTTCAAAGTGTTTGTCCTAAGAGTTGTTCTAAAAAGCCCCTCTTTTTCACCTCCTGCCCACGACTTGCACACTGTACCCGTAGCTTTATTATTTCCAAGGTAAAAAATTGCGTGCTTTTATGTCCCAACCCCACTTTTCTTTGTGTCTTCATTCACATACAGAACCAAAGAAGAAGCAATATGATTTACAAGAAAAGTTGGGCTCACGACCCATATCGTATAAAGCCATTAACCCACAAATCTCCACCTTGGCTTTGTGAAAAAACTGGGATCGAAAAACAAACAACAACACCGAGAACATCTGTCAAACCATTCTGCACGGCATCCTCTAGTTACTCAACTTCATGGCATTCATAAAGTCGCAATAAGGTCGAAACTTGATCCTTGTCACCATGTTTGTAGCTATATCCGCTGGATTCTCATCCATGTGCACTTTCTCAACAATAATGGACCCCTTGTCGACAATATCTCAAATGAAGTGTAGCTTTTATGTCGATGTGTTTCGTCTTCCCATGATACATTTGGTTCTTGGTCAAGTGTATTGCACTTTGATTATCAAAAAACACCTCCACCCCATTCAGTGTTATCCCCAGCTCACCGATCAACCCCTGTAACCAAAGAGATTCCTTCACACCCGTAAGGGTGATGTACTCGGCTTCCATCGTGGAAAGTGCAACCACCGATTGTAGTTGCGCCTTCCAACTCACCGCACAACCAAATAAGGTGAATACATACCCAGTCAACGACCGCCTCTTGGTTAAGTCACCCCCAAAGTCTGCATCAACATATCCTCTCAACTTAGCCTCACCTTCATTTACCCGTTTTTAGTGTAAGCTAACATTTGAAGTCCATTTCACAAAACGAAGAACCCGCTTCGTTGCCTCCCAATATTCTCTACTTGGGTTGGCCATAAACTGGCTCAGAAGGCTAGCCACATATGCTAAATTGGGAAGTTTGCACACCATGGCATACATGAGACTTCCAATAGAACTTTCATAAGGAGTCCTCCCAATGCTCGCTTGACCCTCCTTGGTCTTTGGCGACATCTTTGCGAAGAGTTTGAAATAAGCCGCCAAAGGTGTTTGAACCGCCTTTGCCTCCGACATCCAAAACTTAGCCACCACCTTCCAAAGATAATCACATTGAGACAAAAGTAATTCACCACGTCTCCTATCCCGTGTGATTTCCACCCCCAAAATTTTCTTGGCCGGTCCCATGTCTTTCATTTCAAACTCACTACTCAATAGCCTTTTCAAGTTATGAACATCATTCTTACTTTAGACGCTATCAACATGTCATCCACATATAGCAACAAATACTCCACAACCATTCACCCAATTGATATAAACACAACTATCATAATTGCTCCAAACAAAACCATTTCGAACTATGAACTCATCAAACGTAAGATACCATCGCCTCGGGGAATATTTCAAGCCATAAAGAGATTTTCTAAGAAGACATAATTTTTCCTCTAACCTTGATGAACCCTTCCGGTTGAGTCAGGTAGATTCGCTCCTCAAGATTCCCATGAAGAAAAGCCGTCTTCACATTCATTTTATCAAGCTCTAATTCATATTGATTTACCATCACAAGTAAAACCCTTATCGATTCTGCTTCACCACGGGGAGTAAATCTCATTATAGTTGACCCATTCCATTTGCGTGAAGCCATTAGCCACCAACCTCACTTTACACCCCAGCTTCTCAAACCCCATAATGTCTTCTTTCCATTTGTACACCCATTTACAACCAACCACCCGTTGGTCTTTAGGCTTATCCACTAGTTCCCACGTATCATTATTTTCAAGTGATGCCATCTCATCCTCCATTGCACACTTCTAAGATTCATGATCTTTGCTTCTCATCTCTTCTATATAAAATCTAGGTTCAGAGTTATCCAACTCCTCTGCAGAAACCACATCAAAAGACACTAGATTGGAATAACCATATCTCTTCGGTGCCCGAGTCTCTATCCTAGGTCGGTCCCGTATGAAGTTGTATGATCCAAGACCTTGATCATTGTCATGACCCTAGACCTTTCGCCTTGATCATCAACATCAGCCTCCTTATCATCAATGTCTTCGTCTTCACCCTCCCGATCTTCACTACTTTTCCCGAATAGCTCCACCTCAATTTTAACCCTTTCTCTCGCAAACTCCTCTATCCTTGGCTTTCAAAGTCACTACGGTCGTGTAAAAGATGACGTCTTGGCTATTGATGCATGTTAAAGCCCCACCTTCGTTGTACCATAATTTCCAACTCTTCACACCTTCCACGTATCAAAGAAATATACACCTCTTCACCCTAGGATCAAGCTTGCCTTCACGGTGGTGCATATAAGCCATACAACCGAACACAAGTAGGTTATCAAGTTTTAGAGGTGAACCACTCCACACTTCTTCCAGCAGTTTACACTACAAAGCCATCGAGGGACACCTATTGATCAAGTAAGTCATAATGTTAACGACTTCACCCCAAAACCTCTTCGGATTACGGGTTTCGAACAACATGCATCTCACCCTCTCAAGAAGCATCTGGTTTATTTTCTCCGTAAGTCCATTTTGTTGTGGGGTTTCTCAGATGGTTCTATACCTAACCATCCCCTCATCCTTGGAAAAATGGTTGAACTCATCACTCAAGAACTCAAAACTATTGTCCGTCCAAAGCATTTCGATCTTCCTCCCCATTTGTACCTCAACAATCTTCTTCCAATCCTTGAACTTTCTAAAGGCCTCATCCTTGGATTTCAAGATGTACACCCAAACCTTACGAGAACAATCATCAATGAACGTTATGAAGTACCTACATCTACGTTGAGTTGGCATCCTTGATAGCCCCCACAAATCTGAATGCACATAAATCAGCGTATCCCGAGTCACCTCTACGAATTGTGCAAATTTCACCCGTGTGGCCTTACCATAAATTCAATTCTCACAAAACTCTACGTTGCCAATTTTATCTCCCCCAAACAACCCTTGATTACTCAACTCCTTCAACCCTCATTCACTTACATGACCAAGCTGTTTGTGCCAAAGGCTCGCTAAAGAAGTCTCCTGTGGCTCCGTACTATCCATCACATCACCAAACACCGTGCTCCATTGAAGAACATAAAGGCAACGTTACCTAATGCCTATTATGACCACAAGCGCAACTTGGTGACAACTAAGACATTCTTCTTGCCTATTTAACAAAAACTATGTGGAGCAATTTACCAATCGAAATCAAGCTCCTCCGTAATTCCGGGACATGTCTCACCTCCGTTAGTATTCGTTCCATCCTATCATGAGTCTAAATTCTCACCGAACCAATCCCCGCCTCCTTACATGATTTGTTTTTCCTAAGAAATATCTCACCCAAAGGTGCCTTTTCGTAGCTTTCAAACCAAACTTCATTCGGTGTCATGTGGAATAAGAAACCGAAGTCCATCATTCACCTTTTATCCAGGCACGGGGTCGACACTACAAGGACCTCAGAGTCCTAATATCAATGGTCCACACCTTGGGCTACTTCTACTTCACAATCTCGCCTCTTGGTCGCTCTATCTCCTAGATTTGGACAATTCTTCTTCATGTTCCCTTCTTCATGACACTTGTAACACTTTATGATGAATGTCTTTGAGTTCCAAGACTTTGATTGTGACTTCTTCTTTCCTGTGAAATATTTCTTATCCAACGTCCCTTGGTGCATCACAAAGCCATCTCAGCTAGTAGACTCAATCTTCATCCGTCTTTTGTGCTCTTCAGGCTTTAGGGCCCCTACAGCCTCATCGAGGTTAATATTGTCCCTCCCATGTTGTAGGATATTAACAATGTGCTTGTATGACTTAAGCAACTAATGAAACAAAACAAAAGCTTAATCTTCGTCATCATACTTCACCCCAATGTTTTCTAAATCTACCACCAACTTGTTGAACTCATCAATATGGTCCATCAAGTCTAGCCCTTCTGCCATCTTGAATGTGAAGAACTGTGCCTTGAGAAATAAATGCCATGAAAATGTCTTCGTTATTTAGAGAGACTCTAGCTTTAACCACACCTCCGCGGCCGACTTGCAACGAACCAACTCCCTCAACACTTTATCGACAAGGCTAAGAATTAATGTATTGTGAGCTCTTTGCAATACATCTTCCTTCTTCAACTCATCCCAAGTAGAAGGAAGTTTATCCACGCTCGAAAGAGCTTTGACAAGCCCCATGTTTCCTAGGTGCACTAGCATCATTAACTTCCACAACCCAAAGTCATTTTACCTATCAAAATTCTCAATATCAAATTTAAAATTCGCCCCCATCACAAAATAAGCACAAGCTCACAAGAGACAATTTATCAAACACCTTGTGGGCACACAATAAACAATAAAAATTCGCCACAAAAAATGCTCTGATACCAATTTGTTGCGACCAACCACAAACAACGATGAGTCTACTAGCAACTGACAAGATCAAAGAAAATTAAAGAGTGAAAGAACACGAGATTTTACCCAAGTTCGGTGTTTCCACCTACGCCCTACAAGAATGGTTCCACTAGATAACAAATGAGATTACAAGGATTACAATCCATCAAGAAATCCTCTTTTCTCTCTAGTTTTCTCTCAAAATGTTTAACCTAAGAGTTGTTCTAAAAAAATCCTCTTTTTCACCTCCTGCCCACGGCTCTCTCACTGTGTAGCTTTCTCTATTATTTCCAAGGAAAATAATTATGTAGTTTTAAGTCTCATCCCCACTTTTCTCTGTGTTTTCATTCACGTATAAAACCAAAGAAGAAGTAATATGATTTATAAGAAAAGTTGGGCTCACATCCCATATCACATAAAGCCATAAAACCACACTAACCATCTTTATCAGTGGTCATAATCATCCACTAAGAGAGTTTAGAGTATCCACTTGGAGAGTTTAGGGTTGAAGATGCTGTTCTACGATGATATTTACTTTTCAAAGTGAAGGAGGACACATCATAAGCTTGATTAATGTTGTCATTGCAGGAGAAACTCTCTCTCCATATTCATCTTGCAATGGGTAAGCAAACCAACTGCCTCTTTGCAAGTGAAGCTCACTTCAAAGGTTCCAGTTACCAGACTAGTAATCCAAATCTTCGAAGTTCCATCCAACAAACCTGACATAACATAGCGGTACTTCAAGGGGAACTCCAAGGGAAACATAAGGCCGTCATTGGGATGGCTGATAAAGGTCAGGCCCAAGAAGTACACTGGGCCGCGTGTGGGGCGTCCCAGCCAGGGTACTATTCATTACTCTGAGGTAATTACCGTATTTATAGGATATTAATGGCGATAATTAAGGAAACTATTGTGTAGGACACATAGTAAAAATACAATGTACGTATTCATGTTATTCATTCATTCTGTCGTAATCATATTTTAGACTCTTTGATTGACTTAACCATCGGAGGACTGACCCTTGGAACCCCCAAGGACAGTTTTCATTGCAGGTTGGTTTGAGAAGCTTAAGCCCATTAGTTGGACGGTCGTTCGAGATGCATCATGTGGCACTGTCTGTGGGGATGAATAAGGCAATTGGGGTTTTAAAAAGTTTATATTTACAGTTGCTCGAAGGAGTGAAAGGTTAAAATCAAAAGGCACGGGAGCCGGTAACGTGTCGGAGCCTCCCGGAAAGAGTAAAAGGTTAAGTTTGAAGGCCGAAAGAACTGGTAGTACATTGCAGCCCAAAAGGTCAAGCATAATTAACCCCCTGGAGATGCAAGGTCCCTTGATAAGTGATGTTCAAATGCCGGTGGTTGAATTAAGGGCAGAGTCAGTTTTGATTGTAGAACACGAAAGGATACCAGCCTCGACCGTATTAATTCCAAGTACAATCACACCCACGCGAGAGGATGTCGCGGCCCTTGAGATGCACAAAGGTAATTACTGGACAAGATGTAGGGAACCTTGGACACGCACCGGGTGGGCCAACTAGTTTGAGGGATGATAGGGACGGAGGGTTCACTGAGGTTTCTGAGGATTCAGACAAGGAGGCCTATGGGTTTAACACACAAGGAAATCAAAATGTAGAGGGGACGGGCCCAAGTCAGAATGTGACATGAGCAGCGTAGGTTCTTGCGGCAGCAGGGTATCAAATTACCCCTCCCTTCGAGGAGTGTGGGAGTCAGATATGAGGTATTTCTACCCTCGCCCGTGGGAGGGACTATAGGGTAAACTTCTCAGGCCGTGATAGCATACCCTTACACAGCTTATGCAGGAGAGGCACAACAAATGGCCTCAACCTTCTTTCCCAGATTACTCACAGGGTCATACGTACCCAGTGCCTCCACTAGCCCCATTTGCTTCAACCCTCACGCTCCCAGGAATAGAGGCATCATATGGGATGATGGCTTCTTCATGTGTCCAGGGATATGGAAATACAGGATTGTAGGGGGCAATGGCTAACCAGGGACATTACAACCCCTATGGGCAACAGCCAACACACCCGGATTTCGAACAGACTTCGGTAAATTCTGGGTATATGGGAGCCCATCCCATTCACCCATCGTAGTTTAGAGGCAATGACAGGGGCCAAAATTTGGTAGGGATACAACAAGAACCAAGAAATGATGCAAGTGATACCCTTTGAAGAGAGTTAGATAGGTTGATCGGGCCATTGGGGCATACCACAAGGTCACCTTTCAGTGTCCTGATAACAAGGGTTTGCTAGCCAATGGAAATTAAACCCCCGGAAGGGCTCCCCACTTACAACTGAGAGACAGATCCTCACGAGTTCATACAAACATTCCTAAGCTTGATAAGCTCGAGGAACTTTGATGAAAAACTGACATATAAGCTGGTGGGAAGCTATCTCCGATGGAAAGCTCATAAATGGTTCAACAAGTTTTTGAGAGGTCTCTCCACTCGTACCGAGACTTCAATGGAGCATTGTTAAGTCAGTACGCACAGAAGAAGAAGTTCACAAAAAACCCTGTTGGAATTATACCAAACGAAGCAGAAGCCTGGAGAAAGTACAGAAGCCTTTTACTATCGTTATGTGGATGAGAGCCTATGAGTGGTGAAGACAATGGAAAATGAGGTGAATTAGTGATATTTGATGGGAATGCAGGATATGGAGTTGTACCAGAAATTGAGTATAAACACCCCAAAACCTTTCAAAAATTTCAGGAGGTGGTGGAACAACATGCAAGAGTAGAGGAGGCTACTCGGAAGAAAATGGACACCCTGATGGAAAAAGTAGGGAGACATGTGAAACCTTGAGGGAAAAGGCCTAGAGAACCAACTAGAACCCCCTTCTAGAGGTATGCCCTCATGTAGCCAACCCTTGGGGGAATGCGCATATTCTAAGTATACACAGAGGGTTGCTTCGAACCCCCCCCCCCCCCTCACCTTTGCAGAATTCACACAATGCAATTATGTCCAAGAGGATGATGAACCGATATTGTGATCATCATAGATATTATGACCATGATACAAATGATTGAATGCAGTTGAGAATGGAAATTGATATATGCGAGTGAGAAGGACAATTTTGATGGCAAGGGCCTAGAAATTCGGTCACACCTCCAAGGCCTCGAGTGAATCAATGGCATCCCTATAGAAGAAATAATTAGAATAAGGAGGGAGAGGTGATAGAAGGCCTTGAGAATAGATGGTTTGAGATAGACGACAAGAAGGAAGGCTTGAGAGACCTCAGGATCAGCAAGGGGGCAACCCGGATAATAGGAATGGGAAAAACCCACATGTTCGAAGAGTGATCAACGTCATAAATGAGGTGGTTGGAGAGATATCCTCAAATGATGTGATGAGAGGAGATGCTCAAAGGGTCCCTGTGGGGGAACCCCACCATAAAAGGTTTCGGCCAGATGAGACTGTAACGTTCTCAAAAGTAGATGCAGTACTAGATCAAATGCCCCATGCAGATACCATGGTAGTTTCTACGATTACTGGAACATCCTTGGTGAAAAGGATATTTATTGATGATGGAAGTGGGGTAGATGTAATGTTTGTTGACTATTTTGATCAGCTGGATATAAGGCGTAGAAATATAAAAAAGTTAACCTCGCCCCTATCTGGGTTCACAGGCAACCCAATATTTCCCCTGGGGGAGATCACCATGTCGGTTCGTGTGGCAGATAGTGATAAAGGGGTAGCCATAAGTTGCAATTTTGCTGTCGTTGATGCTCCATCTCCATATAACGTGATTCTAGGAAGACCATGGATGTGTCAAGCTTGAGCAGTCTGGTTGCCTTATCACCTTATGATGAAATTCCCAACTGAGAATGGGATAACATTCATTCGCGGAGATCAGGCTGTAGCTCAACGTTGTAATCTTACCATGGTGAGGAAGCAAGAAGATAGAGAGATGTGGCCATGGTACACGTAGATGCGGGACTTACCGATACAATGCAAATGCCCGTTCGAGACATGGGATCGGTAGTTGTTGGGAGGCTGAATCACAAGGACATAAAAATAGACTAAAAGATCTGTTGGGGAGGTATGATGATGTGTTCTCTTAGGATACCTCTGACCTTATCGGAGTGCCCTCGAGTTTGGCGGTACATAGGTTGAACATAGATCCCTCGATAAAGCCGGTAAAGCAAAAGAGAAGAGTGTTTTCTCCCGAAAGAGATGATGCAATCAAAGAAGAAGTGGAAAAGTTGTTGAAGATAGATGTCATCGAAGAGGTGTTCTACCCTGAATGGTTATCCAACCCGGTTATGGTCCTAAAGCAGGATGGAGCTTGGCGAATGTGTATAGATTTCACCGACCTGAACAACCAAAGACATCTACCCATTACCGCCCAAAGACAAATTAGTGGTAGCCATCACTGGGTATCAAAATTTGGCATTCTTTGATTCACACAAGGGATAATATCAAATACTTATGGTGGAAGATGATAGGGAAAAAATCATTCATTACAGATATATGCACTTATCATTACAAGAAGATGCTGTTTGGACTAAAAAATGTCTGGGCTACTTATCCGAGGTTAGTTGACAAGTTTTTCAAGAAGCATATCGGGCGGAATATGGAGATTTATGTGGATGATATGGTAGCGAAAATCAGGGGTCACGACAAGCTCTTGATGGTTTTAGAGGAAACTTTTGACAAGCTTCGAGGGGCTAACTTGAAGTTAAATCCATCCAAGAGTGTTATTGGCATATGGGTGGGGAAGTTCCTTGGATTCATGGTCTCAGAGAGGGGAACTGATGTGAACCCAGAGAACAACGAGGCCTTGATGAGGATGAGAACCCCGCAATCGATAAAAGAAGTACAAAAGCTGAAGGGATCTCTCGCTGCGTTGAGCGGATTCCTCTTGAAGGGGTTAGAGAAACACCTACCCTTTTTCAACATCCTTCGAAGGGCAAAGAAATTTGAGTGGACTAACAAATGTGATGAAGCGTTCAAACATTTGAAAGAGTACTTAGGGAAGCTACCTACCCTGATGAAGCCTGATAAAGAGGAGGTGTTATACCTATACATTTCTGATTCGCCTTTGGCAATTAGCATAATACTAGTAATGGAAAAGGAAAGGGTGCAACACCCCCATTTACTTTGTCAGTCATTCCTTGTAAGGGCCGGAGACAAGGTTGACTTCTCTCGAGAGGTTAATTCTAGCCCTGGTACATGCAGCCAAAAGATTGTAACCATACTTCCAGGGGCACATGATAGTAGTGCTCACGAATAACCCAATCTAGCAGATTCTATTAAAACCAGAAATTTCAGGAAGAATGATGAAGTTGGCAGTGGAATTAGGGGAATATATCATCCGATATTAGCCCTAAGTGGCAATCAAAGGCCAGTCGCTGGCCGACTTCATAGTATAAAATTCAATGCACCGGGACCCTATTCGAGAAGTGGAGGTGCACAAGAAGGAAATGTGGAAGCTATATGTGGATGGTTCGTCACATTCAGAAGGGAGTGAAGCCGGGGTTCTATTAACCAGTCCTGATGGCAAAGATTATCCTTATGCATTAAACTTTGCATTTAAAGCGACAAACAATGAGGTAGAGTATGAAGCCCTGAAAACAGGAATGCGGTTAGCAAAGGAATTGAAAGTGGAAGATTCGGAGGCTTACAGTGACTCTCAGATAGTCGTTCAACAGGTGAATGGAGAATATGAATCCAGGGAACGTAAACTGCAAAGGTACCTCGAGGTAGTGCAAAATCTCTTGAAAGCTCTTAAATCTTATACTCTGACATAGGTCCCAAGGGAGAGCACTCATAAAGCAGATGCCCTTAGCAAACTTGCTTCCTCGAACTTGGGAATCCAATCTCAGAAGCAGTTACAGATGGAAACCTTAAATAAACAAAGTTTTGAAGAATCTGTGGTTATGGAAGTTGAGGTGGAGGACGATTGGATGACCATGATTGTGGCATACCTTCGAGAGGGTGTCCTATTGGAGAATGAAGTTAAGGCTAGAAATATAAGGTTGAAGGTGCCAAGATATGTGTTGCAGGAATGAGTGATGTACAGAAGGGTTCACTTGGAGCCGTTGCTTCGGTATGTTAACCCCTCGGGAGGCCGATTATCTCATAAGGGAGGCCTATGAAGGGATATGCGGAAGCCACCAAGGGACCAGATCAGTGGCAAGGAGGCTCATTCGAGCAGGATTCTACTGGAAAATAATGTTTGAGGACGCGAATAGATACATACAAGCATGCCACTAGTTCTAAAAATATGCTCCCATAACCTATATTCCCTATGAGGAGATGATAAGTATTTACAGTTAGTGGCCCTTCAATAAGTGGGGGATCAATTTGGTGGGACCCTTTCCAGAAGCTCCAGGGAAGTTCAGATATCTCATGTGGCTATTGACTACTTCACGAAGTGGGTAGAAGCTGAACCCTTGACAAATATAAGGGGAAAGACAGTTATTGCCTTTTGTTGGAAGAATATTATATGCTGTTTTGGAATTCCAAGGACAATTATCACATATAACGGGACACAGTTTTCTCAAGATCTATTCAAAAGGTGGTGTGAGGAATACAAAATTAATCAAAAGGTAACATCAGTTTATCACCCCAAGCCATTTGACAGGTGGAAGTAACCAATAGGATGATAGTGAATGGCATTTGAGCTTGGCTCGAGGGGCAGGTGGTAATTGGATATGGAAACTGCCAAATGTTTTGTGGGCATATCGAACAACTGAATCTTCCGCCACCGGGAAAACACTGTACAATCTAGTATATGGGTCGGAAGCAGTAATTCCTACAGAGATAGGTGTTCCTAGCCCAAGGATGATGGCCCAGCAGATGGGATGAATAATCAGTAGAATCGGTGTTTAGATCTCGATATGGTGGGAAAAAAATGAGAGCTAGCTTCTCTACATGAAGCAAAGGTTAAAGAACGGGTCAGAAGATGCCATGATATGAGGGTAAAGAAGGTGTTGTTTAACCTTGGAGACTTTGTAATGAGGAAAAATGAGAAAAGTAGAAAGGAACTCGAAGGGAAGTTGGCTGCAAGTTGGGAAGGACCCTACAAGGTGATCGAATCGCATCCGGGAGGTAACTATGTCCTCGAGGTGATGGATGGTGCTTGAGTGCCAAGAAGGTGGAACATTACCAATCTGAGAAAGTATTATCAGCTATGAAATCTTTACGAGTGGTTTGCTCTTAAGCGGCACTCATGATGAAATTTGAGTGGTTTGCTCTTAAGCGGCACTCATGATAGTATTCGAGTGGTTTTCTCTTAAGCGACACTCATGATGAAATTTAAGTGGTTTGCTCTTAAGCCGCACTCATGATGAAATTCAAGTGGTGTGCTCTTAAGCTGCACTCATGATTGTGTTCGAGTGGTGTGCTCTTAAGCGAAACTCATGATGGTATTCGAGTGGTTTGCTCTTATGTGGCACTCTAGATGATATTCCCAGCTATGGCTGATGTTCGAGTGGTTTTCTCTTAAGCGGCACTCTAGATGATGTTTCCAGCTACGGCTGATGTTCGAGTGGTTTGCTCTTAAGCGACACTCTAGATGATATTTCCAGCTACGTCTGATGTTCGAGTGGTTTGCTCTTAAGCGACACTCTAGATGGTATTTCTGGCTACGACCGATAATCTAGTGGTATGCTTTTAAGCGGCACTCATGGGGCACTTTTATAATCTTGAAACAATGAACTAGTGGAGAAAATTTGCTGGGCATAGGTGGAAACACCGAGCATGGGTAAAATTGCTTGTGTCTTTGAATTTTTCAATTTCTACTCGTCTAAGTCGATTATGGCATTTCTAAATAGGTAAGCTGCAAGTAATACTGACATTTGGAACTTAGAATTCACAAGGAGATATGCACATATCCAAAGAAGAAAACTCAAAAAAAGGTCTCAATATCCTTATTAATAAATAAAAGTACATTTTCATACAAGACATGATACAACATTCATCTACTTAGTTGGGGGAAACCCTCCCTCGAAAAGATGTATTGGGGAAGGTGATAACTCCTTCAACTTTGCTTCCAACACCTCAAGTTCTTCCATCTTAATGCCAGCATATCTTTGAATATCCTTCATTTGCTCCTCATCAGGATACTCAGAGGGGTCGAGTGGTGCCTCATCGGGATACTTTTTGAATAGTTCTATCTTCCTTCTTCGAGGACCTATCGCTTCGGCCACATTTTCTGACAGGCCTTTCGGCAGCCCAATCTGAGGTCCAGGATTCTTATCAGCTTTCTAGTGAGATGGCTTTGATTGAGAAGACCTATGATGGCCCAAAGGGGAGGGTCCATTTACTCACAATTCATTTAACCATTCAAGGATAAGGTCAGAAGCTTTCTTCTGTCGAGGGGTCTCATATGCATACACGTTGATCTCTTTAATCCAATATTGAGTGGAATTGAGTAGAAATCATGGAAATTGGTCGTGTCCAATTAAATACAGGTTAGGAATGCCATGAGAAAACATGTGGGATTGAACGCTCACTCCGTGAACAATGATTTTCTCTTCGAACTCCTCGATGCATTCCTCGAGGCCCTTGGTCTGAAGTATCCAAGCCTCGATCTCTCCTATAAGTCGATTATTCTTGGATAAAAGGATCTCTACCAAAGAAATACCTCCCACGGGTGAATTCCTCGTGGGAGGTTCCCTCACCAAAGAAGGGTCTTTGCTAGCTACTTTCCACACTAGCAATTCCTCTTCGAGGCCAACTATCTTTCCCATTGCCACCATATATCGCTCGGCGATATCTTCTCTTTGTGCCCTCAACTTAAAATTTTTTCCCATACAAGCAGTTAGCTACCCTTCCACGTCTAGTAGCCTGGATGTATTAGCAACACACGATTTAAGAGATTCAAACTTGAAATTGATTTGGCGCACTAATTCTTCATAGCTTTTATCCGTGGGATCATGACCTGTCACCACCTCTGAAGGATGTGTCCCATTAAATTCTTTAGCTAAGAAATCCTAAACAAATCCTTTGAAGATTGGATGATCTTTAGACTGCCACAGCTTAAACTCTGCTTTGAGCTAGCTAAACTTGCCCTTTAGGGATTGCTTCTCCCTGCTACAAATGGACAAGTCTTGCGTCGCCTCCAATAGTTATTTGTGTGTTTAGTTTAGCTCCTTTTGAGCACTCAAAAGCTCGTTGTAAGCACCGTCTAGCACTCTTTTTAGTGAATTGAACTACGAGAAATAAAAAATGGATAAGAATAATGAAAGAAACTATGAGAATCCCAAAATCATTCTTATATCCAAGCAACAAATATTACACGTAGAGGCCAAAAATTGGCAAAGTTTACGATCAAGGCGTTCAAGGACAAACCCTAGAGTCATCCTCATTTATGGTGGATGCAATCATCTCTTCAACATTAGGTTGGGGTGAGGTTCTTTGCTCAAGGGAATCGTTTGTGGCTTTTGGGAGGGGAATCACTTGAATCCCCTCAGCAATGAAGAACTACCCTTTGGACTTGATGAAGTCCATCAGAGAAAAATGAAGGCCACTATTTTTTATAGCCTCATCCCACTTCGCATCCAGGGTGGCCTCGAGCTCAAGTTTGACAAGCTCGTCCACTTCTCTGGCATCCTCCTCAGAAAGAGAGGCATATAGTCGAGGTTTCAAAAACTCCTCCGCCAAATCACTGCAACCTAGTTACTTGGCCACCTTGAGGAGATCCACAAACAACTGAAATAACTCAAAACTATTCAGTAGCTTGTCCTTTAACGCCTCCAGCAGTTGAACCTGGTTGGCCAGATCCTCGACCGCTTGGGCCCTCTTCTCCAGGTACCTATATTTAGCGTAAATTGATGCTTCTCAGCATCAAAATTTGTTGTTTTCCTTTTCTCCTCCTCGAGGGATTTCTTGTTTTCCTTGTGCACCCTCCTCTCCTCGAAGAGCGCTCTCTTGTCCTCTCCACGTGCAATATTTTCTTCCTCGAGCATCCTTTGTAGCTTTGAGATTTCAACATCTTTTTGAACTAACTTCTCTTGCAAGTTACCTTGGCCAGTAGCCACAGCCTGGGAAAAAGTGGCCAGCTTCTAGGTGGCTTCATGGAGAAGTTCAGAAGCCTAACATTAATAGCAATAAGAGCTAAAAGTGTTGAGAAAAAAAATTTGTAAGTAAAGTTTGCAAGGGTGCAGAGGATAACCTGCGGGTAAACAACCATGATTGTGAGTGATTGCTCATTAAGAGTCATAATGCTGGGTGTGGTTACCGCAGTATTCGAGGATGGTGTCTAGGAATGTGATTGCTGGTGAAGATTAGCATTGCTGCCACCACATGCTTCCGTCCGTTGGTAGACATTTCTGTCATTGGATGGCTGCCCTTCATTTGTGGTCAAAACACCCCCTCCACAACTCACCAGAGGGGTAGAAGTATGGTTCGAAGGGGCAAGGGCAGAAGGCTGGTTCGAGGGTTCAGGGGCGGATGTCTGGTTCATGGAGACAGGGATCTCCTTAGGGACACTTGGAACCTACTTCGAGTCTTTTTTTCATCTTCCTTAGATACTTAGCGAGACCCACTGAGGAAAAACACAAAGACAATGTCAGTAGAGAAAAACACAAAGAAAAAAACACACGGAAGCAATAGAATTCTATCAAGGCACCTTTGAAGGCTTCCCAATTCCTAAAATCACTATCAAGGGTGTTGAGAGGGGGGTATTCAACGTGGTCCTTAGATTTCCCCTCTTCTTGCCTCTTTTCCTAAGTTTCTTATACACATACTCCTCATAGACTCAGACCACCAATTAAAACCACCAACCTCCTGGTTAGGATAGGAGAAATGAATGTAGTAGAGGGAGCTGGACAACAATTTCTATATATTCCCCTCAAGGGTATCTGGACAAGTATATTCCCCTGGTTTAGGAAATTTAGCCTGCATATTCTAGTTCCACGGGGGGGCTCGATGTCTTCTACTGTCAAATGAAATCCACTTCTTCCAGCTCCTCCAATCACCCGAGTTACTAGGAATGGTAAAAACCTTATGGTGTATTTCCCTTCTAGTGAAAGTGATAATCATATCGAAAGATCTCCCACTGTAAGAAACGTAATACAATGAGCGGAACAACTTATACTTTGGTTTTATGTTGAATTCATGGAATCTTGATAAGAACATCATGATAATCACCAAAACATCGGGATGGACTTATACAGGGATCACCTGGAACTGGTTGAGGAGTTTGGAAAAGATGGGTGGAAAGGGAAAGCTGAACCCGCAACGTAAGTGTAAGGGAAATGGCCGACCTCCTCTCGGGTAGGTTATGGGGGGCATCCTCTTCTTGGAAAGGCTAGAAATCCACATCTGGGGATATCTGCTGGCCAAGGGAGATTGAGTCGAGAACCTTCGAGATGGCCTTTCCCGCCCTCGAGGATGGGGGCTTCCTTGTAGAAACTTTTACTTTTACCCCTCGAGATACCGCTCTCTTCTTATTTTGGGATGAATTTTCCCCTAAAGATGCTTTTGGAACTTTCTGGGGGTATTTCCTCACCCTCGAGGGATGCCTCCTTCCTTGGAGGAAACACATCATCTTCCTCCTGAGCCTCGAGGGTTGAATTCAGGGGAGGATAACATCTAATTTTGTCACTGGTAGGGGACCTCCTCATAAAAAGTTTACCCATACCTGGTTGCCAATTCTCAGCACACCCTTGAGGGTGCATATCGATGAGGGGAAAAACCCCAGGGTCAGAGATAGTATAGTCAGACGCATCTCCTCCTGCGTCGGAATCCCATTGTGATTCATTAGAATGGTTACACTCTCAATAATTACCAATCATGTCAGACATATGAACTTCCACCTTGTCTACCCTAATCTCGCTGCAAAACCCTCTCTCAACAGAACCCTCATCAGAGTTGAGCATGATTTGAAAAGAGGAAAAAGGCAGAGTAGCAGAATAAGAGGAAGGGAAAAAATTTCTGAGTTTTGAACGAAAATAACGAGAGCAAGAATTACTGATGGAATAAAGGAGAGTGCTTGTGAAGTTTCCTGCAAATGAGTAAGAATGAAAGATGAAAGAGAAAAAAAAGAGAGCAGTTAAAAAAGTCTGAAGTGGAAGCATAATTAATGACCGCATTAGAATGACAAAAAGTTACAGAAACATGCAACTGCCTGTCTGCCCTTTTTTCTGCACGTCACATGGGGTATGGCGACACCAACGGGTGTAAGACATGCGCGCATCCTGAAGTCCCAACATTAATGCTTGATGAGAAAACCAGATTCCCTCCCTCAAGACTTGGAGCAACGAAGGATTAGGTCCACTTTAAAACTTCTACGTCCTCAAGATGTTCCTAAGAACTCGAGCTCTCGAATAGCTCGTGTACTGTTCCAGTGCCTCGAGGCAGAGAACCTAATTTTCTGGGTGCTCTTGAAAGAGGTCGGGTCCAAGAAGTACACTGGGCCGTGTGTGGGGTGGCCCAATCAGGGTACTATTAAATACTCTGAGGTAATTACCGTATTTATAGGATATTAGTGGTGATAATTAAGGAAGCTGTTATTTAGGACACTTAGTATAAATACAAGTTACGCATTCATGTTATTCATTCATTCATTCTTGATCATATTTGGGACTCTTTTACTGACTTAGCCATTGGAGGACTGACCCCTGAAATTCCCAGGGACAGTTTTCATTGTAGGTCGGTTCGAGAAGTTTAAGCTCATTAGTTGGACGGTCATTCGATATGTATCAATGGCTATACCAAGCAACAACGAAAAGATGTACTTTGGGAGCAAAGACAAGAGCATTAGGGCTAGGGGGAATGCGCTACTAGATGTTGAAAGTGAAGCTGAGTGTCTCATTAGCTGTGGTCCTTGGGTTTTCATGGGGCTGATAGTCAAGGTGTGGTGCACCCGCACCCAAATAGAAGTTAATCACGATGAGATTAATCTAGTGGTCCGTGGAAATGTTCCTTCTTTCCAATTTAGCCAAAGAAGGAACATTTTCACTAGATTAATTAGCTTCCCCATGAAAAAATTACCACCTCTGTCTTGTGAGTGTTGAAATATTTACTTTTTCACTATCTTTAATGATTATGTTTGACCGTTAATATATCTAGCTATAGACAATTCCGCATAAAAAATTATATTTAGAAAATAGATGTTAAAATGAATCTAACAGTGTCTTACATTATATTTTTATTATAAATATATTAGCTTATATTTATGGTCAAAGTTTATCAAGTTTGACTTGGAAGGAGTAAATATGCCAAAATTCGTGTACGGAGAGAGTATTAAGTTTTTCCGCCAGATTCTAAGTTAGAATATGAAGTCATTTAATTACAACATTAGATGATTTTTGTCCATGTATAACTTCAATTTTTGCGCACTTAGAGATAATACTACAAATCAAAAATTGCAGGAAGGAATTTAATTACTAAGGGCATCCGGAAAGAATAAGGAACGGTGAAAGCACAAGGGTGAAACGAGAAAAATGGTTAGCGGGATTAGGGTTGGCAACACAATTCTCATTGACGGATAACTATCCTGAAAATGTCACTGCTCGCCAATTAATATATTTTTTTTTTTTAAATAAAAACACCCTAAGGTGAGGGAGTTATGTATTGGGTTCCCCATGCCCTATATCAAAATAAACAGTTTGTACATGAGTGTGTCTAGGTCACTAGACTTGAGGCAACATTGTTGTCTCCAAAAGTATTAGCCTACATATATGTGCATCTATACTATAGTAGTGCAGTTTCTGAAGAAGTTGCGATCCAAGGGAGAAAATCTCCACCCCTTGTGTTAATTTTCTTCCCCGGCCAGGCAACTCCTACTTGTAACTAAAGTTCACAACATGTCTACAATAAAAGGTAATGAGAATGCTGGGATAGGCATCCACCAAAGTGAAGGACCAACCAAAGTGTTGTATTGGCTTCTGCAGCTCCTTTATCTAAAGTAATAAGACCATTAATATGCTTAGATACATTAGCTAAAGAAAAACCCGGATCAACATGGTATTTAGCAAGAGCATCAGCAACAAGGTTCCCCTCCCTAAAGACATGTTGGAGCTTAGCCCGGCCTAACATAGCCCTAGCTTTATAGACCTTGTCAAAAAATTCCCACTGAGCATTGTAGGGATCATTAATCATAGAAACAACCATTTTTGAGTCAGATTCAATTACATGAGTATGGTTCAGATGAGGGAAAATGTGACAAACATGTAATATAGCCTCAATTTCAGCTGAAAGAGATGAAACAGCTGACAAGGTAGCAGAAGAAATCATAATTGGGCAAGCCAAAGAATCTCTAGCAATAAGACCCATTGAAGCATTGCCATTAGACCAAGATGCATCAACATTTATTTTTATACAACCAGGGCCGGGCCTTTCCCATATAATCTTTGAAAAATTTGGCTTAGGAGGGGATCTAGATAGAGTAACAAGTTGTCTAAGTGAGGGTGTTATAGGACCAGTTGGTGTCAGTTTTCCAGGGCATACCAGAAATGTTAGTTTGATCAAGTCTTCAACCTCTTTGCAAATAGCATTCAGTGAAAAAGGTTTATTATCAAAGAGGAAACCAGTTCTGGCCTTCCATAGGCCCCAACATATCAAAGAAGGTAAGGTTTTGCAGTAAATATTTTCAGTTTTTGGTAAGTCACTGCAATTCCAAAACATGAAGAATCTTTGTGAAATAGATTGCAAAGCATTTAGGTTGAAATGTAACAAGGATGCAAAATTAGACCAGACAGCCTGAGCTAAATTACAGTTCACAAAGAAATGCTGAATGGAATCAGAATGGTTGCAGATAGGGCATTTGGATGCAAGACTAAAGCCACATGAAATAAGCACCTCATCAAAAGGGAGAAAAGAGTTCAATAATTTCCATGCGAAAATAAGGATCTTTGTTAGCACAGGTATTTTCCATAAAAAGCTGTTTGCTATAAAATTACCTGTCTGTGAGGTTAAGGCCTTATAGCATGATTTGAATGTGAAGTTACCTGAGAACTCAGCTTTCCACACCATTCTATCATCCCTCTCAGCAGTTATTTCCACCCCCTGTAAAAACTGAAGAGTATCATGCCCTAAGAAGGAGGAAATCTGATCCAGAATAGAGTTTCTACTGTTGATAAAATCTGCCACACTGATGTAGGGCATAAGAGATATTATACTATCTGGGATATGGTTTATGAGGGGACCATGTGGACACCAGTTGGCCAGCCAGAAGCTACAACTCCCTTTCCCATGAATGATTAAGGAGTTAGACTCAGCAAAAGGATTGATTAGGCTGATCCTTTTCCATGTGACAGATTTCCTATGGGATGTAGGTAGTGCCCATATGAACTTAACCCATAGTGCAGTGCCTTGTTGAGACTTCCACCACAGTTTACAGGAGCAGGACTCCACAATGGCTGTAATGGATCTAAAACCAAGACCATTATGCTTAGTAGGCTTAGCAAGGTCTACCCATTTTTTCCATACTCTATTGTTTTTGTCCTCAGTTTTCCCCCAAAAGAATCGAGCCAATTTTTTCTCAATTAATTTAATGGTTCCTTTAGGTGGGTTAGTTACTGTCCAGATATGTTGAGGAATAGAGTAGAGACAAGATTTAATTAAGACCATTTTTCCCCCACTACTAAGCCATTTGTTTTTCCAATTTTGAAGCTTTTGGTCAATGCTAGCTAGCAAAGGGTGGTAATATCTCCTAAGAGTTCTACCTCTGAAAATTGGGCAGCCTAAGTACTGAAAAGGGAAGGATCCTTTTTTCATTTGTAATACAGCTTTAACTTGATGAAGCTTAGCAGTGCTTGCCCTTTTGCTTAGATAGAATTCAGACTTATCAAAATTGATTTTTTGTCCCGAAGTGTACTCAAAAACTTCAAGGAATGCCTTGATCTTAATTAAATTGGACTTTGAAGCTTGCATGAATAAAATAGTGTCATCAGCATAGCTAAGATGAGACACTGAAGGAATAGATGCAGCAGTCTGAAAGCTAGCTAGTTTATTATTATGAAATAAAAAAGCTAAACTCCTAGAGAAGGCCTCTGAAAATAGATTGAATAAGAAGGGTGAGAGAGGATCACCTTGTTTAATGCCCCTAGATGCCTTGAAATAACCTGCAGGATTACCATTTACTAGAACAGAAAAATATGCTTGAGACAAGTTATTTAGAACTGCATTTAAAAACTTCCCACTGAAACCAAACTTGAGCAAAATATGTTTAAGGAAGTTCCAACTAATTCTATCAAAAGCCTTTCTTAAATCAAGTTTAAGTATGCAGTTTGGAATTCTGTTTTTCTTGTCCAAAAATCTGATCATTTCTTGTAAATACAAGATATTATCCGATATGTCTCTGTTCTTCATAAATGCAGTTTGGTTAGGTGAGATCAACCTATCCATGTAAGGTTTTAACCTTTCCATTAAGATTTTAGAGCAGATTTTATTCAGTACATTAGAAAGGCTAATAGGTCTAAAATCATCAAAAGAGGAGGGGGTAGCCTTTTTAGGAATCAATGTAATCCAAGTGCTAGTAATTCCCCTAGGCATAGCTGTTCCATCTATGAAATCATTAACTGCAGCAATCAGATCAGCTTTAATGATAGGCCAACACTTTGAGTAGAATTTAGGAGAAAAGCCATCCGGACCTGGACTACTATTTTTTTTTCAAACCTTTTACTACTCTTTCCAACTCAGATTCAGATACCAATGATGCCAGAATTTGATTATCACTGTCTTGAATAATGTTTGGGATCTGACTTAGGAAATGTGGATAGTATGTCATATCAGATTCCTGTGGTGGTTTAGTGAGTAATTCAGTGAAGTACTCAACAGCTGCATTTTGGATTTCCACCTGGGAGTTAATCCAATTACCAGCACCATTTTTTATTTTTGTGATCTGCAACCTACAATTTTTTTCAAGCACAGTCTTGTGAAAGAAATTAGTGTTATTATCCCCCAGTTTCTGCCATTTAAGTCTTGCCTTCTGTTTCCAAAATTTTTCTTTTTCCTTTAAAGCTTTTAGCAGTAATGCATTTTTCTCATTTAGTTTGACTCTTTCCTGAGTTGTGGGGTTAATGTCAAAGTTAATTTCTTGAGATCTTAAGGCCTCCTCAGCTAGCTTGACATTAAGGTCAATATTACCAAAACTGTCCCTGTTCCAATTCTTAAGAACTTTTTTTAACCTAATGAGTTTTAGGTAAAACCTAAGCATACCTGTTTCAGCCATTGGTAAATTCCAACATTCATTAATTATGCCTTTAAACTCCAGTCTAAGGAACCATGCATCTATAAATCTAAATGGCTTTGGACTTATAGATGTTAAAGAAGAGATTTGGAGGAGAAGGGGAGAATGGTCAGATGTCTATTCAGGATTTGAATGGAAGAGGAAGGGAATCTTGAGTTCCAAGAGATGGTGCACAGGCCTCTATCTAGTCTCTTAGAGGTCGGGTTTCTAAGCCTAGCATTACACCAAGTAAAAAGGTTTCCAACAGTGTTCACTTCCTGTATCCCATTTAAGTTAATCCATGAGTTAAAATCCCTGATACTACCAAGTGCCGGGGAGCAAGGGCCTCTATATTCTGTTAGAGAAGTGATTGAATTAAAATCACCAATGAAAATTATTTCCCCTTTAGAAATAGGGGTCAGATCAGTCCATAGAGTCTTCCTACCCTCCCTATTCCTAAGGCCATAGATAAATACTGCCTCCATATGCCAGTTAAAGGTATGATGCAAGACATTAACATGCAGGAACTGTTCATGTGTAGAAAGCAGTGTAACAGAAATAGAGTTAGTCCACATTAACCAAATTTTCCCATTATATAGTGTGAGATTATGATTAAAGGGGAGTTTCTGCATATATGAGTGGCAAGAGTTGTTGTCATGCATTGGTTCTATGATACACAACAACTGTATTTTCTTAATCTTACATAAATTAGATAGTCTAAGCATTGATGTGTCCATGCCTCTAATGTTCCACACTAACCAATTGACATGTGAATTGACTATCATTGTTCACCTGATTTGGCACTTTTTGTTGCTGATCTCAGCATCATCCTATTTAATTGGCTCAAATAATTATTTTTCTTTAATTTAGATTTACCTTGTTGCATACCTGTGATGGAAGGGGAAGTAGTGTTTTGCTGGTTTGAAGCATCTTCCATGGGTATTACTGTCTCAGATATATTACCTTGTTTCTTGGAGCCATCCTCCAAAGTCTGCAAAACAGAAAATCTGTTTGCCCTATTTCCAGGCTGTGAGAGCACTAGATTGTGATTTGGGCTGTACATAGGAATAGAAAAGGATCCTATCTGAATGTCATCTTTAGCATATGTCATAATAGGTGATTTATGGATAGCAGTATCCCGTAACAGCCTAGATATAGAACTGTCATAATTATCCTGAGTATGTGAGATGGCAGTGGGAGATCTCTGGTTATTAATGGTACCCTGTGGGGGGGAGCTATGTGATATGTTGTGCTCAGATCCACTAGATGTACCCATATTATTATTAATCTGATGTGATAGAGATTCATCTTGAGAGTCAACAATTAGAGGAGCCTTCTCAAATTTTTTCCCAGTTTGCTGCCATTTTGATTGGGATACGATTGGCTCTAGGGTTGTATCCTGAATTAGATCATCTTTAGGCATATGCTTAGCCTTGCATTGGGGCAAAGAGTGTCCAAGTTTCAAGCAGTAATCACAGTACAGAGGCACATCCTCATATTCCACCTTATATTTTCTATTGTTGGTTACAGAACCAAGCCTTATAAAGTGATTCATTGGTTTTTGGAGATCCATTTCTACACAGAATTTAATGGCAGAAGGCCTGGTTAGCATATCTGTGGCCAAATCGTTCTTAATGAAACTGCCAAGACTATTCCCAATTGCTTCTATAGAGGCTGAGTTATAGTAGTATAATGGGACTTCACGAATTGTACACCAGATTGGGACTATTGGAGACTCTATATGTGTATAGAATTCAGGTGTCCATTTTAGGATTTTCAGTGAGATGCCATTAAGATTCCAAACACATTTCATCCAGCATCTTTGGTAATCGTTAAGCAGTTCAAACCTAATCAGGACATGTTTGAAATCAAGTGAGCCTAATTGATACTTACCTTCAAACCCCATCGTTTTGAAGGCCTGCTCCAATAGTTCCATCGAAATTCTGCCCCTGGTAAACTTCCCTACCAGTGCATTTGAGTAGTGCGCAGAGAGAGTAGCAATCTGTTCCTCAGAGTACAAACAGGAAGGATCGCCCAGGTGGTTTGTTTTAGGGGTGAGTTCTGGGTTATTGGGCAGAATTTTGGACAGAGGAGGGGCTTTGATTTGTAAAGCAGCGGCGAAGGTTTTCGGTGGAGCTTGCTCATTAGCGTTCGCGGCCATGCTGGCCTCCGGTGAAACCTACAAGCTAGCAGTGATTTCAGACTAGCCGTTACCGGCAAAAAGCCGTTAACAGCAGCGGAGAGATGAAGAAGAGGTACAGATTTCCGTTAATTGGGAAACGTGCCTGAGAGAAAGAAAGAGGAAAATGGAAAATGGAAGACAATGGGATTCGGACCTCATAAGAACTACTTTAGCCTAAAAGAAGCGAATATTATTTTTGCTATGCCAAGACCACAAGGGAATAATGAAGATTGTTGGACCTGGATACCAACAATGGATGGTATATACTTTTTCAAATTAGATTATAAACTGCCTATTAATTCAATATATTTTAATAATGCAGGTATTGTCGTGGACCATCTCCTCATTGGAAAGCTATCTATCCCAAATAAAATATTTCACGTCATCTGGAGGATATGCAAAGATCACCTTCCATCAACAAAAAAAATTAAATCAAAGGAAAAGCCCAGCAGAAAGTCATTGCTTGTCGTGCTCAGATGAAGACACGTCAGTTTAACATATATTATTTCACTGCCTTTTACCCCACCAACTTTGGTTCGGAGCGGATGTACATGAAGATGTTTATCGTTTCCAGCAACAAAATGCGATACTTTGGGTTAAATATTTGCTTATTAATCTAGATAAAGAGCAAATAGCTATCATAGCAATTTTGATGAATCAATTATGATTCCATCGGAATAAGTTTCTACATGAGGAAACTCATGTGCTCCTCCCATCTCACTGTGTTCAATTTCCTTGCACCAAATCGAATAAATCAAGCGTGGAAGGGAAATGGTAAAAGAGATAATTGAACTAAAGAATAGAGACGTTTCGACTGGTGCTTAGATGCAATCTGGCAGAATGATACATTGTGTTGGTGTTGCAACAACAAAGGACTTTACTTGTTTTGGGTGGTTCATCTCAAATGCACATGTTGATAATTCATGGAACATGGAGAAACAACCAAAATGATTCAAACCCTCATAGCACAACTAGCTGAAGCAGCGGCCTTAAGTTACACACTAAATAGATGTGTTGAACTACAAATTTACCCAGACATAGTCAGAGGGGGCGCACAAATTCTAATAAAGGCCATTCAAAAAGAAGGGGAAGATCAGACTATGGAATACTTTGTAATGACATCAAATTGTTGTTAAGAAAACTTCTCGATCCAATTGTTCAATGGATTCTGAGACAGGAAAATAGCGTAGCTCACAAACAAGCTCAATTTCCAAAAAAAAATTGTTTGTCCTCATACTCATGGAGTTCAAGTTCAATCTTTGTAGAAAACTCAAATTCTTAATGAAATACAATTTCTTTCAAAACAAATACTACAAAGCAAAAGACTTTGTAAGGAAGCATCATATTATGCAGCAGAATTTCAATATGCTTTGTACGCTCGTGAAAAGTATGATTAACCGCAATGTGAATAGCTGTCAGACTATCACAAAAAGAGGCTCATTGGAGAATAATGGCCAATACCAAGCGAACAAAGAAGATATTTAAGCCAAATTAACTCACAACAAACGATAGGGTAGGCAACCCAGTCCGAATCATAATAAGCAGTTAAATTTAATGAACTCTCAGAAGAAGAAAAAGGTCCCTGGCCTAGATGATGTTTCAAGAAGTGAAGAATGCGTAGAGCGGCATATCAGTGAGTGACACATGACTCTTGAATAAAATGAGCAAGCGAATGAACGGAATAACTTAACACAAGTTAAGTGATAGTGAGATAGATCAATCTCTCAATCGAACGACGATAGCATGCATGATCATCAAAATCTGGGCCCTCTTGCGCGAGCCAAATCATAGCGTTGTTCCATTAGAGAATCAGCTGGCTTGGCTGCTAATAAACCAATATCAGACAAAATATCAAGAGCATATTTCCATTGAGAAAGAAACATCCTCTCCGAAGTGTGAGCAATCTCGATCCCAAGAAAGTACTTAAGAGGACCAAGATTCTTCATATGAAAATAAGAACTCATGTATGGCATGAATTCATTCATAAGAGTTGTCGAAGCTCTAGCAATAATCAAATAATCAACATAAACAAAAACTTGAAAATCCATGGAAACTCGAGTATAAGAAAACAAAGAATAATCTGCCTTACTCTGCACAAAACCAAATTAACAAGGCAAGAGCATCCGCTTGTTTCCCGAATCAATTGTGGTGAGTCTGACGAAGACCATATGAAGACTTCTAAATCTTACGCACAAGACCAGAAGTAGAAATGGGATGTCCTAGATGAGGGTGTATGAACACCTCCTCCTCAAGGTTGCCGTGTAAAAAGGCATTATAAATGTCCATATGATGAATGTCCCAACCCTTAATTACCACAACAAAAAGAAATATTCGAACAAAACTAATTTTAGCGACAAGGGCAAAAGTGCCTATAAGATTAGTCCCTTCAATCAGAAAATTTCCCAAAACAATAGCAGACTTTCTAGGCAAGAGATGATACATAACCCTAGTGTTGTTACAGTCAAGTGCATCAATTTCCTCCGCCATTGTTTCTTGCCAATACACGAAGCGAGAAGTCTTGGCATATGAAAGAAGGATCTGTGTTAGAAGTCACGACACCTAAAATTTTAGAATGTGAAACAAAAAACTTATCACATGAAACCTAATCAACAATAGGTTAAGTAATACCTGAGTACAGTGACAAAGGTGGAAATGATGGAGTAGCAATTGGGGCGGGGGTCTTGAGATGGTTGAGCAGACAATAGGGATGTCAATGGGGCGGGGCGAATGCGGATTATGGTACCTCCATACCCATGGCCACCTAATATATTTTTACCCATACCCACCCCATCACCTATGGCATGTACAACTTTAAAATCCACCATGCCCCATTGGGTATTATACAAATTTCATACCCACCTCATCACCTACTTGGGTCTCCCTACCCACTTTATACCCATTGTACTCATCCCACCTATATCTCCAAAAATAGCTAAAATTCACTTTTTGATAATGTTAGAGCTGTAGAAATACAGCTGTATATTCTGGTTATGTGCTATGTATATATAGAATATAGATATATGAATATATGACTATAATTAGTGGGATATAGTTTCCTATAATAGTCTCAATAGGTGTGTATAAGTATTATACTATACTCTGAATAAAACATATTGAATTATATTCATTCTAATCTCTGTTTACATGGTATCAGAGCTTTGAGATTCAAAATTTGAAATTCAAATTCAAACCTTAGCCTTTCATCCAATTCTTTGCTTTCCCCCTCAAATTCGTTCTTGTAAACCATTATCCCCCATATCGATGGCTAAAAAGGAAACACTCTATCTGACGTAGTCCCTGTGATTTCTAAAATCATGGACAGTAAATTAAATGGTTCAAATGTTTTGTAATGAAGCAAGATGGTTGACTCTATTTTCACAGCACCTATAATTATCATTTGACCAAAGATCCTCCAAAAGAAGATGCTACTAGGCCAAAGTGGTAAAGGGAAGATGCCCACTTGTTGCTAAGGGCTATGCTCAAACTTATGACGTTGATTATTCTGAGACTTTCTCTCCTGTTGCCAAGTTTACATTGGTCAGATTGTTTATTTCCTTGGTAACAAATAATCAGTGGCCTTTGCACATACTTGATATAAAAAAGCCTTCCTCCATGGTGATCTTTGGGAGGAAATGTATATGGAGCAACCTCCTAGTTTTGTTGCTCATGGGGAGTCAGGACGAGTTTGTCGTCTTCGGAAATATTTGTATGGTTTGAAACAAAGTCCCCGTGCTTGGTTTGAAAAGTTTAGTCAATCCATTGAGAGTTTCAGTATGGTGAAAAGCAATTCTGACCATTAAGTATTTTAAAGACGCTCAAAGGCTGGAAAAATTATTTTGGTAGTGTATGTGGATGATATTTTATTACAGGAAATGATACGAAAGGAATTTCATCTCTGAAATCTTATCTTCATAATCAGTTTCACATGAAAGATTTGGGGGTGTTAAAGCACTTTTTGGGAGTTGAGGTTACTCAAAGTAAACAAGGTATATTTCTATCTCAGAGAAAGTATGTTCTTGACTTACTGACTGAGACTGGAAAATTGGGAGCCAACCCTTGTAATGCTCCAATGATTCCTAATGTACACCTTACGCCCGCCACCTCCCACGTTGCCACCTCAGCCACCGTCGGGGGGACTTTCCTCTCCCAAAAGGTGTATATTTACAAGTTACAACTCCGTCTTACGATTTTGTTTATTCATTTTCAAGTTAAATTCATCCCAAGAGTCTGTCTATTGAAAGAAGATATTTCCATAACATATGGAAAGACCAGGGTTTAAACTGTAAATTAGAAGAAATGAAGATAAAATTTTTAGGTTGCATGAAACGAGTTATAAACTTTATAACTACTACACGTTGCACAGTAAAATTTTAGCATTGCAACTAAGACCTTTTACCTTTTATTATTTTAATTAAACCTCATCTTTCCATAGCCTTATGGAAATACGGTCTTTCCTAATACGTTGCCTTAGTTGGATACTAAGACTTAGTCTAAATAGAATAAATTAAAATCTTACTACTCCCTTTGTTCAATTAATTGTGGCACTTTTCTTTTGGGTGTAAAGTTTGAGGAGATGCTAAGTGTGCCACAATTAACTGACGGAGGGAGTACTTATTTGTCCCTCTTTAACTTGCAAGCAGAGGAGGATCCGGGGTAGGGGGATGTGCCCCCACTGACCCCACCTTTAATGCTTAATAGATTTAAATTTTTAGATATTTTTAAAATTTAATTGTACATGTGTTCCTAATATTTATACTCCATCTGTTTCACTATGTTTGACACCATAGGTTTATGTGTTATTTTTTTGTAAGTTGAAATGTGTGGAGGAAATTGAGTGAGGAGAGTAAAAATTTTAATAAGTGGTAGAGAATAGTGTACTTTTTTCCATAAAAGGAAATGTGACAAACTTAGAAAAATATACAAATATGGTAAGTGTGTCAAACTTAAGAAAACAGAGGGAGTAGGTAAAATTTTAGCAATATTAAATAAATTTATTAATTGTACAACTTTTCACTTGTCCATTTCAATCAACATCATAAATTTTGATTTTATAAGTATTAGTTTCTAAAAAATTTCTCTTTATCCTCTATTATAACTACTAAACAATTTTCTTCATGTTTGTAAATATTAAATAAAAATTTGACAAGTTATCATTTTGTTCATTCATCATCATAAAATAAAATACCCATATGATTACTTTCCTTAAGAGTCCGTTTGCACCCTTCTTATTTTAATAAATTTTTCGTAGGATAATTTATAAGAAAATTATTGATAGGAGGAATCTAAATATACATTATATGCCACTTAATAATGTACTAATCATGTCCAATAGAATGGAATATTCCTAGTTCAATCCATGATTGTCTTGTTGCATTCATCGAAAAAAGTATATAATATCTTATTGAGTTTTTGAAAAATGAGTTATCAAACGTAATCGAAATATTAATCTTACTAACTTAAACGCCGTTGTTTTCTTATTTCTTCTTATTGGCACTCTTCGTTCCCAAACTTCTTCTTTTCAATTTTGCGGTCACCCCGGGAACATTGAGCAGTCCGGCATATCTTTTCAATCTGGAACTCTTCCCGGAGATCCGTCGATTCCCGCCGCCGCCTTTTCCTGCCGCTGAGAGGCATTTGTGCTTGTTCATTGGACCTATTGAGAGTGCCAGCAAGGTAACCCTCGAAGTTCTGATTTGTGGAGATTATACCCTTTTTTAAGATGTGGATGACTTTGCCTATGGAAATTGGTTTCATGTTGTTGTACACGAAGGTGGCAAATGTGCTATTGAGAGAGGCGCTTATTATACCATCATTTTCTCCTTATCACTCAAGGGACTGTTCTTGAGAGGCTCACTGAAGAAGCTTTGAGGTACTGGAGTCATCTGATGGAGCTATTTTCTATATGCGAAGGTAGGAATTTTTCACACGCATGATTGTACTACGTTCTGTAGAGTAAATGTCTAATTGGCTTTTAATTTTTCTGCAACCAGAGACAAGTTGGCGAGACCTCTTTGAATGAAACAAGCTCTAGGTTACATCAAATAATTTTATTGGTACATATATTCCTGCTAGAGCACTCTTCCCTTGATTATTTTACTTCTATGATTATGAGGGAAAGCTCCAAAGATCACCTTTTTTCATTTGCCTCAAACAATTGAAAGTTCAGCTCGTAAACTTACTGGGAGGGGCAACTCAACTACTCTTGCTACCAGTGTGGTATAGATCTAACACTTTCTAAACACAATATATATAGATGTACAGACAGATAGATAGATAATAGTTATTACATAAAGAACTCATAGGAGTGGTCAGAAGAATCCATTATACAAGATGCTTTGGAAGAGCAAGCTATTAAGACTTGATGTGCAGAAGTTTGTTGACCTTTGCCAACTTATTGTGATGCACCTGTACATTAGGCACATTGTGAATGTTAGTTTATCAGTATAAAAAATTATTTGCAACTAACTTGTACTTGTCTTCTAGTAGAACTGGAAGGTCAACCATACAAGAACCATGGGCTAACAGTGTAATTTGGCATCGATGTGTACTATTTTCCTCTTGTAGCTTTTGTTGCTGTTCCATCTTTTTAATTAGACATGAATATATTTGCACTCTGGCTAAAATAGGAAACCTTCTATCGGATAATTCTTGGAAAGATACTTTAAAAGGAGTAACATCTGTTGTGTGACCTATCTTTTTGTTCTTTATCATTTAAAATCAACTGCTAACTGATGTACTTGGAAAGGAGTAGAAATCATGAAATACTTACTGTGATTTAAAGGAGTAGAAATTGGACATGAATATATTCATGTGTGACCTATCTTTTTTTTCTTTATCATTTAAAATCAACTGCTAACTGATGTATTGGGAAAGGAGTAGAAATCATGAAATACTTACTGTGATTTGAAGATGCAATTCATCGACATTCTATCTATTTTACAATAAATTAGCCATTGTGGGATTCATTTTTTTTATCGGTGAAGCTTCTCGGTCCCTTTCCATGTTTTTGAATGACTACATTAATTTTATAAGGCAAGGTTGTCTGAATGTTGTTGGTTATAATGTTTCTTTTTGTTTGATTGTTGTTTTAAATGGAGGTTCATCAGCTTTTTTGTTCCATTGAGCTTGAAATTTTTATAAGTGTAATAAGCTTACCATTTGTGATTTTGGTTCTTGTTGTTTGTGGCCCTTGTGCGAATTACTACGGTTAGCATAACAGTATGGTTCTTGTTGTAGTTCCTAATGCAAATTATTACATTAGCCATTACAGTTTGGATCTTATTTTTAAAATATTTTCAGAGTCTGGTTTTGGTTGCTGGAAATTGGACTGGCTTTGGTTGCTTGTATATGTATTTTTTTGTTTGAAGTTATATGGCAGATATTGTAACCTCCCTTGCTCTGTCTTATGTTGAATTCTTTGTTTAGGTACATAGGTCCAATTCAGATGTTGAATATATGAATTGTGTTAGTATCATATATCAATTATATTCTCCAATTCAGATGTATTCAAAGTTTGGTCCTAAGTAGATGTTGGCATTATCTTAGTTTTGATGTTGATTATAGGTTTGATCAAATGTCGACGTAACAAAGTTTGGTCCAAAGAATATGTGATTTTTCCCAAAAACAAGTCCACTTTCTGTAGTTCTTGTAGTTGCTCTTTTAATTATTTTTTCTAGAATACCATATAGTGGTTTATTGTTAAAGTTTTGCATCTCTCTATTTTTTGTTAATGGACTACTGAGGGAGCATTTTGTTGTTGTGAATGGTTAATAGCCATATAAAAATGTGTGAACGATGATTTTTCCTAAAGAAGCTGGTAATATCGACCCCTCTGCCATCTACCTTATGTGAATGTATTTTTTGGTGCTATGACAATCAGATACTTTAAATATTCATGGCAAAATTTGAATCTCAAGGACCTTTGGGCATGTCAGATGAAAATCAAACTAGCTTTGAGTCGTAACTATGAAATTATTCAATCTGTTTCGACTTGTTATGGTATTCATAATTCCAAGGTGTTCTTGCAAGAGTTTTGGGGCCATGATGGGTAGAGTTTTAAGAAGAAATTGGTTTCTTGGTACCACCTGAAGTCACTCATAAAGAGCATGATGACAAACCCGGGGGCATAGAAGAATTTGGTAACTAATACTAGCTCTCTTCTTTTACTCTTTTCAACGTGCTTTCGTGCTAAAAGTTAGGATCTATAACATAACGTGAGACCAACTTGTGTTATTTATGAGGTCCGTGGAAGTGTTGAGGATGATTCCGCTTCAAAAATTAGAGCAACTGAAAAGATTAATAAAAATGATACCTTAATGAAGAATAAGATTTGAGGCCTAAGTACTCATCTCAAACACCCTATAATAGATATTATTTGCTTTCTGTCTGTCAACCGAGGCTATTGAAGTAATTTGTTGACATTCTTACTTTGCATAAACGACACCATTTTTCTATCTTCTATTTCACCGTTTCTTTCTCCTTTTTTCTCCATCGCAAATTTTCCCTCTTTCTTCTTCCCCGGAGTTGTTTTCTTCAAGCAGAATTTTTTGGTGCTCGAGGATGTTGCTGATGACGGTGAAGTTTCTGTGGCTAGCAAAGTAACGGATGATAGATTCGTGGATTCACAGTTGCTGTATTGTGATAACTACGTCGTTTTCGACGCGGCGGAGGAGATTTTCAGGCCCTTATTAATATGGTTCAAGTTAGAGTTCAAGGAATTCTTCCAGTTCCAGGCCATTGCTGTATTCTTCCAAAGATTTTCAGGCCGTTGTTGTATTCTTCCCGTTCGAGTTTGCGATTGAATGGGATGCCATTAGCGGGGAAAGCTTTGGCCTCCCTACCTTATCTTCAACAAAGTTTGGTATGTTGTGTTAGTTTGTATTGTTTCTCCATTTTTACTACTTTTTCTTTTGCGCATTGAGTTTGATAAAACTTTTATTCTGATCTGCAGTCCATGAGTATATAGTTGTACTGGATGCAGTCCCGTGATCTGAGAGTGTATGTAACGAGTTGTTACAGGTACCTTCTTGAAGTGTCCTTTCTTAAAACATGCATGCCTGTGTGCAAGATTTTTAGTTTCTTACAGTCTACTAGAGTTTTGAACACTGGAATTTGAACAAATCTACAGTTGTCACACAATTTGTCCATAGTTCTAGGGTATTAAAATTCTAAGTATGTTGCATTTGTTGATCACTTAATGCCAATGAATCTGCTGGCTCAAATGATTTGGCAATAGTTCTCATGTGAGCTTTGATTGCTCTTGTTTTTTACAGCAAGCTAAGAGTGAGCCAGCAACTGCTTTCGAAAATGATGGTGTTTATCTGGAGAAGTATGTACAGAATTCAAGACACGTTGAATTTCAGGCAGTGTGGGTGCTTATTCTTTTCTAAGTAAAACACATGTAAATAGCATGACGAGCATTGATATGCAACTTATAATTGCCTAGATGACTGAGCGTTTAGTTTTGCTCAAACATCAAAGTTTAATTGCTAATATAGAGCAGACATGTGGGTGTGATAACTTTTGATATATGTATTTGTGTCTGTATTCATTGAAGACAAGTTGGATTCTAGATAAATTTGTAAGACTTTGTGTAGAACCCAACCTGGTAAATAATCAGTATAATGTGGAGTGGAAAATTTAAAGGCTTTAGACTAATGGAATTATTACAGCTTAGCAACACTTAGGTTGAATCTATCTGGGTTTAAAGCGATACAACATTAAGTTAAGGAAGTGAAATAATTACTCAAATACCCCCTGGTTGCTCTCCGACCCTCATCGGCTATAGTGCAAAAGTATTTCCAAGGGGATGGAAAAGTTTCGTACATCCGCCCAAGAAAGGCTGCTCTCTGTTCCTCATTGGCCATATTGCACAAGTATTTCCAAGGGGATGGAAAAGTTTCGTACATCTGCCCAATACAATTTATGCCCGAAGAGAAGGCCAATTTATTTATTTATTTTTTTTTAACTGGCCGCCTCTTGTAGCGGAATACACGAGCCACTCGAAATAGTGCACCACTTGAGAGAATACACTGCTCGAGGAAGTGCACCACTCGAGAGAGTGTTCCAGTCGAGAGGGTACACCACTTGAGAGAAGAAACACGTCTACCTCTCAAATTGTCTACCCCTCAAACCGTCAACCTGTCAGACCATCCACCTCTCGAACCATCTAGCACTTGAGAGTATTCCATCCACCACAAGAGCTGCCACTCGAGAGTACGAGAGAGTACGCCATCCACCACTCGAAGCCACTATACACGAACCTCCACTTGACCCCTCGAACCATCTTACCCTTGGACCCCTCGAGCCTTCTATATGTCGGACATCCATACATCCATCCCTTGTACTGTTCATCTCGGCAGCTCGGACCCTCGAATCCTCAAACCATCCACCTCTCGAACCATCTTTCCATCCACCCCTCGTACTGTCCACCTCTCGAACCATCCACCATCCACCTATCGAACCATCCACCCCTCGATCCAACCACCTATCGAACCGTCCACCTCTCGAATTACCCACCATCCCCCTTGGACCATCTTACCCCTCGAATCATCCATTTCGATCCTTCAAACCGTCCAATTTTTAGACCATCCCCCTCTTGAACCATCCAGCACTCGAGAGTGTTCCATCCACCACAAGAGTTTCCACTCGAGAGTTCGAGAGAGTACGTCATCCACCACTCAAAGCCACTGTACACGAACCTCCACTTGACCCCTCGACCCCTCGAACCATCTTACCCCTAGACCCCTTGAGCCTTCTATCTGTTGGACATCCATCCATTCATCCCTTGTATCGTTCATCTCAGCACCTCGGCCCCTCGAATCCTCGAACCATCCATCCCTCGTACAATCCACCTCTCGAACCATCCACCATCCACCTATCGAACCATCCACCCCTCGAACCAACCACCTATCGAACCGTCTACCTCTCGAATCACCCACCATCCACCTCGAACCATCTTACCCCTCGAACCATCCATCTCGATCCCTTGAACCGCCCACTAGTCTGACCATCCACCTCTCGAACCATCCATCACTCGAGAGTATTCCATCCACCACAAGAGCTTCCACTCTAGAATACGAGAGAGTAAGTCATCCACCACTCGAAACCACGGTACACGAAACTTCACTTGACCCTTCAACCCATCCATCTATCGGACATCCATCCATCCATCCCTCGAACCATCCATCTCAATCCCTCGAACCATCCGCCTTGAACCCTCGACCCCTCAGATCATTCACCTCTCGAACCATCAATCAATCAATCCCTCGTGTCATCCGCTCTCTCGAACCATCCACCTTCCACCTCTCGAACCATCCACCCCTCGAATCATCCTTCTATCCCTGGATCCGTGACACCTCGAAACATCCACGACGCCCCTGAACCATCAACCTCTCAAATCATCTGCCCGTCTAACCATCCACCCCTCTAACCATTTACCCCTCGAACCATCCACCCCTCGAACTTGTCATCAGCCCTCAAACCATCCCCCTCGAGACATCCCACGTACCGTCCACCTCTCTAATCACCCGCCTTTTAGATGAAAGGGGATCCTTCTACTTCATGGAGATGAACACTCAAATTCAGGTAAAATGAGACCAGCATGTGAAGTATGTGCATATGTATCATGTTTTGAATTGCCTCTCATTTTTTGAAATTCTTTCCAAAACTTAGGTTGAACATCCAGTGGTAGAAATGATTTCCTCTGTTGAACTGATTGAAGAACAAATTTGCGTGGCTATGGGAGAGAGACTCCGTTAAATACTGTATACAGTAATAATTAATTATTTATAATATTTTATTAAAATTATTTAAAAGTAATTAATTGTATGTTGATATTCATTTAAAAAAGTTATCATAATTATATGTATCTCATTGCAATAAATAAAATTAAATATCAAATGACCTTATTAGTCTCACTAATTGTAAATGTTTCATTTAACAGTTAGTTGGTCTAAAACAAGACTTTGTCATACATTAACAAATAAATAATGTATATACATATTTTTATCAAAAGTACTCTATCATTGTATCAAAAAATCCGAACATTTTGTCATTTCATATTATTTGTTTCTTTGGATTTTCTCCAGTGATATATATATAGAGATATAGTACAATACGATATTTATGGTTTAAATATATCTTTAGAAGTTATATATTTTAACAAGTTAGGATTGATTATATATTTAAATTTTTTGAAATTATAGTAACAAATTATAATATTTACTCACCAGATATACGACATGGTGTGTATTTCCAATTTACCATATACAAAGTGCAACTCGTATTTTTAAAAGTTGGATCCAAACTTTGGTCTCTTTCAATAGGATGGAATCAGCATCAAATAGAATTTTGATGCCACTGAAAAGTTAAATACCCGGTGGTTTACCATCTCCAATTTAGTCATATCTTTTCTTTATCAACATTGCTTCTTTTCATTAAATAAGTATTATAAAATATATTTTTATTTTATTTATTAAATAATGATTTATAACTAAATTAATTATATCACTTCATAAGTTATATAATTTTTTTATGACTAAACATTAAAATTTAATAAAATTATTTACTTTCAATTTATCTGCACCTACATTTTGTTTTTGTTGCTTGACTCATGTTAACAACCAATTTCACAGATTTTATTTGATTAAAATTCTTATTTCAGTATCGGTTTTATATCATTAATTTACATATTAGTATTTACATTTGTATGCCACTTTATCTATCCCTGATTGTTTAAAGTGATATAGCATACTTATAGTATCTTTTATTAACACTTATGCTCTGCCACCTTAGTAGTTTTAGCCATAACACTTGTGGTTGATGTTATAGAAACTTATATTAACTGTCACTTTCTTACTGTTTAAACAGTTTTTCTCTTTTGTGTATTATTTTAATCCGCATGAAGTATTATTGTTAATGCGTCATGTGCAAATGAATTTTCATTTAGTTTGATTGAAGTGTGAAAGTAGTCGAGTTGTTGCATTATTTTGTTGTTGAACATGCAAAGACTTCTCGCATATTTCTTTTCTGGGATAGACTTTGCATTGTTGTTTTTATGGTTACTTTTTGAAAGAAGGGATTTTGGGAAAGAGTTTTTTGATTTGATATTCACACAATGAACGAGATTTATACCCAAATATACATGAGTTGACTAGACTAAGTAAGTGAAATACAAATTCTATTACAACATAAACTCTATTACTCCCCCTCAAGTTGGAGCATGAAGAATGAGGATGCCCAACTTAGAGCTGAGATGGATGAAAGCTGCTCGTCCTAGTGCCTTGGTGAAAATGTCCGCCAGCTGATCCGAGGTGGAAATATGATGAGTAGAAATGACACACGAAGACACTAGATCACGAACAAGATGGTAGTCGATCTCAATGTATTTGGTCCTCTCATGAAAGACTGGATTGGCTGCAATGTGGAGGGCAGCCTGACTGTCACAAAAGAGTCGAACCGAAGAAGAGTGGGAAATACCAAGGGAGCAAAGGAGAGAACGGAGCCAAAGGATTTTGCAGCAAGCATTTGCCATAGCCCTATACTCGGCCTCGGCTGAATAACGCGAAATAGTGTGTTGCTTCTTGGTCTTCCAAGAAATTGGTGAGATGCCCAAGGTGACAAAATACCCCGTGACAGAACATCAAGTGATAGGACAAGTTGCCCAGTCTGAGTCGCAGTAGGCAGTCAGAGCCAAGCTACTATCTCGAGAAAGAAATAGACCCTGTCCTGGACTGCCTTTAACATAGTGTAAAACTCGCAAAGCTGCAGACCAATTATCAACTTCCGGCTGCTGCATGAACTGCGAAAGAGTATGAACTGCAAAACTGAGCTCAGGCTGAGTGATAGTAAGATAGACCAACTTCCCAATAAGGTGATGATACTGCTTAGGGTGATCATAATTCGGGCCAGAAGCTTTGGCAAGGGCCTACGTTGGATTCATAGGCAAAGCAATGGGCTTGCAGCCTAGTAGATCGGCTTCTGCCACCATCTCCAAAGCGTATTTACGTTGAGAGACAAAGATGCCTGATGGATTGCGCGTAACTTCCAGTCCCAAGAAATATTTAAGAATCCCGAGATCCTTCATATGAAAGCAGGATGGCAAGTACTGCTTGAAAGTAGATATGGCAGTTGAACTATCGCCATCAATAATGAGATCATCGACATACACCAAAACATGAAGAGTATGACCAAAACAAGTAAGACTGAATAATGAGTAATCAGCATAGCTCTGGAAAAACCCGTACTAGCAAAGAGCATGCGCAAGCTTAGAAAACCAGTTTCTAGGAGCCTGCTTGAGACCATACAGGGACTTATGTAGGCGACATACCTGACCAGGAAGCGCCTTGGAGTAGCCCGGAGGTGGAGTCATAAAGACAAGCTCGTCCAAGTCGCCATGCAGAAAGGCGTTAAACATCCATTTGGTGCAGTTCCCAATTTTGTACAGTGGCAATGGAAAGAAATGTATGAACTGTTACCATCTTAGCAACGGGAGCAAAAGTCTCATTGAAGTCGATGTCTTCAACCTGGCGATTCCCTAACACAACAAGACGAGCCTTATAGCGTTCAATATCGCCATTAAGACTTGTACTTGATGTGATACACCCACTTACAACCAATTGGCTTCTTGTTAGAAGGAAGAGCTGTGAGAGACCAGGTGTCATTTCTCTCGAGGGCCTCAATTTCGACGTGCATTGCATCACGCCAAGGAGCCTGTTGGACGGCCTCTAAGAAGCAAACTGGTTCATGGCCTGAGGTGACTGTGGCCAAGAAGTGAGCATGAGCTGGAGCAAATTTAGCGGAGGAGACAAAACTGGTGATTGGATATGGAGTGGAGGAGATAATCGACTGAGAATCATCACGACGCATGGAACTGCACACAAAATTCTTCAGTAAAACACTGGGCTGACGATGGCTTGAGCTACGCCGAACGTCCGAAACATCCTTCTCGGCTGGCAAGCTGAACGTGGCAGGCAGCAAGGAGCAGTTGCCTGTCGGTGCAAGTTCGGTGGCAGACGGGGGCGACGCTGGCGGAATGGCCGTGGATGAGCTGCCTAGGTCCGGATGGATGCTCCCCCTGACCGTGGAGGAGGGAGAAAGTTGCGAAGAACTCCCCCTTGCCATGAGGGGTGAAGTATCCAGACTATCGAAAACAGCCGGATGAGTGTCTATCTGCGTCGAAGCAGACGACGGAGAAGGGGATGAACTCTGAAATGGAAATATATCTTCAAAGAACACAACATCTCTGGACAAGAAAAACTATTTTGATTCAAGATTATATAGACGCCAGCCTTTCTTTCCACTTGGATAGCCCATGAAGACGCATTTGCGACTACGAGCAGCAAACTTATCCGTACGGCGAGGAAGAGTGGAGGCAAAGCAGAGACACCCAAAGACCCAAATGTCTGAGTACTTCGAAGCTCTTTGGAAAAGCAAATGAAAAGGAGTCTGATTTTGAAGCACCGGAGTGGGAGTGCGGTTGATCATATAGCATGATGTAAGAATGCATTCGCCCCAAAACTAGATCGGAAGAGCAGCCTGAAACCGCAAAGCATGCGCCACATTTAGGAGATGGCGATGATTGCGTTCCACTCTGCCATTCTACTGAGGTGTGTAAGCGCATGAAGTCTCGTGAAGAATACCGTGGGAAGCAATGTAAGCCTTAATACCAAAGAATTCAGTACCATTGCCGGACCTGAAATGACAAACTGATGTCTGAAACTCAGTGATAGTTAATGCACAAAAATCCATAACCAGTTTTGGAACCTCTGACTTGGACTTAATTAAATAAACCCTTGTAGCATGAGAGTAATCATCAATGATGGTAGCAAAATAAGTTGCACCCCAAGAAGTAGGAATTATGTGTGGTCCCCAAATGTCACAATGAACAAGATCAAACAAGCGTGTAGCTTTATTAGAACTTAATGGAAAAATAGCTCAGGTTTGTTTGGAATGAAAAAAATATCACAAGGAGTAGAACTCCGTATAGAAGCACAAGGAGAAGGTAAATATGCTAAAACTGTAAATGAGGGATGCCCCAGTCTTCGATGCCACAACTCGACCGAGGTCACCTTCTCGGTCTTGGTCACAGAGCAGGAAAGGGCGGCTGCCGAGAAATGCCGCAACCAGTAAACACCATGTCTACGATCACCCACACCAATCACTATCTTCGAATCGCTTTCCTGAAGTATACACAACTTTTTGGTCAAAAAAGAAAAACAACGAGCATTTAGAAGCAACCTAGCAAAGGACAAGAGATTGCATTCCAGTGTCGGAAGATACAGAACATGGTCAATCCTGGCAGACTGAGAAAAAACCAAAGAACCTTCCTTGACTGCTAAAACAACACGGTTATCTGGAAGCTTAATAGGCACAAGAGCAATATCGATAATATCATGTAGGATGGCAAGATTTCCAGTCATATGAAAAGAAGCACCCGTGTCGAGAATCCAAAGAGAGGGCTTATCAGTAGCATCTGAAGAAGGAGTGTTCATGGAGTTATACATCCATAATACTGCCTACCACTGGTCGGGGCTGAGATTCGAGCCTCGAGTAGCGAACTCCGGTAGAGACATGATGTCTGACGCATGAGTGGGAACTTGCTGCTGCGCCGAGAGGGTGACTCCGACTGGCGGGCCGTCACGGCCGCGACCAGCCCCCTGGTTGCGCACCATGGCCGACCGGTGCACGAACCCCTCAGGAACGCCATGGAGCTTCTAGCACTTAGAGATTTCATGCGTGTGCTTACCATAGTGAGAACACACGGGACGACCGGCTGATCGGTCCGGCGCAGAGGGAGGCTGAATGCGCGCTAAAGGGATGGACTTGGCCTGAGCCGCAAACTCCATGCCATTGGATTTGGTATCGCGTTCGAGCATGAGAGTCTTATGGCGTCCTTCCTGCACGACCAAAGCATAAACGCGATTGATAGATGGAAGGGGCTCTTGCGCCATGATGCTAGAGTGAAGAGTTCCAAAGGAGTCATCCAACCCAAGAAGAAATTGGTGAAGACGTTCGACATCGCGTTCTGCACGAAGTTTGGTCGTGATATTGCAAGTACAATTTGCGCAGAGACATGCTTGCAGGGGAACATATGTCTGGAATTCATTACATATCTTCTGGAGAGCGCCATAATATGACGCAACAGATTTCCCACCTTGGCGACAATTTTCCAAGTCTGTACGAAGCTGAAGGAGACGTGGCCCGTTACCGACAGAGAATCGATGACGTAATTCCTCCCAGAGCTCAAAGGCAGTTTCAGGATAAGTGATGGAAGACCGTAGAGACGAATCAATAGATTGCACAACCCATCTGATGAGCATGAAATTGATACTATACCAGTCATCAAGATCAACAGGGGCAACATCGTCTTGAGAGATGTGACCATCAACAAATCCTAATTTACATTTAGCCTTGAGTGCGTTCTTCATCGAGGTAGTACACTCCGTATAGTTGTCACCCTTGAGAACAATCGGACAGAGAGAAGGGCCCGGGTGATCCGAAGGGTGAAGGTAGAAGGGAGAAGAATGATCAAGAGGTCGATGCAGTGGCTGAGGTCCATCGTCGCCATGGATGCTCGAAGGCGGTGCCGGCGGTGGAGTGTCGCCGGTGGAGGGCGCCCTCGGCGGTGTGTGGACGACGCTGTCCGAATCGCTCATTGTGGGAGGTGAGTTTGGACAGCAGCTGAGATGAAAAAATAGGGTTTCAGAGAGTTGGGTCTGATACCATGAAAGAAGGGATTTTGGGAAAGAGTTTTCTGATTTGATATTCATACAATGAACGAGATTTATACCCAGATATACATGAGTTGACTAGATTAACTAAGTGAAATACAAAGTCTATTACAACACAAACTCTATTACTTTTTATCTTTTGGTTGAACAGATCTAAAATAATGTTAAAAAATTGGTACAAAACTTAGGATCATTTTCTGGCAATTTTATTACACTCAACTTTATATTATTGAGTTTATGAAAGATCACGGTAACAATATTTGTTACAATGGTGTAGAGAAAAAGAACTTGTGCTTGTATGGGCTGCATGTGGAAGAGATACCTCTAGGGCTTCCAGAGCCTGCATCAGATAACAATATTGTTAGGAATGGGATACAAGAGAAGGATTGGTGGTCGATGACTTCTTATGTTGCATTTTATTTTACAAATTATCGTTTAAATGCAATTTGGTTATATGATGATCGAAGGGAAATCTTAGAATACAAGATATCCATCAAGCTAGCTCTTGCTTCTCTAAAGTTTGGTTTGATAGCAAAGAGTAAATTGTCTGCACATTAATTACTTTCACAAATAATATTGGTGAATATATTCAAAACTGGATTTTGTTAAAATCCTTTCTTTATAATAAGTTCCACCTCAATTGATTACTTTTACTTTATAACTCTTATAGTTACTATTACATGAAGAGTGGGTCTCCTGATAGCTGACATGTCCATAAGATTATGGACAGGTCACTGCATTTGCATTTGTTAAATTACATACTAAATTTAGAATATTTTTTACATTATCACTTTCAAATGCGCAATACTTCTTGTTTAAACTTTTAAAATATAATATTTAAATTTTACCAAAAAAATTACAACCTTTAAGGTAAAAGATTAGGAGTCATTTTTATAATTTTATGGATATGCCACATTTCCTGAAAAATTTCTGTTACATGAAATATATTTATAATTTTATTTTTGTTTTCATTTTAAATATGAAATGTAAATAATATATTTCAATTAAGAAAATATTTTTAATCAAAAATTGCGCGGTGGGACTCCAGCTAGTTTTTAAAAAAAGAAATATGACAAAATTATATTATATATATATTGTCATTAAAGTTTCACTAATATATTTTTACCTTATATTTTTTTTTCTAATATACATTAACTAAATGTGCCCCCAGTAAATCTACTTTCTAAATCCGCCACTGCTTGCAAGGAATTTTTTTTTTCAGTCAAAATTGTAGAATTTAACCCTGTATTTGAATAGACATATAAGTAATGATATTAGAGTGCGTCTCTTGAAAGACGGTCTTTCCATAAGTCATGGAAAGACCAAGGTTTAAAGTGTAAATTAGAAGAAATGAATATAAAATTTTTGGGTTGCATGAACCGGGTTATAAATTTTATAACTACTACATGTTGCAAACTAAAATTTTAATGTTGCAACTAAGACCTTTTATCTTTTATTATTCGAATTAAACCCCGTCTTTCCATAAGCCTATGGAAAGACCGTCTTTCCCAAGACTTTGCCATGATATTATTGTGTATTGTTAAATTTATCGTTACATGTAGTTTCTAAATATTAATTTTCAATGTATCATTATTGCCCGTAGTAACATATATTTACAATCAAAAATATTTATTAGAGACTTGAAAAAAATCTATGCAACTTATGGAGAGAGTACATGAAATATATTTATTTTTGGTGAATGAGGGCAATTTGCAGGCAAAAAGGGGAATAAAACGATCATTGCCATCATTTGCATCGCTGGTGGTTTGCTGGTCGCAGCTGCAGTCATTTTGTGGGTTTTCATCTTCAAAAGGAAATGGATGAGTAGGAGAATAGATAAATTCAGTAAGTTTGTTAAGAAATGTACTTGTTTAGGAAGTGCATGAATTGTTATATTTTGCTGTAGAACATGTGTTTTAATAATGAAAAAAAATAGTACTACCTAGCATTTGGTTTTAGAACTTATTTATAATTATCATTTATTTTACAAATTTAGATGATATAGATGGAGAAAAAGCTGTGCAGTATGAATTTAGTGTCATCAGAGGGGCAACAAATGTCTTTTCTGAAGCTAATCTGCCTGGGAGAGGTGGATTCGGTGCTGTCTACATGGTAATATTTCTTCTGCTTAATTTAAATGATGTTTAAGGATTAAGAAGAGAATTCTTAATTCATATTTTATGAACAAAGGGAAGTAACTTAATTAGTCTAAGGTTGTTTTAGTTTATGTAAAATTGCACCAAATTTTGTGTTTGGTCAGGGTGTTCTGCCATATGGACGAGTGGTGGCGATGAAAAGACAATCTAAAAGTTCAGGACAAGGTGAACAAGAATATAAAAATGAGGTACTATTGGTGGCAAAGCTTCAGCACAAGAATTTGGTTAGATTGCTGGGTTTTTTGCCTCATAAAAACTGAGAAAATTCTGGTCTGTGAGTTTATGTCAAATGGCAGTCTTGATTAGATCATCTTTGGTATGTTTTCCCTACTCTTTCAAGGATCATAATGTCAATCAGATGTGAAATGCTGCTGAATTAAATGATTTTGAAATCTGTCGGTAACTCATTAGATCCGGTGAAAAATTCGCAATTGGATTGGGAAGTCCGATTCAGAATCATTAAGAGCGTTGCGAAAGGACTGGTTTACCTGCATGAAGATTCAAGGCTGAAGATTATTCATCAGGATCTAAAAGCTAGCAACATTCTGCTGAATGAAAAGCTTAACGCGAAAATTTCTGATTTTGGAATGGCCAAGTTGTTCTTACAGGATGAGAGTGCTGCAAATACCATGAGGGTTGTGGGAACCTAGTAAGTACCAATCATAATGTGATCGCACTATATCTCTATAACCAACGTAGAACTATTTTTCTTAAGCAGAGACCACTTTATTATGCACTCTGCGGAATATACTCCAACAAGTCAGATGTGTTCATTTACAGAGTTTTAGTTCTGGAAATCATCAGCGGCGAAAAGAACTGCTATGGTCAAGATGTGGAAGACTTTCTCAGCCATGTAAGTACATGTTCATTAATTGGCACACACATTTCAACAAGCATAGACGTTGAGTGTGTTTGTATTTTTAAGGTTTGGAAAATTTGGCTCAAAGGGACGGCTAATGATGTAGTGGATCCGGCGTTGAGAGCAAGTGCTTCGGGTTCGCAACTGGAGCACATGGAGAGATGCATCCAGATAGGGTTGTCATGTGCTCAAGATGATTCAATCAGCAGGCCTTCCATGGCTGCGGTTGTGCTCATGCTCCACAGCTCCGCATTTGTGTCCCTCCGGACACCTTCACAACCTGCATATGTATATTCCTCGGAAACTAGTACAAGCAATGGTACAACAAAAACTCGTACCTCTATGACATAATGTGCCCCACCAAAATCGGTTTGTATCATCAGTCATTTGAATAAAATCACTACTTCCTCTGTTCCATATCAGTTTCCTTCAAATATTGTCAGAAGAAACTCAAAGTTTCCGACCAATTTGAAGGTCAGCAGGTGTCCTACTCTTATAGGATAGGATTTTCCGTATTCTTTCAGCCCTTGTTGCAAATGATTATAACAAAATGAAAGAGCACTGAAAAAGAAACGGTGGAAACGACCTTATTCCACAGAATCCACTCATTAACAGCATAGATACTCTGCTCATTAAGGTAATAAAATCATCCAGTCAGGAGTCAGGAACAAATTTGCATCACCTGCATCTCGACAGTTGCAGAGCCGTATATTGTACAGTATGAGTAAACTCGCATATTACAATGTAGACACCAAAAAGAAACAAAGATGAGAAACCATTAAAAGGGGTTTCACAGTGAGTTTATAAATCTCTTAGCAGCCTCTGTGCTCAGTTCTTCAAAAACCTGAAATTGAAACAAAACTTAGTCATGTAAGTTTAATCACACCAACAAAAATGATAAGGAAAGCGCCTAGAAGAGCTGAAATGAAAATAGAGCAGAGCAGAAACTAAACAAAGAACCAAGAAAATAGTAACAAGGAGGAGGTCAACCGAACTAAGATAGTTACCAATCTCCTATAAACTTCCTGAAAAGCCTTGCAGAATTCTTCTGCCTTAGCTGAACCCAACTGATACACAGAAAAACAAAGAGGAAAGATCAGGTCCCTGAGTCGGTAAAGTGTTCCAAGTTCAAACTGTTCCTACTCACTGACCTTTGTAATTCCAAATATAGCTAATATTTCCATTTCATTTTACAGAGGGCAGCAGGCCAAACGAGTAAAAGTTATGACTCGCACAGGAAAAGGATTAGTATAAGAACCTTAGGGAAAGGAAAAGGCAAAGTTTTCTAATGATAATTTCAGCATTGCCAGATAATTGAAAACTCTTATTAGTTAGAACTACTAAAGCTGGAGCTTCAATTATGGTAAGCAAAAAGAAACTGTATATTATAATTTGATTCAAGCAAAATGAAACGTAGGCACATAACATCTGACAACACAATCGAACCACAATAAGCCAAAACTACAAGCAAACTATCAGCTGAATGGGATAATTTCATAAAATGAAGGCTTGGTTATGTTTTACATAGTTTCCTTAGATTATTAAACACAATATTCCTTCTCAAGTTTGTTGTGTGATTGCAAATTCAACTCATATTGATTTATAATTTCAAGTACAATTTCTTTTCAAAGATTCTAGGGATGAAAATATATTCATGTTATTATGTCTGACTTGAATAGAATCTTCCATTTATACCTTTCATTTGCAATTCTAAATATTTTTTCATAATTATCGGCATGAAGTATAGAATTACATACTCAAAGCATTACATCCTCTAATTTGAATGAATATGTAATACTCACATTCTAAGAAAATACTCCCTTTTTTTATCATTTCCCAGGCTGAAACAGAGCAATTTCAGTCATGCAAATGATAAATTAATACCAAATCATTTTCAAAATAGCGTCTGACTCAAAACATATGACTTCAATTTATACCATAATAGTCACGAGGATAATTTTCCAAGCAAAAGAATCAAGTATTTACATAGAAACTGTTATCCACTTGGTTAGTTGTAAGTAAATATCAGTACAATACGTATATTGTATCTTGACTCTTCCATTATGGAGCTAAAAAGCCATACCTTTCCCTGTCTGTTAACCATTAGTGACTTTCCATCCTAGACCATAAAAGGCACAAACTAAAAACAGGTGGGTAAATTGGTAGGTGCTACAGATTACCGTTTGGTTTGTTCTAATTCAAACATATATTCATTGGCATTGCATTACACAATTGACCATAAAAGTACAATTGAACCAAGACAAACCAAAGTAACAGATGTAATAGCCTCGTAGGTAACTAGTCCTCATATGTAAATGACTGGTCGGCAAATTTTATATCTGGTTTTCAGAGTGCAAACTCGAAAGTGCGGGGGTAAGTCTCAACATCATGATGATTCACAATAATACATGCCTCATTCGCCCATAAAACAAGTTCGGGATACAAGAAAATACCTTCTCCTCAGCCGAAGACTTCAGTTTGACCCAAAACGCAGCTGTTCAAATGCACAAACGTGAATAATGAGAACAATTTTTATCCATTAAACTTTGTTGAATGAAAATCATCATACCACATCTGCATTATCTATAGTGGGTTTGGTATACATATTTTCAAACTAAATTTACACACCATTCTGATCAATTGAATGATAGTCTGTATCTTTTCCTTTGCACGACTGTCTCCTACGCACCTAATATAACAATTCAAGCATTACAAAGAGTAGCCATTCGAAATATAATACATATATTTAAGTGGTCATATCATACCGCCCTATTGTCTATGGATTGAGAACTCGATTGCGCAGCAGCCGACTCCTCTTCAAGCTGCGTGAGTTAAATTCAAATTCAGCGACAATAATAATAGAGAACTATTGACTTTATAGAATTGACATAAAATATCAACAAATTACAGGATCATATTGTGCTAAAATTACAGCTAACCAAGAACATAACTAGTAAGAATTTAAAAGGAGAGGAGGGGAAAGGGAATGACGTTATAATCGCGATGTCGGACAACGGGGAAATTTGCTAGAATGCGCTGAAAATTGGACTCGTCAATTGCCATGGCTGCAAAAACAAGAACAGAAAAAGAAGTGAAATTGGGGGTATTGATGATTCCGCTAATTAGGGCACTGCCATGTTTAATTCAGTGTAGCTATAAACGAGAAAGAGGAGAGCAGCGATTGAAAGAAGGGATTACCTTCAAATCCAGCTAAAAGAGGGGAGACGTCAGGATGGCGCCTTTCAATTTAGAAATGGGATTGAGAATCCGCTATGAATGTTCCTTAAATTTTGGGTAATATTCAAATATAAGTATTGGAGAAAGTGCAAAAATAACCCTATGACCATATTTTCAGCGTTGACTAAGAAATTTCGATCATTTACCAACTTGCAAAGACTAAAGTACTCTTATGCTGAAAGTTTTACATGAAATGGATAATGATGATCTCTCCACCAACCACCACGACCCCCACCTGCCTGGCTCCACCTCTACCGTCAGGCCACCACCACCACCCGCCTGACTCCACCTCCACCACCAGGCCACTATCACCATCCGAAAGACTATGTTGCTGCCATATTATTCTACGTTGGTTGGCCACAGACCTTCACATTCATCTCATCCTCCGCCGCCGCCAACTTTCGGTTCATCGCTGCCAACGAGATCACATCCACCTCCACCACCACCACCATCGACTCAACCAGTGCCACCACCTACTTATACTCTGCTACATGTATACTCATCTCCACCACTCTCACTTGTATATTCATCCCCACCACCGCCAGGTCTGCCACCATCTCCAGTTTATTACCAATCACCTCCACCTCCACCACTACCGACGACTCTACCACCACCGTTATTATCTTCGATTTACTACCAAATCGAGCCCCACGCCACCACGAACTCCACCACCTCCGCCAACACCAAACCCACCACCACCTGAGCCCCGCCAACACCACACCTTTGTTCAGCCCTGTTAACCCATCGTCACCATTCTTCCTTCCTCCGCCACCTAAACCCACCTCTGCCACCATCGATCACCACTTCCGGCGTCACTCAGCCAAGCGCCAGAAAATCGAGATCTGGAAAACCGACCCAAAGCCACACAATTCGAAGGCCTTCCCGGATCTCCCCGGCATTGACGTCTTTGTCTCCACCGCCCACACCCATCGTCGAGCCGCCACTGGAGGTGTTGGGGGTTGTGGGTTAATGTTGAGTGGTGTGAGTGGTCGTGGGTTGGCGTGAGTGGTCGTGGGTTGATGTGAGATGCTGGTGGCGTGAGTGATTTTAAGAGGGTTTGCAGAGTTTGAAGGAGAGACATGAAGCAAGGGGTTGCAGAGTTTGAAGGAGACAAAGGGTAAATTTGGAATTTTCAATTTTTTTGGAATTTTCAATTTTTTTAAAACATAAACCGATCAGGGTAAATTTATCTTTTCACCTAATTCCAGCATCAAATTTCCCGAAAAGGTTATATTTGCACATAACCTAAACATCTAGGGTTATCCTTGCACTTTCAATTATCGCGGGATTATATCTGCACTTTCGTCAATTATATAGGGTTATATATGTACTTTGCTCTTAAATTTTTTTGAAAGTTAAAAATGTGTCGTTTCCATTTATAGCAAAATGTTTTGATGACTTCCAATTCATTGATGAGGGTAGATATAACTTTCAATTTTTTAAAAGTGCTAAGATAATTTTTTATCGACATTGACTCAAAAATTCAAAACCCTAACGTTAAAAACCGACGTTGACTCAGTATATTCTGGCATTGACCAATAATGAAAGAATTAAAATACCTCCAAAATTTATAGTTGATTTTTTTATAACCATTTTACCCCAATCCTTTCTTGAAGGTCTTACCACCCCAACCCCAACCACCACCTTCTCCGCCGCTCCTCCACCACTCCAAATCCCATCTCCGACCTCACCACCTCTCAATTCCGCAATAACATAAGATTCTACCATATATACACATAAAATCTGCAATTCACATCAATTCACACACACAAATCTGCAATGCACACATACAAACTACAACAAAACGAGAAAAGATGATTTTTTAAATTCTAAACACATAAACTGCAACCAAACGGAAAAGTGATAATCTCTACAATTCTAAACATACAAATAGTAGAAGAACGCGCCACCTAAATTCATTGGGGTGCAATTGTAAACACACAATTCTAAATATGCCGAACGATGTTCACAATCTATTTTGGTGATACACCCCTCAAAATGCTTTGATAACCTCCACTTCTTTGATAAATGTAAATATAACTTTAAATTTTTAAAAAGTGCAATATAATTCTTGATTGACATTGACTCAAAAACTCATAACCTTGACGTTGACACTATTAGAGAAGGATATATTAAAGGTATTATTAGAAGGCGGTTCCATCATAACAGCCTTTAATTGAGGTCCTAAAGAGATTCCGAGTTTAGAAGTGTCTCCTATGTCAACTTTTTCATTTCAAAGGCGGTTCAAAATCAATTAAAGGTAGTTCCGCCTTTAATTAGAATCTGAAAGCACTTCCAACTTTGGGGACCTGGGATAGCACATCCAAATTTGAAAGTGTTATCCCAAGTCCCCAATTTATTTTAAAGGTGGTTCTAAACCCTAAACACATGTACCATGCACAAATCATGAACGAAAATGAAAATCATAATATAATTTATAATTTTAATAAACTAATAAGTTTTTTGTTATATCTATATAAAAATTATGCACGATGCAGTATTTAAAATACATTAATATATTTATTAATATTATAATATATTTATTTTTAAAAATTAAATAGTTGACTCAATATTATACTCCCTCTGTCCTAGCCGAATGTGCACACTTTTTGGTCAACTTTCTGAGGTCATGTTTGACCAACGATAACTTTAGTTACGTATATTAACGGTGTGTTAAAACTTGATATTTAGAAAATACATATTGCATGGAATCCAACAATATCTCATATGATGATATTGGTGTCTATATACTAGTTGAAATTTATGGTCAAACACGTCTTGAAAAAGTTGACCAAAAAGTGTATAGATTCGGATGGAATGGAGGGAGTAGTTAATTTTTTTATGTTTAAACAAAAATAATATATAAATTTTATATAGAAAAAAATTAACAGTAGTATAAAAATGTTTTACGTTATAAAAGTTGTGATAAAAATATGAAATATATATTGACGATGAATCAATTATTACTAATCTTGGAATAATCATTTTCAAAAATCCTAATAATTAAAATCTTAAAAAATATATATTATTATATGGTAAACACTAAACCTAATCACGTGCTTACTATTATCATACTAAACATAAATTTAAATAATAATAATAATAATTAAAAGTCAGATCCCAACTAGTGGTTGTTAATTTACGTTAAGAAGAAGGCAAAGTCTTGGGAAAGACCGTCTTTCCATAAGCTTATGGAAAGACGGAGTTTAATTAGAATAATAAAAGGTAAAAGGTCTTAGTTGCAATATTAAAAATTTATTATGCAACGTGTTGTAGTTATAAAGTTTATAACCCGATTCATGCAACCCAAAAATTTTATCTTCATTTATTCTAAATTGCACTTAAACCTTGGTCTTTCCATTGCTTATGAAAAGGCCGTCTTTCAAGAGACGGACTCGAAGAAGAAATAGATTTTCATATCTCCAAGACACTTTTCAATTTTTAAGAAAGAATTATAAATAAGATAATTAAATGAGGAATCATAGTTGTTGGCAATTGTAAAAGCTGATGTGTCAATCTTTGAGAAAGCCATATGTTAAAATTTGTGAAAGTTGATGTGGATAAGTGTAAAATTTACATACGGCCAGGGAGTTGCTCTTTTAGTATATAGTATATAGTGTCTATATATATATATATATATTTGTGTTATATTATTACACCAAATTGATATATATATATATATATATATATATATATATATTTGTGTTATATTATTACACCAAATTGATATATATATATATATATATATATATATATATATATATATTTGTGTTATATTATTACACCAAATTGTGTAAAACTATTAAACTTCTAGTCTTTTGTAATCATACGTCCCCTTTCTTCCGATACCCACACCCGTTCTCCAATTTGTGTCGCATTGTCGCATCGAATCAATACATGATTCTCCAGTCCTCTTTCTTCCGATACCCACACCTGCTCTCCAATTTGGCTCTCCAATTTGGCTCACATTGTCGCATCGAATCGATACGTGATTCTCTACCCATCTTCACGTGTCGGGATAACATAATATCCGCTCTCCAATTTGTGTTGAATTGCGACTCTCCACCCATTTTTAGGTGTTGGGGTAACATGGGATACTAAATAAAACATCATATTTGAGCAAAGAAAGTGTGCTAAGTATGGGTATAAAGAAACTCATTAATTCTTTAATTATTAGTACAATACCAAATATCAAAGGCAAATTCTTGGGAAAAACTGTCTTTTTCTAGGCTTATGGAAAAATGGAGTTTAACTAAAATAATGAAAGGTAAAAAGTTTTAGTTACAATATTAAAAATTTATTATACAACGTGAGTAATCATAAAGACTATAACTCAATTCATGCAACCCAAAAATTTTATCTTCATTTCTTCTAATTTGCATTTTAAACCTTGGTGTTTCCATGACTTATGGAAATACCGTCTTTCAAGAGCTGGACTTTATTTCATTTAGGGATAAGTGCCAATATAACCCTATCTACTTGAGTAAGTGCCAATATAACCCTATGATAAATTTTATTGCAAATATAACCCTAACTAGTTAATGAAAGTGCAATATAACCCTCAGACCCCATTTTCGACTTTGACCACAATTTTCCAGCGTTGATTCTATATAAATTGACCAAAATACCCTTTGGGCTAACTCTGAAATTAGGTGAACAATTTTACCGCCATAGTTCGCCGGACCGCCATAGTTCGCTGAAATTAGGTAGGATTGTATCAGCACATCATGCAATCTTATTGGGTTATATCAGCACATTCCTAATGTTTGTAAGGTTATATCAGCACATTTCTAATGTTTGTAGGGTTATATCAGCACATCCTTAAAACTTACATGATTATATTGGCACTTTCGCTAACTATATGGGGTTATATTGACACATTCAAATATTGAAAGGTTATATTGGCACTTTCGCTAACTATATGGGTTATATTGACACTTTCAAATATTGAAAGGTTATATTGGCACTTATACCAACTAGGTAGGATTATAAAAGCATTTTTTTCTTTTATTTATAATGAATACCAATGAGTAGTAATTACGAAGGCGATGGACCTCCACTATCTTCATATGTGTTTAACAGAACACACACACATAACATGACAGTTGGTTTTTCACATCTCTTTCCAATATTTGCATACAGAAAGAATAAGTTAATCATCTATTTTCTGTGTGAACTCTAAATCTTGCAAAAATCCGCCATTTTACGGCTCAAGGCGATAGCTGTCTTAGATCCTGGTTGGCGGCTGAGGTGGTTGCTGATGAACTCGCTGGCAAGCAAGAGCTTTCCCATATCAACACCCGTGTTGATCCCGAGACCATGAAGCATGTACACAACATCCTCGGTAGCCACATTGCCCGAAGCTCCCTTAGCATATGGACACCCTCCCAGACCAGCAACCGACGAATCCACTATGCTGATTCCCATCTGTCAACAACATGGCTAAGCATCAAACTTCTGCATGACACCAACCATTTTTTGCAACCAAGAAAAGAAGTTAACATACTTGGAGGGACATCAATATGTTAGGAAGAGCCTGCCCGTACGTGTCGTGGAAGTGGACAGCAAGCTTCTCAGCTGGAACAACAGCCATTACAGCTCCAAGCATTGGAAGAACAGAACCTATCACATCAAGAAAGAGGAGAATCGTACTTGCCACCCGAGGAAAATCAAAAGACATTCAGAAACTATACGTAAAGGGGAGACTAAGTAACAGGCGGTTGCAAAAGTTTATTTTCCAGATTCTAAAAACATGAAGAAGCATCATTAGATCGCCAGTTGGTCAAAAAATAGACTAAGGGATGCTACTGCTCAAGTACAACTGGTTATCACATAGATCCTTGTATAGGTGTATTCAGTCCAAGTAATATCACAATAATAATCTGTTTGCTGCAAATTTTCTCTGTCCTCTATTTTGTGGAACCCAAAAAATTTCTTTTTGGCTATCAGACTACTAGTCAAAAACAATATTCTGACTTCATATGCGTGGGATATTTAATTTGGCATGGTGAAAGGGGGGAAAAGAGTCATAAACTGAAGTGTCAGATATTTCTGAAACTTTTTTCAGAAAATGGACAACCCAACACATTCTCACACTGATGAAAGATAATTATTGAATGAATCAGTCAGGAACCAGAAAATCTCAGTTCCTTAAAGATAAAGAGAGATGAAAAATGCAAATTACAAAACTTGCTTACGCCACACAAAGTTCGTTTGAGAAAATCAGAACTAATTAAAGCCAATTAATAGCTAAAAACCGGTAATAAAATGAGCAACCTTAACCATGAGCTGTACTTTTGAGTTGACATTCTAGTGACATAGTTCCCCAGAAGTAACTTCATAATCAGGCTAATGCATGAAAGTTTATCAAATAGCAGAGAAGTTGTATAAAATGTGTTAATATATATTTAAAATGAAAGAAAGGATGTACTCTGAATTGAAACAAAAAAGCTGCTGATTCGAGGCACTTTACTAGTTATTACATTTTAGAAGCCAAGTGTAAATGGTGATACCTGGAGTACCAACTCCTATTGTGTCGCCTAGGGAGATTTCAAAGCAACCCATCTCATACAGTTCCTTAGCCACATATGCAACTTTTGAGGGGGGAATGGCCCCCTCCACAGGGCATCCAAGAACACAAGATACATACCTGCCAAGTTTAATCCATCGCAAAACTTAACATTTTAAGGTTTCCAAGAATGAAGTTATTAAGCAAGAAATTCACACAAAAAAAGAACATAATCAAATATGTTTAAAATGGAACAACACAAAATGTAAATATCCTTCATATTAGTTCAACTAAGAATAACCACAATAGACCCTCTATCAGAGTTGAATAGAAAGATGCTTTGAGAAGAAATAACACTATTGATGAAATCAAATTTACTTATGTGTTCTCAATTTAAGCACGGCATCTATAGATTCTGTAGCATGCGGATGATCTCAACTTTTACCCTGATGGGAAAATATGGGCCACTTAGCCAACAAAACATCGCAGAACAACGTCTTGGTTATTGTTAGTGCTATAGTACAGGTAAGTTTCATCAAGAAAGGAATCTTTATTTATACATGATTGTGGGGGGGGGGGGGGGGGGGGGGGGGGGGGGGGTGGGGGGGGGTGGTCTTCTGGTGGAAATGATTCGAAAAGACCCATTAAGCAGCGCTTAGAGTGGAAAAGCCACACTGTGAGAAAAGGTCTGTGAAAAGGACCAACTTCTGTGAGAAATATCTAAGACTACAATGCTCCAATTTGGATCATTCTTGAACCATTAAAACCTTGACATTTTGGACAGATGCTTTTTTCTCAAGAAACTTTTTCCTAGGTCAATCAACCCAGGAATGCAAATGGAATTCCAAGTTGCTAAGTGAGAGCTGAGGCACAACCTATAAGTGATGAACAGGTTACTACGTGGCAGCCATATTAAGAGCAAGAAAACTACAACGTATGGAGTCTGAGCTCATAAAGACAGCTTCACATTCCTCACTTGGAGGGTTAAAATGAGGATAGGAGTCAGGCTATTTGGAAGCAGTTGAGCGCTGTCAAGTGGCTCATTATGACCACTTATAACTAAAATTGGCCTTCCCACTACTATGATCTAACTTTGACTTCCCATTCAACTCTCACATATTTTGTTTGCTTAACTTGTTTGAGTATCTAAAAGGTTCTGCCAAGTCCCTATGGATATGGGTAGTGCTTGCCATAGTTACTAGACGACAATATATCCTTCCAGTTTCTTGCCTTTACCTTAAGAGTTTGTGCACTTTGTGCATGTTCATGAGTAGTGAGATAGAAAGAGAGTCATACCCTCGAACTGGAATAGAGTGTCTTTTAGCAGCGTCAGTGACCACACGATAACGAGCAAGACTTTCCTCAATGGAACAATTGATGTTAGCTTTTGAAAAAGACTCAGAAGCTGATGCAAATACAGCTACTTCTTTAGCCCCAGCTGCAATTGCAGCTTCAAAGCCCTAAAAGATGATAAGTAAAGAGTAAGAAAGCATTAAAACAGGTAAGGAACATCTCCAAATTTATGATTATGAACTCCATAACATGAAGCACTCACTCTAAGGTTAGGTGTCAAAACAGGTAACCTGGTACCCTCTAAGTTCTTCACTCCTTCCATTACATCCGCAGCATCTGCCAACTATTTGGGAGCAGAAAAACGAAGAAAACATTAATTAAAGAAAAAAAATAATGGAAAAGGCCACAAACCAAAGTTACCAAACAGCTGTACGAGTATAAACAATGATAGCCTTTGACAACAGATTGATACAGAAAAGGACCAGCACAATAGTCAAAATGTTGCAGTAGGCTCACGAGTAGAATAACAAGGCCCGTTAGGTACATGCAATGCTATTTCTCATTCTCTTGATCCATACCGGTATAAACAAACAACAGTTAAATTATCAGGCCGAGACTACTTAAGTCTGTTAGTAACATTGCACAATTCAACGGAAACCCTTTACAATTCATGATATTGTGAACTGAGAAAGAAACCCTAACTTTTGTAGTTCCAGATCTCTTTTACAGTTTAAGACTTATGGTATCTTCTCCTTTATATTTTTGGTCAACATGAATGCTTTTCACTCAAACGCAATCTAAGTATGACTGTCTTCTCCCCTTTATAATGTACTATAACAGATTATCTTGGCTTACAAAAAGAAGTTTACACAACACCACCAATCTCCGATGTTGTTTGTGCAAAGCAAAAGGTTTCCATATAATGCTATGACAAAGGGAGAAATACACTGCACTTCTTGACACTTCATGCTAAGTACTGCATTGGTGGTGGTATTGTGCATGTTATTGAGAATATGTATGGAGTGTACTTTCAATTATCTATAGTACCTAGAGTAACCACCCATACCCATATTCTAATATTCCCCTCTTGAGCAGAAAAACCTTTCAAGTGCAGAGCAAATCTTTTTTACTGCCAGCAGGTTCAAAATTGTCATGCAGCCCTCGGCCTCAAAATCTGAGTTAACATATTTCTGAAAATTTGAGTTTACTAGGCCAGTAAATCATTGTTTTCACATTCTCTGTCGCATAATTTGTTAGAAACGGCAGGATCAAACTAGACTGATGTCAAATCACCAAGTTGAGGTTTTTAAAGTTTACTTACGAAATTGATTAGTAATCTGTTTACACATTCATGACAGCCTAGAAAAATAAGTAGGGAAATAAAATATAAAAACACACAGACTGAAACAGAACTTCTATAAATATTTACATTTCAAGGCATAGGTTGCTCTCTAGTGTCCACAAAAGATGCTACTTAATCAGGTTACTGGAGAACCTTATCTTTAGCCCATAACTCCAAGAAATGTACATTTGAATGCATAACAATAATTTAGAGCTGCTGGAGTATGTGATTTGACAGCAGAAAATAACAGTAAGATCTTTAAGAAGATGCAGGTATCATAGACTGTATATTTAAGATAGATCACCGCATGATGACATAATAGAACAAGTATAGCAAAATAGAAGAGTCGCCTTCCTGTCAGCTAGTGAAAATGAATTACCTGAGGTACCCATTTGCGAGAAACAAAACTTGTAGCTTCAACTACAGGCAATCCCGACGCAGCCAGTTTATGTATTAACTCAACCTTCAATGATGTTGGGACAGTGTCCTTTTCATTTTGTAAGCCATCCCTAGGGCCTACTTCCACAATCTTAACATGCTTAGGTATATCTCTGAGCAACTGCAAGAAAGAGAGAGAGAGAGGGAGGGAGAGAGAGAGGGAGGGAGAGAGAGAGGGAGGGAGAGAGAGAAGTTCAGTAACTGGGAATTATATATGGAAATAAGAGCTAGATAAAACTGAATAGCACATTTCCAGTCAATATAAGTTTCAGAAAGGCTGAAAAGAAGGAATGCAAAATTTTCTCCAAAATGATTTTCTTCTTGGTTGTTCAATGAACAAACAATAATTTCAAGATTAGAAAATAAAATGATCCTTTAAGTGCAATGCACCCAAAATTGGTAATATTGCGAAAAGTATTCAAGTAAGTCAGAAACAATTGCTTATCAGATCAAAAACCTTATATGTTATGTCTCTAGGGTAGCTGCAGGAGTTGCAAAATTGACTGGATAAATAGTCTGGATCAGTAATATTTCCATTAATCGCTTGGTTTCTTCCAAGACTCAGTGTCCTTCTGTTGGAAATATCTCTCTCTGAGGTATTTCTTGTATGTTTCCGCCTCATGAACTGTTCCCTATCATGCACTTCAAAATCTTCACTGAACATACACATAGCATATTAGTTTTCCCAACTGTAAATATTTGGAGATAAAATTTTCCCTTACATTATTAAACATGATTGTTGACAGTTTTTCTAGTTATATTAATTCGATCTACCAGAAAGAAAATTTACATAATACAGTCTGTACAAAACCAAGAAGAGACTGATAAGTGATGCAGCCCAAGCATGCATCTGATCTAATGTTAAACAGATTTAAAAACTCTTTCCAAGCTTTATCAGGAATTGACATAATTTCGGTTTTCCTGCAATGTTTCGTTAAAGCTTCCAGCTTCCCTATCCTCCTGGAACCCTTAAACATCACACCAAAAGACTTACAGCACATCCAATCAGCTATTTACTGTTTGCGCTGACAAGTTTGTTGACATCAATTAAGTATTTTTATTTCTGAACTAGCACAACCAAAAAATGTACTGGAGAAACAAGTTCCAGAGAGAATGCAATTATCGAAACAAAAACAAAAAGAGATTCTATCATTAACTGGATCAGGTTAAAGAGGTGATTAATTCCAATAAAGCAACTACTGCAGAAATGCTAATCCAGGCAAAAAGAATCACACTCATGCTTACATACGCAAAGTGAAAAACAGAGTTCCACAGATATTTGGTAAACTGCATAAGGTAATACTTTTTGAAACATTCAAAAGTTGGATATAATTAGATGGATTACTCGCAGATGTTGGATGAACTGCAACCTCTCCCTTCAATCCAGCAATGTCCCATTCCTAGATCCTCTAGCATTGGCCGGCATGCATTAGAGGAGAACCTACGAAGGTCAACGTTGTTCAAATTTGGCAAATTCTCCAAAGTAAGAGGCTCCTCCAAACTTGACATTGTGAAAGTGAGTGCTGCAACTGAAACCGGAAGAAGAACATGACAAAAGTCAATGCTAAGCTGTCAAATGTTTTAAGCACTTTGCTGCTAGCATTATATGCAACCAATGCATGGGGGAAGAGGTATCTCGGACAACCAAATAACCAGCCAACTAACACTAGCATATACTTCCAGAAACAGGAGAGCTTGATTAGTTAACATGTATAAACTACACAAATAATCAGCAGTTCAGCACCATACTTCAAGATATATTGCAAACACATAACTAACAGGTTCATCCAATTCAGCATCTTGAAAATGTAATAAAAACAAAAGAAGAAGAAAGTTCACATAGCACAACTTGGAGACGGGAGCACCAAAATGATAAATGACGTCTTTCAAAAGCATAAGTCCTTTACTACCCATTGAGTGCTATTCGCAACAACAACTGACATGAATGAGATGGTAAATCAGCTTCACTTTTAGATGAATTTAGGAATGATAAGTTCTATCGTAATATTCAGGAGACATAGTTAGGCTTTTCTTAAAGACCACGGATGGTGTTTGCAGTGCGTATCCCCAAGAAAACAACCAACATAGTCGCTTTTGATCTCTCATATTCACTGTAAACCTTGTGATGCAGCACCTACAGAGAGTAGGCTTAGAACGGATCTTAAAAGATAAACTTAAGAATCACCCATAAACCCTTGGCGGCACACCTCGGGATCGTTTCGGCGTCTCACCTTCAAGTTAAGCCTGCAGCGCACAACTCTGATGTAAATCGGAAGAAGATTTATTTTTCGCAATATCTGTCACACATTATTTATGGCTGCAAAAGTATATCCTAGTTGGAAACGGAATCCCCTTCTAGTTCTCTAAAACGAACCCAAACAGATTCCTAATACGAAACAATATCAAACTGTTCTTAAAATAACTAACACATTCTGAAAATAAAAACCAGAAATACTATTCCCAGTTACTGTTCACAAAAATAGTATTCTGGAAAATAAACAACTGAAATTCCGCTCCCATTCCTCATCACCTTGGAATATAATAGAACAACCAAATCCCATAACTTGGACACCGTCAGTGAAAGCTTTTGCTATTACGATCGGACGAATGAGATAATCTTGGGATTCTAAGATTGGCAGCATCTTCCAATAAAAATCCTTTTCATAAGCGAATTTCTAGACATATAGCACCGACAATAATATACAGCAACGCCTAATAGTACCCATCGTACTTGTCTCAATATCTTTCTCCACTACCACTAGGGTAATTGAAATTTCTGATTTTCATCCACGATATATAATTCAAGAAAACCTACACACAGTACATCAACCCCAAACAATAGGTACCAATCTTCCACTCTGTTTGCTATCAAATTAAGCCAATTGCACGCTTCCCAAAAACCAATAAAGTGCCAATCTTTCTCCCCCAAATCAACATAATTTAGAAGACAAAAGGGCAATAACTTCACCACAAAAGAATCAAGAAACAAACAAGACCTGCCTTGTATTGCTGCTTTCCGGTAGTTGAGGGATATGTTTCCTCCTTTTAAACTGCTTAAATTTGTTTGTTTGTGTAATCAGCAATATTTCCAAGAGGGTAGATGGAAGAATTAGGAACACAGAAAGGAGGCATAAATAGGTAGTTTCTGTGCTCACAAGTCTCTGTCAATTTTGGTATCACAACAAGTTTGTGAACAGACATAGTATTTCTTCAATTCTTGATCCCCTCCCATTTTACCATTTTATAGTTAAGTTAGCTTGTTTGATTCAGTGAAATATTTTATTAACACAAAATTTAAATACTTGAGAATACTTTATTAATATTTTGGTATTGGTAGATGGTTTGATGTATGGTCTGAAATGGAGGCATTGTAGTCGTGGGGCCAAAGGTTGGTGGTTGGGAGTTGGGAAGTTTGATCAACGTTCTCAAAATGCCCTCTCTTTTTTTATTGGTCTGACTTGGCCTTTTTTCATAAGCCAATGGCATCTTCTTGCCAATATTCTGAATGTATCACTTGCCAATAGCAACAACCTGAATGCATCACTTAAGTGCCATTTTTCACTGAATAAAGTCACAATATTCTTGGTTTATATGAAAATTGTTTTTTTAACATCTTCTCATGCTGAGCAGAGGTGCAGGAAACGGTAAAGCTTAAAATCACTTTTTTTTAAAATTCTTTTTCAAATTTATCCAAAACTACTTGTATTAGACATGGACCAATGGCTTGGTTTGGGTCACAGCTGAGTTGCTTTTTTTTCTTTTTTCTAGTTCTGCCTTTCTTTTTACTATTTTTAATAAAGCAGTGTGGCTACTTTCATTGAGGTTGTAAAATGTGGTTACAATTCATCACAGTCTGTGCAGTATTGTGCGCATCTGCTATTTCTAGCCTATTATTTTGCAATTGTGAGATGTGGGAATACAATAGCTATGAATCATATTTCCCTAGCTATTTTCTTCATGTCTGGGGGTATCTCTGGGTAGTTCTTGATATAGTGCAGAGAATTTTCACAATTAGATATGATTGTTAGATGTTGTAAAGTCTAGATTTATCTAGTTGTCAATTTGTGGAAATTATGCAAATATGAAATTGTTATGTTGAAACATCGAATAGGGAATGATTGAGATTTATGGAAGTTTGCGAAGAAATCTGAGAAGGAAATATTCCGTCCATGGAGTTTAAATTCAGAATATATCGATTCCTATGGAATTAGATTGAATTTATGAAAATTGGAATTTATTTGATGAATATCCTTCGTGGAAGGATTTGGACGGAATATATTAATTCCTTTCTTTCAGGGATTAGATTTGGTGATTTCTATCTCCAAGAGATTTGATTGTAATCAGAATATTTATGTAGAGAAGGAATTATATTTGCACATTACTTCATGCGTATCAGAATTGGAGATGGAATAAACTTCATGTGTGCAATCACTTTCCATGTTGGACATATGGAAATATGAAGCCTAAAAGATTTTAACCGTTGACTGAATATTGTGTGGATATTTATTTCTTGAAGAAAGGAGATTTCGCAATATGGTATTTTAGGCGTGTGGTAGAAGCATACTGGGTTTATGGAAAATTCCTATAATTATGGAAAAGGATTTATGGGATATTTGAGATAAGGAAAATTCTTTTATTTATGTGATTTGGATATGCTTCAAAAGCACATAAGGAATAGGAATATTATGGAGATAATTATGGAGAGTTTTGATCTGCTCATGGACTATATATAGAGGACATCACGACTGCATTAATCTCACTGACTTAATAGAAAAAATTTGCATACATATTTTATATCTTTCGAGAGTATTGCAAAAGCCAGAGTTCTATGTTCCAACATACGAAACCTGTTGTTCAAAGTTCATAATTGTATACCTTAATTCCTCGGGAGGAGGAGATCCAGCGTCGACGAGTTTCGAGGTTAAAGGGAGTCTGATCAAGGCGGATCGGTAGTAAGGGGAGCTTGCAGGATTCACGTTATAGTTAGATAAGATAAGTATAATTGTATGGTGTACTTTGTACTGTATCTTTCTGATTAGTGGATTCATTCTGAACTGGGTCAGGCCCCACAGATGTAGGTGGATTTCACCAATCTGCGTAACCAAGTCTCGTGTCTTTATGCTTTACTTTATTGCATACTTGGTTAGATAGGTTATGTTGGAACACAGTAGTGATAACTGAATTAATTAGGTAAAACCAAATTTCAATTTGACATCAAAGCGAGGTCACTTATTGTGCCTTGGTTGTGTCAAGGAAAATGTGATCCGATTTTACCAATGACGACCAGAAAAGGAGCTTCTGTGTCTCGGCCACCACTGCTGGAAGGAACGAATTACAACTACTGGAAGGCTCGCATGCGAGTGTTCGTAAATTCACTGGATGAACTGGCTTGGCGATTTGTTGAAACTAAATGGATTCCTCCTACTGAAGATGTTGAAACTAGTTCAAAGGAGAAAGAAGGAGAATCGGGTACGAAGAAGCAGAAACTCAAGGACAAGTCTACATGGACTCCAGGTGAACTGAAGGCTTCATTGGCAAATTCAAAGGCGTTAAATGCTATCTTCACAGCGGTGTATGAAAATTAGTTTAACTCATCTCAACATGCCACCAAGCAAAGAAAGCTTGAGGGATCTTGCAGACCGATCATGAAGGAACAAGTTGTGTACGTGAATCCAAACTACAAGTCTTGGCTACAAAGTTTGAGGAACTGGAGATGGAGGAGGATGACACTATTGCTACATTCAATGGGGAACTTAGAGACATCTCCAATATGGCATATCAACTTGGGAAAATTTACAAGGAAACAAAATTGGTGAAAAGACTTTGAGATCTCTTCCTAAAAGATTTTCTATGAAAGTAGCAGCAACAGAAGAAGCAAGAGATGTGGCCACCATGAACTTAGTGAACTAATGGGATCACTACAGACTTATGAGATGACAATGCAACAACATGCAAAGAAAGTCCAGAAGAAGTTGGCCTTCAAAACCACTTCATCAAGGGTCATCCATGAATCTGATAGTGATGATGGAATTAAATAACTTACTCCTATCACTAAAAATTTCTCAAGAATGCTGAAGAAAGTGGTAAAAAAGAAATCACAAGAAAGACTTGGTGGAAACAGACCCCAAGCACAAGCCCTTGGTAATATTCGTGGAACACGATTGGAACAAGGAAAGCAGCAGTTTGCTAGAAATCAAGGTGGTGAAGTAAAGGATTCTGGAAGAATTCAATGTAGAGAATCTGAAGGATACGACCACATTCAGGTTGAATGTGCTAATAGCCTAAAGAAGCAAGGAAAACATACATCACCTCGTGGAGTGAAGATGATGAAGAAGACGAAGAGGAACCTATAGACAATTATGTGGCATTTGGAGCAAAATTTCACGGTGGATCAGATGAGGTATGTTCCAACATATCAGAGAAAGGCGAAGCTGTATGTTCCAACACAGGTTCTGATGACACGTCCAGTGATGATAGCGGACTAGTTGTGAGTGATGAAGAGATCTACAGTACATATGAGAAGATGTATACCATGTGGCTTCAAGTTATTGATACAAATAAAGTGTTGAAGGAAGAGAACAATCATCTGGGTGAGAAGGAGAAGGGTTGCTAATTTTAGTTGTTAAACTCGGAAAAGAGATAGACGATTTACATTTGAAACTAATCTCAACAATAAAGAGAGATGAGATAGCCGAGACATTTATTACCAAGTTAAACACTGGAAAGGTGAAACTTGATGACATTCTGACCATGGAAAAAAACTTTGGAGATCGACACGGAATCGGGTTTAACAATTCATCGGGTAACAAGGTCAGTCCCAAGTTGAAGATTCAAGAGGTAAAAAGAAAGTTTATCAAGACCAATCAAAGAAAACCTCTAATTTGTAGCTACTGCATGTATCAAGGTCATACAGAGGAACAATGCCGAAAACTGCTAAGAGATATCATGACAGGATAACAACTTTTAGTATGTTCCAACATAAACGATGTCCACCGATCAAGAATGGTCAGAAATGTATGGGTTATTAAATGCACGAGTACTTGCCTTGTTGCTCATACGTATCTTATTGCACATTCTAGTGACTCATGGGACTTTGATAGTGGTTGCTCTTGCCACATGACTAGAACTCAGAAATTGTTGATAAACATCCAGCCATATAATGGTGGTTTTGTTACGTTTGGAAATGGAAAGAAGAGTCGAGTGGTTGGAAAAGGTGAACTGCATATTGAAGGATTCCCCGTATTCACTGTGTTTTGTTGGTAGAAAATCTAAAGGCTAATATCCTAAGTATCAGCCGGCTATGTGATGATAATATAACTGTGGAATTCCATAAGGAAAAGTGCATAGTGAAACATGGCAACACACAAAGTGCTTACTGGTATTCGGTCATCAGATAAATGTTACTTATTGGAACAAGAAGTGAATTGCTTGAGTGTCAAATATGATGAAGTAGATCGTACAACTGACCATGTTCCAACATTGGTAGATTTCTCAGATCAGGGACGTAAAGATGAGGTAGATCTTAAAGATGAAGCTGATGAAGAAGGACTCGATCGACCCCTCGGATTAATTATAGGGAACTTACTGGTCTACAATGTTTTATCTCCCTCATTGAACCCAAAGATTACAAAGAGACTCTCCTTGATGAGTATTGGGTTGCGGCAATGCAAGAAGAACTTGAGCAATTCCAATGATAATAAAACAAGGTTAGTTGCCCAGGACTACACTCAAAATGAAGGAGTTAATTTTGATGAGATATTCACATCAGTTGCCAGGTTAGAATCTATTCGCGTTCTCCTTGTTATGACTTGCACTATGAATTTTACGATGTACCAAAAAGCTATCAAGAGTGCTCCTCTACATGGTGTGGTTAATGAGGAAGTACATCATTGTCTCAAGAAGGTTTTGTATGGATCAAAACAAGAACCAATGGCGTGGTATAAGCGACTCACTACCTTTCCTATTCGAAAATGTTATCGTCGAGGGGGAGAAGATCGCACCTTGCTTGTTTTTCAAGAATCATCAAATACACTGATTTCTCAAATCTGTATTGATGATATGATCTTTGGGTCTATTTCACCATCCTTGGTACAAGATAGTGTGACTTTAATTCATGCCACATGCGGATGTTTCTTTATTAGTGGAAGTTGTTGTGCACAAGTATTATTGATGAAGCAAATGTTGAGTGATTATGGAATTAAAGAAGGGCTTCTAACAGTGTTATGTGACAACAAAAGTGCTATTGACATCTCAAAGAATCCAGTACAGCGTTCTCACGCAAAGGTTATTAATATAATCCTTCATTGTATTCGAGAACTGGTTGAGAGAAAAGAAGCGGTATTTGACTATGTTCCAACATCAGACACTTTTAAGCCTTCATTGAACTAGTTGGACTCTCCAACTTTTGAGCTCCTCGGACAATACTTAGGTGTTTATTGAATTTGAGGTATTTATTATTTTTCTCAAGCTTTGTGTGAGTTTATTTTTTTTACCTACATTAGAAAAAATACAAAAAAAATTGAAAAGGAGAAAATTTTGAGGCATAGTTGGACATGTTAGAAGTTGGTGTTGAAGGCATTATGGTGATTGATGAGATGCGTAGATTAGAGAAATGACCACTTCTGGTATTCTGGTTTAGTATGATGAGGAGTTTGGAAGGCAGTGATGCTGATCATATTTCAACACAGAGTATGGAGACAGGTAGATAAGATGTGGACATGGAAATGAATGAGCCTGGTGTGATTAGAGATTCAGATGCTCAAGCATTGGTAAATGTGGCTGGAGAAGATCATGATCTGGGTGGTGATCAAGTCTATGATCCAACACCAGACATGGAGATAGGGGGAGAAAGTACTGATGGAGTGAAGGAAGCTAAGCATGTAATGTTCCAACATCGATACAGACTGGAGGTGTTGATTCTGAAACAATGAAAGGATCTGATGTTCCAACATCATAGAAAGCGGGTGAGTTGAGAGCTGCTATGTTTCAGACTGATGTTCCAACACAAGGTGAGCAGATTATTGAAGGCACTACTAATTAGACTGCAGAATCAGTGAAAAAAGAAGCATAGTCACCAAGAAGAAGATTAAATCAGAAGGATGACATCGTTTAAGAGCAGCTCTCTCAATCAATAATGCACTCAATTCTTTATTCTTTGATGCGAACATCCATGAGAGATATGCTATTGTGTGTCAGAGGATGATTTTAGTCGAAAGGACAATAATTTGGGTGTATATGATGAGTGTGGATTTACAGTCTACCTGGACTATTTGGGTCTCAAGACTGCTGCCTCAATCTACAAGGAATACAACCAAGAGATTGTAGAAGAATTCTATGGAAGGCAACATTGATCTAGATTTTGAGTGGTACAACAGAGTTTACATGAGAAGTAAGAAATTACTGGAGGATTTCAGTCTCAGTGGCCACTCAAGGGAACGCTACTGCATCTAGCTTGACTACCAGGTGCATGATCTGCCCTGGAATTTTGAGGCTACAACTTCTGATGTTGATGAGAAGAAGGTCAAGTTTGTGGTCATTAATGTGAAGTTGAGAGCTCTAGTCATTTATATGGTAGCTTTGGAGGCAGAAAAATTCCAGATTAGATGAGGCACATATAGCTGCTAATGAAGAGGTTTGAAGGTTCTGTTATGGCTATGTTCCAACATAGGTCAAATATTTACTTCAGTGGGGGGCTACATTTATTGGATATTTTGGTTTTTTGTGTCTATTGCGCTTGGCATGTTTACGGTTCCAAGGGGGAGATGTTTTAGATTTCTTGGATGACTTTATTGGCTCAGTTGGGTTGATGTTCCAACATGATCATTATTCCTAGATGTTGAGGGAATCTAGAAGTTAGTGGGAGATGTTATGTTCCAACATCCGGAGTTGTTTTCAAGGTTGATGTCTTTATTTGCATAAGTTCTTGTGATGAAATGCCAAAAGGTGATTGGTTCACAAAATACCAAAGGGGGAATTGTAAAGTCTAGATTTATTTAGTTGACAATTTGTGGAAATTATGAAAAGATGGAATTGTTGTGTTGAACCATAGAATAAGGAATGATTGAGATTTATGGAAGTTTGCGAAGAAATCTGAGAAGGAAATATTTCGTCCATGGAGTTTAAATTCAGAATATATAAATTCCTATAGGATTAGATTGGATTTATGAAAACTGGAATTGATTTGATAAACATCCTTTGTGGAAGGATTTGGACGGAATATATTAATTCCTTCTTTCAGGGATTAGATTTGGTAATTTCTATCTCCAAGGGATTTGATTGTAATCAGAATATTTTTGTGGAAAAGGAATTATATTTGCACGTGACTTCATGCGTATCAGAATTGGAGATGAAATAAACTTCATGTGTGCAATGACTTTCCATATTGGAACATATGAAAATGTGAAGCCTAAAAGGTTTTAATCGTTGACTGAATATTGTGTGGATATTTATTTTGGGAAGAAAGAAGATTTTGCAATATGGTATTTTAGGCGTGTGGTAGAAGCATACTGGGTTTATGGAAAATCCCTATAATTATGGAAAATAATTTTTAGGATATTGAGACAAGGAAAATCATTTTATTTATGAGATTTGATTATGCTTCAAAAGCAGATAAGGAATAGGAATATTATGGAGATAATTATGGAGAGTTCCGATCTGCTCATGGACTATATATAGAGGACGGCTGCATTAATCTCACCGACTTAATAGAAAAATCTGCATACAGATTTTATATCTTTCGAGAGTATTACAAGAGCCAGAATTCTATGTTCCAACATACGTAACTTGTTGTTCAAAGTTCATAATCGTATACCTTAATTCCTCGGGAGGAGGAGATCCATCGTCGATGAGTTTCAAGGTCAGAAGAAGTCTGATCAAGGCGGATCAGTAGCAAGGGGAGCATGCAGGATTCACGCTATAGAGAGATAAAATAAGTATAATTGTATGGTGTATTTTGTACTGTATCTTTCTGATTAGTGAATTCATTCTGAACTAGGTCCCGCAGATGTTGGTGGATTTCACCGAACTGCGTAACCAAGTCTTGTGTCTTTATACTTTACTTTATTGCATACTTGGTTAGATATGTTATATTGGAAGACGGTAGTGGTAATTGAATTAATTAGGTAAAACCAAATTTCAGACGTCTTATCCCCTTATGATTGACTCCTTCATTGCTCCTAGTATGGCTGCAGTTCTACTTGCACGGGTGCCAAACCATTCTTGCATCGTTCCTGTTGGTCACGCACACCACGCCGCTGCTCCTTTCCCCGAGGTTTCACAAAATGCTGCATCCATGTTGAATATTGTACTTCCTTGGAAGAGGTGATTGGCCACTGATAATTTCTTCTACCAAACTAGATGAATATCTCCCACCATTGTTGCTTCTTGTACTGGATTCTCATGTGCCTCTGCCTGGCTTTGCGTCATTTATGTTGTTGTATTTTATTCCCTAGCGTTCTGCCTCACATGAGTTGTACAATTTGTTGCCTCATTTGTTAGATCCTTGATGATTGTCATTGCTTGATCGATTGAGAACCTAGTGAAGTCGAAAGTTTCTAGATGGCCCATATTACACATCATGCAAGCTCTTTGTCTTCCTTTTGTGGAGCCATTTTGAACCAGTAAGTCAACTATTCTTTTAAGGAGGTTGGTTGTCATATGTCAAAGTCCAGTTTGAGCCTTCTTAGCCGCCACACTCTCTTAGCCGGCTCACACCTTTATTTTTACTACTCCCTCTGTCCTACTGGTATTGATATGTTAACTATTTCTAAGTCAAACTTTGTAAACTTTAACCAAAAATATAAATTAATATATTCATAATAAAAAGGCCATGTGAACTATTGTTAGATGAGTCCGTCTCTTGAAAGACGGTATTTTCATAAGTCATGGAAAGACCAAAGTTTTAAGTGTAAATTAGAAGAAATGAAGATAAAATCTTTGGGTTGCATGAACTGGGTTATAAGTTTTATAACTACTACATGTTGCATACTAAAATTTTAATATTGCAACTAAGACCTTTTACCTTTTATTATTCTAATTAAACCACATCTTTCCATAGGCCTATGGAAAGACCGTCTTTCCCAAGACTTTGCATTGTTAGATTCATCTTAACATCTATATTCTAATATCAGTTTTTATGCAGAATTGTTATATGTTGCTAGAGATATTGACGCCCAAACATGATCATTGAAAATCGTGAAAAATTAATCATGCCATTATTGACGAGACAGATAGAGTATTTAAAGTAAATGAGGTATTTTAAAATGTATTTTTTTGTTCAGAGATTAGATCTGAGTGCTTCTGTGAAGTTAAGATTATTCCACGGTCATTTTTTATTTAGAAAACAATGATCTAAAATCTAATAAGATAGTGTAATTATACTCAAATTAAAGGGAAAAATGCAAAGCAACCCTATTTTTTTATTAAAAAAAATGCTAATCTAATCCTGTAAATATGAAAATGACATTCTAGCCCTAATTTTTTTATCAATTGTGCCGATATCCAAAAATGCACTATTCCGACGTTAAATGAAAATGTTCAAATGTTGAGCTAAGTTGAAAATATAAAAAGTCACTTATAATCCCAGTTTATAAAACAATAAAACCAATAAAAGTATAATGAGAAAACTGTGTTTATAACATTATATAATTGACATAAGTGACAATATAACCCTCCAGTGTTCAAAAGTGTTTACATGGCATTAGATAATTAGCGAAAGTGCAAAACTAACCATTCAGATAAGATTTTATCAGAATTATATGAAATGACTCTTTTATCCCTCTGGAAAAAATAAAAAATGTGAAATAACTATTATGCCCCCCTAAATCCCTTAAACCCTAGTTTCCCCTTTTGCTCTTCTCATCTGTCGTGCCCTCTTCTTCTTCTCTTTTTCTCCTACACTCACCCTCTTCTTCTCCTCGATTCACGGAGGAATCCCTCACGGTAGATGGGTTTGGGGCGAATCTATTAACAACAGAATCCCTCCATTTGCAGTGACCTTCACCTCGCGTTCTCCCTTTTCAGCACCTCGCATTTACAACCATGAACGATGTTCTGGAAATGTTGGATTTGGGTGATGGGGATGGGGCGGTTCGTGGTGATTGGGGAGGAGGGGTTGGCTGTGGTGGTGAGTGGTGGTTGTGGGAACGATGTGGTTGTAGTGGCATGGGGGGTTGCAGTGAAAGGGTGATGGCGAAGTTGGGGTAGGGGTAGGGCTGAGGGTGGTGCAGTGGTATGGTGAATCGGCGGTGGGGAAATTTGAATTGTGGGGGTTGTGCAATTTGGGGGAGTGGAATGGTGGGGTTAGGGTTTTGGGGCGGCAGTGGGGCTAGGGTTTGGGGTGGGGGTAGGCAATAAAATTTTGGGGGTAGCAGTGGCAGGCTGAGGTTTTTGGTGGCAATACAACAACGTCGACGGTGGGCAAGGGTAAAATAGTTCAGCTTTTGCCTGGGGGGAATTTTTGTCATTTTAAGTGCGGTCAACAGCGAGGTGAACGCCATAAGTGCCACCTTAGGTTATATTGACCCTTTCATTAAATCAATAGGGTTGTTTTTTTTACTTTCAAAAAGTTGAGGGTTATAGTGGCACTTTCGCAACTATATAGTATTATATTAGTATACTATAACCCAAGCATAAAATCTTTAGAGAAAGTCTCATGTTAAGATTGACTAACTGTTAGACCAATTATGAAAAGACTCATTTTAATAACTTTTAAGGTTAAATTATAATTTTTATACATTGCGATCCATTTTAAAAAAATTTCAAAGTTATAGAACCTCGTTGCAATAAATATAAACAAACATCAAATCACCCCATTAGTTACATCAATTATAAAATAAACTCGTCCAACGGTTAGTCGGTTTAAAACAAGACACCCATTAGTTACATCAATTATAAAATAAACTCGTCTAACGGTTAGGCGGTATAAAACAAGACTTTCTGAAATCTTTTTTTTTTGGAATCTTACCAACCAAATTACATATAAACATCATACTCTAGGACCTAACTAGAAGACACCACTATTGAATATATGGAAGCACATTGGAGTCTGAAACTCCATCCATTTGAATAGTTAGAGACTCCCTTATGAGAATACTCATACGCTGCACCACCAACGAAGTCGAAACCACCACAATCTCACCTTCATCGACCACCTGCAGGCTGTGAAACCATAGTGGGACCACCAACACGGTCCCATAATATTGGGTAATCTCCATCAAGAAATTGCTATAATACTAGCAATTCTTCACAGGGGTATGATTTGAACCCTGAAATTCTTTGTTATAGAGAGTGTGGATAACCACTCGACCATACCCAATTCACTTTTGAAATCTTTATTATACTTGGCGTGTTTTCATAAAAATCATTATTAAACTTGGGCCGAACGAGTGTTGGGCCAATGTTTTACCCAATTTCATAACCCATTCCCCCAAGCCTAAACTCCTCCGTCACACTTTCCATCTCACCGAGTCTCACAGCTACACACCCGTGGCCTTTCCCCAACCGGAACCCCCTGTAAGTTCTTCTTCCCCTCAATTTCTTCTGCTTTGATCTTCTGTAATGTGGCTGTGTATGAAATTTCTCCATAATTTAAGAAAAATCTCAAAACAATGTTTTATTCTGCAAGTAAAGAAAAGAGTATACTGATGAATGTTAGTTTTGATTTATCAGTGGTCAAAAGTGAGGAAGAGAGAGCAGAGAAGAAAAATGGCGTGGAGGAGTAGCGTATCGAAGCAGGTGAAGGAGCTCAGAATCCTCTTCTCCCCATCCTCACCATCCAGCGCTTCCGTCAGATCATTCATCAAGAACAATTACAAGGATCTCAAGAAACACAACCCTAAGCTCCCAATTCTCATTCGGGAGGCCCGCGATGTCGAGCCCCAGCTCTGGGCCAGATATGGTAATGATTCTTTTTTTCTTTTCAAATTCAGGTTAGTTTTGATTTGTACATGTGTTTTTTTTTGGCATTTTTGTGGTGTTTATATATCCAAATCCTATAGCTCTGTATTCTGGGTTCGTTACCAGCCTATACATTTTACTCCCTCCATGCATATTGTATAAATGAATCGTACCAGCAAATAGAATGTTGATATTTTTAAATTATAGTGAATAAAGTTACTTATTAAGATTACCGTTTTACTGGTTTTGACTCAAATAAAGATTTTGCAAACACTATGAGATCGAAGGGAGTTGTATTTTTTTGGGATATGATGTTTTCTTTTCTTTTGATGCCTGTTAATTCTGGTTGAGTTTTGAAATTAATACTGTGTTTGAAGAATTGTGTTGTGCTTCACCATTTTTTTTTATAATCAATCTCTTGTTATATCATTAGATATGGGAGTGGAGAGGGGAGTACGGCTAGAAGGCTTGACCGAGGCTGAAATTCCAAAAGCACTTGAGGATCTTGTTAAGTCAGGGAATAAATGAAGTCTGGATGCTTGTTTGTTTGTATCCTTTGGATAATAAACTGGAAGTTGTTTCTGGAAACTGTTCATGTTATCTTCTCTATTTGTTTAATAGTGACTTTTTGGGTTTCAAGTGACTAAAATACACTTGAAGTTTCGTTTATGGGTTAAAGAAATTATGAACCAGCCATTCCTGGTATATTCTGATTTACATGAAATTTGAGCGTCTAGATTTGATTGCTCCTCGAATATGGTCATGATTGTCTTTGCATCTTGTTTCTTAGCTTATTACAAATGATGCTCTAATTTGTCATATGTTTCCTCTCTCTCTTTTCAAATTAAACTGTTCCTTGAGGATCATAAATGTAAGCCACTTTCAATTTAGTGCCTGGGTTTCCAGTAGCTCAGCATGATTCAGTGGTACCTGTAGTTTGTAGCACACGATGGAAATCAATAGTTGTATAGCTGCAGATGAATATATTGTTATGGCCGCGCATTATGAGGATCAGATAAATCTCTGGTACATCAACTTATAAATTAGATTTGAGTAATTATATTACTGAAGACTCGTAATTATAATTATCATATATTGGAGGTAGTGTAGTATATGTTTAATAGCATTCTAATGCCTTCATGAAAGTGTAGAAATATCAGGATGTGTATAACTTGCAAGATACATTTATATTTTAATGCATTTATATTAGGATTAAGATATGTTAGCAGCTCTTTGAGGTCACAAAGGATCTTTGTGCATAGAAGTAATCTTACAATCACAAGTGTGACCATAGAGTGGGCTATATCTACAATAGAATTGATTAGGTAGTTTGTGTTAATGCAAAGTGATGCCACTTCCAAGGTGCTAAACTAAATAGCTGTACAGGCGATAATATATAGCTGTTGTGGCCACGCATTTAAAAGATCAAATAACATTCAACCTAGTCGGCTAGCAATAATCCAATTAACATTAGATGATGTGAAGTTCCTGGTGAAATATGGCCTCAGTTCTTGCTCTGTAATGTTTAAGATACAGAGGTTTAATCTAAGGAAAATTAAAAGGTTTGTTGTTTGTGCAAGAAAGTTGGTCAACAATGGATGTGTGAAATCTCTTTTCGTGATATTGTCTGCAAAATGCAAAGCTTAGAGACTTGATCATTCACATATTCTAGCTCGTGACTTGCTTCTGGGCATATGTTTCTAAGTTTGAAAGCTTGCTTGTCGAAATACTAGTACCACGGATGAAGTCAGGGAAATCATGAGCAACATTTCCAAGATTTTAGTGAATTATCGAAGTTTGATCAGTTGATATGAATGAGTAATGGAACATATTTTCGTTTTAGCAGACTGTCTTTTTTAACTGTCATATGCACGAGTATGAGATGATGGGAATTGAGGAGGAAACGCCTGGTCCTTGTAAACTTGTTCTTCCATAGCAACCAAATCAAACCTGTAACTAGCCCATTTTTAGTTACAAGCTAAGTTTTTTTTTTTGAAACAAATAGCCGGACTCCTTCTCATTAATATATAGAAATGGGTTACATTTTTGGTCGATTGTATGACAATCACCAGTGTTTGTTTATCTACTTTAGCTTATAAACTAGTAGCTAGTCTATTCTATTGCACATGAGGAGCTGATAAACTGTAGAACACCAAAACTAGGATGAGAAAAGCCTTACTATTACAAGGTGGGACGAAATTCCACATGGCTGACTCACTAAGATGAATGGGGTGAGCTTCCCCACTTGAGCTCCACACCAACATGGTGTATTAGAGCTTGCTCCACGCTAACCTAGCGTATAGAGACTTAAAGACCATCATTTATTTATTAGGGGGGTGAACCCGAGTTGCGTCTGGTCAGTCGAACACAACGCCCTGATTGCTTTAATGGCTGAATGGAAGGTATTTCGCAAGATGGAGTGGTCCACCTGTACCGTGATTACGTCCAACAGTGTTGACCTCAACCCACCGGAATGTCCTTAGAGGGTTTCGCCAACCGTAGTCTACTAATCTACTCTTTAACCTTAGAGGGTTTCGCCAAAAGTATGTTGTCTAAACTACTTTTGACTTGGATTTCTCCTAAAACCAATCTCTTTGGAAAGAAGACCGGAAGCAGACCAAATTCTCCTATTTAAAAAGGTCATCGGAGAACCTAATTTGCAGAGACCTCCTAATCTAATGCTTTAGACAAAAAAAGACCCAAATTTAAAACAACCTTCCTTATAACTAAAAGCAGCAGAAATTGAAACTAAAGTTACTAAGCTGAAAACGAAGCAGATGTACGAAGGCACCGGAACCAGAAAGGAGAGTGGAGGTAAATCAGCCCAACTAAAAAGAAAAACCAGCAATTATGTTCATTTAGCCCAATATGGTGACCCAGTTCAGCCATTCCAGATCTGACCGAACCCGCCATCGCCCCATTTGGACGATTCTGACCTACGATTAATTAATCGTCACCGGCGACGTTTTCGCCAGTCACCATTATAGAAATATTACTAGAATTTTTGCCATGAGGTCGGGGCTAAGCTGTCGGGCGCCACCATCGGTGCTTATGCGTCGGATCTGGGTTACTGGCACCCAAGCCTGCTCCTTCGTGCGGTGAGAGGCTATGGCTAGCTCTTCTCCATCGTCCCCCCGATTCCTTGCTCCGTCATCAGATTTACTACTAGGCCAGAAAAGAAAAGCTAGACCTACGGGAAGGGGCCGCTGGACCGCCAGATCTGGTGGCCACGACGGCCCCCATTGCCGGAGTTTTGTCTTGGTTCCTGTGGCTGAGAGCGTAAGGAAGAGAAGAGAAAAGGCAAAGTTCAACGTTCAAAGTTCTCGTGTGGGTACAAGCTAAGTTGAAAAGCGGAATCATTGTCTTCTACTACCTTACTCTGATCAACAGTTTAACCTCAAAATTTTGCATATCTATGCCACTACAGTAGCTTGTCACCAACAAGTTCGTCATTCAAAAATGCCAAAATGAACATTGATATGATACATTTATAAGCTCCATTTTTTTAATAGAGAAGAGTTTTAAACAGCAATTTGTAATTAATCATAAATTTTGGGAGTTGCTATATCACACCTTGTATTTTACTGGTTTACGCCCTTATACGTAGATACATGTATAATACTAATTTTAATTTTTCAAAATAAAACAAAAAAAAAATCTGTTTGCCGCCACCACCGCCACCGCCACTACCGCTGCCTGACACTACCACCGCCGCCTGTGCCGTCGTGTACCATCACCGCTGCCACTGCCGCCGCCACCATCGGAATCACCACCGTCCCCAGCTCCACCGTAGCCCACCGCTGTCGTCCGCCGCCGCCCCTCGTCTCCTTCTTCGTCCCCATCCCCAGAAAAACCCTAGCCCACTGCCGTCCCTAACCGCCGGTCGTCTTCTCCTTCGTCCTCGTCGATCTACACGGTGCCGCCGCTACTCCATCACAGCGCCACCGCCACCGCTGCCACTACCTCATCCCCGCCTTCTCGTTTCTTTGGCAAAAACCTGTTTCCTCAATTACCCAAGCCCAGCCCCATCTCCGGCACGGAAATCCAGCCCCCCATCTCCGGCGCCAACCACCGTCATCACCAACCATGAGAGAACGACGACAAGAATCGAAGGAGCACACAAGCAAGGGCGAAGAGAACCGGGTCGGGCAAGGGGGATGAGAACAGGAGACGAGAACTGGGTCAGGTAAGGGCAATGAGAATGGGCCGACGAAAGTCGGTCGGGCCAGGGCGATGAGAACCGGGTCGGGCTAGGACGATGAGAATGGGCCGATGAGAACCGAGTCGGGCTATGGAAACGAGAATCGGACGATGAAACGAGCGATGAAAACTGGGCGATGGCGATGACGGGGAATCATATGAAGGGGACAGAGATGGTGCTGGGGATAGGGGACGAAGATGGTGGCGGAACGGGGATGAAGATCTGGGACGGAGATGACGCGACGAAGATGGTGCCGGGGACAGGGGAAGGAGATGGTGGTGGAACGGGGACAGAGATCTGGGACGGAGATGACGCGACAGAGCGGGAATGGGGACATGGGACATAGATGGCGATGGAACGGGGACGGAGATCTGGGATGGAGATGACGTCGAGGACGGGGATGGCTCTCCGGGGATGATGCCGAGGAATGGGGAGAGCGGCGGGGTCGGGAGATGATGCTGGAGGAACGACGGTGGTGCATGGAGGAACGACGGCGCACGACTGGGGATGGAGGTGGAAATTTTTAATAAAAATAAATTTTATTTAGCATTAATTTAAACAAATTTTAATTATTTAAATTAAATTAAAAATACATATTTTATATTAAATGTGTAAATACAAGGCGTAATCAAGGAAAAATACAGGGCACGATATAGCAATTCACTAAATTTTTGTAGGAGAAAGTCTCGTCGTAAATAGGTAAATAGTATAGACGGTGGAACCTGCAACAGAGCCCTAAAAGGACCCCACCAAATACAAAAGAATCCAACCTTAGGTTACCTAGTAAACCTAAGGAGCAAATCCGCAAGTGAGGTAGGGGGGGAATTGAAGAGTGCAAATCCAAAGGATAACACTCTCCCATCCCCCCTTTTTGTCTAAGTAAAATAACTACCAACCCTAAGCAAGATAATCGAGCAAAGGGAGCACAAAACAACCTGGAAAAACACAGGCTATAAAACACTCGAAAAAAATGAGGTGAGAACAAACTCACTGCCCATAAACAAAAAATCCGCTTCTACCCCTAACAAATGGGGCCATCTTCATGTTGATTCCAAAATGCAGCCGAGAGTTGTGAATCTCGGGTCTTGAACTAATGTAATTGCTGGAATGTTGATGAAGTAACTAAGATCCAATGTCGAATGATATGAATATCCTAATGCAGCCGAGAGTGTCTCGGGTCTTGGATGTCACATAAGAAAAATGAAGCCGATGATCCGATTAGCACCTTTCTGGCACGAATGAATATCTGCTTCTACCATGTACATCCCTAAGGTGGAGATAGAGGAATGTTATTGGCCTTCAATCATTCTCTTTTTTGCGCCGAGAGTGATCTGGTGAGCAAAGGTTAAATGAGGCCGTGCCTCCAACCTTTGTAAATCCCAGCCAAAACAACCTCCTGAGGATGTGAGAATGGATACACTTTTACCGCGTGCATCAAGCGTGTCGATTATGTAATCGCCCACTCCATTTTGAGCAAATGGACAGCTGTATGCCAATTTAACACAAAGTGTAGCGTGAGCATAAAGCGCATAAATAACCGTTAAATCATTAGTAAAAACTAGGCTTAGGAGAAAGAGCATCGGAGTGTAAATCCTTACCCTTAAACCTATTGCCTTATCCTGAAAACCGAGTTGCTTTTCCCAGAAGAAATCCGAGAAAAACCGTAGGTAAATCTTGTCTCCATCGAGCTCTAAACAACTCTCCCTTGGTGCTGGATATAGCAAAACTCCAGTCTCCCACACCAAGCAGCGCCGGTCATGATGCCAAGATCCAGCGCCCAGTCGCCAAAAAAACCTCTCCATCCTAGCTGTCGGGTTTCCGAGAACCATCGCTGCATATGCCATGATCCAGAGCAGCGTCTGGCGCCCAGTACTCGCGCCAGGCACCCAGCACCATCGCCCGCAGCATGAAGCACCCAGTGCAAAACAACCAGCACCCAACTGCCTTCCGTCAGCCACTCCATCTCAAGATCTAAAACAAATGTTCATCCGGAAATAGCCTATTCATCACTATGTAGCAATCCTTCATGATGACTTTTACTACTCGATCAGCACTTGGTTGAGCACCATTAATAACCACACTATTTCTTTCCCTCCAAAGGCGATAGACTGTGGTGATCAAGGCTAGAATTCCAAACTTCTTTCGAATTTTGGAACCTTTAACTTGCCTCTTAACCCAAGTCATGGAGCTTGCAATTGAGTTTGTTCTTCTCCTTAACCCAATCCAAGTCCGAATACGCCCCTATACAACCTCCGAAAATTCACACTTGAAGAACAAGTGTTCATTCGTCTCTTCTTCAAGATGACATAAAGAGCATACTTTCTCCATGCTATCCCCTTCTTCGATGTTTGTCTTTGGTATGTAGTCTCTGAATAGCCGCCAACCATGCAATAAATGAGAATTTGGGTGGAACAAAACCACGCCAAATACTGTTAAAAACCTTTTCATTCGATCGGCCAATATCATACACACCCGGGTACTTGTGGCGATGCATAGAAAGATATGCCACGCTAGTAAACTTCCCCGAACTAGACCATAAACCAAGATGCTCTATTAACTCATGCATATCACCATTAAACATGACACTCAATTCATCCCTGAGCTTACATAGATCACCAAAGTAGCTCGAGAATCTCTCCCCCATTCTACCATTCGAAATCCTTGGATTTAAACTCCAAAAGTCTTCTCCTTGAAGATAAAATGAGTGAATCCATTTAACCCATAGGCTATCTTTCTTCATATGAATATCCCATAGCCTCTTAGCCATTGACGCATGATTCCATGTGATGAAGTCTCACAACCCAAGCCCACCAAAGGATTTGGGTGCGCAAAGTTTCTTCCATGCAACCTTTGCCTTATGCTTGCCTCCCCACAAGAAGCGTTTGCACTTCTGTTCAAAAACATCCATGACAGTAGATTGTATGACAAAATTCTGATTCCAGAATCCCGCAATACCTCCTACAATGGAGTGAATAAGTTCCAATTTTCCTGCATAAGAGAGCGTGTGACCTTTCCATCTGTCTATCTCCGAATCCACCTTTCCAAGTAATGTACCAAACTGAGTGACCTTCAACCTGCTGGAGTCGAGTGGCACCCCTAGATACCTCACTGGAAAAGTTGCCCATGGAATACCTGTAAAACTTAAATCCTCCTTCAAACCTACTCCAAAGAATTTGGATTTTTCCGCATTGATAGCTAAACCCGAAGTGCCTTCAAACTCATTAAGGGCATTCATTAGTATATGAACAGATCTTGTATTTGCCTTGGAGAAAAGCATTAGATCATCCACAAAAGAAAGGTGAGTGATCTTAAGCACTTCACACCTCAGATGATAGGTGAAGTGCCGCGAATCAGTCCTCCTCTTCAACAATCTCGAAAAGTACTCCATGCAGATCACAAAAAGGAGAGGAGACAGGGGATCACCTTGCCGAATACCTCTTTCACCCTTGAAGTGGTCGCACAATTTCCCATTGATCGCAATCGAGAATGAAGATGTTTTGACACACATCATGATTCTGTCTGTAAGTCTTCCTGGAAAACCCAGTCCAAGTAAAACTTCTTCTAGGAAATCCCAGGAGACTGTATCAAAAGCCTTTTGTAAATCCACCATGATCATGCATCTAGGAGAATTTCTTGCCCTTCCATATCCACGAACAATTTCCTGCGCTAGCATCACATTATCCGAAATGCTTCTCCTCTTTACGAAAGCCCCTTGACATGGATCAATAATTCCGGGCAGAATTCCTTCCAATCTATTAGCTATAATCTTGGTAATGATCTTATAAACCACATTGCAGCACGCTATTGGTCTAAAATCACTTACCTTAAGATTATCTGGCTTCTTTGGTATAAGGGCAACCGAGGTATGGTTCAATTGGGATAAAGGATCACCAGTTCGAAAAAATTCCAACACCGCACCTGTAAGATCCGCCCTAACAATGTCCCACTGCTTCTTTAAGAAACTAGCAGTATATCCATCCGGACCCGGAGACTTTTCATCCGCCATTGCAAATAAAGCCAGCTTGACTTCAGAACTTGCAATGTCTTGATCCAAGAATGCCCTTTTCAAATCCGAAAGAGTGTTTCCCGAGGTGATAACATCACTATCAATGGAGACCCTATCCCTAGCAGTTCCGAATAGGCCTTTGTAGAAATCCGCAAAGAGCTCTCCTTTACGAATATTTGAAGTGACAATTCGATCTTCTCCATCAATAATAGCTGGAATGCCACCACCTTTCCTCTCTGAGATCATTGTATGAAAATACTTCGATCCCTTATCCGCCAGGTGATATGGTTAATCCTTCCTTTTTGCGATAGGAAGGATGACTCCGCCAGATAGTAGAGCATGGCCTTCTTTTTCAACGCCCTCAACGCCTCTATATCACGATCCGAGGCACTTATGGCATCAAAATTATCAAATGATGCACTATACTCCTTATCCGCCGATTTTGCCCTTTCCAAGATATGATTAAGATTAAGAAAACCCAACTCCTTCAATGGTTTCTTAAGCCTTTTCAGCTTTCTACAAACCGTGTATTGAGCTGAACCCTCCACCGATGGTCTCCAAAAATCATGCACAACCTGTTTACAGTTTGGATGATCAAGTAACATATTCTGAAATCGGAAAGGCCTACTTTTACCATCAATTTCCTGGGACATACAAACCACCATGGGAGCATGATCCGACTGCACCGAAATAGGTATGAAAGTTGTGCGACATGCATATGAATCCCATCTATGATATAATAGCACACGATCTAGCTTCCTCCATATTTTCCAATCCGCACTGTGCCATGTTAAATGGTCCCCTGTGGAAGGTGCATCACGCAATCCACATTTAATACAAACATCCTGAAATTCCTTCATTGCATACAAACTTGGAACCGAGGCGCCATAGTGATCCTCAACACTAAGGATAGTATTAAAGTCCCCCAGAACCATCCAAGGAGAGTTTGTATTTTCACCAAAAGCCTTCAACTCAGCCCAAAGAGGCAAACGAGCAGATCTACCTTCACTATGACCATAAACGTATGAACATAGGAATTCAACACCAGTAGAAAGATTGCGCACCTTAAGATGAATACACTGCGGAGATTTACTAAGAACATCAACTAAGAAACCCTTCGGATCCCATATGATGAGAATTCTCGAATTCTTCCACAACTCAAAATTATGCGTAAACTTCCACCCCTTAAAACACTTCAAGAAAATATCAAAAGCCTTGTCCTCCAACTTAGTTTCCAACAAGCCACACAGTCCTACCTGATTCGTGGAGATGATGTTTTTAACCCACCTCCTCCTTACAGGGGCTGATAGACCCCTGACATTCATTGATGCGACATTCATTGGGAAACCGAGGTCACTTTTGGCTTCGGACCGCCGCCTTCAATACTTTGATTACCAGAACTACCAGAGTTGCTCCTTGCAGCCGATAGCACGCGTTGAAAGGGCTTTTGGATGCCCTTCCCGTGCTCATTTGTTCTTGTCCTGCTCTTACTCCGAGACCTAGTCAAAACCCCTGGGGTAGAGGGAGGTCTACTCTTACTCCTATGCAGCCTGGGAATTTTCGAGCCTCGAGCTTCCGGATGGATCATTTGTTTAGGCAATTTCCAGCACCTTCGATTGGATTGTCATCATCTCCAAACGCTTATTGCTGCCTATCGGATTCTTTGAGTGCTGGATTTGTTGGTTTGACGGCACGGGTGCTGGATTTCGAGCGCTCGGCGCTCCTGCTGCGCGCTGCTTGGGCAGACCTGGCGCCTACGGCGAGGTTTCCAGCGCCAGTGCTTGCAGCTCCAGGCGCTGGCGATGCAGGCAGTTTTGCTGGCAGCGCAACAACTGCCTGATTAACCTCATCCTGCATTACACCGATAGTTATACCAGGCCCTTTTTTAGCACTTCCAGCTTTCTCGATGCTTTTGACTATGCCTTCAACTAATTTTCCCTTCCCTTTCCTTCACCTCTCTACCTCCTCATTGTCCGAAGAGGCATCCTCAATGATCACATGTTCTCCACCTCCAACCGAATTTGAACTTAGAGTATCTCCAATATTTTCAGATTGCATCTTCCGAACCCAAACTTGGTCATTATATCGAGATCTCCAGTTTTTCTTTCCCTTTGCCTTCATATCTTTGTTACCTACCAAATCCGTAGGATTTTTGTGTTCCATCTCCTTGGCTTTCCAGTAATCATCACACACTTCCATGAGATGATTGTTTTCACCACTTCCATGAGATGATCCGTAGAAGGGTTTGCATAGATCTTTATGTATCTCTTCCTCAATGAGAACAAAGTTGACACTATCTCCATTGTTTGCAACAATTTCAATAGTCGACTTGTTCATGAGAATGTATGGATCATTCCATAGCCTCCTTCTCTCAAGTTTCGGATCATTCCATTCTCTTGGATGCACTTGCTGATTTTGCCTCTTGTTACTATCACCCTCGGCCATACTTTGCTTCCGAGGATTATTATTGTTCTTACTAACCTTAGAAGACTCCCCATTAATCACCATTGCGATGAAGCAAGATCAAACCCCAAAGTATGAATTCCGATAAACAAATCGGATTCACCAAAGCAAATCGGACAACCAACCACACAAATAAACACCAATCCGATCGGAATTAACCCAAACCGATCGGAATTCACATAAACAAGCACAAAATCCGATCGGAATTAACCAAAACTGATCGGATTACACCAATAAACACGAAATCACCAAATTGAGATTAACAAACAAGCAATAACAAATCGCAATGCTTGCAATCAAAACCAAACTATCCCAATGATCAATCGGAATCAATAGCACATAAACATCATGCACCAAATCGAAAAACAACCAAACCACAAGGAATTGAATCGAGAAAACCTGGAAACTTTGGCCACCAAGCAAATTCGATCTCAAATCTTGAGTCCGTATTATGATCCAATTCCAAATCGCCAAATCCTTGTGCTAGATCCGATGAAGATGGTACGAATTTGATTAAAAAGTGTTCTGAAAATTTTTATCAAACCCTTTATACCCCTTTGCGCATCCAAATCCCAACCAAAACCCAAAAAAGATTGGATTTTTTGGCCAAATCTCCTTCTCGAACAAGGAATCTATGCAAGAAACCAATGAGATCTCCCACACAATTCCCGATCCGAAACCGTATCCAAGATCCAAACCGAAAACACGCACAAGATCCACCAAGAACTCTCCTTTGCCGTATCAAACCCTACTCCAAGGCCGAATAAGATCACAAACTACCCACAAATTTCATATGATTTTGTGCGGAATCTGAAGGAGAATCCGTTAAACCATAATTCATCGGTGGAAAGTGTGAAATTCGAAGAAATCGGCCTCCAAAGGATGGAAGAAAGGCTGCGCCTTTTTTCTTCTTTTTTCGCCCCAGAGCTAGAGAGAGAATATATTTTTTTGAGAGCTCTTTCGAGGTAGGAGAAAGTCTCGTATTAGACCAATTAATGGTTAGATCAATCATGTAAAATCTCATTTTAATATCTTTTATGATCAAATTATAATTATCTATTCATTGCAATAAATTTTAAAAGTTTTTCAAAATGATAGGAATTTTGTTGCATTATATAAAAACAAACCTCAAAGCATTAGTTGTCAGATTAAAACAAGACTTAGTTTTGTTAGGGGTTTGAAATTCACAACATTGAAAACTAGTATGTAGTTGTCCTGTGTACATAAATATTGACGGTATATGTGAATCTCAATTTTATTTTTTTTAAAAGCTGTAGGGCAAAATAAAAAAACTAATTCATTTATTTTTTTTAAAGTGTCAATATAACTATGTAAAACTTAAAAGTGTGATTATAATCCTAAGTTTTTTTTAAACAAATTTACCGATATAACCTTCCACACTATTGCGGTGTTGACCTGATATTTTTCGACATTAACCAAACCTAAGAAGACTAAAATACCGGTAGTTTTAAAACAAAAATCTAATGACAAAAATACCTCTACTATTCTTCTTCTTCATCTCCAAAACCACCGCCACCGTTGCCACTACTCCACCACCACCGACGGTGAAGACAACTGGAATCTGGAGTTCCGCCACCACCACTGATCCCCCTCCCCTACCATCGTGAACCAATGGCTACCCCCAAATGCTCAGTTCAATTCCTCCCACTGCTCTAAAATTACCCCAACCACCACCCGCCACCTCCTATTCTTCTCTCTACCACCACCTCCCCTAAACAACCCACATCTAGAAGCCCTATAGTCTTTAGGCCCAGTTCAGCCTCGCAGGTTGAAAAACCCAGCAGCCTCAATCCCAGATTCCCAACCCTAGCCACCACCCATCATGGATTCCTGATTCCCAGTGCCACCACGACAGTGTCACGTTTGCCCCAATCTCGGAGTATCTGAGGGCGAAGGTGGAGATAGACTTCACCGAATTCTGGCGGCGCCTGAATCTCGGTTGGAGTTGGACTTCGTGGTGGCACCACCCCTAGAGCTGGTCGTTCCGTCGTTGGGCTGGCAGAACAGGGATCGGGTTCTGCATCTTCGCAGAGAACTGGTGCATTTCAGCTGAGCTCGGCGGCGAGCTTGGTTACACAGAAAGGTTGGATGATGTGGCCAGGAAACTTGACGCGCTAGCGCTTAGAGACTCCAGTGGTAATGGGAGGTGCTTTTGATCGGAAGGGGACAACAGTGAGGCTTGGCCATGGAGGTGGCACGGGGATTGCTACTTTTACAGGGTTAGATTGCTACTTTCGACTAAAATATAGGGTTATTTTAACACTAAACTGTATATTCCAAAGAGGATGTCTAAGGAAAAGTGGCCTATACATAAGTTTAAGCATCGGCCCCCTAATTTTTTACCTTAAACGTTGTAATTTTTTATAAAATTTAAACGTATTTTAAAATTATAAACAAGTAATAATGTGTATTTGAATGTGAAATATAAAATTGACTAAATTATTTTTTTGCTCCCCTACAAAGTATCTTTTACCATCTTTTGGTCCCCATTTGCAAAACAACCTCTATACCCCAAATATGGTTTTCAGGGAAAGTTAACGGTAAAATTGGTCAAAATATGTAAAATAATCATTATACCCCTGAGTTTAAAAAAATAAAAGAAAAAAATCGTGAGGAGGCTCGAGCTCGAGGCAGGAGGTTCGAGGGCTCGAGGCATGAGGCTCGAGGGCTCTGGATGAAATCGAAAATCTAAAAATTTTAAAATTAATATTTTTTAATTGAAAATATTTTTTAATTAGTAAAATTACTATTATACCCCTGACTATACCGGAAAACCATTTAGTCTTACCTGAAAACCACCTTAGGGGACCAAATAAATTGTTTTGAATTTATTGGGTACCGTCTGAGGGTTGTTTTGCAATTGTTGACCAAAAGATGGTAAAAGATACTTTTAAGGGGACCAAAAAAATAATTTAGTCTATATAATTATATAACATAAAAACTAAAATTTTAATTTTTTAAAGTATAGTACTTAATTTAACTAATGCAATGTATAAGTGAAAAAATACACGTGACCTGCTCATAAACTTATGGACATGCCACCTGTCACTTGTGAAGCGACCCCTCTATTTCAAAAATACCATCTACACTGATGATACTCTTATGAAGTTAAGAGTTGGACCGCAACCCAACTCATTAAATAATATCTTTGGAAAAACTTAGCCTAATAGGGTTTAATCATTAATTGGTCAAGATTGTCATTTAATATGTATTTAATAAGAATTGCAGTGACAGACAATAACTGTTAGTGTTTAAATTAGTATAAATATGAAGGTATGTCATTCATTTTTTATTCATCCACTATTATTCCTTATTGCTGATATTGGGGACTGATTTTATCATCGGAGGGTTTTTCCCCTCGGAGCATTTCCGGGGGAGTTATTTTGTAGGTCATATGCCAAGGATCCAATGGTTCAACTTCTTGACGGTTTCCATACGCGTCAATTGGCACCGACTGTAGGGATCGATGAAGTCAAAATCAGGATCCTTAGTATTGTACTCTCTACTTCTTCTAGCGACGTCATCTCGGATTCCCGTAATTCTTGCTGTATTACTTCAACAAAGGTTAGCAATTACTTTGTGGGTCCATTTGTTTTCATAGTGGGTGAACTCCTTGCCAAAACATATATTTGGTAGCATTAGAAATACCATGTATTCCCTCGAATATTGTATTCTCGAATGTTCCACTTTCGAGAGCTCTTCGTCGAGAAGTTTGCTCCTCCTCATCATCATCGAGGGATCGTCGAGGAAGCCTCCTCGGATAGATCGTCATTGTGAAAATCCCGACTGTAATGAGAAAAAAAAGAAGAAAAGAAATTCGGGCAAGTGGACATGAACCTTATCCAAATGAAGGTAAATGGATAAAATTTTGGTGTCATATGTCATTACACCTATGTCTCCCATCATGCCATCATCTAGTATGAATAGCAATCACTGCCTCCCCAAACTTACAGCTTTAAAATATTTTCTTACCAAAATAAGAACAACGATTGAGCGGTGGTAACGTAAAAATGGAGGTTGCCCTCAAGCCAAGTCTAACTGAGGTGAGTGTTACATCGTCTTAGCACGAACTGAGTTAAACTGAGTATATGTTTACATATTTGTATATATGATGCCACCAGAACCTGTATCTCTTGAACCCTTCTCTCAAAACTTCACTGTACATCCCTCACCGTACCTCTTGAACCGAACCTCCTTAACTGTATCTCTCAAACCATACCTCTCGAACCATACCTCTCAAACTGCACCTCTCGAATCTTAGGTCTCGAACTAGTACTACTGAAACCTTTACCTCGCGAACCTCTCCAACTGAACCTTACCTCTTGAACCTCACCAACTGAACCCGTACCTCTAGAACCTCACCAACTGAACCTGTACCTCTAGAACCTCACCAACTGAACCCGTACCTCTAGAACCTCACTAACTGAACTAGTACCTCTCAAACCCCACCAACTGAACCAGTACCTCTCGAACCCCCACCAACTGAACCAGTACCTCTCGAATCCCATCAACTGAACCCGTACCTCTCAAACCACACCAACTGAACCTCACCACTTGAACCTCACCACTCGCATCTCACCACTCGAACTAGTACCACTTACCACTCAAGCTAGTACGACCTGATACCCGTACCACTTGAACCTTCTCCACTTGAATCCTCTACTCGAACCCCCTGTACTCGAACCCAACTACTCAAACCTCTGTACTCGAATCCATCTACTCGAAAACCCTGTACCGAACCTTATATTCGAACCTCTCTACCTTTTACTCGAACCATGAGTACTTGAACCCCATTAGAGAGGGATATGCCTGTTAAACTTAAAATGATAGTATATACTGACTGTTAATTTAGGTGTGTATTTTATCATACTGTGCTTAATTATCGTGAAACTGAGTTTATGAACTGCTCTGATATTTTTCTGTGAATGACCGGCTTATACTTTATCTTGCCATGTCAAACTTGAATCATATACTGCTATGATATGTTATGTGGATGACTGGCTTGTACTTTATCTTGCCATGTCAAACTTGAATTATCTGGTACCTGATTACTTGTCTGTGATTTTGGGGTCCCAGACGCGATTTAAGTTTGGTCGAAGTCGGTGGGGAGCGGTATAGACCGGACCGTCTGATTAGATTGGCTACACGTGGAGTTTCTGGTATGCAGGCATAACCATCTAGATCTTAAATGAGCTCGTAACTGAAAATATGATTTGGAGTGATTGGGGAGAATGAATTCTGGACTGATAGCCTTCGGGCGCTACTGAAAAGGTTATTCCTTGTTTGTTAGTCAGAGTTTCCCTATAGGCACTTGACAGAAACTCGGCATTAACCACCCGTATCCTTTAACTGTGTGCTAGGACTTATGTGGCTATTTGTTATTTATTTTCTGTGATCACTAAAACTCAACTGGGTAAATACTGGCGATGGAACCTCACTAAGTAAGGAGCTTACCCTAGTAAGAGATCCTTTGCCCAAAATCATCGAGGACGCATTTGGGGAACACTGAGGACACATTTGGCAAAGAAGCTTACCCTAGTATGGATCAGGTGCTAATGAACTGTAAGAGAAAAGAGCACTGGCGCCTTTATTTCTTTTGAGAAAGGATCCTGGATGGTCCATTAGAATCTTTTGGATAGATTTTAAAAGAGTTATATTAACGTGAACTGATCCATACTGGATCCTTTAGAACTTTGGTCTATAACTGTTAGTTGAAACTTTTTTTTAACACTTGTACTAATCCTTTCACTGTGCTAGTAAGTTAGGTTTTGAATTATCCAAATTTTCTTCCACATAAAATTTATCTGCTTGTTACTGCTGGAATTCTCGGCAGCACGCTCAGATATGACCCGATACTTGCGTGGAGCAGGTAGGTCATGGGTTTGGGGGTGTCACTAAGGGTATTAGATCTTTCCCAAAACAAGTAAAGGCTGAACCAAAACATACCTTAATAAAAGACTGCGCTTAAACTTAATAAACACTAATTACTCCAAAATTCTCCCTAAACTATCAACTAACAATCATGGTTAGTTGGAAAAAGGAGTATAGAAGGTGATTTTGGGTAAGGACTTAGGTAACCGATTAAGGGGAAGGGACATGTGAATAAAACCGTTGATCTCTTCCCCCTAGGAAGAACCTTTGGGTATTTTATATATAGAACTATACTGTTGAAGTGAGTGAAAAGCAAAGATATTGTGTCCAATCTGTTTCATTAAAGATTGTTGGATTAAAATATCAAATGGAAATTAAAATAAATAAATAAAAAAGTGACCTTTTTATTTGACCTGAGAAAACCTTTGAATCGCTTGGGGATGACATGCCCAAAGTTTGATCCGGGTTCTAAGTTTAAATTGGAAGATTTCTAATAATAATAATAATAAATTTAAAAATAAGACAATAAAGTACTAACCATCATAAACTCTACCACCAGATTAGATCGTTAAATATAGTAAATCTAAACTCATATAAAGCTTAACCAAAATATCAAACAAGTGACCTACCCTAATTGAGTAGTGTAAGCCTCAGCTAGGGGGTGATAGAAACTAATCACTGGAGTCCTCAAACTAGATATTCAGGAGAAAAAGTGCTAATAAAGAAGAAGCTAGAGCCGATGCAATTACTGCTGTGATGCGATATACGAGTTATACATAACACCCAAAAATTTATTCAGGAATTAACATGGACTTCAGGTGGCATCCTAGTTCTACCTAGGCAGATGATAGAACATCATAGGAAACCAACTGAGCAAGGTTGGTGACACATGGATACAACTCAAGAGACCAATGATCAAATTTCGATGTGCTTTGGGGTGACCTTACGAATTGCGTGTCCTATGGTATTGAACACGACGAAGGATGTGACTCCACTGAAGGATCTAGGATTGATTGGATATAGAATCTAGAGCGACTATGGTAGTAGTGTATAACATTTGTAAAAGGTACTTGTAGGTCTTGATTTTTGCACTTTGCGGAAATCATGAAAGTTAGGGATCATTACCCCGAGTTGTTCACGGGAAATGGGAATTTTGGGGACAAAATTCATTAAAGGGGGGGGGGGAGGAGATTGTGAAAACCCCAACCGTAATGAAAGAAAAAGAAGAAGAAAAATTCGGGCAAGTTGACGTGAACCTTATCCAAATGAAGGTAAATGGATAAAATTTTGGTGTCAGGTGTCAGTACACCTATGTCTCCCATCATGCCATCATCTAGTATAAATAGCAATCACTGCCTCCCTAAACTTACAGCTTTAAAATATTTTCTTACCAAAATAAGAACATCGATTGAGTGGTGGTAACGTAGGAACGGAGGTTGCCCCCAAGCCAAGTCTAACTGAGGCGAGTGTTGCATCGCCTTAGCACGAACTGAGTTAAACTGAGTATATGTTTACATATATGTATATATGATGACACCAGAACCTATATCTCTCGAACCCTTCTCTCGAACCTTCACTGAAACCTTCACCTCTCGAACCTTCACTGGAACCTTCACCTCTCGAACAGAGAATACTTCTTGAACCTTCACTGAAACCTTCACCTCTCGAACCTTCATTGGAACCTTCACCTCTCGAACAGAGAATACTTCTCGAACCTCCACTGAAACCTTTACCTCTCGAACCTCCACTGAAACCTTCACTCTTGAACCCTCCACTGAAACCTTCACTCTTGAACCCTCTGCTGAAACCTTTACCTCTCTAACCCTCCACTGAAACCGCCACCTCTCGAACCTTCACTGGAAACTTCACCTCTCGAACGGAGAATACTTCTAGAACCTTCACAGAAACCTTCACCTCTCAAACCTTCACTCAAACCTTCACCTCTCGAACCTTCACTGAAACCTTCACCTCTCGAACCTCCACTGAAACCTTCACCTCTAGAACCTCCACTAAAACCTTCACTCTCGAACCCTTCACTGAAACCTTCACCTCTTTAACCCTCCACCGAAACTGTCACCTCTCGAACCTTCACTGGAACCTTCACCTCTCGAACAGAGAATACTTCTCGAACCTCCACTAAAACCTTCACTCTCGAACCCTCAACTGAAATCGTTACCTCTTGAACCTTCACCAGAACCTTCACCTCTCGAACAGAGAATACTTCTCGAACCTCCACTGAAACCTTCACCTCTCGAACCCTCCACTGAAACTATCACCTCTCGAACCTTCACTAGAACCTTCACCTCTCGAACCAAAGAATACTTCTCGAACTAGTACTACTGAAACCTTTACCTCTCAAACTCACCTCTCGAACCTTACCTCCCTAACTAGTACCACTGAAACCTTTGCCTCTCGAACTGTACCTCCCGAACCATACCTCCCGAACTGTAACTCTCAAACCGTACCCCTCGAACTGTACCTCTCGAACCGTACCTCTCGAACTGTACCTCCCAAACCGTACCTCTCGAGTTGTACCTCTCAAACTGTACATCTCGAACCGTACCTCCAAGCCGTACCTCTCGGATTGTACCTCTTGAACCATACCTCTCGAACTGTACTTCCCTCGAGGGCTCGTTGTTGAGAAATTTGTTCCTGCTCCAAATGTGCTTGCTGAGCTTCGATCACATCCACCCTCACATTTATAGTTCCATGGCTTTATGGGAAAATTTCTTGATCTCCTTAATGGCATTAGGAGCTTTCTTCTTGAAAGACATGTGGCAAGAAACACGACCCAAATGGTAAGAAAAACTAGCACAACAAACAAACGATAGAGCAATGAACTCAGTTATCAAGGTTTTCAGTGAACTTTAAAAATGAGAATAAAAATTATGATTATTTTTAATCCAAACCACCACTACGACAGATTTTCATAAATGGCAAATGGCTAAAATCATCCACTGTAGTTTGCACCATTAAAGAAATTATATTTATGTGGATTCAAATACTTAATAATTGTGGAAGATGAACAAAATCATGCTAAAACTCTAAATACTCTCTCCAAATTTGCCTTCCTAATTCATCCTTTCGAGGTCATCGAGTGTTCCGTCATCGTTCCGCCGCGATCTTATGTATGAAGAATCTTGAGTAGCATCCTTCGACTCATCATTGAATCCTCTCGAGCTCACCTAGAGGTTCGAAGCTTCCATCGACCGCTGGTCCCTCCTCGAGAGATCATCATAACAAAGATTCAAAGCCTTAGTCGAGAGCTTGTCCATTGAGCTCGTCGTCATCCATCGAGAGCATAGGACCATTATTGTCACAGATTGCATTATCACCGCAAAAATTCCTTAGGTGATCGAGGGATCATCGTTGTGGCTTTCCACCACTGTCGTCCCTCAAATCCAACCATAATCTAGTAATCCCTCAAGTCCATCCAACGTCGACCATTATCGACCCTCGAAGCATTGTGCGACCATCAAACCATACGTGCGACTGAAACGAGGAAGATTGATAATTTTGGGAAAGAGTTTTCTGATGTGATATTCACACAAATGAAAGGGATTTATACCCAAATATACAAGTTGACTAGACTAACTAAGTAAATTACAAAGTCTATTACAACACAAACTCTATTACTCCCCCTCAAGTTGGAGCATGAAGATCGAAAATGCCCAACTTGGAACTGAGATGGATGAAAGGTGCCCATCCTAGTGCCTTGGTGAAAATGTCTGCTGGTTGATCCGAAGTGGAAATATGATGAGTAGAAATAACATGCAAAGATACTATATCACGAACAAGTTGGCAGTCGATCTCAATGTGTTTTGTCCTCACATGAAATACCAGATTGGCTGCAATGTGGAGGGTAGCCTGACTATCACAAAAGAGTTGAACCGGAGAAGAGTGGGAGACACCAAGGGAGCAAAGAAGAGAATGGAGCCAAAGGATTTCGCAGCAAGCATTTGCCATAGCCCTATACTCGGCCTCAGCTGAAGAACACGAAATAGTGTGTTGCTTCTTGTTCTTCCAAGAAACTGGCGAGACGGCCAAAGTGACAAAATACCCCGTGACAGAATGTCGAGTGATAGGACAAGTTGCCCAGTCTGAGTCGCAGTAGGCAGTCAGAGCCAAGCTACTATCTGGAGAAAGAAATAGACCCTGTCCTGGACTTCCTTTAACATAGCGTAGAACTCTCAAAGCTGCAGACCAATGATCCACTTTCGGCTGCTGCATGAACTGCGAAAGTGTACGAACTGCAAAACTTAGCTCAGGCCGAGTGATGGTAAGATAGACCAACTTCCCAATAAGGCGACGATACTGCTTAGGGTGATCGTAATTCGGACCAGAAGCTTTAGCAAGGGCCTGCGTTGGATCCATAGGCAAAGCAATGGGCTTGTAGCCGAGCAGACCGGCTTCGGCCACCACCTCCAAAGCGTATTTTCGCTGAGAGACAAAAATGCCTGATGGATTTTGCGCAACTTCCAGTCCCAAGAAATATTTAAGAATCCCGAGATCCTTCATATGAAAACAGGATGACAAGTATTGCTTGAAAGTAGATATGGCCGTTGAACTATATCCAACATTAATGAGATCATCGACATACACCAAAACATGAAGAGTATGACCAAAACGAGTAAGACTGAATAATGAGTAATCTGCATAGCTCTGGCGAAACCCGTACTGGCGAAGAGCATGCGCAAGCTTAGAAAACTAGTTTCTAGGAGCCTGCCTGAAACCATACAAGGACTTATGTAGGCGACATACCTGACCAGGAAGTGCCTTGGAGTAGCCCGGTGGTGGAGTCATAAACACAAGCTCATCCAAGTCGCCATACAGAAAGGCGTTATAAACATCCATTTGGTGCAGTTCCCAATTTTGTACAGCAACAACGGAAAGAAATGTACAAACTATTACCATCTTGGCAACGGGAGTGAAAGTCTCATTGAAGTCAATGCCTTCAACCCGACGATTCCCTAACACAACAAGACGGGCCTTATAGCGTTCAATATTTCCATTAGACTTGTACTTGATGCGATACACCCACTTATAACCAATTGGCTTCTTATCAGGAGGAAGAGCTGTGAGAGACCAGGTGCCATTTCTCTCAAGGACCTCAATTTTGGCGTGCATGACATCACACTAAGGAGCTTGCTAGACAGCCTCTGAGAAGCGAATTGGTTCATGGCCTGAGGTGACTGTGGCCAGAAAGTGAGCATGATCTGAAGCAAATTTAGCGGAGGAGACAAAACTGGTTATCGGATAAGGATTGGAGGAGATAATCGACTGAGAATCACCACAACACATTGAACTGCACACAAAATCCTTGAGTAAAACACTGGTTGGCGTTGGTGGGAGCTACACCGAATGTCTAAAATAACCTCCTCGGCTGGCGAGCTGACCGCAGACGGGAGCGAAGAGTAGTCACCGGTCGGTGCGAGCTTGGCTGGGGACGGGAGTAACGTAGATGGAACGGCTGCGGATGAGCTACCTAGGTCCGGATGGATGCTTCCCCTGACCGTGGAGGGTGGAGAAAGTTGCGAAGAACTCCCCCTACTCGGAAGGGATGAAGTATCCGGACTATTGACGACAGCCGGATAAGTGTCTACCAGCGTCAAAGCAGGCGACAGAGAAGTGGAGGAACCCTAAAATGGAAATATATCTTCAAAGAACACAACATCTCTGAAGAAGAAAAACTGTTTCGATTCAAAATCATAAAGACGCCAGCCTTGCTTTCCACTTGGATAACCCATGAAGACGCATTTGCGACAACGAGCAGCAAACTTGTCTGTGGGCCGGGGGAGATTGGAGGCGAAGCAGAGACACCCAAAGACCCGAATGTATGAGTACTTCGGAGCTCTTTGGAAAATAAAATGAAAAGGAGTATGATTTTGAAGAACTGGCGTGGGAGTGCGGTTGATAAACAAATATGCTGTCAGAATACATTCGCCCCAAAACTTGATCGGAAGTGCAGTCTGAAACCGCAAAGCACGTGCCACATTTAGGAGATGGCGATGCTTGCGTTCCACTCTGCCATTCTGCTGAGGTGTGTAAGCGCATGAAGTCTCGTGAAGAATACCATGGGAAGCAAAGTAAGCCTTAAGACCAAAGAATTCAGTACCATTGTCTGACCTGAAAGGACGAACTGAAGTCTGGAACTAAGTGATAGTTAATGCACAAAAAATCCATAACCAGTTTGGGAACCTCTGAGTTGGACTTAATTAAATAAACCCATGTAGCACGAGAGTAATCATCAACAATGGTAGCAAAATAAGTCACACCCCAAGAAGCAGGAGTTCTGTATGATCCCCAAATGTCACAATGAACTAGATCAAACAAGCGGGTGGCTTTATTAGAACTCAACGGAAAAATAGCTCGGGTTTGTTTGGAATGAAAACAAATATCACGAGGAATAGAACTCCGTACAAAAGCACAAGGAACAGGTAAAGATGCTAAAACTGTAGATGAGGGATGCCCCAGTCGTCGGTGCCACAACTCGACCGAGGTCACCTTCTCAGTCTTGATCGTAGAGCAGGCACGAGCGGCTAACGAGAAATGCCGCAACCAGTAAACACCATGTCTCTGCTCACCCACACCAATCACTATCTTCGTATCACTTTCCTGAAGTATACACAACATTTCGGTCAAGAAAGTAAAACAATGAGCATGTAGAAGCAACCTAGAAAGGACAGGAGATTGCATTCCAGTGTCGGAAGATACAGAACATAGTCAATTATGGCAAACAGAGAGAAAACCAAAGAACCTTCCTTGATTGCTAGAACAACATGGTTATCTGGAAGCTTAATAGGCACAAGAGCAATATTGAAAATATCATGTAGGATGGCAAGATTTCCAGTCATATGAAAAGAAGCACCTGTGTCAAGAATACAGAGAGAGTGCTTACCAGTATCATCTGAAGAAGGAGTGTTCATGGTGTTGTACATTTGTAATACTGCCTGCCATTGGTCGGGGCTGAGATTCGAGCCTCGAGTAACGGACTCTGGGAAGGACATGATGTCAGATGCGTGAGCGGGAACTTACTGTTGCGCCGAGAGAGCGACTCCGGCTGGTGGACTGCACTGCTGCAACCAGCGCCCTGGTTGCGCACCAAGGCCAACCGGTGCACGAACCCCTCAGGAACTCCATGGAGCTTCCAACACTTAGAAACATCATGTGTGTGCTTACCATAGTGAGAACACACGAGACGGCCAACTGATCGTTCCGGCACAAAGGGAGGTTGGTTGTGCACCAAAGGGACTGACTTGGCCTGAGCCGCAAATGCCATGCCATCAGATTTGGAATCACGTTCGAGCATGAGAGTATTATGGCATTCTTCCTGCTCGACCAAAGCATAAACGCGATTGATGGACGGGAGGGGCTCTTGCGCCATGATGCTGGAGCAAAGAGTTCCAAAGGAGTCATCCAGCGCAAGAAGAAATTGGTGAAGACGCTAAACATTACGTTCTGCACGAAGTTTGGCCGTGATATTGCAAGTACAATTTGCGCAGAGACATGCTTGAAGGGGAACATATGTCTGTACTTCATCCCAGATCTTCTTGAGAGAGCCATAATATAACGCAACAGTTTTCCCACCTTAGTGACAATTTGCCAAGTCTGCACGATGCTGAAGGAGACGTGGCCCGTTACCGACAGAGAATCGATGACGTAATTCCTCCCAAATTTCAAATACAGTTTTTGGATAAGTGATGGAAGAACTTAGAGACGAATCAATTGATTGCACAACCCATCCGATGAGCATGGAATTGACACTATACCAGTCATCAAGATCAATAGGGGAAACATCGTCTTGAGAGATGCGACCATCAAAAAATCCTAATTTACATTTAGCCTTGAGTGCGTTCTTCATTGAGGTAGTCCACTCCTGATAGTTATCGCCCTTAAGAACAACTGGACAGAGAGACAGGCATGGGTGATCCGAAGGGTGAAGGTAGAAGGGAGAAGAATGATCAAGAGGTCGCTGCAGTGGCTGAGGTCCACCAACGCCATGGACGCTCAATAGCGGCACCGGCGTTGTATTGATGACACTGTCCAAATTGCTCATTGTAGGCGGCGGTGGTGAGTTTGGACGGCGGAGAGGGGAAAAATAAGGTTTCTGAGAGTTGGCTATGATACCATGAAACTGGGAAGATTAATGATTTTGGGAAAGAGTTTTCTGATGTGATATTCACACAAATGAAAGGGATTTATACCCAAATATACAAGTTGACTAGATTAACTAAGTAAAGTACATAGTCTATTACAACACAAACTCTAATAGAGACCATCAAAACCTACAACAATGATAAGAGCGCATGACTTATTCAGCCCCAACACCATTGAAGATGGTCCAAGAATGCACGAACACAATGATAAGGTGGTAAGAAATTCAGTGAGCAGTGGTTAGTCAAATTCTGGGAGTGCATATACCATCGGAATCCTCGAGAAGGGTCTCGTCTCTTATCTCTCAAGGAAGTGCCTTCCAACTCTCTCAAGGACTCTGACTAAGCCAAGTCAGGGTCCTCGAGAGCTGGCCGTTCACTCTCAATGCCAGTCAGAGCCATCATTTTGACTCCATCTCACCTTGATCTTGTCTTATCCCTGGAGTCTACGTCAGCCATGGTCACTGGCCTTCGAGTTTTAAGCCTCGAGTCTCCATTGATGAGGTGAAATTAAAATTATCATCTTGTCAACAAACCATGTACTTGAGGCCTCTAGCTTAGATAGCTTTGCCGACATGATTCTGCGAAATGCTACAGCAAAAGTGAAATTGAGGAACAAACCCAAAGTCTCTATTTAAACCAACTCTTGTCCCTCAAGATCTAGCCGCAACGAACTCGAATGTATGCAGGTTTCGAAGAAAACTCGAATGTATGCAAGGCGTGAAGCAAGCCAAATAATGTATGCAGGTCGAAGAAAACTCAAAGCTAACTCGAAGCGAGGTGATAAGTAATCGTCTCTGAGAGCTCGATGTCGTAGCCCCCAATCCCTATATCTCTCGAGAGCACGTCGTGGCCTTCGTTTGTGAAATTTGGTTTTACCAATTTTTTCGAATACTTATTAGTATGTTCCAACATGACCTATCTAATGTAGTATGCAATAAATTAAAATATTAACGACACAAGACTTGGTTATGCAGTTCGGTGAAATTCACCTATATTTGCGAGGCCTGGCCTAGTTCAGAATGAATCCACTAATTAGAAAAATACATTACAAAGTACATCATACATAATATTTATCTTTACTAACTATAACGTGTGAATTCTGCAAGCTCCTCTTGCCACCGATCCGCCTTGGTCAGACTCCCTCTAACCTCGAAAATCATCGACGTTGGATCTCCTCCTCCCGAGGAATTAAGGCATATGATTATGAACTTTGAACAGTAGGTCAAGTATGTTGGAACATAGAAATTTGGCTCTTTGCAATTCTCTCAAAAGTATAAAAATCCGTGTGTAGATTTTTCTCTGTTAAATCCATGTACAATGCAGCCGTGATTGTCCCCTTTAATATCCATGAGCAGATCGGAATACTCCATTTTTATCTCCACAATATTCTATTCCAAATCTGCTTTTTGAAGCATATCCAAATCTCATAAATAAAGGGATTTTCCTTGTCACGATATATCCCTTATATTCGTAAATCTCAACTCCATATATGTAGGAATTTTTCATAAATCAACTATGCTTCCTTACGCCTAATATATAGCAGAATATACAGATTTCTATAACTTACAAATACCATAATATTCTGTCTTATTTTTCCATAAAAATCCTTGGCGAAAATATACTGTTTTCGCATGTTCCAACATGGAAAGTTTTTCGTTTCCAAATATGTTCACAAAAACTGCCAATTAAATATTTAATGCAAATATCTTGACTTTACAATTCCCCCATTTGACATTTTGTGGACCCATAACTTTTTGGCCATTAATCACACAACGAAAAAACTTGTCATCATACACTTAGGTCTTCCAAACTCCACATATGTCGGAACATATGAACAATATGCACACTACTGAATCTGAACAAAAAATTGAATACCAGAATTCCCATAAAACATGAATACCAAAAAATGAATACCAGAAATCCAAAAATACCATAAAAAATAAACTTTAGATTACAAAGCCACATTATCAAACGTGAAAAAATACACTTAAAATATTCTCCTCCTAGGACCACACATATGCCAAAGGCAAAAAAGATCAACAAAACACAAGCATCAAGGAGGCCCCCCTTGACTTTGATCTCTATGTTGGAACATAGAGAAGAAATCCAGTTCAGGTGCAGGCTTCCAACCGTGCTTTATCTTCCTCCAGATTTGCATTTTCTGCCTATAGCGCTTCCATTTGAATGGCAATGGCTCCCAGTCTGGCATTCAGAGCTACCAGTTTAGTCTTCCTTTCAGCCGATGAAGAAGTTGATCTACAAGAACTCCATGGTAGATCATGCGCATGCCTCAATCCGAAAGTCTTCTTGTTTGGCCTCAGAAATTCAGTGTCAATCACCACATCTTGAATGACAATGGCTCCCAGTCTGGCATTCAGAGCTACCAGTTTTGTCTTCCTTTCAGCCAATGAAGAAGTTGATCCAGAAGAAATCCATGGTAGATCATGCACATGCCTCAATCCGAAAGTCTTCTTGTTTGGCCTCAGAAATTCAGTGTCAATCACCACATCTTTTGCCTTTCCTTTTACTTTGTCACTTTTAGCCAGTGCTGAGATCAACCCTGGATATATAATAGCATGTTTGGCTTTGGGAGGAGTGGCTTTCCTGACTAGGTTTTGCTGAATAAATAGTCCAAGATTTACAGGCTTCTGTGTTCCAAAACAGTATAGCAACTTGGCCATTTCTCTTGTAAGTGCAGTAGTATTTAACGATGGCATCCAACAATGAACTGCAATCTGATATAGCCCAAAAAACCTTGAGGACAAGCATAAAGCTTGTGAATACCCTGTTACAGGCCACTCTGACTTGTATCCACCTGAGATAGTTTCCAGAATTTGATCATCCGTGACTTCCAAATCCTCAGGAAAAACTCCATCAATCTCTGGTGTTTGGAGCCCCAATACCTTGTTGATTCTGGAAGCAGACAATTCTATAATCCTTCCCCTTACATAAACCCTTCCAAACCAAGGGGAATCAACTTCCAAATTTCCAACCGTTAGGTTGGAGTACACCTCAATGACAACCTGCCTGTTGTACCGAAGTTGAATCATGGCTGCTCTTGTCATTCCTATTAACTCCAAAAAAATCTGAAAAACCACTATCCCTGTATGCTTCTAAATCTAATGGTCTCTCAGGGATAAATTTTATCTCAGCAAAGACTTCTCCCATTTCTTCACCTTTTAAATCAAAGTAAGAAAACGAAAGTGTATCACTTACTGGGAGGGGAGGAAGTACTTTCTATGGTGCGTTCCTGTCTTTTCTTGGATCTTTTTGTTTGTGGGGATACCTCTGCATCAGTAGCCTTCTTCTTGCCCTTGGCTGATTGAAAAAACTCCTCCAGAACTTCATCACTTGAATATTGCATCTCGAGATGTTCCTGTTTTGGAACATGCTGATTATCCTCTGCTCCTCCAGTTTCAACAGTCTCATCATCTCCCGCTCCAGATTCTTCATTGTGATCTCCTTCTTTGTCATCATATTCATTACCAGATATATTATCCTGGTCTTCTCCTCCCATGTTAGCATCAAAATTCGCCTCACTGCTTTCATCCTTAACCTGTTGTGTTGGAACATATGTACCATGTTCCTCTTCCTCACTGCTCGAGAGGTCAATTACTATTGGTTTCCTTAATTCCTCCATTCTCTGTGCAACATTTGAATCAAAGAATCTAACAGGTAGTCTGTTTGTATACTTTATAACCTCTCTTCCTACAGCTTCTTCATCACTAATCTTCCTAAAAAATACATAACTTGGATAGGGCATATGACAATACACATGAAATTTGTCCTTTCCTCTATACTCCCCATACTTCTCTCTTAGAAATTTAACCTTCCAGTTTTCAATACTCCACATATCTTCAATATCACCAGTCACTAATTTTTTAACCTTAACCGACAAGCATTCCCCTTCTATACTCTTGATTTTGGTTAGGTCAACTGCAACTCTATTCGACTCTAACCATTCAAATATTTCATCTATTATTTTGAACTCCATTCCCATAAGTTTTAAAGTAGGGGGATCAAGACCAGTTACCTTCCCATACAGACTCTTTCTTTTAGCACTGGTGTGTTCCTCCTGGCCGTCGCCATTGCCGCCTAAACCACTGGGCTCTTCCTTTTCTTCACCACCATCTGTTATCTCTGCCTCAACATTCTTTTCACATTGACCTTTATTTTCTTCGGGAAGGACTTCGGCCTCAATTTGGTCAGTCATTTGTTCATTCTCCATGACCTCTGAAGGTTGAGAAGTTCCAAGAAGTTCTTTTTCTAGTATGGGAGAGTTAGGGCTAGAAGCCATTCTTCAGCAGGAATTCGATGAGTAGAGGGATCGAGAAGTAGTTTGACAAGAGGATTAGGGAGAGGAATCAGGATGATTGTGAAAATGGCCGAGAAGAAGGGGATATGGAAGGATTTGGACAACTTAGAAACCAACACCAACTCTTCACATTACTTCCTCGTTTTCCGCATAAACCTTTTTCCCTTTCCAAGATTTGCAATGATTCTCTCTTGCCAAATTCCAACATACCATAACTTCCAACTTCTATTTTTTAAACACCTTTTCTTCTTTTCATTTTTTTTGTTTTTTTTATGAATTTTTCGACAGAAAATAATAAACAAAATAAAAATATTTACACTGAGCTTAAGGCAAGGATTACCTCGAATTTGACAGACACCTAAGTGTTTTCTGAGACTTTCAAAAGTAGCAGTATCCAACGGCTTTGTAAAGATATCAGCAAATTGCTTGTGTGTTGTAACATAGACTACTTTTCACTTCCTTCCTTTCAACAAGATCTCTAATAAAGTGATGCCTTATGTCAATATGTTTGGTTCTCGAGTGCTGGACTGGATTTTTCGAGATATCAATAGTGCTTGTGTTGTTACATAAAATCTTCAAGGGGCCTTGATGAATTCCACAGTCTTTCAACATTTGTTTCATCCATAATAATTGTGCACAACAGCTTCCTACTGCAAGATACTCAACTTCTGTAGTAGACAAAGAGATCGAATTCTGTTTCTTACTATACCAAGATACTAAGTTCGTACCAATAAAGAAACATCCACCTGTGGTACTTTTTCGATCATCAGCATTACTAGCCCAATCAGAATCACTGTACCCATTCAACTCAGAATCTTGATATTTAGAATACCAGACACCATACTCAGAAGTCCCACTTACATATCGAATAACTCGTTTAACTGCGGTGAGATGTGACTCCTTTGGATCAGCCTGAAATCTTGCACAAATCCAAAGCTAAAACATATATCTGATCTACTAGCTGTTAAATACAATAAACTTCCAATCATGCCTCTGTATAATTTCTGATCAATTGCAACTCCTTTCTCACCCTTTACCAGTTTATCAGAAACCCCCATAGGAGTTCGAACTACTCGAGCATTGCTCAGACCAAACCTCTTCACTAAATTTAGAGCGTACTTACTCTGATTTATGAATAAACCATTCCTTCCTTGCTTGACTTGCAATCCCAGAAAGTATGTGAGCTCTCCAATCGTGCTCATTTCAAATTCGGCTTGCATGATGGTGACAAAATCTTGTACCATAGAAGATGAAGTGGATCCAAATACTATATCATCAACATAAATTTGAGCAATCAGAAATTTTGATGCCTTTTCCAGCACAAATAAAGTACGATCTACTCCCCATCGATGATAACCTTTCTGAATAAGAAAGTTAGTAAGTCATTCATATCATACCCTGGGTGCTTTCTTTAGACCGTTTAGAGCCTTCTTGAGACGATATACATGATGTGGATAATGAGGATCCTCAAATCCTTTAGGTTGTTCAACATAGACTTCTTCATTCACCACTCCGTTTAGAAATGCACTCTTGACATCCATTTGATACAACATAAAGTTCATAGAGCAGGAAATAGCAAGTATATTCGAATTGACTCTCACCTGGCAACTAGTGCGAATGTCTCATCAAAATTGACTCCTTCCACTTGTGTATATCCTTGAGCTACTAGTCTGGCCTTATTTCGAGTAACTTGGCCATCAGCATTAGACTTATTCTTGAAGATCCACTTCATGCCAATGACATTAATGCCTTTGGGACGAGGAGTAAGATACCATACGTCATTGCATGCAAACTGACCTAGTTCTTCTTGCATAGCAGCAATCCAGTATTCATCTAGGAAGGCTTCTTTGTAGTTCTTGGGTTCAATGAGAGAGAAAAAGAAGTGCAATCTAGCTAGCCTTTTGTAATCCACTCGAGGAAACGATTGAGTAATTCTTATGATTGATCCAGGTTGGTCCTGTGTTGAGCATAGGGTTCGGTAGCGGGGGACGATGTTCAAACATGCTCAGCTTCGACATGTTCAGCACCAATCTTCTCAGTTGATAAGGTTCAACTTCAACTAATGGATCGGCCTTGTCAGGTTGACGCGGCTGTGTTGGAACATAAGTGTTACCAGGTTCTTCTTCTACAACATCTGACTTTTGTTTTTCCTCTGAATCATCCACAATAACATTTGTGGACTCCATGAGAGTGTTGGTTCAATGATTATAAACTCTATAGGCACGGGTGTTGACAGAATACCCAAGAAAAATTCCTGTATTACTCTGATTGTCGAATTTTGCCAACTGCTCTCTGTCTCTGAGAATGTAGTACTTGCTTCTGAATACATGGAAGTATGAGACATTAGGTTTCCTGTCCAAATCTCGTAGGATGTTTTGCTGGTGAATGGTCGCAGATATACTCGATTAATTGTATAACAAGCTGTATCAATATCTTCTGCCCACCACTTCTTGTGAATTTATTTCTCAACTAACATAACTCGGGCCATCTCCTGCAAGGTTCTATTTTTCCATTCTACAATACCATTCTGCTGAAGGGTGATAGATGCGGAGAATTCATGTTGAATCCCGAGCTCGTCACAAAAATTACCAGATTGAGAATTCTCAAACTGTCTACCATGATCACTACGAATTCGAACAATCTTTCCAACTGGACTTCCCTTTTCAGTTTGTAACTTTATTAGCGGACTTCTAAATACTTCAAATGTATCAGTTTTATCTTTCAAAAAGGCTACCCATGTAAATATGAAGAAATCATCAACACATACAAAGATTTATTTCTTTCCACCTATACTAGGTGTATTAACTGGACCCATCAAATCCATATGCAATAATTCCAGATTTCTAGAGGTGGTTATATACTGAACTAAAGAATGGGGAGATCGAATTTATTTACCTTGTTGACATGGTCCACAAACAATTCCGTCCTTGCTGGTTAAGATTGGCATACCTCGTACAACTTTTGCATTTGCAGTTTTCACCAATGTTTTATAATTGATGTGACCAAGCTTCCTGTGCCACAGAACTCCTTCATCTTGCTTCGAGATCAAACATCATACTTTCTAGTCTAACAGATAGCAATTGTCTGATGATCTTATGCCTGAAAGAACCTTGGTTTCTCCGTGTCTCACAACACATTTATATTTCTAAAATTCAACCATCATATTGTCATCACACAATTGATTTATGCTCAACAGATTTGCCTTCAGATCTTCAACAAATAGCACACTAGCGAATACTGGAAAACCTTCAATCTTTAATTCACCTTTTCCAATCACTTTACTCTTTTTTCCATCGCCGAAAGTCACATACCCGCCATCGTATGGTGTGATATTTGTGAGAAATTCTAGAGTGTCAGTCATGTGGCGAGAATAGCCACTATCAAAGTAACATGAATCTCTAGAATATGATATAAGCGAAGTGTGTGCAACCAGACATGTGCCAGATCATTTGACAACCCATACCTTTCTAACCAATTTTGTTTTCTGGACCTCACCTATGTTGAAACATACCAAGAGTTGTCGTCCTAACATTTGATCTCTGATCAATTTCCTGCATTGTTCCTCTGAATGACCTTGATATGAGCAGTAGCTACAGATGAGCGATTTTCTTTGGTGAGGCTTGCCAAGCTCCGTTTTACCTCTCGAATCTTGGTCTTGAGGGTTACTGGATTCTGTTGTATCTCGTGTGCGTCAGCCTTGTGTGGGTTGTAATACCCAACACCATGTCGCTCACCAAAGTTCCTTCCCATATCCATAATATCGTCAAGATTTGCTTTTCCAGAGTTTAGCTTAGAAATTGTTGCTTCAAAAGTCTCAGCTCTCTTAATTGCTAATATCAGCTTCCCATTTATTTCTTCATTCTCCTTTGCAAGTTCGGCAACTTTCATACGCAATTCTCTTTCTATTTCCATCAACTTCATTTTTTCTTCTTTCAGCTCTTTGTTTGTGTCAACTACTTGAAGCCACATAGCGTACATCTTCTCATAAGTGTTGTAGATTTCTTCATCACTTACAGAAATTCCATCGTCTTCATCAATGGGTGCTTCATACTGATCTATGTTGGAACATACAGCTTCAACTTTGTCCAGTGTGTTGGCACATCCATTCTTCGATGCATCATGAATTTTTTTATCCAAATGCCACGTAGTTGCTTGTAAGTTCCTCTTCATCTTTTTCATCTTCACTCCATGAGGTGACATATGAGTTTCTCTGTTTCTTTCGGGTATTTTCACATTCAGCCTGAATATGACCATATCCTTCACACTCTCTGCATTGAATTCGTCCAGGTTGTTTTGGTTCACTACTTTAATTTCTGAAGAACTGCTGATTTCCCTGCTCAAACCTTGTTCCACGATTATTTCCAGAATCTTGTGGCCTTGGTCTATTTCCACCAAACCTCTCCTGAGATTTCTTGTTAACTACCTTCTTCAGCATCCTTGAGAAGTTCTTCGTGATGAGTGCAAGTTTTTCAAATTCATCATCATTGTCAGACTCGTGATTGTCCTTTGATGAAGATGTTTTGAATGCAAATTCCTTAGGGACTCTTTTTCTAGCTTGTTGGAACGTCGTCTCATATGTCTGTACTGATCTCATTTGTTCATCTAGGCTCATGGTGGCTACGTCTCTTGCTTCTTCTATTGCCGCAACCTTCATTGCAAATCTCTTAGGAAGTGATCTCAAGGTATTTTTCACTAACTTTGTCTCTTTATAAACCTTTCCAAGTTGATATGACATGTTGGAGATGTCCCTGAGTTTTCCGTTGAATATAGCAATAGTGTCATCCTCCTCCATCTTGAGTTCCTCAAACTTTGTAGCCAACATCTGTAGTTTAGAGTCACGAACTCGACTAGTTCTTTCATGAACAGTTTGTAGAGTATACCATGATTTCTTGGCTTGATGACATGTAGAGATGAGTTTGAACTGGTTTTCATCAACCGCAATGAAGATTGCATTCAGTGCCTTTGAATTTTCTAGAGATGCCTTGAGGTCATCACGAGTCCAACTAGCTTTGTCTTTGAGTTTCTGCTCCCTTTGACTTTACTCTCCTTCTGTCGCCTTAGAGATTGTATCTTCCGTAGGGTGATTCCACTCATTCTCAACATAGAACCACACAAGTTCATCCAGTGAGTTGATGAAAACTCTCATGCGTACCTTCCAATAGTTGTAGTTGTTGCCTTCTAGCAGAGGTGGTCGAGACACCGAAGCTCCTTCTTTAGTTTCCATGGTAAAACCGGATCACAATTTCCTTGACACAACCAAGGGAATAATAAGTGACCAAGATCTGATACCAATTGAAATTTGGTTTTACAAAATTTTTGTAATACTTATTAGTATGTTCCAACATGACCTATCTAACCAAGTATGCAATAAATTAAAGCATTAACCACATAAGACTTAGTTACGCAGTTCGGTGAAATTCACCTACATCCCCGGGGCCTGACCCAGTTCAGAATAAATCCACTAATTAGAAAGATACAATACAAAGTACATCATACAGAATACATATCTTTATTAACTATAACATGTGAATTCTGCAAGTTCCCCTTGCCACCGATCCACCTTGATCAGACTCCCTAATCTCCTCCTCCCGAGGAATTAAGGCATATGATTCTGAATTTTGAACAGCAGGTCAAGTATGTTGGAACATAGAAATTTGGCTCTTTGCAATCCTCTCGAAAGTATAAAAATCTGTATGCAGATTTTTCTCTGTTAAATCCGTGTACATGCAGCCGTGATTGTCCCCTTTTATATCCATGAGCAGATCGCAATACTCCTTGATTATCTCCACAATATTCCTATTCCAAATCTGCTTCTTGAAGCATATCCAAATCTCATAAATAAAGGGATTTTCCTTATTACAATATATCTCTTAGATTCGCAAATCTCAACTCCATATACGTAGGGATTTTCCATAAATAAATTATGCTTCCATACGCCTAATATATAGCAGAATATACAGATTTCCATAACTCACAAATACCATAATATTTTCTTTTCTTTTTCCATGAAAATCCTTGGCGTAAATATGTTATTTTCGCATGTTCCAACATAGAAAGTTTTTCGTTTCCAAATATGTTCACAAAAATTGCCAATTAAATATTCAATGCAAATCTCTTGACTTTACAGTTTATAGGGTTAACCTCGAAACGCTCTTACGACGGAGCTCCTGCCCGCCGCTACTGCTCGAAGCTTCATCCCTCGAATATGTCTGACGGAGTTCTTGCTCGCCGCTGCTGCTCGAAGCGTCATCCCTCCTTGAAGCCTGCATCATTTTATGAAAAATATAACCCGCATACACAAAGCAGATTTGTCTGTATACACAAAGCAGATGTGAAACTGGCAGATTTTGGGTTGGCAATGATTTGCACATTGGATAACATCAAATCTTGCAAAGGGAACGCATTTTCGCTGGTGCCAAAGCCTGGCCCTCAAAAGCTTGCCCATCGATGAGCTCGTCTCTCCAAGAACAGTGTTAGAATAAAGCAAGTAAATGGTTAGATAATATTTTATTCCATGTTGATGACTAGTACTAGAGTTATATTTACACTAGTCTTCTTTGTACTCTATATATATTCTTCATCATTAATCAGAATCATTATGGAAAATTACTTTATCATGGTATCAGAGCAAACCTGGTTCTAAAACCCTTTTTGTTTTTGGCCGCAGCCTTCTCCCTCCTTGCTTTCGCCGGCGGCGATCTTCTCCTTTCTCCTTGCAATTTTTTTTCCTACTCTCATTATGCTTGACGAGAAATTGTCTTATAATACCTTGCTCTACATGATGGCTATCAAATTGTCATCATCCAATTATTTGTTGTGGAAACGTTAAGCTGGTTATGTTCTCCGACCTTAGAAGCTTTATGGTTTTCTTGATGGTTCCAGGCCGGCCGCCGCCTCTTCCATCTCCTACACTACGGCCGTTGGTTCCACTCCAAGCTGTGGCTCCACCACCAAGACTGATCTCATGGAGGCTTACTTGAAGGCCCATTTTAATTATGATCTCTGGGTTGATGAAGATCAACGTGTGTGCAGTCTTGTTTTTTCTTCTCTCACCCCAAAGGCCTTAGCAGTTTTACCTGACTGTGCCACTTCAGAGGAAATCTGGGACAATCTTCAGTCCATTTATCACAACAGCAGTGTATCATCCATCATTCGTCTTCGTGCTGCTTCCCACGGTATACGTAAGACTAGTACAGTTCATGAACTCCATCTCTAATTTAAAGAAATTTTTGAGTAGTTGTCTATGATGGGTTCTCCTGTATCGAATGAGGATCAACTTATATGGTTTTTAACTGCTCTTGGAACTGAGTTTAAGGATTTTTCTGCACCTTTAATTAATTCCTCCCCTACTCCATTGTATGCCGATGTTTTATCTCGTGCCAAAAACCACAAAGCTTTTTGGAAAACTTTACAGGACCATTCAACCCCAGCCACTGGGCCTGCCACCTTCACAGCAGGCATTTTTCCCTCGGCCGACCGCGCGTGGGATCATGCACCGGCAAGAGGTGGCGGCGCGTCCGGTTCACACGCCACCAGGGGAAGTCGTTTTGGAGGATGGAGGGGTGGCAGGTCTGGTGGTCAGTTCATGGCAGGGTCTGGTCGTGGTCGGCCGCAGTGTACTTGGTGTGGTCGTCTCGGTCACTATGCTGCGACTTGTTACAAGATGCTTGCTCAGACTGGTTCTCAGGGTCCAGCTAATCGTACAGACTCCACTCATCTGGCCGAGCATTTTCAGTCATCGCTGCAGTTAGAGCCTACTGCACGATCCTCCGATTGGTATGTTGACTCCGGTGCCACCAGTCATATGGCATCCCCCACCTTAGGCTTGGAGTCTGTCTCCCCATATTCTGGTAATTCTCGTGTTTGTGTTGGTAATGGAGCTTCTATTAGAATCTCTCATGTTGGTGATGCTAAACTTTCTGATGATTTATGCCTGTATGATGTTCTGGTTGTTCCCAATATTACTAAGAATCTGGTGTCTATTAGTAAACTTACCAGAGATTTAAAAAAAAATTCACTTTTGATGATCGAAACTTTGTCATTCAGAACAAAGTGTCCAAGGCGGTCGTGGTCAGGGGCCACAATGATGGTGGTCTCTATGTTTTGGATAAAGGCAATTCAACATTTTTCTCGCATTTGCAGCAGAATAAAGGACGGGCATCTTATGAGTTGTGGCATGCTCGCTTGGGTCATGCATCGGCATCAGTAATCTCTAGTTTACAGAAGTCTGGTTTAGTTTCTTTGTCTTCTTTGTTGCCTAAACCTGTTGCCTGCACCCTTTGTGTTATGGCGAAAGGTCAACGGTTGGCGTTTGTTGAGAGCCATAAGCGTGCTACACATGTACTGGATTTGATTCATTGTGACTTATGGGGACCTTCCCCTGTTTTATCGACACATGGTTTTTCATACTATGCTTTATTTTTGGATGACTATTCTCGTTTCACCTGGCTTTATCCACTTCGTCGCAAGTTAAATTTTTTGATGCATACTTACAAATTGAGGCCTTTGTGGAGAATCAGTTCTCATCCAAAATTAAGTTGTTTCAGAGTGATGGTGGTACTGAATTCCTGAACAATCGCCTACGGGGTCATTTTTCCACTAAGGGCATTCATCGCCAGATCTCGTGTCCTTACACTCCGGAATAGAATGGTCGTACGGAGCTCAAACATCGGCATGTTGCCGAGATGGGTCTTACTATGCTTTTTCATTCGCATCTGCATGTTTCTTACTGGGATGATGCATTTGTTGCAGCTGCATATACAATCAATCGACTGCCTACTCTGGTTTTGCATGGTTCTTTGCCTTATGATCTTCTATATGGTCGTGCTCCTTGCTACTCAAATTTTCATCCTTTTGGGTGCTGGGTTTTTCCATTTGTTCGACCGTATACTGATCATAAGTTATCTCCCCGTAGCATTCCATGTGTTTTTCTTGGCTACAGTTCCCAGTACAAAGGTTTTCGATGTCTTGATGCTTCTACAGGCAGAGTCTACATCACTCGTCATGCTCGTTTTGATGAGACATACTTCCCATTTGCTCCTTCCACGTCTTCGGGATCTTTCGCATCCAGCCTTGATGTTTATGCTTTTCTTGATCCTGATGGCGATCCTGTGATCTCTGTGCCACTTTCGACTTCATCTCACGCACCACAATGCACCATGTGCTCACCGGATCTGAAACCAGCTTCTCTGCCGCCGGATCTAGAACCAGCTTCTCTGCTGCCGATTCTGTCTTCTCCGCCGCCGGTTACGGTCCCTCAGCCATCATCGATCGCGTCTTCTCTGACCTTGTCCGTAGGTCGCCACTCGCAAAGCTCTTCCGAGTCTTCTCCGGTGTCGTCCGCTAGTTCTCCTCCAGCCTCGCCGCCTCCACCTTGTACTCATCGGATGGCCACTCGGTCAGCCACTGGTGCCATTCAGCGACGGGATTATTTGGACATTATTGCACATGGTCTTACTGTTGCACTGCTTTCTCAGACAGAACCCACAGATTATCGACAGGCCCTTCGGGATCCAGCCTGGGTTTCAGCTATGGACGATGAGATGTCTGCTCTTCGTCATCAACACACTTGGGACTTGGTGCCTCGGCCCTCGGATGCCAACATCGTTGGCTCCAAATGGATCTATTGGCTCAAGTATCGTCCGGATGGTACGATTGATCGTCACAAAGCCAGACTTGTGGCGCAAGGTTTTTCGCAGATTCTGAGTTTTGACTTTGACCATACGTTCAGTCTTGTGGTCAAAGCCTCCACTGTTCGGATGGCCCTTGCAATTGCCACCATGCATTCTTGGCCACTTCATCAGCTGGATATCAAGAACGTCTTTCTTAATGGTGTCCTGGATGCTCCGGTCTACATGAAGCAGCTAGTTGGTTATCAGGATTCATCTCATCCGGACTATGTTTGTCTTCTGCAGAAGGCTATTTATGGTCTTAAGCAGGCTCCTCAAGCTTGGTTTCAGCGGTTTAATAGTAACCTTACCCAGCTTGGTTTTTGGTGCAGTTCGGTTGACACTTCTTTATTTGTTCTGGCGCGGGGATCCTCCTTGATGTACCTCCTTATGTATGTGGACGACATCATTCTTACTGGGAATGACTCGGATCTTCTTCGTCGGTTCATTGCTCGGACGCACAAGGAGTTTGCTATCAAGGATCTTGGTTCTCTTAACTATTTTCTTGGTCTTGAGGTTTCTCCTACTTCCTCTGGGTTGCTTCTCGGCCAGGCGAAGTATGCTCGAGACATTCTGACTCGGGCTGGTATGTCTGATGATGCACCGATTTCTATGCCGTTTGTTGTCGGTTCTCAGCTGCATAGTTCCACTAGTCCGTCGTTCAAGGATCCTACTCTTTATCGCTCTCTTGTTGGGGCACTTCAGTATCTCACCATTACTCGTTCAGATTTGGCCTTCTCGGTCAACACGGTGAGTCAGTATTTTCGGGATCCTAGAGATGATCATTTTGCTGCAGTTACACGGATTTTGCATTATGTTCGTGGTACTCTTCATTTTGGTTTAATTTTTCATTTCGCGAGTACTACGGATGTTTTAGGCTATTCTGATGTTGGCTGGGCCCGTTGTCTGGAGACTCATCATTCCACTTATGGATGTGCAGTCTATCTGGGTGGGAATCTTGTTTCTTAGAGTGCCAAGAAACAACCCACTGTTTCTCGTTCCAGTACGGAGTCTGAGTATCATGCTCTTGCCAACACTGCTTCGGAGGTTGTTTGGCTCACTCATTTGCTTCGTGATCTTCGGGTTCCGCTTTCTGGTTCGCCGTTGTTGTTATGTGACAAGAGTAGTGCTATCTTCTTGGCTCAGAATCTGGTGGCGCACAAGCGGGCTAAGCATATCGATATTGATTATCATTTTGTTCGTGAGCTGGTGACTTCTGGCAAGCTGCGCGTTGCTCATGTTCCTACTTCTCTTTAGATTGCTGACATCTTCACCAAGGGACTCTCTCGCCCGTTGTTCGAGTTCTTCAGATCCAAGCTTTGCGTCGGCGAACATCCGACGCTTCGCTTGAGGGGGGGTGTTAGAATAAAGCAAGTAGATGATTAGATAATAGTTTATTCCATGTTGATGACCAGTACTAGAGTTATATTTAGACTAGCCTTCTTTGTACTCTACATATATTCTTCATCATTGATCAGAATCATTACTTTATCAAACATATTCGTGTAGGGCATGTCCCTTGACCACTCAACGTCGCCCCTCGATTCCAGCCATCTTTCAAAAATACCTCGGCGTCAACCACCGCCGAAGAAGGGCGCCGTCCCTCGAGCTATCGCCATTTTTTTATCAAGAGGAACAACTTTTCAGGAGTATGTCTTTGCAAAAGAAAGATCAGGAGTCAACAATCAAGATGAAATGGTTGGGAACATGTCATTAGAAAGCGTCTTCACAATTTTGATGCCTAGAGAAGAGCCTCGTCTCTCGAGGAAGCATCTTCAATTCCAATAATTTAGACGCTGATGCTTACGTCAGCTCCAAATGCAATTTCTTGAATGACAAGGGTTGAACGTGAGATGGTCTCGAGCTTCAGTGTCATTGGCAATTGACGAAGGCTGTAGAAGAAGTTGGGACTACTATAGTGACCAAGGCTTTCTGAGTATTGCTGGAAATTCAGAAAGGGTCAAGTACCTCGATGGAATACGCCAAGCACCCTGCAACCGCGGCCATGGAGCTTCAACGAGGGCGGGCGAGGATGACCTAGGTGTGATACTGGAGGAGAGGCAAATTTTTGGGCCAGTTCCAGTTTCATCCTAGGAATTCTCATCAGCTACGATCACATGTAAAAGGCGAGAAGCCGATTGATGTTTTGCGTAAAGTGTGCGGAAATGATAGATGTGCCGACCGTGGTGCTGTTGAACCAAATTGGGCATCGTTAAACCTGGGAGTTCTTGTCTGCATTGAGTGTTCAGGTGTTCATCGTAATTTTGGTGTGCACATATCGAAGGTAACAAGGGTAGTTTCTTAAATGTGCCATGAGACATCTTAAACCCAAATCATTTCCGTTGTGATAATCATGGCTGGTAGACATGGGTCTTTGTAAGAAGGGAAACTAACTTGTAGTTTTTCTTACATTATCATTTCTATGAAATTAAATTATTGTGTATGATCCTTCCATTGTATCTCTTCTGGGTAGTTCTTATTTGTGTTTTGATTCCCCGGGATGACTAAGTACGTGAAGGTATGAATACTAACTTCCGCGACCTGTGATTTAGTTTATTCAAGTATGCAGGATGACATTACAACTTGTGCAGAGTTCCTAGTATTCTTTCTGCTCTTTGCATTACTACTCACTTCTGTGATGTTTTCCCCATTTGTTTTTATTTAGACTCTCATTTTTCTTCTTCCCTGGTTTCAATTCAGCCGCATGCACTCGAAAGTAAACCAGAGATACATATGTAAATATATGAAATATTGTAATTATGGGATTCGAACATCTGATCATAGAGGTTCCCTAATTTGACCAAGAAAGCTGTTTGGGTTTTTGTTTGTTGGTACATGACATGTGATGCCGTTGTGGTTTTCTTTTTGGTTGAACTAACTAATGAAGTGAAGATGCTACTTCGTGTTCTACTTTTTAGTTGGGTAGATTTAACTCCTTTCTTTAGGTGGGGATGAAAGATTGTGGTAAAATGTGTGCACAGAGCATATGACATATGTGCACGATTACTTGCTGGTTACCCTACAACCCTCACTGAAGATGAGACTATTGTCACATTTTTCATGTTTTGATTGTGAACATGGGAATTCTTACTTCCGCTTATATGTGTCCAGAGTTGGCAGATTCTAATCAAGTGTCTAATAAACTTACTTTAAGTTATTTTTATAAATTTATTTTAAATATTTTTTATGATTTTAAATAATTTGGGGGCTATAGCTAGGTATCAAGGATGAAAGAGGTTACGTCTTAATTGACTTCCTTAAAGAGAGACACAAAGCTAGATTAAGATATTTAGACTACTTTGATTAATGGATATTGTATATAGGAGAAGATTGACATAGCTCTTAAGATATGTGAACAAAACCATGCTAAAAATCATTTCCCAAACTCCTGCACTAATAATGTGCCTGTGTATGTTATGATTTTTGTGAAGTAATTGATACTTTGTCTGTTGCTGAGATTATGCACTTGCATGATATTACTTTTATTGCCCTGTATCATTTGTCATGACTTTAGATAGGGTGGGCTTAAATTTGTGCTCAAATACCATCATTTATTTATGACATTGAATATGGCCTAAAGGCTAGGGTACGGATTTGTGATTAAGTTATTGACGTTGCTGACATTGATGTTGCTCTTATTGTTTTCAGAGGGTTATTAGTTGTATGCTACGTGCTATTACAGATGATCGAGTGGTTTGCTCTTCAATGGCACTCTAGATGATATTTTCAACTACGGCTGATGATCGAGTGGTTTGCTCTTAAGTGGCACTCTAGATGATATTTCCAGCTACTAGATGATATTTTAAGCTATGGCTAATGATCAAGTAGCTTGCTCTTAAGTGGCACTCTAGATGATATTTCCGGCTGTAGCAGATAATCGAGTGGTTTGCTTTTAAGCAGCACTCTAGATGATATTTCCAGCTACGACTGATGATCGAGTGGTTTGCTCTTAAGCGGCACTCTATAAGATATTTCCAATTACGGCTGATGATCGAGTGGTTTGCTCTTAAGCGGCACTCTAGATGCTATTTCCATCTACAGCTGATGATTGAGTGGTTTCCTTTTAAGCGGCACTCTGGATGATATTTCCAGCTACGGCTGATGATTGAGTGGTTTGCTTTTAAGCATCACTCTAGATGTTATTTCCAGCTATGGCTGATGATCGAGAGGTTTGCTCTTAAGCGGCACTTTAAGTGATATTTCCAGCTGAGGCTGCTGAACGAGTGGTATGCTGATAAGCTACTCTCTCTGTAATGGTTCAAGTAAGATGAAAATCTACTATTTCTGTGATGATTCGAGTATGTTGATAAACTACCCTCTTTAGTGGTGGTTCGAGTATTCTGATAAGCTACTCTCTCTGTGATGGTTCGAGTATGCTGATAAGCTACTCTCGCTGTGATGGTTCGAGTATGCTAATAAACTACCCTCTAGTGATGGTTCGAGTATGCTGATAAGCTACTCTCTCTGTGATGATTCAAGTATGCTGATAAACTACCCTCTCTAGTGGTGGTTCAAGTATGCTGATAAGCTACTCTCTCTGTGATGATTCGAGTATGCTGATAAGTTACTCTCTCTGTGATGATTCGAGTATGCTGATAAGCTACACTTATTAAAATAAGTGCACCAAAGGAAACCACTGTCCAAAGTTAAACGACATCTTCCTCAACTCCTGATTCATTATTAAGAAATCATACTCCCAACATTACATCCAACTATGAGATTTAAAATTACAACAGGTATGTTTAGTGCTACATTTTCACCAACTTGCTCAGCTTTGTATGCCTAGAGCGATATGGTCCCAATCTACGTCGAGTCTAAAACTCTGCAGACTTGATCGAGGTATTTTACTTCAAGTATACCTCGCTAAATATATATATATATATATATATTACAATATATAGCATGATATGTTGCAATGATAAACTCTCCTAAAGACTCCATGAGGGACTCTATGATGAAGTTTTATCGAGAAGTCCACCCTTGAAGTAGGAATCGTTATTTGCAAGATCTCCAAACATTGTATTATAGGCCTCAATAGTCCCTCGTTAGACGTTGATTTCTTCCTTGGCATACCTGTTTTGCTCCACCATCTTGCTAACACGAGCTTGAAATCTTCTTGCCTCATATGGTCGGGTGACTATTATTACACCAGGATTCTAAATCTTCGTTGGCGATGGTTAAGTCCCGCTTATCCCTTATCAACTCGAGGGATGGTTATAGTCGAATGATAACGAGACTCCTCCAATGCTTCCTTCAGATATGTTGAAACTTTTTAGTTAGGGTCGCCTTGTTGGTGCAGGATTTGAGTAAAGAATGTTGGCGCTAGTGTTATATGTTTTCTCTGAGCTTCACTTATGAATCTTGAACTTTTTTAACCCAGCCGATCATCGATGTTGGGGCTCGATATAAAACTTCCCTTTTACAAAATAAATAAATAAAGGCGTAGCTCGAAAGCACGAGATTTTAAGAGACCTTTCGAGCGAAGGAGGAAAACTCAATATATTCAAGGATATGATATTAAGAAGACTAAGGCATTCCTACGATGTTAACATATTTGAAGTTAAGTTGATTCGAATAGTTGAACATAGTTATCATGCCTCGAGTTCTCTGGGGGGCTCTTGATGATACTCTTATGAAGTTAAGAGATGTGCCGCAACCCAACTAATTAAATAATATCTTTGGAAAAACTTAGCCCAATAGGGTTTAATCATGAATTGGTCAAGATTGCCATTTAATACATATTTAATAAGAATTACAGTGACAGGCAATAACTGTTAGGGTTTAAATTAGTATAAATATGAAGGTATATGTCATTCTTTTTTTATTCATTCACTATTATTCCTTATTGTTGATATTGGGGGCTAACTTTATCATCGAATGGTTTTCCCCCGAATCATCTCCGAGAGATTTATTTTGCAGATCATATGCTAAGGATCTGATGGTTCAAGTTCTTGACGGTTTTCCGTCATACACATAGCAATACAAACTGTATACAGTAAAATAGCACCTACATAGCATAATCCTTAAAATTAATCACCCATTTGCCATAGACCTTTTGAATGTGTGATTTACCTCCTCAATGATGGTTGTGGTATTGGCGCGATTGGACCCTAAGGGCGAGAGTCTCGCTTTATGAATGTGTGATACATTCAATTTGTGACGTTGTGTAGAATATGGGCGTGGGGTTGATAAGTTCAATTTACTCTTCTTTTTAGTTCGTCCTGAATATATCATTTTAATGTATAGTAAAGTTTTGCAATATACAACATAAAGATAAAACGAGAACTTGCTCGTTAATTAATGGTATTGCCGTCACAAGTAATTTTGATCGTGTAAGTTCCTTTCCAAACATTTTATGTTAACGGAAACAAATACTCCTTCCGTCCCACCTTATTCTGCACAAATTTATTTTTTTGAACAAATACTCCTTCCGTCCCACCTTATTCTGCACAAATTTATTTTTTTGATAAAAAAATACTAAATTTTAACCACATATTTGAATAGGTATATGATTAGATTCGTCATAACATACAGATTTGTGTGTGTCATTATTGTCCGTAGCTACACATATTTACAGTCAAATATGTTTATTGGAGATCATGAAAAGATTCTTTGAAGAATATGTTGGGGGCAGAGGGAATATAAAATCTGTATGTTTAATTTGTCAATTGATTGATGAATTTTTGTACCCTATGCCACGCGTCATTAATGATTGGACGAAGGAAAAACAATAATGGTCTCACTCGACCTACATGGATGAGATGAAATTGGTCATCTAAATTGGGCGAACCTATTCTCTCTCCATACTCATCCCACAAGTTCATCTCATTTTAATCACTCATTCTTTTTTTCAAAATTCAGTTCATTCCCACTGAGTCCCCTATAAACTGCACACTTACATCAACTCCCTACTAGTCACGTCCCCTGTACTGTCATCAACTTTGTGATTCTAGAATACTAAATCTCTCCTCAAAATATTTCTTATCGATGTACATTCGATCTACCCATTGTACCTGTTCATTGGTTGAAGGAATTTGTTTAAGTGAGAACATTGTGTAAATTTTTATTTAATTTTTCTGAAATCAAACAAACAGCCAATTTGTTCTCCAATGCAGTCTTTTTAGAGAGAATTTTTGAGATATGCGCCATCTCTTAGGTTAGTAGGGCAACCATAAAAACCATCTTTAGAGCATTCGCATTGTTACATGGTACATGCCGTTATGCACTGTAAAGGTTATCATTGAATTTGTTCTCATATGCCAAAAAAATGACGAATTATTCTATAGAGGTATCTTTGCGTGATCACTTATCACCTTCTTGTAACTTGTAAGCAGCAGTTTACAGATTATCAGAGCCTACAAAACATTATCGTTTTAGTTTAATGTGTCAAAATTTTTGGTAAACCTTACTGTCAGCTTAGAACTCCTAAAACTAAAAGGCTACCCAACAACACAGGTAATATTCAGTCTAAAGGTACAATCTTTGCAGCATGGACCAAATAAAGTGGAGTTGGATTTACTCCCTCTTGCAAGAATTGGACGTAAAAGTTGAGGATGAGAAGATCTTCCCAACTTAGCCACGACCCTCTATTCTATGGTGTGCATCAGGAAACAAATTCTCAGGGGGCTGAAATCAATCAACTTGTTCATGAAAGTAACAATGATCGACAGGGAACTGAGCAGTGGCGCGGCCAGTGTGCCCGTCCCATTAAAGATTGAATCCCAAAATAGCAGTAAGATAATATGAAGTGAACCAAACTTCAATCATAATTTCCACACATGAAAAAGTCACCCAATTGTGCAGTGTGCATTAAGAGTAGGAGGACCTTTTATCCCAACCAGCTCGTTGTTCTAGCAGAAGTGTTTCATTTGAGGTAAGAAGTATTACTAGGAAATTCTTCTGTGACATGGACATTCAAGTCTAAAAGCAAAAATGGTAACTGGTTTTTTTTTTTTAATCATAAGCACAAATGCCCTCTTTGAACAAAGTTAGTTTCCTAAAGCAGAAGCAGGTAGCAAAAATATAAGCATCATACATTTATAAAATTCTTTTGGTAAGCATAGCAAATTATACTTAACTGTAGGAATTAGGGAGAAAATGTGGATTATAGGTCATCTTTCACAGTAGTTAACAAAACTACAAATTAGAACAGCAAATTCAAGTTGTGACACATAATCATAAATAATGACAGCATGGTGTTTACCTTTACTGCTATTTGTGTGTAGATTGGTGAGTGCCACAGCAGCTTGAGCACCAATTGATGCATTATTTTTCAGCAGTGCAATGTCTGACATCATTTAAGGATTTCGCACAAATAGACGGCCAATTTCACTGGAAAGCATCCTCATTGCATGCTATCAGAAGAAAGACTAGTGTTTTATATTGTTTAAACACTTATCCTGTAGCTGTAATGGTGCCGCTCCAACCCACCAAAATCAAAAATTAAAATTAAAAATTCAACATCGCCATATCCATTAACAACAATTAAGGATACTGGCAGCGAGAGAGGTTCCACCCGTTAGCTCATTGACCCTAGCAAGTAAGAATGGAGTTTCAGTACTACCAGTGATGCGCCTCTCCCTGCAATCGTGATTAGTTAAACGTAACTCTTGCTCCTTTATAATTGTGAATCAATTAAACAGGTAAAAGATGGGATGGTAGGATGATTTGCAAGCAATGTCACAAGTGGCTCGATAAGATACAAACCGTGCTTCTTGAATGGCTTGTTGGATTGCAGACTCGATCAGGTTCCCTGAAGCTGAGTGCTCGGGAGGAATAGGTACTGCTATAAGTATTCCTGTCTTGAGATTGAGTTTCATGTTTGTATCTGCCAGATAATATTATAGAGATGGATTCCTCAGGTATGAAGCGTTCAATCATTGAAAGGCAACAAGATAAAACATTATCAACTTATCATGGCATTCAACTTACCTATTAGTCGAGCGCAAACTTCAGGAGTGTCAACTCGGCAAGGAGCCTATGCAATTTTGTGTGTCAGCAATTCTAAAATTAGGCAAGAGATGAACAATAATTTATCACTCAGAGAACTCTAAATTAAGCTTGCAACAACACTGGCCAGGTCATCTAACATAATAAGAAATAAACAAGAGAAGTACAGCCCACCACATTTTCTCTCTCCATCCCATAGGACAGCATATATAAGAACAGTTACACACAACTTTCATAGACTAACAATATAACACTTCTAAAAGCACATAACAGTGAAAAATGCATTAGATGAAATTATCGCTCACATTTACTCATTACTCAGTGCTTTGTTAAAACTTTGGTCATAATTCGTTTCCATAAAACTTTTCTTGCTACTCCGATAAGCTCCTATTCTGCTACTTGCGGTAACAAGCATAATGCATCTACTGTGTAGAGCAGTCCCCTTAAATGTAGTAGCCATATAGGAACTAGTTTGTTCTCAAATATCATCTTCTCCAGAGCTCAGGGATTCAAACAAAAACTAACACAATGTATGAAAGGTTCTATATTTGATGTTTACATATGTAACTGTAATCATTTTTATTTGCTTATTAACCTTTCAGCAGAATTTCACCTCTAAACACATTGGGAATTCATCAACAGCAAAAGCAGAGTTGAAATAAAAATGCAGCACTCAATGGAATACACAAAAACCTAGCGAGAGAGAGAGGAAGAGAGGGAGAGAGGGAGAGAGTGGGGATACCTTGAAGCCACTATTAGCAGTGAAGAAGGCAGGAAATTCATTGGACTGGTAAGCTGCAACACACACTCCTTGAGTCTCCTGTGTATATATAGGACTACAATTACCATCAATGTTCTCATAAGATGCATAAATTGGGAGAATTAATTAAAGTGAGAGAGATTACCAAATACTCAAGGGTTCTTGGGATGTCTAAAATTGATTTTACACCAGCAGATATTACTGCCACTGGGGTCCTTCCTAGTTCAGTGAGGTCTGAAGATATATCCATTGCTAAAACACAAAACAACAAATAGCATTTCAAATATAAACAAGTAGAGATCAAACAGCTCAGATAAGTTCTTATAGAAAAGGCAAAAGTGCAGTTTCCATGAAATTCGTGTTCAGGATAATTTTAAATTCACCAACTAATATTTATACCACCAAGATGGTTTAAAGTAAATGCAAATCATACAATTTTTTATATATCTTTTCTTTAGAGCCATTTAACCTCGTAACTTGGGTCTTGACTCTTATATCAGCATTCGTTTACGTTAAATGAACCATATCCTAGAATCGTCTAGAGGTCTCTTACTCAAAATTCCTACTTAAAATCAGTTCAGCTAATGCATCCTAATTCACAATGGTCCATCAGGTGAAGAATAAATTTTATTTCTAAGCTTGTAATATATATTGGATTTTTCCCCGTGATCTTTATGATCTTCAACTTTTCTATTAGCTTTTAGTGGTTGAGTGTGTCTGGGTGTCACTATTTTAGGAAAGAATTAAATGACTTAAGTTGGATTAATTTCAAGGTCTATAAAATCATCTACTTCCCTTCAGAGAAAGCAGAAATATTTCATGTCAAGAAGAAGCACCCATGACATTGTTCTCTTCTTTGAAGTTGTACAATGCAACTTCACCCTTGGATGTGATGCCTAAAGGTCCCTAGGTGTTATGTCTAAAGGTAATTGGTCCTCGGGAAGTTATTGTTCTTTTTTGTGACTGAAGTCCAGAATTCAGCTCCCATTTTTAGTCACGAACTTCAGGAGTTTTCATAAGTTTAGAAAGTTCTTAGCATAAAGCACCTCATATAGCATCAAATCCTAACTCGTTTTTTACCGTGATTAGAGTATGATAACCATTTTGATCGGCCAGCTTTTGCAAAGCTTCAAATATAGGTACCTTTCTCAACTTGAGAGCATGATTCCATGCCACAAACTAAAATGCATTTAGAACCACTGCCAGAATTTTTTTTCTTAGTTCGAATTCTCTTATTCCTATTAAGCTTGATTAATTCTCATCTTAGTTCAGCAATACGTACATAATATCTGATAAACTGGATATGAAAAAAGTATTAGAAAAATTGTTCATCTACACTTCTGGTTGGAGTGAGAATGGTAACAAGAAAATAGAGTTCATGCAAGGTTTTGTATCTAACAAAAGAATGAACTTACTGTTTTCTCCATGCCTATGTACTCCTCCAATGCCCCCAGTGACAAATATAGGGATGCCTACCTGCAAAAATTTTGCAAGTTGTAAAAGTGAGCACAGTAGAAAGAGATCATGTTCTTCGATCAAGCATATAACTGTATACAAGAAACAATCACCATTGAAGCAAAAAACATCGTAGCAGAAACAGTAGTTGCCCCATTACCCCGTGTAGCCACCTAGATAGAGTTTAGTGATAGCTCGTTAATCAATAAGTGAATAAGATGTGAGTAACTGTATGATACCGAAACGTAAACAATATATATTGTATAAGCTAGTCGGCAGGATATAAAAAGCATGTACATACTTAGCTAATGAGACACCACCCTTAACAATAAAATTAAATGAAGTTACTAAAACTTGGAGAGGGTGAAAAGTTATTAAGAGCAGAAGTAAAGATCTAGACATAAGCAGAAGCCATTTGGAGACATTCAAGAAGTAGCTCTGAAAAATGTACAGAATGCATTAGAGATGCAAAAACACTTTAACACGTTAAGTTAATCAGTATAATTTGGAAATCACCTCCACAAATATAAAAACTTAATTCCTAATTAATTTACCAGTGTTGTAAGATTTCAAGGAATTGTGTGAGGCATTTACCAGGGCAAGGCAAGGCAAGGCATAAGCCATCAGCCTCAGATTTAAGAGAAACAAAAACATTCATAAATAAAAATTATATATATAATATGGTAGATGAACAAACTAGAATTCAGAAATACTTAATAAGACCATCAAATCATCTAGCTGGAATCACCATGCCACCACATTCATTTGAGGAAAAGGGAGCATTAAGTGATACACAAGCAGTTTGTTGCTTGTGTTTTATCTCTTCTTTTTTCAAAAGAATGTTTACCTACTCTTTTCTATATTGTGTTGAGAGGTTGTAGAATCTTTAAGATTACAATCACGACCACACTAAATGAAGATGAACTGAAGTGCAAAGGTATAGAACTATGATATGCTAATACAATTTCTTTCCTGTGACTAACCGACTTTTCTGTAAAAAGGCACCATGGGAGGGTTCCCTTTAAGCCAGGTAGGTGCCTCTCATACGTAATAATATAAGACCAGAGATTTTTACAAGTGTAGATTCCATCGACTTCCTACAATCAAACTATCAAAGACTTGAACACAAACATATTTAACGCTCCCAACAAGCTAGAGTTTAAATTACTTACAACAAGAGTATAAATGACTAGAGGAGCCTTGGAGATTTAACATTATTTTTTTGCAATATTTTCCTGATTTAAGTTCAAGCAATCAAAATCCTAAAGTGAAGCATAAGATCCCAGAACGAATCATTAGTACAATTAATGAAAGAAGATAATCGATGTTTGTTATATACTTCCACAAGCCAGAACATAGAATATGCATGTACTAAAGTTGTACACTGGAGCAGAAGAGATAACAAGGTTGGTGCACACATTCACTCGTACATGCACAAAGCAACTCGACCAACAACACTTTATGCTGCAACTTTAACAATCAAATATATTCTACACCAGTGTTACATCTGGATATCTTACCTTTTAACAGGTTAAAAAGGATAAAAATAAACAAATGAAGTAATGACCACTGAATCTTAGGAATTTGGGAGTAAAAGAGAGAAGTATGGGTGCTTACCACATGTGCAATGTCGCGACGAGCAGTCTTTCGAACTTGATGCCCGAGTTTTGCCAGCCTCTCAAGCTGTTGTGCATCTAAACCTAAACAGTGAAAAATACTAGGAACATGTTAGGTTAACACTATATAGCGGGTCCTAGAAACAATGAAAAGGAAGTAACCTATAAAGGGGACTCCGTTGAAAATGGCAACAGTTGCAGGTACAGCACCGTTATCCCTGACAATAGCTTCCACCTGCGTGGCCACCTCAAGATTTTGGGGATAAGGCATTCCTGGATACATACATAAACATAATCGGAAACGGCGAACAAATAGTATAGCACTAGGAATTGACTGAGTAAATGAAGAAAAGCATGATTACCATGAGAAATGATGGTGGATTCGAGAGCAACAACAGGCCTGCGGTGCAATAAAGCTTGTTTGACTTCATCAGACACTCTGATTAGCTGTCCGGACAAACAAGATTACATAGCGACAGATAAGTGAGAAAGAAATAAGAAAAGTTAAGGAATTACCTTACCTTAGTACCGGGTTTGAGGTGGTTGTTGAGGTTCGATAGCCGACCAAGAGCCGATGATTCCATGCTGCGAAAAAGAGGTGAATTCGTCCCCGAATTCTTCGACCATATGATCTCTGGTAATCCAGCCTAAACTTTAGTAGTGCTCTGTGTGCAATTACAACTGTATTCTAGCATTTTAGCTCGATGACCTAAATTTAATAGTTGGCTAATTACGGGAAATACGAAGTTTAATTAGAATAATAAAACGTACAAAATTTTAGTTATAATATTAAAAATTTATTATGTAACGTGCAGTAATTATAAAGTTTATAACTCAAAAAAATATTAATAAAGATTAAATTACCGAATCGCCTCCCAACCTCATGTTCCGGGTTCTTTTAAATACTGAAGATCTGATTTAGATTATGTTTCAGTAAAGATTCGACATAGTTTTTTAATGATACTGCCAGGAAAAGAGTCAAAATTGAAACAAGTTGTTATGATTCAATCAGGAGACACACAATTTATGGACTCCGCAACTCGAAGGATTAATTGGTTTTTTTTATTTGAAGACTCTTTGCATGCGAATATGATGCAAGATACACAAAATTTCAAGAAACTTATTTTCTTCCAAGAATAGATTCAGATTTAATGGTTTCATGCAACCCAAAAGATTTGTCTTCATTTCTTCTAATTTGTACTTTAAACCTTGGTCTTTCCAAAATTATGGAAAGACCGTCTTTCAAAAGATGGACTCATAATAGTTTTACAGACACCTATCTCTAATTATTTTAGAGGGACCCATCTCTAATATTTTTAGGGTATTTTTATCTAATTTTTTCCCATCATTTTCCCGCCAGCTAGAATATGCAAAAAAATAATTTAAAATTAATATTCAAGAAATGCAAAAAAAAAATCAATATGATCATCAAACTGAAAAATATAAATGTCCACTACAACTAGCAAAATATCAACGGAAAATTATAAAACATCAACTAAAAAATTGCATGAAAAAATATATAAAATCAAATAAAAATCATCAAAAAATGAAAAAATCATCGATTACAACTAACAAAACATTCAACTAAAAATCATAAGAGTCTGTCTCCTGTGAGACTGTTTCGTAGTGAGAATATGGATTAAACATAAATTATGGAAAATATAGGACAAGAGCAAACTAAATTCGGGGGTTAGTTAATAAATATTTTGAATTTGGGGTTTGTTTTACAAGATTGGTAAAATTTGGGGACTAATTTGCAAAACAACAAAAGGAAGCAATTCTTCCACTCACTCTTCTCCGGCGATTCTCCGTTGTTCGCGTTTGCCGCAAATCCTTTAGATTTGCCGGAAGATTCTTTGTTCTCAGGTGAGGTTTAGCTCGGCCTAGAGCTCAAAAACATGATTATTATTGGGAGCAGTGTCGACCCTAGCATTTTGGAGGTTTAAAGCAAATTAGAAAAAAAATGGGTCTCACATATAATATTCAGAGTGTGTTATATTTGTAAAATGGGGTCTCACATATAAGGGGGAAAAATCATTGAGCCAGTTATCTAGAAAATATAATATTTATTAATTTTTCCTTACTATATGACAAAGTCTTGGGATAAAACATATTTCCACATTCTTATGGAAAGACGAGGTTTAATTAGAATAATAAAAAGTAAAGGGTTTAGTTGCAATATTAAAAATTTATTATGCAACGTGTAATAGTTGTAAAATTTATAACCTGATTCATGCAACCCAAATATTTTGTGCTCATTTATTGTAATTTACACTTTAAACTTTGGTATTTCCATGATACATGAAAATACCATCTTTCAAGAGACGGAATTCATATATAGAGTAAAAATATTTTTTTAAATGATGCTCATATATAATTAAAAATTTGTGGGCTGGGGCGAACATTTCATTTGTCTCAAGGTTGGGCGGGGCTGATTGGACTAAGATTTGAACTTGAAGGCGTTGGTAATTCCGGTGGGTTGAGGAAGAAGAGGATCTGGTGGATTGAGGAAGAAGACGATCCCACGAAGAAAACTGGCTAAAAATGGCGGGTTGCAGAAGAAGACGAACTGGTGGATAGAGGAATAAGATTCTCAGGCGGAGGGAGCTGGCAAAAATGGCAGTGGATGCAGGAAGAAGACGACTGAAATTTTAGGCTTGGATACCGACTCCCCTAACCCAATGGCCATTTTCCAATTTTCAACTTATAATACATTAAATAATAATAAATAAAATAAAGATATTAAAACATCAATAAAAAATAAAATACTAAAAATACACATTAAAATAAAATAATAAATCATCAAATCAAAATATCAAAAAATTAAATAAAATATTAAGTGAAAATAAGAGGTTCATCCTGAAGTTCTGGACATTTGTTTGTGCTCCAGATATGTTATACAATGAGGAAGGGTACTTCATACTAAGAAGATTGAGGAGTGACCAAGATAGAGATGAGGTGCTTAAAAGAGGTCCTTCTACGATTTATCATATGTTTATGTTTTTACATCTATGGAAGCTGAATTTCTCTTTAGAAAGAGATATGGTTCGAACTCTGCATATATGGGTTAAACTGCCTAACTTGCCATTGCATGTGTGAGGTACTATAAGTTTAGGTAAAATCAGAAGTGCTTTAGGAAACCACTGTTTACGGATGAGTACACTGCGAACAAGCTCAGAGTTTCGTATGATAGAGTATTTGTGGAGGTAGATATATCTAAGAAGATCCCGAAGTATGTGATTATCAAAGACATTGAAGGGAACAAGATCAAGCAGGTTGTAGTTGGAGGGAAAACCAATGTTCTGTGAAAAGTGTTAGATAGGTGGGCATAAATGTAAGGAGAATGAGGACAGAAAGAGAATGACACGGAAGTGGCAAGTGAAGAAGACAGATGAGTAACCAAAGGGAATTGATCCACTGGTGAAAACTGATAATGATCCATTGGGGAAAAATGGAGAAGACGGAGCTAGGAAAAATGAAGAATGGACAGTGGTTAAAATGAATAATATGGGCAAAATGGTAGTACGAGATGAATCTATTGCAAATTCCAGTAGATATGAAGTGAATGGGGTTATTGAAGAAACTCCGGGAAGTCCCATGATCGTCTCTTGGAATGTCAGGGGGATAAAAAATACAGCAAAACAGAAAGAGATTAACTCTTGTCTCTGTGGTTTGAACTTTATGGTTGCTACGCTTTTAGAAACAAAAGTAAAAATAAAGAATGATGTCAAGGTCAAGAAGTGTTTGGTGGAATATGAAGAATAGAGGACAATTATGAAGCACATATGTATGGTAGAATTTGGGTACTTTGGGACCAAAACAAAGTGGAAGTTAAGAAGATAAAAGTTACTGATCAAATGATGATTTGTGAGGTATGTGATATGATGGGTGAACTGGTATGTTGGGTTACAACAATTTATGCTGGAAATCTGCTGAAGCAAAGAAAAGACTTATGGATGGACATTGATAAGACTCAAAACCTTATTCAGGGGCCATGGATTGTCATCAGAGATGTTAACAATGTTTTGGGGAAGGTGATAGAATTGGTGGAAATGAAGTGCAGATGGGGGAATACTGGGATTTGGAACAGATGATGATCAGGGTTGGACTTAGTGAATGTGAAAGTTCCAGAAACTTTTTCATATGGTCTAGTAGGCAGATTGACAATGTGATCTATTCCAGAATGATATAGCACTAGGAAACACCCAGTGGTTTTTTAAGTTTCCAGATAGAGTGGTGGAAAATTTAGGTGTTGGTGTGTCTGATCATGGGCTATTAAGGGTGAGAATTTTTAAGGAGAGGGGGGGGAACCAAATAATTCAGATTCATTAACTACCTACTTGAAAAAAAGAGGAAGTGATGGAAGCAAAAAAAGAAAGCTGGATGAAATTGGATGGCAAACCTATGTTTATTGTTTGGAGGAAATTCATTCGTTTGCAGGGTGACTTGAAAGGCTTTATGAAGCAACTGGGAGGTGCAAAAGGGAAATTGGAAGGAGTCAGGGAGAAACTGGAGGAAGCACAGAAGGAGCTAAGTTATCACAGAATGTGTGGAGAAAAGATCCAAAAAGTGATAGCCTGTATAGAAGAAGTTCAAAGGTTGAACTGTATCAATGAGAAAATTGCTAAACATAGATCAAAAGTGGGATGACTGAGGCTGGGAGATGGTAACAACACTTACTTCCAAACTTATGTTAAAAGTAAAAATACAATGGTGGGTATGCAGAAGTTAGAGAAGGAAAATGGTACTTTAACTACTGGTCTTGAAGGGCTAGAAGAGAAGGTGGTCAGCTTTTATGAGGCACCAGTTGGTCGAGAAGGTGATAGAACTGAAACTGTTGTTGTGGAGGCTATAATAATGGGCAAGGTTCTCAATAATGAAAGCAGGAGATGTATGATAAAGTAGGTCCATGAAGATGAAATTAACGGAGCATTGAAAGGAATTTGCAATCTAAAGCCCCCGGGAGGGGATGGTTTTAATACTAAATTTTTCAAGGCTAGCTGGGAGGTGGGCAAGGGAGACATTTTGGCTGTTGTATAGGATTTCTTTGCGAATGTGAGACTATACAGGGTTGTTAATAGCACAATAGTTACACTTATTCCAAAAAGCCCAACATCAGTAAAAGTTAAGGACTTCAGGCCAATTTCTTGTTGCTCTACGATGTACACGATCATATCAAAAGTGCTTACAAACTGGCTAAGTAGGGTGATTGAGGAAATTATGCAAGAAAACTAAGCGGCCTTAGGAAGCACTAGTTGGTCGAGAAGGTGACAGGACTGAAACTGTTGATGTGGAGGCTATAAAGATGTACACGATCATATCAAAAGTGCTTACAAACCGTCTAAGTAAGGTGATTGAGGAGATTGTGCAAGAAAACCAAGTGGCCTTGGGAAGCACTGGTTGGTCGAGAAGGTGATAGAACTGAAACTGTTAATGTAGAGACATTTTGGCTGTTGTACATGATTTCTTTGTGAATGTGAGACTATACAGGGCTGTTAATAGCACAATAGTTACACTTATTCCAAAGAGTCCAACAACAGTAAAAGTTAAGGACTTCATGCCAATTTCTTATTGTTTTACGATGTACACGATCATATCAAAAGTGCTTACAAATCAGCTAAGTAAGGTGATTGAGGAGATTGTGAGGGAAAACCAAGCGGTCTTCATCCTTAGGAGATGCATTCACGAACATATCATGCTGGCACATGAGGTAGTAAAAGGATATAATAGAAGAAGTGGTGGCCCAAAATGTACCATTCAAATGGATATCTAAAAGGCACATAATAATGTTGATTGGAATGATTTGGAAGAGATAATGTTTGAGCTAGGATTTCCTGAAAGGTATGTGAACTGGGTAATGACATGTACCACGTATGTTTCATTCAGATACCTTTTGAATGGTAGCTTAACTTGGTTTATTATGGCTAAATGTGGTTTGAGGTAGGGAGATCCTATCCCCCCGGCTGTTTGTTTTAGTCATGGAATACATGACGAGATGCCTGCAAACCATCAAAATGAATTCTTTGTTTAAGTTCCATCCAAAGTGTGATGTCCTGAATATTATAAGCCCGAGTTTTACAGAATATGTTTTATTACTGTCTAAAGGTGACGAAGTGTCGGTGGAAATCATGATGAAGGATTATAGGAAGTGTGAGGAATCCACGGGGCTGACAGTGAGTAAAATAAAGTGTTGTGTTTACTTTGAGAAAGTGGAGGATATGCAAAAAACAAGGATCTTGGAGATTATTGGGTTTGAAGAAGGTGAACTGCCTTTCAAATACCTTGTTATTCCATTGGCAAGTAAGAGGTTATCGATTCAGATGTGTCAACCACGCATAGAGAAGATTGTGGAATGAGTGAAACATTGGAGTGCAAAGCTGCTTAGCTATGCCGGGCGGATGCAGTTGATTAAAAGTATGATTTTTGCAGTGATGAACTATTGGATGCAAGTGTTCCCTTTGCCAAAAGCAATACTGAAGTACATTGAAGCAGTGTGTAGATCGTATTTATGGACTGGGAGAGAAATAATCACGAGTAAAGCTCTGGTCTCTTGGGAAAACATTTGTGAACCCAAGAAGAAAGGAGGTTTGAACATGATATCATTGGAGGAATGGAGTGAAGAGAGTATAAGTAAAAACCTCTGGAACTTGTGCAGGAAGTCGGACAGGCTTTGGATCCAATTGGTTCATGTGTACTATATAAAAGGGAGGAATGTAATGGAAGTGAAATTTCCTGCAAGCTGTTCATGGATGATCAAGAGTTTGGGCAAATGGAGGGACACAGTTTAGAATTTGGAGGCTTGGTTGAAGCAGAAAGATTGGAAGAAATTATGTACTAGAGATATCTATAGATCTCTGAAGCAGGGTAAACCAGCTAAGAAGGAGTAAACTGTTTTATGTGAACTATGCAAGACCAAGAGCTAAACTAACTCTTTGGATGTGCTGCTGTAGGAGATTGGCTACAATAGACAGACTGAGAAGGTTTGGAGTCAATGTAGAGAGCAAATGTGTGTTCTGCGAGATGGAGGAATCAATGCAACACTTGTTCTTTGACTGCTACAAAACGAGGCAAATTTGGACAAGTGTTCTGCAATGGATGAAGAGAGACTGAGTTCCACGGAGATGGGATGACGAACTGGGGTGGGTCTTGGCAAATTGTAAAGGAAAAGGCTCTAAAGCGCAGCTTTTGAATATTGCTTTCATGGAGATTGTTCATAGGGTTTGGAAGCCAAGGAATGAACTGTGTTTCAGGGAGAAGAAAGTGGCATGGGATTAATTAAGCAAAATTCTGGAGTGTAGTGTACATAGCTTGGGTAAAGCCAAGGCTTAGAAATGAATGTGCAAAGTTGATAGATGAAATAGATTAGAAAATGAGGGAGGTTGTAAATGGGTGAACTCACAAAATTTAGTAGTATTAATGAAGTTATTACTTTCCAATAAACAAAATACACATCAAATTAAAATAATAAAATAGCAAATAAAAATATTAAAATAGCAAATAAAAATGTTAAAATATCAAATAAAAATAATTTTAAAAAAATGACACATCAAATTAAAATAATGAAGCTTCAAATGAGAATTTTTAAATGTCAAATACAAAAATACAAAACATTGAATAAAAATTATAAAATACTAATCAAATAATTTTTTTAAAAAAATGTTAAATATCAGATTAAAAATATTAAATATCATATAAAAATAATAAATATACAAATCAAAACAATGAATCATCAAATGAATGCACTAAATTAAAACAAAAACAATCAAACAAGGCACTATATAAAAATAGTTAAATACCAAACAAAAAATATTGAAAACTAAACATCAAATTTGAATATTTAAACATTAAAATAAGAGACTTAAAACATCATATTAAAATATTAAAATACGCATCATAATAAAAAAAAGAGAAGCCTTAAATAAAAACACTAAAATACACATTAATTTCAAAACATAAAAATGTAACACAAATATGAAAAAATAAAACATCACTAATAAAAATGAAGGAAATCATTTCATGCGATTGAAACAACAAGGATACACTAAATAAGAATATAATATTAAAAAAAGAAACATCAATATCAATTTTAAAAAGGATGCGCTAAAAAAACTAACACATCAATCAAAACGAAAGTATAAATTAAAAATTTTAAATTAAGATAGCAAAATATTCTTAACTAGTGTCAAAATAAGTAAAGTGTGAAAATTTAACATACAAGATTTACATTAAAATATTCAGATTTAATTTTGAACACATGATTTTAGTAAAAAAAAAAGACTTTTGGTATAACATTACAATGACTAAATTAAACATCAAGTACTGAAATTAAAACATCAAATCCAGTAATAAAAAGGTACTCATTGCGCGAAAATGGGGAGTAAAATTGACCAGCAAGATTTTTGACCCGTGAGATTCCTATGACCCGCAATAATTAATTACCTGATTATTTATGCTCAACACCTCCCAAAAAGTTGTATTTGTACCCAAATCCCTCCTTCCTCTCTTAGACTTTCTTAAATTATATTTGAAACTCCATCTCTAATTAAATTTCATAAAATTACACTTTAATCATTGGTCTCGCACAAGACTTTGTCAAATCATAAACATTATAACCTGAAAATCATAAAAACATTTTTTTTTAAAAAAAAACTACAAACATCAATCTATATTATCAAAAAACTAAAAACATCAATTCCTATCACCTAAACTTCACCCGGAAAATGAAAAACAACACAAGGAAAAAAACTACAAAACGTCAACCATATCACCAAAACAGCTACAAACATCAACTTCTATCACCTAAAACTCACATAGAAAAAAATCAACATGAGAAAAAATAACCAAAAATATCAACCCATATAATCCCCAAAAAAATACAAAACATCGACTCGTATCAATTAAAACTCACCGAAAGATAAAAAAAACATCAACGTTAGTGAAAAAAAAAAGAAACATTAAAAAAACTACGGTACATCAAGAGTATAAATCATTCACTCTGAAAATTATAAAACATCTACAATATTTTGAAAAAAAAACTACAAATATCAACCCATATCGCACAAAAGCTACAAACATCAACTCCTGAAACCTGAACCTTATCCGAAAAATGAAAAACTTCAAAATAAGAAAAAAAGACACTACAAACATCAATTTCTATTACCAAAACCTCAGCCGGAAAATGAAAAATATCAACATGAGAAAAATAAAATAAAAATATCAATCCATATCGCCCAAAAAACTACAAAACATCAACTCATATTAACTAAACCTCACCCAAATAATGAAAACCTTCAACATAAAGAAAAAAAACTATAAACATGAACCAAAGAGCTATAGTACCTTAAGAATACAAATTCTTTTTAAAAAAACACCTGGTGGGATTCGAACCCAGGTCACTAACCTCAAAGTCTAGAATAATAATCACTACACCAAAGACTCATTATTGAACATACACTCAGTCAAATAATATTAAATCTTATAATGTACCTCAAGAACATAAATTCTTCTATACAAAGGTCCTGGGGGGATTCAAACTCAGGTCTATAACCTTAAAGACTAGAATACTAACCACTATACCAAAGAATCTTTGCTGATTATACACTCAATCAAATAATAATAAACCAAAGAATCTTAGGACAAGGGGACATAATATTCAGTCGAATTCTTAGGCGATGTATATTGTTAGATTGATGGACTTCATTGAAGATAGTGAAGAAAGAGTGTTATCAATCATGTGAAGTTATAAACTTAGCACTCTTCAGATGTGCTGGTTAAATTTCCAGTTCCTATAAAACATACTTGAATTTGTGAAGAAACTTTTCTTAGGGCTTTTGTTGTCACACATTGATGAAAAGAAATATTATGTGAACATTACTTGTATTTAGATTAACATCCTTTTCATTTTCTGTATAGGTCATTTGTAACATTATATAATGTACCCCAGATCATGAATACAATCACAACATTACAACCTTATTTTCTACATGGTATCAGAACCTAAAATAATGGAACCCTATTTTTTTCGCTACCAATTTCCGCTTGAGCCAATCAACAACCGTGAGTACACAACACGCACCGCCGCCGTCAGCCGATGCTCTCCATTGACCGCCATACGCCGATCGGCGCAGTCTCCTCCACGGTTGCCACGATTGTTTACTGGAGTCCATTGCCTAGATTTTCCTGCGCATGACCCACGTGTGTTGTTGTCCCCGATCCACGCGCCGCCACCGTAATACACATGCACCGTCACGTCGTCCACATCCGATATGATTTTGCCACCGACCTGCTCCAATGTCAACTCCTACCTCAAGTTCCGGACCCGATGTTGCAGAGCTTACTCGCATCATCGCCGAAGTTAAGGCCAATAGGCTATAAAATATCAATGCCTCTGATGTTATTGCAGCTTTACTCAAGAAGTTGCAATTCCAAACTGGCACCGGGCCTTTTGTGCCTTCTAGTTGATCTATTAACTCTCCATACTATCTTGGTCCTTCTGATGGTCCCAGTTTGATCATCTGTCCCATCGTACTAAAGGGTGGAGAAAATTACCTTGAATGGACTACTGTGATTTGTAGAGCTTTGCTTGCTATGAAGAAGATTGGTTTCATTGATAGAACCATTACTAAGCCCCCATTTGGTGATCCTAATTTTGATGAATGACCTTGAGTGAATGCTACCCGTTTTTACTGGATCCTGCAGACTGTTGATCCAGCGTTGCAATCTACTATGACTTATTTTTCCACTGCTAAGAAACTGTGGGATGATCTTGCTGGATGTCTTTCTCTTAGTAAGGGTTCAAAACATTTTGCAAATGTGTGATGATATTCAAAAACGGTCAGCAGAATGGTCAGCCTATTGCCATTTACTTTGCAAACTCAAGCAACTGTATAATTACTACAACTCTTTTCAGCCTCTTTGGGTTTGTTCTTGGAAAGCTTGCAAACCATTGTGCACATGTCACTATGATGCCACTGTCTTCCATGATCGAGAGAAAGAGTTGATTTATCAATTTCTCCTCGGTTTAGATGAAGGCTATCACACCTTGTGATCCAATGTCATGACTCAAGATACGCTGCCATCCGTTATGCGTGTGCATACCCTTGCAGCTTAAGAGGAGAATCACATCACTGTCATTCGATCTCGTGAATCTTCAACTGGTTCCCTGGCATATGTTGCTCGTCACCCACCACCTTCAAGACCTACATCTGGAGCTCTCATTCCAGCTGAACGCAAGAATCTCATATGTACGCATTGTTATCGCAAGGGTCACGAAAAAGCAAGTTGTTTTGAGCTCACAGGCTATTCAGAATGATTCACAGAGATGAGGGACAGAGCCAATGCCGTAAAGAAAATGGTGCCAACTCCGCCAACCGCCATCGCACCCATCGTTCTAGCTGCCGATGCGGCCGCCACATCACCCTCAACCACCATTCACCAATTTGATCACGTCGCCGCCAGGGGTTTGTGGTGGCCTTCTCCTCTAGCCCTCCTACCCGATCTGATTTTGGTTATGCTCTGTCTGATGACCAATGGAATACGACCCTAAATCTATTCAATCAGTTCATTCTATTTCTGACCATGTGTCAGGTAAGCCTACTTTACCTTGGATTCTTGATTCGGAACCTCATATCGCATGATTGGTAATAAGGGTTCTCTTACTGATATTACTGGATGTGCTACTACCTGATGGATCTATCGTTTGCAACACATTATGGTTCTATATGTTTTGGAGATACTACCCTTACTCATGTGCTTTATATACTTTCCTTGCGATGCCATTTATTATCATGCTCTAGATTGTTATCTGCCTAGAAATGTCTAGCTTTGTTTACTGAAATTTATTGCATTTTATAGAAAATCCGCACGAGAACTGCTATTAGCATGGGTGAACAGCAAGGGGGAGTTGTTGGCTCTGTCTGCTAGATACGTGCATTTAATCTCATATCCTGAAGTCAGTTCCAACAGTTTCTTCAGTTTCTGCATCTTCATTTGATTTATGGCATCAACATTTTGGGCATCCATCCTCTATGGTGTTATCTTTTACTTCTACTCTTGATTTTATCACAAATAATACTTTTGTTCCTTGCTCTGTGTGTCATAGAGCAAAACAGAATAGACATGGTTTTCCTTTGAGTTCATCAAATGCTACCTCTTTATTTGAATTAATACATTGCGATGTTTAGGGGTCTTATAGCTCACCATCTTCTAGTGGTCCATTTTATTTCTTAACTACAGTTAATGATTTTTCCCAAGTTGTATGTGTTTATTTATTAGTGGCTAAGTCAGATGTAACCTTTAGATTTGTAGACTTTTGTGCTTTGATCAAGAACCAGTTTGGGCGTACTATTTATTGTGTTCGTGCTGCCTTTAAGATCCCACTTTTCTGAATTTGACATCATTTTTGAGATTTTCATGGTTGATACACCACAACAGAATGGTCGTGTAGAGCGCAAGCATCGTCATTTGTTAAATGTGGCTCGTGCTTTGCGCTTTCAAGCCAATCTATCAATTGATTATAGGGAGACTGTGTTCCTATTGCTGCATATTTGATTAATAGAACACCAATGGAGCAATTTAATGGACACACACCATTTGAGTTACTCTATGGCCAAACTCCAAACTACAAGCTTTTGTGAGTTTTTGGTTGCTTGTGTTTTGCCTCGTACATTCCCAGATATCATAACAAGTTTGCTCTTAGAAGTGAAGATGCATTTTTCCTGGGTATCCTGGTGGAAAGAAAGACTATCGTCTTTATGATTTGGAATCATACACCTTCTTTAACAATCGTGATGTTGGTTTTTATGAAGACCAGTTTTCGTTTGATGTGTCATCTGTACCTACTAAGCCTGCACAGTCCCAAAAAGACACTTGGGTTGATGACTATCTGACGTCGGATTTGTCGATGATAACCCGCGGTGCAGCCAACTCGTAGCCAGTCATCACCCATGTTGCGACCTCACCTTAGGCGCCACCGGCTTCCACCTTGCCGCCAACTCATCCGTTAGATCCACTAGCTTCGACCGCTGCTCTCCAAGTCTAGTCTGAGCCACCGCTGGATCTGACACTAGCAGGTGCATCGCCAGCTACCCCTACGGCTACACTGCTGCTTTCCATGGGCGCATCGCTGATTGACACTGTGTCTTTATTGCCAACACTTGCCTAGGTCTGCTACCGCCTCCTGCGGCTGATCTGCCCTCTTCTCGGAGTAGTTCCTTAAATCATCGACCACCTGCCTACCTGAACGACTTTGTCTTCTCAATAACTATTGCTAACTCCCCCACTGCCACAATCACTCATGCACCATCACTATGCTCGGGTGTTCTCTATCCTTTTACTGATTATGTAAATTGCGATAATTTTTCTAGTATGCATCTTAGATTTTTGGGTGCATTAACTTCTAATGCAGATCCTACCACTTACTATGAGGTGTCAAAGCATGCTCATTGGAGCGATACTATAGCTAATGAGATTCATGCTCTTAAGCGCAATGAGACTTGGACTATTTCTTGTCTTCTACCTGACGAGACTGCAATCAAATGAAAATGGGTTTACCGCACCAAGTTTAAAGCTTGTGGTACCATTGAGCGTCACAAAGCTTATCTAGTGATTCTGGACAATCATCAGATTGAGGGAACTGACTATACTAAGACATTTGCTTCGGATGCGAAGATGAGTATTGCGTCCTTATTTCCGCCTATTGCAGTCATATATGGTTCGTAACTTCATCAAATGGATGTCCACAATGCTTTTCTACATGGTGATCTTCACGAAGAGGTGTTTATGCTCCCTTTTCATGGCCACCATGCACCCCTATGGGCTGGTTTGTTAGCTTCAGAAATATCTTTATGGGTTGCGACAAGCTCCTCGCACTTGGTTTTCCAAGTTGGCTCAGGCTCTACGTGCATTTGGTTTTGTTCAGAGTAAGAATGATTAATCTCTTTATATTTACTCTCGTGGTTCAATTTCTTTGCACTTTCTTTTTTATTTGGATGATTTGGTGATTGCTAGAAGTTCTTCGTTGCTCATCTCTGAATTCAAGAAATACTTGAGCTCTTGTTTTCACATGAAATATCTTGGTGCACTTAAGTATTTCTTGGGTATGGAGATCACTTGAAGACTGGATGAGATGTTTCTTTCACAAAGGAAATGCGCCCTTGACATTTTATTAGATACTGGTTTGTTGGCTTCAAAACCGACTGACTTTTGATGGAGCAACAACATGATCTTGCGTGTGTGGATGGGCCACTATATGATGATCCTGAGCAGTATCGGCGCCTAGTTGGTCATCTCATTTATCTTACCATTACACATCCCAAGCTCAGTTATTTATGTTCATATGCTTGCTCAGTTTATGAAGTCTCATTGTATTACTTACTAGCAAGTAGCACTGCGGGTTCTACACTCCTTGAAGATTCATCATGGTCAAGGTTTATTCCCCTCCTCTCGTAGTTCTTTATAATTAGCTGCTTTCTATAATTCTGACTGGGCTGCTTGCCCCATCACAAGGTGTTCACTTTCTGGAAATTTTGTAATGATTAGTGATTCTCCGGTTTCATGAAAGACTAAGAAACAACTTGCTATCGTGCCATGGTAGTTACTTGTTGTGAGTTATTATTGCTTAAGTCTTTGCTTCGCAACTTAGGTGTTGTGCATTCTGCCCATATGCAATTGTTTTGCGATTATCAATCTACTCTTCATATTGCTGCAAATCCTGTCTTTCATGAATGTACGGAGCACATAGAGGTTGATTGTCATTTCGTCAGAGATCTTATACAGTATGGTATTATTGTTACTCATCATATTCTCACTTCTGATCAACCTCTGGATTTGTTCACGAAAGCTCTTGGGCGTAGTTAGTTTCAGTTACTACTTGGCAAGTTGAATATTCTTGATCTACATGCTCTATCTTGAGGGGGAGCATTGAGGAAACGAAATATTCTGTGAATATTACTTGTATTTGGATTAGTATCCTTTTCTTTTTTTGTCTATGTCTTTTGTAACACTATATAATGTACCCCAGATCATGAATACAATCACAACTTTACGGTCTTATTTTCAACGTCATTCAACATCATGTAAGAACACTGCTAAGATTATTGCTTATCTTGTTCGATGAATGATAGTGATTTTACTGCAATCCGTTCCTCTAAATGATTGTTGTTTACTTGTCTCTGTAGCTAGGGATATTTTTCACTTGAGGCTACAAGTGCATGGAGCAATCGAAGGTTCACCAACTGGACAAGTAGAGGATTCTAAATCTGAAGGCGAGGAATAGTAAAGATAGAGTGGTGTTGTCCTTTGTGTGACGACAGTTAATTTTCTGAGGGTGCTAGATTTGGCCTTTCAAGTTATTTAGTACATATCTAAGCAGCAGCGATCGATGAGCGAAGCAAGGTTAGAACTATGGAATTGGTTTACTTTTTTACCATTTGAACGATAATTTACAAAGTATGTCATTTTTTAGAACAAAAGATATTGTATGATTTGGAATTGTGTGATTTGATGCAGAGATTGTTTTACAATGGTTTTGGTGTCTCACTATCGTTTGCTGGTTTACGTGTTCGTACATGAATATTGGATTATTTGAAGTAGCCTCCTGATGATGTCACTCTGATATCGGTAATTCCTCCCGCAGAATCCCATCCTCGAAAGGAGCATGATGTTGTGGCTACCGTAGAGCATGGTGGATGCATAGGTGGAGAACGCATTAGCAAATGTGTTCTTATCAAATTTCCTTTTTTTTTGCACGTGTGTACGAGGATGCATTTACCAAATGCATCCTCTTTAATTAATTTCCCTTTTTTTGTACAGAATTATTGAGGGCGCATTTACCAAATGCGTCCTCACGAATTTTCAAATTTTTTTAACGTAATTGCTGAGGACGTATTTGGTTAACGTGTCCTCTAAAATGGAAGGATTTTTCTAATAATTTTTTTAGAGGACCACATTGGTTCATCTAAAGTCGAACCACATTGGTTCATCTGAATCCGGACCGTATTGGTTCATCTGAAGCCGGACCCTCATATGCGACTCCAATGAACCCCAGCCCATCACATGGTGGACCCTCACACTATGACACTACTACAGCTGATTTCACTGCATATCTTACTCTCACTGCCAGTCATGCGTACATGTCGCCTACTGCTCCATTAGATACATGTAGTGTTCCACATGTCCAGTACGATTTGAATGAGGATGTAAGAGATGATATGGAGGAGGATTTTATAGAGGAAGCTTCGCATGACGACATACATGTTTCTACTCAGATAGGTGTTCCACGGCACATATCCCGCACCATACGTCATCCCCTATGTGGAACAGGTGGAAAGCTTTATAGAGGGTGTCATTAGTACATTACATGCAGTTGATCATTCATTTCATTACGTTTGTACCTATCTGTTTGACACGTCTTCTTCGAATATTCTACATTTTTGTTTATTTATATTGGTTAACAGTGGAAAATGTGTAAAATTGGAACAAAAACAATGAATTTTCCAAATTATGATTCAAATAACGTTGTAACTTCAAAATTTTTAAATAATCATTCCTACTCTATATTCAAGATTATTTTAAAAATTACAATACACACGATCAAAATTTTCCATTATCTTCAATCACATAAGTGGGATGTTCATGTTTTATTATCATAAATTTCAAAGCGGACTTCCAAATTCTTCAGATGCATATATCATTACCAAAATTTTTTAAAAATATAAAAAATCACATGTCTACTGATGCGCTATTTTCACCGTAAACAAAAATATAAAAAATAATAATTGGAAAATCAAATGAAAGACTGATTAAAAAAAAACATGAACAGAAATCCGATCAAATCAAATGAATTTTGCAGGTAAACATTTTTCTAATAAAATCCGAGAGGACGCATTCATAGGATGCGTCCTCATCATCGGCGAATGTGTCCTCTTATAGGAGAAGAAAAAATATATACCGTTGAATGCGTCCTCAAACTTGGTCGCAAAAAATACTGGTAATATATTGAGAACGTATTCAGCGAATGCATCCTCTAAAAGGCGAAGTAAAAAAAAATACTAAGTACGCAATGCGTCCTCCACAAAGATGACCATTTTTAAAAATCACTACCTTTGCATCCAATTTTGGTGGATCATGCACCATGCAAGAAAGCTCTCGTGAGTTTGGACATCCATCATTTTGCTATCTCCGGTGAGTTTGGACATCTATCATTTTGCTATCTCCGGACAAATTTTGCATTATTTTAATTTCACTCTAGCTCTGCATCCACTATTTCCACCGTCTTCGAACTGGATCAATGCCGAAGTGTTGGCGTTTGGTCTTTGTAGGATCTTAGTTTTTTCTGCTATTAGGAAGTTATTAACACTGTAATTTCTCTGTTTTTTTTGTTTTAAAATATATTTTTAAAATTTGATGTGATTTTTCCGGTGATTTCATCAGTTTCTCATTTGATTAGATTGCTTCCATCAAATTCAATGTCAATTGCTTTTGTTGATTAGATCGTTGTGCGATTTTCTATAGTGAAAGTAATTTAGTCTATTGATGTAGTAAGAGTATGATCCTTTTGTTGATATAGATGATTGTGATTGGAAGGGACGGTGTTCACTTCGGCTTTGGATGGTATGGAGCAGTCAAATTTGAATAAGGTGAGATGCTTACCAACCCTTTCTTGATTGTTGGAGACCCAAGAATCTGCTTACTTAATTATCTCCCAAGAAAATTCACATTGATCATGATAATCAGTGGTGGAACCAGAAAATTTTTTTAGCGGAGGCTGATAAATATAAATTAAATTTAAATTTTAAAAATTTAACTAAAAAATAATGAAAAATCCTACATAATATAATAAATTGGGTACCATACAATAATATTTTTACAAGTTCACTAAACTACTAAAATAACTACTTTCAAATGCTCGAATTATTAGAAGTAGGACTAGGAACAAGTGGAGGCAACAAATATCTACGAGACACCATGGCTTGATAACGTTGCATAATCTGTTCATTCTCAATCTTAACAAAAATATCATTTTCAATATACACCGTCATAACATCATCCAGCCATTCATCTCCCATTCTATTACGAAGATCGGTCTTGATATTCTTCATGGCAGAAAAAACCCGCTCAACCGAAGCAGTTGCAACTGGTAGAACTAATGCTAACTCAATAAGACGATATACCAATGGATAGAGTACATTGCTACGTGATCAAACCATATGTTGAGCAAGACTTCCAAGATCATTGATGACTGAATAAGCATCATCATCTCTCACATCGTGAATGAAGAAATCAAGTTGTTGCTCAAGTTCTAAACGATCAACCAGGGAGAAGTCATCCGGATAGAATTCAGCAAGACGAAGCAACTTACCAACATCAAACATGGCAAATCTTTCTCTCGGATCAAGGCATGCAATACAAGTGAGTAATTCCGAGCTTGCTTCGCAAAATCGATGATTCATTTCAAGAATCATCCTGTCAACGGTCTAGTATTGAAATAATAAAAAATATAACAATAAGATAAAAAATACATATAAAATATTATAAACAAAATAAATTAAACTATGTAAATATTAAAGTAGTACCTGAAGAAAAATATCAACACTATAGAAATCATGATTGGTCAACATTTCTCCACGTCGTCTAGAACGGTGACGGATTTTCAGTTGTGCTTCCATCACGTCTAATGTGATCTCATGCTTCAGACAAAATGTGATGACTCCAACCAATAATTTATCAAAACCACAATCTCTGAACGCTTGCAATTCAGTCTTCATTCTATTCATCATTCGCACAACCATCGAAATATTTTGATCTCTTTGTTGCAAGGCAAGGGACAATTGATTTGTAGCTCCCAACAAATGCTTCATAAAAAACATACAAAATACAAATTCATAGCTCTCCATTCTATCAATCAAACCCTTTGCTGTAGAGGCATTTTCATCTAAATTGCTATGCTCACAGATATTAAGAAGCCCTTGAATAATAGAAGACCACATAGCCTCAAAACGAAGAATAGTACTGTAATGTGATCCCCAACGTGTATCACCAGGCCGTCTCAAACTCATTTCCTGATTTTTGCCTCTTCCACTAACATTCTCCCCACTCTCCAATGCATCCACAAGTCTAGCATGTTCTAATTGCACCAGCATCTCTTTTCTAACACATGAACCTCCGACTAGATTCACAGTTTTAACAAGATACCCAAAAAATTCACCCACGGATAAAGTACTATATGCAACGGAAACAACAACCAATTGAAGTTGGTGAGAGAAGCAATGAATATACCTTGCAGAAGAGTTTTCTTTCAATCTCAAAGCTTTCAAAAATCCATTAAACTCCCCTCGCATATTTGAAGCCCCATCATATCCTTGATCTCTTAACTTTGACAAGGACAATTTCTTATCTACAAACAGTTGCTTAAGAGCCTCCAACAAAGTAATAGCTTTAGTATTGGAAACATGCACAAGAGCAAGAAAACGCTCAAGAATACATCCTTGTTTGTTGACATATCTCAAAACAACCCCCATTTGTTCTTTTATCGATGCATCTCTTGCCTCATCAACAAGAAGAGAAAATACACTATCTCCAATGTCATTAACAATAGCATCAGTTACCTCGCCAGCACAAGCACTTGAGAGCTGTTTATGAACTCTGTGGGATGTCAACTTACAATTTCCGGGAGCATTTTCATTCATTACCTTAGCAACATCTTTACTTCGCTTGCAATACCAGTCAACCAATTCAAGATAATTACCCTTGTTGATGGAATCTCAACCTTCATCATGACCACGAAAAGCTAAACCATAATTTAACAAGTATCTTGTCACATCCAAAACCGCATTCAAACGTGTGCGATATGCCTTTTTTGCTTCAGTAAAATGACCATCCAAACAATGTGAGATACTTTGCTTTTGAAGGCAAAAATTTCTCAATTTGATTGCTGCACCATGATGAATTTCATCCACATTCTTAGCATGTTTCCTAAATACTTTAAGGGCATTCTTCCAATTCATCACCTCATCCACAGTATATGCCGTCCCCTTTGCTAAATTCTTAAAAAGATAGCAAGGAAAACAAAAGGCCGCATCCTTTGAAACACTATACTCCAACCAATTAAATTCATCAAACCAACCCTTTTGAAAACTTCTAAATTCATCATTGAACACTGTCTTGGGAAAAGTATGATTCTTAGGTTGACAAAGACCTCTTAATAAATATTCTCTTAGTACTTCATCTCTAATAGAAATATCAATCTCTTCAATAGGTTTACGTAGCCCGGGATCACTTATAACATCATTCTGATTGAATTCTACACGAGATTGTTTTGTACTGCTACCCTCTTCATTGTGCCTTTGTTCATTAGATTCATTCGGTCTATTTAAAGATGGAGATCCACTACTTCGAATTAAAATTTATCTGTAACCTATTAAATATCAAATAGGGAAAATATGTAAATTGATTTATTTTTAAAAAATCTAAAAGAGTTACGAAACAATAACAAATTGAGATAACAAAAAATTTATAAAATCATATTCATCTAATTTCAATTTAAAAAATATCCCTAATTGATAATTCCATAAATCGATTATGACAATTTCATTTTCACATACAAAATAAATTAAACAATTATAATTTATTATTCATACATATGCAATTCAACTGAATTTCAACAATCATACAACCATATAACTTCAATTCGGAATCCAATCTAAAAATCGTGTTCACATAAACTTATGTTTTGAAGAAAAAAATAAAAAAGAGAATATACCCTAAAATTAAATTACGTAGAAGTAGAGAACCAGTGGTTTAGTGGAGAGGCGGCGTCAGGAGGCAGCGGGACGACGGAAGCTTCCGGCGGCAGGAGGCAGCGGGACGACGGCAGCTTCCGGCAGCAGGAGGCGGCAGGAGGCGGCTTGGTAGCAGACTTGGCGGTGGCGGGAGTCGAGAGATGCTCTGCTCGGCTAGAACTGGAATGGATTTTGGGAAGAAATGAAATCCCATTGGATTGGGATTTCAGTTTTGGCCCAATCCATTAATATTTTATTTTTTTGCTTATTACAAATGAAACGACAATCCATTAATATTTTATTTTTTTGCTTATTACAAATGAAACGACGTCATTTCACTCGTTTTACTACTTCGTTGGAAAAAAAAGAGAAGGCCGCGAAGCAGCCTTCTTCTCTGAGCATCTCATTCCAGTTGACCGGAATAAGCGCTTACTCTGGCGGAAGAAGCGCTGGACGGCCGGTTCGATTCCTGCTACCTCTGACCGGTGATCGAGGTAGGGCTGGAGCCCTACCTTGCATACCATTGGTTCCGCCACTGATGATGATCTTAGCAGTGAAGGAGTCACCGCCAGAACAACTTATTTGTGTGTGGTTTTAGCATTTTTCTATTGTTATTCTACCTTCTCATCTTTCTGCTACTATGTTTTACACTGTAATTTTGAAATTCTTGTATTAAGAATAGAGATGGATAGTACCATGTTTTTGTAGTTCTGTTTCCTTTTGCTTACAATTGGCTCTTACTAATGGTGCATTCTTGTGAGTACTATAAATTTCGCAATGTTTTTTGTTCATATCTTATACTCCCTCTGTCCCAGGGGATTCTTCAGAGAGAGAAATTTTCTCTCAGAATTTCCATTGGGTGAAAAGATTATATTGCCCTTGTGTCTTCTTCCTCTCTCCAATCTACTTCCCTTCTGCGTATCTCCATCTTCTCCACCAGCGCACCTCCGTCCTCTTCGACTCCCGCCTCCTACGTAAATCTAATGGTAAATTTTTTTCCTCTAGTTCACTGACTGTAAATCTGACACCTCTGTGTGGAGCAGCCAACGTGTGTTGAATGGTGATGTTTTTGCAAATCCGATCGGCGTGTGTGAGCAGCGGTGACTCTCGTGATAGAAGAGCTGCGGTAGTGGGGCTTTCTGTGTCGCATCTTCCCGGTGAAATTAATGGTGGTGAGTTTGGTGGAGGAAAAGAGGGACGGGGGAAGGGGGAGTGACGAAGTCGACGGCAAAATTAGGGTTATGGCGGGCGGCGAGGGGCTGGCGGTGGAGCAAACAAGTGGTAGTGAGGGAAAAAACAAGTGGTGGCAGAGGCAAAATTAGGGTTCGGGCGGAGGATGAGAGGAGGGAGAAGGCGACAGAGCAAACAAGTGGATGAAAATTTGCAAATGAAGATCGGGAATGGCCTTTGGGAGTTGCAGATGAAGATTGGGAAAAGTGAGAAATTTGAGGGAGAGAGAGAAATGTGAGGGATGAGATTGGAGGCGAGGGTTTTTGTGAGATGAGGGTAGGTGAAGTTTTTGGTGTAATTTTTAATTGTTTTAAGGGTATTCTTGTCAAATGATACATAAAAACTTTCTTAATAGGGAAAGTGTGCAAATTTGTCTGGACGACCCAAAAAGAAATTGTGCAGATTCCCTTGGGACGGAGGGAGTATGTAACTTCTTTGGTATAAAAGTATGTGTTACACTATTAACAGTTTAACACGCTTAGCTCTTTTTACACTTATAAGTAATGAATAGGATAAACATCATTTATGCAAATAGGTTATGCGTAATAATTCACAAGATTCGATGTTGTTTATGTGCGTGGCGAAGTAATGCAGAAGATCTGATGTTAGATTTAATACTTGGAAGAACTTCTTATATAGGGGTCGTTTGGTTCATGTGGGAATTCAATTCTGCGGTAATTTATATTTCATGGGAAGTTGTTTCCGTGATCAAATTTCTAGGATATACACAAATCGTGTTTGGTTGCACATGCGGATTCTATATTTCCTGTGAATTAATTTTCTGCATGTTGTTTGGTTGACTTCATTTGGGTATGCGAGAAGACGATGAAGTAGAAGGAAATGAAAAATTGCCGCGTGAAGGAGGGAAACCATAACGTTTTACGCGCCATAGTTAGGATAAAAGTGTAATATCACACAAAAGCATCGCAGAATTGCATTCGACCGAGGAGGTACTCGGTAACATATTTCCCACGTTATGTGGGAAATTTAATTTCCTCCGAATTATAACTTCCCATGTATTTACTACTTTCCGTCAACCAAACAGTTCTACCAATCCTAAAATACGCAGAATTTATAATCACCGTGTATGGTACGCATACCAAACGACCTCATAGATTTGTTTTTTGTTATAGCTGGGAGTACTGATTCATTTTTAAAAATTTACAATGTGAAGTTTAAGATCACGCACAATGGTGAAACCGCTCTGAAATCACTCTTGTGTTTTCACTTCATTAAATATTCAATCTCTCTCTTCCATCTCATCAACTGAAACCACAAAGAAAAAACTCCATTTTTATCTCTACAATGGTTGAAACCACTATGAAACTACTTCATGGACCCAATTTATTTTTCCCCATCATACTCATTAATTTTACCTTCAATATTTAATAAAATAAATATGCCCACCCAAAATAAATTGAAATGTGATATTTAATAATACAATTTACTTTTGTAATTTATTTTGTTTTCAATTTTGTATTTTAATTTCATTTTTTAATTTCGTATTTTAATTTCTTTTTTTACAATTTACTTTTTTTAATTTCGGTTTTAAACTTTCCACTTAAACTTTTTAAAATTTAAAATATAAATTTAGTTACTTCTTTTATCCTTCACTAAGTGGTAAAAGAAATTTCAATTAAAATTGATGAAGGGAGGGTTAATATATTTAAAAGGAGTTTGTCTCCTATGAGACCATCTCGTTGTGAGACCAGAGACTACGGGCAAAAAAAGGGCAAACTAAATTGGGGGTTAGATCACAATAATTTTATTCTCGGTGCCAGACTGGAAAAAAATGAAAAAGATGGAGGACCAAACAGCAAATAAACGCATTAGCACAGAACGCATCTTCCTTCATCTTCCTTGCTACGCCAGTGCTACCTTGCCCTCCGCTATCGGTGCCTCGCCGTCACCTCGTCGCATCGCCTTCTCCACCGTCGCATCGTCTTCTCCGCCGTCGCATCGTCTTCTCCGCCGTCGCATCGCCTTCTCCGCCGTCGCATCGCCTTCTCCGCCGTCGCATCGTCTTCTCCACCGTCGCATCAGCTAATGTCATCGTCTTCGCCGTCGCCTCGTCGTCATTTGCCAAAAATGGAGCTGAGAATTGGATATGGAGATGTTCGAATATGCCTCGCTAGATGGGCTACACATAAAAAATTGTCGAATTGTCCAATTTGGCAAGGTTCTCCATTGCCGATGCAAGGTTTCATTAGGGTTTTCCACCGGCGTTGTCAAGGTCAAAATTGCGAGGCACCAGATTTGAGAGGTTAGCATCGGCGTCGTGAAGATCAAATGCATTGGTGTTGCCAAGGTTTAATCTGTGACTGATTCCGGTGAGGTGGCGGCTGATTCCGGTGTGCCTTTCCGATGAGGGTTCTGGTCAAAATTCCGACGACTGCGACTGTTGTAAGACACCAGGTTCAGGCTAAAAGTTTGGGCTGAAATTAGGTCCAAATGTTGGGCCTTAAGACTATAATTCACATTCAAGTGATAAAACATCAAATTTAAAATAAATAACATCAAATAAAAACTCTAAACCATCAAATTAAATAATTATACTAAAATAGACATCAAACTAAATAGATAAACATTATATGAAAATTACTAAACATCACACTAGAAAATTAAAATATCAAACTAACATTGTAAAACATCTTATTAAAATAAGTTGAAAATATACATTCCATTGTTGTAGCATTAGAAAAAACTATTTTGACGTTTTACTTCTATCTACTGATCTTATATTATTTTTTTGCATGATAATTTACAAATGTAAAATGATATGTACCACTTTACGTATATTGCAGATGAACAAGACATAAAACATCACACACTAACAACTTAAAATCGAAGGAATTCATTGAATCATCACTAGCACTACAAATACATATAAAATTAGCATATAAAAGGTGCAAACTATAATTTGAAGTTTTACATTAACATGTAAAAATGACAATTGTCGTAACTATCAAGCATCATTCATTACAAAAGGTTTCAAATGCCCTAGCCTATAAAATGAAAATTTTCAAATCAAGCTAAAACATCAATAACAATCAAGCACATCAACACTAACAATCAACCATCATAACTGAAAAATCAATGTAAAAAAATACATCCTAAAAAATCAAATTCTATTTTTCTCGACTTGTTTCCCTTCGCCGCTGGCTTTTTCACAGACTTGCCTTCTCCTGCTAGTCTTGAAGAGGACAAATCTCATACTCCAACAATGCAAAGATCTAAGGTTGACTACAATTCTTTATTCAAGGGATCACTTTCGAGAACATGGTACCTCATACCATTTTTTAATATCTCATTAATGGCATCTTAGAGCTCTAACATGGACAATATCTAAGAAACAGCATAAAAAACACAAAAATTAGCACAAATCGTAACAAACCCCTAAGATATAACACACAGAATCAAAACAACAAAACTAAATATCAATTGCAAACTTAAAACACTACAAGCATCAAATATTGAAATTAAAACTTCACACCAACACATATATGAGTACTTAAAACCTAAACTTGAAACATGACACAGAAAACCAGAAACATCAACAACATTACGTAAAACATCACATCTGGAAAAAAACAAAAATTACAGATCCTACTTCCTTCTCGATTGCACCAACAGGGGGCAAGCATTCTTAGACTTCTAACAAACAACAACACAAAAATTAGCACAAATTATAACAAAACACTAAGATATTACACACACAATCAAAACAACAAAATTGAACATCAATTGCACACCTAAAACACTACAATCATCAAATACTGAAATTAAAACATCACACCAACACAGATAACAATACTTAAAACCTAAACATGATACATCACACAGAAAACTAGAAACATCAACAACAATATGTAAAACATTACATATGAAAAGAACAAAAATTACAGATCATACTTTCTTCTCGATTGCAATAGCAGTGGGCAAGCGTTCTTAGTCATTTTAAAACAGCAACAACAACACAAAAACTAGCACAAATCGTAACAAAACCTAGCACAAATCGTAACAAAACCCTAAGATATCACACACAATCAAAATTGAACATCAATTTCACACTTAAGCATGAAAACACCACAAGCATTAAGCGCTGAAATTAAAACATCACACCAACACTGATGACAGTACTTAAAGCCTAAAACCTAAAACATCACATTGAAAATGAGAAACATCATTAATTGTACCTGAAACCACACTGCTGAAAATTAAGAAAACTTACAAATCCTTCTTCCTTCTCGATTGTAGCAACAGTGGGCAAGTGCTCTTAGACATCTAAGAAACAATAACAACAACAACACAAAAATTAGCACAAATAATAACAAAACCCTAAGATATCACCAATCAAAACAACAAAGTTGAACATAAATTGCACACTTAAAACACTACAAGCATCAAATACTGGAATTAAATCATAACACGAACACAGATAACAGTACTTAAAACCTAAACATGAAACATCACACAGAAAACAAAAAACATCAACAGTAGTATTTAAATCATCACATCTGCAAAATAACAAAATTTGCAGATCTTCTTTCCTTCTCGATTGCAGGAACACTGAGCAAGCATTCTTAGACATCTAAGAAACATCAAGAACATCAAGAACATCAAAAAAAATTAGCACAAATCATAACAAAACCCCAAGATATCACACACAATCAAAACTGAACATCAGTTGCACACTTAAGCATGAAAGCACAAGTATCAAGCGATGAAATTAAAATATCACACCAGCACTGATAGCAGTACTTAAAGCCTAAAACCTAAAACCTGAAACATCACATTGAAAACGAGAAACATCATTAACTATGCCTAAAACATCATTGTTGAATATTAAGAAAACTTACAAATCTTCCTTCCTTCTCGATTGCTGCAGTAGTGATTCAAATCTTCTTAGACATGTAACAAACAGCAGCAGCAACACAAATATTAGCATAAATCCGTAAGAACAACTCACAAAACATAAAAAACAAAGAAATTCCCAAATATTAACACGGTGAACAACATAAACCCTAGAAAATTGCATGAACAAAAAAACCCAAACAAAAATTTAAAAAACAACAAAACATGCATAAGAAATCTGAGCAAAGACATTACACTCAAAGATAAACACAAAACAAAGCTCGTATTGTGTTCGGCCACAGGAAACCGAAGTTATACCGGAAAATTCATTGGAAAATTTATCGGAAAAGTCCAAAAATCTCAATGAACCATTGCGCGCAAGAAATGAGGAAGAAAAATGGAGAGAATGTGCAATTGGATGAAATAAAAGGAGGGGTCGAGCTGGAAGATGGAAGAGAAATGAAGATGAGAGAGAATAAGGTGGAAGAGAAATGAAGAAGTGATAGAATAAGGAGGTAGTTCATGCAGGAGAAAGGAAATGAGAAGAGAGAGAAAATTTTACAAAAATATGAGAGAAGAAGGAGGAAAAATTGATGTTTAGACCTGGACTTAAATGTAAATAAATGAAATTTCACATCCGGCCCCTGGACTTTTAAAATTTTAATTAGAAATCTCATTTACAATTAAATCATCGGTCTCACTATGAGACAGTATTACACAAGACTTTGTCATTAAAAAATAGGATTACAAATATAGATGTTTGATATTTAAAAATACACTAATCCAATATATTCTCACATATTCCCCACGTTCCTCTATTAGTGGCACAATTGCCTTAATGAGATCTTTTTTTATATTGGCAAACTTTCTATTTTTGATAAGATTCTTTCATTTTCATCCACTCATTCTACTTTTAACTTTCTACACTCAATTTCATCTGCTCATATTCTACACATAAATTCAAGCAATTAAACCTATGGTGACACTAATAGAGGAACGGAGGGAGTAATAATATTTTTACTTAATTTTACAAAGTTAAAATGAGCACAAAGTTTTGTTTTAAATCGACTAACCATAAGATGAAGTTATTTTATAATTGATTCAATTAGTGGGCTGATTTAATGTTTATTTTTATTTATTGTAGCGAGATTCCTATAACTTTAAAAAACTTTTAAAATGTATCGCAGTGTATAAATAATTATAAATTAACAATAAAAGTTATAAAAATGTGAATTTCATGATTGGTTTAACCAATGGCCAATTTAACTGAACACCTTCTCCAAAGTGAGAAGTTTAAGTTGAGAAGATAGAATATACTTGCGATAATACTCTTCAGGACAATGTTGGGTAGTTTCAGAAACGTAAGCGATAATCACGTGGCGGGAGTTTGCCTTGATTTTTTCTCCCCTGCTTTTGGCTGTTTTTTAGTAAAAGATTTGTATTTCAATAATTTATGGTATGGTTTGCAAATGTTGGAGTCGAGCTCCATGAGTAGGAGTACAAGCCATTAGTCTTTAGAAACTGTGCTAACTTACGTGCTATACTATTTGCTCGTATTGGAATCCATTGAACTATCGGATTTTGTATTTTGGATAATAAAATTTTTATATCTTTACACAATAATTCAAAAGTCGGATATATCCCCTTCTTTCCTATGAATGACCTTAATGAGTATTTGTGCATCTCCTCTCACTATAACATGGTATAAATGCAGGTTCATGCATTTATTAAGCGCATGTCTTAAAGCCGATTCCACGAATTGTGCCGGGAGGATTTGATCTATTCTGGTTGATTCGCCATATTTCCATGAGTTAGTGCTTGTTTCATATTTTACAAACCATCTGAAACATGTAAATTCTTGAATTGTGGTTGCATCAAAGTAGAGTATTGTTCTGGTGTACTGAATTTGATCATTGGCATGGGTGGCGCCGCTCATTGGATCATTTGTAGATTTTTTCTTTTGTCCTTCACTTTTTAACTCCTCCATTTGGTGTATGAAGAGTTGAGCGTAATAAGAAGGAAGCAACTGATGGGGTTCATCATGTAAGAGTTTGTTTCTATGGAACCATATATGATTCAGCAACATTGGTATAAGTGCCACCAAATCTTTGTCAAGATTGATGAGCATATCTATTACCTAGAGGATGAGATTTTGTTGTTGGAATCGGTAAATGTCCTTGTGTACCTTCACTGTAAACCATATTTGTTGGGCTAACGGACAATGAAAGAATATATGTTCCAGAGATGTGTCCTCATCTATGACAAGCAATGATTTTCTACCGGTCTTATTCTTTGTCTTAAATTCTTAGCTGATGGTAGTTGATCTTGGCAAAGTCTCTAGATAACGTGGCAGATTTTGTTAGGAACTGGAAGTTTCCATATTGCTTCCTAATGGGGAGAGAGTACATGGTTGTTCTTGCTTCATAGCCTGCATTGTTGAAATACATTGAATTAATAGATAGTTTATAGCCTGATTTGACAGAGTATATACCATATGAAGTTGGTATTCGTGTCCAACAATCTGCTTGGCGCATATGTGATCTTAGCATCTCTAAAAGTAGATTAGCTTCATCTTGAATGAAGTATTCTTTATAAGGTCTAAATTCCACAGTCTTCCATTATCTGTCATTAGTTTTCTGACAGTGACATTCTCTGAAAAATTAATCGGTAATACCGGTTTGGACGTTGTAATCTAGGTAGCCATTTGTTGCTCTTCACCTTTGTGTTTTCACCATTCCCTATCCTTTTCTTAATGCCTTATAGATCTCCAGGCATATGATGGTCCGCAATCTATCTTGAGTCTGTCTCTTGAAAAATGACCAAGGTTTAAACTGCAAATTAGAAGAAATCAAGATAAAATTTTGAATTGCATTACCCAGGTCATAAACTTATAACTACTGTACTTGCATAACAAATTTTTAATATTCCAACTAAAACTTTTTACCTTTCTATAATTCTAATTCAATCATATCTTTCCACATGCCTATGGAAATGCGATATTTCCCAAAAACTTTGCCATTTATATTTAATCCCAGTAATCACAAAAGTGCCTTTAAATAATTATTTTTAATTAGGAAAATTCCAAGTATCTACCCTATTACTAAAAGCGTGAGTTATATATTTGGGAACAAGATTAGGTACGGTGGCCGGTTGCTTGCGCCTTCAAAATGTCCATCTCTCTACTTTCTTCTCAATGTGTCCTTCGAACACCTTCCCGGTTGACGGTAGTCTGTAGATGGTAGCCGAGTAGCCGGTCAATATCGCCTTCGAAGATGAGGCTCCTCTCTGCTTACTCCGGTCCCACCTTCTACGCCGGTACACGGTAGGTGGTCAATTATATGGTCATCCTTTATGGCTCTTCCTTTCCCCAATAACTTTGTCAAAGCATACCGGAGGTTTGGATTTTAAGCTCTTTCCTTTTCCGTGGTTTTGTTTGTTTCATATTTCATATGTTGAATGTATGCCTCAGATTTGGGTTTTATGAGAAGGTTTTACAAGAATTCTTGTGTTCCATCATGGTAATTCATAAATTTACAATTTTGATGCTTAATTGCCATGAAGTTTGATGCAACTCTGGAAAATGCTTGGTTTTTGTTAATAGTGATACTGGAATAGTACCAACTCTTTTAGTAATAGTGTCGATTTTACTTTTTTTTACAGTTACATTCTACAGTTCTGCCTCTTTCTCCTTTTTCGATTCCTGTATGGGTGAATTTAGGGGTTTTGATTCGTTAGGGGTTTCAGTTTTCTGGGAACTCGAATGAGTAGAGAACAGTTATGAGTCTTTTCTGTTGCTCTTTTGTTTCAATCTATTTAACTGCAAAAAGTGAAAAAGAGAGTATGTTACATTATTCTGCAGTTTGGTTCAATTGATGCATGTATTTTTAAAGCTCCTTTGTTAAGCTAATATTTAGTTTTTTTATTTTGCAAAGTCACTTTTTTTGGGACAAATTTACTTTCATTAATATCTCTTCAAAACTGTTCTGTACAAATCTCCAAAACCCCTAGTCACCCAACATAAACATAACACATTTCCTCCTTAATTTTGTGTTTGCCCAAGCTCTATAAACTATACACTCAACAATGCTATCAAAAACATTTTTCCTGGTCTCTTCCTTATCGCTTCAACATCAATACCCACAATTCTCTCAGTTTTTTTTCCAATCAAGTGTTCATAAAAATTCAGGACTTTAGCTTCCATGCCCTCCTGATCAGTGATCTCAGTATCATCCTCCCTTTCCATTTTTATAATCCCCAACATATTATTTTTAACTTTAACTGATGCGTGGAAGTATGCGTTGTTTCCGTCCCCCAATCTGAGCCAATCTACCTTTGCTTTCTGTCGTGCTATCTTCTCATCAATCTCATTCCACCTCATTAGCTCTTCTGTACATTTCACAACCTTCACTATCCTCTCCATGTCCATTCTATTCGAGATGAGTTCCTGTTATGCCACTGAGAGCTCTTGTCTTACTGCCTCCAGTTTGTTTTTTACTCCTGATAGCTTTTTGGTGTGTACTCCTAGCACCTGTTGAAGCCTTAAAAGCTTCCTCCACACCACAAACATAAGCCTACCTTTCAACTCTTCCTTCCAGCTCTCTTGAATCACCCTTAAGACTTCATCATTCTTAAGCAAGCAATTGAAGAACTTAAACTGTTTACTCCGTTTCGCCTTCCCTTCATGTACTTTGATACGGAGCATAGTGGGGTCTGAAACACCAGGCTCTAAGACCTCCACCTTGCCATCCAAATACAAATGAAACCACTCTAGGTTACCAATCGCTCTGTCAATTCTCGAGTAAATAACCCCATCTGTTTGCTTATTCGACTAAGTGAAATAATCCCCCAAGCTATCACATTCAAATAAGCCTGCCTGAATCATCATCTATTCAAGATTCTAGTATTCACTAATTTGTACATCATTATCACCTATCTGATCATTGACAGACAATACATTGTTGAAATCCCCCATTGCAAGCCAAGCAGTACCCTTAGTTTTCCTCTGCAGTTTTTCAGTATCTTTCCAAAGTACCTTCCTGTCTTTCAGTTGGTTAGCAACATATATAGCTGTAAACCAGTGGATCAGCACATTATCAAGCCCATAAACTCCCTCATGAATCATCTGGTCAGTTGTTTTCACATATTTCACACTGACCCTAGATTTATCCCACATGACCTACGATCTTCCATTCGGGTGGCATCATAATTATCTATATAACTCTAGTGGGATCCCATCTTATTCCTGATATCCCCTACTTTCTCTTTTTTTATTCTTGTTTCAATAAGTATAGCCAGCGTTAAGCTCATGTTCCTGAGACGGGAGACAATCTCTTTGTTCTTGGCTGCTTTATTCAACCCCCTAACGTTCCATGTTACGATCATGGAACCTTGTCATAAGAATCAGCAGGATCAATCCAAATCCTCTGATTCCCTGACTCAGTAACCATACTACTGCTTCCTGCATCACCAATACTTTCCACCATCTGCTCAACAATAATTTCTGCAGGCTGCTTTCCCCTATTTTTTTATCCCACCACCTTCCATTCAGTTGATAGATCTTTCTGCTCCTCTCCTCTCCCCGTGGTTCCCCAGCCTTACTCCATTTCTGAACTATTTTTTTCTCATTTACAGCCTTTTGTATTGATGGCCTCCCACTTGGCATACCTCACAGAACATTGGCTTCCACTCCAACTCTATATCCTGTTTCAGTTTTATACCGATACTCTCATGGACTTTCGCTGATACATTAATTTCAATCAGCATGCGAGCATATGATACTCTAAGTTTCTTCATCGTTCATTCATCAGTGCACAACAGTTTGCCCAGGGCACTCCCAATTTTTCCCAGACTTCTCGCACCCCAAAGATAGAGCAGCAACTTTGGGAATTTTACCCATATAGGAACTATTCGCTCCGTGTTTTCCTTCATCGAGAAATCTTTCTTCCAGATATGCTAAAACATCGCCCAGTTATAGATTGTGTACGGGCTTCTGCTTAACACTGCATCTCTATCTTCTCTACACTTAAATCTCATGATAAAATACCCATCATCGTTGTACAACAATTCAGGTAAGGTAACAAACGACCAAAAATTCATCATAAACCTTTTAACTGCATTCATCGTTAGCTCCACATCCATTACATACATAATCAAAGAATTCTCCCAATACTTGAGCTCAGATTTAACATCCTCCAGTTCTATTTCCACTTCGATTTCACCATCAATTACAGCAGGGGCGATAAAATCAATCTTCATACCATTAGAAACCCTATTCCCATTTATGACATCAACCCAGAGCTTCTTCTCAATTAGATCATCATCGTTAGAGGTAGGGTTTTCTAGTGTTACCTTTTTGTGCTCGAAATGCTCTGCCTCAGAATCTCCACCTGGTACTTCCAAAGGTTCCTCCACCGCATCTTCATATTGGCTGATAGCCTCTGTGATCCCATCCTCAATCACAACTCTATTCCAATCCGCCGAGGCCAAGGTCACCCATTTTTTTGGCCTACCTCTCCTCGTTTTCATGGTCGTCGGCAAACACCACTACTGCGTGTTAATCGCCCGCATAGTCACCGCTACTGCATGTTCCGTCATTTTTTATTAGTATATGATTTTTTTTTTCAAAGTCACTTTATTGAGCTGATATGCTGACTTTTCTTGTTTACTTCTATTTTTTGAGTTGTAGCTTGTATTCCACATCTTAAATGGTTTGGCATTCAAGGAGTATACAATGCTATGGTTATTGACCATCTCAGACCCCTCTTAGAGGACTTGTTCACATACTTTAACCGGAAATTCTGCTTCAAAATTATCCAAATGCTGGAAGATCAGTTTGTAACGGCCTTGTTATATCAGAAATATTCTCGCGACTTTTGGTGCTCTTCGTCTTATGTTTTTTTTCTCTCTACAGACTAAAGAGCTGAATACATGCATTCTAGAGGATATGTGCTCCTTTACATAACCTGACAACTTTTTAATGGGTTTGGAGCGCAGAGCAAATCCTGTCTATTAGTTGTTGCGACTAATTCCCGTCTGTTAGCTGCTTATGTTGCAATTGCACTTTATTTTGATGGCTATTCTTTATGTTAATGGAAATTAGTCTTGTCCAACAAAGTGAATTTCATTGTATTTTATTTTCTGTTTTTTTTTTGGTACAAGTTCTCTTATTCATGTTGATTTTGTTGTGATATAGATTGTAGCGTTAGTATTCTAGACACCTTTCAATTATGCCCCTACCAATGAGAATTTAGTGATGAATTTTTTTGCAATGCTTGTTGATATGAATGGTCGTGGTGAATTTTGTTGCAGGCTATAGTCAACCATGGGGCGCTTCCTTGTTTACACAACATGTTGACTCATAATCATATAAAAAACATCAAGAAAGAGGCTTGCTGGACCATCTCCAATATTACTGCTGGTAACAAGGAGCAAATTCAGGTATGGTCTTTGTTTCCTTTAGTTCATTAGTGACAATAGTTTGTCAAATTGTTTCTGCTTCATCAACATTTCGTCTACAGCACTCTCTAATCTAACCCATTTGGAATGGAGGAAGTTTGAGTCATATTATATGAACGATTTATTTTTGGGGTGTCAGGTTACTTATCAACTTCATGGATTACTTTTGTGTTCATGTATTATCTGGAATTACATGTAGTATATATACTTGGAATGATTTTAGCGAATGCATCGATGTTTCTTTCCGTTTGAAGTTTTGAACTCATCAACTTTGTTGGGAGTGTAAGAAAAGAACAATATGAGGGTTGCTCTTTCCAGTAATGATGTTATTGAGGGAACTTCTTCTGTTCTTGTCCTTTATTTTGCATCATTTCCATTTTCTTGGATATTTGACTTATACTGTATTGCTTAACAAAACTCCCATCTTCTAAGAAAGCCTCAGCGGATAAGCTTCTTAAAGACCTCCAGAGAGAGGAAACCCTTCAAGAGGCCAAAAGTGATATGGAATGTATTACTTAAGAAGAGTGGTGCATGCTGAGGAAAGTTGGCTTGAGAATGCACGCTTTTCTTCTTCCTGGTAAGTAATCCTCAAAATGTAACGAGTAATTAGCTGCTTGCTTTGAATCTCTACTGATGAAGAAAGATAGGTTGGATATTTTTGATCTTTTTATCTATAAAATTCTTGCTTTTCATGCTCAGGTACAAGAGGAGTTTTTGAGGGAATAGTTGATGTAAAGTCCTCCGGAGTTGGACTTATGTATGGCATATTGTGAATACTGGTAATCTGGTGTTTGAACACCACCAAGTGATTTCTGGTGATATGGTGTTTTAACACCACTGCTGTCCAGATGTTTTACAGCAGCTAATTGTTGATGTCCACGATTTATGGAGTATATTATGGGATATAATTGTGCGATCTGATCAGAATATTGTGAAGATAATTGATTGATTTCGTGGTCATCTAATTCTGGTAAAAGAATATTCCTGTAATAGTTAGGAATTGATTAAGTAGTTAATTATGGAACAAGTCCTATTGTTAACAGGATTGTTCATTTAAATACCAGATTAGAATCAGAGTTTTCCTTAGTCTAGAAGTCTATTTATGGTAGAGTTAGACAAGGAAGGAAGTTGATTCAAGGCAGGATTGCGATGGAATAAATAGAAGATCAATACAACGCAATCGTTTGAGCGTCCAGTGCTATTCTCTACGTTGAGAACTTTGGAGCGATCTGCCGTGTCTGTTTTGGAGGTTCGTAAATCAACCGACCAAGTTCTTAAAGATCAGAAACAAGGAAGTCTTAATTCCTCGGGAGGAGGAGATCCAGGGAGACGTGTTGATCGTGAGGGTTCAACGGCGTAGGATCGACAGTGAGGGGAGCTCACAACATTCACTCTGTAGGTTAGCAATGGATTAGTATTTAAGTTAAGCTTCTTGTACTAAAGACTGCTTTCTAGTGAATGGTTTCTGATCTGGGCAAGGCCCCGCAGACGTAGGTGTATTTGCACCGAACTGCGTAAACAAGTTGTGTGTGCACTGCGTGTTTAGTTTTGCGTTTAACACCAAACTAATCTTGGTGTTCCAACACCAAACTGTTAAACAACTTGGCATAAAGGTTCAGAATTTAGGTGAAACTGAAATTCAATTGGTATCAGAGCAAGGCACTTGCTGACCCCTATACAGGGAGAGTGAGATCAGGTTTCACCATGGCACCAAAGGAGGGGGCATCAGTCACGCGACCACCATTGCTGGAACAAGGAAATTATGCGTACTGGAAGGCCCGTATGAAAGTATTCATTGGAGCTCTAGATGATCAAGCTTGGAACTATGTCATAAATCAATACACTCCACCTGCTAGTGACACAACTGAAGGATCAAGCTCCACTACCACTAAACCATTCTCTAGGTATTCCACCGAGGAGCATAAAGCGCACGTGTCCAACTCAAAAGCATTGAATGCCATCTTTACGGCTGTGGACGAAGATCAGTTTAAAATGATTTCGAACTGTGAGACTGCAAAGGAAGCATGGGATGTGTTACAAATTTACCATGAGGGAACAAGCTCTGTAAGAGAATCAAAGCTGCAGTATTACACGACCAAATTTGAAGAATTGAAGATGCGTGAAGATGAAACTATCTCCGAGTTTAATGGACGAGTCCGAGATATTGCAAACAAGGCTTTTCAGTTTGGCAAAAAGTACAAAGATAAAAAACTTGTAAGGAAAGTGTTGAGGGCATTACCTCCACGGTTCAACATGAAGGTCACGGCAATAAATGAAAATGGAAGGATAGGAACAATGACACTTGATGAACTTATGGGATCTCTGGAATCGTATGAAATGGAGATGTTGCAAACTAAAACGGGGAAGAAAGAAATGGCGTTTTCAAGCACAAACACTGGAAAGGTTGATTATTCTACAGATAATGAAGAGACGGATGAAATTGCAAACATAACCAGGAATTTCTCCAGATTTATGAAGAAGATGAGCAGGAAACCACAAGAAAAGTCAAGTGGGAGCAAAAATCCGAATGCAAACTCCACTCCACGATTTGGTCAATCTACTGGTGTTGAAACACCAAAATTCAAATCGGTAAATCCGAACCTGAATAGGAGAATCCAGTGCAGAGAGTGTGAAGGTTTTGGACACATACAAGCTGAGTGTGCCAATACACTCAAAAGACAAGGAAAGTCATATGCCACAACCTGGAGTGATGATGATGGAGGAGATGATGTTAAGTATGAAGATGAGTATACAAATCATGTTGCTTTCGGCGTGTCAATGGTGGAGGTAGACGACTTCTGTAAGGAAAGTCTCAGTGTGCTGAACGAAGAAGAGATCTGTAGCTCAGATGAAGAAAGTAGAAGCGTTAGTGATGAAGACATTCGCAAAGAAAGCATGGAGATGTACAAAATGTGGTTAAAAGTGGCAGATGAAAACAAAGAACTCAAGGCTGAAAACAAGAAGCTAAGTGAGAATGCTAAAGTATATGCATGCGAAAAGGAAGAGGCGACTCGAGATCTGGAAAAACTCAAGAAGGAATTTGCTGTAGTGGTGCAACGAGCAGAGGAGGCAGAACAATCCATTAGACGCCTCAATACTGGGAAAGCTAAACTCGAAGAATGTCTAAGGATGGGACAGACGAGCAAATTTGGCATTGGCTATGAAAGGACAGTGAAAGAAGGAAATCATCAGACAGATCAAAATGCATCAGCTCCGAGAATAATTGAGAAGCATGGTTCCACAAAAAGAGTCAGACGATGCGGATACTGTGGAGTTCAAGGTCATGTGACAAACAGATGTTTTAGACTGATGAGAACCCTGTCTATCAACACAGAATATCGAGGCATGCACACCAACCCATATCGATGTTTCAACACCAGTCCAGTTCGAGGTTTCAACACCAACTTTGAACATAAAACGCACAAATTCAACACTGGAGGATACAAAACTGGATCTCTCAACGCACGGGTTAATCTGAATCCGCAACAAGTCATTCGACCAGTACGCCAGGTATGGGTTCCAAAATCTCGAAATGTTTGTTTTTCTAGTTTTGTATGTTTTGGAGCACATACAGGAACCTCGTGGTATTTTGATAGTGCGTGCTCAAGGCACATGACTGGAGTTCCTGAATTCTTGCAAAAATTCAAACCTGGATTTGGTGGACATGTTAAATTTGGTGATGGAAAACGGAGCAAAATAATTGGCAAGGGTGAGTTGGCGATTAAAGGACTCCCTGTGTTTCAAGATGTATTGCTTGTGGAAGGTCTGAAGGCTAATCTATTGAGCATCAGCCATCTATGTGACGATGATATGACAGTTAACTTTGACAAAGGAAAATGTATTGTTAACCATGGGACTGAAGTATTCACTGGAACAAGGTCAATAGATAATTGTTATTTGCTCGATCAAGATGTCACATGCTTGAGCTCGAAGAAGGAAGTCAGCACTCTATGGCACAGAAAATTGGGACATATAAATTACAAATCTCTGGCACGTATTTCCAGACTGAATGCAGTCAGAGGTATTCCTGAAATCGGTGAAAGCAAGGAGGTTGTGTGTGGCTCATGTAAAGAAGGAAAGCAAATTCGGATCCCACATCACGCTGTTCATGATGTTTCAACGTCAAGACTTTTGGAGCTTCTACATATGGACTTAATGGGGCCGATCAATACACCCAGTGTTGCAGGGAAGAAGTACATTTTTGTGTGTGTGGACGACTTCTCGAGATATACTTGGGTATCTTTTCTCAAAGAGAAGTCAGAGGCAGCTGAAGTTTTCGAGACCTTGGTGTACAAATTACACGTAGAAAAGGGATCTACTCAGGCAAGAATTGCCCGTATCAGAAGTGATCATGGAAAGGAGTTTGAAAACTCTAGGTTTAATGACATCTGTAAGACACTCGGTATACACCACGAGTTCTCTGCTCCCATCACACCGCAACAAAATGGTATAGTTGAAAGGAAGAATCGAACACTGCAGGAAATGGCCAGAGCAATGTTAGCCGAAAAGAAAATTCATTCTAAATACTGGGCTGAGGCGCTTCATACAGCATGCTACACCATCAACAGAGTATATTTGCGTCCATTTACTGAGAAGACACCGTATGAGATTTGGAAAGGGAAGAAACCTGATGTGTCGTATTTTCATGTTTTTGGCAGTAAGTGTTATATTCTAAAAGATCGTGAGCCGTTAGCTAAGTTTGAATCTAGAAGTGATGTCGGGATATTCTTGGGATATTCTCCCACCAGTCGAGCATACCGAGTGCTTAATCAACGTACTGGAACGGTCATGGAATCTATTAATGTGGTGGTAGATGATTCTGAGGATGACAGAGTTGGAGAAGGTGAAGTGCTGGAACCAGTGTTCCCTACCGGTGTTGAAACACCAACATCGTCAACTGGTGTTGAAACACCAGAAACCGAGACACCTGAATCTGAACAGCGTCCGTCCAGACAAATGGAACTTCGGGATCAACCTCGTGTAAATTACAGGGAATTGGCAGGATTATCTTGTTTCATATCACTCACGGAGCCGAAGAATTATAAAGAGGCTTTGCTCGATGAATATTGGATTTCTGCTATGCAAGAAGAATTACAGCAATTCGAAAGAAACAATGTTTGGGTTCTTACCCAACGACCTGCAAATGTCAATGTGATCGGTACCAAGTGGATTTTCAAGAATAAATCTGATGCAGATGGTAATATCACAAGGAATAAAGCACGCCTAGTTGCTCAAGGATACACGCAAGTTGAAGGAATAGATTTTGATGAGACTTTTGCACCTGTAGCCAGATTGGAGTCAATCAGACTGTTGTTGGCTGTGTCGTGCATTCTGGACTTTACTCTTTTCCAGATGGATGTCAAGAGTGCATTCTTGAATGGGGTCGTGAAGGAGGAGGTGTATGTGGAGCAACCTAAAGGGTTTGAAGATCCACAGTTTCCTGATTTTGTCTATCGGTTGAATAAGGCACTATATGGCCTCAAGCAGGCCCCCCGAGCATGGTATGAGCGACTGACAACCTTTCTGATTAAAAAGGGCTATCGTCGAGGGGGAGTAGATCGGACTCTGTTCGTACTACACAGAGGTTCAAATATTCTGATTGCACAGATTTATGTAGATGATATTGTGTTTGGATCCACCTCTTCAGTCTTGTTAAAGGAGTTTGTTGACTTAATGACTAATGAATTCGAAATGAGCATGGCAGGGAAACTGTCATATTTTCTGGGATTGCAAGTTATTCAGGAGAAGAATGGTCTCTTCATCAATCAACAGAAGTATGCTGAAAACTTGATCAAGAGATTTGGACTTACAAGCGCAAAAGCAATACGCACTCCAATGGCTACTACTGATAAACTGACAAAAGATGAGCATGGACAAAGTGTTGATCAGAAAATGTACAGGAGTATGATTGGGAGCCTGTTGTACTTAACAGCAAGTAGACCAGACATTTGTTTGAGTGTTGGTATTTGTGCTCGCTATCAAGCAGATCCAAAGGAATCACATATGTCGGCAGTGAAGAGGATTATTCGGTATATAAGTGGAACAGTGGAGTATGGAGTATGGTTTTCTCGAAACAAGGATTCACAGTTAGTAGGATTCAGTGATTCAGACTGGGCTGGGAATGCTGATGATCGTAAGAGTACTACAGGTGGATGTTTCTTTGCTGGATCGAATCTAGTCAGCTGGTATAGCAAAAAGCAGAACTCCATATCTTTGTCTACGGCTGAAGCAGAGTATTTAGCTGCTGGGAGTTGTTGTGCACAACTATTGTGGATGAAGCAGATGATGAGAGATTATGGGTTTGATGATGTGAGTCTGACAGTGCTGTGTGATAATAAAAGCGCTATTGATATTTCCAGGAATCCTGTGCAACATTCGAGGACGAAGCACATTGATATTCGTCATCATTTTATTAGGGACTTGGTTGAAAAAGAAGAAGTTACAGTCCAGTATGTGCCAACAGCTGAACAACTGGCCGATATCTTTACAAAACCTCTGGATGGTGAGACATTTGAAGTACTCAGACAACACTTGGGTGTCTGTCGAATGTGAGGTACTCTGATCTGTACTTTCTATTGTATTATTTACTGTTGCTTTGTTTCTTAGTTAATATGGTGAAAAAAAAAATATGAAAAACCGAAAATACCAAAAATTTGTGAAGTGGTGTTTAAACACCGAGGACTTCAGAGGGAGAAAAATAAGCTGGGCCGAAAGAAAAACTTATTGGGCCTAGGCTTGGATTCAGAAGGAAAGGAAAAGAGAAGGTCTTTTGGGTTTCGGAAAAAAGGGGGGAAAAAGGAGAAAGTGACAAATTGATTCCCACACAAACTCAAACACTCGACTGTTCATCTTCCTCATAGCTCACAGCTCCCTGTTCATCAGAAACAGTTGCCAAACCCTCAATTTTTGTAACCCACTCAAAACCCTGTAAAAATGGCGAGCTCCAAGTTCAAGAAGATGGTCCGAGAATTTGTCAAGGTGCGGGTGCCAGAGAATCCGCGAATTGAAGAGCTCGATTTGGATGCGAATGTGGACGAGCTGTGTGGAGATCGAGTGCAGACACTAGCCAAGTGGGGTGGAAAAGTTCAGAGACGGAAAGCTAGGTTTGATCATTCTTTCGTCTATGATGGAATGTATTTTAGCTCTGTTCTTGATTTCATAGAGTGGATGGTGCAGAACAGGGGTTATGTAGACCTTAGAAAGTATGAAAATTTGCGTGGCAAGATTAACAAATTTAAACTTGAGGAATTGTTGACTGGTGGCATAGGAGAAATTAAGGAGATTAGTGACTATAATGCCAAACTAGTTGGGGTAGATTTCGGTGAACATTATAAAGTTGGAGATGAATTAGGCCAATATTTTACTATCTATACACGGATAGGGTCCCTGCACAGGCCTATTCTCAGACAATTGGGTGATGATGCTGTGATTCAGCCCTGGATAAAAGTGGTGAAATCCACTGATGTTGCTATGGAGATGGTTTGTGTTGATGAGTCCCTGAATCAGACTCAAGAGTCACTCAGAAATTTGCCTGTTCCGGTTTTGGAGATTAGTGACAGTGAAGAAGAAGAAGGGTGTGCTGAGAGAGTTGATACAGAGGAAACTCCGATGAATGAACCAGGAGATGCGTCTTCGCTGGATGAGGCTCTGGAAACATTTATGAGATCCGAGGAGGCTCTGGCAGCATTTCTTGGATCAGGTTCTGAGAAAGAAGGTGATGAAGATGTGGCTGAGGACAAAAGAGAAGATGCAGATATGCCAGAAAGTGAAAAATTAAACTCTGCAACTGACAATGCAGAGTGTCTGGCTGTGGAATAAGATACTGTAATGCAGGATACTGGTATTCCAACACCAGGAGAGGATCTGACTGAGGAGCAGAAAATTGCTGAGATGTTTGGGAGTGATGTTGAAACACCACTGAAGAAAAGTCCAGCTCAGGGACTTAAGAGGAGAAGGCAGCAAGATGGTGTTGAAACACCGTTTGCATCTGAAGACAGATCTTTGCCTCAGATGCCTGAGATTGTTGAAGAGAGTGTGGTCTCGGCAAGTAAGAAAATTTGGAGATCAAAACGATGCAGAGACAGGGGTACAGCTGAAAGTTATGATAGTGACGAACCTATTGGACAGAAGCTGAAGAGATTGAGGGCAGAACGGAAGAAGAACTCTGCGGAGAAAATAAAGCCCAAAGTATTGCCTGCACCTGAGGTCAGTAAGGCCATCAGCAATGAACTATACGATAATGAGAGCCAAGAAAAGTTGGACTTCATCAGTGGGAGACGAATTCTAGCAGAGAGACCGGCTGATGCTGAGAAGTATGAAGAGTGTGGATTTACTGATTTTCTCAGATACCTCAAGGTGATTAAAGCTGCTACATGCTTTGCTGAATATAATAAACAAATGGTGGTGGAATTTTATTCGAACCTGAAAGAAGACTGTGAAGATGAAGACTCTCAGTGGTTTCACAGAGTCTATGTGAGAGGGAAAGTAGTTGTATTCTCCCCTGAGGTAGTGAATAGATGCTTGCAGCATGGCAATCTCAAGAATACTCAATCGGTGTTCCAACACCAAATCCCAGAAAATTTTGATGAGGTGGCAATTGAGTTAACAGGAGGAGTGGAAAGCACTTGGCCACTGGCTGAGAGACAACAAATACCAGCATCCAATCTGACTTCCAGGTATTACTGTCTGTATACAGTAGCTGTTCATAATTGGATTCCTTCGGTTAACAACACGATTGTTACCAAGGAAATGGCAACTCTGCTTTATAGTCTGGGTGCGAGGCATCGAGTCAATCTGGGTAAGTTGATATTCAATGACATTATGGACTGTGCTCGTAAGACCCGGAAGGAAGCTTTGGTTCATCCTTGTATCATATCGATGGTACTGCTGAAAGGGGGAGTGGTTGCAAGGGAGAATGATGAAGTTATAACTACCCAAGCTTTAAGGCCAACCCTCAGGACTTTGAGTGGCCGTATAGTGAAGGATCTTCCCTGGACACCTCCAGCAATGGGTTGCTCGAATGAAGGTGAAGCTCGGCTGAAAGCCATTGAGGCGAGAGCTACAGTTTGTCAAGAAATCCTTGGGCGTCATCAGGCAGCGATAGTCAAGATTCAGGGGGAGCTTGCAGATTTGGAGGCTGAGAGAGAAGCACTGCTGGCAGAAATTCCGAATGAAAATGGATCAGATGATGAAGATTCGGACAGTGATGAATCCGGGAGCACTGATAGTTTGGCCTGATTGAATTTTTTCTTGGTGTTCTTGTCATATTAATGAATTCAGGGGGAGAATATTTTGGATTTTTTGGATTTTTGAATGGCTCTGGTTTTATATTATTCGGTCTGGATTTTGGATATTTGTGCTAGCTGATTTTATGGTAATTTATGCTATCTGTGCTAGCTGGTATTCTGGTATTCTACATTTATTATGATGCTTGGTTTTCTGGTGTTCTATGGTGTTTGTGCTAATGTGGTATGAATTCACCAATATGCCAAGGGGGAGATTGTAAAGTCCTCCGGAGTTGGACTTATGTATGGCATATTGTGAATACTGGTAATCTGGTGTTTGAACACCACCAAGTGATTTCTGGTGATATGGTGTTTTAACACCACTGCTGTCCAGATGTTTTACAGCAACTAATTGTTGATGTCCACGATTTATGGAGTATATTATGGGATATAATTGTGCGATCTGATCAGAATATTGTGAAGATAATTGATTGATTTCGTGGTCATCTAATTCTGGTAAAAGAATATTCCTGTAATAGTTAGGAATTGATTAAGTAGTTAATTATGGAACAAGTCCTATTGTTAACAGGATTGTTCATTTAAATACCAGATTAGAATCAGAGTTTTCCTTAGTCTAGAAGTCTATTTATGGTAGAGTTAGACAAGGAAGGAAGTTGATTCAAGGCAGGATTGCGATGGAATAAATAGAAGATCAATACAACGCAATCGTTTGAGCGTCCAGTGCTATTCTCTACGTTGAGAACTTTGGAGCGATCTGCCGTGTCTGTTTTGGAGGTTCGTAAATCAACCGACCAAGTTCTTAAAGATCAGAAACAAGGAAGTCTTAATTCCTCGGAAGGAGGAGATCCAGGGAGACGTGTTGATCGTGAGGGTTCAACGGCGTAGGATCGACAGTGAGGGGAGCTCACAACATTCACTCTGTAGGTTAGCAATGGATTAGTATTTAAGTTAAGCTTCTTGTACTAAAGACTGCTTTCTAGTGAATGGTTTCTGATCTGGGCAAGGCCCCGCAGACGTAGGTGTATTTGCACCGAACTGCGTAAACAAGTTGTGTGTGCACTGCGTGTTTAGTTTTGCGTTTAACACCAAACTAATCTTGGTGTTCCAACACCAAACTGTTAAACAACTTGGCATAAAGGTTCAGAATTTAGGTGAAACTGAAATTCAGTTGAAAACATGCATCTTCATCGGAATACAGAGTATTAGTGAAGATTATAATGGGAGGAGAATGAATTCAGGAGGTCCATGGGGTTGCAAGGCCACTAGATGCAGAAAGTGGTGGAATCTTAGTTGCAGTTGAACGAGTCAGTAAAGGCTACGCTATCATTGTGTATCATGGAAAGAATCACCTTAGTTGCAGTTGATGTTAAGTGTCTTTTAAATTGATTCATGCTCTATGGTTGAATCTGAGAAATTTTATGATTACAACATTTCTAGAGTATTCATGCTTGGATGTTCCTCTGGCTTCAGCCTGAGAAGTTTGATGATTAAAACAGTAGATTCCTCGGCTTGGATGTTCCTTTGGCTTCAGTCTCTCTTCTATAGATCTTTTAGCTATTCATGGGGTAAGACCCAGTGAGGATGGTTTCTTTACTTCTTTAGCTAACAGAAGTAGGCAGGTCACTTCTTATCTAATGGCTTTAATCAGCCTTCCACATGCAGTGCATATTGGGTTTAGTATATAGTTTATTGTAGGACGAATAGTGCTATCAACTTCTGCTGATTTTCATTCTCTTATTTTGTACGTATTTCTTTGGAAATTTGTTATTTGTTTTTAATAGACTACAGCATATGTCCAGTGGAAGAACGGGTAACTATGCGAGAAGTTCTCGGTGGCAGAGCCCCAGTGGAAGAACGGGTAACTATGCGAGAAGTTCTCGGTGGCAGAGCACCCGAGACCTGAGGCGTGGCCGAGATGTTGACAAGAGGAGTGACTATGGCTCTATCGCAAGATTCGACCGAGGCATTATCACAGGATGAGGCCGGGGCCGTGGCGCCAACACGGGGTGGAGTCGTGATGCAGGCTGTGGTGTCATCACGGGGAGTTCTCGTGGTGCCAGTACGGGGAGAGAACGAGGCACAATCACGGCTGGATGCGGGCAAGACCGAAGCGTTGTCATGGCTGGTCACGGGACTGGGCAGTGGATGTGGGGCAGCTCGTAGAGTAGTTGGCCGAGACAGCTTATCGCTAGGAAAATGGAACCGAGGCGGTGGTGAAGCCGAGTCTAGTGACGGCACTGTCACATGATCTAGATCAATAAAGCATAGACATCCAAACCTGAAAAAGGAGAACCAGCTCCTGATGCCGGAGCAAGAGGAAAATAAGTCTCGTCAAACCGAGCATGACGAGTAACATGGACCTTGCCAGTAGAAGGGTCGAGGCACCGAAACCCCTTATACTGCGAGTTGTAACCAATAAATATATATGGAATACTATGGGGAGACAACTTATGATCAGCAAATATACGAACAAAAGGAAAAACCTGGCAACCAAAATGATGAAAGTTACCATAGATGGGATTCCGATGATAGATAATACCATAAGGTGTCGATCCCTGTAGCACTGGAGTAGGCAATCGGTTGATACTGTAGACAGCAGTGTTGACCGTATCATCTCAACGGAAAATTGGAAGATGTGAGTGAAAAAGCATTGTGGGACCCATCTCAACAACATGGCGATGCTTGCAAATGGCTCGCCCATTCTGTTCTGGAGTACACGGACAGGAAACCTGATGATGGATACCTTTCGCCGTAAAATGGGATCTGATTCTAGTGTTCAAAAATTTAGTGCCACCATCACTCTGAAAAACTTTAATTTTTGCTGAAAATTGATTTTCAACAAGTGCCTCAAACTGCAAATAAGTGTTAACAAAATCTGATTTGCAACAAAGAGGGTACAACCAAGTAAATCTTGAAAAATCACCCACGAATAATGCATAATACGCAAAGCCATTGCCAGTAAAACTGGGGAGGGACCCCACAAATCACAATATATTAAATCAAGAGCATGCTCAGCACGTTTAGGGTTCTCAACAAAAGCCAACTGTTGTCCTTTCACCATAACACAGGGGGCGCACATATGCGGTTTAGGCAACAAAGAAGAAATTGAAAGTAAACCAGACTTATGTAAACTAGTAATCACTGCACTAGGAACATGACCTAGGCATGCATGCCACAACTCATATGAAGCTCGATTCTTATTCTGCTATAAAACTAAAACAAATGTTGCATTTCCCCGGTCCAAAACATACAGTCCATCCTCACTATGCCCCCAACCCAGGTTACTTTGTTCTGAATGAGAAAGTTTCGATCATAAAATGTAATCAGTACACCCATCTCTCTGGTTAACTGACTAATAGAAAATATATTCTTAGTAATATCAGGCACAACTAGAACACCAGAAAAATGCAAATTCTCATAAACTTTAGAATCGCCATTATGAGATATCCTAACAGGAGCACCATTACCAACAAGAACACGAGATTTACCAGTATAAGGAGTGACATTGTCTAGGCCTGAGGCGTAAGAGGCCATATGACTGGTTGCACCAGAATCAAGGAACCAATCTGACAGTCGAGAATAAGTATCGGACTGCTAAGAAGGGTGATGATTTCCTGCTAAATGAGTACTTGTTAGACAACCAATCTATGCATGTATCTGGTAACACGTCGCAGCATAACGACCGAGCCGACTGAGCCGTCCGCACCAGGAATAGTGAGGACGACCTCGACCAGGGACCAGACCAACTGCTTTAGAACCGGAGAAGAATTGCTAGCCGAAACGCCTGTCACCGAATCGGCCACCACGACGAGTGCGTGAAGGCCACACACGACTGCCTCGAGTCTGAGCGTGATCCCACACGCGGTCGGCTTGAGGTTCGTCACTGGTCTGGAGCGCAACTTGTCCAACGGCTGGTCCTGAGTGTCCCTGTAAATCCATCAAAAAGGCCTCATGGTTTTTTGCACGGGCAAGAACATCCACATATAACGGAGTGGGATCAACATTAATCAAATGAGCAGAGAAATCCTTATACTCAGGACCAAGACCAGTAAAAAAACCATACAATTTGATTAACATTCAAATTTTTGGATCAGAAGAGGCTCTGATACCATGATAAAGTGATTTGTCGTAAGGAATTGTATTATTGATGACTGAATATATGGAGGAGTACAATAGAGGTAAAATAAGGAAATAATTCTAATCATACTAATCACAATCTAATCACAATCTAATCTGACCAACTGTCACGGGTTGCCCATTAAGGGTGCTAACCGTGCGGCCTAACCGTGTACCACCTTGTCACGACAACCGCCTAATTGTTCACGTGCGTCACACTCAGCTTGGTTACTCGCAACACACCAAACCTTTAGAGGGACGTGGTCGAGTATGCAGCGGAAATACACACGAATTTAGATTAGGAGCATGACTTCATACACATAAGTCAACGATGCAATATAAAACCCGACAACTGAGGAGCAAATGCTCATTTTCAGTATATTGTAAAATGGTAACCGGATGTGGGTAACAACTAGCATTACTCAATGTTGAAGATGATCTGATGTGCTGTGGATGGCAATTTTGAACATAGTGTCGCTAAAGCATTTAGTCATTTACGCATAATAGTAGGTCCCTTGACAAACAATCTATCCATAAATTTATAGATAGATTGCTTATTTTTTATCTTATATAATACATTTGTTAAATTACTTGTTGAATTTAGAAAATATTTTTTTATATTATATATTATATATTTTTACATTCAAATATATTTTATTACTTATTTTAAATTTTAAAATAAAATATTTAAATATTATTAAAAATTACAACATTTAACATAAAAATCAATATGAATTGTCTACAATCTTACGTGAAGGCCGTTTTTCCTGAAACTTTCTATACGCTTAATTACATTCGTTGCATCACTTTGAACCGTCACAATATTAGCTTTTCGTTTTCGATTATAAAGTTGACCCTTTGCTTTAGGAAAATTCAAGAAATTTTTTTGCAGTAGGTTGGACCTAGTCAAGTGAATTTTTTTTTTTCGTTTTCGATCATACATGATCGTTCTTTATAGTGATGGGTATGATATTTATTTCCAAATAAGTTTTAGGAAGGATGATGTTATCTAAACCCAAATGCTGTATTTTCAAATTTATATGTTATATTTTAATTTGAATATTGTACATTATAATTTAAATATTTAATAAAATATATTTGTATGCGAAAATATAAAAGGTAGTGTAAAGTGCATTTTTAATTATATGTTTTGGACGGAAGTGCAAAAATGAACTTGTAAAATTTAAAAGTGTAAAAATGACCCTAGAAATCGTTGACTGAAATGCCAACGGCAAAAATGGTCAGAAATTATTAAAATGACCATTTTACTTTTATGTTAATTATTTTTTAAAAAAATAAAAGAAATTAGTGCGCTTTCTGGTTTTTAACAAAAAAAAATCGGCTTTCTTTCTTTTTTCTCCACGTGGAATTACGTTTCCCTCATCGCTGTGAAGCCCTCCACGGCGGAATTGGGACAAGGGACGAGTGATGAGACGGAGGTCGAAGTGAGGGTCTCATTGGTGGGAGGGTGGTGGCCGGAGCGATGGACGGAGTTCATGTGTGCATTTTGAGATGAGTGGTATTGATTTTGGAAATTCAAGTATGAATGTGGGGAGTTCATATATAAATTGGGAGGGAGATTTGGAGAGCTTTGGAAATTTTCTGGATTTTAAAAATTGTGACGAACATTTGGAATTGCCGACAAATTTTTGGAAGAAGAAGAATTCAAATTTACTTCATCTTTTCCCTTCGAAACTCTTCGTGAATCCATTTCAATTTATGGAAGTGAAATTGAAATTTGGAGACAAATATCTGAGAGAAATTATGGAGAAGAAGAAATGAAGGGAGAAACTTTGATATTGAAAGTAGAGTGAAAATCTTGGGTTCATTTGGCCCTATTTATAGGCTCAAAAATTGGAGGGAGGAGAAAATTTTAAAAAATTTTAAAAATAAAAATTACAGCACAATTTCAAAAAATTATCGTCAGGACACGTGGTATCTTCTAAATGGGCCACGTGTCCAATTTGAATTGATGGCAGGGAGAATATAATCCTTGGGCCACGTGATGCAACGACTTTTTTTTATAAAAAAAAACTGTAGCCGAGTTGTGACATGTGGCCAATCAAAGGGTACCACATATCATAACATGGGAAATTAAAAAAAAGCAGGAACTGCTAGTTGCCACGTGTCCCAATCAGCGGGTGACACGTAGCAAGGCATGAGACAAAATAATGGCCTGCGTTGACGTGCAAGCCCCATTCACATGGGCTTCTGACTTTAGTCAAAACTGAGTGGTTTTCATCTTTGTGAAACTATTCACCTTAATTGCAACTACTTTGAAATCCCTACTATGAAATTTTTTGGTTTCAATTTGGCGTCAGTGTGATTTTATTTTACAGCTGAAATCAGTCAGAAATTCCCACTACACATATTCTAAGGAATAAAAACTTACGGATGTCTTTCTCTTCTGATTACCGACCCAAAAAGCCTGAGAACTTGGCTTGAATGTTAATGCCATTGGCTTTTTCATTACTACAAGACCACACACAAAGACCCCTATGTTGGATTCTCCAGTTTCTTTGGGTGTTCGAAAGATATATTCCATAATGGTTTGTTATATATAAGGTATTGGGTTACCTCCACTTAGTGTCAATTGATTTTAAGATGGAAATCCAATATACCTTGAAATTCAACATGGTATCAGAGCCCATATTGGGTTATTGGGTCGATGTGTGAATCCCCTTTAATTTGGCTCGATGTGGCACGTTGGCACGTGAGGGGACGTGTTGAAAGATATATTCCACATTGATTTTTTACATATAAGGTCTCGGGTTAGCTCCACTTAGTGCCAATTGATTTTAAGATGGAAGCTCAATATACCTTGAAATTTAACATTGGGTAATTTGTGAAATAACTCTGTTACACTTTCAAGAAGATGTTTGCTAGCTCCTTTGTATTTATGATGTACATAAGAATGCAATCCATTGGATAGAAAGTTAAGGTAAGAAATGATGTACCTTGAAAGTCTGACCTTTTTCTAAAATGTATGAGTGAATAAAAGTTACGTGGTCACAAGAAATGCTCTCTTTCAAATTAAAGTGAAATAAAAAAAAATTGATGGTGATATGAGTTAACTAGAAAAGTGTCAAATTATATTACAATCATAGTGAGTAGTGTTTAATAATTGTTTGACTGAATATAGTTAGGAATTGAATTAAGTGCCAGAGCCTAGAATAATCCTACATTTTATTTTGGGTGAAAGTGCTAACATAATGCTGTAAATTTTGGAAATGCAACTCTAACCGTATTATTTGGTTGAAAGTGCCAATCTAACTATGGAAACTTGAATTTAACTGGAATGTTGTGAATGGACTATTGTAACCATGTTTAAAAAAAAATCAAAAATTCAGAATATTGGATTTTTCCATTGTTCACATTAATTAATATATACTATCTAACAAAAATGTATAATTCTGTTAGAAATTATTTTTTTGGTCCCCTAAATATAATGCAATACCATCTTTTGATCCCTAAGACTAATATCGCGTTTGTTTAGCAATTAACAAACTAAAACTTATTTGGTTGGTCCTTAGAGGTGGTTTTCAGATAAAGTCAAAGGTAAAATTGGTCAAAATATGTAAAATGACCATTATACCCCTGAGTTTAAAAAATTCAAAAGAAAAGAAAATTAGACCTCTTCCCTGATTCCAACTTCGTCGCTGCCTGATGCAAAGTTAACGGCACAGCCGTGGAAGTGCACCATCCTCTCCCCTAAATCCGCCTACCTAATCCGTCGCAATCTCCAGTCTCCTCCACTTACCCAATCTGTCACAATCTCCTCCGTCTCCCACCACCGGTGCCGCTGTAATATTGCTGTCTGGAGCTCCATCGAGGGCCTCAACAATTGCACCAACATCCTCTCTTTCGACGAGGACACCCACGACATCACCCTCATCCCCAGCCTCTTCGTTAACCACCCCTACTTGGCGATGAATGTGATGTTCCATCGCCATCGCGCCGGAGCTGCTCGCTTTCTCCGGCGACTACCTCCACTTGTGGGAGATCCGTGATGGCGATGCCTCCATCTAGCCCATCACGAAACTTAACAACAGCAAGACCATCAAGTGAGTGTGAGTGTGAGCCTTTACCAGGTGGTACATCGCCGGCGTCCAAACTGATAAATCGTTCACTGCAAATTAGGGTTTCCTCTAAATCATCAGTGAGCGTGAGCTCCGCCTTCGGGATGTAGATTATAGCGGTGATGTTGGTGAAGATTGTGACGTCCTTGGTGGTGACACCGGCGGTGGGGCGGTTGAGCGACAGTGGGATGATTAGGGAGGCAAAGTAGCGCTCCACGGTGCTGAAGTCAGCCCCAATCTTTGAGGGTGAAATAAAAGAAGGAAAAAAGAAATTGAAAAGAAAAGAAAAAAGAAAGAGAAAAATAAATAGAAATAGGAATTTTAATTGAAAATATTTTTAATTAGTAAAATTACTAAAATACCCCTGGCTATATCGGAAAATCATTCCGGTTAATCTGAAAACCACCTATGGGGACCAAACAAATCAATTTCAGTATGTTGATTGATGAACAAACGTGATATTGGTCTTGGAGACCAAAAGATGGTATTACATTATATTTAGGGGACAAAAAAATAATTTAGTCATTCTATTATTATATAAAGTTTATAAAGTTGTGTACTTTTAGCATATATGAACTTTAATTTTTTTCTTTTAAGATGAACTTAAATTCAATTCAGTTATGTAGATTTCTTCTTATTAGAGATACTTTGCAAAGCATTGCAGTTGTTTTAAAATTGGGGCTTTGGAGTATACATTCATTTCCTTATAATTTTCGAGTGTTCCTAGAAATCTAGCTTGGCAGTTGTGATTCATAGGTATCGATTTCAAACTCACTTGACAAATGAGAGTAGAATTATCACAACCGTTTTTGTGAAAATATTGAAAAACTATTAGGTTTCATGCTAAATAAGCAATGGACGGAATTACAAAGGTTTCTTTAAAAATGCTGAATTGAAGAAGACGACTACATGCTGGATTTAGAAGGTAAAGTTCCAATTAATCAAGTTTATAATACAACGAAAGATTCAAAGGGTAAAATTGTAAAACTAACATATTAATACAAATATATGTTTCCTAAACAAATAGTTTGTGTATTTATTACAAAATCAAAAACTCAAGAGAAAGAAATAAATAGATGAAACTTAATTTGATGTCAATGCTTGAAAGTGAAGACGAAGAGCAATTGAAATCAAAGACAAGAAGGATGACATAGGGTTCATAATTTATTGATTATCGATTGGGTTTTTATTTATTTCCATTTATCACCTTAAACAATATAAGGAGGCAATTTTATTAGGAGAATTCATTTTGTTTTCTATTGATTTTCTAGGTAATTGTGGAAATATGTTTTCCTTAATAGTGAACATATATTTATTTTATTTTTTGCATTAATTTCTATGTATTTTCAAGGATAAGTTTCATTTTCTACAAGTTGATTTTTTAAAATATTTTACTTTCTAATCTTGCTATATATTAATTCTTTAAAGGTTATGAATATAAATTTCTTTCTTTCCTTCATTATTTAATCCATTTTAGTTAAATTGATTATTTCACTTTGTAATTCATATGGTTATTCTTAAAGACAAAGTCTTGGGAAAGACCGTCTTTCCATAAACTTATGGAAAGACATGGTTTAATTAGAAATATATAAAGTTAGGGATTAAGTAGAAAATATCCGGAAATTGGACCTCACACGCCTCATATATAAGGATTTTCTTTTTTGCTTCGTTCATTTTCATTTTAATTCCCGAAATTCTCTCTCTTCTTCGTCCATATCCTTCTTCTCCGTTAGGGTTTCTCATCGCGATTTCCATCGGAATTCACCATAGCTTTTGCCGAATCGGTGTTTCTTTTTGTTCGCCATAGGTTATATGCTACTTTTGAGCTGATTTTTTGCTTCGTTTTAGGTTTTTAAGTTCGTAGCTGATTTTTTGCTTCATTTTAGGTTTTCAATCGCGATTTCCATTGGAATTCACCGTAGCTTTTGCCGAATCGGTGTTTCTTTTTGTTCGCCACAGGTTATAATCTACTTTTGAGCTGATTTTTTGCTTCGTTTTAGGTTTGTAAGTTCCTAGTTTAGGGTTTTTGTTTCGAATCTGATATTTTTTGTGTGTTATTGCAGCGTAATGGTTAAGAGGAAGGAATTTTCGGCCGACAGTGTTCATATTGATGAAGGTGATGTTTATTTTTCTATTTTTGCTCTTATTGTATGTTTTTGTTGGCTAATGTTGAATGCTTTGCTTTATTTTGCCTTTTAACCGATTTTTTAAATTTTATTTGTGAGATGATTTTAGTTTTTTTTACATGTTTTCCCCAATTTACTAGGTTTAGGGTTTAGAAAATTTGTTAATAGTTTTGGTTTTTACTATTACAAGATCTGTTAATAGCTTTGGTGTTTACATGAATTTGTAAAGGTTACTGCAATTTTGTTGAAAAGTATTCCTTCATAGTGTGCATGATGCTATACTTTGCCTAACTATTCTCATTCAATGGCTTAGCTACTCGTATTGTTGCCTTCCTTGACATTCTAGCTTTTCAAAGGAGTGATTGAAATAAATTCTTATTTAAACAGAAGCAGCATCTTACAATTTTGACTAAATCTTGTGAAACATGGAAACTTGTTTTGTTACCTAGCTAATGGTCACTAGATCGATCAATGTATGTACTCTGAGTATACATTTGCACTGTATAGTTGGTTTAGTTGCTATGTATACATTTGAGCTTGTATTTAGGGTTTTGGGTTTTGGGCAGCTTTTCCAGAGCATTCTCTGTATTTCCCCTTCAGGAGTGATAAGTAAATTCTAAGAATATGGATTTTCTGCTACTGAACGAATTCCTTCCTCACTGATAGTGCACAATGTACATAAGGACTGAAAGTCTGAAAGTATAAAAATGCATAATGAATGTTTCAACTTTCAGCTGTGAAGTTCTATTGTATTAAAACTATTTGCTCTTATTGAACAAAGTTTTATATTTAAAGTCCCTGTTGGTTAACTGCATTGCGTGCCTTTCAAACCATTTGGCTTGTATAATGTACTCAAGGCTTCTCTGTTGTTTCTCTTTTCATGAATGTTACTGTCTTTCTTTAATGTTGGATGCTTATTTTGGTGTTTACATTATTTTTGTAAAGGTTGATGATGCAATGTAGTCCCTAGTTTTCATTGGAATCTTCTGGAGTTGATTCAAGATTTGCATTTGTTTGCTTTTAAGACTAAGAACTGACTTAGGTTTCCGTTTTCTTTTTAGTGTTTAAATTCATATGAGGCTTGGGTTTTTGTATTTTAAAAGGTTGTTATATTAGTATGTCACATTATTATATCTATAATGTTGTTGTTTTATTATTATTACTGATCAGTTTGGTTTTGTACAAATAGGATTGCGCAAATCATCGCGCATCAGGAATTTATCCACTGTGCCATTGGATCTTCCCAATAAGGGGAAGAATGCTGATGATTCTGATTTTTTCGAGGATATTGTGCTTAGTGAGCGACCTAAGAAGGTCAAGTTTGGTGTCAGGAAAAGAGTGGGTAGTGGAAAGCTAGCACAAACAACGGAGAAGAAGAAATTAATTGAAGCTGAGAAGGCTCTTCAAGCCGAGAAAGACCATGCGGCAATTGAAGCTGAGAAGAAGGTGTCAATTGAAGCTGAGAAGAAAGCGCCAATTGAAGCTTAGAAGAAGAAGGCAACAATTGAAGCTGAGAAGAAAAAGGCGGCAATTGAAGCTGAGAAGAAGAAGGCAGTAATTGAAGCTGAGAAGAAGAAGGCAGCATTTGAAGCTGAGAAGAAGAAGGCGGGAGTTGAAGCTAAGAAGAAGAAGGCGGGAGTTTAAGCTGAGAAGAAGAAGGTTGTTGAGAAGGCAACAAAAAAGAAGACTGATGGTGACGCAGGAGTCAAGAAGAGAGATCGGGAGGTTCAACAAGTTGTAACGCTGGTGGGCAGTGATGGAGCAAAGCAAGTTTTTCATTTTTCAACATGATGTTTTTATGGTGAAACATGTGATTTTTGCCTTGAACAGTTTCTGTTTTAGTTCTATAAATGTGTGTCATATTATTGAAGAACCTAACCTATAAGTATTTTTCAACATGATGTTTTTATGGTGAAACGTGTTATTTTTGCCTTGAACATTTTCTGTTTTAGTTTTATAAATGCGTGTCATATTATTGAAGAAACTAACCTATATGTATTTTTCAACATGATGTTTTTATGGTGAAACATGTGATTTTTTCCTTGAACAGTTTTTGTTTTAGTTTTATAAATGCGTGTCATATTATTGAAGAACCTAACCTATATGTATTTTTCAACATGATGCTTTTATGGTGAAACATCCGATTTTTGCCTTGAACAGTTTCTGTTTTAGTTTTATAAATGGGTGTCATATTATTGAAGAACCTAACCTATATGTATTTTTCAACATGATGCTTTTATGGTGAAACATGTGATTTTTGCCTTGAACAATTTCTGTTTTAGTTTTATAAATGTGTGTCATATTATTTAAGAACCTAACCTATATGTACTTTTCAACATGATGCTTTTATGGTGAAACATGTGATTTTTGCCTTGAACAGCTTTTGTTTTAGTACGTTCCATATTATTTAAGAACCTAACCTATAGGTATTTTTCAACATGATGCTTTTATGGTGAAACATGTGATTTTTGCCTTGAACAGTTTCTGTTTTAGTACGTGTCATATTATTTAAGAACCTAACCTATAGGTATTTTTCAACATGATGCTTTTATGGTGAAACATGTGATTTTTGCCTTAAACAGTTTCTGATTTAATTTTATAAACACGTGTCATATTATTTAAGAACCTAACCTATATGTATTTTTTAACATGATGCTTTTTATGGTGAAACATGTTATTTTTGCCTTGGAACCGTTTCTATTTTAGTTTTATAAATACAGTTTCTGATTTAGTTTTATAAATACAGTTTCTAATTTAGTTTTATAAATACAGTTTCTAATTTAGTTTTATAAATACAGTTTCTGATTTAGTTTTATAAATACAGTTTCTGATTTAGTTTTATAAATACAGTTTCTGGTTTAGTTTTATAAATACGTGTCATAGTTTAGTTTAATGGTTTTACTGTTTATATTAAAGTACTTGTTGTTTATTCATGATGTGATTATATTTTGCTTTTAGTGAGTGAAGTTATTATTCTATAAAGCAGTGTACCTTTATTTAAAATAAGGTTAACTTTTTAGTTATAATATATCATTTTATTGATGTGTTGTTATTTGTAATTGTAGGATTGAGAAGGTCTACAAGTCTTCTTGCAGACCGGACTTGATTAAGGAGTTGAATGGCTTATTGTCCGAGTGTCAAGTGGCTGATGTCCTCTCTTTAGGTTTTGGTAGCTTGTTGGAGATTAGTATTCGTAAGTTACCCCTAAAAATCGTTCCTTTTCTAGTCCAAAATTTTGATCCGGGCTTTTGTGTGCAATATATTGGTGCTAATAAGTATACCCTTTCCCCGGATGATGTTTTTGATGTGCTTGGATTGCCTATTTCTGATGAGGGAGTGGTTGAGATAAGTCATGCGGGCAAGGGTGAAAAGCGAGATTTAGAATTGAGGAACGATGGAAGGACATGTTTAAGATTGGAGAGAAAGATGAGATTCCTTTAGATTTGGTTTTTGATTATATGATTGGGTTGAGGGATGTAGGCGAGGATTTTCCGCGTTGCTTTATCATGTACTGTGTTGGGCACTTCCTTGCTCCTTGTAGGAGCAAGGGTATTGATATGAAGCTCTTAAGAGCTGTTGAAGATGTCAACAGGATTAAGAACCTCAATTGGTGTGGATATGTCCTTCAGAAATTGTGTGAGGGTGTGCAGAGATTTAAGAAAGTTCCTTCATATAAGGCAGTGAGTGGTTGCGTATATTTTCCCTTAATTCAATTTTTGCAGCATGTGCCTTATCACGGTATGAAGGATTCTTTGGTTGTACCCCTTCTTAAGCATTGGACTGACGAAAAGATGAAAAAATGTGTGAGTGGCTGAAGAAATGTGGTTATGAACGAGATGTACTACTGAAGGAAGTGTATCCTTTGACCGAGTGTGGTAGATTGAGAGCTGGTGGGTCAAAAGGTAGTACAAGTCGCGTTCACAATGTTGCTGCTTCTGATAGTCGAGTTATGCATTTTGATATTCCTCCTGGGGTTCTAACGGATTTAGATATTGCAGCCCTAAAAATGAATGTGAGTAAGGTGTTTCATTTGTGTTTTGTTTTATGTTGGTTTATTTGTATTTTTGTTTAATTATTTGTTGTTTTACAGGATGCTAGTGAGGTATTTGCCTTGTTTCGGAGGGATATGGAAGTGGTTAGTGCCAAACTATCATAACGTTTGTTGAAAGCAGCACAACCAGTGGCCCCTCGGGATGATCCTGATATGGATTCTGACCATCAGCTTGGCTCTCAAGACTTTTTTTTAAGATCCTGCAATATTGAAGCAGATTGATTATTTGTGTGATGGTTTAAAGAAGAAAGTTGTTGATTCGATGCCTAGTTTTGACCTTCACATTGATGATTGACCTTCACATTGTTTGAAAATATTTTGTAATAGGCTGTGGTGGATTTAGTTGTTGGGGCCAGAAATTGAATCTTTTGGATGAAAATAAAATTTAAACTTTAGTTATGACAGGTTCTCTGACTTTAAGCATGACAGGGTGGATGTTTTATGTTAAAACAGTGACGGTTTATTGTGATACATGCTCACTTAAAATGTTCATGTCAGAAGTTTATTTTAGTGATTTCTCTTAAAATTTCAAAGTTAGCTGCTTATTTGTGTGCCAGGTTGGATTTTAGGTTAAAACATTGCATGTTTGTAGTGATACATCTTCACTATAAGTTGCATTAGTCAAAAGTTTAGCCTGCTATCCATCTAATTTTAATTTTGGCAGACTTGATATTTAGGTTAAAACATTGAGACTTTATAGTGATAGATGTTCAGTATGAAATGTATAATTCATATGATTTTTGAATACAGTATAATGTCGATTATACGATTGTAATGAAGGTTTTATCAAAAAAACATTAATACTTTAGAATAAACTTTGTAATGAATGGTCTATAATGTCACTTAAAAAGAACATTCGGGTTCTGAATTACACTTGAAATAAGTTGTTGAAGTTCTTCAAATGATATGCTGTTTTGGTGCCAAACTCATTTGTAGATCGTTTGCCTTTCTCTAATGCCAACTTGATTCTTGCACGCCTTCCTTTTGTCTTTGCATACTTTGGATCGAGTATGTTTGTTGTGACTGAACTTGATGCGCTGATAGCCTCATTTTGTTCTGTGGCACTTGATTCTGTAGACAAGATTTGCTGAATTTCGATTGTTTGTTTACCTAGTGCATCTTCGAGAACTCCTCTAGCATTTACACTGTCTTCACTCTTCAAGATCAGGTTGTAGAATTTCCTTGCCATTTCATTACGCCATGGAATGGTGTCCTTCAATTTCTTTGTTGTCGGTCTATGTCTTGCTTGAGGTATTTATCCCAGACCTGTTTCTTCACATTCTTTGTCCATCTTGTAGAAATGTACTGTGGGGGTATTCTGGAGATGGAATGGAGGTGCAAAACTTGAATGCAATGAAAGCACAACATACCTATTTCAAGCGGTGAAGGGTGTACAATTTATGTTAAAATAATTATTTTTTGTATTAAAACCGTAATTGTTTATAAGAAGATTTTTTTATCAACTACATACCTGTTTCTTCAAAGGCCTTACAAGAACAGTTGAGCTCAACTGTTGCTTTTGTTTTATTGAACATTACTGATTCTATTACTATTGGGTGCTTCTCCCAACTTACTTCAAATAGTTTGAAATTGCCACCGTTGTAGCTTTCCGCTATTGTTATTGCCACTGCAATGTCGAATTCCTTCTTAAAGTCCTTATATAGCTTCAAAGTGTAGACCTCGCTTTCATGTTTTAGAAGCCCAGCATGACTATCATGTGCTAATTTTGGGATGGATCGAGCGCAGTTGTGTTTGGCTGTGCTTTCTATGCTTCTCCATTTCTTGACAGTTTTCTCAAATATCTTCAAGAATTGAGTAAGAGATGTTGTTTTACTAGCATTGAACATGATGGCACTGTTGGTACTCTCACTCCTTTGTGATGCTAGAATCCCGGCTGAGAAAAAAATCCTTGTTCAAAGCTGGGCACCATTTATTGCGGATATTATATAGACGTTGAAACCAAGTGTGGTCTTCCAAGCCATATGTCTTAATCATGGCCTGCCAACTATCTTCAAATTCTTCATGATTAACACACCCTGTTAAGCAACGATCAAATGCCTTTTTGAATGGACCGTCTTTCTTCAATTCTCCATAATGCGTACAAGCATTTTGCTGAAGGTGCCATATGCATAGTCGGTGTCTTGTTGTTGGTAAAACCTGTTCCAGTGTGTAATGTTGAAACACATGAGGCATATACTAAAACAGTAATTGTTTATAAAGAAACCTCAATTGTTTATGATTTGTAAGGTAAACAGAATTTGTAAGGTAAACAGTACCTTTTCTATTGCAGTCGCCATTGCTTGGTCTTGATCAGTGAATATGGTTATAGGTTTTTCCCTCCCATGCATTTTATGAAGGTTTCAAGCAACCATTCAAATGTTGGTGTCTTTTCATCAGATATGAAAGCACAAGCAAACATGACGTTCTTCCAATGGTTGTTGATGCCCACAAATGGAGCACATATTAGGTTGTATTTGTTTGTTCTAAAGGTTGTATCGAACACCAACACATCTCCAAACAATGTGTAATCCTCCTTCATCATCGAGTCTCTCCAAAATAAGGCTGATAACCTACTTTCATCATCCATCTTCACTCGAAAGAAAAAATCTGCATCTTCTTCATTTTTTTGTTGAAGCTGCTCTATAACAATTTGTGCATCCCCACCTTCAATCACCTTCATTCACCTTCATTCTCAGCCTTCCAATGTAGTTTATATGGTCCCTCATGGTATACCCTAAATTATCTTCACCTCCAGTTTCATGGACCGAGTAATTGAAGCCAATTGATGGCTTTAATCCAGCGGCTTCCATCCCCTCTATGATCTTTGCCTTCTCTGCTGTGATTTTTCTCTCACTACGTTGTAGATATTGCCAAGCTGGTCTTGTAAAGTCATGGTTGTGCTGCAAGATATGATGCATCACTTTATAAAGGTTGTCCACCAACTTGATTCGTATTTCAGCCTTACAACCTGTTCTAGTTACAGAAAATTCCTTTGTCTTTCTCCTTTTCGAGGTTGATTCGTTTGATCCATCACAGATTGGCATTGGTGGGGTTGATGTTGTTTTTTTCTCTCGAGTTATCCCTTGACATGAGCATGAAAAGTACTTTTCAGTATTAACTCCTTCATTGATCTTCCTTTGTGTGGTTTTTTTGTAGCTGAATCCTAATTTGTTAGCATGCCGTTTGTAGAGGTCCTCTAATTCTTGCAGTGTTCTTGCTTGAATCCAATCAAAGCATTCAGTCACGTCAATTTCAGCTAAGTTTGGTAGATGGTCATACACTGCAGTAATTTCATATAAAACATTAGAGTTTTAGACTGAAACAATTCATATATAATTTAAATCATATAGGTTTTATATATTACTGAAACACTGAAATATTGAAACATTGAAAAACAGAAACACTTGATAAATTACTCATTCGTAATTTCAGTTAACTTTTCTTTTTGGTTTTTCTTCTCTGATCCAAGACTCTTAAATATGTTCAGTATAAAAATTAAATCTTTATATTGAAGCTTGGACTTTAGGTGTTAAAACAATAATGAAATTAGGGCACAACTAATAACAATATGTTAGCAGTAACAACAATATTTCATGAACAGAAGAGCTTCAGATTTGTTAAACAAAAACATACTACTTATGACTTAAAAGGTATCACTGTGTATGTGCAACATTCAGTTTTTAATGAATCTAATTCTGTATAGATTACAAGGGAGACATACACTCAGTATGCATAATAGCAGCAACAAGAAATTATTGTTCGATTTCATGAATAGAAGAGCTTCAGATTTTTTCAACAAAAACATACTACTTATGATTTAAAAGGTATCACTGTGTATGTGCAACATTCAGTTTTTAATGAATCTAATTCTGTATAGATTACAAGGGAGACATACACTCAGTAGGCATAATAGCAGCAACAAGAAGTTATTGTTCAATTTCATGAACAGAAGAGCTTCAGATTTGTTCAACAAAAACACACTACTTATGATTTAAAAAGTATCACTGTGTATGTGCAACATTAGTTTTTAATGAATCTAATTCTGTATGTATTAAAAGGGAGACATACACTCAGTAGGCATAACAACAACAACAACAAAATGTTCTTCGATTTCTTCTTCAGTTTCGATCATCTGAAGAACATGACTAAATCAAATTAATAAAACATTACGATTATATTGCTCTTCAAAACTTAAATCGCAAATAAAAATCACACAATTCTGGTCATAAATATTTTTACAATTACCTCGCCAGAATTCATAAGGCAGATCGGCAACGTTTTTGGACAAATTGCCTGAATTCATGAGGCAAGTCGGCGAGATGTCCAACGTTTAGGTTTTAGGGTGATATCTGCAACGTTTCCATTTCCGTCGGCGATGAATTCAGGCAAGCAGAGCAGATGGATTTGGGGGAAAAACAGAGCAGAAAGATTTGGGGAATAAAGGATGAGTTTTAGCGTGAACCCAATTTGGGAATAAAGGCACGTGAACCCGAATTCAACCCGATAATACTGACCCGCGAATTTCATTGCAATTTCCTGAAATTGCAATGTAGTTCCTGGTCTTTCCATAGCTTATGGAAAGACCGTCTTTCAAGAGACGGACTCTTATTCAATTATCGTATCCGTTAAATACAGAGTCTGCCTCCTGCGAGACGGTCTTACCGTAAGACCAAAGACTAGAGTGAAAATAAGTAAGTGGTAAATGAAATTCGAGATTCAAAATACAAATATTTTATTTCTGGGGTTGAAGTTTAAAAACCAATTGAAATCCAGGGGCGTAAGTTGTAATTACACGAAATATATGAATCTGTCCGCCAGATCAGGTCAGATTCATAAGGCAGATCAGCTTTTGGAATCGGCAAATCACCTGAATTCATGAGGCAAGTTGGCGAGATGTCCAACGTTTAGGTTTTAGGGTGGTATCTGCAACATTTTCGTTTCCGGCGGCGATGAATTCAGGCGAGCAGAGCAGATGGGTTTGGGGGAAAAAACAGAGCAGAGGGAGCAGAAAGATTTGGGGAATAAAGGATGGGTTTTAGTGTGAACCCAATTTGGAAATAAAGGCGTGTGAACCTGAATTCAACCCAATAATACTGACCCGCAAATTTCATTGCAATTTCCTAAAATTGCAATGTAGTCCTTGGTCTTTCCATAGCTTATGGAAAGACCGTCTTTCAAGAGACGGACTCTTATTCAATTACCGTATCCTTTAAATACAGAGTCCGTCTCCTACGAGACTATCTTACCGTAAGACCAAAGACTAGAGTGAAAATAAGTAAGTGGTAAATGAAATTCGAGATTCAAATTACAAATATTTTATTTCCGGTGTTGAAGTTTAAAAACCAATTGAAATCTAGGGGTGTAAGTTGCAATTACACGAAATATATGAATCTGTCCACCAGATTCAGGTCGGATTCATAAGGCAGATCGGCAATGTTTTTGGAATCGGCAAATCGCCTGAATTCATGTGGCAAGTCGGCGAGATGTCCAACGTTTAGGTTTTAGGGTAATATCTGCAACGTTTCCATTTCCGGCGGCGATGAATTCAGGCGAGCAGAGCAGATGGGTTTGGGGGAAAAAACAGAGCAGAAGGAGCAGAAAGATTTGGGGAATAAAGGATGGGTTTTAGCGTGAACCTAATTTGGGAATAAAGGCGCGTGAACCCGAATTCAACCCGATAATACTGACCCACGAATTTCATTGCAATTTCCTAAAATTGCAATGTAGTCCCTGGTCTTTCCATAGCTTATGGAAAGACCGTCTTTCAAGAGTCAGACTCTTATTCAATTACCGTATCCTTAAAATACAGAGTCTGTCTCCTGCGAGACTGTCTTACCGTAAGACCAAAGACTAGAGTGAAAATAAGTAAGTGGTAAATGAAATTCGAGATTCAAATTACAAATATTTTATTTCCGGGGTTGAAGTTTAAAAACCAATTGAAATCCAGGGGTGTAAGTTAAAGTTACAATTACACAAAATATATGAATCTGTCCGCCAGATTCAGGTCGGATTCTTCACCAATCCCTCATCTTGTCCGACCAATCCATCGTATAAATCAGGACTTTCTTCGAGGTTTCAGGGTTTGTTGTCGGAGAGATGAACGGTGGCCTTGGGTCAGAGTCAGAATCAGAATCGGAATCAATGAATTCACCGTCGGCTAGAAGAAGTCCCTGTTCATCATGGCAAGAATCAGATCTATTTGTCGCCATAATCATCTTAACCTTGGAGGGGGAAAACTTGTTAATACTACATGAATATGATGAACAAACAGATCAAATTCTATCAATGATGTTCCCCAACCACACGAACATTCCCAAGCTGGTCAAAACAATCCAACTATTCTTTGGATTTCACGATCTGCGTTCGTCGGCCACCATTCATGAAGTTGGGGAGGAATTTGAGAAGTCTGCTAAATAGGCGGTAAGTTGGATCCGTTAGCATCAGATCGAATTCGTTAGCGGCCGATGAAATTAGCGGTTTTCGGTAAAATGATATGTCGGGTTGGGTTTCAACAGAGAGATAACATGGGAAGGCTGAACCGTGTATCCACAGATCTTTTTATTATTTTACATAATAATTTACTGATATAAAATTATACGTACCACTTTACATATATTACAGATGGATAAGACATGAAACATCATACATTAACAACTCAAAATTCAAAGAATTCATTGAATCATCACTGGCACTACAAATATATATAAAATTAGCATATAAAAGTTGCAAACTTTAATTTGAAGTTTTACTTTTAACTTGTAAAAATGTTAATCGCCATAACTATCGAACAATCAAATATCATTCATTACAAAAGAGTTCAAAAGTCCTAAAAAATCGCTAACCTAAAAACTAAAAATTTTCAAATCAAACTAAAATATCAATAGCAACCAAGCGCTTCAACACTAACACTAACAACCAATCATCATAACTGAAAATCTATGTAAAAAAATACATCCCAAACAATCAAATTCTATTTTTCCCGACTTGTTTCGCTTCGCCGCTAGCTTTTTCACATACTGCCTTCTCCTGCTACTTTTTAAGAGGACGACTCTCAGACTCCATCAATGCAAAGATCAAAGGTCGGCTATGAATTTATATTTGGAACACCTTCAGAGCATAGTTCCTTGTACCATTTTTTAATAACTCATCAATGACATCATAGCTGCCTTAGAAAGTATTCATGTGAAATAAACATAAAACATCACATACAGTAATTAAAACATCAATATTTAAAATTAAAACAACACAATAGCACACATAACATGACTGACAGCTACATTAAGAAACATCAAACACAGTATTTAAAAAATCAATCTCAAAATCTAAAAACATCAAACAGTATACACAAAATATCAAAAGAACAAAACTCAACATCAGTTGCATACTTATATATGAAAATATCCCAACTATCAAATACTGAAATTAAAAACATTACACCAACACACATAACAATACTTACAACTTAAACATGAAAGCTCAAAGCAGAACCTGAAATATCAACAACAGTATCCAAAACATCAGAGCTAAAAAAAAACTTGCAGCTCCTACTTCATTCTCAAATGCAGCAACAGTGAGCAAGTGCTCTTAGATATCTAAGAAGCAGTGACAACAACACAAAAACTAGTACAAATAGTAACAAAACCCTAAGATATCACACACACAATCAAAACAACAAAACTGGACATCAATTGCACACTTAAAACACTACAAGTATCAAATATTGAAATTAAATCATCACACCAACACATATAACAGTACTTAAAACCCAAACATGAAAGATCAAGCATACAACTTGAAACATCTACAATAGTATTTAAAACATCACATCTATAAATTAACAAAATTTACAGATCCTCTTTCATTCTCAATTGTAGCAACTGTGAGCATGCATTCTTACACATCTAAGAAACAATAACAACACAAAAATTAGCACAAATCGTAGCAAACCCTAAGATATCACACACAATCAAAACTGAACATCAATTGCACAATTAACACACTACAATCACGAAATACTGAAATTAAAACACATAAGCATAAGCATGAAACGTTGAACATCAAAACTGGACAATCAAAACAACAAAAATAAACATGAATACTTAAAGTTCTGTAAGCATCAAATACTAAAATTAAATCATCACACCAACACAGATAAAAACACTTTAAAACCTGAACATGAAAGGTCAAACATAAAACCTGAAAAGGTCAACAAAAATATTTAAAACATCACATCTGCAAAATAACAAAATAAACAGATCCTTTTTCCCTGTCGATTGCAACAATAGTGAACCAACATTCTTACACATCTAAGAAACAATAATAATAACACAAAAAATAGCACAAATCGTAACAAAACCCTAAGATATCACACACAATCAAAACTTAGCATTAATTGTACACTTAAGCGTGAAAATACCACAAGTATCAAACGATGAAATCAAAACATCACAACAACACTGATTATTGTACTTAAGGACTAAAACCTGAAACATCAAACTGAAAACGAGAAACATCAATACCTGCTCCTAAAACATCACGGCCAAAAATTAAGAAGACTTACAAATCCTCTTTCCTTCTCAATTGCAGTAGCAGTGATGCAAATCTCCTTAGACATCTAACAAACAGCAACATCAACACAAATATTAGCACAAATATGTAAGAACAACTCACAAAACACAAAAAAAAATAGAGAAATTCCCAAATATTAACATAGTGAACAACATAAACCCTAGAAAATCCCATGAACAAAAAAAACAAATAAAAATCGAAAAAATAGCAAAATATGCATAATAACTCTGAGCAAAGACATTACCTTCGAAAATAAACATGAAAGGAAGGTTGTATTGTGTTAGGCTGCCGGAAACCGAAGTTATAACCCAAAAATTTGCCGGAAAATTCTCCGGAGAATGATGCAAATCTTCCTTAAGTCACTGTGTTCTTCCCTACGCAAGAAACATGGGAGAAAAAGGAGAAAAGAAGCGATTGAATTGAAGAAAAATGGAGAGGAGAGAGAAGAAGAAATTTTTACTCACATGAGAGAAGAAATGAGATGAGAGAGAATGCATGAGAAAATAATGGGAGAAGAAGAGGAAATAGTGATATTTATACCGTGACTTAAATGTTAATTAATGAAATTACACATCTAGCCCCTGAACTTTTAAAACTTCAATTTAAAACCTCATGCTACATTTTAAATAATTTAATCACTGGTCTCGCTGCGAGACCGTTTTGCTCAAAACTGTCTTAAATGCGTAGTACAAGGAGAATTATTATAAATGTAGACATTTTAATCTTAAATCTATCTATAAGAAATATTGCTATATGTCAATTTGAGTCGACTGAAAGAACTTATGGTATTTTCTTAAAAGGCAAAGGATAATGTTGTAATCTCCTTACGCTATGGCCATGCAAAATGACATATTATAGTGGCAACCGCCTTTTACTTTTATTTTCTCAATTTCCATAAACAAATATTCTTATGTGTGAAGAAATCCTTAGAAGTAAGGTTGTGGCGTGCGAACATACATATCTTTTTATAATTCATACTCCTTTCATTTTACTAAAAGTTGTATTTCCTCTATCCCATCTAAACTTGTAAATAATTATTTTCATCTTCAATAAATATAATTATTGTAAATATTTACAATTGCGTATAATAATGACACCTAAAAAGCTAATATATATATATATATATATATATATATATATATATATATATATATATATATATATATATATATAAAAGGTTGTGGCGTGCGAACATACATATCTTTTTATAATTCATACTCCTTTCATTTTACTAAAAGTTGTATTTCCTCTATCCCATCTAAACTTGTAAATAATTATTTTCATCTTCAATAAATATAATTATTGTAAATATCGTATAATAATGACACCTAAAAAGCTAATATATATATATATATATATATATATATATATATATCTAGACACTACATGTTTCTACGAATCTAATAATATCTCATACGATAATATTATTGTTCATATATTTAGTCAAATATCTGGTCAAGTTTAACAACCTGACTGGAAAAAAATTGCAAATATGGTTAGACGAATGAAGTACATTTCTTTTGTTTGTAAGGTAGTACTCCCTCCGTTGCACTAACAATGTCACACTAGATTTAAACTCTTTGAATATGAAGAAAATGAGAAGTTGAAATTGAGTGTAGAAATTAAAAAGTAGATAGAATGGATGATAATGTAGGAATCTTGCCAAAAATGGAAAGTATGTCATTTTAAAAACAAATCTCAATAAGGTAAATGTGTCAATCTTAATGAAATAGAGGGAGTATAATTTATGTAAATGTAAACATGTAAAGGAAATTGAATGTGAAGGTGGAAAAATACATAGAGCGATAAAAATGATTAGTTCTGACTAGGGGTGTTCATCGGTCCAAGATCGGACCGGAACCGGTTAGGATCGGAACTGGAATCACCAAAAATCTTGGACCGAAGATCGAATCGGTTAGTGGGTATTTTGAACCGGGACCGGACCGGAATAATTCCAGTCTTAGACCGGTCCGGACCGGTTGGACCGAATTTTAGTATTCTTTATTTTTTTACTTTACATTTTGCTATAAAAATGCCAAATCAATATTTTTCCCCTTTAAAACATAGTAAAATAGAAGTTATTAGAAAAATTCACCTCAAAATAATAAAAGAATACTAGTTATCATGAATAAATCTAAACTAGTATTTTAAACTAATTCATTATCATTTTAAATATATATATATATGTAAAATACCGGTCCATCCGGTCCGGACCGGAAAAAATCTAATTTTGGACCGGACCGGACTGAAACCCGGAATCTAACAAAAACATGGACCGAGGACCGGATCGGAATTTCATCTATACAATTCCGGTCCTTACATTTTCGGTCCGGTCCGGTCCATTTTACCGGTCCGGACCGGATCATGCACACCCCTAGTTCTGACCCCATTTTTATTAAAATATACATTTTTTTAGTAAAATATAGTATCAAAATAGAGAAGTATAACACTGATAAAAATATACATTTTATTTTTAATAAAACATATCAAAATAAATAAGTATAACACTTCTATTTTATTTTTAATAAGACTTTTCATGATAAATATTTTAATATAAACTAATTTTTTTATTACCATTTACACTTATTTGAGGGCCATTGTTAATTCTTATTGAGGGAAGAAATATTGGCAAACATTCATTTCAAATAAGTTTTACAATTTTGTTTAACTAATTTTGGTCTCATATCAAAGAACGAAAGGGAAAAACAATATGGTGACCCAAAAGAAAAATTATCCTATGATAAAAAGAAATATATCCATTGATTTTCAACTACACTGTGCGCACTGTTTGTAAACAAAGAATAGAAGAATAAACAATTTCAAAAGGAAAATAAAAAGTAGAAGAATAGACTATAAGTCTACAAGTACTAGTAAACTTATGTCATCCCAAATATCGTATAATAGATATTGTTTGCTTTCTGCCTGTCAACTGGGGGTATTTGAGCCATTTTGACTACCCTATGAAAGTGAAATGATGTCGTTCCCATTAGATGTGATATATTTACCCACACATGTCTTCTTGTTTGCTTTGTTCCCAATCGGTCGTTGCGGTGGCAGCGCCGCCTGAGAAGTTGAGGAGCCGCGATAGGCGGAGGTGTCAGCGAGCGACAAGATACCGGGAGAAAACATAGCCTGAAGGGGAAGCACTTCCGGAGAAAATGTAGCCGTTGGATTCGCCAACGTTACCTACAGCTGCGCCGCTGCCAAGTGCTGCCTACATGAGGTTGAAATTTGAATTCATCCGACGTGGCTTTGATTTGAAAGTTCTGAACTAAATTCGTAGTAATGAACCTGCAATTCGTGCTTTAATTTACCTCTGCTAGTTCAATTTCGTGCTTCAAATTCGTGTTTCTGTGTGTGTTTACTAGCTATGTGTGTCTTTGCTATGTGTGTATTTGATGTGTGTGTTGTGTGGGAAATGTTTGTGATGTGTGTGCTTAGATATTTGGTTGTTTCCAAAAACTGTTTTTGCCTATTTCATTTACTTTCCGATGTTCCTATGTTGAAGACACTAGACATGGTATTGGACGATTTGTAACAGCGACATACTGATTGCATTCATATTTGGAAGCTATTAGATTTTTAAATGAGATGTGTAAGCTTGCATGTATTGATGTTTCTCTTTTCCTTGTGTTAGATGTGTTTAAGTTAATTTGCTGAGCCAAATTTGATTTGCATGCTGTGTTTTCTTTCAATTCGAGATGCATGCAATTAGTTTGTTGAAAAGAAACAGATTCTTCTTTACAACTTTATTGGTTTTTGCTGTAATTTGGGAGGCTTAGTTGGTTATTAGCTTCTTTGGTCTATTGTTGTCTCATACATTCTGATATTTATGTATTTGTATGAATGCAGTTAGTTCTTGCTCTCTTTTTGTTGAGCTAAATTGAGCTGCAGACTTTACCAAAACGTGGTAAAAAGAGAGCAAAAGAACCAAAGGTTCAAGATCATGGATGTGAACCAATAAACCATAGTAAGCGGCTTCCACCTGTGCATTTTCAAGATTTTGTCTTTTTCACTCTCCATGTGTGGCCATTAACAGCTCTTATTGATATAGAAATTTCAGACACTGACTTGGTTCTTGTCCTCCTCGTGGTGTTCTCCTGGTATGTCGAGTTTTGAAAAGCAGTTGTTTTGAATTAAACTTTTATCGGTAGTTCGCTACCGAGGGAAGACACTACAAATCTTAACCATTGCCTTCCTAGCTTCAATTTTGATGCGTGCAACTGAATGAGTTGAGAGCTGGATTGAATAAGCTTGGGCACCAAATAATATGAGCGTCCCCAAGACGCTGTGATTTCTCACATCTCACTATTTCTGTCCAGCGCCGTTCCAACGAGAAGCACTTTTCCCGCTCTTTGTTTCCATACCCAGATCCTCGAAATCGACAACAAAAAAGTAAGACTTTTGGTGCATCCTGACATCTCCAGGAAAAAGAAGGGTACAAAGGAAGGGTAGTGGGATTAAAGGTACTTTTTTCCCCCTGAATTGATTTCGATCAGAATTAGTGCAAAGAATATTGTCGCTCGTTTGTCTATTGATTCACATTCAGAACTGATTTTGGGAGGCAATTTGGGTATATGTTTGATATTGGTTGTTAATATCAAACTGTTTGAGGACGTTTGTTAATTGCTTGGTGGATGCCAAAAAAAAGAGCTGCAACACAGATGTGGTTTCTGATTTGTAATTTGTTTACGCACTTCTGGCGTGGAAGATGAGTCTTTGTTTTTTTATTTCCGTACACATAACTCGACTTTCACTTTTGTGTTCATTTTTTGTAACTCGTGATTCAGAGATTCAATCCTAGCACACTAACATTTTAATATGCAATAGCCTACATGCTACTGAATCATAGAGTATATATGAGAACATAGTAACAGTACCCGCTGGTGCATATCCTACGATCAAATTTGATTGGAAAATGGCTGGTAGGACATTATTCTTATCTCATGGTGTTTTAGTATCTATTTGGAATGGTGTTGTGCATTCATGACTTGCTATCATGCATTTTGTCTTTTGTTCTATTTCGAGCCTTCCTGCACTTTTATTTGAGATACTGCATCTTGTGTCGTCGCTGCTTCAATGTTTACTTCTAATACTTCGTACATATATAACTGGTATGTAGTGTTTCCTGATTCCCTTTAATCTGGTTCATGTAAAGCTGCCACTTAAGGTTGTAGGTAATTGTTAATTGAGTTGGATATAAACTGAAAGCATCTGTAGTTAATGTTAGGGGTTCCTAGTAATAGGTTGAATTAATTGAAGTTACTAATATGTCTTAAAAAGAAGATATTAGGTAGCAGAGGATATTTATACTCAGGGATTGATGAACGTGTGCATTGTTCTATTTTTTATTCAGTCGGTGGATCAGATTGTTCTGTTGCTCGGTTGTGCGTGGATTAAGTTCAGAGGATTGAAGCCGCTGGCACAAATGGACTATCCATTGGACGTGGAGAATGCTGGAGTAGACTACCCCATGGTGCTTGTGCAGATACCGATGTGCAATGAGAGGGTGGTAAGAAGATGTAGGTTTTCAATCATCAGTCACAAGCATTATAATTTCTTTAGACTGAACATAACTAATTCAAATTGAATGCAACTATAATTTATTACTATAAACAGTGAATTGAACTAACCTGGGCTGCCATTAAGTCCAATAGAAGAGAGCCTTACTCTTTTCTCATAATTATCCTTACTTCTATTTCAAATTATTACTATTGTGTTTATCTTGTTGTGCATGTTTAGAAAATAATTGGATTACTGAATTAATTTATGAGGTTTATATTCTTGTCATAGTATAATCATGCTTTTATAGGTCTAGGAGGTTTGGATTTGATGAGAATGTCTTTGGTTTGCTTTTATTTTGTAACCGATGCAGTTTATGATAGTGGTTTTCATTCGAAGTGTTGGCTTAGGGAGAAAATATTGGAAATGGAAAATATTTAGATGATTAGGAGTTTCCCAAAATTGGAAATTTGGCTCTTCCAGTGGTTTGATACTTGTTTTGTTGATTCAGGTCTACCTTCAATCCATTGGAGCAGTGTGTATCCTGGATTGGCAGAGGGAGAGAATGCTTGTACACGTTTTAGATGATTATGATGATGTGGAAGCTCAAGCCCTTATTAAGGCAGAAGCATAAAAGTGGGAACAAAAGGGTGTACGCATTATATATAGCCATCGTTTGGTGCGCACGGGGTATAAGGCTGGGAACCTCAGATCTGCAATGGGCTGTGAATATGTTAAGGATTACAAGTTCGTGGCTATTTTTTATGCAGACTTCCAATCTACACCAGATTTTCTGAAGAAAACAATTCCTTATTTTAAGGTATGTGCATTACCCTTGTTTGTGAGGGGAAGTCATGAAACCTTCCTGAGTTTCTTTTATTGTAAATCTAAAAGGAACAAAAAGATATAATTGTGCCTACCATAAATGGAAACTTCCAATTGTAAAGCATCAACACTAGAACTACCAGCCCATTTCATCAAGAGTATCTTAGTAAAATTATGTAAAACATGTACTTCCAAATGATTCAGATTTATGATTAGATGTTGCATTAACAATCAAAGTCTGGCATATCGAACCTCTAAGATTAAGCGTAGGCTGGCTGGTAGAGTTTGTGACCTAAATTAACAAAATTTATTTGCCTTTAGCATTGATTTTTCTCTCTCCTTCTGTATTCTGAAGGGTAATAGTGATCTTGCACTGGTCCAAAGAAGGTGGTCATTTGTGAACAAAGATGAGAATTTGCTTACAAAATTGCAAAATATAAATTTGGCCTTCCACTTTGAGGTTGAGCAACAAGTCAACAGTTGGTTCATCAATTTCTTTGGCTTTAATGGAACTGCTGGTGTTTGGAGAATCAAGGCACTCGAGGATTGCAGTGGATGGTTGGATCGAACGACTGTTGAAAACATGGATATTGCTGTGCAAGCTCACCTCTGTGGATAGAAGTTCATTTATTTGAATGATGTTAAGGTATTTGTGATGTCTACCTTTCTGAGTGTTTCGGTAAAAAAACAAATTGGAAGTTTAATTTTGCTAATTGTGTTGCAGTTCTTATGTGAGCTCCCTGAGTCATATGAAGCATACAAGAAGCAGCAACATCAATGGCATTGTGGTTCGATGCAGTTATTTCGCCTATGCTTTTTCAATTTGTACTGCAATGGATTTGAATGTGAATCATTTGTAAGTTTATATTTTCTGTGCTCGTTTTGAAAATTTTGTTCGAGCGGTACTGGGTTTGAGTGGTACTAGGTTCGAGCCGAGAGGTTCGAGTGGTACTGGGTTCGAGTGAAGAGGTTTGAGTCGAGGTTAATGGTTGATGTTCGAGGGGTGGATGGTTTGAGTGGTGGTGAGGCGAATGGTTGATGTTCAAGGGGTGGATGGTTTGAGTGGTGGGGAGGTGGATGATTGATGGATCGAGGGGTGATGCCTCGAGGAGGATGGTTGATGGTCCCAGGACCTCGAGGGTTAATGAATCGATGGAGAGGTATGAGTGGTAATGGGTTCGAGTAAAGAGGTTCGAGTGGTACTGGGTTTGAGGGGAGAGGGTTTAAGTGGAGAGGGTTCAAGTGGTGAGAGGTTGAGTGGTGAGCGTTCGAGTGGTGAGGGTCGAGTGGAGATGTTTGAATAGAGGATTCGAATGGAAAGAGTTTGAGTGGTACTGGTTTGAGTGGTGAGGGTTAGAGTAGAGGTTAGAATGAAGATGTTTGAGTTAAGGGGTGATGCCTCGAGGGGGGTGGTTGATGGTTACAGAGCCTCGATGGTTAATGAATTGAGTGGAGATGCCTCGAATCAACACCCCTCAAGGCGGAAGGTTGATGTTCAAAAGGAGGATGGTTCGAGTGGTAGGGAGGCCTCAAAGTGAATGGTTGATGTTCGAGAGATGGATGGTTTGAGTGGTGGCGTGGTGGATGTTCAAGAACTGATGGTTCAAGGGGTGATGGTTCATGGAATGGATGGTTGGTGTTCGAGGGATAAGTTGTTTGAATGGTGGTGTTGTGGATGGTTCAAGGGGTATATGCCTCAAGTGGGTCATGGTTCGAGAGATAATGTTGATGGTTCGATGCTCTCATTGGTATACTCTCTCAAGGGGTGATGTACCCTCGAGGGGTGGATGTGTGACCCCTCGAGGGTTGGTACACCCTCGAGGGCTGGTACATCTCTCTCGAGACGTAGATGGCGTACCATCGAGGGGTTGAAGGTGTACTCTCTCCACTGGTGGATGGTGTACCCTTGAGGGGTGGATGTGTGACCTCTTGAGGGGTTAAAGTTCGAGAGGTGGATGGTTCGAGTGCTAATGTGGATGGTTCAACACTCTCAGTGGTATACTCTCTCAAGAAGTGGTGTACCCTCGAGGGCTTAACTCCAAAGGAGTGGATGTATGACCTCTCAAGGGGTGGTGTACCCTCGAGGGCTAGTACACCTCTCTCAAGACGTAGATGGTGCACCCTTGAGGGTTTGAAGATGTACTCTCTCCAGTGGTGGATGGTGCACCCTCGAGGGGTGGATTTGTGACCTCTCGAGGGCTGGTACACCCTCTCTAGTGGTGGATGGTGTACTCTCGAGGGGTGGATGTGTGACCTCTCGAGAGGTTGATGTTCGAGAGGTGGATGGTTCAAGTGCTAATGTGGTAGGTTCGACGCTCTCAGTGGTATACTCTCTCGAGGGGTGGTGTACCCTCGAGGGCTGGTGAACTCCAAAGGGGTGGATGTGTGACCTCTCGAGGGGTGGTGTACCCTCGAGGGCTGGTACATCTCTCTCAAGACGTAGATGGCGTACCCTCTAGGGGTGGAAGGTGTACTCTCTCCAGTGGTGGATGGTACCCTCATCACTCGAACCCTCACAACTCGAACCTCATCACTCGAACTTCTCCACTCGGACCCTCTCCACTATAACCTTATACTCGGAGCCTTTCCCTCAGACCCTCGAACCTCCTCTACTTGAAACCTTACCACACGAACCCAGTACCACTCGAACATAGAATCACTCGAACCCTCTCCACTCGAACCTCTCCACTTGAACCTCTCCACACGAACCTCTCTACTCGAACCTCTCCACTCGAACCACTCTACTCAAACCCTCTCCACTCGAACCTCTCCACTCAAACTCTCACCACTCGAACCTTTACACTTGAGGGCTGGTACACCTCTCTCGAGACGTAGATGGCGTACCCTTAAGGGGTAGAAGGGGTACTCTCTGTACTGGTGGATGGTGTACCCTCAAGGGCTAGTACACCCCTCTCAAGACGTAGATGAGGTACCCTCGAGGGGTGGAAGATGTACTCTCTCCAGTGGTGGATGGAATACCCTCGAAGGGTTGTTGACAAACTTGTTGAGGAGTCGATGGTATACCCATCTCGAGGGGTGGATGGTACTCTCTTTAGTGGTGGATGGTACCCTCACAACTCGAACCTTATCACTCGAACCTCTCTACTCGAACCCAGTACCACTCGAACCCTCTCTACTCGAACCCAGTACCACTTGAACCCAGTACACTCGAACCTTCTCCACTCGAACCATGTACACTCAAACCCTTTCCACTCAAACCCAGTATCACTCGAACCCTCTCTACTCGAACCCAGTACCACTCGAACCTCTCCACTTGAATCTCGACTCGAACTCTCACCACCCAAACCTTTTCACAAGAACCTAGTATTACTTGAACCACTCCACTCGAACCCAGTACTACTCGAACCCTCTCCACTTGAACCCAGTACTACTCGAACCCCGTACCACTCGAAGCTTTCCACTCGAACCCCGTACTACTCGAACCCTCTCCACTCAAACCCAGTACCACTCGAACCCAGTACCACCCGAACCCTATCAAATTTATAATGTCCTGATATAACCCTACCTGTTATGGCAGAGATGGCGATGGTTCGATGGTTGTGGGTAAGGTTATAATTGTCCACCCAAATTCAGCTTTTGGTCTGATGGCATTATTGTCATTTTAAGACGGGTCAACAGTTCGAAAAGCACGATCAACACCGGAAATTCTACTAGAGGATTATATTGGCACTTTCATTAATTAGGTAGTTTTTTTTCTAACTTTTAAACGATTGAAGGTTATATCGGCACTTTCGCAAGTATATAAGATTATATTGGTATATAAACAACAATTCTCCAAAATAAACATATAGACAATGATTGTGACAAAAACTTGTCTGTATTTTTGCCACTCAATTCATTGTTTAGTTCATATATACACACAGTTCCTTGTTTTTCCACAAGTTCAACATTTGTTTTTTATATTTTACTTACTTCATGTACTTGCAATATATTATTTCTTGAAAGGTTATAAAAATAATAATTTTTTATCTTATTGATTATTTAATAAATTCCAACAAAATTTATTATTTGTTTTACAAATTAGATAGTTATTCTTAGATTAATATACTTATAATTTATTTATTTATTTCAATTCAAATGTGACATGTAAATATTATATATTAATTAAATTAAATATTTTCAATCAACAATACTGTGCAACGCGCAGTGGGACTCCCGCTAGTGCTTATCAATATCCGTTCATAATTGTTTGGGATGGTTTAAAGCCCCAACTAGGATTTGATCCTCTTCAAATTTGGGAAACTGGTCAGATGGATCTCTGTTCAATTACTGATGATGTTGTAAACTCATGTCATGCTTATCAATATGTATTCCATGTTAAATAGTTAGGTAACATTGCGCGTTGCGCGGTGAGCTTGATAACAAATTATAGAAATACTATAAGAATGTTGCTACAATATAGGAATGTTAAAATAGCTACAATTGAAGCTACAAATGTACCAAGTTTACATGTAATTGTAACAACTTTGATCTAAGGGAGATGCCATAGTTCCTGTATCACATACAATGACAGCTCTAACTGGTTTAGCATTTCAGTAAATCTTTGAAGCATGCAAATCCAGAGTATAACACATGTATAGTTCTATTTATTTATCAGATTCTATATTTGTAGAGCATCTATGTTGCTGGTGTGATTATATTTTACAGATATCAATAGAGGAGAACATCATTAGTATAATGTTTTGAAATTGTCTTATAACATAAAAAAAAAGAGAGAACAAATAAGGAAAGGGGTTTAAAGGAAGTTACCAGGAGTGAAAGATCTTCCTTTAATTTTTTGAAGGATGTTATTTTCAGAGGAGTTGCAGGATGTTATCTTCAGAGCAGTTGTTGAGTCTTCTTCTTCTTGTTATGATGAAGTTAGGGAAGAAAGGTAAGTATATCTACGCAAATGTATTATAGTAATATATATATATATATATATATAATAAGATAAGAAGAAAGAGTAGAAGAAACTGTGCAAAAAGAGATGAAAGGAAAAAAAAAGAACCCAACAAAGTAAGGCCAAATGTATAGTGAACAGTACCCTTCCATATTTTTTTTGGAAAGGGTTTGGATGAAAAAAAGAGACAATCTCAGAGGGAAGTGAGATGTGCTTTGTGCATAGTTTATTTATTTATGTAGGGAAAATGGTGAAACATTATGGTCGACAAACAATTTATGGAGAAGGTGGACAATACTACAGTTTACCTGATTTCACTGATGTGTTCCTGCCATGTTTGACCCACTCCACTCGAACCATCTCCACTCGAACCTCTCCACTCGAACCTCTCCACTCGAACCCTGTACTCGAACCTCTCCACTGGAACCCTCTCCGCTGGAACCTCGCCACTAGAACCTTCTCCACTCGAACCACCTCCACTCGAACCACCTCCACTCGAACCACCTCCACTCGAACCCTCTCCACTCGAACCCTCTCCACTCGAACCCTCTTCACTCGAACCTCTCCACTGGAACTCTCTCGACTCGAACCCTCTCCACTTGAACCGTCTCCTCGAACCATCTCCACTCGAACCTCTCCACTCAAATCCCCTCCACTGGAACACTCTCCACTGGAACATCTCCACTTGAACCCTCTCCACTCTAACATCTCCACTTGACCCCTCTACACTCGAACATCTTCACTTGAACCCTCTATTTGAACCCTCTCCACTTGAACATCTCCACTTGAACCCTCTCCACTTGAACCTCTCCGCTGGAACATCTCCACTTGAACATAACCACTTGAACCCTCTCTACTTGAACCCTTTCCACTCAAACATCTCCACTCGAACCCTGCTCTCGAACCCTCTCCACTGGAACACTCTCCATTCGAACCTCTCCACTCAAACCCTGTACTCGAACCCCCCCCCCACTCGAACCTCTCCACTCGAACCCTGTACTCGAACCTCTTCACTGGAACCCTTTCCACTCGAACCTCTTCACTCGAACCTTCTCCACTTGAACCCTCTTCACTCGAACCATCTCCACTTAAACCATCTCAACTCGAACCCTCTACACTCGAACCCTCTCCACTCGAACCCTCCACTCGAACCCTCCCCACTTGAATCCTCTCCACTTGAATCCTCTCCACTCGAGCATCTCTATTGGAACCCTCTCCACTGAAACCCTCTCGACTCGAACCATTTCCACTCGAACCTCTACACTCAAACCCTGTACTCGAACCTCTTCACTTGAACCCTCTCCACTCGAACCCTCTCCACTCGAACCTGTCTATTTGCTCTCCACTCGAACCCTTTCCACTCGAACCCTCTCTACTCGAACCCTCCACTCAAACCCAGTACTCGAACCTCTCCACTTGAACCCTCTCCACTCGAACCCTCTCCACTCGAACCCTCTCCGCTCGAATCTCTCCACTTGAACCCTCTCCACTCGAACCCTCTCCACAGGAACCATCTCCACTCGAACCCTATCCACTCGAACCCTGTCCACTCGAATCATCTCCACTCGAATCATCTTCACTCGAACCCTGCACTCGAACCCTCTCCACTTGAACCCTGAACTTGAACCATCTCCACTCGAACCCTCTCCACTAGAACACTTTCCACTCGAACCTCTCTACTCAAACCCTCTCCACTCGAATCCTCTCCACTCAAACCTTGTCCACTTGAACACTATTCACTCAAACATCTCCAGTTGAACCCTCTCCACTTGAACATCTCCACTTGAACATCTCCACTTGAACCCTTTCCACTCAAACATCTCCACTCGAACCCTGCTCTCGAACCTCTCCACTCAAACACTCTTCATTCGAACCTCCACTCGAACCCTCTCCACTCAAACCCTGTACTCGAATCCTCTCCACTCCAACCAACCTCTCGAACCTTTCCACTCAAACCTCTCCACTCGAACCCTCTTCACTCAAACCCTGTACTCGAACCCTCTCCACTCAAACCATCTCTACTTGAACCATCTGCACTCGAACACCCTCTCCACTAGAACCCTATCCACTCGAACCCTGTACTTGAACCCTCTCCACTCGAAGTCTATCCACTCGAACCCTCTCTACTCAAATCATCTCCACTCGAACCTCTCCAATTGAACCCTGTCCACTCGAACCCTGTCCACTCGAACCATCTCCACTCGAACCGTCTCCACTCGAACGTCTCCACTCGAACGTCTCCACTTAAACCATCTCCACTCGAACCTCTCCACTTGAACCTCTCCACCCAAAACCTCTCCACTCGAACCATCTCCACTCGAACTCTCAACTCGAACCTCTCCACTCGAACCCTCTCCACTTGAATCCCTTCCACTCTAACCTTCTCCACTCGAACCCTATACTTGAACCGTCTCCACTCAAACCGTCTCCACTCGAACTATCTCCACTCGAACCTCTCCACTTTAACGCTCTCCACTCAAACCCTCTGCACTCGAAGCCTCTCCACTCGAACCTCTCCACTTTAACCATCGAACGTCTCCACTTGAACCCTCTCCACTTGAACCCTCTCCACTCGAACCCCTCCACTTGAACCTCTCCACCTGAACCCTCTCCACTCGAATCGTCTCCACTCGAACCTCTCCACTTGAACCTCTTCACTTGAACCTCTCCAATCGAACCTCTCACTCTCCACTCGAACCTCTCCCTCTCCACTCGAACCTCTCCCTCTCCACCCAAACTATCTCCACTCGAACCTCTCCACTTGAACCCTCTCTGCTCGAACCCCCTCCACTCGAACCCTGTACTCGAACCCTCTCCACTTGAACCCTCTCCACTTGAACCCTCTCCACTTGAACCCTCTCCACTTGAACTCTCTCCACTTGAACCCTCTCCACTTGAACCCTCTCCACTCGAACCCTCTGCACTCGAACCACCTCCACTCAAACCTCTCCACTCAAACCTCTCCAGTCCAACCATCTCCACTTGAACCATCTCCACTCGAACGTCTCCACTTGAACCCTCTCCACTCGAACTTCTCCACTTGAACCATGTACTCGAACCTCTCCACTTGAATTTTTTAGCATAAAGGTGCAATCTTGGAACACAATTTAACTAATAGGCAACCTTCCATCAGAAACAAAATGACCTGAAACAAATATTTTTAAAGAAAATTTAGACAAAAATTTAGCAAGGGCAAAGAAGTGTGTTTGTCTAGGCTGTGTAAAATATGCTTACTTCAAACTTGTGCAACAATCATTCTTTTACATGGAACCTTATTTGGAAAATGTTTTCAAATCTATTGCTTCCAAGGATAGAGTAGGCGAAGGCTCCTCGTCAAAACATGAATCAGCTTTTAGAAAAGTCTTAAAGATTCCTGATTGAGTTTGAGCCCAAAAGGATCGACTACCACACAATAATATATACTATATAACACTAATACTCCAGACATTTGTGTTGTAAAACTACTCCAGGAACAACATAGAATATATTCGTTGCCAACAATGTCATTAATTCTTTCATCTACAAAGAATTGGATTAACTGAAATGGATTCGCCTCATGAGACCAAAAACATAGATGAAAAAGAATAAACATTGTTGAAACTTGAAGTAAAAGAACAAACATGGCTTCATAAAATCCAACAATCCAAAATATATAGTTGATTCGCTCTTTTTTTAATAGGGTTTTTGGGACTTCAGAGAAAGAAGAGCAGTTTCTGAATCGAGAAGAAAACCTAAAATCCCTATCATATTTAACGAATCATAGATTCGGTTGCTGGATTTGGAGGGATTCCTCACGTGCTAAGATCAAGAACAAAAAATCAAAACTGAAAACAGGGGAAAAGGAGGAAAGAGACAGACTCGAACAGGATGGTGAAACGCTCGAAACGATATCGTTTTGGGCAGCCACCTGTCTGCACCTGTAGAAGCACATAACAGTTGGGACTTTGGAGCAAAAGTAAAAGTACAAAAATGCCTCTGGCAACCATTTGTGTCAACAATGGGGTTGGGAGGATTTCTTTTATCTAGTGCCAGGAGAAAAAGGAGGAAAGATACAGACTCGGACATGATGGTGAAACGCTCAAAACAACATCATTTTGGGCAACCACCTGTCTGCACCTATAGAAGCACTTAGCAGTTGGGACTTTGGAGCATACGTAAAAGTACAAAAATGCCCCCGATGACCATTTGTGTCAACAATGGGGTTGGGAGGATTTCTTTTATATAGTTCCAGGAGATGAATCTATCTAATTCACTCCTCCCATATATCATGTCTATCTCACAGATGCATAATTTGACACAAATAGGTTGCTTTTGACAAGTGGCATGGATCCAGGTTGACGCAACGAAACTTGAGGAGATATACAAATATAACTCTATATACTTGAAAAAGTGCAGATATAACCGTGAAATAATTTTTAGTGCAAAAATAACTCTAACTACTTTACACAAGTGCAAATATAACCCTAAAAACTATATTCCGACATTGACTGGTCATTTCTGGCCATAGACCTACTGGAAATGACCAAAATTCCCTTTCAACCTAAAGCAAAAACTTAAAAGATTAAAATGCCCTCAGCTTACCCCCCTCAGCCGTTGAACACCACCACCAAACCACCCCTCCGTGGCTCCGCCACCACCGATCCACCACCACCTTCCACCCCCACCCCTTCTAGCCCGCTATCCCCCACCACCACGACCACCACCCCTGTCGACTGATGTGTCCATTTTAGGCGCATTATTTAGTAGTATTTAGGATCACTTTTGTGCTATTTTATTATCGAGAGCTTGTGTTTTACCTTGAAATTCACTTAGGAGAGGTAAAAGCAACTTTGTACTCTTTTACCTCTTTTAAGTGGATTTTGTGTGACAAGGGAAGAACACGGAACCAACGAAGACCGGAAGACATTGAAGACTATACTTTCGAAGACTTTTGGATACTCACTTCGAAGACATGAAGACCGGAGGCCGTTGAAGACCATTTTGGAGCTGTTGAAGACTTGAAGAGTGAGAGGGATGGCTATGAAGAAGATAAAGAAACAATGCAAAACTGTGGCTGCCGTCGCGACCCCGTCGCGAGCCGGGGCATCGTCGCGAGTCGCGACGAACACCGTCGCGAGTCGCGACCATCGGGTGGCCAGAAATCAACTTTATTTTCTTTGCACTATAAATACCATCTATTTTCCCTCTTCTTCTCCAAGCTTTCCAGCCCGCCTTTCTCTGGTTTTTGCGCCATTTTTAGGTTTTTCTTCTTCTTTCTTTTCTTAGCTTTCTCTTAGTTTGATTATGTCTTTTCTTGTTGTTCTAGAGTAGTTCTTGTTCTTGGGAGCAAAGGATTGAAGCTTCCACTATCTATGTAGCAAGAATTCATTTATATCTATCTATTTGGTGTTTTTGCTATTGTGCATTTATTGTGCTTTGAATGTTAATTGTTGATTGCATTGATGTTGTTGAGAGCTTGATGATATGAAATGCTTGGATTAATTGCTAGTTAGGGTTTGGGGGATTTGGGTTAATTTCCCCCTTGTTCTTGTTAGCAATGTGAGAGTATGAATTAGAGCTTTTGATTATGTTAGTGTGTTGACAATGTGCTAGGCGAATGTGATTGATGTCGAACTCTTCGTCACGTTCGTTTGTGTAGCAAACGAGAGAGTCATATGCTCGCGGATGAATGTGCGTTGCACATTCATCCAATCTCGTGTAATTGCATGAATTGGTTCAATGCCTAGTCACGGTGTAGTGGTCATAGGCATTGCCAAGCTTGTTGGTCCTTCGTGCTACATGCCACCAATGACACCTTGAGTCGTGGTCGCGACTCGGGAGCCATTGGTGAGGTTTGACGAGAGATGTCGAACTCACTCTCGCAAATTACGAACTAAGAAGGATAGGAGTTCAGTCTCCACGACAAGTAGTTGAAGTATTGAATAGGTGGTTTAAACTCATTCTTGAAGCATTTGTTGTTTGGCGTTAATGTATTCTTGACGGTGTGTTTCGCTGCATGTGTGCCATGAGTGGTTTGAGCATAGGGAGTGCTTGTGTGGTTGAATTGCTTAGGTGTAGGAACGTGACGACTTCCGTAGCACCTTTGCATGAAGATCTACGAGCATGAACTTAGAACTCCTTGTGGTGTGTGTGTTGTGGTATTTGTTAGATGGGGTGTGTGAGCGTTGGGTCATGAATGCTATATGATGGAATGTGTGAATGATTCGATGAACTATATTAGATGTGGAAGTGGATATCCGTTGCCCCCAAGGCATTTTATCTTTGTAGTTTAAAACCCCTTTTCTTTAGTTTCGTTTGATGATTAGCATAGTCACTTGACGTTGCTAGTTATCATGTCTTTTTATCTTTGTTAACTTAGGAAACCAACCAACCAACCCCCCCCCCCTTTTTACTTGCTTTTAAGTGTGTGTAAATATAGTTACTCCTAGCCTAATATCAACCATTTGTGTGCTTAGACGCTTAGGAAGATCCCTCTTCTCATTGGACGACCCCGATTTGCCACTATCTACCTAGTTGTAGAAAGTAAGCATTTAGGGCTTATAAATTATCTTTTGGCGCGCGGGCGCGACGACCGCCCGCGCCTGTCAAAATGGCGCCGCTGCCGGGGAAGAGGCGTTTATTCTTAAGTATTTAGGTGTATTTGGTTGTGTATTAGCTAGTTGTTTTTATTTTCCACTACTTGGTGGTTGTTTTTGTTCGGAGTAGGTATTGCTCGAGTTCTTGGTAATTTATTTTATCGAGAATCCTTGCACTATGATTCCGAACTTTTGAAAAAAAAAAATTTAAAAAAAAAAAAATTTTCTTAATGGAGCGTCTCACCTTGAGGGAACTCATGATGAGAAGAGAGGCTCAACAAGCAAGGTTTTGTAGGATGTGTCATTCCGATCATCCTACCGAATCTTGCCCTTTGTTATGGGAAGAGCACTATGACCGAGAAAGAACCCTTGGTTTCCAAAACCAAGGGTACTATGAAGAGTGCTATCAAGAGGTAGGAGATATTGGTTTTCAAGGGCAAGGAGCTCATGAATGCTATCCATACCACAACTCTTACAATCCGGAATGGAGTGGTAGTCCGGATTTGTGGTATGAGAATGAGCCGGAAAACCAATATTACGAGCAACCTAGTTGGCCATCACCACCCTATACCATACCCCAAAACCAAGCCCAACAAGGAAGTTCAAGTTTGACACGTGAGGATGTCTTAAATACCATAGCAAACTTGAACTCCTTTACTAGTGAGGAGCCGGATACCCAGCTCTCCTCTAGTGTTGAGGCTATTGAGGGGCATGTGAAGAACATATTATAGGTATTGGCCCGCATGGAAGCTCGTGATTCCGAAAACACACCATCCCAACTTGAACTCGATGATTCGGTGAGTGAAGTCACCAATACAAATGATTTTGAGTTTGAAAGGGATGATGAGTTGGTTGTAGAGGATAGAAAAATGGAGGAAGAGGTGATAGTGCTACATTATCCATTAGCATTGTCACCCCTTCTCCCACCTAGTGAACCAACTCTAATATTTTCGGAAGTTTTGAGGGAAACGAGAGAGGAGCCAAAAGACTATCCTAAGCTCCCTAACCACTTAATTCCCTTTGAACCATCTCCACCTCCACAAGACTTTCCTCTTGGAAGTTTTGTGCCCCCACCTCTCTTATTTTGGATGCTCATGGTGAAGAGCTTCAAGCCTTCACCATACGGATAACATTAGGGTCGTGCCGACGACCTTAAAAATACGGAGCTTCATCGTGCCGACGACGTTAAATAAATTCGGCATTTCTTTTAGTTTTTGTTTCTTAGTTTGTGATTCTTAGTTTGTTTTTGTTGTTGTTTTGTTTTGTTCTTTTTATGGCATGTTTTTCTATGATGTTGTAGCAACATGAAGTGCATTGCAATGAAGGAGATGAAGGAACGAGATCAATGAACGAGGGAAGCAAGCTTGGACAGTTGGTAAGAAAACGAAAAAAAAAAATAATAAAATAAAATTTTAAGCCTGGGATACCCTGCCGTCGCGAGTCGCGATGGGCTCCGTCGCGAGTCGCGATGGGCTTCGTCGCGAGTCGCGACGAACAGGGGAGCAAAATCCACTCCCAGCGCCAACTTTCCGCGAGTCGCCCTGACGTCGCGAGGCTCGTCGCGAGTCGCGACACCCTTCGTCGCGAGTCGCTACGAGCTCAGAAAATATTGAGCTCCCGGACTCCACTTTCCGCGAGTCGCGATGACTTCGCGAGGCTCGTCGCGAGTCGCGACACCCTTCGTCGCGAGTCGCGACGAGCTCAGAACATTTCGAGCTCCCAGGCTCTACTTTCCGCGCGTCGCGATGACGTCGCGAGGCTCATCGCGAGTCGCGACGAACCTCGTCGCGAGTCGCGACGTGCTCAGTAACTTTTGAAAATTTTTTGAGCCCGGATTTCAAGTTTTCAAGCTTCCAAGTTTCCAAATGATTTTAAACATTCCATAATCCTTCCTTCTTCTCCACCCAACACTCCCAAGAACATCACATACCTCTCATTTCTTCCACCATCCTACATATATTGGCATATGAACATTCTTGCATCTTTATAGTACATTTGTTGATTGTAGTATGCCGACTACATCATTGTGACCGTAAGTTCTTCTTCTATAATGATGCTTGTATACATGTTAATATATGTTGGATATTTTTCATGCATAATCTTATAGTGGTGATTGAAGGTTGATTGGTTGTTCTTTGACAATACTATGGTTATTAATTCTTGATGCTAAACCTAGTATTACATATTCTTATGTACTTGTGAGTTTAATGTATTCTTCGTGGTGTAGTCTTGATCAAACGGCGCCATGGAGAAAATGTTTTTCTCGAGGGGTGAGTTCTTCTACGGCATTTTTGCTCACCCTTCCGGTTCCGAAACCTATCTCGGGACCATCCAAGTACTTGGATATCGCCATATCACCGGCGAATTTGCAGAGATACGGGTGTCACTCTAACTCCCTTACCTTGATTTTTATTCTTCTTGCCTTACGTGTTTACATTGAGGGCAATGTAATGTTTTAAGTGTGGGGAGGGGTTAGAGGACTCATATGCATGCTAGATTGTTTTGGAATGCTTTTTGCTACTTTTCATTGGAAAAACATGAAAAAAAAAAAAAAACAAAGAAAAAAAATAGAAAAACAAAAAGAAAACAAAATTTTTGAAAAAAAAAAGAAGAAAAAGAATACCCGCTAAGTTGAAAACCCGAGAGGGCAACTTAGGCAACATTGGGGGCCCGGATAGGTCGAAAACCCTTAAAGGGCGGCCTAGGCAAAAATGAGAGGCTAAAATGTGCGGAAAAAGGTGAGATGTAAGCTAATGAAACATGATGTGTGGCTAGGATGAAAACTCGAAAGAGCTCCTAGGCAAAATGAGAGAAATTGAGGGAAATTGAAAAATGCTATGATTTTGCTCAATTGCCGGCGGTGGAGTCATAAGGTTGCGGTTGTCACACGGATGGATCGGGTAGCTCAATATCTTTAGACCTCTTGGGATTGGGTAGCTTAGTGGGTTAGGAAACGAAGTATGGTTATGGAATTCTTGATCTCTTTCTACTTCGTTTTTGGTTGATATATTGGCATTAGGTGAAGCATGTGTTTAAAACTTCCTCTATGGTTTTAGCTTCATTTTGTGTCAGTGGATTATGGGAATATCAATTCTGGGCTGTGAAATATTTTTATGGGTAGTGAATTGATCAGTGGTAGGTTTGGTTAGATTTAGGATTGGGGATGTGTGTGTGCAAAATTCTCATGTGAGCTTTTATTTTGGGATTTTTGAGATTGAGAGTTTTGGTGAGGCTTTCATTGGGGGATTAGTTTAGGTTTTGGGATATATCATTTACTCCGCATGCTTGAATCTTTTCTTACTCGAGGGCGAGTAAGGTTTAAGTGTGGGGAGGTTTGATATGTCCATTTTGTGTGGTTATTTTGGGGGTTTTAGGAGGTGGATATGCCATTTCCTCCGTATGCTTAAATCTTTTCTTACTCGAGGGCGAGTAAGGTTTAAGTGTGGGGAGGTTTGATGTGTCCATTTTAGGCGCATTATTTAGTAGTATTTAGGATCACTTTTGTGCTATTTTATTATCGAGAGCTTGTGTTTTACCTTGAAATTCACTTAGGAGAGGTAAAAGCAACTTTGTACTCTTTTACCTCTTTTAAGTGGATTTTGTGTGACAAGGGAAGAACACGGAACCAACGAAGACCGGAAGACATTGAAGACTATACTTTCGAAGACTTTTGGATACTCACTTCGAAGACATGAAGACCGGAGGCCGTTGAAGACCATTTTGGAGCTGTTGAAGACTTGAAGAGTGAGAGGGATGGCTATGAAGAAGATAAAGAAACAATGCAAAACTGTGGCTGCCGTCGCGACCCCGTCGCGACACCGTCGCGACACCATCGCGAGCCGGGGCATCGTCGCGAGTCGCGACGAACACCGTCGCGAGTCGCGACCATCGGGTGGCCAGAAATCAACTTTATTTTCTTTGCACTATAAATACCATCTCTTTTCCCTCTTCTTCTCCAAGCTTTCCAGCCCGCCTTTCTCTGGTTTTTGCGCCATTTTTAGGTTTTTCTTCTTCTTTCTTTTCTTAGCTTTCTCTTAGTTTGATTATGTCTTTTCTTGTTGTTCTAGAGTAGTTCTTGTTCTTGGGAGCAAAGGATTGAAGCTTCCACTATCTATGTAGCAAGAATTCATTTATATCTATCTATTTGGTGTTTTTGCTATTGTGCATTTATTGTGCTTTGAATGTTAATTGTTGATTGCATTGATGTTGTTGAGAGCTTGATGATATGAAATGCTTGGATTAATTGCTAGTTAGGGTTTGGGGGATTTGGGTTAATTTCCCCCTTGTTCTTGTTAGCAATGTGAGAGTATGAATTAGAGCTTTTGATTATGTTAGTGTGTTGACAATGTGCTAGGCGAATGTGATTGATGTCGAACTCTTCGTCACGTTCGTTTGTGTAGCAAACGAGAGAGTCATATGCTCGCGGATGAATGTGCAATCTCGTGTAATTGCATGAATTGGTTCAATGCCTAGTCACGGTGTAGTGGTCATAGGCATTGCCAAGCTTGTTGGTCCTTCGTGCTACATGCCACCAATGACACCTTGAGTCGTGGTCGCGACTCGGGAGCCATTGGTGAGGTTTGACGAGAGATGTCGAACTCACTCTCGCAAACTACGAACTAAGAAGGATAGGAGTTCAGTCTCCACGACAAGTAGTTGAAGTATTGAATAGGTGGTTTAAACTCATTCTTGAAGCATTTGTTGTTTGGCGTTAATGTATTCTTGACGGTGTGTTTCGCTGCATGTGTGCCATGAGTGGTTTGAGCATAGGGAGTGCTTGTGTGGTTGAATTGCTTAGGTGTAGGAACGTGACGACTTCCGTAGCACCTTTGCATGAAGATCTACGAGCATGAACTTAGAACTCCTTGTGGTGTGTGTGTTGTGGTATTTGTTAGATGGGGTGTGTGAGCGTTGGGTCATGAATGCTATATGATGGAATGTGTGAATGATTCGATGAACTATATTAGATGTGGAAGTGGATATCTGTTGCCCCCAAGGCATTTTATCTTTGTAGTTTAAAACCCCTTTTCTTTAGTTTCGTTTGATGATTAGCATAGTCACTTGACGTTGCTAGTTATCCAACCCCCCCCCCCTTTTTACTTGCTTTTAAGTGTGTGTAAATATAGTTACTCCTAGCCTAATATCAACCATTTGTGTGCTTAGACGCTTAGGAAGATCCCTCTTCTCATTGGACGACCCCGATTTGCCACTATCTACCTAGTTGTAGAAAGTAAGCATTTAGGGCTTATAAATTATCTTTTGGCGCGCGGGCGCGACGACCGCCCGCGCCTGTCATCGACCAAGACCACCACCTCCGGCCACCTACCTTTCGTTGCTAGCCACCAGTCCACCACCTCCTAGCCACCACCCCCACTCTCCAGCAGATTTGATTCCTCCAAATCTCCTCTGAAATCTGCAATGTCGTCGGAATCTCCTTCAATTCATCTCCTAAATCCCAAGTCATCTCCCAACAAATCCTCCTCAACTACAACAAACTTCAGAGAAATACATATTCTCTGCTGAAAATCTCTTTGGAAAAATACAAATTATTGATGGGTAATGTCGTCGAAATCTTTCTCCTGGCGCTGATGGCGATGTTCTCCACAGTGGAGCATGCGGCCGAATCCCACCAAACGACGCCGACTCCGGTGGTGGACTGCTCTAGCCTGGTCCTGAACATGGCAGACCGCCTCTCCTTTGTCACCATCAGCAGCACGGTGAAGTAACATACTTCTCCAGCACGGGTGAACAATATTTGGTATTTGGACAAAATATAAAGGATAAAATCACATGTATAAAAAGGATCTTATACAATTTTTTACCAACGACAACACAGTGAACAATATTTGGTAATTTAATAAAAGATAAATGAGTTAGAGTGGCAGCACGAGTGGAAGGCAATTTGAAGATGTAGGAGTTAGGGTTTCAGGGTTATGAAACATAATCTGATCTTTTTAGGGAGTTAGGGCTTCATGAGTTGTATTTTTATTTTTGTTATAGAGGGGTGAATTTGTCTTTTTAACATAATCCGGCTTCAAACTGCTGAAAAAGGTTATATTTGCACAAAAATTAACTATCTAGGGTTATATTTGCACTTTCAATTATCACATGGTTATATGTGTACTTTCGTGAATTATGTAAAATTATATATGCACTTTGCTAAAAAATGTTTGGTATCATTTATCTGGGGGTGGATTCGGTACGGTTACCATCAATTTTTAGTAATACCATGTACCATACCAACAATGTCGGTATATTATTTCTAAAAACCAATACCGTACCAAAATTTTGGTATACCAAGACATCGGTATACCAAAAGGTCAGTTGGTATCGGTATGGTATGGTAGAATACCACCAAATTTAAAATATAATGAATTAATTTTTTATTCATGAAAAACTTCAAATAATTAGAATTTCTATTGCATAAGCATAATTTTAGAAAATTAAATTTTCTATAGTAATCCCAAGCAACATATAATAAAAATTATTTTGCTTTGGATGGTTCTTTCGGAGACATTGAAATCATTTTGACTAACCTAAACCCATGAAGTTGTCCAAAAATAACATACTAATATTTTAATATGTTACTGATTTTAATTATTTACTTTATATAATTAATCATAGCTTGTTAACATACTAATATTATAATTTGTTACTGGTTTTAATTATTTAATATATATATATATATATAATCAATCATAACTTGCTAAAATATATAATTTCTAAAGATATATTTAATTGTATTTAGTGTTTAACGATTTCTAACTAAATTAATTATTTCACTTTATAACTCATGTAATTTTTCTTATATGACTAAACTATAAAATTTGAAATAAAACTTAATCTCAATACTTTAATTAATGATATTGAACGCGTGAAGGTACCACACTAGTAAATATAAAGTAAGATAACATCACATTAAAAACTATAGTAGTAAATTATAAAATATAAAAGAAAATTATGATTTTAATTTATTTTTGTTAGACTTAATATAAAAATATCAGTTGTAAATAAATCTTATTTAAAAATAATAATTTAAACTCTTTCCAATATCCAACATATTGGAACCAAAATGTAGACGACATATTTCAAATTATTGCTATTGATTTTAATACTAATGAATGACTAAATTTTAACTAAATATAATTTCAATTTTTACATAATATTAGTTTTATATATATATATATATATATATATATATATATATATATATATATATATATAGTTGTGTGGTACGATACGGTAGTACTGATGTGTCCATTTTAGATGGTTATTTTAGGCTTTTTAGGATTAGGTTTTGTGCAATTTTGTGCTCTACATGTGGCAATTTGCCTTGAAATCATCTAAGGAGGGATAAAGGCGGCTTTGACATTTTTATCACTTTTTAGATGATTTTGTGTGACAAGGTGATTTGTTTGAAGACTTTGAAGATTTGAAGACTTTGAAGATTTATCTTTGAAGATTTGAAGATTTGAAGACCTTTACATTTGAGCTTTTTGAAGACATGAAGAAGTGAAGAGGTGAAGAAAGGAGAGCAAAGCAACGGGTGAAGGATGGTCCAGGGTTCTCAGAATTTTCCGAGAAGAATCAGCCTTCAAGAGTGGCACCATTGGATTCCTCTTCTCGAGCACTATAAAATCGACTACAAGAACTCCCGAAACGGATCAACGGTTCACCCGGAGGAAGCAAAACAAAACAGCAGGGCTGAGTTACTGATTTGGTCGCGACTCGCGATGAACTTGGTCGCGAGTCGCGACGACGGCTTAAAATCAGCCCTGCAGCAGCTCTGTTTCTCCTCTTTTTCTTCCACTATAAATACCTCTTCACCCTTCTTCTCCAAAGCCTTAAGCCCGATTTTTGGCTCCAAAACCCTAGATTTTCTTCCATTTCTTCTTCTTTCTTTGTAGCTTTTAGTTCTTTGTTATGGGTTTTGTTTATCTAGGTTAGTTTTGTTCTTGGGAGCAAAGGATTGAAGCTTCCACTATCTATGTAGCAAGAATTCATTTATATCTATCTATTTGGTGTTTTTGCTATTGTGCATTTATTGTGCTTTGAATGTTAATTGTTGATTGCATTGATGTTATTGAGAGCTTGATGATATGAAATGCTTGGATTAATTGTTAGCTAGGGTTTGGGGGATTTGGGTTAATTTCCCCCCTGTTCTTGTTAGCAATGTGATAGTATGAATTAGAGCTTTCGATTGTGTTAGTGTGTTGACAATGTGCTAGGCGAATGTGATTGATGTCGAACTCTTCGTCACGTTCGTTTGTGTAGCAAACGAGAGAGTCATATGCTCGCGGATGAATGTGCGTTGCACATTCATCCAATCTCGTGTAATTGCATGAATTGGTTCAATGCCTAGTCACGGTGTAGTGGTCATAGGCATTGCCAAGCTTGTTGGTCCTTCGTGCTAAATGCCACCAATGTCACCTTGAGTCGTGGTCGCGACTCGGGAGCCATTGGTGAGGTTTGACGAGAGATGTCGAATTCACTCTCGCAAACTATGAACTAAGAAGGATAGGAGTTCAGTCTCCACGACAAGTAGTTGAAGTATTGAATAGGTGATTTAAACTCATTCCTGAAGCATTTGTTGTTTGGCGTTTATATACTCTTGACGGTGTGTTTCACTGCATGTGTGCCATGAGTGGTTTGAGCATAGGGAGTGCTTGTGTGGTTGAATTGCTTAGGTGTAGGAACGTGACGACTTCCGTAGCACCTTTGCATGAAAATCTGTGAGCATGAACTTAGAACTGCTCGTGATGTGTGTGTTGTGGTACTTGCTAGATGGGGTGTGTGATTGTTGGGTCATGAATGCTATATGATGGAATGTGTGAATGATTCGATGAACTACATTAGATGTGGAAGTGGATATCCGTTGCCCCCAAGGCATTTTATCTTTGTAGTTTAAAACCTTTCTTTTTCTTAGTTTCGTTTGATGATTAGCATAGTCACTTGACGTTGCTAGTTATCTCGTCTTTTTATCTTTGTTAACTTAGGAACCAACCAACCAACAAACCCCCCCTTTTTACTCGCTTTTATGTGTGTGTGTATATATTTACTCCTAGCCTAGTATATCAACCATTTGTGTGCTTAGACGCTTAGGAAGATCCCTCTTCTCATTGGACGACCCCGATTTGCCACTATCTACCTAGTTGTAGAAAGTAAGCACTGAGGGCTTATAAATTATCTTTTGGCGCGCGGGCGCGACGACCGCCCGCGCCTGTCAAAATGGCGCCGTTGCCGGGGACGAGGCGTTTATTCTTAAGTATTTAGGTGTATTTGGTTGTGTATTAGCTAGTTGTTTTTATTTTCCACTACTTGGTGGTTGTTTTTGTCCGGAGTAGGTATTGCTTGAGTTCTTGGTAATTTATTTTATCGAGAATCCTTGCACTATGATTCCGAACTTTTGAAAAAAAAAAAAATATTTGTTAATGGAGCGTCTCACCTTGAGGGAACTCATGATGAGAAGAGAGGCTCAACAAGCAAGGTTTTGTAGGATGTGTCATTCCGACCACCCTACCGAATCTTGCCATTTGTTGTGGGAACAGCACGATGACCGAGAAAGAACCCTTGGTTTCCAAAACCATGGGTACTATGAAGAGTGCTATCCAGAGGTAGGAGATATTGGTTTTCAAGGGCAAGAAGCTCAGGAATGCTATCCATACCACAACTCTTACAATCCGGAATGGAATGGTAGTCCGGATTTGTGGTATGAGAATGAGCCGGAAAACCAATATTACGAGCAACCTAGTTGGCCATCACCACCCTATACCATACCCCAAAACCAAGCCCAACAAGGAAATTCAAGTTTGACACGTGAGGATGTCTTAAATACCATAGCAAACTTGAACTCCTTTACTAGTGAAGAGCCGGATACCCAGCTCTCCTCTAGCGTTGAGGCCATTGAGGGGCATGTGAGGAACATATTAGAGGTATTGGCCCGAATGGAAGCTCGTGATTCCGAAAACACACCATCCCAACTTGAACTCGATGATTCGGTGAGTGAAGTCACCAATAAAAATGATTTTGAGTTTGAAAGGGATGAGGAGTTGGTTGTAGAGGATAGAAAAATGGAGGAAGAGGTGATAGTGCTACATTATCCATTAGCATTGTCACCCCTTCTCCCACCTAGTGAACCAACTCTAAAATTTTCGGAAGTTTTGAGGGAAACGAGAGAGGAGCCAAAAGACTATCCTAAGCTCCCTAACCACTTAATTCCCTTTGAACCATCTCCACCTCCACAAGACTTTCCTCTTGAAAGTTGTGTGCCCCCACCTCTCTTATTTTGGAAGCTCATGGTGAAGGGGTTCAAGCCTTCACCATACGGATAACATTAGGGTCGTGCCGACGACCTTAAAAATACGGAGCTTCGTCGTGCCGACGACGTTAAATAAATTCGGCATTTCTTTTAGTTTTTGTTTCTTAGTTTGTGTTTCTTAGTTTGTTTTTGTTGTTGTTTTGTTTTGTTCTTTTTATGGCTTGTTTTTCTATGATGTTGTAGCAATATGAAGTGCATTGCAATGAAGGAGATGAAGGAACGAGATCAATGAACGAGGGAAGCAAACTTGGACAGTTGGTAAGAAAATGAAAAAATTTTAAGCCTGGGATACCCTGCCGTCGCGAGTCGCGATGGGCTTCGTCACGAGTCGCGACGAACAGGGGAGCCAAATCCACTCCCAGCGCCAACTTTCCGCGAGTCGCCCTGACGTCGCGAGGCTCGTCGCGAGTCGCGACACCCTTCGTCGCGAGTCGCGACGAGCTCAGAAAATTTGGAGCTTCCGGATTCCACTTTCCGCGAGTCGCCCTGACGTCGCGAGGCCCGTCGCGAGTCGCGACCAACCACATCGCGAGTCGCGACGAGCTCAGAACATTTTGAGCTCCCGGACTCCACTTTCCGCGAGTCGCCCTGACATCGCGAGGCCCGTCGCGAGTCGCGACCAACCACGTCGCGAGTCGCGACGAGCTCAGAACATTTTGAGCTCTCGGGCTGTACTTTCCGCGCGTCGGGATGACGTCGCGAGGCTCGTCGCGAGTCGCGACGAACCTCGTCGCGAGTCGCGACGTGCTCAGTAACTTTCGAAAATTTTTTTTTTAGCCCGGATTTCAAGTTTCCAAGCTTTCAAGTTTCCAAATGATTTTAAACATTGCATGATCTTTCCTTCTTTTCCACCCAACACTCCCAAGAACATCACATACCTCTCATTTCTTCCATCATCCTACATATATTGACATATGAACATTCTTGCATCTTTATAGTACATTTGTTGATTGTAGTATGCCGACTACATCATTGTGACCGTAAGTTCTTATCCTATAATGATGCTTGTATACATGTCAATATATGTTGGATATTTTTCATGCATAATCTTATAGTGGTGATTGAGGGTTGATTGGTTGTTCTTTGACAATACTATGGTTATTAACTCTTGATGCTAAACCTAGTATTACATATCCTTATGTACTTGTGAGTTTAATATGTTCTTCGTGGTGTAGTCTTGATCAAACGGCGCCATGGAGAAAATGTTTTTCTCGAGGGGTGAGTTCTTCTACGGCATTTTTTTTGCTCACCCTTCCGGTTCCGAAACCCATCTCGGGACCATCCAAGTACTTGGATATCGCCATATCACCGGCGAATTGCGGAGACACGGGTGTCACTCTAACTCCCTTACCTTGATTTTTATTCTTCTTGCCTTACGTGTTTACATTGAGGGCAATGTAATGTTTTAAGTGTGGGGAGGGGTTAGAGGATTCAATGCATGCTAGATTGTTTTGGAATGCTTTTTGCTACTTTTCATTGGAAAAACATGAGAAAAAGAAAAAAAAAATATATAGAAGAAAAAAAAAAAAAAAAAAAAAAAAAAAAGAAAAAGAAAACCCGCTAAGTTGAAAACCCGAGAGGGCAACTTAGGCAACATTGGGGGCCCGGATAGGTCGAAAACCCTTAAAGGGCGGCCTAGGCAAAAATGAGAGGCTAAAATGTGCGGAAAAAGGTGAGATGTGAGCTAAAGAAACATGATGTGTGGCTAGGATGAAAACTCGAAAGAGCTCCTAGGCAAAATGAGAGAAAGTGAGAGAAATTGAAAAATGCTATGATTTCACTCATTTGCCGGCGTTGGAGTCATAAGGTTGCGGTTGTCACACGGATGGATTGGGTAGCTCAACATCTATAGACCTCTTGGGATTGGGTAGCTTAGTGGGTTAGGAAACGGAGTATGGTTATGAAATTCTTGATATCTTTCTACTTCGTTTTTGGTTGATATATTGGCATTAGGTGAAGCATGTGTTTAAAACTTCCTCTATGGTTTTAGCTTCATTTTGTGTCATTGGATTCTGGGAATATCAATTCTGGGCTGTGAAATATTTTTATGGGTAGTGAATTGATAAGTGGTAGGTTTGGTTAGATTTAGGATTGGGGATGTGTGTGTGCAAAATTCTCATGTGAGCTTTTATTTTGGGATTTTTGATATTGAGAGTTTTTGTGAGGCTTTGATTGGGGGATTAGTTTAGGTTTTGGATATATCATTTACTCCGTGTGCTTGGTTCTTTTCTTACTCGAGGACGAGTAAGGGCTAAGTGTGGGGATATTTGATGTGTCCATTTTGTGTGGTTATTTTAGGGGTTTTAGGATGTGGATATGCCATTTCCTCCGTACGCTTGAATCTTTTCTTACTCGAGGACGAGTAAGGTTTAAGTGTGGGGAGGTTTGATGTGTCCATTTTAGATGGTTATTTTAGGCTTTTTAGGATTAGGTTTTGTGCAATTTTGTGCTCTACATGTGGCAATTTGCCTTGAAATCATCTAAGGAGGGATAAAGGCGGCTTTGACATTTTTATCACTTTTTAGATGATTTTGTGTGACAAGGTGATTTGTTTGAAGACTTTGAAGATTTGAAGACTTTGAAGATTTATCTTTGAAGATTTGAAGATTTGAAGACCTTTACATTTGAGCTTTTTGAAGACATGAAGAAGTGAAGAGGTGAAGAAAGGAGAGCAAAGCAACGGGTGAAGGATGGTCCAGGGTTCTCAGAATTTTCCGAGAAGAATCAGCCTTCAAGAGTGGCACCATTGGATTCCTCTTCTCGAGCACTATAAAATCGACTACAAGAACTCCCGAAACGGATCAACGGTTCACCCGGAGGAAGCAAAACAAAACAGCAGGGCTGAGTTACTGATTTGGTCGCGACTCGCGATGAACTTGGTCGCGAGTCGCGACGACGGCTTAAAATCAGCCCTGCAGCAGCTCTGTTTCTCCTCTTTTTCTTCCACTATAAATACCTCTTCACCCTTCTTCTCCAAAGCCTTAAGCCCGATTTTTGGCTCCAAAACCCTAGATTTTCTTCCATTTCTTCTTCTTTCTTTGTAGCTTTTAGTTCTTTGTTATGGGTTTTGTTTATCTAGGTTAGTTTTGTTCTTGGGAGCAAAGGATTGAAGCTTCCACTATCTATGTAGCAAGAATTCATTTATATCTATCTATTTGGTGTTTTTGCTATTGTGCATTTATTGTGCTTTGAATGTTAATTGTTGATTGCATTGATGTTATTGAGAGCTTGATGATATGAAATGCTTGGATTAATTGTTAGCTAGGGTTTGGGGGATTTGGGTTAATTTCCCCCCTGTTCTTGTTAGCAATGTGATAGTATGAATTAGAGCTTTCGATTGTGTTAGTGTGTTGACAATGTGCTAGGCGAATGTGATTGATGTCGAACTCTTCGTCACGTTCGTTTGTGTAGCAAACGAGAGAGTCATATGCTCGCGGATGAATGTGCGTTGCACATTCATCCAATCTCGTGTAATTGCATGAATTGGTTCAATGCCTAGTCACGGTGTAGTGGTCATAGGCATTGCCAAGCTTGTTGGTCCTTCGTGCTAAATGCCACCAATGTCACCTTGAGTCGTGGTCGCGACTCGGGAGCCATTGGTGAGGTTTGACGAGAGATGTCGAATTCACTCTCGCAAACTATGAACTAAGAAGGATAGGAGTTCAGTCTCCACGACAAGTAGTTGAAGTATTGAATAGGTGATTTAAACTCATTCCTGAAGCATTTGTTGTTTGGCGTTTATATACTCTTGACGGTGTGTTTCACTGCATGTGTGCCATGAGTGGTTTGAGCATAGGGAGTGCTTGTGTGGTTGAATTGCTTAGGTGTAGGAACGTGACGACTTCCGTAGCACCTTTGCATGAAAATCTGTGAGCATGAACTTAGAACTGCTCGTGATGTGTGTGTTGTGGTACTTGCTAGATGGGGTGTGTGATTGTTGGGTCATGAATGCTATATGATGGAATGTGTGAATGATTCGATGAACTACATTAGATGTGGAAGTGGATATCCGTTGCCCCCAAGGCATTTTATCTTTGTAGTTTAAAACCTTTCTTTTTCTTAGTTTCGTTTGATGATTAGCATAGTCACTTGACGTTGCTAGTTATCTCGTCTTTTTATCTTTGTTAACTTAGGAACCAACCAACCAACAAACCCCCCCTTTTTACTCGCTTTTATGTGTGTGTGTATATATTTACTCCTAGCCTAGTATATCAACCATTTGTGTGCTTAGACGCTTAGGAAGATCCCTCTTCTCATTGGACGACCCCGATTTGCCACTATCTACCTAGTTGTAGAAAGTAAGCACTGAGGGCTTATAAATTATCTTTTGGCGCGCGGGCGCGACGACCGCCCGCGCCTGTCAAAATATTTTGACAGGCGCGGGCGGTCGTCGCGCCCGCGCGCCAAAAGATAATTTATAAGCCCTCAGTGCTTACTTTCTACAACTAGGTAGATAGTGGCAAATCGGGGTCGTCCAATGAGAAGAGGGATCTTCCTAAGCGTCTAAGCACACAAATGGTTGATATACTAGGCTAGGAGTAAATATATACACACACACATAAAAGCGAGTAAAAAGGGGGGGTTTGTTGGTTGGTTGGTTCCTAAGTTAACAAAGATAAAAAGACGAGATAACTAGCAACGTCAAGTGACTATGCTAATCATCAAACGAAACTAAGAAAAAGAAAGGTTTTAAACTACAAAGATAAAATGCCTTGGGGGCAACGGATATCCACTTCCACATCTAATGTAGTTCATCGAATCATTCACACATTCCATCATATAGCATTCATGACCCAACAATCACACACCCCATCTAGCAAGTACCACAACACACACATCACGAGCAGTTCTAAGTTCATGCTCACAGATTTTCATGCAAAGGTGCTACGGAAGTCGTCACGTTCCTACACCTAAGCAATTCAACCACACAAGCACTCCCTATGCTCAAACCACTCATGGCACACATGCAGTGAAACACACCGTCAAGAGTATATAAACGCCAAACAACAAATGCTTCAGGAATGAGTTTAAATCACCTATTCAATACTTCAACTACTTGTCGTGGAGACTGAACTCCTATCCTTCTTAGTTCATAGTTTGCGAGAGTGAATTCGACATCTCTCGTCAAACCTCACCAATGGCTCCCGAGTCGCGACCACGACTCAAGGTGACATTGGTGGCATTTAGCACGAAGGACCAACAAGCTTGGCAATGCCTATGACCACTACACCGTGACTAGGCATTGAACCAATTCATGCAATTACACGAGATTGGATGAATGTGCAACGCACATTCATCCGCGAGCATATGACTCTCTCGTTTGCTACACAAACGAACGTGACGAAGAGTTCGACATCAATCACATTCGCCTAGCACATTGTCAACACACTAACACAATCGAAAGCTCTAATTCATACTATCACATTGCTAACAAGAACAGGGGGGAAATTAACCCAAATCCCCCAAACCCTAGCTAACAATTAATCCAAGCATTTCATATCATCAAGCTCTCAATAACATCAATGCAATCAACAATTAACATTCAAAGCACAATAAATGCACAATAGCAAAAACACCAAATAGATAGATATAAATGAATTCTTGCTACATAGATAGTGGAAGCTTCAATCCTTTGCTCCCAAGAACAAAACTAACCTAGATAAACAAAACCCATAACAAAGAACTAAAAGCTACAAAGAAAGAAGAAGAAATGGAAGAAAATCTAGGGTTTTGGAGCCAAAAATCGGGCTTAAGGCTTTGGAGAAGAAGGGTGAAGAGGTATTTATAGTGGAAGAAAAAGAGGAGAAACAGAGCTGCTGCAGGGCTGATTTTAAGCCGTCGTCGCGACTCGCGACCAAGTTCATCGCGAGTCGCGACCAAATCAGTAACTCAGCCCTGCTGTTTTGTTTTGCTTCCTCCGGGTGAACCGTTGATCCGTTTCGGGAGTTCTTGTAGTCGATTTTATAGTGCTCGAGAAGAGGAATCCAATGGTGCCACTCTTGAAGGCTGATTCTTCTCGGAAAATTCTGAGAACCCTGGACCATCCTTCACCCGTTGCTTTGCTCTCCTTTCTTCACCTCTTCACTTCTTCATGTCTTCAAAAAGCTCAAATGTAAAGGTCTTCAAATCTTCAAATCTTCAAAGATAAATCTTCAAAGTCTTCAAATCTTCAAAGTCTTCAAACAAATCACCTTGTCACACAAAATCATCTAAAAAGTGATAAAAATGTCAAAGCCGCCTTTATCCCTCCTTAGATGATTTCAAGGCAAATTGCCACATGTAGAGCACAAAATTGCACAAAACCTAATCCTAAAAAGCCTAAAATAACCATCTAAAATGGACACATCAAACCTCCCCACACTTAAACCTTACTCGTCCTCGAGTAAGAAAAGATTCAAGCGTACGGAGGAAATGGCATATCCACATCCTAAAACCCCTAAAATAACCACACAAAATGGACACATCAAGTACCATGATAATATTTTCTCAATACCTTACCACATTATCAGTTACCAATATATTCAATGCACATGATACGTGGCTCAATTGATAAGTTGGTTAGTACACTATTTAAACTCAAAATGTCAACCCTAAATTTACCTACTATGATTACGCGAAACGACGCTGTATGGTGCCATCAACCTTTTTCTTATCTTTTCCTATTTTTCACTTAATTGATATTATTATGTGTGAAAAATCCCTAGAATCAGGTTGTAGTGTTACTAAAACTTGTACATCTCTTTTGTTTATAAGAAGATATAAGAGTCAGTCGATTGAAAGAAGTTATATTCAAAAGTCATGAAAAATCAATGTTTAAAATGTAAATTAGAAGAAATGATCATAAAATTTTTGGGTTGCATGAATCGAGTTATAAATTTTATGATTACTATACGTTGCATAATAAATTTTTAATATTGCAACTAAGATATTTTTACCTTTTATTATTCTAATTAAACTCCGTATTTCCATTAGTTTATGGAAAAATCTTCTTTCCCAAGACTTTGCCAAGATATAATTATGTAGAGGAAATTGAATACATAAAACTATTGAAAATACTCTAATAACTATTGCATGTTGCTTAGAATAAGTAAACCCCATCATTTTCCATAAACCTAGAATGACGGTCTTTTCCAAAATTTTAACATTATAATTTTGTTAAAGGCAAAATCTTGGGAAATACCGTCTTTTCATATGCTTATGAAAATATGCTATTTAATTATAATAATAAAAGGTAAAAGGTCTTAGTTGCCATTTTAAAAATTCATTATGCAACGTTTAGTAGTTATAAAGTTTATGACCCAATTCATGAAACTCAAAATTTTTATCTTCATTTCTTCTAATTTGCACTTTAAACCTTTGTTTTTCCATGACTTATGGAAAGATTATCTTTCAAGTGACGGACTCATTATTAAAATATATCAAAATAAAGAAGATTTTATTTTTAATAAGACTTTGGCAAAGTCATGGGAAAGATTGTCTTTCTATAAACCGTATCGTACCACACAACTATAAAATTTTTTGTCTTGCATTAATCGGATCATAAACTTTATGACTAGTGCACGTTGCTTAGAATAAGTAAACCCCATCGTTTTCCATAAACCTAAAAAGACGATCTTTTTCAAGATTTAGACATCATAATTTTGTTAAAGGCAAAGTCATGGGAAAGACCGTCTTTCCATATGCTTATGGAAAGATGATGTTTAATTATAATAATAAAAGGTTAAAGGTCTTAGTTGCAATATTAAAAATTCATTATGCAACGTTTAAGTGTTATAAAGTTTATGACCCAATTCATGAAACCCAAAATTTTTATCTTTATTTCTTCTAATTTGCACTTTAAACCTTTATCTTTTCATAACTTATGGAAAGACCGTCTCTCAAGAGACAGACTCGTTATTAAAATATATCAAAATAAAGAATATTTTATTTTTAATAAGACTTTAGCAAAGTTTTGAGAAAGATCGTCTTTCCATAAACTTATAGAAATATGGAGTTTATTTTTTTTAAAAGGTAAAAGGTCTTGATTGCAATGTTACAAATTTATTATGCACAATGTAGCAGTTATAAAATTTATAACCCAGTTCATGTTTCAAGAGACGGACCTATCATGATAAATATTGTAATATGAATAAAAAATTGTTATTACCATTTACACTTATTTGAGGGCCATTATTAATTCTTATAGAGAGAAGAAATATAGGCAAACATACATTACAAGTAAGTTTTACAATTTTGTGGCTCATAAACTTATAATTACTGCACTGTATAATAAATTTTTAATATTCCAACTATATTTTAGCTTTCTATAATTCTAATGGAACCCGTAATCTTTCCAATACTTTGCGACCATATTTTTAGATCCAAAAGAAAAATTATCCTATGATAAAGAAAAAGAACAATTATCCATTGATTTTCAATCACTCTGTACGTATAGTAGTAAACAAAGAACAGAAGATTACACGATTTGAAAAAGAAAAAGAAAAGTACAAGAATATACTACTAGTACTATACTAGTAGTAGTGGAGAGAGACTAATCTTCGTCTTCTAAGTCTTCGAATGCAGTTTGTCTGCAGACAGGGCAGTGATTCTTGCGCAGCAGCCAGGTGTGGATGCAAGATGCGTGATATTCGTGCCTACATTCAAGCTTCCCTATTTCCTCACCCTCGGAGAAATCACAGTGACAAATCACACAATTCCCACCAGAAAACCCTTCTTCTTCAGCGCCGCCAACAGCATGAATTCGAGAATTCAGATGGCGGCGGATGGATTCGGCCCGCGAAATCTCTGGTGAAGTCCTGCTGAGGGGCGGCGGAGAATCATCCGTCTCATCAAGAAAGCGCATCGTAAGAATCTCATCTTGGATATGCCCAGGGATGCTCCTCGGCGGGACAGAATTTGGAAAAAAATGCCGATCAATCCTTCGACTCATCTCAAGAGCGCGACTGATGACGACATCGGGATCGATCCTTCCCATCCTCTGATGAGCGCGACTGAGAATGCGATCGGGATCGATCCTCCGCCTGAGAACGCGATCGGGATCCATCCTTCGACTCCTCTGATGAGCGCGATTGCGAATGCGTTCCATGATGTTATGTTTTTTTGGTAAATGTTTTTTGGAAATTGGTATGGAAGAATGGAAATTTGTTGTACGGCTTGTGGTGCTTTTATAGGGGAAAAGGAAACCTGGGATACACACCGTTTAAGTTGCCCTGATTTGAACGGATGGATGTTGCCCTGATTTGAACGGATGGATGTTGCCCTAATTTGAAAATGAAAGGTCGGGATGTTGCCCTAATTAAGCAACCCAACGTTACGAAGTCAACCCTGGTCAACGAACGCTTCGATGTTGACTTAGTCAACCCACGTTCTCAAATTGACCTAGTCCCTTCTGTGATGCCGGTGTGGAGGAAGAGGTTGATGATTCAGGATCCTCCTTCTGAGTTTTGAGAGGTTACACTTGATTCACTTTTTAGATGCGGTGTTTTTTGTGTCATTCATATTTGCAATGGTGGTTGAAATTACCAGTGGACACTATTTCTGAATATAAGAGATAGAGAAGGTTCTTGTCTTTACAGTTCACCGATGAAGAAGATGCCCGTTTTCATTTTTCGCTGGGAGCTAGACTACTAGAGTAATATATGAGATTTATCTTTGCAACAGTTATACTGAGTTTTTAAAACTAGTATGTTTAAAAAAATCGTTTCTTTTGCACACTTTTCAGTTTGATGGCAACAGACTCTGATACAGTACTCTGCCTATTTAACAGCTTCTAAACCACCTTAGTTCCAATAGTCCTATTCAATATCTATAGGGGTTAGTGTGAAACTCCGATAAAAGTTTCTGGTTGGAAATATTGCATTGCTTTCTTTCACCCAAAAAGGCTGTAGTTACGTAAATGTATTACTTATTATGACCTGGCTCAGCATACATGATAATTAAATCTGTTCTTTGTTACTTTGCCTTTTCTAATCAATAGTGGATCACATGCGATGATGTTAGTAGGGTATTAATTATAAGAAAGAGAGCAGAAGCATGGCTGTTATGTTAAGATAAGGAAATCTCTTGTAATAAGATTCTTTATTTTTGGGACTGAGCTGGCAGTTTAACTTTTGATGATTTTTTTCCCATAAGAATCGTTGTATTACTTATTGGAGTACATTTAGCTCTGCTGTGATTACTTATATGAACTGCTTATTCTACTTGTGTATAAAGATGGCTAATTCATGGATATGTGTTATACAACAGCTTCGCGCCTTTTTCCAGCATTCCTAAATTGTAATTTTGGGTCTTATTCTGTTAACACTAGTCTTCTATGTCCTGCCATTTGTTCTAAGATTGTCTGATACCACCTTAGCCTGAGGCTACAGGATACCAGTGCATGTGTTTGCTTGCGATCCATCTGCGAATTGAGCATGGCTTCGAATGAGTTGTTGTTCAGCATTCACACGGGAAATATGAGTTTTTTAAAAGATCAGGCTATCTTGAGTATCCTGAGAGGATAGCTATAAATGGGAAAAATTAGGAAGCCGAGGGAAAATGAAACAAGAATTGTATCCACCAGCAGCAAATCCTTTGCATTTTCAGCGTAAGCTTTCATTTGCTGATTCTGAAATTAAAAGTAAGCTAATTTGCGCCAAGTTCTTTATTGTGATGTACATGTGATGAACTGTCTATAATGCTCGAAAGAATACTAGTTAGAGAAGTGAAAAAGAGTGATTCTTGGAAATCCAACTGAATATTGGTAGTTTCCTTGTTGGATCTTACATTAGCTTGAACAACGTATAGATGATTTTCTGAGGTTAAATTTCTTAACATTGTAGTGAAGCAGGTTCATACATATGTTACTTCGATAGACTAAATTCAGGATCCTCCTTCTGAGTTTTGAGAGGTTACACTGCATTTATTTTTTGGATGCTATGCTTTTTGTGTCATTCATATTTGCAGTGGTGGTTGAAATTACCAGTGGACGCTATTTCTGAATATGTGAGATAGAGAAGATTCTTGTATTTACTGCTCTCTTGGATGAAGAAGATGTTTGTTTTCATTTTTCGCTGGGAACTGGACCGCTAGAGAAGTATATGAGATTTATCTTTGTATCAGTTATACTGAGTTTTTAAAACTAGTACACTTTACAGTTTTTAAAATCCTTTCTTTTGCACACTTTTCAGTTTGATGGCAGCATACTCTGATAGTAATCTACCTATCCAACAGCTTCGAAACCACCTTAGTTCCAATAGTCCCATTTAATATCTATAAGGCTTAGTGTGAAACTCTGAATAAAAGTTCCTATTGGAAATATTGCATTGCTTTCTTTCACCCAAAAAGGCTGTAGTTACGTAAATGTATTACTTATTATGACCTAGCACAACATACATGATAATTAATTCTGTTCTTTGTTACTTTGTCTTTTCTAATCAATAGTGGATCACATGCGATGATGTTAGTAGGGTATTAATTATAAGAAAGAGAGCAGAAGCATGACTGTTATGTTAAGATAAGGAAATCTTCTGTAGTAAGATTCTTTAATTTTGGGACTGAGCTGGCAGTTTAACTTTCAGTGATTTTTTTCCCATAAGAATCGTTGTATTAGTTGACTACAATGTGCCTGGGTTTTCCTTGTCATAGCATGACAGAATTAGGCTTGAACATAAAATATCTCTGTGCTGTTGTAGATTACCGTTATCTCTTTGACTGTTCATTGCTGTCACCAATTACTCCTAAGAATCAGTTGCATTTCTATACTGATATCTGAAAATCCCTCCTTAAATACTGTTCAGCTGCAATTACATGCATAATGAATTCTTGAGTGAGGAAAATCTTATAAGATATTTTAGGATCCTTGTGTCAATAATTCTGAAGATGCGATACTAATCTTTTATATCTGAGATGCTTGAATGAATTTCTCAATTGCTCTTATGGATCACTGGGGAAATTGTTAAACAGATAAATATTGAATGTCGAAGTAGGTCAGGTGAATATGCAGAGTAGAATCGTAAATGAGAATTATCTTTGACTAGCTATTCTTCCTTTATACCCAGTATTCTTAAGTAACAAAATGGAGGCTCAATTCTATCATCCACTGAAATTTTCATGCAGATCAGACTGTCATTTTTCTATTGCTAATACGTTCCCATAGTAGTACATCAGCTGACTGCTGACTGTCAGTAATAGTTCATTTTATCTTCTGGTCTGCAAAATCTTATGTTTAATTGATTGGAAAAACTCAGTAGAGAAGTTTGTCAGCTCATCAGATGATTTTAATATTTATTATTTACTTTCATTTTTGTGATTATGACTTTTGGCTCAATTTCATTATGACCAATGGACCTTCTGTATTCCATCACTTGAGTATGCTGTTATGGATGTTTTTTGTACTCTCTTGCTTGGGGGATCATTGGGCCTTTTCCTTTGTTTTTACTTTTTTTGTTTTCATGGGGTGATTGCGACCTTTTCTTTGTTTTTTCTTCTGTATTGGAGACTTGGAGTCAGGAACCACACTAGGTGATGTACATTCCAATAGTTAGTTGCATTGTGTTTTATGTTGATAAACTTTGGTTTGATGTTACGCTTGTGCACTCTATAGACATAGTTTCACCAGCTGAAATGCTCATTAATTAATTCATGCTTGATCTGAATTTATCTAAATTTCCAAAAGTGTATATTTTAAGTCTTTCCAAACCAGGCCATTTATTTTCCTTATCTGTTGTTTTGGTAGAAGTTTGTGCGAGCAACTGGTTGTATTGTTGTCATGTGCATCCCAGTTTATTAGTTTTACTTAATCTTCATGCAGCGGCCTATTCTTTTGTGTTTTGTAGCTATTGATCTATGAAACTCAAAGTTCGATGATTCGGTGTTTATGTAAAATATTTACTAACAATCCGTTTGCTTTGAACTTTATTTTCTCTTCAGATAATTTCTTCAAAGTTTTAAGTCTCTTCCTTTTTGGGCTATCTAATTAGAATGCGCAACCTTTCAGTCAGCTATTCCCTTTCTCCCAAAATATTGTCAAATTTACTTACAGCTGAACAATTGTTGCAGACAAATGAAAAGAGAGAAAAGCTGGAGTAAGGGGAACAAAAAACAGAGAACGAGGAGAGAGCATTTGAGAGACCCTTTCCAGCATGTCCCAGATGATGTCCTCCTATCCATATTCAATAAGATAGATGACTTCAAATTTGTCTGTCGATGTTCACTAGTCTGCATGTGCTTTTCCGCAGTATCACTTAGATGGATACTGTTACGGTCAGTTTCTCTAGAAAAGAGTGCGACACATCTGAAGTTCAGACTCATGTCAGGCAATTTCGGAATAAGAAATCATGCCTACAGAGCCAAGTAACGCCTAAAATGGACATAGCATGTTTGCGCCAAACACTGGGGCTTCATAAACTGCCTCAGGAAATTCAAAGAACTCATGGCTCTCCACATCAAGTTCTCATATGGTTTGAAAGCATGGTCATCCTCACTTCTCGAGTGGAAGGAAAAGTTTGGAACAGCACTCGAATGTGTGGTGACACTTTTACCAGGTTGGGTATGGAGAAGATCCTGAGCAAGACGACAGACAGACACTGAGCGAATCAGAGTTGGAGGAACGGCTCTACATGGCATATGGTTGCTGCCAAGAAGCTGTCGTGCGACGAACACTTTGTTTTATGCTGATCAGTCATCACCATTTGCTTAAGATCGTAACAGTCACAGATAATGAGAAGCAAGGGATGATGCGCATAGAACAGGAGCAGATCCTGAAGCTGAAGGTTCTACACATATTCAAAGTTGATCAATTCAGTAATGTATAGTTTGACACTCCTATTGCCTGATCAATGAGTATGGATGTGCAACCTCATGTCAAGTGGTTGTGGAACCAGATCTTCTGCTCCAATTTTCGTATACCCTTTCGCACACAACTGCAAAGTTAGCTCACTTCACTAGCAAAGCTATAAGGGAGTGGTCACAGATAAGTAATGCACCAATTTTAGAAAAGAGGTTCCGTAGTTGGTGCTTAGTGGGAGAGATGTTGCACCATTTCAACTTTGTTTTCTTTCAGCCATTCTTCAGAAAAGTGGCAATGGTGTCCTTAATGTTAGGCTTGGTCCACATTCTGCATTGTCTATCTCTAGATTGTCATAGTGAGATTTGGGCTGAGATCAATCCATTTTTTCCACGTTCAAGGATGAAAGTAAGCAAATGGTGCCAATAGACGATTACAGCTGTTGACTGCTTCCAGCGTCAGTTTGAACGACATATTACTAGCTTTCTGACATCAGCAAGAAGATTCTCCGAACATCCTTATTAAGAGGACAATGTTTCATTTGGTCCAAGAGAATAGGTTTGTAATGGTGGACAATAGGTGAATATCAGGTTCAATTTAATTACTATTACATTCCAATTCTCTTGGCATCATATTTCTAATTCCAGTTTTCTGTAATGGCGTTTGAATCTCGTTGTTTCGTAGTTTGTGTGCTGTTTTAAGTTTTATTTGTAGGAAACAGATTTGAATCCTTCTTCTATTTGGTTGGATTCCACATTTGTCATGTTGAGTGAGATTAGGTTTTGGACCTTTTGGTTGGTGATGGTTGTGAGTAATTATAATGTGAAATTGACTTAATAATTAGTTGACTTGATTTTCTAATATGAATATATTTCTTAGTTAATTTGGCTGCCCTTGCATAGTAGGGTCTCATATCTGCTGAACATGAGGTGCAATGTGTAATACGGTCAGCAAAAGTTCTAAATTTGTAATGGTGGATTCTTGGGAGGTACGATACAGTACATAACTTCCAATCGCTCTCTGTAGATTGCTTATACGATTAGTCTTCCTTATTTTCTTCTGAGAAATTTTGAGAAAGTTCCGAGTTACAGTATGCACTTCTGAGAAATTTTGGTATTCATTACTTCACGAGATTAGTCAGTTGCTCATTTTCTCTTTCCATTGACATTTCAGGCAAATCAGAGTAGATATCAGCGAACATTGACAGTATTGTCAAGAATCAGGTAGGACTTAAAGTCTTACTTATTTCAGTGATATCGGTGTCGTACTTCTGGTTAGGAGCGTGCAGACCAGCCCCAGATTTCTGCTCCCTCCTTCCAACGCCACTTTCTTCAAGCGGCGCCTCCGCACATAGTCAAGAGGAGGGAGGATTCTTGTTTATCCTTTTTATACTTAAAAGAGTTATAATCAAGAAACTTTCCAGCCTAAACTATGTCGTCTGGGACTACTTCTCTTTCTCTCAAAACGCTCCATGGCTCTCTTCAGTTGATCCCATTGATAGTTGTCTTGTGACTGGAAATATCCCAGGGGGCTTCAGATGCATTAACTTTGTGACTGAGAAGTTTGAAAGAAAGTGCTCCAAAGAAGTAAGCATGATAGACATTGCAGATGGTGTCTGAGATGATTTATGTGATGTGAATGTGGCAGGTGGGGTTCCAGTGGAACCGAGTGTGTCTATAAGTCTGATGAATTTGATCCAGTGATGCTTTAAGTTTTACTCCAAGATAGGCTTAAACTAACTCAAACCTTTTGCTCTCCCCAAAAACCTATTCATCTTTTAATCCTGTCAAACAACAATGTACTAAGAACCTTGTTGGGTTATAAAGGGAAGATGAGTTGTAGTTGGACTCCTTTTCCTGCCCAATTCCAACTGTACCCAGGGATGACCCGGATGCATCGGGAGCCCTGGGTCTGTTAAAACCTGATTAATCTGTCCATGTGTGAAGCTGTTACTGTAATTCTTCAGCCTTGCTGCTTCTTGAGTTTCATAAGTCGTAGTTGAACGAATTCATTGCCCGGGTACTGTTAGTGTAAGGTATTTTGAAGGTGGTTTTGATATGCTTCGAGGAAATCTATTTTGCTACTGATGCTGCAACTTGTTTTTCCTCCTTGATGTAGGCGGAGCGGAGTTTCAAGTGTTCAAAGATACATGAAAACCTTGTTATTGTGTAACTGTTGGTTCTTTTTATTTGTAGCCTTGGTGTCAACTGTTTACTGGCCGGAGTTGGTCCAAATGAATGCTATTTTTTGGCCAAAAGTTATGATGGCTCTTGTGAAGTTTTAATTGGTCTTCATTATCTGTTTCCTAAGAAAATTCATGATCTTTCTTTCCAAAGTTGAACTATTTCAGATCTGTTCTTTCCTTTCTACTGCATAGTTTACTTTAAGAGAAATGTAAGATGTTTACTAATGTTAAGTGAAAAGATTTGGAATTTTAGAAAATCACATTCATCATTTATTAAACTCTTGCTCATTTGAAAGTACTCGTTGGTGGGAGAATGCGCAAGGGATTAGATACGAAATCCATTACTCCGTTTGTCTCAATTCAACTTGCACACTTTGCTATTTGACATTATTTACCATCAAATTTTGATAGCATAATGGAGTAGATATGAAAGTAATAATATTATCGTATATGATATTGTTGGATTCATTATAACAAGTAGTTTCTCAAAAGCAACTTTTTGTTTGCTGTTATTATTTGTAGTTAAACATATTAACGGTTAGAAAAATTTCTTGATGAGCGTGCAAAAGATTTCGTGCACATTGAATTGGGACGGAGGGAGTACACGGTTGCTTTAGAGTTTTGATGGTCCATTTGGTATGCTTCATTCTAGATTGACCATTCATATTTTTGGTTGGTGCAATAACTTCTAACTAGGGTGGTAAGTGGGTGGACGGGTCAAATATGGATAGAGTAAAATATATATATATATATATATATTTTAAAAAATATGGATATATGACCCCTTTTATGATGGGTCAAAAGTGGATCGGGTCAAAACCCGAGCATGAAGCTAATGCATTATGTCATATAATTGTATTTCTTGTTTCCTGAATTCTGGAGTTTTAGCTGCCAACTGTGAAATGTTCGGAGTATGAAACTAATGCATTTATTCCATATAATTGCATTTCTTGTTTCCTGAATTCTGGAGTTTTAGCTACCAACTTATCCATCACTAATATTTTTCTCAAAAATATCCAATAGGTTAGATGTCAGCTGATGAAGATGGTGTAGTAGGCCAGGTTTTTGGTTAGTCTATACTCTATATCGTCTTTGATGAATCGAGCTATTGGTTATAATTTTTTTTTCTTTTTTTAAGAAGATAATTCCCAAAGCATGGGAGGGGTATTTCTATTAGGATCCCCAATCCTTTAATTGCAAAAAATTAAGAATTTGAGTAGTTACATGAGTGGTATCAAGTATAAACTTGATGCGGGTTTGTGTGAAAAGGTAATAAAAGGCAAAGACATTTGCCACTTAGAAAAGATTTTGAGTAGTTCAAAGTAGTGATTTCGCACAAAATTATTGCCACCCCTTGTGAATAATTTTACGGCCTGATTAATTTGTAACTGCTCTAAATCTTACTCAAAAGGTACAAAGAAAAAATTCATTCCAGAGGAGTGGGTGGTCTCCTTTGTGATCTTTGTGCAAAAAACTTCCAATAGTTGAGTCCTCCGATGGTTCTGATTGGAGCACAATTCTCATTAGAGACCATCTGTTGCTTCATTGAGATCCTGGTCTCCAAGAGTATGCAGTGTGGTCTTTCCTTCATTGATTTATCTGCAAAGTTCAGGTCTGCAAAGCGCCGATCTTCAATACTCCACGCAAGCCTGCAAAATTTCAGCATTTGTTCTTTGGTTTGTCCGTAAAGCACAAGTTTTCCGTAATCAGCTGGGAGGCCGTTGATTATGGCTAACTACTAAATAGTAGCTAGTGGTAAGACGGGATTGTCCACGAGGAAAAAGGGGTTTTGTTGACTGTTAAACCGTAGGTTAAAAACACACGAAGAAGTCACTCTAAGTGTGTGGTAACAATGTGTGTGTGTGGGGGGGGGGGGGCGAGGGGAGGAGTTGGTTTTAGAAAACACTATGACTAATTTAAGAAACTAAATTAACAAACAATTAGAAATAACGATGCAAGTACGATCACAAATAGCACAGATGATGTAACTAAAATTATAACGAGTATTGAGCGCAATTGGTTTACATTTCTAGTTATCCTTTAATCATGAACTAATTATCCTATTTTTATGCATTGACCACATGTTGTGGAGAACTTGTCAACACCTTTCGAGTGAAGATATTTCTCATCTCTCCTCGGTTATAGTTAGAGTGAGCGATCGGCGCCACACAATAACCCTTACCCTCGGGTCACCTGAGATGATCGGCATCATAGACTTCCCCAAGAATAGAAATACACATGGAGACGGAACACAAATAACACAATGTCCTACAAGCGAGAAACATATAGATAGCACAAGTATATATACCAATAACGACTACGAGGATCGGCCTTCATGCTAACCGTTTTTAGTGAGCCAGATTGATAATTAATCAAACACATTCAAATTCATCCTAAATTTAAGAAATTTCACCAATCAATAATCATAATTAGTTGTCACACCCAATTATAACCTAACATTGACTAACGATAATCACATTGACAAAAAGTCAAAGTCTTTCAGAATTGACAAAAAACCTAGCAAATAATAAAACCACAATCATCAACTATTTGATCATCCTAGTCTAAATCATGTATTAATCACACAAGAAAAGACAAAACATGCTTGATAATCAAAGCACAAAATAGGATAAACCAAATCTCACAAATTCATACTTGAAATGCTTACCAATTGCTCCCAATGGTATATTTATCCTAGATTATGAAAATCCACAACAAAATAGCAATAATCAATGGTAAACATAGAGTAAAAGATGAATAATAAATGCTCCCTGGGGTTTTGGAAGAGTATATTCGGATGGAGTATGAAGAGAGAGTGAAAAGACAAAGGAAAATGAAAGAGATAAGTTGGTTAACTCATTCGGTGCGGACCATATTATATGGTGCAGAGTGCATCGGGTCTTCTTCCGGTCTTCATTTTGGGCCGCTACTACCGGTGTGGGTCGCACTATATGGTGCAGGCCGCACCGGGTCTTCTGCTGGTATTCATTTTGATCGTTAAGGGTGAACCGCTGATATGATTTAGGAGTTCTTGTAGTCAATTTTATAGTACTCAAGATGATGAATCCAATGGTATCACCCTCGGAGGTTGGTTCTTCTCGTATCATTATAAGAACTTGGTCCAAACTTCAGAGTCATCCGCTTCTTTGTCTTCCTTCTTCGGCCTTTCTATCTTCTACCACATTTTAACTCGTGGCCTTCAATCTCCTACCATCCTTGCAAATGACCTTCACTAAACCAATATGAAGTGCTTACGAGCAGTCTACAAATTAAGCTTACAAAAAGGAATCTAGATGCTCGTAAGAACCAAAAATCAATTAGTCATAAATAGGTTACAAAATGAAGGATTTAGATATGAAAACCAAAAACGGTCATATAAACCCCTTGATGTAAACCTATCTAAATCTAGAAATCTTCCAACAAAAGATGACAAAAGAGATGTTAAATGCTTTGGAAAATACATGCATTTGACGTCTTATCATCAGCCATTCATTTTTTGATTTGTTTGTGCCACTTTCATTTGGCATTTTGATCTACAAAAAGGAGAAAAGACTATTCAGTAGCATTTGTTCTTCTATCTATTCTAATAGCAGCCATTTCTAACTTGTATAGGTTTAGTACCCCTAGCTTTTTTATCCAAACTGTTCAAAACTCCTACAAGTGATCCCTGTAATGCAGACTTAGCAAGATGATCAGGTACCAGATTTCCTTGCCTAAGTGTATGGAAAAGATGTACAACTTTCATCTCTTCATGCATGTTAGAGGTCAGATTATACAGATTCTCTTCTGCATGCATAGGGTTAGATATATAGTCAATAGCTAGTTTGCAATCAGATTCCAATATGAAACTCTGAATTCCAAGTTTCAGTGCAGCTTTGTATCTGTACCCGATTGCCATTAGCTCAGAGAATAGTATTTCCCTAATCATCTCACTACTAGAGTTATGCCTGCTTTTTGCAAAGTGGATGACCAAGAAGCGTCTACATTAATTTCGCAGCGTAAGATTGGTTTCTTCCAATGCACCACTATGATTTTAGGCTTTGGAGGTGGTCTTATTCTAGGGATTAAACCTAATTTAAACCAGTATCCATCCTCCTTGTTCTTATGTGAATTTCGCACTTAAGGAAAGAAAGGGAAAAAATCTTGTTTAATATTTTGAATCAGATCTGCAGGTAGGGGTTTAAATTATTATACAGTATGCTATTTCTAGCTTTCCAAAGGTACCAACATATCAAATATGGTTTAATAGCAATCAGTTCAATATGTATCCTACTATTTCCTAATGTGGACAAGTAGAAAGTGAGTTTATCCCAAATATTTTAAAAGAATGGAGTATATACTTTAAGCACCTAATCAAAATGAGTCCAAAGAACTTTTGCCAATATGCATTCATTGAAATAGTGGGAGAGAGAATTAGAGTTCAAACAACAAGGACATTTTGATGCAATGCATATTTGAGAGAAAATTATACTATCATCAAATGGGATGATAGAATTTACTAGTTTCCACATAAAGGCCGACACTTTCTTTTGGAGCTTTTTGTGCCATACCTTGCATAGGGATCTAAGGGCAGGTCTATACTCTGAGACAAGTTGATATGCTGATTTAAAAGTGAACTGACCATTTTTACCGACCCATATTTTGTCTTCTCCGGCGTAATCTTTGCCGACCACCTCCAGACTTTTCCAGCGCCTCTCCCCTTGCCTTTCCGGATCCCTCTACAGTTGTCCTTCTCCATTCGAGGCGAAGCTCAGTTCAATAACTCACCGGCAACGGTTTGCAGAGACGACATCAAGTCCTCCAGGTGCGTGCTCTTAACCACGCAAGACCTCGTGACGCGCGAACCCACTCGCGCATGCCCTCCACGGGCCAGCAGAGCCAGGCGCGTGAACCCACTCGCGCGTGTTCTCCATATGCCAGCAACCTTTCCTTTGGCCAGCGCCTTGCGCGCCATTTTATTCCTCACCACTTTACCACTTTGCAGTATGGCTCATTTTGTTGGTATATCAGAATTTAGGCATTCTAGCAATCAATGGATTGTAGATTCTAGCACTACAAAGCACATGACATCATCTCCTGCTGCTGTTGATTATGTGAGACCTTACCATGGCTCTTCCCACGTCTATGTTGGTAATGGCTCTTAACTCCCTATTACTCATGTTGGTGAATCTTGGATTTCTAAGTCTTTGCCTATTTATGATGTGCTTATTGTGCCTAATATCACTAAAATTTTTCTTTCTATTAGCAAATTAACTCGAGATTTAAATGTTGTTATCAGCCTTGATGATCATTCTTTTATTATTCGGCATAAAATCACAAGGAAAACCTTGGGTCATGGTCATATTGAGGATAGTCTTTATGTTTTATAATATGGTGCATCTGTTTTAATGTCTACTGTGGAGTCAAATAAGTCGCGTGCATCCTTTGAAATCTGGCATGCTAGACTTGGTCATGTTATGCATTCCGTTATTTCTGGTTTGTATGCTTCTAGATCCTTAGTTGTCTCGTCGGTTTTGCCTAAACCCATCATTTGTGAAGCGTGTAAAAAATCTAAAGGGAAACATTTATCTTTTCATACAAATGATAAACGTTTTGCTAGGGTACTTGATATAGTTCATTGTTATTTATGGGGGCCCACTGCTATTATATTTGCCGAAGGTTTCTCCTACTATGCCATTTTCTTGAGACTATGTCCCGACTATTTTCCTGAGACTATGCCGATGGTTTGCGTGCTTCCTGAGACAAAGATTTCCCATTTTCTCCTACTATGCCATTTTCACTCATGATCCACAAACCTGAGATTCTCTTTCTCATGGAAACTAAGTTTACTAGTAGAAAATTACTTAGTTGGATGAACACTATTTATTTCCAACAAGCTTGTTTTTGGTGGTATGCCTTTTTTTAGGTAGATTTAATGAGATTTGAAGTTAAGGAAAGTTCCAGCAATGTAATAGCTTGTAAGGTCGATGATGGTAGACATCCTATCTGACAGTTGTTTTTTGTTTGCGGATGCCCACGGAAAGATCCCAAGTGTGGTCTTATTTAATGAATTTAAGTCATTATCTTATTCTTTGCTCTAGGGACTGGAATCAAATAATAAATCATGCTGACAAATTTGGTGGAAATGAAGTGCATGATAAAGATGTGATGGAATTCAAGAGCTTCTTAGCAACCTTAAATCTGTTTGAAATAAGGAATCAAGGTTCCTGGTTTACTTGGCAAATTGCAGGAAAGTAAGGACCTAATTTTAGAAAGATTTCTCAACAAAAGATTGGAGCCAGGTGTTTGATCAAGCTTTGGTAAAAAACTTTCCAATCTCAACTTCAGATCACGGAGATTTGATTTTACATCTCAAAGGCCAGGAAAAGGCAGGAGCTCGTATAAAACGTTTTGAGGCCTTTTGTTTAAAAGATCCTGCAGCTCATGACATTATTAAAAAAGTATGGGACATTTCTAGGGTAGCCTTTCACGATAATTCTATTCAAGACGATGCATCCTCCTTTTTTGAATGACTTTGTATTACCATGGAACGTTTTCACAATTGGCATAGAACATCATATGGTAATCTAGATATCTGGAAAAACAATTGGAGTCTGGCTAGTCAAAGTGTTCCTCTGAGAAGCTTCATTATCAGGAATCAAACCTTAGGGAGAATCTTCTTAAACTAATGCAATACCAATCAGATTACTGGCAGCAACGGTCTAAGATTTGCTGGGATCAGTTTGGTGATTCTAATTCTAGGTTTTTTCATAAGTGGGCTACAAAGAAATCTCTTGCTAAGAATATTATGGAATTGAAACAAGAGGATGGGACATGGCTTACAATTCTCGAGCATATTAGTGCAAAAATGATCAGGAAACTTAAATTAATCTATACCGTTCAGAACACATATGCGTTTAGAATATCATTGCTCCAAACAACAATTTTTGGATTTCATTACATTCAGAGTTAAAGAGTCAGACAAAGTCATGTTAGAAGCCACATTCAGTGAGAAAGTAATATGGGAAGCTATAAAAAAACATGAAATCATGGTTTTCCCAGGGAAAAGATGGCTTTCCTCTAGGTTTTACCAAAAATATTGGTCTTATATTAAGACTCCTCTAGTCAGATGTTTATGCAATCTGCAACGGGGAGGTCTGATGGGTGGAGATTGGAATGAGACTATTATAGTCTTTATCCCAAAGCTAAGGAATCCAATTTATGCAAAAGATTTTTAGCCTTTTAGTTTGTGTACGAATCTTCGCAAAAGTTCTGCAGAATAGGCTAAGAAAGAATATTGGAGACCTCATTTCTAAGACCAAAATGGATTTGTTCCAGGAAGGCTAATAGGAGACAGTATTCTAATTGCCCATGAACTCACTGATCACATACACAAGAGGAAGAAAGGTAGAATTTATTTACTATCAGCAGTTAAGCTGGACATGAATAAGGCCTATGAATGAATTTCATAGGACTTCCTTATGCCGGTATTAAGAAAAATGGAATTCCCTTCTTCACGGCTGCACATGATCAGTCAATGCATTCAAACAGTCACCTATTCAGAAATTATAAATGGTAAGAAGTCACAGCCTTTTACTCCAATTAAGGGTATTAGGCAAGGGCATCCATTATCACCATGTCTGTTCATTCTTTGCCAACAATCCTTGTCTTCAGCTTTGGATGCACCAAATTAGGAATATAGTTCAGCGGGATTGGGCTTCAAAATTTCCAAGGAGGGGCCAGCGATCTCCCATTTAATGTATGTTGACAAATGCGTCATTTTTTTGGAAAATAAGAATGAAAACATAATGTTTTTGGCGCAGAGACTGGACTCTTATGCCATGTTATCTGGGAAAAGAGTCAGTTTTGAAAAGTCATCGTTGTTCTTTAGTCCTAATACACCCCAGTCATGGAGGAATTGGGCCTCATCTGCATTGAACATTCATTAGACAGGGCTACCAGAAAAATATCTAGGGTTCATCTTTTATCCACCAGAGCCAGAACGCGGATGTTCCAGTCCATTGTTTATAACTTTACTTGAAAAGTTTCAAAATGTTTCTCTCTAAACGATTAAATTGTACTGGCGAAATCAGCACCACAATCTGCGAGTTTCTATCATATGTCAATTTACAAATTTCCAAATACCACCTTGGAGAAGTTAGATCAGATTACGAGAAATTTCATCTGGAGTGGTGGTAGAAATAGCAGAAATATACATTGGAAGAGTTGTGAAGTTGTCTATAAATTTAAACATGAGGAAGGATTTGGCCTTAAAGCATCAGGAGATATGAATCAAGCTCTATTGGCCAAAAAAGCATGGAAAATTATTAATGAAAAGGACTTCATGTCCAGTAGGCTTTTCAGGAAAAAATATGAGGTTGAAATTATACCGGAGAAAAAACAAAACTACTCATGGGGTTGGCGCTCTATTTCCTGTGGTGCACAAGTGTTTATAGGTCAACTTAAATGGAAAATAAGGTTTGGTCTACAGATTAAGGTAACTGATATTTCAAGATTTCAGGGGTTAATAATCCACTCAATAGGGATAACTCTTGGGCACACCAAACGTCACTGCGAGTGGTAAATCTTCTGGAGAAGACCTTTGGTACATAGCATGTTTTCAGATCATATTGCTCAAAGAATTTTCTCCATCTGAGTTCCCAAGTACGCCACTAATCGGGAGGAAGACAAGCTTCTGCGAACGTTGTCTCCTACATTATCAAGATATGATATAAGGAATTAAGGAGGATCAACTGTTAGTCCTCACCTCAATCTTCGATACAGGGTTCCTGGTACAACGTCAAATTATGGATTACCTTGTGGAACATTAAGTTACCACCAAGATTAAAGTTTCTTGTCTAGCGTTTCTTATCAAATACAATGCCAACAACATATCAGCTGCACAAAAGAGGGGTTCCGGTTAGTCCAGTATGCTCAATTTGCATGTATAAACCAGATACAAGTCATCACCCATTCCCGGAATGTGATACAACAAGGCGGGCATGGAGATGTAGCAGGTTTGGTTTTGATTTTTCATCAACTTTTTCATTCAAGGGCTAGCTAGCCAATGGATTACATCTGCTCCGTTTCAGGAGGATATTTCATTATCCTTTTGTGTACTATGGTCCATTTGGAAGTATAGAAACATAATTGTTTGGGATGGTTTAAAGCCCCAACCAGGAATTGATCCTCTTCAAATTTGGGAAACTGCTCAGATTATCTATTCCGTATTCATGAAGCCCGATATAAGGAGGATCTCTGTTCAAATAATGATGTTGTAAACTTATGTCATGCTTATCAATATGTGTTCCGTGTAGATCATGTCTATCTCACAGATGCATCATTTGACACAAATAGGTTGCTTTCGACGAGTGGTATGGATCCAGGTTAACACAACAAAACTTGAGGAGATTAGGGAGATGTTGAGTTCTGCTATATTACATACAACTTCTTCTCCACTTCATATAGGATTATTAGAAATTTTGCTTTGTCTGGTGGATTCTAAACTCAAAAGACAGTCTCATCTATGTGTAGGTTCTGATTCCATGGTGCCTATTCAGTTGTTAACAGGTTCAAGATTATGGGATCAAGCCAATGAGTTGTTGATTAAAGAAATAATACAATTATGCACTCATTTTGTTTCTATTTTCTTTGTTAAAGCCAATAGATCAGAGGTTGTAATAGCTCATAATTTAGTAAAGAATGTACTAAATGCTGCAGGATAGTCTTAATAAAAGTGTGCGTTTTTATAAAAATTTGTTGGGAAATATACAAATATAACCCTACATACTTGAGAAAGTTCAGAAAACAAGTGCAAATATAACCCTAAAGACTCTATTCCGGCATTAACTGGTCATTTCTGTCCATAGACTGGAAATGACCAAAATGCCCTTTCAACGTAAAGCAAAAACACAAAAGATTAAAATGCCCTCCGCTCACCACCCTCAGTCGCTGAACACCACCCCTTCCAGCCTGCTATTCCCCGCCACCATAACCACTACCCCCGTCGACCAAGACCACCACCTCCGGCCACCCACTTTCCGTCGCTAGCTACCAGTCTACCACCTCTTGGCCCCCACCCCCACCATACAGTAGATTTGATTCCTTCAAATCTCCTCCAGAATCTGCAATGTCGTCGGAATCTCCCTCAAGTCATCTCCCAAATCCCAATTCATCTCCCAAATCCCAATTCATCTCCCTACAAATCCTCCTCAAGTACAACAAACTTCAGAGAAATACATATTCTCTGCTAAAAATCTCCTTAGAAAAATACAAATTATCGATGGGAAATGTTGTCGGAATCTGTCTCCTGGCGCTGGTGGTGATGTTCTCAACGACGGTGCAGGCGGCCGAATCCCACCAGACGACGCCGACTCCGGCGGTGGAACATGGCAGACTGCCTCTCCTTCGTCACCATCAGCATCACGATGAAGTAACATGCTTTTCCAGCTCGGGTGAAAAATATTTGGTAGTTTGATAAAAGATAAAAGATAAAATCACATGTATAAAACATATCTTATACAATTCTGTACCAGCGGCAACACATGGAACACTATTTGGTAATTTGATTAAAGATAAAGGAGTTAGAGCGGCATCATGGGTGGAAGGTTTTGAAGACAAAGGAGTTAGGGTTTCAGGGGTATGAAACATAATCCGGCCTTTTTAAGGAGTTGGGGTTTTTGGAGTTGTATTTTTATTTTTTTATAGAGGGGTGAATTTGTCTTTTTAGCATAATCCGGCCTCAAACTGTCGGGAAAAAAATATTTGCACATAAATTAACTATATAGGGTTATATTTGCACTTTCAATTATCACATGGTTATATGTGTGCTTTCATGAATTATGTACAATTATATATGCACTTCGCTAAAAAATGTTTGGTATAATTTACCTAGGGATGGTTTCGGTACGGTTACCATCAATTTTTAGTATTACCATGTACTATAACAACAATGTAAGTATATTATTTCTAAAAACCAATACCGTACCCAAATTTTGGTATACCAACACATCGGTATACCAAAAAGTCGGTATCGGTATGGTATGGTAGAATACCACCAAATTTAAAATATAATGAATTACTTTTTTTATTCATAAAAAATTACAAATAATTAGAATTTCTATTGCATAAGCATAATTTTAGAAAACTAAATTTCTATATTAATCTCAATCACCATATAATAGAAATTCTTTGCTTTGGATGATTGTTCAACCGGAGATATTGAAGTCATTTTGACTAACATAAACCCATGAAGTTGTCTAAAAATAACATACTAATATTTAATATGTTACTTATTTTAATTATTTACTTTATATAATCAATCATAACTTGTTAACATACCAATATTATAATTTGTTATTGGTTTTAATTATTTACTATATATATAATCAATCATAACTTGTTAAAATATATATCTAACGATATATTTAATTGTATTCAATATTTAACGAATTCTAACTAAATTAATTATTTCACTTCATAACTCATGTAAATTTTCTCATATGACTAAACTATAAAATTTTAAATAAAAATTAATTTTAACATTTTAATTAATGATATCGCGCAACACACGAAGGTACCCCACTAGTAATAATAAAGTAAGATAACATCACATTAAAAACTATAGTAGTAAGTTATAAAATAGAAAAGAAAATTATGATTTTAACTAATTTTTGTTAGACTAAATATAAAAATATCGGTTGTAAAGAAATATTATTTAAAAATTATAATTGAAATTCTTTCCAATATCCAACATATTGGAACCAAAACATAGACGACATATCTCAAATTATTGCTATTGATTTTAATATTGATGAATGAATAAATTTTAACTAAATAAAATTTTGAATTTTGCATAATATTAATTATATTTTAATATATATATATATATATATATATATATATATATATATATATAGTTGTGTGGTACGATACAGTAGTACCATGCTAATATTTTCTCAATCCTATTACCGTCTCATCTTAAGTGTATGGTATAGCATTATTATACCACGTCATCGATTACCAATATATTTGATACACATGGTACGTGATTTGGTTGGTAAGTTGATTGGTACCGTATCGTGAGTCAAAATGCCATCCCTAAATTTACCTACTATGATTACGCGAAACGACGTTGTATGGTACCAGCAACCTTTTTCTTCTCTTTTCCTAGTTTCCACTTAATTGATATTATTATGTGTGAAAAATCCCTAGAATCAGGTTGTAGTGTTACTAAAAATTGTACATCTCTTTTGTTTATAAGATATAATTATGCAGAGGAAATTGAATATATAAAGCTAATGAAAATACTCTAATTCTAATTCTTATCTTATATATTTTAAGAGTTGGTCTCTTGAAAAATGGTCTTTCCATAAAACATAAAACATGAAAAAACCAAAGTATAAACAACAATTAGAAGAAATGAAGATAATTTTTTTGTATTGCATTAATCGAATCATAAACTTTATGACTAGTGCACGTTGCTTAGAATAAGTAAACCCCATCGTTTTCCATAAACCTAAAAAGACGATCTTTTTCAAGATTTAGACATCATAATTTTGTTAAAGGCAAAGTCATGGGAAAGACCGTCTTTCCATATGCTTATGGAAAGATGCTGTTTAATTATAATAATAAAAGGTTAAAGGTCTTAGTTGCAATATTAAAAATTCATTATGCAACGTTTAGTAGTTATAAAGTTTATGACCCAATTCATGAAACCCAAAATTTTTATCTTTATTTCTCCTAATTTGCACTTTAAACCTTTATCTTTTCATAACTTATGGAAAGACCGTCTCTCAAGAGACAGACTCGTTATTAAAATATATCAAAATAAAGAATATTTTTTTTTTAATAAGACTTTAGCAAAGTTTTGAGAAAGATCGTCTTTCCATAAACTTATAGAAATATGGAGTTTATTTTTTTTAAAAGGTAAAAGGTCTTGATTGCAATGTTACAAATTTATTATGCACAATGTAGCAGTTATAAAATTTATAACCCAGTTCATGTTTCAAGAGACGGACCTATCATGATAAATATTGTAATATGAATAAAAAATTGTTATTACCATTTACACTTATTTGAGGGCCATTATTAATTCTTATAGAGAGAAGAAATATAGGCAAACATACATTACAAGTAAGTTTTACAATTTTGTGGCTCATAAACTTATAATTACTGCACTGTATAATAAATTTTTAATATTCCAACTATATTTTAGCTTTCTATAATTCTAATGGAACCCGTAATCTTTCCAATACTTTGCGACCATATTTTTAGATCCAAAAGAAAAATTATCCTATGATAAAGAAAAAGAACAATTATCCATTGATTTTCAATCACTCTGTACGTATAGTAGTAAACAAAGAACAGAAGATTACACGATTTGAAAAAGAAAAAGAAAAGTACAAGAATATACTACTAGTACTATACTAGTAGTAGTGGAGAGAGACTAATCTTCGTCTTCTAAGTCTTCGAATGCAGTTTGTCTGCAGACAGGGCAGTGATTCTTGCGCAGCAGCCAGGTGTGGATGCAAGATGCGTGATATTCGTGCCTACATTCAAGCTTCCCTATTTCCTCACCCTCGGAGAAATCACAGTGACAAATCACACAATTCCCACCAGAAAACCCTTCTTCTTCAGCGCCGCCAACAGCATGAATTCGAGAATTCAGATGGCGGCGGATGGATTCGGCCCGCGAAATCTCTGGTGAAGTCCTGCTGAGGGGCGGCGGAGAATCATCCGTCTCATCAAGAAAGCGCATCGTAAGAATCTCATCTTGGATATGCCCAGGGATGCTCCTCGGCGGGACAGAATTTGGAAAAAAATGCCGATCAATCCTTCGACTCATCTCAAGAGCGCGACTGATGACGACATCGGGATCGATCCTTCCCATCCTCTGATGAGCGCGACTGAGAATGCGATCGGGATCGATCCTCCGCCTGAGAACGCGATCGGGATCCATCCTTCGACTCCTCTGATGAGCGCGATTGCGAATGCGTTCCATGATGTTATGTTTTTTTGGTAAATGTTTTTTGGAAATTGGTATGGAAGAATGGAAATTTGTTGTACGGCTTGTGGTGCTTTTATAGGGGAAAAGGAAACCTGGGATACACACCGTTTAAGTTGCCCTGATTTGAACGGATGGATGTTGCCCTGATTTGAACGGATGGATGTTGCCCTAATTTGAAAATGAAAGGTCGGGATGTTGCCCTAATTAAGCAACCCAACGTTACGAAGTCAACCCTGGTCAACGAACGCTTCGATGTTGACTTAGTCAACCCACGTTCTCAAATTGACCTAGTCCCTTCTGTGATGCCGGTGTGGAGGAAGAGGTTGATGATTCAGGATCCTCCTTCTGAGTTTTGAGAGGTTACACTTGATTCACTTTTTAGATGCGGTGTTTTTTGTGTCATTCATATTTGCAATGGTGGTTGAAATTACCAGTGGACACTATTTCTGAATATAAGAGATAGAGAAGGTTCTTGTCTTTACAGTTCACCGATGAAGAAGATGCCCGTTTTCATTTTTCGCTGGGAGCTAGACTACTAGAGTAATATATGAGATTTATCTTTGCAACAGTTATACTGAGTTTTTAAAACTAGTATGTTTAAAAAAATCGTTTCTTTTGCACACTTTTCAGTTTGATGGCAACAGACTCTGATACAGTACTCTGCCTATTTAACAGCTTCTAAACCACCTTAGTTCCAATAGTCCTATTCAATATCTATAGGGGTTAGTGTGAAACTCCGATAAAAGTTTCTGGTTGGAAATATTGCATTGCTTTCTTTCACCCAAAAAGGCTGTAGTTACGTAAATGTATTACTTATTATGACCTGGCTCAGCATACATGATAATTAAATCTGTTCTTTGTTACTTTGCCTTTTCTAATCAATAGTGGATCACATGCGATGATGTTAGTAGGGTATTAATTATAAGAAAGAGAGCAGAAGCATGGCTGTTATGTTAAGATAAGGAAATCTCTTGTAATAAGATTCTTTATTTTTGGGACTGAGCTGGCAGTTTAACTTTTGATGATTTTTTTCCCATAAGAATCGTTGTATTACTTATTGGAGTACATTTAGCTCTGCTGTGATTACTTATATGAACTGCTTATTCTACTTGTGTATAAAGATGGCTAATTCATGGATATGTGTTATACAACAGCTTCGCGCCTTTTTCCAGCATTCCTAAATTGTAATTTTGGGTCTTATTCTGTTAACACTAGTCTTCTATGTCCTGCCATTTGTTCTAAGATTGTCTGATACCACCTTAGCCTGAGGCTACAGGATACCAGTGCATGTGTTTGCTTGCGATCCATCTGCGAATTGAGCATGGCTTCGAATGAGTTGTTGTTCAGCATTCACACGGGAAATATGAGTTTTTTAAAAGATCAGGCTATCTTGAGTATCCTGAGAGGATAGCTATAAATGGGAAAAATTAGGAAGCCGAGGGAAAATGAAACAAGAATTGTATCCACCAGCAGCAAATCCTTTGCATTTTCAGCGTAAGCTTTCATTTGCTGATTCTGAAATTAAAAGTAAGCTAATTTGCGCCAAGTTCTTTATTGTGATGTACATGTGATGAACTGTCTATAATGCTCGAAAGAATACTAGTTAGAGAAGTGAAAAAGAGTGATTCTTGGAAATCCAACTGAATATTGGTAGTTTCCTTGTTGGATCTTACATTAGCTTGAACAACGTATAGATGATTTTCTGAGGTTAAATTTCTTAACATTGTAGTGAAGCAGGTTCATACATATGTTACTTTGATAGACTAAATTCTTGATCAAGATGCAGTATATGACAAGCTCACATATGTAGCTTATCTGAAATGATGAAAAGAGCGAATTATGAACACTTTGCTGATAATGCATTCGTGTTATATATATGGAGTAAAAATACACGCGTTAATTTTAGGACTAACCACTCAGTTTTGCTGCAAAACAGAAAATAGCGCGATGGAGGGAAAGACTCTTCATTGAGCCTAGAAGGTTCATCATCGTCGAAATCCAGTAAAGTAAAAGATTAAAGAGAAATTATATGCTCCTCAATTATTGTCCTTAACTGTAGCCTCCTCCATCTTTTTCTATATAGATGCATCACACCAAATTGATGCTTCGATGTTGACTTAGTCAACCCACGTTTTCAAATTGATATTCAAGCCCCATATATCCCTTGTGTGATGCCGGTGTGACTAACAAGGATGATGATTCAGGATCCTCCTCCTTCTGAGTTTTGAGGCATGGCTGTTATATTAAGATAAGGAAATCTTTTGTGATAAGATTCTTTATTTTTGGGACTGAGCTGGCTGTTTAACTTTCAGTGATTTTTTCCCATAAGAATCATTGTATTAGTTGACTACAATGTGCTTGGGTATTCCTTGTCATAACTTGACAGGATTAGGCTTGAACATAAAATATCATGCTTTTGTAGAATACCGTTATCTCTTTGACTGTTTGTTGCTGTCACCAATCAGACCTAAGAATCAATTGCATTTATATACTGATATCTGAAAATTTCCTCCTTAATTACTGTTCAGCTGCAATTACATGCATAATGAATTCTTGAGTGAGGAAAAACTTATAAGATATCTCAGGATCCTTGTGTCAATAATTCTGAAGATGCAATACTAATCTTGTATACCTGAAATGCTTGAATGAATTTTCCCTATTGCTCTTAAGGATCACTGGGAAAATTGTTAAACAGATAAATTATTGAATGGCAAAGTAGGTCAGGTGAATATGCAGAATAGAATTATTTATGACAAGCTATTCTTCCTTTATACCTTCTTAAGTAGCAAAATGGATGTTCAATTCTATCATCCACTGAAATGTTCTTGCAGATTGGATTATCATTTTTTAATTGGTAATACAATTCCTATGGTAGATCTGCTGACTGTCAGTACTAGTTCCTATTATCTTTTGGTCTGCAAAACCTTTTGTTTATAGGATTGGAAAAACTCCGCAGAAAAGTTCGTCAGCTCATCAGATGATCAGATAATTTTATTATATTTATTATTTACATTCATTTTTGTGATTGCGACTTTTGGCTCAATTCCATTATGAGCAATGGACCTTCTGTATTCCATCACTTAAGTACGTTATAGATGTTTTTGTACTCTCTTGCTTGGGCAATCAGGGGGTCTTTTTCTTTGTAAGTTTTCATGGGGGTGATTGTGACCTTTTTTTTTTTCTCTTAGGTTAATTTTGAAATCCTGCGAGGAAGTGAAAATGGAGTAAACAACTAAATTTTGGACCTTTTTAAAAAACTCCACTGCCTGAAATTCCATGCGTTAGTCTGTCCTTAGTTTACTATTTCATGCATATTAGCTTGAGTGGGTCTAGTGAGGAGCTAGGAGGCACATGTGGAATAGAAGCTAATTAGAGACTTGGAGAGGATGGACTCAGTCTGTACTGATGCAGTTTTAGAGTGGATTGACAAGAACTGTGAATTAAAGGAATAGTGTAGACCTCATCTTTCACAAAGGAGAGTAACGCCGGTTTAAGTTGGAAAGGGAAGTGAACGAAGATCAAGACATCAGTGGGACTGTTTGAGATGGCAGTGATCCTTTGGACATCTGGGTAAAGGTATAGGAATTATTGAGGTAGGAAATGGAAAAGGTGGTCTGACTAGAATTGCAGAGGAAGCATAAGTTAATTTCATAGAGTATAATAAGCTCATTAGAGCTTCCTTATATTCTTTTCTTTTCCCTTTGTTACTTGTTGGTCAACCCCATTTAGTGGAATAAAGGCTTAGTTGTTTTCCCTTTGTTAATTGTTATAGCTGTTTTATGAATTTCGATATTTTTCTATGCCTCTAGAATCTCAATGTTTATTGTTTCAGACATATTTTCGAGCGATGAGATAGCTCACTGGGTGATGTAAATTCCAATAGTTAGTTGCATTGTGTTTTATGTTGATAAACTTTGGTTTGATGTTACACTTGTGCACTCTTTAGACATAGTTTCACCAGCTGAAATGCTCATTAAGTCTTGCTTTATCTAAATTGCCAAAAGTGTACATATTTTAAGTCTTTCCTAACAAGGCCATATTTTTTTTATCCGTTGGTTCGGTAGAAGTTTGTGCGAGCAAATGGTTGTTTTGTTATTATGTACAGTAATAAGTTTATTATTTTTGCTTAATCTTCATGCTGTGGCCTCTTCTTTTGTGTTTTGTAGCTTTTGATCTATGATACTCAAAGTTTGATGATACGGTGTTTATGTAAAATATTTACTGACAGTTTGTGTGCTTTGAACTTTATTTTTGTTTGGCAAATGCTTTGACATTTCTCTCTTCAGATGATTTCTTAAAGTTTTACATCCCTTCCTTTTTGGGCTATCTAATTAGAATCTGCAACCTTCTTCAGTCAGTTATTCCCTTTCTCCCAAAATATTGTCGAATTTAATTTGTTCTTTCATTGTGAGTTATATATGACAACCTCTGTGTTAATAAATCCATTTCTATGATTGTCAGATGATGTTCAGTCTGTTCATGTATTGATTCACACCGCATTGGTAATTTTGTTTTTGACTTATATAGAGTTGTGAGATTGATCTAAATTCTTGACATAGAAGCATTAGCATTTAAGCCATTGCATGAGAGAAAACTCAAAAGCGAGTTCCTGTACTTGTCTGTGTAGAGAGAGATTTCCTTGTTTAGAACTCTTTACGTATTAGTATGTAGCATGGGCCACATTTTAGAAGTACACTTTGTTCTGCTGTTAATGTATATTGTCCTTTATCCAGATGTAGTCATTGAACGAGCAAAGTGGAGAAGAGCGGGCAGTTCAGTCGTGGGATGAGTGGTAAACAATCTAGTACCTCTTGCAATTACTTCATCTGAAAAAGCAAAGACCTTCTTGAGGACAACCTTTTTGATAAGAACCAAAAAAGTTCTTTTTTTAATCGGGATTTTTCCACACTATCTATATTGATGAAGTTGGAGACTATTGATCTTTATCCCTTATTGTTCTGGAGAGAATGTTTTGCTATTATCATGTCTAAATTTCTGGCCCACACTTGTGGAGAGTTCGCTTGGCATTTACTTATTGTTACTCATGTTTTTGGCTAATAAGAGAAGATGGTTTTGTAGTTCTTATGATATAGCTTACATGTGACTGGTGGAGAACGGGAGATATATATGAAATAATTTTAGTGGTCAGTTTGAGAAAACAAAACCTCTTTGCACTGATTATTGCAGTAAACCAGATTTATCTCCCATTATTCAAGCAACATGGGTTCTTTAAGTCTAATGGTTACAAGGTAAACTTGTCTGTTAAGAATGAATTGAACATTCTTTTTCCTGTGTCCATGTGAATGACTCCAAGATGCCTTCACTAGGTTTCAACTTTGAAGTATATGTTGGTGATGTAGCCTCTGTATCAGTGTGAAAAATGTATCCTTTTGCACCTATAGGACTTCTTTGCCCAATGAAAATAATAGTAGACTATAATTTGTTCATCTTTTGTTTGGATTGTGAACTTGGTAATGTGTATTTCCAACCTATTAACTAGGCATATACTGTATTTCTTTTCCCATCTCATCAGTTATGACTACTTGTTTACAAATAGCAGAAACTTAGGAATGCTGTTTTGCAGGTGCGCAACTACTCTCCTCCACTGCCAAAGCCAAAAATCACAGGCTTAAATCTGAACCTGATCCATGCGTATAGTATTCTGGAATTCACTTCATATCCCTACTGGCATCCCTGCGCATGTTACATCTATTTACAAATCTTTGTGACTACTATAAAAGCTAATTATTATTCCTCTTTTGGATCACCTTCCATATTGTATCCTGATTACCTCCACAGAATGCCTATTCAGGGTCAATAAATACCATATGTAATCTTGTTTTACCATGTTGAGATAATATTGTTACATCCATATCTTCCATCCTAGACCTTCCTGGTATGAAACCAAATTCATCGTCTAGTATATTTAGACTATCAGTCTCTTCCTCGACCGCATTTCAATTATTTTCCCACAACACCATTACTTACTAACCTAATACCCTTATAATATGTGCATTATATAAATCTTTAGGCTTATATAAAGGTGTGGACTATGGATATACTTTTATTGTGTTTGATGTATATAAAGTAGACTTAGCACATGAAAGAACATGCTGCTCACTTAAAGTAAAACACTTGCCAAATTTTGCTCAAGGATTGTTATACTTTTATGGGACTTTACTCTGAAGGGTCCTTGTGATTGAAATTGAAGGTTGTCTCTATTGGTTTTATCACAAAACCTCCCGGTTTTGGTGGATTGATACGTCCAAGTGTTCTCTGTAGTTCCCAAAAGACGGGTTTCAGTACTGCTGAATGCAACTTTTACAGTCGGTGGCAGAGCTACATATAGCAAAGACAAATTTGAGCGCACCTTTCATTTTAGATTGTTGCTATATTTTGAGAGCTGCAAATAATTTCTGCAAGGAGAACATGAGTTAATGCAGTTGAATTTGAAACAGGTGTCCTTGGTGTTTGCCTCAAAATTTGTTCTTGTGGGGGAATTTCAGGTGCTGATTGAAAAGCTCTCTAAAAGCACTACTAATATTAGAGAGAATGGACTGGCTGTCGCCCTGTTTTGCAGGCTCTCAGAAGCAAATCCTCAGGCAATCTCACAGCCAGGTTAGATCTGCTTTGCTGCTGACAATTGAATTTCCGTGATTTACAGGGGCAATTTTCGGCTGAATCAAGTTCTGCTTGTATATGATTGCGTCGTGGTTCCCAAGATATTGAAAATGTAAACTCATGTACACACCTTCAGCGTCTACCCCTGAATGGCTGGATGAGGTAATTATTATCACGCAAACCGATTTCAAGATTTTTGTACACATTTTCCGATTGATAGTATTAGCTTTGCAGGATTTTTTGTGCTTTCTCAAGCTTAGTGCCATAGCTTAGCACATAGAAATTCCCACACAGGTGTAATCTTTGATGCTCCTTGTATAGTACTCCCTCCGTCCCAGCTATTTTTGCACTTGTCACTGTTCATTTAGTCAAACTTTGTTACTTAGAAAAGTAAATCTCAAGCAATGTATAAAATAATATGTTATCATATATGATATCATTAGAATCGTGTTAACATCTATTTTTATAATATTATTTTTTCATCATTTTTAGATATGCATAATTAAAGATATTACTGGTCAAAATTAGTTCTGGTCAATTTGAAAAAGTCAAAATTTGCAGAAATAGCTGGGACAGAGGGAGTAATATAAAAGCAATGTGTAATATCCATGAAGTTTTCGTGGGGTACTGCGAACATGCTACCCGGACACGGGGTCCGACACACAATATTTTATAAATTTTAAAATAAAAAATTTTAAATATAGAGAAATAATCATAGAAATATAAATTATAAAACTCACGAGAACATCAATGTTCATATTCATAAGATTCATAAAAAAAAAACACATAAAATCATTCTAAAGTACTTCTGTCCCATTTTATATTACTTAATTTGACTTTTGCAAGTTAAATTTAATCAAATTCGAACATTAAATTCTATGATTGTATATGTAAAGCTATTATAATGTTACATGTTGTTGGATTCTTCGTTACATATATTTTTAATTTATTCCTTTTTCAAATTATTTTCATACATATAAATAAAGATATTAATATTTAAACATTGGTGCAGATGACTCCCAAAAGTCAAATTGAGCAATATGAACTGGGACAAAGGGAGTATGTAAAATCTTTTATGTTCTTTATGAGCGGCAAAAACCATTGCTTCTGGTTCATCAAAAGATAACTCAGCATGTTCTAACGCGTTATCTTCATCAATATTGTCCCCTCCTACAAAATATAATCGGTAACAATTATTAGAGAGATATTATAAAGATTGATTAATTTGAATAATAGGTTCCAAAAAATCCAAAATCTCGAGGAAACATACCTATATCCCAGTACTTAGACGGTGCCTTCTAAATACTCCTTTTCCTTTCTAGAAAGGCATTGCGTGGTGTTGTGATTGTAGACCAAATTTGCAAGTCTCTCTGACAAAGATACTCCAATTTCTCTCACAACACAAGGATGAATCAGGTTGTGAGAGCAGTTTAAATGCTAAACCTTGTAATAATGGGATTGAAACTCCATAATTCGTCCAACAATTTAAGGATTCATCAAATGCCCTTGCCGCTATTACGTGCAGCCCTCCCAAAATACACAAGCTTGCAGAAAAATATCCAAACTCCACAGATGCATTCTCTGCATCATTGTTTCCAAACAACTTTCTAATGCATTTATCTCTATCTAAGGCAACCTTTTCCTCCTCATTAGGTGGTACACGGCGAACCCCTGTTCCTCCACCTTGAAGCCACTCTTGGCTATAAATTTTGGAACTAAAGAATGTGCCAAACAATGAAGAGGTGTGTTGCTTTTATCCCATCTAGAAACAATAATTTGCTTAACATCATAAAAAAAAGTCGACTTACCTGTAAGAATATCCAAATCTTCACGCTCAAAGATCACTTTTCTCACCCCCTCAATCATCGTATCCCACATATCATACACCAAATGCAAAATACAAGTATCCATGTCGACAGCTCTTAAAAAGTCCATCATCGGCTTTGTAAATTTTTAAAAACAATCAAGTTTATCCCAGCAGGTATCACTTACCAACAAGTCCTTAGTTTCTCTAGCTTTCACTTCAATCAGAGTCCTTCCATTCACCTTAAACTTCTTCCAATCCGGATCCATCACGGTCTTCTCGAGTGCATTTTTCAACCTTTGAAATCTGATTGCCATGACAATATGTGAAGCAAACCTAGTTTCAGCCACATAATTTCACATTTGCATACCTCTCAAAGATTGACTTTGCCAGAACTTTGGTAAAGTTTTTCATGTCATTAACCTCTTTTACCAAGTCCGCTATCCCTTTGCGCTCCACATACTGATCAGCTTTTTCATTTGGTTCACAAATAAACTTCACCACCAAGTTCAAACAATGAACTACACAAGGGGTCCAAAATATCCTAGGATATTTATCCTCAATTAAACCCCCTGCAGCATTAACGTTTGAACCATTATTAGTGCTGATTTGCACAACATTATCTTCACCAATTTCTTCAATGGCTTAACTAAAGATGTTTGCTATATATGGAGCATCTTTAGTCATCACATCACTTGCATCAACTGACTTATGAAACATTGAACCACCGGAAGATGCAATCATAATATTGATGATTGGTCTTGATACAACATCTAACCATCCATTTGAGCATATAGATGCACCTTTTTTCACCAAGCTCTCTCTGAAAGGTTAAAGAAGATTCTCTACATTGGACTTTTGTTAATGCAGCAACGTTGTTCTCAATCGATCATAAGTTGGAGGAATATAGCCACCCAGTGAAGTATTGGCCAGCTTTTGACTGTAATGTCTAAACCAAGGATTTCTAGCAAAATTGAAAGGAATCAAACATAAGGGCGTACAACTTATCAGCCTCATCTCCATCTGCCACGTTGAAAGTCATCTATAAATCTCCTTTCCTTTTCTTTGGGTGATTCACGTTCGATGTTTCTGGAAGTGAACTATATTGTTGCCTTTGTTTTGCTACAAAGGCAGCGCTCACCTTCTTTTCTTTAGCTTCATCGTGTCGTTTTCTTGATCTCACAATATAGCTCATCAGTTAGACCCCTACAAATTTGCATCCACTGATTGAGAATTTTCATAAGATGTGCCTGACTTTTTGAATAAGAACTGGTGAAGTTTTTCTCACAATACTTACACTTCCAAATTCTATTGCCACCACCCTCCATAATAGTTATTACTTCAACATGACTCCGAAGAGGGTTATCGTCAAACAACTTTTAAGCACTAGTTGTATGAGTAGCCAGTGATAATGAATAAGTATTGGGGTGCTTTAGATGATAATACTGGAGATGTTTTAGTTTGGTTTGTAAAAACTTGGAAAGTGATTAACTATTTATGCTGAAGAGATGCAGCAGATAAACTAATGAAGAGGCATGTTAGTTTAGTTACATTAAACGTTAAAATAAATTCATTTGAAAACGGTAAGAAGTTAATCACAAAAAATGAAAAGGTGGAATGGATTAGAAGATGTAAAGTGTACATGTAAATTAATAGTTTAAAATTTAAGCTTGAAACATTGAACTATAAACTGGATTAAGAAGTCTGGCCGTTTATAATGTTTGAAAGAATATTAAATGAAGGAAAAGTGAATCTCTTGATATGGAAAAGATTACTACAACTATAAGATTGAAGTTTGAAAATTAAATGAGACATATATCAGCAAAAGTCAGATAAGTATGGTAATAAATTATTAATATGTAATGTTTATCTTCTATTTATTTACTGTCTTTTAACATTACCGTATGCAGACTAGCTTCATCACGTTCTTTCTTGTCTCAAGTTTAGATTCATGTCAGGCAATTTTGTGATAAGAAACATGCATACAGAGTCAAGCAACACCTAAAATGGACATGACATGTTTGCGCCAAACACTGGGCTTCATCAACAGCCTCAGGAAATTCAAAGAACTGAAGGCTCTTCACATCAAGTCCTCATATGGTTTGAAAGCATGGTCATCCTCACTTCTCGAGTGGGAGAAAAGGTTTGGACCAGAACTCGAATGTGTGGTGACACTTTTACCAGGTTGGGTAGGGAGAAGATCTTGAGGAAGACGACATACATCTCTTTTTGACACTGAGAAATCAGAGTTGGAGCAGCGGCTCGATCTACATGTCATATGGTGTTAGTGTCTTATGAAACACAAATTTATTTAAGTATAATTGGATTCAAGTAGGTGTGAACTCGGGACGTTAAAACAAGTTTGGTGGTAATGTGAAGTGCACACTTGTATAAACTATCTACGAGTTTACAGGTTAATAGGATAAAGATTAATTGGGTTGGTGATTGATGTGCCCATTTTATACGGTTATATTAGGGCTTTTAGGATTCACTTTTGTACACTTTTGTGCTCTAAATGTGACATTTTGCCTTGAAGTTATCTAAGGAGGGTTAAAAGCGACTTTTACGCTTTTATTACTCTTCTAGAGAATTTTGTGTGACAATGTAATTTATTTGAAGACTTTGAAGACTTTGAAGATTTGAAGACTTGTATTTGAGCTTTTGAAGATTTGAAGAATTGAAGGAGTGAAGAGAAGAGGAGGATATGAAACAAAAAGGAGAAAGAAGAAATTGTGCTGGAACTGGAGTCTGTCACGAGGTCGTCGCGAGCCCATCGCGACTTGCGATAGACGAATGGCTAGAAATTCTTCTTGATTTTTGTACTGTAAATACTCACATCATCCTCTCCTCTACAACAACACGAATCCAGCCTCTTCTTCATGCGATTTTTTTGGGTTCAAACCCTAGTTTTTCTTTCATTCTTTTTTTAGTTTTTGTAGGTTAATCATGTCTTTTTATTGTCTAGCTAAGTTTTATCTTGGGAGCAATGGATTGAAACTTCCATATCTATGTAGTAAGAACCATATCTATCTATTTGGTGCTTTTGCTATTGTGCATTTATTGAGCTTTGAATGTGAATTGTTAATGGCATTGATGTTGTTGGAAACTTGAGTATATGAAATGCTTGTATGATTACTTGTTAGGGTTGGGAGAAGTAGCTAATTCTCCCCTCTTTTAATGTGGAATCCAAGAGCATGAGTTTGAGCTTCTAAATGATGTTGGTGTGTTGATAATTGCTAGACGAATGTGATGATGTCAAACTCGCTGTCATGTTTGTTGCTTGTAGCAAATGAGAGAAGTCTATGAATGTCGATCGTTTTTTTACTAATCTTGTGTAAATGCATGAATTGGTTAAATGCTTAGACACGGTGTAGTGTTTATAAGTGCTGCCAAGCTTGTTGGTTCTTCGTGCTCAATGCCATCAATGGGATACTTTTAGTCGTGTTTCGGCTAAGGGAGTCATTGGTGAGGTTTGACAAGAGATGTCGAATTCACTCTTGCGAACTACTATCTAAGAAAGATGGAAGATTTATCTTCACAACAAGTAGTCGAAGTAGTGAATAGATTGTTTCACTCGTTCATGAAGCCTTTGTTATTTAGCATTCATGTGTTCTTAATGCTATGTTTTACTTCATTTATGTCATGGGTTATTTGAGAATATGAAGTGTTTGTATGAATTAAGTGTTAGGGAGTTAGGAAATTGACGAATTCCTTAGCTCATTTGCATGAAAATCTAAGAACATGAACTTAGAACTTCTTGTGTATAATGTGTTGTGATTCTTACTAGATAAGTATGTTAATGTGAATTATTTTCATATTTATCCTATAGATGTAATGAAAGGTTGAACCTTGAATGTGGTTTATTCTAGGTTTATCCTAATGAATGCTATGTTTGATTAAATGACTATGTCTTTGGTAGAAGGCTTGTTGTTGTCAAATCTATGGTCGTTCGTCAATAGGTAACAATTGTGATAGGATGAGTGAATGGTTCAATGATCTACATTTAGTTTGGAAGTGGATGTCAATTGCCTCCAAGGCTTTATTTTTGTAGTTTTAAAACCCTTTTTCTTAGTTTGTTTGATGATTAGCATAGTTAATTGACTTTGCTAGTTATCTTGTCTTTTAACTTTTATAGCTTAGGACCACCAAATAACCAAACCCCACATTTACTCGCTTTCATATGTATATATATATATATATATATATATATATATCTACTTCTAGTCTAATAGCCACCTTTTGTGTCTAAACGCTTAAGAAATCCCCTTTCTTCGTGGACAACCCCAACTTGCCGCTATCTATTTTGTTGTAGATAGTAAGCATTTAGGACTTACAAATATTAACTTTGAGAGGTACGACGACGACCTTCCAAATTTTGGCACCGCTGCCGGGGAAGAGGTGTTTATTTTTAAGTGTTTATGTATATGTGGTTGCATATTAGCTAGTTGTTTTTATTTTCCAGTCCATGGTGGTTGTTATTGTTCGGAGTAGGATTTGCTTTAGTTTTTGGTAAATTTTTTATTGAGAATCCTTACAATATGATTTCGTACCTTTGAAAATTTTTAAAAATAAAAAAATAAAATAATGGAGTGTCTCACCTTGAGGAAACTCATGATGAGAAGAGAGGCTCAACAAGCAAGGTTTTGTAGGATGTTTCATTCCGACCATCTTACCGAGTCTTGCTATTTGTAGTGGGAAGAGCACTATGAAGGGGAAAGAACCCTTGTTTTCCAAAACCAAGTGTATTATGAAGAGTTCTACCAAGAGGTAGGAGATGTTGGTTTTCAAGAGCAAGAAGCTCAAGAATGGTATCCATACCACAATTCTTACAATCTGGAATGGAGTGGTAATCTGGATTAGTGGTATGAGAATGAGCCGAAAAACCAACAATACTAGCAAAATAGTTTTCCATCACCACCTTATACTATACCCCAAAACCAATCCCAATAAGGAAGTTCAAGTTTGACACGTGAGGAAATCATGAATACAATAGCAAACTTGAACAACTTTACTAGTGAAGAACCGGAGACCCGGCTCTCCTCTAGTGTTGAGGCTATTGAGGGGCATGCGAGGAGTATATTAGAAGTGTTGGCCCGAATGGAAGCTCGTGATTTCGAAAATACACCATCCCAAATTGAAATCGAGTATTGGTGAGTGAGGTCACCATGGGAAATGATCTTGAGTTCGAAGGGGATGGGGAGTTGGTCGTTGAGGATGATAAAAAGGAGGAAGAGGTGATTGTGCTACATTCATTAGCATCGTCACCCCTACCCCTACCTATTGAATCAACTCCACCATTTTTGGAAGTTTTGAGGTAGATAAGAGAGGAGCCAAAAGACTACCCCAAGCCTCCTAACCACTCAACTCCCTTTGAACCATCTCCACCTCAACAAAACTTTCCTCTTGAAAGTTTTGTACCCCCACCTCTCTACTTTTGGATACTCATGGTGAAGGGGTTCAAGCCTTCACCATATGAATAACATTAGGGTCATGGCGATGACCATAAATATACGGAGCTTTGTCGTGCCGATGACGTAAATAAACTCGGCCTTTTATTTTGGTTTTTGTTGTTTATTTTTTGTTATTTTGTCTTGTTCTTTTTACATTGTGTTTTTCTATGATTTCGTAGCAAAGTTAAGTGCATTGCATTGGAGGAGATGAAAGAATGAGATCCATGAGAAAAGGAAGAAAGCTTGGAATGTTGGTAAGAAAAGATTGAATTCTTTCTAAGTGCTAGGAGGTCTTGTAATCGCGAGTCGCGATGACCTCATGATGTCCTCGTGATGACCTCACGATGGGTCATCATGAGTCATGATGTGATCAGAAGTTTTGTGCCAAAGTTCAACTCCCAGCCTCCATTTTCCGCGAGTCGTGACAAGCCGTCGCAAGTCACGACCAATGGGTCCTCGAGACAGCATCCCCTCGAGACCTTGAGGCAGCAAGCCATTGGCTCGAGCAGAACTTGAAAGTCCATCACCCTCTCGAGCCCAGTTCTCGAGACCAACCCTCGAGACATCATCCCCTCGAGACCTCGAGGCAGCAAGCCCTTAACTCAAGCAGAACTTGAAAGTCCATTAGCCCTCAAAACCTCAGGTCCTCAAGACTGCAATCCCTCAACTCGAGCTGAACTCGAAAAAGCCATGAGTCCTCGAGACCATCATCCCTCGAGATCTTGACTCGACCCGAACCCTAAAAGCCATGAGTCTTCGAGATCATCATCCCTCGAAACCAGTTAGCCCTCGATACCTTAGGTCCTCGAGGCCGCAAGCCCTTGGCTCGAGCCGAACCTGAAAGACCATCATCCCTTGAGACCATCATTCCTCGAGTCGAGCTGAAGCCCTTGAAACCTCGGGTCCTCAAAGCTGCAAGCCCTCGATTCGAGCTGAGCCCAAAAGTGCATCATACCCTCGAGACCTCATGTTCTCGAGGCCACAAGCCCTCAACTTGAGCTGAAGCCCTTGGGATCTCAGGTTCCTCGAGATCTCGAGTGCTCGAGACCAGGGAAGCATTTTCAGCCCCTTAAGACCAACGCCTCTTGAGACGTCATCTTTCATCCTCGAGCCCAGCCAGACCCAAACCCTTAATACCTGTCGCAAGTTGCGACGATGCATCGCGAGTCGCGATGACAAATCCAACCTTTTCAACTGAGCTCAAACACTGCATAATCCTTCTTTCTTCTCCAAATACTCCCAAGAACCACCACATATCCACTCATTCCTCCACTATCTCACATATATTGACATATAAAAATTATTGCATCTTTATAGTATCTTTGTTGATTGTAGTATGCCGACTACATCATTGAGTCTTTAATCACTATATTCTATAATGATACTTGGATATGTGCCGATATATGTTAGATATTTTTATTGGACAATCTTATAGTGATGATTGCATGATGGATTGGTTGTTCTTTGATAATACTATGGTTATTGACTCTTGATGCTAAATCTAGTATTACAAATCCTTATGTACTTGTGAGTTTGATGTTGTTCTTTGTGATGTTAGTCTTGATCAAACGACACCAAGGAGACAACGTTTTACTCGTGGGGTGAGTTCTTTTACGACACTTTTGCTCCCCCTTCTGGCTCCGAAACCAATTTCGGGACCGATTCTATACAAGTACATTAGATTGCGCCATATCACCGATAACTATGCGGAGAAACGAGTGTCACTCTACCTCTTACCTTGAGTTTTATTATTCTCGCCTTACATGATTACATTGAGGGCAATGTAATGTTTTAAGTGAGGGGAGGGGTTAGAGGACTCACATGCATGCTAGCTTCATTTGGAATGCTTTTAGCTACTTTTGATTGGAAAAACATGAGAAAAAGAAAGAAAAAAATTGAAAAATTGAAAAAATTGAAAAAAAATAGAAAGAAAAGAAAACCCTCTAAGTTGAAAACTCGAGAGGGCAACTTAGGTAACATTAGGGGTTCGAATATGTTGAAAACCCAAAAGAGCGACCTAGGAAAAAATGAGAGGCTAAAATGTGCAAAAAAAAAAAGGTGAGATGTGAGCCAAAGAAACATGATATGTGGCTAGGATGAAAATTCGAAAGGGCTCCTAGGAAAAATGAGAGAAAGAGAGAAAAAGAAAAAATGCCATGATTTCACTCATTTGCCGGCGTTGGAGTCGTAAGGTTGTGTTTGTCATATAGATGGATCGGGTAGCTCAACATCTTTAGACCTCTTGGGATTGGGTAACTTAGTGGATTGAAAAACGAAGTATGGGTATGAAATTCTTGATTATTTTATACTTCATTTTGTTTGATATATTGGCATTGGGTGAAGTATGTGTTTAAACCTCCTCTATGGTTTTGACTTCATTTTGTGTCATTGGATTTTGGTTGATATATTGGTATGAAGTGAAGTATGTGCTTGAACCTCCTATATGGTTTTAACTTCATTTTGTGTCATTGGACTTTGGGATTATCAATTCGGGACTTTGAAACATTTTTATAGGTAGTGAATTGATAAGTGGTAGGTTTCGTTAGATTTAGGAATTGGGGTTCTGTGTGTGAAAAATTCTCATTTGAGCTTTGATTTTGGGATTTATGATATTGAGAGTTTTTGTGAGGTGTTGATTGGGGGAATATTAGTTAGGAAGTGGACATATGAATTCCTTCGTGTGCTTAAATCTTTTCTTACTCGAGGGCGAGTAAGGTTTAAGTACGGGGAGGTTTGATGTGCCCATTTTATACGGTTATATCAGGACTTTTAGGATTCACTTTTGTACACTTTTGTGCTCTAAATGTGACATTTTACCTTGGAGTTCTCTAAGGAGGGTTAAAAGAGACTTTTACGCTTTTATTACTCTTCTAGAGAATTTTGTGTGACAAAGTAATTTGTTTGAAAACTTTGTAGAATACCTTTGAAGATTGAAGACTTGTATTTGAGCTTTTGAAGATTTGAAGAATTGAAGAAGTGAAGAGAAGAGGAGGATATGGAACATAAAGGAGAAAGAAGATATGGTGCTGGAACTGGAGTCCGTTGTGACTCACGACAGACGAATGGCCAGAAATTCTTCTTGGTTTTTGTACTATAAATACTCACCTTATCATTTTTTTTACAACAACACGATCCAGCCTCTTCTTCTTGCGATTGTTCTGGGTTCAAACCCTAGTTTTTCTATCTTTCTTTTCTTAGTTTTTGTAGGTTAATCATGTCTTTTTATTGTCTAGCTTAGTTTTATCTTGGGAGCAATAGACTGAAGCTTCCATATCTATGTAGTAAGAACCATATCTATCTATTTGGTGCTTTTGCTATTGTACATTTATTGAGCTTTGAATGTGAATTATTAATGGCATTGATGTTGTTGTAAGCTTGAGTATATGAATTGCTTGTATGATTACTTGTTAGGGTTGGGAGAATGTAGCTAATTCTCCCCTCTTTTAATGTGGAATCTAAGAGCATGAGTTTGAGCTTCTAAATGATGTTGGTGTGTTGATAATTGCTAGATGAATGTGATGATGTCGAACTCGTTGTCATATTTTTTACTTGTAGCAAATGAGAGAAGTCCATGAATGTCGATCGTTCTTGACTAATCTTGTGTAAATGCATGAATTGGTTAAATGCTTAGACACGGTGTAGTGTTTATAAGTGTTTCTAAGCTTGTCGGTGCTTCGTGCTCAATGCCATCAATGAGATACTTTTAATTGTGTTTCGGCGAAGGGAGTTATTGGTGGGGTTTGACAAGAGATGTCAAATTCACTCTTGCAAACTACTATCTAGGAAGGATGGAAGATTTATCTTCACAACAAGTAGTCAAAACAGTGAATAGATTGTTTCACTCGTTCTTGAAGCCTTTGTTATTTAGCATTCATGTGTTCTTAATGCTATGGTTTACTTCATTTATGCCATAGGTTGTTTGAGAATGTGAAGTGTTTGTATGAATTAAGTGTTAGGGAGTTAGGAAAGTGACAAATTCCTTAGTTCATTTGCATGAAAATCTAAGAACATGAACTTAGAACTTCTTGTACACAATGTGTTGTGATTCTTGCTAGATAAGTATGTTAATGTGGATTGTTTTCATATTTATCCTATAGATGCAACGAAAGGTTGAACCTTGAATGTGGTTTGTTCTAGGTTTATCCTAATGAATACTATGTTTGATTAAATGACTATGTCTTTGGTAGAAGGCTTGTTGTTGTCAAATCTATGGTCGTTCGTCAATAAGTAACAATTGTGATAGGATGAGTGAATGGTTCAATGATCTACATTTAGTTTGGAAGTGGAAGTCAATTGCCCCAAGGATTTATTTTTGTAGTTTTAAAACCCATTTTCTTAGTTTGTTTGATGATTAGCATAGTTACTTGACTTTGCTAGTTATCTTGTCTTTTAACTTTCATAGCTTAGGACCACCAAACAACCAAACCCCCAATTTACTCGCTTTCATATGTATATATATATATATATATATATATATATCTACTTCTAGCATAATAGCAACCTTTTGTGTCTAAACGCTTAAGAAAATCCCTTTTCTTCGTGGATGACCCCGACTTGCCATTATCTACTTAGTTGTAGATAGTAAGAATTCATGGCTTATAAATATTAACTTTGAGAGGTACGGAAATGGCCTCCCAGTGATGACTAATATGACTTGTCCCGGAGTATGGAAAGATGTATCGCATCGGGGACCCCAAAATTCACAGACAAATAACCAGGTAGTAGATAATTCAAGCTTGATACGGCAAGATAAAGTACAAGCCAGTCACCCACATAATATATCAGAGTAGTACATGATTCAAGTTTGACACGGCAAGATAAAGTACAAGCCGGTCATTCAAAAAATATCAGAGCAGTTCAGGAATTCAGTTTCACGATAATCCAACACAGTATGATAAAATACACACTTAATTCAACAGTCAGTAAATACCATCATTTAGGTTTAACAGTCATATCTCTCTCTAATGGGGTTCGAGTACACATGGTTCTAGTAGAAAGGATTCGAGTATCTGGTTTCACGTACAAGGGTTCAAGTAGATGAGTTTGAGTAAAGGGGTTCGAGTAGAGTATTCGAGTGAAGGGTTCGAGTACTGGGGTTCAAGTGGTACTAGTTCGGGTGCCACTAAGTTCAAGTGGTACTGGTTCAAGTGGTACTGGTTCGAGTGGTGAGATTTCAAGTGGTGAGATTTGAGAGGTAAGGTTCGAGAGGTACTGGTTCGAGAGGTACTGACAGATTTGAAAGGTAAGGTTCGAGAGATGAGTTTGAGAGGTAGTAGTTTGAGAGATAGAGGTTCACTTGTATAGGTTCGAGAAATGGGTTTGAGAGGTAAAGCCTCCAGAGGTACAGGTTCGAGAGGTACTAATTCAATTGGTGAGGTTCGAGAGATGGGTTCGAGAGATAGTGGTTCGAGAGATAGTGGTTCGAGAGATAAAGGTTAGTGGTATAGGTTCAAGAAATGGGTTTGAGAGATAAAGGTTAGAGAGGTACTGTTCAGTTCGAGAGGTATAGTTTGGGAGAAGGATTTGAGAGGTAATGGTTTCAGTGAACTAGTTCAAGGGGTGAAGGTTTCAGTGACACATGTTCAAGAGGAGAGAGGTAATAGTTCTAGTAGTGAAGGTTCCAGTGAAAAGGTTTCTAGAGGTGAAGATATCGGGGTCACTAGTTCGAGGGTTAGGTTCGAGATATACTGTCTGAGAGGTAAATGTATCAGTGGTATTAGTTCGAGACCTAGGGTTCGAGAGGTACAGTTCCAGAGGTAAAGGTTAAGGTCGATAGATAAAGGTTCCTGAGGTACAGGTTTGCAGTGATGGTTTGGGAGATGAAGTTTTCAGTAGGGTTCAAGAGGTGATGGTTTTAGTAGGGGTTCGAGAGGTGAAGTTTTCAGTAGGGTTCGAGATGTGAAGTTTTCAGTAGTGGTTCGAGAGGTAATGGTTTCAGCAGAGGTTCGAGAGGTAGAGTTTTCAGTAGGGGTTCAAGAAGTATATTTTTCAGTAAGGGTTCGAGAGGTGACGTTTTCTGCAAGGGTTCGAGATGTGAAGTTTTCGTAGGGGTTCGAGAGGTAATAGTTTCAGCAGGAGTTCGAGAGGTAGAGTTTTCAGCAGGGGTTCGAGAGGTGGAGTTTCAATAGAGGTTTGAGAGGTGAAGTTTTCAGTAGGGGTTCGAAATGTGAAGTTTTCAGCAGGGGTTTGAGAGGTCATTATTTCAGCAGAGGTTCTAGAGGTAGAGTTTTTAGTAGGGGTTCGAGAGATAGAGTTTTCAGTAGGGGTTCGAGAGGTGATGTTTTCAGCAGGGGTTCGAGAGGAAATGGTTTCAGCAGGGGTTTGAGAGGTAGAGTTTTTAGCAGGGGTTCGAGAGGTGGAGTTTCAGTAGAGGTTTGAGAGGTGAAGTTTTCAGTAGGGGTTCGAAATGTGAAGGTTTTAGCAGGGGTTCGAGAGGTAATGATTTCAGCAGAGGTTCAAGAGGTAGAGTTTTCAGTAGGGGTTCGAGAGGTAGAGTTTTCAGTAGGGGTTCGAGAGATGATGTTTTCATCAAGGGTTCGAGATGTGAAGTTTTCAGTAGGTGTTCGAGAGGTAATTGTTTCAGCAGGGGTTCGAGAGGTAGAATTTTCACCAGGGGTTCGAGAGGTGGAGTTTCAGTAGAGGTTCGAGAGTTAAAGTTTTCAGTAGGGGTTCGAAATGTGAAGTTTTCGGCAGGGGTTTGAGAGGTAATGGTTTCAGCAGGGGTTCGAGAGGTAGAGTTTCTATAGAGGTTCGAGAGGTGAAATTTTTAGTAGGGGTTCGAGAGGTGAAGTTTTCAGCAGGGGTTCGAGAGGTAATGATTGCAGCAGGGGTTCGAGAGTAAGGGTTTCAGCAGGGGTTCGAGAGTAAGGGTTTCAGCAGGGGTTCGAGAGTAAGGGTTTCATCAGGAGTTCGAGAGAGTGAGGTTCTGATGGCATCATATACATATATATATATATATATGTATATATATATATATACATATATCTAAACATAAACCCAGTTTAACTCAGTTCGTGCTAGGGCGGTGCAACACTCACCTTAGTTAAACTTGGCTTAGCAACCTCCGCTTCTGCTTCACTACTTACCTCTGAATTTTGGTACTCAAAATATCTTAAGGCTGTGAGTTTTGGGGAGGAAATCACTGGTATTTATACTAGGTAAAATATAGGGTTCTAAGACCTAGAATTTTATCCCTTTAACCCTATATTTGGATAAGTCCATACGCCCACTTGCCAAATTCACCTTTGGATGAAATTTCACGTCCGCCGTCTGCTCCCTCTTTCATGGTATATTCTTGCATTTATTTATTCATTTTCTTAATTATTTATTTTCTTATTATTACTATTATTATATTATAAAAATATATATATATATACATATGTAAAAATATGTATATTCTCTTCTCAGTAATTTCTCTTATTTCTCTTATTTATTTATTTACTTATTTATTTATCGTTATTAGTATTATTCTATATATGTATATATATATATATATATATAACGATCCATTTCGGTAGTGGTTTTCACAGAGGCAGTAGTTGCCATTTATACTAGATGAGGACATAGGTTTCGACCCCTACCACCTAAAATCTTATCATTTAGCCTACATTCACTTTATGAAAAATTACTTTGGATAAATTTCTCACGTCCGCCGACCTGTATTTCTCTCCCTTGCATTTTATTATTTTATTTATTTTAATTCTTGCTTTGTTTTCTCCTGTACCCAAATATTTCCTTATGGCACCACATTTTAGCGTACTATTTGTTTTCCTTTTTGGTACGTATTTTAATTTGTTTGTTTACTTATTGTCTCATTTATTGGCTTTTCTTATTTTTAATTTACAATACTTATAATCAATTATATATATATATACGCACAATTATATTCCTTGAAATCAAAACAATACTAGAAATGATAACTTATTTATTTATTCTTATTTGTAATTACATATGAAAATGACTATTACATATAGTTGTGATAAGTATGAAAAACATTAGGAAGTTATAAAATTAGTGTTTCTCAATAATTTAAAGGAGTATTCGTTTTAGAGGAAGGTACAAGGTAAACTATTGGAGATGCTTTTATAAAAATTTAGATAATTATTTAACAACTCAATTTATAATTTCTTACTTAACTCTTTTAAAATGTGCAATGTGTATATCACATTTCCATTCTGATTCGACGTACTATTATTTCGTTCCTCTTTCTTAAGTGAAACCTATACTAAACACCAATACTTTATCATCGTTTGATATTAACTAATATATATTTTTCAATAATTAAGATTATTAATTCAAATTTACTTCATCCGAGATTAACATCTAGGTTAATCCATAATAATTATTTTTCCAAATTTATACTTTATAGTTAGCACATCGTTCAAAATATATATATATATATTTTTTTTTCCATTTAGAGTGATATTAAAAAGTTCAATTCAGATAACATGATTTGTATCGGAGGTATATTTTATTTATTAATCTAATTGGGTTCGGGGTTTCACAATCTCCCCCTTAATGAACTTCGTCCCCGAAGTTCACTGTAATTTTACCCAAAATAGAGAGGGTACCTTCAATAACCTCGGTCAAACCATGGTTCTCATCATTCTCTATGGCGTAAAGTTGAGCCTTCACATTTGGCCTACCACTTCCACCAGCTCCACCCTTTAGAGCCAAATTGATCACGGATGACCGTTACCAAGTGGTTGGAATGAGAACTTCGTCTAAGTTATCGGGAATTCATTATTATGTGCTCAGAATTCCCACATTGCAACATCACAAACATTTATTTTCCTATTCTTTATGTCTTCATTTCTCACCATATAACAAGGGACTCGAGGTGGATACTTGGACCACGTCGTATGGTCCAAGTTTTGGGTTGCATCTCTTCTAATTTGAATGTATAAAACTCACCCTCCTTACCCATTTATCCTAGGGTTAAATGATTCGAATTATTGTTTCCACAATTTTTTTATTACTTCGTGAATTAATCCTCCGTTGAACTTTGACTTCTCCATGATCTATCATTGGGTTCTCATCCCTAGCTTGAATGATCATCAAATAGTATAAATTATTGGGAACTACAGGTACTTTTACCAAAGTTATATACTACTACTTTCCCTCTAGATTCTATTCTTAACCAACCCTAAATCATTCAGTGGAGTCACTTTCTTTATCCCGTTCTGTACCATGGGAGGTCCATTCCTAAGGTCAACCCGAGGTTCATAAATGCTTTGATCAATTATCACTAGAGTTTTATCTATGTGACCCCAACCTTTTCTCAAGGTCCCCTTACAAGTTCTACCATCTGCATATGCAGCCTATGTAGGACTCGGATGCCACCTTGAGTCTGAGTCAACTTTTGCGTGCTATATCCTACATCTCTAGTTCCTATGTCTTGGTATTCCTTATTTGATCGGGTTCTATGTTAATTGCATCGGTTCTATATCCATTACTGATTCTCTATGATAAAGATTTTTTTGGGATTAAGGTTTCTCATTCCCTAACCAGGATTTACCTCGTCCGATTAGGGTAGGATACTCATTTGATATTTTAGTTAAGTGTTTTTTTAGTTTAATTGTATTTAACGGCCTAATATTGCTGCATATGTTATGAAGATTCATGTGATGACTAGTACTTTATTATCCGTTTTAAGGTCTAAAATTTTATCATTATTATTTAGGGATCTTTCAATTTAAAATGAGAACCTGATTCGAACTTTGGGCTGGCCATCCCCAAGTGATTCAAAGGTTTTCTCAGGTCAAATGGAAATGATACTTTTTTTTAAAAAAATTTATTTTTATTTATTTAAATAAATTTAAAAATTCATGCTTTGATCCAATATCCTTTTAATGGAATATGTTTTGTTGAGATTTAACTTTTCTTTAAAATTATTTAGGAGAACACTTTTATTTTCAATTTAGAAAGTATTTGAAAGTTCAAAATAAGCAAATATTGATGACACTATTCTTATTTCTCTACTATGTGTTTTTACATCTTGTTTGATAACATTAAACTCTTAGCATTTAACTACAATTAGTCAATATATATTTAGTGGTAATGTACCAGCTATAAATGGCTATATTCCCAACGGTAATATAACAGTTATAAACGGCTATATTTTATAGTATAAATACGAATTTATCCAACAATTCAAAACCACATTTTCTCTTCTATCTTATATCCTTCCCACCATATTTTCTCTCAATTTGCTGATAACATGTCGAGACTAATTTTAGCCTTTGTTTCTGTAATTATCGTTGTACTACATGTTAGTATTCTCACCGGAGATATTACACTAGAAGAGTTTTGTTACACTTCAGTACTGGTTGGATTCATTTATACCCTTTTATTTTTCACAATCCTCATAGACTTCTGTATTTCAAATTACATTCAATAAATTATTTTATTTCCCTATTAGACAGTGACATCAATAAATTGTTAGTTTTGTCGACAAGGTTCAACCATGTCTCTAATATCTATAAGTGTTAAGCAAATGTGAAGTCTTTCATTAAGTTAAGTTTTGATTTTCCTTTACTTCATTTGAGGAAGCTCTGATACCACATCTGTAACACCCCCAAACCCACCACAAGTATCAGGTCGGGTCTGGGCGTGCTACCAAAAATGCTAACAGTAACAAGCAGATAAATTTATGCGGAAGCGATTTAGATAATTCAAAAACCTAACTTTACTATTATAGTGACAATATTAGTACAAGTGTTAAATGAAAGTTTCAACTAACTGTTAGAGATTCAAAGTTTACTTTAAAATCCTAACAGTTCTCCCCGGATCTTTCTCAAAAGAAGTAAAGACATCAAGCACTTTTCTCTTACTGTTCTTCTTCACCTGAAAAGGGATTGTTTAACTAGGGTAAGCTCCTTGCTTAGCGAGGTTCCATCGCCAGTATTTACCCAGTTGAGTTTTAGTGATCACACAATAACAAATAACAACTAGCCACATAAGTCCTAGCACACAGTAAAAGGATACGGGTGGTTAATGCCGAGTTGCTGCCAATTGCCTATATGGAAACTCTGACTAACATACAAGGCATAACCCAGTTAGTGGTTCCCGACGGCTATCAGTCCAGAATTCACTTTCCCCAATCACGCTAATCATGCCAGTGTTCAATTACGAGCTCGTATCAGTCAGGTGGTTATACTAGCATACTATAACTCGACGTGTAGCCGATCTAATCAGATAGTCCGATCACTACCGTTCCCCGCCGACTTCGACCAAACTACAATCGTGTCGGGGACCCCAAAATTCACAGATAAATAATCAGGAAGCAGATAATTCAAGCTTGACATGGCAAGATAAAGTACAAGCCGGTCACCCACATAATATATCAGATCAGTACATGATTCAAGTTTGACACGGCAAGATAAAGTACAAGCCGGCCATTCACAAAATATCAGAGGAGTTCTGGAATTCAGTTTCACGATAATCCAACACGGTATGATAAAATACACACTTAATTCAATAGGCAGTAAATACCATCATTTTGGTTTAACCGTCATATCTCTCTCTAATGCGGTTCGAGTACATATGGTTCGAGTAGAAAGGATTTGAGTATCAGGTTTCACGTACAGGGGTTCAAGTAGATGAGTTCAAGTAAAGGGGTTCGAGTAGAGTATTCGAGTGAAGGGTTCGAGTATTGGGGTTCAAGTGGTACTAGTTCGGGTTCCACAGAGTTCAAGAGGTAATAGTTCAATAGGTACTGGTTCAATAGGTACTGGTTCGAGTGGTGAGATTTCAAGTGGTGAGATTCGAGAGGTAAGGTTCGAGAGGTACTGGTTCGAGAGGTACAGACACATTTGAAAGGTATGGTTTGAGAGATGAGTTCGAGAGGTAGTGGTTCGAGAGATAGAGGTTTATTGGTATAGGTTCGAGAAATGGATTCGAGAGGTAAAGCCTCCTGAGGTACAGGTTCGAGAAGTACTAATTCAGTTGGTGAGGTCGAGAGATGGGTTCGAGAGGTAGTGGTTCGAGAGATAAAGGTTAGTGGTATAGGTTCAAGAAATGGGTTCGAGAGATAAAGGTTAGAGAGGTACAGTTCAGTTCGAGAGGTATAGTTCAGGAGAAGGATTCGAGAGGTAATGGTTTCAGTGAACTAGTTCGAGGGGTGAAGGTTTCAATGGCACATGTTCAAGAGGAGAGAGGTAATAGTTCTAGTAGTGAGGGTTCCAGTGAAAAGGTTTCTAGAGGTGAAGATATCGGGGTCACTAGTTTGAGGGTTAGGTTCGAGATATACTATCCGAGAGGTAAAGGTATCAGTGGTATTAGTTCGAGACCTAGGGTTTGAGAGGTACATCTCAAGAGGTAAAGGTTAAGGTTCGATAGATAAAGGTTCCTGAGGTACAGGTTTGCAGTGGTGGTTTGAGAGATGAAGTTTTTAGTAGGGTTCAAGAGGTGATGGTTTCAGTAGGGGTTCGAGAGGTGAAGTTTTCAGTAAGGTTCGAGATGTGAATTTTTCATTAGGGGTTCGAGAGGTAATGGTTTCAGCAGAGGTTCGAGAGGTAGAGTTTTCAGTAGGGGTTCGAGAGGTAGAGTTTTCAGTAAAGGTTCGAGAGGTGAAGTTTTCAGCAAGGGTTCGAGATGTGAAGTTTTCAGCAGGGGTTCGAGAGGTAATGGTTTCAGCAGAGGTTCGAGAGGTAGCGTTTTCAGCAGGGGTTCGAGAGGTGGAGTTTCAGTAGAGGTTTGAGAGGTGAAGTTTTCAGTAGGAGTTCGAAATGTGAAGTTTTCAGCAGGGGTTCGAGAGGTAATGATTTCAGCAGAGGTTCGAGAGGTAGAGTTTTTAGTAGGGGTTCGAGATGTGAAGATTTCTTTAGCAGGGATTCTAGAGGTAATGGTTTCAGCAGGGGTTCGAGAGGTAGAGTTTTCAGCAGGGGTTCGAGAGGTGGAGTTTTCAGCAGGGGTTCGAGAGGTGGAGTTTCAGTAGAGGTTCGAGAGGTTAAGTTTTCAGTAGGGGTTCGAAATGTGAAGTTTTCAGCTGGGGTTCGAGAGGTACTGGTTTAAGCAGTGGTTCGAGAGGTAGAGTTTTCAGTAGGGGTTCGAGAGGTAGAGTTTCAGTAGAGGTTTGGGAGGTGAAATTTTCTGTAGGGGTTCGAAATGTGAAGTTTTCAGCAGGGGTTCGAGAGGTAATGGTTGCAGCAGGAGTTCGAGAGTAAGGATTTCAACAGGGGTTTGAGAGTAAGGGTTTCAGCAGGAGTTCGTGATGTGTCCATTTTATATGCATTATTTAGTAGTATTTAGGATCACTTTTGTGCTCTTTTATTATCGAGAGCTTGTGTTTTACCTTGAAATTCTCTTAGGAGAGGTAAGAGCAACTTTATACTCTTTTACCTCTTCTAAGTGGACTTTGTGTGACGAGGGAAGAACACGGAAGCAACGAAGACCGGAGGACATTTAAGACTACACTTTCGAAGACTTTTGAATACTCACTTCGAAGACATGAAGACCGGAGGCCGTTGAAGACCATTTTTGGAGCCATTGAAGACTTGAAGATTGAGAGGGATGACTATGAAGAAGAAGAAGACAACATGCAAAATTCTGGCACCCGTCACGAGTCGCGACCAACGGGCGGCCAGAAATCCACTTTATCTTCTTTGCACTATAAATACCACTCTCTTTCCTCCTCTTCTTCAGCTTTTGCCCAGCCCATTTTTCTCTGGTTTTAGGGCTTTAAAACCCTTGGTTTTCTTCTCTTTCTTTTCTTAGTTTTTGTAGTTTAATTATGTCTTGTAGTTCTATAGCTTAGTTCTATCTTGGGAGCAAGGGATTGAAGCTTCCATTTCAATGTAGTAAGGACCATTTATATCCATCTATTTGGTGTTTTTGCTATTGTACATTTATTGTGCTTTTAATGTGTGTGTTGATTCATTAATGTTGTTGAAAGCTTGAGCATATGAAATACTTGTATTAATTTCTTGCTAGGGTTTGGGGGATTTGGGTTAAATTCCCCCCTGTTCTTGTTAGGAATGTATGGGTATGATTTAGAGCTTTTGATTGTGTTGGTGTGTTGATAATTGCAAGATGAGTGTGATGATGTCGAACTCTTCGTCATGTTTGTGTTGGGTAGCAAATGAGAGAGGTCTATGAGTGGTCGCTCTTGACTAATCCCGTGTAAATGCATGAATCGGTTAAATGCTTAGTCACGGTGTAGTGGTCATAAGTGTTTCTGAGCTTGTTGATCCTTCGTGCTAAATGCCATCAATGGGATACCTTGAGTCGTGGTCTTGAAAATGGGAGTCATTGGTGAGGTTTGACAAGAGATGTCGAATTCACTCTTGCAAACTACTACCTAAGAATGATAGAAGTTTAGTCTTCACAACAAGTAGTTGAAGTAGTGAATAGATGGTTTTATTCATCCTTGAAGCATTTGTTATTTAGCATTTGTGTATTCTTGATTGTGTGTTTCCCTTCATTTATGCCATGAGTTGTTTGAGAATAGGGAGTGTTTGTATGATTGAATTGGTTAGCAGGTTAGGTGTTAGGAACGTGACGAATTCCGTAGCTCCTTTGCATGAAAATCTATGAATGTGAACTTAGAACTTCTTGTGCATAATGTGTTGTGATTCTTGCTAGAGAGGTATGTTAATGTTAAGCCAAGTAACGAATGCGATAGGATGAGTGAATGGTTCAATGATCTACATTAGGTTTGGAAGTGGATATCCATTGCCCCCAAGGCTTTATCTTTGTAGTTTTAAAACCCCTTTTCTTTAGTTTTGTTTGATGATTAGCATAGTCACTTGACCTTGCTAGTTATCGTGTCTTTTTACTTTCATAACTTAGGACAACCAACCAACCAAACCCCCCATTTACATGCTTTTATGTGTATGTATATATATCTACTCCTAGCATAATATCAACCATTTGTGCTTAAGCGCTTAGGAAGATCCCTCTTCTCCTTGGACGACCCCAATTTGCCGCTATCTACCTAGTTGTAGAAAGTAAGCAAAAAGGGCTTACAAATATTAACTTTGCATAGGGGTGCGACGACTGCCCGCTATCAGTTCGAGAGAGTGAGGTTCTGATGGCATCATATATATATACATATATGTAAACATAAACCCAATTTAACTCAGTTCGTGCTAGGGCGGTGCAACACTCACCTTAGTTAAACTTGGCTTAGCAACCTCCGCTTCTGCTTCACTACTTAACCTCTGAATTCTGGTACTCAAAATATCTTAAGGCTGTGAGCTTTGGGGAGGAAATCACTGGTATTTATACTAGGTAAAATATAGGGTTCTGACACCTAGAATTTTATCCCTTTAACCATTTATTTGGACAAGTCCCTATGCCCATTTGCCAAATTCACCTTTGAATGAAATTTCACGTCCGCCGTCTGCTCCCTCTTTTATGGTAATTTCTTGCATTTATTTATTCATTTGCTTATTTATTTATCTGCTTATTATTACTATTATTATATTATATATGTATAAATATGTATATTCACTTCTCGGTAATTTCTCTTATTTATTTATTTACTTATTTATTTATCGTTATTAGTATTATTATTATAATATATATGTATATATATAACGATCCATTTCGGTAGGGGTTTTCACAGAGGCAGTAGTTGCCATTTATACTAGATGAAGACATAGGTTTCTGACACCTACCACCTAAAATCTTATCATTTAGCCTACATTCACTTTACGAAAAATTACTTTGGATAAATTTCTCACGTCCGCCGACCTGTATTTTATTATTTTATTTATTTATTTATTTTAATTCTTGCTTTATTTTCTCATGTACCCAAATATTTCTTTATGGCACCACATTCCAGCGTACTATTTGTTTTCCTTTTTGGTACGTATTTTAATTTGTTTGTTTACTTATTGTCTCATTTATTGTCTTTTCTTTTTAATTTACAATATTTATAATCATGCGGCCTGTCCATAAGGTTGTGGACATGCCACTTATATCTTACCTTATACACTGCATTTCTTAAATTGCATACAAAATTTAAAATTTTTGAAAATATTTTTTATATCAAATATTTTTATATTTTCACATTCTAATACATATTATTACTTGTTTTCACTTATAAAATGCAGTATTTAAATTTTATAAAAAAATACAACATTTAAGTCAAAATGCCCATGAGGACTGTCAATCAGTTTATGGAAAGGTCCCCTTTCCTGAGACTTTAAGGTCGCATTTTCTGAGACTTTCCCACATATATATATATATACATATATATATATATATACGCATAATTATATTCCTTGAAATAAAAACAATACTAGAAATGATAACTTATTTATTGTATTCTTATTTGTAATTACATATGAAAATGACTATTACATATAGTTGTAATAAGTATGAAAAATATTAGGAAGTTATAAAATTAGCGTTCCTCAATATTTTAAAGGAATATTCGTTTTAGAGGAATGTACAAGGTAAACTATTGGAGATGCTTTTATAAAAATCTAGATAATTATTTAACAACCCAATTTATCATTTCTTACTTAACTCTTTTAAACAGTGCAATTTGTATATTGTGTTTTCATTCTTATTCGACGTACTATTAAGTGAAACATATACTAAACACCAATACTTTATCATCGTTTGATATTAACTAATATATATTTTTCAATAATTAAGATTATTAATTCAAATTTACTTCGTTCGAGATTAGCATCTAGGTTAATTCTTAATAATTATTTTTCCAAATTTATACTTTATAATTAGCACATCGTTCAAAATTTATATATATATATATATTCCATTTATAGGATTTTAAAAGGTTCAAGTCAGATAACATGATTTGTATAGGAGGTATATTTTATTTATTAATCTAATTGGGTTCGGGGTTTCACACAGAAGCCATTAATATAGCTTGTTATACAATCTGTCGAGCGTATTTGCGTCCATTCACAAGCAAAACGTCTTACAAGATTTGGAAGGCAGGAAACCAAATTTCTCATACTTTCATGTGTTTGGAAGCAAGTGCTACATACTCAGAGATAGAGATCAATTGGAAAAATTAGACAATCGCAGTGATATTGGAATCTTTCTTGGGTATTCTGTGAACAATCGAGCATATCGTGTTTACAACCTTTGGACAAACACTCTCATGGAATCCATAAATGTTATTGTGGATGATTTTGAAGAAGGACAAGGTTCAGATGTTGTAGAATATGAACCAGATAAAAACCATGTTCCAACACAGTCGAGTCAACCTATCAAGCCAGACCCATCGCATGTTGGTACATCTGAGCAGACTGATTACCCTGCTGAACCATATGAAACTGAGCATGTTGAAACATCATCCCCCACTGCCTTATCCTATGTTCCAACACAGGATCAACCTAAATCAATGACATAGAGTACTCGATCAGTTCCTCAGGTTAATTACAGAAAGTTGGCAGGATTACAATGCTTCATCTCTCTCATTGAACCCAAAAACTACAAGGAGGCATTACTGGACAAATACTGGATTGCTGCAATGCAAGAAGAACTAGGCCAGTTTGCATGAAATGATGTATGGTATATCACTCCTCGCCCTAAAGGTGTAAATATTATCGGCACGAAGTGGATCTTCAAGAATAAATCTGATGCTGACGGACATATTACTCGAAACAAAGCTAGACTGTTAGCTCAAGGATATACACAGGTTGAAGGAATCGACTATGATGAGACATTCGCACCAGTTGCCAGGTTAGAGTCAATTCAAATTTTAATTTCTATTGCCTGCTCTATGAACTTTACTATGTATCAAATGGATATCAAGAGTGTTTTCCTAAATGGTGTGGTAAATGAAAGTATATGTGGAACAACCTAAAGGATTTGAGGATCCTCATTACCCTCATAATGTGTATTGCCTCAAGAAAGCATTATATGGCTTAAAGCAAGCACCAAGGGCATGGTATGAACTACTTACTAACTTTCTTTTTAAGAAAGGTTATCGTCGAGGGGGGTAGACCGCACCTTGTTTGTTCTTGAAAAGGCATCAAAAATTCTGATTGCCCAAATTTATGTTAATGATATAGTTTTTGGCTCTACTTCACCATCTATGGTACAAGATTTCATCACCATTATGCAAGCTAAATTTGAGATGAGCATGGTTTGAAAGCCCACATATTTTCTAGGACTACAATTTAAGCAAAGAAAAAATGGCATGTTCATAAATCAGAACAAGTTTGCCTTAAATTTGGTAAAAATATTTGGTTTAACCAATGCCAGAGCAGTTCGAACACCTATGGAGGTTTCTGACAAACTGGTAAAGGATGAGAAAGGAGTTACAGTTGATTAGAAGTTACACAGGGGCATGATTGGGAGTCTATTGTATTTGACAGCAAGTAGACCAGCTATATGTTTCAGCTTAGGAATATGTGCAAGATTTCAGGCAGATCCAAAGGAATCTCACCTCACTGCGGTCAAAAGAGTATTCGATATGTAAGTGGGACTTCTGAGTATGGTGTCTGGTATTCTAAGAATCAAGATTCTAATTTAATTGGGTACATCGATTCTGATTGGGCTAGTAATGCTGATGATCGAAAGAGCACTACAGGTGGATGTTTATTTATTGATACAAACCTAGTTTCTTGGTATAGTAAGAAATAAAATTCGATCTCTTTGCCTACTGCGGAAGCTGAATATCTTGCTGTTGGAAGTTGTTGTGCACAATTATTATGGATGAAGAAAATGATGAACGACTATGAAATTCATCAAGGCCCTTTGAAGATTTTATGTGACAATACAAGTGCTATTGATATTTCAAAAAATCCAGTCCAGCACTCTCGAACCAAACATATTGACATAAGGCATCATTTTATTAGAGATCTTGTTGAAAGGAAGGAAGTTGTGGTAGTCTATGTTCCAACATCTGAGCAATTTACTGATATTTTTACAAAACCATTGGACACCGCCACATTTAAAATTCTCAGACAACACTTAGCTGTTTGTCAAATTTGAGGTAATTCTTGCCTTTATTTAGCTGTAAATATTTTTTTGCTTTATTCTTGTTCAGAAAAACAAAAAATGGAAGGAAGAAATTGTTACCAAAATAGAAACTAGGGAGTTATGGTATGTTGGAAGAAAAAGAAAACTACCAAAATTGAACTTATGGTATGTTGGAAGTAGGTGTGTCCTGAGTTGACAAGAGAGAAGTAGAATCATTGCTCTTCTTGGAAAGGTAACAAGTTTTTGTGGCAAACGAGGGAAAGAAGTGAAGAGTTTGTGTTTGTTCAACATTGTCTACATCTCTCCATATCCCACTCTTTTTGGCCTACACTCTTGCTACTCTTGGTTTCTTTCGAATTCTTGTTGCCAAATTCTTCCAAGATTTCTCCTTCGCAACAAATCTCTGCTGAAAAAAATGTCTTTGAGCCCAAAATCTCCCATGGTCGAAAAAGAAACTCAAGAAACTCCTCAATCTCTAGAGGATGACAATGTTGAGCAAAGGGAAGAAAATGTGGAGGCAAACCTGAATCGTGATGACGGACAAAGTGAAGACCTCAGAGGCAAAGGGAAAGGTCTCTATCAAAAGGTAACTGGCCCTGATCCTCCTCTTTTAAGGTGCATGGAATGGAATTCAAATCAGTAGATGATGTTTTTTAGTGGCTTAAAGCAAACAGAACTACGGTAGATTTGACTAAAATTAAGAGTTTGGAAGGGGAACTTTTGAATGTTAAATGTCAAGGAACTTGTGTCTGGTGATATTGGTGATCTAGAGGATATTGAAAATTATGAAGTCAATTTTTTTAGGGGGAAATATGGAGTTTACAGAGGAAATGATATATTTCATGTTTACTCGTCTATTCCTGGCCCTAGCTATGTTAAGATTAAAGAGTTAAGTGATGATGAGGCTGAGGGACTGGAGGTGATTAAGTCGACTGATAGAATGTCGGTAGGATTCTATGATGCTAAGGCTGCTCAGAGGATTGAAGAGCTTAGAAAACCCGTGATCATAGATATTACAAGTAGTGAAGATGGAAGCAGTGTTGAGTATGTACCAACACAAAGAGCAGATTCAGAAAGGGCTGAAGATATGGAAATTGATGATGTGAACATGGGAGGTCAAGATCATTGTGATGTCATTGATAATGCACATGATGAACACATGATGAACAGGAGTATTCAGATGGACGACATACTGGAGGATCTGATTTGAGGCAAGATCAATCAGTTAAGGACCAGCATGTTGGAACACAGGGCAGGTCAGAGACTGTTGAAGAACAAGATGCTGGAGATTCTAAGTATGTTCCAATACAGGAGCCTGAGTTGAACTACTCCAGTGATGAGGTGATAGATTAATTCTTCTAAGCCGTAAGGGGTAAGAGGAAGATGACTGCTACTGAGGACTCCCCACCAACCAAGAGATCCAGGAAAACCCAAGTTGCTCCCAAGAAGAAAGTGCTGCCACCTCCTCCTATAAGTGAAGCACTGTTGTTTTCTTACTTTGATGTAAATTGTGAGGAGATGGGAAAGGTGTTTTCATAGAGGAAGATAATCTCTAAGAGACCAGTCGACCTAGATGCATATAGGGGTAGTGATTTTTCTGATTTTCTGAAACTAATTGGAATGAAAAGGGCCGCTACGGTACAACTTCAGTACAACAAGCAGATGGTCACTGAAGTATATTCCAACCTGATGGTTGGGGACTTGGAGGTTGATTCCCCATGGTTTGAGGGGGTCTATATTAGGGGGAAGATTATTAATTTTTTTGCTGCCAGAATTTTGGGGCTGAAAACTACAAACTTTGAGGGAGTTTTTCCAGATAATTTAGAAGTGTCTAATGACAAGATTCTGGAGGTAGTCTCAGGAGGGTACAAGACAGAGTGGCCTGAGGTTGGATACTCACATGCTTTCTGCCTGTCTTCTAGATTTTTTGTCTATATTAGGTAGCTGTGAACTATTGGATGTCATCTTCCAATACTACAACTTTCACAAGAGAAATGGCAAAGTTGTTGTACTGTGTTGGAACACGAAAACCAGTTAATCTGAGGTTATTTATCCAGCAGAGTCTAGTTAGGCAAGCCACTGCTCCAAAAGCAAAGCATGCTCTTGTGTATCCCTGTTGATATCTGCATTGGCTAAGAGTGTCAAGGTGAAGGGAAAATCAAAGGATGTGATCATCGATGCAGAGTTTCTTGGGCCTAACAAGAAGACTTTTGGCATGCGACAAGTTTATGATCTGCCATGGAACCCTGAACCTACTAACTTTGCAGATGCTGAAAAGAAGATCAAGATAGTGGTGCTCAATGCAAGGTTTGGTGATTTTTGGATATTATTATTTTGAATGACTGTAATCTGAATATTTTTTTTCCAGTATTTTGGAAATCTAGTTTTCGGAGGGTATTTTTATGATCAGATTCATTAGTATGCATATGTTCCAACATAAGTAGATTTCTGCAAGCCTTATGTGTTTGATTGGAAGTTTTTTCGTTATGTTCTTAATGTCCAAAATGGTTGGGCCCACAAAATGCCAAAGGGGAAGATTGTAAAGTCATGTGATGTTCATTGAATATTTTAATTGGCAATTTGTGAACATATTTGGAAACGAAAAACTTTCCATGTTGAAACATGCAGACAACCACGTTTACGCAAACAAGTTTTACGAACGAAAAAGATCAGATTATTACGGTATTTGTAATTTATGGAAATCTAAATATTCTACATTTTGCTAGGCTTGGTAGAAGCATAGTTGGTTTATGGAAAATCCCTACAAATATGATATTGATATTATCGAATATATGAGAGATATTGTGATAAGAAAAATCCCTTTATTTATGAAATTAGAATATGCTTTAGAAGCATGTAGGGAATAGGAATATTATGGAGATAATTATAGAGATTTCTGATTTGCTCATAACTTTAAAAGTGGACACCACAACTGCATTATACTTACGAATTTTATAGAGAGAATCTGCACACAGATTTTCTTTCTTCCAAAAGTCTTGCAAAGAGCCAGACCTATATGTTCCAACATACGTGACATGTCGTTCAAAGTTCAGAATCGTGTGCCTTAATTCCTCGAGAGGAGGAGATCCAGCGTCGATGAGTTTCGAGGTCAGAGGGAGTCTGATCAAGGCGGATCAGTATCTAGGGGTGCTAGCAGTTTTGATTAGTAAAGATAAGTATTTTGTATGGTGTACCTTGTACTGTATCTTTCTGATTAGTGGATTCAATCTGAACTGGGTCATGCCTCGTAGATGTAGGTGGATTTCACCAAACTGCATAACCAAGTCTCGTGTCTTTAGTGTTTTACTTTATTGCGAACTTGGTTAGATAGTTATGTTGGAACATACTAGCAATGATTAAGAAAATTTGATAATTGTTCTCTCATCGCGTGTATTGATATCTATCCTAAAAATATTTATAATGCAAACTGATGAAGTACAACACTTTGCATAAGCTGCAAAAAATAGGAAGAAGAGGCTTAAAAAGAAAGAAAATACGTAGTATTTAATTCACATACAGGTGGAGTGTCCCCAAGCAAGGTATTGCCTCTAGCATGTGAGCAAGTGTAAGAGAAAAAAAGGTATTGGTGCATGAAAAATATTACGTGCAGATGCGATTTCCATCCACCACAACATTGCATACAGAAAAATATTGGAACACTCATCACATACCTGACAGTCAGTTGCCCTGCATATTAAGAGAAAAGAGGTTGAAGTATTAGTGCATGAAAGTTCAACCGAAAGACTTTAATCAGAATGCTAAGGTTAAGGTCCAGCGTTGCGCAACACCACTATCATGAAACTAAGTATGATGAGTCCACATTTTTTAAAGCAACTGATGAGTAGTATGGAAATGTAAATCTAGTTCTCCAATAAAAAGAACCAATAGTTTCAGATGATTGATGATCAAGGTCTACAAGAAAATTTAAAAAAAATGTTACCACACAATTCTACATGGTATCTGAGGACTCCAAAACTCATGGATCAATAATCATTTCATAAGTATTGACATAATAGCTGAAGTTTTATAAGTAATGACATATGCAAGTACAAGTAATGTTGATATATATGAAGTCATGGGTGCAAGTGCATAAAATGTAAAACCGCGAAAAAAAGAAATAAGAAGCACTACAAAACCTCAACAACTTATTCTTGAAAACTAGCCAAACTGACCAATGAGACAACACACTAATCTTTCTATGAAGCAGATAGCAAGCAGACTAGTCATCATCAAGAAAGACACTGGCACGAAGCTGATCATGCACAACAAAAGAAACTTTAACTTTAAATAAATGACAGCAAGATACTCTTACCTGCACCATTCGATCATATTCAATTGCAGAGGCACACAGTGGTAGCTGATTTTGCGAAAAAACTGTGATTTTGAGGCTTCTCATTCTACTGGAGTCAGCTCAACATTGTCCATCTCAAACTCATCATCATCACCTTCTTGTTCTTGGCATAGACCAGCCATGTATTCCATTATTATCCAAAGTTTAGTTTGTTGCAAATAGGAACCATAGTATTCTGTAATATCTGGAGATGGACATTGTGACAAAACTACAATTTCCTGGGGAGAGACTAAATTCAAATAAAACTGCTGGCATCACTAAGAGATACAAACTAGTAGTCCACATGAGAAAGTAGTTCATACGTTTTGAATGTGCTCAATTTCATCCTCTCTAGTAATAATAAACCATAATAAACTTAATAAGCTCAATAAACCCGAGTACAAGTCATACATGCATTCCCAACATTTTGCAATGTAAGTCAGAAGGTCCAAATCAAAAGTAAGCCACTTACCATCCTTAAAGATCAATAACTCTAATGGAAACATCCTTAATGTGATCCGTGTCAACCTGCATTTTATGAAAGTGTATTTCCACTAAGTTAACAAAGTTACTGAAATGCTAAGATAAATAGTCACTCTATGAAAACTAGATGTATAGAACCAGCAGAGCATTGATATTGAATCAGAAAATTGAGACATAATAAAGAAATTATCAAACATCAACAATCTTGATTCTAGCCATTTGATAAATGAAAGATTATTTCGATAACTAGGTAAAACTAGAAACTGATAATATTTCAAACCATGACGGGATTGTTTATTAGGTGTGCAAGTTTGTGACTGAAATAGAAAATACCTTGCAGTGCCAGGCAGAAGAAGATCGGCTTCTTTGTCACCAACAAGCATTGCTCTCAAAGTACTACCATGTATGTGAGGTCCTGGTTCTATACTGATGAAACTGGGATCATGAGTCACCAGAAGCAAGCCACTCGGCAAAGATCACGCCCTCTAAAGGTTTAGGTAATGTAGCTCTCTTAATACACATCACACTTGAAAGATCTCAATATCATTTTTGTGTTCAGTCCAAAGCCTATATTTTTACAAGTCTAACTATTCTAGCATTCTCATCATTAATAAGCCATAAATATCACATTATATTCATTTCACTTTTAAAAGCCTTGTAAATATAATTGAAGAGCTTGCGCTTCAATTGACACAGAAGAGTTATGAAACTCTACTATTTTCAAGATCACGACAATCATGTTCAGTGTTGAACACATGTAGCCACCTAGAGCGTAGATGATTTTTAGTTGATCCACCCTGAATACAAAAATGTTAACCAATGCTAGAATAAAGCCTATGGAAGTATAAAAAAAATTAGCGAATATAATATATAAGCTCCCAAGATTAAAAGCATTGAGACTACATCACAGGATGAACGATTATGCACATTCCTATCAATATGCAATCAATGCACAAACAAAAATACTCTAGTGTCACATATGTTTTTTAATGTAACTTACTTGTCCAAATAACTGTATCATGTGCCTGTGAGCAAATAACTGTATCAACTCAATTAGAATGAAATTAAACACAATAAGACTGCGTAATTCGAAACTACAGTGGAAAAACTAATCTACTATACCAATTAGAAATATGGAGAACAACTTCAATTATACTGAAGAATACAATGTACAGTTTCCCCCTTTCCCTGTACGCCAGAAAATCACCACTAAGCAAATGGATTAACAAATGCTAAGAAATTCATAAATCAATTAACAAAACTGAGCTAAGACAAAGAACTTGCTCTTCTCTGTATGCGTAGCTCTCTATGACCTCATAGTCGAGACTCTCCACCGTGTCGTCGTCGGTCTTCTTGTACATTTCAACGTTTTCGTTGTCATCGCCATCCTCGTTGGTGTTCGGAAGCTGCGACCACTGTAGCTTCGCCGTCTCCATTCCGTTCTGCAAGTGATTGGAAAGCAACCCCCCCTCCCCTGCAAAATCCAAAACCCAAGAAAGCTCTCCACATCGGTGAAACGCCGGCATCCTGATTCGCCGGCGATACGGCCTCAGAGAATGGTTGGTCAGCAGATGACGTTCGGATTCGCATGCTTATTAGATGAAGTATCTGTAGAAAAATCGTTTGAAGCCTAATTTTTTGTTTGTAGTATCAGTTGATCAGATTGCTTGCTTCAGAAGAGGCATTTGGAGTATTTGGACTACATGTGGATGAAAGTGTGCGACCGTATGTTTAGTACTTTAGTCAAATTTTCAGTAAAATATTTCACTTACTTCCCTGTCTCTCTATTCATGACATCATAAGTTTAGCTGTAAGAAAATAAGTGGATAAAATTGAATGTAGAAGTAAAAAGTATAATGAGTAGATGGAATTCAAGAAATTTTATCTAAAATGAAAAGTGTGTCATTTAAAAAGAAACATCACAATTGGTAAATGTGACACAAATATATAAACGAAGGCAGTATTATCATTTAATGCACATTTATTTATAAGGAAACTAGATATTATATTATCCCAATTAGTTTTACAAATGTTGGGAATAGTTTTAATTGTCTAGAAAGTTTAATGTTATACCGACTAATGGTTAGATCACTCATGAAATACCTTGTTCCAATAAATTTTAGGGTCAAATAATTATTATTTATACACTAAGATACATTTTCAAAGTTTTTTAAAGTTATAGGACCATCGTTGCAATAAATAAAAATAAATATTAAATTATCCTATTAATTACATCATCTATAAAATGAACTCATATAATAGTTAGTCAATATAAAACAAAATTGTGGGTTAATGGTTTGCGTCAATAATTAAACAAGATATATATTAATTTTTGTTGACAACAGAAATGTACTAATCTGTGAATGATATAATATAATATATCATACATTATAACATTAATATAGAGAGTGAAAATTACATATCCCATAAATATAGAAACTTTAAAGAGCGTAGGATTGCTAATGCTTATAACATGTTAAAACATCCATTTTTTCAAACAAAATTTGCAACACGTTTAAGTGTTACATTGTCCAAACCTGTAACACTTTTAAAAAGTGCTGTATCTTAAATAAAAATCGTACACTTATTAGAAAAGTGTTATAATGTACGCAACATTTATTTTGAAGTGGTACCTTTTTCCATTGATTAGTAAGTGTTACGTTTGAAGTGTTACGTTTGAAGTGTTACAGTAGGTCTATAGTGTAATAGTGAACACTATTCATTTAGTCAAAATTAGTTAATTTAAAAAGTAAAAATTGAGTAATACATAAGATAATATATTATCGTGTAGGATCTTGTTAGAATCGTCGTAACATCTATTTTCATAGTATCAACTTTTTATTATTTACAAATATATACAATTAAAGATATTAACGGTCAAAAATAATTTTGGTCAACTTGCAAAAGTCAACAAGTGAAAATACAGTTGGGACAAAGGGAGTAATTAAATTAAATAAAACATTCTTTTTTAGAATTATATGAAAATAAATTGTAATTTTATTTATTATTTAAATATTTATACATTTAAAAATTATTTATTTTATTTTTAAAAATTATAAAAAAAACTTACCATTTTTAATATAATTTTGGTTGATTTGGATCGACCCATAACCCAGTCTGACCCAATCCGATCCACTATACTCCCTCTGTCCCAGCTCAAATTACATTAAAAAAAATTCACGCTTATCAAGAAACTTGTCTAACCGTTAATATATTTAACTACGTATAATAATGGCAAATTAAAAAGTTACTTTTGTGAAACTACTTGTCACGACGAATCCAACCATATAACATATGATAATATTATTATTTATATATCCATTCAAATTTGTGATCAAAGTTGGACAGTGAATAGTAACATAAAGGGAAGTGTGCAGTTTGAGGTGGGACAGGGGGTAAGAATTTTAACACGACCCAACCCATTTGACCCAAAAATTTTGGGTCAATTTTGGCCAAAACAGCTGACCCACCCCGACCTGCAGGTCAGCATGACCAACCCTACCTGGAATTGGTGCATTGTCAGCTGTTAGCCGTCTTGTCAAAGATTCACTACTGGAAAACAGGTACATATGCATCGGTATAAATTCATGAGTGCAATTATACAGGTGCGTATGTAACTAATTGCACCGGTATTATCATGTTAACATCATTACCAGTGCAAATAAGTACATACACACCGGTATCTTGTCAACCGGTGTACATTTCACCTATTTTTGCACCGGTGTTGGTTCTGCCAGTGTACAAACTCAAAAATTTTACATCGGTATTATCTGTATAGGTGGTTTTAACCGGTGCATTTGCTTACATGTGCACCGGTTAACGATTACTGATGTGTACATATTTCCCTTTTTTATTGATTTGGCGCCAAGAGAACAACATTTTAAATCGGTACGGAAAATTACCGGTGCAGAAATTAAAAATATGAGGGAAAAATTTGCATTTGTACACCGGTTACTATTAGAACCGATGTAGGAATTGAACACGCACCGGTATTTTCTTAATACTGGTGCATAGGAAATTTCTTTTTGTAGTAATTTGGCGCCAAAACTATTCATTTTGCACCTGTACTATGATCGTACCGGTGCAGAAGAAGAAAATACGTGGATTTTGGCTAAATATCTACACCGGTAACTATTTTTACCGATGAAATAAGCTACAAATGCACTGATAAAGTCTAAATACCAGCGTAGAAAATTGCATTAAATACTCACCGACCACCTTTTTTTAGCGGGTTAAAAATGAGATTTTTGGAAGAAGAGGTTAATTAATGGTGTTTTTTGGTTGATGAAGGCATTGAATTCTCCACAATGAAGGCCCTTGAAGGTACCATTTTTTGAATTACATTTATGGATATTAAGGATTTCATTATGGTTTTGGTTAGTAGAGATATTTACATTTTGTGTTTGATCATTTGATGGTGATTGAGGTAGAATTGTTGATATTAGTTTGTGATTTGTTCTCAAGGTTGTTGTAGTTATAATGATATGGCCTTTGAATCCTATTGTGCTGGACATGTTAAGAATGTTGTAATTGTAATGTCAAATGTTGGTGTATATTGTGCATTTATGATGTTGCATCATTAGGAAGTCATCATGAAAAATTCTATTGTATGAAATGTGTTGAAGTTTGATTGTTGGACATTTATTGATATGTAGAGTTGTATCGCGCCATCGAGAGGCGTAAGCATGTGTATGCCAATGTTAGTAGGGTGAGCGATGAATATATTATATTCGCGGATGAGTTCTTCGAGCATGCTTTTAGTCAAGAGAAGAGAATATTATGTCCCTGTCGTGATTGTGGAAATCAAATTTGTACTGATAAGAAGGACATCCTGAAACTCTATTTGTATAGCTGGGGATTTGTGAAAGATTATGTTGTGTGGACCTTTCATGGGGAAAAATCACCACCGAAAGTGAGAGTTAGTAGTGAGGGAGAGTGTTTTGGGGATGCTAAGTTGGATGACATGCATGAGGAGGTTGTTAACGAGTTTAGAGGGAGACTTGAGGTTTTGGCTAACTTCCTTGGTGGGAAGGATACACCATTGCATCCCGGTTGCAAGAAGAAAGACACGGCCATGTTGTGTTTGATGGTGTTGTTTAATTTGAAAGGTGTAGGATCATGGAGTGATACTAGCATGAATAAATTGCTTAAGTTTTTGAATGAAAAGCTTCCACCCAGTAACGGGGTTCCTGCTAACCTTTATGAAGCTAAGAGAATTTTGTGTCCGATGTGATTGGAGTATGAAAAGATACATGCTTATCCAAACGATTGTGTCCTACATAGGGGTGACCTTAAGGATAAGATTATTTGTCTAGTATGTAACCTGTCGCGTTATAAGAAGAAAAGAAATGTGGTTGTTGGTGGAAAGCATGTTGTGCCGGTGAGGAGGCGGGTTCCCACCAAATGTATGTGGTATCTTCCAATTATTCCGAGGCTAAGAAAGTTCTTTAAGAATGAAAAGGATGCAAAGAACTTGACATGGTGCTTTGATAGGGGAGGTTGTAAAAATGATGATATAATTCAACACCTTGCTGACGCAGACCAGTGGAAAAATTTGATAAGATGTATCCACACTTTGCATCTGAACCTAGGAATTCGAGATTTGCTTTGTGTACTGATGGTATGAACCCATTTGGGAATATGTCCTTGAAACATAGTTCGTGGCCTGTTATGCCTGCCATTTAAAATCTTCCTCCGTACTTGTGCATGAAGAGAAAATATGTGTTGATGTTCATCGTGATTTCAGGCCCGAAACAACTTGGAAATGACATAGACACTTATCTTTCCCCTTTAATAGAAGATTTGAAGGTGTTTTGGTCAGTTGATGCCTTAATGTTTGATGATTGTAGTGGTGAAGAGTTTACATTGAGGGCGGTGCTCTTTTGTACCATAAATGATTTTCCGGCATATGGTAACCTTTCTGGGTATGTGGTCAAGGGTCACAAGACTTGCCCACTTTTTGAGGATGAGACAGATTACTATTAGTTGAGAAATGGGTGAAATACTGTTTATTTAGGTCACCGTAAATTCGTGCAGGTGAAGCACAAGTTGCGGAATAACACGGTTGCATTCGTTGGTGGGAAGAAGAGGAGAAAGGTACCAAAAACTTTGACCGGTGTTGCTATTCACAACAAGGTGAAGAAATTGAATGTTGTTCTTGGTAAGAAGTTATAAAAGAGTGGTGGCGTTGTAGACAAATCATGGAAGAAACGGTCCATTTTCTTCGATTTGTCGTACTGGGAAAATTTGGAGGTTCACCATTGTTTAGATGTCATGCACATTGAAAAGAACGTTTGTGAGAGTCTAATTGGAACGCTTTTGGACATTCCCGGGAACACTACGGATAGCTTGAATGCGAGAAAATATTTAGTGAACCTTGGTATACGGTTGGATCTGACACTAGAGATAAGAGGGAAGTGAACGTACCTGCTCCCTGCTCCTTACAATATGTCAGTTGCCGAGAGGAGATCGGTGTCTGAGAGCATCCAAGGAATAAAGGTACTGTTCGGTTACTCCTCTAATGTTAGTCGGTTTGTGAATGATGAGTTGCATCTTAATGCTTTGAAATCACACGATTGTCAACTAATAAACACCGAGTATAAATGAAATCATACTAATAAAATTGAAATCATACTAATGTTAATTTTGTTAAGTCTAGTCATTTTTTGAACTTATACATTGTGATGTTTGGGGGCCTTATGGTTCACCTTATTCTAGTGGAGCATTTTCATTTTAAACCATAGTTGATGATCATTCCCAGGCTGTTTGGCTTTATTTATTAGTTTCTCAGTCTTAGTACCATTGAAGATGAAGAAGTTTTTTGCACTTGTTCAGACACAGTTCCGACGTCCTATTCAATGGGTTTGGGCTGACAACGCAACCAAATTCCTGCCTCTCAGATCATTTTTTTCTGGAAAGAGGGGTTCGATTTGACACAGTCTAACACCTCACCAAAATGGGTGTGTGGAACAAAAGCACAGCCATATTCTCAATGTTCCTCGTGCTCTTCATTTCCAAGTTCATTTGCCCATTGACTTTTGGGGAGAATGCATTCTTATAACTGGCCAGCTCATCAATCGCACATCAACACCTGTGTTAGTTGGCTAATCACCCCCACCAGCTCATGTATGTTCGTGCACCAGCTTACAACATCTCCGTGTGTTTGGTTGTTTGTGCTTTGCTTCTCACCTTCCACAACCGCATGATAAGTTTGCATCTAGAAGTAGAAAGTGTGTCTTCCTTGGCTATCCTGTAGATAAGAAAGGCTGCTGTGTTTATGGCTTGGAGTCCCGTACTGTGTTTGACAGCCGGGATGTGATATTTTATGAAGATTGCTTTTCGTATACACCAGTTTCAGTGAGGACATTACCTGCTGATCCACTTCCATTACATTTATCTTTTGTTTATGACCACTCTATTCTGGAGCCGTATGATCAGATGAAGTTGCCACTATCCTCTAAGCCACAGACAGTCCCGATGTTGCCAGCTTGGACTCCGAAGAACCCACCGCCCTTCACTGGTCAATGGCCTGATCAGCTCGAGCTACACCCATCCATTATCGAGTCACGGCAACCGTCGTCGGATGCGCCACCATCTCTATCCACCGATCGGCCACTTGTCGCCGAGCTGCGCCTTGCTCCTAAGTTGTAGCCTGAGTCCGTTTGGCTAGTTCGATCTCTGAGCACTCATCTTTGTCAGCCTCCAGCTATTGAAAGATTATATCTGCACTGCTACTTGCTCGACAACCCCCCTCTATTGATCTCTCATCACCTGCTGCATTGTCCTCAGGTACTCGTTACCTTATTGCTAATTATTTTTCCTTTGATAGTTTTTTGGTTTCACATTCTATATTTTTAGCTCCAATTACAGATGTTGTTGATCTAGTTACTTATGTTGATGCTTCTCTCCATTCTCATTGGCGTGCTTCTATGTCAGACGAGATTGATGCACTCGAGTGGAATAATACATGGGTTCTTGCTCCTGTTCCGCCTAGTAAAAAGGCCATTAGATGCAAGTGGGTGTATCAGACCAATTTCAAGGATGATGGTTCTATTGAGCGCTACAAGGCTCATTTGGTTGTTCTTGGTAATTGTCAGATTGAGGGTACTGACTTTACAGAGACATTTGCTCATGTTGCCAAGATAAGTTTGGTTAATCTTTTCTTAGTTGTTGCTGCTATTCGTGGATGGTATTTGCATCAGATGGATGTTCACAATGCAGTTATCCATGGCGATATTGAGGAGGGGCTGTACATGCGTCCGCCTCCAAGTTATACACTCCCGGCGCCTGGTTTGGTTTGAAAGCTTCGTAAATCTCTTTATGGTCTTTGATAAGATCTACAGAATTGGTTTGTAAAGCTTGATGCTGCTCTACGCGTCTTTTGTTTTGTTCAGAGTAAGGCGGATTATTCTTTGTTTTCTTATCTCCGAGATGGTATGTATCATCATGTTCTTGTTTATGTTGATGACCTTATTATTGCTGGCCCATTGCTTGAGATAATGATTAATTTCAAGATGTATTTGTGCTCCTGTTTTCATATAAAGGATCTTAGTACCCTAGAGTATTTCCTAGGCATTGAGATAGCTCATCACCCTGATGGCAAGTTTCTGTATCAACAGAAAAATGTCTTGAATATTTTGTTAGATACTGGGTTATTAGTGGCAAAACCCACTGATTTTCCCATGGAACAACACAACTTGGCACGAGATGATGGTTCATTGTTTGATGATTCGCTAAAATATAGGCGTCTATTTGGGAAGCTCATTTATCTTACCATCACTTGTCCTGAGCTTAGCTATTCAGTTTATACCTTGGCTCAGTTTATGAAGAAACTGCGGTTGGCACATTGGCAGGCTGCACTGCGGGTTTTGCACTATCTTAATAGTCATCCTAGTCAAGGTTTGTTTCTGTCAGCTGAGAGTTCGCTTCAGCTTATGGCATTATTTGATTCTGATTGGGCGGCTTATCCAATTCCTAGGAGATCTTTGACTAGTTATTTTGTGATGATTGGTGAATCTTCAGTTTCTTGGAAGATGAAGAAACAACCGATTGTTTCTCATTCTTTGGCTGAAACAGAGTACCAGGCTATAGAAGTTGCTTGTTGCAAGTTGTTGTGGCTCAAGTGTTTTCTTCGTTCTTTGGGTGTTGCTCATCCTACTATGATTATTGTGATAGTCAAGCAGTCCTTCATATCGAACCCAATCCGGTGTTTCATGAGAGAACAAAACACATCGAGATTGACTGTCGTTTTGGTGAGCGTCGTTTTACTCGCCAAATAAACTGCAAACTAGCACACAGATTAGTATAGTAGAAGCAGGTCGTATCCACAGAAAACGGTGTAATTTCTATCAATTTCAAACTACCAACAAAGTTTGGTTTAGCAACCACGCCTAAGATTTGAGATTTATTTGATAAACTAATGAATTACTAAACTAAAAATAGGGCCAAAATAATGCAGAAAAATGCAGAGATAAATTACGAACAAATATATGGATAACAAAGGATCGGCATAGGTTAATCTTTGGTTCATTTCTTGATCATCGACTACTCAAAAGTCATTTAACCCCCATGAATTAATTGGTTATAAGCAGGAACAGTATTTGCTATTTCCCCTTAATTCCCCTTAAATTTCCAATCGCGAGCAAGTATTTGCTAAACCCGTGATCTTCCTAATTAAGATATTCCTAGCAAGTATTTGCTAAACTAGTTATATCTTAACGATCTTAAGAACTAGGGAACCCAATTTAGACAACAAGCACGTATTTGCATGCAGTTCATCCAATTAATTGTTTATCATCCTGTTATTACAGTCATAATTGTTATCTGTTTTTCACAGGAGGTGCTACTTAATTAGCCATAGCCTAACAAGATTGAGGTGATCAAACTCAAACAAGCAAGCATAGATTTTATGCATAAACAATTAAAAACTCATAGGATTAAATCTCTGAAAACCCGAAGCCTCACAATTCATGAACCATCGAATTAACCTCGTCGATTAAGAATTTAGTTACTCATGATTAAATTAAATAAAACAAGCAATTAAAAATTAAACATGTTAACAATCGAAAAAATAATAAGAAGAAAAATTACCAATGAATAAATATTTGCTGCCCTGCGTTTTTCTCACAAGAAAACAAAACAATGAATAACTTCGTTTGCTCCTTCTTTGTTTTCGCCCAGGAAAACAAGAATCATCTCAATAATTCCCCTCCTCCGTTTTTCGTCCAAAACCAAAAACCAACCAAGTCCGAACTCCCAGATTTCCCTCTCTTCAAATCGTGTAAGCCCACGATTTTTATATGCCAAAAATAAAATCCAAATCCTAACTAATTTTGAAAAATTAGAATTCTTATCTAAAAAGAAATATTCTTCCACTTAATTTCAGCCTAATTACAATTAAATTCTAACTTGGAATAAATAATTAATCCAAGTCTTGGGCTTCATTGCTTCATAACGGCCCAATCACAGTGCTGAATTTTCTGGACTGATTTCCTTCTGGACTGCAACTCCGTAAACTCCCTAACGAGGGATCGGGATCGTTACCTCATTAAAAACCCTTTCGGGAAAAAAGAGTATAACAATCCCCCTTTCATTAGCTTCACCTTAATCGGATCGACTTTACGGAGCAACTTAGTGATCGTTAAACGAAGTACAATTCTGCCACACAAAGGATTCCGGCTAAGGATCAGCTGGAACAGCATTATAGTGCTCCAAAACACGGCTATTCTGCTCCACTACAGCTTTGCTCCAAAAATAGTGATCTATCAACAAAATAAATCAATTAAGTACCAGAAATCACATAAAAGAGCACTAAATTCTTCCAAAAATGAACAACTAAATATCACACATCAAATCCTCACACTTGAGTCATACTTGCCCTCAAGTATGAGATGAGCAATTTCAAAGCAGGTTGTTCATTCAAAATCCCCTCCCCAAACTGACTCTGACTCAACAGAAAATAGAAAATAAAAATAACAGACCAACTATATACATGACACACTTAAAACTCTATTACCCGGACTTTGGTCAAACAATTCAGCATTAAGTTTTCATTTCATGGCTAATCAACAAACATCCCCCTTCCAAGTTCAAGTTTCAGTTCACAAACAAGTGGTGGTCTCATCCCCCTTTAATACTCAATTGAATCCCCCCTACATTGCTCTTTACCCGGCTATCAACTGATCAAAAGGAGACAAGCATGAATTCCTCACGTTTTTCACTCAATCACACAATAAGTAAGGACAGTCACTCAATTATAATCATGCGGTATCCTTAGCCAATACATAACAAGCCAAAAAGGTCTTCAAAGGTTGTAACGGGGCTAGGGGTTGTAACATTGGTGAGATCCTAGGGCTCTAAGGTTCATACAAACATGCACATATGCTCAAGAACAAATCAGTAGAAAATTCCAGCAAATACACATCATCAAAACCAATTTTTCTGGACTGATTACAATACTAATTCAGGTCTGGAATTTTTTTTCTTTCTCTTTTTTTTCTTTTTCGTTTTTTTTTCTTCGTTTTTTCTTCTCTTTTTTTTTTCCTGGGCAAAACAGCTCCCTTTTTCCTTTTCTTTTTTTTTTCTGTCCAGACCAGAATTTTTTTCAAATTACATGCTCATTTATCTCTACAGTGCCATAAGAATATTTTTTCAATAAAATAGGGCACTGGAATCATGAATATGCAATATCAAGCAAGAGCAGAAATTTTCATTTCAAGAACATACATGCATGGGGCAAGAATAGTATAAAGAGAAAAGGCTATGGTTTTTATAGTGGGTTACACAAAGAAAAGGTCAAGGCTCAAAAGAGTTTACTAGAGGATATAAAAGGTAGGCTATATACGATGTGTGGTTAATCCTAATTTGCCTCTTTTTTTACTCATTATGCATCAACCTTAGTTACCACAACTCTCAGAAAAAAGCTTGATGTAGAGAGTGCTCTACTCTAGGCTCAAACCTCACTTTATACTAGGCTTTTTCATGCAAGTCTTGTTCGTCATCCCATGTATCATTTAGCCAAGTTCAGGTTAATTTCAAAGGTTCATCACTAAGCATTTCAAGGGAGATATCAACCAACAAAAGTTTGCTAATATGATTCTTTTACCAGAAAGGTTAATCCATTTTAAAGCCAATTCATTACTCACTGTCATGCTGAACATTTAACCGACTCAAAAAAATAAAATAAAAACATTTTTTTTCTTTTTCAGAATTATTTATTCACAAAACACACAAAAAACAGCAAACAAAGCATATAAAACGTCACACAAACAAGACACTAAAATGTAAAAATGACACCTAAACCTCCTCACACTTAAGCCTTGCTTGCCCTCAAGCAAGCTCGGATTAAAAGCGAGAAGATTCCTAGAGACAATATACATGAAAGGAAAAGAAAAGAAAAGAAAAGACAAGAAGAACCATAAAAGAGAAGGGATAGGGGAACTCATGCGGGGGGGGAACTTTCAAAAATGACATTAGACGCTCAATCTGGGCAGCCTGAAGATCCAGCTTTTGTTGCAAGGATTGCACCTCTGCACGGATGGACAACACCTCATCTTGTACCGAAAAAGTACTGCGGCCTGCATGAGAAGAAGTGGTGCTCGGGCAAGGAATGCCCGGCGCAGAAAACCCTTTTTCAAAGCTCTGGCCTGCAGCTTCGGGTCATCAAATTGGAGGAGGTCCTCCCTGGAATCGACAACAATCTCCGGAGGCAAACCATGGAATTCAGCGGCATTTGGCTCCTCCTCGTCGGTTGAAACGGTGGGAGCCTGTGTGGCCCGTCTCCTAGTACGTTTCGCAGTCGGCTGGGCATCGGCAATGTCATCACTGGAATGATCAATTACTGGATCACGTCGGCGCTTTGGAGCTGAGGGTGTCTTGGACTTGCGTTTCGGCGGCTTCGTCGGCTTGGGTCCGGAAGGTGGTGGCAGTTCCTCCATCACCGGAGAAGATGGCGGTGAAGAAGGTTGCTCCAGCGGTGCTTCAATGAGGATTGACGGTGTGAGTTTTTGCTGGTGGGACAACGCCAATGCCGAAGTCGGTGGCGGCGATTTGACGGATTTTCTCATAGTTTTCTTCGTGAAGAATTTCGGCACCTCATGGCCGGGGAATGGCGGTGACGGGATGGATGAGTGCAGGCCGGCCGGAGCAGATTCAACGGCAGGCTCAAGGTGGTGGTGGGCGGCACGTGGGCGGCGCGTGGGCGGCGTGTGGGAGGCGCGTGGGAGCGCGTGGGAGTGCGTGGGAGTGCGTGGGAGCGGTGGCTTCGAAATCGACGCCGCGGTGGAGTTTCGGCTCCCCTTCGGCGCCATCTCCGAGGACGGATGGTTGCCCAGGCTGGCGGTGGAGACTCGAGGTGGCAGGCGCAGCGGCGGAGGAACTCGGGTTTCACCGGCGAGAGGCGGAGCAGCTCGAGAATCTGGCGGTAGCGACGGAGGAGTTCTGATAACACTGGCGCAGCAGCAGAGCAGCTCGGAGTCACCGGTGCAGCGGCGGAGGAACTTGGGTTTCACCGGAGAGAGGCGGAAAAGGTCGAAAATCACCGGCTCGGCGGCGGAGAAGCTCGCCACTGGAGTCACCGGCTCGGCAGCGGAGAAGCTCGCCACTGGAGTTGCCGGCGCAACGGCGGAGAAAGGCGGAGGAGCTCGGATTTGATGAGCAGATTTGATGAAGATTTGAGCAGCTCAAGGAAAGTGACGAGTTGATGTGGTTTGGAAAGAGATAAAGGAGCAATTTGCAACCTAATCCCCCCAATTTCTCCCTTTTCTGATTGTGACCCCATACTTCCTACAACACAACCATCACCCTTCCAAAATTAAAATTTGGCCCCAAACTTTTCATACAGCCAATTCTCATTCCTACACATAAAAACAAAAACGAATTAAAGCCCTTTTTTTATTTTTAATTTTCGAAACAAAAACATAAATTTGAAAGAATTTGTAAGAAAACAAAATAAAAAGAAAAGAACTCTGGGTTGCCTCCCAGTAGCGCCTTTGTTTACAGTCTTTGGCTAGACTTTCCGATACGGTCAATCAGAGTGGGGTGGGTATAATGGAATTTCTTCCACTATTGCCACTTGAGAAGCATCATAAAATGGCTTGAGGCGATGACCGTTGACAAGGAACACCTTGTTTGTATCCATGCTCTTAATCTCCACTGCTCCATTTGGCCAAACAGAGGTTACTTCAAATGGCCCTGCCCATTTCGACTTAAGTTTACCAGGCATTAACCGAAACTTGGACTGAAAAAGTAGCACCTTGTGCCCGACCATGAACTCCTTAGACCTTAGATTCTTATCATGCCACATCTTCGTTCGCTCCTTGTACCACATAGCATGATCATATGCCTCCAATTGCAGTTCTTCCAACTCTTGAAGCTGGAATTTTCGCTCTTCCTCACACTTGCTAGTTGTCATGTTCATTTCCTTGACAGCCCAGTATGCCTTGTGCTCAAGCTCCACTGGTAGATGGCACATCTTTCCAAAGATAAGTCTGTAAGGAGACATTCCAATAGGCATCTTGTAAGCGGTGTGATATGCCCACAGAGCATCCTCCAACCTCTTGCTCCAATCCTTCCTCGAAGGATTAACTGTCTTCTCCAACACTTGCTTAATCTCTCTGTTGGATACTTCTGCTTGGCCATTAGACTGCGGGTGGTAAGTGGTAGCAAGCCGATGATGAACACCATATTTCTTCATGAGGGCTTCAATGGTGCGGTTTTTGAAATGAGTTCCTTGATCACTAATGATCGCTCGTGGCACTCCGAATCTGCTGAATATGTTAGATTTCAAAAACCCTGCCACAACTTGAGAATCATTAGTTCGGGTGGCTTTTGCTTCCACCCACTTCGATACATAATCAACCGCAAGTAAAATATATAAATTACCGCAAGAACTAGGAAAAGGACCCATAAAATCCATGCCCCACACATCAAATATTTCACACACAATTATGGGTACTTGAGGCATTTCTTCACGTTTAGATATGTTTCCTGTCTTTTGGCAATTTTCACAACTCTTGCAAAAAAGATAAGCATCTCTATGAAGAGTTAACCAAAAGAAACCACTATCAAGCACCTTACGCGCAGTGCGTTTAGGACCAAAATGACCACCGCAAGCAAAATAATGACAATGTAAAAGAATTGTACCTTGTTCTTCTTCAGAAATGCATCGTCGAATGATTTGATCGGAGCCTATCTTCCAAAGGTAAGGCTCATCCCAGATATAATGCTTGCTATCACTCTTTAACTTCAACTTCTGAGCAGGACTGAGAGTAACCGGCATCTCTTTAGTGGTAATGTAGTTCACAATATTGGCAAACCATGGATCTGTCGCCGATTTACCATGCAGTGGTTCCGTCCGGGGCCTCTGTTTGGCCAAATCGAGGCCTGTCACAGCATACAGGTATTCTTCGGGAAAGGGCCTCTGTTTGGCCAAATCGAGGCCTATCGCAGCATACAGGTATTCTTCAGGAAAGCATTCCTGAATAGGGACTTCATCCTCAGGTTTCACCAAGCGACTTAGGTGATCTGCAACATGATTCTCAGCACCCTTCTTGTCTCGTATTTCCCAATCGAACTCTTGTAACAACAAGATCCATCTAATAAGCCTTGGCTTCGACTCCTTCTTCGTGAACAAGTACTTCAAGGCTGAGTGATCGGTATAGACGATGATCTTTGATCAAAGCAAGTAGGATCTAAACTTCTCAAGAGAAAACACCACTGCCAACAACTCTTTTTCAGTGGTGGTGTAGTTGCATTGAGCTGGGTTCAATGTCTTTGATGCATAATAAATCGCATGGCTCTCTTTCCCTACCTTTTGTCCCAAGACTGCTCCAACTGCATAATCGCTTGCATCACACATCAACTCAAATGGCAGATCCCAATTCGGTGGTTGCATTACAGGGGCTGAGATGAGCTTCTCCTTCAGTATATCAAAAGAAAGTCTGCGCTCCTCGGTCATCTCAAAAGGAACATCATCTTGAAGGAGCTTTGTTAAGGGTTGTGCAACCTTTGCAAAGTCCTTAATAAACCTTCTGTAAAATCCAGCATGCCCCAAAAAACCACGTATCTCACGAACATTGGTAGGATATGGAAGTTGCTCTATGTTCTCAACCTTAGCCTTGTCCACTTGAATTCCTCTTTCCGAAACCACATGTCCCAAGACTATGCCTTCATTCACCATAAAGTGGCATTTCTCATAATTCAGCATAAGGTTCCGCTTCACACATCGAATCAAGACCTGTTCCAAATGACCCAAGCATACCTCAAACGAATTCCCATAAACTGTAAAGTCATCCATGAATACCTCAATGCTCTTCTCAATCAAGTCGGAGAAAATGCTCATCATGCATCTCTGGAAGGTGCCTGGAGCATTGCATAATCCGAAAGGAATTCTCCTATATGCATAAGTGCCAAAGGGACATGTAAATGTGGTCTTTTCTTGGTCTTCCGGGTTCACGCAAATCTGAAAGTACCCACTGTATCCATCCAAGAAACAGAAGAAATTATTCCCGGCCAATCTTTCCAGCATTTGATCGATGAAGGGGAGTGGAAAGTGATCCTTGCGAGTCGCGGCATTCAACTTCCGATAGTCAATGTACATCCTCCATCCAGTGACCAAACGAGTAGGCACCAACTCATTCTTTTCGTTCTTTACCACTTGAAAACCAGATTTCTTCGGCACCACATGAACCGGGCTCACCCATTTGCTGTCTGAGATGGGGTAGATAATTCCCAAGGAAAGGAGTTTGAGGACTTCCTTGAGAACAACTTCTCTCATGTTGGGGTTCAGCTTCCTCTGAGCATCTCGAGCAGGCTTAGCATCATCTTCCATTAAAATATGATGCGTACAAATGTCGGGGCTGATCCCTGTAATGTCTGCGAGGGTCCACCCAATCGCTTTTTTGAACTTTCTTAACAGTGCAATCAACTGCTCCTCTTGAGAATCTGACAACCTTGCACTGATAATCACCGGGAGAGTCTCATCATCCCCTAGGTAAACATACTTCAGATTCGGGGGAAGATTCTTCAACTCCAGTATAGGTGGTGAAATATCGGAGGGAATGGGCTTTTCAAATTTGAACTCACCCCCTGATAGCCTCTGTTTGGCCAAACAGAGGCCTGCGTCAGTACGCAGGTATTCTTCAGGAAATTCGATTTCACCCCCTGATAGCCTCTGTTTGGCCAAATCGAGGCCTGCGTCAGCATGCAGGTATTCTTCAGGAAATTCGAACTCACCCCCTGATAGCCTCTGTTTGGCCAAACAGAGGCTTGCGTCAGTACTCTTCACTTCTTCCTGCGAGCTGATTGAGTACAACGATTCATCTATTTCCTCATCACTCAGATTCTGTGTCTTCTCGTTGTTTGAATCAGTGGGTGGTAGCATGTCAATCTCATCCTGCAAGAATTCAGTCTCAAGGTATTCTTGGACGAGAGGGTCAATGGCATCAATGGCATAAATATTTTCAGCATCTATGGGTTTTTTCATTGCATCATCAATACTGAAAGTATATTTTTCACCATAATAATCAAGACAAATAGTTCCCTTTCCCACATTAATTATTGTATTAGCTGTTCTTAAGAAAGGCCGACCTAACAACACTCCGGAGGTTCCTTTACCACTAGCATGATTCATCTTCACTACATAAAAATCCGCAGGGTAAACAAAATCATTAACTCTTACGAGAACATTTTCTAACAACCCTTCAGGATATACACATGATCTATCTGCCAATTGGATTATTACTCTAGTATTTACCATTTCTGCTCCACTCAAAGAATTGTAAACAGATAATGGCATCACATTGATAGATGCTCCTAAATCACACATGGCAGAATCAATCTTAACATTTCCAATAAAACATGGCAAAGAGAACATACCAGGGTCCTTGCACTTCTGAGGCAAATCTCTTTGAATTACAGCTGAAACCGACTCGCCCATTATGACCTTGCTTGAGTCTTTAGGTTTCCCTGCAATAAAATCTTTCAAAAACTTGCTCACAAGCGGGAGCCTTACAGCCTGCAAGAAAGGTAGGTTAATCTCCATTTTTCCAAAGATAGATAAGAAATCAACAGGATCCTCTTTCTTTCTAGCTAAACTACGTGGAAAAGGAGGAAGAATTTTAACTGGAGGATCATTCTGACCCAACCTTGGGTTTGACTCCTTGGTTTGGTCAAAATGCCCTTGTACCTCACTTTCTTTTTCTGTCGGGAGCCTCTGTTTGGCCAAATCGAGGCCTCCTGCAGACTGCTCTGACTGCTCCTTAGCTCCTTTTGCTGCGGTCTTCGGAGGTAGTGGCTCAAGCTCCTTTCCACTTCTTAACGTGATCTGATTGGCCGTCTCTCTGGGGTTGAGTTGCACTTGAGATGGTAATCCAGGTTGCTTCATCCGGAGCTCATTCATCGAGTTTGAGTGCCCATCATCATGTCTAGCTTTTCATCCATAGACTTCCCTTGAGGAGGTTGTGGATTCTGAGCATATGGAGGGGGAGGAGCTCGATGGGGTGGAACATATGGTTGCTGTACTGGATTTCCCGGATCTCGCCATCGAAAGTTGGGATGATCTCTCCATCCCGGATTATAGGTAGCTGAGTACGGGTCCCTCTTTGGCTGCCTTTCATTCCAATTCCCCATTGCATTGGTCTGGACAGTTTGCTCATCCATCGCGAAATGACACTGCAGGGTGACGTGGCCGAAGGTGCCACAAATTTCACAAGGTTTCTCTTGAGGACCGGCTGTGGTGCTAGCGACTGTAACCTTATCCACCACCTTAGATAGTACCCTTTCCATCCTGTCCATCCTCTCCTTAAAATCATCTTGGCTCGAGGGCTCTGTTTGTGCCACCTTTTTCAGGATTCGGATCTCATCAGTGTCATACTCCTTCTTGGAATTTATCAACTTTTTCACTATCTCCTTTGCTTCATTGACTCTGATTTCTGAAAATCCACCATTGCTTGCGGTATTTAGCAAATCCTTGTTTGCAGCTGTGGATCCTTGATAGAAATACTGTAGCAGTTGCCCCTCCGTGTATCGATGGTTAGGGCAACGATCTACCAATCGTCTGAACCTTAGCCAAAATGTACTCAGTGGCTCATCATACTCCTGCTTGATGCTCGAAATTTCTTTCCTCAGGGCATCCGTCTTAGTGGCTGGAAAGAAATAGTCCAAAAATAGCTTCTTGAGCGCATTCCAGGAAGTGACGGAGTTAGGAGCCAAGCTTGAAAACCACTGGTTCGCTGTCCCTGACATGCTGAACGGAAAAGCCACCAACTTGAATTGATCTTCTGTGACACCAGCTGGTCTTTTCTGAACCTTACAAATCTTGATGAACTCGTTCAAGAAATTGTAAGGGTCTTCGTTACTCTTCCCATAGAACTTCGGAAGAACATTCAGCAGTGCAAGCTTTATCTCCACAGTGGTCGCATCATCTGGCAAAGAAATAGGTGTGGGAGGGTCTTCTTTGCTGTGCCCCGTTAATTCCCACATGTACGGATTGTCAGCATTGGGATCTGCCTCTCCTCTGTCCCCCATTACAGTGTCAAGAACGGATTTAATCTCTGATTCGGATTCTGTCTCGGAAACAGCCTCTGTTTGGCCAAACAGAGGGTCTGCGGCAGCTTTCAGCTTCCTCTCCCTGGCGAGTTTGTAATTCTTCCTAGCTGTCTTTTCAACTTCAGAATCAAATATCAATTCCTGCTCCTAGGACCTGGTCATATACCAATAACTAAAAAAAACAAAAAATTAGTAGCAAAATAAATAGAAATTAACTACCATTTCCCCGGCAACGGCGCCATTTTGGTGAGCGTCGTTTTACTCGCCAAATAAACTGCAAACTAGCACACAGATTAGTATAGTAGAAGCAGGTCGTATCCACAGAAAACGGTGTAATTTCTATCAATTTCAAACTACCAACAAAGTTTGGTTTAGCAACCACGCCTAAGATTTGAGATTTATTTGATAAACTAATGAATTACTAAGCTAAAAATAGGGCCAAAATAATGCAGAAAAATGCAGAGATAAATTACGAACAAATATATGGATAACAAAGGATCGGCATAGGTTAATCTTTGGTTCATTTCTTGATCATCGACTACTCAAAAGTCATTTAACCCCCATGAATTAATTGGTTATAAGCAGGAACAGTATTTGATATTTCCCCTTAATTCCCCTTAAATTTCCAATCGCGAGCAAGTATTTGCTAAACCCGTGATCTTCCTAATTAAGATATTCCTAGCAAGTATTTGCTAAACTAGTTATATCTTAACGATCTTAAGAACTAGGGAACCCAATTTAAACAACAAGCACGTATTTGCATGCAGTTCATCCAATTAATTGTTTATCATCCTGTTATTACAGTCATAATTGTTATCTGTTTTTCACAGGAGGTGCTACTTAATTAGCCATAGCCTAACAAGATTGAGGTGATCAAACTCAAACAAGCAAGCATAGATTTTATGCATAAACAATTAAAAACTCATAGGATTAAATCTCTGAAAACCCGAAGCCTCACAATTCATGAACCATCGAATTAACCTCGCCGATTAAGAATTTAGTTACTCATGATTAAATTAAATAAAACAAGCAATTCGAAATTAAACATGTTAACAATCGAAAAAATAATAAGAAGAAAAATTACCAATGAATAAATATTTGCTGCCCTGCGTTTTTCTCACAAGAAAACAAAACAATGAATAACTTCGTTTGCTCCTTCTTTGTTTTCGCCCAGGAAAACAAGAATCATCTCAATAATTCCCCTCCTCCTTTTTTCGTCCAAAACCAAAAACCAACCAAGTCCAAACTCCCAGATTTCCCTCTCTTCAAATCGTGTAAGCCCACGATTTTTATATGCCAAAAATAAAATCCAAATCCTAACTAATTTTGGAAAATTAGAATTCTTATCCAAAAAGAAATATTCTTCCACTTAATTTCAGCCTAATTACAATTAAATTCTAACTTGGAATAAATAATTAATCCAAGTCTTGGCCTTCATTGCTTCATAACGGCCCAATCACAGTGCTGAATTTTCTGGACTGATTTCCTTCTGGACTGCAACTCCGTAAACTCCCTAACGAGGGATCGGGATCGTTACCTCATTAAAAACCCTTTCGGGAAAAAAGAGTATAACAATCCCCCTTTCATCAGCTTCACCTTAATCGGGTCGACTTTACGGAGCAACTTAGTGATCGTTAAACGAAGCACAATTCTGCCACACAAAGGATTCCGGCTAAGGATCAGCTGGAACAGCATTATAGTGCTCCAAAACACGGCTATTCTGCTTCACTACAGCTTTGCTCCAAAAATAGTGATCTATCAACAAAATAAATCAATTAAGTACCAGAAATCACATAAAAGAGCACTAAATTCTTCCAAAAATGAACAACTAAATATCACACATCAATGACCTTATTATTGCTGGCCCATTGCTTGAGATAATGATTAATTTCAAGATGTATTTGTGCTCCTGTTTTCATATAAAGGATCTTAGTACCCTAGAGTATTTCCTAGGCATTGAGATAGCTCATCACCCTGATGGCAAGTTTCTGTGTCAACAGAAAAATGTCTTGAATATTTTGTTAGATACTGGGTTATTAGTGGCAAAACCCACTGATTTTCCCATGGAACAACACAACTTGGCACGAGATGATGGTTCATTGTTTGATGATTCGCTAAAATATAGGCGTCTATTTGGGAAGCTCATTTATCTTACCATCACTTGTCCTGAGCTTAGCTATTCAGTTTATACCTTAGCTCAGTTTATGAAGAAACTGCGGTTGGCACATTGGCAGGCTGCACTGCGGGTTTTGCACTATCTTAATAGTCATCCTAGTCAAGGTTTGTTTCTGTCAGCTGAGAGTTCGCTTCAGCTTATGGCATTATTTGATTCTGATTGGACGGCTTATCCAATTACTAGGAGATCTTTGACTAGTTATTTTGTGATGATTGGTGAATCTTCAGTTTCTTGGAAGATGAAGAAACAACCGATTGTTTCTCATTCTTTGGCTGAAACAGAGTACCAGGCTATAGAAGTTGCTTGTTGCAAGTTGTTGTGGCTCAAGTGTTTTCTTTGTTCTTTGGGTGTTGCTCATCCTACTAGGATTATTGTGATAGTCAAGCAGCCCTTCATATCGAACCCAATCCGGTGTTTCATAAGAGAACAAAACACATCGAGATTGACTGTCGTTTTGTTCGTGATTTGATTTAGTCTGGTGATGTGGTTACTTATCATATTCGTACTTCCAGTCAACCAGCAGATTTGTTTACTAAGGTGCTTGGACGACAGTTCTTTTAGACTTTTCTAGGCAATTTGGCATTCAGGATCCACGTGCTCTAACTTGAGGAAGAGTGTAGGAGATATTTTGTGAATATCTTCTGCAGTATTATTGTACCCAAGATAGAATCATTTTTCATTTGTGATTTTGTATTGATGTGTCCATTTTATATGCATTACTTAGTAGTATTTAGGATCACTTTTGTGCTCTTTTATTATCGAGAGCTTGTGTTTTACCTTGAAATTCTCTTAGGAGAGGTAAGAGCAACTTTATGCTCTTTTACCTCTTCTAAGTGGATTTTGTGTGACGAGGGAAGAACACGGAAGCAACGAAGACCGGAAGACATTGAAGACTACACTTTCGAAGACTTTTGAATACTCCCTTCGAAGACATGAAGACCGGAGGCCATTGAAGACCATTTTTGGAGCCGTTGAAGACTTGAAGATTGAGAGGGATGACTATGAAGAAGAAGAAGAAAACATGCAAAATTCTGGCACCCGTCGCGAGTCGCGACGGACTCATTGCGACCAACATGTTCGTCGCGAGTCGCGACAGCCACTGACCAGAAATTCACTTTATCTTCTTCGCACTATAAATACCACTCTCTTTCCTCCTCTTCTCCAGCTTTGCCCAGCCCATTTTTCTCTGGTTTTAGGGCTTGAAAACCCTTGGTTTTCTTCTCTTCCTTTTCTTAGTTTTTGTAGTTTAATTATGTCTTTTGTTGTTCTAGCTTAGTTTTTACCTTGGGAGCAAAGGATTGAAGCTTCCATTTCTATGTAGTAATTTTTATCTATCTATTTGGTGTTTTTGCTATTGTGCATTTATTGTGCTTTTAATGTTAATTGTTGATTTCATTGATGTTGTTGAGAGCTTGAGCATATGAAATACTTGTATGAATTGCTAGCTAGGGTTTGGGGGATTTGGGTTGATTTCCCCCCTGTTCTTGTTAGGAATGTATGAGTATGATTTAGAGCTTTTGATTGTGTTGATGGATTGATAATGTGCTAGATGAATGTGATTGATGTTGAACTCTTTGTCATGTTCGTTTGTGTAGCAAACGAGAGAGTTATATGCTCTTGGATGAATGTGCATTGCACATTCATCCAATCTCGTGTAATTGCATGAATTGGTTAAATGCTTAGTCACGGTGTAGTGGTCATAAGCATTGCCAAGCTTGTTGGTTCTTCGTGCTAAATGCCATCAATGGGATACCTTGAGTCGTGGTCTTGACAACGGGAGTCATTGGTGAGGTTTGACAAGAGATGTCGAATTCACTCTTGCAAACTACGAACTAAGAAGGATGGAAGATTTATCTTCACAACAAGTAGTTGAAGTATTGAATAGATGATTTTAATTCATCCTTGAAGCATTTGTTATTTAGCATTTATGTATTCTTAATGGTGTGTTTCACTTCATTTGTGCCATGAGTTGTTTGAGAATAGGGAGTGTTTGTATGATTGAATTGGTTAGGTGTTAGGAACGTGACGAATTCCGTAGCTCCTTTGCATGAAAATCTATGAATGTGAACTTAGAACTTCTTGTGCATAATGTGTTGTGATTCTTGTTAGAGAGGCATGTTAATGTTAAGCCAAGTAAGGAATGCGATAGGATGAGTGAATGGTTCAATGATCTATATTAGGTTTGGAAGTGGATATCCATTGCCCCCAAGGCTTTATCTTTGTAGTTTTAAAACCCCTTTTCTTAGTTTTGTTTGATGATTAGCATAGTCACCTGACCTTGCTAGTTATCTTGTCTTTTTACTTTCGTAACTTAGGAACAACCAACCAACCAACCCCCCATTTTACTTGCTTTTATGTGTGTGTATATATCTACTCCTAGCATAATATCAACTATTTGTGCTTAAGCGCTTAGGAAGATCACTCTTCTCCTTGGACGACCCCGATTTGCCGCTATCTACCTAGTTGTAGAAAGTAAGCAAAAAGGGCTTATAAATTATCTTTGCATAGGGGTGCGACGACCGCCCGCTATCATGTATATGCTGTGTATATGTTGTACCCTTGTATCATCAAATGAAATTACACGTTCATATTTTACACTTTCATTTTCTACAATACTTCCAACTAGCATACATTGTTCGTGTGTTTAAAACGTTTGTTAATTGTTTTAATTACATTGTATATACTTTCATTTTCTACAAAAACTTCCGACTAGTAATAAACATTATATACATTGTTCGTGTGTTTAAAACATTTGTTAATTGTTTTAATTACTTTGTATATACTTTCATTTTCTACAAAAACTTTCGACTAGTAATAAACATTATATTTATGTTAATAAATGAGTGATTAGTATATATACAAAATCAAAAAGAAATTGTGGAATATAAAGTGTAAAGTGTTAAGTGTTCATTCTTCAGCAATATTGAAATTGCAATTAAAACCATTCCCCATTTGGTGTTGACGGTATCAAATATCAATCCCGCCAGGACAATCCAGAATGCACAAGATTTCAACCCTTGAAAAAAAGAACCCAAATATGTAGTTGTATTTTTTCCAAGACCTTTCATTCTTTTTCTTACCATTATTTCTTTTATTTTGAGTCATTTCTTTTCCCTAATTCTTAACAGCAGTTGGTGAATCAACAGACCAATCCTTAAGAAACAACTAAATATGAAATATCAATATTGGATTTTGATAGCTACTGAACAATTGGGGAAATAAGAGAAACATCTGGAGGTTCGTATTCAGAAGCAGAAGAAGTCGCGCAGTAATTTTTGGAGGAAAAACAATTTGGCAGCGTACGAGGAGTGTTTAGCTAGGGATTCAAACGAATCTCTAAAGACCCGCTTCTTGATACAATGAATTAAATCAAATCGACTCAAGGAAGGAGAAGAATATCTCAGTTTCTTGTTTATCAAATCTAAATTACAAATATAAAGAATAGAGCTATAAATTGACTCTCAATTTTAATCACAATCGCTATAGAAAGAGTAATCCTAACCTAACTAAAAAACTTAACCAAAACCAACTTGAATAAGGAAATTAAAATAAAGAAGCCTAAACCTATCCTTAAATTATAGGAACTCGAATATGGCGCTAATCCTAACCCTAAGATGTTGCTGCATCAAGACCCCCAGGTGAGAAGAACTTGTCCTTGAATTTTGACCGTCAACTTGTGTCGCGACTAGGCCTCCATCGGCTCGCTCGTTTTGGCGATAGAGTATTTTCGTAAAAAAAATTCTTTGATATGTGTTCTCGTACCCACCGCGTGATGTCTCCAAATTTTCTATTTCTTCCTCGGTGCTCCTGTTGTTTCTCAGGTTGTTGTCACGTGTAGTCTCCGTGCTTGTGCATCTTTCCTGAACCACTCTACAGATTCTTGAATGAATCGATGCCACAGTCACTGCGAACTTCGGCGCCAGTGGACTCATTCGGTGTGGCCGCATCGCTGGCCTTACTTGGCACCAAAACAATTTTTTCGTATGCGACTCCATTATACTCCGCCTTATCAAATATGGGGTTTTCATATAAGGCCTCGGCGTACACAGTGTTTTCGTACAAGGGAAAGTTGTACACGGTCTTGTTACAAATGGCTTCGATGTACTCGTCGTATATGGGGTTGCCGTATACTACCTTCATCGTACAGGCGGTGTCATACAAGGGTGTGTCGTACTCCGTCTCATCGTACTCTAGAATAACCACCTGGAATTCAGGGATTTTGAACCTAAAACCCTGCTCCCAATGCCAATCCACTTCTTGCGATACAATAGGGTTTGCGCCCCCTCCTGCTAAGGGATTCTCGCCTTCATCAGAGTCATCGTGATGCTCGTCCTGATGTTCTGGCAATGGCGGTGGTGCTTGCTGCATTGTGAGTGCTTGCATTGCTACGACGAGTTGTGGAATCTGGTCTTGGATGTGAGCAAGGGTTTGTCATGTGATTTCCACTTCAGATTGTAGTGGATCACATCGAGGTCTTGCCATGCGAAAGTGTTTTGCTCTACCTAGCGCAGTGTGCGGACAATGTTTCAACTCATTCTAGGGATTCGAACAAATCTCTAGAGACTTGGTTCTTGATATGATGAAATTAAATTTAATCGAATCAAGGGAAGATAAGAATATCTCATCTTTCTTATTTATCAAATCTGAATTACAAAGGTAAAGAATAGAGCTATAATTAGACTTTCAATCCTAATCACAATTGAAATAGAAATGAGTAATCCTAACCTAACTAAAACAAACTTAACCAAAACCAACTAGAATAAGGAAATTAAAATAAAGAATCCTAACCCTAACCCTAACCCTAAATTAAAGGAGCTCAAAATTGGCGCTAACCCTAACCCTAAGATGCTGCTGCATCACAATTTCAAGCTGAATCTCAAGCCAAAACCATGGTTGATAAGGAGACCAAGCTGTGCACAAAGTTCGAGGAAATTTCTTTAACCGATTAGCTTCACTCCAGACTAAATTTTAGGTGATTCTTTAATTGATAAACTTATTTCTTCTTTGATGGTTTGGTTATGGTGGAGGAGGAGTGGGCTTTTACAAGCCGCGGTGTTTAGTGTGTTTTTGGAAGACAGACAGAGGACCCGTGAGAAGAAAAATAAGAGGAAAAGAAGAAGGGAAAGATAATATTAGATCTTTCTTATAGCCCAAAATTGACCAGTGAGGTGACCTACAAATTTCCTTCCATTTCCTATAATATCTGGTGAAACGATCTGACATGAGAGACTTTCTCTTAATGATTCGTTTACTTGCATTTCAGCTTTGACCTACTCACATGCATCATTATATCATACATTACAGCTCAACTTTTAAACACTTAATTTTCCTAAACATTCTTCTACACTCAATCACTTGTTTTTTTTATTAGTTTGTAAAATATGAATGTATGTTTTCATTGATTGTACAATGGTACAATATATAGACAACATTTACAGAGTCAAGTAAGGAAAATGATTCTATCTAAGGTAGAATTCTATCTAAGGAATTCTATCTAAGGTATAATAATATTGCAGAAGATATTCACAAAATATCTCCTACACTCCTCCTCAAGTTGAAGCATGTGGACCTTGAATGCCCAACTTGCCAAGCAAAGTCTGAAATTTCTATCGATAAAGTGCCTTTGTAAACAAATCTGCCGGCCGGCTAGCAGTCTGAATATGATAAGTAACCACAACACTAGACTGTATCAAATCACGAACAAAGTGACAATCAATCTCAATATGCTTCATCCTCTCATGAAAAACTGGATTGGCGGCAATATGAAGAGCAGCCTGACATCGTAGTACAAATGCATCGGAGTAGGATGTACCACTCCCAACGAATTAAGAAAGGACTTGAGCCATAATAATTCACAACATGCGACTGCCATAGCCCGATATTTTGCTTCAGTCGAAGACCGAGAAATAATAGGCTGTTTCTTCATCTTCCAAGAAACTAGATATTCACCAATCATCACAAAATATCCAGTCAAAGATCTCCTAGTGATTGGGCAAGCAGCCCAATCAGAATCACAAAATGATGTAATCTGAAGAGAACTCTTAGCAGATAGAAACAAACCTTGACCACGATGACTCTTCAAGTAATGCAGAACATGCAAAGCTGCATGCTAATGCGCCAAACGTGGTTTCTCCATGAACTAGGCCATGGTATGGACTGAATATCTAAGCTCGGGATGAGTGATGGTAAGGTAAATGAGCTTCCCAACAAGTTTGCAATACTGCGCAGAATTATCAAACAAAGAGCCATCATCTTGCGCCAAATTGTGTTGTTCCATGGGAAAATCGGTGGGTTTAGCTGGCAATAAGCCAGTATCAGAAAAAATATATATTTTCGCTGAGATAGAAACATCCCATCAGGCCGACGAGCTATCTCAATGCCTAAGAAATAATTCAGAGCACCAAGATCCTTCATATGAAAACAAGAGAACAAATACACTTTGAACTTGGTCATCATCTCAGGAGAGGAACCATCAATGATAAGATCATTGACATAAACCAATACATGAAGAGAAACTCTATCCTTAAAGTAAGAAAACTGTTGTGCGGAATGGAGAAAGTACAGAAAATATGAACGAAAATAACAAGACACAAGATTTACGTGGTTCACCAATTTTGGCTACATCCACGGGAGATGGATTCACTATAGTAGGTAGCAAGTTACAGACGCCAAGAAATTGGCCAGAATTCTACCTATCTAAGTGCAGAACATAATTAGTGTTTACAGAGAAGAGAGAGACAATTTATATGCTGTCTCCACTAAACCCTAACAAACTGGGCCAAAATGTAATTTGGCCCAAATCAACAGCAGGGTAGCGAGACCCCCGTTTAGCCGGGGGCGTCTGCCGCCCCCCGGACCCCCAGGCCAGGGTCGCAGAAGCGGCTATTACAGTATTCAAGGCATACCAACAAAAACAAGGAGTAATACACCTTACTCTGAACAAACCCAAAGAGACGGAGAGCCACTGCAAGTTTAGCAAACTAATTCCGCAGAGCATGGTGTAATCCGTAAAGAGATTTGTGAAGCTTGCAAACTAACCCAGGTGGCGGAAGTGTATAACTAAGAGGTAGACACATGTACACCTCCTCCTCAAGATCACCATGCAAAAATGCATTGTGAATGTCCATATGATGAAGATCCTAACCACAAATAGCAGCAACAGCCAAGAAAAGATGAAAATAACTCATCTTCGTAACAGGAGCAAACGACTTAGTAAAGTCAGTCCCCTCAATGTTACGATTACCAAGAACAACCAAACGAGCCTTGTAATGCTCAATGGAACCATCAGACTTAAACTTAGTCCGATAAACCCACTTACAACCATAGCCTTCTTGCCAGGAGGAAGAGGAGCAAGAACCCAAGTATTATTACGCTCTAGAGCATTACTCTCATCAAAGATAGCCTCATGCCAATGAGCATGGTGATAAGCATAAGAAAAAGTAATTGGATCAGCAGTATCTGTCACTGCAGCCAAAAATCTATAATGCGAAACTGAAAAATTACTACAAGAAACATAATCAGTGATAGGGTAACACGTACATGAGGACAATGAATCCGAGGATGTGGGATCAATAGAGGGGGGGGGGGGTTTATGGAGCGAGTAGCAATGCTTATGTAGTCTTTATATTTAGCTGGAGACTAACGAAGTTGAGTGCTGGGATGATGTACATCAGTTGGAGCAGTTGGAGGTGAAGCAGACACTGTCTCATCAGGAGCGGCCAAGGACGGCCGCGACTAGAGCTCAAGAAGGACTGGCCACGGGTCTGGGCTAGCGACCACGGATGACCATGATAGGTAGTCTGGCTGCAGTTCTTGCCGAGAAACCACAAAGGGCCGAGGCTGGAGAGTTGGCCGTGGTTCTGGGTGTGCACCCACAGATGGTTGCTGGAGAAGGAAAGTCTCAGTCGGCCGCAGCCTAAGGAGATTGGCCTCGGTCGGCCCCGGTCCATGGTGAGTGGCCACAGGCAGCTTCGGGGGAAGGATAACCTCGATTGGCCCCAGTCCGTGGTGATCGGCCTTGGTCGGCCCCAGTCTATAGCAAGCAGCCTCGGTCAGCCCTGGTTGATCGGTCTCGATTGAGCTCAGCTTTGCACGTTGCATCACACAGAGACTGGGCAACTCCTTCGGGTTGAATGGCTCAGACACAGAGTCGTAGATATTGGCAGGTGATGGAGATCGATCTGCTAATGGCGATTTTACAGAAGCAAGTGCAAACGGGAAACCGACTTTATAAAATATTACATCTCAGCTCTCAAACATAGTTCGAGACTCCAAGTTGTAAACACACCATGCTTTCTTATCAACAGGGTAGCCAAGAAATATGCACTTCCAACTTCTAGATGCCAACTTATCACGCGGCCAGGGAAGCAGAGAGGCAAAACACAATGAGCCGAACACACAGAGATGACTGTAATTTGGTGCACGACCGTACAGGAAGTGATGAGGCATTCAGCCATCTAACACAGGTGTTGGCGTGCGATTAATGAGGTAAGTCATTGTAAGAATGCATTCTCCCTAAAAATCAATGGGCAAATGAGCTTGAAAACGAAGAGCACGAGCAACATTAAGGATATGCATGTGCTTCCATTCCACATGCCTATTTTGCTGAGGTGTGTAGACTGTGAAGGTCTCAAAACGAACACCTTTCCCCAGAAAAAATGATCTGAGAGGAAGAAATTTGGTTCTTTTGTCTGACCAAACTCGTTGAATGGGATGGCAGAACTGTGTGTGAACAAACGCAAAGAACTCCTTCATCTTCAATGGTACTTGAGACTTAGAAACTAATAAATAAACCCAAACAGCTCAGGAATAGTACTCAACTAGGGTAAAAAATAAAAATGCTCCACTAGAAGAGGATGAACCATAATGCCCCCAAACATCACAATGAATAAGTTCAAACAAATGACTAGCCTTAGCAATACTTACATGGAAACTATTTCTAGACTGTTTTGCACGATGACATATCTAGCAAGGAAGAGATTTATTATCATGTAAAGAAATGACTGGGATAGAAGGCAACACCGAAAATTATGGATGCCCAAACTGCTGATGCCATAAAGTAGACGAAGACACTGAATCAGCAACGGACGAGGACGGCTGTGTACACTCGGAAACTCCTAATATGCGCAACCAATAAACCCCTCCTCGTAGTTCACCCATGCCAATCACTATCCTCGTGTTGATATCCTGTAGTAGACATAATTTTTTGGTAAGCAAAACTAGAGCTTTTAAAGCAGTAGTTAACTTCGCAAATGATAGCAAATTTCATCGTAATTCCGGGAAAAAAAGAACTTGATTCCCAACAATATTTCCAAAAAAAATCTTTCCACATTTAACATCAATTGAAATAGAACCATCAGAGAGGATAACATCAACATTTGCAGCATGCTCAATATCATGAAGAAGATCCCTGTCACTGGTCATATGATACGATGTACCGGTATCAAGAATCCCAGGTAAAGTAGTCTTACCTGACAGATTGTCAAAAAAATTTAACTTAGAGAATATGTTTAAAACCGTACTCCGTTGCTCATTGGACAGTGCCGGGCCGAATGTGGATCGATCGAAGCCCGAGACTACGACATCGGTGGCATCCGCAAGAGGTGGAGTGGCAGCGTCCACTGGCTGAGCAGCTTCACCGAACAGTGCACCAGGCGGGACGCATATCCTGGGTTTTACAGAAGCATCCAGGCCTAATGCAGGGGGACGGTTCTCAGTGAACCATTCCGGAGAACCAATAATGCGGAAGCAAGTAGTGATATCATGACCCTTTCGACCATAATGAGTGCAAGTAAGACTCCGACGATCAACAGCGGTGGCTGGAGTGGATCCTGGAACGGCAGCAGGAGACTTAGGAGCAGAGGATTGCACCTGAAAATGAGCAGCAAAGGCCATGTTGTCTGCCAAAGTGACAGAATCACGAGCTGAGATGGCAGTCTTCTGACACTTCTCCTCAGAGACAAGGGATTAAACCTTGTTGAGCGAAGGCAGTGGTTCTCGCAAGAATACATGAGCGAAGAGTGGCATAACCATCATCCAGACTGATGAGAAATTGATGAACCATCTCTTTCTAATGATCACTCTGAGCAATGGCAGCATGAGGCAAGACATACAAGTACGAGGAGGCATGTAAGCAAGCAAATCATTTCACAACTTTTTGGAACGACTAAAGTATGCATTAATGGCCTGACCATTTTGACGATAGTTGTAAATGTCCACACGAATTTGACACATGCGTGGGCCATTCCCAACTGAGTAACGGAGATGTAGATCACCCCAAAGTTCTTTAACCGAGTCATAATAAGTAACATCAGAATGAACAGATGTATTGAGTATCTGAACGATCCAACCAATAATCATGGAATTTAAACTGCTCCAAATATTAGCAAAAGGTTCACCAGGTAAAGGCTTGGTGATGGAACCATCTAAGAAACCGAGCTTATGTCTAGAATTAAAACCATGACGAATGGCAGCACTCCAATCAGTATTATTATCAGTACCCTTCAAGATCGTATAGGAAATCAGCAAACTTGTATAATCTGAGGGGTGGACATAGCATGGATGCGAGGGAGGCAGGGAGCCAGAACTGGAAGAGGTCAAACCATCAGCGCTGAGCAACAGCTGGCGGATGGCTCGAAGGAGCAGGTCAGCGTCGTCTGGCTGAGGCAAAAAATCTAGCTGGAGCGGTTGATCGGTGGCAAGGATGATGGGAACAACAGAAGCCTCAGTCTCGACATCAAGATTTTCAATCCTAACTTGATTAATTGGATCCATTCGGACACAGGCGATGGTGCGTGGAGGTGCAGAGTGGCGTCGCACGGTGGAATAGAGCGGTGGTGTGAGTCTAGAGCAAAGTGCCCGGTGCAGGAATGGTCCGGAGTGATGGAGAGCGGAGAGCGGTGAGGAGATGGAGACAGAACACGGTGGAGGCAGCGGTGACTAGCACGACGGCAGAGGACGTAGAATGGAGGGTGGCGGCAGCGGCGATGGTTTTTTATGACTAAGGAAAAATGTAGAGTAAAAAAAATTTAGGATCTCGGGATTTATATTCTGATACCATGTAAAATATGAACATATGTTTTCATTGATAGTATAATGGTACAATATATATACAACATTTACAGAGTCAAGTAAGAAAAATAATTCTATCTAAGGTAGAATTCTATCTAAGGAATTCTATCTAAGATAGAATTCTAAGTATAATAATATTGTAGAAGATATTCACAAAATATCTCCTACAAGTTTACACTGCATGGGAAAATTTATAAATTCAATGCATCATAATATATGATGATTATTACCCCTGTCCCAACTCTATTTGCACTTTTTCCTCTTTGGGACGTCCCAGTTGGATTTGTACTCTTTCCTTTTAAAAAATGTTCTAGCTCAACAAAACACCACTTTACCCATAATTTTCTCACTATTTACCTTCTCCCTAAAATAAAAAAAAATTAAATTTAACTTTTCTTCTTCAAATTAAAACCCCTTCTTATCTCCTTCTTCCCTAAACTACTGCAACCACGCCGATTCTCCAATCGATTTTGGCCGTTTGCGGGTGTTGATTGCGGTGGTGGGTGGTGGAAGAAGGGTAATATTGGTAGTTTAAAAGTTTAAGAATTTTACTCCATTTTTCTCTCTCTGCAAAAGTAACTAGGACAGAGGAAGTAATTGAAATGGGTTTCAGAGATTAGTGTCAATTGATTTTAATCTAAAAATCAATAAATTCATAGAATCTGCATTTTTATCTTTCAAAAATCAATGCAATCAAGCATCCTTTGGTCGGTTTTTAAATTTCTTTTTAGCAGGAGGGCAGTAGAATAATGGGATAAAACATTTCCTGCACTAATTCAATTGATTTGTTTTTTTTAACTGAAAACACCCGAGGGTGGGGGTTGATATATTGGTACCCCAAGCCACATAATTTACGAGCCAGTGACATCATAGTAGTTTTATACAAAAAGGCAACATCATTGCCTCCAAAAGAATGATCAGATACTAATAACTATAAGTCTATATATGTGCAAGATCTAGAAGAGAATGGTAGTTGCGATTCCAAAGTAGCGAATGTCCACACCCAGTGTTAATTCATTACTTTGGCCAGGCAACAACCAGTCAGTCATAACCGTAAGTAAAACTGATGGAGGAATTAGGGTAGTAAGCCTGCCGTTGTTGGTATTCCGAGCCCGTAATCAGGAGAAACTTGCAGACCATGTTGAAACAGCCGTAGGAGTATGTTGTTGAATGGCATGTGTCTAGCCGGGAAAGACCAAGCGTAATCAGCTCGAGCACATGAATGTAGCTCGAGCACACGAATGTTCCCTCGTGCGCACGGAAGTCCCCTCTACCTCGAGTGCACAAATGTCTCCTGTAGCATACGAAAGTCCCCTCGAACACAATGATGTCCCTTGGAGCACACGGATGCCCCCTCGAGCACACGGGTGTCTCCTCGAGCACACGTATGTCCCCTCGAGCACACGAGTGTCCCGTCAAGCACATGAATGTCCCTTGGAGTAGTCGCAAGTCCCCTGGAGCTCACGAATGTCCCCTCGAGCACACGAATGTCCCGTCGAGCAGTCGAAAGTCCCGTCGAGCAGTCGAAAGTCCCGTCGAGCAGTCGAAAGTTCCATCGAGCAGTCGAAAGTTCTGTTGAGCAGTCTAAAGTCCCCTTGAGCACATGAATGTCCCGTCGAGCAGTCGAAAGTCCCCTCGAGCAGTCGAAAGTTCCGTTGAGCACACAAAAGTTCCCTCGAGCACACGAATGTCCCCTCGAGCAGTCCAAAGTTCCGTCGAGCACACGAATGACCCCTCGAGCATATGACTATTTCCTCGAGTACATGGATGCCCCCTCGAGCACACTAGTGTCCCCTCGAGCACATGGATGTCCCCTCGAGCACACGAATGTCCCCTCGAGCACACGAATGTCCCCTCGGGCACACAGATTTCCCCTCGAGCACACGGATGTCCCCTCGAGCACACAGATGCCCCCTCAAGCACACGAATGTCCCGTCTAGTATATGAATGTTTTCTCAACCATTCGGAAGTCCCCTCGAGAACACGAATGTCTCCTCGAGCAATCGGAAGTCCCCTGGAGCACACAGATGTCCCCTGGAGCACACAGATGTCCCATGGGGCACACGAATGTCTCCTCTAGCACACGAATGTTTTCTTGAGAACACGAATGTGGATAGAAATTGTGGCTATGAGCTCCCCTCTGGAAAGTGAAACATCATAACCATCGGGGGGAAACATAGGGTTCCAGAGCCATTATGAGGTCCATAACCTACGGCGAAAAGGAAAGAAATGTCAGCAGTATCAATCATCTTTAGAAGCTTGCCTATGGATTCTAATATAAGGTGTATGAATGCTATCCATATAAATTAGCCCTTTAATATGCGCCAGAATGTTATTCAAATTAAGTGAAAAATCTATCCGGGAGGTTGAGTGGTGTTTGACAATAGCATCAGCCACTGAATTACATTCTCTGTATTGTGCTTAAGAGGAACCTGGGATAGAAGTGTATGAACTTGGAAAACCAATGGGTATAAAGTCCATTTGGAGCATGATGGATCATTGATCATATGAACTGCCTGTAAAGAGTCAGATTCAACAATGAAGTTTGGATATCTAGGAATACAGATTTGACATGCCAGAAGGACTGCCTTTATTTCAGCTTCCAGTGGTGAAATGGCTGATATGGACTCTGACTTGATTAGGAGTGGGAAACCCTGGTTATCATGAGCAATTAAGCCAATAGAAATAGATGTAGTAAACCATGAGGCATCCACATTAACCTTGATGACATTGGGACCTGGAAATTCCCAGTATATAGTGGAGATGATTGGCTTTGGTGGTGGTCTGGGGAGGAATATCAGAGAATGGAATTGATTGCATGAGTTATGGTGTATATTGGGGATGTAGGGAGAGGCTGAAATGGAAAGATTAAGAGTATCTATAACTTCCTTGCTTATATGGGTAAAAGAAAAGGGGTTGTCCTCAAGAAAGTAGGCATTTCTAGCCTTCCATAAAGCCCAGCAGATCAATGAAGGCAACAGTCGACATATTATTTTCTGATACCTAGAAAGGTCACTACAATTCCAAAAGATGAAGAAAGTATCCACAACACTATGAACATTTTGCAGGTTGAAGTTTACTAAACGAGCACTCTGACTCCAAACAGATTTAGCAAGATGGCAGTTAATGAAGAAATGTTCCATAGAGTCAGATTGATTGCACATAGGGCATTTTGAAGCCAAGCTAAAACCATATTTGATGAGGATATCATCAAAGGGTAAGAATGAGTTGAGAAATTTCCATGTAAAGATGGAGATCTTCTTAGGTAACCTAGTGTTCCATATGAGTTTAGTTACTAGGAAATTACCTGGTATATATGTTAGAGTTTTATAAGCAGACTTGAAAGAGAATCTACCAGTCTCTTCAGGTTTCCAAATCATCTTGTCCTCTCTGTCATGTACAATTCCTGCACCCTGCAAAAATAGAAAAGTATCATTTTCCAGAAAAGGAACGATCTTAGGTAAAATTGATACTTTGTTATTTATAAAATCAGCTACTGACCAGGGGAAAACATGGAAGTGATGTGGGGTGGGATACAGTTTATCAACAGGCCATTTGGGCACTAGTTAGCAGCCCAGAAATCACATTTACCTTGCCCATGAATAATCAGAGAATTTTTTTCTGCAATAGGGTTTACCTCACAGATTCTCTTCCAAGTTTTGGAGTTATTGTGGGACTGTGGAAAGGACCACAGTAATTTGGCCCACAAGGTGTTCCCTAATTGGCTTTTCCACCATAATTTAAGTGAGCAAGCTTCAATAATTGAATTGATAGATCTAAAACCCAATCCATAATGAGATTTAGGGATAGCAATGTCAGTCCACTTTTTCCATACCTTATTTTTTCTTTCCTCAGTTTCCCCCCAAACGAAACTGGCCATTCTTTTTTTCATGGATTTTACAATATATGTCGGAGGTTTACAAACAGTCCAAATATGATGAGGGAGAGAGTAAATGCATGATTGGATCAGTGTCATTTTCCCTCCTGCACTTAACCATCTATTCTTCCAGTTTTTAAATCTCTTATCCATAGTTTCAAGAAAGGGATGGAAATATCTTGATAGGGTTCTTCCTTTGAAAATAGGGCAGCCTAGGTACTTAAATGAGAAAATACCTCTCTTCATTCCTAGGATAGACCTAATCTGATGTTTCTTAGTAACTGTAGCTCTCTTGCTAATGTAGAACTCTAATTTTTCATAACTGATTTCCTGTCCTGATGTTAACTCAAATATCTGCAGGAATGCTTTAATCCTAATTAGACCCAATTTTGAAGCTTGCATAAAAATTATGGTGTCATCAGCATAGCTTAAGTGGGTGACTAGTAAAATAGTAGAGGGAAGAGAAATATATTGCAAACTGTTATTTTGAAAGATGAATGAAAGGCTCCTGGAGAATGATTCAGTAAAGATATTGAACAGTACAGGAGAAAGGGGATCACCTTGTTTGATTCCTCTAGTTTATTTAAAAAAAACTAACATGATTACCATTGATGAGCACAGAGAAGTAAGCCTGGGAAAGGTTGTTCATGACCGCCTTAAGAAATTTACCTGAGAAACCAAATTTATGCAAAATACTCTGCAAAAAACCCCAGCTAACCCTATCAAAAGCCTTTTTCAGGTCCAGTTTGAGCATACAATTTGGTACCCTATTTTTCTTGGCAGGGAATCTAACCATCTCTTGGAGATATAGGATATTGTCGGAGATATAGGATATTGTCTGAGATATCTCTATTCTTCATAAAAGTAGTTTGGTTTTGAGCGATTAGTTTGTCCATATATGGTTTCAGTCTTTCCATGAGAACCTTAGAGCAAATTTTATTAGCAACATTAGAAAGGCTAATAGGTCTGAAATCATCAAAAGATGATGGGGTAGGTTTTTTAGGAATAAGAGTTATCCAAGTGCTAGAAATACCTCTTGGTATGTTAGATCCTAGAAGAAAATCATTTACTGCAGATAAGAGGTCATCTTTTATGAAATCCCAGCATTTGATGTAAAATTTACTCGAGAAGCCATCAGGCCCTGGGCTACTATTCCTATTCAACCCTATGACCACTGATTTGAGTTCAGTTTCTGTTACATGCCTAGACAAACTAGCGTTATCTTGCTCAGTGATGATGGAAGGAATCTGGCTAAGGAAGTGTGGATAGTAGGTGGAATCCACAGGGTTCCTAGATTCAGTTAGCAGGTCTGAGAAGTATTTGACAGCTTCATTCTGAATGTCTGTAAAATTGTCCAGCCATTGACTAGACGAGTTTTTATTTTTTATATATTCAATCTACAGTTCTTCTCCTGAACAGATTTATGGAAAAATTGGGTATTATTATCCCCACACTTAAACCAATTCAATCTTGACTTATGTTTCCAGAATTTTTCTCTCTCTCTCAAAGCTCTGAGAAGAAGTGCCCTTTTTTCATTAAGAATGATAAGTTCAGTTTCTGAATGGGATAAATCCTAGATTACTTCCCGTCTTCTGAGATTATCCTCAGCCATCATTACATTAGAGTCAATATTACCAAAGCTCTCTTTGTTCCATATTTTAATTATTTTTAACTCTAATTAGCTTAAGATACAGCCCCATCATACCTGTTTGGTGAATAGGAGAAACCCAGTTTGTTCTGATTAAATGCAAGAAATCAAGCCTATTGAACCAACAGTTGAGAAATCTAAAAGGTTTTGGGTTTGAGGGAGTCTGAGTAGCAATTTGGAACAAGAGGGGTGAATGATCCGAGGATTGCCTATTGAGGATCTGTATGGAGGAAGCTGGGAATTTATTGCTCCATTGGAGTGTACACAGACCTCTATCTAATCTTTTAGAAGCAGGGTTTCTCAGTCTTCCATTGGTCCATGTGAAAATATTCCCTACAGTATTAATCTCCTGTATTCCTTTGGTGTTAATCCAATTATGGAAATCCCTAATATTGCCTAGATTAGGAGAGCTAGGGCCTCTATATTCATCAGGTGTGACAATTGTGTTGAAATCACCTATAAAAACAGTTTCATTTAGTGGGAGAAGACCTAGGGCATGCCATAGTAACTTCCTACCTTCTCTATTCCTAAGGGCATAAATAAAAACTATTTCCATCTGAGAATTAGAGCCAGAGTGGATGACTTTAACATTCAGGAATTGCTCATGGTGACATATGAGATTAACATTCAGTGAGTCATTCCACATTAGCCATGTCTTACCATTATGAAGAGGAAGGTTATTAGAAAAATTCAGTTTCTGCATGTAGGATTGGCATTGAGAGTTATCATGCATAGGCTCTATAATACATAATAGTCGAATTTTCTTTTTCAAAATCAAATGTTTCAATCTGAGCATAGAAGTTTCAATTCCCCTTACATTCCAAACCAAAAAGTTAAGTTTGACAGGGTGCATCATTGGTCAACTAATTTATGGCTTTTAGTGGAAGATCTTAGCATCATCTTATTCAATTGGACAAGGTAATTCTTTTTGGTCTTAATCTTACCGTGGCCATCATTCTTACCTGATAGATTACTTGAAACTACCACAGGGGTGGCCTGAGAGTGAGTATCTGAAGCAACTTCACAAACATCATCAAAGGATTCCAGAGGGTCCTGAATTAGACCTTCATCAGAGTTCGACAGATCCTCCATATCCTGCAAAATAGCAAATCTGTTTTCCATCTTTCCTTGGCGTGAAAGTGGAGGGTTAACGGGGGAGCACTGGAAACGAGTCAAGTTGTGAGAACCAATCCCTATGTCATCCTTAGCATATATTTTAGGTTTTCTTTTTGGGATAGTAACCTCTGTTAGGTTTATTAGTTCCCTAAGGACTGTATGGGATTTATCCAAGGCTTGTGTTACTAATGGGTGGTCTGGGGGAGGTGGTTGAGGTAACTGAGGTGTGGTAATCTGAGTGGTTGCTCCTGTTGTCTCGGGGCCATATGCCAGAGGATCAGAGGCAGGGTTAGTATTAGCTAGCCGATGAGATATGCTTTCTGAGTTGGGCTTATTTGAGGAAGGCTGATTGTTAGTAAACATAGCAGGGGCTTTTGCAAATTTATGCCCAGTAGCATACCATTTAGGCATTGGTTCAACATGATTATGGGAGATAGTTTTACACTGACGGAGTGAATGTCCTAGTTTAGCACAGTGATCACAATACAGGGGGATATCCTCATACTCAATATTATATTTTTGATTGTTATTTGTTGATCCTAATCTGATGGAGGTGTTAAGAGGTTTCTAAAGATCTATCTCAACACACAACTTAATGGCAGACGACCTGGTTAACATTTCAGTGGCTATGTCTTTCTTGATGAAATTACCTATGCTATTTCCAATAGATTCAATAGAAGAAGCATTATAATAGTACAGGGGAACTTCCCTGACTGTGCACCACACCGGAACAATTGGGGATTCCTTATGTGTTGAAAAATCCGAAGACCATTTGAGGATTTTCATCTGGACTCCATTGAAGACCCAGCTTCCTTTGATCCAGCATCTTTGATAATCTAATCTGGTCAAATCTGATGAGGACGTGCTTGAAATCCAGTGACCCCAATTGGTATTTTCCAGCAAACCCCGCCGTTTTGAAGGATGATTCCAGTTGCTCCATTGAGAGCATGCCTTTAGTAAATTTGCCTACCAGGGCATTGGCGTAGTGGGCGGAAAGTGTTGAGATCTCTTCCTCAGTGTATAGACATGCTGGCTCACCCAAATGTTCCAATTTTGGGATCAATTCGGGATTGTCCGAAAGAGATTGGCGGAGAGGGGGGGGATTTTGCTTGGAGTGCAGAGAGGAAAGTTTTTTGTATGGTTATAGGATTGCCGTTCTCTGCCATGGTGGCCGGCTGCGACAGAGGCGTGGTCAGCACCGTTGCTTGTTGATAGGGAAGAGCTGTTAGCGGCGAAAGAAAGCCGTTACCGGCGTGAAAGGACGTTGTATTCAGAAATTGTGAGGTGAGAGAAGAGAGAAATTGGTACTGTTCACTATTCAAAAATTATCACGTATTAATTCAATCGATTTGTTAACCGAAGTGCAGTGCATGTAAATGAAAATGAAGAACAAAAAGTGAAAAAAAACTTACAAATCTTCTTGACTTGCATCTCCATGTCCAACCTAACACCGGGAAAACGATAAAAGAATTAGCATGTTAATTTACATATTTATCGAACACCTTATGTGCATAAGCCAAACAAATAAATTGTGAAGAACTTTACGTACCATCTGCCCAGACTTAGGCAAGGGGCCGTGCCATTTTTAGCCCAGACTGAGCTCTATCTGTGTATGCTGCGTTGGTTCTAGTACCCATGATCACAACAATAGCATCATTCAAATACTTAACATAAATAGGGAAAGAAGCAGTATAAATGAAATGGATCAACAAAATAAGGGCAGAACAGAACTCAAAAAATCTTTGGGACCTTGAAACTTCAGCAAGATAAAGACACACAATTCACCACTTGTTTTCCATCGAGAACGTGAAGATTATAAGGGAGTAAGGTGATTCTCTATGATATGTTTAGCCCAGTGAAATAATAAAACAGGTATAAATGAAGTTATCTTAGACAACACCAGCTTCCTCACTACTGGAAAACAGGTACATAGGCATCGGTATGGATGTACCGGTGCCGGAATACCGATTCTAATAGTCACCATAGCACCGGCATATCATCTAAAAATGGAAGTACCGGTGCCTATCTAATAACTGTACCGGTACAGAACATACTGGTGCTCAATACCGATGCCTATGTAAGAAAAAAAACTAATTTGGAAGTTTTTGAGCATTGGTACGCTTCATACCGGTGTAGATGAGCGGTTCTGTGTAGAAATTTTTGTGGGAAGTGTTACAGTATGCACTGGTGTACATGGTGGTACCGGTGATGATTGGAAAAAAAACTGCGAGAAATTGTACAGTACCGGTATATGTATCGGTGCATGAATGTTAGGAACCAAGAAACTCGGGAAATTGGATAAAAACAAGCACCCGTTGAAAATTTTACATTATGGTACCGGTGCTGGGAAAAAATGGCGGGAAATTGTACAACACTGGTATATGTAACGGTGTATTATTGTTATTAACAAAAAAAATGCGGGAAATGGGATAAAAATAAGTGCCGTTCTATAATTTTTCAACTAGCACTAGTTCCCCTACAAGTGCTATAATGTCAGAAACATATTTTGCACCGATTTTAGTTGATCGAACCGGTGTTATTGAAGCATTAAATGCTTACCTACTACATTTTCTAGCGAGTAAAAAGATCTTGGTAAATGCTTTTTGAGCTCATTAATGGCAATTTGTGGATCAAGAAGACATTGAATGCTCATCAATGAATTCCCTTGAAGGTACTTCATGTTTTGTTTAAATTTATCATTTATGTTGGAATATGTGTGGAATAATATGTTGCTATAAATATCTTGTAAGTTTGAACTTTGTAATGTTGGTTGACACTTTTGATGAATAGGGTTTGTTGGCTAGTATTGTTATGTATTGAATGACTATTGAATGCATTTGATATGATAAATAGGGTGTGGTAGGATTGTAGTAGTGTGTGATGTAGCATGTTGCATGTTCATAGGGTGTGGTATGAATAAAATTTATGTTTAGGGTGTAAGTGTATATTATTTTGAATGTTTAAATGTTGCAAATTGATTAAATTGTAGAGATTGCCATCGAGAGACGTAAGTATGTGTATCACAACGTTAGTTTGGTGAGTGATGAATTTATTACTTTTGTTAGGGAGTTCATGGAGCATGCATTTAGTCGTGAAAAGTACATCCTATGTCCATATCGTGATTGTAATAATCGTAAGCAAACTAACGATCAGGAATTGTTGCGACTCCATTTGTACAAGAGGGGGTTTTTGAAGGATTATTTGGTTTGGACATTTCATAGCGAGAAACCACCGCCGGAGGTGGTTGTAGGTAGTAAGGGGGAATATTTTGGGGATGTGAAATTGGATGACATTTGTGAGGAGGTGGTGGATGAATTTAGGGGGAGGCCTGAGGTTCTTCCAAAATTTCTAGATAAGAAGGACAAGCCGTTGTTTCCTAGTTGCAAGAAGAAAGACATTGTAATGTCATATTTGATGGAGTTGTTTAACATGAAAGGTGTTTGTTCGTGGATCAATGCTAGCATGGATAAGAGACTCAAACTTTTGAATGAGAAGCTCCCCCCTCCTGCAATGGTTTACCGAACAACCTCTACGATGCGAAAAGAATTTTATGGCCAATGGGAATGGAGTATAAAAAATACATGCATGCCCCAATGATTGTGTTTTGTATAGGGATGCTCTTGAAAAAGTGGTGGCTTGCCACGTGTGCAACGTTTCTCGTTATAAGGAAAGGAGAAATGATGATGAGGATAAAGAGGTTGAGGATGAAGAGGTTGTTGTGAAGGTAAGGAAACGGGTCCCTGCGAAATGCATGTGGTACCTTCCTATTGTCCCCAGGCTGAAGAGGTTGTTTAAGAACACCAAGGATGCAAAAATCATAACATAGTACAAGGATATGGATTGTCCTGATAATGATATCATTAATCACCCTGCAGATGTGGATCAGTGGAATAATTTTGACAAGATGTATCCTAAGTTTGCAGCTGAACCCAGGAATTTGAGGATGGCTTTGTGTACTGATGGTAGGAATCTCTTTGGTAACATGTCATCGCAACATAGTTCATGGCCAGATATGCTTTGTATTTACAGTCTACCTCCTTATCTATGCATGAAGAGGAAATATGTTTTGATCTCATTGATAATTTCAGATCCGAGACAACCCGGAAATGACATCGATACCTATCTAGCCTCATTCACTGAATATTTGAAGCATTTTTGGGTGGGTGGTATTAATGTGTTCGATGGTCATCGTGGGACAAAGTTAAATTTGAAGGTCATGCTTTTCTGCACAATAAATGTTTTCCGGCTTATGGTAATCTTTTGGGTTACGTGGTTAAGGGTCACAAGGAATGTCCTGTGTGCGAGGAAGCAACTGATTTTACGTAGTTGAAAAATGGTAGGAAGACTGTGTATCTTGGTCATGGGAAATTCCTCCCAGCAAAGCACAAGTTTTGAGACGACACCATTCATTTTGTTGTTGGGGGTGGGGTGGGGGAGAGGAGGAAGGAGCCAAGAATATTGAGTGGGTTTTCCATCCACACCAAGGTGAAAAAAATAAATGTTGTTCTTGGAAAAAAGATACCTAAAGTGGTTGCCTTAAATGATAGACCTTGGAAGAAAATATTGATATTATTTGATTTGCTGTATTGGGAGACTTTGGCGGTTCACCATTGTTTGGATGTGATGCATATAGAGAAGAATGTGTGTGAGATTTTAATTGGTACACTGCTTAACATTCCTGGTAAGACAAAGGAAAACTTGAATGCATGGAACGACTTGGTTGAACTCGGTATACGAGTTGATTAAGCTCTGGAGGTGAAAGGTATGCGGACGTACCTACCATCAGCCCTTTACAATCTTTCTATCAGTGAGGGAGGTCGGTTTGTGAGTATATTCAGGGAATAAAGGTACATTCTTGCTACTCTTCCAATGTCTGTCGATTTTTGAACAATGAAATGCATCTTAATGCATTGAAATCTCATGATTGTCACGTCTTAATGCAACAAATCTTGCCCATGGCTATCCGTGGTGTCATAGAGGAGGAGGTGAGATTCTTCATCATGCACATGTGTTTCTTCTTCAACTCCATTTTCCATAAGAATATTAGTAGGAAACAACTTGATGAGATGGAGCATGAGGGGATAGTATCGCTATGTTTGTTTGATAAGTACTTTCCCACAAAATTCTTTGATAGTATGATCCATCTTGTGGTCCCTGTTGTCAAGGAAATTAGAAGAGATACCAGGGTTATGATATTAATGGATATAGGTTTTAAACAGTGTCCAAGGACAGCAAGAGCACAACTCAGAATAGTGGGGTTTATGTGGAATCTGAATCCATGTGGTAGTCAAGCAAGAAAGACAAAAAACCTATCGTTGCAGTTATGGAATTTTATGGGGTCATCTAGGAGATTTGGTAGTTGGATTATGTTGAGTTTAAAGTGGTTGTGTTCAAGTGCAGATGGGTTGAAAACAGTATCAGGGTTCGTTCCGAAATGCCCATGGGTTTCACGTTGGTGGACTTAAATTGAGTTGTCTATGAGAATGACAAGTTCATCTTAGTTGCTCAAGCTTAACATGTGTTTTATACCCGAAACCTAACCAATGAGAAGTGGTACGTTGTAATCCACGAGAAGAAGTATTTTTTTGAAGATGAAATTGATGTGCCTGTCAAATCTAAAATTGCAGAGTTTCCCTCAGCATTCCCGAGTTTGGAGAACATCCGTGGACCACCAATACATAGACGGTCACATGGGGATGGATTGTGGGTGGACGAGAATGGATTGTGGGTGGACGAGAATGTTCATATTGTGGGTGGTGATGTAGTCCTAAAAAGGAAAAAATGGGGTTTTACGTTTGGTTTATCAATCCCTTTTGCACCCTTTTGTACTTTGCATGGCCCGGATTGTAATTTTAGTGGTCATTAATATTCCATTTTTCAAATAGTAGCTATTTGTGTAATTTTTTGCAAGAAATTTTTATTCAGTTATTGGTAGCACATGAAAAATCATTGTATACTGGTGCTATGTAACAGAGAACTTGATCTGTCTTAATCAGATTACCAGAAGAATAGTGTATTAGCACAGGTAACATACAGGTGCTAATAATATAATCCAATAAAGCAGCTGCATCATGCTGCTTAGAACTTTTGGGGAGCGGGTGAGAAGGACAATTGCACCAGTTATTAAATCGAAGCTTGGTACTTAGAAAAAGAAATATTGAGTTGCACTTGGGTTACGTTGAAAATAAATAAAATGCATTACATGTATCTGCGTCATACTTCCTTTCAAATTTGGCACCGGTAAGTGCTGGTTAAGGGCACCGGTTTGGGTACCGGTGCTTGATACTTAAAAAAATGATGAGTTGTTCTCTGGTCCCCTCCAAAATATTTCAAATGCATTCCAAGGACCCGCGCCAGGCTGCTTCACACATTAGGCATCGGTATTAGCTGGTTAAAGGCATCGGTTAAGGAACTGGTGCTTGGCACTTAACAAAAAAAATTGTAACTTTCTCTCTGGTCTCCTGATTAATATTAAAAAAGCTTAATAGTAGCTTCTGGCTGCTTTGACTTATTTGCACCGGTATGTACCAATTTTATCTATTTTGTATCGGTGCTAGGATGAAGTTAAGTTCATCCAAACCATAAATTGCTGCGTTATTTTATCAAACCTACGCAACCTCTTGTTCATATCAACGAAAAGCAAGCCTTATTTCTCCCCAGAACGGTGATTGTGCTTCACAAAGGTACCATCATGTTCTCCTTTAAGATTGTAATGATTTGGTCATGTTTTATATTTTTGATGAAAACCTAATTTGCTATGTTCATATCAAAATATGTAGTTTCCCATTGAACTATGATTCTAATTGGTGTATGTCCACTTTGTTTTAAAATCCCTTGTGTGGTAGATATAAATATATATGTGTGTGTGTGTGTTGTTGTTGTAGTCATCGTTATAATCATGTTGTTTAAATTTGGATGAAATTTGTGTAAATTCCCATTGCCAACAAGGTGTTTGATAAAATGCCTCTATGTGAATGTATATGATGACCCCCAAAACTCCCAATAAGAGGCCTGGGAAAGAAGGTTGTTCATTGCCATCAAAAGGTTCTTACTGAGGTTGGCGGAGGAGAGATTTGTGTCCGAGGAGGCAAGGTTGTTGTCCCAGAGTTACAGAATGAGGAAGCATTATCCAGAACGTGGAATCGAAGTAAACTCACCATTTCAAGAAACTATTTGCCAATTTGAGATGGGAAACCTTTGTGCTACACCTCTAGCTTTCAACTTGACCCTCGTAGCTGAGTTCTATGCAAATTTGATGTGTGGATTGAGCACGTACAAGGTTTTATGTCATGGAAAATATGTTCCTCTCACTCCTGAAGCTATCAATAAACTGTACGGATTGCCCAATGTCGAAGAAGAGGATGATGAGATGTTGGCGTTGATAAAAAAGGATGATGATTTGCATGACGAAGTATCGAGAAGGTTGGTTCAGTGCATCACAAGTGAAGGTACCAATGTGGATGCTCTTGTGTTTCCCAGGTGGACAAAAATTCCAAAGAAATCACTAACACTAGATATGAACGCATGGTATTATTTCGAGGCCTCCCGTATTGACCCTGTCACAGTGAACACCAGAGTGCATAAGATTTGGATAATCAAGATATATGCTATTAAAAAGAAACTTTGTTGTAATGTTGGGGAGAGAAGTTATCAGGTGCTGCCAGAGGACAAGGAGAAGTCATGATCCTATGGTTTTTGCATTCTGATTTCTTCACTTTGTGTAATTGCAGGTGTACCTAACTATGAGAACGACACATTTGGTCATCCGATGATGCAAATTGCTATTGAATCATTATGCAAGATAGTTCCACCTCCCTCTGTTACGTCAATTGAAGCTAGGGTTTTCGCACTAGAGACAGGAATTAAAAGTTTGTGGTTGGATTGCCAATTTCAAAGGAGATGTTTGACCACATGGGGAAAGTAATAAGCTACCAATTTTCAGAAGCAGTGAAGGCAGTTGGTCCTTTCCCAACATAGATGGACATTTGTTTGGGATCAACGTCACAAGAAGGGGACAACGTATCTTGCAACGAGAAAGTGGAACCATTCTCTCGGTATCATTCATGAATTATAATAATGGATTTTCTTGTATTTTGATAATTAATACTCTTGCACCCGTAACTTTGTTTCTGATATATTTGGATAATAATTATTACCTATGAAACTGCTTCAAAATTTTCCCCTTTTATGGTAGCTCTATACTTAGACTTTAATCTTTCTAATTAAGCAGCCTGATGCAACTGCATTTTTTAAATTTTAGCACCGGTGCATTGCATCATCGGCACCAGTATGGAAACTGTTGGCACCATATAACCACGAAATGCACTATAACTGCAATTTTTAGAAACCTAAAAAATAATTTTAAAATTGTGTATTTGAAACAATATGAAAAACCCAAAGATATCAAAAACTAAGTGTGTTGGAGCTATGGACCCACTTTAAAAAAATTGGGGTCATATTATAATTTTCCAAAACTATGTTGTAGAGGTCACAACTCGAAAAAGATGACCTCCCTTTGACCCCAAACAAGTCCAGTAGGCAAACATTCTATTCCCAAACATTGAATTTCTTTTATTCATAGCTAATTTTGCATTTTGACAATTCCAACTTTCTTCGAGGGACTAAAATGCAAAAAGTAAATAGTTTGCTCATAACTTCGAATTGAAATCTGTCTGAAGTTTATCGAAAACTTCACCTCCACAATGTATTACAATATGGACTCTAATTTAATATCACATTTAGGGTACAAATAAGTCTCCATAAAAGTCTCTGAAATCCCATAGTTACCACTATATAAGCCTCTAACATTAGAACATATACTAGCACTTTTGATCATATGTAAATGAAGAATTATTTTTATTTATCTAAATTATCCAATGAAATGAAAATTCATGGGTGGGGTGCGGGGGGGAAGTTAACGTAACTGAAATGTTCAGATGAAGGGTTTTTGTTTTTAAAAAATTATAAATTATCCTCGGGAAGACTATCGTTGTAAATTAATAGTTCGTACCTATTCCCATGCATTTTGGATACCTAGTTAATACCCTTGAAGTGGTAATTCATGGTCATAGAAGTTTTAAAAACTTATTGGGCGGTAATTTAATTTTATTACATTACATAATACGCCATATTTTGAATGATCAATTAACCCGGACACTGTGACACATACGTTTCTCAAATATGAATCAATTTTTTTAGGTAAATTTTGCTATCCAACTAATCCCAAATATTAAGGGGTGAACATCATAATATTTCTAAGTTTGAACTATTAGAACCGGCATTAACATTATGATACCGGTGCTATAATTTTTGTGGGAAATGAAATTTATTTGAAAATTTCAGACACTTATGGTGGGAAAATTGAAATATTTATGCACCGGTAAGCCAATTTTTAAGCACCGGTTTCGGTGCTCAACACTGGTGTATACCTAGTCCATAACTAGCATCGTTGGGCTGTAAGCCCAATCCAAACAATAAACATCAGTTGGGTTGACGAACAGGTAAAACTGGAGCTTGGTCGGAAGCAGGTGATCATGGAACGATAAAGACGAGAGCATGATCAAGACACGATGAGGAAGTTTAGCCATGAACCAGACGTATAGGGATCATGGTACAACCCACGATCCACGAAGAGAGAAATGTGGAGCCATGATAGTGGATTCCTATAAATATAGCAAGAGATGCCACTAAACCGAGGAATTCCAATTCTCAAGAGAGAAGACTGACTTGATCGTCAGAGTCTTTTCCTTGGAATCACTTTCAGGATCTATTTTGCAGGAAGAACTTTACCAGGTGAACAACGGTATTTCTAATTTATGGATCAACCACATCATTTGGCGCCATTTGTGGGGAATCAAAAATCTTTTCTCGGTTCTAAGATTCTTCAAGTAAACAATGGTGTTCACCAAAAGTGAGAAAAACCATAACCATTATAGCCAAGAGCATACAGCTGGGCATAACAAGAATACACAAGACAAGGAGTACATCTCTAATAGATAGAGGGAACATAACAGGGAAGATACAAAAGATGAGGAAGAAGCAGAATCTCCTAACACAAACCAGGAGAAAGAAAGGAGGGCATCCACGACATTTTTGGAAGCAAATAGAGAAAAACTCTACAATCAGTTTTTGACAATACTTAAGCCCAAATCGCACGGAATGGATAAGAAAATAAGTTAAAAGAGCGAAATTCTTAAATACGAGGAGGAGTTACAAGATACAGTGGCAGGAGACGATGCAGACAAGTTACCCCTAGCATCGCATCTTTGAGATTACAAAATGTCTAAGGACTTTAAACTTCCTCTCCATGTGAATATCTATGATGGGACCATAGATCCAAAAGATTTCCTACACTTGTACTAAAATAGCATAAAATTTCCTGATTCGAACATCGAACTTGTTTGCAAGGCATTTCCCATTTTCTTATCAGAAACAATGATCACAGAATACAAGTATTTTCCAAATGGAATTATCAAATCATCGGCATAATTGTCAGATTTATTTTTGGGTCGTTTCTACCAGAAACAAAAATTCACAAAAAATAATTGTGGATTTGAATAACATAGCTCAGCGAAGCGATGAAACTCTAGCAGAGTATCATAACAGGTTTGTCACTAGGAACTTGCAAGTTTGAGATCTATCATTTCAATCGTTGTTGGGATCATTCACAGGAGGCATGAAGTCTTGATAATTCTACAAGAAATTAACGAAAAACATGCCCGAAAATCCAAGAGAATTACAAAAGATGTAGAGCAGCATGTTCGGACAGAAAAGGTGAACAATCGCAAAATAAAGCAAGCGCGATGAGAAAAAAGAATGATTGAAGACTCACAAAAGGGGTTCATGCAGAAGGGAAGGGGAAACATCTCTTTTAAAGGAAGAGAACCAGGGATGCGGGCGGCATCAATCCAAGAAACCCCTTTGACGAAGTCAAGAAAAGACATATGACGGGTGAATAGAGAGCTATTTTGTGATCCACCGCCAATGATAGTATCCCCAGAAAAGAGGCCCAAAGAATATTCCTGTGCCTTCCATAAAGACCATGGCCATGATATAGAATATTATTGGGATTTGAGGAGGAAAATTAAGGAAAAACTGAGACTGGTTACCTTAGCTAATATAAGAAGGAAGAAGGAGGAAGCAGGCATAGCGAAGCTAACAAAGCAGGGAACCCGGTTGCAAGAAACCAAGGAACAACAAGCACACTTGCAAAGAATCAGAATGACGGTAGTGGTAGATTACAACGACGATATGACAGATGAAGTTCAGGAAAAAATTCATCATATCCATACAGGGATCAATCGAATCGCTATCTAATAATGCTTGGAAAGCTAAGTTCAGGTATTCACCCCCCCCCCAAGAGCCTAGCGATAAGAGGTTTCACCTAGACGAAGCAATCACATTCAGCGAAGAAGATGCAACCCTAACGCTTTGCCACACAATAACCCAATGGTTATCATCGCAAAAATTTTCAATGCAACGATTCACAGGGTATTCGTGGATGATGGAAGCACACTTGAAATACTCTATGATGATTGCTTCGATAGGTTAGGGTTTAAGCAAACTGACTTAAATAAGTCCACATTCCCCCTCATTGGGTTCACAGGGCGATCATAAACACCATTAGACAACGTACATCTTCCTGTTACCATTAGGGACAACGATAGACATTGTACGGTAATGTGTGATTTTGTGATCATGGATGCGCCAAGTACGTTTAATGCCATCATTGGAAAGCCCTAGATGAACGAAGCGAGGTCAGTATGGTCTCCATACCACCTAGTAATGAATTCCAACTCCCACTGGAATTGCAACAGTAAGGGGAAACCAACAAACGGTGAGACAACGCATGGTAATCGCGATGAAGGCATGGAAAAGTACAGACAAAACCAAGATGGTTAACATTGTATCCAAGGCTGAATCACTCGGGAAAATGGAATTGACAATAGAATTGGGGGAGGAAATTGAATTGCTCACTTTGGATGACCAAGATAATTCCAAGTGTATAAAGATAGGAAAAAATCTCCTATCACCAAAAAAGGAGAAGGTCATACAAATCCTGCAAAGTCATAGGGCCACATTTGCATGGAGCATCTAGGACATGGGAGAGGTTGACCCAAGCATCACTACCCACTCATTTAACATTAGTAACTTGGCTAAGCCAGTCAAATAGAAGCAGCAAAGCTTCGCTAGTGATAGGCAGAAAGCAAAGCAATTGAAGAAGAAGTTACAACCTTGCTTCAGGTAGGTATATTGAGGAAGGTTATCTATCCGAAATGGTTAGCGAACCCAGTAATGGTGAAAAAGTCAGAAGCAGGATGTCGAATGTGCATAGACTTCACTGACTTAAACAGGGCATGCCCAAAGGATTACTACCCTTTGCCCAAAAATTGATCAGCTAGTCGAGGCAATTTCAAACCATGAAGTTATAGCCTTTTTGGATACGTATAAGGAATACCACCAAATATTAATAGATCTGGAAGACTCAGAAAAGATAGCATTTGTAACAAGCTTTAGAACATTCTGCTATGTGAAAATGCCTTTTAGGCTTAAAAACGCAGGAGCAACATATCAGAGAGTGGTCGATAGTGCATTTTGCAAGCAAATAGGGGAAAATGTGGAAGCATATGTTCATGATATGGTTATCAAAAGCAGAAGGGTAGGTGACTTTGCCACAGATTTGAAAGAAACTCTAGATATGTTACACACTGAAGCCCAATCCTAAGAAATGTGTCATTGGAGTAGGTGTGGGAAAATTTTTAGGCTATAGGGTACTCTCCAAAGGGATCGAAGCTAACCCATAGAAAATCCGAGGCTACAGTAATTCTTCCCCAGCCACGAATAGTTAAAGAGGTGTAGATATTAATGGGATTGTTGACAGCACTCACTAGGTTCGTTTCAAAGGCGGCTGAGAAACACTTACCACCCTTTGAAGTTAGAAGAAAGTAAAAAATTTTAGCTGGAACGAGGAATGTCAAAAGGTATACGAGTCCTTAAAAGAGTAGCTTCAAACGTTGCAAATATTGACGTCACCAGTCTTCGGGGAGACCCTTTATCTGTACTTGGCATTTTTGCATAGCGCAATGAGTTCATTTCCTTTATGCCAAGAAGGTAAAAAACAAGGGCCATTTTACTACATCAGTAGAATATTACAAAGTGCAAAAGGAGCGTACTTTCCAGTTGAAAAGCTAACTTTAGCTTTGGTATACACAGCAAGAAGGTTACGAACCTATTTCCATGGTCATCATATTGAAGTCTATACAGATTTCCCAATCAAGAACATATTGACCAAACCTGAAGCGTCTGGTAGAATGACCAAATGGGCTCTCAAACTAGGACAACATGAGATCCAATTCCAGCCAAGGATAGAAATCAAGGCTTAGGCCTTAGCAGATTTCATTGCTTAAATGACGAGCGAAGATGTGCAAGATGCGAACACACGCAACAATCTTATAGTCGATACAGGAAAATCAAAGTGGGCAGATTTTGCATGGAAGTTGTTTGTAGATGGAGCGTCCAGGAAAGAAGGGTGCGGCGCAGGATTACCGGTAGTTGACCCGGAAGGTGGGGAGCATAGATATTCACTTCGCTTTGACTTCCCGATTATGACAAATGAAGCAGAGTACGAGGCATTAATATGTGGTTTGGACCCTACGATCAGAATGAAGGTCAAAAGCATTCAAGAATCCAGCGACTTCTAAATAGCAGTCCAACAAGTGCGGGTAGACTACGAAGTGAGAGAAGAACAACTGCTAAAATACTTAAGGAGATTTTGACAGCTCATTACCTAGCTTGAGTACGTAGACATCGAGCACGTGCCCAGACATGAAAATACAAAAGCAGAAGTGTTGAGCAAGTTGGCAACTTTTGGGTTCGATTCTTTGATCAAACACAGAGATGTAAGAGTATAAGTCATTCCAGCCAGAAGCACGGTGGTCACAACTGTGTCATTAGTCCAGACAGAAGAAGTAAGCTAGATGACACCACTAATAGAGTACCTCACAAAAGGAAAGTTACCAATGGAAAACATGCAATCTAGGAAGTTGATGCTGTGATCTCACAACTACATCTATGAAGGAGGGGTCTTATACAAGAAAGGATTTCTATCTTCATGGATAAAATGTGTAGGGCTAGTGCGAGCAAGGGAAATTCTAAGAGAAGTGCACGAAGAGATGTGTGGAACGCATCAAAGAGTTAGAATGGTGGCAAGGAAGATCATTCGAGTCGGATACTACTGACCGACCATGTTTAACGATGTGTATAGCTTCGTGCTCAAATGTAAAATTTTCCAGATCAATGCTTCGCTATCACATAAGCCACAGGCTCCTTTGAGAGGTATATATGGAGCATAGTCTTTCAAAAAATGGGGGATTGACCTAGTTGGAGCCTTCCCAAAGGGTGAGAGAAATGCCAAATTTCTAACTGTGACAATCTGTTACTTCAAAAAGTGGGTGGAGGCGAAGCCATTAGGACGAGTAACAACTGAGGTGACAAGAAAATTCGTCTAGCAGAATACAGTGTCGCTTTGAGGTGCCACATACTATTGTCATGGATAATGGTATACAATTCATGAGTGGTACCTTCACTGGTTGGTGTTCAAAGCTTGGGATTCTTCACAAGTTTACATTTGTAGCGCACCCTAAATCTAACAGACAAGTAGAAGTAATAAACATGACCATCATTCAAGGAATTCGAAAGTGGTTAGAGGGAAAACAAGCTAGCTGGGTGGATGAGATACGTAACACCCTATGGTCATATAGAACAATCATTTGAGAACCAACGGGGAAGACACCATACAGTCTAGTTTATGGACATGAAGCAGTGATACCAGTGGAAATAAGTAATTCAAGCCTCCGAGTGTGCGATTACAGGGAAGAGACAATCCAGACATGATGAGGTCGGATTTAGACAAAGTGGAATAAAAAATATAATTGGCAATGATCGCAGAGGTTAAGTATAAGGAAAGAATGACAAGAGCTTACAATCAGAAGGTTAAAGAAATGCGATTTCAGATTAGCGATCTTGTGTTAAAGAAGAATGAGGCAAGCCTGGTAGAAGAATGAGGAAAGATATGTCCAAAGTGAGAGGGACCTTACAAGGTTATGAAGGTACACAAATCCAACTATTACGAGCTAGAAAGGTTGGACAGCAGCAGTGTTCCAAACACATGACACGTGATCAATTTGAGAAAGATCTATGTCTAGATTTGGGGGAAAAGATAGGAAGCATCTAGTTGTATAGAAACCATGAGATTTTCATTGGTTGCATTTGTTCCTTTGGTTCCAAGGCGACATTATTTCAGTGGTACATTATAAATATTAAAAACCAACTTTCCGGGCCAAGATTACATTTTTAGTTCTCTACTTGGAAAATTTAGATGATAACACATCTGTAATACATTGCAATCAACGAACTAAGGTCTTTCAATTGTTAAAGGTCGAACACAATCATGTGTATCATAGCGAACATCGAACTGTAAGCTATAGGTCTTGTAACTTTTCAAATCCCACACTCGCAAGCTATAGATCTTGCACAACTACCGATGTTTGCAAGCTTTAGATCTTGCAACTTTTTTAACCTTGCGGTCGCAAGCTATAGATCTTACACAAGGGCATATTTTCTCATAAAAGTGGCACACGCAAGCAATGGATCTTACACGTCGTAAAATTCAAAGCTCTTAAATAGGCAACCAATAGATCTTGCAGCTTCGCTATACTACCTATGCAAGCTATAGATCGTGCAAAAGGCATGAAACCCCAAAAAAATAATATAATGTTATAAGAGAAAGTCATGGATCTTGAAACTTTGCAAACTCAATCACACAACTCATACAACTGGCAAGAAGATGTCTGCATAAGCGTTCATGAAAGATAGCTTATTAAGTGATTGCGAACACGCAAGTTTACAAAATCACAGTAAAATTAGTCGGAGCATCACAAGAAAGACAAAGTAGTTTAAAATAGGATATCTATCTACACCAAGATGCTCGTGATGATCCTAAAGAGGATGAACCACCACAACGACAACCATGCTCAACTTTGTGATGGGAGTGCTCAGCACTCCGCCAGGTTTCTTCAACCAAGTGCTTCTCACTAACTATGTGGTCGTATCACCATTTCATATGTAAATAAGAAGGATGGCATATTAGACCCCTTCGCTCCATATGACCAAGATATCTAGCATAATATGCCTTGACATCGGTAATAGGGCCAAACTTCTCGCGATCCAGCTGTATACTCATAACATTAATAGTTTCTTCATCTTTTATTCTCAACCGTTAAAATTTTCACTTCTTCCTCTAGGCACCGAATATGAGATCGAACAGCCTCAGACAAGTTAATCATTTGCCCACCAATTTCCATAGTAAGATCTCCATGGACGGTAGCCCTACGAGATGACAAAGGGAGAGCCTAAAGTTTATCTTTGTACTCAACACAAGCTTGCTCAAGTTGGTGAACATATGAATCAAGCTGGTCACACTCAGTGCGGAGCTGCTCATTTTCACTTCACACCTGGATATTTATAGCAAATTGTTCATCAAACTTGCTTTGCCAACCGATGGCAGAAGATGAAAGGTGATCACACTCATCCTAATTTTTCTTAACAGATAGAACAAGTCGTCAAGGTGAGTACATTGTTTATCAATTATCAGTGTCTTCTGATGGGCTTCGCAAATCTTACTTGCAACATAATTTTTAGCCTCCTCCTATTGCCAAAGCATCTTCACCATGATCAACTGTTGATGGTGAATAAGACTGTTCTACTTGTTATAAATCCCTCGTAAATTATGCACAACATCCCGGGTGTCCTTTACAGCCTTCTTGTACTTTGTTTCAAGATCAATAATACCTAGGAGCATGTACTTCAGATGAATGCCTAAAGATAATTCCCATTCTTGGATACGAGTAGGGAGGTTAAGCGAACGCATGTACGCACCAGCAGATTAAAGAATAACTAAACCATGAATAATATCCTTGCCAAGCGATTCAGCATTGTTACCATCTAGAATAAACTTGTTGCAAGGACACGTTGTAGAAGAAGATGGAGATGAATTGAAAATATGAAGTTGTCATCCAACGCATAAGGGAAGCGACTCCATACGAGAGAAGTGATCAGAAGAAACAAGTTTATCATATTCCTCAGTTAAAGACTGAGTAGCTCGAATCAATCTAATGGGGTAGTGAAAATTAGGTGGAAAAAATCCGTAGCGATCAGAAAATCGATCAGTAGATCCCAGAATTGAATTCATTTAAAAAATTCATTACCAACCAAAATATTGAAGCCTTACATATAAGTAAGTGCAATGAGAGGTCGTAAAAATAGAAGGGCAGACCAAAATTAATAACCACAGTCACACAAATAATACAAACACACACCAGAATATTGTCTTAGATTACAATTAAAAATCCAAAAATCCGATATACTAAGAATCAACTAACTTCAGAGGTAGAGGTAGGCAAAGGCTGGACAACGATAGCAACATCTTCCTTGCTTGACTGCTGAGCGGGGACTTCAATCTTCAGATTGGCCTCAGTTGCTGCATCGATATTAGAATTAGGAGGTGGCATAATAGTGCGAGAGCCAAATGAAAGGTCCTCCAGATAATAGACCTTACACCCCTTTAACTCAGTTACAGAAGGAAGTCAAGAAAGGGTAGCAAGGTGAGATAGCAAAGCATAGGAATTACCACTGTTAGCGATGCTACTTATGAAGCCATTGTTAAGTAAAGCCTTATGTTCCTCCAATATGGCCTCAGCTTAGTAAGTTTTAGAATATTCTTAACTTTAACAGTAGGGTTTAGTCGTCGCTGCTAAACGGGGCTTCATAATATCCGCATTGCAAGTGGTAGAAGAAACCTCCTCAACAGTTTGTAAAGATATTTGGTCTTCACAAGTCGGTCAACAAGAACTTAACGATACGCAGATGAGGCGAGACCGTTGTTTCATAATTTATCCAACTTTGTCTGCAATTTGTCAGCCTCCCTCTCAGCAATGAGAGCACGCTCTTCAGCAGAGTGTGCTTTCTCTTCTGCAGCTTTAAGAGAGACATTTGTTGCCGCACACTTCTCCTCAGCGGCCCAGTATTACTCTAAAAAAAACCATCTCCCTTGGTGAATTGTGTGACTCATTTGCTGACAAATTGTAGACTTTCCCCAACCTTGATATCAAAATAGATAAGCAAAAGTTAAACATAGCAACAGAATATCATCAAACCAAATCTAATAAACATTTCAGCTAGCACTCGTAGCAGATATACCATAACCATTGTTTCATAGTAGGGATAGTCCCCTCTACCATCAGATCATAGCTTCGCGGTGGAAGCTTTGCATGAGAATGGCCAACACACCCCCTTTTCTTAGAGGGGTCCAAGGTAATAGACTGTCCATCAGTTTGATCATTTCTTCTCCTCCTTTGAGATTTATCAATTGTTTGGTGACCATTGCCCTTCTCGATACCATCACCAATGACCTCATTAACCAATGACTGATGGTTTGCTACGAAAGCATTTTCATGGGATACACTGGTCACAGAAGCATCACCCATCTGGGTAGACCGGTCTTCTAGCTTGTCATCATCACTGCCAAAAAGGACCTCTCAGTGGGTTTTTTAGCTAATCCATGTCTGTAATCCAACACATAAGAGTATGTCAAACGAGTATACAAAAATAATAAGAAAGTGGCAAAACAAAGATGAAGCAGTAGGTCAGGTGAAAAGAAGTGACAAGAAAACAACAAACACCTTCACTTCACAATTGGCATAGCAAAAAGAGATTGTATGTTGGCCGAGTGTTAACACAACTTCAAATTTAGCATTAAGGTGAACTGTGGCCTTAGGAAGTTTAGATTCGGGAACATTATAGTTCCAAACTCGCAAATGTTCACCATCACTACAAAGTTTTAAAAAGAAAAAAAAATTATGCCACGCTTCGCAGTTTTTAGGAAACCTACTAACAAACTCAACATCTGGAATAACTGGGTATAGGGTGAACTCATCATGTAATTTTTTTCACCTTGCGAAGCTGGTAAAGGTTGCTAAATAGTTCAATCGAAAAAGGGACTTGAGTGGCTTCGCATACATAGTAATATACAACAAAGATAGATGTGGCCTTAGGATGAAGCTGGGGGTAAGGCTACCTGAAAGTGGTTACGTAAATCTATGATATGTGAAGGAAGTGGGAAGACAATTCCAAATTTGAGATAATCTAAGTAGCAAGAAATGAATCCAACGGGAGGATTACGAGCACTATCAGAGCGATCAGGGGCTTTAAGATTGTAGGATGACAAGAAAGGATAACTAATTTTTAAATTGTCCAAATAGTAGTCAGAAATTACACTACTGGCGATGGAGGAATTGGTGGGATGGTCGGAATCATCCCCGAAATCAACGTGGGCATCTGACACATCCTTCATTGAGGATTCACCAACAACAGAGATAGACATGAATGCGGACATTGTTCCTAAAATGCAGATGAAAAACCTATCAATCAGAGTTGACAGAATGCAGCTGAGTTCACTCATATAAAAATATCACACAGAATCAGTACACAATCCAAGAACGGAGAACCGAGCAAGAAGAAGAAACAAAGGGGGGATAGTTATTGAAGAAATTCTAGATTGGAAGCAAGAGAAACCAAATTCCGTAAGGGAGAAACACAACGCAAAGCTTCTGAACCAGGACTTGATTTGCAGAATACAAAAAAGAAGATGTTAAAGAAAACTTATGGGTATTGAGTGCGATGAGTTTCTTGCACAATAAAGGAGATGAAGGGAAGAGGAAGACTCCAAATGGGATTTGAAATTTAATATAAGGAGCTAAAAAGGTGAAAAAAGTCAAATCAAAGAAGGAATAATGATGATAGCCTGAAAAAAAAGTTACTTACCTTTTTTAGGAATACGAGACGCCAGCGCAAAAAGGGGTTAAAGAGTTGTACACTGAATAGTGATGCGAGATGGGAACATTAAAGTATTTAGAATGAGAGGATATAACAGCATTGGAGGAAATTTTGGAACAATATAACAAATATAAAGAAGGGCAATCCAGATGATATCCATCAAAGATTTCAAAACGATTGTGTTGGAGAAGAAATAGGAAAAGTATTCAAATTCAAAATTCAAAAAGTAAAAAAGACACATCGATAGCCAAGAAGCAAGAAACACTTCGCGAAGACAGCTGCTGCTACATCTATCACGAACATGTTCTTCAAATTTTACACATTCAAATTAAAACAATTCGCAGACATTTAAGCAAGCGAAGTCATCGCTTCGTGTTCATTAGACTCCGTGGCTATATACCTAGCCCATTACTAGCATTGTTGGACTGTAAGCCTAACCCAAACAACAAACATCAGTTGGGGTGATGAATCGGTAAAACTGGAGACTAGTTGGAAGCAGGTGATCACTAACCGATAAAGACGGGGACATGATCAAGACACGGTGATAAAGTTTAGCCATGAACTGGACGTATAGGGATCGTGGTACAACCTACGATCCAAGAAGAGAGAAATGCGGAGCCACGATAGTAGATTACTAATAATATAGCAAGAGCAACGCTGAAGAAGGTAAGTGTCACTAAACTGAGGAATTTCAATTCTCTAGAGAGAAGACTGACTTAATGGTCGAAGTCTTTTCCCCGGAATCCCTTCCAGGATCTATTTTGCAGGAAGAAGAGTTTACCAGGTGAACAATGATGTTTCTACTTAACGGAGCAACCACATCAAACACTTAATCAAATTTATGTGTCAATTGCTCTTTGTCCATCACCATATATTAAAAAATACTCTAAAAGCAGCTGCACGTAGCTGCTCTTCATACTAAAATGCACTGGTACCATATACCGGTGCTCAATACTTTGACAAAATATTTGACCATTGCTCTCTGTCTAACACGATAAATTAAAAATACCATCAAAGCAGCAAAGCACAGGTATGGTGTACCGGTGCTCAACACTTAGACAAGTTTTGGGAACATTGCTCTCTGTCCAACGCAATAAATTAAAAATACCCTCGAAGCATCTGTACGCAACTTCTTTTACCAGTAGAAGGCACCGGTAATACTTAATTGGTGAACGTCGTTTTACTCACCAAAATAATCTGCAAACTATAAATATGATATTAGCAAAGTTGTAAGCAGAGTCGATCCCACAAGAAACGGATCAAAACTATAATAAATTACCTACTAATATAAAACACTTTTGGTGTAGCCACCACGCCTTAATTTTCATATTTCTTTAACAACTAATAATGCAACTAACTAATATAAATTATGAAATAATAGTGCAAACTAACAAATATATAAAGCTTGAAAATATATGATGAATGTAATCGGATCGGAATAACTCACATTAGTTAAATATCGATTATAGGTGCAAAGATAAGTCAACTCATGTGCATCTATCAATTATAGGACAGCAAGTATTTGCTAAACTCTCCCAATTCTTTCTTACATTGTTGACAATTGACCAGTTATAATTAACCGATTGTTTCTCTTACCAAGATACCCCGGAAAGTATTCGCTAAACCAGATACACACCCTGATAGCATTAACAATGAAAAGAATCTGATACAACAATTACCAAAGTAAAAGCAAATAGTAACGCACAGTTAATTGTTCCCCATCTTGTTGTTACACTCTTAATTAGTTATCTGTATAGCTTCCATAATAACTCGCTACTTACTAATCTTTTCCAACGATTACGTATTGGTGGAATTAGATATTAATATCCCAATAACATTCAAGTTGGTCAGACTTAAACACATTAAGAATAAATTAAACCAACAACAATCATGAACACATAAGAATCGATTATAAAATAATTAGGGCTCACGATTTATAAACCAATGCTTGTTATTCCATGCCAATATATGATTTATCTACTCATAATAATAAAATAAAATAAATAAATCATAAAATAATAACACATGATTAATCTATAAATTTATAAGTAAGAAAAATGATTAAACAAACCCAAGCCGCAGCACATGCGTTCCAAGGTTGATGAAGAATTATGCATTCACCTAAAAGAACCAAAGTATGCGCACTCCTTTAACCAAATAATCATAAACACCATTAACCAAACTCACCCCTCTGTCTATTCTCCTATGGCAAAAACCCTATAGGTATTTATACACCAAGCTAAACGCGGCTATCCAATAAAGAAGACCGGATCCAAATGTAATTCGGATTATTTGCGGAAGAAATATAATAATATATTTTCTAACTCTATTAACTAAATTCTAAAATTTAGGAATTTTAAATGGAAAGAGATTATAAAATCCTTATCAATATGGGAATTGAATATTTTTAATTTCTTCAAATCCACGTCTATTGAATAATTCAATTTTCACCCCATAACTTCAGCAATTATACTTTTGACTCTCTTCCTTCAACTCTGGAAAAATGTCCTATAAAGTAAGAACATTTTCCATTGGAGCATATCGCATCATTAAAAACATTAACCTTGAAAACTCAGTGGGAAAAAACCTTTGTTAAAGGAAAAATGGTACAATGTATAGCTCTCTCTCAATTCTTCACAATTCATGAATTCCTGCACCAAAAATACCTAAAAGTGAAAATTATATCTCAATAAAATAATAATAATACCACAAAATATGAACACAATATACAACACATCATTAATACATGCACCGGTCTTTTTGTAGTTCTACGGTCATCATAACTAAAATAAAAATAATTCAATTTAGGCACCAGTATAAAATCCACTTATACTGGTGCTATTTTGAAACATATAAAAACCCTCTTCTATTCAGCCCATCTATCTTTCCCAATCACACCCGATCACTCTCAATCGCCACTCGGTTGTCTTCCCGCTCACTCTCTGCAACCACTCTGCCGCCAATCACTCCCCCGTCTTCCCATCACTCTTCGTTGTCTTCACATCCCTCTCACTCTTTCCCAATTAACTCCCCGCCATCTTCAGATTCAGTCTCCGCCAGTGACTGAGGTGACCCACTCTGCCGAAGACCTTTGCGATACTTAGCGTCGGTGACCTTGGAATCTACCGGTGACCCCCTAGAGACATTGACCTTGGTAATTCTCCGGAGACATTGACCTTGATAGCAGTTGTACCGGTCCTCCGCCATTCAAGCAGTTCCATTCTTCCTATTCCCATCTAATTGAAGGTTAGTTTTCGTCATTCAAGCAATTCCATTCATCCCATTCCATTCATCCATTGTGAATTGTGATTTTTCCTTTGATAATTAATTTTGATATTGATTATTTGTAAATGTGATTAATGGATTTGGATTGTGGATTGTGAATGGTGAATTGTGATTGTGAATTGTGGTTGTGAATTGTGTATTCCGAATTGTGAATTGTGATTGTGAACCACTATATCGAAGGTTAGGTTCTCACACATTTGGATTGGGATTTGGTCAATTTTGTTTGGATTGTTTGTCCAATGTTAAATGTTATCAATTATGCTGTCGATTGCAGATGCTTCCCCAGGGTAAAAAGGTTGGTGCAAAGGGCAAGAGAAAGAGGGGTGAAGCAGCACCAAAAATTGAAGAAGATATTGAGACCACCACACCCGCCATTCCCCTGATAACATTGATGCAGTACCATCCACGCTGGGTGAGGAGCCTCTAGTGGCCAAAAAGGGTACGAGAAGATGGTCGGGACTGACGATGTTTCCAAAGTGGGGAGGGAGGAAGCATGGAAAAGCCTTCGACAAGTTTCAAATTAAATCTTGGTGCAAGGTGCGTGGTACAACCATATGACAATCAATAACACTTGCAAAGGAGAGGAAACGGGTGCCGTTACAGTTCAACCTATATGATGCGGTATGCATTAAGAATTAGACTGCATGGACTACATACTGTAACTATGCATTCCAGCGGCGAATCAAGTTCGAGACACACGGGCACTGAAAAAATGTCCCCGAAGACACCAAGGAGGAGGCTTGGAAGGACATCATGGTAAGACAATTTCATAATAGATATTGCATTAATTCCATTACTTTTATTAGTTAACAATAACTTCCCAATAATTATCGATGATTAAAAGCTAACTTTGTTTTTTTGTGAATTCAATGCCGATAAGCTACGAGTTTGAGCAGAACTTGACCCCTGCATAGCTTAAAAATTGAAGAACATCGTATACGTAGCGGCTGGCAATGCCCACTGCAACTGCAAATCAAAAATTGCCAAAAACTTCATTCATCCTGTGGCAGACGGGATAAATAAGTCAAAAGAAAAACTGTGGAACAAGTACAAATGGTTGGAGGAAGAGGAGTGGAACAGGTTCTAAAAAATGAGGACGACACCTGAATTTAAGGTAACCTGTTTATCAAAATTCATGTTTTCACAACACAGTTTCATATTGAGCTACCCATATCGATTACATTATACTAACTTAAATTTGTGTGATTTGGATAGAAAATAAGTGCCACGAATAGCGAGCACTAAAAGGAAAAAGGTTTATACACATTGGACTAGAAGGAGCGGTCACCAGGTCACTCGGGCTAAGATCATCAAGAAAAGGAAAGAAGAAGAGAGAGTGAAATTGGTTGCGCAGGGGTTGGCAGAGGAGGAGATCGAGAATGGGCTTGAGAGCATGGATTTCAATGTGGACAAATTCTTGGTATACCTCGAGTCACCAAGCCGGGAGATAAGACCACATACACCAATCCCGTCGATAGAGTCATCGTTGAAAATATTGTAAGTATTTTCAAATAATTGGTCTTTCTAATGTTTATATTCTTATTTTAATGTTCTTATTTTTTGTTTTTTTATATTTATACATTACGCCTAATCGCAGATAAGGATAAATTAAGAGGCTGCTAGGGGCACATTGGTCTTGCAACCCGGGGAGGACGTACTGTTAAAGGCAACTAGCAAGCAGGATCACCCAAGGAGGTATAGGGGTACTCAAACAAACCTCCCAAAAGATGTTTTTGTACCCCATCTGTCCCGCAGCCGAAGCAAATGCGGTAGTAGCTTAACCTCACTCTGACAATCCGAAAGAAGTAAACTTTAGACCAACTAGTGGTGAAGGCGATAGTGGCATACCTTGACCAGCTAGTCAAGGGGATTGCATCAGCTGGAGGAGTCCAAATACCAGTGGGGCTCGATGATTCCAAGTTATTCATTGAAAAAGCATTAGGCCAAGTAAGCACGGCATAAACCAAATCTGATGGTGCTCCAAGCGATGAGGAGGTAAAAAACTAGATTACAAATTAATTTAATTTATGGTATCCATAGTTGGTCTGATAAAAATATAGTTTATATATTTTCTAACAAAAAAGGTTCTATGATGGATGATAGAATGGGGAGAAAGTGACTTCGTTTGTGGAGAAATTAGATGGGTCAAGGGACATGGTGGTGAAAGGATTTCTCCAAAGAAAGCGCCACAACCATACATCAGCAAGTGGAATTGCTTTTGTCTGAGTATCTGAGCCAGTATTCCGTGCTAAAGTGAATTTGCCATCCGCCAACCACAGATTCGTCGATGTCGGAGAGGCTCTTGGACATATGGCTAAATGTCCCATAGATTTGATCGACCAGAATTTGGATACCCCAAATAAACATGAGAAAGATGTGCCTGTCAATGAATGGGTGGACAAAAAATGGGAATTCCTTGAGGTCCCCAATGACAAGGTTTCTCAATTAAATTATTCTTAATATATATATTGTTAGTTACATATTCTAAGTGTTTGAATGTAAGTTTTTTCAAATTACATTGTCACTACTTTGTCCACGCATCCTTCTGATTTGACTACAAGTTACAGGCTGGGGGGAAAAAGTCACGATACCTACCAAGCCGCTAAAATTTGTAATGCTATCATAGCTCATCTCTATATCCAATATTCTATTTGGATAGTTTACATATGCTGAACACATCTTGTTTTACTGGCAACACACAGATTGTAAACCACCGCGACTTAAGTGACTATCCAATGATGATAGAGTTCATCGACCTTTGCAAAAAGGTGGAAAAGGAAATGAATGTTACAGGGAAGGTTTTGTATTACAACCAGTTTCCTGTATCCACATATGCTAAACCATACAAAACTGCCATTTGCATCCAGCAACTATTAGAGTTCAGAGGCAAGCTCAGGAATTGGCATAACATGGATCACGGATGCATAGCTAGATTTGTGGATTGGGTAAGTTCCACACAATTCAATTTCAATTTCTGGTTCCTTAAAATATTGATGTTATAAATTGAGTTGTATGCTATTAGGCACCTGTGGAGTAAAGTGGAGAGCATGAACATTGGGAGAATCCAATTTTGTGTCGCAAACATAGGATGAAATGACAACTTGTTTCAGGAGAGTGACACCAATAACCAGTTTTCCCTCATTTGGGACATGATCAAAGCATCTGATGCCAACATTTTTTGGTCTCCTACCTCAGGAGGTCAGACACAATACAATAATGTTTAAATTAATATCACTTTAATCTAATTCACCTGAGATATTAATTTTCTAAGTATTAATGCAGGTCACATTGGTTCTTCATCCTCATTTGTTCAGGTACTAACCATGTTTTCACATTGGACACACTCACCAGTGGTATAAAGTCTGACGATTACATCAGAACACAAGTTCTTTCCAGGTATTACTTTTCATTCAATTACCTTTCTTTCCTGCTATGATAGTTTCAAAGTTAATATTCAAAAATAATATATCCCCGGGCTTGCATGTAAATATGATAGGGTGAAGAGGAAAAATGAACCCTCACCCTATTTTATCTGGAAGATAACAAACATCAACGTATGTATTCCACATAAAACGTTACACATACTTTATAGTTTTTCTTCTCTCCTTACACTAATTATACAATATCAATTCTTGTATTCTATCTTAGCACCTAGAACAAGGAGGTGGCTGGGAATGCGGCTACTATGTCTTGCTATTCCTCGAAGAGATTGCCCTGAAGATAACTTCGAAGAATCCACACAACGTAAGTATTAAAACTCCAAAACAAATAACATAATATGTGTTTGCCTTCTTTTGCAGTACCCCGTCCTACTAACTGACATTTAATCGAATCGAACCGTTGGTTTTTTCAGAGAAGTAAGGCCAATACAATGCCTACAACTTCAAGAGGTGGCTGGCAAATGGTGTGAGGCATGGGTTACTACTTGCGTAAAAGAGGCCAAAAATGATCCAGGACACTTTCTTTGATTGATATGTGTGGATGAGTGATGGGAGTTTGTGTATTAACATTGATATTTCATGCTTTCTTTTCTTTTACCATGTGTGGATTAATATTTTCTTCAATAGCATAATTAAAATTATTCCAATAGTTTATGGGATTTTTTATAATCCTTTTTCCCCGTGGTTGTTCCAAGTTGGTACCCGAATTTAAAAATTATACACCAAATTTTTTTAAAAAAAAATCACACTTATTATACACTTAATTCTGTGTCGGTGCTATGAGATAATTATTTTTAATATTATATCGGTGCAACATGTATACTTCATACCGGTGCTATTGGAAACAACAACATGCGAAAATTTCTGATGCTAAAATATTTAATCAGTTCTAAACACAACCTCATGCAAAACAACCATAGACACTTGTACATAACATATATCGGTGCTAAATAATTGAGCAGTATCATGTTTCTAATACCGGTGCTAATATGTTATATGTCAGTTCAGTATTTGAACATCTTTCAAAGAGTCTTAAAGCACCGAAACACAATACAAACCGGTGTTGTAAATAAAGCACCGGCTCAGATTCTAATTACCGGTGCCCAATATCTTTGTCTAGTCATGCATATTTGAACATCGGATACATTTTTTTAGCACTGGTACCTAACTTAGAGTTACTCATATTTTGCATCGGTATGCGTTACCGGTGCTAATAAATCTACTCTGCACCGGGTCACTTAGGCACCAGTATCCCAACTGGGAAAATTCTGGTGCCATAAGGGGGTTATTACTGGTGCATATGGGGGTCCTCCCAGTGGTGCCTTCATCTTCTCAAACACGTGATTTGCTTCCTCTGGAATGCTAGGAAGTTTTCGTCGTACCTCTCAAAGTTAAATTTATAAGACCTAATGTTTCCTATCAACAACCAAGTAGATAATGGCAAATCCGGGTCGTCCACGAAGAAGAGGGATTTTTCCAAGTGTTTAAACATGTATAGCAGAAAACGTAATAGATATAAGCATATATATATAAGCATGTAAGAGGGAGGGGGGATTTTTGGTTGGTTTTGGTCCTAAATTATGAATTGAAAGACAACAACTAGCAAAGCATGAGAACAATGCTAATCATGCAACAACTAAAAAGATGATTAAAACAACAATTAATGGAGACTTGGGGGCAATTGATCCTCACTTCCAAACCTCTTATGGATCCTAGATTCATTCACTCATTCAATTACATTTATTGTCTATGGGAATGTTATCACTTCTCATTTGAAGATTAACATTCATTTCTTTTTAATAGAAATTCACAAAGACGTTCAACGACCATTTCCAAACCTCATTGATAATCACTTCAGACATTCAACGACCATAAAGATATTTCATCAATGGCATTATACACGAAGAACCATAGACTTGATAACAAGCCTTCTACCAAAGACATAGTCATTTAACCAAACAAAGCATTTACTAGGCTAACCCTATAATAAACCACATTCAAGGTTCAACCTTACTTTGCATCTATATGATAAATATGAGAACAATGCACATTAACATACTTATCTAGCAAGAATCACCACACATTATACGCAAAAAGTTATAAATGCATGCTTTTGGATTTGATGTCAAATGAGCTAAAAAATTTGCAACTTTCCTAACACCCTAACACTTCAATCATACAAACATTTCATATAATCAAATAACTCATGTTATAAATGAGGCAAAACACAACATTAGTGTCACAATAAATGCTTTCCAATAAATGTTCATAAATGAGAAAATAGAGAATCTCACCACATAAGTTTGGAAGCTTCAATCAACTGCTCCCAAGAAATAGATTTAGCTACTACAATCCATACTTATTAACAACAACAATCCAAACATTAATCAAACTAAAACAAGGATGAAAATGGTGGAAAACTAGGGTTTCAAAAGGGAGAATAAGCTGGAAGAGAAGGTAAGAGAGAGAGGATAGGATTTAGTATTTATAGTAAAAAAAAAGGCAAAGAAGATTTTTGGCCACCCAAAGTTAGCGACATGCAAACGAATCTGCGCCCGTCGCAAAGACTGCAAAATCAGCAACATAGTTTCTTTTCCTTCTTGGTTCAATTTCTTCCCTTTACTTCATTTTTCTTTCATTCTTAAGGTCTTCAAATATTCAAAGCAAGTCTTCAAAGTCTACAAAGTCTTCAAAAGGTGATCTTCAATGACATATGGTCTTCAAGTCTTGATGTTATTTCCTCGTCAAACAAAATCCACTTAGAAAAGGTAAAAGAGTGCAAAAGTCGCTCTTACCTCTCCTAAGAGAATTTCAAGGCAAAACACAAGCTCTAGTTGACAAAAGAGTGAAAAAGTGATCCCAAAAAGTCCCAAAATATGCATATAAAATGGGCACATCAAACCTCCCCGCACTTAAACCTTACTCGTCCTTGAGTTAGAAAAGATTCAAGCACACATAAAGAGGTTCATGTATCCACATCCTAAGCTACTATTCCCCAAATCAATACCTCACAAAACTCTCAATATGACACATCCCAAAGATAAGATCAAATGAGAATTCATCCTCAACCCCCATTCCTAAATCTACCCAAACCATACCAACCTATCAATTCATTGATAACCATAAAAACATTTCTAAGTCCCGAATTGACAATTCCAAATCCAATGGCACAAAGTGAAGTAAAAAGCATGCTTTAATTCCAACACCTACTTCACTCTATACCAATATATCATCCTAAAAACGAAGTATATCAACAATCAAGAATTTCACAACTTACTTCATTTTCCCCTGCTAAATTTCCCAATTCCAAAAGGTTTCAAAATGTTGAGCTACCCAATCCATCCATATGGAAACTGCAACCTTATGACTCAAACGTCGGCAAATGATTGAAATCATAGCATTTTTTCTTTTCTCTCTATTTCTCTCATTTTTCCTAGGAGCCCTTTCGGGTCTTCATCCTAGCCAAACATCATATTTCTTTCGTTCACATCTCACCTTTTACATCACATTTAGCCTCTCATTTTTTCCTAGGTCACCTGTTTGGGTTTTCAACCTATCCGGGCCCCCAATGTTGCCTAAGTTGCCCTCTCGGGTTTTCAACTCAGTGGATTTCTTTTTTATTTTTGTTCTTTTCTTTTTTTTATTTTTATTTTCAAAATTTTCAAAAATTTTCTTTTTTTGTGTTTTTCCAATCAAAAGTAGAAAAAGGCTTTCACATGTGAAAGCAAAGATAATCCAAATACATCCAATGTGAAAACATCCCAAAACAAGAAAAACATCCCACAACATCCAAGTCTAGAAAGAACAACATCACAAAAATAAGCAATAAAAGCAGTAACTACCCCTCCACACACTTAAAATACTACATTGCCCTCAATGTAGACAAAATATGGCAAAAGCATACAAAGAAAAGTATGGGGTGCAAGAAGATATAGCTCACAATCACTACTGTGAGGATGAACCACCATCACTAAAGTAGCGTTGCTGATAATGGGCGAGCCAGTCAGTGTTCCTCTAACACCTCGCTCTGCACCTCTCCACTCTGGGATCAGGGCCCGAGGTACCACAAGACTGGGACTACATCTCATAAATGCGGGATAACAGATAGTCAATCTCCTCCTCTATATATATCAGGCTCTGGGAGATAAAAATAGTATGCTTCAATATCATGTCGTACTAGCGGCAGAATCCATCCCACATAGTCTGCATCATACGCTCATAAAAGTCAGGAGAAGGCTAAGGGAAATGAGGTACCACATCCTCCTGCATTGGCTCTGTCTCCATCTGATGTGGTGGAGAGCGAGAACCATCATGTGGCTAGGTGAAAGGGATATCATCCTCATCAGTCCAATCCTCTAGTGGAGGTTGGTTCTGACGCTCCCGGTCAAAACCCACTGCATAGTTGGTATCCGGCTCTATTTCCAAGTAAATAGGTAAATAGTATAGACGGTGGAACCCACGGTAGAGCCCGAAGAGAGTCCTACCAAATACAAAACATAATCCAACCCTAGGCTAGAAACCTAGGGAAAAAAGAAGCGGGGGGGGGGGGGGGAGGGATACCCAAATGAGTACCCCCTCCCCCCCCCCCCCAATTATTTTTTAATGAAATGCTAACCCTAAGCTAGAAAGTACTAAGCCTAGGGAGAAAGAACTGCAAGTCCAGGTGTGTGAATCTGGACCTATACATAGCAACCAGAAATGTGTACTGGCTCTTCATATGAAAACCTCAACGCAGCCGAGACTCAGGTCTCGGGTCTTGGAGAAAATAGTGAAGAGGACGCCAGTGGTGGACAAAAAGCGCAGCCGAGTGTGGTGTACTCGGGTCTTGAATGGTCGCCATGATGTGCTGATGGTGCTGAATCTGAATGAAGCTAGGACCGCCAAAGGAGGAGCAGCTTCTACCATATACACCCCTAAGGTGAAGATAGAGGGGTGTTATTGGCCTTCAAACGTTCTCGTGATATGAACCGAGACTAATTTAGAGGGCAAGAGTGTCATAGGCCGTGCCAATAGCTCTTGTGAATCCCTCTAAAAAAGTCCTCCTAGGGATGGAGAGAACGGACACAACTTATACGGCATGCGTCAAGCCTGGCGATTCTGTAATCGCCCACTCCATTTTGAGCAAATGGACAGCTTTATGCTAATTTAACACAAAAAGTGTAGCGCGAGCATAGGGCGCGTAATAACCGTCAAGTCCAAGTAACAACTAGCAGTGGATTAATTAATTTCGCGTACGCTAATTAATTGACCCACTGCCAAACTCATATGATCGAGCAACCAAATGTAGAAAGGAAGCTCTCCGACCCTCCAAGGGAAAATATGCAAATATCAACCCAATACAATTTTAGCCCAAAAATAAGGCCAAAACTCCACAATAATCCACAAATTAGAGCCCAAAAAATGAAGGAAATTCACCCCAAGAATAATGCATGTAAGCTGAAAAATACTCTATTTAATTAGGCCCAAGAACCCTTGAATTCAGCCCATCCGCTTAATTAATTCAATCGGCCCAGCAGCTCTACTCTCGGCCCAGATGTGAAGCCATGGACCGCCAATCTTTTCAGCCCACTCGGCCAACTCCAAAGCCGTGTAACCCGGCAGCTCTCAACCGGTTTAAACCGGGTCATAAGAGGACCCGGTTTGCATTATATTTAAATCAGCCCAGCTGATTTTTCAAACGGCCCAAAATTTGGCCCATCATCTAGGGTTTATCCCAGGATCCGGCCACCTCCATAACCGGGTCATAAGACCCGGCCGCCGCCTAACGGGTCGAAGCCCTAATGGAGCCGCTGCTCCGTTTTCCATGGTCGGATATTTTGACCCGGCGGCGCGGGAACCGGGTCGAGCGGCCAGAAGTCAGTCCATCGCCGGCATCGCGGTTTTCCGGCGACGGAAGTCGCCAGAATCTGGAAATTTTCACCGGAAGTCGCGTCAATTTTGCGAAAAAATTCTATCAAAATATGGGCATCTTCCCTTGTGAATTTCGGCCGGAATTAGCAACAAAAACAAGGAGCTTCCACGCCCAAAATCGAGCATTAGCAATCCGGCCAAACAAACACCTTTCTCCTTACCGGAAACGCTCTTTTCCGGCTAGCAAAAACAACACAATCAACACTCCTTAATTCTCTTTTCCAGCCCTAAGATGCATCCCAAACATGAACAAATACGAATCCGAATCTAAGGCTAGAGAGCCAAGGCAATTTCATGCTTTTCCATCGCCGGAATATCGTTTTTCCGACGACCTCCGCTCGGAAATCCGAAAAAACAAACCTCCAATTTTACTTCAAGTTCTAAATTTCCAACAACTTTTCCGATCGGATAATGCATAACAAAACGAACCGAATCCTTCATAGCATAACAAGCATTGCAACTCGCCGGAAAAAGTGTTTTTCCGGCTAACCCGATCGGAAAATTCAAACCATCATCATCCAACAAAATCCATCCTTTACAAAAAAATCTGCTCCTCCATTCATCTAGATCTGAATATTATCATGAGATTGAAGCAACGAGGAAAATACCTTAGGCCTACCGTCGTTGATGATTCCAATTAAACCAGTTCACCAAACATCTGTCTTGAATCCGACTAATCCCAAGCCATCAACCCCATCAAACAATAACATTCAAACACCCAAAATCTTGAATCCCACATGAGTGTTCATCAGTCAAGAAAGTAAATTTAAATTCTTGGCATGCAACATAGCAATCTGGTCGAAGTTCCAATTAAAGCAAACAATCATGGACAGTGTGCTGCCTGATCACATGAATGCCCTCTCAAAAGATTCATCATGAACTCTTCCAAATACTATAAAAAATTCATGCTTCAAATTCATCTCTACTCTCAATCCAACATGAATACCACATTGACTATCACCATAACCAAATAATCTTCCATACAAATCCGCACAGATTCATCATAAATAAACCACTCATCAATCATCCAGTTTAGATCTATCAACAAAAGATTAAAACTTACTTGGAACAATGATAGATCTTCATCAAAGACGCTCTATCACCAACTTCAAGATCAAAAAGTCTGATCTTCACCCAAAACCTCCAGATCCAAAGATCAAATCTTCAAATTCAAGCGCAAATCATACCTTGAAAGATGCCCGGCGAGGAATCCAACATTAATGTCGGATTCCTCGCCGGAAACTCTGAATCGTAGGAGAGAAACTGGAAGAAAATCGGCCCCGGGAAGTCCGGAGAAGGGCTGCGCCCTTTTTTCTCTCCAGAGAGTATTTCTCTCCTCTCCTCGGTTATAGTTAGGCTTCCTGTGTTCCAAGATGTATTTCCGGCTCTATTTCCAAATCTACAATAGGTGTGTCGATCTCCAGCCTGGTCCGCAGGGGCTGGGGAAGCTTTATGAACTTAACCCCCCTTACCCATAAATCCATATGAAAGTTCCATCGATGTCTGTCTCCTTAATGAGGTAAAAGTACATGATCATCCGATGTAGAGTGATGTGGTATGAGTTTTCTTTGCCTAACCATGGAAGGCCAAGCAGTATGTGGATCCCAAAGAGCCAAGTGATGGGGGTAATCATGCCCCTCATCGGTACCCCACCATTGGGTTTCCCAGCTACCTCTTCAACATTCTTGACCCATAAATCAGTCCACAACCTAAAACATGTGTTGTTTCTTGTGAGGTACCATAAATATCGCATATCATAGTTGTTCATATTTGCCGGCTCAGTATGACATAACAGTGTGCCTGCCAGATATCGGTGTACGAAGCAAAGAGTAGGATAAATAATGATGTTACTCTTGTCCTTGGAATCCCTAGTCCACCTCGTGACAGTTTTCTAAAATGCTACATCCTCCGTAATATTGCGGTTGGGCGTGCTAGGCTCAACCTGGGCTCAGATCTCCTCATTAGACCAACCGAATGCTGCCTCAATTTCAGCCAAAGACACCTCATATGACCGAACATTGAAGTGGAATATGATAAATCTCTCACAAGGCTTCCCATCTCAAAGAATGTGCACCCTCAAAGTAGCAAGGAACTTCAAAGTGAGTCTCGGGTAAGTAGGGGAAACAATGTCCATAAACCTGGCCAAGCCGCCATTGGCGAGGAGGCAATAAATTGGCTCTCGTAGCCCAAGAACATCCAAAGCGGGACCATCAAAGAAGTTGGTCTCCTGGATCTTCCTAGCGGCTAGCTGGTCCCACCGCTCTACATATGACCCGGTGATCCTGGTAAACCCCATGAAACAGTCTGGTGGTGATGGTGGAGCAGACTCCGTAACAAGTTATGGAGGTGGAGCGGCGGTGGTAGCACACTGTGTAACCCTAGGCTTCTTCAGAGGCATGTCAATAGTGTGCGTAGGACGATGAAACAATGAAGTCCACAAGAAATCCTAGTCTAATTAGCTTGATCTCAAAAAAATTCTAAAACCTAGGGTTTTGAATTTTTTTTTGAAATTGGGGTGGATTTGGTGGAAGGAGATGGAATGGGATTGATGGAATGTGGATAGTGAATGGATTCCGGCCTAAGGGAGGAGTTTGGTGGTCATATTTGTGGTGGCGAGCAAGAGATGGTAGCTTTAGGGGCGACGGTTATGGAGAAAGAGAGGAGGAAATGAGGAAGAAGAGCAGGTACTGCCCATTCTTAAACCCTCTGGCCAATCTTTGTAATGCACGAAGATAAAGTTTGCGATGGGCGAACAAGCTTCGCGATGGGCAAAGAATTGTTCGCCCCTTGCGAATTGATGCACCTGGGAGCTGAAATTATTTTTGCAAACTGCCTGATTTCTTCACGACGGGCAAAGAAAGCTTTGCAATGCGCAAACATGTTTCACGATGGGCCAACATTTTTTTGTGATGTGCGTATTACTGGACCTGAAACCTCAATTTTTTCTCAAAGTTCATGATTTCTTTGCAACAAGCAAAGAAAGCTTTGCGACGCGCAAACAAAGTTTGCGACGAGCAAAGATTTGTTCGCCCCTCGCACATGCACCTCAAATTTCTGCCCGTATCCATAATTTCTTTGCATTGGGCGAAGACGTCTTCACGATGGGAAAATAGTTGTTTGCGACGCGCGATGACCTGTTCGCCCCTCACGAACTATGAGCTTTCCCAACACTTACAAAGAATTTGAATTCACCAAATGTCCAAGATTTTCCTTCCTTTGTCCAAGCTTTTCTCCCTTCATCAATCCAACTCCAAGCTCTCCGAATTGCTACAAAATCATAGAAAAACACACCATAAAAAGAACAATGCAAAATAATGAAACTAACGACAAAACTCAAAATTAAACAACAGCAACATAAAGTCACGAATGACAATTCGGATGATCAAAACCAAGTTTATTTAACATTTTCGGCATGACTTACTCCCCTCCTTGGAGCTTACTCATAAACCGGATCAAGAAGATCAACATCCTCCCCCTTTTCCAGTACAAAATTCTCGTGGTAAGGTTTCAAACGTTGTCCATTGACCTTGAAGGTATTGGACTTAGCTCAATCTAGGATTTCCACTGCACAATGCGGGAATACCTTCACCACCTTAAAATGACCAATCTATCGAAACCTAAACTTTCCTAGAAATAGGCGAAGTTGGGATCGAAATAGGAGGACCTTTTGACCCACGTCAAATTCCTTCCTAATAATCATCTTTTTGTGCCACACATTTGTCTTCTTCTTATAGATTTTGGCTCTCATAGGATCCCCTTTGGATATCATCTAGTTCTTGCAATTGTAGCTTCCTATGCAAGCCGGCCTCATCTATATCAAGGTTGTATTCTTTGATCGCCCAATAAGCCTTGTGTTGAATTTCCATCGTTAAGTGACGTGGCTTACCAAACACTAACCAGTAAGGTGGCATACAAATTGGTGTTTTTCAAGCCATCCTATACGCCCACAAGGCGTCATTCAGCCAAAAACTCCAATCCTTTAGGTAAGGGTTAACCTTTTTCTCAAGGACGGACTTGATTTTCCGATTAGAAACTTTGGCTTGCCCATTGGTTTGAGGGTGATAGGCGGTGAATGTATTGTGAGTAAAGTCATATTTCTTCAGAAGTGCCTTTATGGTCCGGTTGCAAAAATGGGTGCCACGGTCACTAATCAAGGCTCAGGGAATCCCAAACCTAGAGAAGATGTTATCTTTCAGGAATTCTACAGCCACTTTAGAATCGTCAGTCCTAGTGGGTTTTACTTCAACCCACTTTGACACATAATCAATGACAAGAAGAATATATGTAAAGCCACAAGAATTAGGGAAAGGTCCCATAAATTTAATACCCCAAACATCAAAGATTTCACAATATAGCATGGCTTTTTGGGGCATCCATTTCCAGACGAAATATTTCCTACTCTCTAACATTTGTCACAAGCCTTACAGAATATGTATGCATGCTTATTTAAGGTAGGCCAGTCAAAATAACTTTCTAAGACTTTCCTAACGGTCCTTTGAGCTCTAAAATGACCACCGCATGCATAGGGATGACAAAAGGTGATAATTGAATGCACTTCATTATCGGGGATACATCTCCTAACAACTTGATCTGCACAATATTTCCAGAAAAAGGGATCATCTCACTCATAATATTTAGCATCACTTCTTAGCATATCTTTCTGAGCCTTAGAAAAATGAGGAGGAAATTAACCGGAGACAAGAAAGTTCACAATGTCAGCGTACCACGGTTGGAGGTCCCTGATTGCGAACAGTTGTTAATCGAGAAACTCCTCCCATAGTTACTCCTTCTTTGATAAATTTACCTCATTATCTTGGCATGGAGGCAACCAACTCAGATGATCGGCCACAAGGTTCTCAGTGCCTTTCTTGTCTTGCACCTCCGACTTAAATTTTCTCCAAGCAGGATCCACCTAATCAATCTTGGCTTGGCCTCTTTCTTTGTCATCAAGTGCGAAGCACTGCATGGTGAGTGTACACAATAACTTTTGTACCAAGCAAGTAAAATCAAAATTTTTCCAAAGAAAATACCACCGCTAGCAACTCTTTTTCTGTGGTGGAGTAGTTTCTTTGGGCCTCATTGAGAGACATGGATGTGCAGTAGATGGCGTGAGGCACTTTTCCCACCCTTTGACCAAGCACCGCTCCAATGGCATAATTGCTAGCATCGCACATGATCTCAAAAGGCAAAGACCAATCCGGGGGTTGTATGATAGGGGCTGAGACAAACCTTTCCTTCAATGTATCGAAGGCCTCTTTACAACCCTCATCCATCACAAATTACACCTCCTTTTGCGGCAACTTACACAAAGGCAATGCTATCTTTGAAAAGTCCTTGATGAACCGGCAGTAAAATCCTTCATGGCCAAGAAAAGAGCGTACTCCACGCACATTAGTAGGATAAGGAAAAGTTTGAATCGTGTCTATCTTTGCCTTGTCAACCTCAATACCCTTAGAGGAGACAACATGGCCTAAGACAATACCGTGCTTTACCATAAAATGACACTTCTCATAATTTAACACAAGATTAGTATCAATGCAACGTTAGATGTCAAAAGAATTACAATGAATGGTAAAATCATCCATGAATACCTCAGCAAAATTTTCAACAAATTATGAGAAAATGCTTACCTTACACCTTTGGAAAGTAGTGGGGGCGTTACATAGCCCAAAAAGTATACACCGATAAGCAAACGTACCAAAGGGACACGTGAAGGTTGTCTTTTCTTGATCTTTCGGGGCAATGGCCACTTGAAAGTATCCCGAGTATCCACCCAAAAAGCAATAGAATGGGTGACTTGCTAGCCTCTCGAGCATTTGATCAATGAATGGCAATGAAAGTGATCTTTTTGGGTTTCTATATTTAGCCTCCGATAGTCAATGCAAACAAGGCAACAGTTTTGGACCCGGGCGGGCACCATTTCACCTTTCTCATTCTTGACTACTATCACTCCACTCTTCTTGGGTACCACTTGAGTTGGACTCACCCACTTACTATCTGAGATTGGATAGATCATGCTCTCTTGGAGCAACTTGAGGATTTCTTCCTTTACCACCTCCAGTATAGGTGGGTTCAATCGGCGTAGGGGTTGTCCCACAGGTCTTGTATCTTCCTCCAACAAAATTTGATGCATGCAAGTGGATGGACTTACTTCTTTGATGTTGGCAATAGTCCATCCAATTGCTTTCTTATTCTCTCGTAACACCACCATCAACTTTTCTTCTTGCTCTTGGGTGAGTTTGCTTGAAATGATAACCGGGAGCGTCTCCCATTCCCCAAAAAGTACGTACTTGAGGTCACTTGGAAAATGTTCAAGATCTATCACCAGAGCTTTCACAAGTGATGGAAGGAACTCCGGTTCTTCAGGTTCCTCTAAAACTAGAGGAGTGGGGCTTTTTACCACTTCCTCAAAAATTCTCAACTCCTCAATGCTTTCCTTCAAGTTAGTACTCATGGAATATACAAGACATGCATTTTCAACATCATTTTCCAAAGAAACTAACAAGGAATCATCACCATTCAATTCAAAAACATCTTGCACAATATCGTCAAATAATATCAATAGCATGGCAAGAATATTCTTCAAGAGGATACTATATAGAGTCATTTATGTTAAACTATACTTTAATCCCATTAAATTCCATGGTGAGGGTACCATTATACACATCAATGATGGTCCTTGAAGTTTTCAAAAATGGCCTTCCCAACAAGATTGGGGCGGCATGTTTATCATGCTCCATGTCAAGGACATAAAACTCCACGGGGAATATTAAGGAATCAACCCTAAACAACACATCCTCGATGATACCCTTAGGGTATGCACTAGAACGATCGGCTAGTTAGATCACCACACCGGTTTTGTACAAAGTACCAAAAATTGAGGCTTTCTACAAAGAGTAAGGAATCACATTTATTGATGCACCTAGTTCAAGTATGCTTTTCCAAAATGTGTATTCCCTATCATGCAATGGATTGTGAACATGCCGGGATCGCTACATTTAGGGGGTAACTCCCTTTGGCACAAAGTGGAGACATGTTTATTTTTTCCATTTTTAAGCTTATTCTCTGCTCTTTGTTTCCTATTTACAACAGATAATTTCTTTAAAAATTTAGCATAACTAGGAATTTTTTCAATAGCATTCAAGAGGGGGATATTTACCTCACATCTACAAAAGATTTTGTAGATGTCCTTGTTGTACTCCTTCCTCCATTTATCCTTCAAAGCTTCAGGGAACGGTGGTTCCAATACATATGGAGGAATTTCCACCACCCTTGCCTTCTTGTGAGGGGGGGATGAAGGTTTGGGAATGGAGGTTTATTTCTCAACGATGATCTCCTCTTTCTTCTCCTTTCCCTTCCTTGCTTGCTCCTTAGTCAATTTCTCAGCCTCTTCTTCTACCTTTTTCTCAAACACCTCAAGCCTTCTATGTTCACCTTCAACAACTTCATCATCTGGGGGAGAGCTAACCTCTTTACCACTTCTCAAAGTGATAGTACTAGCATTTTGGCAGGGATTCAACTCCGGTTGTGAAGGAAGGTTACCATTTTCCCGCACTTCCATCCGATTCATGGCTTGTGCTATTTGGCTCAATTGAGTTTCCAAGTTTTTTATGATCTCCTTGGTTTCATCTTGTAAGTTTTCTCCTTTCTTCCTACACATGCTCAACTGGTGAATGGATTGCAGCACCTCATCTTTTGTCAAACCTAAGCTCTCCCCTTGGTCTCGGGGCTTGTCTTGAAGCCTTTGGTATTGTTGTTGAGTTGGCCAATATTAATGTTGAGGAGGGAAATACGGTTGAGTGTTTTAACCTCCTTGAGTGTTTCCATACCAGAGATTCAGGTTTTCACGATTACCTTAATTGTACAACCAGTTTTGATACCCTTGATAGCCATGATAACTTTGATAGCTTTAGTTGCTTTGATAGCCTTGATAGCCTTGCCCACCTTGATACCCCATGACACTCACCTCCTCAACATAATCATCTTGCAAAGTAGGGCAAGCGGCTGTAGGATGTGCCGATAAACAAATTTCACAAGATTTAACATGTTACACATTTCTGGGCTTGGTCATCAAGGATTTCACCATAGAAGTAAGGCTCGAGACTTGGTCCTCGAGCTTTCCACTATTGGAAGGGTCACTTGTGGGCATTGGGTTTCTTCTTCTCAAAATGGCCCTCAAGCTAAAATTCCTTGACTCCTCGGCTAACTCCTCATATGACTTCATAGCCTCCTCCGAAGTCTTGTTCCCAAGGGTACCACCACAAGAACTCCTCACTAGTCTTTGGTCATCATCAAGGAGGCCATTGCAAAAATAATAAACCAAGTCTCCGTCCGAATAGCCATGGTAAGGGAAACTTGAGAAAAGTTTCTTGAACCTCTCCCAATAGTCAAAAAATGACTGTTCGTGCCATTGGAGAATGTTGCTAATGTCCTTTTTCAAAGCGATGGACCTTGAGGTTGGGAAATACTTGGCGAGAAATTTCATCTTCACGTCAAGCCAAATTTTGATGCTCTTGGGTGGTAGGTAGTGGAGCCAATCCCTTTCACCATCCCTCAATGTGAATGGGAACGCCTTCAATTTGTAGAAGTCTTCATCTATTCTGTAGGGAACTATACCGTCACATAAAAAGTGGAACTTGGTGAGATGCTTGTAGGCATTTTTCCCTGTCCTACCAAGGAAGAGAGGTAGCAAGTTATAACCCGATCTTGAGCTCAAAGTGCCCATTTGGTCCAACCAAAGGATACTCAATGAACATTGGTTGTTGGTCAAGGTTGGGGGTCATAATGTCCCTCAATAGGGCTTGGCCCGAAGGAATCTCCCTTCCTTGGAGAGGGGGATGTTGATTTCCTCCTCCCGGAATGTCACCTTCATGCTCATTTTAATGTTCCATGGATGTAGAAGTGTCCACAAAATGGTCACTAGGAGGGGTGTTATTCACACAAAGAAAGCATCCTAGCCCTTCTCAGATTCAACTCTAACTCGGGGTCGTAGTGTAGGGGTTCTTGTGAAGAGGATCGCGTACGAACCATACACTATGAACTCGAACAATACTTCTCCAAGCCAACCGAAAATGGCAAGTCAACTAAGGAAACAAAATAAAAGCAAACTACCAAATATTTACAACTAACACATAATCACACATAATATGCCCAAACACTTAAAAATAAATGCCTCTTCCCCGGCAGCGGTGCCAAAATTTGGGAGGTCGTCGTCGTACCTCCCATAGTTAAATTTATAAGTCCTAATACTTCCTATCTATAACTAAGTAGATAAAGACAAGTCGGGGTCGTCCACGAAGAAGAGAGATTTTTCCAAGTATTTAAACATGTATAGCGGAAAACATACTAGATATACGTATATATATATAGGTAAGCATGTAAGGGGGGGATTTTTGGTCCTAAATTATGAATTGAAAGACAACAACTAGAAAAGCAAGAGAACAATGCTAATCATGCAACAACTAAAAAGATGATTAAAAAAACAATTAACAGAGCCTTGGGGACAATTGATCCTCACTTCCAAACCTCTTATAGATCCTAGATTCATTCACTCATTCAATTACATTTATTGTCTATGGTAATGTTATCACTTCTCATTTGAAGATCAACATTCATTTCTTCTTGATAGCAATTCACAAAGACGTTCAACGACCATTTCCAAATCTCATTGATAATCACTTCAGACATTCAACGACCATAAAGATGTGTCATCAATGGCATTATACACGAAGAACCATAGATTTGATAACAACAAGCCTTCTACCAAAGACATAGTCATTTAACCAAACAAAACATTTACTAGGCTAACCCTAGAACAAACCACATTTAAGGTTCAACCTTTCTTTGCATCTATAGGATAAATATGAGAACAATCCACATTAACATACTTATCTAGCAAAAATCACCACACATTATACGCAAAAAGTTCTAAATACATGCTCCTAGATTTGATGTCAAATGAGCTAAGAAATTTGCAACTTTCCTAGCACCCTAACACTTCAATCATACAAATAGTTCATATAATCGAACAACCCATGTTATAAATGAGGCAAAACACAACATTAAGGACATAATAAATGTTTTTCAATAAATGTTCATAAATGAGCAAATAGAGAATCTCACCACATATGTTTGGAAGCTTCAATCAATTGCTCCCAAGAAATAGATTTAGCTACTACAATTCATACTAATTAACAACAACAATCCAAACATTAATCAAACTAAAATAAGGATGAAATTGAAGGAAAACTAGGGTTTCAAAGAGGGAAAAATGAGCTGGAAGAGAGGTAAGAGAGAGATGATAGGATTTAGTATTTATAGTACAAAAAAGACAAAGAAGATTTCTGGCCACCCAAAGTTTGCGACACGCGAGCGAATCTTCGCCCGTCGAGAAGACTGCAGAATCAGCAACATCGTTTCTTTTCCTTCTTGGTTCATTTTCTCCCCTTTACTTCAATTTTCCTCCATTCTTCAAGTCTTCATATTTCAAAGCAAGTCTTCAAAAGGTGATCTTCAATGGCCTCCAATCTTCAAGTCTTGATGTATTTCCTCGTCACACAAAATCCACTTAGAAAGGTAAAAGAGCGCAAAAGTTGTTCTTATCTCTCCTAAGAGAATCTCAAGGCAAAACACAAGGTCTAGTTGACAAAAGAGTGCAAAAGTAATCCCAAAAAGTCCCAAAATATGCACATCAAATGCCTTAATCGCAATCTCATATGTGTAAACATCTGGAGTCAAGCCTTGGCCCTCCAAATGCTTATAACTAGCAAGCGACATGTCCAGCTTTCCACACCGAACCAAACTATTCATCAAATAATTACATAACCGTGAAGATACTGTAAAATCACACGTGTGTGTCTGGGCTAAAAGTTCAATTGCCTCATAGAACAAACACACAATGATATAAGCCTTAACCATGGCTTCAAGAGCCCTTGGCAGTAACTTTGACCCCTGAGCATCCAATCCTTGCATAAGTGCATCGAACAAATCTATAACACCAAATCCAAAATGCTTATTTCTCCATTTAATCACCTCTATTAATATAGATTCTAACCTCCTACTCTAACCCCACCAACATAGTATCCTGATAATAGCCACATAAGTAGCAGCATCGTGTTTAAACCCTCGTTCCTTTAATTGGGAAAAACATTTCAACGTAGAAGAGGGTTGTTTTCTTTAATTGTTTAGCAGTTGAATGACCCTCAAAGAATTTAGCCCCGCCAATTGATCACAACTCTCAACATCTTCATCAGAAGTTGAGACTGAGTTGCATGAACTCAACGCAGCAGAATTTGATTTATAACGAACAAAATGGGTGAGAGAGAAAAGTTTTGGAATAAGGAGCAGCGGAGAAGGTAGGAGCATTGAAGAAGAGGAGTCAATGTTTAGGAGAATGCAAGGTACAAAGAATAGTATAATTATCGCAAGGCTGCATAATCTTATGTTGAATCGTGCCGTGCTTGTCTAATACTCTAATTGAATTAACTCGGTGAGCTGTATTTAGTCCTTTATCTAATGAAATTTTGAGTACAAATATAAGTTTAAGTACATGTACAATAAATATAAATAAAATTAGTAATATAAGATTTTTTTTTAAAATTATATTTATTTGTAAAATGTTGTAAACTGAAATTATTATAAAAGTAATATAAGTTGAATATTCTAAGTTAGAAGTTAAACTGTTAGAAATTTTAGTTATTTTATTCATTCATCAATAAATCAGAATTAACTAACATTGTTTAATTAATTAAATTTATTAAATATATTGTAAAATTTTAACTTACAATTTTTATAGCAGTTCCAATTTATAATCATTACATTTTATTGTCGTATTTAATGACTAAAATATACAAATGAATGATTTATTTAATTCATTTTTATATGAAAATAATTTTATAAAATATAGTTAATTATATGTTTAACAACTCAAATAAATTACCAATGTGGTATATTGAGTTCGTGGTTAAGAATATGGCATAAAGACATAAATGTCACGGGTTTAACTCCCACCAACCACATATTTTTATAAATCCACTATAGACTACCATATTTTATACCCGAACAAACTATTCGGGTTGAGTTCGTGTCGTACCTAGGCCTGCAATTTTGCTCAACTCGCCGTCGAGGCCCATCACAAGACGCGTTAGTTTGGGCCCAAATCATACTCGGGCCTCAAATGTGTTTGTGACATACGTGCTTAATATCGTGTTGGGTCCGTGTCGTTTGCGGGCGGCTCGGCTTGATTGCCAACTCTACTTACAAATTCACGTGGAAGGAGCACTCTCCCAGGAGAAGAAGAAAGGTAGGTGTGTTGATTTTGATTTTTGACAAAGTTTTGTGTGAGACGGTATTACAGCGAGACCGGGGCTTGATTAGTAAATGATAGAGACTTAATTTGGGATGGGGTATTAATTATAGTTATTAGATTCTGTAGGGATTGAATTGAAAATAAATTAAATAAGACCCTTACTATTCAAACTTCCTCTTCGTTTCCCCGCCCCCCCCCCCTCACTTTTTCATCAACACTTTCTCTCTCAAAATACTGCCACTTTCTCTCGCTTATTTTTCTAGAATTCTGGTGATGAAGCTTCGTCTTCCAGCAGCAATTCTTCAACTTCAGCCGATTTTGTTGCTTAATCTGCAGTGGATCGTGTTGCATGTCCGTGAAGATGTCCGTGAAGTCGGAGTTTTTGGTCAGATTTTTGTAATTTCTTCTCTGTTTACTTGCAAATTAGTTTCGTATTTCATAGATAATTCTGACGATGATGGTTTACATATATACATTTTTTATCAGGTTTACATTAACGTCAATTAATTTTAACTGTAATATTGTTGATGTTTTTCTGTTTCGTAGATGTCAAAGAGAGTAGGTGAAGGAGAATCTATTATTTTCGAGGAAGTTGTGTTGAAAATCGCAAAATCCTATTCACACCCTTCTGGTTCTTCCAAAGTTGCTGCCCGGAAGAAGAAGAAGAAGAAGTCTTCTTCTCAAGGTTTGTAGTTGCACATCTTTATTTGGTGGGAATGTTTGAATTTATTGTTTTTTTGTCGTTTAGAGTTTTAAATGATGTTCTATTGTTTCAATATGATGATACAAGTATTTTAGTTGACTTTCCTTTCTGTTAGTGTCGATGTTGTTATAGATGTTCATTATGGAAGTGTGTTATGTATGCAGTTCTGATAATTTGTGTTTTATGTTGATATTGTTTGATTTCTTAAATTACAGTGCTTCTATTATAATTTTTTAATAGGAGTAATAATTTTAGGATATTAGTTGATGTTTTTGTCATCTAGGGTTTTAAATGATGTTTCACCGTTTCAATCTGATGATACAAGTATTCCAATTGACTTTACCATTTTGTTGTGCTGATGTTGTTACACATGTTCATTTTGGTGAAGGTTTTATGTATTGAGCTTTGATAATTTATGTTTTTTGTTGAAACTCTTTATTTTTTAAAATTACAATGCTTCTATTTATGTTAGTGTGTTACTTATTTTGTATGACCAATTGTTTCAATTTTTGTAACCCTGTTGATTCATGTGTGTTAGTTTGTAATCTTGTTGGATAACTTTTTGGGGGTTCTATGTGCGATGATGTTGCAAGTTTTTACTTGTATGTATTAACCATTTCTATATGATGATCTATGTGTACTATTTTCACCTTTTTTGTATGCCAACATTTTTTTGTCATTTTTGTGCAGATGATGTTGCTAGGCTTCATATGGATGTTCTAAATGATGTTTCTGTGAATATATTGCTTTCTAAATGATGTTTATGTGAATATGTGTGTGTGTGATGTTACTGTTATTAATGCCATTAATTATATTTTCACTTTTTTTAGATTGTGGTCATGTGAGAAAATCTGATAGGATTCGTGTTTTGTCGACTCCTATATTTAATACAGGTATTTTATTTGTATGTATAATTTTGTTGCCATGCTTTTTTTATTAAAGTTTTGTTTTTCCCTCGGTCCCTAGCCCAAGAAAGGCGAAAAAGAAGAAAGTAGTTGAGGTGTCCGTTCTAGCATCTAGTGTTCCAAATCCAATCTCTGACGCTTCTGTGCCCAAAGATATGGAAGATGTGTTAAGCAAGCTGCTGTTAAACAAATGAAACTTGTGACTGGTAAGGCCAAAGTTCTGGCTGAGCATGACAGTGATTCTGAGGGCAAATGTATTAGTCCTATTTTGATTTTGTGTTTTTGTTATATGATTATTTATTAATTTGATACTACCTATTTTAAATATCATTGGATATTTCATGTTTTTTGGAAGAGGGTGCCAATAATGTTCATGCCACCCAAGTCTCATATGTTTCATTTGAGAAGGCAATTGGTAATATTTCCACTTCAGTTTTTTTTCTTCAGTTGATATTTTGTTAATTAATCTATACATTTTTATTAATATGGCTACATGTTTCATATAATTTAGGTAAGGGTGTCACTCCAATTTAACCTGAGACTTAAAAATCTTTTAAGAATGGTAACAGTATTTTTTTTAATAATATGTTCTGAATTTTGATAATTTGGGTTATTCGGGTCGGATTCGATTTTTGGTTTTTTGGGGACAAAACCAAATAACCTGGACCGAATAAATATAAAATTGATGAAACCAAACCGACATCCACCCCTAGTTGCTGCCACCTAGACTGAAAATGTTTCTCCAGTTTCGAAGAAGCTTCATTCAAAACATAGTTTTAAATATATGTTAACTGATGCTGATGTTGCTGATATTCTATCTGGTAATCTTTTTTTTAATCCTCTTATTTTAAATTACCAGTTCTTTTTATATTTTCATGTTACACCTTTATTTACTTGTCGATTTTATTCTTTCATTTTTGCAGAAGAGATCTTCAGTACTGCCTCCCTCTCAATCTCAAACAGTTGCATCTCCGATTGATAATATTGGTCATGATGATCAGACTCTTGCGGATGATAAAAAAAATAGACAACTGATAAGGGGTCTGAAGATGAAGATACCTCAGAATCTAAACACAGCTCAGACAGTGAAGGTGAAAAGGTAGATGATGCCAAGGAAGATGGAGAGGCTAATAAGGAATCTCACAAGGAGGAAGGTGATGAAGGTGAAGAAAATTCTGATGAAGGTGAACAATCTGATAAGGAGGAAATTCAGAAAAAGTTGTTGAATGGTCACAACAACCTGATGATGATATTGGTAGCAAATCTGATAGCGATGATAAGGCTCATGAAGACGATGATGACAAATTAGTGAGTGAGGAGGAGGATTGTGATCCATCAGATAGGTCGGATGATGCAAAGGAAGAGTCTGAGGATTCTGGAGAACAATCTGATGGCTTATCAGATTCTGATGAAGAAGTTGAGGATGTGGGTTAATAGTCTGATGGTGAATCAGATTCTGATGAAGATGGTGTGGAATAAGTTCATGGAGAGTTTCTGTTGGAAAACTAAAGACGTTGTTACTAACAGGTATAGAGAGGAGGCTGAAGAACTTGTGAACACCAAAGTTCCTAAGGGTGTCTATGATGGATCAAGGTATTTTTGTGAACATTGTTACAATTTTCAAATATGTTTTCAAAATTTTTATTGTTGCTTATTTATTTTTATTCTTTTACAGATCGAAGAGGGGCTACTCTACAAAGTATAACCCTGGTAAAATTGTTAAACTTGTGACACCATTGACTCCTCAGTAGATTATATCAGTTACTGAGATAGGTTTTGAAGGCTTACTGAATATTACTTTTGTATTTTTGCCGAAAAATGTTATTCAGTTTCTGGTTTCAAACTTCAATCCCATTAGTCACTTGCAGCGCATAGATAGTGATAAGTTTTACATAACTAAGGATAATGCCTATGGTGTTTTTTGCTTGCCTGTAAGTGACATTGAAGTTTTATAAGTTAGTAATTCTTGGATGGGGAAAATAGGGACATGGAGTTGAGGGTAAAATGGAGGATGGAACTAGGGACTGATAAACATGACAATATTCTAAGTGATAGGCTGCTGGGTAAGATTCCTTTGTTGATTGAGGGAGGGGATGCGTTTAAGGAGTATTTTTTAATGTATGTTCTGTGCAATTTCTTTAGTCCTACATAGATGTACTGTTCATTTTAAGATGATAAGCGTTGTGAAGAATGTGAGTGAGATCAGGAACCGGGATTGGTGTGGTTTTGTGTTGAAATTTTTTGTGAAGTTGTAGAGAGGTATAACAATGGTTTGTTTGATGATGCAAATGGTTGTGTGGTTGTCCCTTTGATCTGCTATCTATATAGATTTCCCTTTCAAGAAATCCCATTGCCTACTAATCCCCTTAGTTGGGCACTTTGATGATAAAAAGGTGAAGGTTAAGTGCAAATCCATTGGCAGTGCTGGTTTTGATGCTTGCTTGATGAGAGGCAATGGGTTTCCTTTGACTACCATGGGAAAAATAAAATGTGTAGGGTGGGAAACAGATCCTGGCACTTCCTGGAGTACCTCTCACTATGTATTCTTGGAGATTCCTGATGATTTACCTTCTGATGTGAAGATTCTTGCTGAAGCTCCTTCTATGAGAGTTTTATTTATATTATGCTTGTTGTTTTTTATACGATGTTTCAGTTTATGAGTAATTATTTTGTGTTTTTTCGTAGGATGTTGTTGAGCGCTCAATTAGGTTTGCTAGGAACATTGAAATTGTTACAAGATCGTATTTTGTTGAAATGATGAAGTTTGGTGAAAAAGCTCCAGTTCCTGCCAAATAAGTAGTTCCTCCAATTCATGTGTGCTCACGGGACTATTTTGGCGATGGTTTGTTTGAACATGTTGATGAAGTGGTCAAAAATTCAATGAAGAAGTACTCTCTTGGAGTTCCAACTTTGAAGACATGACTTGAACCTTCTGTTGAGCTTGGCCTTGATAGTTTGGATGACATAGCAGTTGCAGGTTCTTCTGTTGTTGTACCTGAGAAGAAGGGGGCTAAAGTTGTTCAGAAGAAGAAGGACATGCAGGAAAGTCATGAAAGGGACCAAAGAAGAATTAGGATTTTTTTATATCTTATGCGATGAACTTGTATTTCTAGATGATTATTTTAGTACTATCAGTTGTTTTTTGGATTGTTGTTTTTGGATGTTTTGGCAAGTGTTCTTTCTTTTGGTTTTGGATTTGAGTGATTTTTAGAATTCTAGTTGGAAGTTGACATTTGGTTTTTGAATTCTATTTAGATGTTGACCTTATAAAGTTATGCATCAGGTTTTGATGTTTTACGTTATTGATAATAATTTCTATTTTACATTTTTAACTCCCATTAATCTATTTCTTGAGTTTTTTCCATTAATGCTTATGTATAAACATTATGTTTTAAAATTAAAACATCACATTTGTAGCAGTTGTTTAGTGTATCAGTAGATTCTATCACATTTATAGTTGTAACTTCAGTTTACTGAATGTAAAATCCCAGTTAAATGTTCATTACATATATGTAAGTCTTCACAATTTTAAATTAAAACATCATAAATTTTCGTACTTAAACAAAAAACTTATAGAAACTGGTTAACTAAAAAATTATTCCCATAATAAACCTTATGTGTTACACTAAATTAAGCAATAATATTTATTTCAAAACCCCCCAGTTCTTAAAAATGTAACATCAAGTTACAGTAGTGAAACATCACATAACATCTTGTGAAACATCATAATTGTTCTGCAAGATTCCATTCTTCATCAACTTTGGTCCTCCCTAATTCAGATGATGTGGGCATTTGGAGTCTTGGACCCAAACTCCTTCTCCTATGGCTTCTTTCTTTCAAGATTTCCCTTCAACGTCTCACTTCTTCCCTTTGTCTTTGCTCTATTTGGATCTAGAACTCCATAAGCACCTTTTGTTGGTTAATTTTGGCACTGTTTGTCATTGATTGTTCGTTTGTCTTGATCTTTTATAAAAAAGAAGGTGACACATTGTAGCTAAATTCGTTCAAACCATCCTCAAGTGTTCTATGAGTTTCTCAATCATTTCCACATTTCAACACTTAATTGTAGCATTTTTTGAGCATTCATGTCATCATGGTATCTTACCTTTCATCTCATTATTTTTCTTGTTGTTTTGAGTTGATGCACCTCCAAGTACTTTGTTCCATATTTCCCTCTTTGCTATCTTTCTCCATCTCTTGAGGATATAATCTTCAGATTTGGTGGTGATGTTGCACAAGTGGAGCGCATGGAGGCTATGGAAACACAACAACCCTACTTCTTCAAAGTATTTGTTCCATATTTCCCTCTTTGCTATCTTTGTCCATCTCTTGAGGATATAATCTTCATATATTGTGGTGATGTTGTGCAAGTGGAGCACATGAAGGGTGTGAAAACACAACGGCCCTACTTCTTCAAAGTATTTGCAGGAACACTTGATATCCACTTTACCATCTCTGGGTCTATAACAAACCTTTTCTACCTTTGTTTCCTCATTTTTTTAGCTTACTTTTTATACATCTTCATAGTCAATATTGAATATTTTTTCACTTTACTCACTATCTCTAGTTTCCATTTTGTTTCAAAGTCTTTGAAAATTTTAAGAGTGTATATCTCCCTGACTTGCTTCAGCAATTTGGGCCCTTTCACTGCTGCTCTTGGTTTTCCTATTGATCCACTACATTCCCTACTTGTTTCCGTCCTTCTCCAACTTTTGACTATTTTTTCAAATATTGCAAAAAACTATGCCAAGTTGGTTGTTTTTGAAGCATTGAACCTGATTGCCTTGTTTGTACTTTCACTACATTGTGATGACAAAGTTCCAGCTGAGAAGAAATCCTTTCTTAATGGCGTACACCATTTATCTCGGAGTTTGTACAAGTGGTTGAACCAATATTTGTCCTGCAGGTGGTAGGTTTATATCATGGAATTCCAACATCTTTCAAATTCTTCTTCATTTGCACAACCTTTCAAACAGTGGTCGAATGTCATTCCAAATTGTTCATCACTCTTTACTTTACCATAGTTACTAATGGTGTTCTGCTTCAGGTGCCACAAATAGAGTCTGTGTTTTATGTATTTGAATACCTATAAAACGACAATTTTTGTACATGCATCATCAACCAGGTTATTAAATAGATCATATACTACTAATGTAACATTAATGTAAATGTAGGATACTCATGTTGCAGTTTCAAAACCAAGAGAAATTGTACATATGCCCATGATGGGTTCTCAGGTGTCCTAAATCAGGTTGTGCCAATAATTTAGAACATCAAATTATTGGCATCACCTGTCAGATAATGATAAGCAAAAATAGAAAAAATACAATTTAGAACATAAACTGAATAACTTAACAGGTTAGACCTTTTTAATGAACACCATCTGAATAATATAACAAGTTAGACATTGGTCCTAAAACAGTAACCAACGGAATACTTAAAACATCAACACTAATATATAACAGGTCAAGCACAGAATTTAAAACATCAATCAGCAAACATAACATAGAAATACCTCTTTAATTGCCTTTGACAAAGCCAAATCCTGGTCAGTGAATATAGTCACCGGTTGTTTTCCTCCCATTGATTTTTTGAATACCTCCAGCAGCCATATGAAAGTTTCAACCTTTTCATCTCCAACAAATCACAATTAAACATTGCATTATTCCAGTGATTGTTTATCTCGACAATCGGAGCACAAATGAGATAATACTTGTTTATACTGAAAGTAGTGTCAAAAATCACAATATCACCGTAGAGAATGTAATCTTCTTTCATGATCGAGTCCCTCCAAAAGAGTGCAGTCAATTTTCCTTCATCATCCAGCTTGACTCTAAAAAGGTAGTCTTCCTCGACAGCAACAATCTGATATAGCTCATCTAAGACATTTTGAGCACCCCCCCTTATAGTATCCATTATGTACATGTTCACAATATTTATGTAATCTCTCATTGTTTTCCCTACATTTTCTTGCTGTTGGGCAGCGCATACTAAATACTTGTAACTTGTTGCTGGTTTGAGACTTGCCTTTTTCGTAGCTTCAATTGCTCTTGCTTTCTCATTTTCAATTATCCTTTCACTACACTATAGGTATGATGTGCATCATTTTGTGTGTGTAAACCAATGCATTCGACGTAATAATTGGCTTCTTTTATATGTTAGATTGCTAGTATTAGTTGAGTTTACGTGACAAGGGGTTTAGACGGTAATCTTTGGCTTGCTTCTCAAAATCCCACACTTTTTAGACTTAATTGGTACTAATGGACACCTCGTATCCATGGGCACCTAGACCTTCCCTTGTGATCATCATTATCAGGTTGCTTGTGGGTACTTTTTGTCACATTTTATATTGAATGTTGTTTGCAAAGACGGTAGAAGATGTCGAAGGGCATTCATATTAGAATGGTAGTAGATGAAGGCAACGGACTCTAAAGCTTGGTAGTAGGTGGATTGAGCCCAAGAAAGGCGAATTCAAAGTTCAAAGAGATCAAGGAAGAAATGGAAGAATTGTTGTCGGAGAGTTGCACAAAGTTCTAGGAAATATCCTAGAAATATCTGCCCTTAAAAGTAGCTCCATTGGATTTGTCTTCTCGAGCACTATAAAATTGACTACAAAAACTCTCAAATTGGATCAACGGTTCAGCCACGGCCAACACAAAGGAGGTCAGTACCAAGGTCCTGTAGCACGGCCCATTCCACCCCATATGAGCCGTACCAAAATCCAGCACAAATGGGTTAGTGTCAGAGCCTCCGACACGGACCGTACCCCGTTCAAGCATCTCATTTTGCCCCATTTAACTCCAAATCTGCTAAGTACGTACCTGGACCATGTCGTTTTACATGATCTGTGTCATTTAAACTTCAAAATTGCAAAGAACAACCAATGACCCACGTCAAACGATGTGGGGTGCAGATCAGAAGTTCAAAAATAAAGCTCCAGACTACGGCCTGCGCTAGTTGACATAGCCCATGTAACCACGAGGCTAACCGGTTGTCACAGCCTGTGCCAAGACACACGACTCGTGTCAGCATGAGGCTAATCAGTTTGCACGGCCCGCGCGAAGACACATGCCATGTATTATCACAAGGCTAACCGTGTCAACACGAGACATGGTCCACGCCGATTGACACGGCCCGCGCTAATTGCGGCTGCTAAATTTTTTTACCCTATTTTGGGCCTATTTTAAGGTCTAATTCTCTACTTCTATATGTAGAAGCCTTTAGTCCTCTAGGAAAACCTAATTAAGAATAATGTAGATTTTTTTTGTCTCTATAGGTAGGAAGAAAGAAGAGGAGAGTTTCCTCTCTCTAGAGTTCTTCTTCTCTTTTCCTTCTCTTCATTTCTTCATTTTATTTTCTTTGATCCATGGCATCTAACTCAATATTTTCCATGTGTCTATTTTCTAGGGAGTAGTTTTATAGCTTGGAGATAAATTTGTATTCATGTGTTGATTATGTTTTTGTGAGATTTATTAGATCTTCCTAATTCTATGTGTTTGTGATATTATGATGGTTTGTTCTTGAATGTTATAATTTCATGAATGATACACTCCATTAGCACACACTCTATTCTACATTCATGTTGGTGTAAAGATTGATACCCCCAGGGGAAGAGAAACTTATATGTGATATGGGTAGCGGGGTCCGGGTCCACGTGGGTGTGTGCAAGTAGGTCTTTTTCAAGTTTTACCATTACGATGATAGCGCACTAGCCTTAGTTGGCGATTTGATCCAAAGGGTTACAGGTAGAGATAGCATATGGTAGCAAGCTAGGGATTTAAGAGATCCTAGTGTCATCGATAAGGTGACTACCTCCATTTGCCTCTTTTATAGGCTTAGGGGTAGAGAATCAGTGGTGTAGTGCCCGGGACATAATCGTAAGGGGGAGAAATAGATTTATGCAATGGTCAGACCATTATTACATTCCCCTAATGATGAAGGCGGTGCCAATGAAATATTGTATGAGCACCCTACGTGATAGGTATGGGGAAGTGCTAACCATCGACCACACCACGTGTTATGAGCACTAGATTAGGTTGTTGAAGTCTTATATGAGATTGAATCGAGGATCAGAACACTTAATCTACCATGTTACACAAATATTCCCCAAGTGTCTGTCTGTATAGTTTACTTGCATTTTATCTTTTATGTTAGTAGTTGTTAGTTGGAAAACCCAAACCCCCCTCCCCCGCCATTTTAATATACTATATATTCCTAGCAACACGGACGGATTGACGACCCATATGTGGTTGTATTTGAATTTACTATTAGGCCCTAATATCTCTGTGGACATACCCGGGTTTGCCACTAACTTCCCCACATGTATCTTAGTAGTGAGTTAGGTGCAGAACTATAAATTTTATCTTTGACCACCCCTTGCATCCTTTTTGGTCTGTTTGGAATACCTTTGCTCGGGTTAATTTTGCTACGACTTTAACGACCCCGAGTAGAGGAGGGCTAAATTTTGGCACCGCTACCAAGGATGCTAGTTTAAAAGTTTAATTGTCAATTTGCATAACACGTTAGTTGAGTAGCTAGTATTTTTCTTTTGTTTGTTGTTTTCAGCAGTAGGTATTGCTTGAGTTCTTGGTGCAAACCGAGAACCCTTGCACTACGATTATGAAGTTTGTGTGTTTTCTTTGTTTGTGTTTAATTGAAAGAAAAATGTGGAAAAGTACTCAATGGATGACACTTTGTAGGACATGTCATTATGATCATCGTACGGAGTGTTGCCCAAGGTTGAGTGACTTTGGGAGAAGAGAGGCTCAACGAGTGAGATTTTTTAGGATATGTCATTGCGACCACCCTACGGAGTCTTGCTCTGGGATGAGCAAAAATGAGAGAGAGGTAGGAGTTATTGGTTCCTAAGGCTGATGGGATCAAAATTGGTACCCATACCACGATTTTCCAAATTCAGGGTTTAGTGATAACTCAAATTTGTGATATGGAAATGCATCATAAAACCAACACTTTGGGTTAGATAGTTGGATTTCACCAACTTATCCAATGCCCCAAAACCAAACCCTAGGATTGGTGGCCAAATTATATTATGGAGAAATTTTGCAAGCTACAGCTAATGTGACCAAGAGTAGTAATTTACTCCAATACAATTGCATAGCAACATTGGAGATTTGAGAACTCAACTCTTCTCAAGCATTGAGAAAGTTGAAGGGCAAGTAATTGATTTGATGAAAAGGGTGAACTAACTTGAAACCCAATATTCCGAAAATGAACCATCCCTAGTTGAATGTGAATTTTTGGTAGATGAATCCAAAGGGGATGGGGAATGGTTTGTTAAGAGTGAAGAAGTCGAGGAAGGGGTGATTATACTTACTTCACAATATTACCTGTTTTCACCCCTACCTCCACCTATAAAGAAACCAATTGAATATACTAAATTTCCAAACCACATATTCCATCTAAGGTTGACTCCTCCTCTACTATATCTTCCTATTGGAAGATTCTTACCCCCACCTCTCCATTTTTGGTTGTCTATGGTGATGGGGAACAAATTTGCACCATATGGATAACATTAGGGTCATGCCGACGAACTTAAATATACAAAGCTTCTTGGGAGGCAACCCGAGTTTTTAAAAAACTAGATTAGTATAGTATTTTTGGTGTGCTTTCCTATTTGTAGCTTTTTGGTTTTGGAAAACTATTACACTTGGTATGCATGTTTATTTTGTAGGAAGCATATGGTTCTTGGAGGAAGGTGAGCAAACGGGGAGTCCAACTCATGTAAACGTACATGGTTCGTGATGCTCGGAATGGTGGACAATGAGGAGAACCAAACCCTAAATTCATGGGGCACATATACGTGCATGACCCATGAATCTCACATACTTTCCTACATCCAAATAACATTCCTTCCCTACCACCCCCCAAAAGACCACCAAAACTCATTTTCCCTCAAACCCTTGAAACACACAACTCGAAACCTAAGAGGTAACTCTCCATTGTGATTCAATTCTTTATTTTGATTTGTGATGCCTGATAGTGGTTAGATTAAACTTTCTTGATTAGAGGTTAGGGGTAGTATATTGGGGTGATAGTAGTTTGTTTGTTACATTCTATGATTTTGCCATCAAGGGTAGATTTTAGTGTCCATTTTTCATTGTAAGTGCTCTCATATATATTCCCCATTCACATATGTTCTATGATTGTGTATATGCATTGAGGACAATGCAAGCTTTAAGTGTGTGTGTGTGTGTGTGGAGGGGGGATAGATAATACTTATGATTCTTAGTTGTTTTCATGTAGCTAATAGCTCTTCTAAGTGCATTTTGAGGGGGAACAAATATGAAAATTTTGAAAATTGGAATCCCAAAAGGGCAACTTAGGAAACATTGGGAAAAGTCCAGATAGGTCGAATGGCCTAGGTAAAAATTAGAGGCTAGGCCCGGCTAGGTTTACGAACCTAGGAATAAATGAGAGGCTAGGCCCGGCTAGGTTTACGAACCTAGGCAAAAATGAGAGGCCGTGTGGAAAAATGTGAGAATGTGAGCTCAACATGTGTGAAAGCTAGGATGAAAACCTAAAAGGGCTCCTAGGGAAAATGAGAGAAATTGAGAGAAAACAAAAAAACTAGGTTGACGATACATTTGCCTCATCCTTGGTGGATTATTTTTGGCGACGACTCTTTGATTGCTTTTGGGGAACTTTTGGAAAAAGTAAGCTACCTTAACACTTATCTTTCTTTGCTTACCTTTTTCTTAATTTTTTTAGGTGCTTAGATTACTTTAGGTTCTTAGAGGAGTATGAGAGTTGTGAGATTCTTGATTCTTTGGGGGAAGTAGGGTAATCTAGGAATAAGTTAAATGCCACGGTTAACTTATACATGCACGCTACACTTCGCTTAGTCCTTTTTCTTGTTTTTTTTTACTCGAGGATGAGTAAAGGGTTAAGTGTGGGGGGTCTGATGTACATCATTATACGTGTGTTAACTGATGCATTCGGCGGCGTAATAATTGTCTTGTTTTATATGTTAGATTGCTAGTATTAGTTAAGATAACATGACAAAGGGTTTAGACGGTCATGTTTGGTTTTCTTGTCTAAATCTCACGTTTTGTAGACTTTAGTACTAATGGACACCTCATATTAATGGGAACCTAGATCTTCCTTTGTGATCATCATTATGAGATCGCTCGTGGGTTCTTTTTGTCACATTTTATATTGAAGGCCATTTGAAAGGATGGTAGAACATGTCGAAGGCCATCATATTATAATGGTAGTAGATTATGGCCACGGACTCTAAAGCATGGTAGTAGGTAGATTGAGCCCAAGAAAGTTGGATTCAAAGTTCAAAGAGGCCAAGTAAGAAATGGAAAAATTGTTGTCCGAGAATTGCACAAAGTTCTGTGAAATATCCGAGAATAATCTTCCCTTAAGAGTGGCACCATTGGATTCATCTTCTCAAACGCTATAAAATTGACTACAAGAACTCTCAAATTGGAGTTATAGTTCATCCGTAGCGGAGCAAACAAGTCAGCCGACCGAACAAGCCATGACCAGCACGAAGGAGGTCAGTACCAGGGCTTGGTACAAGAGGGGTCGAACGAAGTTCCTCTAGCATGGCCCGCTCCACCCCATACGAGCCATGCCAAAATCCAACATGAGGGCGTCAGTGCCAGAGCCTTGAACACAGACCGTACTCGTTCTAGCATCCCATTTTGCCCCATTTCACTCCAAATTGGCTAAGTATGGACTTGAACTGTGCCATTTTACACGGTCCCTATCATTTCAACTTCAAAAATGCAAATACCAGCCGACGCCCCACGTCAAACGACGCAGGGTGCGGATCAGAAGTTCAAAAATGGAGCTCCAGACGATGGCCCGTGCCGGCTGACACGACCCGTGTTAGCATGAGGCTAATTGGTTAGCATGGCATGTGCCAAAACACTCGCCCTGTGTCAGCACGAGGCACAGCCCCACGCCAATTGCAGTTGCTAGAGTTTTTAAACCTATTTTGAGGCTCAATTTCCTACTTCTATATATAGGAGCCTTTAGTCTTCTAGGAAAACCTAATTAGGTATAATGTAGATTTTTGTTTTCTTTCTCTAGGTATTTAGAAGGAAGAGAAGAGTTCCCTCTCTCTCTAGAGTTCTTCTGCTCTTTTCCTTCTCTTTTTCTCTTCTTTTCTTCATCTTATTCTCTTAGATCCATGGCATCTAACTCAATATTTTCCATGGATTTATTTTCTAGGGATTAGTTTTATAGCTTGGGCATAAATTTGTATTCACGTGTTGATTACGTTTTTGTGAGTTTCATTAGATCTTCCTGATTCTATGTGCTTATGATATTATGATGGCTTGTTCTTGAATGTTATAATTGCATGAATGATACACTCTATTAGCACACACTTTAGTCTACATTCATGTTGGTGCAAATATTGATACTCCACAAGGAAGAGAAACCTGGATGTGATATGGGTAGCAGGGTCCGGGTTCACGTGGGTGTGTGCACATAGGTCTTTTCTAATTTTTACCGTTACGATGACTGTACACCAGCCTTAGCTGGTAAGTTGGTCCAAAGGTTTATAGGTAGAGATAGCATATGGTAGCAAGCTAGGGTTGTAAGAGGTCCTAGTGTCATAGATAAGGTGTCTACCTTCCTTTGCCTCTTTCATAGGCCTAGGGGTAGAGCATCTGTGGTATAGTGCCCGAGATGTAATCGTACGGGGGAGAAACAGATTTGCGCAATGGTCAGGCCATTGTTAAATTCCCCTTATTATGGACCCTTATTACGGACCCTTATTACGGAGGCGGTGCTAATGGAATATTGTATGAGCACCCTACGTGACAGGTATGGGGAAGTGCTGACCATCGACCACACCACGTGTTATGAGCACTAGATTAGGCTGTTGAAGTCTTTTATGTGATTGAATCAAGGATTGGAATATTTAATCGACCATGTTCGCAAATATTCCCCAAGTATCTGTCTATAAAACTAGGGAGTAGTATTATAGCTTAAGCATAAATTTGTATTCACGTGCTAATTATGTTTTTATGAGATTCATTAGATCTTCCTAATTCTATGTGCTTGTGATATTATGATGGCTTGTTATTTAACGTTATAATTGCATGAATGATACACTCTATTTAGCACACACTCTAGTCTACATTTATGTTGGTGCAAATATTGATACCCCTCGAGGAAGAGAAACCTAGATGTGATACGGATAGCTGGGTCCGGATTCACGTGGGTGTGTGCACGTAGGCCTTCTTTTTTTTACTGTTACTATGAAAGTACACCAGCCTTAGCTGGCGAGTTGGTCCATAGGGTTACATGTAGAGATAGCATATGGTAGCAAGCTAGGGTTGTAAGAGGTCCTAGTGTCATCAATAAGGTGCCTACCTCCCTTTGCCTCTTTTATAGGCCTAGGGGTAGAGCATCTGTGGTGTAGTGCCCGAGACGTAATCGTACTGGGGAGAAATAGATTTTTGCAATGGTTGGACCATTGTTACATTCCCCTTATTACGGAGGCAGTGCCAATGGAAGATTGTATGAGCACCATACGTGACAGGTATGGGGAAGTGCTGACCATCGACCACACCACGTGTTATAAGCACTAGATTAGGTTGTTGAAGTCTTGTATGTGATTGAATCGAGGATTGGAACATTTATTCAACCATGTTACTCAAATATTCCCCAAGTGTCTGTCTATATAGTTTACTTGCATTTTATTTTTTATATTAGTTGTTAATTGAAAAATCGAAACCTACATGCCCCATCCCCCCACAATTTTACTATACTATATATTTCTAGCAACACTGACAGATTGACGACCCGTACGTGGTTGTGTTTGAATTGACTATTAGGCCCTAGCATCTCTGTGGACATACCTGGGTTTTTCACTAACTACCCCATAGGCAGCTTAGTAGTGAGTTGGGTGCAGAACTATAAATTTTGTCTTTGACCACCCCTTGCATCCCTTTTGGTCTGTTTGGAATGCTTTTGCTCGGGTTAATTTAGCTACGACTTTAATGACCCTAAGTGGAGGCAGGCTAAGGTACTTCCATTCAAATCTTTTGCACTCATGGTTATGCTCAATGAAGTGATGCTTGATTTTGTAGAACTTTTCATTAATAAGCTTGATCATGATCTAAGCTTTGCATCCTTCTCTTATCACTGGAAACTCCTTTGATTTTCTTTTTCTCTTTCTATCTGGCTGTAGAGTAGGTGTGGTTGTAGTTCTTGAAACTGACTTCCCTTCACATGATCATATGAAGTATTTTTCCCTAATTACTCCATGGTTTTATTTTCTTGTTGTTGACTTCCTTATAAAAAATCCAAGCGCAATTGCATGTGCTCGATATAATTTTTCAAGCTCTTCCCAAGTTATTACTCTTACTCACCTGTAAACACTCCCTTGCATCTATCTCCAATAGCTTAGGAAAATCATCTGGCAGATATGTTAGTAAAATCACAGATCACTCAATTTATTTATAAAATTGTGGATCAATTCAATCGGTTAATATTCAGTAACAATTGACATCTGGTATACAAGTATCAACCACTTTTATTAAAACATCAATCTATATAATAGCCTCATCACATAGCAGTATATGCATGTCACATTCTGATTCAGAACTCTAAGAGTGGTCACTTATGCCATTACTGAGCATAAGAAAATCACTCATTCTATTCATAAAATCACACACTAATTCTAGCAGGTAATATTCAGTAACAATTGACATCAGATATACAAGGATCATAAACATCCATTAAAACATCAATCTTTATACTAGTAACATCACATAACAATTTATTCAGGTCAAACTACTTGCGAGTGTTTCAGCTCATATTGCTTGCGAATATTTTGATGACGACTGATCTTTCAGCTCATATTCCTTACAGATGTTTTGATATTTATAATTGATGCTCTGTACTTGTCAATATAGATAATGCCAACATTTGTTATTCTATATGATAGTGTGCTTTTAGAGAATTCTATTCGATTTCATTGTTTGTATCATTCACCAAAACAATTTGTTGTTCAATGTTCAAAACGCATGTTGATGAATCTTCGGTTTTGCTTTCCTATTCTTTGCATATCATTTGATCTTTCGATCTACAGAATCTATAAAAGTCATGAGCATTGATTGTAGATTTTAAAAAACTGATTCAACTTTGTAGTGTTTAATCACGAACCTGATTGTTTGTTGATCAATGTTGTTCATCTGGTTTTTTGTTCCTGATCGTAGATTTTGACCATTAGATCTTCAAAGGTTTTGGAGCAATGGATTGAAGAGTTTCTGATTGGTTGAAACTCTCATGAAGATTTGGAAGCGTGTTTTGCGGTTTGCGCCTCCTTCAAACGCGGGTTTCTTTCCTGCTTTTTGCTATTTGCTGGTTAGTTATCCTATTTTTCACGCATTATATTTTGGTCAATACTAAACTATTTATAATATGGCCTCCGAAAATGGTTTGTCTTTTGCCTCAAATTATTTAAAAACCTTGGTCTTACAGCAAGACGGTCTCGTAGGAGACGGACTCTTAATTTTTTAAATTTGTTTGATTAGTTTTATAATTTAACATCCATCCCAAAACATTATGGCACTCTGTAAAATTCCTCACATTATATAAAAAAATATTAATTATGTTATTAAATAGATGAAAAACTAAACATACTCTCCACATTTCCATTTCTAACAAATATTTTACATACAACCATAATTTATTTTTAAATTTTTCTTGTTAGACCGTCTAATAATAAATTAATCAGGAAAAATCTCGTTTTGAAAAATTTTAGGGTCATATTATAATTATAATATTTATAAATTTATAAAGAATTCATTATAATTGATAAAATGAACATAAAACTATTTGAATAATTAGAATAACTATAAAATGATTGACAATGTAAAACAATATTTTACAACTATTGCGTATTTAAAATTGTAGGGGTATAAATCAATATAACCCTAACTAATTGAGTAAGTGCCAATATAACCCTACCTACTTGAGTAAGTGCCAATATAACCCTCAGATAAAATTTAGTGCAAAAACAGCCCTAACTAGTTGATGAAAGTGTCAATATAGCCCTCAGACTTCATTTCCGACATTAACTTCAAATTTCTGGGATTGACTCTAAGTAAATTGACCCCAAATGCCCTTTGGGGCAAAATCTAAGATTGAGTAGACAATTTTACCCTTATAGTTCGTTGGACCGCCGCCAGATCATTACTGCATCGACGTGTGTAGGGTTATATCAGCACATTATGAAAACTAATAAGGTTATATTAGCACATTCCCAAAACTTATAGGGTTATCAACATATTCGTAAAAAGTGTAAAGTTATATTAGCACATAATATAAAAGTTAAGTGTGTGGTACTCGGTTGGCCTTAACGGGTGACCACATCCTCATATACACTCATTATCACATTTTATACACCATAAAATTTGACACCATAACACTGTCATTCATATTAAACAACATTATCACATATTGTAACCTCATTTTAAAACTCATCAATATTAAAAACCCTAGGTCGAAGAACACAACAAAACAACAACCACGCAAAACACCAAAGGTCATACAATCATCAACCTGGACTAAACACAACAAAATAAAAAATATATCATCAAAACCTTTATATTATATAGTATGTGCTTATATAACCGTACACGTTTACAAATGTGCAGATATAACTCTATAAGTTTTAGGAATGTTTTGATTTAACTGTACAGTTCATAATCTTCTGATATAATCCTACATGTTAGGGTGGTGGTCCGAAGGTGGTCCGATTGTGGTCCAGTGGCAGTCTGGTGGTGGTCTGACGGCGGTCCAATGACGGTCTGAAGGTAGCTATCCAGCGGCGATTCGACGACAATATTTGAGGTATTAAAGTCATTTCTTTTTTTGTATTTTTATTTTTTCAGAAGGAAAAAATGTATTTTTACAAAATTCCAACTAAAAGTTATCGAAAATAATTATATTGATACTTTTGAACATTAAACGATTATATTACCACTTATATCATTTAAACAGGGTTATAAAAGTACTTTTCTTTAAATTTTATTAAATTCACTCGTAGTATTATGCAAGAACTTTTGTTCAATCAAACTAGTGTGGCTACACCACGCGTTCTGCGGTGAGCTTGAAAAAAAATTATAGAAATTGTATAGTAATGTTAAAAGAGTTGTAATTGAAGCTATAAATGTACCCCTTCGAGGGCTGATAGATGGACCCCTTCGAGGGCTGAGAGCTGGACCCCTTCGAGGGCTGAGAGTTGGACCCCTTCGAGGGCTGAGAGCTGAACCCCTTCGAGGGGTGAGAGCTGGACCCCTTTGAGGGCTAAGAGCTGGACCCCTTCGAGGTCTAATGGATCCTTTCGAAGATATAAGAGTTCATCCCTTCAAGGGCTGAGAGCTAGACCCCTTCGAGGAAAGAAGAGTCAATCCCTTCGAGGGCTGAGAGCTGGACCCATTCGAGGATAAAAGAGTCCATCCCTTCCAGGGCTAAGAACTTGACCCCTTCGAGGACTAAGAGTTCATCCCTTCGGGGGCTGAGAGCTGGACCCCTCGAGGTCTGAGAGCTAGACCCCTTCGAGGACTAAGAGTTCGTCCCTTCGAGGGCTGAGAGCTGGACCCCTTCGAGGATAGAAGAGTCCTTCCCTTCGAGGGCTAAGAACTGGACCCCTCGAGGGCTGAGAGTCCATCCCTTTGAGGGCTGAGAGCTGGACCCCTTCAAGGGCTGAGAGCTGGACCCCTTGAGGGCTAAGAGCTGGGCCCCTTCGAGGGCAGAGAAATTGACCCCTTCGAGGGCTGAGAGCTGGACCCCTCGAAGGCTGAGAGTCCAACCCTTCGAGGGCTGAATGCAGGAACCCTTCGAGGGCTGAGAGATGGACCACTTCAGGAGATAAGAGTTGGACCCCTCGAGGGCTTAGACCTAAACCCCTTCGATGACTAAGAGTCCATCCCTTCGAGGGCTGAGAGCTAGACCCCTTCGAGGGCTGAGTGCTGGATCCCTTTGAGAACTGAGAGCTGGACCCCTTCGAGGGCTGAGATTCCAACCCTTCGAGGGCTGAGAGTCCAACCCTTCGAGGGCTGAGAGTTGGACCCCTTCGAGGGCTGAAAGATGGACCCCTTGGAGGGCTTTGAGCTGGACCCCTTCGAGGGCTGAGAGCTGGACCCCTACGAGGGCTGAGAGCTGGACCCCTTCGAGGGCTGAGAGTTAGACCCCTTCGAGGGCTGAGAGTTGGACCCCTTCGAGGGCTGAGAGCTGGACCCCTTCGAGGGCTGAGAGCTGGACCCTTCGAGGGCTTTGAGCTAGACCCCTTCGAAGGCTGAGAGCTGGACCCCTAGAGGGCTTTGAGCTGGGACCCTTGGAGGGCTGAGAGCTGGTCTCCTTCGAGGGCTTTGATATGGACCCCATCGAGAGCTAAGAGCTGGACCCATTCAAGAACTCAAAGACCATCCCTTCGAGGGCTGAGAGCTGGACCCATCGAAGGCTGAGAGTCCAACCCTTCGAGGGCTGAGAGATGGGCCCCTTCAAGAGATGAGAGTTGGACCCCTCGAGGGCTTAGACCTAGACCCCTTCGAGGACTGAGAGTTCATCCCTTCGAGGGCTGAGAGCTAGACCCCTTCGAGGGCTGAGTGCTGGACCCCTTTGAGAACTGAGAGCTGGACCTCTTCGAGGGCTGAGAGTCCAACCCTTCGAGGGCTGAGAGCTGGACCCTTTCGAGGGCTGGAGGAGCTGGACCCCTTCGAGGGCTGAGAGCTGGACCCTTTCGAGGGCTGAGAGCTGGACCCCTTCGAGGGCTGAGAGCTGGACCCCTTCGAGGTCTGAGAGCTGGACCCCTTTGAGGGTTGAGAGCTGGACCCCTTTGAGGGCTGAGAGCTGGACCCCTCAAGAGCTTTGAGCTGGGCCCCTTCGAGGGCTGAGAGCTAGTCTCCTTCGAGGGATTTGATATGGACCCCTTTGAGGGCTAAGAGTTGGACCCCTTCAAGAACTCAGAGTCCATCCCTTCGAGAGATGAGAGCTAGACTCCTTCGAGGGGTGAGAGCTGGACCCCTTCGAGGGCTGAGAGCTGGATACCTTTAAGAATTGAAGAGTCCTTCCCTTCAAGAGCTGAGAGCTAGACCACTTTGAGGGGTGAGAGTCAAACCCTTCAAGAGCTGAGAGTTGGACCCCTTTGAGGGCTGAGAGTCGATCCCTTCGAGGGCTGACAGCTGGACCCCTTCGAGGGTTGAGAGCTAGACCCCTTCAAGGGTTGAGAGTTGAACCTTCAAGGGCTGAAAGCTGGACCCCTTCAAGGGCTGAGAGTTGAACCTTCAAGGGCTGAAAGCTGGACCCCTCGAGGGCTGAGAGACCAACCCTTCGAGGGCTGAATGCTGGACCCCTTCGAGGGCTAAGAGCTGGAGCCCTCAAGGGACCCCTTCGAGGGCTAAGAGCTGGACCCTTCGAGGGCTGAGAGTCCAACCCTTCGAGGGCTGAGAGTCTAACCCTTTGAGGGTTGAGAGCTGGAACCCTTCGAGGACTGAGAGCTAGACCCCTTCGAGGGCTGAGAGCTGGAGCCCTCGAAGGCTGAGAGTTCAATCCTTCAAGGGCTGAACGCTGGACCCCTTCGAGGGTTGCGAGCTGCAGCCTTCAAGGGCTGAGAGCTGGACTTCTTTGAGGGCTAAATATTCATCCCTTCGAGGGCTGAGAGCTAGACTCCTTCGAGGGGCTAAGAGTTATACCCCTTCGAGGGCTGAGAAATAGACCCCTTCAAGGGCTGAGAGCTGGACCCCTTCGAGGGCTAAGAACTTGAACCCTTCGAGGACTGAGCTAGAGCCCTCGAGGGCTAAGAGTTGGACCCCTTCGAGGGCTGAGAGCTGGACCCCTCGAGGGCTTAGAGCTAGAACCCTTCGAGGAGTAAGAGTCCATTCATTCAAGGGCTGGGAGCTAGACCCCTTCGAGTGCTGAGAGCTTAACCCTTCGAGGATTGGGAGCTGGAGCCCTCGAGGGCTGGACCCCTCGAGGGCTGAGAGCTGGACCCCTCAAGGGCTGAGAGCTAGACCCCTTCAAGGACTGAGTGTTGGAGCCCTCGAGGGGTGAGAGTTGGACCCCTTCGAGGGGTGAGAGCTAGACCCCTTTGAGGACTGAGAGCTTTACCCCTCGAAGGGGTGCCAAAAATGACATTGTTTTCCTCAACCACCTGGTAGGACATGCAGGCCCACATGGAGGCTCCACAACTTTTGACAAATAGGATTCACAAGAGGACAAAATTAGTTCCCACTTGAGAGCATATAGAAGGGCATACGTTCGGTCTTGCTGGTCATTTTTGCACCCCTATAAGGGCTGAGAGCTTGAACCCTTCGAGGACTGAGAGCTGAAGCCCTCGAGGGCTGAGAGCTGGACCCCTCGAGGGCTGAGAGCTAGACCCATTCGAGGACTGAGAGCTAGACCCCTTGGAGGGCTGAGAGCTTGAACCCTTTGAGGGCTGAGAGCTGGAGCCCTTGAGGGCTGAGAGCTAGACCCCTCGAGGGCCGAGAGCTGGACCCCTCGAGGGCCGAGAGCTGGACCCCTCGAGGGCCGAGAGCTGGACCCCTCGAGGGCCGAGAGCTGGACCCCTCGAGGGCTGAGAGCTAGACCCCTTTGAAGACAGAGAGCTGGGGCCCTCGAGGGTAGAGGGATGAGACCTTGACCCCTCAAAGGGGTGCTGAAAATGACATCATTTTCATCGGCCACCTGGCAGCACATGTAGGCCCACATGAAGGCTCCGCAACTTTTGACAAATGGGATTCACAAGAGGACAAAATTGGTGCCCAAAACGGCATCATTTTGGGCGACCACTTAAGGGCACGTAGAAGGGCACACATTCGTCCTTGCTGGTCATTTTGGCACCCCTTCGAGGGCTGAGAGCTTGAACCCTTCGAGGACTGAGAGCTGGAGCCCTCTAGGGCTGAGAGCTGGACCCCTCGAGGGCTAAGAGATAGACCCCTTCGAGGGCTGAGAGCTAGACCCCTTCGAGGGCTAAGAGCTTGAGGACTAAGAGCTGGAGCCCTCGAGGGCTAGAGCTGGACCCCTCGAGGGCTGAGAGCTAGACCCCTCGAGAGCTGAGAGCTAGACCCTCGAGGACTGAGAGCTAGAGACCTCGAGGGCTGAGAGTTGGACCCCTTCGAGGGGTGAGAGCTGGACCTCTTTAAGGTCTGAGAGCTTGACCCCTCGAAGGGGTGCCAAAAATGACGTCTTTTTCGTCGGCCACCTGGCAGCACATGCAGGCACACATGGAGGCGCCGCAACTTTTGACAAATGGGATTCACAAGAGGACAAAAGTGGTGCCAAAAACGATGTCATTTTCGGCGGCCACTTGAGAGCACATAGAAGGGCACACATTCGGCCTTGCTGGTCATTTTGGTGCCCCTTCAAGGGCTGAGAGCTTGAACCCTTCGAGGACTGAGAGCTGGAACCCTCGAGGGCTGGGAGCTGAACCCCTCGAGGGCTGAGAGCTGGACCCCTTGAGCTAGACCCCTTCGAGGGCTGAGAGCTAGACCCCTTCGAGGGCTGAGAGCTTGAAACCTTCGAGGACTGAGAGCTGGAGCCCTCGAGGGCTGAGAGTTGGACCCCTCGAGGGATGAGAGCTGGCCCCCTCGAGGGCTGAGAGCTAGACCCCTTCCAGGACTGAGAGTTAGAGCCCTCGAGGGATGAGAGCTGGACCCCTTCAAGGGGTGAGAACTAGACCCCTTCAAGGGCTGAGAGCTTAACCCCTCGATGAGGTGCCGAAAACGATGTCGTTTTTGTCAGCCACTTAGAAGCACATGCAGACCCACATGGAGGCGCCGCAACTTTTGACAAATGGGATTCACAAGAGGACAAAAGTGGTGCCCAAAACGACGTCATTTTGGTTGGCCACTTGAGAGCACATAGAAGGGCACACGTTCGGCCTTGGTGGGAAATGACCAATATGCCCCTGATGACGATTGACACAAGCGTGCTATTTCCAAGTATTCCTTTTATATAGTAAATCAGATAAGGTGGGAGTTTCCATCCTCTAGTGGGATCACATCGATGGGTATTATATAATCCCTCCGGTTTTTTAACACTGACTCTCTTTGACCACCAAAATTTTTAAAGCATGTTTAACCACCAATAACTTTAATTGCATACAATAATGAACTTCATGTGAGGTGTCTTTGGATTCTCCGTAATATGTAATTTTTAAAAAGTAAAATTTTATAGTCTATTATTGTATGAAATTAAAGTTATTAATAGTGAAACATGCATTGAAAATTTTGGCATTCAAACGGATAGAAAATCGGAGGGAGTACTAGTAGCATAATAAGACAGAGACTTCATAAAAAATAAAAATCATCCAGTCGGGAATGAAAATACCCATTTAGTGAGATATAATACTCCCTCCGATCTACTAACACTTGCTCTCTCTTTTTTGTTTGGTTTTTTTAATAATGGTTCCTTCCCTTTTTAACAAAGTCGAAATTATTTTTATCCACTCAATTTCCTTTTTACTCTCCTAATATAATCTCCACCACTCATGTTACTTTTCATAAAAAAAACGTGTCATTTTGTATCAAGGAATTAAAATATTACTTGTAATTGTAATTATATTCTATTACATTTTCCTATCCTGTATAGCATGTACTACTATATAATGTATCCTTATATTCTGAATACAAACACACATTATTACCCTTATTTTCTACATGGTATTAGAGGCTAAAATTCGGAAACCTTAAAGAAAATTTTCCTGCCATTACCGAGCTCTCACGTGCCGCTGTCTCCACCGCCGTTGTCGCTTACCGTTTCTGTGCCCACCGATCGCTGCCACCGTTGTCCGGTTGTGGTGATCCATCAGCTCCGTCCGCCATCTGATCCGATCTTGTGTTGCTTACCACACGCTGATCTGAAGTCTCACGCGTCATCGACATCAACTCCACATGTTGCTGCATCCTGCTCATCAGATTTGTCAATGGTTATTGTACCTGCTGCTGATTTGTACCTGATTTTACACTATGTCTGCCTCCAGATGAAATCCTGAAGAATAGGCCTATATTGATGCTACACTTGAGGTTCCTAAGCTTCAGGATATGAGTGGTTATGATTTGATTGTGACTTTACTGAAGTAGTTGCAATTGCTATCTGGCTCTTGGACTATTGTACCTATTGGACGTGTGTCGACTGATCCTTACTTTATTGGCCCTGGCAATGGTACAGGTTTACAACTTATACTGAACATGCTGAAAGGTTAAGAAAATTACATTGAATGGTCTGATGCAAGTGCTGCGCATTCCTTGCTAAGAAAAAGATTGGGTTCATTGATGGATCCATTACCAAACCCCAGGATGGTCATACTGATACTATTGATTGGTCTGGGGTTAATGCTACTCTTGTCTGCTGGATCTTGCAAACCATGGATCCGGTGTTGAGATCTTCTAAAAGCTCATTTTCCACAATTAAGGAACTATGGCATGACCTAAAGGCACGATTTATTCTTGGCGATGGTATGAAAGTTTTGCAAATGCAAGAGGCTATTCAGAGTTACAGGCATAATGGTCAGCCCATCGACATTTACTTTGGCAAACTGAAGAAGTTGTTTGCAGATTATCACTGCATACGGCTTCCCCTAGTTTGTGACTGTGAAGAGAGCAATGCACTGTGCCATTGCAATATTTCTGCGAGAGTCTTCCGAGAAAGAGAGAGAGAGAGAGAAGGATTTGATCTACCAATTCATCTCTAGCCTCGACGAAGGCTTTCACACCTTGCAATCACATATCATAAGCATTGATCTGATGCCACCTATCATGAAAGTATATGCCCTTGTTGCCCAGGAGGAGAATCATTGAGCTGTTATTCAAGCTCGTGAGCCATCTTCTAATTCCATGGCGTATGTTGCACGATGCCCACCACCTGCAAGTTCTTCACCTATTGTTCTTTCTGCATCTAACCGCAAGAATCTTGCTTGTACACATTGTCATCGCAGGGGTCACAATAAGGATTCATGTTTCCAGATCATTGGTGTACCAAAATGGTTCAAGGAGTTAAAGGAGAAAGCCAGCACCGCCAAGAGGACGATGCCAGCCTCTCGGCCGACCCCAACCGCTATGACTGGAGGCTTCACCACAGCACTTCCACTACCACAGTTATTTGCCACCGCCACAATCTCGCCCCCTAGCCTAGGGGCGGCGGCTTCTCTGGCCGCATACCTACAAGATCCAATTTTTTCCATGCTCTGTCTAATGACCACTGGAGCACAACCATGCATTTATTTAATCAATTTAATTCTCTTACTGATAATGGGTCAGGTAAGTATACTTTACCTTGGATACTTGATTCAGGAGCCTCGTATCACATGACTGGTGACAAGGGTTCTCTTACTGATCTTACTACTACCATTGATACTGTGAATGTTGTTCTTCCTGATGGCTCTATGTCATCCACTACCCAATATGTTTCTATTTACTTTGGTGTTGTCACCCTTACTCATGTGCTATATATACCTACTTTACGGTGCAACTTATTATCATGTTCTAGATTGTTATCTGCCTTGAAATGTCTAGCTTTGTTTATTGAAAACTATTGCATTTTACAGAAAATCAGTACGAGGAAATTGATTGGCATGGGTGAACAGAAAGGGGGGTGTTTTAGCTTCATCTGCTAGGTACTCGTGATCATCCTCCTATCTCACAGTCTCTTCCAACAGTTGCTTTTGTGTCTTCTTCTGATTTATGGCATCAGTGTTTTGGACATCCTTCCTCTACGGTGTTGTCTTCTATTTCTTCTATTGATTTTAGCACTAATAAGACTTTTGTTCCTTGCTCTATATGTTATAGAGAAAAACATACTAGACATAGCTTTTCATTGAGTTCTACAAATGCTACTGCATTATTTCAATATATATATTGTGATGTTTGGGGCCCTTATAGAACACCAACTTCTAGTGGTCCACTTTAATTTTTAACTATAGTTGATGATTATTCCCGAGCTGTTTGGATTTATTTATTAGTGGCTAAATCAGAAGTAGCTTCTAGATTTTGGAATTTTGTGCCTGGTGAAGAACCAGTGGGGCCAAACCATACCCCGTGTTTAGGCTGATAGTGGAACTGAATTTTTGCCTTTGAGATCTCATTTTGCTACATCTAGGATCATTTTTTAGATATCTATGGTTGATACACCACAGCAGAATGGTCAAGTTGAAAGAAAGCATCGCCATTTACTCAATGTGGCATGTGCTTTACATTTTCAAGCCAGTCTTCCAATTGATTTTTGGGGAGAATGTTTCTTACTTCTTCTTATCTGATTAACCGGACACCGACAAAGCATCTCAATGGTCGTACTCCCTTTGAGTTGCTCCATAGGCAAGCTTCAAATTATTCATCCTTAAGAGTTTTTGGATGCTTGTGTTTTGATGCTCATATTCATTGTGACAAGTTTGCACCATGAAGTTGGCGTTGTTTGTTTCTTAGTTATCCTACCAGAAAGAAAGGATATCGCCTTTTTGACTTGGAATCCTGTGTAATCTATACCAGTCGGGATGCTAATTTTTTTTGAAAACCAGTTCCCATATTCTACAACTCCGACATCGGCCTCATTAGAAGAACTCGGTGGTGCCACCACCTCACCGCCAGCCTCCTCATCACCACTGTCAAAGTTGCATGGCCTACTACCAACGGCAGCTGACGGCCCTTCACCGCTGGTCCTTAACTGCTGGCCTCCACCGGTCATTCACCTTTGGCCTTTATTGGTTCTTCACTGCTGGTCCTTAACTGGTGGCCTCCACCGGTCATTCACCTTCGGCCTTTATTGGTCCTTCACCGCCGCTGGCCATCACCAGTCCTTCACTGCCGGCCGCTAGCGATCTTTCACCACTGGCCATCACAGTTCCTTCGTCGTCGGTCGTTACTAGAGCTCCACCATCGGTCACTCATCATCGGCCACTACCCAATCTTTTACGCCAACCGTCGTCGGCACTGACCCACCGATGCATAACGACTCATCCCCGGTGGATGGGGTTCCATCGCTAGATCACGTTCAAGCTCAGTCGGACATTGCATCACCAGGGAATCTGCCCCCCCCCCCACGCGCAAAGTCACGCACTGGCGGTGGATTCCCATACGCTTCACGCACCACCTGCCCAGCCTCAATCTGCAGCATCCCCAGCTCTGGATAGTTCCGCCGCCAGTTTCCACCTACTAGAAAGAGTGTTCGTGCTCGTCGACCGCCTCCTTATTTGAAAGACTATGATTGTGATGATTATGCTTATGCTCTTACTACTGAAGACCCCCCCCCCTCCCCTACGTCTACGTTCACCCATGCACCGTCACTATCCTCGGGTGTTCTCTATCCTCTTATTGATTATATAAACTGTTCGCATTCTAGATTTTTGGGTGCAGTAACATCTAGTGAAGATCTCACTACGTATTCTAAGGCATCTCAGCATGCTCATTGGCGAGATGCTATGTCGGACGAACTTATTGTGCTTGAGCGCAATTGGACTTGGACTTTGGCTTCTCTGCCTCTGGATAAGAAGGCGCTTGGTTGCAAATGGGTTTACCAAACAAATTTTAAGTCAGATAGTACTATTGAATGTCATAAGGCGCGCCTAGTGGTTCTAAAAAATTTCCAGGTTGAAGGGATTGATTATACTGAGACATTTGCTCCGGTTGCGAAGATGAGTTATGTTCGTCTATTCTTATCTGTTACGGTCATTCATGGTTGGGAACTGCATCAAATGGATGTCCATAATGCTTTCATGCATGGTGATTTGAATGAAGAGATTTTTATGCAACCCCCATCAGGCTATGATGCGCCCCATGGTCTGGTATGTTGCCTTTAGAAAACTCTTTATGGTCTTTTCCAAGCTCCTAGAAATTGGTTTACCAAATTAGTTCAGGCTTTACGAGCATTTGGTTTTGTTCAGAGTAAGGCAGATCACTCTTTATTTTTCTTTTCCCGTGGATCAGTTTCTTTGCATGTTCTAGTTTATGTGGATAATTTGGTCATTGCTGGTAGTTCTTCTGCACTCATCTCTGAGTTCAAGAAATACTTGACTTCTTGTTTCCATATGAAAGACCTTGGTTTACTTAAATATTTCTTGGGCATAAAGATTGCTAGAAGGCCGGAGGGGATATTTCTTTCGCAAAGGAAATATGCTTTGGACATTTTATCTGATGCAGGTTTATCTACTTTTAAAATGAATAATTTTCTGATGGAGAAACAATATGATCTGGCACGTGTTGAAGGTCCAGCTTACCATGACCCTGGGTAGTATAGCCGTCTGGTTGGGCGCCTGATATACTTGACCATTACTTGTACTGAGCTTAGTTATTCGGTTCATACACTTGCGCAGTTCATGAAGCCTCCTTGTGTTCCTCACTGGCAAGCTGCAGTTCATGTGTTGCACGACCTAAAGAGTCATCCTATTCAAGGTTTATTTCTCTCTTCCAGTAGTGTGTTACAGTTGGCTGCTTACTGTGATTCAGATTGGGCTGCATGCCCGATTACCCAACGTTCTCTTTTCAGATATTTTGTGATGATTGGTGATTATCCACTTTCTTGGAAGATTAAGAAGCAACCTACAGTTTCTTGGTTTTCCGCTGAAGCAGATTATCATCATATGGCTTTTACCTATTGTGAGTTGTTATGGCTTAAGTCTTTACTAAAAGACTTAGGGGTTATGCATACTTCTCCTATGCGACTGTTTAGTCAATCTGCTCTTCATATTGCGGTAAATCTAGTGTTCCACGAATGCACAAAGCACATTGAAGTTGATTGTCATTTTGTTCGGGATCTTGTTCAATCTGGCACTATTGTTACTCAGTGTATCCGCACGTCAGGCCAACTTGTGGACTTGTTCACTAAGGCTCTCGAACGTAACCAGTTTCATTATCTGCTTGGCAAGTTGGGCATTTCTGATCTCCATGCTCTAACTTGAGGAGAAGTATTAAGGAATTAGAATATTACTTGTAATTGTAATTATATTCTGTTACTTTTTCCTAGCTTGTATAGGTATCATGTACTACTAGATAATGTATCCTGAGATCATGAATACAAACACACATTATTACCCTTATTTTTTACATTTTGTTAGGAGTCAATGTTAGTAAACCATAGAGAGTACTCTCTCCATATAATACTTCATCCGCCACATTGGTATAAGTTGACTTTTAGAGTCAATTGCACTAATATTTACTATTAATATATTTATTTATTTGTGTATGTAAATTATGAAAAATAGTAATTTGAAAATACATGTTATAACTAATTCAATAACATACTTTATTTTTGTATATATAGTAGTAGCATAAAATGGTTGAAATTGGATCCGTCTGAATCCAAAAGGTCAACTATATCATTATTTATGTGACAGAAAAAGTGGGAGAAATACATGTTGGTATGCATGGTGTGACAATATTGCAATAATACTACTCCATCCGTCCCAGAGAAACTGGAACAATTTGACTTTTTGAAAATCAAACTAAACCAATTTCGACCATTAAATTCTATTATTACATATGTAAGACTATTATTATGTTATATGTTGTTGGATTCATCATAACATGTATTTTTAAATTATTATTTTTTATAATTTTTTATACACATATATAAAGATATTAGTTGTTAAAAATTTATTCAGTTGACTTTCAAAAGTCAAATTGTGCAAATTTCTCTGGGTCCATCCCACCTCTATTTGCACTACAATTATTATCATGTTGTTCAAGAAACATGTTCGGCCTTTAATATGTTTACCTACATATAACAACGGCAAATAAAAAATTGAAATTTAGAAACTACTTATTATGAAGAATTCAACAATATCTTATATGCTACTTTTGTTATTCATGTATTTATTCAAATATGCGGTCAAATTTTAATAGAGAATAATGTAAAAAACGTAAGAGTGTAAGTTCAGTTAGAACCGAAGGAGTATCAAACATTATATATAATAGTGAATTCACACAATATTAGACTATTTATTTGATGGAGTTGAATTTATAATAAAAATAACTTATCTTGAAAATAGAAAGTGATTGATGTCTACTCCTTCTCAAAAGAAAAAAGTACAATATCATTTAAAATCGCAAAGTCTTGTTTTAAACAGCATTAACCTTAGCCAGGGTCTATTATGCAATTAGTTTAAGTTTTAATTTAGAATGTTTTTTAAAAATGTACTAATAAATCTAGGAAAATATTGTGCAATTATCAAAAAAATATGTATATATATATATCCGAATTTTTTTTCTACAACAGATCGGAAACCTCCTTGTCGATCGGAAACCACCACCTGACGCTAGCAATTGTCACCGAACGCCGGCAACTACCACTAGACATCAGAATCTCATCGGAATTTCACCAAAATTTGGTGTCGCCGGTTCGTCTTCCTCCTCCGTTTCTTAGAAACCCCCGCGCAATCGCTCTACCAAGCACAACCATCGCGATTCTTCTTCTTTCGCCTGCGAAATCGATGCTACGGCAGTGAGCCCGATGCGATGCTTCCGCCACACTTCTTTATCTTTTGGTTTACTCCACGGGAAGCCCCAAGCTCCATTGGCCTCTGCAACTCGCCTATGCAATTTGCCTCTGCAATTCGTAGTGAAACCCTAGGGCTCCAGGTCTCTGCAAGACGCTTCTTCTTCTGGAGTAGGAGCGCGGAGGGCCAGCGAAAAAAGAAGCAGAGCTTCTGAAGATGACGTGGTGCGTGAGATACACGCAGCAAAATGAAGAAGATGAGCCACGCATGGCTTCACGCTCGGCTTTAGTTGCAGATATTTTTCAGCACGTTATTTCACACGCGTGCACGTCACTGAAAGCGGACGACGGACGGTGATGAGGGATGGAAAAATAGGACGACGGACAGTGGACGGTGACGAACAGCGACTTCGACTCAGCTTTTGCGTGTGGTGAGGTTTAATTTTGCATTTTGTTTTTTTCCAAAGACGTGCTGAGGTTTAGTTTTATTTCACTAAGATTATGGTCAACAATTGTTCTTTGGTGTGGTGGTTAGTACTCTGGACTTTGTAGTTAGAGATCTGAGTTCAATTCCCAACAGGATCCTTTTTTTAAGAATTTATATTCTTGAGGTATTGTAGTTTTTTGTTGATGTTTGTAACTTTTTGCACTCATGTTGATGTTTTTCATTTTTATGGTGAGGTTTAGTTTATATGAGTTAATGTTTTGTTTTAATTTTTTTGGGTGATATGGATTGATATTTGTAGTCTTTTTTAACTTCTCATGTTGATGTTTTTCATTTTTCTGGTGAGGTTTAGGTGATAAGAGTTGATGTTTATAGTTTTTTTTTGTGATATAAGTTAATGTTTGTAGTGTCTTTTTTCTAATGTTGATGTTTTTCATTTTTCGAGTGAGTTTTAGCTGATATGAGTTGATGTTTGTAGTTTTTGGTTGATGTAGGTTGATGTTTGTAGTTTTTTTTATCAAAAAAATTGATAATTTAAGCTTTTGTTGATGTTTTATGATTTCAAGAGTGAAGAATATATACTCTGAAGGTACTAAACTTTTTGGCTGATGTTTGTAGTTTTATTTTCTCACATGTTGATGTTTTTTTATTTTTCGGGTGAGAGGTTTAGTTGATATGAGGTGATGTTATTGTAGTTTTTTTGGTTCATATGGGTTGATATTTGTAGTTTTTTTCCTCTCATATTGATATTTTTCATTCTCCATGTGAGGTTTAGGTGATAGAAGTTGATGTTTGTAGCTTTTTTGGTGATATAGATTGATGTTTGTAGAATTATTTTTTTCTCATGTTGATGTTTTTCATTTTCCGAGAGAGGTTTAGGTGATAGGAGTTGATGTTTGTAGCTTTTTTGGTGATATAGATTGATGTTTGTAGTGTTTTTTTTCTCATGCTGATGTTTTTCATTTTCCGGGAGAGATTTAGGTGATAGGAGTTGATATTTGTAGCTTTGTGGGTGATATAAGTTGATGTTTGTAGTTTTTTTATTTTAAAAAATGATAATTTGAACTTTGTTGATGTTTTTATGATTTTGAGTTTATGATGTTTATGATTTTCAGTTGTTGTTTTGTTAGTTGTAGCAATTTTTAAAATTTTCTTATATTTTTTTCTATAAATTTTTGTTGATGTTTTATGATTTTTGTTGATGTTTTATGATTTTTGGTTGATATTTTGCTAGTTGTAGGCTTGTAGTTGATGTTTATGATTTTTAGTTCAATGATCATGTTATGTTTTGCAATTTTTAAATATTTACGTTTCAATTTTTTTTATTTGTTTTTTGCAGATAGCAATTGGAGGGAAAATTATGGGAAAAATTTTGGAGAAAAGTCCCTGAAAAATATTAGAAATGGATCCCTGAAAAGTATTAGAAATAGGCCCCTCAAGTTATAATAAGTTAGAATTGCATAAAAATCTCTGTCTAAAGTTTTTTTTTTTAATAAAATCATCTGGAGATGGAGGGGAATTTTATTTGGCCCCCCTAAATCATTAAAAAGAACATTCACAAAATACAGGTAGTCGTCGCTAAGTTTGGACCATATGAGATACATATGAGAGTTGAAACACCCTCGAACCAACCCTAGTTGATTCCAAAAGAATAGTACTAACCTATGTTAGTGTGCAGGAAAAAGGAGTAGACTTGCTAAGAATTGAAAATCTATACTGGCCTGAAACAACCTACTATTTCGAGGGGTCGAAAACACCCCTCTAGGTCTCGAGGCAATACCGGCCTTCGGGGTCTCGAACTGCGAGGAAAAACCTCGAGGACTCGAAACACCGGTCGAGGTCTCAAAAACACTTTATCAGCCGTAATCTGCCACAGCCCCTGGAGTCGAACCACAAATCTGTCACAACCCATTTAGGATACGATCCACCATTTGCGAGGTCTCGAAACACCCCTCGAGGTTTCGAACCACCCCTTGAGGTCTCGAACCACCCCTCGAGGTCTCAAACCATCCCTCGGGGTCTCGAAACACCCCTCGAGGTCTCGAACCTCCGAAAAAACACTCCTCGATCCACCATGTGCGAGGTCTCGATCCACCTCGGAATAATAAAAAATCTAGTGAGAGAAAATTCTCTCTGGAGAGAAAAAAGGGCGCAGCCCTTCTCCGGACAACCGGGGCCGATTTTCTTCCAGTTTCTCTCCTACAATTCAGAGTTTCCGGCGAGAAATCCAACATTAATGTTGGATTCCTCGCCAGGCATCTTTCGAGGTATGATTTGTGCTTGAATTTGAAGATTTGATCTTTGGATCTGGAGGTTTTGGGTAAAGATCAGATTTTTCGATCTTGAAGTTGTGGATGGAGCGTATTTGATGAAGATATATCATTGTTCCAAGTAAGTTTTAATCTTTCGTTGATAGATCTAATCTGGATGATTGATGAGGGGTTTATTTATGATGAATCTGTGTGGATTTGTATGGAAGATTATTTGTTTATGGTGGATAGTCAATGTGATGTTCATGTTGGATTGAGAGTAGAGATGAATTTGAAGCATGAATTTTTTTTAGTATTTGGAAGAGTTCATGATGGATCTGTTGAGAGGGCATTCATGTGATCAGATGCCTCACTGTCCATGATTGTCTGCTTTAATTGGAACTTCGACCAGATTGCTATGTTTCATGCCAAGAATTTAAATTTATTTTCTTGACTGATGAACAATCATTTGGGATTCAAGATTTTAGTTGTTTGAATGTTATTGTTTGATGGGGTTGATGGTTTGGGATTAGTCGGATTCAAGACAGATGTTTGGAGTTAATTGGTTTAATTGGAATCATTAACGACCATAGGCCCAAGGTTTTCTCCTCGTTGTTTCAATCTCATGATAGTATTCAGATCTAGATGAATGGAGGAGCAGATTTTTCGTACAGGTTGGATTATTTGGATGTCGATTGCTAGAATTTTCCGGTCGGGTTCGCCGAAAAAATACTTTCTCCGGTGGGTTATAATGCTTATCATGCCTTGAGGTTTCGGATTCGTTTTGGTTAAGCAACATCCGATCAGAAAATATTTGGCAAATTTTGGATTTGAAGTTAATTTGGAGGTTGGTTTTTTTCGGATTTTCCGATTGGAGGTCGCTGGAAAAATGCTATTCCGGCGATGGGGAAGCACGAAATAGCCTCGATTATTTGCCCCTAGACTCGGATTCGTATTTGTTCATGCTTGAGATGCATCTCAAGGTTGGAAAAGAGAATACATGATTGTTGATTGTGTTGTTCTTGCTCGCCGGAAAACCGCATTTCCGGCAAGGTAAATGGCAACTTTTTGGTCGGAAAAGAGCATGCTCAGATTTGGAGGAGATATTTTCTATTCTACGTGCTAAATCCGGCCCGAAATTCGTAAGAGAAGAGTGCTCAGATTTACGTGGAAAGTTTTGAAAAAAATTTTGGCGGATTCTGGCAGTTTTTGCAGATTCCGACAGTTTTTCCAGAATCCTGCGAGCCTCCGGCACTGGAAAACTGCAATTCCGATGACAAAGTGGATCTAGGCACTCGACCCGTTTACGAGCGCCGTCGGGTTGTAATACCCGAACAAGGTGAAACGGGTTGGAGGCTACTTAGGGTTTTGACCTGTTTGGTGGCAGCCGGGTCATATGACCCGTTAAGGTAGGCATTCGGATCAAGGGCTTAAACCCTAGCTGTTGGGCCAAGGATGCTGGGCCGTCCAGTTGGCTGCTGGGCTGAAAGTTTATTTGACGTCCGGGTCGGTTTATAACCCGGTTGGCGCGCGGGTAAATGATCTAGCCGGGTCACGTGGTTTGTGATCTGGACCATGCTCCTGGGCAGAAAAAACGGGCGCTGCTGGGCTGAAAAAAATGGACCCTGGGCCGAAACAAGAGAGCTGATTGCAGATTTAATATATGAGGAAATGGGTCATGGTTATAACCCAAATTATACCCGGTTAAGTGCTTCTCCACAAGGGGCGGCTGCGGTTTAGTTGAAACCCTAGCTGAAGGGTACTGGGCCGCCGGGCTGCTGGGCCGAAAGATGAAGCTGCTGGGCCGAGAGGATAAATCAAACGGGTGGGCCAAATTCAAGGTCTTCTGGGCCAAATTAAATTGGGAATTTTCAGCCTAACCTTGGGCTGAATTTGCTTCAATTTTGGGCTCTAATTTGAGGTTTTTGTTGAGTTTTGGCTTTCTCTTTGGGTTAAAATTGTATTGGGTGGATAATTGCACATTTTCCCCCTTGGAGGTTGGGAGAGCAACCCTTCTACATTTGGTTGCACGACCATAGGAGTTGGGTAGTTGGATAATTAATTAGCGTACGCAAAATTAATTAATCCACTGCTAATAGTTACTTAGACTTGACAGTCATTACGCGCTCTATGCTCGCGCTACACTTTTTGTGTTAAATTAGCATAAAGCTGTCCATTTGCTCAAAATGGAGCGGGCAATTACATAATCGCTAGGCTTGACGCACGCCGTATAAGTTGTGTCCGTTCTCTCCATCCTTAAGAGGGCTATTTTTAGAGGGATTCACAAGAGCTATTGGCACTGCCTACGACACTCTTGCCCTCTAAATTAGCCTCGGTTCATATCACGAGAACGTTTGAAGGCCAATAACACCCCTCTATCCTCACCTTAGGGGTGTACATGGTAGAAGCTGCTCCTCCTTTGGCGGTCCTAGTTTCATTCGGATTCAGCAACACCAGCACACAATGGCGACCATTCAAGACCCGAGTACACCACACTCGGCTGCACTTTTTGTCTACCACTGGCGTCCTCTTCACTATTTTCCTCAAGACCCGAGACCCGAGTCTCGGCTGCGATGAGGTTTTCATATGAAGAGCTAGTACACATTTCTGGTTGCTATGTATAGGTCCGGATTCACACATCCGGACTTGCAGTTATTTTTCCCTAGGCTTAGTACTTTCTAGCTTAGGGTTAGCATTACTTTGAAAATAATTAGGGGGGGAGGGGGGTACTCAATTGGGTATCCCCCTCCCCCCCCCCGCATCTTTTTCCCTAGGTTTTTAGCTTAGGGTTGGATTATGTTTTGTATTTGGTAGGGCTCTTTTAGGGCTCTACCATGGGTTCCACCATCTATACTATTTACCTATTTACTCGATCCACCTCGGAAAAACACCTCGAGGTCCCGAACCACCCCTCGAGGCCTCGAACCATCCCTCGGGGTCTCAAAACACCCCTCGAGGTCTCGAACTGCCGAAAAAACACTCCTCAATCCACCATGTGCGAGGTCTCGATGTCTCGAAACCCTTTAGGTCCCGAAACCCTTTAGTTCCCAAAACCACCCCTCGAGGTCACGAACCCCGTCGAGGTCTCGAACCATCTGATCAGCCAAAATCTATGCAGTAGGTTTCTGTGTTCACCCAATAATTTTAGCTCCGTACCCTCGAACAATTTAGTGATCGTATAAAACGAAGCACAATTTAGTCAAAAGGTGGAGCTAGAATTAAAAAGTGAGCTGGAAAGGAGAAACTCATGCACCAGAAATTGATCTTTGGCATTCATCATAAGGAACAGATGTGGCAATTTGGAAACTAGTTGGAAAGAAAGCTGAGTGTGGAAATATCTTCGGTATGAAAAACAAGTAAATCAGTAGCATCCATTCAAAAGGTGTAGCAAAAAATTAAGGATTGAGCTAGAGATGAGAACTTCCTGAAGCGAAAATTGATCTTTGGAATGTAGTCCCAGCAAAGCTCATCATGGTCAGCATCCCGGATCCTCTCAGCTTGAATAGATATTCTCAGTCATGGTGAACTTGAAAGGATCTTCTTAATCAGAGGTGTGCACCTGTCAGAAAACAAAGTAAGATCAGTAGCATCCGTTCAAGTTGCAATTCTGATAGTAGGTTCACCAATCTGATCAAGTCTAATCAATCCCTGTACAGTGTTAGATAGGGAACTAAAAGATAGGTTTGAACAAGATTGAGCTTGGAGGCATGATTTTGCTATGCTATTAGCAACTTAGTTAGATTGTCTATATACATGCATTAGGGTAATATCATTCAGAAGAAGGTTAATGTCATCAGCCAACTGGAATAATGTCCAATGAGCAGTTGATGGGTTTAGAACAAAGGACGCATTAAGACAATCAGATTCAATACAGATAGGAACTGAATAGCATGCAACCAACAGCCTCTGAAGAGCAAATAAAATTGCCCTAAGTTCTGCTTCTAGAGGAGTTTCAGCATTTGTATACCTCCTGTGTGCATCAATGAAACCACCTCTATTATCTCTGATTATCATACCAAGCTCACACTTTTTAGAAAGACCACACCATGCAGCATCAACATTAACTTTAAAACCTATGCACGGTTTAGACCAAGCAATTTTAAAAAATTTTGGCTTAGGGGTAGATTTGATTAGAGGAAGAAAGGAGTGATCTGCAATACCCAAGTCAAAAACAGAAGAAACATAAACAGGTTTAGCACTGAAAGAATAGAAGATCCAATCCCTGATCTGTGAAACAACAAAGCTGGTCAGTGGAGGCACATTGTCATACAGATATTTATTCCTGACCTTCCAGAGGTTCCAGCAAGTTATTGAAGGTGCTAATTTAATTATCAAGGAATGTAAAGAGCTGAGGCCAGAATATGTGAGGTAGCATGACAGTCTTTCCCATATGGATGGAAAAATTCTATCCCTAATACCCATAAACTCATGCACTGTCTTCCAAATGTGAATGGCAAAAGGACAGGAATTAAACAAATGATCTAGAGATTCCTCATGCTGATAGTACATACAACATCATGAAGGCATGCAAAAACTCATCTTTTTCAAAACATTATCTAACGGGGGGAAAGAGTTAATCAATCTCCACATAAAAACTGAGACTTTCTTTTGAACCCTTGGATTCCAGAGGTGCTGAATTGAGGCAATATTACCTCTTTGTGATCTGAGCAATTGATATGTAGAGTGAAAGGAGAATCTTCCCTTTTTGTCAGGTTTCCAGATTAACCTATCCTGTCTGTGTGGAGAGAGTGTTGCACCCTGCAAAAGAGAGACAACATTAGGTGAGAGAAAAGGGGAGATTTTAGGAAGAAGAGTGTCCTTGTGAAAGATGAAATTAGCCACTGTACAGTCAGTTGGAATGTCAATAAGACTCTGGTCACACAGATCCATAACAGGACATAAGTCCAGCCAGTTGGATGACCAGAAATTACATGAACCTGTACCAACTATCACTCTAGAATGAGACTCATCCCATGCATTAACATAGCAAATTCTTTTCCAATTTGATGAGGTTCTAGAGGAGGGTGGCAGAGAAGCAATAAAATGGGTCCATGGGGCATCAGAATTTGATATTTCCACCACAATTTTACTGAGCAGGTGGTAATGATGGTGGGAATTGATCTGAAACCTAGGTCATTTTGGTTAATGGGATAGCAGAGAGCATCACATTTCCTCCATGCCCTTTTAGGTTTCAGATCATGCACCCCCCAGAAAAATCTACTCAGTTTTCTCTCCACGGTGTGAATAATCTCCTTTGAAGGTTTAAGAACAGACCAAATATGTGGTGGAGTAGAATAAATACATGACTGAATGAGAGTGATTTTTCCCCCAGTAGATAGCCACTTATTTTTCCAACTATTTAACCTAGAATCAATCTGTTCCATTAATGGTTGGAAAAATATTTTTTTTTGCAAAGCCATGAAAGATGGGGGCACCTAAGTATGTAAAAGGAAGTTTACCAATTTTCATGCCAAGAATTTTCCTAACAGAGGTAATTTGATGAACAGAAGCATGCCTACTAATGAAAATATCACTCTTGTTGTAGTTTATCTTTTGGCCAGTAGTATCCTCAAACTTAGATAAGAAGGCTTTAAACCTGATCAAAGTTTGAGTATTGGATTTAAGAAAAAACACTGTATCATCTGCATAAGAGAGGTGAGAGGTTTGAAGAGCCTGACCAGGTAAATCATAGTAGGCTAGCTTACCATTTTGATAAATAAAAGCTAAGCTCCTGCTAAATGCTTCTGAAAAAATATTGAACAAGAAAGGAGAGAGAGGATCACCTTGGTTAAGACCTCTTGATGCTTGGAAAAAATCAACAGGCTTACCATTTATCAGAATTGAGAACCATGACTGTGATAGATTCTTCATAATGCTAAAAATGAATTTAGCATGGAAACCAAATTTAGCTAGCACACAATATAGAAAGGACCACTTAACTCTATCAAATGCTTTCCTGAGATCTAGTTTAACAATACAATTAGGAGTTCTATTTTTCCTGTGCAAGAATCTGACCATTTCTTGAAGGTAGAGAACATTATCAGAGATATCTCTTCCTTTAAGAAAGGCAGTTTGCTATGGAGAGATAATCCTGGGCATAAGGGGTTTAAGTCTTTCCATAAGCACCTTAGAGCAGATTTTATTCACAACATTAGAAAGACTTATTGGCCTATAATCATCGAAAGACACGGGAATATCCTTTTTAGGGATAATTGTGATCCAAGTGCTGCCGATACCCCTAGGAATGTTGCTGCTAGATAAAAAATCATGTACTGCAGACAATAAATCATTGGCAATAACATCCCATGATTTGATATAGAAAATGGGAGTGAATCCATCAGGACCAGGAGTTCCATTTCTGTTAAGGCTAAAAACTATTTCTTTAAGCTCAAAAAGTACAACAGGTTGTAGAAATTTAGCATTGTCTTCACTGTTGATCAATTTAGGGATTTGGCTTAAGAAATGAGATTGAAACAAGTTGCTATCAGGGGTACTATCTTCGGTTAAGAGATCCTTGTAATAGTTAATGGCTTCATTCTCAATATCTTGCATGTTATCTAGCCATTGGTTATTACTGCTCTTAATTTTTGTGATGCCAAGCCTACTTTTTCTTTCTTTAACAAAGTTATGAAAGAATTTGGTATTACTGTCCCCTTCCTTTAGCCATTTTACCCTAGCCGTATGTTTCCAAAAATTCTTTTGCTCTGTGAGAGCTTTGACCAACCTAGCCTTAGCTTCTTTTACTCTAACCAGGTTTTCAATGGAAGCATTTATATCATATTCAGATTCATGGAAACCTAGAACTGATTCAGCCTTAATCACATTCTCATGGACATTACCGAAGTGGTCCCTATTTCAAATTTTAAGCTCCTTCTTCAGTCTTATTAATTTAAGAAAAAATCCAAGCATTCCTGTTTCACGGATAGGAAGATTCCAGTTCTGTTTGATAACATCTCTGAATTCTTTCCTTTTATACCAAGTATTTAGAAATCTAAAAGGCCTAGAGACCGATTGAATATCACTGCCAATGGAAAGAATCATAGGATTGTGGTCAGAAGAAGCTCTATTTAAAACTTGAACAGAAGAATCAGGAAAAGTGGATGACCATGATGATGTACAGAGACCTCTATCTAACCTTTGTCCAGTAGGGTTCCTAAGTCTGTTGTTGCTCCAAGTAAAAAAATTCCCAACAGTGTTTATTTCATCCAGTGCCATTGCATTAATAAACTCATTAAAGTCCTTCATACTACCAAGTTTGGGAGTAGAAGGACCTTTATATTCGTTTATAGATGTAATAGCATTGAAATCTCCAATAAAAATTGACTCAGAGTGAACAAAAGACCTAAGGTCAGGCCATAGATCTTTCCTACCATTTCTAGTTCTCAGACCATAAATAAAAAATGCATCCATACTTTTATTGAGAGTCAGAGAGTTCAAAGTTACAGCTAGAAACTGAAGATTATCAGCTTTAACAGATAATGACAAGTTGATATTCCAAAAAAGCCAAATCTGTCCATTACTGGCATACATGCAATTGTCATAATGAAGTAGCTGTCTATAATGTTCGCATTGCATGTTATCATGTTTAGGTTCAATAATGCAGAGAAGTTCAAAGTTGTGCCTAGTGATTAGATTAAAAAGTCTAAGCATAGAAGTGTTCATTCCTCTGAGATTCCAAACCAGGAATTTTATTTTTATAGTTGTGCTATTCATAGAGAAACATCATTAGTGCTTTTTGATCTAGTCATGATAGTATTTAACTGAGTTAAATAGGTCTCATTAGCTGAAGTGCTAGATGTTCCCTGCTTGTCTAATTTAGCAGGTTTTCTAGACTTGGAGGACTTTTTCTGGTTCTTTGTGGGACTTACCTGTGCCACATGGTGGGGCATATCCTGAGGAGGATTTAAAACAGGGATTTCTGGAACCTCAGTACTGGGAGTCGGACCCTCAACACTGGTAGCAGGAGCCTCAGAGACCGATTCAGAAACTTCCACGGGGTTTTCAGGTTCAGCCAAGAGAAGGAACCTATTTTTTTTTGGATCTCTGCTGAGAGAAGATAAAATTTTTAGCAGCCAAAATTGTATTCAAAGGAGAGAAAGTCTTACCTCTTTTGGCCGGGGTGTCATCCCTAGCAGATGCTTTCTTACTGTTAAAGTGTGGTGGTGCAGAGGAGGAGGAATTTCCAGCATAGGTTTTGGGGTGAAGGTCCTGAGTAGGGGAAAGTTGTTGTTGTGTAGGTGTGCCGGAGTGCTGGAGATGGAATCCATATGAAGTTTCTGCTAGAGAGACCACCACAGGGGCCTTTGACTGAGAATCTTCATTGATTTCTTCTTGTTGAGGGGTTTCTTCTTGTTCCGTGATGTCCACAATTTCAGGAACATCCATAGAAATATGTACATCATTCACAAGCTTAATAGGAGGTTCTGGTTCCCCATTATCCTCAGTGATGACTTCGGTGACCTTAGTGACCTCATTGACTTTAGTAACCTCCTCAATAACTCCATCTTCAGTGTTTACAGCCTTATTATCAACCATCAGGTCATCAGTAAGCGCTACTTTTTTTTTGGCACGTGTTTGGATTTATGAGCCTTTTCCTGGTACTTAATTGTCTGAACCTTGTCTTGAGCAGAAACTCCAGATGAGCCAGCATTCAAAACAGGAGGAACCACATCATTTCCATCTTTATGTAGCATAGTGGCATCAGTGGTAGGATGAACTTTCTTAAAAGGTCTACTTCTCTTAAGTTCAGGGTGGAGATGTACACATTGATTGTCATCATGACCTATGGATTTACAGTGGTAGCAGTAAAGTGGAAGCTCTTCAAATTCCAGAGGGAGTTTCATCACATTATATTCTACCCCATCCTCCTCTATTCCTACTCTAATGAAGGTAGGCTGTTTTTTCTTAAGATCTATTTCCACACATAGCTTGACAGCAGATGGCCTAGATAGAGCCTCAGTAGCAGCATCCATTTTTATGAAATTACCAATTTGATTGCCCATCGACTTTATCATTGCAGTATTGTAGAAAAACACAGGTACGTAAGGGATAGTAACCCATACCGGAACGATTGAGGATTCTGCTTCTGGAGAAAAATCCATTGTCCATTTCAGCACTTTCATATGAGCACCAAGGAAAATCCAATGGCCTTTTAGCCAGAAACGCTGGTAGTCTTCTTTTTCTTGGAACCGTATCAGGACATGTCTGAAGTCAATTGAGTCGATTTGAAAGCTACCTTTGAAACCGACAGATTGAAACGCCTCATTTAGATTGACCATCGGTGGCTTGCCTCTTGCAAATTTGCCAACGAGGGCATTTTCATAGTGTGATGCGAGGATTTCGGCTTCTTTGCGCGTGACAAGGCAAGCTATATCTCCTTTATATAGCGTCTTTGGGACAATTTCAGGATTGGACGGAAGGTTAACATGCAGTGGAGGGGGCGGTTTGCTAGGGCCTGGAGAAAGGTTTTGCCCGCCGCGGGCAGGTGGATGTGCCGCCATAAGAAAAGGGGGGATCTGTCCGTTTATAACCGTTATTGTCAGATAATGGTATGAAAGAAAAGGAAAAAAGTTTTTTGTCGCGGCCGGCTCGTCAATGGCCTTCTCAGTCACTCAGATGTTCACAGTTGGGTTTGCCGTTAACGGCGGCAATAGCCGTTAACGGCGGCAATAGCCGTTACCGGCGAGGACAGAAGGTGGAAGAGAAAGTGAAAAGATCGAGAAAGTGGGTGGTAGAGGTATATGCGTAAGAAACATAGTCAAACACTAGTCTGTCTAAAGTTTAGACTGCTTACTAGGACACTGTCTCTTATAAAATATCTCCTTTCACTTAAATTTATTTGTCAAACAGTGAGAATTATTTATCTAATAAATTTAATCGCTTATAAATTTAATGCTTGTGCTTATCTAATAAATTTAAATGTCCGATGAACATGACATGACGTTGATTTAGATTAGCACAAGGCACAAGCAAAGGAAGTCAAAGGTTGATATTTTCAATGTTTCCGCGTTCAGTCAATAATAATTAGCATAGTTTAATACCAACCAAATTCAACATTTCTGCAATTAGTGATCTAATCGTGGGATTATTTTTAAAATCTCTTGCTTGTTTGCATCTAATGCACTAAACGTTAAGACAAGGTTTTCCTCTTACCAATCTCCATCTTCTCCTCTTGGATGATCATCACAAATGATAGGGTCCAAAACTTGGTACAACCTTTTCCCAATCTTTTTCCTCCTAATCACAGCCCAATTTAGTCTCTCCATTTCTCAACCAATCTTCACAATCTCTAACTGCCCAAACAGCTCAGGAACCTACACACAAAACAGCACATTCCACTCCAATCTCAAGTCCCTCCTTTCCTCCCTTCCTTCCAACATCGACCGCTATGGATTCCACAACGCCTCCATCGGGCAAGAGCCCGATAGAGTCAGCGCCTTCTTGCAGTGCAGGGGAGACATTGATCGCAAAACCTGCCTCCAATGCGCCAACAACTCAGTGTACGAGATAGTTCAAGTGTGCCCTAATCAGCGACAGGCGATAGGATGGTACGACGAATGCACGATCATGTACTCAAATGCGTCCATCCTGGGGGTGTTGCTTGTAAACCCGTTTATCACAGGCTGTAGTCCGCTTAATTCTTCCAACGTTGTTTCGTACGGTGAAGAGGTCGGTAGATTGGCGTTGAATCTTGAGAATGTTGCGCCTTGGGGAACAGGGGTGAAGTTTGCGACGGAGAATAGTAATAAGAGTGGGATTGAGAGTATATATGCGTTGATGCAATGTGTGCCGAGTATAGATCCGGGTAATTGCAATCTGTGCCTTAGATTAGCTGCAAATCTTTCTCGACGTTGTTCTGGGAGACAAGGAGCTAGGGTTCTTGGACCCAGCTGCATTTTTTGGACTGAGATTTTCCCATTCTACAATGCAACTTGGAATCAGACCTCGCCTCTGACACCACATCCAGGTAGGCCAAACTTTAATTAGGTTTTTTTCATTCTTTACATTCCATTGTTTGTTTTTTTATTCTTTACATTCCACATCTTGAAATCATCCAGCTACATAAAGAACAAAAATATTACATGTGATCATGTCAAATTCTTTGTATAACCTAATTTTTAAACATCAAATATACGTGCATTAACAGTGTCGGTCAAGCTTAAGTTTTAAAACCATAAAAAAAGGCTCCGTGTAGAATGGAGGAAGAATAAGATATAAGAGTAAGAGTAGTTAAGACCGTTTGTGTAGAATGGCCTTCTCTTCGACAATGCAACATTAATTCATATTATAAAGAACGGATGGGGATGTATTTATTTAAATTTAAATTTTGTGATATACTATGAACCTGTACGGTGGTGGTGGTGAATTCTCTTGGTTTGAAGAATAACGAGGTGTTGGGGAACATGGGATAATGTTTGACGTGGGTAGGCGGTATTTGGAAGCATGGACGTAAAACTATATTTCGAAAAATGTAAATAATTCGCAAAGGTATTTGGAAGCATGGACGTAAAACTATATTTCGAAAAATGTAAATAATTCGCAAAGATTTTTCAACATTAAACGGCGAGTCATTGAAATTTTTGGTTAGAGACTCTAGTTTAATAAATTTTTAACAACCCGGCCTGTCTGATCTGTATTCAAATATGGAACACGTAAGCACCTTTATATACCATAGCCGGCCGGACAAGTACAACTGTGAGCACAATAGCGTCAAGCCGTCAATCCACGACATGAAGCAAGCAAGCTTTCAAGGAATGATGCGCTATCTGATCACGTGGATTGTGAGAATCCACGGTGTTACTGAGAAGATGTATTTGTCGTGATCAAATATTATATTTTTGAAAAGAATAAATAGAGTGCAATAAGGAAAGTTAGTGCTAGTAGAACTCTAGCCTAATTAACAAGACTTATCTAAAATCAATCAAATCTAATCAGAAATATGATTTACTCTAACACACATCTTCCCCACTGAGAGAATGATTTGCCGTAAGAAATTATATTGTTGATGACTGAATATATAGAGAGTAAAATAGAGGTGAAATAAAGAAAGAACTCTATTCATAATGAATCATAATCTAGAGTGGGTCTTCTGACAGGCGGCTTGTCCATAAGCTTATGGACAGGCCACTTATTTCTTACCTTATACACTACATTTCTTAAATTACATACAAAATTTAAAATCTTTTACAATATTTTTTATATCATATATTTTTATATTTTCACGTTCAAATACATATTATTACTTTTTTTAACTTATAAAATGCAATATTTAAATGTTATAAAAAAAATTACAACATTTAAGTCAAATGCCCCTGAGGACTATCCATACGCTTATGGAAAAACTGCCTTTCTTGAGACTTTCCCCATAATATAATCAGTAATCTGATTTATTCTAACACCCCCCCCAATCGAAGCATCGGATGCTCGCTGACGCTCAGCTTGGACCTGAAAAACTCAAACTGAGGACGAGAGAGCCCCTTGGTGAAGATGTCCGCAATCTGAAGAGAAGTCGGAACATGAGCAACACGCAGCTTTCCAGATGTCACCAACTCATGAACAAAATGGTAGTCAATGTCGATGTGCTTCGCCCGCTTGTGCGCCATTGGATTCTGAGCCAAAAAATAGCACTAGTGTTGTCGCATAACAGCGGTGGAGAACCAGAAAGTGAAACCCAAAGATCACGAAGCAAATGAGTGAGCCATACCACTTCTGAAGCATTGTTGGCGAGAGCACGATATTCATACTCAGTGCTAGAGCGAGAAACGGTGGGTTGTTTCTTGGCACTCCAAGAAACCAGATTCCCACCAAGATAAAACACATAACCATAAGTGGACAGGCGAGTCTCCAAACAGCGGGCCTAGTCAGCATCTGAGTGCCACGAACATACCGAAAAATCTGTGTCACTGCAGCGAAATGGTAATCTCTGGGATCCTGAAGATACTGACGCACCGTGTTGACCGCGAAATGCCAAATTCAAGCGAGTGATGGTGAGATACTGGAGAGCACCAACAAGAGAACGATAAAGTGTAGGATCCCGGAACAGATGACTGGTAGAGCTATGAAGCTGAGAACCAGCGACAAATGGGGTAGAAACAGGTGACGCGTAAGACATACCTACCCAATTCAAAATATCACGAGCATACTTTGCTTGGCCAAGCAGTAACCCTGGGGAGGTAGGCAAAACTTCAAGACCAAGAAAGTAACGAAGAGCATCAAGATTCTTAATCACAAACTCTCTGTGTGTCTGATCGATGTGTCTGATCGATGAACTGGCGAAGAAGAGTCAAGTTGTTTCCTGTAAGAATGATATCGTCCATATACACAAGTAGGTACAGTAGCGACGACCCTCTCAAGAGGACAAATAAAGAAGTATCGGCTGAGTTGCAATGAAAACCAAGTTGTGTCAGATAACTGTTGAAACACTGGAACCCAACCCGATGAGCCTTCTTAAGACCATAATTGGCCTTTCGCAAGCGATAAACATAATCTGGATGAGTAGAATCCTGATAACCAACAGGTTGTTTCATGTAGACTGGAACATCAAGAACACCATTAAGGAAAGCGGTCTTAACATCCAACTGATGAAGTGGCCAGGAACGCATTGTGGTTATGGCAAGGACCATCCGAACAGTGGAGGCTTTGACCACAGGACTGAAAGTGTGGTCAAAATCAAAACTCATAATCTGCAAGAAACCTTGCACCACAAGTCTAGCTTTGTGATGTGTAATAGTGCCATCTGGTCGATACTTGAGTCTATAGACCCATTTGGAGCCAACAATGTTGACACCTGATGGTCGAGGCACCAAGTCCCAAGTGTGCTAACCACGAAGAGCAGTCATCTCATTATCCACGGCTGAAACCCAGACTGGATCCTGAAGGGCAGAGCGATAATCAGTGGGCTCTATTTGAGAAAGGAGTGTAGTAGTGAGACCATGAGCAATAATATCTGAATAATCCCTGCACTGAATAGCACCAGTAGAAGATTGAGTAGCCATCTGATGGGTACGGGGCTGTGGTGGAGAAGCTGGAGGAGTCAAACCAGCTGACGATGCCAAATAAGATCGAGCAGAGCTGGTCGAAGAGTGGCCTTCAGAGATGCCGGAGAAAGGGCAGTCAAGACTAGCTGAGGCGTGGTGGCCAAAGGCTAAGGCATGGTGGCCAATGGCTAAGGCATGGTTGCCAGCGGCTGAGGCGTGGTGGCCGGCGGCTAAGGCGTGGTGGCCGGCGGTTGAGGTGTAATGGCTGGCGGCTGAGGAGCCAGGTCCGGGTCGGCCGTCCAGGTGGAGCATGGTGGTGAAGGAGGGGTAGCTAGAACAGGCACGGGTATGGTGGCCCCAATCGATCTCCAGATCCAAAAAAGAACGACTGTCTGCGGAAGATGAGACATAAGGGAATAAAGTTTCATCAAAATGAACATAGCGAGAGATGTAGATACGCTCAGAAGTCAGGTCGAGACACTGGAACCCCTTATGACGAGGGTTTTAGCCAATAAAAACACACGGAATAGATTGCGGTGCAAACTTATCAGTATCAGTGGCACGCAGACATGGAAATGCATGGCAACCAAAGGGGTGAAAGAGGGTATAGTTAGGCACATGAGCAAAAACAACCTCAAAAGGTGTTTTTCCACCAAGAACTGAACTAGGCAAGCGCTTAATGATGTAAACCACAGGGGAGAAAGCTTCCACCTGATAACAGTGCGGTACAAAAGAGTAAAAAAATATGGCAAGACCAGTCTTTGTGATGTGATAGTGCTTCCACTCAACTCGGCCATTCTGAGCAGGTGTATAGGGCGAAGACATCTGATGATGAATTCCACATGATATCAAGTGAGCCTAAAGTCGGTGATTAGTAAACTCTGTGCCACCATCGGTCTGAAAAAATTTAACCCCATCAGAAAACTGGGACTCAACAAATTTCTGAAACTGGATAAATGTGTCATAGAAGTCTGACTTATACTGCATTGGGAGAAACCATGTGAATCACGAAAAATCATCGATGAAAATAGCATAATAAGAAAAACCATCTGCCAATAAAATAGAGTCGGTCCCCAAAAATCACAATGCACCTTATCCAACAAACTAGTAGCACGCTTGTCACTAGTGGAAAGAGGTAAACGGCTACTCTTAGCCATCTGACAAGGAGAGGAACTAACAGATGTTGGCATAGCGGAAGTGATAGAAATATGGCCCCATCAACTCAACAACTAAACGGTATCATGAGACACATGACCAAGTTCAAAAGAAGCCTGAAGCTTTCCAGAGCGTAATTCACCTAAAAAGCTGGAATCACCAGTCTCAAGAAAATAAAGACATGAACTATGATGGCCTTTACCAATTATCTTCAATGTATGCTTGTGCTCAATGGAAAATGTGTTGGCATCAAATATAACACGGACAGGTAAACCACGAGTAAGCTAACTAATAAACAATAAACTTCTAGTAATATTAGAGACCACAAGGACATCATTAAAAGAGAAACCAGAGAAATAACACTGACCGATGTGAGAAATAGATAATGATTCACCATTTCTAACAAGAATAGAATCACAACCATGATAACATTGTACCTTATCAAGATGACTAGTGCGAGCCATGATGTGAGATGTAGCACCTGAATCAATGATCCACTAATTCGACGAAGGATGACGGTTGGGACCATTCAAACTGGCTTGAAACAAAACTTTGTCCTCAATCCAATTAGTGGAACAATATTCCCGAGATAAAGGCGGAAAATAAACATAGCAAGAAGATGCCCAGAAAATATGTGCGTGAATCAATGTGCCGAAGGAAGGCTCGAAAATATGCCCAAAATCGTCAGTCGCGTGCAAAAATGCGTAAAGGATGCTGCTGAGTTACCAGGTGCATGAATTAACACATGGAAGGGAGTAGGCGCGCATCTGCAACACGCGCGCGTGGCTGCACGTGTTCTAGAAAGAGTTGTGGGCGCGTGGAGCTAGCTGTGATTCACTTTGGAGGGGAGCATATATTCATCAAAATCAGGTGCCAAAAACATTCATTGATGCTGTTGGAACAGAATGGATCCGATGGCATCAGATGGGAGCGGAGAAAAGCTACGCCTTCTTCTCTGGAGGGGAGCAGAGTGTAGCCACTGGCGTCGGAGGGGAGCGGAGCTGTACGCCGACAAAATTTTAAGTTTTTAGGTTTTGGATCAAAAAAGGCTTTGATATCATGAGAGAATGATTTTTCGTAAGGAATTGTATTATTGATGACTGAATATATAGAGAGTACAATAGAGGTGAAATAAGGAAAGAACTTTAATCATAATAAATCATAATCTAATCAGTAATCTAATTTATTCTAACAACCCCCCCCCCACCTCAAGTGAAGCGTCAGATGTTTAGCGACACAGGGAGAGAAAGTTCTTTGGTGAAAATGTCAGCAATCTGAAGAGAAGTAGAAACATTAGCCACACACAGCTTTCTGGAAGCAACCAACTCGCGTACAAAGTGATAATCGATGTCAATATGCTTCGCCCACTTGTGAGAAACCAGATTCTGAGCCAAGAAAATGGCGCTGCTGTTTTCACATAACAGCAACGGTGAACCCAAATGTGGAGCTCAAAGATCACGAAGCAGATGAGTCAACCAGACAACCTCCGAAGCTGTGTTGGCAAGAGCCCGATACTCTGATTCAGTGCAAGAGCGAGAGATGCTAGGATGTTTCTTAGCACTCCAAGAAACTAGGTTTCCACCAAGAAAAACTGCATATTCATATGTGGATGGACGAGTCTCTAGACAGTGAGTCCAATCAGCATCAGAGTACCCCAAAACCTCAGGAGAGCTGGCAGAGTGAAAAGTGAGACCGAAATGGAGAGTGCCCCAAAAAAATTGAAGAATTCGAGTAATTGCAGCAAAATGGTCATCACGAGAATCCTTAAGAAACAGACTGACAGTGTTAACCAAAAAATCCAGTTCAGGATGAGTGATAGTCAAGCAGATTCTTAAAGGTGGACCGGTAGAACTGTGTAACTGTGAACCAGGAACAAAAGGAGTAAACACTGGAGTAGCATCAGACATCCCAACATGAATGAGAATATCCCAAGCATACTTTGCTTGACCAAGAAGTAAATCCGATGAAGTAGGGGATAACTCTAAGCCAAGAAAGTAGTGAAGAGTGCCCAAATCCTTGATGGCAAACTCCCGATATGTCCAATCAATGAACTGCCAAAGTAGTGATGGGTCATTTCCTGTAAGAATGATAGCATTAACATATACCAAAAGATACAACAACGACAAACCTCTAGAGAGAACAAAAAGTGAAGTATCGGCTGAACTACACTGGAACCCAAGCTGAGATGAATAAGTGCTGAACTGCTAAAACCATGCTCAAGAAGCCTGCTTAAGGCCATAAATGGCCTTTCACATGCAACATACGTAATCCGGATGGAGCGAGTCCTTACAACCAAAAGGTTGCTTCATATATACTAGAGAGTCGAGAGCGTCATTTAGAAAGGCATTCTTAACATCCAATTGATGAAGAGGCCAAGAGCTCATCGTAGCAATGGTGAGGACTGTCCAGACAGTGGATGCTTTATTCACAGGACTGAAGGTGTGGTCAAAGTCAAACCCCAGAATCTGAGAAAACCCATGTGTGACAAACCAAGCCTTATGATGATCAACTGTGCCATCGGGATGATACTTCAGCTGATAAACCCATTTGGAGCCAACAATGTTGACATCTGATGTGTGTGGAACCAGATCCCAAGTGTGTTATCCCCAAAGAGCAACAATTTCCTAATCCATAGCAGCAATCTAAGAAGGGTCCTTAAGAGCCGAGCGGTAATCAGTAGGCTCTGATTGGGAAAGTAACGTGACAAGAAGACCATGCACAACAATATCCAAGTAATTACGACACAGAATGGCTCCAGTGGACGACCTGGTGACCATCCGATGAGTACTCAACCGAGGAGGTGAATTCGGGGGAGATAGAGCCGCAGATGACACCGGGGATAGATCAACAAAAATGGCTAAAGAGGACACGGGCATGGTGGTCAGGCTGGCCAATGGCGACCGTGGTAGAGCAGATCAGGCAGTGGCAGCTGGTCAGAATCTGGTGAGCAAATGGAGCAAGGCGCAGAAACCGGCCGATTAAGTGTCGATAATACAGGGCCAGAATTTCCGTCAGCATCTAAAAAAGTAGAAATGTCCAAGGTCGACAGAGAAGATCCAGACGTCGAGAACATGAATGAGGCAAAAGGAAAATAACTCTCGTCAAAATAAACATTATGGGTGACAAAGATCTTGCCGGTGGAAGAATCAGGGCACCAAAATCCCTTACAGTGGCAGCTATAACTCAAGGCACTAAAAACACAAGGAATGCTTTGGGGAGATAACTTGTGATCAGCCATAGGACGGACCATAGGAATTACTAGGCAGCCAAATGGATGGAAGTTCGAGTAAATTAGATCTCGCTGATAAAGAAGTCCATAAGGAGAGGCGCCATGTAAGACCCGAATGGGTAACTAATTAATAGTTTAAACTGCAGTGGTAAATGCATCATCCCATCTAGAGAGCGGAAGATGCGAGTGGAAAAGCATTGTAAGGCCCATTTCCGCAACATGTCTATGTTTGCGTTCCGCCCATCCATTTTGCTCCGGAGTGTACAGGCACAATACTTGATGGTGAAGGCCTTTGCAGGCAAAATGAGACTGTAGGCGTGTGTTCAAAAACTCTATGCCATTGTCACTCTGAAAAACCTTAATTTTGGACGTAAATTAATTCTCAACAAGGGCCTCAAACTGCAAATATGTGTCAAAAAACTCAGATTTGCGGCAAAGCAAAAAAAACCCAAGTAAAGCAAGAAAAATTATCCACAGACAAGGCATAATAAGAAAAAACATTCTCAGATAAAACCGGGGAGGGACCCCAAAAATCACAATGTACCAAGTCAAGGACGTGCGCAGCACGTTTAGGGTCCTCAACAAAATCTAATTGTTGTCCCTTTGCCCTAACACAAGGGGCGCAGGTATATGGTTTAGGTAATAATGAAGAATCTGAGAGTAAACCGGAATCCTACAAACCGGAAATGATCGCAATTGGCGCATGCCCTAGCCGAGCATGCCAAAGCTCTTAGGATGCTTGCCATTTCTTCTGCTGCAAAAAAAAAGAAACAAGTGATGTGTCCCCCTTATCTAACATGTACAATTCTCCATCAATGTGGCCTCTGTCCACGGCTGCCTTGGAAACTTTGAATAGAATAACAAAGTTCCGATCATCAAAAGCAATAAACACATCCAAATCCCTAGTTAGTTTAGTAATGAACTATAAATTCTTATTAATCTCAGGCACAACCAAAACATTGGATAATTTCAAAGTATTAGAAAGGCGAGAATCACCAATATGCGAAATCTGAATAGAAGCACCATTATCAACAGAAACCTAAAAATTACCAGAATATGGAGCGAACCATCTAGGACAGAAACTGAAGATGTCATATGGCTGGTTGCGCTAGAATTGATGTACCAGTCTGAGGTGCGGGATGATGGCTCTAACTGCATGGATGACTGTAAATTTTAGCCAAGTGAGTCATATCTGAACTGCAAGTCTGGGCCAACATTTTGTAACAGGTCGCATCAAAGTGATTGGGCTAACCACACCAGGTACAATGCGGCTGATCACGGCATGAACCAGAACCTGAGGCTACGGACTAAGCATATCCAGCACCTTTGCCGCCTCGGTGGCCACCAAACTATCCACCCCTAGCGGCGCGTGATCCCACGCGCGGTCGACTAAGGGGTTTTTTCCTGCAGCAAATACGACCATCCTAGATGCCGGCGCTGAGTAACCCTGTAAATTCTTCAAAAATGCCTCGTGGTTTTTAGCACGAGATAACACATCGGCATATAAAGGCGTAAGGGAATAATTAAACAATGGAGCAAAAAAATCTTTAAACTCAGACCCAAGAGCAGTTAAAAACCAAATTATTTGATCATCATTTGTGACTGGAGAACCCATAAGAGACAATTGCTCAAAAATATCTTTAAATTGTAGATGGAGTTCATGAACTGTCTAGGCATACGTATATCATGGGCATCGGCACGAAGATGCAGAATAGTGAATGTGCTATTGTTCTGAAAAATGGTACCAATGCTATCCCAGATGCCTTTAACAGTTGAACATTCCGCCGGAATTTCTGAAAGGGCTTCTGCCATGAGGGAAGAAAAAAAACAAACTGCAAACCCTTTGATATTCATCAATCCATTGGTCATATTCTTCTTTGGCCTGCTTGTACGCCGCCTATGTATCAAGCTTGGAGCTGCCGGTGGGAGAGAACGTGACAAAGGCGAAGGTGATCGATGAGAAGCCGACTGACGGCAGAGTAGGGAGAGGTGGACATGGAGTCGATCCAGTGAGAAAACCAAAAAGCTTATGAGGCTTGAGGACATATCCAATCTGACGTTTCCAGAGGAGATAGTTAGATTTGGTGAGCTTGATTTGCATCATATGGAGAAGGGTATTGTACGAAAAAAAATCACTGCCCATGACGAAGGTGGCATTGGAAAATTTTGTCGGAGAGGCAAGAGGGAGTAACGAGAAGAGGAATGAGGAGGCGATCGAGAAAATTTTAGGTTTTAGGAAGGTGGATCCTAAAACACTGCTCTTGAAAGTGCAAATTAATCCCTAGATAGTTAGCGTAATTATAAATGTACTCATTCCAGTATATTTAGGCTGAAAATGGGTTAAAAACTATTTTATCCCTCTGAAAAAAAATTTAAAAAATTTTAAATTGAAATTACAATTATAACTCTCAAAACCCTATTCTTCTTCTTTTCTTCTCTTCCACCATTTAGGCCTATTGCCTGAGAAGAGCTCTGACGCTGCCTGAAAAGACTATTGAAATTGCAAATTAAGCCCTAGATAGTTAGCGTAATTATAAATGTACCCATTCCGGTATATTTAGGCTGAAAATAGGTGAAAGACTATTTTAACCCTCTGGAAAAAAATTTAAAAATTGAAATTACAATTATAACTCCCAAAACCCTATTCTTCTTCTTTCTTCTACTTCTTTCTTCTCTTCTTATTTTCTTCTCTTCCGCCATTCAGGCATATTGCCTGAGAAGAGCTCCGACGCTGCCTGAGAAACTCCAACAACACCCCTTCCTACCAAACTTCCCTCCTCAGCGCTACCAAATCCCATTGCACCCCCTTCACCGCCAACCTCGTCTTCGCCGCCCCTTCCCACACCATCATCTTCGCCGACCAATTTGGCTCTGCCCCCTACATTTTTGTTACCCAGTCCGGCACCACCCACTCAAAGCTCCTTGGGCTCATCTCCCACTCTGCCTGGGACGTCCTCTCTACTGCCACCACCTCCATCTGAAACGAGTAAAGAAGAGAGATAATTTGGGAATAATTATATGATTGATATTAACAGAATAATGGGGTATTTATACTCAATTGTACAAGATATGACAATGGTAACTAGTAAAATATTGAGTTATATTACAACACAAACTCTTGTATTCTATTACTCCCCCTCAAGGTGGTGCATGAAGTTCGAGAAAGCCCAACTTGGAACTTAGATGTAAAAATGCCATTCGTCCTAATGCCTTGGTAAACATGTCTGCTGGCTACTCCAAAGTAGCGATATGATGAGTAGAAATGATACGCGAAGACACTAGATCACAAATAAGATGGCAGTCGATCTCGATATACGTAGTTCGCTCATGAAATACAAGATTAGCTGCGATAGGGAGAGCAGCCTGACTATCACAGTATAAGTGAACCGGATCCGAATGGAGAATACCAATCAAGTGGAGAAGCGACCAAAGCCAGAGAATTTCACAAGAAGTACTTTCCATAGCTCTATATTCAGTCTCTGCATAAGAACGCGATACCGTGTGCTGCTTCTTGGTTTTCCAAGAGATCGGAGACATACCCAGAGTGCCAAAGTAACCAGTGATGGAGCGAAGAGTGATATGATAGGTCGCCCAGTTAGAGTCACAACAAGCTGTCAGAGCTAAATTACTATCATGCAAAAGAAATAGACCTTAACCTGGGCTACCTTAGACAAAGTGAAGAACGTGAAAAACTGCAGTCCAATGTGCCAGCTTTGGCTGCTGCATAAACTGAGATAGAGTATGAATTCCGAAGCTAAGTTCAGGCCGAGTGATAGTCAGATAGATCAGTTTTCTAATCAGACGATGATATTGGTTAGGATAGTCATAATCTGGACCAGTAGCCTTGCTAAGATTATGTGCCAGGTCCATTGGCAAAGCAACTGGCTTTGAACCAAGAAGACCAGCTTTGGAGACCACCTTCAAGGCATACTTGCATTGAGAAATGAAAATACCATAGGGGCTTCACACAACTTCGAGGCCCAAGAAATACTTGAGAATGCCAAGGTCCTTGTGGCATTCAATGTCTCTGTTCACCTTATACTTGATGTGGTAGACCCCTTTGCAGCCAATAGGTTTCTTTCCATGAAAAAGGGATGTGAGAGGCCACGTTTTATTCCTCTCAAGGAAGTCAAGCTGAGCCTGCATGGCATGTTGCCAACATGGCTGCTGTATAGCTTAAGAAAAATGAACTGGTTCGTGCCCAGAAGTGACAGCCGCAAGAAAGTTGGCATGTGCAGGAGCGAACCTCTGAGAAGAAACAAAATGGCTAATAGGATAAGGAGTTGACGAGGCGGCCCAGCTGGACTGGGAAATGCATGTGAGAATGGAGCTGCAAATAAAATCATTGAGTAAGACGCTCAGCTTTTAATCGCGGGTGCTACGATAAACATATGGATGAGGCATTGTGGGAACATCCTCAGGCGAACCCTCATGGAGCTCGATCGGGGAGGGTGAGCCCGACTCCAGCGACTGCTCAGACTTCTCTTGACCGTGTGTTATGGGTTGCGCAGAAAAGCTCCCCCTTGATGGGGAGGCAGTAAGCTCTAGAAGATCATAGACAACAGGATGGGGTGGATGAACATGAGGAGACGGAAATTGGGAAGAGGGTGGAGCTCGAAACAGAAAGTTGTTCCCAAAAAACACTACATCACGAGAGAAGAAGAACTTACTAGTTTTGAGATCATACAGCCACCAACCCTTCTTACCACTAGGATATCCCATGAAAACACATTTGCGACCGCAAGCAGCGAACTTATTGGTTGGTGGAGGAAGAACCGGAGTGAACCAGAGACACCCAAAGACACGCAAATCAGAATACTTGGGTTCCCGCTGAAATAGCATATGAAATGGAGTCTTGTTTTGGAGAACCAGTGTAGGAGTGCGATTAATTAAAAAAACAAGTGGTCAGTAACTTAATGGAATGAGAGGCTTGAAGTTGCATTGCACGGGAAACATTTAGGAGGTGGCGATGCTTACGTTCCACTCTGTCATTTTGCTGGGGCATATAAACACACGAAGTCTCATGAACAATGTCATGAATAGCAAAATAATTCCTCGGTCCTAGAAACTCCGTACCATTGTCTGATCGAAAATGATGAACTGATGATTTAAATTGAGTAATAGTCAAAGCACAGAAATTCATTATCAGGTGTGGAACTTCCAACTTGGATTTCAATAAATAAACCCAAGTGGCATGAGAATAATCATCGACAATTGTAGCAAAATAAGTAGCACCATAAGAAGCAAGAGTACGATAAGGTCCCCAAATGTCACAGGGCACAAGTTCAAATAAATGTGTGGCTTTATTGGAACTTAAGGGAAAAATAGCTCGTGTTTGCTTGGAACTGAAACAAACGTCGCAAGGTACAGTACTAGAAACTGAATTAACTGGAATAGAAAAAGAAGATAAAAGTGCATCGGAAGGGTGACCCAGCCTCTTATGCCACAATTCAACTGAGTGCTTCTTCTCGGGTTTGGACACATTGCATGTGTGTGCGGCAGCTAAGAAGTGTCGTAACTAGTAAACTCCACTCTGTTGCTCACCCACACCAATCACTGTCTTCGAATTGCTCTCCTAAAGTACACATAACCGATCGGTTAAGAAAGCATAACACCAAGCATGTAGAAGAAACATAGAAAAGGAGAGAAGATTGCACTCCTAAGTCAGATGATAAAGAACATGATCAATTCTGGCAGCCTAAGAGAATACTAGAGAAGCTTTTTGAACAGCTACAATAACACGATTATCCAGAAGCTTAATGGGAACAGGTGCAATATCAATCACATCATGAAGCAAGGTTAGATTACCCTGCATATAAAACGAGGCACCAGTGTCGAGAATCCATAAAGAATTCTTACCAGTAGCATCATTGGAATGAGTGTTCATGGAGTTGTACATTTGTAAAACAGTTTTCCATTGATCAGGACTGAGTTGAGGGCCGCGAGTTATAGACTCCGGAATATAGGTAACATCGGACGGTACGAGCAGAAGTTACACCTGAGCCAAGAGTGCGACACCTCTACCCAGAGTTCCATGGTCGCGACCAGCCCCACGCCCGGCTGAACACTGAACGAAGCCTTCAGGGGTGTCATGGATCTTCCAGCAGCAAGAAACATCGTGGCTAAGCTTCCCGCAGTGAGTGCATGAGGGGTGGCTGATGGTAGAATTTTTTGGCGCCGATGAAGTTGACTGGCGCTACGGAAAAATAGGCTTAGCCTGAGCAGCGAACACCATACCATCATACTTTGTGCCGCATTGGTGCATCAGGGTCTTGTGACGTTCCTCCTGAACAACAGAGCATAAACCCTGTTGAGAGAGGGAAATGGTTCCTGCACCATTATGCTGGAATAGAGTGTGCCAAACGTGTCGTCGAGACCCATAAGAAATTGATGGAGATGCTCGATATCACGTTTGGTTTGAAGCTTGGTTGTGATCTTACAAGAACAATTGTTCTAGAGGCGGGCCTGAAGGGGAACGTAGGTTGTGACTTCATCCTAAATCTTCTTGAGAGCACCATGATACGAGGCGACATATTTTCCACCTTGGCGACAGTTTGCCAAATCTGCACGAAGCTAGAGAAGACGAGGGTTATTGCCGACATAAAAGTGATGGTGCAACTCCTCCCAAAGCTCAAAAACCATTTCTGGATAGGTGATAGATGATCGCAACGATGGGTCAATGAATAGAACAACCCATCTTATCAACATGGAGCTAACACTCTACCAGTCATCCAAATCAACAGAGGCAATATCATCTGAGAAATACGACCATCGATAAAGAAAAACCTACGTTTAGCCTTGATTGCGTTCTTCATCGAAGTAGTCCACTCCTGATAGTTATCACCCTTAATATCAACCGGACATAGAGACAAGTCTGGTTGATTTGAAGGATGAATGTAGAATGGAGATGAGTAATCAAGAGGGCGCGAGAGAGGCTGGGGACCAAGACTGTCATTGACCGGCAGCGGCAGAGGGATCTGCGACTGCGGATGCTGTGGAGGTGTGTCGTCGTCGATGAGAGGCTGATGGGGAGCGGTAACCGTGCTTTTCGAGTCGTTCATGATGAGTCGGCGGCTGCGAAGTCACACGGCGGTTGTGGTTAGGATTTTGTTGAAAATACAAGAGATTAGGCTCTGATACCATGAAACAAGAAAGGAAGAGAGATAATTTGGGAATAATGATCTGATTGATATTGACAGAATGATGTGTTATTTATACCCAAATGTACAAGATATGTCTATGGTAACTAGTAAGCTATTGAGTTATATTACAATACAAACTCTTGTATTCTATTACCATTTTCCATCCCCATCCCAGTCATCTGACCCCTCCCCTACTGTCACCTCACCCCGCCAGTCACCTCACCTCTGTCACGTCACCATCCCACCGCTCGATGCCACCCACCGTGAACCTTAGCGCCAACATTCCCTTATCTGAACTTGGCGGGCATTCTTTCCATCCTTAGTTAAATAGGGGGTGGGCATAGGCCCAAACATGATTGGAAGGATCCTAGCTACGCTATGCGTTCAATACAAAATCTAGAAAGCTGGAGGGATGACAAAAAGAGGGCATTTTTCTCTGTTGCACTGGAAAAAAAAACCTCAAATAAGAGTGCCTTATCTTAATCTTAGGTTTCGTTTCTTCCTCCCGCACCCGGCCCGCGTTATAGGGGAAGATTGGCAAAGCGGGAAAAGACAGAGGAAGGGAGAGCAGCATCTTATTCTCTTTGCGAGAACTTCCTAATCGGAGAAGCATTCGGGTCTGCATATTGAGGTGATGTGGGGGATGGGAAATTGGAAATAGAGGGGTGTTTTGCGATGGTGGTGGTGCAGAAGGGGTTGGAGTGCCGGATGAGGGGGAAACGACGGGGATAGCTGGGTGGGGTAGGGTGGGGCAGCAGCAAGGTGGCGATGGTGGTAGTGGCATGAGGGTAAAATTGTCCTAACACTTTTAGGTTTTAGGGCAAAGGGCATTTTAGTCATTTTATGTGTAGTCAACGTTGGTCAATGCCTGAAATGGTGTCTTATGGTTATATTGGCACTTTCATCACCTGGTTAGGGTTGCTTTTATACTAAAAATTATCTGAGAGTCGTATTGACGTTTACTCAAGTAGGTAGGGTTATATTAGTATATATCCCAATTTATAAATATACTTCTAGCATCTTGGTAATTGTAGTTTTTTTTTCCTTTTCTTTTCTCAGAAATTGAGTGGCCATCACATATTCAACTATGATAAAGAAAAATAGAGAGCATTTAAATTGAGCACTTAAAGAAATTAGAAAGACTTTGGTGAGATAGACTCACTTACTCTTATAATGAGATTGATTTCAAAAAATATATATCTTATAATGAAATTGGGGGGTTTAAACATAATTACTCAAAGATGAGAGTTGATATGGAGTATTTTCTGCAGTTTTTAATAGTTTACATAATTTCTCATCTTACCATTGGTTATGGTAAGACGATCATACAAGTCTTTCCTTAATGAGAATTTATAGCTTCTGAAAATTGTATACTTTTTTATATTTCATTTTATTTGCCAGCAAAACCATCACTAATCACTATTAGTAAACCACTCATTATCTTACATTTACAGGAAAGAATAGTAAAAGGAGCACCACAATTATAGTGATTTGTGCAGTCCTAGGATCATTGCTTCTGCTCCTCATCGCATGCATTCTTATCTGCAGAAGGAAATTGGATAGGAGAAGAAAAGGTGAACAACTTCGAGCTGGTAAGTTCAAACCCGAATAATCAAACCAAACAGCATCTCCAATTAATTGCAGGTTGTTTCAAAAAATAATTAGTGCAATTTTGGTTTAATGTCAGGAACTGATGCGGATGAACTGAAAACGGTGGAAACTACGCACTATGATTTTAAGGAGATTCGAGCAGCAACCGATGATTTTTCCAATGCAAGCTTGCTGGGAAGAGGAGGATTTGGTGCTGTTTACAAGGTTCCTGAAGAAGTTTTTTATATTTACTCAACGCGAATACGTAGGTTTGATAGTAACAAAATTTAAAGTGGTGTGGTAATTAAATTTAGGGTACTATGTGGGATGGGAAAGCGATAGCTGTGAAGAGACTGTCTCATGATTCCGGACAAGGTGAAGTTGAGTTCAGGAACGAGGTGGTGCTGGTGGCGAAACTCCAACACAAAAGTTTGGTCAGATTATTGGGTTTTTGCCTTGAAAACACTGAAAGACTGCTCGTCTATGAGTTCATGTCTAATGGAAGCCTTGACCGAATCCTTTTTGGTATGTTTTGCATTTGCTGATTCATATTTGACATGATATTTCTTCAATTGACTACTCCATCTGTTTCACTATATAAAGCGCACGCGCGTCTGATTTGGTGGTTGTGATGTCGGTATGTTTCAGATGCAGCGAGGAGGTCAGAGTTTGATTGGTACGGGCGATATAGAGTAATCGAAAGTGTAGGTAGAGGGCTTCTTTACCTACATGAAGATTCGAGGCTGAAGATCATACATCGGGACTTGAAAGCGAGTAATATCCTGTTAGATGAAGAGATGAACGCCAAAATTTCTGATTTTGGTATGGCCAGGTTGTTTCACCTCGATGAAAGTGTTGCCAATACAAATAAGATTGTTGGAACCTAGTAAGCTTTCTTCAATTTGCTTCCTTAACCTGTACAGAAAGTTCATTTCCAATGATTTTAGGTTCCATGAAATGTGCAGTGGATACATGGCGCCTGAATACGCATTGCACGGACTGTTTTCAGACAAGTCGGATGTGTTCAGCTATGGAGTTTTAGTTCTGGAAATCATAAGTGGCCGGAAAAATGCCTATTTCCACCAAGGCCAGAATGTGGAGGACCTTTTAAGCTATGTAAGTGTAATAATGTCTTCCTAGTTCCTCATGTTTTGCAACAAAGTGACCAAACAGGCAATTTACTTGCCAGACTTGGAAGTGTTGGCTGAGGGGAAAAGCTTTGGACATAGTCGATTCGACACTGAAAGAAGCAGGCTCAGGCTCCAACCAGGACATATTGAGATGCATCCATATAGGCTTGCTTTGTGTTCAAGACAATATCACCAGCAGGCCAAACATGGCCTCAGTGGTCCTCATGCTCCACAGCTTTTCCACCTCTGTCCCAATGCCATCTGAACCCGCCTATTTCTCCCACGGACACAGCATTTCTTCCCAACAATCACAACGTTCCAAGGAGGAGGTGGTGCAGAGGAATTTCACTGCTGCTGCTGTATCTGATCAGTCATTCAATGAAGCATCCATCACTGATCTGCATCCCCGATAACCAGCAAATGTCTTATTCAGTTTGCTTTTCATTCAGTTTGTTTCTGAACTAGCAATGGTGAACTTGGAAATTATAACCATTTGTTATTACAGAGACAGCATTAGTTATTACATAACTTGAATATGATTTGGTGATTTGAAACAAAATACCTTCAGATAGTAAACAGGCTACAAAATTGATATCAGAAATCATAAACTAGTGCAGTATTGCAACTTCATCAAAACCTACACCAAATTTTGTCCAAGGCAACCTCTGAATACAAATTCCATATAAAGGAAGTACGGAGACTGATAATAAGAATTAAGATTTCTAAGCAGTGGTGGCGGACTGGGCAGCCAACCTCTTCTTCTGCTCCTCGATAACAGACAACTTGATACCTTTGCCCTTGGGAAGGGAAACCCAGGGTTTTGAGCCCTTTCCAATGGTGAACACATTGCCCAGACGAGTTGCAAACTCATGGCCTGTGGCATCCTGGACATGGATGGTTTCAAAGCTACCCTTATGCTTCTCCCTGTTCTTGATCACTCCAACACGTCCCCTGTTTCTACCCCCAGTAACCATGACGACATTCCCGACATCAAACTTGATGAAATCAACAATCTTGTTGGTCTCCAAATCAAGCTTGATTGTGTCGTTAGCCTTGATGAGAGGGTCTGGGTAGCGAATGGTGCGGCCATCATAAGTGTTGATGTAGGGGATTCCCTTCTGTCCAAACTGAACTGAGCGAACCTTGCACAGCTTGAACTGCAGCACAAAGATGGGAAAAAAAGATAATCAGACAACCAAGTACACTGATCAGGTATCTCATGACATTGTGTGAATAAAAGAGGATACAAGTCAACACCAGCAACTTGTACGAGAGGCATTAGAAACCAGTATATCTTTTTGACTACAGAATACAGGGCAAAGAAAAAACAGCATCATGAAAACCAAATAACCAGGAAAAGCAGATAACTTAGCTACAAATAATATTGTGACCAGAGAATCTAATCAGATGAGGAAAAGTTTTAGAGCAGATTATCTCATTAATAAACCAGGCAGCAAAATGCAAACTAAGACCAAAGAAGATCAAGAGAACATACCTTAGCTTCTTCATCCCTGATAGAGTGAAGCCTGAAGCGACCCTTGGTATCATAGAGCAGACGGAAGTTCTCATTGGTCTTGGGAATGGACACAACATCTAGCAAGCACAGAGAAAATGGTAAAGACAATAACACTGCACAAGCAGGCATAGTATACAAGTCCAAGTTCTACACATACATCTATGAAAAAAAATACATTTGATCAAGTACATGTGTATGTGTTCTGCATCATATGGCAAAAAAGGTAAACAAGTACAAGAAACAAGTTTGATATTGCTTACCCATAAATCCGGATGGGTAGGTCTTGTCAGTCCTGACCTTCCCATCAACGAGAATATGCCGTTGCATCAAGATAGAAATGACTTCACGGTACGTGAGAGCATACTTCAACCTGTTACGGAGGATAAGAATCAGGGGCAAGCACTCCCTCGACTTGTGAGGCCCAGATGATGGCTTAGGTGCCTGAACAAACAACATCCAGCAAATCAAAATCAACAAGACAACGGCAAAATCATACAACAAAAAACAATTCTACAAAAATGAACTTACAAAAGCTCCACCAAGCTTGTCGAGCATCCAATGTTTCGGGGCATTGAGCCTCTTCAAGTGCTTCTTCAAACCACGAGCCTATAACCAAAAAACAAACAGACAGCATTCACAAATGAGTGCCTGGTTCTACCATCGTAAAATGATACTATTATAAATGCATATACAGAACATTAACAGTTGAACACGGACTATAATAAACTCTAGATTGATGGCGAAACAGTTAATTAAACCCTATACAGAGTGGCACAATGCAAGTAATTGAAAATCCTTTTATACTATCACCGAAAAGTCATCCGCCATTCCAATTTCCAGCAAGCCTAACTTGTATTGCATCATAGAGATAACTAAGAATTGAATAAGACGTGCTCTACTTCTCCAACAACAAAAAAGCTTCATTATTTACTCATCAAAAAATTTAAAAACAATTAACCCCGGAGATTTTTTTGGAAATGGGTGTTGCACAACACTCAACCAAAACCTAGCCACCCTAAAACGAACAAAAAATGCCTCAGATGATGAACCGTGGAAGACCTACAATACTTCCAGAATCAGACGATGAAACGGAGAATAAAAGTGACAGGCGATGCGAAAGGAAGAAGAATGTTCACCATGATTGCAGATCAGAGCTCCTCCCTGCTCCAGATGGCTGCTGCACCGACGGCGGCGGCGGCGTTCTTCTACCTGGAAGTGAGAAACGGTCGTAAACCCTAATTCTCATTTTATTTATATAGGAGGTGGCCTCTGGCAACAGAGGGGGCTAGTTTCGTAATTTAACTAAGACCATATTGTTCGAATGGCCCCTCATGTTAAGTAAAGGGTTTTATTTGATCTGTAACATTCAAATTAATTTATTTTCAGACCTTACTCTTTTTTAATGCAATTTTTCGACCTAAAAATTGAGTTTTGAGTTCTTAAAGGTCTAATCTTAAATTGTGAGTATTTATCCAGACACCCCACATCTAAACTTGAACTCCGTAAAATTTGTTATCCAAGTCCAAAGATTGGCTCTTTGAGAGCATCTCCAATTGTGGTGATTTTGGACCTGCTTACAATTCTACAAATTACAGTAATGTAGCTAACTATGGTTGTAGAATCCACGTTTGCAGCTTTCAAGCCAATGTAGCTTGTGGGAGCAACCTGATTGATGTCAGAAGCATCAAAATGCTTCCATGGCCGAAAGTGTATTCCACACAATTTGATTGGATCGTTTAGTACAATCTCAATATTATCGGGTGTACAACACATGCAACAATAACAATAATTAATAACTCTATATAAAATATAAGAGTGGGTCTCCTGATGGGCGGTCTGTCCATAAGCTTATGGACAGGCCACTTATTTCTTACCTTATACACTGCATTTCTTAAATGAGTCCGTCTCTTGAAAGACGGTCTTTCCATAACTTATGGAAAGACCAAGGTTTAAAGTGTAAATTAGAAGAAATTAAGATAATATTTTCGGGTTGCATGAACCGGGTTATAAATTTTATAACTACTACATGTTTCATACTAAAACTTTAATATTGCAACTAAGACCTTTTACCTTTTATTATTCCAATCAAACCCCGTCTTTCCATAAGCCTATGGAAAGACCGTCTTTCCCAAGACTTTGCCATCTTAAATTACATACAAAATTTAAAATTTTTAAAAATATTTTTTTATATCATATATTTTTATATTTTGACCTTCAAGTACATATTATTACTTGTTTTAACTTATAAAATACAAAATTTAAATTTTATAAAAAAATTTACAACATTTAAGGCAAATGCCCCTGAGCACTGCCCATAAACTTATGGAGAGGCCGTCTTTCCTGAGACTTTCCCAAAATATAATTATTATAATGATGAGATAATAAAATTATTTTTTGCAAAAGTACAAAAACTATTTTTTCCCGTCATTGCGCACTGAAAAAGCTCACTGTATATATGTGTGTGGTTAAAAGGTGTTACATTTCAAACCTATAAACTTACTTTATAAGAAATTTTACAAACTTATATAATTATAAAATTATTTTTATGAGAAAGTTATATAAAGTTATATAAATACTCATTGGAAATTTATAAAAAAAATTATATAAAATTATGTATGTAATAAAATTATATAATTATAGCTTTTTATAATAATATAAAAAGGTAGAACTAATAAGGAAGTCAAAATTATATATTCATATGCAACTGAAAAAATAAAATCATAATTTTATAAAATAATCCTTAATTTATATTTTTTCTTTAAATAAATTTAAATTTAGAGCATAACAATTATGCTTAATTTATTATTCATTATCGATAGATATTCAACATTTATATATATTTAATTGGAAATAAAGATCAGTATGGTAAAATGGGTGGGACCTTTTAAGCTACACATGAATGTTGTTTATCATTGTGATAGTGTGTAATTTGCCACATCATTAACTTGAAAAGATGACTAGGCAAGTCAAGCTACAACTAGTGGTAGCTTACCATTGGAGATGCTCTAATAGTAAATTAGTATGGAGTCTCCTAACAGACGGTCTATCCATAAGTTGCAATTTAATAAGTTAGGGAGGGAAAATAATTTTGGTCGGGCTGGGTTCACATGCGGGCCTGGTTTTGCCCTTTTCTTATTCATTACTTCTCCTTATTCTTTCTGCTTTCTTCTTCATCCCATCGCTTTCGTCCTCTTCTTTTTCGCCTTCTTCTTCTTCTTCTCGCATGCCTTTCTTTCTCTTTCTTCGTTTCTTCGCAACTTCGATTAATCCACCAACATCCAATCCTCCATTGGAAAAATTGATCTCCGATTACGAAAAAATCTTTGATTGAATCTCCGACATCGACGCCGATAACACTTGGAGGATCCCAAATTATGCCCACATCTAGAGGAGAAGGGAGGGCGAATTTTAGATTTGTTCGAAATAACTTATTTTAATTTGATTAAAATTGAATTTCAATTGTATTGTAATTCTTCACATCCAATTGAGGTTATGTTACTCAATTGTGTTCGATGTGAATAATATTGTTGTTGAAAGTTCTGAATGTATGAATTCTGCTGCTATGAATATGTAAAAAATATGTGGCAAATATTCAAAAAATGAACTAAATGTTGCTGAATTTTTGTATATACTATGCACATGTTACCTTACAATACGTAACGTTTTGTATTAAAACATGCATTTGTTTTAAAAGATCTTAATATGAATTATGAAACTGTTCCAGAAGATCGTGTAGAAGTTAACTTAAAATTTAACAATATAAAATTGTCATATTAGCTCTGCATAAACTACTCTAAAATATGTATTGTTTAAATAAAAACACGCATATGATTTTAAATTATCAATTCCTTTTATGAATAGAAAAACCATGAGCTAGTGCATAAGTCACCGTATGAATCGTTTCTATTTTCTTAAAACATGCATATGTTAGTCTCCAACTAGTATTTTTTATAATATACTACAGAAAAGAGGTTACATAATTTTGTAATTTTTTTATAAAAATTTTCATATGAACTTCATTTGATTCTTTACAATGTGTACCAATTACATTAAAACTTCTATTTATTTTCAAACACGGGAGTAAATATTCTTGATTTCAATTAAACAGATGCCAGTAAAAGTCTTGTCGGCATGAAAACAACACATGTAAAAGCATTGAATACTTCGTATAAAAATCATGCAAATGTTATTGGTTTCATACACAAGAAGAACTCTCAACACTTGAACAAAGGGCAAGATATAGGACAAATCCTACAAGTGCTCATAGCAAAAATCTCCTACTACGGAACTTACAATTACAACAGTGCTTCTATCTAGATTAACTAACAATCTACAATACAATGACAGAATTATTAATCTTCAAAGGTAGATCATCTTCGAATTCCTTGAGTTCAATGTCAGCTTCATCTAAATCAAGTTTGTGGTGAAATGTCTTGTGGAGTTCAATGTTCAATATTGTGTGATTCCATACCACTTTAAGTTTAGATCCAACTTCGGCAAAAAGTTATACACATTGAATATTAACAGTTGCAGCATATAAGCAGACAAGTACAATTTGTAATTTAAAACAAACAATAATCAACAATGAAAATATAAGTCAAACACAATAAAACTAACAAGTACAGTAAACAGATGCAGTTCCTAATTCAAAACGAACAGGCAAAACCAGAAAAAAAAATTTAAAAGGTATACACAACACAACTAACAAGTACATACTGGATACTAACATTTGCAACATATATGCAAACAAATGTAACACGTTATTCAAAACGTACAATTAACAACAAATAAATACAAAAGGCCACACACAGTACAATTAACAAGTACACATTGAATACTAACAGGTGCAACATATAAGTAAACAGATGCAGCTCAGAATTTTTAAAAAAACAATCAGCAAAAACACATAAGTATACAAGTGCAATTTATAATTCAAAAGGAACAATAATCAACAATGAAAATAAAAGTTAAACACAATAAAACTAATAGTTACTGGATATTAACATATGCAATATATATATATATATATATATATTATGTAAAAAGATGCAGATCCTAATTCAAAAACGAACAACCAACAACAAATTTAAAAACAAAAGTCAAACACAATAAAACTAACAAGTACATACTGGATACTAACAAATGCAACATACAAACAGGTGCAGTTCTTAATTCAAAACGGACAAGCAGCAATACATTAAAATAAAAAGGCATACACAGTACAACTAACAAGTACACACTGAATGCTAACAAATGCAACATACAAGTAAACAGATGCACCTCGCAATTCAAAATGAACAATCAACAATGAATGGGAAAAAAGTCATTCACGATATAACTAGCATGTGCACGTTGGATAATAACAGCTGCAACAGATAGGTAAACGAATGCACCTCGTAATTCAAGACGAACAATCAACAAGTTTGTTGCAATAACAAGGGAGCAATTCAAAACCAAATCTCAGAAAACGCATATTGTAACTCAAAACACTAGAATACGATGCTTATCTAATGCTCAACACAAACGAAGAACATACACACCAGATCTGACAAATCAAACAATAATACCTATATCTAGAAAGATTCACATAATCACAATGTATATTGAACTAGAAGATTTAAAAAAAGCTACAAACCTGATGATCTGACTGGATGTGATGATCTTTAAGGAATTTTCTTGAAGAATGGAGCTGGAAGTCGGAGCAGATCTTACTCACCTTGCTACAGTCGCCGCAAAAGGTTATACTCTCCATATTACAAGTGCAGATGAATATCGTGGTGATCGACTACATCTCCTATAATGTGGTGATCGACGCTGAGCTAAATTACAGAGACACAAGATGAAATTAGAGGGAAAATGAGAACGAGAAAAAAATATAAAGAGACAGAGAAGAATGATGAGAGAAAAAGTGGAGATCGAAAATGAGGAAGAAGAAAGGATTTATGAGACTTTCTCTAATTAGTATCCAAATTTTAATTAATTACAAACTGGACTCCATTTTCCAAAATAGTCTCTGATCTGTTCATAGGACGCATTTCTTGAAATTTTCCCATAGTACATTTACAAAAATTCTCTTTTTACATCCTTGAGGGTGCTGATAACAAATAATATTTAGGGTATGTGTAGTGAAAATTTCTTTGTGATCTCTTTCTAAAAAAATCATGAAGAGACCACATGTGGCATTTCTGGTTTCTTTGTGGTCTCAAAGAGACCACAGGAAGAGATACCATCCATGCTTCCTCGGCAGTCCAAGGAGAACTATTAGTCATTTACAAGGCTATGAAGCAGGCTACTTACAGAAGGAATTGGAACATAGTCATCAAAATAGACTGTGACAATGCACTGCAATATATCATTAATTACCCAGAAGTTCCGCCAGATATAAGGCACTTAGTTAATGAAATTAAAATTCTAGATTTAATATTTCACCAATTATCAATAATTAAGATGGATAAATCAGCAGTCGGAGATGCTCATAATCTAGCTCATGACAACGTAATCTGTAATAACCTTCTTCATAATCAATGATGAGTACCTCTTTGTTCAAAAAAAAAAAAAAAGAAAAAAGTCGGACGCTGGTCTATGGAAGAACAGACTGCTCCCAAGTGCATACCCACGTGCCTGGGGCCACTTGATTATCCAGCACATTTTTCAAATTTTTACTTGGACACGTGGCGCCACCTGATTGGGCCACGTGTCCGATTGTAATTTTTTAATTTTCATCTTCTGTTTTTAAAATTTTAACCTGCTTTTTTTCATTTTAAATTTTAAAAATGAAATTAAATTTAAATTTAAAAAAACGAATTTAAATTTTAAATATAAAGTTAAATCTAGAATTGAAAATGTATTATTAAATTTTACATTTGAATTTAACAAAGTCTTACTTTATCCAGCCTAAACTTTAAACCATGGATTATTATGCAATTATAACAAGTTACATTTGGCATGGGATTTTTTTTCTAAAGTATGCTGATGAATTTATGGACCTTCTGTACAATTATCAAACTACTAGAGTATATCACAAAATTTGCAGAATTTTCATTTTTCTTTTTTGTCTTTCTCCAATCGGAAACTGCCTCTTCTCATCAGTAACTGTCTCCGGCCGCCGGTTTCTGGCGGATTCCGCTAATTTCACGTTGGATTTTTGCCAATTTTACGCTGCTCCGTCAAAACCTCCACATGAACAGTCGGATCTTGTCGGAATCTCGCATTTGCTAGGGTTTCATCGCCACTAAACCTCGCCGGTGGAGCTAGGGTTTCATCGCTGCCATTTCTTCCTTCACTGCGAGAGGCAGTGTTGTGTGAAGCTTTCGTCGGCGATTCTTCCTCCACTGTTGTTCAATTGGCTGATTTTAACGTGAACGCTGTTGAAGGACGTTGTTCAGACTCATCCGAGGGGCATTGCGATTGACGAGCTCACGGAGGCAACAACAGAGGGGGTGAAGGAGGCAACGACGGATAATTGTAGGCGACGGCGGAGCTCGGGCTTTGACGTTAGAGGCAAAGACGACGACGGAGGAGCTGGCTTAGGTGAGGTGCGGCGGAGAACCACTGCAACAACGGTGGAGCAGAACAAAGGAAGAAGACGGAGCATGATAAAGGAAAAAACGTGTGAGATGCACACGCCAAAGGAAGAAGATAATGTGCGTGCATCTCACTCGCGATCGGAGGTGAGATAGTGACAGATTGCAACGACGACGGCAGAGCTGAGCTTCGGTGTCTGAGAGGTGAGGTTTAATTTTTTGTTATAATTTTTTTGAAGACTTGCTGAGGTTCAATATTTATTTGACTAAGCTTATTTTCAACAAAGATTGTTTGGTTTAGTGGTTAGTACTCTGGTTGTTGAGGCTATAGGTCAAGGGTTCAAGTCTCGTGTATGACCTTCTTTTTGAAGAATTTATGTTCTTGATGTATATGCTGAGATTTATTATTATTTGACTCAGTAAATAATCAATAAGAGTCTTTGGTGTAATGGTTATTGCTCTAGGCTCTTAGGTTTGAGACCTGGGTTCAAAACTCACTAGGACCTATATTTTGAAGAATTTTTATTCTTGAAGTACTGCATCTCTTTGTTGATGTCTGTAGCTTTTTTTCTTGTGTTGATGTATTTTGTTATTCGGGTGATGTTTAATTAATATGAGTTGATTTTTTGTGGAGTAGTTTTTTTGGGTGACATGGATTGACATTTGTATTTTTTTTGTTTATATTTGATCATGTTGATAATTTTCATTTTCTGACTGAGGTTTTGGTATTAGGAGTTGATGTTTGTAGTGTATTTTTTCTTATGTGGATATTTTTCCTTTTCCAGATGTGGTTTAATTGATATGAGTTGATGTTTATAGTTTTTTTGGGTGATATGGATTAATATTTGTAGTTTTTCTTTTTTTTTAAAAAAAATTCTCTCACATTGATGTTTTCGATTTTCTGACCAAAGTTTTGGGAATAGGAGTTGATGTTTGTAGTGTTTTTTTTCTTATATTGATTTTTTTTATTTTTCGGATGAGGTTTAGGTGTTAAGAGTTGATATTTTTGGCTTTTGGGTGATATAAGTTGACATTTATAGTTTTTTTATTAATTTTTTTGATATTTTATGATTTTCAAAGTGAATAAATACGCTTGAGGTATCGTAGCTTTGTTGCTGATGTTTTTAGTTTTTTTCTCTCACGTTGATGTTTTTCATATTCTATGTGAGTTTTAGGTGATAGGGGTTGATGTTTGTAGTTTTTTTGGTGTATGGTAGATGTTTTTTGTAGTATTTTCCCCCTTATGTTGACGTTTTTTCTTTTTTTTAGTGAAGTTTAGATGATAATAATTAATCTTTTTAGCTTTTGGGTGATATATGTTGATGTTTGTAGTTTTTTTTAATGATAATTTAGCTTTGTTGATGTTGTTATGATTTTGAGTAGTTTTTTTATTGGCTGTAGTCGACATTTTTTATCCAATTTTTTGTTGATTTTTATTTGAATTTTTATATATTTTTTGCTGTTTTATGTGATTGTTTTATATATTTTTTGCTACAGTTTTTAGTTATTGTTTTTATAATTTTTCATTGATGATATGCTATTTTTTGCATATGTTTATAGTTTTCACTTCGCTAATCATATTGATTTTTTTGTATTTTCAATTTTTTTAAATTTCTTTTAGAATTTTTTTTACAGATTTCAGATGGTGGGAAAATGATGGAAAAAAGTAGACAAAAAACCCCATGGAAAAATATTAGCGATAGGTCCCTGTAAAATAATTCGAGATAGGTACGTGTAAAATTATTAGAGATATGCCCGTGAAGCTAGAATGTTGTTAGAATTGCATAAAGGCCTATGCCTAAAGTTTAGGCTGTCTCACAGATGACCATCTCTTGAATTTATTATAGGTTGGAAAATTAATTTAAATTAAATATTGAAGGTAAATATAACGAGTAGGATAGAGAAAATTAAGTGGGGTCTATGAAGTGGTTTATTAGAGTATCCACAATGGTAATAAACTTTAGGAACACTTCTTAAATGTCACATCATAGATTTTAATTTTAAAAAATAAGTAAGAATCAACTACCAGTAATAAAAAAAACACTTCTTAAGCACTTCTTTTTCATTTCAAATTATAATTAATTAAAAATACAAAACAAAGTGTCAAGGTTGGTTGACATTGCACAAATAAAGAGATACATACTCCTTAAATAAAGAGCAACTTCTTACTAAGGAGTGATTTTTAAAACTCAACAATGGTTCTCCTTAAATGAGGAGTGGTCCTTATTAGTAAAAGTGGGTTAAGGATGCTCTTAGTGATTTCTACCATTGTGAAGGTAAGTGTGATCCATGTACAATGATAGAGACCACTCTTGTAATTTCTTCCAATTAAATATGCAATCTATCTCTTCTGCATCACCAAAAATAACCATAAAGAAATCACTTGCAGCGTGTTCCGTTTGTGTGGTGTCTATTAATCGTCATTTTCCGTCTGTGTGTCTTGCAGTCGTGTTCAGGTGAGCATACCAATCAGACGAAAGAAAAAGAGGGATTTGAAGGAGGAAATCTTTTCTCTGCTCATGGCTCTCGCTTCTCGCCTCCTCTCCAGATCTTCGCGAAAGTTATGCGTCGGTCAGCTAACTCTGCAACCGGAGGTTGCCATTCAAGTACGTTCATTTGCTAAGGAAGCAGCTGCTCCTGCCAGCCTAAAGGGTGATGAGATGTTGAAGGGTATTTTCCTTGATGTTAAGAAGAAATTTGAAACAGCAATTGGCATCCTCCGGAAAGAGAAGATCACAATTGATCCTGAAGATCCTGCTGCTGTCTCTCAGTACGCAAAGGTCATGAAGACTGTTAGAGAAAAGGCAGATCTGTTTTCAGAGTCATAAAGAATCAAATACACCATTGAAACTAAGACAAGAGATATTCCAGATGCTAGGACCTACCTTCTGACACTTAAGGAGATTCGGATCAAGAGGGGGCTCACTGATGAACTAGGAGCAGAGACCATGATGATGGGTGCTTTGGATAAGGTAGAGAATGAATTGAAAAAGCCACTGATGAGGAATGACAAGAAGGGAATGGGCCTCCTTATGGCTGAATTTGAGAAGATCAACAAGAAGCTGGGCATCCGTAAGGAAGAGTTGCCCAAGTATGAAGAACAATTGGAACTGAAAATTGCCAAAGCACAGTTGGTGGAGATTAAGAAGGAAGCTGAAGAGGCAATGGATACTCAGAAAAAGAGAGAGGAATTCAAAGACGAGGAGATGCCCAGCGTGAAGTCTTTGGACATCCGAAACTTCATTTAGAACTTTGTTAACGAAAGTCAAATTGAGTAAAGCCTTAATGCATCTCAGTTTCTGATGATGGATTGCCATGTTAAACCATTTCAGGATTTCGACGATAAATTTAGTAGAGGCTGGTTTCTCGAGAATAAAAGTAATGACCAGTGAACCATTGCTTTCGAAAAAATAAAAAATAAAATAAAAAATAAAGAAATCACTTCATTTTTACTCCCACGATGGTAGAAACCACTAAGAGACCACTTCATGGATCTCACTTGATTTTCTCTATCATACACATTAATTTTACCTTCAATATTTAATTTAAACAAATTTGTCAACCCAAATAAATTGATATGTGAAATTTAATAATACATTTTTCATTCTAAAATTTAATTTTGTTTTTCAAAATTTATTTTTTGAATTTATTTTTGTTTTTGAAATTATTTTCGCTTAACTAAAATACTGGAAGTCTTTGAAATTTAAATTTTATAAGTAATTTAGATTTTAAAATTTTTTTATCAATGAAATAAAATAAAAGAAATGGATTTTAAAATATAACATTTGTAAATAAAATTTTGGAATGACAAAATAGAAATACAATGTGGGAATAGGCCCCCCTGCACATGGTGTAAAATATGAACCTGTAATTTCATTGATGGTACAAAGGGTACAATATATAGATAACATATACAAAAGAACAAATAGAAAAGGATTCTATCCATGGTACAATAATATTGCAGAAGATATTCACAAAATATCTCTTGCACTCCTCCTCAAGTTGGAGCATGTGGATCCCAAATGCCCAAATCGCCAAGCAAAGTCTGAAATGTCTGTCATCCAAGCGTCTTCATAAACAAATCTGCTAGCTGACTAGCAGTTGGAATATGATAAGTAACTACATCACCAGACTGAATCAAATCACAAACAAAATGACAGTCAATCTCAATGTGCTGCAATGAAGAGTTGACTGACTATCACAATACAAACGCATCAGAGTAGGATGTGCGACTCCCAACGAACAAAGAAAGAACTTGAGCCACAACAACTCACAGCACGCGACTGCTATGGCCCAATATTTTACTTTAGCCAAAGAACGAGAAAAAGTCGGTTGCTTCTTCATCTTCCAAGAAATCGGAGATTCACCAATCATCACAAAATATCCAGTCAAGATCTCCTAGTAATTGGGTAAGCTGCCCAATCGGAATCACAAAAAACCATAAGCTGAATCGAACTCTTAGCTGACGAAACAAACCTTGACCAATAACTCTTGAGGTAGTGTAAAACGTGTAGAGCTGCTTGCCAGTGTGCTTGTCACAGCTTCTCCATGAATTAAGCCAAGGTATGAACTAAATAGCTAAGCTCATGACGAGTGATGGTAAGACAAATGAGCTTCCCAATGAGATGCCTGACTGCACCAAATCCTCAAACATGGGACCATTATATCACGCTAAATTGTGTTGTTGTCCCATGGGAAAATCAGTGGGTTTTGCCGCCAATAACCCAATTTCCAATAAAATATCCAAGACATATTTGTGTTGACACATAAACATGCCATCAGGGCGATGAGATATCTCAATGCCCAAGAAATACTTCGGGGAACCAAGATCCTTCATATGAAAACAAGAGCACGGGTACTTCTTGAATTTAATCATCATCTCCAAAGATGAACCAACAATAATAAGATCATCGACATAAACCATAACATGAAGAGACACACCATCTCGAAAATAAGAAAACAAAGATTAATGTGCCTTACTCTGAACAAAACCAAAGAGTGCGGCAAGCTTAGCAAACCAATTTTGCAAAGTCTGTTGAAGACCATAAAGAGATTTGCATAACTTACAAACCAAACCAGACTTCAGGAGTGTATAACTTGGAGGCAGATACATGTACACCTCCTTCTCAAGATCACCATGGAGAAATGCACTGTGAACATCCATCTGATACAAATATCAACCACGAATACCACCATCAACCAAGAAAGCTGAATCGAACACATCTTGGCAATAGGAGAAAATGTCTCAGTAAAGTCAATGCCCTCAATCTGACGATTACCAATAACAACTAGACGTGCCTTGTGAGGCTCAATAGAACCACCAGACTTAAACTTGGTTTGATACACCCACTTGCATTCAATGGCCTTTTTACCAAGCAGAAGAGAAGCAAGAACCAACGTATTATTCTGCTCGAGTGCGTCAATCTTGTCGAACATAGCAACGCGTCAATGAGGATGGTGAAAAGCATCAATATAAGTAACTAGATTAACAGCATCAGTAACTGTAGCTAAAAATCTAGAATGCAAAACCAAAAAGTTATCACATGAAACATAATCAGCAATAGGGTATCTAGTACCCGATGACAGTGCAGCAGGCGATGAGAGATCAATAGAGGGGGGAGCGAGTAGCAGTGCAGATATAGTTCTTCACTTTAACCGGATGCTAACAAAGATGAGTACTCGAAGGATAAATTGGCCGAACTGGTTCAAGTGGTGGTTTCAGAACAGGTGGTGGATTGGCAGATGACGACGGTGGCATGTCCGGCAGCAGCGGCGTTGACCCGATGACAGACGGATGTAGCTTGGGCTAAGTGGGCCGTTGACTAGTCAACGACCGTGGCTCCGGCATTCAAGCTGGCGGTGGTGATAACGGCAGTGGTGACTCGTGCTCCATCTGAACAGATGACTTTGGAATGGAGTTGTCGTAAGCAGCAGGTGACTATAAGGGCAATGGATCAGTATGCACTACTTTTACATAAGTTAGTGCGCATGGAAAACAATCTTCATAAAATATCACATCCCGACTATAAAACACAATACGAGACTCCAAGTCATAAACATGCCATGCTTTCTTGTCAACTGAATAGCTAAGAAAGGCACACTTTCAAATTCTAGATGCAAACTTATCACAAGGCTGTGGAAGCTGAGAAGCAAAGCATAGACAACCAAAAACACAGAGATGGTTGTAAGCTGGTGCGTGACCATACAAGAGCTGGTGGGGCAATCGACCATCTAACATAGGTGTTGGTGTTCGATTGATGAGGTGGGCAGTTGTAAGAATGAAATTTCCCCAGAAGTCGATGGGCAAATGAGCTTGGAAATGAAGAGCACTAGTAACATTTGAAATATATCTGTGCTTTCATTCCATCCACCCATTTTGATGAGGTTTATAGACTGTGAAAGTCTCAAAACTTACTCCTTTCTCTCGAAAATATAATCTGAGAGGCAAGAATTCGGTTCCGTTGTCAGCCCAAACCCGTTGAATGGGATGGCGGAAATGTGTATGAACAAATGCAAAGAACTCCTTCATCTTCAATGGTACTTGAGACTTAGAAACTAATAAATAAACCCAAACGGCTCGGGAATAATAATCAACTATGGTTAAAAATGAAAATGCTTCACTAGAAGAAGGTGAACCATAAGCCCCCCAAACATCACAATGTATAAGTTCAAATAAATGACTAGCATTAGCAGAATTAATATGAAATCTAAGTCTAGACTTTTTTGCTCAATGACTGACTGAGCAGGGAACAATTTTTATTATAATCACTTGTGGGTAAAGAAATAGCTGGGATATAAGACAACACCGAAGAAGATGGATATCTAAAATGTTGATGATATAAAGCAAATGAAGACACTAATGCAGACATGGACAAGGATGGATGTGTAGACTGTGAAGCTCCAAATCTGTGCAACCACTAAACCCATCCTCGCTGTTCACCCACGCCAATCAATGTCGTCGTGCTAATATCCTGCAATACACATAATTTTCTGGTAAGCAAAACTAGACGTTTTAAAGCAGCAGTTAACTTGGCAAACAATAATAAATTGCATTGCAATTCTAGAATAAACAAAACATGATTCACAACGATGTCTCCAAATCAAAGTTTTCTATGTTCAACAACAGTAGAAATAGACCGATATGGAAGTATGACATCAACATTACCAGCATGCTCAACATCATAAAGAAGATCCTTGTCGCCGGTCATATGGTAGGAAGCACAAGTGTCAAGAATCCAAGGTAAAATAGTCTTACCTGGCATATTGTCAGAGGGATTAAACTTAGAGAACATGTTTAAAATTGTACTCCTTTTCTCCTTGGACAGTGTTGGACTGAAGTCAGACTGATTAGAATCAGTAACCATGGTGGCAGCAGTGCCCGCTGGTGAAGTGGCGGGGGCCACATGCTGGGTGGCTCCGACGTGGCAGTCGGGGTGCAGTTCTTGGGATTTGCTGCAGGTTTTGGGCCTGATGTAGGCCTCAATTTTCAGTAAACTAATCTGGATAACCAATAATACAAAATTAGGTAGTAACATCGTGACCCTTTTGGCCATATTTGGCACAGGTAAGAGACTGGCGGTCAACGGCAGCGGCAGGGTTGCTTCCCAGTGTGGCGTCGGCTGACTTCAGACTGGAGGATTACGCCTGATGATGTGCAACAAAGGCTACGGTGTCTGTCAAGTTAACAAGTGCATGTGGTGAAATAACAGTCTTCTGACGCTTCTCCTGGGAAACAAGCGAGTAAACCTTGCCAAGTGAAGGCAATGGATCCCGTGCAAGGATATAAGAGTGAAAAGTAGCATAACTGTCATCCAAACCGATGAGGAACTGATGAACCATCTCTTTCTCCCATTCAATCTGAACCATAACAGTATATGGGCATAAAAAATAGGTTCTTAGGTTCATGTAAGCAAGAAGATCATTCCATAACTTCTTGGATATGCCAAAGTAGGAATTAACATCCTGACCATTCTGTTTCCGCACAGATCTGACACATAGTGAGCCATTACCAACTGAGAAACACTGTTGGAGATCATCCCACAACTCCCTAACCGAGTTATAATAAGTGATAATAGAATAAATGGATGGATCAAGGGTAATAAGAATCCAACCAATAAGCATAGAATTCAAACTACTCCAAATGTTAGAAAAAGGTTCACCGGGCAAAGGCTTGGTGATGGATCCATCCAAGAAATTAAGCTTATGTCTAGAATGAAATCCATGACAAATAGCAGTACTCCAATCATTATAATTATCAAGACATTTCAAGATCTTAGAGGAAATAAGCAATCCTATAGAATCTGAAGGATGGACATAGAACAGATGCGATGCAGGCAGAATGGCGGGATCACCGACAGGATGTGGGGAATCAGAGAAGGCCGAGGCATCGCCATCGAGCAGGAGCTGGCGGAGCGTACGTCGGAGCAAGGCAGTGTGTCCTCCACAAGCGACTACGGTTTGGTAGCATCGTGGATGGGTAGCGGCAGATCAATAAACAGAATGGGGAATTTGTCAATTTTTTCAATCAAAACCTGATCAGTGGGATCCATCTAGCAGTGGAGGTGGTGCGTGAACGATGGTAGTGGCGACGTGTGGATACGCCGAATGAAAGATACGGCGGCGGGTGGAGATGGTAGCGGTGCATGTCAAACGAAAGAGGCGGTGGCGGCGATGCTGATCTTCCCAGCAACAGCATCGCTGATGTTCACGGAGGTGGTGGACGACAATAGTAGCGTGGCGGCAACAACCACTTTTAGTGTTTGGGTTTTCAGGGTTCTCAGAATTTTAGGTTCTGGTACCATGTAAAATATGAACGTGTAATTTTATTGATGGTACAAAGGGTACAACATATAGATAGTAGGATCACAAATGGAAAAATATTCTATCTAGGGTAAAATAATATTGTAAATTTTTTATATAAAATATCTCCTACACATGGGAATAGAGACTTGGGAGTGGTCTCTTGGAATAGAGACCATTGGTGGTCTTTTTTTAGAGACCACAAAGAGACCCCTATTGTAGGGCTTTGTGGTCTCTTTGGGACCCTTAATCCCACCATTAAGAGTTAGTTCTAGACACCTCACAAGGATGACACACATAAATCGATAAATGGTCCAATTTTTTTAGTCTTTGTTTACCTGGGATCTACCTTCTCTCTAAAAACTTCTCTCTAGGATTATTCCTATGTTGAAGATCTGCAAGAACTTCAAACTATCAAGCTCCAAAGTTTTGGAGCTTTGATTCTTCTATTGCAAATTTCAAGCTTTTGAAATTTTGAATGCATTAACAATCATGTCTACAATCAAGGAAGATTATTTCTTGATTGGAAAGAATCAATGAGTTTTCTTGTTTTAATATTCATACCAAGTTCATTAATATATAGAAATCACATTGTATCATCATCTACAACACACGTCTACTCTTGCTCGCTTTTTGTTCAAGAACACTAATCTACCCATTACTATCCTCCTCCGGCTAGACAATCTTGCAAACATGGAAATGTGAGAAATTAGTAAAAACTATATGCCAGCCTAAATATCTTAGGCAGTGACAAACCACCAAGAAACTACAAACGAAGTGCTATGATCACTAGTGAAAAGATCTATCTAGCAGTGAAAATCGTAAGTGGTAAAACCAAAATAGTAGAATCCATGATCTCCATGATGAGTTAGGCGTGGAGATGTAAGAATGAAGTTGACAGTTTCAGCATGGGAAGAAATCTAGCCATTTTTCAGTTCAACTACAAAGAAGATTGGAAGAAGGTTATTGAGTACTCTTCATGGTCCTTCGAACACTACCTAGTCGTTCTCCAAAAGACGGACATAATTGAGCAACTTCACAAGCTACCTCAGAACAAGTGCTCTTTTGGGTTCATGTCCACTCCGTTCCTCCAGCGCTCACAAATGTCAACACAACAACAATTGTCGGAGACGATATGCGTAGTTTCATAAAGGTGACTAGGAACAAAATAGGTACCTCATGGGGGCAGACTTAAGATTCAAGTTGCTACTCTCGGTGGATGAACCCATTCCATGTATACATGATTTCAAGGATGATATCAACGTTAACACGTTTACATTTTATTTACAGTATGAGAAGTTAACTCATTTTTGTGATCTGTGTGGTCATATGGATCATACAAAAAATTGATTGCCTCTAGAAAGACACTCCTTGCAGGGAAAGATTGATGCAAATGGGATGGGTGCCAAAATTACTCTGTTATGACAATGATTCAACATTGTTACAACGACCTAGTGAGTGAAGAATGTACCTAAAAGTAGTACACCCACCACCAATGTTTCTCAGAAGCTTCCTTTAGCTGTTCAGAAAAAGCAAATGACACAGGGAATTCAGACTCGAAAAGATGGTTCTACTGAGAACGATAAACAGAAAAATAGCTTGGAAATCATCATAAAAGAAGATGGTGCCGGCATGGACAAGGGTAAGTACAAGGTGGTGCTTGAATAAAAAATGGTAGTAATACTGTTGAACCTGGCGGTTTTTTAGCGTTAATGCCTGTATTTAGTCTGATATTCAGAGCCATTGGAACGCCAGGATTTATACAATCAACGAAAAAATTACAGTGGTCAAATAGCAAGATCATCGGGCTAGTTTTCTCCCCAACGGGATTAAATTTATCTACAATAAATCAGCCTGGATAACGCCAGACAAATCACTTACTTTTTTTGGTATGTCCTTTGCACTATTGCTTCCCAATGTACCAGATCACTATGAATTCCAGTCGAATGATCATCGCTTTCAAAGTTTTGTGCCTTTCTTAGTCTATCTGCCTGACTATTGACCATTTTCGGTGGGTTTTCTTTTTGGTGAGGGTGAAAGAGTGATTTACCGTAATGATTTATGTAATACTAGAAAGAACAAATAGAGTACAAAATAGATAAGGAATACTAGTACTATAATAACTCTAGTCTAGTCATCAAACTCTATCCATATCTAATCAGACATTTGACTGATTCTAACACCCCCTCATGCGAAGTGTCAGATGCTCAGTGTTGCAATACTTGGATCCGAAGAACTCAAATAACGGACGAGAGAGACTTTTAGTGAAGATGTTCGCAATCTGAAAAGAAGTAGGAACATGAGCAATACACATCTTGCCAGAAGTAACCAATTCTCAAACAAAGTGATAGTCGATGTCGATGTGCTTCGCCCATTTGTGAGCAATTGGATTCTAAGCCAAGAAGATAGCGCTACTATTGTCGCATAACAGCAGTGGAAACCAAAAAGTGGGACACAAAGAAGATGAGTCAGCTAAAAAACCTCTGAGGTGGTGTAGGAGAGAGCCTGATGCTCAGAATCCGTGCTCGAACGAGAAACATTAGGCTATTTCTTGGCACTCCATGAAACAAGGTTGCCACCAAGAAAAATAGCATAACCATATGTTGATCGACGGGTTTCAAGACAGTGAGCTCAATCAACATCAGAATAATCCAGTACCTCAGGAGAACTAGCAGATCCAAAAGCAAGTCCAAAATGCATAGTCAAAGAACCTGAGTGACCATAGCAAAATGATCATCATGAGGGTCCTAAAGATACTGACTGAATGTGTTGACTGCAAAGGCTAAGTCACGATGAGTAATTGTCAGGTAATGAAGAGCCCCAACAAGAGAGAGTAAATAGTCGGATTCCAAAATGAAGGGATGGTGGAGCTTTGGAGCTTTGGAGCTGCGAGCATAGCACAAAAGGAGTAGAGACTGGGGCAACATCAGACATCCCAACACGAGTGAGTATATCCCTGGCATACTTTGTTTGGCCGAGAAGTAAACCCAATGAAGTGGGTGTAACTTCCAAACCAAGAAAGTAGTGAAGAGTGCCCAAATCCTTAATAGCGAAGTCCTGATGCGTCCTATCAATGAACAACCAAAGAAAAGTCGAGTCGTTACCTGTAAGAATGATGCCATCAACATAAATTACTAGGTATAGCAACGACGAGCCTCGAGACTGAACAAAAAGGGAAGTGTTAGCTGAACTGTATAGAAACACAAGTTGAATCAAATAGGTGCTGAGTTATTGGTACCAAGCCCGTAGAGCTTGCTTAAGACCATAGATGGCCTTACGCAAGTGACAGACACAATTCAGATGAAGCGAATCCTTATAACTGGGTTGTGCCATATAGATTGGAGTATCAAGGATGTCATTGAGGAAGGCGTTCTTGACATCCAGCTGATTAAGAGGCCAGGAGTGTATCGTAGCTGTAGCTAGAACAGTACAAACCGTGGAGACTTTGACCACCGGACTGAAAGTGTGATCAAAGTCAAATCCCAGAATCTACAAAAAACCCTGTGCAACAAGCCTAGCCTTATGATGCTGAACAATGCCATCTGGATGATACTTCAGTTGATAAACCCATTTAGAGCCAACAATGTTGACATATGATGGGTGTGACACCAAATCCAAGGTGCATTTTCCACGAAGAGCTGTTATCTCATCATTCATAGCCGAAACCTAAGATGGATCCTGAAGAGCAATGCAATAATCTATGGGCTCATACTAAGTAAGTAAAGCAGTAGCAAGACAGTGAGCAACGATATCAGAATAATCTCTGTGCTGAATATCCCCACTTGCCGATCTAGTAGCCATCCAATGAGTACAAAACTGAGGTGGAGAGATCAGAGGAGCAGTCACAGCCGATGAAGTGGCCAATGAAGGGGCCAGTGAGGTGGCCGAAAAATCGGGTGGAAAGGTTGCGAACCGGATGAGCTGGTCGATGGCGAGATGGGCGAAGCAAAATGCGTCAGAGCGGCCACTTAATGATCTGAATCGGTAGAGCAGGAAGAACATGGTGTCGTAGTCAGTGAGGACGATAACATTAATGAACCACGAGGGCTAGAAACCAAAGTGACAAACCGAACATGAGGAGATGCCACTGTGGAAGAAGCAAGAATATCAGCTGATGCATCAGTGGGATCCAAAAAAGTACAGACATCCAGAGAGAACAGAGATACTGAAGTAGAACCATCGGCATAAGGGAAGGAAGTGTCGTCAAACCGAGCATGTCAAGTGACATATATCTTTCCAGACGTAGGATCCAAACATCGATATCTCTTGTACTGGGAGTTGTACCCAAGAAAGACACAGGGAAAACTATGAGGAGCAAGTTTATGAGCTGCATATGGACGAAGATAAGGATACACACGACAACCAAATACATGGAAGTTAGTGTATATGGGAACCTGACTATTAATAACTTCATATGGTGATAGTCCGCCAAGAACAGGAGTGGACAACCGATTTATAGTATAAGCGGCTGCAGGAAAGGTGTGAATCTATTGTGTAGCCACTTATAAACTCAGTCCCCCAAACACTATGAAAGTGGTATAACATAAATAAGCCCATCTTAGCAATGTGGTGGTGCTTGTGCTCAACCCGACTGTTCTGCTTAGGAGTATATGGATAAGAAATCTGATGGTGAATGCCCTTTATTTGAATGTGAAGGCTTAAGTGACCATTGACAAACTCAGTCCCCCCCAAACACTCTGAAACACCCTAATGGTGGAAGAGAACTGGTTCTCCACAAAAGCCTCAAACTGGCGATAAACCTTCCAAAAATCATATTTGCGGCATAGTGGGTAAAACCACGTGATTCGGGAATGGTCATCAAGGAAAATAGCATAGTAGGAGAATCCATCAGCAGAAAAAATAAGAGAGGGGCCCCATAAGTCACAATGAACTAGATCAAGTACCTTAGCAACTCGTTTATCATTGGAATGAAAAGATAATCACTTCCCTTTAGCATTTTCACATCCATCACAAAGGGTAGGTTTAAGCAAAACCGATGAGACAGATAAACATCCAGAAGCTCGCAAACCAGAAATAATGGAATGCCGAACATAACAAAGTCTAGCATGCCAGATTTCAAAAGACGAATGCAACTTATTTGATTCCACATTATACAACAAAGCAGATGCACCATAGTCTAAAACATAGAGACTATCCTCAATATAACCGTGACCCAATGTTTTCTTAGTGATTTATGCCGAATAATCAATGAACGGTCATCAAAGAAAATGGCACAGTTTAAATCCCGAGTTAATTTGCTAATGGAAAGCAATTTTTTTAGTGATATCAGGTACAATAAGCACATCATAAAGAGACAGAGACTTAGAAATTTGAGAATCATCAACATGAGTAATATGGAGGGAAGAACCGTTACCAACGTAGATGTAGGAAGAACCATCATAAGCTGTCACATGATTAACAAAAATAGAGGACGATGCCATGTTTTTGTGGCGCCAGAGTCTACAATCCACTTGGAGCTATCGTGTCGTCAAAGATGAACAAGGCCTGTATGTCTCAGAATATCACATTGCCGAGAACCAAAATGAGCCTATCACAAATGGCAAAGAAGAAATCAGCCAAAGGATGAAAATGATGTGAAACATGCTAGCAGTGTGTACTGCATGCGCAAATAGTAGTTGTGAACATGGATTTCACGCGCAAAGAGGAGCAGGCACGTGTATCGTACGCGATATGAGGATCTACTTGCACCTGAAGAGGACGCGAGAAAATATCACTCGCCTGAGATGCGGATGTCTAAGATGACTGAGAGACACAAAAAAATGATGCGTCTTCATTGGAAACCAGGAACTGGAAGACACCGTCTAAGAATTGGAATACAGAGATGCCTGAGATGCATCTTTGCTAGAACTGGATGACCGAAGATCAGAAGAAAATGCCGAAGATTAAGGAAACCTTGCTGGAGAATGCTAACAAACTGGATCTTTCCGAAAACTAGAACCTAAGAACACCGTGGGCCACTGCTGGGATTTGCCGGAGAACGGCTCAAATGCCAAAGGGCTTGAACTTGCCGAAAAACACAGTGAGAACAAGAACACATCGGAGAGTGTCTACGTAATAACGTGACTAGAGAAGAAGACCTTGGGCACTGGACATCGACTTATTGTTGAACAAAGACGCCGGAGAACAGAGACGTTGGACGTGTGTTGAAGGTTTACCGCCGGAGAACTAAGATGCTACCAGAGAAGACAATTCGGATGCCAGAGATGAGAGAGATTCCAAAGTACACCAGATAATTGAATGGAAAGCTATTCCCAGAGATCGCCAAAATATGTTCAGAAGTTGAACAGAAAGTCATCGAAATCAAGTTGTTGGGTTTTCCGGAAAAGAAAGAGGAGGGAGGGGAGGTGACCGAAAGAAAATTAGGGTTTAGGATCAGAACTTGCTCTGATACCATAAAAGAGTGATTTTCCCTAATGATTTATGTAATACTGGAAAGAATAAATAGAGTACAAAATAGATAAGGAATACTAGTACTATAATAAATCTAGTCTAGTCATCAAACTCTACCCATATCTAATTAGACATTTTACTGATTCTAATAGAGGAGCCTACTGATTGGGTTTGCTTGAAGTTCCAAACTCGCGATGCACTTGGCTTAGACGTGATCTTTCCCGACCTCCCTTCTTATCTAGAATGGAAAGGTCGGTTTGTTTTTTTTTGTCATAGAGGGGTTGGTATAGAGTAATGCTCCTCACAATGACCTCTTTCCCACAAGATCCCCCCGGTCTAAGAATTTTCGGTCGCAAGATGTTGACGTGGAGGCGATAAGGCCCGAGATTAAGGCATTGATCCGGCTCATAATAAACGACCAACACCTCTTAGCAAATATCCTTTTTGGGGAATTTAACATGCTTTTTTTCGGTTCTATTGTAGCCTTATGTGTCCCTAGTGTTATGTAGTTACATCTTCCCTTCTTGTATCATTTATTCGTTGCTTCGATAATTTCTCATCATTTTATTTGGTGTTTATGGACGTGGGCAAGTTTATTCATTGTCTATCTTATTTTAAGGCTAAGGGTTGTGTCCCCATTTGGTAGAGGTTAGGCCCAAGAAGGCCATTGGGCCACAGGTATGACAGCCCGGTTAGGGGAATATTTAATACTCTAACTTAATTACCGCATTCGTGGGTAATTAATTGTGATAATTAAGGAGTACATTATTTAGGACACGGGGTATAAATACAAGGTACACATTTACTTATGATTTATTCCGTCTTAATCATATTGGACGCTTGGACTAACTTAAGCATTAGAGTGCTGACCCCTGGAACCCTAGGGATAATATGATTGCAGGTTAGTTCGAGAAGAACCCAAGCCCACAAACTGGTCGGTGGTTGAAGACGCATTAAGTGGCATCGTCTGTGGGGATGACTAAGCCGGATCAAGGGTTTGGAAAGTTTATGTCCACGGTAGTTCAAAGGAGTGAAAGATTAAGGTTAATAGGTACGGAGGTGGGATCTCTACCAAGGTTAACATTGGAGAATCCAGAAGGAGGAAATAATGCCCGCATCGAGAACAACAACATGGCTAATACTCAAATGATGGGAGCGGAGTTACGAGTGAAACTTAGTACGAGCGTAGGCCACGAGGGGGGACAAACCTTAGTGGCGATTAGTACCAATATAGTATGATGTGTCGGGGCCCTCAAGGACTCTGGAAGTAATGGGAGAGCAAAGACAGGGAAATACCGATCCCCTGCTTGAGAGGGTGGTCGATTCGAGGGATGGAAGGTTTACGGAGGTTTCGGGAGACTCGTATATGGAAGCCTATGGCCAACATGAGCAAGGAAATTAGAATGCAGAGAGGGCAACCCCAACTCAAGAGGTGGAACGAGTAGCTCAGGTCCTGGCTGTGGCCGGTTACCGGATCACCCCTCTTCTAAGGGATGATAGAGTCACAATGGGGGTAGTACTGCCCTCACCTTTGGGAATAACTATAGGTTGGGCCTCTCAACCTCAACCCCCAATAACCTATCCTTATTAGGGATATATTGGAAAACCGCTACACGCTAGGCCCCAACCTACCATTCCTGGTTATTCCCAAGGTCCTGTATATGAGCTACCTCCGCTAGCCCCATCTTCTCATACCCTCGACCTGGTCAGTCCAGGAGCGGCATCCGGAATGATGACTTCTTCTGGTGCGCAAGGATATGGGAGTATGGGAATTAGCCAGGGGCTGTACAGTCCTTATGTTCAGCCGCTACTACCACCAGCATACCCAAACCTCGGGCCGCACTGGATGAACCCAGGATACGGAGGAACCCAACCTCTCTATATACCACATTTGGGTGGTCACGATAAGGGGTTAAACCTGCCAGTGGGTCAGCATGAACCCCCCTTGAACGCAAGTGAATCATTAAGAAAGGAATTGGATAGGTTGATCAACCCCTTGGGCCAGGCAGCGGGGTCTCCTTTCAGCTCAGTGATCACAGGGGTTCGATGGGTGATAGAAGTGAAACCCCGGAAGGACTTCCCACATACAGTGGTGAAACTGACCCTCAAGAGTTCATACAGACATTCCTGTGCTTGATGAGTTCGAGGGACTTTGATGAGAAATTGACATGCAAGCTGGTAGGCAGCTACTTGCGGGGAAAGGCACATGAGTGGTTTAATAAGTTGCCAAGGGGCTTGCTCCAATCATATCGAGACTTTAGCGGAGTGTTGTTGAGCCAGTACACTCAAAAGAAGAAGTTTACCAAAACCTTGTTAGAACTCTACCAGACGAAGCAAAAACCAGGGAAAGCACGAAAACCTTCTTTCACCAACATGTGGATGAGAGTTTAGGGGATGATAGAAACAACGGAGAATGAGGTAATCCAAGGGTACCTGTTGGGGATGCATGACCTAGAACTATAAAGAAGCTGCAGTACTAATACTCCTAAGACACTGCAAAAACTTCAGGAGGTTGTGGAGCAATGTTCGAGAGTAGAGGAGGCAACTAGAAGGAAAAGTGATAGCCTTGCAGAGAAAGCAAGAAGAAATTTAGACCATAGAGGGAAGAGGTTGGTCGAACCCATAAGAACACCATTTGAGAGGTATAATTCGCTGCCTCCAACACTTGGAGAAAGAACCCATGCATAGATTTTAAGCATACATGGAGGTTTGTTTCGGACACCTCCACCCTTGCAGAGTTTGCAAAACTCGGTTGCAGCCTGGAGAGCAACGAATAGGTACTGTGATTATCACAGGGATTACAGTCATGATACAAATGATTGCATGTAGTTAATGAAGGAGATTGATAGGTGTGAAGGGGAAGAACAGTTTCGAGGATAAGGACACGGGAACCAGGCTGCTCCATTGAGGCCCCAGATGAATCAATGACAATCTAATAGAAGAAACAATTAAAACAATGGAGGTAGAGGAGATAGAAGGCCTTGAGAACAAGTGGTTTGAGACAGGGGGCAGGAAGGAAGGCAGGATAGACCCCAGGAACAACATGGGGGAAATCACGGAAACCAAAATGAAGAAAAACTGCCCGTCCGAAGGGTAATTAACGTCATCAATGGCATGGTGGGAGATAGATCCTTGAGCACTATTTTAAATGCTGAAGCTCAAAGGGTTCCCGTGGAAGATCCCAGTCATACGAGGTTTACCCCTGATGAGACCGTCACTTTCTCGGAAGCGGATGCTGTGCCGGACCAAACACCCCATGTAGACCCTATGGTAATTTCAGCCATTATGGGAACATCATTGATTAGAAGGGTGTTTTTTGATGATGGAAGCAGGGTAGAAATGATGTTTGTTGAGTGTTTTGACCAGTTAGATATACGGTGTGAGAAATTGAAAAAATCCGCTTCACCTTTATCAGGATTCATGGGAAATATGATATTTCCCATAGGAGAAATAACACTGCCTATTCAAGTGGCAGATGGAGACAAGGGAGTGACTATCAAGTGTAGTTTCATTGTCGTGGATGCACCTACCCCATATAATGTGATCTTGGGAAGGCCATGGATGTGCCAGACTTGGGCGGTCTGGTCACCTTACCACTTGATGATGAAGTTCTCAATGGAAAAGGGGGTGGCATCCATTTGAGGGGATCAGATTGTGGCACGAAAATGTAACCTAATGGCAGTGCGGGAGGTGAGGAAATGGGGGGATGTAGTGGCAGTACACGCAGAAGCGGGACTAGCTGATACAATACAAATTCAAGATAAAAGGGTCAGTAGCTATTGGGAAACTGATTCCTGAAGATGTGAAAAGAGGATTGCAAGACTTGTTAGGAAGGTGTGGAAATGTGTTCTCATGGGATACATCTGACCTGACGGGGGTCCATTCGAGTCTCGCATTGTATAGGCTAAACATCAACCCTTCGATTAAGCCAGTGAAGTAGAAGAGAAGAGTGTTCACTCTCCCAAATAAGTTGAGGCAACTAAAGAGGAGGTGGAAAAATTATTGACGGCAGATGTCATCGAGGAGGTATTCTATCCCGATTGGATTTCCAACCCAGTTATGGTTCCAAAGCATAATGGAGAATGGAGGATGTGTATAGATTTTATGGACCTAAATAAAAGTTGCCCCAAAGATAGTTACCCGTTGCCACCAGTCGATAAGTAGGTGGAAGCTATCACTGAATACCGAATTTTGGCATTCTTTGATGCACATAAGAGGTATCACCAAATTCTCATGGCAAAGGAAGATAGGGAAATGACATCGTTCATCACAGATGTGGGCACGCACTGCTATAAGAAGATGCCCTTTGGATATAAGAATGTTGGGGCTACATATCAGAGGCTGGTCGATAGACTGTTCAAGGAACAGATAGGGAAAAACATGGAGATATATGTGGATGATATGGTCGTCAAAAGCAATAGTTATGAAGATTTTTAAAAAAAACCTGGAAGAAACATTCGGTAAGCTTTGGGAAGCTAATTTGAAGTTGAACCCGTCTAAGTGTCTCATTGGTGTAGGAGCAGGGAAGTTTCTCAAATTCATGGTCTCAGAGAGGGGGATTGATGTAAACCCGATAAAGGTCGAAGCTCTGAGGATAATGAAAAACCCACAATTGATAAAAGATGTGTAGAAGCTTACATGATATTTGGCAGCATTAAGCAGGTTCGTATCGAAGGGGGCAGAGAAACACTTGCCTTTCTTTGATGTTCTTTGAAGGGAAAAGAAATTCGAGTGGAATGGTACGTGCGAAGAGGCATTCGAGCAGTTGAAAGAGCATTTGAGGACATTGACTACTTTGATGAAACCAGACAAGGATGAGACGTTGTACTTGTATATTTCTACTTCATCACTAGAAATTAGTGTGACTTTGGTTAAAGAAAAAGAAAAGGTTCAGCACCTGATCTACTTCGTTAGCCATGCCTTGCAGGGACCGGATACAAGGTATATGATTCTCAAAAGGTTGATTCTAGCTCTCGTGCATGCAACCCAAAGGTTGAGACCCTACTTCCAGGGACATAAGATAGTGGTGCTCATGAACCACCCAATTCGGCAGATCCTGCTAAAGCCAGAGATTTCCGGAAGAATGATGAAGTGGGCAGTAGAGTTGGGAGAGCATGATATCTAGTATCATTCTTGAGTTGCGATTAAGGGGTAGACACTGGCAGATTTTATAGTGGAAACTACAGAGCCCCTAGATGTGTGTTTGGAGCCCGTCCAGAATGGAGACATAAGGCAAGGAATGATATTGAAGTTATATGTGGATGGTTCATCACATTTTAGGAGGAAGTGGAGCGGGGGTCCTACTTACTATCCTCGAGTCCTTATGCATTGAACTTTGAATTTAAAGCAACTAACAATGAAGCTAAATATGAGTCATTGATCACTGGATTGCGCCTTATGAATGAACTGCAAGTGGAGGAACTAAAGGTTTTCAGTGATTCTCAAATTGTGGTTCAACAGGTGAATGGAGGATACGAGGCCAGAGAGCGTAATCTACAGAGATACGTTGAGGTAGTAAAGAACTTGGTAAAAACTTTCAAATACATTGACGTAGGTTCCGGGGGAAAGCAATAATAAAGCGGACGCTCTAAGTAAGCTTGCTTCTTTGGATTTGGGAACCCAATCCCAACAACAACTTCTCATGGAAAATTTGAGCAAGAAAAGTTTTGAAGAACCTGTAGTAATGGCGGTTGAAGAGGCAGACTCCTGGATGAGACCATTCGTGGCATATCTTCGAGAGGGAGTCCTGCAAAAAATATGAAGTGAATGCCAGAAAGATAAGGTTGAAGGCTCCAATGTATGTGTTGCAAGAGGAAGGGTTATATAAAAGAGGCCATTTGCAGCCATTACTTCGATGTGTTGACTCTCATGAGGCGGATTACCTAGTAAGAGAGGCTCATGAAGGGGCATGTGGCAGCCATCAGGGATCCAGGTCCGTGGCAAGGAGGCTCATTTGAGCAGGATTTTACAGGTCGACAATGTTTGAGGACGCGAACCGGTATATTTTGGCTTGCCATCAGTGTCAGAGACATGCACCTATAAAACATGTTCCACAGGAATAAATGAGAAACACCTATAGTTCGTGGCCATTTGACAAATGGGAATTGATTTGGTAGGCTATTTTCCGGAAGCGTCAGGAAAATTTCGATATATAATAGTGGCTATTGATTATTTCACCAAGTGGGTAGAGGCTAAGCCGTTGATAAACATAAGGGGAAAAACGGCCATCTCCTTTTGTTGGAAGAACATTACGTGCAGTTTTGGAATCCCACGGACAATTATTACGGACAATGGAACACAGTTTGCTTAGGATCCCTTCAAGAAATGGTGCGGGGAGTATAAGATCAAGTAGAAGGTGACATCTGTTTACCATCCCCAAGCCAACAGGCAAGTGGAAGTGACCAACAGAACAATAGTAAATGGAATACGAGCGCGCCTCAAGGGGGCAGAAGGTAACTGGATATAGGAATTACCAAATGTGTTGTGGGCATATCGAACAACTGAGTCTCTGCTACTGGAGAAACGCCTTATAGTCTGGTATATGGTTCAAAAGCAGTAATTCTTGCAGAAATAGGAGTTCCTAGCCCAAGGATAATGACTGCTATAGATGAGACGATTAATCAACAAAATAGACGTCTGGATCTGGATATGGTGGAGGAAAAGAGAGAGCTAGCTTCTCTACACTAGGCTAAGGTCAAGGAATCAGTCAGAAGATATTATGACAGAAGGGTAAAAAAGGTGTTTTTCAACCCGTGAGACTTGGTAAAGAGGAAAAATGAGAAAAGCAGAAAGGAGCCCGCTGCAAATTGGGAAGGACCTTATAAAGGGATTGAATTGCATCCAGGAGTAAGTTATGTTCTCGAACAGATGAACGGGATTTGAGTACCAAGAAGGTGGAACATTAGCAACTTGATAAAATGCTACTAGCTATGATGATCGAGTGGTTTGCTCTAAAGCGACACTCCAGTTGGTATTCGAGCGGGTTGCTTTAAAGCGGCACTCTAGATGATGTTTCCAGCTATGACTGATGATCGAGTGGTTTGCTCTAAAGTGGCACTCCAGTTGGAATTCGAGCGGTTGCTTTAAAATGGCGCTCTAGATTATGTTCCAGCTATGGCTGATGTTTGAGTGGTTTGCTCTAAAGCAGCACTCTAGTTTGTATTCAAGCGGGTGGCTTTAAAATGGTGCTCTAGATATGTTCGAGTGGTTTGCTCTAAAGAAGAACTCTAGTTGGTATTTAAGGGGGTTGCTTTAAAGCGGCACTCTAGTTCATGTTTGAGTGACTGGCTCTAAAGCGGCACTCTAGTTGATGTTCGAGTGGTTGGCTCTAAAGCGGCACTCTAGTTGATGTTTGAGTGACTGGCTCTAAAGCGGCACTCTAGTTGATGTTCGAGTGGTTGGCTCTAAAGCGGCACTCTAGATGATGTTCGAGTGGTTGGCTCCAAAGCAGAACCCTAAAGCTGTATTGAATTCTTGAAATGATAAGCTAGTAGGCGAAATTGGAAGGATGTAGGTGGAAACACCGAACTTGGGTAAAATGCTTGTCTCCAAATTGCTTAATTTCTATTTAACAACATGCACAGGGCGGCCCTATTCGAGGGGTAAATATCAGAGATGGAAATAATGTTAATTATTTGTTCAAATTTCAAGAAATACTAAGGATACAATATTTACACTAACAATTATCCAAGTTAATCCATCTACGTATATTCATTCACTGGGAGGAAATACCGCTTGAAACAATTCTTTAGTGGAGTTAGGCTTTCCTAGCTTCTTCTCATTTGCCTCTATTTCTTTGAGTTCTTCAAGCTTTATACCAGCTGCCCTTCGGATATCCTTCATTTGCTTCTCTACAGGATATTCTGAGAAAGTGACGGCGACGTTTCGCCACTGTTTCTTCGTTAAAGGTTCGAATGGGGCCTTTGAGGATGACCCAACGCTTTTGTGGCATTTTGAGGAATTGGTTGGCTTTGCTTAATGGGACAAGGTGTCGTTCAACATCTTTAATGGCAGACTTCTGTCCCCGAGAGGCATAGCGAAAACTCGAGGGGGTAAATCCCTTTACCTTCAATTCTGCTAGCCAATCGAGAATTAGGTCAAAAGCCTTCTTCTGCCATAGAGTCCCATTCTCATGAATGTTGACCTCTTCCATCCAGTACTGGGAAGCTTTTAGTAGAAACTTTGGAAGACGATCGTTGCTGATTAACTAGGAGGAAGGAATGCCGTGAGAAAGCATATGGGCACGAAGGCTTACTTCGCGTGCAGCCATTTTTTCTTCATGCTCAACGAAACGCTGCTTCATTTCTGTAGCTCATCCTTCCAGGCCTCGACCTCCCCAGTGAGTTTTACATTTTTTGATAAAAGGGATTCCACCAAAGAGCTATCTTCAATTGCGGGGATCTCTCGAGGGGCTTGAGGGGCCAAAGGGGGTTCACTTGCCGAAGGGGGAGGGGGGGTCCTCGCTAGCTGCCATCTTCCAAGCGAGTAACTCATCTTCAAGACTAGCCACTCTACGTTGAGCTAATATATGCTGTTCAGCAATTAATTCCCTCGGGGCTACCAGTCTGCAATTTTCACCCAAGCAACCGATTAGGCGCCCTTCCACTACTGAAAGCCTAGTTGCAGCAGCAAGGCAGGACTTCAGAGAACAGAACTTAAAATAAATTTGCTGCATCATTTCTTCTAGTTCTTTATCAGTAGGATCCCGACCCTTAACCACTTCTAAAGGATAGGTACCATTAAATTCCTTGCTAAGGAAATCCTCGACAGACCCTTTGAAGGTAGGATGATCTTTAGATTTCCACAGCTTCATCTCAGCCTCGAGGTTGTGGAGCTCATTCTTCAAGGAGTCTTTCTCTTGGTTGCATTTAGAAAGATCTTGAATGGCAATTAGTAACTATTTATTTGTCTCATTCAGTTCTTTTTGGGCACTCGAAAGCTTCTCGCAAGCATCTTCTAGCACCATTTTCAACGAATTATACTGCGAAAAGAAAACAAAGGTAAACTCAATAAGTTGGCAGCAAAAAGAAAAAAATGTGTATTTTCATTGATTCTAAAAAAAGGGTTACAATTGAGGGGCCCTAAGTTGAAAAAAAACATAGAAGAGGAAAATTTTACAATCAGGGACCAACCCTAGAATCACCCCCCTTTGATGTGGAAGCAATCATTTCTTCCACCTGATTGACGGGGGAATCTTGCCCAAGAGAGGTGTTTGTAACCTCTGGAAGGGGGATCGCTCGAATCCCCTCGGCAGTAAAGAAATCCCCTTTGTCCTTGATGAAATCTAATAGGGCAAAGCGAAGGCCGTTGTTTTTTATATCCTCATTCCATTTTGCGTACATGGTGGCTTCGAGCTCTGGATTAACTAGCTTGTCCACCTGCATGGCCAAATCTTCAGAAAGAGAGGCAGACACTTATGGCTTTAGAAATTCCTCGGCTAATTCGTTGCAGCCGATCTCCCTGGCCACCCTTAGAAGATCCAGGAAAAATCTAGCAGGCTCAGGGCTATTCAATAGCTTGTGTTTGAAGGCCTCGAGCAGTCGCACCTGCATGGCTAGATCTTCTACATCATGAACCTTCTCTTTTGCAGCTTGAACCCTCTTAGTGAGGGTATCCCTCTTTAGCAACCATTGGCGCCTCTCAGCATCAACATCTTGCTTCTCACTGTCCCAAAGCTTTTGCTTTTCTTCAAGCACTCTATCCTTCTCCTCTAGCATTTTGTCTTTCCTTTTGAGAACCTGCTGGTGACCCTCGAGAGATTCCCTTAGATGCAAAATCTCAGCATTTTTTTCTTGAGCTCCTCACAAAGGTTATTCTCGCCAATGGAGCCATGGGAAAAGAGGGCCACTATTCTCGCAGTGGCCTCGTGATAAATTTTAAAAGCCCGATGAAATAATTCAGTTCAGATTGAAGTTAAAAAAAGAAGAAAGAGAGAGAAAAGAGAATGGAAAAGAACCTCATGATTAGAGCCAATCTTTGAAAGGTGATGCTCGAACTCGATTCGAAGGAGGCATTGATTGTTGTTGAACATCTTCACCGCCATGTGTTCCCACAAGCGACCTTAGTGAGGAGAAGTTGATAGTATTGTTGTTCGACCTTATCTTCTAGCAAATGTCCCGGGTGTGAGGTGATTTCTCAGCACCAACGATTGGGATAGGCCTCTCGTGGCCTGCTGTAGGAGGGGATGCCTGATTGAGAGGGGAGACACCAGAGTCGGGGGAATGTAAGCCTGATTCGAGGAATCAATGATCCCCTCGGAGCGAGTCTGACCTTGCTTCGAGGGTTTCTGCTTCTTTAAGCCCTTAGCGAAACCCACTGAAAATGGGAAAAGGAAAAGAGTTAGCTAATAGTGATAAACCTAATAACACAACAAATGGAAAAAGTAGATTTCTATTAAGGCACCTTCGGAGGGTCCCAAATGCTTAGAGTCACAAATGATGATCTCGAGACGAGGGCCATCTCTGGGGCCCTCATGTTCTCTTTGCCTTTTTCTTGTATCTTTCAGGAGGGTGTTAAACACATATTCTTCAAAGATTCTGGATGGGAATGCAAAGCCGCCAATTCGGGGGTTGGGATTGTTGAAAAGGCTATAGTCGAGGGAGCTGGACAACAGTTTTTATTTATCCCTCTCGAGGGCATCTGTGCAGATATATTCCCCAGGTTTGGGAGACTCAACTTCCACGGCCAATTCCATGAAGGGACTCAATACTTCCCGTTATCGAACGAGATACCTTTCTTCCAGCTCTTCCAATCACTCGAATTTCCAGGAACACTAAAAATTTATGGTGTCCTTCTCGGTGGGTGAACGTGACGATCATATCGGTAGACCACCCACTATAGGACACGAAGTATAGTGAGAGAAGCAACTTAAAACTGGGTTTAATACCAAATTCATCATATCTGGTCAAGAACATCATAATGATCACCAAAACGTTAGGGTGGACTTGCTCAGGGCTTACCTAAAATTGCCTAAGGTGTTTGGAAAAAAGGGGCGAAAAGGGAAAGGTGAGCCCGCAACGAAGGTGTCAGAGAGAGATGGACAATCTTCCTACGGGAAGATTATGGGGGGGGGATCACCTTCTCGAATGGTTGAAGATCGGCATCCAAGGCTACTTGTTAGCCAGAAGGGACCGAGTTCAAAATTTTAGAAATAACGGTTCCCACTACTGGAACAGGGGGCTCCCATAGCCCTAATCTTTGACGAGTACCCTTGTTATTATTTTGAGAGGGCTCAGCTAGAGAAGACTCCTGAGTTCGACTCGAGGGTGCTCCCCCCCTCGAGGGTTGCCTTCCCCCTCATAGGAAGTACTTTTTCCTCCTCCCCTATGGCTTCGAGCTCTGGACTTGGAGGAGGGTAAAAGCCAATCTTGCCGCTTATAGGGGACCTTGTTATGAAGGGTTTGCCCATGGTCGGAGGCAAATTTTTGACAGCTTCTTAGGAGGGCATATCAGTTATAAGAATGACCCTCTCTTCCCCAGGAATATCAGCACCATGATTAGATACGCCCTTTCCAACATCATGATCGTGCTGGAGTCCTACGGAATGGGTACATTCCAGGTCGCTAGTGGTTATCTCCTGTGTACTAACCTCAGACTCGCCTACCCTAATTTCACCAGAAAATTTCTCGGATGCGGAACCCTCGTCAGAGCGGGCCATGATGAAGGGGGGGGGGGGGAAGAGAAGATTAGAAGGAGAATATGGATGAAAGAACTTACTGATTTCTGGAAAAAGTGACAGAAATTGGATCGTTCGCGAGAGAAATACAGAAAGAGATATTGTAAGAAGATGCCTGCAAACGAGAAAAGTAAATAAGAAAGTGCGGATGAGCACTAAATATGGGGGCTGAAGTGACAGGCAATTATTTTTGCATTGGAAATATAAAAAGTTGTGGGAAACTTGATCGCTTCTTTGTCTTCTGACAGCCTAGTGTTTGGGGAGCAGTGACACACGCAATTGCATAGCACGCGCGCCCTTTCGAAATCTTAAACGATGAAGTTGATTAGAAAACCAGGTTCTCACCATCGAAGGCAGGAATGCAACATGCAAGGTTTATTTCGAGCCTTCAAAGTCCTCAAATTGTCCCATGCATTCGAGACCTCGAAGACCTTTGTGATGTTCCAACTTTCTTAGGTTGGGAGCCTGCTTTTCTGGGGGCTCTTGGTAGATGTTAGACCCAAGAAGGCCATTGGACCGCAGGTATGGCAGTCCGGTTAGGGGAATATTTAATACTCTAACTTATTTACCACATTCATGGGTAATTAAGGGCGATAATTAAGGAGTATGTTATTTAGGACGCGTGGTATAAATACAAGGTACAGATTTACTTATGAATAATTTTGTCTTAATCATATGGGACGCTTGGACTAACTTAAGTACCATAGTGCTGACCCCTGGAACTCCAGGGATAATTTGATTGCAGGTTAGTTCGAGAAGAACCCAAGCCCATGAACTGATCGGTGGTCGAAGACGTATCACCACCAAAATCAAAGTGGCAACAATCATATTGACATGTTTGAGCATGCAGGTGATGTCGCTGGTTACTAATGACTTGGCTAGGCAGGAGGGCTTGGAGAGCCAGTTGGCCGATAAGGAGCATGCAGGTGTTGGGGGTGCGAAGGCTAAGATAACTCTGGTTGGGGAACTATCCGTTAAGATCGCTAAGCTTGAGGGTGAAGTTTCTATCAAGCGTGCCATTGTGATGGGCCTTGAGGCGGAAGTTGAGGGTGCCAATGCAACTATCGCCAGCCTCCAGGAGGAGAAGTGACGTTGAGAGGAGCAACGTGTCTGGCTCTTTCCTCATGCTTTGTCGTTTTTTGTTTCTCTCATATATTCTAGGGCGTGAAGCAAGTTAAATGTTTCACCCATATATTGCTTATCGTATATAATATATAATATTATTATAATTTTATATGTAAAATTTATCAATTTTTTCCTATCCAGTGACGTCTAACACCAAGTCCAAAAATCTCGCATGTAATTGTAGGGAATACTATACCGACAAATTTCCACCGAGACCAGATGACAAATCTAATCTTCTACACATTGGAAGGCTATTCCAGCAATTTAGTGTTAATATGCAAGTTAAAATAATAATAGTAAGATTAGAATTTCTTGCTAATAAGCAAAGCCACATAACAACTGGTTCTCGGGTTGGAAAAAGAATATACTACCACCGTCTTTTATTGCAGGTCAAGGAGATATGGAAAAGAGATACATGGATGCAATGACCCTTGTACAAAAATACGGCAAAGCAATATATTTTCTTAACAATGACATTCAATCCTTCTTGCCCTTAAAAGACCATTTACATTTAAATGAATAATGTCAAGATAGACCTGATCTAAAAAACTAGAATATTTCATTCCAAATTATAACAGGTTAAAGAAGACATTATAGGGAAAAAAATTTGTTGGGAGAATTTGCAGCTTACACTTACGTAATAGAATTCCAATAAAAATTTTAGACATCACATTTTAAAATAATTTTGAAGGAAAATTTGAAATTAATTTCTCCTGAACAATATAATCAGTATGTCTCGACTAAGTTGTCGGATAGAAAAAAACGCATCTCTACTCATTAGTTCTATAACACATGATTCACAACCTTTGTGATGAACTGAAAATGAATGACCCATGTATGAAAAATGGTCAATGCAAAAGCCGCAATTTGAAAACATATTTTAGAATGAATAAATTATTTTTTTGGTCCCTTATATATTGTGCAATGTCTTCTTTTGGTCCCCAAATTCAATAATTAACAATCTGAAATTGATTTTTTTGGTCCCCAGAGGCGGTTTTCAGGTAAAGTCAACAGTAAAATTGGACAAAATAGAAAGATCATTATACCCCTGATTAAAAAAATGTTGCCTGACCAGCTCTGCAGCTCCGCCGCTGTCTAATCAACTTCGCTGCTACACCGCTGCCGGACCAACTCCACTGATTGGCCGTTGCCGGCAAGTAGATCTGAAAAATTTTCGGACACCATCTCAAAATTTTAATTGTGCAATTGAAAACTCAACGGTAAGTAGATCCAACTCCTTCTCCTCGACGGCGGCCATCGCCGGTTTGGAGATGATGACCTTCCGGTTCTCCTTGCTCCAGCCGCTCGATCTCTTCCAGGGGAAGGCGAGGAAACCTGCGATCACTACCCCCGAGGTTGAAAGGACGAGCAGAACCTAGTTTGCGTCTTCCCCCATGGACACACCTAGAGCTGACTCGATGGATCTGACAAGCTCGAGCTTCGCGTGCATGACCGCCGCTGCTTTGACTCTGCTTGACCCAGGTGAACCAGTGAACCAGCGGCAGCTGCGGTGGAATTCCTCTTCTTTGTCTCCGGTGAACCAGTGAACCAGCGGCGGTGGCGAAATTTGATCCCCGCGGCGGATAGGGTTTCAAAGGAAACCCTAAAAGAAAGAGCGGGGACAAAGAATGTTATAAATTAAAAGAAGGACTAAAATTAAGGAAAACAGAAAGGAAAAAGGAAATATTTTAAAATTAGAAAATTTTAATTGAAAATGTTTTTTAATTAGTAAAATTACTAAAATACCCCTGACTGTATCGGAAAACCATTCCAGTTTACCTGAAAATCGCATATGGGGACCAAAGAAATCAATTTTAGAATGTTAATTACTAATTAAACGTGGTATTGGGCTTGGGAACCAAAAGAACGTATTGCACAATACGTAAAAAACCCAAAAAAATAATTTAATCTTTTATAATTCACACAATACTCAACAATTAATATCCTATCTATATGGGGCATGACAATGGTTCGCAAGAAGACGTAAGATTATCACACTAACACTGAATTTTGTTCTACCATTCAAGCTATCAAATATTCATACAAATACATTTACAAAGGAAACGATCAAATTCAATATACTTTAACAGCAAATAAGATGATAATTTTGTTGATGAAATTAATTCCAATCAGCATGTTGGGTCTGTTCTCCTGAAGCATTGTGGCGTATTTTTAGTTTTGACCTGAATAAAATGATGATGAGCTTACATGTGCACATTGAAAACCACTGGTCCTTAACATTCCATTTAACTCAACCAGTACAACAGGTTGTCGAGAAATAAGATATATCAAGAAATATTTTATCAGAATTGCTCAGAAAGAATTCCACCAATCACAAAGAAAATCATTGAATTGTCTTTACAAAGAATTCCCACAATATTTTTTTGGCATTCGAAAGAGAAAATATGGACAAAGAGAAAAAAAAAAGACAAATGATATGCCACTCATATTTTGCCCGTCCCAGCAAAGGAGAGAGGTATTACTCAAGAACATTACTTATGTATGTCCAAGTCCTACATCATTTGAAACCTAAAATCTTACAATGGAATACCACTGTCTTCCTAAAGAGAAGCTTTGTAAAAAAATGTCTCCTATAGTTGGATAATGAAAGTGTAAAAGGCTTAATGATTTAGCCTCTGTATTGATCTCAATATATAGGGTACAATGAGGTGTATAAGAGGAATGTACAACTATGATCTTATCCCTAATACTAATCAGAATCAATCTAATATCAATCAACACTAATCATATCAATCAACATTAATTAGAATCAATCTAATATCAATCAAATATCTTCTATCCTTACACCCCCCCTCAAGCGAAGCGTCGGATGAACCGAGACGGCAAGCTTAGATCTGAAAAACTCGAATAACGATCGAGAGAGACCCTTAGTGAAGATATCAGCAACCTGGAGCGAAGTAGGCACATGACTAACCCGAAGCTTTCCAGAGGCAACGAGTTCCCGAACAAAATGGTAGTCAATGTCAATGTGCTTCGCCCGTTTGTGAGCAACAGGGTTTTGAGCCAAAAAGATTTCACTATTGTTGTCACATAACAAAAGAGGCGCACGAGACAACGGGAAACGGAGATCACGCAGTAGATGAGTCAACCAGACAACCTCTGCAGCAGTGTTGGCCAAGGCACGATATTCCGATTCAGAACTGGATCGTGAGACTGTAGGTTGTTTCTTGGCGCTCTAGGATACAAGGTTCCTACCAAGAAACACAGCATAACCATAGGTAGAACGCCGAGTCTCAAGACAACGTGCCCAATCAGCGTCTGAATACCCCATCACCTCAGTAGATGACACAGAACTGAAAGAGAGACCAAGATGCATAGTTCCACGAACATAACGAAGAATACGAATCACAGCAGCAAAGTGATCGTCCCGGGGATCCTGAAGAAACTGACTGACTGAATTAACTGCAAAAGTCAGGTCAGGGCGAGTGATGGTTCGGTACTGAAGAGCACCGACGAGCGAGCGGTATAAGGTGGGATTGGCAAACTTCCCACTGGTACTGCTATGAAGCTGAGACTGTGGTGTAAAAGGGGTGGAAACTGCAACAGCATCAGTCATACCGGCTCGACGCAGGATATCCCGAGCATACTTGGCCTGACTCAAGAACAAACCAGACCGTGCCGAAGAAACCTCTAAGCCAAGGAAATAGTGAGCATAGCCCAAATCCTTGATGGAAAACTCCCGATCAGTGCGGGCAATGAACTGGCTGATGAGAGCTGGATCATTGCCTGTGAGGATAATATCATCAACGTAGAGCAGAAGGTAAAGCAAGGTGGTACCCTGGGAGTAGACAAATAATGACGTGTCAGCGGAACTACACCGAAAACCAAGAGTGCAGAGATAGGTACTGAAGCGCTGAAACCATGCTCGAGGAGCCTGTTTGAGGCCATAGATGGCCTTTCGCAAGCAGCAAACATAGTCAGGACGAGTCGGATCTTTGTAGCCAACAGGTTGAGCCATGTAAACTGGCGTATCAATAACACCATTTAGGAAGGCATTTTTAATGTCGAGCTGATGAAGAGGCCATCTGCGCATGGTAGCAATGGCAAGTACGGTGCGAACTGATGCGGCCTTAATCACAGGACTGAAAGTGTGCTCAAAATCGAATCCAGGAACCTGCGAATATCCCTTAGCAACAAGGCGGGATTTATGACGATCAACAGTGCCGTCAGGCCGGTACTTTAGACGGAATACCCACTTCGATCCAACAATATTGACACCGGATGGACGAGGAACTAATTCCCATGTATGTTGCTGACGAAGGGCAGCCATTTCCTCATTCATGGCAGCAACCCATTGTGGATCACGAAGTGCAGCTCGATAGTCGCGAGGCTCGGTTTGGGGAAGCAAGACCGAAAGAAGACCGGTGGCAACAAAATCTGGAGGCAGATCTTTGGTTCGACGACTACCATCTTGATGACGAGTGACCATATGATGCGTGCGGGCAGACTGCAGATCATCAGAATTAGAGCCAGACGACGATGAACTAGAGAACATCGGAGAGGTAGGAGATTGAGGCGGAGTATCCAATATGGTGTTCAAAACTGGTGCTGGAGGTGGGACAGTTGCCGAGCCAGGGGAGCATAGTGAACAAGGAGGAGTAGGCACAGTCTGCTCTGCTAGAGAAACCACAGACTGAACAACTGGTAAGTCAGCATCAACAAAAGCAGAAACATCTAAGGAAGAAAAAGATGATTCTGAACGATCGGCTAAAGCAAGAGGGAAGCAAGTCTCATCAAACCTAGCATGGCGAGTGATGTAGACACGTCTGCTGGCTTGATCCAGGCACCAAAAACCTTTATATTGAGAGCTATAGCCGATGAAAACACAAGGGATGATTCGGGGAGAAAGCTTGTGCTCTGCATAAGGACGGACAAAAGGATAAACTCGGCAGCCAAAAGGGTGAAAGTTGGAGTATACTGGTTTGCGATGATATAGCAGTTCATACGGAGATGCCCCATCGAGGACTGGTGTTGGCAGTCGATTGATAGTATGAACTGCTGCTCCAAAAGCATAATCCCAAAAGGATAATGGTAAATGGGAATGGAATAGCATAGTAAGCCCCATCTCAGTGACATGTCGATGTTTACGTTCAGCCCGTCCATTTTGCTGAGGTGTATGTGGACAAGAGATTTGATGATGGATTCCCTTTGTAGCAAAATGAGCCCGTAGGCGATTGTTAATAAATTCCGTTCCCCCATCGCTTTGAAAAACCTTAATGCGGGCAGAGAGTTGATTTTCTACGAATGCCTCAAACTGGAGATAGATGTCCACAAAGTCTGATTTGCGGCTGAGAGGGTAAAACTAGGTAAAGCGTGAGTGATCATCAACAAATATGGCATAATAGGCAAAACCGTTTCCAGACAAAACAGGAGAAGGTCCCCATAAGTCATAGTGGACTAAATCAAGCACATGCAAAGCTCTTTTATTATTCTCAACAAATGAAAGCCTTTGACCTTTTGCCATAACACAAGGGGCGCAGGTGTGGGGAGTAGGCAACACAGAGGAAACAGATAATACCCCAGCTTTATCTAAAAGGGAAATAATATTATGGGACACATGTCCGAGGCGGGCATGCCACAATTCAAAAGATGCCCGATTTTTATTCTGAATGAAAGTAAGCAATGCTGCCTCTCCACGATCCAGCACGTAGAGCCCATTCTCACTGCGGCCCCTTCCCACGACCGACCTGGTTACCTTGTTCTGAATAATAAAGGATTTGTCATCAAAAGTAATCAGAACACCAAGATCACGGGTTAACTTGCTAATAGACAGTAAATTTTTGGTAATATGGGGCACAACGAGCACATCAGTTAATCACAAAAATGGTGTAAGCTTAGAATCACCATGATGTGTAATAGAAATATGAGAGCCGTTTCCAACAAGAACTTGAGAATTACCGGTATAAGGAGTGACACTGTCTAAAACAGAGGAGGAGGATGCCATATGATTTGTCGCACCTGAGTCAAGGTACCAATCAGAGGCACGAGCAGCTGGTTCAAATGAGGACTCGGCAAGCTGAGCAGATTCGACGGGACGAGGAACCAAACGATAACACGAATTGGCTGAATGGCCTGGTTTCCTGCACCACTGACAAACCAGACCTCCACCACGTCCACGATCACCACCAGAGCGTCCACCACGTCCGCGGCCACCGAAACAGCCTCCACGAGCGGCGCGTGTGCCAGACGCACCGCCACCACGCGCCGGCGCGTGGTCCCACGCGCGGCCACCTGCTGGACGATCGGCCACCAGAAAAACGGCGGTTTGAACTGCAGATGGAGTCTGAACACCATTGCTGCCATCGCCTGAGAGAGTGGAGAGAAAAACTTCATGATTTTCGACCCGGGAAACAACATCGACATAATTCGGCGTCGGCGAAAGATTCATAATAGGGGCGCTGAAATCTCTGAATTCTGGGCCGAGACCAGTGACGAACCACAGCACCTGATCATCATTGGAAGGAGCAGCATCCATGGCGGCGAGTTGATCGAAGATAGCTTTGAATTTGAGATGCAGGTCGTGCACCGAGCCGGTGCGACTGAGAGTAAGAACTTGAACACGAAGTTTGAGAATGCTGGACTTGCTCTTGTTCTGATATACCGTGGAAACAGTATCCCATATGTGCTGGGAAGTGTCACAGCCGAGAACCTCCGCCATGGCTTCCTCGGAAAGCGACGAGAAAAGAAGACCGCAAAGCTTCTGATCTTCGTTGATCCACGATTCACGGGCAGCAACGGCAGTGTTATAGGCTACTTTATCAGCGGGAGAAGAAGGTGGTGATGGCACGGGCGGACAAGGATGGGATCCGTCCAAAAAACGGAAGAGATTTTGTGATCAAAGAATATGGTGAACTTGGGTTTTCCAAAGCATGAAGTTCCCAGATGAGAGTTTGATGTTAAGCATGTGGATTAGGGTGTTGTATGGTAGCTTTTCATCAGAAGCAACAAGGTTGGGTTGGCCGGAAGATGACATGGTGAGGAGGAGAAGGTGACAAGGTCGGATGTGATCTTGTTTGGAAGGCGAGCAGTAGGCCAAAAAAATAAAAGTGAGCAGCAGTGCTGCAGAGGAGGAAGAACAATGCTCAAAGGAGTAAGAGCAGTGCCACGAAGAGCAGTGCGAAATTTTTTTTTGGATCAATGCTCTGATACCATGAAAGTGTAAAAGGTTTAATGATTTAGCCTCTGTATTGATCTCAATATATAGGGTACAATGAGGTGTATAAGAGGAATGTACAACTATGATCTTATCCCTAATACTAATCAGAATCAATCTAATATCAATCAACACTAATCATATCAATCAACATTAATTAGAATCAATCTAATATCAATCAAATATCTTCTATCCTTACAGATAATATGACCGAGGGAGCTCTAGGAGAATTTACTCATTCCAAATGACAACAAGGCTTGGACAATTTTTTCTACTCTTTTAACTCTGTAAACAAGTCTGACAACAGTAACTGAAGACTTGGGAAAAAACAGACACAATCAACAAGTCTTGAACGTTATGGAACTAGCATTTCGAGAAAACGGGGAAATAATTTAAAGGAAGAATCAAGAAAAATTGAGATCACTCCAGTGTCAACCAGAAATATCTAGACAGTCAGCCCAATATCAACAATTTGCACAATATGCAGGTTGGAGATGCCTAGTGAATGAAAGAAAAGTATATCCCAATTGGCACTAAAAATATAATTATCAAATTGGAATGATCGGCAAATCTGAACGAAGAATTTTTATTAAAACATTTCTACACATATTCAACCATAGCATGCATGTTCCTATTCAAAACTTTATATTTAAAATACACAGAGTATTTTTTTAGACCGACTAACTATGAGACAAAGGGTTACTATGTGAAATAACATAACTTGTATTGGGATGGGGGGTTTTAATAGATGAAAATAATTTGAAGGACTATTAATTCAATTATCAAAAGGTGTTGATCAAAACCCTTTCTTGTTTCTAAGACACATATAGAGGGATAAAGGGACTATATCAATTCATTCTCCAGGTTTTCTTCGTTTTTTCACCCTCGATCATAGGATTTGCTCTATTTCATGATATCTGGTGACGTAATTTATCCTTCGGGTTTGTTTACTTGTTTGCCCAATTTTGTAACTCTAGTTTTTTAATCTTATCGATTATAGATATGAAATCGATCAATTTCAAAGGAGATTATGTTTTTTTTTGGATTCAAATTATTTTATTGTGACTTGGTTAGGTTTTGGTTGTGTTTGATCGGAATTATTTGCGTATAGTGTGTTTTTCTTGTTGTTCAAGAACAAAAAGAAAGTCTTTTCACTTTTTTTGGTCCAAAAATTTGCAATTTTAATTTCAGTGTATAACATTTTTATCGTAGTGATAATATTTAGTACATTTTAGTTGATGTTTATACGTATATATTAAGTTTGTTGATGTTTATGCAGTTCCAGTTGATGTTTACTTGTATTTTGTTGAGGTTTATTTTGTTGATGCTTCAGCTTCACTGACAGCCAGCTGATAATGATGAGATTTCAGATTTTCATCATTAATTTAATCTTCTAAGGCTGAGTCAAACTGATCTTGGATTAAGTTCATGGGACGGGAAAGGTCAACCTTAGAAGGATTGGATTGTTTGATATTAGTGTATTTTGAAAGATGTTTGTAGTGTTTGTTGTGGTTTTCCATTAAATGATATTATGTTGATGTTAATTTTTTTGTTGAGAGTTACAAGTACTCTGATAAGTTTTTAGTATAATATCTTTTAGAACTGTTTGTAAAATAGATAGTGTTGAAGTTTTTTCAGTTTCAAAATAAAAGTTATGCAAACTTCTCTTTTCCTCATTAGGGTAAAATGAGCCATTATTGACGCATCATGAGAGACATTTTGTATACACTTGCTCGGCACCGTCGTCCATTACATATTCTTATATCGTAACAAATCATCGCACTGAAGGATTAACGATGGATGTCTACGTGGAAAGATACAACAACGGTTCTAATTATACCCCCATCTTTTGTATGCAATCAACGACAGTTTAGATTAAACCGCCGTTATTTGATCCTAGCAACGACATTTAAGAGCAACTGCCGAGAAAGACACGTTGTTCCGATATCAAAACTGCATGAATATAGAGTCAATTTCGTAACTCTCATTAAGTGGTTGATTGATTATGCCATTTTTTAGATTGTAATTCAGATGGCTGGAATTCTTTACATGCTAAAATTAAGCGTTTCAATGGTCATTCCATTATCATAACATGAATTATTTGCATTCAGAATAAGACAACTACTTATATAAAACAGACGGTTCATAGGTTGGAACACGAACCTGTCATCAAATATGAAAGCCAGGGCATTCAGTTGTATAGCCACGTGCGTAAGACGTCCCGAAATTGGAAGTAGGCTTGGAAAATAAGGTAAATGAACCTCTTGTCAACCAAATGTAGGAGATGAATACAAACTGACTTATAAGTTGAGTTGTGTACAAGAGAAGATTTTGAGAGCAAAGAATAACATTGTGTGGAACATATGATCCACACTAAAAAAAATCTATAGAAGACATGAATCTATACAAGGCAACATTATTAATAATTGAGAATTTAAAATCTAATTAGATGTCCCATCTTGTGATCCTTACCCATGTCTTTCAGCACGCCTGGGTTACCTTGACAATCTTCTTGGCATTATGAGTTGTCTTCCTCAAATGTATTATCTTTTTTACATTCACTTTCATTTAGTTTTTACATGTCCACCATGAAGGAGGTGCGGTCCTCTTCACGTAGAATTGTGAGCGTGAAAATAAAATACAATACGCATGGAAAACGTCGATAATGGATTTAATGGGAAAATAACCACCTTCATATGGGCGTCTTCTCTTACTATTTCATCCCTAAACTTTGTGTAACCATATCCCCTTGATGAGTTTCTAGTAATTTTTCTCAAAGAACTTATGGTAGTACAATTTAGGAGGCACTGCATGAATCCTAAATGTCAACAAGCTATCCGACTTTAGGTATTTGGAAATGAGGGACCCATAAGTTAGCTTGATAGCCTTCTACTTTGAATGCACACTGGGTGCCAACATGTGTTGCACAATGGAATAGCCAGGATTAATCTTCACCTTCCTATTCAAATAGTAGAACAACATAATAGTGGTGACTATGGGATCACTAAAGTGACCCCCTATTGGCACCAAACTCCATGCTACTATCTCTTATATAAACCTTTGCTCTATTGTCAAATGCTTTAGCTTATAGCTCTCAGTAGAGACGCAATCAGATATAGACCTATTAAAGTAAAATTAGCCTAGATAGGTAGGATTCAATAGGGAAGGATAAACATGTACGGGGTAGTTTTAAGATGATATATGTCTAAATGACCATAAAAAATGTTGGATAATAGTTGTGAAGGCTCTCATATGGGCAACCTAGAAAATTATTGGGATTCCATGATTAATGCCATACCGTCTACAAGTAACCATAGTAGAAAATGACCCTCATCTACTGCCACCATGTTTACATAAAATTGAAACACTTCACGAAAGTTCATTGTATCCTTAATGGAAAGGATGTTGGAACAAATTTGGAATTTAAATAGTGATGCACTGTTTGATCTGCACTCGCGAGGTTGCTAATAAATCAACAACCTTTTTCACGGGACGTACTCACTACTAAACTACCAAGGGGTAGATAGTGGCAAGTCCGGGGTCATCCACAGTGATGCTAGGAATCTAAGAGTTAACTATGCAAAGGCCGCAATCAGGTCGCAAATACGATGCGTGTTTGGAATAGTAAATGTTGTAAACATGGTTTCAGGGGTGGGGGGATTCTACGAACTACTAAGCAAGCATGCAAGAGTAAGGGAATAAACTAGATTAAGCTAACACGAGGATCTTTGCAATACATGATCGGTAGAATATTTTGATCTTAGATTCTATCAAATACAAGACGTATAAACCTATCCTAATACTTATATCACACAGTGTGATCGATAGTTAACATTTCCCTTTGTCTATCACACAAAGATGCTCACGTCTTATTCTATCGACACCGCTTTCGTAATTAAGAAAGTGAGTTAAGCAACCCAACCGTTATGCGCCCTTGTTTCCAGTAAGGAATTACATCTCGGGCACTCCATTATGAATACTTGTCCCTAGGCCTACAAAGGAAAAGGGATTGGCATCTTATGATGACTCTAGGGTTGCAACGACATAGGTCAATTTATGCCAACCGTAGTTGCTACTAACTATCACGTCCTTGCCTATCGGGCTACCATTTTCCAGTTCATACTAGTGTATGGTCATCAGAGTAGTGCTCACAACCTACATGCATACACCCACATGGTTGCGGATTCCCACTCCTCCTATTATCCTAGCAACACTTCCAAGGGGACAACAATAGTTGCAATATACATGAAAAATAGACTAAGGTGTATGCCAAAATAGGATATCAATCATGCATTTAACAAGAATGTAAGACACAAATTAAGCATAATATTGATAGGCATTAAAGGATAGGGAGATCGTAGATACTCACAAAATAACAACCAAGTCATGAATGCAAATTTAAATCCCAAGCTAATGAACTACTCCCTAAGCATTGACCCCAATCTCTCCATTGGATTCAATGCCCTTGGGCAAAACTAGTAAAATTAAACTAAGAGAAAAGGGTTAGCCCCCTTCTCTCTGTACCTACTCTTAGGAAAAACTAGGAGAATGAAAAATATACTATTCAAACTTAAACCCTAGTAGACTGATCTGCATCTAGAAGCATGTGTTAACCAATGCATTTAGCACACTTGTTAGTAGCTTTTGTATGATCAATTGCTAGATTTAAGTAGGTTTACATAACAAGGGTTTAAATATCCTTTTTTGGTTTTCTTGTCAAAATCCCATATATTGTAGATTATTTATATCTAATGGACTCTATGTCTTTACAAGCATCTATATCTTGTTTTGTGAGCTTATTTGTAGATTGCCCGTAAGCACTTCAGAGTAGATAGCTGAAGGCCATTAGTGAGAATGGTAGTAGATTGTAGAAGGTCATTCCCAAGTATGGTATAATACTAAAGGCCACGAGTTAAAACGTGGTAGAAGATAGAAGGGTCAGAGAAGGAAGAAAAAGAAGCAGATGAATTGAGATATGAGAGTTGTAAAGAGTTCTAGGAATGAGAAGAATCAACATTCGTGGGTGGCACTATTGGATTCGTCTTCTCGTGCGCTATAAAATCAACTACAATAACTCCCAAATAAAATCAATGGTTCACCCATAGCGGCACAAACAACTTGAAGAAAAAAGCTAAGTTTTGGAAGAGTCAAAGACTGGCACAACTTGTGTAGCTTTGCACATCTGTGCCATGCATATGGCAAGCAGAGAGATCGTGTGGCTAAGTATGGAATGTGCCATACCCTTTTGCATGGCCCGTGCACCTTGAAGATAAAAAATGCGAAGACCAACCACACCCCACGATGTATTGCACGTCTACGCCGCTCAGATGACCAAAATGAACTTCCACTCGATGGCCCATTGACCGGCCTCACCCCTGAGGTCATTAAAGCCGTATCTTAGAATTAACCCAGGTGGAGCGGTATGGTGAGGGGATAAGAATTTATTGTTCTGCACCCTGTTCTCACTGCTACGCTACCTAGAGGGTAGTTAGCAGTAAGCCATGGGGTTGTCCACAGAGATGCTAGGTCTAATGTACCAACTCAAATACAACCTTGTACGGGTCATCAATCCGTACTAGTGAAAGGAATAGCTAGTAAAGCAAACATGTAAATGGGGTCGGGGGGGTGTTGGTCTTTCAATCTAACAACTACTAAGCATGAAAGTAAAAACACAAATACAATATTAACCTAAGCACTTGGGGAATCATTGAGCAACTTGGTCAATCTAATGCTTCTATCCTTGATTCATTTACATAGATATCTTGGAAAACCTCATAGAGTGCACGTGGTGTGGCCGATGGCATACACTTTCCCATACCTGTCACAGCGGGTGCTCTCGTAATCCTCCGTCAATCCGCCATCGTAATTAGGGGAGTACAACAAGGGTTGACCATTGTTGTAGGTATGTTTCTCTCTCGTACGATTACATCTCGGGCTTCCACCACAAATGCTCTACTTCCCTTGGGTCCTATAAATTAGGCCCAAGGGTCGTAGACACCTTATCTATGATACTAGGGTTTCTAGTAACCCTAGCTTGCTACTATTAGCTATCTCTACCCGAAACCTCTCAGACAACTTTACAAAGTTAGCTAAGACTGGTGTGATGGAAAGTAGATCAAAGCATTCTCAAATCCCCTGTGCACACACCCACGCTGACGCGTTCTCCTCTACCCATTCTAACAACCAGGGTTCTCTTCCCAAGGAGGCATCGATATTTGCATCATACATGAATATAGCCCAAAGTGTGTGCTTATATGGGGTGTACTATTCATGCATTCAAACTCAAGAACAAATTACAATAATATCATGAACACAAAATTAGGATGAACTAAAGAATCTCAAAAAGCATATAGATTAGACCAAGCTACTACAATGAATGCATTGTATTTAACTCAATGAATGCCATGGATTTCTAAGTTTTGACATTAGTTTTAGTTCAATCTCCTAGTTTTTCCTAAGGGTAGGTAAAGAGAGAAAGGGGCTAACTCCAGACTTGCGACTATCTACCCCTTGGTAGTTTAATTATAAGAACGAGAGCAAAAATAAAAATATTCATCTTTGTGAAGCATTTTACAAGTTAGTAGATATCCTGGAAGGTTGTTATTAGCGATCCCACAAAGTGCGGGTCAAATTTTGGTGCCACTGCCGGGGATGCTATTTTAAAGATTTAATTGTTAACTACATCGCTAGTTGGTAGAGTAGTTGGTGTTTTTCTTGTGCTTTTTTTCTTGTAGTGTTTTTGTGTTTTTATTTGTGTGTTTGTTATTTTTTGGAGTAGGTATTGCTTGAGTTCTTGGTGCAAACCGAGAACCCTTGCACTACGATTCCAAATTTTGTGTGTTTTCTTTGTTTTTTGTTTATTGAAAAAATGTTGAGAATAGAGGTTCATCGAGTGAGACTTTGTAGGAAATGTCATTCTGATTACCCTACGGAGTCTTGCTCTTGGTTGAGCGAATATAGGAGAGAGGTATGAGTTATTGGTTCCCAAAGCCGATGGGATTGAGATTAGTACCTACCTATACCATGATCCTCCCAATTTGGGATTCTGTGGTAACCCGACTTCATGGTATGGATATGCATCAGGATACCAACACTTTAGCTTTGATAGTTGCCTTCACCAACTAATACTTTGCCCCAAAATCAATCCCTAGGATTGGTTCCGAAATTGAATTTTGGAGAAGTTTTGCAAGCTATCTCTAATGTGACTAAGAGTTATAAGTTACTCCAATCCTATTTGCTTAGCGACTTTAGACATTTGGGAAGTCAACTCTTCTCAAGCATTGATAGAGTTGAAGGGCAAGTGCGTGATTTGATGGAAAGGGTAAGACAACTAGAAACCCAATATTCCAAAAATGAGCCCTCCCTAGTTGAACTTGAGATTTTGGTAAATGAATCCAAAGAGGATGAGGAGTGGTTTGTTGAGAGCGAAGAAGTCAAGGAAGGGGTTATTATACGTAATTCATTATATACCTATTTTCACCCCAACCTCTACCTGTAGAACCTACCCCCACATTTTCGGAACCCTTAGAGGAAACCATAGAGAAGCCCATTGAATATTCTAAGATTCCAAACCACCTATTCTCTCTAGGGTTGACTCCTCCTCTACTACATCTTCTACTTGGAAGATTCTTGCCCCCACCTCTCCAATTTTGGTTGCTTATGTTGATAGGGTACAAACCCACACCATATGGATAACATTAGGCTCGTGCTGAAAACCTTAAATATACGAAGCTTCTAGGGAAGCAACCTAAGCTTTCAAAATTTAGTTAGTTTTTTTTTGAAAAATAATCTTCAATTTTATCCTCCCATTCCTACCCCAAACCACTAGACACCACTACACTCCACCACCTAAACCACCACTAAATGCACAACCTAGGCCGCACACTAATTATTTCTTTGTGTGGATGTTTATTGATAGTGTGGATTTGTAGTGACTTGATTCGAATTTCATGTTGAGGTAGATATGGGGATATTTAGTTGAGAGCAATGTATTGGGAAGTTATCATTGCTTATCATTTTCTTTACCTCCCTTTCTTTTCATGTTTCTTATTAGAGGAATAAGTGTGTGGGGGAGGAAAAGATGTCCTCATGAATTTCTACTATATATATATATATATATCTATATGGTGTGCTTTTTTATTTTTAGCTTTTGTTTTTTGAACACTATTACACTTGGTATGCATGCTTATTTTGTAAGAAACATGTGGTTTTTGGACGAAAGTGAGCAAACGAGGTTAGGAGGAGTCCAGTTCATGGCCCATGTAGACGTACATGGGTTGTGAAGCTCAAAATGGTGGAAAAGGAGGAGAACCAAACCCCAAATTCATGGGGTGTGTAGACGTGCACAACCTATGAAACTAACATACTTTCCTACATCCGAATCACCATTTCTTCCCTACCACCCCCAACATACCATTTAAACCCATTTACCCCAAAAACCCTTGAAACACATGATGTTTGTAAATCTGTAAAGGCCTAAGTGAATAACACGGCCGGCCACTACTCCATAGCATTGCCCCTAGGGTAATGACTATTGGGCCAGCCCAAAGTGTGAGTACTTGCTCCACAAGAAATGAAAACAGTTGCCCTACTTGCGTACCTATATAAAGGCTAAAGGTAACCATACACACAAAAAACTATTCATTTCCTAATTACACTTTTGTAGTCTGGTTTTCTTACTTGGCCGTCGGAGCCTCTTCCCCCCGGAAACCTCTGGAGGCTTTATCTTGCAGATCCCGGCGTACAGATGGTGGCGCAGCGACTGCAGTAAATTAAGGTGCATCAAGTTGGCACTCCTAATGGGGCCATTAGTCAGATCTGTATTTATATTGCTGTTTATGTCCACATCTACGGAAAGCACTTTGCGTAGAAGTGAGATGCTAAAAGGCAAATCTTTAGGCACCGACGAAGAAGAACAATCCCCTTACTAGATAAAAAGAAGGCGTAGGTCCAATATGCAAATGGATCCCACCCCCTGGTGCCTGTAATAAGCCTCCAAAAATTGTCCTTATCCAGATCCTAGAGATAAGAGGTTCAGAGACTTCTCAAATAGAAGTTGAGGTACCCCTAAGAACCATGGAGGTCAGTGTCAAGCCCTGGGTAGGAGGCATCGAAGCTCCTACGTGACAAAGCCTAGTGCGCCAACCAAGGGAGGACAAGACGCAGTTAATGGTAGCAAAGACGGATTCACAAATAGATGCTACGAGAGGGGTTGCTTGGGCTGCGAGGGGCACGCGCATATCGTTGCCCCCGATGCAGCAGGACCTAGCGTAAGGGGTTAAGGCCTTAAATCTACTGGCTATTAGGTAGAGCCTCTGATGCTTTACCATAGGATGGTCCAGCAGCAGGTGGGCCCCCACTTTCGATGCCCTTGGTGGTGCACCCAAGGTTCAGGATGCAGACCCCCCAGGAGTATCTTATCAAATGGAAGTTGGGGGCCAAACACGACCCCAACCAACATTTGTTAGCATGGCCCAAATGCTGGTATACTCCAGGCCTATCTCGGTGCCTTCGGTTTTGAGCTAAACCATTCCTTATTTAACGGCCAGCCCAGTGGGGTTCTTTCCAGGCTTCGAGAGCCAGATGTACTTACAGCCTCGACCGGAGGTCCCTTCTTACGATCTTTACCAACCTGAGCTGTACTACAACTCAATAATAGGAGGATCACAGTCCGAGTACATGGCTTGAAGGCAGATCCCAAGCTTTGATGCTCTATTCTGGTTGGGTTAATACAAAGACCAGTGGATGGGAGTAGGGTCGAGCGACACCTTGATAAGAGAGCTCGACAGGCTAATTAGGCCTTTGGGCTAGGTTGTAACCTCTCTCTTTAGTCCTGCGATAGTAGTTATCTGATAGCCTAACGATGTGAAAACACCCGAAGGCCCCCCACGTATAGTGGAGATTCGGTCGCCCATGAGTTCATACAGACGTTCCTGAGTCTGATGAATTTGAAGGACTTCAACGAACAACTGACATGTAAGCTAGTCGGAAGCTACCTTCGAGGAAAAGCGAAATAATAGTTTAACAAGCTGGGTAGGAGGTCACTACATTCGTATAGAGACTATAGAAGGGCCCTCCTGGGATAATTTTTCCAAAAGAAAAGGTTTGCGGAAACCTTGATTGAGCTCTACCAGAATAATTAGAGGGCACGTGAGTTAAAAAAGGCATTCTATGACTGATATATGGACATAATTCTTATTGTGATTAATCAAACTGAGGATGAGGTGATCCTCGATTACATGAATGAGATGTCTAACCTCGACTTATACAAGAAGCTGCTATAAAAAACGTCAGGGACCTTGCTACAGCTATAAGAAATCATGGAGCAATATTTGAAAACAAAAGAAGCCACGAAGAGGAAATGAGAGGGGACATATGGGGCAAAAAGGGGCCCAAAAAATCTAAATCACATTCGAGAAGGCCCGGTCCCTAGAAGAAAGGTTTTGAGGGCTACGTTCCCTTAACCAAGTCTCTAATGGAATTACATTTCATCCATAAATGTCTATTTTGGACCCCACCTCCCGGAAGAGACAATCCCAGAAAGAGGGATTCACCCAAGTTTTGTGTTCATCACAAAGAGCAGGGCCACAATATGAATGAATGCACTCACTTGAAGCTGGAAGTTGAAAGATGTGCTAAAGAAGGTTTGCTCCCAGACTGCATTGAGACACCGAGAGGAGAATCCTCTTCGAGAGGATAGGGAAAACGTCATTGGAAAGGCAAGAAAATATCCAATCGAGGTGGGAGAGAATAGTAGGCAAATTATGGAGAGTAAGTTGGAAACCAGGCAGATGTCCAGCCCGATACTGAGGCTCGACTGGAGAGATGGGGGTAATCGGGCGATCAAATTTATTAACAAAGTTATAGGTGACCAGGCTTCGAACACCATTATTAAAGCCCAATCCCGGTATGTGCCCCTCAGAGAACCATGCCAAAAGCGTTTCAACTGGGAGAAGTGATCACCTACTTGGGAAGCTGACCCGGTGCCAAGCCGAACCCCCAATACGGACCCAATGGTGATCCATGCAACCATTGGAGATTACTACGTTAAAAGGGTATTCGTAGACGATGTCAGTAGTGTGGAAGTGATATTTGTCAACTGTTTCGATCAACTAGAACTCGGACGTAAAAGTTTAAGGAGAATAACCTCTCCCTTGTCTGGCTTCACCGGGAAAATGGTGCTACCCCTAGGGGTCATGACCTTACCAGTCAAAGTAGCCGTGGAGACAAGGAGGTTACAATCATCTATAGCTTCGCGGTGATTGATGTCGTATCACCCTACAATGTGATACTCGGACGACCCTGGATGTGCTAGGCATGAGCAATATGGTCCCCCTATCACTTGACAATGAAATTCCTCACCCAGATGGTGATAGGAGTTATAAGGGGAGACCAGCCGATGGCCCAGAGCTGTTTGGCTATAGTTTTGAAAGAGGCTAAAAGGGATGACATGGGGTATTTAGTTAACGGAGAAATCAAGCCCACAGACATGGAGCCAATGACTGTTCGAGACAAAGGAATAGTTCCTGTGGGGAAAATGATATCACCCCCAATGAAAGAGAAGCTGAAGAACCTCGTGGGTGATTATGTCGATGTGTTTTCACGGGACATCTTCAACCTCACAGGGGTACCTAAACAACTGATGGTCTAGAGACTGAATGTAGACCCCTCTCAAAAGCTAATCAAGTAGAAACGAAGGTCATTCACCCTTAAAAGTATTGAATCCATGAAGGAAGAAGTCCAAAAACTTCTCCGAGCTGAGGTTATCGAAGAGGTATTTATCCTGAATGGATAGAAAATTTGGTTATGGTCCCTAAGCACGATGGGGCTTGGAGAATGTGCATAGACTTCACGGATCTTAACAAATGTTACCCCAAAGATAGCTATCCCCTACCTTCCATTGATGTGTTGGTCAAATCTATAGCGGGGTATGAGGTGTAGCTTTCTTTGATGCTTATAAAGGTTATCACCGGATACTCATGGTAGAGGAGGATAAGCAGAAGACATCTTTCATAACATAATGTGGGGACATTTTGCTATAAGAAAATGCCATTCGGCTTGAAAAATATAGGAGCCAACTACCAAAGGTTGATTGACAAACTATTTGAAAAACAGACTGGCAAAAACATTGAAATATATGTAAATGACATGGTGGTCAAGAGCAGGGGCTTCGACCAGTTCTTGCTGGACCTTGAAGAGATGTTCCAGAGGCTCCGAGAAGCCAAACTAAAGCTGAACCCAGCTAAATGCATGATCGAAGTCGGAGCAGGAAAATTCCTGGGATTCATGGTTTTTGAGAGGGGGATCAATGTGAACCCCAAGAAGATCAAAACACTGATAAACATGAAGCCCCCTCAAATGGTCAAAGACGTTCAAAGGCTAACGGGATCGTTGGCAGTGCTCAGTCAATTTCTTACGAAGGGGGCCAAAAAACATTATCCATTCTTTGATGTGCTTCAAAAAGGCAAGAAATTTGAATGGACGCAAGAATGTCATAATGCCTTCTGAGAGCTAAAAAAGCACTTACACAGTCTTTCCAACTTGATGAAACCAGACAAGGGGAAGGATTTATACTTATACATCTCTTCATCCCCCTTGGCGATAAGTGCCGTTTTGGTAAAGGAAAAGGAGAAAACCCAACACCCAGTTTACTTCATAAGTAGAGCATTGCATTGTCCAGAGATTCGATACACTGCCCTCGAGAAGCCAATATTATCCCTAGTCCATGCAGAAAGATGCCTTCGACCGTATTTTAAAAGTCACAAGATCATCTTGCTCACTAGCCACCCAATTTGGTAAGTGTTACTTAAGCCGGAGGCCTCAGGATGAATGATCAAATTTAACTGGGTGAGTATGACATCCAGTTCCGCCCAAGAATAGACATCAAGGGTGAAGCCTTAGCAAACTTCATTGTGGAGACTAATGAACCAATCGTAGTTGACAATGAACAAGATTCTGAATAAACATGGAAATTATATGTTGAAGGATCATCACAATTCGGAGGCAGTGGGACTAGAGTTATACTCATGAGCCCCAAACAAAAAGACTATCCCTTTGCCATACACTTTGACTTCAAGGCCACGAACAATGAAGCAGAATATAAAGTAATAATCACAGGCCTTCGAATAGCCAATGAGTTGGGAATTCGAAGCCTAGACATATTTAGCCATTCCCAAATCGTGGTCTTTCAAGTCAAGGGGGAATATGAGGCTAGGCTAAGAAGCTTACTGCATTACTTGGAGGTGGTGAAGCCCCTTCTCGAACATTTCACCCATTATACCCATACTCAAGTCCCTCGAGAGAAAAACCACAAGGCGGATACCTTGAGCAAATTGGCCTCGTCGTACTTGGACTTGCAATCCCAGGGGCACTTGATGGTGGATACACTGAGTAAATGTAGCTTTGAGGAGGAAGCAACAGTGATGGTAGTAGAAGAGCAGAAGTCATTGATAACGCCCATTATTAGAAAGGTTAGGCTAAAGGCACCTAAATATGTGATCCACGAAGATATCCTTTATTGCTGAGGCCACCTACAACTGCTTCTCCGATGCATAGCCCCTCATGATGCTGACTACCTGATCCGTGAAACCTATGAAGGAGCATGTGGAAGTTACCAAGGGGCTCGATCAATAGCTAAAAAACTCCTTCCACCTGGAAACTATTGGCCAATGATGTTTGATGAGGTGAACAAACACATCCACGCCTACCACCAATGCCAAAGACATACCCTAATCACCCATGTACCCCTGGAAGAAATGATGAACATTAACAGTTCCTGGCCATTTGAAAAATGGGGGATCGACCTGGTGGGCCCCTTCCCCATGCCACTTTCAATACTTAATAGTGGCAGTAAACTACTTTACAAAATGGGTCGAGGCTGAAGCTTTGACCAGTGTAAAAGGGAAAGAAATCATTGGTTTCTAATAGAAAAATATCATATGCCATGACAATGGTACTCAGTTCGTCTATGACCCATTCAAAGGCTGGTGTAAGGAGTACAAGATCCGTCAAAGTGTTGCTATCATTTACCACCCCCAAGCCAATGGGAAAGTGGAGATCACCAATCAAACCATTGTCAACGACATTCAATCGAGGCTCGAAGGGGTCACAGGCGAGACCCCATATGGTCTGGTCTATGGTTCAGTGGCAGTCATTCCATCAGAGATAAAGCTGCCCACCTTTCAAAGATTTTCTATTAGCAACGGACAACTGGAAGATAATGACGAGCAGTGCCGCTTGGACTCGGACATTCTTGAAGAGAAGGCATCTGGGAGGTCATCTTCGTACCTCTCAAAGTAAATATTTATATGCCCTAAATGCTTACTATCTACAACTAAGTAGATAGCGACAAGTCGGGGTCGTCCACAAAGAAGGGGGATTTTCTTAAGCATTTAGACACAAAAGGTTGCTATTAGGATAGAAGTAGATATATATATATATACATATAAAAGGATGTAAATGGGGATTTGGTTGGTTGGTTGTCCTAAGTTATGAAAATTAAAAGACAAGATAACTAGCAAAGTTAAGTAACTATGCTAATCATCAAACAAACTAAGAAAGGGGTTTTAAAACTACAAAAACAAAGCCTTGGGGGCAATTGATATCCACTTCCAAACCTAATGTAGATAATTGAACCATTCACTCATCCTATCACAATTGTTACCTATGGACAAAAGACCACAGATTTGACAACAACTAGCCTTCTACCAAAGACATAGCCATTTAACCAAACATAGCACTCATTAGGCTAAACCTAGAACAAACCACATTAAAGGTTCAACCTTTCATTGCATCTATAGGATACATATGAGAACAATCCACATTAACATACTTATCTAGCAAGAGTCACAACACATTATGCACAATAAGTTCTAAGTTTATGTTCTTAGATTTTCATGTAAAGGAGTTAAGGAATTCGTCACGTTTCTAACACCCTAACACTTCAATCATGAAAACACTTCCTATTCTCAAACAACCTATGGCATAAATGAAGTAAAACATAGCATTAAGAACATATGAATGCTAAATAAGAAAAGCTTCAAGAACGAGTGAAACAATCTATTAACTACTTCGACTACTTGTTGTGAAGATAAATCTTCCATCCTTCTTAGATAGTAGTTTGCAAGAGTGAATTCGATATCTCTTGTCAAACCTCACCAATGAATCCCTTAGCCAAAACATGACTAAAAGTATCCCATTGATGGCATTGAGCACGGAGAACCAACAAGCTTGGCAAAAATTATAAATGCTACACCGTGTCTAAGCATTTAACCAATTCATGCATTTACACAAGATTAGTCAAGAACGATCGACATTCATAGAATTCTCTCATTTGCTACAAGCAACAAATATGACAACGAGTTCGACATCATCACATTCATCTAGCAATTATCAACACACTAGCATCATTTAGAATCTCTAACTCATGCTCTTGGATTCCACATTAAAAAAGGGGAGAATTAGCTACTTTCTCCCAACCCTAACAAGTAATCATACAAGCAATTCATATACTCAAGCTTCCAACATCATCAATACCATTAACAATTCACATTCAAAGCTCAATAAATGCACAATAGCAAAAGCACCAAATAGATAGATATGGTTTTTACTACATAGATATGGAAGCTTCAATCCATTGATCCTAAGATAAAACTAAGCTAGACAATAAAAAGACATGATTAACCTACAAAGACTAAGAAAATAAAGAAATAAAAACTAGGGTTTGAACCCAGAAAAATTGCAGGAAGAAGAGGCTGGATTCGTGTTGTTGTAGAGGAGAGGATAAGATGAGTATTTATAGTACAAAAATCAGGAAGAATTTCTGGCCATTCGTCTATCGCGAGTCGCGATGGGCTCACGATGACCCCGCGACAGGCTCTAGTTCCAACACCATTTCTTCTTCTCCTTTTTGTTTCATATCCTCCTCTTCTCTTCACTTCTTCAATTTTTCAAATCCTCAAAAGCTCAAATACAAGTCTTCAAATATTCAAAGGTATTCTTCAAAGTCCTCAAAGTTTTCAAAGTCCTTAAACAAATTACCTTGTCACACAAAATCCTCTAGAAAAGTAATAAAAGCGTAAAAGTTTATTTAACTCTCCTTAGAGAATTTCAAGGGAAAATGCCACATTTAGAGCACAAAAGTGTACAAAAGTGAATTCTACAAGTCCTAATATAACCGTATAAAATGGGCACAACAGCATCCCTCCACGAAGCCAGAGTCAAGGAAAGGGTTAAACGGTATCATGACAGGAGGGTTCGAAAGGTCCAGTTTTCTCCAGGAGACCTTGTACGGAGGAGAAATGAAAAGAGCCAAGGAGAGCCGAAGGGGAAGGTGTCAGCAAACTGGGAAGAATCGAGTCATCGAAGTCGGCCCGAGAGGTAGCTACGTGCTAGAAACCCCCAAGGTGAATCGATTCCATACAGATGGAACGTTTCAAACCTTAGGATGTAATATTCCCCAAAATCCCAATAGACATGGTGAGGTCGAAAAAGGGCCCACTTTAAAATAGCTGTGGGTTGGAAGACTCCCTCGACAAACTAGTGTTGGGAGTCGATATGGTTTCTCTATTTTTGTTGATTTTGTACGGAATCGTGTTTACTATAATCAATTATTGTTCCTAAGAATTCCAACACGCATTGCCAAGGAACGAAAATTCCCTATTCTCCTCAAATAGGAGTAATATATGTTCGAAGAGCTAACAAAGTTCATCGAACGCGCATCAAGCACCATTCTCCTCAAAACAGAGGAATATATATTCGAAGGGCCAACAAAGTTCATTGAATGCGCACCAAGTGCCATTATCCTCAAATAGGAGGAATACATGTTTGAAGGGCCAACAAAGCCCATCGAATGAGCACCAAGCACCATTATCCTCTAATTGGAGTAATACATGTTTGAAGGGCCAACAAAGCCCATCGAACATGCATCAAGCGTCATTCTCCTCAAACCGAAGAAATATATGTTCGAAGGGCCAACAAAGTCCATCGAACGTGCATCAAGCACCATTCTCCTCAAGTTAGAGTAATACATGTTCGAAAGGCCAACAAAGCCCATCGAACTCTCATTAAGCACCATTCTGCTCAAATTGTAGGAATATATCTTTGAACGGCCAACAAAGTCCATTGAAAGTGCATTAAGCTCCCAAGGCATAGACCTTGTATAACGTCTGAAGGGCCAACATAACCCCTCAAACATTTTGGGACAAAAGGCCCCCTTGAAAGTGCAGCAGACGATTAAGGCACAAACCTTGTAAAGCGTTTGAAGGATTAGCAAAACCCATCGAACGATAAGTCAGAAGGAGCAAGTTGAAAAACTCAACATGGTTAGAAGGGCTCTAAAAATAACAAGGAGCAAAAAGTATTATTTCAGTAATATAAGGCCATAATGGCTTAGAAGTACATGGATACAATTACAACAGCTATTCACATACATCTAGAAAAACTACTACGAGGTCCACACTACGAGAAAAAAAATTGGTGCCTTCCGATCTTTGGGTAAAGTTTGAGGGTCCGAGGAACCTATTTCTTTGTCATCAAAGGGGGGCACTCGGCTCCAGCCAGAAATATTATCTCCCCGATTATATGAAGAAACCCTTTCTCGTATGGAAATACCAGTGGGATTACCTGGTGAGTTAACCCTTGGGGTAAAGCCCCCGGGACGAGGGGCCTCGGTAGGACCCGAAGCCCCACTCTTTCTAGGAATGGTGTGGGAACTCGAAGCTCTACTCTTATTCTTCCTTCACAATCTGTCCAACCACCTTTGGGTTTCTTTATAAGCTTCATGATACTTGGTATTTCTCGTGATGTTATTTTAATCCATTATGTTGATGGTGACCTGAAGAAAAACTTCAAAATCCTCAACTAGGGGGGACTTCGACGGTCATAAGTCGAAGCCCATACACTCAAAGACTATTTGCCGTCACTTTATAAGTTTGATGTAGCTCGGTATTTTCCATCTCAATCCTCTCCTTATCTCTATAAGCAACCCCAATGATAGCTTGGTTTTCCCGGATGGTCCGCTCGAGAGTAGGGATTAAATTTTGCTGATACTCCCCAATTTCCTTCTTCCATTCCTCACATTTGGAGGTGGCAGCGAACATGGAGGCACAATCATTTTCTACCACCACTCGATGCCCCCATGTTTCATGACAATAGCATTCGATGGTCTCTTCGGCATGAGAGGAGGACCCTCTTCCAGAAGTCTTAAAAGCCTCATCAGCAGTAACACACTCATTTATGGAAGTGAATCCGGCCTTGGTGGTGATCTCTTCGAGGACTTTGTTGTGACGAGCCTTGAGGGAGTGGTAGGCTCCCAAAATCTCATCCTTCACCATGGCTAAGGAGTCATTTTCTTCTCTCGAACAACTAAGTTCATCAATGAGTTCTTTTTGTCTCTCATGGAGACTATTGCGCTATAAGCTAAGCTCTTTGTATGCAACTTGAAGCTCCTCTTTGATCCAAGTAGACTTGTACCAGAATTGGGAGGCTTCGATTTGATGCTCCCATGCCCATTCTTTGATCCAGTGGTACCATTCTTTCATGACTTGAAAAAAAGAAGTCGAAAGAAGTACCCCTTTGCAGATAGGGGGGGGATAAAGTACCAAGTATAGAGTCTACAAGTGACAAAAAGTAGAAACAAGAAATTTTCATTCATACATAAAAAATAGAAAGTACATCTGAAGCCGTAAGGGGATAGTTCATACATTTCTTCCTATGCTAGGATTTGCCTGGGAAGAGCCTGAAGAAACAGGCCTGCGTTGGAACTTTGGAGCAGTTAGGGGGTTGGTCCACTCCACTTCTTGTCTTCATTGACCTCCAGATGGTGAATTTCCTCTGCTGAGAAATATTTCCCAGAGGTTTTCAAGTGGTCAAGCAATGGCAGTTTGATGCCCCCATCCTGGATGGACTTCCACCAGAGGTGGTTCAGCTGCCCTGGCTTCGTGTTGTTTTTGTAAAGATCCAACATAGTCACGTATTTGGAGGGGAGATCCTTGCAGATGGAATGAGGCAGGTTGTTCTGGGTAAATCCCACCAAAACTGAGGAGAGGGACGAAAAGAAGTCTTGGAGCCTCTTAGTCTTCACCAGCCTATTAGTGTAGGCCTCGAACATGGAAGCCTGAGAGCAAAGGCCGGCCAACTTAGCATTCTTGCTGGTGAGAGTTGTTTTAGTCGCCTGGGCCTCTGACGGCTTCGTCTCAAGCTTCTTCAGGCATACATCCTTCTCGGTGCTCAACTTCTCCACCTTCTCCACCTTCTCTTTATGTTCGAGGGCTATCTTCGAACGTTCGGCCTCGTAATCGAAGACCACCTTCTCCAATTCCTCCTTGAAATTGGAGGAAACCATATTTAGCTCTCTTTCTCTCTCTCTGGAGGTCCTTGAATTTGGAAGTGATCACTTTGGCCTCCTTTGCCTTGGCAATCTGGACAATGGAGCCTAGAGCGCTCGAGAAAGTGGGTGCCTTTGGGATGGAAATCAAAGCGCGGTTCATCACGCCCAGAGGGGTCGGATTACCCTGACCCAAAAGATGCCCAACTCCCAACTGGGAATTTCTGGAACAACCAGCTTCTGATTGAGTAATGGGGTTCAACAACGGCATAGCCGTGTTTGTTTGTTGCTTTTGAGGGGAAGGGCGAGGCAAAAAAGTTCCCCCCAAGACTGCTTGTTTCCCGCGGACTCATCAACGACCTCAACTTAGGCCTTCAAAACCAGGGGCTCGGAGTGAACTTCCTCATTGTGCCTTTCACACAACTTGTACCTCATCCTCTTTCCCAAGCTTAAGAATATCCGTGAAGTTCACTAAACAAGATAAGAAAAAGAGAGGTTAGCAGAAGAAGAAAAAACTAAGGGGTAATAAAAGTTAAAGTAGTAAAAATAGAAAATAAGGATGTTGGCCCTCTCCGGCATTGTTTGCCTGTAGGGGTTCCGAATCAGTTTTGACCACCCTCAAAATAGGCTCAACGGGCTTCAGGCCATCAACCTTGGTTTTCCTTTTCTTTGGTTTTTATGGTGTCCAATCTTCACAGTTCGTTGGGGCTTTCCTCTTAGTCTTCTTGGGATGGTCGCCCTCAACTACCTTTTCCCCTTTCCTTAGCCAGAAGGGGCCTTTGTCGATTCTGCCAGAGGGGGAGGTCTAATCAGGAGTGGCTTCTAGCTGTAGATCCAATTGTATACCTTCTCCAGCCAGGAAAAAAAAATCAAAATTCCTTGAAATATCGAGGGAATCACTTAACAATCAATCCCTATCAGCTATGGGTTACGATCTCCCCAAGCTTTGTATCCCTGCCACCTGCTGTGTGCACTACCAGTCTGCTGTCAGAGAGGTAGTATATAGACCTAAATAGCTCGTACTGAGGAGTAATACCCAGACCGCTGCATCAAGTCATAAATGCCATAACAAGGAGTATGCCGTTTGAATGTAGCTGGGCCATATTTACCTGGTGTTCCTCAAGAACATGAGAAAGGATGGGGGGTAAGGGAAAACTCAGCTCACCAAGATGATGCTCATAGATTGTGCATCGACCGGGCCTCATATCTCTGAGATTTTCTTCCACTCGAAGGACTTCCAGTCTCAAATCTTCTGGAAGCTTAACCCACAGAGGCAATGGGGATAGCAGATGAGAGATCTCCAGTGCAATTGGATGGGGGCTCTCAAGGATCAGAGTCAGAATTTTCTCGAAGAAGCAGGGACGGCCCTCCTTGTCCTCCTGAACTTTTGCCCAACTTGGAACTCTAGATCATGACGAAACCCATTTTTGACGCAAACCCTTGGGTGGCGCTGAACAACTAGCAGAGCTCTCTCCAGCCTCTATATCAGCTAAAGAGAAGCCCACGACCGAAGAAGGAACGGCGCCGGAGTCCTGGAAGTGAGAACTTTCCACATAGCTGGCAGAGGAAATTGACAGAAAGTAGGCCATAATGGAGTTTTTCCAAATGGATCATGTTTGCGAATCTCAAAAAATCAAAAATGAAAGGCCAAAAGATAGGAGACTTACTGGTTGTTAGCCGGAGACAGATTGGAGCTTCCTTAGGAGGTTAACAGAAAAAAGGTCTGGAAGTTGCTCTGAGAAAGAAGGAGCATTTTTGAAACTTGAAAACAATTTGGGGAAAAAGTGAAGTAAGAGCATTGAAAGGTGCTTTTATATATAGAGGGAATAAAAGGTAATCATTACCTCAGGCCGCCATGCAAAAAAAGTAACTACGTGGGTAAATAGGCTGCGTGCGGGAGAAAATCAAGGCATTCATGGGAAAGTGGCGCATGTGGAACCCAGTGTGGGCTTCACACATCCAAAAATAGGAGTGAGCATCACACCCTTGTGACTCTTCACTTCCCGTCTTGGATTCGAACCCTTCAGATTCTAACACAGATTAGAAGGCTGATTTTGAATACCCTATTCCTAGATTCTAGCTCTTCAAACCCTAACACTGATTAGCAAGTTGAAGGGTGAATTCCCCATTCTTAGATATAGGTTTCAAACTCCTTGGGTTCTAACTCAAATTAGAAGGCCGAAGGGCGAACCCCCTATCCCTAAATACATAGATTCTAGCTCTTCAGACCCTATCATAGATTAGAAGACCAAAGATTGAATCCCCTATTCCTAAATGTAGGAATTCGAACAACTTACTTTTTAACACAGATTAGAATGCCTAAGGTCAAATCCCCATTTCCAAATACTAGGATTTGAGCGCCCTCGGATCCCAACACAGATTGGAAGGCCGAAGGTCGATTCTCCTATCTTTAGATATGAGGATTCGAATGCCCTCAAATTTTGACACAAATTGGAAGGATGAAGGTCAAATCTTCTATGTGTAAATATTGGGATTCATACAATTTCATACTTTATCATAGCTTAGAAGCTCGAGGCCTGATTTCCCCTTTTTCTCTAAATAACTGGGACTCGAACGCTCGTAGATTCTAACACAGATTAGAAGGACGAGTATTGAATCCCCAATCCTTAAAAATATTGGAGCTTGAAGCTCCTCAGATTCTAACACAGATTAGAAGGCTGGGAGTCAAACCCTCTAGCTCTGTCTATTGGGGTTCGAAGGTTCTCAAACTCTAACGCAAATTGGAATGCCGGGAGTCAAACCCCTTATTCAGAGCTTCTGGGGCCCAAAACCCCCTGTGAAATAAAGGAGGCTGGATCCCCTTGGGCTCTAACACAGATTAGAAAGCCAAGGGTCGGACCCCCGACATATTAATCTGCTTGAACAATAGGTTCAAAGCTAATCTAGAATGGGCCATTGATGCATTGCAGGGATACAAAAATCGTACCCCCGGAACATCAAGGGATCCCAGAGGATAAACCCTCGCTTAACCACCAATTCGAAGCAGCCCCCTCTGAAGGGCGCAACGAGAAATTCTTAGATGCGGGCACATATTCAAACTTGAGATCTTGGGATAAATTCAAAGGTCAAACCCTCAGCTTTCTAGGGGCTTATTGATGATGTGTAAATCCGTAAAGGCCCAAGTAACACGGCCGGCCGCTAGTCCATAGCATTTCCCATTGGGTAATAAATATTGGGCCAGCCCAAAGTGGAAGTACTTGCTCCACAAGCAAACAAAATAGTTGCCCTACTTCTCTACGTATATAAAGGCTGAAGGTAACCCTACACACGAAAAACTATCCATTCCTAATTACACTCTTGTAGTTCTGTTTGCTCACTTGGCCATCAGAGCCTCTTATCCCCGGAAACCTCTGGGGGCTTTGACTTGCAGATCCCGACGGTGTAGCGGTGGCAGTAAATTGGGGCGCATCAACACACAACTTGAAACTTAAGAGGTAACTCTCCATTGTGATTCAATTCTTTATTCGATTTGTGGTGTATGATAGTGGTTGTGATTGAAATTACTTGATTAAAGGTTATTGGTAGTATATTGTGGTGATGTTAGTTTGTTCATTTGATCAATTATTGTGCCACTAAGGATAAATTTTAGTGTTCATTTTTTTCATTGTAAGTGCTCTCTTATTTTCTTCCCTTGACATATGTTCTAGATTGTATATATGCATTGAGAACAATGAAATCTTTAAGTGTGAGGGAGGAGAATTAGATAACACTTATGATTCTTAGTTGTTTTCATGTAGCTAGTAGCTCTTTTAAGAGCACTTTTGAAAAAAATGATATATATATATATATATATATATATATATATATATATATATATATATATATATATATACTTGGCTAAGTTGAACCTGAAAGAGAAACTTAGGTACAAATGGGAAAGGCCCGGATAGGTTGAAAAACCTATACAAAAGTGAGATGCCACGGTGTGGAAAATAGTTAGGGTGAGCTTGAAAAAGAAAAAAACATGTGTGAAGCTAAGATGAAAATCAGAAAGGCCTCCTAGGAAAAATGAGAGAAAATGAGAGAAATTGAAAACATGTTATGCTTCTTTTGATTTGTATTTGGTTGCTTGTTCGGTGGAGTAAGCTAGTTCTACATAAATTTTGTATACCTTACCTTTGATTTGGTACGTTGGTTGGATAAGTTATCTTAGTTTCTTTGGGGAGTGAAAGTTATGAGATTCTTACATCTTTGGGGAACTAGGGTAGTCTAGGAACAAATGTTAAATGTGTTGGGGAACTCTTTGCATGCTATATTCCACTTAGATCTTTACTCGTTCTTGTTTACTCGAGGACGAGTAAAGGTTTAAGTGTGGGGAATTGGTTTGCACTTAGAAGCATGTGTTAACCAATATATTTAGTACATTTTTTAGTAGAGTTTGTGTGGTTGATTTCTAGATTTAAGTAGGTTTACATTAACAGGGGTTAAAACAGCCTTTGTTGGTTTTCTGTTTTAAATCCCTTATATTATAGATTATTTATATCTAATGGACACTATGTCCTTACGAGCATCTAGATTTTTTTTGTGAGCATATTTGTAGATTGCTCGTCAGCACTCCAGAGTAGATAGTTGAAAGCCATTTGCAAGAATGGTAGTAGATTGTAAAAGGTCATTTGCAAAGATCGTATAAGACTAAAGACAACGAGTCAAAATGGGGTAAAAGATAGAAGGGTCAAAGAAGGAATACAAATAAGCGAATGAATTGAGATTCGAGAGTTGTATAGAGTCTAAGGAATGATCCGAGAAGAATTAGCATCCTTGGCTGGCACCGTTGAATTTTTCTTCTCGAGCGTTATAAAATTGACTAAGAGAACTCCCAAACTAGATCAACGGTTTACCCGTAGTAGCGCAAATAAGTTGAAAGAAAAAGTCAATTTTTGGAAGAGTCAAAGACTGGCATGGCTCGTGTAACTTTGCACGCCTGTGCCATGCCCGTGCCAAACAAGGAGATCGTGTGGCTAACTATGAGCACAGGCAGTACCCTTTTGCACGTCCTGTGTACCTTGAAGATCAAAGATGCAAAGACCAGCCCGTGCCCCGTGACGTTTTGCACGGCCACGCCGCTCAGACAACCAAAATGAGCTTCCAACCGGTGGCCGACAAAGATTTTCATGGGACGTGCGCTTAGTACCCTCGGAGAATGGCTCTAGCCCATGGCCCGTGTGATTTTGCACAGCCTGTGCTGATGTGGCACTAGTGGGGACCTTAGGATTTCATTAGGGTTTCTTCCACAATTGGGCCTTTAGAGGCCAATTTATCTTCTCCTATAGAAGGAGCCTTTAGTCTCCTAGGGTTTAACAAGTAGGTATAATGTAGGCTCTTAGTTTTTGGTAGTTACAAGGAAGAGGAGAATTCTCTCTCTATCTAGAGTTCTTCTACTCTTTTCCTTCTTTTTAGTTTCTAAGATCCATTGTATTTAACTCAATGAATGCCATGGATTTTTAATTTTTGGCATTGGTTTTAGTTCATTCTCCTAGTTTTTCCTAAGAGTGGGTAGAGAGAGAAAGGGGCTACCCCTTCTCTCTTAGTTGAATCCAATGGAAAGATTGAGTTCAATGCTTAGGGAGTAGTGATTTAGTTTGGGGATTTATATTTGTATTCATGACTTTTCTAGTTATTTTGTGAGATTCTAAGATCTCCCTATATTTTAATGCTTATGAATATTATGTTGACTTGTGCCTTACATTCTTGTTAAATGTATGATTGATATACTATACGAAGACCGCCGGTTCGCGAAGCTTATCCAGGGGATGTTTTTTATTTGCATTCCCAAGATCGAGTCCTAGACAGGCGGATCTAATTGTGGCAGTCACCTTAGTCTACTTTCATGTATGGTGCACTATTATTGTCCCCTTGAGAGTGACAACTAGGGTAACAAGGGGAGTGAGAATTCAACGACCGTGTGGGTGTATGCATGTGGGTCATGAGCACCACTTTGATAACCGTGCGCTAGTAAGAACTAAACTAGTATCCCGATAGGAGGACAAGATAGTTAGTAGAAACTTGCGTTGGCGTAATTTGGCCTATGTAGTTGCAACCTTAGAGTCACTATAAGGCGCCAATCCCTTTGCCTCTTTAGGTCTAGGGAGAAGCATTCATATTAGAGTGTCCAGGATGCAATTCTTTATGGGGAAGAGTAGATCTGTACAACTGGTAGGGGTGTTAAAAATACCCAGCCCACACTGCCCGACCCGTCCATCTACCGGCTTGGTTTAAAATAACCATGTACTTTTTCATTTTTAAGGACTGGGTACCCAGCCCATAAGTTTTACATTTTAACGACTCGGGTCAGAGCCGAAAAAATGCTATTTCCTGGTACCCGGTAAAATTCAAATATATTTAATTAAATTTAATATTATATAATATTTTCCACATATCTACTACCAATTCTTAGTTGTCCATCATTATGTAATATTAATTACTGAATAATGTGAATTAACATAATATTAAAGTACTAAATTTTCAATCATTCTCTTTCAACCCTTAATTCTCAATTGTTCCTTCTTAGTTCCGCCCTTTTTCTTCAGACTCAAATTTTCAGTTTGGCCCACGGACATAACCTTATTTAGCTATACGTCCAATTGAAAATCTTTACATTTGATTTTCACAAATTTCATATCAAACTTTATACCTCTCCACTAAATTAAAAATTTTAACACGGTGATTTTTTCTCATCATTTGATCATATTTTGTTAAGTTCATCCAAACTAGAGAATGATGATAATTAATGACTACGAACTTGTTACTCTTAGTGATCATATGCTGGATTTTCAAATGAGAAAAGGTGATAATTATTTGTACAAAAAGTGTCACGAGAATTCCATTGTTAAACTATATTGCCATCATCATAATGATATTTTTCTTGCATTAATACAAATTTATGTAATATATTGAAATAATAATTTATCTCAAGAGTTTAAATTTTAAACGGGTCAACGGGTACCCTGTTACCCAGTCCAATTAATCCAGGTACCTGCATTGCGGGTACCCTATTTTTTGGGCCGGGCCACGAGCCGTATTTTCAACTACCCGCACATGCGGGTACCCAGATGAGAGGGTACCCGCATTTGAACACCCCTAACAACAAGAGAGGTTGTTGATGCACTTTCCTAATTACGGAGGCGGTGTTCATAGAAGAAAACGAGAGCACCTTTGTGTGACAAACAAAGGAAAGTGTTGACTATCGACCAGACCATGTGACATGAGTATGAGGATAGGTTTATGCGCCTTGTATTTGATTGAATCTATTATCGAAATATACAACCAATCATGTGACAAAAATATCCCTAAGCGCTAGCTTTTTATAGTTTACTCTATTGTTCTTGTATGCTTGTAGTTGATAAGATAAACCCCCAAAAACCTTGTTTGCAACATTGACTATTCCGGACATGTGATCGGATTGTGACCCTATTGCTGCTTTGCATTTTTAACTTTTAAATTCCTAGCATCTCTGGGGATAACCCCAAACTTGCCACTATCTACCCTTTGGTAGTTTAGTAGTAAGAACATGAGAAAAAGTATAAATATTCATCTTTGTGAAGTATTCCACGAGTTATTACATCTCTGAAAAGGTTGTTTATTAGTGACCTCACGCAATGTGGATCATAGACATAGGTCTCTTTATATAGTAGATTGTATTGGTCTTTGGAAGAGGCCCAAAAATTCAAGGAAACCCTATCTGGCCGCCAGCATGGACCGTACAATAACATACGGCCCGTGTGGCACAATGTGCAATAGGGCATGGGCCGCCAATTGTGTGTGTGTTCTCTGGTCTTCTGAGTGCACGTGCATGCATTTCTTCATGGGCCACCCACTAGGAACGTCTTCTGAGAATTTGAACTGCATGAGCCATGTGATTCCTCACGGGCCACCGACTTGGAGCTTGTTCCCACCTTTCTGAGCGGCACAACTAGTGCAATACCTTGTGAGCCGTCGATTGGGATTCAATTTCTTGGAAACTGATAGTGCGGTCATGATAATCATCACCGGACTTAGGATATGAACTTCAAGGGACACATGCAGTGCAATATGGCACGACCCATGCTTCATACTTAGCCGCACGAGCCCTTTGAACGACATGGGCTGTGCAATTCGCTGCAGCCCATACCATGCCTTTAGCACCATCCAATTGGTTGGCACGACCCGTATACAAGATGACCATGCTAGTCTTCATCTTGTTCGATATTCGACTCCTTTCTCCTCTTGGCTCAATTCTATCTACTGCCACGTTTTGACTCGTGACCTTCTATCTACTTCCATTCTTGAGAATGACCTTCTACAATATACTACCATCCTTGCAAATGGCCTTCTACATTCTACGCCGAAGTGCTTACCAGCAATCTACCAATAAGCTCACAAAATAGAATCCAGATGCTCGTAAGGACATAGTGTCCATTAGGTCCAAATAAGTCTACAAAACTAAGGATTGAGATAAGAAAACCAAAAATGGCTATCTAAACCCCTAGTAATGTAAATCTAACTATACCTAGCAATCAACCATCCAAAACCTACTAGTAAATGTGCTAATTGCATTGGTTAACACATGCTTTTAGGTGCATATCCATGTTACTAAACCCTAGTGTCGTGGTGTCATTTAGTTCAAGGGCATACATATCTAGGAACTTGTCATATTGTAGTATAGCATTATACCTTTGGGAGGTTACAAGATACACGTACTTCATAGCACAGTAAGTTGTTGCCGATTCCTTTGTCCATGTAGTTTGCTTCTTTTGCTTAGTAGTTCCACCATGGGCAACAGAGGTGGATGTCATACTGTTAGTATCAAAACTGATGTAATGGTGTCCACGATTAAGGCACCGAGAATTTAAAGGAAAATGTGTTCCCCAAATACGAAAAGGGTTCATTGCCCACAGTCAATTTCAAGCTTGAAGATTTCCTCAAAGGGTATTAGGATATGATTTTTTAGGTTGCAAAATCTAAACGAGGTTTTTTAAAAACAAATCCAGGTTTATTCCAAATTGGAAATCAATTTCATAACTGTGAACTAATGGAGTTTATAATATAACCGACATTTGTTTCCAAATTGGAATAGTGTTAAAGACGCACACCGGTGGAAGGTTAGAATGTGGTTCAACCACCTTGTAATATAGTGACTTCATTTATTACAAAAATTGTCTCCCCACTCCCGTAAAAGCTGAAAAGAAGCACTCCTCATCCTTCTCAAAAACCCTTGTTCTCTGGCATGTTTCAAAAATCATTCACATTCCCCCATCCACCCTCATAGATTCATTGTGGGGATTCACTAACAACACAAGATGGTGACATCCATCACCTTCCCCGTTGTTTTTTCTCCACAACTCCACCACCTTATTCCTTAACCTCTTTCAAACCTTTGCACCAACACATGCACCTCATCTCTACCGCACATCGTAGTCCTATCTCTATCGTCGCCTTGGAATACCCATTGTACAACATCTCACTTTATGACGCACTCATTTTTTGGAGCGGTAAGGACCGTGCCATCGAGGATGGAAAGGGTAGCTTGAGGTGGACGAAAGAGTTGGGGCCAGGATTAACTTTGTTGATATGATGCACTCATTTACAAGACAAAGGTATCGTTGTTTTTGTTAATGCAGGTTTGTTTTGATTTTTGTAATGTTTAGCTATGGATTGTACATTAGTAATAATGTTTGTTATATTATTTGATTAATATTATATAAAACACAAAGATATGTTCTTTTTGCCGATTTCTATTAGTTTATACTTATTAAATCTTTGTTTTTAGGTTTCATCGGCAGACATTCGGTTGATGTTGAATCACCGTTGTTTGGAAACTATGGTCAAGGTTGAAAAGAAAACCCTTGAGAATTTGCAATAAGTCATCTACGTCACATGGATGACTAGGTGACATCCTCCATTATGTTATCTCTTTATTTATTTTAATATTCTTATCATTCTCCAGAGAGTTTTGTGTAACTTTGGGATTTTCTTTGCATCATAGAAGTTTTGGGGGGAGTCTATATTCTTCCATCCATCGTTAGACGAACAAGGTTCAGAAAGTAATGGCGTGGAGTATTAATTGGAAGAGTTTTTTTCTTAGCCAGTTACTATGTATGGATTTAGTTAGACGTACCTCCCAAAATATATAGTAGTTTAGGTTCATGAATTTCAACTAAACCAAACCCTAAAAACTAGTTCAAGTTAAGGTACCACATACCAACCTTTAGTAACATTAGTGGTGAAAATAACCCACTAAGTACTTTCACATTAGGTTTACATTTGATTTGTTTTCATTAATACATTAAGGCTTGCTATGTATTCAAGTTTAGTCACATTTCCTTTGCCTACATTAATACATTCAAGTTTAGTATGTTTTTCAAGTTGAAATGCACTTCTTGTCTTAAGTTTATTATATTTTTCTCATTTTGTCTTACAATTAGCTTTGTCTTACAATTTCTATGTTAGTTTCAGTAACTACTAAACTGTGTAGCTCATTGAAGACATGAAAATGCATTTAAGAATACATTTTTGTTGCTAATAGCCACAATTTCTGGTTGCATATATTATCTGGCAATGTCAGCATTTAAAGGGTTGACTGCCTTTCTGATTTTCAAACTCATTAAATTAATCAATTAATATAGAATGAAAACTATTCTGAAACGTCAACCGGTAAAGGAACGCAACCAACACAAAGTCTAATCAAATTCCAACTTCTCAAGCCTTCCTTATTCCGACACGTGATTTGACATCACATCATCTTCCAACGCCAATGGGTATCTCGAAAAGTATTTGTTTCTGATATCAAAAATCTATTTATTGATATTTAATCTGCCTCGGTGAGCTCACATACCTATTCCAAGTACAAATTTTTGGCATCGGAAGTATTTTCTATGCACGGCGATTTCTTCAATTTTTGATATCGGTAACATAAGATGGCGGCTAAAATAATTAATACTACAGCCTCCTTACAACACAATTTTGTACGCAAGTCTTATACCAATGTGCAACGAAGTGGTTGGATCTACGGCGGTGCTAGAGACGATGACTTGAAAACGCTTTCTAGGTGCTCTTTTCACCACCTTTAATTGCCCTATTATGCACTTGTGCATGTTGATGTTTTATGTATTTTAGGTTGATGTTTAAATGGATTTTGTTGAGGGTTTTTTTTTGCGCTTAGAGAGAAATTAGAGAAGGTAGGAGGGAGAGTGTTCATTATGTTTATAAACTTTTTGGAAATAGTTCCCTATAATATTATGAACTTTTACAAAATACCCCAAAAATAAAAATAATTACAAAAGTTCCCCATATTTATTCACCACCTTATATCATATATACCAATATAACCTACCTATATACTTGAGTAAATGATAGTATAACCCTCAAAAAACTTTTATTGCAAAAACAACTCTAACTACTAAATGAAAGTGCTAATATAACCCTTTGGAGTATATTATGCCATTGACTTGTCATTTTCGACCATTGACCGGCCAAAATGACCAAAGTGCCCTTTGGACCAAAGATGAAAATTTATTTCTCATCCTACGCTTTTTCTTATTCTTCTTCTTCTTCTTCTTCATACTCCTTTTGCCCCACCCATTAGCCACCACTGCCCGCCACCTCCGACCACTAAAACTACCACCTTCCGACCACCACAACCACTGTTTTAACGTCCATATAATCACCCCCACAATCCACATTTCGCACCAACGTAGCTCTTTTCCTAGTTTTTGAATCAAACCCACTTTCAAGAAGATACAGATCTAAGTGGGTTTTGATTGACGATGGAAACTTCAATAAAATTTTTTGATCCGTCAGCACCGGTTACTAAAATTTTTAAGGGGATTAAAAAAATGTCCTTCCCCTGTAAGCAACCGCGTGCATGTGCTTTCAGAGGAAGGGAAAATGGCCTAACATTAATAATTTAGTAGAACATTAATTTAACAATCATAATAATAGTGAAAGAAATAGTTCAAATTATATTAATTAACAAAAAACGTTATGTTCTAACTCCAAAATATATGCTACAAGCTAATCAGGTTCCACTAAATCTACCTAAACTCTGCTACAAACTTATAGGGTTCGACATCTTTCCCCGATGCCACCAATTTTCACTGAAGACTGAGGTCATACCCCCCTTGAGTAGATTTGTTTTTTGCTTCCATGATCTTCTCATCTGCCTTAATGATAAGGAGAAATTCAACATTATGTACATAAAAGAGAAAAATGTAGGCAAGAAACATAAATTTATGATTCTGAAAAATGTCCTAAAAAATGTACATAGTGATTCTGAACATGCTTTTGATAGGAAATAAAATATACACAAAATATTCATATAGACCATCCAATATCCTTATGACCAATAAAGAAAATACAAGAGGCAAAAAACCAATAAACATAAGCAACATTTATCAGCAAGAATGATCATGTCATTAGCAACATTTATCGGTACTATTTCTAGAACCTGGTCACCAGCGGCATCCACACCCGGTTTGTTATCATTAACCACTTGTCCATGACTGCGTTTCATATCAGTCAACTTCATGCCATGTTGCTTCCTGCTGCACCCGACTTGGAAAAACAAAAAAAATAGTTTTCTGAGAAGAAAACATTTCTACTCAATCAATCTAAGTTCAGTTCACTATTTAATCAATTGGATATCAGAAATAAGGTGCGAAATGATATAGTACAAGGATTCAGAACTAAGAACTGAAATAGGATAGAAACAAAGGGACTGACAATCATTCAGTACTAAATAGTTTATGATCAAGCTGTAAACAAACACTGCTGCGCTCATAGATGTAGTACAATTAATAAAATACCTATAATTTAAACACTTTAGCTATTACCACTAAAAGAACTCAGAAAAAGCAAAAGAATTGTGGGTAAATCAATAAAAACATTAAACATCAATATCCAAAATAAACTAAACTTGATTTTGTTTGGGCTGATTTCTATAAAAGCCCCAGGGTACAGTAGGCTAATTCAATAGAAAAAGGAAACCTTAGAAGCTTCACTATTACAGTCATTGCTGTATGTTTGATTTAATGGCCTCAGTCATCCTTCATAACATTTAGTGATCATATAAACTTTACATATGTTTTCTTAATCTTGTCACGTGACCATTACTGCACTACATACCAGCCAAATAAGTCTATAACAGGCATACATGGCGCGACATTCATTCATCCCACTAATCAAAAAATTAGAATTCAATATAGCATGAGCAGAACTACTTGTACATCAATTGTGTAGCTTAGAAGATAAAACACAACTTTTACACACGATACCTGGAATTTTTTCTCTTTTCAACTCAAGCTGTCAGGAATCAATTCAGGAGGGTTCCATTTTTGCTCATTGTCTTCCCTAATATCCTCTGCTAGAGCTAATGTGTGAGAAGATGAATCCATTAGAAGTTTTCAGGGATAGAATCTTACTGTAGCATAAAAACTAAGAAGGAAAAGAAAATGCACAAACACACTTTTTAAAGTCAAGTGCAAGTCCACCACATTACGTACCTGAAAAGCGTTCACTTTGTGGAGTTACATTCATAATATTTCCTGACGTGTTGTCAGCAAATAATTCTTCCATGTCCACTTCTTGAAAATCGCGGATCAAGTGCAACCCTTTTTCAGATATCCACATTTCTTTCTGTTTGTGCACAAGCAAGAAAAACGTGCATCAAAGTTGGCCAAGGTCAATGAGATTACATGAAATTTTACAGTAACTTGACATTAAATGGCAGAACAATTGATAGTAGACAGTTAGAAACAGTCTTGTTTTGATACTGACTTCATGCATGCTCAATGACATGAAGCAATAGGCACTGACTTCATGCATGCTCAACTACACGAAGCATACAAAAATCAGAGCGGATTCTAATTCATTCACCTTCTTTTACATCCATCTAAAGTAAGATTTACTTGCATCATCTCGTGCCATTTAGCAACTTGGCACAGGAAAAATGTTAAAGGATATTCTTGTCTCTGGCCTTTTTCATTGGCATAATCCATCCTTTTTCATTGGCACACACACTCACTTAATAATTTGAGTTAAATCATAAGTTCAATTGTTAAAAGTGAAGTAAAAGATCGATTTAGGTTTTGAGTGTTCCGAATTTGGAACCAATACCCATCCGATGTTTGTTATTCAACTATTTACTTCGCTTTTTAAAAAGTGAAGTAAAAGATAATATTTAACTTGGGTTATAAAATTACGTGGATGAAACGATAGCAGATGTAGCAGTGCTGGAAGGGTGGTAGAGCAGACGATATAGTAGTGGTTGGGGGTGGTGGTGCAGAGGATAACACGGGGGCGAAGCAAGTTTGACGGTGGCAGAGCAAGCTAAACAGTGGTGGAGCGTGGTATGCGGCAGCTAAATAAAGAAGAAGAGTTAGTTGTTAGGTGAATTCTCAATATATAGGATTAAGGTTAGTCCAAAGTGGGCTAACATTATATTGGGCCCATAACTTATGGAAAATTATGCTATGACCCAAAATTTCATTGCGACATTACCCTTCTCTCCAAAATACACGATTTTTGTTATTCTTGCATAAATATAGGAATAAAAATAAATATTTTTTGGGAAAAATGTTGGAAAGCGCTAGTACATGTTCTAGAGTAATTTAGAGTTGATTACTTTGAAGTAAGAAAGGGAAATCGAAAAGGATTACAAATATGTTCTTGCACCGCATTGTTAATAAATATTCCCTTATGAGCTAGAAAAATACAATGAGGGTGTATAGGGTACCATCACGTTCGAGCATGTTTCAATTTGGAGTTACGAGTAAAGTTTTTTACCTTTTGCACTTAGGTCTCTTTAAGAAAGTTAGAGTTGTCGAGTCACGAGATTGGCGAACACCAAAATGCAATTTAATAATATACAGTTTCAAAATTGCAACTTGTGCATGTATGGGTGAACGAAAGGGGATCAAAAGTCAACATTGATGGCTTCAACATAGTCTTAGAAAATTACACTATGACCCAAAATTGTGTTACCCTATAATCCACTTCCCCAAAATACATGATTTTTATTATTCTTTCCTAAATATAGAAATATTAAATAGATGAATTTTCTGGTGGAATATTGGAAAATGCTAGTACATGTTCTAGAGTAACTTACAGTTAGCTACTTGGAAGTAAGAAAGGGAAATCAGAAAAGATTTACAAATATGTTCTTGTGCATGATTATTTATATATACACTACTGGAAAATCATGTGCATAGGCACCGGTATGAAGGTACCGGTGCCCTAATACTGGTGCTAATTTTACCATTAGCACCAGTATAAACGTATAAACAACGATGTACCGGTGCCTTTGTAACTTACATCACCGGTATAAACATATGAACGTTGAAGTACCGGTGCCTTTGTAACTTAAAGCACCGGTAAACATAAAAATCGGTGCTCAATACCGGTGCTGTTATGAAATGAATAGCAAATGAGATAACTGTGAGCATCGGTTATGCACGTACCAGTGCATAAAACCAGTTATTCCATAAAAATCAAGTGGGAAAATGGAATATGCATGCGGGAAACATGAATATTGTAGCACCGGTATTGTTTTTAGGTTGTAGCACCGGTATAGAACCGGTGCTATTTGTACATAACAAAATTTTTGGCAATAGTGAAATTTCAGCATTATGCAATCATGTCCATTTCAGGGATGTTCCATTTATCCAATCATGCCTTAATCGCATAGTTGTGAACTTGAATTATGAAATTTCAATATGGAATTGCCAATTTTGGTTTTCAACTATTCCAAGATTCTTGGAGGGACCTGCAAAAAGTAAAAAGTTCACTGGAACGTCCAAATTAAAATCCACTCGATTATAATGCTACATTATGAATCCGTAAAGTATATACCAAGGCTTAATCAAAAAATTTATGAATAATTCTTCACAAAACACTACAAATTATCCTCCCTGTTAGAACTTCTTAACTTCCTAGTCATTTATAGTAAGATACTATAACGCTTGCACTAGCAGTTTATAAATTTTCACTAACACTTACTTTTCTATTTCAAAACTTCAATTGACCCATGGAAACCTAATATGAAATAAATTCGATAAAAAAAATGACGGTGTAACGCATTTTTGGGCAATAGTACAATTTTAGCAAAGTTACGTACAGATCCATTTTGGGGGCCCGTCATGCACAATTTATGAACATGGGAATGACATGACGTTTAATTGATTTCTTATGAATCAAATTACTTAGCTTCATTAACCGAAAAAAGTCCAACAATACTGGCCAGTGGATGAACAGTTCGGGGTGAAATTTAAAATTTTGGAAAGTGTATAACTAACACTGATATTTCAGCACCACTTGAGTAGTTATAGCACCAGTAGCTCTACCGGTGCTCAATACTTAGAAATATTTTTTATCTCCATTCTGTTCCGTTTCAAAAAAAAATTCCGAAGTAGCCTGATGCAGCTGCATTTACTATATGAGCATCGGGTCGACTATTTGTAGCACCGTAACTATACCGGTACTTGACACATAGAATTTTTTTATCTCCATTCCTCTCTGTCTCTAAAAAAAAAATTCAAAGTAGCCTGAGGCAGCTGCGTTTATAAATATGAGCACCGGGTCGACTACTTGTAGCACTGGTACCGGTAACTATGCCGGTGCTTGATACTTAGAAATCAATTTTCCTCTTTGTTCCCGGGTTCCAAAAATGATGAAAAAAAAATTCAACTATACACAGGCTAGAGCAGCTACGTTATATTCTATAGGCACCAATATTATTTTGTCTCTACTAGTGATAAAATGATGCATATATCTAAACCTTTCATTATTCCCTTTCACTAAAACTCAACCGTTAAACCTGAAACCCTACTATATCCCCCACTTTATTTTCCATTCAAACCCTATGTTTTTCCCTCACGGCCGCCGCCAGAAAGGCCAACCATCGCCACCGCTAAGACCTCCGATACTGCTGCTGATGGAGGGGAAGGCCACGACGATACCAGACGCCGCCGCTAATGGAGAGGAATGCCAAGACCCGATCACATCCTCAAGCCAACCACCGCCGCCACTATGCGTGGATTCTACTATGCATGGATTCACATACGCAAGCCCATTCACAGTCGTAAGCCTATTGTTGGATTCTACTGTGTGTGGTCTTAAATTGAAAGTCATAGGTAAGGTATGCGTGTTTTTTTGGTGTTTTGATTGTAAAGTTATTCCCTTTTTTATTGAATGATGTTTATAGAGTTGTAGATTTTGTATATGATTATGTATATGTGTGTATCTGCCTAGAAATAAGGTTAGGATATCTAGTTTTTGTTGTTTGTAGGTCAGGGATATCTATGATGGAGGGGATTATCTTGTTCTTTTTTGTTTGTAGGTTTTAAATTTTTTTTAAACAATTTCATTTCAGTTTTTGGCTTACTTGTTCATATTCAGCCCTTAATTTGCTATCTGATTATGCTCATATTTGCCATTTCAGAGGAAGTCATTTTTTTATTCACTGGAGAGTACATTTTTATCATCTCTCAATTTACTTGATTTTACTGAAGAGTTAAAAATCTGCTTATTATTACTGTTATGCAAGTTATGAGTGTTTCGTTCTAATTTAATTTTAACTGTTGTGCGTGATCTTTGAATTTAGGACATACATACACCCTCCTTTATTTTCATGCTAGTCTTCTTAAGGGATCATATTTCTATTGTTGAAGCCTTAATATATTTCTTGTGTTTTCTTAACACGCCTTTATTCATGTAGCTAGTTCATAAGAGAAGCTGCAAAAAGATGGGGTGGGAAAATATATACAAGAGACACTATTTTAATTTATTATGATTACAAGGTACGTCTATGTCTGACTCCATTGAAGGTTACTGTTGATTCTTTCTGAAAGAATGGTTTGTTGGCTTTGTTTTCTTTGTTTAATGCTATTTGTTGATTGTTGCTATTCGATTGTTTTCGTACAGAAGTTTTGAATTTGGTATTCATTAGCTTCCTTAGGTCTCGTTGATTGGAATTAGGTTTCTTTATTATATTTCTTATTCACTTATGTACTGCGATACTAGTAGGTGTAGCCTATTGAAGTGCATGTGGTTGCCACTTCTTTTCAACATTTCAAATAGTTTTCTACAATAATTGTCATTGTGAACAAGCTTCGTGGAGGAAGAATTAGTTTAATGTCATTGCAATTGCTTTCCATTCATGTAGTGTCCTCTAACTAAGTAATGTTTCTTCCATTCTTCAAAGGAGCTACGGCTTTAGTAGAACTCCTGTATTTCAAATGTGGAACTTTTGTAGTGTGTAAGCCACGAAGAGGAATTGTGTGTTCATTGATAAAACATATGTAAACACACCATGCCTGTTTTAGTGTGATTAAATGCTGCGTCATTATGACATTTGAAATTATTTTGTTTGACAACAATTAATTATTTTGTGCAGGATAGATATTTCCCCTGAAGCAAGGATAGATATTGTTTTGTTGTACAACTCCGTAGTTTAAATTGTGCAGAAATTGTTGGGGTTTTGTTGATTTGTAGTTGATGTTTAAACTGTGGAGGTGTTACAGTCTATGGGCCTCCGGAGCAAGTAGTGTTTGGCATGGTTTGTTTAAACACTCTTTGCTTCAGTTGCCCGAGAACTGCTTCATTTCGACATTTTAAATTACTAAGCATTAGTTAAAGGGCACTGCATAGGTTGTCTTCAATTCATGTGTATCTCTCTAACCATGTAATGCTTATTCCATTAAAAAAGTGTTGTAAAATGCATCAAAATTAGTAACACATTGATCGTTTTGACTGAATGACGAACTATATTAAGGTTTAAAGGTATTTTTCAAGCCAGTGAGTTTAAAATCACTGGCTGTAATTTTTTTATTTGTTGCCCAAATTCTAGCACCGGTATTTAGAACATTCCCAAACTGGTGTGTATGGTTGGGGGAGGGGGGTAAAAATTGGGCACCGCAAATTAAAATCCGGTGCTGGCATAAATTTCTAGCACCGGTAACACATACATATGACCATATCACATTATTAGCACCTCTCCCATACACACCATTGTGAAAATTCATAAAATACTGGTGCCTATGGTGGGAAATTACTGGTGCATATGGGTCTATTCTTCACTAGTGATACTATATTATGGACTTGGAAAATACAATGGGGGTGTATATGGTAGCATCACATTTGATCAGATTGCAATTTGGAGTTACGAGTAAAGTTTTTACCTTTTGCATTTAGGTCCCTCCAAGAAAGTTAGAGTTGTCGAATCACGACATTGGCAACACCAAAATGCAATTCAATAATATATGATTAAAACTTTGCAATTTGAGCATGTATGGGTGGACGAAAGAGCCTTGAAAGTCAACATTGATTACTTCAACACAGTCTTAAAAAATTACATTGTGGCCCAAAATTGTGTTACCCGATTATCCATTGCTAAAAAATATATGATTTTTGTTATTCTTGTCTAAATCAAGTAAGGGTTTCTATATTTAGTGTTTATATATAGAAAGTCAAGTAAGGGTAATCGTTTCTTAGTTAAAGTTAAGTTAGTTATTAGTGTTTATATATACAAAGTCAAGTAAGGTTGACCGTTGATTAGTTAAAGTGAAACATTTATATTCTTATTTATAAAAACAAAGTTAAGTAAGGGGTAACTGTTGATTAGTTAAAGTAATCTTAGTTATTAGTGTTTACATGTAGAAAGTCAAATAAAGGTTAACCGTTGATTAGTTAAAGTCAAACATTTTTACTTGTAATTATATATACTAAATCAATTAAGGGTTTAATGTTAATTAGTTAATGTCAAACATTTTTATTCTTATTTATATATATATATATTAGGTCAATAAAGGTTGATCGTTGATTAATTTAAGTCAACTTATTTATTAGTTAAAGTCAACAAAAGAAGTGAATGATTTTGAAAGTTAAAAAAAAAGAATTTAGCTTAGAGCGGCTGCGAGCAGCTGCTTTCAGCTCATGAAATTTCTGGCAATATTTGTTGAAAATTTTGGCAATTTTTTAAAAAATTTTTGCTAATTTTTGTCGAGAAGATTGAATTTTAAAAATTTTTAGCACCGGTTTTTGATAACTGGTGCTATTTTTTTCCAACACCGGTGTTAATTTAACATCGGTTTTTAAAAAACCGGTGTTAAATTTTAAAAAATTATATAGATTTTTTTAAAACTGGTGTTAAAATTAAAAAAACCGGTGTTAAATTAGCACCGATTTTTAAAAACTGGTGTTAAAATAAAAAATACCGGTGCTATTACATTTTGGGCGCCAATTTTCAAAATTTGGTGCTAAAAAATCGGTACTAGAGGGGGGTCTCTATGGTAGTGTACCACCACCCACCTCTACCATCGCCCACGAGGGGAGGCACAACAAAGGCCGCGATGGTTGAAATGATAGCTTATCACTTTTGGTTGAATGGGATCTTACGGTGACAGTGACGCCAGATCCTGGTGAAGGGTAAACATTGGCGCATGTTACCGAAGGCTCCCTGGCCTGCGCGATGTCACAGGGAACACAACCCACCACGGGGCGCAGCTGGTACCCTAGGACTTGGAGGAGGTCTGATGGCAATGAGGGGATGGGAGGCGGCGGCAACGAGGTCTGGCAGAGACGAAAGGACGGGCGGTGGGGGTCTAGCGGAGACGAGGGGACAAACAGAGACCTGGCGGAGACAAGGGGATGAGCAGCTGTGGCTATGATGTTGGTTTGGGGAAGAAAGTGTGGTTGAGGGTTTAGGGTTAGGGACTTAGGATAAAATCATCTTTTCAATCAAATTCGGCCTTAAAATGCTGGAAGGAGTAAAATTACGCTTACATCAACTATATATTGTTATATTTGCACTTTCAATTATTAAAATGTTATTTTGGTACTTATGTAATATGGTAGGATTATAAAAACATTTTTATCTTTATATTTTAATAATTGGACTAGCCGTTTGTACAAAAGGAATGGTAATGTCAAAAAGATATACTATATCCTATCTGCAACCTACTGAACCTTGAGATAGTTTCTTCTCTTCAATATGAGAAACAAAGGGTTAGCCCTTCTTAATGGTATGCTAAACTTATCCACCATGTCTAGTTTGGTAGGATCTACACCAGAAGGAATAACCCAATCAAATTCATAGACAAGCAAAGTAAGAAGCAACTGAATTTGTTTGAGGACAAACGGGACTCCAATACACATTCTCCTGCCTCCACCAAATGGCAAAAGTTCATAATCAGTGCCCTTCAAGTCAACATTCTTCTTTTCCCCCAAAAATCACTTGGGTTTGAAACTCAGCGGATCCTCCCATATCTCTTGATTGCGCCCCATTGCGTAAATGTTCACCACTATCAAACTGCTCTTCGGGATGTCGTAGTCCATTAACTTGCAAGTTTTTAGGGCACAATGAATTACAAGAAATGGGTTGGGAGGGTGCAATCTCAGGGTTTCTTTGATGCATGCTTGTAAATAGGGTAGGTTCGCGAGCTGGATTTCGCTTAACGCCAGCGTTAACGTTGTTGTGTCATCAATGGCTTCCTTGATCTCATCTCGGAGTCGCGAAAAAGCTGCAATTGCCCATTCCATTGTTGTACTGACTGAATCAGATGTAACGACGAATTCCTGCTTTGCATAGAAAAACTTGTACTCCTATTAAACGTATTTGACAAAATGACAATGAGTGCATGAAAGCAAAATACATGTTCTAGATGGATTTATTTTAATCAAATATATATGTAGAGGTTCGAACACGCAGTTTTTAAAAAGTAAAAACAAAATGGAGGGACTGGGAATCAGAGAGGGGCCCAATCAATAAAGCCTGGTTAGTCAACAATAAGATGGCAACTATATTGACTAACTTTAAACAATAACTTGACAACAGTTGTAAATTCGTTGAATTGATCAAAAGGTCAATACTGAACTAATCCATTTTTTACGCTTCAACATGCCATAAAATTTTTTTTCCAGGACCTAACTATGACGCCACCATTGAATCTATTGAATCTCAATGGAGTCTGAAACTCCATCAATTTAAATAGCTAGAGACGCCCTCCAGAGAACACCCAAACACTGCAACACCAACGAATCGCCGCCACCGGTACTGGAATCACCACGATCTCACCATCATCGGCCACCTGTAGGTTAGGCGGGGACCACCAACACGATCCCATGACGGTGGGTAATCCCCATCAAGAAATTATTCTAATATTCACAAATCTTGATGGAAGTGTGTTTTGAACCCTTGACCTATCAGTTATAGAGAGTGTGATTAACACTAAACCGGACCCAATTCATCAACATGTCATAAATTTTACATTGGTGTTTATCATAAGCCACAATTAAAACTCATTTATTTAAAACTACGAGAAAATTAATTTTTACTTTTCCTTTAAGAGTCCGTCTCCTGCAAAATCGTCTTACTGTAAGACCAGGGACTTACAGTAATTTAAGGCAAAAGACAAACAATTTTTGGGGTCCTGGCGTAATTAATTGATTCTTGGTGCCAATTTAAAATATGCAAAAAAGTAGGGGGACTAACCTGCAAATACCATAAATAAGGAAGGAAATCTGAGAAAAAATACGGGTTTGATGAAGACGCACAATGTAAAACACTCTTCCAAAACATTCTCACAGTTTCATTCGATCTCAACCACTGCAATCCATCGATCCAAAACCTTCAAAGATCAAATCCCCAACTTCTTCGATTAACAATGAACAACGACGATCAACAAGAAATCAGGTTCGTGATTCGACAATACATAATCAAATCAGTTTGTTGAAAATATACAATCATATTATGTGAATTTTATTTATTTTGCAGATTGGAAGATCAATTGATGTGCGAAGAAGATGATAACAAAACCGAAGCTTCATCAACAAGCCTTCTCAACAATGAACGACAAATTAATGTGGTCAACAACACAATTATATAAATCAAACAAAATTCTGTATAAGGTGAGTATGAAAAACCGGAATCATCATATAAAACCTGATTTAATCTTCTTTCAAATGTTTCAACTCCTATTGCTTTTGAATATTTTGATGCAGACTGATCTTTCAGATCAAAAAGCTTGTGAGTGTTTTAATGTTCAAAATTGATGCTCTGAACCATTATATGAAAATAATGTTGCAGATCAATATCAAGTTGACTAGAATGAACTGTTATGTGATGTTACTGATATAGAGATTGATGTGTTAATGAAAGTGACTAATGCTTGTGTATTCGATGTCAACTATTATTGAATATAGGCTGCTAGAACTAGTGTATCAGGCTACAAATAGAATGAGTAATTTGATTACGCTCATTCATAAAATTGGATGCTCAGTTCTGGCATGGGTAACTAATCTGCCCATCAATCAATGATTTCACAAGCTTTAGAATCTTACCATGGCTACACTTCTAGAGTAGCCCCTCTTTGAGCTGAAAAAAAATAAAAAGCCACACTGAAATATGTAAGTCATTAATGCATGCCTTGATGGATCATTGACACCCTTTTGAATTTTTGACTTCACAATTCCTCCAGTCTCCCCTCTAACCCTCTTCCTCACAACCGGTTTCATTTCACCAATAAAAGTTGTTTTATATACAGCAACAACTTTGCCACCTTCCTCATCTAAATCATCAGGCTTTCCATCAACATCATCAAACTCTTCATCAGAGTCATCCTCCTCACCAGACCTAACTTCATAATCATCCTCCTTCACATCAGACCTATCTTCATCACATCCTCATTTCCATCAGAATCTTCATGCTTCTCCCCACTCACTAATTTATTCTCATCATCATTATCAGAATTCTCCTCACTGCCAGACTTACAACTAATAACATCACCAACTTGTTGTGAAACATCACCAACTTGTTGTGAAACATCAACAACATTTTCTGGATCCTCCCCCTGGTCAATTTCTTCACCTTCATCAGAATTTTCTTCACTTTAATCGCCTCCCTCCTTCTCAGATTCCTCTTTAGCCTCTCCATCTTCCTCAACATCATTTGGCTTCTCACCTTCGCCATCAGAACTGTCATTAGATTCTGAGGCATCAACATCTTCAGACCCCTCATCACTTGTATTCATTTTATCATCATCACCACCAGCCTGATCATCAGGACCAGTTTCATCAATGGTAACATTAAGTGTTTGAGATTGAGAAGAAGCAGTACTGAAGATCTCCTCTACAAACAAAATAATAAATACACAGTCAAATAATGGGGTAACACAAAAATGTAATAGGATTGAAAATTTAAAATAGCAGGGTAAAACATATAGATTACCAGATAGAAGATCAGCAACTCCAGCATCATTCAAATATATCTTTGTAACAAAGCTTTGACTGGAGAATCTTCGAAGCTAAAGAAATATTTTTAAGAGCAACACCTATAAATATATTAAAACAAAAAATGTAAAAGAATAAAATTACATAACAAATAACATCAAATCAAAAAGAAGAATGTATAAAAAAAGGAAAAAAAATACAACCTGATTCGGAAGATTTCTTAATTTGAACAAAAACCTTTTTAGCACCATCAACTACATTTAAAGAAACATTATTGCATATTAAAAAGCAGGAGGCAAAAAATAATAAAACATCAAATCACAGAAGTATTCCAAAATAAATAAAAAATTACTATTACCTTTTTGGACAGATTTTCCAATTTGTACAGGTGGAACTGGGCTAAGCACCTTATCTGAATGAACTAAAAAATCAAGATCAAATTACTGAACATGAAGAAACAAAAAGTAAGACATCAAAAATCAGAAAAGAAGTTTTAAAAGGGAAAACTATTTTTACGCTTTTTAGCAGATTTTACAGGCTGAGCAGAATCGCACCTTATCTGAATGAAATAAAAAATCAAGATCAAATTACTGAACAAGAAGAAACATAAAGTAAGAAATCAAAAATTAGAAAAGAAGTTTTAAGCAGAATCTAGACTTACAACTTCACCTGAAACATATAAAACATCAAACCATAGTAATAAAAGGTAAAGAGTAATTAATGAAACATCAAAAATCAGAAAAAGATATATTTAAAAGAGAAAATTATTGTACCTTTTGTAGCTAATTTTTTTTCTAGGCAGATAAAAAATTGAAACATCAAAACATAGTGCTAAATGGTAAAAAATAATAAATAAAAAATAAAAAGTAAGAAAAAGAAGTATTGAAAATAAAAAATAATTTTACACTTTTTAACATATTTTTTACCAGGCTCAGAAGATACTTGACTGACACCATCACCTGAATAATATAAAACATCAAACCATAGTGGTAAATGATAAAAAGTGAATAATAAAAAATCAAAAGTAAGAAAAAGAAGTATTGAAAAGAAAAACAAATTTTATCCTTTTTGGCAGATTTATTACCAGGCTCAAAAAATACTTGGCTGACACCCTCACCTGAAAAATATGAAACATCAAACCGTAGTGGTAAATGGAAGGTGTACTCTCGAGGGTACGCTATGTACGTCTCGAGAGAGGTGTACTAGCCCTCAAGGGAATACCATCCATTGAGAGGTTACAAATCCACCCCTCTAGAGTACACCAGCCCTCGAGGGTATACCACCCCTCGAGAGAGTATACCACTGAGAGCATTGAACCATCCACATTAGCTCTAGAACCATTACCCATTCAAGGCACATACCCCTCGAACCATCCACGCCTTGAACATCAACTATCCACTTCTGGAACTATCACCCCTCGAACCATCAGTTCTCGAACATCCACCACGCCACAACTCGAACCATCCACCTTTCGAATCATCAACCATCCGCTTCGAGGGCTCCCCACCACTCGAAACATCCACCCCTTCAACATCAACCATCTGCCTCGAGGGGTGTTTATTCGAGGCATCATTTCCCGATTCATTAACCTTCGAGGCCCTGGAACCATCAATCATATCCCTCGAGGTATCACACCTCAACCCATCAAAAATCCGCCTTGCCACCACTCGAACCTCTCCTCTCGAACCTCTCCTCTCGAACCTTGTACCACTCGAATCTCTCCACTCGAACTCTCACCACTCGAATGCTTACTACTCGACCCCTCACCACTTGAACCTCTCCACTCGAACAGAGTACCACTCGAACCTCTTCACTTGAACCTATTACAACTTGAACTTCTCCACTCGAACCCAGTACCACTCTAACCTCTCTATCAATTCATTAACCCTCGAGGTCCTGGAAACATCAACCATCCCCCTCGAAGCATCACCCCTTGACCCATCAACCATCCGCCTCGCCACCACTCAAACCATCCACCCTTCGAACATCAACCATCTGACTCGACTCAAACCTCTCCACTCTAACCTCCACTGGAACCCCGACCACTCGAATCAGTACCACTCAAATCTTTTCCACTCGAATCCTCTATTTGAACCCTCTCCACTCAACCCTTACCACTCGAACTCTCACCACTCGAATGCTCACCACTCGACCCATCACCACTCGAACTCTCTCCACCAGGGGCGGAACCAGAATAATTATTTAGGGGAGGCTGAAAAATTTTTGCCCCCGGGAAAATTTTTCTAGTTCCGCCCCTGGGAAACAATAACAATAACAAAAAAAATTGAGATAACAATAACAAATTGATTTATTTATAAAAATCTAAAAGAGTTACGAAACAATAATAAATTGAGATAACAAAAAATTTATAAAATCATATTCATCTAAGCTCAATTTAACAAATATCCCTAATTGATAATTTCATAAACCGATTATGACAAATTGACAATTTCATTTTCACATAAAATTATACAAAATAAATCAAACAATTATAATTTCAACTAAATTTCAACTAAATTCCAACTAAATATGCAATTCAACATTTCAACTAAATTCAAATATGCAATTCAACTAAATTTCAACAATCATATATAATACAACCATATAAATTCAATTCAACATCCAATCTAAAAATCATGTTCACATATATTTAAGTTTTGAAGAAATAAATAAAAAAGAGAATAAACTCTAAAATTAATAAATCTTAGCATAAAGAGAAGAAGTATACCGGTTGTGGTTACCGACTTACCGTGGTTTGGAGAGGCGGCGGTGGCACGGTGGCGGACGGTGGTGGCTCGGCTGCAGCTGCTGACGGGCTGAGCAGGAGCGGGAACTGGAGGTGTTGCTTGCTGTTGCTCAGTGGTTCTCGCCTCTAGCTGATATAGAAGGGTTTTGCCTTGGGTTATTGGATTGGGCTTGGTTTTGGCCCAATCCAATTCCCTAATCGAATTTTTTTTGAAATTACTAAATGAAACGACGTCGTTTCACTAACGTGAAACGACGTCGTTTTAGTACTTAGGTATTAAAAATAGAAGGGCGAATTTATTTAGTAATTTGAAAAAAAAATTAAATTCGATTAGGGAATTGGATTGGGCCAAAACCAAGCCCAATCCAATAACCCAAGAAAAAAGCCAAAAACCCTTCTTCTCCGGCGACGAGTAGGCTTCGAACTGGTGTGCCGCCGCGCCGGAGACGTGCCCAACTCCGCCGAAAGACGCGCTCCCGCCTCCTGCTACCTCCGGCCGGCGATCGAGGTAGGGCTCCAGCCCTACCTCGCGTACCATTGGTTCCGCCACTGCTCTTCACTTGACCCTCACCACTCGACCTCTCACCATTCAAAATCTCTCAATTTGACCCTCACCACTCAAACTTTCACCACTCGAATGCTCACCACTCGACCCCTCACCACTCAAACTCTCTCCACTTGAACCCTATACCACTCGAACATATTATCACTCGAACCTCACCGCTCAAACTCTCTCTACTCGAACCTCTCCACTCCAACCCTCTCCACTCAAACTCTCTCCACTACAACCCCTTACCACTCAAACTCCCTCCACTCGAACCCTGTATCACTCGAATATATTATCACTCGAACCCTAACCGCTCGAACTCTCTCTACTCAAACCTCACCACTCGAACCTCTCTACTCGAAACCTCTCCACTAGAACCCTCTCCACTCGAACCTCTTTACTCAAACCTCTTTACTCAAACCCTCTTCACTCGATTCATCATCACTCAAACCTCACCCCTCGAACCTCTCCACTCGAACCTCTCCGTTCGAACTTCTCCACTCAAACCCAGTATCATTCAAACCTCTACTTGGACCAACTCTACTCGAACCCTCTATTCAAACCTCTCCACTCGAACTCCTATTATGCCTCACTACTACTTTATTTTTATTTAATTTTATTTTTAATTAATTAATGACTAAGCTATTTCATAACCCGTTGTCGACAGCCCGCACTTTGTGCGGGGTGGAGACCCCTAGTTTTAAGGAAATGAGCGGACCGTATTGGTGGGCTAATTCAGCTAACCAGGCGTGAGTATTCTGCGCATCGACGGCGAGTATGTTACCGATGATCGGCCATGCATAAGGACCTGGAGGCAGTTTCAGTTTCAGGAGGGATTTAGCCTTGAGTTTATGAAGGGGGAGAAGTAATGTTATGGGAGTTGTTAATTTTTTGGTGCATGTTGGCAGAATTTTGATGCAAGTGTGCATGTTTGAAATTTGGACACCGCGGCGGAGGACAGATTCTCTGAATGTGTCCTCACGTTGAATTAATATTTCTTTTCAGAATCGGTAGAGGACGCATTGTAATAATTTAATTTTTCCAAAAAATTTAGAGGACGCATTCGTTGAATGCATCCTCTCGTTGAATTATTTTTTTTCTTTTACAGAATCGGTCATCGTAATAATTTTTTTTCTAGAAATTTCCGAGTATGGTTATTTTTTAAAATGATGGTGAATAGGACGCATTCTGTGACTGTGTTCTCAGTTTTTGATTTATTTTATTAATAATTGTGAAGAGGACGCATTCTATGAAAGCGTCCTCAGTTTCTATTTTTTTCTTTTAATTTTTTTTGTAGAGGACGCATTTGTCACTGTCCGAAAATTGGTTTATGAGTTTTTATTTTAATGTTTTGTGAAGAAAGCGTCTTGAATATCGGCTTGAACATTTTTTTAATCTTGAATTTATTATATTAAAACACGTCCTGAATTTTTTAAAAACGCGTCCTGAATTTTGCAAATGAAATTTTCTTAATCCAGCAATGTATAAGCTTTTTTTTTCATATTTTTGTTTTTGATGAAGATTGCGCATAAGTGCACTTGTGTTTGTTTGATGATATTTTAAAAATTAGTGAAACGATAATTTTTTATCGTGGGATTTGCAATTTTTTATCTAGTCTTGAATATAGAGTAGGAATGAATTATTTTATAGAGTTGAAATGAATATAAATAAGAAGAAATGTATAATATCGGAAGAAGACGTGTGTAACGTAATGAAATGAGTGTTGAATGGTATGTAATGTACTAATGAAGGCCTCTGCAAAGCTTTCCACCTATTCCACATGGGGGAAGACGTATGGTGCGGGATGTTCATCGTGGAACAACCATCTTAGTAGATACACGTACATCCTCATGTGGAGCTCCCTCTGGTAAATCCTCCTACATATCGTCTCCTGCCTCCTCATTTGAATCACAATGGACATGTGGAACACTACCTGTATGTAATGGAGCGGTAGGCGACATGTATGCATGACTAGTTGTGGGAGTGACATATTCAGTGAAATTAGCTGTAGTCATATCATACTGGGAGGTTTCCCAATGTGATGGTCTGGAATGACTAGCGGTGGGAGTACGATATGCAGTGAAATCTGCTGTAGTCGTGTCATACGGTTAGGGTCCACCATGTGATGGTCCGACAATTGCTGGACGCGCATGTGAGGGTCCAGCTTGTGATGAACCAATGTGTTTTGTATGGCCCCGAGCACGCGGTCTCCGATCGCCCTGTTGACCAAGTGGAGCTAACGGTGGCTTCTGGTGTCATTATATCTCCACCAGGGGGAGGTTCCTCACAGTGCACATATGGCAGATAAAAATGCAGTCTGGAGGGCTCATGCGCATATTGTAGAGTACGTGTGGCAACACCATGCATTCCAATGATAACGTCCGCAAAACGTGGGGGACATTTTTCCAAATTAATATTTAACATGATGTGCAACTCGGTAATTTCCTGCAACTACATAAACTAGGTAAATATGCTAGATATTTAATATTGAGGAAATCTAAAGTATTATTTGTTAGCACTATTAGAAATTTAGGAAATACCATATACTCCATAGTAGCCCCGTCTCCATGGAAACCCTCAGGAATTGTTAGAGGTCGTTCTGGCTAATCAATCAGGGTTACCGTTCTGTGAAAATACCACTCCATGTATTCTCGACCGGGTGTGTATGGATCTGCACACCCAAGTGCATTTACTTGTTGCTCTGGTCGACATTCCAAAGCATCGATATATCTTCTCAGTTCCACAAGCCAATGCATGCCTAACCTTTCTCGATCGCCTCTAGTATGAAGCAGTTTATGTTCATCCCCAATGACCAACTTGGTGGGTATTGGCTGGATAAGGCCAAAATGCCTGGGAACATGATGAACATGATGGTACTCCACGACATGCCAGCAAATGAGGTCAATGCAAAGTAGCCAGTTGTTGCTACCGGATGTACAGTACCACGAGAGTTGTTGTATGACATCCTCAGTGTATGGTTGCCAAATAAACCGATATAACAGGTAGGTGTTGTGGTTAGGTAAGGAAAACTTTTTTCCCACCAACTCAATGAAAGGTAATCCGAATTGGCCTATACCTGACTGTCATGGAGAAATGTCAGCTGATCGTAGTACACTTTCAATACATGCATCGGTGATTGTGATAAATCGTACTGGGCTCTCCACCTATGAGGAATAGAATGAATTATGTTAGCCATTTCTTGGAATTTTCAATGGTTTAACAATTGTCTCTTGACTAATCGATATGTACCTGGACCCAAGAGCAGATCGTGACGGTCACTGGTAGTCGTTCTGCTGGTCGGATGGATGGTATTTGCTCCCGTGCCCACAATTGCCAATAATTAAAATAAAATGTAATATAATGTTAGAGAACATCATGGACATTATGTACAACTGACTAGATTGACCAATAATTTTACCTGTAGCAAAACAAGTGGCCCAGATATGGATTTAACTTGTGGGATTGCAGCGTCACATAAGCACTTGTACAAGTGTGCCAAAATGACACTCCCCCAACTGTACTGCTGTGCTGCACCTAGATCTATCATTAACGACAAGTAGAGCAAAGGGATAAGGTGACCGGACATGTCTGACATGAGCATTCCACCAACCAGCAGTAGAATGAATAGCCCGCTGTTGACATTATACCTCAGTAGCATCAATAGGAAACAGAATGTGCAATAAGTTTCCCAACTAGTTGGCCCTGATGCGATCCTCTCTGATAGCACTCGGTTCTGGTGTAGCACCCAGGTAGTCTATGCACACTCTCTGCCAATCATCTATATGCCTGCTAGTGTCTACACCAGTGATTGTGATGCCATCGATTAGAAGACCCCATATGATGTCTACATCTTGCAAAGTGATGGTAGCCTCCCCCATCGGCAGATGAAATGTGTGCGTCTCTAGTTTCCAATGCTCTATTGAGGCGGTGATGAGGGAATGGCCAATGTGAATTGGTGCGGAATCAAAGAGTCTCTGGAATCTAGCTTCACGCACATAGCGCATAACTCTATCAGGCATCAGATCAGTTCAACAAGCCCCATCGCACCGCCTCGCATGCAGTGCCTCATCCTCTAAATGACCGTTGTACAATGCACGTGCACGATGCTCCTGGTAAAGGTACAACAAATCCTCCTCAATAGGTCCTGGATGATACATGGTGTGTTCTTGTTGACAATCAGAATCACATGTCAAAATTAATCAGTCAAGATTTCCACAAATACTTATAATACTATAACATGTGATAAATATTCCACAAATGCACATTATACTATAACTCCTGCAAAAAAAACCATTTTCATGTGATAAGTATTTTTACCAAATCATACAGTAGCTTCTATTTTAAAAAAATACACGTAATATGAATGCAGACAATCAATTGAACTCGAAAAACAAATGAATTTACAAACTCCATATTCCAAACACGACACTAAACACGACCTCACCTAGGGATGCCTTTGGATTCACCCGACACCCTCTCATCCATTGATTCCTTATCCTTCTCTCTGCAAACTGACCACACCTCCTATTGCAAAAAAATTTCAATATCGGGAATAAACCTCCAACTAGCACACTGCCAAATTGATGGATCTCGTACATTCATGAAACCCTAACTATATTGTTGTACATAGGTGGTCTTGTGATATACCTTGTCACATAGAGTAGAAGGATAGCCACGCCTATTCTGCTAGATGACCAATGCATAGGAACAAGGGAAACATAAAATTTTCCATTCACGACAAGTACATTCCTTTCTCTGGTATTTGACTGTGTACTGCCTCTCATCAATGGTCCTTGTCACAACCCTATAAGTATGTGACGCATGACCAAACACGGTTACGATATGTCCCTATGCCCAAGTGTCTTGCTTCTGAAAATTTTTCCAGACCCTACTATGAAACACGGATCTACACAAATCAACATGAATTTAGAATCAAGAAAATGGTCTATGAACAGATAAAAAGTGGTAATGAATAAGGAAAGTACCTCCAATTTGTGGCATCCATTACCCTTTAGGTGAACATTTCAGTTGTTCACTCAAAAGTTGCATTGAAACACGCATTTATCGGGAGATTTGTTGTAACTCTCTGACAAATTAGTTGTAAGAATTCCCCAACATCGATCACCCTCATCAAAGGAAAGATACCACTTACTGCTATTATGTTGTATCAACCAATCCCAAACAGATGGTTCGATACTCTCCAACTCCTCCTTGTACTCCCTCCACCTGCTCTCTCATCTAGCACCACCAAGCTGCCAAACCAGAGTCTTCAGAAGTTTATTCTTGAACCTCTCTCCCTTAGCACTAAGGAAGTCGGGCTGAAAATGATACAAGCAAAATCGGTGGTATCCAGCTGGTTCCATCCATTCCTCCATCTGTCTCATTGCATTTAAAATTCCATCATGGAAATATGATATAATACATATTGGCCTACTATCACCACTAACCATGTGGACACGCAGTCTCTACATGAACCAGTTCCAACTCTCATTAGTTTCAGCGTCAACAATTGCATAAGCAATGAGGAGTATGTAGTCATTTGCGTCGCTCGTCATGGAAACTAGCATTGTGGCCTTGTATGCACCTATCAAATGAGTGCCATCCACAGAAATCACTGGCCTGCAGTGGCGAAATGCATCAATTGACTAACCAAATGCCCAGAAAACAAACTTAAATTTCCTATACCCATGCTCGTGTATTCTATCAGGTACGTTTGCCCAATCAACAACAATGCTCGGATTAGTCCTGACAAGCTCATTTATATATGTTGGCAACTGTTCAAAGGATTCCTCCCAAATTCCAAACACCATGTCAATAGCCTTCTATCAAGCATACCACGCCTTCTTATAGGAAAGGGTCACATTTAACTCTGTCTTCACATGCGCTTGTACATCTTTCACTATGTAAGAAGGGTTTACGTCAATGTGGTGGTGAATTGAATGGGCAATCATTACCGACGTCAGGTTAATGTTACCCATTGATCGACCAGCACCAACACAAGCATGACTACTTTCCCATTTGGTGATCTCCGACATGCCATGCGAAGCATTTTTTGCTGGCTTTAGCAACCCAATGACAATTACCAGTTCCTTAAAAAACATTCTTACATTTTGCATACCATGTACGTGACCTCCTCTCCACGACTCTGTGTTCCCTGTTCCATCTAGAAATAGCTTCTACCAATTCTGGCTCCGTCTGGAATCGCATACCCAACGCTACTTCACCAGTCGCTTGAACATAACTAGCAAGTCCGTCACCACAATTAGTTGGGTCATAGCCATCCTCATCATGGCCCCCACAATCCCAAAAGTAGGCCTCCGTATCAGGATTTGCCAAAATGTGGAACGACGTGGATACATTGTTCGTGCACACCACTTGTTCATCATCGTCCCCAAGATTTGAATCAGTTGATAAGAAATGTTCATCTTCACTTTCTTCATCAAGTTCCGCTTCCTCACCATCATCATCGCTACCAACATGGCCAACAACATGCTTGCAAATTTCACCCACATAATCATCATCGAAGACATTCGGCTCCTCATGATGACCACCATATATACAACCACTTGTGGACGGCTGAGCGCAATCAATGTGAACATACGCATTGGGTTGGCTGGGCTCACCAATGACAAAACCTTGGCAATGAACAAGGGGTGGTAAATTTGGTAAAGGTGTACAGTTATGGATGTTGCTCAACAACATCATGAACGTGCACGGTTAATGGTGCTTGACAGATTCTCTATAATAATGTACAAATCCACTGAGGACAATGCCATTCGATCAACAATTTTGAAGAAGATCGCGGTAGACTCGTCAGCTTCCACATTATAACACCGATAGTATACGGCCGAACCAATCAGCTCAGGACAATGGTAATATATTTTCAACAGATACCCCTAACTTTCAATACCGAGCATTGTGAAAATTAAATCAACTAACTTGGAGTGGCTTAACCTCTTTTCGAGAGTCACGTTCCTCTCCGGTATGGGAGGATTATAATACACACCCACAGTCAAATCAAACTTAATTTGACCCCCTTTGTACAGGTACATCGTCAAAACATCGTACAACTGCATTTTACAAATACATAACATATAATTCGATATTCAGAAAGACGGTTTTATTCAGCAACTTATATTCAACCGCTCGAACCGTAAACCGTACAGGATTCCATTATAGTCGGTCAACCACCTCATAAACTATTATCGATTTTCAAACTATTAGACTATCCTAAAACATGTGCTCATTTCCACCACACTAATGAAACAATTACTACAAACTTAATACAAAAATTAGTAAACAATTCACATAATCAATTCACACAGTCACGCATCCTCATTCAACACTTTCGTACAATCAGACAAAACATAATCATTCAAACTACATACAATCATACAATACATTCATATTAACAATATTTTTTCAGGTACTTCACAAATTAGAGTGTACATCAAATTCAATAACAAATATTATAGGTCAAATCACACATAATCATTCGACACATTCATATAATCATGTATTGTTCAAATACCTTTAGGAAAGTAAAAAATTGACTAGGCGAGTGTCTTAAACTCATGTAGAAGGTGATTGCAACGGAGGTCAATGTCAGTCAACGATGGTCATTGGCAGTCAACGTCGATCAATGGCAGTTAACAATGGTGAAAACTCCAACACAAGACTGGTAGACGTGTTCGGCTGCAAGGTGAAAATCAATTTCATCGAAAAACAACCAAAAATGACCGAAGATGGAAAATGGGAGAGCAAAAAAAAACTAACTGGGATGAGATCCGGCGATGAGAATGCCAGAAACGGAGAGCGGGGAGGAGTCGGCTGAGGATTACGGCAGCGGTAAACTACGTGAGAGGATTCTAACATGAGTGGGGAGGAGGCAGAGAAAACCAAATGTGATAACCAAGGGAAAATTCTGGAATTCTGAGCTATTACAGGAAGGATTGGAGGACGCATTCAATGAATGCGTCCTCGTCGACATGGCATCAAGGACATCAATGGCAGATTGGAGGACGCATTTAACGAATGTGTCATCGTCAACATGGTGGCATAAAAATCAGTGGCAAATTGGAGAACGCATTCACTGAATGTGTCCTCATTAACACGGAAATTTAAAAAAACAATGGGACTTTTGAGGATGCATTTGGAGAATGCATCCTCTTGAATCAGGGACCCAAAAAAATTTATAGAGGATGTATTTGCCAAATGCATCCTCAATAAATCAGTAAAAAAATCGAAAACTAGGAGAAGGTATTTGCCAAATGCGTTCTACACAATTGCATCCACAGTTCCAGAATTTTTCCACTGTTATACATAAGCCCAACATATACTTAAAAAAAGTATCATTGCCCTTTTTTAGCATATTTCTTTTCAACCACAGCAGAAGTTAGACTGACACCATCACCTGAATTACATAAAATATCAAACCATAGTGGTAAAAGGTAAAGAGTAATAAATCAAAAATAAGAAAAAGAAGTATTAGAAAAAAAACAATGTTTACCTTTTTTAGCAGTTTTGTTTCAGACTCAGAATTAGCTTGGCTGACACCCCCACCTGAAATATATCAAACATCAAACCATATTGGTAAATGGTATAGAATGATTCATAAAAAAATAAATCAAAAATAAATCAAAATTATAAATATTACCACTTGCATTCTCAGCTGAAGCAGAGGCAATTTGGCTGGAATGAATATTACTGGCACCGTTCTCTAAAAAATATAAAACAACATCAAAGATTTAAAATACGTATTATCAAATCAATAAACAATCACATAATAAAACACAATATTAAAATTTGAATAATACCCACGCCATCAGAATCGCTCTCATGCTCAACAAGAACTTTACCCTTATCGTTCATCGCTTTTACTCATTTAGCAGCGGCTTATTTTACACACCTCTTCCGGATAATTTCTTTAGGGACATAAGAATCAGGAACTGGAGATGCGGGGATAGACACCTCGGCCACTTTCTTATTTTTTTTATTTCTTTGACTCGGAGCTGAAGGAAAACCAAAACATTAATAAAAATTTAAAACATACAACAGAATTATACAGAAAACCATATAGCTGCAGTAAATGTAAGAGTCATCAGACCACAAATCCTATCAGATTTTCTGACAGGAACACCACAATCTAAAATAAAAGAAAACATTATTTATAGCATAAATGACATCACCACCCATACATGTATATAAATATCCACAGAAAGTCAAAAACATCAATCAGAAAGCAAGTTTAGAACTAGAATTCAGCAAATCAAATAAACAAAACAGATGATCATTAAAGAAATATAAGACATCAATGAATAAACTAACAACATCATTTTGGGGAAAAAATAACAAAAAATATATGAGCATACAAAAATATGTGAAACCAGCACACATAAAACATCATATAGAAATAGTTGATACAAACTAGTAAACACTAGCACCATTATCACACATAAAACCAAACAGTACAAAGAAACATCAGTTCAAAAACTAGTAAAGTCAAATAGAATACTTGTATCATCAAATCAGAACTGTAAAGCATTAAATAAAAACATATATATTAAAAACATCAACTGTTATACTTCAAGCATCACTCTTACTGAAAATTTCGATAGAATCACTGTAATATAAAAATCATACAATAATGACAATAGAAAATACATATAATAAGAACTACATACATAATACAGTTCCAATAGAAACATTAATTACAACATCTCACAAACAGAAAATGAAGTCAAATGAAAACCTTGAAACATCATATTCAAACATTAAAATATCATGTAAAATCCTAGACAAAAAAATGAACAAATATAGTAATAAATTCAAATATTCCTGCCAAACAAATAAAAAAAGTAACAAACCTTGAGAAGAAGTCTTCCTCTTCTGCTTTACATCAACCTTCGAAGAAATGGAAGGCTGGGAGTATGATTTTGCAATTTCAACACCGCATCGTCTATACAACAAGAATCAACAAGATCTCATTCCTTTGACATCTACAAAATGATAAACATGAAAAATAATACAATTAAAAACAATCGACATCAACATGCATGTGAGAACCTTCAGCTTTACAATTACCTCTTTAAATACGATAACAACCTCCGATCGAAGAGAGTAATAATTGCAAAAAAAAATGGACAGAAAGCTCAGGTTTCACCAAAAAAATCTTATTACACAATAAAATGGCTAAAAGCGAAGATTATCGGCCGGAAGAACAAATCTAGGTCATCATACCTGATGAAGAACCGAACCGATTATCAAGCAAAAATGGATGAAACTCCAAAAACTGGACTAGAACAACCGATTACACTCACATGAGACACGATCGAATGCATATTAAGCAACAAGAATGGATGAAAGTACAGAAATCGCGGCGGGAATAGCAAATCTAGGTCGCCAGAAAAGGGGGAAAAAGGGAGGGAGAGAACGAATCTATTTTTTGAGAGAAAACAAAGCGGTTTTGGAGAGAGAAATAAAAAAGTAAGAATGAGGGGAAGACAAAGAGATACTGAACAGTAAATGTATGCTCATATTTATTTTACTTACAATTCAGTCCCTAAAAAATGAAAACTATAATTAATACTCTATCCCAAATTAAGTATGTATTATTTATAATTTAATCCATGGTCTCGCTGCGAGACCGTATCACACAAGACTTTACCTTCCTTTAAATATTTACTTTTAAAATAAGTAATTTTAATCACTTTACCAAACATTTAAAAATGCTTAGCTTATAAGCAAACAAATTATAGTCCTACAAAACAAGCCCTAATGTTAGAAAAGAATGTCAATTTTATATCACTATATTTTTAGGCAAATATTTTGGTAAAGACCGTCTTTCCATAGGCTTATGGAAAGATGAAGTTTAATTAGAATAATAGAAAACTTAAAGTTTTTAGCTGTAATATAAAAAATTTATTATGCAACAAGCACTAATTATAAGTTCCATGACCCGATTAATGCAATCTGAAAATTCTATTTTCATTTCTTCTAATTCACAGTTTAAACTTTGGTCTTTCCATAATTTTTGGAAAGATCGTCTTTCAAGAGACATACTCGTATTTTAAACCTAAATTGTACTTTTAATTATCATATATTAAATATGTAATAAACCATGCAAAGTCCAGATTTGGTTGATTGGCAATGTGGTAATTATGCAAATATGGTATTATTGAGTTGCAACATCAAAGAAGCAATTTGGTGAAATAAGGAAAGGTTGAAGAATGAATCCGAGAAGTATACATCTCGTCCAAGTTATATTTGAGTTGGAGAATATATCAGTTCCTATATTTATGGGATTGGATTAATGTTATGGAATTGGAATATTCAGTTATATTTAGGATATGGATGATATATTCTGGTTATTCTAATTCCTTACTTAAATGGATTAGATTTGGTAATTCTTATCTCCAAGAGATTTGATTGTAATCAAAATATTATATGGAGAAGGAATTACATTTGCACAAGACTGCATGCTTAAGAAGACTTTCCATGTTGAAACAATGGAAATGTGAAGCGTAAAATGATTTAATCAATTGAAGGTATTGCGTAAATATTGAGTTATGGAATATTGGAGATTTCGAAATACATTATTTTAGGCGTGTGATTGAAGTATATTGGATTTATAGAAAATTCCTATAATTATGGATTTGGATTTATGTAATGTTATGGGATAATTGAGATAAGGAAAATCCTTTTATTTATGGGATTTGGATATGCTTCAAAAGCATATTTGGAAATGTAATCTTTTGAAGACAAATGTGGAGAATTCCATTCTGCTCATGATATATATATTGATGGACAGCACGACTGTGCCACTCACGAATTTATTGAAGAAAAATCTGCATCTAGATTTTTCTCTTTTAAGAGGCACTGTAGAGTCATTCGTCTGTGTTCCAACATGAACTTAAACTGTTGATCAAGTTCATAATCATATACCTTAATTCCTTGGGAGGAAGAGATCCAGTGTTAATGAGTTTCGAGGTCAGGGGGAGTCTGATCAAGGCGGATCGGTAGCAAGGGGAGCTTGCAGAATACACATGTTATAATTAGTTAAGATAAGTATATTGTATGGTGTACTTTGTATAGTATCTTTTTTATTAGTGTATTCATTCGGAACTGGGCATGGCCCAGCAGATGTAGGTGGATTTCACCGAACTGCATAACCAAATCTCATGTGTTCATGTTTCAATTTATTGCATACTTGGTTAGATAGGCTATGCTAGAACATGGTATTAATTATTAAATTAATTAGGTAAAACAAAAATTCAATTGGTGTCAGAGCTAAGTCACTTGTTTTACCTTGGTTTTGACAAGGAAAGTGTGATATGTTTTTACCAATGGCGACCAGAGAATGAGCTTCTGTGTCTCGGCCACCACTGCTGGAAGGAACAAATTACAACTATTGGAAGGCTCGCATGCGGGTGTTCATAAATTCACTGGATGAATTGGCTTGGTACTATGTTGAAACAGAATCGAAACCCCCTATTGTTGGAAGTTATGAAGGAGGAGAATCTAGTTCTAAAGAGCTAATAGTTAAGCCTAAAGATTCATGGACACCAGTTGAAAAAATGGGTGGCTTGGCGAAATCCAAAGCATTAAATACAATCTTTGTAAGTGAATCAAAGCTACAAATTTTGGCCACAAAATTTGAAGAGCTGAAAATGGAAGAAGACGAGACTATTGCAGTATTTAATGGAAGACTCAGAGACATCACAACTATGTCACATCATTTGGGAAAAACTTACAGAGAGTCAGAATTGGTGAAGAAGCTGCTGAGATCACTTTCCCAAAGATTTTCCATGAAAGTAACATCAATAGAAGAAGCAAGGGACGTGGCTATAATAAATTTAGATGAGTTGATGGGATCACTACAAACCTATGAAATGACGTTGGATCATCCAACGAAGGAGGATAACGATGATGAAAATGAAGACCTTGCCTTCATCACAAAGAATTTCTCAAAAATACCGAAGAAAGTGGTAAATAATAATTCCCAGGAAAGGTTTAATGGGAACAGATCATGGTTTCAAGACTTTGGAAACAATCATGGATCAAGGATGGAGCAAACCCCTCAGAAATCCTCAAGAAATCAAAATGGCGAATTAAGGCAGTCAGAAACGATACAATGCAGAGAATGTGAAGGGTATGGACATATCCAGACTGAATGTGCCGACACTCGGAAGAAGCATGGAAAATCATATGCACCCTCATGGAGTGAATATGAAGAAGAGAAGAACTATGAAGAGGAATTGACCAACAGTCATATGGCTTTTGGAGAAAAACTTCAAGGAGACTCAAAACTTGGAACTGAATGTTCCAACATCGGACAAGAAGAAGTGGATCGATGTTCCAACATGGTTCTGGTTGCTGAAGTCTGATGTTCCAACACAGATAAGGTAAGTGAAGAATACTCCTCGAGTGGTGACGAAGAGAATATTTTGAGTGATGAGGATGTCTATGCTTCTTATGAAAAGATGTATGAAATGTGGTTGAAAGTTGCTGATACTAACATACTCTTACAAAGGGAGAAAAACCTTTTAGCTGAAGAAGGAATAGAGATGACATCCCTAGTAGAAGGACTCCAAAAGGAAATGAAAGTGTTGAATTTAAATTTGATTTTGATGAAAAAAAGGGTTGAAGTTGCTGAGATAGCTATTAAAAGATTGAATTCTGGAAGCCAGTAGTACTAGTTCAAGACCTAAGGTTTGAGAGGTACAGTTCGAGAGGTACGGTTTGGGAGGTACAGTTTAAGAGGTACGGTTCAAGAGGTATAGTTCAGGAGGTTCGGTTCGGGAGGTACAGTTCGGGAAGTACAGTGGTTCGAGAGGTACAGTTCGAGAGGTACAGTTTGGGAGGTACTGACTCAGTTGATGAGGTTCGAGAGGTAAAAGTTCAAGTGGCACTAGTTCGAGAGGAGGGTTCGAGAGATACTGGTTCAAGAGGCACACGTTCGAGAGGTACATGTTCCATTATTACTAATTCAAGAGGAGGGTTCGAGCGGTAAAGGTTTCAGTGGAGGTTCGAGAGGTGAAAGTTTTCAGTGGAGGTTGGAGAGGTGAAGGTTTTCAATGGAGGTTCAAGATGTGAAGGTTTTCAGTAGGAGTTCGAGAGGTCATGGTATTCAGTGGAGGTTTGAGAGGTGACAGTTTCAGTGGAGGTCCGAGGTGTGAATGTTTCAGTGGGGGGTTCGAGAAGAGACGGTTTCAGTGGAGGTCCGAGGTGTGAAGTTTTCAGTGGGGGTTCGAGAGGTGAAGGTTTCAGTGGGGGTTCAAGAAGTAACTTCTGGTGGCATCATATACATATATATATATATATATATATATACTTAGTTTAATTCAGTTCATGCAAAGGCGATGCAAACACACACCTCAACTAGACTTGGCTTGGGCAACCTCCGTTTCTACGTTTCCACCGCTAACCCGTTGTTCTTATTTGGGTAAGAAATATCTTAAGGCTGTAATTTTGAGAAGGCAATAACTATTATTTATACTAGATGAGGACATATGGTTCTAACACCTAAACCTAGAATTTTATCCATTTAACCCTCATTTGGATAAGTTCTTATGTCCACTTGCGGAAGTTCGCTTTTGGATAAATTTTCACGTCCACTTGCCTGACTTTCTCTTCCCGGTATTTTATTATAATTATTTTTTAATAACTGGAAATATTTGGTAAATTAGATAAGAGACTGAAATATTTGGTTAAAAATCTAGTTATTATAAGCACACTGACTCCATTATGGTCGGAGTTTTCACAATCTCCCTCCCCCCTTAATGAATTTTTTCTCCAAAATTCCTATTTCTCGTGAACAACTCTGGGTAATTATTCCTCATGTCAGCTTCCAACTCCCAAGTTGCTTCCTCAACCTTATAATTTCCCCACAACACCAAAACCATAGGAATCTCCCTAGTTCGCAAGGTCTTGATTTTTTGGTCCAATATCTTTACAGAATTTTCCTCATGCATCAACTTTTCATTCACTTCTAAATCTTCATGGTTTAACACGTGTTCGGGGTCAGGGTGGTACTTCTTCAGGAGCGACACATGGAAAATATTATGTAATTTCCCCAACTGGCTAGGTAGGTTAAGTTGGTACCCAACTGGCCCGACTCGTTGTACAACCTCGAAAGGGCCAATGTACCTAGGACTCAGTTTTCCTTTCTTATCATGCTGAATGAGACCCTTGTGAGGGGTTACCTTCAAAAATACCTGGTCACCCACTCCAACCTCCAAATCCCCCCTTCGATGGCCAGCATAACTCTTCTGTCGACTTTGAACCATATGTAAGCACAGATTTATCAGCTTGTGGATGGGCACTGGTACTAAAATTCAATTTGATTCCCAATGCCGTTTGCAGTTGTCTCTAGAAGCTGGAAATGAATCTTTGGTCCCTATCATACACAATAGTTATTAGCACTCCTTGCAATCTTACGATATCCTGGGTGTATATGACAGTCAGTTTCTCTAAGGAGTATTTAACGTTGATCGGTAGAAAGTGAGCCGATTTAGTCAACCTATCAACCACCACCCATATTGCATTAAAATTGTTCGGTGTTTTGGTTAGTCCCATCACAAAGTCCATCGTGATATGATCACATTTCCATTTGGGAATCTCCAATGGTTGTAATAAACCTGATGGTTTCTGATGCTTGGCCTTAACCTGCTGACACACCAAACAACACGCTATGCATTCTGCTATGTCCCTCCTCATATTATCCCAGCAGTATTGATGTTTTAGGTCTTGATATGTTTTGGTCCCTCCTGGGTGTACCGTATACTTTGACCGGTTAGGTTCCTCCAACACTCTTTGTGTGATCGCTGAATTTTGGGGTAGGTAAAACCTACCTCTACAGATCAGCACTCCGTCACTGTCCATTTAAAAGTCCGGCAACTTCCCTTCAGCGATAAGCTTTTTCTTCTTTACCAATGATTCATCCGACTCTTGAGCCCTCTTAATCTTAGTGGGTTAAACAGCTTGTACCTTTAGATTGAATAATACAAGTCGGTCAGGTTTAGCCTCGCATTCCCAATTCTCAGCCCGCGATAACAACTCCATATCCTTTATTCAGATATGCGCCAAATTCACATTCCGGCTTAGTGCGTCTACCACTACATTCACCTTGCCAGGATGATAATTGATCACACGGTCAGAATCTCCCAAAAACTCCATCCATCGACGTTGGTGCATATTCAGGTCCTTTGGGGAAAATAGGTATTTCAGGTTCTTATGGTCTGAAATTACCTCAAATGTGACTCCATATAAGTAATGTTGCCATTTTTTTGAAGTAAACACCACTGCAGCTAGTTCTAATTCATGGGTGGGGTAATTCTTTTCATAAGGTTTCAACTTCCGAGAAACATATGTAATCAAGTGGCTCATTTGCATTAATACGCATCCTAGATCATCTCCTGAAGCATCGGTATACAATATGAATCCATCATTTCCGTCAGGTAGGGCAAGAATTGGGGCAGTGGTCAAACGCTTCTTCAATTCTTGGAAACTAGATTCAGTTTTCTCATTCCATTCGTACTTAACTCCATTCTTAGTCAAGCGGAACAAAGGGGATGCTAGTTTAGAGAAGTCTTTAACGAAATGCCTATAGTACTCTGCCAGTATAAGAAAGCTCCAAACTTCCAAACTATTGTTCGGCACCCTCCAATTTATTATTGTCTCAACTTTAGAGGGATCCACAAATATTTCTTCCTCACTAATCACGTGCCCCAAATTGTTCACTTGGTTTAGCCAAAATTCACATTTGCTAAACTTGGCATACAATCTGTGTTCCTTAAGCAATTGTAATACCTTCCTCAAATTTCATTCATGCTCCCGATGGGATTTGGAATAGACCAGGATGTCATCGATATAAGATGACAACAAACTCGTATAGGTATGGCTGAAATACTCGATGCATGAGGTCCATAAAAGCGGTTGGTGCATTGGTTACTCCAAATGGCATTACCGGAAATTTGTAATGACCATATCGAGTATTGAAAGTTGTCTTGGGTATGTCCTCCCTCTTCACTCGCAACTGGTAGTACCCTTGTCTTAAATCTAATTTGGAAAATATGACTGCTCCTTGGAGTTGATCGAACAACTCCTCAATAATGGGAAGAGGGTACCTATTCTTAATTATCACATTGTTTAAGCCTCGATAATCGATACACATCCGAAGAGAGCCATCTTTCTTCTTAACAAACAACATTGGGGCTCCCTAGGGCTAGGTACTCGGTTGAATGAACCCCCGAGTTAATAAATCTTCTAGCTGTAGTTTCAACTCTTGTAGTTTTAGCGGTGCCATACGATAACGAGTTTTAGAAATAGGTGCGGCTCCTGGTATCAGATTAATGGTAAACTCAGTCTCCCTTTCAGGAGGAAAACTTACAAGTTCCTCCGGAAATACCTTAGGGAAGTCTTGGACAACAGTTATATCTTCTCCCTTTAATTGGTCTACTAGCTTATTCAAGATATAAGTTAATATTCTAGTTTCTCCTTTACAAATCATTCGTCGAGCCTTGACGCCATCAACTAGTAATGAGGAGGGTCTCTTTCTTCCCACAACCACTTCAATCGGAAATTCCCTGGCCGGCACAGCTTAACTTCCTTTGTATGACAATTTAACTTGGTATAATTTTTTAAAAGCCAATCCATTCCAAGTATTACCTCATATCCATTTAAGGGTAGAAACATTAGTATGGGTAATTCCCCACGCCCCACATTTACCCCACCATTTCTACATACCCGTCCAGTTAGACTTTTAGCATCGTTTGTGGGAGTGCTAACTTCCAACGTATAGGGTAAGTTCTCTATCTTATCTTCCATATTTTCAAGAAAGGAATAACTAGTAAAAGAATGAGAAGCACCTGGATCTATCAAAACTTTAGCAAGTATACCCAACATAGAGAGGGTACCTTCAATGACCTCAGTCAAAACCGGAGCCTCATTATCCTCCATCGCGTAAACACGAGCCTGCACCTTTGGTTGACTACCCCCACTTGCTCCTCTTTTTTGAGTAGGTTTGGTGACTAATGCCTGGGATCACATGGTTTGAGACAAGCGACTTGGCAGAGCTAATGAGCAATATGATATTCTAAGTTCATAAGTCCCACACCGTAGACACTTATTTGCCTTCCTCCAGCAATACTTCTCATCATGGTTTCCCTTTCCACAGTACGTGCAACGAACTTGAGTATTTCCTTTCAAGACAATGCTTAAGCTTTTTGACATGGCCGAGGGTCGAGGTATGTCTCTCCTTGGGACTTTATTTTTCTCAAAGTTTTCTCCATGTGGGCCTGGAGTGTATATTGACTGATATTTCACATTGGTCCTTCTCGCTTGGTGCATGGACCATAGGGCATTTTTGGTTTCTTCCACCCTGCAAGCAGATTCGATGGATGCGGCATAACTGTTCTAGTATGTCAGGGCTAGGGTATCCTTCAACTCCAACCTTAACCCTTGGATGAATCTCCTCTTGCGTTCATCATCAGTTGAGACCATCTTCTCTGGAAACTTAGAGAGTCAGGACAACTTTTCCTCGTACTCTGTTACACTCATTTCGCCTTGATTCAAATCTATGAACTCCGCTTCTTTCCTTTCATTAACTAGAGGTGGAATGTACTTCTTCTTAAACTCCTTTTCAAAATTCTCCCGGTTTCTAGGAGTTTCCTCCATGTCCCACTTCCTCTGCACTATGTTCCACCAATCTTGGCGGCTCCTTCCAATTGGAAATGGAAAAACTCACTTTTCATTCATCCGTATATCCTAGGGACCAAAAAGTCCAAGTCATTGTTCCGATCCAATTTTCAGTAACTTCATCAACTGGGCCGTCATTGAATCTAGGGGGATGAAACTTTTGAAATCATTCCAAGGCCAAATCCTCTGTTTCTGGCCTCTGACTTCGATCCCTGACAGGAGATCGAGCTTGATTGCCTCTCTCTATCAAGCGACCCAATATTTTGGTAACTTGACTTACGAACAACTCCATCCCAGTGGTTGGGGGATTTTGTCCCATTGGTGAGTTTGAACTTTCCCCTTGTTCCCTTTCCATTGACCTACACTTGATAAGTTAGCCCTATGGATTATACTAATCCTTACTTAGTTACTTAACCAAAAGAATATAATTCACAAAATATTTTATATGAACCTCATCACAAAATATTTACAATAGCTTCATCATTAACCTAATTTAAACAACTTCAAATTGAGCGACGTCCTTTAACGCCACAATTGGAACTCGCTCTAGTTCTAATACTTAATTTACAACATGTTAGTCTTAGTTTCTTTCTGAGTCTATCACCGGTTCTTAATCTTAACCCATAGGATCCGTCTGTACAAAATTTGGATTTGCAAGTACCAAAAGTCATTTTCCAATCCTAATCGACTCTTAAACCTTCAGTGGAGCCACCTCCTTCCTCTCGCTCGACTCTAGGGAATTCCCGGTTCACAAGATCATCCTACAGTGTAGCGAGAGTTTGATCCATTGTACCTCGGGTTTCCCTAATGTGCCTCCAAATAGGTTCCATTGGTTGTCTATGATAAGCTGTCAGACCTCTTTGTAGCACTTGAGCATTTACCAGGGCTAGGTCCACTTCTTGAATGAATTCCTGTCATTCTGTGTCCCATTGCCCAAGCTCTAGAATTCTTTGATTCTTCAGTCAATTTTTTTGGCGAACACCGCATTTTCCCTTGCCTCATCTACGTTAGCATGCAGACACTATTCCCACATTGTGTCTTTCATTAATTGTTCATGGGTCTTGAGGCTAAGGACCTGCTAATTAATTCTATCCGCTCCATGACTAAAGCGTGCAAGACCCAATTTGGGTACACGTGAATCTCCACCCAATGTAAATTGTCTGTCATTTTCGTCCTTGGAATAAACGTCTCCGGGAAAGCTCCTGAATGTCTCTTTACCTCAATGGTTCCTTAAAAATCATGACTCACGATCTCTACGTTATTGTCCATTTATCAAAATAACAAACTTGTTAGTTTGACAATTTGGACCCAACTAGCCATACATTATTCATAATTTATTCATTTCCCTCTAAAATCTTTTATTTATGGTAAGTATGAGTTTGCCTTTAATTGTTTTGAGGATGCTCTTACACCACATCTGTAACACCCCCAAGCCCAACACAAGTATCGGGTTGGGTCTGAGAGTGCTACTAAAAATGCTAGCAGTAACAAGCAGATAAAGTTTATGCGGAAGAAAATTTGGATAATTCAAGCCTAACTTACTATTACAGTGAAAGGATTAGTACAAGTGTTAAACAAAGGTTTCACCTAACAGATTCAAAGTTCACGTTAAATTTTTTTCGAAAGATTCTGTTGGATTACCCAGGATCCTTTCTCAAAAGAAGTAAAGGTACCATTGCACTTTTTTCTGACAGTTCTTCTTCACCTGAAAAGGGTTGTTTAGATAGGGTAAGCTCCTTGCTTGGTGAGGTTCCATCGTCAGTATTTACCTAGTTGAGTTTTAGTGATCACAGAAAAATAAATAACAAATAGCCACATAAGTCCTAGCACACAGTAAAAGGATACTGGTGGTTAATGCCGAGTTGGTGCCAAGTTCCTATATGGCAACTCTGACTAACATACAAGGCATAACCTTTTCAGTAGTGCCCGAAAGCTATCAGTCCAGAATTTATTTCGCCAACCATGCCCAATCAAATTTTCAGTTACAAGCTCGTATCAGATCCAGTTGGATATGGTTGCATACCAGAAATTCCACGGGTAGCTGGTCTAATCAGACGGTTCGGTCTATACCGTTCCTATCCAAATTTAACCGAACTACAATCACGCCAGGGACCCTAAAATCACAGACCAGTAATCAGGTAACAGATAATTCAAGTTTGACAAGGTAAGATAAAGTACACGCCGGTCATCCACATAAAATATCAGAGCAGTATAGACATGGTAAGATAAAATACAAGCCGGGCATTCACAGAAAAATATCAGAGCAGTTCATAAACACAGTTCCACGATAATTGAGTACAGTATGATAAAGTACACACTAACTTCAACAGTCAATATATACACTATCATTTTAAGTTTAACATGCATATCCCTCTCTAATGGGATTCAAGTACTCACGGTTCGAGCAAAGGGTAGAGAGGTTCGAGTATAAGGTTTGGTACAGGGTCCGATTAGTTGGGTTCGAGTACAGGTGTTCAAGTAGAGTGTTCAAGTAGAGGATTCGAGTAGAGAAGGTTTAGGGCGTACGGTTATCAGGTCATACAGGTTCGAGTGGTAAGTGGTACTAGTTCGAGATACGAGTGGTGAGGTTCAGTTGGTGAGGTTCGAGAGGTACATTTCCGTTGGTGAGGTTTTAGAGGTATAGGTTCAGTTGGTGAGGTTCGAGAGGTACAGGTTCAGTTGGTGAGGTTTGAGAGGTACATGTAAGTTGGTGAGGTTCGAGAGGTACTGGTTCAGTTGGTGAGGTTTTAGGGATATGGGTTCAGTGGTGAGGTTTAAGAGTTAAGGTTCGGTTGGAGAGGTTCGAGAGGTAAGGTTCGAGAGGTGAGCTCGGGAGGTAAAGGTTTCAGTAGTACTAGTTTGAGACCTAAGGTTCGAGAGGTACAATTTGAGAGGTACGGTTCAGGAGGTACAGTTTAGGAGGTTCGGTTCGGGAGGTACGGCTCTAGAAGTATAGTGGTTCGAGAGGAACATTCGGGAGGTACTGACTCAGTTTATGAGGTTCGAGTGGTAAAATTTCAAGTGGCACTAGTTCGAGAAGAGGGTTCGAGAGATACTGGTTTAAAAGGCGCACAGGTTCGAGAGGTACACATTCCATTAGTACTAATTCGAGGGGAGGGTTCAAGCAGTAAAGATTTTAGTGGAGGTTCGAGAGGTGAAATTTTTTAGTGGAGGTTCGAGAGGTGAAGGTTTTCAGTGGAGGCTCAAGAGGTGAAGGTTTTCAGTAGGGGTTCGAGAGGTGAAGGTTTTCAGTGGAGGTTCAAGAGGTGACGGTTTCAGTGGAGGTCCGGGGTGTGAATTTTGCAGTGGGGGTTCGAGAGGTGACGGTTTCAATGGAGGTCTGAGGTGTGAAGTTTTCAGTGGGGGTTTGAGAGGTGAAGGTTTCAGTGGGGGTTCGAGAGGTGAAGGTTTTCAGTAGGGGTTCGAGAGGTGACTTCTGGTGGCATCATATACATATATATATATATATTATATATATATGTGTGTGTGTGTGTAAATATATATATACTCTATTTAATTCAGTTCTTGCAAAGGCAATGCAAACACTCACCTCAGCTAGACTTGGCTTGGGCAACCTCTGTTTCTATGTTACCACCGCTCAACCGTTGTTCTTATTTTGGTAAGAAATATCATAAGGCTGTAATTTTGAGAGGGCAGTAACTATTATTTATACTAGATGAGGACATAGGGTTCTGACACCTAAACCTAGAATTTTATCCATTTAACCCTCATTTTGATAAGTTCTTATGTCCACTTGTCGAAGTTCACTTTTGGATAAATTTTCACGTCCGCTTGCCTGAATTTCTCTTCCCGGTATTTTATTATTATTATTATTTTTTTTATTTTTTAATAACTAGAAATAGTTGGGAAATTGGATAAGAGATTGAAATATTTGGTTAAAAATCCAGTTATTACATGCACACTGACTCAATTATGGTCGAGTTTTCACAATCTCCCCCCCCCCCTTAATGAATTTTGTCCCCGAAATTCCCATTTCTCATGAATAACTCTGGGTAATTATTCCTCATGTCAACTTCTAACTCCTAAGTTTCTTTCCCCAACCTTATGATTTCTCCACAACACCAAAACCAAGGTCTTGATTTTTTTATCCAATATCTTTATGGAATTATCCTCATACATCAGCTTTTCATTCATTTCTAAGTCTTCATGGTTTAACACATGTTTGGGGTCAGGGTGGTACTTCTTCAGGAGCGACACGTGGAAAACATTATGTAATTTCCCCAACTAGCTAGGTAGGTTAAGTTGGTACACAATTGGCCTGACTCGTTGTACAACCTCTAAAGGGCCAATGTACCTAGAACTCAGCTTTCCTTTCTTACCATGCCGAATGAGACCCTTGTGAGGGGTTACCTTCAAAAATACCTGGTCACCCTCTCCAAACTCCAAATTCCTCATTCGATGGTCTACATAACTCTTCTGTCGACTTTGAGCCATCTATAAGCGCTGCTTTATCAGCTTGACCTTATCCATGGATTCCTCAATCCATGGTATACTGGCAACTGGGAAAATATTTTTCTCTCCCACTTTATTCCAAACGATGGGTGTCCGACATTTTCTACCATAGAGTATTTCATATGGGGTCATACCAAGTGGATGACTGATAACTATTGTTATAAGCGAATTCTACCAAAGGTAAGTAAGCGTCACAACTTCCCCCAAAATCCATAACACGGTTTCAGAGCATGTCCTCCATGGTTGAATTGTTCTCTTTGACTGCCCGTCTGTTTGTGGATGGGCACTAGTACTAAAGTTCAATTTGGTTCCCAATGCTGCTTGCAGTTGTCTCCAGGAGCGGGAAGTGAATCTTAGGTCCCTATCGGACACAATAGTTATCGGCACCCCATGCAATCTTACAATTTCTCGGGTGTATAGGACAGTCAGTTTCTCTAAGGAGTATTTAACGTTGATCGGTAGAAAGTGAGGCAATTTAGTCAACCTATCAACCATCACCCATATTGCGTCAAAATTCTTCGGTGCTTGGGGTAGTCCCATCACGAAGTCTATCGTGATGTGATCCCATTTCCATTCGGGAATCTCCAATGGTTGTAATAACCCTGATGGTATCTAATGCTCAACATTGACCTGCTGACACACCAAATTACGTGCAACGTATTCTACTATGTCTCTCCTCATATTATCCTAGCGGTACCGTTGTTTTAGGTCCTTCTTGGGTGTACCGTATACTTGGATCAGTGAGCTTTCTCCTACACTCTTTGTGTGATCGCAAAATTTTGGTGTAGGTAAAACCTACCTCTACAGGTCAGTACTCTGTCACTATCTACTTCAAAGTTTGACAACTTTCCTTCAGTGATAAGTGTTTTCTTCTTTATCAATGATTCATCCGACTCTTGAGCCCTCTTAATCTCGGTGGGTAAAATAGCTTGTACCCTTAGATTGAAGAATACAAGTCGGTCAGGTTTAGCCTCGCATTCCCAATTCTCTGCCTGCGACAACATCTCCATCTCCTCTATCCAGATATGTGCCAAATTCACCTTCCAGCTTAGTGCGTCTGCCATTACATTCACCTTGCTAGGATGATAATTTATCACACAATCATAATCTCCTAAAAACTCCATCCACTTACGTTGTTACATATTCTGGTCCTTTTGGGAAAATAGGTATTCCAGGTTCTTATGGTCTGGCATTACTTCAAATGTGAGTCCATATAAGTAATGTCGACATTTCTTTAAAGCAAACACCATTGCAGCTAGTTCTAGGTCATGGGTGGGGTAATTCTTTTCATAAGGTTTCAACTTCCAAGAAGCATAAGCAATCACATCGCTCCTTTGCATTAATATGCATCCTAGATCAACTCATGAAGCATCGGTATACAATGTGAATCCATCAATTCTGTCAGGTAGGGCAAGAATTGGGGCAGTGGTCAAACGCTTCTTCAATTCTTGGAAATTGGATTCAGTCTTCTCATTCCATTCATACTTAACTCCCTTCTGATTCAGGCAGATAAAAAGGGATGCTAGTTTAAAGAAGTCTTTAACGAAACACCTATAGTACCCTGCCAGTCTAAGAAAGCTCCAAACTTTCAAACTATTGTTCGGCACCCTCTAATTTAGTGTTATCTCAACTTTGAGAGATCCACATATATTCATTCCTCACTAATCACGTGCCCCAAAAATTTCACTTGGTTTAGCCAGAATTCACATTTCTAAACTTGGCGTACAATCTGTGTTCCTGAAGCAGTTGTAATACCTTCCTCAGATGCCCTTCATGCTCCCGCTGGGATTTGGAATAGACCAGGATGTCATCGATAAAGATGTCAACAAACTCGTCTAGGTATGGTTGAAATACTCGATGCATGAGGTCCATAAAAGTGGCTGGTGCATTGGTTACTCCAAATGGCATTACCAGGAATTCGTAATAACCATATCGAGTATTGAAAGCTTTCTTGGGTATGTCCTCCCTCTTCACTTGCAACTGGTAGTTCCTTGTCGTAAATCCAATTTAAATAATATGACTGCTCCTTGGAGTTTATCGAACAACTCCTCAATAATGGGAAGAGGGTACTTATTCTTAATTGTCACGTTGTTTAAGCCTCGATAATCGATACACATCCGAATAGAGCCATCTTTCTTCTTAACAAACAACACTGGGGCTCCCCAGGGCAAGGTACTTGGTTGAATGAACCCCCAAGTTAATAAATCTTCCAGTTGTAGTTTCAACTCTTGTAGTTCTAGTGGCGCCATACAATGAGGGGTTTTAGAAACATGTGCGGCTCCTAGTACCAGATCAATGGTAAACTCAGTCTCCCTTTCAGGAGGAAAACTTACAAGTTCCTCCGAAAATACTTCAGCGAAGTCTTGGACAACAGTTATATCTTCTCCATTTAACTGGTCTACAGGCTTATTCAAGATATAAGCTAATATTCCAGTTTAACTGGTGAGGTTCAAGAGGTACTTCTTTAGTTGGTGAGGTTCTAAAGGTACTGGTTCAGTTGGCTAGGTTTGAGAGGTACTGGTTTAGTTGGTGAGGCTTTAGGGGTATGGGTTAAGTTGGTGAGGTTCGAGAGATATAGGTTGGGTTGGTGAGGTTCGAGAGGTACTGGTTCAGTTTGTGAGGTTCGAGAGGTACTGGTTCGATTGGTGAGGTTCAAGAGGTAAGTTCAGTTGGGGGGTTTGAGAGGTAAGATTCGAGAGGTGAGCTCGAAAGGTAAAGGTTTCACTAGTACTAGTTTGAGATCTAAGGTTTGAGAGGTACATCTCGAAAGGTACGGTTCGGGAGGTACAATTTGAGAGGTACGGTTGGGGAGGTATAGTTTGGGAAGTACAGTGGTTCGAGAGGTACAGTTCATGAGGTATTGACTCAGTTGATGAGGTTTGAGAGGTAAAAGTTTAAGTGGCACTAGTTCGAGATGAGGGTTCGAGAGATACTAGTTTGAGAGGCACATGTTTGAGAGGTACAGGTTCTATTAGTACTAATTCAAGATGAGGGTTCAAGCGGTAAAGGTTTCAGTGGAGGTTTGAGAGGTGAAAGTTTTCAGTGGAGGTTTGAAGGGTGAAGGTTTTCAGTGGAGGTTCGGGAGGTAAAGGTTTTAAGTAGGGGTTCAAGAGGTGAAGGTTTTCAGTGGAGGTTCGAGAGGTGATGGTCTCAGTGGAGGTCCGAGGTGTGAAGTTTTCAGTGGGGGTTCGAGAGGTGAAGGTTTCAGTGGCGGTTCGAGAGGTGATGGTTTTCAGTAGGGTTCGAGAAGGGAGTGGAGGGAGTGGCTACCTACTGGAGCTTCGACCAACCACCGCCGGTCAATTCTGCTTTGGAGCCACCCCTTACTCTACCATTATTATAGGAGTTTGGGGTTCGAGACAAAGAAAGATCAAGGCAGGATAACTCGCTTTCTGTATTGCATACGGGAATCGGGGTGCTGGAATGCTGGATCGAGTCAGTCAGATCCCTCTAACCTCTCGGCCTTAACCCCATTTGTGGGGAACTCCAAGAGGATATCGAAACCTTTGTAGGAGGAGAGTCAAGTCAAGCCTTTGATCACGGTAATATGAATCGCTATACGACTATAACTCACTGCTGGTCTCTCCACTACTTAAGACTCTTCGACCACCAACATACAAGAAAGATATATATATACGTATTTATATGTATATATATATATATATATGTATACTCAGTTTAATTCAGTTCATGCAAAGGCGATGCAAACACTCACCTCAGTTAGACTTGGCTTGGGCAACCTCCGTTTCTACGTTACCACCGCTCAACCGATATTCTTATTTTGGTAAGAAATATCTTAAGGCTGTAATTTTGAGAAGGTAGTAACTGTTATTTATACTAGACGAGGACATAGAGTTTTGATACCTAAACCTAGAATTTTATCCATTTAACCCTCATTTGGATAAGTTCTAATGTCCACTTGCCGAAGTTCACTTTTGGATAAATTTTCATGTCCTCTTGACTGACTTTCTCTTCCCGGTATTTTTTATTATTTTTTTAATAATTGGAAATAGTCCGGAAATTAGATAAGAGATTGAAATATTTGGTTAAAAATCTAGTTATTATTACATGCACACTAACTCTATTACGGTTAGGGTTTTCACAGTATTAGCCTGAAATGCTTGATTATGTAGGTCTGACAACAAAAGCGACAAGCAAGGCACCTATAACCTCACGAGAGGCAGGCCATGACCTGATACACCACAACAAAGAAATATCAGTCTTGATCATGCTCATATAGGACAATGATCAACCCTCAACCTGTTCAGGCAGGGCATATGAAACCTCATCCTTAAAGAATTCAGTACGTAGTTAATAATTGAGATTGAGACAAAACAATCTAGTTTTAATTTCTCTTTTCAAGAAATATTAATAAAAAGAAAAAGAAAAGAAAGACAAAAATTAAACAATAAGAATTTTTAAAAAAAATGTAAATGTAGGATTTATTATACTATTCATCTTTAGTACATTAGTCAATAACACATTTTCCAAAAATAGGTAAGAAAATTTTGAGAAATAGAAATAAAGAGGGAAAGTCTCAGGAAAGACGGCATTTTCATAAGCTTATGGACAGTCCGCAGTAGCATTTGCCTTAAATGTTGTAATATTTTATAAAATTTAAATATTGCATTTAATAAGTTAAAAAAAAAGTAATAATATGTATTTGAAGTTGAAAATATAAAAATATATGATATAAAAAAATATTTTCAAAGTTTTTAAATTTTGTATGTAATTTAACAAATGCAGTGTATAAAGTAAGAAATTAGTGGTCTGTCCATAAGCTTATGGACATGCCGCATGTCAAAAGACTCACTCAATAAAGATATAATAAGTCAAAATAGAGAGAAAATGAGAAGTAAAATTCATGATAAGAATTAAGCATTCAATCAAGTAAAAAAATAGTAACTAAAGTTTAATTAAATGGATATAGTTCAGATTAGTTATATTATAAATTATATTGAAAGATCTATAATTAGTACTCCCTCCGTCCCATCTATTTTTGTACTTGTCACTATTCATTTAGTCAAACTTTGTTACTTAGAAAAGTAAATTTCAAGTAATGCATAAAATAATATTTTATCATATGTGTTATCATTAGAATTGTGTTAACATCTATTTTTATAATATTATTTTTTCATCATTTTTAAATAAGCACAATTAAAGATATTAATGGTTAAAATTAGTTTGGGTGAATCTAAAAAAGTTAAAATTTACAGAAATAGATGGGACGAACGGAGTATAACACATCAAAAAATATATATAATTGCGTAGATTTTCAATTATAAGTGAAGTCTAGTGGAAACTTGAGAATTGAGCTCACCTCATACAAATAACAATCACATAAAAAAAAGAAATGAATGAGATTAATGGAATAAAGCCATGAAGCTTGATGTGGGCGCGAAAAGTAAAAAAAGAAACGAGAGAAACAAGTGAACTAGGGAAATACTAGGTAGGCTAGGATCCTTTTTATCTTTGTCACAATCCAAAAAAAAATTGAGATTAATGGAATAAAGCCAGGAAGCTTGATGTGGGCGCAGAAAGTAAAAAAAGAAACGAGAGAAACAAGTGAACTAGGGAAATACTAGGTAGACTAGCATCCTTTTTATCTTTATCACAATCCAAAAAAAAAGGTGTTGCTATACCTCGCCCTGTATTTTACTATCCTCACCCTAATACGTATAAATACACGTATTAGTATTTTAAAAAAATTAAAAATTAAAAGAAGTAGTATAAATTTGTATTTCTCCCATTTTCTCTCCATTTCTCTCATTCCTTCTCTCTTTTTCTCTCCTTCATTCTCTCTTTTTCTCTCCTTCTTCTTTCTCTCCATTTCTCTCCCCCTTCCCTCTCTCCATTCCATCCGGCCAGGTGCTGGGCCTCCGCCGCCGCCCGCCGCCGCCGGAAATCTGCCGGAAAATCGCCGAAAAACGTAAGTTTTGGAGGATTTTTTTTTAGTTTTCGTGCGATTTTTTTTTGTTTTTGTGCGAATGAGGGGTTTGGTTGTAAATATAAGAAAATAGGAGGCTTTACTCTTAAATTAATTTATTTCATAAGATAATAGGAGATTAAAATGTAGAATAATTTGGAAAAATCTAATATTAGAAATTTAATGAATTTTGGAATTAAAACGAAGAAATTGTGATTATTAGAAATTATTTAATTTAAATTTGGAAATGATTACTATTTCCGTAATTTGGAAAGTATATGTGACATAATAGAATATAGTTTTATTTAAATAGACTTTATTAATCCGATGTAAACAATTGTCTAAATGATTATGATACGTTTTAACAATTGTTTCCTTGAATGTTAATAATAGTGTGATGTGGAAAAAAATTAGATTATTTAGTAATGTAATTTCCAATTTGCAACTAAACAAATGTGTAGTTCGTTGTATTGGATTGTACGAGAATTAAATTTGCTGTTTGTTGTGCGGTTTTTTTATGTAGTTTCCATTATAGAATATGTAGTTTCCATTAGCAAATTGAAATTATGCACTGTTTGAAAATATTAGTTTACACGTTGAAATGTATGTGAATTTTTCTTATCATATCAGTTTAAATCAATTGTTGTTATACTAATTACATATCTTGTGTTGTAGATGAGCACTGCTGGTCAGCCTGACGGCCATGGTCGTTCGATACGACGAAGAGGTGTTAGTGCCTCGGCGAGACAGGCTAGAGGCCGTGTGGTGGAGGATGAACAGTCGTCTCCGCCACAGGAGTGTGATGTAGGAGTGGAGCGGGCTTCTCCACTGAGTGTTCATGCATTCGATCTCATGCCGACATGGGACGGTCCGGAGCTTAACATCCTCGCGTCCGGTGGAATCCGTGACGATAGTGACTGGCGCTCGATGTACGACTTGCCGGCAGATGTCCCCCCGGCTGGCCAACCTGGGACGAGTGTGCCATTGGATGCTGGGATCGAACGGTATGCTGCTGGACGAGCCAGGCACACCGTGAGGAATAGAGCTGGTCAATTCGCGCAATCTTCTGGTGGATCGTGCAATGCCGGTGAGACTGGCACCGGAAGGGCACCGAGGAATAGGAGGAAGCGACACGCCGATGAGACGTGGCTAGTGCGGGGACCGATGGCTGGTGGCCCGCAAGATGACCGCGTCATACCAAGCTTCAGAGGACACGTCGCTGTTGACGTTTGGAATGGTATCGAGCGAGGTGTGCTGAGATGCCATGCTCGGTCGCCGCTATGCAAGCAGCTAGTCGCCACGCTCCCTGACCTCAGCGATGTTGCACAGGCCCGGATACGTGCGACCGGGTTGGCCCACCTTCCTGCGATTATGTTCCAGTTCCTTGACATGGCACTGATATCCGCTTTTGTCGAGAGGTGGCAGCCGGACACGAACACATTTCACATGCCTTTTGGGGAGATGACCATCTTGATGCACGACGTAGAGATGATTCTTGGCATTCCCATCGTTGGTGGCGCTGTTGCGAGTACCATTTCGGCGGAGACTATTCAGGAAGCATGCGCTGAACTGTTTGCGAAAGACGTGGTGTCCTTTGTCGCGGAAGACTGGAACGGGGGTAACATAGATGGCCAATCATTGATGGTGAGGTGTGTAGTGGCGGGTCAGAGTGATAACTTCCAATTTATGTTCTACATGCTGACCCTGTTTTCATCCACGCTTTTTGTGGATAAAACTGGGAATAAGGTTAGAGCCAACCTTCTACCCCTATTTGATTCGCAGTTGTCGTGGGGCTCGGCGACGTTGGCCAATTTGTATCTGCAGTTGGGAATTGCGTCCCGGTCCAAGGCGCGCGGCCTATGCGGATGTTGCACGCTGCTTCAAGCATGGATATACGAGTACTTTCCGATGTTTCGGCCGAGACCGAGTACATTGCCAGCTCTTCTGGGCCGCGCCAATCGGTGGCACACAGGGGATAAAACGGGGAGGGATACGGGGAGGCTCGGTGCCATCAGGCGACAGTTGGATGCCTTACAGCCCGACCAGGTATGAATTCCATGCTTTTACTCTTATTCTGACAGTAGTAGGTAGATCAGATTCCATAGGAACGTAACATTTCTGTGAAACACGCGCAGGTGGATTGGTTGCCATATGGACTGGACGTGGTTAGGGATGCGAGGAGGAGGACTCACTACCGCGGCGTGATTCGATACCTCAACGCAATGGAGGCGTACATGCCAGATCGCGTTGTGCGCCTGTTCGGTCTCGTACAGGGTATACCGCAGGGGCTTGCGATTGCGCCAGAGGCTTGTTCCCGCCCGGCTGATCCAACCAGCTATTCAGTGACCTACCCAGGGAGGCTGCAGTTGAACCTATGGCAGATGGCACACGCTTGGCACGACGGTCAGCTTGCGGAGTTCCCAATTGCCACGAGTCCATCAGAGTGTACCATGGATTACGAGGAGTGGTACGCGGCTCATTCGCACCCATTGATCGCGAATCCTGAACATGCTGCCACGAGTGGACCGGATATGACACATCATCAGTTATCGGTAAGTTTTCTCGGACTGTTTGCTTTGAGTAATTATATTGCATTTTACTGTCTCGTTATTGTAAAATGTGTTTCCTGTGCATCAGATGCTGAGTGACGTGATGAGCGCCCTAGATCCGTTTGACTCGGCGACCGTTGCTGGATTCGCCGACCCGTGCGTCAAGGAGTCATTGACCACTTTGGTCAGTCTTCGCGATGAGTATCGCAGGCTCGGTTATGGACCCATTCCTTAGTCGACTGTTTGCTTATGTATTTGCCCACAGTATGCTCATAGTTTGTTCATTTATGTAATCGGTAACTGTTTGTGCATATCAAATTTATAAGTCATCGCTTTTTGTAACGGTAACGCTTTCAAAATAATTGTGACCCTTCTATTATAAATGTAACGGTTGCGTACATGCCGAAATGTTTAGGCGGGTAACAACAGTTAATTACTCTCAGAGTATGCTCTTGTCCAAGCCCTTATCCTCCTATGAAAGGGTAACTCCCAACCTACGACATCAGACTTCCTCAACGTGGTCCACAGATTAACCACGGGGGGCATGGGACAGTTTTCCTTCACGTGTATCCGGACGAAATGGCTTGCACTGCGAACGTATACAATGTGTAGCTCCTTCCTTGTTCCATCCTCGCCCCCACCTGCCCTCAGTGGGAGGACTGTACAGCAATAGTCTGCCGACCCATTCTCTAAAATGTAATATAAAACTGTAGCCGTGTTGTAGTAGGTGGCGACAGGATACATGTCTGCAATGACCGTAAACCAATGCTCTGGACCACATGGACCTCTGGTGTGGTGTATACGGGCTCTGGCTAATTGAACGTTATCTTTCGAACCGTATATGGGAACATAGTCAGGCCAATGTGCCGAAATCTCGTTAAATACTGCCCGACGTGCTGCAGACCATTCACCTTCACCGTCTACGTGGAACGCATCAGCAACGCATCTGAAGCCACAGTTTCCATCACTCTCGACATCGTTCCAGCCTTCGATGTAACGCCGGACAATGTGGGGGACACTTTCGAGGAACGGGAATGTCGCTGGAGGAGAAAACATTAAGATTAATATCTTGTTTAGGCGGCCTTCATTAGGAAGAATGGTGCTTGTACTTACCGTGCCGGCGACCGCTCCCTGAAGCACGCCCCGGGGACCTTGAACTACGCCCGTATCGCCTGTTCACGTGCTCGTGGTAGCTCGGTGAACGTCGGGTTGATCTTGATCGGGGGACCTGCTCGCTTGGTCTCCCACGTGCACTAGTACAATTGTCCGGCTCGCCAATGCCGCTGTTCTCCGGACGCAACTGCTCATCTATGTAGGTTGAAACTCGTCGGCGGACCGAAGGGTCGCTGCGTGCCAGCTCCTCCAACTGAGTGTTGAATCGCGACCGATCCTGTTCGGCCCTCGAAATGTTTTCCATGCTCCGCACGTGATCACCCAATGCCAGGCTCTTAAACAGCGGATGAATGTCGTCCAAGTACAAGGAGATTCCTTCAGCAACTGCCCCCGCCATGACGCATGCACACGGTATTCCATGTGTCGAGCGCAGCACACAGCCACAGTAAGCATATACCTGTGCTCTGAGTGCATAAATCCTCCCGGACTCGACCGTCAATTTATCCAGACAGTATTTGGACACATTGTCGATCAAGTTGCTGAAAAGGGCCCTACGGTGCAATCTTCCAATGCACGTTCTTGATTTCTCCAGGCCGGTCTTGATCATAGTAATTTGATGGGCTATCTGCAGGTCGACACGCCTCCATACCGTATCCAGTGAACCAGTTGACGTTTGTAACCACCCTTTCAATGACGAGTGTGCACTTTCGACCCTGCATGTAGTTGTGTTCCCGAAATGCAGCAATCTGTTCGTCCATGCCCTCACAAATTTCTCCTTATGGGGGGTGAGCCACGTCGTCTCAGCGTAACTAATAACAGCCTCGCTCCAAGACCATCCAACCCTCATATCTAACAAGGCGGCTTCGTACTCTGAAACGGTGGACGCATTGCAAACCCGGAACCATGCACCATTCTTGAAGGCTGCCCCGTTCCTCTTATTCCCTGTCAGCACGGTAACACGTGCCTCCACATCCTTGTTAATATGCCAGGTGCAGAGCAAATGATTCGATTCTGGGAACACAGTCCGAAGTGGCCTAATCAGTCCCATCTCCCGATCGGTGACCACAACCTCAGGGAATGGTCCATCCACAAGCAAGTTCTTGAGCGCGTTCAGCACCCACTCATAGGTATCTGCCGTTTCGTCAACGACAATTGCGTAGGCAATCAGGAAGTTTGTGTTGCAAGGGGACATCCCAACCATCTCAATGAATGGCATGCCGTAGCGATTAGTCTTGTACGTTGAGTCGATGGCCACAACCCACGGAAACGTGCGAAATGCCACAACAGCATCGGGACGAGCCATGAATAAATGAGTCAAAGTACCATCAAGTGCTGAGCGGTGACTAGTGACATAACATTTCGAGGTGGCCAGATGCAAATAATTCTCCGCTGTGTTGCGCCCGCCTCGCCTTTCTGTTACATATGTCGATCTCTCATTGTACACCTGCCTAATGGTCTGATGCAGGTCTGGAAACGAATTACTGAGGCTGGCATTGATATGCCTTGGGGCTGTTTCTGAATCTGTCAAATCTCTGATCATTTGTTTCGCGTCCGCATGGAGCTTGCAGCTCTGTCTATGACCCTCGGGGTACACTGAGAAAGAGTGGTTGTGCATCCTTCGTCTAGGATCCTTGCACGGCACTACATTCCAACCATCCCCTGTGCTTCTCTGTTTCAAGACAATCGTGAATGGGCAGTCACAACTTCTGGTCGAGGTGTTACTCCGTCGGACTACATCAGAATCGCTCGTATCTACAACCTTATCCTCGTATCTACAACCTTATCCTTTCGGCCCCGATTGCAAACGCAATATAACCTCAGGGGACCATTCCTATTCTGTTTGTAGGACCCCGTGACAAGTTCAAATCCCACCTGCAGAGCAATCCGTTGCAGGTAGGAATAAGCCTCGGCAACACTTGGAAACACATCTGAGGTGGCAAATGGAGAGTCTGCATTCCGCCCTGCAGCAGCTTCACATGACTGATTGTCATCCTTAAACAGCAATAAACATCAAGTAATTAGACTTCCTCAACTGCTATACCAACGACAATGATGTCGTCAATTAACGTTTACATATGAACGAATAAAGATAAAATTACAGTCAAAACGTTAAAACATATACTTAAAGAAGAGAACATAAAGATAAAATTATATTACATGAAATAACATTACAATTATAAAATTCCCGTACACAAATTAACTCACTAAACTAAAATTACATTCATCCATTTCAAACTGTCATCCTAATGGACTTAAGGGTGCACTCCGCCATTTCTCATTAACAGCTAAAACATACATGTAATGGAAAAAAAATGTGACAATTACATTTGATGAAATAACATTGTGGCTAGAATTAATATTACATTCTTACATTTCAACAAATTAAAATAACAAAATAACGTAATAAAACGTAACTTAACGGTACAATAATTAACAAAATAACAAAATTAACAAAACAACAAAATTAACGTTACAATAATTAAAAGGACATAAATTATTGTAGATAAATTAACAACAGCATTACGTAAAAAAATTAACAACAAAATTAACGTTACTGCTATTAATAGGAGATAAATTCATAGGAGATAAATGTGCAATAATTTTTCCGTAACAATTAATAAATTGAAACACAAAGATGAGCATAAATTTCTACTGCAAAAATTATTAAATTTAACTACTACTTATGGGCAGAAAACTAATTAGTAAAATTACCTCCGAAGACATGGAATTTCTAACACCCTTGTTTGGAGTAAAAATTTGCCGCGCAAAAATTTGGAGAGCAAAAATTTGGAGCTCCTCAAATTAACAGTAGAATTCGAGGAATGACATTTTGAGTTCCTTAGAATCAGAATTTATAGCAGTATTTGGGGAGAGGCAGCCAGGCACGGCTCGCGCCCAGTCCACGGCGAGCGGAGGCACGTCCGGCTCGCGCCCGTGGCATGGCGAGCGGACTCCGTCCAGCTCGCGCCCAAGGCACGGCGAGCGGAGGCCCGTTCCGCTCGCGCCCAGGGCACGGCGAGCGGCGCCACTCCGGCTCGCGCCCCAGGCACGGCGAGCGGCGCCCATCCTGCTCGCGCCCAAGGCACGACGAGCGGTGCCCGTCCAGCTCGCGGCGAAGCCACGATGAGCGGCGCCGGTCCGTTCGCGCCAAGGTGACGGCGAGCGGTGCCCGTCCAGCTCGCGGCAAAGCCACGACGAGCGGCGTCGGTCCGTTCACGCCAAGGTGACGGCGAGCGGAGGCAGCTCCGGCTCGCGCCCGGTCCGCTGCGAACGGCCCGGCGCTCCGGCGGCGGCGCCCGGCGCCCCGGCTCCGGCGCCGGCGCCGGCGCCCGGATTTATTTTTAAATTTAATCTAATCTAAATTTAATTTAATTTAGTTATTGAAATTAAATTAAAAATACATACTGTATACGTATTAGGGCGAGGATAGTAAAATACAGGGCGAGGTATAGTGATTCACAAAAAAAATGATGCATCAACATCTGCAGTAAAAATAAACACGAACCATGCATTTCACCCCTATAAATACGAGTAACTCTGTGCAGATTTATCAAGGCATCAATAGTTCAAACAGAATCCTTCGTAGTCCTTTGGCACAAGTCTCTCGATTCTCAAACATTCTTGACCACTTTATTGTGAGTGTTTTCAACGCCTTAGCACGAATTAAATTAAAAGTTATTAATATATATTTTATGTATGTTAAATTTAAATCTGTTAGTTTAGAATTTTATACGTATTATTTTATGCCTGTTAAATTTAAAAATATTGTTTTGGAATTTTAAATGTATTTTATGCCTGTTAAATTTGAATGTGTTAGTTTAGAATTTTATATGTTATTTAAAATGTTAAAAAATATTATGTGATATTCATGCTTATTATTTGGTTTCATACTAATTAAACACGGTGTGTACTTTATCACACTATATTTAATTATTGTGAAACTGAGTGAATTAACTGCTCTGATATTTTATGTGGATGACCGACTTGTACTTTATCTTGCCGTATCAAACATGGATGATTTGCTACCTGATTGCTTGTCTGTGCTTTTTGGGGTCCAAGACGCGATTGTAGTTCGATCGAAGTCGGCGGGAAACAGTATAGACTGGACCATCTGATTAGACCAGCTACATGTAGTATAACCACCTGGATCTGATACGAGCTCGTAATTGAATATCTGATTGGGCATGGTTAGTGAGAATGAATTCTTGATTGATGGCTTTCAGGAACTGTTGAATATGTTATGCCTTGTACGTTAGTCAGAGTTTCCATATAGCCACTTGACTGCAGTTTGACACTAACCACCCGTATCCTTTTACTATGTGCTAGGATTTATGTGGCTATTTGTTTCATGTGATCACTAAAACTAAACTTGGTAAATACTAGCGGTGGAACCTCACTAAGCAATGAGCATACCCTAGTCTAATGAACCCCAACAGGTGTAGTTAAGCATAAAGAGTGAGAGCTTGTGCATGAATCTTTTACTTCATTTGGGATAAGATCCTGGATGCGCTTTTGAATCTAGAAACTAGTTTAGAATTTTTATTTTTAAACCATGTAAAACACTTATTATAAGACTTTCATTGTAATAGTAAGCTAGGTTTTGAATTCTAAAATAGCTTCCGCATAATCTGTATTGCTCATTACTGCATGTAAGTAATCCAACCTATTGGATTCTCGGTAGCACGCTTAGGTCCGACCTGATACTTGCGTTGAGCAGGTATGTCGTGGATCTGGGTTGTTACAGATGTGGTATCAGAGCTTCCTAAAATCAAGTAAAGGCAAATCAAAACTTAACTTAATAAAAGTCTTCACAATTACTTAACACTTAAAGATATTAGATTCGAGACATGGTTAAACCTTGTCTACAAAACTAACAATTTATTGATGTCACTGTTTAATTAGGAAATAAATTAATTCATTTAATTTAATTCGAAATACACAGGTCTATGATGATTGTGAAAAATAAAAAGTAATACATGAATCCAACCATTACTGAAGTGAAGCAAAATTCTTCCGGCGTAATATCTCTGGTGAGAATACTAACATGTAATACAATGATAATTATGGCAACAAAGACTAGCATTATTCTCGACATGTATCGGCAAATTGAGAGAAGTTAGGGTGATAAGGATATGAGATAGAAGACAAAAAGTGGTATTGAATTGTTGGATAAATTCGTATTTATACTATAAAATATAGCCGTTTATAGCTGTTATATTACCGTTTGGAATATAGCCATTTATACCCGGTATATTACCACTAGGTATACATTGACTAATTGTAGTTAAATACTGAGAGTAGATTAGCAATTTAATGTCATCAAATAAGATGTAAAAACAAACAATTATAGTAGAGACATAAGATAAGTGCCATCGATATTTACTTATTTTGAACTTTCAAATACTCTCTAAATTGAAAATAAAAGGGTCCTCCTAAATAGTTTTAAAGAAAATTTAAATCTCAAAAGAGTAGATTCCATTAAGAGGATATTGGATTAAAGCATGTATTTATACATATATACTAAAAATAAAAAAAATGAAAAAACTAATTAGGTATCCTTTCCATTTGACTTGAGAAGACCTTTGAATCACCTGGGAATGGCCAGCCCAGAGTTTGAATCGGGTTCTCATTTTAAATTGAAAGGTCCCTAAATATTTCAAACCCCAAAACGGATAATAAAGTACTAGTCACCACACAAATCTTCATAACCTATGCAGGAATATTATGGCGTTAAATGTAATTAAGCTAAACCCATATAAAACTTAACTAAATATTCAAACAAGTATCCTACCCTAATTGGGCAATGTAGACCTTGGTTAGGGAACGAGAAGCCTTAATCTCTAAAATCTTTATCATAGAGAATCGGTAACAGATATGCTGATGAAAATGAGGCTAGAACCGATGCAATTAACATAGAACACGATCAAATAAAGTATACCAAGACATAAGAACTAGTGCTGCAAGATATAGAATGCAGGAGTTGACTCAGACTCAAGGTGGCATCCGAGTCCTACATAGGCTGCATACACAGATGGCAGAACTCGTAAGGGGACCCTAAGAAAGGTTGGGTCACATAGATAAAACTTTAGTGACAATTAATCAAAGTATTTACGTAACTCGGGTTGACCTTATGAATGGACCTCCCATGGTACTAAACGGGATAAAGAATGTGACTCCACTGAATGATTTAGGGTTGGTTGAGAATAGAATATAGAGTAGTAGCATATAAATTTGTAAAAGTACTTGCAGTTCCCAAGAATTTACACTCTTTGATGATCATGAAAGCTAAGGATAAGAATCCAATGATAGATCAGGGACAAGTTAAAGTTCAACGGAGGATTAATTGACAAAGTAATCAAAAACTTGGTGGAAACAATAATTCAAACCCTTTAACCCTGGGATAAGTAGATGTGAGGTGGGTGAGTTTGTCTGTATTCAAAATAGAAGAGATGCACCCCAAACTTGGACCATACGACGTGGTCCAAGTATCACCTCGAGTCCTTTGTTGTATAGTGAGAAAGGAAGGCATAAAGAATAGGATTGCTGGAAAGACGAAAATAAATGTTTGCAACGTTGCAATGTGGGAATTCTAAGCACATGATAATGAAATCCTGATAACTTAGACAAGGTCCTCGTTCCAACCACTTGGTCACGGTCATCAGTGATCAATTTGGCTCTGAAGGGTGGAGTTGGTGGAAGTGGTAGGCCAAATGTGCAGGCTCAACTTTACGCCATAGAGAGTGATGAGAACCATGTTTTGACCGAGGTCATTAAAGGTACCCTCTCTACCATAGGTAAACCAGCTAAGGTTGTCATCGATCCTAGTACCCCTCAGTCATTCACTCGTTATTCATTTCTTGAAAACCTGAAAGACAAAATAGATAACATACCCTATAAGTTAGAAGTTTGTAATCCCACTAATGACTTACCCTATAACTAGTCATATTACCAATAAGCTTAAGTGTCTTTCCTTAGTAATGATATGAAGTTATACTCGACATGAACTGGAAAAAAAATTCATACGAAGGGAGAGATGACAATAAAGTAATAACTATATGTATCTTATTACTATTTAAAAAATATTATTATATATTTTAAAAAAATTTAACCGTTAAACAAGATAAGATATCAGAATTAGTAAACCTAAACTCATGCGAAACCAAAAATTATATATAATTTTTGACAAAATTTATATTTGTGGACATTAAACCAAAAAAAATCTATTAAAAAAATCTATTAAAAAATAAAAATAAAATAAAAAGAGCCAACATATAATAGGCCGAATACTCATATCTAGGTTTTGATTTAGTTGCATGTATAATCTTTTTTTAATTAAAGCCACCAGTGATGGTGGGGGGTTTGGCAGACCCCTACCCTTTTATTAATAAAATAAAAAGGTACATAAAAAGAGGGGGACGTAATACCTTACCTCTGATAATTTATCTGAAGATCTTTAAAAAACTATACAGTGACCTGATAACTAACCTGAAGATCAACAGATAAAACCGTGGAAAAAACATATACAAAGTTTTTCGAATGACTATTCTAGTCTAATCTGAGGTATTCCTTCCGCATCTAGCTTCACATGACCAGTAACTTTTTGTGGCAGACCTGCAGCAACATAAGAGCCACTTACCTGATCTCGGCTAGCCATCTTTGCAAGGGAGTTAGCGGCTCCGTTTGTCTCTCTGTATATGTGTTGCATAGTGTAATCCATATGTTGAAGCAGATGCTATATCTCCCTCATCAGATGCTGCATCTTCCATGGGATCTTGAATTGCTTGTGTACCATTCTGAGTAGCACTTTTGAGTTAGATTCTATTTCAATGTTTCTAATGCCGTGCTCTTGAGCTAGATATATTCCATGCAACAAAGCTGTGGTTTCTGCCTGCAAAACTGATTCAGCAGAGATAGCCTTGGATAATGCAACAGTTACTTTACCTTTGCGATCTCTGATGATACAACCAATACCTGCAGTACCAGTGCTAAGACAAGAACCATCAGTGTTTAGTTTATATTTTGAGGGTAAGAGCCACCTAAATATCCTTAATGGTCTCTGGCTTTTGGTTTTCTGATATAGAAGTTTTGGCATATGTGATAATTCCCACCTAAAGTCCAGCTTGAATGCCAACAAAGTGTCATTAATGTGGTACAATACTCTTTTGAATATGGGATCTATGACTGGCTTTGTTCTTTAAAAAATATAAGTACATCTAGCATGACACAGGTACCAGATTACTACACTCGGTATGATTCTGATTAACTTAGCAAAAATTGCATCAGAGGAGGAAACGTTCCAATAAAAATAAAATCTATCCCATAATAGCTGAAATGTATTTGGAGCCAAGCTGAAAGTTCTATCTACTAAGTTCCAGATTTGTTTAACCTGATCACATGAGTTAAAACAGTGGTGGATAGATTCTGAATCATTTAAACAAAAACAACATCTTGATGGTAGGTGAAACTGAAAATCCTCAAGAACATCTGGTAAGGCTATAGGTCGATTTAGTAGTTTCCAGTTAAAGAAACTAATTTTGTTTGGTAAGAGTTTAGACCACAGATGATTGAACGAGGGGATCTTCAGTTTCTTTCTCTAATCAACTCATATGCTGACTTTACTGTGAACTCACCAGTTTGAGTCGGTTCCCAAATTAGTATATCATCATACTTAGGAAAAATTTTATATTCCAGATTCAGAATGGAAATGATATTATCAGGAAGCACTTTTCTGAGGTTACTGGAATAGAAAACTTTATTAAGTAAAAATTCAGCTACAGTTAAGTTAGGATATGGAAATTCCACAGAGTTCTGAATGTGGTCTGATAAAGGACCCACTGCAATCCAGTTTGCATTCCAAAAGGAAATTGAACCACAGCCAAGTAGAACCTCTGTATTAGAAAATGCTATGTGTTGAATTTCCTTGATTCGTTTCCATGTTCTGGATGTTTTATGAGTATCACTCATAGACCACATGGTTTGTGCCCAAAGGGATTTCTCTAACTGAAGTTTCCACCACAGTTTGATGGAAAATTTTTTTGTTAAAGTATTAAGGTTTTTAAAGTTTAAACCGTTTTCCTCAGTTGGGAAACATAATTTAGGGTATGATTTCCATATTCTTTTTTTTCTGGCTATTTCCTGAGCTAGAGTCCCAAAACAAACTTGCCAGTGTTTTATGAATTTGACTTATGATATGTTTAGTTGGCTTCAACACAGTTATTAGATGGATTGGCGTGGAGGTCAAGACATGTTTTATTAATACTGGCATTCCTGCTGGAGAGAGTAGCTTGTTATGCCAGTGATTAATTTTATTTTGGATTGAAATTAACATTCCCTGGAATAGGGAATTCTTTACTCTTCCTGTGTAGACAGGGAATCCCAAATACTTAAATGGTAGGGATCCTTCTATCATATTTGTTTCATGTTTGATTGAGGATATAATTCGATTAGGTGTGTGTTTTGAGATACAAAAAGATGATTTCTTAAAATTAACTTTCTGAACTGTTGCTAATTCATATGATTTCAGGAAACTAATTATTGTTTTAGTCCCTGTTTTGAGTATTTTAAAAGAATTGATGTGTCATCAGCAAAGGAGAGATGTGTTGAAGCTTTCATCTGGTAGGGTAACTTGTATGGCTGGATATTTCCATATCTGTATAGGAAATTCAGGTTATATGAGAAAGCCTCAGCCATTAAGATAAAAAAGCAAAGGTGAAAGTGGATCACCTTGTTTTAGTCCCCTAGATGCTAAGAAAAAACCTACTATTTTTCCATTAATTAATAATGAAAAGAAAGCAGATTTGATATTTCTCATAATTAGATTGACCAGAATGGATGAGAAACCTTGTTTGATTAGGATTTGGGATAAAAAGGACCATGAGACTCTATCAAATGCCTTCATCATATCCAGCTTGATAATCATATTAAAACCTTTTTTTAGTGTAAATGATCTGTTAACTCCTGCATTAGAAGGACATCATCAACAATTTCTCTTCCAGAAACAAATGCAGATTGTTCTGTACTGATTATCAGGTCTAAACAGCTTTTAAGTCTTGTGGAAATTATTTTTGAAAAGATCTTATTTGTGAAATTGCATAGACTTATAGGTCTATAGTCTTTAAAAGATGAACACACATCTATTTTGGATATTAGAATGATCAGTGCTGATGTGATGGCTGTAGGTATGTCTTTTCCCTCAAAGAACTCTTCCACTGCCATCAGGACATCAGTTTTGACTATCTCCCAACATTTTTGGAAAAAGAAACCAGAGTAGCCATCTGGTCCTGGAGCTGAATGGCTGTCCATTGATATGACTATGTCTGTTAATTCTTCCATTGTAATTTTCTTAAGTAGATTAGAGTTCATATCCTTAGTTACAACTTTTGGAATATTTTCCAGTATCCATGCAGCATTGATCCCTGAGGGATCCATTTGTTCATCAGTTAAAAGTTTAGAGAAGAAACTGATAGCTTCTTTCTCTATGTCTTCTGTTTTATTTAACCATGTGCCATCATCTTTTTTTATTAAAGAGATTGTTTGCCTCTTATGTTTACTTAAGTTTGATTGATGAAAGAATTTTGAATTTGCATCACCCTCTTTCATCCATTTTAACCTTGATTTTTGTTTTAGAAATACTTCTTGATTAGTTAGAGCTAACTTCAGTTTTGCCTTTGCTAGATTTAGAGCCTACAGATTTTTACTGGAACAATTTTCCTGTAGATCTTCTTCAGCTGTAATTACCAAATCTTCACAGATATGGACAACATCGAAGATGTTTCCAAAAACATTTCTGTTCCAGCGTTTAAGGATTTACTTTAAATGTTTATGTTTAAAAATTAATCTTTGCATTCCTCTGTTAGTAGTGTGTATATTCCAAACATCTTTAACTAACTTCATAAATGTAGGGTGATTTACCCAACATTCATGAAACTTGAAGGGTTTTGGATTGGCCATAGGGGAAGTGTTAGAATTATGCAGGATCAGAGGGGTGTGATTAGAACCTTCCCTTGCAAGTGTTTTAATTTTAGAATTTGGGAATAGAGACCACCATAAATTGTTAGAAACTCATCTATCAAGTCTTTCCCATACCCTACCTTACCTTTTGGCCTCATTCCAGTCCAAGTGAACATGCTTCCGGAGGTTGGGATTTCAGTCATGTTTTGATCATTAAGGAACCTGTTAAAATTCCTCATATTTTTCTGGTTAGGGATGAATTTGCCTAGGCATTCCTCATTCTTAGTGATTACATTAAAATCTCCTATTAGACATAAGGGCTCAAATTTCTGTTTTTCTAAGGCTTGCCACAGTTTATTTCTTTCCTGGATTGTGTGCTTAGCATAAATGAAACCTATCTGACATTCAGATAAGAGATTGCTGGATTTAATTTTCAATATTATAACCTGTTCTTCTACAGAACAGATATCCACTGAGAGGTCATCATCCCACATAATCCAGATCTTACAAATTGGGTTTGCATAACAATTTCTGAAACCTAGTTCGTTGGAGATATCATGTGCTTGATTAGAGCTTAATAAAGGTTCCATTAAGGCACATAGTTTGATTGTGTTACATCTTTTAATATCTTTTAATCTAATTTGAGTAGGTTTGTTACCTATTCCCCTTATATTCCATACACATATATTTAGACTTATCATGGATATGTTTTGGAAAGGTTCAAGGAAGAACGGGTGAAAACCATTTTAGGTGTGGAGGAGTAGTCTTTTTTGTTATACTTCCTCTGTTTATTCTTAGTGTCTGTGGTGTTAGCCTTGAGAATTTCATTAAATCTTAACTGGTCTTCAGTTAGGTTTGCCTTTAATTCTTCAAAATTAAGTTTTCCCTGATTTAAATTTTTTTCTTTTTGTCTCATAGATGTTTCTGTATTAAGCCAATCAAGGTCTTTAAAACTTTTCTTACTGGATGATAATAGGGGGGAGTTTCCTCCATTGATTTCTATAAAATCATCTGCAACATCAGGATTAGTACTGTTTTGATTATTTCTTTGATTAATGTCTCTGATCTGATTCCTTTTAGTATTAGAAAAGTTAGTGGTATCAGTTTTGTGTGACCTTATTGCTGTTTCCTGGGTTGGCTTATCAGGCTCTACCATCTGATTAGGAAGGTTCAGGCTCTCAACCAGATTAGCTGTGACATTAACATTGTGAGGGGAGCACGGAGAGGAGGGTATTTTAGTAGGTGTGTTATTACTGGCTTGTTGTTTCCCTGGTAACATATCTTGTCTTGGTGACAAATCCACAATCTGAGAAAAGGTTACCTTAGACAAATTAGGACTAGTTTTGTCTTTGTTTGATAGGATATTCCTTGTATAAGTATTTTGATTTACAGATGGAAGTCTAGTAATTCCAATATGTTCTTCAGGGTTAATATTAAAAGGGACTTTAGTGTGAGGCATAGTTGGAGTTAAATTGGGAAAAATTGAGGACGACTCTGTTACATCTAGCTATTTTTTGGGGTTCAAGACATTCAAAACATTTTCAGGAGTCAAAAAATAAACCTGGGATCCTTGTCTAAGGACCAGATATTCTGAACTTGCTTCTGTAGGTATCTATGTGTCATCCTGTGATATGTCCTTGTCCTGGAAAATCTTCTTAGAAGGATTATCATATTTGCTCCTGTAAACCGGAGTAAAATGTTTTTTTGAGAAAGGAATACCAGTTGAAGAGGGACCATTTCCTTTACCTCTATGGTTGCCCTGTTTATCATTGGAAATGAATTTATTACCTGACTATGCTGCTGGATCTTTAGGTCTCTAGGGTATGAATCTAGATATGTTCTTGTCAAACCTGCAAACTGCATCTGTGTGTCCTAATTTTAGACAGTTAGAGCAATACAGTGGTACTCCCTTATACTCTATACATTGCCAGAAGCCTATGTCCCTAAAACTTAACCAGATTCTTTCCAACATGGGTTTAGTAACATCCATTTCGACACAAATTCTTGCCACGTGTGGCCTGGTTCTATTTAGAGAGGCTCTGTGTACCCTAATTGGAGTACCTATGATATTACCAATAGACATTAGAACCCCATAATCAAATAATTGCTGAGGTAAACCATAAAGGGCAATCCATATAGGAGCAATTGGAGAGTCTGCATTTGAGTTAAAATTAGGAACCCATTTCGTCATTCGAATTGAGTACAAACCAAAATTCCATATTTTATGAAGCCAAAAATGGTAATAATCATCAGGTAAAGAAAAGGATATCAGAACATATCGATTGTCAAGTAGGGTTATGTCGTCATGGCCTTTGAAACCTGCGGTATAGAAATCCTTACGAAGCCTGTCAAGTTGCGGCCGACTACGAGAAAACTTCCCAACTAGCGTCCATCTGAGGGGGGCTTCCAGCTTTGTGCATTCCTCGTCAGTGAAGTGCAGGCCGGGTTCTCCCACATGATCAATTCTGGACTTTGGAGTGAAGGGAGCACTGTTTTCAATTTGGACAGTGGGGGAGTAAGATTTAGGGCTTCGCGGAGTTCTTGATTTAGGGCTTGGGCATAAGAGATAGGTGGATTACGGGCAATTGGTGGTGGCTCCGCCATATCGGTGGTGCCGGAGAGGTGTGAAGTGGTGACGCAGATCCGTTACCATCCGAGGAAGATGATTGCACATATACTAGGTGTAATCGCACACAGTTCGAGAGGAAGATAATGGCTAGGATTTGTAGTTGCATGTATAATCAACATATATAAATTTAAATGCCCAACATTGTTTTTAGGAAAAAAGAAGAAGAATAATAATAACACAAAAAGTGTAAATAAACCATACGAATACCATATTAATCTAGAGGTTAGAATGCACTCGAGCGTAAATGGGGAAAAAAAGAAGGAAAAGTTTTTTATGTGGTAAAATTGCAGTGAACTTCGGGGATGAAATTCATTAAGAAGGGGAGACTGTGAAACTCCATCATTAATGAATTAAGTACATAGTTAATAATTGAGATTGAGACAAAACAATCTAGTTTTATTTTTCTCTTTTTGAGAAATGTTAATAGAAAAAAAAGACAAAAAATAAATTAAACAATAAGAATTTTTTTTAAAAGTGCAAATGTATAATTTATGACATTATTCATCTTTAGTACATTAGTTAATAACACATTTTCCAAAATAGGTAAGAAAATTTAAAGAGATAGAAATAAAGATATAATAAGTCAAAATAGAGTGAAAATGAGAAGTAAAATTCATGACAAGAATTAAGCATTCAATCAAGTAAAATAAAAGTAACTAAAGTTTTGATTAAATGGATATAGTTCAGATTACTTATATTATAAATTATATTGAAAAATCTATAATTAGTATAACATATAAAAAAATATATAAAATCTTGTAGATTTTTAGTTATAAGTGAAGTTAATATATTGTTCATCGCATACCTATTAAAATCTTGAAAATAATAATAATAGTAAAAGATTTTAAAATGGATATATATATGTGTGTGTCTAAATGCACACACACATATATATATATATATATATATATATATTATAATAGTAAAAATTTAAGGTAAATGCATATATATATATATATATATAATTCTTGTATTTAATAATAAAATAATAATAATAACATAAAATAAAATAAAATAGAATGAGATAAATAAATTGCGTACTTATCACAACTATCTATAATAATAAATAATAATAAATTTTCAGATGTAATTTAATTACAAATAAGAATTAAATAAATAAATTATTATTATTAAAAATATGATGTCACTCTACATTCTTTATCAACATATTTAATTTATAAACTATTTCATATTCATTAAATTTTATATGTGAGTATTTATGTTTATATTATGATAATATATATATATATATATAGATGCCGAGCATTACAATAAAATAATATATATATATATATAGATGTCGAGCATTACAATATTAAACTCAAATACTAACAATTAAATTTAGTTAATATAAAAAAATTATCATTTCTAACATTGTTTTGATTTAAGAAAATAGAATTGTATTTATTATTTATAAATAATTAAGACTAAATTATTTTTTTAGTCCCCTACAAAGTATCTTATATAATGTTTTGGTCCCCGTTTGCAAATTACCCCTCAGACAATACCAAACAAATTCAGAACGATTTGTTTGGTCCCCAAAGGTGGTTTTTCAGGGAAATCAGAACTGTTTTCAGATATAGTTAGGGGTATTTTTAGAATTTTACTTATTAAAAAATATTTCAATTAAATTATGGGGTCAATACACAAATATCTATATTGTTGAGGGGCTTAATTGAAAATAAAATAAATGTTTATTGAAAACGCCGGAAGCTCCGTTAGCACTGGATTTTTTTGGTGCCCTTGAAGCTCCACCGGCGTCTCGATGCTCAAAGCTCTGCCATGGGTCTCAAAACTTTGCTGGAGTCTCGAAGCTCTTCCCTAGCATAAACCCTTGAGAATGCTTTGCCTCGTTGGTGGTATACTCGACTCTCCCTGCTCCAGATCTGGTTCCAACAAGAAAAAGGTTTGAGTTTGAGAATCACGTTCCCCAGATCTTCCCGGCCATTGAGCCCTTGAGAATTGCGTACCCTCGACCGGTATTCAAGTTTCTACAAACCATCATAAACCCTTTCCGATTGCGAAGAAACCCAGAAGGATGAAACTTGGATCAATATAATTTGGCACGTTCTGATTGGGGTTTTCTTCTATTTTGCCTTCTTCAACAAGCAGGGTCTGGCCGGATGGAGGTAGAAGGCATCGTTCGCCACCACCGAGTGGCCCTGTTTTAGGGCGACGACATGTGCTTATATACGGCGGCAGAGAAGACGAGCAAAGAAGACGAAGACCTTTTCTTTTTTAGTTAAGTGCTCATATAACCCTATGTTTTGGTGGTTTATGCTAATATGACCCCGTGAAGTTGGAAAGTGCTATTTTAACCCTGTGTTTTGCTTGAATGTGCTAATATGACCCTGGAGGCTTGAATTTGGCCAGAAATACATGAAATGACTAATATACCCCTATTTAAAAAAATAAAAATTCAGAACAAGTGAAAGGACAATTATGCAATCATCCATTTATTTCCTTATTAGTTTCACTTTTCGCCACTGTTGAAGAAGAAGCAAAAACTAAGAAGCAAAACTATTCTTTCCTTATTCTTTCCTTATTCTCTGACTAACCTCCGCTCTTACTCTGCTCCACCGCCGCCACCTCCCCTCTGCTCCACCACCGCCACCTCCGCTCCACCGCTCCACCTAGCTTCACACAACTCCGCTCCACCTAACCTCCGCTCCACCTAACCTCCGCTATGCCTAACCTCCGCTCCACCTAAACTCCGCTCCACCTAACCTCTGATCCGCTCCACCTAGCGATTCGACAGAGATGGCAGCGGCGAGTCCGATTCTGCCGGACGAGATCTCTCTACCGCCGTACCACTGCGATAGCAATCGAGTGGGCCATAGCGTAGAAGGATCTTTGGACCGACAACAATATAGGGTGATATCTCATTGCATGGGATTTTCGAAGCATCAATCGGAGAAATTGAACCCTCGCTACTGAGCTCGACAATTCAAAAGGTTAGAGTGCTCTCATATTTATCGTAGATTTCTGGGTTTGGATTATGTGTGCTGGCTAGTGCGGATTCATTCTTAAGGAATCCGAAGGGATGGCTTTTGATTTTTCTTGGCTGGAACTGGCCATTTTTTCCAGATTGTTGTCGCCGTCGATAGCAAAGGTGGCAGAGCGGCGGCGGAGGTGCAGTTATTGTTAGTTGTGGTCAGGTGGCTCGTTTCCAGATTCTGGCAGGTGGCGGCGGTGCAGCAATGGCAGAGCAGCGGCCGAGCGGCAGCGGAGGTGGCATACCAACAACGGAGGGTGCAGAGGTGGCACTGGCTATGGTTATGGAGAAGAAGAAGAACCTAAGGTATTTTAGTCAATATATTTGTAATTTGAAGGTTGGAGGTATTTTAGTATTTTTGCATTTGGTCAATGCCGGAAATAACAAAGTCAACGACAGAATAGTGCCATAAGGTTATATCGGCACTTCTGATGTAAAACACAGGGCTACAATATCACTTTTCAACTTCACCGGGTCATATTAGCACAAACCTCCAAAACATAGGGTCATATCAGTATTTTGCCCTTTCTTTTTCTTTTTAATTTTTTTAAAACTCAGGGGTATAATGGTTATTTTTACATATTTTAACCAATTTTACCGTTCACTTTCCCTGAAAACCATCTTTGAGGACCAAACAAATTGTTCTGAGTTTGTTTGGTATTGTCTGAGGGTTGATTTGCAAATGGGAACCAAAACATTGTGTATGATACTTTTCAGGGGACTTAAAACAATTTAGTCAATAATTAATTATAAATATGGAATATTAAAAGAAGAAAAGAACAAACAAGGAATACAATTAAATGGAAAACAAGAAGGAAATAATAAAACATGACAATGGTGAGTTAAAAGAAAAAAAGATTTTCCATAATGGTATCCCCTTCTAAGTGAAATTCACAATTTGGTACCCAATTTTAAAAATTGTTCTAAAAAGGTACCTTCTTTTTCATTAATTTTCCAAAAAGGTACATTTAGTTAAAAGTGGGTACCATTTTGGCACAATTTTAATCCGAATTGGTACTCATTTTTTTGCTGAAACGTACATTTTTGGGACATTAATAAAAAAACATTGTACCTTTTCAAAATAAATTTAAAAATTGGGTATTAAATTATGAATTTAAATTAAAAGTGGGTATCGTTTTGGATAATCTCTCAACAAAAAAAGTAAGCCATGGAAATGTTGAAGTCGGACAGGGCAAGCAAGTTGCAAGCAAAAATAATCTAGTGGAAACTTGAGAATTTACCTGAAGTGCAAGTGGATACCAATCTATGAAAATAACAATCACATCAAAAAATTGAATGATATTAATTGAATAAATCCATGAGGCTTGATGTGGGCACTGGAAGTAAATAAAGAAATGAGAGAAATAGGTGAACTAGGAAAACAGTAGGTAGACTAGGATTCCCTTTTATCTTTATCACAGTCCAAAGAAGTGATGCACCAACATCTGCACACTTAAAGATAAACATCAAGCATGGATTTCACCCCATAAATACGACTAATCCTGTGGAGATTTATCAAGATATCAATAGTTCATCAAACAGAATCCTTTAGTAGTCCTCTGGCGCAAGTCTCTTGATCCGGAGATATTCTCAACCACTTTCTTGTGAGTGTTTTCAACACCCTAGCACAAATTAAATTTAAAATTATTATCATATATTTTATGCATGCTAAATTTAAATATATTAGTTTAAAATTTTATACGTATTATTTTATATCTGTTAAATTTAAAAGTGTTATATTAGAATTTTAAATATATTTTATGCCGGTTAAATTTGAATGTGTTAGTTTAGAATTTTATATGCTATTTAAAATTTTGAAAAATATTATGTGCTATTCATGCCTATTATTTTGGTTTCATACTAATTAAACACGGTGAGTACTTTATCACACTATATTTAATTATTGTGAAACTGAGTGAATTAACTGCTCTGATATTTTATGTGGATGACCAACTTGTACTTTATCTTGCCGTATCAAACATGGATGATTTGCTACCTGATTGCTTGTCTGTACTTTTCAAGGTCCCAGACGCGATTGTAGTTCGGTCGAAGTCGGCGGGGAACGGTATAGATCGAACCGTCTGATTAGACCGGTTACACGTAGAGTTTCTGGTATGCTAGCATAACCATCTGGATCTGATACGAGCTCGTAATTGAACATCTAATTGGGCATGGTTGGCGAGAATGAATTCTTTATTGATAGCGTTCAGGCACTACTGAAAAGGTTATGCCTTGTACGTTAGTCAGAGTTGCTATATAGGCCATTGACTGCAACTTGGAATTGGCCACCCGTATCCTTTTACTATGTACAAGGATTTATGTGGCTGTTTGTTTTTATTTGATCACTAAAACTCAACTTGATAAATACTGGTGATGGAACCTCAATAAGCAAGGAGCTTACCCTAGTCTAATGAACCCCAACAGGTGTAGCTAAGCAAAAAGAGTGAGAGCTCATGCATGAAGCCTTTACTTCATTTGAGATAGGATCCTGGATGAGCTTTGGACTCTGGAAACTAATTTGGAATTTTTATTGGTAAACCATGTAAAACACTTATTATAAGACTTTCATTGTAATAGTAAGCTAGGTTTTGAATTCTATAATAGCTTCCACATAATCTGTATTGCTCGTTACTGCATGTAAGTAATCCAACCTATTGGATTCTCGGTAGCATACTCAGGTCCGACCCGATACTTGCATTGAGCAGGTAATAGGGCAATGATCAATCCTTAGTATGTTTAGACAGGGTAACAATCACCGCTCAGCTTTTTCAGGCAAAGCGATGAAATAACCCTCTTTAGAGAAGGAGAAGAGAACAAAGAAAAGGAACGGTATTGCTATATACGATTCTTATGTTCCTTCGAGAAATTATACATACAAGTATTATTTATTTTTTACACACTTTTATCACTTATTTGATACATGTTGGCATAATTGGCGAAGAATTGATGTATCATGTTTGTTGGCTAAACTAACACATGTTAGTGTTATCCACCAAGTTGGAACATGATAGCATGAAATGTTGTATTTTACCGGTTTTACAACAAAACATGAAGTGACAAAGCACACCTGGCACACGCTGGTAGGGAGATGCAAATCAGCCACTTCAGGCCAAAGCACACCTGGCTCACGCTGACAGGGAGATACAAATAAGCCTCTTCAGGCCAAAGCGCACCTGGTCCACAATGGCCAGGGAGATGCAAGTCCCAGCTAGAGCCTTCAGGCGAATGACAAGTACCCATGGCTTTTGAAGGTCAAGGAGTTGCAGGTTCCCGCCAGAGTCTTCAGGCAGATGATAAGCACCCCAGGCTACTAATGGCTAGAGAGCTGCAGATTCTAGCTAGCCTCCATAAGCCATCTTGAATCCTTCTGGCTTTGAAAATCCATGTGAGTATTTAACAGGGCAATAGGGCCGAAGAGCACAACCATGCGAGTATTTAACAGGGCCGCAATGTGAGATTGTGGTACCGATTTAGAAGGCCTAGATGCAGGGTCTAGGCCAAAGCCAACCGGGCCGAAGGGCATGGCCCTGTAAGTATTTAATAAGACTGTAACGTGAGATTGCGGTAGTGATTTAGAAGGCCTAGACTTAGAGTTCAGGTTGAAGCCAAAAGGGTCGTAATGTGAGATTGCGGTCGTCATTTAGAAGGCCTATACGCAGGGTCCAATTTGAAGCCAATAGGGCCAAAGAGCACAACCCCATGAGTACTTATAAAGGCCATGATGCAAAGCGTAGGCCATCACTAGCAGGGCCACGACGCTCGGCCTTGCTAAAGGTAATAAGGTTGCAATGTGAGATTGACGTCGCAGTTTAGAAGGCCTAGACGCAGAGTCCAGGCCCAAGCCAATAGGGCTGAATAGCATGGCCCAGTGAATTTTTAATAAGGCTAAAATGTGAGATTGCGGTCACGATTTAGAAGGCCTAGACGCATAGTCCAGGCCAAAGCTAACAGGGCCGAAAAGAAAGACCCGTGAGTATTTATAAAGGCCATGACGAAAGCACAGGCTGACACTAGCAGAGCCATGGCGCTAGGCCCTACAAGAGGTAGTAAGGCCGCAATGTCAGATTGCGGTCGTGGTTTAGAAGAACTAGATATAGAGCCCATGCCAAAGCCAACAGGCCCGAAGAGCACAACCCTGTGCCGCAACATGAGATTATGGTCACGATTTAGAAGGGCAAGATGCAGAGTCCAGGCCGAAGCCAATAGGGCCGAAGAGTATAGCTCTATGAGTACTTAACAGGACTTCAATATAAGATTGCAGTTGTGATTTACAAGGCCTAGACATAGGGTCCAGGCCAAGCACACAGGGTCGAAGAGCACGGCCCTGTGAGTATTTATAATGCCCATGACGCAAAGCGCAGGCTGACGCTAGCAGGACCACGTCGCTCGGCCCTGCAAGACGTAATAAGACTACAATGTGAGATTACGGTCGCGGTTTAGAAGGGCTAGACGCAGAGTCCATGCCAAAGCCAACAGGGTCAAAGAGCACGGCCCTGTGAGTATTTAATAAGGCCAAAATGTGAGATTGCAGTCGTAATTTAGAAGGCCTAGCCGCTGGGTCCAATCCGATACCAATAGAGTGAAAGAACACAACCTTGTGATTATTTATAAAGGCTGTGATGCAAAGTGCAAGCCCTCACTATAAAGGCCACAACATCCGGCCCTGCAAGAGGTAATAAGGCTGCAATTTGAGATTGATGTCGCGATTTAGAAGGCCTAGACGCGGAGTCCAGGCCGAAGCCAATAGAACCGAAGAGAATGACCCTCTAAGTATTTAATAAGACCAAAACATGAGATTACGGTCGCAATTTAGAAGGCCCGGATGCATGGTCCAAGCCAAAGCTAACAGAGCCAAAGAGTATGACCCGTGAGTATTTATAAAGGCCATGATGTAAAGCGCAGACCGACACTAGCAGGGCCACGATGCATGGCCTTGCAAGAGGTAATAAGGCTGTAATGTGAGATTGTGGTCATGGTTTAGAAGACCTGGACGTAGAGTCTGGGCCAAAGCCAACAGGGCCGAAGAGCATGGCCCTATGAGTATTTGATAAGCCTGCAACGTGAGATTGCGGCTGCGCTTTAGAAGGCCTAGACACAGAGTCCAAGCCAAAGCTAACAAGGCCAAAGAGCACAAACCTATGAGTATTTATAAAGGCTATGATGCAAAGTGTAGGCTGACACTTGCAGGGCCACGGTGCTCGGCCCTGCAAGAGGTAATAAGGCCCAATGTGAGATTACAGTCGCGGTATAGAACGCCTAGATGCAGAGTCCAGAATGAAGACAACAAGGTCGAAGAGCATAACCCTGTTAGATTACGGTTGCAATTTAGAAGACCTATATGCAGAGTCAAAACTGAAGCCAAAAGGGCATAAGAGCACGACCCTGTGAATATTTATAAAGGCCATGACGCAAAGCGTAGGCTGAAACTAGCAGGGCATTGATGCTCGGCCCTCAAGAGGTAATAAGGCCTCAATATGAGATTGTGCTCGCGACTAAGATAGCCTAGACGCAGAGTCCAGTTGAAGCCAACAGAGCCAAAGAGCATGGCCCTGTGAGTATTTAACAGGGCCACAATTTGAGATTGTGGTTACAATTTAGAAGACCTAGATGAAGAGTCCAGGCCAAAGTAAACAATGTCAAAGTGCACGGCCCAGTGAGTATTTAACAAGGCCGCAATTTGAGCTTGTGATCGCAATTAGAAGGCCTAGACGAAGAGTCCAGGCCAAAGTAAACAATGTCAAAATGCACGGTCCTGTGAGTATTTAACAAGGCCGTAATTTGAGACTGCGATCACAACTAGAAGGCCTAGATGCAGAGTCCAGGCTGAAGCTAACTGGGTCGAAGAGCACGACCCTCTGAGTATTTAACAGGGCCGCAATGTGAGATTGCAGTCGCGATTTAAAAGGTCTAGACGCAGGGTCCATGCCGAATCCAATAGGGCCAAAGAGAATGGCCCTGTAAGTATTTAATAAGGCCGCAACGTGAGATTGCAGTCACAATTTAGAAGGCCTAGACGCAGAGTCCATGTCGAAGCCAACAAGGCTATAGAGCATGGCCCTGTGAGTATTTAACAGAGCCGCAATGTGAGATTACGATGGCGATTTAGAAGGCCTAGATGCAGGGTCCAACCCAAAGCCAACAGGGTTGAAAAATATGGCCCTGTGAGTATTTATTATAACCGCAATGTGAGATTGGGGTTGCGATTTAGAAGGCCTAAATGCAGAGTCAAGGCCAAAGCTAATAAGGCCAAAGAGCACGGCCATGTGAGTATCTAATAGGGCTGCGATGTGAGATTCTGGTCTTGATTTAGAAGGCCTAGACGCAGGGTCTAGGCTAAAGCCACATGGCCGAAGAGCACAACCCTGTGAGTTTTTATAAAGGTTGTGATGCAAAGCGCAGGCCGACACTAGCAGGGTACGCTCGGCCCTGCAAGAGGTAATAACACAACAATGTGAGATTACGGTCGAGGTTAAGAAGGCCTAGATGCAGAGTCCATGCCAAAGCTAATAGAGCCGAAGAGCATGGTCCAGTGAGTATTTTAATAAGGACACAACTTGAGATTGTGGTTGCGATTTAGAAGGCCTAAATGTAGAGTCCAGGCCAAAGCCAACAGAGCCAAAGAGCACAGCCCTGTGAGTACTTAACAGGGCCGCAATGTGAGATTGCAGTTGCGATTTAGAAGGCCTAGACGCAGAGTCCTAGCCGAAGCAAATAGAGCCGAAGAGCATGGACGTGTTAGTATTAATTAACGCCGCAACGTGAGATTATGGTCACGATTTAGAAGGCCTGGACAGAGAATCCAAGCCAAAGCCAATAGAGCCAAAGTACAAGGCTCTGTGAGTATTTTAAAAGACCATGGCGTAAAGCGCAGGCTGACACTAGCAGGGCTACATCGCTTAGCCCTGCAAGCGGTAATAAGGCCACAATGTGAGATTGCAGTCGTTGTTTAGAAGGCCTAGACGCAGAGTCCAGGCTGAAGCTAACAGGACCAAAGAGCACGGCCCCATGAGTATTTAATAAGGCTGCAATGTGAGATTGTGATCGTGATTCAGAAGGCCTAGACACATGGTCTAGGCCAAAGCCAATAAGGCTGAAGAGAATGGCCCTTTGAGTATTTAATAAAGCTGCAACGTGAGATTACGATCACAATTTATAAGGCTTAGACGCAGAGTCCAAGCCAAAGCCAATAGGGCCAAAGAGCATGGCTATGTGAGTATTTAATAAGGCCACAACGTGAGATTGCAGTTGTGATTTAGAAGGCATACACGCAGAGTCCAGGCTGAAGCTAATAGGGTTGAAGACCACGGCCATGTGAGTATTTAACAGGGCTACAATGTGGGATTGCAGTCGCAATTTAGAAGGCCTAGACACAGAGTCCGGGCCAAAACTAAAAGCATGGCCTTGTGAGTATTTAATAAGGTCACACCGTGAAATTGCGGTTGCAATTTGGAAGGCCTAGACGAAGAGTCTATGCCGAAGGTAACTAGGCCAAAGAGCATTGCCCTGTGAGTATTTAACTGGGCCACAATGTGAGATTACGGTAGCAATTTAAAAGGCCTAGACGTAGAGTCTAGACCAAAGCCAATAGGGCCGAAGAGCATGGCCATGTGATTATTTAATAAGGCCACAATGTGGGATTGAAGTTGCCATTTAGAAGGCCTAGCCGCAGAGTCCAGGCCGAAGGTAACAGGGCCAAAGAGCATAGCCCAACGAGTATTTAACCTGGCCGCAATGTGAGATTGCAATCGCAATTTAGAAGGCCTAGACAAAGAGTCCAGGTTGAAGCTAATACGGCCAGAGAGCACGGCCCTATGAGTATTTAATAAGGCCGCAATGTGAGATTGCGGTTGCAATTGAGAAGGCCTAGATGCAGAGTCTAGGACGAAGCTAACCTAGTGAGTATTTAACATGCCACAATGTGAGATTGTGATTGCAATTTGGAAGGCCTAGATGCAGAGTCCAGGTCGAAACCAACAGGGCTAAAGAACATGGCCCTGTGAGTATTTAATAAGGCTGCAATGTGAGATTGTGGTCATGACTTAGAAGGCCTAGATGCAGAGTCTGGGCCGAAGCCAACAGGGCCGAAGATCATGGCCCTGTGAGTATTTAACATGGCCGTAATGTGAGATTATGGTCGTGATTTAGAAGGCCTAGACGCAGGGTCCAAGCTGAAGAGCACGACCCTGTGAGTGTTTATAAAGGCCATAACACAAAGCGTAGGCCAACACTAGCATGGCCACAACGCTCAGCCCAGCAAGAGGTAATAAGGGTACAATGTGAGATTGTGGTCGCGATATAGAAGGCTTAGACGCAGAGTCCAAGTCGAAGCCAACAGGGCTGAAGAGCACAACCTGGTGAGTATTTATAAAGGCTATGATGCAAAGTCCAGGTCGACCCCAGCAGGGCCACGACATATGGCCCTGCAAAAGGTAATAAAGTAGCAAATTTGAGATTGCAGTCGTGATTTAGAAGGCATGGACGCGGAGTCAAGATAGAAGCCAAAAGGGCTGAAGAGCACAGCCATGTGAGTATTTACAAGTTCGTGACACGGAGTCCAGGATGAAAACTACATGCCGTAATGTAGAAAGGACCCTGGAAGAAAAATTACTAGGTTGTTGACACAGAGCTCTGGTCGATATTCGCAAGGCCGCAACACAGAGCCCAGGCCGACATCAATAGGGCTGCGAAGTGCGACCATGGGGTAGAATTTTCAGAGTAACAAGGGCGAATGCAGCCTAACACCTGTAGGGCGGAGACACATATCGAAGGCTACGAGAGACAAAATCAACATGAATAACCCACATGAACCACCTTGATGAACAGGGACGTCCTCCAGCAACCACATTCAGATAATTACCCAAGACGTTCATACGTGAACTACCATAATGCCATGGCTGTCCAGCAATGCAACATCGGGTTAGGGGGACTTGATAAAGTATGGCTTTGAAAGCCCTCATCTCCATTTCGGGTCCAAAGACCTAATGACTTAAATTAAAGAAGACACATGCCCTCAACCTATAAAAGAGGGCCAAAAGCCCCCAGGAAGCTCAGTTCACTTCTAGACTCCCAAATACTGTAGATCTTCTTGTCCATGACCCATTTTTCATATCTTACTGGGGCATCAGAGTGGGTGCGGTCACACACCGCCCCGCCTTGAGTGACCGTGCTATTTTACAGTTGTTCATCGAACTAGAATTATCACAAGAAGAAGGGCCCAACAGAGGCTGTGCATAGGCCTCTCCAACATCCCAGTATGGTCTTCTCGAAGCCAAGCCCTTCGCCAAATTTTGCATTAACACAGGATTATAGTGGCACTTTCAGCCTAAAGTTAGGGTTAAAAGTGTAAAAATCCCTAAACTTTATAAATAATGCACGTTGCATAGTAAATTTTGAATATCATAATAATAACTGTTTACCTTTTTATTATTCTAATTATATCTTGCCTTAAACCTATGGGAAAATGATCTTTCCCAATACTTTGCCTATAAATAATTATAATTTAACCTTAAAACTTATAATATACATTTTTTTACCTAACCATTAGTCAATCTAACATGACACCCTCTCTTTATCAAGATATTACAAGTGCTTATATCAATTGTACATGGTTCAGATTACATTGCCTCTTCCGTTTAGAATCTGGCCTAGCTTACCATACAAATTAAGCATACTGTTGAATCAATAAGTGTCAAATTTAAGTCTAGAATTCAGTACTCCGTCCGTCTTACCCCATATTATTCCTTAATCATTATACACTATTTGAGAAATAGATTTGACCATTAATATGTTGACACAGTCGGAATAATCAAAACAGATCCGCAAACATGAGTAATAGATTTCAATTCTGAAATCCACCAGAGACAAAATATTCTCAAAAGATATAATCATGAAGGATAAAATCTCTGAAAAATACAAGAGGTCTTTAAATATAATGAAACCCTAGACTAATAAAAAAGGAAATTCAGAATAAATTCTGAAATAAAACAAAAATCGAAACTCTCAAAAAAGTAAATTGCCATTTTAAGGCCTTAAATGACCTCAAATGGACTCAAAATTATCACATAGTAGGGTCTTTGGTCTACTCGTTGAGACGGTTCCAACGCCATCGAAATCGTTTGATTCCGACTCCAAACGCGAAAGTTACTATCAAAATCGTACCGAACCTTTACGGCGATCCATCCATTCTTCAATCTTTGCCGCCACTCGCCCTGTATCATATATAACTGCGTCTAATAATGGAAAATAAAAAAGTTACTTTTTAGAAACTATTTGTTACGATGAATTCAACAATATCACATACAATAATATTATTTCTCATATATCTATTCAAATATGCGATCTAACTTTGATAGTGAATAATGCCATAAAATTGGTGGATAATTTGGATTGGGACAGAGGAGTATCTCATCTAGAACTCCAAAATGCACGTGTCATTTTTTTAAAAGTATAAAAAAAAAGGGAAAGTCTCAGGAAATGCGGCATTTATATAAGTTTATGGACAGTCCTCAGGGGCTTTTACCTTAAATGTTATAATTTTTTTATAAAACTTAAATATTGGATTTTATAAGTTAAAATAAGTAATAATATGTATTTGAATGTGAAAATATAAAAATATATGATATAAAAAAATGTTTTCAAAAATTATAAATTTTATATTTAATTTAACAAATAAAATATTTAAGGTAAAAAATAAGTGGAAAATATTAGGAGCACCGCTCTAAAAAAAAAGTACATTTACGATTACATGGTAGGTGAAATACCCAAAGGCTTCAGTTCTCTTTAAAGAACACATGTAGACTTGTAGTATGCAATGAAGGAGACCCTTATATTTTTTTAAAAATTCATTAATATTAGTGGAGTACCATCGCACGTTGCACAATATTATTATTAAATATTAATATTAAATTTTGTGTAAATTTTATGTCTTACATTTAAATTGAAAATAAATAATTTTATTTAAAATTTGAAAGTTTAGTCATCTAAGAAAAAGTATACGAGTTATGAAGTGAAACAATTAATTTAGTTAGAAACCGTTAAATATTGAATACAATAAAAATTATAAAGTTTTACAATATTTCATTCAAATTATTTAAAAATTAATTATTTTTATGTTAAAATTCATTTTAAAAGGTTATCATAATTATATGTAACTCAATGCAACAAATAAAAGTAAATATCAGATGAACTTATTCGTCTCACTAATCATAAAATGTTCTCATTAAATAATTAGTCGGTCTTCAAAAAAAAGTATCATATATTAATAATAAATAATATGTATACATATTTCTATCAAAATTACTAATTGTATAAAAAAATCTGAACATTTTGTTATTTCAGATTAGAGTGGGTCTCCTGACAGGCCACTTATTTTTTACTTTATACAATCTATTTGTTAAATTACATACAAAGTTTATAATTTTTGAAAATATTTTTTATATCATATAATTTTATATATTCACCTTCAAATACATAGTATTACTTGTTTTAACTTAAAAAATACAATATTTAAATTTTATTTAAAAAATTACAACATTTAATGTAAAAGCCCCTGTGGACTGTCCATAAACTTATGGAAATGCCGCATTTCCTAAGACTTTATTTTCAGATTATATGAATCTTTAGATTTTCTTCAGTGATATATATAGATACAGCACAATGAAATATCTATGGTTTTAAAATATATCTCTAGAGTTTATACATTTTAACAATATATGATTGATTCTACTTAGTGAAGAATTAAAATTAATAACATATTATAATATTAGTATATTATTTTCAGACAACTTCATGTTTAGGTTAGTCAAAATGACTCCAATTGCATCGAATTGCTAAAACTGCCCAAAATTAAGTTACACCTTCGTTTTTGTATCGAATTAACTTCATATTGGGTATTCTTAGGTTAATTTAAGTTTTTAAATAGAAAAGTACTTTTTCATGAAATTTAATACAACGCTAGTACATGTGTTAGCGTATCTTACTATAGATTACTTAGAAGTTAGGAAGTCCTAATGGGCAGGATTATTTGTAAGTTTTTTCCAAGAAATATTAATAAATTTTTTGATTAGGTTTTGGAATATACTTTACGGATTCATAATGTAGCATCACATTTGAGCGGATTTTAATTTGGGCATTCGAGTGAACTTTTTGCCTTTTGCACTTAGATCCCTCCAAGATTCTTGGAATTGTCGAAAACTTAAATTGGCCATTCCATATTGAAATTAATTAATTGAAATTCACAACTATGCAATTTGGACATGATTGGATTGGTGGAATATCCGCAAAACTAAAATAGAAATCTTGTACAACATTTTGCTAAAATTGCACTATTGTCCAAATTTGAGTTACACCTTCGATTTTGTATCAAATTAACTTCATATTGGGTATTCTTGGGTTAGTTTAAGTTTTGAAATAAAAAAGTGATTTTTCATAAAATTCAATAAAGCGCTAGTACATGCATTAGAGTATCTTACTATAGATTACTCATAAGTTAGGAAGTCCTAACGGGGAGCATTATTAGTAAGTTTTTCCCAAGAAATATTAATAATTTCTTAGTTAGGAAGTTTGTATGTGAAAAATGAGCATTTTGGTTGGGGGTCGCAAGGAAGGGGTTGTGGCTTGCAATGGTGCTATTGCCCTATTCTTATTTTCATCGCTACGGATGAACTGTTGATGCATTTTAGGAGTTCTTATAGCCGATTTTATAGTGCTTGAGAACACGAATCCAATGGTACCACCCTTGTAGGCTGATTCTTCTCGGATCATTTTAAGAACTTGATCCAAACTTCCGGGTTACAATTCATCTTCTTCTTAGTCTTCCTTCTTCGACCCTTCTATCTTCTACCACGTTTTGAATCGTGGCCTTCAATCTTCTACCATCCTTGTGCATGGCCTTCACTAAACCAATCTGAAGTGCTTACGAGCAATCTACAGATTAAGCTTACAAAACAGAATCTAGGTGCTTGTAATGATCAAAAATCCATTAGACTAAATATAGGTTACAAAATGAAGGATTTAGATATGAAAACTGAAAACAGTCATCTAAACCCCTTATTATGTAAACATATCTAAACCTAGCAATCTTCCAACAAAAAAAGCTACCAAATAGATGTTAAATGCTTTGGAAAATGCATGCATTTAACGTCCTATCAAACCTCGCCGCACTGAAACCTTTACTCGTCTTCGAGTAAACAAGAACAAGCAAAAATCTAAGCGTAAGCTAGCATGAAAAATTTTCCCCAAAACATCCAACGTCATATTCCTAAACTACCCTAGCCCCCAAGACATAAGAGTCTCTCACACTCTCACATCCCAAAGTTTAAGATAATCTAGACAACCTTCATACCAATCAAAAGTAAGGTATAGAATGCAAGTGTAAAACTAGCTTACGCTACCAAAGAAGCTACCAAATAGACAAATGAAGAGAAGCATAAAATTTTCAATTTCTCTCATTTTTCCTAGGAGCCCTCTCAATTTTTCATCCTAGCTTCACACTTTTTTTCAAGGCTCACCCTCACCTTTTTCCACACCTTTTGGCCTCTCATTTATGCATAGGTTTTCCTTTTGGGTTTTCAACCTATTCGGGCCCCCCAATCTTGCCAAAGTTTCCCTCTCGGGTTTTCAACTTAGCGGGGTGTTTTTTATTTTTAATTTATTTCTTTTCAAAATTTTTTTATTAGAAATGTTCTCAAAAGAGCTACTTGCTACAACAAAACTAACTACTAATAACAAGTTTCATCTTATTACCCTCCCCGCACTTAAATGTTGCATTATCCTCAATGCAAATAAACATTCTAGAGCATATGCCAAGGATGGAAAATGAGAGAATATTTATGATGAGTAACAAACACCAAAACACGCTTATAGCACAACTATAAGATCTAATGGGAAAACTACCACAACCACAATATACTCTCCCCACAACCTCCATCATGAAGGTCCAATGACAACCATTGTCATGCACAAAAAATAGAATAGAGCATTGAATTTGCAATGGAAGAGAGAGATACCACTTCGGTTTCGAATTATGTGTTTCAAGCGGGTCGTGGGTAAATAGGTTCAGAGTGTATTTAGTGGTGGTAGGGGGAATTTTGGTACTTTGGAGATGGTGGAGTGTGTGAGCATCGCGGACCTTGCACTTCAATACAGTTTGTGAGTTGAACTTCTCCTAGCCCCGGTTGCTCGCCCATTTTTCTCGCTCTTTTTTCTCCAAAACCAATTGCTCCTGCAAAACAATCATGCAAACCAAGTGTAATAGTATTCCAAAAAAAAGAAGATAAATTAATCATGAGTTCCAATTAAAATAACAAATCTCCATAATTTACATCGACGGAATGTCACGAATGAATATCCGGATGATCAAAACCAATTTATTTAATGTTATCGGCATGACATACTCCCCTTTTTCAAGCTTCATGCAAAACACTCATCGGGTCTCCAGAATCACCATCCGTGATTCTACCCATTCTTGTCTCCACATGTATTGGTCTCCAACATTGCCTCGCCTTAAAACTCACCTTCAGAGCCAAATGGACTTGTGTGCCTTGTCCCTTTTGGGTAGTTCAAGGGACTCCTTGGAGTGAAGGGGGTTTAGATAATGTTTCCTCAACCCCTTCTTCACTCGCTTCAAGTGAGTACTAGAGACTTTCACATATGCAAAATTGACCTTGTTCATAGTACTAGAAATTTGCTTAGATGCCTTACTCATTCCATTATCAACTTTAACTAAGTTAATCACCTGACAATGTTCAAGTTCATTCTGAGGCTCATGCATACTTTCAAGTATAGTGACACCATGTCAAAACATTTTTTCCTTGGGAAGCTTCTTGTCCTTGTAGATCTCATAACCTACTTTTTCTCCATCAAACTCTAAGGTCAATGAACCACTATGCATGTTGATCTTAGTTCTCGTTGTTTTCAAAAATAGTCTCCCTGACAATATAGGGGGCACACTTTCATCATGCAACATATCAAGAATATAAAAATTGGCGGGGAAAACTAGTTTATTCACTTTAACCAACACTTCTCGCACTAGTCCTTTTGGAATAGCTTGGGAATGGTCGGGTAGTTGTATGATCACCCTCGTTTCATTAATAGAGGATCCTAGGTCTATAATTTCCTTTTCAAAAATTTTGTCACCTATGATACAAGGGATAATGAACATGCCAGGGTCATTGCATCCAAGAGGTAATTTCTTTTGAAAGAGAGTCGACCCTTGTTCACCAATTTTATTTTTTTCAAAATTCTTCAATGCTTTAGTTCTCTTAGGTGTGTATAACTCTTTAAGTAATTTAGCAAACCTAGGCACTTGATTGATAACATAAAAAAGGGGAATGTTCACCTCACTTTACGGAAGACCTCAAAAGGGGTTTTTTTCTCATCCTTGCGATTCTTGTCCACAAAGCCTCTAGAAAAGGTGGTGGTGGAAGGATTTTTTCAATTTCCCTCTTCTTTGGTGGTTGAGTGATCACCTCCTCAACCTCTTGGTCTTTCACCATAAGCTCTTCTTCGACCTCCTTTCCATCTCTAATATCTTGGTCGGGCACCATGTTTTCTTTCCCACTCCTCAAGGTGATTGTGCTCACATTTTTCCTTGGATTCAATTCCGGTTATGAGGGAAGTTTCCTGGAATCCCTAGCCTCCAATAGGCCCATGGAAGATGCAATTTGGCTAACTTGAGTTTCCAAGTTCTTGAATCTAGCCGAGGTGTGGTCCTCCAAATTTGTGACTATGGTGGTTTTGGCATGCATAAGCTCCTCATGCTTTGACCTTGATCTCCCCTCCTAGGGGTTAGATGAGCCCTCATCCTTTGGGTAACCTTGTTGTGGTTCCAAATTATACCCTTGGCTTCCTTGGTAATGGGTTTGTGCCCCTTAATGATTTGGTTGAAACCCACCTTGAGAATTTGATTGACCGGCTTGCTCATCTCTCCACCAAAGGTTTGGATGGTCTCTCCACCCGGGGTTGTAAGTTTGGAAGTATGGATCATACTTATTCTCATGAGATTTTCCCCTTTGGAGACCTTGTCTATCTTTCCATTGTCCACCTTGGTATCTCCGATTTCCTTAGCCTTGACCACCTTGGTAACTAACTGCCTTTACTTCTTCAAACCCTTTATCTTGGTGTCGAGGGCATACATCGTTGTGGTGATCCAATGAATAAACCCTACAAACTTTGGCTTGATGCATCATACCTTTCATTAACTCTTTCATCATGGAGGATAAAGCTTGAACTTGCTCCTCAAGCTTGGGGTTTTCCGAATATAGAGCTTCTTGCACCCTTTCCCTTTCTCTCACCCTGAATTGTCTTGTTCCTTTAGGCATCTCTTTGAACAATGCCATGGCGTCTTTCAGGCTCGTTGTCGGCAATCGACCCATTACAAGCGGCATTGATCATCCTCATATCTTCAACAGACAAACCATCAAAGAAATAGTACAAAAGCTCTCTTTGTTTGTATGGGTGGTATGAGCAACTTGCTAGAAACCTCTTGAACCTTTCCCAATATTTGTATAAAGATTCACCCAAATATTGGGAGATGTTTCTCAACACCATCTTAATCCCCGCCATCTTTGATGCTAGATAGAACTTGTCCAAGAACTTGCTCTTCATCTCCTTCCATGAGGTTATACTTCCCGGGGAGGTAGAACAACCAATATTTGGCTGCATCCTTTAAAGAGAAAGGAAACACCCTTAGATTGAAATTGTACTCTGAAATTATGGATGGCTTCATGTTGATGGTCACATAATGAAACTCAAAAAAATGCTTGTTCGCATCCCCCCCGATCACTCTATGGAAATTCGGTAACCAATGGATCATCCCGGACCTAAACTCACAAGTGATATTTTCCAGAAAAGGAAGGAATGTGATGCAAAGGGGTTAGCTATCTAGGTTAGGAGTCATGAGCTCCCTCAATGTTCTATTATCATCCGCCTTAGTTGGTGTAACTACTTCGGGGTGATGATTGGGTGGCTTGGTTAGCAAAACGGGCTACTCTCCTAGCTCTCTGGAGCGTTCTTAAGAGATCGGAGTCATAGTGCAAGGGTTCTTGTTTATTGGTACGAGTATCGACCATAAACTAAGAACCAAAGAAATAAAACCTTATCCCAAGTAACAATCACAAGAGAAATAAAAACAACAACAAACAACTAAAAACAAAAACACACAAAAAACTACACTAACACTCTAATAAATACGCCTTTTCCCCGGCAACGACGCCTTTTCCCCGGTAATGACGCCAAAACTTTGGGAGGCCATTGTCGTGCCTCTTAAAGATAATATTTATAAGCCCAATTTATGGATAACTAATAAAGAGTAGTTAGTGGTAAGACGGGGTTGTCCATGAGGAAAAGGGATTTTTATCAAGTGTTGAAGCGTAGTTGAAAAGCACACGAATGAGCCACTCTTCGTATGTTGTAACAAGTTGGGGGGTTTTGAGTTGGAAAAACACTACGACTACTTTAAACTACTAAATTAAAGATAAGTAGAAAGATGCAAAAATGATCACAAATAGCATAAATGATGTAACAAAGATTATAACGAGCCTTGGGCGCAATTGGTTTACATTTCTAATCACCCTTTGATCATTGATTAATTATCCTATTTTATGTAGTAATCACATATTGTAGAGAACTTATCAACACCTTTCTAATGTTAACATTTCTCACCTCTCCTCGGTTATAGTTAGAGTGGGTAATCGTCGCCACACAATAACCCTTATCCTCAAGTCAACCTAGACGATCAACGCCATAGACTTCCTCGAGGATAGCTATACACACAGAGACCCAGCATGATTTCCACAATGTCCTACAAGTGAGAAACACATTGATAGCACAAGTTATTTACTAATAACAACTACGAGGATCGGCCTTCATGCTAATCGTTATTAGTGGAAGACATTGATAATTAGTGGAATACTTTGATAATTAGTTGAATCCATCTATCAACCTACCATCAATCAATAATCATAATTAGTTGTCACTCCTAATTATATCCTAGCATTGACCAACAACAATCACATTGACTAAAAGTCAAAGTTTTCCGGGTTTGACAAAAAACCTAGCACATAACCAATCCACAATCATCAACTAGTTGATCATCCTATTCTAAATAATTCATCAATCACACAAGAAAGCACCAAATATTCTTGATAATCTAAGCACAAAATAGGATAAATATAATCTCACAAATACTAGAAATGCTTACCAAATGCTCCCAAGAGTATATTTAGCCTAGATTATGAATACCCATAACAAAATAGCAAGAATCCATGAAAGAAATGAAAAAACTAAGAAAATATGAGTGAAAACAAGGGTTATGTCTAGGTTCGGCTAGGAAGGAATGGGGAAGAAAGGGATGATATAAAAGCTGATTTCAGCTTTTAAAGCTGGCAAAAAGTGTTCGCTGCGGGCTGCAAGGAAGGGGATGCAGCCCGCAAGAGAGACGCAGCTCCATATGTGAAAAATGAGCATTTTGGTTGCGGGGCGCAGGGAAGGGATTGTAGCCCGCAAAGGTGCTGCTGCCCTCTTCTTATTTTCATCACTACGGGTGAAATGTAGATCCATTTTGGGAGTTCTTATAGTCGATTTTATAGTGCTCAAGAGGAAGAATCCAATGGTACCATCCTTGTAGGTTGGTTATTCTCGGATCATTTTAAGAACTTGGTCCAAACTTCCGGGTTACAATTCATCCGCTTCTTAGCCTTCCTTCTTCGACCCTTCTATCTTCTACCACGTTTTGACTTGTGGCCTTCAACCTTCTACCATCCTTGTGCATAGCCTTCATTAAACCAATCTGAAGTTCTTACAATAAATCTACAAATTAAGCTTACAAAACGGAGTCTAGGTGCTCGTAACGACCAAAAATCCATTAGACTAAACATAGGTTACAAAATGAAGGTTTTAGATATGAAAACTGAAAATGATCATCTGAACCCCTTATTATGTAAACCTATCTAAATCTAGAAATCTTCCAATAAAAGCTACAAAAATAGATGTTAAATGCCTTGGAAAATACATACATTTGACATTCTATCACCATTCGGGCTGAGAAACGCAGGAGCCACTTACCAAAGGGTAGTGGACAAAATTTTCAAAGAACAAATCGGCAGGAACCTGGAGGTAAATGTAGATGATATGGTGATCAAGAGCAAAGGATATGGAGGTTTCGCGGAAGACGTGGCTCAAACGTTGGAGCGGTTCAGGGAGACGGGTATGAAGTTGAACCCAGTCAAGTGTCAGTTTGGAGGGGGAGCATGCAAGTTCCTAGGCCACATGGTATCCAATGATGGGCTGCAAGTGAACCATAGAAAGTAAAAGGGATTTTGGAGATAAAGTCTCCCTGCACGGTGAAAGAAATCCAGAGCCTGAATGGCAAGCTAGCAGCAATGAATTGTTTCATGTCTAGAGCGGCAGAGAGAGCACTCACCTTCTTCAGTGTTTGCAATAAAGGAAAAGTACAATGGGGAGAGTAGGAGTAGGGCACTTTTGAGAAGCTGAAGCCGCACCTAAAGGAATTACCTGTGTTAACAAGTCTGCAACCAAGAGAAATGATGTACATGTATCTCGCAACCATTAAAGAAGTAGTCAGTGATGCGTTAGTCAAGGAAGAAAACAAGGTGAAGAGACCATTGTACTATGTCAGCAGGGTATTGCAGGGCCCAGGGAGAGGACACACGGGGCAGGAGAAGCTAACGCTAGCTTTAGTGCACGCAGCCAGAAGATTGAGATAGTATTTCTAGGAATACCCAATAATGGTGTTGACCAACCACCCTCTGAATTCCATTCTCACTAGACCAGAGGCTTCAGGATGACTAGTGAAATGGACAGTGGAGTTGGGAGAACACACTATAGAGTATGCCCCCTAGAAGACAGTTAAAGACCAAGTGATTGTTCATTTCCTAGCGGAGATACTGACAAGAAAAGAGGCCGAGGAGCAAGAACTAGGTGTAGCAAACAAGGGAATCATCCTGATAGGGCCGGGTTTGTGGAGCTTACACGTGGACGATGCCTCGAGGGGTAGAAAGAGCAGGTGCAGGTTTAGTGATCTCTGACCCCCAATGGGTAGAAGCTACCTATGCACTTCGGTTCAAGTTCCCAGCTTCAAATAATGAGGTTGCGTACGAGGCACTGATAGCAGGAATAGAGCTTGCCCAGAAAATAGGAGTGAGAAAGTTGCATGAATATGGAGACTCGATGCTGGTAGCCAACCAGTACAGCGGGCAGTATGCTACAAAAGAGCCAACCATGATGAAGTACACAGATAAGGCCAGGAGTCTGGCAGCTGATTTTGAGGAAATTGACATAATAAGGGTTCCATGATCACTTTACACGAGGGTGGATGCCCTTAGCAAGCTGGTATCCTCTGCGCATGCACACTTGACCAAGTCGATCCTAGTGGAGGAGCTAGCAAGGAGATCCACAGACCGAGAAAAGATAGAAGCTGTGGAATAAGCTGTGGAGAATTGGATGATGCCGATTAGAGTTTTTCTAGAAGCTGGGATCCTGCCGGATGATGAAAAAGAGGCCAGGATCATCAATACGAAGGCGCTACAATTTGCAGTTAAAGATAGCATACTCTACAAGTGCGGCTATGTTGAACAATGGCTCAGGCGTGCCGAGACAACAAGGGCGGAGATAGTTTTTTGGGAAATGCACGAAGGAGGTTGCGCTAGCCATCAGGGAGCAAAGACTTTGGCGCTCAAAGTTGTTAGAGCAGGTTACTATTAGCTGACTTGAAGTGAACATAGAGAAGTTAGTCAGAGAATGCCACACGTACCGGGAGCATTCCCATGTGTCCAGGCTATCTACAAAAGAGATGACCATTACTAGTGATGAATTCTTGAACCTGATCCAAAAACCCAGCTCTAATTCGTCAGCAGCAACTCAACACCTGTAAGGCAAAAGATCCCCGAGGTATCCGGGGGGAGAGGCTCTGAAGATAAAGTTAGTCTACAACCAATGATTAATGAACAATAAATAGAATGAAAAGATGATATACCTTCTTTTTTACCCTCTTAAAACCTAATTAGGTCTGCCTATCTCCTAAGTGTCCCTTTTATTATGAGGCCCACTAAGCATTCCTAACATTATGCCTTATTGGGCTGCCCCCGGATTCTTCCTTAGCGTTGGGCTAGGAGCCCAATAATCTTTTGGCCTAGTTCTCCATCAAGAGCCCCCAGGAAAGCCAAGTGATACTATCGAAGTGCCATGCTATCGAATGATCCCATCGAGCTTTAGCTTTTCTTTGATAGGTTCTGCATCGTGGCCACAAGGCTTCACTGACAGCTAATCACTTGTTTTTCTTCAAAGTTTTTTCCTCTTCCAAATTTTGTCTTTGATACCTAAAGGTTGCGCGAGGATAGGGAGAGCGGGAAATCTGAGTGTGTGTGGGCATTTCTTTTCCTAACTTTCCGTGCCATGTCAGAATTCTTGCCTTTCTATGCAATTATTATTCAACCGCCGCTTCTCTTTCCCTTTTATTTCCTTCCAAACCGTCATTTTTCCCATGTAACTTCTCTTTTTCTTATAGGTGGAATCCTATTGTGCAGAGACTTTTTCTCAACTTTCAACTCTTTCAGTTCATCTTCATCTTCCCTCTTACGAATAAGTTCTCCTCGCCATGACCTTTTCGACCTTCAATTTTGATTCCCTATTTGCGAATGTTTCTTCTCCTCAATCCTTCCCCAAATCTTTTTTCTCCCTCTAATTCTGGAGGTAGAACTGGGTGCAAGAGGGGATCCTCAGAGAGGACTCTTTGTAGAAATTGAATCTCACCTTGCACACAGGGCTTTAGAATCTAGCGAGATTCCAGCCAACTCGGATGACTCAGTGACGAATCGTCCTGGAAGGGGTTTTGCAGTGTCTGGCTGCATCACGCCAAGTGGGAAATAGACATCGAAGGCACCCTCGCTAGGTAAATCCATGGGTGATGACTCAACTAATCAATTGAGCCCCTATTCCAAGGTGCCCCCTAGGGTTAATGTGGCAAATAACATTATATCTTATGCCTCATCAAGGAGGAATTTAGTTTTTTAGAAGTATCATACTACAACTGATCGATCAAGTGAGGAAAGCTCAAATTGTGAATATGTTGTTCCTAACTAATTGGGAAAAATACTTGATGAGATCCCCCTTTACCAACAAGTTCCCTTAGACGCTAAAATTAGGGTTCTAGAAGAAGATGAATCCTCACAACCCTATTTGTAGGAAGATCGATCACTTATGGCAACCCCCTTAGATCTGGTTTGTGTTTTCCTTTCCCCCCTCTCCCGCTTAACCTAAAGGAAGAGTTTGAGGTTAATCTGGGTCAGCTCCATCTGAACGTGATTGTCATAATCATGGATTTTATGGTTCGATGCAAGGAAGTTGGGTTGTCCCCCTGTTGTAAGCTATTTTGGGTTTTGTACACATTGCGCTCTAATCAGGGTGTTTATGGGACATTTACACTGTCTAATAAGACTGTCGATGTTTGGTTCATTATTCCTCTCTCCAATAACTAAGGGTGGCAACGAAAGGCATTTACATTTGACTATTCCGGGACTTATCAGACCCCTTGATGGAACTCTAAGGTGAACGACGAGGTCAGGAAGTGGAATGAATACTCAATCCCTGACCATATGTACAAAGATGTGGCGCTCCTGAGGGGGGCCGATGCTCTGGATACTAAGCTTTATCGCCCTGGAGTAAAAGGAAAGAATTTATTTGCTTGGCCATAGTGGCTATATGAAGAGATTTATGCCTCGATGATCCATCGAAATCCTGACTAGTCGACCCCCTAAAACTCCAAACCTATTGCTCATCTTGGAATTTATAGGGAAAGAGTAGTGGAACTATCCTCCCGTTTATAAGATAAATCCGAGGAAGTTGAAATATCTACTTTGGATGCCTCAGAAGGTTTTCAGGGCTAGAAATTTGAGAAATTCATTTATTTTGACTTTATCATCGAGATGTCTAACTTGTTTCTTATTGAAAATGCAGATGTCTCACCTGTTTCTTGTCAAACTTGTGTAGTCGGTTTTCGTCCCTTCGACGGCCATCGTGACTCCACTAGTCAAAGTGGAGGACCAATTGGGGGTTTCAGAGGAAAGGGCTAAGAAGCGGAAGTACGAAGACTTATCTTATCGAGGGGGGTCACTCCTAATTGACAACCCGACTTGTCTAAGTTTTTTGGGTTCCTTGGAAAGGACAGCAGGGAGCCTTTTGTAAGTTTTCGTGACATTCGTTCGATTGTCTTACGAAACTTAGGTCGTTCACTTAATGACTCTGTGATGCAGGTTCTTTTGGCCCTCCAGTCCAGCGTGCATTCCGTGGGTATCTTCTCGGCTTTCATGCCCTCTCTACTCAAGGGTCTGCTCGAAGCAGTGGTCGAGGCTGTTAGGAAAGAAGAACGCTCCAAGTTCATGAAGGAGAATACTAAACTTTAAAAGGAGTATACGGAGCTCCAATCAAAGTCCAAGGGCCTGGATGAGAAGCTTGAAAAGGAGCGGAAGAAGTTGAAGGAAAAAGAAAAGAGGATCCTGAAGAAGTGCCAACTAGAGAGTCAACACGCCTTACTAGCATGCTTTGCTAAGAATATGATGAGTTCCACTGGACTCTACAACCTCTTTGTTGAGCTTTTAATGTCTTCAAAATGAATGGTTCGAAATGAACTGATCGAGCACTTGATCCCCCTCCTTCCGGCTGAACATACTAAAGAGCCTCAAAAGTTCATTGATGACAAAGTCAAGGGGCAAGTTCAGTCTCGATGGGATGAAGCTAGTGTTGGGGCATCCATTTCAAGCTACTCAACTTCATCAAGGGGTGTCAAAGAAGTTCTTCACAACTGAGGAGCTCTAAGCTATCGATCCCACGGATCCTAGCAAGCCTAGAAAGAATCTGCAACCATTTGGCTCCTTGAAGAGTAAAGATGGGCCCTCATCGACTACTCAAGGTAAAGCTAATGAGGACACTTCTGTCGAGAAAACTAGTGTAGCTTAGAGTTATGTATGAATTCTTTTCTCGGTTGTATTTGTTTGAACGGAGAAATAAATTTGTTTTATAACTTTAATTACTTTTAACTTTCACCGTAGTGCTTGTTCCTGCAAAAAGAGCTGAAGATAACTAAACAAGAGTTGGTCAAAGTCAGGGCCGCGTTATCGGAGGCTTCCAACAAACTAAACTAGCTTACCCGGGACTTATCTTCCACCAATAGGGAATTGCAGTCCTGGTGTTACCACAGCTATCCTTCAATCCAGAAGCTTCTCGAAGAGGCAAAGAAGAATCCTCCCAGCAAGACCGCTATAGCCCTTGCCATCATTGAAGAGTCCTGCAACCTCAACAAGATGTTGCATCAGGAAGTTCTTCACGAAATGATGAAAGTGTATGCTACCCTGGCACATTGTCTTACCTATGCTATGCTAGGTTGTATTGTGCCTTGGGTAGGGGGAAAGATGTTGATCATTACCAGGAAAAGGTCACAAAGTATAAGACTCAGGCCAGTGAGCTAGCCGTAAGAAATTCTACTCTCGAAATAGAGATATCCCAACTTTGAAAGACTATTGAGGGTAATGCTCAATTTTGCGACGAGTTGGCGACTTAGAATTCCCAGCTCCAGAATCAAGTGTCCGAGCAAAGCTCCACTATCTCGGTGTTTTCCAACAATCTTTGAGTGTATGGTTTGTCACACGGGCATCTCTACCTAGGCCTTATTGACGACATTCCTATATTTCTCTATGAGGTTGAGATATCCATGACGAGGAAGGGCTTGGATAGGGATCCCGATCAAATTGTGGTATTAGAAGTTGTCCATAACTGGCTCGTCCGTGTTCGTCCTAACATCCGTCTAGTTTACAAGAATTCCACTGGACTTTCAAAGAACCGAGCGTATCTCCTGTTTCCCCAACCGTCATCTCCCTGCTCCAGTTCTGATGTTAATGATCTCTCAACGGCAAAACATGTACGAGTGCTACAATCTGCCCCGGGTAGGGCCTTGCTTCAACGTATCCTGGGTAACCTAACGAAGAGACCCGTTGATTGTAATAATCGTACCCACTATGGCTAACCATGACTTGGTTTCTCCTATCTTCAAAGATTCTAAATGGCGGCCTTGAATATTGCCCAAGCATTCCTTCTGGGAACGAAGGTTGTGGATGGGGCTGGACAACCTCTTGATGCTCGAAATAGGGGACTCCCAACATCTGGCTCGTCGGGGACAGAGCTCTCACTTGCTCCCAAGCTGTTGAAGGTACCCCTATTCCCAACAAACTTGGAGCTACCATTGGGGGAACAATCTGATATCCCGCAGCTATCAATACCTGCGAGATCTGCTCCAATCCCTCCTGCTGGCTCATTGTAACATATTGATTCTCCCTAATCATCCTTTCGTACGCTTCCATATGAGAATCTCCAGTACATTTCGTAAAATGGCCATCTTTACCCCTTGGCACCAAGCGAGGTTGCGTCACTGGAACATTCACCCTTGGATCAATAGTCGCCTCCAGATCTCTAGAAGCTATAACAATCGCATATGGACCTTCAATTGGAGTTACCAAATTAGGCCCCGTCGATACCTCCACCATATCTATCCCCATATCTTGCACTACTGGGGCGGTAGCCATCTGCCTCTCACACGCAGATTGTACTTCATCTCTGATATCTACTCCTTTTCATCTCAGCTTCTTAATCCTCTAAACAGTAGCCATTGAGGTGGACATACACCAACAAATCTAGATCTGACTTCTTATCGGGTTCCTCAAACCCGATCTGAAAATCCAACTCTGATCCATTAGCTACAGCTCAACACCTGCAAGGTAAAAGACCCCGAAGAGAGGCTCTGATGATAAAGTTAGTCTACAGTCGATGATTAATGAACAGTGAATAGAATGAAAAGATGACATACCTTCCTTTTTATCCCTCCTAAAACCTAATTGGGGCTGCCTATCTCCTAAGTCTCCCTTTTGTTATGAGGCCCACTAAGGCTTCCTAACATCATGCCTTATTTGGATGCCCCTGGATTCTTTCTTAGCATTGGGCTAGGAGCCCAATAATGTTTTCGCCTAGTTCTCCATCAATCAGGTCACCCTGGCCTTTTGCCAAGTGGGGGATATACATTGTGGGACCATTCCCAGAAGCTGTAAGTAGGAATAAATTCTTGATAGTGGTGATAGATTACTTCACCAAATGGGTGGAAGCTGAGCAGTGGCCACGATCACCGGTAGAAAGGTCACGAACTTTGTGTAGAGGAACATAGTCTGCAGGTTTGGGATTCTGCAGATAATGGTCAATAATAATAGGAAGCAGTTTTCCAACGAGTCTTTTAAGTCCTGGTGCAGGGAGCTGGACATTAAGTAGTAGTTTACCTCTGTCGCCCATTCCCAGGCAAATGGACATACGGAAGTAACAAATAGGACGATTCTCGAAAGGCTGAAGAAGAGGCTAGGAGAAGCAAGGTTGAATGCAAAAAAAGAGCTGATGAGCGTGTTGTGGCCATACCGGACCACACCCAAGACGGCGACTGGAGAGACGCCATACAGGCTGTGCTACGGCTCTGAGGCTATAATCTCTCCCGAGACAGTGGTGCCCAGCAGGAAGGTCTTGGCACTACTGCAACCTGCCGATAATGAGGAAGCCATCACGGTCAACCTGGAAGAATTAGAGAAGTGCAGAGTAAAGGCGGCCCAAAAAAAGGCAACCTATACAATTCATAGATGGAGTAGCATTACAATAGCAAAGTAAGGCTACGAAGCCTTAAGAATGGAGAGCTGGCACTCCAGAAAGGATGAAGTTAGCCGAGTGCGGGGCCAAAAGAAGTTGGACGCCATATGGGAGGGTCCTTACAAAGTAGCTGAGGTGCTCGATAGGGGAGCTTACAAGCTGGAAACAATGGGTGGGAAGGAAGTCCCCCGTACTTGGAACATCGCTAACCTTAGAAAGTATTATGCCTAATAAGGTATGAAATTTTAAATTAAAGTAGAGCTGCTAGACTGATGTATTTATTTTTACGTGGGAAGGGCAAAATTTTTAAGGGATCAAGTCTTTTGTAAACCCATTGGGGTATGATCCAATGGAATTCTGCATAATATCCCCGCGTTAGTATCTTTTGGAATATGCAATGAAATGCTGCAACTATTAAAGTTAAAGTCCAAAAAAAACAGGGAAGTGAGAGGGTCATAGTAACAACTGGCAACAACCTAACTAAGAGAGAAGTTGTGTATAAGTACATAACTTCCAGTCAAGAAAATCAAGGTTCAAAGCCTTCCAGAAAGAAAAGAAAGGCATAAAACCTGCCAGAAAGGAAGGGAATGACGTTCCTGACTTCGTGTAGTGAGGAAAACGCTAAACCAATCTTAAAAATTGACTGATGAAAACACCCCTAGCCCCGCAAATGCAGGGAGCTGTTAGCCAACTCCCTCGATTTGATGAGAGTCTAAGAGAGATGGGGAAATTCCCTGCCCACAGACTCGATCGAGCAAGATGAAAGACCAAAAAAATGAGAGAAAACACCTTACCCAATATAGCCTCAAAAACAAAAGAAAGAGAAAATAGCAGACAACTTGGCAAAATAAAGCAAAAGGGAACATACCTCCCGCCGAATAAGTAGCAAGCCCATGGCGGGCCAAATGAGTTGTTCGGGGACCCAGTACCCCATCACAAAACAAAAAAATGGGGGGAGGGAAGAGGCGAGAACTTGATCCATATATGCATGGTCAACCGAAACAGGATGCATTTGTGCATGTTATTATATATGGATGCAAATATGGAGGACGCATTCACAGAATGCGTCCTCACTGTTTTTTAATTTTTTTTTCTGTATGTGAATTAGAGGACACATTCCATGAATGCGTCCTCATATTTTTATATATTTTTTTAATCAAACTAATGAAGAGGACGCATTCCATGAATGCGTCCTCAGATTTTATTTAATTTTTTAAATATTTTTGGTAAAAAATATTTTTACAATTTTTAACAATTTATTTTACAATTTTTGTGTCGAATTGTTAAAATTGTTAAAAAAATAATATATTCATCTCCATTTCGCATTCCAAACCGGTATTGAATTTGACAAAATAATACATTTCGCATTCCGGTTAATATACATTTCGCATTCCAAAATAATATACCTTTTTTAAATCAGTGTTATTAAAAACGGGCATTGTATTTTACATGTATATTAGTATTGTACATAATTTTTTTTAGGCCCACATTTTATTAGTGAAATATATAAATTATAATTTTAATCAGTGAAATATATAATTTGTAAATTATTCTTTATATTTGCTTTGCATGCAATGACCAAATATTCGCATACAATGGTCATAATGCATGCAATTGTCAAATCATTGGCATGCCTTAAATTAATTCGCATGCAATATTTGACCAAGAAAGAGATAGCATGCAATTGTCAGGTGATTCATATGTAATGGCCCATATGCATGCAATTGTCAAATCATGCATGCAAGGGTTAAATCATGTGCATGCAATATCTCTGGCCAAGGAGGATGCATGAGGACAATGCGTCCTTATGCCAAGTCAAATACTTCAGGCTGGACGAAACTTTTCAGGGAGGACGCATTAGCACAATGCGTCCTCATCCAACATTGATTTGCAAAAATGAAATTAAATTGAGTACGCATTCCGGCAATGCGTTCTCTTCTTGCCAGGGCAAAAAAAAATTTAAATGCATTGAGGGTGCATTTGGCAAATGCATCCTCAGGAAAAAAAATGGAAAATATAGAAGACGCATTGTGCTAATGCGTCCTGCACAATTGTATCCATGGCCATGCACTGTAGCCATGGATATAGAATTTTGCCGGGAAGAGGCACCCCATCAGCAATATCTACCCCTTATGGAGACTTACACAACCAAGAAAAATAAATAAAAAGACTGTTTAACAGCAGCAATCATCATTAAGAAAGAACTATGCGATCGTGCTCCCCCATCTTCAGCTTGCTTCCCGCTCCCTATCTCGACTTGGTGATCGCCTCCCGGCTTTGCTTGCCCGCTGGTGCCTTTGCCGCCACCATAACCAACCACCAGTGAATAAACCTATTTTCTATGCCGCCGCAGCATCCGGATCCCAGGCCTCGAGCTCAGAAGTGGTCATTGAAGGATTAAGCAGGGAGAAGTATTCAGCAAAGATGCGTTCCTGGAAAGGAATGAATACTTCCCCAATGCGAGCCTATAGAACATCTGTATCAGTTACAGTAGCATCAAGCTCAAAAGCCTTGAATAAGGCGTCTACAAGAAGCTCGGAGGCATGCCTGCTCTAGACAACCTTAGCATAAATGCTTGTGAAGCCGCGGGTAAAGACCCATTCTCGGAAAGCCTTAAGTGCTTCAATCTCCACTTCATGCTTGGTCACAACCAACTGGAGAGACCCGGACACCCCTCGCTCAAGCTCAATATGAGAACTTGATTATTTAATGCATGGTCAAAAAAATTCGGATGCAATTGTGCATGGTATGATATATGGAAACAATTGTAGATGACGCATTCACAGAATGCGTCCTCATGATTAATTTTTTTTTTCTGGATTTTTTTAGAGGACGCATTCCATGAATGCATCATCGGATATTTTTTTTAAACAATTATGTTTAGAGGACGCATTCCATGAATGCATCCTCGGATTTTTTAAAAACAATTATGTTTAGAGGACGCATTCCATGAATGCATCCTCGGATTTTTTTAAAACAATTATGTTTAGAGGACGCATTGCATGAATGCGTCCTCATGAATTTATTTTTTAAAATAAACAAATGTGTTTATTTTATATTGTTATATTTTTTAAATACTGTTTGAATTATACTTTTTTAAAATCCGTATTATTAAAAACGGGTATTGAATTTGACATATATAGGTACATAATTTTTTTAGTCCCACATTTTATTAGTAAAATATATAATTTGTAATTTTAATCAGCAAAATATATAATTTGTAAATTATTCTTTATATTTTTGTTTTGGGTGAATATAGTGCATTCGTAGACTTGTGTTTGTTTTATGTTATTGTAAAAATAATAGTAATATATAGTAGGAATGAATATAATTAAACATAAATGTACATTATCTGGAGAAGACGTGTCAAACGTAATTAAATGAGTGCTAAATGTCATCATGTAATCTACTAACGACAGCCTCTGCAAAGCTTTCCACCTGTTCCACATGGTGGAGGGCGTATGGTGCGGGATGTGCGTCGTGGGACGACCATCTCAGGAGAAAAATGTATGGCATCATCTGGCGCTCCCTCTGTAAAATCCTTCTCCATATTATCTCATGTGTGCTGGCATGAACCATGTTGGACATGTGCAACATCACCAGTATCTAATGGAGCAGCATGCGATATGTATTGATGACTCGCAGAGAGAGTAACATATGTCGTGAATTCTGCTGTAGCCATGTCAAACTGTGAGGATCCACCATGTGACAGTCCGGCATGACTAGGAAGGGGTGTATGATATGCATTGATATTAGCCGTAGTAGTGTCATACTATGATGGTCCACCATGTGATGCTCCAGCGTCCGTCGGACATGCATTTGAGGTTCCAGCTTGTGATGAACCAATGTGGTCTGTATGGGCACGAGCATGCGGTCACCGACCACCCTGTCGACCAGGTGGAGCTGGACGGTGGCTTCTAATGTCATTGTATCTCACACCCGGTGGAGGTTCCTCACAGTGCACAAATGGCTGGTGAAACTGCAGCCTGGAGGGATCATGTGCATACTGTAGAGTACGGGATGCAACATCGCATACCTCTCTAATCATGTTCATGATACGTGGGGGACAGTCGTCCAAATTCATATCCAACATGATTCTCATCTGAGACATTGCTTGCAACTACAACAATGAGGTGAATATGTTAAATAATATTGAGGAAATGTATAGTATTAATTGTGAAAACTAGTAGACATTAAAGAAATACCGTATACTCCAGAGTAGCACCATCTCCATGAAAACCCTCCGTAATTATTTCGGCCCGGCCTGGCTGATCAATCAGGGTCACTGTTCTCTGAAAATACCACTCCATGTATTCTCGACTGGGTGTGTACGAATCTGCTGACCCTTGCACATAAACTTGTTGCTCTCCTCGATGTTCCCAAGCATCGAGATATCTTCTCAGTTCCACACACCAATCCAATCCTGACCTCCCTCGACGGTCTCTAGTATGAAGTAGTTTTTGTTCATCCTTAGTGACCAGCTGGATGGGTATTGGCTGGATGAGGCCAAACTACATGAGAACATGATGTACGTGATGGTACTCCACGACATGCCAGCTAATGAGGTCAACATACAATAGCCAGTTGTTGCTACCAGCCGTACAATAATGTGGGAGTTGTTGCACGACATCCTCTGTGTACGGCTGCCAAATAAACTGCAATAACAGGTAGGTCTTGTGGTTAGCTCTGGGAAACCTTTATATCCATTATTTGAAGTTCAGGTAATCCGAATTTCAATATACCTATCTGTCATGGAGAGATGTGAGCTGATTGTGATACACTTTCAGTACATGCATAGGTGATTGGGATAAATCGAGCCACGCTCTCCACCTGTTAGGAATAGAGTGAATATTATTAGTCATTCCTAATGCCTTGCATTTTGAAAATTGACTCCCGTCTAATTCAATACGTACCTGGATCCAACGGCACTCATCGTGACGATCACTGGTAGTCGTCCGGCAGGCCGGATGGATGGGATTCGCTCCCATGCCCACAGCTGACATAAAATTAAATAAAATTTAACATAATATAATAGGTCACTACCGAAAGTACGTACAACTGACAAGATTAACCAACAATGTTACCTGTAGCAAGATTAGTGGTCCAGATATGGATTTCACTTGTGGGATGATAGCGTCACATAAGCACCTGTACAAGTGTGCCAAAATGGCACTACCCCAACTGTACTGATGTGTTGCACCGAGGTCCATCAGTAAAGGCAAATAAAGCAAAAGGATAAGGTGTCCGGATGTGTCTGATAATAGCATTCCACCAACCAGCAGTAGAATGAAAACCCTAGCCCATTGTTGACAATAGCATTCCACCAACCAGCCGTAGAATGAAAATCCTAGCCCGTTGTTGACTATCTACCTCAGTAGCATCAACAGGGAATGTACTGTTTAACAAGTCTCCCAACCAGATGGCCCTTATGCGACCTCCTCTAATAACACTCGCGTTTGGTGTAGCCCCTAGGTAGTCTCCGCATATTCTCTGCCAGTCCTCTATGCGTCGGCTAGTGTCCACTCCAGTAATTGGCATGCCATCAATCAGTAGATCCCATAGCATGCCCACATCCTGCAAAGTTATCGTAGCCTTCCCAATTGGCAGGTGAAACGTGTGAGTCTCAGGTCTCCAAAGCTCCACTAAGGCTGTGACTAGAGAATGATCAATGTGCACCGGTGCGGAATCCAAAAGTCCTTGGAATCCAGCTTCACACACGTAGAGCATGACTGGATCAGGGATTTGACTTGTCCAACAAGCCCCATCGCACTGCCTCACCTACAGTGCCTCATCCTCTAACTGACCATTGTACAGAGCACGTGCACGGTGCTCCTGGTACAAGTACAGTAATTCATCGTCAATGGGACCCGGATGATACATGGTGTATCCCTGCTGATAATCAGAATCACCTGGCAAAAAAGGCACAATCAAGCTTTCCAAATAAGTAACAAGATTACAAGTGCACTGATATTCAAACCAAATCGTACAGTAGCTTCAATTTAGACAAATCACATAATCGTAAATATTCAAAATAGCTTAATACAAAAATACCAAATACAAAGTAACAAATTTTTCGCACATTACATACACAACTCTAATCACGCCCTCGCCTACGGCGGCCTCTGGAATCACCCGGCACCCTCTCATCCATTCTATTCTTTCTCCTTCTCTCTGCATACTGTCCACGCCTCCAGTTGTGAAACTTTTCAATATCGGGAATCAGCCTCCAACTAGTACATTTCCATAGTGATGGATCTCGTAGAGGTATGAAACCCTGACTATATTGCTGCACATAGGTGGTCGTGTGATATACCTTGCCACATAGAGTAGCTGGATTATCACGCCTATGCCTACAGGCGGCCAATGCATGTGAACATGGGAATCGAAAAATTTTCCATTCACGACAAGTACATAACTTTCTCCGGTATTTGACTGTGTACTGCTCTCACCAATGCTGCCATCAATGGTCCTTGTCACAACCCTATAAGTCTGTGACGCAATCCCAAAAACAGTGACAATATGTCCCTGTGCTAACGTGTTTTGCTTCTAAAATTTTTTCCAAATCCTAGAAGGGAACGCAGACCTAAACATTTGAACATCATTTTAGAGTCAAGAAACTAGGACATGAATCCATAAAGAACTGTAATGAATCTAGAAAGTACCTCCAATTCATGGCATCCATTACCTTTTAGCAAACATTTCAACTGTTTTCTCAAAGGTCACTTTGACACATGCAGTTATCGGGAGATGTCGTGCGCGCCTTAAACAGTTGTTGAAGCTCTCTGACAAATTGGTTGTTAGAATTCCCCAACGTCGATCACCCTCATCAAATGCAAGGCACCACTTACTAGTATCATGTTTTACCAACCATTCCCAAGCAGACGGTTTGATGCTCTCCAACTCCTCCTTGTACTCCCTTCATCTGCTCTCTCGCCTGGCACCACCAAGCTTCCAAACTAGAGTCTTCAGAAGCGCATTCTTGAACTTCCCACTGTCAGCACTAAGGAAGCTTAATTGAAAATGACGCAAGCAAAATCGGTGGTATCCAGCTGGCTCCCTCCATTCGTCCGTCCATCTCATTGCATTTAAAATTGCATCATGGTGATCAGATATAATACAGATTGGCGTATTATCACCACTTGCCACATGGATACGTAGTCTCCGCATGAACCAGTCCCAACTCTCATTTGTTTCACCGTCAACAATGGCATAAGCAATGGGGAGTATGTAATCATTCGAGTCATGTGTCACGGAAACTAGCATTGTGGCCTTGTATGCACCTCTCAAATGAGTGCCATCCATGCTAATCACCGGCCTACAGTGGAAAAATGCATCGATAGCCTGACCAAATACTCAGAAAATGAACTTGAATTTCCAACACCCATGCCCATGTATTCTATCGGGTACATCTGCCCACTCAACAACGGTGCTCGGATTTTCCCTAACTAGCTCATCCATATATGTCGGCAACTGTTCAAAGTATTCCTCCCAAGTTCTGAACATACCACGCCTTCTTATAGGAAAGGGTCACATTAAAATCCATCTTCACATGCACTTGTACATCTTTCGCCGTGTAAGAAGGGTTAAAGTCAATGTGGTGGCAAATTGCACAGGCGATCATCAACAATGTTAGGTTAGTGTTACCCATCGATCGACCAGCCCCAACACAAGCATGACTACTTGCCCATTTGGTGATCTCCCACATGCCATGCAAAGCCTTTTTGCTGGCTCTAGCAACCCATTGACAATTTCCAGTTCCTTCAACGACATCCTTGCATTTCGCATACCATGTGCGTGACCGGCTCTCGACAACTTTGTGTTCCCTATTCATCATGGAACTCCACCTCGAAATAGCTTCTACCAATTCTGTCTTTGTCTGGAATCGCATACCCAATTCCACTTCGCCAGTCGCTTGAACATAACAAGTAAATTCTTCACCACAATTTGTTAGGTCATATCCATCATCATCAGGGCCCCCATAATCCCTAAAGTAGCCCTCTGTATCAGGATTCGCCAAATTACAAAACGACAGGGCTACAATGTTCGTGCACACCACTTCTTCATCTTCATTCCCAGGATTCGAATCAGTTGATAAGGAACGATCATCTTCACTGCCTTGACCAAGTTCCCCTTCCTCACCATCATCATCGCTCCCAACATGACCGAAAATATACTCGCCAATTTCACCCACATAATCATCATCGAACTCATTCAGGTCCCCATTATGGCCACCATATATACCACCACTTGTGGACGGCTGAGCGCAATCGACATGAACATACACACTGGGTTGGTTGGACTCACCAACGACAAAACCTTGGCAATCAACAGGGGATGGAAAGGTTGGCAAAGGTGTACAGTTCTGCATGTTCCTCAACAACGACACGAAAATGCCCGAACTAAGATCATCTGCACGGTCAGTGGTGCTTGACACATTCTCCAGAACGATGTACAATTCTGCTCAGGACAAGGACATTCGATCAACAATGTTGAAGAATGTCGCGGTAGACTCGTCATCTTCCACATTGTAACACCGATAGTATATGGCCAAACCAATCAGCTCAGGACAACGGTAATATAATTTCAACTGAAACCCCCCACTTGCAATACCAAGCCTTGTAAAAATTAAATGAACTAGCTCGGAGTGGCTTAACCTCCTTTCGAAAGTCACGTTCCACTCCAGTATGGGAGGGTCATAATACACACCCACAGTCAAATCAAACTTAATTTGACCCCCTCTATACATGTACGCAATCAAAAACATCGAACTACTGCATTATACAAATAAATAACATTTAATTCGATATTCATAACGACAGTACACTATTATGTTTTTATCATTTTCCAAACAATAGTACCACACTAATTAAACTATTACAACAAATTTAATGCAAACAATCGTAAACAAATCACACATAATCAATTCACATATATTCACGCATCCTCTCTTTCAACAATTTCATAGAATCAAGATACATAATAACTCAAACAACATACAATCTTTAAAAACATTTTCATCAACAAGAACTTTACAAGTACTTCAAAAATAATAATTTTACGCCATATTCGATCGAAAAATTATTAGAGACCAAATCACACATAATCAATCAACACATTTGTATGATAATGAATTCTTTATCATAAAAATTCGCAGAGGGGTCAACGGCGGTCAACAGAGGTCAATGGTGGTCAACGACGGTCAACGGCTGTCAATGGCGGTTCGAGAATGCTCGGGCTGCGAGGATCGGAAACATTTCACGATAAATAAAAAAACATATAACCAAAACAACAATAGGAAAGCAAGAAAAATTACCCTTACAACTTTGGAAATGAAAACCGGCGATGAAACTCGGTTAATGATGGAGCAAAATGAAGATACGGGGATGGGAAACAATCGGCCGATGAGGGAGCAAGATAAAGAAACAGGTTTGGATTGCAGATGAAGAAACGGTAATGAATTCGTTTGAATGACAAATTGAAGAAATAGATGGGTTTGCTTATATAGAAACCGAGGACGCATTGCAAGAATGCGTCCTCAAGTTCACAGGTTCTGCTTTGCAAAAATTCAAACCAGGTACTATGCATGCATGCAGGGAATCATGTGCAATAATTCAAACCAAGTACTGTGCATGCATGCAGAGAATCATGCAGGGAATGCAGATAAAAATTCAAAGAAACTACTGTGCATGCATGCAAGGAATCATGCAGGGAATCTCTACATTTGTTTGACTGCTCGGGGAGGATGCATTCTTGCAATGCGTCCTCATGGAAAGTTGTATAAAATAAAATAAACTGAGGATGCATTTCGGCAATGCGTCCTCTTCTTTCCCTGACGAAAAAATAATAATAATGCATCGAGGAGGCATTTGCCAAATGCGTCCTCAGGAATTCAGAACAAAAAAAAATAGAAAATCAAGAGGATGCATTAAAACAATGCATCCTACACACTTGCATCCAAAGGAATTCACTGTAGCCATAAATATAGAATTTTTCCAGCTCAAGATTGCCCTCTGTGCGAGTCCGGGAACGCTCCAAATCAGCAGTGAGCCCTTAAACGGTCTTTTGAGCATCAGCGAGACCTCCAGATAGTTCCTCCAATTCCAGCTGAACAGCAAAGGCCGCGCAAAGATGCTGCAAAAAAAGGAAAAAAGAGATGGAATTCAGAAATAACTTAAGAATAACAACGAAAAAGCAAAGAGAGGAACAAAACAAAGCAAACCCCAAGGGCAGCAGAGACACCACGATCAGCAACATCAACTGAAGAAGCCACATTAAGTGCACGGTCCAGGAGGCAGGCGTTGAAATGACCAATAGGGACAACGCGAGCCAAGATCTCGGAGCGGGAAAGCGGGTCGCGGATGATCTCCAAACCCTGAGGAGCCCAAGAGATAGATGCCCCAGGATTAGGGGATGCAAAGCCGGTCGGAGACAGAAGTAGAGGCCGCAAACTGGAAGGAGGCAAAGGCGCAGGCGTAGGCACAGACATGGGCTGGGGAGCGGGATGAACCACTATTAAACCAGGATTCGTCTCAGGCACCACCTCGGAAGACCCGAGAGCCACTTCTTACACCCACACGATCGGATCAGTGGTTAGGCATTTGGTTTCATTCCTGCTACCGCGGGTTCGACTCTCGTCAAACTCAGTGTGGGAATTTCTCCAAATAGAGGGGTCCCTTGTGGTCAACGAGTACAGTCGTGGATCAAGGGTCTGGCCTGGGTGTCTGTTGTGATTTACCTCCTTGGTGATGGCTGTGGTGTCGGTGCGACGGGGGCCCTGAGGGCGAAGGTATCACCTTTTCTGCGAGCCGCTTCCTCCCTAGATGACCAGTCTCCTCTTGGTCAACGAAGGTAGGCGTGGAGGTATCAGAGATAGTGATAGTATGATCCGGGTGGTTCACTTTCCCATCAACGTCGTCGATCACCCTGGTGGCACTGCTTGAGGTCCCCAGGTCCCCGATCACATTAGCGATAGACATTCCTGAAAAGAAAAAATACAACAGGGATAAGTGTCACGGGAAAGAGTGATATGTAGACAGAAAAGCAAGAACAAGTAAAAGATACAAAGCAAGGTAGACACTAAGCAATGAATAGACAGGTTTAAACCTCGAAGATCATCGGGACCGCCCAGAGGAACGACCCCGATAGGCAGGAAAGGCAGCTCAACAGAACGAAGAACAGGGTCAAGTTGGAGAAACCCCACTTTAACAGACAGGCCCTCCAAGACACAGATAAATTGGCGATTAGCCGACACCTCTTCCACGCTAGGGCACATCCCTCGTGTCCTAGGAGGCCCCGCCGCGAAGATGCATGTATGGGTCTCATCACCCAGCACTAATTCTTCGTCAACGAACACAAAACAGCGTTCCCACTCAACGCGAGTGGGAAAGTGATGCAACAATTTATGGCTATCAGGCAGGAACTTTAGGTAGTACCAGTCAGGGGGAAACTTACCAGTACAAAAAAATCTGAAGAGGGAAATGGTCGGAGTAAAACCAGAGGCAAGACAGAGGGCTTCGAAACCTAACAGGAGGTGCAGGGAATTTGGCGGGTGGTCAGTTAGAATCAACTCAAAGAAGCCTAAGATAAGGGGAAGCGAAGGCCACCATTCTCTATTGACTCCAGATAAAAGGCAATCATGCCAGGAGGAGCGTCTAGCACAGTTTCGCTAGAGCCGGGAAATCGAGAAATAGTGATTTGAAAAGATACCACTTTTCAAAATAATTTATTATTTCGGTTAATCCCACAGAGAGACAAAGCGTCTACATGAGTGAGGTCCTGCAAAGAACGCTTGAAGAGGTACCTGCTACCTGATATAGCCCATCAACCTGCTCGAGTACACAATGCAGGAACTCAGGCTAGGAGGATTTGATAAGGTATGGGCCAGATTGGCCCAACCCATAAGTAAATTACATAAAGGCCTAGCGGGATAAAACAGGAAGCTAACGGACATCTCATTGAAGTGACGGCTCCTGTCACTTCAGCCACCAACCCATATACCCAAGATTGCAACATGCGGGAGAGGTATGTTTGCACTTTTCAGAGATTCACATGGACAAGAAACCCTAATACACTTTGTTCTAACAAGATCGTTGGAGCAGGCACAGTCAAACACCGGCATGTCTAACTTAAAGCTCTAGTTTTTTAACAGATCGAGCAACAGACGGGGATCACGAGACAAGCACGAGCAAAGTGATGACTCAACATTTTCCTACTGTATTTAATTTTTTTAGACCATCTAAAGAGGTTGTTTTGGATCTTTCAAAAGAATGGGGTGGTTCAAATACTTTCATATTTCATAAACTGTCATATGCAAGATTGGAAAATTCTGTTATTTTTCTTAGTGTTCGGTTTACCAAGAATTGAAGATTTATTCAAGTTAGTTTTATGACCCAATGCAACCTCATAATATTGGCATTGTCCATCTTCCAAGGCAATGTACGTCATTTGTGATTGAAGAAGTGGATACCTAGAACTCGTTCAGTTTGCCAAACAATCTTCATTCATTGATGTGCAATGAATGATCCGGCTTCTAATGTGGAAGTGTTTGCTTCAGAATCTCCAATATCTTTTCTGTTTTGCCCAGAAGAAGAATGTAATGGCGAGTTTTGTCTTCCCTTTCTTTGATGGAGCTTCGATAGAAACTTTTCAGAATGAAAGAGGTTGTTCCAGAATCATACTATGTACCTGGAAACCCAGATGGCTCAGAAGTGCAGAAAGAGAGCACAATTGTAATGTTCAGGAAAACTCAGAATGGCTAAATTTTACTGGTAACCGACGTCATCAAGCAGACAGTGAACTGCTCCATACAAACTGCTGATATTAATTAATTATATATGTTGAGCAGGGCATGTCTTTTTAATCTTTGGGGAGACTTTGTTTTATAACAAACTATTGGATACTATACTAAAGGGTCAGTCTAGGAATTTTCAGGATTTATATTTTAATTGTTTTTAAAACTGCAACAAAATATGTAGTCTAATCTTTGCTCTCATTCTTCAAAGCTTTCAAGGATGGTAACACCCCTCCTTAACAAAGACTTTGCCTCTTCATTCTTTTCAATGTCAGAGAGATGCTGCAGCTCACTCTTTAACCCCGCTTCCCGATGCTGGCATTCAGCATCTTTGTACACAACCAACAAATCCAGAATGCACTCGGCTGCAGCTACATGAACCTGAATTAAAGAATATGTGAGCAAACTAATAGGAGCTAATAGAGATATAGCCAACAGAAGCTTTCCATGAAAAAATCCAAAAAACAGTAAGATGGGAAAGCTGAGAGACAAGCTACTTTCATCAGACCCTAACTAAGCACACACATGGCCTAGGAGGGAGATATACCTGGCCGATCTTAATTATGCGTATGCATTCAATCACTCTTGGAGTGACTTTATGAAACAACTGAAAGGAGATGGAAAGTTCGTTAGATATTAATTCTGATAAAGGGTTACAGCAAATTACACAAATTTACTTGCCTCATGCACAAAACCACTTGCCCTCACATGTAAAGCTGGGTCATGAGATTCGGGTGAAATATTGTGAAGTCTTGAGGATATCTCCTTTACTAATGAGAACACTGACATTTTAACTGCAGAGAGTAATCTTTACTTAGTATGAAGAATAAATAATTGATAAAAATGGAAGGAATTGGGTTGAGTTACCATTCCATTGAAAAGCAGGACCCAGAGAGAATACAATCACATTCACCAATTTTGTCTCCTGCTCAACTATATCACTAACTCGTGCCACTTGAATGATTGATGTGAAGCAGCTAACAATTTTACCTTGTGAGGCAGAGAAATTATCCTGATCATCTTCTTCTGCAGCAATAAAGAATAGATCCTTTTTTAAGTCAAGAGTATCTTCTGGATAGTACATTTGAAATGTGTACAAAAAGTGAAGCAATTCAATCTAGTTGGTCCAATATAAAGATATCAAATTTCACGCCTGCGGGCTCTTGGAGGCTCCAGGAGATAACTTCTCTCTCAAGTTATATTACATAATTTGAGTTTTTTATTCCAAATAATAATTCTTTCAGCATACCTAAAACCAACATAAGTTACTACAATCTGCTTATTTGGAGTCAATTTTTTGTTCATTGAATATGGTAACTAGGATTTGATGGTTTCCTAGGGATAACTGTAGGCATTCAGATGGTTGAAGCATGTTTGGCATTTCAGACACTGATCCTTCATACTATTCAAACAGAGACATACATTTTAAAAGGCACCACAATACAAATTATGCAAGCCACAATGATAAATAAATATAAGCCGAATTGAGGATATCAAGTAGGTGCAATACCTGCTTTCACATTGCTGGCTAAAGTTTTTTCATTCGATGTCACACGAGTTTCGGTGTTACACATATCCAGTAAGAAAGGAAATACCACTGTGAAGAACTCCGGATTATTGAATGCTTTAATAGTCTGAAACAAAATTAATCAAGACAAACAGCATGAGTATTAAGAATATGTCTTTTGCATACGTCTTGATGTCCATGCATGCAAAGGCCCATTCATGTCAATGTACAATTACAAAAAATAGTTTTTTTGAAGTAAAATGACAATTTATCATGAAAACCACTGAGATTTAAGCTATGCACACGTACCTGCTCAAGACAGGAAAAAGCAGCCTCGCGATACTTTTTATTCTTTTTTGAGCAAGCAGCCAATACAAGCGTTAAAATGGAATTTGGTGCAACAGGATCCATGGTAGAAATTGCAGTGTGGCATGAAGTACAAAGTGCAGATAAAGCATTTAATATAACTTCTTTTCCCTGTCAAATATAGAATAATATATCTTTATTAGTAACGACATACTGTGTATGGAAGCTACAATGTAAATGAATGCATAGTGGTTACAGCCCAAATTTAACCAATAACTGAAGGACATCTATATTGACCTGGCAAAGACAAGTACTTTATGATGAAACATTGCAAAAGCAGAGATTATAAATAATACAGAAAACAAAACAATTGTTAGAAAGTGGTTTAAAAAGGGTATCAGGCCGCAATTAGAAGCAAGTTGCCACAGTATGTGGTCACCGTCAATATCTGTCAACTCAATGAACAAATACATGCCTACAAAACTGTGTAGCTCCAGTTTCCTCAGAAGTCATGTTTCCTGGTGATGACTTTAAATAGAATAGCACCTTATTCGACTCATCTCTAAAAGTTCTGTTGGAGGTGAAAATAATGAAAGCATGGACAATCTATGGGTAATAGTATAACATAGGCTGTTGCCTTTCGAAACCAGATTCTTTGGTCTGTAACTCTGGTTCAGAGGCGTACCTAGGCAATTGCCCTACCTTTTTTCAAAAAAATTTAAAAATTAAAATTTTTTAGTTAATTAATATATGATTTTTTTCATTAGCATCCCAGTTTATTTTAAATTTTAGACCTACCAAATCCTTTACATTCTAATTTTCTCGGAATTTCTTATATTACCAAATTAAATTGTGACCCACCAAATTTTTTTTCTAGATCTACCCCTGCTCTGGTTGTGGGGGTAACATGCTAAGCCCTTCGATCTTGGTTCTACTTTTAATAATTAGAAACATTGTTTAAAATGATCTAGTCTAAGAATTCATCAAAACTAAATAGTTTTTGAGCATTTGGAAGTGCACTTTCGATCACAAAGGAAAACAGAGTTGAAAATATGTAAAATTTGTTTTCGACAAATGAAACTGTTAAAAAATTTGGAGATGAAACAGTAAATTTTGAGAATCAAATGTGCATAGTAATCACACATTTACACAAAGTAATTTTCAACATTCATACAATCCAATACAGTTTTTTTCAAAATTACAAGATTTGAATTCCTTCAGACATTTTCGAACTCAGACCGAATAATGAGCAAATGTTGTATCAAAATGAAACTACACCATGAGGCAAAAAAGATTCTGCATCAAGCTTTACACCACGTCTTGAATTTTCTTTAAATGTAAATAAAGCTAAAAAACGTAATCAATCCAGGTATCTGATTTGATTATTAAAAAAAACAATCAGCAAGTTTCTCATAAAGTATCTGCAAGGATCATGCTTCAGCATTTGCAAATAACTTGGGTATATCATAGAGCTGTATTAGGAAGATTTAGAATAATATTTCAACGATACATTGAAGCAACTAACTTTAACTTCATGTGTGCACCAAACTTTAGAGACAAATAATGCTACCTCCCATAAACGGCCTGGAACTTCCTTCATTAGAGATCTCAGCAAAATGTGATGATGTGGAGAGAGCGATTCACCCAAAATTTCACTTAGCTTACTTATAGCTTGAGATGCCTGTATGTTGACAATTCCAGAGGTTACACCTCAAATACCCAAAATGAGGATGATGCAATAAAAGCTAATACAACAATATAGCATTTACTCCATTAAGTGGGGAAGGCAATAATCACTACATCTTTAACATGTTGTATTGAGACATGTAATGCCACACATTCAAATATAGCTCGTCTAAGCTTCACTCTCAATTCCTTCTAGTTTTTTCCCTTCCCTATTTAATTTGTGCTACTGACCCCTAACTAGAACATCTACTGACCCCTATTTTATGTATGGTCTGCACTTTTTTTATTTTATATAATTTCATTTCATACTCTATCCGATATAGTATTTTCAAATTCATCTCAACATTTTAATGTCCGCAGCACATAGTTGCTGTTCGTGTTCATACGAGTCACTTAACATTCTAAATAATATCTTTCAAATTTCAGCAGTTCTCTAGGTCACATATTATAGAGCATGAACTTCCAAATGTTCCAAGCTAATCGTACGTACTAGTAACACCATTACCGATTCCCACATTTTCTTATATAATGGACACTGAGCTTAAAGATCTACGTATTCATTTCCACCAATCTCAAACAAAATTCTATTGTGACTCTTACTATTATAGAAGTGACATAACATTTCATTTTCGTTCTGCTAATGGTAAAACATGGATGTTCCAACATCTACCCCTAAAATTTTGACTAGGTAGTTACACATCTCCAATCAATGAAAAATATATCGTCCGCAAATAACATATAAGCAAAGAATTGCTTTTCGCAGATGATTAGTAATCTCATACATTGCCAAGACAAAAGATGTGACCTTAAACCAAATTGGTTATCTTATAAACAAATGTCTTTTCTCAATCTTTTATCAATTACTCTTTCGATGGTTTCATAGTTTGACTCATTGGGTTAATACCTCTATAATTGATTGGTATTACATCTTACTTTAATTCATACACACTAAATCAATCACTTACTTTCCATTGATTAGACACCTCTTAGCTCTCATAATTACACTAATCAAATTTGTAAGCCATTTAATCCAATCACTTCCAAAAAACTATCCTGCCTCAAATGGGACCCAGCACATTTACATTTTTCATGATAAATGAATTACAAAAAGTAACTCAGAACAAGGGTGTAAGATTACAAATGAGAGAGGGAAGGAGAGATACTCTTTTCTTGCTTGCCCACGATGAAGCCAAGATCACTTCATTAATCAAATTGACAATCTCTTCCACGTACAGTTGGAGAGTTATTCGTTCACTACCCATGTTTTCTTCCCATAATTCCTCACAGAGATTTGACACAGTCTTGTCATCTTCAAATCTGAGATGTACAGAAACAGTGTGAGGACAACTAACAACATATTAATTCTCATGTGCCAAGAAGGATGACAGATGCCTAGGTACCAAACATATCTAAGCAGGTGAGTTTTGCATTACTAATATCATCCTATAGACTCAAACTTAATTTTAATGGAAAGCCTTGCTTACCACACAAAAACAACTTTTAAGCTAAAGCCCAGGTGCATTTTGTATCGCTCACAAGATTTTGTGCCAACAGTATTCATTAGATGCAACTTATAGGTGAAGAAAAGGCATGAGACACATTCCACAAAACAGGAGAAGATAAGGGCCATAAGGCATGAGACACATTCTACCAAACAGGTGAACTCAAAAATATAGCAGTGATACATTACAAAAACTACGTTAGTAATTTGTTTCACCATATTTAGCCCTCCAATCTAAGGGATTTTTCGTTACTGGAACCTGATGGGGAAAAGATTAATTGTGCGGAGCACAAACTAGTTTGCCAACTGTGTCATGATATCTCCTAATATTAATATAGACGACTCAAATTCTAGAGATTTATTTGTGGTGCAATATTGTAAGATTATAAATTTCCTCTGTTCTAGATCATTCTTTAGCGAAGAATGTTGCCTTCAAATGGCTATGGTCATGGTAAAAAATGCCCAACATATATTAGTTGTACTAAAGTAGAAAATCTTATCAAAATCATGCTTAATGACTCCTCTTAAGGTATCGAACAAAGAAACGACATTGAGATAGCGAATGGATCAAACATATAGATAGATAATAGAACAACGCAAATTACACGGTACAGATGAGCAATATGTTAACTCTATATATATAATATGTATATTATATATAATACATATATATATATATATAATATATCGAAGCACAGGCATCTGGATACTATATCAAAAGGAATGTATTTCTATACCTTGAGATGAAAATAACAGGTACAACAATGCTTCGGTATCCACCAATTATATCACTGGCCAAAGAATGATAGCTTCTTAAAAGAATAGCTCCAGAGATTTGATCATTGCGGTCACCAGCTTGCAGTGCCACAGTATCTTCAATTAATTTCTGTGCTTGAGAAGGAACAGAAAATTTTAAAACTGCTGCACAAGCATTGGCAAATGCCCTTTTCGATGATGTACTCCTCTCTTCTTTAACAACTGGAAACAAAAGCTTCAGTAGCATACTCGCAAAGGATTTGATATCACCGCCTACTTTTTCCACCAATCTGCTAATAAAAGTCGCTACACCCACTCTGTAAAAGTGATAGAAACAAATTATCCACAAGATATAGTTCAAAAGATATACCACAAACAAAATTAAAACTCACAAAATCATGTTCAATATTCTTGATGTCACATTAGTGAAAAGAATGTTTAAATAGTATTTAGGTTACATGGGATTGACTATATGAAACTTTAGCCTAATCAGTTGTAAAGGAGAACAAAGGAGCATCAGAAGTTCAGAATATATAATTAAAGTAGATGGCTTAAAATATTATCTCCCTTTATTGACATCGTGCCATGGATTAAGTTTTTATGCCATATTACAGACTCATATTGCAACAATACCACAATATCATAACCCAGAGTCTAAATGACCAATGCTATGTCTCATCCCACATCTACCAAATGCTTATAGATTCTTTTCACCACGGTCTCAAGACTCTCAACAAGGTCTGCACACATACAACTCAATATCCGGCAGAATATCCACCAATAGAGAAGCTTTTGCAATGGGATAGGCTTCGCTTGTTTTGAAGTCAAAAACCCCAGATGGAGCTATAAATACAATAAGAGAAAAAGTTCAAATAAAAAAAGAGAAATATTTTCAGGTAAAAACATAAGATAGTCAGAAATGCCTAAGGTGTCACAAAAAGAACATTCCAAAGCATTAAATTGAAACTCTAGCTCACATATAGATCGCATACCGAATCACAATAATGCTTTATAGGTCACTTACTAATCTGGGATGATTATTCTTTCCCTTGCACGCATTGCATATTATATCCATGGGGTGGGGTGGCATCACTTTTTTTGTACCACTCTCACAAAAGTGTACTCTCTATTTACATTACAGAGTTCTCTATGACTACTTTTGCAAAGATAAACTTGAGCATTCTTGCCTCAGGTTGGCAAGTAAAAAGTAATTACTTTTAGCAATTTTGTAAAAATTAGGTACTGAACTGATGATTGAAGAACAGGAAAAGACAAACTTTGAGAGACTAATTCTCATCATGAGAAGCAGGTAGCATATTGTGTGTACCTTGTGTTTAAGCCAACACCAGATCGAACCAATTGAGTAAGACGAGGTACCAACAATTCGAGCGACTGCGTATCTACAACCTCAATACAGAAGTCCAAAGTTTCCCACATTGGTGAACCTTTGGCCATTGAGATACGCAAGTTTTCTAGCTTTTCAGCTTGAATACCGATATTTGCTGCATGAAGCTGGAGAGAAAAATTATTACTGCATTGCCCCAACAAAAACTAAATAGGTAGGAAACTGTATCATAGGACTGCACATTTAAAAATGAATATTGACGGGAACATCGGGATGGCTTTGTAAGATTCGTGATGGAATTTACGATTAGCAGGACTTTTAGTATACATGAGACAGAAGCATACTCACTGATTAGCTTAGCGAAATTGGATTGATTCTAGACTTGAAAATGAATGACTAATGTACTTTTGAGAATATTCAGAGTAAAAGCAAGATGGTATTTTCTTCGTTCACACAGAATGACACATACCTCAACATAGTTCAGTCCTGGATCTTCAAGGTTTGACAGGCTCTCCAGCATACAACAAACAAGATCTGCTAGATGCGGACGGATTGCAACACCAGAACCCTACAAGAACACAATGATTGTGTGGGGAAGCTTACAAGAGTACAATTTAAATCACAATGCGAAATATTACCACAGTTACTGATCATTGAATTTCTCGTTGTCAGCTTTTCCAAATGAAGTTCAATGTCTAAATATGTTTGTTAACTGACATTTGAGTTTCGAATTTATTAAAAGGCTCCAAAAGGGATTTAGAAAGGCTCAAACACTCACCAAAATAAGGAACAAAAGAACATAACTAATCAAAAAGATAATTCATATGGTGTTCTCTTCATTCTTTTTAATTCCAAATTTGGAAAAAATCTGGGACTAAGGTCTTAGTGGAAACTGAGAATAACTTTACAAAACAGTATAGAGGTTAGTTTGGCTCATTGGAAAGAGTCACAAGTTGACCGATCAGTTGAACAAGACATAAGAAAAAAGTAGCAAAATTTTCTAAAGATACCAATCCTTTTCCTTTTTCCTTTTTCTTAATCAAAGCCCGAGATGTTGCAATTAATGTTGAAAAAATTACAATAAATTAGGGCTTGCTTTCTCTAATGTCATAAAAAACTGTGATGAAGTTTTTCAGTGATTAATCGACACGGAAATTATGGACAGAGGAATGAAAGGCTGGTGTGAGAGAGTAAATTACACCATAAAATGACATGAAAATGTAGCACAGTGCCACTAAAGCATCATTAATGCCGAATTACAATTTTTACACATTTAAAATGATTCTCAGAAGCCAAATAATTGTCTAAACTGAAATAACTGAAAATGGAGCTTAAAAATTGAAGGGAGATAAATACAGTTGAAACACAGTGGTCTAAGCTTTGGTACCTTAGCCAGCCTCGTAACTACTACAATGGATGCCTTGCGAATACTATCAACTTTACTCAATATCCCTTCAGTCAGTAATAGAGGCAATACGATGCTCATTGTCTGTCTTGCCTCAATCACTGGCGTAAGGGAAGTGTCACATAGCCTCACAGTTAATGAGGTGACAGCCCGACACAGTCTATCAGCAGAATTACGAACAGTCTCCTTTATGTCATCCATGCCACGAAAAGCACCTTTCCATATTTTTCCCAAATGCTTCTCAACCTAAATCATACAGTACATAAGCTACATGAACCGATGTAATATTTTATTATCCAGAACATGCACCGAACTACGTATGGACTGAACTCCCTTAATAGCATAATTACAGGAATCACAGCTAAGAAAATGGTGTACAGAATGAGGAGAAAAAGTTCTATGAGACCACAAAATACCATGCTTTGACTAACCAATTAGCCAAAATCTCAATTTTATTCTGTTAAATTATCCTACATGACTTGCAGCCATTTACAAGGAAGTTTATCACATCTAAAAATAACAGTTATCTATATTTACTCTACAGGAGTTGAGCATCAAAGTAATTTACTGTTCATTTTAGTTCATTTAAATGATTTCAAGCTGTAACCTTTGTGTTCAGCATTCTTAGTAACGCATGAAGTACTTTTTTAGATCATCCATTCAGATACTTTTGCAAAGGTTGTGCATTTCAAACAAATTGAATGTCTAGAAAGAAATTAAAACGTAACAATGATGGTAGACAAGCTTCTAATGAAGAATTAACACTTTTGTATAGAATATAAACAAAATTAAAATAAGTTTGGTCTCTTAGTGCATGTACAAGCAATAGACCAGATATTTACAGCCAAAAAAATTTGACTAACTGACCTATACATTCTCCAATCTGTTCACTTTAATGACTAACATTTCACTTCATGTTCCAGTGGACTTCCTAATTAAACTAAATCCAATATCGGAGCAGCTTAGCATCCCATGAACATGTATCTTAACAGAATGTTATCTGTGTGATAAAGCTGTTCTCTAACTCATAAAGGCCTACGCAAGTCAATACCAGAACAATAACTTGCATAAAATTTATATTTACAGTACAATTCTGCCAGGGTTTGCACCATCTATGGTGGGGATTTTTTAATTCAAACTGTTTTCTGTCTTCAAATAGATAAGGCAAACAACAATCAAGCCATGGAGCAAAAATGCCTTTTAGGATGATACACAATAATTGGATTTTGCAAAGTTTTCAGTCTTCATAAGAGGTGAAGCAAACAGCAAGTGAGCAGTGGAAGGCTGGAGCAATGATATATTTAGCATCCAATAGAAAACAAATGGTGGAATTCCACCTTGCAAACCAAATTAGTGCAGCTTCAAATGTAAGGTCACAGACGACATCTAAAAGGACTTCCTAGAGTCATGCATATCAGCTTTCGTATTTCTCTCTCAAAAATTTTCTTAATCTTTTCTTTGAGTGTTCATTTATCATAGATTTTGAGGTTTTGATGGCCCTGTATAATGGCTAAGTTGTAACTGTTGATAACTTTATCATTTTAGGTGCTCCTTTAAATCCACTACAATGGCATTTTCAACTTTCCCCCAATCAACCAGATTGACAGCTTCCTATATAACTTGAGGTAGAACATCAATGAAAGGACTTCCATACCCGTAAATTAAAAAATACCCAGATGCCAAATTCAGGGTCATGAGAGTGAAAAACATTTTTTGTATTCATATACAACTATATGCAGTGCTCTTGCAGATCTGCTGAGATGTTTAAAGTAAGACACTGATTACCTGATCAAACTTGCGCCCTTGGATTAGATCTGCAATTGCAAGACAAGAGGCTTCACGAGAGCGCCATAGCCGAGAACCACATTGTATCAGAAGATCATCCATGATAACATCCAAGTGTTCATCTATGGTCTTCTTTGAATCAACCACCAGGGACTTCCATATGTGAACCATGGCATCCTACAGCAAAGTAGTTTAGAGCAAATGTTCACCACGGTAAATATAATACTCCTGTTCCAACAGAAGATGAAAGAAAGATACAGCACGCCGACCTTCTAAACAGCCATGTACTGGAAGAATGACAAATCAAAACCTATGATAAGCATCTATAGATCTTATCAATCTTCACTTTAAAAGGGATCAAAAGAAACCCACAAGGAAGTTTCAAATGCTACTCCATTCTTTACCATTTCACAAGATGTTCAGAGCTCAATGACTACTATACCTGCACATTTTTATCTGGATCATACTGGTAGCGAATCAGTCTTGGAATCAATGAACTCAGGTATGGCTGTATGGCATCTCCAGCATATTTGGCTATTTTAGAAAATCCAAAAGCAGCACCTCTTTTGGAATTCATGGAAGCCTGATAATTGGCTAAATCCATAAATTTGTAAATCAAATCTGGCTGCCCCATTTCATTTGCCAGGTTGCAAAGTTCCTTGTAGGTGCTCAATTTTCCTCCAGTAGGACTTTCTCCAATTGCACCATCTTGAAACACTTCAGAATCTTCTAAGAGCTGCAAGAATGTAAGTTCATGAACCAGTGGGAAAGGACATATGACATTACTTGTAGGAAGTATGTCGATGGTAATCCTTACCTTCACAGCCCGTTTCCTCTTCCCTGAACCAGTTAAGGTACCAACTAGAGCATTCACTAAGTTATTTTTCATTGAGGCATCGCCAAGTTCATACACAATACTCAGACCCTGAGATGCCAGTTCTTGGGTAAGTTCATTTTGTTCTCCAATAAGATGAGAAAATGCGTCCTGCAGCCACTCAGAAAGTTTCAGAGGAGGTCTATAAGCTATTAGTCTATGCTAATGAATTCTTTTAATTAATGAGTCAACATCCAAGCCCAACCCAGAAATTCCAAGTTCATAAAGACTTTAAGTTGCAGAGCATTTCAATAAACTAACTATTCTTGGTAGTGAGATGACACACCTGAACATCTGGAAGCAATTTTTGAATAACTGGGTGGTGCCCGCAATACAATGTTAGTGACAATAGCCAAACAGTTCCAGCACATCTCTCCTCTTTTCTGTTACTATACAAAAGCCCATCAAAAAGCTTTCTAGTAATTACATCTCTAACTGCACTATGGTAATCTTCACAGGTTTCAGAATCCATATCTTTAGAACCAGACACAGATGAGGAAATATTATCCATCAGGAAGTTTGAGGCTGCAGAAAGTGAGGAATAGTTAGTCCTCAGAATCATCTCTGTAGTCACAGGAACACCTCCCCATAAAAATGCAAGAGCCTCTCCAGCAGCAAACAAGATATCCTCAACCTGCATAACACAATGGAGGAATTTAAGGATGGAAAGGGAATCAGCTCTCTCATGTTTTTTGGCACAATAAATACAAATGAAACCCTCCAAATCCATTAAATTGAAGTATTTGAAGCAGTGAAAACTTGAATACCGACTTACCTTAGAGTGGCAAAGACTAAATATCAAATCAAGGGCTACGTTCAGAAATGAGGAATTTGATTCCTTCAAGCACATATGACCCAAAGCAATAACAATTCTCTGAACAGCTTTAATGTCATCACGTGAAATAAGCTTCTTCAGTGCTTCATGCGTCAAAGTCAAAACATCAGCTGCCATTTGAGATGGATGTATTAGAAATGACTTCATGAAAATCGAAAGATAATATGTAACCATTTAAGCAGTGCTCTAAAAATTGGCCCTAGGCAGCGCCTAGGAGATAGACGGTTGTAACACGTTACACGTTTGCCTTAATAGGACATCCTGTGTGTTTTTACATTTATGCAGGTGTCCGGACATGCCTAGGCGGGTCTAGGGGCTAAACAGGACTAGGCGGCAAACCAGATGTAGTGTTATGCGGTCTCAGTCTCAATCGTCGCTTCCATTTTGTACTCTTCTTGACCCTTGCATTCCTGGCACCGTCGGGTATCGGTGCAAAAGTCACTCCACCGCTGCGGCCTCAGAAGCAATAAGTCTACGTTGTCTTCCCTAGGTAGAGGTGAGTCCACCTTCTTCACCCGAACACTGTCTGCAGAATTTCTCGCGGCCTCAGTTCTCTCAGTCATTTTTCTTGTAACTTCTTATTGCGGCCTCAATCCTCCTCCACTGTAGCAGCTTCAGTCCATCGGAGCAGAGTTCAGGAAACCCATAACCATTAACCAAGCAATTTTTCAAAAACAAATTTGGCAGTCGGAACTTGGCAGTCATCTGTGTTGTGAATGAGTGAATCCATGTCTACCACACATTTGGTGGTCCCGTAATTAGAATCATTATAATGTGAGGAAGTATGTCTTCTTTGTGGCCAAATCATTTTTTCTTCTCATTCATATCCTGGAAACATGCAGGCTTTTTTTAGGTTTCTCTTCTTTAAGTTTCGAGTGGTACATGTCCACCCAACAAGCTTCTGTGTTGATAATTTGGTTGCTTTTTTGGAGGAAAAAACGTAAGTCGGTGGTTGTGATTGTTTGTGTGGTATGCTAATGATTCCGTTTGTCAATGTCTGCAGTTGTGAATTTGGAAATTTTGGGCAACTACATTGCACGTCTACTTTCATTATCTATCCCATTTTCTCATATTACTTTATATATATAATCATATTGTGTGTTATTATACCTATTATATAAAAAAAAAATTAAAAGATACAAAACCGCCTAAATCAATTAACCGGGGAGATTAGTCCCCGATTTATCCTCTAGGCACTAGCAATCCGGCCGACTATTGCCTAGAGATTTTTAATACACTGCTTTTAAGGCATTAAAAAGGATATAGAAATAGAACCTGAACCAGAACCAGAAGCCAGTAAAGGAAGTGGAGCGCAAAGTCCAATATGACCTAGAGCCTGCAATGCAGCAGAAGCTAATAGCCCGGTCTCTGCATTGACTACACTGACTAAACATTTAAGCGCAGTCTGAAACAAGGAATCCGATATCTGTTTATAAGGAAGAGAGAGAGAGAGATTTAAAGTTAAATAGAAGGTAGCAGCACTAAAATTTTCAATAAAATAATAGCATATGAACCACACACTACAATAGCCAAAAAAATAACACAGAAGGTTTGTACGCTGCATGCTCATCATGAGGTTCTAAGGAGCATCTAATACCGTATCAGCTGTAAGCATATGGCACAACAATGTCAGTAAAGTCACACTCGTATTAATGATCACAACCAGAACCCAAATAAAATATATACTTCCACCGTTTTCAATACTGCATAAAGTTTGGCACGCACTTTAAGACTGAAATGAAGGATGGGAACACAAAATTCAAAATTACAAAAACCCTTTTTATTTAATTGACGATATGATCCTGTTCCCCTTCTCCTGTTTTCCAATTATGTGGTCCATACTGTTGCTACGCTCTCCTTCAATTGCATGCCAAAAGAAATGCACCATACATTGAAAATCGAAGGAAATAATAGTTACTAAAGACAAAATGGTGTGCTCTATCTGGAATATTACCACATGTTCCATAGTTTCATTTTTTCTAAGCCTGGAGGATATATTCATATCTCATTGAAGTATCCATCATGTCCATGGATTGAAAAGTGAGACAGGTGACAATTCATATGAAATTGATATTTCCTTCAGAGAAGATCCTTCCATGGATTGAAAAGTTAAATTATTGAGTAAAGTTCCAATTTCAATGGTGGATTCCCAACTTTGATAACTGAACTGCTTTTCAAACAATTTTGATCTCTAAACTTCTAAAATGTGTGTTTTGCTTCATCATTTTAACCATTGGAGTCGCTGGTAATGGAATTCACTTTCAGGGGTACTTTTGCCTTAAACCCAACAAAGAAATTTACATAGGTGTGTCTTTAAGCCCAACCAAAAAATTTACACTTGGTGTATTAATTTGGGGTTTTCCGTAAATTAAACTAAAATATGGAGCTAAATTTAATTCCTTAAAATATGTTCAATACATGGCCCTTTTTTATTGTATCCAGTTGCAGAAAAAGACCTGAAAATCTCCGGTCGCCGTGATCTCCTGTTGCAAAAAAAGGAAATTGGAACTTCTCTGGTCAACGGTTCTGGTAGCACAAAAAGAGAACTGGCAGCTAGGAAAAAGCTGAACCCGACCAGAAGAACTATGATAGCATATTAGCATTGGTCCAAATAGGAGCCAAGATAATGGGGGGGGACGTGGAAGGGGAGAGGAAAAAATACCGGTGGTGACAAGGAGGAGACGATTGGTGACATGAAGGGAGGAGAAGACGGCAGGGGGAGGGAGTAGGGTTTTCCAATTAAACACTATAAATAAATTTTAAATTATTACAATTTAGGCTCTCGTTTATTTACTTTCATACAACAACCCTATTTAGAAATATCAAAGTCTGTTTTTCCAATTTAACCCTAAAGAGAGGATTTTCAACAAAGGATAATACAAACTGTCACAGACACCAAAATTACATATTTTTAGAAGTTGCAGAGATTAAAATCAGATGAAAATTAGTTTAGCAATCAATGTTAGGACCCAACCATAGTTAAGCGATCAAATTAACACTCTACTCTAAATTGTTAAGTTCCACAGAGGGTTTAAATCGTCAATTTTTTACTATTGATTAAGCTACTGCCTGTGAACTTCTCATTCAAAATTGCCAAGTAAAAGGGCTATCATTATAGATTTCATACTAAAATCCTGAAATGCAAGCCATTATGAACATATAACTTTGTACCTTAAATTATTATCCTTCTTTTAACAAATCAAAGTCCCCGAGCCCGAGGAGAATCTATGGTGCCATGAGTTGCTATTTCGTTTGTCTTACAAGCCTAAATTTTCTTCTTAGACAGATTAGAGTCCATTCTTTTCATGTTCCTTTTGAATTTTGATATGGCCATACATTAACACTCTTCAGTGAATCACAATAGATCAAGAACCTTTCCACTCTCCACAAAACCCTTTGATGGAGACAAATGGCAAAGGGTTACTAGAGTACACAAAGAAGGTAGAGAAGCATTGATTGCCCAGATTATGAATTGGCAAATTTTGGATGATGAAGAATCTGTAGACACCTTCAGCAGTTCCCAGGTATTCAGGTTTCCTGAGAATTGTGTGAGTAGTTTCAATTTTTAGGAGTCGGGTACTTTAGTGCCCCGTAGGTATTTTCCAGAGTCTGGATTCTTTTCCTAATGACGTACATTTCTAAATTTTACTTAGGCAAGGTACTATATTCATAGGGTAGTCCTTCCATTTTACTGTTTGACATAGGAGAGTCACTTTTTTAGGAAACGCAGGAGAATTCATGTTCTTGGTAGGATTTGGTTTTCTAGCCTAATAATAATTTACATCTTCTTTAGAAGAGATGATGGCTGACTTCAGTTTATCAAACAAAATCCTGCAACAATTTTGCCTTCCTCGTGATGTATGATGCAACTTAGCAGCTGATGCCTAAGGGCCCTCAGTGTGACATCAAAGAGTTCAAGGAGATTTTTTATAGAGAGAAACTCCTGATTCTTGCAATTATCCTACGGTGCCCCAGTTATGACCTTCAAAATTCCTGAGAATCATAATTAATCACCCTCACTTCTGCTGCGCCATCTAATGACCATGTAGTTCTTACGTGAAGAATAGAGCAGTGTTAACTGCTAATTACCTTTGTAGCTCTATTGCTAGTAATTTCCAGCTCATTACTTTACTGTATTATGCTCTTTAGCCAGTAATTTCTGATGACCATTTAAGTTCTCATATGCACAGTTCATCATGCTACCCGAAAATGCTCCTCTGTTCTGCACAAAAAGTACTGTTTCTCAACTATTTTTTCTCCACTTGAAGACTCCTGTTTCAGTAAATGCAGTATTCTACTTAAATTTTTTGCTAATACAATTTAAGTTAATATCATATGTAATTTGAATTTCAACAGCTATCTATTGGACAAAAGAAAAAAAATCCAGGATAGATAGTTTTACAAGTACTTGCATGTTCACTAAAATGACAAATCAAAATTTTATACATTGGAGAAAGAGAAGAATCTTTATGTGGAACGAGGGAGCAACAAAATGGCAAGAAAGCTAACAGCAAAACCAAGCATCACCAACCACCAGAAAAGAGATGCATAACAACATAATGTCGGAATGATGATGATAAAAATAAGATAATAAACCAATTACTGATACTATATAATGACCAAAACACACAAGAATAAGTTAGTTCTAAGGTCATCTTATGGAGTATCACCAAACTTTCTCAGATGAAAGAAAATTTAAGACTTACAGTTGGGTTTCCCAACAAGCAATTTGCGGTAACGTAGCCTAAAGCACATATCATTCCATGTTGCACCTCAAACCTACAAGAGAGAAACTTAAAGCAGTGACAAAACTAGATAATTTGAACAAAGTTCCACCAAAAAATCAGGTCAGTGAGAACCCCACCTCAGCTTCAGTGTCCCACCAATTGAGCTAATAAGTTCGTTCATTAAATCAGAGGAGGCAGAAACAGGAAGACCAGAGGATGCAATGCCCAGTAATTGTGCCACGGATTCACGTGTTCCGAAGTCCAGGTGACCAAGCAATTGCTTCAGCCATAACACTTTATCAGCATATCGAGATGCCACTACCTACAGATACAATCCATGATGTAAGAAACTGCATATGGCTTTCCGTAAGAAATCGAAAGGATTCCATGCCACATTTTAACATAATACAATCCTAGTAGTCTACCTGCGGGACAAAGCTTGAAACTGTTATCAATGCCTTGGAGGCATCAGTATGCAGCTCAACAGATCCTTCATATGACATAGCACGTTCGAGAACTAAACAGAATCTATCCACTGAATGTAAGAACTTCGAATCTTCTAACATTTCCTTTTGCCTCACATCTGTTTCAAAGCACTTCAACAGAAATTTGATCACGGCTACATATGTTGCTGAAAGGAAAGGTAGCTTTGAGTCCCCAAGTTCTCCGGCAGCTGGCTGTTCATTCAGAATGCAGGCCAACATGTCTTCAAGTTTTGGATACTTCAAGTTTGAACCATCAGTTAGAGTTTTCCTTGGATCCTCTCCAGGAAACAAACCTTCTAAAGCCATTTCCCTGGATGAATATCATGTAGAGGAGGATATATCACGGAATGACCATAAGCTCCACAATTAGGTGCCCAAGAAAATAAGACGACACCAAGTCGATAAGATATGCATTGTATCTAACAGCAAGTTTCTAAAATATAATGTCAGTCTTTACCAAAGCCTACATGAGAGAATACATCAAAGAGGAATGTTTGGTAACAAGCAAGATGCTATCATGAACAAAGTAGGAGCAGCCCAAACAGGTAGAAAAATGATAGAGGCATGTGGTTTGAACTTGTAAGTAGAAGGCCCCTGAAGGCCTGGTAAAGATGCATAGAAAGAAAGAACACCAACACAAACTAAATGGGAAAGGTGAAAACCTAAAAAGACTTGGAATGAGACTACAAAGAAAGGCATGATATAGCAAAGTACATGCTGATGGCAAAATATGATCCATGTAGTTAACCACGCATAGTGGTGCAAAAGAAAAGTAGTTATCCTATTCCGACATGTCTTTTAGGAAATAAATGAAGCCATACCCTCTACTTTTAGAAATAGACACTCTTTACTCTAACAAGTGATACTTATCGCCAAAATCTAATCCTCCCCCAGTTGAAAATTGTCTCTATAGTTCGACAGCCGAAATTCTTTGGTTCTTACAGTTCACTAATCTCTAATGTCTAATTTTCAAAGAAAAATTAGACAATCTCACACCATGTGAGCAACAACTCATTTTTTCTATAGTAAAAATTTTCATGGCCCATCAAAATGAGATGTTCAATTTGATCTAGTTGTAGATATATCAAAATAAAATATCAGTATACTATTATTGTGATTATAAGTAGAAAAATATGAAATTGGATCTGACGTAATTTAAATCTCTAAGCACCAACAAGCATCTATCTTGCTATGTAGGGTTGGATATATAGATCACATTTATCCATCATGATTTATCAAGACATGTCATTAATATCTAGATATAGTTGCCGTTTTTCTATAGGCCTCCAATACAGGTCTGATATGATAGAACACACAACAGTCAGATAGCTAAAAAATACAAGGAAAAATGTGTTTGCAAAGGAGACATGCCACTCAGCTATTTGTCAATGCATCCAGACCATTCCTTGGTAGTTTCATCAACAACAGCACTATTATGTGACATGAAGAAGAAGCTCAAATATACAGTAGATTTAACTCAAAAAACTACCGACTACCAACTATAAACTTAATTTTGATATGTATACGCAATATTTCGAGTTATATATGACACAAGCTAACATCAGAATCTAGTGCAAACTATGAAAGTGAGTGGTTATGGCACAAACGCACTAACCTACCTTATGTCTAATTTTATATCAGCAGCAGCTATCATGCATATAAATCGGCTTGGGCAATGCTGCAAATCAAATAAGGATGTCGCCCATCTTATAGCACAAAATCGCACCTCGCTTTGTTCCTTCGATGAGAAAGAACACGTTAATTATTATAGACAAAGAAGAGTGACTGGACAATGTAATCTCCAACTGCCAAAATGGATGGGGATAGGGTTGTTAACAGAACATACAATTTGAGAATTTTCAAGAAGAAGTGACTCCAAGCTCTTCAACACATTTGAGGGTGCACCCTGTGACAAGCGGAAACACAATCAAAATTCAACTAATTAATAAGGTTCAAATGCACTCGCAAACAAACCACAATACCTTGTACGCCAAAGCAAGCGAATTGGTGGAATCTTGAATAACAGAACGCAAAAACTGAGGTTCTGTTTTCAGAGCATCAAAGAGTCGGACGGCCATATCAGTTTTATCTCTAACAGAAACAAACAGCGGGTCAGGTTACAAAATAAGAAAGAAAGAAAAACTAAACCACATGCATGTGAAAAATAAACTAATGCACCTGAAAAGCTGAGGCATACGTCCTGCAAGCAATCCAATTGCTTGATAGGCAAAAGTCTTTGTCTCCTTGACAATAGCATCTAGAAGGATGAGGATAACCTTTAATGCCTAGACATGATTCCAAATGAATTAAAATATTGAATATTATTACTATGGAAAACCAGAATACCTGATTCAGATGCTGAATAACTATCCAAAGAGGTTAAAATGCCAGTAAGAATGACTGGTCCCATAAATTTTAGCTGATCTGGCCTAGCCTGCATTTCATGGACATAGCAGAAAAAGGCTAGTAAATAAGACCATATAAAGCATATATGACTCAAGAATGGGTTTAAATGAAAATATAATTTCATTAATAAGAGCAAATTATATATTAACTGAAGTGCAAGGATTACTTCCACAATGCTAGACAAGTGTAGTACTTCGTATCAAGATTCAAGCTTTTTCGCATATTATTAAATAGATGCTGACCACAATTTCAATCTGGAACAACATTTTTATAGCTTGCATATGTAGCTTTGAGACGCAAAAAAACAAGAAAAGAACAGAACGTGCTCTTTTCAGATTGAGCTTTTGGAGAGACCACCTTTTGTTCTTCCTGATATCCGCAAAGCTCTACTCTTCACAATATTGTGAAGGATCCTGAATATACTAAGTTTCAACAATGTCACCCAGCCTCAACAATCCAATCTAAATATTCTAACACAAACTCACAATTGAGTACATAGCAGTGAACACTACTAACGGCAGTGTTCACACTTCAAGTAAGTGGGTTGAGATATGTACTATGTAGTATAGACAAGCCATAGAGGATTTAATATCAATGCAACAACCGACATCAAACCCATTTCTCAAATATGTGATCTACTTAGCTATCCCTTGCAAGACTGCTTTGAAAACATAAAAGAAAACCTAAAATTTAAAACTAATATATTGAACGTTCAACAGTTAATCAAATACTTACATGTTTAAACACCCACACTGTAAACTCCATTCCCAACTGCTTCAATCTTGAGGTGGTATCATTTCCTGTTCAGTAGTTCCAGTAAATCAAGCACATTATTATATCCATATGGAACAAGTTTCAGGTTGCCAGACACAGATAAATCTAGGCCACAATCATAATTCAGCCAGTAAATGTTGCAACATTTTCTTCAAGAAGATGTGACCAACAAAAATATAACAGATATATTCTCTACATTGACCTATCTTGGTCAAGAGAACTGGCCCCAAAGAACATCAGTCCGATATAAACAACTTCAGGGCCGTCTCCAGCACTGTTGAGTCACTGTCCTAAGTATAAAAATAGCCCAAATAAAATTTAAAGTAAAATTATTACTTTATTTTATTTGGAATATTAGGAGAGTCATTGGGGAAATTATTATTTTTTTATAATTAGAAGTCAAACTAATAGAAAATAAAGAGAGAAAAGAAGGGTTGAAGAAAGAGAAGAAAGAGACCAGAGAAGTTGAAGACAAGGGGGAGAAGCTGCACTTTTATTTTATTTTTAATTATAGTTTTATAAAGTTAACAGCAAAAATATGGGCCCTGTTCTATGTATCCAATAAGACCTCCCGGTAGCGGGCCCTGAACAACTTTACACAAAATAATTTGAATCGGTGTGGTGTTCTGGACTTGTACAAGTATGTTACAAGCCGTGGTAAAAGGTTGCAAAGAAAACCTCAGCAATGAATTGAGACCCTCTGGGCTAGGATCGCATTGCAGTACACTTGTTACTCAATTATACAGACAGCACCACATAGATGTTGGAAAATTTTCGATCATCCTAAATTTTAAACAAGGCACTGTGTAATGCTCCAGAGTCGAGAAAGATATTGGACCTGTCTGGGAAACGGTTATTAACTGTTGGCGGTTGACTATTTCGTATTGCCCATTTGGTCAGTTGGTATTCTGTGTATCTACGTTAGTTGTTTGACTTCAGATATGTGCTTGGTATAATCAGCTGTTAGTGACTGGTTCTTGGCTGTTTGATTGAATTAAAAATCCAAAAGCCTTTGATCAGATAAAAAATTTGAAAGCCACCGGAAAAACCACTTACCATACACCCACAAAATAAGCAACTTTAGTTTCTAATCCACAAAAAGGCGACCCAGACTGGGCATGCAGTACAAAAGCTGTAGCCCTAAGGCAAACACCAGAAGTGTTGTTTATGATTTCTTCTTCTTAAGATTCACACTGGGCATACTAAGGTTGCAGTGTTAAGATCCCCAAATGAGCAAAATTGCAGAATAGGCATACAGGTGCCATCGAGCGAAATATAGTTCCGGAAGTTTCTTGAGTTACTTTTCAGAAACTTACTTCTAATAATCCCTATTAGATTGGTAACAGCTTTCATGGATAGTTTCAACTCTATATATATTCCTGGTTTGTTTCAGCTAAGTCTCACATTATTACTTGATAGCCCTTGCCCTTCATTCCATTTTTAATAGGTCTTTGTACAGTTACTACATACTTCACTCAATTTCCCCTTCATCCAATCTGATGGATATTTCTTACATATTCTTTGCACGTGGAAGGAACAAATAAAGTCTCTACTCTATTGGATGATGTCATAAATGATTTCAAGTATTATTTTAAACATTTACAGGTTAGCCATCTTTGTTCTACTTCCATACTTGTTCCTTCTACTTTAGCCCAAATGTCCCAAACTGCAAAGAACAAGAGAACTGGGTAAACATGACCAACAAAATACATTACCTCACAAGCTAAAAAACAATATAGTACACTGTATTATTTAGTATTTACAGCTAGAAGCTGTTCGAAGTGATGGGCCTTGCTAGTAGGTTCACATTTAGGAGTTCAATAGAACATAAAGATATTTTCGAAAATCCCTAAAACAAAACGTATAGTACTAAATTGGCTAATTAGGTTTAGTTGAACACGACGTTTACAGAACTAACTTAACAAAAAGCAGAAACAAACCGAAGCATTATAAACATTCTATAGAAAGACCAACATTCTATTAGCTTTAGACTTGGTTGCATCCACCTTCACACAGCAAAGGGATAAAAACCCAAACCCTACCGAATCCAGGTGGTGAAAAGGAGAATAGAGTAATTGCAACAAGTATTCATACCAAAAAATAAAATAAAAACAAGTATTCATACCATAAATACAGCCAAAGATGCACTGCAAAGTTGATGGGAAACTGTTCGCTGCAACAATTGATCGACAAAAGATAGACATCAGCCTCACTCTCAAAGCCGAACTCCCAGGAGTAACTTTAGAATCTTGTGGAATCTGATCAGCTCCTGTATTGCCTACATATCATACAAATGTGAACAATCTTTAGTTTATGGTAGCACAAAAGATTCACTGCAAACCAAAAAAAAAAAAGGAGTCAGAGACCTGAACATTTTTGTTTGTGTTATAGTGAATAAAAAGGGCTTCACTCAAGGATTAAGAAAATAAAACCAATAACCTATTTGGCCGTAGAAGGAGGCCAAATATAACAACTGAGACTTTATTCCATGTAGCGTACAGTCAGCTATGTGGATCGCCATCTAGGAGATGGAGGATCACACTAGTTAGGTCCCTACATGTTAAGGGAAACTAGAGGGTTTTATCAATATAGAATGAGAAGAGTACAAGCACGGCATAGAGCAATCGAACGAACAATTTCCAAACCAGTGTGCTAAGCAAGATGGTGTACCATTCTCAGCAGAGTAGGCTGGTCTATCGTTTATCAGCCACAGTATCCAACTTCAGGCGGCATAAAAGGATCCATACAGCACCAGAAATAAGATCAAACTAGATGGTCCATTACTTTTCAGTAAATCTATCTCAAATCATACATTACACTATTTCTACCACACTACCACACCAAAAAAATCAAAAAAGAGTCACCAACTACCATGAATCGAGTAGATTCCATGCTAATCCACCGAGACATGAGTAAATAGCTAGACTTGGACTCTACACACCATTATGTTCCCAGTAGCATCTGGAGAATAACACAACTGTACAACCATCAGCAGAAGAAGCTAACAAATCAATAATAGTGCTGATCAATAAATCTGTAGGCTTATTTTGTATATGGTGAACTATTAAATCTTTGCAAATAGAAAACAAATCGTAGCAGCCAGGGCTCGACCCCTTAGTTTTAAAACTCCACTGCCTCTAGCTTCATGTCAGCCACTACAAGCTCTTCAACCCAAGTCACCCTGAATGTCCTAAAGAATATTCGACACCAGAGTAAACATAGGAAGCGTAAAGGCATTTGAGAAACATATGTTACAGATCATGGTAAATGAGACATAGAAGGGACTGATTCTCTTGCACTACTCTGGACTAGAATAGCTTGTCTTTGCTAGCAAACTTCCCTCAAAACAAACAAAGGAATACAGTTCCTGACCCTAAGTGGCTATCCAAAGTCACCTCAATCAGACCTTCACATAGGACTGAAGTGGAAGACTGAGTAAAAGAACCTCTGACTAGAATAAGTAGTTCGCCTCAGAATTTCAACTCTTCTTGAGTAAAGAAATACATAACTAATCTACGTCTGTACAATTCAGTTTGTTCCATATCACATCCTGACCCACTAAGGCAAGAAGAATGAGATGCATAGTTTGTAAAATTAAAAAAAAAAAGAAGCTTGAATACTGACAATCCTTCTTGTGTCTTTCAGAGGAGAAATACCATGTGACTAGACTCCCCCAGAGTGTTTTCATACCACTAGTTTGCCCCTTCCCCATCTAACTAACTAAACACGGTTCTTAATTTCTTTAAGATGGCCAACATACAGGACTGCAGGTAAAAACATAAAAGCAACAAGTAAAGCACAATCTCAGAGTTGTAGGACATCAGGCAAGTCAGCTAAATAAGTATCTAGTAAATAATTAAGAATTATTGGATCCAAGTAGCAAGTTATGAAATTTCATGGTCATGGCCAATCAACTTCTATTGAAAACAAAAGCAAAAAGGTTACTAATATTAATTGCAAGCTACTAGACTGCGAAGTCCAAAGAATCCTTAGCACTTACTACTGGAAATACATACTGAAGGCAGGTAGACAATAGCTACTAATTACTAAGTAATTTTCGCAGTGAAAGCCAGAAAGCTTCCACCCCGATACAAGTGAACGGACTTGGCAATGGGATATTCCTAAAACAATTTTAACTTGGTATCTCATAACAGTACGAAATCCCTCCTTCCTGGTAAAAGCAAAATCAAAATGCTTTGTTTTCCTGAACAGGGTCACCATCAGATATGTCTCACCAGAACAGACCTTGGTCCTTAAACCACTTGATCTTAGTAAATCATCATGGAACGAATCGTTTTTCCTTCCAACATCAGAATCAAAATTGGTTTTTCGTAAAAATGTCACCATCAGATATGCCTCACCAGAACAGAACATTGGCCCCTAATTTAACTTTACTATCCATAAATGAAAACTAAATCCAAATTCTCAAAAGGCTGTCAGGACTTACATAACTTACATAGCAACTAGATTCCTTGGATTCCATGTGTATTTCCATAATGTAGCTTTTCTCAAAAAACAACTTTGTAAGGATTCATCAAAATGCCATTCCATTCCACAACCTTATTTCTCTAGACCCGTCCGAAACTTAGCGCCCCTGGTAGCAGTTGTCATCTAGCATGCAGTAACATACAGTCCAATTTATATTGAAAGCAAATCCAAGCGAAAACTTGCCTTTCAAAAGCACACATACTTGTCAACCACATCACTAGTGGTTCCAAAAAATAAATATAAAATGGCTAGATGCTCCTCCAATTGAAAATGTGATAACGCTAAAGGGACTGAGTTTATTGAAAAGTGAAGTCCAAGTCCCACACCAGGAGGCAGAACAGAGTACTAGCACTCAAACAAACAATAATTACTATACCAACTCAGCTTCAAGGGAAACTTTTCACTACATACCATTGAACAATAAAAACAATCTACCAATCAGCTTGGTATCCTCCAAATTAGCTCCACTAGCTTTCTTCTTCAGAAGCTCTTCACCCCTTCTAGACACTGAATCCTGACTTGAATGAGGAAATGCAAAAAAAAAAAAAAAAATCATCAATTTTAAAGTTGTGATGAATAGAGGTATTTATCAAGCTTATTCAAAAGGTATACTATTTCCCAACTGTTCTACAAGAAATATACAAGTACCTGTCCGCACAGGCAACAACATAGAGTGGATAGGCATGCTCAGCAGGTAGCTCCAAAGCCTCAAGAACATTTAAGATGGCTAACTGGATAAGAAAATAGGGTGATCATGTGGAACAGTAAAATGAAACAAAAAAGACACCTAGAGGTAATCTAAAGACTAATCGTACAGCTAAGACTTTTCCAAGAGAATCATTTAGGCTTCTAAAATCATCTCACCTTCATGTTTCGAAGAATATCAATAGTTATTGTATTTTTACCACGAACACGATCTCGCTGAGTTATTGAAAGTCCTGGCGAGTATCCTACACTGTAAATGATAAAGCCTTCCAATTATATATAAGAGAATGTTTACTAACTAGGAGTCTAGGAAAGGAGGCTCAGATATGCACATAAGCATTTTCACCCACCTTTGAGATGTTGGCTGATATAAGAGAGTTTGAAGAAAAAAATCAACAAATATATCTCTATCCTGTGAACGAGCTATTTGTTTGTACTTTTCAGCAACTATATCATCAATTTGAGCTGAATAGCATTCACCAATCACCTAAAATATCAAAAAGCAATAAGAACTGAGCAGCTTCATGTCAAGTCAAGCAAACATGAAGGCCTTGTCTACCTATCGAGGTAAGACAAAGAACAGATATAATGATGGATGAAGTATTGCATAGTTTAAAACTTGAAGTAGTTGGTTCGATTTCAAAGCCAGCATACGTATAAAAAGCATATGACAAGGAAAAAAGGGAGGAATGAGAGGAGAGGGGGAGTAGCTCATTAGTTGACAAAGCGATATAGCTCATAAGCACTGTCTTTTACAATAGGAAGCAGAATTTATGAGGACATTGTTCTCTCTATTTCTAAAGGTACTGAGTACTACTCCACAATCTATGCGGAGAACTTGAAGGCTTATTAAATTGCTTCTACATAATCCTGAAACTCATCCATGCATGGTTTAATTCAGGTTTTGATCAAAGAATCTATCCGTTGTTTTTGTTAAATTATGTGTTCAGATATATTTTTAAGTTTCTAAGTAGTGTAGAAGAACTACAACTTGAAACATAAATTTAAGTTAGGAACAAGTTCTAGCTATGAGATGATCTGTTTTTAAATTGGTTTGCTTGGATATAAAATCCACTTACTCTAGCTCATCCAGTAATTGAACAGTAAAAATTACTAAGCGGAAAAATGCTCAACATCCTTACTCATGGAAAAGCACATCACCCTTTGGTCACTATGTTCGCTCTAACATGAACTGAATGAAAATGTTCACCATATGATTGCCCTCGGCTGACATAAAATCTTTACAATAATGTTTGAACTGACAATTATGACACACAATGCACAAAATTCACTAACCTTAGAAGGAAATAAAAGATTTGAAGTACAATAGAAAACCACATGAAGATTTAAAGTACAAAAGAAAACCACATCACTATGTTTGCTCTAACATGGACTGAATGAAAATGTTCACCATATGATTGCCTTCTGCTGACATAAAATTTTTACAATAATGTTTGAACTGACAATATAACACATAATGCACAAACTTCACTAACTTTAAAAAGGAAAAAAAAAATATAGTACAAAAGAAAACCACATCAATATTTAATGAGCACATGTTCATGCATCCAAGACATTTGTAAACAACTACGCGGAAAATTGTGGAGCCCACAGGAAGCAAATAGAAGTACAAAATGTGGGCAGACAGACTGTACCATCTGTTCTCTTCCTCAAACAAATATCCAATATATTTGTAAACAATTATGCACAAAACTGTTAAACCCACAAGAACAAAATACAAGTGCAAGATGTGGCAAACAGATGTATTATCCATTCTCTTCCTCAAACAAATAATTAGAGCATTACTGATGATAAATTTCCAAGTTCTGGCATCTGGCTTCATTGCCTATCTTGCACTTTTCTATCTCTGACACTTTGCGTACTTCCAAACATATTTTCACCATAATCAAGAAGATATAAATATGTACACCAGATATCAATGTAATGCGACCATACTCTTTATATGAGTTATAAATGAGAATGTGGTTATAGGTAGGCAGAATTGATCCATATAGCCAAACCCACATAAGGAAATACAGGTTTAGTTCTAGTTAAAATTCGGGAAAAGAAAAAAGATATACTATCACATATACCATGAATTAAAGAGCACCTTTATGGATATTCTCAACAGCATATCTTGGTGCTGAGAAGGAAGGTTCGAAATAACTGAAAGAAAAGCAGGAACTAAGCTTTCTTTTTCCTGAGAAACAGAGGGGGGAAAACCTAATGAGACTAAACTTAGTATGAGAAATTCAAAAGATTATATAAGCCAGCGCATGGTGTGCCTTGTTATTGGCCCATACCTCTTTAGGTGCACGATCAACTGCCATCTCAATGTATACAACACAGAAGTTCCTGACCATTGAAGCAGAACTAGATTCCAAATACAATTCCCACAAATTCGCTAATGGCAGTCCAATCGCCGGTTGGTGCTTCACTCTCTTGTTCACATGGCTCAGAATCTCAAGAACCTAAAGTAGAAGGAATAGCTTTCTGATCAATAACAACTTACTAAAAACCCTAATTCACACCATGTACTCAAAAAATGAGATGCAAAAAGATGTCTAAAATCAAGAATTATGCAAGATTTGTCACATCAATATACTTTACAAGACTGAGAGCAATGCCACCGAGCAATGCCAATGCCACCGAGCAATGCCACCATCACAGAACTCCTCTAGAACCTCAACTAACAACAAAATTAAATCAAATTGCACATTTCTAATTAATTTAAAACATTTCACAGAAAATAACAGCCGCATCAAATTTCCAAGTATCATTAACTTCCTAGGCTCAAAATGGACAAGTATACGAATAATCAACCACAAAATACTTTACATAAGATTCCCATAGAAGAATAAACTCCACTTATCATGTAAAATAAGAGAAATAAATAGCTTGAGTAATGTAAATTCCACTCAATACCTTGGTTCGGACGGATTGCGAATTCGAAGACAACGAGGAAATGGAGAGCGGAAGAAGCTTGGAGAGCAAGTCTTGGAGTTTGGAATCGTCGCAAAGAGCCAGCCTAGTAAGCATGCGATCCAACAACTCTTCTATCTCGGCGTTGGACTTTCCGGCGAGCATCGCCGACAACCACGAAGACAGCGCCGACGACGACGATGGCTCTGTCATTTAACTAGTATCTCTTTTTTTCGTTAACCTTTCTTTTATTTCTGTTTTCTCTCCTCTTTTTGGGTCTTTAGATCTCTGTTCTAATTGGCTTATTTTCTTTTTCTTTATCAGCAAAAATGAAAATATATTAATCTACTCTCTCCGTCTCATTTGAACATTTTCCTTTCTCGTTTGTCTCGCAAATCTACACACTTTCCTTTTTTATCTGTCTCAACAAATCTGCATATTTTTCATTTTGTAAAAACTCAACATTATAAAAGGCATGGTTACTCTTTAAAACATAAAACTTTATCAATAGTCTGAGCTCATCCCCACTACCCATTTTCCTTTCTCGGCAAATCTACACACCTTCCTTTTTCACCTGTCTCAGGCAAATCTACACTTTTTTTCCAGCTGTCTCAGATAAATCTGTATACTTTCCATTTTGTGAAAACTCAACATTATAAAAGACATGGTTACTCTTTAAAACATAAAACACAACCCCCCCCCCCCCCTAATCGCCTTCACCACCACTAATTGCCTCTGCAACCACAGCTTTCACCTTGCCAACACTAATTGCCTTCGCCACCACTCATTTCGTCTCCTCCCCTCCCCTCACCTCTGCCTTCTTCCAGATCCACTGCAAGTCACCAAAGCAATTATAGTGTTGCACGTTGCCGGTAGACGATCTCACCGAAGGAATGCAACTCTTTGGAAACAGCGTCAGCATTGAATTGGACGTGTTTGGCAGAGAAGTTGTGGGCAGATGTAGAGGTGGGGTTATAGGGAAGGTGGAGGTGGGGCCGTGCGGAGAAGGTAGATGTAGGGATTGAAGGTGGAGGTGTAGGTGGAGGCTAGTTTGAAGGTGGGCGGAGGTGGAGGCGGGTTTGAAGGTGGCGGAGGTGGAGGTGGGTTTGAAGGTGGCGGAGGTGGAGGCGGTTTAAAATTGGGCAAAGGTGGAGGTGGGGTTGTGGGGAAGGCGGAGCTGGGCTGGGTTTAAAGGTGGAGGCGACGTTGAGGGTGGGAAAAGCAAGGGTTTGGCAAGTTGAAGATGACATGGGAAATTTAGTCATTTCACATTAGTGAAATTAAAAGTTCAGTTTTCTCTTTCTGCAGATAAGTTTACAACGGATTGGGCCAGTTGATGGACTGGTTGAACCATTTCTCTAAAAACAAATATAACTGATTGAAAAGATGAGTAGATTTGCATAGAGACCTATACTTTATTTTTCACACCCGGTTGTGAGAAGGTTAACATCTAGCAAAGAGTCTGAACAAATGCAAATTTTAGATATTCTAAACAATTTATCATTGTCAAAATTTCTACTTGGAATAGAGATATTGCTCAATCTGATACGATAAATCTGTGTAGTCTATTTTCTTGTTTTTAGGTACTCTGATTCCCACCAATACCAATATGTCCTTTCGGAAGGCAAAATCAATAACATGTGTGTGGAAAGGTGGGGGAAGTGTATTGGCTCCAATGTAGAAGTTTCCTTACTGACTTTGTATGCAGGAATTTCTAATCTTCCATTTGTCTGCCACATCCATTCCTTTAAAAGTTCTGTAGAGACTGTGTAGATGATTTGCCTCTTGCCAAATGAGAATCGATTCTTATGTCAAATTTGAAACATGTCTTCCCCTAATTGTTAAGTTTTGGAATATCCAGATTGTGCAAACCATGCAAATGGAGAAGCATATATCCTCTAATGAATAGCGGAGCCATTTTGTAAAGGAGCTGGAGAAGTCAAAACCTAAGGTACTACATTTTCAGGCTTTGTTACTGATTTTGCATTCTTTGAACAGGTAGTCGATTGACTTCGTTGTTGAATACCAAATGGAATGCATTGGCCTTTGCGTACAACAGTTTCTTTTTAATTCCATTGACATTCGTCATACAAGAAATAGGACAGTGATAGCAAGTCTATCTTCCCGAGTTTTTTCACATTTTTGCGGAAAATAGGGTCGCTTATCTAGATGTCTATGAGTTCGAAATTGAATTTGAACGTTGGCTTATTTGATACCCTATCTTGGTTGTGTATTCACCTATTCATGAGCATGGCCACAAAGCAGGTTTATGTAGTTTGAGATTCTCCCCTTGAATAAAATGCTAGCAATATGTGGTGGAAAAATGGTGCATAGTTGTGGTCTCCCCCACTGCCTATTATCATTAATTAGGATATCCATTGTGAGATGATTTATTTGCCCATGAGAGTGTGTTTTGATATGTCATCTTAGATTGGGATTAAGTATATGTCAAGTATATGTCCACCCCCCCCCCCCCCCCAATGTATTGATTTCTAACCCCATGGTGGTAGAGATTTTATATTTGGCAGTCATTGCAATACTAAACATTGAAAGGGCTTTGTTAGGATCTTCCATGCATGTTTTCCCAGTGGGGCTTGATTCATTTGCTTTGTGAAATTGAGTCTCATCATTCCTCGTATTTAGATTTGTGCAGAATCTCCCCAAAGTTTCATTGTATTATCATCCTGGATTTATTTTCATTCCTAGTAAACTATCTAACTAATGAATCAAATGTGTTGCAAATGGACTTTGGAAGCTTGTAGACTGACGTTGCATAATTTTACACTAACTGTTAAGCTTATTTAATAAGTATCATTCTTCCATTTACCGTTTGTTCTCCCCTTGTCTATCTTTCTTTTCAGATTAGATATTGATATCTCGAACATAGCCTCTTTTTGTTTAGGAGTAAGGATGTTGAATCTCATATTTTTATATGGAAGGCCTATCATGTGAATATCCTGTGCGTAAGAAGCCCATTGTCTCCACCATGAATATTTTTAATGCTAATGAAGAAAGATGATTTTTCAAAACTGATTATTTGTCCCGAGTATTTTGTATATGAGTCAATTATTTGGGCAAGGAATATGATAATTATTAGAATAAGTCAAGTTGTTGATTAGATTTGATTCTGTTAAAGATAGAGTTATTCTCATCAATAATACAATATTCATTATGGGAAATCATTTTTTCATGGTATTAAAGCAAGTTTGATCCTTAGATATGATTCCCCCCCCCCCTCTCATTCGCTTTATGTTTTCCCTATCCATGCGCCCTTGTTCATCAAGGCATGTGATCTCCACGTGCTATCAGGACACACACACACTAGCAACTCTTCATCGCATGTGAGTTACACGTGCCAGCTCCTTCCACGCGTGTGTACACGCATCTGGCGTTTCTCGAGGCAGAATTTGCTCTTTTTTGCTGGTTTTTTATTTTCCATTAGTGATATGACTCATTTTGATTTCAGAAGGTGTGATATTTCGATATTTTGTGGCCTTTCTCATTATCAACGACACGATGGCTCCAAGTGGATTGTGGATTCTAATGCTACAAAACACATGGCATTGTCCTCTGACATTGTTGATCATGTCACACCTTATCATGGTTCTTCCAACGTCAATGTTGGTAATGGTTCTCATCTCCCTATTACTCATGTTGGTGATTCTCGGATTTCTAAATCCATGTCTCTTTATGATGTGCTTATTGTGCCTGACACTACTAAAATTTTGCTTTAGATTAGCGTATTAACTCGGGATTGAAATGATGTTGTCTGCTCAGGTGATCGCTCATTTATTATTTGACATAAAATCACAAGTGAAACCTTGGGTCACGGTCATAGTGAAAATTGGCTTTATGTTTTAGATTGTGGTGCATCTATTTTGTTGTCTACCATGAAATCAAATAAGTCGCATGCTTCTTTTGAAATCTGACATGCTAGATTTGGTTCTACTTTAGTATATGCGTTCTCTTTGGATGTCTCTACTTTTTTGGATCCCGCTAATACATCACCCAATATTCCTGCTTCCACGGTGGCATCTTCTCCTGCTCGGCTTATCACTTCGGTTGCTAGCCCTCCTGGCTCATCGATCCTATCATCCTCACCGACTACGACACCCTATTCTATCTGCTCTGCTGATTCAGGCCATCCAGTGGCCACTTAGACGCATCTTGTTCTGCCCATCTCGCCATTGACCAGCACACCTGGTTCGCCGACCAGCACATCCGGTTCATCGACCACCTCACTGGCCCCCTTTGCTGAATGCGACTGGTCCTCCAGTCTCTCCACCTCGGTCTCACACTTATTGTATGGCTACTCGATTGGCGACTGGGGCTATTCAGCGCATAGATATTCTGATATTGTTGCTCACAGTCTTACTGCTACCTTACTTGCTCAGTCGAAGCCAACAGATTACCGCAGTGCTCTTCAGGATCCAGCTTGGGTTTTTGCCATGGATGACGAGATGGCAGCCCTTCGTGAACAGCGCACTTGGGATTTGGTGCCTTGCCCATCGGACGTCAATGTTGTTGGCTCCAAATGGGTTTACCGACTAAATTATCGACCAAATAGCACTATTTAGCATCATAAAGCTAGGCTTGTGCCTTAGGGTGTCTGCCAGATTCCAAGGTTTGACTTTGACCATACCTTCAGTCTAGTGATCAAAGCGTCCACAAATAATACTGTTTTGAACATTGCTACGATGCGCTCATGGCCTCAACTGGATATCAATAATGCCTTTCTTAATGGCGTTCTTAATGCCCCGGTCTATATGGCATAGCCCATTGGTTGCAAGGATCCGTTTCACCCAGAGTATGTTTGTCGCTTGCGAAAGGCTATTTATGGCCTTAAGCAAGCTCTGCGGGCCCGGTTCCAGTGTTTTAGTACTTATCTGGTTCAGTATGGTTTTGTCTACAGTTATGTTGATACTTCACTATTTGTTTTGTCTTGGGGATCATCACTAATGTATCTATTGGTATACATCGATGACATCATCTTACAGGCAATGGCCCAACTCTACTCTGGAAGTTCATTGATTGGACGCATCGGGAGTTTGCAATCAAGGACTTGAGCACTCTTCACTACTTTATTTTCTTGGAAGTTACACCCTCAACCTCGGTTTTACTTCTTGGCCAAACTAAGTATGCCAGGGATATTCTTACTCGAGCCGGGATGTCGGATGCTACACCAGTCTCTACTCTATTTGTGCCAGGACTGCAGGTACACAGCTCCACCAGTCTCGCTTTTTAGAATCTAACACTTTATCGCTCTCTTGTTGGGGCTCTACAGTATCTGGCAATCACTACGCTTGTTTGGGCTCTGCAGTATCTGGCGATCACTCATCCTGATTTGACCTTTGTGATCTACACAGTTAGTCAGTATCTTTAGGATCCTCATGACGATCACTTTGTAGTAGTTACTTGATTTCTTTGATATGTTTAGAGAAATTTTCATTTTTGCCTTGCATTTCGATCAGCCAGTTCTCCTGAGGTTTTGAGTTACTCTGATGCTGATTGGGCTCATTGTCTAGAGACCCGACGATCCACTTATGGCTATGCTGTCTTTCTTGGTGGAAACCTTGGCACCTGGTGTGCCTAGAAACATCTCATTGTTTCTCGTTCGAGTATAGAATCTGAGTATTGAGCCCTTGCCAACACTACTTCTGAGGTTGTTTGGCTGATTCATTTGCTTCGTGATTTTTGTGTCCTGCTTACTGGATCTCCACTACTGGTATGTGACAACAATATCACCATCTTCTTGGTTCAGAATCCAGTTGCTCACAAGCGGGTGAAGCACATCGACATCAACATCGACTATCACTTTGTTCAAGAGCTGGTTGCTTCTAGCAAGCTGCGTGTTGCTCATGTTCTTACTGCTCTTCAGATTGTGGACATCTTCACCAAAGGACTCTCTCGTTCGCTGTTCGAGTTCTTTAAATCCAAGTTTTGCTTTGCTGGGCATCTTACGCTTTGCTTAGAATAAGTTAAGTTGTTGATTAGATTTAATTTTGTTATAGATAGAGTTGTTGACTAGACTAGAGTTATACTAGTGCTAGCCTTCTTTTGTACTCTATTTATTCTCATCAATAAAATGATATACACTATGGGAAATCATTCTTACAATAATATGTACACTATTTTCCATAAAAATCAACTATCTTCCTCGTACATTAGATGAAAGATTTTTAAACCTAATCATCTTATCAACATACCTAGTTTACCACCTCTACATTATGAGAAGTTATTGCTAAAGAGAGAACCTGCTGGCAAAAGATAAAGAGGCATGGAGATAGTGGGCATTCTTGTCTGGGGCTTTTGTTAGGGAAGAAGTGGTCGAACAACTTTCCATTGATAGAGATAGCATAAGAGACTTTAATGATGCATTGTGATATCATATGTTTCTAGCTATAAAAAAACTCTCTTTTTATGGAGGATTGAGTCTAATAATTCTCAAGATATTCTATCTTGTGCTTTGTTCGTGTCTAGCTTTATGGAAGGTATGGAAATTCTCCTTTTCTGAGATTAGATCAACCAGTTTGTGTGCCTATTAGATGTTTTCCCCTACATGTCTGCCCGACAAAACCATATTGATTTTAAAGATCAGGATTCAGTTACATGTGATAGTCTTCATTGTAATAGCTTAGCAATGATTTTGTATAGAACTTAGCAAAAACTAATTGGCCTGAAGCCCTTGGCATAAACTGATTTTTTTATTTTCGGAATGAAGATAATGGTTGTCTCATTTCACTCTCTATTCATCAGTTGTCCTTGTCGGATGGCTGGCACGTTGGAGTAAAGGAGTCTTAATGTTTTCCCAATGGTGTTGATAAAAAATTGATGAAAGTGATCCTAGAGATGACATACTTTCATGCCTTTTGTTGCCTCTCAAAGTTCTTGTTTTGTGAATGGTTGTTGTAGGAGGTCTTTCTACTATTGACTTTGCTTATTATAAGGCACAAAGTTGATCATGTGCATATGTGAAAATGGGAATTATGGCATGTGTGGTTGTACATCTTGCTGCACATAGACATTTTTTGAATGGTTGAAAATTTTGGATGTATTTATTGTGTTGATGTTATCCACGCCCCAAATTATGATTTCAGCTCTATTATTATTTTTGTCATTGAATTCTTTGTTGCCTATTTATGAAAAAAATGCTAATTTTATACTCTCATTTTAGCACATTTGATACTCGTAATTGTAATAGATTGTAGGTTTTGATTTAGAAAACTAGATACTTTACCAATTAGAGAGCTAGGATCACTTTCATCATTTTGTATCCTAACTCCTTGATTTTTGAAGTGTTTAATGTTTAGTTGGAGTCTTCCATGATTGGTTTGAGGTTTGAAGATTGGATTCAAAGTGAAGACTAGATCATCGAAAGAAGATCACTTACATAAAGTGGTGGAAGAGGGAAGATTGAAGATGAGGGGAAAAATGAATTTTTGAAGCCCATTTTGGTTCATTATCTAAGATGAATTGGTGTTAATGGGTAGAATTTGCATATTCCTCTCCACGAGTACTGTCCTGCCTCCCCGCGAGGTCGTTAATTGTAGCTAATTAACCCGCAGAGTGGCATTGGAATCAAAGATAAAGAGATTTGTATTCTACTCCCGTTCCTACTATGTACTAAGATATCTATGGGGTAGATAGTGGCAAGACCAGAATCGTCTATAGAGATACTAGGTATCTAAAAGTTAACTACACACAGCTATGACCGGGTCGTCAACCCGATTGCATGTTAGGAATAAAAAATATTGCAAGAAAGTTTTTTTTTGGGGGGGAGGGGTTATCTAACAACTACGAGCATGCAAAATCACAACTAAGTAAAACTATATATCGCTAGCACTTGGGGAATATTTGCATAACATGACCGCTGATATGATTTGATTCTTAATTCAATCACATTTAAGACAAATAATAGCAGGCAATATATCACTTGGTACGATAGTAACAACACATAAAAAGGATACAGGTCCAGTGGGAGGTTATCAGGGCGTTCTACTCATGGCCTTAGAATGGGATCCCAGATAATCACTCTATGCTCTGATTGAAACTCCAATGGCTATAAGGCCAACACGATACATCTATATGGCTAACACGACACGAGTATAATGCCAACACGAATAGCTATAAGGCAAACACAATACGTCTATATGGCCAACATGAATTATCTCAAGATAACTAAAAATACCTTTATAATCCTAGCCAAGTGATCAGGCTGTGTGTTGACCTCACAAGGTTTTAGTTATCCAGTAGGGTTTGGGATCCCAGGGCAGGCAGTACAAACAGTACAGTAATATAGTCAAGCTATGGGCGATAACGTACACCCATAATAACAGGCAATCAGTCAATAACAGTTCATCCTATGGGCGATAAACTACACCCATAGTAACAGATAAATAGTTAAGAACAACTCATGCTATGGGTGATAAGGCACACCCATAGTTAACAAGTACACGATCAAGATCGAGATATGCATATGCAATGCGGAAAACTGGCCCGAGTAACTTTATATAAAATAACACAATTCGATAACAGATTTAAATCAATGGATTTTAAAATATTTGGTTTTAAAAAGATAGGAGTAATATTTAAAAATGATTGTACAATAGACTTGTTTCCATCATATTTTCTAGAAAAGGTTTTGAAAAGTTTTGATTCTAAAACGGTTTTGATAATTTTTTTTGCTTGCAACTTAAGGACTACAATTCTCGATGAAACCTGCAAATGTGATATATCACAACCTAATTAAAATTTATATAAAATTCTACATAACACAAGGAAACCGTAAAAGTGATTTGAAATTGAAGGATTCACTGCTGACTAGTACTCACGAGAATAGTCATAAATCATCACATATTATTCCGAAAATTATGAAACCAAAAACTCTTAACAACATGACTCAATTAGCTTTCATTATACAGTTCACACATTGAATTCTATACATGATTGACCCTTAAAAAGTTCACTTTAACACGAACTGGAATCAGAAAGATTGCTGATAACCAGTACTTACGAAAACTATCATACTTCATCACAATTTATTTCAAAATTATGAAATTAAACCCTTAAGGACTAGAATCAATTAGATTTCATTAGTTCACACATCAAAATTCATACACGATTGACCCTCAAACAGTTCACTTTATCACGCACTGGAATCAGGCTAATTACTGGTTGATCATTATGTACTAAATTGGCCATAACTTCCTACTTCGACATCATAAAACTCCAAATCATATATCATTAGAAACTAGATTTCAAGATATTTAATTTGGTATATCACACAAAAATTTTAATTACCTATTTTCCGTTCAAATATCTAGTAAAACATGAATGCAGAACTAAACACGCACTGCATTCGACATATTACTGGTTGACCACGCAGTACTAAATCGACCATAACTTTCTACTCGGACATCTTTCAAATCCAAATCATATATCTTTAGAAACTAATACAACATGACTGCAAATCAATATGTCATTCATAAATTTATCTACTTATTTCCCATTCAAATCTCTAGTACAACGTGACTGCAGAACTAAACATGCATTGCGATCGGACAGATTATTGGTTGACGACTCACTCCTAAATTGACCATAAATTTATACTCGGAAATCTTAAAAATACAAATCATATATCATTAGAAACTAGATTTAAATATATTTCATTAGTTATATCACACATAAATTTTAATTTCCTATTTCTTATTCAAATATCTAGTACAACATGACTGTAGAACTAAATCTGAAGTGAAAAACATATATACTCCTGCACACACATCACTCATAATTTCATACAAATTTTCGTACGTTATTAACCTAATCGTGACTTGTTAAGAAGGAGAATAAACTTACGATTCATCTATGGATCAAGAATCAACACAGAAAGTTTCAACAATCGCCTTTCCTCCTTCTCGTTCTAGAGCAGCAGCAACTCGCTCTAGGGTTTCCTTCCAATGCTTCTAGGTTTTCTCGTGCAGAATATGTTAGGTTTTAGGTCTCTTGATCCTTATATACCTAGGTAGAATACTAGTAGGACTTGGTTGGTTTAGTCTGATCTTTTTTCTTTTTAGAATCAAGAGTCCATTTCAAATTGAAATCTACACAATCTTTTCACGTAACAAACTATGTCTTGGACTAAGTCATAATCTCAATTGGCAGCCTTAGACCACGTATGTAAATCATTCTCTCATTAAAATTCTTTATTTATTATTTTTCCTATACTTTTATTACAATTTAATCTTCAAAATATTCTCTTTCTAAATTCACCCAACAAGAAATAAGTTATAAAAAAATTCATTTTTTAAAATGAAGAAAAATTCCCGGGTCTCATAGTGTTGGCTAGCGCGGTCGTGCCATGTTTTCAAGATTTGGACTTGATTCCCTTCTTTTTCTGGATTGATTCCATATACTACCACATTTTAACTTGTGGCCTTCTATCTACTACCATTCTTGTGAATGACCTAAAAAAAATCTACTACCACTCTTGCGGATGGCATTCTACAAGATTACGCCAAAGTGCTCACGACAACCTACTAGAAAACTCATAAAAGAATATATGGGTGCTCGTGAGGACAATGTGTCCATTAGATCCAATTAAGTCTACAAAACTTGGGATTTAGATAGGAAAACTAACAACGACCATCTAAACCCTTTGTAATATAAACCTAACTAAGACTAGCAATCAACCAAACAAAACATAATAACAAATGTGTCGAATGCATTAGTTAACACATGCTTTCAGGTGAAGATCAAGTACTATAAAATTGACTACAAGAACTCCTAAAACGGACGAGTGGTTCACCCATAGCGATGGAATTAAGAAGAGGGAAGCAGCTCCTCCACAGACTACAAAATATGTCGCAGTCCATGAAATTCACCCAGAATTTGACTTTTTGGTCTTTTCTCCTCCATTACCTTGGACTATATATAGCCTCCCTTCTTCCCCATTTTATGTCAGCTCGACTTGGGGCCTCCAAAATCCTAGTTTTTACATGTGGATTGATGCTCTATGTTATGAGTTTTAGTTATCTAGGATAATTATACTATTAAGAGGACTTGGTAAGCATTTCAAGTATGAATTTGTGAGATTTGATTTATCCTATTTTGTGTTATGATTATCAATTACGTTTTTTATGTTTTGTTTGTGATTAATGCATGAGTTAGACTAGGATGTACACCTAGTTGATGATTGTGATTTGATTATTTGTTGGGTTTTTGTCACAACCCAAGATAGTTTATCTCTTTGTCGATGTGATTATCGCTGGTTAATGTTAGGTTATATTTGAGTGTGACATCTAATTATGATTATTGATTGATGAAATTGTTTAGGTTTAGGATGAATTTGAATGAGTTTTGTCTAATTATCGAAGTAGCACATTGATGACGCCTAGCATGAAAGTCGATCCTCGTAGTTATCATTAGGAAACATAATTGTTATGTCCCGATGTTTCTCGCTTGTAAGACATTGTGTTAGTTGTATTAGGTCTCCATATTTATTTCTAATCTCAGGGTGTTCTATGACGCTGACTGTCTAGAGTGATCCGAGGGTAAGGGTTATTGTGTGGCACTGATTGCCCATTATAACTATAACCAAGGAGAGGTGAGAAATGTCTTCACTCGAAAGGTGTTGATAAGTTCTCCACAATATGAGGTTAAAGCATGAAAATGGGATGAATAGTCGATGAGCAAAGGATAACTAGAAATGTAAAGTAATTGCACCTAAGATTCGTTATAATTTTCGTTACATCTTTTGTGCTAGTTGTAATCGTATTTACATTGTTCGTTCTTTTATCAATTTTTTGTTAATTTAGTTTCTTTAACTAGTTGTTGGGTTTCTAAACTTAACACCCCCCCTCCTAAAATTTTTACCACACACTTAAAGTGACTTCTCTGTGTGTTTTTCACTCGCTCAACATTTGATAGAACCCCTAATGAAACACCAAATGCATATATTTTCCAAAGCATTTAACATCTCTTTTGTCATCTTTTTGTTGGAGGATTGCTAGATTTTGGTAGGTTTATATCATAAGGGGTTTAGATGACCATTTTTGGTTTTCATATCTAAATCCCTAAGATGGTGAAAGAGAGATGTTCTTGGCCTTCAAACATTCTCGTAAGTGGCACCGAGGTTAGTTTAATGGGAAAGGGTGTTGTAAGGCCGTGCCTATAACTCTTGTGCACCCCAATTGCATCCACAACCCCAGATTGTATGACAAAATTCTGAATCCAAAACCCTGCAATACCTCCCACGATGGACTTGATAAGCTCCAGCTTGCCGGCATAAGATAAAGTGTGTCCCTTCCACTTGGCAATCTCCGAATCCACCTTTCCAAGCAATGTCCCAAATTGAGTCACCTTCAACTTACAAGAATCAAGTGGAACCCCTAGGAACCTTACGGGGAATGTGGCCTATGGAATGCCCATAAAACTTAAGTCCTCCTTAATTCCAACTCCAAAAAACTTGGACTTTGCCGCATTGATAGCTAGTCCGGAGTGCGCTCAAAATCGTTCAAGGCTTTCATAAGTATATGAACTGAATTTGTGTTGGCCTTAGAGAAGAGCATGAGGTCATCTGCAAGTGCAAAGTGAGTAATCTTGAGCACATCACATCTCAGATGAAAAGTGAAGTTTCTTGATTCAGCCCTCTTCTTTAAGAGTCTCGAAAAATATTCTATGCAAATTACGAAAAGGTGGGGAGACAAGGGATCACCCTGTCAAATTCCCCCTTATCCCCTGAAGTGATTACATAATTTACCATTAACCGCAATCGAGAAAGAAAAGGTACTCACACACGACATGATCCTATCCTTTAGTCTTTAGGGAAACCCCAGTCCAAGTAAAACTTCTTCTAGGAATTCCCAGGAGACTGTATCAAAGGCTTTCTATAAATCCACCATGATCATATATCTCGGTGAGTTCCTTGCTCTCCTATAGTCGCAGACAAACTTCTGTGCCAGCATGGCATTGTTCGTTAGGTTCCTGCCCTTCTCAAAGGCTCCCTGGCATGGATCGATTATCCCGGGTAGTATGCCTTCCAATCTATTTGTAATGATTTTTTTGATGATCTTATAGATGACGTTACAACAAGCTATTGGATTGAAATCTCCCACCTTATGATTATCCATTTTCTTTGGTATAAGGGTCACTGAAGTGTGGTTAAGCTGCGCCAATATTGTGTGTCAAAAAATTCCAAAACCACACCAGTGATCTTCATATCCACAATGTCCCACTATTTTTTAAAGAATCCTGCAGTGTAGCCATCTGGCCATGGTGCCTTATCATCATTCATTGCAAATAGCGCCACTTTAACCTAATTACTCGAAATACCTTGATTCAACAATGCTCTATCCATGTTCGTCAATATTGGACCCGAGCAAATTACATCGTTATCAATGGGCAATCTCTCACAAGCCGTGCTAAAGAGACCTTTATAGAAATCCGCAAATAGTTCACCCTTTCGCACATTGGAAGTGACAATGTGATTCTCTCCATCCAGGGTGGCCGGAATACCTCCACCCTTCCTTTTCAAAACCATCTGATGAAAATACGATGATCCCTTGTATGCTATAGTGATATGGTTTATCTTTCCTTTTTTAGAGAGAAAAGATGACTTCGCAAGATAATAGAATATTGTCTGTTTCTTCACTTCTTCAACTCTTCAATATCTTGAACTAAAGAATTCAGTGCATCAAAAATCACAAAGGCATCACTATAGTCTTTATCCGCCCTTTTTGTTTTTTCTGAAATATGGTTATAGTTGTTCTTCCCCAATTCTTTCAAAGGTTGTTTTGACCTTGAAAGCTTTTTACAAACCGAATACTGCTTTGTAACTACAACCTACGCATTTCAAAAATCCTCCACTATTTTCTTGCAGTTTGGATGACTTAACCACATATTTTGTATCCGGAAAGGCCTGTGCTTGTTGTCTATTTCCCGCACCATGTTAATCACCATAGGATAGTGAACATATTGCACAAACATTGGTAGAAAAGTAGTACGACAAGCATCTTCATCCCAGTCGTGATTTAATAACACACGATCTAACTTCCTCTAAATCTTCCAATCCCCATTGTGCTAAGTCAAATGTTCACCAATAGAAGGTGCATCTCTCAACCCGCATTTTGTACAGGTATCTTGACTCCCTCATTGGATAAAGATTTGGAACCGTGGCTCCATGATGATAATTTAGACTCAAAATTGCATTGAAATCTCTAAGAACCATCCAAGGAGCATTTATATTCTTGCCAAATGACTTAAGTTCAGCTCATAGTGGTTGGCATTATGCCCTACTTTCACCATTACCATAAATAAAAGTATATAAGAACTCCACACTAGAGGATAGATTGCGCACCTTTAGATGAATACACCGAGGTATCTTCTCAAGGAAGTCAACCTTGTAAGCTTTCAGATCCCAGATGACCAATATCCTCGAATTAGGCCATGTCTCAAAATTATGGGTATGTTTCCAACCCTTGAAGCTCTTCAAGATAATACTTAGAGCCTTTTCCTCCAACTTCATTTCCAGTAAGCCAAAAATGCCTATTATTCTCGAAACATTTTCAGCAAGCCACAAATGCCTACATTATTCTCAGAGATGATCCCTCTAACCCATCTCCATCTTATAGGGGTTGATAAACCCCTAACAGTCATCGAGGCTGTATTCATTGAGGAACCGAGGTCCCTTTTGGCTTCAGACCGCCGCCATCATTAGAGTTATTGCCTGAATTATCTGAATTACTTCTTATGGCACTTATAAGTCGTTGATATGGCTTCTGAACACCACTTCGAGGACCAAGAATACGTGAACAAATTTTACCATGGGCTTTAGTGGTAGCACCGATCCAGGCGGGTGCCTGCTTTTACTTCTATTCACCCATGGAATTTTTGAGCCTCTAGCTTTCGAATGGGTAATTTTTATGGGCAATTTTCCAGCCCCAGAAATAGGGTGGTCATCATCTCAAAATGATGGCTCTTCCGCAGTTTTTACACTTCCTACATCACAGTTTTGTTCACTTGCGCTGCAGGCATGTTCAACGTCACGGTTTGTCCTGGCGCTGCGGCCATAACTAGCGTTCCACCCATCATGGGTGTCCTGGCGGCCCCTGGAGTCATCCTGGCCAACACTATTTTTTTTACCAGCGCCATGGTTTTCTGAATTAGCCAGCTGCCCAGTGCCACAGTTTACTGCATCCACCAATTGCCCAGCGTCATGGTTTATTCCCTTGAGTATATTCCCACTTGTGTCCACCTCCTCCATGTACTCTGTGGTTAGGATGCCTTTACCCTTTCTTCTCCTTTCAGACTCGCCATTATCTGAGGTTTTATTACCATCATCCGTATTGCACCTACCTTGGGCCGATTATGAGCTTGGGCCATCTCCAACATTTTCTCCATGCATTTTATTCACCCAAACATGCTGTTTATATCCACCATTTTCTTTACCACTTTTCTGTGCCTCATCACCATGTTTTGCAGTCAATTCCTCATGGTATGAGGGCTTAGGATCCCGGGCCGCCTCCTCTATTTTTCCAAAAATCTTCACACACTTCCAATAGGTGAGGGCTTTCTTGACAGTTTGGGCACCAAGGATGGAAGTAATCATAGATTATCTTTTGAGTGTGTGTATCACCACTTGGGACTCAAAAAGTAACCTTTTCCTTCAAGTTCTTGGAAGTGTCTATCCAAACTAAGAGTCAGGCATAGTATCCTCTTAGTTCTAAAGTGCTATTATCCCTGAGAATAGGTTCGCCAATGGAGCTTGCTATCTTTTCCAACGCCTTCTTGTGCCAATAACCCTTAGGCAAGTGTTCCATCTGAACCCATATTGGCTTAATGGTCTGGGTTTGCATATCAAACTTTCCTATCTCGGCAATCTCCTGTATGAACAATTTCTTACCGTTTAGATAATGGTCTGGCCCTTTCATCACTGCATCCCTATCCTCGGCACTATTAAACATGAACATGACAAATCCATTTAACTTCAGCTGGACTGTACAAGCCTCTTTCCATTTGGCCACTAACAATGTCCGAATAACATACATCCCGGGAAAGAAGCCTGGATAGACCCCTAGGAAGCCATAGAATGGCTTGTTGTAGGCCTTGTTGATCTTCTCCTCTGTAACAACAAAATCAATGTCATATCCACTGTTTGGAACAACTTCAATGATTAATTTCTCCATCAGTATATCTGGATCATCCCCCTGCCTCTTCTTTTCCAACAATGGGTCATTCCACTATCTAGGTGCTAAACTCAGATTTTGATACTCTTGGCCATTATCTGAACCTAGCTTGGACCTGAATGCCACCCTTATTCTTCCTCTTGTTTAACTTCTTTTTACGGTTCACGGGAGCAGATGATGAAGCACTATTTGCATCCATAATGTTCAATCAACAATAGACAGTAATAACAAGAGAAAATAAACTGACTAATGTATCAGATGCACACAGGGAGACTGTCGTATCACCCCACACCACACAAGTAATCCACAGAAAACAAATTTTCTAACTAAAACCTAGTAAATTCCATTAAAATGCACTAGAAAATAAAGGTTTAGTAGAATTCAATGAACCCAAGCAGTGTTTATGCCGCCACAATTTGATCTACTAAGAAGTCGCAAGCCGCAAGGATTTTTCAAAACCCTACGGATTAAGTACTTGTTGCCGCACCGCCTTTAAGTTCAAGAAACCAATATGGTACTCTAGGATTTGATTAAATTTAATGATGAAGAATTTAATCAAACCCCTTTGTACAGATCAAGTAGTTATCGCCGAAAAAACCAAAACCTTAGCGAGTTTGGATTTTTGTTTGATCACCGCCACTCCAAGAATCCACACAAACTATTCTTCTGGAATTTTGATCGAAATCAAAGTGGAGAAGACAGTCAAATCCATTTTATACATGAGGCAGCGTGAACAAAACCAAATCCTAGGCAAGATCAGATCTTGTATGTGCGCCGCCTTTCCAAAATTCAAGAACCACTCAACCTTTGATGGATTGATCCCCACCAAATTCCCATAAACTGCACCAATCATGATCAAAATGCCAAGGATTTACAACCACAATTGTGATTGCAAACCCTATTGATTAGAACTTCAAGTGCAAATATGAAATTCGTAGAACTCCTTAAACCTTTGAAATAAACCCTCGCTCTAAAACAAAAAATAAGATAAAAATTTTTCACAAATTTCACATGAATAGGTGTGGAATCCCGAGAGAAATTCATTTAAACATGATCCATTGGTGAAAAGTTAATGAAATTGAAGAATCTGCCTCCAAAAAGATGAATGAAAAGCTGTGTCTTTTTTCGCCCTAGAGCTTTTTCGTCTCTTCTCTGAGAGCTCTTTCCTGAGAGCTCTTTCAATGGTAAAGTGGTAAATAGAAAAGCCGTGGAATGTCCAGGTGGATGCCTTGGAAGTGCACCCTCCCGTAGTACAATGTGGTTCTTGCTAACCCCAAGCTAATTAGGGATAAGCTAGGGTAGACTACATGCACATCCCTATAGTGAATGGGAAAATTAGAGGATAAATAATGATATATTGAAGTTGGGTGAAAAAAAATTCACTACCCAATTCTAAAAAACCGCTTCCACCTCATACATGCAATGCCTTTTATACAGCTGAGAAATGGAATCAGCATAAATGCGAGTCAAAATTGGGATGCCAATCCGAACCCATACATACCAACCAGAGAGGATACTGGCTCTACTTGCACCAAATATTTTCCTCCTATGCGCAATCGAGGTTAGTGGTCTCGGGTCTTCTAAACCGTGACAAAAAGGCTCGCCACCGAGAAATGTTATCCCGGGTCTTCAAAACCATGGCCATGTAGCCGAGGATGGGGTGTATTTTACTCTGTTCCTAATGCAGCCAAGAGTAGTGTACTCGGGTCTTGAATATAGAAGTCTTGTGTGCTACGACAAATTGAAGCTGGGGTCACCTATTTGCCATTGTTCAGCATGATGGGACAGATTCTACCATATACACTCCCAAAATGGAGAAAGATAAGTGTTATTAGCTTTCAATACGTTCTCTTTCCAAGGTTATATTGGTGGCAAGAGCAAGAAGAGGCATTGCCAAGTGCTCTTGTGAGTCCTACCTAATAAAATATGGAATAAATTTGGAGAACAGACACAACTTGTATTGTGTGTGCCTAGCGTGGAGGTTCTGTAACTGATGTGTCCATTTAATGTGCATAATTTAGTACTTTTTGGGGTCACTTTTGTGCTATTTTATTATCAAGAGCTTGTGTTTTACCTTGAAATTATCTTAGGAGGGGTAATAGAAACTTTTCGCTCTTTTACCTCTTCTAAGTGGATTTTCTGTGACAAAGGAAGAACATGGAGGCTTGAGAACTAGAGGCCATTGTAGATCACTTTTCGAAGACTTGCTTCAAAGACATGAAGACTTGAAGACTGGAGGCTGTCGAAGACCATTTTGGAAGACTTTCTTCGAAGAGTTAAAGACTTAAAAAAATGAGAGGAATCATTGTGAAGACAAGTATTTACCACAAGAAAAAGAAAAGAAGACAAGGTTGAGTTTTGGCGCCCGTCGCGAGTCGCAACGAACCCCCGTCGCGAGTTGCAGCCAACGGGGTGGCCAGAACCTAACCTTATCCTTTTTGTACTATAAATAGCACTATCTTTCCTCTCATTCACATCTTCTTCTTTCTTCATTTTTGGTACTATTTCTAACCCTAGTTTTCACTATTTTCATCTTTGAACTCTCTTGTATTATGTTTGGTTTGTTAGCATTAATTAGTATGAACTCTTGTAGCTAAATCTAGTTCTTGGGAGCAATTGATTGAAGCTTCCAAACTTATGTAGTAAGAATCTATATTTGCTCATTTATGAACATTTATTGGAGAGCATTTATTATGCCATCAATGTTGTGTTTTTCCTCATTTATACCATGGGTTGTTTGAGTATATGAAATATTTGTATGATTGAAGTGTTAGGGTGTTAGGAAAGTTGCAAATTTCTTAGCTCACTTGACATGAAATCCAAAAGCATGGATTTAGAACTTCTTGTGTATAATATGTGGCAATTCTTGCTAAATGAGCATGTTAATGTGGATTGTTTTCATATTTATCCCATATATGCAAAGAAAAGTTGAACCTTGAATGTTGTTTGTTCTAGGTTTAACCTAATAAATGCTTTGTTTGGTTAAATGACTATGTCTTTGGTAGAAGGCTTGTTGTTATCAAACCTATGGTCCTTTGGGTGAAATGCCATTGGTGAAATACCCCTATAATGTTATTTGTCTAGGGTGATTGTCAATGAGGTTTGCAAATGGTCGTTGTTTATCTTTGCAAACTGTTGGTATGCCTTGAATACTGTAATAGCCGCTTCTGCGATCATAGCCTGGGGGTCCGGGGGGCGGCAGACGCCCCCGGCTAAATGGGGGTCTCGCTGGGAGCTTTGCTGAAACAGCAAGGTTTGTGGACTCCACTGATGAAGGATTTCGCGAGCAGTTCTGGCGATGTGGTGGGTCTGGAAGAAAAGGCACACTCGACGATTATGCTGTGTCTCGTGGACGAAATCATCACTGAGGTCTCAGATCAGGAGACTGCTGCACAACTGTGGCTGAAGTTGGAGAGTTTATATATGAAGAAATCTCTAACCAACAAGCTGCTTCTGAAACAACGCCTCTTCGATCTCCGAATGCAGGAAGGTACGCAACTCAGAGACCATCTAGAGCAATTGAATACTTTGTTGTTAGAATTGCGAAATATAGATGTGAAAATTGAAGATGAAGATGCTGCTTTGATTTTGCTAGTGTCTTTACCGCTTTCGTATGAGAATTTTGTTCAGTCATTTATTTTTGGTAAAGATTCCGTGTCTCTGGAGGAAGTTAGATCCTCTCTCCATAGTAGAGAATTGCGATATAAGGCAAACGGTACAGGTACAGAAAGTCAGGTCTCTGGCTTGTTTGCTAGTGACGGAAACACAAAGGGCAAGGGAACCGGCAGTAAGAAGAAGGGCAAGAAGTCATCTTCAAAGGGTCCCAAGGCCAATGATGTTTGTAACTACTGTAAGGAGAAGGGGCATTGGAAAAAGGAGTGTCCGAAGAAGGCTAGTAAATCTGGGAGTACATCTGGTACTGCTGCTGTGGCTGAAGGGGATTTCAGTTCTGAAGATGATTTTGCTCTAGCTGCTACTGGGCAAAATAATCATCCTAATGTGTGGTTTCTTGATTCTGGGGCATCTTTCCATATATGCCCAAGGAGAGATTATTTCTCAACTTATGAGCAAGCTGAGGGCATCATTACTACGGCAAATGGTGTTACGTGCAAGGTATTTGGGATTGGTTCAATCAAGATCAGGACGCATGATGGTAGTTTCTGTACTTTGAACGATGTCAGGCATGTTTCGTCTACTCAGGGAGTGATGGAGTTCTGTGTGTCTGCAAAGGTTCTAGGCTAGCTCTGAAAGGTGTTTTGCATGGTACTTTGTATTTTCTACAAGGTTCCACATTTATGGATTCTGTTAATGTTGCATCTTCGGAGGTTCACCAGGATGATATGACTAAGTTATGGCATATGAGGCTTGGTCACATGGGTGAAAGAGGGATGCAGATTCTGTCGAAATATGATCTTCTTGGTGGCCACAAGGTCAAGACCTTGGACTTCTGTGAGCATTGCATTTTTGGGAAGCATCACCGCAGCAAGTTTCCTAAGGCGATTCATAGAACAAAGGGCACATTGGATTACATCCATTCTGATTGTTGGGGACCTTCCCGAGTTGAGTCACTGGGAGATCACAGGTACTTTGTTTCTCTGATTGATGATTACTCAAGGATGACTTGGGTTATCATGATGAAACATAAGAGTGAAGCTTTCTCGAAGTTCAAGGAGTGGAAAGCTTTGGTGGAGAATCAGACCGGGAAGAAGATCAAGAGGCTTCGAACTGATAATGGGCTGGAATTTTGCTCGTCTGAGTTTGATCAGTTTTGTAGGGATGAAAGGATTGCTCATCATCATACAGTCAGGAATACGCCACAGTAGAATGGCGTAGCTGAGCGGATGAATTAGACATTGCTGGCGAGAGCGAGGTGCATGCTCTCTAATGCTGGTTTGGAGAGGAGATTCTGGGCAGAGGCGGTGAGTACAGCTTGTTACTTGATCAACCGCGGGCCTCACACGGGTATAGAGTGCAAAATACCTATGGAGTTATGGTCAGGTAAAGTTGTTGATTACTCCAAGTTAAAAGTTTTTGGTTGTACATCTTATTATCATGTTAGTGATGGTAAGTTAGAGCCCCGAGCCAAGAAGGGTGTCTTTGTGGGTTATGGAGATGGAGTTAAAGGCTCCAGGATATGGTCTCCATCTGAGAAGAGGGTTATTCTGAGCAGGGACGTTGTCTTTGATGAAAATTCTTTGCTTAGATCTATGGTGAAGCCCACAGTTGTGCTAGAAACTAGTGGAGTTGATAAACAGGTGGAGCTTGAATCACTCAAGGTGAAAATAGATTGGAACAATTTGAGGTGGATCAAGAGCCACAGACAGAATCTGAGATACCGGAATCTCCACCACCAGATCCTCAACCATCAGGAGCTACAGTCCGTAGTTTAGCTCGGGACCGACCCAGGAGGGTTAGAGTTGGGGCGCCCAAGAGATATGGGTTTGAGGATATGGTGGGTTATGCACTACAGGTTGCTGAGGAGGTGGATACTCATGAGCCATCCACATACAGAGAAGCTGTTTCAGGTACTGATGCTGACAAATGGTTTGTAGCAATGGGAGATGAGATGGAGTCCCTCCAGAAGAATCAAACATGGGATTTGGTTCAACAGCCTCAAGGGAGAAAGGTTATCACTTGCAAATGGGTTTTCAAGAAAAAGGAAGGGATATCACCTACAGAGGGAGTCAAGTACAAGGCTAGAGTTGTTGCTAGAGGTTTCAGTCAGAGAGAGGGAGTAGATTACAATGAGATTTTCTCACCAGTGGTCAGACACACTTCCACCAGGGTGTTGCTAGTTATAGTGACACATCAAGATTTGGAGCTTGAACAACTTGATGTGAAGATCGCTTTTCTACATGGAGAGTTAGAGGAAGAGATATACATGACTCAGCCAGATGGTTTCCAAGTTCCTAGCAAGGAAAAATATGTTTGCAAGTTGAAGAAGTCCTTATATGGGCTTAAGCAGTCTCCGAGGCAGTGGTACAAGATATTTGACAGCTACATGCTTGAGTTGGGCTACACAAGGAGTTCATATGATTGTTGTGTCTACTACAGCAAGTTGAGAGATGAGTCATTCATTTATCTGGTGCTTTATGTAGATGACATGTTGATAGCCTCAAAGAGTAAGCATGAGGTTCAGAAGTTGAAAGGACTTCTTAGTGCTGAGTTTGAGATGAAGGATCTGGGTGCAGCTCGGAAGATACTAGGAATGGAGATTCTTAGGGATCGAAGTCAGCGGAAGCTTTTCTTGTCTCAGAAAGGCTACATTCAGAAAGTGTTAGCTAGGTTTGGCATGTCTACAGCGTGGCCTATAGACACCCCTAGTGCTGCAAATATCCATCTCACCACCATGTTTGCTCCTCAGTCAGACGAGGAGAAGGAGTATATGTCTCGGGTTCCTTATGCCAGCGCGGTGGGGAGTTTGATGTATGCTATGGTTTGCACGAGGCCAGATTTAGCACAGGCAGTCAGTGTTGTGAGCAGGTTCATGGGGCAACCGGGAAAGGAACATTGGCAAGCTGTGAAGAGGATTTTCAGGTATCTTAGAGGTACGTCTGATGTGGGTCTCATTTATGGAGGTGATACCGAGTGCTTAGTTACAGGCTACTCTGATTCTGATTATGCTGGTGATGTTGACACGAGGAGATCGATGACTGGTTATGTATTCACTTTGGGAGGTTTTGTGGTTAGTTAGAAGGCGACTTTGCAACATACAGTGACTTTGTCTACTACGGAAGCAGAGTACATGGCTCTGACAGAGGCTGCAAAGGAGGGAATATGGCTGAAAGGGCTGGTTAGTGATCCTGGTCTACATCATGATCAGGCTACTGTGTATTGTGACAGCTTGAGTGCAATCTGCCTAGCCAAGGATCAGATCCATCATGAGAGGACCAAGCATATTGATGTCAGATATCATTTCCTGAGGAGTGAGAGGAGAATCGGGGTGAAGAAAGTGGGAACTGCTGATAACCCCACTGATATGTTCACCAAATCTGTTCCACATAGCAATTTTCAACATTGTTTGGACTTGCTGAACATCAGAGCTGATTAGGTGCTCTATGGGCAGTCCCGGGAGTGAAGGGCAAAGTCTACTCATCTGGCACTGTAATGGTGCATCTGGAGTTTTCTACTTTGAGGATTCAAGTCAAGGTGGAGATTTGTTGGTATGCCTTGAATACTGTAATAGCCGCTTCTGCGATCCTAGCCTGGGGGTCCGGGGGGCGGCAGATGCCCCCGGCTAAACGGGTTTAGTGAACTGCTGTTAATTTGGGCTGAATTGTGTTTTGGCCCAGTTTGTTAGGGTTTAGTGGAGACAACATATAAAGTGTCTCTCTTCTCTCTGTAAACATTAATTCTGACATAGTGGAATCCGTCTCCCGTGGATGTAGCCAAATTGGTGAACCACGTAAATCTTGTGTCTTGTTATTTTCGTTCATATTTTCTGTTCTTTCTCCATTACGCACAACACAAACTACTATTAAGAAGGAACAAATGCTGAACTTCTAATGAGAAGTGATAGCATTCCATGTAGACAATAAATGTAATTGTATGAGTGAATGAATCAATGAGATATAGGAAGTTTGGAAGTGGAAGTCATTGCCCCAAGGCTCCGTTAATTATCATTTTAATAATCTCTTTAATTATATTGAATGATTAGCATAGTTCTCTTGCTTTGCTAATTATTCTCTTGCTTTGCTAATTATTTTCTTGACCATGCAAGATTCTATCGCCAGTTCATTAAGGATTTCTCGAAGATAGCATCTCCTTTATGCAAGTTGTTGTAAAAGGAGGTGGAATTTGTTATGGATGGGGGTTGTAAATGGGCCTTCGATATATTGAAAGGAAGGTTGGTTTTGGCTCATATAATACAACCCCCGGATTGGTCGTTACCTTTTGAGATCATGTGCGATTCCAGTGATTATGCCGTTGGAGCGGTACTTGGTCAAAGGGTGGGGAGAGTGCCTCACGCCACTAAGCATCCACGTCTCTCAATGAGGCCCAAAGAAACTACTCCACCACAGAAAATGAGTCGCTAGCAGTGGTATTTTCTTTGGAAAAATTTCTATCTTACTTGCTTGGTACAAAAGCTATTATGTACACTGACCATGCAGCGCTCATTTGGTGGCGAAGAAAGAAGCCAAGCCAAGATTGATTAGGTGGATCCTACTTCTGAGTGAGTTTGAGTTATTGGTGCGAGATAAGAAGGGCACAGAGAACCTCGTGGCTGATCATCCGAGCCGGTTGCAACCATGCCAAGATAGTGAGGTAAATCTATCAATGCAGGAGCAACTATGGGTAGAGTTCCCCGATGAACAATTGTTCACCATCAGGGACCTCCAACCGTGGTATGCCGACATTTTGAACTTTCTTGCCTCTAGTAAATTTTCTCCTCACTTTTCTAAGGCACACAAAGATAAGCTAAAAAGATAAGCTAAAAAGATAAGCTAAGGCACAGAAAGATGAGATGCTAAATATTATGTGTGGGATAATCCCTCTTTGTGGAAACATTGTGTAGACCAAGTTGTTAGGAGATGCATCCCCGATAATGAAGTGAATTCGATTCTCACTTTTTGTCATTCTCATGCATGCGGTGGTTATTTTTGAGCTAAAATGACCGCTAAGAAAGTCTTAGAAAGTTGTTTTTATTGGCCTACTTTGAAGAAGAATGCATACATATTTTGTAAGGCTTGTGATAAGTGCCAGAAAGTAGGAAATATCTCATCTAGAAATGAGATGCCCCAAAAAGCTATGCTATATTGTGAAATCTTTGATGTTTGGGGTATTGACTTTATGGGACCTTTCCCTAGTTTTTATGGCTTTACGTATATTCTTCTTGTCGTTGATTATGTGTCGAAGTGGGTGGAAGCAAAACCCACCAGGACTAATGATTCTAAAGTGGTTGTAGAATTCCTGAAAGATAATATCTTCTCTAGGTTTAGGGTACCCTGAGCCTTGATTAGTGACTGTGCCACCCATTTTTGCAATCGGACCATAGAGGCACTCTTGAAGAACTATGGTATCACTCACAAGACATCCACCACATATCACCCATAAACCAATGGGAAAACCAAAGTTTCCAATAGGGAAATAAAGTACATCCTTCAAAAAATGGTTAACCCTAACCGGAAGGATTGGAGTTCTCAGTTGAATGATGCCTTGTGAGCGTATAGGATGGCTTACAAGACACAATCGGTATGTCACCATACCGGTTAGTGTTTGGTAAGCCCTATCACCTACCAGTGGAAATTCAACATAAGGCTTACTGGGTGGCTAAAGAATTCAATCTCAATATAGATGAAGCCAGTTTGCATAGGAAGTTACAATTAGATGAACTAGATGATATCCGGAGGCAGTCCTATGAGAATGCCAAAATTTATAAGGAGAAGACAAATGTGTGGCACGACAAAATGATCATTAGGAAGGAATTTGACGTATGTCAAAAAGTTCTCCTATTCCAATCCCGCCTTCGCTTATTTCCTGATAAGTTGAGGTCCCAATGGATCAGTCCTTTTGAGGTGATAAAGGTATTCCTGCATGGCGCAGTAGAGATCCTAGATCGAGCTAAGTCTAGTACATTCAAAGTCAATGGACAATGTTTGAAGCCTTACCACGAGAATTTTGTGCCTGAGAAGGGAGATGATGTTTATCTCCTCGATCCAGTTTGTGAGTAAGCTCCAAGAAAAAGGAGTGAGTCATGCCGACAACATTAAAAATACTTGGTTTTGATCATCCGGATCGTCAATCATGACGTACCGTTGATGATGCTTGATTTGATTTCTTTTTCATTAGTTCCATTGTTTTGCCTTATACTTTTCACGGTTTGTTTTTCCATGATTTTGTAGTGATTTGAAACCAAAGCATTGGAATTTTGAAGGGAGAAATTCTTGGAGCCAAGAAGGAAAAACTTGAACAAGAGGTGAAATCCAAAATTTTCTCTAAGTACCAGGAGGGTAGCCGACTGCGAGTCGCGACGGGCTTAGAAATTTTTGGTAAAAAATTTGAACCTCAGCCTCCACTTTTTGCGATTCGCGATGGTCCCATCATGAGTCGCGATGGTCCCATCATGAGTCACGATGGACCATCGCGAGTCGCGACCATATCAGAATTTTGGCTGAAAAATGGAGTTCTGAGGTTCCACTTTTCACGAGTTGCGACGGTCCCATCGTGAGTTGCGACGGAGTGGTTGCGAGTTGTGACCAAATCTGAGCTTTTGGATAAAAATGTAGCTCTCAGGCTCAACTTTTTGCGAGTCGCAACAATCTCATCGTGAGTCGCAACGGACCATCGCGAGTCGCGACGAAGTGGTCGCAAGTCGCGACATAAATATTAACCTAAGTGGCCATTCGACCTATCCGTCACTAGTTGTGACAAACACATTGCGAGTTGCGACGATCATGTAGAACAAGTTTTAAAAATAGGCAGCAACTCAAATCTTCAAACCTCCTCACTTTCCTTTCCTTTCATCATCTCCTTCCGCCATTCCTCCACCGCTCCACCTCCTTTTGGTAGCCACTCATCGCCGCTACACACCACTCTACCTTCAAAGCTCTACACCACTTCCCAATCCAACATCTTCCTAATTTCCATCCACAAATCACCATAAAATTTTGAAGAACACAAACCTTAGAATTTGGGGGTTTTGGGATTTTGGGCAATCAGATTTCAAATTGGTTGCAGGCTTCCTTCTTTCTTCCTTTTAAGCATCTAAGTGGTACATTTCTTCACTTTATTGAACTTCAATTGTGATTATGTTGTAAATCTATCTATTGGATATTGTGTGGATTATGTGTGATGCCTTAGGAAATTAGATTGTTGGAACTTTGTTGATTGTTGGTGAGTATATTGTGCTTACGATTTGATTTGATGAGGATTGTGTGATTATATTGTGTTCACGACTTGGTTGGATGTGGGATAGAATTATACTCACTTTGAGTGTGTTGATTTGCTCGTGTTTGTTTTATGCTTGAATTGTACTATTAGTGTTGCTTGGGTTGAGAATGGATTGTGGCTTATACTAGATATGAGACATGTTGGCCCCTTGATTAGACATAGTGGTTATTTGAATGTAAAGCTATTTTTCTTAGGATAGTTTAGCCATGGGACATGAATGTTGGCGTTATGAAGGTACTAATGGTGGCTAAAATTAGTTAGGTATGACTGTGATTGTGGGATATAGCATATCATATATTCAACCATGTGAGAATTTCATTGACTTGAGAATATGGGCATATTGGATATAACATGGAATGTATATGCAATTATGATTAGGACTTGAACTAGTAGGTGTGGATTTGATTTGGCTTGTGATGATTGGAAACAACTAGTTTAAAGGTTGAGTATAACTTTGTAATATCGCATATATATATATATATATATATATATATATATATTCCTGTACGTTTGACTTATTTGTTGTGGTTGTTAGATATGACCCCTACAAAGAGACCTAGGGCTCCTCCACGAGGTGGGTGCACTGCCGCTCCACCTCCGCCTCTACTACCGGCTCCAGAGTCGAGCCCTGTATCTCCTCCTCCAGATAGGTACATGGGTTTGACCCTGATCACCGGGTCCTATGCGGAGAGATGAGAGGCCCTAGCTAGGCGTCAACTCAAGGGGACAAGTTTTTTAGACGTGCCCACATTGGACGCTCTTGGGCTCACCCAGCCAGTTTGATGCCTCCTCGCCAAATGGGGGGTGGAGGGTTTCATAAGCAGGGGTACCCCCTCTTACCGACAATATACACTAGAGTTCCTGTCCACGGTCAGGATATGCAGCATTAGAGATGATCAACCATGCGAGAGGTACATTGCTTTCCACTTGGATGATATATCTTGACAGATGACCGTCTCACAGGTTGGGGCATTTGGATGGGACACTATAGAGATACGATCGAGGTTGGACCCACAGGAAAAAGAACGATCAATTGAGGATGACATGCAATTCTGGAGTGTCATCAATGTGAGGCCGAAGAACTCACACGACAAGAGCAGTGTCATCATCCACCCCGCATTCCGTTATGTGCACCGACTGTTGGCTGGCACAGTACTTTGCTCGGTGGAGCCGGCAAATGTGCCAGACAACGACATTCACTTTCTATGGCACTTGACGAGTGAAGGACTGGGATACGGATTGTAGGCTGAGCTATGGATGAATATGATTGTAGAGGTGGCAGGGAAGCCAAAGGGGGTGATTATGGTTGGATATGATAGGCCTCTTGGCGGACTACCTAGGATTGGTTCCACCGGCTGACTTTCCGCGCTTAGGGAGGAACACTTCCTACCTCATCACTACAGAGAGGTTGGTTTGATTCGAGATGCTTAACGCCACCCGGGCCATGGGGGTATTCCATTGGTTATATGGCGCTAGGAAGGTCACATTCATAGCACTTCCTCAGCCCAACAAGATGAAGTTGGAGTTTGATACACCTCTAGCAGATTTGGCAATTTCACGCAACTCCTCGTGCAGAGAGGACTTCCAGCGAAAGCTCCACGACCTTGGTCCAACCCCTGTCCAGCCCGATGATAGCAGCCTATCCTTCTCCGAGCGACAGCACAACACTCCCCACAGCTTCCACCAGAGACCGAGCCTATGCAGGAGGATGATGTGCCACCTCACTACTCCTAGCCTCTACCAGATTTTTATGAACGTATAATGTAGACCATGTAGGATGGATTCTGTTGCCAAGACAGCATGATACTGGAGCACAACATGTTTGTCTCCCAGAGCTTGATCGACATGGATGAGGAGATTGATCACCTATAAGCTCGCATCCATAAGATGCAGTCCCAGGCAGGCGGTATCTCAGGCTCTGATCTAGGAGCATAGAGGCAGAGAGCTAGGAGATAGAGGAGCATGAATTGGCTGGCTTGTTATCAGCAACATTATTTCGGTGGTGGCCCCTCTTTCTCACATCAGTGATTTGTGAGCATCATATCCTTACCCTTTCCATACTTCGCTTTGTACGTTTTTTCCCTATTGTCTACATTGAGGGAAATGTAGTGCTCTAAGTGTGGGGAGGGGTATCTACTGATTGCACGGTTGGGATTGGAGATATTTTTTGTTAGACTTGCTACTTTTGGATAATTCTTTTGTTTCGTTTTGGATATTTTTCCCTTTTGTTTTGGGATGTTTTTGTTTTGATGTATTTAGATAGTGTTGGCTTTGATATTTTTCTCAGCCTTAACATTTTGGAAGCACTTCACTACTTTTTAGATTGGAGAATCATAATTTTGTTTTTTGAAAAATTTGAAAAAAAATGAAAATGAAAAAAAAAAAAAAAAGAATCCCGCTAAGTTGAAAACCCGAGAGGGCATCTTAGGCAACATTGGGGGCCCGGATAGGTCAAAAACCCGAGAGGAAAACCTACGCAAAAATGAGAGGCTAAATGTGTGGAAAAAGGTGAGATGTAAGCCGAAGAAACATGACGTGTGGCTAGGATAAAAACCCGAAAGGGCTCCTAGGCAAAATGAGAGAAAATGAGATAAATTGAAAAATATTATGTGTTCACTCATTTGCCGGTGTTGGAGTCATAAGGTTGCGGTGGCCATACAGATGGATAGGGTAGCTTGACATCTTGAAGACCTCTTGGGAGTTGGAAATTTAGTGGGGGAAGATGAAGTAAGTTATGAAACTCTTGATCATTAATATACTTCATTTTTAGGTTGATATATTGGTATAAAGTGGAGCATGTGTTTTGAACCTTATACATGTCTTTAGCTTCATCTCGTACCATTGGATGTGAGATTGTCAATTCTGGATTTGGAGATGTTTTAGGGATATCAATGAATTGATTGGTTGATATGGTTTGGGTAGATTTAGGAATGGGGGTTGTGGGAAACTTCTCATTTGACCTTAACATTGGGATGCATGATTTTGAGAGTTTTGTGAGGTATTGACTTGGGGGAATAATAGTTAGGATGTGGATATGTCATTTCCTTTGTATGCTTGAATCTTTTCTTACTCGAGGGCGTGTAAGGTTTAAGTGTGGGGATGTTTGATGTGTCCATTTTATGTGCATAATTTAGTACTTTTTGGGGTCACTTTTGTGCTCTTTTATTATCAAGAACTTGTGTTTTACCTTGAAATTCTCTTAGGAGGGATAAGAGCAACTTTATGCTCTTTTACCTCTTCTAAGTGGATATTGCGTTGCAAAGGAAGAACATGGAGGCTTGAATACCGGAGGCCATTGAAGATCACTTTTCAAAGACTTTGAAGACTTGCTTCGAAGACATGAAGACTTGAAGACCGGAGGCCACCGAAGACCATTTTTGAAGACTTTGAAGACTTTCTTCAAAGAGTTGAAGACTTGAAAAATGAGAGGAATCTGATGTGTGTTATATTGTGTTCATATTTGGTGGGATTATTGTGATTTTATTGAGATATAATTTGCACTTTAAGGTGTTTTTGGGGCAGGAATTAATGGATTGTGAAGAATTGAGAGGGAGCTATACATTGTACTCTTTTTCCCTTAACCAACGATTTTTTCCCACTGTGTTTTCTAGGTTAAGTTTTTAATGAGGCGATGTGCTCCAATGGAAAATGTTCTTATTTTATAAGATATTTTTCCAGAGATGAAGGAAGAGAGGCAAAGTGAATTATTGAAGATATGTGGATTTGAAGAAATTAAAAATATTCACTTCCCATATTAACAAGGATTGTATTATCTCCTTCCATTTGAAATTCCTTAATTTTATGAATTAGTTATTTAGTTAATATATTATTCATTTCTTCCACGAGAAGAATCCGAATTATATTTGTACTTGGTTTATTAGTTTGAGCAGCCGCACAAAGGTATATAAATTAGGTTTCGGGCGGAAAAAAGAGGTACATACGACGTAGGAGTAGTTTAGGTTCATGTAATATTTAGGTTAGGTTTTAGTTAGTTAGTTTGAGTTTATTAGTTTTTGAATTCTGGTGCTACTAAGGATTTGCAGCCATGGGTATTAATTGGAGATCAATTTATTTGGTGCGCCAGTTCTGTTCTTCAATTGAAGTGCGCCGATATTGATCAGCTATTTTACGGTTTGCCTTGTTAATTTCTTTATTATTTTATTAGTTTAATTAGGTTTTGTTTTTATATTTTATTTGTTTAATTTTATTATCATGAGTAGCTAATTTATATATCGGTATGGAATAACAAGCATTAGTTTATGAATCGTGAGGCCTAATTGTTTTATAATTGATTCTTATGTGTTCTTGATTGTTCTTGGTTTATTTTATTCTTAATGTGTTTAAGCCTGATCAACTTGAATATTATTGGGATAATGCTATCTGATTCCACCAATACGTAATCGTTGGAAAGGGTTAGTCAGTAGCGAGTTCTTGTGAAAAACAGCTAACTAGCTAAGACTGTAATAGCAAGATGGGGAGCAATTAAGTGTGTGTTACTATTTGCTTTTACTTTGGTAATTGCTATATCGGGTTCTTTTCATTCTTAATGCTATCGAGGTGTGTATCTGGTTCAGCGAATACTTTCTGGGGGCGTCTTGGTAAGGGAAACAATTAGTTAATTATAATTTATTAATTATAATTGGTTAATTGTCGATAAAGTACGAAAGAATTGGGGAGATTAAGCGTACCTACTTTCCTATAGCTGATAGATGCATATGAATTGATTTATCTTCGTGCATATAATCGATGTTTACCTAATGTGAGTTATTCCGAGCCGATTACTTTATTCATATATTTTATAGATTTTTATATCTGTTAGTTGCATTATTATTTTATATTAGTTAGTTGCATTATTATTTTATATTAGTTAGTTGCATTATTAGTTGCTAGATAAATCTGAAAATTAAGGTGTGGTGGCTACACCAAAAGTGTTCTATATTAGTAGGTATTTTATTATAGTTTTTGCTCCGTTCCTCGTGGGATCGACTCTGCTTACTACTGTGCTAATTTCATCTTAAGAGTTTGCAGATTATTTTGGTGAGTAAAACGACGTTCACCAGAATCATTGTGAAGATAAGTGTTTACCACAAGAAAAAGAAACGAAGACAACGTTAAGTTTTGGCGCCCGTCGTGAGTCACGACCAACGGTTGGCCAGAACCTAACCTTATCCTTTTTGTACTATAAATAACACTCTCTTTCCTCTCATTCACATCTCCTTCTTTTTGCATTTTTGGTACTATTTCTAACCCTAGTTTTCACCATTTTTCATCTTTGAATTCTCTTGTATTATGTTTGGTTTGTTAGCATTAATTAGTATGAACTCTTATAGCTAAATCTAGTTCTTGGGAGCAATTGATTGAAACTTCCAAACTTATGTAGTAAGATTCTATATTTGCTCATTTGTGAACATTTATTGGAGACTATTTATTATGCCATTAATGTTGTGGTTTGCCTCATTTATACCATGGGTTGTTTCAGTATATGAAAATTTTGTGTGATTGAAGTGTTAGGGTGTTAGGAAAGTTGCAAATTTCTTCACTCATTTGACATGAAATCCAAAATCATGGATTTAGAACTTCTTATGTATAATGTGTGGTAATTCTTGCTAGATGAGTATGTTAATGTGGATTGTTTTCATTTTTATCCCATAGATGCAAAGAAAGGTTGAACCTTGAATGTTGTTTGTTCTAGGTTTAACCTAATAAATGCTTTGTTTGGTTAAATGACTATGTCTTTGGTAGAAGGCTTGTTGTTATCAAACCTATGGTCCTTTGGGGGAAATTCCATTGATGAAATACCCCTATGATGTTGTTTGTCTAGGGTGATCGTCAATGAGGTCTGCAAATGGTCGTTGTTTGTCTTTGCAAACTACTATGAAGAAGGAACGAATGTTGAACTTCGAATGAGAAGTGATAGAATTCCCTATAGACAATAAATGTAATTGAATGAGTGAATGAATCAATGAGCTATAGAAAGTTTGGAAGTGGAAGTTGATTGCCCCCAAGGCTCCATTAATTATCATTTTAATCATCTCTTTAGTTATATTGCATGATTAACATAGTTCTCTTGCTTTGCTAATTGTTGTCTTTCAATTTGATAACCTAGGATAAAAAACCAACCACCCCCCACATTTTCATGCTTTTATATGTATCTATATATGTATATGCCTAGTATGTTTTCTCCACTATATGTTTAAACACTTAAAAGATCCCTCTTCTCTTGAACAACCCTGACTTGCCATTATCTACTTAATTGTAGTTAGGAAGAATTAGGTCTTAAAAGTTTTAACTTTGAGAGGTACGTCGACAACCTCCCAGTAACTGCCCATTCCATTTTGAGCTAATGGACAGCTTTATGCCTATTTAACACATAGTGTTGCACAAGTATATAGTGCATCGATAAATCCATCAAAATCATAGTAACAACCTAGGCTAGAAAGACCATGAGAGGAACGTACATTCCAACCATGTTTTCCTTTTGCCATGAATATAGCTGATAAACCAATACCCCATCAATTCCTTAATAGTAAGTTACATGCTAGCCACTCAAAGGATGACACATATGGTATAGCCATCTGCACTAAAAACATTGTGGGCAAAAACTCTGGGTTGGACTACATGCCAAGACACAGGTGTACATTAAAAGGAATGTATAACCCGTGATGTAGTAAAATTGTAGGGTTATCTTGTATTAGCACTAGAAAATCGTGGCGTCGATCTGCATTGTCGCCAGAAAACCATGGCACCGGACTATCATGGTACCAAAAAACTGTGGCGTCGGCTTGCGTTGTCGCCAAAAAACCATTGCGCTAGTAAACCATTGCGCCAGAAAACTGTTGCATCGACCTACATTGTTGTCAGAAAATGTTTGCGCCATATGACCGTTGTGCCATAAAACTCTTCCAAAACAATTGTGGCATTAGCTTGCATTGGCGACAGGGAATCGTGTCGCCAACCTGTATTAGAGCTCACAGCTGTGGTGCAAGCCTGCTTTAGCACCAGAAACCATGGCGTCATATAACCGTGGCACCTAAAACTGTGGCGTCAACCTGCATTATCGCTAGAAAACTGCGGCGCCATATAACCACTGCGCCATAAAAGTCTTCCAGAAAACCATGACGTTAACCTGCATTGGTGCCAGGGAACCGTGTCACCAGCCAGCATTAGCGCCAGAAAATCGTGTCACCAGCCTGCATTTCTGCCAAAACCTGTAATGCCAGCCTGCATTAGAGCCAAAAAACTGCGACACCACATAACCTTTGGCTGATCAGTATAGATGCTCCTCCGGAAAAACACGGTTTAACACCATGTAACAATTGGTTTTAATGAGTTTTAAAACCCTTTCCGAGCTTTGTTGAATGTCGTCATGTACCACACTGTTCTTTCACTCTAAATACGGTAAATTGTTGTGATTAGTGCCAAGGGGCCAAGCTTAGAGCCTTTCACTTGCCTTTTGATCCACTTTTCGGAACTTGGAATTGATAAAGTCCTTCTCCTTAGCCCAATCCATTGTCTTACCCTACTCCACACAGTTTGGGAGAAATCACACCAAAAGAATAAGTGATTGTTGGATTCCACTTCAAGGTTGCAAAGTGAACACATATGGTTTGAGTGCTCATCTTCACCATCCCGATACTTATCTTTGGTGTGCAATCTACCAAGAGTAGCTAACTATGTGATGAATGAGAATTTAGGTGGGATAAAGCCCCTCCAAATGGTGTTAAACAACCTTTCTCTCAGTTGGTCATGGATTAGTGATATTGGATACGAAAGGTGAAGGGGAAGGTGTCAATAAAAAAGTCCATCTAATGGTTTGAGGCATTTTGTTTAAGAGATATGGTGGGAGGACATCATTGTGACCTTTGGCGATGCATAAAGTTGTAGGCCATTTTGGTGAACTTACCCGAGCCAGCCCAAGTGCTTATAGTACTCCACAACTCCAAAACGTTTCCGCCAAAAAAGGTTTTAAGTTCATCTCTTAAGCTACAAATGTCACCAAAGTAGCTCGAGAACCTATCACCGAGTCTACCATTTGCAATTCTAGGATTGATCCACCAAAGTCCATCGGTTTGTAGGTAAAAGGCATGAATCCATTTCAACCACAGGCTATCTTTCTTTGTGTGGATGTCCCATAATTGTTGCGCCATGGCTGCCCTATCCAAGTGAAGAAATCCCTGAGGCCAAGACCTCCATTTGATTTTGGCGTGCATAATTTTTTCCATGAAACCTTGCTCTTATGCTTAACTAACTCCCCACAAAAACCTCTTGCACTTTTGTTCTAGGTTCTAAGACTGCCTTTTGGATGATGAAATTATGTATCCAAAATAGGGAAATGCCCCCAACAATGGACTTCACCAACTCCAATTTTCCCGTATAAGAGAAAGTATTAACCTTCCACTTAGCAATTTCTGAATCAACTTTTCCAAGCAATACACCAAATTGAGTGACCTTCAATTTTCTAGCATTAAGTGGAATTCCAAGATATCCCACCGGGAAAGTAGCCCATGGAATGCCCATAAAACTCAGATCCTCCTTGATTCCCGCTCCAAAAAACTTCGACTTTTTCGCATTAATAGATAGCCCGAAATTTTTCTCAAAGTCATTTAGAGCCTTCATAAGTATGTTCACTGAATTCGTGTTCGCTTTAGAGGAAATCATGAGATCATCCGCAAAGACAAGGTGAGTAATCTTGAGCACTTCACACCTCGGGTGATATGTAAAGTGCTTAGATTTAGCTCTCTTCTTTAAAAGTCTCTAGAAGTACTCTATGCAAATCACAAAAAGAAGGGGAGATAGTCTGAGAGCTCTTTCGAGTGTAAATATGGTAAGTAGAATATACAGTGGAATGTCCGCGGTAGGGGTGCCTTTTCGGGCACCCCTCCAAATACAAATGTAATTATGCTCACCCTTGGCTAAACGGTGATAGGCCAAGGGATATAAAATGCAAATCCCAAAACAGTTGGGAAACTTAGCAAAAGCATGAAAAAGTGGTATTGGGGTGATAACAAACTCACTACCCAAACCAATAAAACTGCTTCTACCTCATAAATGTGAGGCCTTCTACAAACCGGAAATGTGGTTCCGGTAAGAAATACATGGCAAAAATTGCAAGTCTTGATTTTCATAAAGCCGAGATGAATATACAACCAGTAAAGTGAAACTGGCTCTTCATGTAGACTCCTAAATGTAGACGAGTATTGATTTCTCGGGTCTTGAAAAAATTTGATCATTGAAGCCGTGATGAAGCTTCATCCAAGTGGTTGATTTTGGAAACTCCTGGTGCAGCCGAGTGTGATCTGTGGTCTTGAATAGTTTGGAAGTGTTGTTGGCTCTGTGTGAAGCTAGAACCGTCGTTGTGCCACCATTGGCATTAATGAGGATCTGCTTCTACCGTATGCATCCCTAAAATGGTGAAAGAGGGATGTTTTTGGCCTTCATACGTTCTCATGAGTGGCGCCAAGGTTAGTGTAATGAGCAAGAGTGTTGTAAGGCCGTGCCTATAACTCTTGCGTACCCCACTAGAATAACCTCCCTAAGGATGAGAAAATGGATGCACTTGTACCGCGTGCATCATGCGTGGCGATTCTGTAATATCTCATTCCATTATGAGCTAATGGACAACTTTATGCCAATTTAACACAAAAAAGTGTAGCGCAGGCATAGGGCATTTGAGGACTGTCAAATCTAAGTAATAAACTAGGCTAGATGATCAAGTATGGGACAATGTCCCTTACTTGAATATCCGTTGCAAAAATTTCTATTAAGCCCAAGTTACATTCTAGCCATAGGACTTAAGTGTCGAGTCCTATGACCCTATCCGTTAAATCTAGAATACAAAAACTCCAGAAACTACACTTGGAGCCACTTGCATGGTGCCAACATCCGCTGCCGAATTCCAGCGCATGACACCCCGTTCATAGAGCCAGCGCCTAGTTCATAACACCCAGTGTCAAATTCTTGCGCCTGACGCCCAGTGGATAGCGCTAGCACCCAGTGTCCAATTCCAGCGTCTAGCCCCTAATGCATAGCGCTAGCAATCCGTACCAAACTTGCAGCGCCTAGCACCCAGTGCCTAAGCTCCAGTGCCTAGCGCTCATTACATAGCTCCAATGCCCAGTACCAGAACTCCAGCGCTTAGCGTCCAGTGCATGGCGCCAGCACTCAGTGTCAAAATTCCAGCGCCTAGCGCTTAATGCATAGCGCCAGTGCCCAGTATCAATACCCCAATGGCTGGCGCCCAGTACATAGCGCCAACGTCCAATGCCAGTGCCTAGCACCCGATTTCTTGCATCTAGCGACAACGCCCAATGCCAGTGCCTGACATCCAGCATCTAGCGTCCATCGCCAGTGCTCAGCATCCAGTATCTAACTCCCTGCACTGCCCAAATAAAGTAAGCTCGATCTAGTACAAGTGTTCATATGGGAAGAGACGATTAAGGACCATATAATAATCTTTTATAATAAGCTTGTATTCCCTGGCCAAACTCGGTTGCATACCATCTATAACCACATTATTCCGTTCTCTCCAGATACGATAAACCGTAGACATCAAAGCCAAAGGGCCAAGCTTTTTCCACAGTTTTGAACCCCTCACTTGTCTCTTCACCCAAATTTCCAAGCTTCCTATTATTTGTGTCCTCCGTCTTAAACCCATCCAATTCCTCACCCGTCCCTATATTACTTGCAAAAATTCACATCTAAAGAACAAGTGGTCATTGGTCTCCACTTCTAAATGGCACAGGGAACAAATCTCATCCGTAATATCATCCTTATCAGCACGGTATTTGTCTTTAGTGTGTAATCTCCCTATAGTCTCCAAGCATGCAATAAAGGAGAATTTTGGGGGAATAAATTCACGCCAAATGGTGTTGAAAACTTTCTCTCATGGCCTGCCTTGTTCTTCATACAATCCTGGGTATTTTTTTCGATGCATAAAATAATAAGCCATACTACTGAACTTACCTGAGGCTGCAGAAGTGCTAAGAGAGTTTCTCATATCCAGGAAATTTTTGCAAAACATATTCATTAACTAATCCCTTAAAGTGCATAAATCTCCAAAATAACTTGAATATCTTTCACCAAGTCTTCCATTTTGAAACCTATGATTAATCCCCCAAAGTCCGTCATCTTGTAGGTAAAAGGAATGAATCCATTTAACCCACAAGTTGTCTTTCTTTGTGTGGATGTCCTATAACTTCTGTGTCATTGAAGCTCGATTCCAGTTAGAGAAATCCCTGAGGTCGAGACCTCCAATTGACTTTGGAGTGCACAGTTTCTTCCAAGACACCTTACTCTTATACTTTCCTCCCCATAAGAAGCGCTTACACTTCTGTTCCAGTGCATCCATAACCGCAGAATGTATGACAAAGTTCTGAATCTGAAACTCTACAATACCTCCCACAATGGACTTGACAAGTTCCAGTTTGCCAGCATAAGACAAAGTATGTCCCTTCCACTTAGCAATCTCCAAATCCACCTTTCCAAGCAGTGTTCCAAATTGGGTTACCTTTAGCTTACTGGAATCAAGTGGAACCCATAAGTATCTTGTCGGGAATGTGGCCCATGGAATGCCAGTAAAACTTAGGTCCTCCTTTAATCCAACCCCAAAGAATTTGGACTTTACCGCATTGACAGCAAGTCCAGATGTGCGCTCAAAATCATTCAAGGCGTTCATGAGTATATGGACCGAACTCATGTTGGTCTTAGAGAAGAGCATAAGATCATCCGCAAATGCCAAGTAGATGATTTTTAACACATCACATTTTGGATGATAGGTGAAGTGCCTAGATTTGGTCATCTTCTTTAGAAGTCTCGAGAAATATTCTATGCAAATCACGAAAATGAGTAGAGATAAGGAATCATGATATGTCCATTTCATGTGCATAATTTAGTACTATTTTTGGTCACTTTTGTGCTCTTTTTATTATTAAGAGCTTGTGTTTTACCTTGAAATTCTCTTAGGAGGGGTAAGAGCAACTTTACGGTCTTTTACTTCTTCTAAGTGGATTTTGCGTGACAAGGGAAGAACACAGAGGCATGAAGACCGGGGGCCATTAAAGATCACATTTTCGAAGACTTTTGAAGACTTGCTTCGAAGACATGAAGATCAGAGGCCATCGAAGACCATTTTTTGAAGACCTTAAAGACTTGAAAAATGAGAGGAATTAATATGAAGATAAATGTTTACACAAGAAGAAGAAAAGAAAACATGGTTAAATTCTGGCACTCTTTGTGAGTCACCATGAGCTTGTCACGAGCCCGTCGCGAGTCGCGACCAACGGGTGGCCAGAATCTAACCTTATCCTTTTTGTACTATAAATAGAACTCTCTTTCCTCTCATTCATATCTTCTTCATCTGCATTTTTGATAATGTTTCAAACCCTATTTTCTTCCATTTTCATCTTTGAATTCTCTTGTCTTATGTTTGGTTGTTTAGCATTAATTAGTATAAACTCTTGTAGCTAAATCTAGTTCTTGGGAGCAATTGATTGAAGCTTCCAAGCTTATGTAGTATGATTCTATGTTTGCCCATTTATGAACATTTATTGAAGAGCATTATGACATTAATGTTGTGCTTTACTTCATTTATACCATGGGTTGTTTGAGTATATGAAATGTTTTTAATATTTAAATGTTAGTGTTAGGAAAGTTGCAAATTTCTTTACTCATTTGATATGGAATTCCAAAAGCATGGATTTAGAACTTGTTATGTATAATGTGTGGTAATTCTTGCTAGATGAGTATGTTAATGTGGTTTGTTTTCATATTTGTCACATAGATGCAAAAATAGGTTGAACCTTGAATGTTGTTTTTTCTAAGTTTAACCTAATAAATGCTTTGTTTGGTTAAATGACTATGTCTTTGGTAGAAGACTTGTTGTTATCAAACCATGGTCCTTTGGGTGAAATGCCATTGATGAAATACCCCTATGATGTAGTTTGTCTAAGGTGATCATCAATGAGGTTTGCAAATGGTCATTGTTTGTCTTTGAAAACTACTCTTAAGGAGGAATGAATGTTAATCTTTGAATGAGAAGTGATGACATTCCCCACAGATAATAAATGTAATTGAATGAGTGAATGAATCAATAAGCTATATGAAGTTTGGAAGTGGAAGTCGATTGCCCCCGAGGCTTCGTTAATTATCATTTATATCGTATCTTTAGTTGTATTGCATGATTAGCATAGTTCTTTTTCTTTTCTAGTTGTTGTATTTCAATTTGATAACTTAGGATAAAAAACCACCCCCCTTTTGTTCACATGCTTTTATATGTATCTATGTATATATATGCTTAGTATGTTTTCTCTATATATGTTTAAACACTTGAAAAGATCCCTCTTCTCGTGGATAACCCTGAATTGCCATTATCTACTTAATTGTAGATAAGAAGCATTAGGGCTTAAAATTAACTTTGAGAGGTACGGCGATGACCTCCCAAATTTTGGCTTCGCTGCCGGGGAAGAGGCATTTATTTTTAAGTGTTTGTATATATCATGTGTGATTATATTCTAATTGTAAATATTTGTTAGTTTGATTTTATTTTGATTTCTTAGTTGATTTTCCATTTTCACTTAGCTTGGAGATGTATTGTTCGAGTTCTTGGTGTATGGTTCGTACCCGATCCTCTTCACAAGAACCCCTATAGTACGACCCTTAGTTAGAGTTGAATTTGAGACGGGCAAGGAGGATTTCTTTGGAAAGTGTGAATAACACCCTTCCTAGTGACCATTTTGTGGATACATCTTCCTCTATGGAACATCAACTTGAGCACGAAGATGAGCATCCGGGAGGGGGACCTCAACATCCTCCTCTCCAAGGGCGAGCTCCTCCTCTTCACCAAAGGGAAATTCCTTTGGGGCAAGCTTTGATAAGAGAAATCATGGCCCTCAACCTCAACCAACCAACCAATGTGCATTGAGTATCCTGTGGTTGGACCAAACGGGCACTTTGAGCTAAAGATCGGGTTTATCAATATGCTACCCATCTTCCTTGGTAGGCAAGGGGAGAATGCCAACAAACACCCCCAAATTTCACTTCTTGTGTGGTGGTACGGTTCCCATGGAGTGGATGAAGATTTCTATAAGTTGAAGGCGTTCCCGTTCACACTAAGGGATGGTGCAAGAGATTGGCTCCGCTACCTACCGCCCAAGAGCATCAAGAGTTGGCTTGACATGAAAATGAAGTTTCTATCCAAATACTTCCCGGCCTCTAGATCTGCCACCTTGAAGAAGGAAATAAGAAACATCCTCCAATGGCATATATAATCTCTCTTCGACTATTGGGAGAGGTTCAAGAAGCTTCTTGCAAGTTGCCCTTATCACGGTTATTCGGAAGGGGATTTGGTTTATTATTTCTACAATGGCATTCTTGATGAAGATCAAAGGTTGGTGAGAAGTTCTTATGGTTTCACCCTTGGGAAAAAAACATCCTCCTAGGCTATGCAATTGTATGAGGAGCTAGCGGAAGAATCGAGAAACTTTAGCTCAAGAGCCAATTTGAGAAGGAGAAATCCAATGCCCGCAAGTGTCTCTTCAAATAGTGGGAAGCTTGAGGATCAAGTCTCAGCCCTTGCATCCATGGTGAAATCTCTGATGACAAAGCCCAGAAATGTGCCACATGTTAAATCATGTGAAATTTGTTACTTGACGCATCCTATGGACACTTGCCCTACATTGCAAGAAGACTATGTTGAGGAGGTAAGTGCCATGGCATATCAATGAAATCAAGGCAAACAAGGCAACCAAGGATATCAAGTTGGGAAAGGCTACCAAGGTTATCAAGGGTACTAAAACCGGCCGTACAATTTGAGAAATTGTGATAACCCGAACCTCCGATATAGAAACCCTCAAGGAAGCCAAAACCCTCAACCATATCGGCCTCCTTAACAACAATATAGGCCACCTAAACAATAATTCAAAGGCTCCAAGACAAACCCCGGGATCAAGGGGAGAGCTCGGGGCTAACAAAGGATAAGATGATGTAAGCCATTCATCGGTTGGGCATGTGTGCGGAGAAAAGTGAGAAATTCCAAGATGAAGCCAAGGCAAGTATCAAGAACTTGGAAACTCAAGTGAGCCAAATATATCAAGTGGTGAATCGGATGGAAGCCCGGGAAAAGGTTAAGCTACCCTCCCAACCAGAGATCAAGCCTCGATAACTTGAGAAGTGGTAAAGAGGTTGGCTCTCCCACGGTTGGTGAAGTTGTTGAGGAAGAACCTAAGAAGCTTGAAATGTTTGAGAAAGAAGTGAAGGAAAAGAACGAGGAAGAGGCCAAGGAGCAAGTGAGGAAGGGAAAGGAGAAGGAAGAGGAGATCACTGTTGAGAAATGAACCTCCATTTTCGAACCTTCATCCCCCCTCACAAGAAGGAAAGAGTAGTGGTGATTCCTTCATATGTACCGGAGCCACCGTTCTCGGAAGCTCTAAAAGACAAATGGATGAAGGAATCCAACTAGGACATCAATGAATTCTTTAGTAGGTGTAAGGTAAATATCCCTCTTTTGAATGCATATGAACAAATTCCTAGCAATGAAAAACTTTTGAAGGAATTATGTGTAGTTGATATGCCCATTTTATAAGGTTATATTAGGACTTTTAGGGTTCACTTTTGTATACTTTTGTGCTCTAAATGTGGCATTTTGCCTTGAAATTCTCTAAGGAGAGTTAAAAGCGACTTTTACGCTTTTATTACTTTTCTAGAGGATTTTGTGTGATAAGGCAATTTGTTTGAAGACTTTAAAGACTTTGAAGAATACCTTTCAAGATTTAAAGACTTGTATTTGAGCTTTTGAAGACTTGAATAATTAAAGAAAAGTGAAGTGAAGAGGAGGACATGAAACAAAAACAAGAAAGAAATCAAGATGCTGGAAATGGGCTCCGTCGCGACTCCCGACGGACGTATGGCCAAGAATCTTTCTTGTTTTTTTGTAATATAAATACTCACCTTATCCTCTCCTCTTCAAAACCTCTTCTTCCTGGGATTTTTCTGGGTTCAAACCCTAATTTTTCTTTCTTTCTTTTCTTAGTTTTTGTAGGTTAATCATGTCTTTAATTATCTAGCTTAGTTTAATCTTGGGAGCAATGGATTGAAGCTTCCATATCTATGTAGTAAGAACCATATCTATCTATTTAGTGTTTTTGCTATTGTGCATTTATTGAGCTTTGAATGTGAATTGTTAATGGCATTAATGTTGTTGGAAGCTTGAGTATATGAATTGTTAATGGCATTACTTGTTAGGGTTGGGAGAAAGTAGCTAATTCTCCCCTCTTTTAATGTGGAATCTAAGAGCATGAGTTGGAGCTTCATAATAATGTGGATGTGTTGATAATTGCTAGGTGAATGTGATAAAGTTGAACTTGTTGTCATGTTTGTTTTAGGTAGCAAATGAGATAGGTCTATGAATTTCGACTTTTCTTAACTAGTCTTGTGTAAATGCATGAATTGGTTAAATGGTTAGACACAATGTAGTGTTTAAAAGTGTTGCCAAGCTTGTTGATTCTTCATGCTCAATGCCATAAATGTGATACTTTTAGTCGTGTTTTGGCTAAGGGAGTCATTGGTGAGGTTTGACAAGGATGGAAGATTTATCTTCACAACAAGTAGTAGAAGTAGTGAATAGATTATTTCACTCATTCTTGAAGCCTTTGTTATTTAGCATTCATGTGTTCTTAATGTTGTGTTTTATTTCATTTATGTCATGTGTTGTTTGAGAATAGGAAGTGTTTGTATGATTGAAGTATGGTGTTAGGAAAGTGACGAATTCTTTAGCTCCTTTGCATGGAAATCTAAGGACATGAACTTAGAACTTCTTATGTATAATGTATGGTAATTCTTGCTAGATAAGTATATTAGTGTGAATTGTTCTCATATTTATCCTATAGATGCAATGAAAGGTTGAACCTTGAATGTGGTTTGTTCTAGGTTTAGCCTAATGAATGCTATGTTTGGTTAAATGGCTATGTCTTTGGTAGAAGGCTTGTTGTTATCAAATCTATGGTCCTTCTTGTATAATGCCATAGATGAAATACCCCTATGGTTGTTGTTTGTCTAGGGTGATCATCAATGAGGTTTGTAAATGGTCGTTGTTTGTCTTTGAAAATTACTCTTAAGAAGGAATGAATGTTGATCTTCCATTGACATTCCCCATAGGTAACAAATATGATAGAATGAGTGAATGGTTCAATAATCTACATTTGGTTTGGAAGTGGATATCAATTGCCCCCAAGGCTTTGTTTTTGTAGCTTTAAAACCCCCTTTTCTTAGTTTATTTGATGATTAGCATAGTTACTTGACTTTGCTAGTTATCTTGTCTTTTAACTTCCCTAACTTAGGAACCAACCAACCAACAACCCCCCCTAATTTACTTGCTTTTGAATGTATATATATATATATATATCTACTTCTAGCATAATAGCAACCTTTTATGTTTACACGCTTAAGAAAATCTCTCTTCTTCGTGGACGACCCCGATTTGCCGCTATCTACTTAGTTGTTGATAGTAAGCATTTAGGGCTTATAAATATTAACTTTGAGAGGTATGGCGATGACCTCCCAAATTTTGGCACCGCTGCTGGGGAAGAGGCGTTCATTTTTAAGTGTTTAGGTGTATTTGGTTGCATATTAGCTAGTTGTTTTTATTTTCTACTCCTTGGTGGTTGTTTTTGTTCGGAGTAGGTATTGCTTGAGTTCTTGGTAAATTTTTATCGAGAATCCTTACAATATGATTTTGGACATTTGAAAATTTAATTTTTTTTTAAAAAAATAATGGAACATCTCACCTTGAGGGAACTCATGATGAGAAGAGAGGCTCAACAAGCAAGGTTTTGTAGGATGTGTCATTCCGACCATCCTACCTAGTCTTGCTATTTGTTGTGGGAAGAGCACTATGAGGGGGAAAGAACCCTTGGTTTTTGAAACCAAGGGTATTATGAAGAGTGCTACCAAGAGGTAGGAGATGTTGGTTTTCAAGGGCAAGAAACCCAAGAATGGTATCCATACCACAGTTCTTACAATCCGGAATGTAGTGGTAATGCGAATTGGTGTTATGAGAATGAGCCAAAAAACTAAAAATACGAGAAAAATAGTTGGCCATCACCACCTTATACCATACCCAAAAACCAAGCCCAACAAGGAAGTTCAAGTTTGACACGTGAGGAAGTCATGAATACAATAGCAAACTTGAACAACTTCACTAGTGAAGAACCGAACACCCGGATCTCCTCTAGTGTTGAGGCTATTGAGGGGCATGCAAGGAGTATATTAGAAGCGTTGGCCCAAATGGAAGCTCGTGATTCCAAAAATACACCATCCCAAATCGAACTCGAGGATTTAGTGAGTGAGGTCACCGTGGGAAATGATCCTGAGTTCGTAGGGAATGAGGAGTTGGTTGTTGAGGAGAATAAAAAGGAGGAAAAGGTGATTCTGCTACATTCATTAGCATCGTCACCCCTACCCCCTACCTATTGAACCAACTCCACCATTTTTGGAAGTTTTAAGGGAGATAAGAGAGGAGCTAAAAGGCAATCCCAAGCCTCCTAACCACCCTACTCCCTTTAAACCATCTCCACCTCAACGAAACTTTCCTCTTGAAAGTTTTGTACCCCCACCTCTCTACTTTTGGATACTCATGGTGAAGGGGTTCAAGCCTTTACCATATAGATAACATTAGGGTCATGCCAAAGACCTTAAATATATGGAGCTTTGTCGTGCCAACGACGTAAATAAATTCGTTCTTTATTTTGGTTTTTATTGTTTAGTTTTTGTTATTTTGTCTTGTTCTTTTTACGGTGTGTTTTTCTGTGATTTTGTAGCAAAGTGAAGTGTATTGCATTGGATGAGATGAAGGAATGAGATCCATGAGAAAGGGAAGAAAGCTTGGAATGTTGGTAAGAAAAGATTGAATTCTTTCTAAGTGTCGGGACCGGTCGCGAGTCGCAATGGACCGGTCGCAAGATCGGAAATTTTGTGCTAAAATTCAGCTCCCGGCCTCCACCTTTCGTGAGTTGCAACCATCAGCCCCTCGAGACCAGCCCTTCAAGACATCATCCCCTCGAGACTAGCCCTTCGACATCAGCCCCTCGAGACCTTGGGTCCTCGAGACCGTAAGCCCTCGACTCGAACATCATCCCCTCGAGACCTCAACTCGAGCCAAACCCAAAAAGCCATCAGCCCTCGAAACCTCGGGTCCTTGAGGCCGCAAGCCCTTGACTCAAGCTGAACCCGAAAGTCCATCATCTCTCAAGACGTCGCCCTCTTGAGACCTCGAGTCCTCTAGGCCAGAATCCCTCGAGAACCACTTGTTTCTCGAGCCCCTCAAGACCAACACCCCTCGAGATATCATATTTCATCCTCAAGCCCAGCAAGACCTGAGCCCTCCCTACCTGTCGCGAGTCGCAATGATGCATCACGAGTCACGACTGGTGCTATCGCGAGTCGCGATGGAAAAACCAACTTTTCAACTATGCTTAAACACTGCATAATCCTTCCTTCTTCTCCACCAAATACTCCCAAGAACCACCACACTGTCACTCATTTCTCCACCATCTTACATATATTGACATATGGAGATTCTTGCATCTTTATAGTATCTTTGTTGATTGTAATATGCCGACTACATCACTGTGACTATAATTTCTATATTCTATAATGATGGATATTTGTCAATATATGTTGGATATTTTTATTGGACAATCTTATAATGGTAATTGCATGATGGATTGGTTGTTCTTTGAGAATACTATGTTAATTGACATTTGATACTAAATCTAGTATTACAAATCCTTATGTACTTGTGTGTTTGATGTTGTTCTCTATGGTGTTAGTCTTGATCAAACGGCGCCAAGGAGACAATGTTTTCCTTGAGGGATGAGTTTTTCTACTGCACTTTTGCTCCCCTTCCGGGTCCGAAACCAATTTCGGGACCAATTCTATACAAATACATGGGATTGCGCCATATCACCGATGACTATGCGGAGAAACAGGTGTCACTCTACCTCTTACCTTGAGTTTTATTGTTCTTGCCTTACATGTTTACATTGAGGGAGATGTAATGTTTTAAGTGCGGGAAGGGGTTAGAGGACTCACATGCATGCTAACTTGATTTGGAATGCTTTTTGCTACTTTTGATTGGAAAAACATGAGAAAAAAAAGAAAAAATTGAAAATATTGAAAACAATAGAAAAAGAAAAAGAAACAAAACTCGCTAAGTTGAAAACCCGAGAGAGTAACTTAGGCAACATTGGGGGCCTGGATGGTCAAAATTCCAAAAGGGCAACCTAGGCAAAAATGAGAGGCCAAATGTACGGAAAAAGGTGACATGTGAGCCAAAGAAACATGATGTGTAGCTAGGATGAAAACCCGAAAGGGCTCCTAGGCAAAATGTGAGAGAGAGAGAGAGAGAAAAAAAGGAAAAATGCTATGATTTCACTCATTTACCGGCGTTGGAGTCATAAGGTTGTGGCTGTCATTTGGATGGATCGGGTAGCTCAACATCTTGAGACCTCTTGGGATTGGGTAATTTAGTGGGTTGAAAAACAAAGTATGGTTATGAAATTCTTGATTCTTTTATACTTCATTTTGGTTGATATATTATCATGAGGTGAAGTATGTGCTTGAACCTTTCCTATGGTTTTAACATCATTTTGTGTCATTGGACTTTGAGATTATCAATTTGGGACTTTGAAACGTTTTTATGGGTAGTGAATTAATAAGTGGTAGGTTTGGTTAGATTTAGGAATTGAGGTTGTGTGTGTTTAAAATTCTCATTTGAGCTTTGATTTTGGGATTTATTATCTTGAGAGTTTTTGTGAGGTTTTGATTGGGGGAATATTAGTTAGGATGTGGACATATGAATTCCTTCGTGTGCTTAAATCTTTTCTTACTCGAGGGCAAGTAAGGTTTAAGTGCGGGGAGGTTTGATGTGCTCATTTTATACCATTATATTAGGACTTTTACGATTAACTTTTGTATACTTTTGTGCTCTAAATGTGGCATTTTGCCTTGAAATTCTCTAAGGAGAGTTAAAAGTAACTTTTACGCTTTTATTAATTTTCTAGAGGATTTTGTGGGACAAGGCAATTTGTTTGATGACTTTGAAGACTTTGAAGAATACCTTTGAAGATTTGAAGATTTAAATATTTGTATTTGAGCTTTTGAATACTTGAATAATTGAAGAAAATTGAAGTGAAGAGGAGGGCATGAAACAAAAAATGAAAGAAATCAAGATGTTGGAACTGGGCTCCGCTGCGACTCGCAATGAACCCGTCGCGACTCGCCACAGACGTATGGCCAGGAATTGTTCTTGTTTTTTGTACTATAAACATTCACCTTATCCTCTCCTCTTCAAAACCTCTTCTTCCTGCAATTTTTCTAGGTTCAAACCCTAGTTTTTCTTTCTTTCTTTTCTTAGTTTTTGTAGGTTAATCATGTTTTTTAATTATCTAGCTTAGTTTAATCTTGGGAGCAATTGATTGAAGCTTCCATATCTATGTAGTAAGAACCATATCTATCTATTTAGTGATTTTGTTATTGTGCATTTATTGAGCTTTGAATGTGAATTGTTAATGACATTGATGTTGTTGGAAGCTTGAGTATATGAATTACTTGTATGATTACTTGTTAGGGTTAGGAGAAAGTAGCTAATTCTCCCCTCTTTTAATGTGGAATCCAAGAGCATGAGTTATAGCTTCTTAATAATGTTGATGTGTTTATAATTTCTAGGTGAATGTGATAATGTTGAACTCGTTGTCATGTTTGTTTTAGGTAGAAAATGAGATAGGTCTATGAATGTCAATCGTTCTTGACTAATCTTGTGTAAATGCATGAATTGGTTAAATGCTTAGACTCGGTGTAGTGTTTAAAAGTGTTACCAAGCTTGTTGATTCTTCGTGCTCAATGCCATCAATGAGATACTTTTAGTCGTGTTTCGGCTAAGGGAGTCATTGGTGAGGTTTGACAAGAGATGTCGAATTCACTCTTGCAAACTACTATCTAAGAAGGATGGAAGATTTATCTTCACAACAAGTAGTAGAAGTAGTGAATAAATTGTTTCACTCGTTCTTGAAGCCTTTATTATTTAGCATTCATGTGTTCTTAATGCTATGTTTTACTTCATTTATGCCATGTGTTGTTTGAGAATAGGAAGTGTTTGTATGATTGAAGTGTTATGGTGTTAGGAAAGTGACGAATTCCTTAGCTCCTTTGCATGAAAATCTAAGGACATGATGCAATGAAAGGTTGAACCTTGAATGTGGTTTGTTCTAGGGTTAGCCTAATGAATGCTATGTTTGGTTAAATGGCTGTCTTTGGTAGAAGGCTTGTTGTTATCAAATCTATGGTCCTTCTTGTATAGTGCCATTGATGAAATACCCCTATGGTCATTGTTTGTCTAGGGTGATCATCAATGAGATTTGCAAATGGTTGTTGTTTGTCTTTGAAAATTACTCTTAAGAAGGAATAAATGTTGATCTTCCATTGACATTCCCCATAGGTAACAAATATGATAGAATGAGTGAATGGCTCAATGATCTACATTTGGTTTGGAAGTGGATATCAATTACCCCCAAGGCTTTGTTTTTGTAGTTTTAAAACCACCTTTCTTAGTTTGTTTGATGGTTAGCATAGTTACTTGACTTTGCTAGTTATCTTGTCTTTTAACTTTCATAACTTAGGAACCAACCAACCAACAACCCCCCCATTTACTTGCTTTTATATGTATATATATCTACTTCTAGCATAATAGCAACCTTTTATGTTTACACACTTAAGAAAATTCCTCTTCTTCGTGGATGACCCCGACTTGCCGCTATCTACTTAGTTGTAGATAGTAAGCATTTAGGGCTTATAAATATTAACTTTGAGAGGTAAGGCGACGACCTCCCAGTAGTAAATAGGAAGCAAATAACGAAGAACAAGCTTTAAAATAGGAGAAGTAAACATGTCTCCGCTTTGTGCCAAAGGGAGTTACTCCTTAAATGTAGCGATCCTGACATATTCACAATCCCTTGCATGATAGGAAAAACACATTTTGAAAAAGCAATGCTTGACTTAGGTGCATTAATAAATGTGATTCCTTATTCTTTGTATGAGAGCCTCAATCTTGGCACTTTGCACTAAATCGGGGTGGTGATCCAACTAGTCGATCGTTCTAGTGCGTACCCTAAGGGTATCATCGAGAATGTGTTGGTTAGGGTGGATTCCTTAATATTCCCCGCAGATTTTTATGTCCTAGACGTGGAACATGATAAATATGCCACCCCAATCTTATTGGGGAGACCATTTTTGAAGACCTCTAGGACCATCATTGATGTGAATAATGGTACCCTCACCATGGAATTTGATAGGATTAAAGTAGAGTTTAGCATAAATGACTCTATGAAGTATTCTCTTGAAGAGTATTCTTGTCATGCTATTGATTTTGTTGACAATGTGGTGCAAGATGTTTTTGAATTCAGTGGTGATGATTTCTTGTTAGTTGCTTTGGAAAATGATGTTGAAAATGCATGTCTTGTGTATTCCATGAGTACTAACTTGAAGGAAAGCATTGAGGAGTTAAACATTCTTGAGGAAATGGTGCAAAGTCCTGACCCTATAGTCTTAGAGGAATCCAAAGAACCAGAATTCCATCACTTGTGAAAGCTCCGACGATTGAGCTTAAACTGTTGCCAAGTGACCTTAAGTACGCATTTCTTGGGGAAGGGGAGGCGCTTCCGGTCATCATTTCAAGCAAGCTCACCAAGGAGAAAGAAGAAAAGTTGATGGTGGTGTTGCAAGAGAACAAGGAAGCAATTGGATACACTATTGCCGACATCAAAGGCATAAGTCCATCCACTTGCATGCATAGAATCTTATTCAAAGAATATGCAAGACCCGTCCGGAAACCTCAACGCCATTTAAACCCACCTATGATGGAGGTGGTGAAGGTGGAAATCCTCAAGTTACTCCAAGCGGGCATGCTCTATCCAATCTCGGATATCTAGTGGGTGAGTCCAACTCAAGTGGTACCCTAGAAGAGTGGGGTGACAGTGGTAAAAAATGAGAAGGGTGAAATGATGCCCACCCGATTTCAAAATGGGTGGTGCGTTTGCATTGACTACAGGAGGCTAAATGTGGAAACCCGAAAAGATCACTTCGCGTTGCTATTCATCGATTAAATGCTTGAGAGGTTAGCAAGCCACTCCTTCTATTGATTTTTGGATGGGTACTCGGGGTATTTTCAAGTGGCTATCGCCTCGGAAGACCAAGAAAAGACCACCTTCACGTGCCCCTTTGGTACATTTTCTTACCGGCGTATGCCTTTCGGGTTATGTAATGCCCCCGCAACTTTCCAAAGGTGTATGGTAAGCATTTTCTCAGAATTTGTTGAAAAGTTTGTCGAGGTATTCATGGATGATTTCATCATTCATGGTAATTCTTTTGACAACTGTTTAGCAAATTTGACACAAGTTATTAAACGTTGCATTGATACAAATCTTGTGTTAAATTCTAAGAAGTGTCATTTTATGGTAGAGCAAGGCATTGTCTTAGGCCATGTTGTCTCCTCTAAGAGTATTTAAGTTGACAAGGCAAAGATAGACACAATTCAAACTTTGCCTTATCATACTAATGTGCACGAAGTGCGCTCTTTTCTCGGCCATGCAGGATTCTATCGCCGGTTCATCAAGGACTTCTCGAAGATAGCATCTCCTTTATGAAAGTTGTTGCAAAAATAGGTGGAATTTGTGATGGATGAGGGTTGCAAAGGGGACTTTGATACCTTAAAAGGAAGGTTAGTTTCGACCCCTATTATACAACCCCCGGATTGGTCGTTGCCTTTTGAGATTATGTGTGATGCTAGTGATTACGCCGTTAGAGCGGTGCTTGGTCAAAGGGTGGGAAGAGTGCCTCACGCCAGCTACTATGCATTTATGTCTCTCAATGAAGCCCAAAGAAACTATTCCACCACCGAAAAGGAGTTGCTAACAGTGGTATTTTCTTTAGAAAATTTTTGAACTTACTTGCTTGGTACAAAAGTTATTGTATGCACTGACCATGCATCGCTTCATCATTTAATGACGAAGAAAGATGCCAAGCTAAGATTGATTAGGTGGATCCTGCTCCTGAGTGAATTTGAGCTAGAGGTGCGAGGCAAGAAGGGCGCGGAGAACCTCATGGCTGATCACCTAAGCAGGTTGGCACCCTGCCAAGATAGTGAGGTAAATCTATTAATGAAGGAGCAACTACAGGAGGAGTTTCCCGATGAACAATTTTTCACTATCAAGGACCTCTAACCGTGGTATGCCGGCATTGTGAACTTTCTTATCTCTGGTAAATTTCCTCCTCACTTTTCTAAAGCACAAAAAGATAAGCTAAAGAGCGATGCTAAATATTATGTGTAGGATGATCCCTTTTTGTGGAAACATTGTGTAGACCAAGTTGTTAGGAGATGCATCCCCGATAATGAAGTGCATTCAATTCTCACCTTTTGTCATTCTCATGCACGCGGTGGTCATTTTGGAGCTAAAATGACCACTAGGAAAGTCTTGGAAAGTGGTTCTTATTTGCCTACTTTGAATAAGCATGCATACATATTTTGTAAGGCTTGTGACATGTGCCAAAGAGTAGGAAATATCTCATCTAGAAATGAGATGCCCCAAAAATCTATGCTATATTGTGAAATCTTTTATGCTTGGGGTATTGACTTCATGGGACCTTTCCCTAGCTCTTATGGTTTTACCTATATTCTTCTTGTTGCTGATTATGTGTCGAAGTGGGTTGAAGCAAAACCCACTAGGACTGACGATTCTAAAGTGGTTGCAGAATTCCTGAAAGATAACATCTTCTCTAGGTTTAGGGTACCCCGAGCCTTGATTAGTGACCGTAGTAACCATTTTTGCAATCGGACCATAGAGGCACTCTTGAAGAAGTATGGTATCACTCACAAGACATCCACCCTATCACTCGCAAACCAACGGGAAAGCCAAAGTTTCTAATTGGGAAATCAAGTTCATCCTTCAAAAATGGTTAACCCTAACCGAAAGGATTGGAGTTCTTGGTTGAATGATGCCTTGTGGGTGTGTAGGATGGATTACAAGACACCAATCGGTATGTCATCATACCGGTTAGTGTTTGGTAAGCCCTGTCATCTACCGGTGGAAATTCAACATAAGGCTTACTGGGCGGTCAAAGAATTCAATCTTAATATAGATGAGGCCAGCATGCATAGAAAGTTACAATTGGATGAACTGGATGAGATCCAGAGGGATTCCTATGAGAACACCGAAATCTCTAAAGAGAAGACAAAAGTGTGGCACGACAAGATGATCATTAGGAAGGAATTCGACGTAAAGGTCCTCCTATTCCAATCCCACCTTCACCTATTCCCAGGTAAGTTAAGGTCCCAATGGATCGGTACTTTTGAGGTGTTAAGGTATTCCCACATGGCGTAGAGGAGATTCTAGATCAAGCTAAGTCCAATACATTTAAGGTTAATGGACAACGTTTGAAACCTTACCAGGAGAATTTTGTGCTGGAAAAAGGAGAGGACGTTGATCTCCTCAATCCAGTTTGTGAGTAAAATCTAAGAAAAAAGAGTTAGTCATGTCGACGGCGTTAAATAAAATTGGTTTTGATCACCCGGATTGTCATTCGTGACTTCCTTTGAGGTTGCTTGGTTTAGGATTTTGTCATTAAGTTTCATTGTTTTGCTTTATGCTTTTCACGGGTTGTTTTTCCATGATTTTGAAGCAATTTTGAAGCCAAGGCATTGGGGTTTTGAAGGAAGAAATGCTTGGAGTTAAGAAGGAAAGACTTGGACAAGAGGAGGAATCAGAAAATTTTTCTAAGTACCAGGTTAGTAGTCCATCGCGAGTCACGACAAAGTGTCACGACTCACGATGGACCATTGCAAGTCGAAGTGGTTGTGAGTCACGACCAAATCATAAATTTTGTTTGAAAATAGAGCTCTTGGCCTCCACTTTTTGAGAGTCGCGATGGCCTTATTGCGAGTCGCAACGAACCATCGCGAGTCGTGACGAAGTGGTCACGAGTCGCGATGGACCATCGCAAGTCGCGACGAAGTGGTCGCAAGTTGCAACGTAAATAGTGACTTCTAGCATTCTTTAACCTACCTATCATGAGTCGCGATGAGCACGTCACGAGTCGCGACGTGCATACAACCCTGTTTTAAAAAATAGGCAAAATTCTTTTTTTAGCCACAATTCAAATCTCCTCCCACCGCTCTTCACCCTCTCCACCACTCTTCCACCAAGCGACCGCCTCTAACAGCCGCCCTCTGTCACTCACAGCCACCACTCCATACCCCCATTACTTCTTACCAAGCTCCACCCACAAATCCACCTAAAATTGTTGAAGAACACATAACCCTAAAATTTTGGGTTTCACTCCTTTCTAATCCTAGGCATCTAAGTGGTTCAATTCTTTAATCTCTTAAGCTTTACTTGTTATTATTATTGACTCAATTATTTTGTGAGATATTGTATGAACTTTTTGCGATACCTTAGGTTAGTTTGATTGATTGGAACATTGTAGATGTTGTTGAATATATTGTGCTTGCAAGTTAAGGATTGTATGAATATTTAGTGTTTACGGCTTGGTTGGATGTAGGATAACATGAATAATCACTTTGAGTGTATTGAGTTGCTCTTATTGGTCTTATGCTTGCATTGCACTATTAATGTTGCTTTTATTGAGAATGGATTGTGGTCTATACTAGATATAAGGCATGTTGGCCCTTGATGAGACTTAGTTGTTATTTGGATAAAATGTTATTGTGCTTTGAAATGGTATTTTGCTTAGGGTAGTTTAGCCATGGGACTTGAATGTGAACATTGTGAATATACTGATGGTGTCTAAACTAATTAGGCATGACTGTGATTTTAATATATAGCATATCCAATTTCAACTATGTGAAAACTTTATGGACTTGAGAATATGGGCATGTTGGACATAATATGGATTGTATGTGCAATTTTGAGTAGAACTTGAACTAGTAGTCTTAAACTTGATTTGGCTTGTGATGATGAACTAGTTTAAGGTTGAGTATGAATTTGCAATATTGCATATACACATATTCCTGTGCATTTGACTTGTTTGTTGTGGTTGTTAGATATAGCCCCTACAAAGAGTCCCAGGGCTCCTCCCCAAGGTGGGCGCACCGCCGCTTCACCACCGGCTCCGGCTCCAGAATCGAGCCATGTACCTTCCCCGTTGGATAAGTACATGGGTTTGACCCAGATCACCGGGTCCTATGCTGAAAGGTGGGAAGCCTAGGTGATTCGTCAACTCAAAGAGACGAGCTTTGTAGACGTACCCATACTATATGCTCTTGGGCTCACCTAGCTTGTCAGATGCCTCCTCGCCAAGGGGGGAATGGTAGGATTCATGAGTAGGAGTGCACCCTCTTATAGGAGATACACGCTAGAGTTCTTATCCACAGCATGAGAGATGATCAACCATGTTGGAGGTACATTTCTTTCCACTTGGATGATATATCTAGGCAAATGTTAGTCTCGCAGATTGAGAAGGAGTTTGGATTTGATACAGTGGAGATACGAGCCAGGCTGGACCCCAGGAGCGATTTATCGAGGATGACATGCAATTTTGGAATGTCATCAACATGAGGCCAAAGAGCTCCCATGACAAGAGCAGTGTCATCATCCACCTTGCACTTTGTTATGTGTACCGACTGTTGGCTAGCACAGTACTTTGCTCGGCGGAGCCGACAAATGTACCAGACAACGGCATTCACTTTCCGTGGCACTTGACCAGTGAGGGACCAAGATATGAGTTATAGGCTGAGTTGTGGATGAAAACGATCGTGGAGGTGGCAGGAAGCCAAAGGAGAAGATTATGGTCGGAGGTGTGATAGGCCTTTTAGCAGAGTACTTAGGATTGGTTCCTCTGGCTGACTTAAGGTGCTTAGGGAGGTGCACTTCCTACCTTACCACTGCTGAGAGGTTAGTTATATTTGAGATGCTCAGTGCCACATGGACCACGGGGCTATTCCACAGGTTGTATAGCGACAGGAAGGTCACATTCATGGCACTTCCTCAGCCCAACAAGACGAAGATGGAATTTGATACACCTCTAGAAGACTTGGCGATTTCACTTGACTCCTCATGCAGAGATGACTTCCAGCGCGAGCTCCATAACCTTGGCCCAGCTTTTGTCCAGCGTGATGATAGAAATCTACCTTTCTCTGAGCGACAGCAGCAACAGTACTCCCACCAGCACTCCCCGCAACCTCCACCAGAGACTGAGCCAATGCAGGAGGAGGATGTGCCACCTCACTACTCCCATCCTCCACCGAACTTCTATAAGAGGATGATGCAGACTATGCAGGATGGATTCCATCGCCAGGACAGCATGATATTGGAGCACAATGTGTTTGTCTCCCAGACCTTGATCGACATGGATAAGGAGATTGATCACCTATCAGCTCGCATCCATGAGATGTAGTCCCAGGAAGGCAGTGTCTTAGGCCCCGATTCGGGAGCAGAGAGGCGGGGAGCTAGGAGGTAGAGGAGCACAGAGTGGCTGGCTCATTATCAGTAGCGCTATTTTGGCAGTGGCCCTTCTTCCTCACATCAGTGATTTGTGAGCACCATATCCTTACCCTTTCCATACTTCGCTTTATACGTTTTTGCCCTATTGTCTACATTGAGGGAAATATAGTGTTCTAAGTGTGGGGAGGGGTATCTACTTTGAGGTGATTGGGGTTGAGGATACTTTTGGAGATACTTTTGCAGAACTATTTTATTTTGTTTTGGATATTTTTCCCTTTTGTTTTGGGATGTTTTTCTTTTAATGTACTTGGATAATGTTAACTTTGATAATTTTCTTATCCTTAACATTTGGAAAGCACTTTGATACTTTTTGGATTGGAGAAACGTGAAATATTTTGAAAAATTTGAAAAAAAATAAAATGAAAAAAAAGAATCCTGCTAAGTTGAAAACACGAGAGGGCATCTTAGGCAACATTGGGGGCCCAGATAGGTCAAAAACTCGAGAGGACGACCTAGGCAAAAATGAGAGGCTAAATGTGTAGAAAAAGGTGAGATGTAAGCCAAAAACAAAAACATGACGTGTGGCTAGGATGAAAACCAGAAAGGGCTTATAGGAAAAATGAGAGAAAATGAGAGAAATGGATAAATGTTAAGTGTTCACTCATTTTTCAGTTTTGGAGTCATAAGGTTGCGGTGGCCATACAGATAGATCGGGTAGCTTGACATCTTGAGGACCTCTTGGGAGTGGAAAATTTAGCGGGAGAAGACGATGTAAGTTATGAAACTCTTGATCGTTAATATGCTTCGTTTTTAGGTTGATATATTGATATAAAGTGGAGCATGTGTTTTGAACCTTATACATGTCTTTAGCTTCACCTTGTATCATTGGATTTGGGATTGTCAATTCGGGATTTTGAGATGTTTTAGGAATAATTGATGGGCTGATATGGTTAGGGTAGATTTAGGAATGGGGGTTGTGGGAAACTTCTCATTTGACTTTAACATTGGGATGTGTGATATTTAGTGTTTTGTGAGCTATTGACTTGGGGAAATAGTAGTTAGGATGTGGGTACGTCATTTCCTTCGTATGCTTGGATCTTTTCTTACTCGAGGGCGAGTAAGGTTTAAGTGTGGGGATGTTTGATATGTCCATTTTATGTGCATAATTTAGTACTGTTTTGGGTCACTTTTGTGCTCTTTTTATTATCAGGAGTTTTTGTTTTACCTTGAAATTCTCTTAGGAAAGGTAAGAGCAACTTTAGGCTCTTTGACCTCTTCTAAGTGGATTTTACGTGACAAGGGAAGAATAAAGAGACATGAAGACTAGAGGCCATTAAAGATCACATTTTCGAAGACATCCTTCGAAGACATGAAGATCGAAGGCCATCGAAGATCATTTTTTGAAGACCTTGAAGACTTGAAAAATGAGAGGAATTACTATGAATATAAATGTTTACCACAATAAGAAGAAAAGAAAACAGGGTTAAATTTTGGCACTCGTTGAGAGTCACGATGAGCTCGTCGCGAGCCCATCGCGAGTCGTGACGAACCCATCGCGATTCACAACGAACCCGTCGCAAGTTGATGTGCCCATTTTATACGGTTATATTAGGGCTTTTGGGATTAACTTTTGTACACTTTTGTACTCTAAATGTGACATTTTACCTTGAAATTATCTAAGGAGGGTTAAAAACGACTTTTACATTTTTATCACCTTTTAGAGAATTTTGTGTGACAAGGTAATTTGTTTGAAGAATTTGAAGAATATCTTTGAAGATTTGAAATTTTGAAGAATTGGAATTGAGCTTTTTGAAGACATGAAGAAGTGGAGAAGTGAAGAGAAGAGAAGGATATGAGATATAAAAGAGAAAGAAGAAAAAAATGCTGAAAATTGCATCTGTCGCGAGCACGTCGCGACTCGCGATGGACGGGTGGTCTAAATTTCTTCTTGATTTTTGTGCTATAAATACTCCCCTTATCTTCTCCTCTTCAGCAGCTTTTGCCTAGCTCATTCTTCTGCATTTTTGGGCTTAGAAACCCTAGGTTTTATCCTCTTTCTTTTCTTAGTTTTTGTAGTTTAATTATGTCTTTTAGTTCTATAGCTTAGTTTTATCTTGGGAGCAAAGGATTGAAGCTTCCATTTCTATGTAGTAAGAACCATTATATCTATCTATTTGGTGTTTTTGCTATTATGCATTTATTGAGCTTTGAATGTTAATTGTTAATTTCATTGATGTTGTTGGGAGCTTAAGTATATGAATTGCTTGTATGATTGCTTGTTAGGGTTGGGAGAAAGTAGCTAATTCTCCTATCTTTTAATGTGGAATCCAAGAGTATGAGTTAGAGCTTCTTAAATGATGTTGGTGTGTTGATAATTGCTAGATGAATGTGATGATGTCGAACTCGTTGTCATGTTTCTTTTAGGTAGCAAATGAGAGAAGCATATGAATGTCAATCGTTCTTGACTAATCTTGTGTAAATGCATGAATTGGTTAAATGCTTAGATACGGTGTAGTATTTATAAGTGTTGCCAAGCTTGTTGATTCTTTGTGCTAAATGCCATCAATGGGATACTCTTAGTCCTAAGGGAGTCATTGGTGAGGTTTGACAAGAGATGTCGAATTCACTCTTGCAAACTACTATCTAAGAAGGATAGAAGATTTATCTTCACAACAAGTAGTTGAAGTAGTGAATAGATTGTTTCACTCGTTCTTGAAGCCTTTGTTATTTAGCATTTGTGTATTCTTGATGCTATGTTTCACTTCATCTATGTCATATGTTGTTTGAGAATAGGAAGTGTTTTTATGATTGAAGTGTTCGGGTGTTAGGAAAGTGACGAATTCCTTAGCTCCTTTGCATGAAAATCTATGAACATGAACTTAGAACTTCTTGTGCATAATGTGTTGTGATTCTGTCTCGATAAGTATGTTAATGTTAAGTCAAGTAATGAATGTGATAGAATGAGTGAATGGTTCAATGATCTACATTTGGTTTGGAAGTGGATATCCATTGCCCCCAAGGCTTTATCTTTGTAGTTTTAAAACCCCTTTTCTTAGTTTTGTTTGATGATAGCATAGTTACTTAACCTTGCTAGTTATCTTGTCTTTTTAATTTCATAACTTCGTACAATCAACCATCCAAACCCCCCCCCCATTTACATGTTTTTATATGTATGTATATATATCTACTTCTAGCCTAATATCAACCTTTTGTGCCTAAACGCTTATGAAGATCCCTCTTCTTCGTGGATGACCCCAACTTGCCGCTATCTACTTAGTTGTAGATAGTAAGCATAAAAGGGCTTATAAATATTAACTTTGAGAGGTACGATGACGGCCTCCCAAATTTTGGCGCCGCTGCTGGGGAAGAGGCGTTTATTTTTAAGTGTTTAGGTGTATTTGGTTGCACATTAGCTAGTTGTTTTTATTTTCCACTCCTTGGTGGTTGTTTTTGTTCAGAGTAGGTATTGCTTGAGTTCGTGGTGAGTTTTATCGAGAACACTTGCAATATGATTTCGGACTTTTGAAAAAAAAATAATTTTTAAATGGAGCGTCTCACCTTGAGGGAACTCATGATGAGAAGAGAGGCTCAACAAGCAAGGTTTTGTAGGATGTGTCATTCCGACCATCCTACCGAATCTTGCCATTTGTTGTGGGAGGAGCACTATGAGGGAGAAAGAACCCTTGGTTTCCAAAACCAAGGATATTATGAAGAGTGCTACCAAGAGGTAGGAGATGTTGGTTTTCAAGGGCAAGAAGCTCAAGAATGGTATCCATACCACAATCCGTACAATCCGGAATGGAGTGGTAGTCTAGATTGGTGGTATGAGAATGAGCCAGAAAACCAACAATACGAGTAAACTAGTTGACCATCACCACCTTATACCATACCCCAAAACCAATCTCAACAAGGACGTTTAAGTTTGACACGTGAGGAAGTCATGAATACAATAGCAAACTTGAACTCCTTTACTAGTGAGGAGCCGGACACTCGGCTCTCCTCTAGTGTTGAGGCTATTGAGGGGCATGTGAGGAGTATATTAGAAGTGTTGGCCCAAATGGAGGCTCGTGATTCCGAAAATACACCATCCCAAATTGAACTCGAGGATTCGGTGAGTGAGGTCACCATAGGAAATGATTTTGAGTTCGAAGGGGATGAGGAGTTGGTTGTTGAGGATAGAAAAATGGAGGAAGAGGTGATCGTGCTACATTTATTAGCACCGTCACCCCTTCTCCTACCTAGTGAACCAACTCTATCATTTTTGGAAGTTTTGAGAGAGACGAGAGAGGAGCCGGAAGATTATCCCAAGTCTCTTAACCACTCAACCCCCTTCAAATCTTCTCCACCTCAACAAAACTTTCCTCTTGAAAGTTTTGTACCCCCACCTCTCTACTTTTGGAAGCTCATGGTGAGGGGGTTCAAGCCTTCACCATATGGATAACATTAGGGTCGTGCTGACGACCTTAAATATACGGTGCTTTGTCGTGCCGATGACGTAAATAAATTCGGCCTTTGTTTTAGTTTTTATTGTTTAGTTTTTGTTATTTAGTCTTGTTCTTTTTATTGTGTGTTTCTCTATAATTTTGTAGCAAAGTGTAGCATATTGCATTGGAGGAAATGAAGGAATGATATCCGTAAGTGAGGGAAAAGAGCTTGGTAAGAAATGTTTTTTTCCAAGTGCTGGGAAACCCTGTCATCGCAAGTCGCGATGGCCTCGTCGCGAGTCACGACGAACAGGGGAGCAAAATCCATTCCTAGCACCAGCTTTCCGCGAGCCGCGATAACGTCGCAACGACCCATCGCGAGTCAATGGGGAGGTCGCGAGCCGCAACATGATCAGAAATTTTGTGCTGAAATTCCACTCCCGGCCTCAACATTCTGCGAGCTGCGACGGCCTCGCGACGGACCATTTCGAGTCGCGACGTGATCAGAAATGTTGTGTTAAAATTCAGCTCCCGGCCTTGACATTCCGCGAGCCGCGACGGCCTCGCGATGGACTATCGCGAGTCGTGACGAGACTGTCGTAAGTCATGACCAAGCCTTCCATACCCATCGCGAGTCATGTTGTATACATCGCGAGTCGCGATGGCGTGTTGCTCAATTTTTTTAAAAAATCTTCAATCTTCTCCATTTCGCCGCCTCTCACCATTTCACCTCCGCTCATTCCTCCACCATCCTGCATATATCGACATATGAACATTATTTCATCTTTATAGTATTTTTGTTGATTGTAGTATGCCGACTACATCATTGTGACTGTAATTGCATATCCTATAATGATGCTTGTATATGTGCCGATATATGTTGGATATTTTTAATGGATAATCTTGTAGTGGTGGTTGCAGGGTGGATTGGTTGTTATTCGAGAATACAATGGTTATTAATTCTCTATGCTAAACCTAGTATTACAAATTCTTATGTACTTGTGAGTTTGATGTTATTCTCTGTGGTGTAGTCTTGATCAAACGGCGCTAAGGAGGCAATGTTATGCTCGAAGGGTGAGTTCGTCTACGGCATTTTGGCTCCCCTTTCGGCTCCGACACCAATGGCAGGACCGAGTCTATACAAGTGCATGGGATTGCGCCATATCACCGGCGACTACGCGGATAAACGGGTGTCACTCTACCTCTTGCCTTGAATTTTTACTGTTCTTGCCTTACATGTTTACATTGAGGGCAATGTAATATTTCAATGCATGTTAGCTTGATTTGGAATGCTTTTTGCTACTTTTGATTAGAAAAACATGAAAAATAAATAGTAAAAAAAAGAGAAAAGAAAACCCGCTAAGTTGAAAACTCGAGAGGGCAACTTAGGCAACATTGGGGGCCCGGATAGGTCGAAAACCTGAAAGGGCGGCCTAGGAAAAAATGAGCGGCTACAATGTGCGGAAAAGGGTGAGATGTGAGCCAAAGAAACATAATGTGTGGCTAGGATGAAAACTCGAAAGAGCTCCTAGGCAAAATGAGAGAAAGCGAGAGAAATTGAAAAATGCTATGATTTCACTCATTTGCCGGCGTTGGAGTCAAAAGGTTGCGGTTGTCATACGGATGGATCGGGTAGCTCAACATCTAGAGACCTCTTGGGATTGGGTAACTTAGCGGGTTAGGAAACAGAGTATGATTATGAAATTCTTGATGGCTTTATACTTCATTTTTGGTTGATATATTGGTATTAGGTGAAGCATGTGTTTGAACCTCCTATATGGTTTTAGCTTCATTTTATGTCATTGGTTTTTGGTTGATATATTGGCATTAAGTGAAGTATGTGCTTAAACCTCTTAAATGGTTTTAACTTCATTTTATGTCATTGGACTTTGGGAATATCAATTCGGGACTTTGAAACATTTTTATGGGTAGTGAATTGATAAGTGGTAGGTTTGGTTAGATTTAGGATTGGGGTTGTGTGTGTGAAAAATTCTCATGTGAGCTTTGGTTTTGGGATTCATGATATTGAGAGTTTTTTTTTGTGAGGCTTTGATTGGGGGAATATTAGTTTAGGATATTGACATATAAATTCCTCCGTGTGCTTGAATCTTTTCTTACTCGAGGGCGAGTAAGCTTTAAGTGCGCAGAGGTTTGATGTGCCCATTTTATACGGTTATATTAGGGCTTTTGGGATTAACTTTTGTACACTTTTGTGCTCTAAATGTGACATTTTACCTTGAAATTATCTAAGGAGGGTTAAAAATGACTTTTACGTTTTTATCACCTTTTAGAGAATTTTGTGTGACAAGTTAATTTGTTTGAAGAATTTGAAAACTTTGAAGACTTTGAAGAATATCTTTGAATATTTAAAGATTCGAGGACTTGGATTTGAGCTTTTTGAAGACATGAAGAAGTGGAGAAGTGAAGAGAAGAGAAGGATATGAGATATAAAAGAGAAAGAAGAAAAAAATGCTGAAAATTGCATCTGTCGCGAGCACGTCGCGACTCGCGATGGACGGGTGGTCTAAATTTCTTCTTGATTTTTGTGCTATAAATACTCCCCTTATCTTCTCCTCTTCAGCAGCTTTTGCCTAGCTCATTCTTCTGCATTTTTGGGCTTAGAAACCCTAGGTTTTATCCTCTTTCTTTTCTTAGTTTTTGTAGTTTAATTATGTCTTTTAGTTCTATAGCTTAGTTTTATCTTGGGAGCAAAGGATTGAAGCTTCCATTTCTATGTAGTAAGAACCATTATATCTATCTATTTGGTGTTTTTGCTATTATGCATTTATTGAGCTTTGAATGTTAATTGTTAATTTCATTGATGTTGTTGGGAGCTTAAGTATATGAATTGCTTGTATGATTGCTTGTTAGGGTTGGGAGAAAGTAGCTAATTCTCCTATCTTTTAATGTGGAATCCAAGAGTATGAGTTAGAGCTTCTTAAATGATGTTGGTGTGTTGATAATTGCTAGATGAATGTGATGATGTCGAACTCGTTGTCATGTTTCTTTTAGGTAGCAAATGAGAGAAGCATATGAATGTCAATCGTTCTTGACTAATCTTGTGTAAATGCATGAATTGGTTAAATGCTTAGATACGGTGTAGTATTTATAAGTGTTGCCAAGCTTGTTGATTCTTTGTGCTAAATGCCATCAATGGGATACTCTTAGTCCTAAGGGAGTCATTGGTGAGGTTTGACAAGAGATGTCGAATTCACTCTTGCAAACTACTATCTAAGAAGGATAGAAGATTTATCTTCACAACAAGTAGTTGAAGTAGTGAATAGATTGTTTCACTCGTTCTTGAAGCCTTTGTTATTTAGCATTTGTGTATTCTTGATGCTATGTTTCACTTCATCTATGTCATATGTTGTTTGAGAATAGGAAGTGTTTTTATGATTGAAGTGTTCGGGTGTTAGGAAAGTGACGAATTCCTTAGCTCCTTTGCATGAAAATCTATGAACATGAACTTAGAACTTCTTGTGCATAATGTGTTGTGATTCTGTCTCGATAAGTATGTTAATGTTAAGTCAAGTAATGAATGTGATAGAATGAGTGAATGGTTCAATGATCTACATTTGGTTTGGAAGTGGATATCCATTGCCCCCAAGGCTTTATCTTTGTAGTTTTAAAACCCCTTTTCTTAGTTTAGTTTGATGATTAGCATAGTTACTTAACCTTGCTAGTTATCTTTTCTTTTTAATTTCATAACTTAGGACAATCAACCATCCAAACCCCCCCCCCCCATTTACATGCTTTATATGTATGTATATATCTCTATTTCTAGCCTAATATCAACCTTTTGTGCCTAAACACTTAGGAAGATCCCTCTTCTTCGTGGACAACCCAGACTTGCCGCTATCTACTTAGTTGTAGATAGTAAGCATAAAAGGGCTTATAAATATTAACTTTGAGAGGTACGGCGACGGCCTCCAACAAGTCACGACCAACGGATGGCCTGAATCTAACCTTATCCTTTTTGTATTATAGATAGAACTCTCTTTCCTCTCATTCATATCTTCTTCATCTGCATATTTGGTACTGTTTCAATCCCTATTTTCTTCCATTTTCATCTTTGAATTCTCTTGTATTATGTTTGGTTTATTAGCATTAATTAGTATGAACTCTTGTAGCTAAATCTAGTTCTTGGGAGTAATTGATTGAAGCTTCCAAGATCATGTAGTAAGATTCTATGTTTGCTCATTTATGAACATTTATTGGAGAGCATTTATTATACCATTAATGGTGTGATTTACTTCATTTATATCATGGGTTGTAAGAGTATATGAAAGGTTTGTAAGATTGAAATGTTAGAGTGTTAGGAATGTTGCAAATTTCTTAACTCATTTGATATGGAAATCCAAAAGCATGGATTTAGAACTTCTTGTGTATAATATGTGGTAACTCTTACTAGATGAGTATATTAATGTGGTTTGTTTTCATATTTGTCACATGGATGCAAAGAAAGGTTGAACCTTGAATGTTGTTTGTTCTAAGTTTAACCTAATAAATGCTTTGTTTGGTTAAATGACTATGTCTTTGGTAGAAGACTTGTTGTTATAAAACCTATGGTCGTTTGGGTGAAATGCCATTGATGAAATACCCCTATGATGTTGTTTGTCTAGGGTGATCATCAATGAGGTTTGCAAATGGTCGTTGTTTGTCTTTGCAAACTACTCTTAAGGAGGAATGAATGTTGATCTTTGAATGAGAAGTAACATTCCCCATAGACAATAAATGTAATTGAATGAGTGAATGAATCAATGAACTATATGAAGTTTGGAAGTGGAAGTCGAATGCCCCCAAGGCTCCGTTAATTATCATTTACATTATATATTTAGTTGTATTGCATAATTAGCATAGTTCTCTTTCTTTGCTAGTTGTTGTATTTCAATTTGATAACTTAGGATAAAAAACCAACCAAACCCCCCATTTTGTTTACATGTTTTTATATGTATCTATGTATACATATTCTTAGTATGTTTTTTCCTATATATATGTTTAAACACTTGAAAAGATCTCTCTTCTCGTGGACGACTCCGACTTGCCATTATCTACTTAATTGTAGATAGGAAGCATTAGGGCTTGAAAGTATTAACTTTGAGAGGTACGACGACGACCTCCTAAAACACTCTACCATATACCCCTTTGCCCCTTAAAGTGATTGCACAGTTTGCCATTCACTGCAATCGAGAAAGAAGACGTTCTCACACACGACATAATCCTGTCCTTTAGTCTCTCCGGAAAGCCCAGTCCAAGTAAAAATTCTTCCAAGAATTCCCTAGAGACCGTGTCAAAGGCTTTCTACAAATCCACCATAATCATCACCTTGAAAAATTTCACAGTCTTCCATACCCGCAGACAAATTTCTACGCCAGCATGACATTATCCGTTAAGTTCCTGCTCTTTACAAAGGCTCCCTGGCGCGAATAAATTATCCAGGGTAATATGCCTTCCAGTCTATTCGCTATGATTTTTGTAATGATCTTGTAGACTACATTACAGCAAGCAATTGGTCTAAATCTCCCACCTTAAGATTGTTTGTTTTCTTCGGTATGAGGGCTACCAAAGTGTGATTTAGCTGCGCCAATATACTGCCCGTCTCAAAGAATTCTAGAACCACACCCGTGATTTCCGTTCCCACAATATCCCACTAATTTTTAAAGAGCCTTGCAGTGTACCCATCCAGTCCTGGTGCCTTGTCATCATTCATTGCAAATAGCGCCACTTTTACCTCATAACTCAAAATATCCCAGTTCAAGAATGCCCTATCTATATCTATCAATGTTAGACCCAAACATATTACAACTTGATCAATGGAGACCCTTTCCTGAACCGTGCCAAAGAGACCCTTGTAGAAATTCGCAAATAAATCACCCTTTCACACATTGGAAGTGACAATACGATTGTCTCCATCCAGAATAGCCGGTATACCTCCACCCTTCCTTTCCAAAACCACTTGATGGAAATAAGATGATCCCTTGTCCGCCATAGTGATATGATTAATCTTGCCTTTCTGAGAGAGAAAAGATGACTCCCCTAAATAGTAGAATAGTGCATGTTTCTTCAACTTTCTCAACTCTCCAATATCTTGAGCTGAAGCAATCAGTGCATCAAAATTGATAAAGGCATCACTATAGTCTTTATCCGCCCTCCTTACCTTTTCCGATATGTGGTTATAATCTTTCTTCCCCAACTCTTTCAAAGGTCGTTTTAACCTTGAAAGTTTTCTATAGACCAAATACTGCTTTGTACCTTCAACCTGCAGATTCCAGAAGTCCTCCACTATTTTCTTGCAGTCCGGATGACTTAACCACATATTTTGCAACCAGAAAGGTCTCTGCATGTTGTCTATTTCCTGCGCCATACTAATAACCATTGGAAAATGACCAAATTAAGTGGACATGGGCAAAAAACTTGTGCGACAGGCATCTACATCCCAGCCGTGATTCAGTAATACACGGTCTAATTTCCTCTAAGTTTTCCAATCTTCAATATGCCATGTTAAATGTTTGCCAATTGAAGGTGCATCTCTCAACCCGCATTTCGTACAAGCATCTTGAAACTTCCTTATTGGGTACAGACTTGGAACCGTGGCATCGTGGTGATCATTTAGACTTAAAACTGCATTAAAGTCTACAAGGATTGTCCATATTCTCTCCAAATGACTTAAGTTCAGCCCATAGTGGTTGGCGTGATGCCTTACTTTCACTATGACCATAAACAAAAGTGCATAAAAACTCCACACCAGATGATAGGTTGGTCACTTTTAGATGAATACATTGAGGAATCTTCCCTAGGACATCAACCTTGTAACCTTTCAGATCATAGATGATCAATATTTTTGAATTTGGCTATGAATCAAATTTATGGGTATGTTTCCAACCCTTGAAGTTCTTCAAGGAAATACTCAATGCTTTCTCCTCCAATTTTGTTTCCAATAGAATACAAAGGCCTACTTTGTTTTTGGAGATGATCCCTTTAACCCATCTCTGCCTTACAAGGGCTGACAAACCCCTGACATTCATCGAGGCTGTATTCATTGAGGAACCGAGGTCCCTTTTAGCTTTGGACCGCCGCTTTCATTAGAGTTATTTCCTGAACTACCCAAATGACATCTTATAGCACTTAAAAGTCGTTGAGCAAGGAATACGTGAACGACTCTTACTCTAAGCTCTAGTGGTGGCACTTGAACCAGGAGGAGGCCTACTTTTACTTCTATTCAACCGTGGAATTTTTGAGCCCCTAACCTCTGGATGGATCATTTGAGTGGGTAATTTTCCAGCCCCAGAGATAGGCTCGTCATCATCTTCTAATGCTGGTTGTTCCACCGTTTTCCCATCTTTTGCGCCACAGTTTTGTTTACTAGCGCTACCTTCTGTGCTACAGTTTTTCCTAGCGCTGGAGCTACGATCAGCACTACGCCCTTGGTGGGTTTCCTGACGGCCCCTAGAGCCTTCATGTCTGGCACTACTTTCCTTCTCAGTGCCTTGGTTTCCCGCTTCTGCCATCTCGCATGTGCCATAGCTTACCGCATCTGGCAGCTGCCCAGTACCACAGTTTGTGATGCCAGCCAGCTGCACAACACCACGGTTTGGCGTATCCATCGCCTGTCTCATGAATTACACCCTTAGACCTTTGTTTTCATTTTTATCAACCTTTTTATGTGATTAGGATGCATTTCCCCTTCCTTCTTCTTTCAGCAACATCTGTACTGCCCCCACCTTGGACCGATTCCGAACTTGGGGCATCTTCAATGTTTTGTTCATGCATTTTCTTCACCTAAACATGATGCTTACTTCCAACATTTTGTCTGTCATTTTTCCGTGTTTCATCACCATGTTTTGTAGCCAATTCCGCATGTAATCTTCCCCCTTCCTCTTTATTTTTCCAGAATTCTTCACACCCTTCCATTAGATGAGTATTTTCTCCACAGTTTGGGCACCAAGATCGGCAATAATCATAGATTATTTTTTGAGTGTGGATATCACCACTTAGTACTCAAAAAATAACCTTCTCCTTCAATACCTTGGAAGTGTCTATCCAAACTAAGAGGCGGGCATAGTAACCTCTTAATTCTAAAGTACCATTGTCCATGAGAATAGGTTCACCAATGGAGGTTGCTATCTTTTCCAACGCCTTTTTGTTCCAATAACCCTTAGGCAGATGCTCCATCTGTATCCATATTAGCTTAATGGCCTGGATTTTCATATCAAAGTTTCCTATCTCAGCGATCTCCATTATGAACAGTTTCTTACAATTTAGATAGTGATCAGGACCCTTCATCACTGCATCTTTATCCTCTGCACTGTTAAACATGAACATGATAAATCCATTTAACTTCATCTGGACCGTACAAGTAACCATCCATTTAGCCACTAGTAATGTCCGAATGGCATACACTTCTGGAAAGAAACTTGGGAAGACCCCTAAAAAACCATAGAATGGCTTGTGATAGGCCATGTTGATCTCCTCTTCTGTAAGAACAAAATCAATGACATCTCCACTATTTTTGACAGTTTCAATGTTTGATTTCTCCATGAGCATATTTGGATCATCCCAGTGCCTTTTTTTCTCCAATAATAGATCATCCTACTTTCTAGGCCGTAAGCTCAGATTTTGATATTCTTGGCCATCATCGGCCTGGTCTAGAATTTTCACCTTTTTCTTCCTCTTGTTTAACTTCTTTTTGCAATTCATGGTAGCAAACGATGAAGCACCATTCACATTCATATTGACCAATGAACAATAACAGGAAAATAAGGGAAACAATCCGACTAACGTATCAGATGCACATAGGGAGACTAACGTATCTCCCCACACCACACAAAAAATCCACACCAAACAAATACTTCTAACTAAACCTAGTAAATTCCAGAAAAATCACTAGAAAATAAAGGTTCAGCAAAGATTTACACAAACTAGAGTAACCGCGGCTTGATCTACCAAGTAGCTGCAAACTGCAAGGAAATTGCTAAACCCTATGAACGGAAAATTTTTATTGCCGCACCTCCTCTTCAAGAAATTTGATCAAGAACTCTGTGATTTGATTAAATTTATGGTGAAAATTTTAATCAAACCCATTTATGCAATTGCCGAAAACCAAAATCTTAACAAGTTTGGATTTTGTTTGATCTTCACCGCTCCACGAATCCACCCGAGTCTAAGGCAACATGAACAACACCAAATCCAATGAAAGATCGGATCTTGAACATGTGTAGAATATTTTACACCTCTACTCGTCCTTTGATGGAATGATCCCCACCAAATTTAAGTAAAAACACCAAAAGGATCAAAACCGCAAGGGTTTACAACCACAGATTGTGACGCAAACCGTGCTGATGATTACTTCCAAGTCGATCCAAATCCGTAGAACTTTAAAACCCTCGTTATAAACCCTTGCTCCTAAAAGAAAATAAGACAAAAAAACTTACATGAATTTTACATGATTATGTGTGGAATCCATAGGAGAAACCGTTTAATCATGATCCATCGGTGAAAAGTTAATGAAATTGAAGAAATTTGCCTTTAAAGAATGAAGGAAAAGCTACGCCTTTTTCTTCTTTTTTTGTCCAAAGCTTTTTTTCTTTTTCTCTGAGAGCTCTTTTGATGGTAAAATGGTAAATACAAAAGCCGTGGAACGTCCAAGTGGATGCCTTGGAAGTGCAACCTTCTGTAATACAATGTGGTTCCTACTAACCCCAAGCTAACTATTGATAAGCTGGGGTAGACTACATGCATATCCCTATAGTGAATGGGAAAATTAGAGGATAAAGAAAGATATATTGAAAAGAGGTGAAAACAAATTCACTACCCAATTCCAAGATACCGCTTCTACCTCATGCATGCAAGACCTTCTATACCAGCTGAGAAATGGATTTTGCATAAATGCGAGTTAATATTGGGATTCCAATCCAAACCTATACATACCAACCAGAGAGGGTACTGGCTCTACTTGCATAAAATGTTGTCATCCTATGCGCTCCCGAGGTTAGTGGTCTTGGGTCTTCTAAACCGTGACAAAAAAGGTCGCCACAAGGTAATGTTATCCTGGGTCTTTAAAAACCATGGCCGTGTAGCCGAGAATGGGGTGTTTTTTACTCCATTTCTAATGCAGCCGAGAGTAGTGTACTGGGGTCTTGAATGTAGAAGTCTTGTGTGCTACAAAAAACTGAAGCTGGGATCGCCTATGTGCCATTGTTCGGCATGATGGGATAGATTCTACGATATACCCTCCTAAGGTGGAGAAAGAGGAGTGTTATTGGCCTTCAATACATTCTCTTTCCATGTTTATATTGGGGGCAAGAGCGAGAAGAGGCATTGCCGAGTGCTCTTGTGAGTCCCGCCTGAAAATTCATAGAATAAATTTGGAGAACAGACACAACTTGTATTGCGTGTGCCTAGCGGGGTGGTTATGTAACCGCCTATTCCATTTTGCGCCAATGGACACCTTTATGCCTATTTAACACATAGTGTTACGTGAGTATATAGTGCGTCAATGCTTTCATCAAAATCGTAGTAACAACCTAGGCTAGGAAGAGCATGAGAGGAAGGTACATTCCAACCATGTTTCCTTCTGCTATGAATCGTAGTAACAACCTTCTCCGTCAATTCCTTAATAGTAAGTTACATACTAGCCACCCCGAAGAATGATAAATATAGTATCACCATTCGCACTAAAAAAATATTATGGGCAAGACCTTCTGGTTGGATTACATGCCCAGACACAGGTGTACATTAAAAGGAACCGTACAACCCGTGATGTAGTAAAATCGTAGAGTCAACCTGTATTGTTGCCAGAAAACTATGATGACATAGGACCGTGATGCCAGAAAACCATAGCACCGGCTTGCATTGTCGCCAGAAAACCAAGGCGCCAGAAGACCGTGGTGCCAGAAAACCATTGCACCAGCCTGCATTGATGGCAGAAAATCATGGCTCCAGAAAACCATTTCGTTAGAAAACCCTAATGCTAGAAAACCATTGTGCCAGAAAACCGTGGCTCTGGTCTGAATTGTTGCTAGGAAATTGTGGCGCCAGGAGATCTTGCTCCAGAGAACCATGGCGCCAAAAAGTTGTGACGTCGAAAAACCGTGGTGCCAGCATACTTTATTGCCAGAAAACTGTGGCATCATATGACCGCTACGCCATAATCTTCTCCAGAAAACCATAGTGTTAGCCTGCATTGGTGCCAGGGAACTGTGTCCCCAGCCTTCATTAGCGCCCGAGATCCGAGATACCTACTTGTATTTCCACCAAAAACCGTGATGCCAGCCTGAATTAGCGCTAGTAAGCTGCGCTGCCATATAACCTTGGGCTGATCAGTACATATGCTTCTCCGAAAAAATATGGTTTAACACCATGTAACAATCGCTTTTGATGAGTTTTATAACCTCACCAAGCTTGGTTGAATGCCGTCATGTATCACACTATTTCTTTCACTCCAAATATGGTAAATTGTTGTGATTAATGCCAAAGGACCAAGCTTCTTTCTAAGTTTAGAGCCTTTTACTTTCCTTTTGATCCACTTTTCGGAACTTGGAATTGATAAAGTCCTTCTCCTTAGCCCAATCCATTGCCTTACCTTACTCCACACAGTTTGGGAGAAATCACACCAAAAGAATAAATGATTGTTTGATTCCACTTCAAGGTTGCAAAGTGAACATATACGGTCCGTGTGCTCATCTCCACCATCCCAATACTTATCTTTAGTTTGCAATCTACCAAGAGTAGCTAACTATGCAATGAATGAGAATTTTGGTGGAATAAAGCCCCTCCAAATGGTGTTAAACAACCTTTCTCTTAATTGGTTTGGTTGCTCATAGACTCTCGGGAACCTTTGGCGATGTATAAAGTTGTAGACCATTTTGATGAGCTTACCTAAGCCAGCCCAAGTGCTTAGAGTACTCCTCAACTCCACAAAGTTTCTGCCAAACAAGAATTTAAGTTCATCTCCTAAGCTACAAATGTCACCAAAGTAGCTCGAGAACCTATCACTGAGTCTACCATTTGCAATTCATGGGTTGATCCACCAAAGTCCGTCAGTTTATAGGTAAAAGGCATGAATCCATTTCAACCACAGGTTGTCTTTCTTTGTGTGAATGTGGCTGTGGTAGCCCTATTCCAAGTGAAGAAATCCCTTAGGTCAAGACCTCCATTTGATTTTGGTGTGCATAATTTTTTTCCAAGAAACCTTGCTCTCGTGCTTACCTCCCCATAAAAACCATCTGCACTTTTTTTTCAATAGTTTCCATGACTGCCTTTTGGATGATGAAATTATTGATCCAAAATCCGGCAATGCCCCCAACTATGGACTTCACCGACTCCAATTTCCCCGCATACGAGAGAGTATAAACCTTCCACTTAGCAATTTCCGAATCAACTTTTCCAAGAAATACACCGAATTGAGTGACCTTAAATTTGCTAGCATCAATTGAAACTCCGAGATATCTCATCGGGGAAGTAGCCCATGGAATCCTCATTGATTCCCGCTCCAAAAAACTTTGACTTAGCCACATTAATGAATAGCCTGGAAGTTTGATCAAAGTCATTTAGGGCCTTCATAAGTATGTGCACTGAATCTGTGTTCGCTTTGGAGAAAATCATAATATTATCCGTAAAGGCAAGGTGAGTAATCTTGAGCACTTCACACCTCAGGTGGTATATAAAGTGCTTAGATTTAACTATCTTCTTTAAAAGTACTCTATGAAAATCACAAAAAGAACGGTAGATAGGGGATCTCATTTCCTTATTCCCCTTTGCCCCTTGAAGTGATCACAAATTTTACCATTAATCGCATTTGAGAAAGAGGTCGAGTTCACACAAGCCATGATTCTATCCTTCAATAACTCCAAAAATCTTAGACCAATTAGCATCTCTTCTATGAAATCCCAAGAAACCATGTCAAATGCTTTTTGCAAATCCACCATTATCATGCACCTAGGTGATGTTCTTACCTTTCCATCGCCACGAAAAAACTCTTGAGCCAATAGAACGTTAACCGAAAAATTTCTCCCCTTCATAAAAGCCCCTTAGCATGGATCAATGAGGATGGGTAAAATATTTCCCAACCTATTTGCAATGATCTTGGTGATGATTTTATATAGCACGTTACAAAAAGCTATAGGCCAAAAACCCCCCACCTTTATATTGCCATTCTTCTTGGGTATGAGAGCAATGGATGTGTGATTGAGTTGTGTGAGAAACATATCCTAAGCAAAGAACTCCAAAAAAGCCTCCGTAATTTCTCCACCAACTATGTCCCATTGTGTTTTTGAAGAAACCATCCGTATAACTATCCAGACCCGGTGCTTTATTTTCATCCATGTAGAACAATGCAACTTTTACTTCGTGCCTTAAAATATTTTGCCCCAAAAAGGCTCTATCTTCATCACTCAAGATTGGACCCGAGAGTATGACATCTTCTTTAATGGAAACACTGTCTCTTTCAGTGCCAAAAAGCCCCTTGTAATATTCGGCAAAGAGTTCACCCTTCCTCGCATTCGATGTGAAAATACGGTTTTCACTATCCATGATTGCTGGAAAACCTCTACCTTTCCTTCCGGTCACCATTTTATAGAAGTAAGATGTGCCCTTATCTGCCATAGTGATGTGATTTATTTTACCTTTTTGAGAGAGAAAATAATATTTTGCATGGTAGTAGGAGAGAGCTTGCTTCTTTAACCTCCTAAATTCTTCTATTTCATGCGCCATAGAACTTAGGACATCCAATCTCAAATGGCATCACTATATTCCTTGTTTTCCAACCTAGTGTGATTGGAGTCTCTCTTTCCCAACACCTTAAGGGGACCTTTTAACCTTGAGAGTTTGCAACACATCGAATATTGTTTGAAATCGTCCACATGAGGCCTCCAATAATCCTCCACTATTTGAGAACAATTCGGATGTAGTAACCACATATTCTGTACTCATAAAGGCTTTTTTTTCTTTCAATCTCTTGGGACATGGACATCACAAACGGAGAGTGATCCGAATGTGAAGAAATTGGCAAGAATGTTGTTCTACATGCTTGGTTGTCCCAACGGTGGATAAGTAGCACTCGGTCAAGTTTCCTTCTTAATCTCCAATCCGCACTATGCCATGTAAAGCATTCGCCATCAAATGGTGTGTCCCTCAGCCCGCATTTAGTACTGGCATCTTGGAACTCTAACATCGAGTAAAAGCTAGGAACTGTGATTCCAAGATGATCATTAACATTAAGGATTGCGTTAAAATCTCCCAAAACCATCCATAGTCTTCTCAAATTTGCACCATAATCTTTAAGTTCATCCCATAAAGGTTGCCTAGCCTTCCTTCCTTTTCTATGGCCATACACAAAAGTTCCCAAAAATTGCATTCCCAAGGATAGATGATGTACTTTTAGGTGAATACATTGCAGCATTCTCCCAATGACTTCCACCCTATGAGTTCTCAGATCCCAAATGACTAATATCCTTGAATTTGGCCAAAGATCAAAATTATGAGTATGCTTCCACCCTTTGAAATTTTTAAGAAAAATATTCAAAACCTTATCCTCCAATTTTGTCTCTAACAAACCGTAAAGCCCTACATTGTTTTCGGAGATGATCCCCTTGACCCATCTCCTTTTTGCAGGGGCGTTGAAACCCCTGGCATTCATGCATGTTGTATTCATTTAGGGACCAAGGTCCCTTTTGGCTTCTGACCGCCGCCATGTTTTGAACTATTTCTTTAGCTATTAGAGTTTCTGATAGAAGCACTCATGATACATTGATAGGGCCTTTGTACACCTTCGGGTGCCAGTATTCGAGTTTTGCTCTTGCTAGGACTTCTAGTAACACCGCCCGTGCCAATAGGCAGGTTGCTCTTGCTCTTACCCACCCATGGAATTTTAGAAGCTCTAGCCGTGGGATGGATCATTGTTATGGGGATTTGACTAGAACCTTGTAGCTCTATGTCATCACCTCCAAATGCCGGCTTTGTGCTAGTTCCACGGTTTTGGTTTCCCTTGCGATAGTTTTTTCTGGCTCGGCCTTATGACCGTTTTTACTTGACTCAGCATGGACACTTCCAACATTAAACTCCCTATGAGCATAGACCAAATTTATGGCCATTCTATCATTTCTTTTCTCCACCCGAGCTCCTTTCTTTTGTTCCGAGACAACAACTATTTCCTTGCCTTTTAGTTTCCTCTCCTTAGCTTCCATTGCTTAGGTTCGGGTAGCCTTTGCCTTAGCATTCTAGAAATTATCACAAATCTTCATTAAGTAAGCATTTTCACCACAATTCAGGCACCATGGTGGACAATAGTCATAAATAATTTTCTGGGCATGCATATCACCATTTGATTTGTGAAAAACCACCTTCTCCTTACGCCTTTTTGATGTATCAACTTGGACTAAGAGTTGGGCATAATATCCTCTTAGCTCAAGTGTGCCATTGTCCATGAGGATAGGCTCACCTATACAGGAAGCAATTTTTCCAGGTACCTTTTTGTGCCAAAACCATGTTGGTAGTTGGTCCATTCTAATCCAAATGGGTTTCAAGGCTTGAACTCGCATATCAAAATTTCCTGTCTCCGGGATTTCATGAATGAAAAGTTTCTTCCCGTTCAAAAAATGATCCGTTCCATGAAGCACTGCATCTCTATCCTCAGCTGTGGAAAATTTGAACTTCACAAAACCATTCTCCCTTAATTGCACCTATCTTGGAACCTTCCACTTTGCCACCAAAAAATTACGAATAGAACACTTACCCAGGAAGAAGCCGGGGAACACACCCATGAAACCATAAAAAGGCTTATTTAGATCCTTGATGACTTCATCTTCACTAAGAACAAAATCCACCCCATCTCCACTGCTTGGCTCAGTTTCAAGAGGCAATTTCTCCATTAATATCTATGGGTTAAAATTGTAGCTGACTGTGGTTTTGATTCTCCGCTGCTGCGTCGCCAGGCACCTGAGATTGTGCAATACCACGGCACGTCGCATATGCTGCGCCCGGGTCTTTGATTGCCATAATGTGAATGATGCACCGCAATGACACGACTGAATTCCCACTCTGCAATCACGCCTTGACAGACGCACCTCGGTCAAGATTTTTGTACCATAATTGCCGCCCTTCGATGATTCCCGCACCTGCGCAGCTTGATTATCGCACCGCACCTTGACACCCTGCGATGTGATCCTCAATTGCCGCCCCACGCCTTTACTCTCTGCATCACGATCCATGAAAACCACACTGCACCGTGACCACCCATACATGGCGTCACGATCCATGAAAGGTGCACCGCACCGTGACCACCCGCGATGGAATTTTTAGCAAGCCGCTATGCAATGGTATATCACCGCGCCATGATCCAAGATTACCACGTCGTAATCCTTGAGCGATGGGCTATCCAATATCCTCCAACAAGAAGGGTGACAAATGGTGGAAATTTGATGAAGAATCTGGATGAAGAAGATCACCACCAACCCGCAAACTACCAAAATTCCACTCAAAGATTCTATTGGGTTGTTCCCCAACAAAATCTGAGCAAATACAAACTCCTCAAGAACTCTAAATCCAAATTGAAATCAGTTGCTTCAATCTAGGTCAATTATTTCTTGGTAAAATTCAAATTTCTGAATTCTCTCAAAACTCTCAAACGAAAATTAGATAAAAAATTTCCACAAATTTCCCATGGTTATGTGCGGAATCCAGTGGGGAATCCTAGATAATCATAATCCATCGATGAAGATTGATGGAATTAGAGAAATCTTCCTTCAAAATTGAAGAAGGAAACGCCACGCCTTTTTTCTCTTTTTTTGCTAGAGAGAACTACTGAGAGCTCTTTCGAGATTCTTCTGAGAGCTCTTTCGAGGGTAAATATGGTTAATAGAAAATGCAGTGGGAAATTTGTGGTAGGGGTGCTTTTTTGGGCATTCCTCCAAATACAAATGTAGTTTTGCTCACCCTTGGCTAAACGGTGATAGGCCGAGGGAAATAAAATGCAAATCCCAAAACAGTTGGGAAAATAATAGCAAAAGCATGGAAAAGTGCTATTGGGGTGAGAACAAACTCACTACTCAAACCAATAAGACCGCTTCTACCCCATACATGTGAGGCATTCTACAAACCGGCAATGTGGTATCCGGCAAGAAATACATGGAAAAAAATTTCAAGTCTCGGTTTTCATAAAGCCGAGACGAATATGAAACCAGTAAAGTGAAACTGGCTCTTCATGTAGACTCCTAATGCAGTCGAGTACTTATTTCTTGGGTTTTGAAAATTTTGTTCATTGAAGCCGTGATGAAGCTTCATCCAAGTTGTTGATTTTTGGAAATTCCTAGCATAGCCGAGTGTGATCTTGGGTCTTGAATGATTTTCAAGTGTTTCTGACTCCGTGTGAAGATGGAACCCTCGTTGTGCCATCATTTGCATCAATAAGGATATGCTTCTACCATATACATCCCTAAGATGGTGAAAGAAGGATGTTTTTGGCCTTCATACGTTCTCATGAGTGGCGCCGAGGTTAGTGTAATGGGCAAGAGAGTTGTGAGGCTATGCCTATAACTCTTGTGTACCCCACTAGAACAACCTCCCTAAGGATGGGAGAACTGGCGCACTTGTACCGCGTGCATTTTGCGTGATGATTATGTATTTGCCTACTCCATTTTGAACTAATGGAAAACTATATGTCAGTTTAACACAAAGTGTAGCAAGGGCATAGGGGTTTTAAAACCGTCAAATCCAAGTAACAATCTAAGTATGAGACATTGTCCCTTACTTAAACATCATTTCACAATTTTTTTGTTAAATCCAAGTTACAATCTAGCCATAGGACTCAAGTGTCGAGTCCTACGACCCCATCTATTAAGTCTAGAGTCCACCAAATCCAGAAGCTGCACTTGGCGCCCTTTGCATATCGCCAACATCCACTGCCACCTGGAGCCTAGTTCATAGCGGCCAATGTTAAATTTTAGCGCCTGACGCCCAGTGGATAGTGTTAGCACCCAGTATCCAATTCCAGTGCCTGGCACCCAGTGCCAAGTGTATAGCACCAACGCCCAGTGTATAGCGCTAGTAACCCGTGCCAAACTTCCAGTGCCTGGCACCTAGTGCCTAAGCTCCAGTACATATCACTTATTACATAGCTCCAACACCTAGTACTAGAACTCCAGCGCCTAGTGCCCAGTGCATAGCGGCCGCGCCCAGTGTTAAAATTCTAGCGCCTTGCGCTTAATGCATAGTGCCAGTGCCCAATGTCAATACCCCAATGTCTGGGACCCAGTATATACTGCTAGTGCCCAATGATAGTGCATAGCACCCGATTTCTAGCATCCAGCACTAGCGTCCAGCGCCAGTGCTTGGAATCCAGCATCTAACTCTCAGCACTGCCCAAACAAAGTAAGCTCAATCTAGTACAAGTGTTAATCTGGGAAGAGACGATTAAGGACCATAAAGCGATCCTTTATAATAAGCTTGTATTCCCTGGCCGAACTTGGTTGCATACCATCTATAACCACATTATTCTGTTCTCTCCAGATACGGTAAACCGTAGATATCAAAGCTAAAGGGCCAAGCTTTTTCCGCAGTTTTGAACCCCTTGGTTGTCTCTTCACCCAAATTTCTGAGCTTGCTATTGTTTGTGTTCTCCACCTTAAACCCATCCAATTCCTCACTCATTCCCATATTACTTGCAAAAATTCACATCTAAAGAACAAGTGGTCATTGGTCTCCACTTCTAAATGGCATAGGGAATAAATCCCATCCGTAATATCATCCTCGTCAGCACGGTATTTGTCTTTAGTGTGTAATCTCCCTATAGTCGCCAACCATGCAATAAAGGAGAATTTTGGGGGAATAAATCCATGCCAGATGGCATTGAAAACTCTCTCTCATAGCCTTCCTTGTTCTTCATACAATCCTTGGTATTTTTTTTCCGATGCATAAAATAATAAGCTATACTAGTGAATTTACCCGAGGCTGCCCAAGTGCTAAGAGAGTTCCTCATATCTAGGAAATTTCCAAAAGAAATATTCATCAACTCATCCCACAAAGTGCATAAATCTCGAAAATAACTTGAATATCTTTCACCAAGTCTTCCGTTTTTAAGTCTAGGATTGATCCCCCAAAGTCCGTCATCTTGTGGGTAAAACGAATGAATCCATTTAACCCACAAGTTGTCTTTCTTTGTGTGGATGTCCCATAACTTCTGTTTCATTGAAGCTCGATTCTAGGTAGATAAATCCCTGAGGCCGAGACCTCCAATTGACTTTGGAGTGCACATTTTCTTCAAACGCACCTTACTCTTATACTTTCCTCCCCATAAGAAGAGCTTACACTTCTGTTCCAGTGTGTCCATAACCGCAGACTGTATGACAAAATTTTGAATTCAAAACTCTGCAATACCTCCACAATGGACTTGACAAGTTCCAGTTATCCAACATAAGACAAAGTAGGTCCCTTCCATTCATAAATCTCCGAATCCATCTTTCTAAGCAGCGTTCCAAATTGGGTCACCTTCAACTTACTAGAATCAAGTGGAATTCCTAGGTATCTTACCGGGAATGTGGCAAAAGGAATGCCAGTAAAACTTAGGTCCTCATTTAATCCAACCCCAAAGAATTTGGACTTTTCCACATGATAGCAAGTCCAGATGTGCGATCAAAATTATTCAAGGTGTTCATGAGTATATGGACCAAACTCGTGTTGGCCTTAGAGAAGAGCATGAGATCATCCATAAATGCCAGCTGGGTGAGAGCTCTTTCAAGGGTAAATATGGTATATAAAAGATGTAGTGGAACATCCGAGGGGGGGTATGAAAGTGCAGGAGACCCCATCAAATATAAAAAGTAATTCAAACCCTAAGCTAAATGATGAAAAGCCCATGTATAACTAAGGTGTGTGGGGGGGGAAGGTGGGGGGTACCTTAACAAGCACCCCCTCCCCCCCCCCCCAAATGCTAACCCTATGCCAGATGGTGCTAAGCCTAGGGAAATAAATGCAAGTCTAGATACAAGTGTGAATCTAGACCTATACATAGCAACCAGAAATGAGTACTGGCTCTTCATATAATCTCCTAATCACAGCCGAGACTTGGGTCTCGGGTCTTGAAGAAAGGGTGATGAAGAAGGCGCCAGTGGTAGACATAAAGTGTAGTCGAGTGTAGTGTACTTGGATCTTGAATGGTCGCTATGGTGTGTTGGTGGTGGTGGTGAATCCGATTAAAGCTAGAACCGCCGATGGAAGAGCAGCTTCTACCATATACACCCCTAAGGTGAAGAAAAGGGGATGTTTTTGGCCTTCAAATGTTCTCGTGGTGTGAACCGAGGCTATTTTCGAGGGCAAGAGTGTTCGTAAGTAGCGCCAATAACTCTTGTGGATCCCTCCAAAAATAGCCCCCCTAGTGATGGAGAGAACAAACAAAACTTATACGGCATGCGTCAAGCCTGGCGAATCTATAATCACACACTCCATTTTAAGTAAATGGACAACAATATGCCAATTTAACACAAAGTGTAGCGCGAGCATAGAGCGCGTGGTAACCGTTAAATCCAAGTAATGACTAGCAGTGGGTTAATCAAATTCACTTACGCTAATTAATTAACCCACTACCTGAATCCTATGGTTGTGCAACCAAATGAAGAAAGGCTACTCTCCCACCCTCATTGGTCATAGTGTACAAGTATTTCCAAGGAGAAATAAGCAATCAAAGCATGGAAAAACTCATACATCCACCCAATACAATTTTAGCCAGAAAAGAAGGCCAAAACTCAACAAAAATCCACCAAATAGGGCAAAAAATGAAGCAAATTTGGCCCAAAACTATGGGAAAATACCCCCTTTAATTTATGTGGGCCACTAGCTCTTTTTCAGCCCATTTATTCATCAAAATTGAAGGTCAAGTAGAGGTAGAATCGGGTCAAATCCAGGTCAAACGAGCATCCAGGTCACCCGATTGGTAAAAAATAGCCCACCTTATGTCTTCTCAAAACTGGTGTAAACCGGGTTATAAGAGGACCCGGTTCCTCTTTTATTTATTCAGCCCACATAATTTTGTTTTCAGCTCTCTTACTCTACCTAACAGAGAATTGAATCGGCCCAGTGGTCTTGACCCGAACCCGTCTGTCTTCATTGGGGTTTAACACCCATTGACCCGGCCGTCTTCATTAGTGGGTCGTATGACCCGCGCTGCCTTGAACCGGGTTGAAACCCTAGGGAGCCTCTGCCCCACTTTCTTGTTTGGGTATAGTGACCCAGCGGTGCTAAAAAATGGGTCAAGCGCCCAGATCCATGTCCTCGTTAGATTCGCAACTTTCTGACTCCGGTGAGCCGCCAGAATCTGGGAAAAAGACGCCGAAATTTGCAAAAAAATTGCCAAACATTCCTATATGGGCACTCTTTCCTTGTGTATTTTCAGCCGAATTTAGCACCTAAAATGAGGAATTCATCCCTCTAAACCTGGGCAAGTGTAATCCAGCCAAAAAATGCCATCCTTCTTGCCAGATTCTCATTTTTCCGGCGAGCAACAACCCACCATATCAACACTTATTTTTTTCCTTTTCCAGCCAGGGGATGCACCTCAAGCATGAAGATCTATCATTCTAGGTCTAGGGACAAAGAATCGAGGCTAATACATGCATTACCCGAGCTGGAATAGCAATTTTCCGGCAAACCTATAACCGGAAAATTAAAAACTCCAACTTCCAAATTAAACGTAAATCCAAATCTCCCAATTTCCTTTTCCAATCAGATAATGCATGAAAAACAAGAATATCAAAAATCTGAATCCATTTGCGGCATAATAAGCATTATAAAACATCGGAAAAAAGTTTTTCCGGCGAACCCGTTCCGAAAACTCAAACCTTCATCCTCCAAATAATCCATCCTTTATGAAAAATATGCTTCTCCATTCATCTTGATCTGGGCATTATCATGAAATTGAAAAACGAGGAAAATACCTTGGGCAAATATCATTGATGATTCAGATTAAACCAATTTACCATGGTCGGCCACCGTACCTCAAATAGTAGCTTGTAGAACTCCGATCAAGCCTCAATTAACAACATTCATTCAACCAACACATAGCAAATCATCTCCAAGCATCTGTCTTGAATCCGACTAATCCCAAAACATCAACCCCATCTAACAATAACATTCAAACACCCAAAATCTTGAATTCCATATAAGTGTTCATTGTACAAGAAAATAAATCTGAATTCTTAGCATAAAACATAGCAATCTGGTCAAAAATTCCAATTAAAATAAACAACCATGGCCGGGCAGATACCGGGATCTGATCACATGATTTCTTTCTCATCAAATCCATCATGAACTCTTCCAAATGCTAAAACATTTTATGCCTCAAATTAATCTCTACTCCCAATTCAACATAAACATCACATAAACTATCCACCATACACAAATATCTTCCATACAAATCCACACAGATTCATCATAAATAAACCCTTCACCCATCATCCAGATTAGACCTATCAACAAAAGATTAAAACTTACTTGGAATAATGATAGATCTTCATCTAATCCACTCCATCCACAAACAAGATTGAAGATTGAAATCTTCAACCATACTTTGAATCCGAATCTGAATCCGTCCTCCTCTATGGTGCACGTAAATCAATGATGATGTCCAACAAGGTATCCATTGAAAAATTCAAGATCAAAAAGGCAGATCTTCATCCAAAAATCTAAGATTCAAGGATCAAACCTTCAAATTCAAGAACAAATCATACATTGAAAGATGCCCGGAAAGGAATACAACATTAATGTAGGAGAGAAACTGGAAGAAAAATGGCTCCGGTGTACAGAAGAACTGTGTCCTTTTTTTCTCCAGAGAGAATTTTCTCTCACTCACTACTGAGAGCTCTTCTGATGGTAAAATGGTAAATAGAAAAGCCATGGAACGTTCGGATGGGTGCCTTGAAAGTGCACCCTCCCGTACTACATTGTGGTTCCTACTGACCCCAAGTTAATTAATGATAAGTTGGGGCGGACTACATGCATATCCCTATATTGAATGGGAAAACTAGAGGGTAAAGAAAGATATAATGAATAGGGGTGAAAACAAATTCACTACCCACTTCCAAGATACCGCTTCTACCTCATACATCCAAGGCCTTCTATATCAGCTGAGAAAATATTTCACCATAAATGTGAGTCAAGATTGGGATGCTAATCCGGACCCATACATACCAACCAGAGGGGGTACTGGCTCAACTTTCACCAAATGTTGTCATCCTATGCGCAACCGAGATTAGTGGTATCGGGTCTTGTAAACTATGAGAAAAATGGTCGCCACCGGGTAGAGTTAACCCAGGTCTTCAAGAAACCGTAGTCGTGGAGCCAATTTACTCCGTCCTAGTGCAACCGAGAATGGTGGACTCGGGTCTTGAGTGTGGGAGTCTTGTGTGATGCGACAAATTGAAGCTGGTGTCACCTATGTGCCATTGTTCAGCATGCTGGGGTAGCTTCTACCATATACACTCCTAAGGTGGAGAAAGATGAGTGTTATTTCCCTTCAATACATTCTCTTTCCATGGTTATATTGGCGGAAAGAGATAGAAGAGGCATTGCCACGTGCTTTTGTGAGACCCCCCCTAATAAACAATGAAAAAATTGGAGAAGAAACACAACCTATACCATGTGTGCCTAGCGTGGCGGTTTTGTAACCGCCTATTCCATTTTGAGCTAATGGACAACTTTATTCCTTTTTAACACATAGTGTAGTGCAAGCATATAGCGCATAAATGTATTCATCAATACCATAGTAACAACCTAGGTTAGGAAAAGCATGAGAGCAACGTACATTCCAACCATGCGTCCTTTTTTCCCTAAGTAGTAGACAAGCCACTAATCTGTCAATTCCTTAGTAGTAAGTTACATGCTAGCCACTCTAAAGGATGAAAAATAAAACCTTCAAGGCAAGAGCTTCTAGTTGGACTACATGCCGAGAAACAGCTGTACATTTAGAGGAAATGCATAGCCCGTGATGTAGTAAAATTGTGGTGTCAGGTTATATTGTCTCCAAAAAACTGTGGCACAATAGAACCATGGTGCTAGAAAACTGTGGTGCCGGGTTGCAATGATGCCAGGAAAGCTGCGGCTTTAGCAAATCATCATTACAAAAACCGTGGCACTGGAGAACCATCTCGCCAGTAAACCATGGCGGAAAAAATTCATGGTGCTATAAAATTGTGGTACCAGAGAGCCGTGTTGCCAGAAAAATGTGACACCAGAAAGTTGTGGTGCTAGAAAACCATGGCACCAGAAGGTCATGGCGTTAAAGAATCATGATGCAAAATGACCATTGCGCCGTAGTATCTGCCGCTAGAGAATTGTTGCTCTAGAGAATCGTGGCTCTAGAGAATCGTGGAGCAAAATGAACCTTGAGTACTCAAACCGCCACTGGATAGAGTACACAAACCACCACTAGAGACGGTACTCGAGTTGAAGTGCATGAACCACCACTTGAACCGCGAGTACGTGAACCACTACTTGAACCGCGAGTACTTGTACCACCACTAGAGAAAGTACATAAACCACCACTAGACACGGTATATGAACCAAGAGTAATTGCACCATCACTCAATCCATGTCATCCACATACATATCCTCCAAAAACTGTGATGCTAGCCCGAATTAGCGCTAGTTAGCCGCGACACCAATTAACCTCTAGAAATCCGTGGCATTAGCCTGCATTGGTGCCAGGTGAGTACTCGAACCTCTACTAGAGATAGTACACAAACCACCACTAGAGATGGTACTCAAACCGGGAGTACATGAACCACCACTTGAACCAGGAGTACACAAACCGCCACTGGAGAGAGTACATAAACCACCCCAAGAGGGGTACACAAACTGGCAGTACATGAACCACCACTCGAATCGGGAGTACATGAACCACCACTCGAACCGAGAGTACACGAACCACCACTAGAGAGAGTACATGAACAACCACAAGAGATGGTATTCGAACCGGGAGTACTTGCACTCGATCTGTGTCATCCTCTTGCACATCTGCCAAAAACCGTGATGCTAGCCTAAATTAGCGCCAGTCAACCGCAGCAACAATTTACCTCTGGCCGATTAGTACATATGTTCCTTCGGAAAAATCTAGTTTAGCACCATGTAAAAATTTGTTTTGATCATTTGAAAAATCCTTTCCGAACTTGGTTGAATGTCTTCATGTACCACACTATTTCTTTCACTCTATATACGGTAAATTGTAGTGATTACTGCCAATAGACCAAGCTTCTTTCTAAGTTTAGTGACTTTCACTTGCCTTTTGATCCAATTTTTGGAACTTGAAATTGATGAAGTCCTTCTCCTTAGCCCAATTCATTTCCTCACCTTACACCACATGGTTTGGAAGAAGTCACACCAAAAGAATATGTGGTTGTTTGATTCCACTTCAAGGTTGAAAAGTGAACATATACGGTCCGTGTGCTCATTTTCACCCTCCCTATACTTATCTTTGGTGTGCAATCTACTTATAGTAGCTAACCATGCGATGAATGAGAATTTTGGAGGGATAAATCCCTCCAAATGATGTTAAACAACCTTTCTCTTGGTTGGTTTGATTGCTCATAGACCCCCAGAAAATTTTAGCGATGCATAAAATTGTAGGCCATTTTGGAGAACTCACCCGACCAGCCCAAGCGCTTATAGTGTTCCTTAACTCCACAAAGTTTCCACCAAACAGGGTTTTAAGTTCATCTCCTAAGCAACAAATGTCACCTAATTAGCTCGAATCCTATCTATGAATTTACCATCTTCAATTATCGGATTGATCCACCAAAGTCCGTCGGTTTGAAGGTAAAAAGCATGAATCCATTTCACCCATAGGTTGTCTTTCTTTGTGTGGATGTCCCATAAATTTTGCGCCATAACGACCCTATTCCAATTGAAAAAATCCCTTAAGCCAAGACCTCCATTTGATTTTGGCGTGCATAATTTTTTCCATGAAACCTTGCTCTTGTGCTTACCTCCACACAAAAACCTTTTGCACTTTTGTTCAATAGCTTCTATGACTGCCTTTTTGGATGATAAAATTATTGATCCAAAATCCAGCAATTCCCCCGATAATGGACTTCACCAACTTCAATTTCTCTGCGTAAGAAAAAGTGTTAACCCACTACTCAGCTATTTCCGAATAAACCTTTCCAAGAAATACACCGAATTGGATGACCTTCAATTTGCTAGCATCAAGTGGAACTCCGAGACATCTCACTGGGAAAGTGGCCCATAGAATGCCCGTAAAACTCAAATCCTCCTTGATTCTCACTCTAAAAAACTTTGACTTAGCCGCGTTGATGAGTAACCCAGAAGTTCGCTCAAAGTCATTTAGAGCATTCATAAGTATGTGCACCAAATCCATTTTTGCTTTGGAAAAAATCATAAGATCATCCGCAAAGGTAAGGTGAGTAATCTTGAGCACTTCACACCTCGGGTGATATATAAAGTGCTGAGATTCAGCGCTCTTCTTTAAAAGTCTCGAGAAGTACTCTATGAAAATCACTAAAAGAAGGGAAGACAGGGGATTTCCTGGCCTTATTCCCTTTTGGCCCTTGAAGTGATCACAAAGCTTACCATTGACCACAATTGAGAAAGAGGCTGAATTCACACAAGTCATGGTTATATCCTTCAATAGCTCCGGAAATCTGAGACTAAGTAGCACCTCTTCTAAGAAATCCCAAGAAACAATGTCAAATGCCTTTTGTAAATCCACCATTATCATGCACCTAGGCGATGTTCTTGCATTTCCATATCCACGAACAAATTCTTCAGCCAACATAACATTATCCGATAAATTTCTCCCCTTCACAAAATCCCCTTGGCACGGATCAACATAACATGTTTGAAATGATCTTGGTGATGATTTTATAAAACACGTTGCAACAAGTTATATGTCGGAAGTTCCCTACCTTTAAATTGTCGTTCTCCTTTGGTATGAGAGCAATAGAAGTGTGATTGAGTTGTGTGAGCAACATACCCAAAGCAAAGAACTCCAAAACCGCCTCTATAATTTCCCCTCCGACTATGTCCCATTATTTGTTTGAAGAATCCAACCGTATAGCCATCTAGACTTGGTGCTTTATTTTTATCCATGGATAACAATGCAAATTTTACTTCATGCCTTGAAATATCTTACCCCAAAAAGGCTTTATCCTCATCACTTACGATTGGACCCGAGAGGATGACATCCTCCCCAATAGAAACCCTGTCTCTAGCCGTGCCAAATAGCCTCTTGTAGTATTCGGAAAAAATTTCACTCTTCCTCGCATTAGATGTGACAATATGGTTGTCACTATCCATGATTGTCGGAATACCTCCACCCTTCCTCTCGGCCACCAATTGATGGAAGTAAGAAGTGTTCTTATCTGCCATAGTGATGTGATTGATTTTACCTTTTTGAGAGAGAAAAGAAGATTCTGCATGGTAGTAGAAAAGAGTTTGCTTCTTTAACCTTCTAAGTTCTTCAATTTCATGTGTTATAGCATTCAGGACATCCAATCTCAAAAAGGCATCACTATACTTCTTGTTCGCCAACCTAGCCTTTTCTGAGATGTGATTGAAGTCTCTCTTTCCCAGCACCTTAAGAGGACCTTTTAACCTTGAAAGTTTGCGACACACCGAATATTGCTTGAAACCGTCCACATGAGGCCTCCAATAATCCTTCACAATTTGAGAACAATTCGGGTGTAGTAACCACATATCATGTACTCAAAAAGGCTTCCTTTTGCTTTCAATCACTTTGGACATGGACACTACAATGTAGAGTGATCCGAATGTGAAGAGATTGGAAAAAATGTTATTCTACAAGCTTAGTTATCCCAGCCATGGTTAAGTAGCACACGGTCAAGTTTCTTTCTCAATCTGTAATCCGCACTATGACATGTGAAGTGCTCACCATCAAATGGTGCGTCCCTCAGCCCGCATTTAGTACAAGCATCTTGGAACTCCGACACCGGGTAAAGGCTAGGAACCGTGACTCCAAGTTGATCATTGACATCAAGGATTGCGTTAAAATTCCCAAAACCATCACAGTCTACTCAAGTTAGCCCCACAATCTTTAAGTTCAGCCCACAAAGTTTGCCTAGCCTTCCTTCCTTCACTGTTACCATATACAAAAGTTCCCAAAAATTCCACTCCCAAGGAAAGATGATGTACTTTTAGGTGAATACATTATGACATTCTCCCAATGACTTCCACCCTATGAGTTCTCGATCCCAAATGACCAATATCCTTGAATTTGGCCAAAGATAAAAATCATAAGTATGTTTCCACCCTTTGAAAATGTTTAGAAAAATATTCAAAGCCTTATCCTCCAATTTAGTCCCCAATAGACCATAAAGCCAACATTGTTCTCGGAGATGATCCCCTTGACCCATCTCCATTTTGCAGGGGCAATTAAATCCCTAACGTTCATGCATGACGTATTCATTTATGAACCAAGGTCCCTTTTGGATTTGGACCGCCGCCATATTTTGAACTATTTTTGGAGCTATTCGAGTTGCTACAAGAGGCACTCATGAGACGTTGATAGGGCCTTTGTACACCTTCGGGTTCCGCCATACGGGTTTTGCCCTTGCTACGACTTCTAGTAACCCCACCAGTGCCAAAAGGGGGGTTGATCTTGCTCCTACCTACCCGTGGGATTTTAGAAGCTCTAGCCATGGGATGGACCACTGTCAAGGGGATTTTTCTGGAACCTTGTAGCTCTATGTAATCACCTCCGAATGCCAGTTTTATGGTAGTCTCCCCGATTTTGTCTTGCGGGTTTTCCCTTGCCACGGTTTTTGCCGGCACGGCCTTACTGCAGTTTTTACTGGACTCGGCATGTACGTTTCTAACATTAAACTCCCCATGAGTGGAGTCTGAATTTATGGTCATTCCATCATTGCTTTTATCCATCCGAGCCCCTTTCTTTGGTTCCGAGATAACAACTTTCTCCTTGCCTTTGAGTTTCCTCTCCTTAGCTTCCATTACTTTAGCACGGGTGGCCTCCACCTTAGCATTCCAGTAGTCATCACAAACCTCCATTAAGTGATTGTTTTCACATCAATTAGGGCACCATAGTGGAGAATAATCATAAATAATTTTCTAAGCATGCAGATCCCCATTTGGTTTTTGAAAAACCACCTTCTCCTTAAGTCTTTTTTATGTATCAACTTGGACTAAGAGTCGGGCATAATATCCTCTTAGCTCAAGTGTGCCATTGCCTATGAGGATAGGCTCGCCTACAGAGGAAGAAATTTTCTCTAGTGCCTTCTTGTGCCAAAAACATTTCGTTAGGTGCTCCATTCTAACCCAAATGGGTTTCAAGGCTTGAACTCGAATGTCTAACTTTCCTATCTCTGGAATTTCATGAATAAAGAGTTTCTTCCCGTTTAAAAAATGATCTGTTCCATGAAGCACTGCATCTCTATCCTCAGCCATGGCAAATTTGAACTTCATAAAATCTCTCCCATAATTGCACCATACACGGAACCTTCCACTTTGCCACCAATAAGATGCAAATAGCATACATACCCGGGAAGAAGCAGGGGAACACACCAATGAAACCATAAAAAGTCTTATTTAGCTCCTTGATGATTTCATCTTCACTAAGAACAAAATCTACACCATCTCTACTGCCCGGCTTAGTTTCAAGAGGCAATTTCTCCATTAAGATGTTCGGGTCATTCCACTGCCTTTTCTTCTCAAGAAACAGATCATCCCAAAGTCTCAGTGCCAAATTTGGATTACTTTGCTCCATACGGTTGTCAAAACCCTCGGCTTGGTCTTGAACTCTAGCATTCTTCTTTTTCCTATATCTCTTCTTGCCTTGGCTAGGTGTGGCAGAATTAGAGGCACCATCTGTAGCCATTTTAAGAGAAAACAAAGAAAATAGTACAAACTCTGACTAATGTATCAGAATCAATGCTCACAAGGGGAGACTAACATATCAATCCCCACACAATATTTTGATTCAAAACTATAGCCTAAAAAATTCCAGCAAATTATCTAGAAGATTAAGGCTAGAAATAGTTAAGAACTTGATTCAAAGAAACAATGGACCACCCAACCGGTCAAAATTGTAGCTAACTGTGGTTTTCATTCTCTGTTGCCACGCCACTAGACACCCGTGACCGTGCATTACCTTGCCACATCACAGATACCGCATCTAGTTCCGTGATTGCCACTACGTGAATGGCATGCCGCAATGATGCAGCTGGATTCCCACAGCGGACCGTCCTCCCATGATTTCCACACCAGCGCATCGTGATTATCACGATGCACCTTTACTCCCTATCCTCGATCTGTAATTTCCACTGCTTACCTTTACTCTCTGCATCACGGTCTGTGAAACCTGCACCACACCGTGACCACCCCCACCTGGCATCACGATCCGTGAAACCTGCACCGCACTGTGACCACTCACACCTGGTGTCTCGATCCGTGAAACCCGTGCCACACCGTGACCACTCACGATGGAAATATCAGCAAGCCGCTTTGCGATAGATTACCACCGTGCCACGATCTGTGATCTCCGTACCGTTATCCAGCAAGAAGGGTGGTGGGTGGTGGAAATTTGATGAAGAATCTGGATGAAGAAGACCATCACCCACTCGCAAACTACCAAGATTCCACTAGAATATTCTATTGAAATGCTCCCCAACAAAATATGAGAAAGTACAAACTCCTCAAGAATTCCAAATCCGAATTGAAATCAGCTACTTCAATCTAAATCTTTTGTGTCTTGCTAAAATTTAAAATTCTGAACTCTATCTCAACTCTCTAACAAAAATTAGATAAAATATTTCCACAAATTTCACATGGTTATGTGCGGAATCCAGTGAGGAATCCTAGATAATCATGATCCATCGATGAAGATTGATGAAATTAGAGAAAACTGCCTTCAAAGTTGAAGAAGGAAAGGCCACGCCTTTTTTCTCTTTTTTCGCCAGAGAGAATTTCACTACTGAGAGCTCTTGCGAGATACTGACTAATATGGGTGGTGAGAGCTCTTTCGATGGTAAAATGGTGAATAGAAAAACCGTGGAACGTTCGGGTGGGTGCCATGGAAATGCACCCTCCCTTACTACAATGTGGTTCCTACTAGCCCAAGCTAATTAATGATAAGCTGGGGCAGACTACATGCATATCCCTAGAGTGAATGGGATAACTAGATGGTGAAGAAAGATATAATGAATAGGGGTGAAAACAAATTCACTAGCCAATTCTAAGATACCGTTTCTGCCTCATACATCCAAGGCCATCTATACCAGCTGAGAAATGATATTTGCATAAATGCGAGTCAAGATTGGGATGCCAATCTGAACCCATACAAACTAACAAGAGAGGGTACTAGATCTTCTTTCACAAATGTTGTCATCCTATGTGCAACCGAGGTTAGTGGTCTCGGGTCTTGTAAATTGTGAGAGAAATGGTTGCCACCGGTTAGGGTTATCCCGGGTCTTCAGGAAACCGTAGTCATGGAGCCGATTTAATCCATCCTAGTGTAGCCAAGAAAAGTGGACTTGGGTCTTAAATGTGGGGGTGTTGTGTGATGCGACAAATTGAAGTCGTTGTCACCTATGTGCCATTGTTCGGCATGATGGGGCAGCTTCTACCATATACACTCCTAAGGTGGAGAAAGAGGAGTGTTATTGGCCTTCAATACGTTCTGTTACTATGGTTATATTGGTGATAAGAGACAACCTAGGTAGGAAAATCATGAGAGCAAACAAGCCACTACTCCAATAATTCCTTAGTAGTAAGTTACATGCTAGCCACCCCAAAGGATGGCAAATAAAACCTTCAATGCAAGACCTTCTGGTTAGACTACATGCCGAGACACATGTGAACATTTAAAGGAAATTTGCAACCCGTGATGTAGCAAAACTGTAGGGGTCAGTCTATATTATCTCCAGAAAACTGTGGCGCCATAGAACCATGGTGCTAGAAAACTGTAGTGCCATAGAACTGTGGTGTTAGGAAACCGTGTTGCCATAGAAAGATGCGGATTCAAAAAATCTTCATTACATAAATCGTGGCGCCAGATAAACTGTCTCGTCAGCAAACCGTGGCACCAAAAATTCATGGTGCCTTGAAACCGTGGTGCTAGGGAGCCGTGTCACCAGAAACTGTGACACCAGAAAGTCGTGACACCAAAATGAACCTTGAGTACTCGAACCACCATTGGATAGAGTACACAAACCACGACTAGAGGCAGTACTCGAACTGGGGGTACATAAACCACCACTCGAACCAGGAGTATTCGTTCCACCTTCAGAGAGAGTACACAAACTACCACTAGAGGCGGTACTCGAACCAAGAGTACATGAACCACCTCTCGAACCAGGAGTATGTGAACCAACACTCGAGCCGAGAGTATTCGTGCCACCATTTGAGAGAGTGCACGAACCACCAATAGAGACACTATACGAACCAGGGGTACATGCACCACCACTCTATCTGTGTCAACCGCCTGTATATTTGCCAAAAATTGTGATGCTAGCCTGAGTTAGCGCAAGTCATCCATGGCACCAATTAACCTCCATAAATCCATGACATTAGCCTACATTGGTGCTAGGTAAGTACTTGAACCACCATCAGTGAGAGTACATGAATAACCACTGGAGACGATACACGAACCGGGAGTACATGATCCACCACTTGAGCCCGAAGTACATGAACCGCCACTGGGGATAGTACACAAGCCACCATTAGAGGCAGTACACGAACCGAGAGCACATGAACCACCACTCAAACCAGTAGTACAAGAACCATCAATCGAGCCGTGGGTACACGAACCACCACTGGGGAGAGTACACGAACCACCACACGAGACGGTTCACCAAAAACTGTGATGGTAGCCTGAATAAGCGTCAGTCAGATGCGGCACCAATTAACCTCCAGAAATCCATGGCATTAGCTGGGAGTACATAATCCACCACTCAAAGCAAGAGTACATAAATCGCCACTGGGGAGAGTACACGAACCACCACTAGTGGCGGTACACGAACCGGGAGTACATGAACCACCACTCGAACTGGGAGAACTTATACCACCACTTGATTTGTGTCATCCGCATGCATATCTGCCCAAAACTGTGATGCCAGCCTAAATTAGCACTAGTCAACGACAGCACCAATTTACCTCAGGCCGATCATATGTTCCTCTAGAAAAATCCAGTTTAGCACCATGTAACAATCGGTTTTGATGATTTTAAAAACCCTCTTCGAGCTTGGTTGAATTCCTTCATGTACCACTTTATATCTTTCACTCTAAATATGGTAGATTGCAGTGATTAGTGCCAATGGACCAAGTTTCTTTCTAAGTTTAGTGTCTTTCACTTGCCTTTTGATCCACTTTTCAGAACTTGGAATTGATAAAGTCCTTCTCCTTAGCCCAATCCATTGCCTCACCTTATTCCACACGGTTTGGGAAAAATCACACCAAAAGAACAAGTGGCTATTTGATTCCACTTCAAGGCTGCAAAGTAAACATATGCTGTCTATGTGCTCATCTTCACCCTCCCTATACTTATCCTTGGTGTGAAAACTACTTAGAGTAGCTAACCATGCGATGAATGAGAATTTTGGCTGGATAAAGCCCCTCCAAATAATACTAAACAGCCTTTCTCTCGGTTGGTTTGATTGCTCATAGACCCCCGGAAACTTTTGGCGATGCATAAAATTGTAGGCCATTTGGAGAACTTACCCAAGCCAGCCCAAGCGCTTAGAGTACTCCTCAATTCCACAAAGTTTCTGCCAAGCAGGGTTTTAAGTTCATCTTTTAAGCCACAAATGTCACCAAAGTAGCTCGAGAACCTATCACCGAGTCTACCATTTGCAATTCTTGGATTGATTCACCAAAGTCCGCTGGTTTGTGGGTAAAAGGCATGAATCCATTTCACCCACAGGTTGTCTTTCTTTGTGTGGATGTACCATAATTTTTGTGCCATGAGTTCCCTATTCCAAGTGAAGAAATCCCTTAAGCCGAGACCTCCATTTGATTTCAGTGTGCATGCAACCTTGCTCTAGTGCTTACCTCCCCATAAAAACCTTTTGCACTTTTATTCAATAGCTTCCATAACTGCCTTTTGGATGATGAATTGTTAATCCAAAATCCAGCAATGCCCTCGACGATGGACTTCACCAACTCCTATTTCACCACATAAGAAAGAGTGTTAACCTTCCATTTAGCAATTTCCGAGTCTGCCTTTTCAAGTAATACACCGAATTGGGTGACCTTCAATTTACTAGCATCAAGTGGAACTCCGAGATACCTCACTGGGAAAGGGGCCCACGGAATTCCCGTGAAACTCAAATCCTCCTTGATTCCCACCCCAAAAAACTTTAACTTAGCAGCATTGATGGATAACCAGGAAGTTCGCTCAAAGTCATTTAGAGCCTTCATAAGTATGTGCACCAAATCTATTTTTGCTTTGGAAAAAATCATAAGATCATCTGCAAAGGAAAGGTGAGTAATCTTGAGCACTTCACACCTCGGGTGATATGTAAAGTGCTTAGATTTAGCCCTCTTCTTTAAAAGTCCCGAGAAGTACTCTATGCATATCACAAAAAGAAGAGGAGATAGGGGATCTCTTTGCCTTATTCCCTTTTGGCCTTTGAAGTGATCACAAATCTTACCATTGACCGAAATTGAGAAAGAGGCTGAGTTCACACAAGCCATGATTCTATCCTTTAGTAACTCTGGAATCCAAGACCAATTAGCACCTCTTCTAAGAAATCCCAAGAAACTGTCAACTGCCTTTTGTACATCCACCATTATCATGCACCTAGGCAATGTTCTTGCCTTTCCATATCCACGCACAAATTCTTGAGCCAACATGAAATTATCGGACAAATTTCTCCCCTTCACAAAATCCCCTTGGCACGGATCAATGATGGTGGGTAAAATATTTTCCAACCTGTTTGCAATGATCTTGGTGATGATTTTACAAAACAAATTGCAACAAGCTATAGGTCGGAATCCCCCACTTTTAAATTGTCATTCTTCTTTGGTATGAGAGCAATGGAAGTGTGATTGAGCTGTGTGAGCAGCATACCTGAAGCAAAGAACTCCAACACTGCCTCCATAATTTTCCCTCCGACTATGTGAATCCAACCGTATAGCCATCCGGACCTGGTGCTCTGTTTTCATCCGTGGAGAACAATTAAGATTTTACTTCATGTCTCGAAATATATTGCCCAAAAAAGGCTCTATCCTCGTCACTCAAGATTGGACCCGAGAGGATGATGTCCTTCTCAATAGAAACCCTATCTCTAGCCATTCCAAATAGCCCCTTGTAGCATTCGGAAAATAGTTCACCCTTTCTTTCATTAGATGTGACAATACGGTTTTCACTATCCATGATTGCTGGAATACCTCCACCCTTCCTCTCGGCCACCAATTGATGGAAGTAAGAAGTACCCTTATCCGCTATAGTGATGTGATTGATTTTACCTTTTTGATAGAGAAAAGAAGATTCTGCATAGTAGTATAAAAGAGTTTGTTTCTTTAACCTTCCAAGCTCTTCAATTTCATGTGCCATACCATTTTAGACATCCAATCTCAAAAATACATCACTATACTATTTGTCTACCAACCTAGCCTTTTCGGAGATGTGATTGAAGTATCTCTTTCCCAACATCTTAAGAGGACCTTTTAACCTTGAGAGTTTGCGACACACCGAGTATTTCTTGAAACCATTTACATGAGGCCTCCAATAATCCTCCACAACTTGAGAACAATTTGGGTGTAATAACCATATATTCTGTACTCAGAAAGGCTTTTTTTTTCTTTCAATCTCTTGGGACATGGACACCACAAATGGAGAATGATCCGAGTATGAAGAGATTGGCAAAAATGTTGTTCTACAAACTTGGTTATCCCAGCCGTGGTTAAGTAGCACACGGTCAAGCTTCCTTCTCAATATCCAATCCGTACTATACCATGTGAAGTGTTCACCATCGAATGGTGCGTCCCTCAGCTCGTATTTAGTACAAGCATCTTGGAACTCCAACATCGAGTAAAGGCTAGGAACCGTGAGTCTAAGATGACCATTGACATCGAGGATTGTGTTAAAATCTCCCAAAACCATCCATGGTCTACTCAACTTAGCCCCATAAGCTTTAAGCTCAGCCTACAATGGTTGCCTAGCCTTCCATCCTTCACTATGGACATATACAAAAGTTCCCAAGAATTCCACTCCTGAGGATAGGTGATGTACCTTTAGGTGAATACATCACGGCATTCTCCTAATGACTTCTACCCTATGAGTTCTAGGATCCCAAATGACCAATATCCTCGTATTTGGCCAAAGATTGAAATTATAAGTATGTTTCAACCCGTTGAAAATTTTAAGGAAAATATTCAAAGCCTTATTTTCCAACTTTGTCTCCAACAAACCACAAAGCCCAACATTGTTCTCAAAGATGATCCCCTTGACCCATCTCCATTTTGCAGGCGAGGTTAAACCCCTGATGTTCATGCATGTCGTATTCATTTTGGAACCGAGGTCCCTTTTGGCTTTGAACCGCTGCTATATTTTGAGTTATTTCTAGAGCTATTAGAGTTGCTAAAAGAGGCACTCAGGAGACATTGAAGGGGCCTTTACACACCTCCGGGTGCTAGCATACAGGTTTTTCTCTTGCTACGACTTCTAGTAACCGCACCAGTGCCAATAGGGGGGTTGCTCTTGCTCCTTCCCACCCGTGGGATTTCGGAAGTTCTAGTCGTGGGATGGATCATTGTTGATGGGATTTGTCTGGAACCTTGTAGCTCTATGTCATCACCTCCGAATGCCGATTTTATGGTAATCTCCCCAGCTTTGGCTTGCGATTTTTTCCCTTGCCACAATTTTTGCTAAGGTTTTTGTCGGCACGGCCTTACTACAATTTTTACTTGGCTCGGTATGGATGCTTCCAACATTAAACTCCCCATGGGCGGAGTCTGAATTTATGGTCATTCCAGCATTTCTTTTCTCTACCCGAGGGTCTTTCTATGGTTCAGAGGCAACAACTTTCTCCTTGTGTTTGAGTTTCCTCTCCTTAGCTTTCATTACTTGGGCACGGGTAACCTCCTCCTTAGCATTCCAGTGTTCATCATAAACCTCCATTAAGTGAGTGTTTTCACCACAATTCAGGCACCATGGTAGAAAATAATCATAAATAAGTTTTTGAGCATGCAGATCACCATTTGGTTTTCAAAATATCACCTTCTCCTTAAGCTTTCTTGATGTATCAACTTGGACTAAGAGTTGGGCATACTATCCTCTTAGCTCAAGTGTGCCATTCTTCATGAGGATAGGCTCGCCTATGGAGGAAGCAATTTTCTCTAGTGCCTCTTTGTGCCAAAAACATTTTGGTAGGTGCTCTATTCTAACCCAAATGGGTTTCAAGGCTTGGACTCGCATGTCAAACTTTCCTGTCTCCAGAATTTCATGGATAAAGAGTTTCTACCCATTCAAAAAATGATCTATTCCATGAAGCACTGCAGCCCTATCCTCAGCCGTGGAAAATTTAAACTTCACAAAACCATATTCCCATAATTTCACCGTACACAGGGCCTTCCACTTTGCAACCAACAAGTTGCGAATAGCATACATACCCGGGAAGAAGCCAGGGAACACACCCATGAAACTATAAAAAGGCTTATTTAGCTTCTTGATGACTTCATCTTCACTAAGAACAAAGTCTACCTCATCTCCACTGCTTGGCTCATTTTGAAGAGGCAACCTCTCCATTAAGATGTCTGGGTTATTCCATTGCCTTTTCTTCTCAAGTAACGGGTCATCCCAAAGTCTTGGTGCTAAATTCAGATTACCTTGCTCCATACGGTTGTCGAAACCCTGAGCTTGGTCCTGGACTCTTTGATTCTTCTTTTTCTTGTATCTCTTCTTGCCTTGGCTATGCGCAGCAGAGGTAGATGCACTATCCGTAGTCAATTGAACAAGAGAAAACAAAGAAAAATTGTAAAAATTCTGGCTAATGTATCGGAATCAATGCTCAAAAAGGGAGACTAACGTATAAATCCCCACACAATAATTCAATTCATAACTATAGCCTAAAATTTCAAGCTAATTTTCTAGAATATTAAGGCTAGAAATACTTAAGAACCTGATTCAATGCAATAGTGGTCCACTCCTGACCGTGGCTCGATCCCACGCCTCGATCCCATACCTGACCGTGAGACCCACTTCTCGATCCCACGTCTGACATCTCGATCCTACACCTAGCATCACGATCTCACATCTGACGTCTCGATCCCACACCTGTCGGCTTGATCCCAAACCTCGATCCCACACCGCCATGTCTCGATCCCAGAACAAACCAATCACCGTGCTGTTATCTAGTAAGAAGGGTGGCAGATGGTGGAAATTCGATGAAGAAATCGGATGAAGAATTTTTCTTCCCACCCACAAACTTCCAAAATGCCACTCGAAGATTCTATTGAAATGTTCCCCAAAATAATCTGAGCAAATACAAACTCCTTAAGAATTACAAGACCGAATTGAAATCAGTTGCTTTAATCTAGATCTATTGCGTCTTGGTGAAATTCAAAATTTTAAACTGTCTCTGGACTCTCTAACAAAAAATTAGATAAAATATTTCCACAAATTTCACATGGTTATGTGCGGAATCCAGTAAGGAATTTAAGATAATCATGATTCATCGGTGAAGATTGATAAAATTAGAGAAATCTACCTTCAATGTTGAAGAAGGAAAGGCCGCGCCTTTTTTCCCTTTTTTTCCAGAGAGAATTTGCAATGTGAGAGCTCTTTCAAAAGGGGGTAAAATGGTAAATATAAAATATGGTGAAACATCCGAGGGGGGCATGAAAGTACATGAAACCCCACCAAATAAGAAAAGTATTGCAAACCCTAAGCTAAATGGTGAGAAGCCTAGGGAAAACGAGATAAGGGGGGGAGGGGTCCCTAACGGGCACCCCCCCCTCCCGAACATATGCTAACCTCAAGCTAGATGGTGCTAAGCCTAGGGAAATAAATGCAAGTCTAGATACAAGTGTGAATCTAGACCTATACATAGAAATCAGATATGTGTACTGGCTCTTCATATGATCTCTTAATCATAGCCGAGACTTGGGTCTCGGGTCTTGAAGAAAAGGTGATGAAGAAGCCGCCACTGGTAGATATAAAGCACACCAAAGTATAGTGTACTCGGGCCTTGAATGGTCGCCATGTTGTGCTGGTGGTGCTAAATTCGAGTGAAGCTAGAACCGCCAATGGAGGAGCAGCTTCTACCATATACACACCTAAGGTGAAGAAAGAGGGGTGTTATTTGCCTTCAAACGTTCTCGTGATGTGAAGTGAGGCTATTTTAGAGGGAAAGAGTGTTCGTAGGCAATGCCTGTAACTCTTGTGGATCCCTCCAAAAATAGCCCCCCTAATGATAAAGAGAACGGACACAACTTATACGGCGTGTGTCAAGCCTGGCGATTCTGTAACCGACTCCATTTTAAGCAAATTGACAGCTATATGCTAATTTAACACAAAGTGTAGTGCGAGCATAGAGCACGTGGTAACCGTGAAATCCAAGTAATGACTAGCACTAGGTTAATTAATTTCATGTACGCTAATTAATTAACCCACTACCTGACTCCTATGGCCGTGCAACCAAATGAAGAAAGGCTAATCTCCCACCCTCATCGGCCATAGTGCACAAGTATTTCCAAGGGGAAATGTGCAATCAAAGCACGGAAAAAACTCATATATCCGCCCAATACAATTTTAGCCCAAAGAGAAGGCCAAAACCCAACAAAAATCCTCCAGACAAGGCAAAAATGGAGCAAAATTGACCCAAAATGCGGGCCAACAGTCGAGAGTACACGAATACCCACCCCTTCGACCCCGTAGTACACTATCCACCACTCGAGAGTACTTCTCGTCACTCAAAACCATAGTACACCATCCACCACTCGAGAGTACTTCTCACCACTCGAACCCATTGTACGTGAACCACCAGTCGAGAGGATAGCATCCACCACTCGAAAACATAGTACGCGAACCACCAGTCGAGAGTACATGAGATAGTACACCATCCACCACTCGAGAGTACAACATCCACCATTCGGGCAAGTACACCATCTACCCCTCGAAACCATCCGCCCCTCGAGAGAGTACACTATCCACCACTCGAATCCATCCATCCCTCGAACCCATAGTAAACCATCCACCACTCGAGTGTACTTATCGCCACTCGAACCCATTGTTCGCGAACCACCAGTCAAGTGGACAACATCCACCACTTGAACCCATAGTACGTGAACTGCCAGTCAAGAGTACACGAGATAGTACACCATCCACCAGTCGAGAGGAAAGCATCCACCACTGGAACCCATAGTACGCGAACCACCAGACGAGAGTACACGAGATAGGACACCATCCACCCCTCGAGAGAGTACACCATCCGCCCCTCAAAGCTGCAGTACACCATCCACCACTCGAGAGTACTTCTCGCCACTCAAACCCATTGTACATGAACCACCAGTCGAGAGGACATCATCCACCACTCGAACCCATAGTACGTGAACCACCAGTCGAGAGTACACGAGATAGTACACCATCCACCACTCGAGAGTACAACATCTTCCATTCAAGAAAGTACACCATCCACGGTACACGAATGGAGGCGGTACTCGAATCACTCAAGAGTACCCACCCCTTGAATCCCCAACAGAGATTTGAAACGTCCCAGTGGCATTGACTCAAGCAGCTAGGGTTTAAAACCCTTGACCCGGCCATCTTCATTAGTGGGTTGTATGACCCGTGCTACCTTGAACCGGGTTGAAACCCTAGGGAGCCTCTGCCCCATTTTTCCTGCTCAGGTATAGTGACCCGGCGGTGCTCAAAAATGGGTCAAGCTCCTATATCCGTGTCCTCGCTGGGTTCGCATCTTTTCGGCGAACCCGGTCGAAAGACCGGAACCTTCATCCTCCAAATAATCCATCCTTTATGAAAATTCTGCTCCTTCATTCATCTTGATATGGGCATTATCGTGAAATTTAAAAATGAGGAGAATACCTTGGACAAATTTTCGTTGATGATTCCAATTAAACCAATTCACCATGGTCGGCCGCCGTACCTCAAATAGCAGCTTGTAAAACTCCGACAAGCCTTCAAACTACATTCCTTCAACCAACACATAGCAAATCATCTCCAAACATCTGTCTTGAATCCAACGAATCCCAAAACATAAACCCCATCTAACTATAACATTCAAACACCCAAAATCTTAAATTCCATATGAGTGTTCATCAGACAAGAAAATAAATCTGAATTCTCGGTATAAAACATAGCAATTTGGTCGAAATTTCCAATTAAAACAAATAACCATGGCCTGGCATGTACCAGGATCTAATCACATATTGCCCTCTTATCGAATCCATCAAGAACTTTTCCAAATACAAAATTTTTTATGCCACAAATTCATCTCTACTCTCAATCCAACATAAACATCACATACACTATCCACCATAAAAAAATAATCTTCCATACAAATCCACACAGATTCATCATAACTAAACACCCCATCCGTCATCCAGATTAGATCTATCAACAAAAGATTAAAACTTACTTGGAACAATGATACATATTCATCTAATCCACTCCATCAACAAACAAGATTGAAGATCAAAATCTTCAACCATATTTCGAGTCCGGATCTGAATTCGTCCTCTTCCATGGTGCACGCAAATTAATGGTGATGCCCGACGAGGTATCCGTTGAAAAATTAAGGATCAAAAAGGCAGATCTTCATCCAAAAGTCCAAGATTTAAAGATAAAATCTTCAAATTCAAGAATAAATCATACATTGAAGGAAACCCAGTGAGGAATCCAACATTAATGTGGGATTCCTTGTCGGAAACTCAAAATCGTAGAAGAGAAATTGGAAGAAAAATGGCTCTGATGTTTAGGAGAATTACTGCATCCTTTTTTCTCCAAAGAGAACATTCTCTCTCTACTTTCTCCTAAGAGCTCTTTCCCTCGTGAGAGCTCTTTTGAGGGTAAAATGGTAAATACAAAATACGGTGGAACATCCGAGGGGGGGCCCATGAAAGTATAGGCGACATAAGAACAAACTCACTAGCCCCTCACTAAATACATATAACTTCTACCTTTACAAATGCCTTCAATGCAACCTAGCAGGTGGATACTCGGCTAGTGATACAAAACTGGTGAGTGATAAACCGGACTAGCTCCGTGCAACGGGTAGAGTTAACCAGCTCTTGGGTTGTGGTTTGTTCCCCACGGCTATCGTCATAACCATCACTAAATTACAGCGTCGGCCTTCTGTAATCATCGCCTTCAGGATCCGACGGCCTTGAGTTAACCGCCAGCTGTGGTGTGCCGATGACCTTCAGTTAACCATCAGCCATAGTGAACCAATGGCCTTCCAAACCGAGAAAATGGACTCGGCCTTCTGCGATCCGGATGAAGTAGTGTGTCATCTCCGAGAAAAGCTAGCAAACCGCTTCCACCATATACACCTCTAAAATGAAGATAAAGAGGTATTGTTGGCCTTCAATAACGATCTCAGATGAGAACCGAGGCTTTCTCTATAGGCCTGAGAGCAGGTTGACCGTAGTCAGTAGTGCTCCCTGGTTCTCCACAGATAGACCTCCTAAAGATGAAGAGATCGGGCGTGACTTCCATCGTGCACGCCCCGCGTGAAGGTTTTGTAATTGTCCTTTCCTATTTAGGCAAATGGATAGCCTAATGCCATATTACACTTTACAGTGCAGCGCAAGCAAATCGTGCAAACGCCAAATTATGAGTAATAGCTGGCAATAGGTTAGTAGATTTTGTTTTGCTAGTCCACTGACCTGCTACATCATAGCAAGGAGTTGTCCGTTAAATCATAAGTTAAAACTGGCCACTAGACTTCCCCATAGTCTAATGACTCCCAGGCCGAGTGCAGATCCTGCCACCTATGGCCGTGCAACCAGATGAAGAAAGGCTACTCTCCCACCCTCACCGGCCATATTTCACAAGCATCTCCATCCTCGAAGTGTGCAATAAAATCGTGAAGAAGAAAACCCGTGCAACCACCCAAATAAATGCTAATTAATTAACCCTCTCCTATAGCCGTGCAACCAAATGAAGAAAGGTTGCTCTCCCACCCTAATCAGCCTGAAGGGAATGCTGAAACTGGAAAAAAGAGAGGCCAAAATGGAGCACAATCGGTCCAAAAATAAGGAAGAATACCCCTTTAATTAACGTGGCCCAGCAGCTCCTTTTCGGCTCATTTATTCACCAGATTCTTGAATTAGGGGCAAGATTAGGGTATACCAACCAACACTGGAGAGAGTACCATCCACCCCTGGAGAGGTTACACATCCACCCCTCGAGAGGGTTATAGCATCCACCACTGGAGAGAGTACCATCCACCTCTGTAGAAGTTACACAGCCACCCCTTGAGAGGGTAGAGGCATCTCCCATCAAACCCCTCGAACCCCTCGAAGCATCACCCAAAAAACCCCTCGAACCCCTCGAACCATCACCCCACAAACCCCTCGAACCCCTCGAGGTATCACCCCTCGAACCCCTCGAGGTATCACCCCTCGAACCCCTCGAGGTATCACCCCTCGAACCCCTCGAGGCATCACCCCTTAAACCCCTCGAGGCATTACCTCTTGAACCACTGGGACCATCATCCCTCAAATCCTCACATCTCAAACCCCTGCAACCATCTACCCTCTAGCTGGAGGCATCACCCCTAGAGGCAGCACCCATCGAACCTGTCGAACCCCGCGAACATCTGGGCATCATCCCTCGAATCCTCACATCTCAAACTCCTGCAACCATCTACCCTCTGGCTCTTGGCATCACCCCTCGAACCCTTGGGACCATCATCCCTCAAATCCTCACATCTCGAACCTCAACAACCATTTACCCTCTGGCTTTTTGCATCATCCCTTGAACCCCTGGAACCATCATCCCCCGAAACCTCACTCCTCGAACCCTGTAACGATCCCCATCGAGACATCACCCCTCCAACCCCTTGACCTATCAACCATCCATCTCTAGACACCACCCCTCAAAATTTCTTAGACTTAGGATAAATTTGGATGGGTTTGACTAATTATCAACGTGGTTCACTAATAACAATTAGCATGAAGGTCAATTCTCGCAGTCGTTATTAGTAAATATACTTGTGCTATCCATGTGTTTCTCGCTTATAGGACATTTTGGTAGTTATGTTGGATCTCCATGTGTATTGCTATCCTCAGGGAAATTTATGATGCCGATCGTCTAGAGTGACTCGAGGGTAAGGGTTATTGTGTGCCACCGATCGCTCATTCTAACTATAACAGAGGAGAGGTAAGAAATATCTTTACTCGAAAGGTGTTGATAAGTTCTCCACGATATGTGGTTAATGCATAAAATTAGGATGATTAGTTGATGATTAAACGATAACTAGAAATGTAAACCAATTACGCCCAAGACTTGTTATAATCTTAGTTAAGTCATTTGTGCTAGTTGTGATCGTATTTGCATCGTTCTTTTAATCGTTTATTTAGTTTAGCCGTTTAAAGTAGTCGTAGTTTTTTCCAAAACCAACCCCCCCAGACTTGGTTACCACAAATGTAGAGTGACTTCTTCGTGTGCTTTTTAACTATGCTTTAACGCTCGATAAAACCTCATTTTCCTCGTGGATTAACCCATCTTACCACTAGCTACTATTTAGTAGTTAGCCATAATTTGGGCTTACAAATACTATCTCGGAGAACTTATAAATACTATCTTGGGGAGGCACGGTGATGGCTTCCCAACCCCCTTTTCCTAGTGGACAATCCCGACATACCACTAGCTACAATCCAGAAATTTACCATAATTTAGGCGTATAATACTATCTTTAAGAGGCACAATGACGTCCTCCCGCCATATCTCTTAACCAAAATGCCTCAAACTATTAGACGGTCTTTTTCATTGACACCTTCACCTTTACCTTTCATATCTAATATTACTAGCCAATGACCAAACACCGCAATAGGAAGATTCTTTACTGCTGTCTTTGGGAACAAGTTGATCCAAATAGGAGATGTAAAGACTCTTTCCAAAATTTCGAGGATAAGTTCATCTCTCACTATGCCATTTGACCAAGTGTACCATGCTCCTGATTGTGCAAGCTCATTGAGGTAAAAGTACTGTAATAGGTTGTGAAGTGTTATTTGTCATATTGCTTGAACTCCCACTTTTTGTATTTGTCGAGGTTTTTTGTAATTTGGTTCCAATTTCCTATACAATCCAAGGGATAATTATCCGAGTCTTGAAATTTCAAAATCCATTCTCAAACTTAAGACACCCTTTTTAGGGCGTCGATACAAGAAGCATCATCCATTTCTAGTATCACTGGTCTACATTATTGAAAGCTATTACATTCTTAAAAAATCTCACTACTTGCAACACAAAATTTATTGACCAAAAATAATGTTAAGCCACCATCAAAACCTATTGGACATATACTAGTGTGGCTGCACCGCGCGTTGCATGGTGAGCTTGATAACAAATTATTGAAATTTTATAGTAATGTTAAAAGAGTTGTAATTGAAGATATAATTGAAGCTATAAATGTACCCCTTCGAGGGCTGAAGGCTCCACCCCTCCGAGGGCTGAAGATCCACCCCTTTGAGGGCTGAAGATCCACCCCTTCGAGGACTAAAGACCCACCATTTCGAGGCCTGAAGACCCACCCCTTGGAGGGCTGAAGGATCCACCCCTTCGAGAACTGAAGACTCCACCCCTTTGAGGGCTGAAGATCCACCTCTTCAATGGTTGAAGGCTCCACCCCTTCGAGGGCTAAAGAATCACCCCTTCGATGGCTGAAGAATCACCCCTTCGAGGGAAGAAGAATCACCCCTTTGAGGGCTGAAGCTCCACCCCTTCGAGGGCTGAAGCCTCACCCCTTCAAGGGATGAAGATTAAACCTTTCGAGGGCTGAAGACTCACCCCTTTTAGGGCTGAAGATTCACCCCTTCGAGGGCTAAAGGCTCACCCGTTTGAGGGCTGAAGATCCACCCCTTCGAGGGATGAAGGCTGACCCTTTCGAGGGTTGAAGAATTACCCCTTCGAGGGGTGAAGATTAAACCCTTCGAGGGCTAAAGGCTCACCCCTTCGAGGGCTGACGATCCACCCCTTCGAGGGCTGAAGGCTCACCCCTTTGAGGGCTAGAAGAATCACCCCTTCGAGGGCTGAGAATCACCCCTACGAGGGCTGAAGAATCACCCCTTCAAGGCCAGAAGACCCACCCCTTCGATGGCTGAAGATTCACCCCTTCGAGGGCTAAAGGCTCAACCTTTCGAGGGCTAAAGAATCACCCCTCGAGGGCTGAAGCCTCACCTCTTCGAGGGCTGAAGATCCACCCCTTTGAGAACTAAAGGTTCACCCCATCGAGGGCTGAAGGCTCACCCCCTTCAAGAGCTGAAGATTCACCACTTCGAGGGCTGAAGGCTCACCCCTTCAAGGGCTGAAGGCTCACCCCTTCGAGGGCTGAAGCCTCACCTCTTTGATGGCTGAAGGCTCACCCCTTTGAGGGTTGAAGATCCAACCCTTCAATGGATGAAGATCAACCCCTTCGAGGGCTGAAGGTTCACCCCCTTCGTGGGCTAAACAATCACCCCTACGAGGGCTGAAGAATCACCCCTTTGAGGGCTGAAGATCCATCCCTTCAAGGGCTGAAGGCTCACCCATTCGGGGGCTGAAGATACACCTCTTTGAGGGCTGAAGATACACCCCTTTGAGGACTGAAGATCAACCCCTTCGAGATTTGAAGGCTCACCCCTTTGAGGGATGAAGGCTCTTCTCTTTGAGGGTTGAAGCCTCACTCCTCGAGGGCTACAACCTCGCCACTTTGAGGGTTGAAGGCTCATCCCTTCAAGGGCTAAAGGCTCACTCCTTAGAGGGCTGAAGATCCACCCCTTCAACGACTGGAGATTCACCCCTTTGACGGCTGGAGATCCACCCCTTCGAGGGTTGAAGATCGACCTCTTTAATAGCTGAAGGCCCCACCCCTTCGAGGGCTGAAGGCCCACCCCTTCGAGGGCTGAAGGCTCCACCCCTTTGAGGGCTGAAGGCTCCACCCCTTCAAGGGCTGAAGGCTCCACCCCTTCGAGGGCTGAAGGCTCCACCCCTTCGAGGGCTGAAGAATCACCCTTCAAGGGATAAAAAATCACCCCTTCAAGGGCTAAAAAATCACCCTTTCGAGGGCTGAAGGCTCACCCCTTCGTGGGAAGAAGAATCACCCCTTTGAGAGCTGAATCTCCACACCTTCAACAGCTGAAGCCTCACCCCTTCGAGGGCTGAAGATCAAATCCTTCGAGGGCTGAAGACTCACCCCTTTGATGGCTAAAGATCCACCCCTTCGAGGGCTAAAGATCCACCCCTTCGAGGAATAAAAGCTCACCCCTTCGAGGGCTGAATATCCACCCCTCCGAAGGGATGAAGGCTCACCTCTTTAAGGGCTAGAAGAATCACCCATTCGAGGGCTGAGAATCACCCCTACGAGGGCAGAGAATCACCCATTAGAGGGCTAAAGATCCACCCCTTCGATGGCTGAAGATCCACCCCTTCGAGGGCTGAAGATCCACCCCTTTGAGGGCTGAAGGCTCACCCCTTCGAGGGTTGAATATCCACCCCTTCGAGGGCTAGAGGGTCAACCCTTTGAGGGCTAAAGAATCACCCCTCGAGGGCTGAAGCCTCTCCTCTTTGAGGGTTGAAGATCCACCCCTTTGAGAACTGAAGGCTTACCCCTTCGAGGGCAGAAGAATCACCCCTTCGAGGGCTGAAGGCTCACTCCTTCGAGAGCTGAAGATTCACCACTTCAAAGGCTAAAAGCTCACCCCTTCAAGGCCTGAAGGCTCACCCCTTCGAGGGATGAAGAATCACCCCCTCGAGGGCTGACGCCTCACCTCTTTGATGGCTGAAGGCTCACCCCTTTGAGGGCTGAAGATCCACCCCTTCAACGGATGAAGATCAACCCCTTCGAGGGCTGAAGGCTCTCCCCTTCGGGGGTTGAAGATACACCTCTTTGAGGGCTGAAGATCCACCCCTTTGAGGGATAAAGATCAACCACTTCGAGGTCTAAAGGCTCACCCCTTTGAGGGATGAAGGCTCTTCCCTTCGAGGGCTGAAGCCTCACCCCTTTAAGGGCTAAAGAATCACCCCTTTGAGGGCTGAAGATCCACCCCTTGAGGGCTGAAGCCTCACTACTTTGAGGGCTGAAACCCCACCTCTTCAAGGGCTGATGAATCACCCCTTAGAGGGCAGAATCCTAACCCCTTTGAGGGCTAAAGAATCACCCCTTTGAGGGATAAAGATCCATCCCATTAAGGGCTGGAGGCTTACCCCTTTGAGGGCTAAAGGCTCACCCCTTCGAGGGCTGAAGGCTCACCCCTTCGAGGGCTAAACATCCACCCCTTCAAGGGCTGATGGCTCACCCCCTCGAGGGCTGAAGGCTTACCCCTTCGAGGGCTGACGGCTCACCCCTTCAAGGGCTGAAGGCTCACTCCTTCGAGGGCTGAAGATCCACTCCTTTGAGGGCTGAAGATCCACCGCTTCGACAGCTGAAGATCCACTCCTTCGATGGTTGAACACTCACCCCTTCGAGGGCTGATGAATCACTCGTTCGAGGGCTAAAGAATCATCCCTTCGAAGGCTGAAGATCCACCCATTCGAGGGATGAAGGATCACCCCTTCAAGGGCTAAAGAATCACCCCTTCCAAAGCTTAAGATCCACCCTTTTAAGGGCTGAAGGCTCACCCCTTTGAGGGCTGAAGATCCACCCCTTAAAGATCTGAAGATCCACTCCTTCAAAGGCCAAAGATTCACCCCTTCGAGGGCTGAAGATCCAACCTTGGAGGGCTGAAGATCCACCCCTCGAGGGCTGAAGGCTCACCCTTTCGAGGGCTGAAGAATTTTTCCTTTAAGGGCTCAAGATCAACCCCTTTTGGGCTAAAGATCCACCCCTTTAAGGGCTAAAGGCTCACCCCTTCGAGGGCTAAAAGCTCACCCCTTCGAGTGCTGAAGGCTTAACCCTTCGAGGGCTGAAGAATCACCCCTTGAGGGCTAAAACCTCACATCTTCGAGGGCTTAAGATCCACCCCTTTAAGGGCTGAAGATCCACCCCTTCGAGGGCCGAAGGCTCACCCCTTCAAGGGATGAAGGGTCACCCCCTCAAGGGCAGAAGGCTCACCCCTTCGAGGGCTGAAGATTCACCCCTTCGAAGGCTGAAGGCTCACCCCTTCGAGGGCTAAAGGAACACCCCTTTGAGGGCTAAAGAATCACCCCCTCGAGGGCTGAAGCCTCACCTCTTCGAGAGCTAAAGGCTCACCCATTGGAGGGCTGAAGAATCACCCCTTCGAGGGCTGAAGGCTCACTCATTCGAGGGCTGAATGCTCACCCCTCGAGGGATGCAAAATCACCCCTTGAAGGCTGAAACGTCATCCCTTCGAGGGCTTAAGGCTTACCCCTTCGAGGACTGAAGATCCAACCTTTCAATGGCCAAAGATCCACCCCTTCGAGGGCTGAAGGCTTACCCATTTGAGGGTTGAATGCTCACCCCTTGAGGGATGAAAAATCACCCCTCGAAGGCTAAAGCATCATCTCTTCGAGGGCTCAAGGCTCACCCCTTTGAGGATTGAAGATCCACCCTTTCGATGGCTGAAGATCCAACCCTTCGAGGGCTGAAGGCTCACCCTTTGATGGCTAAAGATACACCCCTTCGACGGCTGAAGATCCACCCCTTTGAAGACTGAAGAATTATCCCTTCGAGGGCTGAAGGCTCACCCTTTTGAGGGTTGAATCCTCACCCCTTTGAGGGTTGAATCCTCACCCCTCGAGGGCTGAAGCCTTACCACTTTGAGAGCTGAAGCCTCACCACTTCGAGGGTTGAAAGCTCACCCATTTGAGGGCTGAAGCCTCTTCCCTTCGAGAGCTGAAGAATCAACCCTTCGACGGCTGAAGCCTCACCCCTTTAAGGGCTGAAGAATCACCCCTTCGAGGGCTAAAGATCCACCCCTTTGAGGGCTGAAGGCTCATCTCTTAGAGGGCTGAACGATTACCCCTTCGAGGGTTGAAAGCTCTCCCCTTAAAGGGCTAAAGGCTCTCCCCTTCGAGGGCTGAAGCCTCACCACTTCGAGGGCTGGAGACTCACCCCTTAAATGGTTGGTGATCCACCTCTTCGAGGGCTGACGGTTCACCCCTTCGAGGGCTTAAGAACAACCCCATCAAGGGTTGACGATGCACCCCTTCGAGGGCTGAAGGCTCACCCCTTCGAGGGCTGAAGGCTCACCTCACGAGGGCTGAAGCCTCACCTCTTCGAGGGCTGAAGCCTCACCCCTTCGAGGGCTAAAGGCTCACCCCTTCGAGGGCTAAAGGCTCACCCCTTCGAGGGTTGAATCCTCACCCCTCGAGGGCAGAAGTCTCACCACTTCAAGGGCTGAAGCCTTACCCCTTCGAGGGTTGAAGCCTCACCCATTCGAGGGCTGACGAATCACCCCTTCGAGGGCTAAAGATCCACCCCTTTGAGGGCTGAAGGCTTAACCCTTTGATGGCTGAAGATCCACCCCTTCGACGGCTGAAGAACCACCCCTTCGACAGCTGAAGAACCACCCCTTTGATGGCTGAATAACCACCCCTTCGAGGGCTGAAGGCACACCTCTTTGAGTGCTGAAGAATCCTCCCTTCGACGGCTAAAGATCCACCCTTTCAAGGGCTGGAGGCTCACCCCTTCAAGGGCTGAAGAATCAATCCTTCTAGGGCTAAAGAATCACCCCTTCGAAGGATAAAGATCCACTCCTTTGAGGGCTAAAGGCTCACCCCTTCAAGGGCTTAAGAATCACCCCTTCGAGGTCTTAGGATCCACCCCTTCAAAAGCTGAAGGCTCACCCCTTCGAGGGCAGAAGATCCACCCCTTCGAGGGCTGAAGGCTTACCCCTCCGAGAGCTGATGGCTCACCCCTCAAGGGCTGAAGCCTCACAACTTCGAGGGCTGAAGCATCACCCATTTGAGGGCTGAAGCCTCACCCCTTCGAGGGCTGAAGATCTACCCGTTCGAGGGCTGAAGGCTCGCCACTTCGAGGGCGAAAGATCCACCCCTTCAAGGGCTGAAGGCTCACCCTTTTGAGAGCTGAAGACTCACCCCTCAAGGCTGAAAAATCACCCCTCAAGGCTGAAAAATCACCCCTCGAGGGCTGAATCCTGACCTCTTCAAGGGCTTAAGGCTCACCCCTTCGAGGGTTGAAGATCCACCCCTTCAACGGCTTAAGATCCACCCTTTCGATAGCTGAAGGCTCATCCCTTCGAGGGTTGAAGCCTCACCCCTTGAGGGTTGAAGCCTCACAACTTCAATGGCTAAAGACTCACCCCTTCGAGGGCTGAAGCCTCACCCTTTCGAGGGTTGAAGATTCACCCCTTCAAGGGCTAAAGCCTCACCCCTTCGAGGGATGAAGAATCACCCCTTTGAGGGTTGAAAACTCACTCTTTCGAGGGCTGAAGCCTCACCCCTTCTAGGGCTAAAGCCTCACCCATTGAGGGTTGAAGCCTCACCCCTTCGAGGATCAAAGCCTCACCCTTTCGGGGGCTGAAGAATCACTCCTTCAAGGGCTGAAGCCTCACCACTTTCAGGGCTGAAGAATCACCCCTTAGAGGGGTCAAGAATCACCCCTTCGAGGCTGAAGATCCACCCCTTCAAGGGTTGAAGCCTCACCACTTCGAGGGCTGCAGAATCAGTCCTTCGAGGGTGGAAGCCTCACCTCTTCGAGGGTGGAAGAATCACTCCTTCGAGGGCTGAAGCCTCACCTCTTTGAGAGCTGAAGAATCACCCCTTCGAGGGCTGAAGGCTCACCCCTTCAAGGGCTGAAGAATCACTCCCTTCAAGGGCTGAAGAATCCCCCCTTCGAGGGCTGAAGGCTCACACCTTCGAGGGCTGAAGGGGTGCCCAAAACGATGTCATTTTTGTTGGCCACCTGGAAGCACATGCAGCCGCACATGGAGATGCCGTAACTTTTGAAAAATATGATTCACCAAAGGAAAAAAGTGATGCCCGAAACAATGTCTTTTTGGGAGGCCATTTGAGAGCACATAAAAGGGCACATGTTTGGCTCTTTTGGGAAATTACCACTTTCCATGACGACGGTTAACACAAGCGTTCTATTTTCAAGTATTCCAGCCTCACCCCTTTGAGGGCTGAATAATTACCCCTTTGAGGGCTGATCCACCCATTCGAGGGCTGAAGGCTCACCCCTTTTAGGGCTAAAGATCCACCCTGTCGAAGGCTGAAGGGTCACCCCTCGAGGGCTGAAAACTCACCTATTTGAGGGACAAAGCCTCACCTCTTCGAGGGCTGAAGCCTCACCCTTCGAGGGCTGAAGATCCCCCCTGCAATGGCTGAAGATCCACCCTTTCAAGGGATGAAGGCTCACCCCTTTGAGGGATGAAGAATCAACCCTTTGAAGGCTAAAGAATCACCCCTTCGAAGGCTGAAGATCCACCCCTTTGAGGGAAAAAGGCTCACCCCTTCGAGGGCTGAAGAATCACCTCTTCAAGGGCTTAAGATCCACCCCTTCGAGGGCTGAAGGCTCACCCCTTCGAGGGCTGAAGATCCACCCCTTCGAGGGCTGATGGCTCACCCCTCGAGGGCTCAAGCCTCACCTCTTCGAGGACGTAAGATCCACCCCTTCAAGGGCTGAAGGTTCGCCGCTTCGAGGGCGAAAGATCCACCCCTTTGAGGGCTAAAGGCTCACCCCTTCGAGGGCTGAAGGATCATCCCTTAGGGGCTGAAGAATCACCCCTCGAGGGCTGAAACCTCACCTCTTCCAGTGCTTAAGGCTCACTAGGGCTGAAAATCCACCCCTTCGACGGCTGAATAATCACTCCTTCGAGGGCTGAAGCCTCACCCCTCGAGGGTTGAAGATCCACCCCTCGAGTGCTGAAGGCTCACCCCTTTGAGGGCTAAAGCCTCACCCATTCGAGGGCTAAAGAATCACCCCTTCGAGAGATAAATCCTCACTACTTCGAGGGCTGAAGAATCTCCCCTTCAAGGGCTGAAGATTCACATCTTCGAGGGCTGTAGATCCACCCCTTGGAGGGTTGAAGATCCACCCCTTCCAGGGTTGAAGGTTCACCCCTTCGAGGGCTGAAGGCTCACCCCTTCGAGGGCTGAAGCCTCCCTCCTCGAGGGCTAAAGCCTCACATCTTCGAGGGCTAAAGCCTCACCCCTTCGAGGGCTGAAGCCTTACCCCTTTGATGGCTGAAGAATCACCCCTTTGAGGGCTGAAGAATCACCCCTTCAAGGGCTAAAGATCCACCCCTTTGAGGGCTAAAATCCACCCCTCGAGGGCTGAAGGCTCACCCCTTCGAGGGCTGAAGGCTTACCCCTTCGAGGTCTGAAGGCTTACCCCTTCGAGGGCTGAAGCCCCACCCCTTAGAGGGCTAAAGAATTACTCCTTTGAGGGCTGAAGCCTCACCCCTTCGAGGGCTGAAGAATCACCCCTTTGAGGGCTGAAGATCCACCCCTTCGAGGGCTGAAGGCTCACCCCTTCGAGTGCTGAAGCCTCACCCCTTCGAGGGCTGAAGCATCACCCCTCGGGGGCAGAAGCCTTACCCCTCGAGGGCAAAAGCCTCACCACTTCGAGGGCTACATAATCACCCCTTCGAGGATGGAAGCCTCACCCCTTGAGGGCTGAGGAATTACCCATTTGAGGGTTGCAGGCTCATCCCTTCGAGTGCTAATGAATCCCCCCTTCGATGGCTGAAGGCTCACCCCTCCGAGGGTTTAAGGGGTGCCTAAAATGACGTCATTTTCGTCGGCCACCTGGCAGCACATGCAGCCGCACATGGAGGCGCCGCAATTTTTGACAAATGGGATTTTCCAAGGACAAAAGTGATGCCCAAAACTATGTCATTTTGGGTGGCCACTTGAGAGCACATAGAAGGGTACATGTTTGGCTCTGCTGGGAAATGATCACTGCCATGACGATGGTTGACACAAACGTGCCGTTTCCAAGTATCCAGCCTCAGCCCTTCGAGAGCTGAAGGCTCACCCCTTCGAGGGCTACAGAATCACCTCTTCAAGGGCTGAAGAATCACCAATTCGAGGGCTGAAGGCTCACCCCTTTGAGGGCTGAAGGGGTGCCTTAAACGACGTCATTTTCATCGGCTACCTGGCAGCACATGCAGCAGCATATGGAGGCGCCGCAACTTTTGACAAATGGGATTCACAAAAGGACAAAAGTGATGCCCGAAACGACGTCATATTGGGCGGGCACTTGAGAGCACGTAGAAGGGCACACGTTTGGCTCTACTTGGAAATGACCACTATGCCTATGACGATGGTTGACACAAGCATGCAGTTTCCAAGTATTCCTTTTATATAGTAACCAGATGAAAACAGTGCTTGAAGTAAGAGGAAGAGGGATATTTTTTCATGCTAACTTAATTTGTTTTTGTTTCCATCAAGAAGATGATCCTGGGATGGTGAGACCTCGTCAGCCTATTCAGGTGATTCTTTGCAAAATGGCGGTTGAAACCTCTACAGTATTATGGCAGGGTTCTCATGCTAGCTTTGGTAGTTGATTTAGGACAATCATCAGAAAGCTCGTCGGGAGCCCTGTAACAATATTTCATATGGCTTAAAGTTTTTCATCGTCTGGTAACTCAAAAATGTTAGTATTTACTTTAAACGGCTTCTAATCTTCATGCTTTTATGTCGTAATGTTTTGTTGGCAATTGCAGGCAGGTTAAGACCACCGTTCTCTGAATTTTCACGCTTTAGGGACTTCAGACATTGGCATATAAATTGTTCCCATTCCTCTATCATTGACTTTTTCTATAACAGGAGCATTGGATTTTCCCTATAAATAGGGAATTATTTTGTCCCTTCTTGGTCACCTTTTACCTACCCCCATCTCCCTCTCTTCGAAAAAAAATATTTTCATTTGTTGGAGTCATCTTGTGTTTTGATCCACACTTTTTTTTGGGAAAAGTTCTTCTAAATTTATTTTCAAAGCCCCAATGACTCAGAGTGGGGAGTTCGAAGAAGGTATGGTAACAAGCGGCTTGTCCATGAGGACATTGGAGGCATCTGGTCATAGAATTATATGGGTGAGATATTCCATCATTTTTTCCATTTTTTTATAATCCCCTATAATTTTTACCAGATCATGATAGGTGTACGAAGTGATTATCTAGTATAGAGGATGGTTCAACCATCGTGACTAGGCTAGAAGGAGTGGGCAAACCACTTTAAGCTTGAACAGTGGCTACTAAATACAAATTATAATAGGGATGATCTATTTGAGTTTAATAGAAAAACAAATATTGATGAAAATATAATGTATGCAGAGCCATTTCCATATGAAAAATTAATGTAACACTTTGTGGATTGGTGACTCTACCACCAGTATAGGGGGTCCATACCTTAATATTTGTAGATGGCATCATGGTTAGGGTTGCCTTCATTTCCTCTGCTATTGGAAAACTGTGTCCATTCCCTTTGCTATTAGAGCTCTGGCCTAGTGGAAAAAATGTATTCCTAGTTGACATGTATTTCTCTATGCTCCTTGTGCCAGTAATTCTCCAACATGGAAGTTTGACATTCTTTAATTTTGTGAGGGTTGAGCAATTTTTAGGGTCGGTTGAGTGTTGGGGAGATATGAGGATCTAAATTCATGGCCACCTAAGTTTCCCACTGTTGATACATACTTGATGAAAGGAAAGCCATTATCCACCGTGACAACAAATTTGAACCCTTTTTTAAAAAAATATTTGGCAAATGTGCATGGAAGAAATTCCACTTATCATCTACAAAACACATCTTAAGCTTTAAGTTTAAAATGTCTAGGGGGTATATGTGCATCCTTAAGTTGCTCACAAAAAAAATCATTAGATTCGTTATATACTATCCTGCTCCTCTGGTTGCAAAGTGTTTGGGGATGGCGTTATTAGCAAAGTCCTCAAGGTTGTTATCATCCACTATGTTTTACTGGGATGCAGGATGGCCAATCACTCCACATCTTTTGTATAACTTCATTATTCTTTCATACTCGTATGGAATCCAGTATTGATGGTCATTCATTCCTTGTAGAAAAATTCCAGGAATAAGTGTCTGCAATGGATTGATCCATAATCTTGCCTTAAGATATTATGCATTCATGTTTGGGTGATAAGATGTGTTGACCATGTCCACATTGCCAATCATCAAGGCTAGGTCTTCTCCACATATTTGGTTCAACATATCTATTGTGAGGTTATACAAGTGGATCTAAATCCATACTTTGGTTACTTGTATACTAGCTAGTGGGTACATTTGTGTCCAACATTGTAAACAGATGTGGCCTCCATCAATTAGAAAAATACCATTCCACTTCTATTTTGAAGCTGATTAACATAAGTTTGTGATGACGGTGTACAATCTAGGCTCGTGCGCCTCAGTTATTTTGGAAATAATGTATGAAATGGTGGTTGGAAAAGTCCTTGTCTTTGATCTAGTATGTAGAAAAAATGGATGGATGTGCTTTAGAATATGACATGATCAGGTATCACTCTCATTCTTTCACTATGGCATGCTATCGTGGAGGACTTTTTACAGGTGCTGGATCTAAACTTCGAGTATGAGGAGTAATGAGGATTCATATGAAGATGATATTGAATCGAGGAACTCAAAGATGATTCGCCCTTGAAGATTGATAATCGATTCATTTTATTAGAGACTGTTAATCAAGATAGCAATATTATTGTAATTGTACTTTCTTTAATGGAAGAATTTTGTTCAAAATATACTTATGTTCAATATAAGATGCATGTTACGAACACTTATGGTATTTATCTCGTATGTTTTCTTTTGTTCAGATGTTGAGAGTCCATCTTGTGTCTGGAAGCTATAGAATTTTCATGTTTTTTATACAAAGTATGCAATGTTTTTACATGTATTACTTAATATACTCATGTGTTTGAAAGAAAATACATGTTTTAATGTAAACTGTACATAGTTAAGGTATTAAGTGTAGTCTATGAAAATTTGAAAAACTAAAAAAAAATATGTAACCTATGTTCGTAGGCTAACATATGCATATTTTAACAAAATAGACCGATTCATAAGTTAACTTATACACTACCTCCTCGAAAATTTCCATAATTCATGTTCATAATATTTAAAACAAATGTGTGTTTTAATACATACGACACGAATTGCAAGGTCACATATGCATAGTCTATATGAAAATTTTCAGCATAATTTAGTTTGGTTTCAAATTTTTTCCACACATTCTTACATCTTCATAGCACCAAAATTCATACATTCAGAAGTTTCAAAAACAATTTCATTCACATCAAAGGCAATTCAACAACCTAAGCTCAATCGGATGTGAAGAATTCATTCCTTGGACACTTTATGCAACATTTTATCCCCTTGGAACTGAATTTCATTCGTTTCAATTGAAATTCAATTGTTTTGATTGGATTCGCTTCAATCGTATTTGGTTCAATGAACAAGGTGCTTGAGATTTCATTCATCCCTATTGCATGTTGTTGTAGATTTTATTGTAGGTTGAACTCGTCGGAGATTGGTTGGCTGTTTGAAGAGCTTTTCAAAAAAATTGAATCGATTGGGAAAGGATATTTTCGTGTGTGTGATGTTAGGTTTGGGAAAAATGGATTGATTGAATGTTTAGAGAGGAAGAATTGTTAGAATCAGTCATATATCTTATTAGATATGGATAGAGTTAGATGACTAGACTAGAGTTATTCGAGTACTAGTATTCCTTATCTATTTTGTACTAAAATTATTCTAAGCAGTAATACAGAAATCATTATGGGAAAATATTATTTCACGGTATCAGAGCAAGTTGTGATCCTAAACCTAAAAACATAAAAATTTTCTCCATTTTCGGCCGCCACCCCTCCTCCCTCTTTTTCCAACGATTGACCAATCCCATTTCCAGATTTTTGGCTTATTTCCAGGTTTTCGGTGACCATTTTCCAGTCCAATTATTTGGAATCTTCTTCTCCATTGGTTTTCCAGATTCATGGCGTTCCCAACATCATCTCCAGCAACTGGTCTTTGGCTTCATCCTCTCCGTTGTGCTATCTTTGGCGGGCTTCTTCTTTCACCGCTCTTCATTTATGACAGGGCTCCAGGCTGTCATCTCCGCCTATTTTCATCTCCGGCATCAACCCCTAAGAACAACTATAATTTTTCTTAGGTCTTCTCCTTTGGCATTCTTCATTCCAGACAAGCACGCCCTTTGTCTTGATCAGAAGATTGACATATTTATCTGGCGTTCGGTTCATCAAACATCTTGGCTTGTGAGATCCACGTGTTATCAAGCAGTATCTGCGCATCACTCCACTTGTGCATAATATACACACGTTTAGCTGCTCCTCCATGCGTATGCGCACGCATGGGATACACGAACCTAGCTTCTCTTGCGTATCTATTGCATCCGTCTGATGTTTCTCTGGGTATTGTTTTGTCCTTTTTTGACTTTTTGTTTGCCCTCCATCATATGGCTCTTTTTGGCGCCACAAAACACATGACATCGCCCCTCAGTGCTGTTAATGTGATAAATTATAATGGTTCTGCATGCGTCTATGTTGGTAATAGTTCTTAACTCCATATTACTCATGCTGGTGATTCTCGGACTTCTAAATCCCTAACTCTTTATGATGTGTTTATTGTACCTGATATCACTAAAAAAATTGATTGGGAAAATGACTCAAGATTTAATTGATGCTGTCTGCTTTGATGATCGCTCATTTATTAATTGGCATAAAATCGCTAGTGAAACTTTGGGTCACAGTCATAGTGAAAATGAGCTTTATGTTTTAGATTATGGTGCATCTGCTCTATTGTCTACTGTGGAATCAAATAAGTCACGTGCATCTTTTGAAATCTAGCATGCTAGACTTGGTCATGTTTCACATTTCATTACAGCTGGTTTGCGAGCTTCTGGATCTTTATCTGTCTCATTGGTTTTGCCGAAACCTACCCTTTGTGATGTGTGTGAAAAAGCTAAAGGGAAGCATTTATCTTTTTATGCAAATGTTAAACGTGTTGCTAGGGTAATTGATCTAGTTCATTGTGACTTACGGGAACCCTCTCCTATTTTATATGTTGATGGTTTCTTCTACTATGCTATCTTCCTCGATGATCATTCCCGAGTCTCGTGATTTTACCCACTGCATTGCAAATATGATTATTGGGATGTTTATCGCTAGTTTGAGGCTTTTGCGGAGAACCATTTCTCTTCCACCATTAATGTGTTTCAGAGTGATAGGGGGATTGACTTCATAAATGGTCGCTTATGCTTTCAGACAAATGGCATTAACCATCAGATTTCTAGCCCGTATACTCTTGAGCAGAATGGTTGGATGAGCGCAAGCACGGCCACATTGTTGAGATGGGCTTGTGTATATTATACCACTCTCATGTACCTCTCTCTCAGTGGCCTCACGTCTTTGCTGCAACTGCTTATACCATAAATCTACTTCCCACTCTTTTTCTTGGTGGATGATCACCATATGAAGTTATTAATAGCCGAGTTCCTATATACACAAACTTCCATGTATTTGGTTGTCATGTGTACCCTTATCTTTGTCCATTTGCATCTCACAAACTTGCTCCTTGCAGTTTTTCTTGTGTCTTTCTTGGGTACAGCTTTCAATAAGGGATATCAATGTTTGGATCCTACATTTAGAAAGATGTATGTCACCACACATTCTCGGTTTAACAGCACTTCCTTCCCTTATGCCGATGGTTCTACTATAGGTTCTCCGTTCTCATTGGATGTCTCTACTTTTTTGGATCCCTCTGATGCATCATTTGATATTCCTTCTTTTTCCACGGTGGCATCTTCTCCTGCTCGACTTGCCACATCGGTTGCCAACCCTCCTATCTCATCGATGCTATTGGTCTCACCAACTACGACACCATGTTCTATCTGTTATACCATTTCAGACCATCCAGTGGCCGCTCCAATGCATCCTGCTCTACCCATCCTGTCATCAACCAACTCACCTGGTTTGTTGACCAACCCACCCAATTCACAACCACCTCACCGACCCCTTCACCAGCCATTTTGCCAGTCACGACTGCTCCTTTGGTCTCTCCACCTCGGTCTCGCACTCATCGGATGGCTACTCAATCAGCGGCTGGGGCTAATCAGCGCATAGATTAGTTTGATATTGTTGCTTACGATCTTACTACTGCCTTACTTTCTTAGTTTGAGCCCATGGATTATCGTACTGCTCTTTAAGATCCATCTTGGGTTTCTGCTTTGAATGATGAGATAACAACTCTTCGTGGACAGTGCACCTGAGATTTAGTGCCACGCCCATCAGATGTCAACTGTTGAGCGTCATAAGGATAGGCTTGCTGCGCAAGGTTTTTTTTTACAGATTCCAAGATTTGACTTTGATCACACTTTCGGTTTGGTGGTCAAAGCCTCCACGATTCATACAGTTCTGGCTTTTGCTACAATGCACTCCTGGCCTCTTCATCAGCTGAATGTCAAGAATGCCTTCCTCGATACTCCAACTTATGTGGCGCAACCCTTTGGCTATAAGGACCCGCTTCATCTGGATTATGTATGTCACTTGCGTAAGGCTATTTATAGTCTTAAGCAAGTTTGGCGGGCCTGGTTTTAGCAAATTATTTGATTAAGCTCGGGTTTTTATGCAGTTCAGCTGACACTTCCCTTATTTCTTTGTCTCGGGGCTCATCGTGACTATACATACTAGTTTATATTGATGGCATCATTCTTACAGGTAACAACTAGAATTTTCTTTGGCAATTGAATGATAGGACGCATTGGGAGTTCTCCATCAAGGATTTGGGCACTCTTCACTACTTTCTTGGTTTGGAAGTTACACCAATGTAATCGGGTTTACTTCTCGACCAAGCAAAGTATGCCAAGGATATTCTCACTCTTGCCTGGATGTGTGATGCAACCCTAGTCTCTACTCCTTTTGTGCCAGGCTCGCAACTCCACAGCTCCAATAACCCTTTATTTTAGAATCTGATTCTTTATCGCTCTCTTGTTGGGGCTCATCAGTACCTTACAATTCCTCATCCTGACTTGGATTTTGCGGTCAACACAGTCAGTCAGTATCTTCAGGACCCTCGTGATGATCATTTTCTTGTGGTCACTCGGATTCTTTGATATGTTCAAGGTACTCTGCATTTTGGCCTTGCTTTTCGGTATGCCATCTTCTTGGCTCAGAATCTAGTTGCTCGCAGGCGGGCGAAGCACATCAACATTGAGTGTCACTTTGTTCTAGAGTTGGTTGCTTCTAGCAAGCTGCGTGTTGCTTATGTTCATAATGCTCTTGAGATTGCTGACATTTTCACCAAAGGGCTCTCTCGTCCGCTATTCAAGTTCTTCAGATCCAAGCTTTGCGTCGCTAAGAATTCGATGCTTCTCTTGAGGAGGGGTGTTAGAATCAATCATATATCCGATTAGATATGGATAGAGTGGATGACTAGACTAGAGTTATTCTAGCACTAGTATTCCTTCCTTATCTGTTATGTACTCTATTTATTTTAAACAGTAATACATAAATCATTAAGGGAAAATATTCTTTCAGAATGGATCGATTGAAGGGTCCGAGCATTATTTTTGGGAAGAAACGGTTTTGGAATAATCCAAACCTTATGACATGAAATTGCAATCGGATTTGACCCGCGAATTTTAATGTGTTTCCATTAGTTGCAAATTAGTCCCTGACATATGCATAAGTTTTTTTTAGTTAAGTAACTGCCCTTGTCCCATCTCAAGATGCAATTTAATCAATCATTTGATTAAAATTATCTGACTCAAATTTTAAAACTAAATTAATATAGAGTGAAGTGCGTTTTTAACCCTATGTTTTAGGCGAAAGGGCAAAAATGACCGTGTAAAATCAGAAAGTGCAAAATTAACCCAGCAATTCGTTCACCGAAATGTCAACTGAAAAAGTGACCAGAATTCGTTGAAATAATAGCTTTACCCTTTGATTAAAAAATTAAATTTCAAAAATAGTGAAAGACAATAATACCCCCTGTTTTTTAATAAAACCCTTCTTTCTTTCTTTTATTTTCATTTTCTTCGATTTCACCCTTTTGTTTTGAGCTCCTCCACCACCGATTTTAGCCTTTGTTTTCACCACCACCACCACTATTTTCACCTCCCCGCAGGGGTTGCGTAGGTTGTTGGATTCGCGCTAGGGCTAGGGTTGAGGGCACGGTGGAGCATCGGTTGAGGGTGGGGGCTAGGGTTCAGATGGGTGGCGAGGGAGAAGAGGAGTGACGAGCTGGAGAGGAACGGTGGTGAGGCGGCGGTGAGAGAAGGAATAGGGATGATGCGGCATTGAGAAGGATGGTGGTGAGGCAGCAGTGAGAGGAGGAAAGGTGGTGGGTCTCAATTTTTTGGTGCTTGGCTGAGCGGTGCCAAAAATTGTGGCGAATGTGGCATGGGGATTTATGGTTTCAAGGTGGAGGCGACGTAGGGCTAGTGGCGGAAATGGTGGCAGAGGTGACATGCGGCTGGTGGCAGAAATAGTGGCAGAGGTGACGTGCGTCTGGTGGCGGAGGTGGCATGGGACTAGAATATATGGATTTAGGGTTTTGAGGTGGTAGGGAGAATTAGCGGAGGTGGCGGGAGGTGGCTGAGAGGGTGGAGCTGGGCTTGGGGCGATATGTCTGAGCAGGGGTGGCGGTGGTTCTAAGCAAGGGGCGGAGGCTCGGTGGCAGAGCGGGTGGGCATGGGCTTGGGGCAGGTGTTTTGGGCAGGAGTGGAGGTGGTTCTGGGCAAGGGACGGAGGCTCAGCGGCGGAGCGGGTGGGTTTGGGCTTAGAGCGGCGGCGCTGGTGTTTAAAGCTGAAGAAACAACTTAGGGTTATGGTTGATGAAAAAGCTTAGGGTATAATGGTCATTCAATTTTTTTTGTTTTAGGGTTAGGGGTATATTTGTCTTTTCATAAATGGGCAATGCCTGAATTTGTTCGATAAAGGTAAAACTACTTAGTTTTAATCAAAAGATAAGGTTAGAGTTCAGCACTTTCAAATTTACAAGCTTATATCTGCACTTTTTCAGTTTAACGGGGTTATTTTTGCACTTTTTCAATTTATATATAACTCTTCTAGCATCTACAATGGTAGTAGACTTAAGGAGTACTTCTTAAGTGTTACGTCATGAATTTTAATAAAAACTAGGTAAGAACAAACTACTAACAATGGTAGTGGACCTAAGGAGTACTTCTTAGGCACTTCTTTTTAATTTTTAATTATGATTAATTAAAAATATAAAGCAAGTCATATTAAATAACATTCATTGATTGATTGACATTTACACAAAGAAAGAGGTACCAACTCCTTAGAGCATGTGCAATAGTAAAACCAATCCCGAACCGCTCTTATGCTTTCAGTTTATTAAATATTCAATATTTCTCCTCCACCTCAGCAATTGGAACCATAATGGAACCATTCCATTTTTCTCTACAATGGTTGGAACCACTTTGCAACCGCTCCATGGATACCACTTGATTTTCTTTATCATACTCATTAATTTTATTTTCAATATTTAATTTAAATAAATTTGGCTATCCAAATAATTTGAAATGCGATATTTAATAATACATTTTTAATTTTTGAATTGAATGTTATTTTCTAAAGTGTTTAAAATTAAGAGAAATGTGTGTTTTTAACCCATATTTTGGGTGAAAATGTAGAAATTACCTTGTAAAATCTGAAAGTGCAAAAATAACCCTAAAAACTGTTGAACAAAATGTCAATGGTAGAAATTTCTAGAAATTTTTAAAATGACCATTTTACCCTTCTACGAAAAAAAATTAAAAATTCAAAAAGAAAAGTAAAAGAAGCAATGTATAAGTTTAAATTTTTCCCCTCTGACTGTGGTGGCATTATCTTCTTCCTTTACCGTGCCTTCACCGAAGATATCCTCATTTACTGTGTCTTCACCAGCCCAGCCTATCTCCAAAACCCTTCACTGGAAAGTTCCCTCTCCCGCCAATTACCGCCAATGTGTCGGAACTCCCGTTAACCCAGAACCCTTCATCGGAAAGTTCACGTGATAAAATATAAAAGACTTTATTATGGTGCACTAATATTAATCAATGACACGTCTCATCAATGATGAGGGTTACAATATATAGGGCTACGGCAAACCAAAGTCTGACAAGAATAGGATTCTAAGTCTATAAGGAATTACCATCTATAGCTAATTCTATAAGGAAACTAATTCTATAAGGGAACTACCATTTATAACATTTCCTACAAGGAAAGGGCTTCTTTTTCCTTAACACCATCCCTCAAGTTGGAGCATGATGACAAGAATTCCTAACTTGCAAAGAATATTATGAAATTTCTAATCATTAAAAAAAATCAACTTCAGTAGCGGTAGAAGTAGCAGCAAAAACAGTAGCATTAGCAACGGTAGAGCAATATTCAACTTCATTAGCGGTAGTAGTTTCGATAGAGTAGTATTCAACTTCAGTAAGAGCGGTATTAATAGGAGACCATTCAAGGTAATTCTCTTGACCCTTAAGGATGGTGGGTGCAATAATCAAACCAAGTCTGTCAGAAGAGCCAATGAAGTAGGGGTCAGTCAACGAATGACCAACAGGTAAAGGTATCTTAGGGCATGATTGCAACTGCAACTATTTCAGTAAAGTCACAATTACCTCATAGCCATTCATGTTCTGAAGCGCAGTAGCCTAAAAACCAGCATCAGTACGAGTCCGTTCTTCGGGATTACTTTTGGAGGCAAACATAGTGCAAAATCAGGTACAGATCAGTGGAAAATCAAAGCAGCTGATCGAATCAGCGGCAATCGACGCGCCGACGCGTGGGATTAACGGCGATGGCAGGTGGATCGGCAAGTTGGCACATGAAATTCACACGCGGACTGGAACGGGCAGCGGACGGCGGTATGAGATCGCGCCTAGCTGAAGAAGCACGACAACGATCATTGGATGGAGATCAACAAGCAACGACGTGGCAGGGAGTTGGTGCGTGACAGGAATGGGTTGGCGAACGGCGACACAACAAGCTCGACGAAAGTCAGGAAAATTTTCTTTTAGGGTTTCAGGATTTTAGGCTCGGGTACCATGATAAAATATAAAGGACTTTATTATGGTGCATTAATTTTAATCAATGACACATCTCATCAATGATCAGGGTTACAGTATATAGGGCTACAACAAACCAAAGTCTTACAGGAATAGGATTCTAATTCTATAAGGAATTACCATCTATAGCTAATTCTATAAGGAAACTAATTCTATAAGGTAACTACCACTTATAACATTTCCTACAAGGAAAGGGTTTTTATTTTCTTAACATCATGTGACTGTCGATCACCGCCTCTCTGTCAGAACACGTCAACCCAGGTTCAGCCACCGTCGGGAGTGACAAAGCTCCCAATAAGTCTATTCCCAACGCTGTTCAATTTGACATTGCTTGATTCCATCCCCATCAACCTAGGTTCCACCACCGTTGGGAGAGACGAAGCTCCCAAACAAGTCTATCCTCGGCGCTGTTCGATTCCATCCCCGTCAACCCATGTTCTGTCGTTATCGAGAGCAAAGAAGCTCCCAATCAAGTTCATCCCCGACGCTATTGATTTGAGCAAAGTGGAGAAGAGTGATCTCTTCACCGGAATCTTCATGTCGTCGTTGGAACTCATCGGTTGGTACCAAACTGTCATTCCAGTGGGTAGTGGTTGTAGTGGCGCGATGGGAGAGGTGGTGGCGATGAGAGGTAGAGCTAGGGTAAGTGGGGTTGGCAATGGGGCTAGGGTGGGGGGGCTAGGGTGGGAGGGCTAGGGTTTCTGGTGGCTGGGCTGGGGTTTCTTGGCGGAGGTGGTGGTGTTGGGCAGCAGCGGTGTGGCAGCGGATCAGTTGTAGGTGATAGCCAATTGGTGGGATGAAGATGAAGATGAAGAAGAAGAAGTCAGGGGTATAATTGTTAATTACATACTCAGTTTTGAGTTAGGGTAATTTAGTCTTTTCATGTTTGGTTAACCGTTGACTTCATTGAGTCAATGCCGGAATTGAAAAAATGGGTATAATTGCACAATTTTACAATAACATAGGGTTAATTTAGCACTTTAATATTTTACAGGGTTATATCTTTATTTTCTCAATTTAATAGGATCATTTTTACACTTTTCCTAAAATTAATTTCGAACTTTTAAAAATTATTTTATGAATAAGAATTAAAAGAACTAGTTTATGTTTAAAAGAGGGCAAAGTATTGGGAAAGACCGTCTTTCCATAGGCTCATGGAAAGATAAGTTTAATTATAATGATAAAAGGTAAAAGGTCTTAGTTGCAATAGTACAAATTTATTGTGCAACATGTAGTAGTTATAAATTTTACAACCCGATTCATGCAACCCAAAAATTTTATGTTAATTTATTCTAATTTGCACTTTAAATCTTGGTCTTTCCATAATTTATGGAAAACCCGTCTTTCAAGATACGGACTCTTAAAAGAATGTAATTTTGATTTTAGAAAATAATTAAAACGTAATTTTGATTTTCAAAATAAATCAAATTTTAATTTTAATTCTTTAAAATAAAAATCAGATTTTTTTAAAGGCAAATATTTTTTAAAAAAGCGTGTGTATAGATCCAATCAAAGAAAAAACGGGAGCCAAACTTCTGCCCTATCTGCCCAACGAAATGCAAAAACAAATAAAAAATGGAGTGAGTGTTGGTAATAAAAAAAGGGTGTTGTTATATCACACCTTGTATTTTACTTGATTATGCACTAATACGTATATACGTGTATCATACAAATTTTAATTTTAAAAAATAAAATAAAAAAAACCAAAAACAATGGTTTCGCTAGCACCACCGCCACCTCCACCGTACCCTGCCACCGCCGTCCCGCTGCTATCCCCAGCCTTCTCTGCCGCCGTCCCCAACCTTCTCCGCCGCCATCCCCAACCATCCGTCCCCAGCCTTCTTCTCCGTCTTCTCCACCGTTCGTCTTCTCCGACATCATCCCCAACCGCCGTTCATCTTCTCCGTCTTCTTCAACGTCCCCAACCATCCGTCCGCATCCTTCTCCGTCATCTTCTCTAGCAAGAATGGGGGTAGGGAAACGAGAACGAGAACCGGAGAGGCAAAGGAGTACTGGGGCGGGAGAACAAGGCGAAGAAGAACCAGGCGAAGGAGAACCAGGCGAAGGAGAACCAGGCGAAAGAGAACCGGGCGAAGGAGAATCGGGTGAAGGAGAACCGGACGAAGAAGAAGCCGGACCAGAGAAGGATAACGGGGAAGGAGAATGGGAAGAGGAGAAGGAGATTGGGACCGGAGAAGGAGAGCGGGGAAAGGAGAGTGGGAAGAGGAGAACTGGGCCGGGACGAGGAAAAGAGAACGGGCTAGTCGTTGCTCATCGCCGGAGAAGACAAAACGAGTGACTGAAAAGCGGGGAGAGGAGGAGAAGGGAAACGAGCGGTGGAGAGCGGCAGATAGCGGAGGAGAGCTGAAACGAGCGGCCGGTGGTGGCGGTGCTCGGCGACCGGCGGCAGCGGTGCTCGGCGACCGGCGGCAGCGGTGCTCGGCAACCGGCGGCAGCGGTGCTCGGCGACCGGCGGCAGTGGTGGTAAATAATAAATTTTATTTAATATTAATTTAAACATATTTAAATTCTTTAAATTAAATTAAAAATACATATTGTATACTAAACAGTATAAATACATGGCGTAATCAAGTAAAATACAGGGCGTGATATAGCGATCCACTAAAAAAATGGGAGCTGACAACGTGGGCCCTTGCACGTGGCTTCTGCACAATTTGCATCGGTTTTAATTTACTTGAACCGAGTACCTGTTAGAAGCAATTGGAACCCTTTTGGAATCCCAATAGTGGGGTTCCTAAGTTTCAATTTTGTTCCAGATCGGTTCGAGTTCCGATCTGGAATTAATCAGGAACCCTCATTGTACATGCTTTTAACTACGATGCAACTATTTATTAAACCATGTACAATGGTAAAACCATTTTGGAACCGCACTTGTGGTTTAGTTTACCAAATATTCAATCTCTCTCCTCCACCTCATCAACTAAAACCACAAAGAAACCATTCCATTTTTCTTTCCACAGTGGTTGAAACCCTTTTGCAATCATTTCATGGACTTCACTTGATTTACTCTATCATACTCATTAATTATACATTTAATATTTCATTTTAATAAATTTACCTACCCAAATAAATTAAAACGTGAAATTTAATAATACATTTGTAATTTTTTAATTGAACATTTTTTAAAATTTCATATTTAAAATTGGCAAAGTCTTGGGAAATACCGTCTTTCCAAAGGCTTATGGAAAGACGAGATTTAACTAAAATAATTAAAGGTAAGAGGTTATAGTTGCAATATTAAAATTTTATTATGCAACGTGTAGTAGTTATAAAGTTTATGACTCGATTGATGCAACCCAAAAATTTTATATTCATTTCTTCTAATTTACACTTTAAACCTTGATTTTTTTTCATGACTTATGGAAAGACCGTGTTTCAAGAGACGAACTCTTTAAAATTAATTTCAATTTTTAAAAATTATTTTATGAACAAAAATTATTTTATGGGACAGAGGAGAGGCAGATCCCAATGCTGACAATCGGTACATGTGTGAATTAACGGGGCACAGCGAAGAAGACCCTCCCACACCTATTTCTTTGCCAGATGCGGCGACCCCTGTGGAGATAAAGCTTGCACTGCTGAATGTTCTTCCGAAGTTCTATGGGAAGAGTAATGAAGACCCTTACAATTTCTTGAACGAGTTCATCAAGATTTGTAAGGTTCAGAAAAGACCAGCTGGTGTCACAGAAGATCAATTCAAGTTGGTGGCTTTTCCGTTCAGCATGTCAGGGACAGCGAACCAGTGGTTTTCGAGCTTGGCTCCTAACTCCGTCACTTCCTGGAATGCGCTCAAGAAGCTGTTTTTGGACTATTTCTTTCCAGCCACTAAGACGGATGCACTGAGGAAAGAAATTTCGAGCATCAAGCAGGAGTATGATGAGCCGCTGAGTACATTTTGGCTGAGGTTCAGACGATTGGTGGATCGTTTCCCTAACCATCGATACACCGAGGGGCAACTGCTACAGTATTTCTACCAAGGATCCACATCTGCGAACAAGGATTTGCTGAATACCGCAAGCAATGGTGGATTTTCAGAAATCAGAGTCAATGAAGCAAAGGAGATAGTGAAAAAGTTGATCAATTCCAAGAAGGAGTATGACACTGATGAGATCCGAATCCTGAAAAAGGTGGCACAAACAGAGCCCTCGAGCCAAGATGATTTTAGGGAGAGGATGGACAGGATGGAAAGGGTACCATCCAAGGTGGTGGATAAGGTTACAGTCGCTAGCACCACAGCCGGTCCTCAAGAGAAACCTTGTGACATTTGTGGCACCTTCGGCCACGTCACCCTGCAGTGTCATTTCGCGATGGATGAGCAAACTGTCCAGGCTAATGCAATGGGGAATTGGAATGATAGGCAGCCAAGGAGGGACCCGTACTCAGCTACCTATAATCTGGGATGGAGAGATCATCCCAACTTTCGATGGCGAGATCCGGGAAATCCAGTACAACAACCATATGTTTCACCCCATCGAGCTCCTCCCCCACCTTTTTCTCAGAATCCACCACCTCCTCAAGGGAAGTCTATGGATGACAAGCTGGACATAATGATGGACATGATGCAAAAGCAACACAAAAGGTTTGAGAAGATTGAAACAACTTTAGAGGAGCATACGCGACAAATCACCCATTTATCAAATTCCATGAATGAGCTCCGAATGAAGCAACCTGGATTACCATCTCAAGTGCAACTCAACCCCAGAGAGACGGCCAATCAGATCACGTTAAGAAGTGGAAAGGAGCTTGAGCCACTACCTCCGAAGACCGCAGCAAAAGGAGCTAAGAAGCAGTCGGAGCAGTCTGCAGGAGGCCTCGATTTGGCCAAACAGAGGCCCCCGACAGAAACAGAAAGTGAGGTACAAGGACATTTTGATCAAACCAAGGAGTCAAATCCAAGGTTGGGTCAGAATGATCCTCCAATTAAAATTCTTCCTCCTTTTCCACGTAGTTTAGCTAGAAAGAAAGATGATTCTGTTGATTTCCTATCTATCTTTGGAAAAATGGAGATTAACCTACCTTTCTTGCAGGCTATAAGGCTCCCACCTGTGAGCAAGTTTTTGAAAGATTTTATTGCAGGGAAACCTAAAGACTCAAGCAAGATCATGATGAGTGAATCTGTGTCAGCTGTGATCCAGAAGAAAATGCCTCAAAAGTGCAAGGACCCAGGTATGTTTTCCTTACCTTGTTATATAGGAGATAAGAAGATCAATGCTGCCATGTGTGATTTAGGAGCTTCAATTAATGTGATGCCACTATCTGTATATCAATCTTTGAAAGGGGCAGAAATGGTACATACTAGAGTAATAATTCAATTGGCAGATAAATCTTGTGTATGTCCTGAAGGGTTGTTGGAAAATATGCTTGTGCGAGTCAATAACTTTGTGTACCCAGCAGATTTTTATGTGGTAAAAATGAATCATACCAATGATAAGGGAACACAGGGGGTATTGTTAGGTCGTCCATTCTTGAAAACTGCAAACACCATTATTAATGTTGGGAATGGAACTATTTCTCTTGATTATTTTGGTGATAAGTACACACTCAATATTGATAAACCCATGCAGACGACTGTAGATGCTGAGAATGTAAATGCAATTTATCATACTGACCCATTTGTCCAAGATTCTCTTGAGACTAAAGTTTTGCAGGACAAGTTGGGAATTCAAATGCCTACAAGTCCAGAAGAGGAAAATGTTCAAGTTTCAAGTGATTATCAAGAAGATGTTGATACTCTTCCAGTGAGTATGGAGTCGCTCAAGTGTGAGGAAGAAACAAAGTTCCAACTCCAAGAATTGAAAGATCTAAGATTGAATGGGTTTGATCAAGCTATGCGGTACAAGGAGCGCAATAAGTTGTGGCATGACAGAGATTTGAAGCCTAAGAAATTTGTGGTTGGGCAGATAGTTCTTATATCTGAGTCAAACTTTCGACATATGTCATGGAAATTCAAGTCTAAATGGACTAGACCATTCGAAGTGGCTTATATTTGGCCTGATGGGATGGTAGAGATTATAAGCATGGACGCAAAAAGGGCATTCCTCGTCGATGGTCATCACCTTATGTCGTACTATGATACTTCTCAGGTGGCATTAATGGAAGAAATTCCATTGTGCCCAACAAATATTCATTAAAGGCATCCAAAAGTCTAGCCAAAGACTATAAACAAAAGCGCTAGTTGGGAGGCAACCCAATTTTCTTAGTTTTTTTTTCTTCTTCTTTCTCCTTTCTCATTTCAAGTTTTTTTTTTAATCTTTTAGGAATTTCAATGTCTCATCTGATCTAAATTCTTGATCTACAGATTTGAAGTACTTGAATTTGCACCATGGAGAATTCACACATTTGGAAAGCTGGACTCACAGGCCTCTGTTTGGCCAAACGGAGGCCTGCGGCAGAACCTGATTATGATCAAACGCTTTCCTCTTGATTGGGAATTTTTTCGAGACCCACCACTATAAGTTCCCTCGTTCCCTTTTATTTTTATTATGATGTTGAATAAACATTTTCTCATAAGAGCTTTGCATTATTTGCTTGAGGGCAAACAAAGTTTAAGTGTGAGGAGGTTTCTTGTGTGTTTTGTTTTGTATTTTTTTAAAAAAAAATAAATATTTTTATTTTTTTAGGTTTTTTTTTTACAGTCAAACATGTGTTTTTGTGTTGTTTGAGTCGATAATTTGACATGAGAAAATTCTAGTGGCTCTTGATAAAAGTACCCTGCCGGTTGTAAATTTCATTGTAACAAACTTGGTAAATCTAATATGCCTTGAAGTTATTGAATGAGATTTTCTATGATTTGTGAAATTTGATTGATATGATTTTTGGGATGACGAAAAAGGACAAGTTTAATTGAATATTTTAGCATACTAAAGTGAGGTTTGAGCTAGAGTAGAGCACTCTCTACATCAATCTTTGTTCTGAGAGATCACATTGTTATAATTGGAGTTGTTATGTGTGAAAGTGATGGAAGGCACTAGGATGAACCACACAGCTTAAATTGCCTACCAATTACATTAACCACTAGTGAAACACTTTGAAGCTTTGACCATGTTCTTTGATATGAGTTACTATATATTTAGCCAAAACTTTGTTTTATCCTTTCTCTTGGCCCTATTATGCATGTTCTTGGAGTTAATGTTGATGAATTCATCCATTGTGGTCTCTTGAGTTGATGACATTACTGAGTATATGTCCAGTTTTCCCAGACTGAACGGTTTCAGAAAAATGAAGGCTGAATTTTATTATGAACAGTGACATTGGGGTTCCGTTTGGCCAAACAGAGGGGCGTAACAGTGAAAAAAAGAGAGAAAAAAATCTTATTGTTATGTTGCGATTTTTCTCTAAAAAAAGTACCAGTTTTAGACTGTATTGAAGAAGAATGGTGCTGAAAAAAAAAGAGAAGAAAAAAAAAGAAGAAAAAAAAAGAAGAAAAAAAAAGAAAAAAGAAAAGAAAAAAAATAAATAGCACCTACTTTGATGTGATGTTGGCTTTCTCTTAATAGCCATGAGATGAAGATTGTTGGTGAATGTCTACTATAAATGGATGATGGTTGAAGAAGAAAACATGCATAATATTTTGATCGATATTGTTTGAGTTTAGAACCCTTAGGATCTCACCAATCTGAATGGTCCCTAGCCCCGTTACAACCCTTGAGAAAGACCTTCCTGATTTGCATATTAATTTCTCTATATTATAACTTGTGAATTATTTGAGTGATTGTCCTTCATATATTGAGAGTGATTGAGTGAAACCGTGAGGAAATATTCATTGCTTGTCCGATTTTGACTGAATTGATGATTAGATTTTCTGATCTTGAACATTTTCATTCCAATTACTTTAAGGGTTGATGATTTTCAGGTGCGTTAACGTGATCCTTTACTCCTTGGCAGGGAAAAATTTATCGTTATAAGAGTAGAATCTAGAGCTTTTAAATGTTGAATTTTTATCTGTTCAGTTGTGTGATTTGTGTTTCTATCTTACCTTTTCTTTTTAGGGTCATTTTAGATAGAGTCATATGAGGGAATTAGAACTTATGAACACTGTGGATTATTGATTGTTTTTATATTCTTCACTTCATACTTGAGGGCAAGCATGATTCAAGTGTGAGGATATTTGATGTGTGTTATATTGTGTTCATATTTGGTGGGATTATTATGATTTTATTGAGATATAATTTGCACTTTAAGGTGTTTTTGGTGCAGGAATTCATTAATTGCGGAGAATTGAGAGGGAGCTATACATTGTACTCTTTTTCCCTTAACCAACGGTTTTTTCCCACTGGGTTTTCCAGGTTAAGGTTTTTAATGAGGCGATGTGCTCCAATGGAAAATGTTCTTATTTTATAAGACATTTTTTCAGGGATGAAGGAAGAGAGGCAAAAGAAGAATTGTTGAAGTATGGGGTGAAAAGTGAATTATTGAAGACATGGGGATTTGAAGGAAATAAATATATTCACTGCCCATATTGATAAGGATTGTATTATCTCTTTCCATATGAAATTCCTTAATTGTAGGAATTAGTTATTTAGAATTAGAATAGATATTATCTTATTTCCTTATTTCTTCCATAAAAAGAAAAGTAATTAGAAGTTGATTTGGATTTGGTTTTGGTTTGATGTATATAAATACACGGCCAAACAAAGGAGAATTGTAATGGGGAGACATGAATACAGAGACGGAGATTAGTTTGGTTCTATTTTTGTTTGATTAATTGATTATATATATTGGCATTACAAAATTACTAGAGTTCGGAGCTTATGCAAGAGGTTTGATTACTGGTTATGCAAGAGGTTTGATTATTGGTTTCTTTGTTTTCGTTAGTTAGATTATTATTTTGATTATGTTTGATTATTATATTATATATTTGTTTAGTTTAATTATTATGAGTAGCTAATTTATATATCGGCATGGAATAACAAGCATTAGTTTATGAATCGTGAGGCCTAATTGTTTTATAATTGATTCTTATGTGTTCTTGATTGTTCTTGGTTAAATTTATTTCTGATGTATTTAAGCCTGATCAACTTGAATATTATTGGGATAATGCTATCTAATTCTACCAATACGTAATCGTTGGAATGGGTTAGTAAGTAGCGAGTTCTTGTGAAAAACAGCTAACTAGCTAAGACTGTAATAGCAAGATGGGGAACAATTAAGTGTGCATTACTACTTGCGAATACTTGGGTAATTGCTATATCAGGTTCTTTTCATTCTTAATGCTATCGAGGTGTGTATCTGGTTCAGCGAATACTTTCCGGAGGCATCTTGGTAAGAGAAACAATTAATTAATTATTATTGGTTAATTGTCGATAAAGTACGAAAGAATTGGGGAGGTTAAGCGTACTTACTTTCCTATAACTGATAGATGCATATGAATTGATTTATCTTTGCGCCTATGATCGATGTTTAACTAATGTGAGTTATTCCGAGCCGATTACCTTATTCATATATTTTATAGACAATTATATATTTTAGTTTGCATTATTATTTTATATTTTATAGTTGCATTATTAGTTGTTAGATAAATCTAAAAATTAAGGCGTGGTGGCTACACCAAAATTGTTCTATATTAGTAGCTATTTTATTATAGATTTTGCTCTGTTCCTCGTGGGATCGACTCTGCTTGCTACTGTACTAATTTCATCATTAGAGTTTGCAGATTATTTTGGTGAGTGAAACGACGTTCACCAATGAACTATATTTTTTTTTAAAGAATGTAATTTAATTTTTAAAATTAACCAAAAATTAATTTCAAATTTTTAAAAAAAATTAAGTTTTTTACCATGTGAACAATTTTGTTCCACTTTTGTGTTAACAATTATGCGGACCCACCCATGTGAACAATTCTGACAAAAGATAGTGGGGAGCGGGTTTAGCTTCGGCGAACCACTCCTCCGTTCCACCTTTGTGGGATCCTTTTGAAACTTTCATTGTGGGATTTTAAAATTTCAGTTGGGTTTCAGATCGGTTCTAGTTCCAAACTAGAACCGCTATGGACCATTGCACATACTATTAAGAGCAAGTCCAGTAACTTCCTTAAATAGAGATTTTAATTGATTATAAGGATTCTACATCATTTTTAAAAAAAATTAAAACTCACTTAAGTGAGGGGTATATATTAGGCTTCCCGGACCAAAAAAAATGAATATACAACGATGAGTCATAGTGTGATGATGTGCGACTAAATATAGCGTGGATTCGCCATAGCATCAAGATGGACTAGACCCCTAATCTTTCTAGGTAAACTATTAAAGGTAAAAGAGGAGTCCACCTTATGCAAGCTAGCAGCTTTGTCAAGACAGTCAGCAACACCATTGCCTTCCCTGTAAATGTGAGAAATAACTCCATTGATTTGAGACATCTTCTTCCAGATTTCCCTCATTAAAGTGATGTGTTTCCATGGAATCTTAAGTCCTTCCTAACCATTTTCACAAGCGGGAGAGAGTCACATTTAATCTCTATATGAAAGCATTCATTTTGAATAGTTAAATCCAGCCCCAAATTTAGAGCCTCTATTTCTGCCTGCAAGCAAGAGCATTGCTTTAATGGTTTTGTAGCAACTATAATCAACCTGCCCTGAGCATCCCTGATTATAGCATTAGCATCTGAGTCTTCATTACCCAACACTGAACCATCAGAGTTGAGTTTGAAAAGAGTGTGCAGGTTCCATTGCACAATTTTTTGTGTAGATTGTTTTCTACCCACAGAATTAGACCTCGGAAGAATAGGAAAACCAGAGGACATTCTCCAAATATATCTTAGCTTATGAACATAAAATATATCTTGAAATTGAGATAGAATGTTTTTTATCAACAACACAACATTAGGTTTGACGGAATCAAAGAAATGTTTGTTCATAGAACACCATAAAAACCAAACCACAATGCAAGGGAGGATTCTAATTAGGTTCAAAAAATCAGGAGAATCATGAGTTGCAATCTAATAGAAATATAAATTGGGGATTCTACATAATTTTTCAACTCCAACAACTTCGCTATCTCATTCCCTGATGCAAAAGTATTTGTTTCTCTATATTTGTAGAAAGAGAAGAAAATTTTAGGGAATGAAAATTTAATGCAATTTCAATTGAATGCATCAAACAATTCGTATACGGTACAACAAGGATACAATCGGGCCCAGCACTCGAACCATCGGGGCCTCGAGCCTAGAGGCTCGAGGACCCTCGAGCCCAAGAACCTCCTGACTCGTGCCACGATCACTCGAGCCCCGAGCCATCGAGCCCCGAGCACCGAGCACTCAAGCCCCGAACCATCGACCCCTAGAGTCCTTGAGCGTAGAGCCCACGAGCACTCGAACCAGGCGGCGGAGAAGAAGACGAGGCACAAGATGGAAACTAGTTTTCCAGCACTCGAACCTTTTCTTACTTAGAGCCTTTTTGGAGATCTGGTCATTTACCCATGTTAACACGAGGGGTGGAGACATGGACAATAGAATCATCGACAAAAATGCCCTAAGTAGAATTTTGCTCAGAAATTTTGACAACCACATATTATTTTTTTGTACAAAGTCTTCAAAATTATTTTGAAACAAATCTTTGTAAAAAAATCTTTTACCGTTTTCAGGTTTGGGGAACCTAATACACATCCCTCCCATTAATATGGGTTAATATTTTTATTTTAAAAACAACAGGGATACAATAATTACTGTATGCCCAGTAATATCAATAACAGTAAAATATTTATTTCCTATCCACTTTTTAAGGATAAATTATAGGAATGTATACGAGTATGAATAAAAGTTAAAACATTACACCCTGGGGATACAATAAAGCACGATACCCCTGGGGCTCTGTTTGATAGGGCTGGGCTTATAAGCAAACCTGACTTCTGCTTCTCTGTGAGAATAAGCAGCTTAAAAGCAAATCACTTTTAGTGTTTGGTAAATTAGCTTTTATGTGCTTTTTTTTGTGGTAAAAGCCGTTGAAGTGTTTGGTAAATCTGAAAATAAAAGTGCTTTTAATTTACAAAATGACCATTTTAGATATATATTTAATTTTAAAAAAAAAAAGAGAAAAACAAAGTGAATCAATCATATTTCTCATTTTAACTTCTTCTATAAAAAAAATTATACAGGACTTCTACACGATTCAAGCTTCAACACGTTAATACATGTCCAAAATCACTGATGCAATTCAAGCCTCAGTGCGTTAATACATGTCCAAAATCACTGATGCAAACATGTCCGGGAATTCACTTTGTCACCTATATTGCATGAATGGTCACCTGAAAAGCAGTTCTAGATTAAGTAACTGTTTCTGAAAAGCAGTTTTAGAACAAGTATATGTTACGTTAACTTGTTCTTTTGACATGTAAAAGAAAATGGATGGATACTGTGGCTGTGAACCATGAAATAAGCATTCTGCAATGCTTATGTGTAACTGCCAAATAAAAGATCTTAACTAGTATCAATGCTTGTCTTGGGATGTGAAGATAAAAGTTGAGCATAAATGTTGTTTTTTGATTATTGTCATCAGCAGCAGCAACAGCTAGAGTTGCTTAAGAACCACAAGAGCTTGGAGCTTAACCATTGGAGATGTTCTTACAACATATTCAACAAAGAATATCCCAGTTGAACATACAGATCAAAGGGTTGTTGAAAATGAAGAGAAATCATGGGCCTAAATGGAGAGAGGGCAACAACCCTTCAAAAACTCCCAATTTCATTCTCCCTCCGTAGCCTCATTCTCATTCTCGGAGCAGATGAATAAATAAAAAAACATACTGTAATTGTTATAACATAAATATTGTCATTCTCAAATTCACTAAAATAAGAAAATATTAAGTGTGTCTACTACGATGCGATCTCATTAAACTTTGAGCGATTTCATTTCTTAATGCATCCATTTCTTTTGATCCATGGCCACTATTCAATCTTTCTGCATCATTCTCATTCATCCCATCACCGGATATGTCAATTGAATCTTCCTCAATGTCAAAATGCCTGCCATAAAAGTTAGTAAAAAAAACATGAATCTGACCCAAGCAAAACTTAGCAGAAAATTCAGATACAGAATAAGACGAAACGGGGCAACAAATTTGGCCAATTAAACAGAAAATGGAAACTTATCCTCATTCTTTGGAAGGCCTTTTTCATCTAAGATATGTTTTAAGCTCACAAAACATAAGAAACCTTACATCGGATGATCTGCAGAAGCGTCATTGTTTCTGCCAAACAACTGAAAAGAAAGTGCCAGAAGTTAAACGTGATGTTTGAGCTACTTAAACATAGAAGTACTGAAAATAACAACTAAAAATAAAATGGTATCAGCATTGTGCATTAATATTGCACCAGCATAAATAGTGTATCAGCATATCAATATTAACATTCTATTGGATTCGTTTGAAGCATTGAAAAAGGAGGATCAGAATTCAGTACAGTTATCCCTTACTACTAACTACTCCATCATTATCTAACTCCAACGTTGCACCAGTCACCAGGATTCACAGGCCATTTGTCTCTGAAAATTAAGCTTTGTAGTAGTTTCTCTCTGCCAATATGCTACTACTTACTATAATGATGCTCAAATGTGCAGAGTACGTTGTTTCCATGTTCCTACTTTTGTATAAAGAAGCTTTTGAGTGCTCTCTCTCCACCAGCAAGAAGGAACCAATATTAATCAAGAAAAAATTTAGTTTCTAAGCAATCAAATTCAGCAGCCAGTAACTAAGCTATCACATTCAGCAAGAAGCACTTAGCAGCAATGATTCAGTCATCAGGAACCAGTAATAAAGCGATCATATTCAGGAACCAATAATCATTAAATAATGAATGTATCGGTATGCTGAGATACACATCCGTTTCATCAAGTAAACATGAGTTGAACAAAGCAAAAAAATGCATCACTTTTTCCAAACAAATTAAAGCTGCAAATCCATTGCCTAAATTGCAAATCGACCCACTAAGATTAACAATCAATCAACTTTATGAAAACCCAGAGTTAAAATTACAAATTGAACTGGAAACGAGGAGATTTGGGAAAGAGTTTCTGATTTGATAAAGTACTAACTAAGTAAAGTACATAGTCTATTACAATACAAACTCTATTACTCCCCCTCAAGTTGGAGCATGAAGATCGAGAATGCCCAACTTGGAACTAAGATGGATGAAAGCTACCCGTCCTAGTGCTTTGGTGAAAATGTCCGCCGGCTGATCCGAAGTGGAAATATGATGAGTAGAAATGACATGCGAAGACACTAGATCACGAACAAGATGGCAGTCAATCTCTATGTGCTTGGTCTCTCTCATGAAATACCGGATTGGCTGCAATGTGAAGGCAACCTGACTATCACAAAAGAGTCGAACAAAAGAAGAATGGGAAACACCAAGTGAGCAAAGAAGAGAACGGAGCCAAAGTATTTTGCAGCAAGCATTGGTCATAGCTCGATACTCAGCCTCTGTTGAAGAATGCAAAACAGTGTGTTGCTTCTTGGTCTTCCAAGAAACTGGCAAGACACCCAATGTGACAAAATACCCTGTTACATAACGTCGATTGATGGGACAAGTTGCCCATTCTGAGTCGCAGCAGGCAGTCAGAGCCAAGCTACTATCTCTAGAAAGAAATAGACCCTCACCTGGGTTGCCTTTAACATAGTGTAGAACCATCAATGCTGCAGACCAATGATCCACTTTTATCTATTGCATGAACTGCGAAAGAGTATGAACTGCAAAGCTGAGCTCAGGCCTGGTGATAGTAAGATCGACCAACTTTCCAATAAGGCAAAGATACTGCTCAAGGTGATCATAATCTATACCAGAAGCCTTGGTAACAGGCGATGCAGTGGGCTTGCAGCCGAGCAGACCACCTTTGGCCACCGCCTCCAATGCATACTTGCGCTGAGAGAAAAAGATTCCCGATGGATTTCACGCAACTTCCAGTCCTAAAAAATACTTAAGAATCCCAAGATCCTTCATATGAAAGCGGGACGACAAGTACTGCTTGAAAGTAGATATAGCAGTGAAACTATCTCCAGCAATAATGAGATCATCGACATACACCAAAACATGAAGAGTGTGACCAGAACGGGTAAGACTGAACAATGAGTGATCTGTATAGGACTGTTGAAACCATACTGGAAAAGAGCTTGTGCAAGCTTAGAAAACTAGTTTATATAAGCCTGGCTGAGACCATACAGGGACTTGTGTAGGCGACATACCTGACCAAGAAGTGCCTTGGAGTAGCCCGGTGGTGTAGTAATAAATGCAAGCTCGTCCAAGTCGCCATGCGGAAAAGCGTTATGGACATCCATTTGGTGCAGTTCCTAATTTCGTACATCAGCAATGGAAAGAAATGTACGAACTATTACCATCTTGGCAACTGGAGCAAAAGTCTCATTGAAGTTAATGCCTTCAACCTGGAGATTCCCTAACACAACAAGACAAGACTTATAGCGTTCAATATCACCATTAGACTTGTACTTGATGCGATACACTCACTTATAGCCAATTGGCTCCTTGCCAGGAGGAAGAGCTGTGAGAGACCAAGTACCATTTCTCTCGAGGGCCTCAAGTTCGGTGTGCATGGCATCACACCAATGAGCTTGTTGTACCGCCTTCGAGAAGCGAACTGGTTCATGGCCTGAGGTGCTGCCAAGAAGTGAGCATGATCTGGAGCAAACTCAGTTGAGGAGACAAAGTTGGTGATCAGATATGGAGTGGAAGAGACAATCGATTGAGAATCATCACGACACATGGAACTGCAAACAAAGTCCTTTAGTAAAACACTGGGTTGACGCTGGCACGAGCTGTGCCGAATGTCCAAAGGAACCTCCTCGACTGGAGAGCTGACTGTGGCAGGCGGCGATGAGCAGTCACCGGTTGGTGCGAGCTCGGCTCCTGACGGGGGCTGTATTGGCAGAACGGTCATGGATGAGCTACCAAGGTCCGTAGAGATACCCCCCCGACTGTGAAGGGGGAAAATTGGCGAAGAACTCCCCCTTGCCGCGAGGGGTGAAGTATCAGGATTGTCAAAGATAGCCAAATGAGGGTTAATCTGCGTCGAAGTAGTCGATAGAGAAGTGGATGGAACCCGAAATGGAAATATATCTTCAAAGAGCACAACATCTCTGGAGAAGAAAAAATGTTCCAATTCAAGATCATATAGGTGTCAGCCTTGCTTTCCACTTGGATAACCCATGAAGATGCATTTACGACTATGACAGCAAACTTTTTCGTGGGCCGAGGAAGAGTGGAGGCAAAGCAGAGACAGCCAAAGACCTGAATATCTTAGTACTTCGGATCTCTTTGGAAAAGAAAATGAAAAGGAGTCTAATTTTGAAGAACCGGCATATGAGTCCGGTTGATCAGATAGCATGTTGTTAGGACACATTTGCCCCAAAACTTGATCGGAAGAGCAACCTGAAACCGCAAAGCACCCACCACATTTAGAAGATGGCGATGTTTTCATTCTACTCTGCCATTCTACTGAGGTGTGTAAGCGCACAAAGTCTCATGAATAATACCGTGGGAAGCAAAGTAATCCTTAAGACAAAAGAATTCAGTACCCTTATCTTATCTAAAACGACAAACTGATGTCTGAAACTGAGTGACAGTTAATGTACAAAAATCCATAACCATTTTTGGAACCTCTAAATTGGAGTTAATTAAATAAACTCATGTAGCACGAGAGTAATCATCAATAATGGTAACAAAATAAGTAGCACCATATGAAGTGGGAGCTTTGTATGGTCCCCAAATGTCACAATGAACAAGATCTAACAAGTGTGTGGCTTTATTATAACTTAACTGAAAGGCGGCCCTTGTTTGTTTGGAATGAAAAAAATATCACAAGAAGTAGCACTCCGTATAGAACACAAGGAACAGGTAAAGATGATAAAATGGTAAATGAGGGATGCCCCAGTCTTCGATGCCACAACTCGTTTGAGGTCACCTTCTCGGACTTGGTCGCAAAACAGACATGGGAAGCTGCCGAGAAATGCCGCAACCAGTAAACTTCATGTCTCTGCTCACCCACACTAATCACTATCTTTGTATCGCTTTCTTGAAGTATATACAACTTTTCTGTCAAGAAAGCAAAACAACGAGCATTTAGAAGCAACCTAGCAAAGGACAGGAGATTGCATTCAAATATCGAAAGATACAGAACATGGTCAATTCTGGCAGACTGAGAGAAAACCAAAGAACCTTCCTTGATTGCTAAAACAACACGGTTATCTGGAATCTTAATAGGAACATGAGCAATATGAACAATATCACGTGGGATGGCAAGATTTCCAGTCATATAAAAGAAGCACCCGTGTCGAGAATCCAGAGAGAGTGCTTACCAGTAGCATCAGAAGAAGGAGTGTCCATGGTGTCATACATCTGTAACACAACCTGCCACTGGTCGGGGCTGAGATTCAAGCCTCAAGTGGCGGAATCCGGGAGGGACATAACGCCGGACACCTGAGTGGGGGCTTGCTGCTGCAACGAGAGAGCGACTTTGGCTGGTGGACTGCCACTGCCACGGCCACGACCGGCGCCTGGGTTGCGCATAGCCGATCAGTGCACAAAACCCTCAAGAATGCCATGGAGCTTCCAGCACTTGGAGATGCCATGCCCCTGCTTGCCACAGTGAGAGCACACGGGACGGCCGGCTGACAGGGCTGACCGGTCCGGTGAGGAGAGAGGCTGAGCGCATGCCGATGGGGCTGACTTGGCTCGAGCCGCCAAGGCCATACCATTAGATTTGGTATCTCGTTCAAGCATGAGATTCTTATGGCGTTCTTCTTGCACGACCAAAGCATAAATACGATTGATGGATGGGAAGGGCTCTTGCACCATGATGCTGGAGCGAAGAGTTCCAAATGAGTCATCTAGCCCAGGAAGAAACTGATGACGACACTTGACATCGCGTTCTGCACGAAGTTTGGCCGTGATATTACAAGTACAATTTCGGCAGAGACAAGCTTGAAGGGGAACATATGTCTGGACTTCATCCCAAATCTTTTTGAGAGACCCATAATATGACACAACAGTTTTCCCACCTTGGCGACAATTTGCCAAGTCTGAACGAAGCTGAAGAAGGCGCGACCCATTACCGACAGAGAATCGATGAAACAGTTCCCCCCAGAGCTCAAAAACAGTTTCTGGACAAGTGATGGATTTCTATCATAAAACCAATTGGTACTATGTAGAGGTGACCTATGATCTTATATACTGAGTTATATGACTGTCAATCACCAATGTCGGACAAACTCTAACATGCCCCCTCACATGTAGCAGCATGATGTGGCCATTTTATGCAGATATTTTAGGGTTTTTAGGATTAGGTTTTGGACAATTTTGTGCTCTGAATGTGGCATTTTGCCTTGAAATCATTTAAGGAGCGATAAAAGCGACTTTGGCATTTTTATCACTTTTTAGATGATTTTGTGTGATAAGGTGATTTGTTTGAAGACTTTGAAGATTTGAAGACTTTGAAAGATATATTTGAAGATTTGAAGACTTACATTTGAGCTTTGTGAAGATTTGAAAAAGTGAAGAGGTGAAGAAAGGAGAGCAAAGCAACGGATGAATGATGATCCAGGGTTCTCAGAATTTTCCGAGAAGAATCAGCCTTCAAGAGTGGCACCATTGGATTCCTCTTCTCGGTCACTATAAAATCGACTACAAGAACTCCCGAAACGGATCAACGGTTCACCCGGAGGAAGCAAAACAAAACAGGGCTGGAGTTACTGATTTCGTCGCGACTCGCGATGAAGATCGTCGCGACGACAGCGTCCAGTCAGCCCTGCAGCAGCGTTTTTCTCCCCTTTTTCTTCCCCTATAAATACCTCTTCACCTCCTTCTTTCCACAGCATTTGGCCCCTGTTCTTGGGCCAAAACCCTAGTTTTTCTCTTCTTTTTTTCTTAGTTTCTATGTCTTTTGTTATTCTAGAGTAGTTATTGTACTTGGGAGCAAGGATTGAAGCTTCCATATCTATGTAGCAAGAACTCATTTTATCTATCTATTTGGTGTTTTTGCTATTGTGCATTTAGTGTGCTTTGAATGTTAATTGTTGATTTCATTGATATTGTTGAAAGCTTGAGCATATGAAATACTTGTATGAATTGCTAGCTAGGGTTTGGGGGATTTGGGTTGATTTCCCCCCTTTTCTTGTTAGGAATGTATGAGTATGATTTAGATCTTTTTATTGTGTTGATGGAATGATAATGTGCTAGATGAATGTGATTGATGTTGAACTCTTCGTCATGTTCGTTTGTGTAGCAAACGAGAGAGTTATATGCTCTTGGATGAATGTGCGTTGCACGTTCATCCAATCTCGTGTAATTTCATGAATTGGTTAAATGCTTAGTCACGGTGTAGTGGTCATAAGCATTGCCAAGCTTGTTGGTTCTTCGTGATTAAATGCCACCAATGGGATACCTTGAGTCGTGGTCGCGACAACGGGAGTCATTGGTGAGGTTTGACGAGAGATTTCAAACTCACTCTTGCAAACTACGAACTAAGAAGGATAGGAGTTTAGTCTCCAGAACAAGTAGTTGAAGTATTGAATAGATGATTTTAATTCATCCTTGAAGCATTTGTTATTTAGTATTTGTGTATTCTTGATGGTGTGTTTCACTTCATTTGTGTCATGAGTTGCTTGAGCATAGGGAGTGCTTGTATGATTGAATTGGTTAGGTGTTAGGAACATGACGAATTTCGTAGCTCCTTTGCATGAAAATCTATGAGCGTGAACTTAGAACTTCTTGTGCATAACGTGTTGTGATTCTTGCTAGATGGGTATGTTGATGTTGAGTCATGTAATGCTATATGATAGAATGAGTGAATGATTCAATGACCTACATTAGATTTGGAAGTGGATATCCCTTGCCCCCAAGGCTTTTTATCTTTGTAGTTTTAAAACCCCTTTTCTTAGTTTTGTTTGATGATTAGCATAGTCACTTGACCTTGCTAGTTATCTTGTCTTTTTACTTTCGTAACTTAGGAAAACCAACCAACCAACCCCCCCCCCCATTTTACTTGCTTTTATGTGTGTGTATATATTTTATCCTAGCACAATATTAACCATTTGTGCTTAAGCGCTTAGGAAGATCCCTCTTCTCCTTGGACGACCCTGATTTGCCGCTATCTACCTAGTTGTAGAAAGTAAGCAAAAAGGGCTTACAAATTATCTTTTGCATAGGGGTGCGACGACCGCCCGCTATCAAAATGGCGCCGCTGCCGAGGAAGAGGCATTTATTTTTAAGTATTTAGGTGTATTTGGTTGTGTATTGGCTAGTTTTTTTATTTTCCACTACTTGGTGGTTGTTTTTGTTCGGAGTAGGTATTGCTTGAGTTCTTGGTAATTTATTTTATCGAGAATCCTTGCACTATGATTCCGAACTTTTGAAAAAAAAAAATTTAATGGAGCGTCTCACCTTGAGGGAACTCATGATGAGAAGAGAGGCTCAACAAGCAAGGTTATGTAGGATGTGTCGTTCCAACCATCCTACCGAATCTTTCCCTTTGTTGTGGGAAAAGCACGATGACCGCGAAAGAACCCTTGGTTTTCAAAACCATGGGTACTATGAAGAGTGCTATCAAGAGGTTGGAGATGTTGGTTTTCAAGGGCAAAATGTTCAAGAGTGTTTTCCATACCACAACTCTAACAATCCAGAATGGAGTGGTAGTCCGGATTGGTGGTATGAGAATGAGCCGGAAAACCAACATTACGAGCAACCTAGTTGGCCATCACCACCCTATACCATACCCCAAAACCAAGCCCAACAAGGAAGTTCAAGTTTGACACGTGAGGATGTCTTAAATACCATAGCAAACTTGAACTCCTTTACTAGTGAGGAGCCGGATACCCAGCTCTCCTCTAGTGTTGAGGCCATTGAGGGGCATGTGAGGAACATATTAGAGGTATTGGCCCGCATGGAAGCTCGTGATTCCAAAAATACAATATCCCAACTTGAACTCGATGACTCGGTGAGTGAGGTCACCAATAAAAATGATTTTGAGTTTGAAAGGGATAAGGAGTTGGTTGTTGAGGATAGAAAAATGGAGGAAGAGGTGATAGTGCTACATCCATTAGCATCGTCACCCCTTCTCCCACCTAGTGAACCAACTTTAATATTTTTGGAAGTTTTGAGGGAAACAAGAGAGGATCCGAAAGATTATCCCAAGCTCCCTAACCACTCAATTCCCTTTGAACCATTTCCACCTCCACAAGACTTTCCTCTTGAAAGTTTTGTGCCCCCACCTCTCTTATTTTGGATGCTCATGGTGAAGGGGTTCAAGCCTTCACCATACGGATAACATTAGGGTCGTGCCGACGACCTTAAAAATACGGAGCTTCGTCGTGCCGACGACGTTAAATAAATTCGACTTTTCTTTTAGTTTTTGTTTCTTAGTTTTCGTTTCTTAGTCTTTGTTTCTTAGTTTTTGTTGTTTTGTTTTGTTCTTTTTATGGCATGTTTTTCTGTGATTTTGTAGAAACATGAAGTGCATTGTAATGAAGGAGATGAAGGAATGAGATCAATGAACGAGGGAAGAAAGCTTGGACAGTTGGTAAGAAAACGAAAAATATTTTAAGCCTGGGATACCCTGCCGTCGCGAGTCGCGATGAGCTTCGTCGCGAGTCGCGACGAACAGGGGAGAAAAATCCACTCCCAGCACCAACTTTTCGCGAGTCACGATGACCTCGCAATGCTCGTCGCGAGTCGCTATGAGCTTCGTCGCGAGTCGCGACGTGCTCAGGAAATTTTTGAAATTTTTGGCCTTCCGGATTCAACTTCCCGCGACTCGCGATGCTCATCGCGAGTCGCGATGAGCTTCATCGCGAGTCGCGACGTACTCAGGAATTTTGAAAAAAAATAATCTCAGATTTCACTTTCCGCGAGTCGCGATGACCTCGCGACACTCGTCGCGAGTCGCGATGAGCTTCGTCGTGAGTCGCGACCGTTTCAATCGCGAGTCGCGATGAAAAATCCAAGTTTCCAACTGATCTTAAACATTGCATGATCCTTCCTTCTTCTCCACCCAACACTCCCAAGAACCATCACACACCTCTCATTCCTCCACCATCCTACATATATTGGCATATGAACATTCTTGCATCTTTATAGTACATTTATTGATTGTAGTATGCCGACTACATCATTGTGACCATAAGTGCATATCCTATAATGATGCTTGTATACATGTCAATATATGTTGGATATTTTTAATGCATAATCTTATAGTGGTGATTGAGGGTGGATTGGTTGTTCTTTGTGAATACTATGGTTATTAATTCTCTATGCTAAACCTAGTATTACAAATCCTTATGTACTTGTGAGTTTAATGTTGTTCTTTGTGGTGTTAGTCTTGATCAAACGGCGCCACGGAGACAATGCTTTTCTCGAGGGGTGAGTTCTTCTACGGCATCTTTGCTCCCCCTTCCGGTTCCGAAACCGATTTTGGGACCATACATTTACATTGGATTGCGCCATATCACCGGCAACTATGCAGAGAAACGGGTGTCATTCTACCCCCTTACCTTGATTTTTATTGTTCTTGCCTTACATGTTTACATTGAGGGCAATGTAATGTTTTAAGTGTGGGGAGGGGTTAGAGGACTCACATGCATGCTATATTGTTTTGGAATGCTTTTTGCTACTTTTCAATGGAAAAACATTAGAAAAAAGATAGAAAAACAAAAAAGAAAAAAAATAGAAACAAAAAGAAAAAAAAGAAAAAGAAAACCCGCTAAGTTGAAAACCCGAGAGGGCAACTTAGGCAACATTGGGGGCTCGGATAGGTCGAAAACCCGAAAGGGCGGCCTAGGCAAAAATGAGAGGCTAAAATGTGCGGAAAAAGGTGAGATGTGAGCTAAAGAAACATGATGTGTGGCTAGGATGAAAACTCGAAAGAGCTCCTAGGCAAAATGAGAGAAAAAGAAAAATTCTAAGATTTCACTCATTTGCCGGCGTTGGAGTCATAAGGTTGCGGTTGTCACATGGATGGATCGGGTAGCTCAACATCTATAGACCTCTTGGGATTGGGTAGCTTAGTGGGTTAGGAAACGAAGTGTGGTTATGAAATTCCTTATCTCTTTATACTTCGTTTTTGGTTGATATATTGGCATTCGGTGAAGCATGTGTTTGAACCTCTTATATGGCTTTAGCTTCATTTTATGTCATTGGATTTTGGGAATATCAATTCGGGGCTTTGAAATATTTTTATGGGTAGTGAATTGATAAGTGGTAGGTTTGGTTAGATTTAGGATTGGGGATGTGTGTGTGAAAAATTCTCATGTGAGCTTTTATTTTGGGATTTATGATATTGAGAGTTTTTGTGAGGCTTTGATTGGGGGATTAGTAGTTAGGATAGGGCTATATCATTTCTTCCGTGTGCTTAGATCTTTTCTTACTCGAGGGCGAGTAAGGTTTAAGTGTGGGGAGGTTTGATGTGGCCATTTTATGCGGATATTTTAGGGTTTTTAGGATTAGGTTTTGGACAATTTTGTCCTCTGAATGTGGCATTTTGCCTTGAAATCATTTAAGGAGCGATAAAAGCGACTTTGGCGTTTTTATCACTTTTTAGATGATTTTGTGTGACAAGGTGATTTGTTTGAAGACTTTGAAGATTTGAAGACTTTGAAAGATATCTTTGAAGATTTGAAGACTTACATTTGAGCTTTGTGAAGATTTGAAGAAGTGAAGAGGTGAAGAAAGGAGAGCAAAGCAACGGATGAATGATGATCCAGGGTTCTCAGAATTTTCCGAGAAGAATCGGCCTTCAAGAGTGGCACCATTGGATTCCTCTTCTCGAGCACTATAAAATCGACTACAAGAACTCCCGAAACGGATCAACGGTTCACCCGGAGGAAGCAAAACAAAACGGGGCTGGAGTTACTGATTTGGTCACGACTCGCGATGAAGATCGTCGCGAGTCGCGACGACAGCGTCCAGTCAGCCCTGCAGCAGCGTTTTTCTCCCCTTTTTCTTCCCCTATAAATACCTCTTCACCCCCTTCTTTCCACAGCATTTGGCCCCTGTTCTTGGGCCAAAACCCTAGTTTTTCTCTTCTTCTTTTCTTAGTTTCTATGTCTTTTGTTATTCTAGAGTAGTTATTGTACTTGGGAGCAAGGATTGAAGCTTCCATATCTATGTAGCAAGAACTCATTTTATCTATCTGTTTGGTGTTTTTGCTATTGTGCATTTAGTGTGCTTTGAATGTTAATTGTTGATTTCATTGATGTTGTTGAAAGCTTGAGCATATGAAATACTTGTATGAATTGCTAGCTAGGGTTTGGGGGATTTGGGTTGATTTCCCCCCTTTTCTTGTTAGGAATGTATGAGTATGATTTAGATCTTTTTATTGTGTTGATGGATTGATAATGTGCTAGATGAATGTGATTGATGTTGAACTCTTCGTCATGTTCGTTTGTGTAGCAAACGAGAGAGTTATATGCTCTTGGATGAATGTGCGTTGCACGTTCATCCAATCTCGTGTAATTTCATGAATTGGTTAAATGCTTAGTCACGGTGTAGTGGTCATAAGCATTGCCAAGCTTGTTGGTTCTTCGTGATTAAATGCCACCAATGGGATACCTTGAGTCGTGGTCGCGACAACGGGAGTCATTGGTGAGGTTTGACGAGAGATGTCGAACTCACTCTTGCAAACTACGAACTAAGAAGGATAGGAGTTTAGTCTCCACAACAAGTAGTTGAAGTATTGAATAGATGATTTTAATTCATCCTTGAAGCATTTGTTATTTAGTATTTGTGTATTCTTGATGGTGTGTTTCACTTCATTTGTGCCATGAGTTGCTTGAGCATAGGGAGTGCTTGTATGATTGAATTGGTTAGGTGTTAGGAACATGACGAATTCCGTAGCTCCTTTGCATGAAAATCTATGAGCGTGAACTTAGAACTTCTTGTGCATAACGTGTTGTGATTCTTGCTAGATGGGTATGTTGATGTTGAGTCATGTAATGCTATATGATAGAATGAGTGAATGATTCAATGACCTACATTAGATTTGGAAGTGGATATCCCTTGCCCCCAAGGCTTTTTATCTTTGTAGTTTTAAAACCCCTTTTCTTAGTTTTGTTTGATGATTAGCATAGTCACTTGACCTTGCTAGTTATCTTGTCTTTTTACTTTCGTAACTTAGGAAAACCAACCAACCAACCCCCCCCCATTTTACTTGCTTTTATGTGTGTGTATATATTTTATCCTAGCACAATATTAACCATTTGTGCTTATGCGCTTAGGAAGATCCCTCTTCTCCTTGGACGACCCCGATTTGCCGCTATCTACCTAGTTGTAGAAAGTAAGCAAAAAGGGCTTACAAATTATCTTTTGCATAGAGGTGCGACGACCGCCCCCTATCACAGCATGAATCATCGGGCAAATGTGACAGAATGGGGGGTAACAGGCCAACCTTTGGCTCTGATACCATGAAACGAGGAGATTTGGGAAAGAGTTTCTGATTAGATAAAGTACTAACTAAGTAAAGTACATAGTGTATTACAATTCAAACTATATTAGAACTCGATAAACACAAATTTTGTTTAGGCTAATTGACGCAATAGAAGAAGGGGAAATAGAGCAAACTTACCACGTGTGAGAAGCGACAAAGGACGGCGGAGAACACCGGGGATACGAGGACAATTGGAGGAAAGAAATTGATGTACAGAGAAGTTAAGATATGCCTGTCGTGGAGGACCTGGAGGTGGGTGGAGAAGGCGAGGGTGTTTGTGGAAAGAATGGAAAAAAGTTAACAAAAATATTCGTGGCTTTTTTCAAAAACTGGTCTACCCCAGCTTCTGCTTTTTCATTCAAAACAGATTCTACTTTTTTTAAAGCACCTAATTTATAAGTTACCAAACACCAAAAAGGGTTGGGCGTATAAGTACAACAGTTTAAAATCCCTACCAAACAGAGCCGATATAATTTGTGTGCATCAAATCATAGAGTCCATCTCTTGAAATACGGTATTTCCATAAGTCATGGAAAGACCAAGGTTTAAAGTGTAAATTAGAAGAAATGAAGATAAAATTCCCGGGTTGCATAAATTGGGTTATAAACTTTATAACTATTACACGTTGCATTATAAATTTTTAATATTGCAACTAAGACCTTTTACCTTTTATTATTTTAATTAAACCTCATCTTTCCATAAGCCTATGGAAAAACTGTATTTCCCAAGACTTTTCCCAAATCATAACACATAATTTATTATTCTAATAAAAATTTAAGTCTCACATTTCCTTTATTCTTCCATTCCTACTAAAAAAAACCTTGACTTCCAATATTTAAAAAATAAAAATAAAACTACTACGATTTCAAACTCATGTAAAATGTTAATTTTTTTTGTAAGGCTTCGTCAATATTAATTTTTTAGAAGATTGAAATTAATATTTTTAGTTTATCACCACTAGAACAAACTAGCTATACTAGCACCTCGTATCCCCCATATTTTTCTTCATTTCACTAGTTTGTAGTCTACTCTGCCTGTACTTCTTTGTCTTATATGTGTACCATTTATATTTATATTATAATATTTATGCTAATCATCTTTACTCCTTTTTCTACAAATTAAGGTGTGTTTGTAGTTTTCAAATGAATGAGAAAGTGGTGAAATTACTAAAAACTAACTTTTCAGGTTACGTTATCCTGCAGGTTCGATGGTTCAAATCATGAATTAGTAGAAACTCGATAGTTTTTTTATATGTAGATAGATTCTACTTCCATGCATGCTTCTTCTAAGTTAATTTTTTTAAAAACCTTTTGGATATTGTTACCTTTTATTTTAAACCGGGTGAATATATGAAATGAATACCAAAAAATTTAGTTTCTAATTAACATCAAAATTTTAGTTCCAAATTTGCTACATTGATTGTTTTTAAAACTAACTTAATTTTTATAATAAATTTTAAAGTGATTAAAGATGAATTCTTAGCTTTAAATTTAAAAAAAAAAAGTAACTACAGTGTAATAAATGTCAGAATATGCAAAATAGGAATTCTGTTGGAGCTGAGCCAAAATAATGTAGGGAATATTGACTTTCATTCCATATTCTATAGAAATTTTAGGGAAGCTGTTGAACTTGCTTTAAGTTGGGTGTTGCTATTTGCACCACCCGTGTTGAAAAGTGGGTGCAAATAACTTTGAAATTGTAAAAAGCTGAAAATTTAATAGGTATATAAGCAGTGGTCTAAAAATCGCTAGGCGCTAGTCGGGCGGTTTGCTGGGGCCTAGCGCCTAGGGGATTAATCGGGGATTAATCGGTCTAGGCGGATTTGTATTATTTAATTATTTTTTATATATAATTAATAAAATAATACAAATTATATTTAAAAATAAAATAAAAACCTATTTCCCAAGTCACAATAACCTAAACCCTAAACCCTCTAAATGTATTTAAATTACTTATATAAATAGAAGAGAAAGAAATCATAAGATATATTATAAACACATTCATCATGTATGGAAATGGTAAAAACATAAGTCAAATTAACAGGGTAATAATAATAAAAAGGATTTGAGATTAAACGGTATTAAATAATCTTCAGCCACAAAATACCCCTCAAATTAAATAATGTAATAATAAATGACAAAATCTTGAAAAATACAGTCTTTCCATTATTCCATAGGCTTATGGAAAGACAGAGTTTAATTATAATAATACAAAGTAAAAGGTATTAGTTGCAATATTAACATTTTATTATGCAACGTGTAGTAGTTATAAAGTTTATAACCCGATTGATTCAACCCAAAAAAATTATCTTCATTTCTTCTAATTTGTATTTTAAACCATAATATTTTCATGACTTATGAAAATATCGTCTTTCAAGAGATAGACTCATAATAAATTCAACAAAAAAATAATAAAATTGAAAATTTGGAAATGAATTTCGCATGTGAACTTGTGAAGGGCTGAAGGCGTGAGAATCATTAAAAAAAAGGTGAAGGCGTGAAGACTGAAGAGAGCCAAGGAAGGAGATTGGCGTGAGATTGGCAAAGCATTTTTACACTACAAATTTTGTCCCACATCGGCAAAAGGAAGGAAACTTGGCCCTTCTCACCATTATAAATACTACTCACTCTCCCTCTCTTTCAAAGCAAAGCAAAGCAAATCATCAGCCTTCTGATGTAATTGGCAATTGCCAATTGGGCTTTGAGTAATAAATTATTTGGTTTTGAATTATAGAGTTGTAATTATTTTAAATTTGTGGCTAAAAAATTTGAATTAAGAATAAATTCGGTTTAATTGGTTTAGTTCGGTTTTAAACCGAATTCGAATTTTAAATTCGGTTCGGTGCGGGTCTGGGCGGGTCTGGGCGCGATTAGGCGGGTCTGGGCGGGTCTGGGCGCCGCCCAGAGGCAAAAACGCCTAATGTCGCCGAACAGGCCCTAATCCGGGCGTTTTGGTGGCGCCTAGGCGCCGCCTAGGACCGCCTAGGCGCCGCCGTTTAGAACACTGTATATAAGTGATGTAAGTAAAAAGACTATGACTATTTACACCAACCTGGTATGTTATTTACCAGATTCCGTATTTCAATGCGTTTATCTAATTATTGACAATGCATATTTGACAGATTAATTTTTTGTGTAGTTTTTTACTTATTTTAAGTTGAATATAGTAATTATGTTATGGCAAAGTCTTGGGAAAGACGGGGTGTAATTCAAATAATAAAAGGTAAAAGGTCTTAGTTGCAACATTAAAATTTTAGTATGCAACCTGTAGTAGTTATAAAATTTATAACTCGATTCATGCAACCCAAAAATTTTATCTTCATTTCTTCTAATTTACACTTTAAACCTTGGTCTTTCCATAACTTATGGAAAGACCGTCTTTCAAGAGACGCACTCTTATGTTATAAGTTGAAATCAACCTTACTAAAATTATTTCAACATTAATAAAATTTAAAAGATTAAAATGTACCATTAATAATTTTTAATTGAATTTTATTACTAAGTAATTTTTTAGCTAAATGTAATAGTTCACTAATTATTAAGATATATTTTAGTACAATTAAATCAAATTCTACTTAAGAATTGAATAATCATTCCAATTTTAATGTGAGTCAATATAATAATATTTCTAATTTCAATACGAGTCCATCTAATTTTTTATGTGATTAAATTGTTTATTCAACCTTGTTATTTGTGGGATGAAACTATTTGTTATTTAGACAGCAAAGACTACTAGACTCATATGACTAGATTTTTTTCACTAGCCCACTACCTTGGTACGAGCATTAGCAGTTCCCTTGGTTGCATTAATAATACTCATTATGGTAACATTGGTTTCGTTAATAATATTTTTTATGGTAACATTGACAGGAAGTATCCAATGGCTACTATTTCTTTACATTGGGTTTATTTTAAATATGATTGCGTAGATGCATGGATTACTTCGGATCAATAGATACAATCAACATATATGTACGCTCTAATTGTACTCATGAGAATGTTATACATTGTAGAATGTTGGAAGTAACAAATAGCGTTTGGCTTTTAGGAGTAGTTTTATATTTATAAAAACTATAATATGATAAATGTTGGTGTGATGGAACTTGGATATCGATTTGAGTCGCATTAACATATGTTTTTCTTAAAAAGTAATTCTACCCGGTTACTACCTTTGGTTACACAAATTCTCCTCGAGGATAAAACAATCAAAATGCCCTCTTGATCTTGGCTTGAAACAAGAGAAAGTTTTTGAGTGTAGTATTTTGGTTGCTGATTTAGTCTGAAAATTCTAAAATCTTCACTTATGTTTATGTGCATGCATATGTCCCAAAAAGATACTACCCATCGTGGAATTTGTGGGTTACAGGGCACCACACTTACAATGCACCACTCTGACAAAAGTGTAAGATGTCCCAAAAAGATGCTACCCATCGTGGAATATGTGGGTTATAGGCCACCACGCTTACACTGCACCCCTCTGATACAACTGTAAGACAGTGCATCTTTCCACGTGAATGATTATATTTTCCACATTAAATGTATCCTAGTTGTCAGAAATGAATTCTGAAACAACACATCTTTTCACATAAATGATTACATTTTCCACATACATTGTATTGTACTTATCAGAATTATAATGAACTCTGAAATGTACATTTTTCCACACAGTAAGCTTGCAGAAAGTTTTTACAAGTGTGCACTCCGCACCACCAAACTTGTTTTAACATCTCAAACTCACAACTACTCGAATCCAATCATACTTAAATAGCTTGTAATTCTTAAAACACCAACAATCCTCCCTCATTTAAGTATTATCCTTGATTAGAAAAATCTAACAAACAAACCAAACAAGTGGATAAATGAAAATATCTTGAAGATTGAATTTTACATTAGTGAACTACACATTCCAAATATTCGAGAATATGGATGTCTTTAAAGATTGAACCCTTCAACCCATTTGAACACTTGAAGATAATCCACACAAGTTCAAATGCAACTCAAAAGCTAAAACTTAACACTATATAAGCCATGTGTTCCTATCCATTCATGAGTGCATAGTAAGCCAACCCCGAGCTTCTTGAAGCGGCTACACTTCACACTTCATATAGGTGAATCTCTTTAATCGTACTCCTGCAAATGTACTTTGTCAAAAGATCCATTAAGAAGATACACTTAACCTTAACTTACATGCAGGTCTAAACATATTACCTTCGGGATATGCAATCATATGTATCAATCTTAAACAATAGGCCCTCCACATTGAATTTTACTCCAACGTCGTATTAGAGCAAAATTGGGCATCCCATAATCAGAGATTTAAATAGGCTTTAAGCTCATCCTGATCACTGACTTGTTTACCAAGTCCCTAACTAGTCCCTTCGTCAAGTGACCTGCGAGATTGTGTTGAGATCTTACAAAATCAACTGAAATCACACCATGAGTTATTAACTCACGTATCGCGCTATACCCACCACCAAGTGTCAAGATTTTCCATTGTACACTTCACTACAAGCCTTAGATAGACTATTTGTACTATCACAATGAATAGAGATAGGTGAAATCGGCTTAGGCCACAACAAAATTTCACATACCAGATTTTGTAACCATTCCGCCTCATTATTGGCTGCTGCAAGAGCTATAAATTCTGACTCCATAGTGGAGTTAGTTATGCAATTTTTCTTTTTATAAGCCCATGAAATGACACCTCCACCAAGAAAGAATACCCATCCAGCTGTAGAAGAAAGATCTTCTGTATTTGTTATCCAACTAGCATATGAATAACCTTCTAAAACCGAAGGAAATCCAACATAGCACAAACCATAATTCATGTTTTTTTGTAGGTACTTAAGTACATGCCTAACTGCTTTCCAATGATGTGTGCTACTTGTGTACCTACTCAATTCGCCAACCGCAAAAGCAATGTCCAGCTTCGTGTTTGTCATGACATACATAAAGCAACCAATTACTTGTGAGTACTCAAGTTGTGATACCGTTTTACCCTTATTAGGCATAAGCTTCACACTTGAATTCATTAGAGTGCTGACCAGGGAACGATTCTCACAATTGAATTTCCTAAGTACTTTCTCAATGTAATTAGACAATGTCAAAGAAATACCTTTGTTCTCTCGTTTGATCTTAATACCAAAAATCACATCTGCCTCCCCCATGTCTTTCATGTCAAAACTTGATGACAAGAATGCCTTCATAAGGTCAACTTGGATTTGATTTGTGCCAAAAATCAGCATATCATCCACATATAGACAAAATGATAATTCCATTTCCAAAAATATCAAATTTGCTATACAGACATTTGTTAGACTGGTTCAACTTATAGCCATTCGACAAAACCACCTCATCAAACTTATGATGTCATTGTTTAGGAGCTTGTTTTAGCCCATACAATGATTTGACAAGTTTACAAACCTTATGCTCATTTCCAGGCATAACAAACCGTTCAGCTTGTTTCATGTAAACCTCATTTTCTAAATCTCCATTCAAAAATGAAGTTTTGACATCCATTTGATGGATCACTAGATTATTAATAACTTCCACTATAATCAACAACCTAGTAGTGGAGATTTGAGCAATTGGGGCATATGTATCGAAATAATCGATACCTTCCCTTTGCATAAAGCCTTGGATAACCAATCTAGCTTTATACTTGTCAATAGAGCCATCGACTTTTGTCTTCCTTTTGATGATCCACTTGCAACCTAATGGTTTACAACCACGCGAGAGATCAGAAAGAACCCACGTATTATTACCCATGATGGATTCCATCTTATCATTTATCGCTTCTTTCCAGAAAGCAACATCTCGAGACTTCATAGCCTCGCTAAATGTTTAGGATCCTTCTAAATATGATATCAATGCGAATATTGATAACCTATCTCATCTCTTGATCTCTCAACCAAATAAATTTGGAAATCTTGACCGAAAGACTTCTCAAGCCTACCTTTCTTGCTCCTTCGAAGCTCGGGTGACTTGGCTTAATGAGACATTTCATCTTTCTCCATAGTTCTACTTGAAGTAGGAACTAAATCCCTTGGCCTTGGTACTGATGAGAATCAATTTTCATCAAAGATAGCATGTGTTGATTCAATTACGGTGTGAATCAAAATAAAATCATCAGTTTATGTAGTATAGAACCTATAAGCTTTGGAATGCATAGCATATCCAATAAAGATGCAATCAATACCTTGTTTCCCCAATGTTTTCCTCTTGGGATTGGGAAGTCTAACAACTGGCCGACAACCCCAAACTCGAATATAATTCAAGTTTGGTTCCTTTTTATATCAAAGCTCATATGGAGTGATCTTGTTTCGTTTATTAGGAACCCTATTTAATAAATAACAAGTCATTAACATGGTTTCACCCCAAAATCCGTCACTCAATCCAGAATAGGATAACATTGAACTAATTAACCATTTCTTTTAGGACCCTATTTTTCCTTTCTGCCACACTATTTTGTTGCGGTGTATATTGAGCGGTGACCACATGAATGATACCACGAGACTCAAAAAATGAAGGATCATAATATTTACCTCCTCTATCAGTGCATAACTTTTTTTATCAAAGTTGATTTTTGCAATTCAGCCTTATTTTTAAAAGTCTTAAATTTTTCGATTGCCTCATCTTTGGAATGCAACAAATAAATGTAACAAAATCTTGAATAATCATCATTGAATGTTATTGGGTACTTTTTACTCCCCAAAGAAGGTGTTGCATGCAAGTCACACAAGTCACTATGTACGAGTTTTAGCAATTTTGAAGTTCTTTCAACGCTTTTAAATGGTCTCCTAACAATTTTATTCAAAATGCAAATATTACATTTTTGCACATTTATATCAAAAGCAGGAATAAAACTATCTTTAGACATATCAAGCATATGTTTGTAATGAACATGTCCTAATCTAGCATGACATAAAGATGATAAATCAACATTAGAGAAGACCATGTAAATAGAACCACACATACTATTTATATGAAGCATAAACATTTCATTACAATAATATTTGAATCCTACAAACACACCAAACTTCAATAAGGTAAACTTATCAGATTCATACACTTGCTTATAGCCACACTTAGATAAAATACTACCAGAAACTAAGTTCTTTCTAATTCCGGGTACATGTAGAACATCTTTTAGATGAAGATTTTTTTCCAGAACTAAATTCCAAAACAACATCTCCTCGACCAAGAATAGTGGCGGTATATTTGTTTCCCATATGAAGAATGGAACCATCGTTAGCCGGTTCATATGACTTGAACCACCTACGGTCCTTGCAAACATGTTTAGTTGCTCCATAATCTATCCAATAAGAAATTTCATCATCCTGTACATAAAGTGCTTCAGAAATTAATGGTACATAATTCTCAACCAAATTTAAACCATAATTAACATTCTGACCTTGATGAGGAGTTTGGCCTTGGTCCTTAGACCCTTGCCCGAAATGATTTAGTGTCACTCCTTTCTTTCTCTTCTTAACACGACAATCATGTGTGAAGTGTCATGTCTTGCCACAAATCCAACATGCACCCTTAGGCTTCTTGTTGGACTCTTTGCTTGTGTTGTTAAATGATCGCTTCTTCCCTTTTTTCTTCTTAGAACTATCACCCTCTTCCATCATATTAACTAAAAAGAGTCCCACCGTCTCTTTATCTTTGGACTTATCATTTTCTTGTGCCCTTAGAGTTTCCTCTATGCGCAAATGGCTTCTGAGTTGAACAAGAGACAATTCTTCCTTTTTGTACTTAAGCATGTGCTTGAAATCCTTCCTTGAAGGTGGAAGATTGTCGATTATACTTGACAAAAAAATAGATTCATCTATTCCTAGTTTGTGTTGGGAAAATTTCCCTAAAGTCCAGAGCAATTCATTGTACTGCTCCATAACAGGCTTAGAGTTTAACATCTTGTAATTCATAAAGTTACTGACAAGGAACTTCTTACTAGAAGCATCCCCATCCATGTATTTTGACTCTAAGGAATTTCACAACTCTTTTGCAGATTCAACATTTTGATAAAAATGAAAGAGTGAGTCATACATACCATTCAAGATGTAACCACAAGAGATGTAGTCATCATTTTCCCATTTGTTCCCCCAACGAGTTTCTTCCAATGGTTCATCATCTGCTGTTTCTATCATTGGAGTAGACAAAACATATGCCCCTTTCAGAGCTGTAATGAGGAAATGCATCTTCTTCTGCCATCTACGGAAATCAACACCTTCAAACTTCTCCAGTTTCCCAAACTTGGATGTCATGCCACGTACGGTAAAGAATTACTCTTTAAGAGTGTTGTAGAATGTTGGAAGAAACAAATAACGGGTTGGCTTTTGGGAGAAGTAGCAATAAATTTATAAAACTATATTATGGTAAATGTTGGTGTAATGGAACTTGGATATCGATTTGAGTCGCGTTAACACACGCTTTCCTTAAAGAGTAATTCGACTCAGTTACTGCCTTTGGTTACACGAATTCTCCTCGAGGATAACACAATTGAAATGTTCTCTTGATATAGGCTTGAAACAAGAGAAATGTTTTGAGTTAAGTATTTTGGTTACTGCGTAAGTCTGAAAATTCTAAGATTTCCACTTATGTTTCTGTGCATGCATACGCATGTTTATATTGGAGATGTTCCGAAAAAATACTACCCATTGTTGAATTTGTGGGTTATAGACCACCACACTTACAATGCACAATTTTGATAAAATTGTAAGATGTCCCAAAAAGATGCTACCTATCGTGGAATCTGTGGGTTATAGGGCACCACGCTTACACTGCACCACTCTGATACAATTGTAAGACAATGCATCTTTCCACATGAATGATTATATTTTCCATATTCAATGTATCCTAGTTTTCATAATTGAATTTTGAAATAAGACATCTTTTCACGTAAATGATCATCATTTTCCATATACATTGTACCGTAGTTATCATAATTATAATGAGCTCTGAAATGTACAGTTTCCCACACAGTAAGCTCGTAGAAAGGTTTTACAAGTGTGCACTCCGCACCACCAAACTTGTTTTAACTTCCCGAGCTCACAACTACTCAAATCCAATCATACTTAAATTGCTTGTGTTTCTTAAAACACCAACATTATATTGGAGTGAAATGGAATGAAATTTTCTTTTTATATTTTATTGTGATGTTAATGTGTTTCACCATTTTTAGTGATTCAAAATTAATTTATTATCTTTTTATAAAAAAGGGTAAAATAATGCATACAAAAAATTGAGTTATAAATAATATTAGAATAACAAAAAAATATTAATTTTATCATTAAAATTTAGACTAAATTACTTTTTGGTCCCCAACATATATCGCAATACTATCTTTTGGTCCCCAAGACTAATACCATATTTGTTTAGCAATTAACGAATACAAAATAAATTTTTTGCTCCCCAGAGGTGGTTTTTAGGTAAAGTCAACGGTAAAGTTGGTCAAAATCTATAAAATGACCACTATACCCCTAGGTTTAAAAAGAAAAGGAAAAGATCATCTTCCTCACATTCCCTCTTCGTCGTTGTGCCTCCCCCGACCAGTGCCGCCACCGCCATCAAGTTCTGCTTCCTCTGCCCGCCGTCCAAAAGCCAAATTAGGCATAGCGCCGCCGTGGATTACTCTGGCGCCTCTTCTGCTGCACTCTGGAGCTACTACTCCTCCGTGTTCCAGGATCTGGTCTCCGAGGGGGTCCTCTTGCTGGAATCGAGGTCTCTCTGCATTGACACCGCCATCGGCTAGGACGTCGACGCGTTGATCGACATCTGAGTTACGAACTCGATCAGAATCTCCAAGCGAGCATCTCTCCCCCTGGTTCGTTATGGATCCCCCTTCCGTCACCCGTTCGCGGCGAGCACCTTCGATTTCGAGAACGCTCAGACCGGATGACGAGGCCATTTCAATTTGGTTCGAAAGTTTCCAGAACGCTCAGACCGGGTGGATTTTTTGTGGAGTGCATGATTTTTGTGTGCTAGAAAGTAGGAAAATAGTCCCAATTGTGGCAGTTTTTTTTGGACGTAGAGGGGGTGAGGACGCATTTCGATAATGCGTCCTCTTGGAGGTTTAAATTTTTTTTTCCAGAATTTAATTAGAGGACTCGTTTCGGAAACGAGTCCTCTCCTTTTTTGTTTCCGAAAATAGTTCCCTTTTTTTAAATTCAATTAGAGGACTCGTTTTGGAAATGAGTTCTCTCATTTTTTTTCTTCCGAAAATAGTTAGGATTTATTTTATTTTTTCTAAAATCAATTAGAGGACTTGTTTTGGAAACGAGTCATCTGATGTGTCATTATTTTATTTTTCTGGAAATGATTTTCATAGCACTCGTTTTGAAAACGGCTCCTCAAAACCGGCGAATTGTTTTTTTTAAAGTATTTGGCGGACTCATTTTTGAAATGAGCCCTCAGACCTGGCAATAATTTGATTTTTTACGGAAGAATTTAGAGGACTCATTTTTTAAAACAGTCTCCAAATCAGGCATTATCTAGCTCTTCGAGATATTATGCGGAGGACTCGTTTTCGGAACGAGTCCTTGGAAGCTGCGTAATTTTATTTCTCGGGAAATTAATCAGCGAAATTTTGGAAATTAGTACAAATTTGCATAAATTTATTTCTCGGGAGCTCCTCGAACGAGTCCTGGAATGGGTATTGTTTCCTACAATTTTTTTGAAAATGTTGGAAATGAGATTTGCAATTAACTACAGTGCTAATCTAATCTGTGAATGAAATAATGTTTATTATATTTTGTTATATTTGGTAAAGTAAGCGTGAGGGGAATTTTATTTATTGGGGAGAAAGCTTATTATACTATCCTGCCCTGATTTCAACAAGAGTGTGGAGTTTCAAATGAGTCGTGAATTTAAGTAATAAATTATCGTGGGTTGCTGCAGTTTGTAACTTACTATTTCTGGTCCACGTGTTTTCGGTCAAGATTGCGCATAAGCAGACTTTTGTTTGTTTGATGGAAATTTGGAAAATAGTCAAATGATGATTCAGGGTCACGCTATTTAATTTTTTTTACTAGTCTTGAATGTAGGTGCAGGAACGGAGTATTGCATAGTTAGAATGGATACAAGTTAGCATAAATGTACAGTGTAGAACAGTACGAGTGAAATGTAATGCCAATTAGTGTTGACTTTGACTTTGACCAGAATATTTTTAAAAACAATTTCCACATGGCATCACCCCCATCCGCCATGTGGCTTCATCTCCATCACCTAAAACATTATCAAGAAATTTTACGAAAAAATATTAATATCCACGGAGGACGCATTACGGAAATGCATCCTCACCACGTGGCATCACCAACACCCGCCACGTGGCATCGCCTTAATTTTTTCTGGAATTTTTTTAAAAAAAAATTCAGCAGAGGACGCATTACGGAAATGCGTCCTCGCCACGTGGCATCACCCCCTTCGTCGCTTGACATTTTTGACCGAAAATTAACAAAAAAAAAATAAATGAGAGGACGCATTACGAAAATGCGTCCTCCACATGCATTTGCTGTTTGTGGCAACTGTAGCCACAAACTTAGCAATTTCTCTTTTTTGTGGTCCAAACTACATCAAGATATAAGTGCAGCCTCAGTTCGTTGCTTCAATTGTTCAATTCTTTCAAGCTAATTCGATCTCGTGAAATCAACAGTGTGGATTCATCTATTATAGCTCCTCTGATTTGCAAAATCACTCTGCAGAAAGGAAACAAGGATGAATCAGTATCTGTGAAGAATGTGTATAGTTCTGAGGAGTATAAGCATGAATTGATATGAAACGTGGAGCCATTAATCGAGCAAGAGCCATTGAAACCATGGATAGCACTCAAGAAGTGAAGGTAGACGCCCTGGTGGTGGTGCTGGAGCTGATGTTGGCCGGCAGTGGAAAATCAAAAGGCGTGATATGGGCAGGGTAAAGGGCTTTGAAAGGCGTGATATGGGCAGGGTAAAGGGTTTTGAAAGGCGTGATATGAAATATATTAAAAGAGGATTAAAAGGAAAGGAAATTAAAAGAAAGGAAAACGGAAATTTGAAATTGGAAATTTTAATTAAAAACATATTTAAATTAGTAAAATTATAAAAATACACATAGCTATATCGGAAAACAATTCTGGTTTACCTGAAAATTGCCTAGGGGACCAAACAAATAATTTTGTATTTGTTTGTTGTTGAATAAACGCGGTATTGGCCTTGGGGACCAAAAAATGCATTGCATTATATTTAGGGGGAAAAAAACAATTTAGTCCAAAATTTATTAAACGTTAGATACAACACAAAATAATTAAACAAGAGAAAGTATCAGGAAAGTCAGTCTTTCCATAGGCTTATGGACAGTCCACATGGGCTTTTACCTTAAATGTTGTAATTTTTTAATAAAATTTAAATATTGTATTTTATAAGTTAAAACAAGTAATAATATGTATTTGAAGGTGAAAATATAAAAATATATTATATAAAAAATATTTCTGAAAATTCTAAATTCTGTATGTAATAAGTGGCATAAGGTTAAAAATAAGTGGCATGTCTATAACCTTATGGACAGGCAGCATGTCAGGAGACCCGCTCATAAACAATATTATAGACAAGATTATTATACTACCATAATTTGAAATAAAAATAAACATTTTAAATTAAAACATGAAGCATGTAATTAAAGTTAAACACATTTCATACAATTAATTAAAAGATAATCAAAAAAATAATCTAACAAAAAGTAATGCATTCACCTAGATGCTAATGTTTGACTAACTTTGCTGAAGGTGGTGCAAATAACAAGTTGTTTTGTTTACACCACCTATAAAGCTAGCACACATATCAAAGGGTAGTGCAAATAGTAACAACGGTGGTGGAAATAGAATTTTCATTCTTAAAACTCCACAATGGTACTTCTTAAATAATGAGTGCTCATTATTAAGGAAAGTTAATTTAATGATCTACCATTGTAGATGCTCTTTAATAATTTTGTTAAAACTGTGTTAGTCCTAAAATATAGTATTAAATATTTATAAAGTTTAATTGTTTATAATTAGAGACGGTCTCCTTTGAGGCAGCCTAAACTTTAGGCAGTGGCCTTTCTACAATTCTAACAATATTCTAGCTCTAAGGACCTATCTCTAATAATTTTACAGGGATCTATCTATAATTATTTTACAGGGACCTATCGCTAATAACTTTCTAGGGGATTTTTTTATTCAATTTTTTCCCATCATTTTCCCGCCACTTGCAATATGCAAAAAAACTAATTCAAACAAATATTTAAAAAATGCATAACATCAATTAAAAACTGCAGCAAAATCAACGAAAAATTATAAAACATCAACTAAAAAATTGCAGCAAAAAAATATATATGAAAAAACAAATAAAACAACAAAAAAGATATATAAATTTAAATAAAAATCAACCAAAAATTGGGGGGAAAACGTCGATTACGACTAACAAAAAATCAACTGAAAATCATAAAAACATCATTAAAGCAAAATTGTCATTTAATTTTTTTTTTTACAAACTTCAACCTATATCACCCAAGCAACAATTGAAGCACTTACAAGCAACGATTGAAGCACTTACAAGTTGCACTCTAAGCACAAATTTGTTTTCATAACACACACAAGTTATAAAATAAGCACCTACAACCTACATTTGAAGCACTAACAAAAAAATGAAAAACGTCAACGTAAAGAAAAAAACACTACGAAAAATCTACCATATCATAAAAAAAACTACAAACTTCAACTCCTAACAAGCAACGATTGAATCACTTACAAGCAACGATTGAAGCACTTACAAGCAACGATTGAAGCACTTACAAGCAACGATTGAAGCACTTACAAGCAACGATTGAAACACTTACAAGTTGTACTCTCAGCATCAATTTGTTTTCATAACACACACAAGTTATGAAATAAGCATGTACAACCTACATTTGAAGTTCTACCAAAAATTGAAAAACGTGAACGTAAGGGAAAAAATACTACAAAATATCAACCATATCATAAAAAAGCTACAAACATAAACCGCTATCACCTAAAACTCATCTAGAAAATGAAAAAATCAACATGAGAGAAAATAAAACTAAAAATATCAACAAAAAAACTACGGTACCTCAAGAATATAAATTATTCATTGAAAATCATAAAACATCAACGATTTTTTTAAATAAAAATAACTACAAACCTCAACTCCTAACACCTAAACCTCATCCGGAAAATGAAAAACATCAACATAAGAAAAAAAATACTACAAACATCAACTCCTATTACCAAAACCTCGGCCGAAAAATGGAAAACATCAACATAAGAAGAATAAAACTACAAATATTAATCCACATCACCCAAAAAAAAACTACAAAACCTCAACTCACATCAATTAAATCTCACACGAATAATGAAAAAAATCAACATAAGAGAAAAAAAGGTAAAAACATCAACAAAAAGCTACAATACCTTAAGAATAAAAATTCTTAAGAAAAAGAACCTAGTGGGATTTGAACCCAAGCCTAGAGCAATAACCACTACACCAAAGACTATTATTGAACATGCACCCAGTCAAATAATAGTAAAGCTCAGCATGCACATTAAGAACATAAAGTGTTCAAAATGAAAAGGTCATATTGAGACTCGAACTCGTGACCTTTAGTTTAGCAACACGAGTACTAACCACTAGAACAAACAATCATTCATAAATTAAAATCAATCAACAACATATTATAACTCAGCAAGTATTTAAAAAAAATGTAAACACACCTCACCTCTCATAAGCAGAAGCTCAGCCGTCCACCATCGTCTGCCTCATCGACTACCGACCGCTATCATCCGCCGCTGTCACCAGTGCGTGTTAACACATGCGTGTCATCTTCCTCATTGACGCGCATGGATCAAACAAGCCTAATGGAAAAACAAATAAACCCTGTTGCCCAACCTCACCGCCGCCTCACAAACCCTAGTAGTCATCGTCGCCTCACTGGTTCTCGTTCGTTGCGCAGGTTATTTGGATGAACCGTCGCTTCGAAAACCCTAACAGTCATCGGTGCCTCGCTCTGTCGCGGACTCGCTGTGGATGCGCCGCTTTGCTCCGACATTTTCCGCCTCTCATTGATCTTGCCGATCAGGAGCAGTTGCTGAGAATCACCGGTTGCATATCAGGAGCAGAAAAATAAGAAAAATCGCCGGTTGCAGCGCGATTAAAGTCGGCGGTGGTTGGCGATCGAAGCAGAAGAAGAAGGTGAATCGTCGATCAAGAGCAGTTGTAGAGAATCGTCGGCAGAGCAGTGGCATAAGGCGGCAGAATGGTGGCGTTAGGCGGTGGAATGACGTCGTTTGGCAGCGGTTATAGTCTTACAGATTTTCGATCGGAGAAGGAGAATTCCGGTGGCCAAAAAAAAGAAAATAAAAATTCTGGATATTTTTGTGATATTAATAGTATTTTGATATTTATACGATATGTCCCTAGATTTATCAGTATATTTTAAAAAAAACCCATCCCAAATGAAATTTCTTATAATTGTACAATAATCTCCAGTTGTTTAGACTGCCTAATGTAAGATTTTGTGATTAAACTTAAACATATTAATTACTCCATCTGTTTTGTTATTTATGACATATTTACTATAAATGAACGTTTTCTTTTATTTGATACCCTATCCATTTTTGGTAAGATTATTTTAATTTTATCCACTCATTCAACTTTTACATTCTATTTTAATTTCATTCACTCATTTTCTTCACCTAAATTTAATCAGCTAACTATATGATGTCATAAATAAAAATGTAAGGAGTACTAAAAAAAATTGAGGAAAAGGTGCTCCATACCGAATGATTTGACTTTGACGCCGATGTCAATTTCCGAATTTTCAAATACTACTATTTCCTTTATTCCACCCACATATGCACATTTTTAGTTAATATTTTCATATTTTACAATTAATAGCTTTTATAGAGTCCGTCTCTTGAAAGACGGTCTTTCCATAAGTTATGGAAAGACCAAGGTTTAAAGTGTAAATTAGAAGAAATTAAGATAAAATTTTCGGGTTGCATGAACCGGGTTATAAATTTTATAACTACTACATGTTTCATACTAAAACTTTAATATTGCAACTAAGACCTTTTACCTTTTATTATTCTAATCAAACCCCGTCTTTCCATAAGCCTATGGAAAGACCGTCTTTCCCAAGACTTTGCCTTTATTATGTATTAAAATTTAATATTTATAAAATACATTGAGTCTGTCTCTTGAAAGACGGTCTTTCCATAAGTTATGGAAAGACCAAGGTTTAAAGTGTAAATTAGAAGAAATTAAGATAAAATTTTCGGGTTGCATGAACCGGGTTATAAATTTTATAACTACTAGATGTTTCATACTAAAACTTTAATATTGCAACTTAGACCTTTTACCTTTTATTATTCTAAACAAACCCCGTCTTTCCATAAGGCTGTGGAAAGACCGTCTTTCCTAAGACTTTGCCAAATACATTATTAAGAAATCTAACGATATATATTATACGAAGATATTAGCGTCAAAAGTGTTTTGCAAAAGTTATCAAAAGAAGTGTGTAGTGCGTAGGATAGCTAAAACCCTGCACAGGCCTACCATCTCCCTGTTCAGTAACAGTGATGCCATTTTCTCTGAAACTTTCTCAAACAAATGGCCACCAACAGGGAAGAGGATGATGATGATATTGTTTGCTTAGACGAATCTTTCTTCATCAATGACAAGTATCTAAATCCTCTCCATTTTATATACGCTGCTTTGCACTGTTACAATGTACGAATTTAGTAATATCCGTTTCTGCAGTTACCAGCTTTCGACATTTACATTTGGGTCTCACGTTCTTCAGCTCTATTGCCTACAAGCTGCTTCAAGTAGGTTTCCTCTTCCTTTTTTTTCGGATATGGGTTTTCCCTTTCACCCACTTGTTTCATTTTATACACCTCATTTGCTTCTGTGATGTATCTTTCTAGTTTGGGTTCGAATACTACTTGTATTCACGTTGTGGGAGTAAACTTTATCAGTGGTAATTTGATGCTTAATGTACTGTTGTCTTTTGGGGTTATATTTCTCGCTGATTAAGTTGCAAATGGCCTTTGTTTTTCTCCAATGAGAAGGAAAAGGCAAGTTTGAATTTTGTGAAGTGAGACTGCTTCTGCACTGTATTTTGTTTGGTGATATTTTATCTATATTATTTCAGTTGGAAAGAGTACAATAATGATCAAATGCATAGCTATTAACAATCCGTGCCCGTTTTCCGAACTACATATGATTTTCTAAATCAGTTAATGTCATTAAGCTTCTTTTTAAATGTGGCTCTCTTCAAACAAAAATCAGTAAAGTGGTCCAGTTCCTCTTTGGGTTATTTTTTTGATGGTGTCGTTCTGTTCTGCTCTGCACATTTAATAGCGGATTAATATGCATTGTTTCGATGGAACTATTGATGTGAAACTAGTAAACTATTGTTATAAGTTCATCTTAGGCTCTTGTAGTAAAAGCTGATTCCTGAATTCTCATTCTTTCTTTATCTGAGTAATAGTATAGCATCACTTGATCTGCTATAAAATGTGAGTTGTATACTATGGCTGGAGTTTTCTTTGTTCTAATCCACTTACTTTTGACTGTCTACCTTCGGCAGCTGATTTTGATCTGACAGGGCAGCTAGTGTGGCCTGGTGCAGAGCTTTTAAATGATTATCTTTCTCAAAATGCCGATATGCTCCAAGGCTGTTCTGCCATTGAACTTGGCTCTGGTGTAGGTTAGTATCATTTATAAGAACTCTTAGTATTCTATCAATCAGAATTTCTGGTTGCAGTTAGGCACTATGAACCATCATTTACAAATTCCCAGATATTATTTAGCTTAACTAAATTAGCAATACAGATGCAAATGCATGGGTCAAACAAGTTATTGGTTGGTAACCACGCGTGGATTCCAGGGAGCCTAGAATCAACTTTGACAACTACTGAGTAGATAATAAATGATAGAATATTAGTTTTAAAAGTGTGAGTTGAAGTCATGTTTAATTCAGGAGTTGCCACAGAGCCAAATTTAGTATACCATATGTTTTGTAACTCAAATTGTACTACCAATCTTGAGATGCTTAACTGCAAAGTGATTGTCTATGGCTTTCCAAATGCCAGCACCATTTTTCCACAACTGAGTTTCTTGTGTCGAGGGCAATGATCTTGCTCAATCTATGATCTGAAGTAAATTCCTGTTACCAATGGTCTCTTCTATCCATAAAGATGCAGCACAAAGTACTCAAGGTTATCCCTACAACTGTTGTTTGGATTCAGATAGACTTTAGGTTGAACCACTTGTTTTGGGTCCCCATTTTCAACGTCTACTCAAAGAATTCATGGAACTATTCCTTAGTATTCTTCCTCAGAGGAAGTGTGATATAGTTTAACACAAGCAATCTATAATTCTTCTACTCTTCTTATTTCATAAAACTTCACCACAAAATTCTTGCATATTTAGTCCTTAGGAAAAATCCATAAGAAAGCCAGTTTATAGAAGCTATTGAACTATCAATAACAATGAATCACATCAATTAAGATCCAAGGGTTTCATATTGCACAATTGTAAGAAAAGTGGCCAAACCAACCAAGATTATGGGCTCAGAAATAATGAAGATGGCGAACCTTGATGAGTTCTCTTCCCTTCTTCTCTCCTTCTCCTTTAAGTCTGCAGTTCCATTCTTTCATCTTTGTAAGGCGTTTTCCCTTCTTCAAATTAGCCTCTTGAAACTCCTATAAACTATGAGATTACTGCTACTTGACTAAAGTGATGATCTTTATGACTAAGGACCTAATTTAGGGTGATTATTTATAAGTTCATAGTCAAAGAAGGTTATGACTCTTTCACCTAAACATCGCCTCACCACATGGTGTGCAGGCGCTGTTCAAACTGTTCCTAGGTCATGCCACACCAAGAATTGTTCCTCAATGCTTGACTGCTCTGTCTTGCCATGCTGTTGTGTGGGATCTTCCTCTCCAACATCATTTTGTACCTACACTCCAATATTTTTTGTCTCCATATTTGGTTCTTCAAACTTTTACCCCTCATTTTGTGGGTGTAACCTTTTTCATCTTATATGCATTACCTACAGGGATAAACAAAATAAAATACTGATAATAAGAAGAACTCTGAAATAACTACACAAGACTTGGCTATAAGTCAAAAGTATATTTTATCAAGCTCTCACTGATAGGTGGTAAATTCGACACACTTAATAGGCCGGTTGGTGGAACATATACTAGGAGGTTGGGAAATTAATACTTTTGTATAGGCTTGAAAAGAAGAGGGCCTCCCATTACTGGTAGTATTTTCTTGATATAGGATGACACAGAAGAAGGGCAGGAGAATTGACCTAGACATTAGGACTATTAGAATTCGTTCAAGTTTTTCTGAACAGATCCTATATCTTGGTGATCTCTCCAGACTTTTCACTATCCCTTGTATTCTCGACTTATGACATGGGTGCAGGAATTACTGGAATACTGTGTAGCAGATACTGCCATAAAGTTATTCTTACAGACTGCCATGAAGAAGTTCTCAAGGCAAGATTCTTCAAATGATTCACTCTTCAATATCCTGTAAGCATGATGTCTAATTGCAATATATATTTTCAGATTCTGAAGAAAAACATAGATTATTGCACATCTACTCAAAGTTCTAGTTTCTGTGCTGGTAAGTTCACAATTCTGAGATGGCTAAATTGCATCCATGTAGATAACCTTCTTGTGCATTCTTATTTTCAGGTTTATCATGTGAGAAGCTAGAATGGGGAAACTCTGATCAGATTAGCCATATTCTACAGGAGAACCCCAATGGATTTGATTTAGTTCTTGGAGCTGACATCTATATCCACATCACTGTTTTTCATCTCTTAGGCTTTCTAAATGGTATTATAAATGCCTTCGTTCCAATCTGGGTGATCTATGTTATATGGACTCTGTTCTTAGTTTGTACTATCGTCTCTTTAAACTAGTTGGGGAATGCAATTTTTTACAGGTAGGTTTCTTATTTAATATCTGTGGACCGGTTGTATAAAAAATTTAAACACTAATACATGTGAAGGTTGCAATGTATGCACTTACCTGTTCTGATGTTCCTCATTAACACTGATTTTGTAATGTTTCTAACTTGTATTCTGCGATTTGCTCTAAGTAACTAGTCATATCATATAAATTTGATCTTGTATTGTCAAAAGTTTTCTATGCTACCTCTCTCTGGTGTTCTTTTCTTTTGGCATAGAAATTAATTTTTGTAAAGAAACATCATGTTGGAGTTCTTGACCCATTTTTTCTAAGCTTCCAGCAATCGAGTGTTCCTCTGCTCTTTGATACAGTTGAGAAGCTCATTGTCCATGGCAAAGCAAAATGCAAATTTATACTGGCTTACGTATCCCGAACGAAAGTGTAAGTTGTAGCTACTCATTATTCTTTTTTGTGACCATTGGCCACTGAAATGTGCTTCATTGACCATTGCCCACAGCTTACCTTGCCACTGGGCATCTGTAATAGGCGATGTGGAAAACCAAATAGAGAAAAAGTTTGTGAACAAAAAAGTGTTGTGCCATGAAATACCATGGAATTGTGAATCATTTTCAGTTTTGAGTAGGGTATATTATTTACTTTGGAAGCTCAGCTGCTATTTATTTTGCAGTAACAAACCAGTTACAGTTGCAGTTGTTATATGCATAGAACAGCAGCTTTTTTGTCTGCTGTAGTACACGACCTTTGTGGATTTGAAATTGTACTTATACCTGTTTTTACTACAAGTGCTCTCCCTAGTGAGCCTGTAATTCACTAGTATCACCTTTGTCTGCAGTATGGATGTTCTGGTACTTAGTGAAGCTGTTCGGCACGGGTTATTGATAAATGAAGTTGCTGGGACTCGAAGAACTGTTCGAAATCTCGGAGGAGTAATATTTGAGGTCTCCTTAGCCTGAACTCCGTCTCCGGTGTTGAAAGCTTTGGAGCACCATGAGAACTTTTAATCCCATTAACCTGTTGAAAAGTTTACAACAGATGCAACAGTTCAGTTTGATGGTATATGTAGATTTGGAATGTTGCTGAAACCTGAAGAAGAGGTTTGCTACCGGTATCTGGATTTCACTATTACATCTCTCTACATCTCTCCTACAACTTTATCTTTTTATATTTTCGTATCAGTTTTCTTGTTATATTTTGCTCAAGATTTTTTTCTCATGTTCTTGTTATATTTAGAGCAGCTGCTAACGCAAGGGGCATACTATTGATCTAATTCCCTAACCGCACATTTTGCAACAGGAAACAACAATGGTTAATAAGTTTTCTATTGAACAATGTCACAATCATTTGATCTGTTTTCTCCATTTAGAAAGATGCATACATTACACATGGGACTATAAAATTTCACCAACAAGTGTAAATATAATCCTATCTACTTGATTAAGTGTCAATATAACCCTATGATAATTTTTAGTGCAAATATAACCCTAACTAGTTAATGAAAGAGCCAATATAACCCTCAGATTCCATTTTCGGCATTGATCTTAATTTTTTGGCGTTAACTCTAAGTAAATTGATCAAAATATCCTTTGGGCTAACTTTGAAATTAGGTGGATAATTTTACCCTTATAGTTCGTTGGACCGCTGTCGGAATAGGTAGATCACATTATGTAATCTTATCGGGTTATATCAGTACATTCCTAATGTTTGTAGGGTTATATCAGCACATTTCTAATGTTTGTAGGGTTATATCAGCACATTCTTAAAACTTATAGGGTTATATTGACACTTTTACTAACTAGATAGGGTTATATTGACACTTTTTAATATTAAAAGGTTATATTGACACTTTTACTAACTAGATAGGGTTATATTGACACTTTTGAATATTAAAAGGTTATATTAACACTTATGTCAATTTGGTAGAGTTATAAACACATTTTTTTTCTTTCAACAAACATGGAAATGATGAAAAGCAAAAAGAAAGAAATAGAGAGGAAATCAACTAAAGAATGAGGGCAGTTGAACACAGCGGAAAAATAAATTATACTTTTGTTAATTGATTGGTCAAGAGAACCAAATCACACTGATATGTTAGAAACTTAGAATAACTATAAGAGCCTCAACCACCAAGGCGTGCGGCTCACATGTATTCCAGGCTCAATTTTGGTCCGAGGTATTATTATGGAGTTAAATCTTCAAATACACATTTTTAGGTGTAAGAGCCTCATTTCGTGTGAGTTATGTGGGAGTCTCATCCCACCTTTGTGTGAGACACAGGGGAGCCACACCCCTTTTGTGTAAGGCAATTTGGATGTAGTAATGGAACTGATGTGCAAAAAAAAAAAAAAACTATAAGAGCCTCCACTAATAGTGACCTCACTTTTTTTTTTAATAAGCATCACTTCTTATTTAAAGAGAATTATTATGGAGTTTTAGAACCACTCCATAATAAGGAGTTGCTCATTATTTAAGGAGTTGGTACCTCTTTATTTGTGCAATGCTAACCAACTAATAATTGATACTTTATTATATATTTTTAATTAATTATAATTTAAAATAAAAAAGAAGTGTTTAAGAAGTGCTTTCTGTTATTTGTAGTTGGTTCTTACATTTTTTTTATAATCAAAATCCATGACGTGATACTTAATAAATGTTCGTTAAGTCTACTACTATTATGGATCTCTAAGTTTTGATATAACTCTCAACTTTTTTATATAATGAATATATCTAGGATTATTGTTGATTTTAGAAATTATAATTCTGTGAGCTTAGAGAAGTTCCTTAGAACCTTTACACTTTGGTGCGAAGTGCTCCTTACTGTTCATCTGTGCGCGAATTTGGTGCGATACTGCGTGATATCTACCTTTCCCACTTCCCCTGAACGCTTTCAATCCTTAGGTTACAGTTGCCGGCCTCTCTCCACGGGCAAATTGAATCTATGAGTCTGTTACAGCCGGTAACGGCTAGTCCGCCGCTAACGGCTAGTCCACCGTAACGGCTAGTCCGCCGTTAACGGCCTCAAACATGACGGCCTCTCAAGCTCTGGCCGCTCAGGAAACTCCCAACTCTGACCAACCTCCTCCTCCTCTATCCTTCGCTGCTGCCCTACAGAGCAAATCCTCTCCGTTATCTAAAGTGTTGCCTAACAACCCTGAGCTTATCCCCAAATCCCATCACTTAGGAGACGCTGCCTGCTTATACTCTGATGACCAAATTTCAAAGCTGTCATCCCACTACGCAAATGCCCTAGTCAGCAAATTCACAAAGGGGAGATGCTCAATGGAGCAGCTGGAACATTTCTTCAAAACCGTGGGCTTCACAGGTAAGTACCAACTCGGCTCGTTAGATTATAAACATGTACTTATTAGGTTTAAACCTCTCAACGATTACCAACGATGTTGGATGAAAGGAGTGTGGAATTTCAGTGGAATCCTACTCAAAATGTTAAAATGGACTCCAGAGTTCTCAACACACAAAGAATCACCCATAGTTCCGGTGTGGTGCACTATTAGGGAAGTCCCACTGTATTATTACAACTCTGCTTCAATAGAGTCTATTGGTAATAGCATAGGTTGTTTTATTAAAAATGATCTAGCTACTGACATGCTCACAAGACCCTCAGCTATTAAACTATGTGTCGAAATTGATTTGCAAAAACCTCTGTGTAATCACATTCGTTTGGGTTCAGTAACAAACAATAAGAAATATCCAATTGAATATGAAGTCATTCCTTTATACTGTGACCATTGTGCTAAATTAGGCCACTCCAAAGCTCAATGTAGATCCCTCCCTCCTACCCTAAATGTCAAACCTCAGGATGATAACAAAATTCCAAATCAGCCTCTGTGGCAGGCAACTGGAAAAAGGTTTGATACACCTCCCTTGATCTCCTTAAATGACCAGGTTGACCCTATCATTACTGTTAATGAGAAGGTAGCTAGCAATGGGGCTAAGCCATCCTCCACTCCTAACTTTCAATCCAGTCCACCCCTAGGGATCATTAGTGCCTCTGGAACAGATAAGGTTATTTCACCAGGAAACTGTGTCAGTCCCAAAATATATGAGACCACAGATAACTCCCTATCTAAGCTGTTAAATGATTCAGCTCTCATTAATTTTACTCCAAGGGCATATGCCATAAATGATATCCAGGTGGGGACACTTCCCTTAAGTCTAAAGAGACTTAATAATATTAATCTGTCCTCACAAGGAAGAATGGAAAATAGATTCTCTGTTTTGCAGGATGATCCTGAGGAACTAGTTACTGATCAAGAACAAGTTACAGATCAAGAGATCAATGACAATCATCAGGCTACTCCCCCTACTCAGGGTCAGGATCCACTGCAAGGTAAGGCTAAAGGTAAAAAAATTAACTACCTTAGCCAGATTAATAAAATGATGCTTAGGTCATCTACTAAAAGTCATAAATCTAATGAACAATGACAGGTTCCCCCTCAATCAACTTTTTAATATGGAACATTAGGGGTATGGAATCATCAATGTTGAGACTAATCAATCTTGTCAGGCTTAAAAAGATTCTAATGCTATGCCTAATTGAACCTATGCATGATAACTCAAAACTTCAGCCTTATATGAATAAACTTAACTTTTCTAATGGTCTGACATTGTTTAACAGTAAAATATGGCTTATGTGGACTAATTCAGTTACAGTTTCGCTACTTTCCTCTCATGAACAGTTTTTACATGTCAGTATAGACCACCAGTCCATCAATTTACAAATGGATGCTATTTTCATATATGCACTTAGGAATAGGGAAGGTTGGAAGACTCTATGGAAAGATTTGGCTCCAATTACTAAAGGTGATACTATATTTATAGGAGATTTTAACACTATCACCTCTCTCACAGAATATAAGGGCCCTAGTTCCCCCTCCTTAGGCAGCATCAGAGACTTTAATTCATGGGTAAATAGCATGGGTGTCCAGGAAATCAGTACGGTGGGTAACCTTTTCACCTGGTGCAACTCCAGACTTAGAAATCCAACTTCTAAAAGGCTTGACAGAGGTTTATGTACTATTTACTGGAACTATAAGTTTCCTTCTTCCTCTATCCAAATCTTGAATAGGAAAACCTCTGACCACTCCCCTCTCCTCCTCCAAGTATCTAATTTGACCATTCTCAGCCCTAAACCATTCAGATTTCTAAATGTATGGTTTAATCGGCCGGACTTCATCACTCTAATTAAGATTAATTGGGAGAAACAAATGGCGGAAACTGGTTTACTAGGTTTCTTCCTTAAACTAATCAGACTGAAAAAAGAGATAAAAATTTGGAATAGAGAATGTTTTGGGAACATAGATAATAATGTTTTAAATGCTGAGGAATCCCTTAGAATTTAGGAATCAATTTTTGATCTCAATCCTTCGGATGCTGAACTCATGAAATTAAATGAGAAAAAAGCTTTACTGTTGCGAGCACAAAAAGAAAAGGAAAAGTTTTGGAAACAGAAAGCTAAGCTGAAATGGCATAGGTTAGGTGATAACAACACTCAATTCTTTCACAAAGTGGTTCAGGAGAAAAATTGCAGACTACAAATTACAAAGATTAAAAATAAAGAAGGTCAATGGCTGAATTCTCAAGTAGATATTCATAATGAAGCCATCTCCTACTACACTGACTTGTTAAATGAACTTAATCAAATGCCAAATGACTCCTATTATTCACATTTTCTGGGCCAAATACCGAATGTCATCACTGCCAACGATAACCTTGAACTGTCTAAACCAGCATCTGAATCTGAAGTAGAGGCAGTAATTAAGGGTTTAAGTAAGAACAGTAGTCCGGGACCAGATGGTTTCTCTACAAAATTTTATTCTAAATGCTGGTCCTTCATAAAAGTGACCTTATCAAGGCAGTTAATGAGTTTATTGATGGCACTGCCTTGCCCAGGGGAATATCCAGTACTTGGATTACCTTAATACCCAAAAAGACTACCCCTTGCTCATTTGATGATTTTAGACCAATTAGTTTATCAAATGTTCTTAATAAGATATGCTCTAAGGTTCTAATGGAAAGACTTAGACCTTATATGGATAAACTGATCTCTACTAATCAGTCGGCCTTCATGAAGAATAGGGATATCTCGGATAATATTATTTACCTCCAGGAAATGATTAGATTTCTTGATAAGAAGGCTAGAATCCCTAACTGCATTCTGAAATTAGATCTACAGAAACCATTTGATAGAGTTAACTGGCCTTTCCTTAGGAATGCTATGATGAAATTTGGTTTTGATGGAAAACTTTTACATGTTGTTATGTCTAATCTCTCCCAAGCTTATTTCTCTATACTTATCAATGGCAATCCAGTGGGCTTTTTCAAGGCCACAAGAGGAATTAAGTAAGGTGATCCCCTCTCTCCCTTTCTCTTTAATATTTTTTCGGAAGCTTTCTCTAGGAGTCTATCTTTTATTTTCCATAACAGTAAGCTTTCGTACTACCAACTACCTTCTCCAATCCCAGCAGCTACCCACCTGATGTATGCTGATGATACTATCATTTTTATGCAAGCTTCCAAATCCAATCTTATTAGGATTAAGGCCTTTCTAGATATCTTCGAATATACATCTGGACAAAAATTTAATTTCCATAAATCTAATTTTTACATTAGTAAAATGGCATCAATTACCAAATTAAATCAGACTAGGATGATTCTTAAAATGAAACAGGGCTCCTTCCCTTTCTAGTACCTTGACTGTCCTATATTTAAAGGTAGAACATTAAATAGGTACTATCAACCTCTCATGGAAAAATTGGATAGGAAATTGCAAAATTGGAAAAACCAGTGGCTTAGCTCAAGTGGGAAACTTATCCTAATTCAGTCTTGTCTGTACTCAATGCCACAACACTTATGGTCTGTGACTAAACAACCTAAGGCTATAATCAAAACTTTTGAGAAAAGATTGGCTAGGTTCTTCTGGGGTGAGTCAGATGGGAAAAAAAATAAAGTATGGAAAAAATGGACTCAACTAGCTACTCCAATCTCACATGGTGGTTTAGGGTTTAGATCAATCCGAGCTATACTGGATGTTTGTTCCCTTAAATTGTGGTGGAAAAGTCAGCTGGATAACACATTATGGACTAAATTGTTGTGGTCTCTACCTGAAACCCATAGAAAATCTGTAACCTGGAAAAGAATTTGTTCAGTAAACCTTTTTGCTGAACAAAATTCCTTCATCATTCATGGTAAAGGTACCTGTAACATATGGACTGCAAATTGGTGTATCAATGGACCCCTCCTTAACTATATTCCTAATCATATATCTGCTGCATTCCAGTTCTGTACTGTAGCAAAATTTATTAGAAACAAAGCTGAAATTCTAGCTCTGATTTCTCCATTCCTGGAAAATGATACTCTTCTTTTCTTGCAGAATGCAGAAATAGTAGAGACAAGAGATGATAGGATTATATGGAAACCGGATTCAGCAGGCAATTTCTCCTTCAAATCAGCATATCGTGCAATCACAAGCTCACTAGGTAATTTCCCGGCTTACAAATTCCTGTGGAACAGGTCACTTCAGAAAAAGATCTCTATTTTCACTTGGAAAATGCTACACTCTTTTCTTCCATTTGATGATGTGCTCATTACTTATGGATATAGTCTTGCACCGAAATGTCCTGTTTGCTGTCATACGGATTCACTGGAACATTTTTTCATTTCCTGTCCTCTGGCTAAATCTATATGGAATAATATGGCTTCCCTAGTTCAATTCCACCTAACGGAACCACATTCTATGTCTCAGACATTCTTTAATTTTTGGAATTGTCTAGATCTTCCTAAATGCCACCAGCTCATATGCAATATACTTCCTCCTATCATATGCTGGTGCCTTTGGAAAGCCCGGAATAGATTCCTTTTTGATCAGATCCCATTTTCTACTGATTTCATTTGCAAGGAAGCACTGGAACTCATTAGGCTAGCAATGTATTCCAATCCTACACACCTGAAATCCTCTACTGCCATTCCTCATCCCATAAAGCAGCTAATCCCTCACCTTAGGCCACCACCTAAGCCGATCATACAGACTGTTTGCTGGGAAAGGCCTAAATTAAATTTCATCAAGATCAATACAGATGCTTCCTGGTTTCCCCATAAGGCTACTGTAGGGATAGTTGCTAGGGATAGCTCTGGTACCCCCATACTGATAAATTCAGCAACCATTTCTGCAGAATCTCCTCTTCTGGCTGAAATACTTGCCATCCAATTTGCTTGTCAAAATTTTCACCATTTGGATGATTCTGTTTTCATTGAATCTGATTCTTTATTAGCAGTTAACATGATAAGTGAACCATATTCTGCTTATTGGCAACTGTTTAATGCTGCCTATAAAGTTAATCAACTCCTATGTGGTGCTGTGCTTTTACATGTTCCTAGGGAAGGTAACACTGTGGCTAATGCAATTGCTAAACATCACTCCGCTCATAATCAGGCTCTGAATCTCATTAATGTTCCAGCTCATATTAAGGGTCTTATAGCATTAGATAGGGAACAAATTCCACAGATTAGAGTACAGTCTAACTGCTAGGGAAAGGATGGATACTGCTGATGGAATATTTGTTTATGCAGGTACAATTTGGACTTGGTTCACATGGCGAAATACTCATCAAAACATCACACCCGCAGCCATGATGCACTATGGCATACTTTGAGACAACTGCCCAGATACCATCATCGAGAGTTCCACTACTTTTGCCGCTACAATGCTAATTGTTTGACTAACTATAAGCTAGTTGCTTGGCCAAAATACGAATTAACACGGGGTGTGGAGATTCGTTAGTTTTAGAATCGCAACTAACTTATTTTTACTCTTCTGATCAACCTTGTATAATTCATAACCTAGGCTGTAATTATCATTTTGCGGGCAATGCTGTTGCCTTTTGTAAAAACTAATGCTAAGCTACTATGGTCCTTTTTTACTGGCTTGGGGTACCAATATATCAACCTCCAACCTTGGGTGCCTTCCCATTAAAAAAAAATTCTGTGAACAGTGCCAACGTAATCAAGTGTTTACTTGATTTGTACCGAGGATCTTACTCCTAAGTAACTTTCTGAATTTCAAAAAGTGCTTACATAATTTTCATTTTTTATGCTATTTCTGTCTCAAATTAAACTTCATATTTCACTTTATGTCACTATTTACTGTCTAACTTTGACCACATATTTGAATTGATATAAAAATAATAATATTATCATATATTATATGGTTGGATTCGCCGTAACAAGTAGTTTCTAAATATCAAATTTTTATTTGCCATTATTACACGTAGTTAAACATATTAACGGTCAAACATGTTTCTCGATAACCGTAAAAAAGATTCTTTACGATTTGAGGTGGGACAAATGGAGTAAGTGTTAATATATCCCCAACTTTTTAGTGCAAATACGACCTCCATTTGCTCTGAAGTCCTGATCAATCCCTTTCTTCATGGATTTTTAGTGGATGGACCAAAATACCCCTCAAATTTTTTAAAATAAAAACGCGTGTTATATAGGAGAGAGTATAACTCAAGCTTTAAAGAAATTGTACTATGACAATTTAGAGTTCCTCCGCCGCTGTAACGCCTCCAAAAGCATTCTCCATTCTCTCTAAGACATTTTAGTATGCTCTGTCTCCTGCACTGTCCTCCGCGGTGGTCGTCGCAGTGCTATTTATTTTCACCCTTAACGCCTCTCTTTTGACCAATTCTTCTTGGTTTCATAGAAGAAGTGAGATTCGAGAATTCGAAAGCAATTAGCGGCGTTGAAACTCTAACAAGGCAATGGCGATGTGGAGCGATGCGACTCTGAACCTGCCTTTGGTGACTTCGATTATGTACTGGTTTAGAGCGATGGTGAAGCAGCAGAAAAATGAGGTTAGGGTATCTAACGGCGATATCATTTCCCTAAGTATTAAGGAAGTCTTGGGGATTTACGAATAAGACAACAGAGGTGGGGAGCGACGTGACACTGAAACCACTGGCAGCGACTGCGGTCTACGAGCAAGTGAATGGGCGAGAAGATGAGATAATGATGAAGAATTGCAGTGATTATTTGTGAAGATCAACAGAGGCAAGAGCATTCGAAAACATTTAGGAACTTACTAAGAGATAATTTCATCTTTACAAATCAAAGTCAACACCGATTTTTTCTGTCAATGTCAGTAATCTGTGACATGGTTATAATTTCTTTAGTCAACACCGATCTTTCGAAAATAAAATTTGCTTTATAATTTTAAAGCTTAGCTACTATGAAAATAAAATCTAAATATCAATAAGGTTAAATGCTTTTCTAACCCTAACTTTAGGCTGAAAGTGCCAATATAACCTTGTAAAATCAAAAAGTGCTAAACCAACCATAATTTTATGATGAATTGTGCCGATATAACCTTCAGACCATATTCAGGCATTGATTAACAAATTCTCCCGTTGACCAGGCTTGAAATGACAAATATACCCTCAGTCATTTCACCTTAATTTTTCCCCATTTTAACCCTCCCATTGCCGCCAGCCACCACCACCCGCCAACCTCTCCCACCGCCAGCCACCACCTTCTCCCACCACCAGTCACCACCACCCAAGCTTCACCACCACCCTAGCTTCACCACCACCCTAGCTCGCCGCCAACCATCACCACCCAAGCTTCGCCACCCCCACCGCCAATCTCCACCACCTTTGCAGTCAATCTCCACCACCCCGTTTCCTATCCCACCACCCCCGCCAATATCCATCACTCCCCCCGCCAAGCTTTCCGCCAACCACCACCACCTTCCACCTAGCCAACCCGACATCCCCGCCACCTCAGCAAGCACCACCCAACATCCCCGCCACATCTCACACCCAATTCGTTAATAGAAAATAAATATAAATAGAACCTGATTGTTATCCAGGGTATAAAATCCAAAGCAGTGGCGATGAGCATGGAAATGCCGACTGACCCACACCTCTCTCGCCATCGCCTCTGTGAACCTGATATTTCACATATGCTCTGACCCACTCCTGGCCAATTTGTTTCATAAAATCCCTCACGATTGGGCAAGTGCCAATTCCTGTAGATCAAACCACCAAAACGTGGGGCATTGAAGCATCTTCTCCAGTCAGCTTCATTTTCATGTTTATTAAGGAATTAGAATATTACTTGTAATTGTAATTATATTCTATTACCTTTTCCTAGCTTGTATAGGTATTCTATACTACTATATAATGTACCCTAAGATCATGAATAAAAACACACATTATTACCCTTATTTTCTACATGGTTTTAGAGCCTAAAATCCCAAAACCCTAAGAAAATTTTGCTGCTACAGTTGAGCCACCATCACCATCGTCAAGCTGCGCATGGTACTTACGCGTCGCCGCACAGGCGCCGCCATCTGCTCACCGTTCCGCAGCTCACCAATCGTATTCTGGGAGGCCGTCGCCGTACCTCGCAAAGTTAATACTTTTAAGCCCTTAATGCGTCCTATCCACAGTAATGTAAATAGTGGCAAGATGGGGTCGTCCACAGGAAAAGGGATTTTTCTAAGTACTTAAACACCTATATGAGAAAACATACTAAGCATATACATACTGAGATATATATATATATATATATATATATATATATATATAAAAGCATGTAAACAAGGGGGGGGGTTGGTTGGATGGTTCCTAAATTAGCAAATTGAAATACAACAATTAGCAAATCAAGAGAATGATGCTAATCATGTAAGCGCAAATAGAGATGTGATGAAAATACAATTACGGAGCCTTGGGCGCAATTGACTTTCACTTCCAAACCTTGTTTCCATCATTAAACATGTAACTAATTCACTAATTTCACTACTTGCTGTGAAGACTAAACTTCTATCCTTCTTAGATAGTAGTTTGCAAGAGTGAGTTCAACATCTCTTGTCAAACCTCACCAATGACTCCCGAGTCGCGACCACGACTCAAGGTATCCCATTAATGGCATTTAGCACGAATGATCAACAAACTCGGCAACACTTATAACCACTACACCGTGACTAAGCATTTAACCGACCTATGCATTTACACGGGATTGATCAAGAGCGACCACTCATAGACCTCTCCCATTTGCTACAATTGATAAACATGGCAAAGAGTTCAACATTGCATATTTATCTAGCAATCATCAATTCATCAACATAATCAAAAGCTCTAAATCATACTTATATATCCTTAACAAGAACAGGGGGAAATTTAACCCAATTTCCCCAAACCCTAGCTAGCAATTAATACAAGCATTTCATATACTCAAGATTTCAACCACTATGATGAAATCAACAAACACATTAAATTCCCACAAATGCATAATAGCAAGAGTAATAAACAAGCTACAAAGTGTTCTTAGGACATAGGTTTGGAAGCTTAGGTCAATTGCTCCCAAGAGATGAGATTAGCTAATAGAGTTCATGCTAATCTATCTAAAACAACAAATCAAAACACAAGATGAATCAAAGATGAAAGAAATGAAAAAAACAAGGGTTTAGAGTAGTACAGCAGCCGCAGATTCAGAATGAATAATAGAGGAGGAGAAAATATAGTATTTATAGTGAGAAGAAATAAAGTTAGGATTCTGGTCAGTCACCGTCGCGACTCGCGACCTGTTCATCGCGACTCGCGACGGTTGTTGGTCGCGACTCGCGACGTGTCCGTCACGACTCGCGACGATGACCAGAATTTTTGCATTAACTTTCTTCTTGTTCTTGTGGCATGTAGTCATCTCCATAGTCACTCCTCTCAACTTCTAAGTCTTCAACTGGTTCAAAAGGGATCTTCAATGGCCTCCGGTCTTCACGTCTTCGAAACAAGTCTTCAAAATCTTCGAGAGTGTAGTCTTCAATGGCCTCCGGTCTTCATTACTTTGTTCACACAAAAATCTACTTAAAAGAGGTAAAAGAGCGCAAAGTTGCTCTTACCCCTCCTAAGAGGATTTCATGGTAAAATACAATCTGTTGGTAATGAAAGAGCACAAAATGGATCCTAAATAGTACTAAAATAAGTATATAAAGTGGACGCATCAAACCTCCCCACACTTGAACCTTACTCGCCCTCGAGTAAGAAAAATCCAAGTATGCGGAGAGAATGATACCTCCACATCCTACTACTAATCCCCCAATTCACTACCTCACAAAACTCTCAATATCGCACATCCCAAGGTTAAAATCAAATGAGAATTTTCCCACAACCCCTATTCCTAAATCTACCTAACCCATATCACCCCGTCAATTCATTACTTTCCCTCAGACATCTCCTAATCCAAAACTGACAGTCCCAAATCTACTGATAAAAGATGAAACCAAAAGTATGCATCAAGTTCAAAGCACATGCTTCATTCTATATCAATATATCAACCCAAAAATGAAGTCTATTAATGATCAAGAATTTCATAACTTACTCCGTCTCTTCCCGCTAATTGGTTCATTCCCAAATGTTCCTCAAAAAGTGAAGCTACCCGATCCATCCGTGTGGTCACCGCAACCTTATGACTCCATCGCCGGCAAATGAGTAAACATATCATATTTCTCTTTCAATTTCTCTCGCTTTCTCTCATTTTGCCTAGGAGCCCTTTCAGGTTTTCATCCTAGCCACACAATCATTTTTGTTTTAGCTCACACCTCACCTTTTTCCACACATTTGGCCTCTCATTTTTACCTAGGCCGCCCTTTAAGGGTTTTCGACCTATCCGGGCCCCAATGTTGCCTAAGTTGCCCTTTCAGGTTTTCAACTTAGCGGGATTGATTTGATTTTTGATTTTGATTTTTTTTACATATATCTATAGCAAATAACTGAGTAAAAATATCCAAATCAACATGAAACATCCAAAGGAAAACAAAGTATCCAAAAGAGAGCAATAATGGAAGTCCTAACGACAATGGAGACCCATCCCCACACTTAGAAAGCTACATTGCCCTCAATGTAGAGTAGGGCAGAATCATACGAAGCGAAGTATGGGAAAAAGGGGGGAAAGCATGAAGCTCACTCGATCAGGGCTGTGAAGATGAAGGCTCACCGCCGGAGTAACGCTGCTGATACTGGACTAGCCACTCCTCGTTCCGCTGCCTCCGTGCCCTCCGCTGCTCTGCTCTCGGATCGGGGCCCGACTGGGACTGCATCTCATGGATGCGAGCTGACAGGTGGTCAATCTCCTCATCCATGTCGATCAAAGCCTGGGAGACAAACCTGTTGTGCTCGTCCTGACGGTGGAAACCCTCCTGTATGGTCTGCAGCATACGCTCATAAAAATCAGGTGGAGGTTGAGAATATTGAGGCGCAGCCTGATCCTCCTGCATGGGATCCATCTGAGGTGGAGGCTGTGGAGAGGGGTGCTGGTACTGATGATGCTGATGAGGAGGTAGGGTGCTATCGTCTGGCAGGACTGGCGCTGGGCCAAGGTCGTGAAGCGCGCGCTGGAATTCAGCTGAACATGAAGAATCAGGGAAGATCGCCAAATCTCCCAATGGTGTGTCGAATTCCAGTCGGGTCCTGCTGTGCTGAGGGAGCGCCATGAAAGTGACCTTTCTTGCACCGTACAACCAATGATAGAGCCCAGTGGTCCTGGTGACACTGAGCATCTCAAATTTGACCAGTCGATCAACGGTGATGAGATAGGATGTCCGCTTCCCAAGGCGTGGAAAGTCGGTCGGAGGGACTAATCCCAAGTACTGGGCTAGAATGCTGATCAATCCTCCAATCATGATTTTCCCTTTTCTCTTTCCTGCCAACTCGACCACTCTTTTCATCCAGAGTTCTGCCCACAACCCGTACCCTTGCCCCGCGCTCGTTAAGTGCCACAGAAAATGAATGTCATTGTCTGGCACATTCGTCGGCTCCGCGGAGCAGAAGACTGTGCCAGCCAAGAGTCGGTGTACGTAACGGAGCGCGGGGGTGAACGATGGAGCTGCTCTTATCATGGGAGTTTTTGGCCCTCATGTTGATGACATTCCAGAATAGCATGTCATCTTCGATGGTTCGCTCCGGGGCCGCAGGATCCAGCCTGCTCCGTATCTCAGCAGTGGCCCAACCGAAGGCCTCCTCCACCTGAGAGACTGTCAGCTGGTACGAAATGTCATCCAAGTGAAAGGCTAGGTACCTCTCACAAGGTTCATCGCCCCTCATACTGCTGATACGGACGGTGGAGAGAAACTCCATTGTGTACCGTCTGTATGTCGGCGCGTTCTTCGTAAAAAATCCCTCTAGTCCCCCCTTGGCGAGGAGGACTCTGACAGGCTGCAAGAGACCAAGGAGATCCAACGTGGGTATGTCAACAAAGCTCGTCTCCTTTAACAGGCGCCCCTGTAAGCCCTCCCATCGTTCCGCGTAGGACCCGGTGATCCGGGTCAAACCCATGTACCTCTCCGGAAGGGGTGGTACAGGGTCTGACTCCGGAGCCGGTGGCGGAGCTGGAGTGGCAGTGCGCTCGGCTAGCTGGGTAGGCCTATACCTCCTCTTTGGGGCCATATCTGTCAATCACCAGCAAAAAGAGCAAACAGGTCAAACGAGAAGAACATATGTATATGCAATATGGCAAGTCAGTGACCAATTTCAAACTAGTTTAGCATCACAGGCTGAAACGAAAGCAGTCTAACTAGTTCAATCCGTAGTTACAATGGCATATACAATGTACATGATGTCCAAGAAGTCCATACCATTAAATCCACGAAATACTCAAAAAGTCTAAATGTTATATTTCAAAATTACAGTTATGTTCCAGTAACGTAGCCATCACTAGCATAGTGACAATGTGACCCTCTTCGTTCCATGGCTAAATTACCGTAAACTATATAGCATTCGAAGCACACTAAACCACACCGAAACAGCTTATCTAAATAACAACGGGTTAACATACCTATAATGCATAATCACCACCTACTCCCTAGCCAAAACAACACGAATGCATACATTGTAAGATCGAGTAACAACAGGGGGGAAATCAACCCACTTCCCCCAAATTATAACAATAATACATTAGAAACCGCACTAAGAAAATATGCACCCTATACCCATGGAATCAAATTAAAAGCATAGCATATTCACCAAAATCCCCACAACAAGAATAAGAATATAAACTCCAAACATCATTCACGCAATATACACAATATCAAATAAATAGCACATAAATTTGAAATCACAATTAGGGCTCAAAAGAGGGTAGAGGTGTATCACTATGATGCTTAGGAAGAGTAAAAACAGGAGCCCACGATCGAATTACCTACAGCGTCAAAATCCCCCGAAATCTAGGGTTTCGGATTTTTTTTTTCGAAAGTGAGATGTGAGTGGAGTGTGGAGAGTGTGGGAAGGGTGGTGTGAGTGGGGGGAGGATAGTGGTGGTGCGGCGGCGGAGATGAGGAGGCGGCAGAGGGGTGGCGGCGGGGAAGGTGTATCGGCGAGCGGAGAGGAAGGGGAAGAAGAAAAACAGAGGAAAAACTGAAGGGGAAACTAATGTTCATCGGATTTTATAAGCAAACTCATTTTTTTTCGTTCTCCCGAGCGTCGCGACTCGCGACGGGAGTCGCGAGGTCGTCGCGAGTCGCCAAAAGATGAATCTGAAAGGCCAAAATTTCCTGATTCCGTCGCGACTCGCGACCAGTTCGTCGCGACTCGCGACGGGCGTCGCGAGGGTGTCGCGAGTCGCAGAAAGTGAAGTCTGAGAAGCCAAAATTTTTCAAAACTGCCTGATTCCGTCGCGACTCGCGACCAGTTCGTCGCGACTCGCGACGGGCGTCGCGAGGGTGTCGCGAGTCGCGGAAAGTGAAGTCTGAGAAGCCAAAATTTTTCAAAACTGCCTGATTCCGTCGCGACTCACGACGAGTCTCATCGCGACTCGCGACGGACGTCGCGAGGTTGTCGTGAGTCACGGAAAGTAGAATCCGAGAGGGCAAAATTCACTGAGCCCATCGCGACTCGCGACGAGGCTGCTAACCTGGACTTAGAAAATTTTTCTGCTTCTTTCTCTTGTCCAAGTTCTTCCTTCTCGAATTCAAGTATTTTCCCCTTCCAAAATCCAATGCCTTAGCTTCAAAATTGCTGCAAAATCATGGAGAAAACAACCCGTGAAAAACATAAAACAAAACAATGAATCTTAATGATAAAAGCTCAAAAATAAACAACATCAACAGAAAGTCTAAAGTGACGATCCGGATGATCAAAACCCAGTATATTTAACGTCGTCGGCACGACTCACTTCCCTCTACGGGGTTCAATCACAACTCGGATCGAGGAGATGAACGTCTTCCCCTTTTTTCGGTACAAAAGTCTCGTGGTAAGGTTTCAAACGTTGTCCATTAACCTTGAAGGTAGTGGACTTAGCTCGATTTAAAATTTCCACTGCACCATGCGGGAAGACCTTGACCACCTCAAAAGGACCGATCCACCGGGACCGTAACTTACCTGGGAAAAGGCGAAGGCGAGATTGGAATAGGAGGACCTTTTGACCAACGTCAAAATCCTTCCTGATGATCATCTTGTCATGCCATGCCTTTGTCTTCTCTTTGTAGATCTCTGCATTCTCATAGGACTCCCTCCGGATTTCATCCAGTTCCTCCAATTGCAACTTCCTATGCAAACCGACTTCATCAATATCAAGATTAAACTGTTTGACCGCCCAATAAGCCTTGTGCTGAATTTCTACCGGTAGGTGACAGGGCTTACCAAACACTAACCGGTATGGGGACATACCGATTGGTGTCTTGTAAGCCGTCCTATACGCCCACAGGGCATCATTCAACCGAGAACTCCAATCCTTCCGGTTAGGGTTAACCGATTTTTGAAGGATGGATTTGATTTCCCGATTGGAAACTTCGGCTTGCCCGTTGGTTTGTGGATGATAAACGGTAGATGTCTTGTGAGTGACCCCATACTTCTTCAAAAGTGCTGCTATGGTCCGATTGCAAAAATGTGTGCCACGGTCGCTAATCAATGCTCGGGGTACCCCAAACCTAGAGAAGATGTTATTTTTCAAGAAATCTGCAACCATTTTAGAATCGCCAGTCCTGGTGGGTTTTGCTTCAACCCACTTCGACACATAATCAACAGCAAGAAGAATGTACGTAAAACCATAAGAGCTAGGGAAAGGTCCCATAAAGTCAATACCCCAAACATCGAAGATTTCACAATACAAAAGAGGTTTTTGGGGCATTTCATTCCTAGTGGAGATATTTCCTACCCTCTGGCATTCATCACAAGATTTGCAAAAAGTGTATGCATGTTTATTCATCGTAGTCCAATAAAACCCACTCTCTAAAACTTTCCTAGCGGTTCTCTTGGCTCCAAAATGACCGCCACATGCATGAGAATGACAAAACTCAAGTATTGAGTGTATTTCACTATCAGGGATGCATCTCCTAACAACTTGATCCGCACAATGTCTCCACAAAAAGGGATCATCCCACACATAATATTTTGCATCACTCCTTAACTTATCCTTTTGGGCTGTGGAAAAATGATGAGGAAATTTACCAGTGACGAGAAAGTTGACAATATCGGCATACCACAGTTGGAGATCCCTAATGCGATTAATGGTGAACAATTGTTCATCAGGGAATTCCTCCCGTAGTTGCTCCTTCATTGCTGGGCTTACCTCAATGTCTGCTCCCGGAGTCAACCGGCTCAAATGATCGGCCACAAGGTTTTCAGCGCCCTTCTTATCCCGCACCTCCAAATTGAATTCGCTCAAAAGCAAGATCCACCTAATCAACCTTGGCTTGGATTCTTTCTTCGTCATTAAATGACGAAGCGCTGCATAATCAGTGTATACAATAACTTTAGTACCAAGCAAAATAAGATCTAAATTTTTCTAAAGAGAATACCACTGCTAGCAACTCCTTTTCAGTGGTGGAGTAGTTCCTTTGGGCTTCATTTAGGGACATGGATGCGTAATAGATGGCGTGAGGTACTCTCCCCACCTTTTGACCAAGCACTGCTCCAACGGCGTAGTCACTCGCATCGCACATTATCTCAAAAGGCAACGCCCAATCTGGGGGTTGTATGATAGGGGCCGAGACTAACCTTCCCTTCAATGTATCGAAGGCCTTTTGACACCCCTCATCCACTAAAAATTCCACCTCCTTTTGCAACAATTTGCATAGAGGAGATGCTATCTTTGAGAAATCCCTGATGAACCGTCGATAGAATCCTGCATGGCCAAGAAAAGAACGCACTTCGCGCACATTAGTTGGATAAGGCAGAGTTTGAATCGTGTCTATCTTGGCCTTGTCAACCTCAATACCCTTAGAGGAGACAACATGGCCTAAGACAATACCTCTCTCAACCATAAAGTGACATTTCTCAGAATTTAGCACCAGATTAGTTTCAATGCAACGGTTAAGGACTTGTGCTAAATTTGCTAAACAATTATCAAAGGAATTACTATGAATGGTGAAATCATCCATAAATACCTCGACAAAAGTTTCAAAAAATTCTGAGAAAATGCTTACCATACACCTTTGGAAGGTCGCGGGGGCGTTACATAGCCTGAAAGGCATGCGTCGGTAAGCAAATGTACCGAAAGGGCATGTGAAGGTGGTCTTCTCTTGGTCTTCCGGAGCGATAGCCACTTGAAAATACCCCGAGTATCCATCCAAGAAAAAATAGTAAGGGTGACTTGCTAACCTCTCGAGCATTTGATCAATGAATGGTAGGGGAAGTGATCTTTCCGAGTTTCTGCATTCAATCTGCGGTAGTCAATGCAAACTCGCCACCCATTTTGAACTCGGGTGGGCACCATTTCACCCTTCCCATTTTCAACGACTGTCATTCCACTCTTCTTTGGTACCACCTGAGTTGGGCTCACCCACTTGCTATCCGAAATTGGGTAAATCATGCCCGCTTGAAGCAACTTGAGGATTTCCGCCTTAACCACATCCATCATAGGTGGGTTCAAACGGCGTTGGGGTTGTCTGACAGGTCTCGCGTCTTCTTCCAACAAGATTCTGTGCATACAAGTGGATGGACTTATGCCTTTGATGTCGGCAATAGTCCATCCAATTGCTTCCTTGTTCTCCCTCAACACTACCATCAACTTTTCTTCTTCCTCCTCGGTGAGCTTGCTCGAAATGATAACTGGAAGTGTCTCCCCTTCCCCAAGAAATGCATACTTAAGATCATCTGGCAAAGGTTTCAGGTCAAGCGATGGGGCTTTCACACAAGAGGGGAGGAATTCCGGTTCCTCGGGTTCCTCTAAGAGGAGAGGAGGAGGTGTTGAGATACTCGGTGTCATCTCTTCAAGCAAGTTCAAATCATCAAAACTGCCTTTCAAGTTAGTGCTCATAGAGTATACATTATAAGCATCATCAGCATCACATTGTAAAGCAATCAATAAAGAATCCTCACCATTTAGTTCAAAAACATCTTGCACAACTTCTTCAACAATATCTAGGGCATGGCAAGAATGTTCTTCACTAGGAAATTTCATAGACTCATTTATGTTAAACTCTATTTTCATTCCATCAAATTCCATGGTGAGGGTACCTCTATGCACATCAATAATTGTCCTAGATGTTTTCAAAAATGGCCTCCCCAACAGAATTGGGGCGGCATGTTTATCATGCTCCATGTCAAGGACATAAAAATCCGCGGGGAAAATTAAGGAATCCACCTTAACCAACACATCCTCAACAATACCCTTAGGGTATGCATTAGAACGATCGGCCAATTGGATTACCACCCCGGTTTTATGCAATGTTCCCAAGTTGAGATTTTCATACAAAGAGTAAGGGAGAACATTTATGGATGCACCCAAATCAAGCATAGCTTTTTCAAAACGGGTATTTCCTATTATGCATGGAATTGTGAACATACCGGGATCGCTACATTTAGGGGTAGCTCTCTTTGACATAATGCGGAAACATGCTCACTTTTTCCACTTTTCAATTTATTTTTGGCCCTTTGTTTCCTATTCACAACACATAATTCTTTGAGAAATTTAGCATATCTAGGAATATGTTCAATTGCATTCAAGAGAGGAATGTTTACCTCACACCTACGAAAGACTTCGTAGATGTCTTTGTTATCCTCTGTCCTCCTCCTGTCTTTCAAGGCTTCTGGAAAAGGGGGTTCCGGAACATATGGAGGGATGTCCACCATTTTTGCTTTTTTGTGTGGAGGAGAGGACAGTTCCGGGGTGGAGGTTGATTCCGGTCTTGGTGGAAATGTCTCCAACTTGATTTCTTTCTCTTTATCTTTGTTGACTCGCTCATTGGTCTCCTTCTCATGGATTGCCTCTTCCTTAACTTCCTTCTCATGGATTGCCTCTTTCTCAACTTTATTTCCAAACTCTTCAATTCTTTTTGGCTCCTTGTCAACATTTTCAGCCTCTGGTGAAGCACCGACTTCTCTACCACTTCTCAAAGCGATAGCACTTGCATTTTGCCTCGGGTTAATCTCTGGTTGGGTAGGTAGTTTTCCCTTCTCCCGGGCTTCCATTCGGTTCACCATCTGAGCTATTTGGCTCATTTGAGTTTCCAAGTTTTTTATACTTGCTTTGGCATCATCTTGGAATTGTTCACTCTTTTCAGCACTCATGCCTAATCGGTGAATTGCTTGCATCACCTCATCTTTGGATAGCCCTGAGCCTTCCCCTTGGTTTCGGGGTTTTTCCTCAAGTCTTTGGTACTGTTGTTGAGGTGGCCGGTATTGTTGTGGAGGGAGCCTGTATGGTTGAGAGTTCTGGCCCCCTTGAGGATTTCCATATCGGAGGTTCGGGTGATCACGATTTTGAGAATTATATGGCCGGCTTTGCTATCCTGGGTATCTTTGGTAGCCTTGGTTACCTTGGTAACCTTGGTTACTTTGGTAACCTTGAACACCTTGATACCCATAGGTGCCTTGGTATCCTTGATTTCCCTGATACCCTATAGCATTTACTTCCTCAACGTAATCCTCTTGGAGAGTGGGGCATGTGTCTGTAGGGTGCGCCGAGTAGCAAATTTCACATGACTTAACATGTGGCGCACTTCCTCCGGGATTGGTCATCAAGGTCTTTACCATGGATGTGAGGGTCGTGACTTGATCCTCCAATTTCCCACTGTTGGCAAAATCTCTTGCAGGCATTGGGTTTCTCCTCCTCAAATCAGCCCTGGAGCTAAAATTCCTTGATTCTTCCGCTAGCTCTTCATATAGTTGCATGGCTTCAGCTGACGTCTTGTTTCCGAGGGTGCCACCACAAGAACTTCTAACCAGCCTTTGGTCCTCATCCAGAAGGCCATTATAAAAGTAATACACCAAATCTCCCTCAGAATAACCATGATAGGGACAACTTGCGAGGAGCATCTTAAATCTCTCCCAATACTCGAAAAGAGACTCTTCATGCCACTGCAGAATGTTGCTTATATCTTTCTTCAAAGCAGCGGACCTCAAGGCCGGGAAATATTTGGCGAGAAATTTTGTCTTCAAATCAAGCCAACTCTTTATGCTCCGTGGCGGTAGGTAATGGAGCCAATCTCTAGCACCATCGTTAAGAGTGAAAAGGAATGCCTTTAACTTGTAAAAATATTCGTCCACTCCGTGAGGAACCGTACTGCTACACAAGAAGTGAAACTCAGTGAGATGCTTGTTGGCATTCTCCCCTTGCCTTCCAAGGAATGCGGGTAGCATATTTATGAACCCGGTCTTCAGCTCGAAATGCCCATTTGGTCCAATCACTGGGTATTCAATGCACATCGGTTGTTGCTCAAGATTGGGCGCCATGATTTCTCTCAACAAGGGCTGTCCCAAAGGGATCCCTCTTTGGTGGGGATGGGGATTGTAAGCTTCTTCTTCTTCCCTTTGCTCATCTTCAGTCTCGATCCGGGGGTCCATTGAAGAAGATGTGTTCACAAAATGGTCACTAGGAGGGGTGTTATTCACACTTTCCAAAGAAAGCCTCCTAGCCTGTCTCAAATTCAACTCCAACTCGGGGTCGTAGTGTAAGGGATCTTGTGAAGAGGATCGCGTGCGAACCATACACCAAGAACACAAACAATACGTCTCTAAGCCAAGCGAAAATGGCAAATCTACTAAGAAATCAAAATAAAATAAAATCAAACTAACAATTATTCACAAGTAGCACATAATCACACATAATATGCTAAAGCACTTAAAAATAAACGCCTAATCCCCAGCAACGGCGCCAAAATTTGGGAGGTCGTCGCCGTACCTCTCAAAGTTAATACTTTTAAGCCCTTAATGCGTCCTATCCACAGTAATGTAAATAGTGGCAAGATGGGGTCGTCCACAGGAAAAGGGATTTTTCTAAGTACTTAAACACCTATATGAGAAAACATACTAAGCATATACATACTGAGATATATATATATATATATATATATATATATATATATATATATATATATATATAAAAGCATGTAAACAAGGGGGGGTTGGTTGGATGGTTCCTAAATTAGCAAATTGAAATACAACAATTAGCAAATCAAGAGAATGATGCTAATCATGTAAGCGCAAATAGAGATGTGATGAAAATACAATTACGGAGCCTTGGGCGCAATTGACTTTCACTTCCAAACCTTGTTTCCATCATTGAACATGTAACTAATTCACTACTTTCACTACTTGCTGTGAAGACTAAACTTCTATCCTTCTTAGATAGTAGTTTGCAAGAGTGAGTTCAACATCTCTTGTCAAACCTCATCAATGACTCCCGAGTCGCGACCACGACTCAAGGTATCCCATTAATGGCATTTAGCACGAAGGATCAACAAACTCGGCAACACTTATAACCACTACACCGTGACTAAGCATTTAACCGACCTATGCATTTACACGGGATTGATCAAGAGCGACCACTCATAGACCTCTCCCATTTGCTACAATTGATAAACATGGCAAAGAGTTCAACATTGCATATTTATCTAGCAATCATCAATTCATCAACATAATCAAAAGCTCTAAATCATACTTATATATCCTTAACAAGAACAGGGGGAAATTTAACCCAATTTCCCCAAACCCTAGCTAGCAATTAATACAAGCATTTCATATACTCAAGATTTCAACCACTATGATGAAATCAACAAACACATTAAATTCCCACAAATGCATAATAGCAAGAGTAATAAACAAGCTACAAAGTGTTCTTAGGACATAGGTTTGGAAGCTTAGGTCAATTGCTCCCAAGAGATGAGATTAGCTAATAGAGTTCATGCTAATCTATCTAAAACAACAAATCAAAACACAAGATGAATCAAAGATGAAAGAAATGAAAAAAACAAGGGTTTAGAGTAGTACAGCAGCCGCAGATTCAGAATGAATAATAGAGGAGGAGAAAATATAGTATTTATAGTGAGAAGAAATAAAGTTAGGATTCTGGTCAGTCACCGTCGCGACTCGCGACCTGTTCATCGCGACTCGCGACGGCTGTTGGTCGCGACTCGCGACGTGTCCGTCGCGACTCGCGACGATGACCAGAATTTTTGCATTAACTTTCTTCTTGTTCTTGTGGCATGTAGTCATCTCCATAGTCACTCCTCTCAACTTCTAAGTCTTCAACTGGTTCAAAAGGGATCTTCAATGGCCTCCGGTCTTCACGTCTTCGAAACAAGTCTTCAAAATCTTCGAGAGTGTAGTCTTCAATGGCCTCCGGTCTTCATTACTTTGTTCACACAAAAATCTACTTAAAAGAGGTAAAAGAGCGCAAAGTTGCTCTTACCCCTCCTAAGAGGATTTCATGGTAAAATACAATCTGTTGGTAATGAAAGATCACAAAATGGATCCTAAATAGTACTAAAATAAGTATATAAAGTGGACGCATCATATTCGCCATCGCTGGTTGTGGTGATCCGCCAGCCACCGTCCAAGATCCATTGGTCCATGCATTAAGTCCCACGTGCCAATCACGAAGTCTATGCACCGTCACATTCTGTCCACGTGCCGCCGCTCTCAATCTGATCCACCGTCACTGATCTAGTTTGCTGTTGATCCATACATGATTTTGGATGATGTCTGCTTTTGAAGAACATGCTCGTATTGATGCTGCACATGAGGTTCATAAGCTTCAGGATATGAGTGGTCATGATGTGATTGATACTTTACTGAAGCAGTTGCAGTTGCAATTTGGCCCTCGGACTACTATACTTATTGGTCGACTGATCCTTACTTTATTGGCTCTGATGATAGTCCTGGTTTGCAAATTATACCGAACATGCTGAAAGGTCAAGAAAATTACATTGAATGGTCTGACGCGATGTGTTGCACATTCCTTGCTAAGAACAAGATTGGGTTCATTTATTGATTTATTACCAACCCTAGGATAGTCATCCTGATGCTGTTGATTGGCCTGGGGTCAATGCGACTCTTTTCTGCTGGATCTTGCAAACCCTGGATCCGGTGTTGAGATATTCTACAAGCTCATTTTCTACAATTAAGGAACTGTGGGATGACCTGAAGGCACAATTTATTCTTGGTGAGGGTTTGAAGGTTTTGCAAATGTAAGAGGCTATTTAGAGTTGCTGGCAGAACAGTCAGCCCATCGATATTTAATTTTGGCAAACTGAAGAAGCTGTTTGTAGAGTACCACTGCATGCGGCCTCCTCTAGTTTGTGACTGTGAAGATAGCAAGGCACCGTGCCATTACAATATTTCTGTAAAAGTCTTCCAAGAGAGAGAGAGGGGGGGATTTGATCTATCAATTCATCTCTGGTCTCGACGAAGGCTTTCACACCTTGAGATCACATATCATGAGCATTGATCTGATGCCACCTGTTATGAAAGTGTATGCCCTTGTTTCCTAGGAGGAGAATCATCGAGCTGTCATTCGAGCTCGTGAGCTTTCTTCTAACTCCATGACGTATGCTGCACTATGCCCACCACCTACAAGTTCTTTGCCAGTTGTTCTTTCTGTATCTGACCGCAAGAATCTTATTTGTACACATTGTCATCGCAAGGGTCACGACAAAGATTCATGTTTCCAGATCATTAGTGTACCAGAATGGTTCAAGGAGTTGAGGGAGAAAGCCAGCACCACTAGGAGGACGACGCCATCATCTTTGCCGACCGTCGCCGCCATGAACAGAGGATCCTCCACGGGTCTTCCACTCCTGCCGCCGTTCACCGACACCGCAATATCGCTGTCTGGCTTAGCTGTGGCGGCTTCCTCTGGCCTACTCGGTCTGATTTTGGCCTGCTCTGTCTGATGACCAATGGAGCACGACCATGCATTTATTTAATCAGTTTATTTCTCAACTGACAATGGGCCAGGTAAGTTTACTTTGTCTTGGATACTTGATTCTGGAGCTTCATATCACATGACCGGTGACAAGAGTTCTCTTACTGATATTACTACTGTTGTTAACACTGTGAATGTTATTCTGCCTGATGGCTCTGTGTTATCTACTACCCAATATGGCTCTATTTTCTTTGGCGATGTCACTCTTACTCATGTGCTATATATACCTACTTTATGGTGCAACTTATTATATTATCTGCCTTAAAATGTCTAGCTTTGTTTGCTGAAAATTATTTCATTTTGCAGAAAATCAGTACTACGAAAGTAATTAGGTGGGTGAAAAGAAGGGGGGGGGTGTTTTGGCTCCGTCTGCTGGATACTCGTGATCATTCTCCTATCCCACAGTCTTTTCCGACGGTTGCTTCTGTGTCTTCTTCTGATTTATGGTATCAGCGTCTTGGGCATCCTTCCTCTATGGTATTTTCTTCTATTTCCTCTATTGATTTTAGCACTAATAAGACTTCTGTTCCTTGCTCTATATGTTACAGAGCAAAACTGGCTAGACATAGTTTTCCATTGAGTTCTATAAATGCTACTGCACTATTTCAATTAATACATTGTGATGTTTGGGGTCCTTATAGAACACCATCTTCTAGTGTTGCATTTTATTTTTTAACTATAGTTGATGATTATTCCCGAGCTATTTAGGTTTATTTATTAGTGGCGAAGTCAGTAGTAGCTTCTAGATTTTTGGAATTTTGTGCCTTGGTGAATAACCAATGGGGCCGAACCATACTGCATGTTCGGGCTGATAACGAGAAATTTTTTTTGCCTTTGAGATCTCAATTTGCTGCACATGGGATCATTTTTTAGACATTTATGGTTGATGCACCATAGCAGAATGGTAGAGTTGAAAGAAAGCATCGTCATTTACTCAATGTGGCTCATGCCTTTCGGTTTTAAGCCAGTCTTCCAATTAATTTTTGAGGAGAGTGTGTTATTACTGCTTCTTATCTGATTAACCGGACACCGACGAAGCATCTCAATGGTCTTACTCCCTTTGAGTTTCTCTATGGGCAAACTCCAAATTACTCATCCTTAAGGGTTTTTGGATGCTTGTGTTTTGCTACTCATGTTCCTAGATATCGTGACAAATTTGCACCAAGAAGTCGACGTTGTTTGTTTCTTGGTTACCCTGCCAGAAAGAAAGGCTATCGCCTTTTTGACCTGGAATCCCGCGTAATATTTACCAGCCAGGATGCATATTTTTTTGAAGATCAGTTCCCATATTCTGCAACTCTAACATCGATCTCATCAGAAGACCCTGATGGTATCACCACCTCATTGTTAGCCTCCTCATTGCCACTTTTGGAGTCACACGGCCCATTGCCGCCGGACGTCGTCAAACACCTATCATTGGTTCTCGCTGGCCCTATGCCCCCGGCCCCATACCTCTGGTTGTCACCGGTCACCTGCTCCTGACCACTGCCTATCCTCTATTTTTGGCTATTGCCGGTCACCTGACGTCGGTCTCCACCGGCTCATTTACGCCGACCGCCGCTGGCACTAACCTACTGACGCTCACCAGCCCATCTCCGGCGAACGTGGTTTCGTCACTGGATCCCGCCCAAGACTGCAAAATTCCACTTCCGACCCGACCAGGCGTTGCGTTGCCAAGGATGCCGCCGCCTTACGCATCTCACGCGCCACCGGTGGTGCAGTCTTACACACCGCTTATCCAGCCCCTCTTCTGCGGCATCTCTAGCTCTGGATAGTTCTGCCGCCAAGTTTCCATCTATCAGATAGGGTCTTCATGCTCGTCGACCTCTTCCTTATTTGGAAGATTATGATTGTGGTGATTATGCATATGCTCTTACTACTGAAGACCCCCCTACTACTACATTCGCTCACGCACCCTCACTTTCCTCAGGTGTTCTCTATGCTCTTACTGGTTATGTAAATTGTGATAATTTTCTAGTATGCATTCTATATTTTTGGATGTATAACATCTAGTGTACATCCCACCACTTATTCTGAGGCGTCACAATATGCTCATTGGCGAGATGCTATGACTAAAGAGCTTACTGCATTTGAGAACAATCAGACTTGGACTTTAGCCCTTCTACCTCCGGATAAGAAGGTGGTTGGTTGAAAATGGGTTTACCAGACGAAGTTTAAGTCAGATGGTACTATTAACGTCATAAGGCGTGCCTAGTGTTTCTTGGGAATCACCATGTTGAAGGGATTGATTATACTAAGACATTTTCTCCGGTTGCGTTCGTCTATTCTTATCTGTTGTGGTCATTCGTGGCTAGGAACTACATCAGATGAATGCCCATAATGCTTTCCTGCATGGTGATTTCCATGAACAAGTTTTTATGTGACCCCTACCGGGCAATGCTGCGCCCCATGGTCACGTATGTCGCCTTTAGAAATCTCTTTATGGACTTCGCCAAGCTCTTAGAAATTGGTTTGCCAAATTGGCTTAGGCTTTGCCAGCATTTGGTTTTGTTCAGAGTAACGAAGATTACTCTTTGTTTGTCTTTTCTCGTGGATCTGTTTCTTTGCATGTTCTGGTTTATGTGAATGATTTGGTCATTGCTGGTAGCTCTTCTACGCTCATCTCTGAGTTCAAGAAATACTTGAGTTCCATATGAAAGATTACTTAAGTATTTCTTGGGCATAGAGATTGCTAGAAGACCGGAGGGGATATTTATTTTGCAAAGGAAATATGCCTTGGACATTTTATCTAATACATGTTTATCTTCTTCTAAATCGACTGACTTTCCAATAAAGCAACAACACGATCTGGCGCGTGTTGAAGGTCTACTTTTACCATGATCCCGAGCAGTACATGTATTTGGTTGAGTGCCTGATATATCTGACTATCACACATCCTGAGCTTAGTTATTCGGTTCTTAAACTTGCTCAATTCATGAAGTCTCCTTGTGTTCCTCACTAGCAAGCTGTATTTTGTGTGTTGCACTACCTGAAGAGTCATCCTGGTCAAGGTTTATTTCTCACTTCCAGTAGTGCATTACAGTTGACTGCTTACGGTTATTCAGATTGAGCTGCATGCCCAATTACCCGACATTCTCTTTCCAGATATTTTGTGAAGATTGGTGATTCTCCGGTTTCTTGGAAGACCAAGAAGCAACCTATGGTCTCTCGGTCTTTCGCAAAAGCGGAGTATCATGCTATGACTGCTACTTGTTGTGAGTTGTTATGGCTTAAGTCTTTAGTGCAAGACTTAGGAGTTATGTACACTTCTCCTATGCGACTGTTTTGTGAGAGTCAATCTGCTCTTCATATTGCGGCAAATCCAGTGTTCCAAGCTTGTATAGGTATTATATACCACTATATAATGTACCATGAGTTCATGAATACAAACACACATTATTTCCCTTACATTATCACAAGAACCCCCCCTTTAGCATTGGTTATTTTATGTTCTAGCACCGGTTTTTTTGCAAAAAAAAACCCGTGCCTAAGTAACTGATGAAATGGTTTCAACGGTTAGAAAACAACCGGTGCTAAATCCCTACCTTTAGCACCATTTTTTAGTTAGCACTGGTTTTTAAACCGGTGCTAATATGTACTGTAGTAGCACCATTTTTCGTTAGCACCGGTTTTTTCGTTAGCACCGATTGAAAAACCGGTGCTAATTTTAGCACCGATTTTTTTGTTAGCACCAATTTTTCAACCGGTGCTAATTTTAGCTCACGGTTTTTTGTTAGCACCAATTTTCAACCGGTGCTAATTTTAGCATCGGTTTTTTTGTTAGAACCTGTTGAAAACCCGTGCTAATTCAGCACCAATTTTTTTAGCACCGGTTTTTTAACCGGTGAAAAAATATTTATGATGAATAAAAAATCCCTTCCTCGCTGCCGCTTTCAGAGGAAAGGAAAAAAGACCTGAAACTAACAATTTAGTAGGACATCAATTTAATAATAAAATTAACTTCACAATATTGATAATATAGAAATAAAACCAAAAAAAGTTATCATACAAAATTAATAATCTATGAGACTAAACATTGCGGCGGAGACCTTAGATAAGAATCAATCTCACCACCACCGACACTTGCAATGAGAGCCTTCATGTAAAACAAACAAGAAATAGGAGCCTTATCGGAAGACAAATTCATGCATCTTTAGTTCAAAGAGCGCGGCACACTGAATCGTCACCAACAGCAGTCAGCCACAAACTTATGACTCTGGAGAGCCTTCCCAAAAATTGACCCATGGAACGAGGGCACTTCAAAAAAAATGCAAGCCCCCAAAAGAGGGCAAGCACACAGTACGGTATTTTGCTCCTCCATGGAGCAAAAAATGCACCTACGACCAAAAGAAAGGATAGAAAAAGATGCAAGTGAGCCCCAGAGTTCAAAAATGGACCCCAACAATCACATAACTCAGCAAGCACGTTGTTAAAGGGCACAAAAAACTTATAAGACGTTAGATTTCACAAAATTTAAATCAAATTGAAAATGTATTCATACCTCTCTCAGTATCTCTGACGGGATAACAGAGGAATCAAATGACATCAATGGAGGGGGGCATTTGCTCCCTAGAAATTGGAGAAACAAAATAGGTTAAAGAGAGAGATATACATATCGCAAACAAAACTCGCTATATGAACTTTTGAGTGAGAACCGTGAACTCAATCCCATCCCTATCTTCCTACATCACCGATATCTATAATATTAGGAACTCAAATGTTAAATAACCAAATTTAATAGATGGAATACACATGACACTTACAGTAACGGTAATTTCATGACGACGACGATAAGTGACAAAAAGCTATTCCTATCAAAATATTTATTGCATATTCCTATCAGAAACCTGTCACCATAAATTTACACCAAAATTAAAAATTAGAGATTGGTTCAGTTTTTTGGCTTAGAGAATTTCACAATTTCAGCCATGTAGCAGCAAAAGTGTAAGAGGTCAAATGACCTAACGAAACATATTCAATTACTCCAGTTATACTAGAAACCTAAAGCCTGCAGTGGCTGAATGCTTAAAAAGAGACAAAGACTTATTTAACATTCTGAAATATCAACTGACTTAGTTCACTAGTCTTCCTATTTTAGACGATGGCATGATATAAATTCAACTCATTGTGTTGCTTCAAAACTTGATAGATTATAGACAGAGTCATATTCTTTAACCAGGAAAATATTTAAACACTAAATCAATATAAAATCATATTTGGCGGAAAAACATCAAACATCTTACTTCTTTAGAATGTGCATCTCATATTCTCACCTAGAAAGTTGGCCTCTACGTCAACTAGTCCAAGGAGAACACAATAATACCACTTTGCCTGGTCAATAAGAAAAGAAAAGAGAGATTAAATGACATTAAAACTGTTTACTGAAGGGAACTCCAGTTTATATGAAGAGGAGAAGGTTCAATTAAGGACCAAGGTAAAAACAACCAGATCTTTCTGAACTAGATGACATCTATAACTGCATATTCACTTCTAATGGGAAGAGACTATGGGCAGTTTTTCTGTACATAATAGTCAAGCTCATGACCACTCAACATATGCACTGACTGGGGAAAAACAAGTCCTAGCCAGCAGCAAAAAGCTACACCAGTTACCAACATGCTAGAAACATAAGTGACATCCAGAGGAACATCATCTTAGCAATTTAGCAAATGGCTCTAGCTTTACCATTTCCTAAATACCTAAGAGCTAAATTATGAGACAAATATACAAATGAAACCATAACTAAAACATCTGTCTGAAGATGAACGTGCAAGCAAAAAATCTCCCCACTCAGAACCCTAGCGGCCAATTTTTAACCAATTGAACACGTGATAATCATAAACATACTAAATTAGCTCGTCTACAGCCAGATCCATACATGGAATGGAAAATTAAATTAAACTAGGGTTTTCAGCTCGTATGGAAGCAAAAAGGCACCTAACGATACCACTTTGAAGCGCTACGATAACCAATGCTCAAAATGCGTGCCTACAAATGCTCTAGTCCTCCAATCAAACTCGAATCTCGCATCACTCTTAACCTTCCAACAACTTGCTCTGAGAATCTCATGTGCCTACAAACAAGTTGTTTCGTCCTCTTACCCAGTGTATACCAAATGGGATCCAACTGCCGTCTTATTATCTCATCAAAGGACTTGAACAACCCGTTGTCAACTTTCAAGTCATCCACATCAACTTTATTCGCATCTTTGCACATTCACATCATATCGCTTGTTAATAAATCCTAGGGTGAAAATCATAATCAAAGAACCAGCTTCAATATACTAACTATAGTTTTTCCAGAATCCCTCAGGCTATAAAAATAGATTCAACAAAAATACTAACCATGAGCAGTGCTGACACCGCTTGAATGTTTTGCGGTTGTGGAGTTTCTATAGCGGAGAGATGGTGGTGGATGAGGGAGGATTCCAGGCGCGGGTGAATGGGCCCCTCACCGAGAAGACGAGCGGGAAGATCGCCTCCCTCATCGGTGCCGATGCCATCTCCCCTTCCTTCAACTTCTTCAGATGATGCGTGGCTGGTGGCTGATTGGCAGAGAGAACCAGATGAGGCGAAGGGACGGTGTGGGTGTGGGAGAGTTGCATTTAGGGTTTGATCGAATGAAAGTGGGGCAAGGGAGAATGAAGGCTAAGTATATGAAAATAGGACATAGGGTTTGGGCCAAAATTATGGGTTTAAGCCCATTAAAGTTTTCATTAGCTAAAATTAAATAAAGTTTGACCGTTAATTAGTTAAAGTCAACTTATTTATTAGTGTTTATATATTGAAAGTCAAGTAAGGGTTGACCGTTGATTAGTCAAAGTCAAATATTTTTATTTGTATTTATTATATACTAATTCAAATGATGTTTGACCGTTAATTAGTTAAAATCAACTTTATTATTAGTGTTGATATATTGAAAGTCAAGTAAGGGTTGATTGTGGATTAGTTAAAGTCAACTTAGTTATTAGTGTTTATATATTGAAAGTCAAGTAAGGATTGACCGTCGATTAGTTAAAGTCAACTTTGTTATTTGTATTTGTATGTAGAAAGCCAAGTAAGGGTTGCCCGTGGATTAGTTAAAGCCAACTTTGTTATTAGTATTTTTATATAGAAAGCCAAGTAAGGGTTAACCGTGGATTAGTTAAAGTCAACTTAGTTATTAGTGTTTATATATTGAAAGTCTAGTAAAGCTTGACCATTGATTAGAGAAATATTAATGTTTATATATTGAAAGTCAAGTAAAGTTTGACCGTTGATTAGACAAAGTCAACCTAGTTATTAGTGTTTATATATTGAAAGTCAAGTAAAGTTTGACCGTTGATTAGTTAAAGTCATTTTAGTCACTAGTCGAAGGTAATGGTAAATAAAAGAAAAAGCGAGAGTCTACGGGAGTGGGAACATTGTCCCACTCCCGTGAAACAATGAAACCTACTAAACTACCCCTGATCTAGATGATACAATTAGGTGGCCCAGAAGGAACCAGAAAAGTCTACGGGAATGGGAACCTTGTCCCACTCCTTGAATACATGATACCTACTAAGCTACCCCTGGACTAGATGATACAGCCAGGTGGCCCAAAAAGATGCTACCCCTTCGTGATGACAGGGGCCTGTAGAAATCATCTGTGGAAATACCGAGGGGCATGAGAATAGCCTCACTAGCCCCTCACTCCATGCTACTTCTATACAACCAGTTGTGTGAACCGCTTCTTCAGCTGTGGTTTGTTCCCCACGGGTGTCTTCCAAGCCGAGAATGGTCTCGGCCTTTAAGTGAAGTAGTATGGCATCTTCTCCAGGAAGAGCTGGTACACCGCTTTTACCATGTACACCTCTAAGATGAAGATAAAGAGGTGTTATTGGCCTTCGATAACGATCTCTGGATGAGTGCCGAGGTTTTCTCGGGGAGCAGATTGACCGTAGTCTGTGTTGCTCCCTAGTGTTCCCCACCGATAGACCTCCTAATGATGAAGAGACCGGGCATGACTTCTACCACACACGCCCCGTGTAATGGTTTTGTAACCGCCCTCTCCATTTTAGGCTAATGGACAGCTTGATGCCATTTTGCACTTTTCAGTGCAGCGCAGGCAAATAGCGCAACCACAGTACAACTACCATATAACCGTGTTTGTGAACTGGCTGTTGATCCGTGGTATGTTCCCCACGGTTGTCAAGCCAACTGTCGCTGAAGTGCGACGACAGCCTTCTGAACCGAGCGTGTTCTCGGCCTTTCTAGATGAGTGGCCATGCAAATAACAGTAGAAGAGCTACGCAGCCTGATGCAAAATATTTTTTTTCTTTCTAACCACCGTACCCCTTGAACCACCATACCCCTCGAACCACCCTACCCCTCGAACCGCCATACCCCTCGAACCCCCACACCCCCCTTGAACCACCACCGTACCCCTCAAACCACTATACCCCTCAAACCACTGTACCTCTCGAACCACCAGCATACCCCTCGAACCATCCTTTGATGCTCGAACCGCCAGACCCCTCGAAGCTCCTACCCCTCGAACCGCCATACCCCTCGAACCGCCCTTTGATGCTCGAACAACCATGCCCCTCGAACCACTACACCCCTCGAACCACCAGCATACCCCTCGAACCACCACGCCCCTCGAACCACTACTATGCCCCTCGAACCACCATACCTCTCGAACCACCACTAGACCCCTCGAACCACCATACCCCTCGAACCACCACCAGACCCCTCAAACTACCCGCCTCTCGAACCACTACCGTGCCCATCGAACCACTACCATACCCCTCGAACTACCATGCCCCTCGAACCACTACCATACCCCTCGAACTACCATGCCCCTCGAACCACTACCATACCCCTCGAACTACCATGCCCCTCGAACCACTATACCTCTCGAACCACCACCCCACCCCTCAAACCACCATACCCCTAGAACCCCCATGCCCCTCGAACCACCAGACCCCTCGAACCACTATTCCCCTCGAACCCCTACCATGCCCCTCGAGCCACCTCAGCTTAGTCACTAGTGATTCTATATAGAGAGTCAAGTAAAGCTTGACCGTTGATTAGTTAAAGTCAACTAAGTCACTAGAATTTATATATAGAAAGTCAAGTAAGGTTTGACCGTTGTTTACACAAAGTCAAACATTTTTATTAGTATTTATTACATCCTAATTCAAATAAAGGTTGACCGTTAATTAGTTAAATTCAACTTTGTTATTAGTGTTTATATATTGAAAGAAGTTTATATATTGAAAGTCAAGTCAGGTTTGACCGTTGATTAGACAAAATCAAACATTTTTATTAGTATTTATTTTATATTAATTCAAATAAAGCTTGACCGTTAATTAGTTAAAGTCAACTTTGTTATTAGTGTTTATATATTAAAAGTCTAAGTAAGGTTTGACCGTTGATTAGACAAAGTCAAACATTTTTATTAGTATTTATTATATATTAATTCAAATAAAGTTTGACCGTTAATTAGTTAAAGTCAACTTTGTTATTAGTGTTTATTTATTGAAACTCAAGTAAAGCTTGGCTGTTGATTAGACAAAGTCAACCTAATTAGTGTTTATATATTGAAAGTCAGTAAAGTTTGACCGTTGATTAGTTAAAGTCAACTTAGTCACTAGTGTTTCTATATAGAGAGAATCAAGTAAAGTTTAACCATTGATTAGTTAAAGTCAACTTAGTCACTAGTATTTATATATAGAAAGTCAAGTAATGTTTGACCGTTGTTTAGACAAATTTAAACATTTTTATTAGCATTTATTATATACTAATTCAAATAAAGTTTGACCGTTAATTAGTTAAAGTAAACTTTGTTATTAGTGTTTATTTATTGAAACTCAAGTAAAGTTTGACCGTTGATTAGACAAAGTCAACCTAGTTATTAGTGTTTATATATTGAAAACCGAGTAAAGTTTGACCGTTGATTAGTTACAGTCAACTTCACTAGTGTTTCTATATAGAGCGAGTCAAGTAAAGTTTGACCGTTGATTAGTTAAAGTCAACTTAGTCACTAGTATTTATATATAGAAAGTCAAGTAACGTTTGACCGTTGATTAGACAAAGTCAAACATTTTTATTAGTATTTATTATATACTAATTCAAATAAATTTTTACCATTAATTAGTTAAAGTCAACATTGTTATTAGTGTTTATATATTGAAAGTCAAGTAAGGGTTCAACCGATGATTAGTCAAAGTCAGCCTAGTTATTAGTGTTTATATATTGAAAGTCAAATAAGGATTAATGTTAACTGGATTAATGTTAACTAGTTAAAGTTGTATTTATGTTTACTAAATCAATTTTATGTAAACTAAAATATTTTGGCGAATATTTTGAATTCTTTGGCGGAAAAATTGAACTTTAAAGAATTTCAACGAATATTTTAAAATTTTTGGTGGGAAAATTGAATAAATTTTTTTTGGCAATTTCTTTGGTGGGAAAAATGAAATTTTAAAATTTTTAGCACCGGCTTTTAAAACCGGTGCTATTTTGATTTTTTTTTTTTGCAATTTTTAGGCGGGAAGATAGAAATTTTAAAATATTTAACACCGGTTTTTAAAAATCGGTGCTAATTTTCCAAAAATCGGTGCTATTTAAAAAAATATTTGGCGATTTCTTTGGCGGGAAAAATGAATTTTTAAAATTTTTAGCACCGGTTTAAACCGGTGCTATTTTTAAATTTTTAGCATCAGTTTTTAAAATCGGTGCTAATTTTTCCAAAATCGGTTCTATTTTAAAATTTTTGGCTATTTCTTTGGCCGGAAAATGAATTTTGAAAATTTTTAGCACCAATTTTTAAAAATCGGTGCAATTTTTTATAAAAACTGGTGCTAGGTTTTAATTTTTAGCACCGATTTTTAAAACTGGTGCTATTTTTTTTTAAATAAACTGATGCTATTTTTAAATTTTTAGCATCGATTTTTAAAATCAGTGCTATTTTTTACTGAAACCTGTGCTATTTGATTTTTTTGGCAGATTGAATTTTATAAATATTTAACACCAATTTTTAAAAACCGGTGCTATTTAAAAAATTTTGGCTATTTTTTTGGCTGAAATAATGATAATTTTAAATTTTTAACAGCGATTTTTAAAAACTGCTTGCTAATTTTTTTCATAACCGGTGCTATTGTAAAATTTAGCATAGATTTTTATAAAATCGATTTAAAATTAAAAAATTGGTGTTAAATTAACACCAATTATAAAAACTGGTGTTAAAATAAAAAAAAAACTGTTGCTATTACATTTCTAGCACCAATATTAAAAATCAGTACTAGAGGGGGTGTATGTAGCAGCAGTGTTATGTTCTACAATGTTTATCATTCGCAGAAACATTTTCTCAGCGAATGCTAATTCTTTCATCAAGATGCGACTGGGTTTGTGAGAGGCAGAGCGAAGCGGAGAAGAAGGGGCAAAGAACAAGGATTTGCCTTTTTATTTTTATTTTTTTATTCAGGGGCATAATCATCATTTACTATAAAAAAAATACCAATTCCGACTTTGACAATTGGAGTCAACGTCTCTCAGGGTTATATTGACACACACTTCATAAAGTTATGGTAATATTGACACGCATAAAGTTAGGGTTATATTGACACTTTCAGACTAAAATAGAGTTATTTTGGCACTTTACTCGTATTAACATGTAATGAAACAAAAGAAAATTGAGAAAAGTGCATATATAACCCTATATAATTGATGAAAGTGCACATATAACCCTGTGATAATGAAAGTGCAGATATAACCCTGTGATAATTGAAAGTGCAAATATAACCCTGGTCAGTCAATGCCGGAATAATGGCTTTAGGGTTATATTTGCACATATGTATAATGGTTATGGTTATATTTGCACATATATATAATAGTTATGGTTATATTTGCACTAAAAAATAACTCAGGGTTATATTTGCACTTTCTCCAACATATAGGGTTATATTTGCATATTACCCAAGAAAATTCCTTTCTTGAATCAAATACACCCTTTTATTTACCACAGGACTAAAATACATTCAGTTTCACCATTAGAGTGAACTTTTATATGCCTCACAAAACCCCTACAAAGAAGATAACAAAGGTACATGATCATGAGAACCCTCAGCAACAAAATTTTCACCCCTCTTCTTCTTCTTGCCTGTTCTCACTCCCTCTTCCTGATCATTTGCAAGGTTTATCATCTTCATCATTTTCAACTCATAACCTTCATCCTTGATACTCATCTGCATCATAATCCTCATTTGACCTCTCATGAAACTATCCTTAGCAAGCCACCTTCTTATTTTTCCAGAAGTAGTCTTAGGAAGGCTTCCACTCTTAACAAGAACAACTTCTCCAATTGCCACTCTTTCTTCCTCCATTACACTTTTCCTTATCCCTTCACACAAACCCCTGAAATCGCTTTCACTTTCTCTATCATTGCTTCGCAACACCTCTGCAACAACTGTAATGTCATCTCCAGATGACATAAATGCTGCCAGGCACCCTCCTCGTAAGTTTTTTGGATTGCTTTCGAAAGCTGCAGTTTCGATGTAATGAGGGTGCACTTCCCGGCCGCTTTTGAGTTTAATCATGTCGGAAACTCTACCTGTAACGAACAAGAACCTTTGTTTCCCTAGCACAATCCCCCTGTCTCCAGTTCTGACAAAGCATTTCCGCATCCTGTTTTTCGCCATGGCGTAGAAAACTTGTCTAGTTAGAGAAGGATGGCCGAGATAGCCCGAAGCATTGCTTGGAGAAGATATCCATATCTCCCCTTCATTTCCATCCTCAACAGTCTCTTCTGTTTCTTCATTGACAACCAGAATTTCGATATCCTCTTCTTCTTCGGATTCCTCCAGCCTCGCACTAGGCAAAAGCTTCTTAAAATCGGGTAGCGCATCGTTATCAGTACTTCTCCATGCTGTGGAAACAAATGTACAATTCTCCGCCAGGCCGTAAGATGGAGCTATGGCTGCTGGGCTCAGCCCGAAAGGCCTGAACGCTTTCACAAATTCCTCAACAGAAGCTCTATAAATCGGCTCGTTGATGATAATCAGGTTCTTCAGTGTCTCCAGGTTAACCGGAACAGCCATTTTCCCACGCTTCAAAACCAGCGGCAGAGCGAAAGATGGAACCGGCGTGCAAGTCGCCCCGAATCTGGTAACCAGCTCCAGCCAAATTCCAGGCCTGTTCACAAAGGCCGCTGGTGAAGTTAACACACTCGTTGCACCAGAGACTATGGTGAGCAGCAAGAACATGAGGCCGCAATCATGGTACTGAGGCAACCACGACACAATCACACTATTCGGGTGTAGATCGTAAGCCTTCCTCGCAGCCCGAACATTATGAGCAGCTGCACCGGCCGTTACAAGCACCGGTTTTGGTATCGCGGTGGCACCGGAAGTGTACTGAATCAGGTAGACATCATCAGGCTTGCAGCCGCTGTAAGGCCCCATCGGCGGCCCGCCTCGAACGCCCTCGACCGGGATCCACCTGAGCTTGGATAACCGCTGAGAGAAGTGGCTATGGCTGCACGAAGAAACGTAGCGTTCGACTCGCTGCATGTAGGCCTGGTTGGCAATGGCGGCTTTGGGTTTGGCCTGTGAGATTACTCTGAGGAGGTGGTGAAAATCACTCTCGAAAGAAGGGTTTGGAGGGATGATGGGAATGGCGATGAGTCCGGCTCTCTGGCACGAGAAAATGATCTCCACGAGCTCCAGCCCAGGCTGGCAGAGAATCACGGCGGTGTCGCCGCGGCGGAGATGGAGGAGCAGGTTGGAGGAGATGCGGTGGACGGAGTTGTTGAGCTGCTCGTAGGTGATGGTGGTGGCGGTGTCGTCGGCCCAGATGAAAGCTGGCTTGGACTTGAAGGAGGGCAGTTTGGACCATGTTTGGAGGTACAGATCGACTACTGGCTGGTCAGGGAAGCAAGGGTCGTAGTTCTCGTAGCTCATCGTATAATATTGTTCGGAGGAATTTGAGTTTGCAGGTGTGGTGGTGATGAGGCGCATGGTTGAGTTATTTATAGCAACTGCACTGAGAGCCAGAGGGGTACTCATGTATGTCCGTCCATGTGAGAAAGTCTCTTCAACAATGATTTTTAAAATAAAATTTCTAGAATAATTGGTATATTCTTTAGCTTTAACATCATATTTTTAAATTAATCATTGTATTTTATGAATGCATACATTACGTATATCCATTAATTTGAAATAGAGAACGACTCATATGAGGCCATCTCACGGTCCATAACTTATGGTGAGACAAAGTATAAAGTAAAGTTTTAGAAATTACAAAAAGTATCACATGTCTTCCATCTTTAAATAATTGTATCTAAACTCCCCGTCTCACAATAAGATTATGTGAGACCGTCTCACCCAAGTCTTTGTATTTGAGATATACTTTCTATCAATATTTCTTGCCTTTTAACATTCAAACGCGTTTTATTATATGATATTGAATAATGTGCATTCATGCCCCATAACTAGTTCCTTATATAGTGCACATATACCTCTCAATTTTCATAAAGTGTACACATACCTAAATTTTGAAAGTGCACATATACCCTGAGTGGTGGTAGAGGGGCGCGGCTAGGATCTAGGGCGGTGTACTGAAAAGTCCTAAAGGGTAAAATGGCCAGATTAAATTAAAAAAAATGAAATTAGGGATACTTTCATTTTTATTATAGGTTAATTCCGGAATCAACCAATCAACACCGATCTCCGGCTATAGGGGTACACATTTTTAGTTATTGCCGGTCAAAGGATATATGTGTACTTTCAAAAAACTAGAAAAACTAGGAGTATATGTGCACTAAACGAATATTATTCTAATTTTAAAAAACAATGCTTAGAATATAAAAAAAAAGTACACTAATTATTTCATAACATTAAGAAACATCGTCTTTTCTAAGACTTAGTCCCGTGTCACAATTTATTTCATATTTTCGCCTGTCTAAAATTTTTAATACATATCCGACAACTGATAATTTTAATCACGTATAATATGAATGTATAAAATTTAATAGTATAAAAATATATTATAGAAGAATTTACTATTCATATATTAATTAAAATATATTATAAATAGTTAACCACTCATATTGAATTTTATGATTAAAAGTTGTTTTAAAAATCCTACAGTAAGACTGAGGGAGTTAGCGAAGGATAGGTACGATATAGGGTAACTATGCACAAGAAATGTTGGATAGGAACGGATCCAGCTTTAGCAAGAGTACAATTAATTCACGATCAAATCCTAGCAGATGAGAATATGCAGAGAACAATTCACGCAGATATTCGGGAGGGATATACGCAGTTTGATTACTTAGTTATGTTAGTTTATTATGGCGGATTAAACAAGGTCGCACCTACTTGGTCACTTGTTAACTTAGTATACTTAATTGAGTACACATGTGTTTAATATACACGTGCTTACCATATGAGTATGAGTATGGATTTGGCTTAAGAATGAAAAAATCTGAGATAATAAAGTAACCAAACTCTTTTGCTCAATGAAAGTTTAATTCTATCTCACTCGTGTAAAGAGGAGTACCTTGTGCACCATCCACCAAAGTTTAATGTAATTGCAGTGCCCTTTGAAAATTGGCCACGTGGAGGACGCATTCTTCTTCCATTTAATATTTTTTCACGCCTCATTTAGAGGATGCATTCGCCCAGTGCGTCCTCATTATGCATTATTTTTTTGAGCGCCTTTTAGAGAACGCGTTCGTTGAATGCATCCTCAATGCATGTTTTTTTTGTATTTTCTTTTAGAGGACGCATTCTTTGATTGCGTCCTCAATATTATTTTAAATCCTTTTTTCACGCTGGTGATGAGGACGCATTCTCTGAATGTGTCCTCTCGATTTTATTAAATTAACTTTGACATGCATTTTTATTAAAAACGAGTCTTGTATATAACAAATAATATTTTTTAATCCAGCATTCTCTGAATGCGTCCTCAATTTAAAATTAATTTTTGAATCAGTCTTCTATTTGATTTTCCAATTATTGTTTTAATATTTTCTTTTAAGGTAAAAATAGCGCATAAATAGACATGTGATTGTTTATATATATATATATTAAAATTTCAGTAATTATAAATACATTGGAAGAATTTGGACTGAAGATAATGGAAAATTTTGATCGTGGGATTTACAATTTTTTAAATAGTCTTGAATATAGAGTAGGAATGAATCATTTTATAGAGTAGGAATGAATTATTTGAATCGTAATTTGGGAAATTCTTATTTTTTGTTCAAATTTTACACTTTTTCCACTGTTAACGAATATAAATAAATAAAAATGTACAATATCCGAAGACGACGTGCCAAACAGATAGGTACAAACGTAATGAAATGAATGCTCAATGGCATGTAATGTACTAATGACGCTCTCTGCAAAGCTTTCCACCTGTTCCACACGGGGGAGGACGTATGGTGCAGGATGTGCGCCGTGGAACAACCATCTCAGTAGAAACATGTACGTCGTCATGCAGAGCTCCCTCTGTAAAATCCTCCTCCTTATCGACTCCTGCGTCCTCATTCGAACCATACTTGACATGTGGAACACTACCTGTATCTAATGTAGCAGTTGGTGACATGTACACATGACTAGCAGTGGGAGTAAGATATACAGTGAAATCAGTTGTAGTGGTGTCATAGTGTGAGGGTCCACCATGTGATGGTCCGGGGTTCGTTCGACTCGCATATAAGGGTCCGACTTCCGATGAACCAATGCATCGATAGCCTGACCAAATGGCCATAACAGGAATTTAAATTTCCTACACCCATGACCGTGTATTCTACCAGGTACGTCTGCCCAATCAACAATGGTGCTTGGATTGGCCCTTATTATCTCATCCATATATGTTGGCAACTGTTTAAAGGATTCATCCTAAGTTCCAAATACCAAGTCAATAGCCTTTTGGCGAGCATACCACGCATTCTTGTAGGAAATGGTCACATTTAACTCCGTCTTCACATGCGCTTGGTCATCTTTCACCGTGTAAGAAGGGCTCGCATCAATCTGGTGGCAAATAGAACGGGCGATCATCAAAGATGTCAGGTTAGTGTTACCACTCGATCGACCAACACCAACACAACCATAACTACTTGCCCATTTGGTGATCTCCCACATCCCATGGGAAACCTTTTTGCTGGCTCTAACAATCCAATGACAATTTCTAGCTCCTTTAACTACGTCCTTACATTTTGCATACCATGTACGTGACCTTCTCTCCATGACTCGGTGTTCCCTGTTCATCATGGAACTCCACCTGGAAATAGCTTTTACCAACTCTAGCTTCCTCTGGAATCGCATACCCAATGCCACTTCACCAGCCAGTTGAACATAACTAGTAGTTCTTCACCACAATTAGTTGGGTCATAGCCATCCTCATCAGGGCCCCTATAATCCCTAAAGTAGGCCTCCATACCAGGATTCGCCAAAAGATGGAACAACGTGGCTACATTGTTCGTGCACACCACTTGTTCATCATCGTCCCCTGGATTGGAATAAGTTGATAAGGAATGATCATCTTCACTTTCCTCATCAAGTTCCCCTTCCTCATCTTCATCATCGCTACCAACATAACCAACAACATGCTCGCCAATTTCACCCACATAATTATCATCGAGGACATTCAGCTCCTCATGATGCACACCATATATACTACCACTCGTGGACAGGTGAGCGCAATCGATGTGAACATATGCATTGGGTTGGCTGGGCTCACCAATGACAAAACCTTGGCAATGAACAGGGGGTGGTAAGGTTGGCAAAGGTGTATAGTTCTAGATATTGCTCAATAATGACATGAACGTGCCCGAACTAACATCACCCGCATGGTCAATGGTGCTTGACATCTTCTCGATAATAATGTACAGATCTATTGAGGACAAGGACATTCAATCAACAATGTTGAAGAAGGTCGCGGTAGACTCGCCATCTTCCACATTATAACACTGATAGTATATAGCTGAACCAATCAGCTCAGGACAACGATAATATATTTTCAACAGAATCCCCTCATTTGCAATGCCAAGCCTTTTGAAAATTAAATCAACTAACTCGGAGTGGCTTTACCTCTGTTCGATAGTCACATTCCTCTCCCGTGTGAGAGGATCATAATACACACCCATAGTCAAATCAAACTTAATCTGACCCCCTTTGTATTGGTACACCGTTAAAAACATCGTAGAACTGCATTATAAAAATATAGAACATATAATTTGATATTTGGAAAGATGGTATTATTCAACAACTTATATTCAACTCCTCAAACCCTAAACCATACATGGTTCTATTATCGTCGGTCAACCATATCATACTCTATTATCGATTTTCAAACTATTACACTATCCTAAAATGTGTGCTCACTTACGCCACACTAATTAAACCGTTACTACAACTTCAATACAAAAATTGGCGAACAAATCACACAATCAATTCACACATAGTCACGCATCCCCATTCAACACTTTCATAGAATTAGACCAAACATAATCATTCAAACTACACACAATCATTCAACACATTCATGTCAACAAGATTTTTTCAAGTACTTCATAAATTAAACTATTACCACAAATTCAATAAAAATATTAGAGAACAAATCACAAATAATTATTCAACACATTCGTATAATCATGAATTGTTCAGGTACCTCTTGGATATTCAAAAATTTTGGCGGCACGTGTCTCAAACTCGTGGAGTAGGTTGTGGTGCGTGAGTTCCATGTGTGGTCGTCTAGGCGGCCCATGCGTGGTGGTCCAGGCGGCCCATGTGTGGTCATCCAGGCGGCCCATGCGTGGTCATCCAGGTGGTTTCTGGAGAGTCGAGGACAGCCAACCGGAGGTTTCAACTACAAATCGGGTAACATTTAACACCAAAACAAATAGAAACGGAGCAGATCTAAACAAAACAAAAAAAACAACTAAAGCTTCATGGGGAACCAACCGAGGGATGAAGACGGTGATGAGCAGAGCTATGGTGGCGGTCTGAGCAACGGTGGAGATGGCGGTGGCTTGAAGAAAATGGCAGAGGAACCAAGGAGGAAGCCATGCGTGTGTGGTTGGTTTTAATGAAGAAAATGGCGGACAAAACAGGGACGAAATGCTTTTAAACAAAGCAAGATGATGAGCTCTTAAAAATTAGATTAAAAAATGTAGAATATTTGGAGTATGCATTTGCCAAATGCGTCCTCAGCATTTAAAAAAATGGAATATTCGTGAGAACGCAATCACCAAATGCTTCATCAACACCGAATGTTTCCTCTTCAAAATTATATTAAAAATGTTTCCTCAACACCGAATGTTTCCTCAATAAACTACGTTAAAAAAATTGGATCGTGAGGATGCATTCATCAAATGTGTCCTCAATATTTCTGCAAAATAAAGGTAAATTCATGAAGTCGTTCAGCCAAGCAAAAAAAAAGTAAAATTCATGAGAACGCATTCGCTGAATGCATTCTCCACCACACGCTACGGTAGCCACAACAGTATAATTTTCTCGTGTAAAGAGGGGTCAATAAAGGGGTTCTATCATATCACAAAAGACAGTTTTTAGGTGTCTTCTTTGACTTCACCTTTAATCGTGCGATATTAAAAGAGGTTCAAAAATTTCCTTTAACCAGGATCCAAATTCAGTTATGAATTCGGAACCTGAATTAGAGGTTCTAGAAAAAAGCTGTCGGAAACTAAAATTTATTTTCGGCAGCCTTTTGATGAAACACAACCTGTACGCATCGCCTTACTTTGTTAATGCGCCTAAACCTATGTTTTAATTCCCTTCATAACCCCAAAGTACCTCCCACTTGGGCAAGTAACCACTTGAGCATCACTTTGTTTTTTGAGTTACCCGCAAATTGCAAGCAAGCTAATAAATGCGCCTCAGCTACAAGGAATCTATCAAATTTCACTCTGGTAAACCTAGAGAAAACCACAACTATAATTTAATTTCTCTAACTAAGCACCTTACATCTAGTTGGATGTCCAAGAATTTCCTAACGCAACCTAGTACATTATTACAGTCCGTCTTGATCACCAAGTGCGTATAGCCTCTACTGCTTGCTTGATTCATCACATTAAAGATTACTATTAGTTCTGCTTGTGTAGCTGTTTGTGCATGTAATTCCTTGTATCCTTGCCACGTCACGTTCGTCCCTTTTGTATATGTGCACCATGCTGTTATAGCTCTCTAGTTTTTTTTTTGCAAAATGCCACATCTGCCATCACCTTGGTCCAACCTTGGTATAGGTTGGTATCTTCCTTACCTTTGAACAACCACTTTATATGAGTATTGCCTACTTTGATGCTTTGTGTGAATACATCTTGTGCTGTGTGCACACCTACTTGTGGTTGGCCGGTTGTGTTCTCCATGTTGGTCCTTTGCTGGTTTCTTGTGGTTGCATCCAGTCCACTTGCTTTAAGTTTCCTGAAAATTTCTTGCATTTTCCCCATAGATGGTGTAACTTTTTGGAAGGTCTCATCATTTCTAGAGCACCAAATTGCCTTAATGATGAAAAAGACTATCTCTATGTCCTCCCTGACTTTTGCATCTGCTACCCATTCCTCTAGCTACTCCCTTAGTGTGGTTGGTATTCCCCTGCTGAAGTCAATCCCAGGACGGCTCCACCTCCACATTCTCCTTGAAAATTCACATTCGAAGACCATATATTCCACCATTTCATCAGAATTGTAGCACATCTGGAACTTTGGTGAGAGAATCATCTTACCTTAAACCTCGCTACATGTTTGATGGGGTTGATTTTACCATATATTTTGGGCTGATTATTGAGTAAATGATTTATTAAATGCTTGGATATTTATATTATTCGTAATGTTCTTGCAGTTTAAAGATTTAGATGCTGAATTGGCAAGTTGGTGCAGTTTGTGGTCATTAATGCTTGGAGATGGAAGAGGAAATAATAATGGAGATATTTGGTGCTGAATTATGGCAATTACAAATGTAGTTGGAGAAGAATCAGATTGATTTGAAGACTCCTAATTGTTAGGAGAGAATATTGGGATTACCTTTTAGAGTTCTAATTAGATAAGGAAAGACATATTTTATTCCTTATCTATCTTTTGGTTGTAGTAATATTTTTGGAGACTTGGTTATTATATACGCATAAGACATACGGCCAAGAGATAGAGACAGAATTGCGTACGACAGTCCATTTGCGCAGACAGTATTTTGCGATTTGGGGTTTTCCAGTATTTTATTCAGACAATTTTCATCATTTATTTTTATGTTTTTGATTGTTAATTCAATTATGCATTCTAGCTAAATTCTTCTTTTCCGGTAAAGATCAAGGAAGTACTGGCGTCGATTCTCGTGAGATCTAATTAGTTTTAATACTTTGATTGCATGCTTGCATCTGTTGTTCTTGATTATAATGTTTATGATTGCTCTCATGTTATTGAGTAGTGGCCAATATTTGATAGCATGTTAGTTAATTTAATGCCAATTGAACCAATCATCCGTAATTGTGATTTCAGTTCAATAAGTGGTAGGGAACAACAGTCTTAATTTAACAATCCGGCGTCCGAGTCTGTTGGTTATGAATTGGGTCTTTCTCATTCTTAATGCTGCTAGCATATTAAATCTATAGAGCGTCTCTTAGGTTATATGTTAGTTAGAGAAATAGTTGGTGAGGCGTCCTCCTGATTATCGACAAGGTAAGGAAAGATTGGTTGCTTGCAACTATAACCAATTTGTGTGCATGCATTTAAAGTCATCTCTGCATCAAGGATCGAGATAGAAAGCCAGTATGGAATTGATCGAAACCGGAATCTTCTCATCATAGTTGAATTGTTTTGCAATCTGTAACAATTTCTCATTCCTGTTTTTACTCGATTTTTAGTTTCTCTTATTCACGACCCTCATCTGGTTCTTTTAATTACAAATTTGCAGATTAAAGATTAAAGAAAAAGTCTCGCCAATCTCTTGGGAAACGAACCTGCTCGCAGCTATACTGGTCGGTATGCCCATACCGACCACAGAATCCTGAACTGAAAATTCAGCTTAGAGCTTGATTTATTTTTGGTGTAAAACGACACACCAAATTTTGGCGCCGTTGCCGGGCACATCTGGAACTTTGGTGAGAGAATCATCTTACCTTAAACCTCGCTACATGTTCCCCTGGGTCTCAACCCCATATGTTCCCCTGGGAATCATCTGGAATTGAGGTTCTTTGGTTGGGATTTGATGGCAAGTTTGCTCAATCTATCCACCACTAAGTTGCCATTTCTCTGTGTATGTGTGTGACTGGTATATTTTCTAATGCCAGGGCTAGATGAGAAGCAAGTTCAAAGGATTTCCATAGAGCTTTTAGGGGCTCTTTTACAACATGAATGCCAATTATGCAATCAGTTTCTATAGAAATGATTTCCAGATTTAAATCTGTTGCATAAATCAGTCCTTGTTACATAGCTAACAATTCGGCATGGAAACTAGAGGTACAGAAGTTGGTTCTGAGAGCTGTAGCTACAAATGAACCTTCTCAGTTTCTAATTATAATACCAATACCACATTTGTTGCTATTTTTGTGCCAAGATGCATCTGCATTAACTTTAAACCCCTGAATTGGTTTAATCCAGTGAATGCATTTAATAGTCAGTTTTGGTGGTGGTCTTAGAGTGTTGATTAGCCCCATGTTAACCCATTTCTGGTCTTCTATGCTTTTAGAAAACACAGTTTTAGCAAGGAAAGTTAAGGAAATATCATTTTTTATGCCTGTAATGATTTTTCTATGCAGTGGTTAATGTCATAAAAATGATTCTATTTCTTGCTTTTCATAGATTCCAACAGATGAAAGATGGTATTAAAGTGAGTAGGGTTCTGTGGATCTTGGTCGAACTAGTTAGGGACTAGTAATGGGTGAGTCTATAAAAAATAGTGTCAAACTTTTGTGACCTAGTCTCAAGTACAATGTCAAAATAATTCCAGATCTAGATAGCTAGTTTGCATGAGTTAAACTAGTGAGATAGAGAGTCAGAGTTGAGGCAACTAGGACATTTAGAGGCAAGATTGATGTTAGAGAAGATAAGGATGCCATCAAAAGGTAACATAGCATTAGCCAATTTCCACATGAACACATAGATGTTCTTTGACAGTTTATTAAACCACACTTTATTTAGAACTCTTATTTTTTGGTTTTTGTTGCTTACCAAATCATGAGAAGACTTAAAGGTGAAGTTTTCCAAGCTGTCAGGTTTCTAAATGAGCCTACCATGCTTGTGTTGATGAATCCGTGTGCCCTATATGAAATAAAGTATGTTGTTAGGCAAATTTTTCATTGCATTTATGAGCTTCATTTTGTTGGAGATAAAAAAAGGCAATGGTCATATCATAAGGGAAATTATCAGGTGGGATCCAGTGATCTTGGATAGGTCTAAAACTAGTCCAATTTGATGTTAAAAAGTTAGCAGATCCTTTCCCATGAATCACTCTTGTGTTAGATTCTGCAATGTGGTTAACCTCAGTGATTCTTTTCCAGTTTTGAGATTTTCTTAGGTTAGGATGAATAGACCATAAGAACTGTGTCCAAGGGGCCCATCCTAACTGAAACCTCCACCAGAGTTTGAGTGAAAAGACCTTAATGATATCCTTAAAATTTTTGAGACCAATTCCATTCCGATCTTTTGGGACACACATTTTAGGGAAACTCTTCCACACCCTTTTATCCTTATTCTATGTTTTACCCCAAAAGAAAGTACTCAGCTTTCTTTTTAACTTAGTGATTACTAAGTTAGGAGGTTTCATTACAACCCAAAGGTGTTGTGGGATTGAGAACATTACTACTTTAATGAGTATTAATCTACCTCCAACACTTAGCCATTGGTTTTTCCATGAGTTAAGTTTCCTGTCATACAGTTCAAACAAAGGCTGGAAGTGTATAGCTTTTGTTCTTCCTATGTATATAGGAGAACCAAGGTATGTAAAAGGAAAAGATCCCTTTTTGACTCCTAGTAGGTGTCTGATCATGTTCTCATTGCCCTGGGTAGCATGTTTACTGGTGTAATAATTTGTTTTGTCAAAATTTATTTTTTGACAACTGGTTGACTCAAACACCTCTAAAAATGCTTTAAGGTTTTGTACAGTTATTTTGGTGGTCTGAAAAAATAAAATTGTGTCATCTGCATAGCTAAGGTGAGGTATGTTTACAACATTTGTAGGTAATTTGAAATATCTCAGAACAAAAATGCATGCTTCTTGAGAAAGATTATGAGAATATGTTAACGAGAATAGGTGAGAGAGGGTCTCCCTGTTTGATTCCCCTGGTAGCTCTGAAAAAACCTGCAGGTTTGGCATTAATAATCATAGTAAAGAAAGCTGATGACAGATTTATAATAATCAGGTTGATAAATTGTTCTGAGAAGAAAACATTATGTAGGACATTTCTTTAAAACGACCATTTGACCCTGCCAAACGCCTTTGCTAAGTCTAATTTAAGTATGCAGTTTGGAGCCCCCGATTTATTGTTTAAAATCTTGTCATTTCTTTAAGGTAAATGACATTATCTATCATTTATCTACCTTGTAAGAAAGATAACTGATTTTTAAAAATCAGGGAAGGCATAAACTCAGATATTCTCTGAACTAAAAGTTCAGAGAATATCTTGTTTGTGAAGTTGGAAAGTGAGATTGGCCTATAATCTGAGAAAGATACAGGAATTTCTTTCTTAGAAATTAAGCAAATCCAAGTGCTTGATATTCCAGGTGGGATGGTGTTGCCTTTAATGAAGTCAAGTGTTGCTTCTAGAAGGCCTGGACCTATGGTGTCCCAATTTTTTCTGAAGAAAGCAGATGTGTAGCCATCTGGACCTGGAGATCCATTGTGATTCACTGAGAAGACAATGAATTTGAGTTCTTACAGGGTTGGTGGTCTTGTTAACTTCTGGTTATCTAGATCATTAATGATACTAGGTATTTGGCTCATGAAGTGAGGGAGGAAACAGTCAGACTGTTGATTTTCCTCATTAGTTAGGAGGTTATGGTAGAAATTAATAGCTTTAGTTTCATTATGTGCTGGATCCTCAGTCCAAGAGCCATTAGATTTCTTTATCTTTGCTATGTTTTGCCTAACCCTTTTTTCTTTGACTGAGGAATGGAAAATTTTAGTGTTTTCATCCCCTTCTTTTAGCCACTTAATGTTAGTTTTTTTATTTCCAGAAAAGTTTTTCCTCATTTAAAGCTTTCAGAAGCTTTGCATTCTTGTGGTTTAAATCAATTAGATCAGTTTGAGAATTTGAATTATCATATGCAATTTCTCGCAGCCTGACATCTTCTTCTGCCTTTTTTATGTTAGCATTAATATCTCCGAAGCATTCTCTGTTCCATTTTTTAAGTTCAATTTTTAGTCTTTTTAATTTGAGGAAGAATCTGTTCATTCCTCTTTCTCTGACTTGTATTGACCAGTTTGACTGAATTAATTGTTTGATGTCAGTTCTAGTCAGCCATACATCTAGGAATCTAAAAGGCTTTGGGGTAGATGGAAGCCTGCTGCCTATGTTGAGTAAAAGAGGGCAGTGATCAGAGGTGTTTCTGTTCAAGACATGAACAATACTGTAAGGTTCTTGTCTATCCATGTAGTATCAGCTAGGGCCCTGTCAAGTCTCTCTACAATAGGGGTTTTTCTCATATTTGACCATGTAAAAGTATTACCTATTGTTGAGATGTGTGTGACTTGACTTTTACTAATGAATTTATTATAGTCTCTAATGGTATTTCTGTTAGGACAACTTGGTCCCTTGTACTCTTGTATAGATTTCATAGCATTAAAGTCCCCTATCAGTAATTTATTATTATCCTGATGTGCTATCAGTTCTGTCCATAGTAAAGTCCTAGTATTTCTATCTGTGTAGGCATGTATAAAATAAGAGCACATGTCAGATTGAAAGGAAGGATTTGAGATACATGTCTTAGTGTACTGGCTAGTTTCAGATACAATTTGTATTCTGAAATTAGAGTTCCACATTAGCCATATGTTATTATTTACAGAGTTGTGGTGACAATCAAATTTAAGTCTCATTTTGTAACTTAAGCACAGTTCTGGTTTATGTTTTGGTTCAAGGATACATAAAACCTGGACTTTATGTATATTTAACAATCTTTTGAGTTTATCAATAGATGTATCATGGCCCCTTAGATTCCAAACTAGCATTTTATTAGTAATGGCTTTATCATTCATGTTAACTGGCTGGAATTGCTTTTCGAAGTGAATCTTAGATTCATTTTGTTGAGTTTATTAAACAAAGTTCTTTTCCTTGTTTTGTTTGGTGTTAGAGTTGGGAGATTAGGGATAGGTCTACTTAACTGCTCCAGCTGTAGCTCTCTAGTAGTTGATTCACAATTTTCCCCAGTCTGATTCTTTCTCATTGCTTAGGAGTTTGAATCTGTTTGAGTTTTGAGGGTTGGACCTGCATGAATGAATGAACAAATTGTTATTATCATGATCTGAGGCAAGGGAGTTTAGAGATATGTCCGTTATATCAGCTTTGGCATGTTCCAAACAGTTGGTTGGTTTTTTTTATTAAGACTGATGTAACCTCCTCAGTAGTGTTGAGATGGTCCAGCACTGTTGTATGCATTATGTTCTCGGCAATATTTGGGATAAAACTTGGATTAGTACCAATAATTGGATTTGGGGTTTTTTCAGCTAGGGTTATTTCAGGCTGAGTATCAACATCCTTTAGCTTCTCTTCAATGGTTATACCCGATCCCTGACCAGATCTGTCATTATCTTTTTCTTCAATACTACCCAATCTATGATCAGTACTTTCAACATTTTCCCTTTGTTACTACCCAATTCCTGACCATTTATATCAGCTTTGATAGTCAGGTTTTTGGTTTGGGCTTTATGTTCAGCAGGGTGTTTAGAGGCTAATTCAGGGTGTTTAATTCTGCATTTCACAATGGAGTGACCTATCTTCTTATAGTGGGGGCAATATTAGGGGAGATTATTATACTCAATTGCATATTTTTCATTTTCAACCATTGAGCCTAACCTAATATGAGTGAGGAGCGGTGTTTGAAGGTCCACCTCAACACATATTTTTAGAGCAGATAGTCTCGTAAGCTTCTTCGTTGCCTAGTCCATCTTTATGTTTTTGCCAATCTGGTTGCCAATAGTTTGAATTGCTGGGACGTTGTAGTAGTAGAGTGGCACGTTTCTGATAATGAGCCAAGCAGGGACAATTGAAGACTCGTTATTTGGCTTGAAATCTGGTGTCCAACGTAGAACCCTCATTGTGATTCCATTGAAAGCACATGATCCAGCATCGTTGGAAGTCCTCCTTATCCTCGAAGCGTATCAAAAGGAAGTCCACTGCTCCTAATTGATATCGGTCGGCGAAGCCCACAGTTTTGAAATCAGCCTCGATTCTTTCCATGGATGGTCTTCCTCTAGGGAAGTTCCCAATTAGGGCATTTGAGTAATGGCTTGATAGTTGTTGGATTTCTTCCGGAGAGTAGAGTACTGAAGAATCCCCTTTGAATTGAAGGGTGGGGTTGAGGTTTGGTGTAGAAGGTAGGGTTGTGGTGATTGGGGGGCTCTTCGATTGCAATGCCTGGGCAAAGTTTCGATTAGCCGCCATCGCGGCGGTGTGATTGATCAAGGTGAGTATGGTGTAGGGGATAGGTGATTGTAGGTGGTGGCAACATTACCGTTACGGTGGAAGTGTGGTAGTGTTGGAGGAGAGAGAAGAGAGAAAATGGGGAAGACAAAAAGCGAATGATCAATGAAATATGAATAATTTTTTCCTAGTTTATACGTCATTGTTTTAGATGTATTCCAAGGATGCTTTTGTTTAGGTTTTTTGTGGTTTCTTTCAGGTTGTGCTACTTCACTATGGACTTGACTCTGCACTCTCTTAAAACCAGCTTCAAGATTAGTTTGTCTTGGTTTATTATGACTGTATACTTTCACTAGTCATAATGTACTTGGTAGGTGGGTTTGGTATGTAGAGATTTGAATTGGAGTAATGGTGGTATGATAAATCTATTTGGTTTGTGGCTCTATGGTACTTCTTGCCGGGATGATTTTTGCACTCACTTGAGTGTTGGCTACTTTGTGTTCTTGGTGTTCCTGAGATTACTTGAACTTCCTCAAGAACTATAGCAAGCTCTTAATTTGCTGGAGAGAATTTTTCAATGTAGACAATCAATTGTCTCTTTATTTATTCAAATGCCAACCGCTTTGTTCTATTGGCCACATGTTATTCTCACTCTCTGTGTAACATATAAAAAAGAAAAAAAAGAAAAAAATTTTTTGAAATAAATAATCGGACTCCTTCACATTAAATAAATCTATGTTGCCCCACACAAAGGGGGTGAGGCTCCCCGGTGTCTCACACAAAGGTGGGGTGAGACTCCCACACAACTCACACGAAGTGAGGCTCCTACACCTAACACGGTGTAATTGGAGACTGAACCCCAGAAACTTGCCCCAGGCCAGAATCGAACCTGGGGTGCTTGATGTGTGTTATATTGTGTTCATATTTGATGGGATTATTATGATTTTATTGAGATATAATTTGCACTTTAAGGTGTTTTTGGTGCAGGAATTCATTAATTGCGGAGAATTGAGAGGGAGCTATACATTGTACTCTTTTTCCCTTAACCAACGGTTTTTTCCCACTGGGTTTTCCAGGTTAAGGTTTTTAATGAGGCGATGTGCTCCAATGGAAAATGTTCTTATTTTATAAGACATTTTTCCAGGGATGAAGGAAGAGAGACAAAAGAAGAATTGTTGAAGTTATGGGGTGAAAAGTGAATTATTGAAGAGATGCGGATTTGAAGAAAATAAAGATATTCACTTCCCATATTGATAAGGATTGTATTATCTCCTTCCATTTAAAATTCCTTAATTGTAGGAATTAGTTATTTAGAATTAGAATAGATATTATTTTATTTCCTTATTTCTTCCATAAGAAGAAAAGTAATTAGAATTTGATTTGGATTTGGTTTTGGTTTGGTGTATATAAATATACACGGCCGGGAGGAGAGTTTGTAATTTCAGAGGAGACACACACACATATATATATATATATATATATATATATATATATATATATATATATATATATATATATATATATATATACACGGAGACCACAATATTCAGGGGGAGTGCACAGACTTAAGAACATATTCCCTGGTTTGATATTTATTTACATTAGTTATTTAATTATTATTTTGATTATGTTTGATTATTATATTATTTATTTGTTTAGTTTAATTATTATGAGTAGCTAATTTATATATCGGCATGGAATAACAAGCATTAGTTTATGAATCGTGAGGCCTAATTGTTTTATAATTGATTCTTATGTGTTCTTGATTGTTCTTGGTTTATTTTATTCTTGATATATTTAAGCCTGATCAACTTGAATATTATTGGGATAATGCTATCTAATTCTACCAATACGTAATCGTTGGAAAGGGTTAGTAAGTAGCGAGTTCTTGTGAAAAACAGCTAACTAGCTAAGACTGTAATAGCAAGATGGGGAACAATTAAGTGTGCATTACTACTTGCGAATACTTGGGTAATTGCTATATCAGGTTCTTTTCATTCTTAATGCTATCGAGGTGTGTATCTGGTTCAGCGAATACTTTCCGGAGGCATCTTGGTAAGAAAAACAATTAATTAATTATAATTGGTTAATTGTCGATAAAGTACGAAAGAATTGGGGAGGTTAAGCGTACCTACTTTCCTATAACTGATAGATGCATATGAATTGATTTATCTTTGCGCCTATGATCGATGTTTAACTAATGTGAGTTATTCCGAGTCGATTGCATTCATCATATATTTACTAGATTTTTATATCTGTCAGTTGCATTATTACTTTATATTAGTTAGTTGCATTATTAGTTGTTAAATAAATCTGAAAACTAAGGCGTGGTGGCTACACCAAAAGTGCTCTATATTAGTAGGAATATTATTATAGATTTTGCTCCGTTCCTCGTGGGATCGACTCTGCTTACTACTGTACTAATTTCATCATTAGAGTTTGCAGATTATTTTGGTGAGTGAAACGACGTTCACCAAAATGGCGCCGCTGCCGGGGAACGGTAGTTAATTTCTATTTATTTTGCTACTAATTTTTTGTTTTTTTAGTTATTGGTATATGACCAGGTCCCAGGAGCAGGAATTGATATTTGATTATGAAGTTGAAAAGACAGCCAGGAAGAATTACAAACTCGCCAGGGAGAGGAAGCTGAAAGCTGCCGCAGACCCTCTGTTTGGCCAAACAGAGGCTATTTCCGAGACAGAATCTGAATCAGAGATTAAATCCGTTCTTGATACTGTAATGGGGGACAGAGGAGAGGCAGATCCCAATGCTGACAATCCGTACATGTGGGAATTAACGGGGCACAGCGAAGAAGACCCTCCCACACCTATTTCTTTGCCAGATGCTGCAACCCCTGTGGAGATAAAGCTTGCACTGCTGAATGTTCTTCCGAAGTTCTATGGGAAGAGTAACGAAGACCCTTACAATTTCTTGAACGAGTTCATCAAGATTTGTAAGGTTCAGAACAGACCAGCTGGTGTCACAGAAGATCAATTCAAGTTGGTAGCTTTTCCGTTCAGCATGTCAGGGACAGCGAACCAGTGGTTTTCAAGCTTGGCTCCTAACTCCGTCACTTCCTGGAATGCGCTCAAGAAGCTGTTTTTGGACTATTTCTTTCCAGCCACTAAGACGGATGCCCTGAGGAAAGAAATTTCGAGCATCAAGCAGGAGTATGATGAGCCGCTGAATACATTTTGGCTGAGGTTCAGACGATTGGTGGATCGTTGCCCTAACTATCGATACACCGAGGGGCAACTGCTACAGTATTTCTACCAAGGATCCACGTCTGCGAACAAGGATTTGCTAAATACCGCAAGCAATGGTGGATTTTCAGAAATCAGAGTCAATGAAGCAAAGGAGATAGTGAAAAAGTTGATCAATTCCAAGAAGGAGTATGACACTGATGAGATCCGAATCCTGAAAAAGGTGGCACAAACAGAGCCCTCGAGCCAAGATGATTTTAGGGAAAGGATGGACCGAATGGAAAGGGTACTATCCAAGGTGGTGGATAAGGTTACAGTCGCTAGCACCACAGCCGGTCCTCAAGAGAAACCTTGTGACATTTGTGGCACCTTCGGCCACGTCACCCTGCAGTGTCATTTCGCGATGGATGAGCAAACTGTCCAGGCCAATGCAATGGGGAATTGGAATGATAGGCAGCCAAGAAGGGGCCCATACTCAGCTACCTATAATCCGGGATGGAGAGATCATCCCAACTTTCGATGGCGAGATCCGGGAAATCCTGTACAACAACCATATGTTCCACCCCATCGAGCTCCTCCCCCACCTTTTTCTCAGAATCCACCACCTCCTCTAGGGAAGTCTATGGATGACAAGCTGGAAATAATGATGGACATGATGCAAAAGCAACACCAAAGGTTTGAGAAGATTGAAACAACTTTAGAGGAGCATACGCGACAAATCACCCATTTATCGAATTCCATGAATGAGCTCCGAATGAAGCAACCTAGATTACCATCTCAAGTGCAACTCAACCCCAGAGAGACGGCCAATCAGATCACGTTAAGAAGTGGAAAGGAGCTTGAGCCACTACCTCCGAAGACCGCAGTAAAAGGAGCTAAGAAGCAGTCGGAGCAGTCTGCAGGAGGCCTCGATTTGGCCAAACAGAGGCCCCCGACAGAAACAGAAAGTGAGGTACAAGGGCATTTTGATCAAACCAAGGAGTCAAATCCAAGGTTGGGTCAGAATGATCCTCCAATTAAAATTCTTCCTCCTTTTCCTCGTAGTTTAGCTAAAAAGAAAGATGATTCTATTGATTTCCTATCTATCTTTGGAAAAATGGAGATTAACCTACCTTTCTTGCAAGCTATAAGGCTTCCACCTGTGAGCAATTTTTTGAAAGATTTTATTGCAGGGAAACCTAAAGACTCAAGCAAGGTCATAATGGGCGAGTCAGTGTCAGCTGTGATCCAGAAGAAAATGCCTAAAAAGTGCAAGGACCCGGGTATGTTTTCCTTACCTTGTTATATAGGAGATAAGAAGATCAATGCTGCCATGTGTGATTTAGGAGCTTCAATTAATGTCATGCCATTATATGTATATCAAACTTTGAAAGGGGCAGAAATGGTAAATACTAGAGTAATAATCCAATTGGCAGATAAATCTTGTGTATGTCCTGAAGGGTTGTTGGAAAATGTGCTTGTGCGAGTCAATAACTTTGTGTACCCAGCAGATTTTTATGTGGTAAAAATGAATCATACTAATGATAAGGGAACACAAGGGGTATTGTTGGGTCGTCCATTCTTGAAAACTGCAAACACCATTATTAATGTTGGGAATGGAACTATTTCACTTGATTATTTTGGTGATAAGTACACACTCAATATTGATAAACCCATGCAGAAATCTATAGATGCTGAGAATGTAAATGCAATTTATCGTACTAACCCATTTGTCCAAGATTCTTTTGAGATTAAAGTTTTGCAGGACAAGTTGGGAATTCAAATGCCTACAAGTCCAGAAGAGGAAAATGTTCAAGTTTCAAGTGATTATCAAGAAGATGTTGATACTCTTCCAGTGAGTATGGAGTCGCTCAAGTGTGAGGAAGAAACAAAGTTCCAACTCCAAGAATTGAGAGATCTAAGATTGAATGGGTTTGGTCAAGCTATGCGGTACAAGGAGCGCAATAAGTTGTGGCATGACAGAGATTTGAAGCCTAAGAAATTTGTGGTTGGGCAGATAGTTCTTTTATCTGAGTCAAACTTTCGACATATGTCATGGAAATTCAAGTCTAAATGGACTAGACCATTCGAAGTGGCTTATGTTTGGCCAGATGGGATGGTAGAGATTATAAGCATGGACGCAAAAAGGGCATTCCTCGTCGATGGTCATCGCCTTATGCCGTACTATGATACTTCTCAGGTGGCATTAATGGAAGAAATTCCATTGTGCCCAACAAATATTCATTAAAGGCATCTGAAAGTCTAGCCAAAGACTATAAACAAAAGCGCTAGTTGGGAGGCAACCCAATTTTCTTAGTTCTTTTTTTCTTTGTTCTTTTATGTTTTTTTTTATCTTTTAGGAATTTCAATTTCTCATATGATCTTAATTCTTGATATGCAGATTTGAAGTACATGAATTTGCACCATGGAGAATTCACACATTTGGAAAGCTGGACTCGCAGGGCTCCATTTGGCCAAACGGAGGCCTGCAGCAGAACCTGATTATGATCAAACGCCTTCCTCTTGATCAGGAAATTTCTCCAAAATCCACCACTATAAGTTCCCTCTTTCCCTTTTATTTGTTTTATGATGTTGTCTCTGTGTTAAACCTTTTCTCATAAGAGCTTTGCATTATTTGCTTGAGGGCAAGCAAAGTTTAAGTGTGAGGAGGTTTCTTGTGTGTTTTATTTTTATATTTTTGGAAAATAAAAAAAAATTATTTCAGTTTTTTTTACAGTGAAAAATGTGTTTTTTTGTGTTATTTTGAGTCGATAATTTGACATGAGAAAATTCTAGTGGCTCTTGATAAGAGTAACCTGCCGGTTGTAAACTTCATTGTAACAAACTTGGTAAATCTAATATGCCTTGAAGTTATTGAATGGTATTTTCTATGATTTGTGAAATTTGATTGATATGATTTTTGGGATGACGAAAAAGGACAAGTTTAATTGAATATTTTAGCCTACTAAAGTGAGGTTTGAGCTAGAGTAGAGCACTCCCTACATCAATCTTTGTTCTGAGAGATCACATTGTTATAATTGGAGTTGTTATGTGTGAAAGTGATGGAAGGCACTAGGATGAACCACACAGCTTAAATTGCCTACCAATTACATTAACCCATAGTGAAACACTTTGAAGCTTTGACTATGTTCTTTGATATGAGTTACTATATATTTAGCCAAAGCCTTGTTTTATCCTTTCTCTTGGCCCTATTATGCATGTTCTTGGAGTGAAGTTTATGAATTCATCCATTGTGTTCTCTTGAGTTGATGACATTACTGAGTATGTGTCCAGTTTGCCCAGACTGAATGGTTTCGAAAATTGAATGCTGAATTTTATTATGAATAGTGACACTGGGGTTCCGTTTGGCCAAACTGAGGGGCGTAACAGTGAAAAATGAGAGAAAAAAAATCATATTTTTATGTTGCGATTTTTTTCTAAAAAAAAGTACCAGTTTTGGACTGTATTGAAGAAGAATGGTGCTGGAAAAAAAAGAAAAAAAAAGAAAAGAAAAAAATAAATAGCACCTACTTTGATGTGATGTTGGCTTTCTCTTAATAGCCATGAGATGAAGATTGTTGGTGAATGTCTACTATACATGGATGATGGTTGAAGGAAAAAAACATGCATAATATTTTGATCGATATTGTTTGAGCTTAGAACCCTTAGGATCTCACCAATCTGAATGGTCCCTAGCCCCGTTACAACCCTTGAGAAAGACCTTCCTGATTTGCATATTGACTTTTCTATGTTATAACTTGTGAATTATTTGAGTGATTGTCCTTCATATATTGAGAGTGATTGAGTGAAACTGTGAGAAAATGTTCATTACTTGTCCGATTTTGACTAAATTGATGATTAGATTTTCTGATCTTGAACATTTTCATTTAAATTACTTTAAGGGTTGATGATTTCCAGGTGCGTTAACGTGATCCTTTACTCCTTGGCAGGGGAAAATTTATCGTTATAAGAGTAGAATCTAGAGTTTTTAAATGTTGAATTTTTATCTGTTTAGTTGTGTGAATTGTGTTTCTATTCTAATTTTTCTTTTTAGGGTCATTTTAGATAGAGTCATATGAGGGAATGAGAATTTATGAACATTGTGGATTATTGATTGATCTTATATTCTTCACTTCATACTTGAGGGCAAGCATGATTCAAGTGTGAGGATATTTGATGTGTGTTATATTGTGTTCATATTTGATGGGATTATTATGATTTTATTGAGATATAATTTGCACTTTAAGGTGTTTTTGGTGCAGGAATTCATTAATTGCGGAGAATTGAGAGGGAGCTATACATTGTACTCTTTTTCCCTTAACCAACGGTTTTTTCCCACTGGGTTTTCCAGGTTAAGGTTTTTAATGAGGCGATGTGCTCCAATGGAAAATGTTCTTATTTTATAAGACATTTTTCCAGGGATGAAGGAAGAGAGACAAAAGAAGAATTGTTGAAGTTATGGGGTGAAAAGTGAATTATTGAAGAGATGCGGATTTGAAGAAAATAAAGATATTCACTTCTCATATTGATAAGGATTGTATTATCTCCTTCCATTTAAAATTCCTTAATTGTAGGAATTAGTTATTTAGAATTAGAATAGATATTATTTTATTTCCTTATTTCTTCCATAAGAAGAAAAGTAATTAGAATTTGATTTGGATTTGGTTTTGGTTTGGTGTATATAAATATACACGGCCGGGAGGAGAGTTTGTAATTTCAGAGGAGACATATATATATATATATACACGGAGACCACAATATTCAGGGGGAGTGCACAGACTTAAGAACATATTCCCTGGTTTGATATTTATTTACATTAGTTATTTAATTATTATTTTGATTATGTTTGATTATTATATTATTTATTTGTTTAGTTTAATTATTATGAGTAGCTAATTTATATATCGGCATGGAATAACAAGCATTAGTTTATGAATCGTGAGGCCTAATTGTTTTATAATTGATTCTTATGTGTTCTTGATTGTTCTTGGTTTATTTTATTCTTGATATATTTAAGCCTGATCAACTTGAATATTATTGGGATAATGTTATCTAATTCTACCAATACGTAATCGTTGGAAAGGGTTAGTAAGTAGCGAGTTCTTGTGAAAAACAGCTAACTAGCTAAGACTGTAATAGCAAGATGGGGAACAATTAAGTGTGCATTACTACTTGCGAATACTTGGGTAATTGCTATATCAGGTTCTTTTCATTCTTAATGCTATCGAGGTGTGTATCTGGTTCAGCGAATACTTTCCGGAGGCATCTTGGTAAGAGAAACAATTAATTAATTATAATTGGTTAATTGTCGATAAAGTACGAAAGAATTGGGGAGGTTAAGCGTACCTACTTTCCTATAACTGATAGATGCATATGAATTGATTTATCTTTGCGCCTATGATCGATGTTTAACTAATGTGAGTTATTCCGAGCCGATTGCATTCATCATATATTTACTAGATTTTTATATCTGTCAGTTGCATTATTACTTTATATTAGTTAGTTGCATTATTAGTTGTTAAATAAATCTGAAAATTAAGGCGTGGTGGCTACACCAAAAGTGCTCTATATTAGTAGGAATATTATTATAGATTTTGCTCCGTTCCTCGTGGGATCGACTCTGCTTACTACTGTACTAATTTCATCATTAGAGTTTGCAGATTATTTTGGTGAGTGAAACGACGTTCACCAATGCTCCTGGTGCGGGCGTGAGCCCTGGCCACTGGACTATTCCCAGTTGGTTAAAAAAAAAAAGAATGAAGTATGGTGAAAAAAATGCCAATACTTTTGTTCGTCACTGTAAATTTTAATAATAGTTGAGACACTTATGCTCTATTTTGCAGAGCTTAGAAACTGTTTTGCTTATAAGCAAAACGCTTTTAGTGTGGTAAAGTAATAAAAAAAAAGCTTATTTTAAAAATAAAAAATATGTTTTTAAAAAAACGTAGGAGTTGGTCTCCCCCTACTTTTAAAATATGCCAGATTTGGTAATAAACACATCTCTACCCAACAGAGCTTTAATGATTTGTTTTGGAAATGTCAACGTAATTATCTCCCTTCTTCTTACTCTAAATATTACCTACATTTTTAAAATTTATTTTTGGGAATGAAAGCTTTTCGTAAGGATTTAAATTGTGTCCTAAGAGATTATTAATTTTTAGCGATAAATAATTTTTTTCTTCTGCAATACTCAAGTTTTATATTTAATGAGAATATTATCTTTATATTAGGGGCGAAATAAATTTTTTGTTCTCAATGACCTTTAGAGTTGCACATTTAGGAAAGTTTCAAATAATACCCTTATAAAATGAAAAAAATTGCTAAAATAACCCTATCTTTTAACTGAAAGTGCCAATTTAATCCTGCAATCTCAGAAAGTGTCAATCTAACTTTCGACTAGGCCCGTCAAATGAGTTAATTGGATAAACCCATTATTTAAACCCAATGGGTCATTATCCAATGAGTCATTATCCAATTAACTCATTTATTAAATGAGTCATAATGGGTTGGGTCATAAATAAGTTGGGTCATTAAATGGATAACCCATGAGATATTCATATGACCCAATGAGTTAAAATATATTATCAAATAAGTCATTATATAATTAACCCAATAGGTTATCATTAAACATTTTCTATCGATTTGGGTTACAAGTTGTTATTATCCAATGGGATCAGGTATTAAATACTCATTATTTTTTAGGATTTGAGATGAGAATAATTATGTTAATGGAAAATTTTGATCTCAATGGGTCTCATATTATGTTAACTCAATGGGAACATAACAAATACCCAATAAATATCCAAAATTACCCAATTAAAATACACGTGTAATATTTAACATAAATATTCAATATAATTCACAAATTATACAAATTATAATTCACAAATTATTCGAGTTCAATCTCGTACAATATTCGAGTTCGTATAGTATTCGAGCTCGTACGGTATTCGAATTCAATCTCGTACAGTATTCGAGTTCGTACAAAATTCGCACTCAATCTCGTACAGTATTCAAGTTCGTACAAAATTCGCACTCAATCTCGTACAGTATATGAGTTCGTATAATATTCGAGTTCAATCTCGTACAATATTCGAGCTCAATCTCGTACAGTATTCGAGTTCGTACAATATTCGAGTTCAATCTCGTACAGTATTCGAGTTCGTACAATATTCGAGCTTAATCTCGTACAGTATTCGAGTTCGTACAATATTTGAGTTCAATCTCGTGCAGTATTCGAGTTCGTACAATATTCGAGCTCAATCTCGTACAGTATTCGAATTCGTACAATATTCAAGCTCAATCTCGTACAGTATTCGAGTTCATACAATATTCAAGCTCAATCTCGTACAATATTCGAGTTCGTACAGTATTCGAGTTCAATCTCGTACAGTATTCGAGCTTGTACAGTATTTGAGCTCGAGCTCAATCCCAACTAATATTGTTCGTTAATTTCGTCGAGTTTACAAAGCCAACATATTATATATTTTTTATTTTTATTAAATATAATATAATGTACATAATATTATATTACATAATATAATAAATGATTATATATGAGGGAAAATTAAATCATTCGTAATCAAACTTGTGAAAATTTAGTTATCTTGTGATATGAAATTATCCACGGGTCACCCATTACCCAACCCAACTCAACCCACCCAAAGTTATCCAACGGGTAACCCATTATCCAATCCAACTAAACCAATAACTACAACCCAATTAAATCCATTAATCCAATGGGTCATTATGCAATAAGTTTTATCCAATAAGTGAAAATAGTATATGGATAACGGTTATCCAACGGGTGACCCAATCCGTTTGACGGGCTTACTTTCAATTCCGCTAACATTTCAGTCAACGTTTTGATGATCGGTTTTTGTGGAAAAACTGATTTTACCCTGATTTTAAAAAAAAAAAATTTTTGAAAAATGTGAAAAGACTTAATTACCCTCTCCCCTCAATGTTCCCTTTTCTTTTTCCATTTTTTCTTTGCCCCGATTTCACCCCTTTTCTTCTTCCCGATTTCAACTCCTAGAATATTTTCTTCTTCTTGCTCGTGATTTCACATTTAGGGTGGGTGAGCGGTGGTGAGACTGAGCTAGGGTTTGCAGTGGGGGCTAGGGTGTGTGAGCGGCGGTGATTTCACATGGGACTAGGGTTTGCGGTGATGGGGGTTTTCGAAGCTAGCGAGTGGTAGGTAGGTTGCAGCGGTGGGTGGATGGGCGGGGGAGCGACGGGGGTGGGTGAGTGAGAGGCGGGGATGAGCAGCATGAGGTGGGTGAGTGAGTGGCAGGGATGAGCGACGAGGGGTGGGGGGTGGGTGAGTGAGTAGCGGGGGTGGGTGGCGAGGCTGGGTAAGTGAGTGGCGAGGATGAGTGGCGGGGTTGGGTGAGCGGTAGTGTTTTCGGGTGGAGCAACAGAGAGTGAGCGACAGTGGTTTCTGGCTGGGCTGTGGCAGTTATTAACGGAGAAGTGGCAGTTCTCGGCTGATCATCGGTGGTCCTGGTGGAGCAGCGGGGGTGAAAAAGAAGAAAATCAATAAGCTGTCACGTCGAAAGGGGTATTATGTGTATCAATTTTTTAGCTTCTTAGTCAAGGGTATTTCCCTTATTCCACTTTCTTGTCATTGTCGGAATTTCATGGGTCAACGTCGGAATTATGGAGTTTGGCTATATCAGCACAAATTTTTGAAAGTTAGGTTTAGTTTGGCACATATAATAATTAGTTAGAGTTATATTAACACTTTCTCAGATTGCAGGGTTATATTGGCACTTTCAGCCAAAAGTTAGGGTTGTAAATATATGTTTCCCAAAGAAAACTAGGTCCACAACAAAATACTCGTGAATGTGCGTCACTAAAGATGATTAGAAATAACTTTTTTAATTATCACTTGTAATGATATTGATAATTTTATAGACAAAGTGATAGAATGAAAAATCCATGAATGTATGTGGTTGCGTGTACTGATATTTATATGGTAGTACAAAGGGTTAAAAGGTACATTGTACATTAAATATAACATTACAAATCAATCAGGAAAATGATTCTTTCCTTATCATGCTTTCAATATTTTTTTAACTCCATTACCCCCCCCCTCTCTCCCCCCTTAATGAATCCTAGGATTGCTAGCACCTAAAGCTTGGAATGAAAAAAATTTAAACTGAGGTTGAGGTAGACACTTAGTAAAGATGTCTGCAAGTTGAAGATCAAAATAAACATGAGACAGCTTGAGATTTGCGGAAGCCACCATCTCACACATAAAATGATAGTCAATATCAATGTGTTTGGCTCTCTTATGCAGAATATGATCCTGAGTAAGAAAGAGAGCGTTATTGTCATCACACAGCAACACTAGAGGCACACACAAGTTCCTGAGAAGATTCATCATCCAAGTCAGTTCCTCCACAGTATTGGCCATATCATGATATTTTGACTGAGTTAGAATGAAACACCGTAAGTTGCTTCTTAGCACTCCAAGAAACCATAATACTACCAAGGAAGATGGCGTAACTATATATCAACCTAGGAGTCTCTAAACAATGAACCAAATTGGCATTAAAGTAGCCAAGTAGTGGAAGGGCAGACATATTTGATTAAAATGTAATACCATAATGAACAGCACTGCGATCATAACGCAAAATTGGAGTAACAACTTGAAATTGGTCACCAGTTGGAGCCTGCATAACTGCGTGATCATTTTGGATGCATAAGATAAGTCAGAATGTGTGATCGCCAAGTGCTGAAGTGTGCTAGCCAACAAACAATAAAGTGTAGGATGACTAAACGACTTAGTGGAAGAACTGAGGAGCTGCGAATAAGCCACGAAAGGAGTGGCAACAGGGACTTCATCTGCTATGCCATCTTGAATCAAAATGTCCTTGGCATATCTTGCCTGACCAAGGAACAAACTGTTTGAAGTAGGAACGACCACCAAACCCAAGAAATATCGTAAGGTGCCTTGATCAGTGATCTTAAACTCATAATTCACATGATCAATGAACTTACGAATGAATGCACCATCATTCCCTGTAGGAATAATATCATCAACATAAACCAAGAGATAGAATAAAGAGGAACCTTTTGTAAACACAAATAACAGAGTATCTGATGAGCTGTAAACGTAACCAAGGCCAATGATGAAGGAGATGAAGCATTGAAAGAAAACACGAGGAGCTATAATGTTCAACCCATAAATGGTCTTTCATAGACAACACACATAATTAGGATACATATAATGTTCTTAACCAGCAAGTTGCTCCACGTAAACTGGTGATTCAAGAACTCTATTCAAGAAGGAATTTTGGACATCCAACTGGCAGAACAACCCTTCTTAAAGAAAAACCATACATAAGAAAATGTGAAATGTATCATTCTTAACCACTAGGCTGAAAGTGTGATCACAATCAAAACCTAGAAGTTACAAAAACCCTTCTTCGACAAGTCTCACTTTATGATGATTAAGAGAACCATCAGCCTTATTTTCAAACAAAACATCCATTTTGATCAACCACATTCACATAGGAACGAAGAGAAGCCAATTCTATGTCTGTTTCTTATGAAGAGAAGCCATTTTAGAATCCATAGCGGAAATCCAACTAGGAGCCTTGATATCCGCGAGATAGCAAAGGGGCTTTGTCTTAACAAACAAAACACTCAAAATTTCATATATCTCATAATAAAAGTTTCCTTGTACATGAGAGAGCCAGTTCTTGTGAAAGTAGTCATAGGATAGCTAGAAGTAGGTTTAGATGACGAACAAACAAGCGATGAATGAGTCGTAGAATCTGACGGGGCTGGTCGCTAAGCTAAGGAGGACAACCACTGCAAAGAGCCGCACATAAAAGTTGCAACCAATGACGCATGTGTTGAGACTGAAGGAGGTGTAGTTGCAGTAGGGCAGTCTCACTGAGCGACTGTTGACGATGGCACAACCTCTGGTGAAGGCAGGAAGATGTCATCATCAAAGACCGTGGGCGAAGAGGCTAACATGTATGGCACGAACATCTAGGACAGTAGGGGCAGTTGCTCATCCTGGGTGAGAATTTAGGGAGAAAAAATTATCAAAGTGGGCATGCCATGTTATGTATTCATTCTTTTTAGCAGGATCAAGGCATCAATAACCCTTGTACTGAGAGATGTATCCCATGAAAATGTATGGCAAACTCTGAGGCGCCAACTTATGAGGAGCATAAGGGTGCCAGTAAGGGAAAACTTGATAACCAAAAGGATGAAAGTTGGAGTAATCATGAGTAGTGCAAAAAAAATAACAGAGAGCGGAGATTGACCAATTAAAACTAGTGTAGGTAGAAAATTTATGGTGTAGGGTGTGGCGGAAAATGCATCGCACCTAAAGGATTAAACCATAATGGAAAAGCATAGAGAGCCCTATTTCTATGATGTGATGATGCTAAATAATCTATCATTTTCAGTAAATAATCTATTATTTTCAGTAAAGGAAAGACGTTTTCCTTCACTATCTCACAAGAGAAACACAAATGTGGCTTTGGAAGCAGACAAGTAACAAACAAACATCCAGACTTGCTGAAAGAAGAAATGATGTTGTGAGGAACATGACCCAATCTACTATGCCAAAGCTGAAAACATGCACTACAAAAAAATGAACCTATTACTTTGCCCTTTTTACCTCAGTTTTTTGGCTTAGCTCAAAAAACCGAGGTAAAAAGTTCTTTTACCTTGGTTTTTTTAGAAGTAAATAATATTATTGACCCTGGTTTTAAAAAAATTGAGGTAAATAATCAATTTTTTTACAGCTATTCTACAATAACCATAGTAAATAGGCTATGAAATCGAAGTAAAAGTTATTACCAACGTAAGTGCGACATTGATAGCATGGGTACGACCTAGTAGTAAAAGTCATTGATGACAAGATCGACTTTGCACCATCAGTTGATGTGACTAACTTTAATCCAACATAAACAGCGACATCATTGTTTTCACTCAGAAAAGTCACACATGCTCGTCGGCCCAAGCCCGTGCCTAAAATCCTTTCAAATAAATTAATTAATGTGATGTCGCACCTGAATTAGTGTTATGTCGGTTAAAACGAAACAATACTGTGCGAATAGAGCGCGAGGTTGCACATATCTATCATACCTAATCAATTAAGGACAATTAACTAATACAACCAGAACTTGGAATATATTATCTAAAGGTTTCATTCCAAGTTCAACACAGCCAGTCTCAAATTTGATCAAGTTACATCTGCAAGACTAAAGCTAGGTAAATATGTACATATATATATATATATATATATCGAAAACACATAATGCTACGTACCACACATGTGACATTCCAGCAAAATGAAATTAAACAGAAGACATAGAATCCTAAAAAAATCCAAACAAACATTCTTCATGTTCTACAACAAACAAACCTATGATCCATGACAATCAATGGGGTGGTGACACGGGTGAGAGCAGATCGTCTGCCGATGAACTCTTCCATTTTCTTGAGAATTAGTCTTCGACTTTTTGGTGGAAGACTCGCTAGCACCAATGCTTGACCCTCCTTCATTATCTGTGGTATCCAGACCATCCTTGTCATCCTCAGGCCCCTCATCCCCCACAGGTTCATTGATCGCATTGGCAATCATAGACTTCAGCATCCCCAATTCTTCAGTAAGATTACGCATGACGTGTTCCATGCATAACACCACGGCCTTGGTCTCGGCCATGTCCTTCAGGAGGATGGCCTAGGCCTTCTTTTTAGGTCCCGTGTGATAAGAAATTTGTTACATTAAATGAAAATGTTAAAATTTTAATCAATGCTAATTTGGAATTAACCAAAAAACTTAAAATTTTATTACCCGTCAGGGGGGTGGGAATAGTGGTGGGTGAACGTTCATAACTGGTGAAGCTGATAGAGTGACCTTGGGCTCGGATGTGGGAAACACATCCTCTAGAAGGACATTGTGATCAATCCACGTCCCTGCCTCCCAAACCCAATGCTTCAGCCCAAAGTAGTTTGTATCGTAGTACTTAGTCTGGATCTTCGCTTTCGATTTGATAGGAATCTTCTTCTTCTCTAGAATGGATGTGATAAGATTGCCATTGAGGAGTGTCCGACTCTTCATGGAGAGGGCCACTTGATGCATCTTCTGGATGATGGTGTACCCGGGGTCGACTACCTTTTTTCTCCGCAAGGTGGTAGAGCATGTCGGTTCCGTTTATCATGTACTCCGTAAGATGTCTAGCCTGGATAAGTACTTGTACAAATATATTGAACAGCATTCTCTCCTGAAGGTTGAGAACACAAAAATTGATCTGCTTTATTGGGATGAGTCCTTTCCCCACTTAAATTTTGAAGTACTTCTCCACCATTCAGTTGGGGCCAAGCGCCCCAGATGGGTCATTCTCGTCGACCGGTCGAGGCCAATTGTCCCAGCAGTACAGCTACAGAGGCATAACCTCCGGCTGATCCTTCTCAACAATTGTGCATCCAATCACCTGATTGATGAAATGTGTCGTCATCTTCATGCCTATCCCATTCACTCTTTTCTTGTAGATGGGTTTCGATTCCCTGGTGAAATTGGTGTAGAACTCCTTGACCTCCGTATCGTATGTTGGTTTATCCAAGCATATCAAACCTTCCATTCCTGACGGTTTGAAGGGTTCAAGGAAAACATTGAGGTGTAGTCGTTCCCCATCCCCGGGCTTCATCACTCTGACCTATTTATCCTTCGGCCCTGGATATTTTTGAAACGCTTCTCTGCCTCCTCTTTGATGAAGTGTATTTTTTCCCATGTTGGCGATGGAAGGGTGGCCATTGTCTTTGCCTTCTTTGTGCGTGATGGACCGGCACCCGTGGTGTCTTCATTTTTCCTCCTGGCTGCCTGCTTCATTCGGGCCATCTAAGAATCAAAGGGATGTAGAACAGTCAGTGCAACAATCAAGAACTCAATGATGTCAATGTGTTTTAGCCAAGTTCGGATACATGTCGCTAACACTCCGTCTAGGCCAACGTGAAATATGTGAAGTCGCAGATTCATGTGTTTGAATTTGCGAAATCGTTGTTCAATTGACTAAGCCAAAACAATATGCGACTAGAACACGAATGGTTCTAAAACACCTATAATCTCAACCAAAACATCACAAAGAAACAACTAACATGCCACGATTGATTAACAGAGCAATAGAAAATAGAAAAAAAAATGAAATCTGAAAAACCATCATCAAACTTCATCTGAAAATCCTTACTTTGTTAGGGTTTGTTGCTCTTTCTCTTTGGAGGCCAATGCACTATGTCCAAACCAATTGAATGTTGGTTTTGGTGCTACTGTGATATCTGACCAATCAATTTCATTGGGATTTGAATATTTTGCGACAGTTTTTTCAGGTGGGAGATTTTGGTGCGATGTCATCCGTTGGGAATGTGAATGAATAGGGTGGTCGGGTATTTATATACCCACAGTGAAATGCCGCCATTTTGTGCAACTTTGCAGGATGTGTCGTATAGGAAGAATAAGACAAGGATTGTAGTGTGAAGTCGCAGCTCGTAGGTTTGGGTCCAACAGAACGGCTAAACAATTTTTGGATTGGGCTTGGACGTACGTATATATCAAATCGATATACAACAATATTGCAATAACAATTGCTCTAAACGAGATAGAACCGAGTCCAAGCTGATATCGCCCATAATAATCACTAGACCATTTTATAGTAACAGCCCAATTAAAAAATAACTACAACCCTGGTCACAGGTGAACAAAAATCCCAAAGCCCAATATCGCTTCAATATCTTTGCCACCGAGTCCAAACCGATGCTAGATCGATGTCGCATTAGTGGATTGCTGGTCGAATAACCCAAATTGCATACTCCAAATTTCTCATGAAATATAAAAGTAATAAAATTACGCCCATCAAATTTCAACCACAATGTTCGAATTTGGCCATGGCTCCGTCAACGGAGCGGGCCAAAATTATTCATGGCCAGCGCATTAAGGAACTCTGGGGAAATTATACTATAGCCCAAACTTCTGTGGTTGTTACTATGTGTTAAGAGACATTCACCCAAACATAACGACAAATGTTTCATATGGAAGTTATGCATACTGTGTTACAGGTACACGAACCTAGGTAATCTTCTAGGTTTTTTAATAGTGTTCAATTAATACTGTAGCGAAAGGCTTTATGGGAACGAACATTTATGCCAAATATATAGAATCACATGAAATTTCATATTCTAGGTTTTTTTTAAAAATATAATGGTATTAAAATTCCGTTCTTCAATTTTTACAAAGCACCAGTACGTAGTCTAGAGTAAATTGTAGATGATTACTTGAAGTACATGATTGTCGGTCGTATGAACTTGTGGAAGTCTATGGGGGAAATATAAGAACAAATTCTTTATTACTATCGGTTATTATAAGTTCGACTATATATGGATGACACTGCTTCTTTTTGGGACAATCGGGAATCGAGTTTGGGCACATTGGCTTTTTTTATTTTTGCACTTAGGTCCCTCCAAGAAACTGGGAGATGTCGAAATGCAAAATTGTAAATACGCTTATGTAATTCACATTTTCACAACCACCATGTTCGAATTTGGCCATAAACCAGTCACCGGAACGGGCCTAATTATTCACGGATAGGGCATTACGAAATGCTGAGGAAATTACACTATGACCCAAACTTCTGTGGTTGTTACTGTGTGTTAAAAGACATTCACCTGAACAAAATGACAAATGTTTCATATGGAAATTATGCTTACTGTCTTACAGGTACGCGAACCCGGGTAATCTTCCAGTTTTTTATAGTACTCCATTAATACTGTAGCGATAAACTTTATTTGAACCAACATTTCTGCCAAATATATTGTATCACATGAATTTTCATATTCAAGTTTTTTTATTGAAATAGAAAGGTAATAAAATTCCTTCCTTCAATTTTTACAAAGCGCCAATACGTGGTCTAGAGTAAATTGTAGATGATTACTTAAAAGTACACGATCGTCGGTCGTATGATCTTGTGGAAGTCTATGGGGAAATATAAGATCAGTTTCTTTATTACTATCGGTTATTATAAGTTCGACTATATATGGATGACACTGCTTCTTTTCGGGACAATCGAGAATCGAGTTTGGGACCACACATTGGCTTTTTTATTTTTGAACTTAGGTCCCTCCAAGAAGCTGAGAGATGTCAAAATGAAAAATTGGATATGTTATTATTTTATTCATATATGACAACAATGTTGTCCTGATTTGGGCATAGACAGGTCAACAGAAGGGGCCGGAACCACTAAACAGAGATTTTTACGACAAATTTCGATCATTACACTATGAACACATATGCGGTGTCGTACACATGTTGTATGGAATGATAGATACAACAAATAACTAGCAAAATCGATCTTTCTCAAATTTCTAGCGGGAACCGAAAATTTTAGATGAAATTTTGAAATAAAATTTTCCCCCAAACCTATTTTTCATTTCAATAATTATCACCACTAACACTCATTTCCATTTCCAATATATATCCCACAAACCTGCCTTATCCATTCACTTATTCAAATGGATCCCTTCATTCATCAACAAGTATCCAAGGAATGGAGCAGCTATATTTTCAAATTTATTGAGGCACTTTCCCATCTTTTACATGTTCCTTTAGCAAATTTGTTACAATCTATACCTTCTATATTTTTTTCCTCATTCATGGAAGATAAAATAATTTCATGAAGGTTGAATCATTGTGTCACATGTTTTATACTATATGTTGTGTTGGTTATCAATAAGATGACATGTTTGTAAACAGTGAGAAAAAATGGCTTAGCTTTGGATGAACACAATATGATGTGCGACTTCGGTCATTAATTTCTCATTACGATACAATACCGAGTAAGAATCGACATCGCAGAGATGAGAAATTGTTGATTTTTACATTAATATCCCTGAATATCCAAATTTGGTTTTAAATCGGTCTCTGCGCCCTTGATATTTATGAGTCAGACGTTACATGGATACTGATAATTTACTATTGCTATATTGCGAATAATGTTGTCTACATATGAATATATTACATGTATTTTTGGGTACAGCCCAATTGTAACATAATTTCTGTTTCCTGTGAATTGGTTGTAATAGGATCAAATGGAGTTAACAGTAGATTCTACCATATCAGATGGACGGTTGGCTTCTCACCGGTCGCCCTAGAAATATGAATGCCTTAGAACGTGGAAAATGGAGGTTAAATGCAATTGTTGTTTCAATTTTATAACAACCTTATATATTTTAATATATTGTTACATTTATTTGTAATATACTAGTATGTCATAATGTTCTTGGTTTAAATGAACATTTCAGTTAATGATTCCACCATAATTGAACAACAATTGAGTGTTGTATGATGTTCAACCATTACTCGGTTTATCACATTATTTATAACATGTAGCGGCTATCGAAGACCGATTGTTTACGTCATCAAATATTTTTTACTATCATATTTTACCAGAAATGAGAGCTGACCAACAAAACTGCGATGTCGCATTAACTACCTCCAAAATGACATATTAGCGCAAAAACCCATTAATTGTTTTGCTATATCAAACAACAAAATGATGCCATTTTTCACTAATCCACATCATGAGAGGCACGGCGTGGATCCCTCACTATTTGCGATACCGTTTCTTAGTGACTTCGACATCGCTCATCTTATGTATGACATAATCTAGTACGAAGTCGATGCACTTCCTCCATCATCAACTACTATAATCCTTTCATCGACTTCACAAGGTTCATGATGTTGATGTCGTAATCAACAAACTCGCAACTGGGGTATGATAACATTGGCCGTTTGCCAAGGTGTGACGTCCGTCTCACTTCATGCTGACGTTGGTCCCGAAACCGAGGTAAAAGGGACTATTTACCTCAGTTTTGAACCGAGATAAAAGTATCTTTTTACTACACTCACATTTATCTCGGTTCTTCAGGGGCTGAAAACCAAGGTAAAAAGCATTGAAAAACCGAGGTAATGCTATCTCTTGCAGTGATGTTGTAGACATACTCGACGCAACAAAAATGGTTAAAAGGCAGTACAACTATAATCCAAAACATATAAGCCTCCATCACAATGCCCTTTGCGACTAAGTAGTAACCTTGTATGTAATAGTGAAAGAGGAGCAAATGACAATATTCATATTTGAGTCAACTTGCTAATAGACACCAAATTTTTAGTAATTTATGGAACAACCAAAACATCAGACAAAACTAAGGAATTATAATATAAATTTGAAGTATCATGGATGTAAAATAACTACTTGTCTTTGTAAACTACTTTTGGAATGAAAATTAAATTTTTTTTATAGTGATTACTACTGCATATTAATTTTAATACTTTTACATTATTGTATAAATAATAATATAAATATAGTTTGTCTATAATAACCGTAATATTTATTTTTAAATGTTAATTTTACATTACTTTTAGCTAATCTAGTAATAATATATACCGATATGAAATGTGGGATGGAGTTTATGTAGTATAGTCACTAAGGGACATTGGCCTATTAAAGGAAACAATCTAAGGTTGTTCATTTGAATTTTTAAGGAACCACATTCTGGAAGAGATTTCGAACTCGGAACCTCTCTCTGAATCTAACCAGTAAATTCTGGAAAAGGCTCCAACAAATGTGGATACTGAGCTCCACAATAACCTATCTAGGTTTGGGTATATCAGTACACCGAGGAGGAGTGATGTGAAGATGGCTAATAACGTTGCCACTGGGTTGGGTGGTAGGAAGAATGGAAAGGCTTAGAGTTATAGATAGTTTTGCTAGTTTGATGATTGAATATTTTCATCAAGACTCTGTATGTTGTTTGGTATTGTGTATTTGGGTGTGGTTTGTGTTTAGTACATTTCTTTATAGCATTTTATTGTGTTTCTATTCCTCGAGGTTGTTATTTCTCAGTGGCTTAAAATTGGAATTTGTGTATGGGATCAGTCCCTCAGTTGAGACTATTAGTTAATGGGGTGATGATATTAAGATATTCTTTAGAGCCTTGTGGCTTAGGGCTGGTGGTTGTGCACTTGGCTTGTGATTTTCCAACTATTTGCAAAGTCGTGTACAAGTTCCCATGACCATGCCAATGTAGGTTTCGTTGAGCACATGTTTCGTTGAGCACATCCATTGACATGTATTTCACATATGGATTAAGATTTGTGGTTTAGGCTAGATTGGTCCTTAGAGTAGTATAGCTGGGTTTTGCATAGGAAGGCTAGGAAATAAAGAGTTGTCACTTATATCACAGGCTGGGGCTCTCCAGGCGAATGCAAAGTTGTGATTTATCTTCCTGTTCCACCTATGGTTTTGGGGCGATCTTAATTACTAATATAGTCTGCAAGTACATGGCCTCCTTATGTCATATCAATTGACAAAGATGGTGTGCAGAAGATTAATTAGATATGGGCTGTAATGTTTTTGTGGATTGGGCCTGGGCTTGTAGATAGGGATGCCACATATGAATGGATTTTTTTGAGTTTTTGAGAATAATTTTGCATTCCATTTACCCATGCTGGCGATTCGAGTAGTCAGGTTTTAATAGATCATGTGAGCGTGTCTTTTGAGGGTTTTAATTATAAAGTTCTTTCAATTTCCTAAGGCTAGGTTATGCTTGTAAAAGAGATCATCGTTAGATGGTAATAAGGTAAGGTGATACTTTAGAGGTATAGCTTTTAGTAGGGAATGTATTATGTATCTTATGGTTTTGATTTGTTCGATTTGGATTTTGAGGCTATCCGTTGTTTTGGTTGGGCACATCACCGTTTCTATGGTGGTCTTGGTTGGCTGGAGTGTCTGCTCCACTTAGTTGGGGTGTAAGCCCGGTTGGATGTATTGGCCCGAGGCCATTAAAACACAAAATAAGTGTTCTTTACTGTTTATTAACTTGGTTTGGATGTGTCTATGTGTTTTAAGTTATGTGTTCTATGGCTTTATCTAGGATTGATGGATGAGATTAGTGTATATGGACGCAATGTGGATGATTTCATCTTATCATAATCTCAAAAACACTATATATGGGCTCAAGGAGGAAATCACTTGGGATTAGTGCCCTGGTTTTCCTGGGGTCGTACATGGAGGGGGGTTGGATTTCTAGTGCGGGCAGCGAGTTTGTCTTAAAATTCACTGCATGTATTCCGCAATGGTAGGTTTAGGTGTAAATAGCGTGATCTCTTCGTTCTGTATGGAACACTTTAGCTACCGGGTTGGAAGGATGGTGCCCCATCACTGGGGGCATTAGTGATAGAAAAATAGGAGAAGGAGAATAAGCTACCATCATATTCCCCCTAGGGACCCTTGTAGCCTTACTAGCATGTACCTAGGGTTTTTAGTTGGTTTTTTTATGTAATGGGTTCTTAGATTTGTAATTTTCCATGGGAAGAGTTTTTTTGGAAGGATTTTTTCATTGTAACAATTGTGTAGGTTGAGATTTTTTTAAAGAACGTGTTTTCTCGATTCAGATCTAATTAGGTTTCGTTTAAAATTTTACCACGGATACTGCATTTTTAGTATCTGGTCTGCGTGTTGATATGGGTATAAATCTGCCAGATATCCCTCTTTTGCAGTTGTTTGTGTATGAATAGTGCACCTATTTTCGTGCATAAACTATGTTTACCTCTATGTCTTCTAATACAAGGGAAAGTATATCATAACATTTTATATTATGCACGGATCTATAATTATGCGAAGTGCTTGTTGCGTGGAGGCGTACCTTTTAGGTAACGTACCTTAATTATGCGAGGTTGTTTGGCTAGGAGTGCAATGACATCTAGGTTGTTACTCCCATCTCTTTGACATGTTGCGTTGTTTTATCCTATCCTCGACTGGTGGAATGTACATTTATCCTTTCCTCAGCTTCTTTGACTTAGCATGCTAGGCTTCGCACTCGTGTTGGCTATCTCGGCCTGATTGCAGGGCTTGCCACCTTGTGCTAATTGCTATGATTTTCCTCCGCCATGCACCTATTTTGTTGACGGCGTTATAACATATCTATTGTGGTTTTTTCCTTCATGTGGTGTATGCTTGTGCACCGGTTTTGTATGGTTTTCAAAAGCTAGAAGAAAATTTTTTTTGTCCCCATAGTCAATGCCACTGATGCAGGGAATTCCTTCCGGGTAGAGACAAACCTTAGGGCTGGTTGGCGGAGCCACGCTGGTCCGGATGCCTGCAAGGGAATCCCTAGGAATTCTCGAGGAGAAACTACGATGCTTAAGTAAGTCTAGAGATCTTTATTGAGTGAGATCTAATGAAAGCTTCTTACCCTCTCCAATGTTCCGTCTCTCTATATATAAGTCCATTGGTTGTGCAATCATGGTCTGTATTGTATCCATCCTCTACTGGATCATGGTCTAGTGGGGGATATCATGGGGGATGTCATAGGGGATAGCACTTTTGCATTTTTTTGAGCTTTTGTCTGCTTACCAGTGGATTGGGGAAAGTTCGCTCTATCTGTGAGGCTGATCGGTTGTAACGAACAAGGCTCTAGGTTTGGGATTTCGCGGGGCCATGTATATATATCACCACGATTAGTTAGTTCGTGGTGATGCAACATTGTTGGCCTTTGTGGATTTAGCGAATTGGTTTGGTCTAGTGAAACGACTACTTCACGTACATTTTTTACTAACCAGGGCTGGGTATATCATATATATACCAAGTGTCCACCTAGTGTGTTACCTTTAGTCTTATATATGTAGTCTCTCTTCAGTTGATCCCTATTTTTTTGGATCTTTGGGTCATGACAACATTGTCACCAGAATGCTTAAATCGTGTATGACTATAATTTGTGGAATTAAATTAAAAATTGTGTGAATATATTTCATTGATGTTCAAGTCATGGTATCCGTGAGTATAAACTTGTACGATTTTCTATGAATGTATTAGTCGTGGACTTCATGGTCTATGTATAAACCACATATACAGAGAGCAAAATAACACAACTCAGTAGAGGCGGATGTAGGCGGGGTCTAGAGGAGGCTCCAACCCCCGCCAGGATAAAATTTACTGGAAATATGGAAGTAAATATTTTTTTAAACATATTTATCTGCTCTTCTAATATAAAGAAAAATTGGAATCTATTTTTTTCTTTACATATCAGTACTCACCATACATGTTTTCTGCCTCCCCCATGCAACTTAGTATCAAGAAAATAATGAAACCAATGGGATTAGTGGTTTAGTTTTCAATGCAACAGGTTTCTAACCATGTTCTGTTAGCAGTAAATGTATTTTTTTTAATTGAAACCATCCGAGGATGGGGGAAATTATATTAGGCCTTCCCGACCCATATAAAAAACAGAAAAAAACATACAAGTAGGTTATGTGGTTATCGTAGTTGATCTATACAGACGTGAGCCATCAGCTCTTGAAGCAACCCTTATTGCTTCCAAAATGAGGAAAGATATGAAACCTATATTTAGAGGATTCCAAAAGCTGTTAAAACTGTTTGTAGGATCGTCGAACTTATTAGTGAATCGTACTTACGAAACACAAGACAGTCAGAGTTCCCACATGTTAGCAGTAAATGTAAACTAGATAAGTTTGCAGTATATAAGATCATTTGGATAGCGCATGGAACATAATTTTCTTTTGTATATAAGGTAGAGATTAAAAGATAGTTTCCTGGCCAATATTACCTTCACATAGGGGTGAATATACTGCAGAAAACGTAACCATATGTACTAATCATAGCCATATTATTGTTTCATTTTGGGTCGAAAGTATTTTTTTCGACTATGTAAACCACCTCAACCAACATTAGTATAATGTGTTCTGTTTTAATTTAAAAGCGCTCGATTTAATATTGGGTCATCCTAAAAAAATGTCATACTAATGTGGTGTTACTATCACTCATATAGTGATTAATTGCTCTCTCCATTTTCAATGTGAGACTTGGGCTAAAAACACTCAACAGTCTCCCCATCAAACCAAGTGCCCATCGTGTCTGGATCGAGTATGTGTCCAAGTTTTATAATACGGGTCCGGGTCGGGGTTTGGGTCTAAAATATTAAGACGGTCTAAAATATTAAGACCCTGACCCAGAACTAGACCCGTATAAGCCTACCCATATATGTAACTTTATATGTTTACATAAATCACTTGAAAAAAAAGACAATTTTATTTAATTTACGTCAAGCAAAAGTATGATTACAATTTTATTTAATTTAAAGAGACCATGTGGTCAATCCCTGACTCTCATAAAACATCCAGAACCTGGAAACGAATCAAAGAGATTAACAATGTAGCTCTAAAAAACACTAAAATCCTCCTAGGATCTGGACTGGTCTCTTTTTGGAGTTCCAATTGGACCACTAAGGGCCCCTTATCTGAATATTTATCTGATTCGCTGGACCCCCCATATCAGGATCTTACTATGGCCGAGTTCCTAAACAATAAATTACTCTATACTGCCCAGTTCAGAAACCTTCTCCCAGATCAAATCTTAACAACCCTGGATCAACACTATTCCATATCCCCAGGTTATGAAGATGCTCTAATCTGGAAACCGTCAATTACTGGGATCTTCTCTGTCAAATCAGCCTACGAGCTGATCCGATCCAAGAAAAGGATTATCCCATCCTACTCCCATCTTTGGTCTAAATTACTTCCGAGGAAGCTAAGTATATTTAACTGGAAACTTTTGAATAGACTTTTAGCTTTTCCGGATATCCTTGAAGATTTTAAATTCCAGCTCCCCTCACAATGCTGTTTTTGTCTTTGTGAATCCGAGAGTATTCACCATTGTTTCAACTCCTGTCTAATGGTAGAACAGATTTGGAGAAGAGTTAATGACACTTTTAATTTGCCAAGTTGCTCTTTCCAACTTCTTTGGGATAGATTCTATTTCTATTGGAATGTATATTCCAGTTCTGGACCTGCTTTAAAATTGATACGTATCATTCCCTGTGTTGTGAATTGGTACTTATGGTGTGCCAGATGTTCATACTTTTTCGTGGGAACAAAGCCAAACATGCAGAACATTTACAAACAAATTCTCTATCACTTTAATGACACCCTCCTGGCTTTTAAACTAGATTTCAGATGGGAAGTTTCGAATACTCCTAAGCTGCTGCACAATAAATCAAGGCCACAAAGAAGTATCAGAACCATTAAATGGCTACCGCCTCAAGTTTTCAAGCTCAATGCTGATGGTGCCTTTAATGCCAAGGGAACTGCAGGAATTGGTTGTTTAATCAGAAATCATTCCGGTAAGGTAATAGTGGCTTTGTCAAAATCCATTCTTGCTAAATATGTTTTGCAGGCAGAAGCTATAGCAATGCTGCAAGGATTACACCTGGCCCATGACTGGGGAATCACAGTCCTTGATATCGAAACCGACTCAAGAATTCTCTATGGACTGATTCAACATCAACTAAAGATTCCATGGAAGCTTACGACATTGATCAGGGAGATTTGGGACCTTCTCAAGGACACGACTTACTCACTACCGCACGTGTTCAGAGAAGCAAATGGAGCAGCGGATTCATTAGTGAAAATGGCTATCTCCAAACAGGTAAATTCTCTTTTTAGTTCCACGGACCTACCCAATTCAGTGGCTGGACATGTAAAGCTTGATGCTGACGGTACTCCACACATTCGGTTAATGTAAATTCTTGTAACTCTAGGTCGCTAATGACTTCTGATGATCTTCAGGTTAGAATAGATTGATGTTTAGTTTTTATGATCATCAGTTGTTTCCACAGAGGTACGGTATTAAGCCCCCCTCTCTCTTTGTACTCACCTTTTTATTAATAAATGGGTAGGGGTCTGCCAAACCCCCCACCATCACAGGTGGATTTAATTAAAAAAAAGTATGATTAGAAACCTTTTATTTTTATTCTGAATTCAACAAGTATCTCTCATGTTTTAATTTTTTGTACGATTTGAACTTTTTGGTATGGATTAAAATTATTTTCTTGAAAAATTAATGCAAGTGTATATGAACATAATTTAATTATATTTAGGACAATATATAATCTATTTAGTGAAAAAGAAAAACATAAGGATGTTAGACCCGTTTAGAACCCATGACCCATAAGATCCACCCAATTTGGGTTTGTGTCTTATAGACCCCATGAGTATGGGTCGGGTTAAGATCTAGTTATATTTTTTTAGGTTGAATCTGGTTCCTATTAAACCTTATCCAAACGTTACCCATGCCCATCCCTACCAGCACACCACCTGACAACCTTACATTACAAGAAACATGACATTTTACCTTGGTTCTACAAAACTTTATACCTTGGTTTTTAGTCCAAAAAGAACTGAGGTAAATACTGCCAAAGTAAAAAGTACATTTTTACCTCGGTTCAGAACTAAGGTAAAAAGTACCTTTTATCTAGGTTTTAAACTGATCTCGGCATGTTTTGTGACCGATGTTGGTCCAAGCAAGAAAATCGACGATAGGATACCATAGCTGTAATTTTCTTAAGGCCGATGTCAGCATGAATAAGGAACGACATCAACCATAGCAAGAAGGCAGGCGATGGAAGAGGAAATGCTGCACCTTTGTGTAGGCTGACGTCGGTCTAAATAAGAGCGACGTCGAAGATGCTGGTAAATGACATCCTGCACCGTGGAGGCACCCACGTTGTGTGCCTACTGACATGGAACACTGACGAGAATGGAGTCTTTTTTGAATGGCCGATGTTGCTAAAAAAATTGATACCGGTTTATGTAACGTCGGTAAGGTGTCGTCTCTGCACTGGTTTGTGTGACGTCATGGATTAATCGGTTAGGCATTGTTTCTTGTACAATATTATAATATTTAATATTTGATGACACAAACAATTGTTCGTTGATAACTATTATATGTTATTTAAAATTCGATAAATCATGAAAAGGTTAAACATTATACACCAATCGATTCTTGTTCAATCAATGTGGGAAAGAATGTCATGTTAAAACCCACAAAACTATAATATATATTACAAATACATGTTACAATATATTAAAATACATAAGGTTGATATGAAATTGAAACATTAATTGTATTGAAACTCCATTTTCTACGTTGTACGACATTAACACTGTTAGGGCGACTAGTGAAATGAAAAGCCCGTCAATCGATTACTCTCTTTGTCCTATTACAACCAATACACATGCTACAAAATTTATGTTAGAATTGGGAAGTGCCCAATTGAAATACACATAATATAGTCATACGTAGACGACATTAATTTCAACGTGGAAAAAGTAACTGATCTGATTTGAAGCAGCATCGCATGCATGAGTGATTGATGTCGCAAAGTTCGAGTGATAAGTGAAGTCATACATTCATAGATATTTCAATAATTTCCTAGACCTATGCAATGTCGTCATTGTTCGGTACCATATCGTATAGGCCGATTAAATGTGACTGACGTCATACATTCAAACTGTGTTCACACAAAAATGTCATTATTGTCCACAATCAACCCTAATATAAGCCTTTTTTTCTCACTCCTTACAAACATGGAATTATCTTGGGAACACAAACAACATATACTATATAACATGTAACACAATCATCATACTTCATGAAAATATTCAATCTTTGATCAATGAGGAAAAAAACATAGAGAAGGTATGGTTACAAAATTGCTAAATGAACATGGAATGGATGGAAAACTACCTCAATTAATTTGATCCCGGAGAGTCTCCATCCTCAGATACATGTTGATGTTTGAGAGAAGCAATTTGTTTGAGCTCTTTAATTGTTGTAATGGTGTGAATGGAAAGGATGGTGTGGAGTTGGGTTTGGAAGATGTGTGTTGGAAATGGGAAATGGGTGTTATTGCTGAATATTATTGACATGAAATAGGGTTGGGGGGGGGATTTTGGTTAAAATTTTTGGTTCCCAGTGGAAATTTCAGGTCGATCCACGTCAGTTGGGATTCTATTTTAAGTTCGTTCTATGTGACACAATTGCGACGTCGCACATAAGGGCCATAGTCTAATTTTCAAAAAGTGTCATAAAGTACACCGTTTTAAGATTGCGGCCCCTTCCGTAAAGGGACTCCTTCAGTAAAAATATGAATACAAAAATGTTATCTACAAATTTGTATTTGAACTTCTACTACTTTCTTGGAGGGACCTACAATGTAAACATTTAGAAGTTCACCGGTGTAAATATAATTAACAATCTATAATTTACTCTAGACCACGTACTAGCACTTTTTGAAATTTGAAGGACGTGATTTTATTATATTTTATTTTCATAAAAACCCTAGAATAAGGAATTTCATTTGATTCTATATGGTGGAAATCATCATTCCAATAACGCTTACCTTAAGGGCATAAACGAAAATACTAATACAAATGATGGAATGACCGAATGCCCTTAAGGGCATATCGATAACGCTTACCTTAAGGGCATTCGGTCATACCTTAAGGGCATATCCGGTCATGCCTAAATCAAAATATCTTTGTCATGACATTGTGAATTAGATTAGAGTATCTCTAAATTTTCATTTTCACATCTCCCATGTTTGCGGACGAACCTAAGTTCAAAAATTTAAAACTTGACCCGTACATGGAGGTAAATCGTTTAAGATCGAAACAGACATTAATCAAATATAGGGTCAATTATAAAATTAAATAAGTATTTATAATATACTATAGAGCATTTGTTAAGGTCAATTATATATTTTTTGGTCAAATGCGGGCACATCTGAAATGCTAATGGGCTGAAATGGTGAGGACCGTAGTCGCACTTGCCGATATCGGTCATAAGCCGGAGACAATGTCAAATAGGGAAACTGAATTGCAACATCGCATTGTCCGAGTTATACCTTATGTATGCAGATTATCTATAATACATAGAGCCCATCTATGGAGCCCATATATTATACATTATGTCTGGAGCCAATCTACAATAACACGATGTCGCGATGATGTCGGTAGGCTATCAAATTCAGCAATAGCGGTACAGATTTGTACTTAACGAGGTGGACAACACAAGGTCCCAAAATGACGTTGTTTCAAAACAGCTTTAAATAAATGGTCCCCCCGAATCAGTTCAATCTCCCCATTTGTAGGTTTCCCGCAAATACAAAGAGTCTCTCCACCCTTTTCCTCTTCTCCTTTGACAAAGGTATGAAATTCTACTCATGTAGTGCCTATGTTTTTTAATTGTTACCTCACCTTGGATAATTAATCTATGCTTTTTGTATGAGTTGCATTTTTGGATATCTAGTTCTTATTCAGAATTTTTAGAGTGAGAAGTTTTCGTACACGTGAAACTAGGTAATTAGTTCTTCTTTGTGTTAGGACGTTGTTGTGTAATTTTGTCTCCTTAATGAATGTTTTGTTGCTGGGTTTATTTTTTTTCCCGTTGCTTTCTTCGACGCATGCGAGCTCAGTGTCCAGTTACACGTCATTGGATTTATGAATGTGATGTCGCACGTTCTTATTTCAAGTTGCATAAGCCATCATAGTTGTACTGATTTATACATTGATATTACCAATGTCCTAGCGACTTTGCATGTAGGCATTTTTTCTTAACTGAATGTTTATTTTTGTGAGCTCATTTTGTTGTCGGTCATGAAATCGGTTTGGCCGAGTAACCGGCGACCTCGGCCGCATATGTCGATGGTACCTGATGAGACGTCAAATACATGTATTTTCCAAAGCATTTAACATCTCTTATTTCATATGTGTTGATAATTATAAATGACGTTGATGTGTTAATAATTGCTAGATGGATGTGATGATTTTGAACTCGTTATCATGTTTGTTTTAGGTAGCAAATGAGATAAGTCTATGAATGCCGATCATTCTTGACTAATCTTGTGTAAATGCATGAATTGGTTAAATGCTTAGACACAGTGTAGTGTTTATAAGTGTTGCCAAGCTTGTTGATTCTTTGTTCTCAATGTCATAAATGCGATACTTTTAGTCGTGTTTTGACTAAGAGAGTCATTGGTGAGGTTTGACAAGAGATGTTGAATTCACTCTTGCCAACTACTATCTAAGAAGGATAGAAGATTTATCTTCACAACAAGTAGTTACGATAGTGAATAGATTGTTTCACTCGTTCTTGAACCCTTTTCTATTTAGTATTCATGTGTCTTAATGCTATGTTTTACTTCATTTATTTCATGGGTTGTTTGAGAATAGGAAGTTTTTGTAGAATTGAAGTGCTAGGGTGTTAGGAAAGTGACGAATTCCTTAGCTCTTTGGCATAAAAATCCAAGAACATGAACTTAGAATTTTTCGTGCATAAAGGCTGTGATTCTTGCTAAATAAGTATATTAGTGTGGATTTTTCTCATATTTATCCTATAGATGCAATGAAATGTTGAACCTTGAATGTGGTTTGTTCTAAGTTTAGCCTAATGAATGCTATGTTTGGTTAAATGACTATGTCTTTGGTAGAAGGCTTGTTATCAAATCTATGGTCCTTCGTGTGAAATGTCTTTGATGAAATACCCCTATGGGGCTCCTAGAGTGATTGTCAATGAGGTTTACAAATGGTCGTTCTTTGTCTTTGCAAATTACTATTAAGAAGGAATGAATGTTGATCTTCGAATGGGAAGTGATGACATTCCCCATAGGTAACAAATGTGATAGAATGAATGAATTGTTCAATGATCTACATGAGGTTTGGAAGTGGATATCAATTTCCCCCAAGGCTTTATCTTTTGTAGTTTTTACCCTTTTTTCTTAGTTTGTTGCATGATTAGCATAGTTACTTGACTTTGTTAGTTAGCTTGTCTTTTAATTTCATAACTTAGGAAAACCAACCAACCAAAGTCCCCCCATTTACTTGCTTATATATATATATATACACTTCTAGCCTAATATGAACCTTATATGTTTAAACGCTTAAGAAAATTCCTCTTCTTCGTGGATGACCTCGATTTGCCACTATCTACTTAATTGTATTTAGTAAGCATAAAGGGATTATAAATTATAATTTTGAGAGGTACGACGATGACCTCCCAGTATCACTGGTTTAAACCGATGTGTTCCCGCGAGACAGTACCGACTTCACACATTTTTGTTATAAGGATACTTTAACTTAAAGATATTGTTCACTTCATATACATGACTAATGACTGATGAAGGATCCTCTAGGCGCCCATTTTTTGAGGTATTATACCATTTTACACAATATATATACTAATACATGTGCACAGTATGCACACTATATAAATTAATTTCTATTTGTATTAATTATACAGTTCTCCGCGCAAAGGAGAAACCCTGAATCGATTGTGCTCAACATTGAAGACCATACAACGGCTCCGGAAAACCCTCATGTCCACTGGAACTTGAAGTAGCAAAAATTTGGGAAAAACTCAACTTTGGTAAGGATTAAAACTTGCAAATAATTAAAATCATGAAATTATGTGATTTGCAATTAATACTATTTGTTTATAATTGCATATATTTGTTCATAACGAATTTTTTTTATTTCTGATTAGTACATCATGATTGAAATTGTACCACTTCTCCTGAAGGCAAAGACCCTCATTGTGATAAGGTACTACGGGAAAGAGTGGCGCATGATCTACTCGGGCTAAGGGAAGATCAAAGCCCTATTATTTCCGAGTTTCTTTCCGACAACAACATGCGCATTGGGGACACCTTGTTCTTCGAGATCATAGAAGCTGGGGGGCTGATTGTTGTCAAGGTTATCATATTTTGAGAGGTTTGATTTTCTTGTAATCTCTATTCTAATAACGGTACTTAGACATGTATTATTAATATTTGAATTATTTTATACTAATTAATTTGTAAGGGGATTTTCTTGAAGAACTTTTTTCTATAATTTTACTACCATTTTTTAACAATATGTAATTGTCTATATGTGCATGATTTTGTAAAATATTTCAAACCATATAAAATGAAATGGATGTTGTGGTTTTTTCTATTAATTAAACAACCATTTCAAATTGTAACATAACAAAACGGACCTTATTAAGTTTTTGAATAAAAAAAATTAACAAAAGTCCTTGTCAATCCTACTCAATGATAACTTCTAAGAGATCTATATTTAAATTTATGCAACGTCCATCATACATCTCACGCTCTGTCGGTGATGTTGACAGTTAATGCGATTTCGGCGACAATTTTATTACATGAATGCAACTTCGCACAAACATCGGTAAGATTATTTACCTTGTTTACAAAATTTTTACTTCAGTTAAAATAATTACCAAGGTAAAAAATCTGATTTTTACCTCGGTTTTTTTATAATCGAGGTAACTAATATCATTTACTTAAAAAAACTGAGATAAAAGAACTTTTTACCTCAATTTTTTGAGCTAAGCCAAAAAAACCAAGGTAAAAAAAGTGAAGTAATATGTTCATTTTCTTGTAGTGTAGATTATGATGTTAATATGTAATTTTGTTGGTTGTATGTAATCTTTAAAATAAAAAGAAGAAAGAATAATAGTAATCACACAATTTCGTCACCACGTGATTGTCACTGATATATTTAATAGATGTAAGTTCTACAATTATCTTGCAAAAAACAAAATCTAAACAAAATCTTATAAGACGGTTAACACTTGCAAGTTTACTAGTATCTTGTAAAAAATGAAAGTCAAAACAAAGTGTTTAAAATGATTAACAAACCTTTTAAATATGCGAGCTAATATATATATATATATATATATATATATATATATATATATATATATATATATATATATACTCCCTTTGTATCCCACTTCATATTATTTAATTTGACTTTTGTAAGTCAAAATTATCCAACTTCGACAATTGAATTCTATTATTGTATATGTAAAACTATTATCAAGTTATATGTTGTTGGATTCATCCTAACATCTATTTTTTAATTATTATTTTTTTTAGAATTTTTTAACACATATAAATAAATATATTACTATTTAAACATTGATGCAGTTGACTCCCAAAAGTCAAATTAAGCAATATGAAGTGAGACGGATGGAGTATATATATATATATGTATATATATATACTACTTTTAAGACTATTATTAGCTTGCAGAAAATCAAAGTCTAAACAAAATATTTAAAATGATTTAAAAATATCATAAACATGTGAACTAATATATCTATTCTAGTTGTAAGTCTCTCTATATCTTACAAATCAATGAAAGTCTAATTAAAGTCTTTAAAACGATTAACAAACATTCTAAACACGTGAACTGATATACCTTACTAGTTGTAAGTCTATTTATATCTTACAGAAAATGAAAGTCTAAATAAAGTATTTAAAACGAGTAACAAACATTCTAAACACGTGAACTACTATATCTTTACTAGTTGTAAGGCTATCAATATCTTACAGAAAATGAAAGTTTGCATATAATTTTAAAACGATTAGCTAACATTCTAAACACGTGAACTAATTTATACATTTGTTACTTGTAACTTCTATTATTATATCATAGAAAATAAAATTCCGGAAAAATCAATAAAGCGATTGACTAACATGCTAAGCACGTGAAATAATTTATACATTTGCTTATTGTACATTCTATCAATATCTTGTAAAATAATTAAGTTTAAACAAAAATTTTAAAACTATTAACCAACATTATAAATATATAAAGTAATTTATGTATTTTAAAATTATAACTTGTATCATAATTTTAAAAATACTAAAATAAAATATTCAAAATATAATTTTTAATTAAATACCATAACTTAAATAAAATTACTTGTCAAAGATTTCGCCTTTTAAAAGACGGTATTTTCATAAAGCATGGAAAAACTAATGTTTAAAGTGCGAATTAGAAGAAATGAAGATAAAATTTTTGGGTTGCATGAATTGGGTTATAAACTTTATGATTACTACACGTTATATAATAAAATATTAATATTGCCTTTAAATTTTTATTATTTTAATTAAACCACCTATTTCCATAATCCTATGAAAAGATAATTTTTCCCAACATTTTACCTTCCTAAAAAACAATATTCACCAAAACAGAAGAAGAGGCAAGATGGAAAAGACACGTGCATCATTAGTAATGAGATTTATTTTAATCTTTCCCAACATTTTACCTTCCTAAACCCTAAACATAAAGCAAAAGTTAAATGGCTGAAGGAGGGTGATAACAATACTAGTTTCTTTCATAACACGGTTAGAGAGAGGAAATGTAGTTTAAAAATTACAAAAATTAAAGGGAGTAATGGACAGTGGATTGATAATGCTCAAGAAATTGAGACTGAATGCATCCATTATTTTCAGGACCTCCTAACTGAGCACAATTTCCCTGAAAGTGATATTCCCCAAGCAAGGGATATTTTTAAACATCATTTCTTAAGTCAGATCCCACAGTTGATCACACTTGATGACAATGAAAATTTACTACAACCTGTATCAATTGCTGAACTTAAGAATGTTGTATTTGGACTCAATCACAAAAGTAGCCCCGGTCCGGATGGTTTTACTGCAAAGTTTTATATAAAGTCTTGGGATATAATTGCTAATGATTTATTATCAGCTGTACAGGACTTTATATCATTTAATAATATTCCAAGGGGGATTGGTAGTACATGGATTACAATTATTCCAAAAAAAAAGTACACCTACCTCTTTTGATGACTACAGGCCGATCAGCCTTTCTAATGTTATAAATAAGATCTTCTCTAAGATTCTAATGGAAAGATTGAAGCCTTTAATGTCTAAACTTATCTCCAATCACCAAACTGCTTTCCTAAAAGGTAGAGATATTGCTGATAATGTTATCTGCCTTCAGGAAATGGTGAGATTCCTAAATTGGAAACAGAGAGAACCTAACTTGATTGTCAAATTAGATCTTAAGAAGGCTTTTGATAGAGTTAGGTGGTCTTTTTTATACTCTGTGCTTGCAAAATTTGGATTTCATGCAAAATTTATTTTCCTGATTATGAAGAACTTGTCTCAGGCATGGTTTTCCATCCTTATAAATGGTAAGCCAGTTGGTTTCTTTCAACCAACAAGGGGTATCAAACAGGGTGATCCTCTATCACCATTTCTGTTCAATATCTTTTCTGAAGCTTTTACTAGAAGCCTATCTTTTGTTTTTCAGAATGGTAGGTTATCATATTATGTTGTTCCAGGCAATGCATTTCATATCTCTCATCTCTCTTATGCTGATGATACTGTGATATTCCTCAAAGCTAATAACAATTCTTTGATCAGGCTCAAGGCTTTCCTGGATACTTTTCAGGAAGTCACTGGCCAACATGTTAATTATAATAAGAGTGAACTGTACATTGGAAAGCATGCCACTGTAAACAGGGTTAGAAGGATTAGGAGAATTTTAGGAATGAAGTTAGGAAGGTTTCCTTTTACATACTTAGGGGTTCCCATTTTTACTGGCAGATTTAGGAAGACTTACCTCCATCCCTTATTGGAACAGATTGAAAATAGACTGGGAAACTGGAAAAATAGGTGGCTTTCAATGGGAGGGAAACTTACTCTAATACAGGCCTGTATATACTCGGTTCCTCAGCACATATGGTCAGTGATTAAACCTACCAAACAGGTTATATTGGACATAGAAAGATTATTGAGCAAGTTTTTTTGGGGTTCTGATGATACAAATCCAAAAAGGGTATGGAGAAAGTGGGATGCTCTTTGCTATCCTACCATTCAAAATGGTCTCGGATTTAGATCAATAGATACTATTATTAAAACTTGTTCTGTCAAGCTTTGGTGGAAATATCAAAAGGGTGAGGCTCTCTGGACTCATTTGATTGCATCTCTTCCATCTTCTTCCAGATCTTTACAAAATTGGAAAAGGATTTGCTATATCAATGATTGGGCAGAATCTCAATCTAGAGTCATTATTGGTACTGGAGAGTGTAATTTTTGGACCTCTAACTGGTTGGATGTAGGACCACTGCAGGATATTTGTGATCAATTACATGTGAATATTCCTTTTAACTGTAGTGTTTCAGATTTTATTGCCAATAAATCTGCCTTGATTGTTAAAATCATTCCATTTCTCCCTGATCATGCTATAACTCTTTTATGTGATTCTAAGTTGTTTCCTCATAGAAAAGACAGGCTAATATGGAAACCGGGAATCAATGGTGAGTTCTCTTTCAAATCTACATATCTACAATTAAGTCACCATAGAGGTTCTGTGGCTTCCTTTAAACATCTTTGGAATTACAGAATTGAAAAAAAGGTTTCTGTCTTCATGTGGAAAATGATGAACTCCTTCCTTCCTTTTGACAATGTTTTACATTCTTTGAGAATTTCACTGGCCTCTAAATGCTGTATGTGCCATAATCATGAGGATTCCCTTGATCATTTTTTTAATTCCTGCACATTTACAATGCATATATGGAAACAGATTCATTCTTTTATGGGGATCAGAGATCAGGTATTCCCATCCATTTGGGATAGACTATCCTTCTATTTCTCATATAATGGTTTCAGTAGTGTACAAGTTGAGATGATTCATTCTGCTGCATTAATAACCTGCTGGAACCTGTGGAAAACTAGAAATGATTGCTTGTATGATTCAGTTAATCCTGTGATTAGTGTTGTGCTCAATCATATTAGGACACACATCTTTTATCTGTTTACTGCTAAGCCTTTCTTTGTTGACTCTGGGATTGATAGGTTAATTGCTGAACATTCTTTCCTACCTTTGAGCAAAAAACCTCCTAAGCCAAAGATATTTAAAATAGCTTGGACAAAGCCAGACATAGGATATAAAATCAATGTTGATGCTGCATGGTGCTGTCAAACGAATATGTGTGGCATTAGTATGATTGTAAGGGATTGTAGGGGAGGATTTATTGTTGCTCATACTAAGATCTCCCCTGCTTATTCACCGTTAGAGGCATAACTGAAAGCAATAAGGTTTGCATTAAGAGCAGGTTCAGAAATTAATCTCTCTTACTATTTAGAATCTGACTGTCTAAATGCCATCGGGTATGTACTAGATCCTTACAAGTCACCATGGAAAGTTTTCAGTCTGGCTGATGAGATTAATAAACTCCTGGGAGGGATTCCTCTCAAGCATGTTCATAGACAAGGCAACTTAGTGGCAGATAAACTAGCGAAGGATTGTTTAAATAATCTGTCATCCTCATCGTTCCTTCATTTTCAAAGTTTAACTAATTTTGTGCAAGGTTTGATAAGATTGGACCAGATGGGTACTCCTTCTATTCGGATTGATATCTGAAACAGATGCTACTGACCGTATTTCATATTTCAGGAGGATGGATTACTTCCACTCAGAGAGCAGAACCAACTACGGCGGGCATTCTGATTCATCTCCAATTAGTCATCTTCTTCTGATGACATAAGTGATTCATCTCCAATTAGTCATCTTCTGCTGTTATGACAATTTTGCTGGAAGCTACAGAGATCATACTAGATTGAGTGATGGCTGATCTCCTTCACTGTTTTGAAGACATCAATCACGGACAGGGCTTAGTTGCCCCTTGCTGATGCTAACCACAAATACAGTTGGAAAGGTTTTACATTTTGCTATCTCCTACACTATTAGCTTAGAGGATAGGCTTATGATTTAGGTAAAGGTCTTCTTTGACTGACTTGTGTTTCGTTCATTCGATTCACTAAGAAGTTCGAGATCCGATTACCTAGTCATTAGTATTTGTAATCCTCTGGTTTCTACACTTCTCTATTTTCATTCTTTTGGAAGCAACAAAGGTTGCTTCAAGAGCAATAAGCTCTGACTGTATAACTTATCTAAGCTTCGGCTTCTTTTAAACTGGTTATTATTTACGGCTTGGGAAGGCTAATATAATTTCCCCCATCTATGGATGGTTTAATTTTAAAAAAAAAAACCTTCCTAAAAAAAATATTCACCAAAAAAAGAAGAAGAGGCAAGATGGAAATGGGACACGTGCATCATTAGTACTCCCTCCGTTTTTTTTTCATTGGCACACTTACTAAAAGTGGTGTTTTTTTTTAATTGGCACTTGCTATTTTGGACAAGTTTAAGGTTTTTACATCCACTTATTTTACTTTCTCTTCTTTCAATTCAATTTCATCCACTCATTTAGCATCTCCTCAATTCTAACACTAAAAGAGAGGTGCCAATGAAAAAAAATGGAGGGAGGGAGTAATGGGATTTATTTTGATCAAAACAAATGGGATATTGGGCAAGCACACTGCAATTAAAAGTGACAAATATGAAGTATTGGCGCGTTGTGCCGGTCCACGTCCTGGACCACGCGAGCAAAAGGGGGAAAAATTTTATTTGCACCTGTTTGGAGGAATCTATTTTCTGAAAACTAGAGATTTTACCGCCATATTATAACTTATACTAAAATAGCAATTCTTAGTTAAGTGACATCCTCCCATTTAATCATATCATCTTTAATAAATTTTGATAAGTGGCACTTTCTAATCTTGCCACATCAACTTTAAAAAATAATTTAATATGATATTATTTACTTTCCAATTCCAATATACTTATTTCTTGAAAATTGATGATAATTAATGCAGTAACTCTACTAAAAGAGTAAATTATTGGTCAAGTGGCACCCCAATATTTAATTTTTTAATATAAATATTTTAAAATATTAATAAATATATTATTTAATTTTAACTACGTGTGTAATTTCATATGTATAACCAAAAAATATTATTTATTAGAGTTATAAATTATGCTATATATATATATATATTTTTTTTTTGTTCATATATTTATGCATGGACACGATGTTTTATCTAATTGTATGTTATCTAATAATATAATTTGTTTCTGAGGCTCTTATATTCGTTCTCCAACCAAATACGCATTTATACTAATTTGATTGAAAGTAGTTAATTTTAATGATATAACGACATATATAATAATAGTATATTATTATATGAATTATTAATAAAATGTAAGGCATATATTATATTTCAATTTTTAAATTTTAAGTGTTATATGAGATACTCCCGCCGTCCACTCTAAATTGCTTATTTACTTTTTGAGAGTCAAACTTTTCAAATTTTGACCTTAAATATAAATTAATATATAAATAAAAAATATATCACGTGAGATATTGTTAGATTTGTCTTAATTTTTATGTTCCATATATCAATTTTTTATGCGACATTATTATACATAACTAGAGATATTTGCAGTGAAACATGCCCATTGAAGATTGTGAAAAAGTAAATAAGTAATTTAGAGTGTGATGGGGGAGTATATATACGCGGTACATATTATTCAAATCGTATAAAATCAAATGTGAATTGTTATATCACGCGCTGTATTTTACTTGATTATGCCCTCTATTTATACTATTTAATATACAATATGTATTTTTAATTTAAATTTATTTAATTAATATTAAATAAAATTTATTATTTATTTATTTAATACCGCCGCCGCCGCTGCTCCGCCGCCGCCCCGCCGTCGCCGCCTTCTCTTCTTCGTCTTCTCCGGCGGTCTCCGCCGTGCGCCACCACCTCCTCCTCTTCTCTTCTTCTTCTTTTTCTTCTTCGGCTCATCATCATCTTCTTCTTCTTCTTTGGCTCATCTTCTTCTTCTTCTTCTTCTTTGGCTCATCTTCTTCTTCTTCGGCTCATCTTCTTCTTCTTCTTCTTCTTCTTCTTCTTCTTTGGCTCATCATCATCTTCTTCTTCTTCTTCTCCGTTTCCCTCTTCTTCTTATTCTCCGGCGACTCCTTCTCCTTCTCCTCTCCCGCTCTCCTTCTCCTTCTCCTCCTGTTCTCCTCCTGCCGCTCTCCTTCTCCTTCTCCTTCTCTTTCTCCTTTTCCCGTTCTCCTTTCCTCCGTCCGGTTCTCCTCAGCGCTCCGCCACTTCCCGCTTCTCTGCCGCCGCTTCTCCACCGCTTCAAAAGCCTTTCTCCTCTCCCGCTTCTCCACCGTTCCCCTCTCGGGCTGGGTTTTGCTCGATGGGGACGAAGGAGAAGGAGGACGGCGGGGCTAGGGTTTCACTCGACGAGGACGAAGGAGAAGGAGGGACGACGTGGTTAGGGTTTTGCTCGACGGGGCGAAGGAGAAGGAGGGACGGCGATGGGGCTAGGGTTTTGCTGAGGACGGGGATGGTGGTTAGGGACGGGGAGGGGGGGCTAGGGTTTTGCTGGGGATGAGGGACGACGGCGGGAGGAGCTGGGGAAGATGAGGGACGGCGGGTGGAGCTGAGGAAGAAGGACGCACGGTGGTGGCGGTGGTGCAAATAAGGCGGTGGTGGCGCACGACGGAGACCGCCGGAGAAGACGAAGAAGAGAAGAATGTGGTGGCATTGGCGCATAGCAGCGGCGGAGACCGCCGGAGAATGGCGGCGGAGGTGGTGGTGGCACACGGCGGGGGTGAGGTGGTGGCGCACGGTGGCGGTGGCGCACGGCAGCGGCGGTGGTGGCGCACAGCGTCCGCGGCGGCAGTGGTGACCTCAAATTGTTTTTTTTTTGTTTTTGATTTTTTTGATTTTGAAATTTTAAAATCAATATTATACATGTGTATACATATTAGGGCGTAAACTAGTAAAATAGAGGGAGTGATATAGCGACACCCAATCAAATTGTGGATTGATTTGATGTTGCAACCAAAAGATTTTTGAAATTAAAAGTGCAAAAATGTCCGTAGGAAAGATCTTTCATCATTGATCCTCCAACGAAGAGATAAGACAACTCTCATTAAGACGGAGGCATTTCCAAAAGCACAAGAGAAAAATTACAAAATAATTTAGTACATAGTTAAGTAATGAAAAAAGGTGGTGCATATATGATCAGCTTCTTATCTCGACGAAATGTCCGTAGGAAAGATCTTCGATCATTGATCCTCCAACTAAGAGTTATCTCATCAAGACGGTGGCATTTCCCAAAAGCACGGGAGAAAAATTACAAAATAATTTACATAGTAAAGTGTAAAGTAATGAAAGAAAGTGGTTCATATATAATCAATTTCTTGATGTGATTCATTTTGTGTGCGTTAACTATTGCATTCAGTGTAATAATTGGTATGTTTTATATGTTAGACTGGTAGTATTAGTTGAATTTACATGACAAGGGGCTTAGATGGCCATATTTGGTTTTCTTGTCTAAATCCCGTGTTTTGTAGGCTTAATTGGTGCTAATGGACATCTTGTATCCACGTGCACCTATATCTTCTTTTGTGAAAATCCTTATAAGATGCTCGTGGATACTTTACATTCTATGTGAAGGCGATTATAAGATACTCGTGGATACTTTTCGTTACATTCTATGTGAAGGCCTTTTGCTAGGACGGTAGAAGATATTGAATGCCATTCGCAAGGATGGTAGAAGAGGTAGAAGGACATTCACATTAGAATGGTAGTAGATGAAGGCCACATACATCAAATCGTGGTAGTAGACGGATGGCGCCAAATATATGCGACATTGGAGTTCAAAACGACCGAGGGAGAAACGGAGAATCGTGGTCCAAGAGTTGTGCGAAATTATGGAAATAATCCAAGAAGAATCAGCCTTCAAGGCTGGTTTCATTGGTTTTGTCTCCTCGAGAACAATAAAATTGACTACAAGAACTCTCAAAACGGACCAACGGTTCATCCGTAGCGAAGGAAAGAAGTTCAGCCGATGAAGCACAAACGGGTCGGATCGGACTGTTCATGGTTGGCACCAAATGAAGTACCAACGGCCCGCACCATAAGACATGGTCTACACCAAGGGTGTTTGGCACGGACCGTGCCAAGGCCTGGCGAGGACCGCACGCTCAAGCTCCAATTTTCACTAAAAAACGGCTAACTATGGGCGCAGACTGTCCAGTTTTCAATAGCCCGCGCCGTTTCAAGTGCAAAATGTTGAGACCAGCCGGTGGGACGTGAAGAATTGAGCGGGCTACACCAAAATATTGAGCAAAATGCCTTTCCAGAAAATGGATCTCACCAAACGATGCGGGCTGCGCCATATTTGGCTCCTCGCGCTGCACTATTCATAGCTCCATACGCACTATTCACAAGTCCGCACCAAGGATTCGGCACGAAGCACTGTTCATGACTCCGTGCCAAGGACTATGCGCAGAGCACTATTCATAATCCACAATCACTATTCACAGTCCCTCTCTCACCATTTTGACCATAACTCTCAATGTTTATACGATTTCCCTCCACTGTGTATAAAAATTTTTGTCTTTCCAAGCTCTATCCAACCCACGAAAACTAAGCCCTAGAAATTCCATGAATTTGAGCAGTTTATTCAAGAAAGATTCGGCCAGATGACGGCTGCCTAGGGTTTTGACCTAATGTTGGCCTATTTTGGGCCTATCTTTAGGCCTAATCCCCTACTATACATAGGAGCCTTTAGTCTTCTAATAAAATCTATGTAGGCATAATGTATATTTTTTTCTCTCTAGTTTAGATAGAAGGAATATGAGAGTTCTCTCTCTAGAGTTCTTCTTCTATTTCCTTCTCTTTTCGTCATCTTTTCTTCTTCGTATTTTTCTAGATCCATGCCATCTAACTTAATATTTTCCATGGATCTAATTTCTAGGGAGTAGACTTATAACTTGGGGATAATTGTATTCATGTGTTGATTTATGCTTTTGTGAGATTTTTAGTTTATCATAATTATTGTGACTTGTTCTTGAATGTTAGAATTGTATGAATAGTACACTCCATTAGCACACACTCTAATATATATTCATGTTGATGCAAATATTGATGCCCCCTAGGGAAGAGAAACCTCGGATGTGCTATGGATAATAGGGTACGGGTTCGCATGGGTGTGTGCACGGAGGTCTTTTCCATGCATTGCATTTTTTACGTTCCAGCACACTAGTCTTAGCTGATTATGTGAAGTAGTCCAATGGGTCACAGGTAGAGATAGCAAAAAGTAGCAAGCTAAGGTTGTAAGAGGTCCTAGCATCTTAAATAAGATGCCTACTTCCCTTTGCCTCATTTATAGGCCTAGGGAGTAGAGCATTCATGGAGGAAGCCCGGGGGGAGAAATAGACATACAACAACTGTCGGACCTTGTTGTACTGTTGTAATTACGAAGGCGGTGTCGATGAAGGGTTGCAAGCTCACCCAACGTGACAGGCATGAGGAAGTGTATGTGATCGATCACGCCACGTGTTATGAGCACTATATTAGGTTTTTCTAAATCTCACATGTGAATGAATCGAGGATCAAAGCATTAAATTAACCATGTTACACAATCATTCCCTAAGTTTTTAGCTATATAGATTACTTGTTTTTTTACTTTCATGTTTTGTAGTTTTTAATAAAAAAGCCAACCCCCCTTGTTTTACTATACTAGCTATTCCTAGCAACTTATATGGATTGACAACCCAGACGAGGTTGTGTTTGATTGATTTTAGGCCCTAGCATCTCTGTGGACATACCCAGGGCTTACCGCTAACTACCATATCGGTAGCATAGTAGTGAGTTGGGTCCAGGATATAAATTTTATCTTTGACCTCCTTTGACCAAGGGACAGCATTCGCTCGGGTTAAGTAGCTATAATTAACGACCCCGAGTGGAGGTGGGTCACTTCTTATCTCAACAAAAAGGCAGTTAAGGGAATTAAGGAGCTTTCATTAGTACATTTTGAATGAATAAAGAGACAAAATGAAACTTCCTCCTTTCTGTCTAAAACGATTCCAAGTTTGTTCCTTAATTCACTAGAAAATATAAAAAACACCCTAGGGCTACTAAACACTCTCTAAACCCTAGGGTTAGCGAGAGAAAATACGGTGGATCACTTTTTATGCTTGGGAAAAACCACCGGAATCAAACGATTCCAATCCACTAGAAATTATAAAGAGTTTACAATGTATGTTCTATCTCTCAACACACAATGTCTCTCAACTAGTATCAACCACAAACTTTCTATCACTCACACATACACTAGTGGAAAACTCTTGATTAAATGCATTCAATTAAAGGGGTTCTTGAGGAACTGCCTTTAATAAGGATATGAGGGAAGTTCCAAATTTATACTCGTTCTCCCCTCCTGCACTGCCACCGTCACGCTGCCGCCCACCCTCATGCCACCCTTCACCCTCACATCCATCGTTGAAGTGCCATTTCAAATTGGATCTCTACCACGTCGCACACCTCCACTACATCGTACCCTACTGTCGCTCTCTCGCCTCTGCCTCCACTCCCTGTCTTCTACCTCTGCCAATTGGATCTATGCCACGCTGCTCACCACCGTTACAGAACTGCCTAGCTCGCCTCTGCCCCTGTCACTAATCTTTGCTCGCTCACCCACCTCCGCCTCCGCTTCTAGATCGGTGTAATATTGTTGCGGTTGTTTCTGTGGTTTCACGCTTGATCGATTAAATGGAGTTAGTGTTGTTGCTGTGTTCGCCAATCGATTAAAATGAATTAGTGTTATTGCTCTAGATCTGTATTACTCTAGATCGATCTATGCTTGGCTGCCGGAAACCTCAGTTTGGAGCCTCAGAAATGGGTTTCGAATTTGAAACCTATTTTGGACCCTAATTAAAGGCAAATTTTGATCAATTTCGATCAAAGGCAGGGCCAAAGAAGACACTTTTCAATTGCCTTCTCTAGTCCGATATAACCGCCTTTAATGGAGGGTTTTCCACTAGTGAGAGTGGCTAAAGCAAAAAATTGAGATATTTATACTGAAACCCTACCTTAACCTTACGTATAATTCTATTGGGCTAAACTCTCCTAGCCTATCTAGAATAAACAACTCTAACTCAATTCTCATTATAGTTGGATTTTGAGGAGTATTCCCAACAATTCCTCTCTCGACTCAAAGTCCCAAATATAACATCTTCAACACATGTGAATTGCATCTTCCATCCTTGATTGGATCAGTGTATATTAGTCTATAGGGCTAATTAAGGAACACTCCCCGGCAAGGCCCAACTTTCTTGTATTCTCCGTCTGGAATTGGCAAAGGGGTGCCCATCACCAAAGGATTCTCCAAGGAAATCCTCTAAAAACCTTCCAAAATTGGTATGGAGTGATAATGTTTCATTAACTCGTGCAAAATTCCATCGGCTACATGCAGCGGCTTACCGTATACGCCTTTATCATGTATAGTTCACACAGAAAAGATTTCTAAAACATAGGAAAAATATATATTAAATATAAAACTTTAATCATAGTGACATAATTTATAAAATGATCATTCATTCGTACCTTTTTTCAATTGCTAGGGTAGCAATGTTGAGGTTGTCGGGTTTGAACAATTGTCTATCAGATTTGGGTTTTGCACAGTTGTCCCGCAATTTACCTCAACATCCTCGGGAGAATGTCGTGAACCCTTAGATGGCGGTGTCCAATTGAGCGTTAAGTCCTCTAAATTGTCCGTAAGAACAAGCCTGGTGTGTTGGACCAACTTTCTTGTTGCTCAATTCATTTGTCTTGGACTTGATTTTTTTTAAACGAATGGACTCGTGAGGGTTTCGGTCCATCGTGGGACCGTAAGACCCTAAATGCTTTCCGGTGTGTCAGGAAACTACCCATTCCCCTAACCCGGCCCGGATGGTCCATTTTTTCTTTGGCTTCACAAAGGATGTCGTGTTTATCCTTTGTTATAAATTCCCCTTGTAATGGATCATTCTTCAACTTTGCCTAAGTGAAAACATAAATAGATAAACCACTTTTAATTCGATATAACATGTATATAGTTCAATTTAATGAAGCATTTTCCTAAAAAATTACTTACCACTCTTTCCGCAAGTAGTTTCTCTTTGGGCTTGATTTTTCGCCCTTCTTGTTTTGTCATCCTTTGAGAAATAGATCGTACCTCTCAATGTCTTCCACACAAATTGGTTGCATAGATGACCTTGCCTCATCCTCCATCATCTCTTCTGCTATTGCCGCTTGCACATCTTCTTCTAGACGTACATTTATTAGCTCAATTGCCGCTAAGCAATAACCCCCACGACTCAATTGGTGAGGAATTTTATTTTCCCTGGAAACACATTGTTTTACTCCCCTTGTACCCTAGGCGAGATATTAGGTTATTGTTAACACTATAGAAATTTCAATGTAATTAATCACAATTCAATCAATTTTCATATTCTTTTACTTGTGTTTACATTATTCTCCAATGTCCTTTTCTTGTGAATCTCCCAACTTTCGGGTTGAATGTGCGTGTCAGTTATCCATGGTCAATCACCTTTCTTATCGCTAAATATGCAATCTGTGGACAAAGTATATTTATGTTCACGGCAACTCTTTGACATCATGAACCTAGCTCTCTTTCTCAAAGCACCAACATTCTGTGCTTTGATTTTCAAAAGGCCTTTACGGGGATTAGGAAACAAAGTGGTTTGAGGATAGGGAGTATATGTGAACAGAAATTGAAGAAGAAGTATGTAGGAAAAATGATTCACTAGAGGTACCTTGCATTCCCTCCACAACTTGTCTTTGTATTCATTTGGGACATCATGCCTAGTATCATACTTGATATCTACCCTTGTTCTACCAACCTTCTCCACCAAAATAGACCATTTGGTACTTTGCTCCAGCACGCAATTGCCTAACTTGTCAAAAATCAACGACGTTAACTCTCTCCTAGCCATTCTATGTTATAATGATCTACAATGAGTTTGGTATTTTCCTACATCTTCCATATCATCATCGCCATCCCATGCCGTGTCCATTATTGGTGGGTTTACATTACTGGACAGTGACACATCGCCACGAGTCTGTTTCCTAGTTTCCATTTTCAATCCTACATACACAAATATGAGGATAAAAATACCTTAATCTTGGAATGTAATAAGTTACTAACATTTATAGGAAGATATGTACTAAACCTTAAGGAATTGAACAAATTCGATAGAAGTAAAATTTACCACTATAGTTTTACCGGAAAATAAATTAGGTGATTGAAAAAAATATTATTGCTCCCCACCACCAAGGCAACAAAACCCTAATAGTATACACAACTTATCATTAATTACCAAACCCCAATAAAAATAGAAATCATAACATTCACAAAATTCAAACCCTAGGTAGCAATGAGATGAAAACTTTGTGCTAGCTCATTCATGATAGTAATTAATAAACCATAGCTATTTATTGAAAAGTACATTTACCTTTTTTATCAATCAAAGGGAATGAAATACTCCTTCATGAGTTAAACCCACATTACATTGAAAACCCTTGTTGAAATCTAAAATTTCAAGCGAGAATTTGGATGTGAAGAGATATAGACCTACCTCATATCATCAAACCTTGAAATGGAAGATTAGAAGATGGAAAGGATTGATGAAATGGGTTTGGAAGGTTTTTTGGAGGGGAGAAATAGGGGAATGTCGGGGTTTTCAAATGAGAGTAAATGCCCATTTGAAAACCCTTTATGCATTTTTTATCCCGTATGTAAGGGTTTCTATGTTCGGAAAATGTATTCCGAACTCATAAATGTGTCCGCTCTTCTATACATAGGAGCGAAGCTATTTCCAAACTTGGATACTCTTTTCCCCTTAAAAAATAGAAAAAATGGCAGATTAAAAAGCCCCAAATCAAATTCTCACATTCATTCTCCCTAAACCCTCAAATTTAGAATTTCACACTCCAAAAGCCTACCCCAAATTTCTCCCCTACAATGACTAAGAAGAGCGCGGCCGCTGAGTTGAAGGCTAGTGATTGGAGCCATCGTCCTCTCACTCAAATGAGTGCGTCTATGAAATATTTTAGTGCCACAACCGAAGAAAGGTATGTAGCATTTTGGCATTGTTGCTTGCACAATTCAAAACCCAACATCTAGAGAATGCTAGGTATGGATGAGCCGGTTTATGTTGACGAAGTGATACAATTTTATGCAAATTCTGGCCAAAATAGCAACAGTAGGGATATGACTAGGGTGAATGGGAAAGATGTATTCGTTATTTCATATACAATTAATGCAGCCCTAGGATGCCTTTACATCACCGCCGAGAAATTAAGGCCCTATGACCCCAACGGTTCACTCGACATTTATCACACTCATGTTTGGCCGGGTATTAGCAATGCTACACCTCTTTGTCTCATTGCTACGGCTAGGAAATATTTTAAGAGGGTGGGAACCGATTCCGGTAAGGCGGAGAGTTTTGATATAAGTATTTTAACCTGGGAACAGCGTCTTGTGTATAAGTGGATATGTCTTAATGTTTTCCCAATCGGTGGCCATACTTGTACCATACCTAACCTCATGATGTTTTACTACATCATGGAGGGTAGAAAGGTAAACCCTAGTTTTGCAATCATAACATTCATGTTGAAGGCCGCGCAAACGAAGAATAAAGATCTTCCCTACGGTGGGTTGATAATGTGTATGCTGAAGAAATCAGACATCATTCCTCAAGATAAGCCTCTTCATCAAGAGTACTACGACAAGAGTTGGTTCCAACACAAAGGCTTACATCTTAACTCCAACGAGAAATGGTCACTCCATCCCGTACCTGGTCAGAAAGCTAAAATTTCCAGGAGGGGCCTTGAAGTGGAAGAATATAGAGAAGATGAATCAAGCTCCCGTAAGTGTTGTGTGGTTTAATTAACTTCACAACTAAATATAGAACTTTAATATCCATCTCACTTCATTCATTTTTAATATCTATCTTATTTTTTTGTAAACTGGTAAATAGTATATACGGTGGAACCCATGGTAGAGTCCGGAAAGAGCCCTACCAAATACGAAACATAATCTAACCTTAGGTTATGTGTTAAACCTAAGGAGCAAGTCCAAGAGGGATGGAGTGGGAGAGGGGTGGATAAGGGAGTGCATGCCAAAAGAATAGCACTCCCCCTTCCTCCCCCATCCCCTTCCAAAGTAAGCTAAGTACCAACCCAAAGCAGGATGATCCAGCAGAGTAATACAAAGCAACCTGAGAGCACAGGCTTAAGGAAGACTAAACAGATGGGGTGAGGACAGAGTCACTACCCATTGTCATAAAAACTGCTTCTACCCCTAACACTTGGGGCCTTCTTCATTTGAGTTCCTTAATGCAGCCGAGAGATGTGAGACTCGGGTCTTGAGCAATGGAATTCCTAATGCATCCGAGAGCTCTCGGGTCTTGGGTATCACAAATAGTTTGAAGCCGATGGTCCTTGTTGCACCTTGTGGGTACGAGTGGGAATCTGCTTCTACCATGTACATCCCTAAGTTGGAGATAGAGGGATGTTATTGGCCTTCAATCATTCTCTTGGTGTCGCCAAGGGTGGTTGAGTGGGCAAGGGAGTGGTGAGGTCGTGCCTCTTTCCCTTGTAAGTCCCAGCTAAATCAACCTCCTGAAGATGAGAGAATGGATACACTTTTACCGCGTGCATCAGGCATGGAGATTATGTAATCGCCCTCTCCATTTTGAGCAAATGGACAGCTATATGCTAATTTAGCACAGAGTGCAGCGCGGGCATAGGGCGCAAAAGTAACCGTCAAATCATAAGTAAAAACTAGGCTTTGGAGAAAGAGTACCGGTAGCAAAGTCCCTACTCTTAAACCTCTTGCCTCACCGTGGAAACCATGGAAACTGCGCTCCCAAATGAAGCCGAGGCTAGATAACCTCCTCGTGGTCTTGGGAACATCTTCGGGGCCTGAGAGGCCCTCGATGTGTCAAGCCATTCCCACCCTTCGAGCACAGTCACCCTTCGAGCAGAATAACCCTTCGAGTACTTCGGACCACAATAACCCTTCGAGCACCATAACCATTCGAGAACTCGAACCACAACATGCCCTCGAGGTCTCGGAGCACAACTTCGAGCACACGAACCCTTAGATCACTTTAAACAGTCCAAACCTTCAAGCCACGACCGCTTCTCGAGTACTCGAGTTACCATCGCCGTGGAAACCTTGGAAACCGCACTCCCGAATAAAGCTGAGGTCAGAGAACCTCCTCGAGGTCTCGGGAACATCCTCGAGGTCTCGAGCATTAGAGGCCCTCGATATGTCGAGCCATTCCCACCCTTCGTAGCCCCTCGAGCAGAATAACCCTTCGAGCACTTCGAACCATAGTAACCCTTCGGGAACTCAAACCACAACAGCCCCTTGAGGTCTCGGAGCACAACTTTGAGCACAAGAACCCTTAGAGCACTTTAACCAGTCCAAACCTTTGAGCCATGACCGCCTCTCGAGCTCTCAAGCTACCATCACCGTGGAAACCTTGGCAACCGCGCTCCCGAATAAAGCCGAGGCCAGAGAACCTCCTCGAGGTCGCGGGAACATCCTCGAGGTCTCTAGCATTAGAGGCCCTCGATGTGTTGAGCCATTCCCACCCTTCGAGCACAGTAGCTCTTCGAGCAGAATAACCCCTCGAGCACGATAACCCTTCGAGCTCTCGAACCACAATGACCCTTCGAGCACGATAACCCTTCGAGAACTCGAACCACCTCGAGGTCTCGGAGCACAACTTCGAGCACACGAACCTTAGAACACTTTAACCAGTCCAACCCTTCAAGCGGCGAACGCCTCTCCCTTCGAGGTCTCGAACCGGTATATTGCCTCCATATCTCGAACCAAGCCGGTATAGCCCCTCAATGTCTCGACCCTTTCCTGCCCCTCGAGTACATGAACCCTTAGAGCAGTTCAATGCCTCGAGGTCTCGGGCCATTACCGCTTTTCGAGCACTATAAGACCCTTTGAGCCCTCTAGTACAGATGCTCTTCTGGGTACAAGCGGTTGTAATATCTATCTTATTACAGGTATTAGCAACGGTTGGAAAGCTAGATTGAGCAAGTACTTCGATTGTATATGTGCGGACATGACCGAGACGCATGACATGTTGACCCACGCTCATTCCCAGCATCTCGCCTTCATGGAAGCTGAAGGCCTCCATTTAGAATTGAGAGAGGATGACGAGCCACCTAACTACGAGCCAATCTTCTTGGAGAGTGAAGATGAGGATGTCGATGAGGGTGATCATGGCGATGATGGCCGGGGGGGCATGGGAGGGGGAGAACTGGAAGCGATTAGTATGAATGAATGTATTAGATATGTATGGATTCTGGATTTCATTAGTACTTCAAATTTTGTAGTTACATTTAAGTTTTGGGAGAGATTATTTATTTTCATTCTCTTTTTTTTAATGCAACAATTTCATCAAATTTCTCATTTTTAATCCTATAGTTTTGTGCTAACAAGTTTTAGTTGCTTGTTATTGATCGATTTGTAGGATGATATAGTCCCTGAAAGTTTGAGTTGTATTAGTTAAACTGTTCTCAGTTTATAATTTGACCAAAAGGAACGATGCATTTCTCCTCAGAAATGCATCTCCTCTTTACATTTTCAGACTAGAAGAGTTTCCAAGCTTGGAAAAAGTGCATCCTTTGAAGTCCAAAACACGATAATCAATTCCGAGTGAGGAATTATACTTTGCGAATTTGGAAAATATGAAGGGCTTCAACCTTTTATAGAGACGAAGGAGTTTCCGAGCTCGGAAATATAGTTTCCGGGCTCGTGTCCTGTTTCTGGGCCTCAACTAGTAAATTGTTGGTTTTATTTTTGGTTGCATTAATTGTTTCTGAACTTGAAAAATATTCTTCTCACAATTGTTGAAGAGGCGATATACACTTTCCAAACTCGGAAAGCATATCCTATTTTTTTTAAAACAGGGCGTCACTCACAATTCAAACAAAATCCCCAAATCCACAAACCCTACTCCATTTACGAGCTCGAAATTTCCCTCTCATTCTCCCTATTCTAGAAAATCCCGCCAAAAAATCCAACCAACATCTTCTTCCATGGCTAAAGGAGGTTCCAAACGTGATGGTTCTAAGTCTCGTTCAACCGACAACAATCAAGGATACTATGCTAGAAGGTTTTTTTCCCATTTTGCTCAAAATCAATTTGATGCTTTTCGTGAGAAGGGGAAGTTATTGGATACATATCTTGTTTACTTTGATTCTTACTTAGCTTTAGGGTTGAATGCTCCCCTTAAACCTTGTAGTGAGCAATATTTAGAGAATGTGCTATCGTGTAATGAAAAAGAAAATTTTGATTTGGTTTGTCAATTTTATGCTAATTTACGAGAAATTGGGAATGAGGATTATGCTAATATGTCTGGGGGTATTGAAATCCCACTTAGAGAATGAATTGTTAATAAGGTAATAGATTGCCCATACTTGCACTCGAAAAATGTTTATCCGAGTAATAATGATGGACCTTTGGATGATTGCTACCATCGTGAGAAATGGCCTTTGGAAGTTGACCCTCCATACATTGACCCGGTTGTGTGTAGTGTGAGGTACTTTGGGAGCGAGAGGTTGATTTTAGGAAAACTAGAGACCTTTGACCCAAATATTTTCCCATGGACCAACATATTACATATGAGATCATTAATAAGATTTTGGTCCCCTCGGGCACACACTTAACCAAGCCTTATTATGTAACCCTTATGCTATTCTATTTAATAATAGAGGGTTGGAAAATTAACCCCAGGGCTTTCATTTTTAGTCATATGTTGCATTTTGCAACATCGACTAAGGTCTTGACTCGCCTGCCTTATGGAAGTTTAATCACTCGCATTTTGAGAAGTGTTGAAGGGTTGGCTATAGAAGGTGAGGAAAAATCCTTGAAGTATTATGACAAGACTAACTTCGAGAACAAGGGTTGGATGTTGATTGATGGAAAGTGGTATCATAAGCCCGGGGGGGGGGGGAGCAGAGCTGAGCAAGAGGCCACATATTGAGGAAGGTTAGTCACAAATACATTAAGAACAATTTTTTAATATGTTGTTTATCATCAACTCACTGTTTACATAATTAATCTCTTGGTCGTCATATATACTTTGTAGGCACTAAAAAGTTTTACTTGAAAGGCTTCAAGGACTGCTAAAGATAGATGCGCAAGGAATTTTATGCTATGAGGCAAAAATTCGGTTCATGGAAAAGTCTCAACGAGCTTATGAGCGACATCTCGCATCAAGCTCTCGATAGCGAATCAACCAATCGACTTCAACTACCGAGGCTGAAGATGTTGAGGACTAAGATTTGTAGAATTGATTAGGTTGATGTTATTTGACTTTATCATAGCATTTTGAAGATTCAAGTATGTGAATTTTTTGAATGATTTCTACTTTCCAAGTACTAAGTTATTATGATACTATGTTTTTATCATTCATGTTTTCATCGAATGAATCAACGATCTTAAAAGGACTTGTTAATCACTAACTTACTACTTATGCTTCCTTATCTTGATCACCACCTTCTTTTACTTACGCTTCCTAAGTGTGATCTTCCCCTTACCATCGATCCACATCCCTTCATCAAGGTCATCATGGCCTAGGAAACTATGAAGGCTCTGATCATCCTTCTTGAGCAACATTACTTCTTTAGAACCACAACTCGTGGTTTGAAATCCAAATCCAATTACCTCCTCTAACTCATTTTCTTTGACAAAAGCCTGTTTCCTTTCAACAACAATCTCCCACCTAAAATCAACAGGATCCCTCACATAGAAAACCCAGTGCACTTGAAACGCCAATATGAAAGGATAGTTCTTCCATCCATCACGACTTGTAACGATAAGGGTGAAGTCCAAATCCTCGATGCGTTGTCTGTTGTTAATATCAACCACCCACTGGCATTTAGAAAATGGGAAACACATACTAACATAGTCAATTTCCCAAATTTCAAAGATCGTGCCAAAGTAGCACTTTGAAGCATACATAGGATTTTTATCACCACCACTTCCAACATGCAATGCTCTGAAGACAAGAGTCACTCCACTATTTTGTGTGACACTCTTATCATCCATTTATTTCATTGAAAACTTTAAACCATTGATGTCATAGCCCAGGTAGGAAAGAACGGTCCCCAATGGTCTGTGAGCCAACCATTTAACTGTAGCTGGATGTTCGTCGATATGTACGTGTTCCCGTAAATATGGTACAAATGTCGAAGTGTGCAATTGAAGTACCTGAGCCTCATTGAAAATAGGGTGCCTCACTCGTATGACATCCATATGAATCTTGATGTACAGAACTACTTCCAGGTGGTTGCGGAGAATATAAAGATGGGCAGCACATAAATCTTCCGCACTAGGGCTAAATAATTTTCCATGTATAACCCCTAAACCTTCCAACCTCCCTTCACGTCTACCAATTGGAACCCCAACAGAGTCTAACTGCTTCATATAATTAGTGCAAAACTCAATGGCCTCTTCTGTCACGTATCGCTGCACAATACTAGCATCTGGCCTGTATCGATTTTTCACAAAGTGCTTGAAGATTTTTATGTACCTCTCAAACAGGTACATCCATCTTAGAAATACCGGACCACATTGTTTTATCTCACACACCAAATGGATTATCAAGTTGACCATAATGTTAAAAAAAGGGAGGGAAATACATATCCATACGGCACAAAACATCAACAATCATAACTTGTAACTGATCCAACTTCAATACATTAATACTTTTGCGATAAATAGATTTGAAAAACAAACAGAGCTTTGTAATGCACAATCTTACGTGAGAAGGCAATGAAGAACGAATGACAATGGCATTCAATTCCTGCATTAGGTTGTGACAATCGTGTGATTTCAACCTACCCAGCCTCAACTTCTTGACGGACACACAACTGCTTATGTTGGACGAGTAGACACTGGGTACTTTCTTACTACTAAGGGTCTCACAAAAATATTTATTTTCCAATTGCGACATTGAATAGCAAGGGGAGGGGGGATAACAATCATCACCCATAGTCAATGGTTTAAGATTATCCCGAATACCCAACTCAACCAAATCTAACCGAGCCTTCAATCCGCCCTTTGTTTTCCTTGGGGTATTTAACAATGTCCCTATCAAATAATCACAAAAATTCTTCTCAATGTGCATGACGTCAAGACAATGTATAACTTCCAAATGCTCCCAATATGGTAACTTGAAAAGGATTGGGCATTTTTTCCAACTTCCTTCAACGACGACTTTTGTTTTCTTCTTCCAAAAGTCATTGGATAAATTATTAACACTCTCATAAATTTGTGTACCTGATCGTGGCACTGGTGCAACTTGTGCATCTATTTTCATATTGAACCATTTTTGGGTCAATCGTCATGTGTGCCCCTAGGGAAGAAACTACATGTGCCCCTAGTAAACTGTCTTACAACCATGTTTTAATTGACAATAATCAGTGTCCTTCTCACACACTGGACACGCAAAGTGGTCTTTCCTATAATACGCAGAAAAATTCCCATGTGCAAGAAAATTATTAATTGTGCAAAATAACAACACTTTAAGAGTGGAGAAATCATCAGTCAACCCATCAAACACTCTAACACCATCATTAAACAAAGTTAACAAATCATCCACTAGAGGAGCAAGATATACATCAATATCATTACCAGGTTGCTTCAGACCTGATATCATCAAAGATAGCAACACATACTTACGTTTCATGGTCAACCAAGACGGGGGTTGTATATGACCAGGATAACCTTCCAAGAGCTATGTGTGCTACTCATGTTACCAAAAGGATTCATATCGTCTGTACACAACCCTAACCGCAAATGCTGAGGATCTTTGCCAAACTACGGGTACATAGCATCGACTTTCTTCCATTACTCCATGTTCAAAGTATATCTTGTTACATCATCCACCGGTCGGTCTCTATCCGCGTGCCAATGCAACAATTTGCTATCTTCCCTACAAGCATACAACTTCTTCAAACGGGGAATGATCGGGAGGTACCATACAACTTTTTTCGGTGTCACTTTCTTCGATTTCAATGGAACTTCCGCACCCACCACAATCACACCTCTCTTCAACTTGTACCGAGACTCATCACATACTCGACAAGTTTCTCGATCTTTATCTACTTCCCCTCTATACAACATACAATCGTTCGGGCATGCATGGATTTTTTGCAATTCCAATCCCATCGAGCATAGTATTTTTTTCCAGCATATAACCTATCGGCCATTAAATTATGCTCAAGAAGCAAATCCCTAAACAACTCGAGAGCCTTGGTCATCAACTTGTCTATCAATTCAAACTTTGCCTTCAAGTTCGTTATCTATCCGCAGAGTTGCATTCAAAACCAAGTTTTTTGAACCATTGTATAAAAGGCATGCCTTTGTCATTAATCAAAGCTTGTAACAACTCCGATTTACCTTCGAATTCCCTCGTAATATCTTCTACCATTTCGTCAAACTAGGCATTACCATCTAATTCATCAACCGCAGTGTCCTCTAATTCATTGAAAGGAGAGGCTTCCACAACTTCCCCATGCCACCCTTAAAGAGTTCGGAACCCTCTCATTATGAGGTGTTCCCGCAACCTTTTCTTCCCTGAATACGCATCATTTTTACAATCCTTACAAGGGCATCTTGTCCGCGAAGAACCATATTTAGAAGCATGTTCAAATTTAGTTTCATTTGGGTTTTTGTAACTCGCGTATAGTATATACTCTCCCGGTCCCACAATGATCTTCCTAATTTGACTTTTGAAGTCAAACTAAATCAAATTCAACCATTAAATTCTCTTAATATATATGTAAGTATATTATCATGTGATATGGTTTTAGATTTTAAACTACTCCATCTGTTTTCTTAAGTTTGACACACTTATCATATTTGTATGTTTTTCTAAGTTTGTCACATTTCCTTTTATAGTAAAAAGTACATCATTCTCAACCCCTCATTAAACTTTTTACTCTCCTCACTCAATTTTCTTCACACATTTTAACTTACAAAAAAAACACATAAACCTATGGTGTCAAGCATAAATATAGTGAAACGGAGGGAGTATTAATTTTTCATAATTTTTTTACATACGTTAAAAATATATTAGTATTTAAAAATTGAAGTAGTCGACTCCCAAACTCAAATTGAAAAGATCATTATGGGACGGATGGAGTGCATTCGAAGGCTGTGTGGAAACAAAATACACACGCAGACATTACATTAGTTACGCATAGTTCGTTTCTTTCGGGAGCAGACGTTACAGACGCATGCTTTGGTATGGGGAGATATTAGAAATTATGGTCTTTTTATAAGTTTATAGACAGTTGATAGGGTCATTTATATTAGGCAAAATCTTGAGAAAGACGGTCTTTCCATAAACTTATGAAAAGACGGGGTTTAATTCGAATAATAAAAGGTAAAAGGTCTTAGTTGCAACATTAAAAATTTAGTATGCAACATGTAGTAGTTATAAAATTTATAACCTGGTTCATGCAACCCAAAAATTTTATCTTAATTTCTTCTAATTTACCCTTTAAACCTTGGTCTTTCCATGACTTATGGAAAGACCGTCTGTCAAGAGACGCACTCTTTATATTAAATGTTATAAATTTTTTATAAATTTAAATATTATAATTTATAAGTTAAAATAAGTAATAATATATATTTGAAAGTTATAAAAATATATGATATACAAAATATTTTTAAAAATTTTAAATTTTATATGTAATTTAACAAATGCAGTATATAAGTTAAGAAATAAATGATCTGTTTATAAACTTTGTCACGATCCATACTCTGAATGAATATTTCGTTCTCACTGAAGTACGCAGCTTTGCTTTTTTTTTTTTCTTAAAACCATCCTTAGATGGAGGAAGATTATATAAGGCCTTCCCAAGCCATTAAAAACAAGACATTCAAAAGAAGCCGTAGCTAAGTTGAGATATACATTGTGGAGCACAAGGCTCTTGAAGCAACGCTTGTTGCTTCCAAAAGAATGAAAGAAAAATGAGTATCAAATTGTTAGAGGAAGGCTCTTAGACTATGTTGGAGAATACCAAACTTATTAGTGAATCTAATCTAAGAAACACAAGTCAGTCCGATTTTCTCCACATACCTAAGAGACACAACCTGTACTCACAGAACCAGAAGAAATAACTCCCCACCATGAACTCCCACCGATGGAGATTATGTAACCCCAGAAATGAAAGAAATCATCAACAGAGGTATCCAGTGTGGATCAATAATCATGTCGATTTGTTTGTGGAGTAGCTGAGCAGCTGTAGCAATTAGTGTTAGTGTAATCCTCTGTATTTAGCAAGCCCTGCAGCAGCAAAAACCTTTCCTCATCAACCTGCAATATATACAAAAATCAGTAGCATCCATTCGAATAAGGAGTATTTCTGATATGAGGTACATTCAGTAACTTCATTCAATTAGCAAACCGCATTGAAGGTGTACCCATTTGATCTAATCTAATCAATCCTTGCACAGAATTTGGTAAACTCAGAAAGCGTATGTATGAGAAGGACGACAAACTTCTCAAACATTCTTTAGCCAAAGCATCTGCAACCAGATTTGCCTGCCTATGCACATGTAGTATAGAAATTTCTCCTTGCAGAGCATGAATCTCATCAGCTAGTTGGTATATTTTCCATGGGGCATTATCAGGATCAATTACATACCTAACAGCATTCAGGCAATCAGATTCTACAACATAAGAAAAACCTAGATTTAAACCAGTTTGTAAGGCAAAAGTAATTGCCATCATCTCTGCCTCCAAAGGAGAAAAAGCAGGAGAAATCTTAGTATGAGCAGCATAGAAACCACCCCTGCAATCTCTAATAATCAAACTCAATCCACTCATGTTTGTTTGACAGCACCAAGCAGCATCCACATTAATTTTAAAACCCTTACATGGTTTTGTCCAAGCAATTTTGAAAATCTTTGGTTTAGGAGGTTGTTTGATTAGTGGCAGAAAAGAATGATCAGCAATAGACTTATCTATCTTAGATATTGTATACACTGGTTTAGCTGTAAACATGTAAAAGATGTGTGTCCTTATGTTATTTAGAGCTACACTGGTCACAGGATTAGCAGATTCATATAAGCACTTATTTCTGACTTTCCACAGATTCCAGCAAGTTATACATGCTGAAACATGGATCATTTGTAGATGCAACTTACTGATACCAGTATAAGTAAAATAAAAAGAAAGTCTATCCCATATGGATGTGAATCCTCTATCCCTAATTCCCATGAAGGAATGAATCTGTTTCCATATATGCACTGCAAATGTACATGTGTTAAAAAAATGGTCCAGAGAATCCACATGATTCTGACACATACAACATTTGGAAGCCATTGAGATTCTCCAGGATATAATAACATTATCAAATGGGAGCAAACAGTTCATCAGTCTCCACATGAATACTGAGATTTTTTTCTCTATTCTAGGACTCCATAAATGTTTGAAAGAAGCAACAGTACCTCTTTGATCCCTTAGCAAAATGTAGGTTGATTTGAAAGAAAAATCTCCCTTGATACCTGGTTTCCATATCAGTCTGTCCTTCCTATGAGGGAATAGTTTAGCATCCTGCAAAAGAGAGTAGGCATAAGTACGCAGCTTTGCATCCACTCTGGTTTGATTTATTTACTTCGTTATTATTCAATTAGATTAATTATGTTCGTTTATTATATTATTTATTTGTTTTGTTTAATTATTATGAGTAGCTAAATTATATAGAGCCCGTCTCTTGAAATACGGTCTTTTCATAAGTCATGGAAATACTAATGTTTAAAGTGCAAATTAAAAGAATTCAAGATTAAATTTTTTGGGTTGCATGAATCGGGTTATAAACTTTATAACTACTACATGTTGTATGATAATTTTTTAATATTGCAACTAAGACCTTTTAACTTTTATTATTCTAGTTAAACCACATCTTTCTATAAGCCTATGGAAAGACGGTATTTTCCAAGATTTTGGCATTTATATATCGGCATGGAATAACAAGCATTAGTTTATGAATTATGAGGACTAATTGTTTTATAATTGATTTTTATGTGTTCTTGATTGTTCTTGGTTTAGTTTATTCCTGGCATTTTTGAGTCTGGCCGACTTGAATATTATTGGGATAATGCTATCTAATTCCACCAATACGTAATCGTTGGAAAGGTTTAGTAAGTAGCGAGTTCTTGTGGAAGCTATACAGATAACTAGTTAAGACTGTAACAGCAAGATGTGAAACAATTAAGTGTGCATTACTATTTGCGAATGAGTAATTGCTATATCAGGTTCTTTTAATTCTTAATGATATCGAGGTGTGTATCTGGTTCAGCAAATACTTTCTGGGGGCATCTTGGTAAGAGAAACAATTGGTTAATTGTCGATAAGGTAAGAAAGAATTGGGAAGGTTCAGCAAATACTTGTCGTCCTACAACAGATAGATGCATATGAATTGATTTATCTCTGCGCCTATGATCGATGTTTAACTAATGTGAGTTATTCCGAGCCAATTATCTTCTTCATATATTTTCTAGATTTTTATATTCATTACGTTTGCAGTTTTTATTCATATTTTATATTTGTTGGTTGCATCTGTAGTCGTAGAAAAATATGAAATTAAGGTGTGGTGGCTACACCAAAAGGTTAAGTATTATTTATAGTTATTGCTCTGTTCCTCGTTGGATTGAATCTATTTGCTAGTGTACTAATTTCATCATTAGAGTTTGCAGATTATTTTGGTGAGTGAAATGACGTTCACCAATTATATCTCCAAAAAATACCTAAACCATAATCATTATGGATAAATAAATTTATTATATAATAAATTAGTGTGTACATATTGGGCATGGTGAAGCGGGTGGGGATAGGGTGGGGGTGAACTAATAACCATGCTCGACCCACTACCCATGACAGGTATCCATTTTCATACTCATACCTGCCCCATCTCCACGAAAACCACATCCATATATACCCGCCCCATTGGGGCGGATGTGGGGCGGACCTCCACCAAAATCCTCCCCACTACCATCCCGGGGTAAGAGATCAAAATCTAATGATAGGACCAAGAAGTGTGTCTTTATTTGGTACGGGATTGATAAGTTGGGATATTGGGCTTATCACTATCACAGGAACCCCCCTTTAGCACCGATTTTTTTTGGATGTAGCACCGGTATTTTCAAGAAAAAAACCGGTGCCTAAGTAATCAATGAAACGGTTTCACCGGTTGAAAGAAATCGGTGCTAACTTCCTACTTGTAGCACCAATTTTTTTAGCACCAATTTTGAAAACCCGGTTCTAATATGTATAGAGATAGCACCGATTTTTTGTAACCGGTGCTATAAAAACCAATGTTAAATTTGGGTCCTAGTAGCACTGGTTTTGAAACCGGTGCTAAAAGTGTGATTGGTTAGCATTGGTTTGTTTTAGCACAAGTTTTAAAACCGGTGCTAAATGTTTGATTGGTTAGCAGTGGGTGTTTTTAGCATCGGTTTTAAAACATTTGCTAAATGTATGATTGGTTAGCACCAGTAATTTTTTAGCACCAGTTTTAAAATCGGTGCTAAATGTGTATTGTTTGCACCAGTTTTTTTAGCACCGATTTTAAAATTGGTGCTAATTGTGTGATTGGTTAGCACCGGTGTTTTTTAGCACCGGTTTTAAAACCTGTGTTAAATGTGTGATTCGTTAGCACCGATTTTATTAGCACCAATTTTGCAAAACCCGGTGCTAAATGTGTGACCCATTTGCACCGGTTTCTTTTGTTGTAGCACCGGTTTATAAGAACCGGTGTAAACTTTGTGACTAATCTAGTCGTTGAAAGCTGCGGCGCGCTGCTGCTATTTTAGTCCATCTTCACGCAGCCAGTTTTATATTGACGCTTGTTTTCCGAACCGGTGCGTTCTTTTTCATAGGTGGCACCAGTTTTTATTTGTGCGTAGATTACTTAAATCGGTGCACCAATTAAAACTGCACAAATTCCCAACAACAATTCCCAATAAATACAACAATCATCATGCATAGACAACAAGTAGGTAGAAAAAAACATTTAATATGATCAACTATAATTTTTTACTAGCAAAAGAAGTACATGAAACGTGGTTCTTAGTGGCAAAAAATTAGGTTACAACCAAACATAAGATACAGGAACCCCCCCTCTTCATGGAGATGACGAGTATCAAAAGTGGAGAACAATTACCTTTCATAAGAGATAATACTAACACTATCCAATGATGGAGGCAAGTCCATGTATGACATTCAATTGAGCTATGCATTTTGGCAGAGTACATTTCGCAAAAATACAAACCCATTTAAGAGCAATGCTCCGCAGTTGATCTTACTCCCCAGAGGAGTGTAATCTTCTGGAAATTGCTAAAACAATGTATTAAATTGCATTTTAGAAAAGGATGTATGTGAGAGACAGTACAAATACAAAAAAATAATATAGGAAAACATACCGGAATAATGTCAATGCCATGCACGTCCTTAACAATATTTTCCATATAATACATGCAATGGTATCCACATTCCCAAGTACTACTTTGTATCTTGTGTTGATATAGAAGAGAATTTTCTAAAATGATTACGAACATAAAATTGACAGAGGAAATATGACGTTACAGGATAATACGTACATTGATGTTTATGACATTCCATGTATAGTTCGAAGGGTAGGATCTATTTTGCTCAGAATTGAACCGTCGATATTTTGTTGCAATCCTACAATTGATGAAAATATATTTATATCAATATATAAAAATATATTTTTAGAAAATAGGGATCACACATAATAGTTTAATTAGGTCTAACTTTTTCCAACATGTAATGATGAACGCAAGTAATGAATAGAACAATGAATGTCATTGTATCGAATATTAGCAGTAATTGTTAGGGGTTGACGAAATGGTGAAGATGTTTAAAGAATTGGGAAAAAGCAGTAGAAGACCGAGGGTATTAGGGAGGGAAGAGTGAAAATTTGGGGATAAGGTTATGGAGGGAAGAGGAAAAATTTGGGGGAGAACCTAAATGATTGTGTCGAGTCATGTGTTATGCTTTTTGTTTGACCATTCTTGCTGCTTTGTTGCCCCACTTGAGAGTCAATTTTTTCATGCTCCTGTGTTACCCAACTTGCTCCTTTTCATGAGATTCGTATACTATTTTGTGTTGAGTTGGGTACAAAATTTTGAATGATGCAAAGCATAGGCAAAGCATAAGTAGTAGATATATATTTTAAAAAAAATAATATTTCTATACACATTAATTAAGGTCTGGATATTGTTTAATTACAATAGACGCTCCTATCTAGAATTGTACAGTTATATTTAGTGTTTCATACTATTATTTGTATATATAGAATGCCCAGAGAAATAGAGTTTAACCAGGAATTAGTACGAGTCAATTCAAACATATATGTGTGGATATGTTAAATTAATGTAGGCTCGCTTAGTTGCACTTGAGGAAGATTGTATTTGCAATGCCAAGTAAGTTAGGGACGATCTTCATTAACCTAATCGGTTACTAAGTTATGAATATGTTAAAGTAGGTTCACGTGTCTGTTGACTAAGGTTTGACCAACCCTTGTATTGTACGATTCTAGATAACTAGTGTATATGGATCGCCAATCAAATTATAGTCGATTTACCAGTGTATATTAACACTCATTGACTATGGGCAACTTTTAGACAATTGTATGGGTTGCTAAGTAATGGATACATTAAAATAGGTTCATGTCTATGTTGAGTAGGGTTTGACCAACCCATGTATTGTACGATTCAAGATAACTAGTGTATATGGATCGTCAATTAAGTTAGTGTCGATTAACCAGTGTATATGGAACGCTTACTGACTACGGCCGACTTGTAGACAACTGTATAGGTTGCTAAGTAATAAATACGTTACAATAGGTGAACATGTTTGTTGACTAGGGTTTGACCAACCCTTGTATTGTACAGTTCTAGATAACTAGTGTATATGGCTCGCCAATTAAGTTATAGTCGATTAACCGGTGTATATGGAATGCTCACTGACTACGGGCGACTTGGAGACAACTGTATGGGTTGTTAAGTAATGGATACGTTAAAGTTGGTGCACGTGTATGTTGACTACGGTTTGAATGTCCATTAGTTGTATAGTACACGATCATATATAGTTAAGTAGTGTATATAGAATACTGATATGTAAATTAATTTCTTAACTTACGAATGTATTATACATAATATAATTTTTGGAAAATCAAATTTATACATATGTAAATAATATTTCAGCCCAATGGCCCAAATGTTTTCAACCTATATGTTTGTATTATTCTTTGGTAAATTTCTGCCCATGTGTGTGTATTATTTTTCACTCTACCCAATACCCTTCAATTCCACCTCTGCCAAGCTCAGTCCTTACACCTTTCCTCCGCCCTTCACGCTCCCTCTGCCATCCCCACTCCCTCCATTGTCCATGCACGCTCCCTCCGCCTTCCGTCCTCCATCAATCTACCGTCTGCCGTCCATCCACCATTCACCAAGCTCCGTCCGCCGTCCAACCACCATCCAACACTCCGTGTGGAGTTCGTGAGCCGGCCGTCAGCCTTCCATCCACGCTTCCATCCACCAGGGCGTCGCTCCGTCCAACCGTCAACGAACGCTTGTTTGAACTAGGTATTTAAACCATTTTCCCTTTTGTTTTTGGTTTCTTAGACCGATTGTCTACATTATTGAAAGACTGATTATGAAATTTATGAATACCTAATTGTGAAATTTTTGAGGCTGATTGTGAAGAAGATTGATTGTCTACATTATTTGAATTTTTTGTTATGCTTCGTGTTTACTGAATAAGAATTTGTTTTGGAGATGAGGGAGATTTTTTTAAGAGTGTGTGTGTTTTAATTGTGTTTGGTGGTAGCTAATTTGTAGCCAAGGAATTACAATAATACAGTTGTTGCTCATGTGGAACTGGTTTGGGGAGGGCCGTTACAATGTGCCTGTAAGTCTGCTTGTTTGAATTCCATGTTTGTGACTATGCTCAGGCTCTTTTATTTGTTATGGATTGGTTTAGAGTGTTTGTTTGGTGTGTTCTGCGATTGAATGGCATGAATTTTGATTAACTCTTGGTTGTCTGCTGAAAGCATCCATGCCCATGTTATGTTATCATAGCCACTGTTTTGTTCTATCTTGCTCCGACCTGTATCTAGTTAAAAAGCTTTGAGAGATTAGGTATAATGACTCTTCGTATATGGCTTAATTGTTTTTGCGTGTATCTTGTTTTCTTGAATCTTGGCTGCAATGTGAGGGGTTCGATATGGTTTTGTTGCATTACCCTTTTGCATTACCCTTTTGTTGCAATTTGTTGCATTACCCTTTTTCTGGTATTTTACCAGGTATGGCCCCAAAAAACTGCAACCAAGGGTAAGACCGACACCTAGAAATCCAGAAAAAAAAAGCCCAGAGTGGGCGATATTGAGAAGCGACACAACGGTCCTCAGATGCAACCAGGGAACTCAGAAATACCAATGACAGCGGCCGAATGTCCGGAGGCAATGAATGTATACAAAGAATTCATTAGTCGGACCCTTATGCTAGAAAGAGGGTTGAGACTAGAAAAGCCTTACGAGGATTACGTCAACTAGCACGGGTGGGAGGATTTCATCGCACAACCCGATCCTGCGAACAAGACGCTAACATGTGAGGTCTTGTCCCTCATGAAGTACAAGAACTCAGAAGAGATTTACTTCTGTGGCCAGTACATTGAGCTTGCACCAGATGTGATAAACAAGTTCTACAAGATCATGCTGAAGCCAACCAGTGTGTACCAAGCCGCAGAAATAACAGTTGAAAAAGCTTCTTGGGAAGATATTATAAGAGAAATCTGTGATGATGGCAATGAAGTTTTCCAGAACCTGCAACCAGAATGGTCTAGCATTGAGAAGAATTACTTGAGTGACGAGATGAATGTGTGGTACAGTTTCATATATGTCCGCCTACTGCCGGTGAAAATGAACAGCGAAGTTCATTGTTCCCATATGTTGCTGTTGTACAAGATTAAGAAGGACTTGTGCATCGATGTTGGGGGTACGATAATGGCATACATATGGGATTGTATCAATGTTCACAGCTGTATTGGCTTCTCCTCCCTCATTACTGCCTTGTGCGTGGAAGCTGGTTGCAAATTTAAAGATGATGATTTTACAGTGATGCCAAAGCTTCCCATCAACCCTCATATATTCTCGAAGAAGAAGAAAATTGCTATATCATCAAGGCCGGCAACAAGTAAATCGTCTAAGGAGGATTCAGATGGGGACATGGCAGCATTGAAAGTGAAGGTGGATCACTTGATGCGATGGACTGAGTAGGTTGGGAAGATCCAGACAGTCATGTGTGGCAAGAGAATCAAGGAACTGGGTCCAATACCTACTTTAGATTCATCCTCTACCAACACTGGGGAAGACACCTCGTGCGGGGATTGAATACCCTCATTCAGCTCACATCTTGATTTTCTCTACTTGTTGATTTTTCTTGGTTAATATGGATGTCTGTTTTTCGGGTTGTTGATTTCCAAAACATTCGTTTCTTCTCTGCAGATTTGACTTGTTAGTTTATGAATGTGGATTTTTTATGCTATTAATTGTGGGCATATATTTGCTCTGATTTTGGATGTTGACATTTTTAGGCGTGTACCATCTTCATGTTTTTGTCTCAGTTAAACTGAACGAGCAGCTCCACGTAGTTGCTCTCAATGGAAGTATAGGTAATTTTAGGATAACCTTTTCCCAGCTGGACCAAAAACGTTGCAGCACGCTACAGCTGGCAGCCACAAAAAAGGAAAATATAGCTTATTTTATCCAAGCTTTACCAAAAGAGCGGCAGCGCGCTGCTGATTTTAGAGATGTTCCATATAAGTACCAGTTAGAACATAGTTTTAGAGTAGTTAAGAGTCATACAAAACACAACATACTACAAAAATACATAATTTTCTTAGAGAATTCACTGCTTATAATCCGCTAGTCTTCGACCATCTTCCTCTTTTTGAATTGAACGTCTCCAATTTCTTGGCCATCTTCATTTATCCAAATGCCATCTTTGTGTTTCCTCCGTATTTCTCCCACCTCAACCCCGTCGTTAATTAGTAGGGGGAAAATAGAGGGGAACTTTAACTTTTCACTTGTAACTTCAAAATCAATTTCGTCACAGAAAGAGTATTTCTTACCTTGTAAGACAACAGACCATCCTACATTGCACAAATAATTAACGTATAAAACTTGTCTTACTTGTTCGGGCAAAACAAATAGATCATTTTCATATACTTCACAACTCTGGTAAACTAGGGTAAATCTCATTGGGTCATCAGTTCGAACTCCAGTTGTGTTATCCAACCATTGTCACTTGAAATCCAGAATCTTGAATTCTCCATAGTCAAGCTCCCAAATCTCATCAATAACACTATAAAACGACATCACAGCTAGGACATGTTTATTGTCTTTCTTACTTGCTTGCCACATTGCCTTCGACTCAATGTACACCCCAATATTTTGTGTTGTGCTCTTTGAATCTTGGTCTCTAGTAGCAAAAGAGAAACCATTCATGTCATGTCCGGAATACCTCAAGACCATGCAATTAGGCTTCCTTGCAAATGTTCTAATTTTAGGTCGTTATCACCTACATTGCATCGATCATAAAACCAATTCACAAACGTGTCATTGTGCTCCAACTGAATTTTATTAGGGGGGCACCTGGAATGAAACTCTGTGATCAAATTAAGGTGCTCGGTCAAATAAGCAGCAGTCTCCCTACAATTCCTTAAGACATACAAATGAACTAACATCAAATTACTATTCAATGGAGTAAATAACATTCCCCTTGACCTCGGTTTTCCCACCTTCCTTCCAACATGTCGATTCTAGGGCACCCCAAAATTTCTATGTTCCTCCAAATAGCTAGAAAAAATATTCAATTACTTCTTTAGTAACATACCTCTCAACAATACTAGCATCTGGCCGACTCATACATTTCACGTATCCCTTGAATATTTTCACATGACGCTCAAAAGGATACATCCAATGCATACCAACTAGACCACATATCTTTATCTCCAGCACTAAATGAACAACCAAGTAAACCATTATATCAAAAAAACCTTGAGGGAAATACATTTCCAAATTGCATAGCACAACAACAACCTCAACCTCTTTTTGTAGGACATCCAAATGGTCCCGGTCAATAAACTTCCAACATATGGAACCAAAAAATAAACAAAGTCTAGTATTTGAGTACCTTACACCGACCTCCATTACTCTGCGAATGCCAATAGGTAAAAGTTGTTGCATCAAAACATGCCAATCATGAGATTTCAACCTAGTCATCCGATAATTCTTTGTAACTGCCTGACTAACGTTTGACGAATAACCAATTGGGACCTTCACTGATTTCAAACTATCACAAACTGAGATTCTCTCCTCCTTTGACAATGTACAACGTGCAGGGGGCAAGTAAGTCTTCTTATCATTCACTTCTGGAGCGAGGTCATTTCCGATTCCCAAATCTACCAAGTCCAACCGGACATTCAAATTATCTTTCGTCTTCTATGGAATATTCAAGAGGGTGCCTATCAAACTTTCACAAACATTTTTCTCAGTATGCATCACGTCTAGGGAATGCCTAACCTGAAGATGCTCCCAGTACGGTAGATAAAAAAATATTGACCTTTTCTTCCATTGACCATCACAATGTATTCTGTCCTTACCTTTATACTTTCTCAACACCACTCTCAATTTCCTTCGTTCTTTTCCCCCAACAAAATTGATCACATCATCCCGATATTTATGATTTCCTTGTAGCCATTTTCTATGGCCAAGATACACAATCTTTCTTCCATGGCTTAGCTATTTGAATTATGTCTTCTCCTCACAAATAGGACATGCTTTGTGCCCCTTCACAACATACCACGAAAAATTTCCATAGGCTGGAAAATTGTTGATCGTGCAAAAAAGCATGGCACGCAATTGAAACTCCACATTCATATGGGCATCAAATACCATCACCCCTTTTTCTTCCCGAAATATCTTCAAATCATCAATTAATGATCTAAAATACAGATCAATGTCATTCCCAGGTTGTCTAGGACCTGAGATTAATTGAGGCATCATAATATATTTCCGTTTCATGCATAAATAAGGGGGGAAATTATATATAACCAACATCATGGGCGAAGAACTATGTTTTTGATGACATATTTCTATATGGATTCATCTCATCAGTACATAAAAGCAAGGCGTAAATTTCTAACTTCTGAACCAAATGTAGGATATCACTTGTCAAAATTTCTCCATTGTTCACCGTCTACCTGATGTCTTATCTTGTCGTCACGTGGTCTTTCCTGCTCTTCGCAAGCTCTTTGTATCTTTTGAATTCACAAATAACCTCTTAGACCTTGGAATTAAAGGAAGATACCACATACACTTCGACGGGACCTTCTTCTTCTTCTTAGCCAAACACCCATCATCATCATTCCTCACACCCTTATATCTTGAATGTTTGCACACAGGACATTCAACCGCGTCTTTAAAATCACCGACATACAACACACAATCATTAGGACATGCATGTGTTTTCTTGTATTCCAAACCGAGTGGACACAATATTTTCTTAGCCTTGTAAAAGTTTTTCGATATTCCATTCCCTTCCGAAAACTTTTCCTTTAGAAGCTTTAGGAGTGAATTCACACTTGTATCACTCCAAGAACTTGTAGCTTTCAAATTGAAAACCTCCATAAAAAAGGAGATTATGGTATCCTTACTTTTACATCCCGGATACCATGGCTTCTCTTTTTCGTCAAGCAAAGCACTAAAAATTTCAGGCTTCCCCTGAAAATCTCTTACAATGTCATCAAACATAGCATCAACGGTACAATTGTTTCCATCTACCTTGTCAAACCCACCAACCTTACGTTGATGCTCTACCTTTCCATGAAATGTCCAAACAATGTAACCTCTGTCAAATTCGTACTTAAGCAAGTGAAATCTAACAATGACACGTTCATCAAACCGTTCACGACACAAGCATCTTTTGCATGGACAAAGTATCCTCTCCTCCCGACCATAGGCATAATTAAGAAATGAATATATAAATGCAATATATTCACCACTCCCTCTAGCTACACTTGGATAACTAACCTTTTTTTTCCTCCATGCAAGCGTTGATTCTCGATCCATTGTATCTAAACATAATAATACAAACAATTAAACAAATATTCATTGTTCAAACATAATGAAAATAAACACAATCAATTTCCAATATTAAAAATGTCATGTGTATATGTATATGTACGTATCAACTTGTTCTTGGGATATATATATCTACCAAAATAAACACAACCATGTTTACATCCACAATCATTTGCACTCTCACAACATGATACTAAACCAACTTAAACCATAGAAACCTTTAATAAATACAAATAAACTCTCTCCATGCATGCATTAATGGTTTTTATAACTACTATTTAATTGACATTCACAAAAAAAAAAGGAAAACTTACATCTGTGGGTCTTCATTACTTTGGGTTAATGTTCACCATCCAAAAAAATCTCCCATCAATGAAGAGAGAAGGGGATTAAAAGTTCAGATCTAGTTTTCGAGTGATAGTTCGGAGCATTTAATGCTTAATTTAGCACCGGTTTTTGTGAATAATACGTAAAACCGGTGCCATTTTTCCCAATAGCACAGGTTTTTAATCGGTGATACATAAACCGGTGCCATTTTTCCCAATTTTTTATCTGGATTTATTTTAACACCGATTTTTTTTTGCACCGATTTTTAAAACCAGTGCCAAATTTTTGTCCTTTTTAGCACCAGTTTTTAAACCGGTGCTAATTTAACATTGATTTTTGTGATTTTTAGCACCGGTTTAACACCGATTTTTGAGTTTTTTAGCACCGGTTTTTCTGCTACAAAAAATGCCATCTGATTTCAACGTAGCACGATCTAGTTCAAAAATTTCCCCCAATTGAGGAATTGATCAAACTTTTTCGATCCAACAAAGCGTATCACACGGGAATCCATCGTTCGTAAGATTCTTGGATGGAAGGAAATCTAAAAGAAGGGGTATGTTGCTACCATTTTAAAAGGATTAAGAAGCACCGAAGTAATGTCTAAACCTAATGATTGATAAAGGATCCCAAAACAAGGTGTTACGAATATTAGAAAAAATCTGATTATTAGAATTAACACCGATTATTAGAAAAAAACTGGTGTTACGAATAAAAAATCCGGTGTAAAATTAACTCCGGTTTGAAAACTGGTTCTAACTAAAAAAAACTCGTGCTTTTACAATTTTGGCACCGGTTTTAAGAACGGTGCTAAAAAACCGGTGCTAGATGGGGGTCGCTGTGATAGTGTATGATCATGTTGATAGGAAGTTTATTCTTAGTCAAGATGTTATATTCATGAAAGATCACACCACTAAAGATATCAACAAGGTTGACAATGTTCCCTACTAAGGAAAATGAGGAAATTTACCTCAACACCAGTGGTCAATGATGATACTCCAACTCAAGATCAAGGTATGAATCTTGGTTCTGACTCTTTCAATGCTAATAATTTTGTTGATGTTCATTCTAGCTTAAAGATAGAAATTGAGAATGAGGCAAAGAGTGTTAAGCCTACTGTCATTTTTCAAGAATCGAGAAGATTCACTAGTGTTAGAAAACATTTCAATAAGTGCCTGCCAAATTAAATTTGTGTGCCTCACTAGGGAGGGGGGAGTCTGAAAAGAGAAGTATAAAAACCAGTGGGTGGAAGCCATAGAGGATGAGATGAAATCCCTTTGTGTGAATAATACGTTCAAATTGGTGAAGTTGCCTAAGGGCAAGCGAGTTTTCAAAAATTGATGGGTGTATCGATTGAAGAAAGATGAACATACTTCTTGACCTCGCTACAAGACTCAATTGGTTGTGAAAGAATTTACCCAAAAATAATGGTATTGACTTTAGAGAGACATTTTCTCATGTGGTGTAGATGAAATCCGTTCGATCGGTTCTTGGTTTGGCCGTTAGTCTTGATCTAGAGGCTAAGCAAATGCAAGTGTAAATGACTTTCCTTCATGAATACCTACATGAAGAGATTTATAAGGAAGAATCAGATGGCCTTCAATAACATAAGAAATAGGGCTAAGTTTTCAAGTTGGTGAAGAGCCTCCAAGGGTTGGTGCAAGTTCTAAGACATTGGTGTTGAAAGTCTAACTTGATGATGGTTAAACATAAGTATGTGATCACATAAGACCGATTATTGTGTCTTTGTGAGAAAATTCTCCTATGGTTATTTAACTTTTAATTTTCTTTAAGTGGTTGACATGTTGTTTGTTGGAACAAATATGTCAAGAGTTAATGAACTCAAGAGGACTTTGAGTGATTTCTTTTCTATGAAGTATTTGGGGCAGGTGGGACAAATTAGCATTGGGATGTGACAAGCCTTTGATTGGTTATACAATTTTGAATTTGTCTGGTAGCTTAGAAGATCCAAAATCTACATTTGGGTATATAGTGTCTTTTGCTATGGGTAGTAGTGGCATGACAATCTAAATTGCAGAAGTGTGTTTAACTCTTCCCTACCGAAGATGAGTTTAGAGTTGTTGTGGAAGCAACGAAAGATATGTTATGGCTCAGAAATTTATGTTTTGTATTAGGATAAGGTGTATGTTTTGTATTATGATAAGTGCTATTGATTTGCTTGGTTTTTTTTTATTCTAAATCCATATAGAAAATTTGTCATTCATTTTGCAAAACAAATATTTTTTTCACACGGAGTCTAAGCACATAGATATTCTTTATCATCATTTTTGTGATGTGTTAGTCTAAATTGATGAAATTTGAGAAAAATCACACAGATGATAATGGTTCAGATATGTTGAAAAAAATATTTTCGAGAGGAAGTTTGAGTTTGTCGTAGTGACACGGGATTGACCATACTCTTCAACTAGTCGGTCGGGGGAGTTTGTTGGGTTTGATCTCATACTTGGAAAAGATTTGAAATTATACTCAAATGTGTTATTGAGTCTCTTACCTTTGAACCAATTATAGTTTTGCCTAGGTATGCCACTGGAATCTCTAGAAAAAAGGAAAAAGTTATAGAAAAAATAACAAAACAGAGGAGGGAAAGAGGAATTCTAGTAGACTGGAAGAGTTCCACCTAATTTTCATTTTACGACTATTTCTCGACAGTTAACCGCTGATTTGCTAGGATTTTTGGATATGTTGTTCATTAGCCATAGGTGCACATTAATAAAAGGGGAGATATATTTAAAGTTTTCTAATGTGGTTTTTGTTGGACAAAATCGTGACTGCTGAGGTTGGTGTTTGAGCTCGATTTCTGCCTTGATTAATTCTCTCTTGTGCTTGTTATCTTCCATGATTGATATTTGTATCTTGATGAAGTATTTTATGCCTCTAGTTAGTGTTAGGGAGAACTTTTGTACTCCCTCTGTCCCAGACAATCTTGCAAGGAATCTTTTTCATGGTTTCCAAGAAACATGTTTTACTGTAAATATATGCAAGTATGTATAATACCGGCACATAAAAAGTTAATATTTAGAGCCTACGTACTACGACGAATCTGACAATATCTCATACGATAATATTATTGATCATATATTTTTTCAAATATATGGTCAACATTCGACAATTTTGACTGCCAAATAGTAAATGTGCATAATTTATTGGGACAGAGGGAGTGCCAATTATAATGGTTTATAGTGGAAGAATTTAAGTGACTTATGAGCTCCATTATTTTTACTTCTTGGTTTCAGGAGTTTTTCCACGCTAAAATTATTTACTTTATTATTACACTTATTTCTTATCTATTGATATCGTACAACGAATTATTTTGCTGAGATTACTTGGCCATCTTCCAATGCGCGCTATGTTTTCTGCAAACAATATTAATAAGCATGTACTACCACTATAAACCAATTCGGCAATAAAAATGAAACGAAAGAAAATGAACCCAAGGGGCTTTACAATCAAGAGCTGCAATGGCTCTATAAGGTACAGTACAACTTATAGAACTAAAACCAGGTCAGGGGAGAAACATAAAGCAACTTCCATCTTCAGTGGTTTTCTTGGTGCCCTTTGGGAGTGGACGCTGCCTTCACTTCTTTGCCTTTTGTACCATCATCTGACTTGTATTTGTACCATGAAGCCCAATAGAGATAGTTTCCAAAATTTAGCAAACTTAAGATGGCCAAAAACCAGTAGAAAAGCTCCAGCTTGTTGTTATTCAGAAGTGGTGACTCTAACCATCCTTGTTTGTTAGAAGTAGCCCTTCTGGTGACAGCATTGACAATGCTAACAAATGCAGAGCTCAGAAAGTACCCGAAAGAAAGCGATAACAGCGCGAATGAGGTGGCTAGAGATCTCATCCCCTTGGGAGCTTCTTTGTAAAAGAATTCCATTAGTCCAACCATTGCAAACATGTCAGCAATCCCGAATACGCCATACTGGAAAGCCAGCCAGAAAAGACTAACAATCTTTGGTGGAACAAGCAGTGCCTGATCCCTTCTTTTGACTTCGATGAATCCAGCTACAGCCATTGAAACGATGGAGAGCACAAGTCCAACGCCCACTCTCTGCAGCTGTGTGATGCCTGAAGGATTACCGGTGTGTTTCCGGGCCAATGGGACGACTAGAAATTCGTATACTGGTATGAGAACCGCCATGAAAAGTAAAGGGATCACTGGAATCGACGCTGTGGGGATTTTTATGGATCCTATATGAGGATCCATGAAGTGTCCTTGAAGTACTGAAAATGTCTGCAACTGTGCTAAGCATGTATTCATTATCACTGTGCTGGCTATAATTGGAAGCATCCTTGTCAATATTTTCACTTCCTCTACTTGTGTGACAGTGCACATTTTCCATGGATTCAGAGACGTATCTTCTTGAACAACAGCAGCTCTGTCTAATGACCTGTTTTTCACAATCAAATCATTCTCCAGCATTAGTAATTTGAACAGTACCAAATGACCATCTCAAGAAGATTAGCCAAGCCATATCGCACACTTAAAATTACCTGAATTGATTGGTATGGAGGATTGCTTCTTCAGATGCATCTCTTTCACTCTCATCAATTTCATGCAGCTCGCTTGAATTTTCGGGTGCTGACAGTTTCCTGTTTCGAATCGCAGCAACTATAACCTGGAAAATCAACACTCAGAATGTATCAACCACTGATCAGATCATGCTATAAAAAATATGCCAACATAAGTTGTGAATGTTAAGGATGAACCTGACTAATCTTTATGAGAGGGCTGGTGGCTAAGGGTTGGAAGCAGTAGAAAGGTTTCCCAAGTGCAAGAACTGAAAAACCAACAAATGCAGCAACCAAACCTGTGAAAAATCCCCAGTACCAAGCCTTGTTCATAGCAACCCAAACTACAGCAGTAACTCCAACCACTGATCCAATTGTTATACTAAACTGATAGTAATTGAAATAGCTTCCACGTCCCTTAGCCCCTTTTGAATCTTTTGAATCAAACTGATCGGCGCCAAGAGCGGCTATCGATCCCTTAACTCCTCCAGCACCTATGCCTAAAAGGCAGATAGACATATAGAACATTACAGCTTGTCCTCCTTTCAAGCAAGTTGAACTCTTGCAAGGATCAGGCTGCAGCTTATCCGAATACGCTTGGATGGTCACCAGAACCAACCCCTGCAGGATAGATTTCAAATAAGGGATGAACAAACAATGAAGTACGCGCAAAAGTACCACCGCGTTTATATAGTTCATTAGTTACCAAAACTTCCAAGAAACCAAACAGCAAGCAAGTGTAGAGTCTGTTGAGGTATGTGTCTGAGATGAATCCTCCCAAGATTGTGAGTAAAAAAGTTGACCCCAGAAAATTTGTCAGAGTGTTTGCAGAAGTGGATAGATCAAACTGCAGCACCAAGTGAAAGTACAGCACCATTGTTGACATGTTTGCGACGAATCCAATATTCTCCAGCGCAGCGAGAACTAGCCAAAGATGAACAACAATGAAGTTATCTTTTCCACTTGCACCAAGGCAAATTTGTTAAACAAAATAAAGTTCAGATAAGTAGAACCAGTTTTTGCTTCTCTTAAATGAATATAGCACTATCAATATGTAAGAACTTGGTATAATCTTACCAAACACAAACATGGCAGCCCTGAATCCACCTTTCTTTGGTTTTGATGAAGTCATTGAGGTTTGAGTGTCCTTGACATCCTGCATTTCAGAATGCAGAAAACACAGTTAGGTTAACATGCATGCATGTTAGATCAAACAACTTAAGAAAATGTTTCTTTATTTTCTCAAAACTAAGCTATTGATACCATCTTTCAGCACAACTTAATTATCGTAGATGGAAGGATGGATGATTAGTTACTACTCGAAAGTACATTTGATGTGTGATTTATTTAATTAAATTATATAGTTTGTTTCTGAACTTAAGCTCAATTTAGAGAACTAACACTGTATTCTATTATTTGTCCTAGCTTTTTACTGCTTTTTTGGCTCTTATGGTAAACGATTTTTGTAATAAGAATATTGTTATATGGTCCAAGGCAACCGCATCCAGAATTTCCGAAACTTTTGTCACAAGTTTGTCTACTTCCGTGTGGTGCCGCGTTGATAAAAACTATACAAAAACAACAAACTTGTGGATCAAGAGTACTTGCAATACGTACTAGAGTGAATTTGCCTACTTCATTCACATAATTTTAAAAAATAATAATCATTCATAGGTGGTTGGAAATACGTCCAAAAGCAATTATAATAAGTAGAATTGACGTCCAACTCAACTAACCATATTAACGAATCTAATGCAAAAATGTCTAAATTACATATCAACCAAACTGATTGTCTGTACTATAACAGATTATAGATCCAATAAAACCTGTAACATTGTGAAATTTAGTTTTACCGAAATATCATAATTATTACTACTATGTTCCAACATAACATATTTAACAAAGTATGCAATAAAGTAAAACTTAGAGACACGAGACTTGGCTACGCAGTTCAGTGAAAATCACCTGCATTTACAGGGTCTAGCCCAGTTCAGAATGAATCAACTAATCACAAAGATACAGTACAAAGTACACCATACAAATATATACTTATCCATATTAACCAATCTAATGCAAAAATGTCTAAATTACATATCAACCAGACTGATTGTCTGTACTATAACATATTATAGATCCAATAAAACTTGTAACATTGTGAAATTTGGTTTTACCGAAATATCTTAATTATTACTACTATGTTCCAACATAACATATTTAACCAAGTATGCAATAAAGTAAAACTTAGAGACACGAGACTTGATTACGCAGTTCAATGAAAATCACTTACATATGCGAGGTCTGGCCCAGTTCAAAATGAATCCATTAATCAGAAAGATACAGTACAAAATAACCCATACAAATATACTTATCTATCTAGTTATGACACGTGAATTCTGCAAGGTCCCCTTGCTACCGACCCGCCTTGATTAGACTCCCTCTGACCTCGAAACTTATCGACGCTAGATCTCATCCTCCCAAGGAATTAAGGTATACGATTCTGAACTTGATCAACAGACTACTTATGTTGGAACATAAGAATTCAGGCTCTACTCTTGAAAGATATAAAATCTGTATGCATATTTTTTTTCTATTAAGTTTATAAGTACAATGCAGCTGTGATGTCCTCTTTATAGTCCATGAGTAGATTGGAACCTTCCATGATTATCTTCATAATATTCTTATTCCTTATCTGCTTCTGAAGCATATCCAAATCTCATAAGTAAGGATTTTCCTTATCTCAAATATCCCATAATATTCCATAAATCATATTCCATATTCGTATGGATTTTCCATAAACCCAATATGCTTCTACTACATGCCTAAAATACAATATTGCGGAGTATACATCCTTCCATAAGTCTAGCACTGCAATATTCTATTTTTGGATAAAACCTTTTAGGCTCCAGCTTTACATATGTTCCAACATGGAACGTTTTTCTTTTCCAAATCAGTTCACAAATTACCAATCAATTAATCAATGAAAACCACATAACTTTACAATCTCCTCCTTTGGCATTTTCTGGACCCAGCCATTTTGGAATTTAAGAGCATAAAGAAAAACTTTCAATCTCACAACATAAGCCTTCCAGAAATCCACTTATGTTGGAACATATGCTAATACTGAATATGAATATACGAATACCAAGAAAACCAGAAGTCCCGAACATAATAATTCACATTACAGCATCCAAAATACTCAAAATATTCTCCCTCTGGGACCATGAATATGCCAAAGGCAATAAAAACACGAAAATAACCAAAAATTAGCAATAAAATATGCTCCCATGAAGTCAACCACTGATCTATGTTAGAACATAATCAGTTCTGAACCATCAATCATGTTTAGGAGCATGAGCCTGTGCTTCCATTCGAGCCTTCTCAGCTTCAATCTTTGCCTTTTATAACTTCCAGAGCAGCCATCTAAATTACAATCGCCCCTAATCTTGCATGCATAGCTAACAACTTGGTCGTTGTCTCATTACCAGCTGAACTAGACGCCTCTGAATTCCAAGGTAGGTCATGCACTTGTCTCATCCTAAAGGTCTTTTTGTTGGGCTGGAGAAACTCAGGTTCCACAATTACATCCTTGACCTTGGCCTTCACCCTTTCACTCCTAACCAACTCAAATATTAGGCAAGGATATACTGGTGCATGTTTGGCTTTGGGAGCAATAGCATATCTCACAATGCTTTGCAATATGAGCAACCCCAAATTAACTAGTTTCTGTGTTCCAACACAGTACAGCAGTTTTTCCATTTCTCTTGTCAGGGTTGTAGTGGTGGAAGAGGGCATCAAGCAATTAACTGCCACCTGATAGAGGCCAAAAATTCTGGATAACAAGCAGGAAGCTTGGGAATATCCAGTGCCGGGCCACTCAGTCTTGTATCCTCCAGAGATCACCTCTAGGATCTTGTCATCAGCAATATCCAAATCATCAGAAAATACTCCTTCAAATTATGGAGTTTTCAGCCCAAATATATTGTTAATCCTTGCAGCAGAGAAATTAATTATTTTGCCCCTTACATAAACCCTATCACACCAAGGGGAGCCAGTCTCTAAATTCCTAGCCTTCAGGTTTGAGTAAACCTCACACACTATCTGCTTGTTGTACTCTATCTGCATAGTGGAAACGTTTTTCATGCCAACCCTCTCCAAAAAATCAGAGAAGGCACTCGGTTTATATGCAGCTAGATCTATTGGCCCCTCAGAAAATTATTTTTCTCCAGGAAATAATTTCCCCATCTCCTCATAGTCATCAGCAAAATAAATATCAGAAAGAGCATGACTTACTGGAGGCGGTGGCGGTAAAGAGTTTTTCTTTGGTGCAGCACGACCTTTCTTCTTGGACTTCTTGGCTGGTGATGAGGTTTCAGTTGCAGGCTCCTTCCTCTTAGCCTTCCTTAATCTAGTCTGGATGAACACATCCAAGACCTCATCACTTGAGTAGGTCAGGTTTGGTTCCTGTGTTGGAAAATGTTCAGTCTGATCAACTTCTTCATCATCCTCCTCAGTACCAGCAGCTTAACTTTGTGTTCCAACATGCCCTAACTTCTCATGTAGCAGCTCATCTCCCCATGTTTATCCTACCTCTGAGTGCTCCAAATTATCATAAGCATTACCAGTGTGATCATTAAACCCATGACCTTGACCACCCATATCAGCATCCATGAACCCCAAAACTGGTTCATCAATCTCCATCTCCTTTGCAGCCTCTGGCTCTTCTCTATGTGCTGGAATATATCCAACACTCTCCTCTCCACCACTGTCTGTGAGTTCGATAATTAGAGGCCTTCTAAGCTCTTTAATCCTCTTGGCAGAATCAACATAAAAAATCCTAATGGCAGCTGATCAGTGGATTTTACAACTTCCAAACCTTCTGCCGCATAATTATCAACCTCCTCAATCCTCACACCACTAGGGCCAGGAGCATAAGAATAAACATGAAACTTATCTTTGTCATTATATATTCCATACGCACCTCTCAAAAGCCTAGGATTGTGATTGTGCACATCATCAAGATCCTTTATATCCCCAGTAAATGACTCCTTAACATCCACATCTAGTACTTCCTCTTTCAAGTTCTTCAACTTTGATAAATCTAAAGAAATTATATTTGCTTGCACCAATTCAAAGAACTCATCCAAAGAATCAGATTCCATTACATGCAAGTTAAGGGGTGAAGGATCAGGACCGGTTACCTTTTGTTTGGGAGATTTTCCCTTGGCTGAAGTTTCATCCTTCTTCTCGTTGCCACCAAAAGTGATCTCGGGAAGATGAGGATTATCATGGTTCTTTCTTTTGGCCACTGTAACTGTTTGGGTGTGAGAGATTTCTCGGAAAGAAGGATTTTCTTGTGAGGGAAGCTTTTGTGTTTCAATTCAACTTGAAATCTCCGAAAAGAGATCCCAAGATTTTTGGCAAAAATCTCTCAATGCAAGTTTCTAAAATCAGCAAAATCTCAATAAGAAAAAGTATAGAGGCCGAAAAGAGAGGGAAAATGGAGATATATAATAAGAGTTTGAACAAAAATTAACTCTCCCTCATTTTCACCTTAATAGTTGTGCAACATTTTTACCTTTCCAAGAGAGGTCATGATTGTCTTTTCCCACTTGTCAACTTATGTCATACCTTCTTGAATTCCAATATAGCGTCATACGTTCCATTTTTTGTTCACCTTTTCCCTTTTTGTGTTTTTTGTATTTTCTGTACACGAAATAAAGTGAAAAAAATATTTACAGCTAAATAAAAGCTACATATAAAGAAATACCTCAAAATTGACAAACACCTAAGTGTTGCCTGAGGAGCTCAAACGTGGCAGTATCCAATGGCTTTGTGAAGATATCTACAAATTGCTTATTTGTTGGAACATAAGCAACTACCACTTCCTTCCTTTCAACAAGATCTCGAACAAAATGGTGCCTTATATAAATGTGCTTTGTTTGAGAGTGCTCGGCCGGATTTTTAGAAATATCAATAGCACTTGTGTTGTCACATAAAATCTCCAGAGGCCCTTGATGAATTCCATAATCTTTCAGCATTTGTTTCATCCATAATATTTGTGCACAACAATTTCCAGCAGCAAGACATTCAGCTTCAACCGTTGATAATGAGATCAAATTTTATTTCTTACTATACCGGGATACTAGATTTGTACCAATAAAGAAACATCCACCAGTGGGGCTTTTGCGATCATCTGCATTACTAGCCCAATCAGAGTCACTATACCCAATATGATAAGAGTCTTTATTCTTGGAATACTAGATACCATACTTAGAAGTCCCACTAAAATATCAAATAATCCTTTTGACTACAGTCAAGTGAGTTTCCTTTGGATAAGCCTGAAATCTTGCACATATTCCAACGCTGAAACATATATCTAGTTTACTTGTTGTCAAATACAATAGACTCCCAATCATGCTCATGTACAATTTCTAATCAACTCCGACTCTTTTCTCATCTTTCACCAATTTATCAGAAACCCTCATAGGTGTTCGAACCGCTCAAGAGTTTCTTAATCTGAATCTCTTCACTAAATTAAGTACTTACTCTGATTTGTAAAAAGGCCATTCTTTTCTTGCTTGACTTGAATTCCTAGAAAATATGTGAGTTCTCCCACCATACTCATTTCAAATTCGCCATGCATCATAGTCACAAAATCATGTACCATAGATGATGAAATAGAATCAAGCATAATATCACCAACATAGATTTGAGCAATCAAAATATTTAATGTTTTCGAGCACAAATAACGTGTGATCTCCCCCTCAACAATAACCTTTATGAACAAGAAAGTTAGTTAGTCGTTCATACCATGCCCTAGGTGCTTGTTTCAGACCATACAAAGCCTTCTTGAGTCGATACACATGATGAGGGTAATGAAGATCCTAAAATCCTTTAGGTTGTTCAACATAAACTTCTTCATTAACCACACCATTTAGAAAAGCACTTTTGACATCCATCTGGTATAGAGTAAAATTCATAGTGCAGACAATAGCAAGTAAAATTCGAATTGACTCAAACATTGCAACTGGTGTGAATGTCTCATCAAAATCAACTCCTTCAACCTTAGTATATCCTTGAGCAACCAGTCTTACTTTATTTTGAGTGATTTGACCATTAACATCCGATTTATTCTTGAAAATCCACTTAGTTCCACTAACATTTACACCTTTAGGGCAAGGAGTTACATATCATTCATCATTCTGTGCAAACTTACCAAGTTCTTCTTGCGTTGCTGCAGTTCAATATTCATCAAATAAAGCTTCCTTGTAGGTATTGGGTTCAATAAGAGATATGAAACGTTGTGATCATACTAGTTCTTTGTAATTTACCCGAGGGATTGAATGAGTTCTCCTTATGCTTGGTTCTGGTTGCACCTGTGTTGGAACATGAGGAGGTGCAGTGGGGGAAAATGTTCCAACATACTCGACTCCTTTAGGTTCATAAGGATTGTTAGTCTGTTCTGATGTTTCAACATAGTCTAGCTCATCGAGTTGATTGCTCTGTGTTGGAACGTAGTTTTCATCTGGTTCATCTTTTTTCTCACCTGATACTTGTTGTCCATCAGAATCATCCACAATGACATTTATGGATTCTATGAGAGCATTTGTCCGAAGATTGCAAACACGATAAGCTCGGTTATTCACAAAATAACCAAGAAAATCCCAACATCACTACGATTGTCAAATTTTGCCAATTTCTTCTATCTCGGAGAATGTAACACTTGCTTCCAAACACATGAAAATATGAGAAATTTGGCTTCCTGCCATTCCAAATCTCGTATGATTTTTTCCTTTTGAATGGATGAAGATAGACACAATTGATCGTATAACAAGCTGTATTAATGGCTTCTACCCACAATATTTTGCCGATTCCTTTCTCAGATAGCATGACTAGAGCCATCTCCTAAAGAGTCTTGTTCTTTCTTTCCAAAATGCCATTCTGCTGAGGAGTGATTGGAGCAGAGAATTCTTATTGAATGCTAAGTTCATCACGAAAATCACTGGATTGAGAATTTTCAAATTCCCTGCCATGATCACTACGAATTCTGACAATCTTCCCTGCTGGACTTCCTTTTTTTGTCTACAATTTTATCACCAAACTTCTAAACATGTCCAAGGTATCAGATTTTTCCTCTAGAAAGCTACCCAAGTATATCTAGAGAAATCATCAACATATACAAAGATATACTTCTTGCCACTCACACTGGATGTATTGACTAGACCCATCAAATCCACATGTAGTAATTCCAGATTTCTTGAGGGAGTTATATACTAAACTGAAGAGTGGGGAGATCGAGTTTATTTACCTTGTTGGCATGGTCCGCATTCAATTTCATTTTTTCTTGTAAGTGTAGCCATACCTCGTACCGCCTTTACATTTGCAATTCTCACCAGGGTTTTGTAGTTGATATGACCGAAAATAGAATCATGGGTTGTGAACAGTAATTCGATTGGTGATGAAGAAAGAGAATTCTTGGTTCAATTCACCAACTCAGACACTTCTCTTCCTGTTCTAGCAAATAGCAACTGTCTGATGATTGAATATTTGAGAGAACTTTATCTTCACCATGTTTCACTATGCATTTGTCTTTCTAAAACTCTACTGTCATATTGTCATCACACAATTGACTGATGCTTAACAGATCTGCCTTCAAGTCTTCAACAAGAAAAACACTAGTAAATACTGGAAATCTTTTAATATGCACTTCGCCTTTTCCAACTACTCTACTCTTCTTTCCATCGCCAAAGGTAAAAAAAACCACCATCATATAGTTTGATATTTATCAGAAATTCTTGAGTTTCAGTCATGTGGCCAGAGCAACCACAATCAAAGTACCACGAGTCTGTAGAGTGTGTGATAAGAGATGTATGAACAATAAGGCAAGTACTAGTACGTTTAACAACCCATAACTTTCTGATCATCCTTGATCGCTGGACATCGTCTATGTTGAAACATACCGAGAGTTGTCATCCTGTGATGATATCCCTGAGATGTTTTCGGCATTGTTACTCTATATGACCTTGATACATGCAGTAGCTACAGATGAGAGGTTTCCTTTGATGAGTCTTGGCAAACTTTCTTTTTATCTCTTGAATCTTTGAATTGATATTGACTATGCTACTTGGTGGGTTGTCATACCCGATTCCGTGTCAATCTTCATAGTTCTTTCCCATGTCATCAAGTTTCGCCTTACCAGTGTTTAACTTGGTAATAGTTGCTTCGGCCATCTCAGCTCTCTTAGTTGTTGAAGTTAGATTCAAATTTAATTCATCAATCTCTTTCTAAGTTCAAAAACTAAAACTAGCAACTCCTTCTCCTTCTCAGTCAGATGATTTCTCTCTTCCTTCAACATCTTGTTTGTATTAATAACTTGAAGCCACATGACACACATCTTCTCATATGTACTGTAGATCTCTTCATCACTCATAACTAGTCCATCATCATCGTTGGACGTGTCATCAGAAGCTGTGTTGGAACATACAACTTCATCTTTCTCTAACATGTTGGAACATTCATCATCCGATCCATCGTGAAATTTTGCTCCAAATGCCACATAATTGCTCGTAAGTTCCTCTTTTTCTTTCTCATCCTTTTCATTTTCATTCCATAAGGTGACATACAATTTTCCTTGCTTCTTCCGGGTATTTGCACATTCAGGCTGGATATGATCATATCCTTCACATTCTCTGCATTGAATTCTTCCAGGCTACTTTGCTTCAACATTTTGATTTCTAGAGAACTGGTGATTTCCTTATTCAAATCGTGTCCCACGATTAATACCAGGGTCTTGTGCCCGAGGTCTACTTCCACCAAATCTCTCTTCTGATTTATTGTTTACTACCTTCTTCAACATTTTTGAGAAATTCTTCATGGCAAGTTTTTCAAATTCATCATCACTGTCAGATTTGTGATTGGCCTTTGATGACGATGTTCTGAAGGCCAACTCCTTTTGTACTTTCTTTGTAGGCTGTGGGAATGTCATCTCATAGGTCTGTGAAGATCCCATTAATTCTTCTTAGGTCATGGTGGCTACAACTCTTGTTTCTTCTATTGCTACAACTTTCATTGCAAACTTTTTAGGAAGTGATCTCAAAGTCTTCACCAATTTTTGCTTCTTTTTAAACTTTCCCAAGCTGATATGCCATATTGGAGATGTCTCTGAGTTTCCCTTTGAATAAAACAATAGTATCATCCTCCTCCATCTTTAGTTCATTGAACTTTATAGCCAACATCTGCAGTTTGGATTCTCATACACGACTTGTTCCTTCATGGACAGTTTGTAGATTATCCAAGCTTTCTTTGCCTGATGGCATGTTGAGATGAGTTTGGACTGATTTTCCACTTCCATAAAGATAGCATTCAACTCTTTTGAATTTTCCAATGAAGCCTTCAAATCATCTAGAGACCAAGTAGACTTGTCTTTGGGTTTCTGCTTCTTCGTACTCGATTCTCCTTTTTTTCTCCTTAGAGCTCGTTTTAGCATCTTTAGTAGGGTAACTCCATTCATTTTCAACAAAGTGGCATGCTAGTTCATCCAGTGAGTTGGCCAAGACTCTCATGTGTGCCTTACGGTAATTGTAGTTGGTACCTTCTAGTAGTGTTGGCCGAGACAGCGAAGCTCCTTCTTTGGTTGCCATGGTAAAACCGGATCACACTTTCCTTGACACAACCAAGGTAAGAGTAAGTGACTTAACTCTGATACCAAATGAAAATTGGTTATACTGAAATATCTTAATTATTACTACTGTGTTTCAACATAAACTATTTAACCAAGTATGTAATGAAGTAAAACTTAGAGACACGAGACCTGGTTATGCAGTTCAGTAAAAATCACCTACATCTACGGGGCCTTGCCCAGTTCATAATGAATCCACTAATCAGAAAGATACAGTACAAAGTACACCATACAAAAATACTTATCTATCTAATTATGACATGTGAATTCTGCAAGCTTCCCTTGCTACAGATTCGTCTTGATTAGACTCTCTCTGACCTTGAAACTCGTCAACGCTGGATCTCATCCTCTCGAGGAATTAAGGTATACGATTTTGAACTTCATGAACAGGTCACGTATGTTGGAGCATATGAATTATGGCTCTCGTAGTACTCTCGAAAGATATAAAATCTGTATGTAAATTTTTTTTACTAAGTATGTGAGTATAATGCAGCTGTGATGTCCTCTTTATAGTCCATGCGCAGATCGGAACCCTCCATGATTATCCTCAGGATATTCCTATTCCTTATCTGCTTCCGAAGAATATCCAAATCCCATAAATAAAGGGATTTTCCTTATCTAAGATATTCTATAATATTCCGTAAATCCAATTCCATATTTGTAGGGATTTTCCATAAACCCAATATGCTTTTACTACACGCCTAAAATACCATATTCCAGAATATACATCCTTCCATAAGTCTAACACCGCAATATTGTGTTTTCGTTTAAAACCTTTAAGGCTATAGCTTTCCGTATATTCCAACATGGAATGTTTTTCTTTTCCAAATCACACAAATTGTCAATCAATTAATCAATGAAAACCACGTGACTTTACACATTGGCATCGGGGTATTAATTTGCTTCTCGCAAAAATCTCGACCACTTGACAGAGAGTGACGTATTACGCATCTATATCACTTCGCCAAACAGGTATTGTGAAAACCCCTACCGATATGGAATTAGAATACATGTAATAATTAAATTTTATCAAATATTCCAATCTTTCCTTTAATTTTTATGAAAAATATATATATGTATATATATAAATAAATATATATATATAATAAAAATACCAATAACAATAACTAAATAAATAGATAAGTAAGAGAAATTACCAAGAAGAAAATATACATAACTATACATACATATATATATATTATATGATAATAGTAATAATAAGTAAATGAATAAATAAAAGCAAGAAATTACCATGAAGGAGAAGTTGGCAGCGTATAAGAAAAAAATTATCCAAAGTAATTTTTGAGCAAGTGAAATTTCTGGGATGAAAAACGGACGGCGGACGTGGGAAGTTTGTCCAAAGTAATTTTGGACAAGTAGGCTTGAGGTTTACATGATAAAATTTTAGGTTGAGTAGGTGTTAGAACCCTATATTTTACCTAGTATAAATACCAGTGATATTCTCCCCAAAACTTACAGCCTTAAGATACTTTGAGTACCAAAATTCAGAGGATAAGCGGTGAAGTAGAAGCAGCAGTTGTCAAGCCAAGTTTAACTAAGGTGAGTATTGCATCACCCTAGCATGAATTGAGTTAAAATATGAGTTTATGTCTACATATATAATATAGATATATATATAATGCCATCAAAACCTGGCTCTCTCAAACTGACCCTCCACCTCTCGAACCCCTGCTGAAACTTCACCTCTCGAATCCCTGCTGAAACTTCACCTCTCGAATCCCTGCTGAAACTTCACCTCTCAAACCCCTATTGAAACTCTACCTCTCGAAACCCTACTGTTGAAACTCTACCTCTCGAACCCCTGCCAAAACACTACCTCTCGAACCCCTGCTACAACTCTACCTCCCTAACCCCTACTGAAAATCCCACCTCTCGAACCCCTACTGAAACCATCACCTCTCGAACCCCACTGAGAAACTTCTCCTCTCGAACCTCCCTGAAAACCTCACCTATCGAATCCCTACTAAACCCTTCACCTCTCGAACCTCTACTGAAAACATCACCTCTCGAACTGCCACTGGAAACATGTATCTCTCGAATTGGTATTAATAATACCTTTACCTATGGAACAGTACACCTCGAACCTATGTCTCAAATTAGTACCACTAATACCTTTACTTCTCGAACAATATATCTTGAACCTACCCCTCGAACTAGTATCCTCGATATCTTCACCTCTAGAAACCTTTTCACTGGAACCCTCACAATTAGAACCATTACCTATCTCCTCTCGAACACGTGCCCCCTGAAACCTTTACCCCTCGAACTAGTACCCCTAAAACCTTTACCCCTTGAACTAGTACCCCTGAAACCTTTACCCCTCGACCTAGTGCCCTAAAACCTTTACCACTCGAACTAGTACCCTGAAACCTTTACCCCTTGAACTAGTACCCTGAAACCTTACCTCTTAAAACCTTCTCCCGAACCGTACCCTCGAAACTGTATCCCTCGAACTGTACCACCGAAACTGTCCCTCCCGAAATCACCTCTCGAACTTGTACCTCTCGAACTAATATCACCGAAACTGTTACCTCTCGAACTATACCCCTCGAACCTTACCCCTCGAACTAGTACCACTGAAACTTTGACCTCTTGAACTCACATCTCGAACCTTACCTCTTGAATTTACCCCTCAAACCTTACCTCTCGAACTAGTACTACTGAAACCTTTACCTCTAGAACCTTACCTCTAGAACCTTACCTCTCAAACCTTACCTCTCGAACCTTACCTCTCGAACTAGTACCATTGAAACCTTTACGAACTCACCTCTCGAATCTTACCTCTCGAACTAGTGCCACTAAAAAATTACCTCTCGAATCTTACCTCTCGAACTAGTGCCACTAAAAACTTACCTCTCGAACCTCACCAACTAAGCCCGTACCTTTAGAATTCTCCACTTGAACCTCACCACTCAAACTGGTACCACTTACCACTCGAACCAGTACCACGTAATACCCATACCACTTGAACCTTCTCCACTCGAATTATTTTCTTGAACCTCCTACCCAACTACTTGAATTGTAAGTACTCGAACCCCTGTACACGAACTCATGTGCCCAAACCCCAGTAATTGAAACCTGATGGTCGAACCTTTCTACTCGATACTCAAGCCATGAGAGAGAGATATGATGATTACACTCAAATGATGGTATTTACTGACTATTGAATTAAGTGTGTATTTTATCATACTGTACTAGATTACCGTGAAACTGAACTCCTGAACTGCTCTAATAATTTCTGTGAAAGACCGGCTTGTACATTATCTTGCCGTGTAAAACTTGAATCATGTACTTCTCTGATGACCAGCTTGTACTTTATCTTGCCATACCAAACTTGAATTACCTGCTACCTGATTACCTGTCTGTGATTTTGGGGGCCCCGATGCGATTGTAGTTTGGTTGAAGTCGGCGGGGAATGGTACAGACCGGACCGTCTGATTAGACCGGCTACACGTGGAGTTTGGTATGCTAGCATAACCACATGACTGATACGAGCTCGTAACTGAACACCGGCGTGAATGGGGAAAGTGAATTCAGAACTGATAGCCTTCGGGCATCACTGACTGGGTTATGTCGTGTATGTCAGTCATAGTTTCCATATAGGCACTCGGCAGCAACTTGACATTAACCACTCGTATCCTTTTACTGTGTGATAGGACATAAGTGGCTAGTTGTTAATTGTTAATTGTTATTTTGTGATCACTAAAACTCAACTGGTAAATGCTGGCGATGGGACCTCACTAAGCAAGGAGCTTACCCTAGTTAAACTACCCCTTTTCAGGTGAAGAAGAATAGAAACAGAAAAATGCTTGATGTCTTTACTTCTTTTGAGAAAGATCTTGGCTATTTGAATTTTACTGTGAACTTTGATAATGTAACAATAAGGAGAAAATTTTGTTTGACATTTGTAATAAATCCTCTTTACTATAATAGTACATTAGGTTTTTGAATTAAAACGATTCCGCATAAACTTTAATTGATCGTTAATACTAGCCCTTTCGGTAGCACGCTCAAACCCGACCTAAAACTTGTGTTAGGGTTTGTGGGTGTCAAGATGTGGTATCAGAGCAATTCTCAAACCAAGTAAAGGAAAATTCATACTTACCTTAATAAAAGATTCTAGAGGAAACTAAATGAACTGTGAATAAAGTAAGGGGGGCTAGTTGGGTATAAACTGTCAAGTTAATAAGTTTGTCATATCGATAGATGGACAATAACGTAGAGATTGCGAGCAATGCCTTTCATGAAATTATTGAGGTGAAAAGACATTACGGAGCATTCCCATAGACGTTTCTTCCTTGGACGGAAATAATAAACAATCCTCAATGGGTAGAAACTCACGCTTACCCAAATTGGATTGTGCATGCTTTAGTCATGGAGCGAGCAGAATTAATGGGTATGGTCCTTAGCCTCGAGACCCAAGAACAATTAACGAGAGATGCAAATGTGGGAACAATATCCGTGTACTAACACAGAAGAGACAAGGGTGAATACGGCGGTCGTCGAAAACAATCAACTGAGGAATCAAAGAAGTAGGGAGCTTGGACAATGGGATGCAGAGCGACAAGAATTCATTCAACAAGTAAACTTAGCCCTTGTAAATGCCCAAGAACTACAGGGAGGTCTGATCGCCTATCGTTGACAACCAACTGAATCACGTTGAAGGCATATAAGAGAGACTCGAGGCACGATAGAGCAAGTTCTCGCCATATTTCCAGATGATTTAATGGACCGAGCATACCCTGGAGCTGAGCAAGAAGAAGGAAGTGACTCCATTAAGGATTCAAGAGTCGATTAGGATTGGAAGTGGACTTTTGGAGGAAAACTTACAGCTAAGATACTAACCGTTTGTAAGATAAGTATTAGAACAAGAAGCGAGTCCCAATTTTTTACGTCGAAAGATGATGCTATGGAAGTATAAAATTTTTGCAAACATCTTATAATGAAGCTACCACTACTGTAAAAATTTTGTGATGATATAAAAATATTTTGTGAATTATATTCTTTTGGTTAGGTAACAAAATGAGGATTGGTTCAATATATGGAACTAACTTATTGAGTATAGGACAATGGAAAGGGAACAAGGGGAAAGTTAAAACTTGCCCGCTGGATAGAATCCCTCAACCGCTGGGATGGAATTGTTCGCAAGCCAAGTTACCAAAATTTTGAGCCACATGATAGAAAGAGACAATCAAGCTTGATCTCCTGTCAGGGATCGAAGTCATAGACTAGAGACCGAGGACTCAGCCTTGGAACGATTCCAGAAGTTTCATCCACCCAGGTTCAATGGCGGCCCAGATGATGAAGTCGCCGATAATTGGATCGAAGTAATGACTTGGACTTCCCGAGGCCTGGGATATGCAGATAGACGGAAGGTGAATTTTGCTATATTCCAATTAGAAGGCGCCGCACTAGATTGGTGGAACATAGTACAAAGGAAGTGGAACATGGAGGAAACTCCTAGGATCTGGGAGAATTTTGAAAAGGAGTTTAAGAAGAAGTTCATTCCACCTCTAGTTATCGAAGGAAAGAAGCGGAGTTCATAAACTTGAAACAAGGACTGATGAGTGTAACAGAGTATGAGGAAAAGTTTTCTCGACTCTCTAAATTTGCATAGAAGATGGTCTCGACTGATGAGGAACGCAAGAGGAGATTTATCCAAGGGTTAAGGATGGAATTGAAGGATGCCCTAGCCCCAACCTATCAGAACAGTTATGCCGCAGCCATCGAATCCGCTTGCAGAGTGGAGGAAACAAAAAATTCCTTACAAGTCATGCACCAATTAAGAAGGACAAATGTGAAGTCCCAATCAGTATACATCCCCGGCCCACAGGGAGTAAGCCTTGAGCAAAACAAAGTTCCAAGGAGAGACACATCCTGACCCTCGACCACGTCAAGGAGCTCAAGCATTTCCTCAAGAGGAACGACCCAAGTGTGTTGCACGTACTATGGAAAGGGAGGCCACGATGAGAAAGATTGCTGGAAGAGGGAAAATAAGTGTCTATGGTGTGGAAGTTCTGAACATAGAATATTCGAATGCTCGCAAGCTCAGCCGAGTCTCTTATCTCAAACCATGGGATCCCCGGCATCAGTCGCCAAACCTGCTCAGAAAGGAGGAGCAAGTAGGGGCAGTCAACCAAAGGTGCAGGCTCGTGTATACACGATGGAAGATAGTGACCGGTTTCGACCGAGGTCATTGAAGGTACCCTTCCTATCTTGGGTAAAATAGCTAAAGTTTTGATTGATCCTGGTGCTTCTCATTCTTTTTCTAGTTACTCCTTTCTTGAGAATATGGAAGAGAAAATAGAGGACTTACCCTATAAGTTGGAAGTTAGCACTCCCACAAACGATATTAAAATCCTAACTGGACGTGTATGTAGAAACTGTGAGGTAAATGTGGGACATTGGGAATTGCCCATAGATTTAATTGATTTTCCTTTAAAAGGATATGAGGTGATACTTGGCATGGATTGACTTGCTAAAAATCACTCCCAGTTAAATTGTCATACGAAGGAAGTTAAGCTATGTCGCCCTGGGGAACTTCCGATTAAAGTAGAAGTGGGAAGGAAGAGATTCTCCTTAATACTTGTAGCGGGAGTCAAAGCTCGATGAATGATTAGAAGGGAGCAACTGGAATATTGGCTTATATATTGAATAAGCCAGTAGACCAGTTAAAGGGAGAAGATATAACTGTGGTCTAAGACTTCCCTGAGGTATTTCCAGAGGAACTAGTAAGTTGACCTCCTGAAAGGGAGACTGAGTTTACTATTGATCTAATACCAGGAGCCGCACCTATTTCTCGAACCCCTTACCGTATGGAGCCGCTAGAGCTACAGGAGTTGAAGCTACAACTCAAAGACTTATTAGCTCGAGGATTCGTTCAACCGAGTACCTCTCCCCGGGGAGCCCCGGTATTGTTTGTTAAGAAGGATGATGGCTCTCTTCTGATGTGTATAAATTATTGAGGCTTAAAAAATGTGACAATTAAGAATAAATACCCTCTTCCCATTATTGAGGAGTTGTTTGATCAACTTTAAGGGGCAATCATATTTTCCAAACTGGATTTGCGACAAGGGTACTACCAATTACTAGTGAAGAGGGAGGACATACCCAAGACAGCTTTCAATACTCGATATGGTCATTACAAATTCCTGGTAATTCCATTTGGAGTAACCGATGCACCATCGGCATTTATGGACCTCATGCATCGAGTATTTCGGCCATACCTAGATGGGTTTGTTGTCATCTTCATTGATGACATCCTGGTCTATTCCAAATCTCACCAGGAGCATGAAGGGCATCTAAGGAGGTATTACAACTACTTAAGGAGCATAAGTTGTACACCAAGTTTAGCAAATGTGAATTTTGGCTAAGCCAAGTGAACTTCTTGGGGCACGTGATTAGTAAGGAAGGAATATATGTGGATCCCTCTAAAGTCGAGACAATTCTAAACTGGAGGGTGCCGAACAATAGTACAGAAGTGCGGAGCTTTCTTGGACTGGCAGGATATTATCTGCATTTCGTTAAAGACTTTTCTAAGCTAGCATCCCCTTTATTCTGCTTAACTCAAAAGGGAGTTAAGTACGAATGGAATGAGAAGACTAAATCCAATTTTCAAGAATTGAAGAAATGTCTGACCACTGCCCCAATCCTTTCCCTACCTGAGGGAAATGATGGAATCATAGTATATACTGATGCTTCAGGAGATGGCCTAGGGTGCGTATTGATGCAAAGGGGCCACGTGATTGCTTATGCATCTCGGAAGTTGAAACTTTATGAGAAGAACTACCCCACCCATGACCTAGAACTAGCTGCAGTTGTGTTTGCTTTAAAGAAGTGGCGACATTACTTATATGGAGTCACATTTGAAGTAATGTCAGATCATAAGAACTTGAAGTACCTATTTTTCCAAAAGACCTGAATATGCACCAACGTCGATGGATGGAGTTTTTGGGGAATTATAACTGTGTAATCAATTATCATCTTGGCAAATCGAATGTGGTGATGGGCGCACTAAGTCGGAAAGTGAATTTGGCGCATATATGGATAAAGGAGACAGAGATGTTATCACAGGCAGAGAATTGGGAATGCGAGACTAAACCTGGCCGACTTATATTCTTCAATCTAAGGGTACAAACGGTTTTATCCACGGAGATTAAGAAGGCTCGAGAGTCGGATGAATCATTGGTGAAGAAGAAAAAGCTAATCGGTGAAGGGAAGTTGTCTGACTTTGAAGTGAACAGTGAAGGAATACTGACCTGTAGAGGTAGGCTTTGTCTACCCCCAAAATTTAGCAATCACCCAAAGAGTGTTGGAAAAGGCTCACCGATGTAAGTATACAGTACACCCAGGGGGGACCAAAATGTACGGAGACCTAAAACAGCGGTACTGTTGGGATAATATGAGGAGGGACATAGCAGAATACGTAGCACATTGTTCAATATGCCAGCAGGCCAATGCCGACCATCAGAAGCCATTGGGGTTGTTACAACCACTGGAGATTCCCGAATGGAAGTGGGATCACATCACGATGGACTTTGTGACAGGATTACCCCACACACCTAAGAATTTTGACGCAATATGGGTGGTGGTTGATAGGTTGACCAAGTCAGCTCATTTTCTACCAATCAACGTTAAATACTCCTTGGAAAGACTGACTTTCCTATACATCCGGGAAATCTTAAGATTGCATGGGGTGCCATAACTACCGTATCCGATAGGGACCCAAGGTTCACTTCCCATATTTGGAGGCAACTGCAAGCAGCTTTGGGAACCAAATTGAACTTTAGTACAAGTGCCCATCCACAAACAGATGGGAAATCGAAGAGAACAATTCAAACCTTGGAGAACATGCTCCGAAGCTGTGTTATGGATTTCGAGGGAAGTTGGGACACTCATTTTCTTTTGGTAGAATTCGCTTATAACAATAGTTATCATTCGTTCATTGGTATGGCCCCATATGAAATACTCTATGGTAGGAAGTGTCGGGCACCCCTCTTTTGGGACGAAGTGGGAGAGAAAAAGATTTTTCCAGTTGCCAGTATACCTTGGATTGAGGAATCCATGGATAAGGTCAAACTGATAAAGCAATGCTTACAAACGGCTCAAAGTCGACAAAAGAGTTACGCGGACCATTGAAGGAGGGATTTGGAGTTTGGAATGGAGTGGGTGACCAGGTATTTTTGAAGGTAACCCCTCACAAGTGTCTAGTCTAGCATGGAAAGAAAGGAAAACTGAGTCCTAGGTACATTGACCCTTTCGAAATCGTACAGCGAGTCGGGCCAGTTGCGTATCGAGTTAACCTACCTAGCCAGTTGGGGAGATTACACAATGTTTTTCATGTGTCACTTCTGAAAAAGTACCACCCTGACCCCGGACACGTGTTAAACTATGATGACTTAGCAGTGAATGAAAAGCTAATGTACGAGGAAAATCCAGTGAAGATATTGGATCGAAAATCAAAACCTTGCGAACTAGGGAGATTCCAATGGTCTTGGTGTTATGGAGAAATAAAAAGGTCGAGGAAGCAACTTGGGAGTTGGAAGCTGAAATGAAGGATAATTACCCGGAATTGTTCACCGGAAATGGAAATCTTGGGGACAAAATTCATTAAGGGGGGATATTGTGAAAACCCCTACCGAAATGGAATTAGAATACATCTAATAATTAAATTTAATCAAATATTACAATCTTTCCTTTAATTTTTCCAAAAAATATTTATTTATATATATAATATATATATAATAATAAAAAAATACCAATAACAATAAGTAAATAAATAAATAAGTAAAATAAATTACCAAGAAGAAAATATACATAATTATACACACATATATATATATATATATGATAATAGTAAAAATAAGAAAATTAATAAATAAAAGCAAGTTGGCAGCAGATATGAAAAAAATTTATCAAAAGTAATTTTTGAGCAAGTGGAATTACAGGGAAGAAAAACGGACTGTGGACGTGAGAAGTTTGTCCAAAGTAATTTTGGGCAAGTAGGCTTGAGGTTTACAGGATAGAATTTTAGGTTGAGTAGGTGTCAGAACCATATATTTTACCTAGTATAAATACCAGTGATATTCTCCCCAAAACTTATAGCCTTAAGATACTTTGAGTACCAAAATTCAGAGGATAAGCAGTGAAGTAGAAGCAGCGGTTGTCAAGCCAAGTTTAACTAAGGGGAGTGTTGCGTCGCCCTAGCATGAATTGAGTTAAAATTTGAGTTTACGTTTACATATATATATATATATATATATATATATATATATAATGCCATCAGAACCTGACTCTCTCAAATTGAACCCTCCACCTCTCGAACCCCTGTTAAAACTTCACCTCTCGAACCCCTATTGAAACTCTGCCCCTCGAAACCCTACTGTTGAAACTCTACCTCTCGAAACCCTACTGTTGAAACTCTACCCCTCGAACCCCTGCCAAAACACTACCTCTCGAACCCCAGCCACAACTCTACCTCACGAACCCCTACTGAAAATCCCACCTCTCAAGCCCCTACTAAAACCATCACCTCTCAAACCCCACTGAGAAACTTCTCCTCTCGAACCTCACTGAAAACCTAACCTATTGAATCCATACTGGACCCTTCACCTCTCGAACTTCTACTGAAAAATTCACCTCTCGAACCGCCACTGGGAACCTGTATCTCTCGAACTAGTATTACTAATACCTTTACCTATGGAATCGTACACCTCGAACCTATGTCTCGAATTAGTACCACTGATACCTTTACTTCTCAAACAATATATCTGAAACCTACCCCTCGAACTAGTAACCCCGATATCTTCACCTCTAGAATCCTTTTCACTGGAACCCTCACTATTAGAACCATTACCTATCTCATCTCGAACATGTGCCCCTGAAACCTTTACCCCTCGAACTAGTACCCCTGAAACCTTTACCCCTCGAACTAATACCCTGAAACCTTTACCCCTCGAACTAGTACCTTAAAACCTTACCTTTCAAAACCTTCTCCCGAACCATTACCTCTCGAACTGTACCTCCCAGACCGTGCCCTCGTAATTGTATCCCTTGAACTGTACCACCCAAACTGTCCCTCTTGAACTCACCTCTCGAACTTGTACTTCTCGAACCTGTATCTCTCGAACTAATATCACCGAAACAGTTACCTCTGTACCCCTCAAACCTTACCGCTCGAACTAGTACCACTGAAATCTTAACCTCTCGAACTCACATCTCAAACCTTACCTCTCGAACTAGTACTACTGAAACCTTTACCTCTCAAACTTAACCCTCGAACCTTACCTCTCGAACTAGTACTACTGAAACCTTTACCTCTCGAACCTTACCTCTCGAACTAGTGCCACTAGAACCTTACCTCTCGAACTAGTGCCACTAGAACCTTACCTCTCAAACCTCACCAATTGAATCCGTACCTTTAGAATCTCTCCAACTGAACCTCACCACTCAAAATGGTACCACTTACCATTCGAACCAGTGCCGCCTGATACCCATACCACTTCAACATTCTCCACTCGAACTCTTTGCTCGAACCTCCTACCCAACTACTCTAACTCCTGTACTCGAACTCATTTGCCTGAACCCCAGTACTTGAAACCTAATACTTGAACCTTTCTACTCGATACTCAAGCCATGAGAGAGATATGGCGGTTACACTCAAATGATGGTATTTACTGACCATTGAATAAAGTGTGTATTTTATCATACTGTACTAGATTATCGTGAAACTGAACTCTTGAACTGCTCTGATAATTTCTGTGAAAGACCGGCCTGTACTTTGTCTTGCCATGTAAAACTTGAATCATATACTGCTCTGATGACCGGCTTGTACTTTATCTTTCTGTGTCAAACTTGAATTACCTGCTACCTAATTACCTATCTGTGATTTCGGGGGTCCCAACGCAATTTTAGTTTGGTCAAAGTTGGTGGGGAACGGTACAGACCGGACCGTCTGATTAGACCTGCTACATGCGGAGTTTGGTATGCTAGCATAACCACCTGACTGATACGAGCTGGTAACTGAACACCGGTGTGAATGGGGAAAGTGAATTCTGAATTGATAGCCTTTGGGCATCCTTGACTGGGTTATGTCGTGTATGTCGGTCATAGTTGCCATATAGGCACTTGGCAGCAACTCGACACTAACCACCTGTATCCTTTTACTGTGTGCTAGGACATCCGTGCCTAGTTGTTAATTGTTAATTGTTATTCTGGCGATGAAACCTCACTAAGCAAGGAGCTTACCCTATTTAAACAACCCTTTTTTAGGTGAAGAAGAACAGTAAGAGAAAAGTGCTTGATGTCTTTACTTCTTTTGAGAAAGATCCTGGCTATTTGAATTCTAATGTGAACTTTGATGCTGTAACAGTTAGGAGAAACTTTTGTTTGACATTTGTAGTAAATCATTTTCATTGCAATAGTAAATTAGGTTTTTGAATTACTTAAAACGCTTCCGCATAAACTTTAATTGCTCGTTAATACTAGCCCTTTCGGTAGCACGCTCAAGCATGGCCTGAAACTTGTGTTGGAGTTTGGGGGTTTCACGGGTATCTTCAAGAACGGAAACACCACATGATCCAAAACATGATATATGGTGTTCAAACTGTAAACAATTTTAAAAACATAGACTGACCCATCCAAATAAATAGAACTCATAATACAAAAACACAAACAAAATCACAAACACACAAGAGAGATTAGAGGTAGGAGTGCTACGAAAAAATTATATTATTATTTTGTGATTATTCACAAAATATAGTGCAGGAAGGGGTTGTTTGCGGTGGTGAAAATTGAGGTTAGGTGGCAAATTTTGTACGTCGTTCCTAGAAATGTTGCATACACGTTGTTGGTGGCGATTTTAAATCATCACGGAAATTTTTATCCGCGGTGCTTCAAATCGTTGTGGGTTGTTATCTATTAAGCATTGTGTAACCTTTCTGAGATCGGAAGAGTTGTATATCATGTCACTCGATCTATAGTTCTGAAATCAGAATTGTGCTCCCAAAATAGGAAAACTTATAAGTTCATCTAGTATTTTTCTGATATTGGAACGGCATCCGGAATAATATCAATACCGAAATATGAGTGACATGTAACATACATTTTTTATGGTGGAATATGAAGCTGGAATAGTGTCAGGCGATCGGATGTTCCAAAATCAAGAATTGAATCAGATATATTTTTGTAGTCCAGTTTCTGTTTTGCTTACCAATTTAGAATAGTTTTTGTGAAGTAATATGGCTCTGAGAAAAATAGTTACCATTCTGAAACAGGAATCAGTAATATTTGTGAACTAACATTCAACAGAGGAACTGTCGTCTGAAATTGTGGTTCCAGTTGAATATTGTAGGATATTTAATGAAAATACTTATATCGTTGGATGCCCGGTTAGAGGGTATCTATGAATATGTTGCATGTATGGAATCAAACAATGTTGGGGTGTTGAGTTGCCTCTCGCTATCTTCAATTCCTAGGTTGTGTATGGTGTTGTATCGCCAGCGGATAAGATATGAAATCAAGGAATTGTCACACTGTCAATAGTTTCTCTAGAGAATGAGCAGCACTTAAGTACCTTGCATATTGTTTTCAAACAAAAGTACGACAAAAACTATTTTAAATAAGTATCTTGCATTACCTCTAAATTGTGTTCCTTTAATGAAGACCATTCTTGTGTTCAAACCACTTCTTTATATCACTTTTCCATGACACGTTAACATATAAGGTTATGAAATTATATAAGAGAGAGGTTACACGTTCACATATACTTTTGGACCACAATTACATCAAAGACTAGTACAAATAAGTACTTTACATTACCTTGTATCCCAAGAGGTCTTGGACACACTGGTCAATACTATCAAGCAGTGGCGTGCATAGGTCTTTCGTCCAATGCTTTTACAGACAGTGTTGTTAGAAGAGCTTCATATGGGGTTTTCATAATAAACTCTTATCCCTCAATTTTGTGATCCTTGTTTGAAGATGACACACCGATCACTATTATCGAGCAGTGGTGCATACACATATTCTCCGTCCAAATTCTATCCATAGCATTGGTCGGACGCCGTGCGTGCGCACCACTGCTTGATAGCATTGGCCGGTATGTAACCTTCAAACCAGAAACACAAAAATGATGGATTTAAAATTTATTATGAAAACCCCATATCAAGCTCTCCTAACAACACCCTAAACCCAGATGTAGAAGATTCAATGTCCTACTATATTCTAGCAACTCTTTTGTACCTTGAAAATGATATCGTAGGTGTTGGTGCATGTTGCGGAAGACTTTGTATCAAACTTGACACCACATGTTGTAGTGATTGAAGAACCCACTACCAGAATTGAGATTCCTAAAAGTATGATAGTGAGAAGTATGTATGCGGTGCTAATACTTTCTAAGGTTTGTGAGAACGATTAGTATAGTGAGGTAACTGAGGTGCGCAGTAACAGAAGAAGGGGATTTTTGGGGAATGTGTTTTTTCATATGCTTTTTTCCATTCTTCATGTAGCCGAGGGGATAAGAACTAATACAAGGCGGTTCAATCGCTACGCAACTAAAAAGTTTTAAATTCAATGGTTTACATTCCAATTTCAAAAATGATTGTTTATGTTCCCTATGCAATAAGAATTAGTGAAAGGTGGTTCAACCGCCAAACAATTACTAATATTTAATGCAATGTATGCGTTTCCGATTTGGGAATTTGAACCGGTCAACTATTTAACCAAGATACATTGGTAAATGGAGAAAATTGAATGTGTTCTAACTGACAAAGAATGTTATGACATGTACTGAAAAGACAATATATATTCCAAAATCGGAATGTGGTTCTTATGCATTTCGATTAATTTTTTTCTTAATAATAGTTATTTTTTCTGAAAATGGATTAATTAGTAGTTCAATATCCGTGGTTTGGTAAGCCACATGCATCACTGAAGATCCAACTGTATTGTTCCAAATTCAGAAGACGTGTTCAATATTACGAGGGTAGATGAACAACTCATTTTCGGGATCACCGCCTTTATCGATATTGGCACGAATGTGTTGGATTGAACATCGTGATTTTTTAAATTTCCATCCCCCTTCCCCCATAAGCGGAACTGGTTCCGCTACCAGAACTTTGTCCGGTGAGCTTTTCGAAACCGGACTTTAATGAAATTTAATTTAAATCTCTTGTTCCGATATCAGAAATTAGATCGGAAATAGTACAAAAATGTGGTTCATTGAATATATTGATTGGGGTTGAACTTGAACATGTTAAGGTATAAAAAATAGATAACATTAATATTGATGCATGCTGGTGAGAACTATAATTCATGTTGGTCTAAACAAGTTTTCCATGAACGTTCCCACTTGATCTTTTGTTTCAACTTCCTCTTAGCATGATTTCAATGAGAATCTAACCAAAGACCTTCATGGTAGTCCATTCTTGTTAGAAATCTTTTCAAACTTGCATCGTCCTTATTTAACCGAGAATCATCACTGATATATTGGAGTGAAAAATATTTGTTTCCCACAATGCAATGTTCCATTGATTCATCGTCCACAAAATTTTTCTTTCCCTCCACAACAATCTCCCAGTTCTTGTCTATAGAACTTGATGAGCCTGTTAAGCCATTATGAATGGATCTACGTGAAATCTCTGTCTTTTACGGTCCACCAATGTAAGGCCTATGGCTCCAATGTAGTTACAGTGGTCTCGTTCACCCAATCACACTTGAAAACAATAAATTTCAAGGCCACGTAGTTTAACTCGCATATTTCTGTAATTGTACCAAAGTAACTCTTTTGAGCGCATTCACCATCAGGATCATTCATGTTCGGTACATGTAGCACCTTTGATATTAGTAACACGTTGGTGTTGTGAGATACTTCTTTAGCATCGTGTTGCCTCATCCTGAAAGTATATTTGTTAATTTCAAAACCATCGAAGGAGGTGACAGTGGTTAATGGTCGCCGAGACAACCACTTTACTTTTTGTGTATGGTCCCCGTTCAAAACAAAGTCCCTTAACTAAGACGTAAATCCTCTCATGTTATGATCGAGGACCTACATGTCAATCAATGTGTTATTTAGTGACCTTATCTCAGCCATGTGGATGTCCACACATGGTCACACTTCATTATGGTTAAAGAGAATGTACAGGTACGTAGTATTCGAGTCGGCCACCGACAGACTAAGTAAATGGTCTTGTCGTAAGCCTTGCCCATGTCCTTCCCATATGCCTTGATTTTGGAACCCCGATGGATTGAACTCATTCAATTAGCTAGTACCAAATTCAATAGCCTCTTCCCCAACATACCGTTGGACAATGTTAGCATCCGGTATATATCTATTCTTCACAAAACACTTGAATATTATCATGTAACTCTCAAAGGGATACATTTATCGAAGGAAAACCAGTTCACGTAATTTAGTTTCTCTAAATAGATGTAAAATCAAGTGCACCATTATGTTGAAATACAAAAAGGGGAAGTACATCTCTATTCAACACAACACCTCTATAACCATGGCTTGAAGTTCATCCAATTTTGCACGGCTTATACTCTTACAAAAAATAGACTTTAAAAAATTCACAACCTACTTATGGAGACTCTAACATGGTTTGGGAGTGTTCCACGAATGGCGATAAAATTTTACTCATGCATCAAGCTATGACAATCGTGGGACTTAAGCCCCGCCAATTTTAACTTCTGGATGGACACATTTGCTTATGTTAGATGTGTATGCAAAAGGAACTTGAATACCTCTCAAGGATTCACAAAACTATTTCTTCTCATTGGTCGACATTGTGTAAAAAGCAGTCGGCAGGAAAGTTTTCTTACACTCCACAACTAGAGCTAGATCATGCATTTCTCCCATTTTTGCCATGTAAAGACGTGACTTCAAATCGTCCTTCGCTAGCTCGGTTGTGTTTAGAAGCATCCCAATCAAGATGTCACAAACCTTTTTCTCTATATCCATCACATCAAGATATTGCCTCACATCACAGTAAGGTAGTTGAAGAAAATGGAACATTTCTTCCAACTTCCTCCGTTCGGGAGTTTTCCTTCAGTTCTTACCAAAGTCATTGTCAATACATTTCACTTGTCCATAAATCTCCTCTCCCGTAACAGATTGCGGAGGAAGGCCTTCCTCAATCTCCCCATTGAACCACTTCTTTGCTCTATACCATGCATGGGTGATTTATCGATAACTTTCTGTGACCAAGATATACAGTTTTCCTACCATGCCCCAACTATGTAAAACTAGTATTCTTTTCACACACTGGACATGCAAAGTGACCTTTCACTGAATCTCCAGTTAAATTCCATATGCCAGGAATTAGTTAATGGTACAAAACAATATTGCTTTCATCTTGAAGCTAACTCCGCAGTAACCATCATACATCCACTTCTCTTCGCACCAAAGCTTTCGCAAGTCGTCAACCCATGGTGCAAGATATCATCGAAGTCAGTACCCAGTTTTTTAGGCCCTGGAATCATTAATGACATCAAAAAATACTTTCGTTTCATCGCTAACCAAGAGGGTAAATTGTAATCACCACCATGACGGGCCACAAAATGTGAGTACTACTCAAATTTCCTAAGGGGTTCATACCATCGGTCAATAGCCCTTGAAGTAAGTTATGTGTTCCATTGCTAAACTCTGGGTACATGTCATCAATCTTCTTCCATTGATCACAATCTAAGGTGTACTGGATAACATCATTGATGGGTTTCAATCTATTAGCATGCCATGTCAAATTCTTTTAATCTTCCTTGTTTGCATACAACTGTTTCAACCTAGGGAATTATTGGGAGGTACCATATAACCTTGGTTGGCATTTTTTTTATCATCTTTGTAACAACCTCACCGCCCACATCAACATTACATGTTTTTGACTTGTACCGTTGCTCATTACATACTTTGTATCGATCTCTAACTTCATCCTCTTTTCCTCGATAAAGCATAGAATCATTCAGGTAAGCATGAATCTTTTCTAACTCCATTCCCATGGGGACATAGTATCTTCTTAGCAGCGTAAACATAATCGAGCATAAGATTGCCGGTAGGGAGAAAATCATTTATCAACTGCAGCACTTCTAGCATTCCCTTATTAGATTGTCCATCTTTAGCTTTCAAATTCATTACTCTAAGGGTAGCGCTCAATATTGAGCGTTACTAGATGGCTTAGAGGATGATCTAAGATACCGAAAATGAAAATAGTTTACAAAGAGAGGGACAGGGATTAGGAGTAGGAAATTCATCAACATAGGTAATGAAACTAACAATAATTATTATGTAAAGAAAATTCTTACGAAACTTAAAATATATGGAAGAATAATAATGTTGCAGATTAAGGAAATAGAAACTCCTTAATTAAGCTGGACAACCAACTAGACGAGAGCCATCGATGTGCATCATATTCACAGGTGTAGGAATAGCAACACTGCTGGAAAAACGACCTTCATCAGCATCATCTATTCCCATTTTGTTCTTGTTTTGGTCGTCAGGTTTCATCTGGGATAATATTTCATCCTTATCAGCACCTCCGGAGCTGAGTTCGTAGATCGCGATTGGATGCACCGACTCGGAATTCTCAAGCACAAGTATGTCGATGACATTTTCACGACCACCTAGTACGATTGGCAATGGTGATTTCTTCTCGACTTCTTCACTGTCATTCGCCGGCTTTGGTTTTCTGTACATCCACCACACCACCATTTGTACAGATCCTAGAACAAATCCCACAACGTTGGGAATCTGTAGTAGATTAAAATATATGTTATACTCGTGTCATCAATTTATCACGAACTAAATAAAATTAGAGAGTCAAGTGTTCAAAATTAAACATAACTTATGTATATATTATATAATATAATAATTAGACACATAAAGTATAAATAAAAGACAAATATAGGACTAAAATATAAACTAAACAAGGCACATTTGACACTTTTCTAAGGCTTCCATAATAAGGATGACAGTTACCAAGTTTACTCGTAGTTCATCCATTTTTTAAGAACCTAATCATCTTCTTTTGCTATTTTTAACACACAAAAGCGAGACACAATGCTTAAAAATTCTCCCCATTTCACGTGAATAGTACTATTTTTATGCAAACTCTAGTTGAAAAATCACGACATATGTTGATAAGAAATGTGTAGTAATACTGATGTAAAACGGTAAAAATGAAAGATAAAAACTCACCGCAACACAGAGGTCCCGGACCAATAATCCGTAGAAAAACCACATGACGGCACTGATTGTGAGAGCGAGAGACAAAGTCACGGGCATGAATTCTGCGCTCTTCGTTCGTACTACTTGGAACTGCACGTTTAAGATCGTAACCTCATTTAGTAATTAATTAAGAAATACCATACCTTCAGGTAAATAATCTTGTCACCCATATAGTATTTACACATTTTGTATTTTCTATCATCTCGAACAAATCTCAGAAACGTGACTTTCCTATTTTTTGTTTGGAGCATAAAGTGAATCTAATTACTAAAAAATTTCCCTTTTAGTAAGGTTAATGGTAAAACTTACCACAATGGTAAGAGGCGCAGCGAAAACACTGACTGAAAAAGCAACGCAAACCCATCCCACAACTTGGACCCGAAGTGAGCGCTCTTTTAGGCCGAATTCACTCAGCACAAAAATTGCACACAATGCTCCAACGTTGAACAAACTCACTAGTTTCACAATCTGTTTCTATTGTCATAAAAAATGAAATAAAACACAATTCTGGAAATAAATAAACTAAATCCATTTTCGAATGGTTAAATGAATGACCAACCCTTGATTCTTTTGGGGAATACAGAATATAGAGGATGATGTAAACGGTTTGAATGATGCATCCCAAAGCGTTGATGGTGATGAGAAGCGTCGCCATTTCTAGTAACGCGTAGTATAGCCAAAGCATGGCGGAAAACAGTGCCACCATATAGGGCACGCATTGGAACCCCATCGTCGATTTCTCCCTTATGATCCTCCTGAAAGTTGGCCTAAACACATCCAAATTCAGTTCAGCAATTCTTCACTTAGTCGCATTGAAACACTCGAAAGCGCTAACACTTTAGTCACACTTCATCACTTACCATGGCGCGAAGTAGACAAAGACGGAGACAAGGTTACCTGAAACACAAACGCAAAAAACGGCCCCAAAAACGAATATGTTTAGAATAGTGGTAAACTAGAAAGCAAATTAAGAACTACTGATCGTACAATGAATTACCCAAGATGCCAAAGGCAAGAACCAAGGTGCTTCGATCAGTAAACACAGACATATTTCGCATTTTTCTCAAGAAACAAGATGTATATGTTATTGATCTCTCCCGAGTCTTTGTATTTAACTTACGGAATTAAACATTAAATATCCCCTCTCACTTTGAGGTTGAAATTATTAACCTCAGTGTTTATTTAAGCTTAAACAGAAGTAGTAAGTATCATGCAGGAGTGAGGGAGAAAGGAAAATGGGTATTTATAGAGATGCATCAGGGGGCTGGGGGTGTAGGTAGGGGAGAGTTTGTGCATTGTTAAACTCATCTGCCTTGTGTGAAAACAAAGCAGGTGGCTATCATATAATCATTTCCAACCGTAAATGCATACACACAATCAGTCCTATATAGTATGTTTATTAACCTTTTTTTTTAAATAGGTAATATAGTTCAAATTTGTCCCAATAAAAATCTCCCTTCATTTGTTTTTAATGAAATTCGAACTCAAAATTACCATAGTGTCATCAGATTTCAACCGAGAAATACATTTGAATGCTAGTTAAATATTACATCTATTTATTTAGGACCCAAATATATATGAGAAATTTAAAGAAACCTAAAAATTATTACTTTACTGGCTCGTGTTGTCACTTGTCATTTTTTATTTTTGACAATCGTCATTGTATTTAATGATTGCATATACTTGTGATTTTTTTATTATAGAAGATTACATAGAATATATTGAAATTCAGTGGAGTATGATCTCATCCTGAGAACACTCAAACACGCATTACACCCAACGAATCACCACCACTGGAGTTGAAACCACCACAACCTTACCGTCATTGACCACATACCGGTTGGAAAATTATAGTGAAACCATCGACGCGGTCCTATAATGCTGAGTTATCCCTATCAAGAACTTGTTTTACTGTTCATAATTCTTGACAGGGGTGTGTAATTTGAACCATGAACGAATCTGTTATAGAGAGTGTGGATTATCACTGAGTCAAGGCACAATTCACGCATGTACTTTTGATCTAATACCATATCAATCGAGAGAAGATAATAATCTTTATCTTTTAGTGTGGTTTATATGTTTTCTTTGAGAAACGTGTCTTTTAACACTATGTTTTTGTTGTTAACATATATGTAATTATATTAGTTTAGCTTAAGGGTAGTTTAGTCATTCACTATTCTTATCTATATGTATTGTACTCTTGCTCTTTCAAGACTAAGCTTTCATATTTGCAAAACAAGAGTTCCCTTCCCTTCTTCTCTTTTCCCACTCAAGGTATTGATTCTTTCATCTCACATGGTATCAGAGCATTGGTTGTGATTCTTGGAGTAGATTGTGATCCGATGCCCAACAGCGCTGATCGATTGGGGCTGTTTGCTTGGATTTTTTTCGTGAAGGTATTTTTCGGATCTTACAGTTGATATTTGGATTATTGGTATTGGGTTGTTCAATTTCTTTCGAATTGGGGCTGTTTGCTTGGATTGTTGGTATGCGTATTTAGGGTTTGCTATTGATTTTGGGTTTTTCTAATTGGAGTTTATTGTTGGGATCGTTTGGGTTTGTGATTGTTGGATTTCTGATTGTGGGGTTTATAGTTGTTGTCGATTTGGTGATTGAGTTATTTTCGACCAGTTTGTTGCTCTCGGATTTGTACCTCCGAGTTTGGTTGTGTTATTTGTGCATTTGATTTTCTGGAATTGTAATCATGGTGGGTGGTAGGGATGATTCCCTTCAGTCAATTAGTGTGCAATTGGACGGTAAGAATTACTCGCATTGGAGCTATGTGATGCGGAATTTTTTGCGTGGCAAATGTTTGTGGGGGTATATCTCTGGTGTGAAGAGACTGCCTACGTTAGGAGTTGAGGATTATGATACTTTGTCGGATACTTGGGAATCTGAGAATGCGAAGATTCTTACTTGGATTAATAACTCCGTGACTCACTCGATTGGTGCTCAGTTGGCTAAGTATGAGACTGCAAAGGAGGTTTGGGAGCATTTGGAGAGGATTTATACACAGTCTAACTTTGCAAAACAATACCAATTGGAGACTGATATTCGAGCACTTAGACAGAATGAGTTGAGTATTCAGGAATTCTATTCTGCCATGTCTTCCTTATGGGATCAGTTGGCACTCACTGAGTCCCAGGAATTGAGGACCTTTGAGCCTTATATCGCGAGGCGTGAAGAGCAGCGTTTGGTTCAGTTTCTGATGGCTCTTCGTAATGACTTTGAGGGGTTGCGTGGGGCTATCCTCCATCGTAGTCCCCTGCCTTCGGTTGATTCTGTGGTGAATGAGTTGCTTGCTGAGGAAATTCGCCTTAAGTCTAAGGGAGATAAGGAGACTCCTCTCCTTCCTATGTCATCAGTTTTTGCTGTCCCACATCGACCCTTAAGTGGGAAATCTAGTACTTATGCTCGAGTCTCTTCTGATGAGTGTGCTTTCTGCCATCAAAAGGGTCATTGGAAGTCTCAGTGTCCATTGTTGTCCCGCAGTGGTGGTCCTCCTCCTCCTCCATCATAGTCGCGGCCTCCTTATCAGCCACGACCTCCTTATCGGCCCCTTACTCGGCCCGTGGCTCCTTGGGCATCTCGTCCACCTCAGATGCCTAATGCACTAGTGGCTGCTCCTTCTGTGGATCCTCATCTGCTAGAGAAGATCCAGGAGTTCCTCGCCTCACAGCCTCAGCCTCATGCTATGTCTGCCTCTCCCTCAGGTTTGCCACCATCATCATCTGTCTCAGGTACATGGATCATAGATTCTGGTGCCACTCATCATATGTCCCCTCAGTCTGAGTCTTTTGTTTCATTATCTCCTCATTTGTCGCTTCCTATTGTGACCGCTGATGGCACTTCTATGCCATTGGAAGGTATTGGTTCTGTTGTCACCCCTTCTATCCTTCTTGCTCATGTTTACTATATACCAAATCTTGCCTTAAATTTATGTTATGTTGGTCAATTGTGTGATTCTGGTCTAAATGTTTGGTTTTCGGATTCTCATTGTCTTATTCAGGGCCGTCGATCTCAGATGATGATTGGGACAGGCCATAGGCAGGGGAGACTTTATGTTTTGGACCACCTCAGAATGTCAGATGATGTTGCTGCCTCTAGTGTGGATTTGTCATCTTTTCGTTTGAGTAGTTCGTCTTCACTCTTTTATTTGTGGCATTCTCGTTTGGGTCATGTTTCTGCATCACGTTTAAGGTTTCTAACCTCTACGGGTGCTTTAGGACCATTGAACTCTCATGATATTTCTGATTGTAGTGGTTGCAAACTTGCAAAAATTTCTGCTTTACCCTTTCAGAACAGTACTTCATCATCTCTTGCTCCTTTTGATCTTGTTCATTCTGATGTTTGGGGACCCTCTCCCGTACCTACGAAAGGGGGCTCTAGATATTACGTCTCTTTTATTAATGATTTTACTCGTTATACTTGGGTTTACCTTATGAAGCATAGATCTGATTTCTTGGATATTTATCGTGATTTTAGAGCTCTTATTAGGACACAACATTCTGCTGTCATTAAGTGTTTTAGGTGTGATATGGGAGGTGAATACACCTCTAATGCTTTTTGCCAGCTTCTGTCTTCTGATGGCACCATACGTCAGACTTCTTGTACGGATACTCCTCAGCAGAACGGTGTTGCCGAAAGGAAACACCGTCACCTGGTTGAGACAGCTCGCTCATTCTTGTTGTCAGCAGATGTTCCTAGGATATTTTGGGGGGAAGCCATTCACACTGCTGTACACGTCATTAATAGAATTCCAACCTCTCACAACTCAGGTTTGTCACCTTTTGAGAGGCTGTATGGGGTTGCACCTGATTATACTTTGTTGCGTGTTTTTGGTTGCACTTGTTTTGTCCTTAAACCTCATGTTGAGCGCTCTAAGTTGTCCCCAAAGTCTGCCTTGTGTGTCTTTTTGGGTTATGGTAGTGGTCAGAAGGGATATCGTTGCTTTGATCCAGTCAGTCAAAAATTATATGTTTCTCGTCATGTTGTGTTCTTAGAGCATATTCCTTTTTTCTCTGTTCCACGTAGTTCCCATCAGTTGACTCAGTCAGATCTTCGTTGCATTGATCCTTTTGATGTCACCACCGATGATGTTCCGCCACCAGACTCTGATCCTCTGAATACAGATACTCCTCAGAGCTCTCCCCCTCCATTGCCTTCACCGCCTGTTCCACCATCTTCTGAGATTGCGGCGCATCCACCCCCTCGTCGGTCTACTCGTATTTGTAAGTCCACTCAGAAGCCTGATTTTGCTTACTCTTCTTATTCTCCCTCATTTGCTTCATTTCTTGTCTCCATTCACTCTCTGTCTGAACCTACATCCTATAGAGAGGCTGTCTGTAATCCTCTTTGGCAGGCTGCCATGGCTGAGGAGCTTGCTGCCCTGCATCAGACTCACACTTGGGATTTGGTACCTTTGCCTTCGGGAAAGCACACCATTGGTTCTCGTTGGGTCTATAAGATTAAGACCAAGTCTGATGGATCTGTGGAGAGATACAAGGCTCGCCTTGTTGCAAAGGGCTATTCACAGGAGCATGGGATGGATTATGATGAGACCTTTGCTCCTGTTGCCAAGATGACCACCATTCGTACCTTGATTGCAGTTGCCTCTATTTCTCAGTGGAAGATTTCACAGATGGATGTGAAAAATGCCTTTTTGTACGGTGATCTTCACGAGGAGGTTTATATGACTCCTCCTCCCGGTGTACCACATGAGCCGGGGCATGTTTGTAGGCTTCACCGATCTCTTTATGGACTCAAACAGGCACCTAGAGCTTGGTTTGAGAAGTTCTCCACTGTGGTATCCTCTCTTGGCTTTCGTCCCAGCTCTTATGACTCGGCCTTGTTCATCAAGCATACAAGTAAGGGTCGTATTCTCCTTTCTTTGTATGTTGATGATATGATTATTACTGGTGATGATTGCGAGGGTATTGAATCATTGAAGCGTGATTTGGCTTATTGTTTTGCTATGAAAGATTTGGGTGTGCTCCGTTATTTTTTGGGTATTGAGGTTGCTTCTGCTGCTAAGGGTTATCTGTTGTCTCAGTCGAAGTATATAGCTGATATTTTTCAGCGTGCCCGTCTTACAGACAATAAGACGGTTGACACTCCTCTTGAGACTCATGCTCATTACTCTCCGGATTATGAGATTCCTCTGTCAGATCCCACACTTTATCGTACAGTGGTTGGTAGCTTGGTTTATCTTACAGTCACTCGCCCAGACATTGCGCATGCTGTACATGTGGTTAGTCAGTTTGTCACTGCTCCTACATCGGTTCATTGGGCTGCTGTTCTTCGCATTCTCAGATATCTCCGAGGCACCCAGTTTCGTTGTCTCCTATTTCCTTCATCATCATCTTTGGAGTTGCGTGCTTATTCTGACGCTGATTGGGCTGGTGATGTTGAGGATCGCAAATCCACTACCGGATTCTGTATCTTTCTTGGCGACTCTCTCATTTCTTGGAAGAGTAAGAAACAGGATGTCATTTCTCGCTCTTCTACAGAAGCTGAGTATCGTGCCATGGCCTCGACTACAGCTGAGATTGTTTGGTTGCGTTGGTTACTATCTGATTTTGGCATCAAACTTTCACGACCCACTCCATTGCATTGTGATAATCAGAGTGCTATTCACATTGCACGCAATTCTGTCTTTCATGAGCGCACCAAGCACATTGAGATTGATTGTCACTTCACGCGCCATCACTTGCAACTTGGTACGATCTCATTGCCATTTGTTTCCTCTTTTCTCCAGATTGCGGATCTTTTCACAAAGGCTCACTCCACTGCTCGCTTTCGTTTCTTATCAGACAAACTCTCAATGCTTCTTGCTGTAGCATCGTGAGTTTGAGGGGGGATGTTAACATATATGTAATTATATTAGTTTAGCTTAAGGGTAGTTTAGTCATTCACTATTCTTATCTATATGTATTGTACTCTTGCTCTTTCAAGACTAAGCTTTCATATTTGCAAAACAAGAGTTCCCTTCCCTTCTTCTCTTTTCCCACTCAAGGTATTGATTCTTTCATCTCACATTTGTTTTTGTTGAAAGTGTCAATATAACCTTGTAAAATCTTAAAGTGTAAATTTAATCTTATGTTTCAATCACAAGTGTCAATCTAACCCCAGCAATCAAATTATGGCCGAAATTCTTTAAAATGACCATTATGACATTTTTTTTAAAAAAAATTGATAAAACAGATAAAGACGATATTATCCTCTTAAAGAATTTGATAAAACAGGTAAAAAATATGATAAAACTGGTAAACAGGTAAAGACGATAAGATGAACCGTATATGAAAAGGAGTACTATCGAGAAGCATTTTGCAATCATTAAGTTTGTTTGCTCTGGGAATTCATTAGCTTTTTCTTGCTCTGTTGTAAACAGATGACGCAATCTAAAGCCTTTAATTAGGTATAGGAAATACAAATTTTACGTTACTAAAATATGGAATTTGATAAATGAAATAACAAAAACCAATCAAGCCACGAAACCACTTTGATTTTATTAAATTTTGCCCATTTTTCCCCTTTTCAAAAAATCCCTCATTTCACGTGACATTGTCTCTTGCTAAGAACGTCGAACCCCTTTTGCCGTTCTTGAAACTTCAAGTTAAAGCATGAAAACACGCATCCCTAAAATCAGCTTCGTTATCTCTTTTTTCTCTAAATACCACAACTCATTCTGTTTTAACATACGTGCTCACTGATCCTCTAACAGTGACCATCTTTGATCCAATATTTTTTCAAGGTATGTTGACAATCGATAACTTTAGTTGCATGTAATAATGAAATATAAACTTATTTGTCAAAAATTACACGTTAAAGATAATTCAAACAAATCCCAAAAGATGCCCGCTATTGTAACCAATAAAAGTTGCCGATGGTCAAACATATCATGGCGGTCAAAGAGAGCCAACGACGATCAGCTTCGAGTAGGCTCTTCCGCTCCTCCATTTTCTCCCCCACGGCCTCGCACACGCGCATGGACGGCTTGCGTATCATCCGCCAAGAGCTCATGTGGCGGAGTAATTGCGTTGCAGTGGCCGGCGTGCAGCGCAGGTATGAGCGGTTGCGGAAGATCTAGTCACCAAGCAAAGGCTCTGGGTCGATTCCAATGCTCTCTGAGTCATCGTTGCTAGCTGCTCTTGGTAGGGACGATAGGGGTGGGAATAGAGTAGGGTTTCATAATTTACTTATATATCAATAAGTTTTAATGGTTGAGGTTAAATCACCAAAAGAAATTAATTGTTCAGATGAAATTAAGTTGGGCTTTTTTTTCTTTTTTTAAAGTACCTAGCACCAGTATGGATGTGACAATATTAGTGTCTAAGTATATGAAAATTAGCTGCTTAAGTCTATTTTAAATTAATTATTTTATTATTTTTTTTAACTCGAGAGCAAACCTAGGAAATTGTTTCCAAGTATGGAGCACCGGTACTAATACCGGTGCCCAAATGGCTCCCTCCAGTGCCTATGTATATGAAAAGCAACTGGTTATGGCTGCTTTAAATGGGGTACAATAATTATTTTTTGGTCGAACAAACTTGGGATTTTTTTACTAAGTATGGAGCACCGATATAAATACCGGTGCTTAAGTAACTGATACCGGCGCCCAAGTAACTGATACCGGTGCCTAAGTAACTGATACCGGTGCCTAAGTAACTGATACCGGTGCTAAGTCCAATGTTTCAAAATTTTGAATGAAATTGCGCCAAAATCATTTTTCCCGCTATAACGTAGCATCGCTATGAATGAAAAACATTGTCGGTGCTAGTATTATTTGATCTCTAATTTAACCTTTGGGCAAAATACTGATATGACCCTATGTTTTGGAGGTTTGTGCTGATATGACCCTGTGAAGTTGAAAAGTGCTATTGTAGCCCTGTCTTTTGCATCAAAAGTGCTGATAAAACCATGTGGCACTATTCCAGCATTGACCAAATTTAAAAGGATAAAAATGCCCTTGACTTGGAATCTGAAATTTGAAGTGACCATTTTACCCTTTAGTCCTTGAATTTAAATCACTGAAATCCTCCAGTCGTTTCTCTCTGTCAAGCTTTTTTCTCCATCCGTTGATCAAACTCCACCCCCGAAAAACTCATTCTCTTCCTCTTGGGTCTACTTCTCCAGCCCAGTTTGCATTCAAAATCTTCGTTCATCGTCGACTACCCTCCCAGGTATGTCGAAGTTTTTAATCTCGTTCAGTGTATGAGCCCTAGGCTTGATTTGGGTGAATTTTTGGTATTGTGGGGGAGAATCCTTTTGGAAATTGCTTGGTATTATGATTTGTCGATCTGGTTACGAACCCTAGGTGTGATTTGGGGTTTCTCGATTATATCTACTTTTGTTGGTATATGGTTCTGGGATGTTCTATTCATGATGTGGTATTTTAATTGTTTGATTAGCCTGAAGGATGGAGTCATCGAGTTGTAGTGTGAATAATTGTCGTTGGGAAAGTGTGTTGTGCAAGGTGTGTGAGAAAGAAGCTAGTGTTTTTATGTCAAGAAGTGAAAAGAATCTGGATAGAATGTATTATCGATGTAAGAAAGATGGATTCCAGCAGTGGGTTGTGCCTGATGTCGTTGAGTTGGGTCATGACAGTGGTGTAGCTCTGTTTCATCCCAACTCTATAATTTGTAGATGGGTTCAGAAACTGGAATCTCCGAATGAACTGGTTGTAGCCCATATGGGTGGCCCTAGTCAAGGCATTTTAGCACCCAGAAATGCTTGTAATTGTCCGCTGATCCTAAGGGGCTTGATAGCACTGAATTTAGTGTTCGTTGGTGGAAACATGTTACAATTGTTTGTGTGGTATGTTGTACTTGGTCGTGGATGTGTTAGGCGTGGGATGTGTTAGCTTAGTCCATGTTCTTGTTATACTTGGCCGTGGGATGTGTTAGGCGTGGGATGTGTTAGCTTAGTCCCTGAATTTAGTGTTGGTTGGTTGTACTTGGCCATGGGATGTGTTAGGCATGAGATGTGTTAGCTTAGTCCTTGTTCTTGTTGAAGTACTTTATGTTGTAATTCGAAGAAAGTATTTGGATGCTTGGTCTTATGTTTGATTAATTAGTGTTCATCTGACCCTATGTTTGCTGAATAGGTGCACATCTGACCCTATATGCTTTCAATTAGTGCTAATATAACCCTATGTTTGCTTAATAAGTGCTCATTTGACCCTATATGTTGTAGATTAGTGCGAATATAGCCCTAACATTTCCCACTAAGTGGTAATATAACCATGTGCACTATGAATTATTTCTGATCTGACCCTGTGTTTTAGGGACCTTAGTGGGCGATAACTGGGCATGTTTTTGAACGTTATCATGAATACATGACTTGGCAGCTCATACTAGAAAGAAGTATAGAGAACAACATTCTGTTTAGATTAATCAATTAATAATGCATTATACGATGTCCTCCAAATACATCCTACTAGACAAGACCAAGTACTTGCTAATTAACATCCCAAATACTTCCTATTGAACTAGTTGGAATTACAAAAGCTAGAAGGTAGCCTGTTTCTCTAGGAGAATAACAGTGCTATAGTTGTAAGTAGTGTAGAGTTCACAAAAGTAAGAATGATAGGTACTAGAAAGTTTTTCGTAACCCATTCTACAATTAGTATCATCAAAAGCTAGCAAATCCATCATCATACATCATCCTTATTCCCTTTTTGGGCCCGTCTCCGGCGGTGGCTCTGCCAAGTCTTCAGTAGGTGGTAGACAAGGTGGTTGCGAGCTTGACGGCCTGTGGAAAGTTGGAGCTAGAGTCGTACCTATCAATTTTGCAGTCCTCTAGTTGTACAAGAATGACTTCCTCCAAAGCATGTTCTTGAATGCCTCGCGGCCATCTCCTAGTCAGATTGGCTTATGGTGCTGTTTTGTGGAACAAAAGAGAGGGTGAATACATACATTTTTGAGTGATGAATTCAAAAAAAATCCTACCATTATCTCAGAGATAGGAATTGGGTTTACTAGTGGGAGTTTCTGGAGCACTTTCTAGTCGTTTAGGTCCACAGCACCAACTTGCAAATCTTGTCCAGAATCAAACCACCCTATGTTACTAAAAATTATCAAACCACCTCATTTCTCTTTCGATCTCTTCTTCTTTGGTCTTCCAGCCCGACGGTGTATACCAGGGGGATTACACTCTTGCTTACGATCAGGACCCCAGAACGCTTTGTGTAAGACCGGTTGAATCTTGTGATGATAAGCCTTCTCAAACTGTGTCTTTGTTAGCATGACGTCACAATACTCATGCAGAGGGAGCCTCTTGGGCAGCAACACGGAACCAGCGTGTCTACACGGCACCCCAGAGATCCCATACACCAAAATCATAAGACCTCCTGTCAATCCTCACAGCGTAATTGGTCTCGCCGTGGACAACCTCAAAAACAGTATCTGAGCATTGGTGGAATGTTACCCTTTGACCTTGTCTTGATACTATCTTCAACATCTCGTCCGTCCTCGGGCACATAATAGTATCCCACTCAACACATTGGGTTGACCTTTCCTTCAACCGATTCATAAGCTTTATTCTCAGCCCTTCCATAAGCATCAACACTAGTTTCTCCCTCAGTTTTCCCACCTAATGGTTAAACGACTCGGCGGGATTATTCATGACGTTGTCACATTTCGGGCACATACAGAAAGCATATCTTGCCCATAGGAATCCCCAAGACTTTCCAAATACACATACGCCTCTTTCGACAGCTCCCTGATCTTTTCCATTGTTGCTTTAAAGTCCATTAAATTGTATGATTACAAAAATATTGCATAGTATCATAACAACACGATAGTACCAACACACATGGTCATATCAGTGCCTTCAGACCAACACACGGGGTCATATCAGCATATTAATACCAACACATAGGGTCATATTAACACATTAATACCAACACACAGGGTCATATCAACACATTATTACCAAAACACAAGGCCATATCAGCACATTCATACCAACACACAGGATCTTTTTAGCACATTATTACCAAAACACAGGATCATATCAGCACACAAGTATTAAAATACAAGGTCATAATAAGGTTAATATTAGCACATAAAGGGGGAAACACTACCTTTGACGCTTTCCAAAAAAGATTCTTCATTATGCCAGAGGGTCATTTCTTCCGAAAGTTGGCGTAGATGTGGCGGCTGCACTTCCTTTGGGTGGCATGGGAAACAACTTTGGAAATTGCTTCTCTCAGACCCTAAAAAACATCACCACTTATGATTTAAAATGATTAACGTTGCAGGAACACATATATACAATGGATAGGGTTAATTTAGCACAAAGATATACAAACAAAACTGAGGGTCAGATTAGCAAATACATGGTTAAAACATCACTTATATAAATTACCGAGGGTCAAATAATCACATAAAGTGAACATCTCAGTAATAAAAATATTACCTTTTGACGATCTGTCATGAAGTTCCATGGTCTACCTTCTGCAAAACCACCAAGGAACTAATCCAAGAAACAAATCTCTTCACAATAGGTACTGGTTGCATTGCTCCTTCATCATACTTCAACATTGCTAAGCTTCTAGGATTACTCTTCACCACCTCCATGCAATATCATGGTAGCACCCTAAAAGACTCTCCATGGTGATCATCAATCATATGCAAAGCATCCAGCCTAGCCCTCATTAAATGATGCCTCTTCGGTTGCACTCTGAATCTCAACAGGTGCTCTTCAAGCACATTGTTTGACACTTTGGGTCAGTGGCCAACAACCCTATAATTCTACGAGCAATCCATCTTTTGGGGGCCAACACATGTCCTTCCAACCTACAAGTGTTCTGCCCAGTCAGCGTCATCATCAAAAAAGTCTGAGTACCTGAAACAATGGAACTATGAAGCCTCCAATCACAATTCGGATCCTTGCAGAAAACTGTCACCCGATTTTTCTCGCTTCTCAAAAATTTGTACATAAATCCATCCTGAATAGAAAAATCAACTAAGACTTGCTTAATATTTTTCTGGGATGGAAACACCATACCCTCTCTCAAGCTCAACCTATCACCTTGCCCTTTCTCAAACTTTTCCCTATTCATGAACTTTCTCAAAGGGTGAAAATCACCTCCATTATCGGATTCTATATCATAACCTGTTTCAGCTACGTTGTCATTGTCCCCATCAAGTTTAGCTCTGCTCTCCACATCTTCTTTGTCTTCGGATGCTATCTCAGATCCTTCTTCTGTGTAGCGGTATATCCAATCAGCCTCCTCATCCAACACTGCTTGATTCTCAGGTTCGTCAACATATGTGTCATCCTGACTGCTATGGCTTGAGGCATCAATGTCCACCGCAACCCCTATTTCATTCACTTTTCCAGTGGACTTCAACTTCTTATCCTTGCTGCACTCACCCTGCCTGGCAGCTCCATCGATAACCTCCCCAAAAATCTCCACTGATTTCTCTTGCTCAAATTCCTTGAACATGCGAACAACGTCATCCTCGGTGCACAAAAAAGTCTTATGCTTCACAGGATGGAAATAGCTTAATTTAAGTTGTACTGTCTTCCATAACTCTGGATCATTCAAGAAGTACTCGGTGAAATCCGACATCAAAACAACCGGTGAGTACCTATCCGGATCGATGCTATCCAATACTTCACACCTATCACCATGACGAAGCGTCATGCTGTTAGAACACTAATATCATCCTACAAAAAAATAGAACCCTATTAGAACACTAATAAATCATAAACATATTAACTTCGACGCCGATTAAACAAAAATGGCAAGATCAGTACCAAAAAAGGGTTATACAGCAAACAATCCACACATTTCTTCATCCCTCATGCCCTGTTCCACACAAAATTCTCATACAACCCTGTTCTCAAAAACCCAAAAACATGGAAACCCTAACCCTAGATAATCGTGGCCACAAACAGTAACAACAGAACAAAAAGTGGTAACACAACATACAAGATGGATTTTAACACCCAACAACTAAAAAAGGTGAACATAATAACCCCAAAAATTCAAAACCTAAAAAACCTTATCGACAGTGAACAAACGACCAAAAAAACACCAAAAGTGAAACAAAATCATCAAAACCACCACCAATATACCAAAACGACGCATAAAATTGGATGGATTTCGATGTAAATGGGTCAGAGCTTACCATATCTACACCTCCTCTGTTTTTCACCACCCAACCCCACTACCGCAAGTGAACACCCTGTGAGAATGCCAACCACCGGTCGACTCCGGCGCAAAAGACCTGTTTGAAAATGCTGGCCGGACCTGTACGATTGAAAACGCGAGTACTATTGGAGTTCTCTTAGGAAGAGACAAAAGGCCGAGCGTGGGAAACAAATGAGGAGAAAAAGATAAAAAGGAAGCTTTTGTCCATTGAGGAACAAGGGTATAAACTTCTTTCTATCTTTCCTAATTTTTCATTTTTAAATTAGGGTATAATAGTCATTTCATGTCTTTCCGGCCAAATTCAGGTTGGCAGGGTTGTATTAGCACATTTTGGCAAAACACAGGGCTACAATAGCACTTTCCAACTTCACAGGGTCATATTAGCACAAACCCTCAAAACATAAGGTTATATGAGCACTTTATTATAAGTATAAATTAGAACAAACGACTTTTGTGGCTCTCGAACTATCACCATCGTCTACCTTTGGCCCTCTAATTTTTCCAATACTTTTGGCCCTTGAACTTACAAAACTGGTAAATTGTGACCCTTCCGTCATGTCAAACCGTTAAAATTGGTTAAAACGTAAATTTTAAAGAGCAAAATTGACATTTTTGTTTTTCTATTTTCTATTTCCTTTGTTTTTTATTTCTGTTTTTTCATTTTCCATTTCTCATCGTCTTCCTCCCCCTATCAGAAGAACCCATACGTCTTCTTCTTCTCGGACGATGACAACCCACCCTCCGCCTCACCGCCTCAGCCCTCCACCGCCTCCTCTATCGCCGCCGCTACTTCATAATCTATGTTTCCTTAGATCTCGCCAGAGAGGCGCAATGCCGACGAGGTGGAGTGTCTGGTGGGCATTGCTCGACGACGCACGATCGCCCTCCTCTGCCACTCGACCCGCCACAACCACCTCCGCTATAGCCACCCAAACACGGGTCCGACTCCATCAATTCAGTCGCTTCTTGCTCCTCCGCCGAATTCCTCTGCACCCACTGCGATCGCCGATGACTCTCCCTCCCCTCATTCTCGCTGGTGCAGTCCATGGGTCTGAAGTCGCGAGTGATGTGAGACCATCATCCACATCTGACACAAAAGGATATCCTCGACGGAGCCCAAATCGGAGAGTGACCGGTTACCGGCAGATGACGACGGAGGCCTGCCAAATCTCCAACAATTCCCAATTCGTCGATGTTCTCGGGTCTTTGATCTCGGATCGTTCTCTCGGATCTTCAAAGTCAGCAGCCAGAAGTGGGGTAGTGGGGTGGTGAAGTTGGGGCTAGTGGGGTGGTGGAGTGGGGTGATGGGGGTGGTGGAGTTGGTGGAGTTGGGGCTGTCGACGATGGTTAAGGTTTTGAGTCGGGGAGAGAGAAGGAAAAGGGGAAGGGGTAAGGAAAAAAGAAAAGGGAAAAAGGGAAAACCCAAAAGGAAAACAAAAATATGAAAAAAAGAAAAATGACAATTTTGCCCCATAAAATGAATTGTTTGATCAAGTTTAATGGTCTGACCTGACAGAAGGGTCACAATTCACCAGTTTTGCAAGTTCAGGGCCTAAAAGTGTTGGGAAAAAAATTGGAGGACCAAAGGTGGAAAATAGTGATAGTTCGAAGGCCACAAAAGTCATTTTCTCTATAATTTAAGAATTAAATTTTAAGATAGTAAAATATCACCAACTAGTGTAAAAAATTAACAAGCAAACACGAGATTTACAATAAAATATCAAAATTTAAATTTAGAACACATGATTTAGTAAAAAAAAGGCTTATGAAAAAACATCACAAGGTTTGTTTGAAAAATCAAGTGCTAAAAATGGAACATCAAGTCTGATAGTAAAAATCCGCGCATTGCGCGAAAATGGGGAAAAATTGATCCAAAAATTTCAACCCAGATTCTTGACCCGTGAGATTCTTATGATCCGAAATCATCGATTCCCATTTATTTATGCCCATCACCCCCAAAAATTGATATTTGCACCCAGATCCCTCATTCATCTCCCAAACTTTCTTAAACTATATTTGGAACCCCCATCTCGAATTAAACTTCATAATATTGCACATTAATCATTGATCTTGCCGCGAGACGGTCTCGTACAAGACTTTGTCTTTAATCTGATGTTTAACTATTTTCATTTGATTTTTAATCATTTTAATTTGATGTGTTATTTTTGAATTTGATCTCTTCGGGCAGTCCCAAATCACCAGCCCAAACCTTCATTCAGGTGTGTGGTAAAACTGAAACCCGAAAACCCGAAATCCAAAACCGATCTTCACGGCGGCAACTCCATTCGCATCGGCAAACTAAAATCGATCTTCCGAAAATGGAAAGCCAGAAAACCCGTCGGTAGCTCCATTCGCGACGGGAACTTCACGGCGGTGACCTTAATCGCGCGACAGGATCCTTCATGAACAGCGACCTCCGTAGCGTTCGAAGATTTTGACGGTGACACCCTTCCTTGACCACAGCGAGATTTCGATCTCCGTAGCGCGATGGATTTTGATGACAATGAATAACAGAAGAGTTTACCGGAGCCCATGGCGAATTCCATCAGCAAATCAAGCGATCTCACGGTGAACTCCTAACGGAAAATCGAGCAACCACATGGCGAGTTCCAGCAGCAAATCGAGCTATATCACGGGGAAATCCAACGGCATATCGAGGCCGAGGAATCCAGTGATGAATCCATCGTCGAATCCGGTGATTGTAACGCCGGGAATCAGACCAAAACGATGAAGGCTTGCGTAGAAGACGATGGGTTTCCTATTTTTGTTGTTTACAAAGACATTCCTGAACTTCCGTGAATATTTTAGCTTTTACCCCGAAAATAAAATATTATAACAACATTAATCCCAAAATTTAAGAAGAGGTTATTCTTTGTGTATTTTATTTGTAATTTGCCCTTGGTCCAAAGTGGTCTCGCAGGGAATCTTTAACAAAATGTAGGAGCAGGGAATCAAACCCACAACCCATTCGAATTTCAACTTGAGATCAACAACAAATGTACAACCAGTTTTGTTGATATAATTATTATTTTATCTTATATATTTACCCTTGCTTTAATTTTTCTTTTATTAATTTTTTTTACAATTAGAAAAAGTACATTAGTTTATGTGTTTACAATATTATAATTATTTTAATGACGTAGTTAACAAAAAAATTTTGCGATAGTTACAACTACCACACATTTATAAATTAGCTCATATATTTATAATGTTTGTTAATCATTTTAATAAATTTGTTTAATTTTTATAATTTTTGTCATTTTGTTGATATTAAAAATATTTTTAAAAATCATTAAAACGGTTAACGAATTATCTAAACCCATAAACTAAGTAATGTATTTTTTAGATGAAATTTAATAATTATCTTGCAAGAAAATGAAAATTTAAACAAAATCATCCCTATTAACAAACTATCTATACATATAAACTAACTAATATATTTGTTAGGTGTATTTTGCATTATTATCTTTAAAAAATGGAATTTGAAACTAAAATTTTAAAATGATTAACAAACATTCTAAATATGTAAACTAAAGTTGAACTCTTCATCTGAATAATAATACTTTCGCATGAGTGCAACCTCTTATATTATAGTTGTGACAGATATATGTGTTTATATCATAAGTATTTTAAAATAAATTTTGGTAATCTATTTGTTTTACAAAGCTATTAAAATGAATAACAAACACTCAAAACATATGAACTAAATTATACATTGGATAGTTGTGAGTTTTATAATTATTATCTCATAAAAATTTAAAGTCTAAACAAAATCATTAAAACGAATAACAAACACTCTAAACATATGAACTAGCTAATATATTTACTAGTTGTGAGTTCTTTCATTATCTTTGAATAAAGATGAGAGCATAAACTAAAATTTTAAAACCATGAATAAACACTCTAAATGAACTAATATATATATATATATATATATATATATATATATATATATATATATATATATAAAATATTATAGTTATAACTCTCGTATAAAGTTAAAGTTCTAACTAGGTATTTAAAATCATTGACAAATACCTAGTTAGAGGGTACAACAAACTACATCATATAAATGTGAAATATAACAAATTAGATTATAATATAACTAATTACGAAATAAAATAATAAGAATTATGAAACACGATCATTCATCAATTTACATTATAAAAACAAATTAGATTATAATATAAATAATTACGATATTCTTGGGGGGGAAAAGTCCAGCATGTTTGTAACTTGTTGCAAAGATTAGCTTCTAAAATATCAGGTTGCATTGAGGTTGCCACGAATGGAAGAACTGCAACTGCATTGAAGATTAGCTTGTTAAATATCAGGTTGCATTGAGATTGTGGAGGAGCTACATCTGCATCGGCATTTCATTGGACCTATCTGAGAATACTTATTGCATCGTTTTGGCATTTCATTGGACCTATCATGAGAATACTCCTTCCACATGCTATACACAAAGCAATTCCATCATGTTTTTTTTTTTAGGAAAAGCACCCGAGGGTGGGGGTTGGTATATTGGTACCCCAAGCCAGTAAAACCGAACCATAGTAAGTTGGCATTAGTTTTTACAAAAGACAACATCATTGCCTGCAAAAGTGAAAACTACTACCTAGGATGTAAACTATACAAGGTCGATCGGAGAACCAAAAAGAGTTAGTTGCGATTCCAAAGTAAACGAATCTCCACACCCCGTGTTAATTCGTACTTTGGCCAGGCTACTAACATTTAGACAGTCAGAAAGTTAGCATGGTAGGGGCAATTGGAGGGGAGCCCTCAATGATGATATTTGGGCAGTTGTCCCGAAATGTGCCTCACTGCATCATAGCTTCGGGGGTGTTGTTTTGATGAGTAATTTGCCATGTGAACCAAGTCAAGGTTGTACCTGCATAAGCAACATATACCATCAGCAGTATCCATCCTTCCCCTAGCAGTTAATATGCACTCTTATCTGAGGAATTTGTTCCTTATCTAAGTCTATAAGATCCTTAATATGGCCTGGAACATTAATGAGATTAAGAGCCTGATTATGGGAAGAGTGATGTTTAGCGATTGCATTAGCCACTGAGTTACCTTCCCTAGGAACATGTATAAGCACATAACCACGTAGAAGGCATTTAACTTTATAAGCAGCATTGAAAAGTTGCCATTGAGCAGAATATGGATCATTTATCATGTTAACTGCTAATAAAGAATCAGATTCTATAATAAATGAATCATCTAACTGATGAAAGTTATGACAAGCAAATTGAATGGCAAGTATTTCAGCATGAAGTGGAGATTTTGCAGAGGTGGTTGCTGAATTAATCAATAGAGGAGTACCAGAACTATCCCTTGCAACTATTCCTACTACAGCCATATGGGGAAACCAGGAAGCATCTGTATTGATTTTGATGGAATTTAACTAGGCCTTTCCCAGCAAACAATCTGTATGATCGGCTTAGGAGGAGGCCTAAGATGAGGGATTAGATGCTTTATTGGATGTGGAATGGCAATGTAGGTTTTCAGATGTGTAGGATTGGAATACAGAGATAGCTTGATGAGGTCCAGTACTTCCTTACAAATGAAATCAGTAGAGAATGGAATCTGATAAAAAAGGAATCTATTTCGGGCTTTCCATAGACACCAGCATATGATAGGAGGGAGTATGTTACATATCAGTTGATGGCATTTTGGGAGATCTAGACAGTTCCAGAAAATAAAAAATCTCTGAGACAAGGACTGAGGTTCAGTTAGGTGGAATTGAACTAGAGATGCCATGTTATTCCATATAGATTTAGCCAAAGGACAGGAAATAAAAAAATGTTCAATTGAATCCGAATGACAGCAAACTGGGGCATTTCGAAGCTAGACTATATCCACAACTAATAAGCACATCATCCAATGGAAGAAATGAGTGTAACATTTTCCAAGTGAAAATGGAAATCTTTTTCTGAAGTGATTTGTTCCACAGGAACTTATAAGCCGGGAAATTACCGGATGAACTTGTGATTGCCCGGTATGCTGATTTAAAGGAGAAATTTCCTGCTGGATCCGGTTTCCATATAATCCTGTCTTCTCTTTCCTCTACTAGTTCTGCATTTTGCAAGAATAGAAGAGTATCATTTTCCAGGAATGGAGAAATCAGTGCTAATATATCGGCTTTGTTCCTAATAAATTCTGATACAGTACAGTGCTGGAATGCAGCAGTTATATGGTTAGGAACAAAGTTAAGGAGGGGTCCATTCATGCACAAATTTGCAGTCCATATGTTACAGGTACCTTTACCATGAATGATGAAATAGTTTTGTTCTGCAAAAATGTTTACTGAGCAAATTCTTTTCCAGGTTACAGATTTCCTATGAGATTCAGGTAGAGACCACAACAATTTAGCCCATAATGTGGTATCTAGCTGACTTTTCCACCACAATTTAAGGGAGAAAACATCCTGTATAGCTCGGATTGATCTAAACCCCAAACCACTTTGTGAGATTGGTGTAGCTAGATAAGCCCATTTTTTCCATACTTTGTTTCTTTTCCCTTCTGACTCGCCCCAGAAGAACCTATCCAATCTTTTCTCAAAAGTTTTGATTATAGATTTTGTGGGTTTAGTTACAGACCATAAGTGATGTGGCATTGAGTACAGACAGGATTGAATTAGGGTAAGTTTCCCACCTGAGCTAAGCCACTGATTTTTCCAATTTTGCAATTTCCTATCCAACTTTTCCATGAGAGGTTGATAATACCTATTCAATGTTCTACCTTTGAATATAGGACAACCAAGGTACTGGAAAGGGAAGGAGCCCTGTTTCATTTTTAGGACCATCCTAATCTGATTTAATTTGGTAATTGATGCCCTTTTACTAATGTAAAAATCAGATTTATGGAAATTAAATTTGTGTCCTGAAGTGTATTCAAAGGTATCTAGGAAAGCCTTAATCCTAATAAGATTGGATTTGGAAGCTTGCATAAAAATGATAGTATCATCAGCGTACATAAGGTGAGTAGCTGTTGGGATTGGAGATGGTAGCTGGTAATACGAGAGCTTATTGTTGTGGAAAATAAAAGATAGACTCCTAGAGAAAGCTTCCGAGAAAATGTTAAAGAGAAAGGGAGAGAGGGGGTCACCTTGCTTAATTCCTCTTGTGGCCTTGAAAAAGCCCACTGGATTGCCATTAATAAGTATTGAAAAATAAGCTTGGGAGAGATTAGACATAACAACATTTAGAAATTTACCATCAAAACCAAACTTCATCAGAATGTTCCTAAGAAAATGCCAATTAACTCTATCAAATGCTTTCTGTAAATCTAATTTCATAATGCAGTTAGGGACTCTAGCCTTCTTATCAAGAAATCTAATCATTTCCTGAAGGTAAATAATATTGTCCGAGATATCCCTATTTTTCATGAAAGCCGATTGATTTGTAGAGATCAATTTATCCATATGAGGTCTTAGTCTTTCCATTAAAACTTTGGAGCAGATCTTATTAAGGACATTCGATAAACTAATAGGCCTAAAATCCATCATGTTGAATATGAGAATAGGACATTCGATAAACTAATTCCATCATGTTGACTATGAGAATCTCTTTCCACATGCTATATACAACCCACAACCCAAACAACTGTACACATAAACAAAGTCTATTAATACACAAAAACTCTTCCACATGCTATAGACAAGCAAATCAACTATACACATAAAGAAAGTCAATATAGAAAAACCAAGCAATTGTACACAGAAAGAAAGTCTATCAATACACGAACCAAATAACTCTTCCACATGCTATAGACCAACCAAACAACAAAATCTATATTGATAAACCAAGCAATTAAGATAAACCAAGCAACTGTACACATGAAAAAAAGTCTATCAATACACGAACTAAATAAATCTTCCACATGCTATAGACAAACCAAACAACTGTTGGAACATATTTAGCAATTTGTGAACATATTTGGAAACGAAAAACTTTCCATGTTGGAACATGCAAACAAACCATGTTTACGCCAACAAGTTTTACGAAAGAAGAAGATCAGAATATTATGGTATTTGTGATTTATGGAAATCTGAATATTCTGAAATATGTTAGGCACTAGTAGAAGCATAGTTGGTTTATGGAAAATCCCGATGTTATCGAATATATAGGAGATATTGTGATAAGAAAAATCCCTTTATGATAAGAAAAATCCATTTATTTATGGGATTTGGATATTCTTCATAAGCAGATAAGGAATAGGAATATTATGGAGATAATCATGGAGAGTTCCGATCTGCTCATATCTTTAAAAGGGGACACCACAACTGCATTAAACTCACAATTTTAACTAAGAAAATCTGTACACAGATTTTCATATTTCTGAGAGTCTTGCAAGAAGCCAAATCTATATGTTCCGACATACGTGACTTGCTGTTCAAAGTTTAGAATTATATGCCTTAATTCCTCGGGAGGAGGAGATCCATCATCGACGAGTTTCAAGGTTAAAGGGAGTCTGATCAAGGCAGATCGGTAGCTAGGAGAGCTTGCAGAATTCACACGTTTGATTAGAAAAGATAAGTATTTTGTATGGTGTACTTTGTACTGTATCTTTCTGATTAGTGGATTCATTCTGAACTGGGCCAGGCCCTGCAGATGTTGGTGGATTTCACCGAACTGCGTAACCAAGTCTTGTGTGCTTCACTTTATTGCATATGTGGTTAGATATGTTATGTTGGAACATACTAGTAATAATTGAGAAAATTTGGTAAAATCAAATTTCATTTGGTATCAGAGCTTGGTCACTTATTTTTCTCTTGGTTGTGTCAAGGAAAGTATTATCCGATTTTACCATGGCGACCAAAGAAGGAGCTTCGGTGTCTCGGCCACCTCTACTAGAAGGCAACAACTGCAATTATTGGAAGGCATGCATGAGAGTATTCATCAATTCACTGGATGAACTTGCTTTGCACAACGAGTGGAACCATCGTACTGAAGATGCTGATACAAGCTCTAAGGTGAAAGAAGGAGAGTCAAGTCAAAATGAGCAGAAACTCAAAGACAAATCTACTTGGTCTCCTGATGAGCTCAAGGCCTCACTGGCAAATTCAAAAGTATTAAATGCTATCTTCACGGTAGTTGATGAAAATCAGTTCAAACTCATCTCTACATGTCATCAAGCTAAGAAAACATGGAACATTCTGTAAACAGTTCATGAACGAACTAGTCGAGTTTGAGAATCTACATTGCAGATGTTGGCCACAAAGTTCGAGGAACTCAAGATGGAGGAATGTGACAATATTTTTATATTCTACGGAAAACTCAGGGACATCTCCAATATAGCGTATCAACTTGGAAAAGTCTACAAAGAGGCAAAGTTGGTGAAAAAAACCTTGAGATCACTTCCTAAAAGGTTTACAATGAAGGTCACAACAATAGAAGAAGCAGGAGATGTAGCCACCATGAACTTAGATGAATTGATAGGATCATTATAGACGTATGAGATGACATTCTAACAGGCTACAAAAAGTGTTCAAAAGAAGTTGTGATGTGTCCATTTTATATGCATAATTTAGTACTATTTAGGGTCACTTTTGTGCTCTTTTATTATCAAGAGCTTGTGTTTTACCTTGAAATTCTCTTAGGAGGGGTAAGAGAAACTTTACGCTCTTTTACCTCTTCTAAGTGGATTTTGTGTGACAAGGGAAGAACACGGAGGCAATGAAGACCGAAGGCCATTGAAAACTACACTTTCGAAGACTTTTGAAGACTTGCTTCGAAGACATGAAGACCGGAGGCCATTGAAGACCATTTTTGGAGCCTTTGAAGACTTGGAGATTGAGAGGAATGACTATGAAGATGACTGCTGGCCACAAGAAGAAGAAAAAGACACAATGCAAAATTCTGGCACCCATCGCGAGTCGCGATGGCTTCGTCGCGACGAGCCATCGCGAGTCGCGACCGACAGGTGGCCAGAATTTCACCTTATCTTCTTTGTACTATAAATACCACTCGTTTCCCTCTTATTCATACCCTTTTGTCTGCTGCGATTATAGTACTGTTTCAAACCATTTTCTTCCATTTTTCATCCTTGAATTCTCTTGTTTTTATGATTAGTTGTTTAGCATTGATTAGCATGAACTCTTGTAGCTAATCTATCTCTTGGGAGCAATTGACTAAGGCTTCATGTCTTAAGAACAATTTGTAGCTTATTTATTGCTCTTACTATTATGCATTTATGGTGTATTGAATGTGTTTGTTGATATCATTAATGTTGTTGAAAGCTTGAGTATATGAAATACTTGTATGAATTGCTTGCTAGGGTTTGGGGGAAGTGGGTTGATTTCCCCCTTTTCTTGTTAGGAATATATGAGTATGATTTAGAGCTTTTGATTGTGTTGATAGATTGATGATTGCTAGGTGGATATAATAATGTTGAACTCTTTGTCATGCTTGTCGTTTGTAGCAAACGAGAGAGGTCTATGAATGTCGATCGTTCTTGACCAATCTTGTGTAAATGCATAAATCAGTTAAATGCTTAGACGCGGTGTAGTGTTTATAAGTGTTGCCGAGCTTGTTGATTCTTCGTGCTAAATGCCATCAATGAGATACCTTGAGTCGTGTTTCGACTACGGGAGTCATTGGTGAGGTTTGACAAGAGATGTCGAATTCACTCTTGCAAACTATTATCTAAGAAGGATAGAAGTTTAGCCTTCACAACAAGTAGTGAAAGTAGTAAATAAGTCGCATGTTCAATGATGGATAAGAGGTTTGGAAGTGGAAGTCAATTGTGCCCAAGGTTCCGTAAATTGTTATTTTCATCTTATCTTTAGTTGTATTGCATGATTAGCATCATTCTATTGCTTTGCTAGTTGTTGTACTTTAATTTGTTAACTTAGGATCAAACCAACCAAGCCCCCCCCCCATTGTTTACATGCTTTTATATGTATCTATGTATGTGCTTAGTATGTTTTCTCCTATATATGCTTAAAACACTTTAAAAGATCCCTTTTCTCGTGGACGACCCCGACTTGCCATTATCTACTTAATTGTAGATAGGAAGCATTTAGGGCTTAAAAGTATTAACTTTGAGAGGTACAACGACGACCTCCCAAATTTTGGCGCCGCTGCTGGGGAAGAGGCGTTTATTTTTAAGTGTTTAGGCATATTAGGTGTGATTATGTGCTATTTGTAAATATTTGTTAGTTTGGTTTTATTTTGATTTCTTAGTTGATTTGCCATTTTCGCTTGGCTTGGAGACTTATTGTTCGTGTTCTTGGTGTATGGTTCGCACACGATCCTCTTCACAAGAACCCTTACACTACGACCCCGAGTTGGAGTTGAATTTGAGATGGGCTAGGAGGCTTTCTTTGGAAAGTGTGAATAACACCCCTCCTAGTGACCATTTTGCAGATACATCTTCATCTGTGGAACATCAAATCGAGCACGAAGATGAGCATCCGAGAGGGGAACCTCGCCATCCTCCTTTCCCCCAAAGAGAGATCCCCTTGGGGCAAGGAGACCCATTATCCAAACCCAATAAATCATTATCCAATGAGTCATTATCCAATTAACCCGTTTATTAAATGGGTCATAATGGGTTGGGTTATAAATGGGTTGGGTCATTAAATGGATAACCCATTGGATAACCCATGAGATATTTATATGACCCAATGGGTTAAAATATATTAACCAATAAGTCATTATCCAATAAATCATTACATAATTAACCCAATAAGTTATCATTAAACATTTTCTATCAATTTGAGTTACAAGTTGTCATTATCCAATGGGATCAGGTATTAAATGCTCATTAGTTTTTGGGATTGAGCGGGATGAAAATAATTGTGTTAATGGAAAATTTTGATCTCCATGGGTCCCATATTATGTTAACTCAATAAGAACGTAACAAATACTCAATAAATATCCAAAATTACCCAATTAAATGCATGTGTAATATTTAACATAATTATTCACTATAATTCACAAATTATACAAATTATAATTCACAAATTATTCAAGCTCAATCTCGTACAATATTCGAGTTCGTACAGTATTCGATCTCGTACAGATATCGAACTCAATCTCGTACAATATTCGAGTTCGTACAAAATTCGCACTCAATCTCGTACAGTATTCGAGTTCATACAATATTCGAGTTCAATCTCGTACAGTATTCGAGTTCAATCTCGTACAGTATTCGAGTTCGTACAATATTCGACCTCAATCTCGTAAAGTATTCGAGTTCATACAGTATTTGAGCTTAATCTCGTACAGTATTCGAGGTCATAGAGTATTCGAGTTCGTAGAGTATTCGAGCTCGTACAGTATTCGAGCTCAATCTCGTACAGTATTCAAGCTTAATCTCGTACAGTATTCGAGTTCATACAGTATTCGAGCTCAATCTCGTACAGTGTTCAAGTTCATACAGTATTCAAGCTCAATCTCGTACAGTATTCGAGTTCGTACAGTATTCGAGTTCAATCTCGTACAGTATTAGAGTTTGTACAGTATTCGATCTCAATCTCGTACAGTATTCGAGCTCAATCTCATACACTATTCGAGTTTGTACAGTATTCGAGTTCAATCTTGTAGAGTATTTGAGTTCGTACAATATTCGAGTTCATACAGTATTTGAGCTCGAGCTCGATCCCAAGTAATATTGTTCGTTAGTTTCGTCGAGTTTACAAAGCCAACCTATTATATATATATATATATTTATTTATTAAATATAATATAATATAATGTACATAATATTATGTTAATATTATATTACATAATATAATATTATGAACTCGAATATGAACAAAATGCAGACCAATTGATGAATAGAACGCAGACCGATTGATGAACAAAACGCAGACCGATTGATGAACAAAATGCAGACTGATGAAACAAAATGCAGACTGGGAAGTGAGAACTGAGAACTAAGAAAGAACACGGACTTGATGGGTAATTCACGTTTCACCCAAATAAATTGCCTATACCAAATGAGTCATTTAGTATAGACCCATTGGATAATTAGTATAGACCCATTGGATAATTAGTATATACCCAATGGATAATTGTATATATACTCAATGGATAGTTCATTATATACTCAATGGATAATTGGTTTTTTCAACCATTTAAACTTTAAATGGATAAGCCACGTAACATTTTACTTGGAGTGAAAAATTACGATTAACCGTAATCATTCTTTGATGTAGGGTGAATCGTGTACATAACTACAAAAAAAGGAAATATTTATTTGAGTGGCCAAATGTGGGAATTTCATTTCTTATTTTCTTATATTCAATAAAAGAAAATATTTTTAAAAATCTTCATATTTCGAGGTTTTTCAAATTTAGTAAAAGTTTCTTAAATACTACTTCTACTTCTTTCGTCAAAATCATTTATCAAATTTTAATTGGTTCAAATTAAAATTGATTAAAACATGAACCGAAATCGACAAATATGATGAACCGAGAATTTGATTGTTTCTAAGTTGATTATATGTGTTAGGGAAAAATTAAATTATTCGTAATCAAATTTGTGAAAATTTTGTTATCTTATGATATGAAATTATCCACGTGTCACCCGTTATCCAACCCAACTCGACCCACCCAAAATTATCCAACGAATAACCAATTATCCAACCCAACTAAACTCAATAACTACAACCCAATTATATCCATTAACTCAATGGGTCATTATCCAATAAGTCTTAGTTAAATTAGTATATGGGTAACGGTTATCCAACGGGTGACCCAACCTGTTTGACGGGCCTAGGGTAACCCTTGTTGAGAGACGTCATGGCTCCCAACCTCGATCAACAACCGATGTGTATCGAGTACCCCGTGGTTGGACCAAATGGGTATTTTGAGCTAAATACCGGGTTCATCAACATGCTACCTGCCTTCCTTGGTAGGCAAGGAGAGAATGCTAACAAGCACCTCACCGAGTTTCACTTCTTGTGTGGTGGTACGGTCCCCCATAGAGTGGATGAAGATTTTTATAAATTGAAGGCATTCCCTTTCACACTGAGGGATGGTGCAAGAGATTGGCTCCACTACCTACCGCCCAAGAGCATCAAGAGTTGGCTTGATATGAAAACAAGGTTTCTAGCCAAGTACTTCCCGACCTTGAGGTCCGCTGCCTTGAAGAAGGACATAAGCAACATCCTTCAGTGGCATGAAGAGTCTCTTTTCGACTATTGGGAGAGGTTCAAGAAGCTTCTTGCAAGTTACCCCTACCATGGTTATTCAGAGGGAGATTTGGTGTATTACTTCTATAATGACCTTCTTGATGAGGACCAAAGGTTGGTTAGAAGTTCTTGTGGTGGCACCCTCGGCAACAAAACTTCCTCTGAGGCTATGCAATTGTATGAAGAGCTAGCGGAAGAGTCAAGAAACTTTAGCTCAAGGGCCGATTTGAGAAGGAGAAACCCGATGCCCGCGAGTGACTTTTCCAATAGTGGGAAGCTAGAGGATCAAATTTCGGCCCTCACATCCATGGTGAAAAATTTGATGACAAATCCCGGAGGAAATGCGCCACATGTTAAATCATGTGAAATTTGCTACTTGGCGCATCCTACGGACACTTGTCCCACTTTGCAAGAGGACTACGTTGAAGAGGTGAGTGCCATGGGGTATCACGGGAATCAAGGATACCAAGGCAACCAAGGGTATCAAGGTGGTCAAGGCTACCAAGGTCACCAACGCTACCAAGGGTATGAAGGGTACCAAAACCGGCCATACAATTCGGGGAATCGTGATAACCCGAACCTCCGGTATGGAAACCCTCAAGGAAGCCAAAACTCTCAATTATACTGGCCTCCTCAACAACAATATAGGCCACCTCAACAACAATTCCAAAGGCTCCAAGACAAACCCCGAGACCAAGGAGAGGGCTCAGGGCTATCCAAGGATGAGGTGTTGCAAGCTATTCACCGGTTGGGCATGAGCACGGAAAAGAGCGAGAAATTCCAAGATGAGGCCAAAGCAAGCATCAAGAACTTGGAAACCCAAGTGAGCCAAATAGCCCAAATGGTGAACCGGGTGGAAGCCCGGGAAAAGGGTAAACTACCCTCCAACTTGAAATCAATCCTAGGCAAAAATGCAAGTGCTATCGCTTTGAGGAGTGGTAGAGAGGTCGGTGCTTCACCGGATAATGAAATTGTTGAAGAGGAGCCCAATATAATTGAGGTGTTTGAAAAAGGAGTTGGGAAGGAGGAAGTCCATGAGAAGAAGATCGGAGAGTTAGCCAACAAGGGCAAGGAAGAAGAAATCAAGTTGGAGACATTGCCACCAAGACCAAAGTCAACCTCCATCCCGGAACCCTCATTGCCTCCACACAAAAGAGAAAAGATGGTGGAGATCCCTCCATATGTGCCGGAACCCCCATTTTCGGAAGCCTTGAAAGACAAAAGGAGGAAGGAGGACAACAAGGACATCTACGAAGTCTTTCGTAGATGTGAGGTAAACATTCCACTCTTGAATGCCATTGAACAAATTCCTAGATATGCTAAATTTCTTAAGGAATTGTGTGTTGTGAATAGAAAACAAAGGGCCAAGAATAAGTTGACAAATGGAAAAAGTGAGCATGTTTCCGCCTTGTGTCAAAAAGAGCTACCTCCTAAATGTAGTGATCCCGCATGTTCACGATCCCGTGCATAATAGGAAATACACATTTTTAAAAAGCTATGCTTGATTTAGGTGCATCCATAAATGTGATTCCTTACTCTTTGTATGAAAATCTCAACTTGGGTACATTGCACAAAACCGGGGTGGTAATCCAATTGGCCGATCGTTCTAGTGCATACCCTAAGGGTATTGTCGAGGATGTGTTGGTTAAGGTGGATTCCTTAGTTTTCCCCACGGATTTTTATGTCCTTGCATGGAGCATGATAAACATGCCGCCCCGATTTTGTTGGGAAGGCCATTTTTGAAAACATCTAGGACAATGATTGATGTGCATAAAGGTACCCTCACCATGGAGTTTGATGGAATAAAAGTAGAGTTTAATATAAATGACTCTATGAAGTATCCTAGTGAAGAACATGCTTGCCATGCCCTAGATATTGTTGAAGAAGTTGTGCAAGATGTTTTTGAACTAAGTGGTGAAGATTCTTTGTTAGTTGCTTTGCAATGTGATGTTAATGATGCCCACAATGTATACTCTATGAGCACTAACTTGAAGGAAATCTTTGAGGATTTTAACTTGCTCGAAGAAATGAGACCGAGTGTCTCAAAACCTCATTCTCTACTCTTAGAGGAACCTGAGGAACTGGAATTCCTCCCCTCACTTGTGAAAGCCCCGGTGCTTGACCTTAAACCTTTGCCAAATGACCTCAAGTATGCATTTCTTGGGGAATGGGAGACGCTTCCGGTTATCATTTCGAACAAGCTCACCAAGGAGCAAAAAGAAAAGTTGATGTTGGTGTTGCGGGAGAACAAGGAGGCAATTGGATGGACTATTGCCGACATCAAAGGCATAAGCCCATCCACTTGTATGCACAGAATCTTGTTGGAAGAAGATGCGAGACCCATCCGAAAACCCCAACGCCGTTTGAACCCACCTATGATGGACGTGGTGAAGGAGAAAATCCTCAAGTTGCTTCAAGCAGACATGATCTATCCAATCTCGGATAGCAAGTTGGTGAGCCCAACTCAGGTGGTACACAAGAAGAGCGGGATGACGGTATTCAAAAATGAGAAGGGTGAAATGGTGCCCACCCAAATTCAAAACGGGTGGCGCGTTTGCATTGACTACCGGAGATTGAATGAGGAAACCCGGAAGGATCACTTCCCGTTGCCATTCATTGATCAAATGCTTGAGAGGTTAGCGAGCCACCCCTTCTATTGCTTTTTGGATGGATACTCGGGGTATTTTCAAGTGGTTATCGCCCCGGAAGACCAAGAAAAGACCACCTTCACGTGCCCCTTTGGTACGTTTGCTTACTGACGCATACCTTTCGGGTTATGTAATGCCCCCGTAACTTTCCAAGGGTGTATGGTAAGCATTTTTTCAGAATTTGTTGAAAATTTTATAGAGGTGTTTATGGATGATTTCACCATTCATGATAATTCCTTTGACAACTGCTTAGCAAATTTAGCGCAAGTTCTTAAACGATGCATTGATACTAATCTCGTGCTAAATTATGAGAAATGTCATTTTATGGTAGAAAGAGGCATTGTCTTAGGCCATGTTGTCTCCTCTAAGGGTATTGAGGTTGACAAGGCAAAGATAGACACAATTCAAACTTTGGCTTATCCTACTAATGTGCGTGAAGTGCACTCTTTTCTTGGCCATGCAGGATTCTATCGCCGGTTCATCAAGGACTTCTCGAAGATAGCATCTCCTCTATGAAAATTGTTGCAAAAGGAAGTGGAATTTGTGATGGATGAAGGGTGTAAAGGGGCCTTCGATACATTGAAGGGAAGTTTAGTCTCGGCCCCTATCATACAACCCCCGGATTGGTCGTTGCCCTTTGAGATTATGTGTGATACTAGTGATTATGCCGTTGGAGCGGTTCTTGGTCAAAGGGTGGAGAGAGTGCCTCACGCCATCTACTATGCATCAATGTCCCTCAATGAGGCCCAGAGAAACTATTCCACCACCGAGAAGGAGTTGCTCGCAGTGGTATTTTCTTTAGAAAAATTTCGATCTTACTTGCTTGGTACAAAAGTTATTGTGTACACTGACCATGCAGCGCTTCGTCATCTGATGACGAAGAAAGATGCCAAGCCGAGATTGATTAGGTGGATCCTGCTTTTGAGCGAATTTGAGTTGGAGGTGCGAGACAAGAAGGGTGCGGAAAACCTTGTGGCCGATCATTTGAGCCGATTGACTCCAAGCGAAGACATTGAGGTAAACCCCGCAATGAAGGAGCAACTACGGGAGGAATTCCCTGATGAATAATTGTTCACCATTAGGGATCTCCAACCGTGGTATGCTGACATTGTAAATTTTCTTGTTGCCGGTAAATTCCCTCCTCATTTTCTAAGGCCCAAAAGGATAAATTAAAGAGTGATGCTAAGTATTATGTGTGGGATGATCCCTTTTTGTGGAGACATTGTGCGGATCAAATTGTTAGGAGATGTGTCCCTGATAGTGAAATACACTCAATTCTTGAATTTTGTCATTCTCATGCATGTGGCGGTCATTTTGGAGCAAAGAGGACCGCTAGGAAAGTTTTAGAGAGTGGGTTTTATTGTCTTACGTTGAATAAGCATACATACACCTTTTCCAAATCTTGTGATGAATGCCAGAGAGTAGGAAATATCTCCACTAGGAATGAAATGCCCCAAAGACCTATTTTGTATTGTGAAATCTTTGATGTTTGGGGTATTGACTTTATGGGGCCTTTACCTAGCTCTTATAGCTTTACGTACATTCTTCTTGCTGTTGATTATGTGTCAAAGTGGGTTGAAGCAAAACCCACTAGGACTGACGATTCTAAAGTGGTTGCAGAATTCTTGAAAGATAACATCTTTTCTAGGTTTGGGGTACCTCGAGCCTTGATTAGTGACTGTGGCGCCCATTTTTGCAATCGGACCATAGCGGCACTCTTGAAGAAGTATGACGTCACTCACAAGACATCCACCGCCTATCACCCATAAACCAACGGGCAAGCCGAAGTTTCCAATCGGAAAATCAAGTCCATCCTTCAAAAAACGGTTAACCCTAACCAGAAGAATTGGAGTTCTCAGTTGAATGATGCCTTGTGGGCTTATAGGACGGCTTACAAGACACCAATCGGTATGTCCCCATACCGGTTAGTGTTTGGTAAGCCCTGTCATCTACCGGTGGAAATTCAGCACAAGGCTTACTCGGCGGTTAAAGAGTTTAATCTTGATGTAGATGAAGCCGGCTTGCATAGGAAGTTACAATTGGATGAACTGGATGAGATCCGAAGGGAGTTCTATGAGAATGCCGAAATCTATAAAGAAAAGACAAAGGCGTGGCACGACAAGATGATCATCAGGAAGGACTTTGACGTTGGTCAAAAGGTCCTCCTATTTCAATCTCGCCTTCGCCTATTCCCGGTTAAGTTAAGGTCCCGATGGATCAGTCCTTTTGAAGTGGTTAAGGTATTCCCGCATGGTGCGGTGGAGATTCTAGATCAAGCTAAGTCTAATACCTTCAAGGTTAATGGACAACGTTTGTAACCTTACCACGAGACTTTTGTACCAGAAAAAGAAGATGACGTTGATCTCCTCGATCCAGTTTGTGAGTAAGCTCCAAGGAGGGAAGTGAGTCGTGCCGATGACGTTAAATAAACTTGGTTTTGATCATCCGGATCGTCATTCGTGACTTTCTGTTGATGTTGTTTAGTTTTGAGCTTTTATCCTTAAGTTTCATTGTTTTGCTTTATGCTTTTCACGGGTTATTTTCTTCATGATTTTGTAGCAATTTTGAAGCCAAGGAATTGGATTTTGGAAGGGGGAAATACTTGGATTTAAGAAGGAAGGACTTGGACAAGAGAAGGAAGCAGAAAATTTTTCTAAGTACCAGGTAAGTGACCCGTCGCGAGTCGCGACGGGCTCAAAAATTGTTGGGCAAAAATTGGACCCTCAGATCCAACTTTCCGCGAGTCGCGATGAAATCGCGAGGCCTAGTCACGAGTCGCGACGAACACTTCGCGAGTCGGAACGGGCTCAGAAAAAAGTTGGGCAAAAACCAGCCCTCGGATCCAACTTTCCGTGAGTCGCGATGATATCACGACGAACACGTCGCGAGTCGCGATGGGCTCAGAAGTTTTGAACAAAAAAATCAACCTCGGATCCCACTTTCCGCAAGTTGTGATGACCTCGCGACGCTTTGTTGCGAGTCGTGACGGACAAGTCACGAGTTGCGATGACCTTGCGACGCTCCGTCGCTAGTCGCGACTAACTCGTCGAGAGTCGCGGCGGTCGTACAGATCAGATTTAAAAAATGGGTTGAACAGTTTTTTTCCTTTCTCTCCCCATTTCTGGCCCTTCGTTTTTTTTTCTTTCATTCCTTCCCATCCGCTCTTCCATATTCCCTCTACCCCTGCAGCCGCCGCCACCGCCGGGCCACCGTGCCGCTGCCAATACCCATCATTCCTTCCCATCTCTCCACCCACCAAATCGCCATCACCATTGTGAAGAACCCAAACCCTAGAATTTGGGGGGTTTTGTAGCTTTGGGAAATTCAAATCCGAATTGATAGTGGGCTTCCATTTTTCTTCATCCTAAGCGTCTTAGTGGTACACTTCTTCACTCTATTGAGCCTTGATTGTGATTATGAATATATATTCTACTTATTGGGTATTGTGTAGATTGTGTGCTATGCCTTAGGAAATTAAATCATTGGATCTTGGTTGATTGTGGTGAATATGTTGTGCTTGCTGTCTTATTTGATGGGTATTGTGTGCATATTTTGCAATCTCGGTGTAGACAGTATATTTTCTAGTGCGGTGTAGACTGTATATTTTCTGCTTGGTTTTGGAATGTGTGCATTTGTGTTACTTTAGCTGATAGTAGATGGTGACTTATACTGAAGTTGAGGCATGTTAGCCCTTGATTAAACATAGTTGTTATTGGGATAAAGTGTTATTGTGCTTTGCAATGTTATATTGTTTAGGGTAGTTTGACCATGGACGTAGATGTTGGCATTGTGAATGTACTAATGATGGCTAAACTAATTGAGCATAACAGTGATTTTGAAATATCGCATATTCATTTCAACTATGTGAGAACTTCATGGAATTGATGATATGGGCATGTTGGACATAATGTAGATTGTATATGCAATTGCGAGTAAGACTTGAACTAGTTGAGTTGATTTTGATTTGGCCTATGATGATGAACTAGTTTAAGATTGGTTATAGATTTTCCACATTGCATATACATATATTCCTTTGCGTTTGACTTGTTTGCTGTGATTGATAGATTTGGCCCCCAAGAAGAGATCTAGGGCTTCCCCATGAGACGAGAGCACCGTCGCTCCACCTCCACCTCCTTCACCGGCTCAGAAATCGAGCCCTATACCTTCCCCTTCGGATAGGTACATGGGTTTGACCCAGATCACTGGGTCCTATGCGGAGAGATGGGAGACCCTAGAGAAGCGCCTACTTAAAGAGACCTGCTTTGTTGATGTGCCTACATTGGATGTCCTCGGGCTCACGAAGCCTGTGAGATGCCTCCTCGCCAAAGGGGGTATGGAGAGATTTATGAGCAAGAGCGCGCCCTCCTACTGGAGGTACACGTTGGAGTTCTTGTCCACGGTCCGTATGAGCAGCATGAGGGGTGATCAACCCTGTGAGAGGTATATTGTCTTTCACCTAGATGACCTATCTTGGCAACTGACCATCTCACAAATTGAGGAGGCCTTTGGTTTTGACACCGCCAAGATACGGAACAGACTGGAACCATAGGCCCAAGAGCGGTCAATTGAGGATGACATGAAGTTTTGGAATGTTATCAATATGAGGCCGAAGAACTCCTAAGACAAGAGTAGCGCCATCATCCACCCTGCACTCCGCTATGTGCACTGACTCTTGGCTGGCACAGTCTTTTGCTCCGCAGAGCCGACGAATGTGCAAGACAATGACATTCACTTCCTATGGCACTTGACGAGTGAGGGGCCATGATATGGGCTGTGGGCAAAGCTGTGGATGAAGAGGATTGTGAAAGTGACAGGAAAGGCCAAGGGGAAGATCATGGACGGAGGGATGATAGGCCTTCTAGCAGAGTACTTGGGATTAGTCCCTCCGGCCAACTTTTCACGTTTAGGGAGATGGACATCTTATCTGATCACCATTGAGCGGCTAGTTCAATTTGAGATGCTCAGTGTCACACAGTGCGAGGAAGGTCACATTCATGGCACTTCCTCAGTAGAGCAAGACGAAGATGGATTTTGACACACCTCTGGGAGATTTGGCGATCTCCCCGGACTCCTCATGTAAAACTAAGTTCTAGCGCGAGCTCCGTGACCTCGGGCTAGCCCCTGTCCAGCGTGACGATAGCACCCTACCTTCCTCGGAGCAGCAGCAGTAGCAGCACTACTCTACACAGCCTCCACCACCAGAAGAGGAGCCATGCAAGAGGATGACGCTCCACCTCATTATTCCCAGCCTCCGCCAAATTTCTATGAGCGGATGATGCAGAACATGCATGATGGTTTCCACCGACAGGACAACATGATTTTGGAGCACAACGTGTTTGTCTCCCAGGCTTTGATCGATATGGATGAGGAGACTGACCACCTGTCAGCTCGCATCCATGAGTTGCAGTCCCAGTCGGGCGGTGCATCAGGCCCCGATCCGAGAGCAGAGAGGCGGAGAGCGAGGAGGCAGAGGAGCACAGAGTGGCTAGCACAGTACCAGCAGCGCTACTTCGGCGGTGGCCCGTCCTCATCACAGCATTGATTGTGTGAGCACCACATTTTTACCCTTTCCATACTTTGCTTTGTACAGTTTTGCCCTAGTCTACATTGAGGGCAATGTAGTTTTCTAAGTATGGGGAGGGGTTTCTACTATTGTTAGGTGATTAGGGTTGGAAACACTCTTGCACAACTCTTTTGTTTTCTTTTGGATATTTTTCTCCCTTTTGTTTTGGGATATTTTGCTTTTGATGTACTTGGTTTTGATACTTTTCTTAACCTTCACATTTGGAAAGCAATTTGCTACTTTTTGGATTGGAGACACGTGAAAAATAATTGAAAAAAAAGAGAAAAAGAAAAGGAAAAAAAAAGAATCCCGCTAAGTTGAAAACCCGAGAGGGCAACTTAGGAAACATTGGGGGCCCGGATAGGTTGAAAACCCAAAAGGGCGGCCTAGGCAAAAGGCTAAATGTGCGGAAAAAGGTGAGATATGAGCCAGAGAAACATGATGTGTGGCTAGGATGAAAACCCAAAAGGGCTCCTAGGCAAAATGAGAGAAAGCGAGAGAAATTGAAAAAAAACATTGAGTGTTTACTCATTTACCGGCGATGGAGGCATAAGGTTGCAGTGACCACATGGATGGATCGGGTAGCTTCACATCTTGAAGACCTTTTGGGAATGGAAAATTTAGCGGGAAAAGACGGAGTAAGTTATGAAATTCTTGATCATTAATATGCTTAGTTTTTAGGTTGATGTATTGATGTAAAGTGGAGCATGTTTTTTGAACTTTATACATACTTTTGGCTTCATCTTTTATCATTGGATTTGGGATTATCAATTCGGGATTTGGAGATGTCTTAGGGAAATCAATGAATTGATGTGATGATATGGTTTGGGTAGTATTATGAATAGGGGTTGTGGGAAACTTCTTATTTGACTTTAACATTGGGATGTGTGATATTGAGAGCTTTTTGAGGTATTGATTTGGGGGATTAGTAGTTAGGATGTGGATATATCATTTCCTTCGTATGCTTGGATCTTTTCTTACTCGAGGGCGAGTAAGGTTCAAGTGTGGGGAGGCTTGATGTGTCCATTTTATATGCATAATTTAGTACTATTTAGGGTCACTTTTGTGCTCTTTTATTATCAAGAGCTTGTGTTTTACCTTGAAATTCTCTTAGGAGGGTAAGAGCAACTTTACGCTCTTTTACCTCTTCTAAGTGGATTTTTTGTGACAAGGGAAGAACACGGGGGCAATGAAGACCGGAGGCCATTGAAGACTACACTTTCGAAGACTTTTGAAGACTTGCTTCGAAGACATGAAGACTGGAGGCTATTGAAGACCATTTTTGGAGCCGTTGAAGACTTGGAGATTGAGAGGAATGACTATGAAGATGACTGCTGGCCACAAGAAGAAAAAAAAGACACAATGCAAAATTCTGGCACCCGTTGCGAGTTGCGATGGCTTCGTCGCGACGAGCCGTCGCGAGTCGCGACCGACGGGTGGCCAGAATTTCACCTTATCTTCTTTGTACTACAAATACCACTTTCTTTCCTCTCATTCATACCCTTTTCTCTGCTGCAATTATAGTACTGTTTCAAACCCTTTTCTTCCATTTTTCATCCTTGAATTTTCTTGTTTTCATCCTTGGCAATATAACTGATAATGTGTTACAAGCTGAATCTGCTCTCCAAACTCAGGAACATATTTATGATCTTGATGCTTATGTTGGAAATATGGTGAAATTAAAGGAGGCCAAGGCTAAGTTAGTGAGGGCTCTAGTAGAACAGAAGAGTTTTTGGAAACATAAGGCAAAGGTTAAATGGTTAAGGGAGGGGGACAATAACACTAGTTTTTTCCATAACTCGGTTAAGGAAAGATTGTGTAGATTAAAGATCACAAAAATCAGGAGTAGTAACGGTCAGTGGCTAGATAATATGCAGGACATTGAGAATGAAGTCATTCACTACTACCAAGATCTTTTAACTAATGATAGCTCCTCTGATAGCAATTTTTTCAAGTCTCACTTCCTCAGTCAAATTCCTAAATTGATCACGCAAGAAGAAAATGATAGACTCCTACAACCTGTTTCACTGAATGAACTTAGGGACATTGTATTAAGTCTGAATAAGAACAGCAGTCCGGGGCCTGATGGATTCACAGCTAAATTCTACATTAAATCCTGGGATATAATTGCTAATGATTTACTGTCTGTTGTAAATGATTTTCTTGCTATGAACAATATTCCAAGGGGTATTGGAAGTACCTGGATTGCCATTATTCCAAAAAAAAAACCCTATTTCTTTTGATGATTATAGACCAATAAGTCTTTCCAATGTTCTTAACAAAATTTTTTCCAAAGTTTTAATGGAAAGACTTAAGCCTTTAATGCCAAAACTTATCTCCTCACATCAAACAGCTTTTCTTAAAGGCAGAGACATATCGGATAATGTTATCTACCTGCAAGAAATGGTAAGGTTTTTGAATAGAAAGCAAAGAGACCCCAACTGCATTGTTAAACTTGATCTTAAGAAAGCCTTTGATAGAGTTAAGTGGTCCTTCCTTTATTCTGTTCTTGCTAAATTTGGATTCAATACAAAATTCATCTTTACCATTATGAAGAACCTATCACAGGCTTGGTTTTCTATACTAATAAATGGTAAGCCTATAGGTTACTTCCAGTATACAAGGGGAATTAAACAGGGGGACCCCCTCTCCCCTTTTCTATTTAATATCTTCTCTGAGTCTTTTACCAGGAGTTTAGCTTTCATTTTTCAGAATGGTAAATTGGCATATTATGATCTTCCAGGTAATGCACTCCAAATCTCACATTTATCTTATGCTGATGATACTGTGGTTTTTTTAAAAGCCAAAAATCAGACTTTGATCAGATTTAAGGCTTTTTGACTAAATTTGAAGATGTTTCTGGCCAAAAAATTAATTACAGTAAAAGTGACATCTTCATAGGGAAACATGCTTGTGTACATACAGTTAGTAATATAAGAAGGATTTTAGGTATGAAAATTGGGAGGTTCCCCTTTACATACCTGGGGGTTCCCATTTTTACAGGGATAGCAAGGAAAATCTATTTTCAACCTTTAATTGAGCAGATAGATAGTAGGATTGGGAGTTGGAAAAATAGGTGGCTCTCTACTGGGGGGGGGGGGAATCACACTCATATAGTCATGTATCTACTCCATTCCTCAATATATATGGTCAGTTCTAAAACCCAGCAAGGAAATCATTTATGCCATAGAAAAAAAACTCAGTAATTTTTTTTGGGGGTCTTCTAATCTAAAACCTAAAAGAACATGAAGGAAATGGGATGCACTTTGCTATCCTATAAAACAAAATGGTCTCGGTTTCAGATCAATAATCACCATAATAAATACATGCTTAGTTAAGCTACGGTGGAAGTATCAAAAGGCTGAGGCTTTATGGACTCATCTAGTTGCATCACTGCCAACCTCTTCCAGATCTTCTCCTAACTGGAAGAGGATTATTTCTATAAATGCTTGGGCAGAATCTAACTCCAGGGTGATAGTGGGTAGAGGAGATTGCAATTTCTGGACATCAAACTGGTTAGATATAGGTCCCATTGAGGATCTATGTGATCAAAACCTTGTTAATATCTCTGATTCCTGCACAGTTTCAGAGTTCATTTCTAATAAATCAGTTTTGCTTCAAAAAATTTCCCCAGTTCTACCCCCTCATGCTATTACTTTGTTACAGGAAGCTAATCTATTTACACACAGAAAAGATAAACTCATATGGAAACCGGGTATCAAGGGTGAGTTTTCATTTAAATCCACTTACCTCCTGCTCAGAACTCAGAGAGGTACTGTCACTTCTACTCAATATCTTTGGAGTTCAAGAAATGAAAAAAAAATTTCTGTCTTCATGTGGAAAGTGATGAATTCACTTCTTCCCTTTGACAATGTCCTGCGCAATTTGAGATTTTCATTGCCTTCTAAGTGTTGTATGTGCAATAAACATGAGGACTCTTTGGATCACTTTTTTAATTCGTGCTCATTTGCTGTGCAAGTTTGGAAAGAAGTCCATACATTCATGGAATTACAGGAAGGGATTACCCATCTATATGGGATAGACTTTCTTGTTACTTGACCTATTTTGGTTTGAGCTCTTTACATTCAGTAATCATTAGATCTGCTGCTGTAATAACATGTTGGAACTTGTGGAAAATGAGAAACAAAGTATTATTTGATTCTGCCATTCCACTATCAGGTTTAGTTTTAACTCACATAAGGGACCAAATTTTTTACATGTTCACTGCTAAACCTGTTTTCATAGTATCTAAGGTAGACTTAGACATTGCATATCATTCTTTTCTCCCTCTGATCAAGCAACCTCCAAAGCCTAAAATCTTCAAAATTGCTTGGAATAAACCATGTATGGGTTATAAAATTAATGTGGATGCTGCATGGTGTTGTCAATCTAACATGAGTGGAATTGGCATGATTATAAGAGATAGTAGGGGTGATTTTTTTGCTGCTCATACTAAATTTACAGCTGCCAATTCCCCTCTGGAAGCTGAAATAAAAGCAATTTTCTTTGCCCATGAGAAAATTGTTGGTTTCTCTCCTCTTGTTTGCTTGGAATCGGATTGTCTAAATGCGGTTAAATTTGTTACTGATCCACTAAAAGCTCCCTGGCCATTGTTTTAATTAGCTGATGATACAAAACAATATTTGGGAGATATCAATCTAATGCATATTCAGAGACAAGCTAATTTGGTAGCTGATGCTCTTGCTAAGGCATGTCTTAAGGCTGAGACCACCACATCTATGTTTAGGTTTAAAATGCTACCCAATAATATCCAGGCTCTAATTAGGCTAGATCAGATAGGTACACCTTCTTTAAGGATTGTTGTATGAATGGATGCTACTGATTTTCACTGTCACTTGTAGGTGGATTCTGCACCAAATTGCAGGCTCAATGGCGATGAATGCATACAGATTGAGTGGACTCCTGTTTTGCTAGCTACCTTCTTGTTCAATCCTCTATTCTATTGTTACTTTCTTTATGTAGAGGATAGGCCCCTTAGTGAATTTTGGGGTGTGTCTGACTGACTTGTGTTTCGATGCTTCGACTCACTAATAAGTTCGACAATCCTACTAAATTTACTAAGTGTCTTTGTAATCCTCTAACTATTAGCTAGATATCTTACTTCATTTTGGAAGCAACAAATGTTGCTTCAAGAGCTTATAGCTCCCTCATGTATATATCAACTAAGCCAAGGCTTCAACTTTTATTTCTGATTAAGTTCTTGTCTTTTACAGGGCTTGGGAAGGCCTAATATAATTTCCCCCATCTCCGGATGGTTTCCATGGAAAAAAAAGATTAGTTGTTTAGCATTGATTAGCATGAACTCTTGTAGCTAATCTATCTCTTGGGAGCAATTGACTAAGGCTTCATGTCTTAAGAACAATTTGTAGCTTATTTATTGCTCTTACTATTATGCATTTATGGAGCATTGAATTTGTTTGTTGATATCATTAATGTTGTTGAAAGCTTGAGTATATGAAATACTTGTTTGAATTGCTTGCTAGGGTTTGTGGGAAGTGGGTTGATTTCCCCCCTTTTCTTGTTAGGAATATATGAGTATGATTTAGAGCTTTTGATTATGTTGATGGATTGATGATTGCTGGGTGGATATGATAATGTTGAACTATTTGTCATGCTTGTCGTTTGTAGCAAACGAGAGAAGTCTATGAATGTCGATCGTTCTTGACCAATCTTGTGTAAATGCATAAATCGGTTAAATGCTTAGACGTGGTGTAGTGTTTATAAGTGTTGCCGAGCTTGTTGATTCTTCATGCTAAATGCCATCAATGGGATACCTTGAGTCGTGTTTCGACTACGGGAGTCATTGGTGAGGTTTGACAAGAGATGTCGAATTCACTCTTGCAAACTACTATCTAAGAAGGATAGAAGTTTAGCCTTCACAACAAGTAGTGAAAGTAGTAAATAAGTCGCATGTTCAATGATGGATAAGAGGTTTGGAAGTGGAAGTCAATTGTGCCCAAGGTTCCGTAAATTGTTATTTTCATCTTATCTTTAGTTGTATTGCATGATTAGCATCATTCTATTACTTTGCTAGTTGTTGTACTTTAATTTTTTAACTTAGGATCAAACCAACCAAACCCCCCCTTGTTTACATACTTTTATATGTATCTATGTATGTATGTGCTTAGTATGTTTTCTCCTATATATGCTTAAAACACTTAAAAAGATCCCTTTTCTCGTGGACGACCCCGACTTGCCATTATCTACTTAATTGTAGATAGGAAACATTTAGGGCTTAAAAGTATTAACTTTGAGAGGTACGGCGATGACCTCCCAAGTTGGCATTCAAAACATCGTCATGAAAGTATAATCACGAATCTGACAGTGATGATAAGTTTGACAAACTTGCACTTGTCATGAAAAACTTCTCAAGAATGCTAAAGAAAGTAGTAAACAATAAATCTTAAGAAATGTATGGTAGAAATAGACCAAGGCCGCAAGAATTTGAAATTAATCGTGGGGTGAGATTTGAACAAGAAAATTAGTAGTTCTCTAGAAATCAAAGTGGTGAACCAAAACAGCCTGGACGAATTCAATGCAGAGAATGTGAAGGATATGGTCATATTCAGGCCGAGTGTGAAAATACCCGGAAGAAATAGGGAAAATCATATGTCACTTCTTGGAGTGAAGATGAAGATAGCGAGAAAGGAGAAAAGGAACTTACAAGTAACTATGTGGTGTTTGGAGGAAAAATTCATGATGCATCGTAAGATGGATGTTCCAACACATCAAATAGAGTTAAAGTTGTATGTTCCAACACATCAAATAGAGTTAAAGCTGTATGTTCCAACATAGATTCATATGAGGTGTCTAGTGATGATGATGGACTTGCTGTAAGTGATGAAGAAATCTATAGTACATATGAAAAGATGTATGCTATGTGGCTCCAAGTAGTTGATACAAACAAAGTACTGAAGGAAGAAAAACTCATCCGGCGGAGTTAGAATAGGAGTTGCGTATGGAAGTTGCTGAACTCAGAAAGGAGAATGACGAGTTGAATGTGAAGTTAATTTCAGCAACCAAGAGAGCTGAGACATCTGAAGCAGCTATTACTAATCTGAACTCTGTAAAAGTAAAACTCAATGATATTCTGGCAATAGGAAAGAGCTTTGGAGATCAACATGGAATTGGGTATGACAACCCACCAAAGAACACAATCATGCTCAAGTCTGAGACTCGAAAGATACCTAGGAGCACAGTAGTGCCCAAGTCAAAGATCTGAGAGATAAAGAGAAAGTTTGGCAAGCCTCATCAACGGAAACCTCTCATATGCAGCTACTGCTCATACCAAGGGCATACAAAGGAACAATGCTAGAAACTACTTAGAGATATTATGGCAGGACATTAACTCTCAGTATGTTCCAACATAGAAAATGCCCAGAAATCAAAGATAGTAAGAATGGTATGGGTAGTCAAAAGCTCTAGTACGTGTCTTTTTTGCACATACTTCTCTTATGGCACATTCCAGAGATTCGTGGTACTTTGATAGTGGCTGTTCTCGCCACATCACAAATATAACATCTTACGATGGTGGTTTTGTCACCTTTGGCGATGGAAAGAAGAGTAGAGTAGTTGGAAAAGGTAAACTACAAATTGAAGGATTCCCAGTATTCACCAGTGTTTTGTTTGTTGAAGACTTAAGGGCAAATCTGCTGAGCATATGTCAACTGTGTGATGACAATATAACTGTGGAATTTCAGAAAGACAAATATATAGTGAAACATGGAGAAGCCAAAGTCCTTTCAGGTTTTCGATAATCAGATAATTGCTATCTGCTGGAACAGGAAGTGAGGTGTATGATCTCTAAATAAGAGGAAGGATTTCTGTGGCACAGGAAGCTAGGTCATATCAATTACAAAACCTTGGTGAAAATTGCAAGTGCAAAGGCAGTACGAGGTATGCCTACATCAACAAGAAAGGACAGAATTGTCCGTAGACCATGTCTACAAGGTAAACAAATTCGATCTCCCCACTCTTCTGTCCAATGTATAACCACCTCAAGAAATATGGAATTATTACATATGGATCTGATTAGTCCAGTCAATACACCTAGCATAGGTAGCAAGAAATATATCTTTGTATGTGTTAATTATTTCTCCAGATTCATCTGGGTAGCATTTCTAAAAGAAAAATTGGATACTATGGAAGTGTTTAGAAGTCTTGTGGTAAAATTACAGACTGAAAAAGGAAGACCAGTCGTAAAGATTGATCGAATTTGTAGTGATCATGGTAGAGAATTTGAAAATTTTCAATTCAGTGACTTCTGTGATGAGCTCGGAATTCAACTTGAGTTTTATGCACCAATCACACCTCAGCAGAATGGTGTTGTAGAATGGAAAAAAATAACTATGCAAGAGATGGCTCGATTCATGTTAGCCGAGAAAGAAATTCACAAAAAATAGTGGGCAGAAGCCATTAACTAAGCTTACTATACAATCAATCGAGTGTATCTGTGTCCATTCACAAGCAAAACATTTTACGAGATTTGGAAGGGCAGGAAACCAAATGTCTCATACTTTTATGTGTTTGGAAGCAAGTGCTACATCTTCAGAGATAGAGAGCAGTTGGAAAAATTCGACAATCGTAGTGATATTGTAATCTTTATTGGTTATTCTGTGAACAGCCGGGCATATCGTGTTTACAACCTTCAGATAAACACTCTCATGGAATCCATAAATGTTATTATAAATGATTCTGAAGAAGGACAAGGTTCAGATGATGTAGAAGATGAACCTGATAAAAACCATGTTCTAACACAGCTTAGTCAACCTAACAAGCCAGACCCATCACATGTTGGAACATCTGAGCAGACTGATTACCCTGCTAAACCAGATGATCCTAAGCATGTTGGAACATCATTCCCCACTGCCTTATCCTATGTTCCAACACAGGATTAACCTGAACTAATGACACGGAGTGCTAGATCAATTCCTCGGGTTAATTACAGAAAGTTGGCAGGATTAAAATGCTTCATCTCTCATAAACCCAAGAGCTACAAGAAGGCATTACCAGACGAATACTGGATTGCTGCTATGCAAGAAGAACTTGGTCAGTTTGCACGAAATGACGTATGGTATCTCAGTCCTCGTCCTAAAAGTGTAAACGTTATTAGCACCAAATGGATCTTCAAGAACAAGTCTGATGCTGATGGACAAATAACTCAAAACAAAGTCAGACTAGTAGCTCAAAGATATACCCAAGTTGAAGGAGTCAACTTTGATGAGACATTTGCACCAATTGCCAGGTTAGAGTCAATTCGAATCTTACTTGCTATTGCCTACTCTATGAACTTTACTCCGTATCAAATGGATGTCAAGAGTGCTTTCCTAAATGGTGTGGTAAATGAAAAAGTATATGTGGAAAAACCTAAAGTATTTGAGGATCCTCATTTCCCCCATCATGTTTATCAACTCAAGAATGCTTTATATGGATTAAAGCAAGCACCAATGGCTTGGTATGAACGACTTACTAACTTTCTTCTTTAGAAAGGTTATCATCGAGATGGAGTAGATCGCACTTTGTTTGTGCTTGAAAAGGCATCAAAAATTCTGATTGCCCAAATTTATGTTGATGATATAGTATTCGGCTCTACTTCACCATCTATGGTACATGATTTCATCACTATTATGAAGGCTGAATTTGAGATGAGCATGGTTAGAAAACTCACATATTTTCTAGGACTCCAAGTTAAGTAAGGAAAAATAGCCTGTTCATAAATCAGAGTGAGCATACTATGAATTTATTAAGGAGATTCGGTTTAAGTAATGCCCGAGCAGTTTGAACACCTATGGGAGTTTATGACAAAATGGTAAAGGATGAAAAAGGAGTCGCAGTTGAACAGAAGTTATGCAGGGGCATCATTGAGAGTCTATTGTAATTATCAGAAAGTAGACCAGATATATGTTTCAGCGTAGGAATATGTGCAAGATTTCAGGCTGATCCAAAGGAATCTCATCTCACTGCAGTCAAAAGAGTTATTCGATATGTAAGTGGGACTTCTGAGTATGGTGTCTGGTATTCTAAGAATCAAGATTCTGATCTAATTAGGTACAACGATATCGATTTGGCTGGTAATGATGATGATTTTAAAAGCACTACAGGTGGATGTTTTTTCATTGGTACGAATCTAGTTTCTTGGTATAGTAAGAAATAATATTCGATCTCCTTATCCACTGCGGAAGCTGAATGTCTTGATGCTGGAAGTTGTTGTGCTCAATTATTGTATATGAAGCAAATGATGAATGACTATGGAATTCATCAAGGCCCTTTGAAGATTTTATGTGACAACACAAGTGCTATTGATATTTCCTAAAAATCCTGTCCAACACTCCCGAATGAAGCATATAGACATCAAGCATCATTTTATTAGAGATCTTGTGGAAATGAAGGAAGTTGCGGTAGCCTATGTTCCAACATCTGAGCAATTTGCAGATATTTTTACAAAACCATTGAATACCGCCACATTTGAAATTCTCATACAACACTTAGGTGTTTGTCAAATTTGAGGTAATTTTTGTTAGTTGTAAATATTTTTTCCGCTTTATTTTTGTTAAGAAAATCACAAAAAAAATTGAAAGAAGGAAAATGCTACAAAATAGAAGCTGCAAAGTTATAGTATGTTGGAAGAAAAAGAAAACTATCGAAATTGGAGTTATGGTATGTTGGAAGAAAAAGAAAACTACCGAAATTGGAGTTATGGTATGTTGGAAGAGGGTGTGCCTTGAGTTGACAAGTGAGAAAAGTATAATCATTACTTTTCTTGGGAAGGTAAAAAGTGTTGGGTTTTTTGTGGCAAAAGAGGTAAAGAAGTGAAGAGTTTGTGTTTGTTTCAAAATTGTCTCCATCTCTCCATATCCCACTCTTTTCGGCCTACACTCCCACTATTCTTGGTGTCTTCAGATTCTTTTTGCCAAAACTTTGCCAAGATCTTCTTATTCACAACAAATCTCTGCCAAAAAATGTCTTCAAGCCCAAAATCTCCCACGGTCGAGGAAAAGATTTAAGAAACTCCTCAATCTCCAGAGGATGAGAATGTTGAGCAGAGGGAAGAAAATGTGGAGGCCAACCTGAACCGTGATGACGGACAAAGTGAAAAACTCAGAGCCAAAGGGAAAGGTCCCTATCAAAAGGTAACAGACCCTGATCCTCCTACTCTCAAGGTGCTTGGAATGCAATTTAAAAATGTCGGTGATAATTTTGAGTGGCTTGAAGCCAGTAGGAGTACTGTGGATTTGACTAAATTTAAGAATTTAGAGGGAGAATTTCTGAGTGTAAATGTCAAGAACTGTTGTCTGGTGATATTGGAGATCTGGAAGACGTTGAAAATTATGAAGTCAAATTATTGAGGGGGAAATATTGAGTTTATAATTGGAAGGATAGGTTCCATGTATACTCTTCTGTTCTTGGCCCTAGCTATGTTAAGATTAAAGAGATAGGTGATGAAGAGGCTGAGGGACTGGAAGTTATCAAGTCCATTGATAGGATGCCGGTAGGATTCTATGATGCCAAGGCTATTCAGAGGATAGAGGAATTGAGAAAACCTGTGATAATAGAGATCACTGACAATGAAGAAGGAGACAATGTTGGGTATGTTCCAACACAGAGGAAAGATTCAGAAAATGCTGAAGACATGGAAATTGATGATAAGGACATGGGTAGTCAAGAACAGTTTGATGTCACTGGTAATGCTTATGATGATGTGGAGTATTCAGATGGAGATCGGACTGGAGGATCAGATTTGAGGCAAGATCAATCAATTAAGGATTAGCATGTTGGCACACAGGGCAGGGCAGAGACTGCTGAAGAAGAAGATGCTGGAAATTTTGAGTATGTTCTAACACAGGAACCTGAGTTGAACTACTCCGAAAATGAAGTATTGGATGAATTCTTCCAAGCTGCTGGAGGCAAGCGGATAATGGCTGCTGCTGAGGACTCCCCACCAACCAAGAAATCCAAGAAAATCCAAGGTGCTCCCAAGAAGAAGTTGTTGCCAGCTCCTCCTGTAAGTGAAGCATTGTATTTTTCTGACTATGATATAAACTGTGAAGACATAGGAGAGGTGTTTGCTGAGAGGAAGATAATCACTGAGAGACCAGTAGATCTAGAGGCATATAGAGCTAGCAGTTTTTCTAATTTTTTTTGGAAGCAATTGGGATGAAAAGGGCTGCTATAGTACAACTTCAGTACAACAAGAAGGTGGTCACTGAAGTATATTCCAACCTGATGGCTAGGAACTTGGAGGTTGATTCCCCATGGTTTGATAGGGTCTATGTTAGGGGAAAGATTATTGATTTTTTCTGCTGCCAGGATGAACAGAATTTTGGGGCTGAAAACTTCAGACTTTGAGGGAGTTTTTCCAGATAATTTAGAAGTTCCTGATGACAAGGTTCTTGAGATAGTCTTAGGAGGGTACAAGACATAATGGCCTGAGACTGGATACTCACATGCTTTCTGCCCATCATTTTTTTGTCTATATCAGGTAGCTGTGAACTGCGGGATGCCATCTTCCACTACTACATCTTTGACAAGAGAAATGGTGAAGTTGATGAACTATGTTGGAACACAGAAACCAGTTAATCTGGGGTTATTTATCCAGCAGAGTCTAGTTAGGCAAGCCACTGCTCCAAAGGCAAAGCATGCTCTGGTGTATCCCTGTTTGATATCTGCATTGGCTAAGAGTGCAAAGGTGAATGGAAAAGCAAAGGATGTGATCATCGATATAGAGTTTCTCCGGCCTAACAAGAAGACTTTTGGCATGCTGCAAGTTCATGATCTGTCATGGAACCCTGTAGCTACTACCTCTACAGATGCTGAAAAGAAGGCCAAGATAGTGGTGCTCAATGCAAGGTTGGGGGCTATAGCCATCCAAATTGCGGCACTTGAAGCTGAGAAGGCCAAACTTGAGGGGGGAGAAGACTCAACTAGAGGCACAAGATGCTGCTCCTGAACATGATTGATTTTCCTGTAGTATCTATGTTCCAACATAGATCCCATGTTATGTTCAGGGGGAGCTGGTTTTCTGTGTTTCAAATGTAATTTCTATGGTTTATTGCCTTTGGAATATTCTTGGCTCCAAGGGGAGAATATTGGATTTTTGGATATTATTATTTTGGATGACAGTAATCTGAATATTTTTTCGATATTCTAGAATTCTGATTTTCGGATGGTATTTTTATTATCAGATTCAGCATGCATACATTCCAACATAGGTGGATTTATGGAAGCCTTATGTGTTTGATTGGAAGTTTTTTCCGTTGTGTTCTTAACGTCCAAAATGGTTGGGTACACCAAATGCCAAAGGGGGAGATTGTAAAGTCAAGTGGTGTTCATTGAATATTTTAATTGGCATGTGAACATATTTGGAAACGAAAAACTTTCCATGTTGGAACATGCGAACAAGCCACGTTTAGACCAACAAGTTTTACGGAAGAAGAAGATCATAATATTATGGTATTTGTGATTTATAAAAATCTGAATATTCTGAAATATGTTAGGCGGTGGTAGAAGCATAATTGGTTTATAGAAATTCCCTACAAATATGGTATTGATGTTATCGAATATATGTGAGATATTATGATAAGGAAAATCCATTTATTTATGGGATTTGGATATGCTTCAGAAGCAGATAAGGAATAGGAATATTATGGAGATAATCATTGAGAGTTCTGATCTGCTCATGGCTTTAAAAGGGGATACCACAGCTGCATTAAACTCATGATTTTAACTGAGGAAATATGCACACAGATTTTCATCTTTTCGAGAGTCTTGCAAAGAGCCAGATCTATATGTTCCAACATACATGACCTGCTGTTCAAAGTTCAGAATCGTATGCCTTAATTCCTCGAGAGGAGGAGATCCATCGTCGACGAGTTTCGAGGTCAGAGGGAGTCTGATCAAGGAGGATCGGTAGCTAGGGGAGCTAGCACAATTCATACGTTTGATTAGAAAAGATAAGTATTTTGTATGGTGTACTTTGTACTGTATCTTTCTGATTAGTGGATTCTAACTGAACTGAGCCAGGCCCTGCAGATGTAGGTGGATTTCACCAAACTACGTAACCAAGTCTTGTGTCTTTTATGCTTTACTTGATTGCATACTTGGTTAGATAGGTTATATTGGAACATACTAGTAATAATTGAGAAAATTCTTCCCCATGTTATAAACAAACCAAACAATTGTACAATGTACACCTAAAGAAAGTCTATATAGACAACTCAAGCAATTGTACACATAAACTCTATCAATACACGAACTAAATGATTATTGAGTTATGATTCCATAATCAAAATTTGCACCTCTTAGAGCAACCCCAATGCAGGACTCAGTTGGATGAACGTCTATCGCCAACGCGGGAGTCATATGCAACCTTCAATCTGATGTGGATGTATTTTTAACTGACCCCGTAGAGTAGAGCTTCTGTATTCAGACCCCCACATCAAAGCTCTCGCTTGTACACGTATACATATTTGGCAAAAATTTGTCTTTTCATGATTTAATTTGTAATTTTTACCGTATTCAATCTCAGTAAAATTCATAACAAATTTTTTAATATTCAATCAAATGTTGATTAAATCATTTTAAAATTAAGATTTTCAAATTTTATATATAAATACAATTAATAAAGTGTATGAATTACAAGTTTTGATATTTATTTTTCACACCCAACCAATTAAGTTATGAGTCCGTCTCATAATATAATAGTGCATGTGGATTAAATAATTTGTTTAAGAATTTAAGTATTATTTAAATTTGATAATTAAATATATATTATATTCTATTTTTTCATAAAATAATAAAATTTGGATCATAAAGTTATCGAGTGTTTAAAGTGAAATGAAATACATTTTAAATATTATTTCATAATTACATACACTTCACAAATATAATAAGTACAAATAGTAATAATAGATGTTTATCTAAAATATAAAAATTATTGATTAAATGTTTGGTGGAATTAAGAAAACGAACAACTACAACTTTAGCATTGGAGAAGAATATTTCTAAAATCAAACATCTCTACCTACATCACACCGCATCCATATTACAATTTGACATGTGGTTACTATATTCACGGAAGACCCTCGTAGCATTGAAGATGCTCTTATGAAGAAGAGGGTACATGCAAACTAAGCAATACACGAACTAAAGAATTTAGTTCATGATTCCATAAGCCTAATACATGAACTCATCTAGATCTATGCAATAGAAAGCGATTGCAAAAAACACCAAAAAAACTTGTGAAAATCCCACACAATAAGTTTGCAAACGAACATAAAAAGCAAACACTATTTGCTAATCAATCCCACAACATCAAAATGCAGCAGATTGAGTTCGAAAGAAGTTGAGAAAAATTGCACTAGTCAACTAAAAAACGAAGAATACATTCAGACACCAGATCATCCAATGAAGAACAGGTTAAAATTGGATTGACCCAAAATAAAAAATCTACAAAAACCAACAAAGATTCAAACTTTGCAGACATTGAACCCCAAAAATAGGAAAACCCAAGAATTGCGAGCTTCAAATTACCAAATGAGAAAATACCCAGATGGAATTTGGACAAAAATCAAGATCAGAGAGGAAGCATATAGAGAAAAACAAAGCAACTTAAAGGCCTCCTCTTTTCCTCTACCCTTTCATTGTTTGTTTAAATGTTTTATCTTTGTTTTTTTTTTCCAGTTATCTTTGTGCCAGTTATATGTTCACCAAATCATACTGGCAAATTGGTAATTAAAATTTGTGTATAATATACTGAATAAAAGGACTTGAAATCAAGATTCTAATGATATATGATTTGGATTTTTAAAATGTCCGAATAAGAAGTTATGATTGATTTAGTATGGAGTAGTCAACCAGTAATTTAGTATGATTCTAGTGAGTGATAAAGTGAATTGTTTGATGATCAATCGTGTATGGATTTAAATGTGGGAACCGTCTAATGAAAGATAATTGAGTGTCATCCTTAAGGCTATATTTTAGAATCATCTAAACAAATTGTGATTGAATATGATAGTTTTCGTAAGTCCTGGTCATCAGTAATCTTTCCGGTTCTAGTCCATATTAAAGTGAATTGTTTGAGGATCAATCATGTATGGAATTCGATGTGTGAATTGTTTACCGAAAGCTAACTGAGTCATGTTCTTAAGGGTTTTGGTTTTATAATTTTTGGAATAATTTGTGAGGAGTTATGACTGTTATCGAGAGTACTGGTCATTTTAACTAAATCTGTTCCAGTCCGTGTTACAGCAATTTGTTTAAGAGGTAATAGTGTAAGGAATTTAAAGTGTAAACTGTCAAAGAAAAGCTATCGAAGTCTAGCTTTTAAGGATTTTAAATTTTAAATTTTTGGGATGATGTGTAGAGAGTTCTGGTCATTATTGTGAGTACCAGTCAACAGTTAATCCTTCAATTTCAGATAAGTTTTACGGTTTCCTTGTGTTATGTAGAATTTGAAATGGATTTTAATGAGTTTGAAATTTAGTTTTACCTAATTAATTCAATTATCACTATTGTGTTCCAACATTACCTATCTAACCAAGTATGCAATAACGTAAAGGATAAAAACACAAGACTTGGTTACGCAGTTCGATGAAATCCACCTTCATCTGCGGGGCCTGACCCAGTTCAGAATGAATCCAAAAATCATAAAAATATAGTACAAAGTACACCATACAATTATACTTATCTTATCTAACTATAACGTGAATCCTGCTAACTCCCCTTACTACCGATCCGCCTTGATCAGACTACATCTGACCTCAAAATTGTCGACGTTGGATCTCCTCCTCCCGAGGAATTAAGGTATACGATTATGAACTTTGAACAACAGGTTACGTATGTTGGAACATAGAATTCTGGCTCTTGCAATACTCTCAAAAGATATAAAATCCGTAAACAAATTTTTTCTATTAAGTCCGTGAGATTAATACAGCCGTGATGTCCTCTCTGTATAGTTCATGAGCATATCGGAACTTTCCATAGTTATCTCCATCATATTCTCATTCCTTATTTTCTTCTTAAGCATATCCAAATCGTATAAATAAAAGGATTTTCCTTATCTCAAATATCCCATAAATAGTCTTCCATAATTATAGAGATTTTCCATAAACCCACTATGCTTCCACCACACGCCTAAAATACCATATTGCGAAATCTCCTTTCTTCCATAAATAAATATCCATACAATATTCAGTCAGCAATTAAAACATTTTAGGCTTCAGATTTCCGTATCTTCCAACATGGAAAGTCATTGCACACATGAAGTTTATTACATCTCCAATTCTGATACGCATGAAGTTTTGTGTAAATATAGTTCTTTCTCCACATAAATATTCGGATTACAATCAAATTCCTTGGAGATTGGAATTATCAAACGTAATCCCTTAAAGAAAGAAATTAATATATTCCGTCCAAATCCTTTCCACAAAGGATATTTATCAAATCAATTCCAATTTTCATAAATCCAAACTAATCCCATAAGAACTGATATATTCTGAATTTAAACTCCATGGACGAAATATTTCCTTCTCAGATTTCTTAGCAGACTTCCATAAATCTCGATCATTCGTTTTTTGATGTTTCAACACAACAATTCCATATTTGCATAATTTCCACAAATTACCAACTAGATAAATCTAGACTTTACAATCTCCCCCTTTTGGCATTTTGTTGACCAATCATCTTTTGGCATTTCATCACAAGGGCTTATGCAGATATATACATCAACCTTGAAAACTACTCTGGATGTTGGAACATAGAAACATAACGTCTCCCCATGAATTCCAGATTCCCTCAACATCAAGTTATAATAAGCATGTTGGAACATCAACCCAACCGAGCCAAGAAATCTATCCAAGAAATCCAAAACATCTCCCCTTTGGGACCATGAACATGCCAAACACAATAGACACAGAAAACTAAAATATCTAATAAATGCAGCTCTCCCTGAAGAAAATATCTGGCATATGTTAGAACATAGTCATAGAAGAACCTTTAATCCTTTTTAGGAGCAGCTATATATGCCTCATCTAACTTGGGTACCTAGAGCTCTCAACTTCGCATTAATGGCCACAAACTTGACCTTCTTCTCATCAACATCAGAAGTTGTAGCCTCGTAATTCCACGGCAGATCATGAACATGTCTTAGATCACATGTCATCTTGTTTGGCCGTTTATCGAGTAAGAGTTGTAGTATTTCAAGAGAGAATCCAATTATTTACATCAATCTGGAATGGAAAGAAACACCTAATATTCAAGCTAGATGCAGTAGCGTTCCCTAGCACAAAAAGTTTCTAAATCCTTGAGGATATGTAGTCTAAGTCACTGATAGATCAGTCTTCTAGAAAATCTCAATGCCTTGCCTATGATGTAAACTTTGTTGTACCACTCAAAATCTGGACCAATGTTTCCTGCCATAAAAATCCTCTACAATCTCTCTGTTGTACTTCTTGTAAATTGAGGCAACAGTCTTGAGACCCAAATAGTTCAAGTAGGTTGTAAATCCACACTCCTCATATACACCCACACCAGTTTTCTTCTTATCTAATATCATATCTCTCATGGAAGTTTGATCAGAAGTGCTTTCAATAATCTGCTTAACTTGTGTAGGAACATTAGTCACTGATGTTGGAACATAACAACTCTCAGCTTTACCCGTTTTCTCTATGTTGGAACATAAGATCCTTTCATTGCTTCAGAATTAACACCTCAAGTCTGTATCAATGTTGGAACATCACCTGCTCAGCTTCCTTCACTTCATCAGTACTTTCTCCCCCTATCTTCATGTCTAGTGTTGGAACATAGGCTTGTTCACCACCCAGATCATAATCTTCTCCAGTGACATTTACTGATGTTTGAACATCAGAATCTTTAATCACACTAGACTCATTTATTTCCATGTCCACATCTTCTCTACCCCTCTCCATACTTTATGTTGGAACATGACCAGCATCACTGTCTTTCAACTCCTTATCATCCTAAACCAGAATACCAGGAAGAACCATCTCTCTGATATATTCGATCACCATCTCACATCAATCACCATAATGTCTTCACAACTTCTATTTTGTTCACTTTTTCTTCTTTCTATTTTTTTGTGTTTTTCTAATTTTCCGTACACAAAATAAATAAACAAAACATTCTACAGCTAAATAAAAGCTTTAAAGAAATACCTCAAATCTGACAAACACCTAAGTGTTGTCTGAGGAGCTCAACCGTAGCAGTGTCCTTCCTTTCAACAAGATCCCGAATAAGATTATGTCTTATATCACTGTGCTTTGTTCGAGAGTGCTGAACTGGGTTGATAGAAATATCAATAGAACTTGTACCATCAACATAGATTTGTGCAATTAGTGTATTTGATGATTCTAAAAAAATAAGCAAGGTTCGATCTTCTCCCCCTCGACGATAACCTTTATGAATAGGAAATGTAGTGAGTCACTTATACCACACCCTTGGTGCTTATTTTAATCCATACAAAACCTTTTTGAGTTGGTGATATACTTCCTCACTAACCACACCATGTAGGGGAGAACTCTTGACAGCTTTTGGCACATCGTAAAATTCACAGTGTAAGCCATAACAAGGAGCATGCGAATAGATTATAACCTGGAAACTGATGCGAATGTCTCATCAAAATTAACTCCTTCATTCTAAGTGTAGTCATGAGCAACTAACCTTGGTTTATTATCATTGAGTTCGAATTGCTCAAGTTCTTCTTGCATTGCCGTAATCCATTACTCACCAAGCATAACCTCTTTGTAATTATTGGGTTCAATGAGGGAGAGAAAATATTGTAGACCAACAAGTTCCCTATAATTAATCCGAGGGATTGATTGAGTCCTTCTTCTTTTTAATTCAGCCTACAATGATGTTGAAACATGAGAGAGTTCTAGTGAGGACGATGTTCCAACATTGTTGAAGTTATAAGAGTTACCTGCTTCATCTTTAAGATCCGTCTCATTTGATGATTCAACATCACTATGCCCCTGATCTGAGAAATCAACCGATGTTGGAACATGGTCAGCTGTATGATCTCCTTCATCATATTTCCCACTCAAGCAGTTCATCTCTTGTTCCAACAAGTAACTTTTATGTGATGACCAAATACCCGTAAGCACTTTGTTGTGGCCATGTTTCACTATGCACTTCTCCTTATAGAATTCCACGGCCATATTATCATCACATGCTGATACTTAGGTGATTAGCCTTTAGATCTTCCACCAACAAAACACTAGTGAATACGGGGAATCTTTCAATATGCAGTTCACCTTTTCCAACCACTCGACTCTTCTTTCCATCGCCGAATGTAACAAAACCACCACCATATGGTTGGATGTTTGTCAGTAATTCCTGAGTTCCAGTCATGTGGCGAGAGCAACCACTATCAAAGTACCACGAGTCTCTAGAATGTGCAATAAGAGATGTATGAGCAACACGGCAAGTACTCGTGCGTTTAACAACCCATACCTTTCTGACCATTCTTGATCGCTGGACATTGTCTATGTTGGAACATACTGAGAGTTTTCGTCATGTCATGATATCTCTGAGTAGTTTTCAACATTGTTCCTCTGTATGACCTTGATACATGCAGTAGCTACAGATGAAAGATTTCCGTTGATGGGTCTTGATAAATTTCTTTTTACCTCTTGAACCTTTGACTTGAGACTGATCTTGCTACCTGATGAATTGTCAAACCCAATTCTGCATTGATCTCCAAAGTTCTTTCCCATGGTTAGAATGTCATCAAGTTTTGCCTTTCTAGTGTTTAACTTAGTAATAGCTGCCTCGGCTATCTCAGCTCTCTCAGTTGTTGAGATAGTTTCAAATTTAACTCATCAATCTCGTTTATGAGTTTAACAACTAAAACTAGAAAATCTTTCTCCTTCTCACTCAGATGATTTTCTCTTCCTTCAACACTTTATTTGTATCAACAGCTTGAAGCCACATAGCATACATCTTCTCATATGTACTATAGATCTCTTCATCACTCACAACTAGTCCGCCATCACCACTGGACGTGTCATCACAATACAGCTTCATCTTTCTCTGACATGTTGGAACATACCTCATCTGATCCACAATGAAATTTTTCTCCAAATGCCACATAATTGCTTATAATTTCCTCTTCGACTTCTTCATCATCTTCACTCAATGAGGTGGTGTATGATTTTCCTTGCTTCTTTAGAGTATTAGCAATTTCAGCCTGTATATGGCAATATCCTCCACATTCTCTACATTAAATTCTTCCAGACTCCTTTTTTTTCACCACCTTGATTTCTATCGAACTTCCACTTTCTTTGTTCCAGTCGCGTTCCATGAATATTACAAAGGTCTTGTGCTTGAGGTCTGTTTCCACCAAATCTTTCTTGTGATTTCTTGTGTACCACCTTCTTCAGCATTCTTGAGAAAATTTTAGTGATAGGAGTAAGTTTTTCAATTCCATCATCACTATCATATTCATGGATGACCCTTGATGAAAAGGTTTTGAATGACAACTCCTTCTGGACTTTCTTTGCAGGTTGTTGCATTGTCATCTCATAGGTCTGTAGTGATCCCATTAGTTCATCGAAGGTCATGGTGGTTACATCTCTTGCTTCTTCTATTGCTGCTACTTTTATAGCAAATCTTTTAGGAAGAGATCTCAAATTATTTTTCACCAATTTTGCTTCCTTGTAAACTTTCCCAAGTTGATACGCCATATTGGAGATGTTTCTAAGTTTCCCATTGAATGTAGCAATAGTGTCATCCTCCTGCATCTTTAGTTCCTCAAACTTTGTAGCCAAGATCTGTAGTTTGGATTCACGTACATGACTTGCTCCTTCATGAACAGTTTGCAGGCTATCCCAAACGTTCTTTGCTTGATGACAAGTTGAGATGAGTTTGAATTGTTCTTCATCCACTGTTATGAAAATAGCATTTAATTCCTTTGAATTTTCCAATAACGCCTTCATTTCATCTGGAGACCAAGTAGACTTGTCTTTGAGTTTTTGCTTCTTCGATCTCGATTCTCCTTCTTTCTCCTTTGAGCTAGTTTCGACATCTTCAATCAGAGGATTCCATTCAATTTCAACAAATCGCCAAGCCAGTGAATTTATGAACACTCGCATGCGAGCTTTCTAGTGTTTGTAATTTGTTCCTTCCAGTAGTGGTGACTTAGACACAGAAGCTCATTCTCTAGTCGCCATTGGTAAAATCAGATCACACTTTCCTTGTCAAAACCAAGGTAAAACAAGTGACTTATCTATGATACCAATTGAAAATTGGTTTTACCTAATTAATACAATTATCACAACTGTGTTCCAACATAACCTATCTAACCAAGTATGCAATAAAGTAAAACATAAAGACACAAGACTTGGTTACGCAGTTCGGTGAAATTCACCTACATCTGTGGGGGCTGGGCTTGTTCAGAATGAATCCACTAATCAGAATGATACAGTACAAAGTACACCATACAATTACACTTATCTTATCTAACTATAATGTGAATTCTGCAAGCTCCCCTTGCTACTGATCTGCCTTGATCAGACTCCCACTGACCTCGAAACTCGTCGACGCTGGATCTCCTTCTCCCGAGGAATTAAGGTATACGATTCTGAACTTTGAACAATAGGTTACGTATGTTGGAACATAGAATTCTAGCTCTTGCAATACTCTCGAAAGATATAAAATCTGTACACAGATTTTTTCTATTTAGTCCGTGAGATTAATGCAGCTGTGATGTCCTCTATATATAGTCCATGAGAATATCGGAACTCTCCATAGTTATCTCTATAATATTCCCATTCCTTATCTGCTTCTGAAGCATATCCAAATCACATAAATAAAAGGATTTTCCTTATCTCAAATATCCCATAAATCCTTTTCCATAATCATAGGGATTTTCCATAAACCCATTATGCTTCTACCACACGCCTAAAATAACATATTGCAGAATCTACTTTCTTCCATAAATAAATATCCATGCAATATTCAGTTAACAGTTAAAATAGTTTGGGCTTCAGCCTTCCATATGTTCCAACTCTGATATGGAAGGCTGAAGCCCATATGAAAGTCATTGTACACATCAAGTTTATTCCATATCCAATTCTGATATGTTTGAAGTCATGTGCAAATATAATTCTTTATAAGTATTTGGATTACAATCAAATTCATTGGAGATTGAAATTAAAAAACCTAATCCCTTAAAGAAAGGAATTAATATATTCCGTCCAAATCCTTTCCACAAAGGATATTTATCAAACCAATTCCAATTTTCATAAATCCAATCTAATCCTATAGGAACTGATATATTATTAATTTAAACTCCATGGATGAAATATTTCCTTCTCATGTTTCTTCGCAGACTTCCATAAATCCCGATCATTCCTTCTTTGATGTTTCAACACAACAATTTCATATTTGCATAATTTCCACAAATTTCCAACTAGGTAGATCTAAACTTTATAGACTTCGTGATGTATCACATTCGCAGGTTTCACCAAGAATCATAGTCTTTAAGTTGCAAGAAAGGTGAGGGTTTCTACCTTTTCAAAAATTATCAAAAAATGTTTTAAAATCAAAACTTTTTAAAGAAAATATTTTGGAAACAAGTCTATTTTACAATCGTTTTAAAAGTTTATGCCTATTTTTAAAAAAAACAAATGTTTTAAGATCTATTGATTTAAATTTGTTATTGAATTATGTTATTTTAAATAAAGTTACCCGAGCCAGTTTTCTGCATTGCATATGCATATTGTGATCTTGATCGTGTACTTGTTAACTATGGGTGTACCTTATCGCCCATAGCCTGAATTGTTCTTGACTATTTACCTGTTACTATGGGTGTACTTTATCGCCCATAGTCTGACTTGCTCTTGATTGTTTACCTGATAACTATGGGTGTACTTTATCGCCCATAGCCTGACTGTATTACTGTACTATTTGTATAGACTACCCTGGGATCCCAAACCCTACTAGGTAACTGAAACCTTGCGAGGTCGACACATGGCCTGATCGCTTGGCTAGGCTTCTATAGGTATTTTTAGTTATCTCGAGATAATTCGTGTTGGCTTTATAGCCGTATCACATTGGCCTTATAGCCGTATCGTGTTGGCCTTATAGTTGTATCATTTTGGCCTTATAGGCAAATTGTTTTAGCCTTATAGTCGTGTCGTGTTGGCCTTATAGCCATTGGAGTTTCCAGCAGAGCATGGAGTGATTATCTGGGACCCCGTTCGAAAGCCACGAGTAGAATGACCCGATAACCTCCCACCAAACCTGTCCTTTTTTATGTGATATTATTATCGTGCTAAGTGATATACTGCCTTATATTACATTTTAATGATCATGCATGGTATGTTTTCCCACTTACTATTTCAAATGGATGAAATTATTTTCTTAAACGGCATGCATGCATAGCATCCTGATTGTATCACGAAAAATGGTTGTGAACTTGGAACCCCCACGGGCGAAAGCTCACCCCCGCTCTTTTTAAAATCTTTTTAGGTTAAAGGTTTAGATAAGGTATGAGCGTGACCAATAACGAGGGGAGGATGCATGTGGCCCTACACCCTTAGTTTAATTTATTTTATTTGAAGACACATTTTTGGTTTATGCAATTAGCATTTATCATTTAAAATTTCCTGCTTCTACTGTAGACAAGAATATTTATTAAGAATTTATCATTGTAATAAATGTCCCCTGCAATTTTGGGCCGGGGTGTTACAGCAAGTAATGCACATAATGGACGAGTAGAGAATCTAACTCCATAACTCACCTAGGGTATGATTTTCACGAACTAAAGTTCTTGTATTAGGCTAATTCCATAACTTACATGATACTGCACACAAAGAAAGTCGGCCAATATACGAACTAAACAACTTTGGCCTTGAGTTCATGTTTTCATCATCTGAATATGCACCTCTCATGCCAAAGTCTATATGCAAACAAAACAACTATACATATGAAGAAAGTTGGCCAATACATAAACTATTAGCCAATACATGAACTAAACATCTCTGGCCTTGAGTTCATGATTCCATCATCCAAATATGCACATGAATACTCCTTCCATATGCTATGAGCAAACTAAGAAATTATACACATAACTATAGTTGGTCAATACACGAACTAAAAAAACTCTGACCTTGAGTACATGATTCCATCATCCAAATATGCACCTCTCATGCCACAACTTTTCCTAAGAAACTATCACAAATGCATAAACATCTAAACGCACAAGCCTAATCAAAACATATAAACACATAAATATAGTTCTTTAAACATTAAACTAAAAACCCGTAAACACGGTATCTGAAAATTATCACAAAATGTAATTTAAGCAACAACGATGAACCAACTGTGAACTTTTCCAGGGGCTCTATGGTGCCATTTTTGGAGGCCCGAGTGGCTGATGTAGGTGACACCGGAGAAGAACAAAGAACCTGCAAATAATATACAAAAAAATGATTAAACAGTGAGAAGATGATAGAATAACCAGGTCAAGACCGCAAATCAACGATTAAATTTAGAAAAAGAGAAGAAAAAGGAAATGAATGAACCTTGGGCTTCAGATCAGAGAACAAGAAGAATAGAGTGGAAATGAGTGGAGCGACAAAGGATCGGTGCTGAGCGGCGGAGCGGCTGACGATCGAAATGCGGTGGAAGATTGGAGCAGAGGAGCGCAGACGATCGAGCAGAGGAGAAGTGGATGAACCAAAGCAGAGCATCTGGAGAGACGAACAATAGGTCAAGTAGTTGAGAAATTGGGATGAAACTAACCTTATATACTATTGCAAATAAGTTCTTATAACTGTTAAAATTTCAGAGTACCATAAGCTTGAGTGATACGGTCTCGCAGGAGACGGACTCATTATCCATTGTTCCAAAATAAATGATTTTTGTTGTTTTTGCCTAAATATATAAATATCAAATAAATATTTTTATTATTAAATGTTAGAAAGAGCTAGTACATATTGTTAAGTAACTCAGAGTTGGTTACTTAGAAGGAAAAAAGGGAAATCGAAAAGGATTACAGATATGTTCTTGTGCCCGATTGTTGATAAATATTTAGTCACAGACTTAGAAAATACAATGGGTTGTATAGGGTAGCATCACGTCCAAGCGGATTTCAATTTAAAGTTACGAGTAAAGTTTTCACATTTTGCACTTAGGCCCCTCCAAGAAAGTTGGAGTTCTCGAATCACAAAGGGCGACACCAAAATGTAATTCAATAATATATGATTGCAACTTTGCAATTTGGGCATGTATGGATGAACGAAAGGGCCTCAAAAGTCAACAATGATTATTTATACATAGTTTTGGAAAATTACACTGTGGTCTAAAATTGTGTTATCCTATTATCCATTGCACTAAAATACATGAATTTTGTTATCTTGCCTATATATAGAAATATTAAATAAATAATTTTTTGGGTGAAATGTTGGAAAGCGCTAGTACATGTTCTAGAGTAACTCATACCATAAACCCAATTTTCAAAACCTTTTTTTTCCTATTCTAGCTTGTAAAAGTTTGGAAATTTTCTATGCATTGAGCACTTGTATGTGTAAAACATATAGGTGCCTACACAATTATAACGCAACCGTGTGGGGATGCTTTGAAGAATTAAAAAAATTAAATCAAATATGCACTCTTAGCACATGTATACTATAACATATACCGGTGGTAGCTATTTTCCCACCATAATTTTACCTGTCAAAATTACTATTCCAGTCATAGGTACCGGTATAAGCACCGGTATATGTCATTCAGCCAAAACCGGTTCTAAAAAATATTTAATTCAGACATTTTTTTTCTTCAAAGGAGTATCTAGTAATGGTATTCAGTGGACCTGACATCGATATTTTAGTTCATATGCTAGATTACTGGTGCCTATGAAATTTTTAACACCGGTATTGCGCTCTCAACACTGATATACCAATGCCAATGTACCTATTTTTTCCAATATATATTGACCAAACTTATGCTCATAAACCAATTATCCAACTCTCTCTCTACCCACAATCGGAGCCAGCAAAAAGAAAACAGAGGACCTGTGATAGACTGAACAACTAAGCAACATAAATTGTAAGCTAACACCTTAAAAATACATACTATAGATAATACTCTTAAAGACAAAAAGATATAGGGAGATATACAAATATAACCCTATATAACTTCAGTAAGTGTCCATATAACCCCGAGATAATTATTAGTGCAAACATAACTCTAACTACTTTACATAAGTGTAAATATAACAATAAAGGCTATATTCCGGCATCGACTTGCCATTTTCGGCCATTGACCGACTGGAGATGACCAAAATGCCCTCTCAACCTAAAGCAAAAACTTGAAAGATAAAAATGCCCCTCCACCACCCGCAGCCACTGAATACCACCACCACCAAACAACCCTTCAGCTGCGCCACTGCCACCAGTCAACCACCACCTTCCAACGCGGCCACCACCACCATTAGCACCCTCATCACCTTCCAGCTAGCCCCACCACCAACTTCCACCCCCGACACCTCCAACTATCTTTTTCCGAAACCCAAAACCGCCACCGTGGCCACCCCAGGAACCATACCCAGCACCTCCGCCAGTCTGAGCTTCTCTGGAACCCGTCTAGGCACGATCGTCGCCCACGATCTTGCCCGCATCTCCTCCATGCCCGAGCCAAACCAGGATGCTGCCGCTGCTCCTCAGTCTTGCCCAGACCACCGCACGATGTCACCCATCTCTCACGACCCCCCCCACCCTCCCCGTGCCCATCTCTCACGACCGTGTCTCCTCCTGAGTCCATCTATTTTTTCTTCCTAAAGATTTAATATTTTCTCAAATCAAGCTACCACTGTCTGCCGGCGGGTAAAATGAATTCCCTTTTCGGCCCTCCAGTACTGCACAACTAACCCCAGACTCCACTGTCTCTGCCGCTCTCGTCGCTCCCTCCGCCGTGAGCACTGCTCTAGTCCCCCACCATCGCCACCGATTCCCTCTGCTGGAAATGGAACGAGAAAGAAACATACTGGGGAAAATGAGAAAGAAATGAGAAACGGACTGAGAAAGACAAGGGTTTGTCCGAGAAACACAATGGGAAGAAACGAGAAAGAAAAGGCAGAACTGGGAAGACAAGGGTTTGATCGGTGGAAATTCACTTTTTTTTAAAAAAAATCTTTTATTTTTTGGAGAGGTAAAATATTCTTTTCAATCAAATCTGACCTCAAACTATAGAATTTTTTTATATTTGCACATACACTAGCTATCTAGGGTTATATTTTCACTTTAAATTATCACAGGATTATATTTACATTTGTGTGAATTATGTAGAGTTATATATGCATCACTCAAAAATATACTATATACATTGTCTCTGATACAGGGCAATGAATAACATGGAAGAGTTAAGTTTGCCACAGTTTATGCAGTCCAACGGTCATAATATTACATTTTTTTAATGGGAAGACACCCGAGGGTGGGGGTAGGTATATTGGTTCCCCAAGCCAAGCAAAAAACCATAGCAGAGTAGTTAAGTTTACAGAAGGCAACAGGGTTACCCGCAAAATGAACAGCCTAAGTTAATAGCTATACAGGATCGGTAATGACAGTCAAATTTAGTAAGTTGCGATTCCAAAGCTACGAATCTCCACACCCCGTGTTAATTCGTACTTTGGCCAGGCAACTGAACTAAGAAGTAGTGAGCTATTGAATGATATAGAAAAAATGGAGAGTTGTGATGAATAGCAACTAAACAAAGAAGTTGCTGATGAATGCAGAGAAGCTTCCAAAAAGTAAGCACTTGTAGTAGTGCAGCTTGAGTAGGGTAAAGGAGGGACAATCTCCAAGTAGAGTTCAGTCTGGAATGTACCTGCATGAAAAGAGAAAACATCAGCAGTATCAATTCTAACCCTAGCAAATCGAGAGAGTTCTAATCTGGGGCATTTGCTTCTTATCCAGTTCAATGAGGCCCCTAATATGCACAGGTGCATTACTGAGATTCAAAGTCTGATTATGTGCAGCATGATATTTAGCTATTGCATCTGCCACCGCATTACCCTCCCTTGGCACATACTTAAGCACAACACCACAAAGTAGAAGATTAACTTTGTAGGCAACATTGAATAAAGGCCAATGAGCAGTATATGGATCACATATCATTTTAACTGCCATTGATGAGTCAGATTCAATGGTAACAGTCTCATCTAAATTGATATAACTTTGGCAAGCAATTTTCACCGCTAGAATCTCAGCCAGAAGAGATGATTCAGCGGAGATTGATACAGAGTGAATCAGTATGGGTGAACCAGTACAATTCCTTACCACTACCCCTACTGCAGCCTTATCCGGGAACCAAGATGCATTTGTATTAATCTTAATGCAATTTTGTTTCGGTTTCTCCCAGCATACAATTCGAATAATTGGTTTAGGAGGAGGTCTTAGCTGAGGGAGAAGGTTCTTTATTTGGTGAGGCATTCCATTAGAAGCTTTCAGATATGTGGGATTTGAGAACAGTGCTAGCCTAATAAGCTCTATAGCTTCCTTACAGATGAAATCAGCAGAAAAAGGGATCTGCTCAAAAAGATATCGAGTCCTATATTTCCACAGGCACCAGCAGGTAATGGGAGGAATTATGTTACATACTAGCTGATGTCCTCTAGGGAGATATTTACAATTCCAAAAAATGAAAAAGGTTTGAGCAATGGAATGAGGTTCAGTTAGTTGGAATTGAACTAAGGATGACATGTAGCACCATACAGATTTGGCTAGAGGGCATGCAGTGAAAAAGTGTTCAAGTGAATCCATATGGTAGCAAACGGGACATTTTGATGCAAGACTAAACCCACAGGAAATTAGCACATCATCTAATGGGAGAAGAGAATGTAACATCTTCCAAGCAAAAATAGATATTTTTTTTTGTAAAGCTTTATGCCATAGAAACTTAGAGGCCAGAGAGTCACCTGAAGGGCCAGTAAATGCTCTATATGCAGACTTTGATGAAAGCTTCCCAACAGGATCAGGTTTCCAAATGATCCTATCCTCTCTAGTTTCTACAAGCTCAACTTCCTGTAAGATTAAGAGAGTATCATTTTCTAAATAGGGAGAAGTAAGTGCAATAATCTCAGTTTTATTCCTAATAAATTCTGCCACAGTGTAAAACTGAAATGGTGTAGAAATATGATTAGGAACATAATTTGTTAGTGGACCTGAAATGCACCAATTTGAAGTCCAAAAATTACATAGACCTTTTCCATGAATTACAAAGGAATTTTGTTCAGCAAAAAGGTTGACTGAGCAAATCCTTTTCCAGGTGACAGATTTTTTATGGGTTTCTGAGAAAGACCATAATAATTTAGCCCATAATGTGTTCCCTAGTTGACTTTTCCACCACAGTTTAAGGGAGCATATATCCAGAATGTCTCGAATTGATCTAAAACCTAAACCACATTGGGAGATAGGAGTTGCAAGATGAGCCCATTTTTTCCAAACTTTGTTTTTTTTTCCCATCTGACTCACCCCAGAAGAATCTAGAAAATCTTTTCTCTATATTCTTAATTATTGTTTTTGGTGGTTTAGTAACATTCCAAAGATGTTGAGGCATTGAATACAAGCAGGACTGAATTAGGATTAGTTTTTCCCCTGAACTAAGCCACTGATCCAGTTTTGCAGTTTTTTATCTAGTTTCTCCATAAGTGGCTGAAAGTATCTATTAAGTGTTCTACCTTTAAAAATGGGGCAACCTAAATACTGAAAAGGTAGAGAGCCTTGTTTCATTTTAAGAATCATCCTGATCTGATTAAGTTTGCCAATTGAAGCTCTTCTGCTAGTATAGAAATCAGACTTGTGGAAATTAAATTTTTTGCCAGATGTATATTCGAAGATATCTAGGAAGGCCTTAATCCTAATAAGATTGGATTTAGAAGCTTGCATAAAAATAATGGTGTCATCAGCATACATTAGATGGGATGCAGCAGGGATTGGAGAGGGTAGCTGATAATATGAGAGCTTGTTATTATGGAAAATGAAAGATAGACTTCTAGAAAAAGCTTCAGAGAAGATATTGAATAGAGAGGGGGATAGGGGATCACCTTGTTTAATACCCCTTGTGGCCTTGAAGAAACCCACAAGATTGCCATTAATAAGAATAGAGAAATAGGCTTGGGAAAGATTTGACATATCAGCATGTAAGAATTTACCTTGGAAACCAAATTTCAGCATAATATTCAATAGGAAAAGCCAATTAACCCTATCGAAAGATTTCTGTAAATCCAGTTTCAAAATACAGTTAGGGATTCTAGCTTTCTTATCCAGAAACCTAATCATTTCCTGGAGATAGATGATATTGTTCGAGATGTCCCTATTTTTCATGACAACCGACTGGTTAGAGGAAATTAGTTTATCCATATGTGGTCTTAGTCTTTCCATTAGGACCTTAGAACATATTTTATTAAGGACATTAGACAAGCTAATAGGTCTAAAATCATCAAATGAGCAAGGTGTGGTCTTTTTGGGAATCAAAGTAATCCAAGTACTGGAAATTCCCCTGGGTAGGGAAGTACCATCAATAAAATCATTGACAGCCTGAACTAGGTCAGTTTTTATAATGGACCAGCATTTCAGGTAAAATTTTGGGGTAAAACCGTCGGGGCCAGGACTACTGTTCTTGTTTAGACCTTTAACTACTGCCTCTACTTCAGATTCAGTTGCAGATCTAGACAATTCACAATTATCAGATTCAGTAATGACATTAGGTATTTGGTTCAGAAAATGTGAATAGTAGGTGTCAGTAGGCAATAGATTTGGTTCCTTTAACAAATCGGTGTAGTAAGAGATGGCTTCATTACTGATATCTGTTTGATCACTAAGCCATTGGCCTTCTTTATTTTTAATCTTGCTAATCTGTATTCTACTGTTTTTCTCTTGGACCACTTTGTGAAAGAACTGAGTGTTATTGTCACCTAACTTATGCCATTTCATTTTAGCTTTTTGTTTCCAAAACTTTTCCTTCTCCTTTTGGGCTCTCAACAGTAGAGCTTTTTTCCGATTTAATTCCATAACTTCAGTATCCGAAGGATTAAGATCAAAGTTTGATTCCTGGATTCTAAGTAATTCCTCAGCATTTAAAACATTAGCATCATTGTTTCCAAAGCACTCTCTATTCCATTATTTAATCTCCTTTTTCAACCTGATTAGCTTAAGGAAAAAACCTAACAAACCAGTTCCTATCATGTCTTTCTCCTAATTAGTCTTAATCAGTGTGATGAAGTCCTGCCGATTAAACCATACATTAAGAAACCTAAATGGTTTAGGGTTAATAGTGATCAGATTTGAAATCTGTAAGAGTAGAGGGGAATGATCGGAGGTTTGTCTGTTTAAGATTTGAATGGAGGAGGAGAGAAACCTGTAGCTCCAGGGTATAGTACATAGACCTCTATCAAGCCTTTTAGATATAGGGTTCCTAAGTCTGGAGTTGGACCATGTAAAAAGATTTCCAACCGTATTAATTTCCTGTATACCCGAAGTATTTATCCATGTATTAAAGTCTCTAATGCTGCCTAAGGAGGGAGTACTAGGGCCCCTATATTCCGTGAGCGCGGTGATAGTGTTAAATTCTCCAATGAAAATAGTCTCACCATTAGATATTGGAGCCAAGTCTTTCCAAAGATTCTTTCTACCTTCTCTATTCCTAAGTGCGTAAACAAATACAGCATCCATTTGAACATTTGTGGTCAGATGATTTATGTGAACATGTAAAAATTGTTCATGGGAGGATGTAAGAGAAACTGTGATTAAGTTATTCCACATTATCCAGATTTTACTGTTAAACAGAGACAGGCCATTTGGATAGTTAAGTTTATCCATATATGATTGCATTTTAGAATTGTCATGCATGGGTTCAATTAGGCATAGCATTTGAATCTTTTTGAGTCTAACCAAATTAATTAATCTTAACATTGATGATTCCATTCCCCTAATGTTCCATACTAAGAAATTTATTGAGGGGAGACCATTCATTGCTCACTAGATTTACTACTTTTGGTAGATGATCTGAGCATCATTTTGTTAATCTGGGTGAAATAGTTAGTTCGTTTACCTTTGGACTTACCTTGCACTGTTTCCTGGCCTGGATTAGGAGGAGATACCGTGCTAGCTTGATAAGAGGAACTGTGCATAGGAGCAGCCACAACTTCTAGATTTGCTGTTAGATCTTCCTGTTCACCCTGCAAAACTGCAAATCTATTTCCTAATCTTCCATGTGAGAATTTAGTAATGTTTTTTTGTTGTTCCAGACATAATGTATTTTGTCCCACATGGATATCATCAATGGCATATGTCCTTGGGGTAAAGTTTGTGAGAGCAGAGTCATTTAGGAGCTTAGATATAGAGTTATTCATGCTATCATGATTATTAGGACTGGCACATTTTTCAGGTGTGATAGCCTGTTGTGTGTCTGAAACACTAGTATTCTCAATGGGGGGGGGGGCTGGGTTGAGGATTGTGAGAGGTGGTAGCCCCCTTGTCACTGTCTATATTGGTAAGATCAGGTTGTTCATCAAGTGTGATCAATGGAGGAGAATCGAACTTTTTCCCAGTTGGCTGCCACAGGGGCTGATTAATTAACCTGTTTCCTTCCTGCGGTTTAACAGTTTGGTTTGGGGGAAAGGATCGACATTGTGCCATTGAATGACCTAATTTAGAACAGTGATCACAGTACAGTGGGATGTCTTCATACTCTATTAGGTATTTCTTATTATTTGTTACAGATCCCAGACGAATATGGTTACAAAGAGGTTTTTGCAAATCAATTTCAACACATAACTTGATGGCTGAGGGTCTGGTAAGCATATCAGTGGCTATATCATTTTTGATGAAACTCCCTATATTGTTACCAATGGATTCAATTGATGCAGAATTGTAATAGTATAAAAAAACCTCCCTAATAATACACTACACAGGGACTATGGGAGATTCTTTGTGAATTGAGAATTCAGGCGTCCATTTTAACAGTTTGATTAAGATTCCACTAAAATTCCACACTCCCTTCATCCAACAACGTTGATAGTCATTAAGCAGTTCGAATCTAATAAGCACATGCTTATAGCCTAATGAGCCAAGTTGATAATTACCTGAGAAACCAACCATTCTGAAAAAGTGCTCCAGTTGCTCCATAGAGCATCTCCCTTTAGTGAATTTGCCAACTAGAGCATTTGTATAATGAGATGACAGTTTTGCTATCTGATCGTCGGAGTATAGGCAGGCCACATCTCCCAGGTGTTGGGATTTGGGGATTAACTCAGGATTACTGGGTAAGGTTTTAACTAAAGGAGGAGATTTGTTCTGCAAGGCTGCGGCGAAGGATAGCAGAGGAGGAGGAGATTGGGTTGGATTACTATTATCCGGAGTGGCTGGAAATTGGGCGGCCGCCATGGTTGGCCGCTACCGGCGCAAAGCCGTTACCGGCTATGTTGCTACCAGAAGGGGTTTGGCAGCGAGTGTTAAGTTCAGGTAGGAAGAGACGGATTGGGGATGAGCAGTAGGAGAGGAAGTGAAATTCGCACCGAAATTGCACTGTTGTTCGCACCTAGTAACAGTAAATTGACCGTTGTTCGCAATTTAATGTTATAATGTTCGCAAAATATTTGTCATAATATTACATTAACGGGTTCAGGGTTTGTCACAAACTAACGGGTTCAGGGTTTAAGAAAAAATTGCAAGAATTTGCTTACTTAAATCCTTAAATTAGCTCAATGGTCATAATATTACATTGAGCTAATTTAAGGATTTAAGTTAGCAAATTCTTGCAATTTTTTCTTAAACCCTGAACCCGTTAGTTTGTAAAGTTTTTACCATTCCAAATTTGAGTGTAACACTTAGATACAAAATCTGAATGCAATATTTAAATTCAAAATTTGGATGTAATATTCAGATTCCCTGTCGAAATGAATTTGATAAATTAAATTATGCTATAAGATATTAAAATTATTATTTGAAATTTGAATCTAATGTATAATAAAATAAAAATTAAATTTATTTTAAATTAATAAATGATGTCAATACTGTATCATAATTTTATTTTACTATGTATGTAGCATTTTTTATATTATCATTAAAGTTATATTGTGGGTGCAATTTGAATTTTCAGTTATCAAATTTGAGTTTAATTTGAAATGAGTGAAATCATATTCATAAAAGAAAAAGTTATTATTTTCTGAATTTGGTAAAAGAAAACTTTGTTCCCATGTTAAAATGATGTGAATGGTGATAGATAGTCTTGCATTAGAGTAGAAAATTCCAAAATAGATTTCAATTAAAACTAACATATTTACGTTATACTCCCTCCGTCCCAGCTCTTTCTGCGGAGAGAGAAATTGGAAGTATTTTTAAGGATATATTATTTTATGTCTTTGAAGTGGGGTTTCTTGAAATTGAAGTGGGGTATCCTAATATTATTGGGTTAAAGAAATCAGAAATTGGGCCCAAATTGAGTAAACAAATAATAAAAGCAATCCATTTATGGCAAAAAAAAGATAGGGTAAAAACAGGTGAGACGTCCAAAAAGGGAAAGAATGCAAAAATAGCTGGGACAGAGTGAGTAACAATTAATACATCTACACTTTATGCAGTGTGAGGCAGGAGCGAATGATTTTTTAGAGCGTCTCAAACCCCTTTACAATTGGCTGTGACTGTAATGCATTATTGTTCAACTAAAATATGTTTTTAGTTGAATGTTGATGTTAATGTCTGTTTGCAATAATTGACCTATTTTGAAACGGTGTTGTTTTCAACAATGCTTCAGAATGCGAGATTGGTCAAAATGATCCATACCAAGAAACATTTACACAATTTACGTGCCAACAATAACAAACACCACCTCCCTATAGCTTACCCTCCTGTAGTTGCTAAACCAAACCAAACCAAACCATGCCAATCCACTATTACATACACATCTTTAAGTTCCATTGATCCAGAATTCAGAATGCATTCATGGTAGTATTTTGAAGTGAAAAAGCCACGAAATGATAACGGCAAAATCCATGCAGGCTAGCAGGAAGTTCATGACACGTCGCCTGTGGCAGTAGTTTCTGGTATCCGAGAACACGACAGGTGCTGTTGTCGATAAACAGGTGCCTATATTTATTACCTCAATGGTATGCTCTCCCGCAATGTTGGTTGTTGAGGCACCGCATATTTTATAAGTACTGCAACAAACAATGGTTCATATGAAGAGAGTTAATAAAAACAAATGTTCTAATCAGTAAAAAATGCTCATCACGTACCAGACGTCGATAGATATTTCATAATTTTCACAATACAAGAGCCACTCTAGTTCACGGTACCACCTGGTGACTACGTATTGAGTCGTGAATTGTCCATTGTCGTTGCCAATTCTTTCATGTCCAAAATCACAGATCTTCAGTCCACAATTAGCATTGATGAGTAGGTTTCCAAGTTTAAAGTCACGGTGTGGGATATTTGCCGTGTGAAGGTACGGCAATCCACAGAAGCTGCAATAGGCAAATGCAAGTCATTATCGATGAATGGGCAAATGCAACTCATAGTGTTTGAACTATAAGAACTCTGATCATGTAGTAGAATTCACATAACTGTTGGGGACAGATAGGCAGAACAACATCCCAAGTGAAACTATATTGAGAAAGCAGGCAAGTAGTTACAATAGATCAGAACTTTCAAATGTTGAATCTGTTCTAGATACGCCTAGTAGACAACAAAATTTAATACCATCATTGTATTCGATTCGAATGGCTTCACCATAGCTGAATGAATTATACTCCAAATGAATCCATCGACGAAATTAGAATTTACAGATCAGTCTTAAGAGGTATGTGCAAAGCTATAAAACTTACATATTTTCCTCGATGACTAATTAGTTATGATATGCCCCAAGATTGGTTATTTTTAAATATTGCAGCAAGGAAGTCATTCAAAAAAACAGTAAAAGTAAATGCATTTATTTAATAAAAGGTAACACAAGATACAACTGAAAGTTCAAAACTTCAAGCTTCTAGTTCTAGGGGATATGCAGTAGTAGTCAATTTCAACATGTTTCTTAACAGCAAATGCACAAACCATACCTTTAGAAGCCTTTAATAACATCATCCAAATGATCATAAATTCAGTATCACTATCATTGCATTACGTGATTGCATTTAAAAGTTTGAGTCCTCCTACTAATCTCGGCATGGAATAGTCAAATTCACAATGCAAAACTTCCAATCAATATGGTTTCAATCTCTCATTTTGACCTCTTATATCTAAAAGCAGCTGCCAGAAGCAAATCCATAACTTCCCTGAATTCAGATAAAGGATAATGACATACCATTAAAGATGCGAAAGAAATGAATACATTGGAAAGAAAGCACCAAACTAAACCCTAAATCCTTTATTAGACACTTCTCTCAGCTGACCAACCTAAACCAAAATTAAGAGTACCAGTGCACGACTTGCTACAGATGACTACCAAGATATAGAAGCAGCAAAAGATGAGAGATGCCACAGAAAAAAACAGATGCATCAAAGGCGTACTAAAGACGAATTACTTGTCAGAATGAGCAAAGCACAATCTATTTCATAATAATCGGAAGCATGTAACAGAATCCAACAGGCGCTAAAAAGTTAAGCATCTCACCTTAAAAATCATGAATGGAGCAAGTTAGCTCTACTTCAAATGTATCAGAACAAACTCATAAAAAATCAGAAAATGATTAGGTGGTTATAGAACTTATTGGATAAATAAGGATATTTATAGCCTAGAACATAGTAAAACAGTACTCAAATATTTGAGTTACCCCCTCTTCTGAGTACCTTTCTATTCCCCTCTTCTACATCTCTACAAACATGAAACCGGAACTCAAATAAGGTTCAAAGTGTTGACTTCTTCTAAATATTCTACACAATTGCAGAAATCAAGAAGAGGGTGAAAATTCAAACTCCTTTATATTATAAATCAGGATCCACAAACAGTAGAGTTAAATGAAAGTGACTTGTATTTGAAATTAGCCAATGATATGTAAGTCTTGTAAATGTTGGCGGACTTTTACGTTTGTTACCATCTATTTTGGGGTATGCATTTTATCTCTGAACATTTATGCAAGTTCATTCACTATTTTAGTTTGAGTGAACTTAATTTTATTTGCATTCTTTGTGTTTTATTCATTATCAATTGGAAAATTATGGTGTCTGGCCTATATGTTCCCAACACGGCCTGTTCTTCCGCCTCTTCCCTTGTCGCTCCTCTAGCAATCAGAAAATTGAACAAATTGCAGAACTCATCTAAACCAATTAGGTCATCTCCGTTGTGTCCACCTGGCTGATCACATCATCCATATCTTTCTCGCTCATCGTAATCCCAATGTTCTTCAGGGAGTCCCGGAGTTCCTGCTTGGTTAAGGATCCTTCGTCGTTGTTGTTGAAGATTGCACACTCCTCAGCTACACCTTACTGACATCTGTTACAATTCTCTTCACACTCTCTTCAAATCTTCATAGTAAATTAAATCTTACAATTCATTCATTGGAGGCTTCGTTAAATTAATGCATCGACTGAATAAGTAATGAACGTTTAAGGTGAATAACTAAAGCTACAAAAGCACATCACGATTGCAAATTAATCATTGATTCTTCTCCGTACATATCAAATGAACATGCTACATGGCAGAATTTTGTCATGAGGATCACACTCAATTCTAAGTTAAAGCCTAACATAAATCCCCACACAAACTCATCCTCTTTTATTTGACAAATACACTGTTTGAACAACAGTGCAAAAGGAAACCATGGAAACAAGATTAACTATAAATTACCAAAGTTTGATGCTTAGTAGAGGCATAGTAACAGATAATAGACGCACAATCAATCGCTGAATTCAAGAACAAATACTTCTGTTAGAGCTGTCCTAAGGCTGTACTACAGCTGTATATTTTGTGTGTTATATATATGATGTATTTGTGCTTATCTGTTTATAATTAAGGGATATAGTTTCCTAGAATAGACCATAGGATGTGTATAAATCAAGGCTTTCCTGTGAATAGAAGTATTAAATTCTCTCTGCATTATTTATGGTTTTCATGGTATCAGAGCTTTGATATTCAGACTTCAGAACCTTCGAAATTCAGAACCTTCGAACTTTAGATTCAAAGCCTCCGAAATTCAGATTCAACCCTTGGCCCTTCACTCGCATATCTTCTTTCCTCCTCAGATTTGTTCTCGTTAGCCTTTGTTCTCCCTAGCCATTATCCTATCCAATGGCTGAAAATAAGTCTGAAACTTGCAGAAAGTTGCAGTATAAAAATCAGCATAAACCCTCTGCTAATGTTGCCACCACTCATGGTACCTCAGAACGGCAAGTTCTTATCTCTGGAGAGGAATACGCCAGATTCTCACAGTACCAAGAATCACTCAAAACATCTTCTCCCTCTGCTGCAGTTGCCAATTCAGGTAAATCCACCAAATGGGTCATTGATTCTGGAGCCACGGATCATATGACAGGTAATCCAAACCTCTTTTCTTCATACCAATCTGCTTCCAGCTCTCCAGTTACATGAGCTGATGGATCATTATCTTCTATTCATGGCTGTGGCATTGTTAATCCAACCCCTCTTCTTTCCTTATCATCTGTTTTACATTTGCCAAACTTTTCTTTCAATTTACTCTCCATCAGCAAAATAACTCGTCAACTTCGGTGTTGTGTCTTATTTTTTCCTGATTATTGCTAGTTTCAGGATCTTATGACGAAGAAGATTATTGGTAAAGGACATGAGGTTGAAGGTCACTACATTCTTGATACAACTCCATCACGCCATATTGCTTGCTCAAGTGTCAACTCTCCCTTTCAAGCACACTGTAGGTTGGGCCATCCATCTCTTTCCCTACTTAAAAAGCTTTGTCCCCAGTACAAGTCATTACCTTCCTTAGACTGTGAGTCATGTCAGTATGCCAAACATCATCGTATTAGCTCAAGCCCTAGAGTCAATAAACGTGCAAGTACACCCTTTGAATTAGTCCATTCTGATGTTTGGGGTCCCTGCCCGGTTTTGTCTAAACCTGGATTTTGGTATTTTGTTACTTTTGTGGATGATCATTCTCGTGTAACTTGGCTATATTTAATGAAAAGTCATTCTGAATTGTTTTCACTATTTTGTACATTTTGTACTGAAGTTAAAACTCAGTTTAATACTTCGGTTCGTACTTTACGTAGTGATAATGCTAAAGAATACACATCTGGTGCATTTCAAACTTTTCTAGCTAAGAATGGAATTATTCATGAAACTTCTTGTGTTGACACTCCCTCGCAAAACGGGGTGGCAGAACGGAAGAATAGACATCTTTTAGAAACTGCCCGTGCTCTCCTTTTTCAAATGAATGTTCCTAAATCGTTTTGGGCTGATGCAGTTTCTACCGCATGTTTTCTCATTAATCGTATGCCATCCTCTGTTCTTAATGGTGATATTCCCTACAAAATTCTTTTTCCAAAGAAATCTGTGTTTCCTATTGATGCGAAAATATTTGGAAGTACGTGTTTTGTTAGAGATGTGCGTCCACAGGTCACTAAATTAGATCCTAAGTCCTTAAAATGTGTCTTTCTTGGCTATTCTCGAGTTCAGAAAGGTTATCGGTGTTATTGTCCTAAACTTAACAAATATTTGGTCTCTATTGATGTTACTTTCTTGGAAGACACACCTTACTTTCCATCTTCATCCACTCTTCCTAGTCGAGAGGATGATAATCTATTAGCATATTCAATCACTACTCTTACATCAGAACCAGCTCATCCTACCCCAGGTTTTACCCCTACATCAGAACCAGCTCATCCCCCTACATCAGAAGAAACTCTTGTCCAACCTGACCCACCCAGCTTCCACCCTCCTATTACCCAGGTTTACACTAGACGCAAGCCGGCATCATGTCCTTCACCAATACCTGCTTCGTCATCTGATCCAGCTTCAAGCGATGATCTTCCAATTGCTTTACGCAAAGGTAAACGAGAATGCACTTATCCTATTTCTACCTTTGTTTCTTATGACCATTTATCATCCCCTTCTCGCTCTTTTGTTGCTTCACTTAGTTCTGTTTCTATTCCTAAAACCGTCCGTGAAGCTACTTCACATCCTGGTTGGCACGAAGCTATGATTGAGGAGATGAATGCTTTAGATGATAATGGTACATGGGATTTGGTTGATTTACCTACAGGGAAATGGGCTATAGGTTGCAAATGGGTGTTTTCTGTGAAGTTTAATCCAGATGGGTCAGTTGCTCGATTGAAAGCACGCCTAGTTGCTAAGGGTTATGCTCAAACTTATGGTGTCGATTATTCTGAGACATTTTCTCCTGTTGCCAAGTTGACGTCTGTTAGATTGTTCATTTCCTTGGCAGCAACTAATAATTGGCCCTTACACCAACTTGACATTAAAAACGCTTTTCTCCATGGTGATCTTCTGGAAGAAGTGTATATGGAGCAACCACCTGGTTTTGTTGCTCAGGGGGGGTCCGGGCGAGTGTGTCGCCTTCGAAAATCTCTGTATGGTTTGAAACAAAGCCCTCGTGCTTGGTTTGGCAAGTTTAGTCAGGCTATTGAGAGATTTGGCATGGTGAAAAGCAAGTCTGACCATTCTGTATTTTTTAGACACTCAAAGGCTGGATTGATTATACTGGTAGTATATGTAGATGATATTGTTATCACTGGAAGTGATGCTGGAGGAATTTCAGGGCTGAAATCTCATCTTCATAATCAATTTCACACGAAGGATTTGGGGCTTCTAAAGTATTTTCTAGGTGTTGAGGTGACTCGGAGTAAACAAGGTATATTTCTATCTCAGAGAAAATATGTCCTTGACTTACTTAGTGAGACTGGCAAATTGGGGGCCAAGCCTTGTCATGCTCCAATGATCCCTAATGTGCAGCTTACACAGGATGGAGAATTATTTGAAGATCCTGAAAGGTATCGAAGATTGGTTGGGAAGTTGAATTATCTTACTTTGACTCATCCAGATATTGCATATTCGGTTAGTGTTGTTAGCCAATTTATGTCATCTCCTACCGTTCATCATTGGGCAGCATTGGAACAGATTTTGTGTTATTTGAAAGGAGCACCAGGAAGAGGTATTGTGCATGCTAATCATGGGCATAACCGAATTGAGTGTTTTTCAGATGCTGATTGGGGTGGCTCGAAGATTGATAGAAGGTCTATTTCTGGTTACTGCGTATTTGTTGGGGAAAATTGGTCTCATGGAAAAGTAAGAAACAGTCAGTTGTGTCACGGTCTAGTGCAGAATCTGAATATAGGGCTATGGCACAGGCTGTTTGTGAGATTACGTGGATAAAACAATTGTTGACTGAAGTAGGGATTACAACTTCAGTTCCAGCTAAGCTGTGGTGTGATAACCAAGCTGCTATTCATATTTCAACTAATCCCGTATTTCATGAGCGGACCAAACACATTGAAATAGACTGCCACTTTGTTCGTGAGAAGATTCAACAAGGCTTGATTGTTACCTGTTATGTCAAGACTGGAGAACAACTAGGGGATATCTTCACAAAGGCTTTGAATGGTGCTCGAATAAACTACCTATGTAACAAGTTGGGCATGATTAACATCTATGCTCCAGCTTGAGGGGGAGTGTTAGAGCTGTCCTAAGGCTGTACTACAGCTGTATATTTTGTGTGTTATATATAGGATGTATTTGTGCTTATCTGTTTATAATTAAGGGATATAGTTTCCTAGAATAGACAATAGGATGTGTATAAATCAAGGCTTTCCTGTGAATAGAAGTATTAAATTCTCTCTGCATTATCTATGGTTTTCAACTTCATATCATCCTGAAGGTCACATGCCCGAGTCATCCCATCAAAAATCAATGTAAATGCAGCATGAGGATTCTTTTCAAGTTTGTTCATTTGAAAAGTCAAAACCGCAATGCTTAAGAGACCATGTGCACATACCGGATGGGGAAAACAACAAGAACGACAAAGTGAAATTCAATAAAAACTGCTCTAAGGGGAAACGGAAAACCAAAACATATTGAAGATAAGGTCTACAAAAGTTGTTAAACTCATAACAAATATAAAACACTGTGCAGGTCCTGAAATCAAGTATAACACACCCAAAAACAACAACAAATCACATATATGGATGGGAAAGAAAAACATCCAAACAAGATTTAGAGGAAAGTTTAAAATATGTGTAAATTCACAATCGACCTACGTGGTTGGCAGGGGTGTAACATTGTAAAGCAAGAAAACATAGTTTTGCATAAATGGGAAGTGGGGGAGCCGGTACAGAATTCAATACCGGCAGCCCTCTCAAGGTTGTTCCATTTACCTCAGCCGTATTCATATAAAGGGTTGCTTCCTTTGTCACCAAAACCTGAGATAAGGGTATAACTCCTGTCAAATTGAACAAGTCCCTGGTATAGGAAATGTTTAAAGCATTATCATGATCAGGAAAGCATAATAAGAAAATAAAGAAAACACAGTTCTATCAGAAGAAGTATTCGAGCATTACATGAGTGAAATTCGAGTCAGGTTTACGAATTATTTTGGGATTTTTCCCGACAAAATGTTATTGTTCAGCTTCCTAGACATCAAGTTGAAAATCAAGTCAGAAACAAAAATGCAGCAGAAGGAACACCCGATTCAGCAAAATGTAAGCTCTCTTACATGTACATATGTACTGGAGACTACTAATTAGAAGGGATTTTTCTAGTGAAGCAATTATCTAAAAGATCAAGAGTATGAAGATTTTAAAGCCTTCCAATCACTCCTGGAATCCCTCATGTTATATTGTTATTCTGCAGAAGTCTGCAAATTAAGCACCCCTTTGATTAGTAAACCAAATTTAACATGTATGTTCCATAAAAAAGTTTGAAAATTTTGGTTAGTACACTAAACATAGGATGAAAAACTAAATACAACACCCTTAAACATTACTCACATGATTTGAAGGTTTATCAAGTAGCCAATGCTAGGAGAAAGTGCTAGATAAATTCTGACTTGGAGTTTCCCTGCACCCCACCACCTGAAACTCTGTCAGTAAATTATCAAACTAAAGTACAATCAATTTTACCAAACCTTAAAATTACAGCACAAATACTCATTACAATTAACATTTGATTCAAGAACTTACAGGCGAACGACAAGACTTTCAGAAGAGTAAGTAATCAAAATCCTGCAACAAGGATCGATTGAGTTCCAATCTCATTCATCAAGAACACCATGTGGATCCTCCAAACCATTCTTTATAGCCATCAAAGCTTGCACTGTACAAACATTAGTACTAATTACCTAACAAATGAATCCACATTTCAATCAAAACCCATAATTTTATTCACTATAAAGAATCAATCTTTACCTTCAAAGTTGACACCTTGGGAGAGAGCAACCCCGTTAATGAAGAACTGCAACAACAAATAAAAATGAGAACCCAAAACAAGGCCTTAATTTCCATCCTAATTTTAGGAAGAGGAGAATTAGGAATAAGGCACGTATCAGTGGTTTACTTGGGGTGGCGACACGTAATTGTTTGGTAAGGTCGGCGGAGCATGGGTGAGTCAGCAAATTAACAAGAAAGTAGCGAAGAATAGCAGATGGGGGGAGATCAGGGGCGGCGGTAGGCGTAAGAGGAGAGCAGAGAGGAGGAAGCACACAGGTGAAGGGGTATCAAACCTCAAGCACGACCGACCACCGGTAACCTTTTGCAGACCTGAAGTGGGCAGTATCAGAATTTTAGCACAAAGATGGGTGCACAGAAACCGAGGTGGGGAAATGGCTGAAAGTAAAGGCGCGCTACCGACTCTTGGGCTACCGTCTACAAATTACCAACAACTAGGCACGGAGGCAAAGATCGAAGCAGGTAGGAGGCTCAAAGTGAACGCGGATCGACCGGTCACTGTACCTGAACCTGTTCCTGAAAAATAAACTCACACTTTTATATATAGAGGTCGTTTGGTATGCGTACCATACACGGTGATTATAAATTCTGCGTATTTTAGGATTGGTAGAACTGTTTGGTTGACGGAAAGTAGTAAATACATGGGAAGTTGTAATTCGGAGGAAATTAAATTTCCCACATAACGTGGGAAATATGTTACCGAGTACCTCCTCGGTCGAATGCAATTCTGCGATGCTTTTGTGTGATATTACACTTTTATCCTAACTATGGCGCGTAAAACATTATGGTTTCCCTCCTTCACGCGGCAATTTTTCATTTCCTTCTACTTCATCGTCTTCTCGCATACCCATTTGTGTCTATAAAAGACTTTTAATCCACCCAAATTTTCATTCGCACCAGCACTTCCATCTCCACCAAACTCTTTTGTCTATCCATTACTGTCCATTACAGGTTCTTCATAAAAAATTGACGTATTAAAAGAGTTTGAATTCCATACTCCATCTATTATCACCAACTGTTTGATAATCGCAACTCGTTTTGGCCTATCTATTTGTAGGTTCTACAGCTGTTCGACATCCACCAACACATCACCACCAAAAATTTGAGGTTTGTCATTATTTTAATTTATATGTTTTATTGATTGTATATGAAAAAAATTAATTTATACACCCAAATTATATAATGTTTTTGATTGTGAATTTCTATGATTTTTATATTCTTGATTGTTAGATTAAAATATATTCGAGTAATGTTGGGTTTATTTCAATTAATTTGTTGCCAAATTTTGTAAATGTTATACAGTTATGGCTCGTATGACACTAATTCAACGTAAGAAGATTGCAGCAACATGTATGGCAATGTATTGGCAAATGTTGAATCAGGTTATGAAAATGATGATTGAAATCACCCACCATCTAGCTACCATGAACATTAAAATTCCAAAAGCCATCTCTTATAAATTTGATGAGTCATCGGAAGACAGATATTATGCTAGAATTTTTAATCTTAAGGCTATGATTCAGTGGAGTGATGTAGCATGTGTGGATAATCTTAGGATGGATCGGAGATGTATTAATAAATTGTGTGAGATGTTAAGAGATGTTGGTAAGCTGCAAGGTAATAGAAATACCAGTCTAGAAGAGATGGTTGCTTTGTTTCTTTTCACCCTGTCACATGATATAAAAAATAGAACAACGCAATTGTATTTTAGAAGGAGCGGAGAGACTGTGTCAAGACATTTCAATTTAGTCCTAAGTTCTATCCTTAGATGTCACCCATTATGTTAAAAGAACCAGTACCCGTTGCAGAAAATTGTCAGGATGACAGATGGAGATGGTTTAAGGTATATATTTTTTTTCTAATTATAATAATAAAATTATAGAGTAACCGATATATGATAAATTTCGTTTTGTGGTAGAATTGCTTAGGTGCTTTGGATGGAACTCATATTAACGTTCGTGTTGGGGATAAAGACAAGGTTAGATTCAGGAATAGAAAAGGAGAACTCAGTACTAATGTGTTAGCTGCGTGCACTCGAGATCTAAAATTTACGTATGTGTTGCCTGGATGGGAGGGTTCAGCTCATGATAATAGAGTTTTGCGTGATGCACTCTCAAGAAAAAATCCATTAAAAGTTCCTCAAGGTAATAAATAATATAACTTCAATAATTTTAGGCAACTAAATTAATTTGTAACAGTTATTAATTAGGAATTTGTTATTGTTTTTAGGAAATTACTATTTGTGCGATGCTGGATATATGAATTGTGAGGGATTTTTAACACCATTCCGAGGTCAAAGATACCATCTAAGCGTTTGGAAGAGTGGTGCTCAGCCTATGTCAGCTGAGGAGTATTTTAATATGAAGCATTCCCAAGCAAGAAATATTATAGAGAGATGTTTTGGGTTGCTGAAAATGAGATGGGGTATTCTAAGAAAAACAACTTGGTATAGTCGAAAAGATGTGAGTAGAATAATATTGGCATGTGCTCTAGTACATAACTTCATTCGAACATATATGGATGTTGATCCTATGGAGCATTTGGTCGGTGATGTCACAACGGGAGATAGTGATGAAAATAATATTTCGATTATGGAAACTAGTACAATGTGGAATAACTTTAGACGTGAGTTAGCAGATGAAATGTATGCATCATGGATAGAAACCAGATCGTAGTAGACAAGATTGTATTTATTTTTTACATTGTTAATTTATTTGATTAAATTGTGACTTATTTAACTGTAATTTTGGCTTACAAATACTTGTCGGTTACATGTTTCATATTTATTCTTAATAAAAATCTGTGGTATATTTTGTAATGCTACTGTCTTTTTTATAATGCAATATACTTTCTATGCTTTACTTTTATTGTGTAGATATGGGTCAGTCATCTGCTCAAGATACTCCAAAACAAGGTGCTACTGGAAGCAATTCAGTTAGAAATATGTCTCGATGGTCAAATATAGAGGACCGCGCCCTTGTTAGCGCTTTGAATGATCTTATAGATCTTGGAGGTTGGAAAGTAGACAATGGCCAATTTAAAAATGGTGCTTTTGTAAAATTAGAAGCACTCTTCAAACAAAGAATGCCTGAGAGTGATAGAAAAGCTAAGCCTCATATTGAGTCAAGAGTGAAGACCCTACGAAAGCAATACGACGCAATAGCTGAGATGCTTAGCCCAAGTGCAAGTGGATTTGGATGGAATGACGAGGAAAAGTTTGTTACATGTCCTCAATCAGTCTGGGATGAATGGATTAAGGTAATATTTGAAATACTTTTTGAATTATTTTATGATATTTCATTTTGTTATTTCAATTTTTATGCCAATAATTAATTTGATATATTTCTATATAATTTCATGTTTTATTGTTTAATGGTTCATATTACAGAGTCATAAGAATGCTGCCGGATTGAGAAATAAATCTTTTCCGTATTTTGAAGAATTGGGAAAAATATTTGGCAAAGATAGAGCCGTGGGGAATGAATCGATGAATGTGTTTGATGTGATAGACAATGAGAATGATGAAGGGAGGGCTGAAGAAGAACAAGACATCCATGTCGAAGAGATTGGTGCAAATCATACTATGAATCCCATTGAACCCCAGGCTTCTGTAACACCTCCCACTGTACGAACGAAGAAGGCAAGGACAGAAACTATTGAAGCTTTAAAAAAGTTTTCTACCAAACTTGAAAAAATGAATGATGTTATGGAAATAGCAAGTGGACACATTGGACGACTTGCTAATTGTTTTCAACACGAGTCTGATTCTGCAGAGAGGCGGCTGAAAGTGACTTCCGAGGTTATGAAAATTGGAGGATTAACCCCTACTGAAGTTATTACTGTTTCAAAGAAGATTGCTCTTAATCCCCTGGAAGTTGATTTCTTCTTCAGTCTCCCCGAAGACTATAAATACACTTATGTTCAGGGTATGTTACTTTCAGATTAATAGGGAAAGGATGATGCGTTTAAATTTTTATATGTTTTTTTTAGACTTTGAGTGGAATAGGTAATTGTTATTGAATTCGATTTATTTTTGAATTTTATTTAAGACAGCAACAAGTTTTTTTTTTCCAGATTCGAGTGAGTTATGATTAAGCTCAAATTTATTTTGTCATGAATGTTTGAAAATTATGATAAGTGAATGTTGTGTTGGAGTTAATTTGAATTTTTTGAAAAAGTAGTTACAAAATCGTTAGATTCCAAAGAAACAAATGAAGTCAACCAAACAACATGCAGAAAATTAATTCATAGGAAATATAGAATCCGCATGTGCAACCAAACACGATTTGTGTATATCATAGAAATTTGATCACGGAAACAACTTCCCATGAAATACAAATTACCGCAGAATTGAATTCCCACATGAACCAAACGACCCCATAGAGTAGATTGATGTTATACATGTTCAAATATTAATTCGTTATGTTTGAATATGGATGGTAATTAATTTTCACTGTTTTTCAAGCATTATAGGATAGAAATGGTTTGTTGTCTGTCCATTGACCGGGGATATTTGAGTCATTTTAACTAACCTAAACTCAAGTTGTCTAAAAATAACATACGAATATTTAATATGTTATTTATTTTAATTCTTCACTAATCATAACTTGTTCATCCCAAGCACCATATAATTGAAATTGTTTGCTTTATGTCTGTCAACAGAGATATTGGAGTTTTTTTTTACTAACATAAACCCAAGTTGTCTAAAAATAACATACTAATATTTTAATTTGTTATTGATTTTAATTCTTCACTATATATAATCAATAATAACTTCTTCAAATTTATAACTTCTAAAGATATATTTAAAACCATAAACATCCCATTGTACTATATCTATATATATGTATATCACTGAAGAAAATCCAAAGATTCATATAATCTGAAATAACAAAATGTTCGATGTATACATATTATTTATTTATTTATATACATGCAAAATCCTATGATTAGTAAGAGGACATTTTATGATTAGTAAGACGAATAATGTCATTTGATATTTACTTTTATTTATTGCAATGAGATACATATAACTATGAAAACCTTTTAATATGAGTCTCAACATATAAATAATTATTTTTATATAATTTGAATGAAATATTATAAAGATAATCAATTTTTATTGTATTCAATATGAAACTAAATTAATTATTTCATCTCATAATTCATATAGTTTTTCTTAAATGACTAAACTTAAAATTTTAAATAAAATTATTTGTTTTCAATTTAAATGTAAGACATAAACTGTACATAAAACTTAATCTTAATATTTTAATTAATAATATCACACAACGAGCGATGGTACTGTTGGAACCAAATTTAAGGTTCTAGCAGGTACTCCTCTGGTAAATAGAATAATATTTCAAAAATTGTGAAAATTGGATAAGAGAGAAAATAGAATAAGAAAATTTATTCATAAATAAATAGAGAAAATCTTCCCCATATTACAATTAGTATAATAAAGACAATAATCAAGTTTAAACTCTACAAATACCAACAAATTAAAACATCATCACTTGAGAAGATAAAAAATTTGATATAAAAGAATGGAGAGAATTAAAGTTTAGATTACTTGAATCATTTTCAGGATTGGACCTATTTCATAGCAAGTCTCGCATTCCATTCAAGTCTCTAAATTAAATTAGGAACAGGGACTTCACTTTTAGAATATTTGTAGTATCACTTCAAATTTATTTTTTTCAATCACCATATAATAGAATTTTTTTTTAATGTGGTTTGGTGTGGTGGTTGTGCCAATTAGGAAACTTTTGTTATTTTGACTTTCCTAAGTTCTAAAATGACGCAGTTTTTATGTGTACTATGTCATTCCCTCTTCTTCTTCGTTGCTTCTTTGAAAAGAATCCAAAACACCGTGGGCTCCGATTCCATTGCCACCTTTCCACTGCCATCGAGCAGAACACCGCTATTATATTGGTGATAGTATATAATTTGATGGACAACCGATAACACAATTTATCTCATTACAATATTCAATGGTAAATTCTACTAGATTCTTGCGCACCTTGGTCCTCTTCAAGCTGTGTTATTTGATGTTGATAGAGCCCTTTCTGATTCGGATCCCTTCATCTTCTTGCTCTCCAGGTAATGAAAATGGCAGGAAACTTATATTTTTTATGACCTGATACTTGTTCTGGGGTAACCTATTGGGAATGCGGGGATTTGAGTGGCGCGGATGCTCTGTTTGACGAAATGGCTGCAAGAGATGTTGCATTTTGGAATGTTGTGATTGGCGGAATGGTGCGGGGAAAATTGTCCTGATGAAACTCTTAAGCTATTTAAGTTGATGGCAGAGAGTGGGATGCGGCCGAATGACTTGGGAGGGGGAGAGTTTTGATCCTGTAAGGTAAATTTATTTCTATAATTTTTTGTGTTTGATATGCCTCATTGGTTGTAGATCATTCATCTTTAAACCAGCTTGCCGGGATATTTTGAAGGAAGAAAAGGCTTAAAATATTTTTTTGCTCAATGATTCGTCTTTATATTTTTGAGTCGATTTTGTGACTGAGCGATTGAGTTTAGGTAATAGTCATGCTTCATATGTGTTGGCCTACATGCATTGGATTATTGTATGGTAAGAATGAGCTGTTGAATGCCATGCTTCTTTTTAGGTAAGCATTTGCTTACTGAAATTCCCACTTAAACGTTTCCAAGAAAATATCTTATTAGCATCATATGGACGTGGAAGGATCACCTCAGACACGTAGATTGTACTTGATATATGAAGCTTGTCTTGCCTTTCCCCAATAGTAGCATCTGAGTTCATGAAGCATGCTCCATTTCTATATATTGACTTAATTTGTTTCATTTCTTTCTTGCTCTTTTTTACTAGCATTGACTCACATATTCTCAATAGCTATATTATTGGTGATATTACCCCCCTTGCATTGGTATTACCAAACTGGAAAAGAGTAGGGATGATCTGGAGCATATGGGTAAACTACTGGGTGGAGGTATACGTGGTACTTATTGTTTTAATTTTCTCTAGCTTTTGTGTTTTATCTGCAAGAAATCTGTATGATTAAAATCATTCACAAAATTGCTTTCTATGTTCACAGCTAAGGATATGACTGATTTGGGATTGGGTATGAAGAAAACACTTCACTATTAGCTAAGTTTGTCAAGGGCTTTGGGGGAGATAACTGTATTGCTGCTCTTCTCTCTGTGATATTGCTATATTGTTGGTTTTCCCTTTGTTGCTGCTGCCTAAGCTTCATGTAATGATGAATGATAAGATATTAGTATTTCACCACTTCATCTTTTTCAAACTCGTAGCTTTAATTGCTAGCATAACATGTTATAAGGACATGCCTTTAATTTTTTTTTTATTCAGTATGAATAGCAGGTTGGCGTCGAAATATACTATATTGTAGTCAAAGTGGGAGCTTAGTCGTGGGAAGTACTCACTAGAGAGGATTTCACATGGGTGTTGGCTTGGCTGAGTCTTACCATGTACGAGCATATTAGTGTTCTCTTTTCCATGAGATTGACATGCATATGGTTCTTTAATTAGATTAAATTTATTAAGTAAAAATTTGTTTATTACCTTGGTTAGCTTTCTCATAGAGGTCATGTCTTATGCTTGTACATATACTGCTATCAGGCAAGTGACGTGCATCAAAATCACACTTATTTGATACGGAGTATGATTCATTTTAGTAAGTTATTTCTAGTGAACCGGTCATTTCATGTTTTCCTTCGGTTTGAACATGTTATTTTATGATTTTATATTAATTACTTGTAATATCAAGAATAAGTTTTATTTCTGAGTTTCTTTTATATTTTACTATATATTATTACTGTATATTCTTGAAAGGTTATAAAAATAATTATTTTAATTTCATTTATTATTTAATAAATTCTAGATAAATTCATTAGTTTTACTTTATAAATCTTTGAAATAACTTTGTCATTTCATTTTCATTTTCATTTTAAATAGGAAATGTAAATAATTCATTTTAATTAAATAAATATGTTTAATCAAATACACAGCGCAAAGCGCAGTGAGGCTGCCGCTAGTTTTAAAGGGAAAAAGAATTCTTTTCCATATTAACGACATCATTCATCATAAAAACATATAAAAATTTAAAGAATGTTTCTCTAAAAAAAAATTCTGCTTGGGCTTCCTATTTAATAATTTCAAATTTTTGAATCTCTCTAACTACAATTTTTTCTCTAAACCCTAGACCCACCATCGATTTTGCATCTGGCAACGCCGCTACGGCGGAGCCTCCAATGGATTCCAACCCATCACTATCCTATGCCCAAGAATTCAACAAAGAATTAAGGAAAGCTCTACATATTGGCCCCCCGATCCTCCTAATCCTGATTCCTCTCCAATTGGTGTTCCCTTCAATCCAAAGCCGCAGATAGAACGTGTTGGGGAGCCTGGGCTACACTTCTCTGATGATGAATGTATTTGATTGGAAACACCACTTCGCTGGACATGTTTTGGAAAATTTTCCAGAAGCAGACCCCAAATGGAGAAAGCTGAAGAAAGATTTCCACACAGCCGGTTTTAGAGGCCACACCAACATCACTTTGCTCGATAACCGCCAGGTTCTAATTAGCTTTGAATTTCTTAATGATTATTATAGATGTTGTTTACACAAATTAGAGAGCTTTGGTTCATATTCAATTTGCATGACTAAATGGGTGCATAATTTTAATCCTAATGCTGATTCACCATTTGCACCTATATGGATTTCTTTATATGGACTACTGGGTACTAATATCAATTGGTAATCTAAATGGAAATCCTGTAAGAGTTGATAATGCAACATTAAATAGATCTAGACCCCACGTTTCTAGAGTCTGTGTTGAACATGATGTAACAAAACCAGTTTTAGAAAGAGTCTAGTAAGCTTTAGGGATATTGGCTTCTGGAAATACCTTGAATATGAAAGTGTACCACACAATTTCTCTAAAAGCCTCAAGGTAGGCCATGTAGCTACTATTTGCAGGTTTGATGAGGTTAACTCAATATTCTCTGCTTGGAGGCCCAAAGATATTAATTCAGACAATCCCATAGGTGAGAAATCCAACCCCAAGAATGAACATGGAAGAGATAATGGTAAGGGGTTGGTACATCTACCTCTGGTCTTTCAGTCAAAGACAAAATATATGTCCTAGTTTTTAAAAATAAAAAAGCATTGTTTACTCAGGACATACCTCTGAATACAAATGCAGATATGGTCAATGAGGGAAATCAGCTGCAGAAGAAACAACAAAGAAGGATTAGGCTGTTACAATAGCAGAGAGTTATGAAGCTCTGGCCCTTGTTCAGGGATCACAGGTTCCTTTAATCCTTTCCTCAACTGGATCTTATATGCAGCAAAATGTTCTTGTTCCATTTGTTAATGCCATGTACAATACTGATCATTATGAAATCATTAATATCTCTGTGATTCCCATTGAAACTTATATGTGCAAAAAGATCATGATGCCTCTGATAATGTAGTATCCAACAATGTTCAAACTGATTACTCTAATAACTCAGTTATGCTTACTCTTTCTGGTGTAACTAAGTCTATTTCTAAATCTCCTAAATCTGCTAAGACTGGTTCTAAATCCCCTAATTTTGCTAAGGCTGGTTCTAATAATAATGAAGCACTCATTTTTAATCCTGAACATGTCAATAATGCTGAATTGCTTAACACAGTTGAAAGGCCAAAACACCCCTCAACCCAAGATGAAGAAGATTGTATTGAAATAAATGGTGGGGAATCCCCATTTCTATCTTCTAATAGGAAATCTAGTAAAGTATCAGATTCGTTAAACACAGAAGCAATAAGACTTCCTAATAAACCTAAGACTACTCAGGAAAGTATTAATTTTGAGGAAATCAAAGCCAGCTTAACTGAATCCAAAGTTAAACTAAATTTCATAATCAATCCTAACTTTGACAGGATAGAGGATACTAATTTTATAACTAAACCAAGGAAATATAATAAAAAAAGACTATACTTCTACCCCTAAAATGGTTATAACCCGTTCATATATGAATACCTCCAAAACCTCTGAATGATAGATTTAAAAATCTGTGTATGGAATGTTAGAGGGATAGGAAACACTCCTTCCCAAAATAAGATAAAAGACTTAAAAAGAAGACATGGGATCAAAATCTGTGTCTTAATTGAACCTATGCTACTTGCAGATTCGACTCAGAAAATTGCAAAAATCATAGGTTTTAAAAATTGCTTCTTAGATCCAAAATGCAAAATATGGATCTTTTGGGATGATTCAGTCACTCTTAATACCCTTTATGTGGAAGAACATATTTTTTTACAACAATATCTCATCTAGATCTTAAAAATAAGTGTAAAATTGGCTTTATCTATGCAAACCACACAATAAAAGACAAAACCTTTATGGGACAAAGTTTCCACTTTTAAAGGAGAACCGTTATACCTAATTGGAGATTTCAATGTCATCTCTAAACAGGAGGAATACTTGGGACCCTCCAACCCAAACCCTAAATTTATACGAAACTTTAATAACTTTTTAACAAACCAAAACTCATCAGACATCCCTACTTCAGGCAGCCTCTTCACCTAGACCGGCATTAGACCTAAGGCACAGTATGGAAGAGACTAGATAGAGGGGTTTCAAACAACCTATAGTGGTCTTAATTCAATGCCTCTTATATCCAAGTTCTAGCAAGAGAAAACTCATATCATACACCCTTAATCCTACATGTTACAGAGAACCATTCTTTTTCAGGCCCTAAACCATTCAAATTCCAAGAATGTTGGACTAAGCACCTAACATTCATGGAACTTGTGGAGAAATCATGGAATACTCAAACAAGGGAAACTGGTATGAGAAAGATAATATTTAAATTAAAACTTTTAAAGGCTTCCTTGAAATCATGGAATCAAGAAGTTTTTGGCAACATCTTTGATGTTGTGCAAACTTGTGAGGAACAACTTACCCTAGCTGAAACTGATCTCCAAACCAATGAAAATGATGAAACCTTAACTTCCTTTAACAATGCTAAAGCAAAACTTAAATTAGCCATCTCTAATCAGGAAATATACTGGAGACTGAAATCAAACCTTAAATGGTTAAAAGAAGGTGATACCAATTCAAAATTCTTCCACCAATCTGTCGAATCAAAACATAAGAAAAAAAACAATTGCCTCAATTAAAAATTCAGAGGGTACCTGGATTTTTAATCAAGAATAAATAGGCAAAGAAGCAATTAAATACTATCAAGACTTACTAACTGAGGAAAATTCAACATCCCTCAATAAGTAACATCAGACATGAATTCTCAACTCCTGGAACAAGTTTCATTGGAGGAATTCAGAAAAATTGTTAAATCCACGGACAACCAATCTGCACTAGGTCCAAATGGATTTCAGAATTTTTTGATCACAAATGCTTGAACATCATAAAGCACAACGTTCTCTCTGTAGTTAATGATTACTTTTCAGGAACTGAGATTCCAAAAGCCATCTCATCCACTTTAATAATTTAATCCCTAAAAGTCTGCTCTAGCTTCAAGGACTATAGACCAATTAACTGTGCAGTTTTATCAATAAAATCTTTACCAAAACCATTGCTAACATATTAAAACCTCTTCTAAATTATATAATCAGTCCAGAACAATCATGTTTTGTGGCTAGAAGAGAAATTGCTGATAATGTTCTTCTGATGCAAGAACTTATCAATTTTTTTCGTTCCAAAACAAAAGGTTACAGTATGGTTGTCAAACTAGATATGATGAAAGCATTTGATAGGGTATTCATTGCTAGAACCCTTAAACAAATGGGCTTTTGCTCAAAATTTATAAACCTAATCCTTAATAACCTAAAATATGCCTTCTTCTCAATTTTAATCAATGGAAAATCAGTTGGCTTCTTTCATCATCAAGAAACATGAAAACCCCATCTCTCCTCTCATATTTAACCTAATGACTGAATCATTCTCTAGAAATCTGAATTTCCTATTCAGATGCTCTAATCTTTAATATTATAAGCTTCCTAACCAAATGCAGAAGGTTACTCATTTGTCTTATACAGATGAAATTGTAATTCTTCTTAAATACTCAAAGGTTGGACTTAAAACTATTTTAAGTTTTCTTAAATCCTTTGAATTAGCATTTGGACAAAAAAATTAATTTTGAAAAATCTACTTTTTTACATTGATAAAAAAACACCTCTAAAAATCATATCAGTGATTAAATCAGAGACAAAAATAATTGAAGGATCATTACCTTTTAAATATTTAGGTTGTCCTATTTATGTAGGTAGGCCAAAGAATACTTATTTCTAGGGAATGATCAATTCAATTAAAGGAAAAATTGATGATTGGATAAAAAAACTCTTAACCCTGCTGGAAAAGCAATTCTCCTCAAACATGTCCTTCTTCAATACCCATCCATCTAATAGTTTTATTGAAACCAACAATGTCAATCATTAACCAGATTCACAAAATGTTAGCTAAGTTCTTTTGGAGTTTTAATTATGAAAACTCCCAAACTTAAAGAACTTGGAGGACTTATACTAAACTATGTTATCCAACCATTGAAAATGGTCTTGGTTTCAAAAATCTGCACACACCGTCTAAAAGTTTTTCTTTAAAACTTTGGTGGAAATTGCAAGAGGGAAAATTCCCACGGGCTTAAATCATGTGAACAATGCCCGATAATCTTAAACATTCAAAAAATTGGATTAGAATTATGGATGTTGAACCTTTAGCACTCCAACAAATACAGGTAAAACTTAGAAAAGGTGATGTTTCTTTCTGGAACTCAATTTGGACTACTTTGGCGCTTTAGCTAATTTCTGGGAGGGTAATACAGAGATTCCATTCCCAGATATCTCACTTGCAGAGTTTGTGCATAACAAATCTCATTACATCCAACTGATTAAAGCCCATCTACCATCACATATCATGACATCTTTGTCTCCGGAAAGAAAACTCTTTCCTAATTATGAAGATCATCTGATATGGAAGTTAACCAACAGTGGATCCTTCAGTTTAAAATATTCTTATGAACTAACTACAGACAAGAAATTAATAGCTCTATCCTTCAAGCATCTTTGGTCTCCTATTCTTCCTAACAAAATGAAGTATATGAATTGGAAACTCGGGAATAGGTTGATAGCAGTCCCAGATGTCTTAGTAGACTTTGGCTTCATCATTCCATCTAGATGTTGTTTTTTCTCAATTCAGATGAATCCATTCATCACAGTTTTAACAGCTGCACTGTGATCAATAAACTTTGGAACATGATCCACTCTGTGCTTAATTTTAATCCACATCGCTTTGCTTATTTGTGGGACAGATATTTTTATCTTTGGAACATTGTTGAGAATCACGAATTGATGGATTTGATTAGGATTGCTCCTTGCATTGTCATTTGGTATATATGGTGTGCTAGATGAAAATAATTTTTTGAAAAAAACCAAATCTGGGACATATCTTTAAAGAAATTCTGTTGCAACTCAATGATAGGATAATGGCTCAAAAAATAAATGTGTGTTGGAATTTGACAGGTTCTCTTCCTAGGTTAATTAAGGGGAAAACCCTTAATACTAGGAAAACAATCCAGGTGATTAAGTGGAATAACCATGTACTTATCAAACTGAACATTGATGGTTCTTTTATGAGCTCTGGAACTGCAGGTATAGGCTGTATTTTAAGAAATAGAACATGTGAGACCATTGCAGCTGCATCAAAGCCAATAATCTCATATTCTGCACTTCAAGCTAAAGCTTCTACTCTCCTATATGGACTGAATCTGGAAAAGAGTTTACACATTAGAGATCTTGAAATAGAATCAGACTCCAAATTTCTGTTCCAGGTCATAAAAAAACAATACAAGATCCCTGGGAGAGTTGAAGAAACTGTAAGGGAATTATGGGAACTTCTCAGGAACTTTGACTACTTTTTTAATCATATCTATAGAGAAGCCAAATCGGTTGCAGATTCTTTTGCCAAGATAGTAAATCGGGTATTTTTGAATGCAGGTCTATCTTCTCACATTGAAGGCCGAGTGAAGATAGATGCCTATCTCAGAACATAATAGATGTAGATTTAGGTACCATGCTTATGTATCCCACATTGTTTTGTTTTTAAGGCTACTGAATCTCTTAGGATTACTAGATTGAAAATGTATAGATTTTAGAGTTTCAGTAACCATATTTCACGAGGTCAGGTTATTACGCCCCCCTCATTTATGTACCTTTTATTTAATATTAATAAATATGTAGGGGTCCGCCAAACCCCTCACCATAACAACTGGTGTTTTTTTAAAAGAAAAAAACATATAGAAATTTAAAGAAATTAAATTGAATTAAAGAGTTTCAATACTTATATCTTTTACTAATATATAAAATTTATATATGGTCATTTTTAATAAAGAAGTTGTCTTCAAGGTAGTCCCTGAAATTATAAGACCATACCTTATCTATTTAGTTCGAATAAACTATGTAACTAAAATTTTATGGGAAATATTAAAATAATCCTATGATATAGTGGTAGTAGTAAGAAACCTATTAAATTCAAGGATGTTTTATAGCTAAGTAATAAAAATGTAGGTGGCTATGAAAAGCTACCTACCACCATGCCACGTCAACAAATCATTCTTAATTACTCTTTTCTTATTACTATTGATACGTTACATTTTACATAAGAAATCGAAAGTATTAAATTGTAATTGAAATAGAACTTTTAATATAAACATATAAAGTATAATAACAATACACTAGAACAATCATTTTTAATAAATGCCTGATTGCCTACAAACAAAAAGCAAATGAATGTTGAAGAAATTCTTTGGCACTCAGAGAAAACAACAAAGGAGCTTTACCCCCAAGCTCCATTTGTTAGGTAAACTTATTTTTCCATGATATGATTCTGTGTACACCTTCAAGTCAAAATCTGTATTATGGGTTTTTTTTTGCTTTTGAATGATATATCTGGTTATCTAATTTTCCATGCTTTGGGATTTGTGTTTTTAAAGCTTTTGATGATTTATAATTTTCACCCAATTTCATTTATTTTCTCTCGGTTTAGCCACTTAAAAATTCAGTCTCCAAGCAACAAGTTGAGGCAAAGTAGGAGTATTTTTCATCAGAGCTCTATTTATTTTAGTGAGAATTTTTTTTTGTGATATATTTTTTGTATAGCTTCTACTTGAAATTTGATTTCTGGGTACTTTGTTGTTTTTTATGGGTGTACTTGGTTTTGTTATGTTTTCTGATTTTCAAACACTCAATGGTTTCTTTGCTTAGCATGCATTGTTTTAAAAATGTTTTCACTTCATTCTTGGATATGTTTTGTGTCCTTTTCCATTTCGTTTCTTTTTTATGTTGCGTGTAATGTGATTTACCGATTGTATGAGGTACAACAGTAAAGTAATATTATCTTCCAGGCTTACATATAACTAGTTTTGTTTTTCAAAAGTCAGGCCTTACATATAAATAATGATGTTCTATCTACGTAAAAGGGAAATGATGTAATACTTGTTGAATGGAATTGCATTTTTAGTAGAAAAAAAGAAGAGAAGGATTAATTTTTTTGAAGTGGATATGGGACCTTGTATCCAATCATTTGGACACATAAAAACCTTGTAGATTGTAGAAAGTGTTGCAACTAGTTGATTTTTATGATTGTATCTGAAGTACGCAATTTTGTTTACAAGCATTAATTTGATATTTTTCTGATCATTTAGCAGTGATTATCCATTTCTTCAAGGTGGGGTAGTGAGTTTATATTTCATTTTAAAACAAAAAATTATCGCTTTGAGTGACATATGCTTTTAGATTTAATCGGTTGAGCACAAGCAAAGAAGATAATGATTCATGCAATTCGTGTTGTGCACTTGTTGTAGTACTCGTTTTACATTTTGCAATAATTTCTGCATTGGCTTCTCTGGCATGGATGCATTTATTTATTTTGTTTTCTAATTTTTAGTTGTGGTATCGCCTGCTTACCTTGTAGTAGCTCCTTACTTCCTAGCTTTGGAATAAGTCTCATTCATCTGCTAGTGACTTGCTAACTGTTAACTTGAATCCTTTAGGTATAGTCTTGGTTTGAAATAGTATCACATTGCTAATTTAAATTTTCTCTCGAGATTTAACTTATCAAAGGTTCAGTCTACAAGAAGAAGGTTGAGGAAAAAGTAAAAGTGTTTTATTCCAGAGCTCTATTGATTTTTGTAAGCCTTTTTTTGTGAAATAATTTTATGCATAGCTTCTAATTGAAATATGATTTCTAAGTTTTTTTTTTTGGTTTTTAAAGGGATACATGCTTTTCTTATGTTCTATAATGTGGGTTTTATTCAAGCTTTCTGTGCTTTCTTTGCTCAACGTGATTTTATTTTTAAAGATGGTTTTCATTTCAATGTTTGATACCTTTTGTGGCCTTTTCTATTTTGTTTTTTTCCATGCAGTATGGAATGTGATGTGTTTATTGTATGAATTACATCAGTAAAATAATAAGATCACCTTGTTTACATTATTACTAGTTTTTTTAGATTGTCGGGCCTCACATATATATAGAGCACTTCTATTTATATTAGATAGGGATATCAATTAATAGTGTTGTAGAATGGAATGTATTTTTGGAAGAAAAAGAGAGAGAGAGTAAGTTTTCAAAATGAATATGAAACCTTGTAGCTAAGCATTTGGAGGAATGTAGACCTTGAAGTTGTAGCAAGTGCCTCAGCTAGTGATTAAGTTACACTTTCGATTTTGGAAATCTATAATAAATTTGAATGTAATCTTTAGGTTGGGTTACTAGGACACATGTGGTAGTAAGGAAAACAATTTATTAGGGTATAATAAGAATTTTCTTCTACAAAATTCTGAAGGAAAATGATAAGACATAAGTGGCTTTGGCTAAAGGCGATCACCGCTCGCTCTCAGCGGCCCATACCAGCCGACACCCCGGCCATCGTATGAGAGGTAAATCACGGTACCCCAGCACCAGGACCAATGGGCTTGGTATGGACTCGGTGCGCACAAGGGAGCCTTGCAAAGCAAGAGCTCCCCACACTGCCGCTGCCGAGTATCGAACCTGGGATCATTGGCTTACCCACCCATCTCCCAACCACTGGGGTACACCCGTGGGTGTATGATAAGACATAAGTGCTCTCATTATATGCGGGTCAAACAAAGAACCGGTACATTTGCAAGCGGATGCCTCCGCAGATATGACAGGTGTGGTAGCCACTCGAATTATCACGTCAATATACTCCTTTTGCTATTATGAAAAAAACTTAAACAACATGGTAATTAATCGTTTTCATACCTATTCATTTCTATGAACTACATGCTCTGAACATGTTCGTGTGCTGACAATAATCAGTTTATTCTTAATGTCGGGATTTTATGAAATACATAATATAGAGCAGTTGAATTTCCCAAGTGCTTAATTTATTTCCAAACCAGGAGGTGCCTTTAGAATCATCTTGCAAGTTTGTTAAAACACTTTAGTAAGCACTATACAAGTCAGTCTTCTGTATTATTGTGAGTGTATCTGAAGTTCACAGACATTGATTTGATGTGCTTGCGATTATTTGTATGTGATTGATTGAGAATTTGATTGCATCATTTTTTTGTTATCTAGCGTGATACATTCAATATCCAAAATAGATTAAGTATTTTGTTATGCATTTTGTCTCATATGGTTACATGAACCATTCTAGACTGTAAATCATGTAAAGATTGTGTAACTGAGCGAAGACGACGTTTGCTTCCTCTATTTTTGCAACTTTTCAGTTTTAACCACTTTGTTCACTACTAAGGTTCCATCAATTTTTGTGTCTTCTCAGCTATACTTCAACTTCTGCTCAATTTGCGAATTTGCTGGCGAATGAATACATCTCCCACCATAAATTGTCATTTTCTTGATGCCGGAGTGGTGAGTTTCCGTTTCATTTTAAACATTTTATTATCGCTTTGAGTGACACAGGATTTCAAATTTAATTGGCTAAGCACAAGTGAAGAAGATAATCATTCGTGCAGTTCATGTTGTGCGGTTACAATATCATTGTTTTTACATTTCCTGGTAGTTTTCGCATTAATTAGCTGCTCTGGCATGGATGCATTTCTTGTTTTCTTGATTTTTAGTTTTGCAGTGTCGCTTGCTTGCCTTATACTAGTTCCTAACTTCCTAGCTTTGGAACAAGTATCATTTTATCTGCTAGTTACTTGCTAAATTTAAATGTGAATTGTATAGATATAGTCTTAGGTTAGAATCTGTACATATTGCTAATTTCAATTTCCTCTCCTGGTAATGAAATCAATGGAACAATTTAGTCGAAACAAGGGTATTACTGATGAATCAATTGATAAGGTAAGTTAAATTCTCCATTTTTTATTTAGAATTATCTCTGTGAGTAGAATCTCCTTGGTTGCTATATATGATTGTAGTTTAAGTGTTGATGGTATAAAACTACGAATTTTTCAATTCTTGGGAAGACCTAATATAATTTCCCCCATCTCTCTAGATGGTTTATGAATAAAAAAGAAATTTTCAATTCTAAAGCTGTATGTGGAGCATTACTAACCAACAATAAAGTTTCAAGAATCCCATATACAGTTAATATAATGTTTTCGATATTTACCTGATAACATAACACATGCAAATCACTACAATATTATGTCTTTCATTTGTAGTGCATATTTTTTTGTACCGGATACTTTGACCCAATTTCTTGTTGGCTGGTTATACTAGTTTAGAAAGAGCGTACATTTTAAAAATAAAATTTTCTAGAAATAGGTGAAATTATGTTTAATGGGTTAATGGTGACTTAAATTTAGTTACAAAACTACATTAGCATTTTAGATCTGTTTGTTCAATATTTTACTACCAGTGACATAAGTTTAGGGACTCTAAATCATTCTAATGACGTGTTAAAAATAATGTGCTTTAGTGATTCACATCTAAATATTGGTAATGCTAAAAATTATTTGATTTCGCAATTGACAATTATTTTATTTTTAAATGTATCCTTGTTACGCTTTCATCCAATAGTTTTCTACACATGTACAAATTGTTTCCTGGCTACTCACCATTTCTTGACATGTAATTTGCTCCATTTATTCTTACTGGTGTTTATTTATTTACATTGTGTGCTTTCTACCTTGGGTGCAGGTGAAACTGTGCAATATCTGTCGTGATGCTGGTCATGTGGCTTCGCTTGCTATTTGTAGCAAGTGCAAAGATGGTGCAGAACATATGTGAGTTATTTAGTTAATTCTTGCACCCTATTTGTATTAGTAGTACTTCTATGCCATTTTTTTCCTGTTCATGATTGAAGTAAACTAATTCAGTCTTATGCATTACTCTATATAGTTACTGTATGCGGGTAAGCATGGACTTACTTCCTGATAGCAGCTGGATGTGCGAAGAATGTGTACTTTTGGAAGAAAAAGAATATGGAAAGTGTTAGATTTGTGCATTCTTATACCTATGAGAACCCAAATGCGATATTTGCTTTTCCACACTTTGATTATGTATGGACTTATACCGTTAGTTCTTACCGATTATAATTTCAACGAAATTGAATTCATTCTTTTTCGGTAGTTACATTGAGTAATTAAATTGCATCAAATGCAATTATGAAAACTGTTGCAGGGGTCATTTTGAAATTCAACTGAGTGAGAGGCTTCCAAATGCTATGTATAGGATCCAAGCACACCTATCTACTCTGGCATCACCTAGACAAAAATTTCTCCTCCAAAATTTCTTTAGAGGAAGTGTCACTCGTGAATGCATGACCGACTTAGTTCCAGGAGCACTATCCTGAAGATAATAACATTGCATTGTACTTTTTTTGCTGAAGACAAAGCAAGGTAGTCCCTACTTGCTCTCATTTTATTAAACTAGGAATTTCGTTCTAACTACTACTTGATCTATTCGTATGCAGCTATGAAAACTACAAAATCCTACTGCAGTCGATGGCTTATCACAATTTAGCTCTCCAGGGAGATATCAACGGGATTGAATTGCTTATGTTCTCCTCTACTATGCTCCAAGAGAGATCCCAATGTATGTAGTGAACCTTATTCTTCGTTACACTTAATATTGAATTTGATATGCACGTTTACATAAATTCATTAACATATATTTGCGTTATTGAGATTTTATTCGGTGTGCACATTCACATATATTCATCGTTGTATCTTTGCATTGCTGATACACCTATTTTCCTCTCTATAGATTGGAATGGCATATTATATTTATGGGGAGTGTTTAGATGCAAAAAGGTCTTCAATTCTTATTTGGCAGTTTGAATTCCAGGTTGGCTTTTGTTTAACATCATACTGTACCGTTTAACGTAAAATTTCATCCCAAAAAACTTTATTCCATCGAGAAAGTTCCATTGCTCTGTAGTTAAAAATAGAGTTTATTAAAAAATATTTTTAAAAGACAAGCATATTGGTGTTGAACCCGCTTTCTCTACTAGAGCTAGTGGTGATAGTTGAGATTGTAAAACCAAGCAAGACATGATCCTTTTTTTCATTATAAAAGGTTAGATAATTAGTACATTATTTTATTTTATATGAGCATTGAAAATTTTAAATTTGAAAGGAAATTTTTTTTATCTAGTTTTACCTCTTTTTGTTAGTCACTCTACGTTGATATTTTAATTCTCATGACGAGCGGTTCACTTTGTCCGTGGATTGTGTAAAAAATGTTGATATAGCCTAATTCGCTTGAAATATTAGGTTAGGATGGAATAGGGCAGGGTGGTTTGGGTTCAATATATTTTACCTAACCTGACCAAAAATGAAATCAAATATAGAATTTAAAATTTATTTTAAAATGTTAAAAAAAACAAGGATTTTGAGCTAAAGATGCACAGAAGATGTACAAAAAAGGCACAACTGACGAATTTTGAACTAAAGTTGCATAGATGATGTAGTGTCGCACCTGGCCTACATGGTCACTACTTGATCACATTTCGAACACTCAAGACAAGGATTGTTTGTCTGTGTAGAACCGGGCAAGAAAAATGTTGGGATGTGGATGTGAACGGTTCGTTGATATATAAGACTTGTCTTGGTCTAGAATAATATTAGTTTTGGACCCATCTAGACGTGTTAGACCAACTTTTGGCGTACTTTATTTTTCCTCAGAAAATTTGATGTCGTAAAATTATTGCAGCCCCTACCATAAGAAAAAAAGAGTTTCTATAATATCTTATTTATATTTCTTCTCTACCATATGTAGAGGTATAGAGGTGTACACCATAAATTTCCTATGTTAATAAAAAAATACATAATTTAAAACCAATCAACCATTGATCCATTATAAATTACTACATAATCACACGACTAGTAACACGTCTAGTAGAAGATTACTACAAAAGAGAAAGTCTCAGGAAAGATGACATTTCCATAAGCTTATGGATAGTTCACAGTGACTTTTACCTTAAATATTAAAATTTTCTTTATAAAATTTAAATATTGTATCTTAAAAGTCAAAACAAGTAATAATAAGTATTTGAATGTAAAAATATAAAGATATATAATATAAAATTTATTTTCAAAATTTCAAAATTTAGTATGTAATTTAACAAATGCAGTGTATAAAGAAAAAAAAGTGGCATATCAATAATCTTATGGAAAAGCCTCGTGTACAGAGTCCCACTCATTACAGAAAATGAAAACAAAACATAATAAAAAAAAATCAACATTTCAGAACGCGCTAGTGATTTCTCTTAAAAAGTTATTTAAAATTGAATGTTGAGTTCACGTCTTATTTAACAAAGATTATGTCATCTTTAACCTTCAACGTATTTAAATTTGTAAGCAATAAATCTATACAAGAAAAGTAATAATGTGGGGGTTCCTTCCCGGTAGAGGCTTACTGTGAAGCCAGTTCACTTGCTCCACTTCACCAGGTACCTGCAAGAAACTTTTCGGGGTCGTCCCCTTGAAAGAAGCTCCAATACCTAAGTTAGTTTTCAAGAAATATATGTGCTTGCATGAGTTTTCCTCTCCCCCCCTTTGATTCTTACTCCCTTTCTCCTTTTAATGCTCCCGATCGTTTTATAATGGTCTAGGATGTTTTCTCATTTCTTTCTAGATTGTGGGTATTAATGGGACAAGTTCTAAGGGTAATAGTTTGATACATGTTGTGTGAGGTGATTTCTTATAAGCTGGGAAGGTTAGGATCACTCCATTGCTTGATGAGAGTCACTCGACACTATGGGAGCATCCTTTCAGGTTAGTTACAAGTCATATACAGTTCATGGAAGTCTTAACATGTTTAGTTCTCACAGCCTATTCATATTTTAGAAAGTCTTGCATTAGAGTAGAAAGTTCCAAACTAGATTTCAATTAAAGCTCCCATATTTACTTTATATTGACGTTATACAGGTTCAAATATTAATTAGTTATGTTTGAATATGAATGATAATTAATTGTTACCGTTATAGGGATAGAATAATATTTCAAAAATTGTGAAATTTGGATAAGAGAGAAAATAGAATAAAAAAATTCTTCTCATATAATAATAAATAGAAAATCTTCCCTATATTAAAATTGGTATAATAACGACAATAATCAAGTTCAAACTCTACATATACCAACAAGTAAAAACATCATCACTTGAGAAGAAATTTTTTTTTAAATGAAAACAAAAGAAGTGGAGGGAATTAACGTTTAGATTAATTGAATCATATTCTGGATTTGACCTATTTTATAGCAAGTCTCGCATTCCATTCAAGTCCCAAAATTAAATTAGGAAAATGGTCCTCGCTTTAAGAAATTTTTTAATATCACTTCAAATTTCTTTTTCCCGAGCATCATTACTTTTTGTGGTTTGGTGTGGTGGTTGTGCCAACTGGGGAAACTTTTGTTATTTTGACTTTTCTAAGTGTTTAAAACAAAGTAGTTTTTGTGTGTACTACGTCATTCCCTCTTCTTCGTTGCTTCTTCGCAAAGAATCCAACATGCCGTGGGCTCTAATTCTGTCGCCACCTTTCCACTTCCATCGAGCGGGGCACCGCCATTATATTGTTGATAGTATATAATTTGATGGAAAATCGAAGAGATAATTTATCTCATTACAATATTCAATGGTGAATTCTACTAGATTCTTGCGCACCTTGGTCCTCTTCAAGCTATGCTGTTTGATGTTGATTGAAACCTTTTTTATTCGGATCCCCTTCATCTTCTTGCTTTTCAGGTAATGAGAATGGCAGTCCAATCATATTTTTATGACTGTGATACTTGTTCAGGGGTAACCTATTGGGAATGCAGGGATTTGATTGGCGTGTATGCTTTGTTTGATGAAATGGCTGAAAGAGATGTTGCGTGTTGGAATGTTGTGATTGGCGGAATGGCACAGGGAAGTTGGCCTGATGAAACTCTCAAGTTGTTTAAGCTGATGGCAGAGAGTGGGAGGCGGCCGAATGACTTGGGAGGGAAGAGTTTTGATCTTGTAAGGTAAATTTATTTCTATAATGTTTTGTGTTTGATATGCCTCATTGGTTGTAGATCTTTCATCTTTAAACCAGCTTGCAAGGATATTTTGAAGGAAGAAAAGGCTTAAAATATATTTTTTGCTTAATGATTCGTCTTTTATATTTCCGAGTCAATTCTGTAAGTGAGCGATTGAGGTTATGTAATAGTCATGCTTCATATGTGGGGGCCTACATACATTGGATTCTTGTATGGTAAGAATGAGATCTTGAATGTCATGCCTTCTTTTTAGGTAAGCATTTGCTTACTGAAATTCACACTATTGGGACGTACCTTTAATTTTTTTCTCTAAAGTACGACTAAAAATGATCTGCATATTTCATGCTTAAATGTTTTCAAGAAAATATCTTATTAGCTTCATACTTTGGATGTGGAAGGATCACACTGTTTTATTGAGTTTAGAAATCTTTTAACTTTCTTATGAATCAGTAAAGACCGTACTTGATTCTCAAATGTGTTTTCATGTATTTATTATGAGTTGCGAATGTTACTTTCAACACTGATATTATGAGTTGCAATCGTATCCTAATCCCAACACTTTTATTTTGCTGAAGTTTTGGATGTCTCTTTCCCTTGCCTTTTACAAAATTTAGTCACTCTTTGGCCTTTGCCTTTTGTTCCCTTCATGTTCTCGGGATGAATTCTATAGAGCTTGTATGTAGCTCTTTGTCCAGATTTCCTTAATGGAACTATATAATAGTGTTGTCTCGTCCGTTCCTTGACTGCTCCCTGATCCATGTAGATGTCTCTATTCTTAGAATTTACTGGTCATTTTGCTAAAGTTACTAATAATCACCTCAGACACGTATATTGTACTTGATATATGAAGCAAGTCTTACTTCTCCCTAATAGCAGCATTTCATGATTAGCTTGTTGCATTTCTATATATTGACTTACTTTGTTTCATTTCTTTCCTACCCTTTTTTACTGGCATTGACTCACATCCTCTCAATATCTATATTATTGGTGATATTACCCCTTGCAATGGTATTACCAAACTAGAATAGAGTAGAAGGGAGAGGGATAATCTGAAGCATATGTGCAAGCTACTGGGTGGAGGTCCACTTGGTATGTTATTTATTAATTTTCTCCTTCTTTTGTGGTTTATCTGCTAGAAATCTGTACGATTAATATCATTCAAAAAAAATTCTTTCTATGTTCACATCGAAGGAGATGACTGATTTGTGGATGGGATACGAAGAAGACACTTCACTATTAGCTAAATTTGTCAAGGATTTTGGGGGAGATAACTTTATTGCTGCTCTTCTCTCTTTGATGCTGCTAGAATGTTGTTTACTTTGTCGCTGCTGCCTAAGATTCATGTAATGATGAATGATAAGAGAATAGTATTTTTCCACTTCATCTCTTTCAAATTCGTAGCTTTAATTGCTAGCATAACATATTATAATGACATGCCTTTAGAGTATTGCTTTGATGTTTGGCTTTATTTTTATTTTTATGATAGATTTAATTTCTGTATTCGGTATGTATAGTAGGTTGGTGTCAAAATATACTATATTTTAGTCAAAGTGAGAGCTTAGTCGTTAGAAGTACTCACTGGAGAGGATTTCACATGGGTGTTGGCTTGGCTGAGTCTTACCATGTACAAGCATATTAGTGTTCTCTTTTCCATGAGATTGACCTGCATACTTGCCTTTAGATTGAATTTATTAAGTAAACATTTGTTTATTACCTTGGTTAGCTTTCTCATTGAGGTCATGTCTTATGATTGTACATATACTACTGTCAGGCAAGTGATTTGCATCAAGATCACACTTATCTGATACGGAGTATGGTTCATATTAGTAAGTTATTTCTAATGAACCAGCCATTTCATCGTTTTCCTTCGGTTTGAACATGTTATTTTATGGTTTTATATTAATTACTTGTACTATCAAGAATAAGTTTTATTTCCAAGTTTCTTTTATATTTTACTTCATATTCTTACTATATATTCTTGAAAGGTTATAAAAATAATTATTTTAATTTCATTTATTGTTAAATAAATTCTAGATAAATTCATTACTTTTACTTTATAAATCTCTGTAAAAACTTTATAATTTAATTTTCATTTTAATTAAGAAATGTAAATATTACATTTTAATTAAGAAACGTAAATATTACATTTAAATTAAGAAACGTAAATATTACATTTTAATTAAGAAACGTAAATATTACATTTTAATTAAATAAATATGTTTAATCAAATACACCACGCAACGCGCAGTAGAACTACCGCTAATTTTGAAGGGAAAAAATATTTCTTCTCCATATTAAGGACATCATTCATCATAAAAACATATACAGATTTAAAGAAATTAAATTGAATTAAAGAGTTTCAATGCTTATATCTTTTTACTAATATATAAAATTTATATATGGTCATTTTAAATAAAGAAATTGCTTCAAGCTAGTACCTAAAATTATAGGACCATACCTCATCTGTTGAGTCTGATAAAACTGTATAACTAAAATTTTATGGGGAATATTAAAATAATCCTATGATATAGTGGTAGTAGTAAGAAACCTATTAAATTGAAGGATGTTTTATAGCTAAGTATAAAAAGGTAGGTGGCTATGAAAAACTACCTGCCATCATGCCACATCAACAAATCATTAATATTAATTACTCTTTTCTTATTATTATTGATACGTTACAATTTACATAAGAAATTTAAAGTATTAAATTGTAATAGAAATAAAACTTTTATAAACATAAAGTGAAATAACAATAATTTTTCATAATTGTCAGAGTGTCTACAAGCAAAAAGTAAATGAATGTTGGAGAAATTCTTTAGCACCCGGAGGAAATAGCAGAGGTGTTTTACCCCCGAGCTCCCTGTTAGTTAGGCAAACTTCTTTTTTGTGTGATATGATTCTCTCTACACCTTCAAGTCGAAATCTATTTTTTGGATTTTTTTTTTGTTGCTTTTGATTGCTATACCTGGTTATCTAATTTTTTATGCATTGGTATTTATGTTTTTTCCCGGTTTTGATAATTTCTTTGCTTAGCATACACTTCAATGTTGGGTATCTTTGTGCCTTTTTTTGTTTATCTTTTCTTTTTCTGTATTAGGGAATGTGATATGTTGATTGTACGAGGTATAATTGTAATATAATAGTATCGGGCGGGCTAAAGTTTTACCAGTTTTTTGGAGAACGTCAGCCTCATGTATATATGTGCAGTTCTATCTATCATAAGAAAGGGGTATTGCTATATCACGCCCTGTATTTTACTAGTTTACGCCCTAATACGTATATATATGTATAATACGTAATTTAATTTTTCAAAATAAAACAAAAATTAAAAACAAAACAAAAGAATAAAAATTAATATTCTTCTTCTCCGGACCACTGCCGGCGCCGGCCCACCGCCACCGCTGGCGCCGGCCCACCTCCACGCCACCGCCGGCGCCGGCCCACCTCCACGCCACCGCCGGCGCCGGCCCACCTCCACGCCACCGCCCGCGCCGGCCCACCTCCACGCCACCGCCCACGCCGGCCCACCTCCACCTCCACCGCCCGCGCCGGCCCACCTCCACCTCCACCGCCCGCGCCGGCCCACCTCCACCTGCACCGCCCGCGCCGGCCCACCTCCACCTGCACCGCCCGCGCCGGCCCACCTCCACCTCCTCCGCCCGCGCCGGCCCACCTCCGCCCGCGCCGGCCCACCTCCACCTCCTCCGCCCGCGCCGGCCCACCTCCGCCCGCGCCGGCCCACCTCCACCTCCTCTGCCCGCGCCGGACCACCTCCACCTCCACCGCCGGCGCCGGACCACCTCCACATCCACAGCCGGCGTCGGACAACCTCCACCTCCACCTCCGATGCCGAACCACCTGGAGAAGAAGAGAAGAGAACGGCCGGCCACCTGGAGAAGAAGAAGAGAATGGCCGGCCACCTGGAGAAGAAGAAGAGAACGGGAGAAGAGAAGAGAACAGGAGAAGAGAAGAGAATGGGAGAAGAGAGCGGGAGAAGAGAATGGGAGAAGACAAGAGAAAGGGAGAAGAGAACGAGAGAAGAGAACGGGAGAAGAGAGCGGGAGAAGAGAAAAGAACGGGAGAAGAGAGCAGGAGAAGAGAAGAGAACGGGAGAAGAGAGCGGGAGAAGAGAAAAGAACGGGAGAAGAGAGCAGGAGAAGAGAAGAGAACGGGAGAAGAGAGCGGGAGAAGAGAAGAGAACGGGAGAGAAGAACGAGAGAAGAAGAGAACGGGAGAGAAGAAGAGAATGAGAGGGAAGAAGAGAACGGGAAAAGAAGAGGTGGGAGAAGAAGAGAACGGGAGAGAAGAAGAGAATGGGAGAAGAAGAAGAGAGCCGGGAGAAGAAGAGGAGAATGGGGAGAAGAGAATGCGGCCGAGAGAAGAAGAGGCGAGCTGGAGCCGGAGAAGGAGAGGCGAGCGGGGGCCACCGGAGAAGAAGAAGAACGCCGGAGAAGAAGGCCGGAGGAGAAGAAGAGGAGAAGAAGAGGAGAAGAAGAGAAGAAGAAGAGGAGAAGAAGAAGAGGAGAAGAAGAGAAGAAGAAGAGGAGAAGATCTGGCCGGAGAATAAGACCAGCGGCGGACGATGACGGTGCGATAGCGGCGGACGACGGCGGCGGTGGCGACAACCAGCGGCGGAGGTGGCACTGGCTGCGGCGGTGAAGGCGCTGGCGGCGGTGAAGGCGCTGGCGGCGGTCGAGGTGGTGGACGGCAGCGGAGTGGTGGTAAATAATAAATATAATTTAATAATAAATTAAACATATTTTAATTAATGAAATAAATTAAAAAATACATATTATATACTAAATTGTATAAATACAGGGCGTAATCAAGTAAAATACATGGCGTGATATAGCAATTCACTAAGAAAGGGAGATGTGGTACTAAAATATAGAATGGAATTGTAGTTTTGAAAGGAAAACAAAGAGTGGAAGTTTTTCAAAGTGGGTAGGGGACCTTGCAGCTAAAAATTTTGAGGTATGTAAACCTTGTAGGTTATAGCAGGTAACTCTTTAGGTAAAGGAAAACTAAAAATTCGTAAAGTAGTCTTTTTGTTGGGTCAGTAAGACATGGGTCCTTTATAAAAGGAAATATCCTCGCACTTAGGGCTCCAGTCGCGCTGACACCACAATCATCACTGAGGAGGTAAATCACAACAGACACCAGGGTCAAACCCCTTATCCACAATTGTACGGTGCCCACAAGGGACCCCTCCACTGGAGAAATCCCCATGCTGCGGCTGGCGAGAGTTGAACCCGCGGTAGCAGGATTGAAACCAGAGGTCTAACCACTTGGCCGATCATATGGGTCCTTTATAAGACTTCTTGTTGTTGGGATATAACCCTATCTACTTGAATACGTGCTAATATAACCCTGAGATAATTTTTAGTGCAAAAATAACCTTAACTAGGTAATAAAAGTGTCAATATAACCCTCAGATCCCATTTCTGGCATTGACTTTGGTTTTTCGACGTTGACTCTATGTAAATTGACCAAAATACCCTCTGGACAAAATCTGAAATTGGTGGACAATTTTGCCCTCATAGTTCGTCGGACCACCACCGAACCGCCACCAAACCACCACCGGACCACCGCCAGACAACCGTCGGAACAGATAGGGTTATATCAGTACATTATGAAAATTGACAGGGTTATATCAGCACAATCCTAAAACTTGTAGGGTTATATCAGCACATTCTTAAAACTTATAGAGTTATATCGGCACATATTATAAACGTTAAGCGTGTGGTAATCGACTGGCCTTAACGGGTGACCATATCATCATATACACCATTATCACACCATAACAATATCTTATACACCATAAAATTCAACGGCATGATACCATCATTCATATTAAACACCATTATCACATATCATAGCCTCATTTCAAAACTTATCAACATTAAAAATCTTAGGTTGAAAAACACAGTAAAATAACAACCACACACAACACCAAAGATCATCCAATAATCAATCCGGACTAAACACAATAAAATACACAAAATATCATTAAAACGTCTATATTCTATAGTGTGTGCTGCTATAATCCTACACTTTTACGAATGTATTGATATAACTATAAGTTTTACGAATGTGCTGATATAACCCTATAAGTTTTAGAAATGTGCTGATATAACCCTATAAGATTCTGACGGCGGTCCGGCGGTATTGGAGTATTGATGAGTCTAAGGGTAATAAGATCATTTCCTATTTTTTTAGTATTAAATTTTTTTTTTCAGAAAGGCAAACATGTAATTTTATAAAATTCCAGCTAAAAATTACCGGCGAGGGTTATATCGACACTTTCACTAACTAGATAGGTTATGTTGGCACTTTCAAATATTGAAAGGTTATATTGGCACTTATGTCAAATAAGTATGGTTATAAAAACACTTTTTTTTTTCAATCTATTAAGATATTGAGGCTACAATAATCTGAAGGGAAATGTGTCCTTACAAGTGCCCTAATTATGTGTGGGATCAAACAAATAACTAGCACATTTGCAAGAGAATGCCTCCGCATATCTACCCCGTGTGGCAACCACTCGAACCATCGCACTAATAATCCTATTGCAAGTACTCAATTTCTTAAATCAACGAAATTAAGAAACATGATAAATCATTGACTTCATACCTATTCTTTGTATGACCTGCATGCTGTAGAAATGTTCTTGTACCAACGATGATCAGTTTTACCTTCTGGTACGAGTTCATGAAACGCATAATATACAACAATAGAATTTCTCAGTGCTTAATTTGCTTCAAAACTAGGACATGCCTTGAGAATCATTTTGCAACTTTATTCAACAATGTTAGCAGTCCTACGCAGGTCTTATCGATTTTCGTGATTGTGTCGGATGATCACAATTTGTTTACATGCATTGATTTGATGTGCTTTTATCCCTCAGCGACCCATACCAGCCGACACCCCGGTCATCGTATGAGAGGTAAATTGTGGTAGCCCAGCACCAGGATCAATGGACTTGGTATGGACTCGGTGCGCACAAGGGAGCCTTGCAAAGCAAGAGCTCCCCACACTGCCGCTGCCGAGTATCGAACTTGGGATCATTGGCTTACCCACCCATCTCCCAACCACTGGGGTACACCCGTGGGTGTCTTTTATGAATTTTATTATTAATAGTGTCGCCTGCTCCTCCATCCCAGCTGAATGTGTACATTTTTTAGTCAACTTTCTCAGGTTATATTTAGCAAAGATAAATTTAGTTACGTATATTAACGGCGTGCAAAAATTGATATTTAAAAAATACATCATGCAAGGAATCCAACAATATCTCACATGATGATATTGGTGTCTATATACTAATTAAAATTTATGGTCAAACATGTCTTAAGAAAGTTGATCAAAAAATGTGCAAATTCTACTGTTACAGAAGGAGCAGTAGTTTCTAACTTCCTAGCTTTAAAACAAAGTCTCATTTTATCTACTAGTGACTTTCTAAGTGTCTGTGAGGCGCATTGATATAGTCTTAGATTAGAAATTTCATCACATTGCTAGTTTTAGTGTTCTCTCTAGGTTTAACTGCTCAAAGATTTAGTCTAGAAGCAGCAAGTTGAGGCAAAAGCAGGAGTATTTTTGGCCAGAGCTAGATTGATTTGATATTGGTAAATTTTTATTTTTTTGGTGATATATATTTTTGTTTAGCTTCTACTTGAAATTTGTTGTCTGGGTACTTTGTTGTTTTTCATGGATATTATAAAGTTAAATGGTGTTGTCTGGGTTCATTGAATATTTTAATTGGCAATTTGTGAACATATTTGAAAGCGAAAAAAACTTTTATGTTGGAACATGCGGACAGCCACGTTTAAGCAAACAAGTTTTACGGAAGAAGAAGATTAGAATATTATGGTATTTGTGATATATAGAAATATGAATACTATGCAATATGCTAGGCGTGGTAGAAGTATAGTTGGTTTATGAAAAATCCCTACAAATATGGTATTGATATTATCGAATATATGAGACATATTGTGATAAGGAAACTCCCTTTATTTGTGGAATTTGGATATGCTTCAGAAGCAAATAAGGAATAGGAATATTATGGAGATAATCATGGAGAGTTCCGATCTGCTCATGGCTTTAAAATGGGACACCATGGCTGCATTAAACTCACGATTTTAATAGAAAAATCTGCATACAGATTTTGATCCTTGTGAGAGTCTTGCAAAGAGCCAGATCTATATGTTCCAACATACGTGACCTGCAGTTCAAAATTCAGAATCGTATGCCTTAATTCCTCGGGAGGAGGAGATCCAGCGTCGACGAGTTTCAAGGTCAGAGGGAGTCTGATCAAGGCGGATTGGTATTAAGGTATATGATTCTGAACTTTGAACAACATGTCACGTATATTGGAACATAAAATTCTGGCTCTTTGCAATTCTCTCGAAAGAATGAAAATCTGTGTGCGGATTTTCTCTGTTGAATTCATGTATTGAATGTAGCCATGGTGTCCCTTTTTAAAGCCATAAGCAGATCGGAATTCTCACTGATTATCTCCATAATATTCCTATTCCTTATCTTCTTCTTGAAGCATATCAAAATCCCATAAATAAAGGGATTTTCCTTATCACAATATCTCATATACATTCGATAATCTCAACACCATATTTCTAGGGATTTTTCATAAACCAACTATGCTTCTACACACGCCTAATGTATAGCAGAATATTCAGATTTCCATAACTCACAAATACCATAATATTCTGTCCTTTCTACGTAAGATCTGATTGGCATATTTATGCTAATCCTCATGTTCCAACATGGAAAGATTTTCATTTCCAAATATGTTCACAAAATTTCCAATTAAAATATTCAATGAATACCTCTTGACTTTACAATCTCCCCCTTTGGCATTTTGTGGACCCAACCATTTTAAACATTAATATCACGACAAAAAACTTGTAATCAAACACATAGGTCTTCTCAAACTCCACCTAGGTTGGAACATATGCAAAATACTGAATCTGATATAAAAGAATACCAATCGAATACCAGAATTCCAGAATACGATCAAAATAATAATCAGATTACATCCAAATATTCTCCCCCTGGGGCCATGAAGATGCCAAAGGCAAATAAACAAAAAAATTGACATAAACAGAAAGCATGCCCCCTCTAAATGTGACACTAGATCTATGTTGGAATATAGATACATTAGAAAATCATCCTCGATCAGGAGCAGCAGTTTAGGCCTCCAGCTGCGCTTTCTCCACCTCAAGTTTAGCCTTCTCTGCTTCTAGTGCCGCCATTTGAATTGCTATCGCCCCCAGCCTTGCATTTAGTACCACCAATTTGGCCGTCTTTTCAGCAGCTGCAGAAGTAGAGCCTATAGGGTTCCAAGAAAAATCATGAATGTGCCTCATGCCAAAGGTCTTCTTGTTAGGCTGTGGGAACTCCGTATCAATAATTACATCTTTTGCCTTCCCCTTCACATTGGCACTCTTTTCCAATGCATAAATTAAGCAGGGATACACAATAACATGTTTCGCCTTCGGGACAGTAGCTTGCCTCACTAGATTCTGCTGTATGAACAACCTAATGTTTACTAATTTCTGTGTTCTAACACAGTACAACAGTTTAGACATTTTTCTAGTCAAGGCAGTAGTGTTAGATGATGGCATCCAGTAGTTTACCACTACCTGATACAGACAAAAGAATCTGGACGATAGACATGAAGCTTGTGGATATCCAGTTTCAGGGCTTTTGGTCTTGTATCCTCCTAAGATTGCCTCCAGAATCTGATCATTTGACACTCCTAGATCATCTAGAAAAACTCCCTCTATTTCTGGAGTATGCAGCCCCAAAATCCTTTTTATCCGGCAGCTGAGAAGTCAATAACCTTCCCCCATACATAAACCCTCTCAAACCAAGGGGAATGAGCCTCTTCCAGCCATCAAATTGGAGTACACTTCAATGACTACCTGTCGATTGTACTGAAGCTGTATAGTGGCAGCCCTTTTCATTCCAATTAATTCCAAAATATCAGAAGCCCTATATGCATCTAGGTTTACGGGTCTCTCAGAGATCACCTTCCTCTCTGAAAGCACTTCTCCCATTTCTTCACATTTTTTATCAAAGTACGAAAATGACAGTGCTTCACTTACAGACACAGGTGGCACCACTTTCTTCTTGGGAGCTGTCTGAGTTTTCTTAGCCTTTTTGGTTGGTTGGGAATCCTCAGTAGCAGCCACCTTTCTCTTACCCCTGGCAGTGTGTAAGAAATCATTTAATACCTTATCACTGGAGTAGTTTAACTCATGTTGCTCCTGTGTTGAAACATACTCAGTATCTCTAGCCCTTTCTTCTTCAGCAGTCTGTGTTCCAACATACTGATCTTTATCTGGTTTACCTTGTCTCGAGATAGATTCTCAGTGTAATCTCCATCCACATCAATATCAGCATCACCAGTTATATCAAACTGGTCTTCATCATCAATCTCCATCTCCTCAATATTTTCAGATGCTGCATTCTGTGTTGAAACATAGCCAACATCGTTTTCTTCTTCACTGTCAGAAACTTCTATTATTAATGGTTTTCTCAGTTCCTCCATTCTCTGAGCAGCCTTAGAATAAAAAAATCCTACAGGCATCTTGTCCGTAGACTTAACCACCTTCTATCATGCTGCCTCATCATCACTTATCTCCTTAATTCCAACACAACTCGGGTAAGGAATAGATGAACAAATATGAAACCTATCCTTCCCTTTGTAAACTTCATATCTCTCCTTAGAAATTTAACTTTATAATTTTCAATATCCCATAGGTTATCAATATCACTAGATACTAATTCCTTGACATTCACATTCAAGAACTCTCCCTCTATACTGTTAAGTTGATGCAAATCCACATTACCTCTATTTGATTCAAACCATTCAAAAATCTCATCTACAGTATTAAATTCCATTCCAAGAATTTTGAGAGTAGGAGGATTAGGACTCGTTACCTTCTGATAGGGACCATTTCCTTTGCCTCTGGAATGTTCATCATGTCTGTCACCATCATCCTCTACATTCTCTTCCCTTTGCTCAACATTATCATCCTCCGGAGATTGAGGAGTTTCTTGAGTTTCTTCTACGACCGTGGGAGAATTAGGGTTTGAAGACATCTTTCGGTAAAGATTTGTTGCGTAGGAAAAAATCGTGGAAGAGTTTGGCAATAAGAATCTGAAAGAAACCAAGAGGAGTGGGAGAGTGGCTAAAAAGAGAGGGATTTGGAGAGATTTAGACAACTTTGAAACCAACACAAACTCTTCACTTCACTTCCTTGTTTGCCACGAATTTTTTTTCTTTTTCCAAGATGAGCAATGATGCTTCTTTTCTATCTTGTCAACTCAAGACATATCAACTTCCAAAATACCATAAATATGCAACTTCTATTTTTGTAGACAATTTTCATCATTCTATTTTTTTGTTTTTATGATTTTCTGAGCAAAGATAAAGAAAAATATTTACAGTTAAATAAAGGCACCTCAAATTTAACAAACACCTAAGTGTTGTCTGAAATTTTCGAAAGTGGCGGTGTCCAATGGCTTTGTAAAGATATCAGCAAAATGCTCGTGTGTTGGAACATGAACTACCACAGCTTCATTCCTTTCAACAAGATCTCTAATTAAAATGATGCCTTAGGTCAATATGCTTAGTTCGAGAGTGTTGGACTAGATTTTTTGAAATATCAATAGCACTTGTATTGTCACATAAGATTTTCAAAGGGCCTTGATGAATTCCATAGTCGTTCATCATTTGCTTCATCCATAACAATTATGCACAACAGGTTCCAGCAGCAAGATATTTAGCTTCCGCAGTAGACAAGGAGACCAACTTTTGTTTTTTACTATACCAAGATACTAAGTTCGTACCAATGAAGAAACATCCACCTGTAGTGGGTCTTTCGATCATCAGCATTACCAGACCAATCAAAATCATTGTATCCAATTAAATCAGAATCTTGGTTCTTAGAATACCAGACACCATACTCAGAAGTCTCACTTACATATCGAATAACTCTTTTGACTGCAGTGAGATGAGACTCCTTTGGATCAGCCTGAAATCTTGCACATATCCCTACGCTGAGACATATATCTGGTCTACTTGCTGTTAAATACAATACTCCCAATCATTCCCCTATATAACTTTTGATCAACTGCGACTCCTTTCTCATCCTTGACCACTTTGTCGGAAACCCCTATAGGTGTTCGAATTACTCGGGCATTGCTTAAACCAAATCTCTTTACTAGGTTCAGTGCATAATTACTCTGATCTATGAACATGCCATGTTTTCCTTGCTTAACTTGCAGTCCTAGAAAATATGTGAGCTTTCCAACCTCCTCATTTCAAAATCTTGTACCATAGATGGTGAAATAGAGCCAAATACTATATTATCAACATAAATTTGAGCAATCAGAATTTTTGATACCTTTTCAAGCACAAATAAAGCGCGATCTATTCCCCCTCGACGATAACCTTTCTTAAGAAGAAAGTTAGTAAGTCGTTCATACCATGCCCTGGGTGCTTGCTTTAAGCCATATAAAGCCTTCTTGAGGCGATACACATGATGAGGGTAATAAAGATCCTCAAATCCTTTAGGTTGTTCCACATAAACTTTTTCATTTACCACACCATTTAGAAAAAAACTCTTGACATCCATTTGATACAGAGTAAAGTTCATAGAGCAGGCAATTGCAAGTAAATTTTGAATTGACTCTAACCTGGCAACTGGTGCAAATGTCTCATCAAAGCCAACACCCTCAACTTGTGTATATCCTTGAGCTACCAGGCTGGCTTTGTTTCGATTAATATGTCCGTTAGCATTGGATTTATTCTTGAAAATCCACTTTGTTCCGATGAAATTTATACCTTTAGGACGAGGAATGAGATACCATACATCATTTCTTGCAAACTGACCTAGTTCTTCTTGCATCGCAACAATCCAGTATTCGTCCAGTAATGCCTCATTGTAATTCTTTGGTTCAATGAGAGAGATGGAGCATTGTAATCCTGCCAACTTCTTGTAATCCACCTGAGGAACTGATCGAGTACTCTGTGCCATTGATTCAGGTTGATCTTGTGTTGGAACATAGGATACGACAGTGGGGGATGATGTTCCAACATGCTCAGTTTCAACTGGTTCAGCATCAGTCTGCTCAGATGTTCCAACATGCAATGGATCTACCTTGTCAGGTTGACAAGGCTATGTTGGAAATATGAGTATTACCAGGTTCATCTTCTACGACATCTAACTTTTTTCCTTCTTCAGAATCATCCACAATAAAATTTATAGACTCCATGAGTGTGTTTGTCTGATGGTTATAAACACGATAATCTCGGCTGTTCACAGAATAACCAAGAAAGATTCCAGTATCACTACGATAATCGAATTTTGCCAATTTCTCTTTGTCTCTAAGGATGTAGCCCTTGCTTCCAAACACATGAAAGTATAAGACATTTGGTTTCCTACCCTTCCGAATCTCGTAGGATGTTTTGTTGGTAAACAGACGCAAATATACTTGATTAATTGTATAGCAAGCTGTGTTAATAGCTTTTGCCCACTATTTTTTTGTGAATTTATTTTTGGCCAACATAACTTGAGCCATCTCCTGCAAGGTTCTATTTTTCTGTTCACAACACCATTCTGCTGAGGTGTGATTGGCATAAAACTCGTGTTGAATCCCGAGCTCATCACAGAAGTGACTGAATTGAGAATTTTCAAATTCTCTACCATGATCACTACAAATTCAAACAATCTTCCCAAATGGACTTCCTTTTTCAGTCTCTGTAACTTTATCACCAGACTTCTAAATACTTCCATCGTATCTGATTTTTCTTTTAGAAAAGCTACCCATGTAAATATGGAAAAACCATCAACACATACAAATATATACTTCTTTCCACCTATACTAGGTGTATTGACCGGACCCATTTCTTTACCTTGTTGACATGGTCCACACACAATTCCACCCTTCCTTGTTAAGGTAGGCATACCTCGTACAACCTTTGCAATTTTCACCAAGGTTCTGTAATTAATGTGACTGAGCATCCTGTGCCACAGAATTCCTTCATCCTGTTTCAAGATCATACACCGTACTTCCTGTTCCAACAAATGGCAATTATCTGATGATCGTATGCCTGGAAAAACCTTGGCTTCTCCTATTTTCACTATGCATTTGTCTTTCTGAAATTCCACAGTCATATTGTCATCACACATTTGGCTTATGCTCAGTAGATTGGCCTTCAAGTCTTCAACAAACAACACACTAGTGAATATTAGGAATCCTTCAATCTGTAGTTTACCTTTTCCAACCACTCTACTCTTCTTTCCATCACCAAACGTAACATAACCGACATCAAATGGTGTGATATTTATGAGGAATTCTCTAGTGCCAATCATATGGCAAGAGCAGCCGCTATCAAAGTACCACAAATCTCTGGAATATTATATAAGTGAAGTATGTGCAACAAAGCATGTACCAGAACGTTTGATAACCCATACCTTTCTGACCATTTTTGTTTTTTGGACTTCACCTATGTTGGAACATACCAAGAGTTGACGTCCTGCCATTAGGTCTCTGAGCAGTTTCTGGCATTGTTCCTCTGAGTGACCTTGATATGAACAGTAGTTGCAAACGAGAGGTTTCCTTTGATGAAGCTTGCCAAAATTTCTCTTTACTTCTCGAATATTTGTGTAGAGAGTTACCGGACTCTTAAGTATCTCTTGTGTCTCAGGCTTGAGTGTGACTGTGTTATTGAGTGAGTTGTAATACCCTATTCCGTGTCGATCTCCAATGTTCTTTGTTTGTGTCAACTACTTGGAGCCACATAGCATACATCTTTTCATAAGTGCTATAGATCTCTTCATCACTTACAGCGAGTCCATCATCTTCATCACTGGATACTTCATACGAGTCTATGTTGGAACATAAGGCTTCATTTCTGTCTGATGTGTTGGAACATCCATTATCTGATGCATCATGAATTTTTTCTCCAAATGCCACACAGTTACTTGTGAGTTCATCTTTGTCTTTTTCGTCCTCTTCATCTTCACTCCATGAGGTGACATATGATTTCCTTATTTTTTTTGGGTATTTGTACATTCAGCCTGAATATGACCACATCCTTCACATTCTCTGCATTGAATTCGTCCAGGCTGTTTTGGTTCACCACTTTGATTTCTGGAGAACTGGTGATTTCCTTTTTCAATTCTTATCTCACGATTGCCTCCAAATTCTTGTGGCCTCAGTCTGTTTCCATCATACCTTTACTGAGATTTCTTGTTTACTACTTTCTTCAGCATTCTTGAGAAGTTTTTCGTGATAAGTGCAAGTTTGTCAAGCTCATCATCACTGTCAGATTCGTGATTATCCTTTGATGAGGATGTTTTAAATGCCAACTCATTTTGAACCCTTTTTGTAGCCAGCTAGAATGTCATTTCATACGTCTGTAATGATCCCATTAATTCATCTAGACTTATGGTAGCTACATCTCTTGCTTCTTCTATTGCTGTGACCTTCATTGCAAACCTTTTTCACCAATTTAGCCTCTTTGTAGACTTTTCCAAGTTGATACGCCATATTGGAGATATCCCCAAGTTTTCCGTTGAATATAGCAATAGTGTCATCTTCCTCCATCTTGAGTTCCTCAAACTTTGTAGCCAACATCTGTAGTTCAGATTCTCGAACTCGACTAGTTCCTTCATGAATAGTTTGCAGAATATCCCATGCTTTCTTGGCTTAATGACATGTAAAGATGAGTTTGAACTGATTTTCATCAACCACAGTGAAGATAGAATTTAGTGCCTTTGAATTTGCCAGAGACGCCTCGAGGTCATCAGGAGTCAAAGTAGATTTGTCTTCGAGTTTCTGCTCCCTTTAACTTGACTCTCATTCTTTTGCCTTAGAGCTTGTATTAGCATCTTTAGTAGGGTGATTCCACTCATTTTCAACATAGTACCACGCAAGTTCATCCAGTGAGTTGATGAAAACTCTCATGCGTGCCTTCCAATTATTGTAGTTGTTGCCTTCCAGCAGAGGTGGCTGAGACACCAAAGCTCCTTCTTTGGTTGCCATGGTAAAATCGGATCACACTTTCCTTTCAACAACAAAGGGAATAATAAGTGACCAAGTTCTGATACCAAATGAAATTTGGTTTTACCGGATTCTCTTAATTATTACTAGTATATTCCAACATAAACTATCTAACCAAGTATGTATTAAATTAAAGCATTAAAGACACAGCACTTGGTTACACAGTTCGGTGAAATCCACCTACATCTGTGGGGCCTGACCCAGTTCAGAATGAATCCACTAAGTAGAAAGATATAGTCCAAAGTACACCATACAAAATACTTATCTTTACTAATCAAACGTGTGAATTCTGCTAGCTCCCCTAGCTACCGATCCACCTTGATCAGACTCCCTTTGACCTTGAAACTCATTGATGCTGGATCTCCTCCTCCCGAGGAATTAAGGTATACGATTATGAACTTTGAACAGCAGGTCACGTATGTTGGAATAAAGAATTCCGGCTCTTTGCAATTCTCTCGAAAGAATGGAAATCTATGTGATGATTTTCTATGTTTAATTCATGTATTGAATGCAGCCGTGATGCCCCCTTTTAAAGCTATGAGCATATCGGAACTCTCCATGATTATCTCCATAATATTCTTATTCCTCAAATAGCTTCTTGAAGCATATAAAAATCCCATAAATAAAGAGATTTTCCTTGTCACAATATCTTCCATATATTCGATAATCTCAATATCATATTTGTAAGGATTTCCATAAACCAACTATGTTTCTACACACGCCTAATATATAGCAGAATATTCAAATTTCCATAACTCACAAATACAATAATATTCTGTCTTTTCTGCGTAAGATCTGATTGGCGTATTTATGCTCATCCGCATATTTCAACATGAAAAGATTTTCATTTCCAAATGTGGTCACAAAATTGCCAATTAAAATATTCAATAAATATCTTTTGACTTTACAAAAGTAGTCTTTCTATTAAGTCAATAGTACATGTGCCCTCGATGTGACTAGTAGTTTGGAAATAAATCTGTTAGGATATAACTAGATTGGTTACACTGCGCATTGCGCGGTGAGCTGGATAACAAATTATAGAAACATTGTGGAACAGTAAAAGAGTTGTAATGGATGGTATAAATGTACGAATTATACATGTAATAGAGGAGTTTATTGCTTAAACGGGTGGGAGGTGAAGCCGTTCGACGGTTGAGAGTCCACCCCTTCGAGGGTTGAAGGTTTCACCCCTTTGGGGGTTGAAGGTTCCACCCCTTCAAGGGCTGGAGAATCAAGTGGTTGACGAAAGATTTGTCGGCTGCAGATCCACTCTTTCGAGTGGTGAAGAGCCACGCCGTTAAGGCTTGAAGGTGCACCTCTTCGAGGGGTGAAGATTCATCTCTTCGAGGGTTGAAGGGCGACCTCGTTAAGGGATGAAGGGTCATCCCTTCGAGGGTTGAAGGGCCACCCCTTCGAGGGCTGGGGACTTACCCCTTCGAGGGGTGAAGAACCACACCGTACAGGGCTAAACATGGGCCTTTTCGAGGGCTGAAGGATCCACCCTTTCGAAGGCTGAATAACCCACCTCTTCAAGGGCTGAAGGGTTCACACCTTAGAGGGCTAAAGGGTCCATCTCTTCGAGGCTTGAAGAATCGAAGAAAGGGGTGCTTCGAGGGTTGAAGAAAGGGGTTGATCTTAAGCCCTTGATGGGGTGCTTGTTCGATTCTTCAACCCTCGAAGAGATGGACCATTTAGCCCTCTAAGGTGTGAACCCTTCAGCCCTTGAAGAGGTGGGTTGTTCAGCCTTCGACCCATTCAAGGCCATAAGATCTTTTCGAGGGCACAAGACCCATTCGAGCCCACAAGACCCCTTCGAGGCCAGAAGACCCCTTGGAGGCCACAAGACCTCTTCGAGGGCATGATGCAGTGCCCTTTCGAGGCCACAGGACATAGCCCCTTCAAGGTCAAAAAACCCATTTGAGGCCAAAAGACTCATTTGCGGCCACAAGACCCATTCGAGGCCATAAGACCCATTCGAGTCCATGAAAGAACCCTCACCCATTCGAGGGCTAAAGTCTCACCCATTCGAGGGCTAAAGTCTCACCTATTCGAGGGCTCAAGTCTCACCCGTTCGAGGGCTCAACCCTCACCCGTTCGAGGGCTCAACCCTCACCCATTCGAGGGCTCAATCCTCACCTGTTCGAGGGCTCAACCCTCACCCATTTGAGGGCTCAACCCTCACCCGTTCGAGGGTTTAACCCTCACTCATTTGAGGGATCAACCCTCACCCATTCGAGGGTTTAACCCTCACCCATTCGAGGGCTCAAGTCTCACCCATTCGAAGGCTCAAGTCTCACCCATTCGAGGGCTGGGAGATGGACCCCTCGAAGGGGTGCCGAAAATGACATCATTTTCGTCGGCCACCTAGCAACACATGCTAGCCCACATAGAGGCGCTGCAACTTTTGACAAATGGGATTCACAAGAGGATAAAAGTGGTGCCCAAAATGATGTCATTTTGGGCAGCCACTTAAGAGGACATAGAAGGCCCCTTCAAGGGCACAAGACTCATTTAAGGCCACAAGACCTTTTGGCCTCAAGGGCACGACACACAGACCCATTCAAGGGCAACAGACCCATTCGAGGGCACAAGACCCCTTCGAGGGCACAAGACCCCTTCAAGGGCACAAGACCCCTTCGAGGGCACAAGACCCCTTCGAGGGAACAAGACCCCTTCGAGGGAACAAGACCCCTTCGAGGGAACAAGACCCCTTCGAGGCCACGATGCACTGCCCCTTCGAGGTCACGAAGCATATACCCATTCGAGGGCACGAAGCATAGACCCATTCGAGGGCATAAAGCACTGCCCCTTCAAGGGAATGATGCACTACCCCTTTGAGGGAACGATGCACTACCCCTTCAAGGCCACAAGACCCATTCGAGGCCACCAAACAACCCCTTCGAGGCTATGAAACAACCCCTTCAAGGCCACAAGACCCCTTCGAGGCCCGACGACCCGTTTGAGGGCATGATACACTGCCCCTTTGAGGGCATGAGACACAACCCCTTCGAGGCTACAAGACCGATTTGAGGCCACAAGAGTCCGTTGCAGCCACATGACCCATTCGAGGCCATAAGACCCATTCAAGGCCACAAGGCCCATTTGAGTCCTTAAGACCCCTTCGAGGACATGATGCACTTCCCCTTCGAGGATACGATGCACTGCCCCTTCGAGGCCATGATGCACTGCCCCTTTGAGGGCACGATGCACTGCCCCTTCGAGGGCACGATGCACAGACCCTTCGAGGCCACAAGACCCATTCGAGGCCCGGACACCCCTTCGAGGGCACGATGCACTGCCCCTTCGAGGCTCGAAGGGGTGATTCTTCACCCCTCGAAGGGGTGTTCATTCAGCCCTCGAAGGGGTGTTCATTCAACCCTCGAAGGGGTGTTCATTCAACCCTCGAAGGGGTGTTCCTTCACCCTTCAAAGGTGTCCCTTCACCTCTCGAATGGGTGGATCTTCAGCCCTCAAAGGGGTGTTTCTTCACCCCTCGGAAGGGTGGATCTTCACCCCTTGAAGGGGTGTTTCGTCACCCCTCGAAGGGGTCATTATTCACCCCTCGAAGGGGTTTTCCTTCACCCGTCAAAGGGGTGATTATTCACCCCTCGAAGGGATGGATCTCCAGCCCTCGAAGGGGTTTTCCTTCACCCCTCGAAGGGGTGGATCTCCAGCCCTCGAAGGGGTTTTTTTTCCACCTCTCGAATAGGTGGATCTCCAGCCCTTGAAGGGGTGTTTCTCCACCCCTCGAAGGGGTTTCCCTTTACCCCACAAAGGGGTGATTCTTCACCCCTCAAAGGGGTGTTCATTCAGACCTCGAAGGGGTGTTCCCTGAGCCCTCTAAGGGGTGTTCCTTCAGAATGTCTTTACTATTTTTCGATTTTGGGAACCTAATATATATTACCTTCTATTAAGTTATGGGTTCATTTTTAAAAAAAGGCAATCTATAGAATGAATCATTTTAAAAAAGGTAATATGTTTTTAGTTTCAATCGAGTTGAAGCTCTTTATTTACTTTTTAGATTAAAAGGGAATTTTGGTCATTTATGCTGACTTAATGGTTGAAAATGGTGGGTTAGTGCCATAAAAATTACTCTGGGACTCTTTGAACAAATACAGTAAGTCTGGAATATTTGACACTAACAATCATTGAAGTGAATCTTATCTAAGGGGGGGAGGATTCCCACTTGAAACAAATGTTCGGTACACTTAGAGGTTCGTGGATTGTTAATATTTTCCTCTATCTCTTCGACCTCTTCCAGTTTTATGCCAGCCGCCTTTTGGATATCCTTTATTAGTTCTTCTATTGGGTATTCTGTACAAATGACAGTGCCAGTCTGACATTGTTTCTTCATCGAAGGTTCAAAGGGGGCTTTTGAGGATGACCTAATGTCTCTCTGGCATTTTGAGGAAGATCTTTGGCTATTTTTCCTTAATGGAACCAGGTGCCGTTCAGGCTCTTTTACGGCAGGCTTTTGTGATTGAGTGGTAGAGCCACCGGTTGAGGGGGTAAATCCCTTTACTTTTAGTTCTGCTGACCAATCGAGAATCATGTCCAAAGCCTTTTTTGGTTGGGGAGTCCCATTCTCATTAACATTGACCTCATGCATCAAGTTGTGTGCAGCTTTAATAGAAATTTTGGAAGATGCTCTGTGCTAATCAAAGAGCAGGAAGGAATGCCGTGAAAAAGCAAATGGGCATGAAGGCTTACTTTGTGTGTGGTGATTTCTTCCTCAAACTCAGCAAAAAGCTGCTCCATTTCTGTTGATTGCACCTTCCAAGCTTCGATTTCCCCAGATAGTTTGGTGTTTTCTGATAAAAGAGATTCCACCAAAGAGGTATCTTCAGTTGAAGGGCTCACTCGAGGGCTTTGAGGGGCTAACATGGGTTCAGTGGTTGAAGGGGACTCCTCAGTAGCTGCTAATTTCCAAGCCAGTAATTCATCCTCAAGGATGGTCACTTTCTCTTTAGCTAACAAATGATGTTCGACAGCTGAACTTCTCTGGGCTGCCAATTTACAATTTTTGCCCATGCAACCGATCAAACTTCCTTCCACTAATGACAACCTGGTTGCAGCAGTAAGGCATGAATTCAAAGAACCAAATTTCAAAAAAAAATTCCAGCATCGTTTGTTCTGATTCTTTATCAGCATCATCAGAATGGTTGCCCTTTTCTAGAAAGTAGGATGATCCCTTGAAGGGAGGATGATCTCTAATTTGGCATAGTTTGATCTCTGGCTCAAGGTTGTGGAACTTGTCCTTCAACAAGTCTTTCTCTTGATTGCATTTACAAACATCTCGAAGTGCAATCAGCAGCTGTTTATTTGTGTCGTCTAGTTGTTTTTGGGCATCTGAAAGCTTTTTGCAAGTGATTTCAAGTGCCATTTTCATTTAATTGTACTATGAAAAACAATGGTAAAATCTAATAAGTGGATATTTGAATTCGTTCCGAAAAAATAAAATTTCAAAGTCAAACAGAGGGGGAAAATTTTCCTATGAGGGACGAAGCTTAGAACTATCCTCCTTTGTATGAAAGCAATCATTTCTTCCAAGTGAGTGATTAGGGAATCTTGTTGACGAGGGGTGCCTGCAACCTCTGTAAGGTTCTTTTATGCAGCTTGAATTTTATTTGCTGCAGCTTCAGCCGCTTTAGTCAGGGTGTTCTTTTCTGTCAACCATTCATGCTTCTCAGTCTCCCACAGTTCTTGTTTTTGGTCGACCATTTTTTGCTTGTTTAGGAGACATTCGTTTAGGCGCAAAATTTTGGTATCTTTTTTGTTGAGATCTTCACGAAGGCTTTCGTCGCCAATGGAAAGGAGGGATGCTATATTAATTGTCACTTCGTGGTAAACTCTACAAGCCTTGGTCAAACGAGTCAGCTGAGTTGGAGTAAATATGAAAACTTAGGAGAGAGAGAAAGAGATAGGAGAATGGAAAATAACCTTGGGATTGGAGGCAATTTTTGAAAGGTGATGCTTCAATTCTAATGTAGGTACTTCATCACTAGAAAAGGGAAAAGTTTGTGGTTGAATATGTTCACCAGGTTGAATTCTCGTAAGTGCCTTTCCGAGGTCTGGTCCAAGAACGGAGGCTTGATCTAAGATGGGAAACACTGGATTTGTGTGGGCGGAAGCCTGATGTGAAGGATCAAGTACCCCCACGGATTGAGTTTGATTGTGCTTCCATGGCCTATGCTTCTTTAAGTCCTTTGTGAAACCCACTGAAATTGGTAAAAGAAAAAGAGTTAGCTAATACTGATAAATTTAATAAGACAACGGATTTACCCCTGAAGATTCCAGTAATGATCAAATAATAACACAACAGGTTGTGTAACGATGATGTTGAGACAAGGATGGTTTCTAGGGTTTCCTAACATTTTATCCTCTGAGCTTGGAGGAGGGTAACAGGAAATTTTTGCGTTTGTAAGGAACCTCGTTATGTAAGGTTTGTCCCTGCCCGGAAACTGATTTTCACAGTTTTTTGAGATGGTATATTGGTTATAAGAATGAACCCCTCATTTTTCAGGAGCAGTAACAGAAGGATAAGATGCAGTCTTTTTAGCATATTGCATCGGGCTGGAATCCTTTGGAATGGGTATATTCTGGGTGGGTAGGAATTTCACCCCGAGTACTAATGGCTGACTCGCACGATTGTATTTGTTAGAGGCGGAACCCACGTCAGACCGAACCATGATACTATGGATGAAACAACTATAGAGAAGAGGAATGAAAGTACAACATACAAGTAGAATAGGGATGAAAGAACTTACTGATTACTGGATTAAAGTGATGGAAGTGGAGATTGGTCAGAGAAATACGGAAGGCAAATTTTGTAGGAAGAGCAAAGGAGAATAGGAAATATGGAGGTGCAGATGAGAGGTAAATATGGTGACTGAAGTGACTGATCATAATTTCTGCATTGGAAATATATGAAAAGTTATGGGAAGACGTTATCACCTGTTCGTCTTCTGAAAGTGCGGCGTTGGAGGGATAGTGACACACACGGTTGTATTAGTATGCACATATTATTTGGGAATGTTAAACAACGAATTGATTAGAAAATCATATTCTCCCTTGAATTTTGATTAATGTTAAAATTTTAAATTAGACCAAATCAATATAAAGTTTGTAATTAGTATTTTATAAGTACAAGAGGAATTGTGATTATTGATTCGGAAATCATGGATTATAAAGTTTCCTGTTTAAATTGAAAATTCCAAGAAATAAACATGCAATTTTTGGGTTTCATTAATTGGCTCATAAACTTTATGATTATAAATAATATGTTGTATAATAAATTTTTAATATTATTACTAAAACCTTTTATCTTTTTATTTTTGTAATTAAATCTCGTCTTTCCATAAGTATATGGAAAGACGGTGTTTCGCAATACTTTGCCCCTTTTTTGTCATCAGTAATATTTTTTGTTTATTATAATTTGTAATTATGTGGGCTCAACAGTAGACTTTCTTTACGGAAATTAAATTATTATTATATAAGAAATTCATGTGAGATATATATTTTAACAAAAGGAATTTGATTTGAGAAATACGGAAGGGAGATTTTATACGAAGATGTATGCAAAGGAGAATAGGAAATATGGAGGTTTAGATGAGAGTTTCATATGGTCACTGAAGTGACGGATCATGATTTCCGAATTGGGAATATAATAAAAAGTTATGGGAAGACGTAATCACCTCTTGGAAAGGAGATTAGGAAATATGGAGGTGCAGATGAGAGGTAAATATGGTGATTGAAGTGACAGATCATAATTTGTACATTGGAAATATAATAAAAAGTTATGGGAAGACGTGATCACCTCTTCGTCTTCTGCTCGGCGTTGGAGGAGCAGTGACATGCGCAGTTGTATTAGCAAGTGCATAGTATTTTGGAATCTTAAATGACAAATTGATTCCTTTAATTTTGATTAATGTTGAAATTGTAAATTACAACAAATCAATATAAAAATTGTAATTAGCACTCTATAAGTACAGGAGGAATTGTGATTATTAATTCAGAAACAAGGAATTATAAAGTTTCCTGTTCGAATTGGAAACTATAAGAAATAAACATAAAATTTTTGGGTTGCATTAATCAGGTCATAAACTTTATAATTACAATATGTTACACAATAAAATTTTTAATATTATTACTAAAATATTTTATCTTTTTTATTTTTCTAATTAAATTGCGTCTTTCCATAAGCATATGGAAAGGCAGTGTTTGTTACAATAAATCAGACTCCTGATTAGATTATGATTTATTATGATTAGAGTTCTTTCCTTATTAGACCTTGATTGTACTATCTGTATATTCAGATATCATAAATAATTTATTTGATTATGATAAATCATTGTATCATGGTATTAGAAGGCTGAAGACTCACCCCTTCGAGGGGTGAAGAACCACCCCTCCGAGGGATGAAGAACCACCCCTTCGAGGGGTGAAGGACCATCCCTTCGAGGGCTGAAGGACCACCCCTTCGAGGGCTGGAGATATATCTTTTCGAGGTCTGACGGTCCACCCCTTTGAGGCCTGACGACTCACCCCTTCGAGGGCTGAAGACCCACCACTTCGAGGGCTGAAGACCCACCACTTCGAGGGCTGAAGACCCACCCCTTCGAGGGCTGAAGACCCACCCCTTCGAGGGCTGAAGACCCACCCCTTCGAGGGCTGAAGACCCACCCCTTCGAGGGCTGAAGACCCACAAACTATTGAGAACAGTTCTAGATCTGGTCCAAGACAAACTACCCCTTCGAGGGCTGAAGACTCATCCCCTCGAGGGGTGAAGATCCACCCCTTGAAGGGGTGAAGATCCATCCCTTGGAGGGGTGAAGATCCACCCTTTGTAGGGGTGAAGACCCATTCCTTCGACGGGTGTAGAACACCCATTCGAGGGCTGAATATTGAACCCTTCAAAGGTTGAACATCCCACCTCTTCGAGGGCTGAAGGATCCACACCTTCGAGGACTGAAGGGTTAACCTCTTCGAGGTTTGAAGAATCATCCCTTCCAGGGGTGAAAATACACCCCTCTGAGGGCTGTACAAGAACCCTTTCGAGGGCTGAAGATTAACTCCTTCGATGGCTGAAGATGAGCCCCTTTGAGGGGTGAAGAACCATCCATTCGAGGCGTGAAGGTCCACCCCTTGTAGGGGTGAAGGTTCACCCCTTCGAGGGCTGAGAGCTGGATGCCTCGAGGGCTGACAGCTAGACTTCTTCGAGGGATAAGAGGAGGAGCCCTCGAGGGCTCAGAGCTGGACCCCTTCAAGGGTTGAGAGATGGACCCCTTTGAGGGCTGAAGACTCCACCTCTTTGAGGACTGAGAGCTGGAGTCATTCGAGGGCTAAGAACTGGTCCCCTCGAGGGTTGGACTTGGACCCCTCGAAGGGGTGGGCTCTCAAACCTCAAAGGGGTGATTGTTCTGCCATCGAAAAGGTGAGCCCCCAGGGTTCCAAGGGGTGAGTGTTTAGCCCTCGAAGGGGTGAGTCCTTAGCCCTTGAAGGGGTGAGTCCTTAGCCCTCGAAGGGGTGAACTGTCAACCCTCGAAGTGCCCTTCGGACCTTGAAGGGGTGATTATTGAGCTGTCGAAGGGGTGAGCCCCCAAGGGTCGAAGGTGTGACACTTGAGGCCTCGAAGGGGTGGGCTGTTATCCCTCAAAGGGGTGGACTCTCAACCCTAGAAGTGCTTATTCTGACCTCGAATGGGTAATTGTTCAGCCATCGAAAGGGTCTTGTGGCCTCGAAGGGGTCTTGTCGCCTCGGAGGGGTCTTATGGCCTCGCAGGGGTCTTGTGGCCTTGAAGGGGTAGTTTTGTGGCCTCAAAGGGGTATATGTTTTGTGGGCTCGAAGGGGTTGTGTCTCGTGTGCTCGAAGGGGTAGTGTCTCGAAGGGGTAGTGCCTCGTGGGCTCGAAGGGGTTTTTCTACTCTTTGCTCCAAGGAGTTGTTCATTCTGGGCTCGAAGGGGTAGTTCCGTGGCCTTGAAGGGGTAGTGCACCATGGCCTCGAAGGGGTAGTTTCTCATAGGCTCGAAGGGGTGTTGTCTAGTGCCATCGGAGGGGTAGTGACTCGTGGCCTCGATTGGGTCTTGTGGCCTCGAATGGGTCTTGTGGCCTCGATAGGGGAATCCTAAACCCTCGAAGGGGTGTTGTGGCCTCGAATGGGTCTTGTGGTCTCGATTGGGTCTTGTGGCCTCGAATGGGTCTTGTGGCCTCGAAGGGGCTATGCCTCGTGGCCTTGAAGGGGTTGTGCATCGTGCCCTCGAAGGGGTCTTATGGCTTAGAAAGGGTCTCGTGGGCTCGAATGGGTCTTGTGGCCTCAAAGGGGGCTTGTGGCCTCGAAGGGGTCTTGTGACCTCGAATGGGTCTTGCGGCCTCAAATGGGCTTTTCCTCGAAGGGGCAGTTCCTCGAAGGGGTAGTAAATCGTGTCTTCGAAGGGGTTTTGTGTTGTGGCCTCGAAGGGGGTCTTGTGGCCTCGAAGGGGTCTTGTGACCTCGAAGAGGTCTTATGGCCTCGAAGGGGTCTTGTGGCCTTGCATGGGTCTTCTGGCCTCGAAGGAGTTTTTTCTCGTGCCCTGGAAGGGGTAGTGAGTCATGGGCTCGAAGGGGGTAGTGTCTCGTGCACTCGAATGGGTCTTGTGGCCTCGAAGGGGCTGTGCCTCGTGGCCTCGAATGGGTAGTGCATCGTGCCCTCGAAGGGGTCTTCGGGCCTCTAAGGCATTTTGTGGCCTCGAAGGGGTTGTTTCGTGGGCTTGAAGGGGTCATGCATCGTTCCCTTGAAAGGGTAGTGGGTCGTGGCTTCAATAGGGGCACCCTAAACCCTCGAAGGGGTGTTGTGGCCTTGAAGGGGTCTTGTGCCCTTGAAGGGGTTATGTGTCGTGTGCTCAAAGGGGTAGTGTCTCGAATGGGTAGTGCATCGTTTGAGGGTTGGGAGGCCGATTTCTTGGAGGAATCAAGAGTTAACAAGAGGGGTGGAGACATGGAAAATGGAATCATCGCCAAAAAATGCCCTAAGTAAACTTTTGCTCAGATATTCTGACAATCACGATGTATCCTTTTGTAAAAAGTCTTCAAAACTATTTTGAAGATAAACTTTTGTAAATGATTACTATAGTTTCAGATTTGGGGAACCTAATACATATCCCCCCCCATTAATATGGGTTTAGTTAAAAAAAGAATTCATCCCTTTGGAAGCCAAGAATTCAAGTCCTTAAGGTTGAATGGGCACTTCTTCAACCCAACCAATTGATCTCGTGTATTTGAAACTTAACTTTGTTAGTGGGTTTTTTTCCATTCGGTACGTTTATATATAGCTCCATGAGCAAAAGCTCCCGTTATGATAAATCCTGCAATATGTTGGTTTTAAATATCACCTCTCGAATGGGTACTTTTCAAACATGTTCGTGGAAGGCTTCCCTTTTCGGACAGAAGACGATAAAAGACATAATCCCTTTGAAGGCCAATTAAGTACTTTTCGGAAGATACCTTTATGTGTTGAAGTTTCAGAGGGATTTGTTCAATTTAACTATGATTAGTTTAAAATTTAATATCTATTATTTTATCCCGGTTAAATTTGAAAGATACAATATTTATGCCTGGTTAACTTTCAGTATAAAATTGAAAATGGCATTGTCGACAAACTTGTAAAATTTTCCAAAAGTATACAACCGAGTAATGTATAATTCTGACAGTGACATAGTAATAAGTCTGACATTTGTTAAGCATGCAATAGTAACATGTTGAAAACATTTTGTACAACAGAACTGATAACAAATGAGTTGTTGCTGAATTCATCACAAGACAATGCTAGAACTTTTGTTTATTAACCTTAGAGGTCACTTGTACCACATGATATCTCAAAGATGTCATAGAGAGGGACATGCACAAAAGAAAAGGTCATTCGATTTCATAAACAATGCAAGAAATCATTTTTGTTGGTGTTAGCTCAATTTAGGTTTCTTCCCTGCTACTTTTAATAGCTGAGAGTCATCACTCTCGGATTGGGGAAAAAGGTTCTTTCTTGCCTTTGGTGAGGGTGGGCCACAATCTGTAGAGTCTGTGATTGAAGGAGAGCATGGATTATAATTTTTTTTAAAAGATAAAGAAATGTAATGATAAGGTAAAAGTATTATATCAGATTAAATGCAGTTATACCTTGAATAGTAAGTTGTGTCGCAGCAGATGGAGTTTGAATCTCCGAATGTGATTGGGCACCATTTTTTGGGCAATTGAACAGTTGAAACCTAGTCTTGCAAGCATTGTTTTTCAGCAAAGTCAAGCACAGTAAATCTTAGGGTAACCTGGCCATCCTTTAATTTGGAGATTTGAATTTGGACAACGTAGTCAACATTGTCAATGATAGAATGGAAACCCTCAATATATTCCTATGATAAAAATTATGTTATCTTTAAACTCAATGCATGGGTTTCCATGTCATAAATTCAAAGTTTTGATTGATATGTCAAAATAGAGAGCACTAACCTGTGTAACTCCATCAATAGCTTCTATTGCTGTCAATCCTAATAATCTCTCAGCAACTTCACCGAAAAAAGTAGCAGTGATAACACCACTGTCGTCGATAAGATATGCCTCAAAGCGACACCTACATGAATAACACATTTAAAATAAGAATAGGTGTAATCTAGTAAGTATGTAGTATTTAGATAAATACATATTTTGAAGACATTAAAAATATATAATGAAAGAAGCAGGTTGGTTGACAACCTTGGTCGAGCAAGCTGTTTCTCTAGACATGAATTACAGGTGAATTTATAATGCAACGAGGCACTCGTTGAACGAAAACATTTGACGCAGGCCATATAGTAAAAATTCTGAGAGATGTCCTTGAAAGATATTTTCACCTCTGAAGTCACCATCTATTTATGAAGAAAAATGTTCAGTTAGATAAAATGTTCACACGAAAGAAGGAAACACAATACTGGGAGAAAATGGGACATTATTTTTACCCTTTGAGTTGGTAGAATATAACCAACTGAAGTGTAGACAGTATCCGCAGTTGTTAGTGGCATTTTCCCCAAGGATTGGTTGAAGCTACTGATGGTATTCGTGATCTCCCCGTGGTGCTGTTTTGCCCTGCGAATTTAGTATAGTAATAAATGTAAACATTGGTTTAAATATTCCTATTATTACTATAATATCAAAAAACCAATCAATGGGAGAAAATAGTACCATTTCGTCAGTTCCAGAGATTGACTATCACTACCATTAATTAGAAGGGATGATCGGTAATATATTGATACCTCTATCTCTGAATAAAGCATAAGGGAAAATGTTAATGGAAGTTATTTGATAACGAAATGGAAGTTAGAAAGCGATGGGACATTGGTTTAACAAATATATAATACCTTAAAAGGAGTCAACCTTGAGTCGACGACAAATTAGTACGGGCAAGTCATCTACAGTGGCTTGCAATTGTTTACCCTCATTTTCAATAAATTATTGCCACATAGTGAACATCAAAGCTTGTAATCTGAACATGGATGAGAAACATTAAGGCAAATTGGGATGAAAAAGATAATCATATAATAATTTCCTAACAGATTCAATTTTTTCTTACTTGTCATCAACAAGGACAAATTTTTAAATTTTCTTCGGCCCGCTCGGTGTGTTGACAGTGCGAATTAGCAGTGCTTGAGCAACAATCCCTATATCATCTATAATTTTATACGATTAGTAAAGACGGAAAATATGTCTAGATTTAAAGTGAATATACGTATTGAGAAATGATTACCTATCAGTTGTTGAGGTTGATTGACATGTTCATGGATTCTGTCAAATGGTATATAGGAATGTTGAGCCAAAATGAAATCGGCGGAATTAGGCACTTCCTCAATAACCGTACTTGTGTCGATGACCCACTATATTGCTATATCGCCCTTCTTATATCTGAGATCAATTTCTCTTATGTTTGCATTCAAAATCTTGTACTTGTTATAAACCTGAATTCTTTGACTCATGGTTTCACATGCTTTGTTAAACATTATCCCTTCCACTTTAGTTCCCTATATTATGAGTAAATCTATCAATATAAGAAACGATAATATTATAAAGTATTATATGAAAACAAAAATATAATTACCTTTTCATCAGAGAAAATAAATTTCTGGACCTTGTAGGACTCCTTTGGCTTTGAAGCACAGCGAATTTTTCATCTACTGTAACGACTCTGACCCAAGGACGATCAGTATTGTGCAGGTTATCAATACTTTTTTCTGATGCCATTATGTCTACATCACATATAATGACATCTCTGAGTGTATCAATATTTTAGTAAACATTTCGAATATTTTAGCATAATATTTTGAAACTGTGTAATAACATTGAAAAAGGAAAAACAGATAAGCGAAGGAGATTGAATATTGGTTACCAGGATGGTATGTTTACAGCAGCATGTGTGTTTTTTTTCTTCCTTTTGTTATTACTTGAGATTAGCTGAGAAGACGATAATTATGATGAGGATGACAGAAGGGATATAAGGTAAATATATATAGAGAATGTATTATAAATAAATATTTAATAATATTTTGCAATATATATATATATAAATATATATATATTTATATTATTATTATTACATTAGAAAATATTATTAATGAAAATAATAAGAAGATAAGAAGAAAGAACATATGAAATTGTGCAAATCATGAGTAGAAGGTGGAACAGAGGTATATTAACAAGGTACCATACTGACTACAGACGGTATAAATGATGAGAAGAAGTTGGAACATTTTTTTAAAAAAGAGTCTTATATAATAATAAGACAATGACATAAGAAGAAAAAGTATAGGAAATTGTGTTAATGATGAGGAGAAGGCAGAATAATAGTACACTGAAATCCAGGAAAAATTGTTATCTTTTTTTTGGTTATCTAAAATAAAAAGAGGATTTTTTTTATTAGAAGCCATCCTTAGATGGGGGAAATTCTATTAGGCCTTCCCTAGCCGAAAAATTAGACAGAAAAAAACAGCCGAAGCAATAGTAGGATTTACATGAATGCTCAATGGCTAGCAGGGCAACGCTTGTTGCCCCCAAAAAGAATGGAGAAAAATACATATTAGCAACAAAGTCAGAGGAGAGGCCTCTTTATCTATGGTGGAAAGGATCGAAACTTATTAGTGAGTCCAAGAAGAAAACACAAGGCAGTCGAAACCCTCTCCACATAAATAAAGAGCTAGCCTCCACATAGTAGCCTGAAGTTGAAAAGAAAAACCTAATCTAGCTGCTTGCAGAAGGAGAGGGATGGACAGTAGTATCCACCCTTAGCATCATGAGTAACCGAAATCATCTATGTCCGAATCCCACCACAACAGGGACCCTATTTGCTGGAAGCCTGATATCAACATGTAATCTGCAAGAGAATAAAATTGTTCCTGAGTAGCATCCGAACTAGGAGGCAATCCGCAAAGAAGGAGTATTCATTTGGTCTAGCCTAACTAATCCCTGGACTCGGTTAGGCAGCAAAGAGAAATGTGGAAAAGCCAAATTACATTTTTGTGACAAGCAAGTTTTTGCCAATAGATGAGCAACCTGATTGGCTTCCCTAAATATGTGCATAATGTGTATATCTCCCAAGGAAAAATGAATGTCATCTGCTAAATCAAACAAATTCCAGGGGGATCTTAATGGATCATTAGCATATAGCACAGCATTAAGGCAGTCTGATTCTATGCATACAGTGGACAGAGAAGTGGAAAATTGAATAGCAAATGAGATAGCTTTTAACTCAGCTTCTAGGGGAGAATTTGCATTAGTAAATGAGGTATAAGCTTCCTTAAAACTCCCTCTACAGTCTCTAATGATCATGCTAAGGCCACACTTATTCGTCTTATAGCACCAGGCAGCATCCACATTTACTTTAAAACCAGTTGTTGGTCTGACCCATGCAATTTTCCAGATTTTAGGCTTTGGGGGTCTCTTAATGAGAGGCAAGTAGGAGTGGTTTGCAATACTGAGATCAAGTGGAGATTCTATATATACTGGTTTAGCAGAGAATGAGTAGAAAATTTGATCTCTAATCTGCTGAAGCACTATGGAAGATGAGGGCTTAACTGAATCAAAAATAAATCTGTTCCTCATCTTCCATAAATTCCAGAATGTATAGATTGCTGCAGTTATCACAGTAATGGAGTGTAATTTAGATAGGGTGGGGAGGGATAAGTAAGCAGATAATCTATCCCACACAGAGTGAAAATCCCTGTCCCTAATTCCCATGAACTGATGTATGGTTTTCCAAACACTTAAGGAGAACTCACAGGAGTTAAAGAAATGATCTAGATCATCCTCATGTAAATTACACATATAGCATTTAGAGGCCAAACTGATTCTGAGCTTTTTAAGAGTATTATCAAAAGGGAGAAGAGAGTTTGTCACTTTCCACATAAACACAGATATTTTTTTCCTCAAATCTAGAGTTCCAGAAATGAATTGGAGATGCATACTGACCTGAGTTGTTACACAGTAACAGATAAGTGGCTTTGAATGAAAAATTACCATCAGTACCTTGCTTCCAAAATAAAAGAGGATCAAAAGATGAATGATTATGATGATGACAAAGGTAGAGGAGGAAAGTAAATATATGTGCACAACTGTATTGCAAATAAACATGTAATAATATTTTCAAATACATACACACACACATATATAGATTCTTATATAATAATATTATAGTAGAAAATACGATAAACAAATAAGGAGATAAGAAGGAAGAGTATATAAAATTGTCCAAACGATGAGTAGAAGGTGGACCACGGGTATAATGACAAGAAGGTAGTATAATGAGTACATGTTAATCATGAGAAGAAGGTGGAAAAGTAGTCAAAAAAAGATTCTTATATAATAATAAGATAAAGACATGGGAAGGGAAAATATAGAGAATTGTGGTAATGATGACGAGAAGGCAGAAGGTGCAAATGATGAGAACAAGGTGGAACAATATTTGAAGAAAGATTCTTATATATAATAATAAGAAAAGGACATAGGAAGGAAAAATATAGGGAATTGTGTTAATGCTGAGGAGAAGGCAGAACAATTGTGCATTGGAGGCGAGAAAAGATTTCGGTGAACAAAGACTTTTAAGATAAGGAGAAACAGTATTAGGTTGTACTTATCTATATATATAAAATAAGAAAATATAAAATAAGAAAATAAGATGGAGAAGTAAGAAAATTGTGCAAATGATGAGAAGCAGAGGGGAACACGACAACACGGTATCCGATGAAACATTCCGATCAACAATCCGTCTTAAGAGACGGTAAAATAGTAATATACTGTACCTTATTTGACTGATGTGTTGACTTTAGAGGTAAAAGCTTCCATTGCAGGTTTGATAGGGGATTTTTTAGAAGTAAACGCTGCCATTGGAAGTTGGAAAGGTAAAAATTGCAGTGGAGGTTTGAGGGTAGAATACTCAACCCGTTTGAGGGAAGAAAATTCCATCCCTTCGATGGGCGACATGTAGACCCCTTCGAGGCCAGGAGAGTTGATCTCTTTGACGCTCGACAGGTCGACCCCTTCTAGGACAGGAAACCACATATTCCTTCGATGGCGAACAGCTCAATTCCTTCGGCAGCAGAAAACTCTTTCTCTTCGAGGGTCAACAGGTTGACTCCTTCGAGGGCGAACAGCTAAACCCCTTGGATGGAAGAACACTCCATCTCTTTGAGGGTCAATAACTGTACCTCTTTGAGGACAGAAGGGTCCAAGTCGTCGAAGAGAGAAAATTCAACCCGTCGAATGGGTGATAAAAACGACGTCCTTTTGGTTGACCACCTGCCAGGACATGCAAAGGTTAAAATAATTTAAATATTATATTATTACAATTGATAATGTGAACAACTATTAAACACATACCTTTAATATAGGTGTAATGACATGTATATAACAAGATCTGTATTGCATTTATATTGGAAAATAATCTCTAAATATGAAATCTGCACATGAATAATAACCACACAGAAGTAAGATGTATAAATAATTTAAACCTTTACAATGTTCATAAAGAAATCTGTACAAAATGAAATAAGGAAGTACCTGCAACTTAAAAAATGAGGGAACTCCAAAATATGCAGCAGAATAAGGCAAAATGTTGCAGATCCTAAACAGGGAGTACAGTATGAGGAAAAATAGGATAACTATTGCTCCTGGAAAATCTCCTTGTAAACTATATTTTTAGTTTTATTATTTATTTGTGCTCCTTCAAATTTCGGAGGTGTCAACAGAACCTTAATAGATTCATAAGTTTTTACTCGGGATAAAGCAACGTACAACTGACCATGGGAAAACACGGGCTGCTCTAAATATAGTCCAACAAAATTTAATGTCTAGCCTTGAGACTTATTGATTGTCATAGCAAAACAGAGTCTTACTAGGAATTGAAATCTTTTAAATGGTATGGAGGTCTTAATACTTTGGTCACAAATGATTGGTATACTAGGAATGATGACCTGTTTGCCCTTATAAAGACCAAAAGCTATCTCACCCCTAATGGTTGATTGACACAACTCACGAAAATTAATCGCGTTGCGTTACATAATCCCTCAGTTGGATTTAAGTTACGTATGAGCATGATAGGACAATTTGGTTTTAACAGTAATTTATGGGGTGGGAGACCCTTTGGATGAAGTGTTTTAAGAAAATCCTCGTGATCACTCTTATTGTTTTCACCCAAAGTTGTATCTGTACTAATATATAATCTCAGAGTGCTGGGAAAAGCATCAATCAAAATGTTATTTATTCTGTCAACAGTAGCATTTGTTGCAGCCAAAATGCACCTTCCTATCATATCTAATGGGTTGACTACATATGCAGTTAAATCTGTGAAGACACACTGAATTAACCTGTAAAAATTTCAAATTCTGTGAATGTCTCCATTAATAATCGATTCATTATGTACAAGGGTTGTGGAAAAAGGATAAAAATGTTTTACCTTTGGATGGATGCTTCTTTCCCAATATATGGGATAACAATGTGACCTGGCAATTCGATCTCCTCATTGTAATCAATATACTCTGTCCCTTCACCTATACGTAATAAAAAGGAACAAAATTGAGGATCATTTAAGGCCCTCATGTTTTGTTGAAGGTGGAACTTTTCCAATTTCGGCCATAAATAAGAATATACAATGGATGCTTGAACTGTTCCATCTCTTGATGCACCTGGTATAACAGGTAAAGTTTGTCTAAAATCTCCTCCTAAGACAACAGCCTTACCACCAAATGGAATATCAGTATCCATGAGATCCTTTAGTAACATATCCAAAGCTTCCAATGATTAGCGTTTTGCCATTGTGGCCTCATCCCAAACAATCAACTTAGCCTGTATTATTAACTTTGCTAAACCACACTATTTTCTCAATTAACAAACTTCGGTGTCAGAACAATCAAATGGAAACTTAAAATGGGAGTGTGCAGTCCTTCCTCCAGGCAACACAGAAGCAGCTACTCCAGAGGATGCAGCAGCCAGTGCAATATGACCTTCAGACTGCAAGGTTGCAAGCAAAGCTCTATACAAAAATGTTTTCCCTGTACCACCAGGCCCATCAATAAAGAAAGATTTTCCACTATCACTCATAGCACTTTGAATGATTCGATCGTATACCATCTTTTGCTCAACATTTAATTGATCGTGCAGCAGTAATTCTTCATCCAAAATTTGAATATTCCTCTCACTGATTATTTCTCGTGTTAAAATCTCGTCAGATGATACATCAGTAATATTATCTATCAAACCATACTGTTTAATATCTCTACCCATTTCAGTTCTTTTGCATTAGGGTCACATCATTCATTTTAAAGAAGCATGTAAGTGTAGTTCTACTCAGAAACTCATTTGCAGCAATTGACTGAAGATCGGCATTCTTGTGAAATGTAATATATTGCTGGCCTGGTAAGTGGACTTAAATAGAGTAAATAGCAGGCTGCATATGGTTTAACTTGAAAACGTATATTCTCCAAGTTGCTTCAGATGGGCCAATCCAACGGCCACCACTCTGCAATGCAAAGCCAATTCGGTCACTGCCCTTGAAAATATATTTGTGAACATACTTGATGAGCCAAATAGTTGAGCAAATCTCCACATTTATATGGCACTCATATGTTGCGGATACCTATTATAGCCAACAACCCACTTTTTTCCCAGAGCATGTTTTTTTATGGTAACTGTTCGACCATTATCTCTTTTTCTATATAGTGGATAACCATCTTCTGCATGACATGTTGGCTGTGTAAATGGCTTAGGGAATCCAAATTTACACTTACCGTTCCTCATGCAGGGGCTTTTAGGATTCAATCTACCGCATGGTCCATGCATTATATTTTTGCTGACTATACTAAAAAGATATGATTCTTTGTCTGGATCCGGAAACTCGGCACAAACAATTTTATCATAAGAATCGGGCCCCAAAGGTTTACAACCAGGTTGTAGAATAATTAACATATGGCAATGAGGCAGACCTCTTTTTTGGTACTCAATAACGTACAACAAAGATTGCACAACCCCAAAAATTCCCTTCTGAATAATGTCATCCTTCAGTTCAAAAACCTTAGCACAGAAAATTCTTGCAAGTAAATCTGGCCTATCATTTGCAGCCTCACCAAAACGAAGGTTTTCTTGAATCTCTGCCTAATACGGATTACAAGTGATGGTCAGAAATATATCAGGCTTACCAAATTTTTTAACGATGGCCATGGCATCAAGATACCTACGACGCATATCTCTAGGACCACCTATAAATGAAGTTGGAAGTACCACCCGACGACCAAGTGTGGATCCATCTGCTAAACCAATATACATACCGTCCATAAGACCTTGTGCCATTTCAGTTCGAAACTGCCTGATGAGACGTCAAATGCATGTATTTTCCAAAGCATTTAACATCACTTTTGTCATATTTCTGTTGTAAGATTGCTAGATTTACATAGGTTTACACGATAAGGGGTTTAGATGATCATTTTTGGTTTTTATATCTAAATCCTTCATTTTGTAACCTATGTTTAGTCTAATGGATTTTTTTGTCCTTACGAGCATCTAGATTCCTTTTTGTAAGCTTAATTTGTAGATTGCTCATGAGCACTTAGAAGTGGTTTAGTGAAGGCCATTCTAAAGGATGGTAGAAGATGGAAGGTCACTCATAAAGTGGTAGAAGATAAAGTAAAGAAAGGAGAGCAAAGCAAAGGGTGAAGAATGACCTATGTTTTGAAGCAGAGTTCTGAGAATTTTCCGAGAGAAATCAGCCTCCAATAGTGGTACCATTGGATTCCTCTTCTCGATTACTATAAAATCGACTACAAGAACTCCCAAAATGGATCAACGGTTCACCCGTGGGAAGCAAAACAAGAAGCCGCGGGCGAGGCCATTTCTGAATTTGGGCTGAGGCCTCCGCCGCCCGGGCGACACCTGCTGCGTTTTGACCTTCTTTTTGACCAACTTGGGCTATAAATAGCCCCCCCCTTCTTCCCCATTTTCCTAAGCCCGACTTGGGGGCTCCAAAACCCTAGTTTTTCACCATTTTTCTTCCATTTCTTCTTCTTTCTTTGTAGATCTTTGTTCTATGTTATGGGTTTTGATTATCTAGCTTAGTTTTATCTTTGGAGCAATGGATTGAAGCCTCCATATCTATGTAGTAAGAACCATATCTATCTATTTTAGTGCTTTTGCTATTGTGCATTTATTGAGCTTTGAATGTGAATTGTTAATTGCATTGATGTTGTTGGAAGCTTAAGTATATGAATTGCTTGTATGATTACTTGTTAGGGTTGGGAGAAATTAGCTAATTCTCCCCTCTTTTAATGTGGAATCCAAGAGCATGAGTTAGAGCTTCTTAAATGATGTTGGTGTGTTGATAATTGCTAGATGAATGTGATGATGTTAAGCTCGTTGTCATGTTTGTTTTAGGTAGCAAATGATAGAAGTCTATGAATGTCGATCGTTCTTGACTAATCTTGTGTAAATGCATGAATTGGTTAAATGCTTAGATACTGTGTAGTATTTATAAGTGTTGCCAAGCTTGTTGATTCTTCGTGCTAAATGCCATCAATGGGATACTCTTAGTCCTAAGGGATTCATTGGTGAGGTTTGACAAGTTATGTCGAATTCACTCTTGCAAACTACTACCTAAGAAGGATAGAAAATTTATCTTCACAACAAGTAGTTGAAGTATTGAGTAGATTGTTTCACTTATTCTTGAAGCATTTGTTATTTAGTATTCATGTGTTCTTAATGCTATGTTTTGCTTCATTTATGCCATGGGAGGTTTGAGAATAGGAAGTGTTTGCATGATTGAAGTGTTAGGGTGTTAGGAAAGTGACGAATTCCTTAGCTCCTTTGCATGAAAGTCTAAGAACATGAACTTAGAACTTCTCGAGTATAATGTGTGGTGATTCTTGCTAGATAATTATGTTAATGTGGATTGTTCTCATACTTATCCTATAGATGCAATGCAAGGTTGAACCTTGAATGTGGTTTGTTCTAGGTTTAGCCTAATGAATGATATGTTTAGTTAAATGGCTATGTCTTTGGTAGAAGGCTTGTCGTTGTCAAATCTATGGTCCTTCGTTATAATGCCATTGATAAGATACCCCTATGGCCGTTGCTTGTCTAGGGTGATCATCAATGAGGTTTACAAATGGTCGTTGTTTGTCTTTGTAAATTACTATTAAGAATGAATGAATGTTAATCTTCCATTGGCATTCCCCATAGGTAACAAATGTGATAGGATGAGTGAATGGTTCAATGATCTATATTAGGTTTGGAAGTGGATATCTATTGCCCCCAATGCTTTGTCTTTTGTAGTTTTAAAACCCTTTTTCTTAGTTTTGTTTGATGATTAGCATAGTTACTTGACCTTTCTAGTTATCTTGTCTTTTAACTTTCATAGCTTAGGATCACCAAACAACCAAACCCCCCTTTTTACTCGCTTTTATATGTGTACATATATCTACTTCTAGCCTAATATCAACCTTTTGTGCCTAAACGCTAAGGAAGATCCCTCTTCTTTGTGGACGACCCCGACTTGCCGCTATCTACTTAGTTGTAGATAGTAATCATTTAGGGCTTATAAATATTAACTTTGAGAGGTACGTCGACAGCCTCCCACTGCCCCTGCTTGTCCCTCAGAAATTCCAGCTGGCTGGTTTCTATTTTAATGTAAGCATCAACAACAAATTGATGTAACAGGCATCCAACATGTAAAAACATCGATTCATCATCTGACCTCATTTGTAATTTATAGCAGTAGTACTCCCTTGCAGTAACTGCATCCTTGTTTTTTTCCCATCTCTGACAGCTGTAAGGAGAATAAAACATAAACATGTAGTAATCTGAATTGTGAAAAAATTAAAAGAGCACAACTACTGAATTTAAAAGTTGACTACAGACCTTTACTCTCAGAATCTATCAGTGATTCAGGACAATCAAACATCATCATTTCACCTCCAGACTCTTCACAGACCATATGCCTCATCCTCATCCTTTTAATATTCAAATGCCAACTAGATTGGTCGTTCGGAAAAATTAAAGGATATTGCATTGGATCATAACATCCATAATAATGTCTGATGTTATAAGTTTTACCATCAGTGTTGTAAACTTGTACAGGTACAGTCCTTACTGCATCTTCCTTGAATGGTTCAACAAATATACTACCAACCTGTGACACTATTGGAATGTTGTATCACCTCTGATCAAATTTTGGATCTGTATTTAGAACAATAGTCTTGGTCTTGATGCTGTCAATATTCTTCAATTGCTTAAAGAACTGACAATACGGATTATTTCTCAATATATCCATCAACAATTTCATCGTTGGCTCATCGAATTTGTAAGCACAGCCAGATCCCATTCTCTTTTCGAACTCAAAGTCTGTGTCAAAGAAATACAGCTGAACACCAGCAGGTTCAACTCCCTCAGAACCTTTCAAAGGCTTCAGATAGTGATGAATTTTACCATGGACTTTGAAGTTATAAATTCTGGCAGAATTAGCAGTTAAGTTGCGATCATAACCTGCACTCAAAGTTGTAAATGCTAAGTTATTGTTGTAGGTCAGAACATTCTTCCTGAAATGAATAGACTGTAGTGTGATGCCAACAAAAGAGCTTTTAATTGGTCTGGCATTGGCACATATGACAAGTAAATTTCCCCTCCAAAACAACAGAATAAATTTGAATCTCCCTTAAAAATCTTTGCCTTGCAATGAACGCAATCAGTCATTACAGGTAATGTCCTTGCAGAGGTGGGAATATCATCTCGGAGAGCAATATTTTTATACTCTCTCTTTTTCAGTGGACCTGAAGAAAAAACAAATTAAATATACCACAAATAACCATCAGGAAGTTAAACCTCATCTATGAAAAGATGTATTTTACGTACGTAAAATTTTTATTCCTGACATGAATATATATAGTACAATAAGGTGATAGAATAGAAGTATAACTCTATCTTAAATAACATGGGTTATTTAGAATCAATTATAATCTAATCAGAAATATAATGGTTTATTTAGAATCAATGATAATGTAATGACAAATATTATTTATTTTTAACATAATCTGTCTGGTTTACTGCAATTGTGAATTGAATAAAGATATAATTTAATTTATTCATGACACATACAAATACCCACTATTTTACAGAAGAGTATGACATTTGAATATCAAGCATTTAATGACACGTAAAATCCGACAGACAGCTAAAAAAAATATCTGTAAACATGAAAATAGCATTTATGATAAAACCAAGAAAAACAAACCTGCAGAGGTAGAAGGTACATTTCCATCCCTTGCAATATGATGAATAACAACACTGATAATTGGCAAGTGACTATGAGAGGAGGAACACTCTGCTTGGTGCACATGGCCAGAAATATCAAGTGTAGAATTTCCTTGTATGAAACCATCGCAGAAAATAAAGAGATGATATATTAGAAGTTGGAATATACAGTAAGCAAAATGCTATATATACAAACAAAGAACAATGAATGATACACAAATATATATACACCTGCAGAGGTGGTGTTAACAAAATGAACAGACGAAGAAGAAGATACTTTGTGGTGAGCATCAGCATAAATATTTGCTGAAATATTTTCCTCGTGAAGATGTAACAGAATTTGAGAACGAACCATATGCTACGGAGAAAAATGTAGAGTAAGTATGTAGGAGAAAAACATAGATAAATGGATCATACCAATCGGTGTGAATGAATTTATGTATATATAAGAGTCAAATAAGCTTGATCTTGGCCAAATAAGGGCAGAGAGAGAAACCAAAATGTCTGACAAAACATAATGCTGCAAAGCCAGGCACAAAAAAAATACAATGAACATGTAAAGACGGACTCACCCGTGGAGCGAGCTCAGAGATTTCGAATTTGCTGGACACTCAAATCACTTGACTCAACGATTAATAAATCATCATGAGGAGCCACTAATCCTGCTGATTCTACATTGCCATAACTACTGTTATTCATGAAATTCCTCGATGGGAGTGCATCATGAAATTCCTATACAATATCTATAAATAAATAGATATAGTTTAAAATTCTAGACACACACCTGGCACTGGCTGTTCATGGGATTTTTCAGATGAACGTCTTACTACAACCTCCTCTCTTTTTCGTTGGAGCATTAGTATTTTTTTTCCGGTAGGGATCTCACTATAAGCCTTTCTTCTTTTTCTTTTAGAAATTCCATGGTCAATAGCTGATGGATCTCCTGCAACTTGTTGAATTTCAGCCCCTGTACGAAACAATTTAGTTCATTTAATTCTGATATGAATGTCAATGATTACCGCTGGTGCATATATATGTGACAGTGGTAAACCAAAACATCCCCTGCACAATGACCAATCGGTAAAATAAAATAATAGAAAATAGAGCTGATCAGGAAAGTACGCAATGACGATATCAGCAGTAATTATAACACTGGCGCTAATAGTGGGAGGAAAAAATAAGGACCCAAAACACATACCAATATCATTCACCATTGAACCCTCGACTGATTTAAAAGAACGTTTTAAAGCATTCTGCTCCCTTCGCCGCTACAACAATTGTCCCTTTGCCTCAGGTGATAATTCAGCATAAGCCTTCTTCCTTTCAGCATTTATGTTTAATCGATGAACATCCTTCATTGATATATTTCTAGATTTTATAAGGGAAAAAATCTGAATGTTATATAAATCTGGCCAAAGACCCAAAATTCAAAAACCCAGAAACATTCATGGGGAGAAGAACAAAACACACGATTTCAAAACAGTAGGATTCAAAATTGCGAGAAAAGAGTTTAGATTAGGAGATGTTAGAACAAATCATATTTCTAATTACATTATAATAATTTATTCTAGAAGAAGATAGGTCATGTTGACTAAGCAATATTTATAATATTTTCTTTTAGCATATTTTATTTATTCGTCCACCCCTTGCACGACAGAAGACCGAACCCGTCCAACACTGAACACTGAACCCTTCGAAGCCTGAACACCCCTTCGAGGGCTGAATGGGTGGCCAAAACGGCATCGTTTTAGGAGGCCACTTGAGAGCACACGGTCGGCCTCACCCATTCGAGGGAACGATGCACTACCCCTTCGAAGGGGTCTTGTGGCCTCAAATGGGTCTTGTGGCCTCGATGGGGTCTTGGGGCCTCGAATGGGTCTTGTGGCCTCAAAGGGGTCTTGTGGCCTCGATAGGGTCTTGTGGCCTCGAAAGGGTCTTGTGGCCTCGAATCGTTCTTGTGCCCTCGAAGGGGCTGTGCCTCGTGCGCTCGAAGGGGCAGTGCATTGTGCCCTCGAATGGGTCATATGGGCTCGAACGGGTCTTGTGGCCTCGAACGGGTCTTGTGGCCTCGAAGGGGTCTTTTGGCCTCGAAGGAGTCATGTGGACTCGAATGGGTCTTGTGGCCTCGAAGGGCCTGTTCCTCGAAGGGGCAGTCAATCGTGTCTTCCGAGGGGTTTTGTCTCGTGGCCTCGAAGGGGTAGTACCCTCGAAGTCTTGTGACCTCAAAGGGGTCTTGTGGCCTCGAAGGGGTCTTGTGTCCTCGAAGGGGTCTTGTGGCCTCGAAGGGTTCTTCTGACCTCGAATGGGTCTTGTGACCTTAAAGGGGTCCGGTGGCCTCGAAGGGGGCTTATGGCCTTAAAGGGGTCTTGTGGACTCGAATCAGTCTACTGGCCTTGAAGGGGCTGTGCCTCGTGCCCTCGAACGGGGAATGTATCATGCCCTCGAAAGGGTCTTGTGGCCTCGAAGGGGTCGTTTCGTGGCCTCGAAGGGGTAGTGCATCATTCCCTCGAAGGGGCAGTGCATCGTGGCCTCGATAGGGGCACCCTAAACCCTCGAAGGGGTGTTGTGGCCTCATAGGGGTCTTGTGCCCTCGAAGGGGTTGTGTCTCGTGTGCTTGAAGGGGTAGTGCCTCGTGGACTCGAAGGGGTTTTTTTAATTCTTGGCTCCAAGGAGTTGTTTATTCTGGGCTCCAAGGGATGATGGCCTCGAAGGGGTAGTTCCGTGGGCTCGAAGGGGTAGTGCCTCGTGGGCTCGAAGGGGTTCTGTTTCGTGTCCTTGAAGGGGTAGTGACTCGTGGGCTCGAAGGGGGTAGTGTCTCATGCGCTCAAATGGGTCTTGTGGCCTCAAAGGGGCTGTGCCTCGTGGCCTTGAATGGGCAGTGCATCATGCCCTCGAAGGGGTCTTGAGGCCTCGAAGGGGTCCTGTGGCCTCGAAGAGGTCTTATGTTGCCGAAGGGGTGCCCAAAATGACATCGTTTTCATCGGCCACCTGGCAGCACATGCTGGCCTACATGGAGGCGCAGCAACTTTTGACAAATGGGATTCACAAGAGGACAAAAGTGGTGGCCAAAATGACATCGTTTTGGGCGGCCACTTGAGAGCACATATAAGGGCACACGCTTAGCTCCGCTGGGAAATGACCACTATGCCCATGATGATGGTTGACACAAGCATGCCGTTTCAAAGTATTCCTTTTATATAGTACACCAGATGATAAGCATTTGCTGCTACAAAATTTCTCATTATATGTGGGGTTAAACAGGCGTGTTTGCAAGAGGATGCCTCCATGGATCTAACTCGTCTGGTAGCAATTCCAACTGTTGCACCAATACTCCGTTTGTTATTATGAAATTTATTAAATTAACGAACTTGAGCAACAACGTAATTGATTGTATTTGTACCTCTATGGCCTATATGCTCAGGAAATGCTCTTGTACCAACAAAGATTAGTTTTTCTTAATGTAGATATTTTATAAAATTCACCATATATAGCAGTTGAATTTCCCAAGTGCTTAAGTTATTTCTAAACTAGGAGATGCCTTTATAATGTTCTTCAAAGTTAATTTGAAAATGTAAGCATGCACTATCTAGGTTTTTAGGACTTTCGTAATTGTAATCGAAGTCCACAATTTTATTTACAAGCATTGATTTGATGTGCTTCTCAACATTTTGAAGTGATTGTCCATTTTTTCAAGGCGGAGTAGTGAGTTTTTATTTCATTTCAAATCAAAAATTTATCGCTTTCAGTAACATGTGCTTTTAGATTTAATCGGTTGAGCACAAGCAAAGAAGATAATGATTTGTGCAATTTGTGTTGTGCACTTACCTTATTACTCATTTTACATTTCATGCCAATTTCTGTATTGGCTTCTCTTGCGGATGCATTTATTGTTTTTATAGTTTTCAGTGATGGTGTCGTCTGCTTACATTATAGTAGCTCCTTACTTCCCAGCTTTGGAATAAGTCTCATTCATCTACTAGTCACTTGCTAACTGTTAACCTGAATCCTTTATATAAAATCCTTGGTTAAAAATTGTATCACATTGCTAATTTAAATTTTCTTTTGAGGTTTAACTTATCAAAGGTTGGTTTACAAGAAAAAGGTTGAGTAAAAAGCAGAAGTGTTTTATGCTAGAGCACTATTGATTTTGGTAAACCTTTTTTTTGTGATTTAATTTTATGCATAGCTTTTACTTGAAATATGATTTCTCAGCATTTATTTTTTGTTTTTATAGGGTATACATGCTTTTGTTATGTTCTGTGTTGTGGGCTTAACGTTTCTCAAGCTTTCGATGCTTTCTTTGCTCAACGTGAATTGTTTTTAAAGGTGGTTTTCAGTTCAATGTTTGATACATTTTGTGTCCTTTTCTAGTTTGTATCTTTTCCTGTTGTATGGAAAGTGATACTTTTATTGTATGAAGTGTAACAGTAAAATAATAGTATCATCTGGCTTACATTATCACTAGTTTTTTCAAAAGGTCGGGCCTCACGTATATATAGGGCAGTTCTATCCATATTAGATAGGGATATCAATTAATAGGTGGATCGATATACCTCGCCCTGTATTTTACTATGCTCGCCCTAATACGTATACAGTATTTTTTTTCCAATAACTGAATTAAAATTAATTCAGATAATTGTAGTTAGTTAATATTAACTGAATGAATGAGAAAGAAATTTTGGCGCCGCCGGACCGCCGCCCGGCGCCGCCGGCTTCAGTTCGCCACGGCCTGGGCGCGAGGCGCCGCTGGTCGGCTCGCCATGGCCTGGGCGCGAGCCGTGGCGGGCTCCGCTCGCCACGGTCTGGGCCGTGGTCCGCTCGCCACCGCCCGGCTGCGAGCCGGCGCCGGTCCGGTCGCCGCGGCCTGGCCGCGAGCCGCCGCCGGTTCGGTCGCCACCGGCGGACCGCGAGCCGCCGCCGGTCCGCTCGCCACCGACAGGCCGCGAGCCGCCGGACCGCTCGCCACGGTCTGGACGCGAGCCGGACCGGCGCCGCTCGCCGTGGTCTGGGCGCGAGCCACGGCTCGCCGTCCGTTCGGCGCGAGGAGGACGCGGTCCGGTCGCCAGGCCACGGGCGCGAGCCGGACGCGCCTCGGCTCGCCGTGGCCTGGGCGCGAGCCGTGCCAGGCTGCATCCCAAAATTGAACTGCTATAAATGAGCTCGAATTCTACTGATTCTGAGGGCACTCAAAATTTTTTGCTATCCAAGACGAGCAAAAATTACTCCAAAAAGGGTGTTAGAAATTCCATGTCTTCGGAGGTAATTTTACTAATTAGTTTTCTGTCCATAGGTAGTTGTTAAATTTAATAATTTTTGCCGTAGAAATTTATGCTCGTCTTTGTGTTTTAATTTATTAACTGTTACGATGAAATTATTGCACATTTATCTCCTATGAATTTATCTCCTATTAATAGCAGTAACGTTAATGTATGTCCTATTAATTATTGTAACGTTAATTTTGTTGTTTTGTTAATTTTGTTATTTTGTTAATTATTGTACCGTTAAGTTACGTATTTCTACGTTATTTTGATATTTTAATTTGTTGAACTGTAAGAATGTAATATTAATTCTAGCCACAATGTTATTGCATTTTTTTTCCATTACATGTATGTTTTAGCTGTTAATGAGAAAGAAATTTATGCTCATCTTAGTTTTTTAATTTATGCTTATCTTAGTTTTTTAATTTATGCTCATCTTAGTATTTTAATTTATTAAATGTAATGTAAAAATTATTGTAACGTTAATTTTAATTATTGTAACGTTAATTTTGTTGTTTTGTTAATTTAGTTATTTTGTTAATTACCGTAACGTTAATGTTGTTGTTTTGTTAATTTTGTTATTTTGTTAATTATTGTAACGTTAATTTTGTTGATTTGTTAATTATTGTAACGTTAATTTTGTTGATTTGTTAATTATTGTAACGTTAATTTTGTTGATTTGTTAATGTTGTTATTTTGTTCATTAGTGTAACATTAATTTTATTGTTTTGTTAATTATTGTAACGTTAATTTTGTTGTTTTGTTAATTATTGTAACGTTAATTTTGTTGTTTTGTTAATTTTGTTATTTTGTTAATTATTGTAACGTTAATTTACTTTTTTTTACGCTATTTTGTTAGTTTAATTTGTTGAAATGTAATTACTTTGTTTCATTTTACATTATTCAAATGCAAGTATTAAAAGTTACTTTGAAACGACCCGGTTGCATTTTGGATTCCAAAAGTTCACTAGTAAACATTAAATTCGTTACGTTAATTAATTTTAAACCTTAATGTGGAATGTAAGAATGTAACATTAATTCTAGCCACAATGTTATTTCATTTTTTTTTCCATTACATGTATGTTTTAGCTGTTAATGAGAAATGGCGGAGTGCACCCTTAAGTCCATTAGGAGGACAGTTTGAAATGGATGAATGTAATTTTAGTTTAGGGAGTTAATTTGTGTACGGGAATTTTATAACTGTAATGGCATTTATGTACTATAATTTTATCTTTATGTTCTCTTCTTTAAGTATATGTTTTAACGTTTTGACTGTAATTTTATCTTTATTCGTTCATATGTAAACGTTAATTGACGAAATCATTGTCGTTGGTATAGCAGTTGAGTGTAACTAATTACTTGATATTTATTGCTGTTTAAGGATGACAATCAGTCATGTGAAGCTGCTGCAGGGCGGAATGGATACTCTCCATTTGCCACCTCAGCTGTGTTCCCAGATGTTGCCGAGGCTTATTCCTACCTGCAGCGGATTGCTCTGCAGGTGGGATTTGAACTTGTCACGGGGTCCTACAAACAGAATAGGAATGGTCCCCTGAGGTTATATTGCATTTGCAATCGGGGCCGAAAGGATAAGGATGTAGATACGAGCGAATCTGATGTAGTCCGACGGAGTAACAGCTCAACCAGAAGTTGTGACTGCCCATTCGCGATTGTCTTGAAACAGAGCATCACGGGGGATGGTTGGAATGTAGTGCCGTGCAAGGATCCTAGGCGAGGGATGCACAACCACTCTTTCTCAGTGTACCCCGAGGGTCATAGACAGAGCAGCAAGCTCCATGCGGACGCGAAGCAAATGATCAGAGATTTGACAGATTCAGAAACAGCCCCAAGGCATATCAATGCCAGCCTCAGTAATTCGTTTCCGGACCTGCATCAGAACATTAGGCAGGTGTACAATGAGAGGTCGGCATATGTAACAGAAAGGCGAGGCGGGCGCAACACAGCGGAGAATTGTTTGCATCTGGCCACCGCGAAAGGGTATGTCACTAGTCACCGCTCAGCAGGTGATGGTACTTTGACTCATTTATTCATGGCCAATCCCGATGCTGTTGTAGCATTTCGCACGTTTCCGTGGGTTGTGGCCATCGACTCAACGTACAAGACCAATCGCTACGGTATGCCATTCATTGAGATGGTTGGGATGTCCCATTGCAACACAAACTTCCTGATTGCCTACGCAATTGTCGTTGACGAAACGGCAGATACCTATGAGTGGGTGCTGAACGCGCTGAAGAACTTGCTTGTGGATGGACCGTTCCCTGAGGTTGTGGTCACCGATCGGGAGATGGGACTGATTAGGCCACTTCAGACTGTATTTCCAGAATCGAATCATTTGCTCTGCACCTGGCATATTAACAAGGATGTGGAGGCACGTGTTACTGTGCTGACAGGAAATAAGAGGAACGGGGCAGCGTTCAAGAATGGTGCATGGTTCCGGGTTTGCAATGCGTCCACCGTTCCAGAGTACGAAACCGCCTTGGTAGATATGAGGACTGGATGGTCTTGGAGCGAGGCTGTTATTAGTTACGCTGAGACGACGTGGCTCATCCCCCATAAGGAGAAATTTGTGAGGGCATGGACGAACAGATTTCTGCATTTCGGGAACACAACTACATGCAGGGTCGAAAGTGCACACTCGTCATTGAAAGGGTGGTTACAAACGTCGACTGGTTCGCTGGACACGGTATGGAGGCGTGTCGATCTGCAGATAGCCCAGCAGATTGCTATGATCAAGACCGGCCTGGAGAAATCAAGAACTGTCGTTGGAAGATTGCACCGTAGGGCCCTTTTCAGCAACTTGATCAACAATGTGTCCAAATACTGTCTGGATAAATTGACGGTCGAGTCCGGGAGGATTGATGCACTCGGAGCACAGGTATATGCTTACTGTGGCTGTGTGCTGCGCTCGACACACGGAATACCGTGTGCATGCGTCATGGCAGGGGCAGTTGCTGAAGGAATCCCCTTGTACTTGGACGATATTCATCCGCTGTTTAAGAGCCTGGCATTGGGTGATCATGTGGGGAGCACGGAAAACATTGCGAGGGCCGAACAAGATCAGTCGCGGTTCAACACTCTGTTGGAGGAGCTGGCACGCAGCGACCCTTCAGTCCGCCGACGAGTTTCATCCTACATAGATGCGCAGTTGCGGCCGGAGGAGAGCGGCATTGGCGAGCCGGACAATTGTACCAGTGCACGTGGGAGACCAAGCGAGCAGGTCCCCCGATCAAGATCAACCCGGCGTTCACCGAGCTACCACGAGCACGTGAACAGGCGATACGGGGGTAGTTCAAGGTCCCCGGGGCGTGCTTCAGGGAGCGGTCGCCGGCACGGTAAGTACAAGCACCATTCTTCCTAATGAACGCCGCCTGCACAAGATATTTATCTTAATGTGTTCTCCTGCAGCGACATTCCCGTTCCTCGAAAGTGTCCCCCACATTGTCCGGCGTTACATCGAAGGCTGGAACGATGTCGTGATGGAAACTGTGGCTTCAGATGCGTTGCTGATGCGTTCCACGTAGACGGTGAAGGTGAATGGTCTACAGCGCGTCGGGCAGTATTTAACGAGATATCAACTCATTGGCCTGACTATGTTCCCATATACGGTTCGCAAAATGACGTTGAACTCGCCAAAGCCCGTATACACCACACCAGCGGTCCATGTGGTCTAGAGCATTGGTTTACGGTCATTGCAGACATGTTTCCTGTCGCCACCTACTACAACACGGTTGTAGTTTTATATTACATTTTAGAGAATGGGTCGGTGGACCATTGCTGCACAGTCCTTCCACTGAGGGCGGGTGGGGGCGAGGATGGAACAAGTAGGGAGCTACACATTGTATACGTTCGCAGTGCAAGCCATTTCGTCCGGGTACACGTGAAGGAAAACTGTCCCATGCCCCCCGTGGTTAATATGTGGACCACATTGAGGAAGCCTGATGTCGTAAGTTGGGAGTTACCCTTTCGTAGGAGGATAAGGGCTTGGAGAAGAGCATACTCTGAGAGTAATTAACTGTTGCAACCCAGCGAAACATTTCGGTATGTACGCAACCGTAACAGTTATTATCGAAGCGTCACAATTATTTTGAAAGCGTTACTGTTGCAAAAATCGATGACTTATAAATTTGATATGCACAAACAGTTACCGATTACATAAATGAGCAGAATATGGCAAAACTGTGGGGTCATACATAAGCAAACAGTCGACTAAGGAATGGGTCCATAACCGAGCCTGCGATACTCATCGCGATGACTGACAAAAGTCATCATCAACTCCCTCATGCTGGGGTCGGCGAGTCCATCAACGGTCGCCGAGTCAAACGGATCCAGGGCACTCATCATGTCACTCAGCATCTGTTGCACAGGAAACAGAGTTTACAATAACGAAACAGTAAAATGTAATATAATTACTCGAAGCAAACAGTTCGGGAAAACTTACCGATAACTGATGATGTGTCCTGTCTGGTCCACTCGCGGCAGCATGTTCAGGATTTGCGATCAATGGGTGCGAATGAGTTGTGTACCAGTCCTCGTAATCCATGGTACACTCTGATTGGCTCGTGGCTATCGGGAACGCCGCAAGCTGACCGTCGTGCCAAGTGTGTGCCATCTCCCATAGGGTCAACTGCAGCCTCCCTGGGTAGGTCACTGAATAGCCGGCTGGATCAGCCGGGCGGGAACAAGGCTCGGGCGCAATTGCAAGACCCCGCGGTATACCCTGTATGAGACCGAACTGGCGCACAACGCGATCTGGCATGTACGCCTCCATTGCGTCGAGGTATCGAATCACGCCGCGGTAGTGAGTCCTCCCCCTCGCAGCCCTAACCACGTCCACTCCATATGGCAACCAATCCACCTGCAAAAAGTTTCACAGACATGTTACGTTTCTATGGGATCCGATCTATCTACTACTGTCAGAATAAGAGTAAAAACATGGAATTCATACCTGGTCGGGCTGTAAGGCATCCAACTGTCGCCTGATAGCACCGAGCCTCCCCGTACCCCTCCCCGTTTTATCCCCTGTGTGCCACCGACTGGCGCGGCCCGGAAGAGCAGGCAATGTACTCGGTCTCGGCCGAAACATCAGAAAATACTCGTATATCCATGCTTGAAGCAGCGTGCAACATCCGCATAGGCCGCGCGCCTTGGACCGGGACGCAATTCCCAACTGCAGATACAAACTGGCCAACGTCGCCGAGCCCCACGACAACTGCGAATCAAGCAGGGGTAGAAGGTTGGCTCTAACCTTATTCCCAGTTTTATCCACAAAAAGCGTGGATGAAAACAGGGTCAGCATGTAGCACATAAATTGGAAGTTCTCGTTCTGCCCCGCCGCTACACACCTCGCCATCAACGATTGGGCATCTATGTTATCCCCGTTCCAGTCTTCTGCGACAAAGGACTCCACGTCTTTCCCAAACAGTTTAGCGCACGCTTCCTCAATAGTCTCCGCCGAAATGGTACTCGCAATAGCGCCACCATCGATGGGAATGCCAAGAATCATCTCAACGTCCTGCATCAAGATGGTCATCTCCCCAAAAGACATGTGAAACTTGTTCGTGTCCGGCTGCCACCTCTCGACAAAAGTGGATATCAGTGCCATGTCAAGGAACTGGAACATAATCGCAGGCAGGTGGGCCAACCCGGTCGCATGTATCCGGGCCTGTGCAACATCGCTCAGTTCGGGGAGCGTGGCGACTAGCTGCTTGCATAGCGGCGACCGAGCATGGCATCTCAGCACACCTCGCTCTATACCATTCCAAACGTCAACAGCGACGTGTCCTCCGAAGCTTGGTATGACGAGGTCATCCTGCGGGCCACCAGCCACCGGTCCCCGCACTAGCCACGTCTCATCGGCGGGTCGCTTCCTCCTATTCCTCGGTGCCCTTCCGGTGCTAGTCTCACCGGCATTGCACGATCCACCAGAAGACTGTGCGAATTGACCAGCTCTATTCCTCACGGTGTGCCTGGCTCCAAATGCAGCATAACGTTCGATCCCGGCATCCAATGGCACACTCGTGCCAGGTTGGCCCATCGGGGGGACATCTGCCGGTGGGTCAAAATTCATCTGCCAATCACTATCGTGACGGATTCCACCAGACGCGAGAATGTTAATCTCCGGACCGTCCCATGTTGGCATGGGATCGAATGCACGAACGCTCGGTGGAGAAGGCTGCTCCGCTCCTACATCACACTCCCGCGGGCGAGGCGACGGTTCATCCTCGACCACGCGGCCTCTAGCCTGTCTCGCCGAGGCACTAACACCTCTTCGTCGTATGGAACGACCATGGCCGTCAGGTTGACCAGCAGTGCTCATCTACGACACAAGATATGTAATTAGTATAACAACAAGTGAATCAAACTGATATGATAAGATAAATTAACATACATTTCAACAACGTGTGAACTAATATTTTCGAACAGTGCATCATTTCAATTTACTAATGGAGACTACATATTCTATAATGCATAGGAAAAAGTGGATATAACATAAAAAAACCCCTCCACAAACAGCAAATTTAATTATCGTACAATCATACAACGAACTACACATTTTTTTTAGTTACAAATTGGAGATTACATTACTAAATAATCTTATTTTTTTACCACATCACACTATTATTAACATTCAAGGAAACAATAGTTAAAACATATCGTAACAGTTTACTACACAATTGTTTACATCGGATTAATAAAGTTTATTTAAATAGAACTATATTCTATTATGTCACATAACTAAATAATTTCCAAAAAACACAATTTCTTAAAAATACAATTTCTACAATATTATGTCCAAATTTAAACTACATAAATTCTAAAAAACACAATTTCTTCGTTTTAATTCCAATTATGTCACATAACTAAATAATTTCTAAATAACCCAATTTCTAAAAAATACAATTTCTAAAATATTATGTCCAAATTTAAACTAAGTAATTTCTACAAAACACAATTTCTTCGTTTTAATTCCAATAATGTCACATAACTAAATAATTTCCAGAACAGCACAAATTCTAAAAAATAATTTCTAAATAATTTCTATTATGTCACATAACTAAATAATTTCTAAAAACACAATTTCTAAAAAATACAATTTCTAAAATATTATGTCCAAATTTAAACTAAATAATTACTAAAAAACACAATTTCTTCCAATTATGTCATTATGTCCAAATTTAAACTAAATAATTTCTACAAAACACAATTTCTTCGTTTTAATTCCAAATATGTCACATAGCTAAATAATTTCCAAAAAAGCACAATTTCTAAAAAATAATTTCTAAATAATTTCTATTATGTCACATAACTAAATAATTTCTAAAAAACACAATTTCTAAAAAATACAATTTCTAAAATATTATGTCCAAATTTAAACTAAGTAATTTCTAAAAAACACAATTTCTTCGTTTTAATTCCAATTATGTCACATAACTAAATAATTTCCAAACAACACAATTTCTAAAAAATAATTTCTAAATAATTTCTATTATGTCGCATAACTAAATAATTTCTAAAAAACACAATTTCTAAAAAATACTATTTCTAAAATATTATGTCCAAAGTTAAACTAAATAATTTCTAAAAAACACAATTTCTTCGTTTTAATTCCAAAATTCATTAAATTCCTAATATTAGATTTCTCCAAATTATTATTCTACATCTTAATCTCATATACTAACCACCAACCCAACATCTAACCACCAACCCAACATCCATTCTACATTTAACAAAATTGTAACAAACCCCAATTCTAACAATTCCGACAAGTTCAACAAAATTCGAATAGATCGGGCAACGATTCGCACGAAAAGTAAAAAAAATCCTCAAAAACTTACGTTTTCCGGCGGGTTTCCGGCGGCGGCGGGCGGCGGCGGGGGCTTTCCGGCAGAAATGGAGAGAGGGAAGGGGGAGAGAAATGGAGAGAAAGAAGAAGAAGAAGGAGAGAAAAAATAAGAGGGGGAGGGGGTATTTATAGGGTTTCTTCCATTCTTTTTCTTTTTTTTTTAATTCAAAATACGTGTATTTATACGTATTAGGGCGAGGATAGTAAAATACAGGGCGGGATATAGCAACACCCATTAATAGAGTTGTAGATTGGAATTGTATTTTCGGAGTCACCATTTGTCAGGACTTTTCAGTGTAAGTTCTTTGGCTTGGACATGATATTTAGTGCATGTCACTATTCCTACTTCCCGAGGAGATTATGTTCGATAGAATAATTTCTTAGATGTATTACCGCATCCCCAAGGTTTGGGCCCACTTTTTACAGGTCAGTTAAATCTTTATGCTCAAAACCCCGATTCAAGTAGTCAAAAAGAGATAGAGTAAGTTTTCAAAGTGGATATGCAACCTTGTAGCTAAGCATTTGGAGGAATGTATATCTTGTAGATTGTAGCAAGTGCCTCAACTAGTGATTAAGTTACACTTTCAGTTTTGGAAATCTAAAATAGTATTGAAAGTAGTCTTTAGGTTGGGTTACTAGGACACATGTCTTAGTAAGGAAATAAATTTATTAGGGTATAATGAACATTTTTTTCTAAAAAACTCCGAAGGGAAATGTGAAGAAACAAGTGCTCTCATTATATGTGGGTCAAAGAAAGAACCAGTACATTTGCAAGCGGATCTAACTGGTGTTGCAGCCACTCGAATTATCGCACCAATATACTCCTTTTGCTACTATGAAATTTCTTTAATAAAACAAATCAAACAATGTGATACTTAACGTTGCCATACCTATTTGTTTCTATGACCTACATGCTCTGAAAATGTTCGTGTACCAAGAATAATCAGTTTATTCTTAATGTGGGGGATTTTATGAAATGCATAATACAGAGCAGCTGAATTTCCCAAGTACTTAAATGTATTTCCAAACTAAGAGATGCCTTTAGAATCTTCTTACAAGTTTATTAAATCACTTTCGTACGCACTATGCAAGTCAAGTCTTCTGTATTTTTGTGATTGTATATGAAGTTCACAAAATTTTGTAGACATTGTTTTGATATGCTTATGATTATTTACAAGTGATTGATTGAGAACATGATTGCATCACTTTTATTGTTATCTAACATGATATATCTTTCCATATGCAAAATATATTAAGTCTACTTTCTTATTAATAAGTTTATTATGTATTTTGTCTCATATAGTTACATCAACCATTCCAGACTATAAAACATGTAAATCTTGTGTAACTGACTGAAGACGACTTTTTATTCCTCTATTTTTTGTAACTTCTCCATTTTTATCATCTTTTATCACTAAATTTCCTTCGTTTTTTTGCGTCTTCTCAGGTTTCCTTCAACTTCTGCTTAATTTGTGAATTTTCTGGCGAAGGACTACACCTCCCACCATAAATTTCTATTCCTTGAAGTCAAAGAGGTGAGTTTCCGTTTCATTTAAAACATTTTATTATTGCTTTGAGTAACATAGGCTTTCAAATTTATTCGGTTGAGCACAAGCGGAGAAGATAATGTTTTGTGCAGTTCATGTTGTGTTGTTCCTGTTGTAGTCACTAGTGGAAACTAGTCCTATTAAACACGGTTCCTTTGGACCAGAGAAGTCACTCTATGCCTTTGATTCTATGGGATCAAGGTGGTTCCTTGAACTGCCTTTAATTTAAATGGGTACAAAGGTAGTTATCTGACACCTTTGATTGCACCTAGGAACCGCCTTTAATCAGCTCCAAACTTGGAACCAGCTCCCCGATGGTCGGACTTCATACGCAGTTCCGATTGCTGAACTGTTAGTAGTCCCAAGTGTGGACCAAGTAATACGAGTGTCAGACTACCTGTAATGTTCTGAGTGAGGAACTTGTTCATGAGTTCCAAGTGTGGAACCTGTGGTCAGACACGGTTTGAAGAAATGATGTTACGACCTCGGAACTATGTCTTTTCTTTATAGCATGTTCCTCCCCGGGGATCAATTCTAGACATTTTCCAGTATTTTCTGCGATTAAATAATTTTTTTGTAATATTAGTTACGAGTCCAGAACTAATTCAGAAGTATTTATTTCTGATCGAGGAACTTAATTTTGGGATTTTATAAAATATGACAATAAGGAAAGAAACTAGTTCCTAAGTCAAAACTTAGTCGAATCATATGGTAAAATTCATTTGTTTCATTATATACCGACTTCTCAAAAGCCTCGTAACACCAGTCTAGACTGTACAAAAGACAAGACAAGATGACACTAGGTATAAAAAATCTATAGACTACGCTAAGAAAGCAACAATCTATAGATAGGTATAGAAGTCACCAAAAATATATTCCACACAATTATGTCATCACATATCTCATAATTCCCCATTGGGATGCCTAATAGAATGCGAGCGGGAGTACACTAGATACCTAGCCAAGAAATTTCTTGCACTTTTGATATCATCTTGTTTATACTGCTTGTGAACCCTTGGAAAAATCTGTGAAACAAAAAAAAATTATAAGAATGGGCACGACATGTTATGCTGATTTAAAACTTTCTCAAAAGAATAATCTTGGTACTCACTTCTTCGATTTCTAGGTAATTCTCACGCACATGTAGGACACATTCCGCAGCGTAAAGCATTATGTAATAGCTGCATTCCCATGTATTTTATTGTTTCTTGTACTAAGTAATAAAAGTTATATTAACATGTATTTACATTTAGTGATGTCGTAAGATAATTTCTTGATGTGAAAAGAGAATCTCACCTTGATTTGTATTACTTTCAAATCCTTACTACCATGCTCCCTCAAACCTTTGAAAGACTCAACCAATATCTTAACGAATGATTCTGATGGTTAGTTGTGCAGAGGATCTATCCAGTAAATGCGCTTCTTATCGGGGACAATAAATACTAATTCCTAATGGTCTCTACAACATAAGAGAAAAAGGTTAACAAATATTGTATTGATTGATTAGCTTAAATGAAGAAAGTGTGTCAAAGCCACCTTTAAATATACAGTGAGACAAATATTATTTTTTCCTTTCTTTCATAATTTTTTTCTAATGTAGTCAACTCTCTCCTGGACAGTACACCCAATTTCCTGAGTAAACACTGGGCACAAATACCCTATCATACACTTGTATTTTTGGTTAGCAAAATAATACATATACCTTTGAAATAAAATTGTATGTCGTTGATGCCAAAGTGAGGAGTGCAATGTATGGAATGCTATGTAACTTACAGTAAGTACAAGGACATTATTTTCTGGTTCACATGGTCACACCTTCATAGGTTTTCGAAGACATTCCATGATGCGATGATTTCTCGCTTTTGACCAAACATGCACTCATTACCCGAGAATAGGTAAGTTGAGTTTTGTTTGTGTCTGACCAAGAAATCATACAAGACCCTCACAAAATGCGATGACTCCTTAATTACTTGTGCTCGATTGATATGGGGTTTTCCAATCCTCGGCGCCTCAATAATGGGGCTAGATTTGGCCGTTGTTGTTTCCTTCAAATGACAATCTTTGATCGGGTCCGCATAAATAAAGCGGCGAGGCCATAGAAGAATCATTCCCCATGTTGATCCCACTCTTTTGTACTCGCCTTCCGAATATGGTAAAAGGGATTTTAGGACCTTCAGGTTCTCCATTGAAACTCTACAAATCCCATTAACAATTGGGATGGTATGATGATGTTGTATCGATTCGTGCAGAATTCCATCGGCAACGTGAAGTGGCTGCCCACCCCTTTCATCTCGATCAATATATAGCTCACACACATTCGACTCCTAGATTGTGAGGGAGAATAAAAATAAAGAATAATATGTAGCCAAATTATTTAAAAATGCAATTATTTCATTCAACTAACCATTGTTTAGGCGACTCAATGGCTTTAACAATGTCATTTTCCTTGTGGGTTACCAGTTCAAGAATCGGTTGGTTCTTCATCTCAACTTCTCTCGAAAAATATTGCAATTCTCCAGATGGTGGCATCCAACCGGGTGTCAAATCATCCAAATTCTCAGGTATGGAGAGCCCTGTGTGCTTGACCAACTTCCGAATCAACATATCTTGCTGCTCTATCTGGTTGTCTCTATATAGTGCTTCCTGTTGCAAGACCTGGAATCGCAATGGTTTAGCCCGATGGTATGATCAAACTATCCCAAATGCCTCTCTTTGTGACATAAATGATCCCACCCCTCTTGCATGATCCGGGTGGTCGGGTTTACCCGTAGCCTCATGAAAGATATCGTGCTTACCTAAACGAATGAATCGACCCTCCAATTGGTCTTTCTTTAACTTTTCCTAGACATGTAATATAGTGTCATTAGTAGTAAATGAAGGAAAAAATTAGCCACATCCTTATTTGATTCTTACCACTCATTCAACAACTTCAATAATGGGAGGTTTATCGTATCCACCCATTTTGTTTTGTCGGCTCTTCAAGAAGAGATCACATATATCAATCTCTTTCACATCTATCGATTTGACGGACACCCTCTCTTCTTCCTCGCTCATCCCCCCCATCAATAGCACTCTTCACATCCATTTCAAAACGTACTTTGACTAATTCGAGGGCCGCTAATCCATATCCACCCCGACTCTTCCGATGTGGTGTTTTTTTCCTTAGCATTAATTCTTTTTCTTCCCTCGTACCCTAGTTTGGGATATAACATTCATAGTTAAAACTGAAATCAATGTAATATGTAGATGCACATTTTAAAAGAATTACTTACATTTTCAACATTTTCCAATGTTCTTCTCTTATGAATTTCCCAACTATCCGGTTGAATATATGTATATGTCAACCATGGACAAGCACCCTTTTCACAAGAGAATATGTAATCTATAGACAAGTTTTACTTGTGTTCTCTCCAACTTTTTGACATCATAGCCATAGCTTTCATCTGGACAATCGATCTCGAAGGGCCTCTACAATAATCATATATAATCATGATCAAATACACCATCCTCAATTCATTTTAACTATAGACGAATGGAAAATGGTAAAAGCTTAATAAAAGAAACAAATTATACTGTTTACCTTGCATTCCATCCAAAGGACCTCTTTTTATTCTTTAGGGACCTCGTGCCAATTATCGTACTTGATGTCCACCCATGTCCTACCCACTTTCTCCACTCAACTCGACCACTTGGCACCCTCATTGGACAACACTACCCGAATTTGATGAATACTAAAAAAGGTGACTCTTTCCTTGCAATTTTCCGTTCTAAAGTTCTATAATGTGTTCTAGCTATGACGACCTCCTCCGACACGCCTTCTTCAACATCTTCATCTCCAATTGTCGGAATGTCCTTCGAGTGAACCCCGTTGGTTCATCTCGTGTCTTTTTCTGTGACATTAAAGTACCTATGAAACTTTGATTAACACTAACCAAAATCCAATAACTATTCTAAAATGGAGAATGAAACTAATAAAATCGTACACAATAGCATGCCAAATCATATTATATCCTATGAAACACACCAAAAAAAGCCCAACATATTCCATAACAACTTACGTGGTTTTAATAAATGAAACCCTAACCAAAATCTAAGATCATTACATAAATCGATAAAAAATCCAAATAGATCATAAATGCAAGACATAATAAACATACATCTATGAATAAATTTATTGATCAAAGAATGCATATGCGCACAACACCAAGAATTGAATATTTACCTTTTCAACAATAAGTGGTGAATAGATGCTCAAGGGAAGTAGTTTTACCACAATTTTCACCATGTCAAAATCCGAACCAAAATCTAAGCTCAAACTATAGAGATTGTGATATGTTGATGGAGAAGAATGGGGTTTTGGATGATTTTGTCGAAGAGTTGAGAAGGATGAGAGTTTTATGATTGGTTTTTGGGAAGAAAGTGTTGGTAGGAACTCCTGCCTTTGACAAATGGGTATTAAATACCAATTTGAAATTTTCCTTTAATGCCGTATTTTTTTTAAGTCCCGTACTGCAGTTACAAACTCGGAAGCATGCTCGGCCGAAAGAGTTCCAAATGAGAAACTACTTCTTATGTTCGGAAGACAAGACAGAAATAGTTCCGGACTTGGAACTGTTTCTTAGTATATATAAAAAATTCTTGATCAGCGAGTCCATAATGCATTCAACCCTAATTCATGAAATTTTCCCCCAAATCCCCAATTTCTATCATCCCCACATCGACATTGTAACCTCAATTCAATGGCTCCAAGGTATCGTGGCGCTAAATTAGGCAGGGGTTATTGCAATGTTTCAACCCGTTGTCATCAACCAACACATGAGTTCCTCGGAGGTTTAAATTGTTTCTACAATGGTGCTGCCGAAAAGAGGTACGTTGCATTTAACCATAGGAAATGCAGCAATCCTAAGGTTATGAATCCTGCCGATGTGGTGCCACTAGGTTTAGGGCATTTGATAGAAAAATTGAAGCCTTCTGGTTTTTGATAAATTTCTCCTACTAAATGAACCCGTCAATTACAATGAAGTCCTACATATTTACGCTAATTTAGGATAGGGTGGCAATAATAAGGACCAAACCATTATCAACAGTGTTAGAATAACCGTTGCAAAGTTCTCAATCAATTAGGCCCTAGGTTGCGAGTATACATATGCAACTAAGTTGAAACCTACTGCAAAGGGTGGCCCAATTGAAATTTTCCATCAACAACAATGGCCCGGGGTTGCAGATATTACCTTGTTGTGCCCTGTTGAAATGGCTAAAAAGTATTTCAATAGGTTGGGAGTGGGACCAGGGCAAGCAGAGAGCTTTGACATCGGGGAGTTGTCCGTTAAGAATAGAATAATCTATGAGGGGATATGCCAGAACGTTCTACCATCGGGGGGTCATTCATGTGAGCCTACAATAGAGAACCTTATTCTTTTTTATTACATAATGGAGGGTATCACTCTCAACCTGGGATACACTATCTTGATGTATATGTTGAAAGCTGCAGGGTTAAGAAGAAAGATCTTCCATATGGTGGATTAATTACGGCATTGATCAAGAAGTGGAAGGTTATCCCCGTCGACAAGCCCATGAAGTTGGAGTACTATGATAAAGCTTGGTTCAAAAATAAGCATTTGTGTTTGAACTCTGATGGTGAATATGTATAGCACAGAGTACCCGGGTCGAACTCTAGGGCATCGAAGAGAGCCCGAGAAGCGGGGAGGGTTAAGTCATCTTTGTCTCGTAAGTATTTAAAGTTTAAAATTTTCTATTACATTCCCTTATTAAACTATAGATTTATAACCCTATGTGGATGAGTACCTTCAAGAGGTACATAAATTGCCTCAAAACCAATGTTAGTGCCGCTAATTCAGAGCTAGCGGCAACTGAAGCAAACCACGGAAAGTTCACTAAATCCACCGGCATCCACATTGAGCTTAGTGATAAGAGACGAAGCCAAAAGTCCACCGGCCTCCACATTGAGCTTAGTGATAATAGACGAAGCCAAACTTCAAGACCAACTACTCAGAGGACGATAAGACCGAGGCTAAGAATAGTGGGGACAGAGATGCAGATGATGGGAAGACCGACTCTGAGATCAAAGAAATGTTAGGTTGATGATCCATGAATATTTCGATTGTAGTATTAATGACTTTTGTTGAATTTGGTAAAATTTTGTTGACATTCGGTAACATTAGGTTGGTTTTTGCTGAATTTTATAATTGATTTTGAAGGTTTGTTTTATGGTTTGGTTTTATGACAACTTATTAAGGAATAATTTCATGTATATATGTATTCTCCATATCTTCCAAAGGAAGGGTTGAGTATAGGATTTCAGTAAATTGACCATACTTCAAGATAGAGTTCCGAGAGTGGAACATTTTCTTTTATGTGCAACAACATTCCTTGAAATTGTTCAGATTTCAAAATAACGTGTCAGATTATACGTTACGAGCTTGGAACATGATCTACTTCTAGTTACTGGAGCACGAATTTCAATGTTACAAGCTTGGAACTCAGGTTCTGAGCTCAGATGTACGATCTGGAACCAACATACCCTTATGTCAAAAATAGTGTATTTATAACATTTGTTGGTAAAATTCCATTACGAGATCGGAACATACTCGGCCCTATAAGTGAAAGAACGAAAATGCGAGTTATGATCTTTGAACATGAGTTCTGAGCTCTGGTGCACAATCTGGAACCAACCTTCCCTTCACTCAAAATTAGTGTTCTAATGATTTATTAAGGCAAAAAACCCGTTACGAGCTCGAAACAAGATCAGATCATACATGTGAAAGCACAAAATGATAGTTATGAGCTCGGAACTATGGTTCCAAGCTCAGATGTTCAATCTGGAAGAAACCTATTCAAAAGTGGCGATTTACATTCTAAATGACAGACAGAGTCCCGATAGAGGAACTCTAAATTGTGTCTTTGATACACTGGTCCGACTTAGTTCCTAACTCGGAACTCAGTCACTTATATAAAAAAACCCCAAATCAAGATTCATTCTCAAATCCCTAATCTTCATTTTCAACGGAGGAACACTATCTCTAGCCCTCATATTCAAATCTACTAGCACGCAGGAAGGACATCTATCCACTATGTTGTCATCAAATGAAAATATCGCCCCTACCAAGCGATATTCCAAATCGACGTGAGGGAGCTGACCAAATCAACCAGGCTGCGATTCAACGTTTGTTTCCCTTGAAACTCAAAGTAGATATACTTTACGAGAGGGTGGAAAAGCTTTCTATCCTTGTGATAGATATGAAAGTGTACAAGACCATAGGATTAGAGGATCTCGTTTAGTATTTCGAAGATCAACATCTTCTTAGGCTCCTTAGTTTGAATGAAGCTACATATTTTTTATGAAATTTCTCAATTTTATGCAAATTTTCATGAGCCGGATGGTTTGGGTAGTTATTGGTCTAGGGTGAATGGGTTTAACGTTAAACTAAGCCCTTGGGTAGTTATTGGTCTAGGGTGAATGCCCCTACAAGGGTTCGGAAGATGTTTACCCTCAAGTGGACGATGACTATCTAGATGATGTCTATCAGGGGGGAATGGCCGCTGTATGATGACTATCCTAGTATCGACCAATTTCCTGTAGTGTGAAGTACTTGACACGCAATCCTCATAATCTAAGTAGACTGGAATCCTTTGATGTTAAGGAACTAGAGCCTGACTAATGTATTGTGTACGGGACAATAGCTAGGTCTATAGTACCTGCAGTTGGTCACCTCACCGAGCCAAACTATGCAATTCTTATGATGTTCTATCATGTGATTGAGGGGCCATAGTTAATATGGGGACCGCAATTTTCAAGCACATGGTTCATGTAGCTACAGTGAAGCGAATGATCAAGAATATACCCTGTGGCAAGTTGATTACTTCGATCTTGAGAAGTAAGGGTTAGACTTTCATGGAGAGGAAAAAGACTATAAGTGCTTTGACAAGCTGTATTTTCAGAAGAAACAATGGATACTGCATGAGAAAAAGTGGCATCACAAACCACTTGAAGATTCCCAGCCTCAAAAGAGAGCACGGGTTGAAGCAGGTAACTGTCTAATCTTTCATAAGTATAGTTATGGTTATACTATTTGCTTTTAATAATTGTTATATGAAACATGGTAATGTAGAAACATTTGGCCCTTGATTTAGAAAGAGCATGAAGAGCTACATCAAATTGTTGTGTGACAAAGTGTGTCAACTAAGAGAGCGCATATGGAAGCTAGAGAAGAAGTAGCGTGCCTACGAGAGAGTGTTCAAAGGGTCAAAAAAACCTCAGCTGAAAAGATGCTTATCTATGTAACTTTTTGTAAGGATTCCCTTGCAAACTGATCAGCTTGGTTATTTTAATAGTTTGGATACTTTATATTAGGAATTCGATACACTTTCTTATTGTCGAATGAATGATGTTGCTATTTGTGTCTTGAATTTGTTATTCTAGTGCACAAATTTATTTATTTTTGTGTTTAGCACATAATGTTTATCCATGTGTACCATCAAACTCAGGGTAAAACAAAGGAAGCATTGATTGATGGACACTTGACCCCGAACATGTTCCGAACTCGGAAATGGATCGGATCATATGGTCATCCATCAAAACCTTTAAATCCCGGATCCAACAATCAAGACCTGGGTTTCCTCTTTTTCTTCACCAACATCTTCTTGACTTTACTTCATTTTTTTGGAAATCTTCCCTTGGCATCAACCTATATTACCTCATCATGATCCGACCTTCCCATATGTATACATAAACTCGCCTCATCTTCTTGAAGCATTATATCATCTTCATTTGAACCTTTAAAAGCATTTGGGCCAGAGCTGATGAAATCTTCAAAATTGTTTTCACGAAAAAATGTCCTTTTACCCTCCACAACAGTTTCCCACTTTGCGTCAATAGGGTCCTTCACATAGAAAACTTGATATTCTTGACCACTGATACGAATGGGTCTTCCTTCAAAGCCAACTGACTCCAGTTAATAAGAGTGAATTCTAAGTCTTTCGTTCATTGACCATTATTGACATCCACACATTCACACTTGAATATGGGAACTCACATTGTCACATAATCGAGCTCCCATATTTCGACTACGGTTCTAAAGTAACATGTATTCGCTTAAATTGGATTTTTTTCCCGGATCAAGCAACATGACGTGCCTCAAAAACTAGTGAAACTCCACTGTTTTGGGAAACACCCTTATCATCTATTAATTTGGTAGAAAACATAAAGCCATTAATGTCATACCCTCCATATGAAATAATCACTCCAAGAGGTCTTCGTGCTAACCACTTAACCGTTTCAGGGTGTCTACCCCTGCCAACGTGAGCGCAAAGCCAAGATGCAAATGTTCTGGTGTATTTTTCGGGAACATGAGTTTCATTAAATGAAGGATGTGTCCCCATATGTTATTCATATGAAGCTCAATGTATGGAACAACATCATTGTGGTTCCGAAGTATGTATAAATGAGTAGCATGTAAATCCTCCACACTAGGGCTGACCAGCTTACCTTATCGAACACCTTGACCATCCAATTGCCCCTTATGTCTAGAACTCAGAACACCAACCAAATTGACCTCTTTCAAATAGTCGGTACAAAACTCTATTGATTCCTCTGCCACATACCATTGAACAATAATTGCATTGGGCTTATATCTGTTCTTCATAAAATGTTTAAATATTCCCATGTATCTTTCAAAAGGATATATCCATCTAAAAAAAACCACATAGCTTGATCTCCCGAACCAAATGAATAATCAAATGAACCATAATGTCAAATAATGATGGTGGAAAGTACATCTCCATTCGGCATAGAACTTCAACAATCATCGCCTGCAACCGGTCAAGTTTTGCAACACTGATCCGCTTAGAACAAATTGACTTGAAGAACAAACAAAGCATAGTAATGTACTGTCTTACATGTGGAGGCAAAGACGAACTTATCACAATGGAATTCAATTCCTGCATCAAATTGTGACAATCATTAGACTTCAGGCCCGCTAACTTTAATTCCTTCACCGATACACATGAACTTATGTTAGATGAATATGCTCTCGGCACCTTCAAACTAATCAGGGTCTTGCAAAACACTTTCTTCTCTGCATTAGACATAGAGAAACATGCAGGTGGGAAATAACACTTATCACCATCCATCACGGGACCCAAAGTCTCTCTAATACCCATATCGATCATTTCAAGCTGGGCCTTCAGGCCATCTTTAGTTTTCCCGTTTTCCCAGGAGTATTCAACACTGGTACCAACCAACAAATAGCACACATTTTTCTTGATGTGCTTCACATACAGACAATGTCTGACATCTATATCCTTCCAATAAGGGAGTTTGAAAAAAAATTGAACATTTCTTCCAACTTCTATCTACTGCAGATATTTTGCTTCCTCTTCCCAAAGACATCTGGAAAATCTTTAACTTTCTCAAAAACTTGATGACTCGTTAGTGTTACTGGGGGTGGACGTAACTCAGTTTTCCCATTGAACCACTTCTTCGCAGAATGCCAAGTGTGCCCCTCTGGAAAAAAACCTTATGTGCCCCTGGTAAACAGTTTCACAACTATGCTAAAGTTGAAAAAATGATGTTTCACTTTCACATATGGGACAAGGGTAATACCCCTTCACTGAATAGCCCGATAAATTTCCATAAGCTGGAAAATCATTTACAGTGCAAAATAACAATCCCTTCAATGTGAACCACTCTGACAAATGACCATCGTAAGTCCAAACCCCATCATTGAAAAATGTCTCCAAATAATCAATAAGGGGACTAAGATAAACATCTATATCCTTACCAGGTTACCTTGGGCCTGAAATCATCATCGATAACAAAACATACTTCTGTTTCATGATCAACCAGGACGGGAGATTGTATATTGCCAACGTTACAGGCCATGAACTATGTGTGCTACTCATATTACCATACGGGTTCATTCCATCATTCGATAGATCAAACTTCAAATGGTGAGGCTCCTTGCCCAAATCAGGGTATAGGGCATCAAGCTTCTTCCACTGCTTTCCGTCCAATGTATTACTAATCACCCCTTCCCATGCCTAACTCTACCTACATGCCATCACATTAACTTAGCATCGTCTTTGCAAGCAAGAAACTTCTTAAAATGTGGAATAATAAGAAGATACCATAAAACTTTAGCAGGGGTCTTCTTCTTCGAGGTGAGACCAACTTCCGCACTCACAACAATTTCTCCACGCTTCAACATGTATTGAGACTCACCACACACCTAGAAATTTTCTCTAACTGCATCCTCCTTCCCCCTGTACAACATTCAATTATTGGGATAAACATGTATTTTTTCCAGTTCTAATTTCATTGGACAAAGAATCCTTTTTGCGGTATACGCTTTATCTGGTATAAGATTACCATCTGGAAGCAATTTCCTTTGTTACAGTCATCCCTTTGTCAGTCCACCAATATTTTCCCTTCAAATTCATTATCCTTAAGGTTGCACTTAAAATAGGATGTTTGGACCCAACATATAGTGTGGTCTTCTTGTCATTGATCAACACTTCAAGGGCCTCGAGTTTTCCGTGAAATTCTCTAGCAACATCGTCGACCACCTCATCATGTCCATCATCTCCACCAAAATCTACTCCTTCATTATTTTTAACATCATATTCAATATCAGTGAGACCCTCCCCGTGCCATATCCAACGAGTATAACTAGTTTGAAAACCACGCATTATATGATGTTCGCACAATTTCTTTCTCCCAAAATATGCATCATTCTTACAATCCTTGCATGGGCATCGTTCTTGCACCTCGCCGTTCTTCAAGGCATGTTTGAAAGAAAAAACAACAAGCAATTCAACCAAGGGAATGTAATCGAGTGAGTTTCTACAATCACTACCTATGAATTCCAATCCATCCATGGCGCTAGGTGCATACATACCTACATTTGAGTGTGGTTCAAAACATATATATCACACAACATCACCCTAATTAATATCATTTCCATTTACAATACAACTTCAAGACAAATAAACCTAATTCAACCCATTCCTAACATGAATGAATCACTTGGACATACCTTCACAAATAATCCCACCAGAAATCATAAAGATTTGGTTATGCCTCTTTCCAATGTCTTCTCAATTTTTATTGTGAGCAGCCCCAGATAAAGTTTTAATACAAATCCAATTTTTTAAGTTTTGATCTTGAAAGTAATCTAGTGCTAGACAACAACAATCCGATTCAAGATCCTAACTTGGAAGTAGGATTCGAATAACGGTCCACATTCGGAACTTGGATCAAATAGAGTTACCATCTCATAAATTGTGTCTTGCTTTCAAAAGTCCTGAACCACGGAAGTTCCTCTATCGAAACATGATTCCTATTCCAGTTCCGAATTCAGAATAAATGTATTAGAAGTCACTTTGGCACAATTGCCTTTGAAGGTGTCTCTTTAATAACCACCTTTGAATCTCTACATTGGAAGGCGGTTATTGAAGAACCATCTTCCAACGTTCAATAACCTCTTTTGATTTATAAAGGAGTCCAAAATTGAGCAGTTTTGAGCTTGGAACATATCCCAGAAGGCGGTTCCTCAAAAATTTCTTGGAACCGCCTTTGAACTCCACCTAGGCCACTCTCCACTAGTGATTATTGCTTTTTAAATTTCCTAGTAGTTTTCATATCAATTAGCTACTTTGGCATGGATGCATTTTTTGTTTTCTTGATTCATAGTTTTTACAGTGGCGCTTGCTTTCCTTGCACTAGTTCCCAATTTCCTAGCTTTGGAACAAATCTCATTTATCAGCTAGTACTTGCTAAATTTCAATGTGAATCGTATATATATAGTCATAGGTTAGAAATTTTATCACATTGCTAATTTAAATTTTATCTCTAGGTAATGAATTCAATGGACCAATCTAGTCGAAACAAGGATATTGAAGATGAATCAAGTGATGATGTAACTTGGATTCTCCTTATATATTTAGAATTATCTCTATGGGTAGATCTCCTTGGTTGCTAGGTATGATTGTAGTGTAAGTACCGAGGGTATAAAACTATGAATTTGTCATTTCTGAAGTTGTATGTGGAGCATTACTGACTAACAATCAAGTTTCAAATGTAAATCGCTACTTAAAAAAATCAAAATAATACCACCGTATGGTGGGGGTGTTTATTAGATCCCCAACCTTTAAAGTAATAACTTTACTAATTAAGCTTGAGTTGTGGCCTTAATCTACTTAAGGCAACTGATGTCTCCACCAAAATACAAAGAGGATAGTCTAGATGTAATCTATTGTAAATGATGAGATAATTGGATAGTCTAACTAGTTGAAGATGCATTTCCAAAGTAGCAATCTACACTCCACGTGTTAATTGCTCGCTTTGGCCGGGAATCTCCTATCACTTATAAAAAATATAATCTACAAGAGAATGTGTTGGCCTAATCAGCTTCAAGAATGTTTTAATTGCTTAGTCTTAAGCTGCATCACTTGTCTTCACAGTAGCTCGTTACAATAGTGGTAATATTAGCTATTGTAACTATGTTAAGTGAAATTTGATTTTACCTAATTAATTCAATAATTAATACCATGTTCCAACATAGCATATCTAACCAAGTATGTAATAAAGTAAAGCATGAACACACGAGACTTGGTTACACAGTTTGGTGAAATTCACCAACATCGGCGAGGTCATGCCCAGTTTAGAATGAATCCACTAATCAGAAAGATAGAGTACAAGTACACCATACAATATATTTAACTAATTATAAATCTGAATTCTGCAAGCACTCCTTGCTACCGATCCGCCTTGGTCAAAGTCCCTCTGACCTCGAAACTCATCGACGCTGGATCTCCTCTTCCTGAGGTGGATCGCCTCTTCCTGAGGAATTAAGGTATATGATTCTGAATTTGATCAACAGTTTAAGTTCATGTTGGAACACAGACTAATGGCTCTGTAGTACCTCTCGAAAGATAAAAATCTAGATGCAGATTTTTCTTCAATTAATCCATGAGTGGCACAGCCGTGATGTCCATCAATATATATATCGTGAGCAGATTGGAATTCTCCACATTTGTGTTCAAAAGATTACGTTCCCAAATCTTCTTCTGAAACATATCCAAGACCCATAAATAAAGGGATTTTCCTTATCTCAATTATCCCATAATATTACATAAATCCAAATCCGTAATTATAGGGATTTTCCATAAATCTAATATGCTTCAATCACACGCCTAAAATGATATATTGCAAAATCTCCAATATTCCATAGTTCAATTATTCACGCAATATCTTCAACTCATTAAATCATTTTAGGCTTCCCCTTTCCATTTATTTCAACATGGAAAGTCTTCTTACGCATGCAGTTTTGTGCAAATGTAATTCCTTCTCCACATAATATTCTGATTACAATCAAATCTCTTGGAGATAAGAATTACCGAATATAATCCCTTTAAGTAAGGAATTAGAATAACAAGAATATCGCATCCCTATGCTAACCATAATTGAATATTCCAATTCCATAACATTTATCCAATCTCACAGATATAGGAACTGATATATTCTCCAACTTAAATACAACTTGGATGAGATGTACACTTTTCGGATTCAGTCTTCAACATTTCCTTATTTCACCAAAATTCTTTGTTTGATGTTGCAACTGAATAATGCCCTATTTGCATAATTACAACAAATTGTCAATTAACAAATCTGTACTTTACAATCTCCCCCTTTGGCATTTTGTGGACCCACCAATCTTTTGAACTTTCAAAGCAACAACTATGCAAATATATAGACATCAAGTAAACCATATATGGATGTTGGAACATGAGCTGCAAAGACTTTTAGCTCCCCCTGAATATCACAGCTCCAAATCATCAAGACTTCAACATCCATTTTGGAACATTCATATAAACTTCACAATCAATACTTAGCTACCCTAGAAAACTATGTTGGAACACATGACCAACATAAACACATAAGTAATGAAATAAGAGAATATCCCAAAAATCCAGAAATCCAAAACCTTCTCCCCCTTGGGACTATAAACATGCCCATGCATTTGACAAAGAAAACCAAAAATATATCCAATAACTGCAACCCCCTCTGAAGTAAATATCTGGAACATAGCTATAGTAGAACTTTCAAACCTCTACAGGAGCAGCTATATGTACCTCATCTAATTTGGCCTTTTCTTCCTCCAAAACATCCATCTGAGAGGCTAGAGCTCTCAACTTTGCATTAATGGACACAAAATTGACATTCTTCTCATCAACATCAGAAGTTGTAGCCTCAGGATTCCATGAAAGATCATGTACATGTCTTAAATCAAGTGTCCTCTTGTTTGGACTTTTCTCGAGTAAGAGCTGTAGTATTTCAAAAAGGAATCCAATAGTGTACAACAATCTAGAATAAACATAAATACCTAGTAGTCAAGTTAGATGCAGTAACATTCCTTTGAGTGGCCACTAAGACTGAAATCCTCCAGTAATTTTTGGCAGAATCTAATCATCTTGCCTCTGATGTAAATTCTATTGTACCACTCAGAATCTAGATCAATGTTACGTCCCATTAAGTTTGCATAAAATTCTTTACAATCTCTCGGTTATACTCCTTGTAGATTGAGGCAGCAATCTTGAAACTCAAATAGTCCATATAGGAGATAAATCAACATTCACCGTATACACCCAAATCAGTTGTCCTCAAGCTAAAATCCTCCTTTGACACACAATATCATATCTCTCATGGCAGTCTCATCAGTAGTGCTTTCAAGAATCTGCTCAACTTGTGTTGGAACATCACTATGCGCAGCTTCCTTCACTCCATCGGTATTTTCTCCTCCTATCTCCATGTTTAGTGTTGAATCATAGGCTTGTTCATAATTCAAATTATGATCTTCTTCAGTCACATTTACTGATGTTTGAACACCAGATTCTCTAATCACACCCAGCTCATCTATTTCCACGTCCACATCTTCTCTATATGTCTCCATACTCTGTGTTTAAACATGGCCAGCATCACTGCCTTCCAATTCCTCATCATACTAAACCAGAATACCAGAAGGAGTCATCTCTCTGATCTATACATCTCATTAGTCTCCATAATATCTTCAACACCAACTTTCAACATGTCCAACTACGCCTCCATTTTTTTGTATTTTTGTAATGTATGTACAAAACAATCACACAAAGCTTGAGAAAATAATAAATACCTCAAATTTGACAAACACCTATGTGTTGTCTGAGGAGCTCAAAAGTTACAGATTCCAAAGGCTTTGTGAAAATATCCGCAAATATTCCCGATGTTGGAACATCGTTTACCACCACTTCTTTCCTCTCAACCCGATCTCGAATAAACGGATGCTTTGTGTCACTAAGCTTTTTCTGAGCATGCTTTAATGGATTCTTTGGGATGTCAATAGCACTTTTGTTGTCACATAACACTGTTAGAAGCCTTTCTTTAATTCCATAACTACTCAAAATTTGCTTCATCAATAATAATTACGCACAACAATTTTCACCAATAAAGAAATATCCAGGTGTAGTGATTTTACGATCATTTGCATTACTACCCCAATCAGAATCACTATAACCAACCCGAATTATCCTTTTGGCTGCATTCAATTGAGATTCGTTATGATCAGCCTGAAATCTTACAAATACTCTCACCATACTCATCTCAAATTTAGCCTGCATCAAAGTCACAAAATCATGTACCAAGGATGCCAAAGTAGACCCTGAGATGATATCATCAACATAGAGTTGAGCAATCAGTATATTTGATGATTCTCAAAAAACAAGCAAGGTGCGATCTACTCCCCCTCGATGATAACCTTTCTGAATAGGAAAGGTAGTGAGTCCCTCATACCACGCCATTGGTGCTTGTTTTGATTCATACAAAGCCGTCTTGAGTCAATGTTGTACTTCCTCATTAACCTCACCATTTAGGAGAGCACTCTTAATAACTATTTGGTACATTGTAAAATTCATAGTGCAAGCAAGGAGAATGCGAATAGATTCTAACCGGATAACTGGTGCAAATGTCTCATCAAAATCAACTCCTTCAATCTGAGTGTAGTCCTGAGAAACTAACATTGCTTTATTATCATTGCGTTTGAATTGCCCAAGTTCTTCTTGCATTGCCGCAATCCAATACTTATCAAGTAGAGCCTCTTTGTAATTCTCGTGTTCAATGAGGGAGCTAGAGAAAATATTGTAGACCAGCAAGTTCCCTATAACGATCGAGTTATTCTTCTGCTTGATTCAGCATGCACTAATGTTGGAACATGGGAGAGTTATGGAGAGGACTGTGTTCCAACTTTGCTAAATTTATATGAGCCATCAGTTTCACCAGTAATATCTACCTCATTATATTCAACACTCAAGCAGTTCACTTCTTGTTCCAACAAGTAACATTTGTCTGATGACCAAATACCAGCAAGGACTTTGTTGTTTCCATTTTTCACTATGCACTTCTTCTTATGGAATTCCACGCTTATATTATCATCACACAGCTGGCTTATACTTAGTAGATTAGCTTTTAGATCTTCCACCAATAGAACACTAGTAGAGGTTGGAAATTCCTTTATCGACAGCTGACATTTTCCAACTATCTTGCTTTTCTTTCCATCACAAAATATAGCGAATCCATCATCATAAGGGTTGATGTTCTTTAGATAATCTTGAGATATAGTCATATGTTGAGAACATCCACTATTAAGGTATCTTAAATCCCTAGGGTGTGCAATAAAGGAAGTGTGAGCAACAAAGCACAATTTAGGGGTTTTTAGGGATCCATACCTTTCTATCCATCCTTGGCTGTTGCACTTGATCCATGTTGGAACATGCTGCAGGCTGACGTCTATTCATAATATCTCTGAGAATCTTAGAGCAACGATTCTCTGTATGACCTTGATAGGCATAGTAACTACACATTAAGGCTTTTGTTGGCGTGTTTTGACAACTTTTCTCTTCATTACTTGAACCTCTGGTTTGAATACTTCAGTGCTGGTAGATGATTTTTCATAGCCTATCCCTTGACGATTTCTAGAACAGTGACCCGTGGTGAGAATGTCATCCAATTTTGCTTTTCCAGAATTCAATCATTTAATAGATGTCTCAGTAACTTCAGCCCTCTTTGTCATCGAACACAGATTTAACTCCAACACATTAATTTCCTTTCACAGTCTTTCCATTAGGGATGTTATCTCTCTTCCTTCTTCAGCTAAAAGGTTTTTCTCCCTTTTTAAGAGCATGTTAGCATCAACAACTTTCAACCACATTTCATACATCTTTTTACAAGAAGCATAGACATCCTCATCACTCACAATCTTTTCTTCGTCATCACTCGAAGAGTATTCTTCACATACCTTCTCTGTGCTCAAACATCGGACTTCAGCAACCTGAACCATGTTGGAACATCGATCCACTTCTTCTTGTTCGATGTTGGAACATTCAGTACCAAGTTCTGAGTCTCCTTGAAGTTTTGCTCCAAAAGCCATATAATTTCTGATCAATTCCTCTTCATGATTCTTCTTTTTTTCATATTCACTCCATTCGGGTGTATATGATTTTCCATACTTCTTCCGAGTGTTGGCACATTCAGCCTGGACATGTCCATACCCTTCACATTTTCCGCATTGTATCCTTCCTGACTGCTTCAATTCGCCATTTGATTTCTTGAGGATTGCTGAATGGTTTGCTCCATCCTTGATTCATTATTGTTACCAAAGTCTTGAAACCATGATCTTTTCCCATTAAACCTTTCATGGGAATTATTATTTACTTCTTTCTTCCTCATCCTTGAGAAATTCTTTGTGATAAAAGCAATGTCTACATTTTCATCATTTCTATCCTCATTCGGTAGATGTTCCAACGTTATTTCATAGGTTTTTAGTAATCCCATCAACCCATCCAACGTCATTGTGGCCATGTCCCTTGCTTCTTCTATTGCAGTTACTTTCATGTTAAATCTTTGGGGAATTGATTTCAGTGTTTTCTTCACCAACTTAGACTCTTTGTTAATGTTTCCTAATTGATGCGCCATATTTGTGATGTCTCTGAGTTTTCCATTGAATACTGTAATAGTCTCATCTTCTTCCATTTTCAGCTCTTCAAATTTTGTGGCAAACATTTGTAGCTTTGATTCACGTACATGACTTGTCCCCTCATGTACAGTTTGTAGGATATACCATGCTTTCTTTGCTTGTTGGCACGTAGAGATGAGTTTGAACTAATCTTCATCTACTGCAGTAAAGATGACATTTAATGCTCTGAAGTTCGCCAAGCCACCCATTTTTTCAACTGGTGTCCACGACTCTTTAAGCTTAACTAGTGGCACTTTAGAACTAGATCCTCCTCCTTCAGAACTTCCAACAACAGGGAGTTTCCATTCTGTTTCAACGTAGTGCCGAGCCAATTTATTTAGTGAATTTATGAACACCAGCATGCAAGACTTCCAATAGTTGTGATTTGTTCCTTCCAGCTGTGGTGGCCGAGACACAGAAGATCCTTCTCTGGTCGCCAATGGTAAAACTGGTTCACACTTTCCTTGTCAAAACCAAGATAAAACAAGCGACTTAGCTCTGATACCAATTGAAATTTGGTTTTACCTAATTAATTCAATAATTACTACTGTGTTCCAACATAGCCTATCTAACCAAGTATGCAATAAAGTAAAGCATGGACACACGAGACTTGGTTACGCAGTTCGGTGAAAACCACCTACATCTGCGGGGCCCAGTTCAGAATAAATCTGCTGATCAGAAAGATATAATACAAAGTACATCATACAATATACTTACCTAATTATAACGTGCGAATTTTGCAAGCTCACCTTGCTACCGATCCGCCTTGGTCAGAATCCTTTTGACCTCGAAACTCATCGATGTTGGATCTCCTTCTCCTAAGGAATTAAGGTATATGATTCTGAACTTGATCAACAATTTAAGTTCATGTTGGAACATAGACGAGTGACTCTGTAGTACCTTTCCAAAGATAAAAATCGGGATGTAGATTTTTCTTCAATTAATCCGTGAGTGGCGCATCCATGATGTCCATCAATATATATATCATGAGTAGATTGTAATTCTCCACATTTTTCTACAAAAGATTACGTTTCTAAATCTGCTTCTAAAACATATCCAAATCCCATAAATAAATATATTTTCCTCTCAATAATCCCATAATATTACATAAATCCAAATCCAGAATTATAGGGATTTTTCATAAACTCAATATGCTTCAATCACACACTTAAAATAATATATTGTGAAATCTCTAATATTCCATAACTCAATATTCACGCAATATCTTCAACTCATTGAATCCTTTTAGGCTTCACCTTTCCATTTGTTTCAACATGGAAAGTCTTCTTACGCATGCAGTTTTGTGCAAATGTAATTCCTTCTCCACATAATATTCAGACTATAATCAAATCTCTTGGAGATAAGAACTACCAAATCTAATCCCTTTAAGTAAGGAATTAGAATAACTAGAATATCTCATCCCTATGCTAACCCTAACTGAATATTCCAATCACATACTCCCTCCGTCTCAGCTCTTTCTGCGGAGAGAGAAATTGGAAGTATTTTTAAGGATATATTATTTTATGTGTTTGAAGTGGGGTATCTTGAAATTGAAGTGGGGTATCCTAAAATTATTGGGTTAAAAAAATTAGAAATTGGGCCCAAATTGAGTAAACAAATAATAAAAGCAATCCATTTATGGTAAAAAATGAGGTAGTGCAAAAACAGCTGGGACGTCCAAAAAGGGAAAGAGTGCAAAAATAGCTGGGATGGAGGGAGTACTATTTATCCAATCCCACAAATATAGGAATTGATATATTCTCCAACTCAAATACAACTTGGATGAGATGTACACTTCTCGGATTTAGACTTCAACCTTTTCTTATTTCACTAAAATTCCTTCTTTAATGTTGCAACTCAATAATACCATATTTGCATAATTACTACAAATTATCAATTAACAAATCTGTACTTTACATTAAGAATCCTTTGCGTTTTGATCCATGGAGTAATCATTGATCCACCTTGGTGTGGTTATATGGAACCTGCACAAAGGATATCTAAAATTATAGTCCAATATCAATTCTAACAGTTGGCATATTCCATTTGTCCAGTAACAATAGCCCTTTCGTCTCAGGTTCTAAAGAGTTCCATTTCAGTACTTGCTCATTGGTTTTGTGAATAAGAGCAATCTTCGCCAGCCTATTGCTGGTTGATTTGCTTCTCGTTTAACATGAACAAGTTTATAATTGAGCTCATTAATTAGAACATGACTTTTAAAAGCAATATAATAGAGAATCCATAGAGCACTTAAAGGCAATCAATAGTAGTTTACGACATTCAAACAATTCGATTTAATGTTAAGAGATGGGTAATCAAGAGTGAAGAGACTTCCCTGGATATGTTCCTTGCTGTATCGTAACGAGCTCGACGCGCAGACTTGAAGTTGCTCTTGCAGTTGAGATATTTGCTATTAGAAAATCACCATTAGTGTTCTTTCAAATCTAACCAATACCACAAGATGTTCTAGAGCCCACCCAGGAGGCATTAGTTTTCATTTTGAAGCCAGCTTCAGGTTTATTCCATGTAACCTTAATCATAGCTGGCCTTGGAGGTGGTTTGGGTAGAGGGATACGAACCTTTTCAAACCAAGTTAGGTCATGAGGGTTATTTGAGATCATAGGCTTGGCGTAGAAAGCCAAGAAAATATCATTAGTGACAAAAAATTTAAGATAACCCATGTTAATATCTTATTCATCAAAGAGAATAGCATTTCTTGCTTTCCATAAAGCCCAACATAGAAAAGACGGAAATGCTCTAACTGAGTAAAGATGCTAGATAATCCTACATAGGTCCAATAAATTGATAGTCTATCCCAGATGCTATCAAAATGTTGAGTGTGAATTACCAATTGGTGATGCATAAATCCCCACATTTCAACCGTAATCACACAATCATTGAAGAAATGGTTGATTGAATAACATTTAGAGGCATACATACAATATCCAGAGGCAACAGAAATATTCCAGAAGTTTTGTGTATTTTCAAATGGCATTATAGATTTAGTTACTTTCCACATGAAAATACAAATTTTCTCGGGAATCTTCTTGTTCTGAATTTCTTTTTCAGATCTAGATGAAGTGGATCTTTGTCTTACAAGCTCGTAGGCCAATTTTAAAGAGAGAGAATCATCCTACTATGGCTTCCAAACTAGTCTATCCTTTCTTTCTTAAATCTCCGCATCTTGCAGAAAGAGTAAAGTCTGGGCAGAGACTTGAGAGGATATAGAAGACAGCAATTCATCCCTTTTGGAAATGAAATCAGCAATGGTACATGTTTGGGGAATATTTGTGCACTCAGGGTCACACAAATCAATTATTGGGCCATGGTGAGTCCAATTTGAATCCCAGAAATTGGCCATCCCATTGCCATGAATCACTAATGTGTTAGGATGGGCTAATTGGTTCACATAAAGGGTTCTTTTATAGTTTTTTTTTTTAATGAAAACACCCGAGGGTGAGGGAGAGTATATTAAGGTTCCCCAAGCCTAGTCGCAGAAATATAAAATATACATTTAGAGAGGATTGTTCAGCAACGAGTAGTGAAGCAACATAGTTGCCTCCAAAAGTCCTACCATTCTATACTAGATTATGTGAAACAAGTATCCAAAGAGAGTGGGTAGGTGTCGAAGTTGCGATCCAAAAGAGAGGATCTCCACCCCGTGTGTTAATTCCCTCTAATGGCCAGGCAACTTCAAACACATGTTAAGCCTACACTACCGAGTTGAAATACCAAAAGTAAGGCAAATTGATGAAACAAAATTCTGTCTCCAAGGAGTGAATAGCATCCGTCCAAACGATGCAGTTGTGCCAAAGGTGCAGTATGTGAAATCAGTCGGGATGCTGCCTAGGAAAGAAGAGGTCCCTAAAACATCATCCAACCTCCAAATCATGAGTGTCACAACAAAAGACAGGAGTACTGGAAAGGCCAACACAGAGGGATGCCAAGCTAAGGCTCCCGATTGGAAAACTGCCGACTAGTCTTAAAACCTGCATAAGCCAACTAGAGAAACAATATTAAGCAGTATCTGTTCCTAAACCATAATAGTCTTGAAGACTTGAATATGAGGTACATTTGCTCTATCCATATTACTTAGCCCTCTGATCTCAGGTGTAGCATTAGTAAGATTGAGACTTTGGTTATGTTGAAAATGGTGTTTGGAGATAGCATGAGCCACAGAATTACACTCCCTATAAGCATGTTTCAATTCAGCTCTTCCGAGTAAAGATTTAGCTTTAAAAACCATCTCAAAAACTTGCCATTGAGCAGCATAAGGATCATGAATCATATCCATCGCAAGTTTAGAGTCCGATTCTATAATAAAAGTATGATCAAGATGGTTAAAAGTATAGCAAGCATACAAGATTGCTTCAATTTCAGCATGTAAAGAAGATACAGCCGAAATAGATGCAGAACTAATCAAGATAGGTTGACCTAAACTATTCCTAGCTATGAGACCAACAGAAGCTTTGTTAGAGCACCAAGATGCATTCACATTGATTTTAATAAGACCAGATTTAGGCCTAACCCAGTAAACTGTCATAATATTTGGCTTTGGGGGAGGTCTAAACAGTGGGGTGAGATGCTTGAAAGATGGAGGGATTGAGTGAGTAGATAACAGCTTAGGAGGGCACTCACTTAGTGTCAAATTAGTCAAAAAATCAACCTCATTGCAGATAAGATTCACAGAGAAAGGCCTATGATCATATAGAAAATTATTTCTTGCTTTCCATAGACTCCAACATATCAAAGAGGGAAGAATCATGCAATATATTTGGTAAAACTTAGGTAAATCTTGACAGTTCCAAAACAGATAGAATCTTTGGGGGATAGAATGTTGAGCATTAAGATTAAACTGTATCGATGAGGTAAATTTAGACCAAACAGATTGAGCCAGTGGACAAGAGATGAAATAATGTTGGATTGAATCTGACTCACAGCAAATAGGACACTTAGAAGCTAAACTAAAACCGCATGTTATGAGTACATCATCAAAAGGGAGAAAAGCATGTAACAATTTCCAAGCAAAGATGGAGATCTTTTTGGGAAAAATTGGATTCCATAAGTACTTAGTAGCAGGGGAATTACCTGTTAATTGAACAAGAGACCTATAGGCTGACTTAAATGTAAATTTACCGCAGATTTCTGGTTTCCAAATCAACCTGTCCTCCCTAATCTGTGTGAGTTCCGCACCCTATAGAAATAACAGCGTATCATGTTCCAGGAAAGATGAGATTTGATTTAAAATGTTATTTTTGTTTGCTATAAAATCTGCCACAGAAATACAAGCCAAAGCATCATATATACTATCAGGGACATGGTTAAGCAATGGACCCTGAGGACACCAGTTTGCAGTCCAGAAATTACACATTCCATTTCCATGAATAATGGAAGAATTATTTTCAGCAAAGGAGTTAATATAACAAATTCTCTTCCATGTTACAGATTTTCTGTGGGAAGGTGGAAGTAACCATAAAAGTTTAGACCACAATGAAGTACCTAATTGGCTTTTCCACCACAGTTTAGCCGAACAGGAATCTACAATGGCTTTAACAGATCTGAAACCTAGACCTTCCATATTTGTAGGTTTTGCAATTTCAGTCCATCTTTTCCAAACCTTATTCTTTTTTCCCTCTGATTGTCCCCAAAAGAAACGAGCCAGTTTTTTTTTCAAATGTTTTAATGATTCCTTTTGGGGAATTGGTTACCATCCATATATGCTGAGGGATTGAGTATAAACATGATCGAATTAAGATTATTTTCCCCCCCTGAACTAAGCCATTTGTTTTTCCAGTTTTGAAGCTTAAGATCTACATTAGCCAAGATAGGGAAAAAATATCCATTTAATGTTCTTCCTCTAAAAATGGGGCATCCTAAGTATTTGAAAGGAAATGAACCTTTTTTCATTTTTAAGATTGCTTTAACCTGATTCCTCTTGGTCACTGTAGCCTTACTACTCAGGTAGAAATCTGATTTTTCAAAATTAAACTTTTGGCCCAAGGTATACTCAAAGATTTCAAGAAAGGCTTTGATCTTAATAAGGTTTGGCTTAGATGCTTGCATAAATATTATTGTATCATCCGCATACATCAAGTGGGAAACTGCAGGGGTAGAGCCCGGAATCTGATATGTAGCTAAACTTCTATTCAGGAAAATAAAAGACAAACTCCTAGAGAAAGCTTTTGAAAATAAATTAAAGAGAAAGGGGGATAGAGGATCACCTTGTTTGATTCCCCTTGTTGCCTTGAAAAATCCAACTGGATTTCCATTAACTAGTACTGAAAAATAGGCTTGTGACAGATTGTTCATAACAGCTTTTAAAAAGTTTCCATTAAAACCAAACATAATTAAAATCTGTTTGAGGAACTTCCATCTAATTCTATCAAAAGCTTTCCTAAGATCTAACTTCAGTATACAGTTAGGTATTCTGTATTTCTTATCCAAAAATCTAATCATTTCTTTCAAATACAGAATATTATCCGATATATCCCTATTTTTCATGAATGTTGTTTGGTTTGGGGATATCAGATTCTCCATATGAGGTTTTAATCTCTCCATTAGCACTTTAGAGCAAACCTTATTCAACACATTTGATAAGCTAATTGGTCTAAAATCCTCAAATGAACATGGAGTTGGTTTTTTTGGTATGAGAGTAATCCAGGTGCTAGAAATTCCCCTTGGAATTTCAGTACCAGAAATAAACTCATTGACTGCATCAATCATATCATGTTTAAGTATAGGCCAACATTTGGTATAAAACTTAGGTGAAAAACCATCAGGCCCAGGACTGCTTATCTTATTTAAACTCTTAATGACACATTCAAGTTTTGATTCTGATACAGGCCTGGCAAGAGCATGATTATCATTGTCATTTATAATCACTGGAACCTGACTTAAAAAATGAGAAAAATAGGTGTCATCAGTGACTAAATCAGGTTCAGTTAGTAAATCAGAGAAATAGTCAATTGCTTTTTTTGGATTTCCAGTTGTGAATTAATCCACTGTCCCTCCCTGTTTTTTATTTTGGTTATCTGAAGTTTGCAGTTTCTTTCTTGCACAACCTTGTGAAAAAAGGATGTGTTGTTATCACCAAGCTTATGCCATCTTAATCTTGCTTTCTGTTTCCAGAATTTCTCCTTTTCCATTAGAGCTTTAAGCAGTAAAGCATTTTTTTCATTTAGTTTGACATGCTCAGAGGATGAGGGGTTTAGATCATAATTAACCTCCTGGATTCTTAAGTCTTCCTCAGCCTTTTTAACATTCACATCAATGTTTCCAAATTTATCTCTGTTCCAACTTTTTACAGTTTTCTTAAGTCTAATCAATTTAAGATAAAATCTTGACATGCCAGTTTCAGCCATTGGGGAATTCCAACTATCACTTATCACACAGGTAAAATCATCTCTCTGAAACCAGGCATCAATAAATCTAAATGGCTTAGGATTAGAAGAGGTCAGATTGGAAATCTGAAGGAGAAGGGGGGCATGGTCAGAGGTTTGTCTATTTAAAATTTGGATCGAAGAGGATGGAAATTTAGTGATCTAAGACATAGTACTTAGGCCCCTGTCTAGTCTTTTAGAAGTGGGGTTCCTCAGTCTAGAGTTACACCATTGACAGGCGGGCGGTCGTCGCGCCCGCCGTGCAAAAGATAATTTATAAGCCCTAAATGCTTACTTTCTACAACTAGGTAGATAGTGGCAAATCGGGGTCGTCCAATGAGAAGAGGGATCTTCCTAAGCAATCAAGCACAAATGGTTGATACTAGGTTAGGAGTAACTATATTTACACACACTTAAAAGCAAGTAAAAGGGGGGGGGGTTGGTTGGTTTCCTAAGTTAACAAAGATAAAAAGATAAGATAACTAGCAAGGTCAAGTGACTATGCTAATCATCAAACAAAACTAAAGAAAAGGGGTTTTAAACTACAAAGATAAAATGCCTTGGGGGCAACGGATATCCACTTCCAAATCATACGTAGGTCATTGAATCATTCACTCATTCCATCATATAGCATACATGACTCAACATTCACATACCCATCTAGCAAGGATCACAACACATACATCACAAGAAGTTCTAAGTTCATGCTCCTAGATTTTCATGCAAAGGAGTCCCAGAGTTCGTCACGCTCCTAACACCAAAACAATTCAACCATACAAACACTCCCTATGGTCAAACAACTCATGGCACACATGAAGTGAAACATACCATCAAGAATACATAAACGCCAAATAACAAATGCTTCAAGAATGAATTTAAATCATCTATTCAATACTTCAACTACTTGTTGTGGAGACTAAACTCCTATCCTTCTTAGTTCGTAGTTTGCGAGAGTGAGTTCGACATCTCTCGTCAAACCTCACCAATGACTCCCGTTGTCGCGACCACGACTCAAGGTATCATTGGTGGCATTTAATCACGAAGAACCAACAAGCTTGGCAATGCTTATGACCACTACACCGTGACTAAGCATTTAACCAATTCATGCAATTACACGAGATTGGATGAACGTGCAAGCACATTCACCCACGAGCATATGACTCTCTCGTTTGCTACATATAACGAACGTGACGAAGAGTTCGACATCAATCACATTCGTCTAGCACATTGTCAACACACTAACACAATCAAAAGCTCTAAATCATACTCTTACATTACTAACAAGAACAGGGGGGAAATTAACCCAAATCCCCCAAACCCTAGCTAGCAATTCATACAAGCATTTCATATCATCAACCTCTCAACAATATCAATGAAATCAACAATTAACATTCAAAGCACAATAAATGCACAATAGCAAAAACACCAAATAGATAGATAAAATGAGTTCTTGCTACATAGATAATGGAAGCTTCAATCCTTTGCTCCCAAGTACAAAACTAACCTAGATAAACAAAACCCATAACAAAGAACTAAAAGCTACAAAGAAAGAAGAAGAAATGGAAGAAAATCTAGGGTTTTGGAGCCCTAAAACCCAGAGAAAAACGGGCTCAGCAAAACTGGAGAAGAGGAGGAAAGAGAGTAGTATTTATAGTGCAAAGAAGATAAAGTTGATTTCTGGCTGCCCGTTGGTCGCGACTCGCGACGAGTTTCGTCGCGACTCGCGACGGTGTTGGTCGCGACTCGCGATGGTTTCGCGACGGGGGCCAGCACTTTGCATTGTTTCTTTGTCTTCTTCATAGTCATCCCTCTCAATCTTCAAGTCTTCAACAGCTCCAAAATGGTCTTCAACGGCCTCCGGTCTTCATGTCTTCGAAGTGAGTATCCAAAAGTCTTCGAAAGTATAGTCTTCAATGTCTTCCGGTCTTCGTTGCTTCCGTGTTCTTCCCTTGTCACACAAAATCCACTTAGAAGAGGTAAAAGAGTACAAAGTTGCTTTTGCCTCTCCTAAGTGAATTTCAAGGTAAAACACAAGCTCTCGATAATAAAAGAGCACAAAAGTGATCCTAAATACTACTAAATAATGCATCTAAAATGGACACATCAAACCTCCCCACACTTAAACCTTACTCGCCCTCGAGTAAGAAAAGATTCAAGCGTACGGAGGAAATGGCATATCCACATCATAAAACCCCTAAAATAACCACACAAAATGGACATATCAAACCTCCCCACACTTAAACCTTACTCGCCCTCGAGTAAGAAAAGAACCAAGCACTCGAAGTAAATGATATACCCAAAACCTAAACTAATTCCCCAATCAAAGCCTCACAAAAACTCTCAATATCAAAAATCCCAAAATAAAAGCTCACATGAGAATTTTTCACACACACATCCCCAATCCTAAATCTAACCAAACCTACCACTTATCAATTCACTACCCATAAAAATATTTCACAGCCCAGAATTGATATTCCCAGAATCCAATGACACAAAATGAAGCTAAAACCATAGAGGAAGTTTTAAACACATGCTTCACCTAATGCCAATATATCAACCAAAAACGAAGTAGAGAGAGATAAGGAATTTCATAACCACACTTCGTTTCCTAACCCACTAAGCTACCCAATCCCAAGAGGTCTATAGATATTGAGCTACCCGATCCATCCATGTGACAACTGCAACCTTATGACTCCAACGCCGGCAAGTGAGTGAAATCATAGCATTTTTCAATTTCTGTCAATTTCTCTCATTTTGCCTAGGAGCTCTTTCGAGTTTTCATCCTAGCCACACATCATGTTTCTTTAGCTCACATCTCACCTTTTTCCGCACATTTTAGCCTCTCATTTTTGCCTAGGCCGCCCTTTAAGGGTTTTCGACCTATCCGGGCCCCCAACGTTGCCTAAGTTGCCCTCTCGGGTTTTCAACTTAGCGGGTTTTCTTTTTCTTTTCTTTTTCTTTTTCTATTTTCTTTTTCTTTTTGTTTTTCTATTTTTTTTCTTTTTCTCATGTTTTTCCAATGAAAAGTAGCAAAAAGCATTCCAAAACAATCTAGCATGCATATGAGTCCTCTAACCCCTCCCCACACTTAAAACATTACATTGCCCTCAATGGAAACATATAAGGCAAGAACAATAACAATCAAGGTAAGGGGGTAGAGTGACACCCGTGTCTCCGCAATTCGCCGGTGATATGGCACAATCCAAGCACTTGTATGGTCCCAAAATTGGTTTCGGAACCGGAAGGGGGAGCAAAGATGCCGTAGAAGAACTCACCCTTCGAGAAAAACATTGTCTCCATGGCGCCGTTTGATCAAGACTAACACCACGAAGAACACATTAAACTCACAAGTACATAAGGATATATAATACTAGGTTTAGCATCAAGAGTTAATAACCATAGTATTTTCAAAGAACAACCAAATCACACTCAACCAACACTATAAGAATAATCATGAAAAATATCCAACATATATTGACATGTATACAAGCATCATTATAGGATATGCACTTACGATCACAATGATGTAGTCGGCATACTACAATCAACAAATGTACTATAAAGATGTAAGAATGTTCATATGTCAACATATGTAGGATGGTGGAGGAATGAGTGGGTATGTGGTGGTTCTTGGGAGTGTTGGGTGGAGAAGAAGGTAGGATCATGCAATGTTTAAAATCATTTGGAAACTTGGAATCTTGGAAATTTGAAATCCGGGCTCAAAAAATTTTCAACAGTTACTGAGCATGTCGCGACTCGCGACGAGGTTCGTCGCGACTCGCGATGAGCCTCGCGAAGTCATCGCGACTCGCGGAAGGTTGAGTCCGAGAGCTCAAAATTTTCTGAGCTCGTCGCGACTCGCGACGAAGTGTGTCGCGACTCGCGACGAAGTGTGTCGCGACTCGCGACGAGCCTCGCGAAGTCATCGCGACTCGCGGAAAGGTGAGTCTGAGAGCTCAAAATTTTCTGAGCTCGTCATGACTCACGACGAAGTGTGTCGCGACTCGCGACGAGCCTCGCGAAGTCATCGCGACTCGCGGAAAGGTGAGTCCGAGAGCTCAAAATTTTCTGAGCTCGTCGTGACTCGCGACGAAGTGTGTCGCGACGAGCCTCGCGAAGTCATCGCGACTCGCGGAAAGTTGGCGCTGGGAGTGATTTTTCTCCCCTGTTCATCGCGACTCGCGACGGCAGGGTATCCCAGGCTTAAAATTTTTCTTTTGCTTACCAACTGTCCAAGCTTTCTTCCCTCGTTCATTGATCTTGTTCCTTCATCTCCTTCATTGCAATGCACTTCACTTTGCTACAAAATCACAGAAAAACAAGCCATAAAAAGAACAAAACAAAACAACAACAAAAACTAAGAAACAAAGACTAAAAAGAAACGATAATTAAGAAACAAAAACTAAAAGAAATGCCGAATTTATTTAACGTCGTCGGCACGACGAAGCTCCGTATTTTTAAGGTCGTCGGCACGACCCTAATGTTATCCGTATGGTGAAGGCTTGAAGCTCTTCACCATGAGCATCCAAAATACGAGAGGTGGGGGCACAAAACTTCCAAGAGGAAAGTCTTGTGGAGGTGGAGATGGTTCAAAGGGAATTGAGTGGTTAGGGACCTTGGGATAAACTTTTGGCTCCTCTCTTGTTTCCCTCAAAACTTCCGAAAATATTAGAGTTGGTTCACTAGGTGGGAGAAGGGGTGACGATGCTAATGGATGTAGCACTATCACCTCTTCCTCCATTTTTCTATCGTATACAACCAACTCCTCATCCCTTTCAAACTTAAAATCATTTTTATTGGTGACCTCACTCACCGAATCATCGAGTTCAAGTTGGGATGGTGTATTTTCGGAATCACGAGCTTCCATTCGGGCCAATACCTCTAATATGTTCCTCACATGCTCCTCAATGGCCTCAACACTAGAGGAGAGCCGGGTATCCGGCTCCTCAATAGTAAAGGAGTTCAAGTTTGCTATGGTATTTAAAACATCCTCACGTGTCAAACTTGAACTTCCTTGTTGGGCTTGGTTTTGGGGTATGGTATAGGGGGGTGATGGCCAACTAGGTTGCTCGTAATGTTGGTTTTCCGGCTCATTCTCATACCACAAATCCGGACTACCACTCCATTCTGGATTGTAAGAATTGTGGTACGGATACCATTCTTGAGCTTCTTGCCCTTGAAAACCAATATCTCCTACCTCTTGGTAGCACTCTTCATAGTACCCATGGTTTTGGAAACCAAGGGTCCTTTCTCGGTCATAGTGCTCTTCCCACAACAAAGGGCAAGATTCGGTAGGATGATCGGAATGACACATCCTACAAAACCTTGCTTGTTGAGCCTCTCTTCTCATCATGAGTTCCCTCAAGGTGAGACGCTCCATTAAAAAAAAAAATTTTATTTTTTTTTCAAAAGTTCGGAATCATAGTGCAAGGATTCTCGATAAAATAAATTACCAAGAACTCAAGCAATACCTACTCCGAACAAAAACAACCACCAAGTAGTGGAAAATAAAAACAACTAGCCAATACACAACCAAATACACCTAAATACTTAAGAATAAATGCCTCTTCCCCGGCAACGGCGCTATTTTGACAGGCGGGCGGTCGTCGCGCCCGCCGTGCAAAAGATAATTTATAAGCCCTAAATGCTTACTTTCTACAACTAGGTAGATAGTGGCAAATCGGGGTCGTCCAATGAGAAGAGGGATCTTCCTAAGCAATCAAGCACAAATGGTTGATACTAGGTTAGGAGTAACTATATTTACACACACTTAAAAGCAAGTAAAAGGGGGGGGGTTGGTTGGTTGGTTTCCTAAGTTAACAAAGATAAAAAGACAAGATAACTAGCAAGGTCAAGTGACTATGCTAATCATCAAACAAAACTAAAGAAAAGGGGTTTTAAACTACAAAGATAAAATGCCTTGGGGGCAACGGATATCCACTTCCAAATCATACGTAGGTCATTGAATCATTCACTCATTCCATCATATAGCATACATGACTCAACATTCACATACCTATCTAGCAAGGATCACAACACATACATCACAAGAAGTTCTAAGTTCATGCTCCTAGATTTTCATGCAAAGGAGTCCTAGAGTTCGTCACGCTCCTAACACCAAAACAATTCAACCATACAAACACTCCCTATGCTCAAACAACTCATGGCACACATGAAGTGAAACATACCATCAAGAATACATAAACGCCAAATAACAAATGCTTCAAGAATGAATTTAAATCATCTATTCAATAATTCAACTACTTGTTGTGGAGACTAAACTCCTATCCTTCTTAGTTCGTAGTTTGCGAGAGTGAGTTCGACATCTCTCGTCAAACCTCACCAATGACTCCCGTTGTCGCGACCACGACTCAAGGTATCATTGGTGGCATTTAATCACGAAGAACCAACAAGCTTGGCAATGCTTATGACCACTACACCGTGAATAAGCATTTAACCAATTCATGCAATTACATGAGATTGGATGAACGTGCAAGCACATTCACCCACGAGCATATGACTCTCTCGTTTGCTACATATAACGAACGTGACGAAGAGTTCGACATCAATCACATTCGTCTAGCACATTGTCAACACACTAACACAATCAAAAGCTCTAAATCATACTCTTACATTACTAACAAGAACAGGGGGGAAATTAACCAAAATCCCCCAAACCCTAGCTAGCAATTCATACAAGCATTTCATATCATCAAGCTCTCAACAACATCAATGAAATCAACAATTATCATTCAAAGCACAATAAATGCACAATAGCAAAAACACTAAATAGATAGATAAAATGAGTTCTTGCTACATAGATAATGGAAGCTTCAATCCTTTGCTCCCAAGTACCAAACTAACCTAGATAAACAAAACCCATAACAAAGAACTAAAAGCTACAAAGAAAGAAGAAGAAATGGAAGAAAATCTAGGGTTTTGGAGCCCTAAAACCCAGAGAAAAACGGGCTCAGCAAAACTGGAGAAGAGGAGGAAAGAGAGTAGTATTTATAGTGCAAAGAAGATAAAGTTGATTTCTGGCTACCCGTTGGTCGCGACTCGCGACGAGTTTCGTTGCGACTCGCGACGGTGTTGGTCGCGACTCGCGATGGTGTCGCGACGGGGGCCAGCACTTTGCATTGTTTCTTTGTCTTCTTCATAGTCATCCCTCTCAATCTTCAAGTCTTCAACAGCTCCAAAATGGTCTTCAACGGCCTCCGGTCTTCATGTCTTCGAAGTGAGTATCCAAAAGTCTTCGAAAGTATAGTCTTCAATGTCTTCCGGTCTTCGTTGCTTCCGTGTTCTTCCCTTGTCACACAAAATCCACTTAGAAGAGGTAAAAGAGTACAAAGTTGCTTTTGCCTCTCCTAAGTGAATTTCAAGGTAAAACACAAGCTCTCGATAATAAAAGAGCACAAAAGTGATCCTAAATACTACTAAATAATGCATCTAAAATTGACACATCAACCATGTAAAAAGGTTTCCTACCGTATTAATTTCTTGAATTCCATTAGTGATAATCCAGGAATTGAAATCTCTAATACTTCCTAAGGCCGGAGAACAAGGGCCTTTATATTCAGATAAAGAAGTTATTAAGTTAAAATCTCCTATGAAGATAGTATCTCCCTTCGGGATAGACTGAAGTTCAGACCATAAAAACTTCCTACCCTCTCTATCTCTGAGAGCATATATAAAAACTGCCTCCATTATGAAATTAACAGAATGATGAGCAATGGAAACATGCATAAACTGTTCGTAAGTGAATATTAATGAGATAGATAAAGAGTTAGACCACATAAGCCATATTTTCTCATTTGGCAGAGTCAAATTATGTGTGAAGGAGAGTTTTTTCATATAAGCTTCACATTGAAAATTGTCATGCATTGGTTCAATGATACACAACAGTTGAATTTTCTTTAGTTTGCATAAATTAGACAGCTTTAGCAATGAAGTGTCCATTCCCCTAAGATTCCATACTAAGAAATTTACATTGAGATGTCCTATCATTGTTCACTTGATTTGTTACTTTTTGTAGATGATCTAAGCATCATTTTATTAAGCTGGCTCAGATAATTGTTTTTTTTGGATTTGGACTTACCCTGGATATTACCTGGAAGGGAAGTGCAGGAGATGTGTTGATGCTCAGTCATGATCACATCCATAGGCCTTGAAGTCCCAGCTTCCACTTCATATTCCTTGGTGATATCCGGAACCTGCAAAACTGAAAACCTGTTTGCCATCTTCCCAGGCTGGGAGAGTGAATTTTTGTGATTAGGGCTATACATAAATATGGAAATAGAGCCAATTTGAATATCATCTTTAGCAAAAGCCGATAATGATGGTATAGATGTTGCTGTGTCCTTTAACAACCTTGATATAGAGTTATCAGAAATGTCAAGAGACTGACTGATGTTACTAGAGATATACCTAGTATCCTGGTTAACTGACAGAGGGTAATTGGGAGGAGGTGAGTGATTCTGTTCTTTAGAGGATTCTATCACAACAACATTATCTTTCTCTGAGAGGAGTTGGTCAACCCTTGAGTCTAGGATTAGTGGAGCTTTTTCAAATTTCTTACCTGTGGCCTGCCATAGATACTGGGGTAGATTATGATCGAAATTGACATCCTGAGTTTTCTCATTGGCACCCTGAAAGTTAGCTTTACATTGAGACAAAGAGTGTCCTAGTTTCGCACAGTGATCACAGTAAAGAGGGATATCCTCATATTCAATTTGATATTTCCTGTTATTGGTTATCGAACCCAACCTGATGAAAGTACTCAGTGGTTTTTGGACATCTAATTCAATGCAGAATTTAATTGCAGAAGGTCTTGTAAGCATATCAGTGGCAAGATCATTTTTAATGAAACTTCCTATACTGTTCCCTATTGCCTCTATAGAAGCTGAATTATAATAGTATAAGGGCACCTCTCTGATAGTACACCAAATAGGAACTATTGGTGATTCTCTATGAGTTGAAAATTCAGGGGTCCATTTTTGTATTTTAAGGAAGATGCCATTGAAGTTCCAAACATATTTCATCCAGCATCTCTAATAGTCGTTTATATGTTCAAAGCGAATTAGAACATGCTTATAATCTAAGGAGCCAAGTTGATACTTACCTTCGAAACCCACAGTTTTAAAAGCCTGCTCCAGATGTTCCATTAAGAGTGTGCCTCTTGTAAACTTACCGACCGGAGCGTTCGCATAATGAGTTGAGAGGGTAGCTATCTGGTCTTCAGAGTATAAGCACGAGGGCTCCCCCAGGTGTTGGGATTTGGGAACGAGCTCTGGATTGTTTGGTAAAGTTTTCGATAGGGGCGGAGTTTTGTTTTGAAGTAATGTAGCGAAAGTTTTGGGGGGGGAATTGGTTTACAATAGGTTGCGCCATCTCCATCGGAGATTCGCCGATTGGATGACCGTCATAGAACCAAACCGACGGGACTAGCCGTTGCCGGCGAGAGAGCCGTTACCGGCGCTAGAGCATTTTCAGAAAGGTAGCAGAAATCGTCTTTTTTCAGAGAGCGTTTTTCTGTCTTTTATAGCTCTTAGAGTTCCTACTATTATTAGGTAGAGCCCAAATTAATTTTGACCGCAGAAGTTTCCCACTTTGAAACTTCCACCATAATTTAATTGTGAAAGCCTCAATATAATGGATATTCCTCCAGCCCATTCCATTTTCTTGAGGTGGTGGGCATATTTTTTCCATGATTTCCAAGCTGTATTTTGCTTGTTATCTTATTCTCCCAAGAAAAATCTAGATATTTTTTGTATCAAATCTTTTAGGATTTTTGGCGGTTTAATTACCGCCCAAATGTGCCGCGGGATTGAGAAAAGGAATGATTGGATAAGGGTCAGTCTCCTAGGTGCACAGAGCCACCTATTTTTCCAGTTCAAAAGCTTTGAATTATAAGCTTCTTTTATGTTTTGGAAGTAAGAAGCTTTGATCTTACCTTGGAATACTCAGACTCCCAAGTATGTAAAAGGGAAAGATCCATGAGACATGCTTAAGACTGAAGAAATCAGTTTTTTACCTGAGTTATTTTGCTACCAACATAATAACTACTTTTTTTCATAGTTAATTATTTGTCCCAAAACTAGCTCAAATGTTTCAAGGAATGCCCTCATCCTTATTAGGTTCAGCTTTGACACTTTTAAGAAAATGACTTAGCCATCCACAAATCTCAAATGTGAGCTAGGGATGACATTGTGAGGAACATGGTAGTGATCAATCTTTTCATTCTGGAAGATGAATTTTATACTACGTTCAAAAGCTTCTGTGAATATGTTGAAGAGGAAAGGAGATATAGGATCTCCTTATTTTATTCCTCTTGAAGACTAAAGAACCCCCCTAGGATTTCCATCAAATAAAATTGAGAATCATGCATTGGAAATTGTGTTCATAATGTTCCTCACAAAGTGACCATGAAATCTAAATTTTAGTAGGATGCTGTTAAGAAAACCCCAATTGACCCTGTCAAAATATTTTGTCAATTCGAGTTTGATCATGCAGCTAGGGTGTTTTCTTTTCAAATTTAAAAATCTCAGCATCTCTTGTAGATATATAACATTATCAGAGGAATTTTATTGCTTTTCATGAAAGTCGATTGCTGTGGTGAGATTAACAGACATCAGTGGTTTAATTCTTTCCATTAAATTTTTTGAAAAGATTTTATTAAGCACATTTGATAGGCATATTGGCCTATAGTCATTGAAGCTTAAGGATGTAACTTTCTTGGGTATTAATGCAACCCTAGTTCTGGTGATGCCCCTTGGCTGATTAGAGCCATTAAGAAAATCATTAGTGGCATTAAGATTATCCATACCCACCAAATCCCACATTTCTGTAAAGAATTTTGTGGTGTACCCATCCGGGCCTGGTGCTCCGTTACCATTGAGGTTGAAAACTGCTCTTTTAACCTCCTCAAGAAATGTGGCTCTTTTAACTTCTGTTCTAACGTGCAAATAACTACAATATTCTGCCTTTCATTTGTAGTGCATATTTTTTTTGTATGGATATTTTGACCTAATTTCTTATTGGTTGGTTATCCTACATTAGAAAGAGCGTACTTTTTAAAATAAAATTTTCTAGGAATTGGTGAAATTATGTTTAATGGGTTCATGGTGACTTAAATTGAGTTACAGAACTACATGAGCATTTATATCCGTTTGTTCACTATTTTATTATCAATGACATAAATTTGGGGACCCTAAATCATTCTATGATGTTTTAAAAATATTGTGCATCAGTGACTCACATCTAAACATTCACAATGAAAAAAATTGCTTATGTCTTTGATTTCGCAATTGACAATTATTTTATTTTTAAATTTATCCTTGTTAAGCTTTCATCTAATAGTTACTACTCATGTACAAATTGTTACTCACCATTGTGTACTTTCTACCTTGGGTGCATGTGAAGCTGTGCAATATCTGTGGGGATGCTGTTCACGTGGCTTCGCTTGCTTTTTGTAGCAAGTGCAAAGATGGTGTTATACGTATGTGAGTTATTTAGTTAATTCTTGCACCCTATTTGTATTGTAATACTTCTACGCCATTTTTCTCCGGTTCATGATCGAAGTAAACTAATTTAGTCTTATGAATTATTCTATATAGTTACTGTATGCAGGTAAGCATGGACTTACTTCCTGACAGTAGATGGATGTGCGGAGATTGTGTACTTTTAAAAGAAAAAGTAAAGATGGAAAGTGCTAGATCTGTGCATTCTAATGCCTATGAGAACCTAAATACGATATTTTCTTATCCACACTTTGATTATATATGGAGGTATACCGTTAGTTCTTACCGATTATAATTTCAACAAAATTGAATTCATTATTTTTGGGTAGTTACATTGAGTACTTAAATTGTATCAAATGCAATTATGAAAAATGTTGTAGGGATCAGTTTAAATTTCAACAGAGTAAGAGGCTTCCAAATGCTATGTATAGGATCCAAGCACAACTATCTACTCTTCCATCACCTAGCATTCCTGAAGTTGTCAAAAAGTTCTCCAAAATTTCCTTGGAGGAAGTGTCACTCGTGAATGCATGGCCGACTCAGCTTTAGGAGCACTATCCCAAAGATAATAACATTTCACTGTACTTTTTTGCTGAATACAATGCAAGGTACTCCCTACGTGCTCTCATTTTATTAAACTAGGAAGTTCATTCAAACTACTACTTGATCTAAACGTATGCAGCTACGCAATCTACAAAATCCTATTGAAGTCAGTGGCTGATCACAATTTAGCTCTCCGGGGAGATATCAGCGGGATTGAATTGCTTATATTCTCCTCTACTATGCTCCAAGAGGGATCCCAATGTATGTATTGAACCTTATTCTTTGTTACACTAAATAATGAATTCGATATGCACATTTACATATATTCATTGAGATATATTTGCATTATTAAGATTTTATTCGGCATGCACATTCACATATATTCATTGTTGTATCTTTGCATTGCCAAAACACCTATTTTCCTCTCTATAGATTGGAATGGCCTATTATATCTATGTGGAGAATTTAGATACAAAAAGGTCATCAATTCTCAGATGGCGGTTTGAATTCCGGACTGGCTTTTCTTTAACATCATACTATGCCATTTAAATTATAATTTCAGCCCTAAAAACACTTTTCCATGGAGAAATTTTCATTGCTCTATAGTTAAAAATAGATTTTATACAAAAAGATTAAAAAAAAGATAAGCATAGTGGTGTTGAAACCGCTTTCTGTGCTAGAGCTAGTGGTGATAGTTGAGATGGTAAAAACAGGCAAGGCATGATCCTTTTTTCATTAGAAAAGGTCAGATAATTAGTAGATTAATTTTTTTATATCAGCATTGAACTTTTTAAATTTGAAAGGAAAAAATATTTTATCTAGTTTGACCTCATTTTGTTAGTCACTCAATGCTGATATTTTAATTCTCGTGACGAGCAGTTCACTTTGCTCGTGGATTGTGTAAAAAAAGGTTGATCCATCCGAATTCGCTTGAAATATCATGCTGGGATGGAATAGGTCAGGGTGGTCTGGGTTTGATATGTTTTACCTAACCTGACCTAAAATGAAATTAAATATTGAATTTAAAATTTATTTTAAAATGTCCAAAAAAAAACAAGGATTTTGAACTAAAGTCTCACAGAAGATGCACAAAAGATGCATAGAACATGTACAACTGACAAATTTTGAACTAAAGTCGCACAGATAATGCAGTGTCGTACAAAGCCTACATGGTTATAGCTAGATCATATTTTGAACACCCAAGACAAGAATTGTCTGTGTGTGCAAAGCCGGGCAAGTAAAATTTTTGGATGTGGATGCGAACGGTTCGTTGATGTATAAAATTTGGCATGGTCTGGAATAATATTAGTTTTGGACTCATCCAGATGTGTTGGACCAAATATTCGTGTACTTTATTTTTCCTCAGATGAGAATTGGCCTGCATGCTCTAAAACGTGAAGGAAAATAGCCCTTAGTCCAGGAACACACAGGCAACGCATGAACTCGTACAACCACACCATGGTTACGAACCAGTGCACACACGCGCTCGCACTCCTCGGATGACATGGGAAAGTTATCCTCAGTTTTGTGTCAAGCGCCCCGCATGTAATACTCCGTGGCTGCGTGCGATGCCTCACCCATGCGCTCAAGCCATGCTCCATGCCCGCGCACCTCACCCTGCCGAGCAGCGCGCAGGCCTCGCGGCTGGCTGCCCCTTCTTCCTTTTATTTTTTTTAAAATTTAATCCCCTTCCCTACCCCACCTTCCTTCTCCTCTTTTCTCCTCGTGTATAATTTTCTCCCTCTCTCATTCTGATACGATGTCAAAATATCATTTATTTATAGTTTTCTTAGTTTAGTATTTTTAGTAGGATAACACTATACTCTTTTCCTATTGGGGTTTTTAATGAGGTAGTGTGATCATTTATTTTATTTCGAATAAGACCCATTAATTCAACCATGTTGACCTTGGAAGAATTAATGTTTCAGTCATGCATTTATTATCGGATTTAGAATATTCAATTCTAAATTGATTAGAATTAGATTTCGTAAGATTAGATAAGGCAATATTCATTCAAGATTTATCTTGAAGAATATAGTCATTTATTTTAGGTAGTTTAGTTAAATATGGTTTTAGCTTCTTAAAGCTGTTATAATCCTTTTCAGGATTATATTACAAGGTTGATTGATACTTAACTAGCCCTCGGGGTTAAGCAACAATGGAATAGCTCGCAAGCAAGGAGTATGAACTCAAAAGGTTGTCTTTTTATTGATAAAAATGGTTAGGTAAAAATAATGTTGAAAACCACCCCTATTTATAGTACATAGGTATGGTCTTCAAAAATACAAACAAGAAACTTAAAAGGATTTTGGCAACTTTAAGAAGCTAAAACCATATTTAACTAAACTACCTAAAATAAATGACTATATTCTTCAAGATAAATCTTGAATGAATATTTCCTTATCTAATCTTACCAAATCTAATTCTAATCAAATCAAAACTGAATATTCTAAATCCTAAAATAAATGCATGACCGAAACATTAATTCTTCCAAGGCTAACATGGCTGAATTAATGGCCCTTATTCTAAAATAAAATAAATGATCACACTACCTCATTTAAAAACCCAACGGGAAAAAGAGTATAGTGCTATCCTACTAAAATACTAAACTAAGAAAACTGTAAATAAATGATATTTTGACATCGTATCACATTCCTTATCCTCTCCAAAACTCTATACTTTCTCCTCCAAGACCAAAAATATTCTTCTCCTGCCAAATCCAACTTCTTAAATCTTCCATCACTACCATCCAACTCCTTACTCCACCATCCCTTAACACTTCTCACGCCACAAACAAACCTAACTCATCCTCCAAACCAAGAAAAGTGAAGATTTCTCTTCAATAACACCCAAAAAAGGTGATATTTCTTGGCACTTGAGGATTAGTGGAGGCTTCTACACCACATTGGAGCACCTAATCAACCCAAAAATTTCAAAGCACCATTTTGGGTAATTCTCCCCAATTAACCTTATTGTGTGTTTTGATGAGCTTGATGAGATTGTTGTGCTTGAAGGTTATGAGCTCTTGATTGATGTTGGAGATATACTTGTTGTGGTGGTATTGTTTGTGCTCATTGTGGATTTTTGTGCTAGAAATATTGTGAAGTTTGTGATGGTAGTGTTTATGATTGTGTGGAGATTTCTATGGAGATTATGGTAGTAATTTTGTGAATTCTGTGGAGATAGTGGTAAAAAAGCTCACTTTGTCGGTTCTTGTGGTGGTAACTTTGGTGCATTGTTGTTGTGGTACTAATTGAGGTGAAATATTTGTGAATTGTTGTTGTGGTGTTAGTTGGGTGAACTTTGTGCTTCATTGTTGTTGTGGGTTGGTAAGTTGAGTTAATTCTTCTTATGGCCCCTAAAAAGAGAAGAATGGAGGAAGGTAGTTCTTCTAGCCCACCACCTCCAATGGTCTAGGATGAATCTCTTCCCTTTCATGGTTTGATGAAGATTAGAGGGAATTATACCGAAAGGTGGAGGAGGTTGAACAACAATAGAGCCATCATGTCCACTTGGTTTGCAGATAGGGATGTTTTGTCTAGATTGTGTTTGTTGGAGGTGGTCGAGAATATGTTAGTAAAAGGTAACCTAGATGGCTTTGTGAGGGTCAGTGCCCCTACTTATAGATCATGGACACTTGAATTCCTTTCCACAGGTGAAGAAGATTACTCTCAAGGATGATACCCAGTGGATCTTGTTCTACTTAAATGATCAGAAGAGGAAAGCTTCATATGATGATATAATGCTGGCATTTAGGTGGGACCACATACCAGGCAAATATCAAGAAGAGGTATTTAGGGTAGGGGAATCCTACATCCACCAAGAGCTTTGGGAATGCCTCACGCGAGAGAGGAGAGATCATCATGCCAAGGCTTCTTCAATTATCCATCCAACAATCTGATATGTCCACCGTCTTCTAAGTACTACACTTTTTGTCAAGGGAAATTCAACAAGTGTTCTAGATGGGATATGAAGTACCTTTAAGCATGTATGTTGTACAGACATGGGGCCTCTAACTGGGTTGATATATGGATTGATGGTTGCATCGAATTGTCGAGTAAGAGAATGGGGCACATTGTTCTTGGGGGAATGGTCACACTATTAGCACACCTTCTTCATTTCCCCCCTCCACCAAGCTTGGTACCCCTTAGTACCAATCTCCAGGATAACTTATACACCGTTGAATTTTTAGTGAATGAAAAAATGTTGAAACCCACCGTGGACACCGTAAGGTTCATTTGGCTTATTCATAAAGGAGATCCCTACATGTTCCTTCCATTGGACCACCTAGGGGATCCCATGGTGAGATCTTCGGATTACCGCCCCCACCGGGACACAAAATTTAATGGCTTGCCTTAAGGAAACCACATGGCCGCACCGCCACAAGTTACACCACTGAGTTCATCGGCTCAACTCCATGAATCCTTCCAAAAAATGTAAGAGAATATGACCATTGGGTTTGGAAGCTTGGGGAAACGGATGGAGAACCTCGAGCATATTGTCAAACATACTTGTGAGAGTATGAACCAACATGGATAAAATTCTTGCAATCCTCTCATTGTCTTCCGGCAATGAACCACCACCAGAGTTTGTGGAGAGGCAGAGGAGACGTGAGGAGGAAAGAGCATGGAGACGCTTAAGCCAAGACGGTGGTGCGGGACCTTCAAGGTCCTAATGGTGAGCATTTCATATTCATCTTCCCTACTTTTTCTTTTGATCATTTATATGCATTAAGGACATTGCATATTCTAAGTGTGGGGAGGGAATTTTAATGCTCATGTGTCTTCATGTATATAGATGTGATTTTTAGTTTTAAAAAAAGGAAATAAAAGTGAGTGTGATTGTATTAAATTGATTCTTTTGTTTTGTTTGGAACAATATTATGCTTGGTGTGCATGGTTGTTTTGTAGGGAATACTTGGTTTTGGAGAAAGTGGCAAAGAGAAAAAGTGAACAAATGGGGTATGACAAGTCCAACTCATGGACCATGTAGACATGCATGGTGCATTGATGCTAGAATCTCCAACAAAGGAGATCGGAGAAAACCCCCACTCGTGGACCGTGTGATTCCATTTTGCATTAATTGAACAATAATTTATTTTTGTATGGCGTTTAACCAGTTTATGAGTTATCAAATATTAAATAACATGTAATGGCTAGCGGTGAACGATTGTTTGTGTCATCAAATATAAAATATTATAATATTGTACAAGAATCGATGTCTTCCCGATGATTCTACGACGTTGAACAAACCAGTACAACGAAGACACTTGGACAACGTTGCACAAACCGGTGTCAGTACTTTGTGTGTGCGATATCGGCCTTTCAAAACAATGTCATATTGGTCATAGTTTCACATTAGCATGCACACGACATGACTAAACCATAGCACGTGATGTCGGTTACTAGCTTTTGCGACATCACTCTTATTAAGACCGATGTTGGCCTGAACGAAGTCACATCAATGGTCTCCCATAGTCTGCCTTCTTGCTCTGACCGATATCGATCACAACCTGCCGATGTCGACTTGAACGAAGTCGCAGCAATGGTCCCCCATCATTTGCCTTCTTACTTGGACCAACGTAACCGATGTCAGTCCAAAATCGAGGTAAAAAAAATTACTTTTTTCTATGCCAGTATTTACCTCGGTTGTTTTGGGACTAAAAACCAATGTAAAAAGTCTTGTAGAACCGAGGTAAAAGGTCTTGTTTCTTGTAGTGGACACTCTTAGAGATTTTAAGGGGAAGTCTAAAATTTAGTGTGCTTTGTTAGATGAAAATGTGAAGCCATTGTATTTGAGATATAAAAGTAACGATACTGAAATCGTCCTTTTGATGGAGGTTTTCAATTTGAAAGATGCAAGTTCTTAGAGTGATACAAGTTTGAATTTACTCCTAATGCTTCGGAAGGATAAGTTGCAGGATTGGAATGGAATACTGAAAAAAAATTTCTAGGTTAGGAAAATATTATGTTCACTTGGTTTGGAATACAAGAAAATACACACATGTCTTAATCATTGTGTGTTGTATGACGGTGAACTTATGGATGAGGGTGAATGCTTTATACGCAAACATTCAAGATATAAGAGTGTAAGGAATGATATTGATGGGTATTTGTGTAAAAAAAACAAGGTCCCCTTGAAGTGTATGGGGTATCTTCCTATATTCCAAGGTTGAAGAGGTTAATTGTGAATTCAAAGGATGCAAAGAACTTGAGATTACATGGAGACCAGGATATACCTTGTGAAAACAAGATTAGACATCCGGCAGATGATGAATAATGGAAATTTTTTGACAAACAATATCCTACATTTGGTTTAGAATCTAGAAATTCATTCCCTGCTTTGTGTACTGATGAGATGAATCCATTTGGAAACATGTCCTCAGAATATAGTTCTTGGCCCCTTATGTTGGTTATCTATAATTTCCCCTTGTATTTGTGCTTGAAACATAAATATGTTATGATGCCTCTATTGACATCAGGTTCTAGACAAGATGGAAACAATATTGATGTGTATTTGAGACCAATGACTGGTGATTTGAAGATATTGTGGGAAAATTGGGGTGATGGTATTTAATTCCCATTTCAATGTAAAGTTTCAATAGTGTGCCATGCTTTTCTCCATGATTGATGATTTTCTGGCCTATGGAAGTTTGTCGGGGTATGTTATCAAGACGAAGCATGCCCTATTTGTGAGGAGAAGACAAAATTCAAAAAATAAGACATGGAAAAATGACAGTGTATCTCGGCTATAGGAAATGGTTTCAAGGAAATCATAAATACCGGGATAATGCCATCAACTTTGTTGGGGGCAAAACGAAGGATATCTCCCACACCACTAACTGGTGTGCAGATTCATAATAAGGTTAACAATTTGAAAGTAGTTTTGGGGAGCCATAAAGTCAAGATGGGAGTACAATGTTAGGTTTAGGTTTCTCTTGCTTGTGATAAAATTTATAATTTGTCCATGATTAATGGCTAATGATAATTATGAATGTAAGTTGTTTGAACCCTTGATATCTTTGGGCAGTTGGCTCTAGAGGCAAGTCAAATGCTCGAGCAAACAAAGTTGAGTGACCTTTGTTCCAACATTGCATAGGATCTCCTTGTGCTAGAAATATTAAGTTAGTGTAGAAAGCCAATTGTCTTTGTTCCTATGACCTTGGTTCAAAGCACTTTTTTTTATGTTATTGTTGATAGATAATAGTTAGATAGATAATAGTACTTTTGAGTATTCATTGAATTCAATTCTCTTTTACTAAATATTTTGATTTCTAATTTTTTAATTAAAAATGAACACCGGTAAAACTGGTGCTCATTGTTTTATTGATCACCTATTTATACTAGCACCGGTTCAAAAGAGCATTGACACTGGTATTTTGACCACTTTGAATTCCAGTACCCTAAGTATAGCGGAGCTAGAGCGTAGATTTCCAGCACCGGTAATCCATAGTGGTGCTTAGAAATAATTGGCACCGGTTCACTTTTATTTGCACCAGTACCACATACCGGTGCTAAGAAGTATCGGTATGGAATCACTACTGGAAAATAGGTACATACGCACCGGTATAAGTTCATGAGTACAGGTATATCGGTGCGTATATAACCAATTGCACCGGTAATTATCATGTTACCATCAGTACCAGTGCAGATAAGTACATACGCACCAGTATCCGGTCAACCGGTGTAAAGTTCACCTATTTTTGCATCGGTGTTGGTTCTACCGGTGTACCAATTTGAAATATATTGCACTGATTTTATTCGAATAGTTAATTTTACCGGTGCAAATGATAACTTATGCACTGGTACTGGATTACCGGTGTGTGCTTATTTACTTTTTTTTTATAAATTTGGAGCGAATAGGTAAAACTTTTAAACTGGTAATGGGAAATTACCAGTGAAGAAATGAAAAATAGCGGGAAACATTAGCATTTGTACACCGATTACAATTAACATCGGTGTAGGAATTGATCACACACCAGTATTTTCTTGATGCCAGTGCAAAAATAAATTCTTATTCCAAAATTTGGCTGAAACTATTAGTTTTTGCACCAGTATTGTGATTGACCAGTGCAGGACAGGAAATATTCTCAATTTTGCTGTAAATGTACACTGGTAACGGATTTTATCGTGTAAAATGCTTCAAATGCACCGGTAAAGTCTAAATATCGGTGTAGAAAATAGCATTAAAAACTCACCTACCCCTTTTTTTAGCGGGTTAAAAATTAGATTTTTGGAAGAAAAGATTCATTAATGGTGTTTTTTGATTGATGAAGGCATTTAATTCTCCACAATGGAGCCCCTTGAAGGTACATTAAAAAAAATACATTTATGGATATTAAGGTTTTCATGAATGGCTTTGGTTAGTAGAGATATTTACATTTTGTGTTTGATCATTTGATGGAGATTGAGGTAGAATTGTAGCTATTAGTTTGTAATTTGTTCTCAAGGTTGTTGTAGCTATAAGGCTATGACTTTTGATTCCTATAGTGTTGGACATGTTAAGAATGTTGTAATTGTAATGTGGAATATTGGTGTATATTGTGCATTTATGATGTAGCATGATAAGGAATTCATCATGAAAAATTCTATTGTACTAAATGTGTTGAAGTTTGATTGTTGGACATTTAATGATATGAAGAGTTGTATCGCATCATCGAGATGCATAAGCATGCGTATGGAAACGTTAGTTGGGTAAGCGATGAATATATTATGTTCGTGGATGAGTTCTTGGAGCATGTTTTTAGTCGAGAGAGTCGAATATTATGCCCCCGTCGTGATTGTGGAAATCAAATTTGTACTGATAAGAAGGACATCCTGAAACTCTATTTGTATGGTCGGGGGTTTGTGAAAGATTATGTTGTGTGGACCTTTCATGGGGAAAAATCACCACCGAAAGTGAGAGTTAGTAGTGAGGCAGAGTGTTTTAGGGATGCTAAGTTAGATGACATGTGTGAAGAGGTTCTTAATGAGTCTAGAGGGAGGCTCGAGGTTTTAACTAGCTTCCTTGATGAGAAGGATACACCATTGTATCCCAGTTACAAGAAGAAAGACACGGTCATGTTGTGTTTGATGGAGTTATTTAATTTGAAAGGTGTAGGGACATAGAGTGATATTAGCATGGATAAATTGCTTAAACTTTTGAATGAAAAGCTTCCACCCGATAACGAGGTTCCTGATAACCTTTATGAAGCTAAGAGAATTTTGTGTCCGATGGGATTAGAGTATGAAAAGATACATACTTGTCCGAACAATTTTGTCCTATATAGGGATGGCCTTAAGGATAAGATTGTTTGTCCAGTATGTAATGTGTCGCGTTATAAGAAGAAAAGAAATGTGGCTGTCGGTGGAGAGCATGTTGTGCCAGTGAGAAGCCGGGTGCCCGCCGAATGTTTGTGGTATCTTCCCATTATTCTAAGGCTGAGAAGGTTGTTTAAAAATGAAAAGGATGCAAAGAACTTGACGTGGTGCGTTAATAGGGGAGGTTGTAAAGATGACGATATAATTCGACACCCTGCAGATGCGGACCAGTGGAAGAAATTTGACAGGATGTATCCACAATTTGCATTAGAACCTAGGAATTTGAGATTTGCTTTGTGTACTGGTGGTATGAACCCATTTGGGAATATGTCCTTGAAATACAGTTCGTGGCCGGTTATACTTGCCATTTACAATCTTCCCTCGTACTTGTGCATGAAGAAAAAAATATGTTTTGATGCCCATCATGATTTTAGGCCCAAAACAACCTGGAAATGACATAGAAACTTATCTTGCCCCTTTGATAAAATATTTGAAGGTGCTTTGGTTGGAAGGTGCCTTAATGTTTGAAGGTTGTAGGGGTGAAGATTTTACATTGAGTGCAGTGCTTTTTTGTACCATAAATGATTTCCCAACATGTGGTAACCTTTTCGAGTATGTGATCAAGGGTCACAAGGCTTTCCCAGTTTGTGAAGATGAGACAGATTACCATCAGTTAAGGAATGGGAGGAAGACTGTTTATTTGGGTCACCGTAAATTACTTCCTGTGGGTCACAAGTTGCGGGAGAACGCGGTTGCATTCGTTGGTGGGAAGGAGAGGAGAAATGCATCCAAACCTTTGACCGGTGTAGCTATTCACAAGAAGGTGAAGAAAGTGAATGTTGTTCTAGGTAAGAAGTTATCAAAGGGTGGTGGGGCTGTAGATAGACCATGGAAGAAAGGTCATTTTCTTCGATTTTCTGTACTTGGAAGACTTGGATGTTCGTCATTGTTTGGGTGTCATGCATATCGAAAAGAACATTTTTGAGAGTCTAATTGGGATGCTTCTAAACATTTCCGCGAAGACTAAGGATAGCTTGAATGCAAGGAATGATTTAGTGGACCTTGGAATACGGTTTGATCTGGCACCAGAGATAAGAGGGAAGCGAACGTACCTGCCCCCCGCTCCTTATAATCTGTCAGTTGCTGAGAGGAGATTGGTGTGTGAGAGCATCCAAGGAATGAAGGTACCTTCTGGTTACTCCTCTAATGTTAGTCGGTTTGTGAATGATAAGTTGCGTCTTAATGCTTTGAAATCACACGATTGTCATGTCATTATGCAATAACTTTTTCCCGTAGAAATACGTGGGTGTTTGGAAGAGGAATTTCGATTTTTTGTTGTGCGCTTGTGTTTCTTCTTCAATTCGATATGCAGGAAAAATATTAACAGGCAACAACTTAATGAACTAGATTAAGAGGATGTAGTTTTTCTATGCCATTTGGAGAAGTATTTTCCCCCATCATTCTTTGACATCATGGTGCACCTGGTGGTACACTTGGTTAGGGAGATACGTATGTGTGGGTCTGTCGGAATGCATTGGATGTACCCCTTTAAGCGTCACATTGCTATTTTCAAGAGTTATGTTCATAATCGTAGTCGGCCTGATGCCTCCATTGTTTAGAGGAGATCATCGAGTATGGTTGGAAGAAGAGCGGTTGGTGTTCCTATCCCACTGTGGAAGGCGGAATGGGATTCCATGTTCCAAGGGTACGCTTCATACACCCTATCATGCTAAGTTGATCACTGTTCACGTGTATGTATTGCGTAATAATAGCGAGACTGTAACATATGTTGAAGAGCATGTTTCCCTGTTGGAAGAGATTTATCCAGACTTGCCCCCGAATAACATTGACGTAGAGCATTCTTCAGGGTTTGTTAACTAGTTTTACAGTTATTGTAATGTCGACGGGATTGCCAGTAACCTATGGGAATTTGCAAGGAATCCAAGGTGCACCGTTAGACGATACCTTGGTTATGATATTAATGGCTTCAATTTCTTAACATTGGCGATGGATGAGAAGAGCACCACTCTAACAAGCGGTGTATATATTGAATCTGAATTCATGTGGCAGGCAACCAAAAGAGATAAACATCCGGTTGTTGCTGTGATGCCTTTCTATGGGGTGATTGAGGAAATTTGGGAGTTGGATTATGTAGATTTCAAGGTTATTGTCTTCAAGTGTCGTTGGGTGGAACACGGTTCCGATGTTGTTGTTGAGAAGCCCATAGGGTTCACGTTGGTCAACTCGAATTGTGTAGGATATGAAGATGACAAGTTTATCTTTAGCTACCCAGGCACGACATATTTTTTACATCAAGGACCCTTCGAATGAAAAGTATCATGTGCTATTTCATGGGAAGAAGTTTTACTTTGATTAGGAGTTTGATCAGCCCGCCATAACTGATAGTCCGAATTTTCTATCGGTTTGGAAGATGTTGGGGGACCCATTTTTGAAAGGCATTCTCATGGAGATGGGTTATTGGTTGATGAGAGAGGTGAAATAGTAGGTGGGGACAATGTCTTGAAGTGGAAATGATAGATCGGTCGTTCCCAGTCGTTGTTTTTGCGACCTTCTTTTGTGAAAAATCGTATGGTACATTGCCGATTTATCGTGTAATTTACTTAATTGACACTCTTTTATGAATTGGTTGGTATGATTTGTGATTTCAATGTAGTGTTTATGAATAGTATTGGTGAAAATGTGTTTAAATTGGGATCAAATTTTCCACTAGGTGTTCAATTTTTACACCGGTAAAAATAAAATTACCTGTGTAAGAAAACAGGCGATGTACCCTATTTTGTACATACACACTGGTACACCTACCGGTGCATAGTACTTAGAAAATTTGTGGGTCTTTTTGTTGTCGGGTCCGACAATGTCAATTTTGTGTCCTTAAAAGCAGCATAACACAGCTACTTTTTGTAACATTTGCACCGATTAATGTACCAGTGTTGGGTACTAAAAAATATTTTTTGAAATTTTCTCTTGGGTTATATTAGTTAACAAAAAATTTATTTAAAGCCTATTTTTACACTGGTATATATAATACCGGTGTTTAAAAATGATCCAATTTTAAAAACCCAATCAGCACCCGATTTCCGTAGTACTTCAAATTTATATATGTTACACCATACCATCTCCATCACTACCCATCTCTGGTGAAATCCTACGTAGGTTGGTATATAATCAGGTAAACCATTGCAATGCCTCTATTGTATGATTAATTAGCAATTGCATTTGAAATAGAATCATTGGGATTTGTGACATAATGAATAGCTTGACTTGCATGTAAGGTGTTTGATGAAATGCCACAATGTGTTTCTTTGGAAATGCCTCCAAAATCCAATTCGAAAAGGATACGCCATTCACCGTCCCCATCATTGCCAAAAGTATCACCACACACTTACCTGAATGGTACCTTCATATCCGTGGAGGCATGGTTGGTCAGTGAATCTTACAAAGGACAGCGTCATCACATAGAGACAGGAAATGAAGCATCTCCCCTATTTGAATGGGAAAAATTCCGTGGGACTCCGCAACCATTCAACCTGACCATTGTTAGTGAGTTCTATGCTAACTTGAAGTGCGGACGGAGCTACGATCATGTGTATTGTAGAGGTAAAACTATCCATGTGACACCAGAATCTATCAATGGCTTATTTGGGTTGGTCAATGTTCCAAATGATGAAGACGAGTTCCTCGCAATACATTTTCTAGGTGATGACAACTATATTGTACAACAACCAATTGATAAGGAGATTGTTGAGACTGTAGCTAGGGTAGGTACAGACGTAGACGAGTTGGTCAAACCCAGTTGGAGAAAAGTACCTAAGAAAACTCTAACTCCGTAAATGAATGGGTGGTACCACTTCGTGGCATCTAGAATCCATCCAGTAACTGTGAACACAGAAGTTCACAAACTTTGCCTCACCTTCTTGTATGCAATAAAGAGGGATCTTCGATGGAATGTTAGTTGTCAAATTTGTCCTAAGTTGCAGAGGGAATGGGATCAGATGGGATCGTATGCCTATTGCAGTATCATCTATACGCTTTGTTCAAGAGCGGGAGTCAGTGCCATGCACATGACATTTATGGCTAACCAATGGGTAAGATTTGCGTGGATTCTTTCTATAGACAGACAACTGACACGTCTGTCGCTACTATTGAATCCAGAGTTGCTGCATTGGAGGTCGGTGTAGCAAACTTACTTGAAGAATCCAAATACCGAAGATCCTGGCAGGAACATATGTCCAAGGTTATGGCATATCAATTTCCTTACACCGTGGCAGCCGTTAGAAATTTTTTTACCTTCCACGCAGGAAATGTCGAGGACGTGGACATTGGTACAAGTACATGTGATGGTGATGGACCAGCTGACGGGGTAGAACCAATTTCTCAATATTATTCGTACAAAACTTGTATTAGTGGTTAGTAAGAGTAGATTCTGTACTCAACTTTGACTGCGTTGCACTTAGATAGTTTGAAAATATTACTTTTGAAAAACATGCATGAAGATGAATCGAATAAAATATTTGAGGGTTGCATCTATTGAAATTCTGTCCTTCAAATACACTCTTGAAGACCAAAAAGATAAGCCAAACGTAGCTGGCCTATTTTTTTACTTCATGACTGCCGAATATGGTGCATTATATTCCTAGAATGGTTAAAATTGCAAATAATTGTAGGAAAACAAGCTATGGAGGTTCCCCAAGTAAATTTGTGGGCAGTGTAATTATGGAAAATATAGTGGAAGCATTCATTGTTGGTTTTACAGGGCCTTCCGTCCACCAGTAGGGTCTTCAAATGCATTAACATGATCGTTGTGTTTGAATTGCATATATGTAGAGCCAATTTTATATTCCAACCATTCCAAGATTCTTGGAGGACCTAAATTGCAAAAAGTAAAAAGTTTACTCGTAAATCAAAATTGCAATCCGATCGAACCGGATGGTCCACAAAACAACCCCTTTTTATTTCCAAGTAAAACATGCGGGTAAACGAACGGGTCCGGGTTCCATATTTAGTTTCGAATATGTTTGGATTACATATAGAAATATTGGACTAAACCGTTACTGTTTACTCTACAACACCTACTAGCGCTTCAGGACGAACTACCACCCGAGCACAAATATGTTTCAATATGATTAATCCTGGAATATTCAATTTGATAATTTATGTATTTTCCTAACATGTCGTAACCTCATGTGACAATTAGGGGGACCTAATTGCAATAAACGCATACAATCAACTTTGCAGGAACCTCGGTACCGTTGAGGTGCAAAAATGTTACTTATTCAATCTGGAGCATTGGAAAATTCCATTCGGGCTGTTTGAAAAGTGCTTGAAGGGGGTTCGAACGGAATGATCAGGGTCAATATGAAAATTTTATGAAATTAAACAATGCTTAGAAACGTCACCGTATGGGGCCCATGTGTGGTCAATATTTGCATGAAACAACTAGTACAATGTCTATTCACAGTAATTGAATGTCAATTTGATTGATTGGGGTCGTGCAAAAAATGCACGGGGAGAAAATGCAATAAGTGATAAATTTAACAACTAATAAACGTTTTTCACACCGGTAACAAAGTAGAAGTACCTATGTATTTGTACGATTTTTGGCATGCATTTCAAAAAAAATCATTTTTTTGGATTTTCAATATGGCATGAAACATCTTACACCGGTTATTCAAGATTTTGCATAGGTATATATACCAGTGCTGGACAGTTAGAAAAAATTACTCTCGGGTTGAAAGTGTTTTTACAAAAATTCGTTTAAAGCAACCGTAGGTAGCTGCTTTTTCGTCATTTTCACACCAGTATTATTCTTTTATACACCGGTACTATATACCGGTGCACAAAACTTAACCAAAATTTTCTTGTGTTCTTATCGGGTAAAAGGAAAACTGATTTAAAGCAGCTCAACATAGCTGCTTTCCTTCATTTTTACACCGGTATTATTACCGGTGCTGAATAGTTAGCAGAAATTTTTGTCCATTTTCATTCTTCTTACAACGCAGTGTCTGTATTACCGGTGTAAACAACGTAAATTCAGTTTTCAAAACCGTTTGAAATGGCCATAACTCCCGTAATTCATCATATTCTCATTTTCAAATCCTTCGATTTCTCTTCCAAAACCGCCATCAACGACACCAACCGCTCAATCCACACATAATTGAACCACCACAACTCCTCATCAACCATTGTAACTCCTCATCCCTATAAAGTGTGGACCTCAACACAAGAGAACCAAAAAAAAAGAGAGGAAGTTGGGGAGAGAAAAAAGTACTTGGCAATTTTGGTGAAAGGGAGTAGCAACAAAAACGCTCCATTGGTGAAGGTAAGTGTTGGGATTTACGTTATCATGGGTTACCAAGTCAAATTCTATTCAAAAAACCATTACATCCCTCACGTACAATACATGTTTGATCAATTGTCTCTATGACCAAAAATATGTAAATTGACTAAAAGTTGAATGACACTCTTGAATGGTATGTTTATAAAATTGTGGGGAGTAAATGTTTTGCTTTTTTTGTGGAGGGGTGACGTAGTTCTATAGTATTTTTGTTGGTGATAATGTTGACAGTCACGTTAGGAGGGAGTGAGAATTGCTCGGTTGTGTGCCTAATTTATGAACCCAAAGACATTGGTATGGTATTATATCAACTTCTATAAGGTTCCATTTCATTCTATATGAAGTTCCATGCTTTAATTGTTCAAGTTCTATGACATGTTATATAAAATTTTATGCCTCACATGATGTAGTTTCATCTATGAATTGTTCAATTTCTTTGCCATGTTTTGCTCAAAATTTTTACGAACTAGTTGATCAAGTTCTACACCACGTTCTATCAATGTTGATCTTTAAGTACCGTTATTTTTAAAACCGTCATGGATTGAGAATTTCCAATTCTACTGTTGTAGATGATGCCGAAGAAGGGGAAATTCAACACGAAGAGGAAGCGGCAGGTTACGAAGAAGGAGGAGGAGGTGAAAGATGTGGTTGATTAGGAAGTAGATGTGGCGGACGAAGATTCACCTTCATAGGCTTGCTTGTGCATACCAAAGGGAGAAGAGAAAGACGGAGTCAGAACCCGACTACACTTGGAAAATCAACAACATTATGGTAAGTCATTCTGTCATTTCATCCATCAAATTTTATGTTTAGGGTTAGTAATTACGTTTACCTTTCCCGTGTAGTATCGAACCCAGAATGGTTCGTGGCAATGCGAGTACTCCATCATGCTCTTCATGGAAGAATTTTTTAATCACCCGGAGACAAAAAATATCTTGGAGGTAAACCATGCATCTCAAAATTTGAAATTATTAATCTCTAGTAAACACAACATTATTGACTAATTGTGTAAGTTTGAAATTAACAGATTTAACCCGAGGGCAAAGGGCCGTTCCATGTGTACAAAATTCAAGGTGTAGCAGAGAGATGGTGTGGGGCTTGGCTCGGAGACTACCAGCAGCAAGCGATCACTACGTTTCAACTTCTGGATGATAAGAACGACATAATAGGTTGATGGTTAATATTGAATGGTTGATGATATTTGAATTCTATGAATGGTGTTTGGTTATACCAAACTTTTGTTTCACTTTGTTTGATTCCATGTTTAAGATACTTCTTCTATTTCACATGATGGAATAATGTTCGCATGTTTTACGAGCCATATTTTCGTAGTAGAATGTTTCAAATTTCTTAGCTATTCAAAAGTTTCCAGTTTATAGTAGTTCACGAGTATCTCTGGCTGTCGTTGCCCCGGAAACGATCCGGGATGGACCATCGGAAAAAAATTAGGCATTACAAATTTGGCCACAGAATATACCGGTATAAATAAATTTCATAAGTACCGGAGTAAAAATATTCCACATTTTAAATTATTTATTTTTAATTATTTCAATAATACACGTGCATACCGGTGTAAAAAAATACCGGTGCAACATACCGGTGTAAAAAAACTATATTTCGACTACAAAACAAAGACCGATGTCGGATTTAATACCGGTGTACAAATAATTATTTGACACCGGTTCTTGGGTTAAATACCGGTGCAAAATATATTCCGGTATTACACCGGTTTCCCAAATAATACTGGTGCACACATTTTGGGATCCCGCTATTTTGCACCGGCATTAGATACCAGTGCAAATGCTGGTCTACACCGATCCATTTTACCGGTGCAAATTTATTGCATTTCTACACTCCTATACATACGCACCGGTATTTTTTGGGATCAAAATACTGATACTATTGCCCTAAATTAATGGTGTAAATACCCCTGTCATACAATAGTGTATACTGATTCTATAACCTCCCATGCAGAACCTATATATTTATACAAAGACTTGGGTGAGACCGTCTCACCCTAGCTTATGATGAGACCAGGGGTCTCTTACAAAATTAAATATCTCTAGGGGCCTTAAAACAATACTATATAACATAGATATTTTAGGAATTATTTTATCTTTCCATTTTGGGTCACATCTCTTCTTCTCCCTCAAAATTCAAATGCAAAAAACCCTCCCTCAAAACCTCTCAAAGCTGCTTGCCATAACCTCAAATTCAACCATCCGAAATCCGTTTAAATTCGAGATTTGTAGCGTCATTTCAAAGCTCTGCTCAATCCGGTTCGATTGAAGTAAAATTTTCTAATTTTGTTTGATTTTGTGCTTCATATTTGGGGCTTCTTGCTTTCTTCATGTTTCTGGTTGTTTTCTATTTGATTCCGCGCGCTTATCTATGTGAATCTGACCGTGCATGTGTTTTTTTGGCCTTATATTATGTGTTTTCGATTTGGGTTTGATATTTTGTTGGTATGATGAAATTGAAGGAAGGTATTGCTAGTACAGAGGAACAGAAGGTTGTTGATGTTGTTCCTAGCTCATCCGTTGTTGAATTAAAAGTTTTTTTCTTCATATTTTTTTTGTTGTTAGGGTTTTGTGTTCTTTTTCTTTGATTTTTCTGTGTTTTTGTTGATAGAGTTGATGTGTTGTTAGTTCTTATTGATGTTGCTCTGTTTTTTGTGGCGATGTTGCTCAGTTTTGCTGATTTTTTAGATGCTGTTCTGTTTTGCTAAATTTTTTTGTGTCGGTGTATAACAGATTAGATAAGTTGTTTATGTGTTTAGTTTGAATGTTCATGCTCTTAGTTCTCGTTTTGTTGTGGCTCTGTTGTGGTTTAGTTTAGGCTCTATTTAGTTTGATGTTCTCTATTTGCATTGTCTTTTAGTTAGGTTGTGTATGTGTTTAGTTTGCATGTTCATGTGTTTAGTTCAATTTTTTGTGTGGCTCTGCTGTGGATGAAGGTGTTCATATTTCATCAGCTGTTGATTTGAAAGGTTTCCTTATGATTTTTCTTGTTTATGTTTTATTTAGGGTTTTGTGTTATAACTCTTTTTTATTGATGAATTATTTAATTATTTGATAATTATTTGATGATGCTGTGTTTCTGAATAATGTATTGTATTGCATCATATGGTGTCTTAACATAGTGTTATGAATGGTTTATGTGGTGTATATGCTAGCTGCTGTTTTAAATCTTCTTGTTGTCTTCATACATGAGATAATTATTGGTATGAAATGTTACCATATGATCTTGTAATTAGAGAGTTTGATGCTACTCTAAACTTTGTTGATGGTTGTGAGTTGTAACTTGTAACTTGTAAGTCATATTTGTTGTATTGCTTTCTAATAATTGCTGCTTCTGGCAGTTTGCTGCTGCTTTGCACTTTATGCTTTAATTTTGTTAATTTGGATGTAATTGTTGCAGGAGTGGGAAAGGCCAAAACCTGGATGGTAACCAGACATCTTTCCCCAATTCAGCCCCATGAAAATTCCTTCCTCCAGACTATGGTACCTGCTCACAACGCTCTTGTTCTTTATTTATAGCTCTTTCTGTAGCGGAGTGAAAAAGATTACTACGATGATGAAATGAAGCATCATTACTTTGATGATGTTCTTAATAGAATTTATAAGAAAGCATATGAATTGGTATAACCTTCTTTTGTTTTCTTGCTTGGTTTTCCATATCAGTTGCTCCTCTTATTAGTCGTTCGATGATTTGATATGCAACATCTTTTAATCTCTTTATCTGTTTAGTTCATGTTTATCTGTAATTTTAGGTGTTTTATATTTTTAATTTCTGAATATGTATGTATATAGTCATATTTATCTGTTTACTTTAGGTGTTTCAGTTTTTTATTCATGTGTTTATGTGATTACCTTTTAATGTAGATGATGCTACGTGTTTGAGAGAATACAATCGATTGCATCTAAATTGACTACTACATATGGTAGGTATATTGTTAGTTTGTAAGTTTTGTATTTAATATTTATATTTTTTATGATAATTGATTGAATAATTTTCAGATTATAAAACTCATATTAAAGGGAAAAAGAATCAGCTAAAACCTACTACAACTAGTATTCAAATATGGTGGATTTTATTTTACATTGTTGTTTGTTATTACTTGATTTCTGTATCTATTTCTCATAATTTCCTCTTTTTTGTAGCCGATATTGTTAAGAGGTTGCGTAAGAGAGGTAGTAAATCTCGTGTGGATAAGCCAATTAGAGTTGATGGATCTTCTGAGAATGGTTGAAATATAATTTGTTTGAGAATGGTTAAAATATAATATATTGTTTTAATTTTATTGTTTATTTCTTTACCTCTAGCATTTATATATTTGATTTTTTATTGTAGCTGGAGGTGATGTGAATGAGGGTAGAGATAAGCTTGGTAATTTTTTTTATCATTTATGGTTTCTTTTTGTTTTTGTTGAATTAGTTATGTTATTTATACCATTTGTTTGTAATATGTAGTTGTTGCTAAGGCTGAGACTGTGGTTAGTAATCATCGAGCTTTAACAAATATAAAAGAATCAGGTTAGATTAGTGTTTTATACGTTGTTATCATTTTAGTGTATGTAGTTTAATTATTTATGTCTTTAGTTTATGCATTTATTTTATTATGCAGAATAGTTGTTGCCGAGGTTGAGGCTGTGGTAAATAATCCTCCAGTTTCAACAAATATAAAAGAATCAGGTTAGGTTAATGTTTTATGCTTTAATATCATTTTAGTGTACGTAGTTTAATTATTTATGCCTTTAGTTTATGTATTTATTTTGTTATGCTGAATAGTTATTGTTGAGTGTTTGATAAATATTTTATCAGTTTAAATATTTTAAAAAGGTTCTGGTTAATATTGCTTGATTCTTATATATAGCTTGTTAGTTCGGGTATTAAACTCATTAATATATAGTTTTTTTTACCATGTAGTTGTGGATAAGCCTGTGATCAATAGTCCTCCAGCTTCAACAAATATTGAACAAAGTGGTAATGTTAGGAGTTTTAATTTATTCTTTTTGACTTATCAGTTCCTGTGTATTAATTGTTAGTTTTGGTATTAAACTCATCAGTTTTTTGTATTTGCATCAGAGACTGAAAATGATTCTACTGTTCATGGTAGGGCGGCCGAGATTTAAAAAAAATGCTTCCGTTGATGGTAATTTTTAACATATTAATTATTGTGTATATATAATTACTTAATGTGTACGTAGTATTAGTTAAATTGTTTTTCCAGTTGTTGGGTGTATCGTTGTTATTGAGGATCTCATAACAGTTGAGGTAAATGTTATCATTGAAGAATTGTGGAATGAAACCACTCCTGGTATTTATCTATTTATCTAATTTTCTACTTCTAATTTGTGTTTTTCTACTTCTAATTTGTTTTTTTCTACTTCTAAATATATTGATATTTTTTTCATGTCTAGGCTTATGATGAGGCTCTCATGATTGTCAAGCGTAACTTTGAAGTTGTTATTGCTGATATGTATGAGGGACTGGAGAAAGTTAAGGGTGATGTGGCTGAAGGGTCGCGCAACTTGCAATCAAGTGAAGGTACTATTATAGAAACCCAGATTCAGCAGGATGATTTTGAAGATTCACAAGAGTTTTGGAATGAAAAATTATGTACTATGGTTGATGAATGTGTCACCATTTGGAGGAGAAGGAAATATAACCAACCTATCCTGACTTTTAACTTTTTTTACTAATGATGAATTGGATGACCTGGAAGGACCATTTGTATCAGTGTAACCCCCCAAATAAGAATTTAAGATGTTTGCAAGAACTTGTTGGAATTGAAAAATAGATTTAGTTTGTGGTGTGACTTAAATGTTTAGTTTTTTTGTATTTGAATGCTGAATGATTTAGTATTTGTATGATTCTGAATGTTTTCTAGGTTGTTGAATTTGTTTTGTCGTAACTGGATTAAAACTTGTAGTTTTTAATGATGGTGTTCTAGTATTAACTCAGTTCTGAAGTTTATCTCTTTAGTTCCATTGTTTTCAACTTTGGTTTCTTATTAAAGTTTAACAGTTTGTGTAGTAATGATATTTCGAATGATTAAATTTTGCTTGCCAAATATACAATGTCTTCTGATTGTTACTTCATGTGTCGTTCTTTTTATAGTCACATGTTCTTTAGGTATATAGTTCGATTATTTAGATGTTTTGTTTGATTATTTAGTTATTTATTTCAAACATTAGAAAACTTCTAGTCATATGTTGTGTTTTATTTTTCGATCCTCATATTTTAATTTACTTATTCTAACAGTAGTTCATGTATATTTTCATTTAATTAATTTATTAGAGCCATTAGTTTCAAACACTGGTTGCTTGGTGTTTATTAGTTTGAAAATATTTTTATTTAATTAATCTTCATTCTTTAGTTCAGGTGTTCAAAGTATTTGAAGCACAATATATATGATCAGTCTCATAATTTAAGTTAAAGGTACAAAATAATAATATAAATAAATGTCAAATTGAATCTCATAGGTCTGAACTTGTTGCTTTGGTGTCCTTGTACCAAATTCCTTTGTCTTTGGTTTCTTTCTTTGCTTCTATCGTTTAATTATCTTGCTTCTTCCTCTTGTCTTTGTGTCAAAATCAGGTGTCAAAATCTGGTCCTGCAAATATGAGCCTATTCAGTAACTCATTACATCAACTATTGTTTTGATTAGTTCATGTGTTTTACATTTTAGTTCCCCTTACATAAACAATTATTGAATCATTGATAAGTATGTATATAGAGGTACAATACTAAAATATTTTGGGAAAAAAACCAACCAATCAAATTTCAGACCTTTAGCATCACAATACATCATGAATTTATTAAGTTACATCGAGTATTTAACATATTACTTATTTGTCTACAGTAAATTTTAAAACATTAAATATTCTTAACATTGTGCATGTAATTGAATTTTAGATATTGATGAATCTTGTTACAAAGTTCAATCATGTTATTTCATGTTTTAATCCAGTTTACTTAATATGTTACTTTGTACGTTTTAAATCTTTTATAAAAACGTAAATCATCTCAATAAAATGCATAAAATTATTTTTATACATCAATTTTATACACTTTACTTCTTTACTTCATGTGTTTAAGAGGTAAGATCTTGTTTTAATATATTACATCAGACAATTAAGAAGATTTTACAACACCAAAATATTTTGAAAACAAAATTCAACTAATCAATTTCAGACCTTCAACATCACAATATTTCATGTATATATTAAGTTACAATGTGTATTTAACATATTACTTCTTGGGTTACACTAAATTTAAAACACCAGGATATTCTTAAAAAAATGCATGAAATTGAATTCTAAATATTGACGAATCATTTAACAAAGTTCAATCATTTTAATTCATGTGTTAATGCAGTTACATCATTTATTTATTATGTTACTTTATACGTTCAAAAAATTTTAAATCGCTTACAAACTTTATATAGTCAAATTTCAAATCTTGGGGAATTATCTATCAGAATAATATCACGTTACTTCATGTGTTCATGTAGTTATCTCTAGTGTTCATGCAGTTACCTCTAGTGTTCATCATACTACATGGGTTCCAGAAAAGTTAAAAATACCTACATTTTTCTCAACAAATTACATATAGCCAAATCTCATACCAAGGGGAGTTATCGATCAGAATAATATCACTTTACTTGATGTGTTCGTACAGTTACATCCAATGTTCATCATATTACTTCATATGTTTCATCAATATTAAAAAAATCCTAAATTTTCTCAACAAATTGCATATATATTTCAAACATTGGAGAATTATCCAGAAGAATAATATCACGTTACTTCATGTGTTCATGCAGTTACATCCAATGTTCTTCATATTACTTCGTACGTTCCAGAAAGTTTAAAATCACCTACATTTTCCTTAAAAAATTGCATATAGCCAAATTTTAGATCTTGGGAAAGTATCCATCAGAATAATATCACGTTACTTGATGTGTTCATGCAGTTACATCCAGTGTTCATCATACTACATAGGTTCCAGAAAGTTTTAAAACACCTACATTTTCCTCAACAAATTAGATATAGCCAAATTTCATACCAAGGGGAGTTATCGATCAGAATAATATAACTTTACTTCATGTGTTCATGCAGTTACATCCAATGCTCATTATATTACTTCATACGTTTCAGCAATATTTAACCTAAATTTTCTCAACAAATTGCATAAAGCCAAATTTCAAACATTGGAGAATTATCCAGAAGAATAATATCACGTTACTTCATGTGTTCATACAGTTACATCCAGTGTTCTTCATATTACTTCATACGTTCCAGAAAATTTAAAATCACCTACATTTTCCTCAACAAATTGCATATAGCCAAATTTCAGAACTTGGGGAATTATCCATTAGAATAATATCACGTACTTCATGTGTTCATGCAGTTACATCCAGTGTTCATCATACTACTTCATACGTTCCAGAAAATTTAAAAACACCTACATTTTTCTTAACAAGTTGCATATAGCCAAATTTCAGACCAAGTGGAGTTATCGATCAGAATAATATCACTTTACTTCATTTGTTCAGGTAGTTACATCACGTGTTCATTATATTACTTCACATGTTTCAACAATATTTTAAAACACCTAAATTTTTTCAACAAATTGCATGTGGCCAAATTTCAGACCGTGGGGAACTATCCAGAAGAATAATGTCACGTTACTTCATGTGTTCATGCACTTACATCCAGTGTTCATCATATTACTTTATACGTTTCAGTAAAAATAATTACCTACATTTTCCTAAAAAATTGCATAAAACCAAATTTCAGACCATGGGGAATTATCCGTCAAAATAATATCACGTTACTTCATGTGTTCTTCATATTACTTCATGTGTTTCAGTAAATTAAAAAACACCTACATTTTTCCAACAAATTGCATATAGCCAAATTTCAGACCCCGGGGAACTGTCCATCAGAAAAATATCACATTACTTTATGTGTTCATGCAGTTACATCCAGTATTCATCATATTACTTCACACGATTTGGCAGATTAAAAAAAGCCTACAATTTCTTCACATCATGCATATAACTGAATTCCAGATCTGGCAGAAAAATTCCACAATATAAAAACGTTACTTCATGTGTTCATGCAATTTCTTCATTCGTTTAACTATATATATGAAAGTAAAACTAAACCTGAATGTAAACTTGCTGAATTTTCAGATAGAACATATTTGTTGCCTTCTTCCTCGTATAAAACAATTTCATTGCCTTGAATTGCTTCGTTTTCCATAGTTTATAACAACAACACCTTATATCGTATATCCAACCATTAAAACTAAGACTTTAATCCACAAAACTAAGATCTTAGATCGTAGATTTCATATAATTGAGATTTCATATAATTGAGATTGGAACCACAAACTAGGGTTTTCAACCGTAAATTTCACATTACCTTGATTATTTCACCTTCGCGGATCTTAGAAGCTTTGAAATCTGTTGTTCTTCGATCTTTCCATGCAAAATTCCAAAAAATTATGTCGCAAAATATGATTGCTTCATATTTGCGAAAATTTACAGATTCTGATTTCGGAGCTTGATTGCGAGCTTGAACCGGAGATTTTGCATAGCTTTGATTGGCAATTTCAGAGATTGAATCCGGTGTTTAGTAGCATGAATTCAGGATGAGTTTGAAGAGAAATATAATTCCTTTATTTTTGGGAGGAAGGAGATCTGATAGTTATTTGGGAGGAGAGAGAAATTCAGGTTGGCCCATTTTTGTTATAACCCAATTTTGACCAATTTTCAGCCTATGTTCCAATTTTGCAATCAGGTCCTATATTTCAATTCTCTTCCTACTTATTGCAACTTGGTCCCTGGTCTCACCATTTGCTATGGTGATACGGTCTCACAGGAGTTATTCTCATATATTTATACACCTATATTCTAGAAAGTTAAAATATCGATGCAAAAGGGGTATTTTACTGGTGCTATTGCCTCTGTGTGTACTATGCTACAACTTATTCTTGCGCCTTTAACTTGTTTGATGGCATGATTCAACAATTAGACCGGGATATTGTAAAACTAGCAACTTTAATATTTTACTTGAGTCTTTTTTTTAATAAATCCACCTGTGATGGTGGGGGGTTTGGCAGACCCCTACCCGTTTATTAATTTAAAATGAAAGATACAGAAAAAGAGGGGGGCTTAATACCTTACCTCTGAGAATTCAGCTGGTGATCTGTGAAAAACTATACAAGAATCCTATTATAACCTACAGATCAACCAGCGTCAACCGTGGAAAAAGTACATAGGTAGCTAATTATTCTACTCTAACATGGGGAGTTCCATTCGCATCAAGCTTTACGTGTCCAGCCACTAAGCTAGGCAAACCTGCAGAATCATAAGTGTTATTTACCTGGTCGCGGCTCGCCATCTTTGCAAGTAAGTCGGCAGCTCCGTTGGCTTCTCTGAAAATGCAGCGAGTAATCCAATTCTTGTAGCAGGTGCCATATCTCCCTCATCAGAGGTAGCAATTTCCATGGAATCTTGAGTTGTTTGTGTATCATTCCATAAAGGACTTTGGAATCTAGTTCAATGTCAATATTCCTGATGCCTTGTTCAATAACAAGATGAATACCATGCAAAAGAGCATAGGTTTCGGCCTGCAAGACAGAGTCAGCCAAGATGGATTTTGAAAGAGCTATGGTTACCTGACCAACATGATCTCTGATTATGCATCCTATACCAGCATTACCAGTGCTAAGAAAGGAGCCGTCAGTATTAAGTTTGAATCTGGAAGGTAGAAACCACTTTATGATTCTAACTGGCCTGTGTTTTATAGAGTTCTGCCTCAGTAATATGGGTATATGGGATAAAGCCCATTTGAAATCCAGATTGAACGCCAAAAAGGTATCATTGAAATGATATAGAATCTGTTTGAAAATGAGCATTATATCTGGTATTGTTCCTTCAAAGATGTAGGTACATCTGGCACACCACAGGTACCAGAGTACAACACAAGGAACTATTCTAATGATCTTTAACAAGGAGCCAGCAGAGGAAGAGAAATTCCAGTAAAAGTATATTCTATCCCACAAAAGTTGGAAATGGTTATTGATAAGGCCGGATGTGGAGTTCACAAATTTCCAAAGTTTTTCGACTTTTACACAGGAGTTAAAACAGTGATGAATAGTTTCAGATTCTTGAAAACAGAAACAACATCTGGAAGGTAGATGGAATTGGAAATCCTCTAGCACATCTGGAAGGGCAATTAGTCTATTTAAAAGTTTCCAATTAAATAAACTAATTTTTTTAGGTAAGAGTTTAGACCACAGATGAGTATAGGATGGTATCTTCATTTTCTTCTCTCTTATCAAGTCATAAGCTGATTTAACAGTAAAGGTTCCTGTCCAAGAAGGTTTCCATATGAGGATATCATCGTAATCAGGAAAAAGTTTATATTCCATATCCAGCAAGTGGTAAATGTGATCAGGTAGTGAGTTCTTGATCAGGCCAGAAAAATATGGTTTATTTTGAATGTATTCAGCCATAGTTAAGTTTTGATAAGGAAATTCAGTTGGATGAATTAAGTAGTCCGTTAGTGGTCCCATAGAGGTCCAGTTTGAATTACAAAAAGAAACTGAACCCGATCCAAGAAGGACTGTTGTGTTATTTAAAGCTCTGTCTTGAACTTCCTTAATTCTTTTCCAACTTCTGGATGTTTTATGAGTATCTCTCATAGACCACATGATTTTAGCCCAAAGAGATTTTCCAGTTTGAAGTTTCCACCACATTTTGAGTGAGAAAGATTTTGTTAGAGTGTTTAAAATTTTGAAATTTAGTCTATTTTCCTCTGTTGGAAAACATAGTTTGGGATAAGATTTCCAAACTCTGTTTTTCTGTTGATTGTCTGAAGTATTCTTCCAGAAGAATCGAGCAAGAGTTTTATGGATTAGGCTTATAATGTGTTGAGTAGGCCTCAATACAGTTATAAGATGAATTGGCATTGAGGTCAGAACATGTCTAATTAGTATTGCCCTACCAGCTGGATATAGAAGTTTATTATGCCAATGATTGATTTTATTTTGAATTGAAAGCAGCATGCTTTGGAAGAGTGAATTTTTAACCCTTCCAGTGAAAATCGGACATCCTAGATATTTAAATGGAATGGTTCCTAACAGCATGTTTGTTTCTCTTTTAATCAAAGTTATGATTTTGTTAGGTGTATATTTTGATATGAGGAAAGTGGATTTTTCAAAGTTCACTTTTTGACCAGAAGCCAATTCATAAAATTTTAGAAAGCTCAGAATCGTTTTTAAACTCTGTTTGGTGTATTTTAAAAAATTGTTGTGTCATCAGCATAGGAGAGATGTGATGATGATTTCATCCCACATGGAAGTTTGTAGGGCTGAATATTTCCGAATTGGTATAGAAAATTTAGGTTTTGTGAAAATGCTTCAGCCATTAGTATGAAAAGTAAGGGGGATAAAGGGTCACCCTGTTTTAAGCCCCTGGAAGCAGGGAAAAATCCAACTGTTTTTCCATTTATCAGTAATGAGAAATAGGCAAATTTGATGTTCCTCATAATAAGCTCAACTAGGGTGTTGGAAAAACCTTGCTTAAGGAGGAGTTTTTCCAAAAAAACCCAAGAAACTCTATCAAATGCCTTCATCATGTCCAATTTTATAATCATATTAAAACCTTTTGTTTTTGAGTGTATATGGTTAGTGAATTCTTGCATGAGAAGAACATTATCAGCAATTTCTCTACCAGAGACAAATGCAGACTGCTCTAGGCTTCTTATAATATCCAGATAGGTTTTAAGTCTTGTGGAGAGTATTTTTGAGAAAATTTTGTTTGAGAAATTACATAAACTTATAGGCCTGTAATCTTTGAAGGAGGAACATACATCTTTTTTGGGTATTAGAATTATTTGAGTTGCTGAAATGGCTTTGGGAATATCTTTGCCATCAAAGAATTCTTCCACTGCCAACAGTACATCAAATTTTATAATATCCCAACAGGTATGGTAAAAGCATCCAGAGAAACCATCAGGTCCCGGTGCTGAATGTTTATCCATGGAATGAACAATGTTAGTTAGTTCATCCATACTAATTTTTTTAAGTAGATTTGAGTTCATTTCATTGTTTACTACATGTGTTATATTATCCAAAATCCAAGCTGTATTAATTCCTGATGGGTCCAATGGTTCATCAGTAAGAAGATTTGAGAAGAATCTAACAGCTTCTTCTTCAATAGCTTCTATATTATTTAACCAGTTTCCATCATTAGATCTGAATAGGGAAATTGATTGCCTTTTATGTTTACTTAAGATTGATTGATGAAAGAATTTTGAATTAACATCCCCTTCTTTCAACCATTTTAGTCTTGATTTCTGTTTGAGAAAATTTTCCTGATTATTTAGAGCTAATTTCAGTTTTGCTCTGGCCAGGTTTAAGGCTTGTATTGTGACACTTGATTCCATCTGTTGTAAATCCTTTTCAGCATTAGTAACTAAGTCCTCACTGATTTGAACAACATTAAAAACATTACCAAAAACCTCTTTGTTCCAAATTTTAAGGATTTGTTTTAGGTTTTTAAGTTTGAAAATTAGTCTTTTCATCCCTCGAAGATTGGTATGAACACTCCAAGCATCTTCCACTAGCTTCATGAATGTGTGATGTGTCACCCAGCATTCTTGAAACTTGAATGGTTTTGAAGTAGTCTTTTGGGAAGTATTAGATACAAAAAGGATTAAAGGGGTATGGTCAGAGCCTTCTCTAGAGATTGTTTTAATTTTGGAGCTAGGGAAATTGGACCACCATAATTTGTTTGATATCCCTCGATAAAGCCTTTTCCAAACCCTACCTTTGGTTCTCATTCTAGTCCAAGTGAACAAGGAGCCAGACGTAGGGATTTCAGAGAAATTTTGATCATTTAGAAAAGTGTTAAAATTCTTTATACTGCTCTGATTTAGGGTTGAGTTCCCTAAATATTCCTCTCTTTTTTTAATGACATTAAAGTCTCCAATTAAACACAGAGGTTCTGTTTTAAGTGATGCTAAGTCATGCCACAATTTGTTCCGTTCATGAATTGTGTGCTTAGCATATATAAAACCAAGCCGACACACAGTGGACAGGTTTGGAGATGTAACTTTCACAATAACCATCTGTTATTCAACTTTATATATGTCTACTGAGATGTCCTCATCCCACATTAACCAGATTTTGTTTATTGAATTTGCATACGAGTTACTAAAACCTAACAAAGAAGAGACATTTTGGATTTGATCAGGATTCAGTAAAGGTTCTATTAGAACAAAAAGTTTGATTGAATTACGTCTTTTAATATCTCTTAAATGGATTTGAGTAGGTTTTTTTCCTATTCCTCGAACATTCCATACACATAGATTTACACTATTCATGGGTATGTTTTGGACAGATTCAAAGATGAACGGGTGAAAACCGTTTTAGGTGTTGAGGAATAGTTTTTTTTCGTGTACTTTCTCTGTTTATTTTTGACCTCAGGTTGATTAGGTTTGAGGATGCTGTTTAATCTTAACTGATCCTTAATAAGAGATGCTTTTATTTCATCTAAGTTAAACCTTCTTTGTTTCAGTATACCTTCTTGTTGCTTAAAGGAGGTTTCAGTATTAATCCAGTCCAGAGGTTTGGGAAATTTCTTACTAGATGATAAAAGAGGGGAGTGGCCTCCATTTATTTCAATATAGTCAAGGTTATGAGCAGAGTTTTTAATGAATTGGGTATCATCATGGGTAGAGTCTTTAGTATCAGAAGTAGAATCACCTTTCTCTATTTCCTGTGCATTAATAGCAGTTTTTGCCAACAAATTTGGAGCAAGAGTGAGGATATTGTGGCAAGTAGTTGGGTTGGTCATAGCTGAGTTTGGAGATATAGATGAGGTATTAGTGATTTCAATCTGTTTTAACATATTTGCCTCCTTATTATCCTCCTGCCTAAAGGCCATATCAGAAACAACAATACACTGTTCAGGACATAAAAGATTATTACAGTGCCATGAGTATTAGATGGAACTTGTGATCCTTGTCTAAGGACCGAGTCTTCGGAACTTGCACTTTTGCCCTGCTGTGAGTCCCCATGAGAAGGAATATTGTCCTGAAATGTCTGCTTAATATTGTTATCAACTTTACTCTTATAAACAAATTGTGACTTTGGACCCAAAGTGCCAGTTGAAGGCAGACCATTTCCTTTACCTTTATGTCTGCCCTGTTCATCAATGGAAATGGTCTTATTACCTTCTTTAATTGAAGTGCTTTGAGGTTTCCATGGAGTGAATTTGGATGAGTTCTTGTCAAACCTGCACGCTGTATCTAGATGTCCTAGTTTGAGGCAATGAGAGCAATAAAAAGGCACACTTTCATATTCAATGTATTGCCAGAAGCCTATATCCCTAAAGCTTAGCCAGATTCTTTCCACCCTAGGTTTAGTAACATCTAATTCGACACAGATCCTTGCCACATGAGGTCTAGTCCTATTAATAGAGGCTCTGTCTACCCTAATTGGTGTTCCAATGATGTTACCAATTGACATAAGCACATTATGGTCGAAAAATTGTTGTGGCAGGCCATAGAGGGAAATTCAAATTGGGGCAATTGGGGAGTCAGCGTTGGGATTAAAATTAGGCATCCATTTTGTGATTCTGAGAGAATAAGAACCGAAGTTCCAAATTTTATGGAGCCAACACCGATAATAATCATCAGGGAGAGAAAAGAATATCAAAACCTGTCTGTTATCCAGCAAAGTGATGTTGTTTTGACCCTTGAACCCAGCAATATGAAAATCTTTCCGGAGCTTCTCTAGTTGTGGCCGGCTGCGCTAGAATTTCCCGATCAAAGTCCATTTGAGGGGGGCTTCCAATCGTAAGCATTCCTCCTCCGTGAAATGGAGGCCAGGTTCTCCCAGGTGATCGATTCGTTGTTTTGGAGTGAAGGGAGCGCTGTGAGCATCTTGTAGGTTTGATGGCGAGAGATTAAGAGCTTCGCGGAGTTCCTGATTGACCGCTTGGGCATAAGATAACGGAGGGTTGGATGGCGGTGGCTCCGCCATGTTGGCGGTGCCGGATGGATGAAAGAGACGAGGGCGCAGAGCTTTGACTCCGATTGCACCATTTGTAAGTGAAAATCGCACACAGAGTGAGCAGTGGTCTTTGTTTAAATAAATATTTAATAATAATATTTTACTTGAGTCTTTGCATTTCAGACTAAGAAATTTGTTGAGAGCTTTCTTTAATAAGCAAACCATTACAAAAGTTCTATTAGAAATGTCTTTTATGTGTTACTTTCACGTTTCATGCCTTTATGCGAACATCTTCAATGCAAGATTCAAAATGAAAATATTAGTAGTGGGTATCGTTTCATTCACCAAATAATTTGTAAACTTTAATGATGAAATTAGTACAGTAGCAAGCAGAGTCGATCCGACGAGGTACGGAGCAAAAACTATAATAAAATACCTACTAATATGGAACACTTTTGGTGTAGCCACCGTGCCTTAATTTTCAAATTTATCTAGCAACTAATAATGCAACTAATTAATATAAAATATGAAATAATAATACAAACTAACAGATATAAAAGAATCTATAAAATATATGAATAAGGTAATCGGCTCAGAATAACTCACATTAGTTAAACATCGATCATCGGCGCATAGATAAATCAATGTATCTATCAGTTATAGGACGACAAGTATTTGCTAAACCCTGCAAATTCTTTCTTACGTTGTCGACAATTGACTAATTATAATTAACCAATTGTTTCTCTTACCAAGATTCCCCCAGAAAGTATTCGCTAAATCAGATACACATCTCGATAGCATTAAGAATGAAAAGAACCTGATACAACAATTACCCAAGTATTCACAAGTAGTAACGCACACTTAATTGTTCTCCACCTTGTCATTACCGTCTTATCTAGTTAGCTATTTTTCACAAGAACTCGCTACTTACTAACCCTTTCCAACGATTACGTATTGGTGGAATTAGATAGTAATATCCTAATAATATTCATGTTGATCTGACTTAAAAATAATAGGAATAAATTAAACCAAAAACAATCAAGAACACATAAAAATTAATTATAAAATAATTAAGGCTCACAATTCATAAACTAATGCTACCTATTCCATGTCGTTATATAAATTAGCTACTCAGGATAATTAAACTAAACAAATAATATAATAGACAAACATAATTAATCAGAACAGAACAGTGACGGAAACAAGAAAACCAAACCAAGAAATTGGTTACATGCATGCGAGTGATGCGACCACCAGTTCACACCAATGTTGCTCACAAACCAATTCCGTCCGCGAAAAGCAAACGGACTAAAATGTGTAATAAAACTAAACTCACTGTATAAGTTTGCATATCTCTGTTTTTATGCCACAAGCCATGAATTTATACATGGATGTTTCCGCCAGAATCTAATCCGGATTCATCTTTCAGCCGAAACTAAGGAAATCTCAATAAAATCTATTCTAACTCTAATTAGCTAATTCCTTAAATTAAGGAATTTCAAATAAAAGGAGATAATACAATCTTTATCAATATAGGAAGTAAATATCTTTATCCACATCTCTTCAATAATTCACTTTTCACCTCATAGCTTCAATAATTCTACTCTTGCCTCTCATCATTCATCCTTGGAAAAATGTCTTATAACATTAGAACCTTTTTCCATCGGAGCGTACCGCCTCATTAAAATCTTAACCTGGAAAACCCAGTAGGAAAAAAAGTACAATGCATAGCTCCCTCTCAATTCTTCACAATCCAAGAATTTCTGCACCAAAAACACCTAAAAGTGCAAATTATATCTCAATAAAATCATAATAATCCCACAAAATATGAACACAATCTAACACACATCAAATATCCCCACATTTGAATCATGCTTGCCCTAGAGTATGAAGTGAAGAATATAAGAGCAATCAACAATCCACAATGTTCATAAGTTCTCATTCCCTCATAAGACTCTATCTAAAATGACCCTATAAAAAGAAAAAAAGTAAGATAGAAACACAAATCACACAACGAGACAAAAATTCAACACTTAAAACTATAGATTCTACTCTTAGAATGATACATTTTCCATGCCAAGGAGTAAATGATCACGTTAACACACCTGAAAATCATCAATCCGTAAAGTAATTTAAATGAAAATGTTCAAGATCAGGAAATCTAATAATTAATTCGGTCAAAACAGAACAAGCAATAAATATTTTCTCACGGTTTCACTCAATCACCCTCAATATATGAAGGATAATCGCTCAAATAATTCACAAGTTATAACATAGAGAAGTTAATATGCAAATCAGGAAGGTCTTTCTCAAATGTTGTAACGAGGCTAGGGACCATTCAGATTGGTGAGATCCTAAAGGTTTTAAGCTCAAATAATATTGATCAAAATATTATGCATGTCTTTTTGTTCAACCATCATCCATGTATAGTAGACATTCACCAACAATCTTCATCTCATGGCTATTATGAGAAAGCCAAGTAATATCACATCAATGTAGGTGCTATTTTATTTTATCTTTTTATTTTTATTTTTTTCAGCACTACTCTTCTCCAGTATAGTCCAAAACCAATAATTTTGAGAGAAAAATCGCAACATAACAAACAATAAGATTTTTTTTCTTTTTTTTTCACAGTTACGCCCTCCAGTTTGGCCAAACAGAACCTCAATGTCACTGTTCATAATACAATTCAGCCTTCAATTATCGAAACCATTCTGTCTGTGCACATACTCTATATTGTCATCAACTCATGAGAACACAATGGATGATTTCATCAACATCAACTCCAAGAGCATGCATAATAGGGTCAAGAGAAATGATAAAACAAGGTTTTGGCTAAATATATAGTAATTCATATCAAAGAACATAGTTAAAGTTTCAAAGTGTTTCATTAGGGAGTTAATGTAATTGGTAGGCAATTTAAGCTGTGTGGTTCATCCTAGTGCCTTCTATCACTTTCACATATAACAACTCCATGTATAACAATGTGATCTCTCAGAATAAAGATTATGTAGAGAGTGCTCCACTCTAGATTAAACCTCACTTTAGTAGGCTAAAATATTCAATTAAACTCATCATTTTTCTTCATTGCAAAAATCATATCAATCAAATTTCAAAAATCATAGAAAAAAGCTTTCAAAAACCTCAAGGTTTATCAGATTTATCAAGTTTGTTACATTGAAGTTTACAACCGGAAGAGTACTTTTATTAAGAGCTACTAGAATTTTCTCATATCAAATTATCGACTCAAACAGCACAAAAACACATGTTTGACTCAAAAAACTAAAATTTATTTTTTTAATCTTTTTTTCCAAAAATACAAAACAAAACACACAAGCAACCTCCTCACACTTAAACTTTGCTTGCCCTCAAGCAAATAATGCAAAGTTCTAATGGGAAAAAGTCTCATACATAGTCAAACATCATGATACATAAAATAAAAGGGAAAGAGGGAACTTATAATGGGGGGTTCAGAGGAATTCCCAACAAGAAGAGAGTGTTGTATCTGGATCAGGTTCTGCCGCAGACCTCCAGTTTGGCCAAATGGAACCCTGCGAGTCCAGCTCTCCAAAGGTGCAAATTCTCCATGGTGCAAATTCAAGTGCTTAAACTTTGTAGATCAAGAATTGAGAGAAGATGAGAAATTGAAATTCCTAAAAGAGAAAAAATAAAAAAACTTAAAAGAAGAAAAATTAAGAAGATTGGGTTGCCTCCCAATTTGCGCCCTTGTTTATAGTCCTTGGCAAGACTTTTAGACGTCTTTAATGATTATTTGTTGTGCACAATAGAATTTCTTCCATTAATGCCACCTTATTAGTATCATAGTATAGCATAAGGCAATGACCATCGACGAGGAATGCCCTTTTTACATCCATGCTTATAATCTCTACTATTCCACCGGGCCAAACATAAGCCACTTCAAATGGTTTAGTCCACTTAGATTTAAATTTCCATGACATATATTGAAAATTGGACTCATAAATAAGAACTTTCTGCCCAACCACAAATTTCATAGACTTCAAATTTTGTCATGCCACATCTTATTACGCTCCTTGTACCACATAGCTTGATCAAACCATTTCAATCTTAGATCTCCCAATTCTTAGAGTTGAAACTTTGTTTCTTCCTCACACTTGAGCGACTTCATACTCACTGGAAGAGTATCACTATCTCGTCTATAAACATGCTTCAGATCGGGTGGTAATGTCTTCAACTCCAAATTTGAGGTTTTCACATTTGATGAGACTAGTCTAGTGGATGGGTCCCATTTGGGAAAACTGGACCCTGAACACATTTCAAAATTTTTCCAAACATCCGCTTTGGACTAAGTCGAGTTGGGCATTCCTTTATTTATTTTAGTTCTGGGCACCACTTTCTGAGAATACACCGAACACAACAATTTGCAGATTTTCTCATCGCTTAAGACTTAAACATTTACCTCTTATGGAATTGTAGGAATTTGAATTCCCATCTTATCCGGCAAAACGTTAATCTCAAGTGAATCTTGGACAAAAGGGCCAGTATGATCAATTGCATTCACATTCTCAGCATCTATAGATTTCTGCATTGGTTTATCAATATTAAGTGTGTACTTATCACCAAAATTATCAAGAGAAATAGTTCCATTTCCAACATTAATAATGGTGTTTGCCATTTTCAAGAATGGGCGACCCAACAATACTCCTTGTGTTCCCTTATCACTAGTATGATTTGTTTTTAACACATAAAAATCTACTGGATAAATAAAGTCATTAACTCTCACAAGCACATTTTCCCACAACCCTTTAAGAAACATGCAAGATATATCTGCCAATTGAATTACTACCCCTGTATCTACCATTTCAGCTCCATTTAAAGTTTGATACACAGATAATGACATAACATTAACTGAAACCTCTAAATCATACATGGAAACATCGATCTTCTTATCTCCTATATACCAAGGTAAGGAAAACATACATGGGTGCTTGCACTTTTGAGGCAATTTCTTTTGAATCACAGCTGACACAGACTCACCCATCATGATCTTGCTCAAATCTCTTGGCTTTCATGCAGTAAATTCTTTTAAAAGCTTGCTTACTGGTGTTAACTTTATGGCCTGCAAGAAAGGAAGATTAATATCCATTTTCCCAAAAATTGAGACAAAATCAATATCATCTTCTTTTTTCTTTTCCAATCTGCGAGGGAAAGGTGGAAGAATTTTAATCTAGGGATCATGTAAGGTTGGCTTTTTACTTACCTCTACTTGCACCCTATACTTACCGTCATGCATGAACTCTAGAAGTTGAGGATTTGGGTGTTGTATGATGGTGGCATCATTTTTCCATCCGACTCTTGAATCTGATTTTCTGTCGCAGGGTTCCATTCGGGAAAACTGGACCCCCCATCAGTGAGTTCTTTCATCTTTTTGACTGTGGATTTAAGCAATGCACCAACTTCTTCCCCACTTCTCAATGTGACCCAATTTACCGTCTCATATGGATTTAACTAAACATGAGAAGTTACCCCTGGTTGTTTCATTTTGAGTTTGTTTATGGAATTCGATAAATGGGTGATTTATCGCGTATGCTCCTCTAAAGTTGCTTCAATTTTCTAGAACCTTTAGTGTTTCTTTTGCATCATTTCCAACTTATCATTCATATATTTCCCTTGATAAACTTGCAGGGATTGAGGAAAAACGGAGGCTTCTCGTTGCATTGGTGGAATATAAGGCTGGTGGTGGTGCGGAAGCTGCTGCGGTGAGGGACCTAGTTCTCTCCAATGGAAGTTTGGGTGATCCCTATACCTTGAATTGAAGGTGTGGGGATATGGATCACCTTTTTTCTACCTCTCATTATAGTTCCCTATAGCATTAGCTTGGACATGTATCTTCCCCCATGGTAAGAATGCATTGCGACGTCGTATAGTTAACTGCTTCATACGTATCGCAAGACCCTTCTTGTACAACTGCAACCTTGTCAACGAACTTTGATACCATTTTCCCCATTATTTCCATTCTATCCTTGATTTCATCTTGTTTGGGAGTGTGGGTTTGTGCTACCTTATTCGAGATCTGGACCTCCTGTTGATCATACTCCTTCCTGGAATCCACCAACCTTTTGATAATCTCTCTAATATCATTCACTCGATGGTGAGAAAATCCACCACTACTGGAATAATTCACCAAATCCTTGTTGATGGTTGCCATCCCTTGATAAAAACACTAGAGCAATTGACCTTCCATCATTCGGTGATTGGGGCAGCTATCCACCAACTTTCTGTACCTTGGCCAATAAGAACTCAATGGTTCATCATACTCCTGCTTGATACTTGTGATCTCCTTCTTCAAAGCATCTGTCCTTGTGGTTGGAAAATAGTATTCCAAAAATAATTTATTCAATTCAGACCACGTCGAAATGGAGTTGGGTGGCAAGCTTGAGAGCAATTGATTTGCTGCTCCCGTCAGGCTGAAGGAAAATGCCACCAACTTAAATTTCTATTCCATCACGGTGGATGACCTCTTCTGAACCTTACAAATCTTGACAAATTCGCTCAGAATATTGTAAGGTCTTCGGTGGTTCTCCCGTGGAACTTTGGAAGTACGTTCAGGAACGCCAGCTTGATCTCAATAGGATTTTTGGTCTCTGGTAGCTGAATGGGGGTGGGGGGATCATCTTCACTATGACCATTAAGTTCCCATATGTATGTATTGTTTGAGTTCTGCCCAAGGTTTGGATTTTGTCTAGCTCTGTCCATCTTGGTATCAGTTCCCGAATCAGAGGTGGTTGCTGAAACCATAACGGGTCCGATTTTGCCCAACCGAAGGGTCTCGGCCGAAACTGCTTTCTACACCTTTGTTCTTTACCTTGGCTTTCTTCTCAACTTCTGGGTCGGATATTAAATTCTGTCTTGGTGATCTGCTCATAAACCAAGTACAGTAACACACAGATTAGTAGGAAACATTGTAGAAATTGACTTACAGTTCCCCAGCAACGGTGCCAATTTGGTGGGCATCGTTTCACTCACCAAAATAATCTGCAAACTCTAATGATGAAATTAGTGCAGTAACAAGCAGAGTCGATCCCACGAGGAACAAAACAAAAACTATAATAAAATACCTACTAATATAGAGCACTTTTGGTGTAGACACCACACCTTAATTTTCATATTTATCTAACAACTAATATTGCAACTAAATAATATAAAATATGAAATAATAATGCAAATTAATAGATATAATTCTTTTTATAAAATATATGAATAAGGAAATTGGCTCGGAATAACTCACATTAGTTAAACATAGATCATCGGCGTAAAGATAAATCAACTCATATGTATCTATCTGTGGACGGAAAGTATTCGCTAAACCCTCTCAATTCCTTCTTACTTTGTCGACAATTGACCAATCATAATTAACCAATTGTTTCTCTTACCAAGATGCCTTCAGAAAGTATTCGCTAAACCAGATACACATCTCGATAGCATTAAGAATGAAAATAACCTGATACAACAATTATTCAAGTATTCGCAAGTTGTAACGCACACTTAATTGTTCCCCATCTTGCTAGTACAATCTTAGCTAGTTAGCTATTTTTCACAAGAACTCGCTGCTTACTAACCCTTTCCAACAATTACATATGGTGGAATTAGATAGCAATATCTCTATAATGTTCAAACTGACCTAACTTAAAAACACCAGGAATAAATTAACCAAGAACAATCAAAAATACATAAGAATTAATTATAAAATAATTAGGGCTCACTATTCATAAACTAGTGCTTGCTATTTCATACTGATACATAAATTAGCTACTCATGATAATTAAACTAAACAAATAAGAAATATAATAAACAAACATAATTAATCAAAATAGAATAGTGATGGAAAGAAAAAAATCAAACCAAGAAACTGGTTACATGCATGCGACCACCAGTTCACACCAATGTTGCTCACAAACCAACTGCGTCCGTACAAAAGTAAACAGACTAAAATATGTTATAAAACTAAGCGCATCCTATAAGTCTGCATATCTCTGTTTTTATGCCGCAAGCCATGAATTTATACATGGATGTTTCCGCCAGAAAAAAGAAATCGAATAAAAATCTAATTCGGATTCATCTTGGCTGAAAACTAAGGAAAACTCAATAAAATCTACTTAAACTCTATTTAACTAATTCTTGAAATTAAGGAATTCAAAATGGAAGGATATAATACAATCTTTATTAATATGGGAAGTGAATATCTTTAATATTTTTAAATCCACATCTCTTCAATAATTCACTTTTCACCGCATAACTTCAACAATTTTGTTTTTGCCTCTCTTCCTTCATCCCTGGAAAAATGTCTTATAACATTAGAACATTTTTCCATTGGAGCACACCACCTCATTAATTAGAAACCATAACCTGGAAAATCCAGTGGGAAAAAACCGCTGGTTAAGGGGAAAAGAGTACAATGTATAGCCCTCTCTCAATTCTTCATAATCCAAGAATTCTTGCACCAAAAAACACCTAAAAGTGCAATTTATATCTCAATAAAATTATAATATTCCCACAAAATATGAACACAATCTAACACACATCAGTTAATAGCAAAGTAAATTTGATCGGTTTAGAAGGTAAAATTTATCTCTGATTAAAGAGTTTTTTTTAAATAAACCAGGGGGAAATTATATTAGGCCTTCCCAAGCCGTAAAATAACACAAACAGAAATTAAATAGGTGAAGCCATAGCTTAGTTGGTATATACAAGAGTGAGCCTTATGCTCATAAAGCCACCGTGGTTGCTTCCAAAAGAATGAAAGAACTATGGATGATTGTTAGAGGATTATGAACACTATTAGGTTATGGAAGGAATCCTCGAACTTGTTAGTGAGTCGAATTAACAAAGCACAGGACAGTCAGAGTCATCCCCAAGTCTAATGGAGTTTATCCTCACTAAATAACCAAAAGCTAAGAATTATCAAAGAGTTAGCCAATTGAACGGCCGTATCAGAGAAGCAATAAACCTCCTGAGCACATACTATCCTGAGCTTGAAACTACTGCCACAGACCGATGGAAAAACCAAGCAGCACCCCGGCACTGTCCATCTTGTGAGGCATGAAATTGAGGCTAACTTGAGAGGCCTGAAATTGAGGCAGTCCATCCTGTGAGGCATGAAATTGAGGTAGAAAACTCCCAAAGGATCATAGACCCCACGAAGTTAAAACTGGAGCAACACTATCACAGCACTAAGAGTATTGAAGATCATGAAGAACCTGCACGAAATGAGTTAATATCAGTAGCTTCCGAACTAGTTAACCATCCGTAAAGATGGAGTACCAATTTGGTCTAGCCTAATAAGTCCCTGGACCGAGTTAGAGAGCTCAGAAAATCTGTGGAAGGAAGAGTTAGTCTCAGTTTGCAGACAATTTTTTGCAAGAGTGTGAGCCACCAAGTTAGCCTGCCTATAGATGTGCACCAGTTTAGAAACACCCAAAGATTGGTGAATCTCATCAGATAGAGTGTATAATTGCCAGTGAGATCTTTGTGGGTTATTAGCAAAATTAACAGCACTGAGGCAATCAGATTCAAAGTAAAAAGGTGAGGAGAAATCAGTAGATACTAGAATAGCAAACTTAATTGCCTTCAGTTCAGCTTCAAGAGGGGAGAAAGCATTTGTATATTGGGTATAGGCCCCCCTGAAACTACCTCTACTGTCCCTAATTATCAATCCAATACCACACATATTAGTATTGCAGCACCATGAAGCATCTATATTAATCTTAAGACCTAAACGAGGCCTTTCCCATGCAATTTTAAGAATTTTAGGCTTAGGTGGAGATTTAATCAGAGGCAAGAAGGAGTGGTCCGCAATGCTCAAGTCAATAGGAGAGACTATAAAAATAGGTTTAGCACAGAAAGAATGAAAGATCTGATCTCTGACTTGATTCAAAACTAGAACTGTGGAAGGTTTGATTGTTCCTCATCTTCCATAAATTCCAACAAGTAATTACAGCTGTAGTTCGGACAGTAGTTGAATGTAATGAACTTAGGGTAGGGAAGGTAATGTAGCATGATAATCTCTCCCATATAGATGGTAAAACTCTATCCCCAATTCCCATGAACTGATGAACTAATTTCCAGACATCCACAGCAAACTGACAGGAATTAAAAAAATGGTCTAAAGAATCTTCATGCACACTACACATACAACATTTGGAAGCTAAACAGTATCTCAGGTTTCTGAGTGTATTATCAAAAGGTAAGAAAGAATTAGTCATCTTCCACATGAAAACTGACAATTTCTTATCAATTCTAGAATTCTAGAAATGTTGTAAAGAGGCAATAGAACCTGTATTGTTTCTGAGTGTAAGGTATGTTGATTTGAAAGAGAAATCACCCTTAATACCCGGTTTCCATATTAGCCTATCTTCTCTGTGTGGTGCCAGTTTGGCTTCCTGCAAAAGAGAAATAACTTCAGGTGACAGAAAAGGAGTAATTTTGGAGATAAGAATAGATTTATTGGATATAAATTCAGAGACTATACAGTCCCCATCAATCTCCACCAAGTTCTGATCACAAAGATCACCAAGGAAACCTATATCTAGCCAGTTAGATGTCCAGAAGTTACAATCCCCCCTACCTATGATAACTCTAGAGTTTTCTTCTGCCCATGTACTAACAGAACATATCCTTTTCCAGTTTGAAGAAGTCCTATATGAGGAAGGGAGGGCTGCCAGTAAGTGAGTCCACAGAGCCTCGGCTATTTGGAACTTCCACCACAGTTTAACTGAGCATGTTTCAATTATGGTGGATATAGATCTAAACCCTAGTCCATTTTGATCAGTTGGAAAGCAAAGAGCTGTCCATTTTCTCCAAGATCTTTTAGGCTCTAGCTCAGTATGACCCCAAAAAAAGTTACTCATTTTTTTTCTATGGCCCTGATGATCATTTTTTTGGTTTTATAACCGACCAAATGTGCTGTGGTAAAGAATAGATACATGACTCAATCAGTGTAATTTTACCTCCTGTAGAAATCCACCTATTTTTCCAATTTCCTAACCTACTATCTATCTGTTCAAGAAGAGGTTAGAAATAGGCTATCTTTGCTATCCCAGTAAATATAGGTACTCCCAGGTATGTAACAGGAAAATCCCCAAGTTTCATCCCCAGGATCCTTTTAATATAGTTAACTCTGTGAACCAAAGCATGCTTCCCTATAAAGATATCACTCTTATTGTAATTAATCTTTTGGCCAGAGACCTCCTCAAAAGTAGACAAAAAAGCTTTTAATCTAATCAAAGTTAGCTTAGTTTCCTTAAAGAAAACAACAGTATCCTCCGTATATGATAAATGAGAAATTCTGGGAGGATTACTTGGAAGGTCAAAATATGACAGCTTACCACTATGAAAAATGAAAGCCAAACTCCTAGAAAAGGCCTCAGAAAAAATGTTGAACAAGAAAGGAGATAAAGGATCCCCCTGCTTAATACCTCGAGTGGCTTTAAAAAATCCCACTGGTTTACCATTAATAAGAACAGAAAACCAGGCCTGTGACAGATTTTTCATGATAGAAAAGATGAATCTAGCATGGAATCCAAATTTAGCTAAGACATTATATAAAAAAGACCATCTCACTCTATCAAAATCCTTTTGTAGGTCCAGTTTAACAATACAATTAGGGACTCTTCGTTTCTGATTCAGAAACCTAACCATTTCCTGTAAATAAATTACATTATCTGAGATGTCTCTACCATGTAGGAAAGCTGTTTGGTTAGGGGAGATGATCCTAGTCATTAGAGACTTAAGTCGTTCCATAAGCACTTTAGAGCATATCTTGTTTATCACATTAGAGAGACTTATAGGTCTATAATCATCGAAGGAAGTGGGGGTCCTTTTTTTGGGGATTGTTGTGATCCATGTACTACCAATACCCCTAGGCATATTATTAGCAGAAAGGAAGTCTTGAACAGCCAGAAGTAAATCATTTTCAATAATATCCCATGATTTTATGTAGAACTTAGCTGTAAAGCCATCCGGACCTGGAGTACTCGCTTTATTAAGACTAAATACAATCTCTTTGAGCTCAGTTAATGAAACCGGTTGCAGAAGTTTTTCATTATCCTCCTGATTGACCAGTTTAGGAATGTGATTCAGAAAATGAGATTGAAAGAAAGAACTATTAGGGGAGCTATCATCATTTAGAAGGTCCTGGTAGTTATGTATAGCTTCCATCTCAATATCATTTATATCATCTAACCACTGACCATTCCTACTTTTAACTTTTGTGATCTTCAACCTGTTATTTCTTTCCTTTACAGAATTATGGAAAAACCTTGTGTTATTATCCCCTTCCCTGAGCCATTTGATCTTGGCTTTATGTTTCCAAAAATGATTTTGTTCAGCCAAAACCCTAACTAACCTAGCTTTAGCCTCTTTGAGTTTAACCAGTTCAACCTGAGAATCAGTCTGATCAGATAATAGTTCCTGAGCCTGTAGAGCCAATTCAGCTTGCACTACATTGTCATGAATGTTGCCAAAATTTTCTTTATTCCAAATTTTCAATTCTTTCTTCAGTCTGACAAGTTTAAGGTAAAAAGATAGCATTCCTGATTTATGCAGAGGAATATCCCAATTCTTCTTGATTACCTCATTAAAATCCTTTCTTCTGTACCATGTATTCAGAAATCTAAATGACCTAGGATTGGAAGGAATATCACTACCAACAGTTAACAACATAGGATTATGATCAGAACTGGCCCTATTTAAAATCTGAACTGAAGAGGCAGGAAAAGATTGGGACCATGAGGAAGTACATAATCCCCTATCTAATCTTTTTACTGTAGGAGTCCTTAATCTATTATTAGTCCAAGTGAACAGGTTACCTACAGTGTTAAGTTCCTCTAAAGCCATTGAATTAATGAAATCATTAAAATCTTTCATGCTCCCCAGTTTGGGAGTAGAAGGACCTTTATACTCATTTATAGAAGAAATGCAATTGAAGTCTCCAATGAAAAGGGATTCAGAGTGAGTTAAGGAACTAAGGTCAGACCAAAGAGATTTCCTACCAGTTCTAGTCCTGAGACCATAAATAAAGAAGACATCCATAGTCTTATGAAGATTAATACAATTCAGATGGATTCCAAGGAACTGTAAATTATCATATTTAACAGTTAAAAGTAAGTTAGAGTTCCAGAAGAGCCAAATCTGACCATTATTTGCTGAGATGCAATTATCATAGTACAACATAGGATTAAAGAGTTGATGAAGGGAGTCAGTCATATGTGGATAACAATGTATTGAAGGGCTCAATTAGGTCTTCTATTTATTGACACTCATATTAAACTCGACGGTTTGTAAAGTTAGCAAATGTAAATAATTTCATTTTACTTATAATAATTTTACGATTCCAACTTTGGAATGTACACTCATATTAAACTCGTCAGTTTGTAAAGTTATCAAGTGTAAATAATTTTATTTTACTTATAATCATTTTACCATTCCAACTTTGGAATGTAGCAATTAGATACACAACTCCATGCAATATTTTGATTCAAAAGTTGAATGTAATATATGGATTCTGTATAAAAATAAATTTGATAAATTAATTTTTTTATATTTCTTTGAGATATTAAAATATTAGAGAAAAGTGCTAAAATAATTCTATCTTTTGGCTGAAAGTGCTAATATAATCTTGCAATCTTAGAAAGTGTCAATCTAACCTTTGATTCCGCTGAATTTTTAATCAATATTCTGATGGCCGGATTTTGTGAAAAAAATGATTTTTCCTTGCCAAAAAAAATTAAAATACTAAAAGATGAAAAGATGACACAACCCTTTACTTTTATGAAGTTTTTTCTATTTTCTCTTCAATTTTCTTCTTCCCTCTCTTTCTTCCCGCTGAAACCCGAGACTCATGAATTCTCCCCACCGTTCGCTGCCACAGTAGGATAAGTTCTTGTTGCCTCATTCCCATATCTCGGACAAAGAATCGTGGCCAGATTACTGTAGACAGATTTAAAGATGTTTCGTCACCTCGTACAACAGGGGATCATCCGAAATGGTAAGGACACACCAATATCTCCTCTATCTTGGCTCACTCTTTCTCTCTAATTTCCCTCATTGAGTTTCTTTTATTCCGTGTTTAAGATTTAGGGGAAAAATATGCGAATTAGGGTGATTTCGCTAGGGTTTTTTTACTTCTTAGAAATTCGCTTGTTTTCTTATTATTTCTGGGCTAGTGGAGATGTTAGGGTTTGTTTCGCTTGCCTTAATAAGGGTTTTGTATGGTGTTAATCAGTTGTTCATTGTAAACTTCTAAACAGATGTGCTAGGGTTTCATTTCCTGTTTTGTCTGAACAGTGGCCGTGCATTCTTCTTTTTTCATTGTTGTGTTAATGGTTGTAATGTTATTTGCTGGGTATGGATTTATTTTGGTGTCGTTATGTGATGAAATTGTTGTCTTTTGGTGTCTTTATGTCATGGTGTTGTTATATTTTGGTGTCTTTATTTTAACTTACATGTTGGAGTTGCTATCTTTAGGTTTTTCCATATGAATTAATGTTTTCATTATGAAAATATATAGGATGATATGGATGATGTGTATACGATTACACTTCGGCATGGTGATAGGTAGAAGGTATTGGATGGCATTGATCCTGATCGTTACTCCCTCGTTCTGTTGAATTCCGATTTTACAAAATTTTTCTTCGCCAATCCAGAAGCATGGAAAAAGATGGAATTGGGATTCACGTATTAGGCTCCTCCGTTGGAGAATATTTTGCTGCACAACGAAGAGGATTTGATAAATATTTTCAAGGCTTGTGAGGATGACAAAGCTGTGGAAGATTTTGGTGAGGTTGTGGACCTCACCAATGATGTTAGTGGTGGTGTTGCAAGCATGAGAGAATGCAGCAAACATGAGAGTGTGAGAGAAAAATGCAATCAATCCAGTGCAAAGTTTGATTTGGAAGGGTCGTACGACATCAGTGATGGAAAAATTTATGTTGATGGATTGGAAGATGTTGACATATTGGAAGATGCACAATGGTTAAATCGTTACACTAAGGAAGCTTCAGAGATTGATTATGAGGATATAGAAGGTGCAGATGCTGATGTGGAAGAGGAGTTAGAGGATAGGTCTGATAGTGGTAATGAGGTTCATCCACTTAGAAAATGCTTGAATAGAGAGGGGTATAAGGTGTCGCAGGTGCTAAAGTTACCTTGAAGGAGGGTATGCTATTTCAATCGCAACAAGATTTCAAACTTGAATTATCCATGCAAGAAGGGTTTCAGTAATGTACAGTTAAGAGTGAGAAGCTCCGGGTCACGGTTCGTTGCAAGGATCCAAGTTGTGAGTGGAGGCTTTATAGTTCTGCACTGACCGACGGACACACATTTCGTGTTCTAAACCTCGAGGGGGAGCTTACATGTAGGAAAGTAGGCAGTGTGAAGGTGGAGAAAAATTTGTTGGTGAAAAGGATAATGAGTCTCTTGAGTGCTGACTGGAAAGTATCAAGCAAGGTGTTGTAAGACTTCTTGTTGACATTTGGAGTGCAACCAAAAAGGCATCAACTGATGAGGGTAAGAATCAAGGTTTGAGATATGTTAGATGGAAACCATGGGGACTCCTTCAAATTTCTTCCCCAGTATTGTGAGGAGGTGACAAAAAGCAACTCGGGAAGTTGCGCAATGATGGAGTATTAGCCATGACCCAATCCAGCAATTCCCCCGGTTAAGAGGTTATTTATTTGTTTTGATGCTGTCAAGAAATGTTTCTTAAATGGATGTCAACCTTACATAGGTTTTGATAGATGTCATCTTAAGGGTAGGTATGGAGAAGTTCCGTCGAGTGCTATTGCAAATTATCTGGACGGTGGATTCTTTCCACTTATTTTTACATACGCTGAGGTGGATTAAAAAATTAGCTGGCTCTTTTTCTTCCAGATGATGGATGACTTCTTGGGAGGTATCCCGAATAGCGCGCCTTGGACTTTCATTTCCGATCACCGAAAGGTGACGAATCTTATCAACCCTACGATAGTTATGAATGTGGATATTGTGTTTGTGAGGTAGTTCATGAATCTTGTGTTGAAATTATTGATTCTTGGGTCCTTTACGTTGAGTTGCCTGTCGTGTAAGAAATTCTCTTATTTATTATGAATTGATAATTAAAGAGTAAATTGTTTTTTTGGTCCCTTACAAAGTATCTTTTACCATCTTTTGGTCCTCATTTGCAAAACAACCCTAAGACGGTACCCAACAAATTCAAAACAATTTGTTTGGTCCCCAAAGGTGGTTTTCAGGGAAAGTCAACGGTAAAATTGGTTAAAATATATAAAATGACAAGTATACCCCTGAGTTTAAAAATAAAAAAATTCATGAGGAGGCTCGAGCTCGAGGGCTCGAAGCAGGAGGTTCGAGGGCTCGAGAGAGGAGGGCTCGAGGGCTCGAGGCAGGAGGGTTTGAGGGATTGAGGCAGGAGGCTTGAGGCTCGAGGCAAGAGGCTCGAAGGCTCGAGGGCTCAGGATGAAGTCGAAATTCTAAAAATTTTAAAATAAATATATTTTAATTGATAATATTTTTAATTAGTAAAATTACCATTATACCTCTGACTATACCGGAAAACCATTTAGTCTTACCTGAAAACCACCTGAGGGGACCGTCTGAGGGTTGTTTTGCAAATGGGGACCAAAAGATGGTAAAAGATGCTTTGTAGATGACCAAAAAAAATAATATAATCATAATTAATTTCTGATATGACCTTAGTTTTTAAAGAAAAGTGCTGATCTAACCCCAAGTTTCTATTAGATGTGATTATCTAACCCTATCTTTGTATTGAGAGTGCTGATCTAACCCTACATTTATTAACTATGTGCTAATGTAACCTTATATTTATCTTTAAAGTGCTGATATAACCTTACCCTAGTATAATATGTGCTAATCTAACCCTTAAATTTTCAATTGTTCACTGATTTAAACCGTAATTTTTTATTTATTGATTTTCTGACCTAACCCCATACTTCCTCTGCTTAGATGTTGGTAAAAAAAATATAATTTGTGAGGCTAATAATGGTTAATGTTGCACTTCAGGGTCTATCCGAGGTTATTGAATATTTGGTGCTGCATGGAACTCAAAGAAAATGCAGCAGACACATTTATAACAATTTCCAAAGAAAACTATCCAACGGGTATTTTGAAAATTTGTTTTGGAAACATTCAAATGAATTTAGTGCTAGGTATTTCAAGGTGGCAATGGGTAAGATCAAGGAACTATCCGAAGAGGCTCACGATTGGTTGGTATGCTTTCTCCAAGCACTTGAAATGTGCAAATGTCACTAAAAATTTGGCGGAGTCATTTAACAATTGGTTAGGCGGATTGAGGAACAAGCCAATATATACACTTATGGAAGGTTTGCAAGTAAGGATGATGACAAGATTGGAGGAAAGGTATAAGAAATGTGCCGGATGGGAGACTGTTATGTGTCCGAGGACTGAGGCACAATTGAAAATTGTGGTAAGACTTGACCGGAGACTAACATTCCACCCTTGTTTAAAAACTACATTTGAGGTAGTTCAAAGTGAGTCCAATTATATAGTGAGGATTGATGCGAGGTAGTGTAATTGTGGGATTTGGGATCACACGGGAGTTCCGTGTAGGCACGCTACAATTGTATTGCTGAACAATATGGTCCCCCTTCATGAGTATTGTGACCTCATGGTATTGAAGGAAATGTTGGAAAAGACTTACAGTCACATGATCACACCAGTTCCAGATAAGTCATTCTGGCCTGAACTGCACTCCCAAAATGTGATCCTCCTGAGTTGCACATGCGGGTTAAGGGGCCGAAGATTAAGAAGAACAATGAAGATTGGGAAAATTACTCTACAAGGTTGAAGTACAGATGTGAGACTTGTGGGGAGTATGATTACAACAAGAATAGTTGTCAAGGTGGGCCCAAGGCAAAGGAGAAGAAGGTGGCTGAGCAGGCTAAAGAGCAGCTGCCCAGGTACCACTTTAGTGCGCATAACAACCCTTTATCTTATTTATATAACTATACTTTTGTCTCTTATAACACTCTTACTTTTCTATATTTTTATAGGAACCAATGGAAGGGACCTTAACTCCTAACACCCAAGTACAAATTTAAGGGGTCAGTCAAGAAGGGGTCAGTCAAGGAGGGGAAGATCCTGAGAGAGTGCTAGTACTAGGCCCCATCAAACAAATGAGCCTTCCACAAGTGGTAGTCATCTGGTGAAAAGGATTTCGAGTCATCATACCACAAGTGATAGGCGTCGGGCAAAAGAGGGGAAGACCAACAAAGGTAAACATATTGATATGAATATTATTAGACGTGTTTAAATTGCTGGTGCATTGTTGTTGTTAATTTATTATTTGTGGGAAATAACTATGGATCAAACAAGTACTACTGAGCAGTCTGGGGCTCTAACATTAGTGTCTAAGCAAGAGGAAGTGGAAACAATGGTAACTAAGAATGAGGTATAATTTCTATGGCCATTACATTTATAGTACTTTTTAAAACTAATGTAGAAATCTCTTATAATATTTTTTTATAGCAGGCAACGAAAGCCCCCTCCATTCCCAACAACCAAGGTAGTCAAAATGTAAGGGGTAGACATAGAAAGGTTAAAATATTGATACAAAAATTTTTAGGGGTGTTTGGAGGTGATACATTCTAATTGGATATTTGTGGTGTGTAGGGAAAAAACCGTTTCAATATCTATTGTTGAGCATATTGAGGCTCCGACTTTAGTGTTGGAACAACTTGTAGATGGAACAGATGAACCTAAGAATGGGAATGAGGTAGTTACAAATTGTGCATTTCATCTTACTTAGATGAGTTTAGGGTTAGATCTGTACTTGTTGATAATTTATAAGAGTAAAGCTACACTTAAATGATGATATTAGGGTCACATCAGAACTTACAAATAATTGATAGGGTTAGATTAGCACTTTCAATGAAAAGTAAGGGTTACTTTAGCAATTTCTTTAATATTGTTGGGTCTAATATGGACTTTCTATTATTTTATGTTCCTTCTTCGATCTATGTTTTCTAATGACGCTAACCATTCAGGAAATTGGAGGAACCACTCAACTAGAAGTGGTGATTGAACAACCCCAACCATCTCAGAAAAAAATTTAATCGAACAAAAGAATAAAACCAGCCGTCAATTATTCCCAGTTCCCACTTCCCCAGCCCGCAACGAAGTACAAGTATACATTTTAGAAGTCCTTAATATATATTGTCTTTTCATTGAACATGCTATCTTCATTAATTTTATTAACAAGCAGGGATCACAATTTGATGAGACTGTAAATGCTTATTTCCTCTGTGCGGGTACGTCATAGGCTATACATCTTCTCACTGGTGTGGATGATGATCATTCTGAGCAATTTATTCCCATTAAAGGTAGTGATAAGTTATTCATTAATCCGGTTTTAGATGATGTACTGGTAGATGTCGGTGGTTGTAACAATCTTGTTGAGGTCTTGGTTGAAGGCGTTGTTACTCATGACTTGGTTGATGAGGGGGTCATAAGAGTGGTGATGAGGTCTTCTTTTATGCGGGGAATGGTTATAATAATTCAGATGAAATATTCATTGATATCTTTTTTTTCTGGAGGAGAGAGAATGTGATATACCTATGGTAGATGTGATGCCTAGGTTTGCACTTGCTGATGAGGTCCCAACTCCTCCTCATGTTAAGTTACCAAACATGGATGAATTTGTTTATGTTCCCATATGGCAAGGTGATATGGTAAAGGATTACTCTCATCTTGAAGGTCCTCATGAGAATTACTCTTAGCTTGATGGTGCTATAGATGAGGATGCCCTTACACAAGATTCAAGTAAGTAGAGACCAAATTGATCAAATTATAGCATTTTTAACCACCACCCCCACCACACAGCTGAGGTACCTTATTTAATTAAGATTATATTATCGTTTCTTAACATACTTTATTATGCTAATGTAAGCATTGGTTCCTCCTTTCTCAGGAAATGCTAATATAACTTCTTTATAACTTGGCCGACAACACCCCTATTGAAAAACTCCCACCAGTTAATTCTGCTTCCTCCAAGGTAACGTCAACTTATATGCTGAACGTGGAATCAACCTCATATGCACTTCAATGAATTGTACATTACCTTAGTCTATCATTTGTGCAGCTCTCTGGGGAAAATGTTAAGCAAATCGGAACAGGTATGTGCGAGGGAATAAAGAACCTTGTTTAGGGCAAGACTTTTATGGTGAGCGGGAGGGCTGCCAAATTGTTGGGGTCAACTCTTGCTCCAACTGTCGGGATGGTGCTACGAGCGATGAAACCCCTCGTGGCTTGGAACAACGTAGAAGTCATTCACTACCACCTCCGGAGATGGGCCCCAGTAAAATGTACGACGAGTCAATCGTCGCTGCCTCCAAAGCCTAATGTTTGATTATGTGTAACCACCTTATCTGGCTTATTTTTCTTTCTTATGTTTGAAACCACTATATGGCAATTCTCGCTATTATTTTTGTGGAATTTGCATAAGTTAGAATTGTTGCCCTATTTTAGCCCTTTTAGATAGGGCACCTTCTAGCTTTTGTAAGTCTAGTATTTTCTATTAGGGAAACCTCTATGTATTGAACTCGTATGTAGGAAGTACTTGGCAAACTCAATTAATGACATATGCCTCATTTTTGGAATTTGCATCTATACCTTCTCTATGTACTTCTTTAAAATATTCAGTGTTAGTCGAACCCAAACAAATAGGTATTCATCTGTCTCAATCATTTAGGTACAATTAATACTTATTATATTGAATTAGGGTCAGATCAGCATGTATTATATAATCTTAGGGTTAAATTGGCACATATTATATAATGTCAGGGTTAGATTGGTACATATTATATAATATCAGGGTTAAATAGACACATATTATATAGTATCAAGGTTAAATTGGCACATATTATATCATCTTGGGGTTAGATCAGCACTTATTTAAGGGTTTTATCAGTAACCTTAGCCATTTTGTATTATAACACCTAAAACTTTATACATGGAATATATTAAAATTCCTTTACAAGAAAATGAATCAGGAAAAAATATCAATTCCATCAAGAAGTTAAATAAGATGAGTCACATTCATATTCAATCTAAATCACAGCAATAGTCTTTCCATAACATAGCCAAAACACTTGACATCCCACGACTAGCACCGTAGTACAATTAACCACAAAAATAATCCTAACTTGTTAATCGAAAAGGCTAAGGAGAAAGAAGGGTTTACTGAGATACAAAGAATAGGGAAAGGGCCTGCAAAAAGTGTCTAGAAGGAAAAAAAATTGATGATGGTGAAGAAAGGGGTGAAACCAGTTCTAGGTATTTCTAATTAACTGAACCTCCTGATGGTAATCATGGATGATATTTTAGTTTGGAATGTGAGGGGTGTAAATAACAAAGAAAAATGAAAAAAAATGTAGGGGGTTTGTATTTAAAAATCAGGTAGGTTTGTTTGGGTTCTTAGAAACAAAAGTACAAGCCGAGCATGAAGAGGAATGTTGGATAGAATTTGGGTAGGACTGAGATATTTTGTTTCAAATGGGGAGTTGATTAAAGGGGGGAGAATATGGGTAGGTAGGAGAAAGGATATTTTTAGAGTGTCAAGGGTTACAAAAAAAGTTCAGGGTATGAATTTGATGGTAGAACTGAGGGCAACAAGGATTAAATGTTGTATAGCAATAGTTTAAGAGCAAAACAGTATGGTGGAAATAGCTCAAATGTTGGATTTTCTGGGTAGATTGGATCAAAGTAATATCCCTTGGTTGGTTATAAGGGATTTTAATGCCCCAATAAACTTTAGGGAGTAATTATGTCATGCCAGCTAAGATGGTCGATTTTCAGGAAGCAACCATGAAAATGGGATTGATAGAGCTAAAGACTTTGGGACCTGATTTCACCGGGAATAACAGGAAAACAATAGGTAGCAGAATTTTAAGCAAGATATACAGAGCCATGGTAAATCATAAGTGTATACAAAATTTCAGATCCTCACTATGTACTATGATCACAAGCAGGATCTCAGATCATTTTCCATTGAAGGTATATATAATGAAAAGTGGTAGGAAGCAGTAGAAGCCATTTAAGTTCTTTAACATGTGGACTCAATATGAATAATTTATGAAGATAGTGGGTGATGTATGGGAAATTGGTAAGGGGAGTACATTGAAAGGGCCTTATCAGAATCTGCAAAGACTTCAGGATCCTTCAAAGAAACTGAATAAGAAAGAATTTGAATGGGTGGAGAAAAAGCAGAAATAGCAAGACAGGAGTGGACAAAGGCCATAAAGGAGTTACATGATGATCTATTATCAGAGGAGAAATAGGAGATGGAATGGAGGAAAATGAGAAAAGCTGAGGAAATGGAAACCGAAGAGTATAGTTACATAAAACAACTAGCAAATATTTTATGGAAGAAGGATGGGGATAGACCAACAAAACTGTTTTATGCTAAGCTAAAATAAAGGCAATACATAAATCAAATATTGTACCTCAACAAAGGAAATCAGAGGCTTGAAGGAAGGGATTTAGAAGCTCACTTGCTTGAAGGTTTCAAACAACAAATGGGAAGCTGGAGAAACTGCAGTAAAGAAATGGAGAAAGAGATTGTGATAGAGGGGAATGTTTTGAGCCTTAAATAGCAGACATAACTCAACAGGAGGATTAAAGATTAAGAAATTGAGAAGGCTATACAGGGGATTAAATTAGGAAATAGTCCAGGTTATGATGGATATAGCAGTAAATTTTATGAAGAGGTCTAGAGTGTCATAGGTAAGGATTTTAAAGCAGCGATCAAAAGTTAATTTGATGGAGAGAGGAGGCCATAGGAGCTGAGTAGGGCAGTGCTAGTTCTAATTCCAAAGGTACAAAACCCTCAAAAAACTTTTGATCTAAAACCTAATTCTTGCTGTCACTCCCATATAAAATTGTTACTAAAGTACTTTGTGAAAGGCTAAGTAAAGTTTTTCCTGAAGTAATTTGTTTAAATTAAAGGGAATTTTTGAAAGGGGGGCATTTGGGGGCAAAATATCTTTCTTGGTCAGGAACTGGTGCATAAGTATAGATTGAAAAGTATGAAGGCAAGTTGTGTGAAAAAGGTAGATATAAGGAAGGCATTTGACACAATAAATTGGGACTTTTTGTTTCTCTGGCTTCTGCATTTAGATCATTGATTGAGAACTGTGTCAAATCATCAAACCTTTTCTTATCTGTTAATGGAGAATACACAGGCTCATTCATTGGGAGAACATGAGTTAAACAAGGATATCCTTTATCTCCTTTGTTATTTGTTTTGTGTATGGTGTATTTAACAACATTGTTGGCTAGAAGATTAAAGGAAGGTAGAATTGGTTATCATCAAAGGAGTGAAAAGGTGGGGATTAGTAGTTTACTGTTTGCTGATGACCTTATGATATTGTGTGAAACAAGTGAGAAATCATTGAAGGGGGGTCAGGGAAACTTTAGATGAATTTCAAAGAACCTCAGGTCTGGGTGTAAATGAACAATAATCAGTGATGTATTTTACTGCAATGGAAGATATGGATCAAGATATTTTATCAGGAATCATGAGGATCAAGAAAGGTATATTTCCAATGAGGTATCTAGGCTTTCCCCTGTCTATATTTAGATGGGACAGGGATTCTTGTGCTACATTGCTGGAGAAAATAAGTTGAAGGTTGAATAGCTGGGACTCAAGAAAGATGTCATATACTGGAAAAGCATAATTAATAAACACTGTCGGGCTACGCATCTCAGGTTTCTAGGAAGGAGTCTTCAAGATCCCAGAGAGTATTCATGAGGAGACAACAAAGAAATGCATAATTGTTTTGTGGAACAAGAAACCTAAGGAAAGATATTTTGCACCAGCCTCATGAGATACAATGTGCACTGGTAAATAGTTAGGAGGAACATGATTTAGAGACTCTTCTCTATTAAATCTGGCCTCACTATGCAAACAATTATGGAGTGTGCAAGAGAAAATAGATGTGTTGTGGATTAAATGGATACAAGCTTACTATTTCAAGGGTAAGAAATTGATAGAGCATAAGACACAAAATGCTCACAACTGGATATGGAAGTTCTTGATGAGATTGTATAAAGATATGGCAGGAAGGTTGGGAAGTGCATAACAAAAGATTGAAACTTCTATGTCTCAATTGCTTATAAAATTGTGAAAGGAGCAGGAGAAACACCCTATGGAAAAGCTGATTTGGAACTCCAATCTGTTACCAAAATACAACTTTTACATGTGGATGCTTTTTAAGGTTAAATTGGCAACTGTTGATAGGCTGATGAGTTTCAATATACTTCAAACACAACAGATGTGTAGTCTTTGTGGGATGGTGCAAGAATCAGCATAGCATTTATTCACAGAATGTAGATTTGTGAGAAAATTATTTGCATATTTGGATTTTCCAGGTAGTGTAGGCTTGAGGATTATGAAGAAGATGATGAAAGCTCTATTGATCAGGAAGAGATGGAATCCGCTGGTAAAGATGGTTCCAATGTTATACCATGTGTGGGAGGAGAGAAGCCTAAGAATTTTTCACAAGAGAAGCAGGACGGAGGTGGAGTTGATGAATGAAGTAAACATGGAACACAAGCTGTGGCAAGGGAAAGTTACAACAGAAGAGAAAAGTTGAACAATTCAGCTTTGTGCCAGGGAAAACAATAGAACGGGAAACATTGAAAAGATGGGCTTGGCCCAGCTGCTGAGGGCTATTTTAAGGTATTAGAATGGCCCAAAAAATTGTCTTAGGGTTAAAAGTTAGCCTTCTAATATTAATGTATCTATTGGGTTTCTTGGTAATTGATTGTAATAGTTCTAGAGTGATGAACTATAAAGAGTTTATGTTTTTTTTATTGATTTTAATGAAGATTAATTTACCATAAAATAACTTGTTTGCACCCAAAAATACTAAATTCAATGCCTTAAGGGCCCTAAATAATTATAGTAAAAAAATCACAACATAGCCAAAGGACCGCTACACTTGACATCCCACGACTAGCACCTACGTAGTACAATAAACCACAACAACAATCCTAACATGTTTGCACCCAACAAAATTAAATTCAATTCCTTAACTACCCTAACAATCACCGAAAAATTGCAACCTATTTGAGGTCCAGTGTTCCCTTCACTATAACCATTAAATTGGACCTCAACCTTGTTCGTACAATCTTTCTTCGTTACCCTTCTACGGACATTGGCCTCTGCATAAAACACAATGATGACACTCTCCATATCAGAATCAACTGCATCGCGCACAACCCATTGCTTCTATCCATGGTCCTTGCATCGATAATACATTCCGCCAGGATTTTTGAAAGTCCTAGACATACACACGATTGTTTTACGACGACAAACCTTGCAAAATACAATTTCTCAACACACTCGATTAGCATTGCAGCTTAATGAATCTATCCTGTAGATTTTCCAAAAAAATATATGGGCACTCTTTTTCAACCAAAACAACATCAATATAATATGAATCTGTACCTTCAGCCCTAAACCTACGATACATGCCAAGTTTTCCTAATTTTTAAAATTTCCCCTAATCCGACCAAGGGTTAGAACATAAAACCAATCAAGAAAAAATTGTTACCTACAATGGAAGAGATGATGGAGATTTGACGAAGAGGGGACGGACGTGGACGTCAAGGCAAAAGAAATGTGGGAGCTTCAATGGCTGTCTACGGCGGAGGAGAAGCGGGAGAAGGAAATGGCAACAAGTGCAAGCCAGGGTGGGAATATTGGAGAAAAAAGGGTTGGTTTCAAGAAATATAATTGTTTTCATCATAATTGACTGCCACGTCATTGAGGGGTATTTTGGGGATAAAATTTCCAACTTCTTATTCAAGGGTATTTCCATCATTCCACTTTCTTGTAAATGCCGGAATTTAGAAAATTAATGCAAGAATTAGGGGCTTTGGGTATATCAGCACAAATGTTCCAAAAGTAATGGTTACATTGGCACATCCAATAATTAATTTGGGATAACTTGACACTTTCTCAGATTGCAGGGCTATATTGACACTTTCATGCTAAAGTTAAGGTAATAAATGTATTTTTTCCAACATATTATTTTATATTAGAATCTTAAAATATATATTTATAATAAAATAAAAAAATTAAATTTAGTTTAAACTAAGAAATGATGTCATATATTGTATCATAATTATATATTACTATTTACGTAAAAAAATTTATTCCAAGTACCCTATAATAGATTTTTTTGCTTTTTTTTATCAACCAGAGGTATTTGAGTAATTATTTGACTTCCTTACCTAGCAAAAACGACACCGTTTTGCCAACTTCTAACTTACTGTTTGTTCTCTGTTCATCTTCTTCATCGCAATTCTTTACTCCTCTTCTTTTACAGTTGTTTTCTTCAGCACCACCGTGCCTCACTGTTTCAACCTCTCCACCACAATCCATCGTGCCTGTACTATTTGGCCCAATCACATCTACATCGGTCGGATATTCCCTTTGTCTCCTTCACACCCAACGTCAACCTCTCAGCCATTGTTTCCTCTATGACTATTCCCCTTGTGTCCTCCACACCCAACAATGACCTCTATGCCATTGCCTCCTCCACTGCTATTGCCATTTTTTCTATCTGGGTTTTGGTTTTGGTTTGATCAGAGAGTAAGAATCTATTTCGTGTGGCTATCTGATGGTTCAGTAGGCATGTTTTGGAACTGTTTGAAGATAAAAGATTTATTTTTTAACTTTTTTTGGTGTTTCCTGTGGTTTGATTTGTGGGTTGATGGTTTTTTTATGATAAAGTCAGATCTTTTTTTGTTAGAATACTGGGTTTTTGCCTAGGTCCCCTAATCATCCTGAGAACAAGCACTTTTAGGCTATATTTGGATGGTTGAATTTGGTTACGCATAGGAAGAGTCCCAGCCCCCGTTCCTCCTCCAATGTGACAAGGGTAGATAAAATGTAAGTACCATCTGATTCTGTCGGCAGTAGTGGTGGATTGGATTTTGTTTTGGATGTTGTGTGGCATGATTCAGAGTTAAGCAATTCTAGGAATCCTGATATTGAGGAGGAGTATAAAATACAAATGTCTTTAGAGTTGAGCGCAAGGGAGGATCCTGAGGCTGTTCAAATTGAAACTGTTAAGGATATCAGTTTAGGCTCTCTGCCTCCTGATAATACTTTGGCAGCAGTAATAGCTTATAGATATTGGGTAAGACTTGCTTATCTTCTTATCATTTTGGCCTTCACAAAAATTTTCTTAAAATTTTGTTGTTAATGAATTCTGCTAGCTACACTTCTTAATGCTTTCTAATACACTGAGAAATTATGGTAAGATAAATTTGTGTTTGAATCATACTTGGATTATTCATGAACAATTTCCTTTCCTTGTTCTGCCAATTTCCTTTTTCCTAATGAGCAATTGCAAGGTAGCGGAGAAGCGTGTTGTGATAAATATTCACACGTAAATTTTAACTGATACTTCCATAGTTCCACTACAATTTTCTAATCTCTTAGTTGAGGTACCTGTGAAACAAATCCTTTGCATTTTTTTACTTTTAGATAGTAGACTAGAGAAATATCAGCATGAGTGCAGTGATGATAAAGAATAGGGACTGTAGAAAGAAAATGAAAATATGGTTGAGGATTAAATTTATGCAAGCAGTTCTAACGTACAGAAATATGCTGAAGCAGTTGTCGATTACTGTTCTTATTGCATTTGTGTGAGGAGAAAGGATACTTGATCTTGAATATGTTTCTTTACAGGGTCTGATCCCACAGGCAAGGCTTTTTATTACCCTTGGAGGAACATTCTTTCTTGCATTTTGGCCACTGATCCTTGTTACCGTTGCCTTCTTTTTTGGCCTCTACCTGGTGAGTTATGTTCAATTAGTTAGCTTCATGTGTAGCTATGTTTATACCTTACCGTGTGCTATCAGGGTTGCACTGTATTAAAACATAAATTATTCTAGGATGATGGTACATAGGCCACCTCAGTACTCTTGAAATGTAGTTTAATGTTTCCCTTCTTATGTGTCAACGTTTATTTTAATGTTGCAATGGCAATTAGCATGATCCACTTAGCGTTGTTTGTTGGGAGAGTGAGGATTGGGCTACATAGTTTGTTCTAGTTCTCATTTCTTGACCACATTATAGAACTATCACATTTGCAAATCAAAGTAGAATGAAGTGATTGATGACAAAGAAAGAGTGGGACCTCTTTTCCTAATTTCTGTAGTACAAAGTAAAATTTATTCTTCAGAATGGTGATTAGATTACTCTTTTCTTTTTGCTTCAATTGTATCTATACTCTCATATTGTTCTACTTCTACATATGTATTTCGCTTAAATTAGCTCATTGTTTATCTTTGATTCAAGGATGCTGTACTTTGGCTCGAGTTTCATCCATGATGGTAAGGACACCCGTAGCCCTCCACTCGATTACAGAGATCCCTATCAGCTTCTCGAGCAAGAAAGGATATCAGAAACAACACCTTCACTATACTAAAGGACGCTATGGATGGCCATGTGCAGGTCAGCATTTCGATGCACATATATAGGTTTTTCTGCTGTTTATTCCCTTTAACCTAGCTTTATTCCTTCCGTGTAAATATGTTATGCTCCTTGCTTTGCTCCTTGTATAAAATATCAATGTAATTTGAAGTGCTCTTTTAGCATAAATTAAGTGGTTTGTAGTTTCTCTATTGCTTCATAGTATTACTCCACTTTCTTTAAGTTTACAGTTGTAGCACCATATTTAAATCTAATTACTAAGCTAATCACTCTAAATTATGTAGGAAAATTTGTTGTTGTGTAGTGATTTTAACACATTTAGTTGATATGCAGTAGAAATAAGAGTTACAGAAAGAAGGGTTCAAGTGCTACTAGGTTCGAGTGGACTGGGTTCGAGTGCTACTAGGTTTGAGCGGAGAGGTTCGAGTTGAGGTGGATGGTTGATGTTTGAGGGGTGGATGGTTTGAGTGGTGGCGAGGAGGATGGTTGATGTTTGAGAGGTGATGCCTCGAGGAGAATGGTTGATGGTTCCAGGACCTCAAGGGTTAATGAATCGATGAAGAGGTCTTAGTGGTATTGGGTTCGAGTGGTACTGGGTTTAAGTGGTAGTAGGTTCGAGTGGTAATGGGTTCGAGTAAGGAGTTTTGAGTGGTACTGGGTTCGAGTGGATAGGTTCGAGTAGAGAGGGTTCTAGTGGTGAGGGGTCGAGTGGTGAGTGTTCGTGTGATGAAGGTCTAGTGGAGAGGGTTCAAATGGAAAGGGTTCGAGTGGTACTCGTTCGAATGGTGAGGTTCAAGTAGAGGTTAGAGTAAAGACGTTTGAGTCGAGGGGTGTTGCCTCGAGGGGGATGGTTGATGGTTCCAGGGCCTCGAGGGTTAATGAATCGAGTGAAGATGCCTCAAATAAACACCCCTCAAGGCCAATGGTTTGAGGGGACCTCTCGAGGGGTGGTGTACCCTCGAGGGCTGGTACACCTCTCTCGAGATGTTGATGGTGTACCTTCGAGGGGTGGAATGTGTACTCTCTCAAGTGGTGGATGGTTTATCCTCTCGAGAGGTAGATGGTGTACCTTTGAAGGGTGGTTGAAAAACTTCTTGAGGGGTGGTTAATACTCTCTCTAGTGGTGGATGGTATATCTCTCTCAAGGGGTGGATAGTACTCTCTCCAGTGGTGGATGGTACGCTCACCGCTCACTCTCACCACTCGAACCTCACCACTCGAACTTCTCCACTCGACCCTTTCCACTCGAACTCTCAAACCTCCTCTACTCAAACTCTTCAACACAAACCCGGTACCACTCAAACATAGTATCACTTGAACCTCTCTACTTGAACCCTCTCCACTCGATTCTTCATCACTTAAACCACACCACTGGAATCTCTTCGCTCGAACACCTCCACTTGAACTTCTCCACTCAAAACTCTCCACTTGAACCAAGTATCAATTGAACCTTTTTTGGACCCACTCTACTCGAACGCTCTCCACTCGAACCCTCTATTCGAACCCTCTCCACTAAAACCTAGTACCACTCGAACTGTTATTACTCGAACCGCTCGACTCGAACATCTCCACTTGAACCTCTCCACTAGAACCCCCTCTACTCGAACCCAGTACCGCTCAAACCTCTCCACTTGAATCTCGACTTGAACTCTCTCCACTCGAACCCTCACCACCCAAACTCTCTTCAATCGAACCTAGTACCACTCAAACCCTCTCCACTCGAACCCTCTCCACTCGAACCCTCTCTACTCAAACCTAGTACCACTAGAACCCAGCACCACTCAAACCTCTCTAGTCAAACCCAGTACTACTCGACCCCTCTCCACTTGAACCCAGTACCACTGGAACCTCTCAACTCGAACCCAGTACCACCCGAACCCTAACAAATTCATAATGTCCTGATATAACCCTACCTGTTATTGCAGCGGCGACGATGGTTCGATGGTTGTGGGTAAAGTTATAATCATCCACCCAAATTCAGCTTTTGGTCAGACGACATTATTGTCATTTACAGTGGGTCAATAGTTGGAAAAACACGGTCAATGCCGGAAAGTCTACCAGAGGATTATATTGGCACTTTCATTAATTGGGTAGTTTTTTTTCTAACTTTCAAATGATTGAAGGTTATATTGGCACTTTCGCAAGTATATAAGATTATATTGGTATGTAGACAACAATTCTCCAAAATAAACATATAGACAATGATTGTGACAAAAACTTGTCTGCATTTATGCCACCCAATTCATTGTTTAGTTCACATATACACACAGTTCCTTGTTTTTCCACAAGTTCAACGTTTCGTTTTTATATTTAACTTTATGTACTTGCAATAAATTATTTCTTGAAAGGTTATAAAAATAAATTTTTTTTATCATATTGATTATCTAATAAATTCCAACAAAATTTATTATTTGTTTTACAATTTAGATAGCTATTCTTAGATGAATATACATTTAATTAATTTATTTATTTCAATTCAAATGTGACATGTAAATATTATATATTATTTAAATTAATTATTTTTATTCAACAACACCGTGAATAATTGAGGTAATTGTTTATTTTTACAGTTTAATTTGAACATTGATTGAATTGAGGTAATTGTTTGTTTATTTTTAGGAGATAATTCAAAGTGCAATTTGGAAAAATATGTGTATATATGTTGTTAACGTAATGTTGTGTCTATATTGATTTGAATGTTTAGATATCGTTTGCAGCAGCAGTTTCGAAGGGAGAATCTTGAGGCTTTCTCAAAGAAGTTTGATGGCAGGTAATATGTATATGCAATACTAACCTTCAATTTTTTTGTATTTTATCATTTTTGTAAATTTGAGATAAGAAATGTTGAATTAGTTCCTTATGACGGAAAAAAGAAACGATTTTTTTAGCAAACTACGAGTTGTTTGAGTTTGCAGTAGGAATTGTTTGGTGTGGAGTTAAGTTTTACAAAGCTGGTTGTTTTAAGAATCCAAACAAATGAGTTTTTGGTCTGTAGGCTTTCCAAGAAAGTGGCATGCTCCTGGTCTGCCCCAGGCACAATCGTGGTGCCTGCTGGAAAAGAGTTTCTGGTTGGGCTGAGCAACTTCGCTGAACCTTGCAAATCAAGGGTGACTTTAAGGGTAAATGCTTCAGTGATCTCTTAACCAGTTCATCTACTGAAGTTTGATGGTTGGATGTAGCATTAAAAAAAATTTCATTATACTCTTTGTCTAGATTTCGGGTACTATTATCGTGCTAGCTGATCCTGATTGTTGGAGTGGCTGGGACCCTAACAAATGGCTCTACTTCCATGGTGTTAAGTATTTTACAGTAGAGGATCGAGGAAATATTGATGGTAATGGGCATCAATAGTGGGCGCGATCTTGCAAAGTTAACAGAACAAATGTACTTTTTGTTTCCTTTTCATGTTCATTTTCAACTCTTAAGGTTTCTGATGCAAGCTCTTTGATTCACGTTTTGACTATTTCAGCTATGCCATTATGCTCCAAAGGTTAGCATTTGTATTCCTATGCTTTTGTTCTGTCATATGTTTGTTTCTGAGTTAAGCTTAGATACTAATGAACATGACTGATACAAGTGCTGGCCATGACATTTCATAGGTGTAAGAGAGTGAAAGTGATGTAGATCATGGTTGTAAACAGCCAACAGATACACATGGCATTCACTATATGTAAACAAATTTTCGTATCCCATCTCAGCATCTTTGCACCGTGGAATAGGCCCAACACATATGACATTAAGTCAGCGCATCCACAAATGTTGAGATAAAGACCAGTGGCATATGTAGCAGATTTTTTAAATCTTGGTTGTTTCTCCACGCAATGATTGCATATCGATAGTCAGCAATTCTTCGATGATTCAGATTAGGGATATCACATATGGCCCTGGTATCACATGTGGCTGTGGGATATCACATGTGGTCCAAATCAGGCAATGAAAAACCTGACATATCTAACTGAAATTCCTCGTATATTCAGAACTTCTGAAAACTTTCTTTCTTTCTTTCTTAGTATTGGAAGCTTGGGGAAACATTAGTCTTGGGATCAGGTTCATGATGTTTATGTCAACAGAGTAAAGATTTCTAACAATGAAAATGGTCTGAGGATCAAATCATGGAAAGTATTTTCCCTTCCATTAGTTGGGTTTGTTACACATATTGGTGCTTCTAATACCTTTCTATCTCCATTGTCGACTTCTTAGGGAGGCATTGGTTATGTAAATAATGTAACTTTTGAGAATGTAATGATGGACAACGTCTATAATCCAATCATCATAGATCAGTATTACTATGACTCCTTCTATCCTTGTCTAAATCAAGTCAGACACCTTCCACAACCTCATACCGTCGAGTGTTATTTTCCGAAAGTTTTGATTTTTTGTCACAATGAAATTGTTTTTCAGTTTTTGGTAAATTTTAGGAGAAAAAAGACTCCGTTATGGAGGAACTGAGCTAGGCTCAGGAAATGAGGTTTAGGAGCTTTGTAGAAGGTAATAGATCCTTGTGTGCATATATATGTAGACAATTACAGTAATTGGATATTTTTTAAGTATAATTTTATCTTTTATAATTTGAGAATTGGTAAGTTTATTAGGATAAATCACTGGTGATATGTTACTACTTAGTAGGTTACTCGATCTAGATAGAATATATAAATATGTATATATGTATATATGTATATATGTATATATGTATATATGTATATATGTGTGTGTGCGTTGTATATACAGGCTATGTGTGTCTGTTGTATACTTTTTATTCTAGGATTTGCACGAATGCAAAACAAAATCAGAATGAAACTTAAGGCTACCGGTGTATATACTTTTCTAACAGATCAAGAATTTCATCCTTTTACTTTTTCTCATGTACTATCTTTTGTCTAGAGTATAAGCATTTATGATTTTCACAATTGCAAATTACATGCATTACAATTGTTTTAGTTACATATATTTATTCTATAAATGACATATACATAATACTTTCTTGCCTTTTTCAACTGCTTCTCTAAAGGTTATCTACACTTCAATTCATTCAATCAAAATATTCGAATTAATAAATAAACAATAATTAAGGAATATCAAGAACGATCTAATAATGTAAAATTTATATAAGGTAACTGTCAATTATGGTATATATAATTAGATTTATAGAAATATGTTTTATTTAAATAGTGCATATATTATCTCCACACCTACCATTGTCTTCACATGGTTTGGATATGTCTCTCGAGATTCATAGATCCAACTAACATTAATCAATCAACTTATGTTTATCAAATCATACAAAAAACAATAGCTCGTGAAGTAAGGAAATTGTTACGTGAGTAGAGAAGTTCAAGTGGAGAGGGTTCGAGTGGTACTGGTCTGAGTGGTGAGAGTTTGAGTGGAGAGGGTTCGAGCAGTACTGGGTTTGAGCAGTACTGGGTTCGAGCAGTACTGGGTTCGAGTGGAGAGGGTTCAAGTAGTACATGATTCAAGTGGAACAGGGTTAGAGTGAAGATGTTTGGGTGGTACTGGGTTTGAGTAGAGTAGTTTAAGTTGTACTGGGTACGAGTGGTACTGGGTTCGAGTGGTACTGGGTTCGAGTGGAGAGGGTTCGAGTGGAGAGGGTTTGAGTGCAACTCATTTCGAGTAGAAAGGGTTCAAGCCGTACTGGGCTCAAGTGAAGAGGGTTTGGGTGGTGAGGTTCGAGTGGAGAGAGTTATGGTGTTGAGGGTTTGAGTGGAGATAGTTCGAGTCGAGATTCAAGTGGAGAGGTTCAAGTGGTACTGGGTTTGAGTAAAGAGGGTTCGAGTTGTACTGGTTCGCGTGGTACTAGTCCGACAGGTGAGAGTTTGAGTGGAGAGGGTTCGAGTGGTAATGGATTTCAGTGAAGAGGGTTCAAGTAAAGAGAGTTCGAGTGGTACTGGGTTAAAGTGGACTGGGTTCGAGTGCTGCTGGGTTCGAGTGCTGCTGGGTTCGAACGGCGAGGTTTGAGTGGTACTGGGTTCGAGTGGAGAGGTTTGAGTTGAGGCGGATGATTGATGTTTGAGGGGTGGATGGTTTGAGTGGTGGCGAGGCGGATGGTTGATGGATCAAGGGGTGATGCCTCGAGGAGAATGGTTGATGATTCTAGGATCTCGAGGGTTAATGAATCATTGGAGAGGTCCGAGTGGTAATGGGTTCGAGTAAGGAGGTTTGGGTGGCACTGGGTGCGAGTGGAGAGGGTTCTAGTGGTGATGGGTTGAGTGGTGAGCATTCTAGTGGTGAGGGTCGAGTGGAGAGAGTTCAAATAGAGGATTCAAATGGAAAGGGTTCGATTGGTACTGGTTCGAGTGGTGAGGGTTCGATTAGAGGTTAGAGTGAAGAGGTTTGAGTCCAGGGGTGATGCCTTGAGGTGGATGGTTGATGGTTCCAGGGCCCCAAGGGTTAATGAATTGAGTGGAGATGCCTTGAATCAACACCCCTCAAGGCGGATGGTTGATGTTCAAAGAGTGGATGGTTGGAGTGGTAGGGAGGCCTCGAGGCGAATGGTTGATGTTTGAGTGGTGGATGGTGCGATTGGTGGCATGGTGGATTTTCAAGAACTAATGGTTCGAGGGGTGATGGTTCCAGGAATGGATGGTTGGTGTTCAAGGGATAGGTGGTTCGAATGGTGGTGTCATGGATGTTCGAGGGGTATATGCCTCGAGTGGGTCATGGTTCGAGAGCTAATGTGGATGGTTCGATGCTCTCAGTGGTATAGTCTCTAGAGGGGTGGATGTGTGACCTCTCGAGGGGTGGTGTACCCTCAAGGGTCGGTACACCTCTCTTGAGACGTTGATGGCATACCCTAAAGGGGTGGAATGTTTATCTCCAGTGGTAGATAGTTTACCCTCTCAAGAGGTAGATGGCGTACCCTTGAAGGGTGGTTGATAAAATTCTTGAGGGGTGGATAATACTCCCTCCAATGGTGGATGATACCCTCACCACTCGAACCCTCACCACTCGAACTTCTCCACTCAAACTTCTCCACTCGGACCTTTCCACTCGAAAACTCGAACCTCCTCTACTCGAACTCTTTCCACATGAACCCAGTACCAATCGAACATAGTATCACTCGAACCTCTCCACTCAGTTCCTTATCACTCGAACCGCACCACTGGAACCTCTTTGTTCTAACTTCTCCAATTGTACCCTCTCCACTTGAATCATGTATCACTCGAGGGATACATGGTTCGAATGGTGGTGTCGTTGATGTTTGAGGGGTATATGCCTTGTGTGGGTCAAGGTTCGAGAGCTAATGTAGATGGTTCGACGCTCTCAGTGGTATACTTTCTCGAGGGGTGGTGTACATTCAAGGGCTGGTGTACATTCAAGGGCTGGTGTACTCTTGAGGGGTGGATGTGTGACCAACCGAGGGGTGGTGTACCCTCAAGGGCTGGTACACCTCTCTCGAGAAGTTGATCGCGTACCCTCGAAGGATGGAAGGTGTACTCTCTCCAGTGGTGAATGGTTTACCCTCTCAAGAGGTAGATGGTCTACCCTCAAAAGGGTAGTTGACAAACTTCTTGAGGGGTGGATAATACTCTCTCCAATTGTGGATGGTACTCTTATCACTCGAACCCTCACCACTCGAACTTCTCCACTTGGACCTTTCCACTCAAACCCTCGAACCTCCTCTACTCGAACTCTTTCCACATGAACCCAGTACCACTTGAACCCTTTCCACTCGAAGCTCTCCACTCGATTCCTCATCACTCGAACCTCACCACTGGAACCTCTTCGTTCGAACCTCTCCACTCGAACCCTGTATCAATCAAGGGATAGGTGGTTCGAATGGTAGTGTTGTGGATGTTCGAGGGGTATATGACTCGCGTGGGTCATGGCTCGAGAGCTAATTTGGATGGTTCAACGCTTTTAGTGGTATACTCTCTCGAGGGGTGGTGTACCCTCGAGGGCTGGTGTACTCTAGAGGGGTTGATGTGTGACCTCTTGAAGGGTGTGTACCCTCGAGAGTTGGTGTACTCTAGAGGGGTGGATGTGGGACCTCTCGAGGGGTGTGTACCCTGAGGGCTGGTACACCTCTCTCAAGACATTGATTGCGTACCATCGAGGGGTGGAAGGTGTACTCTCTCCAGTGGTGGATGGTTTACCCTCTCGAGTGGTAGATGGTGTACCCTCGAAGGGTGGTTGACAAACTTCTTGGGAGGTATATAATACTCTCTCTAGTGGTGGATGGTATACCCCTCTCGAGGGGTGGATATTATTCTCTCTAGTGGTGGATGGTACCCTCACCACTCGAACCCTTGAACCTCCTCTACTCAAACTCTTTCTACACGAACCCCGTACCACTCAAACATATTATCACCCGAACCTCTCTACCATAACCCTCTCCACTCAAACCTCTCCACTCGATTCCTCATCTCTCAAACCTCACTACTGGAACCTCTTCGCTCCAACCTCTCCACTCAAACCCTCTCCACTCGAACCCAGTATCACTTGAACTCTCTCCACTCGAACCCATTATCACTCGAACCTCTTTCGGACCCACTCTACTCGACCCCTCTCCACTCAAACCTCTCCACTCAAACCCTGTACCACTCAAACTCCTATTACTCGAACCGCTCGACTTGAACCATCTCCACTTTAATCCTCTCCAGTCGAACCCTCTCCAATCAAACCTCTCCACTCGAACCCGCTCAACTTGAAGCCAGTACCACTTGAACCTTTTTACTCGAACCCAGAACCACTCAAACCTCTCCATCGATTCATTAACCCTCGAGGTCCTGGAACTATCAACCATCCTCCTCGAGGCATCCCCCATCGATCCATCAACCATCTGCCTCACCACCACTCAAACCATCCACCCCTCGAATGTCAACCATCCACCTCAACTCAAACCTCTCCACTCGAACCTCTCCGCTTGAACCCAATACCACTCAAACCCAGTCCACTCAAACCCAGTCCACTCGAACCCAGTACCACTCAAATCCTTTCTACTCGAACCCTCTCCACTCGAACCCAGTACCACTCGAACTAGAAACTCTCTAATCAAATCCTCTCTACTCAAACCCAGTACAACTCAAACCTTTCCACTCGAATCTCGACTTGAACTCTCTCCACTCGAACCCTCCCTACCCGAACTCTCTCCACTCAAACCCTCACCACCTAAACCCTCTTCAACTGAACCCACTACCACTCGAACCCCCTCTACTCGAACCTAGTACCACTCAAACCCTCTTTACTCGAACCTAGTACCACTTGAACCCTCTCCACTCGAAACTCTCCACTCGAACTCTCTCTACTCGAACGCAGTACTACTCGAACATCTCCACTCGAACTCTCTCTACTCGAACGCAGTACTACTCGAACATCTCCACTCGAATCTCAACTCGAACTCTCTCCACTCGAACCCTCACCACCCGAACCTCTTCAGTCGAACCCAGTACCACTTGAACCCTCTCCACTCAAACCTATTACTAATCGAACCCTCCCACTCGAACCCAGTGTTACTCTAACCCTCTCCACTCGAGCCCAGTACCACTCTAATCTAGTACCACCCTGTTAGAGTAAATCACGCTTCTGATTAGATCTTGATTGATTCTGGATAACTCATGTTGACTAAGCCAGAGTTTCACTCATATTATGTTTCCTCATTGTACTCTATATATTCTTTTCAGCAATACAATAATTGATTACGGCAAATACATCTCATCATGCTATAAGAGCAGTGTTCTGATTCACCTTCCAAAACTTATTTTTTTGGCCGCCATCCTTCTTCTCATTCTAGAGGCCGAACCTCTCCACTCTCATCATTGCCAGTGAAAAATTATCGTTCAATACCCTTCTCCAAATGATGCAAATCAAGCTCAATAAGTCCAACTTTTTTCTCTAGAAACGTCAGATTGTTCCCATGTTAAAAATGATTTGAATGGTTTAAAGTGGAAATTTTCAAAATAGATTCCAATTAAAATTCCCATATTTAGGTTTTATTGACACTTAATTATAAAAAATTGACAAGTATCGTAAAGTTTTACTGCATGACCCCATGGTATTGTTGAACAGAACCTATGCATGATAACAACCAGTGCTATTCTTACATGAAAAAGCTTAATTTCTCTCATAATCTTCCTCTACAAAATGGAAAAATATGGCTTATGTGGAATGACTCCCTAGTTATCTCTCTAATTTCCCACAACAACCAGTTTTTGTATGTTAAAGTTCTTCACCCAGTCTCAAATATAGATATGGAAGCTATTTTTGTTCATGGACTTAGAACTAGAGAAGGTAGGAAGCTATTATGGAAGGATCTTAGCCTCCTAACAAATTCGGACATCAGAATATAGAGGTCCCAGCACTCCAAAATTAGGCAGTATAAATGATTTCAATAACTGGATTAGCTCTAGAGAAATTCAGGAAATTAATAATGTTGGTAACTTATTCACCTGGACAAACTCAAGGTTAAGAAATCCCATCACCAAGAGATTAGATATAGGACTCTGTACTATGCAATGGAGTACAAAATTCCCAGCTTCCTCTATCCAAATCCATAACAGGAAATCTTCTGACCATTGCCTTTTATTCCTACAAATTTCAACCTTAACACCTCTCACCCTAAGCCTTTTAGGTTCATTAACACCTGGTTTAATAGACCAGAGTTCATAAACCTAATAAGAACCAACTGGATGATCCCTCTCCCTCAGTCAGGAATGTTGGGATTGTATTTAAAACTAATCAGGCTTAAAAAACAATCAAGATCTGGAATAAGGAATATTTTGGTAACATTGACTCTAATGTCCTCACAGCTGAAGAGAACTTAAGATTACAGGAAATTAATTATTGCTCCACCCACTCTGTTACAGATTTAATCAAACTTAATGAAAATAGGGCTTTGCTAATTAGAGCACTAAAAGAAAAAGAAAAATTTTGGAAGCAGAAATCAAGAACTAATTGGATGAAACTTGGAGATGACAATACACAGTTCTTCCACAAAACAGTGGTAGAAAAAAAACCAGTAGGGTCCATATTTCCAAAATTAAAAATAGGCTAGGACATTGGCTTAACAACCCTCAGGAAATCCAAGATGAAGCTATTGCCTACTATTCAGAACTCTTATCTGAACCAAACAAACCAGCAAACACCACATACTACACACATTTTCTCAGCCAAATACCCAACATAATCTCTGACCATAATAACTCTCTTCTTTCTAAACCAGTCTCAGAAGAAGAACTTAGACTAGTTGTTTTGAGTCACAATAAAAATAGTAGCCCTGGTCCTGATGGCTACTCATGTAAGTTTTACATCAAATGTTGGAACTTCATTAAGGAAGATTTAATATCTGCAGTAAATGAATTTCTCTTAGGTACTGACATGCCAAGAGGCATTACCAGTACTTGGATAGCCTTAATACCAAAAAAACCTACCCCGCCTCTTTTGATGATTACAGACCAATCAGCCTTTCAAATGTAGCATATAAGACATGCACAAAGGTGCTAATGGAAAGGCTCAAACCTTACATGGAAAAATTGATATCCCAAAATCAATCTGCTTTTATGAAAAATAGAGATATTTCTGACAATATTGTTTATCTACAGGAATTGGCTAGATTTTTGGATAAAAAACACAGAGTTCCAAATTGCATACTTAAACTAGACCTTTAGAAAGCTTTTGACAGGATCAACCGGAATTTCTTAAGAAGCATACTCTGTAAATTTGGTTTTAATGGAAATTTTGTTAATGCTATTATGAAAAACCTATATGAAGCTTATTTCTCAGTGCTCATGAATGGTAACCCGGTTGGCTTTTTCAGAGCTACCTGAGGCATTAAGCAAGGTGACCCTCTTTCTCCCTTTCTTTTTAACATTTTCTCTGAAGCTTTCTCCAGAAGCCTATCCTTTATCTTCATGACTAACAAACTACAGTATTATCAGCTCCCTTCTGGAACTACACCAGCCTCACACTTAAGTTATACTGATGTTACAATCATTTTTATGCAGGCCTCAAAGACTAACCTAATTAGGATCAAAGCTTTTTTAGAAACCTTTGAACTCACCTCGGGTAAAAAAATTAACTATGACAAATATGATTTCTATGTTAGCAAAAGGGCATCAGTTGGAAAGATCAATCAGATTAGGACAATATTAGGAATGAAAAACGGTTTATTCCCTTTTAAATACATAGGCTGCCCAATTTTTACAGGAACTCACTGATAAAAAACTGATGAACTGGTAAAACAACTGGTTAAGTACATGGGGCAAAATGATTCTTATTCAAGCATATATATACTCTCTTCCACAATATATATGGTGTGTCCTAAAGCCTCCCAAGAAGATAATTAAATCCCTAGAAAGGAAAATGTCTAGATTCTTTTGGGGTGAGAGAGATGGTAAATTGAACAAAGTATGGAGGAAATGGTCTTACCTATGGCCACACAGATTTCAAAATGGGTTAGGTTTTAGATCTATTCAAGCAGTAATTGTCATGCTCCTTAAAACTTTGGTGGAAATGCCAACAGGGCTCCACTATATGGTCTAAACTGATTTGGGCTCTACCTCAGTCTCACAGAAAATATCAAACTTGGAAGAGAATTTGTTCTATTAACATGTTTGCTGAAAAGAACATTGTAGTAATTCATGGCAAAGGCAACTGTAACTTCTGGACTTCCAACTAGTGCCCAAATGGCCACTGATTAATCACATTCCACCTTCTTCCACTTCTATCCCCTCCTCCTGTTTAGTAGAACAATTCATCAATAACAAATGCTACTTCCTGTCTCAGATTAGTCCATATTTAGAAAATGATGCTCTGATTTTCTTGCAGGATGAAGTGATTAATGTGGAAAGGCAGGATAAAATGATCTGGAAACCAGAAGTGAATGGAGATTTTAGTTTTAGATCGGCTTACAAAGCTCTAACTCACACATTAGGTAATTTCCCTACAACCAAAATGTTGTGGAATTTTAGATTGCAGAAAAAAATCTCAATCTTCACTTGGAAAATGCTGAACTCCTTTTTGCCTTTTGATGATGTGTTAACAAAATGTGGTGTTAGCCTAGCCTCTAAATGCCCTGCATGTAACCAAGAAGATTCTCTGGATCATTTTTTCAATTCATGTCAGATTGCTCAAACTGTGTGGAATGATACTGTTGATATTTTGGGTCGTAATATTAATACTTTTAATAACCTAACTAACAGAAATTTTGCCTACTGGAATAACAAAGGCCTCCCTAAAAGCCACAAACTTATTGGTACCATTCTACTATCTTTGATATGTTGGTCCCTATGGAAAGCCAAAAATGCATATTTCTTTGAAAACAACAATTTTTCTGCAGCTCAAATTTGCAAGGATGTAAGAGACTTAGTATTCCTCTCCCTTTCGGCTAAACATTGTTTCTCTACTGAAACTGATGACAAGAGGCTCTCCATCACCTCCTCCATCCCTCCTTTTAGACCTCCCCCAAAACCTTCTATTGCCATTGTACACTGGGAAACACCAACACCCAATAATGTTAATGTGAATGTGGATGCTTCCCGGTATGTTACTAATTCAACCCTAGGCCTTATAGCCAGAGATCATAATGGCAATCTCTTCTTAATCAGGACCTCAACCACCACTGCCAACTCCCCCCCCTTGAAGCTGAAATGAAAGCCATTCTCTTTGCTTGTCACTCTTTTCCCACTCCTGATTGCGATATCATTATTGAGTCTGACTCTCTACTGGCTGTCATTATGATCAACAATCCCAGTAAAGTAAGATGGTCTTTTTGTACCCTTGCTTTCCAAATCCACTTTTTACTAAAGGATACCATTCTGAAGCATGTTTTCAGAGAATGTAATTCTGCAGCTGATGCTATTGCAAAGCTAAAACCCCCTCCCTCTGCAGTAACCACTTGGACCCTAACTACTCTCCCTGCTAACATTAGAGGAATAATTAACCTAGATAGAACTCACACTCCTTATATTAGAATACACAAACATGCTTTCGATGATGATTGAAAATGCTGATGTTTTTCTATTTTTCCTTTATCTCAGGTACACGGAATAACCGGCACTTTCTAACCTACAGAACATGGTCCTCTCAAACTACATTTATCCTAATTTTATTTTGTTTCTGTAGAATTTTCTTCTACACTAAAACCATATACCTATAATTTTCCTACCCTAAAGCCAAGTTCTAAACCTAAAATCCATTCTAAACCTACACTCCGTTGGTGCTGCAACAATTTTGGTATCAGAGTAGTATAAAGTCATGGCTTCAAGGGATGGTATGAAGACTAACTTACAGATTGACCAAGAATATGAGGATGAACCACCTTGAAGTGACAAATATGATGAATTTGTTTTGATGATATGCAAGATCTCAACATTGATGGCCATGAGGAGGAAGAAGAAGATGTATATTTTCATAATCATATTAGATGCATTCTTAGTGCCCCAAATGTTGCACAAGAAGACTAGAGGAGGACTTTAATTTTCCAAACAATTTTTGCTTGTGGGAAGGATTCCAAGAAGCTAATTATTGGTAGTGGTAGTAGTATGAACGTGGTTTTTGAATCTATGGTTGAGAAGCTTAAACTTTAAACAGAACCTCACCCTGAACCATACAGGATTTCTCTGATAAAAAACACTAACATACCCGTCACCAAGTGATGTTTAGTGAACCTAAAACAATGTGCCTATTCTGATTCTATTTGGTGTGATGTTATTCCTATGAAGGTTGCTCATATAATTTTAGGATATCCATTGTACATGATCGAGATGTGTTGCACGATGGTAGGGCAAACAATTATGCCTTAGAATTCAACAATAAACAAGTTTTTTTTGAAGCCTATGAGTGCTGAAACTATGAAGAAATACTCAGGCCGAAGGACGGCCAAAACTACCAATAGCTGTAACATGGTTGAAGAAGTTAGGGAGCAAAAGGATGTCATTACAACTCTTGACAATAAACCTTGCGAGAAGAAGATTAAGAGACATGATAATGTGGTAGAAGAAGAAAATGTGGAGGACAAGATGAATACTATAGTTGAATGGACAACTTCTAATTCAATATAAGTATTGTTCCAAGTTTTAATGGACTGGAAGCGCTCATTAAGGGGTTTGATGTTATTATGGATGTTACAACAAATTGCTTGAATAAAGGTGAATTTCAAAAGAGGAAGAGTACAATCAAATTTTTTGAAGGGGTTCAGAAAATGATGACTGAAGTTCCACTACTAATAAAACCTCCTAAATTACTGCATGGCCCAAAATATCTTGTTCGTTGGAAGTATTTAGTTCGTTGGAAGGGACATCCACATGAAGATTGTACACGATTTACTGATTATAATTGAAACCTATAATCTTGGTCTTCATGAAGAGATAAATGATATGAACTCATTGGAGTTGATTTTTTCAAGTCGGTGAAGATGATGAGGAATACGAAAGGAATTTCGGTAGTTTATATTCCAAAACACTATTCACCTGAACACAACTAGGAATAGTATTTCAAGGCTTTAGAAATTTTTTGTTTGTTTGTTTTTATTTTTAGAATGTGTTAGATACTTTAAGTTGTGCAACACCTAGAAGACCGGCAGGTGTGACGCCGAGGGTTTAGGAGTGAAACTTAATTAATCCTTATTTTCTTTTGTTTCCGTCGATTTTTCCTCTACACTACAGCCATATACCTATAAATTTTCCTACCCTAAAGCCAAGTTCAAAACCTAAGATCCATTCTAAACCAACGCTCTGTTGGTGCTGCATTAATTTTGGTACCAGAGTAGTATAAATTAATGGCTTGAAGGGAGACTATGAAAACTAACTTACAGATTGACCAAGACTATAAGGATGAACCACCTTGGATGGAAAAATATGATGAAGATTGTTTCGATGATATATAAGAGCTCGACATTGATGACCTTTAAGAGGAAGAAGAAGATGTATCTTTCATGAATCTTATTTGACGCATTATTAGTGTCCCAAAGGTTGCACAAGAAGACTGGAGGAGGACTTCAATTTTCTTTAAAATTGTTGCTCGTCAGAAGGATTTTAAGAAGCTAATTATTGATGGCGGCAGTTGTATGAATGTGGTTTCAGTATCCACGGTTAAAGAGCTTAAACTTCCAATAGAACCTCACCCCAAACCATATAGGTTGCTTGGACGAACAACACTAACATACCCGCCACCAAGCGATGATTAGTACACATAAAAAAATGTACCTATTCTTATTCATTTTGGTGTGATGTTATTCCTATGACGGTTGCCCATATAATTTTGGGATGTCAATGGTATATGATCGAGATGCATTGCACCAAAATAGGGAAAACAATATTGATAATAAACCTTGCGAGAAGGAGATTAAAAGACATGACAATGTGGTGGAAGAAGATACTATGGTGGACACTATGAATTCTATAGTTGAATTTCCTGCTCCTAATTCAATACAAGTAGTTCCAAGTTTTAATGACTGGAAACGCTCATTAAGGGGTTTAATGTTATTATGGATGTTACTACAAATCGCTTGAAGAAAGGTGAATTTCAATTGAAGAAAAGTACAGTGAAAGTTTTTGAAGGAGTTCAGAAAATGAAAACTGAAGTTCCATTTCTAATAAAACCTCCTAAATGACTACATGTCTAGAAATATCTTGTTTGTTGGAAATGTTTAGTTCGTTGGAAGGGACATCCGCATGAAAATTGTACGTGGTTTATTGATTCATAATTGCAACCTATAATCTTGGTCATCATGAGGAAATCGATGATATTAAATCGTCGGAGTTGAGTTTTTCAAGCCAGTGAGAATGATGATGAATGATAATGGAATTTAAGTAGTTTATTTTCCGGAATACTATTCACCAGAACAGTACCCTATTTAGTATTCAATGTCTTTAGAAATTTTTTATTTTTTATTTGTTAGTTTTTATTTTTAGAATATGTTAGATATATTAATAATAGTTTGATAATGTTTCCTTTTAGTTTTTAGGGACTTGTTTTGGTTCTAGTTTAGGAAAATTAGAAGGGAATTCTATTTCGTATAGGGATTTACTTTTCTTGCTGTAAATAATGTATCCCCAGGGAGGAATAGAGAGAGATTGAGATTAATAAATTATCTTGTGATATACATCATGATTTCAGTTGTGTGACACAGCTTAACTTTTAGGTGCAAGACGTGGAGGGTTTAGGAGTGATTCCTAAATTGATTATTATTTTCTTTTGTTTCCACGGATTTTTCCTTTACACTACATCCATATACCGATAATTTTCCAACCCTATGCCAAGTTCTAAACCTAAGATCCATTCTAAACCTACACTATGTTAGTGCTGCATCAATTTTGGTATTTAAACAGTATAAACTCAAGGCTTTAAGGGATGCTATGAAGCCTAACTTACAGATTGATTAAAAATATGAGGATGAACCACTTAGGATTGAAAAATATGATGAAGATTGTTTTGATGGAATGCAAGAGTTCGACATTGATGACGGTAGTAGTATGAATATGGTTTCAGAATACAAGGTAAAAAAGCTTAAACTTCCAACAGAACCTCACCCCGAACCATACAGGGTTGCTTAGATGAACAACACTATCATACCCGCCAGCGATATTTAGTACACATAAAACAATGTGCCTATTCTTATTATGTTTAATGTGATGTTATTCCTATGATAGTTGCCCATATATATTTGGGATGTCCATGGTATATGATCGAGATGTGTTGCACGACAACAGGGAAAATAATTATGCTTTATACTTCAACAATAAAGAAGTTGCTTTGAAGCCTATAAGTGATGAAACTGTGAATAAATACTCAGCACCAAGGATAACCAAAACTACAGATAGCAGCAAGATGGTTGAATAGGTTAGGGAGCAAAAGGATGTGATAAAAACTCTTGACAATAAACCTTGCGATAAGGAGATTAAGGGACATGACAATGTGGTGGAAGAAGATAATGTGGTGGCCAATATGAATTCCATAGTTGAATGGCCAGCTCCTAATTCAATACAAGTAGTTCCAAGTTTTAATGGACTGAAAGCGCTCATTAAGGGGTTTAATGTTATTATGGATGTTACAACAAATCGCTTGAAGAAATGTGAATTTCAATTGAAGAAGAGTACAGTCAAGGTTTTTGAAGGAGTTCAGAAAATGAATACTGAAGTTCCATTTCTAATAAAACCTCCTAAATTACTACATTGCTAAAAATATCTTGTTTGTTGGAAATGTTTAGTTCGTTGGAGAGGACATCCACATGAAGATTGTACGTGGTTTACATATTTATAATTTCAACCTATAATCTTGGTCGTCATGAGGAGATCGATAATATTAACTCGTCGGAATTGAGTTTTTCAAGCTAGTGAGAATGATGAGGAATGAGAATGGAATTTCTGTAGTTTATTTTCCAAAATACTATTCACCTGAACAGTATCCGGAATAGTATTTTATGGTTTAGAAAGTTTTATTTGTTAGTTTTCATTTTTAGAATTTGTTAGACATTTTAAGAATATTTTGATAATGTTTCCTTTTAGTTTTTAGGAACTTGTTTTTGTTCTGGTTTTGAAAAATTAGAAGGGAATTCTATTTCGTATTGGGATTTGCTTTGGAGAAATAGAGAGAGATTGAGATTAATAAATTTTCTTGTGATATACATCGTGATTTGAGTTGTGTGACGCAGCATAACTTTTAGGTTTAACACGTAGAAACCCGCAGGTGTGACGTCGAGGGTTTAGGAGTGATTCCTAAATTAATCCTTATTTTCTTTTGTTTCCTCGGATTTTTCTTTTACACTTCAACCATATAACAATAATTTCACATCCCTATGCCAAGTTTTAAACCTAAGATCCATTCTAAACCTACATGTTGTTGGTGCTGCATCGATTTTGGTATCTGACCAGTATAAACTCATGGCTTTAAGGGATGCTATGAAGCCTAACTTACGATTGATTAAGAATATGAGGATGAACCACCTAGGATTGAAAAATATGATGAAGATTGTTTCGATGGTATGCAATAGCTCGACATTGATGACCTTGGGGAGGAAGAAAAACATGTATCTTTTATGAATCTTATTTGACGCATTCTTGGTGTCCCAAAGGTTGCACAAGAAGATTGAAGGAGGACTTCAATTTTCCAAACAATTGTTGCTTGTGGAAAGGATTTTCAGAAGCTAATTATTGATGGCGGCAGTTGTATTAATGTGGTTTCACTATCCATGGTTAAAGAGCTTAAACTTCCAATAGAACCTCACCCCAAACCATAAAGGTTGCTTCGATGAACAACACTAACATACCCACCACCAAGCGATGTTTAGTACACATAAAACAATGTGCCTATTCTTATTCTGTTTGGTGTGATGTTATTCCTATGACGGTTGCCCATATAATTTTGGGATGTCCATGGTATATGATCGAGATGTGTTGTACGAAAATAGGGAAAACAATTATATGCCTTATACTTCAACAATAAACAAGTTGCTTTGAAGCCTATGAGTGATGAAACTGTGAATAAATACTCAGCACCAAGGACAACCAAAACTAAGGATTGCAGCAAGATGGTTGAATAAGTTGGGGAGCAAAAGGATGTGATAACAACTATTGACAATAAACCTTGCGAAAATGAGATTAAGAGACATTAAAATGTGGTGGGAGAAGATAATGTGGTGGACGATATGAATTCAATAGTTATATGGCCAGCTCCCAATTCAATACAAGTAGGTCCAAGTTTTAATGGACTGGAAGCGCTCATTAAGAGGTTTAATGTTATTATGGATGTTACAAAAATCGCTTGAAGAAAGGTGAATTTCAATTGAAGAAGAGTACAGTGAAAGTTTTTGAAGGAGTTCAGAAAATGAAGACTGAAGTTCCATTTCTAATAAAACCTCCTAAATGACTCAATGGGTAGAAATATCTTGTTTGTTGGAAATGTTTAGTTTGGTTGAAGGGACATCCACATGAAGATTGTACATGGTTTACTGATTCATAATTGCAACCTATCATATTTGTCTTCATGAGGAGATCAATGACATTAACTCGTCGGAGTTGAGTTTTTCAAGCCAGTGAGAATGATGAGGAATGAGAATGGAATTTCAGTAGTTTATTTTCAAGATTACTATTCACCTAAATAGTACTCGAAAAAGAATTTCATGGTTTTAGAAAGTTTTTATTTGTTAGTTTTTATTTTTAGAATGTGTTAGATATTTTAAGAATAGTTTAATAATGTTTCCTTTAAGTTTTTAGGAACTTGTTTTTGTTTTGGTTTAGGAAAATTAGAAGGGAATTCTATTTCGTAATGGGATTTACTTTTCTAGCTGTAACTAATGTATCCCTGGGGAGGAATAGAGCGAGATTACTAATAAATTTTCTTGTGATAAACATCGTGATTTGAGTTGTGTGATGCAGCTTAACTTTTAGGTGCAATGCGTAGAAACCCGCTAGTGTGACGTCAAGGGTTTAGGAGTGATTCCTAAAGTTATACTTATTTTCTTTTCTTTTCGCAGTTTTTCCCTCTACACTACATCCATATATTGATAATTTTCCAACCCTAAGCCAAGTTCTTAACCTAAGATCCATTCTAAACCTACACTCTGTTGGTGCTGCATCAATTTTGGTATCTGAGCAGTATAAACTCATGGCTTTAAGGGATGCTATGAAGACTAACTTACAGATTGATTAAAAATATTAGGATGAACCACCTAGGATTGAAAAATATGATGAATATTGTTTCGATGGTATGCAATAGCTCGACATTGATGACCTTGAGGAGGAAGAATAAGATGTATCTTTTATGAATCTTATTCGACGCATTCTTAGTGTCCCAAAGGTTGCACAAGAAAACCTGAGGAGAATTTCAATATTCCAAACAATTGTTGCTTGTGGGAAGGATTTTAAGAAGCTAATTATTAATGGCGGAAGTAGTATGAATGTGGTTTCATAATCCACAGTTAAAAAGCTTAAACTTTCAACAGAACCTCACCCCGAACAATACAAGGTTGCTTGGATGAACAACAGTAACATACTTGCCACCAAGCGATGTTTAGTACACATAAAAAAATGTGCCTATTCTTATTCTGTTTGGTGTGATGTTATTCCTATGACGGTTGCCCATATAATTTTTAGATGTTCATGGTAAATAATCAAGATGTGTTGCACGACAATAGGGAAAACAACTATGCCTTAGACTTCAACAATAGACAAGGTGCTTTGAAGTCTATGAGTGACTATGAATAAATACTCAGCACCAAGAATAACAAAAACTACGGATAGCAGCAAGATGGTTGGAGAAGTTAGGGAGCAAAGGGATGTCATAACAACTCACGACAAGAAATCTTGCAAGAAGGAGATTAAGAGACATGACAATGTGGTGGAAGAAGATAATGTGGTGGACAATATGAATTCCATAGTTGAATGGCCAGCCCCTAATTCAATACAAGTAGTTCCAAGTTTTAATGGACTGGAAGCACTCATTAAGGGGTTTAAAGTTATTATTGATGTTACAATAGATCGCATGAAGATAGGTGAATTTCAATTGAAGAATAGTGCAATCAAAGTTTTTGAAGGAGTTCAGAAAATGAAGACCGAAGTTGCATTTCTAATAAAACCTCCTACATTACTACATGGCTCGAAATATCTTGTTTGTTGGAAATGTTTAGTTCGTTGGAAGGGGCATCCACATGAAGTTTGTACGTGGTTTACTAATTCATAATTGCAACCTATAATCTTGGTCTTCTTGTGGACATCAATGATATTAACTCGTCGGAGATGAGTTTTTCAAGCTAGTGAGAATGATGAGGAATGAGAATGGAATTTTAGTCGTTTATTGTCCAGAATACTATTCACTTGAACATTACCCTATTTAGTATTTAATGTCTTTAGAAATTTTTTATTTGTTAGTTTTTATTTTTAGAATGTGTTAGAGATTTTAAGAATAGTTTGATAATGTTTCCTTTTAGTTTTTAGGAACATGTTTGGTTCTGGTTTAAGAAAATTATGAGGGAAATTTATTTCGTATTGTGATTTACTTTTCTAATTGTAAATAATGTATCCCCGTGGAGGAATAGAGAGAGATTGAGATTAATAAATTTTCTTGTGATATACATTGTAATTTGAGTTGTGTGACGCAGCTTAACTTTTAAGTGCAACACCTAGAAACCCACAAGTGCGACGTCAAGGGTTTAGGAGTGATTCCTAAATTAATCCTTATTTTCTTTTGCTTCTGCAGATTTTTCCTCTACAGTACAACAATATACCGATGATTTTCCAACCGGAACTAAATTCTAAACCTAAGATCCATTCTAAACCTACACTCTGTTGGTGCTGTATCAATTTAGGTATCAGTGCAGTATAAACTCATGGCTTTTTGGGATCCTATGAAGACTAACTTACAAATTGATTAAGAATATGAGGATTAACCACCTAGGATTGAAAATTATGATGAAGATTGTTTTGATGGTATGCAAGAGCTCGACATTGATGACCTTAAGGAGGAAAAAGAAGATGTATCTTTTATGAATCTTATTCGACGCATTCTTAGTGTCCCAAAGGTTGCACAAGAACATTGGAAGAGGAATTCAATTTTCTAAACAATTGTTGCCTATGGGAAGGATTTTAAGAAGCTAATTATTGATGGCAGCAGTAGTATGAATGTGGTTTCAGTATCCATGGTTAAAAGGCTTAAACTTCCAACATAACCTCACCCCGAACCATACATGGTTGCTTGGATGAACAACACTAACATACCCACCACCAAGCGATATTTAGTACACATAAACCAATGTCCCTATTCTTATTCTGTTTGGTGTGATGTTATTCCTATGAAGGTTGCCCATATAATTTTGGGATGTCCATGGTATATGATCGAGATGTGTTGCACGAAAATAGGGAAAACAATTATATGCCTTATACTTCAACAATAAACAAGTTGCTTTGAAGCCTTTGAGTGATGAAACTGTGAATAAATACTCAGCACCAAGGACAACCGAAACTATGGATAGAAGCAAGATGGTAGAATAAGTTGGGGAGCAAAAGGATGTGATAACAACTAATGACAATAAACCTTGCGAGAAGGAGATTAAGAGACATGACAATGTGGTGGAAGAAGATAATGTGGTGGACAATATGAATACCATAGTTGAATGGGCAGCTTCTAATTAGATACAAGTAGTTTCAAGTTTTAATGGACTGGAAACGCTCATTAAGGGGTTTAGTGTTATTATGGATGTTAGAAAAAATTGCTTGAAGAAAGGTGAATTTCAATTGAAGAAGTGTAAATCAAAGTTTTTGAAGGAGTTGAGAAAATGAAGACTGAAGTTCCATGTCTAATAAAACCTCCAAAATTACTACATGGTGAGAAATATCTTGTTTGTTGGAAATGTTTTGTTCGTTGGAAGGGGCATCCACATGAAGATTGTAGGCGGTTTACTGATTCATAATGGCAACCTATAATCTTGGTCTTCATGAGGAGATCAATGATATTAACTCATCGGAGTTGAGTTTTTCAAGCCAGTGAGAATGATGAGGAATGAGAATGGAAATTCAGTAGTTTATTTTCACGAATACTATTCACATGAACAGTACCTGGAATAGTGTTTCATGGCTTTAGAAAGTTTTTATTTGTTAGTTTCTATTTTAAGAATGTTTCAAATATTTTAAGAATAGTTTGATAATTTTTCCTTTTAGTTTTTAGGAACTTGTTTTGATTCTGGTTTGGGAAAATTAGAAGGGAATTCTATTTCGTAATGGGATTTACTTTTCTAGCTGTATATAATGTATCCTTGGGGAGGAATAGAGAGAGATTTGGATTAATAAATTTTCTTGTGATATACATCGTGATTTGAGTTGTGTGAAGCAGCTTAACTTTTAGGTGCAACACCTAGAAACTTGCAGGTGTGACGTCGAAGGGTTTAGAAGTGATACCTAAATTGATCCTTATTTTCTTTTGTTTCCGCTGATTTTTCCTCTACACTACATCTATGTACCAATAATTTTCCAACCCTAAGCCATGTTCTAGACCTAAGATCCGTTCTAAACCTACACTCTATTGGTGCTGCATTAATTTTGGTATCAGAGCAGTATAAACTCATGGCTTTAAGGGATGCTATGAAGACTAACTTATAGATTGATTAAAAATATTAGGATGAACCACCTAGGATTGAAAAATATGATGAAGATTGTTTCGATGGTATGCAAGAGTTCGACATTGATGACCTTGAGGAGGAAAAATAAGATGTATCTTTTATGAATCTTATTCGACGCATTCTTAGTGTCCAAAAGGTTGCCCAAGAAGACTGAAGGAGGACTTCAATTTTCCAAACAATTGTTGCTTGTGGGGAGGATTTTAAGAAGCTAATTATTAATGGCGGGAGTAATCTGAATGTGGTTTCAGAATCCACGGTTAAAAAGCTTTAACTTCCAACATAACCTCACCCCAAACCAGACAGGGTTGCTTGGATGAACAACACTAACATACCCGCCACTAAGAGATATTTAGTACACATAAAACAATGTGCCTATTCTTATTCTATTTGGTGTGATGTTATTCCTATGACGGTTGCCCATATAACTTTGGGATTTCTATGGTATATGATCGAGATGTGTTGCACGACAATAGGGAAAAAAATTATACGCCTTATACTTCAACAATAAATAAGTTGCTTTGAAGCCTTTGAGTGATGAAGCTGTGAATAAATAATCAGCACCAAGGATAACCAAAACTACGGATAGCAGCAAGATGGTAGAATAAGTTGGGGAACAAAAGGATGTGATAACAACTAATGACAATAAACATTGCGAGAAGGAGATTAAGAGACATGACAATGTGGTGGAAGAAGATAATGTGGTGGACAATATAAATTCCATAGTTGAATTGCCAGCCCCTAATTCAATACAAGTAGTTCCAAGTTTTAATGGACTGGAAGCGCTCAAATATGATGAAGATTGTTTTGATGGTATGCAAGAGCTTAACATTGATGACCTTGAGGATGAAGAATAAGATGTATCTTTTATGAATCTTATTCGATGCATTCTTAGTGTCCCAAAGGTTTAACAAGAAGATTGGAGGATGACTTCAATTTTCCAAACAATTGTTTCTTGTGGGAAGGATTTTAAGAAGAAAATTATTGATGGCGGCAAAAGTATGAATGTGGTTTCAGAATCCACGGTTAAAAAGCTTAAACTTTCAACAGAACCTCACCCCAAACCATACAGGGTTGCTTGGATGAACAACACTAACATATCCGCCACCAAGTGATGTTTGGTAGACATAAAATAATGTGCCTATTCTTATTCTGTTTGGTGTGAAATTATTCGTATGACGGTTGCCCATACAATTTTTGGATGTCCATGGTATAAGATCAAGATGTGTTGCACGACAATAGGGTAAACAATTATGCCTTAGACTTTAACAATAAATAAGTTGCTTTGAAGCCTATGAGTGATGAAACTATGAATAAATACTCAGCATCATGGATAACCAAAACTACAGATAGCATCAAGATGGTTGAAGAAGTTGGGGATCAAAAGGATGGCATGACAACTCTTGACAATAAATCTTGCGAGAAGGAGATTTAGAGACATGATAATGTGGTGGAAGAAGATAATGTGGTGGACAATATGAATTCAATAGTTGAATGGCTAGCTCCTAATTCAATACAATTAGTTTCACTTTTAAATGGACTAGAAGCGCTCATTAAAGGGTTTATTGTTATTATGGATGTTACAACAAATCGCTTAAAGAAAGGTGAATTTCAATAAAGGAATAGTATAGTCAAATTTTTTGAAGGAGTTCAGAATATGATGACTGAAGTTCCACTTCTAATAAAACCTCTTAATTACTGCATGGCCCAAGTATCCTGTTCATTGGAAATGTTTAGTTCGTTTGAAGGGACATCCATATGAAGATTGTATGCAGTTTACTAATTCATAATTGCAACCTATAATCTTGGTCTTCATGAGGAAATCGATGATATCAACTCGCCAGAGTTGAGTTTTTCATGCCGGTGAGAATGATGAGGAATGAGAATGGATTTTTAGTAGTTTATTTCTGGAACACTATTTTCTTGAATAGTATCAGGAATAGTATTTCATGGCTTTACAAGGTTATTATATGTTATTTTTTATTTTCAAAATGTGATCAATATTTTAAGAATAGTTTGGTATTATTTTCTTTTAGTTTTAAAAACTTGTTTTGAGTCTTGTTAAAGAAAATTAGAAGGGAATTCCGTTTCATATTAGGATTTACTTTTCTAGTTATAAATAATGTATCCTCAGGGAGGAATAGAGAGAGATTGAGATTAAAAAATTTTCTTGCGATATACATCGTGATTTGAGTTGTGTGATGCAGCTTAACTTTTAGGTGCAACGCCTAGAAGACCCGGAGGTGTGACGCCGAGGGTTTAGGAGTGATTCCTAGACTAATCCTTATTTTCTTTTATTTTCGCAGATTTTTCCTCTACACTACAGTCGTATACCTACAATCTTCCTACCCTAAGCCTAGTTCTAAACCTAAGACCCGTTCTAAACCTATGCTCCATTGTTGTTGCATCACTCACTTTCAGTTTCACGGGGTAATAGATACTCCTCCTGTCCCACATTACAAGCTGCAATTTAATTATTATTTTTGTCAAAATGTTTAACTTTGGCTATAAAATTGAATTGGTGCATAAGTATAATATCTTTTGTATGATACCTTGTTATATTCGTTTTAACTTATATTTTCAAAATATTAACTTTTCATAAGTTTTAATTGTCCTTAATAAAAGATATTAAGGATCAAATTGACTGTTAAAATTAAAAGTGTGCTACTTGTAATGGGATATAGGGAGTACAAATTCTTACAGAAGTGGGCTCAGGAAGATACGGGGTCCAACATTCAATCTCATTCAGGAACTGAAACTTTAACTCCAACAAACAAACATGTTCCCTTTATTCATTCCCCCAAATGTTTGTAATTGTGTGCTAACAGTAATGCATCTGTGAATGAACTTGAAAATGAAAATAAATCTTTTTCCATGATGTTAGAAGTGATAAGACAACAACATGTTAAGATGGGAATAATAATGTAGAAAATAATGAGGTAATGTTGTGATTGAATTCATGCTCTGGGGTACATTATATAGTGTTATAAAATTCTTAAGTAAAGAAGGAAAATGATACTAATCTAAATACAAGTAATATTCACAAAATATTCTATTTCCTCAATACTTCTCCTCAAGTTGGACCATGTAGATCTAGAAGGCCAAATTGCCAAGTAGTAGTTGAAACTGATGTCCAAGAGCTTTCGTGAATAAGTCCGCAAGCTGATCAGAAGTGTTGAAATGATGAGTAACAATAATACCAAACTGTACCAAATCTCTGACAAAATGATAGTCAACCTCTCTGCGCTTCATACGTTCATGAAAGACATAATTAGCAGCAATATGAAAAGCATATTGACTATCGCAAAACAAACGCATGGGGGCAGAATGAACAATACCTAAATATTTAATCAAAGACTTAAGCCATAATAACTAACAACGGGTAACTGCCATGGCACGATACTCTGCTTTAGCAGAAGAACGAGAAACTATAGGCTGTTTCTTGGTTTTCCATGAAATTGGAGAATCACCAATCATCACAAAATATCCAGAAAATGAATGTCATGTGATGGAGCATGCAACCCAATTAGAAAAACAAAAAGTAGTCAACTGTAAAGAACTACGTGAAAAGAGAAATAAACATTGACCAGGATAACCCTTCAAGAAGTGTAGAACACGCAGTGCAGCTTGCCACTGAGGAACACAAGGTGACTTCATGAAAGAAAGTGTATGCACCAAATAACTAAGCTCCAAATGTGTAATGGTAAGTTAAATAAGAAGGCCAAATAAATGCCGATACTACTCCAGGTCATCGTAGAGGGGCCCTTCTACGTGCGCGAGATCGTGTCGTTGCTCCATCGAAAAGTTTGTCAGTTTTATAGCCAACAAGCTAGAATCTAATAAAATATAAAAGGCATATTTCCTTTGTGAAAGAAACATCCCCTCTGGTCTTCTATCAATCTCTATACCTAAGAAGTACTTAAGTGCACCAAGATCCTTCATGTGGAAACAAGAGCTCAAGTATCTCTTGAATTCAAAGATAAGCGATGAAGACCTACCAGCAATCACCAAATCATCCACATAAACAAGCACATGCAAAGAAAATGAACCACGGGAGTAAACAAAAAGAGAGTAATTAGCCTTACTCTAAACATAGCTAAATGTGCGTAGAGACTGATCCAACTTAAAAAGTCAATTGTGAGGAGCATGCAACCCAATTAGAAACACAAAAAGTAGTCAACTGTAAAGAATTACGTGAAAAGAGAAATAAACATTGACCAGGATAACCCTTCAAGAAGTGTAGAACACGCAGTGCAGCTTGCCACTGAGGAACACAAGGTGACTTCATAAACTGAGAAAGGGCATATAAACACCTCTTAGTGAAGATCACTATGTAGAAAAGCATTCTGAATATCTATCTGATGAAGTTCCCAACCACAAAAAATTACAATAGATGAGAATAGTCAAACCAAACTCATCTTCACAGTAGGAGCAAAGTCTCGGTAAATTCCGTTCTTTCAATCTGACGATTACTTAGAACCACCAAACGAGCTTTGTGTCATTCAATGATACCATCACTCTTAAACTTGGTATGATAAACCCATTTGCATCTAATTACAGTGTTATCCAGAGGAAGAGAAGCTATAGTCCAAGTTCCATTGCGCTCAAGAGCATTAATCTCACCAGCCATAGCATCGTGCCAATTAGCATGCTTTGACGCCTCCAAATAAGTGGTAAGATCTGCACTAGAAGTTATTGCACCCAAAAATCTAGAATGCATACTAGAAAATATATCGCAGTTTACAAAATTAGTCAAAGGATAGAGAACACCTGAGGATAGTGATAGCGTAGGAGTAACTGTAGCAGTGGGGGGAGGTTAATAGTAGAGTAGACAAAATCACTCAGGTAAGCAGGAGGTCAACGATCACGGTCACTACATTGAGCAGATGAAGGCTCAGCCGCAGGAGGCGGTGATGAAACCTGAGCTGGTAGCGGTGGCCAAGCCACGGTATCAAATGGCGGGATTGAAAATGGATATCAACACTATTTCTGTGGGAAGATTCACCGAAAGAATCACCAATCTTGAATTCGGCATAGGAACTGGCATCGACGGCAGAACTTTTGTACCATTATTAGCACGGATACGATAAATGTTGCACCCAAACCGTGTCTTGATCAATGCACAAAATTCTATAAATCTAGAAGCTACATCTGAGTTAGCCACTAATAAATAAACCCAAATGGCTCGGGAATAGTCATCAACTATAGTTAAACAAATGCACCACTAGAAGATAGTGAGCTGTAAGGCCCAAAAACATCACAATGTATTAATTCAAACAAAGAACTAGCACTAGAAGTACTCAAAGGAAAACTATGTCTAATCTGTTTTGCTTTATGACATACAGAGCATTATATAGAAGTATTATTTTTTCTAAAATCAAGAGTAGAAATAGAAGAAAGCACCATAGAGGATGGATGCCCAAAATGCTGAAGCCATAAATCAAATGAAGATGCAAAAATTGAAGCAACTGTCGGAAGCGACCGTGGAAGAGGAGGCAAAATGCGTGTATCCAGCAGAAGAAGTAGTAAACCCCCACTTGCTGTTCACCCACGCCAATCACAATTATTGTACTGATTTTTTGTAAAGTGAAATAATTTTAGTAAACAAAGCTAGACAATTTAAGGTAGATAACAGTCTAGAGCATGATAATAAATGACATTTCAAGCTAGGGATGTAGAGCACATAAGTAAGGATAGTATCTCCAAAACGTATAGAACCATATTGTGTTGTAGATGACACAGATCCATCGGGTAATTACACATTAACAGAATTAATAGCAACAGTAATATCATTCAAAGAATCATTTTCACCGGTCATGTGATATGAGTCTGCTGAATCAAGAATCCAAGGTAAAGTAAGCTTTACTGACCCCAGGTCTGAGATAGAATGAAACTAATGAAATAGTTTAAGGGTCTTACTCCATTGGTTGTCAGATGGAGTAAAACAAAACTCAGAACAGGAAAGGGCGCCAGAGGGAGCAGCCACTGCATACCCGGGAAGAGAGACAACGGTGCCAGCGAATAGCGGCTGAGGGGTGCGGACCACGCCGGCTCCAGCGGCTAGAACGTCGAGAGAAATGCCGGGTGGTTGAGCTGGAGCCAATTTCTTCACAGCATTGGCTCTGCCCCTCATCTCCATGAACCATTATAGATTGTCTATAAGCTTGAAACATGTAGCTTTGTCGAGACCCTTGTGATGACAATGAGTACAAACCAAATTCTTGCATTCAGCTGCATTAAGAGCTCCAGGTGAAGGTCTTGAAGGTGGAGGGCATCAATAAGCATATTCCAAGGACTCAGTTCAAGATTCACAAGACCGAATGACATCGTTCTGATTCTTCTCCAGAGCACAAGGGTGTACATGCGTATGATGGGTGGCAGCGGGTCTTGAATCATGACACTGGATCGCAAGGAGTGGTGGCTTTCATATAAAACAAGGATAAATTGATAAATCAACACCTTATCTTAATCATAAAATATAACAACATAATTACATGTGCAAAATGATTTGCAAGCTTCATAGGTGCAAACCTGATGAGGCGGAAGAGAGTTTTACTCATCATACAATTTCTTGAGTTTGCCAAAGTAAGTAGAAATAGACTGAAAATTTTCCAATAGTTCTTAATATTATCACCCATTTGCAAAATCATCGGACCATTACCAAGGGAAAATTGTCCAGCAAGATCATCCCACAGCTGCTTAGCGGTGGGAAAGTAAGTTCTAGCATATCGCAGCGATGGATCAATAGTCTGCAAGATCTAGAAAACAAGTGTACCATTCACCCAAAGCTATTTATCATGATTGGGATCACTAACCTCGGGTTAATTAATGATTCCATCAATGAAACCAATCTTCTTCTGCAAGCAAAACACTCAAACTACAATGGTCCATTCAAGGTAGTTTTCAGCACCCTTCATATGACATAATAGAGACCTTCAGAAGGGCCAAGGTGTAACACCCCCAAACCCAAAACCTACCTACTTAACACAAGTATCAGGTTAGATCTAACCATGCTACCAAGAATTGTAGCAGTAACAAGCAGATAAAGTTTATGCGGAAGAAACTTTAGATAATTCAAACCCTAGTTACTATTACAGTAAAAGTATTAGTACAAGTGTTGAACAAAAGTTTCACCTAACTGTTATAGATCACCGGTCTAAAGGATTCGGTATGGATCAGTTCACGTTAACATAACTATTTTAAAATATATCAAAAAAATTTACTGGCCACCCAGGATCCTTTCTCAAAAGAAGTAAAGGCACCCGTGCTCTTTTCTCTTAGAGTTCATTTGCACTTGAAAAGGGTTGTTTAACTAAGGTAAGCTCATTTCTTAGTGAGGTTCCATCACCATTATTTACCCAGTTTAGTTTTAGTGATCACAAAAAAAAAACAAATAGCCACATAAGTCCTAGCACACAGTAAAAGGATACGGGTGGTAAATGCCGAGTTGCTGTCAAGTGCCTATATGGAAACTTTGACTAACATACCAGCCATAACCTTTTTAGTAGTGCCCAAATTAGGTTGGGTGTCCATGTATGTAACCCATCATTTAATGGAATTCAGTCCCATTCCTCTCGTTGATGTTTAAACTACCTCTCGATTTAACCCTTTAGTCAAGGGATCGACTATGTTGTCCTTCGACCTTACATAGTCAATTGTGACCACTTCAGTTGAGAGAAGTTATCTTATGGAACTATATCTTCATCGAATATGATGAGACTTCCCATTATAGAGAATATTCTGAGCCTTTCCAATAGCATATACACTATCACAATGTATACATGTGGCTGGCACAGGCTTCGCCATCTATGAATTGAAGGAGCCATTCGGCTTCCTCACCCGTCTTGTCTAAGGCAACTAACTCAGATTCCATCATGGATCGAGTAATGACCGTTTATTTATAGGACTTCCACGAGACTGCTCCTCTACCTAGTGTAAATACATACCCACTAGTGGATTTCAAATCCTTTATATCGTATATCCAGTTTGCATCACTATATCCTTCAACTACAGCTGGATAACTCGTATAATGTAGACCATAATCACGAGTAAAATGTAGATATCCCAGTACTCTAGTTATCCATTTCCAGTGAGTCATACTGGGGTTACTCTTGTATCTACTCAACCTACTTATAGTATAGGCAATGTCTAGTCTAGTACAACTCATCAAGTACATCAGAATCCCAGTGACTCTCGAGTACTCCACCTGATTAATAGCCTCCAATTTGTTCTTTCGTAGGTGCAAATTTGGATCTATTGGAGTCGTCGCCACCTCTAAGTCATTTTTGTTGAATTTCTCAAGGATTTTATCTACATAATGAGACTGGGTTAAGGTGATACCATAAGAGCTTCGGATGATCTTTATCCCCAAGATCACATCTGCCAGTCCCATATCCTTCATGTCAAAAATGAGAATTCAATATGTCCTTGGTAGATTTGATCATCTTTTCATTACTACCCGTAATGAGCAAGTCATCTACATATAAATATAGGATTACATATCCATTTTCCGTGTCTTTCACATAGACGCACTTATCACACTCATTTATTTTGAAACCATTGGCAAGGACGAAGTGGTCAAATTCTCATGCCATTGCTTTGGTGCTTGTTTGAGACCATACAATAATTTCACCAACTTGCAGAATTTTCCTCCTTGACTGGGAGCTGTAAACCCCTCAGGTTGCTCCATGTAGATTTCTTCCTCTAAATCTCCATTCAAGAAGGCAGTGTTTACATCCATTTGATGAACCGCGGGCTTACAAAATGCGGCGATAGAAAGTATCATTCTAATGGAGCTTATTCTCATGACTAGAGAATAAGAATCAAAATAGTTAAGACCTTCCTTTTGTCTATAACCTTTGATTACAAGTCTGGCTTTATACTTGTCAATCGAGCCATCTGCTCTCATCTTCTTCTTCAAGATCCATTTATAGCCCACTGGTTTACACCCCAAAGGTAAGTCCACTAGCTCCCAGGTATGATTATGTAGAATCGATTCGATTTTGCTTTTATCGCTTTTTTCCACATAGGCCCCTCAGATGAATTCACAGCTTCTTTATAGCTTTGTGGCTCGCTTTCAAGCATAAATGTTAGATAATCATGACCAAATGATTTTTTGGTCCCAATCCAATTACTTCGTCTAGGTCCATCCACTTCCTCCTCTTGAGCCTTGAGATCGTCAGGAATTACTACGCCTTCATCTAGTGACTCAATTGTCCTCTTCAACGATTTTGCCCTTTCCTTGGCAGGGAACACATCTTCAAAGAAATTTGCATTTCTTGATTCCATGATCGTGTTCTTGTGAATCTCTGGATGATGAGATTCATGTACAAGGAAGCGATAAGCACTACTCTCACGTGCATATCCTATAAAGATGCAGTCAACCATTTTAGGCCGGATGTTTAACTTCTTGGGGGTGGGATCAATACCTTCGCAAGGCACCCCCACATTCGCAAGTACGTAAAGGACGGCTTCGTGCCTTACCACAACTCATGGGGAGTTGCTTCCTCATCCTTACTTGGTATCTTATTCAAAAGATAGGTGGCCATCAAAATAGCCTCCCCTCACATGCTCTGTTGCAACCCAGAACTTATCAACATCGTATTCATCATCTCTTTAAGAGTGCAATTTTTTTGTTCAGCCACACCATTAAATTGAGGCGAGTAGGGGATATTGACCTCGTGAATAATGCCATGTTCAAAAAAATAGTCTCTAAATGGTTCTACATATTCACCTCCACGGTCACTTCTAATCACCTTGATCTTCTTATCAAGTTGATTTTTAACTTCCATTTTTTAGAGAACAAATTTCTCAATTGCCTCATCTTTGCTTTTCAGCAAGTACACATAACAGTATTTTGTGCAACCATCCACGGAGGTGATGAAATACTTGTTACCTCCTCTTGTTTGCATGAACTTGAGATCACAGATATCGGTATGTATCAACTCAAGAGGTTTCGTGTTTCGTTTAACTTGTTTGAATGCCGTTCGAGTCATCTTAGCTTCAACACAAGTTTCACAATTATGATTTGCATCAATTTCCATGTTAGGTATGTTCTCCATTTTAATTAATCTTCTTATCGAATCATAATTAACGTGTCCTAGTCTACCATGCCATACATTGGAAGACTCAATCATGTAAGTAGAAGAAGAAGCATTCATTTCATCTTTCTTAGGAGGTACGACCATGGTGTTCAACTTGAACATACCATCTAGCTCATAACCTTTGCCTACAAATATACCTTGCTTGACAAGACTAACTTATCAGACTCAAACACTAACTTAAAGTTGTGCTTGGTTAACACAGAACCAGACACAAGGTTCTTACGAATGTCTGGCACATACAAAACATTCCTCAAAGTTAACTCCTTCCCTGATGCCATCTTCAGCACCACAGTGCCACTGCCTTTCACCATGGAAGTTGCAGAGTTGGCCATGTAGATGGTCTCTCCATCTTTAATTGCCTTGAAGTTTTAGAACTCTTCCTTGACAGAACATATGTGCTTAGTAGCACTAGTGTCAATCCACCATTCCTTTGGATTGGATTCCACCATGTTGACTTTAGAAATCACAGCACACCGATCAATGTTATTCAAATCTCGTGCAAGATTTTCAACCTTGTTGGCCTCATTCATGGCATTCTTTGGCTTCTTACACTCGGAAGACTTATGGCCAACGAGGTTGCAGTTGTAGCACTTGCCAGTGAACTTCGACTTCTTTGAAACTCCACCCTTAGCTCCCAACTTGGATCCCTTCTCTGCCTTGGGCTTCTTTGACTTGGAGCTCCTACCAACCTCCACGAGATTGGCCTTTGCCACAAGCATAGATCCATTCATCCTCTTTTCAGAGATGCAATTATCCTCCTCAACATGAAGCTTTTGGATCAGATCCCTCATGGTCATCACCTTTCGCTTGTGTTTCAGATAACTCTTGAAGTCCTTCCAACTTGGAGGTAGCTTCTCAATGATGCAATAGACTTGGAGAGTCTCACACATTGTTATCTTCTCGGCTATCAGCTCATTGATCATCATTTGAAGCTCTTGAGCTTGAATGACCACAGACTTGGCATCAACCATCTTGTAGGCAAGGAACTTACCTATGACCCACTTCTTGGATCCAACTTTCTCACCCCTGTACTCTTGGTCAAGAGTTTCCCACAACACCTTAGAAGGCTCCTTCACCTGATTCACATTCCAAATGGCATTGTGAAGGCTATTCAAAATGAGGTTGCAACAGATGTACTCTTTAGAGTTTCACTTCACTGCAGCATCTTAAACTTCCTTAGTGTTTTTCTCATCCACAATGAGACGATCTTCGTGAACGTAACGTTCCAAACCCATAGTGGACAAGAAGAAGAGCATCTTATGTTGCCACATCTTGAAGTTCATACAATTATTGAACTTCTCGGGTTTCTCAGCATGAGGAACAACCACAAGAGGTGCCGCTCCAGGGGTAGTCTTCATAGCATCATTGCTCGACATGGTTTTGGGATTCATCAATATGTACATACAAAAATTATTCATCATTAAAAACAAGTACACATCAACTATCATAGTATAATAATTTTAAAAATAATTATACATAATAAATTGCTCAATATGATTTTTTTGTAAGCAACCAAAACCATTAGCATGCATATTTTTGCAAACATACAATTTCCATAAAGCATGCAATCATATATATATTTACGCAGACTTGCAAAACCATATGCATATTAGTAGCATGCATATCTCCCCAAACATACGATTTCCATATAGCATGCAATCAGAATTTGGAATATATTAAACACGAAATTCAGCATGCAAATTAATATGCCGCACAACTACCATTCAATATGAATTACGTATATGGCATATAAGTTCACGAGAAGGAGATTCAACAACAAGTTTGAACACAAAGAAGGAGTCATGATGGAAGAAGCACACTGTGAAAATATGAATCTGAGAAGAATGAATCCCGTCCAACAGTAGTTGATTTGCCGAATATTTTATCTCTCATATTTGTGGGATTGGATTAAGATCTATAGAGTTGAACGAAGGAAGGAGTTTTGATTATGGAAAAGGATTGAGACGAGATATTCGGAATCCCTTACTTCAAGGGATTAGATTGGCTAAATCCTATCTTTATCAAGATTTGAATATACAAAAACATTGTGAAAATAGTGATGGATTCGCACAAGGAAACTGAGACGTGAGGAATGACTATATATAGTGAACATTACTGGCAAAGCTACTCATAAATTAAAAAGAGAGAAATATACAATTAGAGTTCACTTCATCAAAGTAGCGTAGAGCTGTTTATTTGTGTTCAAACTTGTTTGATCTCAAAGTTAAGAACAAAAGACTTAATTCCTGGGGAGGAGGAGATTCAACATTGACGAAGATCAAGGTCAGAGGGAGTCTGATCAAGGTGGATCAGAAACTAGGGAAGCTAATAGAATTCATGAGTTAAATTAGAAAAGATAAGTATTGTGTAAGATGCATCTTGTAATATCTTTCTAATTAGTGGATTCATTCTAAACTGGGTAAGGCCCCGCAGACGTAGGTGATTTTCACCAAACTGCGTAACCAATTTTTGTGTATCTTTTAAGTTTTACTTTACTCACAAACTTGGTTAATTGGATGATGTTGGAACATGATAATCACAATTGAGATAATTAAGTAAAACCAAATTCCAGGTGCAACATGAAAAGATTTAGAGGAGCTCTTCGATGGCGACCTCTCGATGAGCTCTTGATAAGCTCGATACTTGGAGGCTTCAAAGATTGAGATATCTCGATGGATAAGCTGTTGAGGGACAAGCAGTTCGACAAAAAAATTCTCAATCGATGGTCGAGTTCTTCGACGAACGAGGTCTTTGAAGTAAGAGCTCGAGTGTATCCATGCATGCACACCTTTCATCGAGATAAAGGGGGTTCAGCGGGAATTTTTGAAGATGAGAAAGTATCAGGAAATGCAGCTTTTCCATAAGCTTGTGGACAGTCCTCAGGGGCTTTACCTTAAATGTTGTAATTCTTTATAAAATTTGAATATTGCATTTTATAAGTTAAAAAAAAGTAATAATATGTATTTCAAGGTGAAAATATAAAAATATATGATATAAAAAATGTTTTCAAAAATTATAAAATTTGTATGTAATTGAACAAATGCAGTGTATATTGTAAAAAAATTAGTGGTCTGTCCATAAGCTTATGGACAGGCCCCCTGTCAGGAGACTCACTCTTTGAAGATAAATTCAATTGCATTGAAGCTTTGATGGCGGCTATTCGGTGGTAGTTCTTCTATGAGACTTGGAGGGAAACCCTTGAATAGGACCTAGAAGGCGGCTCCCAGACGCACAAAACCTCATGTAGTATGATTTTTTCTACTCCTTACTTATTACCGTGTATATCTCTTGACCCTAAAAGATATCATCGACACCATTCTATGGTTGTGAAGAACTCCCACAGGGTCAATAACGAGTGGTCGAGGGAACAAGCTCTCAACGAACAAGTTTTCGAGGGACCAACTCTAAGACAAACTTTTCAACAGATAAACTTTCAAAAGTTAGAGAATGGTTCCATGCGAAGGTTGCATCTCGAATGTTGATTTTTTATGCATCTGGAAATCGGTCAAGTCGCAACGTCGAGTCCCTCGATGATAATCTACAAGCAAAAAGCCCTGGGAGGTCTCTGGGGTAAACTCTATGATGCTTCAGTCAGTAAGTGTTTTTAGTAAATGTTCAAAAGTCCCCTACAGTAAGTATGTACCTGTTTATTTATACTATATCGGGGAATAACGTAAGTCTGAATTATACACCTTGATGTATGCCTTGATATACGCCTCTCTATAAGGGGATTTATCGTGCTGATGTGGGCCTAAGGTGCTCACAGCCCAGCAGTGGGTTTACCTATCATCAAGATCCCCCAGAAAATTTGAGGGTAGCCTCAGGATTAAGATCCTTGAGGATTCTTGAGTCTATCAATCGTTAGTAAGCCCCTGGGTTCACGTTTTCTCGTAGAGGGTGTCAATGATCCCCACTTGTGTTTTTCTGGAAGAAGAGATCCCTAACCTCGAGAGGTCATCTAATTTTCTTTATGACTATCATTTATTATTATTTTCCTTTTAGCGAAAATCCAGGGAGCGCACGTGTGTGTGATAGTTGTATAGGGAAACGAGTGTCAGAGAACAGTTTATGAAAAGACACGCCAACTTTTCCCGCCCTTTCAAATTTTCACTTCTCCCAAGTTAATCATTACTCTAGCCACCTTTTTTGGGGTTCTTAACTTCCCATTTTCTCCATGTTCTCTTCACTTTAACTGTAGGTGACTTCAAAGGTTTTCTCAGTAGTGTCCTCTTCCTCCGTTCCTTACTAACATTTTTCCTCCTTCTACTTTCATCAGTAAGTTATCCTAAACTTCATCTTTTCTTTAATTCTTCTATTCTTTTGTGCTCATGGATAATTCTGGAGGGAAATCCGTTGAGAGGAGGCATTCTGACATAATTGAGTTTGAGAGATCTGAGAGAGAATCACCCAGAAGGGGAGATTCTGAAGCTATGCTTAGCAACCCTGGGAATTCTCCCCAGGGTTTCAACCCTAGCGATGATGGGATTGGTAATTCAAGCTACATACCACTTTCAAATTTTCATGAGGGGGGTTTTCCTCGAGTTTAGCCACCCGGCTGAGGGAAAGGGTATATTTAGAGGTCTTTGCGTATTGGAGACATTGAGTTTGGCCCTCCATTCTCCTAAGGAGGGAGGCCCCTTGAGGATGTTAGAGGAAGGTAGCGAACTACTCCACTCTAAAGCCTCATCCACCGTTAAGCCCCCGACCCCAGATACCCCTGTGGGAGAAGAAACGTGCGGGCCCCAGCCCCGGATAAGTCTTGGACTATATCGGGGGTCTTACAATCGTTACCCTCAGGTTAGAGGATTCACGTTGACGTGGAATTAGAGTGGTTAGAGGTGGCAGAGTATTACAAAGATCCCCCTGAGAGAAGGTCGGTCATTTTTTAAAAGCAGATCCGGTCAGGGTTGTGCTTTCCTCCCCCCCCCCCCGTATTCTTGAGGGTGCTGAGAGATTTTTGAGTAAGCCTTGCTCAAGTCCATCCTAATGCCATAACCACCCTTATGCTATTTCTGTGTCAGTGTTACAATCTAGACATTGCTCGAGTATAAGTTGTTTTGCCCCCTTTTTACCGTGGCCTTCAGCGGTAATTTCTTCGAGAAGATCATTACTTTTTCTCCCCACCAAAGGAGATGCAAGGTTTTTACCATCCCCGAGAATGTGGGAATCTGACATTTAACTGCCTTAGATCTAAGGCTCCTCAATGGAATCTGACATTAAAGTCGAATCCCAACTCCCTGACAAGTGTTTTTCCCTCCTCGCCTCAAGAGTGCTCGAGATTGTTTGTTATCCTCACCCCTTTCTTATGCCTCTTATACTAAGTCTAATAACTAAGTCGGGGGTCAAGCCTGACCCCCTACAAAAAGTTTGTCTATGAACCTGTTAAGAAAATAAAATTTGTAAAACGGCCCTGGCCCTGCTTGGATCCTTCCGATGAGCCTTCAGTAGGTCCAAAGAGAAGGAAGCTAGAAGCTAGTTAAAGGGTGTAAGCTACGGCCTTCTCAGGACTTAGTAATCTGAGAGCCCCCCTCTTGAGGATTCCCTTTTCTGTCCTGATTTTGGAGGTGTCATTCATGTATTTTGTGCTTTGTTTTGTTGCTAACTTCCATATATATATACATATGTTTTTGGTTGTATCTCGTTTAATATCTTCTTTCTCTCTTTAGTGGGCCAGAGTCTAGTAAGTGCTATGACCAAGAAAGGAGCAAATTCCATCTCCTCAAAGGAGAAGGTTACCCCCACTACCTCCCTTCAGACTGTTGCTCCCACAGACACCTCATTGAAGCGGAAGCTCGAGGACGATCTTTTTGTTAGGGAGGGTCGTCAAAAAATTTCTCACGAGAGGTCTACTCCTAAGGCCTCTAATGAGGAGCTCGACGCTGCCGATCATGGTTTGGCATCTTCCTCAATGCCGCTGATCATGGTTTGGCATCTTCCTCAAGCTACCGATCTTGGTTTGGTTCTTTCGTGAGAAACTCCGAGGTCAGTTGTTTTATCGAAATTAATTTAAGAATAATTATACATGTTGTTGGTCTACTCATCCCTGCCACATATTTCCAGAGTGTTAAGGAGTTTGATGGTGTGAGGTCCACCATTACCGCTACCCTGACCTCTTCAATTTCCTCCTTCATTTGGAACTTAGGTTCTGAATTATCCTCCACCTATGAGGAGAAGAATATGGAGATAGCCTCGTTACAGCTGGAGCTCGAGGCTTCCCAACAAAATTTGATGCACTCTTGAGCACTCAGGAGCGCTTAACATTTGAAAAGAATTTGGTTGTTGAGGATGCCAAACTAGCCCAAGACCCAGAGGCTTAAATAGCCATGCTGGAGGCATTCAAAGATAAAGTCCTTCAGAGTCCAGAGCTATTTGACCTCCTTGTGAACTTTCTTTGTATTGCCTAGGTCATTGGGAGATCCAGCTTAGTGGATGAAGTGATCCTTCCTAAGATGGGATCGTCCCTATCCAAAGACAATGTCAAAGAATTGAAAGAAGAGGCTAAGTCTGAGGGTCTTGAGACGATAAACCAAGAGTGGGAGAATGCCATGAACAAGGGTAGAATGATGAGCCTTTTAGGGGTTCAGTGAAATACATCACCCTAGAAGATATCCGCGCCTTGCCTGATCCAGATGAAGAAGACAAGGATGCAGAGGTGAAAGATGCATCGGCTCATGAGGGCCAAACGGGGGATAGTGTAGTAGGGACCGATGTATAATTTTGTCTCTTTAGGCCCCCGTGTAATTGATTTTGATATGACCATTTTATTTCCCTTATTGATGTGTTTTTTTGCATTTTCATTATCAAAATTCAACATATTGCAACGGGAGTTTCAATCCACCCACAAAGATATCCTTAAGGTCAAAACCAAGCTCGAAACCGGTATGAGGGACTTAGCCCATGCTGTGACGGCCTTGGAGAAAAGCTCCGAAGAACTAGAGTCGCTGCGTAAAAAGACCCAACCCTTTATAGTCGGCCTTCAAGACAACATCTCCAACTTAAATTCAGCCGCGAGGTCCTTCCAAAAGGAGCTTGATCCTGCTAAGGCATACTTGAAAACTTGGGAAAGTGGAAAACACCCAGTTTTTGTAGTGCGCTTAAAGGACCACGATCGTAAAAAATTCAAGGGTGACATCCCTCTCAAGGTTTTCGATGATAATGACCCCTCTGAGGCCGACTGTAAAGATGATGTCCACCTCCTTCTCCACAAATTTGGTTCCCTCAAAAGGTTTCTTTCAGATTCTGAAAGGATGCATACAGCCAAGAGTCATCTCAAAGCACTAGGGGTCAGACTTATGGGATTATGGCTCAGTTGGGTGACATTTTACAATGCTATGAGGTTGCAAAAATGAGATCTCGAGGCTAATGATGTGCTCTCCAGGTCCAGTGCTTCTGTCGGCATTGAACCTTCAATAGTAGGATCTCTTTTAGATGAAAATTCAAGGTTTCGCGCAAAGAACCAGAAACTGCAGAGGGAGAACGTGAAGTTGGAGAAGAAAGCTCGTTCCTGCTGTCAGAGCTTTCCCACTCATAGCTTATCTCACAGTGTGGCTGATCCCAAAATTATCTCAGACGATTTTTTACCCAAATATGTTCTGCATGCTTCCTACCACTAGCTTATAAAAAATAAAGTGGGAATGTGCAGGATTTTTAAGTAGAAGGAAGCTTACACAGCTATCCTCAAATGGATAAATAAGCTACCCATTCCTCCCCCTAAGAACCAAAGGTCCTCAAGGTTAGAAGAAGAGGAAGTGGCTAGGGGTGGTAGTTGGTCGAAGCACCCCTTTGAGAGGAAGCGGACCCATCCCTATGGTTCTTGATCCACTTCGGCAATAAATGATGATGACTATCCCAAGGAGGAACAACGAAAGGACCTTCAACGTGTCACTGGTATCAAGGCAGAAGAAATAATGAGGATACAAGAGTAGAAAAGGAATTAAAGAAACCATTGTAACTGCTCTATATACCGCTAGTACTTTTTAATACTATTTTTCCTTTGTGTATACTTTTCCCTATTTTTTCCTTTATAATCTTGGCCTTCTGAGCCTTAATACATTAGATCGTGATATGCCTAAATTTTGAAAAGCTAATTGCATGCACTTAATAATTAACTGGAAAGTTAAGAAGAACAACAATGATTTTATCCAGGTTCGGTGTTTCCTACTACATCCTGAAATAATTTTTCAGCCAGATCCTCGAACGAAGTATACAACCAGCAGGGGTATCAAAGATATTACTTTCATACTCCTCCCTGTTTCTTTGACCTTAAGATCTCATGGCTCTGGTCCTCAACCTTAGATGGAATACAATTTATGAGCTTGTGGCTCTACTCTACAGCCTTAGCTGAAATATAGTTTAGAAGGTTGTGGCTCTATTTTACAGTCTTAGCTGGAATACAATTTGGGGGCTCGTGGCTTTATTCTATAGTCTTAGCTGAAATACAATTTGGGAGCTTGTGGCTCTATTCTACAATCTTGGCTGGAATACAATTGGGGAGCTCATGGCTTTATTCTACAGCCTTAGCTGGAATGCTTTGCATGAGCGTTTAAGCTTGAGCCTTCATTCTTAGCTTGAATTCTTTGCATGAGCATTTATACTCGAGCGTTTAGTCTTAGCAGGAATTATTTACAAGAGCGTTTGAGCTCGATCTTAGCGCTTAACACGGGATTTATTGGCGCTATTTACCTCCATCAAACAGGGTGATATTTCCGGAGATTAGTGTTGTTCCATCTCCTTGGGATCTGAGTTCCCTCCATGGTCTCAAGGGTGTAGCATCCTACGGGGTATGCCTCTATCACTCGATACGGTCCATCCCAGTTAGCCATTAGCTTCCCTTCCGGCTGTTTCCTATTTTTTCATTTTTTCTTATAACTAGATCGCCGGGTGCAAACTGCACTTTTTTAACCCCTCAATCATAGTAACGTTTCACCTTTTCTTTCACTTTAGATTCATGTATCGAGGCTAACTCTCGTGCTCCATCGACCATATCCAGGTCCAGATGTCGATTGCCACTGTTAACATCTTCCCCAGACATATTCATCTCCCTTAGGCTTAGCAGCCCTATTTCAACTGGGATCACCGCCTTGACACCATAGACTAGGCTATAAGGTGTTTCCCTTGTGGCTAAAGATTTTGTGGTTCTGTATGCCTATAAAAACCTGGGCAATTCCCATATCCAATTACCGGCTACCCCCCCCCCCCCCCCGAGCCTAGCTCTGATTCCGTTAACAAGGGTGTGGTTGGTAACTTCTACTTAGCCATTTTCCTCTGGATCATAAACAACCGTCAACATAGCCATTTTCCTCTGGATCATAAACAACCGTCAACATTTGTTTGATCTTGTATTCTTCGCACCACTTCTTAAAGGGATCATTGGCAAATTTCTTCCCGTTGTCTGCTATGATCGTCTTTGGGATCTCATACCTTTCTCACAATGTTTTTCCAGCCAAAGGAAATAAATGTCTTACCTGAGATATTGGTCAATGGTTCGACTTCCACCCATTTTGTGAAATAATCCACTGCCACGATCAAATATTTGAAATTTTCTGGGGCTTCAGGAAATGGCCCAATTAGGTCGACACCCCATTTATCAAATGGCCATGAATCGTGAATACTCATCATGTTTTCCTGGAGAATGTGCTTCAATGGTGCGTGTTTTTGGCACTGGTGGAAAGTTTGTATATATTTGTTTGCATCTTCGAACATAGTGGGCCAATAATACCTGAATCGGATAAGCTTCCTCGATACTGACCAAGCTCCTTGATGACTCCCACATATACCTTCATGGGCTTCCCTTATCAAATAATCAGGTTCGAGGGGGCTCACACATCTGAGCAACGGTTGTAAATGCCCTCTCTTATACAAAATTCCCTCTTACATCACATATTTTGGCACTTTCAGCCTGATTTTTCTAGCTTTAACATAATCCCCCTGGAGTGATCCATCTCAAAGATACTTAACAATGGGCGTCATCCTGCAAATTTCTTTGGCTGTACGCGCTAGCCCTGATGGTAAAGACAACCCGTACGCGCTACACTTTGCCTTCAAGGCAACAAGTAATGTGGTTGAGTACGAAGCCTTGATCACTAGTTTGCGGTAGCTGCAGAATTGATTGTGAAGGATTTGGAAATTTGTAGTGACTCCCAGATAGTGGTGCAGCAGGTAAAGAGGGAATACTAGACGAGGGAGCACAACTTGCAAAAGTGTCTAGAGTCTGTGAAGCCTCTACTCAGGAAATTAAAAAGCTATACCTTTAAGCAAGTACCAAGAGAACACAACCATAAAGTTGATGCCTTGAGCAAGCTAGCTTTTTCAAATTTAGAAGTAGAGTCTCAAGGGTAGTTACTCATGGAGACCCTTGATAATCAAAGTTTTCAGGAGTACAGGGTGATGGCCGTGGAGGAAGATATTTGCTGGATGACGCCCATTGTTCAATATCTTCAAGACGGATCACTTCCAGAGGATTCTGTTGAAGCTAAAAAAGTCGGGCTGAAAGCACCAAAATATGTTATGCAAGAGGGAATTCTGTATAAGAGGGGGCATTTACAACCGCTGATCAGATGTGTGAGCCCCCTCAAAACTGATTATTTGATAAGGGAGGTCTACAAAGGTATATATGGGAGTCATCATGGAGCCAAGTCAGTATCTAGGAAGCTTATCTAAGCCGGGTATTATTGACCCACGATGTTCAAAGATGCAAATCAGTATATACAGACTTTCTACCATTGCTAAAAACACGCGCCATTGAAACACATTCCCCAGGAGGAGATGATGAGTATTCACGGTTCATGGTAATTTGATAAATGAGATATCGACCTAGTTGGGCAATTTCCTAAAGCCCTGAGAAAGTTCAAATATTTGATCGTGGTGGTGGATTATTTCACGAAATGGGTGGCAGCCGAACCACTAACCAATATCGCAGGTAAGACAGTTATTGCCTTTTGCTGGAAAAATATTGTTTGTCGGTCCGGGATCCCAAGTACGATCATAAAAAACAATATGAAGCAGTTCGAAAATGATCCATATACGAAGGGGTGCAAAGAATATAAGATTCAACAAAAGTTAACGGTTGTTTATCAACCACAGGGAAATGGCCAAGTAGAAGTTACCAACCACACCCTTGTTAATAGAATCAGAGCTAGGGTTGAGGGGGCAGACATTAATTGGATATGGGAATTTCCTTGTGTCTTATAGGAATATAGAACCACGGAATCTTTGGCCACAAGGGAAACACTTTATAGTCTAATCTATGGTTCCAAGGTGGTGATCCCAATTGAAATAGGGTTGCCAAGCTCGGGGAGGATGGCTATGACTAGGAAAAATGTTAACAGTGAAAATTGGCGTCTGGACCTGGATATGGTCAATGGAACGCGGGAGTTAGCCTTAATACATGAGGCAAAAGTGAAAGAAAAGGTGAAACGTTACTACGATCGAAGGGTTAAAAAAGTACTGATTACACCCACCGATCTAGTTATGAGAAACAATGGAAAAAATAAGAAAGAGCCAACGAGGAAGCTTGCTGCTAACTGGGAAGGACCATATCAAGTGATAGAGGTGTACCCTGTTGGAAGCTACACCCTCGAGACCATAGGGGGAACTCAGATCCCAAAGAGATGGAACATCACCAATCTCCAGAGATATCACGATGTATGATGGAGGTAAATAGCACCGATAAATCCCGTGTTAAAAGCTAAGATCGAGCTCAAACGCTCTTGTAAAGAATTCTAGCTAAGACTGAAAGATCGATCTTAAACGCTTCTGCAATGAATTCCAGCTAAGACTGAAGGCTCGAGCTTAAATGCTTCTGCAAACCATTCCAGCTAAGGCTGTAGAATAGAGCCACGAGCTCCCAAATTGTATTCCAGCTAAGATTGTAGAATAGAGCCACAAACTCCCAAATTGTATTCCAACTAAGACTGTAGATTTGAGCCAGGAGCTCCCAAATTTTATTCTAGCTAAGGCTGTGCAGTAGATCCACGAGCTCATAAATTGTATTCAAGCTAAGGCTGAGGACCAGAGCAATGAGCTCTTAAGGTCAAAGAAAGGGGAAGGAGTATGAAAGTAATATCATCGATACACCTACTAGTTGTATACGTCTCTCGAGCATCTAGTGGAAAAATTATTGCAGGATGTAGGTGGGAAACATCGAACCTGGGTAAAATCGTTGTTGTTCTTCTTAACTATCCAGATAATTATTAAGTGCATACAATTAACTTGTCAAAAGTTTGGCATATCACGTTCTAAGGTATTAAGGCTTAGAAGGCCAGGATTAAAAAGGCAAAAATAGAAGGAAAAAAAACATACACAAAGGAAAAATAGTAGTAAAAAGTATTAGCGGTGTATAGAACGCAGTTACAATAGTTTCTTTGATTCCTTTGCTACTCTTGCTACTTCCTCTTGTATCATCGTTATTTCTTCTGCCTTGATACTAGTGGAACGTTGAAGGTCCTTTCGTTATTCCTCCTTGGGATAGTCATCAACAGTTTATTTTCGAAGTGGATCGAGAACTATGGGGATGGGTCTGCTTCCTCACAGACCTCCCAAAGGGGTGCTTCGATGAACTACCATCCCTAGCCACTTCCTCTGCTTCTAACCTCGAGGACCTTTGGTTCTTTGGGGAAGGAATGGGAAATTTCTTTATCCATTCGAGGATAGCTATGTAAGCTTCCTTCTTCTTAAAAGTCCCGCACGTTTCCACTTCATTTTTATAAGCCAGTGGTAGGAAGCCTGCATAAGAAATTTGTGTAAAAACATATCTCAGATAATTTTGGGATTAGCCACACTGTGAAATAAGCTATGAGCGTGAAGGCTCTGATAGCAATAATGAACTTTCTTCTTCAACTTGAAGTTTATATGAAAAATAAAAATCAATAAGGGAAATAACATGTTCATATAAAAAATAAAAATCAATTACACAGGGGCCTAAAGAGGAACAATTATACATCGGTTCCTACTACATTATCCCTCACTTGGCTCTTCTGAGGCGATGCGGCTTCCGCCTCTGCATCATTGTCTTCTTCATCTGGATTAGGCAAGGCATGGATATCTTCTAGGGTGATGTAATTCCCCGAACCCCTAAGAAGGCTCATCATGGATAAGCTCATTCTACCCTCGTTCACAACACTCTCCCACTTTACGAATATCATCTCAAGACCCTCGGACTTATCCTCTTCTTTCAATGCTTTGACATCATTTTTGGATAGGCACGATCCCATCTTAGGAAAGATCACTTCATCCACTAAGCTGGATCTCCCAATGCCCTGGGCAACACTAAGAAGGTTCACAAAGAGGTCAAACAACTCCGAACTCTGAAGGACTTTATCTTTGAATGCCTCTAGCATGGCCATTTGAGCCTCTGGGTCTCGGGCTAGTTTGGTATCCTCGATAACCAAATTCTTTTCAAATGTTAAGCACTTCTAAGTGCTCTAGAGTTCAAAAATTTTTTGTTGGAAAGCCTCGAGATCCAATTGTAATGAGGCTATCTCCCTATTCTTCTCCTCATAGGTGGAGGATAATTCAGAACCTAAGTTCTGAATGAGGGAGGACAAGGAAGAGGTAAGAGAAGAGGTCAGGGTAGTGGTAATGGTGGACCTCACACCATCCAACTCCTTGACAACCTGGAAATAGGCGGCATGGATGAGTAGACAAACAACATGCAAAATTATTCTCAAATTAATTTTGATAAAATAACTGACCTCGGAGTTTCTCTTGAAAGGACCAAGTGATGTGGTCCCCAAGGTTTAGAGGCTCGAGGAAGACGCCAAACTATGATCGCTGACGTCGAGCTCCTTATAAGAGGCCTCAGGAGCAGACCTCTCGTGAGAAATATATTGATGGCCCTCCCTAACGGAAACATCGTCCTTGGGCTTCCGCTTCAATAAGGTGTCTATAGGAGCAACAGTCTGAAGGGGCGTAGCAGGGGTAACCTTCTCCTTTGAAGAGATGTTGTTTGCTCATTTCTTGATCATAACACCCTCTAGACTCTGGCCCACTAAAGAGAGAAAGAAAATATTAGACGAGATACAACAAAAAACATATGTATATATGGTAGTAAGCAACAAAACAAAGCAAAAAATACATTAATAACACCTTCAAAATCAGGACAGAAAAGTGAATCCTCAAGAAGGGGCTCTCATATTTCTAAGTCTTGAGAAGGTCGTGGCTTATACCCATTAACTAGCTTCCTTCTCTTCGGACCTACTAGAGACTCATCGAAAGGAGCCAAACGGGGCTGTCTCAACAATTTTCTTTTCTTAACAGGTTCGTAGACAAACTTTTTGTAAACCTCAGGGGGTCAGACTTTACCCCTAACTAAGTTATTAGAATTGGTATAAGATCAATAGGAAAGGAATGAGAATAACAAAAAATCTCGAGCACTCTTGAGGCGAGGAGGGAAAACAAACTTGTCAGGGAGTTGGGATTCGACTTTAACATTAGGATTCCATCGAGGAGCCTTATATCTAAGACAGTTAAATGTGAGAGCCCTTTTGGCATCCTTTCCCACGTTCCCGGGGGAGGTCAAAACCTTACGTCTCCTTTAGCAGGAAAAAAGTAATGATCTTCTCGGAGGAATTATCGCCGAAGGCCACGGTAAAAAGGGGGCAAAACAACTTATACTTAGGCTCGATACCTAGATTGTAACACTGATAGAGAAATAGCATGAGGGTGGTTATGGAGTTAGGATGGACTTGAGTAGGGCTTACTCGAAAATCTATGAGCACCCTCGAGAATATGGGGGGAAAAGGAAAACACAACCCTAACCGGACCTGCTTTAAAAAAAAGACCAATCTTCCCTCAGGGGGATCTTTGTAAGACTCTGCCATTTCAGCGTGAACCCTCTTACCCGGGAGTAGCAATCGTAAGACCCCCGATATATTCCAAGACTTATCTGGGGCTGAGGCCCCACACATTTCTTCTTCCATAGTGAGATCTGGGGTCGGGGTCTCATCGGTGCAGGAGGCTTTGGAGTGGAGCAGCCCGCTATCTTCCTCTAGCATCCTCGAGGGGTCACCCTCCTTAGGAGAAGGGGGCCAAACTCAATATCTCAAATACGCGAAGACCTCTGAATATGCCATTTCCTTCGACCGGGAGGCCAAACTAGAGGAAAACCCCCCTCAGGGAAATCCAAAAGTGGTATATAGCTTGAATTACCAATCTCATTGTCGTTGGAGTTGGAACCCTGGGGAGAATGCCCCGGATTGCTAAGCGTAGCTTCAGAATATCCCCTTCTAGGCGATTCTCCCTCAAATCTCCCAAACTCAATTTTGTCAGAATGCCCCTCTCTCAATGGATTTCTTGCCAGAATCAGCCATGAGCACAAAAGAAGAGTAGAAGTGATGAAAATATGAAGGTTAGGATAACTTACTGATGAATGTAGAAGGAGGGAAAATATAAGCGAGGAACAGAGGAAGAGGAGAGTACAGAGAAAACCTTTGAAGTCACCTGCAGTTAAAGTTAAGAGAACGTGGAGAAAATGGGACGTTAAGAACCCCAAAAAATGCGACTAGAGTAATGATTAACTTGGGAGAAGTGAAAATTTGAAAGGGCGTGAAAAGTTGGTGTGCCTTTTCATAAACTGTTCCCTAACACGCGCTTCCCTATACAACTAACACATGCGCGTGCGCCCCCTGGAATTCTGCTAAAATAAAAATAATAATAAATGATAGTCATAAAGAAAATTAGATGGCTTCTCGAGGTTAGGGATCTCTTCTTCCATAAAAACATAAGTGGGGATCATCAACACCCTCTACGAGAACACGTGAACCCAGGGTCTCAGTAATGAGTGATACACTCAAGACTCCTCGAGGATCTTAACCCCGAGGCTACCCACAATTTTCTGGGGGCTCTTGATGATAGGTAAACCCGCAGCTGAGCCAAGAGTACCTTGGGCCAAGAGTACCTTGGGCCAAGAGCACCTTATGCTCACGTCAGCATGATAAATCGCCTTAATAGAGAGGCGTAAATCAAGGCATACATCAAGGCGTATAATCCAAACATACGTTATTCCCTAATACAGTATAAATAGACAGATATGTACATATTATAGGGAACTTTTGAACATTTACTAAAAACACTTACTGACTTAAGCATTAGAGAGTTTACCCCTGGGACCTCCCGGAGCTTTTTTCTTGCAGATTATCACCAAGGAACTCGAGGTTGCGACTCGACCAGTTTCCATAAACATCAGGCATAAAAACAACCAATGTTAATATTAGTATAGAATATCAACCTTTAAATTAAAAGGAATATAAGATTGTTGTAGTGTAAAAGAATGAAATTGTCTACTTCGAAGTTGAAATATCCGAGAAACAGGACATGCATTGAGCTCGAGGTAAAAGCTCTCGATAGACGGACTTTGACGGATAAGATTTCGATGAGAGTTCCGACAAAATCATCGAAGGATAAGCGGTCGAGGGAAGCGTTCGAGCCTTCCAACTCTCCAAAAGTGTTAGAGGGGATTCAGCAGTGAGTTGAAGGGAACTGCTCGAGAGGCTTCATGCACAGGCTTCGAAACTTTCGGCGGTTCTTACTTTTCTTGAGTTGCTTTCTCGGTGGCTTAGTTCGTCCTCTAATAGCTATTCATATCGCCTTCATCGTATCATCAGATTCATCACTATACGCCTCGGTTTTGACATCTCTATTATCAGTAGCAGTTTGTTCCTTATTGTCGTCAATGGCATTAACCTCTTCGGAGTCAAACTCTCCAGAACTTTGAAGACTGGGACTATTGTTTGATGGCAGCTCTTCGTTCGTGCTTCAATGATAGCCCATCAAAGTTAGACATAGATTATAGTCATCCATATATACTTATGTCTAAATTTGATGTTAATGAGATAGAGGTTGAGACTTCCATGGTTAAATAATCATTCGACGTTGAAATTTCTGTTTCACCTAAATTCTATACTTTTGTGCCATGTTGTTTAAAGTTTAATGTTAAAACACGAAACTAAATACGCAGTGCACACACAAATTGTTTACGCAGTTCGGTGCAAATACACCTACGTCTGCGGGGCCTTGCCCATATTAGAAACCATTCACTAGAAATCAGTCTTTAGTACAAGAAACTTAACTTAAATACTAATCCATTGCTAACCTATCGAGTGAATGTTGTGAGATCCTCTCACTGCCGATCCTACGCCGTTGAACCCTCACGATCAACACGTCTCTCTGGATCTCCTCCTCCCGAGGAATTAAGGCTTCCTTGTTTCTGATCTCCACAAACTTGGTCGGTTGATTTACGAACCTCCAAAAACCGAGACAAATTGCTCCAACAACGTATCTCACGCAGAGATGAAAACTGGGTACTGCAGCCACACCGTTTACGTTGTCTCTCTTTGCTTTTATAACCTGCACACTCCTTCCTTGTGTAACTCTTTCCTTGTCTAACTCTACCAAGAATAGACTTCTAGACTAAGGAAAGATCTAATCCTAATCTGGTTTTTAAATGGACAATCCTTTATTAATAGGACTTGTACCATAAATAAACTACTTAATTAATTCCTAACTATTACAAGGAATATTTGTTTACCAGAAATAGGTTGCCACGAAATCACACATTGATCTCCACAATATTCTGTTCTGATCGCATGATTATCTTCCATAATTTGCTCCATAAATCGTGGCTAAATACTTGCTGTCCATAAACCTGAATTGTGATGGTGTTCGAACACCACTTCACTAGTTCACACAATATGCCACACTGAGTCCAACGCTCATGGACTTTACAATCTCCCCCTTGGCATATTTGTGAATTCATCAGCACTGGATTTTGACCTACCAACTCCCCCTGAATTCAACTCCAATAAAACTACAAAGAATCCAGAAATAACACAGGTCATACAGGTTTACTAAGTCCAATAATAAAATTCAGCAAGTAAAACAATAAATCCATCCAGTTTTCTCCCCCTGGATTCATGAATGTGCCAACCAAAAATAAATGATGTCTACTCCTCAGCAGTTGCATCACCATCACCATTATCAGCATCATCGTCATTAGCATCATCCGAAGCATCATCATCACCAACATGCGCCTCTGAAACATCCTGAGTTGCTGCAGCCAACAAGACTTCTCGCTCAGCATCCAAGGTAGCCAACTCCCCCTGAAGCTTTTCCAAAATAGCCTGATGTCGTTCAATCAGTTCCTGGCACACTCCAACTCGGGCCTCGATAGCTTTCAACCACGCCGTACCAGCATCCGAGCAAACCTCTTCCGGAGGTGTCCAAGGCAAGTCCTTGATAATTCGACCACTCAATGTCCTGAGTGTCGGTTTTAAGACTTGGACAGTAATCCACTCAACAGAGTCCCTTATAGCTGCTTCCCCTTTTTGCAGCACCGTAGTGATCACACACGGATGTAACAGAGCTTCCTTCCTGGTCTTGCGAGCACAGTCAATGATATCATTAAAGATCAATCTGCCCATATTTACCTTTTGACGCGCTCCCAAACTGTATAGTAATGTAGCCATCTCTTTGGTGACATTCGTGTTGTTTACAGAGGGAATCCAATTGTGTACTGCTACCATATACAAGTAGTAATACCTGGAGGTGAGATTGGATGCAGGTATTTGCTGTCTACCAGTCACTGGCCATGTACTCTCCACTCCACCGGTAAGCTCCACTGCCACTTCATCAAAATTTTCTGGCATCTGGTGTTGGAACACCGATTTATCATTCCTTGAAGTGCCACGACATTTATTCACTGCTGCTGGTGAGAACTCAACAGCCTTCCCTCGCACATACACCTTATGAAACCACGGAGATTCTTCATCCTCACACTCCTCTTTCAAATTTGAATAAAATTCCAACACAATCTGCTTGTTATAATCACCAAAACATGTAGCAGCCTTAAACACTATCAGATAGTGTAAATAATCTGTGAATCCACAATCCCGGTATTTCTCGGAATCAGCTGGCCTTTCTGCCAGTATCTTTCTTCTACAGATAAATTCCCATTTTTCTCGGCTTGCTTCATCATAAAATTCAGTGCTAATTGCATCACTAACCTCAGGTGCAGGTGGTGCCTGGGATTCCATTGGCTCAACTGGTCTCTGTTGCCGGTCTGCACGTAACTTCTTCAGTTTCAACCCAATCGGCTCATCACTGTCCTCACTTGTGACCATATTCTTATCTCTGCACCGCTTCGATCTTCGAACACCCTTGGAAGCTGAGGCCACACTGCCCCTAGCCTTCTTTGAACTATGAGTAACAGGAGTTCTCGCAGACTCTGGTGGTGTTTCAACACCCACCTTCCTGCACTTTCTCTTGGACCCATGTGTCTTTCTGGTCTTGCGTGGTATTTCAACACCAACACCAGTACCCTCTAAGTTGCCTTTATCACTAGCTATCTCAGTCAACTCTGCAGAGTTTTCAAGGTCATACTCCTCAAGATTTGGTTCCCTATTAGCAAAGTCCACATCCTGTGCTTGATTCACAGGTACCTGGTCATCAACATTGGAGATCACATCTGGTGTTTGAATACCAGAAACAGTCACACCATCACACTCTGGATTATCCAAAGCTCTATCCTCATCTTCTCCATTTTCAGAGGCTGGTTCCATCAACACTGACACAGTCTCACACATAACAGTTCCTGGTGTAGCAATACCAGTACTATCCACTTCATAGTTCTCATTGTCAGCACCTATTTGCTGATCCATAACATCATCCTTGATTTCTCCTGTCTCAGACACATTCTCCACTATCACAGATGCACTCTCAGATTCCTTCAACATAGACACTGTTTCAATTTCAACAGCTCCCCCTGCATACACTGTCTCCACATCACTGTCATTGATTTCCACCACCGGAATGGGCAATTGTCTGAGATATTCTTGAAGCACAAACACTGATTTTCCATGCAAGCTCTTAAACTTCTTAAGATCAACATAATCTTGGTTCTGGACATGGTCTTCGGTCGGCGAAGATTGACTCCGTCCCACTTTGCCAACCTCTGTTCACGACCTCCACAGCACTCATTCAAGTCCACATCCGAGTCAAGTCTTCAAATTGCGAATTTTCTGGGACTCGCACACTAGAGAAACCTCCAAACCATTTCTTGAAGGTAAAGTTCACCATTGTCGATGGGTTTTGTGTGGGCTATGTAAATTTGTGGGATTTTGAAGATTTCAGGTTGCCTGAGACACTGTTGCGCGAGCTCTGTTCTTTTTCTTACTGGGCTCTGTCCGATTTCGTGAACAACCAAGGCCATCATCACAGATTTCTGGCCCATGTTCAGCCCTTTCTAATCTACTTCCGCATTAAATCAACTGTCCATCACTTTATCCTGTGGTGTTTAAATACCACCTCACCAAATTTTTGGTATTTTCTGGTTTTCTATTTTTTTTATTTGACTATATTGAAAGGAAAACAGTAAATAATGCAACAGAATAGACAGATCTGGGTACCTTACATTCGACACACTCCCAAGTGCTGTCTGAGTCTTTCAAAGTCTCACCATCCAGAGGCTTCGTAAAAATATCAGCAAGTTGTTCTGATGTTGGGACATAATGAACTGTAACTTCTCCTTTTTCGACCAAATCCCTGATAAGCTGATGTCGGACATCGATGTGTTTTGTCCTCGAATGTTGCACGGGATTCTTGGAGATATCAATGGCGCTTTTATTATCACATAAGACTGTCAAACTCACATCATTGAATCCATAGTCTCTCATCATCTGCTTCATCCATAATAGCTGCGCACAACAACTCCCTGCAGCTAAATATTCTGCCTCAGCCGTGGACAATGATATAGAGTTCTGCTTTTTACTATACCAACTGACCAGATTTGATCCAGCAAAGAAGCATCCACCAGTGGTACTCTTACAATCATCAGCATTCCCGGCCCAGTCAGAGTCACTGAAACCTACCAACTGCGAATCCTTGTTCCTAGAAAACCATACTCCATACTCCACTATTCCACTTATATATCGAATAATTCTCTTCACAGCTGCCATATGTGATTCCTTTGGATTAGCCTGGTAGCGAGCACAAATATCAACACTCAACCAGATGTCTGGTCTACTTGCAGTTAAATATAACAGGCTACCAATTATACTCCTGTATAATGTTTGGTCAACACTTTGACCCAGATAATCTTTTGTGAGTTTATCGGTGGTAGCCATTGGAGTGCATACTGCCTTTACGGTTGCAAGTCCAAATCTCTTGATCAAGTTCTCAGCATATTTCTGTTGGCTAATGAACAGACCATTCTTCTCGTGAGTAACCTGCAACCCCAGAAAATATGACAATTTTCCTACCATACTCATTTCGATCTTCGTAGTCATTAAGTCACCAAACTCCTTCACCAATGCTGAAGAGGTGGATCCAAGGACAATATCATCAACGTAAATCTGTGCGATTAGAAGATTTGTCTCCTTATGCAGCACAAACAGTGTACGATCCACTCCCCCTCGACGATATCCTTCTGAATCAGAAAGGGTGTCAGTCACTCATACCATGCACGTGATGCCTGCTTGAGTCCATACAATGCTTTATTCAACCGATATACATGATCAGGAAAATGTGAGTCTTCAACCACCTTAGGCTGCTCCACGTAAACTTCCTCCTTTACTAGACCATTCAGAAATGCACTCTTGACATCTATCTGATGAAGAGTAAAGTCCAGAATGCATGATACTACCAACATTAGCCTCATCGACTCTAATCTGGCCACGGTTCCTCCTTTATCCCTTAACTGCATGTATTTGGTTGGACTTTGTTCAGATTCATGTGATACTGTTTCCAATGTTCCAACACCGGTTGACTGTACTGGTGTTTCAACACCAGTAGGATTCTCTGTGTCGAGGATATCACTTTCACCCATAGTATATTCCTCTGAATCATCAACAATCACATTAATAGACTCCATGACTGTTCCAGAGCGTTGGTTTAGAACTCAGAAAGCTCGACTAGTAGGAGAATAACCCAAGAATATACCGGTATCACTTCTAGACTCGAATTTAGCCAAGGGTTCTCGGTCCTTCAAAATATAGATTTTACTCCCAAAAACATGAAAATACGACACATCCGATTTCTTCCCTGCCACACTAGGGGTGTTGACCGGCCCCATTAAGTTCATATGCAGGAGTTCCAAAAGTCTTGACGTTGAAACATCGTGTACCGCATAGTGTGGTATCCGGATTTGCTTTCCTTCTTTACAAGACCCACAAATAGCCTCCTTGTTGTCACTGATTTCAGGAATACCTCTAACTGCATTCAGTCTGGAAATGCGTGCTAAGGATTTATAATTTATGTGCCCAATTTTCTGTGCCACAGAGTACTGACTTCTTTTTCCAAGCTACACCAAGTGACATCTTGATCGAGCAAATAACAGTTATCCATCGATCTAGATCCAGTGAATATTCCAGTTCCATGGTTTACTACACATTTATCCTTGTCGAAAAACACTGTCATTTCATTGTCACATATATGGCTAATGCTCAACGAGTTTGCTTTCAGACCTTCCACCAGCAACACATCTTGGAACACCGGAAGCCCTTTGATGGCTAACTCACCCTTGCCGATTATTCTACTGCGTTTCCCATCACCAAATCTAACATATCCACCAAATCCAGGTTTGAATTTTCGCAGAAATTCAGGAACTCCAGTCATGTGCCTTGAACACGCACTATCGAAATACCAAGAATTTCCTGTATGTGCCCCAAAACATGCAAAACTTGTAAAACAAACATCTTGAGATTTTCGAACCCATACTTGGCTTACTGGTCGAGTGATGTGATGCGGGCTTTGATTGATGCGTGTGTTCAGAAATCCGGTTATGTATCCTCCAGAGTTGAAACGGCGCCCTGTATCATATCCTGGCACGGTGTTGAAACTTCGATCTGCTGAGTTAAAGAACAGTGTCCTAAGTAGTTTAAAACACCTATTTCTCACATGCCCTAGAGCTCCACAGTATCCGCATCGTCTGATCCTTTTGGTGAGGCCATTTCTCTCGATTATTCTTGGAGTCGGTGCACCTTGATCTATCTTGTTGCTCCATGAATTCACTGGTGAAGATCTTTCATAGCCAATTCCGTATTTGGTCGTCTGTCCCATTTTTAGACAATCTTTGAGCTTAGCTTTCCCTGTATTGAGACGTCTAATAGCTTGTTCTGCTGCCTCTGCTCGTTGCACCATTCCAGCAAGTTCCGTCTTTACTCTTTCCAGTTCACTGATCGCCTTTTCTTTTCCAAGTTCCTTCATTTTAGCATTTTCACTCAATCTCTTGTTCCCGGACTTGAGGTCTTTGTTTTCATCCGCTACTTTCAACCACATCTTGTACATTTCCATGCTCTCCTTGCGAATGTCATCATCAGTAATGCTCTTAGTCTCTTCATCTGAGCTACCACTCTCACTTTCATTCAGCACACTGAGTCCTTCCTCGGGGGATTCTTCTAACTCCACCACTGACACACCGAAAGCAACATGATTGGTATACTCCTTTCCATCCTTACCATCATCTCCTCCGTCATCATCACTCCAAGTTGTGGCATACGATTTTCCTTGCCTCTTAAGTGTATTGGCACACTCATCTTGTATGTGCCCGAAGCCTTCACATTCTCTACACTGGATTCTCATGTTTAGGTTTGGATTTGCTGATTTAAACTCTGGTGTTTCAACACCAATTGCTTGGCCAAATCTTGGGGTGGAGTTTGCATTTGATTTTTGCTTCCACTTGACTTCTCTTGTGGCTTCCTGCCCATCTTCTTCATAAATCTTGAGAAGTTCCTGGTTATGTTTGCAATTTCATCGGACTCTTCATTATCTGTATAGTCTTCTGTCTTTCCAAAGGTTATGCTTGAAAAAGCCATCTCTTTCTTGCCTGTTTTTGTTTGCAGCATTTCCATCTCATAAGATTCCAGTGATCCCATAAGTTCATCAAGCGTCATTGTCTCTATCCTTCCATTTTCATTTATCGCTGTGACCTTCATGTTGAAACGTGGAGGTAGTGCTCTCAACACCTTTCTTACAAGCTTGTGATCTTTGTACTTTTTTCCGAATTGAAAAGCTTTGTTGGCAATATCTCGGACTCTTCCATTGAACTCAGAAATAGTCTCATCTTCACGCATCTTTAGTTCTTCGAATTTTGATGTGTAATACTGCAGCTTTGATTCTCTGACAGAGCTTGTCCCCTCATGATAAGTTTGTAACACATCTCACGCTTCCTTAGCAGTCTCACAGTTTGAAATCATCTTAAACTGATCTTCATCCACTGCCGTAAAGATGGCATTCAATGCCTTTGAGTTGGACACGTGTGCTTTGTGCTCCTCGGTAGAGTATTTGGAAAATGATTTAGCCATCAGTGAGCTTGATCCTCCAGCTTCATCACTTGTAGGTGGAGTGTATTGATTTATGACATAGTTCCAAGCTTGATCATCTAGTGCTCCAATGAACACTTTCATACGTGCCTTCCAATAGGCATAATTTCCTTATTCCAGCAACAGTGGTCGCGTGACTGAAGCCCCCTCCTTTGGTGCCATGGTGAAACCTGATCTCACTCTCCCTATATAGGGGTCAACAAGTGTCGAGCTCTGATACCAATTGAATTTTCTGTTTCACCTAAATTCTATACTTTTGTGCCAAGTTGTTTAAAGTTTGGTGTTAAAACACGAAACTAAATACGCAGTGCACACACAAATTGTTTACGCAGTTCAGTGCAAATACACCTACGTCTGCGGGGCCTTGCCCATATCAGAAACCATTCACTAGAAAGCAGTCTTTAGTACAAGAAGCTTAACTTAAATACTAATCCATTGCTAACCTATCGAGTGAATGTTGTGAGATCCCCTCACTGCCGATCCTACGCCGTTGAACCCTCACGATCAACACGTCTCTCTGGATCTCCTCCTCCCGAGGAATTAAGGCTTCCTTGTTTCTGATCTCCACGAACTTGGTCGGTTGATTTACGAACCTCCAAAAACCGAGACAAACTGCTCCAACAACGTATCTCACGCAGAGATAAAAACTGGGTACTGCAGCCACACCGGTTGCGTTGTCTCTCTTTGCTTTTATAACCTGCACACTCCTTCCTTGTGCGTAACTCTTTCCTTGTCTAACTCTACCAAGAATAGACTTCTAGACTAAGGAAAGATCTAATCCTAATCTGGTTTTTAAATGGACAATCCTTTATTAATAGGACTTGTACCATAAATAAACTACTTAATTAATTCCTAACTATTACAAGGAATATTTGTTTACCAGAAATAGGTTTCCACGAAATCACACATTGATCTCCACAATATTCTGTTCTGATCGCATGATTATCTTCCATAATTTGCTCCATAAATCGTGGCTAAATACTTGCTGTCCAGAAACTTGAATTGTGATGGTGTTCGAACACCACTTCACTAGTTCACACAATATGCCATACTGAGTCCAACGCTCCTGGACTTTACAGACGTGAAGGATGAGAAGAGAGTTCGTCGACAACTTGTATTTTGTACATTAAAAAGCAAACTCCACCACGATGCCAGTGCTTCGGCAGAGTTTATCCGGCGAGCTTCTCGATAGCTATTATCTTTGATGGCTTAGCTTTTCATAACACGACTTCGAGGAAAAGGTCTTCAATGGTTAAGCTCTTCGGCGTTTTGAGTTTAACTGGTTATCTTTGAATAAAAAACTCTTTGAATGCTGAGCTTCTTCATCGAAGCAAACCTTTCGACGGCTGAGCTCTTTGACACCTTGTATTCTGGTAACGAGCGGTCAAGGTTGATGGTGAACTACTCCCCCTCGTCTCCGTGTGCTTGAGAGGGTGAGATGGAGACGACCGATTCTGGTTTTACCTTTTCAGCTTGTTGCTACTGTTGACAGGTTGATCTTTGTAGAAAAATAATGGTAATGATCTGTTTTTATTCATGACCTCGGGGTACATTATATATTAGTACAAAATACCTATACAAGCTAGGAAAAGGAAATATAATTTAATTATAATTACAAGTAATGTTTATACTCCTTAACACTCTCCCTCAAGTTGGAGTGGGGATCAGAAATGCCCAACTTGTCAAGTAATGAATGAAACTGATTACGTTCGAGAGCTTTGGTAAACAAGTCCGCAGGTTGATCTGTAGTGCGGATATGATGAGTAACTATAGTACCAGACTGCACAAGATCCCAAACAAAATGACAATCAACTTCAATATGCTTCATACGTTCATGGAACACTGGATTTGCTGCAATATGAAGAGCAGATTGACTGTCACAAAACAAACTCATAGGGGCACTATGCGCAACCCCTAAGTCTTCCAGTAAAGACCTAAGCCATAACAACTCACAACATGTAACATTCATAGCACGATACTCCACTTCAGCAGAAGACCAAGAAACTGTAGGTTGTTTCTTGATCTTCCAAGAAACTGGAGAATCACCAATCATCACAAAGTAACCAGAAAGAGAACGCCGAATAATAGGGCAAGCAGCCCAATCAGAATTACAGTAAGCAGTCAACTGTAATGCACTACGGGAAGAGAGAAATAAACCCTGACCTGGATGGCTCTTCAAGTAGTGCAACACACGAACTGCAGCTTGCCAGTGAGGAACACAGAGGGACTTTATGAATTGAGCAAGTGTGTGAACCGAATAGCTAAGCTCAGGACATGTGATGGTAAGGTATATCAGGCGCCCAACCAGTCGTCTGTACTGCTCAGGATCATGCGGGCCATCAACATGCATCAGATCGTGTTACTGCTCCATCGGAAAGTCAGTCGGTTTAGAGGCAGACAAACCTGTATCAGATAAAATGTCCAAGGCGTATTTCCTTTGCGAAAGAAACATCCCCTCTGGTCTTCTAACAATCTCTATGCCCAAGAAATACTTAAGTAAACTAAGATATTTCATGTGGAAACAAGAACTCAAGCATTTCTTGAACTCAAAGATAAGCGCAGAAGAGCTTCCAACAATGACCAAATCATCCACATAAATCAGAACATGTAAAGAAACTGATCCACGGGAACAGACATACAAAAAGTAATATGCCTTACTCTGAACAAAACCAAATGCTCGTAAAGCCTGAGCCAATTTGGCAAACCAATTTCTAGGAGCATGGCGAAGACCGTAAAGAAATTTCTGAAGGCGACATACCTGACCATGGGGCGCGGCATCGCCTAGTGGGGGTCGCATAAAAATCTCTTCATGCAAATCACCATACAAAAAAGCATTATGGACATCCATCTGATGCAGTTCCCAACCACGAATGACCGCAACAGATAAGAATAGGCGAACAAAACTCACCTTCGCAACAGGAGCAAATGTCTCAGTATAATCAATCCCTTCAACTTGGCGATTCCCAAGAACCACTAACTGCGCCTTATGACGTTCAATGGTACCATCTGACTTGAACTTCGTCCGGTAACCCATTTGCAACTAATCGCCTTCTTATCTAGAGGCAGAGGGGCCAAAGTCCATGTGTGATTACGCTCAAGCGCAGTAAGCTCTTCAGTCACTGCATCTCGCCAATGAGCATGCTGTGATGCCTCAAAATAAGTGGTGGGATCTGCACTAGACGTTACTGCACCCAAAAATCTAGAATGCATACTAGAAAAATTATCACAATTTACATAATCAGTAAGAGGATAGAGAACACTTAAGGATCATGACAGCGCATGAGTGAACGTAGCAGTGGGAGGGTGGTCTTCAGTTGTAAGAGCACATGCGTAATCATCACAATCATAATCTTCCGGAGGAGGTCGGCGAGCGCGAACACTCTGTCTGATAGGAGGCAACTCAGCGGTGGGAGGAGAAGTCGAAACAACTGGAAAAATAGGCGGTGAAGCTGACAGAAGCAAACAGCGAGAAGAATTAGTCAGGGTCAGAGACACCGCATTAGGCGGCAGAGCAGAGAGAGTCACCGGAGCTGGCCACGCGTTAAGCGCATAATCACCTGTAGCCGGTGGCGTCCCAGGCGGTGCATTGTCAAGCCAGACTGTTAAGGGTTACCGGTTATCTGGGTCAGTCACCGAAACTTGAGAAGCGGCCGATGGTATAGGCGCGGTGGCATCCGACGGTAAGGGTACGATGATGCCTGGTGGGACAAGAGCTGTGGCGACTGACGGCATAGGTTCAGCGGCAGTCGGCGGGACCGGTGGTGCCACGATCTAGGCATGTGGCTTCAGCGGTGGTGGATGGGATGCTGGCAGTGAGGTGGTTGTGCCGTCAGGATCTACGGAAGAGGCTGATGTCAGAGTTGCTGCATATGGGAACCGGTCTTCAAAAAATCGGCATCCCAACTGTTAAAGATAACTCGGGATTCCAGGTCAAAAAGGCGATAGCCTCTCTTTCCAGCAGGATAACCAAGAAACAAACATCGCTGACTTCTGGGTGCAAACTTGTTGCGGTATCTAGGAACGTGAGTAGCAAAACACAAGCATCCAAATACCTTTAAAGATGAGTAATTTGGAGCTTGTCTATATAGTATCTCAAAAGGAGTGCGACCATTGAGATGTTTTGTCGGTGTCCGGTTGATCAGATAACCAGAAGTAAGAACACATTATCCCCAAAATTCAATTGGGAGACTGGCTTGAAACCGTAAGGCACGTGCCACGTTGCGTAAATGGTGATGCTTTCATTCAACTCTACCATTTTGTTGTGGTGTATCAACTATAGATGTCTCAAAAATGATCCCAGATGCAGCAAAATGAGATCTCAAAAGTAAAAATTTAGTCTTGTTTTTAGCCCGGACATGCAGTATAGTTCGGCCCCATTAATTCTTGACCAGAGCACAGAATTCCAAAAATCTAGAAGCTACTTCTGGCTTAGCCACTAATAAATAAACCCAAACAGCTCGGGAATAATCATCAACTATTGTAAGAAAATAAAATGCACCACTAGAACATGGAGTTCTATAAGGACCCCAAACATCACAGTGTACTAATTCAAATAATGCAGTCACATTTGTAGAACTCAATGGAAAACTATGTCTAGTATGTTTTGTTTATAACATACAGAGCAAGGTATAATAGTATTATTTGTGCTAAAATCAAGAGTAGGAATAGAAGATAACACCATAGATGATAGATGACCAAAACGTCAATGCCATAAACCAGATGAAGAAACCGAAGCATCTGTAGGAATAGACTGCAGGATATGAGGACGAACGCGAGTATCCAACAGACGAAGCCAATAATCCCCCCGTTGTTCACCCACACCAATAACAATCCCCGTACTGATTTTCTGTAAAATGCAATAATTTTCAGTAAACAAAGCTAGACATTTTAAGGCAGATAACAATCTAGAGCATGATAATAAATTGCATCACAAAGTAGGTATGTAGAGCACATGAGTAAGGGTGGCATCACCAAAACAAATAGACCCATATTGTGTAGCAGACGACACAGATCCATCAGACAGTATAACATTCACAGTATTGGTAGCAGTAGTAATATCAGTAAGAGAACCCTTGTCACCAGTCATGTGATATGAGGCTCCCGAATCAAGAATCCAGGGTAAAGTAGACTTACTTGACCCATGGTCAAATAACAAATAAAACTAATTAAATAAATGTATGGACGTACTCCATTGGTCATCAGACAGAGCAGGACCAAAATCAGACCGTGTAGGTAATCCAGAGGAGGCGACCACTGCAAACCCTTGAGGTAACGCACTACGCCGGCAAAAAGAGCCATAACACAAATGGCAACCAAGGGTAAATGTATAATTAAATAAATAAATAAGTTCTTGCAATCATACTAGAGAAAGAGGCAACCAAACTGCAGTTGATCCGCGTGGAGAAACAGGCACATGGAGACACGCATGCTGAGGGGAGGAGCGCGTCTGGAGACAACTGCGAGTGGATTCACGCGCTGCTGGTACGGCGCGCACGTGAATCTCACACGCGCCTATGTTGACTGAGCTGTCATCCGTCGTCGGCGTCGGCGATGAGTAAGCTTGGACCGGCGTCGGCACAACCGTGCAGCAGAAAGACGGACCGGCGGCCGGACGGAGAGTAAGCTTGGACCAACTTTGGTGCCGGCACAATCGTGCAAGCAGAAAGATGGACCGGCGGCCGGTGGTGAGCAAGATTGGATCCCCGAGAAAAATTGGACCGTCGAGCAAGCTTGGATCTCCAGCGGCAACAAATTGGACTGGCGCAACGAGCAAAAGTTGCACCGGCAGCGAACAAAGGTTGAGACGGCGGCGGTGGTGAGTCTCAGAGGGTAGAGGCTAATTTTTTTTTTAACAGCGGAAAGGTAGTTCGGATCGGCGGCGCGTGGAGAACATGCACGGACGCCGGTGAAAAATTTAGGATGGAAAGGTTTTAAGTTTAGGCTCTGATACTATGTAGAAAATAATGGTAATGATCTGTATTTATTCATGCAAGGTACACTATATAGTAGTTCAAAATACCTATACAGATTAGGAAAAGGAAATATAAACTAATTATATTTATAAGTAATATTTATATTCTTTTACAATCTTAATCTCGCGCCGGTGGCGCTGCCTTGTTTCAGTAGAAAAGGAATAACCCTTGGCCAACAATAACATATTTTCCCTAAATCTCAACTTCCCGATTCAAGCTTCCAAACAATAAAATAAGGTTGGATGAACTCCGAGAAATTTGAAGAGATCATAAAATAATTTGGAAGCGGCGGGTGCAGGAGAGGAAAGACCCAGCATTAAGGATCTCGATCTCCATTTTGACTTCTTTGGATCATACTGGATGTGCCATTTGATGCATATTAAACCTTTTGTTGAATCAATGAAAACGGAAAGACATACTTTCCTAGCATTTAAACCCTAACATGTAATAAATGATAATATTAATTCATACATGACTAAAGTCTACTGGGCTAAGCCATCCCAAATATGTTAATTAATGAGTTGAACTGTGTCCCAACACTAACTTCATAAGAGTATTACCATGGACGTTTTTAAATGTCCTCATATATATATATATTGGGACGGTTATAAAGGTCTCAAATGTTTTTGTTATTGGGATGCTTTGTAATGTTTTAATTGCATATATAATAGGACGCTTTGAACATGTGTCACACAATATTTGGACGCTTAATTTATATGCATCCTAATATAAATTAATTAGGACATTTTTTTTGTATAAGCGTCCATTTATAAGCACTCTAATAGGCCCTTTTTGTTGTAGTGAATGACCTTTTCTTTAAGGTCAATAATGAAAAGTCACTCATTTTCATCCAACTGATTAAAGTCGAATCAACACTTAGAAATAAAATGCACAACCTTTTGTTTTCTTTGAATAAGTTGCTCGAGAGCCTGGACCGACTATGCTGTGCAACAAATATATCATCAATATTGCTACTGCATAATTTCAAGACTTGCCATCCAAAGCTTTCCTCCTGGCCAATTCATTTGAGGCAGAAGTTATGGCTTCATTCTGCTTGTCATCCAGAGCCTGATAGGAACAAATATTATCCATTCAGAGACTCAAGTGTTAGGATAAATCAAACTCCTGATTAGATTATGATTTATTATGATTTGAGTTCTTTCCTTATTACACCTCTATTGTATTCTCTATATATTCAGATATCAATAATACAATTGATTACGGCAAATCATTCTATCATGGTATCAGAGCAAGTTCTGATCCTACGCCCTAAATTTTAATTTACTGTTCAGCACCTCCCTCCTTCTCTCTTTTCCAGCCCTGATCCCGGAGAAGTTTCCGGTCAAATTCCGACGGAAGTTTCTGCCCACTGGAGTACGAACAGGTTCATCGGCATCGGAGTTCTTCCAGAGGTGTCGTCATCGATCCAGAGGAGTCGTCGTCGTCCAGAGGCTTCTTCCAGAGTCGAGCGGCGAAGCCATTCTTCACGGTGAACGGCGAAGCTCTTCTCCCACCTGTACCTACAGCGGCGGAACCCTTCTCTCCAACGGCGTCGAAACCCATCTCCAGTGGCGAGTTTCGAGCTTCCAGCGGCGAGTTTCCGGCGGCAAATATACTCATTTTTCCGGCGGCGAGATCCATGCGCCGGCGTGAAGGTCACGCGCGAAGAAGATTCCAGCGCGTCCGTCATTCCAGCGCGTGAAGTCACGTACGATTCGACTCGCGAAACTTTTGAATTTATCGCGTCATCCATTTTATCGCGAGTTGATACTGTTTGTCGCGAGTTGATGCTGTTTATCGCGAGTTGAGGTCCTTTCTCACGAGTTTTTCATATTCTAATTAGCACCCTATCAATTTCTGTGCAATTTTTGGGCTTTTGCTATGGTTTATTTGGATCCTACATCTCGAGGATATTGCTCCACTAATTGGGTTGCGGACAAGGTGTTGTTTCAGGCCAGTTTGAATGGTCCCAGTCGTCATTCTTCATCGAATCAGTGGATCGTTGATTCAAGTGCTACATCTCATATCACTGCTCACACCAGTTATCTTGATCAGGTACAACGTTATCGTGGTTCTGATTCTATTCTTGTTGGAAATGGTGAATTATTATCGATTTCTCACATCGATCAATGTCATTTATCTGGTTTCTCTGTTAATGATGTCCTTGTGGTCCCTAAGATTACTAGAAGTTTATTGTCCATTAGTAAGCTTACTCGTGATCTACATGTCCGTGTTATATTTGATGCCGATGCATTTTCCATTGAGCACAAGCTTACATGGGCGATAATTGTAAAGGTCGTCATAGGTCTGGTCTTTATTTTCTTGAGACTGGTGATGCCAGTTTTTTAGGCGAATTACGCTCTACAAAGCTTCATGCTTCTTTTGAGCAGTGGCACTCTCACCTCGATCATGTGTCTCTTGATAATGTTCAGTTATTGAATCGATGAGGCCTTATTTCTGTCACTTCTGCTATACCTGCACCTATCAGTTGTTCTCCTTGTCAGATGGCCAAGAGTAGCTGTTTGCCCTTTTCCACTAGTGACGAGCGTGCTACTGGTTTATTGGATAAAGTACATTGTGATTTGTGGGGACCAGCTCCTGTTTTATCCGTCGGTGGTTTCTCTTATTATGTTGTTTTCATTGATATTTTTTACGATTCACATGGTTTCTTCCGATGCGGCATAAGTCAGAGTTCTATGACACTTTTATCCAGTTTCAGAAATGCGTTGAGAATCAGTTTTCTGCTAGGGTTAAAAATTTTCAGATCGATGGTGGCACCGAGTTTACTAATCACCGGCTTTAAGCTCTGATACCATGATAGAATGATTTGTCGTAATCAATTGTATTATTGATATCTGAATATATAGAGAGTATAATAGAGGTGTAATAAGGAAAGAACTCTAATCATTCATCAAGAAAGATCGAAAAGTACAGAAAATAAGACAATGTGTTCGAGGATAGCTCTTATCCAAAGCAACCTATCATAGATATTGTTTGCTTTATGTCTGTCAACCGGGGGTATTTGAGTAATTTTTTCACTTCCTTACCTTGCAAAAACGACACCGTTTGGCCAACTTCTAATTTACTGTTTGTTCTCTGTTCATCTTCTTCATCGCAATTCTTTACTCCTCTTCTTTTGCAGTTGTTTTCTTCTGCACCACCGCGTCTCACTGTTTCAACCTCTTCACCGCAATCCATCGTGCCCGTACCATTTGACCCAATCACATCTGCATCGATCGGCGATTCCCTTTGTCTCCCCCACACCCAACATCAACCTCTCTGCTATTGTTTCCTCTACGACTATTCTCTCCTCCACAGCCAACGATGACCTCTATGCCATTGTCTCCTCCACTACCATTGCCATTGTTTCTATCTGGGTTTTGGTTTTTGTTTAATCAGAGAGTAAGAATCTGTTTCGTGTGGCTATCTGATGGTTCAGTAGGCATGTTTTGGAACTGTTTGAAGCTGAAAGATTGATTTTTTTTACTGTTTGTTTGGTGTTGTCTATAGTTTGATTTGTTGGTTGATGGTTTTTCTGTGATAAAGTCAGAATTTTTTTTGTTAGAATGTTGGGTTTTTACCTGTTGGGGTAGATGCTGTAATAATGCATTCCAATGGAATGACAAAATCATGCTTGGATGATTGTAGTAAAATCTTTCTTGGATATCGATGTGAGTCGCGTTACGTACGCTTTCCTTAAAGAGTAATTCGAACCTATTACAGCCTTGGGTTACACGAATTCCCTTCGAGGATAAAACAATCGAGGATCCCTCCTGTTCTAGGCTTGAATCAAGAGAATGCTTTTAAGTACATGTGTTTTTGGTTATATATATGTCTAGAAAAATTCTTAGTTTCCTATCTTTTTTCTGTGCATGCGTATGCTTCTATATATAGGAAACAAATGTCGTGAAAAGACACAACACTTCATCATTCCACACTAAACCATGTTCCGGTGAGAATTATAAATTATGAAATGATGTAATTTTTCACACGATATAGATACATCTTTTCACATTGCAATGCCACATTCAATGTATCGTCCTTATCTTTTCCATCAAAGAGAAGTTGGGCAATACGCACCACCACATCAGAGTTAAAATAAATTCTGAAATGATAAATCTTTCCACACCAGGACAAAACATGTTAGTCATCAATATTTAGACTAACACAATTTTAATACTTATCCTGAAATTGTAAGCTCGTAGATAGTTTATACAAGTGTGCACTCCGCACCACCGAACTTGTTATAACATCCCGAACTCACAACTACTTGAATCCAATTATACTTAAATAGACTTGTGTTTCATAAAACACCAACAATCCATCCCCATTTAAGTACTATCCTTGATTCGGAAAATCCAACAACCAAACCAAACAAGTGCATAAATGAAAATATCTTGAAGATTGAATTTTCACCTTAGTGAACTACACATTCCAAATATTCGAGAATCGGAGTGTCTTTAAAGAATGAACCCTTCAACCCATTTGAACACTTGAAGATAATCCACACACAAGTTCAAATACAACTCAAAAGCTTAAACTTGACACGATACAAGTTCCATTCATGAGTGCATACAAAGCCAAGCCTGGGCTTATTGAAGCGGCTACACTTCACACTTCATATAGGTGAATCTCTTTAATCGTACACCTGCAAATGTACTTTGTCAAAGGATCCATTAAGAAGTTACAACTTCAACCTTACTTTCATGCAGGTCCAAACATATTACCTTCGGGATATGAAATCATATGTTTCAATCTCAAACAATAGGCCTTCCACATTGAATTTTACTCTAACGTTGTATCAGAGCAAAATTAGGTATCCCATTATCAAAGATTTTAATAGGCTTTGAATCCATCCTGATCACCGACTTGTTTATCAAGTCCCTAACTAGTCACTTTGTCAAGTGCTCCGCTAGATTGCGTTGATATCTTACAAAATCAACTGAAATCACACATGAGTTACTAACTCACGATTCACGCTATGCCTAGCGTCCAAGTGTTTAAATTTTCCAGTAAACACTTCACTATAAGCCTTAGCCATCTACCGGCTTAGACCACAATAGGATTTCAAGTACCAAATTCCGTAACCATTCTGCTTCTTTACCAGCAGTTTACATAACCATTTCTTTCATCATTCAATTTCAGATTTTTTGTTTCATGCATTTACAAGAACTTTTAACATTCACACATCAACCATGCATGAACAATATTTCTCAAAATTCCTTAATCCCGTTTACAAGAATTTCATATTTCCTTAGAATCAAGGTTCTTTTCACGAACTAACACTGCCTCTTATTAGAGTTACACCAACTCGAGTTTTAATATTTCATTAATCAAAACTCATTTATATTTCTTCATGTTACCCAACAATATCCAGAAATATTTTTCATGTTTCTCTCATTTATGCAATAATTTACAAAAGTTATTACACATAAATAGCTAATTATTCATAAATAACAATTTATTTTCTTATTTTCCAAACATCAATTTTCAAAGTGACTCAGTGGACCTAACCATCAACTTGAAGATTAAATTCTCTCAAGCATGTGTGCCGGAAATTTTATATATATATATATATATATATTTCAAATTGATTTAAGTACAATATATGCTTCATATGGTGCAATAACAACATGGCCTTTACAATTGATTTAATTTATTTGCATGACAAATGAGGAATTAGTTCAATTATTTTTTTGTACGCATAAGTCAAACTAAACAAAAGTCATGCAGTTGGGTTACATATTTACATGGCATATCACATTACTGAATATTTCAAAACCAAAGTACAACACAATGAAATTAGCTATGCATTCATCATTCATATGCATATCAAACAATTAACAATCTTGTTTTAAAACCAAAACATACCGAGTACAGAAATTCTCGACCTTGTTTTGTGATGCCATACCAAAATCAATATTTCATTCAAAATACATATAATTAATTCACCAATATTGCATTATTTGGTGACACAAATGTCAAAACCAACACATGGAAGATGCTAATACCAGAAATTTATCCAAATTAAATTATCAATTTTAGGAAATTGATTACCTCGATTTGGTAGCTGTGTCGAGCATATCCTACAGGTATTTTTATCAGCTGCTTTGATCAAATTCAACATAAATTGATCAACTCCCATCCAAACTTATATTTTTATTGTATTCTAATTATATTATTCTTTTACGAGATGCTTTCACCAATACATTCATCCATGCATGTGCATCTGTATATGTTGCAATCGTACGCATTGTTTCATGGTCACATACACCACCAAACTCATCATCCAATACGTTCGAAAATTACTCTTTAAGATTGTTGGGGTAGATGCTGTAATAATGCATTCCAATGGAATGAAAAAATCACGCTTGGATGATCATGGTAAAATCTTTCTTGGATATCGATGTGAGCCGCGTTACGTACGCGTTCCTTAAAGAGTAATTCGACCCTATTACAGCCTTGGGTTACACAAATTCCCTTCGAGGATAAAACAATAGACAATCCCTCCTGTTCTAGGCTTGAATCAGAAGAATACTTTTGAGTACCTGTGTTTTTGGTTGTATATATGTCTGGGAAAATTCCTAGTTTTTCCGTGTGTATTCTGTGTTTTGTATTGTGTGTATCTGACAATCCATGTAAATGCATGTATTTATAAGAAACTAATGTTGTGAAAAGACACAACACTTCATCATTCCACACTAAACCATGTTCCGGTCAGAATTATAAATTCTGAAATGATGTAATTTTTCACACGATACAGATACATCTTTTCACATTGCAATGCCACATTCAATGTATCGTCCTTATCTTTTCCATCAAAGAGAGTTGGGCAATACGCACCACCACATCAGAGTTATAATAAATTCTGAAATGATAAATCTTTCCACACCAGGACAAAACATGTTAGTCATCAATATTCTGACTAACACAAGTTTAATACTTATCCTGAAATTGTAAGTTCGTAGATAGTTTATACAAGTGTGCACTCCGCACCACCGAACTTGTTATAACGTCCTGAACTCACAACTACTAGAATCCAATTATACTTAAATAGACTTGTGTTTCATAAAACACCAACATTGCCTAGGTCCCCTCATCATCCTGAGAACAAGCCCTTTTAGGCTATATCTGGATGGTTGAATTTGGTTACGCATAGGAAGAGTCCCAGCCCCCTTCCTCCTCCAATGTATCAAGGAGAGATAGAATGGAAGTACCATCTGATTCTGTTGGCAGTAGTGGTAGATTGGTTTCTATTTTGGATGTTGTGAGGTATGATTCCGAGTCAAGCAATTCTAGGGATCCTGATATTGAGGAGGAGTATCAAATACAATTAGCTTTAGAGTTGAGCGCAAGGGAGGATCCTTAGGCTATTCAGATTGAAGATGTTAAGGATATCAGCTTAGGCTCCCCACCTTCTAATAATACTTTAGCAGCAGTTATAGCTTATAGAAATTGGGTGAGACTTGCTTATCTTCTTATCATTTTGGCCTTCATAGATATTTTCTTAAAATTTTGTTGTTTATGCTTCCTGCTAGCTATACTTCTTAATGCTTCCTAATACACAGATTATGGTAATGAGATAAATTTGTGTTCAGATCATACTTGGATTACTCATGAACAATGCCCTTTCCTTGTTCTGCCAATTTCCTTTTTCTTAATGAGCAATTACAAGGTAGCGAAGAAGCGTGTTGTGACAAATATTCACACGTAAAATTTAACTGATACTTCCACAATTCCACTACAATTTTCTAATCTCTTAGTTGAGGTACCTTTGAAACACATCCTTTGCCTTTTTTTAACTGTTAGATAGTAGACTAGAGAAATATCAGCCTGAGTGCAGTGATGATAATGAATAGGGACCGTAGAAAGAATATGGCAATATGGTTGGGGATTAAATTTATGCAAGCAGCTATAACATACAGAAATATGTGAGTGCACATGTAGGCGTGTTTGCTTGTTTTTGTTAGAATTTGATAAGTTTTTATCAAATTGGATGAGTAAATTATGTGTATGTTTGATAAACTGTTATTAGATTGACTGGGGTGTTCCTTAGAATGGACAGGTGCTTTCTAATTTTAGATGAGTCTGTTTCTCTGTGCATGTGTGGCTTCTGTTTGCCCGTGTTCTATTGTAATGCGGCTACATAGTTCAGTATAGAAGTTCTCTATTGGAGATTAAACTTATTTAGTATAGGATCACAAAATTCAATAGAGCATATAGTTTGCTTTCGTACACAGTCAATTTTTACCCGCTTATTCTATTGATCACAAAATTTAATAGAGCATATAGTTTACTTTCGTACACAGTCAATCCATATGGAGAGTTGCTTTCTTGATCATGGGATTTATTTTATGAATGGAGTTGTTCAGATAGTAGATATTAGATAGTGAAGGATTATGGGGAAGAACTGGGCAGTTAGAGAAGAAGAGTTATTTTATTGCACATTGTGTGTTGGTTAAAAGTCTAAAATTTCTTTTGAATGGATTGCCTTATTGAGCTGTGAACATAGTTGGGTACCCTTGATTGGAAGGGTATTTTATTTTCTTCATGCTTTATGTTTAAATTCTACTTGGTTAAATTATTTGCCTTTTGTTTGGTAGTTTAGTTAATATCCACGTAGTTAACTTTTAGTTAATGTTAACTTACTCTGTTTGTGGTTCTTGTTCCAATAGAATTTTTGTTCAACTCTTGGCTTTGAGTCTAAATGTGCTCTCCTTTTGTCAAAAAAGTTGTTCACTTGATCCTGGGGTCTTTTTTTAATTATGAACGGAATTCAGAAAAAAGGCTTGAAGGGTAGAATAATCTATATATCCAACTCTAGTGTACTGTGTGTTGGTTAAAACCAATCATTACTTCCTTCCCGAGTCCTCAATCACAGTACTCAGCTTCCAGATGGAGCCTTTTCTGTTATGAGCTCAGCTCTACGAAGATGGGGAGGTTAAGATCAAGGAGATTGGTCATAAGGTATAGGATTTCTTGTCGTAGCTATAAAGAACCTCGGAATCGAAGCAATGGTACATTCTTTCATTTTTTTCATTTTTCTTGGACTAATTTTTGTTACTATGGGGTTTCTGTTTTTAGATATGGTTTATTGTTTTCTGGATTGAAGCTATATGCTTTGTTGGCTCCGATTACATGATAGAATAATGGTGGTGTATATATAGCTGAGTGCAAAGGGTAAACAAGGAATACAATTCACACCATATTCTAACTTTCCTTATCTATCAATTATCATATTATTTAGTTTCACGAGTTTGAAATTTATTTCTTGAAAATGTTGTGGTTTGGTGTCTGTTTGAGCCCATTGGTGTGTTTGAAGTTGTTTGCCTTATTCGGACATGATTTGAATGATGGGAATTTGTGTTGTTCTCAGGGGATGAGCCTCCAGAATCGTTGTTTATGAAGGAGTTGAAGAAGCGGGGTATTAATCCCACTTCGTTGCTCGAGGAAAGTAAGAAAAGCAGCAATGCGGGTGGAGAGACAAAATGTAGGGAGGGGGATGGGGGATTTTCTCAGAGAAATGCAGTTTCTATGGATGCTGAGACAAATTTGAAGAATCAGATGGAGGAATCTAGAGTACTTGATAGTGAAGGCCTTGAGGTTGTCTTGGTTTGTTTTACCTTTTTAACACACAAGATTTATGGGAACAAGTCTAAATTGTCTGATTTCAGCCTCCTGTGTGTGCGATTTTCACTGTATTAAAACATAAGTTATTCTAGGATGATGGTACATAAGCCACCTCAGTACTCTTGGAATGTAGTTTAATGTTTCCCTTCTTATGTGTCAACATTTCTTTTAATGTTGCAATGAAAATTAGCATGATCCACATAGCCTTTCCTATTGGGAGAATGAGGATTGGGCTACATAGTTAGTTCTGGTTCTCATTTCTTGACCACATTATAGAACTATCACATTTGCAAATCAAAGTAGAATGAAGTGATTGATGACAAAGAAAGAGTGGGACCTCTTTACCTAATTTCTGTAGTACAAAGTAAAGTTTATTCTTCAAATGGTGATTAGATTACTCTTTTCTTTCTGCTTCAAGTGTATCTTACTCTCACAATATTCTACTTCTACATATGTATTTCACTTGAATTAGCTCACTATTTATATTTGATTCGATGGATGCAGTACTTTGGCTCGAGTTTCATCCATGATGGTACGGACACCCGTAGCCCTCCACTCGATTACATAGATCCCTATCAGCTTCTTGAGCAAGAGAGGATATCAAAAACAACACCTTCACTATACTGAAGGATGGTATGGATGGCCCGATGTAGATCAGCCTTTTGATGCACATATATAGGTTTTTCTGATGTTTATTCCCTTTAATCTAGCTTTATTTCTTACTTGTAAAGATGTTATGCTCCTTGTATAAACTATCAATGAAATTTGAAGTGCTCTTTTAGCATAAATCAAGTGGTTTGTAGTTTCTCTATTGCTTCATAGTTATACTCTAGTTTCTTCAAGTTTGCAGTTGTAGCACCATATTTCAATCTAACTCCCAAGCTAATCACTCTCAATTATGTATGAAAAGTATTTGTGTAGTGATTTTGACACATTTAGTTGAACGAGAGTACCAATTGCATTCTGATAGTTTATTGTTTTTAGTTTGATTTGAATCATATTAGTTTTTTTTTATGAATAATGAGATGCGTATTTTTTTCCTAATGGAATGATTAGATATGTATTGATTGCATTATTTAGGGAATATATTTCCTCTTAATTACTATAATGTTTACCTTTTTTTATCATTCTTTTCACTTAATAAAGTACTATTTGATTCATTTGAGAAATTCATACACGGATTATCATAATAAAAAATATAAGATAATATTTCATATTAGACTGACTAACAAAGTTTTAACACATGACACACATGTATCACTCGCTCATTTGAAACTGTTTATTTTTTCCTATTCGAGCTTTGGTTTAGTACTTTGAATTTGATCATAGTAATCTTAAGTTTCCAAATGAATTCCCGGTTTTTAGATTTTGTGGTTTTGTTTTATAAATGGTGTATGTAAATCTAGGAATGCTACATTATGTGTTGGACCATGTACTGGGTTCGAGTGGAGAGGTTTGAGTGGTACTTGTTGACTGGAGAGGGTTCGAGTAGTACTTGGTTCGAGTGGAGAGGGTTCGAGTAGTACTGGGTTCAAGTGGTACTGGGTTCGAGTGAAGAGGGTTCGGGTGGTGAGGGTTCGAGTGGAGAGAGTTTGGGTGGTGAGGTTCAAGTGGAGAGAGTTCAAGTCGAGATTCAAGTGGAGAGGTTTGAGTGGTACTGGGTTCGAGTAGAGAGGGTTCGAGTGGAGAGTTTCGAGTGGAGAGGGTTCGAGTAGAGAGGGTTCGAGTGGTACTAGATTCGAGTGGACTGGGTTCGAGTGCTACTAGGTTCGAGTGGACTGGGTTCGAGTGCTACTGGGTTCGAGCGGAGAGGTTCAAGTGGTACTGGGTTTGAGTGGAGAGGTTTGAGTCGAGGCATATGGTTGATGTTCGAGGGGTGGATGGTTTGAGTGGTGGCGAGGTGGATGGTTGATGGATCGAGGGGTGATTCCTCGAGGAGGATGGTTGATGGTTCCAGGACCTCGAGGGTTAATGAATCGAAGGAAAGGTCTGAGTAGACTGGGTTCGAGTGGTAATGGGTTTGAGTAAAGAGGTTCGAGTGGTACTGGGCTCGAGTGGAGAGGGTTTGAATAGAGGATTCGAATGGAAATGGTTCGAGTGGTAATGGTTTGAGTGATGAGGGTTCGAGTAGAGGTTAGAGTGAAGAGGTTTGAGTCGAGGGGTGATGCCTTGAGGGGAATGGTTAATGGTTCCAAGGCCTTGAGCTATTAATGAATCGAGTGGAGATGTCTCGAATCAACACCCCTTAGGATGGATGGTTGATGTTCAAAGGGTGGATGGTTCTAGTGGTAGGGACGCCTCGAGGTGAATGGTTGATGTTCGAAAGGTGGATGGTTCAAGTGGTGGCGTGGTGGATGTTCAAGATCTGATGGTTCGAGGGTTGATGGTTCCAAGAATGGATGGTTGGTGTTCGAGGGATAGGTGGTTTGAATGGTGGTGTCATGGATGGTTCGAGCGGTATATGCCTCGAGTGGGCCATGGTTCGAGAGCTAATGTGGATGGTTCTACGCTCTCAGTGGTATATTCTCTCGAGGGGGGGTGTACCCTCGAGGGCTGGTGTACTCTAGAGGGGTGGATGTGTGACCTCTCGAGGGGTGGTGTACCCTCGAGGGCTGGTATACCTCTCTCGAGACGTTGATGGCGTACCCTCGAGGGGTGGAAGGTGTACTCTCTCCAGTGGTATATGGTTTACCCTCTTGAGAGGTAGATGGTGTACCCTCGAAGGGTGGTTGACAAACTTCTTGAGGGGTTAATAATACTCTCTACAGTGGTGTATTGTATACCCCTCTCGAGGGGTGGATAGTACCATCAACCATCAACCATCAACCATCCTCGAGGGGTGGATAGTACCATAATACTCTCTTCATTAACCCTCGAGGTCCTGGTACCATCAACCATCCTCCTCGTGGCATCACCCCTCGATCCATTAACCATCTGCCTCGCCACCACTCAAACCATCTACCCCTCGAACATCAACCATCCACCTTGACTCAAACCTCTCCACTCAAACCCTGTACCACTCGAACCTCTCCGCTCGAACCCAATACCACTCGAACCCTCTCTACTCAAACCCAATACCACTCGAACCCTCTCTACTCGAACCCAGTACCACTCGAACCCACTCCACTCGAACCCAGTACCACTTGAACCCTCTCCACTCAAAACTCTCTACCCAAACCCTCTCTACTCGAACCCAGTACCACTCGAACCTCTCCACTTGAATCTCAACTCGAACTCTCTCCACTCGAACCTCACCACCCGAACTCTCTCCACTTGAACCTCACCACCCAAATCATCTTCACTCGAACCCTCTCTACTTGAACCCAGTACCACTAAACCTTCTCTACTCGAACCCTCTCCACTCGAACCCTCTCCACTCGAACCCTCTCCACTCGAACCCTCTCCACTCGAACCCTCTCCACTCGAACCCTCTCCACTCGAACCCTCTCCACTCGAACCCTCTCTACTCGAACCCAGTACCACTTGAACCTCTCCACACGAATCTTGACTCGAACTCTCTCCACTCGAACCCTCACCACCCAAGCTCTCTCCACTCAAACCCTCACTACCCGAACCCTCTTCACTCGAACCCAGTACCACTCGAACCCTCACTACCCGAACCCTCTTCACTCGAACCCAGTACCACTCGAACCCTCACTACCCAAACCCTCTTCACTCGAACCCAGTACCACTCAAACCCAGTACTACTCGAACCCTCTCCACTCGAATCCATTACTACTCGAACTCTCTCCAGTTGAACCGAGTACCACTCGAACTTCTCCACTCGAACCCTCTCCACTCAAACCCAGTACCACTTGAAAACCAGTACCACCCGAACCCTATCAAATTCATAATGTCCTGATATAACCTACCTGTTACGGCAGCAGCGACGATGGTTCGATGGTTGTGGGTAAGGTTATAATTGTCCACCCAAATTTAGCTTTTGGTCTGATGGCATTATTGTCATTTTAAGGTGGGTCAACAGTTGGAAAAACATGGTCAACACCGAAAAGTCTACTAGAGGATTATATTGGCACTTTCATTAATTAGGTAGTTTTTTTTCTAACTTTCAAACGATTGAAGGCTATATCGGCAATTTCACAAGTATATAAGATTATATTGGTATATAGACAATAATTATCCAAAAAAAAATATAGACAATGATTGTGACAAAAACTTGTCTGCATTTATGCCACCCAATTCATTGTTTAGTTCACATATACACACAGTTCCTTATTTTTTCACAAGTTCAACGTTTCTTTTTTATATTTTACTTACTTCATGTACTTACAATATATTATTTCCTAAAAAGTTATAAAAATAAAAAAATTATCTTATTGATTATTTAACAAATTCCAACAAAATCTATTATTTATTTTACAATTTAGATAGTTATTTTAAGATGAATATACTTATAACTTATTGATTTATTTCAATTCAAATGTGACATGTAAATATTATATATTTATTAAATTAAATATTTTTAATCAAGAACACCTCGCGTTGCGTGGTGGGACTCCCGCTGGTAAAGAAATAAAGAGGGGAGCTCTTATGCAGAGTCAAAAGGATTTGTTGATATATAAGATCACTGTTCCAGCAATTAGATAGTGATATACATATATAAGAATGAGTTAAATAATGAAATATACTGGAGCCCTCGACCCAAGCACTGGAGCCCTCGAGCACTCGAGCCCTTGATCACTAGAGCCCTCGAGCACTGGAGCCCTCGAGCACTGGAACCCTCAAGCACTGGAGCCCTCGATCACTGGAGCACTCGATCACTGGAGCCCTCGAGCACTGGAGCCCTCGACCACTGGAGCACTGGAGCCTTCGAGCACTGGAGCCCTCGACCACTGGAGCACTCGAGCACTGGAGTTTCTCACTCGAGCCCTCGAGCACCCTAGCCCTCGAGCCCTTATCCCATCGAGCTGTGGAGCCCTCGATCACGGTGATACTCAAACACTCAAGATCTCGAGCCCTCGAGCATAGGAGGCATCGAGCCCTGGATCCCTCGAACACTCAAACTCTCGAGCCCTGCCGCCTTAGAGCCATTAGGCACTAGAACCAACGAGCACTTAGGCACTCGAACCTCAAATCATCGAGCCTCAACCTCTCGAGACCTCGAGCCACCAAGTATTACTTCCTCTCCTCCTGAACCACTAGTCCACTAGTATTAGACCTTTCTTTTGAGGGCAACGAGGTTGCCTTATCAATGTAATATTTCCAAAACATCATTGTACATCTTTTGGTTCTAAATAGGTTTGGGGAACCTAATAAATATTCCCCAAATTTTTTTTAAAAAAATCATGTAATATATTGGTGCATCAGCATAGAGCAAGTTGCATTATTGGATGCTAACCTTTATGTTGTTTATAACATCTACAGATAATATCAAGAATTTAACGTTAAGATTAAAATTCGAAGCACCAAATATTCTTGCTAACCTCTGGAAAATATCGATAACTTTCAAGTTTGTGACATCAATAAGAAGAACAGAAAACTACAGTATCTCAACTTTGCCCTCCAAGTCAAGCACAAGAAAGAAATCATGCTCCTGGAGAGGCTTCAAATTCTCCAAAACCGACACATCCAACTCGATCTCGGAACTGAAATCGTGATTGGACCTGTCGCTACTGGAAAATAAGTATGATGATATCCAAACCCGCAATTGGGCTAACAGTACCTTGGGTCGAAAGTGCCTTGGGTCGAGAGTGCCTTGGGCTGAGGGCACTTCATGGTCGCGTCAGCACAATAAATCTCTTTAATAGAGAGGCGTACATCAAGGCATATAATCCGGAGATACGTTATTCCCTTATACAGTATAAATAGACAAGTACGCACTTACTAGAGGGGGGCATTTTGAACATGTTTACTAAGACACTTACTGACTTAAGCATCGGAGAGTTTACCCCTGGAACCTGCCGGAGATTTTTGTATGCATATTATCACCGAGGGACTTGACGTTAAGACTCGACCAGTTTCCAGACACATCAATTGGCACACCCAGTGGGACGGATTCAGTCACGTTTGAGTTCCTTAGTTTATGTCCACCTTCACGAATACTCGGAGGAGTGAGAGGTTAAAGTTGAAAGGAACTGGTGCTACCGAAGAAGTACAATCACCTTATCAAGGAAGAAGATGAAGAATGAATAACCCCCAGCATCACAGGAAGTGGAGGGAGGAGCGGCGCAGGTTTCAGTTAGAGAGCTGGGAGGAGTGCAATGCTCCATTGGATAAATCCCAGTGATACCTGAGGGCCCTCGAGATGTAGCGGGACCCTTGGGGCCTACTCTGAGTAATATAGGTCAAGAAATAAGGCTGGCAAATCCTACGCCAGATGTGTACGTCGGGGAATATGATGAGAGAGATGGTCGTTTCACGGAGATCTCCGGCGAGTCACAGATGGAAGCTTATGAACAAGCCTTACGAGCGAATCGGGCAACATGTGTGAATACCTCGCAATCCAACTTAGCCAAGGAAGTTCATATGTTAGTGGATGCGGGATATCAGGCCATGCCTACTTTAGCCACAATATCCCACTCTTGAGGCATGAGAGCTCTGATCATCCCTTCGATGGTTATGGAAGGCCCGGCAAGTAGCGTCACTCAGCCTATGATAGCATTTTCTGACTTTGGATATCCTCGACAGGGGTACCAGGCACGACCTCAACCTTCCTTCCCTGAACCCCTTGGGTTGGCACATTCCGGACCTCCTCTTATTCTGACAACCTTGATGGGAGGATATCCCAGAGCTGATCAGCCTCCGTTCCCCAAACCCCTGGTGATAGCACATTCTAGACCCCCTGTAGTTCCAGTAACCTTAATGGGAGAATATCCCAGAGTCGAGATGGGGTATGGGTCTCAAGGGGTATGGAAGCATAGGGATGCCGAACCCGTCAGTAAGTTATAGTTTGTACGACCCTTATGGGTTATATGGTGGAAGTTCAGGGATCATGATGGCCTAGGAAAATTCTAGGCAGTTAATTCAACCCCCTCAACATCAGATGGCTCACGGAGACCCCCATAGAGGATTACTAAACCCTGGAGAGCAAGGAGAAGATATTGGAGATGCCCTCAAAAGAGAGTTAGACAGGCTGATAGGGCCACTTGGCCAGGTTGCAGGATCCCAATTTTCATCACTGATAACCTTAGAGTGATGGCCTGCAGATACCAAGCCTCCGAAAAGGCTCCCGACATATAGTGGAGAGTTTGATCCCAGGGAGTTCATAAAGACATTCCTTGGTCTAATGAATTCAAGGGCTTTTGACGAAAAACTGACTTGCAAACTGGTGGGGAATTATCTCCGAGGAAAGGATAAAGAGTGGTATAACAAGTTGCTAAAGGGGTCTTTGCACTTCTACAGAGATTTTAGCGCGGCATTGTTAAGTTAATATGCCCAAGAGAAGAAGTTTACCAAAACCTTGCAGGAGTTATACCAGACGATACAAAACCCAGTAGAATCAACAGAAGCCTTCTACCATTGCTATGTAGATAAAAGCTTAGGGGTGGTGGGGACCATGGAAAATGAAGTAATATAAGGATACCTACTCGGGATGAGAGATATAGAGCTATACAAGAAACTAAGTAATAATGTCCCTCGAACCCTACAGAAGCTTAAGGACATAATCGAGCAGCACTCAAACGTTGAAGAAGCCAGTAAGAGGGAAAAAAGTATGATCCATAGGACAAGAATAAATAATGATCATCGAGGGAAGAAGACAGCAGAGGCGCCCAGGCCTAACTTCGAGAAGTATACTCCCGATAGTAGGCCTCCAGCGCATATCCTAATTATTTACATATGGGAATTTAGACAACCACAACCCTTGTCAAACGCGCCTGCCGCAGTAGCACGACGAAGGGCTATGAACTTATTTTGCGACTTTCACAAGTATTATGGCCATGATACGAATAATTGCATCCATTTGAAAGGGGTGATAGAAAGGAATGAAAGAGAAGGGTGGCTTCAGGCCCGTACCTAGACGAGGAAGTTAAGGGGAAATCCCTTAGCCTCGGAGGGACCGTCCACCATACATGAGATATCCTTGGAATAATGGGGGTAGAGGAGATGGAAGACAGCATGGACAAGAACGCCGAGGCAGATATTAGGTAAGAAGGGATGAAGGTCCGCGGGAACAACCCGCTGGAAACCATGACAATAAGAACAGGGAAAATCTGCCTATTCTGAAAGTGATTAACATGATAAGTGGGATAACAGGAGAGAGGTCTTTAAACTCAGTCATGAAGGCTGATTCTCAAAGGGCTCCTATAGAAGAGCCGAACCACAAAAGATTTTGGCCGAACGAGACAATCACATTCTCATAAGCGGACGCTGTCCCAAACCAAACCCCGCATGCGAATCCGATGGTGGTAGCGGCGGTAATTGGAATAACCTTAGTAAAAAGGGTCTTTATTGATGATGGAAGTGGGGTCAAGATAGTGTTCGCTAAAGTTTTTGATCAGTTAGATATTAGAAGAAATAGTTTGAAAAAGTCAGCTACCCCCCTCTCAAGATTTATGGGAAACCCAATATATCCCATAAGAGAAGTCACCTTGCCAGTATGGATATCTGAAGGGGATAAGGGGGTGAAGATCGAATACACCTTCGCAGTAGTTGATGCTTATTCTCCGTACAATGTAATTTTGGGAAAGCCTTGGATGTGCCAGGATTGAGCAGTGTGGTCCACGTATCATCTAATGATGAAGTTTCCAATGAGTAGAGGAATAGCTTCCATCCGAGGGGATTAGGTTGTGCTAAGAGTTGTAACCTCACAGTAGTAAGAGAAGCAAGGAGGGTGAGAGATGTAGCTTCAATACATGGAGGAGTCAGCCTTTTTGAAACTGAGAAAATGCTAATCATGGAAAAGGGAGTAGTGGCTGCGGTGAAACTTACCCCTGGGGATGTGAAGGAGAAGCTGAGAAAGTTAATGGAGAAATACGAAGATGTGTTTTTGTGGGATATCTCACATCTTACAGTTCCCCATGAATTAGCAGTCCATAGGTTAAGCATTGACTCGGGGAGTAGGCGTGTTAAACAAAAAAAAGAATATTCGCGCCAGATAGGGAAGAAGCCATCAATGTTGATGTAGACAAATTGCTGAAGGCTGATGTAATCGAGGAAGTACTTTACCCGGAATGGCTAGCCAATTCGGTTATGGTTCCAAAGCTTGATGGTACTTGGTGAATGTGTATAAATTTTACGGATTTGAACAAATGCTGCCCAAAGGATAGTTACCCCTTACCCCCCAGGGTATCAAGCATTAGCCTTCTTCGATGCCCACAAGGATTATCACCAGATATGATGGCTGATGAGGACAAGGAAAAGACTTCATTTATCACAGATGTAGGCACGTACTATTACAAGAAGATGCCTTTTGGCTTGAAAAATCCAGGGGAAACATACCAGAGGCTATTGGACAAGTTTTTCTGAAAGAATATTGGTAGGAACGTTGAGATATATGTGGACAATATGGTGGTAAAGAGCATGAGTTCTGAGGAATTCTTGATGGATCTGAAGGAGCTTTTCGAGATACTCAGGAGTGCAAACCTAAAGCTGAACCCTGCTAAATGTATCATAGGAGTGGGGACTGGAAAATTCCTGGGGTTCATGGTACCGAAGAGGGGAATCGACGTTAACCAGGAGAAGGTCGAGGCCCTGATAAGGACGAAGAGCCCCTAGAACATGAAGGACGTACATAACATCACTAGATGTATGGAAGCTTTGAGCAGGTTTTTGCCGAAGGTGGCTAAGAAATAGTTTCTTTTTTTACGTGCTCCAAAAAGAAAAGAAGTTTGAATGGACCGATAGGTGTTAATAGGATTTTCAACAACTTAAGCAACATGTTTGAAGGTTACCAACGCTAATGAAACCTGAGAAATGGGAGGTCCTATTCCTGTATATCTCTACTTCATCCCTAACTATTAGTGTGGTACTTGTGAAATAAAAAGTTAAAGTGCAAAATCCTATATACTTTGTGAGTCTAGCCCTACAGAGACCAGAGACAAAATACACCGCCCTCGAGAAATTCATACTAGCTCTGGTACAAGTCGCTCGAAGACTGCGACCTTATTTTCAAGGACAACTGATCATCTTACTCACTAACTATCCCCTCAAGAAAGTCCTCTTGAAACCCAAGGCATTAGGGAGGATGATGAAGCGGGCAGTAGAGTTAGGAACACATGACATACAATTTCGGCCACATGCAGGGATTAAAGGTCAAGTTCTAGCGAACTTTGCTGTCGAAAGAACTACGACTATTGAGCCTATTGAAACGGAGGAATAGAAGATAGTCGTGAAGGGATCTCGAAGGAAAGAAGTATGAAGGTTATATGTTGATGGTTCCTCACATATAGAAGGAAGTGGGGTAGGGGTCTTACTCACTAGCCCTGATGGAAAAGACTGCCCGTACACACTGCACTTTACCTTCAAACCAACAAATAATGAGGCTGAATATGAAGCCCTGATCACTAGTTTGAGTTTAGCCGTAGAATAGAATGCAGTTACAATAGTTTCTTTAATTCCTTTTCTACTCTTGCTACTTCTTCTTGTATCCTCGTTACTTCTTCCGCCTTGATACCAATAGCACGTTGAAGATCCTTTCTTTGTTCCTCCTCGGGATAGTCATTAGTATTTATTTCCAAAGTGGATCGACGACCAAGGGGATGGGTCCACTTCCTTGCAGATCTCTCATAGGGGTGCCTCGAAGAACTACCGCCCCTAGCTACTTCTTCTGTTTCTAAATTCGCGGAGCGCCTTCGATTCTTAGGAGAAGGAATATGTAGTTTCTTTATCCATTAGAGGATAGTAGTGTAAGATTCTTTCTGCTTAAAAGTTCTTCGAGTCTCCACTTCATTTTTTATGAGCCAGTGGTAGGAAGCGTTCAGAAGAAATTTGGGTAAAATCTTGTCTAAGATAACTTTGGGATTAGGCACCCCATGAAATAAGTTATGAGCATGAAGGTTTCAATAGCAAAGATGAGCTTTTTTCTCCTACTTGATGTTCTGTCAGCAATCTTGAGTTTTCACCTAAAAGAGATTCTACTACTGAAGGTTCATCACTGATAGAAGTACCGAACTTAGAGAGCACCTCATTTAGCCTCAAGATCTCAGTTTGTGTGACCTCATAACACTGCACAATGTCACCCAATTGAGCCATATGCACATCAGCCTGGCTCCAAGTAGCTATAAGATGATTCTCGAATATATGAAACCTTTCAGTATCTGAAAGACACCTTTTACGGGAACCAAATTTGTGGATTATTCAATGAATGTCTACTTCACAGTTAGCCCCTGGGGGGTCAGTATCGTCAACAACCTTGAGAGGGAAGCACCCTTGAATCATCTACAGTCATGGTCCTTCAAGCATGCTACGAAAATCGGGTGTTTTCCACTTTCCCAAGATTTCAAGTCCGCCTTAGCAAGATCAAGCTCCTTTTGGAAGGATCTCGCGGCTGAATTCATATTGAAGATATTGTCTTAAAGGCCAACTATAAAGGGGAGGGTCTTATTATGCCACGGCTCTAGTTCCTCGGAGCTTTTCTCCAAGGCCATCACAACATGGGCTAAGTATCTTCTAGCATTTTTTTACCTCGACTTTAGCTTTTAGGAAACTTTCACGGGTGGATTGAAGTTCCTATTGCAATGCGTTGAACTATGAGAATGAAAATTTTAGAGAAACACATCAATAAGGGAAATGAAATGTTCATATAAAAGACCAAAATCAATTACATAGGGGCCCAAAGGGGCAAAATTATACATTGGTCCCTACTACAGTATCCCCTAGTAGATAATCTTGAGCTGTTGCGGCCTCCTCCTCTACATCCTTATCTTCTTCATCTGGATCAGGTAAGGTGCTAATATCATCCAGATTGATGTACTTCCCCGAACCCCTCATAAGATCCATCGTGGATAAGCTCATTCGACCCTCGTTCACAACACTTTCCCACTTTCAGTTTATCGTCTCGAGCCCTTCGGACTTAGCCTCTTCCTTCAATGCTTTGACATTGTCCTCAGATAGGAACGATCCCATCTTAGGAAGAATCACTTAATCCACTAAGTTGGATCTCCCAACGCCCTGGGAAACATTCAGAAGGTCCGCAAAGAGGTCGAAGAGCTCCGGGCTTCGAAGAAATTTATCTTTGAAGGCCTCCAACATGGCCATTTGAGCCTCTGTATATCATGCTTGGTTGGCATCCTTGACAGCTGAGTTCTTTTCAAATGTTAGGCACTCTTAAGCGCTCTTGAGTTCAGAAACTCTTTGCTGGGAAGCCTCAAGCTCTAGCTATAATAGGTATCTACCTATTCTTGTCTTCATGAAAGATAATTCAGAACCTAAGTTCTAAATGAAGGAAGATAGGGAAGCGGCGATGGTACACCTCACACCATCCAACTCATTGATAACCTGAAAAAAGGTAGCGGGAATGAGAAAACAAATAACACACATAATCATTCTCAAAATAATTTTGATAAAAGAACTTACCATGGAATCTTTAACAAAAGAACCAAGTGCAGTGGTCCCTAAGGCTGAGAGGCTTAACGAGGATGCCAAACCATAGCTAGCGGAATCAAGCTCCTCATTAGAGGCTTCAGGAGCAGACCTCTCATGAGAAATTTTTGACGACCCTCCCTAACGGAAAAATCGTCCTTGGATTTTTGGTTCAACGATGTGTGGGAGGTCATCGCCGCCTATCAAAGTTAATACTTTTAAGCCCTAAATGCTTCCTATCTACAATAAAGTAAATAATGGCAAGTCGAGGTCGTCCACGAGAAGAGGGATCTTTTCAAGTGTTTAAACATATATAGGAGATGGCATACTAGACATTTACATACATAGATATATATATATATATACATAGATATATATATAAGCATGTAAAAAATGGAAGTTTTGGTTGGTTTGATCCTAAATTATGAAATTGAAATCCAACAACTAGCAACGCAAGAGGACGATGCTAATCATGCAAAACAACTAAAGATACAATGTAAATGATAATTAACGGAGCCTTGGGGGCAATCGATTTCCACTTCCAAACTTCATATAGCTCATTGATTCATTCGCTCACTCAATTACATTTATTATCTATGGGGAATGTATCATTTCTCATTCAAAGATCAACATTTGTTCCTCCATAAGAGTAGTTTGCAAAGACAAACAATGACCATTTGTAAACCTCATTGATGATCACCCTATACAAACAACGACCATAGGGGTATTTCATCAATGGCATTTCACCCAAAGGACCATAGGTTTGATAATAACAAGCATTCTACCAAAGACATAGTCATTGAACCAAACAAAGCATTCATTAGATTAAACTAAAAACAAACAACATTCAAGTTTCAGCCTTTCTTTGCATCTATATGACAAATATGAGAACAACCCACATTAACATACTCATCTAGCAAGGATTACCACACATTATACACAAAAAGTTCTAAATCCATGCTCTTGGATTTCCATATCAAATGAGTTAAGAAATTTGCAACTTTCCTAACATCCTAACATTTCAATCTTATAAACATTTCATATACTCAAACAACCCATGGTATAAATGAGATAAAACACAACATTAATGGCATAATAAATTCTCTCCAATAAATGTTCATAAATGAACAAACATATAATCTTGCTACATAAGCTTGGAAGTTTCAATCATTTGCTCCCAAGAATTAGATTAGCTACAAGAGTTCATACTAATCAATGCTAAACAACCAAACATAATACAAGAGAATTCAAAGATGAAAATGGAATAAACTAGGGTTAAAAACAGTACCAAAAATGCAGAAGATGAAGAATAATGAATGAGAGGAAAGAGAGTGCTATTTATAGTACAAAGAGGATAAGGTGAAATTTGGCCACCCGTTGGTCGCGACCCGTGACAGGCTCATCGTGACCCACGATGGTCTCGCGACGAGGCCATCGCGACTCGCGACGGGTGCTAGAATTTTTTCTTTGTATCATTTTCTTCTTCTTGTGGTGTACAATCACTTTCGTAGCAAGTCCTCTTATTTTTCAAGTCTTCAATGTCTCCAAAAATGGTCTTCAATGGCCTCCGGTTTTCATGTCTTCGAAGCAAGTTTTCAAAAGTCTTCAAAAATGTGATATTCAATGTCCTCCGGTCTTCATTGCCTCTGTGTGCTTCTCTTGCCATGCAAAATCCACTTATAAGAGGTAAAAGAGCGTAAAGTTGCTCTTCCTAAGATAATTTCAAGGTAAAACACAAGCTCTCGATAATAAAGGAGAACAAAAGTGACCCAAAACAGTACTAAATTATGCATATAAAATGGACACATCAAGCCTCCCCACATCAAGCATCAAACCTTACTCGCCCTTGAGTAAGAAAAAAGATCCAAGCATACAAAGGAAACTACTAATCCCCCAAGTCAATACCTCACAAAACTCTAAATATCACACATCCCAATGTTAAAGTCAAATGAGAAGTTTCCCACAACCCCTATTCCTAAATCTACCCAAACCATATCAACCCATCAATTCATTGATATCCCCAAAACATCTCCAAATCCCGAATTGATAATCCCAAATCCAATGATAAAAGGTGAAGCTAAAGGTATGTATAAGGTTCAAAACACATGCTTTACTTTATATCAATATATCAACCTAAAAGTGAAGCATATTAATGATTAAGAATTTCATAACTTACTCCGTCTTCTCCCGCTAAATTTTCCACTCCCAAAAGGTCCTCAAAATGTCAAGCTACCTGACTCCAACGCCGGCAAATGAGTAGACACTTAACGTTTTTCAATTTCTCTCATTTTCTCTCATTTTGCCTAGGAGCCCTTTCGGGTTTTCATCCTAACCACACATCATGTTTCTTTGGCTCACATCTCACATTTTTCCGCACATTTAGCCTCTCATTTTTTCCTAGGTCGCCCTTTCAGGTTTTTGACCTATCCGGGCCCCCAATGTTGCCTAAGTTGCCCTCTCAGGTTTTCAACTTAGCGGGATTCTTCTTTTTTCATTTTTTTTTCACGTGTCTCCAATCCAAAAAGTAGAAAATTTATTTCCAAATGTTAAGGCTAAGAAAAGTATCAAAACCAACATTATCCAAGTACATCAAAAGAAAAACATCCCAAAATAAAAGGGAGAAAATATCTAAAACAAAATACAAGAGTTATGCAAAAGTGTCTCCAACCCTAATCACCTCAAAATAGTAGATACCCCTCCCCATACTTAGAACACTACATTTCCCTCAATATAGACAATAGGGTAAAAACGTACAAAGCGTAGTATGGAAAGGGTAAAGATGTGGTGCTTACAAAATCAATAATGTGATGAAGAAGGGCCACCGCCAAAGTAGCGCTGCTGATACTGTGCTAGCCACTCTGTGCAGCTCTGTCTCCTTGCTCTCTACCTCTCCACTCCCGGATTGGGGCCTGAAACACCGCCTGACAGGGACTGTAACTCATGGACGCAAGCTGACAAGTGGTCAATCACCTCGTCCATATCAATCAAAGTCTGGGAGACAAATACATTGTGCTCCAATATCATGTTGTCCTGTCGGTGGAATCCATCATGCATACTCTTCATCATCTGGTCATAGAAGTCCAGTGGAGGCTGGGAATAGTGAGGTGGAGCATCGTCCTCCTGCATGGGCTCTGTCTCTAGTGGAGGCTGCGTGGAGTGTTGCTGCTGGTGTCGTTCATAGGGAGGTGGAGTGCTATCATCATGCTAGACATAAGCTGGGCCGAGGTCACAGAGCTCGCACTGGAAATCATCTCTACATGAGGAGTCTGGTGAAATTTCCAAATCTCCCAGTGGTGTGTCAAATTCTAACTTCGTCTTGCTCTGCTGAGGAAGTGCCATGAATGTGACCTTCCTCGCACCATACAACCAATGGAAGAGCCCCATGGTCCATGTGACACTGAGCATCTCAAATCTAACTAGCCTCTCAACAGTGATAAGATAGGACGTCTGCCTCCCTAAGCGTGGAAAGTCAGCTGGAGGGACCAATCCCAAGTACTCTGCTAAAAGGCATATCATGCCTCCAACCATGATCTTCCCCTTGGGTTTTCCTGCCACCTCCACGATTCTCTTCATCCAAAATTCTACCCACAGCCCATATCCTGGCCCCTCACTCATTAAGGGCCATAGAGAGTGAATGTCATTGTCTGGCACATTCGTTGGCTCCTCGAAGCAAAGTACTGTGCCAGCCAAGAGTTGGTGCACAAACGGAGTGCTGGGTGGATAATAGCACTACTCTTATCGTGGGAGTTCTTCAGCCTCATATTGATAACATTCCAAAAATGTATGTCATCCTCTATTTATTGCTCCTGGGCATGTGGGTCCAGCCTAGTCCGTATCTCGGCGGTGTCAAATCCAAAGGCATCTTCAATCTTCGAGATGGTCAATTTCCTAGATATATCATCTAAGTGAAAAGAAATGTACCTCTCATAGGGTTGATCACCCCTCATACTGCTCATATGAATCGTGGACAAGAACTCCAATGTGTTCCTCCGGTAAGAGGGAACGCTCCTACTCATAAACCCTTCCATTCCCCCTTTTGCGAGGAGGCATCTCATAGGCTAAGTGAGGCTGAGGGCATCTAATGTGGGCACATCGACAAAGCTAGTCTCCTTGAGTTGGTGCTTCTCTAGGGCCTCCCACCTCTCCACATAGGACCCGGTGATCCGGGTCAAACCCACGTACCTATCTGTAGGGGGAGGTACAAGGCTCGATTCCGGAGCCAATGAAGGAGCTGGAGGTGGAGCAGCGGTGTGCCCGCCTCATAGGGGAGCCCTAGGTCTCTTCGTGGGGGCCATATCTAACAATCACAGCAAATAAGTCAAACGCACAGGAATATATGTATATGAAATATTGCAAATTCATACTCAATTTTAAACTAGTTCATCATCACAAACCAAACCAAAATCAAGTCAACTAGTTCAAGTTCTAAACACAATTGTATATACAATCCATACTATGTCCAACAAGCCCATATTCTCAAGTCCATGAAGTTCTCACATAATTGAAATCAATATGCTATATCTCAAAACCACAGTAGTACCCAACTAGCCTACAATAGTATATTCACAATGTCAACATTCACGACCCATGGCAGAACTACCCTAAGCAAAACAACATCGCAAAGCACAACAACAGTTTTTTTCCAAACAACCATGTTGAATAAAGGGCCAACATGCCTCCTACCTAGCATAAGTCACAATTTGTTTGCAGTCACAGCAACACAAATGCATACAATTCCAACTTAAACAAGCACAACACAATCCAAACCGCAACCACAAAATATGCAGACAATACCCGACAAATTGAATTACATGCACAATTTATTCACCAAAATCAACCACCATCCAACAATTCAATTTCCTAAGGCATCACATATAATCTACACAATATCCATAAACAAAAATAGAGTAGACATTCTTCATCACAATTCAAGCTCAATAAAGTGAAGAAATGTACCACCAAGATGCGTAGGAAGAACAAAAGAGAAAGCCCACAATCAATTCGAAATTGAATTGCTCAAAGTGACAAAACCCCCAAATTCTAGGGTTTGTGTTCTTCAATGAATTTTTTTGTTTTTGATTTGTGGGTGGAGGTTGGGGAGAAAAGGTGTGGTATGGAGTGGTGGTTATGAGTGGTGGAGTGGTGGTGGCAAGAGGAAGCGGCGGCAGTGGTGGCAAGCAGCAGCGGTGAGCAGTGGTGGCGAGCGGCGGCGCTTGTGGAAAAGATGAAAGAGTAGTGGTAGAAGATGAAAGATTGTGGATGTGTTAGTGGAAAATGGGTTTAGCCCATCTTTTTAATACAGATTTTTATAACCGTCGTGACTCGCGTCGTGTTCACCGCGACTCGTGACAGGTGGTCTCGAGGGGTATCAGGTTTGGCAAGGCTCGAGGATGAACGATCATACCTTGAGAGCTTGAGGCTTCGAGGTCTCGAGAGGCTAGTCTCGAGAGCTAGCCTTGAGAGAATGATTGACTTCATGTTCGGCTCGAGTCGAGGCCTTGCTACCTCAAGGTCTCGAGGGGGTATGTCTCGAAGAGGTGGTCTCGAGAGGGTGGTCTCGAGAGGTTAGTGGCTTCGAGGTCTCGAGGGTTTAGTGGAGAAATGGTCTCGAGGGGTGGCTTCGAGGTCTCAAATGGGTTGGTGTCTCAAGGTGGTCCCTCGAGGGAGGAATGATGAGACTGGATTCGAGGGATAGTGGCCTCGAGTTCTCGAGGCCTTGTGGCCTTGAGGGACTAGATTCGAGGGATAGTGGCCTCGAGGTCTCGAGGGCTTGTAGCCTTGAGGGACTGGATTTGAGGGCTAGTGGCCTCGAGGTCTTGAGGGCTTGTGGCCAAGAGGTGTCGAGAGATTTTGGCCTCGAGGTCTTGAGGGTTTGTGGCCTCGAGGTCTCGAGGGCTTATGGTCTCGAGGGAATGATGGACTTAAGGTTCAGCTCGAGGGTTCAGGTTTTCAAGGTCTCAAAGGGGTGGTGATGTCTCGAAGGGGTTGGCTCGAGTCGAGGTTTTGCTACCTCGAGGGCTCGAGGGGGTACACTTCAAGGGCTCTTGACGAGGCCTTCGTGAGGCCATCGCGGCTTGCGAAAAGGGGAGTCCGAGACTTCCATTTCAATATAAGATTTATGAGCCCATTGCAACTCGCGATGATATGGTTGCGACTCACGACGAGGCCTCGCGAGGTCATCGCAACTCACGTAAAGTGGTATCTGAGGGCTAAAATATTTTCCAAAATTACTAAGCCCGTCGCGATGATGTGGTCGTGACTCGTGACAAGGCCTCGCTAGGTCATCTTAACTCGCGGAAAGTGGCATCCGAGGGCTGAAATTTCACCCAAAAATTTGGAGCTCATCGCAACTCGCGACGATGTGGTCACGACTCGTGACGAGGCCTCGCGAGGTCATCGCGACTCGCGGAAAGTGGTATCCGAGGGCTGAAATTTCACCCAAACTTACTAAGCCCATCGCGACTCGCGATGAGGTCTTGCGAGGTCATCGTGACTCGCAGAAAGTGGCATTTGTGGGCTGAAATTTTACCCAAACTTACTGAGCCCATCGCGACTCACGACGATGTGGTCGTGACTCGTGATGGGTACTAACTAGTACTTAGAAAAAAATTTCGGATTCCTTCTTTCGCCCAAGTCTTTCTTTCTTTACTCCAAGCATTTCCCCCTTCAAAAGTCAAGTGCCTATGCTTTCAAAATTGCTACAAAATCATGGAGAAAGCAACCCGTGAAAAGTATAAAGCAAAACAATGAAGCTTAATGATAAAAATTCAAAACCAAACAACATCAACAGAAAGTCACGAATGACAATCCGGATGATCAAAACCAAGTTTATTTAACATCGTCGACACGACTTACTCCCCTCCTTGGAGCTTACTCACAAAATAAATCGGGATGATCGGTCCCTTTTCTTCGGTCAGGGTCCAAATAATCGGGATTTGCATTGTCCCCCAACAAAACCTCCTTCAAGTAGCTTAGGGTTTCTTCATGTTCCCTTAACATCTCCAACAACTTACCTTTTTGTTCCATAGTGATCTCAAGCAAGTAAGCATTCAGGGGTAGCTCTCCTTCTCCAAGGGATAAACATTTGAGAGATTTCGGTGGTGGTTTGCACTCTTCCACCCAAGTCTTCTTAAGAGAAGGAGGGGAAAAACCTTTACTCGCTTACCCGCGGATACACGAAAAGGGTTGGATGTTGCGTCCCTAAGAGTGCATTCGTTATTGATTTCCTTCAAGTTAGTACTAACAATATTTGAAATCAAATTATCACTCACAACATTATCTATGGAAACATTTAAGGTACTGCCATTTCTGGGCTCAATTTCATCTTGCCCTTTATCAACAATAACATGAACAGTTTGGCAAGAATGATATCTACTAGGGTGATCAATAGAATTGTTAGTGTCAAATTCTACCCTCTGCCCCTTAAATTCTATGGTTAATTTTCCTCTATGAACATCAATTATGGTTCTTGAAGTCTTTAGAAATGGCCTTCCCAAAAGGATAGGTTTAGAGCTACTGTCACCTCCCATCTCAAGAACATAAAAGTCAGCGGGGAATGTTAAGAAATCCACTTTCACCAACACATCCTTCACAATACCTTTCGGGTATATGCTAGAGTGATCGGCTAGTTGGATAACAACCCCTGTTTTGTGCAAAGTGTTGAGATTTAGACTTTCATACAAGGAATATGGGATCACATTGATTGAAGCTTCTAAGTATAACATGGCCTTGTTAACACATTTGCCTCCTATCTCACAAGGGATTGCAAACATTCCCAAATCATCACATTTAGAGGGTATCTCAGTATCAAACACGTCGGAGACGTATTCATTCTGCACACTCTTTTTCTTACTCTTCAATTGTTGTTTCCTATTGATGGTACACAGTTCTTTAAGAAATTTAGCATACCTAGGAACTTGATTTAGAGCAGTTAAGAGTGGGATATTTACCTCGCATCTACGAAAGACTTCGTAGATGTCCTTGGTGTCCTGCTTAGTGCTCTTATCCTTTAGTGCCTCCGGAAACGGTGGTTCTGGCACATAGATAGGGATATCCGCCCCTCTTGATTTCTTGTGAAGTGGGGATGAGGTTTTGGGGTTTGATTCCAGTCTTGGCACGAATGTCTCCACCTCTGTTTCTTCTCCTTGGCTCTCCGTGGCCAACTCCTTTGCCTTCTTCTCATAATCTTCTTCGTTCTCAACCTTCCGCTCAACAACAACCCTTTCTTGGGGCTCCTTCACTTTTTCTTCCACTTCTCAATGAGATTGCACTCACATTTTGTCGAGGATTAATTTTCGGTTGGGAGGAAAGTTTACCTTTTTCTCGGGCCTCCATCCGAGTAACCACTTGAGCTATTTGGCTCACTTGGGTTTCCAAGTTCTTGATGCTTGCTTTGGTTTCATCTTGGAATTTCTCGCTTTTCTCCGTACACATGCCTAACCGGTAAAAAGATTGCATCACCTCATCCTTTGTTAGCCCCGAGCCTTCCCCTTGGTCTTGGGGTTTGTCTTGGAGCCTTTGGAATTGTTGTTAAGGTGGCCTATATTGTTGTTGAGTGTTTGAGAATTTTGGCCCCCTTGAGGGTTTCCATACTGGAATCACGATTTCCCGAATTGTACGGCTGGTTTTGGTACCCTTGGTAGCCTTGGTATCCTTGATTCCCTTGATACCCCATGGCACTCACCTCTTTGACGTAGTCTTCTTGCAAAGTAGGGCAAGTGTCTGTAGGGTGCACCGAGTAACAAATTTCACATGATTTAACATGTGGCGCATTTCTGGGCATTGTCATCAAAGATTTCACCATGGGTGCAAGAACCGAGACTTGATCTTCTAGCTTCCCACTATTGGAAGAGTCACTCGCGGGCATTGGATTTCTCATTCTCAAATCGGCCCTTGAGCTAAAGTTTTGTGATTCTTTTGCTAGCTACTCGTGTAATTGCATTGCCTCGGATGAAGTTTTGTTCCCGAGGGTGCCACCACAAGAACTTCTAACCAACCTTTGGTCCTCATCAAGAAGGCCATTGTAGAAGTAATACACAAAATCCCCCTCCGAATAACCATGGTAAGGGAAACTTGCAAGAAGCTTCTTGAATCTCTCCCAATAATCGAAGAGAGATTCTTCATGACATTGGAGGATTTTGCTTATGTCCTTCTTCAAGGCGGTGGATTTAGAGGCCGGAAAGTATTTGGTTAGAAACTTTGTTTTCATATCAAGCCAACTCTTGATGCTCTTGGGCGGTAGGTAGTGAAGCCAATCTCTTGCACCATCCCTCAGTGTGAATGGGAATGCCTTCAATTTATAGAAATCTTCATCCACTCCATGGGGGACCGTACCACCACACAAGAAGTGAAACTCAGTGAGGCATTTGTTAGCATTCTCCCCCTGCCTACCAAGGAAGACGGGTAGCATGTTCATGAACCCTGTCTTTAGCTCAAAATGCTCATTTGGTCCAACCACGGGATACTCGATACACATCGGTTGTTGATCAAGGTTGGAGCCATGATGTCTCTCAACAAAGGTTTCCCCAAGGGGATCTCTCTTTGGTGGAGAGGAGGATGGTGAGGTTCCCCTCTTGGATGCTCATCTTCGTGCTCGAATCGATGTTCCATTGATGAAGATGTATCCGCAAAATAGTCACTAGGAGGGGTGTTATTCACACTTTCCAAAGAAATCCTCCTAGCCCATCTCAAATTCAACTCCAACTCGGGGTCGTAGTTTAGGGGTTCATGTGAAGAGGATCGCGTGCGAACCATACACCAAGAACTCAAAGAATACATCTCCAAGCCAAGTGAAAATGGAAAATCAACTAAGAAATCAAAATAAAAACCAAACTAACAAATATTTACAAATAGCATATATCACACATAATATGCCCAAACACTTAAAAATAAATGCCTCTTCCTCGGCAGCGGTGCCAAAATTTGGGAGGTCGTCGTCGTACCTCTCAAAGTTAATACTTTTAAGCCCTAAGTGCTTTTTATCTACAATAAAGTAGATAATGGCAAGTCGGGGGCGTCCATGAGAAGAGGGATATTTTCAAGTGTTTAAACATATATAGGAGAAGACATACTAGACATTTACATACATACATATATAAGCATGTAAACAAAGGGGGGTTTTGGTTAGTTTCATCCTAAATTATGAAATTGAAATTCAACAACTAGCAAAGCAAGAGAACTATGCTAATCATGCAAAACAACTAAAGATACAATGTAAATGATAATTAACGGAGCCTTGGGGGCAATCGATTTCCACTTTCAAACTTCATATAGCTCATTGATTCATTCGCTCATTCAATTACATTTATTGTTTATGGGGAATGTATCATTTCTCATTCAAAGATCAACATTTGTTACTCTTTAAGAGTAGTTTCCAAAGACAAACAACGACCATTTGTAAACCTCATTGATGATCACCCTAGACAAACAACGACCATAGGGTATTTCATCAATGGCATTTCACCCAAAAGACCATAGGTTTGATAATAACAAGCCTTCTATCAAAGACATAGTCATTGAACCAAACAAAGCATTCATTAGATTAAACTAAGAACAAACAACATTCAAGGTTCAATCTTTCTTTGCATCTTTATGACAAATATGAGAACAAACCACATTAACATACTCAACTAGCAAGGATTACCACACATTATACACAAGAAGTTCTAAATCTATGCTCTTGGATTTCCATATCAAATGAGTTAAGAAATTTGCAACTTTTCTTACATCCTAACATTTCAATCTTACAAACATTTCATATACTCAAACAACTCATGATATAAATGAGATAAAACACAACATTAATGGCATAATAAATGCTCTTCAATAAATGTTCATAAATGAGCGAACATAAAATCTTGCTACATAAGCTTGGAAGCTTCAATCAATTGCTCCCAAGAATTAGATTAGCTACAAGAGTTCATACTAATTAATGCTAAACAACCAAACATAGTACAAGAGAATTCAAAGATGAAAATGGAATATACTAGGGTTAAAAACAGTACCAAAAATGCAAAAGATGAAGAATAATAAATGAGAGGAAAGAGAGTGTTATTTATAGTACAAAGAGGATAAGGTGAAATTCTGGCCACCCGTTGGTCGTGACTCACGACGGTCTCGTGACAATGCCACCGCGACTTGCGACGGGTGCCAGAATTTTGCTTTGTTTCCTTTTCTTCTTCTTGTGGTATGCAATCACTTTCATAGCAAGTCCTCTCATTTTTCAAGTCTTCAATGTCTCCAAAAATGATCTTCAATAGTCTCTAATGTTCATGTCTTCAAAGCAAGTCTTCAAATATCTTTGAAAATGTGATCTTCAATGGCCTCCAGTCTTCATTGCATTTGTGTTCTTCCCTTGCCACGCAAAATCCACTTAGAGGAGGTAAAGTTGCTCTTACCCCTCCTAAGAGAATTTCACGGAAAAACACAAGCTCTCGATAATAAAAGAGCACAAAAGTGACCCAAAATAGTACTAAATTATGCATATAAAATGGACACATCAATGTGTCGGCAGGGGCAACTGTCTGAAGGGAGGTAGCAGGGGTGACCTTCTCCTTGGAGGAGAGGGTGTTTGTTCCCTTCTTAATCATAGCATCCGCTAGACTTTGGCTCACTGAAGAGAAAGAAGATATTAGACAAGGTACAATAAAAAAGTGTATATGTATAAATATGACACTAAGTAGCAAAGCAAAACACAAAATACATGAATGGCACCTTCAATGTCAGGACAGAAAAGGGAATCCTTGAGAGGGGGCTCTCAATTACTAAGTCCTGAGAAGGTCGTGGCTTATACCCCTTAACAAGTGACAGGCGGGCGGTCGTCGCGCCCGCCGTGCAAAAGATAATTTATAAGCCCTTTCTGCTTACTTTCTACAAGTAGGTAGATAGCGGCAAATCGGGGTCGTCCAATGAGAAGAGGGATCTTCCTAAGCAATCAAGCACAAATGGTTGATACTAGGCTAGGAGTAACTATATTTACACACACTTAAAAGCAAGTAAATGGGGGGGTTGGTTGGTTGGTTGTTCCTAAGTTACGAAGATAAAAAGACACGATAACTAGCAAGGTCAAGTGACTATGCTAATCATCAAACAAAACTAAGAAAAGGGGTTTTAAACTACAAAGATAAAATGCCTTGGGGGCAACGGATATCCACTTCCACATCTAATGTAGTTCATCGAATCATTCACACATTCCATCATATAGCATTCAGGACCCAACACTCACACACCCATCTAGCAAGTACCACAACACACACATCACAAGGAGTTCTAAGTTCATGCTCATAGATCTTCATGCAAAGGCGCTACGGAATTCGTCACGTTCCTACCCCTAAACAATTCAACCACACAAGCACTACCTATGCTCAAACAACTCATGGCACACATGCAGTGAAACACACCGTCAAGAATACATAAATGCCAAATAACAAATGCTTCAAGAATGAATTTAAATCATCTATTCAATACTTCAACTACTTGTCGTGGAGACTAAACTCCTATCCTTCTTAGTTCGTAGTTTGCGAGAGTGAGTTCCACATCTCTCGTCAAACCTCACCAATGACTCTCGAGTCGCGACCACGACTCAAGGTGTCATTGGTGGCATTTAGCACGAAGGACCAACAAGCTTGGCAATGCCTATGACCACTACACCGTGACTAAGCATTTAACCAATTCATGCAATTATACGAGATTAGTCAAGAGCGACCACTCATAGAGCACGAGCATATAACTCTTCTCGTTTGCTACACAAACGAACATGACGAAGAGTTCAACATCAATCACATTTGTCTAGCACATTATCAATCCATCAACACAATCAAAAGCTCTAAATCATACTCTCACATTACTAACAAGAACAGGGGGAAATTAACCCAAATCCCCCAAACCCTAGCTAGCAATTCATCCAAGCATTTCATATCATCAAGCTCTCAACAACATTAATAGAATCAACAATTAACATTCAAAGCACAATAAAAGCACAATAGCAAAAACACCAAATAGATAGATAGAAATGAGTTCTTGCTACAGAGATAATGGAAGCTTCAATCCTTTGCTCCCAAGAACAAAACTACTCTAGAACAACAAAAGACATAATTAAACTAAGAAAAAGCTAAGAAAAGAAAGAAGAGAAAAACCTAGGTTTTCGTCCAAAAACCAGAGAGAAAACGGGCTGGAAAAGCTTGGAGAAGAGGAGGAAAAAGAGGGTATTTATAGTGCAAAGAAAATAAAATAGATTTCTGGCCGCCTTTTGGTCGCGACTCGCGACGAGTTGGTCGCGACTCGCGACGAGTTGGTCGCGACTCGCGATGGTGTCGCGACGGGGGCCATCACTTTGCATTGTTTCTTTGTCTTCTTCATAGTTATCCCTCTCAATCTTCAAGTCTTCAACAGCTCCAAAATGGTCTTCAACGACGACGGTGTTCATGTCTTCGAAAAAGTCTTCGAAGGTATAGTCTTTAATGTCTTCCGGTCTTCGTTGCCTCCGTGTTCTTCCCTCGTTACACAAAATCCACTTAGAAGAGGTAAAAGAGTACAAAGTTGCTTTTGCCTCTCCTAAGTGAATTTCAAGGTAAAACAAAAGCTCTCGATAATAAAAGAGCACAAAAGTGATCCTAAATACTACTAAATAATGCATCTAAAATGGACACATCAACAAGTTTCCTTCTCTTTGGACCTACTGGAGGCTCATCGGATGGGGCCAAGTGGGGCTATCTCAGCAAATTTATTTTCTTAAACAAATCGTAGACAAATTTTTTGTAAACCTTGGGAGACTAGGCTTGACCCCCGACTAAGCTCTTGGAATTCATATAAAAAAGGGGTGGGGATAACAAACAATCATGAGCACTCTCAAGGCGAGAAGGGAAAACAAACTTGTCAGGAAGCTGGGATTCAACTTTAACATCGGGATTCCATTGAGGAACCTTATATCTAAGGAAGTTAAACATAAGAGCCCTCTTTGCCTCCTTCCACTTTCCCATGTTCCTGGGAAGAGTTAAAAACTTTCGTCTCCTTTAGAGAGGAGAAAAAGTAATGATCTTCTCGGAAGAGTTACCGTCGAAGGCCACGGTGAAAAGGGAACGAAACAACTTGTACTCCGGTTTGATGTCTAGGTTGTAGCATTGATAGAGAAATAACATGAGGGTGGTTATGGCATTAGGATGGACTTGGGCAGGGCTTACTTGGAAATCTTTGAGCCCCCTCGAGAATATCAGAGGAAATGGAAAACACAACCCTCACCGGATCTGCTTTAGGAAAATGACCAACCTCCCTTCAAGGGGATCTTCGTAAGACTCTGATGCCCCCAACAATTCTAATTCCATGTCAGTAGGAATTCTCTGACCTGGCGGTAGCGATCTTAAAACCCCCACTGTTGTCCAAGACTTGTCCGAGGTTGAGGGCCTGTACTTTTCTTATTCTACAGGGGGTGGCCTAGTGTCGGGGGTGCAACAGTGGAAGAGGCTTTGGAGTGGAGTAGCCCATTATCCTCCTTTAACATCCTTGAAGGGCCTCCCTCCTTAGAAGAAGGGGAGCTAAACCCAATGTCTCCGACACACGAAGACTTCTGAATATCCTTTTCCCTCGGCCTAGAGGCCAAACTCAGGGAAAACCCCCCTCTGGAAAATCCAAAATTAGTATGTACCTTGAATTACCGATCTCATCGTCACTAGGGTTGGAACCCTGGGGAGAATGCCTCGGATTGCTAAGCATGGCTTTAGAATCTCCTCTTCTTGGAGATTCCCCCTCAAATCTCTCAAACTCAATTTTGCCAGAATGCCCCCTCTCAACGGATTTCTTGCCTGAATTAGACATGGCACAAAGGATAAAGGAAAGAATCAAAGAAAGATGAAGGTTAGGATAACTTACTGATGAAAGTATGAAAAGGGAAATGTATGCGAGGAAGGGAGGAAGAAGAGAGTACTGAGAAAACCTTTGAAATCATTTGCAGTTAAAATGAAGAGAACGTTGAGAAAATGGAACTTAAGAAGCCCAAAATAGGCAGCTAGAATAATGATTAACTTGAGAGGAGTGAGAATTTGAAAAGGCATGAAAAGTTGGCGTGCCTTTTCATAAACTGCCCCCTGACAAGCGCTTCCTTGTATAACCAACAAGTTGGCGTGCCTTTTCATAAACTGCTCCCTGACAAGCGCTTCCTTGTATAACCAACAAGCTCGCGTGCGCCTTTTGGAATTCTGCTAAAACGAAAATAATAATAAATGATAGTCATAAAGAAAATTAGATGGCACCTCGGGGGTTTGGGGTTCCTATTCCCAGAAAAACACAAGTGAACCCAAGGGCTCAGTAACGAAGGATAAACCCGAGACTCCTCGAAGATCCTAACCCCAAGAGTACCCTAAAATTTTTTGGGAGCTCTTGATGATAGGCAAACCTGCAATTGGGCTAAGAGTACCTTGGGCCGAGAGTGCCTTGGGTGGAGGGCACTTCATGGTTGTGTCAGCACAATAAAAACCTCTTTAATAGAGAGGTGTACATCAAGGCGTATAATCCGGAGATACGTTCTTCCCTGATACAGTGTAAATAGATTTTTAAGCACTTACTAGAGGGGGACTTTTTGAACATTTTTACTAAGACACTTACTGACTTAAGCATCAGAGAGTTTACCCCTGGGACCTCCCGAGGCTTTTTGCTTGCAGATTATCACCGAGGTATATACACACCGGTATAAATTTATGAGTACAGGTATAACGGTGCGTATGTAACCAATCACACCGGTATTTATCATGTTAACATCAGTACCGGTGCAAATAATTATATACGCACCGGTATCCTATCAACCGATGTACAATTCACCTAATTTCACACCGGTGTTAGTTCTACCGGTGTATAATTCCAAAAACTTTGCACTGGTATTATCTATATAAGTGGTTATGACCTGTGCATTTGCTTATATGTTCACCAGTAAACAATTACATGTGAATACATATTTCCCTTTTTTTATTATTATTTTGGCGCCAGGAGGACAACTTCTTAAACCGGTAACGGGAAATTACTGGTCCAAAAATAAAAACAATTGCGGGAAAATTTTACCTTTGTACACCAGTACTATTAGATACAGTGTAGGAATTAAACACGCACCAGTATTTTCTTAATACCAGTGCTTAGGAGAAATTTTTTTCGTAAATTGGCACCAAAAATATTCTTTTTTGCACCGGTACTATGATCTTACCAGTGCAGAAGAAGAAAATACGCGAGATTGGGCTAAATATCTACACCGGTGATTGTTTTTACCGTGTAATGAGTTACAAACGCACCGGTAAAGTCTAAATACCAGTGTAGAAAATTGCATTAAACGCTAGCGGATTAAAATGGGATTTTTGGAAGAAGAGGTTCATTAATGGTGTTTTTTGGTTGATGAAGGCATTGAATTCTCCACAATGAAGATCCTTGAAGGTGCCATTTTTTGAATTACATTTATGGATATTAGAATTTCATGTATGGTTTTGGTTAGTAGAGATATTTACATTTTGTGTTTGATCATTTGACGGTGATTGAGGTAGAATTGTTGATATTAATTTGTTCTCAAGGTTGTTGTAGTCATAATTCTATGGATTTTGATTCCTATAGTGTTGGACATGTTAAGAATGTTGTGATTGTAGTGTGGAATATTAGTGTATATTGTGCATTTATGATGTTGCATGATTAGGAAGTCGTCATGAAAAATTCTATTGTATTAAATGTGTTCAAGTTTGATTGTTGGACATTTATTGATATGTAGAGTTGTATTGTGTCATTGAGAGGCGTAAGCATGTGTATGCCAACGTTAGTAGGGTGAGCGATGAATATATTATGTCTGTGGATGAGTTCTTAGAGCATGCTTTTAGTCGAGAGAAGAGAATATTATGCCCCTGTTGTGATTGTGGAAATCGAATTCGTACTCATAGGAAGGACATCCTGAAACTCTATTTGTATAGCATGGGGTTTGCGAAAGATTCTGTTGTGTCGACCTTTCATGGGGAAGAATCACCACTAGAAGTGAGAGTTAGTAGTGAGGGAGAGTGTTTTGGGGATGCTAAGTTGGATGACATGTGTGAGGAGGTTGTTAATGAGTTTAGTGGGAGGACCAAGGTTTTGGCTAACTCCTTGGTGAGAAGGATGCACCGTTGTATCCCAATTGCAATAATAAAGACACGGTCATGTCGTGTTTGATGGAATTGTTTGATTTGAAAGGTGTAGGGTCATGGAGTGATACTAGCATGAATAAATTGCTTAAGTTTTTGAATGAAAAGCTTCCACCCGGTAATGGGGTTTTTGATAACATTTATGAAGCTAAGAGAATTTTGTGCCCGAGGATTGGAGTATGCAAAGTAACATGCTTGTCCAAACGATTGTGTCCTACCTTAAGGATAGGATTGTCTGTCCAGTATGTAATGTGTCGCATTATAAGAAGAAAAGAAATGTTGTTATCAGTGGAGAGCACATTGTGTCGGTGAGGAGGCGGGTGCCCTCCAAAAGTATGTGGTATCTTCCAATTATTTTGAGACTGAGAAGGTTGCTTAAGAATGAAAAGGATGCAAAGAACTTGACAAGGTGCATTGACATGAGAGGTTGTAAAGATGATGATATAATTCGACACCCGACTGATGCGGAGCAGTGGAAGAAATTTGATAAGATATATCCACACTTTGCATCCAAACCTAGGAATTTGAGATTTGCTTTGTGTACTGATGATATGAACCCATTTAGGAATATGTCCTTGAAACACAGTTCGTGGCCGGTTATGCTTGCCATTTACAATCTTCCACCATGATTTCAATGGAGTGTTTATGAATTGAATCGATAAAAGTGGGAATATGAGAGGGTTTTAAACAATGGGTCCTACAAAGGACATCATCATCACATAGAGAGAGGAATTGAAGCATCTCTCCCATGCGAACAAACTTTCCAGAAGCTTGGGTGGAAAATTTTCTGCGAGACTCCGCAACCATTCAACCTGACCATTGTAAGTGAGTTCTATGCAAACTTGAAGTACGTACAGAGCTATGATCACGTGTATTAAAGAGGTAAAACTGTCACTATAATACCAGAATCTATCAATGACTTGTTTGGGTTGCCCAATGTTCCAAACGATGGGGACGAGTTTCTCGCACTCCATTTTCCATGTGATAACGGCTATATTCTACAACAACCAATTGGGAAGGAGATCATTGGGATAGTAACTAGGGCAGGTACGGACATAGATAAGTTGGTCAAATCAAGTTGGAGCAAAATACCGAAGAAAACTCTAACACCGGAAATGAATGGGTGGTACCACTTTGTGGCATCTAGAATCCATCCAGTAACTGTAAACACAGAAGTCCACAAACTTTGCCTCACTTTCTTGTATGAAATAAAGAAAGAGCTTCGTTGGAATGTTATTCGTCGAATTTCTCCTATGTTGCAGAGGGAATGCGATCAGATGGGATCTTATGCCTATTGCAGTATTGATCATCTCTGCGCTTTGTTCAAGAGCGGGAGCTAGTGCCCAAGCACATGACGTTTATGGCCAACCAATGGGTAAGATTTGTGTGAACTCTTTCTACAGACAGACATCTGACATGCATGTCACTACTATTGAATCCAGAGTTACTGCCTTGGAGGTCGGTATAGCAAACTTACTCAAAGAATCCATATATTAAAGATCCTGGCACGAACATATACCAAGGTTATGACGTATCAATTTCCTAATGCCGTGGAAGCTGTCGGAAATTTCCCTACCTTCCGTGAAGGCCATCGAGGACATGGATGTTGGCACACGTACCCGTGATGGTGATGCAACAGGCCCTCCTGATGGGGTTTAACCATTTTCTCGTTATTATTCATAGAAAACTTGTAGTAGTAGTAAAAAAGTGTAGATTATGTACGAAACATTGACAGTGTTGTACTTAAACAGTTTGACATTTGTACTTTTGATAAACATACACGATGATGGGTCGAATCAAAAATTTGTACACTACATGATTTGAAATTTTGTCAAACAAATACACTCATAAAGATAAAAAAAGATAGGTCGAACGTACTTGGCCTAAGTGGTTACATCATGACCGCCAAAAATTGGTGCATTATATTCCAAGAATGGTTAGAATTAGAAAAATATTGTAGCATTAGAAGCTATGGAGGTTCCTCAAGTAAATTTGCAGGCAATAGTATAATTTTGGGAACTATAGTGTAAACATTCACTGTTGGTTTTACAGGGCCTTCTGTCCACCTGTAGGGTCTACAAGCGCATTAAAACGATCGTAATGTACTGAATTGCATATATGTGGAGCCAATTTTATATTTTGACCCTTCCAAGATTCTTGGAGAGACTAAATTACAAAAAGTAAAAAAAAATTATCCATAAGTCGAAATTGAAATCTGATCAAACCGGATGGTTCACAAAACAACCCTTTTGTATTTTCATGTTCCACATGCGGGGAAACTAACGGTTCCGGACTCCGTACTTAGTTTGGAAGACGTTCGGATTATACATAGAAGTAAACCATTGTCGTTTACTCTACAACACCTACTAGCGCTTTAGGACAAATCACCACCCACACACAAATATATTGCAATTATGATTTAAGCCCAGAATATCAAATTTGGTAATTTATAGTAGTGTCCTAACATGTCGTAATCGCATGTCACAATTTGGGGGACCTAATTGCAATAAACACATATAATCAATTTTGCGGGTTCCTCCGTATCATTGATGTACGGAAATGATACTTATTCAATATGGAGCCTCTTAAAATTCCATTTGGGCCTGTAGAAAAGTGCTTCACGAGGTGAAACAAAATGTTTGGGGTCAAAATAAAAATTTTATAAAATTAAACAATGCTTAGTAACGTCAACGTACGTGGCCTATATGTGGTTGATATTTGCATGAAACAACTAGTACAATGTCAGTTCACAATAAATAAGCACCAATTTGAATAATTGGGGTTGTTGAAAAATTGCATGGGAGGTAAATGAAATAAGAGAGAATTTGAATTATTCAGAAAAAAAATTTTACACCGGTAATATTTTGCAAGTATGTGTTCAATTTTTTGGCGCGCATTTCAAAATTTTCAATTTCTTCTTTTTTTCTAAGGCACAAAAATTTTTACACTGATACATGTCATTTGTGCACCGGTACATATACCGGTACTGAACACTTAGTCTAAAATTTCTAAAGTTCCTCTCGGGTTCATCCTATTTTTTCCAAAAAATATTTAAAGCAGCCACACACAGCTGCTTTTTGTGTTATTTTACACCGATATTAACATTTCCTACACCGGTAATAATTGTGTACAACAGTTAGCCAAAATTTTTAATTGTTGCTCTCGGGTCAGTGAAAAAATCATTTAAAGCAGCGGCACGCAGTTGCTTTTTTTTCCCATTTTTACACCGGACCGGTGCTGAACAGTTAGCCATTTTTCAAACCCGTTTATGGTTCCATATATTTTTCAACCATTTCAAACGGACATAACTCCCACAACTCCTCCACTCCTCATCAAACACCTTCAAATTCTCTTTGAAAACCACCCTCCACCACTTCAACCATTCAATTCACACTAAATTGAAACACTATAATTCCTCATCAATCATTGTAACTCCCATCATCTATCCTATAAAGGGTTGAGCAACACAAGAGAAGCGACCCTTCATCAACCCTTGAACAACACAAGAGAAGAAAGCACTTGTTTAGGTTCATCCCAATCTATTCTTAACACAAGCGCTCCATTGGTGAAGGTAAGTGTTAGTGTTTATGTTACCATGGGTTACCATATCAATTTCTCTTCAAAAGACCATTCCAACCCCCATGAACAACACATGTTTGACTAAATGCCTCTATGAACAAAAACATGTAAATTGAAAAAAAAAAAAGTTCAAAGGGTAACTTGAATTGTATATTTATACAATTGTGGGGTTAAAATTTTTTGCGTTTTTTGTGGAAGGATGGTGTACTACTATAGTTTTTTGGTTGGTGATAATGTTGATAGTCACGTTAGGGGGGAGTGATAATTTCTCGGTTGCAAGCCTATTTTTTTATCCAAAGAGATTGGTATGGTTTTCTATCAACATCTATAAGGTTCCATTTCATTTTATATCAAGTTCAATGACTTGTTCGTTCAAGTTCTATGTGATGTTACATGAACTTTTATGCCATACATAATGTAGTTTTATGTAGGAATTGTTCAATTTCTATGCCATGTTTTGCTTAAAGGTTTTATGAATTTGTTGTTCAAGTTCTATGCCATGTTCTATCAATGTTGATCTTTAAGTACCGTTATTGTTTGGATTTATAATTTTATATTCTACTGTTTTAGATGCCCCCAAAGAAGGGGAAATTAAACACGAAGAGGAAGCGACCAGTTACGAAGAAGGAGGAGGAGGTGAAGAATGTAGTCGATGAGGAGTTTGATGTGGTGGACCAAGAACCTCCTCCAAAAAGGATCACATTGAAGATACAATTTGAGGAAGAAGCAACGCAAATAAATGACTGACTAGTGAAGAGAAGGAAGAAACTGCGGAACATGGTGATGTGATTATAGGGGATGTTGAAGGAGAAAACGTCAATAAACAGTTGGCCAAAATATCGATTCGCAAGGGAAAGGGAAAGAGCACCATCAAAGGAAGGCCAACTGTTGATGAAGCGGGTGATGACTTGACAAAAGCCGGAGGAAAAACAGGAGAAGGATGGGACAATTTTGAGCTAAAAAGTTATTTCAGGAGGCGAGGAACTAGCACGTGTCAGTCTGTGATGTTGGCAAAGCATAACACTCCAACTCCTGTTGCATTTGAGTTTCGTGGGAATCAAGCAGCATGCATCAAGAATTGGTCAGTGTGGCACACTTATGGCAATTATGCTTTCCAGCACCGCATCAGATTTGGAGCATGCAAACACTGGAGAGATGTCCCTGAAGGTGTTAAGGAAAAGTCATCGAAGGATGTTCTGGTAAGACTCTCGATAATTTTCATTTAAAATTTTTATTTGTGGTAAAGTCTTAGTGAAGACATGATTAATGACATGCCTTTTCATATGATTTGTTCTAGGAGAGCTTCACAATTGAAACACCTGTGACAGACGAGCAACTAGAAATACTGAGGAATGAGGATACTGAGAGGGAAAAAATCCAACATATGAATTGGAAGACAAAGGTGGCAAACAGTTTTATTCACGATGTGGAAGGTATCAATAAAACAGGAATACCAGCATGGGAGAAGTACAAGTGGATGGATGAAAACGAATGGCACTTGTTTGAAAAGAGGCATCGACATTCATATTTTCAGGTGTGATGAAAAAATTAATATTTGTTAAGTACTATGTTCCCCACAAATTCTATTCAACTAATTATTTTTATAACAACGATATCAGAGGCTCGGGGAGACAAATATTGAACTTATAAGGACATGGATTACACACACCACACAGGCATAAGGGGTCATCGATACATCCGTGAAAAATTGACTAAGGAGCTGAATGAGAAGGAGAGAATTAGGTTGACCGCCGAGGGACTCACTGGCGAGGATATTGAGCAACAACTCATTCAAAAGGATTTCACACCTGACAGATCTCTTGTCTACCTTGAGGCAAACAAAGATAAGAAAGGGTTATACACATCAAAAGAGGTTGAGAAGATCGCATCGGAAGTTGTAAGTTATGCCAAAATCGACTATTTAAATTAATTTTTAAATGTATTTCACATTATTCATATAAACAATTGCATTCCTATGTGTTTCTCAGTTGAAATTGAACGAGCTTAAGGAAGAATGAGCATTGGAACTGTAGCAGGGTGAAGACATTCTCATAAAAGTGACAAAGAAGAAGGATCACCCGAGCAGGTAAAGGGAAACTCAGACAGGTCTACTCACAGTGGTGTTGTTCCTTATATTTCCCGCAACAAGTGCGGTAGCAGTTCCTCAACCAAGCAGACATGCCAGAGGAGACCATCTAACGATCAACCGGTCATGAAAGCCATGGTATCGTACCTGGAGAAATTGGTGAAGGGTTTAGCATCTGCAAGCGTTGTTCATATTACGCCAAGCCTTGACCATCCTAAGAAGTTTATATAGAAGGTGATGAATGATATTGGTGCAGCTGCTACAAAGTCCGGTGAAGAGCCCAGCGACGGAGAAGGAGATGAAGAGGTACACCTTCATTAATCTATACATGTCATATACATTGAATTACACATCTGAAATATCTCCATAACCATTTTATCTATTCACTAAACTATTATACGAACGGGATGGAGAATAAGTGACTCTTTTCATTAAAGACATTGTTGGGAAGAAGAAAATGGTCGCCTGTCGGTTACGACGGGTATCTCGCCGTCGGGATGCCCAACAAGGAAGTGTTGCTTGTGTGAGAGTATGCGAGCCAGTCTTCCGTCCTAAGGCGGGATTGCCCTCGGCGGACCACCACTTCGATAATGTTGGAGAGGCTCTCAACAATGTTGTGGATTGGCCGGTGTCTTTAATGAGCAAGGCAGATGAGCAACCGAGTGACATCGATGATGTCAATGCCGGAAGTGATACAGACGAGGAGGAGGATGAGGTTATAGTTCTTACCACCGACGATGAGGCACATTCTTGTAACACATTATTTCCAATTCCTCAAAGTACTTTTGTGTATTTGTATTCATTAGTCCTTGTAATAGGATACTGGCGAGCAAAAATCCCAGTCGACGGCTAACTTTCGGCCATCTACAAGACCAAGATTAAATAGGCTGCCAAAATAGGTAATGCACTAAACTAAGTACCATTATTATTCATTAAAAATGATAGTTCAATACTACATACTCAAGTGATCATTTCGTATCATTTTATGTTTGCAGATTGTCAACAAACGAGACCTGATAGATTGGCCAATCATGATGCGATTCAAAAAGGAAGCAAATGCTGCTATCCTCGAAATGATAAAGAATAAGAAATGCATGTCCTTCCCAGTGTTCCGACCATTGACATTCGCATGCCATTACACATGTGTTGTTGGAATAGAAGTCTTGGTCAAGTTCAAGAAGAAACTGGGGAACTTGCGTTCGATAACCTAGAACGATAATGCACAGGTCTATGTGTGGGTGGGTGAGTTTCAAAACTTATAGCCCCAATGTGTTTTAAATTGATTAGGAATTCATTCGGTATCATTAACGTTACAAGCACCTCTGGGAGAAAATATGGGAATCTAATTCCGACCACGTCCAATTCTGCCCATCCAACTATGGCAACTTGAACAACTTTGAGCAGAAGGTCGAACTTCGTTTAAAACAAATTTTTGAAACAATAAAGGTAACGGATGCTGAGTTCTACATCGTACCTTACATAAGAATGTAAGTATTTATTCCTAGAAATTACATTCACATTTCAAACCACTTCCATTTCATTAATTTGTTACATAATTTTCCGACAACGATCATTGGTACCTCATCATTATCTGTCCCAGAACGGAGGAGGTTTTCACTCTGGACACATTATCAGGGAGTATCAAACCAACCAATTTGGTCGAACTCAGGGTCATTTCTAGGTAATTCAATCAATCAAATCATAAATCCTAGTTTGGTAATATATTGGAAGAAGTAACCACTTTAATTTACTTTATTGACAGACTTGCATGCGCATACCAAAAGGAGAAGAGAAAGACGGAGGCAGGACCCGACTACACTTGGAAAATCAATATCATGGTAAGTCATTCTGTCATTTCATCCATCAATTTATTATGTTTAGGGTTAGTAATTACATTTACCTTTCATGTGCAGTACCGAACCCAGAATGGTTCGTGGCAATGCAGGTACTCCATCATGCTCTTCATGGAAGAATTTGTTGATCACCCGGAGAAAAACAATATCTTGGAGGTAAACCTTGCATCTCAAAATTTGTTATTATTAATTTCTAGTAAACGCAACATTATTTACTAACAATGTAAGTTTGAAATTAACAGATCTTCCCAGAGGGCAAAGGATCGTACCATGTGTACAAATTCAAGGTATAGCTGAGAGATGGTGTGGGGCTTGGCTCGAAAACTACCAGCAGCAGGCGAACACTACGTTGCAACTTTTGGATGATAAGAACGACATAATAGGTTGATGGTTTATTTTCAATGGTTGATGATATTAGAATTCTATGGATGGTGTTTGGTTATAGTGAACTTGTGTGATTTTTTACTTTGTTTCAATCCATGCTTAAGATAGTTCTTCTGTTTCATAGTTTGAATAATGGTCGCATGTTTTTCTAGCTATATTTTCGTAATAGGTTGTTTCAAATTTCTTACCAATTCAAAAGTTTCCAATTAATAACAGTTCACAAGTATCTCTGACTGTCGTTGCTCCGGAAATGATCCAGGAGGGACCATTGGAAAAGCAAATTGGGCATTGCAAATTTTATCCAAATCACACGCTGGTAGAAAATGAATGTACCGGTGTAAAAAAATCACATTTTTAATCATTTATTTTAAATTACTTAAATAATACCAGTGCATAAAATAATACCAGTGTAAAAATAATACCGGTGTAAAAATCATACCAGTGCAAACAATTCCGGTGCAAAAAAACAATATTCATATTACAAAAGAAAGACCGGTGTTATATTTAATAATAGTGTACAAATTACGGTTTTACATCGGTTCATATGTTATATACCGATGTAAAATGTCTACACCGTTGTTCCAAATATTACCGATGCAGATACTCTGTGCCCCCAACCTTTCAAAATTTACACACCGATCTAAAATGCCGGTGTAAATAATTTTCTACACCGGTTCATTTAACCGGTGCAAATGCGTTACGTTTTTACACATTTGTACATACGCACCAATATTATGGGGGCCAAAATACCGGTGCTATTGTTCTAAATTACCAATGCAAATACCCCTGTCCGACAGCAGTGTGTCAATGTGAACCAGGTCATCCACCTGCCCACAAAAGCCCCAGTTCAATCTTTCCACATTTCAAAAACACATACACAACACACATATGTAATTTAGAGTTCAATCTTTCCACATTTTGCTCACCCGTCTTACATAGTCAACGGAAAAAGAGAATTTATCAGTGAAAGAGAGTCGGAAAGACGAAGAAGAATGATAAGGAGAATGCAGAATAAAGAAGCAGATGGCTGTGGGCTACCGACTGGTGTGGGCGACGCAGGACTAGCCGAAATAGCCTTTCAGAATAAAGAAGCAGATGGGACGTCATTTTTCAAATTCAAGTAAAGAAAATTATGGTTGCATTAATTGGCATCCTTTTCCGTTTTCAAAAAAAAGTACCCAAACTAATGCTGATACATTGAAAACACACAAAGTAGTTAAATAAATAAAAATTATTTGAATTTTTCTTTAAAGATGCTAATGTGTCAAGATGATTGGGCAAAGTTTAGGAGTGTCACCTGGATAAATACTTTCTGTTTTAGTTATTAGTTTAGAACTATAGATTGCAGAACACGCTGAAGAGCAACTTGGGTGTGTAATTCCAGCAAAGAGACTCAGCCTATGTTAAATTGTTAATGAGTTCCTTCTTGCTCTCACATTAGGGCTAGTGAGAGAAAAATCTATATTGTTGATTTTAAAATGAAGCCGAATTGCCTTACAAACTCTTTTTTAAGTCTACTTCTGACGAGCAAATCCAAAGCAACTTCTTCCTAAACATATTCTTTCCAAATTTGAAATATAATCTTATCTAAATAAGGGGTAAGATTATAATCTAAACAAATCTCTAAAAATATCTCCATGCATATCTCTTTAAATTTGATCAAATTAGCTCAAAATATCTCCAAATCTACTCCCACGATTTTTGCACTTGAGGGAATGTTTTAGTTTAACATTTTGACTGCTTCTTTTTTCTGCCATAATTGCTGTTATTCTCCTCACTTTCCTTAAAATTTCTCTCAAACCCATAAATCTGTAATCTGTGACAAATAATACATCTAAAATGCACATTAATCCAGTGAAATCACACTAAACCCCAATAAAATAAACAACATAATTTATACACATCATACATACTCCCTCTATCCCCGCTCAAATTGCAAATCAATCATTATCATGTTGTTCAAAGAACATATTAATTTGACCGTTAATATGTTTAACTACATATAATAATGGAAAATAAAAAGTTGATATTTAGAAACTACTTGTTACCACAAATTCAATAATATTATATTATATCTAGAGTGGGTCTCCTGACATGTGATCAATCCATAAGCTTATGGACAGATCACTTATTTTTTACCGTATACAATACATTTGTTAAATTATATACAAAATCTAGAATTTTTTAAAATTATTTTTTATATTGTATATTTTTTTATTTTCACGTTCATATACCTATTATAACTTGTTTTTTTAACTTATAAAATATGATATTTAAATTTAATAAAAAAATATTACAACATTTAAGGTAAAAGCTCATGTGGACTGTCCATAAGATATGCAAATGTTATTTTTCCTGAGACTTTCCCTTATATCTATACTTATAACTAAAAGAGCAACATTTTTTTACAAGTGGCATTCCTATAACTTGCCTAAAAAAATTAGAGTGCGTCTCTTGAAAGACGGTCTTTCCATAAGTCATGGAAGACCAAGGTTTAAAGTGTAAATTAGAAGAAATTAAGATAAAATTTTCGGGTTGCATGAACCGGATTATAAATTTTATAACTACTACATTTTGCATACTAAATTTTTAATGTTGCAACTAACACCTTTTACCTTTTATTATTCGAATTAAACCCCGTCTTTCCATAATCCTATGGAAAGACCGTCTTTCCCAAGACTTTGCCAAAAAATTATTAAAATAACATTTCCAAAATTAATTTGGATAATTACATTTGCATTGGTATTGGTTATTATTCCCTTCTAGAAAACTTAATTATCTAAAAGTATAGAAATATTTGATTTCCAATATCTTTATATCTTAAAAGCGTCGATGAATTCGATAAATAGTAAATTTTCGTCGTAAGCATTTGAGGCTTCTCCTTCGTGGGTAATTCGCGTCCACTCTTTTTTTGTCCTGCGTCTGAGGACGATGGTTCCTTAACCACCGCATGGTCTACGTCTCTGTCTCCATCTCCACCGTGGTGTGCCCTGCGCCTCTATCTCAGCCCCGTTCCCATCCTTAGCTACCCCAATTTCTTGCATATGTGGAGCAAGGTAGGTCAATTTCTCTCCATCTCTCTCCCTGACCCTCTCCACTGCATCTCTAATGGCAGAGGTGGAGGCGGAGGGGAGTGGAGGCACTAGCAGAGGCGGAAGGAGTGGCAGGATGATGCTAGCGGAGGCGGAGGCGTGGGATGGCTCTGGCGGTGGCGCGTGGCGCGTGGGTAGAGGTAGAGGGAGATCTGGGTAAAGGAAGTTGAGGGTGGAGGAGATATGGATTAAAGAGTTTATTCTCAGATGGATGGGTTCCTATCGTTGAATAATTCCACAAGATAATTTCATAGTTTTCTTAACCAAAATTGGCCTCCATTTCCATAATCATTGCTCTGATTTCTGTAGTGTTTTTGATATGCTTACCATTTTTGGCAACTGATTTTTTCCGCAGCTGGTGTGATTTTTTCCGGCAACATCTCTGCTTGAGGGAATGCCTCCACTGAATCAGGATGAGCTCGGTTAACACGTGTCGGTGAGTTGCTCTACCTACCTCCGTCGGCGTTGTAGTAGTGGTCTTTGAAAACAGGCCTCTTTGGCGGGGCCTGAGCAGAGTTCGCCATGCATTTATCGTTCTTAGTGGTGGCAGAGTTCGAGGGATTTAGATTAGGGATGAAGAAGAAGATGGAGATGGTTTGGAATCAGGTTAGAGTGCACGGGTTCTTCATTGGTCTTTCATTTTCTGAGGTTTGGAAGTTATAGTTGTTGCAGGTATTTTGTAAGCCTACATTGTGCACATAACATCGTGATCCCTCCGCTCTTAATTTAGCTTTCAAGTCTTTTGGTGCTCAAATTCTTATCTATTCTTTGCTCGAGTTGTTCTTTTGCTAGCTGTTGTTCAGAGACCAGATGGCAAGAAAATTGGACTGTATTTGATCAGGTTTTGTTTGAGATTTGAACTACATGGCCTTTCAGATAGGTTGCTAGGAGTTTGATTATATTTTTTTCACCAATGCTTCAGCAGAGTACGGTTTAGGTTTATGTAACTATGGTTTTTGGTTGTTTATTATTCGGAATGGTGTATCCAGCTCCATCAAACTGCAGCAAGTTACATATATTGTTCCTGGTATAGAGAAGTTTGACCCTGCAGATATTTTTGATTTTATTGACAGAGCTCGAAGAAATCTGGTTGGTTCTTCTCATTATCATCATACCATACATGAGCATAGTTTGATTGTTTTAAAAGAGCTTGAATTTATTATCTGTGGCAGGATCCATCACTTCTCGAGTTTGCATGGACTGAACTTCTTGAAAAGGATAAATCAGTGACTGTTGGAGAACTGGCTGAGGTATATGTCACTAAAGTGTCATGGTGTGCATTTTTCCGGACAAAATCTACTTAGATAGGATCAATGTTATTTTAGTTTATGTTGTGCAGTAACTACAGTTCACATATAAATGGTTTGTAAAGCACTTTATTTACACAGGAATCCACAATAGCATATGAAATCACCCCTAATGTAAAACCATTGTTTGTTGCTTTGCTAATAACTTCTATCACCTACATTAGTTTGCTACTAAAAGAGGTAGGTCATTTATTATTTGGAAAGTGAAGTTCAAGCATGTTGAATGTCTTTGCCAAAAATTGTATACGTGGACAAACATTTGCTGAAGAAGTTTTATGTGTGCAAGTAGAATAATTTTTCATGAGCTGAATGAAGGGGTTTTAAATTATACTATTGGAGGTGAGATATTGATTATGAGTTTTGAAACTAAGTTAGATGGTGACATGTATCTTTTACCTGTTAGATTTCATTTCTATGTTGAAGAAAACCAACGGTGGGTCAGATTCTCTGCAAGGATTTATCCTGTATCTACACCATTTGGCCTGATTAACTTTACTCTGGGATTTTCGGGATTTGAACTCCAGACCTTATGCACCCTAAGGTAGGTAGTACCCTCAAATAAACTAATGTTAAGAAACAGATTAATCTTCTACTTGGACTTCTTATTACCATGGTTACCATTTAAGAAACAAGATATGTCAGCTTATTTTTCATAGATGATTCTGGTTAGTTGGGTATGATTTTGTCATAATGGGTATTTCAAAGTAGTAGAAAGTTGATAAAAAACTTTTATTTGTGAAACAAAGTTGAAGAAAGAAAGTTTGATTAGCTTTGGTGATTCATAAAAAAAGTATTAATTTAGAAAACAAAACAGGGGCATGAGCGCAGAGCCTCTTGAAAGCTGTTGTGCTCATTTATTGTTGTCAAGGGATGATATATACTTCCATTTTCTGGAGTCAAAAGGGCTTGTTTCTGTTTATGGTCCCCGATCTGCTCTTAAAGTTCGCCGGTCATGTATCCTTGTTAGTGGTGGAAGAAGGGGATATATGGTTTTTAATGTTGAATTCATACTTTTGCTCATGATTTCATTTGTTGATTCCTTTTTTCTTGAATTCATACTACCCCTTCAAGAGCACGAAGCATATACCCATTCGAGGGCACGAGGCACTACCCCTTCAAGGGCATGATTCACTGCCCCTTCGAGGCCACGAGGTACTACCTCTTCGAGGGTACCAGACAAGACCCATTCAAGCGCACGAGGCACTAACCCTTTCATGGCACAAGACTAGACCCCTCCGAAGGCACGAGGCATATACCCATTCGAGGGCACGAGACACTACCCCTTCGAGAGCACGAGACAAAACCCCTTCGAGGCCAGAATGAAAAACCCCTTGGAACCGAGAATGAACCACCCCTTCAAGGCAACGGTACTACCCCGTCGAGAGCACGAGGCATATACCCATTCGAGGGCACGAGGCACTGCCCCTTCGAGGGCACGATGCTCTGCCCCTTCGAGGGCACGATTCACTGCCCCTTCGAGGGCACGAGGCACTGCCCATTGGAGGGCATGAGACATGACCAATTCGGGCGCACGAGGCACTACCCCTTTGAGTGCACAAGACTAGACTCCTCCGAAGGCACGAGGCATATACCCAGTCGAGGGCACGATGAACTACCCCCTCAAGGCCACGAGGCATTACCCCTTCGAGGGCACTAGATAAGACCCCTTCTAGGCCATAAGCCACCACCCCTTCGAGCCGAGAATGAACAACCCCTTGGAGCCGAGAATGAACAACCCCTTCGGGCCACAACACTACCCCTTTGAGGCCACGACACTACCCCTTCGAGGCCACGACACTACCCCTTCGAGGCCACGGTACTACCCCTTCGAGGCCACGGTACTACCCCTTCGAGGCCACGATAGGAAACCCCTTCAAGGCCAAGAGGCACTGCCCCTTAGAGGGCATATGGCATATACCCATTCGAGGGCACGAGGCACTGCCCCTTTGAAGGCACGAGGAACTACCCCATCGAGGGCACTAGACACTACCCCTTCGAGGCCATGGAACTATCCATTCGAGTCCATGGTACTACCCCTTCGAGGCCACGAAACTACCCCTTCGAGGCCAGGGTACTACCCCTACGAGGCCACGAGATAAACCCCCTTCGAGGCTACGAGGCATATAACCATTCGAGGGCATGTGGCATATACCCATTCTAGCCCACAAGACACTTCCTCTTCGAGGCACTAGGGCATAAGGCACTACCCCTTTGAGGCCACAAAACAATCCCATCGAGTCCACGGTCATTCGAGGCCACGAGATAAGACCCCTTCGAGGGCACCGGACAAGACCCCTTCAAGGCCACAAGCCACCACCCCTTCGAGCCGAGAATGAACAACTCATTGGAGCCGAGAATGAACGACCCCTTCGAGCACACGAGGCACTGCCCCTTTGAGGCCACGACACTACCCCTTCGAGGCCACGGTACCACCTCTTCGAGGCCATGGTACTACCCCTTCGAGGCCACGAGACAAAACCCCTTCGATGGCATGATGCACTGCCCCTTTGAGGCCATGGTACTACACCTTCGAGGCCACGATACAAAACCCCTTCGATGGCACGATGCACTGCCCCTTCGAGGCCATGAGGCATTACCCCTGCGAGGTCACGAGACAAGACCCATTCGAACGCACGAGACACTACCCCTTCGAGGGCACAAGACTAGACCCCTCCAAAAGCACGAGCCATATACCCATTCGAGGGCACGAGGCACTACCCCTTGGAGGCCACGAGACAAGACCCCTTCGAGGGCACCAGACAAGACCCCTTCGAGGCCACAATCCACCACCCCTTCGAGCCAAGAATGAACAACCCCTTGGAGGTGAGAATGAACAACCCCTTGTAGGTGAGAATGAACAACCCCTTCGAGCCCATGAGGCACTGCCCCTTCCAAGCCACAACACTACCCCTTTGAGGCCACGACACTACCCTTCGAGGAAACAAGGCATATACCCATTCGAGGGCACGTGACATATACCCATTTGAGGCCACAAGGCACTGCCCCTTCGAGGGCACGATGCACTGCCCCTTCGAGGGCACGAGGCACTACCCCTTCGAGGCCACGAAGCACTACCCCTTCGGGGCTACGAGGCACTACCCCTTCGAGGCCACGAAATAACCCCTTCGAGGGCACGATGTAAAGCCCCTTCGAGGGCACCAGACAAGACACATTTCAGCGCACGAGACATTACCACTTCGAGGGCACAAGACTAGACCCCTTCGAAGGCACTAGGCATATACCCATTTGAGGGCACGAGTCACTACCCCTTCGAGGCCACAAGACAAGACCCCTTCGAGGCCACAAGACAAGACCCCTTCGAGGCCACGAGACAACACCCCTTCTAAGGCACGAGACATATACCCATTCGAGGGCACAAAGCACTACCCCTTCGAGGACACGATGCACTGCCTCTTCAAGGGCACGAGGCACTACCCCGTCGAGGCACTAGACACTACCCCTTCAAGGGCATAAAATAAGACCCCCTTCGAGGGCACAAGACACCACCCCTTAGAGGCCGAAATCCTCCACCCCTTCGATCCCAGAATGGACCACACCTTTGAGGGCACATGACAAGACCCCTTCGAGATTACAATGCAAGACCCCTTCGAGGCCACAAGACAAGCCCCCTTCGAGGCCACAAGCCACCACCCCTTCGAAGCCAGAATGAACAAATCCTTCGAGCCCAGAATGAACTACCCCTTTGAGAGTACAAGAAAAAACCCCTTCGAGGTCACAAGACACCACCCCCTCGTGGGCAAAAGACACCACCCTTTCGAGGGCACAAGACACTACCCATTCGAGGCCATGATAGTACCCCTTCGAGGACACGACACTACCCCTTCGAGGGTACGAGACATTACACCTCAAAGGACACAAGACACTATCCCTTAGAGACCACAAGACACTACCCCTTCGAGGACACAAGACATGACTCCTTCGAGGTCAGAATAAACAACCCCTTCCGGGCCTTACTCTACAATCACTCACCACTCCACTCAAACCCTCTATTCGAACCTCTCCATTCAACCCATCTCCAATCAAACTCCTATTACACCTCACTACTACTTTTTTTTAAAAAAATTATTTTTTAATTCATGAACAACTAAGCAATTTCATAGTTCGTTGTCGATAGCCCACACTTTGCGCAGGCTGGAGACCCCTAGTATCCCCTAAAAAAGTGTGACAATGAATGCACTCCATTCTTCTATCGATGCTAACCACCGGCGTCTCCCACCATCCTCTCTTTATCGCTTCTTATTCCCATCTATTCTACAACTAAACCGATCACGCTTTCCACCATGCCTGATAATCATTTACCATTTGAACTGCAAGTCTGCAACTACTCTATCAGTGCTGATATTTCATGGAACTACTCTATCATAAAAATACAACTTTAGGACCTCCAAGTGAAATATCAAACGCTTTGGAAATGCCATCATGAGACACTATCATCATGTATGAACCACTCGCCGGATTGCATCACCCATCGCCGTCGTTAGTTAAACCAGAAATAATGGAAGCAATGGCTTCTTTACTATGCTCAAGCTCAAAGGTAGCTCCTTTTAACTCCACCCTCAATAAAAAAGAAGATTTTGAGTTATCCTTCTTTTAGACAATTTAACGAACACTTCGAGTGCAAGTTTTCTCCAAGCTATAATGCCGCATGCATGGGCGGAACTAGAGGGTGCTAGCGCCACCCCTAGGATCCGGCGGCCCGATATTTAGGCCTAGAGCCACCGAAAGCCACCGGAAGCCCCTTGCTGAATTGAGAAGTTGACCAGATTTTTTTTTTCTAACTAAACAAAACGACATCATTTTGACTTAAGTGAAACGACGTCGTTTTGTTAAGGTGAAGCTAAAAAAGAATTTAAGCCAATTGGGTTGAAACCCAATTGGCCCAAATACTGTTTAAAACCCAAATAAAACTCTTATCAGCCAAACAAAATTGCAAGCTCCTCTTGTGGCCAAACACAAATAACGCAGATCCGCCACCTCAGCCTGCCGCCATCCGCCGCCTGCCGTAGTCCGCCGTTCGCCGCCTGCCGTAGTCCGTCGTCCGCCGCCTACTGTCGTCCCCTTCCTCAACCACAACAAGCGACCGCGTGGTCTGCGTCCAAGCCAAACCAAGGGCAAGGTACGAAGGAGCCAGTATTCTTTTTTGTGTAATTTGTGTTGAATAGTTTGAATTGAATTTGTGTTGAAATTGTGCTTAATATAGATATGAATAATTTGTGTTGAAATTGTGCTTAATATAGATATGAATAATTTGTGTTGAAATTGTGCTCAATATAGATATGAATAATTTGTGTTGAAATTGTGCTTAATATAGATATGAATAATTTTTGTTGAAATTGTGCTTAATATAGATATGAATAATTTGTGTTGAAATTGTGCTTAATATAGATATGAATGATTTGAAATATATAATTTGACATATTTAATTTGACATATTTAATTAGACATATTTGATTAGACATATTTTTGACAAATTGTAAATACTAAATAGCATATACATATTTAATTTGACATATTTTTCTTATTTTATGTCAAATAGGATATGGATAAATTCTTGATTCGAAGTAGTGGATCATCTATTTTTAAGAGACCGAGTGAAACAAATGAAGAAATGATTAATGAAGATGGTAGTAGTCATAAGCATTCTCGTGTTGAGTTCAATTCGGATGATGTTATAAATGATCCAGGGAAACGTAAACCTATTAAGGATTTTGATGTTTCTATTAGAGATCAAGTGATGAGAGAATATGTGTTAAGAGGTCCTTGCCAACTTAAGGGTCATTCTTTTCCAAAGACAAAGCAGGGAAATGACTATAGATGTTTTCAACCTTCTTGGTTTGAAAATTTTGATTGGTTGGAGTATAGCGCATCAAAGGATGCAACATTTTGCTTTTGTTGCTATCTATTTAGGAATTCACATAAGGAATGCCGAGATGGAGATGATGCATTTACTGTGAGTGGGGTTAACAATTGGAAGAAAGCTCTTGATATCTATAAGAAACATGTTGGCGTAGCGGGTAGTGCTCATAATGATGCAGCTGAACAATTGTATGCATTTAAGCGTTAAAGACAGAGTATCCTTCATTCTTATCAGGCACATGAGTGGGAATCAGAGATTGCATATCGCACGTGTTTGACAGCAGCTTTGGATGTGACACAGTTCTTGCTAAATCAAGTCATGGCTTTTCGTGGCCATGATGAAAGGCTGAATTCTCTGAATAAGGGCAATTATCTCGAAATGATTGATTGGCATTGCAAGTGAAATGATGTTGTTGCTAAGACCATGAATGATAATGGCCCTGGAAATTGCAAGCCCACATCTCCCAAAGTACAGAAGGAACTATCAAGTGCTTGTGCTAGTGAGGTAACAAATGTTATTGTTAATGAAATTGGAGATAGTTATTTTTCTCTATTGGTTGATGAGGCTAGAGATGAATCAATAAAAGAGCAAATGGGAGTTGTTTTAAGATATGTCAACAAACAAGGATGCATTCTTGAACGTTTTCTTAGTGTTGTGCATGTGCGTAATACTTCTGCTATTAGTTTGAAGAGTGTTATTGATGAATTGTTTGTAAAGCATAAATTATCAATGTCAAAGTTGAGAGGTCAGGGATATGATGGAGCCTCAAATATGCTAGGAGAGTATAATGGACTGAAAGCTTTGATATTGAAAGAAAACTCATCTGCAAGGTATGTCCATTGTTTTTCTCACCAGCTTCTATTGGTTGTTCTTGTTATTGCTGATGATAATCAAGATGTGTGTCAATTTTTCGTTTGTTTTGGTATGATTGTGAATTTAGCTGGAGCTTCATGTAGAAGAAAAGACATGCTTCTTGATTTAGAACATGCTAGAATTGTAGAGGGATTGGAGGATGGAGATATTGTGAGTGGAAGAGGCAAAAATCAAGAGACTAGTTTGTGAAGGCCGAGGGATACTCGTTGGGGGTCACATTACACTACTATTATTCATTTCATTACTATGTGGAAATCTGTTTTGCAGTTGATTGAAAACGTCCACGATGATGGTGATGCAAATCTGAGTAAATCTTCAGCAAGCGGTTTGCTTGAGCAAATGGAGAGTTATGAATTTGTTTTTGTGATGTTTTTTATGAAGCGTTTGTTGAGAGTTGTAGATGCCTTGTCCCTTGTTTTGCAACAAAAGAATAAAAATATTGTGTTGGCTGTGAGTTTGATGAATACAACGAAGTTTGAGTTGCAACAATACAGAGAGAATGGTTGGGATGAGTTGTTAAATGAAGTCAACGCGTTTTGTGTTAAGCATGACATCTCGGTAGTTAATATGGAAGATGAACGAAGAATTCGTGGTCGTAGGAAATGACTTACGTAAATGCAGACCCATGGTGATTTCTTTCGTGTTGATACTTTTCTTCAGGTATTACTTTTATAATTTACATACCTTATTTGATTTGATTTGATTTGTAAGTTTTTTCACTGCTACATGCTAACCTTTATTATTTGAATACTAGGTTGTTGATGTTGGAAAATGATGGTTAAAAGGTTGAAATTCGTCAACTTTTTGGGCTTCGTTTAGAGTGGGACCCAAATGGATTTTGGGTCAGTGGATGTCAATTTTGGGTTCTCCTCCGCGAGTACTATAAAATCGACTATTTAAACTCTCAAAACGGATCAAGGGTGAATGAGATATGAATGTTTTAATTTCACTCTTGAAAGAGAAAAAAAAATGGGCGAAAATTGGCCCAGGTAATTTTCTCTGGACTGTCCAAAATGCGTATGGACCGCATGGAAGTCTCTAGAAGGCCCAACCGCATAGTATATATGGAATTACTTGTGTGTAATTCTTAAGAGATAAGAACAAAATATTTCCATATTTTGTGAGATATCTTGTCTTAAATAAATATGCGGTTTACCATGTTTAATATGATGAAGAATATTAGTACAAATATTTCTTCCTTTTCCAGCAGATTTGATTCGAGTATTCATGGAATGTCTCGGATTTAATGAGTTGGTGATTGGAGAATATTCTTCTCTAATTACAGAAAAATCAGAATATCATGTTTCCTTGATTAGGGTCTCTTAGAGTAGTATAAATAGAGCCTCTAAGTCAGTCAGAAAACTCGCACCATTCTCAAGTTCCTCATTTATTCTAAACTTGAGTCTCACTTCTTTCTGTCTCTGTCGGTGATAGTCCTTCGGGCCTTGCGTGAATCCCAGGTAACTCTTAAATGTTAATTGTTACCTGCGATGGTTTTATCCTAGGGAACGATGTCCACGACGGGACTCATTCGTTTCAAGGGCAGCGAGTGTTACTCGTGACTCCATCAATTTGTGATTACTTGAAACGTGATTCATGCTTTGATTATTTGTAATTTAAGCTTTTCAATTGTATGCTTGAATAATTAATAAAATTGTATTATTCTTGCATATATTAATTGCTCGTTCAAATTTTTATTATTTGATTTTCGCATGATATAATCAATATATGTCCAACAGTCTTGAAACGAAAGAAATTTGTTGATTTATATTGATTTGTTTAATAATGCATGCGAAGGACATATATATTGATATAGATTGCATGGAATCATTATGCATAATCTGTAGTCAAACTTTCCATGGAATCATTATGCTGTAGTCAAATTTTCCAGCAATCAGTAAGTACGCGTGCAGATATATTGATTTAGATTGAAAATTTTCCATGCAAACAATAATCATGCAAAGAATATTTATGTAAGAGCTGCATGCCATATTTATTTATATGCATATCATTGTTTGTCCGAAAATATGCATAGGTAATTGCATGCTTTATGGAAATATGCATGCTAATGGTTTTGGTTATTTATAACAAAATTAAATTGAGCAATTTGTTATGTATAATTGTTTAAAAATATTATACTACAATATTTCATGTGTACTTATATTTAATGGTGAATAATTTTGTATGTACACATCGTTGAATCCCAGAACCATGTCGAGCAATGATGCTGCGAAGACTACCCCTGGGGCGATGCCTTTTGTGGCTGTGTCTCATGCTGAGAAACCCGAGAAGTTCAATAATGGTATGAACTTCAAGATGTGGCAACAGAAGATGCTCTTCTACTTGTCCACTATGGGTTTGGAACGTTACGTTCACGAAGATCGTCCCGTTGCGGATGAGAATAGCGCTAAGGAAGTTCAAGATGCTGCGGTGGCGTGGAACTCTAAGGAGTATATCTGCCGCAACATCCTGTTGAATAGCCTTCACGATGCCATTTGGAATGTGTATTCGGTGAAGGAGCCTTCTAAGGTGTTGTGGGAAACTCTTGACCAAGAGTACAGGGGTGAGGAAATTGGATCCAAGAAGTGGGTCGTCGGCAAGTTCCTCGACTACAAGATGGTTGATGCCAAGTCTGTGGTCAGTCAAGCTCAAGAGCTTCAGATGATGATCAATGAGCTGATAGCCGAGAAGATGACAATGTGTGAGACTCTCCAAGTCTATTGCATCATTGAGAAGCTGCCTCCAAGTTGGAAGGACTTCAAGAGTTATCTGAAACACAAGCGAAAGGTGATGACCATGAGGGATCTGATCCAAAAGCTTCGTGTTGAGGAGGATAACCGCATCTCTGAAAAGAGGATGAATGGATCTGTGCCTGTGGCAAGGGCCAATCTCGTGGAGGTTGGTGGGAGCTCCAAGTCAAAGAAGCCAAAGGCAAAGAAGGGATCCAAGTTGGGAGCTAAGGGTGGAGTTTCGAAGAAGTCGAAGTTCACTGGCAAGTGCTATAATTGCAACCTCGTTGGCCACAAGTCCTCCGAGTGTAAGAAGCCAAAGAATGCCAAGAATGAGGCAAACATGGTTGAAAATCTTTCACGAGATGTGAATAACATCGATCTGTGTGCTGTGATTTCTGAAGTCAGCATGGTGGACTCCAATCCAAAGGAATGGTGGATTGACACTGGTGCTACGAAGCACATCTGCTCTGTCAAGGAAGTGTTCTCAAACTTCAAGGCAATTGAAGATGGAGAGACCATCTACATGGGCAACTCTGCAACTTCCATGGTGAAAGGCCGTGGCACTGTGGTGCTGAAGATGACGTCTGGGAAGGAGTTGACTTTGAAGAATGTTTTGTATGTGCCAGACATTCGTAAGAACCTTGTGTCCGGTTCTATGTTGATCAAGCATGGCTTTAAGCTAGTGTTTGAGTCTGATAAGTTAGTCTTGTCAAAGCAAGGTATGTTTGTAGGCAAAGGTTATGAGCTAGATGGTATGTTCAAGTTGAACACCATGGTTGTACCTCCTAAGAAAGATGAAATGAATGCTTCTTCTTCTGCTTACATGATTGAGTCTTCCAATTTGTGGCATGGTAGACTAGGACACGTTAATTATGATTCGATAAGAAGATTAATTAAAATGGAGAACATACCTAACATGGAAATTGATGCAAATCATAAGTGTGAAACTTGTGTTGAAGCTAAGATGACTCGAACGTCTTTCAAACAAGTTAAACGAAGCACGAAACCTCTTGAGTTGATACATACCGATATCTGTGATCTCAAGTTCGTGCAAACAAGAGGAGGTAATAAGTATTTCATCACTTTCGTGGATGATTGTACGAAATACTGTTATGTGTACTTGCTGAAAAGCAAAGATGAGGCAATTGAGAAATTTGTTCTCTACAAAACGGAAGTTGAAAATCAACTTGATAAGAAGATCAAGGTGATTAGAAGTGACCGTGGAGGTGAATATGTAGAGCCATTTAGGGACTATTGTTCTGAACATGGCATTATTCACGAGGTCACTGCCCCCTACTCGCCTCAATCTAATGGTGTGGCTGAACGTAAAAATCGCACTCTTAAAGAAATGATGAATGCGATGTTGATAAGTTCTGGGTTGCCACAGAGCATGTGGGGGGAGGCTATTTTGACGGCCAACTATCTTTTGAATAAGATACCCCGTAAGGATGAGAAAGCAACTCCTCATGAGTTGTGGAAAGGCACGAAGCCATCCTTTACGTACTTGCGAATGTGGGGGTGCCTTGCGAAGGTATTAATCCCACCCCCCAAGAAGTTAAAGATCGGACCTAAAACGGTTGACTGTATCTTTATAGGATATGCACATGAGAGTAGTGCTTATCGCTTCCTTGTACATGAATCTCATCATCCCGAGATTCACAAGAACACGATCATGGAATCAAGAAATGCAAATTTCTTTGAGGATGTGTTCCCTGCCAAGGAAAGGGCCGAATCGTCGAAAAGGACCATTGAGTCATTAGACGAAGGCGTAGTAATTCCTGACGATCTCGAGGATCAAGAGGAGGAAGTGGATGAACCTAGACGAAGTAAACGGATTAGGACCGAAAAATCATTTGGTCCTGATTATCTAACGTTTATGCTTGAAAGTGAGCCACAAAGCTATAAAGAAGCTGTGAATTCGTCTGAGGGGCCTATGTGGAAAGAAGCGATTAAAAGCGAAATCGACTCGATTCTACATAATCATACTTGGGAGCTAGTGGACTTACCTCCGAGGTGTAAACCACTGGGCTACAAATGGATCTTCAAGAAGAAGATGAGAGCAGATGGCTCGATTGACAAGTATAAAGCTAGACTTGTAATCAAAGGTTATAGACAAAAGGAAGGTCTTGACTACTTTGATACTTATTCTCCAGTCACGAGAATAAGCTCCATTAGAATGATACTTGCTATCGCCGCGCTGCGTAAGCTTGAGGTTCATCAAATGGATGTGAAGACTGCCTTCTTAAATGGAGATTTAGAGGAAGAAATCTACATGGAGCAACCTGAGGGGTTTACGGCTCCCGGTCAAGGAGGAAAAGTCTGCAAGTTGGTGAAATCATTGTATGGTCTCAAACAAGCACCAAAGCAATGGCATGAGAAGTTTGACCATGTCGTCCTTGCAAATGGTTTCAAAATCAATGAGTGTGATAAGTGCATCTATGTGAAAGACACGGAAAATGGATATGTAATCCTATGTTTATATGTAGATGACTTGCTCATTGTGGGTAGTAATGAAAAGATGATCAAATCTACCAAGGACATGTTGAATTCTCGTTTTGACATGAAGGATATGGGACTGGCGGATGTGATCTTGGGGATAAAGATCATCCGAAGCTCTGATGGTATCACCTTAACCCAGTCTCACTATGTAGAAAAAATCCTTGAGAAATTCAACAAGAATGACTCAGAGGTGGCGATGACTCCAATAGATCCGAATTTGCATCTACGAAAGAACAAATTTGAGGCTATTAATCAGGTGGAGTACTCGAGAGTCATTGGGAGTCTGATGTACTTGATGAGTTGTACTAGACCAGACATTGCCTACACTGTAAGTAGGTTGAGTAGATACACGAGTAACCCCAGTATGACTCACTGGAAAGCAATAACTAGAATATTGAGATATCTACGTTATACTCGTGATTATGGTCTACATTATTCGAGTTATCCAGCTGTAGTTGAAGGATACAGTGATGCAAACTGGATACACGATATAAAGGATCTGAAATCCACTAGTGGGTATGTATTTACACTAGGTGGAGGAGCAGTTTCGTGGAAGTCCTCTAAACAAACGGTTATTACTCGATCCACGATGGAATCTGAGTTTGTTGCCTTAGACAAGGCGGGTGAGGAGGCCGAATGGCTCCTTCAATTCGTAGAGGACATTCCTAGATGGCCGAAGCCTGTGCCAGCCATATGTATACATTGTGATAGTGTATCTGCTATTGGAAAGGCTCAGAATATGCTCTATAATGGGAAGTCTCGTCATATTCGACGGAGACATAGTTCCATAAGACAACTTCTCTCAACTGGAGTGATCACAATTGACTATGTAAGGTCGAAGGACAACATAGCCGATCCCTTGACTAAAGGGTTGAATCGAGAGATAGTTGAAACATCATCGAGAGGAATGGGACTGAAGTCCATTAAATGATGGGTTACGTACGTGGACACCCAACCTATGTGACTGGAGATCCCAAGATCTAGGTTCAAAGGGACAACTAAACTGCAAAGACCCATTGCGATCACTGTGGGGGTTTCATACCTCCTGTCCTATTCCTATGATGAAGAAACAGTGATGTGAATGGAGGTTAAGCATTAGGTTGCTTTTAATGGTTCATGGCATCAAGTGTGTAGTACTTGAAAGAGCGCATAGTTTCTGGAACTGCTCTTACGCCAAGAATCACCTATGTAAGCGAGAAGTGTGGCCGCTTCGAAAGGGAATTGTTGGGACGCAATTCTTTAGAAACCTTACAGAACTAGGCGTGTGCCATGGCCTGATTAATGGACACAACCGAGGAAAGCGCAAGGGCTAGGAAAGATGTCTGTGGGAAGTGCATTGTCGTTCACACAAGCGGTTGGGGAAGTTCAAGGACATCGCGTCTACTTCCTAACCAGTGGGCTAAGTGTACTCTCTCAAGGGAAAGTTCAAAGGGTGACACCTACTTATCCTATGCAGCATCTATGCCGTCGAAATGAATCTATCACCAAGTCAAACTCTGTGTCTGACGTGATTGTTCTGATTCCTACATCAATATCTATTCATGTGGGGGATTGTTGGAAAATGATGGTTAAAAGGTTGAAATTCGTCAACTTTTTGGGCTTCGTTTAGAGTGGGACCCAAATGGATTTTGGGTCAGTGGATGTCAATTTTGGGTTCTCCTCCGCGAGTACTATAAAATCGACTATTTAAACTCTCAAAACGGATCAAGGGTGAATGAGATATGAATGTTTTAATTTCACTCTTGAAAGAGAAAAAAAAATGGGCGAAAATTGGCCCAGGTAATTTTCTCTGGACTGTCCAAAATGCGTATGGACCGCATGGAAGTCTCTAGAAGGCCCAACCGCATAGTATATATGGAATTACTTGTGTGTAATTCTTAAGAGATAAGAACAAAATATTTCCATATTTTGTGAGATATCTTGTCTTAAATAAATATGCGGTTTACCATGTTTAATATGATGAAGAATATTAGTACAAATATTTCTTCCTTTTCCAGCAGATTTGATTCGAGTATTCATGGAATGTCTCGGATTTAATGAGTTGGTGATTGGAGAATATTCTTCTCTAATTACAGAAAAATCAGAATATCATGTTTCCTTGATTAGGGTCTCTTAGAGTAGTATAAATAGAGCCTCTAAGTCAGTCAGAAAACTCGCACCATTCTCAAGTTCCTCATTTATTCTAAACTTGAGTCTCACTTCTTTCTGTCTCTGTCGGTGATAGTCCTTCGGGCCTTGCGTGAATCCCAGGTAACTCTTAAATGTTAATTGTTACCTGCGATGGTTTTATCCTAGGGAACGATGTCCACGACGGGACTCATTCGTTTCAAGGGCAGCGAGTGTTACTCGTGACTCCATCAATTTGTGATTACTTGAAACGTGATTCATGCTTTGATTATTTGTAATTTAAGTTTTTCAATTGTATGCTTGAATAATTAATAAAATTGTATTATTCTTGCATATATTAATTGCTCGTTCAAATTTTTATTATTTGATTTTCGCATGATATAATCAATATATGTCCAACAGTTGATAGGATGATTCATGAAATGAACAATCGGTTTCCGGAAGCAAATACAGAGTTACTCACTTGTATGACTTGTTTTGATCCAGGAGATTCATTTTCTAAGTTTGATATTGGTAAGTTAGATCATCTTGCTGAACTATATCCAAGTGACTTCTCCGTAGAAGATCGTTCCCGCCTCCATCAACAACTTAGTACTTTCATTCGTAATGTACAACTTGATCATGAGTTTTTGGCTATTGAGGACTTTGGAAGTCTTGCTCAAAAGATGGTTCAAACAACTAGGCATACAACGTTTCCACTGGTATATCGTCTTATTGAGTTAACCTTAGTTCTACCAGTTGCAACTGCTTCTGTTGATCGGTTTTTTCAGCCATGAAGAGAATCAAGACTGATTTACGCAACAGAATGGGAGATGAATGGATGAATGATGTTATGACAGTGCATATTGAGAAGACAATTTTTGTTGGGATCGATAATGAACCAATTTTGCAACGTTATTAGCGTATGCAACATCGTAGGATACAGTTGTCTCCTGTGGTTAGTGGCTCTAGTTCTAGCAACCCAAGTATTGGAATGTAGTTTTTTATGCATTAATAGTTTTTTGTTGTAAAAATCTAATTATTATGTATTCATATTATTATGCAAGCGTTGTTTGTTAAAAAAATTGTTGTATTTAGTGTTGCAAAAAAACATTTCCCTCTGTTTAGCCCCCTAACATATCCTCCCAGTTCCGCCACTGGCCGCATGTAGACATCTCAAGAGTCATTCTTTTGTATCAATAAACAAGCCCAGAAGTGGGTTTCTTGGTTTGCCTTTTTGTAAGAGTGTTAGTAGATTACCTCATCTGCAATGTGGGTCATTTACAAATGCAACAGAGAGTGAGGGATTATTGAAGAAAGTTTCTTTTGAGTCTTTGAAGTTGGCCCTTTTGAATTTGACCCCATATGATGTGTGCAAATGGGCTCTGGTGTGCTCCGTTGCGATTGCAGCGTGAAAATGGAGTTTGAATGTAGTTTTTAGCCCATTCTTGTGGATGTATTTGAGCTTGACATGGTTGTTCTGGCCCGGGATGGTGGCTGTTGTTCTTGGCGGTTATGGTTTTTACTATGCCAGCAAGCATTTACAGGGCAATGCCAATGCCAATGTGTTCGAGCTGCTTGCGATTGTTGTTTCGCCTTTTACTCGGCTTACTCTGGTGCCACCTGCATATTTCAATGGTTTTCTTGAAGGATGGCCTATTGTGTTCTTCTTTGTGTACCACTACTTTTTCTTCAATGTGTCCGTTAGGAGGAGGTTGTATGGTGATTGTAAGCCCAGGGAACAGGATCTAGAAAAATGCAAATTACAAATTTTATTTTCTTTCTGGAAATCATGACATTGCTATGATTATTTACTTCTCTGCTGTGTGTTATTGATGCATCTGTTGTTCTTCAGGTGATCAGGCGTTATGAACAAGAATTTGGAGCATAGAACTATAGGTTCATGCTTGGAAAGGTTTATTTTGTCATTGTTGACTCACAGACATTAGATGGTAAAAAAAACAGCCAAATTGGGGTTGTTCCATTGGTATTATTAATGTTTGTTTCAATGTCTATATGACGATGGCTTCAAAAATTGGAGTTGTTAGGTAATGGCAGAAGTTGGGGATGACCAAAAGAATGGAGAAGAAGTTGGATGGAATAATTCTTAAAAAAGATCCTAAAGCAGTACTATCCCTTTGTGTTTCCTGCTGCTGCTTTAAGCTTTTTTTATGAATAATTTTTTTATGCATTTGAGCTAAAACCTTTTAGTTTTTGTTGGTCATTTGCTCTTGCTGACCTGCCTTTGGCTCTTGATATGCTGCCATGTTGTCCTGCTTGCCTTTTACTCTTGCCAAATCCATTTTCTCAATAAATCGTTTCATTTCTTTCATTGGAGCATATGACCAAACTAATACATGTACTGATATTAGCAATGTAGATTATTTGAAATACTATGGTTTATATCTTCTTTTTATTTACTGAACATGAATTACATCAAGTAGTGCTGCTATGTTTGTTGTTGTCCAGGTGACTTTGATGGCCATTTTCCTACTGTTTACATTCTTTGGCAAACTAAGTGGCATGTTGATTTTTAATTGCCGTCTTGCTTTTCCCAACAACTTTTTGCTTTTGATCCTCGGGAGAAAGAAAGAGCAAACAGTTCAGGTCCTTGCTCTCTTCGTGCTGCACTTGCTCGATATGCTGACCTTTTGAATTCTCCCCGAAAGGTGTACTTGATACATTTGCTATTAACTCTGATTTTATCTATTCCATCTCACCTTTTTTTGTTGGCTAGATTTGGTAGTTTAACATTTCAATTATAATATAGCTCTGATGCCAGAGATGGTGCTATCGTGGTGAATAACGCTGAAAATGATCAGCCAGATTCAAAGCTCAAGAGGAAGTTTGAGGAAACTGAACCTGAAGAAGAGGATCTGAAGAAGAAATCGGGTTTCAAAGAAATGTGATTATAGTTCTTTCACTTAATGCTTGAATAATAGGGTTGATTGATTGATTATTTACTCATGCTTATTGGTTTGTGATGATGCAGGCTCATCAGAAGAATAAAAAGGTTGTGCTAACTAAGCCGAGAAAAAAACCAGAAGGCGGCTCAAATTTGCAAGGATGACAATCAAGAGACCAACGAGAGGTTGATGATCTTGCAAAGCCTTGGGGCATGGCAATGATGGTCTCTTAAAATTAAAAGATCGTTCAAGAGATCGAAAATCACCACAGTGGTGGTCTCTTAAGTGGTCTCTTGTTAAAAGACCACTCACCAGGCTCTTGGTAAGAGCCCGGTTAAGAGGCCGCACATGGGCCACTACCACTGACACGCACATGGGCAATTTTCAGCGTTTATTTTTTTGACCAAAGTGGGACACGTGTCACTCCATGAGTGGGCCACGTGTCCCACTCAGCTTCCAGTTTTTTTAAAAAGATTTTTTTGTGGACACGTGTCACCCAGGGATTGGCCCACATGTCCGCAACTGTATTTTTTTGGTGAGGCTGAATTTTTTTTGAATGGGACACGTGTCTCATTCTAGTGGCGACACGTGTCCCAATCGTATTTTTTCTGATTTTTTTTCAATTTTTTAAGAATTTGAAATTTAATATATTTTTTATTTTCAAATTGTAAGAATTGGTCGGACTAGATCAATATTTTATTTAGTATTGTCTGTAATTTTTATAGTTGTTATAATTGATTTTTGTAATTTTAATGGTTTTTATATAATTTTAAAAACATGGAATTATCTTATTGTTTATTTTTTAATTTCATTTTAATAATTATATTAAATTTTACATTCAACTTATTTTTTTGGACAAATTTATTTAAAATAATATTTAATGGTCAAATTAATTATTGTTATATTTGGTTTTGCGCACTTTTTATGGTTTCCATATTATTTTATAGAAAAAATGAATTCTCATAGTATTTATTTATTTAATTTCATTTTAATAGTTTCTTTAAAAAATGAAATTCATTTTATTTTTTTACACTAAAGCATGGTATTGACAAGAACGAGAAAAACAAATTATTTAACATATTTTTAAAAAATGAATTTATATTTAAATATTTAAACATTATATTAAATTTTGCATTCAACTTATTTTTTGTGGACAAATTTATTTAAAATAGTATGTAATGGTCAAATTAATGAGTAGGATAGAGAAAATCAAGTGGGTTCCATGAATAGTATATAGTGGTCTCTTAACCATTGTGGAGAAAAAAAAAAGAGTTGTCTCTCAAATGGTCTCTTAAGCTGAGGTGGAAGAGAGAGGAAGAAAAATAATATATTTAATTGGTAAGATACCGATAGTAATCTCTACCACTGCCCATGACCTTAGTCCAAATGGATCAAAGGCTGACATTAGCATCATGCTTGAAGAAGTAGTTCACTACGTCAAGTTCTTATCTAAGCTACAATCTTCTATTCCTTTGCAGATATTTGAATCATTATTATCGTTATAATTTCCTTTTTTACACATAATGCTAGCAACTTTGGCAAAGTCTTGGGAAAGACGGTCTTTCCATAAACTTATGGAAAGACGGGGTTGGATTAGAATAATAAAAGGTAAAAGGTCTTAATTGCAATATTAAAGTTTTAGTATGAAACATGTAGTAGTTATAAAATTTATAACCCGGTTCATGCAACCCGAAAATTTTATCTTAATTTATTCTAATTTACACTTTAAACCTCGGTCTTTCCATAACTTATGGAAAGACCGTCTTTCAAGAGACGGACTCAGCAACTTTTATCTATTTTCAATGAATTGTTCAAAAAAGTATTTTAACTATTTATTCATTTATTTTAACTTATATGTTGTATTACTTAAATTATAAATTAAACTTTTACTTTTAACTACTTCCTCCGTCCCAGGGGAATTTGTAGAGAGAGAATCTCTCTGCAATTTTTCCCTTAGGGAAAAGACTATTATGCCCCTGTCTTCAACTTCTCTCCCTTCCCCATGTTCTTCCCGTTTGCAAATATGATCCTCCCGCCTCAACCCTAAATAATCCTCGCAAATAATATGAATGATTTGTACAGCTCAAAAATACTTCTGTTTTCGTCTTTATATTGTTGCCTGCAAGTAAAATCAGATATGTTTCCTCCCTCGCCTCACCTTTCACCACCATCGCCGCCGACGCTAGCTCTCACTGCTATGTTGTTCGCTCTGGTGCTATCCTCGGAGAAGAAAATGCGGCCACGATGGCCAGGTAGTTGGTGTAGATAGCCCCGAAGGTGGACTCGATGATGAACACGCCGCCGACCACAAAAGGAAGCTTCTCTTGAAAAACGAGTGGTGGATCTGGAGGAAAAAAGAGATGGCTGGTGGCGGCAGGGAAGAAAAAAGGAGAGAGGAAGGGTGGCAGTGGGGAAAGAAGAGAGGTGGCAGTGGGGAAGAGATGCGGAGGCGGCGGGAGGGACGGGGGCCGGAGAAAGTGGATATGGAGGTAGCGAGAGAGGTTGTGGCCGGAGGCAGTGGATCTGGAAGCGAAGGGGAGGTAGAAAGAGGGTTTGAATATGAAAACTAGGGTTGAGGGAATAAAAAAAGGTGTGAGGGAATGGATTGATTTCATGTAAAATGCGCAAAATGTAAGGGTAATTAAGTCTTTTAGATATTTGATTTTTACTAAAAGAAGGAAGTGTGCAGATTTGTTTGGGATACCATTTAAGGAAAGTGTGCAGATTTGACTGGGATGGAGGGAGTAACATATTTTTATATTATATTTAGTATTTTTTATATGTTATATTTAGTATTTTTTATATTATATTTAGGACTTCTACAGTCTCTCTGGCTGCTCTTTTTACAGATTCCTTCCTAATGTTTTCCACGACTAATAGGGGTTTCGATTTGCTCGATTCCCCGACCTGTTTATGGACTACATTTGGAAGCAATTTGTAGAAAGTACCACACTAGTTTTTTTAAATTTTTTGCATCTTGCATATGTTTCGCTCTCAGATCACCATACGGATGATCTTTTGTAAACCAATATGCACTTTCAGGCTTATGCCAGTTCTACGGTCTGGGGAGCCAAATAAAAATCCCCCCATCCTTGGATGGTTTAAACTTAAAAAAAAATATATCTCTATTTATAACTTAGAGAATTTATACTATTTACTTTTAAAATACACATAATTTTACAATTTTAATTTAATAACTATTGTTTCATTATCAACATACTCCAAAAAAAGTTAATATTCTTCTATATGAAATACATATATACTTGTAATTAGAACTGGCAAAATATAACCGAACCCGAAAACCCGGTATTAAATAACCGAACCGAATCGAACCGGCACCCAAATAGTGAGACCCAATCAATAACCGGAAACCGAAATCACCCGATTGAACCGCACCCGAACTTAAATTGCCAGACCTGATGAGACCCAAACTCGAACAACACCTGAACCCGAATCGAACCTGAACCGAAACCCGAAAAGGACCCGCACTTGGACCGAACCTGAATCCGAACCCGAAAAGGACCCGTACCTGAAAGAAACCTGATCATACCCGACTACTACTCGATTCAAAATGAACCGAATTGATGTTAACCCGAATTTGAAGTTATCCAGATTAATGTTAACTCAATCCGAACAAGACCCGGATATGAGTCATATGACTGAATAGTGTGTTACAATTGTTATTGTCTAAAATTTAAATTTGATCATATTTAGTTGAAAATAACATCACAATTATAAATAGTGTTGATATGTTATTTAATATTAAAATATCACATAATAAATTAAATTTATAAATTTAAAATGTGTATTAATAGCATAGTTAGATGAAATTATTTTCAGAGTATATTTAAAATTTATGTATTAAATAAAAGAACATTGTAAATTATTAATTTAAAATTATTTTATAATAATTCTTCCCCCCGGCTCGATCCCATGAAGAAGGGCCTAGAATCCCTACATCACGCATCAGTCATCACAGTTCAAGGCTCCGTCTTCTGTGATCCATGCCACATCCCCACAACACCACCTTCTCGAGACACAGTTACTTCTTGCCATGAACTTACCGTACTTAGCATGTGTGGCTTATAAACTAAGAAGTTGTAATTCTAAGTGTCTGGTAAAAATGTCAAGATCTGCTCGTGCTCTAAGCAGAATCAAGTTTTATGTGTATGATAAACATCTTAAAAACTACTTATTTTAAAAGTATAAACCATACACTGCTAAGATAAGATCCGCTTAAGTTAAAAGTAGAAGTCATTTAGTTATTACTTATTAGTTTCTAGTAAACTGCTAAAATCCGCATTTTTCGAGCGCTTGATTACTGTATTTGAGATGTGAGTGAATGGGCACCAGCTCGTCTTCCCAACTTCCTTTTCTTGCATGGTAGATAAGAAGCTTTTCTCCGTTTTCCTCTTTTGTGTCTGTTTAGTTAAACTTGATTGTACCAATTTGGAAGGCACTAACTTCTTTAAACAGGTTCTTGGTGCAGAATTGGCAATACTAGATGAGATTGACTTTGGCTATTCCATCCAAATTCCAACATTTGTGTTTGTTTACTCCTTTTTAGGACTTACAAAGGTGGGACTTGGGGGACAAGTAAACAGTGCAAAAGAAAAATTAACCTCAACAGATCAACAACAGCACCAGAAAATAGAGTTCAAAGCTTTAATTTGATCCCAGAGTGCGAAAATATTAAAAAGATCCCAATTAAGTTCATCTATAGAACATCTTAAGGCAGTGTGTTGTCAGTTAACAAGCCCTTCTTGAAGTTCTTCTCGTAGTTCTGCAATCCGAGGTTGGACAGCATGGACCTTGTTTTAGAATAGAACACGTCTTCAGCTGGTGGCTGCTAAAACTTGTGTCCAAGCTGCACAAACCAGAATAAAAACATGTCATTTTAAAAATCTCAATCATAATTCATAACCGATGGTCTTTGTAAAAATCCCTAGCAAACTCATGATGCCTAAAAAACTATCTATATTCATAGAATAGAATGATCTCATGTGGTCAATTACCTGGAAGATACCACCTTGGAAAAGTGCAAATAGCATCCCAGATGATAGAGCATTCATTGCTGGATTTGGCCCTCCCATACCGCTTACTAGGGAAAATATGGCACCCGATCCAAATGAAGTACTGTTTTTTTTCAACTGTCACCCGAGTGTACCTGGCACATAATACACAAACTAATATAATCCAGATAAATGAGAAAACTAACAAAACCACTAGCAATAAGAGTGTAGTTACGATAAGTATAATCTGCTAACAAAAAGAAGTCGTACTTTACACACTACCTGCGTATTCATGTTCCCCCACCAAGCAAGAGGTTCTCCAGCAACCTTATTGCACATGTGGAATTTACATCCAGATCAACAAAACAGGTAGATAATACTACTCTTGGCAGCCAATTCTCTCCAGCAAATAACCTCCCAGCTCTTCACCATTAGATGCAATGGCAGTTGTTTGCATTGCAACGTTTGGAATAACATCCAACTTTGATGGAGCTGCTGTTCTTATAAAATTACTGTCAGATTTAGAGCCCTTGCTTTCTTGTTAGGGCAACAATGATCTTGTTCAAGCCGGATATTTCCTGATCCCGTCGACTTAGCTCTTGCTTCAATCTTTCAATTTCCTTCATGTGACTAGCACAATTATCTGTCTGCAGAGCCTCCTCAACCTTCTCACAGTCACCGTCAGTCCTTAACTTCTTTGAATTGTGTGAGATGGACTCAATTTCAAGCGACCTCTTCTTGGATGTTACTTGTGCAGCAGAGTTGTTCGACATTTTTCGAATGCATAAACTACCAGTAATTCCTTTACTTAGTTGAAAAGATATTTCTTTCTGCAATCGTCCATAGGAGTCCTTATCCAGATTCCCTTCAATGCTATCAAATGCTTCATCTGCTCCTTGCTGATTTTTGAAAATTGCCAAGGCAGAATATTTTCCACTTTTAATCCTCTTATCAGGCTTAACTTCAACTGTGAAGTCTCCTGGAATAACTTTGAACAGATCTTCACTGTTAACATTAACTGGAATTCTGTGGACCAGAAGTTTGTTCAAATCCCCATCTGGTGCATTATTGACAGCCAGTGGAAATGCAGAATCAACTCCTCGTTCAATTTTGGCCAAAACAAGTTTCATTGCAGCACATGCATCGTCTAGGCAATTATGTGATGGCGTGATGCCTGAGTATCCCGGAGCTCATAACCTAGTACAGACTTACACAAGGAACTCAAGGAAAGTCTTCTTCTGCTAGACGGGCCATTTCCAGACATGAAGAGGTATGATGTATCGATGACATCCATTTTTCTTTATCGGTTCAGATGCCTGGGTAGTGACTTTACCGCTCCTGCAAGTTGGTATGAAGAAACGTCTATTTCTTTTCTTAAGTTATTATAACAATATCATACAAGCAAAAACAAAACAGCTCTTTTTGCCTTGTAAATTCTGTTAAACCCAGCTATCACACTTCAGGATTCATCCATCAGAATGCATAATTATGTTTCAATTCAACCTTCCAGAAAAAAGGTAAAGGCAAAGGAGTCGATAACAATCTCATTATCATTAATGATGCCATGCAATTACACTCCGAGTCCAATTTGAGAGGTTATGAGAGATTCATTTAAAACAGGAATACATATGCATCTTCCCATCAGCTTAAGACAAGATGACAACAAGAAGGGCTAATGAAATATTCTCTGTATAGTCGATAAAATATCATAGTTAATTAGGAAAGTGACAGGAAGCATTCATGGTCAAAACACCCGGATATCAACTCTTTCAAGCAATGTCACAAATGAAGAAACATAATGCTTAAAACTTACTTATAGAATCACTCTTATAAAAGAAGAAAGAGTATAACATAAAACCAATAGTTGAAGTTCGCAAGCCTTACCATGAAACAATATCCGGTGATTGATCAGAAGAATAGTGATTGTACAAGGTTCCACGTGAACCCATAGATCCTAGGGATCCTGCCACACAATGTTTAAATTAATATCCTTCAGAGAACAACTTGCACAAATACTGTTGTCCATTCAGAGAAAATAAAAGAAGGACTAAGGCCTCTCAAGTGAAGACTAAATGACATGAAACTTCAATCAGTGTCAAATCCCTTAATAACATGATGTAATTCATAGGATGTAGAGCACAAATTTTAAGATTGACATGCAAGAGAAAGCTTGAGAATATAAATCTCCCGTTCGTATTGTTCTTCAATCCATAATCCAAGCTAGCCGTAGAAGAACATTAGGTGAGCAATACTTCAGACTCACAGTAAAAAAAGAACATAGAACCATCACTAAGTTCCATAATGTAGATTAAAGAAAAATACCCAAGAAGGTACATCAGTAATGACATGAAATATGTATGAACATGCTCATTCGCTATCAGAAAAATCTGACAATCTACAGAAGCACTAGCATTAACAAAAAATAGCACAAACAATTTTGTTCAGTACCTTGTAGATTCACCGTAAGCAATCGAGGGGTGTATGTTACATCGCCCTGTAAATGATCAACACGAGTAACAGATACGTCAGAGCTTTGGGTAGAACATGGCACAGTATTTGCAGCACATCAGTAGTACATAGAAATTCAGTAGTAAATCAAACAGAAAGTACTTCTAATTGAAGGTACCGCCACAATGTGTCACATTACACTTGAGATAACATATGCACACGCATACACAAACATACATATGCTCCAATTATGGTAGACATACCTGTACATTTTTTCGAACATTTGAATCCTCTGAAAGCCCACCAGCAGTGAAATTGATGATTAAGGAAGGTAGTGATGAACCAAAAATATTGTTCTAAACCGTCTACTATTCATTTTGTAATTCCGTTCATCACCTCCATATCCCAACTCAACATTTCACAAGTTCAAATTTTGAATACAACCCAGAATCCAAAATCCAAAACCCAAAACCCAGAAATTATCAACATAAAAACCGACCAAAAACACACACAGACATACACATACCTGAGCTTGCTTGAGAGAGGCCATGGCCTCAGGGTTGAAACCGGGGGACCCAAGTGGAGGAGTAGGCATAGAAGAAGCAAAGTAACTGGTAAAAGTCCCAATGAGAGCACCAATCGCCGCCCCCTGGGTGGCGCTGGTGAGGGTTACCACCGCCGCCTCCACCAGCATAGACTGCTTCGCCAGCCACCCTTTAAACCCATCTTCCAGCTCCTTGTACTTGGCCTGAAACTGCATAATTGGGTTCCCATTCACCAAACCCTTCGCCATATTCGGCCACTCCACCGCCACAACTCCTTGCTTTCCTTCCCCCATAGCTTGATGCAATCTTGCTTATTGATTTTGGTGTTCTTTAAACTTTCTAAAAAAAGAAGTAGGAGAAGATTGGGGGCGGAAATGTGCTGAATTGGCTCGTGGGTAGGACAAACGGAGGCGCCATCTTATTTTTGTTTATTCTTCTGCAGCCCTGTTTTATTATAACATTACACAATCAGTCACTTTTTTCCTTTCTGCTTCCACAAAGAAGATCAGATAGCCAAAGGAGTTTCATTTTATAAAACCAAAATATATTACGTTTTCAGCTCAAGAACCTATGTTTATTTTACAGCCAACACGCATAATATCAACCAAGAAAAAGCCCAAGATTATGTTGAGAAAACAACCAATCATGTCAATGCAGTCTTGTATCATAACCCATAAGCCTAATGAACTTCTAAGCATAATAATAACACAGAGGGAGTTCAGAATGAAACCTGGCCTTTCCTGTTCTTGACCTCAACACTTACTAAGCCCTTCCTCTCAGAACCAGTTATCGGGAAAATAAGAAAACATTTTTTGCTACTAAACTTAGGGGAGAAACTCGTCAGTGTGATACCACCTCCTGACATCACATATGCTCTCAAGTCGGTACCAGTCAGCGGAGCACCCATAACCTCAAGAATCTGGAACAAACTCAGATAAGAGAAAGTCCTTTCTGATCACAGTGATCAGTGATCATCGAATGTGAAACATATATATCATATATATCAGCTGATTATAAAGCATCGACAAAAAATAGAAGTCTCAATCATGTATAAACCACTCAATCTCAGTACAGCTGTGACCATCACAAACAAGTAAGAAGAAAAACGAAAGTAAACAAATGCTAAAAGTCACAGCAGCAGAGTCAGTTGGTTCCTTTGGGCATGATCTTGTGCTTCAACCTTGAACAAAGCATAAAAAGGCGTTCGAGCTGGAACAAATCTTCCAAGCCTTCAGAAACATAATCAATGCCGGTGTCAGAAAGGTTCAGTTCCCTCATAGCCTAACTATCATTTTAACAAAATTAAATTATTAAGAACCAACTAATTACTTACCAATTACCAAGATTCCATCACATCCATTCCACGTGACATCCAATAAATTCCTCGTCTCCAAAGCCTTCGATTCATGGGTAACAAAAGAAAGTTATTCAAGTATAAAGAAGAGATGAAAAAGAACATGAAAATTGACCAATAAAAAGCACTTACATTTATAGTCGTGCAACCAACTACGTGTAGTTATCAAAGCTTCCACATTTTCAGGAATGAAAGAACTCCTCCACTTGTTCAAAATTCTACCTCCTATGCTAAATGTTGATTCTGAAGCAACAGTTGTGAGAGGGACAGCCAATATATCTCTAGCCATATCAGAAAGCACACCATATCTCTTTTCCTGTTCTCTCCAAAAATCTAAAACATCCAGTTTGCTACTCCTGGGAACTCTAGATTCATCTAAATAAACTTGCAACGTTGACTTTTCATTAAAAGTATCCATCTCATCCACATCAAAATCCTACGGAAAAAATAAGTTACATATTATAAACTATTTAAAGTACTTAAAAATACAACAAAGCAATAAAATATAAGTTAACTAATCATAATTTATTTTAAAGACAACAAACTTACCGCGGAATAGTCACACTTGCGCTTGCGTGTATCGGTCCCATTAGAGTTGGATCTGGTTTGAGTGTTTGATGGAGAAGACATTCTACTTGATGGCCTTAAAGAATACTCATTAAATAGCATCGCCAATTTCAGAGATATGTCACTCACTTTTCTTGCCGCTTTCAACTCATCACCGTCAAACAACTTCTTATAACAATACTTGAGAAAATCAAGTTTACACCGGGGGTCAAGAATTATTGCAAAAGAAAACAAGGTGCAATAATTGTTTTCTTCATTTTCAGCCCAATATTTATCAAATTTACTTTGCATCTCTACTGCCATTCCTTTCAAAACCTCATCTTCACTTTGAACCAAGTCCTTTAACAACATAGCAATATTCCAGACATTCTCAAAGTACAAATTTGCCGTAGGATAGTCACTACCAGAAAATAACTCAGTAATAACATTAAATGGTTCCAAAGCATCTCGAATTTTCGCAACCATGTCCCACTCATAAGGTTCTGGACATTTTTTATATGTAACATCTTCAGTGTGCAAATTATCAAAAGCATCTCGAATTTTCGCAACCATGTCCCACTCATAAGGTTCTGGACATTTTTTATATGTAACATCTTCAGTGTGCAAATTATCAAAAGCATCTCTATACAAAAGAGCCCTATCGAGCATCATGTACGTAGAGTTCCATCTAGTAGCAACATCCAACCACAATGACTTAGTCTCTCGTATTCTACACAAGTCCACAACTTTTCGAAAAGAAATTTTTCTTGCTTCGGAGCCCTTAACATGTTTCACACTCTCCCTAATTTTTACCACAACATTCTTAATCACCTTTAGTCCATCCTTAACGATAAGATTTAGCACATGGGCTGCACATCTAACATGAAAGTAATTACCATTATTCAACAGGAATCCCCAATCATTAAGCCTCACCCTCATGTGACTTTGCATTCTATCATTACTAGAGGCATTATCCAATGTCAAAGAAAAAAGCTTATCATCAATGCCCCAATCCTTAACTAATTTTATTATAACCTTGTAAATTTCTAGTCCAGAATGTGGTGGTGGGATATGAAAGAAGCTCAAAACTTTACTATTCAATTTCCAATTCTCATCAACAAAATGAGCAGTCAAACACAAATATCCTTCACTAAGGCAAGAAGTCCATAAATCACTAGTTAGACTTATACGACCTGGTGCACGCTTCAGAATGGCTTTAAGGAGATTTTTCCGAGTGTTATAAATCTTCATGCAATCTGCTTTTGCCGTATTTCGACTAATACATTTAACCTTATCATTCAAGTACTCGTGAATCTCTCTATTTCCTTTATGTTCAACCCAGGAATAAGAATAACCATGTTTGATAATTGCTTTTGCTACTAAGTCTCGGTAAATCTTTTGATCAAAAAATCTAACCTGATCAACTTCTTTCTTCAAAGTCTGAAGATGAGCTTGATACGCTGCACACTTTTCAAGGTGATTCGTATGATTAGTAGTCCCTCTACTGGATTCAACAATAATTGATCCCACCTTACAATGCTTGCATTGACTTCTCAAATATCCATCATGACTATCGGCTCTACTGATTTGAATAAACTCCTTCCAAACTTTACTCCTGCGACCAGCCCATGCTCCCTTAGATCCCACCTCAAAAGATGGAAACTCATTTCCATCAGCTCCGTGTCCTGTGACTGCATCCATTACTTCATGATTATCATCATTTAGTGGGCTCATAATTCTGTAGAAAGAGAAAGTCACATTCAATTAGTAAGAATATCCGTGTTAAAAGAGGTTTATTAACGAGTGAAAAGAACTCGGTTTAATCAACATCAAAACAATTTCAGCAGATTAAACTATCTCCATCTAGTATTAACCATCTCATACAAATTATACAATATAAACAGACAATGACTCAATGAGTATTGAAAATTACCTCTTCAATTGATGAACTAATTCAGGAATCAGAACACTTATTTGCCCTGAAAGAATATTGAATTATCTGAACTGAATACAAAATACTCCACTAGATGAAATATAAGATGTATATATATATATATATATATATATATATTATATATTCCTTCAAACATAAGATTAGTTACAGATATGGGGCTGAATTCCGTCGGATTCGGAGACCATGACTTTGAGCGCCAAAATCTTATTCTTCAATGTAAAATAAAGCGGGAACGAACCTTTTGGGCGCCAAGAGCCGTGCTTGTTGTTGTTGTGCGATTTCTTTCCGTGCGAAAATACTGGAAGCAGATTGAAATTGATAACTTCTCCATATTTTTGGGAATCCTTGCGTCGTGGCCGTTGCTTTGCTGATAGAAAGAAATTAGAATAGGAAGTCTTGAGACGGAGGAGACTCAGAGACTTTGTCTCTCGTTTCGTTTGGTCTGGAGTTTGGACTCTGGACTGGAGTGGAGATCGTTTGGTTTTAATTAGCTATTAGTTAACTAACGATCATTATTACTTATTTACTTATTAGTCTTAATTAGCTCTCTTAGATATATTTTGGTTTTACCTTTTAAATTTATTTCAATATAGATTGATACTAGTTAATTGAAGGGTTTAAACTGCAAATTAGAAAAAATTAAGATAAAATTTTGGGTTGCATTAATTGGGTCGTAAACTTTATAAATTATAACTACAGTATGCTGTAGAATAAATTTTTAATATTGCAATAAAAAAATTTCACCTTTTCATTATTTTAATTAAACCCGTCTTTCCGTGGACCTATGGAAAGACGGCCTTTTCCTAGACTTTGCCTACATTTAAATTGGAAAAAAAAGAATTTTATTTAAAATTTTAAAGTGTAGTCAACTAAGGAAAACCATATGAGATCGTTAGAAATAGTTAAATATTGAATACATTAAAATTTGATTATTTTTATAATATTTCATTCAAATTATTTAAAAATTAATTATCTATTTGTTGAGCTTTATTTTAAAATTCTATCATACTTATATTATATGTATCTCACTGCAATAAATAAAAGTAAATATCAAATGACCTTATTAGTCTCACTAATTATAAAATATCCTCTTTTAACTGTTAGTCGGTCTAAAATAAGATTTTGTCATAAATAAAATAATAATATGTATACGTATTTCTATCAAAAGTACTCTATCAATGTGACAAATGACAATGTATAAAACAATTCAAACATTTTGTTTTTTCAGATTATGTATTTTTTGGATTTTCTTTAGTATGATATATATATATATATATATATTATAATGAGATGTTTATGGTTTTAATTATCTTAAGAAGTTATATATTTTAACAAGTTATGAACTTATGATTGATTATATCAATATGTAGTAAATAATTAAAATCAGTGACATATTATAATATTAGTATGTTATTTTTAGACAACTTAAGTTTAGGTTAGTCAAAATGGTTTAAATATTCGTTGATAGCACCATCCAAAGAATTTATATTATATGGTGCTTGGGATTATGAACTTAAAAGGTAATTAACGTTCAAATAAAATAAAACATCACGGATATTCAAAGTAAACTCGATTGTAAGAGGATATATCATATAAGCAATTAACTAGAACTAGAAAATAAAGATATTCATACAAGTTAAACAAGAGTATTACTCGTCATTATAAATATTAATAAAGCATGTAGTTAGACAATTTCAATTTTTGGGTGTACGATATCATATAGAATTAACTTAGTTAAGTCATAAGTGTACATAAAATATAATAACTATGAATAAGTGCTTATAGAACTCAAATATGTATGTTAATCAAATTAGTTACGGTGGAATATAACTAAGTAAAATAGTAAGACACAGTTATAAAAATAAATGAGGATTGATATTTATTAAAATTCCACTTCGAGGGTTGATTATATAAGTCAACAGAGTTATTGGTAATATACTAATATTTCACCTAATTAAGAAAAAATGAGCATGTTTTTAATTAGAATGTTTTCTTATCTTAATTTAATATGCTACATTTTAAAAATGTATTGCAATCATGAATATTAAATATATATATATATATATATATATATATATCTCAGGAAAGACGGTATTTCCATAAGCTTATGGACAGTTCACGATGATTTAAATATTATATTTTTATAAAATTTATGTAAGCTTTTTTATATAAAATTTAAATATTATATTTTTAAAGTTAAAACAAGTAATAATATTATTAATATGTATTTAAATGTGAATGTATAAGGTAAAAAAATAAGTGGCTTGTCCATAAACTTTTAGACAGACAGTCTGTCAGGAGAATTACTATAATATATATATATAAATTATTATAACTTGCAAGTTAGGAGTTTTGTTCGTTATGACTTAAGAACTTATGAGTTATGATCAACATAAAATAAAATAAAAAATTAAATACAAACTATTCTATTTTGTTCTTACATTTATGCTGTAACATATACAGATCAATGTTTGCATAAATGTCTTTTTTTTTTTTAAAATAAACCATCATAGATGGGGGAATTTGTATTGGCCTTCCCAAGCCGTAATAAAACACAAATAAGAAGCCAAAAGGCTAAGTTACTGTACATTCTGAGCGGATTGCTCTTGAAGCAACCATTAATTGCTTCCAAAAGAATAAACTAGAGTATGAGGATGCTATAGGATGGACTCTCGAACTTGTTAGTGAATCGACATAGAGACACAGGTCAGTCAGAGAGAATAACCATAAGCATAACCTCTTAATGTTGCATAACAAAAGAAAAAAACTAGCAGCTTGATAGAGGAAGAAGAAAGCTGAGCAGATTGATAGAGGAAGAAGAAAGCTGAGGTGAGCTTTGTTATTGCCCTACTCCAAAATGGATGTTCAGAAATGTCCATTGCCAGGTCATTCCAAAACTTGTAACTTGAGAATCTTGAGGGCCATGAGTAGTCTGTTGAATCGAAAAGGAGTCAGTTGTGCAGCGTAGACTTGAAACCTGCAAGCAAGAGTAAGAATGAGTAGCATCCGAACTAAAAGATTCGTAGCTCAGGGATGCCAATTTGATCTAGTCTGATTAGCCCCCTAACCGTGTTCGGAAGTTCAGATAAATCATAAAAAGATGAATCACATTCTAATTGTAAACAAAGCTTAGCAAGTGTATGGGCCACAAGGTTAGCCTGTCTATATATATGTACCAGATTGATGTCATGTAGTGATTGATGGATCTCATCAGCTAATGAAAAACATTTCCAGTGAGAACGGAGTGGATCAGTAGAAAAGAGAACCGCAGAAAGACAATCAGATTCCATATAAAGGGGGCCAGTTAAATCCTGTGCAATCTGGATGGCAAACTTAATAGCCTTCAATTCAGCTTCTAGAGGTGAAAGAGCTACCGTAAATAGAGTGTAAGCACCCACGAGCTCCCCTGTAATGTCTCTAATGATCACTCCAATCCCACACTTCTCAGTATAGCATGACCAGGAGGCATCAACATTAATCTTAAAACCTGATGAAGGTTTAGACCAAGCAATTTTCCAGATTTTTGGCTTTGGTGAACGTTTAAGAAGTGGTAGAAAGGAATGATCAGCAATACTCACATCTAGAGGAGATGATATGTGAACTGGATTTGCACTAAAGGAGAAAAAAATCTGATCTCTAATAAGCTGGAGCACTAGGGTGGTGGAAGGCTTGGTAGATTCAAATAAGTATCTGTTTCTCATCTTCCAAATATTCCAGAATGTGTAGATGGCAGCAGTACGGATCATAGTAGCATGTAAGGGGGTTAGAGCTGGCAAAGTCAAATAGTATGAAATTCTTTCCCAAACCGAGGGGAATGCTCTATCATGAATACCCATAAACTGATGAATGACTTTCCAAACAGATAGAGAGAACTGGCATGAGTTGAAAAAATGCTCCAAAGAGTCCTCATGGTTATTGCACATACAACATTTAGAAGCCAGACTAAATCTAAGTTTCCTGATTATGTTATCAAAAGGCAGCAGAGAATTGAAGACTTTCCACATGAAAACAGATATTTTTTTCTCAAACCTGGGATTCCAAAGAAGTTTTGCAGAGGAAAACAAACCTGAGTGGTTACTTAGCAACTTATATGTGTCTTTGAAGGAGAAGTTTCCAGAGATACCTGGTTTCCAAATTAGTCTATCAGCTCTGTGGGGGAAGAGTTTTGACTCCTGCAAAAGATTAATAATGTGAGATGGCAGAAATGGCTCAATTTTTGTCATAAGAAAAACTTTGTTAGATATGAATTTAGATACTGAACATTCAACATCAATATCCACCCTATTGTGGTCACACACATCAATTAGTGCACCTACATCCAGCCAGTTTGAGGTCCAAAAATTACAATCACCTCTCCCTATGATGACTCTAACATTAGCCTCTGCCCAATTATTAACTGAACAGATTCTCCTCCAGTTAGGAGAAGACCTATAGGATTGAGGGAGGGCAGCCATTAGGTGAGTCCAGAGGGCATCACCAATTTGATACTTCCACCACAATTTAACCGAGCATGTCTTAATTATTGTACTGATCGATCTGAAGCCTAGGCCATTCTGATCAGTTGGGAGACACAAATCAGACCACTTTTTCCATGATCTCTTAGGTTTTAAATCATCCCCCCAGAAGAACTTGCTCATTTTTTTCTCAATGATGGAAATGATCAATTTTTTTGGTTTGATAACTTGCCATATGTGTTGTGGAATGGCATATATGCAAGACTCAATCAATGTAATTTTCCCTCCCATAGAGATCCATCTATTTTTCCAATTACCAATCTTATTATCAATAAGTTCAAAGAGTGGTTGAAAGTAAATTTTTTTGCCACACCAGTAAAGATTGGAACTCCTAAATAGGTAAAAGGAAAGGAACCCAATTTCATTCCAAGTATCCTTTTAATGTGGTTCACTTTATGTTCAGTAGCATGTTTGCTTATGTAGATGTCACTCTTGTTGTAATTAATAGACTGACCAGTGACCTCCTCAAAGATAGACAAGAATGCCTTTAATCTAACCAAGGTTAATTTTGTAGCTTTAAAGAAAATGACAGTATCATCAGCATAAGATAAGTGAGAAATTCTTGGAGGATTACCTGGAAGATCAAAGTAGTCTAGCTTACCATTGTCAAAAATGTAGATCAGGCTCCTTGAAAAAGACTCAGAAAAAATATTAAACAAGAATGGAGATAGAGGATCACCCTGTTTAATGCCTCTAGAAGACTGAAAAAATCCCACAGGCTTACCATTAATTAGAATAGAGAACCAAGCCTGTGACAAGTTTTTCATAACAGTGAAAATGAATTTTGCATGGAAACCAAATTTTGCCAGAATTTTATATAAAAATGACCATCTAACCCTGTCAAAAGCCTTTTTGAGATCAAGTTTAATTATGCAATTCGGATCCCTTCTTTTTCTGTTAATGAGTCTAACCATTTCCTGTAGATGAATGACATTATCAGAAATATCCCTACCATGTAAAAAAGCTGTTTGGTTAGGAGAAATAATCCTAGGCATAATAGGTTTAAGTCTTTCCATAAGCATTCTAGAACAAATCTTATTAATCACATTGGAGAGACTTATAGGCCTATAGTCATCAAATGAGGATGGGGTTTTCTTTTTTGGGATAATGGTAATCCAGGTACTACTTATGCCCCTAGGCAGGTTTGAAGAAGATTGGAAATCCTGGACAGCTAGAAGAAGATCATGTGATATTATGTCCCAAGATTTCATGTAGAATTTGACCGTAAAACCATCCGGACCTGGAGAGCTTGACTTGTTAAGGCTAAACACTATCTTCTTAAGCTCCTCCATAGTGACTGGTTTTAATAGGTTGTCATTATCTTCCTGAGTTACCATCTTGGGTATATGGTTGAGAAAATGAGATGTGAATGGAGAGCAATCAGTGAGGCAGTCTTCACTCAGTAAATCTTGATAATAATTAATTGCTTCCAACTCCACATCCAGTGAGTTTTCCAACCATTGACCATTTCTACCTTTGATTTTTGTGATCCTCAGTCTATTATTCTTGTCCTGTACAGATCTATGAAAGAAAGATGTATTATTGTCTCCATCTTGTAGCCACTTTAACTTAGCCTTGTGTTTCCAAAAATTCTTTTGTTCAGACATGGCCTTAACTAAACTAGCCCTAGCCTTCCTAAGATTAACCAGATTATTAACAGAGTCATCCTGATCAGTTAAAGCTTCCTGTGCCTGCAAGGCTAATTCAGCCTGAAGAACATTGTCATGAATGTTACCAAAATGTTCTTTGTTCCAGGTTTTTAAGGCTTTCTTAAGTCTGACTAGTTTTAAATAGAAAGCTAGCAGTCCAGATTTATGCATAGGGGTATCCCAATCCTTCTTAATTACTTCATTAAATTCTTTCCTCTTGTACCATGTATTTAAGAACCTAAAGGGCCTCGGATTAGATGGGATGTCACTTCCTACAGTTAGCAACAAGGGATTGTGATCGGAGCTAACTCTATTTAGGATCTGAATTGTGGAGGAAGGGAAAGAATGAGTCCATGATGAAGTGCATAATCCTCTATCTAGTCTTTTAACTGTAGGAGATCTTAAGCGATTATTAGTCCAAGTAAACAAGTTTCCAACAGTATTAATTTCTTCCAACCCCAGTCCATTGATAAAATCATTAAAATCTCTAATACTACCAATTTTTGGAATAGATGGACCTCTGTATTCGGATATAGATGAAATGCAGTTGAAATCTCCAATAAACAAGGATTCAGAATGGTTAAATGAACTAAGTTCAGACCAGAGATCCTTTCTTCCTAATCTGGTTCTCAGACCATATATAAAAAAGGCCTCCATTGGCTTAATGAGAGTAGAACTAGTTAGGTGAACTCCAAGAAATTGAAGATTATCATTCCTAACTGTCAAAACAATGCTTGAAGACCAAAAGATCCATATTTGACCATTAGTAGCAGAGAAGCAATTATCAAACCTCAACATTTGTCTATATTGATCACATTGTGAGTTATCATGTTTAGGTTCAATTAAACAAATGAGTTCAAATTTATGTCTATTGATGAGATTAGAGAGTCTAAGCATAGATGTATCCATTCCTCTAATATTCCAAACCAGCATTTTAATTCTGACAGTTGCACTATTCATAATGAAACATTAGAGGAGCTTTTTGATCTGGTCATAATGGTGTTCTTCTGTGTGAAAAAGGTGTCATTATGTGGTTTACTCTTCATAACAGACTTACCTTTTTTCAACTTACTTGGATCTGAAGGAGGAACACTGTGTCCCTGTGATTGGTCAGCTCCAATTTCAGGAGCAATATTCAAACAGGTGGATTCTTCTTCAGTAGCAGAGAGTTCAATTTGGGTGCCCTCATCTCCGGATGATTCCTCACCAGCTAAGGGTAGAAATCTGTTGGACCTATTTTTCTGCTGAGAGAAAATAAAATTTTTTGCTGCAATGATGGAGCTGAAAGGGGAGAAGGATTTACCTCGTTTACTTGGTAGATCATCTTTGGCAAAAATTGACCTAAAATTAGGTGGGGCAGATTGAGGATGTCTATCTTGTGTCCCAAATGATTTAGGTTCCATGGGAAAGGCTCGAGGGGAGGGGGAGGGAATTAATTTTTCAGGTTGAGGGGATAGAGGACAATCTTTCTCTGTCACCACATCCTCTATGCTACTAGCTACAATGGTTGGCAGGTCAACAATACTGGGAGTGAGTTTCTGCACCTCAGGTATTATAGGATCCTCTGTGCTACTAGCTACAATGGTTGGCAGGTCACCAATACTGGGAGTGAGTTTCTGCACCTCAGGTATTATAGGATCAACCAGGGGGTCAGGGCTAGTTAGATCATTAGTTTCCTGCACTGCATCTAAACTTTGCTGTTTCTTAGGGACATAGATAAATTTCTGAGACTGATAACCCCTTTGTTTTTCTGTTATTGAGATCCCTGAACTCTCTTCACCTAAATTACCAGTCTTAATACTATTTGAGTTCCCTTTTGTCTGTCCCATCAAACCTTTCAAGTGGGAGTCATTTAAAATTACAGATTCATTTTTCCTAGCTGAGGATCTCTTTAGTTCCGGATGCAGATAGATACAATGATTATCCTCATGCCCTATACATTTACAATGTAAACAGTAGGGGGGAATATCCTCAAAATCTAGGGGGAGTTTAACAACATTGAATTCATTACCATCCTCCTCAATTCCAACTCTAATGCAAGATGGTAATTTCTTTTTTAGGTCGATTTCAACACACATTTTTATACAGGAAGGTCTAGATAAAGCCTCAGTCGCAGCATCAACTTTAATAAAGTTCCCAATTTGGTTACCCATGGTTTCAAGCATAGCTGAGTTATAAAAGTATATTGGAACATGAGGAATTGTAACCCATACCGGGACTATGGATGATTCAGCCTCCGGAGAGAAATCAGAATTCCATTTCAATACCTTCATTTGCGCATTATTGAATACCCAGTGACCTTTGAGCCAGAATCTCTGGTAGTCATCTTTTTCCTGGAATCGAACTAGGACATGCCGGAAGTCGATGGATCCTAATTGAAATTTGCCTTTGAATCCTACAGAATTAAAAGATTCATTTAGTTGGACCATAGATGGCTTTCCTCTAGCAAACTTACCGATCAGAGCATTCCGATAATGTGAAGAGAGAGTGTCTGCATCCTTGCGACTGACGAGACATGAGATTTCTCCTTTGTACTGGGTTTTGGGGATGATTTCCGGGTTTGAAGGAAGGGAAGCTTGTAATGGCGGAGGTCGATTAGCAAGCGCTTGAAGGAATGATTTGGTCCCTCCTTGGCTTCGATCGGCCGGCGGGAGAGCCGCCATGGCGGCGGCAAACGGAACAGAGTTGAGAAACAAAATATGACCGTTATCAGTAATGACTGAGAGAGGGAGAGGAAGAAAGGTGAAAACGACGAAGAATCGCGCGTTTTGGTTAATTCGCACACAAATCGCACGCAGTAGGACATGTTCTTCCCAAGAGAAATAAATTTTTATTTCAAAAAATCGAAAGTATACATTTAAAAAGTGACTACTAAAATTATATATATATATATAATAGATTAGTTCAGCGAAAGCATTTTTATAAAATTAATATATTATAATTTTATGTTCATTATAAATTATAATGACAATTTGCTATATTTATTTGAACAAGACCCGGATTGAATATATTGGAATCCATCCAAACCCGACCCGAAAGATAATGTATCCGAAAAGTACCAAAACCATACTGACTCAAACCAAACCCGATCCGAACCTGATTAAAAAAATGTAAAACCGAATTGTACCTGTTACCGAAACAACCTGAACCAAATTTGATCTGAACCCGATTCAAAAAAATGATACCCGAATTGTATTGAAATTGAAACAACTAGAACCAAACCCGATCCGTTCAAATATTTTTCAAAACTACCGAAAGACATCCGAACCTGAACACACCCGATCAAGACCCGATACCCGAAAATAAAAAAATCCACCGAATCATACCCGACCCGATTGGGTCTCACCCGTATCCGACCGAAGAGACCCGTTTGCCAGGTCTACTTGTAATATAAAAAATAATTAATTGTTAAATATCAACAAAGATTGATTTAATCGATCTTTTATCAAATCTAAAAATAAATACTCCCTCTGTTCCACCCAAACTTGCACATAATATTTTTCACGGTCTCCAATAAACATGTTTGACTATAAATATGTGTAGCTATGAACAATAACAACACAAGAAAAATAGATATTTAGAAATTACATTTTACGATAAATTTAATCATATCTCGCACGATAAATTTATTATTAATATATGTATTCAAATAAGTGATTAAAGTTTGACATCTTAACGGGAAAAAAGAAGAAGAAGATTTTGTGCAGATCTGGATGGAGAGAAGAAGTATATAAATTTATACTAAGAATTACATCGTATTCAATTCTCATATTTATAAATTATAAACTACATTATGTTAACTAAAATTTGATTAAATATTGAAATAATAAATTATATTATATTAATCATTTTCATTCATAAATTCGTGTATCGGCATGAGTATTATCTAGTACAATAATATTGTTATTCATAGATATATTCATATATGCAGTCAAAATTTAATAGATAATAGTATCTTAAAAGTATCTATGCAATTTGAGCTGGGACGCAGGGAGTACTAAATTTAAACATTCTAAAATGCATTTTTTGTGTTATGTTTTATTTAAAATATTTTCACATTCAAATACGCATTATTAATTGTTTTAAATTATATAATACAAGAGTCAGTCTCTTGAATAACGGTCTTTTCCATAAGCCATGGAAAAACCAAGGTTTAAGTTACAAATTAGAAGAAATGAAGATAAAAAATTTGGGTTGCATGGATCGGGTTATAAACTTTATAGCTACTACACGTTGCACAATAAATATTTAATATTGCAGTTAAGACCTTTTACATTTTACTATTCTAATTAAACTCTGTCTTTCCATAAGCCTATGGAAAGACGGTCTTTCCCAAAAATTTGCCTTAATAGAATATTTAAAATTTTAAAATATTATAATTATTACCTAAAATCAGGAGATTTGTCCATAACCTTATGGATATGACACCAAATAAAACTTTACTAGTGATAGCAAGAGAGAATTTGTTATTTAAAGGTAGGCAAAGTCTTGGGAAAGACGGTCTTTCCATAGGCTTATGGAAAGGCGGGGTTTAATTTGAATAATAAAAGGTAAAAGGTTTTAGTTGCAACATTAAAAATTTAGTATGCAACATGTAGTAGTTATAAAATTTATAACCCGATTCATGCAACCCGAAAATTTTATCTTCATTTCTTCTAATTTACACTTTATACATTGATCTTTCCATGATTTATGGAAAAACCGTCTTTCAAGAGACACGCTCTTAAAGATAACTGTAAAACAATATTCCGTTTCAAATTTTAATCGGTTGGATAAAATATTGCCAGAGGAAGAAAAAAAATACCAAAAAAATCTAAATTAATGCATAATATGAATTTTGTTATTCGTTACATAAATCTCTCGCTTAAACCCTAATTTAATCATATTACATTATCCAACTACCATGTAATACCAAGAGTCTGTCTCTTCAAAAATGGTCTTTATATAAGTCATGGAAAAATCAAGCTTTAAAGTGCAAATCATAATAAATTAACATAAAATTTCTGGGTTACGTGAATCGGGTTATAAACTTTATAACTATTACATGTTGCATAATATATTTTAATATTGCAACTAAGATCTTTTACCTTTTATTATCCTAATTAAACCCCACATTTCCATAAGCTTATGGAAAGACGGTCTTTCCCAAGATTTTGCCTGATACGAAACACCATATAATAGAAATGGTTTGCTTTTGAAGGGTTCTTCAATCAGGGATTGAAGTCATTTTTACTAATCTAAACACAAGTTATCTAAAAATAACATACTAATATTATAATATACTAGCGGGAGTCCCACCGCGCGTTGCGCGGTGTTCTTCATTAAAAATACTTAATTTAATTAATATATAATATTTACATGTCACATTTGAATTGAAATAAGAAATAAATTATAAGTATATTCATCTAAGAATAACTATCTAAATTGTAAAACAAATAATAAATTTTGTTGGAATTTATTAAATTATCAATAAAATAAAATAAAATATTATTTCTATAACCTTTTAAGAAATAATATATTGCAAGTACATTAAGTAAGTAAAATATTAAAAAGAAACGTTGAACTTGTGGAAAAACAAGGAACTGTGTGTATATGTGAACTAAACAATGAATTGGGTGGCATAGATGCAGACAAGTTTTTGTCACAATCATTGTCTATATGTTTATTTTGGAGAATTGTTGTCTATATACCAATATAATCTTATATACTTGCGAAAGTCTCGATATAACCTTCAATCGTTTGAAAGTTAGAAAAAAAACTACCTAATTAATGAAAATGCCAATATAATCCTCTGGTAGACTTTTCGGTGTTGACATTACTTTTCCAACGGTTGACCCACCTTAAAATGACAATAATGCCATCAAACCAAAAGCTAAATTTGGGTGGACAATTATAACCTTACCCACAACCATCGAACCATCGTCGCCGCTGCGTAACAGGTAGGGTTATATCAGGACATTATAATTTGATAGAGTTCGGGTGGTACTGGGTTCGAGTGGAGAGGTTCGAGTGGAACTGGGTTCGAGTGGTATTGGGTTCGAGTGGGGAGGTTCGAGTGGAACTGGGTTCGAGTGGAGAGGTTCGAGGGGTACTGGGTTTGAGTGGAGAGGTTCGAGTGGTACTGGGTTCGAGTGGAGAGGTTCGAGTGGTACTGGGTTCGAGTGGAGAGGTTCGAGTGGAACTGGGTTCGAGTGGAGAGGTTCGAGTGGTACTGGGTTTAAGTGGAGAGGTTCGAGTGGTACTGGGTTTGAGTGGAGAGGTTCGAGTGGTACTGGGTTCGAGTGGAGAGGTTCGAGTGGTACTGGGTTTAAGTGGAGAGGTTCGAGTGGTACTGGGTTCGAGTGGAGAGGTTCGAGTGGTACTGGTTTGAGTGGAGAGGTTCTAGTGGAACTAGGTTCGAGTGGAGAGGTTCGAGTGGTACTGGGTTTGAGTGGAGAGGTTCGAGTGGTATTGGGTTCGAGTGGAGAGGTTCGAGTGATACTGGGTTCGAGTGGAACTGGGTTCGAGTGGAGAGGTTCGAGTGGAACTGGGTTCGAGTGGAGAGGTTCGAGTGGTACTGGGTTTGAGTGGAGAGGTTCGAGTGGTACTGGGTTCGAGTGGAGAGGTTCGAGTGGTACTGGGTTCGAGTGGAGAGGTTCGAGTGGAACTGGGTTTTAGTGGAGAGGTTCGAGTGGAACTGGGTTCGAGTGGAGAGGTTTGAGTGGTACTGGGTTCGAGTGGAGAGGTCCTGGGTTTAAGTGGAGAGGTTCGAGTGGTACTGGGTTCGAGTGAAGAGGGTTCAAATAGTACTGGGTTTTAGTGGAGAGGTTTGAGTGGTACTGGGTTCGAGTGGAGAGAGTTCAAGTCTAGATTTGAGTGGAGAGGTTCGAGTGGTACCGGGTTTGAGTGGTACTCGGTTAGAGTAGAGAGGGTTTGAGTGTTACTGGGTTCGAGTGAAGAGATTCGGGTGGTGAGGGTTCAAGTGGAGAGAGTTCGGTTGTGAGGTTTGAGTGGAGAGAGATCGAGTCGAGATTCTAGTGGAGAGCTTCGAGTGATACTAGGTTCGAGTGGAGAGGGTTTGAGTGGAAAGTTTCGAGTGGAGAGGGTACCGGATTCAAATGGAGAGGGTTCGAGTAGTACTGGATTCGAGTGAAGAGGTTCTTGTGGTAATGGGTTCGAGTGGAGAGGTTCGAGTGGTACTGGGTTCGAGTGAAGAGGGTTCGGGTGGTGAGGTTCGAGTGCAGAGAGTTCGAGTGGTGAGGTTCGAGTGGAGAGGTTTTAGTGGTACTGGGTTCGAGTGGAGAGTTTCGAGTGATACTTGGTTCAAGCGGAGAGGATCGAGTGATACTGGGTTTGAGTGGAGAGGTTTGAGTGGAGAGGTTCGAGTGGAATTGGGTTCGGGTGGAGAGGTTCGAGTGGTACTAGGTTCAAGTGGAGAGGTTCGGGTGGAACTTGGTTCGAGTGGAGAGGTTCGAGTGATACTGGGTTCGAGAGGAGAGGTTCGAGTGATACTGGGTTTGAGTGGAGAGGTTCGAGTGGTACTGGGTTCGAGCAGAAAGGATCGAGTGGTACTGGGTTCGAGTGGAGAGGTTCGAGTGATACATGGTTCGAGTAGAGATGTTCGAGTGATACGGGGTTCGAGCGGAGAGGGTTGAGTGATACTGGGTTCGAGTGGAATTGTGTTCGAGTGGAGAGGTTCTAGTGGTACTGGGTTCGAGTAGAGAGGTTTGAGTGGTACTGGGTTCGAGTGGAGAGGTTCGAGTTGAACTGGGTTCGAGTGGAGAGGTTCGAGTGATACTGGGTTCAAGTGGAGAGGTTCGAGTGGTACTGAGTTCGAGCGGAGAGGATCGAGTGGTACCGAGTTTGAGTGGAGAGGTTCGAGTGATACATGGTTCGAGTAGAGAGGTTCGAGTGATATGGGGTTCGAGTGATATGGGGTTCGAGTGGAGAGGTTCGATTGGAGAGGTTCGAGTGGAGAAGTTCGAGTGGAGAGGTTCGAGCAAAGAGGTTCCAGTGGTGAGGTTCGAGCAATAAGGAATCTAGTGGAGAGGGTTTGAGTAGAGTGGTTCGAGTGATACTATGTTCGAGTGGTACTGGGTTCATGTGGAAAGAGTTCGAGTAGAGGAGGTTCGAGGGTTCGAGTGGAGAAGTTCGAGTGGTGAGGTTTGAGTAGAGAGTTTCAAGTGGAGAGGGTTCGAGTGGGAGTTTCGAGTGGAGAGGGTTCGAGTGGAAACGGTTTAAGTGGAGAGATTTAAGTGGAGAGGATTCGAGTGGAAAGGGTTCGAGTGGTACTAAGTTCGAGTGGAGAGGGTTCGAGTGGAGAGAGACCGAGTCGAGAATCGAGTGGAGAGGGTACTGGATTCGAGTGGAGAGGGTTCGAGTAGTACTGGGTTCGAGTGGTACTGGGTTTGAGTGATACTGGATTTGAGTGGAGAGGTTCGCGTAGTAATGGATTCGAGTAGTAATGGATTCGAGTGGTACTGGGTTCGAGTGGAGAGTTTCAAGTGGTACTGGGTTCGAGCAGAGAGGTTCGAGTGATATTGGGTTCGAGCGAAGAGGGTTCGAGTGGAAGAGTTTGACCGGAGAGGTTCGAGAGAAGAGGTTCCAATGGTGAGGTTCGAGTGATGAGGAATCGAGTGGAGAGGCTTCGAGTAGAGTGGTTCAAGTGATACTATGTTCGAGTGGTACTGGGTTCGTGTGGAAAGTGTTCACGTAGAGGTTCAAGGGTTTGAGTGGTTAGGGTACTATCCACCACTGGAGATAGTACTATCCACCCCTCGAGAGAGGTATACTATCCACCATTGGAGAGAAAATTTTTACCCCTCAAGAAGTTTGTCAACCACAAACTTGACTATGAGTAATTTACACATAGCAACAGTGCGATAAATTGCTCAGCATGAAGAAAGGTCGTGGCAGGCCAAAAACTCAGGTGGTCACGCCGGCGGTGAGGAGAAGAGGTGAGGTACAGGAGCCAAGTACCAACACCGGTAATCAGGGGGGTAATTTGAGAAGAAAAACTACTGGTGTTACGGAAGTGGGATGTGAAAAATATAGAGCTAAGAAGTTGAACGCTGATCCAACTCCAGCGGAGATCGGAGTGTTTGGGATGATGGAACCAGATGCAGAGTTGGATGGGGGCAGCGATGGAGAACATTCAGCCTCGGGTTGAGGTATGTATTCCTGATGAAAGTAATGATAAGAAAATTGAGCATAGGCTATGGGTTGATGTGACCAAGGGGAATAGGGTACAAGGTAATGGAATGAAAATACAATTCAAAGCTCCTATGATTTTTAATGGTGAAATCAAAGTTGAAATTGATGAAGAGGATGTAAAACCTGAATTGAAATTTTGGGAAAATACTCTGATAATGTATGTGCTAGGGGGTGACCTTACTATGTCAGCTGTGAAAAACTTTATGATTAAGTATTGGTCATTTGTAGCACTACCTGACCTATTCTATAATGAGGAAGGTTATTTTCTTATGAGGTTTAAGTCCAGGGAGGATAGGGACTCAGTGATGAGCAATGGCCCCTATATAATTTACAATATGTCTATGTTCTTTCACCACTGGAAGCCTAATTTTGAATTGAGGAAAGATATGATTTAGACTCTGCCAATTTGGGTTAAACTGCCTAACCTACCTTTACATCTATGGAGTGCTTCAAGCTTGGGTAAGATTAAGAGTGTTCTGGGAAACCCACTAGTAACTGATGAATGTACTGCAAGCAAGCTAAGAGTCTCTTGTGCTAGAATCTTAGTAGATAATGATATTACACAGAAGATGAAGGATTCAATCAGTATCAAAGACTTGAATGGGGAGAAATTTTTGCAGACTGTGGAGTATGAATAGAGACCTCCCTATTGTGACACTTGTCAGGTAGGAGGACACATTTGTAGGGGACAGGAGAGGCAGCAAAGGGTAGTCCAGAAATGGATGGTCAAAACCAACAGTGGACCTGAGAAACTGGATGAGAAGCAAATTGAGGAGAAGATAGACGTGCTGAACACCGATATTGCCAAGAAACCTGTAAGTATAGATGCTGGTATATCTGGGGTTGCTAGAATTTCTAGGAAAAATCAATCTGAGAAGATGGATAACCAGAGAAGCAAGGGGATCAAGAAACTGATTGTCAATGGAGGGCAAGGGAAATTGAGTACAAAACTTCGCTGGAACAAACCTATACAGCTGCAGATTTGGAATGATCTGGCAAATGTACATGGGCTTGTCCCATGATAGTTTCTTGGAATATAAGGAGGCTCAACAATCCAGTAAAGAATAGTGAGATTAGCTCCCATCTCATAGCATTGAAAGTTGTTATTGGTGTGATAGTAGAAACCAGGGTGAAAAGGGAGAAAGCAGAGCATGTGAGGAAAAGATTTGGATCAAAATGGATATTTGTGGACAATTATACTGATAACTTCAATGCTAGAATATGGGTTCTTTGGGACCGGAATAGAGTATAGGTTAACATGATTTGTAGCTCTAAACAGTTTGTACATTGTGAGATATTGAATTTAAAAGGGGACAGGATGGTAAGTCTAACAGCCATATATGCAGATAATCTGCTCAGTAACAGAAAGAAGTTATGGAGAGATATAGTAGGACTTGCTGATCTGGTGGAAAGACCATGAATTCTGATGGGAGACTTTAATAATGTACTCAAAGTAAATGATCGAATTGTAGGTAATGAAGTTATGAGAAGTGAGTACATTGATTTGGAGGAAATTATGAGTGAGAAGGAACTGTTTGAATGTGATATGGTGGGATAGTACTACACTTGGAGTAATAGGCATAAATATGGAGTGATATATTCTAGAATTGACATAATCCTAGCAAATATTGAGTGGTTTCAGCAGTTTCCAAATACCGTGGCCAAAGTGAAGGAAGCAGAGGTTTCTAATCACTGCTTACTGAGTATTGGTGTATTTGAAGAACAAAGGAGGAAAGCTGGAATGTTCAAGTTTCTTAATTGTATGATGGCAAAAGAGGGGATTCAGGTGATCATTAAAACCAGTTGGGAAAGTCCTATCAGAGGAACTGCAATGTGTGTTGTATGGAGAAAACTGATCAGGTTACAGAAGCTTTTGAGAAAGAATATGAGTAGTGTTACTGGTGCTCAAGGGAAACTGATCAAAGCAAGGGAAGATTTACTTCATGCTCAACAAGACTTGGCAGCTTCAAGGATAGATGTGGGAAAAATAGAAAGAGTGATTCAATGTACAGTGGATGTTTTGAAATGAAATGGGATTGATGAGAAAATTTCCAGACAGAAACCAAAAATAGACTGGCTTCGACTTGGTGATGGAAATAACTCTTATTTTCGTGCCACAGTCAAGGCTAAAAATAACCAGGCTGGGATCAGAAAAGTGGAGAATGAGAATGGAAATCTTATGTATGGGCAACAAGAGATTTCTGAGAAAATAGTTATGTTCTATGAGAAGTTGGTGGGTTCAAGGGCAAGTAAACTGAATGGAGTTTATGTAAGGGTACTGAGGCAGGACAGATGTCTTATAGTTGAAGCAAGAAGAAGGCTGGTGGAAAAGGTAACTGAACAAGAGATATGGAATGCAGTCAAAAGTATAGGTAACCTGAAAGCTCCAGGTATGGATGGCTTTAACTCAGGGTTTTTCAAAAGTAACTGGCATATTGTTAAACATGATGTTGTGAATGTTGTTAGAAAATTATTTGATGATGGTAGGATGTACAAGGTTGTTAATTGCACAGTAGTAACTCTAATACCTAAAAAAGTATATACTAAGAAGGTTTCTAAGTTTAGGCCTATCTCTTGCTGCTCCACTCTTTATAATATTATCTCTAAAATTCTAACTATGAGACTGAGTACTGTGATGGAGGAATTAGTGGATTTATCCCAGGCTGCTTTTGTTCCTAGAAGGGGTATACATGATCATATACTACTTGCCTATGAATTGACTAGAGGGTATACCAGAAAAGGAGGACCACCAAAGTGTATATCATAGCTTGACTTGCAGAAAGCCTATGATATTGTGGACTGGGCAACATTGGAATGGATTTTGAAAGAACTTGGATTTCCAAAGCAGTTTGTGGAATGGATTATGGCCTGTGTGAGCACAATTTCTTTTAGGTTTATGGTCAATGGGGAACCATCTAGAATCCTGGTTGCAAAGAGAGGGATTAGGCAAGGGGATCCTATCTCCCCTCTATTGTTTGTGTTGGTTATGGAGTATCTCTAGAGGTGTTTACAGGAGCTAAAAACAAATCCAACTTTCAGATTTCATGATAGATGTGACAAGCTGAGTATTGTTAATATTAGCTTTGCTGATGATCTTCTTTTATTTTCAAAAGGAGACAAGGAATCTGTAGGGGAAATTATGACAGCATTTAAGAAATTCACTGCATCCACGGGATTGGAAGTTAAGAAGGCTAAATGAAGAACCTATTATGGAGGAATAGATGAGGAGCAGAAAGGGGAAATCCAGGAACTGATAGGTTTCGGTGAAGGGGAGCTGTCTTTCAGATATCTAGGGGTGCCAATGACTACCGGGAGGTTATTTCTACATATGTACCAGCCTTTAATTGACAAGATGATTGGAAGAATACAACATTGGAGCTCCAGAATGCTAAGCTATGCTGGTAGGGTCCAGCTGATCAAAAGTGTCCTCTTTGCCATTACAAACTATTGGATGCAATGTCTACTTTACAAAAAAAAGGTACTCAAATATATTGAAGCTGGCTGTTGGTCATCTTATGGAGTGGGAAGGAAAATATCACAAAGAAAGCACATGTGGCATGGAAAAATGTGTGCAGGCTAAGAAAAGAAGGCGGTCTGAACCTTATAGCTTTAGAAGAATGGAATGAAGCATGTTTGGAAAAGTTGCTCTGGAATTTGAGTTGTAAGTCTGATAAACTTTGGATAAAGTGGGTGCATGAGTACTATATAAAGGGGAAGGAACTATTAGCAGTGAGATTACCAAATGACTGTTCATGGATTCTGAAAATGCTGTTTAAGAGTAGAGATGCTATTCTCCATATGCAAGCCTGGGTTCAGATGGAATCTCAAAAGGTGGGGAAGTTTAAAGTTGGTAAGTTTTAAAAAGAAATGAGAGGGAAGCAGGAGATGATTAATTGGAGGAGGCTGTTCTATGGAAACCATGCTAGGCCGAGAGCTCAATTCATCATATGGATGGGATGGCAGTAGTGGTTGGAAACCAAAGACAGGCTTCGACAACTTGGTATAGAGATTGATGCCAAATGTGTGTATTGTGGCCAGGAAGAAACTATGGTGAACCTATTTTTTGAATTCTTAGTAACAAACCAGATATAGAGGAGAGTGTTGTTATGGATGGGTATGGATAGAGAGCTGAATGGATGTGATGTGGAGAAGAGCTGGATTCTGCAGTAAACTAGAGGAAAAGGTTGGAAAAATCAGGCTATCAAAACACCCTTTTCAGAGGTTGTTTATGGTATTTGGGTGGATAGGAATGATAAAGCTTTTGGTAAGGCTGGGAAGTTGAATACCTCCGATAGTATAATTGATTGTATAGTGTGTAGATTGTGGAGTATTTCAAAAATTAAAGGGAAATGTGTTAATTGGATGATAAATACCATATAGGGGTTATTTAGGAGGATAGAAAGCTGGAGATTACTCGTTTTGTACTTACACAGTTTTGGTAATGAGAATATATATACTTATTTCCAAAAAAAAGAAGTTTTTCAACCACCCTTCAAGAGTACACCATCTACCTCTCGAGTAGGATGCTTAATGGTTCCAAGACTTCAAGGGTTAATGAATCGATAGAGAGGTCCGGGTGGTACTGGGTTTGAGTGGTAATGGGTTCGAGTAAAGAGGTTTGAGTGGTAGTGGGTTCGAGTGGAGAGGGTTCGAGTGAAGAGGGTTCGAGTGGTGAGGGTTCAAGTGAAGAGGGGTCGAGTGGGGAGGGTTCGAATATAGGATTCGAATGGAAAGGGTTCGAGTGTTAATTGTTCAAGTGGTCAGGGTTTGAGTAATGGTTATAGTGAAGAGGTTTGAGTCGAGAGGTGATGCCTCGAGGGGAATGGTTTATGGTTCCAGGGCCTCGAGGGTTAATGAATCGAGTGTAGATGCCTCAAATCAACACCCCTCAAGGTGGATGGTTGATGTTCAAATGGTGGATGTTTGAGTGGTAGGGAGGCCTCGAGGTGAATGGTTGATGTTTGAGAGGTGGATGGTTCGAGTGGTGGCGTGGTGGATGTTCAAGAACTGATGGTTCAAGGGGTGATGGTTCCAGGAATGGATGGATGGTGTTCGAGGGATAGGTGGTTCAAATGGTGGTGTTGTGAATAGTTCAAGGGGTATGTGCCTCGAGTAGGTCATGGTTCGAGAGCTAATGCGGATGGTTCGACGCTCTCAGTGGTATACTCTCTCCAGGGATGGTGTACCCTCGAGGGCTGGTGTACTCTAAAGGGGTGGATGTGTGACCTCTCGGGGGGTGGTGTATCCTCGAGGGCTAATACACCTCTCTCGAGATGTTGATGGCGTACCCTCGAGGGTTGGAAGGTGTACTCTCTCCAGTGATGAATGGTTTACCCTCTCGAGAGGTAGATGGTGTACCCTCGAAGGGTGGTTGACAAACTTCTTGAGGGGTGGATAATACTCTCTCCAGTGGTGGATGGAATACCCCTCTCGAGGGGTGGATGGTATACCCCTCTCGAGGGGTGGATGGTACCTTCACCACTTGACTCTCACCACTCGAACTCTCACCACTCGAACTTCTCCACTCGAACCTCGAACATCCTCTACTCGAACCCTTTCTACACGAACTTGATAGCACTCGAACGTAGTACCACTCGAACCTCTGTACTCAAACCTATCCACTCGATTCCTCATTACTCTAACCTCACCACTGGAACTCTTCGTTCGAACCTCTCCACTCGAACTTCTCCACTCGAACCCTCTCCACTCGAACCCAGTATCACTCAAACCTCTTTCAGACCCACTCTACTCGAACCCTCTCCACTCGAACCTCTATTCGAACCCTCTCCACTCAAACCCAATACCACTGCACCTTACATAATAACCTTTTAATATTACAACTTGAACTTTTACCTTTCTTTAATTCTAATTCAGCAGTCACATGGAAAGACAGTCTTTCCCAATAATTTGCCAAGATAAAATTATTAATATTCGAGCCTATAACTTATTTTGTGTATTCTTAAATCTTCATGGTCTAATAACTAATTTAATCTGCCTTGGACAGTGACTAACAATTAGACTTATAGGGGTAGCAAAACCCTGCAACACATATCAGCTTATTTCATTATCACAGTAACCACTTATAAACTATAGCTTTGTTAAGGAAGCGCATTGTATGACAGTGAGCAATTTTAAATCGCACCCGACCAAATAATTGAACCACCTAAAGCAAGAACGGAAGCCACTTAGAATGAGGCAGACGACGCAGAAGACATTTGAACAAAAATTTTCAAAACGAGCACATAAAATATAAACTTAGGAATGATTCACGTTCAAATCCATTGCAGTACAAATTGAAAAGCAAACAGATGGCTCATGGGAGGAACTCCACAAAAAAACAATGTAGTAGGATTATGAACTCATACTATACGTGATGCACTAAAATATTGGTGAGCCAATGCAGTGTGGTAGCGAATTAAAAGCAAAATAGAGAAAAACAAAAAAACATCAGATGAGAATATCATTAAACACCAGTGTGGTAGACTTCATAACATATTTTGAACACAAAAATCCCACGGAGGGTAGATAAAAAAAACATATGAAAGATACAAAGCAGAGCTGCAACGTACTAAAAGCAAGCAAAGAGGCATTTACCTCAAGATCCCCATCGACTGAGTTGGATCATGATAGTGAAGATGGAATGGAAGCTCCGGATGCCTCCATATGTTTGTAAATAATGTATTTATATATCTTCATTAATCATGTGGGAAAAGCTAAAACAAATAAAATTACACTAGCTAAGGCACACATATACAAGCCATATCCTCGAACCAAACCATGCTAAACCATCCCCATCCATCACAATTGAATCATCAAGCGCCATACAACCTAGGAACTAATCAAACTCTTACATCTAAAACAAAGCCAATAGTTTCTAGCTCATATTAGCACTCAATGGGCATCTCTCAAGTTTAAATTCCGAGTCCACTTCAATATGACGAACTACATGAGACGCACCCACCAGTAAGAGAAATACAGATTTTTTTTAAAAAAAGAATGAGCACGACATCATTAGAATTTATCTTATTTAGTAAAATTCAGGCTTTAGAGCACTATGAATTATGGTTTATTTTGTAAACATGTAAGTCGTTTTGGTTCAGTGTAATTTTTTTAAAATAGTCACATCAAAAAAATATTTGGAGTAAAAACTTTCTATTAAAGCAAAAAAGGTCTTAGCTCACCTTTGCTTTTATACCAAGTGCTAAAGAAGCTGTCGCAACAACCATAAGAAGCAGACGCAGTCAACTCTTATAAGTTAGTATCCATATAATGTAAAGTAATCTTATGTAATAATAGGGAGAATCTTCCATTTCAAAAAATTCCTTGGTTATTCTTCACCACCATCCCAAGTAAACATTTAACTGGAGGACTACTTAGAAGGGATGTGTTACGAGCTAATCAAAGAGGAGTAGAAGACTATGAATTTTACCTTATATATCCTATCTTCTAATTCATTTGGTGAGGAGACTATGAACCAAGCAACTTGTAACCTCTTTATCATTCAGCTAGGATAATCAAGTAACTTAGCTGTTGAAGCTAGTCAGCAGGTCTTCGCTAAAAATACAGTTGTGGGAACTCTTTTCCTTCAGGAGACAATGCATCTAGTATAGGCGGCGATTTGTTCAAAACTCTGAACATAGCTTGAACTTAGTACCAAACAAAATAGTATGAGACATAAATTGCTGCAAGAAGAAAGAGATGCAGTTGATATACAAGCCTTCCCTATTATAGTCACTCCAAGAAGGTTTTCCTGCGAGCATTTGATAACTGTACAGCCAAGCTCCATATATTGACTCCAAAGTCATTGTGTGAAGTTGTATCATTTTGCATAGCAGCCTGCAAGACCTATAATACATGAAATACATCACAACTATAGCCATTACAATCAAATTGGTAGTGAGAGCTTATCAGCAATTTTGGTAGGGCGGCGATACCTTTGGGTCATCCAATGTGGACTGCCTTTAGGAGAAAGATCGTTCTAAAACCATCAATTATAATTTCATCCTATAATAGTAGGCTTCCTGGTATGAGGGAATATGAACTGAGCATTGTTCACCTGAAACATTATCATTTTTAGACATATAAATACGATGTAGCGACTTTTACATTGTAGTATAAACATAGAATAGATTCGAACTACATACATGGACTTCAGCATGCGCTTTAAGGCCATCGATCCAACTGTACTCTACGTCATCGTTGAATTGTTCTTTCTGCCAACACAGACTATGCTGCAAATGACACAAATGGATAAACCAACTTTATTAGTGACTGACATTAGTTATTATGAGATGAAACAAACGAAAGAAAAGATCCATAGTTTTGAGACCTTCGGGAGATAAGGATATTCTTCATCATTAAAAGCCCTTCTGAGAATCCACTTCTCCATCCTTCTTTGCCCTGGTTTAATCTGAATTTGCAGGGAAAAAAAAACTTAGATCGCAAACGCGAACACCATTAAAAAAAAGTATGACATTTTCCATTTGAATGAAGTTTTATACCATTCTCCACTCAGGATCAATGCTCATTGCAACATTGATGAGTTCCATGTCCAAGAACGGGACACGAGCCTCTAAACCCCACGTAGAAGTAGACTTGTTTGCTCTCAGACAATCACCCTTGTGAAGAGCCTTAATCTGCACAAAAGTATGAGCAAAAAAATCAGTTCATTTCTGTTTTGAACCCTTTTTAATTGTCTTAAAGAGTATAAAGCATACCTTTTGGCATGCCTCACAATGCAACTCCCCCTTGTTCGCTAATTTGTGGAAGGTACAAATAGCCTCCAAAGATCTCATCGGAGCGTTCACCTGATACCACCATCTTAACCCCGAGAGACTTGATTTTTCGCAACATAAGGAACATAGGAGTGCTAGCCCTGATGGTTGTGACATCTTATGTCTCGACGTGGTAGATCACATCCTCAATCGCATCAATACCATCCTGTAATAACATAACATTAAATGAGTCTGAAAAAACACAAAATCAGAAGTTCTTGTATCCATACTTGGGTAGTAAAAGTGAGCTCATGATGAACCATTCCCAAGTAGTCTGCAACTTCCTTTCCAGCCTTCAAATCGGGTGATCCCTCAAGACCGACGCAGAAGAAATGCAGCTGAGCTTCCCATTGCTTGGCAGCCCTCGTGCCAGCCAAACAACCAGCAGTGACTGCATCAACCAACGACGAATCAAGCCTTCTAGAAAGCAACACCCCGAAAGGCACATCAGTCATCAACCTCTTGTCACAGCCAATATCAATCATAAAACAAACAAAATGATGAACCATTTACTTATCCTTCAAACCAAAGCAAAAGATCGCGCGAAACAATATCTGAGAAAAAGTAAAAATATCAAATGACCCAGAATCGTTGAACAATTAGATAAAATAGAACTTTACTATCTGAGAAATAGGGCAATTTGAGTAAAAAATATACGTACCTAAACATAAGCATATTTAACTGATCCAAACACAGTTAAACAAATCTAACACCTTTAATCTATATCTTTCCTCAGCTTACTCGTTGATAATGATCAACTCCTTTCAAGCAAAAACACAATATAGCTTATTGAATGAGGCTAAAAAACTATCTTCCCCCAATTAATCCACTCATCAAAACAAACAGAGAACAAGCACAAGACAAAATTAAACAAGCTTTAAGATCAAATATGAAGTCACACTATTAAAAGCCTTATCAAACTCCATACATATTTTTCATTCATTTTGTACAATTGAATAATGGCAACATGACCATTCCTATCTAACAATTTGTGGATGAATCACAAAAATTACAAAGTAAAAATTGAATTAGACATACTTCAAAGTGCTCACGGTACAAATTTGTTATGTTAGCAGTCTCAATTTCATTCCATACATGCAAACAAACAGACACAAATCTAACATTCTTATAATTCTAATTCATAAAATAAAGTATCGTGTTAATAACCAGCATAATATATTCAACCAATCAAAAGGATCTTGTTACTAAGCAATGAAATGGAAGTGACCATACTCTCTCGGCTAAAATGCGAGCTTTTTCGGGGGCATCAACACCTACACTCCACCAACCTCGAATATCTCCTTCGATTCTTTAAGCACCAAAGCGAGCTCCCAGCTTTACAGTGCAAAAGAAGAAAACCGTCAAAACCACAACTACCTCTAATTAGACAACAAACATATCAATATGGCAGGCAAACAAAATAAATTGAAAAACAAATAGTTTATACATTGTTTACCAGCAAGAGCATCCAAAATGTCTCAAAATGGCTACAACTGCTATTCCCTGAAAGAAAACGCCAATAATTTCATTCATCGGGAAAAAGGTTCAATGATAGACATTCCTATACTTTACATGAAACTACCTTATTAATTCAACTACTTTTAGTCTATTTCATTAAAAATTAAGATCTAAACAGTCTATCTATAGAAATAAATACCCGAGAAAGCAATACATGTGTTCAATTTTCACAGTCAAATTATGACAGAATTCGAAAAGCAAAAATTAAGAGTAGTCAGTGCTGTTATGAGATATGACCTCGTTTTAATCCCAGAGGTCGTTGAACTTGATGGACTGACCAGAGGTGGTGATTATGCATCGGCGCGCTTCTCAGCTTCCTCCTCATTCTTCTTGGAGGCGCGGGACTTGGCGCCCTCGGCTTTCCGCGAGTACTACTCCTCCTTCTCCTATGTCTCGTGATCCTTGCGGTCAGATTCCGCGTCTCGGGAACTCTTCCGACAGAACGATGTCAGGAGGAAACAGAGAGTGGCAGATAGCTGATCGACGTAGAAGGGAACAATATAGGTTAGGCGGTGATTGGGAAAAACAGTGTCGTTTTAGTTACTTAGGGTAGTCAAAATGACTCAAATACCCCCGGTTAACAGACAGAAAACAAACAATATCTATTATATGGTGCTTGGAATTACTGATTTTATTCATTTACTATGTATCATCAATCATAACTTGTTAACATAAAAATATTATAATATGTTACTGATTTTAATTCTTTACTATATATAATGAGTCATAACTTGTTGACATGCTAATATTATAATTTTTTATTGATTTTAATTCTTTATCCCAAGTACCGTATAATGGAAATTGTTTGCTTTTGGATGATTTTTCAACTAGGGAGACTGAAGTCATTTTGACAAATCTAAACCCAAATTGTCTAAAAATAACATACTAATATTATAATATGTTACTGATTTTATTTCTTTACTATATATAATCAATCAAAACTTGTTAACATACTAATATTATAATATGTTACTGATTTTAATTCTTTACTATAAATAATCACTCATAACTTGAACATACTAATATTATAATTTGTTACTGATTTTATTTCTTTACTATATAAAATATATAACTTCTAATGATATATTTAAAACCATAAATATCTCACATATATATATATATATATATATATCACTGAAATAAATCCAAAGAAACACATAATCTGAAATAATAAAATGTTCAATTTTTTTATGCAAGGATAGAGTACTTTTGATAAAAATATGTACATATTATTTATTTATTAATATATGACAAAGTCTTGTTTTAAAATGACTAACTGTTAAATGAGGACATTTTATAATTAGTGAGACTAATAAAGTTATTTGATACTTACTTTTATTTATTACAATTAAAATATATATAATTATGATAAACTTTTAAAATGAATCTCAACATATAAATAAAACTTTTTAAATAATTTGAATGAAGTGTTATAAAAATACTCAATTTTTATTGCATTCAATATTTAACGGTTTCTAACTAAAATAATTATTTCACTTCATAACTCATATAATTTTCCTTAGATGACTAAACTTTAAAATTTTAAATAAAATTTAATCTCAATATTTCAATTAATGATATCGCGCAACACGCAATAGTTCTCCACTAGTTGTTAATAAAAATTGTATCTGCTACATTTTCTTTACAAAAAATTCTACCACTTATTTTTTAGGGCGAACGAGTTCATGGGCTCTCCAACTCTTCACACCTTTCACCTTTAGCCCTCCATTTTTTTTAATACTTTAGCACCTTGAACTAACAAAATTACTAAATCGTAGTCCTTCCATCCGGTCAAAGCGTTAAGTTCAGTCAAAATGTTAAATTTAAGGGTAAAATAGTCATTTTCATTTTTCCTCTTTTCTCCTGTTCCCTTTCTCTTTCTCTTTTTCTTATTTCTTTTTCATTTTCTCCCATTTTCTTATTTCTTTTTTTCCTTTTCTGTGTTTTCTCCATTGTCCGGACGGACAGAAGGGATCGGCACCTTCTTCAACGCTGATGCCAACGACAAGAACATCACGTCAGAATCGACATCAACACCATTAACTTTGTCGAATTCGAGCGGCGACTTGATGCGGGTTTGGGTCGACTAAGGGTGAGGAATCAGAAATCAATGGCGGGCAGAGGTGGTTTCGATCAGATGGTGGCGGAAAACAGCAGTGTCGGAGGGAGGAATTAGAGGTGGTGTCGCAGGGTTGGCGAGACGGCGTGCAGAGGGGGTGAGGAATAGGAAATCAATGGCGGGCAGAGGTGGTGTCGATTCCGACGATGGGGATTCCAAAAATCAATGGCTGGCAGATCTAGAGGTGGTGTCAATTCAAAAATAGCGGATCTAGTAATCAATAGAGGGTAGAGGTGGTGTCGCAAGGGTGGCGATGATGGCGGAAGACGGCGGGTGGTGGCGAAGACGGCGAAGCTGGCTAGGGGTGGCGACATCGGCGAGTGGGCAAACGACGGAAGCGTAAACGGGAAAAGGTGGAGGGGAATTGGGAAAGGGGAAAGAAAATAAAGGAAGTAAGATGGAAAATTTGAAAAAGATGTTTTTGCCCCAGGAAAAGTCAGGCTGACTTCAGAAAACGGAGGAAAAATCACAAATTGATCGAGAGAATGGACGGAAGTATGACAAGTTGAGAGTTTTTTTAGTTCAGGGACAAAAGTGATCGAAAAAAAATAGGGGCCAGAAGGGTCAAATGACAAGAGTTTGAGGGCTTGGAAAGTCGTTCGCCCTATTTTTTATATGATATACTGCACTTGTTAAATTACATTTTAATTTTTGAAAATTTGAAAATATTTGTTTATATTATATATTTGAAAAAAGAGTCTTTATAACCATACCTAGTTGACATATGTGCCAATATAATCTTCCAGTGTTCGATAGTGCCTATGTAATCCTAAAAATTATGAAATGACTTTGATGCCTTTGACTCAAATTTTCTCCAGCCATTTTCCTCTTTCTTCTCGTTGCCGACACCATTTCCTTATCACCCGTTTCCTTATCACCCCACCACTGATGCCATTTCTCATCTTTTCCCCTTCCAACGCCATTTCTTCCACCATTTTCTCCATTTCTCCCATTCACTAATACATCATCGTTCGCTCCTCACCGATGCCGTTCATTGGCCATTCAATAGCGTCACATCGCATCGGTCGTTCAACCGTGCCATCGGTCGGGATGTTATCGCATCACATCAGTCTCGTCGTGGTGGTGATGGGAGGGGGCGAGGGTGGTGGCTTGAGGGAGAGGGGTGGTGGCAGCGGGGGGTTGGTTTAAAGTTGGGGTTTCACGGCGACGGTGAGGGTGAGGGTGAGCAGCAGCGAGACTGGGTTTGGGTTAGTGGTGGCGAGTGGTAGGTGAGGGTGAGCAAAAATGGGGCAAGGATTTCACGGTGGCGGGGCTAGGGCTGGGGTTGGTGGCAGCGAGTGGTGGGTGAGAGTGAGCAGCGATGGGGCTAGGGTTTAGGGGTTTTACAGGATTGGTTTCACGGCCGGAGGGAGAGGCAACCTGGTGGCGGCGGGGTTGAGGGTGGTGGCGGGGTTGGGTGAAGAGAGAGGTGGTGGTGGCGGCAACCTAGTACTGGTGGTGGCATGAGGGCAAAATTGCCCTAACATTTAAGGTTTTAGGTGAAAGGGTATTTTAGTTATTTTATGTGCAGTCAACATTGGTCAATACCGAAAATGATGTCTTAGGGTATATTGGCACTTGGTTCAACTAGTTAGGGTTGGTTTTGCACTAAAAATTATCTGAGGGTTATATTAGCACTTACTCAAGTAGTTAGGGTTATATTGGTATATATCCCTTTATATTTTTATATTTTCTCATTGAAATACATATTATTACTTATTTTAATTTTAAAAATACAATGTTTAAATCTTAAAAAATTACAGCAATGTAAAAATCACTATGAATTTTCCATTAACTTATGTAAATGTCGCATGAGATTTTCTCTTTTAATTAATGTGCAATAAGGCATATAGTAGGGTGAAACGGCGCAACCAGAATTGAAAATTATTCCAACCAAATTAATATGAAGAAGTTAATCTTGACTCATAAACTATTTTTTTTTTCAATAAATTATAAGAATCAATTTATCACATTAATTTGTACTCACTCAATCCATTTCATAGATTCAACGCTAAAATTTCACTAAGAAATTACATAAATTTGATCCACACTATTATATTAATACAAAATATAGACGTGTTTCTTTTCTAGTTAATTCTTATTTCACAATTTCCTTTTAACAGATTATAATTTAACCTTTTCTTATAATTTTTCTTTCAAACTTCTGTTAACCGAAGCTAATACTATAACATTCCAGGAATAAAATATAAAAAATAATTTCGAAAAGTGTAATCAAAACAACAACTATCATTTAAAGAATCATTTAGTGAGACTAAATATTACCTTGGTGCTGAAGTTGGGATAGGTGCGATTTGTGACGATCTTCTTCCTCTCCTCTCCGGCTTGTAATGGATCTGCGACTCACCTCTCCGGCACCGCCGATATGGCGGAGCCACCACCAATCGCCCCTAAACCACCTATTTCTTATGCCCAAACCCTCAATCAAGAACTCTGAGAAGCCCTAAATCTTACTCCCTCCAAAGTTCAAATCTAAAACAGGGCTCCCTTCACTCCAAAGTCCAATCCGGCCTGTACTTCACTGATGAAGAATGCATAAAGTTGGAAGCCCCCCTCAGATGGACGCTAGTCGGGAAGTTTTCTCGTAGTCGGCCGCAACTCAACAAGCTTCGTAAGGATTTCCACACCGCAGGTTTCAAAGGTCACAACGATATAACCCTCATAGACAATCGACAGGTTCTGAAATCCTTTTCTTTACCTGATGATTATTACCGTTGTTGGCTTCATAAGATATGGAATTTTGGAACGTATTCAATTCAAATGACCAAATGGGTTCCTACTTTTAACCCTAATGCAGACTCTCCCATTGCTCCTATATGGATTGCCCTATATGGTTTACCTCAACAATTCTTTGATTATGTGGTTCTAATGTCTATTGGTGATATCATAGGAACTCCAATTAGGGTAGACAGAGCCTCTCTAAACAAAACCAGGCCACATGTGGCAAGAATTTGTGTCGAAATAGATGTTACTAAACCCATGTTGGACAGAATTTGGTTAAGCTTTAGAGGCATGGACTATTGGCAATATATAGAGTATGAGGGAGTACCAATGTATTGCTCTAACTGTCTAAAATTAGGACACACAGATACTGTTTGCAGGTTTGAGAAGAACACTTCAAGGTTCACACCTTGGAGGCCTAATGATCCAGCAACCCAGCCACGTAATAAATCCATTTCCAATGAAGAACAAGGCAGACAAAAAGGTTAAGGAAATGGTTCCTCATCATCTGGCATTTCATCCTTAAAAAAACTTTATTTCTATTTACAAGATCAAATTTGATAATCCTCCTAAGAACACTTTATAGGACAAGGAAGTAGCAAAGGATGTTTCACAAATTCCTAAAGAAGCAAGTTCAGAAGATCTGGTCCTTAGCCAAGGATCCCAGGTATCATACTTGACTCTCAATAAGGACTCTAATGTCTTGAACTCTGATAAGCAGTTAGAAATAACAGAGCTTCCATCCGAATCTCCCAACATAAATCCATTTATACCTCATACTGATGAATCTTTTAATACTAACCCTGAAAAACAGATTGGAATTACTGGACTTCCATCTGTAAATCAAGCTATGTTAATAAAGAATAATCAAACAACTAAAGACAACACTAATCCTAAATTATCTAAGCTAACCAATTCTCAGAATGTGTTTTTTCCACCAAGACAAGATTTGTTAGCAGGGAAGCAACATAACATTAATGATACGTATAATAAATTACCTCCTATCTGGGCTACCCTCAAAAGGTTAAAGATACAGCCAATCTGGTTGAGACTCTGAACTTTCCTAATCAATTAGTAGTGCCTGAAAAGCCAACCCAGGAAATATCAATAACGACACAAAAAACTGATATCTTTAACTGTCCCCACCCTAAAAGGAACCAGATCGGAGACACTCCAACAACTAATCAAATTAATGATGGAAAAATTACAATCCTGATGCTCAAGATAATTTTATAGAAATCAATGGGGGGAAACTCTCCTCTATTACCATCAAGCAAGAAAACACTTAAAGATCTTGATTGGCTTAATACAGAAATATCTAAGAGACAAAAGGAAAAAAATTTAAATCAGGGAAAACTTAACTTTGAGGAGCTAAAGGCTAACCTAACTGATGCCTAGACAAGATTTAATGCAATTTTTAAGGGTAATAGCATAGACATTAAGAATAAACAGAGGAAGTATAACAAAAAAGACTACTCCTCCACACCTAAAACGGTCTTCACCCGTTCATCCTTGACCCTTTCTAAAACACATCCATGATAAGTCTAAATATGTGTGTATGGAATATAAGGGGAATAGGTAACAAACCTACTCAAATTAAATTAAAAGATATTAAAAGACGTAACAAAATCAAACTATGTGCCTTAATGGAACCACTTTTAAGCTCTAATCAAGCACATGATATTTCCAGAGAATTAGGTTTCAGTAATTGCTTTGCAAACCCTATTTGTAAGATATGGATACTGTGGGATGATGAACTGTCAGTGGATATTTGTTCTTTAGAAGAACAAGTTATCATAACGAAAATTAGATCCATTATCTTCTCATCAGTATGTCAGATGGGTTTCATTTATGCTAAGCACACAATCCAAGAAAGGAATAAACTGTGGCAAGCCTTAGCAAAAAAGAAAAATGAACCTTTATTCATAATAGGAGATTTTAATGTAATCTCAAAGAATGAGGAATGCCTAGGTAAATCCATCCCTGAACAGAAAAGTATAAGGAATTTTAACATCTTAATGATCAAAACATGGCTGAAATTCCAACTTCTGGAAGCCTATTCACTTGGACTGGAATGAGGCCAAAAGGTAGGGTATGGAAAAGACTGGATAGAGGAATTTATAACAATCTATGGTGGTCTCTATTCACAACCTCTAAAATTAAGACACTTGCAAGGGAGGGGTCTGATCACACCCCACTGATTATACAGATTTCAGAATTTTCTCCAGCGTCTAATCCAAAACCCTTCAAATTTCAGGAATGCTGGGTCAATCACCCAACATTTATGAAGTTAGTTGAAGATGCTTGGAAGGTACACACTAATAAAAGAGGAATGCAGAGATTAGTATTTAAACTAAAACACTTAAAGCAAATCCTAAAATTCTGGAACAGGAATGTTTTTGGGAACATCTTCGATGATGTCCAACTCTGTGAAGTTTTTGTGATAAAAGCCGAAGAAGATCTACAAGAAAATTAATCAAACAATAATATGTAGTTTTTAAATCTTGCAAAGGAAAAACTGAAGTTAGCTCTAACTAATCATGATGTCTTTTTCAAACAAAAATCTAGATTAAAATGGATGAAAGAAGGTGATGCAAATTCAAAATTCTTTCATCAATCCATCTTAAGTAAACATAAAAGGCAAACAATTTCTCTAATAAAAAATGATGATGACCAATGGTTAAATCAACCTGAAGACATTGAGAAACAAGTTATCACGTTCTTTTCAAAACTTTTAACTGAAAAACAAAAAGATCCCTCAGGAATCAATTATGCATGGATACTGGAAAATATACCACGGGTTGTTACTGAGGATATGAACTCTAACCTAATCAAGAAAATTACAATGGATGAATTAACAAATATAGTCAGATCCATGGACAACCATTCAGCTCCAGGACCAGATGGCTACTCTTGTTTATTTTCCAAAAGTGTTGGGAGATAGTGAAAACTGATGTGCTAATGGCAGTTGGAGAGTGTTTAGATGGAAAAGAAATACCTAAAGCAATCACATCCGCATTGATCATACTAATACCCAAAAAAGATGTGTGTTCAACATTCAAAGACTATAGACCTATAAGTCTGTACAATTTCACAAATAAGATTTTTTCAAAAATAATTTCCACAAGACTTAAAAGCTGTTTAGTCAGTCCAGAACAATCAGCGTTTGTTTCTGGAAGAGAAATTGCTGATAATATCCTTCTAATGCAAGAGCTAACAAATCATTTGATTCTAGAACAAGAGGATATAATATGATTATCAAGCTAGATATGATGAAGGCATTTGACAGAGTCTCATGGTCCTTTTTATCCCAAATCCTAATCAAACAAGGTTTTTCATCCACACTGGTAAATCTAATTATGAGAAATATCAAATCTGCTTTCTTTTCCTTATTAATCAATGGAAAAACAGTAGGTTATTTCTCAGCATCTATGGGACTTAAGCAAGGAGATCCACTTTCACCTCTGCTTTTTATCTTAATGACCGAGGCTTTCTCTCAAACCCTGAATTTCCTATACAAATGTGGGACTGTTCAGTCTTATAAGTTACCCTACAGGATGAAAGCCTCCACACATCTCTCCTTTGCTGATCATACAACAATTCTTTTAAAATACTCAAAATAGGGACTTTAAACAATAATCAATTTCCTAAAGTCAAACGAATTAGCAACAGGTCAGAAAGTTAACTTTGAGAAATCATCTCTTTATATCTCAAAACACACACCTAATAAACTTATAACCTTAATCAAACAATAAACAAAAATGATAGAAGGATCCCTACCTTTTAAGTATTTGGGATGCCCTATCTACACAGGTAGAACAAAGAATTCCTTATTCCAAGGAATGCTAATTTCAATCCAAAACAAAATTAATCATTGCTATAATAAGCTGCTCTCTCCAGCAGGATAGGCAGTATTAATCTAACATGTATTGACATACATGCCAATTCACCTAATAACTGTGTTGAAGGCAACTAAACATATCATAAGTCAAATTCATAAAACACTAGCAAGATTTTTCTGGGATTCTAATTCAGGAAATAATCAAAAGAAGGGAATATGGAAATCATACCCTAAGCTATGTTTCCCTACAGAGGAAAACAGATTAAATTTTAAAAACCTGAATACTTTAACAAAAAGTTTTTCCATCAAACTATGGTGGAAACTTCAGACAGGGAAATCCCTTTGGGCATAAACCATGTGGTCTATGAGTGATACTCAAAAAATCTCAAGAACATGGAAAAGAATCAAAGAAATTCAAAACATAGCATTAACTAATAAAGTTGTTCAAATAGGCTGTGGTTCAATTTCCTTTTGGAATGCAAACTGGACTGAAGTTGGTCCTTAATCATACCATACTCAGAACATTGCAGAACTCCATATCCAGACTTAACAGTAGCTGAATTCATGCTCAATAAAGTCTGCTATTCCAGTAACCTCAGAAATGTGCTTCCTGATAATATCATTTTCCATTCTGAATCTGGAACATAAAATTTTTTCCTAAGTATAATGATAGACTAATTTGGAAGCCAATACAGACTGGTGAGTTCACTAGTAAAATCAGCATATGAATTGATTCGAAGAAAGAAACTCAAGATTCCCTTATTCAAACATCTGTAGTCCAATATATTACCAAAGAAATTCAGTTTTTTAAACTGGATTACTTAATAGACTTATAGCCTTACCAGATGTTCTAGAGGATTTTCAGTTTCACCTTCCATCAAGAATCTATTTTTGTTTTAATGATTCAGAATCAATACACCACTGTTTTAACATGTGTGATCAGGTACAACAAATCTGGAACTCAATAGATAAAGCATTCAGTTTGGCTCCAAACACATTTAACCTATTATGGGATAGATTTTATTTTTATTGGAACACTACCTACTCTGATGCAACTTTTGCTAAGTTAATTAGAATTATACCATGTGTAGTAATCTGGTATCTTTGGTGTGCTAGATGTCTGTATTATTTTGAGGGAATAAAGCCAGTCACATGCAACATATTCAAAAGAATATTGTACCACATTAATGATACTCTATTGGCGTTCAAGCTGGATTTTAGGTGGGACCTATCACATGTTCTCAAATTACTATATTAGAAACCCAAAATCCAGAGACCAATAAGAACAATTAGGTATATTCTAATTAGGCCGGCAAAATTTTTGAAGAAAAATTACAGTCGCGAAGGATTGCAGGTCATGATCGAAACTTAATCGAAACACACTTAACTTTATTCTAGGGGTTCCTCGTGGAGGATTTTAGTTCTGGCGATAACCAAAATCACATAAACAAAGAAGAAGAGGAGAATCAAAGGAAGAGGGGATTTGAGGGAAAATGACGACGTTTTGGAAAACTTATGATATCCAAATGACAGTAAATAGCTCATGTTGATACCGGTAACAAACAATCTCTTATTACTCCCTCCGATTTTTAAATATTGGCACTATTTTCCTTTTAGGAATTTTTTTATTAGTATTCTTACATAAATTCCATTTAAGGAGGGGATAAAAGGTCATATTTCCATTTTTACCCAAGTCCAATTCTCTAATTTACTCTAAAATTTAGTCATTCTCCATTATTAATGTCACTTCATAAGGTAAAAGTACATAAAAAGTCGAGCTACCATAAAAATTGTATCATCTTATATGAGGACAATATAAAAAAATTGGAGGGAGTATATGGTACTTTGCGATTAGTCAAAAATTAGGGTTAAAATTTACAAAATTTAACTTTCAAAGAAAATAAGGAAATTTTAGTGGGATGGAGTATTATTCCTCTCCTCTAAAAACCCTATTGCCCGCTGCCGCCGCCCCTTCTTCAGTTTTCTTCTCCGAACTGCTTTTCCTCATCTCCATATCGATGTGGAGATGGGGAAACAATAGTTTTTTCAATTGATATACTTTTAATATTTATGCTATTGAATAAGTATAGATTTGTTTCTATACTCCCTCCATCCCAGCCTATTATGCACAGAATCATTTTTTGGTCAAGGATTCAAACTTTGACCACATATTTGAATAGGTATATGGACAATAATTTATCGTATGCGATATGATTAGATTCGTCGTAACATGTAGTTTCTAAATATAAAATTTGTGTGTGTCATTATTGTCCATAGCTACACATACTGTCAAACATGTTTATTGGAGATCGTAAAAAGATTTTGTGCAGAATAGGCTGGGACGGAGGGAGTACATTAGTTTTGTTTTTCAACCTGATAGATTAGATTGATGTGTCCATGATGATTATTCAATCTAATTGTTAAGATTGATGTGTTTTGTCCGATCTGGTTTTACAGATCGTATGTTCGTGATTTTGTTTGTGTTTTTCTAATGGGAGTTTGATTCTCGATCTGTGCTTTTCAAGATGTTTACAGTTTGAACACTATAGACCGTGTTTTGGATCAAGATCAAGTGGTGTTATAGTTGTTGTAAATCTCTATTTGGCGTAGTGATATTGATACTGATACGCTCCTTTTTGCCAAATGGTCATGACTTTTGCGGAAGCGAGTTAATATCCATGAGGGCGATGTTACAGTTTTTTATTGGATCCCTTATCTGTAATAGTACAGACGATCAGTTTGGTTGACATGTAATTTGAATACCCTTGCAATAGATTGGTTATTGCTAGATTTCAGTTAAGTTGGATGTCAATTCCACTTATTGTAATCGATGTTAGACGTTTTTCCCATCATCTTGGAATAAATTGATTTATTTTTTGAAAAAAAAAGGAAGTTTTAGTGGTATGGAGAGACTAGTTTATTAGTGGAGATTTGTAATCAATCAACTTCCTCTGTCCTAACTGTATTTGCACATTAACTTTTGCAAGTTGATTAAAATCATTTTTTATCGTTACTATTTTTACTCGTGCACATTTAAAATAATAATAAGTTAATATTATAAAAATAAATATTACAAAAAATCTAATAAAATCTTACCTGATAGTATATTATTTTAAATATTACTCGACTTTTACTTTTCAAATAAACCAATTGTGACTGAATAAATAGCGAGGAACAAACAGTGTTGGTACTTACTTGAAATGAGCGAAACTGTGGGCGCCGGAGACCCTCGTCCTCCCGAAGGTTTGGATGTTAATCGACTTGGCGTCCATGAGTTCGAATGCACTCCTCAAAGCATCGCTCATTTGCACAATCTCTTAGAGCGAATAAGAATTTATCATGTAGCTGTGAGAATATGAGAGGTTTTGGAGCATGTGGGGTTGGCGCAGGAGAGTTTGCCATCAAATGTGGTCTCCTCGGCGCAAGTTCTTGCTGGTGTGGCTAGTTTGTTGAATATTTGAGATTCTGAACTGAGCAGGTGACTCTTTTATCATGTACAACTGAGTAACATACGGGTAGTTCTCTTAAGGCCTGTTTGTATCTTGGCTTACCAAGGTGGAAAAATCTCAGATGTGACGTATTGGCAGATTTCTGGCTTGGTTAGACTCTTCTTCTCATGTTGAGAACTTCACTGAATTTCCCATCCCCCCTTTTGAAAATATATGTCTAATATGTCTCTGTGAATACTCTTCTTTGTTCCCACGGTTATTTCTTCTTTACATTTGTGTATTTTCAAATTGCTAGACATCAGGAGAAGATGGAATCTCTTGGTTAACCCTAAACAGTTATTATGCCTGTGCAGTTTTAAGTATAAAATGTAAGCTCAAGCTGATAAAGAACAATGTGTACAACTAGAATTGTTATTTAGTTTTCCATCAAAGTTAATGTACCCTGGTAGGGATGCATACTGGCATGTGGTTGAACTATTTCAGTGAGAACTGAGAAGCATAGGCTGATAACTCTACCTATCGTTTGTTCTTTACTTACTCACAAAACAGTTTATGCATAAAATAGGGGCTGATACCAACACCACTGCTTTTGTTCTAACTGTGTTGATTATTATAATGCTTGTAATCAGTTTAAAGAAATTTCTCAAAATCTTTGAATATCTATCATCTAGCTCTTGACGCAATGCGATTTTTAAGCTCCAGGGAAACTCAAAATTCCCCTCTTTTTTTTCTCAATCATTAACATGTCACCGCGATGTATAATGTAGTGACTGATGCTGGAAACTTGATTGCAGTGATCTTTTGTTATAGGATTAGCGACTGATGCTGGAAACTTGATTATAGTGAACTGTTGCTATAGGATTAATGACTGATGCTGGAAACTAGATTACAGTGAACTGTTGCTCTAGGATGTCACCTGTGCCCGTGAAATAAGTTATGGATTAAACTTGATTTGATTTCAAGTTCACATCATGACTTGGTTTAAAGTCTATCATGTTTGCCCTTAGAGTCGAACAAGTTGTTTGTAATCTTGTTTGATGTAGGCATTGTTTATAATGTTGGGGCTGGAAAAAGATGTGTATGTAACAGAGATTCTGTTGCTCTTTTGGTTTTGTTTCTTTTTCTTAATCAATGCAAATGTTTACCCATGGCCTTTCTTATATTGGTATACTCACAAGATCCCAGTTTTTACTTTTAAAACTGTATCAGAATGAACTCTTCCAAGTAGAATGGAGGTAGGAATTGGAAAGTACATATGTACGATTCTGCTTATATAATCATCATATTTAGTGTCTAAACACAAAGTGCGATCTGCAACTAATATATGTAACTTTTTGGAATTTGGCTAATATTGCTAGTATGAAGTTGTGATAAGACAGATTCTGCTTCGATTGTGTCCTGTTTTGTGGAGTTTCCTTACAAATTATGTCCTTTTAGGTGTTTAAATATGATTCTGTAACTTTGTTCCCCTACTTCTCCCATTACAGTATCTACCTTGTGGGGTTTTACTGCGTTCTCCTCAGACTTGTGATTATCAACCTACAATGTTCTTATTCTTGGAAAATATGAATAAATAATTCTGTGAAATTAAAACTTTTTTTAATGCTCCTCCCTCCTGTTTCTCTAGTTGTTTCATCTAGCAATGAAGTTAGCCTTTTGAGAATGTCTATATAGTTCTAATGAAAAAAGATGGCGCTACTTGAGCTATGATAGAACAATTTAGTTTATTCTCAATAGTATTTTACTTGAGCTATGATATAACCATTTAGTTGATTCTCAATAGTATTTTACTTGAGCTATGATAGAACCATTTAGTTTATTCTCAATGGTAACTGGAGGATTTGCTATATGGTGTAACCTTATAGGACAGGGAACTATTGACAGATTGTTAAGGCCATTTCCTTCTTACTTTCTCCTCTTATTTAACGATATTACAAAAGCTCTAACATGTGGAAAGCCTTTTCTATCCAGAATGCGGAACAGTTCTGAGAGCTACCTCTAGACGTGCTAGTACATCTGCCACGAGGTTGCGTCTCCAATTATCAGAATGTCATTGAAAGAAACTTAAGGCAGCTGCAATGAGATCTTTCAAGATACTTGGCACTCTAAACACAAGTGAAATATGGGAGGTCGTCGCCGTACTTCTCAAAGTTATTACTTTTAAGTCATAATACTTCCTATATACAATAAAGTAGATAGTGATAAGTCGGGGTCGTCCACGAGAAGAGGGATATTTTCAAGTGTTTGAACACATATAGGAGAAGACATACTAGGCATATGCATACATATATATATATATACATACATATATATATATATACATACATATATATATATATATATATAAGCATGTAAACAAGGGGGGTTTTCGGTTGGTTTGATCCTAAGTTATCAAATTGAAATATAACTAGCAAAGCAAGAGAACTATGCTAATCATGCAATACAACTAAAGATGTGATGTAAATGATAATTAACGGAGCCTTGGGGGCAATCGATTTTCACTTCCAAACTTCATATAGCTCATTGATTCATTCACTCATTCAGTTACATTATTTTCTATGGGGAATGTTAACACTTCTCATTCAAAGATCAACATTCATTCCTCCTTAAGAGTAGTTTGCAAAGACAAACAACGATCATTTGCAAATCTCATTGATGATCACCCTAGACAAACAACATCATAAGGGTGTTTCATCAATGTCATTTCACCCAAAGGACCATAGGTTTGATAATAACAGACAGTCATTTAACCAAACAGACCATTTATTAGATTAAACTAAGAACAAACAACATTCAAGGTTCAAATTTTCTTTGCATCTATATGACAAATATGAGAACAAACTACATTAACATACTCATCTAGCAAGAATTACCTCATATTATACACAAGAAGTTCTAAATTCATGCTCTTGGATTTCCATATCAAATGAGTTAAGAAATTTACAACTTTCCCAACACCCTAACATTTCAATCTTACAAACATTTCATATACTCAAACAACCCATGGTATAAATGATGTAAAACACAACATTAATGGCATAATAAATGCTCTCCAATAAATATTCATAAATAAGCAAACATAGAATCTTACTACATAAGATTGGAAGCTTCAATCAATTGCTTCCAAGAACTAGATTTAGCTACAAGAGTTCATACTAATTAATGCTAAACAGCCAAACATAATACAAGAGATTGCAAAGATGAAAAATGGAAGAAAGTAGGGTTTTAAATAGTAATAAAAACGCAGTTGAAGAAGATTGTGAATGAGAGGAAAGAGAGTGTTATTTATAGTACAAAAGGATAATGTGAAATTCTGGCCACCCGTTGATCGCGACTCGCAACTCGCTACGGTCTCGCGATGAGGCCATTGCGACTCGCGACGGGTGCCAGAATTTTGCCTTGATTCATTTTCTTCTTCTTGTGATATACATTCATCTTCATAGCAATTTCTCTCATTTTTCAAGTGTTCAATGTCTCCAAAAATGGTCTTCAATGGTCTCCGGTCTTCATGTCTTCGAAGCAAGTCTTCAAAAGTCTTCGAAGCAAGTCTTCAAAAGTCTTCGAAATGTGATCTTTAATAGCCTCCGGTCCTCATGCCTCCGCGTTCTTCCCTTGTCCAGCAAAATCCACTTAGAAGAGGTAAAAGAGTGTAAAGTTGCTCTTACCCCTCCTCAGAGAATTTTAAGGTAAAACACAAGCTCTTGATAATAAAAGAGCACAAAGTGACCCAAAATAGTACTAATTTATGCACATAAAATGGACATATCAAACTTCTCCACACTTAAACCTTACGGCCCTCGAGAAACAAAAGATCCAAGCATACGAAGGAAATGACGTATCCATATCCTAACTACTATTCCCCCAAATCAATACCTCACAAAACTCTCAATATCACACATTCGAATGTTAAGGTCAAATGACAAGTTTCCCACAACTCCTATTCCTAAATATACCCAAACCATATCAACCCATCAATTCATTGATATCCCTAAAACATCTCCAAATCCCGAATTGATAATCTCAAATCCAATGATACAAGGTGAATCTAAAGACATGTATAAGGTTCAAAACATATGCTCCACTTTATATCAATATATCAACCTAAAAGCGAAGCATATTAACGATCAAGAATTTCATAACTTACTTCGTTTTCTCCCGCTAAATTTTCCACTCCCAAAAGGTCCTCAAGATGTCAAGCTACCCGATCCATCCGTATAGCCACCGCAACCTTATGACTCCAATGCCGGCAAATGAGTGAACACTTAACGTTTTTCAATTTCTCTCATTTTCTCTCATTTTGCCTAGGAGTCCTTTCGGGTTTTCATCCTAGCCACACATCATGTTTCTTTGGCTCACATATCACCTTTTTTCGTACATTTAGCCTCTCATATTTGCCTAGGTCGCCCTTTTGGATTTTCGACCTACCTGGGCCCCCAATGTTGGCTAAGTTGCCCTCTCAGGTTTTCAACTTAGCGGGATTCTTTTTATTTATTATTATTGTTATTATTATTTTTCATTTTTTCCAGCATTTTTCACGTGTCTCTAATCCAAAAAGTAGCAAAGTGCTTTCCAAATGTTAAAGCTAAGAAAAGTATCAAAACCAACATTATCCAAGTAAATCAAAAGAAAAAAAAACATCCCAACACAAAAGGGAAAAAATATCCAAAACCAATCAAAAGAGTTATGCAAAAGTGTTTTTAATCCCAGTCCTCTCAAAGTGGATACCCCTCTCCATACTTAGAACACTACATTGCCCTCAATGTAGACAATAGGGCAAAAACGTACAAAGCGAAGTATGGAAAGGGTAAAGATATGGTGCTCACACAATCATTGCTGTGATGAAGAAGGGCCACTGCCGAAATACCGCGGTTGATACTGTGCTAGTCACTCTGTGCTCTTCTGGCTTCTAACTCTCCGCCTCTCCGCTCCCGGATCGGGGCCTGAGACACTGCCTGCCTGGGACTGCATCTCATGGATGCGAGCTGATGAGTAGTCAATCTTCTCGTCCATGTCAATCAAGGTCTGGGAAACAAATACATTGTGCTCCAATATCATGTTGTCCCATCGGCGGAATCCATCATGTATAATCTGCATCATCCGCTCGTAGAAGTCCGGTGGAGGCTGAGAATAGTGAGGTGGCACATCGTCCTCCTGCATCAGCTCTGTCTCTGGTGGAGGCTGCGTGAAGTGCTGCTGGGAGTGCTGTTGTTGCTGTCGCTCAGAGGGAGGTAGAGTGCTATCATCACGCTGGGCAGGAGATGTGCCAAGGTCGCGGTGCTCGCGCTGAAAATCATCTCTACATGAGGAGTCCGGTGAAATTGCCAAGTCTTCTAGAGGTGTGTCAAATTCCAGCTTCGTCTTGTTGGGATGAGGAAGTGCCATGAATGTGACCTTCCTCACACCATACAACCAATGGAAGAGCCCCGTGGTCCGTGTAGCACTGAGCATCTCAAATCTAACTAACCTCTCAGCAGTGATAAGATAGGATGTGCGCCTCCCTAAGCGTGGAAAGTCAGCCAGAGGAACCAATCCCAAGTACTATGCTAAAAGGCCTATCATGCCTCCAACTATGATCTTCCCCTTGGGTTTTCCTGCCACCTCCACGATTCTCTTCACCCAAAATTTTTCCCACAGCCCGTATCCTGGCCCTTCACTCGTTAAGTGCCACAGAAAGTGAATGTCATTGTCTATCACATTCGTCGGCTCCGCAGAGCAAAGTACTGTGCCAGCCAACAGAAGGTGCACATAACGGAGCGCAGGGTGGATAATGGTGCTACTCTTATCATGGGAATTCTTCGGCCTCATATTGATGACATTCTAAAAAAACATGTCATCCTCAATTAATCATTCCTGGGCCTGTGGGTCCAGCCTGGCATGTATCTCCGCGGTATCAAATCCAAAGGCCTCCTCAATCTGTGAGAGGGTCATTTGCCTAGATATATCATCTAAGTGAAAAGAAATGTACCTCTCGCATGGTTGATCGCCTCTCATGCTGGTTATACGGACTGTGGACAAGAGTTCCAGCGTGTACCTCCGGTAAGAGGGCGCAGTCCTACTCATAAACCCTTCCATTCCCCCTTTTGCGAGGAGGTATCTGACAAGCTGAGTGAGGCCGAGAGCATCTAATGTAGGCACATTGACAAAGCTTATCTCCTTGAGTTGGCGCTTCTCCAGGGCCTCTCACCTTTCTGCATAGGACCCAGTGATCCGGGTCAAACCCATGTACCTATCCAAAGGGGGAGGTACATGGCTCGATTCCGGAGCCTGTGGAGGAGGCGGAGTTGGAGCGGCGGTGCGCCCACCTCGGGGGGAGCCTAGGTCTCTTCGTGGGGGCCATATCTATCAATCACAGTAAACAAGTCAAATGCACAGGAATATGTGTATATGCAATATTGCAAATTCATACTCAACCTTAAACTAGCTCATCATTATAAGCTGAATCAAAATCAAGTCAAATAGTTGAAGTCCTAATCTCAAGTTCATATACAATCCATACTATGTCCAACAAGCCCATATTCTCAAATCCATGAAGTTCACATAGTTGAAATCAATATGCTATATCTCAAAACCACAGTTGTGCTCAACTAGCTTAGCTACCATTAGTACATTCACAATGTCAACATTCACATCCTATGGCTAAACCACCCTAAGAAAAATAACATTGCAAAGCACATTAAAATTTTATCCAAATAACAGCTATGTTGAATCAAAGTCCAACTTGCCTCCTATCTAGCATAAGTCACAATCCATTCTCAGCCACAGCAACACAAATGCACACAATCCCAACTCAAACAAGCACAATACAATCCAAACTACAACCACAAAATATGCACACAATACCCATCAAATTGAATTGCAGGCACAATTTAGTCACCAAAATCAACCAAGATATAACAATTCAATTTCCTAAGGCATCACACATAATCTACGCAATATCCATAAAAATAAATAGAGTAGACATTCGTAATCACAATTCAAGCTCAATAAAGTGAAGAAATGTACCACCAAGATGCATAGGAAGAAGAAAAGAGGAAGCCCACAATCAATTCGAAATCGAATTGCTCAAAGTGACAAAACCCCCAAATTCTAGGGTTTGTGTTCTTTAAAGATTTTTTTGATTTGTGGGTGGAGGTTGGGAAGAAGGGATGGGGCATGTAGTGGTGGTTGTGAGTGGTGGAGGGTGGCTGTTAGCGGCAGCGAGCGGCTGCGCTTGGTGGAGGACAGGTTGAGGATGGTGAAGAGGAGCAGGAGAAGATGAAGAGTAGCGGCGGATTTCCTACTCTTTGAAACTTGTCACAAGCCTTACGAAATATGTATGCATGCTTATTCAAAGTAGGCCAATAAAAACCACTTTCCAAGACTTTCCTAGCGTTCCTTTTAGCTCCAAAATGACCCCCGCATGCATAAGAATGCCAAAACGTGAGAATTGAATGTACTTCATTATTGGGAATGCATCTCCTAAAAACTTGGTCTACACAATGCTTTCACAAAAAAGGATCATCCCACACATAATATTTAGCATCACTCTTTAGCTTATCTTTCTGTGCTTTAGAAAAGTGAGGAGGAAATTTACCAGAGATAAGAAAGTTCACAATGTCGGCATACCATGGTTGGAGGTCCCTGATAGTGAACAATTGTTCATCGGGGAACTCCTCTCGTAATTACTCCTTCATTAATAGATTTACCTCATTATCTTGGCAGGGTGCCAACCGGCTTAGGTGATCAGCCACGAGGTTCTCTGCATCTTTCTTGTTTCTCACCTCTAACTCAAATTCACTCAGGAGAAGGATCCACCTAATCAATCTTGGCTTGGCCTTTTTCTTTGTCATTAAATGACGAAGTGCTGCATGGTCAGTGTACACAATAACTTTTGTACCAAGCAAGTAAGATCCAAATTTTTCCATAAGACACGAGGCTCACTATAACAGATAATGGAACCAATTTGAAAAGGCTCACTACTCGCTTTTCCATTCTCTTTTCCTTTTCCCACTCCCTTCTCTCTCAGGGATTGCATCAGCAAAATCTATGTCCAAAACAACCTGGAAAAAAAAATTAAATCCGCGCTTAGAAACTGCTCAATTCAATGAAGTGCCTTTGAAGATGCGACATCGCCTACCATATAAGACATCTTCAGTTGATTCATCCTTAACCGGCTGTTTGCCACAATACATTTTTGTTTCCACCCCTCAACACTTTATTGTTGGCGGGGCTTATGGTATATATGGCCCAAAATAAGACCCAATCCACACAAAATCTAGATTAACAAAACTAGTGAAGTGTTCACACTATGAAGAGCGAATACATTCCGACTGATAGAAGGTACACCCCACAAATGATTGTGCTTGTATGTATTGATATATAGTGAGTACAAAGGGTATACAAAGTAGTAACAAATATGGAACATGATATATACAAAACCAATTAGAAAGGGTATTCCTTTCTTATCCTGATTCTAAATCAACTATATCTCTATTACACCCCCCCAAACAAAGTGTAGGAATGGTCGCAACGCAAAGCTCAGAACGTAAGAACTCAAACTGAGGGCGGGGTAACCCCTTTGTAAAGATGTCAGCAAGCTGCAAGTCCATAGAAACACGAACAATATTGAGCTTGCTATAAGACACCATCTCACGCACAAAATGATAATCAATATTAATGTGCTTGGCTCTCTTGTGCGAAACTGGATTTTGACCCAGATTCATAGCACTAATATTATCACATAGCAAAATATGAGGCACACGAGTCGACACATGTTAATCCCAAAGAAGATTCATCAACCAAGCTAATTTTACAGCAATGTTGACCATAGCATAGTATTCTAATAACGTACTAGAATGAGATACTGTAGATTGCTTCGTAGCACTTCAAGACACCAGGTTGCCACTAAGAAAAATGGCATAACCGTGTGTAAACCTACGAGTCTCAATACAACGAGCTAAATCGGTATTAGAATAACCCAGAACTAGTAAAGTGGATGAATTTGAGCAAAACTAAAGTCCATAGTGAAGAGTACCACGCACATAGCGCAAAATTTGTATAACAACATGGAAATGGTCATTAATAGGAGCTTTCATGAACTAACTGACCGTATTCACAGCATAAGATAAGTTGGGACGTGTAATCGACAGATATTGAAGTGCACCATCAGAGACCGATAAAGTGTGGGATTTCCAAACGGCTTATTGGAATAGCTAAGAAGCTGCGGAAAAGTCACAAATGGAATGGAAACAGATGAGGAATCCCGCTTCTCTGTGTGCAATAAAATGTCCTTGGCGTATTTTACTTGACGAAGGAATAAACTGTCAGAAGTACAAACAACTTTCAAACCCAAGAAATACTGCAGAGTGCCAAGATCGGTAATCTTAAATTCCTGATTAACGCGATCAATAAAATTACAAATGAGAAGGACATCATTCTCGGTAAGAGTAATGTCATCAACATAAACCAACAAATAAAGAAGAGAGGCACCCTGAGAGAACACAAATAAAGATGTATATGAAAATTTGCATTCAAAACCCAGGCCAATACAAAATGAACTAAAACATTGAAACCAAGCATGAGAGGCCTGCTTTAAACCATAAATGGCCTTGCGAAGACTACAAACATAATTTGGATGCATGTGGTCTTTGTATCTAGCTGGCTTCTCAATATAAATTGGGTTCTAGCTGTTGTAACGGCCAATTATGACGAACAACCAAAGATAAAATAGTATGAATAGTAGAAGCCTTTACCACAAGACTAAATATATGATTATAATCAAAACCCGGGAGTTGTAAAAAACCTTGTGCAACCAATATCACTTTATGCCTATCAAGCGAGCCATCATCCTTGTACATCGAGTGGTACACCTATTTAGAACTAACCACATTGGCATAAGAAAGATGAGGAGCCAATTTCACGTTTGCTGAGTTCAAAGAACCTCCATTTTGGAATCCATGGCAGCAATCCATTCAGGATCCTTAACAGCCGAGCGATGACTCCTTGCCCGTTCTTAGAAAACAAAGCACTCAACAAACCAAAAATATCATAGTAGGAAAAATCTTTGCACCCGGGGGAGCCAATACATAAGCGAGTGGCCATCTGGTGGAGAGAAAAAGCCTCAGGTGCCGGATGTGATGCCGATCTCGATGCCGGTGGAGATGAGGTTACAGACAGCCGAGCTGGAGAGCCAGTGATTGGAAATGCTGGCGGTGCCGACAGAATCGCTTTGGCTTGAGACATCGACAACGTAAAAAAGAGGCCGAGACTGAAGCTTATGTAGCTGGCAGCGTGTTAACAACACACGCTGTAGGAGGCATGTTTGGGGCATGCGACAGTGCTTGTGGAGTTGAGGTCGGTGGATAGGCACTGAAAAGATCTGGCACAACTTGAGCTCTCGGTACAAACTGTAAATCAAAATCATCTAAAATAATAGGCAAATCGGCTGATGTAAATGGTTCAAAAACCTCCAAAGGCACATACTAAGGTTAAAACAGGCAGAATTGTCAAGCGACGGTGGTACATTCACAGAAATAGTATGGGTGACAGGGAATAAAAACTCATCAAACCAAGCATAGAGTGCAATGTACTCCTTCTTTATAGCAGGATCAAGGGAACGATAGCCCTTGTACTGAGAACTGTATCCCAAGAAAATACATGGCAAACTCCGAGGCACCAATTTATAAGGAGTATAAGGCCACAAATATGGAAAAAATCAACAACCGAAAGGATGAAAGTTTGAGTAAAAAAATAGGTGTAGGCTGGCGGTTGATAGTGTAGGCAGCCACAGTAACTGCATCACACAAAAAATAATGATGCAAACCAAAATGGAAAAGCATGAAGAGCCCCATTTTTGGGATATGACGATGTTTCCGCTCAGCTCGACCATTTTGCTTCTGTGTGTATGGACATGAAAGATGGTGATGAATACCCTTAGAAGAAAAATGAGATCACATGTGAGAGTTTACGAACTTTGTCCCACTATCACTCTGAAAAAACTTGATAGAGTTAGAAAACTGGTTTTCAACTAGTGCCTCAAAATGAAGATATACCTCTACATAATTAGATTTGTGCCGTAGAGGGTAGAACCAAGTGAAACGAGAGTGATCATCAACAAAGATAATGCACGGGCCCCCAAAGATCATAGTGAACCAAATCAACAAAATGTGATGCACGTCTATTGTTTTCAGTAAAACAAAGACGTTTCCCCTTAGCCATCTCACAAGAGGAACACAACTGCGGCTTAGGAAGCAGACTAGGAACAGAAAAACATCCAAACTTGCTCAAAGAAGAAACGATGTTGTGAGGAACATGTACTATGCCAATGTTCAAAAGGATACTTTAGACGCACTCTGTGCAACAAAAGCAAATAATGCAACACCACCATAATCCAAAACATATAAACCTCATCACAGTGGCATTTGTCAATAACATCACAAGTAAACTTGTTTGAAATAGTAAAGAAGAATCATCAAAGCAGATAACAACATTCATATTTCGAGTCAACTTGCTATTAGACAACATTTTTTTATTAATTTGTGGAACCACGGACAAAGGTAATGAATCATAGACTCAAGAATGTCCAACATGGGTAATGTTAAGAACATAAAAATTACCAATAATAATACGATTTTTACCAGAATAAGAAGTCACGCGATCAAGAGCAGACATAGAAGAAGTCATGTGGTTCGTCGTGCCAGAATCAGCTATCAGCGAGCATGCAAGGGAGAATACAGTAAAGAGCATGAGAAAGAGATCCAGAGACCAAGTGAGGACACATAGAAGTAATGTGACTAGAATTATCACACCACTGACACTGCAACTGGTACCATTCATCATGCAGTTTAGAGCAAGAAGAAACAGCATGACCCAAAACGTGGCAACACTGGCACCGTGGATTGCTCGCCAGCTAGGTCGGATTGAAGCAAGATTTAAAGAGAATATATTACCCTAAGTCGGCAGGGTTTCTCTTAATTTGAAAGTTCTCACTCAGCGGGTTTCCACACCAAGGCCCAATCCAATTAAGTCCGTAGCATCTACCAATTTCGCCATATCCCCCTTCATTTTGGTTTTGTGTTTAGATTCTTAATTTCATTGTGATGTCGTTTCTTTTTTTCATCAAAATGATCCATAATACAAAAATATATCCTCTTTTTTTTATCAAGTGGGTGGCGGACTTCTTTTTTTCTTTTTTTATGATGAAAAACAACAAACTATCCACAACACTAACAGAGAGATAGAACAGACCAATCACTCAACAAGCTTCCAATTGGCAGTTGATGTTTGCCTTAGTGTTAGTGTGAGGAAGAAGACAGTAACGAAGAATAAAAAAGAACAGGGAATTTTTTTAAAAACGAGAGAGAAGAGACCAGAAATTTTTGAGAAACCGTCTGATACCATGATAGAAAGTAAAATCCACAAATGATTGTGGATATGTATATAGATATATATATATATATATATATATAGTGAGTACAAAGGGCATACAAAGTAGAAACAAATATGGAACATGATATATTCAAAACCAATTAGAAAGGGTATTCCTTTCCTATCCCGATTCTAAATCAAATATATCTCTATTACCGACAAGGTCGTGCCATGTAGCCAGTGCTATGTAGCCAGAGAAATATTCAACCACTATAGCAATCACATATAATGTATCTATCAATAGGAAATACTAACTTAGGCATCAGAGCGTTTACCACAGATCTAATCAGGGACTTTTGTTGCATGATTCAAACACCACTACATGGATTTGTCACAAGCTAGAATTCCCACTGTTATTTGGAAGGAACAACTGCATCACTCACCTTTAGGGAGCTCATGATGAGATAAGAGACTCAACAAGCTAGGTTGTGGGAATTCTGATTCAAATCATTCCACCAATTCTTGCTATTAGTTGAGAAAGAAATAATATGAAGATAAAAGAACCGTTGGTTTCCAAAACCAACGGTACTATAAGGGTGCTATGAAGATGTGAAATTTTTTATTTCCAAGGTCAAGGAGTTCTAGAGTGATATGATCCAAACTACGATTGATACAGACTTGGGTAGTAATCTAGATTCGTGGTATGGAAATACCCAGGAAGACTAACACTACGAGAAATTTGATTGACCTCAACCACCTCATGCATGCCCCTATAACAAGCTCAAGGCCAAGATGAAAGTTCTAGCATGTCAAAAGAAGAGTTGATGCGAACCTTGGATCGTATGACCAAGAGCACAAAGCAATTTCAAGAAAATATGGCCAAGAAAATGGAGAAATTTCTAAAAGATATGGAATGAAGCATCAAGTATATTAAGGTGCATGGGAGTGATATAATGTAAATGGTGAACCGAATGGAAGCTTCGATATTCTGAATATGTATCATCTCAATTTGACCCCGTTATAAAAGGTATGGTCAGTGATGTCACCTTGAGGAATGAAAATGAGTTCCAAGGGGTAGAGGAGTTGGTTGTTGAAGCCAAAGAACTTGAGGAGGAGGTGATTATTCATGAACCATTGTCATTTCCAATATCATCCCACCTCCACTCATTGAATCAAGTCCACCATTTTTGGAAATTTTGAATGAGACTAAGGGAAGCCAAATGATAATGCCAAACTTCCAAACCACCCCTCTCTTTTAAGACCAACTCCACCATGACAAACTCCTCATCTTGGAGAATTTTTACCCCGACCACCCTACTTTTTAAAATCCATGGTAAAAGGGTTCAAACTTTTTCCATATGAAAAACTTTAGGGTAATGCTGACAACCTTAAATATACGAAGTTTCTTGGGAGACAACCCAAAATTTAAATTATATTACTACCAAAAAAAATATTCCATCACCTTTTCCCCTACACTCTTACTTAAAAACACCACCATAATCCCCCACAAAAAAAAACTACCAAAATAAACCACCACCTAGTATCACTACTAGTTGTTGGTTTGTGTGGTGGTTGATAAAGATTTGCTTAGTTGTGGACTTGTATCAGATTGATTGAATTTGTATATTGGTTGAACTTTGAGAACATTAGGGAGATAATAAGGCATTGAGAAGTGAGCATTGCCACCATCGGGATGGACCTTCTAGGTCCTATTTGTGATTTCTTTTCCTTTCCCCTTTCTTTTCATATCATGTCATTTTATTCACATTGAGGAGAACGCGTATTTCAAGTGTGTGTGTGTTGGGGGGGGGAATGAATATCATTGCATTGTATTGACTTTGATTTATTTGAAAAATGAAAAGAAAAAAGAATCCCACTAAGTTGAAACCCGAGAGGGTTGTTTAGGCAACATTGGAAGCTCATAAAGGTTGAAAACTCAACAGAGAAAGCTATGCAATAATGTGAGGCTAAATATGTGGTGAGATGTGAGTCTAAAGAAAAATGATGTGCGGCTAGGATGAGAATCCAAACTATAGGAACAGATTAACATCAAATTAGTGTGAAATCCTTCAATAAGTACACAATTTTCGATCACACTAACAAAATGGTTAAAAAAACAATATCCAAATGTGAAATTAACCGGAAATCGTCTACCCCATCAAAACAAAATCAATATCTATTAAAATAAAAATTGGTAATGCCAACAATGTCTTGCGATTTTATAAGTTTAAGGGGTGGGAGGTACAATGTGAGATCTTCCTCTTTTGTCCTTTTCATCACCGCTATATGAGGCAACATGTACGAATTGAGGCTCCTCATCATCTTCACACATCTCTATCTCGATCACTTTCCTTGGATGATAAGCGTGAGGCTTTGCCCTCAGTTCCTCAACCTCGTTATGAAGGGATTCCATTTTACTAATGAAGTAGGAAAAGACTTTCTTGAACTTCTCCATGAATTATTTGTCGCTATTTCAAAAAACATAACATACATTTCAATAAAATATATTCACAGGGATCCTTGGCGGATTGGGAAATGGCAAAGAAGAAGCCCTGGATGTTGAAGCCAACTTTTATTATGCCCCCTTAGAACAACCCATACCTTGCGAATTCGGTAGGTTAACATGAGATGTTCAAAATTTAGAAGATTCTTTGAGTGGTTAAAAAATTAAATTCCATTGTTGATGTATGGTAGAATAACCACAGTATAATTTTATGGATAAAATTTCTGGTCTATTTAGTGGCATCAATCTCCCACAAAATCAATAAGGTCTTATAATCTGCCTCCTTAATCCTCCAATCCATCTGAACACTCGTTGAACTAATCAAATTTTTTGTTTACCACACCAATCTACCACTTTCATTACATGAATTCATCAACAAATGAGGATAATCAAAATCATTTCAAAGGAACTAAGTCATCTCTCAAGATTTCAAATCTCAAGAAAAGGTTCATTCAGTAGGATTTTTAGTTAACCTATGTAATGTGGGGTGAATGGTGGATCCCATGTTAGAACTTCACATTTCGTTAATATATTTTTCTGTAGTATTTCATTATGTCATTGTATATGAAAAAAAAAATTGTATTTGCGCATAACCACAAGCCCTCGATCTTGCTTGGTCCGTAGTTCAAATATGAAATACATTCGGTCGAGTTTGTGTAGGTGGAATTTAACCCATACAAGGTAGCAAAAAGTGAGAGAGACCAACAATGGAATACACGATGACTCCAACCTTAGTTCACACTGGGTACCATGGGAGTATGACAACACACTTTGAATGAAAAGGGAGGTACGATTTTCATTTGGGTCATATTATTTCATTTAAGCAGTTGAACATCTTCATGAACAATTGATTTTCACAGGGAATCTTACTTAATGGATTGGTTTTTCAATATGTTAGATAACCTCTCAAGCATATGTCAAATACGATGGCAACATCATTCAGTCACCGAACATATTATGGAAGTTGAGGGAACATCATCAAGATTCACGCAACAAGTTGCAAGATGACCTTATCAGCATTATATTATAACTACTTTAATGCCATTTGCTTTTGTTAGTTTCAAATTCAATACAAGAAACTCTTTTACTAGTTTCATACTCAATACTAAAAGTTATTATTCTTTTCCTTTCACTAGTAATTTCATATTCAATACTAAAAGTTGTAACAATTGTTTTTCACTTTGTTAAGTAGTATCGAACAAAGGTTTTAAAGGAATGATTTTTATTTGGAGAGCGAACATGTATCAGTGCTTATAGGTGCCACGCTATATTGAATCCCTACTTTTAATTTGTAAAGAGAAAAATAGCTACGATTTTTTAGATATGCCCTGATCTCGGAAGACATCTCCTATAAAATAGGATTTTTCGTGTAATTAAACTAAAGTGAATTTGGTTCCAATTTCGGAAGCTAAACCAGCATGTCCCACATTGAATATTCTGGTTAGCCTTCTGATTTCTGAAACATGATTGCCGAATGGATTTCTGAACCCAAAAATGGTGGTAAAGCTGCATCAGCTGCCTACTCATTTTCGAGGCATGACCCGATATTAGAACAATAAATGTTAACACTCCGGACACCGTAACATACTACAACAATTAAAAAAAACCAAGGTGCATTACACTGTTGTGATTTAGCCTATTATACGAGGGTTCCACAACATCGTGTAACTGAGCCAACAATCAAGAACATTGGCAGGGATGTCGGTTCAAAACCAACGTCTAATGACACCGTTGTTGATGGTGCCTTCCTGCATTGGCTTTACCTTTCTTTTCATCATTTTGTTAGTAAATTATGTGGTTCAACTTTATATCTGGCTGGCATAAAACTCATGAAGGAGTGGAGATTTTTGCAGATAGAATCACATCAAAATTTAGCCATAGTTTTTTTGCTCCTTGCAAGATTAGCTTTCGTCTCATAAGTAAGTGTCGAGCTTTTTCTGGTTACTATATAAAAGGAATAGTGGTCATTTCCCAGTAAGGCCGAACATGTGCCCTTCTATGTGCTCTGAAGTGGCTGCCCAAAATGATGTCATTTTTTGCACACTTTTGTCCACCTGTGAATCCCATTTGTCAGAAGTTCCAGTGCCTCCATGTGGGCCAGCATGTGCTGCCAGGTGGCCGATGAAAACGACATCGTTCTGGGGTGATTCTTCAGCCCTCGAAGGGGTGAGTCTTCAGCCCTCGAAGGGGTGGAGCTTCAGCCCTTGAAGGGGTGAGACTTCAGCCTTCGAAGGTGCGAGTCTTCAGCCCTCAAAGGGGTGATTCTTCAGCCCTCGAGGGAGCAAGTCTTTAGCCCTCGAAGGGGTGAGTCTTCAGCCCTCTAAGGGGTGAGTCTTCAGCCCTCGAAGGGGTAAGTCTACAGCCCTCGAGGGGGTGGAGCTCCAGCCCTCGAGGGGGTGAGTTTTCAGCCCTCGAAGGGGTGATTCTTCAGCCCTCAAGGAGGTGAGTCTTCAGCCCTCGAGGGGGTGAGTCTTCAGCCCACAAAGGGGTGAGTCTTCAGCCATCGAGGGGGTGGAGCTTCAGCCCTTGAAGGGGTGAGTCTTCAGCCCTCGAACGGGTGAGTCTTCAGCCCTTGAAGGGATGAGTCTTCAGCCCTGGAGGGGATGAGTCTTCAGCCCTCGAGGGGATGAGTCTTCGGCCCTCGAGGGGGTGAGCCTTCAACCCTCGAAGGGGGTGGAGCTTCAGCCCTCGAAGGGGTGAGTATTCAGCCCTCGAAGGGATGATTTTTCAGCCCTTGAAGGGATGAGTCTTCAGCCTTCGAGGGGATGAGTCTTCAGCCCTCAAGGGAGTGAGCCTTCAACCCTCGAAGGGGTGAGTCTTCAGCCCTCGAGGGGGTGTGTCTTTAGCCCTCGAGGGGGTGAGTCTTCAGCCCTCGAGGGAGTGGATGCTTCAGCCCTCGAAGGGGTGTAGTCTTCAGCCCTCGAAGGAATGAGTTTTAAACCCTTGACCGTGTTAGTCTTAAGCCCTCGAGTGGGTGGTTCTTCAGCCCTCAAGGGGATGGTTCTTTAGACCTCGAAGGGTTGAATCTTCAGCCCCCGAGGGGGTGAGTCTTCAGCCCTCGAGGGGGTGGATCTTTAGAATTCGAAGGGGTGTAGTCTTCAGCCCTCGAAGGGGTGAGTCTTCAGCCCTCGAAGGGGTGAGTCTTCAGCCCTCGAAGGGGTGAGTCTTCAGCCCTCGAGGGGGTTAAGCTTCATCTTTCGAAGGGGTGTGTCTTTAGCCCTCGAGGGGGTGGAGCTTCAGACCTCTAGTCTTAAGCCATCAAAGGGGTGTGTCTTCAGCCCTCGAAGAGGTGAGTCTTAAGCCCTCGAGGGGGTGAGTCTTCAGCACTCAAAGGGGTGGATCTTTAGCCCTCGATGGGGTGTATTCTTTAGCCCTCAAAGAGACGAGTCTTCAGCCCTTGAGGGGGTGAGTCTTCAGCCCTTGAGGGGGTGAGTCTTCACCCCTTGAGGGGGTGAGTCTTCACCCCTTGAGGGGGTGAGTCTTCACCCCTTGAGGGGGTGAGTCTTCACCCCTTGAGGGGGTGGTTCTTTCGCTCTCTAAGGGGTGAGTATTCTGCTCTTGAAGGGATGAGTCTTAAGCTCTTAAAGGGGTGAGTCTTTAGCCCTTGAAGGGGTGAAGACTTCAGCTCTTAAGGGAGTGGATACTTCAGCCCTCGAAGGGGTGTAGTCTTCAGCCCTCGAAGGGTTATGTCTTCAGCCCTCAAAGTGGTGTAGTCTTCAGCCCTCGAAGGGGCAGATCCTTCAGCCCTTGAATGTGTTAAGGTTTCACCCCTCAAAGGGGTGAGTCTTCAGCCCTCAAAGGAATGAGTCTTCAGCCCTCGAAGGGGTTAATATTCAGCCCCCGAGGGGGTGGATCTTCAGCCACTGAAGGGGTGTAGTCTTTAACCCTCGAAGGGGTGTAGTCTTCAGCCCTTGAAGGGGTGAGTCTTCAGCCCTCGAGGGGGTAGAGCTTCGGCCCTTGAAGGGGTAGATCTTAGGTCCTCGAGGGGGTGAGGCTTTAGCCCTTGAGGGGGGTGGATCTTCAGCCCTCAAGGGGGTGGTTCTTCAGGCCTCAAAGGGATGAGGCTTAAGCCCTCATCAGGGTGAGTGTTTAGCCCTCGAGGGGGTGGTTCTTCATCCCTCGAAGGGTGAGTCTTAAGCCCTCGAAGGGTGGAGTCTTAAGCCCTCAAAGGGGTGGAGTCTTAAGCCCTCAAGGGATTAGTTACTTCAGCCCTCGAAGGGGTGTAGTCTTCAGCCCTCGAAGGGGTGAGTCTTCATCCCTCGAAGGGGTGGATGCTTCAGCCCTCGAAGGGGTTGAGTCTTCATCTCTCAAAGGGTTGAGTCTTCAGCCCTCGAAGGAGTGAGTCTTCAGCCCTCGAAGGAGTGAGTCTTCAGCCCTCGAAGGGATGAGTTTTAAGCCCTCAAAGGGGTGAGTCTTCAGCCCTGGAAGGGGTGGAGTCTTCAACCCTCAAGGGAGTGGATGGTTAAGCCCTCAAAGGTGTGTAGTCTTCAGCCCTCGAAGGGGTGAGCCGTCAGCCCTCGAAGGGGTGAGTCTTCAGCCCTTGAAGGGGCGAGTCTTCAGCCCTTGAAGGGGCGAGTCTTCAGCCCTCGATGGGGGTGAGTCTTCAGACCTCGAAGCGGTGAGTCTTCAGCCATCGAAGAGGTGTATGTTTCAGCCCTCGAAGGGGTGGAGTCTTCAGCCCTCGAATGGGTGGAGTTTTCAGCCCTCGAAGGGGTGAGTCTTCAGACCTCGAAGGGTTGAGTCTTCAGCCCTCGAAGGGGTGATGTCTTCAGCCCTCGAAGGGGTGAAGTCTTCAGTCCTCGAGGGGGTGGATCTTCATCCATCGAAGGGGTGTAGTCTTCTGCCCTTGAAGGGGTGAGTCTTCAGCCTTGGAGTGGGTGGTTCTTCAGCCTTCGAAGGGGTTAGTCTTCACCCCTCGAAGGGGTGGTTCTTCAGCCCTCGAAGAGGTGAGAGTTCAGCCCTCGAAGGGATGAGCCTTAAGTCCTCAAAAGGGTGAGTATTCAGCCCTTGAAGGGGTGGAGTCTACAGCCCTCAAGGGAGTGGATGCTTCAGCCCTCGAAGGGGTGTAGTCTTCAGCCCTCGAAGGGGTGAATCTTCAGCCCTCGAAGGGGTGAGTGTTCAGCCCTCGAAGGGGTGAGTCTCCAGCCCTCGAAGGGGTGAGTCTCTAGCCCTCAAAGGGGTGAGTCTTCAGCCCTCGAAGGGGTGAGTCTTCAGCACTCGAAGGTATGAGTCTTGAGCCCTTGAAGGGGTGAGTTTTCAACCCTCAAAGGGGTGATTCTTCAGCCCTCGAAGGGATGAGTCTTCAGCCCTCGAAGGGGTGGATATTTAGCCCTCAAATGGGTGGATCTTTAGTCACCGAAGGGGTGTAGTCTTCAACCCTCGAAGGGGTGTAGTCTTCAACCCTCAGAGGGGTGAGTTTTCAGCCCTTGAGGGGGTGGTTCTTCAACCCTCGAGGGGGTGGAGCTTCATCCCTCGAAGGGGTGGATCTTAGGCCCTCGAGGGGGTGAGGCTTCAGCCCTCGAGGGGGTGGATCTTCAGCCCTTGAGGGGGTGGTTCTTCATCCCTCGAAGGAATGAATCTTAAGCCCTCGACGGGTTAAGTTTTTATCCCTCGATTGGGTGGTTCTTCATCCCTCAAAGTGGTTTGTATTCACACCTCGAAGAGTTAAGTCTTAAGCCCTTTAAGGGGTGAGTCTTTAGCCCTCAAAGGGGTGGAGTCTTAAGCCCTCAAGGGATTAGATGCTTCAGCCCTCAAAGGGGTGTAGTCTTCAGCCCTCGAAGGGGTAAGTCTTCATCCCTCGAAGGGGTGGATGCTTCAGCCCTCGAAGGGGTGGAGTGTTCAGCCCTCGAAGGGATGAGTCTTTAGCCCTCGAAGGGGTGAGTCTTCAACCCTCGAAGGGGTGGATTCTTAAGCCCTCAAGGGATTAGATGCTTCAGCCCTGGAAGGGGTGGAGTCTTCAGCCGTTGAGGGAGTGGATGCTTCAGCCCTTGAAAGGGTGTAGTCTTCGACCCTCGAATTGGTGAGTCTTTAGCTCTTGAAGGGGTGAGTCTTCGGCCCCCGAAGTGGTGAGTCTTCTGCCCTCAAAGGGGTGAAGTCTTCTGCCCTCGAGGGGGTGGATCTTCATTCATCGAAGAGGTGTAGTCTTCAGCCCTCGAAGGGGTGAGTCTTCAGCCCTCGAATGGATGAGTCTTCATCCCTCGAAGGAGTGAGTCTTCATCCCTTGAAGGGGTGAGTCTTCAGCCCTCGAAGGGGTGAGTCTTCAGCCCTCGAAGGGGTGAAGTCTTCAGCCCTCGAGGGGGTAGATCTTCATTCATCGAAGGGGTGTAGTCTTTATCCCTCGAAGGGGTGAATCTTCCGCCCTCGAGGGGGTGAGTCTTCAGCCCTCAAGGGGGTGGTTCTTCAGCCCTCGAGGGGGTGGTTCTTCATCCCTCAAAGGGGTGAGTATTCTACCCACGAATGGATGAGTCTTAAGCCCTCGAAGGGGTGAAGACTTCAGCCCTCAAGGGAATGGATGCTTCAGCCCTCGAAGGGGTGTAGTCTTTAACCCTCCAAGGGGTAAGTCTTCAGCCCTCAAAGTGGTGTAGTCTTCAGCTCACGAAGGGGTGAATGCTTCATCCCTTGAAGGTGTGGAGTCTTCAGCCCTCAGAGGGGTGAGTCTTCAGCCCTCGTAGGGGTGAGTCTTCAGCCCTTGAAAGGGTGAGTCTTCAGCCCTCGAAGGGATGCGTGTTCAGCCCTCGAAGGGGGTAGATATTCAGCCCTCGAGGGGGTGGATCTTTAGCCACCGAAGTGGTGTAGTCTTTAGCCCTCGAAGGGGTGTAGTCTTTAGCCCTCGAAGGGGTGTAGTCTTTAGCCCTCGAAAGGGTGAGTCTTTAGCCCTCGAGGGGGTGGTTCTTCAGCCCTCGAGGGGTGGAGCTTTAGCCCTCGAAGGGGTGGATCTTAGGTCCTTGAGGGGGTGAGGCTTCAACCCTTGAGGGGGTGGATCTTCAGCCCTCGAGGGGGTGGTTCTTTAGCCCCTGAAGGAATGAGTCTTAAGCCCTCGACGGAGTGAGTCTTTAGCCCTCGAAAGGCGGTTCTTCATCCCTTGAAGGGATGAATATTCAGCCCTCAAAGGGATGAGTATTAAGCCCTCAAAGGAGTGAGTCTTCAGCCCTCGAAGGGATGGAGTCTTAAGCCCTCAAGGGATTCGATGCTTCAGCCCTCGAAGGGGTATAGTCTTCAGCCTTCGAAGGGGTGAGTCTTCATCCCTCAACGTGGTGGATGCTTTAGCCCTCGAAGGGGTGGAGTCTTCAGGCCTCAAAGGGTTTAGTCTTCAGCCTTCGAAGGGGTGAGTCTTCAGCCCTCGAAGGGTTGGAGTCTTCAGCCCTCGAAGGGTTGGAGTCTTCAGCCCTCGAAGGGTTGGAGTCTTCAGCCCTCGAAGGGTTAGAGTCTTCAACCCTCGAAGGGGTGAGTCTTCAGTCTTCGAAGGGGTGAGTCTTCAGTCCTCGAAGGGGTGAGTCTTCAGCTCTCGAAGGGGTGATTCTTTAGCCCTCGAGGGAGTGGATGCTTTAGCCCTCGAAGGTGTGTAGTCTTCAGCCCTCAAATGGGTGAGTCTTCAGCTCTCGAAGGGGTAGATGCTTCAGCCCTCGAAGGGGTGAGTCTTCAGCCCTCGAAGGGGTGAGTCTTCAGCCCTCGAAGGGGTCAAGTCTTTAGCCCTCAAGGGGGTGGATCTTCATCCATCGAAGTGGTGTAGTCTTCAGCCCTCGAAGGGGTGAGTCTTCAGCCCTCGAGGGGGTGAGTCTCCAGCCCTCGAGGGGGTGATTCTTCAGCCCTCGAGGGGGTGATTATTCCATCCTTGAGAGGGTGTAGTCTTCAGCTCTCGAAGGGGTGAGTTTTCAACCCTCGAAGGGATGACTCTTCAGCCCCCGAGGAGGTGAGTCTCTAGCCCTCGAGGGGGTGGTTCTTCAGCCCTCGAGGGGGTGGTTCTTCAACCCTCGAGGGGGTGTAGTCTTTAACCCTTGAAGGGGTGAGTCTTCAACCCTCGTAGGGGTGGAGTCTTCAGCCCTTGAGGGGGTGGATCTTCAGCCCTCGAAGGGGCGGATGCTTCAGCCCTCGAAGGGGTGGAGTCTTCAGCCCTCGAAGGGATGATTCTTCAGCTCTCGAAGAGGTGATTCTTCAGCCCTCGAGGGGATGGAGCTTCAGCCCTCGGGGGTGAGTCTTTAACCCTCGAAGGGGTGAGTCTTCAGCCCTCGAAGGGGTGAGTCTTCAACCCTCTAGGGGGTGGTTCTTCAGTCCTTGAGGGGGTGGTACTTCAGCCCTTGAAGAGGTGAGTCTTCAGGCCTTGAAGGTGTAGAGGTTCAGCCCTCGAAGGGGTGAGTCTTCAGCCCTCGAAGGGGTGAGTCTTCAGCCCTCGAAGGGGTGAGTCTTCAGCCCTCGAAGGGGTGAGTCTTTAGCCCTCGAAGTGGTGGATCTTCATCCTTCGAGGGGGTGGTTCTTCAGCTCTCGAGGGTGTGGATCTTCAGCCATCAAGGGGGTGACGTCTTCAGCCCTCGAAGGGGTGGATCTTCAGCCCTCGAAGGGGTGTAGTTTTTTGCCCTCGAAAGGGTGTAGTTTTCTGCCCTCGAAGGGGTGGATCTTCAGCCCTCAAAGGGGCGGATCTTCAGCCCTCGAAGGGGTGGATCTTCAGCCCTCGAAGGGGTGGATCTTCAGCCCTCGAAGGGGTGGATCTTCAGCCCTCAAAGAGGTGGATGTTCAGCCCTCGAAGGGTTGTAGTCTTCAGCCCTCGAAGGGGTGAGTCTTCAGCCCTCGAAGGGGTGAGTCTTCAGCCCTCGAAGGGGTGAGTCTTCAGCCCTCGAAGGGGTGAGTCTTCAGCCCTCGAAGGGGTGGATCTTCAGCCCTCGAGGGGGTTGTATTCTTTAGCCTTCGAAGGGGTGAGTCTTCAGCCCTCGAAGGGGTGGATCTTCAGCCCTTGAAGGTGTGAATCTTCATCCCTAGAAGGGATGGGGTTTTCAGCCCTCGAATGGGTGGAGTTTTCAATCCTCGAAGGGGTCCAGCTCTCAGCCCTCGAAGGGATGGAGTCTTCATTCCTTGAAGGAATGGAGGTACCCTTTTGAGATGTGAACTTCCACCTGGAGAACCTTCACATCTAGAATCAGTACCTCTCGAACCCCTCATCTTTAACCTTCTCCACCTGAACCTTCACATCTCACCATCTCCACGCTTCAATTACATGTATAATTGGTACATTTATAGCTTCAATTACACCTCTTTTAACATTCCTATACAATTTCTATAATTTGTTATTAAGCTTACCGCGCAACGCGCGGTGCAGCCACACTGGTTTCATTGAATAGAACTCAATGAGTAATCACTGTAAATAACATTTTAATAATTTATTTCTGCATTTTTGACATGGGTTCCTATAAATTGATTCCCCACCTCAGTGCTTTCTTGTTTTTTTATAAAAAAAACTTAGGATGGTCTCCTGTGAGTCAACCTAAATTTTAGACAGGGGGTCTTTCTACAATTCTAACAATATTCTAGCTCAAGGGATCTATCTCTAATAATTTTACATGAGCCTATCTCTAATTATTTTACAGGGACCTATTGCTAATAAATTTCCAGGGATTTTTTCGTCCAATTTTTTCCCATCATTTTCCTGCGACCTGCAATCTTCAAAAAAAACTCAAAACAAATTTTTTTAAAAAATTTTAAAATGTAAAAAATTAATAAAAAATTGCAGCAAAAAACTGCAGAAACATAAACAAAAAATAGCAGAACATCAACGAAAAATCATATAATATCAACCAAAAACTGTAGCAAAAAAATCAAATAAAATAGCAAAAAAATATCAAAAACTAAATAAAAATCAACAAAAAATTGGAGAAAAAAAACATCGACTAAGACTAACAAAAAAAAACCCCAACAAAGCTAAATTATTATTAAAAATAACAACTAATATCAACTCCTAACAAGCAACGATTGAAGCACTTACAAGTTATAAAATAAGCACCTACAACATACATTTGAAGCACTAAAAAAATGAAAAATGTCAACGTAAGGAAAAAAATACTACAAAAATCAACCATATCATTAAAAAAAGCTACAAACATCAACTTGTAACAAGCAACGATTGAAGCACTTACAAGTTATAAAATAAGCATCTACAACCTACATTTGAAGCACTAAAAATAATGAATAACGTCAACGTAAGGATAAAAATGCTACAAAAAATCAACTATATCATCAAAAAAAGCTACAAACATCAACTCCTAACAAGAAACGATTGAAGCACTTAGAAACAACGATTGAAGCACTTACAAGTTATAAAATAAGCACCTACTGGCTGCATTTGAAACACTAACGAAAAAGGAAAAACGTCAACGTGAGCAAAATAACACTTCAAAAAAATCAACCATATCATAAAAAAAACTACAAACATCAACTTCTAACAAGCAACGAATGAAGAACACGCAAGCAATGATTGAAGAACTTACAAGTTGTACTCTAAGCACCAATTTGTTTTCATAACAAACACAAGTTATAAAATAAGCACCTACAACCTACATTTGACGCACTAACAAAAAATGAAAAACGTCAATATAAGAAAAAAAGACACTACAAATATCAACTCTTATTACCAAAAAAAAAAAAAATCAATCATATCATAAAAAAAGATACAAACATCAACCCCTATCACCTAAAACTCATCTATAAAATGAAAAATATCAACATGAGAGAAAAAAAACATTAACAAGAAAACTACGGTACCTCAAGAGTATAAATTATTCATTCTGAAAAATCATAAAACATCAACGATTTTTACTTTTTTAACAAAAAACTACAAACATAAACTTCTAATACCTGAACTTCATCCGAAAAATGAAAAACATCAACATCAGAAGAAAGCACTAGAAACATCAACTCCTATTACCAAAACCTCAAGTGGAAAATGAAAAATATCAACATGAGATTTTTTTTAAACTACAAATATCAATCCATATCACCCCAAAAAAACTGCAGAACCTCAACTTATATCAATTAAATCTCACCCGAATAATGAAAAACATCAACATAAGAGGGAAAAAAGCTTAAAACATCAACAAAACGCTACAGTAGTAAAAAGAACCTAGCGGGATTTAAATCCAGGCCTATAACCTCAAAGCTAGAGCAATAACCACTACACCAAAGACATCATTGAACATGAACAATGCACTTAGTCAAATAGTAGTAAACCTCAACATGTATATCAAGAACATAAAGTCTTCAAAATAAAAAGGTTATAGGGAGACTCAAACCCCCGACCTTCAGCTCAACCAAAGGAGTACTAACCACTAAACCAAACAATCATTCATGAATTAAACTCAGTCAACAACATACTATACCTCAGCAAGTATTTGAAAAATGTAAAACACAACATTAAACCTCACCTCTTAGACACCGAAGCTTCGTCGTCAGCCGCAGTTGCACAACTGTCGTCCGTCGTTGCTGTCGCCACCGTATGCCGTCTGTCATCCACACGTGTTAACACACACGGTCTTCTCCCCCACATGATGCGTGAATCTCACGTGCAGGAAAGAAAACCGTCGTGTTCTCACCTCGCATTGCCATGAATCGCCTCCGATCACAGCTCCGCCACTGCCTGTGCTCATTTTGGTAGATGCTCGTCGCCGACGAATCACTGCTGCTCGTTGCTGATGGAATGCCTCAGCTCGCTCTGACAGATGACGCCTCCGATTCACCGACGGAAGCTTGTCGTGAATCTCGTCTTCACAAAGGCTTCATCTTCAATAGAGGACAATCGATGATGGTGCGGTTACGCCATTGCTGACCCAATCTCACCATCGATCTTGCCTCGATCTCGCCATCGATCTTGCCTCGATCTCGCCATCGATCTTGCCTCGATCTCGCCATCGATCTTGCCTCGATCTCGCCATCGATCTTGCCTCGATCTCTGCCTCGATCTCGACTCTTTCGATAGAAGCTTGGTGCAGTGGTGGAAAACGGTAAGTTGGTGATAGAGCGGTGGAGAATCGATAATGGAACGGTGGAATTCGTTGCCCTAGCTCTGCCGCGTCACCAGCGAAAAAAAAGAGAAGCGCGGCGGCGATGGGGCAGTTTTGAATTTCAGTTGGATTAGAGAGGGGAGAAATGAAAAAAATAAAAATTCTACTATATATTATTTTATAATTACACAACATGTCCCTAATTTGTTTGCAAATTCAATAAAAACCCTATCTCACCCCAAATTTTAAATTTATATTAATTGCATAATAGGGTCCGGAGGTTATGCAGCCTAAAGTAAGAATTTGTGCAAGTAGCAAGTGATTATAATTTATTGATCTGTAAACTGTTATCTTCAACGCAAACCCCTTTCCCGGTTCACAACAAGATCTAGATCGATCTATCTCCGGTAAATCTCCCAAATCCAATGGACGATAGGATCAAGAACTACATCTCTGTTTACACTATAGTACTAGCATGTCTCTGCTACTGCCATTTTATTTCCTCAAGAATCCGAAAAGGTTTCTTCAGGCTACTTTCTCTCCTCCCCGTTGTCTTCCTCTTCACCATACTTCCTCCATATCTGCCTTCCATTTTCTTTAACTCAGTCTTGACATGGTTCATCACATGGTTAGGCAACTCCAAAATCATCCTCTTCGCATTCGGACAGGGGCCCCTTTCCTCGGACCAATCCTCAAACTCCCTTCTCATTTTCATCGTATCCGCAGCTCTCCCGATACGAACCACGTCCAGATGGCCCTCGAAAACCTCGAAGAAACTGCCCATTGTAAATTACTTAGGCGCTGAGGTTGTAGCATTAGCTGTATTGATCGGGTGTATTATTAAATACAGAGAATATCTGGAGCAAAGAATCCTGTTGATAGTTTATTGTTTGATGATTTTTCTGCTGGTGGATTGTCTGGTTGCGTGTTCTAGCTTTCTGGTGAATGCGCTTGTAGGGCTGGAGCTGGAGGCGCCGTCGGATGAGCCGTATTTGTCGACATCGCTCCAAGATTTCTGGGGGAGGCGGTGGAATCTGATCGTGACGAACACACTCCGGCTGACGGTGTACGAGCCGGTATGGTCGGGGACGGCGGCGCTGGTGGGCCGTGATTTGTCCCGAGTGGCGGCCGTCCTGGCTACTTTTCTGGTTTCCGGCCTGATGCACGAGCTGCTGGTGTTTTACGCTACCGGCGCGGATCCGACCTGGGAGATGACGGCGTTTTTCGTTCTACATGGGGTCTGTGTTGTTGTGGAGATGGCGGTGAAGAAGGCTCTGAAAGGGAGGTGGGGTTTGCCTGGTGTTGTGTCGGCGCCGTTGACGGTTGGGTTTGTGATTTGGACCAGTTTCTGGCTGTTTTTCCCGGCGTTGACTAGGGACGGCGTTGATGCAGTTGTGCTTGAAGAGTTCCGATGTTTTGCTGAATATTTTATGGATGGAATGTTTGTAATGACCAATTTTATTGGTTTTCGGAATTGAGAAAGTTTCCGGAATTTGGTTTTATATTAAGTATGGTAATTTTTAATAAAATTTAAATATTGTATTTTATAAGTTAAAATATGTAATAATATATATTTGATTATGAAAACATAGAAATATATACTCCCTCTGTCTCAGGTAGAGTTGCACGTGGGTTTTAAAAGACATATTTTACCGTTATTATATTTATCTATGCATAATAACGACAAAGAAAAAGTTGATATTTAGAAACTATTTGTTATGGCGAATTGAATAATTTCATATATGATAATATTATTGTTCATATATCTATTCAAATATGTGATTAAATCTTGATGGAGACTAATAGTGTTCAAAAATCAAGAGTGCAACTTCAGTTGGGACGGATGGAGTACTATAAAAAAATATTTCAAAAATTTTGAATTTAGTATATAATTAAATAAATGCAGTATATAAGGTAAAAAATAAGTGGATTGTCCATAAAATTATAGATATACCGTCTGTCAGGATACCCACTCTATAGAATTAATGAATATGTGTTTTACACTATTAGTTCTTATAGAGTGTCTTTAGCATATCTCCAATATTAATTGTGCATTTAATCTCAAACACCATATAATAAAAATTAGATAACACCTTGTGTCGATGCACATAGATTTATGAAAGAAAACGAAAAATATAACGTAATTTTCAACTCTAATAAGTGGTATAATTTTTGTTATATATAGGAAAATTACACATAATGCGGCATTTGAAATTATATATATATATATTTATAAATGTTTTAATATAGTTGTTTTAAGAAAATTAAATGTGGGGTGTTACTTGACCAAGAATTTACTGTTTTAATAAAGGTACTGCATTAATTATCACCAATTTCCAAAATATATACTGGAATTGAAAAGTAAATAATGTCATACTCACCCTGTCCCATCTTAAATTACCTACTTACTGTATGACACTATTCTCTATAAAAGTTTGACCGCATATTTGAATAGACATATGAGACATAATATTATAATATGTGATATTGTTGAATTCGTCGTAACAAATAGTTTCTAGAAAGTAACATTTTGTTTGTCTTTATTATACATAACTAAACATATTAACGGTCAAACATGTTTCTCGAACGGTGTGCAATGATTAGGCTGTAATTTAAGTTGGGACGAAAGAAGTATTAAATTTGTTTTTTCTAAAGTTGATGTGGCAAGCTTTGAAAGTGCCACTTGTCAAAAATTTGTGAGGTGATGTGGTTAGTTGTGCAGATGCCACTTAACTAAGAAGTTGTTCCTTTATTATAAGTTATAGATTGTTTGCTTTCTATGGTTTGTTGTGGTGGTGTTGTCAATCGGGGATATTGAAGTTATTTTGACTAACCTGAACTCAAGTTGTTTAAAAATAACTTGAGTTTAGGTTGTCTCAAGCTGTCAGATTATTGTGTAGTAATAATATTATAATATTTTACTGATTTTAATTCTTTACTATATATATAATTAATTATAACTTGTTAAAATATATAAATTCTAAAGATATATTTAAAATTATAAATATCTCATTGTACTATATCTATATATATCATTGAAGAAAATCCAATGAAACACATAATATGAAATAACAAAATGTTCAATTTTTTATACTCCCTCTATTTCTATTAGTGGCACACCACTTTTGGGTGATAGAATTTAGGAGATGTTAAATGAGTTGATAAAATTGAATTGAAAAAAATAAAAGTAAAATGAGTGGATATAATAATCTTAAACTTGTCACAATTAGAAAGTGTCAATGTAAAAGAAACATCCCAAATTAGAAAGTGTGCCACTATTAGTGAAACGGGGGGAGTACAATGATAGAGTAATTTTGATAGAAATACGTACACATATTATTTATTTATCTATCTATGAAAAAATCTTATTTTAAACCGAATATGTGTTAAATTAGGACATTTTATAATTACTGGGACGGATAAAGTCATTTGATATTTACTTTTATATTTTGCAGTGAGATACATATATAGTTATGATAACCTTTAAAAATGATTCTCAACATATAAATAATTACTTTTTAAATAATTTGAATGAAATATTATAAAAATAATCAATATGTATTGTATTCAATATTTAACGTTTCTAATTAAATTAATTATTTCAATTCATAACTCATATAATTTTTCTTAAATGACTAAATATTAAAATTTTAAATAAAATTAATTTCTATATTTTAATTATGATATCGTGCAACGCACGACAGTACTCCACTAATTAATTTTTAAATGCATTTTACTCTAGTAAAGACTTGTTTAACCGTGCCTAACTGTAGTAATCATCTTATATATAATTAATGTAGCAAATGATACTATCTAATATCCTTTTTTATTTATCATCACGAACTTCCAATAGTTTAAAAAATATGTCTCAAAACATAAAATAATTATAATTTTACATTAAAAATTATTGGAATGAGTTTTCTCATAATTGGTATAATCATTAGATCCAAAAGGCGATCACCGCTCGCCCTCAGCGGCCCATACCAACCGACACCACGGTCAACATATAGAGGTAAATCACGGTAGCCCAACACCAGGAACATTGGGCCGATCCATAGACTCGGTGCGCACAAGAGAGCCTTGCAAAGCAAGAGCTCCCCACACTGCCGCTGTCGAGTTTCGAACTTGGGTTGCATCCAATACCCACCCAACTCCCAACCACTGGGGTACACCCGTGGGTGTTGGTATAATCATTAGATGCTCCTCCAAAAGGAGACTTTCTCTTTTACTATATATGTATGTGAAATACAATTATATTATAATAAAAAATTTTTTACAAACAATGTATACATTAAACAATTTTACAATGCACAAATATATTTCTCTCTGTCCCAGCATAAGATGCATTTGTACAGTTCATTTAGTCAAAATTGACTAACTTAAACTATGAAATTCTATTGATATAGAGTTCGTCTCTTAAAAGATGGTATTTCCATAAACCATAGAAAGGCCAATGTTTAAACTATAAATTAAAAGAAATGGAGATAAAACTTTTGGGTTGCATTAATCGGGTCATAAACTTTATAACTACTGCAAGTTGCATAATAAAATTTTAATATTTCAACTAGAATCTTTCACCTAAAATCTTTTACCTTTTTATTATTCTAATTAAATCCCGTCTATCCATAAGCATATGAAAAGACTATTTTTCCCAAGACTTTTCCATTGATATATAGGTAAGGATATTATCATGTGGCATTGTGTAAGATTTGTCTTAATGTGTATGTTTAGAATAATAATTTTATTATTTATTTTCATTATTATTGTACATGACTGAAGATATTAATGTTCATACATTTTTTGAATCAACTGTCAAAAGTCAATGTGTGCATCTTATGTTGGGACAGAGGGAGTACACAAAATATACTATTACATAATTTAAAATGCTTATATGTATCTGGGGATATCATACTCCTCGTATTCTTGGTGATGTGGTTGTTCCTTCCAAATGATGGTAGTTATCCTAGCTCGTGGCAAACGGGTACATTGGCGTTTGGATCTTGCAATCAAAGTCCCAAATGAGATTTGGGGTAAATGCTCTAATGCCCAAGTCAATATCCTTTATTGGTGAATATAAGATACCGCTTACCTTAATATTTAAATTTGTCGTCTATTTATAGGCATGCTGACTTACATTATCGGGGTGACATCTGATGCAAAGATCGTGATGGTCGTGGCCATTGTGGTGGCTGTGAGACTTTTTCCTGCGCAGATAGCGCGTGTCACATTCTATTGATCATGGTCAGATTGGCAATTACATGTGTAATATTTCGTTTGACTAAATTTTTTTTGGTCACCAACATATGCTGCAATACCATCTTTTGGCCCCCAAGGCCAATACCGCATATGTTTTGCAACCAACAAATACAAAATGATTTGTTTGGTCCCCAAAAGTGGTTTTCAGGGGTATTTTCATAATTTTACTAATTAAAAAAATAGAGTTTAGATTATGTTTTTGAGGTTTTTTAATTAGTGAAATTATGAAACTACCCCTGAAACCACCGTAGGTTGCTGAACACATCATTTTGTATTTGTTGGTTGCTGAACATACACGGTATTGGCATCGGGGACCAAAAAATAGTATTGCAACATATGTTGGGGACCACAAAAATAATTTAGTCTATTCGTTAATTGCCGAATTTTTATCCGCCGAAGTAGTGCTAGTTACATGGCACATTCTTCTCACCATGTGTTCACTCTTTGCTGTGTGAACACTCCACCAACTTCATAAATCCGATTTCTGTGTAGAACGGGCCTTATATTTGGACTATATATATATCATAGAGAAAATGACTTCAATGACCCCATAACTATCACGATCTTCCACCTTTGGCCCTCTATTTTTTTAACACTTTTGACCCGTCAACTTACAGGGGGCTAGATTTTGAGAGGCCATAAGTATTCAGAAAAAATGGCCATTGCTCAAAAGTTCTGCAAGTTGAGAGGCCAAATGTGTTAAAAAAAAGATAGGGGACCAAAGGTGGAAGATCATGATAGTTAAGGGGGCACCCAAGTCATTTGTTCTATATTATAAGCCCCCTAGCCACAGAGGGTTGATGGGTGTAAATGAAAGTGTCTTTTGGCGAACGCTTATGTGATCTGGTCAATGTCGCTGGCTCTTTGTAGCATAGCAGACGTTGGACTTGATCGCCCATCCGCTTGGTACATAGTGTTACCTCATGTGATCATTATGGGTAGTTAATGGGTTATTCTCCTGGTTTTGGGATGGCTCTGTGCTGCTTCATATCTTAGATTTGTGTTGACGGTCTATGTATTGTTGGGTGGGCCATCGAGGAGGTTTCCATGTAAGCTATATAATTATTGTGTTGGGCTTCACATTCAAAAACTTTCCATCGATTTCATGTCTCATACCTTTTTGGTTTGGGTGTGAGACTTGATTGTGTACAACTGCATTGATTGAGTGTCTTAAGAAATGATATCTAGGCTTTCCCTCTATAAATAGAGCTTGGTGGTGTATTTTGCGTATATTTATTCCTCATTCCCTTTCGTCTAGCGCCATGCCTTGCTTGAATCCCAGAAAATCTGGACGATATTTCTTTGCTCTGATCGTCGAAATTGTCCTTTTATTCCTTATTCCAAGTAAGCCTTATCTTTGCTATATATGACCTACCCAGTTCTAGTTAGTCAATAATTAGCACGCGAAATAGTCTCTTTGCTAGACCAATCTAGCTCGCTAAATCTACAAAAGCCAACAGCATTGTGTCGCTACAAACTAATCGACCACAAAAATAGTGGAAAGCACTATTTACCATGATACCCTCTATTAGACCACGATCAAACAAACGGGAGGACAATATGTGGGCCACAATCACATGATCAATGCCCTATAAATAAATATAGAGACAACCGAACAACGGAAGTGACTTTTACTCCCAAAATTCCTAATCAAGAACGATACTGACTTGAGCGTCAAAGCTTCCTTCCTACGGTTCATCTTGGGGACTTTTGTAGGTACTCAAAAAGGTTAAGACTTGCCATAGAATATTCCAGGAACAACCATCACTCGAAAGGAATTTCCTACATCACTGGTGCCGTATATGGAGGTTTGTGTTTCTTTCAGGGTTTTAATAGTCCTTGGGAAAGGCCAGAGCCCATGCTGGAGCTACTACTCGTATAACAAGACACATAGTGGAAACGATGATTCTTACACCCAATGGTGCCAGCGATTAAAATGTTAGCCTACTTGTAATTGTATACTCACAATGCTAAAGACGACCCACAACAAAGGTATGCTTCCATATTACAACCATTTCCATGTGATAATTATACACCTGCCAATAAGTGACAAGACTAAGAAATTTTTATATAGAGGCTAACGTCATATAGATCGCTTAGCCATAAAAATATGCGCACCAAGAATATATGGATAAATGAATAAGTTAGTAAAATCAAGAACGATCGGATTACGTGGTTACACGAGATGCCAAAAAAGAGTTAAAACTCGAGTTACACACGCGGACGAAAAAAATATACATATAGAAGTAACACATCGAGTTGTTACTAGTTAAAGGGTTATGGTTCACAGGATGTGTCCCCAACCTCGGTTAGAGTCACTAAGATGGCGCACCTAACTCGCACAATAGCCTCATAAAATTACGATATACTATAAAATAGTCTAGTGATAACCCTATACTACTTACCTACTAAGACAATGGAATATAGGCTCTGTTTGGCATAACTGTGCTTATAAGCAAAGCTCACTTGTTTTGAAAGTAGGGAGAGACCAGCTTCTGCTTTGCCCCCAAAATTAGCCTATGCTTTCAAAACAAATTTTTTTTAGCACTTTACCAAACACTAAAAAGTACTTTTCTTATAAGCTCTGCCAAACAGGGCGATGGCCAGATCAAACTTAGTAAAAAACAAAGTGATACTAGCATCGCCTGATCAACATCAATGTTAAAGAAACAAGAGAAATCATAACATAATCAAATAAATATTTTATTAAATGTTAGATTTATACAAAAACTAAGGTTACTAAAAAAATTGCTTACCTACACTACAAAACTTTCCCGAAGTAGAATTAAGACATATTATTTATGAACCTATTACATAAATAAATAGGTACTTAAGCCCCTCATGGTGTGCTAGTAAGGCCCCAAGGGGGAAATTATAGAAAGGTCACCCATTCTCTCCCTCTATTTCCATGAGTGCCTCTCATCAAAGGGCATCATCTTCTTCATCAAGTAGAGAGGGCATACTAGCAGGCAACGACTACCCGCTCCAATAGTACATTTACTCCACCCCATAACAAAGTCATCGAACTCGCGAGACCACTCCTCTATCAGGAGTTTGCTGACTAAGTATCCCATCTTCTCTATTCAGCTTAACCATCGCGAGTCTGGGCATTACCCTTGCATTGGTTTTCCTTAGCTCCCACGCCAAAGACCTCGTGCATGAAGATTCCACATCATCCTCAACCTCGGTCGCATGTTCGGAAATCTTACCTGCATATACTCTCAAAAATCACAGATGATAATCATTAGATAATGCCATATCTATAAAAACTTAAACAATTCTTAAACAAAATAACTTAAGACAAACATGGAAATCTTCATAACATCCTTCAAGGGATGTAATCCCGACTTGCAGCACCATCAACCTGAGTAATCCTTCTAACTTACCCAAATATAATGGTTTATAACATAACTTGTGAGAAACCCAACTCAAACCTGAGATAGCTCTAGCATCCTCTGTAAACCCATACATCGCCGAAACATCACAAAACACTTTCACCATGGGAGCGGTATGATTAATAGCTACCTAACCAACACACATTCATAAGCTACTTCTCAAAAATACTTAACTTAAAGACATCAAATACAAACAGATACTGTGAAAAGACTCTAAAATCAATTGCTTTTATAGGCATAGATGTGCCTTATAAAAATAAAACATAACCAACGAAAATCCTAATAAGGTCGTGTGCTTTCGCTTTTCAAAAAAAATTGATTAACCACTCATTAAGTCTTGGAAAATGGAATGCCTTAATTTTTTTGAATGTTCCAACAAAAAGAATCCAAAATGACTATTCCTAAGTGGCATACTTATGCACTCACAAGCTCACAACCCAACAGATTTGGAAATCCGTTTATAAGACCCTACAATTTACACAGACCTAATCTAAAACACACAAACTCATCAAAATTAAAAACAACTTTCAAATAATATGAAAAGCCACAGTATACCACCCAGTGCTCTTCGCTTCACATTATTCCAAAAGCCACTCTAATTTGCCAACAATACACCCTATGAGTAAATGAACCCTCACTCAGAGCTTCACACCATCATAACCACTCTTGTCTACTTTGGCGTCACAAGCGGGAAAATCACCAGTGGATTCACATAGTAACGGAGTCACCCACACCTTACAGCAAAGATAGGACAAACATCCATTGCTTTACATATAACTAGAATATCACCGGTCCAGTGACACAAGCGAAGGATTATACTACCTTCTTGTTGCAACACCAAAAAAAAAATCCATTACTACTCTAATCAACCTTAATAAATACCAACCAAGCATTAGTGTTTCCTCTTTCTCAACAACGAGAAATATACACCCGGCGCGAACAAAAACTTACCATTGTACACATTCACTATCCACAAAATCTGAATACAACACTAGTTCCACTACACATTATAAATACGATTATTCACCTAAAAGAATCCAACTTCATACATTCTACCCCACCCTCCAATGATAAATCAAAACCAGAAAACTAACATCTTTACCAGAACACAACTTTGAGAAAATAATCCAATACCTTGCCAAAATACTTATAAAAGACAATCTTATTCAGGAAAATCAAAAGAGACACTTGATTAAGCAAACCCATTACATCACTAATCAAAATACTTAAATCCATTCAGCCAACACAATCTCTGGACGAGCTAGCTCTTCGCCTACCATATTGATGAGAAAGATCGGATATCAAACCTTTCTCATTATTATCTTCATCTTGTAAGACCTCCTCCAACTTCCAACGCATGTGTAGATAAAACTCATCGCATGTGTCACCAAAAGCCACAAGTTGCCTCATATGTTTCACGAAGTAGGTTTGGCGGTCAATAATTATCATACATTCTAAACGTCCTAGTTGCATACTATGTAAATACACATAGTTGTATAAGTCTCTAGGCTTCAATGCATATCCACAACCTGTTGCTCTAAATGGTGATAATGGGCTATTAACACCTCATTCGATCCCTTGGACCTCATGGATAATGCCTTACCTATCTTCTCAAGTAGAATCGCATTTAGCCTGTGTTGTTCTTTGAGCGATGACTCAAGCATATGACACTATTTCTCGACTAGAGAACAAAGGACATCACGTCGTTTGATTTTCTTCTCCATATATTCATGCTTCATCAATAGATAAATGCTATAATCACGCGTATCATCATAATGGGCTTGTCATTCATCGGACATCGCTCCAAAATGATGGCATTCAACCTGAAGCTATTTCATTTGATAGTACAACTCATCTATAAGATATGTTTTCTTTGAATAATAGTCGTAATCTGATCAACTTCATGTGTCTTCTCTACCAAAAACCTACCCCATTCTTTTTCCGGCCATATTATATCCATCAACTCCATTTTTAGCTGGTCAATTATAACATTTTTCTCTTACAAACGTGCATCATACTCATCCATATAAGAGTGTCTTTCCTCCAGTTTTGACTTCCATTCCAGTTCAAGATCCATACACTTAATTCGAAAGTCACTTATCAAATAGCCTAGCCCTATTACCCACTCTTTCAGCTTGGATATGATATTTATAGTACGCAGATAGGCATTTATGGCTTCTAAAATCTAAGATACTCACTTTCATGACTTTCCCAAAGTCACCCTCGAAAAGAACATGTAGAGAGTTTCCACCATTTTCCATATATTCTCCTTGACCCCAACCTGAGGAATTACTGGAAAAACCTAAGACAATTGGATACCTCTTCATGAACTTATCACATCATATGTCACATTGTGTCTCAGCACTAACATGCCCTTTCAACATTTTCTTTCAACCCATCCCAATAACACCCAGTCCACCACAACTAAATCTAGAAATTAGTTCTACATACTTATCGATTAAAGATGTAACTACACCATCACCACACGTAACCCTCCACATAATTCCTATGCTACCATCCAACGACGATGCCTCTCCAACAGCCATATCCGTACCTAATATAGCCTCCTTGTAGCAAAACACTCACTGCTGAAACACACGAAAAATAAAACTTATCAATGCACTTTGACATAAACCTGAAATATCAAGTTACAAAAAAATCATCAAACCTTTCCACTCCAACCATGTTCATTACATCATAACCTAATAGCTATAAGCTAATTTACTTGGTTACTACCCGACCCATTGCACCACCAGTGGGTAGGTTAGCAGCAACCTCCTTACCATTCCTCACCTCACTGGTATAGCCAAAGGCGCTCCTCTTTTGAGATGGATAGCTTGGAAGATCAACTTCTACAACATCACCCTTCTTATCTTGAACATTGTCTTTTGTGGGATATCTATCCACCTTACACTCTTTGAGCTCTTTCATTGAGGGAAATAAGTTCATTTTCCCCTAAATACTTGATCAAAGGATAGGGATGGCTCTCGTCCTTTATCTTCTTGGCGAAATCCTCATCCATCTACTGCTTCGCACCTTCCAATACAAATAATATAGATGCTAGGTCACATAGGCTCTGTTTGGCAAAGCTTATAAGCTGATTTTCTTTTAAGAAAAGCACTTTTTAGTGTTTGGTGAAGTGCCAAAAAGTAGCTTATTTTGAAAGCATAAAAAGTAGCTTATTTTGAAAGCATGAGTCATTTTTTTGGAGGAAAGAAGAAGATGGTCTCCCCTGGCTTTCAAAATAAGCTAGGTTTACTTATAAGCACAACTTTACCAAACTCAACCCTAGTCCGGTAACACCCAGATTTTGATTATGTAGATAACCTCCCAGGAACTGCACCACCCACATTTGCAGCCTTAGCATACATATCTGCAAAGAAACTGTAAAACCATTGGGTCTTTGCAATCTTGTTCATCAACACACAAGGATAATCCAGATGGGCATGATCCCCCTTCCTCAATATCTGGACCTCTGCTCGTAGTATACCATTTACCTTAGCTTCCTCTTGACATAAACTCTGCACCTTCTCTAACTCCACTTCAAGCTGCTTACAGGCTTTCTCACTTTGCCCGATAGCTGCCACCAACTCCACTACCCGTTAGGGAACAACACTCTCCTTCTTTGGATATTACACAAGGTGTTTCCCTATAGAAGTCAAAGCGCATCCTACTTGTGAATCAAAAATACACTCTCATCAGTAAAGTTAGCATGCGAGTTTCCAATAGAACGTATATTTAAAACACACATACCTTAATAGTTTATTCTAGAAAATTATCATCCTCCTTGACATCATTCACCAACTCTTTGGCTGCCTCATAACTTTCACAATTAATGATGAACGCTTTGTCACTCTGTGAACGAGATTCATCAACTTCTGCACTTTCTCAGGCTCAACATTAGCCCCTTCTTCTCCAGGCTTGCTTTTTCCACTCTCGCAACTCATTTTGGCCATCTTAGCAAGCATCTCCTGATTAGGTTGCCCTTCATTTTCCTTCAAGTTCAACTTTTCTTCACCACAACCATTGTTACAAGACATATGATTTAGCTCAGCACTCTTATCATATCAATCTTTTTCTTCTCCATGAGCAACAAGAGTCTCCACTGTTATGCGTGACAATGGCATACCTGAAATAACCCCAAATATAAATAACAACAAACAAAGAATATAAGAATGAAATGATCACATAAATCCCCAATAGAGAGAAGATAGATGAAAACCTCGCTTCTCTCTAGGCCTCCCCATCTTTTACAAATGGCAAGCGAATTCTTTCACTGAACTACGAATTTTTCCACTTCATTTGCCTATCTACAAGCACCGCAGGGTTCCAAGAAGGCATCGATATGCCAATAACATACCTGATAAACATGTACCCATATTTCCACACCCCATAATTACTAGAGAACCCTTGTATAAGTTGAACCCCTGGAATATCAGGGTAAAAGGTAAACCGGTCATCCCAAACCTTTAATCTTCAAAGATGATGAAACCCAGAAAACTGATCCACCTTAAACTCTCTCCTATTTCTCGCACACACATCCCTAAAACCAACTATCATGGCCACACCCCGAGGACAAAGTTGGGCAAGAGCAGCACTGTAAGCCTCTAATACGCCCAGAATGAAATCCAATATGGGTAAGGTCAACCCATACAATACATGATATTCATATGCAGAAAAATACCCAGCACAAGGGTAACATACTCTCTTGTCGACATTGGGTATCCTAATCTCACTATTATTATAAAAAAGGAGTGTTTGTTCTTCAAAACGACTGCATCATTCTCGGTTATAAGACTATCACCACCATCACCCACTTACCTACCCCCCATTTCCCCCACATTATCCTCCTCTGTGACTACCTCATCATCAACGTACATATCACCGAGAATCGCATCACCATGCATCCCCCATGCCTTGTTTTTTTTTGTGATCTTCCCTCAAATGTCTACCCAAGTATCTTCATCATGGTCGTTGTGACCTACATAACAATGCAAACTCCGATTGTCCTCCTTAAGCAAAATAGCATCGTCTATTCCACCTATTGAAGTATGTTGACCGAAACTGTAATTTCTTCTATTTCTTATTCTTTAACAAAATATCTCTTCCCTTCCACCACAGAATCTCACCAAGATTTGATAGGATTTGACATAAAAATTTGATGGGCTTATGAGGCCAATATAAATAGGTGTTCCCTCCAAACGAACCAACTTCTATCTACGAGGGTGAATCCCAACTCCTCAATTCTTTGTCTACAGTTAATATCCACCCGTTGACATTTAAAAATAGGAAATCACATTGTCACATAGTCAAGCTCCCAAATAGCAAAAATTGTCCAAAAATAACACTGCTGCGTACATGGGATTGCTGTCACTTCCGCTACCAACATGTAAAGCCTCGAACATGAGAGACAATCCACTAATTTTAGATACACCCTTATCATCCATTAATTTGATGGTCAAAGTGAAGCTGTTGATGTTGTAGTCTCCATAGGAAAGGACAATTGACAATGGTCTACGTGCCAACAATTCAAATTTTTACGGATGATCGTTGACGTCCACGTTACCTCATAGCCATGATGCAAAGGTGCTTATGTGTAATTATAGGACCTTAGCTTCATTGATATTGGGGTTCCCACACTTATGTTATCCATGTGAATCTCGATATATGGGACACCGTCTTCATGGTTTTGAAGAATGTAAAAGATTCACAACGCATAAATCTTCTACACTAGGGCTAAAAAGCTTGCCCTGTCTCCATTGGCTTTCCAACTTACCATGATGTTCAGAATTTGGAACCCCAACAAAATCAACATCCTTCAAAATAATCAGTACAAAACTTGATTATGTACCGCTGCACAATACATGCATCAGAAGTGTACCCATTTTCACAAAATGCTTGAATAATTTCATGTACCTCTTGAATGGGTACATCCATCTCAAAAATACGGGATCGTATAGTTTGATTTCCTTCACCAAATGCAATTAATTGAACTATAATGTCAAAGAATGAGGGGAAAAATACATTTCCATCTGACACAAAACTTTGCAACCTATCCAACTTTGCAATACTTTTGAAACATATAGACGTGAAGAACAAACAAAGATTTATAACAAAAAATATTAAATTGGATGGAAATGACTACCTAATGAAAATGGCATTCAATTCTTGAATTAGTTTGTGGCAATCATGAGACTTCAGACCATCCAACTTCCACTGCCCAACAGACACATGTACTGATGTTGGAAAAATAAGCTCTTGAGACATTCACACTACTTAGGGTCTCACAAAATAATTTCTTCTCCGATCGAGATATAGAATAGAAAGCAGAGGGGTAAATAATAATCATCACCGAATGTCACTGGGCCCAAGTTCTTCTCAATTCCCATCTCGACCAGGTTGAGATAAGCCTTCAAACCATTCTTTGATTTCCTTGTGGTATTCAACAACATCCCGACCAGAGAATCACATACATTCTTCTCAATGTGAATGACTTCAAGACAATGTCCGGCGTCCAAATGTTCTAAATTTGGAAGTCTAAAAAAATAGAGCATTTCTTACAAATCTCTTCAACAAAAGCTTTTTGATTCTTCTTCCCAAAGTCATTGGGAAAATTCTTAAAAATTTAAAAAAACCTGGACAGTTATTATTGGTACAAGTGGTTCTCTATCCTCCACTTCCCCATTGAACCACTTCTTCACCCATCACCATGAGTGCCCATCAGGGAGAAACCTCTAGTGGCCCTAATAAATTATTTTATACTTGTTCTTCAATTGACAAAAAGAAGTCTCCTTCTCACACATGGGATAAGAAAAGAGCCCTTTCATCGAGTACCCAGAAAAATTCCTATAGGTAGGGAAATCATTAATGGTGCAAAACAAAAAGCCTTTTTATGTGAAAAAAATCTTTCACACTACCATCATACATCCGAACACCTGCATTAAAGAAAGTCAACAAATCATCCTAAGAGGAGAACGGTACACATCTATATCATTACTCGGTTTCTAAGGCCCTGAAGTCATGGTAGATAAGAACATATACTTACGTTTCATTGTCAACCATGAAGGAAGATTGTAGATCACCAATATAAAAAGAGAAGAACTATGTGTGCTACTCATATTACCAAATGTATTCAGTCCATCAGTGGATAGGCTTAACCGCTTAACCTCAAATGTCAGGGTTCAGAGCTAAACTCGGGGTAAATAGCATCTAGTTTCTTCCACTGCTCACCATCCGATGTATGTTTTATCATTTCATCCACCCGTAGAACTCTTTCCACATTCCAACACAAAAAAATTTCATTTTCATTACACACAAACATCTTATTCAATCGTGGAATGATAGGGAGATACCACAACACTTCAGCCGGTGTCTTTTTCTTTGAATTCAACAAAAATTCCGCACCCACTGCAATTCCACCCCTCTTTATCTTGTACCGAGACTCACTACATACTCAACATGTTTCTAGGTCTTTATCCACTTTCTCCTTGTACAGATTCAAGAATGCATGGATTTTTTGTAATTCCAATCCCATCGGACAAAGATTTTTTTTGGGTGGCATACAACCTATCGTACATTTATAAGATTACATTCGGGAAGAAATTCCCTTAACACTTCAAGAGTTTTTGTCATCGACTTATTAGTCCATCCAAATTTGGCATTCAAATTCATTATTTGCAAATGGGCACTCAAAACTGATTGTTTCAAACCCTCATACAATGACGTCTTCTTGTCGTTATGTAACACTAGTAGTACCTCGGTTTTACCTTCAAACTCTCTAGAAAAATCACCCACCATTGCATCAAATTCCTCATTTCCATCTAATTCATCCCCTACATTAATTTTATGAAATTCAATTGTACGAGGTCTCCACAACTTCCCCTTGCCATAACCAGTAAGTGTAACTAGTTTGAAACCATCTTATTATGAAATGTTCCCGCAACTTCTTCCACTCTAAATACACATAATTTCTACAACGCTTACATGGGAACCGTGCTCGCACCGCATTATTTTTAGAAACATTTTCAAACACTAATATAATAAATAATTTACCAATGGCATGTAATCGGGTGATTTTCTAAGATCCTTGATGAGTTCATTTCGATCTATCATTGTCTTCCTACAAGTCAATTACATTTCAAAACATGAGCATGAAATGTATAATCACCACAATACAACCTTACATAAGATAAAACCCTAATTCAACACTTGAAAAAACCCAATTAACCTTTGTTCCTTTCAAGTAAAAATATTGTATAAGAACATACACTAGTGGAAAAAAGGTACATAGGCACCGATACAAATGTACCACGATTGAAAATTTGGTGCTAAATATATCATCAGCACCGGTATGAAAATCTGAGCAAGGAAGTACTGGTGCCTTTATAATTTACAGCACCGATAACTGACATACTGGTGCTCAATACCGGTGTGTAAGTGAAAATAACTTACAGATAAGATACTTTTGAGCACCGGTAATGCACGTAAAAGATCGGTGCTATAGTTACAAAACTAAAATTTGGGCAATACAACAATTTCAGCATTATGTTGTACAAGATTTATTTTTTCAATTTTGGGGATGTTTCATTTATCCAATCATGTCCAAATCGCATAGTTGTGAACTTGATTTCAATATGGAATTGCCAATTTTGATTTTCAAAAATTCCAAGATTCTTAGAGGGACCTAAGTGCAAAAAATAAAAAGTTCACTCGAACGTCCAAATTTAAATCCTCCGTTCGAACTTCCGAACTTCTTAGTAATCTACGGTATGATACTATAACGCATGAACTAGCACTTTATAAATTTTCACTAAAAGTTACCTTTCTATTTCAAAACTTCAATTAACCCAAGAATACCTAATGTGAAATAAATTCGTTAAAAAGCGACGGTGTAACACAATTTTGGGCAATAGTGCCATTTTAGCAAAGTTATGTACGAATCCATTTCGGGGACCCATTAATACAATTTTGAATACGGGAAAGACAGAATGTATAATTGATTGCTTATCAATCCAATTACTTATTTGAATTAACCGAAAAAACTATTCAACGTTACTTGTCAGTGGATAAGAAGTGTGGGGTGAAATTTTGAATTTTGGATAGTTTAAAACTAGCACCGGTTTGAAAGCTACCGGTGCTACAAACTTAGAATAAATTTCTCTGCTTTCCTCTCTGTTCCTTAAAAAAAAGGTAAAGCAGCCACAGGTAGCTGCACAAACTAATTTGAGCATCTCTTGAGATGTTATAGCACAAGTACGGTACTTTGAAAATTTTTCTCCCCTTTCCTCTCTGTTTCTCGAAAAAAATTCTGAAGCAGCCTCAGGCAGCTGCTTTAACTCATTTGAGCACCAGTTCAAATGCTTTTAGCAACGGTTAGTGTACCAATGCTAGGTACTTAGAAAAATTCATTCGGCTTTGCTCTCAGGTTCCAAAAATTATGAAAAAAATTCATTTAAAACAGCCCGGAGCAGTTGCATTAAATACTATAGGCACCAGTATTGTCCATTCTTACTGGTGCTAGTGTGATGAATAGATATGAACCATTTATTTGTCTCTTTCATTAAATCTCAACCGTTAAAATGTTTTTTCTATTTAAATAAACCCTGGAACCCTACCTTTTTCCCCACCTCTTCATCCCTCCCACACTTCACTTGTACACTCTTTACACATTAATCCTCACTTATTCCTCTCAAATTTCATCACTACACCGATGTCGATGCCGTCCGGTGGGGAGAGCCAAATACTAACTCCGTCTGGTGGGTAAAGTCAAGAATCAGCGAGCACAAGTGAAACTGGTCCACCGCTCGGTAGGTAGAGCCAAAAACCAGCAAGCGTGCACTACAAGGGCCAGCGATGGAGGATAATGGTCCGCCGCCTGACTGGGAGAGCCAAAAAACCAATGGATTCAATTTTCTTGTACCTACAAATAGATCCATATTTTTCATTCTGATAACAAATGTTTCAAGACGGTATCAATGTATGGTTTGCTGTCTAGTTTTTTTTACCTGAAATGATTTTTGGAGCACCTGTGATATATAGATGATTGTGTCATATTTAGGGGGTTTGTCATAATTATAATTTGTAACACATTGAACGTTTTGAATGAATGACGAAATATATTACGATTTAAATGTCTTTTCTCGTGTTTTGATAATTTGTAGTTGATGATATATAGATGATTGATTGTGTCATGTTTAGGGGTTTTTTATAATTAGAATTTGTAACATATTGAACGTTTTGAATGATTGACAAATTAGATTAAGGTTTAAAGGTCCTTTTCCATGTTTTGATAATTTGTAGTTGATGATAGATCATTGTGTCATATTTAGAATTTGTAACATATTGAACGCTTTGAATGAATGACGAAGTAGATTAAGGTTTACAGGTCTTTTTCCATGTTTTTATAATTTGTAGTTGATTATATATAGATGATTGTGTCATATTTAGAATTTGTAACATATTGAACGTTTTGAATGAATGACGAATTAGATTAAGGTTTAAAGATCTTTTTCCGTGCTTTGTTAATTTGTAGTTGATGTTTAAACTGTTGAGATATTGCAGTCTACCAGGGCCACCGAAACTCGAAATGTTTGACATGGTTTGTTTAAACACTCTTTGCTTCGGTGACCCTGAGAAACTGCCTCATTTCGACATTTTAAATTAATAAGCATTAGTTAAAGGACACTGCATAGGTTTCCTTCGAATCATGTATTGCCCTCTACTATGTAATGCTTCTTCCATTATGAAAAGTGTTGTAACATTTTTACAACTTTGAAATTTAAATTGTGGAGAATTTGTATTGTATGAGCACCGAGGATTTTGATGTGTTTATCTGTTTGCACAATATGTATACATTCCAAAAGCCTTGGTACTTAAATGCTGCAACATTTCAACATTTTAAATGATTTTCTACGTTAGTTGTTCTTGTGAACAAGGTTAACGGAAGAAGAATTAGTCAAAATTTAATGGAAACTACCCTAACATTTGCTAAACTCTAAAATTTGAATTGTGGATATTTTGCAGTATATGAGCGTCGAGGGAAGATGGTGTGTTAGTGTTTAACATGGTGTGTTTAACATTAACACATAGTTAGTGTTAAATACATAGTTATACACACCAAGTTTCCTCGGTACTTAAACACTGCATAATTTCGACATTTTAAATAGTTTACTTCGACAAATCATACGTGCACAAACTTAATGGAAGGTACTGTAACATTTGCAAAAATCTAAAATTTAAATTGTGGAGATTTTTCAGTTTATATGCATCGTTGAAACAAGGTGTGTTAGTGTTTAACATGGTGAGTTTAACATTAACACATAGTTAAAACATAGTTATACACACCATGTTTCCATGGTGTTTAAACGCTGCATAATTTTGACATTTTAAATAGTTTTCTTCGACAAATCATATTGTCCACAAACTTATGGAACTAAGCAATAGTTAGAGCACCCTAAACCTACTAAAGCACCAAAAATGCAGGTAATAGCCCAGATCAGACGTGCCTCAGCTCTCAGCGAAACCGGCGACCTCGTTCAACCATGTTTAGGTCTAGTTTGTTTCAAGAATGTAGGGTTATGTTTTTTTTCGAATCAATGTAATGAACTTTCTGGTTGTGGTTGTAAATTTGTAGTATATTGACACTAAATTACATTTCTTATTGTTGTTCTGCACGACATACTGTTCATAATGAATCTCTGGATTTATTTTTCTAGGCCAGTGAGTTTATAATCACTGGCCATATTTCTTTTATTTGTCGCCAAAATACTAGCACCGGTATGTACCCTATATGCACTGGTATTTTGAACATTTTTAAACCGGTGCCTACGGGTGGGGGTGGTGAAATGGGCACCGGCAAGTGGTATCCGGTGTTGGGTTAAATATCTAGCACCGGTAACACTTACCGGTGCCTATGTAATCATATCACTAGCACCGTGTCACTTACGCACCGGTATGGAAATGCACGAAATACTGGTGCCTGTTGTGTGAAATTACCAGTGCCTATAGGGGTACTCCCATTAGTGATACCTTCTCCAATAACAAATGATATATAATCCAATGTACTAATTTACTTCTTCATCAAAGGCAAAGGAATACTTATATCCCACCCAAATTTTTCATTTTGAAATTACTACTGGAAAACAGATACTATGGCACTAGTATGAAACCTGTAGACCCTCCAAACTAGAGCTGATTTCAATTCAAGCACCAGTATTTCACCAGAATCAGTGCTGAAGTTTATTTCCAGCACTAGTTTTTCGAAATTGGTGTCTTAAACCAGCATCGGTTGAACCACCGGTGTTGTGTACTTAGACAAAAAAATTGGATTAGCTCTGGGGTTGAGTAAAGGCTTTCAAAAAAAATCGACGCAACCTTAAGTAGCTGCTTTTATTGTTGTCGGTCCCGGTTTTGGTAGATTTTAGCACCAGTTTTATGGTGTGATTTACTCTTGAAAATGTGTTTATGGTATAAGTTACCCAAGAACATGTACTAGCATTTTCCAACATTTCACAAAACATATAATTTATTTATATTTCTATATTTATGCAAGAATAACAAAAATCATGTATTCTGGAGAATAGACAATGGTGTAACACAATTTTGGGCCATAGTGTAATTTTTTAAGACTATGTAGAAGTAATCAATGTTGACTTTTGAGGCCCTTCCATTCACCAATACATGCCCAAATCACAAATTCGCAATTGTATATTATTGAATTGCATTTTGATGTCGCCAATTTCGTGATTCGATAACTCCACCTTTCTTGGTGGGTCCTAAGTGCAAAAAGTAAAAACTTTACTCGTAACACCAAATTGAAATCTTCTTGAGCGTGAAGCTACCCCATACACCCTTATCGTATTTTCAAAATCTCTAGCAGAATATTTATCAACAATCAGGCATAAGAACATAATCGTAATCCTTTCTAATTTTCCTTTCTTACTTCTAAATATTCAACTCTAACTTACTCTAGAACATGTACTAGCGCTTTCCAACATTTCACCAAAAATATAATTTATTTTAAATTTCTATATTTAAGCAAGAATAATAAAAATCATGTATTTTGGAGCAATGGATAATGATGTAACACAATTTTGAGTCATAGTGTAATTTTCCAAGACTATGTAGAAGTAATCAATGTTGACTTTTGAAGCCCTTATGTTCACCAATACATTCCTAAATCACAAATTCGCAATTTTATATTATTGAATTGCATTTTGGTGTTGCCAATTCTGTGATTTGACAACTCCAACTTTCTTAGAGGGATCTTAGTGCCAAAAGTAAAAAACATTACTCGTAACTCCAAATTGAAATCCGCTTAAACGTGATGCTACCCTATACACCCCCGTTGTATTTTCCAAGTCCGTAACAAAATATTTATCAACAATCGGGCACCAGAATCAGTGCTGTAAGTGAAGAAATTGTGTTAAAATCACCTATGAAAATTGTTTCTGAAATTGGAAGGTGACTCAGGTCATGCCACAGGACCTTTCTGCCTTCTCTATTCCTAAGGCCATAGACAAAAACAGCATCCATTTCAATCTTTGTTATAACATGTGTAATTTTAGCATGTAAAAATTGTTCATGTTGGGACAGTAAGGAAACATCTAGAGTGTCATTCCAGAACAGTCATATTTTCCCATTTTGAAGAGGTAAGAAATGTGAATAACTAAGTTTCTCCATGTAGGAGTGACATTCACTGTTATCATGCATTGGCTCTATTATACACAATAGCTCAATTTTATTTTTCCTAACGATGTGTTTTAATCTAAGCATTGAAGTCTCTAAACCCCTAAGGTTCCAGACCAGGAAATTAATGGAAGTAGTGTATGTCATTGTTCACCTGATTTGTGGCTTTTAGTATTGGATCTTAACATCATCTTATTTAATTGATTCAGGTAAGTGTTCTTCCTAGACTTGGACTTACCTGTAGTTTTTATGTTACCTGTTGATTGAGATTGAACATTAACCTGCTCAGGTGTTGTAGTTGTGTCATCCAGGAAAGATACTTCCTCCTCCATTTCTCCTAGCAGTGTTTGTTGTGGTGGGCGATTCAATTCTTCCTCTGCTTCTGGGGATACACCTGTGTCATGCAGAACAGAAAATCTATTTTCCATCTTTCTATGTTGAGAGAGTGGAGGATTAGTGTGAGAGAATTTGTGGGTAAAATGTTTTTGGGACCCTATCTGTATATCATCCTGAGCATAGACCTTGTGAGCTTTGTTATGGCTTGTAGTGTTGTTGCATTGATTAACTCTGTAGTAGGTGATATTGGGTCAGCTTGGGGTGAGTCTGTGAGGTCAAGGATTGGAGATGGATGAGGTGTGTGTGTTGTGTTACTTACTGGGCTGACTTCTTGCAGTGCAATGATCTTAGCAGAGTTATTTTCCATGTGCTTGGGTATGTAGGAGGATGGTTGCAGTGTAGGATTAGTAGTGGCTTTTTGATGCAGTAGTTGGTCTTTGAGATGGGTGCTGTTAGTAGGTTGTGGATCATTATCAATTTTAGGCATCTTCTCAAACTTGTTCCCTGTGGGTTGCCATTGTGGAGCTATGTTGGTTTGGGTTAGGCCTCTACATTGGTTCAGTGAGTGTCCTAACTTAGCACAATTTTTTGCAGTACAGGGGTATATCCTCATATTCAATGTTATACTTCCTATTGTTTGAGATAGAGCCTAATCTTATGAACTGATTTAGGGGTTTTTGCAGCTCAATCCCAACACAGAGCTTGATTGCAGATGGTCTAGTTAGCATTTTAGTTGCTAAATCTTTTTTGATGAAATTGCCAATACTATTCCCAATAGCCTCTATAGATGAAGTATTGTAATAGTAAAGGGGATCTTCCCTGATTGTACACCAGATGGGGATGATCGGCGATTCTTTCTGTGTGAAGAAATCCGGTGACCATTTGAGGATCTTCATGTGAACTCTGTTGAAGCTCCACAGACCTTTGATCCAACAACGTTGATAGTCGTTTGGTATTTCAAAGCGGATGAGTATATGTTTGTAGTCGAGCGACCCCAATTGGTATTTCCCAGAGAAGCCCACAGTCTTGAAAGCCCCTTCCAGCTGCTCCATAGATAATCTCCCTTTGGTGAACTTACCCACGAGGGCATTCGTATAGTGAGCCGAGAGTGTGGATATGTCATCGTCAGAGTATAAACAAGCGGGTTCTCCGAGGTGTTCGGATTTTGAGGTGATCTCTGGATTGTTTGGTAGGGCTGAGAGGAGTGGCAGGGCTTTCGATTGGAGCACTGCGAAGAACGATTTAGCATTTGTGATTGTTGTTTTGTCAGCCATGGTTTCTGATAAACGGAGCAACTCTCTCGTCAAGGTGAGAGAGAGCCGTTAACGGCAGAGATGTGGCCGGTACCGGTCTCTACGGTAGAAAAACGATTACAGAGGGGGTGGAGGAGGAGAGAGATGAGAGGAAAAGCTTTATTTTGGGTCAGCTGTTGTGATTGTGACTTCTTTTTTTTTCTTTTTTTTAGGTATGTGAATTGTTATTTTTGTGGTTGGGATATTTTATTGTGATTTCCTTTTTGAGCTTAATTGTGAATTTATGTCGTAATTTATATACCAGTTAACATGCTTAACTGTGATTTAATATGTTAAAATGATCAATTATAATATAAATACGTCAAATTGTAATTTTAATATCGTGTTTTTTTAATTAAACCATCCTAAGATGGGGAAGATTATATTAGGCCTTCCCAAGCCGTAAAATTACAAAACTAAAGAGTAAAGAAAAGGGGGAAGCCATTGGCTTAGTTGATATGTACATTTGTGAGCCATAGGCTCATTAAAGCAACATTTGTTGCATCCAAAAATAAAAAAGAGTAGGCTAATTGTTAGAGGATTACAAAAACTCTTAGTTTAAATGGAGATCATCAAACTTATTTGTGGATCGAAAAGACGAAACACAGGTCAGTCAAATTCACACCAACTAAACTAAGAAGCTCATCCTCTACAGAGCTAAACAGTCAAGAAGAAAGCTTCGAGATCAAAAAACAAGTTCCATCTAGAAACTCATCAGTATAGACAAGAACAACCATCAGTCATCTAGTAGTTTCCCTAAGGCATCAAGCAGAATGAGCATTATGCTTAATACTCTAGGAAATTCAGAAGACTTGTATAATGAGCAGGCAGGAATTCAGAGGGCAAGCAACATCACCATAACCTGCAATCAAGAGTGGAAATAAGTAGCATCCGAACTAATTAACAACCCGTAGAGCGGGGGTGCCAATTTGATCTAATCTAACTAAACCCTGGACAGTGTTGGGAAGCTCAGATATGCTGCTAAAAGATGAATCACATTGTAGTTGCAAACAGTTTCTAGCAAGGGTATGGGCCACCAGGTTTGCCTATCTATATATGTGTACAAGTTTGATATCTTTCAATGATTGATGAATCTCATCAGCTAAGCAAAAATAGTTCCAGTGACATCTGAGTGGATCATTAGCAAAAAGAACTGCTGAAAGACAGTCAGATTCCATGTACAGAGGAACAGGCAAATCATATGAAATATGTATAGCAAACTTAATAGCCTTCAATTCAGCTTCCAAGGGGGAGAAATCATTAGAAAATAGAGTGTAAGCTCCCTTGAAAGCACCTCTACTATCTCTAATAATCACTCCAATCCCACACATATTAGTATTGCATGACCATGAAGCATCAACATTAAGCTTAAAACTAGATGTTGGCCTTTTCCAAGCAATTTTCCAGATTTTAGGCTTTGGGGAAATTTTGAGTAGGGGTAGAAAAGAGTGATCTGCAATACTAACATCCAGTGGAGATACTATATAAACTGGTTTTGCACAGAAGGAGATAAAAATCTGGTCTCTAATCATTTGAAGCACTAGCGTGGAGGAAGGCTTGACTGAATCAAATAAAAATCTATTTCTCATCTCCCAAAGGTTCCAAAAAGTAAAAATAGCAGCAGTCCGAATCATGATCGAATGTAAAGAAGATAATGCAGGCATAGTTAAATAGTGTGAAATTCTCTCCCAAACAGATGGAAAGGCCCTATCTCGAATACCCATGAACTGATGAATAATTTTCCATACAGATAGTGAGAAATCACATGAGTTAAAAAAATGCTCTAAGGAGTCATCATGTTTGTTGCACATACAACATTTAGAGGCCAAACAAAACCTCAGATTCCTGAGGATGTTATCAAAAGGCAACAAAGAGTTTATCACTTTCCACATAAATACCGAGATTTTTTTCTCTAATCTGGAGTTCCAAAGATGTTTAGAAGAGGATATGTTACCTGTATGGTTGCAGAGAAAATTGTAAGTATCTTTAAAGGAGAAACTCCCAGAAATACCTGGTTTCCAGATTAATCTATCAGCTCTGTGTGGAAATATTCTGGACTCCTGCAAAAGAGTAATAATATGAGTTGGTAGGAATGGCTCTAGTTTTGTGATGAAAATGTCTTTGTTAGCTATGAAAGCAGAGACTGTACAGTCTTCAGCTATATCCACACTATTCTGATCACACAAATCTATCAGTAAACCTACATTAAGCCAGTTTGATGTCCAGAAATTACAATCTCCCCTCCCTATAATGACTTTAGAATTAGCCTCAGCCCATGAATTTACTGAGCAAATTCTCTTCCAGTTTGGACAGGTCCTGTGAGATTGAGGGAGGGCTGCCAATAAATGAGTCCAGAGGGCCTCAGCCATTTGATACTTTCACCATAATTTAACCGAGCATGTTTTGATTATGGTATGTATAGACCTAAAGCCTAATCCATTTTGATCAGTGGGGAGATACAGATCAGACCACTTTTTCCAGGATCTTTTTGGTTTTAAATCACCCCCCCAGAAAAACTTGCTCATTTTTTTCTCAATGGTGGAAATGATCAGTTTTTTTGGGTTAATGACCTGCCAAATGTGTTGTGGTATAGCATATATACATGAATTAATCAGAGTAATTTTACCACCCATAGATATCCATCTATTTTTCCAGTTACCTATCTTATTATCAATTAGTTCAAAGAGTGGTTGGAAATAAATCTTTTTAGCAGCACCAGTGAAGATTGGAACTCCCAAGTAGGTGAATGGGAAGGAACCAAGTTTCATTCCCAAAATCCTTTTGATGTGGTTCACTCTTTGATCTGTAGCATGCTTACCTATGAAGATGTCACTCTTATTATAGTTAATAGACTGGCCAGTGACTTCCTCAAAGGTGGACAGAAAAGCCTTTAATCTAACTAAGGTTAGATTTGTTGCTTTAAAGAAAATAACAATATCATCCGCATAAGATAAGTGTGAGATTCTTGGAGGATTACCTGGTAGATCAAAGTAGGCTAGCTTACCATTGTCAAAAATGAAGGTCAGACTCCTTGAAAAAGACTCAGAAAAGATATTAAACAAGAATGGAGATAAAGGGTCACCCTGTTTAATACCTCTAGAGGATTGAAAGAATCCCACTGGCTTACCAGTAATAAGAATAGAGAACCAAGCCTGGGACAAGTTTTTCATAACTGAGAAGATAAATTTAGCATGGAAACCAAATTTTGCCAAAACTTTATATAAGAATGAACATCTAACCCTATCAAAAGCCTTTTTGAGATCAAGTTTAACTATGCAATTTGGATCTCTTCTCTTCCTATTAAGAAATCTAACCATTTCCTGTAGATAGATTACATTATCTGAAATATCCCTGCCATGTAGGAATGCTGTTTGGTTAGGAGAAATAATCTTAGGCATAATAGACTTAAGTCTTTCCATAAGCACTTTAGAACAAATCTTATTTATCACATTGGAGAGACTTATAGGCCTATAATCATCAAATGAGGTAGGAGTTTTCTTCTTGGGGATTATAGTGATCAATGTACTGCTAATACCCCTAGGCAGGTTAGATGAAGATTGAAAATCATAAACAGCTAGGAGAAGATCATTTGCTATAATATCCCAAGATTTTATGTAGAATTTGGCAGTAAAACCATCTAGACCTGGAGAACTTGATTTATTAAGGCTGCTAACTATCACTTTAAGCTCATCAAGTGTGACTGGTTTCAAAAGGTTATCATTATCTTCGTGAGTAACCAGATTGGGGATATGATTAAGAAAATGAGGTTGAAATATAGAGCTATCCGTGGAGCAATCTTCACTCAGAAGATCCTGATAATAGTGTATAGCTTCCATCTCAACATCCTGAGTATTTTCCAACCACTGCCCATTTCTGCCCTTAATTTTTGTTATCCTTAACCTATTATTCTTATCTTGTACAAATTTATGGAAGAAATATGTGTTGTTGTCCCCATCTTGGAGCCATTTTATCTTTGCCTTATGTTTCCAGAAGTGTTTTTGTTCAGACATAGCCCTGACTAACCTGGCCCTAGCTTCCCTCAGATTAACCAGATTATTTATAGATTCATCTTGATCAGTTAGTGCTTCCTGAGCCTGCAAGGCCATTTCAGCTTGTAATACATTATCATGAATGTTTCCAAAATGCTCTTTGTTCCAGATTTTTAAAGCCTTCTTAAGTCTGACTAGTTTTAAGTAGAAAGCTAGCATTCTTGAGTTATGTATAGGAGTGTCCCAATCTTTCTTGATTATATCATTAAAATCTTTTCTCTTGTACCATGTATTTAGGAACCTAAAAGGTCTGGGATTAGATGGTATATCACTACCTACAGTCAGCAGCATGGGGTTGTGATATGAGCTAACTCTATTCAAAATCTGAATTGAAGAAGAAGGGAAAGAAAGAGACCATGATGCAGTACACAATCCTCTATCAAGTATTTTAACTGTAGGAGATCTTAACCGATTATTAGTCCAAGTAAACAGGTTCCCCACAGTGTTAATTTCTTCCAAAGCCATTCCATTAATAAAATCATTGAAATCTCTCATACTTCGTAATTTTGGAGTAGATGGACCTCTATATTCAGTTATTGATGTAATGGAGTTAAAATCTCCAATAAACAAAGATTCTGACTGATTGTATGAGCTGAGATCAGACCAGAGATCTTTCCTTCCCGATCTGGTTCTCAGACCATAAATAAAAAAGGCATCCATAGGCTTAATGAGATTAGAACTAGTTAGGTGAACTCCAAGAAACTGAAGATTATCATTTATAATTGCCAGAGTTATGTTTGAAGTCCAGAAAATCCAAATCTGACCGTTAGTTGCAGAAAAACAGTTATCAAACTTCAACATTTGTCTATATAAATCACACTGTAAGTTATCATGTTTAGGCTCAATTAAACAGATGAGTTCAAATCTATGCCTGTTGATGAGATTAGATAGCCTTAACATAGATGTATCCATTCCTCTAATGTTCCAAACCAACATTTTAATCCTAATAGTGTTATTCATAATGAAACATTAGAGGAGCTTTTTGATCTAGTCATAATGGTATTTTTCTGTGAGAAGAAAGAGTCATTGGATGGTTTGCTATTTTTCACTACAGACTTACCTTTCTTCGACTTACTAGGATCAGAAGATGAGACACTGTCCCCCTGTACATGGTCATCACCAGCTTCAGGGGCAGTATCCGATAGGGTTGTACCTTCTTCAGTGGCAGGATATTCATTATGAGTGACCTCCTCACCCGATGATTCTTCATCAGCTAGGGGTAGAAATCTGTTGGACCTGATTTTCTGCTGAGAAAAAATAAAATTTTTTGCAGCAATGATAGAACTAAAAGGAGAAAAAGACTTTCCTCGTTTACTGGGTAGATCGTCCTTAGCAAAGACTGTCCTAAGGGTAGGTGGGGCAGACTGAGGTTGCCTATCCTGTATTTCAGATGACCTAGGAGGAGATGGAAACACTCGAGGGGAGGGAATAAGGTTTGGAATTTCAGGTTCAGGTGACAGAGATTTATATTCCTTCTCTATAACAACCTCATCTTTACTGCTGATCCCAATACTAGGCTCAACTACCTTGTTAGGAGCAATTTGTTGAGGATGTGGAAGCTCACCAGGAGTCCTAGGATCAACTGCCATAGCATCAGTATCAATTAGGATAGACTTATTAGGTTCATGAACAGGAGCTTGGATCAGCTGTTTCTTAGGAACGTATATAAGTTTCTGAGCCTGATAATTTCTTTGTTTTTCTGTAATTGATACCCCTGAGCTCTCAGCTCTTAAGTTCCCAATCTGGTTAATGTTTAATTTCTCATTTACCTGTCCCAACGAGCCATTCAAATGATTATCAGGTTTCTTAGGCAAGGATCTCTTAAGCTCCGGATGCAGATAAATGCAGTAACTATCTTCATGCCCTATGCATTTGCAATGGACACAGTATGGGGGAATATCTTCAAATTGTAGGGGAAGTTTAACAACATTGAATTCATTTCCATCCTCTTCGATTCCCACTCTAATGCAGGATGGCAATTTCTTTTTTAAATCGATTTCAACACACATTTTCACACAAGAAGGCCTAGACAGGGCCTCAGTGGCAGCATCAACTTTTATAAAATTTCCAATTTGGTTTCCCATGCTTTCAAGCATTGCAGAATTGTAAAAATAGACTGGGACATGAGGAATTGTTACCCATACCGGAACTATGGACGATTCTGCATCCAGAGAGAAGTCGGAAGTCCATTTCAGTACCTTCATTTGGGCGTTGTTGAAGCTCCAGTGACCCTTGAGCCAGAACCTTTGGTAGTCTTCTTTCTCCTGGAAGCGTATGAGGACATGCCGGAAGTCTATAGATCCAATTTGAAATTTTCCTTTGAAGCCTATAGAATTAAAAGATTCGTTTAGTTGGACCATAGATGGCTTACCCCTTGCAAACTTACCAATCAGAGCATTCTAATAATGGGAGGAGAGGATGTCAGCATCCTTGCGACTGACAAGGCAGGCAATTTCCCCTTTGTACTGATTTTTGGGGATGATTTCCGGGTTCGATGGAAGGGAATCTTGTAGAGGCGGAGGACGGTTGGCAAGAGCATGAAGGAAGGATTTGGTTCCCCCTTGGCTTCTATTGGCCGGGAGAGCCGCCATGGCGGCGGCCGGAGGGAGACCGGTAAATGGAAAATGACCGTTATCAGTTAGGATAGCTGAAGGAAGAAGAAAGAAAGAGATGAAAACGACAGCGAAACTATCGTTTTGGCTAAATCGCACCAAATATCCCACGTAGCAACAGTAAATATTTCAGAAATGGGCTTGATTAATTTTAATATCTTGAAATGTTCGATTGCAATTTAAATATGTTGAATTTTTATTTTTTAAATTGTAATTGATTTAGACATTATCATTGATTTATATTTCAAAAAATTAAAGTGTCCCTTCTCCCAAAATTTGCCCTTTATTAACTATATCTAGAGTTGTCATTCTTTAACCCGAATCGAGAACCCAACCCGGACCGACATGATCTAATTCAACCTGAAACCTGATTCTAACCTTAGAGATATCGATATAAATCCAAATTCAACATGGCCAAATTCAACCCAAAACCTGATTTTAACCCAAGAAATATTAACCCCGAAACTCAAATATAACCTGATAATCTGGATCTAGATCCGACCTGCACCCGACCTATACCTAAACCCGAGATCAACCGGATCTGTAAACAATCCAAACCCGATTCAACCTGATAAATCAGTTGTATAACCCTACACGTAATCAACTCAAAGCCGATGTAGTTATAAATAGTCAACTAGCATTTAATATGAACCAAATAACTTAGTTATGAGTTAAACTAATAAATTATTTAAACATACTTATGAGAATAAAGTAGGATTTTTATTTTTTAAAATTGCACATATATGATTACCAAAAATTAACTCATAACAAATCTAAATACACAAGGTTTAGATTAAAATGCACAAGTACGATTAATATCAAATAAAGAGAGATTTCTAATTAAAATTATGATTTCAAATTAGTAAATATATAAAATTGATGAAATATTGATTTCAAAATCAATTTGCGAAGGAATATAGAAAAATATTTAATCAATATAAGGGATTTTTAACAGTGTAAAAATGAGAAGAAGCAAAATAACCCTAACATTATGACAAAATATGTAGTTATAACCGTATGGCCTATTTTTGGGGTTGAGTGAAGGAATTTAGCATTGAACAAATCAGAAATGACAAAAATACCCCTTACCCTTAAGCTGATTTTGTTCCCCATTTACCTTTTTCTTATTTTAAAACATCTCTTACCCCAGCCACCACCAAGCAACCACCGAGCCACCACTGTGCCACCACCCCGACAGCCGATTTAGCTACCACCTCCCGCCGATTCACATCAATGTGGGCAAAAGGAATTCACCACCACTTCCCACTGTTTCAGCCAACACCCGCCGCCCACAACCTCATCTCAAACTCCGCCACCCCCACCAATGTCCACCACCCATCGTCAAACACCTCTCGAGCCCTAGCTCACACTATGCACGGATCAGCTGGAATCTACATAGTGAACAAAGGTGAAAATCCATGGCGCGAAAACCCTACCGGTGAATTATTGTTGTTTGGGTCTCCATCTTCACCACTACCGGTATTGCGTGGTGGCTCTCCAGCCCCCCATATCCTCTTCTCCCCCAATTTCACCACGCAATCCATCCCTAATTAAGCTCTAGGTGGACTGGTTGAGAACAAAATCCAGCGGTTGCATTCGGAGAACTGAGGGCTTACGGCCTGGCTGCGGTGGAGAAATTCTATGAGAAGAAGCGATTAGAAGAAAGAAGAAGAAAAGAGAATTAAGAAAGAAGAGAAGGAAGAAAAAATAAGTGGCGGCGAGAAAAGGAAAGAAAGAAGAGAAGGAAGAAAAAAGAAGTGGTAGCGAGAAAAGGAAAGAAAGAAGGGAAATTCTATATTTTCCATAATTTTTTGTTTTTCCTTTTCATTACCTAGGGGCAAAATGGTCATTTCAGTAAATATTGGCCAATAGCCCATTGACAATTGAAGTCAATGGTACCCAGGGTTAGATTGGCACAAAGATCTAAAAGTAAGAGTTATTTTGATACCTTTTTATTTTGCATGGTTAGATTGACACTTTTGGCCTAAAGTTAGGGATATTTTAACACTTGACTTTGAATATAACTAGAAGTTACAATTTACAACAAAACAAAACCCGATAATAATGCAATTACAACAATAATATTATTGAAACATAATCTAAACCAACATGAATTTAATCGAGTAGCATAATAACCCAATCTATAATGGAACAACCCAAAATATACCCAAATCCAATATGGAACATAATTAAAAAATAACGGATATGATCCAACTAGAATAAAACTCCATTACAAAAAAAGGACACTCCAATAACTCAACCTGACAATAACCCAACCCAAGGAAAAAAATTGATACATTTTAACCCCACACGATAGTAACTCAACTTGAGAAATGAAAATTGGCACGTTTTAACCCAACCTATTTCAACCCAAATCGTTCCCAAAGCAAACATGTTGACACGATAACTCAATATCGGTATGCATGAATAGAGTTATCAATCTCTGACCCAAACTGAGAACCCATCTCGGACTAACATGACCAAATTTAACCCAAAACCCTATCTGACCTGAGAAATATGGAACCGAACCCGAAATGACATGATAGAACTCAACATGAAACCTAATTTTGACCCAAAAACTATCGACTTAAACCCGAGGCCAACATGATTGTATCCAACCCAAAACTCGAATATGACCTGATAATCTGAACCCGAACTCAGCCTAATCACCAACCCAAGATTAACCCAATCCTAATCCAACTCAAACCTAATTCAACCCGATAAATAAGCTATATAAATATATCGTAATCAACCCAAAATTGATGTAGTTATAAAAAGTCAACTAGCATTTAATAGGAAATCAAGTCAACTTGGTTATGAGTCGAACTATAGATATGTTTATATAAAATCAAATCATAACAAATGCACAAACATGACTAAGCTTATAAATCTAATGAAAATAGTTATACAAACAAACATGTCTTATGATTTTGAATTAATAATTATAGAGAGTCGACTGTCGTATATTAATTGAAAAATCAATTTGCGGAGGAATATAATAATAATAATAAATTATAACTAAAAGTTACAAGTTACTACGAAACAAAAGTTCATAATATTGTAATTGTAACAATATTATTATTGAAACATAACATAAACCAACCCTAATTTAATTGGGTAGCATAATAATCGATCTTAAATTAACCAAACCAAATATACCCGGATCCAATATGAAACATTATAAAAAATAACTGACATGATTTGACCCAAACAAAACTTCAGTACAAAATGCGACACGACAGTAATTCGACCAGAAAATAATTCGGCCCAATCTAACTTGACAATATATAGAACCTACCCGACCTAACTCAAGTATATGAATTACTCGACAATATCCCAACCCGACAATAACTAGGCCCAAGAAAAAAAAACTAACACGTTCCAATCAAACCCGATAATAACCCACTACTGGAAACAGACACACAGGCAGCAGTATGGATGTACCGGTGCTAATCAATACCTTTTGCACCGGTAAAGATGACTGTGAATAAAAAATCCTATGCTAGTAAGTTAACTGAACCAGAAAAAAAATATACTGGTGCTTAGTACTAGTGCCTATGTATGAAAGAAAAACTCATTTGCAAGTTTTGAGCATCGGTATGTTTGTTACCGGTGCGAAAGAGCGATGACATTCAAATATTTACGCGAGAAATCTTAAAATCTGCACCGATGCAATTAGGAAAATAATGGCGGGAAATGTTACAGCGCCGGTATTTTTTACCGATGCGTACTCTGAAGATTTAAAAAACCTGGGAAATAAGATAAAAATTGCACCGATTACATAGATTACATGTTTGTGCTGGTGCTCAAACTAAAATAGTGTGGGAAATCGTACAACATCAGTCATTTGAACCAGTGTGTTTTTGTGAAGAATAGAAAAACGTGGGAATTGGGAGTACGTTACGCACTGGTTGAAATTTTTTTTAACCAAACCTTATACCGGTGCTATTAGTTCACATATAGTTTTTGCACCGGTATTTGTTGTTTGTACCAGTGCTATTAATGCATTAAATGCTAACTTACCTCAATTTTGATCGGATAAAAAAAGCATGGTAGAGGGTTTTTGAGCTCATTAATGGCATTTTGGGGATTAAGAACACATAGAATTCTCATAAATTAATTCCCTTGAAGGTACATCATGTTTTGTTTAAATTTATCATTTATTGTGGAATATGTGTGGAATGATATGTTGCTATAAATATCTTGTAAGTTTGAACATTGTATTGTTGCTTCACACTCTTAATGAATAGGGTTTGTTAGCAAGTATTGTTGATGTATTGAATGACTTGAATGCATTTTATTTGATATACAGGTTGTGGTAGGATTGTAGTACTGACTGATGTTACATGTTGCATGATCATAGGGTGTGGCATGAATAAAATTAATGTTTATGGTGTAATTGTATATTAATTTAGATGTTTAAATGTTGCAAATTTTTTAAATTGTAGAGATTTACCGTGCCATCGAGGCATAAGGATGTGTATCACAATGTTAGTTTGGTGAGTGATGAATTTATAGCTTTTATTGGGGAGTTCTTGGAGCATACTTTTAGTCGTGAAAAGTGAATTCTATGTCCATGTTGTGATTGTAAGAATTGTAACCGTACTGACGATCGGGACTTGTTGCAACTCCATTTGTACAAGAGAGGGTTTTCAAAGGATTATTTATTCTGGACATTTCATGGGGAAAAACCACCGTCAGAGGTTGTAGGTAACAAGGGGGAATATTTTGGGGATTTGAAATTGGATGACATGTGTGGGGAGATGGTGGATGAATTCAGGGGAATGCCCAAGGTTCTGTCAAAATTTCTGGATGAGAAGGACAAATCGTTGTATCCCGGTTGCAAGAAGAAAGACACTGTAATGTCATGTTTGATGGAGTTGTTTAACTTGAAAGGCACTGGTTCGTGGAGCAATATTAGCATGGATAAGTTGTTGAAGTTCTTAAATGAGAAGCACTACCCCCTAGAAATGGTTTAACAGACAACCTGTACGATGCGAAGATAATTTTGTGCCCAATGGGAATGGAGTTTAAAAAGATACATGCATGCCCTAATGATTGTGTTTTGTATAGGGATGCTTTGGAAAAAAAGTGATGGCTTGCCCCGTATGCAAGGTTTTGGGTTATAAGGAAAGAAGAAATGAGGTTGTGGATGAAGAGGTTGTTGTGAAGGTAAGGAAACGGGTCCCTGTAAAATGCCTGTGGTACCTTCCTATTGTCCCGAGGCTGAAGCGGTTGTTCAAGAATGCTGTAGATGCAAAAAAAATGACATTGTACAAGGATGAGGATTGTGCTGATAATGATATCATTATTCACCCTGCAGATGCTGATCAGTGGAAGAATTTTGACAAAAGGTACCCTAAGTTAGCAGTCGAACCCAGGAATTTGAGAACAGCCTTGTGTACTGATGGTATGAATCCCTTTGGTAATATGTCATCAAAACTTAGCTTATGGCCTATTATGTTTCCTCCTTATCTATGCATGAAGAGGAAAATGTTTTGATGCCATTGATGATTTCGGGTCCGAGGCAACCTGGAAATGACATCAATACTTATCTAGCCCCACTCATTGAAGATTTGAAGCCTTTGTGGTCAAACGGTGTTGATGTGTTCAAGGTTATTGTGAGACAAAGTTCAATTTGAAGGCCATTCTGTTCTGAATGATTAAAGATTTTTTGGCTTATGGTAATCTTTCGGGTTACTTTGTTAAGGGTCACAAGGCATGTCCTGTGTGTGAGGTAGCAACTGATTTTACGCAGATTAAAAATGGTCGAAAGACTGTGTATCCTGGTCATAAGAAATTCCTCCCAGCGAAGCAAACGTTACGAGACGAAAAGATTCATTTTGTTAGGAGGAGGGAGAGGAGGGAGGCGCCAATAATATTGAGTAGGTTTTCCATTCACAACAAGGTGAAGAAATTAAATGTTGTTCTAGGAAAAAAGATACCTAAAGTGGTTTCCATAAATGATGGACCATGGTAGAAAAGATCGACATTCTTTGATTTGCCGCATTGGGAGACTCTAGAGGTTCACCATTGTTTAGATATGATGCATATAGAGAAGAATGTGTGTGAGAGTTTAAATGGTACTCTACTTAACGTTCCTGGTAAGACGAAGGACAACTTGAATGCACAAAACGACTTGGTTGAACTTGGTATACAAGTTGATTTAGCTCCAGAGGTGAAAGGTAAATGAACGTACCTACCACTATCCCCTTACAATCTTTCTATCAACGAGAGGAGGTCAATTTGTGAATGCATTCAGGAAATCAAGGTACCATCTGACTACTCTTCCAATGTGAGTTGGTTTGTGAATGATGAACTGCTTCTTAATGCGTTGAAATCCCATGACTGTCAAGTATTATTGCAAAAAAATCTTGCTTGTGGCTATCCATGGTGTTATGGAGGAGGGGGTGAGATTCTCCATCATGCGCATGTGTTTCTTTTTCAACCCCACTTTTCGTAATAATATTAGTAGGAAATAGCTTAATGAGTTGGAGCGCGAGGGGATAGTTGTGGTATGTTTTTTTGAAAAGTACTTTCCCCCGGCATTCTTTGATCGGAGATTCTCAGTGGTGAATTTGTGATTTTGAAATGTGAGTTGTGAGTTGTGAATTGTGTAATGTGATTGTCATGACTTGTTATTTGTGAATTGTGTAATGTGATTTGAAATGTGATTTGGAATTGTGATTTATGAATTGTGTTTCATAATAGTGATTCTAAATGGTGAAATCCAAGTTGTTGATAATGATTATGAAATCTGAATGTGATTTATGATTTGTGTATTGTGTATTGTGATTGTCAATGGCGAATTGTGAGGAATGCAATGTGAATTCTGAAATTCCCCTATATGGAATATAAGTTCTGACACATCTGGTTTGTTGGTCTTAGATTAGATGCCTCCCAAGGGTAAAAAAGTCAGTGAAAGGGGGAAGAGAAAGTGGGGTGAGGCGAGTACCAACAGTTGTGGATGATACTCGGGCAATCAGACCCGTCGTGGACGATACTCAGATCACCACAACCACCATTTCCCTAAGATTACAAATTGAGGAACCCATTGAGACAATTGAAGAGCCTCCAGCCAATGAAGAGCCTCTAGCCTTCACACCAGATGAAGAGTCTCCAGCCGCCAAAAAGGGGACCGTGAAAGATGTCGAGACAGATGATGTTTCCATGGCGGGGATGGGGGAGCATGGAAAAGCCTTCGATAGGTTTGAAATTAAATCTTGGTGCAAGAAGTGTGGTACAACCACATGCCAATCAGTAATGCTGGCAAAGGATAAGAAGCAGGAGCCGGTCCGGTTCAACCTGTCAGACATGGTCTGCACAAAAAATTGGACTGCGTGGACTGCATACTGTAACTATGCATTCCGACAGCGAATCAAATTCAGGACACACAATTAAGCAATGGAATAACATTCCCAATGACACCAAGGAGGAGGCTTGGAAAGACATCTTGGTGAGAAAATTTCATAATATATATGACTTTAAGTGCGTTAGTTTACCTTTTTAGCTAACATTAGTTCCCAATAACTATCGATAACTTCAACCTAACTTGACTTTTATCTTTTTCTTTTTTCAATGTAGATGACCTTTGTGTTTGAGCGGACCTTGACCCCCCCCAAACAACTTCAAAAATTGAAGGAGTTTGTGTACGTAGCAGTCGACAATTCCCACTGCAGCTAGAAATCAAAAGTTTCCAATAAATACATTTATCAGGTGGTAGACGGAACACATAAGCTAAATTACCAACCATGGGACAAGTACAAATGGATGGATGAAGAGGAGTGAAATAGGTTCTACAAGATAAGGACAGCACCGGAATTCAGGGTAAACTGTATATCAGCATACGTGTCTTCACAACGCAGTTTCTTTTTAAGCAACTTATATCGATTACATTATACTAACTTCAATTTGTTTTTTTGGATAGAAAAATAATTTCCACGAATAGAGAGCACTCAAAGGAAAAATTTTACACACATCGGACTGGACAGAGCGGTCACTATGTCACTCGGGCTAAGATCATAGAGAAAAAGAAAGAAGAAGAGAGAGTGAAACTGGCTGCGCAAGGGTTGACAGAGGAGGAGATAGAGAATGAGCTTAACAGCATGGAGTTCAATTTGGAAAAATCCTTGGTGTGCCTCGAGTCCATTAAGATGGCAGACAAAACCACATACACTAATCCAGTCGATAGAGCAGTCACATAAAATATTGTGAGTATTTTCATATAAATTGGTCCTTTGAATGTTTATATTCTAATTTCAATGTTCATATTCTAATATCAATTTTTTTAATATTTACACTTTACGCCCCATTGCAGATAAGAATGAATGAGGAGGCTACTAGGGGCTCATTGGTCCTCCAACTCAGGGAGGACATACTGATAAAGGCAACTGGTAAGTAGGATCACCCAGGAAGGTATAGGGGTACTCAAGCCAACCTCCCAAAAGAAGCTGCCATACCCCATCTGTCCTGCAGCCAAAGCAATTGCAGTAGCAGCTCGTCCCCCACTCCGGTAATCTGAAAGAAGCAAGTGGCAGACCAACCAGTGGTGAATGCTGTGGTGTCATACCTTGACCATCTAGTCAAGGGGATCACATCAGCAGAAGGAGTGAAAATACTAGCGGTCCAGGATGATCCTAAGTCCTTCATTGAAAAGGCATTGGGCTAAGTAAGCGCGACACATAAAAATCTGATGGTGCTCCAAGCAATGAGGTGGACGATGAGGAGGTAAAAAATGGATTACAATTATTAATTATTTATTTATTAATATTTGGTCTATTAAGAAATATATTTAGGTATTTTATAACAACCGAGGTATTTCTATGATCACTTACATAATGGGGAGGGAGTGAAATTGTTCGCGAAGCAATTGGACGGGTCAAGGGCCATGGTGGCAAAAGGATTTCTCCAAAGAAAGCGCCACATCCATACTTGAGCAAGTGGAATTGCTCGTGTCCGAGTATTTGAGCCGGTGTTCCATGCCAAAGCGGGATTGCCATCCGCCAACCACACATTTGTTGATGTCAGAGAGGCTCTTGGATATGTCGTTGACTGGCCAATGCCATTGATTAACCAGGATTTGGAAACCCCCGATGAACAAGAGAAGGACGTTCCTATCAATGATTGGGTGGACAAGAATTGGAATTCCTTGAGGTCTCCGATGACGAGGTATCTCAAATGAACTATTCCTAATATATATTTTATTATTTACATATTCTAAGTGTTTGAATGTAAGTTTTTTCAAATTACATTTTCACTACTTTGTCCACGCAACCTTCCGATTCAACCATAAGTTACAGGCCTGGAGGAAAAGAACACAACACCTATCAAGCCGCTGAAATTGGTAATGCTATCATGGCTCATCAATATATCCAATATTCTATTTGGAAAATTTACATATTACTAAACACATATTTTTTTCACTAACTACATGCATATTAAAAACCACAGTGACTTAAAGGACTATCCAATAATGAGGGAGTTCATCGACCACTGCAATGAGAAGGCAAAAATGAATGCTACGAGGAAGGTTGTGTATTACAACCATTTTCCTGTATCCACATTTGCCAAACCATGCAAAACTGCCATTTGCATCCAGCAACTATTGGAATTTGGAGGCAAGCTTGGGAATTGTCATGGCATGACATGGATCTTGAATGCACAGCTGGATTTGTGGATGTGGTAAGTTCCAAACAATTCAATTCATGTTTCTTGTTTGTTAACAAATTCATGTTATAAATTGACTTGTGCGGTAACAAGAACCTGTGGAGTAAAATAGAGACCACAAACACTAGGAGAATCCATTTTTGTGTCTCAAACATGGGAAAAATGACAACTTGTTTCAGGAGAGTGACATAAATAAATGGTTAGCCCTCACTTGGGACACGATGAAAGCATCAAACGCCAACATTTTCTTGGTGCCCTGCCGCAGGAGGTCAGAAATAGTACAATAACATTTAAATTAATATCAGTTTAGTAAAATTCAGCTTATAGAGTAAATAAGTACTAACGCAGGTCACATTGGTTCCTCATCCTCACTTGTCCTGGTACTAACCCTATCTTCACATTGGACACACTCACCAGTGGTATTTAGCCTGAAGATCACATTGGAACACAAGTTTTTTCCAGGTATTACTTTCTATCCAATCAGCCTAGTTTCTTGCCATGATAGTTTCAAAGTTAATATTTCAAATAAATATATCCCAGGCTTGCATGAAAATATGAGAGGTTGCAGAGGAAGAATTAATCCTCACCCGATTTCAGCTGGGAGGTAACAAGCATTAACGTAAGTATTCAACATAAATAGTTACACATACTTTATACTTTTTCTTCTCTCCGTACACTGATTATAACTTATTGATTCTTGTATTCTATCTTAGCACTGAGAACAAGGAGGTAGCTGGGAGTGCGGCTACTATGTCATGCTATTCCTAGAGAAGATCGCCCTAAAGACAACTTCCAAGAATCCACTTGACGTAAGTATCGAAACTCCAAAACTATTTACATAATATGTGTCTGCCTTCAATGGCACTACCCCGTTATACTAACTGACATTTAATCGAATTGAACCCCAGCTTTTTTCGGAGAACCGAGGCCAATATAATGCCTACGAAGTTCAAGAGGTGGCAGAAAAATGGTGTGAGGCACGGGTTAGTATGTATGCAAAAGAGGCAAAAAATGATCCCAACCAATTTTTTGATTGATATGTGTGGATGTGTGATGGGAATTTGTGGGTTATTGATTGATAAGGCATGGGTTGTAGATTTTCATGATTTCTTTTCTTTTACAATGTGTTCATTCATGTTTACATCAATATCATAATTAAAATTTATCTGACAATTCTATGGGATTTATTATAATCCTTTTTCCCCGCGGTTGATCCGGGATGGCACCAAAATTAAAAAATTAACCATGTAAATTTTATAAATAAACTAGCACTTGTTACAAACGCAATTCCTTGCCGGTGCTATAAAATAATACCGGTACTATTATACCGGTGCAAAAACTAAACTGTATATCAGTGCTTTTGGAAACAAAAACATACAAAAACTTCCGGTGCAAAATGTTCTACTACTGGTTCCTAAAAAAACCACGTGGAAAAAACCACCGGTATATAACTACAACCGGTGATAAAAATTGAACACCACCATTTTTTCTTATGGGTGCTAATTTCTTATTTGCCGGTTCAATTTTTGAGAATCATTGTTCAGGTTTTAAGGCACCGGAATACATCCAAACCGGTGTTATGAAATAAGCACAGGAAGCTATCCTAATTTTCGGTGCCCATTCACTACTGGAAAACAGGTACATACGCACTGGTATAAATTCATGAGTACAGGTATACCGGTGCGTATGTACTTTTTTGCACTGGTACTGATGTTAACATGATAAATACTAGTGCAATTGGTTACATACGCATCGGTATCCTGTCAACAGGTGCAAAGTTCACCTATTTTTGCACCAGTGTTAGTTCTACTGGTGTACCAATGTCAACTATATTGCACCTATATTATTCGAATAGGTATTTGTACCGATGCAATTGCTAACATGTGCACCAGTACAGGATTACTAGTGTGTACTTATTTACCCTTTTTATTAATTTGGCACGAAGAGGTAAAAATTTTAAACCGGTAAAGGGAAATTACCGTTGCAAAAATTTTTAAAAGAAGGAAAAATTTGCATTTGCACACCGAATACAATTAGCATCGGTGTAGGAATTGATCACGCACCTATATTTTCTTAGTACCGGTGCAAAAATAAATTATTATTCTTGAATTTTAGTGCCAAAACTATTAGTTTTTTCACCGGTATTGTGATTGTACCAGTGCAGGATAGGAAAATATGCTCCTTTTGGCTGAAAATCTACACCGATAACGGATTTTATTGGTGTAAAGTGCTTCAAATGCATCGGTAAAGTCTAAATACCGGTGTAGAAAATAACATTAAATTCTCACCTACCCCCTTTTTTTAGCGGGTTAAAAATGAGATTTTTGGAACAAGAGGTTCATTAATGGTGTTTTTTGGTTGATGAAGGCATTGAATTCTCCGCAATGAAGACCCTTGAAGGTACCTTTTTTTGAATTACATTTATTGATATTAAGGATTTCATGTATGGTTTTGGTTAGTAGAGATATTTACATTTTTTGTTTGACCATTTGATGGTGATTGAGGTAGAATTGTAGATATTAGTTTGTGATTTGTTCTCAAGGTTGTTGTAGTTATACGGCTATGGCTTTTGATTCCTATAATGTTGGGCATATTAAGAATATTTTAATTGTAATGTTGGTGTATATTGTGCATTTATGATGTTGCATGATTAGGAAGTCATAATGAAAAATTCTATTGTATTAAATGTGTTGAAGTTTAATTGTTGAACATTTATTGATATGTAGAGTTGTATCGCGTTATCGAGAGGCATAAGCATGTGTATGCCAACATTAGTAGGGTGAGCAATGAATATATTATGTTCGTGGATGAGTTCTTAGAGCATGCTTTTAGTCGAGAGAAGCAAATATTTTGTCCCTATCGTGATTGTGGAAATTGAATTCATACTGATAAGAAGGACACCCTGAAAAGGATGCAAGGAACTTGACGTGGTGCGTTGATAGGGGAGGTTGTAAAGATGACGATATAATTCGACACCTGACAGACGCAGACCGGTGGAAGATATTTGACAGGATGTATAACACTTTGCATCCAAACCTAGGAATTTGAGATTTGCTTTGTGTACTGATGGTATAAACCCATTTGGGAATATGTCCTCGAAACACAGTTTGTGGCCAGTTATACTTGCCATTTACAATCTTTCCCCCGTACTTGTGCATGAAGAGAAAATATGTGTTGATTCCCATTATGATTTCAGGCCCAAAACAACCTGGAAATGACATATACACTTATCTTGCCCCTTTGATAGAAGATTTTGAAGTGCTTTGATTGGAAGGCGCCTTAAAGTTTGATGGTTATAGTGGTGAAGAGTTTACATTGAGGGCGATGCTTTTTTGTACCATAAATGATTTCCCAACATGTGGTAACCTTTTCGGGTATGTGGTCAAGGGTCACAAGGCTTGGCCCAGTTTGTGAGGATGAGACAGATTACCATCATTTGAGGAATGAGTGGAAGACTCTTTATTTGGGTCACCGTAAATTCCTGCCTGTAGGTCACAAGTTGCAGGAGAACGCGGTTAATTCATTGGTGGGAAGGAGAGGAGAAAGGAACCCAAACCATTGACTGGTGTAGCTATTCATAACAAGGTAAAGAAATTGAATGTTGTTCTAGGTTAGAAGTTATCAAAGGGTGGTGGGGCTGTAGACGGACCGTGGAAGAAACTGTCAATTTTCTTCGATTTGTCGTATTGGGGAGATTTGGATGTTCGCCATTGTTTGGATGTCTTGCATATCGAAAAGAACATTTGTGATAGTCTAATTGGGACACTTTTGAACATTCCCGGAAAGACTAAGGATAGCTTGAATGCGTGGAAAGATTTAGTTGACCTTGGTATAAAGTTAGATCTGGCACCAAAGGTAAGAGGGAAGCGAATGTACCTGCCCCTCGTTCCTTACAACATGTCAGTGTATGTGTGAGCATCCAAGGAGTGAAGGTACCTTCCAGTTACTCCTCTAATGTTAGTCGATTTGTGAATGATGAGTTGTGTCTTAATACTTTGAAATCACATGATCGTCATATCCTTATGCAACAGCTTTTTCCCATAGCAATACGTGGGTGTTTGGAAGAGGAAGTTAGATTTTCTGTTATGCGCTTGTGTTTCTTCTTCAACTCGATATGCAGGAAAAATATTAGCAAGCAACAACTTGATGAACTGGATCGAGAGGTTACTGTTTTTCTATGCCATTTGGAGAAGTATTTTCCCTGCCATTTTTTGACATCGTGGTGCACCTAGTGGTACACTTGATTAGGGAGATACGTATGTGCAGACTTATCAGAATGCATTAGATGTACCCCTTTGAGCGTCACATGGCTGTTTTCAAGGGTTATGTTCGTAATCGTAGTAGGCCTGATGCCTCAATTTTTCAGAGGTCGTCCCTGAGGAGATTATCAAGTATTGTACAGTAAACTTGGTTGGAAGAAGAGCAGTTGGTGTTCCTGGAGGACATCACTGTGGAAGGCGGAATGAGATTCAACATTCCAAAGGTAGGCTTCATGCACCCTACCACGCTGAGTTGATGACTGTTCACCTGTATGTATTGCGTAAAGCGAGACTGTAACATATGTTGAAAAACATGTTTCTCTGTTGGAAAAGATTTATCCAAACTGGCCCCCGAATAAAATTTAGGTCGAGCATTCTTCAAGGTTTGTTAATTGGTTTTACAATTATTGTAGTGTCGACGGGATGCCCAGTAACTTACGGGCATTTGCAAGGAAGCCAAACTGCACCGTTAGACGATACCTTGTTTATGACATTAATGGCTTCACTTTCTCAACATTGGCGAAGGACGAGAAGAGCACCACTCAAAATTGTGGTGTATCTATTGAATCTGAATCCATGTGGCAGGCAAGCAAGAGATATAAACATCCGGTTGTTGCTATAGTGTCTTTCTATAGGGCAATTGAGGAAATTTGGGAGTTCGATTATGTAGATTTCAAGGTTGTTTTCTTTAAGTGTCATTGGGTGGAACACGGTTCCGGTGTTGTTGTTGAGAATCCCATGGGGTTCACGTTGGTTGACTTGAATCGCGTAGGATATGAAGATGACAAGTTCAACTTAGCTACCCAGGCACGACATGTTTTTTACATCAAGGACCATTTGAATGAGAAGTATCATGTGGTGTTGCATGGGAAGAAGTTTTACTTTGATGAGGATATCCCGCCATAACTGATAGTCTTGAGTTTTCATCGGTATTTCCCAATTTTGAAGATGTTGGAGGACCCATTGTTGGAAGGCGTTCTTATGGCGATGGGTTGTTGGTTGATAAGAGAGGTGAAATAGTAAGTGGGGACAATGTCTTGAAGCGGAAGCGATCCGTTCTTGGTGAGTTTGGCAAAAGGGAGTAGCAACAAAAGCGCTCCATTGGTGAAGGTAAGTGTTGGGGCTTATTACCATGGGTTACCAAGTCAAGTTCTCTTCAAAAAACCATTCCATCCCTCACGAACAATACATGTTCGATCAATTACCTCTATGACCAAAAATATGTAAATCGAGGAAAAGTTGAATGACACTCTTGAATGGTATGTTTATACAATTGTGGGGAGTAAATGTTTTGCATTTTTTTGTGGATGGTGATGTAGTTCTATAGTATTTTTGTCGGTGATAATGTTGATAGTCACGTTAGGGGGGAGTGAGAATTGCTCGGTTGTTTGCCTATTTATGAATGCAAAGACATTGGTATGATATTCGATCAACTTCTATAAGGTTCCATTTCATTCTATATCAAGTTCCATGCCTTAATTTTCAAGTTATATTCCATGTTACATAAACTTTTATGCCTCACATGACGTACTTTCATCTATGAATCGTTCAATTTCTATGCCATGTTTTGCACAAAAGTTTTGATCAAGTTCTACGCCATGTTCTATCACTATTGATCCTTAAGTACCGTTATTGTGTGAACCATCATGCATTGAGAATTTCCAATTCTACTGTTGTAGATGCCGCCGAAGAAGGAGAAATTCAACACGAAGAGGAAACGACTGGTTACGAAGAAGGAGGAGGTTTTCACTCTAGACACATTGTCAGGGGGTATCAAACCAACAAATTTGGTCGAACTCAGGGTCATTTAAAGGTATTTCAATCAATCAAATCAAAAATCCTAGTTTCATAATAAACGAGAAGAAGTAACCATTTAAATTTACTTTATTCACAGGCTTGCTTGCGCATACCAAAGGGAGAAGAGAAAGACGGAGCCGGAACCAGATTACACTTGGAAAATCAACAACATTATGATAAGTCATTCTGTCATTTCATCCATCAAATTTTATGTTTAGCGTTAGTAATTACATTTACCTTTCCCATGCAGTACCGAACCTAGAATGGTTCGTGGCAATGTGGATACTCCATCATGCTCTTCATGGAAGAATTTTTAAATCACCCAGAGACAAACAATATGTTGGTGGTAAACCTTGCATCTCAAAATTTGATATTATTAATCTCTAGTAAACGCAACATTATTGACTAACAGTGTAAGTTTGAAATTAACATATTTTCCCAGAGGACAAAGGGCCGTACCATGTGTACGAAATTCAAGGTGTAGCAGAGAGATGGTGTGGGGCTTGGCTCAGAGACTATACAGCAGGCGAACACTACGTTGCAACTTCTAGATGATAAGAACGACATAATACGTTGATGGTTAATATTGAATGGCTGATGATATTTGAATTCTATGGATGGTGTTTGGTTATACTAAACTTGTGTTTTACTTTGTTTGATTCCATGTTTAAGATACTTCTTCTATTTCATATGTTGGAATAATATTCGTGTGTTTTGCGAGCCATATTTTCGCAATAGAATGTTTCAAATTTCTTACCTATTCAAAAGTTTCCAATTTATAGTAGTTCACAAGTATCTCTGGTTGTCGTTGCACCGGAAATGATCAGGGTGGACCATCGAAAAATAAATTAGGCATTGCAAATTTTAGTCACATAATACACTGGTATAAGGCAGGTACCGGTATAAATAAATTTCACATTTTAAATAATTTTTAAAATTATTTGAATAATACTGGTGCATGAAGTACATTAATACTGGTGTAAAAAAAATACCGGTGCAATCTATTCCGGTGGAAAAAACTATATTTCGACTACAAAACAAAGACCAGTGTCAGATTTAATACCGCTGTACAAATCATTGTTTTACACCGGTTCATGGGTTAAATACCGGTGCGAACTATATTCCGGTATTACACCAATTTTCAAAATAATACTGGTTCACACATTTTGTGATCCCGCTATTTTGCACCGGCATAAGATACTGGTGCAAATACTGCTCTACAACGGTCCATTTTACCGGTGCAAATTAGTTGCGTTTCTACACCCCTATACGTACGCACCGGTATTTTTGGGGGCCAAAATACTGGTGCTATTGCCCTAAATTACCGGTGCAAATACCCATGTCGTGCAGTAGTGATTATTTGTACCTAGAGATGCTAATTTGTACACCGGTAAACATATTTTTTAGCATCGGTACATAATCTACCGGTACTCAATTTTTCACATCGATATGTCCTACCGGTGCTAATAAGTCTGCAATTTGCGCAGGGCTTCTTAGGCACCGATATCTCAGTTGGGAATATTACAATGCCATAAGTGAGTTTTTACTTGTGCCCATGGGGATCCTCCCAGTAGTGACCCAATCTGAGAAAAAAAATTAACTCATTTCAATCCAACACAACACTTAACTTGACCGGACAAATGATAATCGATACATTTCAACCCAATATATTTCATTCTGAACCGTCACCGACCTGACACAATATCCCAATTGAGACCTTTATGCGGGAACCAAGTTGAAGTAGAATGCTGGGTAGTATATACGTTGACCGACGACTAAATGAAGTTGATGCGGACAATAAGACTATTCATAACCAATCGACAGTCACACATAAACTTGGACTTTATAAGTTACTCTTGCCCGATCATGAAGGTCCGATTCCTGAAATGACACATACGGTCACTACTTCTCACTACTAAATGTGTAGAAAAAAACCTTTAATACGAATATCCTCGCAGAATCTTGGACTAATCAATAAACCATGCACAACATAAGGACTTCTATCTATATACACGCTCCTAGTCTTCTTCAACTCAAAACCGTCTAGACTTTGCTTACAAACCAACTTAAAAATCCCCGCAGGTTTTCCGATTCTTCTGGTTTTCTTAGTTAAGATTTTTGTTTTTTGGCAAATTGAAAGAAATGGCGCCCCCATTGAAGGTATTGTCGACCATGGATGCTGCGAAAGTACAGTTCTACCATTTCAAAGCCATTATTATTGCCGGCATGGGGCTGTTCACCGATGCTTATGATTTCTTTTGCATCGCTCCAGTCATGCAACTCATCGGTTACGCTTACTACAGCCATGACAGCACTAAAGCCAGTAAAAATCCCATGTTTTCCGACAAAGTTCCAGCCGTCGTCACCTCCTTCCTCGTGGCCACCACTCTTTTAGGCACCGTCTTCGGTCAGCTCCTTTTTGGCCGCCTCGGTGACATGATGGGTCGGAAGAAAGTGTACGGACTGGCGTTAATGATCATGGTTTTCAGCTCCGCGGGGTGCGGATTCTCGGTCGGCCGGTGCCGGAGCTGCGTACTGCTCAGCCTCGGGCTGTTCCGGTTCTCCCTCGGAATCGGCATCGGTGGGGACTACCCGTTGTCGGCGACGATCATGTCGGAGTTTGCTAATAAGAGGACTCGTGGGGCGTTTATTGCCGCGGTTTTTTCCATGCAGGGTTTCGGGATCCTTGTGGGGGCTGTTGTCACGATGATGATCTGCGCCGCATTCAACCACGCCTCTGGCTATCCTGATTGGCCGGCGCCGGAGGTGGTGGACTTGGCTTGGAGGCTGATTTTGATGATCGGTGCGATCCCGGCTGGGCTAACGTGTTACTGGCGTATGATGATGCCTGAAACCGCCAGGTGCATGCCAATAATTGCTGCATGTATTGTTTATTATTACCCTTTGACACACTCATCACTATTATATATACTCTCTCCCCGTTAATTTTTGCAAGTTGACTAAAATTATTTTTGACGGTTAATATATTTATTTATGTATTTTTAAAAATAATAAAAAAAATTAATATTATAAAAATAGATATTAACTTATTATCTTATATATTACTTGAATTTTATTTTTTAATTAATCAATTTTAACTAAATGAATAGTAATTGTGTAAATTCAGTTGAGACAGAGGGACATTACATGATTTTCTTACGCATAAAAATGATTTTATTTAATTTGATATATTTCCTTAGTCCAATTTTAATTTTCCTACCAGTATTTGAATGGATGTCATGTTTAAAAAGAACTGCGTGGATGACAATAATTACGCGTAAGAAGACTAAGAGAATATAGGCAAACAAATAAGACAATACAAAAATACGGATAAAATCAAAATTAAACATACAAAAATGTAATTTTTTTGTATCAAAGTCGTAGAATTTGTTTTGCAAATTTGAAGTCCATTCACTTTTAGTAAGCACGCTTAAATTTAAATTGACTTGTCATTTAAGGTAGTTAAATTGTCACATTCAGTCATTTAAAAAAAGAAGAAGTCACATTCAGTCCATTAATTTCGAGTTACATTCATAATTTAGTCGTAAAAGGACAGTTTTGGACATATATCAATTGAATTATATTAGATGTAATTTAATTTTTAGATTATCTAAATCAACTTCCAAAGCTCGACATTCCTTAACTAAAGTGTTCATTTTAAATTGATAAAAATCTCAAAATTCCAAACCAATTTTAATTTTAGTTACTCGTTCTGTCTCAATCTAACTTGTAATTTAACTATTTATTTAGTCAAAAGTTCTTATTTTGACTCTAAACTTGAATTGGTATATAAGTATAAATACTAGCGTGTAATACATTGTTAGATTCATTATAACATATATTTTCAAAATATCAAATTTTTACAACTTTTGATTACCCTAATGAAAGATATTAATGATCAAACATTTTTCAAGTCAACTCTTAAAAGTCAAAAGGTGAAGCTTGAATTGGGACAGAGGGATTATTTAAATATATTATAAAAGCGACACTAAACCTAAGAAGCAATAGACCGTAGGAAATAACTGAAAGAAGAGATTTTGGGAAAGAGGTTTTCTGATTTGATATTCACACAATGAATGGGATTTATACCCAAATATACATGAGTTGACTAGACTAACTAAGTGAAGTACAAAGTCTATTACAACACAAACTCCATTACTCCCCCTCAAGTTGGAGCTTGAAGATCGAGAATGCCCAACTTGGAACTGAGATGGATGAAAGCTGCCTGTCCTAGTGCCTTGGTCAAAATGCCTGCCGGCTGATCCGAGGTGGAAATATGATGAGTAGAAATGACATGCGAAGACACTAGATCATGAACAAGATGACAGTTGATCTCAATGTATTTGGTCCTCTCATGAAAGACTGGATTGGCTGCAATGTGGAGGGCAGCCTGACTGTCACAAGAGAGTCGAACCGGAGAAGAGTGGGAAATGCCAAGGGAGTGAAGGAGAGAACAGAGCCAAAGGATTTCGCAGCAAGCATTTTCCATAGCCCTATACTCGGCTTCGGCTGAAGAATGCGAAACAGTGTGTTGCTTCTTGGTCTTCCAAGAAACTGGCAAGATCCCCAAGGTGACAAAATACCCCGTGACAGAACGTCGAGTGATAGGACAAGTTGCCCAGCCTAAGTCACAGTAGGTAGTCAAAGACAAGCTACTATCTCGAGAAAGAAATAGACCCTGTCCTGGACTGCCTTTAACATAGTGTAGAACTCTCAAAGCTACAGAACAATGATCAACTTTCGGCTGCTGCATGAACTGCAAAAGAGTATGAACTGCAAAACTGAGCTCAGGCCGAGTAATAGTAAGATAGACAACTTCCCAATAAGGCGACGATACTGCTCAGGGAGATTATAATTCAGACCAGAAGCTTTGGCAAGGGCATGCGTTGGATCCATAGGCGAAGCAATGAGCTTGCAGCCTAGCAGACCGGCTTCTGCCACCACCTCCAAAGCGTATTTGCGTTGAGAGACAAATATGCCTGATGGCTTGTGCACAACTTCCAATCCCAAGAAATATTTAAGAATCCCGAGATCCTTCATATGAAAGCAGGATGACAAGTACTGCTTGAAAGTAGATATGGCAGTTGAACTATCTCCAGCAATAATGGGATCATTGACATACACCAAAACATGAAGAGTATGACTAGAACGAGTAAGACTGAATAATGAGTAATCAGCATAGTTATGACGAAACCCGTACTGGTTTACAGTATGCGCAAGCTTAGAAAACCAGTTTCTAGGAGCCTGCCTGAGACCATACAGGGACTTATTTGGCGACATACCTGACCAGGAAGCGCCTTGGAGTAGCCCGGAGGTGGAGTCATAAAGATAAGCTCGTCCAAGTTGCCATGCAGAAAAGCGTTATAAACATCCATTTGGTGCAGTTCCCAATTTCGTACAGCAGCAACGGAAATAAATGTACGAACTGTTACCATCTTAGCAACGAGAGCGAAAGTCTCATTGAAGTCGATGCCTTCAACCTAGCGTTTCCCTAACACAACAAGACGAGCCTTATAGCGTTCAATATCACTCTTAGACTTGTACTTGATGCGATACACCCACTTACAACCAATTGGCTTCTTGTCAGGAGGAAGAGTTGTGAGAGACCAGGTGCCATTTCTCTCGAGGGCCTCAATTTTGGCGTGCATTGCATCACGCCAAGGAGCCTGTTGGACGGCCTCTGAGAAGCGAACTGGTTCATGGCCTGAGGTGATTGTGTCCAGGAAGTGAGAATAAGCTAGATAAAATTTAGTGGAGGAGACAAAACTGGTGATCGAATATGGAGTGGAGGAGATAATCGACTGAGAATCATCACGACGCATGGTGCTGCATACAAAATCCTTTAGTAAAACACTGGGATAACGCTGGCGTGAGCTACGCCAAATTTCTGAAACAACCTCCTCGACTGGAGAGCTGACTGCGGTAGGCAGTGAGGAGCAGTCGCCGATCGGCCCGAGTTTGGCGGTGGACGGGAGCGGCGCTGGCGGAATGGCCGTGGATGAGCTGCCTAGGTCCGGATGGATGCTCTCCCTAACCGTGGAGAAGAGAAAAAGTAGCGAAGAACTCCCCATTTCTGTGAGGGGTGAAGTATCCGGACTATTGAAGACAGCCGGATGAGTGTTTACCTCTGTCAAAGCTGGCGATGGAGAAGGGGATAAACTCTGAAATGGAAATATATCTTCAAAGAACACAACATCTCTAGAGAAGAAAAATTGTTCTGATTCAAGATCATATAGACGCCTGCCTTACTTTCCACTTAGATAACCCATGAAGACGCATTTGCGACTACGAGCAGCAAACTTGTCCGTAGGCTGAGGAAGAGTGGAGGCGAAGCAGAGACACCCAAAGACCCAAATGTCTGAGTACTTCGGAGCTTGTTGGAAAAGCAAATTAAAAGGAGTCTAATTTTGAAGAACCAGAGTGGAAGTACAGTTGATTAGATAGCATGATGTAAGAATACATTCGCCCCAAAACTGGATTGGAAGAGCAGCCTAAAACCGCAAAGCACGCGCCACATTTCAGAGATGGCGATGCTTGCGTTCCACTCTGCTAAGTTGTGTAAGCGCACGAAGTCTCGTGAAGAATACCGTGAGAAGCAAAGTAAGCCTTAAGACCAAAGAATTCAGTACCATTATTGGACCAGAAAAGACGAACTGATGTCTGAAACTGAGTGATAGTTAATGCACAAAAATCCATAACCAGTTTTGGAACCTCTGACTTGGACTTAATTAAATAAACACATGTAGCACGAGAGTAATCATTAACGATGGTAGCAAAAATAAGTTTCACCACAAGAAGCAATTATCATGTATGGTCCCTAAATGTCACAATGAACAAGATCAAACAAGTGTGTGGCTTTATTAGAACTTAACGGAAAGACAGCTTGGATTTGTTTAGAATGAAACTAAATATCACATGGAGTAGAACTCCGTACAGAAGCACAAGGAATATGTAAAGATGATAAAAATTTAAAGGAGGGATGCCCCAGTCTTCGATGCCACAACTCAGCCGAGGTCACCTTCTCGGTCTTGGTCGCAGAGCAGGCACGTGCGACTGCCGAGAAATGCTGCAACCAGTAAACACCATGTCTCTGCTCACCCACACCAATCACAATCTTCGAATCACTTTCCTGAAGTATACACAATTTTTCGGTCAAGAAAGAAAAACAACGAGCATTTAGAAGCAACCTAGCAAAGGACATGAGATTGCATTCCAGTGTCGGAAGATACAGAACATGGTCAATCCTGGCAGACTGAGAAAAAAACCAAGAAACCTTCCTTGACTGCTAAAACAACACGATTATCTGGAAGCTTAATAGGAACATGAGCAATATCGACAATATCATGTAGGATGGAAATATTTCCAGTCATATGAAAAGAAGCACAAGTGTTGAGAATCTAAAGAGATGGCTTACCAGTAGCATCTAAAGAATGAGTGTTCATGGTGTTATACATCCGTAATACTGCCTGCAACTGGTTGGGGCTGAGATTCAAGCCTCGAGTAGCGAACTCCGGGGGGACATGACATCGAAACGCGTGAACGAGAACTTGCTGCTGCGCCGAGAGGGCGACTCTGGCTGGCGGGCCACCACAACCGCGACCAGCCCCCTGGATTTGCACCATGGTTGAATGGTGCACGAACCCCTCAGGAACGCCATAGAGCTTTTAGCACTTAGAGATGTCTTGCGTGTGCTTACCACAGTGAGAACACACGGGACAACTAGCTGATCGGTCCAGCGCAGAGGGATGTTGAATGCGCGCCAAAGGGATGGACTTGGCCTGAGCCGTAAATGCCATGCCATCGGATTTGGTATCGCGTTCGAGCATGAGAGTCTTATAGCATTCTTCCTGCACGACCAAAGCATAAACACGATTGATGGACGGGAGGGGCTCTTGCGCCATGATGCTAGAGCGAAGAGTTCCAAGGAGTCATCCAACCCAAGAAGATATTAGTGAAGATGCTCGACATCGCATTCTGCACGAAGTTCGGTCGTGATATTGCAAGTACAATTTGCACAGAGACATGCTTAAAGGGGAACATATGTCTGGACTTCATCCTAGATCTTCTTGAGAGCGCCATAATATGACGCAATAGATTTCCCACCTTGGCAGCAATTTGCCAAGTCTGCACAAAGCTGAAGGAGACGTTGCCCGTTACTGACAGAGAATCGATGACGTAATTCCTCCCAGAGCTCAAAGACAGCTTCAAGATAAGTGATGGAAGATCGTAGAGATGAATCAATAGATTACACAACCCATCCGATGCGCATGGAATTGACACTATACCAGTCATCAAGACCAACAGGGGCAACATCGTCTAGAGAGATGCGACCATCAACAAATCCTAATTTACGTTTAACCTTGAGTGCGTTCTTCATCGAGGTAGTCCACTCCTGATAGTTGTCACCCTTGAGAACAACCGGACAGAAAGACAGGCCCGGGTGATCCGAAGGGTGAAGGTAGAAGGGAGAAGAATGATCAAGAGGTCACTGCAGTGGCTGAGGTCCGCCATCGCCATGGACGCTCGAAGGCGGCGCCGGCGGTGAGTGGACGACGCTGTCTAACTCGCTCATTGTGGGAGGTGAGTTTGGACTGCGGTTGAGATGAAAAAATAGGGGTTCAGAGAGTTGGCTCTGATACCATGAAAGAAGTGATTTTGGGAAAGAGTTTTTCTGATTTGATATTCACACAATTAATGGGGTTTATACCCCAAATATACATGAGTTGACTAGACTAACTAAGTGAAATACAAAGTTTATTAGAACACAAACTCTATTAATAACAAATGCAAATCATAAAAGTATAAGTAAATGATAGCAGGTTTAAACAAGTGAGGCGCCTTCTTTTGAATTAAATTAAATCTATTCAAATTATGATTATAAATAAACATAAAAGCTGGATTTAAAAAATAAATGTATGTTCTATTATCTCTAGAGTTTATCCGTATTTCTTAATTCACTTCACTTTAGTTTAGTTGAGTAAAATTTAAATTTAACCAAATTTACTTTAATTTAGCCGTATTATTATTATTTTTCAATACTTCAAGAAGAGTTCGTCTCTTGAAAGACGGTCTTTTATAAGTTATAGAAAGACCAAAATTTAAAGTGTAAATTAGAAGAAACGAAGATAAAATTTTTGGGTTGCATGAACCGGGTTATAAATTTTATAGCTACAACATGTTGCATACTAAAATTTTAATATTACAACTAATACCGTTTACCTTTTATAATTTTAATTATACCACATTTTTCCATAATGCTATAAAAACACTGTTTTTCCGAAGATTTTGCCCTCCAAGAAAGTTCAATTCAAATAATCTTTGGAAAACGTGGACTTATGTTTGATTGAACAGATACACGGCCCTGGTAGAGAAAAATGTGGAGCAAGCAGCAAAAGACATGGAGAAAATTCTCAAGGTTTCACTGAGTCCCATTGCTGAAGAAGACGCAGAAGATCCAACAGCACCATCACCACTGCCATCAACAAATCATATCATCACCGACAATCTCATCGATCAAGCTATCTCCTCTTCATCTTCATCTTTCACCCCACCACCGCCTTATCCTCTCCTCTCCAAACAGTTCTTACACCACCACGGCCGCGACCTGTTATCCTGCTCCGTCTCCTGGTTCCTCCTCGACGTCGTGTTCTACAGCAATAACCTCTTCCAATCCCAGATATACAAACGCTGTCTCAACCCCGGCAACAACAAAACCCTCAACCCCTACGAGATCGCCTACCAAGAGGCCAAACTCCAGGCCATCATAGCCGTCTGCTCCACTATCCCAGGCTACTTCGCCACCGTCTACTTCATCGACCGAATCGGGAGGGTTCCGATCCAGACCGCGGGTTTCTTCTTCATGGCGGTTTGGCTGTTCGCTATCGGGATCCCCTACCGCTCTTACTGGAAGGGCGGCGGAAGCACTGCAGGATTCATGACGCTCTATGGACTCTTCTTCTTCTCGTCCAACTTCGGGCCGAATACGACGACGTTCATAATCCCGGCGGAGATGTTCCCGGCTCGTTTCAGGTCGACTTGCCACGGGATTTCCGGGGCGGCTGGGAAAGTCGGGGCGATCGTGGGATCAGTGGGGTTTTTGTGGGCTTCTCACAGCCAGGACAAGAATGGTTACGGGAGCGGAATTTGGATGACGGCGGCGCTGGTGATCCTTGGCGGCGTGTCCCTGGTTGGATGCGCTACTACGTTTTTGTTCACCAAGGAAACTATGGGGAAATCCCTCGAGGACAATGAGGTGGTTGATTAAAGAGTTTGGAGTTGTGGATTTTGGGAGAGAAATGATCATCTGTGCGTGTTAATGTGTTAAGAGTCCTTTCCAAGTTATAAAGCGATATTATCTTTTCTTATACAATTCACTGCTGCAGGACAGGGTCTATTGTACCCGCAATTCACCACATATGCCAAGTATAACAATACTGGAACGTAATGTATAGGCATCAGTAAGATTGACCAGTGCAATTAATTATATGCACCGGCATGATGAACCGGTGCGACATAAAATGTGACCGGTAAGCAATGTCGACACCGGTATATCATGTAACCGATGTACACCATCCTACTGTGCTGATTGCTGGTGAAGTGTATGTCCGAGGCCCAACATTCTTAGCACCGGCATGGTATTATGTGCTGGTGTATATAAATTTGCACCGGTATCAATTCAAAGGCACTTTATCAGCTTTCCTACACCGGCTGAAAATATGTACACCAGTGCAGTAATTATTTTACACCAGCAGTGTAGGTTGGCTGTATACGGTGCTAATTTTATTCCATCGGCTTGTAGTTATACCGGTGTAATTGTACTGGCACCGATTTTTTATTTATACTTCACCTATCGTGCTGATTTTTTATTTATTTGTGATGCGCTATTTGAATTTGTACAAGCCCTCCCGGTCCAATAATTTCCGGCAAATTTGAGACAGGAATTGTACTAGAACTATTGCTAATGTAGTTTTTCATTACTGATTGAATCGTGAAAAATGAAATCGTGAAAAGAAATAATTGAAGCACTTAAAAAGAAAAATAATTGATACACCTAAAAATAAAATTATCTATGTCCACAATCTAAACACATTGAACCAAAACATTCAACCTTCATTCAACCTATTATGTCGTTCTTATCGTGAGGCGCTAGTGGAGGAAGGTCTATTAAAGATAATTTTAACCTTTGATCATCATCGATCAAAGGAACCGCCTTTAAAATGGTCCAACGAAGGCGGTTCTCTTCCACCTTTAGCCATTGTGTAGGAACAAACCTCTATGATTTTGTAACACCGGAATGATCCCCGGAGTTTGATAGGAAGTTCTGGACTCGGAACAGGGGATAGGTTCCGGACACGGACCTTATTTCTGGGCTTTGTAATCGGTTCCTAAGTCGGGCGTCGAATTCGTTCCTTCTCTAGATTTGTATGCGTAAATTGGGTTTTCTTGGATAATTAGTTCCGAGCTCGGGTCACGAATCAGGACAGTAGTTCCGAATTTGGAACAGTAATTTCGTGTCTTAGTGATGAAGAATACAAGAGGCTGGTAAAGTAGTTCCAGACTCGGAACTCATTCAGACAAAAATGTATTAAATTTTGATTTCCTTATACATAACCCAGCCTAACAAAAGCCTCATATAACAGTTCCAATTCTTAAAACAATCTATAGACTACGCTTACAAAGCATCATTCAAGGGATAGGGATTGATCTCTCCCAAATTCTTTTCCACAATACATGAAATGATCTCCCAAAATAGCATAAATCTATAGACTATGCTAACAAAGAAACAATCTATAGATAGAAACAGTAATTTTGCAAATTCTATTCCACACATTTCATGTAATCACACAATACATTATATTCACAACCACAGGAACTCCCTTTTAGCACCATTTTTTTTGTTTTAGTACCAATTTTTTTTTTAAAAAACCCCGGTGCCTAAGTAACCAATGAAACGGTTTCACCGGTTGGAAAAAAGTGGTGCTAAATCCCTACTTTTAGCACCGGTTTTTTAAGCACCAGTTTTTAAAAACCGGTGCTAATATGTACCGCGATAGCATGGGTTTTTTTTGTTAGCACCATTGTTTAAATCGGTGTTAATTTTAACACCGAATTTTTTGTTAGCAGCGGTTTTTTAACCGGTGCTAAAATATTTACAACGACTAAAAAAAGTCCCTGCCATTGAAAGCTGCAGCGCACTGCCACTTTCAGAGGAAGGGAAAAAGACTCAAAATTAACAATTTAGTAGGACATTAATTTAATAATAAAATAAACTTCACAAAATTGATAATATAGAAATAAAATCAAAAAAAAGTTATGATACAAAATTAATAATCTATGAGACTAAACATAACTGTCCCAAACATTACTATCTACGGGACTAAACATAATTTTAGCTTGAGGTAGCAATTTAATCATGTGGCGTATACACATCATCAAATCACATGGCTAAGCTACACAAATAATCTTGAATCTATGGTCCTTAAAAATGCTCAGATGTATTGCTCCATATGCATCTACAAGACCATACAACTTCAAACTTCAATTTCCTTTTCGAAAATGGTTGGGGGAAAAGGTAAATATAACTAAATCAGTAAATTTACCTTGGAAGGCTCAATGTATGTTCGGAAGCTAATGTCTGGAACATACTTAAGCCAAACTTGAATTCCTCTGTATGTTCAAACAGACAAAGAAATCAAGCATACACATAAAGGGCCAATGTAGTTTTTATCAAAATAAACATGGAGAAAAAAATGACTAATCAAAATTCCACCCAGCACAAACACAAGGCTTTTGGCCATTGAACACAACATCGGGACGAACAAAAAGCTGATCCTTGTTTTTTTCCTAGAGGTAACACAACCTCCAAAAAGGTACAACACTGCCACACTACAAATTTAACATTACTAACAATGTGCATTAGGTAATCCAACTCAAATCCTCCTTTTCATTTTCAGCATGGCAAGAACGGATGATATTTACCTTTCGTGGGAGGAAGTCAAGGTGACTTTGAGAAATGTTCCTATGCCATCGCAAACCTTGACAGATGTAATAATGCTTGTGAATTCTATGCATGAGTACCTAGTTCAATTGGTCAAAATCAGCAATGTCTTAGGGTAGCAAAATGTGCAAAGCAAAGTATCAAGTTAACACATCTCATGTCATAAATATAGGCAAAAGATTGGATCTTAAGATCAAATCCATATTTTATTAGTGCATGATCTATTTAATTATCAGCCTAATTGAACAACAATTGATTCTCTTTTCAACTAAAATTGATGAGAACATCAATCGGTTTCTTCATAAAAATGCTCAAAACCAACAAACAAAATAGAGATCTTATGGATCATACAAAAATTGATCAATTTGTCATATCCAAACTGACCGGAAGCTCTCTGATGCTCTCAGAGAATCCTAATATTTCAGGAGTGCCACAACATCATACTTATTTGCAAACATGCAAAAAAACACAGAAAGAAACATCAAGCACAATCTACAACCTAATAGAACAACTATCATGTTGATTCAGGTAAGGGATACTCCAATTTTCATTTGCCTTTAAATTCATAACCAGGACAGACATGCAAACTAGACCACACACCACAAATTTGAACCTTGCAACAAAGAAAGGGTGAATTAATTATACATAGCTTGTTTAATGATATAAAAACAAGCATTAAAAAAACATTCTAATCTACTCTTTAAACCGAACATATCAGCTGAAATAGTTTGAGCAAGATCCAGCAACATAATGTATTTGCATATAAAAAAATCAATTGAGAAGGCACAGACAAAAGGAATTAAAATAATTAAACCAAAAAAATGCATTCATTGGATCAGTGTCTGATTGACGTGTCTCTGTTCGCTGGAAGAAGCTTATACTTTTCCGACCTTTCATAAACTACAAGTATCATAAACTATAAAACCAGGAGAAAAAATAAGTTTCATTAGTAATAAAAGCAGGAGCAAGAACAAAAGCAGTGAAGTATTATCAGCACTCAGTACTCACCATTCAGAAGGACATAAAAAAGCATAGCAAAAACAGGGCATAGGAACCTTCTACCGGCAGGGCTCCTCCAGCAGCGGCGGAACCCTCAGGGGACGGCGGGTCTCCCTCCACACACAACATTTACACAGGCAAACAAAAAATAGCCTAGCATCTCCAACACCCCAAAAATCACAAGAAAACGAGCAAAATTATAAAAAGTATAAAACCCTAGGAAAATCACCCCTCAAACCCAGATTTTACCCCTAAATCTTAAAGAGGGAATAAGAGAAACTAAATACACGCAATCAGAGAGCAAAAATGAGATAGGATCGAGGGAAAAATGTCGAGTTCTTACCATTTGTGGCAAAGCCCTATTTTACGGGCAGTCAGCACCGCCGAATCTCCGTCGCCAGCAATCGGCCAACGACGTTCATCTCAGACAGGGGGATAATGGCAACATCGAGGACACCTACAAGCAGTAGAAATGATCGGCCAAGATATTGGCAAACCTTGGGTTCTGTGCGTCGAAGGAAAAAGGACAAGGCTTTGAGCGGGAAGACAAGATGCCGCGAGATTGCCTCTCTCATCGGCGTCGGCCGACGCCATCTCCCCTTCCTTCAACTTCTTCAGATTATACGTGGCCGGTGGCTGATCGGTGGAGAAAACTAGAGGACGCGGAGGGATGGTGGGGGTGTGAGAGAGTTGCATCTAGGGTTCGATCGAATGAAATTGGGACAAGGGAGAAGGAAGGCTAAGTATGTGAAAATAGGACATAGGGTTTGGGCCAAAATTATGGGTTTGATCCCATTAAAGTTTTCATTCGCTAAAATCAAATAAAGTTTAACTGTTAATTAGTTAAATTCAACTTAGTTATTAGTGTTTATATATTGAAAGTCAAGTAAGGGCTGACCGTTGATTAGTCAAAGTCAAACATTTATATTTATATTTATTATACTAATTCAAATAAAGTTTGGCCGTTAATTAGTTAAAGTCAATTTTGTTATTAGTGTTTATATATTGATATTCAAGTAAGGGTTGGTCGTGGATTAGTTAAAGTCAACTTAGGTATTAGAGTTTTATATATTGAAAGTCAAGTAAGGGTTGACCGTTGATTAGTTAAAGACAACTTTTTTATTCTTATTTGTATGTAGAAAGCCAAGTAAGGGTTGTCCGTGGATTACTAAAGCCAACTTTGTTATTAGTATTTGTATGTAGAAAGCCAAGTAAGGGTTGACCGTGGATGTGTTAAAGTCAACTTAGTTATTAGTGTTTATATATTGAAAGTCAAGTAAAATTTGACCGTTGATTAGAGAAAGTCAACCTAGTTATTAGTGTTTATATGTAGAAAGTCAAGTAAAGTTTGACCGTTGATTAGACAAAGTCAACCTAGTTATTAGTGTTTATATATGAAAAGTCGAGTAAAGTTTGACCGTTGATTAGTTAAAGTTAGCTTAGTCAGTAGTTGAAGGTAAGATAAATAAAAAGGAAACAGAAATCGTGGAAATGTACAGGAGTGGAGACATTGATCCACTCCCTTATTACACGTTACCTAAAATACTACCCCTGATCTAGATGTAACAACCAGGTGGCCAAAAGATGCTAACCCCGTCGTGGTGACCGGTGCCTGAAAACCATCCCTGAGAAAATAGACATTACAACCCATCGTGGTGACTGGGTCCTGTAAAAAACATCCCTGAAAAACAGAGGGGCATGAGAACAAACTCACTACCACCCTCGCTCCATACAACATCAATGGAACCGGTGGTGTGAACCGGCTCTTGCGCCGTGGTTTGCTCCCCACGGGTGTCTTCCAAACCGAGAGTAGTCTCGGCCTTCAAATGAAGTAGTATGTCCTCTCCTCCTGGAAGGGCTGGCACACCACTTCTACCATATACACCTCTAAGATGAAGATAAAGAGGTTTTATTGGCCTTCGATAACAGTCTCTGGATTAGGGCCGAGGCTTTCTCTTTGGGGTTGGGGGCAGATTGACCGTAGTTTGTTGTGCTCCCAAGTGTTCCCCGCGGATAGACCTCCTAGTGATAAGAGACCGGGCATGACTTCTATCGTACATGCCCCACGTAACGGTTTTGTAACCGTTCATTCCATTTTAGGCAAATGGACAACCTGATGCCATTTTACACTTTTCAGTGCAGCGCAGGCAAATAGCGCAACCATCAAATCCAAGTGATACCTAGCAAGGGGTTAATTTATTTGTTTACGCCAAATTAATTAACCCCCTACCCAACCTGCATGGCCCTGCAACCTGCATGGCCCTGCAATTAATTAACCCCCTACCCAGATGAAGAGAGGCTGCTGGTTTTTTTTTCTTTTCTTTTTTTCCTGCGGACCCCTTTGAGGGTATAACCTCTTCGAGGGCAGAGCCGCTTCGAGGATATAGCCCCTTCGAGGGTTTAATCCCTTCGAGGGAAGATCCCCTTCGAGGGTATAACCCCTTCGAGGGCAGAGCCCTTTCGAGGGTATAACCCATTCGAGGACTCGAATGCCTCCCTCGAGCACTCAAACATATCCATATCTCAAATGCCCCATTCGAGCACTCGAACACCACCATCACTCGAATGCCCCCTCGAGCACTCGAATGCCTCCAGCACTCGAATGCCCCCTCGAGCACTCGAACGCCTCCAGCACTCGAATGCCATCTCGAGCACTCGAAAACCTCCAGTACTCAAATGCTCCCCTCGAGCACTCGAACACCTCCAGCACACGAACACCTCCATCACTTGAATGCCCCCTGGAGCACTCGCAGACCTCCAGCACACGAATGCCCCTCCCGAGCACTTGAACACCTCTAGCACACGAACACCTCCATCACTCGAATGCCCCTTAGGAGCACTCTAACACCTTCATCACTCGAATACCTCTACCACAAATTCCCATTCAAGCAGTCAAATACCTCCAGCTCTCGAGGGCTCACACATCAGCCCCTCGAGTACTCGAATATCCAGCACTCGATTACTCGAACCCTTCTTTCCCTCAAACCTCCTTTCCTCACTCGAGTTGACATTTAAACCTGCCAGTTGTTAGATGAGTTGCCGGACCGTGCATTTCCAGTGTCGTTGAGTCACCGGAATCTGGGTAAGATTGAGAAAATCCACCATTTCCAAGAATCTGCTCTTCCATTCATCTTCTTACTGGGATTGTTATGAAATTGAAGAACAGGGAAAAATATTGAGTATGCTTACTTTAATGATTCCGATGAAAACTAACCACCATGGCCGGCTACCGGGGACAAACGGCTAGATCCAACCAACGCACAGTGGAACTTCTCTTTACATCTGTCTTGAATCAAGGCAGCCCTAAGGTATGTGCCTCATCCAACAATAACATTCCAATATGCCAAAAATGAAGAACTCCTTATGAATTTTCATGAGTGAATAAAAACAACTCTGTGTTCTTGACATAGAGCATAGCATGTTGGTCTAAATGCCAACTAGACCAGGACTAGCACGGCTGGAAAATGAGCACAAGCGTGGATGGGAGTTTATCGGGATCTGTACACTGGCAAGGTCGGATGACCGGGGTTTGATCACTTACAGGCCAGAAGTTTCCTAGGTTTTGAACACACGCAAGGTAGGAAGATGACTGGGTTCTGAGCACTAGCGAGGCCGGATGATTAGTCCGGGGTTTGTACACAAGCTAGGCCGGTCGGGTGTCTGGGATTTGAGCAAAAAATTCACCTGCATCAGCTAAGAATTCTATGTCTGGAACCTATCATTAATCCCATTCCCAAATGAACCTCATATTACCTATCCACAATCCCCTGAATATAGCTTTTAGACCTACACAGATTCTCCAAAAATACTATCAACTAACCACATAGATCCTGCCCAGATTTTTCCTAATGAGCACATTAAAATCCGTGCATGGTTGTTCATAGGACAACAAAATGGATCAGGATTTTGGCATATAGAGGCATAACATTTGGTCGAAGGTTGCAAACAAAACAAGCAAACCAGGTTTACCAGTATGAGAGCACCCAAATGCTATAAATTTGTATGCCTAAAATCCGTCACAATTCTGCGTTCAACATGAACCATTCCTCACAGACTTTTACATTAAAAATAGAGTTTCACAGCAGTCACATCAATGCGCCTATTCCGCACAGATTTAGCATACAAATCCACACCTTTCACAGCCATCTGCACAAAATAGAGTTTTATACTAATTACACCATAAGACAAGAAAGAAGCTTTCCACACTCTGTTTCATACAAACAGAGTTCCCTTCATTCCGTACCCAAATAACAAATCCACACAAATTTGGACAGAAATTTGCATATAAATCCACCCAAATTTGCAACTCAATCTGCACATCAATCCTGAGTAGTTCATACAAAACTCTTATGGGTATTCCACATAGGTTTATCAAACAAATCCACACCATTCGCACAAATCCGCACAAATCCACATAAGTTCAGAGAGCAAAACTTACTTGGGACGGTGATAGTTATTCGCCAAACTGTCTTCATGAGCAACCCAGATTTAGGACCGAAGTTTTCAACCTTAGTTTGCATCGGATTTGAGTTTGGGTCGGGTTCCCAGTTGAAAGTCATCTTCATCCATGTTCGAAAGAAGCAGGACCTCCTCCAGAGGTCACCGAATCCATCACTGTCTTCCTCCTTGGTGTTCGTAAGTGTTCATCCTAAAAGTAGAAATTCCCAATTTCAAGATCGAATAATAGAATGTGAAATTGACTTCCTCTGAGATGCGCCTTGTTATGGGTCTTCAAAATATGAGATCGGAAGGCTGATCTTACTCCAAAATCTAAGCGAAATTTTGAGAAGGGAAATTTCGTGAGAAACCCAAATTCGGGCTTCAATCCTTCATGAATAGCGATGTACCATACATCAAAAGATTCCCAGCGAGGAACCTAACATTAATGTCGGGTCCCTCGCTAGAAGAGAAGAGCCGCGGAGGAGAGACCCGGCGAAAATGGACTACGATGAACAGTAGCAGGGCTGCGCCCTATTTTTGCCTCTCTCCTCTCAGCTTAGTCACTAGTCGAAGGTAATCGTAAATAAAAAGAAACCGTGGGAGTGTACGGGAGTGGGAGCATTAGCCCACTCCCTTAATACATGTTACCTAAAAAAACTACTCATGATCTAAATGTTACAACCAGGTGACCAAAAGAAGCTATTCCCTTCGTGATGACCGGGCCTGTGAAAACCATCCATGAAAAGTATTACAACCCGTCGTGGTGACCGGGGCCTGTATGAGACATTCCTTCAACAGAGTCCCGTCGTGGTGACCGGGGCCTGTATAAGACATCCATCCCTACTACCGGTGGTGTGAACCGGTCTTGCTACCAGTGGTGTGAACCGGCTCTTGCTACCAGTGGTGTGAACCAGCTCTTGCGCCGTGGTTTGCTCCCCATGGGTGTCTTCAAATCCGAGAGTGGTACTCGGTGTACTAATCCGAGAGTGGTGCTCGGTCTTCTAATTCGAGAGTGGTACTCGGTCTTCCAATGAATGAAGTAGTATGACCTGTCCTCCTAAAAGGGCTTTGCACACCGCTTCTACCATGTACACCTCTAAGATGAAGATAAAAAGGTGTTATTGGCCTTCGATAACGGTCTCTGGGTGAGGGCCGAGGCTTTCTATGTGGGGTTGGGAGCAGTTTGACCGTAGTCCGTTGTGCTCCCAAGTGTTCCCCACGGATAGACCTCCTAAGCATAAGAGACTGGGCATGACTTCTACCGCGCACGCCCCGCGTAACGGTTTTGTAACCGTTATTTCCATTTTAGGCAAATGGACAGCCTGATGCCATTTTGCACTTTTCAGTGCAGCGCAAGCATATAGCGTAAACCGTTAATTCCAAGTGATACCTAGCAAGGGGTTTATTAATAATGCATACGCCAAATTAATTTACCCCCTACCCAACCTACATGGCCATGCTGTTGCCATGGGAAATCCTCCCAACAGTCTGAAGAGAAGCTGCTATTTTTTTTTCAATCCAATAGTAGCCATCCCTCAAGGTTTCTACACGAGTCCCTCCTCGAGGACAGAGCACTCTAAAACCTTCATCCCTCGAATGCCCCTCCATGAGCACTCAGGAGCTTACGACACTTGAATGGCTACCTCGAGTACTTGAGCACCTCCTGCACCACCTCGAGGACAAAGCACTCAAACACATTCAACCCTCGAGTGCCCTCCCGGGTGCATCCGAAAGCTTCCAGCACACGAATTGCCCCCTTGAGATCTCGAGCACCACCAGGATCACCTCGAGGACAGAGCACAAGAACACCTTCAGCCCTCGAATGCCCCCAATGAGCCCAAGAATCCTTCAGCCCTCGGACCATCCTTCTAACCTCGAACCATCACTCCGCTTCCCCTCGAGCACTTGAGCACTTCCAGCACTTGAAAGCCCACCTCAAGCACTCGAATGCCTTCAGCACTCGAATCCCTCGAAATCTCCTTCATCCCTCGGACCAATCTACCATCCTCGACCCATCGCTCAACTTTCCTTCGAGTACTCGAACCTCCATTTCTCGAAGAGTTACTGTTTAGCATACCCTTCGAGTTGCCACTACCAACTGATAGATGTGATTGCTGGACCATGATTTCTGGCGTTGTTGAGTCACCGGAATCTGGGCAAAAATTGAGAAAACTACCAATTACGAGAATCTGCTCTTCCATTCCTTTTCTTCCGGAAATTCTTATGAAACTGAGAAACAGGGCCAACAAATTGGAAATGCTATTCTTTGTGATCCGAATAGCCCCAAAGTATTGCCACCTCAATTAAACCCAGAAAGAAGATCACCTTATGAATGTTCTTGAGGGAGAGAAAATTTTAAATCTGTGTTTTCAGCATGGAGCATCTAATTGCAGACTAGGTCAGGAAACACTAGGCCCGGGGTTGTCCGAGTTCTAAACACAAGCGAGGCTGAGAGTTTACCGGGTTCTGAGCACAAGCAAGGCCGGGACAGGAACCGGGTTCTATTCACTTGCAAGGCCGGAGGTTTCTCAGGATTTGAACACGCTTGGCCGGAAGATGGCTGGGTTCTGAACACTAGTGAGGCCGGATGATCAGTTCGGGTTTTGAACACAAGCTAGGCCAATCGGTTGCCCGGGGTTTGAACACAAGGTCCCCTGAATCCGTTTGGGTAGCCTATTGGTCTAAGCTCTGATTTGAGTTCGAGTAAATGAGGTCGAGCATTTTTTGGGTTTTGAGCACTTGCAAGGCTGGGTTTTGCCCAGGTTTTGAACACAAGCAAGTCCGGAAGGTGACTGGGATCTGGGCACTAGCAAGGCCGGTGGACAAGGCCAGGGTTTGGACACAAGCTAGGCCAGTCGGGCTCGAGATTTGAGCACAAGTTTACCCAAATCGATTAGAACTGACTGTAATGCTAACGATTTCAATGCCTGAGACCCGTCATTAATATTTATCTCCTTTGAACATCATATTTTCAGGCCACTTACAGTAGGAGTGGTGCATTAACCCGCACAGATTCTCATAAACAGCCCTTCTCTTCCTACCATACCTTCCCAGCATGCGTCGGCAATCCACACATTCTACAAAATTAGATAGACAAAGCTTCTCCTGTTCCCAGCAAAACTACTCAGAATAGAGTACCTTCTTTCCTCAAGAGGCCTCACCAAAAATAATTTCTATACAAATAGCACTAATATAAAACCAAAAACAGCTTCCCAGACGATAAGTTCTTCTTCAAATATTCGCACAACAAAATCCCCAGAGAATCCGCACAAGAAATTCATCCATTAAAGTCCACACAAAATTTATGTAGTGCAGGACTTACATGGGTGATCGCCAAGCTCTCCGTGTTTGCATCTGGTACGGGTCTTCCTCCTCCGCCAGAACTTCGTCTTCCTCCTCCGCCAGAAAGTTCCACTCATCAGGACCGGTGGGCAGGTCCTTTTCCCTTAAAACCCATTGTGGATCCTTGGGTCTTCAAATTCCTGTTCGAAAAGTCCGATATTCAAACTTTAAGAACCCAAAAGCTCCTAGCTTGAAGACTGAAAAGCAAGTCTTCATCCCAGAAAACCCATACAGAGGCTATGGGTTTTCCAGATCCACGTTCAAACTGCGGATCTTCCTCCAAAAGTTCAATAATCAAGATTTGTTTTGCAAAACGGGGACCCAGATCCCGAATTCAAATCATCCAAAATTAAGGAAATCCATACATGGAAACACTCCCAGCAAGGAGCCCAACATTAATATCGGGCTCCTCGCTGGAGAAGAGGAGCTGTGGAAGAGAGACCCGGCGAAAACCTAACACGATGAACAGTGAAGGGCTGCGCCCTATTTTTGCCTCAGAGCTCACTCAGCTTAGTCACTAGTGTTTCTATATAGAGAGAGAGAGTCAAGTAAAGTTTGACAGTTGGTTAGTTAAAATCAACTTACTCACTAGTATTTATATATAGAAAGTCAAGTAAGGTTAGACCGTTGATTAGTCAAAGTCAACCTAGTTATTAGTGTTTATATATTGAAAGTCGAGTAAAGTTTGACCGTTGATTAGTTAAAGTCATCTTAGTCACTAGTGATTGCATATAGAAAGTTAAGTATAATTTGAGCGTTAATTAGCTAAAGTCATCTTAGTTATTTGTGTTTAATTGAAAGTCAAGTATAGTTCAATCGTTGATTAGTCAAAGTCAACCTAGTTATTAGTGTTCATATATAGAAAGCAAGGGTTGAACATTTATTAGTTAAAGCCAACTTAGTTATTAGTGTTTATATATTGAAAGTTAAGTACAGTTTGACCGTTGATTAGTCAAAGTCAGCCTAATTATTAGTGTTTATATATTGAAACTCAAATAAGGATTAACCGTTGACTAGGTAAAGTTGTATTTATGTATACTAAATCAATTAAGGGTTGAGCGTTAATTAGTTAATGTAAACAAATTTCATTCTAATTTATATATATTAGGTCAGTAAAGGTTGACCGCTTATTAATTTAACTTAACTTAGTTATTTGTTAAAGTCAATAAAAGAAGTAAATGATTTTGGAAGTTTAAAAAAAATTAGCTTAGAACGGCAGCGTACAGCTGCTCCCAGCCATGAAATTTCTGGCAAGATTATTTGAAATTTTTGGCAATTTTTTTCAAAATATTTTTGGCAAATGTTTTGAATTCTTTGGCGGAAAGCTTGAACTTTAAAAAATTTCAACGAATATTTTGAAATTTTTGGGGGGATGATTGAATTTTAAAATTTTCTGGCAATTTCTTTGGCGGGAAAAATGAATTTTAAAAATTTTTAGCACCGGTTTTTAGAAACCGGTGCTATTTTTTCAACAACTTGTGTTATTTTGATTTTTTTGAAAAATTTTTGGCGGGAAGATAGAAATTTTTAAATATTTAGCACTGGTTTTTAAAAGCCAGTGCTAATTTTCCCAAAACCAGTGTTATTTTAAAATTTTTGTCTATTTCTTTGGCGGGAAAATGAATTTTGAAAATTTTTAGCACCGGTTTTTAAAAACGGAGCTATTTTTTCCAAAACCGGTGCTATTTTGAATTTTTTGCTAGGAAGATAAGATTTTAAAAATATATTGCACCGGTTTTTAAAAACGGGTGCGATTTTTTCCATAACTGGTGCTATTTTTAAAATTTTTAGCACCGATTTTTAAAAACAGGTGATATTTTTTTCCAAACCCGGTGCTATTTTAAAATTTAACACTGATTTTAAAAAAAAACTGGTGTTAAAACCGATGTTAAAATTCAAAAACCAATGTTAAATTAACACCGGTTTGAAAATTTGGTTAAAAATAACCGGTGCTATTACATTTTTGGCACTTTGAAAACCAGTGCTAAAAAATGAGTGCTAGAGGGGGGTCTCTTTGGTAGTGATTCCACACTACTCTATACCACATTTGGATTTTCAATAGATAAGGATCGTGAGTTCACCAAATACCTAGCCAAGCAATTTCTTGCGATGTTGATATCATCTTGCGAATACGGCTTATGGTTGGCGTTAAATATCTGTGAGTATGAGAATATGACCATTAGGACAATTAGTATGACAAATAAATTTCAAAGCAGTAACACTTATAACTCAAAACTTACTTCGTCGATCTCTAGGTAGTCTACTCGTACTTGTTGAACGCATTCGGCAATGTATAGCATTACGTAGTAGCCATACTCCCAAGTTTTTGCTTGTTTTTTGTACTAATTAAATGCAAACGTAAGTAGTTAAAAATCATGGAAATGATGAGTAGAAGTAAAGGTCTACTAGTGAAGAAAACCACACCTTGATATCGATAATGTCCAAACCCGTTCTACTTGAATCGACCACACTACTGAAAAACAGGTACATAGGCACCCGTATAAAATCCTAAGGAAGAAATACCAATGTAAGTTACATCATATGCACCTGTAGTAGTAGGTAATTGTGAAAATATCGGTGCCATTGTTAAGTGGAACACTAGTAAATTTTATACCGGCGTGTGGAATCCGAAAAAAATCAAAATTCATTCTGAAGAAGCACCGGTACCAAAGATACCAGTGTATATGACCGATTCTAATGTATGAAAATGGCACCAAAAATATATTTCACGCACCAATTTTTAATCGTAATGGTGCATGTATTATTAAAAAAGTGGGAATAAACAATTTTATCAGCACCGGTATTTTTTGTAGGACATGGTACCGATCCTTATAATATAAAAAAAGTGTGAAAGAAAAATTACAACCGCACCGGTATTATGTGTAGGACAGATTACCTGTGCCTATGTTATTCAAAAAGTGGGTATGAATAATTTTACCAGCACCGGTTCTCTGTGTGAAGAAGTGTACTGGTGTAAGAAAAGAATTATTTTAATGAAAAAAATGTAATGGCACCAGTATGTTGGCTTGTTTACCTGTGTAGGACTAGGTACCAGTGTTAGTTCTGGTTTATGTTTTTTGAAGTTATATCAATAGGATTGGTTTTTTGGTAAAATACCGGTGTAAATTGTACATTTAATGCTCACTTACCACCTTTTTCAGCGATTAAAAATTGATGTTTTGGGGTTGAGGAATTTATTAATGGTTTTTTTGGGTGGATAAAAACATCGAATGCTCTACTATGAAAATCCATAAAGGTACAATTTTTTAATATGTTGATAGTTATTAGTGATGGATAGTGTTGATTTTAGTTTGTAGACATATAAATATTGTGTGTTTGATCATGTTAATGTCACTAGAGTAGAATTGTTGATATTAGTTTGTGATGTGTTTTCAAGGTTGAGGTAGTTAATTTCATAGCTATGATTGTCATATGGTAGGACATATTTTCAATGTGCTAATTGTAATGTTGAATGGTATATATAGTGGATTAATCTTGCATGATTTGAATTACGCTCTAGCGTTGGATTGTAAATTGTGTGGAACTTTGACTGTTGCAGATTTACTCATGTATAGAGTTGTATCATGCCATCGAGAGGCATAAGCATGTGTATGCTAACGTTAGAAGGGTGAGCGAAGAATATGTTGGTTTCATGGTTGAGTTTTTGGAGCATGCTTTTAGTCTAGAGAAGCGAATATTATATCCTTGTTGTGATTGTAGAAATTGAAATCATACTAACAATAAGGACATGATTAGACTCCATTTGTACAGCAGAGGCTTTGCAAAAGATTATGTGGTGTGGACGTTTCATGGAGAAAAATCACCCCCGGAGGTGGTAGTTATTAGTGAAGGAGGGTGTTGATTGCTATTAGTGATGGATAGTGTTTATTTTAGTTTATAGATATATAAATCTTGTGTGTTTGATCATGCTAATGCCACTAGGGTAGAATTGTTGATATTAGTTTGTGATGTGTTTTCAAGGTTGAAGTAGTTAATGTCATAGCTATGATTGTCATATGGTAGGACATATTTTCAATGTGCTAATTGTAATGTTGAATGGTATATATAGTGCATTGATCATGCCTGATTTGAATTACGCTTAAGCGTAGGATTGTAAATTGTGTGGAACTTTGATTGTTGCACATTTAGTCATGTGTAGAGTTCTATCGTGCCATCGAGAGGCGTAAACATGTGTATGCTAATGTTAGTAGGGTGAGCGAAGAATACGTTGGTTTCATGGATGCATTTTTGGAGCATGCATTTAGTCTAGAGAGGCGAATATTATATCCTTTTCGTGATTGTAGAAATTGAAATCATACTGACAATAATGATATGATTAGACTCCATTTGTACAGCAGAGGCTTTGCAAAAGATTATGTGGTGTGGACGTTTCATGGGGAAAAATCACCCCCGGAGGTGGTAGTTATTAGTGAAGGAGAGTGTTTTGGAGATGTAAAATTGGATGACACGTGTGAGGAGGTATTTGATGAATTTAGAGTAAGGCCCAAGGTTTTGGCCAACTTTTTAGGTGAGAATGATAGACCATTGTATCCCAGTTGCAAGAAGAAAGACACGGTCATGTCATGTTTGATGGAGTTTTTTAATTTGAAAGGTGTTGGTTTGTGGAGTCATACTAGCAGGAATACATTTCTTAAGTTTTTGAAGGAGAATCTTCCGGCCGGTAATGGTTTACTGGACAACATTTATGTGGCTAAAAGAATTTTTTCTCCGATGAGAATGGAGTATCAAAAGATACATACTTGTCTATACGATTATGTCTTGTAGATGGTTGACTTAAAGGATAATATTGCTTGCCACGTATGTATTCTGTCCCGTTACAAGAAAATGGGAAATGTGGTTCTCGATGGAGAGCATGTTGTGTCGGTGGCGAAGCGGGTGCCTGACAAATGTATGTGGTACTTTCTGATTATTCCGAGGCTAAAAAGGTTGTTTAAGAATGCTAAGGATGCAAATAACTTGACATGGTACATGGATAGGGGGGTTCTAAAGATGATGATATGATTCACAATCCGGCGGATGCAGATCAGTGGAAGAATTTTGATAAGATGTATTCAAATTTTTCTTCCAAACCTAGAAATTTGAGGATGACTTTGTGTACTGATGGTATGAACCCATTTGGTAGTATGTCCTCAAAACACTGTTCATAGTCGGTTATACTCGTCATATACAATCTCTCCATGTACTTGTGCATGAAAGGGAAATATGTGTTGATGCCCCTGGTGATTTCTAGGCCCAAACAGCCTGGAAATGACATTGATACTTATTTTGCCCCTTTGATAGAAGATTTGAAAGTGTTGTGGTCCACGGGAGCTGTAGTGTTTGATGGTTTTTGTGGAAAGGAGTTTGACTTGAAGACCATGATTTTTTGTACCATAAATGATTTTTTGGCATATGGTAACCTTTTAGGTTATATAGTGAAGAGCAACAAGACTTGTCCCATTTGTGAGGAAGAGACAGATTTCCATCAGTTGAAAAATGGTTGGAAAACAGTGTAATTGGGTTACCAAAAATTCCTCCCGTTGAAGCACATGTTGCGAGAAAACACGGTGTAATTTGTTGGTGGGAAGGAGAGGAGAAAGGCACCTAAACCATTGGCTAGTGTTGTTATTCACAACAAGGTGAAGAAATTGAATGTCCTACTTGGTAAGAAGTTATCTAAGGTCGGTGGGGGTAGTAGAGGGACCGTGGAAGAAAAGGTTAATTTTCTTTAATTTGCCTTACTGGGAGAGTTTAGAGGTTCGAAATTGTTTAGACATCATGCATATTGAAAAGAATTTTTTTGAGAGTATAATTGACACGCTACTTAACATTCTCGGGAAAATGAAAGATAGCTTGAATGCGAGGAAGGATTTGGTGGAGCTTGGTATTCAATTTGATCTAGCACTGGAGTTTAGTGGGAAGCGGATGTACTTGCCTCCCACTCCTTACAATTTGTTAGTTGCTGAGAGAAGATCGGTGTATGAGAGAATTCAAGGCATGAAGGTACCATCCAACTACTCTTCTAATGTTAGTCGCTTTGTGAATGATGAATTGCATCTTAATGCTTTGAAATCGCATGATTGTCATGTCTTTATGCAATAACTTTTGCCCATTGCGGTCCATGATGTTTTGGATGAGGAAGTTAGATTTTCGATTATGCTCATGCGTTTCTTCTTCAAATCAATTTTGTAGGAGAAATATAAGTAAGCAACAACTGGATGAAGTAGAGCGGGAGGCTGTTGTATTTTTATGCCATTTTGAGAAGTACTTTCCCCCGTTATTGTTTGACGTCATGGTCTACCTCATGATACACTTGGTCAGGGAAATACATATATGCAATCATGTTGGGATGCATTAAATGTACCCCTTTGAGCGTCACATGGACATTTTCAAGTATGTTCACAATCGCAGTCGTCGGATGCCTGCATTGTTCAGAGGTACGTGACCTAGGAGATCATTAAGTACTGTAGTTCTAACTTGGTTAAATCAAGAGCGGTTGGTGTTCCCAAGTGAGTGCATTGCGGTAGAAATAATGGGACTCCACAGTGTAAGGGTACAATTTATACACCCTTGAATGCTGAGTTGTTGATCGTTCACCTGTATGTTTTATGGAATAGTAGAGAGACCACAATGTACCTACAAGAGCATATGTCCATGTTAGAAGAGATTTATCCTAATTAGCTATAAAATAAAATACAAGTGGAGCATTCTGCAAAATTTGTTAACAGGTTTCACAAGCGGTGGAATGTGGACGATATGCCCAGTAAACTACGTGCATTTGCAAGGACACCGAACTGCACTGTCAGACGATACCAGGGTTATGACATCAACGGCTTTAGTTCTCAACATTGGAGAAGGATGACAAGAGCACTACGGAAAATAATGGTGCTTATATTGCATATGAATCCATGTGGCATGCTAGCAAGAGAAACAAACATCATGTTGTTGTGATGCCATTTTATGAGCTACTTGAGGAAATTTGGGAGTTAGGTTATGTAGAGTTCAAAGTTGTTGTGTTCAAGTGCCAGTGGGTGGAACATGGTCCCGGTGTTGTGCTAGAAAAATCCAATGGGTTTTACATTGCTGAACTTGAATTGAGTAGGATGCGAAGATGACAAGTTCATCGTAGCAGTCCAAGCACAATATGTTTTTAATGTCAGAGACCCTTCCAATGAGAAGTTCCATGTGGTGCTTCATGGGAAGAAGTTTTACTTTGAAGAGAAAACTAATCAGTTAATCACAATTGAAAGTCTAGAGTTTTCATCAGTCTTTCTAGGTTTGGAGAATGTCAAGGGAGCTGTAGTAGGACGCCGGTCCCATGGTAATGGATTGTGGGTCGACGAGAGTGGTGAAATCGTGTTTGGAGACAATGTCTTCAAATGAAAAGACAGACAATCATCTCAAAGTGAATTAGATTTATCTCCACTACTTGGTATGATACCCAATGATGTATGTTGCGTACTTTTGTATCATACCCTACGATCTATGTTATGTACTTTCGTTTAATCAAAGTATCACTATGATTCTTACATTTTTGGACCGTTAATCATAAGTGAAAGGAATATAAAATTAAAATAAATCAAAGAATTAAATTTGTTGTTATACATAGGCACCGGTATTTCGGTGTAAATACTAATACTGAAAAGCAAGGGTAGTGCTCTGTTTTATACATAGGCGCTGGTAGTTTTGACAACGGCGCCGGTACACCTATCGGTGCTAGTTAATTAGTCCAAAAAAATTATGTTTTGCTCTCGGGTCCATGAATTTCATTAAATGGGTAATTAAAGCAGTTCAAAATAGCTGCTTAACTGAAATGTCTACACCAATTATGTATATATAGGCACCGGTATTTATACCGGTGCTAGTTACTTAGTCAAAAATTTTTAGGTTTTGCTCTCGGGTCCATGAAGCTTCTTAATAGGAAATTAAACCACTCCAAAGAAGCTTCTTAACTGAAATGTGTACATCAGTCATGTATATATTGGCACCAGTATTTATACCGGTGCTTGTAGTCCAAAAAATTTAGGTTTCGCTCTTGGCTCCATGAATTAATTGAAATGGGTAATTAAAGCAGCAGAAAGCAGCTTCTTAACTAATATGCCTACACCGATCACGTCTATATAGGCACTGGTATATATACCGGTGCTAGTTAGACAAAAAAACAAGGTTTTGCTCTCGGATTTAAGTATTTAATTAAATGGGGAATTAAAGCAACTCCAAGTTGCTGGTTAATTAACATGTTTACACCGGTAGTATTGGTATATGCATTGGTATTCTTACACATGCTAGTTAGTAAAAAAATTTAGGTTTTGCTCTCGGGTTCATGAATTTCTTTAAATGGGAAAATGAAGCAGTCCAAAGCAGCTACTTAATTTACATATTTACACCGGTATATCATTCAAAGTACCGGTGTAACAACCTTTTAGCCTATTTAAGACCCATTTGAAGTATACAACAAAACATAGTTTACCTCTAAAGGAAGCACCTATCTCCTCTTCCAAAATTTACATACAAAGAACCAGCATTTTACCAACAAAGAACCATCAAGAAGAAAGGTATATCACCTCTCCTTTCATAAATCTATTCATATGGTTCCTTTGGAATGTTGTTTAAGCATATATGTGATTGTTCATGATTCCTTTGGGCCGTATGTAAGGTGTTTGAAAGATTGCTTGAATGGATTTTTTAGGAAGTGGGACCTAAACCCACATTAAAATGGGTACGCCATGCATCCTCTTTGGTGTATACCTAGCCAATGAACTGTAGAAGGTTAGACTTAAGGCCCAGCCCAGAACTTAGTCCAGGGCTAATCTTCTATGCAAACCAGGAAATGTGGAATTAGGTCAGAATGGACTAAGCCATGAAGCGAGAAAGGCAGAGGCCATGATCAGGTTCCAGCCACAAAGATAGACATGAACTGGGTCTATAGGGACCACGATATAACACACGATTGTGAACCCTAATAATGCGGAGCCACGATGATAACCTGCTATAAATAGAAGAATAAGAACGCCAGTCAAGGTAAGTGCAACTATACTGAGAAATCCTAATTCTCTAAAGGAAACTACTGGGAGGTCATCTCCATACCTATCAAATATACAATTTATCATATATAAGTGCTTACTAAATAAAGTTAAGTAGAAAGTGGCAAATCGGGGCCGTCCACGAAGAAGATGAATCTTCATATGGGTTTAAACATATAAGGTGGATATTAGACAAGACATAGATATATATAAGCAAGTAAAGAGGGGGGTTTAGGTTGGTATTTTCTAAGTTATGAATTTAAAAATAAGACAACTATCAAAGTTAAGTAACTATGCTAATCATGCAATAGACTAAGAAAAAAGGGGTAAAAACTACAAATAACAAAACCTTTTAGGCAATTGATTTCCACTTCCAAACCTTACGTAAGCCATGGAACCATTCACTCATTCTATTACACTAATTGCCTATGGGGAATGCTATCACTTCAATTTTGAAGATCAACATTCATTTCTTCTTAATAGTAATTGACAAAGATGTTCCACGACCATTTGCAAACCTCATTGATAATCACTTTAGACATTTAACGACCATAAAGATATTTCATCAATGGATTTATACATGAAGAACCATAGATTTGATAAAAACTACAAGCATTCTACCAAATGCCTAGCCATTTAACCAAACAAAGCATTCATTTAGACTAAACCTAGAACAATCAACAGTCATGGTTCAACCTTTCGTTGCTACCTTAGAACAAATATAATAACAAACCACTTTACCATACTCATCTAGTAAGATTTACATCACATTACACAACAAGAAGTTCTAATTCCATGTTCTTGGATTTTCATGCTAAATAGATAAGAAACTGTACACTTTCCTAACACCCTAGCATTAAATCATACAAGCATTTCATATTCTCAAACAACCCATAGCATAAATGAGGCAAACATTCACATTAATAACACATAAATACTAAATAACAAATGCTTCAAGAAAGAGTGAAATAGAGGTTCTTACTACATTGGTTTGGAAGCTTCAATCAATTGCTCCAAAGTACAAAACTAACGTAGATAATGAAAACACATAACTAACCTACAAAAACTACGAAAAGAAGAAGAAAACCTAGGGTTTTCAGTCCCCAAGTCAAGTAGGAAGAAGAAGAGAGGAAAGAGAGAGGATAAGGTTTGGTATTTATAGTACAAAAATAAGGAAAGATTTATGGCCATATGTCAGTTGGGACTCATGACACAATCATCGCAAGTCGCGATCGAGCCAAAATTCAGCATCTTGATTTCTTTCTTCTTTTTGTCTCAAGTCCTCCTATTCACTTTACTTCTCTTTAATTCATCAGGTCTTCAAAATCTCAAGTGCAAGTATTCAAATCTTCAAAGATAGTCTTCAAACAATTGCCTTGTCCCACAAAATCTTCTAGAAAAATAATGAAAATGTATAAGTTGCTCTTAACTATCCTTAGAGAATGTCAAGGGAAAATGGAACATCTATAGCACAAAAGTGTACAAAAGTGAATCCAAAAGGTCCCAAAATACCCATATAAAAATGGACACACCAACTACTGACTTGAGCGTCAGAGCGTTTTCCCCGGAATACTTCTGGGATATGTTTTGTAGGAGGATATATGGTGAACTATGGTTACTTGGGTTAATCGGGAATACCACAACAATTGTCACCATCTGTGGGGATGAGAATTTTTTTCGATCCTTTATCCCTTCATAGTAGAAAATGGTGTTCACCAGAAGTGAGAGAAGCCAAAACCAACATACACAAGAGCAAACAGTTTGACCGAACAAGAGCATGCATCCCTGCCAAGATCAAGAATATGTCCCTTGCAGAGAATGGGACCATGGTAAAGAAAACATGGAAGATGATGAAGAGGAAGAAGAGTCTCCTAATGAAAATCAAGAAAAAGAAAGAAAAGCGTTTGCATCATTTTTAGAAGCGAGCAGAGAACAACTGTGCAGTCAATTCTTAGCCACTCTCAAGCCAAAGTCCCCAAAATAAGTTTAAAAATAAGTCTGAAGAACGAGGATCTTAAATATGGGGATGAGTTAAGAGATATAGTGCCAGACGATGATGTAAAAAAATTACCATTAGCGCCACATCTTCGCAACTTCAAGATGCCAATAGACTTCAAATTGCCATTGCACATCAAAATTTATGATGGACAACTGACCAGAGAGAATTCCTACATTCCTATCATAACAGCATGAGATTTCGCGACACAGAGACTGAGTTGGTGTGTAAGGCTTTCCCTATCTTTCTATCGGGAAAAACAATTACATGGTACGAAGACTCACCAAACTGAAGCATTAAGTCTAGGGCACAGTTGCCGAATTTGTCCTTGGGGCGCTTTTACTAGAAGTAAAAATTCACCAAGACAATTGCCAACCTAAAAAAGATAGCTTAGTGAAGTGACGAAAGTCTTGCAAAATACCACAATAGGTTCATCACGGAAAGTTTGCAGGTCCTTGATCTGTCGTTCCAATCTTCCTTAGGTACGTTTACAGGAGGCATGCAATCAGGAGAATTCTACACGGAACTCACAAAGAACATGCCCGAAAACCTAATAGGATTGCAAAAAATGATTGACCAATATGTGCGAACCAAAGAGGCAATGCAAAATAGAGCGGGAGCAAGGCAAAAAAAAGAATAATGGAAGACTCACAAAGAAGTTTTGTGAAAAAGGGAAAAGGAAACCTCCCTTTCAACGGAAGAGAATTGGGAATGCAGAGCACACTGTCCCAAGAAACACTGATAACGAAGTCACAAAAAGAAATCTAGCGAGCGAATAGAGAGCTATTTTGTGAACTAGTACCGATAATATCACCTCCAGACAAAAGATCCAGAGAGTACTATTGTGCTTTCCACAAAGATCATGGGCATGATGTTTAATATTGCAGAGATTTTAGAAGGAAAATAGAGGAGAACTTAAGGAATGGCTATCTGAGCCATTACAAGAAAGAAGATGTAAGAAACAAATACAACAAACCTAAAAAGGGAGAAAGCTCAATGGCAAAAAAACCACGCTGATGCGAACACACCGAAAAAGAATAAAAAGATGACAACAGTGGTCGTTTACAAAGAAGATGGACCAAATGAGGCTCCAAATAGAATAGTCTTATCGATACATGGGTCAAATGAATCTTTATCAAATAATATCTTGAAAACGAAGGCCGGGTATTCACTACCACAAGAGCCCGTAGACAAAATATTTCGTGTGGATGAAACAATCACGTTTAGAGAAGAGGATGCAGTTCCTAATGCTTCACCTCACAATGATCTCATGGCCGTTATCGCTAGGATTTGAAATGCAACGGTTCATAGAGTGTCTGTTGATGATGGAAGCGCAGTGGAAATTCTTTTTGTGGATTGCTTTGACATGTTGGGATTTAGGTGAACTGACCTAAAAAAGTCCACATCCTTACTTGTAGGATTCACTGGATGAGCAGAGACACCGTTGGGAAACATAAAACTACCTGTAACAATAGGTGAAAATGATACTATTATTTGTGACTTCGTTGTCATTGATGCACCGAGTTCATTTAATGCTATCATTGGCAGACCTTGGATGAATAGAGCAAAGGCAATATGGCTTCCATACTATTTGTTCATAAAGTTCTCAACCCCAACAGGAATCATAATGGTGAGAGGAAACCAACAAACAGCAAGACAGTGTATGGTTAGCACGATGAAAGCTGGAAAGAATACAGTGCAAACAAAGATGGTTAGCACTATCATAGGTGGTGACTCACTCTACCAATTGGACCCTCCAACAGATCTAGGAGAAGAGACTAAAGTTTTCACTTTGGATGATGAAGACAACTCTAAGTGTGTCAAGATAGGAAAGCATCTTCCAGACTTGGAGAAAGAAAAGGTGATACAAATCATGCGAAATCACAAAGATACATTTGCATGGAGTGTACAGAACATGGGAGGAGTCGATGCATGAATTTTGACCCATTCGTTGCGTATCGGTGATTCGATCAAACCAGTCAAGCAAATGCAAATAAGCTTCGCTAGTGATAGATAGAAAGTGATTGAGAAAGAAGTAACAATGTTATTACATGCTGGTATTAAAGGAGGTGATCTACCTGAAATGGCTAACAAATTCAGTGATGGTAAAGAAGGCAGACTCGTGGTGGAGAATGTGTATAGACTCACTGATATAAACAAGGCATGCCCAAAAGATTGTTATCTCTTGCCTAAAACTGATCAGCTAGTTGATATGTGGCAATGATTTTCATGGATGCATATAAGAGATATCACCAAATATTGATGAACCCAGAAGACTAAAAAAATAGCCTTAATAACAAGCTTCCAAATATTTTGCTATGTGAAGATGCTGTTTGGACGAAAAAAATGCAGGGGCAACATATCAGAGAGTGGTCGATAATGCATTTTGCAATCAAATAGGACAAACTGTAGAATTATATGTCAACGACATGGTCATAAAAAACAAAAGGATGTGCAATTTTGTGTAAGACTTGAAGGAAACCTTGGATATACTGAGTGCAATTGAAATGAAGCTTAATCCCAAAAAGTGTTGATTAGGGTAGGTACAGGAAAATTCTTAGAATACAAGGTATCCTCAAAAGGAATTGAAGCGAATCCATAGAAAATACAAGCGATAGTTTACCTCCCTCAGCCATGAACAATTAAGGAAGTGTAAATATTGATAGGATCGTTAGCATCGCTTAGTAGATTTGTTTCAAAGGCAGCTGAGAATTACTTCCCACTCTTCGATGTCCTTAAGAAAGTTAAAAAGCTCAGCTAGAGTGAGGAAAGTCAAAGAGCATATGAGTCCTTCAAGGAGCAGCTCCAGGCACTGCCAACATTGAAACCACCAATCCCTGGATAAACATTGTATTTATACTTGGTGGTTTCAAAAAATGTGGTAATCTCAGTGTTGGTACGATAAGAAGGCCAGAAACAAGACCATGCATGTTTTTCTATGAAGGCTTGGTTCATCTCCATTGTGGATCACATTCCTAGTCCACCTACCCATTTCGATGCACACATCTTCTGCCATGCTTTCCAACGTATTCCTTTGCCCTCTGGGTCTCTTGCCCATATGAATTTTACCATGTGTTTGTCTACCTCCTTTGATATCGTCTTTGGGATTCCGAATGTCCCCAACGTATACTGCGCTAGGGATTGTAATACGTGTTTACACAACATAACACTTCCCATGACCGATCCACATTGTAGTTTTTGCTATAATCTTCCTCTGAAGGGATTAGAAAATCTTAACTTTGGAGACTTCGAAATTTAGATTGTGGCCCAAGTATTTTCCTTGGAGTTGGTTTGGTTTGATATTGAACGTTTGGGCAACAAAGTTTGACGTGTGAATGCCATCATTTGGGCTAACCAAGAAGGAGAATTTGTCGAAATTTATCCATTGCCCTGAGTATGCTGCATATACGTTTAAGGTTTTTTCTAGCTTCCTCATACCTGCTGTGGTTACTTCAAAGAATAATATTCAGTCATCTGCGAACATTAGATTTGACACCATGGGCACTGCACGCCCTGCCTGGATCCCTCTGCACACATTTTGAAATGATTATGACTCTAACATTGACATGAATGACTCCTAGCACATGATGATAAGAATGGAGATAGTGGGGACCCCTGTCTTAGCTCCTCGTTTGGTCTGAAAACCTGTGATAGTTCCCCATTAACTTTTATGGTATACGAAACAAATGTAACACAATCCTTAATCTAATTTACCCAAACTGTGCTGAACCCCATCCATATCATAGCTCTCTCCAGGAACGACTATGATACCCTATTATAGGCTTTGCTCATATTGATTTTTTGCGCTCATACTACCTTCTTCCTTTTTTTTTCCTTCAGATGTTCTCTATGAGCCCATGTCCTATAAGTGAGTTCTTAACAATGGATCTGCCCTTTATAAAGGCAGCTTGATTTCCCGACACCAGTTATTCCATAATTCTCTTGAGCCTGTTTGCTAGGACTTTTGCTATAATCTTGTAAATGACATTGCATAGGCTTATAGGCCATAAATCAGAGGGTTTTTTTGGGTACCTTGGTCTTTGGAATGAGTGTGATGTTCGTTTTGTTACATTTTGTCTGCATCCTTCCTATGATGAAGAAGTCTCTGACCGCCTCTGTGACTTTGTCCCCAACCTCCTTCCAGTATGTTTGATAGAAACTTGCCAGTAAACCATCAGGGCCCGGTGCTTTCCATTTCCCCATCTGGAATACTGCTGACTTGATTTCCTCCCGGGTTACTCCTGTGGTGATCCCTTAATTCTAGTATGCGGACACCGACGATTTAATGAGGTAAAGAATATCTTCCAAATTAGTTTGTCCGAATGCATCCGTTGGCATTACTGAGTTTTTACCGAATTTGAACTAATATGGTCTACTACTAATTTTTGTAGCTTACGGGGTTCAATTTCCCATACACCTGTGTTATCTTGAAGTTGTGTGATATGGTTCCTTCCCTATCTCTTCTTTGCCCACGTGTGGAAGAACTTTGTGTTTTTGTTCCCATGCTTTAGCCATTCAGTATTAGCTCTCTGCTACCATATGTCATTTTATTGGGCGCGAAGCTCATCAAGTTCTATTGCACTAGCTCTTGCATGATCGAATTTCTGCATCTTCTGGAGTCTTCCTATTTCTCCCTTTTTTCTGCTTGATTTGCTTTCCTAGGAATCATACATTTTCCTTGCTCCAGTTTCTCAGCCTCTGTGTGGTTGTCTCTAATAGTCTATCCATCTTGTCCATGTGATTATTTTGTTGATGTTGACTGGCTTTTTCGTTCTGTGTCTCCTTATGTTGCTGTTATTGTGTTCTGATAATATTTTTCACCTCATGTCTTCTGGTCCAAAATGCTTCAAACTTTTTCCTTGCTGGTCTACCTGGCTCTTCTCCGACGTAATGCATAATCATCGTAAGTGGACCGTGGTCTAACCTTATTATTGCATGGTTTTCCAGCCTGTATCTTGGGAAAAGATTGAACCACAGTTCATTTGCAAATGCTTTATCTAGTCTTTCGATGACCAATTTATCCCCCACTTTTACGTTTGACCATGTAAACCATTGCCCGTGGTTTTGTAGCTTTGTTAGCCTTCCTATTATTAGGGCTTCCTTTAAGTCCGCCGTGTCCTTGTCCTCGACCTTGTTCCCTCCTTTTTTGTCTTCCTCTGCAATCACTTGGTTGAGGTCTCCAACAACTACTCTCGGCATTGTGTTATGTGCTAATATTATACTTATATCATCCCACCCCCTCTCCTATGTTTTTTGATAGGGTGCCCGTAAACTAATAATAGGTTCCATACATCTCCGGTAATCGAATTACCCGTAAGAGAGATAAAATTTTTGCAGCTTTCTGCAACGACTAGTTTGACTTCTTGGGTCCAGGCTAAGCAGAGCCCGCCACTAGAGCCTACAACTTCTATAATATGCCAACTAGTAAAACAATATTTTTCTAACCACTTACTAATCTTACTAGAATTACATATGGTTTCCATAAGAAATAAGATACTAGGGTTATACTGGTTGATGAGATTGTTTAGGACATTTACTGTTAGGGGGTGCGTCTGCCTTTTACAGTTCCAGCTGAGTAGACTCGTGTACCTCTTGGTGGTTGTTTAACCAACAATGTACCACAAATTTTATCTTCATCCAGCCAAGTTAGATCCAATATGATTGTGAATTGCTATATCACGCCCTGTATCTTATTTGATCACGCTTTGTATTTATACTATTTAGTATATAATATGTATTTCTAATTTAATTTAAAGAATTAATATGTGTTTAAATTAATATTAAATAAAAGTTATTATTTACCACCACCGCTGCCACCATGCACAGCCACCGCAGCCGCCGTTCGCCGTGCACAGCCGCGCACCGCTGCCGCCGTCCGTCGTGCAGCGCCGTTTCTCTCCATCGCGCACCACCGCCGCCGTCCATCGTGCTCTGCCGTTTCCCTTCTCCGCTCACCGCTGTGCTCTGCTGCCTCTGTCTGCATGCACTGCCGTTTCCCTTCTCCGCTCTAAGCCATTTCGTCTTCTCCGATGACGAGCGGTGTCTTATCCGATGACTCCTCTCCCCGCTCTCCTTCTCCAGTCCCAATCTCTTTCTCCTCTCCCCGTTCTCCTCCCCCCGCTCTCCTTCTCCTTCTCCTTCTCCTTCTCCTCCCGGCTCTTCTCTCAGTACTATCCTTCTCCTTCTCCGCTCTCCTTCTCCTCCCGGATCTCCTCACTCGGTTGTCCCACCCTGGTTCTCCTGCTCCAGTTCTCCTCCGCCCCGGTTCTCCTCCTCCCTAGTTCTCCTTCTGCCCCGGTTCTCCTCCGCTCTCCACCACGCTCCTCTCTCACTTCTCCGCCGCTCTCCTCTCCCGCTTCTCCACCGCTCTCCTCTCCCGCTTCTCCTCTCCGGTTCTCATTTTTCCTCTCAGGCTGGGTTTTGCACGACGGGGACAAAGGAGAAGGAGGGACGGCCAGCTAGGGTTTTGCTCGATGGGGACGGAGGAGAAGGAGGGACGGCAGGCTAGGGTTTTGCTTGACGGGGATGAAGGAGAAGGAGGGACGGGGGGCGAGGGTTTTGTTTGGAACGCGGATGAAGGAGAGGACGAGCGGAGGGCAAGGGACGGTGGTAGGCTAGGGACGACGATGACGAGCTAGGGTTTTGTTAGGGATGGGGACAAAGGAGAAGACGATGGTGGAACTGGGGACGGCGTCGGCTAGCTACAGTAGAGTTGGACGGAGAGCGGCGGAGAGCAGGGACGGCGGACGAAGGCTGGGGGTGGCAGATTGTTTTTATTTTAATTTTTGTTTTTGGTTTTTTCTTTTTTGTTTTATTTTGAAAATTTAAAATTAATATTATATATGAATATACGTATTAGGGCGTAAACTAGTAAAATACAAGGCGTGATATAGCAACACTCATATGATTTCATCGTAGTTTCTTGCACCAATGATTGCATCCCTGCCTTCCTCCATTCCACTCTCCATGTTCATCTCCCGGTGTTTCCTTATCACCCTTTTTAGCCCCTCCTGTAGATTTTCCTCAGTCTTGGGGATCTGCACAATTGCCATAACACCTAAATTACTCGGTAAGATCCTCTTCCTTTTTATCCTCAGTATTTTGGCTGATGGCATGTGAGTTTCTATAGCCCACTGTATAGCTTCAAATTGATTGTCAGAAAGTTGTTGAGTGCATTCCCTTCATATCCTGGTTCTGTGTGTGCAATACCCACCTTTGGGTCTTCTCATGTTGTGCCATCGATGCCCTCAATATGGCCCTCCCTGATCTGCAGGTTGTGGCCCTCTCTGCTCCTCTTTATCATCCATCTTGTGCCAATTGTTGACTTGGTGGGGGTGTACTTAACTCTGGTTCCAACTCTTTTAAATGGCTCAGCACTCCTCGATTAGTGTTTCCACCTGGATACCAGATCCCGCCTTATTTGTCATCTTCTTGGCTAATTCCTCTAATTCCTTCCCAGCCCTCATTTCACTTAACTCCCTACTGGGTCCCACAACCATTTTCTCCCCATGTTTTCATTTTCTTTTTCCCCTCTTTTCCCCCCGCCCCTAATCCGTTTTGTCTTCCCCCATTTTTAATCTCGCCGCCTTCTCCAATCTATCCCTCGTCAGTCACCTCATCCCCTCCGTCGTTCAGATTGTCGGCCCTGTTGACCTTCCCGTCTTAACAAGTTATCCCCAACCCGGAAACACCATGGCTTTCCCCTTTACCTCTTCCGGTTCTGCATGATTCCAGGCGAAGGTAACCTCTCCCGTGCACCGCACGTCAGCCGCTGCTAGTGGCGACAGAGGCCGTGACCTTCTTTCAGTGGCATTGGTGCCACCCTGGTCGTGATCTTCTTCCACCGATGACACCCATATTGAGTTTCCCTTTGGTACCTTGGTTCCCTCCTCTGTGGTGTTCCATTGTTTCTCCTCCCCATGGATATCCCCAGGTACTCCATATGTGGTTGAGTTTGGGTTGTATCTATTTTTTTGGTTCATAGTGTTCTTTTTTGGTGGTTGGTGCTTCAGTGGCTAGGGTTTGATAAGTTGTATGGGTTAGGTGAAAGTTCTATGTGGCCAGGGTTGAGTTTGGTGTTTTGTGTGTTTTTGCTGGGTCTGTATGAGGTCAGTGGTGGAATTAAAAAAAAAATTTAGAGGAGACTGATAAATATTATTTTAATTTTAATTTTAAAAATTTAACTAAAAAATAATGAAAAATACTACATAATATAATAAATCGAGTACCATACAATAACGTTTTCACAAGTTCACTAAACTATTAAAATAATTACTTTCTAATGCTCGAATAATTAGAAGTAGGACTAGGGGGCAACAAATATCTACGAGACTCCATGGCTTGATAACGTTGCATAATCGGTTCATTCTCAATCGTAACAAAAATATCTTTTTCAATATACACCGTCATAACATCATTCAATCATTCATCTTCATTTCTATTACGAAGATCGGTCTTGATATTCTTCATGGCAGAAAAAACTCGCTCAACTGAAGCAGTTGTAACTGGTAGAACTAATGCTAACTCAATAAGACGATATACCAATGGATAGAGTACACTGCTACGTGATCGAACCATATGTTGAGCAAGACTTCCAAGATCACTGATGACTTAATAGGCATCATCATCCCTCACATCATGAATGAAGAAATCAAGTTGTTGCTCAAGTTCTAAACGATCAACCAGAGAGAAGTCATCCGAATAGAGTTTAGCAAGGCGAAACAACTTACCAACATCAAACATGGAAAATCTCTCTCGGATCAAGGCATGCAATACAAGTGAGTAATTCCGAGCTTGCTTTGCAAAATTGATGATTCATTTCAAGAATCATCCTGTCAACGGTCTAGTATTGAAACAATAAAAAATATATATAAGATAAAAAATACATATAAAATAATATAAACAAAATAAATAAAACTATGTAAATATTAAAGTAGTATCTGAACAAAAATATCAACACGGTAGAAATCATGATTGGTCAACATTTCTCCACGTCGTCTAGAACGGTAACGAATTTTCCATTGTGCTTCCATCACGTCTAATGTGATCTCATGCTTCACACAAAATGTGTTGACTCTATCTAATAATTTATCAAAACCACCATCTCTGAATTCTTGCAATTCAATCTTCATTCTATTCATCATTCGCACAACCATCGGAATATTTTGATCTCTTTGTTGCAAGGCAAGGGACAATTGACTTGTAGCTCCCAAAAAATGCTTCATAAAAAATATACAAAATACAAATTCACAGCTCTCGATTATATCAATCAAACCCTTTGCTGTAGAGGCGTTTTCATCTAAATTGCTATGCTCACAGATATTAAGAAGCACTTGAATAATAGAAGACCACATAGCCTTAAAACAAAGAATAGTACTGTAATGTGATCCCCAACGTGTATCACCAGGCGTCTCAAACTCATTTCCTGATTTTTGCCTATTCCACTAACATTCTCCCCACTCTTCAATGCCTCTACAAGTCTAGCATGTTCTAATTGCACAAGCATCTCTTTTCTAACACATGAACCTCCAACTAGATTCACAGTTTTAACAAGATACCCAAAAAATTCACCCACGGATAGAGTACTATATGCAATATAAACAAAAACCAATTGAAGTTGGTGAGAGAAGCACTGAATATACCTTGCAGAAGAGTTTTCTTTCAATATCAAAGCTTGCAATCCATTAAACCCCCCTCGCATATTTGAAGCCCCATCATATCCTTGACCTCTCAACTTTGACGGGGACAATTTCTTATCTACAAATAATTGGTTAAGAGCCTCCATCAAAGTAAGAGATTTAGTATTGGAAACATGCACAAGGGCAAGAAAACGCTCAAGAATACGTCCTTGTTTGTTTACTTATCTAAAAACAACCCCCAATTGCTCTTTTATTGATGCATGTCCAGCCTCATCAATAAGAAGAGAAAATACACTATCTCCAATGTCATTAACAATAGCATCAGTTACCCCGTCAACACAAGCACTTAAGAGCTGTTTCTAAACTCTGGGGGATGTCAACTTGCAATTTTCGGGAGCATTTTAATTCATTACCCTAGCAACATCTTCACTTCGCTTACAATACTAGTCAACCAATTCAAGATAGCTACCCTTGTTGATGGAATCCCAACCTTCATCATGACCAAGAAAAGCTAAACCTTAATCATGACCACGAAAAACTAAACTTTGATTTAACAAGTATCTTGTCACATCCAAAACTGCATTTAAACGCGTGTGATGTGCCTTTTTTTCTTCAGTAAAATGACCATCGAAACAATGTGAGCTACTTTGCTTTTGAAGGCTAAAATTTCTCAATTTGATTGCTGCACCATGATGAATTCAATCCACATTCCTAGCATGTTTCCTAAATACTTTAAGGGCATTCTTCCAATTCATCACCCCATCTACAATATATGCCGTCCCTTTTGCCGAATTCTTTAAACGATAGCAAGGACAACAAAGGGCCGCATCCTTTGAAACATTATACTCCAACCAATTAAATTCATCAAACAAACCCTTTTGAAAACTTCTAAATTCATCATTGAACATTGTCTTGGGAAAAATATGATTCTTAGGTTGGCAAGGACCTCTTAATATATATTCTCATAGCACTCCATCTCTAATCGAAACATCGTTCTCTTCAATAAGTTCACGAAATTCGGGATCACTTATAACATCATTCTGATTGAATTCTACAAGAGATTTTTTTGTACTACTACCCTCTTCATTGTGCCTTTGTTCATTAGATTCATTTGATCTCTTTAAAGATGGAGATCCGCTACTTCGAATTAAAAATATATTCATAACCTATTCAATATCAAATAGGGGAAAATGTGTAAATTGATTTATTTAAAAAAAATCTAAAAGAGTTACCAAACAATAACAAATTGAGATAAAAAATAATTTATAAAATCATATTCAAGTAAATTCAATTTAACAAATATCCCTAATTGATAATTCCATAAATAAATTATGACAATTTCATTTTCACATGCAAAATAAATCAAAAAATTATAATTTATTATTCATTCATATGCAATTAAACTGAATTTCAACAATCATAAAACCATATAACTTCAATTCGACATCCAATCTAAAAATCATGTTCACATGAATTTAAGTTTTGAAGGAAAAAATAAAAAAGAGAATAAACCCTAAAATTAAATTACCTTAGCTTAAAGAGAAGTAGAGAACCAGTGGTTTAGTGGAGAGCCGGCGTCCGGCGTCAGCTGCGACGGCAGGACGACAGTAGCTTCCGACATCAGGATGTGACAGAGACCTAGTGGTGTTGGTGGCGGGAGAGAGCTGAGCCACTGCTCAGCCGCTTCCTCTCTTCAGCTTTACCTTTTTGAATTTTGGGAAGAAATGGTATTACCTATTGGAATGGGATTTCCGTTTTGGCCCAATCCAATACATATTTAAACCCATATTTCATGTTTATTTTTTCCCTTATTACAAATGAAACTATGTCGTTTCACTAACGTGAAAACGACGTTCTTTGACTACTTCAGTTGCAAAAAAAAGGATACGAAGCGGCCTTCTTCTCAGAGCTTCTAATACCAGTGGCCGGAATACGCGCAGTGCTGCGGCGGAAGACGCGCTGGACACTTGACATCGATTCCTTCTACCTACGGACGGCGATCTAGGTAGGGCTGGAGCCCTACCTCGCGTACCATTGGTTCCGCCACTGATTCCAAGCTTGTTTCCTAAATACTTTAAGGGAATTATTCCAATTCATCACCCCATCCACAGTATATGTTGTCTCCTTTGCTGAATTCTTAAAAGTATAGCAAGGAAAACAAAAGGCCGCATCCTATGAAACACTATACTCTAACCGATTAAATTCATCAAACCAACCTTTTTGAAAACTTCTAAATTCATCATTGAACATTGTCTTATTAAAAGTATGATTCTTAGGTTGGCAAGGACCTCTTAATATATATTTTCTTAGGACTTCATCTCTAATAGAAACATCAATCTCTTCAATAGGTTTACGTAGCTCGGGATCACTTATAACATCATTCTGATTGAATTACACGAGATTGTTTTGTACTACTGCCCTCTTCATTGTCCCTTTGTTCATTAGGTTCATTCGATCTCTTTAAAGGTGGAGATCCGCTACTTCGAATTAAAAATTTATCCATAACCTATTAAATATCAAATAGGGAATATATGTAAATTGATTTATTTTTATAAAATCTAAAAGAGTTACCGAACAATAACAAATTGAGATAACAAATAATTTATAAAATCATATTCATCTAAATTCAATTTAACGAATATCCCTAATTGATAATTCCACAAATTGATTATGACAATTTTATTTTCACATACAAAATAAATCAAACAATTATAATTTATTATTCATACATATGCAATTCAACTGAATTCCAACAATCATACAACCATATAACTTCAAGTCGACATCCAATCAAAAACTCATATTCAAATAAATTTATGTTTTGTAGGAAAAAAAATAAAAAAGAGAATAAACCCTAAAATTAAATTACCTTAGCATAAAGAGAAGTAGAGAACCAGTGGTTTAGTGGAGAGCCGGCGTCCTGCGTCAGCTGCGGTGGCGGGACGATAGCAACTTCCGCCATCAGGAGGAGGTGGAAACCTGGTGGTGGCGGTGGTGGGAAAGAGCTAAGCTGCTGCTCGGCTGTTTCTTCTCTTCAGCTTTTCCCTTTTGAATTTTGGGAAGAAATCGTATTGCCTATTGGATTGGGATTTCCATTTTGGCCCAATCCAATACATATTTAAACCAATATTTTATTCTTATTTTTCCCCTTATTACAAATGAAACGACGTTGTTTCACTAACGTGAAAATGACGTCGGTTTACTGCTTCAGTTGCAACAAAAAAAAAGAAGGCCGCAAAGCGGCCTTCTTCTCCGAGCTTCTCAAACTAGTGGCTGGAATAAGCGCAGCGCTGCGGCGGAAGATGCACTGGACACTGGACATCGATTCCTTCTACCTAGGGGTGGGCAAAAAAACCGTAAACCTAAAACCGAACCAAAAACCGAATTATTCGAATTCGAATAACCCGAACCGAATTTAAAATACGGTTTTTGGATAACCGAATTGAATAAACCGAATTTTGAATATGGTTTTTGGTTTGGTTTTGGATATTGAAACTCAAACCGAAAACCGACCCGAATACCGAATTGTAAATAAATAAATAAATAAATAATATATATAATTAATTACTAACTAATATAATTCTAATATCATGGGCCAAACTTACAAACTCAGAAATTAATATGTAAATATTCATGGCCCAAACATGAATTCATTATGGCCCAAAATAAAAAATAAATTAGAACCAAAAACTAGCCCTTTTCTTCTTCTACATCGCGAAAGGCGAAACCCTTTTCTTCATCGCGAAAGGCGAAAGCCTTTTCTTCTTCTTCATCGCGAAAGGCGAAAGCCAAAAACCCAGCCCTTCTTTTTTCGATCCCGATTCCCCGCCCTTATCTCCGTCGCCACGACCTCGTACTCCGGCTCCACGACCTCGTACTCCGGCGCCATAGCATTGCAGTGGCCGCAACGACAAGGTAGTTTTTTTTCCTCTTTGATTTCTGAATCCAAGCATTATGTGTACCTGTTGAACTGTCCGGATTATGAGTTTACTCTATGCTCTGGTAACGTCATGGATGATGTTCTTATGTTGACGAGGTAGCACTAAGGTCCCTTATGTTGACGAGGTAGCACTAGTCCTTTGTTTTATTGTTTCAATCACAAGAAGATTGTAAAAAAGCCATAAGAACCTTTCCCGACTTGTATAATTTTTTGCCTCATTTTCTCTGTGCATAAATCTATCCTATTAGTATCATACATTGTTTGAGCAAGGCTCAGCTTAAAATTGGATTGTTCGTTTTTTCTTTGTTAGTTTAATAAAATGAATTTCTAATCTTTTGTCTTCGCATTCCAAATTCTGAGCATGGTTGCATCTTGACATTTCTCTATAAATACTGCCTGAGCCCCTTGATATGAATCCAGGGCCTATCTGCATATAAGAATATTTCACGTACTCGTGTCAAATTTACCACTCTTGGACCTGATTTTTCCTCCTTTTTTAGTCCTGTCCTGTTGATTAGTGATTATAATTTGCAGGTTCGTGTGCAAGCCATTCGTGGACTTCCACTTTTCTGTAAGGATACACCAACACCAGAACATCTTTCGAAAATTGTAGCTCAGCTTCTGACTGCAGGTAAAACATATATTGAATTCCTTCCAATGGTCTGTCCTTCGCTGATGTTCATATCTGACTTCAAGGATGTTTCATGCTTATTGCTTATAGAGGAAAACGTTGAGCGCGTTGCGGTGCATAAAGCTCTTTTATCCCTATTGAGGCAGGATGTGTAAGGTAAATTTTTAAGCAGAACAACATTTACTGCTTGAAGATTATGTGTTTGCCAAGTGCAGCTTCATAAAGTCCTACTTCTTTGACAAAAACCATTATGAAATATGAAGAAGATGATTTTGGGTGATGGAGTTTTTCTTCTCCCTTTTTTGGTTTGATTTTTAGGATTTGTTTACTGTTTGATTTTTCTTCTCCCTTCTTCTCTCTTTATGGTTACCTTACTTCTTAGGCGCTATTTGGCAAGATATGTTGTCTTTAAGCACATTTCTACTTATTTAATGCTTTCACTGTGATACTTCTGTGCAGCGTCACTAACAGCCTAATCTAAGCACATTGAGTCTGTTGATAAGCATTTTCCCGCCCATAGACGATCCAACAACCGATTCTGGCACCGCTGCCATTCCTGGTAAGCATTTCTCTAATTTCTCAGCATTTTCTTCTACCTTTTAAAATCCCAGTTAAAAAATAGCCGGTTTTTTGGTTACATATCACAACCATTTCTCTGTAATTTGATATTTTGACGCCTGGTGCTCTGGTCTTGGAGTGTTGGTGCCCCGTATTGGTCTGGACTTCAGAGTGATAGTATGTACCCCGTAGTGGTCTAGACTTTAGAGTCACTTCTACCTTTGTCTTAATGAAATTATGTAATGTCTCCATCCCACAAATCAACAATTGATTTTTGCATGCTGATTTGACAGCATCTGTTGATGTTAAAAATAAATTTTTGTGAGCTTTTCCTTTGTTTTTGTGGCGTGTTTTAGATCTCTAGGAATGTACATAGTTGAGGGAGAACAACAATTGGAACCCATATCACCCATTTTTCTTACTATACTCCACTTGCTAATCTAGTGATTGATGATAGTAGTAGACAATTCTCCACTTGCAATTTATAAACTGCAATGATATTGTGCTCATTGACGTTTGGACTTGATATTAAAAGCATGCTTTGTCATTCCTTAAAAAATGTTGTTGGCGTGGTCTTCTTGTGACCCTAGGAGGTCTAATAAATTATTGCTAATGCTATGATAATAACATTCCAGTTTGGATTGTGACATTTTAAATGTATCAACACTTTTAAACTAATAATCTTCATTAAATAGTTCACTTACCAAGCACTGAACTCCTGAGCATCAAATTTTAGATGCAGTATGCAAACCATGGTTAGCAAATGCACAGAAAAGGCATCTCTTTACATTTTTAAACTCCTGTGAAAAGGCATCTCTTAATATTTATACCTATAACTTTTAAACTAATAATCTTCATTAAATAGTTCACTTACTGCATCTTAGGAAGAAACATTGCAGTTTAGATTAATTGTGTTCTTGTGACCCTAGGAGGCTTAATAAATTATATGTGATATTGCTAATGCTATTGCAGTTTGGATATTGCTAATGCTATTGCAGGTTGCCTCAAGCTGAATATGAATGTGGAGTGCTCAACGGCTTGAAGAATTTGAACACTTTGAAAATAAATTATGTAATGAAGTATTTTACTTTAATGTTAAATTAATGCTAAAGTAAAATTATTGTGATTGAATTTGTAAGGTATTCGTTGGATTTTTATTTTGAAAACTTGATTTGGTTGATGTAAAATTTAGATTTTTAATTTTCATTAAATTTCAAGCTAAGATGTAATATTTTGGTAATTATTTAATATATGTAATATTTTCGGTTTATTCGGTTTCAAACCGATTTCGAACCGAATCCGAATTTCAAATTCGGTTCGGTTTATTTGGGTTATTCGGTTTATTCGGTTCGGTTTCGGCATTTTTTGAAAAAAAATTGAATAAACCGAACCGATTAAACCAAAAACCGAACAACCCGACCCGACACCCACCCCTACTTCTACCTACGGCCGGCGATCTAGGTAGGGCTGGAGCCCTTCCTCGCGTACCATTGGTTCCGCCTCTGATTCCTAGCATGTTTTCTAAATTCTTTAAGGGTCTTCTTCCAATTCATCACCCCATCCACAGTATATGCCGTCCCCTTTGCTGAATTCTTAAAAGGATAGCAAGGAAAACAAAAGGCCGCATCCTTTAAAACACTATACTCCAACCAATTAAATTCATCAAACCAACCCTTTTGAAAATTTCTAAATTCATCATTGAACATTGTTTTGGGAAAAGTATGATTCTTAGGTTTGCAAGGACCTCTTAATATAAATTTCTTAGGACTTCATCTCTAATAGAAACATCAATCTCTTAAATAGGTTTACGTAGCCCAGGATCACTTATAACATCATTCTGATTGAATTATACACGAGATTGTTTTGTACTACTAACCTCTTCATTTGGCCTTTTTTTTCATTAGGTTCATTCGATCTCTTTACAGATGGAGATCCGCTACTTCGAATTAAACATTTATCCATAACCTATTAAATATCAAATAGGGAAAATATGTAAATTGATTTATTTTTAAAAATCTAAAAGAGTTACCAAACAATAACAAATTGAGATAACAAATAATTTATAAAATCATATTCATCTAAATTCAATTTAACGAATATCCCTAATTGATAATTCCATAAATTGATTATGACAATTTCATTTTCACATACAAAATAAATCAAACAATTATAATTTATTATTCATACATATGAAATTAAACTGAATTTCAACAATCATACAACCATATAACTTCAAGTCGACATCCAATCAAAAAATCATGTTCAAATAAATTTATGTTTTGAAGGAAAAAAATAAAAAAAGAGAATAGACCCTAAAATTAAATTACCTTAACATAAAGAGAAGTAGAGAACCAGTGGTTTAGTGGAGAGGCGGCGTCTGGCGTTACCTATGGCGGCGGGATGACGGAAGCTTCCGGTGTCTAGAGGAGGCGAAAACCTGGTGGTGGCGGTGGTGGGATAGAGCTGAGCTGCTGCTCGGCTGCTTCTTCTCTTCAGCTTTTCTCTTTTTGAATTTTGGGAAGAAATCGTATTGCCTATTGGATTGGGATTTCCGTTTTGGCCCAATCCAATACATATTTTAACCAATATTTCATTCTTATTTTTTACCTTATTACAAATGAAACGACGTCATTTCACTAATGTGAAAATGACGTCGGTTTACTGCTTCAGTTGCAACAAAAAAAAGAAGGTCGCAAAGCGGCCTTCTTCTCCGAGCTTCTCAAACCAGTGGCTGGAATAAGTGCGGTGCTGCGGCGGAATATGCACTGGACGTCGGACATTGATTCCTTCTACCTACGGCCGGCGATCTAGGTAGGGCTGGAGCCCTTCTTCGCGTACCATTGGTTCCGCCTCTGATTCCTAGCATGTTTCCTAAATTCTTTAAGAAAGGGCCTTCTTCCAATTCATCACCCCATCCACAGTATATGCCGTCCCCTTTGCTGAATTCTTAAAAGGATAGCAAGGAAAACAAAAGGCTGAATCCTTTAAAACACTATACTCCAACCAATTAAATTCATTAAACCAACCCTATTGAAAATTTCTAAATTTATCATTGAACATTGTTTTGGGAAAAGTATGATTCTTAGGTTTGCAAAGACCTCTTAATATAAATTTCTTAGGACTTCAGCTCTAATAGAAACATCAATCTCTTCAATAGGTTTACGTAGCCCGGGATAACTTATAACATCATTATGATTGAATTCTACACGAGATTGTTTTGTACTACTGCCCTCTTCATTGTGCCTTTGTTCATTAGGTTCATTCGATCTCTTTAAAGGTGGAGATCCGCTACTTTGAATCAAAAACTTATCCATAACATATTAAATATCAAATAGGTAAAATATGTAAATTGATTTATTTTTAAAAAATCTAAAAGAGTTACCAAACAATAACAATTGAGATAACAAATAATTTATAAAATCATATTCATCTAAATTCAATTTAACAAATATCCCTAATTGATAATTTCATATATCGATTATTGACAATTTCATTTTCACATACAAAATAAATCAAAAAATTATAATTTATTATTCATACATATGCAATTCAATTGAATTTCAACAATCATACAACCATATAACTTCAATTCGACATCCAATCTAAAAATTATGTTCACATAAATTTAAGTTTGAAGGAAAAAATAAAAAGAGAATAAACCCTAAAATTAAACTACCTTAGCATAAAGAGAAGTAGAGAACCAGTGGTTTAGTGGAGAGTCGGCGTCCGGCGTTAGCTGCGGTGGCGGGACGACAGCAGCTTCCGCCATCAGGAGGAGGCAAAAACCTGGTGGTGGCGGTGGTGGAAAAGAGCTGAGCCTCTACTCGGCTGCTTCTTCTCTTCAGCTTTTCCCTTTTTGAATTTTGGGAAGAAAACGTTGCGCCTATTAGATTGGGATTTCCATTTTGGCCCAATCCAATACATATTTAAACCAATATTTCATTCTTATTTTTTCCCTTATTACAAATGAAACGACGTCGTTTCACTAACGTGAAAATGACGTCGGTTTACTGCTTCAGTTGCAACAAAAAACAAGAAGGCCGCAAAGCGGCCTTTTTCTCCGAGCTTCTCAAACCAGTGGCTGGAATAAGTGCAGTGCTGCTGCGGAAGATGCACTGGACGCCGGACATCGATTCCTTCTACCTACGGCCGGCGATCTAGGTAGGGTGGAGCCCTTCCTCGCGTACCATTGGTTCTACCTCTGATTCCTAGCATGTTTTCTAAGTTCTTTAAGGGCCTTCTTCCAATTCATCACCCCATCCACAGTATATGCCGTCCCCTTTGCTGAATTCTTAAAAGGATAGCAAGGAAAACAAAAGGCCGCATCCTTTAAAACACTATACTCCAACCAATTAAATTCATCAAACCAGCCCTTTTGAAAATTTCTAAATTCATCATTGAACATTGTTTTGGGAAAAGTATGATTCTTAGGTTTGCAAGGACCTCTTAATATAAATTTCTTGGGACTTCATCTCTAATAGAAACATCAATCTCTTAAATAGGTTTACGTAGCCCAGGATCACTTATAACATCATTCGGATTGAATTATACACGAGATTTGTTTTGTACTACTAACCTCTTCATTGTGCCTTTTTTTCATTAGGTTCATTCGACCTCTTTAAAGATGGAGATCCGCTACTTCAAATTAAACATTTATCCATAACCTATTAAATATCAAATAGGGAAAATATGTAAATTGATTTATTTTTAAAAAATCTAAAAGAGTTACCAAACAATAACAAATTGAGATAACAAATAATTTATAAAATCATATTCATCTAAATTCAATTTAACGAATACCCCTAATTGATAATTCCATAATTTGATTATGACAATTTCATTGTCACATACAAAATAAATCAAACAATTATAATTTATTATTCATACATAAGAAATTCAATTGAATTTCGACAATCATACAACCATATAACTTCAAGTCGACATCCAATCAAAAATTCATGTTCAAATAAATTTATGTTTTGAAGAAAAAAAATAAAAAAGACAATAAACCCTAAAATTAAATTACCATAGCATAAAGAGAAGTAGAGAACCAGTGGTTTAGTGGAGAGGCAGTGTTCGGCGTTAGCTATGGCGGCGGGATGACGGAAACCTCCGATGTCTAGAGGAGACGGAAACCTGGTGGTGGCGGTGGTGGGAAAGAGCTGAGCCGCTGCTCGACTGCTTCTTCTCTTCAGCTTTTCCCTTTTTGAATTTTGGGAAGAAATTGTATTGCGTATTGGATTGGGATTTCCATTTTGGCCCAATCCAATAAATATTTAAACCAATATTTCATTCTTATTTTTTCCCTTATTACAAATGAAACGACATCATTTCACTAACGTGAAAATGACGTCGGTTTACTGCTTCAGTTGCAACAAAAAAAAGAAGGCCGCAAAGCGGCCTTCTTCTCCGAGCTTCTTACACCAGTGGCCGGAATAAGCGCGGCACTGCGGCGGAAGATGCACTGGATGCCGGACATCGATTCCTTCTACCTACGGCCGGTGATCTAGGTAGGGCTGGAGCCCTACCTCGCGTACCATTGGTTCTGCCTCTGATTCCTAGCATGTTTCCTTAATTTTTTAAGGGCCTTCTTCCAATTCATCACCCCATCCACAGTATATTCCGTCCCCTTTGCTGACTTCTTATAAGGATAGCAAGGAAAACAAAAAGCCACATCCTTTAAAACACTATACTCTAACCAATTAAATTCATCAAACCAACCCTTTTGAAAATTTCTAAATTCATCATTGAACATTGTTTTGGGAAAAGCATGATTCTTAGGTTTGCAAGGACCTCTTAATATAAATTTCTTCTAGGACTTCATCTCTAATAGAAACATTAATCTCTTAAATAGGTTTACGTAGCCCAGGATCACTTATAACATCATTCTGATTGAATTATACACACGATTGTTTTGTACTACTAACCTCTTCATTGTGCCTTTTTTTCATTAGGTTCATTCGATCTCTTTAAAGATGGAGATCCGCTACTTCAAATTAGACATTTATCCATAACCTATTAAATATCAAATAGGGAAAATATGTAAATTGATTTATTTTTAAAAAATCTAAAAGAGTTACGAAAAAATAAGAAATTGAGATAAAAAATAATTTATAAAATCATATTCATCTAAATTCAATTTAACAAATATCCCTAATTGATAATTCCATAAATCGATTATGACAGTTTCATTTTAACAAACAAGATAAATCAAAAAATTACAATTTATTATTCATACATATGCAATTCAACTGAATTTCAACAATCATACAACCATATAATTTCAATTCGACATCCAATCAAAAAATTAGGTTTCCATAAATTTATGTTTTGAAGGAAAAAATGAAAAAAAAGAGAATAAACCCTAAAATTAAATTACCTTAGCATAAAGAGAAGTAGAGAACCGGTGGTTTAGTGGTGAGGCGGCGTCCGGCGTTAGCTACGACAGTAGCTTCCGGCGTCAGGAGGCGGCGGAGACCTGGTGGTGGCGGTGGCGGGAGAGAGTTGAGCCGCTACTCGGCTTCTTCCTCTCTCCAGCTTTTCCCTTTTTGAATTTTGGGAAGAAACTGTATTGCCTATTGGATTGGGATTTCCGTTTTGGCCCAATCCAATACATATTTAAACCCATATATCATTTTTATTTTTTCCCCTTATTACAAATGAAACAACGTCGTTTCACTAACGTGAAAATGATGTTGTTTTACTACTTCAGTTGCAAAAAAAAAGAAGGCCGCGAAGCGGCCTTCTTCTCCGAGCTTTTCACACCAGTGGTTGGAAGACGCGCTGTGGCGGAACACGTGCTGGATGCCGGACATGGTTTCCTTCTACCTACAGCCGGCGATCTAGGTAGGGCTGGAGGCCTACCTCGCGTACCATTTTTTGCGCCACTGATTCCTAGCATGTTTCCTAAATACTTTAAGGGCATTCTTCCAATTCTTCTCCCCATCCACAGTATATGTCGTCCCCTTTGCTGAATTCTTAAAAAGATAGCAAGGAAAACAAAAGGCGCATCCTTTGGAACACTATACTCCAACCAATTAAATTCATCAAACCAACCCTTTTGAAAACTTCTAAATTCATCATTGAACATTGTCTTGGGAAAAGTATGATTCTTAGGTAGGCAAGGACCTCTTAATATATATTCTCTTAGGACTTCATCTCTAATAGAAACATCAATCTTTTCAATAGGTTTACGTAGCCCGGGATCGCTTATAACATCATTTTTATTGAATTCTACACAAGATTGTTTTGTACTACTATCCTCTTCATTGTGCCTTTGTTCATTAGGTTCATTCGATCTCTTTAAAGATAGAGATCTGCTACTTTGAATTAAAAATTTATCCATAACCTATTAAATATCAAATAGGGAAAATATGTAAATTGATTTATTTTTAAAAAATCTAAAAGAGTTACGAAATAATAACAAATTGAGATAATTTATAAAATCATATTCACCTAAATTAAAATTAACAAACATCCCTAATTGATAATTCCATAAATCGATTATGACAATTTAATTTTCACATCCAAAATAAATCAAATAATTATAATTTATTATTCGTAATATGCAATTAAACAGAATTTCAACAATCATACAACCATATAACTTCAATTTGACATCCAATCTTAAAATCATTTCACATAAATTTAAGTTTTGAAGGAAAAAATAAAAAAGAGAATAAACCCTAAAATTAAATGAACTTAGCATAAAGAGTAGTAGAGAACCAGTGGTTTAGTGGAGAGGCGGCGTCCAGCGTCCGGCGTCAGCTGCGGCGGTGAGACGACGGCAGCTTCTAGCATCAGGAGGCGGCGGAGACCTGGTGGTGGCGGTGGTGGGAGAGAGCTAAGCCGCTGCTCGGCTGCTTCCTCTCTTCAACTTTTCCCTTTTCGAATTTTTGGGAAGAAATGGTATTGCGTCATCTTCTCCGCTGCTGACATCACCTTCCTTCCATCTCTCCTTGACCGACCAAGTTTTGTTGCCCCACGTCAGGTCAAATTCCCAAGGTCTACTTTGTAGCTCTGCTGGAATAGTAGTCTCGTCATCTTCATTATCCAGGTTGTCAAACATGAACTCGAAAAAGGGATCGAGTAGGGGATTTTGCAATCTGTTCTTCCGTAATCCCAGAAAGTTAGGAGCTGTTGAGTTTTCCCTTGTGCCCGTCGGAGTAAATTCTTCAAACATCTCAAAATCTGGTAATTTTCTATTGGTGAACAGTTGTACTCCTCATCAGGTACATCGTCCCAGAAGTCTGGTACATCCGGTAGGTTTTGAAGCCTCCTTTCCAATAAGCCAGCCTGAACGACAATCTGTTCTGGAATTTTGGGTGTTACCATTTCCACATTCGCATCCTGCACATTCTCCACGTGTTGTGGCTGTATCATTGGTATGTTAGGATATTTGGGTTTGTATGAAGCCATATTCCCTAGAGCTTCTTAAGGGGTTGGCACTACCTCCTCAAAATAATGGAACCCAGAAACCTATCTTTGTTTTCTTCTATATAATCCATTGGAAGCCTCGTATACCGCTGGTGAGGTAAATTTCTGTGCACTATTATGTTTTGTGGGTGCCATCGTCTCGGTGGATTGGCTACCAAGTTCCTGTCCCAATCTTGCAAAACTCTCCGTGAGAAAAGTCTCCAGCCTCTGGTCGTTCCTAACGCGACACTGGGGCATCGTGTGTCCTATTCCTTCACATCTCCTGCACAGCTTGTGCGCCCTTTTATAGCTGAAACATATCTATACCATTCCCCCACTTCTTTTCTTCAAATAAAAACCAGAGACCAATGGTTGGTGCAGTGGTGTTGTTAAGGAATTGGAATATTCTTACCATAATTGTAGATATAATTATATTCTATTATATTTTCCTAACTCGTATAGGTATCATGTACTACTATTTAATGTATCCTGAATTCATGAATACAGACACACAATTATTACCCTTATTTTCTACATGGTATCAGAGCCTAAAATCCTGAAACCTTAAATAGAAAATTTTCCGCTGCATTAAATTTCGAGCCACTGCCGTCGCACACCAAGCGCCACCGTTGCATCTGCCATGCGCCACCGCTCGCTGCCGCTACTTCACGCCACTGCCATGTGCCATCCGCCGCTACCACTGCCACGCATCGTTTTCCGTCCGCCACTCAATCTCCGTTCTGCCGCACGGCCGAACTCACCAACCTTCACGCGCCGGTGTATCCTGTCGATCTGATCTGTCGCTGGTTATTGTACCTGCTGATGATTTGGACCTAATTTTCCACAATGTCTGGCTCTAAAAAATGGACTAGTTTTGATGCACTTGAGGCTTCGAAGCTTTAGGATATGAGTGGTTATGATGTGATTGAAGCTTTACTTCAGCAGTTGCAGTTGCAATCTGGCCCTTCGACTACTTTACCTAGTGGTTGTATGTCGACTGATCCTTACTTTATTGGTTCTGGGGATGGTCCAGGTTTACAACTCATACCGAACATGCTGAAAAGTTAGGAATATTACATTGAATGGTCTGACGTGATTTTTCGCACATTCCTTACTAAGCAAAAGATTGGGTTCATTGATGGATCCATTACCAAACCCCAGGATGGTCATCCTTATGGTGCAGATTGGCCTGAGGTTAATGCTACTCTCGTCTGTTGGATCTTACAAACCCTGGATCCGGTATTGAGATCTTCTACAAGCTCGTTTTCCACAATTAAGGATCTGTGGGATGACCTGAAGGCACGATTTATTCTTGTCAATGGAATGAAGGTTTTACAGATGCAAGAGGCTATTTAGAGTTGCAGGCAAAATGGTCAACCCATCGACATTTACATTGCCCAACAAAAGAAGTTGTTTGCAGATTATCACTGCATGCGACCTCCCCTGGTTTGTGCCTGTGAAGAAAGCAAGGCATTATGCCATTGCAATATTGCTGCGAAAGTCTTCCAAGAGAGAAGGATTTGACCTCCCTTGATCACCTTTTTGACTTGGAATCCTGTGTGATCATTACCAGTCGGGATGCCAATTTCTTTGAAGGCCAGTTCCCGCATTCTGAAACTCTGACATCTGCTTCATCCGACGAACCCGGCGGCGCCACCACATCACCATCAGTTTCCTTCTCCCTGCTGCCGGAGATGCACGGAATTTTTATTCCGCCAGCCACTGTCCACTACCGCCATTTGTCGGCCAGTCGCCACCGTCCACCACCGGGCAGTTACCGCCGTCCACTGCCAGCCAGTCACCGTCGACCACCATCGGTCATTCTCCACCGTCCGCCGCCGACCAATCACTGCCAGTCATCACCGGACAGCCTCTGCCATCTGCCGTCGGCCAGTCATCACTTTCCGCCGTCGGCCAGTTGTCACCTTCCGCCACCGGTCAGCTGCCGTCTTTTACCGTCGGTACGTCACCACCTGTCACCGCCGGTCATCATCCGTCAGCCACCGCCGATCTTCCACCTTTGGCATCTACTTTACAGGCTTCTCTGGTACCGAATAGTTCCGCTGCCAAGTTACCACCTACCAGGCAAAGTGTTCAATCTCACCGACCGCCGTCTTACTTGGTAGATTACTATTGTGATTATTATGCATGTGCTCTTACTACTGAAGACTCTCCCCTTTCCACTACGTTCCCTCATGCGTCGTCACTTTCCTCAGGTGTTCTCTACCCCCTTACTAATTATGTAAACTGTGATAATTTTTCTAGTATGCATTCTAGATTTTTAGGTTCTGTAACGTCTAGTGCAGATCCCACTACTTATTCAGAGGCTTCCCAGCATACTCATTGGCGAGCCGCTATGACGGAAGAACTTACTGCGCTAGAGCAAAATCATACATGGACTTTAGCTCCTCTGCCTTTGAATAAAAAGACCATTGGGTTCAAATGGGTCTACCGGACGAAGTTCCACTCCGATGGTACTATTGAACATCATAAGGCACGCTTAGTTGTTCTTGGGAATCGCCAGGTGGAAGGAATTGATTATAATGAGACCTTTGCTCCGGTTGCGAAGATGAGTTGTGTTCGTTTATTCATGTCTGTTGCAGTTATATGTGGTTGGGATCTACATCAGATGGATGTCCACAATGCTTTCCTGCATGGTGATTTGCATGAGGAGGTGTTTATGAGACCCCCGCCTAGCTATGTTGTGCCATATGGACAGGTTTTTCGCCTTTAGAAATCTCTTTATAGTCTTCGTCACCTAGTAATAGGTTTTCTAAATTGGCTTAGGCATTTGGATTTGTTCAGAGTAAGGCCGATTACTCTCTATTTGTCTTTTCCCATTGATCAGTTTCTTTACATGTTCTGGTTTACGTGGATGATTTGGTTATAGCTGGTAGCTCTTCTACACTCATCTCTGAATTAAAAAAATACTTGAGTTCCTTTTTCCATATGAAAGATCTTGGTCTACTTAAGTATTTTTTGGGCATAGAGATTGCTAGAAGACCGAAGGGGATGTTTCTTTCGTAAAGGAAATATGCCTTGGACATTTTATTGAATGCTGGTTTATCTGCTTCTAAACCGACTGACACTCCGATGAAGCAACAACATGATTTGGCACATGTTGAAGGTCCAGCCTTCCATGACCCGGAGCAGTATCGACGTTTGGTTGGGCATCTGATATACCTGACTATTACTTGCCCTGAACTTGATTATTTAGTTCATAGTCTTGCGCAATTCATGAAATCCCCTTGTGTTCCTCACTGGCAAGCTGCTGTTCATGTGATGCACTACCTGAAGAGTCATCCTGGTCAAGGTTTATTTCTCTCTTCTCGCAGTACGTTACAATTGACTGCTTATTGTGAGTTGGGTTGGGTTGCATGCCCGATTACTAGGCGTTCTCTTTCTGGTTATTTTCTAATGATTGGTGATTCTCCAGCTTCTTGGAAAACTAAGAAGAAACTACTGTTTCTCGGTCTTCTATGGTTGTTACCTGTTGTGAGTTGTTATGACTTAAGTCTTTACTGGAGAACTTAGGGGTTTTGCACTCCTCTCCTATGCAATTGTTTTGTGACAGTCAATCCGCTCTTCATATTGTGGCAAATCTTGTTTTTCATGAATGCACAAAGCACATTGAAGTTGATTGTCATTTTGTCTGGAATCTTGTTCAATCTAGCACAATTGTAACTCAACATATCTATACAACAGACCAACCTGCAGATTTGTTCACTACAGCTCTCGGACGTAACCAGTTTCATTCTTTACTTGGTAAGTTGGGCATTTTCGATCCCCATGCTCCAACTTTAGGAGGAGTGTTAAGGAAATGGAATATTCTTACCCTAATTGTAGATGTATTTGTATTCTATTACCTTTTCCTAGCTTGTATAGGTATTATGTACTACTATATGATGTATCTTGAATTTATGAATACAGCCACACAATTATTACCCTTATTTTCTACATGTGCCCACACTCTAGCACTTATGTAGGAAGCATCCTCTGTGACAGTAGTGCCTCCCAACTCCACTTCCTGAACCGTGCCTACTAGAGCTATGTATCCTTTCACTATTTCTTTTACTAACTGTTCCGAGGGGAGTTCACAGATGTGTATCCACATTAGAATATGGGTTACTATGATATGGGAGAGCATCTGATATGAATCTCCTTGCGAAGACTCACGATTTGTGGAATTAATATCTTTGATCTAGTGAAGGGATCTGCAAACCTCCACTATCTCGCACGAAATTCAGGAATCTAGCCCTTGGGGTACGCCTAACTTCGACTTGCTCTCTAACTAGCCCTCGGGATCAGATTACAAGGTTTATTGGTACTTAACTAGCCCTCGGGGTTAAGCAACAATGGAATAACTCGCAAGCAAAGAGTATGAACTCAAACGGTTGTATATTTGGTTGATGAAAAGTTCTAATTTTCGTCCATAAGGCCTCCCTTTTTATAGGGTTACAATCTTGCCTAAAACCCTAATCACAAATGGAAACTGAATCGACTTATGGCAGCTTTAAGAAGCTAAAACTATATCTAACTAAAATACCTAAAACAAATGGTAATCTAAGGTAATCAAGTTGAATTCTTCAAGAAGTAACCTTGAAGAATATTACCTCATCTAATCTTACCAAATCTAATTCTAATCAGAATAAAACTGAATATACTAAACCTTAATGGACTGTATTTTTGAAATTCAGCTCTTCAAAGCCCACATAGCCAAGCTATTAGTCCAATAAACCCAAAATGAAATAATTTTACAATATTTTACAGTGATCACACTACCTCATTAAAAACCCAGTGGAAAAAAAGAGTATAGTGTTCTTCATGATGTCTTCAGTTCGTCGACAATCTTGAATAATGAATCCAAGATGTCGATGGTGACTCCTTCTTCAATTCTTCATCATAAATTTGATCCATCAAAGCATTTAAAACACATCAAAGCATTTGATATTCGTATCATTCCCTCCCGGATAAAAAATTTTTGTCCTCGAAATGGGAAGCATATAACCTATGAAGACATCCTTGAATTCCTGCAACAACTTAACAAACCGTGAAAGCATATCTACAGAAACATTGGCATAGTAAATTTCTCTAAAGAACATTATAAGAACAAAAGAATGTGTAGTCAAAGATTGATTCACATCTCTTATTGAAGCATAAAATGATTTATCATAATTAGTAAATAGTTCATGCCTCATCATATAAATAGAAAGTAAAGAACTAAGATGTGAAGACAAGAATTTATGTGACTTTTCATAATCATTCTGCAACTTACCTGTCATACCTACCTTAGGATCGACCTGGAACTTGTCTATGACGACATTTACTGCCTCTTTGGTGGAATTGAAACTATTTTGGTCGAAAGTACTTGCTCCTTGTGGGGGAGTAATTTCAGCAACATCTGTGGAATACGACTCAAAAACATCTTGTGTTTCAGGATCTTTCTCACGTCTGTCAACAATGATGATTTCATCATCTAGTTGTTCTTCTTCGGTGTCATACCGTGCAGGTATATCATCATCTTCTTCCTCCTCCATTGTTGTTATAATTCATTCATGGGGACAGTTATTGTGAACATGTCCTGGTTCATTTTAAATGAAAACATGTAGGAGTGTTAGAAGAAACTGTATATGACAAAGTATAAAATGATTTACCTGTATCTTGGCTAAGAGACTAATTGGTTGAATCATTCTTTGATCAGTGGGTTCCAATGGTGGATTTGACCAGGTTTTAGTCGAATTAGGGTTTCCTTAGCCACCCATGTTCAAATTGCTACAACCCCTGGTCGAATTTGGGCTTCTGAAACCTGAGACTTGCCTTTGACTGTCATAGCTGAAATTAGAGCTTCCCATGGGCCTTAATGTCGACTCAACCAACCTGGTCTTGAACAATAAATCTTGCATGGAAACATAATACTGGAGCTTAACCGGAACTTGGAGATTTTCTCTTAGACCTTCAATAAACCGATTCTTCATAAAAGCATCATTTTCTCTCATGCCAACTCTTCTCATAGCTAATTCAAGATCTTTCCAGTATTCATCTACACTGCGATTTCCTTGCTTCATATTGCTGAGATACGAATGTTGCTCCATCAAATATGTTCATGGAACATGATGTAATCGAAGCTTGGTCCTCAATCTCTCCCAGGTGGAGATAGGTTTCTTTCCAGCAAGATATCTTGATTCTTTCTAATTCTCCCACCACTTTGTGGCATAATGGGTGAAAGAATACTCTGCGACCTTGATCTTCTCTTTCTCACGGTAGTTTTTGACATCAAATAGGTTCTCGATCTGCCTCTCCCAATCCAAGTATTTCACATGATTATGTCGACCATCAAATCTAGGAATATCATACTTCAAACCTTTGATTTGATAACTTATCTACCTTCCTAGACAATATTTGAACCTCACTCATTATGGAATTTATGACATTCATGGAATTTATTTTAGGTTTATTGTTGGGATTGCCAACAAACGGTGGGACGAATGCATCGTCTGCCATCCCTACTAAGAAGAAACAAATCGTCAGGAATAAATGTCCCCCTTCCCCTTTTTTAGGAGGTCACTCACCAAGTGTATAACACTCACAACTCACAAGGCGAAGGCTAATGCAAGAGCAATTGATCAATTCACCGTAATTCAAAGCAATCTATGGAGATGAGCACTGCATAACTTATTTCGAAATTTAAAAATATGTAAACTCAAAATTGGGCTCTACGATCTGGAATTCCAAATTCTACAAAGAATAAGGAACAAAACAAAATTTTAATGGCATAAATTGGAGCTGTATTGAATGAATTATGACCAAAACAAGAAGGCATTATATTGGCGACAAATAGGTTCCGAAAATTCAAGAACAAATTGGAATAGGAATTAAATCCAAATCCCTTGTGGAAAAGGATTTTAATGACTTACTTGTCCTGCAAGTCAAAAAAATTTAGATCAAAACCCCTCTCTTAATTGGCTTTTATTTCCTTTTTCTCTTCCGATCAGGATTTTGATTTTTCTTTTCCTTTTTCAAATCGAATTCCTTTTTCTTTCCTTTTTTTTCAGCCACAATTCATTTTTTTGTCCTTTTTTTTTGTACTAAAAAACTCACAACCAGAATCTTATTCCCCAAGAAAAATTTTCGGTCACAATTACCAAAATTTTTAGAAATTGCAAATCTGCCCCCAAACTTTTGAAAATTGTAAATCTGCCCCAAATTTCAGATTTCAAATCCTAAATTCCGATTTGAAACCCAAAAATCTGCTACCTTCTGTTTTTTAATTTTGAAAAGTTTTGGAACGAGAATCGCCTATACAAAACTTGGAATAAGAAAACTACGACAACTTCCTCTTGATTCCAATGAACTTCGAGGTATTCAAGATCGTAATGATCAAGAATATGACACTATATATATGAAAAACGACACAAGACTCTTTTACTTCTTCTTTTTTTTTTGAATAAGGTGTAATCAAGAATCAAAGAACAATTCTAGATCACGGAATCAAAGAGCGATAAAGAAAACAAATAGTATTATGAGCATGCAATAATTTTCAGAAGAGTTGACGAAAATATCACAAGCACATAAACTGTTTAAGCTACTTAAAACCACGAAACTAACCTGGGAGGTGAAGGTGGATAATACTTGTTAACGCTCAGACCCTTCGACGTCCTCCGGACTCGATTGATGAAGGTGAAGGCGGATAGTAATACCGAGTATTCTAACTCTCATACCCTTCGACGTCCTTCGACTATAGATTCAATCCTCCTGGTAAGAAAGATCAAACAAACACAGTTAAAACACTACATGAAAGAGTATATCTATATATAAATTCGAAAATAAATTAATGCAAAACTCGAAACCCTTTTTTTCGGCCTCAGTAGATCTTTCGCTTTACTCTGATACCAACTGATATGAATCTCCTTACGAAGACTCACGATTTGCGGAATTAATATCTTTGATCTAGTGAAGGGATCTGTAAACCCCCACTATCTCGCACAAAATTCAGGAATCTAGCCCTTGGGGTACGCCTAACTTCGACTTGCTCTCTAACTAGCCCTCAGGATCAGATTACAAGGTTTATTGGTACTTAACTAGCCCTCGAGCTTAGGCAACAATGGAATAGCTCGCAAGCAAAGAGTATGAACTCAAACGGTTATATATTTGGTTGATGAAAAGTTCTAATTTTCGTCCATAAGGCCTCCCTTTTTATAGGGTTACAATCTTACCTAAAACCCTAATCACAAATGGAAACTGAATCGACTTATGGCAGCTTTAAGAAGCTAAAACCATATCTAACTAAAATACCTAAAATAAATGGTAATCTAAGGTAATCAGGTTGAATTCTTCAAGAAGTAACCTTGAAGAATATTACCTCATCTAATCTTACCAAATCTAATTCTAATCAGAATAAAACTGAATATACTAAACCATAATGGACTGTATTTTCAAAATTCAGCTCTTCAAAGCCCACATGGCCAAGCTATCATTCCAATAAACCCAAAATGAAATAATTTTACAATATTTTACAGTGATCACACTACCTCATAAAAAAGCCAGTGGGAAAAAAGAGTATAGTGTTCTTCATGATGTCTTCAGTTCATCGACAATCTTGAATAATGAATCCAAGATATCGATGGTGACTCCTTCTTCAATTCTTCATCATAAATTTGATCCATCAAAGCATTTAAAGCACATCAAAGCATTTGATATTCGTATTAGCATCATCTCCAGGACCTAGCAGTTTAGGGCAAGTATCACTCCCTTCACTGAGATCGGGCCATTGAAGAACGTCGTTAACATGAATGACCATCTAGGAAAGCATAAAGTGTAAAATCTTTCATTCCTTGTGATCACGTGTACTCCTTGTCTCCAATGCTTTGAGACGTGCTGCTGCATTCATTTTACCGAGAACGTTCGGTAGTCCACGAAGATCCCCACCAAGGTGTTCGCGTTGTTGACGAGACCATGTTCATAGGCCTCATCATCTCCGACAAGGATTCCCTTCTTGCCGGTCTTGTGTGTTGTGGTTAAAATCTTCTCCTAGTGCAACATCGCGATACTCCTTAGAGAACTCAGTGTCCCGGGGAGAGTTTTCCGACCATTTTTGAGTTCTTGATTTGTATATGTATGTTATTTAAAAATTGGATGAGGGTATGCTTAGTGGCAGATTTGGACACTAGGATGGAGGACGCATTCTACGAATGCGTCCTCAATGGTGATAAAAAAATTTTTGCTTAAAATTGAGAGGACGCATTCCACAAATGCGTCCTCAGTTTGGTAATTTTGTTTTTGCTGAAAATGAAGAGGACGCATTCTACGAATGCATCCTCAATTTTGTTAATTTTATTTTCGGTGAAAATTGAGAGAACGCATTCTACAAATGCGTCCTCAATTTTGTTAATTTCTTTGCTGAAATTTGAGAGGACGCATTCTACGAATGCTGCCTCATTTTGGTCTATTTTTTTTATTCAAGAAAATATTTATTCCCGAAAGTTTATTCTAAAAAATTTTTATTCCAGAAAACTTATTCCAGAAAAAAAAATTTATTCCAGAAAATTATTATTTTTATTCTGTGATTAAATATTTTTTGTCCGGAAAATTTATTTTTTATTCCCAGAAATTTTAGATTATTTTTTGTCAAGGATGGCTGTGTTAAATGTGTGCTTTTGGACTTTTTGGGGAAAACATTTCGAATATTGTAATGAATTCAACAAATGTGTATTTTTCAAAATGCGATCGTGAATTTAAGTAATGAATTTTCTTTAAATGCAGCAATGTATAACTTATTATTTTTCATATACTTTTTTTTGCTGAAGATTGCGCATAAGTAGACTTGTGTTTGTTTGATGATATTTTTAAAATTAGTAAAACGATAAATTAGGATCGTGTGATTTGCAATTTTTTAACTAGTCTTGAATATAGGAGTAGGAATGAATTATTGCATAGTTAGAATGAATACAAATTAGCAGACATGTACATTAGCTGAACAATACATGTGAAACGTAATGCAAATGAATGTTGAATGGCATGTAATGTCCTAATGACGACCTCTGCAAAGCTTTCCACCTGTTCCACACGGGGGAGGCCGTATGATCCGGGATGTCCGTCATGGAACAGCCATCTCAGTAGGTACATGTACTTCCGCACGTGAAGCTCCCTCTGGTATTTCCTCCTCCATTTCGTCTCCTGGCTCCTCATTCGAATCATAATGGATATGTGGAACACTACTTGTATCTAATGGAGCGGTAGGCGACATGTATGCATGACTAGCTGTGGGAGTGACATATACAGTGAAATCAGCTGCAGTCGTGTCATGCTGGGAGGTTTCCCAATGTGATAGTCCAGCATGACTAAGTAGTAGGAGTACGATATGCAGTGAAATCTGATATAGTCATGTCATACTGTGAGGGTCCACCATGTGATGGTCCTCCAATCGCTGGACTCGCATGTGAGGGTCCGGCTTGTGATGAACCAATGTGTTCTGTATGGCCCCGAGCACGCGGCCTCTGACCTCCCTGTTGACCAGGTGGAGCCGGACGGTGGCTTCTGATGTTAGTATATCTCACACCAGGGGGAGGCTCCTCACAATGCATATATGGATGATAATATTGTAGTCTAGAGGGTTGATGCGCATATTGTAGACTACGTGTGACAATACCATGCATTCCCCTGATAATGTCCTCGAAATGTGGGAGACATTCGTCCAAATTAATATCTGACATAATGCAAAACTCGGTCATTGCCTGCAACTAATTGAGGAAATCTAAAGTATTATTTCTTAACAATATTAGAAATTTAGGAAATACCATATACTCCATAGTTGCACCGTCTCCATGGAAACCCTCAGTAGTTATTAGGAACCGTCATGGCTGATCAATCAGGGTCACCGTCCTGTGAAAGTACACTCCATGTATTCTCGACTAGGTGCGTATGGATCCGCACACCCTAAGTACGTTTACTTGTTGATCAGATCGATGTTCCCAAGCATCGAGATATCTTTTCAGTTCCACACGCCAATTCATACCAGACCTTCCTTGATGGTATCTAGTATGAAGCAGTTTATACTCATCCCTACTGACCAACTGGGTGGGTATTGGCTGGGTTAGGCCGAATTACCTAAGAACACGATGTGCATGATGATACTCTACGACATGCCAGCAAATGAGGTCAACGCAAATAGCCAATTATTGCTACCAGCTATACAGTACCATGGGAGTTGTTCCACGACATCCTCCGTGTATGGCTGCCAAATAAACTGAAACAATAGGCAAGTGTTATGGTTAGGTAGCTAAAACAATTTTTTCCACCAAGTCAATGAAAGGAAATCCGAATTGGCCTATACCTGAATGTCATTGAGAGATGTGAGCTGATCGCGGCACACTTTCAATACATGCATCGGTGATTGTGATAAATCGTATCGGACTCTCCACCTATGACGAACAGAGTGAATTATATTAGCCATTTGTTGGAATTTCCTGTGGTTTAAAAAGTGTCTCTTGACTAATTCGACACGTACCGGGACCCAAGAGCACTCATCGTGACTGTCACTGGTAGTCGTCTGGCAGGTCGGATGGATGGTATGTGCTCCCATGCCCACAACCACCAATAATTAAAATAAAATATAATATAAAGTAATATTATGGACATTATGTACAAATGACTAGATTCACCAAAAATTTTACTTGTAGCAAGACGCCCAGATATGGATTTAACTTGTGGGATTGCAGCATCACATAAGCACCGGTACAAGTGTGCCAGAATGGCACTCCCCCAACTGTACTGATGTGCTGCACCTAGATCCATCAGTACCGATAAGTAGAGCAACGGGATAAGGTGGTCGGACGTGTCTGGCATGAGCATTCCCCCAACCAGCAGTAGAATGAAAACCCTAGTCATACCTCAGTGGGATCAATGGGGAACAGACTGTGCAATAAGTTTCCCAACCAGCTGGCCCTAATGCGACCCCCTCTAATAGCACTGGGGTTTGGTGTAGCACCCAGGTAGTCTGTGCACACTCTCTTCTAGTCCTCTATATGCCTACTAGTGTCTACACCTGTGACTAGGATGCCATCCCATAGGATCCCTACATCCTGCAAGGTAATCGTAGCCTCCCCCATCGGCAGGTGAAATGTGTGCATCTCCGGTCGCCAACGCTTCACTAGGGCAGTGATGAGGGAATGGTCAAGGTGTATTGGTGCGGAATCCAGGAGTCCCTGGAATCCAGCTTCACACACAAAGCGCATAACTCATACAGGAATTTGATCGGTCTAGCATGCCCCATCGCACCGCCTCACCTACAGTGCCTCATCCTCTAAATGACTGTTTTACAATGCATGGGCACGATGCTCCTAATGAAGGTACAACAAATCCACCTCAGTGGGTCCTGGATGATACATTGTTTGTCCATGTTGACAATTATTAACACATGTCAAAATTAATTATTCAAGAATAGCACAAATAAAAGTAATACTATAGCATGTGATACATATTCCACAAATAAAAGTAATACTACAGCATGTGATACATATTTCACAAATAAAAGTAATACCACAGCATGCAATGCATATTCCACAAATAGAATTAATACAACAACATGTGATACATATTTCACAAATACAAGTAATACTACACCATCGGTCCAACATATTCCACGAACACCATACTACAAACTAAACACTAAGCACGGCCTCTCCTACGGATGCCTCTGGATTCACCCGGCACCCTCTCATCCATCTGATTCCTTATCCTTCTCTCCGTAAATTGACCACGTCTCCTACTGCGAAACTTTTCAACATCAGGAATCAACCTCCAACTGGCACATTGCCAAAGTGATAGATCTCGTACAGGCATGAAACCCTGACTATGTTGTTGCACATATGTGTTAGTGTGATAAACCCTGTCAAATAGACTAGTAGGATCGTCACGCCTATGCCGACAGACGGCCAAGGCGTGCGAACAAGGGAAACGGAATATTTTTCATTCACGACAAGTACACTCCTTTCTCTTGTATTTGACTGTGTATTATCTTTCACTAATGCTCCCATCAATGGTCCTTGTCACAAGCCTATAAGTCTGCGACGCATGACCAAACAAGGTGACGATATGTCCCTGTGCCCATGTGTCTTGCTTCTGAAACTTTTTCCAATTCCTTTTAGGGAACACGGATCTAGACAAACAAACCAGAAATTAAAATCCAGAAACAAATAAAGAACTGTAATGAATAAAGAAAGTACCTCTAATTTGTGGCGTCTAGTACCTTTTGGTCAAACATTTCAACTGTGCGCTCAAACGTCGCCTTGACACACGCTGTTATCGGGAGATGGCGTGCGCGCTGTAAACAGTTGTCGAAACTCTCTGATAAATTCATTGTGAGAATTCCCCAACGTCGATCACGCTCATCAAAGGCAAGGCACACTACCACGGGAACACACCTGTAGCACTGGTTTTTTTGCTTTGTAGCACTGGTTTTTGGATGGTAAAAAAACCCGGTGCCTAAGTTACCGATGAAACGGTTTCACCGGTTAGAAAAAACAGGTGCTAAATTTCATCTATTAACACCAGTTTCATTTAGCACCGGTTTAGAAATCCGGTGCTATAATGAACTAAATTAGCACCGGTTGTTTTTTGTAACCGGTGCTATGTAAAACCGGTGTTAAATGTGTCCTTGTAATACCGGTTTTATAACCGGTGCTAAATACAATTTTGTTGCACCGGTTTATTTTAGCACCACAAATTTTAAACCGGTGCTAAAAGTGTATATTTTGCACCAGTTTTTTCAGGTAGCACTGGTTTCGTAACCGCTAATAAAAATATTTATTTGCACCGGTAATTATTTAGGACCGGTTTGTAAACCGGTGCTAAAAGTGTGAATGTTGCACCGGTTTATTTTTATCATCGGTTATAAAACCGGTGTTACAAGGACATATTTAACACCGGTTATATTTTGCACCATTTTATAAATCAGTGCTATTTGTGTAAATGTTTCACCGGTTATTAATTTCCACCGGTTTTTTAACCGGTGATAATAGGTTGTATTTTACACCGGTTTATTTTTTAGAAGCAGTTTTGAAACCGGTGGTAAAAGCATAAATTTTGCACCGGTTATAATTATTAGCACCGGTTTTCTAATTGGAAGAAACCGGTGCTAAATGTGACAAACTATTGTGGTCACGGTAAGCTGCAGCACGCTGCCGCTCTGGAGTTTCGTTTCATTTTTACGCAGCCAATTTCATTTTTACGCTTGTTTTCCAACCCGGTAAGTTCTTTTTCAAGGATGGTACCAATTATTTTTTGAGCGTAGTAACAGAACGGTGCACGAATAAAAATAGAACAAATTGTGAGCAACCATTATGCATAGGCAAGTAGGTTGAAAAAGCATTGAATTCGATGAACTAAAATTTTGGACAAGCAAAAGAAGAGCATGACGTGTTTGTTAGTGGCCTAAGATACTGGAACCCCCCCATCACGGAGTTGACAAGTATAAAAAGTGAAGGTCAATTACCTTTCTCATAAGAGATAACACTAACCACTATCCGATGATGGGGGCAAGTCCCTGTATGGAACTCAATTGAGCTATGCATTTTGGCAGAGTACATTTTGCAAAAACACAAACCCATTTCAGAGCAATTCTCCGTAGTTCATCGCTCCCTATTGGAGTGTAATCTTCTGGAAATTGCTGAAATAATGTATTAAATCACATGTTAAGAAAAGGATATATTTGTGAGAGAATAACAAATACATAAAAGCAGTGTAGGAAAACGTACCTGAATAATGTCAATGTCATGCACATGCCTAACAATTTTTTCCATGTAATACATGCAATGGTATCCACACTCTCAACTACTACTTTGTATCTTGTGTTGATGTAAAAGAGAATTTGTTGAAACAATTAAGAACATGAAAATGACAGATGAAATATGACGTTATGGGATAATAATACGTACATTGATGTTTATGACATTCCATGTATAGTTCGAAGGGTATGAGGTATTTTGGTCAGAATTGATCCGTCGATATTTTGTTGCAATCCTACAATCGATGAAAACAAATTTATGTCAACATATTAAAAAATCGGTTTCACAAATTGAGGTTTACACAATATATGAAAATATAAATATTAATTAACATTAATTGTAAATAATCGAGCCAAGAAAGTGATAAACGTAGAAGAACACATTTACGTGAACAAACATTTTTGTAAAACATTGAAGTTGAAGGAATGGCATGAATGCGTTCCACTTACAAATGAATCATTTTAAGGCATGACCTATTTCGTTTGCATATTCCCCCAGTCATTGAATCAATGCAATATACTCGATCGATTTCCGGTACGAAGATGAGCAAAAACCAATGGTCCCTTCCAAAAAAAAGGAAAAAGCAAAACACTTAAAATATATTTGTGAAAATAAAATCACAGCATATATGGTTGCTATTGCTTCCATGTGGCCGAGACTAGCAACTCAGAAAACAAATGGAACTTACTCTCGATTGTACGGGAAGACGCATAGCCTCGCTTGAGTGCAGCACATAACAGCCGAAACCTCGTCCGCAGTCAATTCCACCCTTTGATTTGCCTTTAGAGCCATTGAATTTGAAGAGGCCGGAATAAACTGGACGTGGCCTCCATGAACCAACCCATCACAAAGGTATTTCGCAAAATAATATTGTAAATAAAACAAATATAATGATACATCTATCTATAAATAATGTAACCATGCAAATTCTTACGATGCCCATATATCAAGTTGGCACCCACTGATTCACTCCATTTCATCTTCTACGTCCAAGCTGCTCATGAACAGTCTTAGCTTGTCAGTAAATATGGCTGTGTAGACTTCTTCTGATCCAAACACCTCCGCGTTGAAATTGATGCGGAAGTATTTATTCGGTCCACATATTTGTGCAGATAGCCTTAAAGCATCATTAATCTCTTGAACAGCAGCGATCCATTCTTGGTCTTCCGTGACCCCCTAAATACATCCTCGAATCTAATAATGTTAGTTGTCCAGTATTTGTATATAATTCAGAATTGGATCATATTGTAAAGGCTAAAATGGGTCCTCACAAATATGTACTGGTTAGAAATCGTCATGGGAGGATTTGGTTGCCCATTCTCCGTTGATGTAGTATTTTCTTTTGGAACTTGCTGATGTGTAAAATGATAGTCATGCATCAGTAAAAATCGGTCGGAATGAAATAGTCTGGGGGTATGTACCTCTCCTTTTACCGATCGAGCGTCCACCTCTCCATGCGGAGTATCTTCCTTACCCACCGCCTTCTGTAAGGGGCAGTGTGTTAATAATATGTATCTGGATGTTATAGGCAGTTAATATGATTATATGTTTAACCTGTGTAGTGTCCTTGGCAAAATTTGGTGTGCGGTTTATTTGAGGACTTCCAACTTCATCGACTACCAATTCTTGCGGAAGTGGTTGCTGCTTGTTCTCCTACGTAAGCAGATGAACAACATATTATGTTTTAGTAATATCTAGAAAGATATATATGATTCGATAAGAAGAAGAATACAATTATCACACCTCATCATCCTGTTGCCCAATGACACTTATCAGCTTTCCCGGCCATAGAATGTTATATCCAATGGCCTCAGTGACAAACTCAAATTCTTCGTGTTCAATCGGCAAAGGTGCCTTGGGAATGAACACAAGTCCATGAAGATTTACTCGCTCCCACTTGATGGGTAAGTCCGTGTCCATTTCCTTTGGAAACAAGATACCAAATGCAGCTACATCCCTTTCTCCATTATGCTTCAAAACATATAGGTTGCACTTTTTTCCTTTCTGAGAAATAAACTCCGAAATACATCAGTTGGAAAATAAGTAAGTATTATTAAGTAAATAAAATTAAATAATTTTTTAAGTGCAATCGATAGATTATAATAAGAAATGAAGTCTACATGTAGCTACTGAAAGCTGCCGCGCGCTGCAGTTTTCAGTTTTCAGTTGAGACTGAGAGCTGGACAGTGCTGCAACGTTCAGCATTCAATAAAAATGGAAGAACTGTCTATCAAACAAAACTCGATTACCAAAGAGACATTATCTCAGTTTACGTGGGAAAGAACAAGATGAAGACATATAAGTAGGCCCAAACTACCAACATCCAAATTGAACGTGATAGTAGTCAATGTATCCCCACAAAACCATTTTGACAGGAAAGGGAAAACCAGAAAGTAGAGATCACAGAGCAAGAAAGGAGCTAACGACGAGGTTCATGGTATGGAATACCTTGTCATCCGCTACGGTTCCCTGTGGCTCACTACATCCAAATGCTAAAGGAATGAATACCCGGTTGTCCTTATTCGCGGGGGTGGAAGATGTAGCAAAGAAATTGTGGGCATCCAAGTGTGGGGGAATAGCTTTACCCAATTGTCCAGCTAGCCAATTTGTTTGGGCCTCAAATAAGGCAACAAATCGTTCCTTGAGGTCGATGACATCTGTTGGTAGTTTGTTTGAATTTGAGATTTCCTCAGATGGTTTCGTGTTTGTGCTCCCACATCGACTAGATGCGTAACGGGTCACAGCAATATGTGGTAGGGCCTCATTCACCTTCGACGTTGTGGAGCAACCTCTTCAACGACCCCCATGATCCTTCTTACCCGTTGCTTGAACGAGAATATCTTCTTTTCCTTGTATAACCAAATCTCCCTTTTGCTTCTTATCTATGAGCATTTTATTGGAAACAAAACATATATTAGCCATTACTATGCATTACATATGAGAATATTAATAGAGATAGAATCAATTATGAATTATGCTCACAATAGTGGGGCTTCTCTTTTAACGGAGTCGGTGGTGTAGGTTGATAATTTCTTGTCCCAGCTAGCTTCAAGGAACACCTCCGAGTGTTCCGGTTTGAAATCTATGAATTGAACTAAAGCCTCCGCTTCTTCTACACTATGACCTTCATCCAGAAGCTCGTCAATTTTAGCCTTTCTTTTCCTCTTCTCGAGTTTTATTGCAACCCCACGATTCCCTCCACTGCCCGTGTGATGGATGTACTCCCTTTGTGAGGCGCTTACTTTTACTGCATCACTTATTGCCTATTTGGCCATCAATATGTAAAATGCTCACAAAGTAATGAGTAGAGATTAATAATTTTCAAGGAATTACCTTGAATTCAGGGGTTGATATGTGTTTCACAAATAGCTCCCACTCATATTTGTCCATCCAGCGATAGTCTCTCCATGCACAAGAACCTGGTTTTTTTTGCACGATGTACTTGTGAGCCACCTTAGTCTTCCAATTCCTCCACTTTTCTCCTGCATAAATTGTCCACTTATTACGGAATTTATTCATCTCATTGAACGTCATTTTGGTTTGTATATCCCAGCTAATGTAGTGGACAAAGATACAGCTTGTTAGTGCAAAATGTAATGAAGTTAACATGAACTGATGAAAATGGAGGATTAGAACACACTTACGAGAATGTCTTCCCATGCATCTTTTTAACATGGTCTGGGACTGATTTCCAATTATGCCATGTCCCGAAGCGAATTCTTCGTCAGAAGGCATAGCCAACATACATCAACCATCGGCTGCGCATAACTAGGGGTTCGAAGTCATCATCGAAGAATATTTTAAGTGCTTTCTTTTGCTTCGCTAGCAACACGGACTTGCACGTGGTTGTGCCCCTACGCTTGCAATATTCTTTTATCTCAAACTTGTCGAAGCTCCCACTCATGTCATCTTTTAACATAGTTTCTTCTTCTTCCCCCGACTTTTCAGATCACGAGCAATATTTGGGTGCATCATCGTCTTCCTCGTTATTGTCATCACAGTTGTCAGCTTTTGACGGGGTAACACAATTCTCTTCAACAGCTTTTGTACCGCCAGAGTCAAACAATTTCTTCCTCGGCTTCGCTATTCAACCTCTTGTATGAAACAATAAAATATAAGGAAATTTATCCACATGAAACACTACACACACTAGTAACCCAAGAAATGAAAACACAAACTCAGAAACTAAGAGACCCACCCAAAAATAGCTATTCATTAAGCCCGGGAAAGATGCAAACTACTAATCACTTATAAGGAAATCTAAATACAATGCATCCGATAATGAATTTCCAATAACAAACAACAATGAACATATTATAAAATTATTAGCAAACATATCATCTATCCACATGAAACTCTACCAAAATATTTCTATTCATTCGGAGCTGCAGAACTAACGAAATAGAAGGCCCAATGCATCCTCCGAAGAATACCATTACTACGTTAGAAGTAAAATTTTAATCAAAGTAGTGATGGTTGACCAAGAAATTTAGGGCAAAATTTTGAGCAAAATTTAGGGTAGGCAACAAACAGGGTAGGCAAAAAGTATGAAATTACTAGCAAACATATTATCTATCCATATGAAACACTACGCACTAGTAACCCTAGAAATGAAAACATAAACTCACAAACTAAGAGACCCACCAAAATATAGCAATTCATTAAGCCCGGGAAAGATGCAAGCTACCAATCACTCATACCTTATTGGTACACACTCTCGGCGGTATTGTGTTTTACCAAGATCCGGCCGCCTACGACCCTCGCTTTACTGGACCAAAATTTTGACAAGAATGGCCGTTTATAGTGTGAAGCAGAATCTCGAGAAAAATTGGGAACTAGGATCGCGGCCAATATTAGGATGTGTAACCGCTCTAACTAAAGGGATGGACAATATCCTTTGGAAAAATTGGTTGGGGGTTATGGTGGACATAAGGAAAATTAGAGTCTAAGGTTGTGGAGGTAATGGGGTGGGAGGTGCCGGAAAATTTGGGGTTAAGGTAATGGAGAGAATGGGGAAAATTTGGGAGGGAAGGAAAGGGTGCTTTGTTGACTTAGAGTAGAAGTCAAAAAGTATAAATATTCTTATAGCCATTTGGCAATGTTATAGCAATTTTATTACAATTTTATGAACGGTACAAAAAGTTATAGCAATTTTAGAAACTTTATGTATTTACTGTTTTATATTTATTTATTTTTTAAATCGGGTTTATAGTGTTCCCAACCCTTTTTTAAAATCGTGTTTATAGTGTTCCCGACCCTTTCTTTTTAAACATGATTTGTTGGCAGAAGGCTTACATCAAGCGGTTTCTGTAGATTTAGATCAGATATGGGATAAACACATTTATACTGGGCCACTAGCTAAATATTACAATTATAATCTAAGACCTCAATATCTAACATCCGAAAGATAGACAAAGGCACTAATCGATATTGCAATAGTAATCAAACACCAATGTGGCAATGCGATGAGAAGAGTACATGAAGGATAAGTGGCTTTCACTGTGCAGTTTTAGTATAGCCTCAATATAAATCGAGCTCTCGACTACCATCGATCATAGCCAAACACAGTGAAGAATCGAGTCTTGAATTGCAACTGACGGAGCTGAGTCTTGACTTGGAAGTTTGGAGCATACGCTGAGCAGACACCTACCCTTATAATACTACTTTTACACATAGAACAGCTAGAGAAATAGAATCTAACCTGGAATTAGTTTGTGTCAATACAAACATGTTTAAGTGAGCTCACTTGGTAGTAGCCTCACTTAGTTGCACTTGAGTCGCCTCTGTAAGTAATGGACGACTGGAAGACTGTATTTGAGTCGCCGAAACGAATATTGTACTGCTCAAAAAAATATATAGCGTACAATAAGGAAATATAATATGAGTAGCATTGTCGCTTAGTAACCATGACTTGTCAATAATCCAGCAATATCTGATCAGAAACATGATTTACTCTAACAATAGTATAACAATATTACAGAATGATCTATTGTTGACAGGAATAAATATAATACAAAAGGCAGTATAGTCCTACTAACACTCTGGCCTAGTCAACATCACTTCTTTAGAATCATTAAAATCAATCCATAGCTACTATAACACCCTCGAACCCCTCCACCCCTCGAACCTCTCCACCCCTTGAATCTCATCCACCCCTCGAACCCTTCCACCCCTCGAACCCCTCCACCCCTCGAACCTCTCCACCCTTCGAACCCCTCCACCCCTCGAACCCCTACACCCCTCGAACGAACCTCTCCACCCCTCGAACCCCTACACCCCTCAAACCCTTACACCCCTCGAACCCCTACGCCTCTCGAACCCCTCCCTTCCTCGAACTTCTCCACCCCTCGAACCCCTACACCCCTCGAACCCCCTTCACCCCTCGAACCCCTCCACTCCTCGAACCTCTCCACCCCTCGAACCCCTCCACCCCTCGAACCCCTCTAATCTCAAACCCCTCCACCCCTCGAACTCATCGACCCCTCAAACTCAACCACCCCTCGACCCCTCCAGCCCCCCGAGCTCTCGAACCCCTCGACCCCACCCCTCCAATCCCTCCATGCATCGAACCCTATCCACCTCTGAAGGCCTTCGACCCGTCGAACCCCTCCACCCCTCCAACCCCTCGAACCTCCCCCACCTCTCGAGGCCCTCGAACCTCATCCACCCCTGAAACACCCCCACCTCTCGGGGCCCTTGCCCCACGACCCCTCCACCCCTCCACTCCTCCACCCCTCCGACCCCTCGAACCTCCCCCACCTCTTGAGGCCCTCGAACCTCATCCACCCCTCGAACACCCCCACCTCTCGCGGCCCTCGACCCCTCGAACCCCACGACCACTCCACCCCTCGAACCTTCCCCACCTCTCGAGGCCCTCGAACCTCATCCACCCCTCGAACACCCCCACCTCTCGAGGCCCTCGACCCATCGAGCCCCACGACCCCTCTACCCCTCCAACCCCTCCATCCCTCCATCCCTCCAACCCTCCACCCCTCTAACCCTCCACCCCTCCACCCCTCCAACCTCATCCGCACCTTGAACACCCCCACCTCTTGAGGCCCTCGATCCCTCGATCCCTCGAACCCCTCGAACCCCTCCACCCCTCGAACCTCTCCACCCCCCAAACCTCATCCATCCCTCGAACCCCTCCACCCCTCGAGCCCCATTCGTGCCTCTTAATAGTGTTAATATTTTCCAAACCCATGTATATTGTAAAATTTAGCCCAACTGGGTGTAAATTTCAGCCCATTTTTTTGTAGACTTGGTGAAATGTGTTTGTGAAATTGGTCACTCAACCCGCCCAATACCTAAATACCTTTCCTCTCCCAAGCTCCCTCCACATTCCCCGCTCCCTCTACCAGCAAACTCTGTCCCCGCTCCCTTCGCCATCCCCGCAACCATTTGCCGACCCTGCTCCCTCCGCCGTCCCTGCTCCCTCCATCATCCTCGCTCAATTCCACCTCCGCCGAGCTCCGTCCTTTCCACCTTCCACCTTCCACCAACCTACCGTCAGCGAAGCTCCGTCCGCCTAGCTCCATCGGCCAAGCTCTGTCCGCCAACCACTATCCGCACTCCAAACACCTTTCTTCAAGAAACCATGGTCCAAATTAGGTAAGTGGATACACATTTGTGTTTGGTTTCCTAGGGTTTTTCTAAAATTTTTGTATGCTTTAGGTTTGATTTCATAAAAATGCCTAATTGTGATGAACATTGTTGTGCTTTCATTTTGGAATGCGTGAGTAATTGTGTACAAACCTGATTGTTTACTCTTAATATGTAAAAGAATGATTCTGGAAAATAACTTATTCTATAACCCCTGCAAATGTTTCACAAAAGGGTTATTGCTCGCTTGGATAATTTCAGGATTCTGTGTTCTGCAAGAGAGAAAAACATTTTTGTTTTTGCAGTAGAAAATTTAGATCCATTAGATAACAAAACATTTGTTCTGCAAAAGTTATTATCTCCACAATGTCTCTTTATTGAGTAGCTAAAGTATTTGAAGATGTCAGATTATTTTTTAACACCCTGTCCATGTAGTACTTACAAACTAATGTAGTTTTCTTGTCCATTGACAGTACTGTATCAGTCATTTGTAACCTTTTCCTTTCTAATTTTCCCTTAATACTCTGACCACCTACTTTTCTAAATTTCCGTAAGTATTCTGAACACCCGTTAATCATCTAGTTTGTGTTAACATTTTGCTGGCGCATTATGTACCATAACACATTTATTTAACTAGGTATGGCCCCCAAAAAGAGTCCTCCCAAGCAGAAGAACAACACCCAAAAATCTTGGGGAAAAGCCAGAGTAGGCGAGAAGGATGAGTGTCAGCACGGGTCTCAGATTGTCCCCACGAACAATCCAATTTTGACTGTAGAGCCGGACTGTCATGAAGCAATGGCTGTGTACAAGGAGTTCATTAGCAGGGGCCTCATACTAGAGATGGGGTTAAGAGTAGAAAATCCCTACAAGGATTACGTGAACGAGCACGGCTGGGCGGGCTACACCTCACAACTGCCTCGGGCAAACCAGACCATGGCATGTGAGTTCTTGTCGCTCATGAAGTACAAGAACTGTCCACATGTTGTCCTCCGTGGTCAGTTCGTTCAGCTTGCAGCGGATGTGATCAACAAGTACTACAAGATCCCACCGAAGCCGTCCAGTTTGTACGAAGCTGCCGAGAAAGCTGTTGAACAAGCTTCATGGGAAGACATCATAAGAGAAATCTGTGATGATAACAGTGAAGTTATCCAAAATCTGCCACAAGAATGGTCCAGGATAGAGAAGAAATACTTGACTAAAGACATGAACGTGTCGTACATTTTCATAGCTGCCCGGCTTCTCCCGATGAAAATGAATGGTGAGGTTCATCGGTCCGTATGTTGCTGCTCTACAAGATCAAGAAGAACATGAGAATCGATGTTGGGGCTACGATAATGGGGTACATCTGGGAATGTGTCAATGCCCATAATTGCATAGGCTTCTCCTCACTCATCACTACTATATGCGTGGAAGCAAGTTACAGATTCAAAGATGATGATGTCACAATGATGCCAAAGCTTCCCATAAACCCTCTAATATTCTCAAAGAAGAAAAACGTTGCTGAGTCATCTAGGGCTGCAACAAGTACTTCATCTAAGATGAACTTGGATGGGGACATGGCAACATTGCAACTGAAGGTGGATCACTTGGTACGATGGACATCGCAGGTTGGGAAGATCCTCACTGCCATGTGTGGCGAGAGGATCAAGGAATTGGGTCAAATCCCTACCTTAGATTCGCCAAAGTCCAACACTAGGACGAAGAGATCGCGCAGGAATTGACTACCTACATTGAGCTCACATCTTCATTTTATCAGGTTGTTTCTTTTGCTATGTTAATATGGAACTTTGATTGGTATATTTTTTTATTTGCAAAACATATATTGCTGCTGAAGTTGTTACTGTTTGATGTGATTTTGGAAATTGACATTTCTAGTCTGGTATCGTATTCATGTTTTTTTCTTAGAGGAAACGAGCAACTCAAAACAGGTAATGTGTGTGTGAAAAAGCTGCAGCGCACTGAACCAAAAGAGCTGCAGCGGGCATCAGCTACCATAGGAAAATGAAGGTGATTTTTTCCAAGGCTTTTTTTTAAACAGCGGCAGCGGGCAGCACCTACCATAGGAAAATGAAGCTAATTTTGCCTAAGGCTTTTTTTATAACAGCGTCAGCACGCTGCAGCTCACAGAGCTCCTTAAATTGGGGACCAATTGGAACATAGTTGGTACAAAACACAAAAAACTACAAAAATACACAAACTTTATCTCGAATCCAGTGATCGACACCCTCACTAGTCTTCAACCACCTTCCGCTTCTTGGATTGAACGTCTCGAATTTCTTGGTCATCTTCATCTATCCAATGCCATCTCTATGTTTCCTCCGTATTGCTCCCGCCTCAATCCCGTTGTTATTAAGTAAAGGGGAAATAGAGGGGAACTCTAACCTTTCACTTGTAACTTGAAAATCAATTTCATCACGGAAAGAGAATTTCTTACCTTGTAACACAACAGACCAACCTACAGTGCACGGGTCATTTATGTAGAAAACTTGTCTTGCTTGTTCGGCCAAAATAAACTGATCATTTTCATATGCTTCACGAGTCTGGTCAACAAGGGTAAATCCCATTATGTTATCAGTTCGAACTCCAGTTGTGTTATCAAACCACTAACACTTGAAAATTGGAATCTTGAATTCTCCATAGTCAAGCTCCCAAACTCATCAATAACACCATAAAACGACATCACAGCTAGGACTGGTTTATTGTCTTTCTTACTTGCTTGCCACATACTCTCCGACTCAATGTATACCCCACTATTTTTTGTTGTGCTCATTATATCTTGGTCCCTAGTAGCAAAACTGAAACCGTTCATGCCATATCCAGAATACCTCAAAACTGTGCAGTTAGGCTTCCTTGCAAATGCCCTAATTATTTGGTTGTAATCACCTACATTGCATCGATCATATAACCAATTCACAAATTTGTCATTGTGCTCCAACTGAACTTTATTAGGGGGTCACGTGGGATGAGACTCCGTGATTGAATTATGGTGCTCAGTCACATAAGCAGTAGTCTCCATACAATTCCTCAACACATACAAATGAACTAACATTATATTACTATTCAATGGAGTAAATAACATTCCCCTCGACCTCGGTTTTCCCACCTTCCTTCCAACATGTCGATTCAGGGGCACCCTAAAATTTCTATGTTCCTCCAAATAGCTAGAGAAAAATTCAATTACTTCTTCGGTAACATACCTCTCAACAATACTAGCATCCGGCCGACTCATACATTTCACGTATCCCTTGAAGACTTTCATGTGACGCTCGAAAGGATACATCCAACGCATACCAACTGGACCACATATCTTTACCTCCTGCACTAAATGAACAACCAAGCGAACCATTATATCAAAAAAAAGATGGAGGGAAATACATTTCCAACTTGCACAGCACAACAACAACCTTTTTTTGTAGGACATCCAAATGGTCCCGATCAACAGACTTCCAGCATATGGAAGCAAAAATTAAACAAAGTCTAGTGATTGAGTACCTTACGTCGGCCCCCATTACCCCACGAATAGCAATAGGTAACCGTTGTTGCATCAAGACATGACAATCATGAGATTTCAACCCGGTCATCCGACAATCCTTCGTAACTAACCGACTCACATTCGATGAATAACCAATTGGGACCTTCACTGATTTCAAACTATCACAAACTGCGATTCTCTCCTCCTTTGACAATGTACAAGGTGCACGGGGCAAGTAAGTCCGCTTACCCTTCACTTCTAGGGCGAGGTCATTTGTGATTCCCAAATCAACCAAGTCCAATTGGGCATTCAAACTATCTTTCGTCTTCCAAGAAATATTCAAGAGGGTGCCTATCAAACTTTCACAAACATTTTTCTCAATATGCATCACGTCTAGGCAATGCCTAACCTAAAGATGCTCCCAGTACGGTAGATAAAAAAATATTGACCTTTTCTTCCCTGGACCATCACAATGTATTATGTCCTTGCCTTTATACTTTCCCAACACCACTCTCAATTTCTTAACCTTATTGTGAATCTGCACACCAATTAGTGGTGTAGGGTATTTCCTTTGTTCTTTACCACCAACAAAATTGACTACATCATCCCGGTATTTATGGTTTCCTTGAAGCCATTTTCTATGGCCAAGATACACTGTCTTTCTTCCATGTCTTAGCTGTTTGAATTTTGTCTTCTCCTCACAAATAGGACACGCTTTGTGCCCCTTCACAACATAGCCCGAAAAATTTCCATAGGCTGGAAAATCATTGATCGTGCAAAAAAGCATGGCACGCAATTGAAACTCCACATTCATATGGGCATCAAATACCAACACCCCTTTTTCTTCCCACAATATCTTCAAATCACCGATCAATGGTCTCAAATACACATCAACCTCATTCCCAGGTTGTCTAGGACCTGAGATTAACAAAGGCATCATAACATATTTACGTTTCATGCACAAATAAGGGGAAAATTATATATAACCAACATCACGGGCCAAGAACTATGCTTCGATGACATATTACCAAATGGATTCATCCCATCAGTACACAATGCAAGGCGTAAATTTCTAACCTCTGAACCAAATGAAGGATATCGCTTGTCAAAATTTCTTCATTGTTCACCGTCTGCCGGATGTCTTATCTTGTCGTCACTTGGTCTTTCCCTCTCTCCATGCCATCGCAAGTTCTTTGCATCATTTGAATTTGTGAATAACCTCTTTAACCTAGGAATTAAAGGAAGATACCACATACACTTCAATTGGACCTTCTTCTTCTTCTTACCCAAACACCCATCATCATCATTTTTCACACCCTTATATCTTGAATGTTTGCACATGGGACATTGAACCACGTTTTTCAAATCACTGTCATACAACACACAATCATTTGGACATGCATGTATTTTCTTGTATTCCAAACCGAGTGGACACAATATTTTCTTGGCCTTGTAAAAGTTTTTTGGTATTCCATTCCCTCTCAGAAACTTATCCTTTAGAAGCTTTAGGAGTGAATTCACACTAGTATCACTCCAAGAACTTGTAGCTTTCAAATTGAAAACCTCCATAAAAAAAGAGATTATGGTATCCTTACTTTTACATCCCGGATACAATGGCTTCTCTTTTTTGTCGAGTAAAGTACTCAACATTTTAGGCTTCCCCGCAAAATCTCTTACAATGTCATCGAACATAGCATCAATGGTACATTTGTTTCTATCTACCTTGTCAAAACCACCGTTATGTCTTTGCTCAACCTCTCCATGAAATGTCTATACAATGTAACCTCCGTCAAATCCGTTCTTCAACAAGTGAGATCTAACAAGCCCACGATCATCAAACCGTTCATGACACAAGCATCTTTTGCATTGACAAAGTATCCTCTCCTCCCGACGAAAGGCATAATCAAGAAACGAATCAATAAATGCAATATGTTCACCACTCACTCTAGCTACACTTGGATAGCTAACCATTTTTTTCCTCCAGGCAAACATCGACTCCCGGTCCGTTGTATCTAAACAACACATAATAAACAATTACACAAATTTTCATTTTTCAAACATAATAAAAATAAACACAATCAATTTGCTACACAATACTAAAAGTGTCATGTATGTGTATATGTATGTGAATCGATCAACTAGCTTTGTTCTTGGGATACATATATATATACCATCTCCCAAAAAAAATACAACCATGTTTACATCCACACTCATTTACACTCTAACAACATGATACTAAACCGACATAAAGCATATAGAAACCATTAGTATATACTAATAAAATCCCTTCAAGCATGCATTTATGGTTATTATAACTACTAGCCATTTGATTGAAATTCCAATAAGTTAACGAAAACTTACATCCATGTGGCTTCATTGCTTTGAGTTATTGCTCACCATCCAAAAAAATCTTCCATCAATGAAGGGAGAAGGAAACTACAAGTTCAGAAATAATTTTAAAGGGGGTAGTTCGGAGCATTAAATGCTCAATTTAGCACTGGTTTTTGTCAATAGTACGTAAAACCGGTGCCATTTTCCCTATTAGCACCGGTTTTAACCAGTGCAAAATTAAGCAGTGCCATTTTCCCCACTTTTTTCCAAAATTGTTTTAGCACCGATTTCGGTCATTTTATAGCACCGGATTCTAAAACTGGTGCCAAATATCTACTTTTCACCGGTTTTCATCATTTTCTAGCACCGATTTTCAAACCGGTTCAAATTTAGCGCTGGATTCCAACATTTTTTAACACCGGTTTTTCAAACCGGTGCTAAAATTGCCAGCTCACCAGTTAGGCGGATTTTTAGCACCGGTTTGAATAATTTAAAAAGAGGTTTTTTATTTTCTTAGCACCAGTATTCATCAATTCTAGCACCGGTTTTCTCATCGGCATTATATTATCACCGGTTATAATAAATAAAACCGGTGCTAACATAATTATAACCGGTGCTAAAATAACACCTGTTTTAGAACCGGTGCTAACAAAAAAACTGTTGTTATTACATTATTTGCACCGGTTTTTTAAACTGATGCTAGAGGTGGGTCTCTGTGGTAGTGGCACCACTTACTACTATCTTGTTTTACCAACCAATCCCGAGGAGATGGATCTATACTCTCCAACTCCTCCTTTTACTCCCTCCACTTTCTCTCTTGTCTGGCAGCACCAAGCTGGCAAACCAGAGTCTTCATGAGCACATCCTTGAACCTCTCGCTATCAGCAGTAAGGAATTTGGACTGAAAATGATGCAAGCAAAATCAGTGATATCCAGCGGGCTCCATCCATTCCTCCATATGTTTTATTGTATTTATAATTCCATCGTACCGATCTGATATAATACAGATTGGCCTGCTATCACCACCAACCACGTATAGACGCAGTTTCCACATGAACCAGTTCCAACTCCCATTCGATTCTGTATCAAAAATTGCATAAGCGATGGGGAGTATGTAGTCGTTCGCGCCGTTCGTCATGACAACTAGCATTGTAGCCTTGTATGCACCTCTCAAATAAATGTCATCCACACTAATGACCGGCCTGCAGTGGTGAAAGGCTTCAATCGCCTGACCAAAGGCCCAAAAAACAAATTAAAATTTCCTACACCCGTGCCCGTGTATTCAGTCAGGTACGTCAGCCCAATCAACAGCGGTGCTCGGATTAGCCCTGACAAGCTCAGCCATAAATGTTGGCAGCTGTTCAAATGATTCGTCCCAAGTTCCGAATACCATGTCAATTACCCTCTGTCGAGCATACCACGCCTTCTTATAGGAAAGGGTGACATTGAACTCTGTCTTGACTTGAGCCTGTACATCTTTAACTGTGTATGAAGGGTTTACATCAATGTGGTGGCGAATTGAATGAGCAATCATCACCGATGTCAGGTTAATGTTACCCATAGATCGACCAGCACCAACACACGCATGCCTACTTGCCCATTTGGTGATCTCCCACATGCCATGCGAAGCCTTTTTGGTTGCTCTGGCAACCCAATGACAATTACCAGTTCCTTCAACAGTATCCTTGGATTTAGCATACCATGTACGTGACCTGCTCTCCACGACTATGTGTTCCCTGTTCATCATTACACTCCACCTAGAAATAGCTTTTACCAATTTTAGCTTCGTCTGGAATCGCATACCCAACTCCACTTCACCAGTCGCTTGAACATAACTAGAAACTCCAGCACCACAATAAGTTGGGTCATAGGTATCCTCATCAGGGCCCCAATAATCCCAATAGTAGGCATGTGTATCAGGATTCTCCAGAATGTGAAACGACATAGATACATTGTTTGTGCACACCACTTGTTCATCATCGTCCCCAGGATTCGAATCTGTTGATAAGGAATGATCATCGTCACTTCTTTCATCAAGTTAAGCTTCCTAACCATCGTCTTCGCTACCAACATGACGAACGACATGGTCAGCAATGTCACCCACATAATCATCATCGAAGACATTCGGCTAGTCATGGTCCATAACATAGATACCACCACTTGTGGACGGCTGAGCGCAATCCACGTGAACATACGCACTAGGTTGGCTGGACTCACCAATGTCATAACCTCGGCGATAAACAGGTGGTAGTAAACTAGGTAAAGTGGTAAATTTCTGCAGGTTGCTCAACAACGACATGAACGTGCTTGGCCATGCCCCGTCAATGGTGCTTGTTAACTTCTCCGTAATAATGTACAAATCCGCTGAGGACAATGACAATCGATCAACAGTGTTGAAGAAGTATGCGGTTAACTCATCATCTTCCACATTATAACACTGATAGTATATGGCCAAACCAATCAGTTCAGGACAGCGGTAATATATTTTCAAGATATACCCCTCACTTGCAATGCCAAGCCTTGTGACGATTAAATCAACTAACTCAGAGTGGTTTAACCTCCTTTCCGCTCCGGTATTGGAGGATCATAATACACACCCACAGTCAAATCAAACTTAATTTGACCCCCTTTGTACATATACACTGTCAAAACATCGTACAATTGCATAAAACAAATACATAACTTTTAATTCCTTTTCATTCGATATTCCTTTTCATTCTATCATCAAATATGTGCTCCATTCAGCCACACTAATAAAACTATTACTACAAACATAATACATTAAACAGTAAACAATTCACATAGTCACGCATCAGCATTAAATGCTATCATAGCACCAGACCAAACATAATCATTCAAACTACACACAATCATACAACACATTTATATTAACAAAATGATTTTGGGTTCTCCACAAATTATAGTGTAACACAAAATTTGACAACACATTTTCTAGGACAACTCACACATAATCGTTAGACACATTCGTAACATCATGTAAGGTTCAATTAGCTTCAGGAAAATTTAAAATTGACTGGGTGGGTGTCTGAGACTCAAGGACAAGGTGACCAAAGAGGTAGTCAGCGGCGGTCAACGGCGAAAAAATCTCCGCTCTTCCTCATTGGACGTGTTCGTCAACAAAAAATAGAAAATTTGAGAGCTAAGAAAATCAACCAACCTGGTTTGCGGCAGCGGCGAGGTTAACTGGACGAGAACCAGTGAGGACAATGCCGGAAGGAGGCGGAGAAGGACGCGGAATGGCGGAGAAGTCGGGAACGTGAATTCACAAATTGATCCCGAACGTGAACGGAGAGCGGGAAGGAGGCGGAGAAGGGCGTGGAATGGCAGAGAAGCAGCGGCAAAATGGCGGAATAGCGGTGAAGTCTTCGGGAAGGAAAGGGACAAGAAGATTTGAAAACGAGAATGGCGAAGTCTTCTGGGCATTTTAACATAGATTGGACTTCAACATAGCATAAATTCAGAAATCATAATGAAAAAAATATATAAATAACAGAGGACATATTAGGCAATAGCATCTTCAATAAAAGTTTAAAAAAATTCTGCAGGTGGAATAGCGCATTTGCCGAATGCATTCCCCACATTTGAAGCCTCTGTAAGCTAATGTAGCCACAGTTCTAGAAATGTTCCACCATTATGCCACCGAGATACGGTCCGCCACGGCGATGCTGGCCTTTTTTTGCGCTACTGTGGTTCTCTACTTTGTGTTGTGAATATTTGATTGTTTTGTAGGTAGGTGGATGGCTTGGTAGTAGAAAATTTTTGGCTCGTGTGTGCCTGATTTTGGTTTCTTGTTTTGCAGGTTTCATGTGGAACAACTTTTTGTTGGCTTATCATCACTATCAGAATATTCTTTTTGGCTAAACACTGCAAAGTGATTTCTCTGGTTCGAAGTAACCGTCATTTATAGGTCTAGTTTTCATTAGTGTGGAGCGTTTTTGTGCGTTTAATCTAATGATTCATATTGTGATTAGTTTTTTTTTGTGATTTTGAGTCGACATTACTAGAGAGTTGTACAGTATAGACCACTTATCTTCGACACGCTCTTCTTATCGTCACTTAAATCATTGATTTGAATTGTAATATTTAGTTAATATATTTTTGTACCTCTCTATTTTTTTATCATGTTGAAACATATATCTCACATCGGTTTCTTAAATACTAAATGACTTATATATAAGATCCCGGGTCACCTTCACTTAATGCCAATTAGTTTTAAGATTGAAGACCAAAATACCTTGAAATTTAACATTGTATTAGAGCCCAGATTAGGTTATTGGACCGATGTATGGATCCCCTTTAATTTGGCCCGATATGGGTCGTGGAGTGTTCCCACGTTGGCATGTGAGGGGACGTGTTGAAAGGTATATCCTACATCGGTTTTTAAAGACTAAATAACTTATATATAACGTATTGAGTCACCTCCACTTAGTGCCAATTAATTTTAAGATAGAAGCACAACATATCTTGAAATTTAATGTATCAAAACCTCCACTTTGGTGGAAGGGGAGTCATTGGCATCCCAGGCCTTTGAAATAATAGAGATACAATATTAGGTTGCTTACAAATTATGTCTTAATTATGGATGCTAAGGATGCATCCCAGGCCTTTTTAAGGCTAAGAAAAAACATGAAGGAAAATGATCAATTTTGGATAAGCATCACATCATTTCCACTCCAAAGTAAAGTCAAGAAACACACATAATACACCCACACGATCGCCCAAGTGGTTGGGTGCATGAACTAAGTTCTTTAGATCACGGGTTTGACTCTCGACAATGGCGGTGTGGGGGTTTTTCCAGTAAGAGGACTCCTTGTGCGCAACAAACACAATCGAGGGTCATGTGCTCGACTACGGGAGTGCTTTGATTTACCTCTCCGGTGAGGCCTGTGATGTCGGGTGGCCGGGGCGGCTAAGTGGGAGCCGATTAATCGCCTTTTGGAAAAAACACACATAATGATTTCCACTCCACCTGAATGGAAAGTCCAGTAAGCAGCCTTGCCTAGTATGGTAGGAAGTTTAGATAATAAAAGTCCAGAGGCATCTTGGTTGGGTCGAGAAACACCTAAAACATAATCCAAGTGAGGCTTAGCCCCTGGGATACACACAATACTTCGAACATGATGAGGATCCGAACAAAGATAGGGGTAAGATTGGTGAGGGTTTTCTCATAAAATCCCAACACATACTAAAAGAAATGAGAAAGGGGAAAAACCCACAACAATCAAGGCTTCCAATTAGAAAGCAAACATATCTTCCAGGACATCTAAAACCCTCTTTGTCACACTAGGTAGCATTACCTTATCCTAAAAGCTATCAATATTCTCATCAAATGGCAAATTGACGGCCACAAATATCTCAGATCGACATCGCATATAGAGATACTTCTCAGCCATTACCTAACAGAAATATATGGCCATATTGTTCCCCATTGTCCACACCATTCTCTAGTGCACGAAAGTACTGAAGGAAAAGAGCAATAAGAGACTAGAAGGTGTTAGAATAAAGTAAGTAGATGATTAGATAATATTTTATTCCATGTTGATGACTAGTACTAGAGTTATATTTAGACTAGTCTTCTTTGTACTCTTTATATATTCCTGATCATTAATCAGAATCATTATGGGAAATTACTTTATCATAGTATCAGAGCAAACCTGATTCTAAAACCCTCCTCTCTTTTTTGGCCGTAGCCTCTCCCTCCTCCTTGCTTCCGCCGCTGGCAAATTCTCCCCCCTCCTCCTTGCCAAAATTTTTATTTTTCTCCTCTCATCATGTCTAATGAGAAATTATCTTATAATACCTTGCTCCACATGATGACTATCAAATTTTCATCATCCAATAATTTTTTGTGGAAGCATCAAGCTAGTTATATTCTTCGACCTCAGAAGTTGTATGGTTTTCTTGATGATTCCAGACCCTGTCCGACTGTTCCTCCTCGCCCCCCGGCCGCCGCCTCTTCTGTCTCCTATGTTGGGGCCATTAGTTCCACTCCAAGTCGTGGCTCCGCCACCAAGACTGATCTCATGGAGGCTTACTTGAAGGCCCAGTCTAATTATGAGATTTGGGTTGATGAAGATCAATGTGTGTGCAGTCTTCTTTTTTCTTCTCTCACCCTATAGGCCTTGGAAGTTTTGCCTGACTATACCACTTCAAAGGAAATTTGGGACAATCTTAAGTCAATTTATCACGACAATAGTGCATCATCCATCCTTCGTCTCCGTGCTACTGCCCATGGTTACGTAAGACTAGTACAGTTAATGAACTCCATCCCCAGTTTAAATAAATTTTTGAGCGATGGTGGGTTCTCCTGTATCAAATGATGATCAACTTATTTAGTTTTTGACTGCTCTTGGAACTAAGTTTAAGGATTTTTCTGCACCTTTAATTAATTCCTCACCTACTCTGTTGTATGCCGATGTTTTATCTCGTGCCAAAAACCACGAAGCTATTCTGAAAATTTTACAGGACCATTCAGCCCTAGCCACTGGGCCTGCCGCCTTAACAGCAGGCATTTTTCCCTTGGCCAGCCACGCGTGGGATCACGCATCGGTGAGGGGTGGCGGCGCATCCGGTTCACGCGCCGTCAGGGGAGGCCATTTTAACGGACGGCAGGGTGAAAGGTCTAGCGGTCAATTCATGGCAGGGGCTGGTCATGGTCGGCCGTAATGTACTTGGTGTGGTCATCCCGGTCACTATGCTGTGACTTGTTACAAGATGCTTGCTCAGACTGGTTCTCAGGGTCCAGCTAATCGTACAGACTCCACTCATCTAGTTGAGTGTTTTCAGTCATCACTACAGTTAGAGCGTACTGCACGATCCTCTGATTGGTATGTTGACTCTGGTGCCACCACTCATATGGCATCCTCTGCCTCAGGCTTGGAGTTTGTCTCTCCATATTCTTGTAATTCTCATGTTTCTATTGGTAATGGAGCTTCTATTCGAATCTCTCATGTTAGTGATGCTAAACTTTCTGATGATTTATACTTGTATGATGTTCTGGTTGTTACCAATATTACTAAGAATCTGCTGTCTATTAGTAAACTGACCAGAGATTTAAACGCTTTTGTCACTTTTGATGATTGGAACTTTTTCATTCAAAATAAAGTTTCCAAGGTGGTCGTAGGCAGGGGCCACAGTGATGGTGGTCTTTATATTTTGGATACAGGTGATTTAGCATTTTTCTCGCATTTGCAGCAGAATAAAGGACGGGCATCTTATGAATTATGGCATGCTCGCTTGGGTCATTCTTTGGCATCACTAATTTCTAGTTTGCAGACGTTTGGTTTAGTTTCTTTGTCTTCCTTGTTGCCTAAACCTGTTGCCTGCGCCCCCTGTGTTATGGCAAAAGGTCAATGGTTGGCGTTTGTTGAAAACCATAAGCGTGCTACACATGTAATGGATTTGATTCATTCTGACTTATGGGGACCTTCCCCTATTTTATCGACACGTGATTTTTCATACTATGCTTTATTTTTTGATGACTATTCTCGTTTCACCTAGCTTTATCCACTTCGTCGCAAGTCAGATTTCTTTGATGCTTACTTACAATTTGAGGCTTTTATGGAGAATCAGTTTTCATAAAAAATTAAGGTGTTTCAAAGTGATGGTGGTACTGAATTCCTGAACACTCGCGTACGGGGTCATTTTGCCACTAAGGGCATTCATCATCAGATCTCGTGTCCTTACACTCCGGAACATAATGGTCGTGCGGAGCGCAAACATCAGCATATTGTTGAGATGGGTCTTACTATGCTTTTTCATTCGCATCTGCATGTTTCTTACTTGGATGATGCATTTGTTGCAGCTGCATATACAATCAATCGACTGCCTACTCTGGTTTGCATGGTTCTTCACCTTATGATCTTCTTTATGGTCGTGCTCCTTGCTACTCAAATTTTCATCCCTTTGGGTGCCAGGTTTTTCCATTTTTTCGATCGTATACTGATCACAAGTTATCTCCTCGCAGCATTCCATGTGTTTTTCTTAGCTACAGTTCCCATTACAAAGGTTTCTGGTGTCTTGATGCTTCTACAGGCAGAGTCTACATCACTCGTCATGCTCATTTTAATGAGACATACTTCCCATTTGCTCCTTCTACGTCTTCGGGATCTTCCGCATCCACCCTTGATGTCTCTGTTTTTCTTGATCCTGATGGCGACCATGTTATCTATATACCAGTTTCAACTTCGTCTCACGCTCCATCATGCACCATGTGCTCGCTAGATCCGGAACCAGCTTCTCTGCCACCGAAACTAGCTTCTCCGCCGCCGGTTCCGCCTTTTCCACCACCGGTCACGGTCCTGCAGCCAGCCTCGGCCGTGTCTCCTCCGGCCTTGTTCGTAGCTTACAGCTTGGACAGCTCTTTCGAGTCTTCTCTAGCATCGTCCGCTAGTTCTCCTCCTCAGGCCTCGCTGCCTCCACCTCGTCCTCATCCGATTGCCACTCGGTCAGCCACTGGTGCCATTTAGTGATGGGATTATTCGGACATTATTGCACATGAGCTTACTGGCTGCACTGCTATCTCAGACAGAACCCACAGATTATTGCTCGGCTCTTCGGGATCCAGCCTGGGTTTCAGCTATGGACGATAAGATGACTGCTCTTCATAGCCAGCACACTTGGGACTTGGTGCCTCGGCCTTTGGATGTCAACATTGTTGGCTCCAAATGAGTCTATCGGCTCAAGTATCGTCTGGATGGTACGATTGATCGTCATAAAGCCAGACTTGTGGTGCACGGTTTTTCACAGATTCCAGGTTTTGAATTTCACCATACTTTCAGTCATGTGGTCAAAGCCTCCACTGTTTGGACGGTTTTTACTATTGCCACCATGAGTTCTTGGAAACTTCATCAGCTGGATGTCAAGAACGTCTTTCTTAATGGTGTTCTGGATGCTCCGGTCTACATGAAGCAGCTAGTTGGTTATCAAGATTCTTCTTATCTGGACTATGTTTGTCGTCTGTGGAAGGTTATTTACGGTCTTAAGCAGGCTCCTCGAGCTTGGTTTCAGTGGTTTAGCAGCTATCTTACCAAGCTTGGTTTTCGGTGCAGCTCGGCTGACACTTCTTTATTCATTCTAGCGCAGGGGTCCTCCTTGCTATACCTTCTTGTGTATGTGGACGACATCATTCTTACTGGGAATGACTCGGCTCTTCTTCATCAGTTCATTGCTCGGACGCACAAGGAGTTTGCAATCAAAAATCTTGGTTCTCTTAATTACTTTCTTGGTCTTGAGGTTTCTCCTACTTTCTACGGGTTGCTTCTCGGCTATGCGAAGTGTGCTCGAGACATTCTGACTCAAGCTAGTATGTTCGATGATGCGCCAGTTTCTACACCATTTGTTGTCGGTTCTCAGCTGCATAGTTCCACTAGTCCATCGTTCAGGGATCCTACTCTTTATCGCTCTCTTGTCGGGGTGCTTCAGTATCTCACCATTACTCGTTCGGATTTGGCCTCTTCTGTCAACACAGTGAGTCAGTATCTTCAGGATCCTAAAGATGATCATTTTGCTACAGTTATATGGATTTTGCGTTATGTTCGTGGTACTCTTCATTTTGGTTTGATTTTTCATCCCGCGAGCACTCCGGATGTGTTAGGCTATTCTGATGCTGACAGGGCTTGTTGTCTGGAGACTCGACGTTCCACTTATGGATATGCGATCTATCTGGGTGGGAATCTTATTTCTTGGAGTGCCAAGAAACAACCCACTGTTTCTCATTCCAGTATGGAGTCTAAGTATCGTGCTCTTGCCAACACTGCTTTGGAGGTTGTTCGGCTCACTCATTTGCTTCATGATTTTTGGGTTCCACTTTCTGTTTGTTGTTGTTGTTATGTGACAACAGTAGTGCTATCTTCTTGGCTCAGAATCCGGTGGCGCACAAGTGGGCCAAGCATATCGTTATTGATTATCATTTTGTTCGTGAGATGGTGACCTCTAGCAAGCTACGTGTTGATCATGTTCCTACTTCTCTTCATATTAATGACATCTTCACCAAGAGACTCTCTCATCCATTGTTCGAGTTCTTCAGATCCAAGCTTTGCGTCGGTGAGCATCCGACGCTTGGCTTGAGGGTGGGGATGTTAGAATAAAGCAAGTAGATGATTAGATAATATTTTATTCCATGTTGATGACTAGTACTAGAGTGTTGGGTATTCCTCCCTAATTCTAGAATTTTGCTTTGGTAAAATTGGAAGAAGATTCTAGTATGATGGGGGATGTATCTAGACCATGAAGCATATTCTAGAAATGCCTCCTAGAAGCCTCCAAGCATTAATTGTGGTAGTTGGAGAGATGGAGAAGAGAATTCTAGAGCTTGAGTGCTCATCTATAAATAGGGTACTCTTGGAGAGGACTTTAATCATCCAACCAAAAACCATTCCTTTCCTTCTAGATATCCTCCAAGAGAGAGTAGTAGGGAGAAGTCTTCATCCTCTCTAGTTGATAGATATCCACCATAGTGTGAGAAAACCTTTGTAATCCATCCACATTTTGGGTGAGACATTGTAACCCCACTTTAATCATATAGTGGAAGAGTTGGACTACCTAGTCCCGCGGTCTTTCCCGTTTTAGGTTTTTCGCGTAACCAAATTTGGTGTCTTTCTTATTTTTCATTCATCATCCTAATCACACAAAGAGGGAAACTATATTTATCCCCAACAGTGGTATCAGAGCAAGGTTGATCGGTGTCATATTCTTGTGTGATTCAAGATGGAGGCGGGAGATATGTTCAAACTCACGGTGGAAAATTACGCATAGTGGAAGCCCATGATGGAGGACCACTTATATTGCAAAGATTTGTATGAACCAATCATGGAAGAGACCAAGCCGGAGGAAAAGGATGACAAAGAGTGGGGGATCCTAAATAGGAAGGCGGTCGCCATGATCCGTAAGTACATAGATCGAAGTTTATTTGAGCATGTTTCTACATATACCAATGTCTTTGAGTTATGGACAAAACTTGAGTCTATGATTCAAAAGAAGACACCACGTAATAAAGCCCACCTAGTGAGGCGGTTGGTGAAATTGGACTACAAGGATGGCCAAAATATGATCGAGCACTTGAATAGCTTCAAGGGGCTTGTAAACCAATTGGCAAAGACCGAGATGAAGATCGATGATAAGTTGCAAGCTTTGTTGCTCCTAAGCTCACTACCTGAAAGTTGGGACACTTTGGTGGTCACGCTTAGCAACTCGGATCCAACAGGAAAGCTTACTATGAATGATGTAGCCGATAGCTTGATAAATGAAGAAGCACGGAGAAGAGAACGTGGCACAACAACCTATGCGGAGGTAAACGTGATCGAGAATCGTGGAAGAAATGAGTCGCGTGGAAGATTTAGAAATGGTGGACGTGAAAGATCACGAGGCCGGTCAAAGTCTCGTTCCCGAGTTACTTGCTACTATTGTGGCAAAGCAGGTCACAAGAAAGATGAATGTCGCAATCTCAAGAGAGACCATAAGAATGGCACGGTCAAACCTGATCAAGTCAATCCAAAAAAGAAGGAAGAAGAAAGAACTACGGAGGTGGCATTTGTGGAGCATGGTGATATCTTTGTCATTGACGATTATGTCAATCTCGCCTACGATGAAAATTTATGGATCGGTGATTCCGGTACTTCCTTCCATATTACCCCACATGAAGGGCTCTACTCGTCCTACCAGCGTGGAGATTTCAGCATTGTGAAGATGGGAAATCAAGTCACAAGCAAGATTGTCGGAAAAGGCGACATCATCTTGAAGACAAACACGGGATACAAGCTCGAGTTGAAGGATGTGCGACATGTCCCAGAAATGCTGCTCAACCTTGTCTCGGCAGGGAAGCTTGATGATGCTGGAATGATAAGCCACTTTGGAGATGGAAAATGGAAGATCACTCAAGGCAATATGGTGATTGGTCGAGGAAAGAAGGATGGATCCTTATATGTCATGCAAGGACAAATCTGTAAGGGAGAGGCTAATGTTGCGCATGAAACCTCGAACATGGAGTTGTGGCATAAGAGGCTTGGCCACATGAGCGAGAAGGGACTTCAAATCCTCGCACGGAAACATATCCTCCCTGACATAAAAGGTACAACACTTGACCCTTGCACTGATTGTTTAGCCGGCAAACAACATAGAGTTTCTTTCCTCAAGCTTGCTTACCCCCATAGAAGAGAGAATATTCTTGACTTAGTGCATACTGATGTTTGCTCAATGACCGAAAGATCCCTTGGAGGTGCACAATATTTTGTAAGTTTTATTGATGACCATTCTCGAAAGGTTTAGGTGTCTTTGTTGAAAACTAAAGACCAGGAACTTGAGGCATTCAGGGAGTTCCATGCAAGGGTGGAACGTGAGACAGGCCAAAATTTGAAGTCTGTTAGAGCTGACAATGGTGGAGAATATCGCGGCCCATTTGAAGAGTATTGCAAGTTGTACGGGATCCGACTTGAGAAGACACAACCGAAGACACCTCAGTTGAATGGAGCTGCAGAGATGATGAACCGCACCATTGAAGAGCGAGTTAGATGCATGTTATCTCATGCAAACCTCCCTAAAGGTTTCTGGGGAGAAGCTGTGAAGACTGGTGTTGATATCATCAACTTGACCCCTTCAGTTCCCTTGGATGGAGACATACCGGAGGAAGTTTGGTCAGGGAGAAAGGCTTTATATGACCATCTAAAGGTATTTGGATGTCAAGCATTTGTTCACATTCCCAAGGATGAGCGGGCCAAGCTAGATTCAAAAACAAGAGAGTGTATCTATCTTGGCTCACCCAAGGATGAGTTCGGTTATCGGCTGTGGGATCCAGCCCAAAAAAGGATCGTGAGAAGCCACGATGTCATGTTCTTTGAGGACCAAACCATTAGTAATTACAAGGAATCGCGAGAAGCTCAAACGAGGCGGACCAGAGAGCCTTTGGAGTCCTTGCCATCTCCCATGGTGCAAGATAATGCAAGAAGAGAATCAGTGGAGGATGTTCACGATGAAGAAGTTGAAAACCGTGATCCCAGAGAAGATACGGAGCAATCTCAAACAAGTGGCGAAGAAATGGAGGAAGCAAATGACCCAGCAGTACCCATGCTTCGGCGTTTAACTAGAGAGAGATAGCCTTCGACCAGATATTCACCAGATGAGTATGTGACACTCACTGATGAGGGGGAGGCTCAACACTATGGTGAAGCTATGGAAAATGATCATAAAGATGATTCGGAAAAGGCTATGCAAGAAGAGATGAAGTCCTTGAACGAGATTCATACATATGATCTCGTAGAGCTACCAAAAGGGAAACGAGCTCTAAAATGCAAATGGGTGTTTAAGCTCAAGACCGAAGAAAACAATCTCAAACCCAGGTATAAGGCTCGAATCGTTGTTGAAGGTTGCAACCAGAAGAAAGGTATAGATTTTGATGAGATTTTCTCTCCCGTGGTAAAGATGTCATCAATCCGATTTGTGTTGGGTCTCGCTTCTAGCTTGGATTTGGAGGTTGAGAAACTCGATGTTAAGACAGCTTTCTTACATGGAGACCTTGATGAGGAGATTTACATGGAGCAATCCGAAGGTTTCAAAGAGCCGGGAAAAAAGCATTTAGTGTGCCGTCTCAAAAGAAGTCTCTATGGTTTGAAGCAAGCACCCCGTCAATGGTATAAGAAGTTTGAATCCTTCATGAATCATCATGGATTCAAGAAGACACACACCGATCATTGTGTCTTCATGAAGAGGTACGATCGAGATGTCTTTCTCATACTCATGCTTTATGTTGATGATATGCTGATTGTAGGGCAGGATAAAAGGAAAATAGCTGCTCTTAAGAAAGCATTGAAAGATTTGGGGCCAGCGAAGCAGATTCTTGGGATGCGGATCACGCGGGATCGATCTGAAAAGCTACTTTGGCTATCTCAAGAGAGATATATTGAGAAGATTCTTGAGAGATTTAATATGCATCAAGCCAAACCTGTTAGTGTACCATTTGCCGGACATTTCAAGTTCGATAAGAAGAAAAATCCAAGAAGGGATGAAGAAATGAGAGGTGTTCCATATTCTTCAGCTGTTGGTAGCCTCATGTACGCCATGATATGTACCCGGCCGGATATTGTGCATGCAGTTGGAGTTGTGAGCAGACACTTGTCAAATCCTGGAAAGGAGCATTGGGCTGCTGTGAAATGGATACTTCGGTATCTCAGAGGAACAACCAAAAGGTGTTTGCGCTTTGAAACAACCAAACCTGTGTTGGAGGGATACAGAGATGCTGATATGGCCGGAGACTTGGAATCTCAAAAATCAACGTCGGGATATCTGACTACTTTTGCAGGGGGGGCTGTATCTTGGCAGTCAAAACTTCAAAAATGTGTTGCCCTTTCTACGACGGAGGCAGAGTATATTGCTGCCACCGAGGCTTGTAAGGAGATGCTGTGGATGAATAATTTTCTACTTGAATTGGGGCTAAAGCAAGAGAAGTACGTCCTCTATTGTGACAATCAGAGTGCCATCCACTTAGCCAAGAATTCAGCCTACCACTCCCGAACGAAACATATTGATGTTCGCTATCATTGGATTCGAGAAGTATTGGAAGAAAAGTGACTACAATTTGAAAAAGTTCACACCAATGATAATTGGTCCGATATGATGACTAAAGCACTACCAAGTAAGAAATTCGATGATTGCTGCAAAGGCGCTGGTGTGGAAATCCCTTCCAATTAGGTCGGAAGGGGGAGATTTGTTGGGTATTCCTCCCTAATTCTAGAATTTTCTTTTGGTAAAATTGGAAGAAGATTCTGGTATGATGGGGGATGTATCTAGACCATGAAGCATATTCTAGAAATACCTCCTACAAGCCTCCAAGCATTAATTGTGGTAGTTGGAGAGATGAAGAAGAGAATTCTAGAGCTTGAGTGCTCATCTATAAATAGGGTACTCTTGGAGAGGACTTTAATCATCCAACCAAAAACCATTTCCTTTCCTTCTAGATATCCTCCAAGAGAGAGTAGTAGGGAGAAGTCTCCATCCTCTCTAGTTGATAGATATCCACCATAGTGTGAGAAAACCTTTGTAATTCATCCACATTTTGGGTGAGACATTGTAACCCTACTTTAATCATATAGTGGAAGAGTTGGACTATCTAGTCCCGCAGTTTTTCCCATTTTGGGTTTTCCGCGTAATCAAATTTGGTGTCTTGCTTATTTTTCATTCATCATCCTAATCACACAAAGAGGGAAACTATATTTTTCCCCAACATAGAGTTATATTTAGACTAGTCTTCTTTGTACTCTTTATATATTCCTGATCATTAAACAGAATCATTACAAAAAATTACTTTATCTGAAGAGATCCGTGGAGTGAAAAACGGGCGGAGCATGATCTAAGGTTTTGACAGTTGTGAATGAAAGAATAAAGTGTAAACGAAAGACTATAAGAGTTGGGTAATGAAGATGCAAGGGGAGATAGCGGTAATATATTAAAAAAAACATTGGAAAGAGTGATTATAACTACCACTGGGAAGACGCAAACTTTATCCACTCGCCCACAATATCTGGAAAAAAATGAAGCACGTGGCAGCAAGCAACAACGCTTGTAATAACCCTCGTTTATATTTTCAATTTTCGAATTCCATTTGCAGTTCCCTCACAATAGGGCAGATGAAGGAGCCGAATGGATTCATCATATTTTGGTGTGTCGCGGCCACAGGAATACTTTAAGCGACATGGTTTCGGGCAAAAATCTAAACCCTACGTCTCCTTTGTAATAGCAATACGGTCTTGGGTTTGGAGGACTTTATAAGGTATAGGATGACAGGAAAAGTGGTCAAAACCAAAATCCCTTATTTTCTTGAAACTATGAGGAAACAAAGTAGCAAATATTTCAGCAGAAATAATAAAGCACCAAGAAGACAAGACACGATGATTTACGTGGAAAACCCCTCCAATGCGAAGGGTAAAAACCACGGGGTCAATAGACCCACCTCTAATTCTTCATTTCCCATCTTCAATACCCCGAAATCACCGGCAGTATAAGACGAAAACAATTGTCTCCTCGAGGTGACATGAACAACAGCTCCACTATCAACAACCCAACTGGACTCTTGCTGAACAAGGTTGATAACATGCTCATCACAAGCAACAAGAAGATCACCAATCGCAGGAACGGTACACACAACATTGACCCCATCATTTGATTCACCACCACCACCTTTCTTCTCATTCTTCCACTTGAAGCAATTCTTCCTGATATGCCCAAGCTTACCACAATGGTTACAAGTGACATTCTTGTAGCGTGATCTCGACTTACTTCTGATCTTCTCTCGCTCTTTCCCCTGAACCTTGCTCTTGCTTCTACCCCTCTCTTCAACATACATAATCTCAGAGCGCGACGATGAAGCTTGAGATCTCCTCCTCATCTCTTCATTCAAAATGCCACTCTTAATGTAGTCAAAGGTAACATTACCTCCAGGAGCAGAATTAGCCAAGGATACCTTCAAAGTATCCCAGGAATCAGGTAGAGTATTAAGCAGAAACAAAGCTCGCACCTCATCTTCGAATTTGATCCCTAGACCATCCAACTGATCAAAGATTCCCTGAAAATCATTCACATGATCAGAAACAGAAGTGCCCTCCTTATACTTCAAGTTGCACATTTGGTTCAACATGTACAACTTATTATTGCCAGTCTTGGAAGCATACAAGGTCTCCAACTTCTCCCACAAAGTTTTAGCATGTGACTCATTAGCAATATGGTTAAGAACATTATCTTCAACCCATTGCCTAATATAACCACAAAACTGAAGATGCTCAAACTCCCACTCTTCATCACTATACGCCTCGGACTTAGTTTTACCAAAGACGGGTAAATGCATCTTCTTAACAAACAAAAGATCTTTCATCTTTCCTTTCCATTTGTGGTAGTTGGTGCCATTCAAACAAATCATCTTGCCCACATTTGTATCCATCTTTCAAACAAAAAAAACCACACCAAATCCAAGAAAAACAAGGAACACGAAATCAAGGCTCTGATACCAATTTGATGGGAAAAGTGGTCAAAATCAAAATCCCTTATTTGCTTGAAACTATGAGGAAACAAAGTAGCAAATATTTCAGCGGAAATAATAAAGCACCAAGAAGACAAGACACGATGATTTACGTGGAAAACCCCTCCAATGCGAAGGGTAAAAAAACCACGGGGTCAATAGACCCACCTCTAATTCTTCATTAACAACCAAAGAGTGTTACAAAAATCCCCTACAACCAGCCACAACAAGCTCAAGTTGCTCCCAACAAGAATAGGATCTCATAACCACTACAAGAATGAAGAATTAAACAAGAAGAGAATAGAAGTCACCAAATCTGCCCTGAAACTTCAGAACAACGAACGGCCTACTTCCAGAACTCCAAAACAGATCTCCACCGTTCAGAACTTAGCGCAACGATCCAGGAATCTCCTGCCAAAATCTCAGCCAAAGTTAACGGTCGGATTTAGAGAACGAGTGGATCTACCGACGCTGCGACATGAAGCTCGAAAATCTCCTTTTCTTCTCTCTTTAGTTTCTTGGTTCACTTCTCTTCACACACAACTAAAATGAGCAGCCATACCCCTTAGGAAATACCCTAGCATGGTACGCTAAATTACCGGAATGCCCCTCTTTAAGTTTGGGCCAACTTCCACAATTTCTTGGGCTACAATTTCCACACATGGAGGAAATAACCCAACAAAACTCCCCCTTTCCGACTATGTGGAGGAAATTGCCAAACCGGCAACATCTTTGCAAAATTCAAACTTGCCTCTTGATAAGACCTTAGTCAACATGTCTGAAGCATTGTCATCCGTGTGAACCTTTTCAAGTGCAAACACCTTAGACTCCAAAGCATCTCGTATCCAATGATACCGAATGTCAATATGTTTTGCCCTATCATGAGATGAAGGGTTCTTGCTAAGATCAATCGCACACTGACTGTCACATAACAAGGCAAACCTCTCTTGCTTAAAATGGAGTTCACGAAGAAATCTCTTCATCCACACAAGCTCTTTGCCAGCTTCACAGGCTGCAATATACTCAGATTCCATGGTAGACAAAGAAATACACTTCTGCAATCTTGATTGCCAACTCACAGCTCCCCCCGCAAAAGTAGTCAAATAACCAGAAGTAGACTTACGAGAACCATCACCCGCCAAATCAGAATCACAGTAGCACAGAAGAATAGGCTCCCTGCTTCCAAAGCAGAGCGACAAATCTGTAGTTCCACGGAGGTATCTCAAAATCCATTTCACAGCATGCCAATGCACCATCCTGGGATTAGAGAGATAACGACTGACCACACTTACTGCATGAGCTAAATATGGCCTTGTACACACCATAGCGTACATCAAGCTACCAACAACATAGGCATAGGGAATATTCTTCATATCATCATTCCCTTTAACATCATCAGAAGACTTAGTATCAAATTTAAAGTGAGAAGCCAATGGTGTACTTACCGGTTTAGCACCATCCATTCGAAATCTTCGAAGCACCTTCTCAACATACTTCTTCTGAGATAACCACAGCTTCCTACCTGCTCGATCACGAGTAATCTCCATGCCAAGTATTTGCCTCGCTGGACCCAAATCCTTCATCGCGAAATACTTGCTCAACTCTTGCTTCAAACTGTTGATCCTGGAAGCATTCTGACCAACAATAAGCATATCATCCACATAGAGCAATAAAATGATGAAATCATCCTCCGAGAATTTTTGCACAAAAACACAATGGTCAGAATTAGTCTTCTTGTAGCCAAAATTCTTCACCACAGACTCAAACTTCTTATACCACTGTCGAGGCGCTTGCTTCAAGCCATACAAACTCTTCCTCAGCCTGCACACAAAATTCTCCTTGCCTTGCTCCTTAAAGCCTTCAGGCTGCTCCATGTAAATTTCCTCATTCAAGTCACCATGAAGAAATGCAGTCTTCACATCCATCTGCTCAATCTCTAAGTCAAGACTTGCAACTAACCCCAACACAACTCTGATGGAAGTCATCTTCACAACTGGAGAGAAAATCTCATTAAAATCCACCCCTTTCTTCTGAGCGAAGCCCTTAACAACCAACCGAGCCTTATATCGTGGAAACATAGACTTCTCATCATGCTTCAATCTATAAACCCACCGATTCTTCAAAGCTCGTTTGCCCTTAGGCAACTCAACAACATCATATGTATGGTTCTCCATGAGAGACTTCATCTCATCATTCATGGCTTCAATCCACTTGGATTTATCATTACTCTCCACAGCTTCTTCATAGCACTCAGGTTCTCCCCCATCGGTCAAGAGAACATACTCATTTGGAGATAAACGACATGAAGGTCTTCTTTCTCGCGTAGACTTCCTAAGCTCAACTGTAGGCTCTACAGAGACCTCTTCCTCAACATTTTCACCATCATTCAAGTGAGAATCATCTCCACCATCCTGTTCATCTCCAGGATTATCATCAGGGACATCATGAACCACCTGTTCTACTGCACGATCCACTGGCACTGGATCAACATCAGTCAACTGCTCAGAGCTCTCAGAACTTGCCTTATCAGCTTTTCCAATATCTTCAATAGTCTGGTCTTCAAAGAATACCACATCCCGACTCCTGACTGGCTTCTTCTCAACTGGATCATAAAGCCTGTAGCCAAAGTCATCAAGTCCATAACCAATAAAGATACACTGTCTCGCCTTCACATCCAACTTGGACCTTTCATCTTTTGGAATGTGAACAGAAGCCTTACAGCCAAAAACACGAAGATGGTTATAGGAAACATCCCTACCAAACCATACTCTGTCAGGAACATCAGCATCCAAAGCAACAGCAGGAGACAGATTAATCACATAAGTAGTTGTACTCAAGGCCTCAGCCCAAAAGGAATTAGGCAACTTCGCCTCTGAAAGCAAACATCTAACTCTCTCAACCAAGGTTCTATTCATCCTCTCTGCCAAACCATTCAACTGAGGAGTCTTGGGAGGAGTTTTCTGATGACAAATACCATGACTCTTACAATAAGAATCAAATGGACCACAATACTCACCACCGTTGTCAGAACGAATGGCTTTCAACTTCTTGCCAGTCTGCCTCTCCACTAATGCATGAAACTCCTTGAATTTCTCAAGCACCTGGTCGTTAGACTTCAACGTGTAGACCCAAAGCTTCCTGGAACAATCATCAATAAAGGTCACAAAATAAAGTGCACCACCATGAGATCGTACCTTGAAAGGGCCACAAACATCAGAATGTACAAGCTCCAACAACTCTGACTTCCTTGAAGGCGGATGACTCTTGAATGATACCCTGTTTTGTTTCCCAGCCAAACAATGATCACAACTTTTCAGCTTCACACCTTTGATGCCTGAAAGTAGATTCTTCTTGGCCAAACAGTCAATTCCCTTCTCGCTCATATGGCTAATCCTGCGATGCCATAACTCTTGCAAGTCATCATTTCCAACCACATTGATCGGAATACTACAAACTGAAGCCTCCATGATATACAAGTTGTTGTACTTCTTTGCTCGAGCCAAAATCAATGAACCCTTAGTGAGCTTCCAATTGCCATTACCCATGGAATTGAAGCAACCATCATCATCAAGACAACCAACTGACATGAGATTGTAGGAAATCTCTGGTGCATGCCTCACATCATGAAGTACCAACTCCGATCCAACCTTGCTTTGCAAACAGACAGTACCAATGCCAACCACACTGATGAAATTGTCATTTCCCATCTTCAATACCCCGAAATCACCGGCAGTATAAGACGAAAACAATTGTCTCCTCGAGGTGACATGAACAACAGCTCCACTATCAACAACCCAACTGGACTCTTGCTGAACAAGGTTGATAACATGCTCATCACAAGCAACAAGAAGATCACCAATCGCAGGAACGGTACACACAACATTGACCCCATCATTTGATTCACCACCACCACCTTTCTTCTCATTCTTCCACTTGAAGCAATTCTTCCTGATATGCCCAAGCTTACCACAATGGTTACAAGTGACATTCTTGTAGCGTGATCTCGACTTACTTCTGATCTTCTCTCGCTCTTTCCCCTGAACCTTGCTCTTGCTTCTACCCCTCTCTTCAACATACATAATCTCAGAGCGCGACGATGAAGCTTGAGATCTCCTCCTCATCTCTTCATTCAAAATGCCACTCTTAATGTAGTCAAAGGTAACATTACCTCCAGGAGCAGAATTAGCCAAGGATACCTTCAAAGTATCCCAGGAATCAGGTAGAGTATTAAGCAGAAACAAAGCTCGCACCTCATCTTCGAATTTGATCCCTAGACCATCCAACTGATCAAAGATTCCCTGAAAATCATTCACATGATCAGAAACAGAAGTGCCCTCCTTATACTTCAAGTTGCACATTTGGTTCAACATGTACAACTTATTATTGCCAGTCTTGGAAGCATACAAGGTCTCCAACTTCTCCCACAAAGTTTTAGCATGTGACTCATTAGCAATATGGTTAAGAACATTATCTTCAACCCATTGCCTAATATAACCACAAAACTGAAGATGCTCAAACTCCCACTCTTCATCACTATACGCCTCGGACTTAGTTTTACCAAAGACGGGTAAATGCATCTTCTTAACAAACAAAAGATCTTTCATCTTTCCTTTCCATTTGTGGTAGTTGGTGCCATTCAAACAAATCATCTTGCCCACATTTGTATCCATCTTTCAAACAAAAAAAACCACACCAAATCCAAGAAAAACAAGGAACACGAAATCAAGGCTCTGATACCAATTTGACGGGAAAAGTGGTCAAAATCAAAATCCCTTATTTGCTTGAAACTATGAGGAAACAAAGTAGCAAATATTTCAGCGGAAATAATAAAGCACCAAGAAGACAAGACACGATGATTTACGTGGAAAACCCCTCCAATGCGAAGGGTAAAAAAACCACGGGGTCAATAGACCCACCTCTAATTCTTCATTAACAACCAAAGAGTGTTACAAAAATCCCCTACAACCAGCCACAACAAGCTCAAGTTGCTCCCAACAAGAATAGGATCTCATAACCACTACAAGAATGAAGAATTAAACAAGAAGAGAATAGAAGTCACCAAATCTGCCCTGAAACTTCAGAACAACGAACGGCCTACTTCCAGAACTCCAAAACAGATCTCCACCGTTCAGAACTTAGCGCAACGATCCAGGAATCTCCTGCCAAAATCTCAGCCAAAGTTAACGGTCGGATTTAGAGAACGAGTGGATCTACCGACGCTGCGACATGAAGCTCGAAAATCTCCTTTTCTTCTCTCTTTAGTTTCTTGGTTCACTTCTCTTCACACACAACTAAAATGAGCAGCCATACCCCTTAGGAAATACCCTAGCATGGTACGCTAAATTACCGGAATGCCCCTCTTTAAGTTTGGGCCAACTTCCACAATTTCTTGGGCTACAATTTCCACACATGGAGGAAATAACCCAACAAAACTCCCCCTTTCCGACTATGTGGAGGAAATTGCCAAACCGGCAACATCTTTGCAAAATTCAAACTTGCCTCTTGATAAGACCTTAGTCAACATGTCTGAAGCATTGTCATCCGTGTGAACCTTTTCAAGTGCAAACACCTTAGACTCCAAAGCATCTCGTATCCAATGATACCGAATGTCAATATGTTTTGCCCTATCATGAGATGAAGGGTTCTTGCTAAGATCAATCGCACACTGACTGTCACATAACAAGGCAAACCTCTCTTGCTTAAAATGGAGTTCACGAAGAAATCTCTTCATCCACACAAGCTCTTTGCCAGCTTCACAGGCTGCAATATACTCAGATTCCATGGTAGACAAAGAAATACACTTCTGCAATCTTGATTGCCAACTCACAGCTCCCCCCGCAAAAGTAGTCAAATAACCAGAAGTAGACTTACGAGAACCATCACCCGCCAAATCAGAATCACAGTAGCACAGAAGAATAGGCTCCCTGCTTCCAAAGCAGAGCGACAAATCTGTAGTTCCACGGAGGTATCTCAAAATCCATTTCACAGCATGCCAATGCACCATCCTGGGATTAGAGAGATAACGACTGACCACACTTACTGCATGAGCTAAATATGGCCTTGTACACACCATAGCGTACATCAAGCTACCAACAACATAGGCATAGGGAATATTCTTCATATCATCATTCCCTTTAACATCATCAGAAGACTTAGTATCAAATTTAAAGTGAGAAGCCAATGGTGTACTTACCGGTTTAGCACCATCCATTCGAAATCTTCGAAGCACCTTCTCAACATACTTCTTCTGAGATAACCACAGCTTCCTACCTGCTCGATCACGAGTAATCTCCATGCCAAGTATTTGCCTCGCTGGACCCAAATCCTTCATCGCGAAATACTTGCTCAACTCTTGCTTCAAACTGTTGATCCTGGAAGCATTCTGACCAACAATAAGCATATCATCCACATAGAGCAATAAAATGATGAAATCATCCTCCGAGAATTTTTGCACAAAAACACAATGGTCAGAATTAGTCTTCTTGTAGCCAAAATTCTTCACCACAGACTCAAACTTCTTATACCACTGTCGAGGCGCTTGCTTCAAGCCATACAAACTCTTCCTCAGCCTGCACACAAAATTCTCCTTGCCTTGCTCCTTAAAGCCTTCAGGCTGCTCCATGTAAATTTCCTCATTCAAGTCACCATGAAGAAATGCAGTCTTCACATCCATCTGCTCAATCTCTAAGTCAAGACTTGCAACTAACCCCAACACAACTCTGATGGAAGTCATCTTCACAACTGGAGAGAAAATCTCATTAAAATCCACCCCTTTCTTCTGAGCGAAGCCCTTAACAACCAACCGAGCCTTATATCGTGGAAACATAGACTTCTCATCATGCTTCAATCTATAAACCCACCGATTCTTCAAAGCTCGTTTGCCCTTAGGCAACTCAACAACATCATATGTATGGTTCTCCATGAGAGACTTCATCTCATCATTCATGGCTTCAATCCACTTGGATTTATCATTACTCTCCACAGCTTCTTCATAGCACTCAGGTTCTCCCCCATCGGTCAAGAGAACATACTCATTTGGAGATAAACGACATGAAGGTCTTCTTTCTCGCGTAGACTTCCTAAGCTCAACTGTAGGCTCTACAGAGACCTCTTCCTCAACATTTTCACCATCATTCAAGTGAGAATCATCTCCACCATCCTGTTCATCTCCAGGATTATCATCAGGGACATCATGAACCACCTGTTCTACTGCACGATCCACTGGCACTGGATCAACATCAGTCAACTGCTCAGAGCTCTCAGAACTTGCCTTATCAGCTTTTCCAATATCTTCAATAGTCTGGTCTTCAAAGAATACCACATCCCGACTCCTGACTGGCTTCTTCTCAACTGGATCATAAAGCCTGTAGCCAAAGTCATCAAGTCCATAACCAATAAAGATACACTGTCTCGCCTTCACATCCAACTTGGACCTTTCATCTTTTGGAATGTGAACAGAAGCCTTACAGCCAAAAACACGAAGATGGTTATAGGAAACATCCCTACCAAACCATACTCTGTCAGGAACATCAGCATCCAAAGCAACAGCAGGAGACAGATTAATCACATAAGTAGTTGTACTCAAGGCCTCAGCCCAAAAGGAATTAGGCAACTTCGCCTCTGAAAGCAAACATCTAACTCTCTCAACCAAGGTTCTATTCATCCTCTCTGCCAAACCATTCAACTGAGGAGTCTTGGGAGGAGTTTTCTGATGACAAATACCATGACTCTTACAATAAGAATCAAATGGACCACAATACTCACCACCGTTGTCAGAACGAATGGCTTTCAACTTCTTGCCAGTCTGCCTCTCCACTAATGCATGAAACTCCTTGAATTTCTCAAGCACCTGGTCGTTAGACTTCAACGTGTAGACCCAAAGCTTCCTGGAACAATCATCAATAAAGGTCACAAAATAAAGTGCACCACCATGAGATCGTACCTTGAAAGGGCCACAAACATCAGAATGTACAAGCTCCAACAACTCTGACTTCCTTGAAGGCGGATGACTCTTGAATGATACCCTGTTTTGTTTCCCAGCCAAACAATGATCACAACTTTTCAGCTTCACACCTTTGATGCCTGAAAGTAGATTCTTCTTGGCCAAACAGTCAATTCCCTTCTCGCTCATATGGCTAATCCTGCGATGCCATAACTCTTGCAAGTCATCATTTCCAACCACATTGATCGGAATACTACAAACTGAAGCCTCCATGATATACAAGTTGTTGTACTTCTTTGCTCGAGCCAAAATCAATGAACCCTTAGTGAGCTTCCAATTGCCATTACCCATGGAATTGAAGCAACCATCATCATCAAGACAACCAACTGACATGAGATTGTAGGAAATCTCTGGTGCATGCCTCACATCATGAAGTACCAACTCCGATCCAACCTTGCTTTGCAAACAGACAGTACCAATGCCAACCACACTGATGAAATTGTCATTTCCCATCTTCAATACCCCGAAATCACCGGCAGTATAAGACGAAAACAATTGTCTCCTCGAGGTGACATGAACAACAGCTCCACTATCAACAACCCAACTGGACTCTTGCTGAACAAGGTTGATAACATGCTCATCACAAGCAACAAGAAGATCACCAATCGCAGGAACGGTACACACAACATTGACCCCATCATTTGATTCACCACCACCACCTTTCTTCTCATTCTTCCACTTGAAGCAATTCTTCCTGATATGCCCAAGCTTACCACAATGGTTACAAGTGACATTCTTGTAGCGTGATCTCGACTTACTTCTGATCTTCTCTCGCTCTTTCCCCTGAACCTTGCTCTTGCTTCTACCCCTCTCTTCAACATACATAATCTCAGAGCGCGACGATGAAGCTTGAGATCTCCTCCTCATCTCTTCATTCAAAATGCCACTCTTAATGTAGTCAAAGGTAACATTACCTCCAGGAGCAGAATTAGCCAAGGATACCTTCAAAGTATCCCAGGAATCAGGTAGAGTATTAAGCAGAAACAAAGCTCGCACCTCATCTTCGAATTTGATCCCTAGACCATCCAACTGATCAAAGATTCCCTGAAAATCATTCACATGATCAGAAACAGAAGTGCCCTCCTTATACTTCAAGTTGCACATTTGGTTCAACATGTACAACTTATTATTGCCAGTCTTGGAAGCATACAAGGTCTCCAACTTCTCCCACAAAGTTTTAGCATGTGACTCATTAGCAATATGGTTAAGAACATTATCTTCAACCCATTGCCTAATATAACCACAAAACTGAAGATGCTCAAACTCCCACTCTTCATCACTATACGCCTCGGACTTAGTTTTACCAAAGACGGGTAAATGCATCTTCTTAACAAACAAAAGATCTTTCATCTTTCCTTTCCATTTGTGGTAGTTGGTGCCATTCAAACAAATCATCTTGCCCACATTTGTATCCATCTTTCAAACAAAAAAAACCACACCAAATCCAAGAAAAACAAGGAACACGAAATCAAGGCTCTGATACCAATTTGACGGGAAAAGTGGTCAAAATCAAAATCCCTTATTTGCTTGAAACTATGAGGAAACAAAGTAGCAAATATTTCAGCAGAAATAATAAAGCACCAAGAAGACAAGACACGATGATTTACGTGGAAAACCCCTCCAATGCGAAGGGTAAAAAAACCACGGGGTCAATAGACCCACCTCTAATTCTTCATTAACAACCAAAGAGTGTTACAAAAATCCCCTACAACCAGCCACAACAAGCTCAAGTTGCTCCCAACAAGAATAGGATCTCATAACCACTACAAGAATGAAGAATTAAACAAGAAGAGAATAGAAGTCACCAAATCTGCCCTGAAACTTCAGAACAACGAACGGCCTACTTCCAGAACTCCAAAACAGATCTCCACCGTTCAGAACTTAGCGCAACGATCCAGGAATCTCCTGCCAAAATCTCAGCCAAAGTTAACGGTCGGATTTAGAGAACGAGTGGATCTACCGACGCTGCGACATGAAGCTCGAAAATCTCCTTTTCTTCTCTCTTTAGTTTCTTGGTTCACTTCTCTTCACACACAACTAAAATGAGCAGCCATACCCCTTAGGAAATACCCTAGCATGGTACGCTAAATTACCGGAATGCCCCTCTTTAAGTTTGGGCCAACTTCCACAATTTCTTGGGCTACAATTTCCACACATGGAGGAAATAACCCAACAAAACTCCCCCTTTCCGACTATGTGGAGGAAATTGCCAAACCGGCAACATCTTTGCAAAATTCAAACTTGCCTCTTGATAAGACCTTAGTCAACATGTCTGAAGCATTGTCATCCGTGTGAACCTTTTCAAGTGCAAACACCTTAGACTCCAAAGCATCTCGTATCCAATGATACCGAATGTCAATATGTTTTGCCCTATCATGAGATGAAGGGTTCTTGCTAAGATCAATCGCACACTGACTGTCACATAACAAGGCAAACCTCTCTTGCTTAAAATGGAGTTCACGAAGAAATCTCTTCATCCACACAAGCTCTTTGCCAGCTTCACAGGCTGCAATATACTCAGATTCCATGGTAGACAAAGAAATACACTTCTGCAATCTTGATTGCCAACTCACAGCTCCCCCCGCAAAAGTAGTCAAATAACCAGAAGTAGACTTACGAGAACCATCACCCGCCAAATCAGAATCACAGTAGCACAGAAGAATAGGCTCCCTGCTTCCAAAGCAGAGCGACAAATCTGTAGTTCCACGGAGGTATCTCAAAATCCATTTCACAGCATGCCAATGCACCATCCTGGGATTAGAGAGATAACGACTGACCACACTTACTGCATGAGCTAAATATGGCCTTGTACACACCATAGCGTACATCAAGCTACCAACAACATAGGCATAGGGAATATTCTTCATATCATCATTCCCTTTAACATCATCAGAAGACTTAGTATCAAATTTAAAGTGAGAAGCCAATGGTGTACTTACCGGTTTAGCACCATCCATTCGAAATCTTCGAAGCACCTTCTCAACATACTTCTTCTGAGATAACCACAGCTTCCTACCTGCTCGATCACGAGTAATCTCCATGCCAAGTATTTGCCTCGCTGGACCCAAATCCTTCATCGCGAAATACTTGCTCAACTCTTGCTTCAAACTGTTGATCCTGGAAGCATTCTGACCAACAATAAGCATATCATCCACATAGAGCAATAAAATGATGAAATCATCCTCCGAGAATTTTTGCACAAAAACACAATGGTCAGAATTAGTCTTCTTGTAGCCAAAATTCTTCACCACAGACTCAAACTTCTTATACCACTGTCGAGGCGCTTGCTTCAAGCCATACAAACTCTTCCTCAGCCTGCACACAAAATTCTCCTTGCCTTGCTCCTTAAAGCCTTCAGGCTGCTCCATGTAAATTTCCTCATTCAAGTCACCATGAAGAAATGCAGTCTTCACATCCATCTGCTCAATCTCTAAGTCAAGACTTGCAACTAACCCCAACACAACTCTGATGGAAGTCATCTTCACAACTGGAGAGAAAATCTCATTAAAATCCACCCCTTTCTTCTGAGCGAAGCCCTTAACAACCAACCGAGCCTTATATCGTGGAAACATAGACTTCTCATCATGCTTCAATCTATAAACCCACCGATTCTTCAAAGCTCGTTTGCCCTTAGGCAACTCAACAACATCATATGTATGGTTCTCCATGAGAGACTTCATCTCATCATTCATGGCTTCAATCCACTTGGATTTATCATTACTCTCCACAGCTTCTTCATAGCACTCAGGTTCTCCCCCATCGGTCAAGAGAACATACTCATTTGGAGATAAACGACATGAAGGTCTTCTTTCTCGCGTAGACTTCCTAAGCTCAACTGTAGGCTCTACAGAGACCTCTTCCTCAACATTTTCACCATCATTCAAGTGAGAATCATCTCCACCATCCTGTTCATCTCCAGGATTATCATCAGGGACATCATGAACCACCTGTTCTACTGCACGATCCACTGGCACTGGATCAACATCAGTCAACTGCTCAGAGCTCTCAGAACTTGCCTTATCAGCTTTTCCAATATCTTCAATAGTCTGGTCTTCAAAGAATACCACATCCCGACTCCTGACTGGCTTCTTCTCAACTGGATCATAAAGCCTGTAGCCAAAGTCATCAAGTCCATAACCAATAAAGATACACTGTCTCGCCTTCACATCCAACTTGGACCTTTCATCTTTTGGAATGTGAACAGAAGCCTTACAGCCAAAAACACGAAGATGGTTATAGGAAACATCCCTACCAAACCATACTCTGTCAGGAACATCAGCATCCAAAGCAACAGCAGGAGACAGATTAATCACATAAGTAGTTGTACTCAAGGCCTCAGCCCAAAAGGAATTAGGCAACTTCGCCTCTGAAAGCAAACATCTAACTCTCTCAACCAAGGTTCTATTCATCCTCTCTGCCAAACCATTCAACTGAGGAGTCTTGGGAGGAGTTTTCTGATGACAAATACCATGACTCTTACAATAAGAATCAAATGGACCACAATACTCACCACCGTTGTCAGAACGAATGGCTTTCAACTTCTTGCCAGTCTGCCTCTCCACTAATGCATGAAACTCCTTGAATTTCTCAAGCACCTGGTCGTTAGACTTCAACGTGTAGACCCAAAGCTTCCTGGAACAATCATCAATAAAGGTCACAAAATAAAGTGCACCACCATGAGATCGTACCTTGAAAGGGCCACAAACATCAGAATGTACAAGCTCCAACAACTCTGACTTCCTTGAAGGCGGATGACTCTTGAATGATACCCTGTTTTGTTTCCCAGCCAAACAATGATCACAACTTTTCAGCTTCACACCTTTGATGCCTGAAAGTAGATTCTTCTTGGCCAAACAGTTAATTCCCTTCTCGCTCATATGGCTAAGCCTGCGATGCCATAACTCTTGCAAGTCATCATTTCCAACCACATTGATCGGAATACTACAAACTGAAGCCTCCATGATATACAAGTTGTTGTACTTCTTTGCTCGAGCCAAAATCAATGAACCCTTAGTGAGCTTCCAATTGCCATTACCCATGGAATTGAAGCAACCATCATCATCAAGACAACCAACTGACATGAGATTGTAGGAAATCTCTGGTGCATGCCTCACATCATGAAGTACCAACTCCGATCCAACCTTGCTTTGCAAACAGACAGTACCAATGCCAACCACACTGATGAAATTGTCATTTCCCATCTTCAATACCCCGAAATCACCGGCAGTATAAGACGAAAACAATTGTCTCCTCGAGGTGACATGAACAACAGCTCCACTATCAACAACCCAACTGGACTCTTGCTGAACAAGGTTGATAACATGCTCATCACAAGCAACAAGAAGATCACCAATCGCAGGAACGGTACACACAACATTGACCCCATCATTTGATTCACCACCACCACCTTTCTTCTCATTCTTCCACTTGAAGCAATTCTTCCTGATATGCCCAAGCTTACCACAATGGTTACAAGTGACATTCTTGTAGCGTGATCTCGACTTACTTCTGATCTTCTCTCGCTCTTTCCCCTGAACCTTGCTCTTGCTTCTACCCCTCTCTTCAACATACATAATCTCAGAGCGCGACGATGAAGCTTGAGATCTCCTCCTCATCTCTTCATTCAAAATGCCACTCTTAATGTAGTCAAAGGTAACATTACCTCCAGGAGCAGAATTAGCCAAGGATACCTTCAAAGTATCCCAGGAATCAGGTAGAGTATTAAGCAGAAACAAAGCTCGCACCTCATCTTCGAATTTGATCCCTAGACCATCCAACTGATCAAAGATTCCCTGAAAATCATTCACATGATCAGAAACAGAAGTGCCCTCCTTATACTTCAAGTTGCACATTTGGTTCAACATGTACAACTTATTATTGCCAGTCTTGGAAGCATACAAGGTCTCCAGTCTTGGAAGCACACAGTGGGGTTGATTCTCCAAATTAGGAGCCATCAACTCCCTCAAATGCCTGATGTTCTCCACCATGATATCTCTCGCTACCTCTAACTCAACCGTCGGCCTTTACAGAACTTCCTCTCTAACCCTTCTCCTCCTCCTCCTTCGTAGTCTACCTATGTTTTCTGGTAAGTAGTGTAATGATCCCTGGTTAGTATCACGAGTATGTACCATAAACTAGAAGCAATACACCACCAGTCCACAAAGAAACACTAGCATACAAGTTAAGAGAAAAATAGAATGCTGTTAAAGAGCTCTACACAATAACCAACAAAAACTATAAAATAGAAAAGCATAAACTACTAGTACCAACTAGTCATGCAAGCTAACAATCAAATTAAAACTAGTACCCCTAGCAACAACACAAAATTTAATCTGCACCCCACGCGGTTATAATCTTGTCGGAAAATTACCCGCAAAGTGCTGAGAAGGTCAAAGATAAGAGATTTATATTGTTTCTCCCGTGCTCACTACTAGCCACTATAGAGTAACTAGAGGCAAGTCTGAGGTCATCCACAAATATACTAAAATTTAAGAGTTAACTACACAAAACCCACAATCGGACGTCACTTCGATTGTGTGTTTGGAATAGCTAGTGCTTTAAACATATAATTGGGGGGGTTGTGTATAAAAACTACAAAGCATGCAAGAAAAGTGAGTAGAAACTATAATTAACTAGTCTTGGGGCCGGGTATTTGTGTAACATGACCGATTGATGACTTTGATCCTAAATTCTATTACATTTAAGACATATAAAATAATTTCATGCATATGTCACATAGTGTGGAGGTGGCCGGGAATTTCCAATATCTGTCACACAAAGGTTTGGCTCCTTTCAAGAGTCACCACACCGCCTCCATAATCAGGGAATTCTCTTATATCAACCTTTTTAATACCACAATTCATTCCCCGTCATCTGACTCATAGGCCACAATCGTTAGATATAAGAGTGAGGACAATACATCCCAGGCACTCCATTGTGGACACCAACCCTAAGCCTAGAGAGGCAAAGAAAATTGCATCTCGTGATGACTCTAGGGTTTCCATGACCATAGTCACTAAAAACCAACTTTAGTCGGTACAAACTATCATGATTATCTACCGGGGTAAGCCAAGGGTTTCCCCTCGTTAAGGATTAGTCTAGCGCCCCTAACATGCAATCACTTACACAACTAGCCAATTAGTATTAGAGTTTAATGATCGGGTCAGTATTCTCAAGGTAGCATGAATTCACTCATCTCCTCAGTACTCTCAAGCATACAATATCCCTAATCTAACACTTCCAAGATAGAATTTTAGCCTAGCACGATATTATACTATGCATGAATCCATGGATGCATCATAAAACATGACATGACATAAATCTTACAAGAATGTAAATCACAAAACAAGCACAAATATTCATAGGACATAAAGATAAGGTAATTTAATAATCTCTTCAGGTCAACATCAAGTCATGAATGCAAATATTACCCCCAAGAAATAAATTGCTCTAGAGACATTGAATCCAAAGTGAGCATTGGATTCAATGCCACAAGGAAAATAGAGAAATAAATGAAGAGATGAGATAACCTCATTCTTCCTACCTACTCTTAGATATAATAATAATGAACAAACTAAAACTCTAGGAGACTAGAGTATGCTTATATAGTAGGTGGTATTGGGTCTTAGAAAAACACAAACAATTAGGAGGCTCTCCTTGAGCGTTCTAAGCGCGCAGCCCAAGCAAAAAACACACAGGCCGTGGACTGGAGAGTGTGTCATGGCATTCTGAGTACACAACCTACGCAAAAGCTTGCGGGCCAGACAGAAGTGCATCTTCCGTGCAAATATAAGATTGTGTGCACGTGCCGTGAAAATATACACGACTCGTGCCAGTCTTCATTTCCTCCAGACTTAACTCAATTTCTTTGGCACATCCATCTACTACCACGTGTTTAGCTTGTGGCCTTCAGTATACAACCATCCCTGTGAATAGCCTTTTACAATTTACTACCATTCTTGCAAATTCCTTCTAAATAGTCTGAATTTCCTTCAAGCAATCTACAAGTAAAAGCTAAAAAAAAGGATCTAGACTCTCTTAGGGACATAAAATCAATTAGATCTAAAGTATGCTACAAACTAAGGGATTTGGATATGAAAACCACAAACAATTATCTAAACCCCTTGTAATGTAAACTTACCTATATCTAGCAATCTATCACACAAAAGATAACAAAAGAGATGTTAAATGCCTTAGGAAATACATGCATTTGATGTCTCATCATCTAGACTCTGCAAAAACCACCCAGAAAGTCATCCATCATTCTAAAAAAGAACAATTAGTTTTCCTTTAATTCCCCCCTCAGTGTAAGCAACTGATAGGGGAAATATTCCTCCATCGGGATCATTCCCAATGGCACTCAACAGGGCACTTCCATACCTACCCTTAAAATGACAACCATGAAAACCTAAGAATGACTTACAACCTTTCAAGAACCACTGTCAAATCAAAGGAAGAAATGCTTCATCGAAGGAAGTAATTGGTGCAACCCTCCTTCATACTCCATCATTACGCAAATTCCTGAGTTACTCTTCTTAACCTCCTCACAATATTGGGGAAATTGTTTGAAGGAATCCCCATGGTTACCATCTAACATTTCAAAATCTTTCAATTTTGCCCTCATAAGTTGGTGCCTTCTTGGTTGCACCCAATACGTCAACAACTTATCCTCCAACACCTCATTCAAGACCTTTTGGTCAACACTCAACAAGTACTTAATATTTAGCATTATCCATTTTTTGGTTGCCTTCACACACCCTCCAGACCTACATGTGTTTTCCCCCTCCAGCTTCCGAATACAGAAAGTTTGCTCGTCTGTTAGAGCTGAACTATGGAGCCTCCTGTTACAACCCTTATCCTTAGATCAGAGAGTGACCTGAAGCTTTTCACTCTTCATTATTTGATATTCAAACCTTTCCTGCAATGGATAATAAAGTATCGCAACCTTTAAGTCTTTCTGCGACTCAAATAATAGTCCCCCTTTCAACATTATTTGAGAACCATCACTTATGTTCAATTCCTCCATATTCAAACACTTCCTCAAAGGATGTTCCTCTCCCATACTATTGGACAAATCATCGTACTCCATGTTCCCATATTATCCCCATATTCCATCTAACCTGACTCGATCTCCAAACCATCCTTTGTGTACAAAACAATCCGCTCTTCTTCATTTTTCAGTATATCCTCATCTTCTTCTTCTTTTTCATAATTCACATCAAAACTACTATCCGACCCATCGAAGTCAATTTCTACACCATCTTTCTTCAATTTTTTCAGATCCTTTGATCTGCACTCCGCAGGGTCTATAATTAGGCATCACTTAATGCAGGGAATGCTTCACAAAGATAAGATATTTTTATTGCACCCGTTATTACTACTAAACTACCTAAGGGGTTGATAGTGGCAAGACCGAGATCCTCCACAGATATGCTAGGAATTTAAAGGTTAGCTATAGAAAGGTGCAATCGGGTCATCAATCCGATCACGTGTCAGGAATAGCTAATGTTACAAAACAGGTCTAGGGGAGGGGGTTATTTAACAACTACAAGCATGCACGAACAAGAGAGTAAAACTATATATAGCTAGAACTTAGGGAATATCTACGTAACATGACTAGTAGTATATTTTGATCCTAGATTCAATCACATTGAAGGCATACAAACCTATCCTAATATTCATGTTGCATAGTGTGATCGATGGTCAACACTTCCCCTTATTTGTCACATAAGGGTGCTCTTGTATTCATCCATCTATACAACCTCTATAATTAGGGGAGAGCAACAACGGCCCTGCCTGTTGTGCAGATCCAATTCTCTCCCATATGATTACGTCCCGGCACTCTTTTATGAATGCTTCTCCCTAGACCTACAGAGGCAAATGGATAGGCACCTTATCGTTGAATCTAAGGGGTTACAGCGATATAGGTCGAATAACGCTAAACCTAAGATATCTCTATCTAACCTTTTAGGCTCCAATCCAGCTAAAATTAGTACACAGTCATCGGAATGTTGACTCGGAGACCCACATGCATACATCCATATGGTCCCAGACTATCGCTCCCCCTATTACATCTAGGTTTCACTCCCCAGGGGATATTAATAAATGCACCAACATGAAAGTATACTAAGGTGTATGCGAAAAATCATTCAATTAACAAGAATGTAAAGAACAAGTCAGCATAATGTTCATAAGCATAAAAGATATGGAGATCTTAGAATCTCACAAAATAACTAACAAGTCATGAATACAAATATAGATCACCAAGCTAAATCACTAATCCCTAAGAATTGAACCCAAATATTTTATTGGATTCAATGCCAAAGGGAAAAGCAAGAAGAATTAAACTAAGAGAGGGTTAGCCCATTTATCTCTCTACTAGCTCTTAGAAAAAACTAGAAGAATGAACATAATGAAAGCCCTATTAAACCCTAGTAGACATATGCTCATATATATAGTAGTAAGGAATTGGGCCTTGAAAAAGGCCCAAAAAGAGGAAAAAAACCCTAGCAGCCGTCATTGGCACAGGTCTTGCTATAGCACATGACCTGTGTTGGCTTGGCTAGTGGATGGCCTTCTACAAAACTACACCGAAGGGCTCATGATCAACCTACTAATAAGATCACAAAAGAGGATCTAGGCGCTCGTGAGGAGATAGTGTCCGTTAGATCCAATTAAGTCCACAAAACTAGGGATTTAGATAAGAAAACCAACAACGATTATCCAAACCCTTTGTAATGTAAGCCTAACTAAAACAAGAAATCAACCAACCAAAACATAATGAAAAATGTGTAAAATGTATTAGTTAATGCATAATTTTAGGTGCAGATAAATTCCCCCACACTTAAACCTTTACTCATTCTCGAGTAAACAAAATGAACAAAGATCTAAGAGGAAAGTAGCATGCAGAGATAAGTTAACCAATGCATTCAAATTTATTCCTAGACTACCCTAGTTCCCCCAAAGATGTAAGAATCTCACAACTATCACTCTCCTTAAAGAAGTTAAAGTAATATATCCAACCGATCATACCAAGAAAAAAGCAATATGTGTGAAACTAACTTACTCCGCCAAAGAAGCAGCCAAAGACAATCCAAGAAATGCTTACAATAGTTTCTGATTTCTCTCAAATTCTCTCATTTTTCCTAAAAGCCCTTTCGGGTTTTCATCCTTGCTTTACACACAAATTGAACTCACTTCTCACCTTTTTCCACTTTTTCATAGGTTTTAAAACCTATCTGGGCCTTTCCCATTGTTTCCTTAGTCGCTCTTTCAGGTTTTTGACTTAGCCAGGTATATATATTTTCCATTTTTTCAATTTTTTGAGTAGCACAAAATGCCCCAAAGATGGGCTTCATACTACATGAAGATAATCAAAACAAAATGACACGTAACAACCAAACACAAAGAAAACTACCAGCAAACACAAAGCAACCTTGTTGAAACTCCTAAGTGCCTAACTACTCCCTCCCCCACACTTAAACCTTGCATTGTCCCTAATGCAACAAAAAAGTGGAAATCATAAGTGGAGTAGGGAAAATAGTGGCACTAACTCTTGGGACTCTGAAGGGCCTTCCCTCAAGCGTCTCGCCTTGTGTCTTCTTCTCCTTTCTTCTTCCCCCATCTTTTGTCTCTCAATGGGAACTAGGTCTCGGAAGCCATCAAGCTTCAAAGCATTAAAACTCTCGATGAACTACTCAATAGCATCCTCTTGCACATCGGTTCTCCCATACATGATAACAAAATCTTCCTCTACCTTTCACTCAATGGACTCCAATCTAATCCCCAAGACTTCATGGTGTCATCCATAGCATCCATCCTACTCCCAAATTCTTCCATTTGTAAGCTCATTCCCCCTACCGCTTGACTAACTTCTTGCACTATTTGGGTTGATAGCATAAGTTGTTCCTCAAAAATGTGGAATTGGTCAAGTAACTCTGTGGGTAGGGCACCTCAAGTAGGTGGCACTCTAAGTGGAACTCACCATCCTCCTCTATATCCATGTCCGGAGCTGAGAGGGTGCTTTAGAATACCTTCTTGAATCTCGGATCGGGGCTATAAAAAGGTCTTCCAATGTGGTATCTTGGTTGATAGTTGTGCATTCAGGTTGTGGCAAAATCATGAAGTTGCACATCGAATCACCCTCACATAACCAAATGAAACAATCTTCAGATGTAGTGAAAGCAACCACTGGCGCCCTCACTAGCTTTTCCATTGTGTATCTTGTCCCTGAGCATCCTAAGTTTGCCACGACGAATGGAGAAGGAGTCGAATGTCCCAAGTGTTAGGCTAAACATCCGACCATGCCTCCCATCAGTATCTTGCGACCCTTTTTCTTTCCCGCAACTAAGCCTTCCTCCACAAAGGCCCCCACCAAATTTGGGTACCGAGGTTATCGCTCAAAGAATTTAGACGTCCCAGTTGGTGACTTGTGAGATCTCTCCATGGAAAAACACTCTCATAGATAGGAGCTGGTGCACGTACCATAAAGTCGGGTGAACTATTGCAGTACTCTTGCACAAGTGGCACTTCTTCGTCCTCATAAGATTCCTCAAAAAACTACTCAACAGTACAAGAGACAACACCTATTATCTTGGGTTTTCAGAGGTTTTTACCTCTATTTTCAGCCCCTGAAGAATCGAGGTAAATGTGGGTGTAGTAAAAAGCATACTTTTTACCTCGATTCAAAATTGAGATAAATAGTCCATTTTACCTCGGTGTTGGGACCAACGTCAGCATGATTTAAGACCGACGTTGAACCCTGGCAGATGATCGATGTTATTATACCCCAGTTGCAAGCTTGTTGATGATGACATCAACATCATGAACCTTGCGACATCGATGAATGGATTATAGCAGCCAATGGTAGAGGGAGTGCGTCGACTTCGCACTAGATGATGTCGTTCATAAGACAAGCGATGTCGGAGTCAAGGAGAGGAAATATCACAAATAGTGAGAGACCGACGTCGTGTACCTTGTGACGTGGATCATTGAAAAAATGACGTCGTTTTATTTTTTCAACGTCGCAAAAAAAAGAACATCGGTCTTTGCGACATCACTAATATGTTGTTTCGGAGGTACTTAATGAAATGTCACAGTTTTGTCGGTCAGCTCTCATTTCTGGTTAAATGTGATAATAACAAATATTCGATGCTGCAAACAATTGGTCTTCGATAACCGTTACATGTTATAAATAATGTGATAAACCACATAATGGTTGAACATCATACACCTCTCAATTGTTGTTTAATTATGGTGGGAATCATTAACTGAAATGTTCCTTTAAATTGCCAACAACATTATGACATACTAGTATATTAAAAATAAATGTAACAATATATTATTATACATAAGGTTGTTATAAAATTGAAACAATAATTGCATTTAACCTCCATTTTATACGTTATACAAAATTCATATTTCTAGGGCAACCTGTGGGAAGCCAACTATGTATGGTAGAATCCACTGATAACTCCATTGGATCTTATTACAACCAATTCACAAGAAACAGAAATTATGTTACAATTAGGGTGTACCCAAAAATACATGTAATATATTCATATGTAGACGACATTATTTGCAATATGGAAATATTAATTGATCAGTATCCAAGCGACGTCAGACTCATAAATACCAAGGTTGCAAAGACCGATTTAAAACCAAATTCAGATATTCATGGATATTAATGTGAAACTAAAAAATTCCTCACCTCTGCGATTTCAATTCTGACTCAATATTGTATCGTACTGAGTGATTAATGACTGGCGTCTCACATTCATAATGTGTTCATCTGAAGCTAAGCCATTTGTCTCACTATTTACAAACATGTCATCTTATTAGTAACCAACACAACATACAGTATATAACATGCGACACAATGATTCACCCTTCATGAAATTCTTTGATCTTCCATTAATGAGGAAAAAAACATATAGAAGGTATAGATTGTAACAAATTTGCTAAAGAAACATGTAAAAGATGGAAAAGTACCTCAATAAATTTGAAAGTATAACTGCTCCATTCTTTGGATACTTGTTGATGATTGAAGGAATCCATTTGAATGAGCCCTTTCATTATAATGTGAATGGATAAGGTGAGTTTGTGGAATATGTATTAGAAATGGAAATGAGTTTTAGTGGTGATAGTTATTGAAATGAAAAACAGGTTTGGGGGGAAATTTTATTTCAAAATTTCGTTTGAAATTTTTGGTTCCCGCTAGAAATTTGAGAAAGATTGGTATATCCATCATTCCATGCGATATGTCTGCAACACCACATATGTGGCCATAGTGTAATAATCAGAATTTGTCGTAAAAATCTCCGTTTAGAGGTTTCGGGCCCTTCTGTCGATCCGTTTATGCCCAAATCAGCACAACATTGTCGTCAATATATGAATAAAATAATGACATATCCAATTTTTCATTTCGACATTTCCCAGTTTCTTGGAGGGACCTAAGTGCAAAAATAAAAAGACAACGTGTGGTCCCAAACTCGATTCCCAATTGTCTCGAAAAGAAGCAGTGTCATCTATATATATATATATAGTCGAACTTATAATAACCGATAGTAATAAAGAAACTAGTGTTATATATATATATATATATATATATATATATATATATATATTTCCCTATAGACTTCCACAAGATCATATAACCATCAAGATCCAGTACTTTTAAGTAATCATCTACAATTTACTCTTGACCACGTACTGGGGCTTTGTAAAAATTGAAGGAAGGAATTTTATTTCCATTATAAATAAAAAAACCTAGAATATGAAATTTCATATGATTCTATATATTTGGCGGAAATGTTTGTTTCCAGGTTCACGTGCCTTTAAGACGGTACACATAATTTTAATATGAACCATTTTTCATTTTTTTGGGTGAATGTCTCTTAACACACTGTAAAAACCACGAAATTTTGGGTTGTAGTGTAATTTCCCCAACGTTTTCTAATGCCTTGTCTGTGAATAATTTGGGCCCGTACTAGTGACTGGTTCATGGCCAAATTCGAACATGGTGATCATGATCATGTGAATTACATAAGCGTATATCCAATTTTTCATTTCGACATCTCCCAGTTTCTTGGAGGGACCAAAGTGTAAAAAAAAAGATGAACGTGTGGTCCCAAACTCGATTCCCGATTGTCCCAAAAAGAAACAGTGTCATCCATATATATATATAGTCGAACTTATAATAAACGGTAGTAGTAAAGAAACTGGTCTTATATATATTTCCCTCTAGAGTTTCCCAGAGTTTGGGTCATAGTGTAATTTCCCCAAAGTTTCTTAATGCATTGGCCGTGAATAATTTGGGCCCGCTCCGATAACGGGGCCATTGACAAATTTGAACATGGTGGTAAAATTTTGAAGGATGTAATTTTATTACTTTAATATTTCATGAGAAACATAGAGCATGCAATTTGGGCCATTCGGCCCACAATCCATTAATGCGACATCGATCTAGCGTCGATTTGGACTCGGTGGCGAAGACGTTGAAGCGACATTGGAGTGATGGTGCTTTTCGTTCACCAATGACTAGGGCCGTAGTTATTTTTGGATTGGGTCACTCATGTAAAATGGCCCAATGTTTATTATAAGTGATATCGGGTTGGACTAGGTTATATCACGTATAGAGCAATTTTTATCGCGATATCGCTGAATATCGATTCGATATACACGTATGTCCAGGCCCAATCCAAAAATTATTTGGCCCTTCTGTTGGGCCCAAACCTATGATTCACAACTTCGCACTATAGTCCCCGTCTTATTCTTTCTATGTGACACATCCCGCGACATCGCACAAAATGGCAGTGTTTCACTACGGGTGTATAAATACCCGACCATCCTACCTATTTGCATTCCCAACCGACGACATCACACCAAAACCTCCCACCTGAAAAAAAAATGGTCGGAAAATATTCAAATCCCAATGGAATCGGTTATTCACATATCACAGTAGCACCAAAACCAATATTCAATTGTTTTGGACGTAGTGAATTGGTGGATTTCTCCAAAGCGGAAGAGCAACAAACCCTAACAAGGTAAGGATTTTCAGATCAGTTTGATGATGGTTTTTTGGGTATCATATACTTCTTTTGTTTCTCATTGCTTGAATATTAAATCGTGGCAAGTTAGTTGTTTGCTTTGTGATGTTTTAGTTGAGATTATAGATGTTTTAGGACCATTCATAATCTAGTCGCTAAATCTTTTGGCTTAGTCAATTGAACAACAAAGTCACACATTCAAACACAAGAATACATGACTTTTCATATTTCATGTCGGTCTAGACGAAGTGTTAGCAACATGTATCCGAACTCAGCTAAAATACGTTGACATCATTGAGTTCTTGACTATTGCACTAACTGTTCTACGTCCCTGTTATTATCAGATGGCTCGAATGAAGTAGACAACCTGGAGGAAAAGGGAAAACACCACGGGGGCAGGTCCATTGCGCACAAAGAAGGAGAAGACAATGGCCACCCCTCCATCGCCAACATGGGTCAAAATACGCTTCATCAAGGAGGAGGCAGAGAAGCATTTTGAAAAGATCCAAGGCCTAAGAATAAAAAAGGTCAGAGTGATGAAGCCTGAGTATGTGGAACGTCTTCACCTCAATATTTTCCTTGAACCCTTCAAATCGTTGGGAATGGAAGGTTTGATATGCTTAGATAAACTGACGTACGATACAGAAGTCAAGGAGTTCTACGCCAATTTCACTAGGGAATCGAAGACCATCTACAAGACAAGACTGGATGGGATAGACATGGAGATGATAACAGAGTTCATCAATCAGGTGATTGGGTGAAGAAATGGTGGGAAGGATCAGCTAGAGGTTGAGCCTATGCAGCTGTACTTCCAAATCAATTTCCCTTGACCGGTCGACGAGAATGACCCATCCGAGGAACTTGACCCCAACCGAATGGTGGGGAAGTACTTCAAAATTAAAGTGGAAAACAGACTCATCCCAATAAAGCAGATCAAGCTTGGTGTTCTCAACCTTCAGGAGAGAATAATGTTCAATATAATTGTACAAGTACTTATCCCAACCGAACATCCTACGGAGTGCACGATCAATGAGACCATCATGTTCTACCACCATGTAGAGAAGAAGGTAGTTGCCCCAGGTACACCATCATCCAGTAGATTCATCAAGTGGCCCTCTCCACGAAGAGTCGGACACTCCCCTACGATAATGTCATCACTATCATTATAGAGAAGAATAAGGTTCCCATCAAATCGAAAGAAAAGATCCAGCCTAAGTACTACGATGCAAACTACTTTGGGCTGAAGCATTGGGTTTGGGAGGCAAGGACGTGGATTAATCGCAGTGTCCCTATAAGTGATATGGATGTGCCTCCAACACCTGGGCACGAGGCGACTCTATCAGCTTCCCCAGTTATGGATGTTCATTACACCACTATTCCCACACTCTTATGAGTAACAAAATTTTGAGTTTTTTGGTTTATTCAAAATTAGCATTAATTAAATTTTACATTTTAATATTGTGTAACAAATTTATCATCCCACGGGACCTAAATAAAAAGCCTGGGCCATCCTCCTGAAATACATAGCCGAGACCAAGGCCATGGCGCTGCGCATGGAACACAACGTGCATAATCTTACGGAAGAATTGAGGATACTGAAGTCTATGATTGATGCAATCAATGAACCTGCGGAAGTTGAGGGGCCTAGGTTTGACAAGGATGGGCTGGATACCGCAGATGATAAAGGAGGGTCAAGCACCGGAACTAGCGATTCTTCCACCGAAGTGTCAAAGACTAATTCTTAAGAAACTGGAAGTAGTTCGTCGACAGATGATGTTATCCCACCTGTGTCACCACCCCATTGATTGCCATGGATCATATGTTTGTTTGTTGTAGAACATGAAGAATGTTGATTTGGATTTTATTAGGATTCCATGTCTTCTTTTTAATTTTCATTTGTTGGGAGGTTACATGTGGTACATAGGATTATGTGTTTTGGATATATATATATATATACATAAGTATGTACTTAGGTTTTCTCTTGCAGATGTAACTTGATGAAATTTGAGACTTTCTATGGTGAACTTGGAATGAAACCTTTAGATGGTACATTCCAAGTTTTGGGTGTATAAGTTAAGCATCCTTAATTTATTAGGTATGATATATATCTGCAACTTTGTGCTTTATTAGCACAGTGTTATTTCGCCTTAACTTATATAACACCGATTCATGTGCGTTATCGCATAAATTAATTTATTTGAAAGAATTTTAGGTACGGGTTTGGACCGGCGAGCACCTGTGACTTCGCCGAGTGAACAAATAGACGTTGTTTATATTGGATTAAAGTTGGTCACATCGATTGAAGACGCGAAGTCGATCTTATCATCAATGACTTTTGCCGCTAGGATGTACCCTTACTGCCGATGTCGCACTTACGTCGGTAATAACTTTTATTTCAAATTCATAGCCTATTTACTACAGTTATTGTAGAACTACAATTTTTTAAAAAATTGAGGTCAATAATATTATTTCCTTCTAAAAAAACAGAGGTAAAAAAATTTTTACCACAGTTTTTTTAGCTTAGCCAAAAATTGAGGTATATAGGGCGAAGTAAAAGGTTCATTTTCTTATAGTGCAATGAGAATGGAAGGCCTTTTCAGTGAGTCCTTGGAACTTCCTTCCCGTATTTCCACCCAAAATCTCAAGCTCTCTCCCTATAGGTCATGGTGTACTCCTTGTCGTCCAAGTGGGAATAGATAATCCCCCTCCCATCATTGTTCATTGATAGCTCCAAGGTCTCCAAAGCCCACCATATATATATATATATATATATATATATATATATATATATATATATATATATAAGTCTTGAAATGCATCTAGGAATCCCTCTAGGCCTATCCGACCTAGCAAGTAGGTGACGGGCTCAAGTAGGCCTAGCGCTCCCAAAGTCTCCTTGCATGCAAACTTCGCCTCCAAGATGATCCTCTTTAGACTGTTGAGATACTTCCATCTCCGGGCCGCACTCCCAAAAATGGTGATCAAACCCATGAACTCATCCACCTCAAAGGTGTGGTTGGGAGGAAGGGAATTTGTTTCCCAACTTTCACCGACTAATTCCTATTCTCATCCCGGGAGGTTGTTCCCTTCTTCGGCTTACTTATTTTTTGGAGTCATTCTATCACAACAAGGAGAGGGTGGTAATTGCAAGAATATACAAGGATATGCATCAAGTATCTTTCAACAAGAACATTCTTTCTAAATAGCCAACACATTGCAAATCATGCCATTTCAACACAAAGGTTATTTAATCAAGAATCATTCTTCCTAATCAAACAATACTTGGAAAAACATATCATCTCAACACACAAATCGTAGACTTCCCACACATTTAGTTCAACACAAAATCAATCATATAACCCACATACTTTCCCAAAACACCTCAAAATTCCGATTCATGTTTCCCATCACAACAAAATCATAAAGAAAGCAAGTAAACACAAGGGTCAAATATTTACCAAAAATTGAGGCCAAGAGTTGAAAATCACAAAAGAAGAAGCAAAAACGGCTCTCTATTGAGAGATTTTACCCAAAATTTTGAGTTCTTCCTATTGTGAAGTGAGAGTGGGTGTTTTGAAGTACTATTAATGGGTTAAATGGATTTTATGGATAGGGCAATGTACTATGAATGTTAATTTTAGAAATTCGAAGCTCATCTAAAAGTGGGTTGTTTAGGAAAGAGGTACAAAGGAGGTAGCGATGGGCTAGGCAAAAATAGAAACTTTAGGGGACAAAAGCTTTAATTAATCAATGCACAAAGACGGTGGTAATGTGTAGTATAGTACTATTAACATTAACAAGCTTAGGGAATAAAAGACCTATGGAATTAATGGGCCAAAATGCTTGTTTTAGCTAAAGTTTTGAAATTTTGAAAATCTATATTTTGCCCCAACCACAGACTGGCACGAGGCAATGGCACAACTTGTGCCATATGATAGCCTCGTGTTGACTCAGTCTTAAACGAGTCGTATAGCTACACGATCCGTGATTCCCCAACACCTTCATTTTTTAAACACCTTTTCACCCAAAAAGTCTTATTTCCTTCTAACAATAAACACGAGACTCAATCTTAGATTTGACAATCAGCAAGAGATTCACACAAAATCCTTTGTAATATACAAAAACATGAAAAATGTAACTACCAAAATCATCAAAGCAAAGCAAGAAAAAGCACCGTATTTTTATTGTCGTCCTCATGACATATTTTTCATGAATTTCAATTAAAACGAACCTACCATTGGGTCTCCGGAGTTTCCATCCGTGACTCCACCCACGATGATATCTTTGTGGAGAGGTCACCAAAAAGTTTCATCCTTACCTTTACGCCCTTTGTTTGCCAAAGAGAGTGTATGTCCATCCTTAGTTAATGTCAAATCCCAAGCTATGTCCTTGGGTTTAGGAGGTTGTCAAGGAGGTTTTACGTCCATGTCACTCTCCACCAACCACTGCAAGTTAGTGAACATAGAATAACAATCCATAATAGAAAGGTCATCACTAAACTCATGCATAGAATAGGTATCATGAACATGATCATCACAATTGAAGCTCAAAACATAATTTCGTTCATCACTCTTATCAATATCATCAAGGAACTCATCTAAGCATTTGTCATCATTAATAGTGCAAGGGTCATCAAATTGAACAAGCTCATCACACAAAGATATGCCATTGCACATAAGAGAGGAAATAGGTGGATCATACTTAAACTTATAAATTTCAAATCCCACCTCATTAACATCATCTTCTAGGATTAGTGTCCCCAAATGAACATCTATCTTATTCCTTGATGTTTTTAGAAAAGGTCTCCCTAAAAAAATTAGGGTGCACCACTATTGGGCACTACGTCAAGGACATGGAAGTCTGTCGGAAACACTAAATTACCTACTCTAGCCATGGCATTCTTAACTAAACCTCTAGGGCTAGCTTGGGAATGGGGGTGCACCACCACCATGCACTATGTCAAGGAGATATAAAAAATAGAGCTCTCAATAATAGGAGGGAAAATTCTCTCTGGAGAGAAAAAAGGGCGCAGCCCTTCTCCGGACTTCCCGGGGCAGATTTTCTTCCAGTTTCTCTCCTACGATTCAGAGTTTCCGGCGAGGAATCTGACATTAATGTTGGATTCCTCACCGGGCATCTTTCAAGGTATGATTTGTGCTTGAATTTGAAGATTTGATCTTTGGATCTGGAGTTTTTTGGGTGAAGATCAGACTTTTCGATCTTAAAGCTGTTGATGGAGCGTAGTTGATGAAGATCTATCATTGTTCCAAGTAAGTTTTAATCTTTCGTTGATAGATCTAATCTTGATGATTGATGAGGGGTTTATTTATGATGAATCTGTGCGGATTTGTATGGAAGATTATTTGGTTATGGTGATAGTCAACGTGATGTTCATGTTGGATTGAGAGTAGAGATGAATTTGAAGCATGAATTTTACTAGTATTTGGAAGAGTTCATGGATCTGTTTGAGATGACATTCATGTGATCAGATGCACTGTCCATGATTGTGTGCTTTAATTGGAAATTCGACCGGATTGCTATGTTTCATGCCAATAATTTAAATTTATTTTCTTGACTGATGAACACTCATGTGGGATTCAAGATTTTAGGTGTTTGAATGTTATTCTTCGATGGGGTTGAGGGCTTGGGATTTGTCGGATTCAAGACAGATGTTTGGAGATAATCGATTTAATCGGAATCATTAACGACCATAGGCCCAAGGTATTTTCCCTGTTGCTTCAATCTCATGATAATATTCCGATCTAGATGAATGGAGGAGCAAATTTTTTTTTGTAAAGGATGGATTGTTTGGATGATGATGGTTTGAATTTTCCGATCGGGTTCGCCGGGAAAAACACTTTTTTACGGTGAGTTACAATGCTTGTCATGCTTTGAAGATTTCGGTTCGTTTTGTTATGCATTATCCGATCGGAAAATTTGTTGGAAATTTTGCATTTGAAGTAAAACTGGAGGTTGGTTTTTCGGATTTTCCGATTGGAGGTCGCCAGAAAAATGATATTCCGGCGATGGAAAAGCATGAAATTGCCTCGGTTCTCTGGCCATAGACTCGGATTCGTATTTGTTCATGCTTGGGATGCATCTTAGGGCTGGAAAAAGAGATTAAATGGATGTTGATTTCATTGTTTTTGCTCGCCGGAAAAATGTGTTTCCGGCGAGGTGTATGGTAATTATCGGCCGGATTATGCAAGCTCGGTTTTGAAGGATGAAATTGTCTTGTTTTGGGTGCTAATTCCGATCGAAATTACATGAAAGAAGAATGCCCAGATTTCGATGGAATTTTTTTGCAAAATGGTTGCGGATTCCGGTGAAATTTCCAGATTCCGGCCGGTTCCTGGTGCCGGAAAATCGCGAGTCCGGCGAGGCTACGGATCTGGGAGCACGACCCGTTTCATGCGCCGCCGGGTCGTTATACCCGAGCAAGGAGAAACGGGATGGAGGCTAACTAGGGTTTCAACCCGAGAAGAGGAGGCGCGGGTCAAATGACCCGATCAAAGCAAATTCGGAGCAAGAGTTAAACCCTAGCTTTTGGGCCATAGCAGATGGACCATTTTCTCTTTCTGCTGGGCCAAATAGGGATATAAGATTCGGGTCCTCTTATAACCCGGTTGAAAACCGGTTGAGGATAGATCGGGTCACACGGAAAGGGTTGTTGGGCCAAGCTGCTTGGGCCATTTCTCGCTGCTGCTGGGCCAAACTTATGGGTCGGTTTAAAACCTGGTTGGCGCGCGGGTGAACCAACTGGCTGGGTCACGCGGTTTGTGACCTGGGCCGTGCTCCTGGGCTGAAAACCATGCGCTGCTAGGCCAAAAAACCAGCGCTGCTGGGCTAAAAAACTTGGTGCTGATGGGCCAAGTGGAAAATAATTCATGTGGGCGGAAATCAAGTTTTGGTCTTTTCTTTGGGCTAATATTGTTTTGGAGGAATATTTTCATATTTTCTCCTTGGAGAGTGGGAGAGCAGCCTTTCTACAATTGGTTGCCCGATCATAGGAGTTGGGTAGTGGGTTAATTAATTAGCGTACGCGAAATTAATTAATCCACTACTAGTGGATACTTGGACTTGACGGTTATTTACGCGCTCTATGCCTGCGCTGCACTCTGTGCTAAATTGGCATAAAGCTGTCCATTTGCTCAAAATGGAGTGGGCGATTACACAATCGCCACGCTTAATACACGCAGTACAAGTGTATCCATTCTCTCATCCTTAGGAGGTTGATTCGGCTGGGATTCACAAAGATAAGAGGCACTGCCTCATCATATCTTTGCCCACTTAATCACTCTCGATGCCATCAAGAGAATGTTTGAAGGCCAATAACACCCCTCTATCTTCACCTTAGGGGTGTACATGGTAGAAGCTGCTTCTCCATTGGCGGTCCTAGCTTCATTCGGATTCAGCTACATCAGCACACCATGACGACCACTCAAGACCTGGGTACACCACACCCGGCTGCGCTTTTTGTCTACTATTGGCGTCTTCTACATTACTCTTCAAGATCCGAGACCCAGTTCTCGGCTACGATGAGGTTTTCATATGAAGAGCCAGTACACATTTCTAGTTGTTATGTATAGGTCCAGATTCACACATCTGGACTTGTGTTTCTTTTTCCCTAGGCTTAGTACTTCCTAGCTTAGGGTTAGCATTTCTTTTAAAATAATTGGGGGGGGGAGGGGGTACTCATTTGGGTACCCCCCCCCCCCGCTTCCTTTTCCCTAGGTTTTTAGCCTAGGGTTGGATTATGTTTTGTATTTGGTAGGGCTCTACCGTGGGTTCCACCGTCTATACTATTTACCTATTTACGTCAAGGAGATAGAAGTCCGCTAGAAACACTAAATTGCCTACTCTAGCCATAATATCCTTAACTAAACCTCTAGGGCTAGCTTGGGAATGATCGACTAGTTGGACAATTACCCTTGTGTCCTTAAGTTCACCTATGTCCAGGTTTTCACAAAGGCTATATGGTATCACATTAATAGATGCACCTAAGTCTATAATGACATTCTTCACTAACTTTCCACCTAGGAAATAGGTATTGAAAACATCACGGGGACATCGTATTTCTTAGGAAAATTTCTATATTTAGAGTAGCCAGACCTCCTATTTTCAATTGGCCTACTTTCTTAGTTGGTTTATTTCTCTTCTTAGTACATGCATTTTAAAAAAATTATCTTACTAAGGAATTTTCTCAATCACATCCAAAATAGGAATGCTAACCTTGACCTTCGAATACTTTGTGAATGTGTGCCTCATTGGTTGTCACCTTCAACCTTTCCCTTAGTGCACTAGGAAAAATGGTAGAGAGATCACCCTCGCCTCGGTGGTGGGGAGCTCTTTGGTGGGATCCTCTTCAAAAACCATCTCACATTCTTCAAAGTTAGTCTTGTCACATTCCACAATCAAATCATCATCTTGCATAGTTTTGTTATTTGGTCCCATGCACCTCATTCCCGCCCCATAGCTTCAAAGCACTCACATTCCTTAGGTTAACTTTGGTTAGGAAGGTAGCTTTCCGGATTCCCTAGCCTCTAGTCGGCTCACCAAGGTGTTAATTTTTCTGACTTGGACTTCGAGAGTATCAAAAAGATCTAGTGCCTAGCTCCTCAATTTCTCTCCTTGTTCACTCCATGAACACATCAATTTTTTTCCAATTGGGCAATCACATCTAGGACCTCCTCCCGGTCCAACTTGTATAAAGTGGCATTGTTGTTGGAAGGTCCTTCTTCCCTCGGGTAGGGTTGAGGTTGTGCACCTTGATTGTACCCTTGACCTTAGTTATCCCCGAGCCACCGAAAATTGGGGTAATTGCAGCATTTAGGGTTGAATGTATTCACGTAGAGGTCTTTCCTTTCTCCTCCTTGTTTCCCCCGAAACCCTTGTTTTTGTTTCCCCTACCAAATTGCCTATTTTCTTCATTAAAATCCAATGACTTCACTTCTTCAAAACTTCAACTACTTGTAGACATGTGTCAGTAGGATGATCTAGACTACATATGTCACTTGTTCAATTTTTTTATCTTCACCCCTTCATAAATTTTTTCATCATCGAGGCAAGTGCTTGAACTTGCTCTTCCAATTTGGGAGATTTAGCCGACTAATACAATGTCTTTACTCGGGATCTAGTGCTAAATTGTCTTGTCTCATTGGCCATTTCTTCAAACAACGTCATTCATCCTTTGGACTCTTGTTGGCTATGGAGCCATTGTACGTCGCATTGACTATTCTCATATCCTTGTCACAAGATCATTTGAAGAAGTAGTACACCAAATCACCCTCCTTGAATAGATGATAGGGGTAACTTACCAATAATCTCTTGAACCGTTCCTAATACTCGTAGAGGGACTCATTTGCCATTTGAGAGATTTTTGAAAGTTGTTTCTTCAACCCTGTGAACTTGGAAGCTGGAAAATACTTTTCAAGGAACCTTCGCTCCATATCCATCCATGAGTTGATGCATCCCGGGGGAAATAGTATAGCTAGTCCTTGGGTGCAACCCGCATCGAGAAAGGAAAGGATTGCAAGTTGTAATCTTCTTTTGAAACCCCCGGTGGCTTCATATTGGTGCACACTAGGTGAAATTCCAACAAATGTTTGTTCAGATCTTCACCGACCATTCTATGAAAGGTTGGCAGACACTGAATCATCCTGCTCTTGAGCTCACAGGTCACGTTTGGTGGCAAAGGGGGAAAGATATTGCATAGGGGTTTATTCTCTAAGTTAGGAGCCATCAACTCCCTAAGTGTGTGATTATCGACATACTCCTCAAGAACGGTCGGCTCTTGTAGATCTCCTACTCTAGCTCTCCTCAACAACGGCTGGCTCCTGTGCTTTCCGATAGGTGTTGTAAAGTTCATGGGTTTGTGGTACGAGTATGTACCATAAACCAAAAACTAGACAATTACCAACCAAAGAAAAACACTAGCAAAGGATTAGAAGTAACTGGGATAACTATCACAAAGGCTAAAGAACAACAACCAACTCAAGAAAAAAAACAAAAAAAACAACACTAACTACTCTACTAACAAGCTATTCAAGTTAAAAAATTAAATCTTTAGAGTAGCATCCTCGGAAGCGGCGCCAAAATTTGATCCGCACTATGCGGGGTCATTAATTAGGCATCAATAAACATGCATAATGCTTAAAAGAGATAAGAGATTTGTTTGTTGCACCTGTTCTTACTACTGGATAGTGGAAATACCTGGACCGTCCACAGAGATTCTAGGAATTTAAAGGCTAACTATACAAAGCCACAATCAGGGTATCAATCTGATCACGTGTGAGGAATAGCTAATGTTGCAAAGCAAGGTTTAGGTAAGAGGGGGGGGGGTTATCTAACTACTACATGCATACAAGAATAACAGAGTAAAACTATATATCGCTAGCACTTGCAGAATATTTTCGTAACATGACTGGTACTATATTTAGATCCTAGATTCAATCACATTCAAAACATAAAAACCTATCCTAATGTTTATGCCATATAATGTGGTCGATGGTCAACACTTCCCCCTATCTTTCATATAAGGGCACTCTTGTATTCTTCCATCGGCACCGCCTTTGTAATTAGGGGAGTACAACAACGGCCCTGCCTGCTGCGCAGATCTGATTCTCCCCCGTACAATTACGTCCCGGGATCTCCACTATAAATGCTTCTCCCTAGACCTACAGAGGAAAAGGTATAGGCACCTTATCGTTGACTCTAAGGTTGCAGCGACATAGGTCAAATTATTCTAACCCTAGTTTGCAACTAAACTATCTCTATCCGTAACATTTTGGGCTCTATTCCAACTAAAACTAGTGTACGGTTATCAGAATGTTAACTCTACAACCCACATGCATACACACATACGGTCTCAGACTACCCCTATTACATGTAGGTTTCACTCCCCAGGGGGTATCATAAATGCGCCAACATGAAAGTAGACTAGGTGTATGCAACCATGGTGTAACAATCATGCAATTAACAAGAATGTAAAGCACCAGTCAACATAATGTTCATAAGCATAAAGGATAGGAAGATTTCAGAATCTCGCAAAAATAACTACCTAGTCATGAATGCAAATATAGATCCCCAAGCTAAATCACTAATCCCTAAGCATTGATCCCAAATATTTCATTATATTCAATGCCCAAGGGAAAAACAAGAAGAACTAAACTAAGAGAGAATGGTTAACCCCTTTCTCTCTCTACCTACTCTTAGAAAAACCTAGGAGAATGAAAATAATGAAAGCCCCCTTAAACCCTAGTAAACATAGGCTACTATATATAGTAGTAGAGAACAGAGCCTTGAAAAAGGCCCAAAAAGAGCAAAAAAACCCTAGCAACTATCATTGGCACAGGTCGTGCTATAGCACACAACTGGCTTTGCTTGGCACGACCCTTGTAATTCAGCATGGGCTGTCGGCTAGGCACTTGTCTCGTACATCCTTAGCGTGTGGTCGTGTCATTCGTATTTGGCCGCCTGCTAGGAACTTCTTCCTGAGCATTTGAATGGCACGTGATGTGTAGATCTTCATAGGCCGTCGGCTGGATGCGTAATTTCCTCTTCTGAACAGTTGGATGTGTGTATATCCTTATGGGTTTGGTATTCGAATGTTGAATTTGAGTGGCACGGGCCGTGTAAAATGGCACAGTCCATGCCCTTACTTAGATGCACGAGGTAATCTTCAATGGCACGAGCCTGTAGAACAAGGTGGCCCATGCCAAGGTTTCTGGCACCATCGTGTTGGCTGGCACGTCCCATGTAGAATCACATGGCTGTGCCAGTTCTTCAAGAGTAGGACTCAACTCTTTTCTTCTTCCCAGCTGGATTCCATCTACTACCATGTTTTAACTCGTGGCCTTCTGGTTACTACCATCCTTGCAAATGGCCTTCTACTATCTACTACAACCCTCGTGGATAGCCTTCTACAAAATTATGCCGAAGTGCTCACGAGCATCCTACTAATATGCTTACCAAAAATTATCTAGGCGGTCGTAAGGACATAGTGTCCATTAGATCTAACTAAGTCCACAAAACTAGGGATTTAGATAAGAAAAACATCAACAGTTATCTAAACTCTTTGTAATGTAAACCTACCTTAAACTAGCAGTCAACCAACCAAAATATAATAACAAATGTGTCAAAGGCATTAATCAACACATGCTTTTAGGTGCAGATCAACCTTCAATCTTTCCCCCTAATTGCTCCATTCGGCCTAGGATTTTGCACTGCCGCCAAGACCAACCGAGAGGTCTACAACCTCACCAAACACCTCCACAACATTTTTCGCATCCTCAAATGCATTGAACATATTTGACGACATCCTCCTCCGTGCACAACAAGGTCGGATGTTAGTAACTAGTCTCAATTATATAGTCTTCTAAAGGTCTGGATCACCCAAAAAGTACTCGGTGAAGTCTGACTTCAAGACCACTAACAAGTATATTGATATCATTCACAACCTTCCTTTTTTTCACAATGAAATAGTGTCGTATTGAACATGTCATCCCTATCATCCAGTACAATGCACACATATGATCATTGCGGGTTTCATTCACTCATCCAAAAAACAAACCAAAAAATCACAAACACTACTATTCAATGCCAAAAATACTAACCTAAACTCCAAAAATAACAACATATATAATCAGTCTCACATGACTTAAAATCCGACGGGGCAGAGCCCTTGTTCTCAATTTACCAAAATACCAAACCCCGGGACTTTAAAAACTGAATTTTCAAACGCCCTCATTACTAGGCCACGCAAAACCATTAAAAACGCAATCCTAATCAATATTTCGAACCAAAACAACAACATTTCGTACAACATATAACACCACACAACACCCACAAGGACACATTATCAAAGAAAATTTAACAAACACTTCAACTCCACGTAAAAATGGGAACGAAAATGGAAAAATGAGACTTATTTGCACCGATAAAAGTTTCGGTTATACAATTTTTTCCATTCACCTGTTTTAGGGCCCAGCAGGTAACTTGAGCGGCTGCTTCCTTCAATTCACCATCTGGTGGATCAATCCTCTTCCACAGCAAATCGGTGATGATTTTTCTATGCTACGGTGGCCTAGAACAACAGCAGCGGTGGTTGTGAACAGTAGTGAACAATTGTCACCTTAAAAAAAGGGGGAGAAGACGTAGCGGGAAAGGATGTGTTAAGGAATTAGAATATTACTTGTAATTCTAATTATATTCTATTACCTTTTCCTAGCTTGTATAGGTCTCCTTAACTTTTGCTAGCTTGTATAGGTATCTTGTACCACCATATAATATATTCTGAGTTCATGAATAAAGATAGAAAATCATTACCCTTATTTTCTACATGGTATCAAAGCCTAAAATCCTAAAACCATAATAGAAAATTTGCACTACCTTGAAATCTCACTACACGCGCCGCCGTCATTGTCCACGCGCTGCCGTCCGCCGCTGTCCATGCCTCGCCATCGATGCTGTCCATGCGTCATCGCCGCTGCTGTCCACGCGTCACCTCCCGTTCAATGCACCGGTGTGTGTTGTCGATCTAATCGGTTATTGTACATGTTGTTGATCTTTACATGTTTTTCCACTATGTCTGAAGAACATGCCCGTATTGATGCTGCACACGAGGTTCCAAAGCATCAGGATATGAGTGGTTATGATGTAATTGCAACTTTACTGAAGCAGTTGCAATGGCAATCTGGCCCTCAGACTGCTTTACATATTGGTCGTATGTCGACTGATCCTTACTTTATTGGCTCTGGCGATCGTCCAGGTTTACAACTTATGCCAAACATGCTGAAAGGTCAAGAAAATTACATTGAATGGTCTGACGCGATGTGCCATACATTCCTTGCCAAGAACAAGATTGGGTTTATTGATGGATGAATTACCAAACCCCAGGATAGCCATCCCGATGCTGCTGATTAGCCGGGGGTTAATGCTACTCTTGTCAGCTGGATCTTGCAAACCCTGGATCCAGTGTTAAGATCTTCTACAAGCTCGTTTGCCACAGTTAAGGATATGTGGGATGACATGAAGGCACAATTTATTCTTGCCGATGGTATGAAATTTTTGCAAATGCAAAAGGCTATTCAAAGTTGCAGGCAAAATGGTTAGCCCATCGACATTTACTTTGGCAAACTGAAGAAGTTGTTTGCAGATTATCACTGCATACAGCCTCCCCTAATTTGTGACTGTGAAGAAAGCAAGGCATTATGCCATTGCAATATTTCTACAAGGGTCTTCTAAGAAAGAGAGAAGGATTTGATCTACCAATTCATCTCTGACCTCGACAAAGGTTTTCACACCTTGCGATCACATATCATGAGCATTGATCCAATGCCACCTGTCATGAAAGTGTATGCCCTTGTTGCCCAATAGGAGAATTATAAAGCTGTCATTCGAGCTCGTGAGCCTTCTTCTAACTCCATGGCATATGTTGCACGGCGTCCACCACCTGCAAATTCTTCACAAGTTATTCTTTCTACATCTGACCGCAATAATCTTATTTGTACAAATTGTCATCGCAAGGGTTATGATAAGGATTCCTGCTTCCAGATCTTTGGTGTACTAGAATGGTTCAAGGAGTTGAAGGAGAAAGCCTGCACTGCCAAGAAGCGGCGCCAGCTTCTTGAACGTCCACCACCATTGCCGTGACCGGAGGTGCTACCACGGCACTTCCTCTCCCGTGCAACCACATCGTCTTCGCCTGGTCTAGTGGCAGCGGCTTCCTCTGGCCGTGTCCCTGCTAGATTCAACTTTGGCCCTGCTCTGTCTGATGACCAATGGAGCACGACCATGTATTTATTTAATTAGTTTCATTCTCTTACTGACAATGAGTCCGAAAAGCCTACTTTACCATGGATCCTTGATTCGTGAGCCTCATATCACATGACTGGTGACAAAGGTTCTCTTACTGGTCTTACTACTGCTATTGATATTATGAATGTTGTTCTACCTAATGGCTTGGTGTCATCCACCACTTAATATGGTTCTATCTGCTTTTGTGGTGTCACTCTTCCTCGTGTATTATATATACCTACTTTGTAGTGCAACTTGTTATCATGTTCTAGATTGTTTTCTGCCTTGAACTGTCTAGCTCTGTTCATTGAATATTATTGCATTTTACAGACAATCAGTATGCGGAAAGTGATTGGCATGGGTGAACAGAAAGGGAGGTGTTTTGGCTTTGTCTGCTGTATACTCGTGTTCATCCTTCTATCTTATAATCTCTTCCAATAGTTGCTTTCATGTCTTCTTCTAACTTATGGCATTCGCGTTTTGGACATCCTTCCTCCATGGTGTTGTCTTCTATTTCTTCTATTGATTTTGGCACTAATAAGAATTTTGTTCCTTGCTCTATATGTTATAGAGCAAAACAGACTAGACATAGTTTTCCATTGAGTTCTACAAATGCTACTGATTATTTCAATTGATTCATTGTGATGTGTGGGGACCTTATCGAACATTATCCTCTAGTTGTGCATTTTATTTTTTGACTATAGTTGATGATTATTCCCGAGCTGTTTGGGTTTATTTATTAGTGGCTAAATCTAAAGTAGCTTCTAGATTTTTAGAATTTAGTGCCTTAGTGAAGAACTAGTGGGACCAGACCATTCAACGTGTTCGGGCTGATAACAGGACTAAAATTTTGCCTTTGCGATCTTATTTTTCTACATCTGGGATCATCTTTGAGACATCTACGGTTGACACGCCGCAGCAGAATAGTCGAGTTGAAAGAAAACATCGTCATTTACTCAATGTGGCGCGTGCTTTACGGTCCCAGGCCAGTCTTCCTAATGAATTTTAGGGAGAATGTGTTCTTACTGTTGCTTACCTGATTAACTGAACACCGACAAAACATCTCAATGGTCGTACTCCATGTGAGTTGCTCTATGGGCAAGCTCCAAATTACTCATCATTAAGAATTTTTGGATGCTTGTGTTTTGCTGTTCATGTTCCCACATATCGTGACTAGTTTGCCCCAAGAAGTCGGTGGTGTCTGCTTCTTGGTTATCCTGCCGGAAAGAAAGGCTATCGCTTTTTTAACTTGGAATCCCGTGTGATCTTTACCAGTCGGGATACCAATTTTTTGAAGACCAATTCCCATATTCCACAACTCCAATATCGGCTCCTTCAGAAGAACCCGATGGTGCCACCACATCACTGCCGATCTCCTCATTCCTGCTACCGGAGTGGCACGGAATTTTCATTCCGCCGGCCAGTCATCGTCGGCCGTGGCCAATCCTTTGCCACCGATCGCCGCAGGCCCATTGTCGTAAGTTGCCACCGGTCAATTGCCGTTATCCGGCACCAGTCCTCCGCCGCCAGTCAGTCATTACTGTCCGCTACCGGCCAGTCGTCGGTGGCCGCCACCAGTCAATCACCGCCGGTCACTGCTGAGCACTCATCATCGGCATCTTCCCGAACTCTAAACTTACCAGCATCTCCTTTTGCAATATTTCTGGCTCCGGATGGTTCCGTTGCCAAGTTTCCACCTATTCGACAGAGTATTCGTGCTCGGCGACCGCCTTTTTACTTGGCAGATTACAATTGTGATGATTGTGCATGTACTCTTACTACTGAAGACCCCCCCTTACGTCTTCGTTCACTTATGCATCGTCACTTTCCTTAGTTATTCTCTATCTTCTAACTGATTATGTAAATTGTGATAATTTTCCTAGTATGCATTCTAGATTTTTAAGTACAGTAACATCTAGTGCAGATCCCACTACTTATTCTGAGGCTTCCAGACATGCTCATTGGCGAGGCGCTATGACTGAAGAACTTACTGCGCTGGAGCGCAATTAGACATGGACTTTGGCTCCTGTGCCTCTGAATAAGAAGGCGATTGTGTGCAAATGGGTCTACCGGATAAAGTTACGGCCAGATGGTATTATTGAATGTCATAAGGCGTGCCTAGTGGTTCTTGGGAATCGCCAGGTTGAAGGAATTGATTATACTGAGACCTTTGCTCTGGTTTCAAAGATGAGTTATGTTCGCTTATTCTTGTCTATTGCGGTTATTCGTGGTTGGGAACTGCATCAGATGGATGTCCATAATGCCTTCCTGCATGGTGATTTGCATGAAGAGGTTTTTATGCGACCCCCACTCGCTATGTTGTACCCCATGGTCATGTATGTCGCCTTTAGAAATCTCTTTATAGTCTTCGTCATGCTCCTAGAAATTGGTTTTCTAAGTTGGCTCAGGCTTTACGAGCATTTGGATTTGTTCAGAGTAAGACCGATTACTCTTTGTTTGTTTTTTCTTGTGGATTAGTTTCTTTGCATGTTCTGGTTTATGTGGATGATTTGGTTATTGTTGTTAGTTCTTCTGCGCTCATCTCTGAGTTCAAAAAATACTTAAGTTCTTGTTTCCATATGAAATACCTTGGTTTATTTAAGTATTTTTTGGGCATGGAGATTACTAGAAAACTGGAGGGACGTTTTTTAGCAAAGAAAATATGCTTTGGACATTTTATCAGATACCGGTTATTCTACCTCTAAACCGACTCACTTTTCGATGGAGGAACAATATGATTTGGCATGTGTTGAAGGTCCAGCCAACCATAACCCTGAGCAGTATAGAGATCTGGTTGGGCGCCTGATATATCCGACTATTACTCATCATGAAGTTAGTTAGTCAGTTCTTACCATTGTGTAATTCATGAAGTCTCCTTGTGTTCCTCACTGGCAAGCTGTTGTTCGTGTGTTGCACTACCTGAAGAGTCGTCCAGGTTAAGGTTTATTTTTCTCTTCTCGTAGTACGTTACAATTAAATGCTTACAGTGATTCGGATTGAGTTACTTTCCCGATTACTCGGTGTTCTCTTTCTAGTTGTTTTGTAATGATTGATGATTCTCTGGTTTCTTGGAAGACTAAGAAGCAACCTACTGTTTCTTGATCTTCTGCTGAAGCAGAGTATCGTGCTATGGCTGTTACCTGTTGTGAGTTTTTATTGCTTAAGTCTTTACTGAAGGACTTAGGGGTTTTGCACTCTTCTCCTATGCGATTTTTTTGTAATAGTCAATCTGCTCTTCATATTGCGGCAAATCTAGTTTTCCATGAACGCACAAAGCACATTGAAGTTGATTGTCATTTTCTCAGGGATCTTGTTCAATCTGGCACTATTGTTACTTAGCATATCTGCACGTCAGACTAACCTGTGGACTTGTTCACTAATGCTCTCAGACGTAACCAGTTTCATTCCTTACTTGGCAAGTTGGGCATTTCAGATCCCTATGCTCCAACTTGAGGAGGACTGTTAAGGAATTAGAATGTTGCTTGTAATTGTAATTATATTCTATTACTTTTCCCTAGCTTATATAGGTCTCCTTACCTTTTCGTAGCTTGTATAGGTATCTTGTACCACTATATAATGTATCATGAGTTCATGAATAAAGATAGACAATCATTACCCTTATTTTCTACATAATGAAATAAAAGAAAAGAAAATAGGGAAAACGGGGATTTAAAAAAAGAGAGGACATTTGTGTCTTTTCAGTTTTCTTCAAATTTTCATTTTTGATAGGGGTATAATCGTCATTTACTACAAAATCGACCAACTCCGGCATTGACAATCAGAGTAAGCACATCCCAGGGGTTATATTGGCATACACTTAATAAGTTAGGGTTATTTTGACACTTTCTTGTTTTACAGGTTATATTGACACTTTCAACATAAAGTCGGGGTTATTTTACCACCTTATTGTTTTACAGGGTTATATTGATACTTTCTTGTTTTATAGGGTTATATTTACATGTCCCAAATCATTAAGGTTTTTGAAAATGCGGTCGCATGGAAATGAATTCCTGTGGAAAACATTTGGTCTTTGCCGTTAGAGGAAACATGTCAACTAAGTTTAATCCTGAAATTAAAAGGATTTAATATAGTTCTCAGAGGATTGGAACAAAAAAAATCATTTGGAAATGTTACTGATAGCCTTAAGTTAGAAAAAGAATTAGTGGCACAAATAGAACTCAAATATTCTCTCTCACACTCTCAGAGTGACACAACTATACTTAGCAAAGTTAAAGTTGTACTCACTAAGAGAATGGTTTGGGATCATACTTTATGCAACAAAAATGTAGAGTCAAATAGTTAAAAGATGGTGATTCTTAAATTATTTTTAGGAAAAAACATAATGTCTATTTTTGGAATAAAAGGGAGCAATTATGTAGGAGATATTTTGTGAATATGTTCTGCAATATTATTATACCTAGATAGAATTCCTTAGATAGAATTCTACCTTAGATAAAATCATTTTTCCTACTTAAATCAGTAAATGTTGTCTATATATTGTATCTTGTACCATCAATAGGAAAAATAGGGAAAACGGGGATTTAAAAAAAGAGAGGACATTTGCGTCTTTTCAGTTTTCTTCAATTTTTCCTTTTTTGATAGGGGTATAATTGCCATTTACCACAAAGCCGACCAACTCCGGCGTTGACAATCAGAGTCAGCACATCCCAGGGATTATATTGGCACACACTTCATAAGTTAGGGTTATTTTGACACTTTCTTGTTTTACAGGGTTATATTGACACTTTCAACATAAACTCGGGGTTATTTTGGCACCTTCTTGTTTTACAGGGTTATATTGACACTTTCAGCATAAATTCAGAGTTATTTTAATACTTTACGATTTTTATATAAGGATCAAAATGAATTTTTTGCACGAGACCTCAAATGACTTTGGACCGACCATGCATATTTTGTGTACAATAAAAAATAATCGGTGCTACATATTTGATACACATTCTGGTGCTACTAGTGGTATCAATTCAGGCTATCGTGTCACATTCGTATCAGGTTGGAAATGTGTCGTGTCAAAACATTTCGGGTTGAATCGTGTTGATTTCATTTATCGTATCGGGTCGGGTTGGATTGGGTACTTATCGTGTCGGGTTGAAAACATGTCAGTTTTTTTCTCGGATTGGGTCGTGTCGGGTTGAGTTAATATCGGGTCGGGTTACTGTCGTGTAATTTTTATACTCGGATTAGATCGGGTCGGGTCAGAATATTGTCGGGTTGGATTGGATCGGGTTATTGTCGTGTCATTTTTTGTACTGAAGTTTTATTCGGGTCTGATTATGTCAATTGTTTCTTATAATGTTTCACATTGAATTCAGATATATTTTGGGTTGGTTCATTTTAGATCGGGTTATTATGTCACCCAATTAAATTTGGGTTGATTTAGGTTATATTTCAATAATACTATTGTTACAACTGCACTATTATCAGATATTATTTCGTTGTAACTTGTACCTTGCAAAATGTAAAAACTTGACTCGTAACTCCAAATTAAAATCCGCTCGAAAGTGATGCTACCCTATACACCCCATTGTATTTTCCAAGTACGTAACAAAATATTTATCAACAATCGAGAATAAAAATATATCTGTAGTCATTTTCAATTTCCCTTTCTTACTTCTAAGTAATCAACTTTAATTTACACTAGAACACGTATTAGCGCTTTCCAATAATTCACCAAAAATTTAATTTATTTAATATTTCTATATTTAATAAATAATAATAAAAATAATGTATTTTGGAGCAACGAATTATAGGGTAACACAATTTTGGGCCACAATGTAATTTTTCAAGACTGTGTAGAAGTATTCAATGCTGACTTTCAAGGCCCTTATGTTCACCCATACATGCCCAAATCGCAAAGTCGCAATATTACATTATTGAATTGCTTTTTAGTGTCGCCAATTTCGTGATTCGACAATTCCAACTTTCTTGGAGGGACCTAAGTGCAAAAAGTAAAAACTTTACTCGTAACTCCAAATTGAAATCCGCTCGAACGTGATGATACCCTATACACCCCCATTGTATTTTTCAAGTTCGTAACTGAATATTTATCTACAATTGGGCAAAAGAACATATCCATAATCCTTTTCAATTTCTCTTCCTTACTTCTAGGTAATCAACTTTAAGTTACTCTAGAACATGTACTAGCGTTTTTCAACATTTCACCAAAAAAAATATTTGTTTTCTATTTCTATATTTATGGAAGAATGACAAAAAAAGTGTAATTTGGAGAGAAGGATAATGTCGTACATTTTTTTGGGTCATAGCGTAACTTTCCATAAATATGTTAGAGATGCTTTTGTGCCTACTATCTTAGTTGAATAGCAGTGTTGAGTATTCATTGAATTCAATTCACTTTTTAAAATGCTTTAGTACAATTTTGTGTTGTAATAAATATTCCAATTCTATTTTTTTAAATAAAAAAACTAGTAAAGTCCCACTGCGCATTGCGCGGCATTATTAATTTAAAAATTAGGATTACTTTTAAGTATTTTTGTGTCTTACATTTAAATTGAAAATAAAGAACTTTATTTACAATTATGAAGTTTAGTTATATGAGGAAAAAAATATGAGTAATGAAGTGAAATAATTAGTTTAGTTAGAAATCGTTACATATTAAATACAATAAAAATGATTATTTTAATAATATTTCATTCAAATTATTTAAAAAATAATTATTTATATGCTGAGCTTATTTAAAAGGTTATCATAATTATATATGTCTCACTGAATAAAATTAAATATCAAATATTCTTACGAGTCTGTCTCTTAAAAGACAGTCTTTCCATAATCCATGGAAAGACCAACGTTTAAAGGGCAAATTAGAAGAAATGAAGATAAATTTTTTGGCTTGTATGAATCGGGTTATAAACTTTATAACTACTACTCCCTCCGTTCCATTTATATTGGCACACTTGCCAAAAATGGACGTTTCTTTTTTGTTGGCACATCTGAACTTCATGCCAAATAAAGGGGGGGCAGCCTTAATAGTTTTCCATTTTACCCTCATTGATTTCCAAAATTTACCATTGCTTTATCAGTTTAGTCTCTTGTTTTGGGTAATGAGGCCAATCACTAATTCAGCTGAATGTAACCTTTCCCTCCATTTGGCATTGGATTGAGCCCAGCTAATGACCCATTTTCGTGGTTGCTGGGTCAACTTTGTGGCTGGAGATAATTGCCCCATTTATTCATCTTCCATTCTTCTTCCCCGTCAAAAAAACCAATCCCCCTAACTACAAACCCTAGCAGAGTACCGCCTGAGCCGACCGCCACTTCGCGGCTGACGTACTTGGCGCCGGTGACCACCGGAAGCCCGCCCCTATGAAGCTCACCCCACAAAACCCGTATCCCGCCGCTAGCTGTTTTGGCCGTTCTTCAAGCCCACCGTGCCCGAAGGCCGCATCTGCCGATCTGCTGCCGGATGGAAACAACACCCTTCCGGCGAGGAAGCGACCGAAGCCCAGCCATTTCCGACAATAACCACCCAGTCCCCAGTGATTCAGAGCCCCAAACCTCGTACGAACCCCAGATTGACGACACCTTCGTCGATGAGACGCAGTGTTTCACGGCGACCCTTGCTGAGAAGACCATCCGAGAGCAGACCATCCGATACTTTCGTCCCCAACCAGACGGCCGCAATGTCAACACCGGACGGGGAGATCTGTGGCACCTAGAAGGATCAGGTTAGGGAATCGACTGTTTGTGGATACTCAGGGGTCACCTGGCGTCACAGACACGTATGAATCTGACGGGGAGGATGGGCTCAATGTACTGGAGGATGATGCAACTTTTTCAACTCCACTGCCGAGCAGGGAGATTCAGGCGACAGAACCGTCTTCAGAATTATTTGTGTACGAGTTGAACGGGGTGCCAATCGACTTGTCTGAGGTAAACCTAATCCCACCTCGATATGAGTTTATTTGCAGATAGTTAATCGAATGTTGATAATTTGTGTTTAGGGTTCCACATACTCTGTTCCACCATGTTCATGCTAATACTGCTTTCGAAGTGAATTCAGTAGTACTTCTTTGTCTCTTCAAATCCTTATACTCTCTGTCAGTCAGTAACTGTGACCCACTGTTTGCATCATCATATTCCGTTTCCGAGTCAATCTAAAATCTGAGGTAAAATGCCTTGATAGTTAATGCAATGTCAAGCCTTCGTGTCAGTATGTGGGGTTGCCTATTTAGCATGATTTGTTGTCCACTATGTGAGATTCTATGCTTAGAGTGACAGATTCCTTGTTAACTATTTTCAGGTACATCCTTCCGTGCACAAGCTGCTATTGAGTCAATATCGGAGTGACGAGCACGAAAAATTGCCCCCAAAAGCATTAATGGAGATGTGGAAGGTCATCTTCCATGTGTAGGTACGGTATTCATAAATCATATGTGTAGATTGACGAACATTATTCGGTTTCTTCCATGCAATGACTTTGTATTATTCTGTTCGGCTGTGTGTAAATATGTGGTACTGTGTTTGTGGCTGTGTATGCGGCCTTCGTGGATGTGTTTTTGTAGCTGTGCATGTGGCTGTGTTTTTGTGGATGTGGTTTTGTGGCTGTTTGTTTGTGTGGCTGTGGTTAGACGCAGTGTTGTTTTTGCTGTGTTTCTTATGCTATGCTGTCGTGGTAGCGTTTTTGTGGCTGCGTATGTGGCTGTCGTGGATGTATGTTTGTGGCTTTCGTGGCTTTGTGTAAATAGGGGTTGTCGTGCCTGTGTGTACGTGGCTGTCGTTGCTGTGTGTGTCTTGCTGCCGTGTTCTTCATGGCAGTATTGATATGAAAAGACAGTACAATTTTAGAAAAGTTGATTTCGGTACTTTAACAACAGGAATCCAGTACCTTTACATTTTTCGCAAATAAGCTGCTAATGATTTTCAACACATACATGGTTAGACTGCAAACACACTAACAAAACCTAGCATTGTGTTTGCAACCTGTAGGCAATTCTAGCCCAATCCAACCACAACAAAATACGCAAAGTCATTTCATACCTAATTGATAGTTAACCAATTAATTGATGCACAATATATTCAAGTCCCCCTGCTTTGTTAGCTGCTACCAAGTGTTGTAAGCCCTCCCTAACCAATTATGTGTCCACTTTAAGTCTCTTGGTAATGATCCTTGTTGGAGTGCATCTTTCCCCATATGTGGTAGCTTGTAACGGTTCGACCCTTTGCATTTTATAATCTCCACCATCACACACTGCAGCGTTAGAAACACTTTGTTTAAGTTTTTTGGGCTCTAACTGTTCGAATGCGGTTTCCGTGGCTGAAATAAGTTCATCCAATGTGCGTGTCGTTGACCGGTGCTGCAAACTTTGGATTGAGTTAAAAAAAACCCAAATCTAAAACATTTAGGTCGGGGCTGTTTGGGGGCTGAAAACCTAATCTGATGTTGAAGCCATCCGAACTAGCTGCCATTCTAAATTCAGCATCATCATCACATATGTGGGGTCTTGCATTGTCTTGCCGAATGGTTATGTTTGTGGTAGCTAGTAATGGCCATTTTCTTTTTATAGCTGGGACCAACTTTGTCAACATGAACTCCTTGGTAACTTCCTGGTCTATTAATGGTATTGGTTTAGTTTCCATAGTGCTGGCTGGTCTGTTTTTGCTTGTCTTCTTCGCAGCTTCTTGATGTGAGAATGGCCATATCCCTATTTTTCCATCGAACAAGACCTCCCCCTCACTGTTGATGAGTGGCCGACAAATGGCGCAGAGGAACATAATTTTCTTTATGAACCTTTTGTTGTGAACCACACGGTGTGGCTCTTTCTCATCCGGAAGAAGGTAGTACTTTTCAGCAACCTTAGTTATGTAAAACCATTTCTCGTCCATGTGTACAATGTGATGCATATCCATGAAAGTTGTTTTTCCTAGACTTGTATCATGTTTCAAGTGAGATATGGAGTAGTATAACCTGTGTAGCTGGTTAGTTGCTGAAATACAAGGTTTTATTGCATTTGAATGTCTCCGAACTTGACCCTTCTTGATCCAGCGATGCATTGTAGTAGTGCTTACTCCAAGTGCTGCTGCAAATCCCCTTTGTGAAGTGCGTAATTGGAGGGGGACTGCCATGGCCAACTCCTTGTTTATTTCAACCTTTTTCCTTCCTTCTTTGCCTTTGGCCTTGCTGCTCACATCTGTACATAACCCTAGTTGATCTTGTATTTTATGCAGGTTTGCCATGCAGCTTATAGTGCGAACCGAAGTATTCCATCGTTGCACAGCCTCCTTCCGACGATGGGCCAGAATCCTGCCTTCGCTCAAATTTTGGAGGATGAACTCACCTATCTGACACCGCTGAGAATCACTCAACCGATGCCGTTCCGGAATTCTGTTGTGGCTAAGAAAAGAAGAGGAAGATAAAATCCAGAGGTGAAGAAGAAGATAATGATTTGTCCCAGGGAGCAAGAAGAATCTGGTCTCTTCTCTGTGTGGTGAACGAATTATGTGGTGTGAATATTGCCCCTGCCTTGTAGTAGTTGCTATTAGGGCGTGAGTTTGAATTAAAGTGTGATTATTTCCCCCCTTTTAGCCTCCCGTCCGTGGGATTTGTGAAGATAATTTTGGTGGGAAAATTTAGGCTTGTTTTGCTGGATGCTTGTCATCATCAGGCTGCAGTAATCACTTACTGTAGCCTACAAACTCTGACTTTTCAGCATGCTTTATGTTAAATCATCAGTTACCAAAATCCAAGTGTCAATCCGTGTTGTGCCAATATAAATGGAACGGAGGGAGTACATGTTGTACAATAAATTTTTAATATTGCAACTAAGACCTTTTACCTTTTATTATTTTAAATAAACCCTGTCTTTCCCATAAACTTATGGAAAGACAGTCTTTCCCACGACTTTTCCTATTATTATTAGTGTCACTAATTATAAAATATCTTCATCGAACAGTGACTCGGTCTATAACAAGATTTTATGATAATTTATTAAATATTATTTTTACAATACTTTTCAAACTGAATTTTGAAATTAATATTTAGTCGACTCTCTACAATTACTAATTCAAAACCATAATTTTAATGAGACATCTCTCTTTATTTGACTATTATTCATTAGATTTATAAATTTAGTCATGTGCATTTTAAACTTAACATTGTATATTCACATTTGTTATGAATGGACTTTACGTACTAGTAATCATATGGCTAAAAACCCCATTTCTTATTAGTTTGACGCACGACCAACTTGACTTGGTTCTATATTAAATGTTAATTGACATTTTATAACTGCATCTGTTTTGGGTTGATTACATGCAGGGTTATATAGTTGATTTATCGGGTTGAATTAGGTTCGTGTTAAATCGGGTTCGGGTTTATCTCGGGTTCGTATTCAGGTCGGGCTTGGGTCTAGATTATTGAGTCATATTCGGGTTTTGGGTTGAATTCGGTCGTGTCAGGTTCGAGTACAGGTCAATATTTCTCGGGTCAAAATCGAGTTTCGGGTTAAGTGTGATCATGTCAGGTCGGGTTCGAGTCAATATTTTTTGAATCCAATTGGATTTCGAGTTGATTTGTTTGTATCGGTTCAGGTCGAGTTCTCGGTTCGGGTCAGAGATTGACAGCTCTAGGTACTACACATAATTTAGTGTCCGTTTGAGAAAATCGGTGTACTATACTAGCGATGGACCGGCGGTGAAAAAGTGCCATTCCTTTTTAAGGATACTGTCCGGACATCTTACTAAGATTGGCATGATAATTTTGGGTGTCAAGTTGAATTATGTGGAAATTATTGAGTTAAAGAGTGAAAAGACTAAAAAATAGATGAAAATGGTGAAGTTTATGTCAATTCGACAGGTAGGTTTTTTATTCACATAGGGAGTATTTTACTAGAAGAATTACTTAATCCTGGATTTGGATCATCTGAACTGCATGATATATTTTTCCTTGAGGAGGTTACGACATTGCTTTCATAATTAAGGTTCCTCAACTGCCACAAATGAAGGATTTCATCTGCCGTCGGTCCCCTGCAAATTATATCCTCCAACCAAAACATTGTGCTCACTAATTCCGGTATTAAAGAATGTCATTGTGCATGTGGATGTGGTCTCCACATTAATTATCCATACCACATGATTGAATGATTTTTTGAGAATATAAATATGGGTGTTGCGCCTGTGAATCTGAACCAGTACGAAAAATGGAAACTGGATATATCTCGGTTGCTGTTTTGTCTTGTTTGTGCCTCGTGATCTGGAGAACCTTCAACTGGGTTTGGCTAAAGCCAAAGAGGCTCGAGAAATGTCTGAGACAACAAGGCCTTCGCGGAACTTCGTACCAGGTTTTGTTCGGAGATGTGAAGGAGATCTTCAAGATGGACAAAGAAGCTGTTGTGCGGAATGGAGAAAGAACAGAAAATATGAACGAAAAATAACAAGACACAAGATTTACGTGATTCACCAAATTGGCTACATCCACGGGAGACGGATTCCACTATATCAGAATTAGAGTTGGTTTACAGAGAGAAGAGAAACACTTTATATGCTGTCTCCACTAAACCCTAACAAACTGGGCCAAAAACACAATTCGGCCCAAATCAACAGCAGTCCAATAAAGAGACAAGCTATACCGTCGGACTGCTGCCCCGTTTGTTTCGGCCCAAATCAACAGCAGCGAGACCCCCGTTTGTTTCCCGGGGGCGACTGCCGCCCCCCCGGACCCCCAGGCCAGGGTCGCAGAAACGGCTATTACAGTATTCAAGGCATACCAACAAATCTCCACCTTGACTTGAATCCTCAAAGTAGAAAACTCCAGATGCACCATTACAGTGCCAGATGAGTAGACATCGCCCTCCACTCCCGGGACTGCCCATAGAGCACCTAATCAGCTCTGATGTTCAGCAAGTCCAAACAATGTTGAAACTTGCTATGTGGAACAGATTTGGTGAACATATCAGCGGGGTTATCTGCAGTTCCCACTTTCTTCACCCTGATTCTTCTCTCACTCCTCAAGAAATGATATCTGACATCAATATGCTTGGTCCTCTCATGATGGACATGATCCTTGGCTAGGCAGATTGCACTCAAGCTGTCACAGTACACAGTAGCCTGATCATGATGTAGACCAAGATCACTAACTAGCCCTTTCAGCCATATTCCCTCTTTTGCCGCCTCTGTCAGAGCCATGTACTATGCTTCCGTAGTAGACAACGTCATTGTAGGTTGCAAAGTCGCCTTCCAGCTAACCACAGAACCTCCCAAAGTGAATACATAACCAGTTATCGATCTCCTCGTGTCAACATCACCAGCATAATCAGAATCAGGGTAGCCTGTAACTAAGCACTCGGTATCACCTCCATAAATGAGACCCACATCAGACGTACCTCTAAGATACCTGAAGATCCTCTTCACTGCTTGCCAATGTTCCTTTCCCGGTTGCCCCATGAACCTGCTCACAACACTGACTGCCTGTGCTAAATCTGGCCTCGTGCAAACCATAGCATACATCAAGCTCCCCACCGCGCTGGCATAAGGAACCCGAGACATATACTCCTTCTCCTCGTCTGACTGAGGAGCAAACATGGTGGTGAGATGAATATTTGCAGCACTAGGAGTGTCTATAGGCTTGGCTGTAGACATGCCAAACCTAGCCAACACTTTCTGAATGTAGCCTTTCTGTGACAAGAAAAGCTTCCGCTGACTTCGATCCCTAAGAATCTCCATTCCTAGTATCTTCCGAGCTGCACCCAGATCCTTCATCTCAAACTCAGCACTAAGAAGTCCTTTCAACTTCTGAACCTCGTGCTTACTCTTTGCGGCTACCAGCATGTCATCTACATAAAGCACCAGATAGATGAATGACCCATCTCTCAACCTGCTGTAGTAGACACAACAGTCATAAGCACACCTCGTATATCCCAGCTGAAGCATGTAACTGTCAAACTTCTTGTACCACTGCCTCGGAGACTGCTTAAGTCCATACAAAGACTTCTTCAACTTGCAAACATACTTTTCCTTGCCAGGAACCTAGAAACCATTTGGCTGAGTCATGTACAACTCTTCCTCCAACTCTCCATGTAGAAAAGCAGTCTTCACATCAAGTTGCTCGAGCTCCAAATCCTGATGTGCCACCAAGGCTAGCAACACTCTGATGGAAGTGTGACTGACCACTGGTGAGAAAATCTCATTATAGTCTACCCCCTCCCTTTGACTGAAACCTCTTGCAACAACTCTTGCCTTGTACTTGACTCCCTCTGCAGGTGATATTCCTTCCTTCTTCTTGAAAACCCATTTGCAACTGATTACCTTTCTCCCTTGAGGCTGTTTGACCAATTCCCATGTCTGATTCTTCTGAAGAGACTCCATCTCATCTCCCATTGCAGCAAGCCATTTATCAGCATCAGTACATGAAGTAGCCTCTCTGAAGGTTGACGGCTCTTGAGTATCCACTTTCTCGGCAACTGACAGTGCATAACCCACCATATCCTCAAACCCATATCTCTTTGGTGCCCCAACTCCAACCTTCCTGGGTCGGTCCTGAGCTAAACTGCGGACTGTAGCTCCTAATGGTTGAGGATCTGGTGGTGGAGATTCCGGTATCTCAGATTCTGTCTGTGGCTCTTGATCCACCTCAAATTGTTCCAATCTATTTTCACCTTGAGTGACTTCAAGCTCCACCTGTTTATCAACTCCACTAGTTTCTGGCACAACTGTGGGCTTCACCATAGATCTAAGCAAAGAATTTTCATCAAAGAAAATGTCCCTGCTCAGAATAACCCTCTTCTCAGATGGAGACTATATCCTGGAGCCTTTAACTCCAACTCCATAACCCACAAAGACACCCTTCTTGGCTCGGGGCTCTAACTTACCATCACTAACATGATAATAAGATGTACAACCAAAAACCTTTAACTTGGAGTAATCAACAACTTTACCTGACCACAACTCCACAAGTATTTTGCACTCTATACCCGTGTGGGGCCCGCGGTTGATCAGGTAACAAGTTGTACTCACCGCCTCTGCCCAGAATCTCGTTTCCAAACCAGAAATTAGAGAGCATGCACCTTGCTCTCGCCAGCAATGTCAGATTCATCCGCTCAGCTACGCCATTCTGCTGTGGCGTATTCCTGACTGTATGATGACGAGCAATCCCTTCATCCCTACAAAACCGATCAAACTCAGACGAGCAGAATTCCAGCCCATTATCAGTTCGAAGCCTCTTGATCTTCTTCCCGGTCTGATTCTCCACCAAAGCTTTCCACTCCTTGAACTTCGAGAAAGCTTCACTCTTATGTTTCATCATGATAACCCAAGTCATCCTTGAGTAATCATCAATCAGAGAAACAAAGTACCTGTGACCTCCCAGTGACTCAACTTGGGAAGGTCCCCAACAATCAGAATGGATGTAATCCAATGTGCCCTTTGTTCTATGAATCGCCTTAGGAAACTTGCTGCGGTGATGCTTCCCAAAAACGCAATGCTCACAAAAATCCAAGCTCTTGACTTTGTGGCCACCAAGAAGATCATATTTCGACAGAATCTGCATCCCTCTTTCACCCATGTGACCAAGCCTCATATGCCATAGCTTAGTCATATCATCCTGGTGAACCTCCGAAGATGCAACATTAACAGAATCCATAACTGTGGAACCTTGTAGAAAATACAAAGTACCATGCAGAACACCTTTCAGAACCAGCCTAGAACCTTTGCAGACACACATAACTCCATCACTCCCTGAGTAGACGAAACCCTTTCTATCCAACGTAGGAAGAGAAATCAGATTCTTTGTCATAGATGGAACATGCCTGACATCGTTCAAAGTATAGAAACTACCATAATGCGTCCTGATCTTGATTGAACCAATCCCAACTACCTTGCACGCAACACCATTTGCCGTAGTAATGATGCCCTCAGTTTGCTCATAAGTTGAGAAATAATCTCTCCTTGGGCATATATGGTAAGATGCCCCTGAATCAAGAAACCACGCATAAGAATGATTATTTTGCCCAGTAACAGCTAGAGCAAAATCATCTTCAGAACTGAAATCCCCTTCAGCCACAGCAGCAGTACCAGATGTACTCCCAGATTTACTAGCCTTCTTCGGACACTCCTTTTTCCAATGCCCCTTCTCCTTACAGTAGTTACAAACATCATTGGCCTTGGGACCCTTTGAAGATGACTTCTTGCCCTTCTTCTTATTGCCGATTTCCTTGCCTTTTGTGTTTCCATCACTAGCAAAAAAGCCAGTGGCCTGACTTTCTGTACCTGTACTGTTTGCCTTATGTCGCAACTCTCTACTATGGAGAGAGGATCTTACTTCCTCCAGAGACACAGAATCTTTACCAACAATAAATGACTGAACAAAATTCTCATACAAAAGTGGTAAAGAAACTAGCAAAATCAAAGAAGCATCTTCATCTTCAATTTTCACATCTATATTTCGCAATTCTAATAACAAAGTATTCAATTACTCTAGATGGTCTCTGAATTGCGTACCTTCCTGCATTCGGAGACCGAAGAGGCATTGTTTCAGAAGCAACTTGTTGGTTAGAGATTTCGTCATATACAAACTCTCCAACTTCAGCCACAGTTGTGTAGCAGTCTCCTGATCTGAGACCTCAGTGATGATTTCGTCCGCGAGACACAGCATAATCGTCGAGTGTGCCTTTTCTTCCAGACCCACCACATCGCCAGAACTGCTCGCGAAATCCTTCGTCAGCGGAGTCCACAAACCTTGCTGTTTCAGCAAAGCTCGCATCTTGATCTGCCATAAACTGAAACTGTTTCACCCAGTAAACTTGTCGATCTTCACGTTCAACCCAGACATCTTTCTCCTCGATCAGCCCCGATCTGATGAGCCCAGAATCCGATATACCCACTACGGATATCGCCGGAAAAAGAAACCGCTCCGATACCAGTTTGTTGTGCGGAATGGAGAAAGAACAGAAAATATGAACGAAAATAACAAGACACAAGATTTACGTGGTTCACCAAATTGGCTACATCCACGGGAGACGGATTCCACTATATCAGAATTAGAGTTGGTTACAGAGAGAAGAGAGACACTTTATATGTTGTCTCCACTAAACCCTAACAAACTGGGCCAAAAACACAATTCGGCCCAAATTAACAGCAGTCCAATAAAGAGACAAGCTATACCGTCGGACTGCCGCCCCGTTTGTTTCGGCCCAAATCAACAGTAGCGAGACCCCCGTTTGTTTCCCGGAGGCGACTGCCGCCCCCCCGGACCCCAAGCCAGGGTCGCAGAAGCGGCTATTACAGTATTCAAGGCATACCAACAGAAGCAAAGTCTGCACCCATTCATATCAGCAGTGACACCATCCCTAGAATCCTGCCTTTCTTCCAAAAGGCCATCAAAGAATATGGTATGTTTTTCATCAACTTCATGCGTTGTTTCATTCATAAGGTTCGATGAATCTGACTTTGCTCATGTGAGAATTGCTTCGTACGGATCGGTCCTAAGCCAACTTTGCTTCTTGTGGAACCCCAACTTGTGAAGGAGGTGTTCATGAGCAACCGCTACCATTTCGTGAAGTCTAAGGGTAACCCACTAGCTAAACTCCTAGTCCAAGGACTTGGGTCATTTGAAAGGGAGAAATGGGCCAAACATAGGAAAATCATTAATCCTGCTTTTCATCAAGAAAGACTCAAGGTGCATGTATTTCTAATTCTTCTCACCTCTCAATGAATTGCGCGCGTACATTACCCGGCTTCAGAACCGCCTCACCCACTAATCTAAATATAATAGTGTATTTGATTGTTGTAGCTAATGGTGCCGGCATTTTGTACAAGTTGTTTGGAGATGTTGCATAAATGGGAGAAGATTGGATGTGTTGATGATCATGAGGGGCCTTCGAGTTGGATGTGTGGCCTTACCTTGAAGCTTTATCGGGCGATGTCATTTCAAGAACTGCATTTGGTAGCAACTATGAAGAAGGACAAAATATTTTCAAGCTAGTTGCTGGAGCATTTTACATTCCTGGATGGAGGTAATTATTTAGACTACGACTGTTTCTCATGTCTTTACACTGCATTGAATTTTTCTCTCTCTAATTTTAAACAGATTTCTACCAACTAATAAAAACCGAAGTATGAAGGAAATTGCCAAGGAGGTGAAGTCACTGGTGATGGGGATTATAAACAATAGAGTGAAACTGATCGAAGCGGGAGAAGGGGGCAAAGAAGACCTACTGGATATACTGTTACAATCCAATATGAAGGAGATTGAACAACATGGAGACAAGAAATTCGGTATGAGCTTGGACGAAGTGGTAGAGGAGTGCAAATTGTTCTACTTTGCAGGACAGGTCACAACTTCTGTCTTGCTTGTGTGGACATTGATTCTACTTAGCAAGCATCCCGTCTGGCAAAATCGCGCCAGAGATGAGATACAGAAAGTTATCGGTGTAAATGAGAGAAACTATGTGAACGAGAGAAACCTTCATCATTATGAGGTGTGAGTTTATTAGCCATTTATAGGCAATACAACGCTGAATTAATACAAACTTAAAACCCATTACTCACCCACTACTCAACTCTCATACATTACTCACCCACTACTCAACTCCCACACATTACTCACCCACTACTCAACTCCCACACATTACTCACCCACTACTCAACTCCCACACATTACTCACCCACTACTCAACTCCCACACATTACTCACCCACTACTCAACTCTCATACCCCCCTTCAAACGAAGCGTCGGGTTGACCGAAACGCAGAGCTTAGAAGGAAAAAATTCAAACAATGGCTTAGGTAGCCCCTTGGTGAAGATATCCGCAAGCTGCAAGGAAGTAGGCACATGACTGACACGAAGCTTGCCAGAAGCCACCAGCTTCCGAACAAAATGATAATCGATGTCGATGTGCTTTGCCCATTTATGAGCAACGAGATTCTGAGCCAAGAAGACCGCACTGTTGTTATCACACAACAACAAAGGCGAACCATCCAAAGGAAAATGCAACTCCCGTAGTAGATGAGAAAGCCAAACCACTTCAGCCGCAGTGTTTGCGAGAGCACGATACTCCGACTCCGAGCTCGAGCGCGAGACAGTGGGTTGCTTCTTGGCACTCTAGGATACCAAATTACCACCCAAGAAAACCGCATAGCTGTAGGTCGAACGACGCGTCTCCAAACAACGAGCCCAGTCAGCATCCGAGTAAGCACAAACATCAGAGGAACCACTCGAGCGGAAAGTAAGACCCAGATGAGGTGTGCCAGCCACATATCGAAGAATCCTGGTGACAGCTGCAAAATGATCCTCCCGGGGATCTTGAAGAAACTGACTAACCGAGTTAACGGCAAAAGCCAAATCCGGACGAGTGATAGTCATATACTGAAGAGCACCAACAAGCGAGCGATAAAGAGTCGGATTACCGAAAGAAACACTGGAGCTACGAGAAAGCTGAGACAGCGGTACAAACGAAGTGGTGACTGAAGAAGTCTCAGTCATGCCAGCTCGAGAAAGAATATCACGAGCATACTTGGCCTGTCCAAGGAAGATACCCGAAGAAGAAGAAGACACCTCAAGACCAAGAAAATAGTTCAAAGAACATAAGTCCTTGATCGAGAATTCCTGATCAGTTCTGGTGATAAACTGACAAATTGCACCCGCATCATTGCCAGTAAGGATAATGTCATCAACATAGACCAGAAGGTACAAAAGCGTAGAACTCCTAGAGAAAACAAACAGGGATGTATCCGAAGAACTGCAAAGAAAACCAAGCTGACGTAGATAAGAACTGAATCTATCAAACCAGGCCCGAGGAGCCTGTTTAAGGCCATAAATAGCCTTTTTTAAGATGGCAAACATAATCAGGATGAGCAGGGTCCTTATACCCGATGGGCTGAGCCATATAAACAAGAGTATCAAGAACACCATTAAGGAAGGCGTTCTTGACATCAAGCTGATGCAACGGCCACTTCCGAAGCGTAGCTATAGCAAGAACAGTTCGAACTGTAGCAGCCTTGACCACCGGGCTGAAGGTGTGATCAAAATCAAAACCAGGAATCTGCGAAAAACCCTGAGCAACCAGACGGGCCTTGTAACGATCAATAGTTCTATCGGATTTGTATTTCAGGCGAAACACCCACTTTGAACCTACAACATTGGCATCCGAAGGCCGAGGCACCAACTCCCAAGTGTTCTGTCGACGAAGCGCATTCAACTCTTCATCCATTGCACTAACCCATTTCGGATCCTTAAGAGCTGTACGAAAATCTCGAGGCTCAGAATGAATTAAAACTGCAGCTAGAAGACCAGTGGGAACAAAATCAGGATGAGACGTGGGACGACGAGTACCATCCTGATTTCTGGTGGTCATATGATGAACCCTCTGCGGCGGAGCATTAGAATCAGAAATGGACCCAGAGGAAGCGGAGGAACTCGAAGATGGAGAAACTGGCATCGACGGTGAAAGGATCAAAGGAGTAACCGAGACCTCCGGAATGGGCACGGGAGGCGGTAGACAAGCCGAGGATGGAGACTGATCATAAAGAGTACAAGGACCAGAAACTGCCGAGGAGGACAAGACCGGCTTAGAAGTAGACAGCTCAGGATTCAGAAAAGTAAGAACATCCAAGGATGAAAAATCCTGCTCAGTGCTCCCATTAGCTAAGGGAAAGCACGTCTCGTCAAAACGAGCATGGCGAGTGATATAAATTCGACCAGTGACACCATCCAGACAGCGAAACCCCTTATACTGAGAACTGTAACCAATAAAGATACAAGGAATGCTACGGGGAGAGAGCTTATGATCAGCATAAGGTCGGACAAAGGGATAAACCCGACAGCCAAAAGGCCGAAAGTTCGAGTAGTATGGAGGTTGACCAAACAAGAGACTATAAGGGGAAGCACCATCAAGGACAGGAGTGGGCAATCGGTTTATGGTGTAGACAGCAGCTGCAAAAGCATTGTCCCAGTGTGACAAGGGCAGGTGAGAATGGAACAACATAGCCAACCCCATTTCAGTTATATGTCGATGCTTCCGTTCTGCACGACCATTTTGTTCTGGAGTATAGGGGCACGATAACTGATGATGAATGCCCTTAGATGCAAAATAGGAGCGTAGACGATGATTGAGAAATTCCGTACCACCATCACTCTGAAAGGTTTTGATAGTGGTAGAGAATTTGTTCTGTACAAGATCCTCAAACTGCATATAAACGTCTACGAAATCCGATTTTTTGTGAAGCGGGTACAACCAGGTAAAGCGAGAATGATCATCCACAAAGATGGCATAATAAGAAAACCCATTTTTCGATAAAATAGAGGCAGACCCCCATAAATCATAATGAATCAAGTCCAAAACTTTCAAAGCCCGTTTGGGATTAACAAGAAAAGATTGTTTTTTACCTTTAGCTATAACACAGGGAGTACACAGACCCGGCTTAGGTAATAAGGAAGAAGCACACAAAACACCAGCACACAAAACACAAAACCTGGCTCTGATACCATGTAAATGAGAGAAACCATGTGAATGAGAGAAACCTTCATCATTATGAGGTGTGAGTTTATTAGCCATTTATAGGCAATACAATGCTGAATTAATACAAACTTAAAACCCATTACTCACCCACTACTCAACTCCCATACATTACTCACCCACTACTCAACTCCCACACATTACTCACCCACTACTCAACTCCCACACATTACTCACCCACTACTCAACTCCCATAATCGGAGACAAGAAAAGGCCACTTTTCGAGGATTTGAGTAACCTAAAAGTGGTAAAATCAATAGCTTCCCCTATATGTATGAGTTCTATTTTAAAGTGCATTTTGATATATAATACTCTATGTACCAGTCCCTACATGTTTAATTATTTATTTCCTTATGTTCACCAATCAATTAGGGTTTCTTTAAAGTACTACATAAATCCTTATCAAATAGATACGTGTAGTATTTAATTGCAATAAGTGTTACAGATAATACGATTTGCAGACACTTGACTTTCATAGTAAAAGATTGATCTTGACAAGGACTCGTATTTTACTTCCATTTTCTATAGATTAAGATGATAATACACGAGGTTCTGAGGTTGTATCCATCGATATGTATGCTTGTTCGAGTGACTCAGGCCATGACAAAACTAGGAAATCTAACACTACCTGCTGGAGTGCAGATCATACTGCCCACAATCCTTATACATCGTAACCCTAAATACTGGGGAGAAGATGCAAGTGAATTCAACCCGGAGAGATTTAGTGAGGGGACTTTGAATGCAACAAAAGGGCAGCTCAGTTATTTTCCATTTGGTTGGGGACCTAGGATATGCATTGGACAAAACTTTGGCCTCGTGGAAGCTAAAATGGCTCTAACTATGATGTTGCAAAACTTCTCCTTCCAGTTTTCTCCATCCTATGCGCATGCACCCAGCGCATTGATTACTCTCCAGCCCCAGTATGGTGCTCCCATGATTCTGCGGAAACTGCGGTCTTAAAATATATTAATGCCTATTTGTCGTCATTTACCCCAAACTTCCATTAATTTGTTGGTCAAAAACTTATTTGGTAACTCAAATAGAAGAGTACTTGCGTTGGTAATTAGTGATGTGGAGGATTTATGATTGCGGGATATCATTTGAGACATGTTATTTTTGTTAGGGATAATTCGAATTCATTGGTATGTATTCATTAAAGTGTCAAGATTTATGTTTGTGTAGAATTCTGTTCGAATTTATGACTATGAGATATCATTTGGACAGGTTGTTTTAGTTTAATATGGTTTAAATTCACTAGTATATACTACTCCCTCCATCCCATAGAAAATGACTCAATTTCTATTTTCATCCATCCCAAAGAAAATGGTTCAATTCAGTGCTTACAAAAAATAGGCTTCTACATTTACTATATTATCCCTCAAACTATTAATTGAATTCATTAGTCAACTCTTCCATACATAAAATACCCTTCCATTTATTATTTCCCATCAACACTTCCACCCCAGCTTTCATAAAATACCGACCCAATGGTAATAATTGAGCCATTTTTTATGGGACGGGGGGGAGTATACTCTAAAAGGGATAATCTCTTATCTACAATAACATCGTCGTTAAATCTATATCTTCTGATATATCTTGGTTGTTGTTCTGTCTAGTTTTTCTCTTTGGACCTGGAGAATCTTCAACTGGGTTTGGCTAAAGCCGAAGAGGCTCAAGAAATGCATGCGACAACAAGGCCTTCGCGGAACAAGGTTCTAAGGTTGTATCCATCCATATGCATGCTTGTTCAAGTGACTCAAGTCAAGGAAATCTAACACTGCCTGTTGGAGTGGAGATCATACTGTCCACGATCCATATGCATCATGACCTCAAATACTAGGGAGAAGATGCAAGTGAATTCAACATAGAGAGATTTAGTGGGGGGACTTTGATCGCAACAAAGTGGCAACTCAGTTGTTTTCCATTTGGCTGGGGACCCATTGGACAAAACTTTGGAATTGTTGAAGCCATAATGGTCTAACTATGATGCTGCAGAACTTCTCCTTCCAGCTTTACTCATCCTATGCGCATGCACCCATCGCATCAATTACTCTCCTGCTCCAGTATGGTGCTCCCCAGATTCCACCATGAGTGCAAATCACTAGAGTACTAGTATATTTGAACAATTAGTAAGTATATATTTGTGTACTTGATGGGTGTTCTCTAGACGTGAGAATCCAAGGGTGATGGTACTTGCTATCAAGGCTTTGTGAAAGCTAGAAGTACATCTAATGGACCTAAATGGTTATTTGGAGATTTAAATATTAAAATCTGAATAGAGCAAAATGAAAATCCAAATGCTCCTAAATGACCCATCATGTGCCCAAACTAATTGTTGTTTAGCCAGTGATATTGAATCAATGAGTTTGATGAAGGTGGATATGCTAAGGGACACAGAAAATGACCATGTCATTTATGTCTTTGAATTGATGATTTTCTCATTGATAGTAAAATTGATACGATGATTGAGTCTCTTGAAGATATTTCGTATTCAATGGAACGACTCTAAATATTTTGAGTTACCTTTTGTAAAGGTGAGGTGTCTCTTAAGAAGATAACTCAAGATTCGTTGATAGTCTGAAGTACTTATTAAAGTGCACATTAGATAATTCTTACAATGGATAGTAAGATGATACACGAGTTATCCAGATATGATCACTGGAAACAAGCTGTGTGTGAGACTCGTGGATATGGCTTGAGTTCTGTAGAGAAATGATTATGTCTTGCTAGATTCATAGAGGAATCTAAGTCCATTGTGTTGGACAAAAATTGGAAAAGATATACTCTAGGATGGCCAAAGCACTTGTATGCTTATTGGTGTTGCGTAAAGCCATATCGATGATGGCGTGTCTTGACAAAGACACTTTACCATTGGATGACTACTCTCTACAAGAATTATTGATGTTGACTACGTAAGGTCAATATGATAAGAGTTGTGATTCTTTGACGAGAGGATTGAATCAATTTCTTGACGAAGAAATTGAATCGAGAGTTAGTTGAGATCTCATCGAAAGGAATATGAATAAGTCCAATAAATGGTGAGTTACGTACGTGGACACCCAACCTATGTGACTAGAGATCCCAAGATCTAGGTTCAAAGGGACAACTAAACTGCAAAGACCCGTCGCTATCACTGTGGGGGTTTCATACCTCCTGTCTTATTCCTATGGTGAAGAAACTGTGATGTGAATAGAGGTTAAGCAATAAATTGCTTTTAATGATTCAAGGCATCGAGTGTGTAGTACTGGAAAAAGTACAATAGTTTACTGAACTGCTCTTACACCAAGAATCACCTATGTAAGCGAGAAGTGTGGCCCCTTTGAAAGGAAATTGTTGGGACGCAATTCTTTAGAAACTTTATAGAACTAGGCGTGTGCCATGGCCTGATTAATGGACACAACCGAAAAAAGTGCAAGGGCTAGGAAAGATGTCTGTGGGAAGTGCATTGTCGTTAACACAAGCGGTAGGGGAAGTTCAAGAATTTCGCGTCTACTTCCTAACCAGTGGGCTAAGTGTACTCTCTCAAGGGAAAGTTCAAAGGGTGACACCTACTTATCCTATGCGGTATCTATGCCGTCTAAAAGAATCTATCACCAAGTCAAACTCTGTGTCTGACGTGATTGTTCTGATTCCTACATCAATTTAGGTTTCAATATTTTTGTGTTATAAACTTGAACTTGCATGAATTGCATCATAATTCATGCTATACTGGTTGTTGAAAATCCGAGGCTTTAATTTGCCTGAATTACATGTTGAATATTCATTCGGATTTGCATGCTTCTGTGAGAAAATTTAATTCCGGAATTTGATGCAATTTAAACTGGAAATTGCATGATTGAAAAATGTGTTTGAAAATTATGCTTTAATTTTCTGCAACAATTTATATTGAATTTGGTTAAAAGTTTTGAAATTCAATGGATTCGAATATTTTGTGAAATATTTATTTGCGACATGAGATTTGTACATATATTTAACGATGGAAATCTTTTGTATGTCCGCATTGGTGAATCCGAGTATACACTGTTGTATATCTCTTATGGAAGAGAAAATAGGCATGAAGGTACGCTAAGATTTATTGCTTGGTGGCATGAGAGAGTTAAAAGAGTTGACTTTTGGTCAAGAGTTCTAACCACGATTTGGCAAACAATGGTACGTATACATGTTAATTAAAGTGAATCTCGACATATGCTATATATACATATATTGCTTGGATTATATTTGATAACAATTTGCGTGAATCTGGATGTGAACATGACTTTGTTACAAAGAGAGTTATGTGAATAATATTTGCACATATATGTCCAGTACATTAAGGCTATCGAATTTGATAGTGAATGGATTTGGTTATATTAATCCCTTAATTATGTGGAAAAATGAGTTGAGCATGTATGTTAAATTACATGGCGTAACTATGGAAATATGTTAATTTCGTAATATTCATGCTTATGAGATTAAATGTTGATATGGTAAGAAATCATATTTGATTCTTTGCATGAAAGGTTGGATTAAATTTAGGGGGAAAATGCCACGAGTTTAGAATATGGGATCAGACATTATTATTCAATTACTTGAAAGTAGTGCATATGGTTGGAAATTATGAGACATGTTTAATTTCCAAAACCCTTAAAATGTTATAGTATTTGTTTAAATACTTGATCAAATGTTGAAATACCTATTTTGCATGGTATAATAATTTGGTTGTGTGGGCTGCTCGTGTTGGTTAAAAACATAAATTTAAACCACATTTTGTGTGAGAATGTTCTGCTGGTGATTCTTGACTTTTATATGCTTGGTCTAAGAACTGCATGCAAAAAAATAGTAAACTTCATTTGCACTTAAACATGACATCTCTCGTCAAGAGTGTAATGAATTTGTGCATGAATGAAGGATGTGACATTGGGTTATTTGATCCATGATGTATTCTTGTTCATTTAGGGACTTGATTTAGCTGCATAGACGAAAATTTTAGATCTATGATGTGTCTAAAATTGTGTTATGTTTTTATATGCTATGATTATATTAATTGTTTGGGAAAGTGTCCTTTTGATGCAATGAAAGTTTGACAAGGCTTGTCCCAATAATTGGATATCTTGATTGATCGTTTACGAGCATATGGCTCACGAGTGACAATTGTTAGATTGCACAAATAGAGCATATGGGCTCGAAGTTTGACATATTCTGGTTATTTTGTATGACCTGATAAATGTGAACGTGAAGACATTAGTTTACAACTATGTCTAGGGTATTGGTTCTAGTGAACCATGGTATAATCTCTAAAGCATGATTTATCATGACTATGCTATAAACTCTGATTACTTGTAATCAAAAAATTGAGGGAAAAATCTCAAGAATTTGGTTGAGAAAACGAAGAATCCCGAGAGTGGGAATCCCGATACTTTTGGTCAAATCTCTTGATTTATGGTTGAAAAATCTAAGAATCATAAGATAGGAAATCGCAAGACATTTGGTCAATTCTCTAGATTTTTGGTTGGAAAGCCTTAGAATTTTGAGATGAGGAATCCTAAGACATTTAGTCTAGAAACCCCAAGACACGAGGTTTTGAGAAACTTAACACGTGTGGGGATGTTTAATAAAACAAGCCCAATGTGGGGGTAGACGAAAACCTAAAAATTCAACGACCATATAAATTTTGACAGGTACTTGAGATGAAAAGTCATCACGAGAGACTTGAATCATGTTGTTCAAGTCGGGAGGAATTTAACTCGAACTAAAAGGGTAAACCCAAAATTGAGTCGAGCAGTGCGCTCAAACTTAAGTCGAGCAATGGACTTGAATGTGCTTTAAGCATAAAGGCATTCAAGTTTGATTTGAGTAATCTGAAAGTAAAGTACAGTTGTACTGAATCTTGGCTTTAAAATGGGCATGAAATTGTGTGAGGTTGGTAAACTCACAATGCGCCCTAGTGAGAGTTAATCGAATCCTCGATTGATTGATACTACATTGGTGGTGGTATTGGTCATGCGAGGAAGAACGATTAATTGAGATCGGGAAGTTTAGTTATCTCTAATTCCAAGGGAGTTGAAGGAATAAGAGAGACTTCTATGATAAAAGATCAATACATGAAGGTGTTTTGATTGTTAAAATGATCTAGCCCTAAAATATTTTATGGGTAACAACCTAGTGTTTGATTCGTTATTGAACACACGAGACTTTTAGTAAGCGGGGTTTGTAAATTAACGAAACCACTTATGTGATGCATAGAAGCCATATGTGGTTATATATGACCATGATGTGAAGACACATAATCCTTTGGTGAATGTGATTCACAATGTTGAAACATTCGCAAGGTCATATGGTGGTTGAACGAAATCGCTAGAAATTATCAAAGCGATGTAGAAGAGCCTTTACATTAGCTGGCGATCTTTTAAATAAGATGACCCAAGGAGGAAATAAAACTCCTCATAGAGCCATCCTACAAGTTCTTTTGAATGTGGGGTCAGCGTATTGCGAAGGTAGTAAAAGTAATACTTAAATAGTATCTTTACTAGACATGCACAATGTTGAAGTGCTATCAATATCTTGAAATTCTCAAGATATAATATATGGAAACTAGAAATACTTCTTAATGGAAAGTGTATTTTGTGGAAGTTTCTGTAAGAGATCCTTATTTATCTTAAATGGACTTAAGAGTCAATAGATGAAATCATTAAGGATCAGGGATAAACCAATGAAGGAAACGAGATTCCATGAAATATTTTTTATGGAAAGTGGTGATCAATGGAGAGATTGATCTACCATGAGTGCAAATCACTAGAGTACTAGTAGATTTGAACAATTAGTAAGTATATTTGTGTACTTAATGAGTGTTCTCCAGACGTGAGAATGAGTCCAAGGGTGATGGTACTTGCTATCAAGGCTTTGTGAAAGCTAGAAGTACATTTAATAGACCTAAATGGTTATTTGGATATTTAGATATTAAAATCCGAATAGAGCAAAATGAAAAGCCCAATGCTCCTAAATAACCCATCATGTGACCAAATTAATTGTTGTTTAGCCAGTGATATTGAATCAATGAGTTTGATGAAGGTGGATATGCTAAGGGACACGGAAAATGACCACATCATTTATGTCTTTGAATTGATGATTTTCTCGTTGATAGTAAAATTGATATGATGATTGAGTCTCTTGAAGATATGGTGTATTCAATGGAATGACTCTAAACATTGTGAGTTACCTTTTGTAAAGGTGAGGTGTCTCTTAAGAAGATAACTCAAGAGTCGTTGATAGTTTGAAGTACTTATTAAAGTGCAAATTAGATAATTCTTACAATGGATAGTAAGATGATATACGAGTAATCCAGAAATGATCACTGGAAACAAGCTGTGTGTTAGACTCGTGGATATGGCTTGAGTTTGTGTAGAGAAATGGTTATCTTTTCCTAGATTCATAGAGGAATCTAAGTCCATTGTGTTGAACAAAAATTGGGAAAGATATACCCTAGGATGCCCAAAGCACTTGTATGCTTATTGGTGTAGCGTAAAGCCATATCGATGATGGTGTGTCTCGACAAAGACACTTTACCATTGGATGTTTACTCTCTACAAGAATTATCGGTGTTGACTACGTAAGGTCAATATGATAAGAGTTGTGATTCTTTGACGAAAGGATTGAATCAATTTCTTGACGAAAAAATTTAATCGAGAGTTAGTTGAGAACTCATCGAAAGGAATATGACTAAGTCCAATAAATGGTGGGTTACGAACGTGGACACCCAACCTATGTGACTGGAGATCCCAAGATCTAGGTTCAAAGGGACAAATAAACTGCAAAGACCCATCGCTAACACTGTGGGGGTTTCATACCTTCTGTCTTATTCCTATGATGAAGAAATAGTGATGTGAATGGAGGTTAAGCATTAAATTTCTTTTAATGATTCAAGGCATCGAGTGTGTAGTACTTGAAAGAGTGCAATAGTTTGCGGAACTTCTCTTATGCCAAGAATCACCTATGTAAGCGAGAAGTGTGGCCTCTTCGAAAGGGAATTTTTGGGACGCAACTCTTTAGTAACCTTACAGATCTAAGTGTGTGCCATGTCCTGATTAATGAACACAACCGAGGAAAGCGCAAGGGCTAGGAAAGATGTCTGTGGGAAGTGCATTGTCGTTCACACAAGCGGCAGGGGAAATTCAAGGACATCACGTCTACTTCCTAACCAGTAGGCTAAGTGTACTCTCTCGAGGGAAAGTTCAAAGGGTGACACCTACTTATCCTATGCAGCATCTATGCCGTTGAAACGAATCTATCACTAAGTTAAACTCTGTGTCTGATGTGATTGTTTTTATTCCTACATCAATATCTATTCATGTGGGGGATTGTTGGAAAATGATGGTTAAAAGGTTAAAATTTGTCAACTTTTGAGCATTGTTTTGAGTGGGACCCTAATGGATTTTGTGTCTGTGGATGTCATTTTTGGGTTCTCCTCTGCGAGTACTATAAAATAGACTATTTAAACTCTCAAAACAGATCAATGATGAATGAGATATAGATGTTTGAAATGACACTCTTGAAAAAGAAAAATTAGGTGGAAATTGGCCCAGATTTATTTTTCTCTGGACTGTCCAAAATGTGTATGGACCGCATGGATGTCTCTAGAAGGCCCAACCACATAGTATATATGGAATTGCTTGTGTGTAATTCTTAAGAGATAAGAACAAAATACTTCCATATTTTTTGAGATATCTTGTCTTAAATAAATATGCGGTTTACCATATTTAATACAATGAAAAATATTTGTACAAATATTTCTTCATTTTCCAGCAGATTTGATTCGAGTATTCATGGAATGTCTCGTATTTGGTGAGTTGGTGATTGGAGAATATTCCTCTCTAATTACAGAAAATCAGAATATCATGTTTTCATGATTAGGGTCTCTTAGAGCGGTATAAATTGAGCCTCTAAGTCAGTCAGAAAATTTTTTGCACAATTTTCTCAAGTCCCTCCATATTCTGAACTTGAGTCTTCTTTCTGTCTTTCTCGAAATTTTCATCCGTTGCTCTATCGAGGTGATAGGGAATCCGGGGTAACTCTTACGTGTTAATTGTTTCCTTCGATGGTTTTACCCTAGGAAACGATGTCCACGACGGGACTCATTCGTTTCAAGGACAGCGAGTTTACTCGTGAACCCATCAATTTGTTATTGATTGAAACGTGATTTATTTCTCCCATGTATTGCTTTAATTATTCGTAGTCTAAGCTTTCTGATTGCATGCCTGAATAATTAATAAAAGTATATTGTTCGCATATGTAAATTGCTTTTTCAATATTCATTATTTAATTTCCACGTGATAAAATCAATATATGTCAACAATAAATACTGGTGTTATGCAATCTCTTTCTCATTGATTATAGATTCAAAAACCCACAATCTGAACCAAGGTATACGTATTTCAAACATGTTCTAGATATTACATGATCATGTAGAATATCAAACCAAGGAATATCATGTGGATCATCTGCATCATTATAAGGATACTGTTAATGAGCTACTCGAGGACGTAATCATCCCTTCATCCAGGCCTAAAACCCCTTAGCAACGGGAGGAAATTTTCAGGAAGATGCACTCATTTTACCAGAGATCAACCAAATCATGTGGCAAAATTTTGTCTGATATCCTGGATATAAATGAATATCAAATGCAGGAGGATGTTTTTCTTTTGCCGGAGAAAGGAATTAAGGATAATAGAGAATTTAACACTGCTCCGACATCACCTTGGAAACCATCTCTGCAGCCTTCCTTTAGCGATGGTCACAGAGCTTTAATTGAGCAGTCTCATTTCTACCTCTAGAGATACTTCTATCAATTCCCTGAACAGTCCCGCTGCCTTAGTATTAACTCAACCTATTTTTTCTTGAGCAAGATACTAACTAGGACAATTAGATGATTTTTACAAGGCATTAAGTGGAAGACTCACTCCAAGACACACAAAATATTTAGGGAGATCATAATCCAGAGTCATCCAATAATAAGGATCATAATTAACCTCAAAAAAAAGAAACTTTTTCAATGCTCCCAGTAGAATCATTACCATATTAGCCTAAAAAAACTCTTTAAAGTGACAGTTAATATCTTGATTTGAAATGTGAGAGGCATATCAACTTGTGAAATTATTCTACCTAGGTTGATAAAACAAACATAAAATTGATTTTCTGACCATTACTGAACCAAAAGGGAAAATGGATCAAAGATTAACCTACCTGAAAACACTTAGTTTCTCAGCTTTTTTTATTATAATCATAGTAAATCTGGATTTACCATAATTGTAAAGTCCAGGAGCGTTGGACTTAGTTGTGGCATATTGTGTGAACTAGTGAAGTGGTGTTCTAACACCATCAAAATTCAGGTTTCTGGACAGCAAGTATTTAGCCACGGTTTCTGGAGAAAATTATGGAGGAAAATCATGCGATCAGAACAGAATATTGTGGAGATCAATGTGTGATTTCGTGGCAACCTATTTCTGGTAAACAAATATTCCTTGTAATAGTTAGGAATTAATTAAGTAGTTTATTTATGGTACAAGTCCTGTTAATAAAGGATTGTCCATTTAAAAACCAGATTAGGATTAGATCTTTCCTTAGTCTAGAAGTCTATTCTTGGTAGAGTTAGACAAGGAAAGAGTTACGCACAAGGAAGGAGTGCTAGGTGATAAAAGAGACGAGATACAACGCAAACGGTGGACGAAGTAACCAAGTTTTCATCTCTACGTGAGATACGTTGTTGGAGCTGTTCGTCTCTGGTTTTGGAGGTTTGTCAAATCAACCGACCAAGTTCGTAAAGATCAGAAACAAGGAAGCCTTAATTCCTCGGGAGGAGGAGATCTAGAGAGACGTGTTGATCGTGAAAGTTCAACTGCGTAGGATTGGCAGTGAGGGGATCTCACAACATCCACTCAATAGGTTAGCAATGGATTAGTATTTAAGTTAAGCTTCTTGTACTAAAAACTGCTTTCTAGTGGATGGTTTCTGATCTGGGCAAGGCTCCGCAGACGTAGGTGTATTTGCACCGAACTGCGTAACCAAGTTGTGTGTGCACTGTGTATTTCATTTTGCGTTTTAACACCAAACTGATCTTCGTGTTTCAACACCAAACTGTTAAACAACTTGGTATAAACGTTTAGAATTTAGGTGAAACAGAAATTCAATTGGTATCAGAGCACGGCACTTGCTGACCCCTAAACAGGGAGAGTGAGATCAGGTTTCACCATGGCACCAAAGGAGGGGGCTTCGGTCACGTGACCACCGTTGTTGGAACAAGGAAATTATGCCTATTGGAAGGCACGCATGAAGGTGTTCATAGGAGCATTAGATGATCAAGCTTGGAACAATGTCATAAATCAGTACACTCCACCTACAGTAGTCGAATCTGAGGGATCAAGCTCATTGACGGCTAAACCATTTTCTGAATATTCTACCGAGGAGCACAAGGCACACGTGTCCAACTCAAAGGCATTAAATGCCATTTTTATGGCAGTGGATGAAGATCATTTTAAGATGATTTCAAATTGTGAGACTGCTAAAGATGCGTGGGATGTGTTACAAACTTATCATGAGGGGACAAGCTCCGTCAGAGAATCAAAGTTGTAGTATTACACATCGAAATTTGAAGATCTAAAGATGCGCGAAGATGAGACTATTTCTGAGTTCAACGGACGAGTCCGAGATATTGCCAACAAAGCTTTTCAGTTTGGCAAAAAGTACAAAGATCACAAGCTTGTAAGAAAGGTTTTGAGAGCACTACCTCCACGTTTCAACATGAAGGTCACAGCGATTAATGAAAATGGAAGGATATGGACAATGACGCTTGATGAACTTATGGGATCACTGGAATCTTATGAGATGGAAATGCTACAAACAAAAGCAGGTAAGAAAGAGATGGCTTTTTCAAGCATAACCTCTGGAAATTCAGAAGATCATACAGATAATGAAGAGTCCGATGAAATTGCAAACATAACCAGGAACTTCTCCAGATTTATGAAGAAGATGGGCAGGAAGCCACAAGAGAAGCCAAGTGGAAGCAAGAATCCAAATGCAAACTCCACTCCAAGATTTGGCCAAGCAATTGGTGTTGAAACACCAAAGTTCAAATCAACAAATCCAAACCTGAACAGGAAAATCCAGTGTAGAGAATGTGAAGGTTTCGGGCACATACAAGCTGAGTGTGCCAATACGCTTAAAAGACAAGGAAAATCGTATACCGCAACCTGGAGTGATGATGACGGAGGAGATGATGGTAAGGATGGAGAGGAGTATACCAATTATGTTGCTTTCGGTATGACAGTGGTGGAGTTATAAGAATCTTTCGAGGAAGAAGTCAGTGTGCTGAATGAAAGTGAGAGTGGTAGCTCAGATGAAGAGACTAGGAGCATTAGTGCTGATGACATTCGCAAGGAAAGCATGGAAATATACAAGATGTGGTTAAAAGTGGCGGATGAAAACAAAGAGCTCAAGTCCGAGAACAAGAAATTGAGTGAAAATGCTAAAATGACGAAACTTGAAAAAGAAAAGGCAATTAGCGAACTTGAAAGAATCAAGAAGGAATTTACTGGAATGGTGCAACAAGCAGAGGCAGCAGAACAAGCTATTAGACGTCTCAATACAGGGAAAGCTAAGCTCGAAGATTGTCTAAGAATGGGTCAGACGACCAAGTACGGAATTGGCTATGAAGAATCTTCACCGGTGAAGTCATGGAGCAATAAGGTAGATCAGGGTGCACCAGCTCCAGGAATAATCGAGAGAAATTGCCCCACCAAAAGGATCAGACGATGCGGATACTGTGGAGCTCAAGGGCATGTGAGAAATAGGTGCTATAAGCTGCTTAGGACACTGTCCTTTAACTCAGCAGATCGATGTTTCAACATCGTGCCAGGATATGATACAGGGCATTGTTTCAACACTGGAGGGTACAGAACCATAATTCTGAACACACGTGTCAATCCAAGGCCGCATAACATCACTCGACCTTAAAGCAAGGTATGGATTCAAAAATCTCAAGATGTTTGTTTTTCAAGTTTCGTATGTTTTTGTGCACATACAGGAAATTCCTGGTATTTCGATAGTGCTTGTTCAAGTCATATGACTAGAGTCCCTGAATTTCTGCGAAAGTTCAAACCTGGATTTGGTGGATATGTTACATTTGGTGATGGGAAACGCAGTAGAATAATCGGCAAGGGTGAGTTAGTCATCAAAGGGCTTCCGGTGTTCCAAGATGTGTTACTGGTGGAAGGTCTGAAAGCAAACCTATTAAGCATTAGCCATATATGTGACAATGAAATGACGGTGTTTTTCGACAAGGAGAAATGTGTAGTAAACCATGGAACTGGAGTATTCATGGGATCTAGATCAATGGATAACTGTTATTTGCTCGATCAAGATGTCACCTGCTTTAGCTCGAAAAAGGAAGTCAGAAAATTGGGGCACATAAATTATAAATCCTTAGCACGTATTTCCAGACTGAATGCAGTCAGAGGTATTCCTGAAATCAGTGACAACAGGGAGGTTGTTTGCGGGTCGTGTAAAGAAGGAAAGCAAATCCGGATACCACACCACGCCGTACATGATGTTTCAACGTCAAGACTTTTGGAGCTCCTGCATATGGACTTAATGGGGCCGGTCAACACCCCTAGTGTGGCGGGGAAGAAGTATATTTTCGTCTGTGTAGACGACTTCTCGAGGTATACGTGGGTATCATTTCTCAAAGAGAAGTCAGAGGCTGCTGATGTTTTCAAAAACTTGGCGCACATGCTACATGTAGAAAAAGGAACCGCTCAAGTAAGAATTGCACGTATCAGGAGTGATCATGGAAAATAATTTGAAAATTCTAAGTTTCATGAAATTTGCGAGACACTTGGTATACACCATGAGTTCTCTGCCCCCATAACTCCTTAACAAAATGGTATAGTTGAAAGGAAGAACCGGACGCTGCAGGAAATGGCACGAGCAATGTTAGCTGAGAAAAAAAATTCATGCTAGATATTGGGCTGAGGCAGTACACACAGCATGCTACACTATCAACAGAGTATATCTGCGTCCGTTTACTGAGAAGACACCATATGAGATCTGGAAAGGGAAGAAACCAGATGTGTCGTATTTTCATGTCTTTGGGAGTAAGTGCTATATTCTGAAGGATCGAGAGCCCTTAGCTAAATTCGAGTCTAGAAGTGATATCGGTATATTCTTGGGTTATTCCCCTACTAGTCGAGCTTTCTGAGTTCTTAACCAACGCTCTGGAGCAGTCATGGAGTCTATTAATGTGGTTGTTGATGATTCAGAAGAAGACACTTTGGGTGAAAGTGATATTCTCGATCCAGTAAATCCTACTGGTGTTGAAACACCAACACAGTCAACCGGTGTTGAAACTCCGGAAACAGTAGCACATGAATCTGAACAAAGTTCGGCCAGACACATGCAGTTACGGGATCAGCCACGGGTAAATTACAGAGAATTGGCAGGATTATCATGTTTTATCTCTCTTACTTAGCCCAAGAATTACAAAGAAGCCTTGCTTGATGAGTATTGGATTTCGGCGATGCAAGAAAAGTTGCAGCAATTTGAAAGAAACAATGTTTGGTACCTCACCCCGCAGCCTGCTGATGTAAATGTGATCGGAACCAAGTGGATCTTTAAGAACAAATCTGATGCAGATGGTAACGTCACAAGAAATAAAGCTCGACTTGTCGCTCAAGGTTACACACAAGTAGAAGGGGTTGATTTTGATGAAACTTTTGCACCCGTAGCCAGATTGGAGTCAATTAGGCTGATGTTGGCGGTATCCTATATTCTAGACTTTACTCTTCATCAAATGGATGGCAAGAGTGCATTCCTGAATGGTCTAGTGAAGGAGGAAGTTTACGTGGAGCAGCCCAAGGGATTTGAAGACCCAAATTTTCCTGACCATGTCTATCAGATGAATAAAGCTTTGTATGGCCTCAAGCAGGCACCCCGTGCATGGTATGAGCGATTGGCAACCTTTCTGATTCAGAAGGGATATCGTCGAGGGGAGTGGATCGTACACTGTTTGTGCTGCATAAAGGGACAAATATTCTAATCGCACAGATTTACGTTGATGATATTGTCTTTGGATCTACCTCTTCAGCATTAGTGAAGGAGTTTGTTGACCTAATGACTAAAGAGTTCGAAATGAGTATGGTAGGAAAATTATTATATTTTCTGGGGTTGCAGGTTACTCAGGAGAAGAATGGTCTGTTCATCAACCAACAGAAATATGCTGAGAATTTGATCAAAAGATTTGGACTTGCAAGTGCAAAGGCAGTACGCACCCCAATGGCTACCACTGATAAGCTCACAAAAGATGAACTGGGTCAAAGTGTTGACCAAACATTGTACAGGAGTATGATTGGCAGCCTATTATATTTAACTGCAAGTAGACCAGACATCTGTTTGAGTGTTGGGATCTGTGCCCGCTACCAGGCTAATCTAAAGGAATCACATATGTCAGCTGTGAAGAGAATTATTCGATATATAAGTGGAACAGTGGAGTATGGAGTATGGTTTTCTAGGAACAAGGATTCACAGTTGGTAGGATTCAGTGACTCTGACTGGGCAGGGAATGCTGATGATCGTAAGAGTACCACTGGTGGATATTTTTTGCTGGTTCAAATCTGGTCAGCTGGTATAGTAAAAAGCAGAACTCTATATCATTATCTACGGCTGAGGCGGAATATTTAGCTGCAGGGAGTTGTTGTGCACAGTTACTATAGATGAAGTAGATGATGAGAGACTATGGATTCAATGATGTGAGTTTGACAGTCTTATGTGATAATAAAAGCGCCATTGATATCTCCAAGAATCCTATGCAACACTCTAGGACAAAGCACATCGATATCCGACATCATTTTATTAGGGATTTGTCGAAAAAGGAGAAGTCACAGTTCATTATGTTCCAACATCAGAACAACTTGCTGATATCTTTACGAAGCCTCTGGATGGTGAGACCTTTGAAGGCCTCAGACAGCACTTGGGAGTGTGTCGAATGTAAGGTACCCAGATCTGTCTATTCTGTTTTATTATTTACTGTTTTCCTTTAAATACAGTCGAATATGAAAAAAATTAAAAAAATAGAAAAACAGAAAATACCAAAAAATTTGGTGAAGTTGTATTTAAACACCACAAGCGAAAGTGATGGTGTCTAAACACTATGGGATAAAGTTACTGGACAGTTGACTTAATGCGGAAGTAGATCAGAAGGGCTGAACATGGGCCAGAAATTTGTGATGATGGGCTTGGCTGTGCGCGTGATCGGTCAGAGCCCAGTAGGAAGAAGATGTGGGGTTTTGGGTTGCTACAAAGACCTTGAAAGAGACAGCGTATGCAGGGGGAGATGTTGAAGTTGAAACAGTGTCTATGTTGAAGGAACCTGAGAGTGCATCTGTGATGTGTGAGACTGTGTCAGAGTTAATGGAGTCAGCTTCTGAAAATGGAGAAGATGGGGATAGAGCTGTGGAAAACCCAGAGTGTGATGATGTGACTTTTTCTGGTATTCAAACACTAGATGTGACCTCCAATGTTGATGACCAGGTACCTGTGAATCAAGCACAGGATGTGGAATTTGCTGATAGGGAACCAAATCCTGAGGGATATGACCTTGAAAACTTGGCAGAGTTGACTGCGATAGCCAGTGGTGAAGGCATCTTAGAGGGTACTGGTGTTGGTGTTGACATACCATTCGAGACCAAAAAGACACGTGGGGCAAAGAGAAAGTGAAGAAAGGTGGGTGTTGAAACACCATCAGAGTCTGTGAGAACTCCTGTTACTCAGAGTTCAAAGAAGGCCAGGGGCAATGTGGCCTCCTCTTCCAAGGGTGTGCGAAACTCTAAGAGATACAGGGATAAGACTATGGAAGCAGGAGATGACAGCGATGAATCGATTGGGAAGAAGCTGAAGAGGCTACGTGCTGACAGATAGCAAAGGCAACCTGAGACAATTGAGTCTAGTGCACAATCTGCACCTGAAGCGAGTGAAGCCATTAGCCATGAATTCTTTGATGATGCAAGTCAAGAAAAGTGGGAGTTTATCTGTGACAGGAAGATATTGGCAGAAAGGCCAGCTGATGCTGTGAAATATAAGGAATGTGGATTCACAGACTATTTGCACCATCTCAAAGTGTTTAAGGCGGCTACCTGTTTCTGTGACTATAACAAGCAACTTGTGCTGGAGTTCTATTCGAATCTGAAAGCTGAGTGTGAAGATGAAGAATCACCCTGGTTTCATAGGGTTTATGTGCGTGGAGAGATTGTTGATTTTTCACCAGAGGCGGTGAACAAGTGTCTGAAGCGTAGCACGTCAAGGTATGGCCAACCGGTGTTCCAACACCAGATGCCAGAGAATTATGATGAGGTGGTTGTAGAGCTTACTAGTGGAGTGGAGAGCTCATGGCCTGTGACTGGTCGACAGCAGATAACTGCGTCTAACCTCACGTCCAGGTATTACTGTTTGTATGTGGTCGCCATGCATAATTGGATTCCCTCGATAAATACCACGAGTGTCACCAAAGAGATGGCTACACTACTATACAGTTTGGGAGCGCGTCGTAAGGTAAATATGGGCAGATTGATTTTTAATGAAATCATTAACTGTGCCCGCAAGACCAGGAAGGAAGCTCTATTACATCCGTGTGTGATCACCACGGTGCTGCAAAAAGGGGGAGCAGTTATAAGGGACTCTGATGAGTGGATCCCTACTCAAGCCTTAAAACCGACACTCAGGACGCTGAGTGGTCGAATTATCAAGGACTTACCTTGGACTCCTTCGGAAGTGATTTGCTCGGATGCTGGTACGACGCGGTTGAAAGCTATTGAGGCCCGAGCTGGAGTGTGCCAGGAACTGATTGAACGACATCAGGCTATTGTGGCAAAGCTTCAGGGGGAGTTGGCTGCCTTGGATGCTGAGCGTGGAGTGTTGTTGACTGCAGCAGCTCAGGATGATACTGATGGTGATGATGATGAGACTAATGATGCTGATGATGATGCTGATGTTACTGATGATAAGGCTGATGATGGTGATGATGCAACTGCTGAGGTGTAAACAACAATTTTTTTTTGGCACATTAACGAATCCAGGGGGAGAAAACTGGATGGACTTATTCGAATTTTATATGTTTGCTTGCTGAATCTTATTATTGCATTTAGTAAACCTGTATGACCTGTCATGTCTGAATTCTTGGTAGTTTTAGTGGTGTTGAATTCAAGGGGAGGTAGGTTGAAATCCAGTGCTGATGAAATCACAAATATGCCAAGGGGGAGATTGTAAAGTCCAGGAGCGTTGGACTTAGTTGTGGCATATTGTGTGAACTAGTGAAGTGGTGTTCTAACACCATCAAAATTCAGGTTTCTGGACAGCAAGTATTTAGCCACGGTTTCTGGAGAAAATTATGGAGGAAAATCATGCGATCAGAACAGAATATTGTGGAGATCAATGTGTGATTTCGTGGCAACCTATTTCTGGTAAACAAATATTCCTTGTAATAGTTAAGAATTAATTAAGTAGTTTATTTATGGTACAAGTCCTGTTAATAAAGGATTGTCCATTTAAAAACCAGATTAGGATTAGATCTTTCCTTAGTCTAGAAGTCTATTCTTGGTAGAGTTAGACAAGGAAAGAGTTACGCACAAGGAAGGAGTGCGTAGGTGATAAAAGCGAAGAGATACAATGCAAACGGTGGACGAAGTAACCAAGTTTTCATCTCTACATGAGATACGTTGTTGGAGCTGTTCGTCTCTGGTTTTTGGAGGTTTTTCAAATCAACCGACCAAGTTCGTAAAGATCAGAAACAAGGAAGCCTTAATTCCTTGGGAGGAGGAGATCCAGAGAGATGTGTTGATCGTGAGGGTTCAACGACGTAGGATTGGCAGTGAGGGGATCTCACAACATCCACTCAATAGGTTAGCAATGGATTAGTATTTAAGTTAAGCTTCTTGTACCAAAGACTTCTTTCTAGTGGATGGTTTCTGATCTGGGCAAGGCTCCGCAGACGTAGGTGTATTTGCACTGAACTGCGTAACCAAGTTGTGTGTGCACTGTGTATTTCATTTTGCGTTTTAACACCAAACTGATCTTGGTGTTTCAATACCAAACTGTTAAACAACTTGGTATAAACGTTTAGAATTTAGGTGAAACAGAAATTCAATAATGATTAGATTGTATTCGAAAGGTTTATGGAACATCAACAATTCATTTAGATCATATTAGATTAAAATCCTCACCTCAGTATATTCATGTATTCATTATCTATGCTTTACACACCAATAAGGATATGTTAGATTAATATAAGGATTTGTCCAACCTCCCTTATCTGCAGGCTACTTTGTTTTAGGGAATTTTAATGTAATTAGGTCTCTATCGGTTAGCAACTCCAATTTAAAACATATTAGAGATTTTAATTATTTTATCAACAATCTAAAATTTCATGAATGAATTCACTTGGCAGTACCTTCACCTGGAGTAATGAAAGGGGAAAAATTCAAACATCTAAGAGATTAGATAGAATTCTAGCAAACTAGGAGTTTTTAGATCTTTTCAGCACAACTTGTGTCCAAGTTTAAAATATAAAACTCGAATTGGTTAATGGAACTGACAAATCTTGAACTACATACCCTAAACCATTCATGGTCGTGATTATAATGGGCAAAAATAGAATACTAAACTAAGAAAGTTGTCAATTGTTGTTGAACTAACCCACCAAATGAAGGTTTGGCCAGTTATTTTAAGACGCTTCATTATTTAACATCTTGATGACGTTAATCCTTAGAGACAAGAGTGACATTAATCCAACATGTCCCTTTTGTAATCTTCTAATCTTCATCATGAATCTGCTTCACAACTGTAATCAAAGCAACATCTCTAAGTTTCTTCCTTGCCCTAGTCATAGGACCTACAAAATCACATAGATGATCTCTAACATGACCTTTGAATGCCTGATCAAGCCTTGGAATATCTTCATTCTTGGAATTAGCTTTCATATTCGTATCCCTTTGTGTAGAAATGGATATCTTCATTCTAATATGTCGTACTATTTTATTTCTGTAAACAATATATTTAACAAAATAAATATAACTTCAGTAAACCCTAATCCAAGTCTCTCTGGGCCTAGTCCAATTAGACTAAATAAGTTCTAGACTCAATCATCATATAATTACTATATGGGCACGCAGCTCAATAGTTATTTCTTTTATCTACTTTCGTGCTTTGTGTGTGAACCTATACGTTGAGTCATAATAAGCTGCAAGGCAATACAGTTGATGCTAGCAGATTGAAATCGGTCTCCTGCTAAACATTCTGATCACTATAACTGAATTAATTGTCTCCGTAATTAATCTTTCAACTATATTATGGAAAATGCACATTGACCGAAAAACACTATTCCAACATCGGGCACATAATTATCCCTTCATCCATGCCTAACACCCCTTTGCAATGGGAGGAAATTTTTCATGAGGATGCACTCATTTTACCAGGAGATCAACCATATCATATGGAAAAAAGTATATAATTCCCCCAATATAAATGAATATCAAATGCAGGAGGATGTTTTTCTTTTGCAGGAGAAAGGAATTAAGTGTAACAGAGAATTTAACACAACTCCGACATCACCTTAGTAACCATCTCAGCGTCCTACCTTTAGAGATGGCCACGGAGATTTAATTGAGCACATTCTTATTTCTATATCAATTCCCTCAAGCAGTCGCGCTGCCTCAACATTTTTTTCTTGAGCACGATACTAACTAGGACAATTTGGTGAATTTTACAAGGAATTAACGGGAAGACTCACTCCAAGACACACAAAACGTACAGGGAGATCATCTCAATCATAAGGATCATAAGGAGTTGAAAAACAAAAGAAACGGCTTCAATACTCCTAGTAGAATCAATACCAGATTAGCCTTCAAAAATACTTTTTTTTTAAATGACACTTAATATTTTGATTTGAAATATGAAAGGCATTGAAATTATTCTACCTAGGTTGATGAAAAAGACACAAAATTGATTTTCTGGCCATTACCGTACCAACAGGAAAATGGATCAAAGATTAACATACCTAAAAACACTAAGTTTCTCATATTTGTTTTGATTATAATCATAGTAAAATATGGATTTACCATAATGACCAGATTGTATTTGACTGTTTTATGGAACATGATCAACAATTCATTCAGATCATGATTAGATTAAAATCCTCACATCATTATATTCATGATTCATAATCTATGCTTTCGACACCAAAAAGGATATATTGTATTTATATAGGATTTTTCCAACCTTTCTTATTTTTAGGTCTCTATCGGAATGTACATGAACTAGCAACTCGGCTTTAAAACGGATTGGAGATTGTAATGGTTTCATCAACTATATTAAATTCCACGAATTGAATTAAATGGGAAATACATTCACCTAGTATAATGAATAGGGAATAATTCAAACCACTAAGAGATTAGATAGAATCCTAGCAAATCGGAAGTTTTCCGATCTTGTCAAACACAACTTGCACTACAACAAACAACACCTATTATCTCGGTTTTTCAGGACTTTTTACCTCGATTTTTTACTCCCAGAAAATTGAGGTAAATGTGGGTGAAGTAAAAAGTATACATTTTACCTCGGTTCGAAACCGAGGTAAAAAAAAACTTTTTAACCTCAATTTTGGATCGACGTCGATATGTTCTGCGACTGACCTTGCACCAAGGAAGAAGGCCGACTATAGTACCATGTAGCTGCAACATCTTTTAAATCGACGTTGGCGTCTTTAAGAAGCGAAGTTGATAACAACAAGAAAGCAGCCGATGGCACTGGAAAAACTACGACATCGATGAGATCAACGATGCGGATAGTTAAAGCGGCGTTGATCATGATTGTAAGAGAGATCGCATGATCCAGTGCACCCTTATCGTCTACTTTGTAACATGGGAGGCTAACCCATACAACGTTGTTTTGAATATGTAATGACACAAAAAAATGTAGTTGTTATATTTGATGTCGGTTTGGTGTCGTAGCTTTATCGGTATATGTGTCGTTGCATAGGTGTCGTATCTTTACTGATTCATGTGATGCCGTGGTATGAATCGTGGAGAAATCGGTTGTCGTACTATAATATAGTATTTACTTTAAGATGAAACAAAAAAAATCTTGAACATAAATTACCAATAAATGCTAGAATTAGAATATATTCAAATACATGTGGTTGATGTGAAATTGAATGAGTAATTATATTTAACATCCTTGGCCTACGTCGTACGGAATTCATGCTAAGAGTCCATCGTAACTCTCTTTGTCCTATTTTTTTTAAAAAACACATGAAACAAAATTTATGTCAGAATTTGGCAGTCCCTGAATGATGTACACATAATATTGTCAACTGCAGGTGACAATAATATAAACATGGAAAAAGTACCTATACTGGTGGAAAGTGATGTCGCTTGGTTGTTAAAGCAATGTCGATTAAACCGATGGACGTGCAATGTTCGACATTCAAGATGGGGATGTTAGTTCTGGACAATGCGACATCGCAAAACATTGAACAAAGTGTGACGTCGCACATTCAACTTGTGTTCATATAAAAATTTGATTATTATCTACAATCAGCAATAATCTATGATTGTTTCCACAATCCTCACAAACAAGAAATTATTTTGGAAAGACAAATATTGTAACTTATATAACATGTAACATAATCATCATACTCCATGAATATATTCAATGAATGGCCAATGTGTAAAAGAACATATACAATTGAGGAGATGCAAAAATGAACTACCTCAATTTATTTGAACCCGAAGTTGCTCCATCCTAGAATAATTTTTGATATTCGATAGAAGAAATTAGATTGGGTTCTTTAGTGCTTGTAATGGTGTTAATGGAAAGGATGTCGTGGAGTTGTATTGAGAGCAAATGTGTTGGAGATGAGAAATGATTGTGTTGGTGCTGGATATTATTGTAATGAGATGGGTTTGGGGGGGAATTTTGGTTCAAAATTTTTGGCTCAAAATTTCAATTCCCACTAGAAATTTTCAATTGCGACAAAACCGCATGGATGTCGGGCACAGATTCATTTCATGTGACTAGCATTTGCGAAATTGGACGAGTGAGGCCAAAGTATAATTTTTTATAATTGTCATCAAAGATTCCACGTCAAGATTGTAGCTCCGTTCAATGACCCGTTCACGCCAAATTGGAACAACATTATCATGTAAATATGAATAAAAAATGTTATCTCCAATTTTGCATGGCAACGCCTCCCACTTTCTTGGAATGGCCTAAGAAACAGACGATTACCTCGGTTCGGGGATGAGATCCTTGCCATCCCCCAGTCAAACTCATAATCACCGTTAGTCATGCCAAAGAAACTGGCATGATCCCACAGAGAATTCCACAGGTTCATCGTGAATGAACCTAGCCATGTATACTTATAAGTAATCATCTATAATTTATTCTACACGATATACTAGTGCTTTTTAAAATTTGATGGATGAAATTTAATTAGCTTTTAATTTCATAAAAAACATAGAATATTAAATTTCATGTGATGCTACGTGGTGGAAATGATCTTTCTCATAACACTTATAGTAAGGGTATTAATGGAATACTTAAAAAATGACAAACAATTACCCCGATTTGAGGACGAGACCCTTGCTATCCCCCAATCAAACTCATGATTATCATTAGTCATGACAAAGAAACTGGCATGATCACACAGAGAATTCCACAGGTTCATCCTGAATGAATTATGTATACTTATAAGTAATCATCTACAATTAATTTACTCCACACTATATACTGGCGCTTTTTAAACTTTGATGGATGAAATTTTATTAGCTTTTTATTTCATAAAAAACCTAGAATATTAAATTTCATGTGATTCTACGTGGTGGAAATAATCTTTCTCATAGCGCTTATAGTAAGGGTATTAATGGAATACTCCAAAAATGACGGACGATTACCCCAGTTTGGGGACGGAACCCTTATCATCCCCCAGTCAAACTCATGATCAACATTATTCATGACAAAGAAACTTGCATGATCCCACCGAGAATTCCATAGGTTCGTCCTAAATGAACCCTGTATACTTATAATTAATAATCTATAATTTACTCTAAACAATGTACTGGCGCTTTTTAAAATTTAATGAGCGGAATTTTATTAGCTTTTAATTTCATAAAAAACCTTGAATATTAAGTTTCATGAGGTTCTATGTGGTGAAAATTATCTTTCGCATGCCGCTTATAGTAAGGGTATTAATAGAATACTCTAAAAATGAAGGACGATTACTCGGTTCGGGGATGGGACCCTTGCCATCCCCCAGTCAAACTCATGATCACCATTAGTTGTGACAAAGAATCTGGCATGATCCCACAGAGAATTCTAGAGGTTCATCCTAAATGAACCTTGTATACTTATAAGTAATCATCTACAATTAATTTACTCTTCACGATGTACTAGCGCTTTTTAAAATTTGATGGATGGAATTTTATTAGCTTTTAATTTCAGAAAAAACGTAGAATATTAAATTTCATGTGGTTGTACGTGGTGGAAAGGATCTTTCTCATAACGCTTATAGTAAGGGTATTAATGAAATACTCCAAAAATGATGGACGATTGCCCTAGTTTGTGAACGGGACCCTTGTCATCCCCCAGTCAAACTCATGAGAATGCAACTTAGATTTCTGGGTAGCTTCAGTTTTGCATTTCATCCTCCCCCACCATCTTGGAGGGACCTAAGTGTGAAAATTGAAAAGTTCACCGGCTATGTTAAAATTAATTCTGATCAAACCAGACATTAATATAGTTCTTGGACAATTATAAATTTAAATTAGAATTATCCAATGTACAATTACCCGATTTGAAGGTCAATTACGTTCGTCAAGGTCAATTACGTTCATCTAGGTCAAACGCGAGCCCAATTGCCATCTTAGTGGGATAAAATGGCGAGTCCCACTTTCATATGCACCGACATCGGCCTTATGTTGGATTCATGTCGCTAAACTAAACTAACATGCTGCCTCGCACGAGGATTGGTCAAACATAGGCCCATTCCTATTCTAGTGGGATGTAATGGTGAGACCCACATTTTTATTAGCCGACATCACACAACAATCGGTATGAGGTCAGTCAGTGCGACAGACATGCGAAGTTGGCTTGCCCTAGGTGGAAATCACAACGCTTCATAACTAATGCTAATGGAGCCCACCCCTCATACATCACTTCAAACTTACTGTATTCTCTCAAATTTCAACACTCCTCCATGCCCATCTTCTAAAAGATATAGTTTCCACATGTGTATACATTACTTTTGTTTTTGTATTTATCCTTGAATTTGTTATTTGGATTAGGGAGTGAATGTGTTAATTGTTTTATGTCTTGAGGTTTCTATGGTTTGGGGTGTTAGAATATGGTTTTAGGGTGTTAGAATATGGTTTTAGGGTATTGGATTATAGATTGGGGTGCTACAATATGGTATAAGGTTGGTGAAGTTTTTGTTGTTATCGTTATCTGCTTTAATGCAATGTCACTGACAAGTCGGTCTTGCTTCTATTTTACCGATCCTTATACGACGTTCCAATTATGCTTTTTGTAGATGGCCAAATCAATGTGAACTCGCATATTCATCTGTTAACCAATCGATTATACCGATACTTTCGCGGCGTCGCCTTGAGTTGGTCAACAAAACAGATTTTATGTCTATATTTCCCACTGTCTGACTATCATCACATTCAACATCCCCGACAATATGAGTCACAGCAATCATGGCTAACAATGCTGGTTCCCACCGTGAACCGATTGAGGTGAGCGATTTTTTGTTACATTTTCAATATTCCTTCTATTTCATTACTAAGAATCTAATTGATTTTTTAATAATGTAATTGACCAATATAGATATGTACTGATAAGGATAATGACAGTTCGTGTCGCACATTCTCAGGCAGATATCCGCATTCTGTACATACTTTGACCCAGAAAACTTTGGGTAAATTCCAACTATAGTAATTCCTCTCTGTTTCAAACAAAAATGAATTTTCAATTAAATTTTTCTATAGATTACTTTCACATATACTAACACAAGTTTTTCTTTATAATTCAGTACATCCCTGACAAAATTGCTGGGTACCTACCCCCGTACAAATTGGATGTTGATATTAGGTGCAAAGGAAGGGAGTACAAAATACACTATTTGGGGAACATGATTCTTAAGACCAGGACTCCAAAGGGTTTTGGCAGTTTCTTAACGCAGAGGAACTTGAGATTGGGAACACACTGTACTTCGAGCTCATAAACGGTGTTGGGCCCGTAGTTTTCTGTGTTGTTATTCTTTCCCGCAAACATTAGAGGGATGGCTTAGACTTCGTATGACTATGTATTTAAAACTAATTTTCTCGTATTTGGATGAATTTGAATTGGGGCGTAATTTATATTAGATATCTTAAAATTTAAAAATTCGATTGTTTATTGTTATTTTAATATTATTCAATGTTTAATATTTAACATAACATGTTATTCAATGTTATTCAGAATTTTATTTATAAATTGGAATTGTTGACCGGCTGGGTGGTAGGCTGAAATAATTGTTAGGCCTATATACATGCGACATCTGACTCAGGTCGGTATGTTTTCGTATGTACCGACATATGTGCGACATACGTGCGACATCGCACCTTATGAAGCGGACTTCAGAACCTGGTTAAAACAAAGTTTTTCTTCTGAAGTTTTACGGAAATTCCAATGGTCTCAACCTTCCACCCTTCTCTTGTGTATCTGAAAAAAGGTATGGTTTTTTAAATTTTATAGCACATAAGTTTTGTAATTCTTACTTCACAATGTCAAATTTGTGGTCTGTGAATTTGTTTTGTTTACCCTGCTTTCTAGCTTTTGTTTCGAATTTATGAGAGTGTGAACTTTCCTTGACTTTGAGCGTTGGTACTATGTTTTGGTATGTCACCAAAAGGGTTTTCGTTTTATTTCATGTTGATGAAGCCTCATTTTTTTCCAGTTTGATGTGTTTCTTCCCGTAGAAACCTGTGATATCTGTGACGTTGGTAGTCTATCTAACACAGTTTGGTTTGTCCAATACATGTGCGACCTCGCGTATTCTGCGACGTCGGATGTATCTCAGTATGAAATTTTGTTTGCCCAAATGTTACCGGCTTTGCATTAAGACCTCTAAGTTTACTTTGCATTTCCCCACGAGACATTGGTATTGTGTCGGTTTACTTTTTGGTGTATCCAACACAAAACTAAGGTCGTGTTTACATGTTAACCAAATCACTGCTTTGTACCAAGATGCACCTGCGACGCCTGTTGCAACGTTGCACCTAGCATTCCACAGTGTGGTTCCGCTCTTCACATTTTCTCTTTTGATGCAGGACTAATGGCTGGCGAATTGATCGGACCTTTTTAAGGTATTTGACCTAGTTACATATATATATGTGTGTGTGTAAATAGGTGAAATATATATATATATGTATATATATATATTTCCAAACAGAACTCCACACTTCGTAACAACTAATCCATTATGGCTTTCGTATAGTTCACCGCACAACGGAGGCACCCCAAGCTTTTTTTCTTCGACATTGAACATCATTCGATGGTTATTTATAGCCCACGCTTCGACTGCACTTTGAAGCAGCTGGACTTTTGGGAAATGCCAACTTTGGTAAATCTTTTTAAATAAATTTTATTTGTTGACAATTGCATATGTATATACATATATATACATAATTATATGTATATATTGCTGATCAATATTTGTTACGGTGACTTAGTACATCCCATGGGAGATTTTACCAGTACTGCCGACTGAGAAGACCCCCGTAGTGCTGAGGTGCTACGAGACAGAGTGGCATATAAACTACTCGGGGGGTGGGAGGTCAAGGCCCTTTTCCCAGAGGGTTTTGGTGAGTTCCTTAAGGGAAACAACCTACGCATCGGAGACACCTTGTTCTTCGAGGTGATACAAGCTAGGGAGCCAATCTTCATCAAGGTCATCGAGTTAATTGAGTGTATTGTAATTTCTGTTATGTTGGAACTAAAACAGTTCTTATTCTAATTAAATTATGTACTATATAATTGTAAGGATATTTTCATGATTACTATTTTTCTAATTATTTTTCTATCTTATTTGAACATTGAACAAAGGGGGTACTGATTGTGTTTAAACTAGGGCAGGATTTGTAGGGTGTTTGTAGCACAATGATTGCTAGCAACTGTTGTGTCTAACTAACCTTAATTTTACATTCCCCCAAATTAATCGTGATGACGAGATATTAGGAGGAGGGAGACGCCATAGACAACAAGGAAAAGTGCACAAACTCCATTTTATTGTATTTTATTTTCTTCTTTCATTGTCAAATTCTTTACTTTAACTTGTCTATTACATATATGTGACTTCGCTAATAGTTCGCAATATCTATCAGTATCAACAGCGTATCTAGCTGAGTCGGGAAAAGTTTTCAAAGAACATGTGCGACGTCGCACGTTATTCGGTAACATTATTTTCTTTATTTTTTAACCTTTTACTTCGGTTCAAATAATAATTGAGGTAAAAAATCAATTATTTGTTTCGATTTTATTTATAACTGAAGTAAATAATATCTTTCTCTTCGGGAAAAAAAATTTTACCTCGATTATTTGGTTTTTTTTATGAACACACCTGAAAGAGGTGGGGGTTATATATTAAAGGATCCCCAAACCTTAGTAAAAAGTACATACAGTTAAAGTGATCAGAATGGAGCATTGAGGCAACATGGTTGCCTCCAAAAGGTACATATCTATGAATACAACTAATCTAGTTAGCAATTCTAAACTAACTAAAGTAGATGTGGTTAGTTGTTAAAGTTGTGATTCCAAAGAGAAGAATCTCCACCCCTGTGTGAATTCTTTCTTTAGCTAGGCAACTTTAAACCAAAAAGAAAAAGAAACCAAGTAACCCAAGGTTGCCTCCAAGATTAATGAATTGGGGGGAAGGATGGATCTGACAAGTACTTGAGGACATGCGTAGTAGTAGTCTCTGAGAAGCTGGCGCTGGACAGTAGCTCGGAATGCTATCCAATTAGCCTGCATAAAAAGACAACTTATCAGCAGTATCAATCCTTATAAGGGCCATTTTTATGCATTCTTATATGAGGAGTATGGTCCTTGTCTAAAGTGATAAGGCTTTTGATATGTGTTGGAACATTTGAGAGATTGGGGCTTTGATTATGGGAGGAGTGGTGTTTGGCAATTGCATTAGCCACAGAATTACATTCCCCGAAAACATGTTTGAGTACGGCACTACCTAAGAGGGATTTAACTTTATAAACCATATCAAACAGTTGCCAATGTGCAGAATAGGGATCATTTAACATTTTAACTGCCAGCAAGGAGTCTGTTTCGATAGTGAATGTGTTGTCCAATTGTGGGAAATTGTGGCAGGAAAATAGTATAGCTAGAATTTTAGCTTGGAGTGGAGAGGCAGCTGAAATAGTCTCTGATTTAATCAAGAGGGGTGTACCAGCATTATCCCTAGCAATTAGCCCTACTGCAGCTTTGTTTGGGTACCATGAAGCATCAATGTTAACTTTTATGGACCCGATCTTAGGCCTTTCCCAGAATACAGTATATATAATTGGCTTTGGGGGAGGTCTAAGATATGGGATCAGATGCCTAAGGGAGTGTGGAGTAGCTGTGAGAGAGACCAAATGTGAAGGTTTTGTATAGAGAGACAGTTTTATTAGATCCTGCACTTCCTTACATATAAGGTCTGTAGAAAACAGTTTCTGATCAAATAAGAATCCGTTCCGAGCTTTCCAAAGGCACCAGCATATCAGGGAGGGGAGAATATAACAAATCATTTGGTGCCACTTAGTGAGATCATTGCAATTCCAGAAAACAAAAAATCTATCACTAATGGAATGTTGGTCACTAAGGCGAAAGTGAACTATAGATGCCATGCTATTCCATACAGATTGGGCAACAGGACATGATATGAAAAAATGTTGGATAGAATCTGAATGAGTACATGCCGTGCATTTTGAAGCTTGACTAAAACCACATCTAATGAGCACATCATCAAAAGGAAGGAAATAGTGCAACATTTTCCATGTGAATATAGAGATCTTTCTCTGTAATGCGGTGTTCCATATGAATTTACATACATGAAAATTACCTGGTGATAGTGTAAGTATCTTATATGCTGACTTGAAGGAGAAGACTCCTGACACTTCTGGTTTCCATATCAGCCTATCATCCCTGTCTGGTGTAGTTACTGCTCCCTGCAAAAAGGAGAGAGTATCATGATCCAGGAAAGGTGCAATATGGGGTAAAATAGTATCTTTGTTTGTGATGAAATTTGCCACAGTACAATATGTCAAGTTTTAAATATAAAACTCTAATTTGCTAATGGAACCGACAAACTCTTGACCTACATGTCCCAAACCATTAAGGTTTTTGGAAATGCGGTTCCATGGAAATGAATTCCTGTGGAAAACATTTGGTCTTTGCCGTTAGAGGAAACATGTCAACTAAGTTTAATCCTGAAATTAAAAGGAGTTAATATAATTCTCGGAGGATTGGAACAAAAAAAATCATTTGGAAATGTTACTAATAGCCTTAAGATAGAAAAAGAATTAGTGGCACAAATAGAACTCAAATATTATCTCTCACACTCTCAGAGTGACACAACTATACTTAGCAAAGCTAAAGTTGTACTCACTAAGAGAATGGATTAGGAACATACTTTATGCAACAAAAATGTAGTGTCAAATAGTTAAAAGATGGTGATTCTTAAATTATTTTCCGGAAAAAACATACTCGTAGAATGTCTATTTTTGGAATAAAAGGGAGCAACTCCGTAGGAGATATTTTGCAAATAACTTCTGCAATATTATTATACCTTAGATAGAATTCCTTAGATGGAATTCTACCTTAGATAAAATCATTATCCTTACTTAAATAAGTAAATGTTGTCTATATATTCTTAAATTATTTTCCGGAAAAAACATACTAGTAGAATGTCTATTTTTGGAATAAAAGGGAGCAACTCTGTAGGAAAATTTTTGTGAATAACTTCTACAATATTATTATACCTTAGATAGAATTCCTTAGATAGAATTATACCTTAGATAAAATCATTATCCTTACTTAAATCAGTAAATGTTGTCTATATATTGTATCCTTGTACCATCAATGAAAACACACGTTCATATTTTACATGATATCAGAGCCTAAATCTCAAGACCCTAATTTTTTCTTACTCAAAATTTTTTCTTACTCATAAAAGACCATCACCGCCGCCGCCCTCCCTTCTCCGCCCGCCGTCGCTGTGCTAGTCACCGCCGCCATCGCCGAGAAGCTAGCGCCTCTGCCGCATTCTGTCTCTATCCCGCTGCCGCTCTCCATCACTTCGGACCACTCCGCTCTGGACCACTCTGCAGCAGACCACTCCTGCTCTGGACCACTCCGCTCCAGACTCGTCTGCACCAGACCACTCCCGCTCTAGACTCGCACCACTGCTCCATTCCACCACGTGACGCCGCTCCGCGCCTCCACGCATCGTCGCATGTGTCCGAATGGATCCAATAACTCAAGTTGGGATTGAAAATCTTGATGTCGACACTGAGGCTCTCGTCGTTCCCGTTATCCCTGCTGCCAACAAGCCACTCCAGCCGGATGTTCCGCCGCAGCCAGACGACGATGACCTACTCCGCTGAGCCCTCTGCCAGGTCCTACTCGGCGCTGATGGTTCGACCTCTTCCAGTTTCGTCTCCCTGTCTCTCTCGCACCCATACTACATTCCCCCCTTGGTCATATATGCCTGAAGGCTACTGTAAAACCCAAGACATGCGCCCCACCCGGTGCACCATTCGTCGGAGCTGCTCAGCCAGTGGCCGCCGCCACTCCGCCTCATGCAGGCACCACCGCTGCCATAATCTCGGACTCCGATCGATCCGCCTTCAGCCCGACACTGTCCAAGGAGCCATGGAGTATGGTTTTAAACATGTTCTCTAAATTAAATTCTCCTGACAATCTGTCAGGTGAGACTACTTTACCTTGGATTCTTAATACCGATGCATCGTATCATATGACCGGCGACATGGATCTTCTTCATGATATTGATCATGCTGTAAATATTGATGTTATCCTCCCCGATGGTTCTATTTCAACTGGTCTTGAACATGGAAAGATTTGTTTTTGAAATATTGTTTTAAATCAAGTTCTTTTTATTCCGACATTACGATGTTATTTGCTATTGTTTGCCAAGTTAACTGCTGCTTTAAAATGTCTAGTTTTGCTTACTGGAAAATTATGTGTACTACAGGATATCAACACAGGGACAGTGATTGGTGCGGGTGAACAACGAGGAGGGGTTTATTGGTTGCGCAGATTGGGAGTTTCTGAGTCTACATAGTCGTCCTTGTCCGTTGCTGCTTCAGTGTCTTCTCTGCTTTATGGCATCAGTGTTTTGGGCATTCATCCTCATAGGTGTTGTCTTCTATCCCATTCATTTCTTTACATGATAATAAATATGTTCCCTACTCGGTATGTCATCATGCAAAACAGTCTAGAAATAGTTTCCCTATTAGTTCTGCTAAGGCTAGTCATTTGTTTGAACCTATTCAATGTGATGTTTGGGGGCCTTATGGTTCACCCTCTTCTAGTGGAGCATTTTTTATTTTTGACCATAGTTGATGATTATTCCCGAGCTATTTGGGTTTATTTATTAGATTATAAGTCTCAAGTACCATTGAAGATGAATGAGTTTGGGCAGACAACGGAACCGAATTCCTTCCTCTCAGGTCATTTTTTCTGGAGAAAGGCGTTCGTTTTGAAACCTCCACGGTCTACACACCTCAACAAAATGGGCATGTGGAATGAAAACACAGACATATCCTTAATGTTGCTCGTGCTCTTCATTTTCAAGCTCATTTTCCTATCGTCTTTTGGGGAGAATGCATTCCTACAGTGTCTTACCTCATTAATCGCATGCCAACACCAGTGTTGGATAGCCAAATGCCTCATCACTTCCTGTACGATCTCGCACCAGATTACAGCCATCTCCGTGTGTTCGGTTCATTATGCTTTGCCTCTCAGCTTCCCCGGTCGCATGATAAGTTTGCATCTAGAAATTGAAAGTGCATATTTCTTGGCTACCTTGTTGGTAAGAAAGCATGGCTTGTTAACAACTTGGAGTCTCGAACTGTGTTTGACAGCCAAGATGTAATTTTTTATGAATATTGTTTCCCGTTTGCGCCTGCTTCTACGACCTCACCATCAGCGGATCGATCTCAGTCACCTACCAACTTCTACGACTCTGCGTCTGAGCCGTTCAACCCAGAGGAGTCGCCATGCCCCGGTGCGATGCAACCTGCTAAGCCGAGCTTAACCAAGACCGATCGACCAGGGCCAACCGAGGCCGCTCGCCATGGACTGGGGCCAACCAAGGCTGATCGCCATAGACCAGGGCCGACCGATAATGTCATTCTCTTGCATCCGTCCATGGCCGCTCGCCATAGACCTGGGTTGACTGAGGCTGGTCTCCTTGGACCAGAGCCAACCGAGGATGTACTTCTCTCGTAGCCATCCATGGCCACTCGCCTGGAACCGCTGCTAACTCTCCAGCCACAGCCGTCCGTGGCCGCTCGCTAAGAACCACACCTAGACCACCAGCTGCGACCATCCATGGTCCCTCGCCCGGACCCACGACCAGTTTTTTCTTAGCTCCAGCCGCGGCCGTCCTTGGCCGCTCCTAGCAAGACGATACCTGCTTCACCTCCAACTGCTCCATCTGCTTTATGTAATCCCAACACTCAATTTCGTTAGCCACCAGCTAAATTTTAAGACTACATATGCACTGCTACTTGCTCCATAAACCCCCCCCCCTCCCCCTCTATTGATCCCGCATTCTTTGAAACTGTTATCATGTACGCATTACCCTATTGCTGATTATGTTTCTTGTAGTAATTTTTTGGTTTTGCGTTCCAGATTTTTGGGCTGCAGTGGCAGATGCTGCTGATCCGATTACTTTTTCTTATGCTTATCGCCATGCTCATTGGCGTGAGGCTATGTCTAACAAGATCAATGCTCTTGAGCGTAATAATACATGGGTTCTTACTTCTCTTCCTCCTGGCAAAAAGGCTATTGGTTGTAAGTCGGTTTATCAGACTACGTTTAAGTCTGATGGTTCCATTGAGCATTACAAGGATCATTTTTTTGTTCTTGGTAATCGTCAGATTGAGGGGACTGACTTTAGTGAGACGTTTGCTCCTGTTGCCAAGATGAGTTCTGTTTGTCTTTTCTTGGTTATTGGTGCTATTCGTGGTTGGGATCTTCATTAGATGGATGTTCACAATGCATTTTTTCATTGTGATCTTAAGGAGGAGGTGTACACGTGTCCGCCTCCTAGTTATACGCTTTTGGCACCTGGGTTAATTTGCAAGCTTCACAAATCTCTTTACGGTTTACGCCAGGCTCTGCGGAATTGGTTTGCCAAACTTGCAGCGGCTCTCCATCTCTTTGGGTTTGTTCAGAGTAAGGCGGATTACTCCTTGTTTTCTTACGTGAAGGATGGAGTTTCTCTTCATGTATTGGTTTATTTCGACGATCTTATTATTGTTGTTTCCTCTCCTGAGATAATGACCAAGTTCAAAGTGTATTTGTGCTCTTGTTTTCATATGATGGATCTTGGTTCTCTGAAGTATTTCTTAGGCATTGAGATAGCTCATCAACCTGATGGGATGTTTCTATCTTAGTGGAAATATACCTTGGATATTTTGTTAGGTACTGTCTTATTGGCAGCTAAGCCCACTGATTTTCCCACAGAACAACAACAAAATTTGGCGAAAGATGATTATCCTTTGTTTGATGATTTTGCGTAGTATCGCAGACTTGTTGGGAAGCTCATTTACCTTACCATCACTCGTCCCGAGCTTAGCTATTCAGTCTATACCTTGGCCCAGTTCAATGAGACCACATTTAGCACATTGGCATGCACCTTTGCGTGTTTTGCATTACTTGAAGAGTCATCCTGGTTAAGGTTTGTTTCTATCTGCTAAGAGTTCTCTTCAGCTTACAACATTTTTTGATTCTGATTGGGCCGCTTGCCTAATCACTAGGAGATCTTAGACCGGAAATTTTATGATGATTGGTGAATCTCCAATTTCTTGGAAGACGAAGAAACAACCCACTGTTTCTCGATCTTCGGCTGAAGAAGAGTACCCGGATATGGCGGTCGCATGTTGGGAATTGTTATGACTCAAGTCCTTTCTTCGTTCGTAGGGAGTAGCACATCCTACTTCGATGTGTTTGTACTGCAATAGTCATGCTGCTCTTCATATTGCCGCCAATCTAGTTTTTCATAAGAGGACTAAGCATATTGAGATTGATTGTCACTTTGTTCATGATTTGATACAGTCTGGTTCTGTGGTCACTTTTCATATTCGGACTGCTAGCCAGCCAGCAGATTTGTTTACGAAGGCACTTGGTCGACAGGCATTTCAAACTTTGCTTGGCAAGTTGGGCATTTGAGATCCACATGCTCCAACTTAAGGAGGAGTGTAGGAGATATTTTGTGAATATCTTCTGCAATATTATTATACCTTAGATAGAATTCTACCTTAGATAGAATCATTTTCTTTACTTAACTCTGTAAATGCTGTCTATATATTATATCCTTGTACCATCAATGAATACACATGTTCATATTTTACAATACTCCTATCAAATAACATTATATTAATGAAAGAAATTAACAGACTACTGGGTAGGAAACATGACACCTTGAAATTAATTCTTAAAGATGAAAGTTTTTGACCAAGTTTCATGACCAATCCTGAAACCCCTCATATTAAAACTAGGATTTCATGGTCATTTTTAAAAATTTGTTATTAACAATTTAAATGTTGTGTGCTTTTAAATTCCAATCAATGGAGTTCCTCATGAAATTATAAACCATCAAGAGGTTTGAAACCAAAATATTCACTTTTCTTTTCCATTTCTCAATATTATAATAGAACTCTTGACAAATAAATTGAAATTCCAAATTGCAAATGGGAATTTTAGTCCCTTTAAAGCTCCAACTTGCTTTAACCCAATTTTCCAACTATCCTTTGTGGATGACATTCTATTATTCACCAAGGGAATAAAAATTGTCATCAAATACCGTCATATCTATGAACTTTCCATAAGTCATAAGTGAACTTTACCAAAAGTTCATATTACTCACGAAAACTTAGTACTACGAATATGAGAGAGATAAGAGATATAAATAGTATGAAACTAGGAGCATGAGCATTTCCTTACTTAGGTGTTCCCATTTAGGAAGTTAAGCCGGCAGTTTAACTCTCTACTAGACAAAATTGCTTCAAGGATAGGAACTTGGCCAAATACGTGTATGTCTAGTGGTGGTAGGTTAGTCCTTATTAACCAAGACTTAATTTCTATTCCCAAGCATATATGGACAGTAATTGCACCCACACAAATCACTGTGAGGAAATTTGATAAAATGTCGACTAAATTTCTTTGGGGATCTTTAGACAAAGGAAACAACAAACACTTGACTTTGAGGATAAAAACTTGTCACCCAACTAAAGAAAATGATCCAAGAATTGGAAACCTAAAAACCATCCATGACTCTTTTTTTCTTAATTTATGTTGCAAGATGAAAATGATTAACTCTCACTGGTCAAAATTTATGTCGACTCTCTCTAACTCCTATAGAACCTAGGAGGCATGGTCTTGACTCAAGATATAGGTATTTAAATACAAATGCAAAGAAAAGCTCACATGTTATCCCCGAAGAAGAAACGTCAAACTTCTAGATGTCAAATTGGTTGGGCTCGGGGACTCTCATCAACTTCCAGCAGAATGTTTTACAAACCTTGCCCAATCTCCAGCTAAATACCTCCGGGTTAGCCTCCCTCTACTACTTCCCTCAATTCTAGACCATCTCCCACTGCAAGCTCTTAATGAAATCCAATCTGGCATCTCCTTAAAAACAAATAAGGATCAAATGGAATGGAAGTTAAATGAAGTAGGATCTTTTATCATAAAATCTGCTACCATTCTTTAAGATTGAGGCACATTAAATGTGTTGATGTAAATAAGGTATAGAACTCATTCATTCCAATAAAAAAAATCTCATTCTTTATGTAAAAATTCTTGAATAACTATTTACCGTTTGATAATATTCTCAAAATATGGGGTTCAATCTGGCTCCAATGCAATGTACACCATCATTGTGATCACTTGTTGCATTATTTCAACTCTTGCTATATAACAGCTTAAATATGGAACAGATTCCATAAGAGAGTTAGAGATCTAGGTCATCAATTTTGATCTTATTTTTCACACACTATTTTATAATTGGAATATGTAACCAGTCTCTTCCATAAGAATACCTATTATGTGCAATTTACCAATGATCATAAGTTTTTTTTATGGAAGACGGGAAATAAATATTTGTTTGAGAATAAATTCATACATGTGTGACCAATTCAGTAAATGATATGTGAATCTTTTCTCTTATTATCTTTGTTCACCAAATATTTTCTTTTTCTTACTGATATTAAGTTTGTTCACTACGGGCTGGTTCCATTCCTCAAAGGGGGGAAATAATCAAAGCGATTTTAGTAAAATGGGAACCATGAAATAGCAGATATAAACTGAGTTTTGATGCATCATATTCATTTTAATCTAATCACTCGGAATTGGTTGCATTTTATGATACTCACATATATCAAAGATAAAGGGACTATCAACAAATGTCTAGGGTTTTGATGTTCTGCACTCTATAATTTTGTCTATTTTCTCATGTATAAAACTAGTAGTGGAGAATTCATTTCTTCATCTTCGGGTGAAACTGACATTTCAACAGCCCGTTGCATCCTTCAAAAGATCAGGGATCTATTATGGAAGTTGCTACCTATGACTAGGCACAATTATCAACTCACTTAATTTAGGGATATAGCACTAGTTGAGGGTGGGGTGATTTAAGACGGTTATTTCAGACCAGAGAAGTCATTTTGGATGTGACTTCTTTGGCCCCAACTTTGATCGTACATAATCAAAGATAGTTCTTAAAACCTCCTTTAAAATGGGCCTTTGAAGACGGTTATTTTGTGTCTTTGCCATGGTAGGGGAACTGCCTTTAAATACGTTCCAAATTCGGAATCTGGTCAACATCATCGATTGATATGAGGAGTTCCAAACTTGGAACAATGGACGAGTTCCAATAGCTGGACTTGGGTCGGGGCAATATTTATGTTCCTCATTCGTGTGTGAAATCTGGACCCAACTTGTTTTTTGAAGCTAGAATCCATATGAATGCAATATTTAGTTCCGATTGCGGAACATGTTCCAAAAAAAGTGGTTCCAATTGATGAATTAGTAGTCCTGTCTTACTGATTTGAACGTAGATATTGAGGAAGAACTTTTGCTTTCGGAAGATGGATTGAGAGGAGTGGTAAAAAATATATTAATTTTTCATGGAAGGCCAATAATTGCCACAATTTACAAGTTCCTTTTGCAATATATGTGTTTATGATTGTGCAATGTTTCAAAAATGTATAAATACCGCTAAACTAGCACTTATCTATACATAGGAATAGAAATATTCTAAATTCTATTCCGGTCATGACATCTAACTATTAGCCAATATAATACTACACAACATCAGTGTAGTTCCACCAAAAATATATCGACAAATCTAATCAAGCAACTATCTATAGATGTGAATAGAAACAAGTAATTTCTATTCCACAAAATACATGTCACTAGTGTTGAGATATGTGTTATACTACCACCTTAGGTCTTCCAAGAGTGGCAGACTGAACATTTATTTGATGTCTCGCCACACAATTTCTTGTGACATTAACGTCATATTGTGAATACGGCTTTTGTTCCTTTGGGAAAAATCTGTGAACATTAGAGTATAAAAAAATAGTTCTTGTAGGTTAGTATTTTATCGATATTTACAAATAATTGACATATCTATGCAATAAATATTTACCTTTTCAATTTCTAGGTAATCCAACCATACATCTCTAACACACTCAGTTGCGTATAACACTACGTAGTACCCACACTCCCATGTTTTAGCTTGTTTCTTGTACTAATATTTTTTATGTAAATAACTGGACAATAATTAACATTAAAAAATTATGACATTAAAATAACTAAATTTAAACCTTGATTTGGACTACATGTAAATCTTTTTGAACATTAGGTTCATCGAATGCAATCCTCAAAATATGTAGAAACTCTTGTGATGGTTCAAAATGCGATGGATCCATCCAATAGACACACTTAGCTTCCAGGATGATTAATATCAATGACCAATGACCCCTACATTGAAATTGTTATATTAATCAAATAACTTGTGAATCTTAGAATGTATCAACATGTTTAATAATTGTAAAATTGAAAACATCACCTCTCTATGCAAGGTGCAATGTTGAAATTTATATCCTTCTGGCTCAAGCATTTGCATATGTAATCGCTCCGCTCTTGGTCAGAACACCCAATTCCTTGAGTCATCAACGAACACAAATAGATCCCCCATCATTTTTCCTTTTGATTGGCAAAGTAGTACATGTACCTTACACCAAAAATTATGTAGATTTGGTCTCAACCAGAATGTGTAGTTTGACTGAACATATAGTGATCAAATAAAACCAAACAAGCACTTACAATAGAAACAGAGACATGATCAGTTGGGTGACTTGGTCACACTGACAAAATTCATCGAAATCACTCCACAACACTGTGATGTCTTGCTTTCTACCAAACACACACTCATTCTCAGAAAAAATGTATGTTGAGTTATGTTCATGTGCCGAGATCCTGTGGGACAATATGCGAACAAAAGGTGGTGACCCATTTTCCATTTATGCTCTTGGCTTTGGAGTTTTATTATTTCTTTCCTGCCGGTACGATTAACTTTGTGGGTGTTAGAGGGATTTCTTTCAAATGACCGTCCCTCTCTGGATCGACGTAAATAATATTCTAAGGCTATTGGAGGAACATTCCTTGGGCTAGACCCACATTCTTGCAATGTCCTTGGAAGTTCATCCTACAATCAAACCTTAACAAAAACAATAGAACATACCACATTAAACTGGGTGAAAGTGATCCACTACGTCTTTTTTTCTTCAACCGCTTTTTGCGCTTTCGCCTTCTCTTTGTAACTTTCCCTCATCCATCAACCCATATTCCTTCATCGTGGTCGCTAGACCAAGAAACCCACGCACACTCAAATCATCTTCCTCAAGAAAAATGTCAATTTTGTCCAATCCAGTTTGAGTATGTCGGTCAAAATTAATGAAATCTTCGCATTCATACTCCTCAATGAAAGCTCTCTTCCCTTCGACAAAAACTCCCACCGTGAGTCTATCAGATATTTGATATAAACACTTGATGAGCATGTGAGGCCAATATGAAAGGATCATCTATCCAACCGGCTTGGTTACGATATACAAGTATGAAACCCAATTCCTCAGTCCTTAGACTGTTTTTCACATCTACCCATTAACATTTGAAAACTAGTACTCGCATTGTCACATAATCATGTCCCTAAATTTCAATAATGGTTCCAAAATAGCTACTTTATGCGTACATGGGATTGTTGTCGATACCACTAGCAACATGTAAAGCTTCAAACAAGAGGGTTACACCACTGTTTTGTGATACACTCTTTTCATCCATAGATTTTTTTTTTCCCACATGTAAATTGTTATGTCATAAGCTCCATGTGAAAAAACTATGCCCGATGGCCTCCGTGCCAACCATTCAACAGTGGCTGGATGATTACCCTTTTCCACATGATCCCATAGCCATGAAGCAAAAGTACGAGTGTGCGAGTGCAAAACACGTGCTTCATTGAATTTGGGATGCATCACCCGAATAGCTTCCATGTGGTTCTCGATATATGGGACGATATCCTCATAGTTACAAAGAACATAAATGTGGGCAGCACACAAATCATCAGAACTAGGTTTAACAACTTTCCCTGCCTAAAACCTAGTCCGTCTAACCGACCTTCATGCCTCGATTTCAGAATGCCTACTGAATCTACTTCCTTTATATAATCTATGAAAAGTTCAATAACTTCCTCTGAAATGTAACAATGCACAATACTTGCATTGGGCCTATACCAGTTCTTGACAAAGTGTTTAAAAATTTTCATATGCCTCTTGAAAGGGTACATCCACCTTAGAAATACAGGCCCGCAAAGTTTGATCTTCCTCATTAAATAGACTATCAAGTGAACCATAATATCAGAGAATGAGGGAGGGTACATCTTTATCCGACATAGAACTTCAACTATCATTGCCAGCAAACGAGCAAGCTTTGAAACGGTAATGTTTTTGGAACATATTGACTTAAAGAACAAGCAAAGCTTCGTGAAGCACAATCTTACATGAGATGACAGAGATGACCTAATCGAGATGGCATTCAATTCTTACATCAAGAAGTGAAAATCATGTGATTTTAAACCAACCAACTTTGAATCGGTCAAAGAAACACATGAACTAATATTTGAAGAATAAGACACTGAAACCTTTACATCCCTGAGGGTCTCACAATAGAACTTCTTCTCCATCCCGGGAATAGAATAACAAGCGGTAGGAAGGATAACAATCAATGAAATTTCTAACGGGACCCAAATCTTTCTTAATGCCCATTTCGACTAGGTCTAGTCGAGTCTTCAAACCGTCCTTAGTTTTACTAGGTGTATTCAACAATGTCCCCACCAGAGAGTCACACACATTCTTCTCAATGTGCATCACATCAAGACTATGCCTAGTTCCCAAGTGCTTCCAATAAGAGAGTCTAAAAAATATTGAGCATTTCTTCCAACTTCCATCGCAAGAATTTTTTTGCATTTTCCCCCCAAAATCATTAGGCAAATCCTTAACTCTTTCAAAAACATGAACACTAGTCAATGGTAATGGTGGCCTCTATGCTCCACTTTGCTGTTGAACCACTTTTTTTGTAGCACGCCATGGGTGACCATCTGGAAGAAACCACCTATGGCCAAGATAAGCTATTTTACACCCATGTTTCAATTAACAAAATATTTTTTTCCTTCTCACACATTGGACAAGCATAACGTCCTTTCACCGAGTACCCTGAAAAGTTTCCATAAGCTGGAAAACTGTTTATGGTACAAAAGAAAAAGGCCTTCAATGTGAAATCTTCTTTTGCACTTCCATCATACACCTAGACCCCACTATTGAACAAGGTGAACAAATAATCCACTAACGGAGCGATCCCCTCGGTCCAATTCCTGCTGCTGATGGTGTTACCTGATGGGACGGAGGCAGGAGCTTTAGGCGCGATTTTCGGCAGCTTTTAAAAAATCACAAAATGATAGCTGACCGCATCCAAGAGATCTATGAGGAGATGTACACTTGAGTGCCGGGAGGCTTCCACAAAAATTCGTAAAAAAAATCTTGAGATATCTACGTCGATGGGCAAAGCCGGAACATCGACCGCAAACGAAGGAGAGAGACTCCCTTTCATTGTTATGCGTGGAACCCAACGAGCAAAATGAAATGGAGCGAGCATAAAGATGAGTGGAAAACCTGGTACGTTGTGTTTAGTTGTGTGGCTGGTCTACGTGTGCTAAAATTCAACAATTCCTTAACCCAAGTCAAGGAACCTTTTTCCTTTCCATCTCCATTTTCGGATGATGGTAGTCAGGGTTAAGCCCCTAAAGCGGTTCATATTGTCAACCGCTAATTGAGAAAATCACTCCTGGTTCTAGTAGAAATTTACCGGTGTGAGCTTCTAATTATAAAAAAGAGGACTTTGGGAATTTAAGTATTCCGTTGTCTGATAAATATTTAGAGAAAAAACAAAAACATCCTTTTATTTTTGAAGCAGGTCGGTTGGTCTCGTGTCTTAAACTTTTTGATTTTTTTCATCTATTCCATGGCCGGAATAGGGGGAGGATACAGAGACCTTGCCCGTGAAGTAATCATCACACCTACGGTCCAACAAATTGGGAGAGAATCAATAGATTCCTTTTTGGGAGCAATTCATCACTCTTCTTTCTTTTCTCGCTAGTCGAACTGGTCTTTCCAGAAATGTTAAACAAAAGTTTACCCCTTGCATCTCGGTCACTTTTACTTTTTTGTTATTTCGTAATGCATCGCGCACTTGTTGCAGTGACCGTAAAAATGAAATAGTCAAATAAAATACGCGTTAGGATGTGACCCCCTTCAATTGTTAGATATTTGCCTTTATAACTCATCTTTTTAAAATCCTCCCCTTGATGTATTACTTATAAAGTTGAGTCCTTTTGTCTCGGCATTATGGAACATCTCAATAGCTCCCAAAAACAATGAGGGGGAAACTCAGCAAGATGTCGAAGAAAAATATTTACCATCCAAAAAGATGGAAAATGGAGTCTTTGTCTAAAGAAATGCGTCGAGGGTGCTGGTATTTGCGCAGAAGTCTAACGAAGTTTTCTAGGAAAGGATCCTTCTTTTCAAGATGTTTACTTAGCCCCCATCCTGGTCCTTTTGAAGCAAATTCAACTATTTCCCCAGCTTGAATCTCGTTCAATCCATCTTGGCATCTGTTATTTTGGCACATCTATGTCATTACCTGGTTGCTTAGGCCCCGAGATCATCATAGATAATAAGACATACTTCCTTTTCATTGTCAACCAAGATGGAAGATTATAAATCACCATCATAGTAGGCCAAGAGCTGTGTGCTACTCATATTACCAAGTGGATTCCTTCCGTCTATAAAAAGCCCTAGTCTCAAATGTCGCAGTTCAACACCAAACTAGGGATACATAGTATAAATTTTCTTCCACTGTTCACCATCCAGCGTATGACTAATCACATCATCCCCCCAGTCGTTCCCTTTCAGCATGCCACCACAACAACTTTGCATCGTTTTTAGAAGCAAACGACTTCTTCAACCAAAGAATGATAGGGAAATACCATAAAATTTTAGCCGGTGTATTTTTCTTTTTAATCAACTCTGCTTCAGCACCAATAGCGATTCCACCATGCTTTAACTTGTAATGTGATTCACCACAAACCTGACAATTGTCTAGGATCTCGTCCTCCTAGCCCCTATATAACATACAATCATTGGGACATGCATTTTTTTTCCAATTCCAATCCTATTGGACATAGAATTCTTTTAGTTGCATATGATCGGTCAGGCAAAAGCTTTCATTCTGATAGTAAATCACGAAGCAATTCAAGAGTCTCTGTCATCCCTTTTTTAGTCAAACCATATTTTGCTTTCAAATACATCAATTGCAAAGTGGTACTCAAAAATGAATGTCTTGCACCATTGTCCAAGGGCGTATTCTTATCATTATGTAAAGCTTCAAGGAACTCGGATTTACCATGAAAATACCTAGCAACATCCTCCACTATCTCTTCAAATCCCTCATTCATAAAGGGATCATCTAATTCTTTATGGACTGGGTCTTCCTTCGTACTTGTTTCATCCTCCCTGTGCCACACCCAAGAAATGTAACTAGTTTGAAACCCTTGCATGATGAGATGTTCACGTAATTTCTTCCTAACCAAATATACATCATTTCTACAATACTTACACAGACACCAGGCTCACACCTTACCATTCTTGGAAGTGTGTTCAAAGGCAACCATAAGAAACGATTATACCAATGGGAAGTAATTGGGTGATTTTCTCAAGTCTCTACTAATCAATTCAACTCGATCCATAATCGATTACCTATATTTGAGTGAAATTAACAGCCCCATTAAAAAAAGGAAGAACAAGAAACATTACCATTTAAGCAATAAACATTCACATTTAACCATTCACATCAACAATTATTTCTAAATTAGGTCTCAAAACATTTCAACCAAAAATTAATGACCTAAAACAAGTGTAATTAAAGTGTTCGTACCTTTGCCGATGCCAAACTTATACAATACTAGTTCTTCATGATGCCCAATCTCCAAATTCGTTTTACAAAATGGGGTTTCATGAAAAATGAAGATGAAAATGGGTTTTGTAAAAGTTTGTCTTAATGGAAGTTCTGAACTCACAAGACGTAGGGAAGACCATTGGACCAAATCCGATTGACTTCCGAGCCCAGAATAAGCATCCAAATTAGTGCCCAACTCAGGAACAGTATTACTACAACAGTTATAGATGTTCCGAAATTGTAATATGCTTCTCGTACTGGTTCCAATTTCGTAACTACTTACAATAGAAGGCGATTTGGCAAAACCGGCTTCTATGAGACCGAATCAAAGGCAGTTCAATAATGAACCGCCTTCTATTGTGATTTCTAGCAGTTGGTTCTTGGATAACCTTATTCTTTGTCAGTTGAACCGCCTTTGTGCAGTTCACCCTCCCGATTTACAGGGGTTCTGAACTTGGAACGTCCCCAAGAAGGTGGCTCCTAGAAAAAAAAAGAAGCAACCACCTTTGTGGGATGTCTTTAATCAAGCAGCCTCCACTAGTGTAGGTACTGGAGGCTTTGAAACTCTCTATAAGTTTAGGAAAACAAAAAAATAAAAAAGGAGTATATATAATTACATTTATAAAATGGTAACCCTTTAGTCTTTGTCTTCTAAAAAGTATTTTATGATTGATGTTAATATATGTGCATAGAATATTAGAGGTATTAGGGATAATACTATGTGCATAGAATGTTAGATGTATTAGGGATACTACATAAAAATAGAGTTGGAGACATTCTTGTTTTTACTCTAATTGAACTCATTGTTTCTTATGATTGTATTGATGATATATATTTTCATCTTGGATGTAGAAATTTTAGTCTGGTCCTAATTTATAAATATGGCTTGTATTGAGATGATTATGTGAAACTGGACATTGTTTGTTTCTTTGATAAAATGTTGAACATCCAACATTGCATAAATCATGGGACTTTTATCTATGATTGGCAATCCTAAAAAATGGGTAATGAAATTTGGAATTATTGGCATCCTTATTGTTCTGATTGAGTGATATTTATAGGTGATTTCAATGTGATAGTATATGTGAATGTGTATTTGGGCCCTTTTGTACCATGAGCTTATCATTGATTTGACTTTAATGAATGTTTCCACTTAGAAAATATAATCACTCTCTCTATATTTGGTAGTTTTTTTCATGAGAGGTAAAGGAGGGTGTCGAAAAGGCTAGATTGTGGATGACCATCTAGTTCTAAACATTAGATAAAGATCAATCAGATTATTCTATTTTAATTGTAAATGTAATTGATGATAAATCCCCCATTCTCCCAAATTATTTAAATTTCAGCATTGTTGATTTTCTCACCATGTATTTTCAGTGGTAATATCATATGTATGGAATAAAAATATTGATAGTTTCGGTATGCATGAAATTTCTCTAAAGTAATAGGAACTTGAATTCTTTTTAAATATGGAACGAAAGTATGTTTGGTAATAAGGTCCCATATGAACTCACTTAAACAATTTCACAAAAACAATATTCTGGAAACATATGTCTCGTATTAAATGGATTAAAGATGGTGATTTAAATTTTAAAATTTCATAAGTTTTTAAAGTTTAAGCATATCGATAAGTGTGTTTACTTTATTTGAAATGTGCTGGGTGATTGTTTTCATAGCCAACAAGATTTTGTTTTTTGAAAGATAGTCAACGAGATATTAGTTAGGAAGGAGTGTAATTATTTCTAAATCTTCTCACTTCAATGGACTAACATCTATGGTTTAAATGCAAGCTATATACTTAACCATATAACTTATCTTTTGCAATAGAAGACGTGATCTCTAAATTGTTGAGACTGGTTGCAATGGAACAATTTAAAGATATTGCGTTAAAACTGGACTTTGAGTATGCACATTGGCTTGATGATTTAGTACACTAGTTTTTTTTATTAAAATAAATAAATCTATCAAAACTAATTTGCATGAAGCAATAAATGAACTTTTACATCAAACTTTTGCTTCCAACTTTTGCTTCCAGAGTAATTGCTTCTTGTTTTATGACCCTGGTTTCTACAAAACCTATGGTTGTTTCATATAATAATTTTAGACCAATTAACTGTAATTTACATAACAAAATATTTTAAATGAAAAGTTAAAACCTATAACCCCTCACCTTATACCCCCTGAAAAATAAGCATATGTTCAGGGAGAGAAGTGCGGAAAATATCTCGGCTATGCAAGAATTAATCTGTTTTCTAAATACCAAAATAGGGGGTTTTAATGTGATTTTCAAATTGAACATGATGAACATTTTATTCTGGGTCTCTTGTTTTTTTACTGGGATGATCCTTTATACAAACTAAATACTAAAATTCTAATTCATGCCTTGTTTAGCAGTAGGAATAGTATACAAAAGATAATTAATCCTCCACTATGGAACTAGTTAGCGATCTCGACCTAATCCCACCAAACTAAAATCCATACACTTGAGACAGTGTCCAACCTCAATCCTCTCATAGTAGCAAGTATCAGATTATATGCATAAAAATTGATCCATCCACATTTGTGATTAACACCAAGGCAATAAAATATGAAGAAAAATACAAGTTCTCAAAGAAAAATCTTACCCATCTCAAACTAAGAAAAGGTAAAACTGAAAGAAAAAACATTAGAAAAATAATTCCGTCCTTAAATGTCACTGCCATGGAGGTGTTTAATCGCCACCTACCACGCAAGCACCGTCACTTCGCGATTTAGCTTCACTGGTTCTTTTCTGACTCCCCTTTCCTTATCTAATACATCGATTGTAAAATGGTAAAATAGTTCAACATTTAATCAACAATCCAAACCTAATTCTCAAAACAAACATTTGAATATAAAAATGCCCAAAAAAGAGGAATTAGTATAACGGTAAGTAGGATCAACCCCACAGAGAGCGGAGTAGTAAAATTTGAAATCATAAAGATGATTTTTGACATATACACCACCCTTTTTGGTGAGAAATTTTACTTAACTATCAAAAAAAATAAATAAACTAGAATACTACGAAGAGATCATCAATATAAAGAAATTTAATTTCAAACTAATCTACTCTAATCAATCTCTATCTAATCACAGACATCCAGATGATAATTTTTTAGTTTACCCTAATTATTGGGCAGCGTGCATAACATCAGTCATATCAAAATTCCTGCTATTAATACTTGGCAGGACACATTGCACTAATTTATTGCTAATTAGGCTATAAACCAATTAGAAATGTCAAGACTTAGATTTTTTCTAAGAAACACCACCTGTTATGGTGCGGGGTTTGGCATACCCCTACCCATTTATTAATATTAAGAGATAAAACTACAAAAAAGGATTGAATACCTTACCACTTGAGAAATTTCTTTGGTTCGATTACAGATAAACCTATCCAAATAACGATCCAAGGAGCATTAACTACGTGGGAGAACTACAATGTGGAAAATAAACCAACTGTTCAATATACAACCAATTGCTCAAAATTCAGTGACTAATAAACTGGCTAATTCCTAACATAAGGGAATGAAACTAAGTCTAGTTAAAGTGTCCCTTGGATTTTTCTTGGTAAACCTGCAAAAGAGAGAGTGTTATTTACTTTTTTTGAGCTAGCTAGTTTTGCTAGAGAGTCTGCAACACTGTTCACTTCTCGATATATATGCCCAAGTTTCCTGTTCATGCTCCACACCAGACTCCAAATTGATCATACTGCCCAGGCTCCAAGTCTGTTGTTCATGCTTCCCAGCAGCCCATGATTCATTGCAGTTTTTCTTTAGAAGCTGGATCAGCATTTGTAAATCACATTCAATCTCCAAGTGTGTAAAATGATGTTGAATTGCAAGTTTCAGTCCACATCTCAAGAAATAATATAACTCACCGCATATAGAAATAGCGAAAATGTAACAAAATCTGAAGTAATAAATATTTTCATCTATATCTACTCCCTACATTTCACTAATAAGTTCCTTTTTTAAAAAATAATTTTCTCAAAGCATGTCTTCATCTAAGGAAATTACAATTTGATCCAATCTAAACCCAAATAAAATATAATTACTCTTATCCATCCCAATAGTAATCCAACATGATAGTATCCAATTTAATTCAATCCAAACGAATAAATGAAAATTGATCCTTCAGAACAATCCGAAACTAAACCGATTTTCGAACTTACACCGCTACGCGTGAGTGATGCAAAGTATTGCATTTGCGTGAAACAACATGGCATCATAGTTTGGAATTTGAGTGAGATGGTTGTTGACTCAGCTAGCAAAGTCCAACGGGCCATTCAAGTAATTTCAAGTAGAGATGAGATTGGAATTAAACAAATACTTCCTCTATCTTAGAACAATGATAGCATTTTCTTTTTATTCCATTCCACAGAAAATAACATAATTTAATAATCACTCAAATTAGAAGATTCACTTTTCCTTTCTATTTCATAATATCCTTAAAAAAATCTTGACAAGGAAATTGAAATTCCAATTTACCAATGGGAATTTTCGTCCCTTTAGAGCTCCAACTCGTTCTAACCCAATTTCCTAACAATCCTTTATGGATGACATTGTACTACCCACCAAGGGAATAAAAAATGTCATGAAATTTCGTCATACCTATGAACTTTCTATAAGTCAAAAGGTTAACTTCACCAAAAGTTCATATTACTCAGAATACCTAGTACTGTAAAAATGAGGGAGATAATATTTACAAATGGTATGAAACCAGGAGTATATTCATTTCCTTACTTAGGTGTTGCCAATTTCAAAGGTAGGAAGTTAATCCATCACTTTAACTCTCTACTAGACAAAATTGCTTCAAGGATCAGAAATTTGATAAATACGTGGATGTCTATTGGTAGTAGGTTAGCCCTTACTAACCAAGACTTAATTTCTATTCCCAAGAATATATGGACAGTAATTGCACCCTCAAAAATAAATGTGAGAAAAATTGATTAAGTGTTGACTAAATTTTTTTGGGGATCTTCAGACAAATGAAACAACAAACACTTGATTTTGTGGCTAAAAACTTGTCACCCAATTGAAGAATATGGTCTAAGAATTTGAAACCTAAAAACCATCAATGACTTTTTTTTTCCCTTAATATGTGTTGTAAGGTGAAAATGGTTAACTCTTATTGGTCAAATTTTATGCTAACTCTCTCTAACTCCTATTAAACCTAGGAGGCATGGCCTTAACTCTAGATATAGGTATTTAAATACAAGTACAGAGAATAACTCACAGGTTATCCCCGAAGAAGGTAACTCAAAATTCTGGATGTCAAATTGGTTTGGCTCGAGGTCTCTCATCAACCTCCAGCATAATGATTTACCACATATGTCCCATATCCAAGTTAAATACCTCCAGTTAGCATCCCACTTCTACTTCTCTCAATTCAGAATCATCATCCACTGCAAGCTCTCAGTGAAATCCGGTCTGACATCTCCTTAACAACAAATAAGGATCAAATTGTATGAAAGTTAATTATATTAGGATAAACTACCATAAAATCTAATACCATTCTTTAATATTGAGGCACATTAAATATGTTGCTCTAAATAAGGTATAGAACTCAGTCATTCCGAAAACAATCTCATTCTTTATGTGGAAATTCTTGAATAACTATTTACCCTTTGATAGTATTCTCGAATATTGAGTTCAATCTGGCCTCAAATGCAATGCATGCCATCATTGTGATCACTTGTCACATTATTTTAACTCTTGCTATATGGCAGCTGAAATATGGAACAGATTCCATAAGAAATTAGAGATATAGGTCATCATTTTTTATCTTTTTTTTCACACACTATTTTATTATTGGAATATGTAATCCCTCTCTTCCATAAGAATACCTATTATGTACAATTTACCAATGATCATAACTTTAGTTTTAAGGAAGACATGAAATAAATATTTGTTTGAGAATAAATTCATTCATGTGCAACCAATTTGATAAATGATATGTAAATCTTTTCTCTTGTTATCTTTGTTCACCCACATTATCTGCTCTTTCTTACTGACATTAAGTCTGTTCACTATGGCTAGTTTCATTCCTCAAAGGGGGAAAAAGAATAAAAGCAATTTCAGTGAAGTGGGAACCATCGAATAGCATATATAAACCGATTTGTGATGCATCGTATTCATTTTAATCTGATCACTTGGAATTGGTTGCATTGTAAGAGACTCACATAAATCAATGTTAAAGGGACTATCAACAAATGTCTAGGGTTTCGATGTTCAACACTCTAGAATTTTGTTTATTTTCTCATGTATATCACTAGTAGTGGAGAACTCATTTCTTCATCTTCAGGTGGAACTAACATTTCCAGAACATGTTGCATCCTTCCAAAGATCGGGGATCCACCATAGAAGTTGATACCTATGACTAGGAACATTTATCAACTCACGTAATTCAGGAATATAGGTAATGGAGACTTTGAAACTCTCAGTAAGTTTAAGGAAACAAAAACTGAAAAAGAAGTATACTTAAATTTCTAAAAGTGTAACCCTTTTGTCATTGTATTCTAAACAACATTTTATAATAGATGTTAATGTATGTGCATAAGATATTAGAGGTATTAGGGATACTACTATGTGCATAGAATGTTAGATGTACTAGGGATACTACATAAAATTAGAGTTTGAGACATTGTTGTTTTTTACTCTAATTGAACTCATTGATTCTTATGATTTTATTGATGATATAGATTTTCATCTTATACGTAGAAAATTTAGTCTGATCCTAATTGTTAAATATGAATTTTATTGGGATGATTATGTGAAATTGGACATTGTTTGTTTGCATTCTTTGTTGCTTTGATAAAATGTTGAACATTAACCATTGCATACATCATGGGTTACTAATTTTATCTATGCTTGACAATCTAGATAAACTAGTAATCCCTATGTCTCAGTTCAAATTTTATAGAATTTTTTTTTTCAATCAAACTTGTCGAAATTTGACCATCTATTTGAATAAGTATACGAGCAATATTCTATCGTATGAGATAACGTTAGATTCATAGTAATATTAAGTTTTTAAATATCAACTTTATATGTGCTATTATTATAAGTAGTTACATATATTTACAGTCAAACGTATTCATTGGAGACCGTGAAAAAGATTCTGTGCAATTTGAACCAGGACGGAGGGGGTAATGAAACCTAGAATTATTGGCATCCTTATTATTCTGATTAAGTGATATTTATAGGTGATTTCAATGTGATAGAATATGCAAATGAGCATTTGGGCCCTTTTGTACCAAGCCCTAATCATTTATTTGCTTTTAATGAGTGTTTCCTCTTAGAAATTTTAATCACTCTCTTTATGTCTGGTGTTTTTTTATTCATGAGATGTAAAGGAGAGTGTCGAAAAGGTTAGATTGGGGTTTTGCTTCGTCATTGTGGATGATTGAGTTCCCAACTAGTTCTAAACATTGGATAGAGATCAATCAGATAATACACCCTTAATTTTAAATGTAACTAATGATAAGTTCCCAATTGCCCCAAACTATTTAAATTTTAGCATTGTTGGTTGTCTCACCATGATTTTTCAGTGGTAGCATCATATGCATGGAATAAAAATATTGATAGTTAAGGTACGCATTAAGTTTTTCTAAAGTAGAAGGAACTTAAATTTTTTTTAAAAAAAATATGGAACAAAAGTGTGTTTTGTAATAAGGCTTCAGCTGAATTCACTTAAACAAACAGAAGAAAATGTCCTGGAAGCATATGTCTAGTATTAAATGGCTTAAAGAGGGTGATTTCAATTTTAAAATTTTCATAACTCTTTAAAGTCTAAGCATATCAATTAGTGTGTTTCCTTTACTTGAAATGTATAGGGTGCTTGTTTACATAGCCAACAAGATATTATTAGTTAGGAAGGAGTGAAATTATTTTCAAATCTTCTCACTTCATAATGGACTAACATCTATTGTTTATGTGCAAACTATAAACGTAACAATATACCTTATCTATTGCAATGGAACACGTGATCACTAAATTGTTAAGACCGATTGCAATGGAAGAATTTGAAAATATTGTGTTTAATGGACTTTAAGTATGCAGATTGGCCTGATGACTTAGTACACTAGTATTTTTTAACTTAAAAAATTAAATAAATCTATCAAAATTAATTTGCATGAAGTATTGAATGAACTTTTACATCATACTTTTGCTTTCAGGGTAATTTCTTATGCTTTTATAACTTTGGTTTCTTAAAAAAACCTATATTTACTTCATTTAATAAATTTGTAACAATCAACTGTAATTTATTATTTCAAATGAAAAGTTAAAATATGTAAACTCTCATCTTATATCCACTACTGGGAGAACCCCCCATTGGCACCGGTAAAATCATACAATAGGCACTGGTATTTCGTGCATTTCCATACTGGTGCGTAAGTGACCCGGTGCTAGTAAAGTGATTGCATAGGCACCAAAAATAGTTACTAGTGCTAGATATCTAATCCAGCACCGGATAACACTTGTTTGTGCCTATTTTACCACCCCCACCCCCACCCATAGGCACCAGTTTAAAAATATTCAAAATGCCGGTGCCTATAGTGTACATACCGGTGCTAGCATTTTGGCTTCAATTAAAAAAAATCCGGCCAGTGATTATAAACTCATTGGCCAGAAATTAAATCCATAGATTCATTATGAACAACATGTCATACAGAACAACAATAAGAAATGTTAGTATAAAAAAATGGAAAATTTATAACCACAACCAGAAAGTTCATTACATTGATTCAAAATAAAGAACCCTACATTCTTGAAACAAACTAGACCTAAACATGGTCGTACGCGGTCGCCGGTTTTGCTAAGAGCTGAGGCATATCTGATCTGAGTTATTATCTATTTTTTTGGTGCTCCAGTAGGGTTAGGGTGCTCTAGTTATTGCTTTATTACATAAGTTTGTACACAATGCGATTTGTTGAAGAAAACAATTTTAAATATTGAAAAGATGCAGCGTTTGAGCAACCAGCAGGAGGCATGGTGTGTATACATATGTTTTAACAATGTATTTAACATCAACACGGTTTAATGTTAAGCACAGTTAACGATGAATACACCATATCTCCTTGGTGCTCATACGCTACAAAATTTCCACATTTGAAATTGTGGAGTTCTTAAAAGTTGTAGAAAATTTTCATAATGGAAGAAGCATTACTTAGTTAGAGCGCACTACATGAATAGAAAACAACCAATGCAGTGCCCTTAAACTAATTCTTCCGTCGTTAAGTTTGTTCACAATAACAATTAAAATAGGAAACCATTTAAAATGTCGAAATGAAGCAGCATTTAAGCACCAAGGAAACTTGGTGTGTATAACTATGCTTTAACATTGTATTTAACATCAACAATGATTTAATGTTAAACACACAATGTTAAACAGTTAATGATAAACACACCAAGTCTACTTGGTGCTCATAGACTACAAAATCTCCACAACTGAAATGGAAGAGTTCTACAAATATTATAAGCATTACACAGATAGAAGGAATACATTAATCGAAGGCAACCTTTGCAGTGCCCTTTAACTAATGCTTATTAATTTAAAATGTCGAAATGAAGCAGTTTCTCGGGGTCACCGAAGCAAGGAATGTTTAAACAAACCATGTCAAACACTCCGAGCTTCGGTGGCCCCGGCAGACTGCAATATCTCAACAGTTTAAAAATCAACTGGATATCATCAAAACACCTACAAATTATGCACATTTTTAAATTATGGAGTTGTAAATATTACAACACTTTTCGTAATGGAATGAGCATTACATAGTTAGAGGGCAATACATGAATCGAAGGCAACCTATGCAGTGCTCTTTAACTAATGCATATTTTGGCATTTAAAATGTCGAAATGAAGCAGTTTTCCAAGGCCACGGAAGCAAGGAGTGTACAAAAAAACAATGGAAAACACTCCAAGTTTCCTTAGCCAGGGTGAACTGCAATATCTCAACAGTTTAAACATCAACTACAAATCATCAATACACGGAAAAGGACGTTTAAACCTTATTCTAGTTCGCCATTCATTCAAATCGATCATTAAATGTTACAAACCATTCATTGTTAAAGTGTTGAAACATTTGTAAACAAAATGAAAACTATGGATCTAATTGTAGGTCTAAGAAAACGTAAATCAATTGGAAGGGAAATAAAAGGAAGACCATGGTTTTTGTCTCTCCCGATCAGGCGGCGGACCATTGTTCTCCATCTCCGGCCCTTGTAGTGCTCGCTTACCGGTATTTGGCTCTCCTCATCGGACGACATTTGCATCGGCATAGTAATGAAATTTGAGAGGAATCAGTGAGGGTTATTACAAAAAGTGTAATGTACTCACAATCAACAACATAGTTACATAGATTAAAAAAAAGGCACAAGATTTTTACCTGCATCCTTCATGAAGTTGACCTTGAACTGGACGCTGCCCTCTACCAACGGCTGCGGCAGGTTGTCAGCCTTAGCGGCGATGAGGTTTTCAAACTCCTCATCAGTGATGGAGCGGATGAAGAATGTACAAGTGATGTGTGGGAGTGATGAAGAAGTGGGGGAAAATAGGGTTTCGGAGTTTATATAGATAGAAAAAATATTTTAACGGTTGAAATTTAATGAAAGAAATAAATAAATGGTTCAGATATATTCGTCACACTAGCATCGGTACCGAATGGACAATACTAGTGCCTATAGCATCGGTACATTCAAAGCTGCTCCGGACTACTTTGAATGTAATTGTTTTTGTAATTTTTGGAACCTGAGAGCAAAGCCGAATGAGAATTTTCTAAGTACTAAGCACTGGTACACAAATCGGTGTTAAAAGCATCTGAACCGGTGCTCTAATTAATTAAAGTAGCTGTCTGAGGTTGCTTTAGAATTATTTTTTCTTAAACAAAGAGGAAAGAAGAAAAAAATTTCTAAGTACCAAGCACCGGTACACAAACCGGTGCTGAAATCATATGAACCGGTTCTCAATTTATTTAAAGTAGCTATCAGAGGCTGCTTTAGAAATTTTATTTTAGAACCAGAGAGGAAAAGAGAGGAAATGAGAGAAAATTTTTCCAAGTACCAAAGACCAGTACACAAACCGGTGCTAAAAGAATCTGAACCGGTTCTCTAATTAGTTAAAGCAGCTGCCTGAGGCTGCTTTAGATTTTTTTTTTAGAAACAGAGGAAAGGACTGAAATTTTTTCTAAGTTTGTAGCACCAGTAGCTTTCAAACTGGTGCTAGTTTTAAACTTTCTAAAATTCATAATTTCACCCCACACTTTTTATCCACTAACCAGCAACGCTGGATAGTTTTTTCGAATAATGTAGTTAAGTAATTGGATTGATAAGAAATCAATTATACATTTTTTTCCGTGTTTGGAAATTGTGTATGATGGGTCCCCGAAATGGATCCGTACGTAACTTTGCTAAAATTGCACTATTGCCTAAAATTGTGTTACGCCGTCATTTTTAATCGAATTTATTTCATATTAGGTATCCTTGGGCTATTGAACTTTAGAAATAGAAAAGTAACTTTTAGTGAAAATTTATAGAGCGCGAGAACATGCGTTATAGTATCTTACTATAGATGACTAAGAAGTTAAGAAGTTCTAACGGGGAGGATTATTGGTAATATTTTTCAAGAAATATTAATAAATTATTTGATTAAGTCTTGGAATATACTTTACGGATTCATAATGTAGCATAAATTTTGAACCGATTTTAGTTTGGACATCCAAGTGAACTTTTTGCCTTTTGCACTTAAATCCCTCCAAGAATCTTGTAATTGTCAAAAACCAAAATTCGTAATGCCATATTGAAATTTCATAATTCAAGTTCACAACTATGCGATTTGGATATGATTGGATAAATGGAACATCCTCGAAATTGAAAAGAGGAATCTTGTACAGCATAATGCTGAAATTGAACTATTGCCCAAATTTTAGTTCTATACCTATAGCACCGGTTCATTTACCAGTGCAACAACGAAAAATCAAACTGGTGCTAAAACTTTCCTATTTTCCGCATGATTTTTTTTGTATAACAGGTTTTATGCACATGTAAGTGCATTACCGGTGCTCAAAGTTATCTTATTCGTAAGTTATTCTCACTAACACACTGGTATTGAGCACCGATATGTTGGTTACCAGTGCTGTAAATTATAAAGGCACCGGTACTTCTTTGTTCAGATGTTTATACCGGTACTGATGATATTTTTAGCATCGGTATTTCGGCACCGGTACAAACATTTGTACCGGTGCCTATATACCTATTTTCCACTAGTGATCCCTTGAACAATAAGCATTTATTCAGGGAGAGAAGTTAGATAATATCTTACATGTGCAAGAATTTATCTGTTTTCCAAATACAAAAATAGGGGATTTTAACATGATTTCAAATTGAACATAATGAACGTTTCTTATCGGGTCTCTCGATTTTTTACTAGGATGATCATTTACACAAACACTAACTAAATACTCAAATTTCAATCCATAGCATGCTTAGCAGTAAGAATGGTATGTTAAAGATAAGTGATCCTCCACTATGGAACTGTCTAGCGATCTCGACCTAATCCCACCAAACTAATCCATCAACTCAAGACAGTGTCCCGCCTCAATCCGGACATATTAGCAAGTATCATATTAAATGCATAAGAATTTGTCCATCTACATTTTTTATAAATGCCAATACAGTAAAATACGAAGAAAAATACAGCTCCTCAACTAAAGATCTGGCCCATCTCCATTTAATTTGTTCTTAATCCTTTCACTAAATTAGGAACCTTAACATGGTCGGTTTTGCAATATTTTTCTGTAAGTGTATAGGAACCATTTATATAGGTAGAGTTGTCTCTAACCCAAACCCAAAGGATACCGAATAAACCATGTGAAGGCCACTATAGCCGACTAATCAGTCTAGATGTCCAGAAACATCCTAACGAAATGGAATCTACAAATTGGGTTTGAATCCTCATAATGGATTCACCAGAGGTCCGGTGTTTAAACAACTTTGACTCGAATTTCTCCTAACCATCTTTGGAAAGTATATCGAAAGTCAATCAAGTTATATTGGACCTTTTACTAGAAAAATGGTTGCTGGAAAAAACCTAAATTGCCATAGACATATCTTATCTAATATTCAGCCAAAAAAATATATTAAAAACCCTTTTTAAATGGAAAAATACATGATAGAAATATAACTAAAGTGAAAAGAAAGGGGAAAACTGAAAGAAAAACATATTATCTAATATTCAACCAAAAAATATATATATTAAAAACCCTTTTTAAATGGAAAAATACATGACAGAAATATAACTAAAGTGAAAAGAAAGGGGAAAACTGAAAGAAAAACATCAGAAAAAATAAATCCATCCTTAAACATCACCTCCGTGGAGGCATTTAATCATCGCCCACCATGCGAGCACTGTCACTTCACAATTTAGCTTCACTGGTTCTTTTTCGACTCCTCTTTCCTCATCCAATACACCAATTGCAAATGGTAAAATAGTTTAACGTTTAATCAACAATCCAAACCTAATTATCCAAACAAACATTTGAATCCAAAAAGGCAATTCATAAAACTAATTAAGAATTAGTATAATTGTAAGTATGGTCAACCCCACAGATAGTGGAGTAATCAAATTTTAATTGATAAAGATCAATTTTAACGTAGACACCATGGGGAAGTTGCCCTTGGATTTTTCTTGGTAAACCTGCTAGAGAGAGAATGTTATTTACCTTTTTTTGAACTAGTAAGTTTGGCTAGAGAGTTTGCAACACTGTTTGCTTCTTGATATATATGCTCAAGTCTATAGTTCAAGTTGCCCAGCAGACTCCAAATTGATCTTATATCTCCAGTATAGTTCCATGGTTCATTACAGTCTCTCTTTAGACGCTAGATCAACCTTTGTGAAACACATTCAATCTCCAAATGTATAAGTTGATGTCGAATTGCAAGATCCAGCCCATATCTCAAGTAATAAATATTACTCATTGCATAAACAAATAGCGAATAATGTAACAAAATCTCAAGTAATAAATATTTTCATCTATATCTACTCATTGCATTTCAATAATAAGTTCCTTTTTTATCAATTTTCTCAAGTCATGTTTGAACTCCATCTGATGCAATTACAATTTGTTTTGATCTGAATCCATATAATTAACTTATGCAACCCAACAGCAATCCAACATTATAGTAGTCCATCCAATTCAATCCAAACCAATAAATGAAAATTGATCCATTCAACACAATATGAAACAGACTCAATTACCCAAACTTACACGGCTATGTGTGAGTGATGCAAGCATTGCATTTGCATGAAACATGACATGCATCATGGTCCGGAATTTGAGTGAGATGTTTGTTGACTCAGCTAGCAAAGTCCAACTAGGCATTCTAGTAATTTCAAGTAGAGACAAGATTAGTATTAAACAAATACTTCCTCTATCTTAGAATCGGACACAATTTCTTTTTTTGTCTGCCCCAATAAAAAAAAATTTTTAAATGGCTGAAATTAGTAAAGAGTGTGTTGTTAAATTCTCTCGGTGTTTTTTTAAATTTTAACAACTTTCAAATTGGATTTACTGTTTTTCCAAAAACTCTCAACTTTTCAACACGTGTTTTTTATTATATCAGTTTGTACAAAGGAGCGAGTCAAAAACAATTCTATCACACGGAGAGTAGAGAGTAGAATAGATTGGGATTAAAGATGAAGAGAACTCATCAACATACCTCGCCGGCCGCTGGCTTGGCAGAGGAAGGAACTGAAAAATCGGCGAAAACATGGGGGCGGAGGGTGGTTTCCGGTGCACTCATATGCTTGACAGGCGGCGTTGCTCTCAGCGCTCTTGACGATCTCTCTATTTATCATGCCTGCAGTAGCAAAGCTATGGAAAAAGCAAGCAAAAACCAGGCGATTATGAGTGCCATCGGAGAGCCAATAGAAAGAGGTCCTTGGTATAATGTCTCACTTGCTCTGGCTCATAAGAGGCATTTTGTATCCTGCACCTTTTCTGTTTCTGCACCATAGGGCACTGGAATCTTTAGGATGAAGGCTGTTCGTGGCGGAGATGACACGCTATTTTCATTTCTCCACCCATGTGATTGGGAAGTAATAGTACTGGATGCTCTCCTCCATGTTCCTGGTAATGATGAGAAGCAACAAACAATTCAGATTAGTGTATCAGATTATCCACCACCTCCCGCTGTTTCTGCTTGTACAACATGTCCTACCTCAACGCCTCAACCTCAGGAGTGTGCAGATAAGCCACGTGAGAGATGAGAGTATCTCCCTTGAACTCCACATATAGATTTTTGTTATCAACCAAATATCACGGAACTAGTTTGTAGAAACCCCTTCTTTGGTTTCCTGGATGGTGATTACTGAACGAAATAAGCTGCATTGTTACAAGTTACAACCAATAATAGACCATTTAGGCCAAGTCTTTTCTGATTTGCATTTAAGAATTTGACAGGGTCAAGTAGATAATCTGGTGGTAGTTTAATGTGGTCTAAGCCGATGGCCGCTATGACTGAGTCCATGATTACGGGAGAATAGTCTCTCTTTCTTAAGATATTGTGTTTGCCAACATTTTTTTTTAATCATTGCAGTACCAAAAGTTGATAAAACATAATTAAAATAAATAGTCACAGCAACCAAACCGATCCAAAACAAGCATAATTTCAAAGACAGCAAAATAGAGCTCCCACCCCGCTTCAGTTACATGCTAAAGTTCCAAAACCAACATACAAGAGTACTTAACACAGACCTAACACCATTTGGGTGGGCTTTCTCTTATCACTGCACTAGACAACAACCTGCTTCAGTTCCATACTTCCGGCTACGACATCCACAAAATGAATACTTCACCTGATCACATCTACTTCCCCTGAGTGAATTGCTCCTACTGTCAGCTACAGATCCAAACTAGAGCGAAGTAGTTCCCACAACCCATTCTGATCATCAGTAGAAGAAGCCCTTGCAGTTTCCTGCCCCACACAAGCACTTCTTCCTCCTGTAGCTTACTTGCCCAGATCCAATCATCCCGTAATCAAATGTCAGCTCGCGCACTGGGGGTATATGACCCAAGGCAAAGAAAGCAATATGCAGATACGTCTCTTCATTGCTATCGCGCAACACTGGCTGCCAGTACACATTGGGTGAACAACTATGGTTCATAAAGCGAGCAACATTACCACTGTTCTTTGCATCGATAAACAGTGGAAATGGGACTCTCGAAGATTCACTCAAACTATCTTGCACCGGTGCCATTGGCTCACTGGCCCGAGTGGCATCAAACAGGTAACTGTCACTCTCACTCCCTACCTCATTCGCTCCGGTGGCGTCAACAACCTCCCCCACATACTCACAGATAAAACCGCCAGCACGAGTAGGATCCCAAGACCTAAGTCCCCAACCTCTGTCCTTAGTTTTGAACACTTCTAGGCGGAGTTTCAGACCTGCCTGCGACAGTCGATTCCTGCAAGCAGGTGGGCATGAGCAGGACAGGCCACACTCATGTATAAGAGATTTGTAATTCATCCGCATCGAAAGAGAACCATAGGGGAGAAAGCCTCCATTTTTCTGATTGCAAGGGCAATTGGGGTCACCAGATTGACATCCACCAATGCACTGGCAGCCTGGGGAAGGCTTGGGCGAAGGGAAAGGTTTTGAGTACTTGAGACTTGGAATGTATGTGAAATAGGCCGGTCCCTTCTCATCATCAACGTCATTCACCAGCGAAACAGGCTGACTTTCGCTCCCTGAGGTTAAGTCTGGCAGGATGACTCCAGCCCTTGAAGTAACTCCATCCTTCCACTGTCGGACTGATTTCCACATTGTAAATGCTGCAGGTTGGCCAGGCACTCTATGCAGTTTGTACTTAACACACTGCAGCCAGACTTATTTTTCTCCGTCCAGGAGTCCTGAGTTTTATACACCCCGTCATAAACATAGATCTTGCCTGTAGAACCCCACACATCCTTCAGACCCCTAATGACTCTTATTTCATTGGCACGAGACGCGCTCTTGTCCATGGCAAGGTTGCCCCTTTCCAGCTTTTGATCGAACATCTGACCATCTCTTCTCTGCACTCCTCCCTGGCCACTGTAAATCAACACATCTCCATCGTCACTGATAGAATGATTTGCCGTAATCAATTGTATTATTGATATCTAAATATATAGAGAGTACAATAGAGATGTAATAAGGAAAGAACTCTAATCATAATAAATCATAATCTAATCTGGAGTCTGATTTATCCTAACAGTCACCATCATCATCATATCCTCCAGGTGAGACAATGCTGACTGCCAGAGGTTCTTCATCCATAGTAAGCTTAACGCTCATATAATCAATCCCTGCCATACTTGGAGCGTGTAACCCTACCATGCACAGTTCCATCCTGAAGAAGAAGATATCACCGACCCCAACGCCGGGTTTGGGTCCCTCATTTCATCAATCTGGGTGAGCTTTCTCCTGAGCAAGTCATACACCAGCAATATCCGTTGAGCAATATCCCTGTCGCCATTAGATTTTCTGCAGGATGTAACTCCACCATATTGAACATTTCCAGAATCCTATGAGCCTCTCCATCTGCATCAATCTCTGAAAAGGGTTCACCTAGTGCGGCTCTCCTAGCCCTCTTCTGTGAACCATTCTTGGCTTTCACTCCACTGCTTCCTTCTTCAGCCTCATTGGTGAAGGCACCAGCAGAATCAGAGTAGCCATCCTCTTCTGTAACTGCTTTCTTCTTCCTAGGGCGTCCAGGAACCCCATTAGCCGACGGAGCTTGAGGAGTCCTGAACGCATTCAAGGGCACCGGAGAGGGTATGTGGCTTCCATAACCACCAGCAGAAGGTTGGGCCGACCCACCTGAAACGGTAAAGGGGTGCAACCCCAGGGGGGAATGGACCGGTAGGGGAAACACAAACAAAAGGGGTGGCTTGGGAATTCATGCCAGTGGAGTTAGGGAACATGGGGGCCAGACTTCTCAAGGGCTTAATGTCGAAGACCCTAGACTTATCAATCACCCCAGTGGGGGGAACAGAATCAGGCTCCATATCTTGCTCCATTTCCAATAACAAGGCTACCCAACAGCCAGAGAGAAGAAACAAACAGTCGGCAAGAACTGAGATCTGGGCTGAGAATTACTGGAGTTGAATGTACAGGAAAGAGCGAAGAGAAATGGAAAGTAAAGGGGGAAGAACACTACTAGCTTGTGTTCCACAAGTGTGTTTGCCAACATGATTGTTTGTAGAGGTAGTGTGGAAAATAGTCTGGTTTTCATTTGATTTATTGTTTCTGAAATCCGATTATCAAAGATTAGTCAGCAAGGCTGATATGCCAAGTCTGCGAGTGAAATTATTTTTTAAAATGGTAATCTGAATGTGATGGAATCCATTTTAGAGAGGACTGCCTTAATTGAAGCTGGAAAAGTTACTAAACTTGGAAAAAAAAAAGAAAAAAAGATTGGGATTAAAGAAATGGTAATGTGTGACTGTGTGGCACTGAAACTGATCTAATAATACAGTAAAGCCAGAGTGTGCCAGAGTCCTTTATTCTTGTCCCTTCCCCCACTCTGCCTATAAACACCCAAATCTTACACAAAAACTGACACCCCCACTTCACAAACAATCCTAAAAACATTCCAACAACAATGCATCCCTGCCAAATCCTCACCGCTCTCCTTCTGCTCCGTCTCTCAGGATCCGCCGCCGCAGCACCGCCTTCTTACTACAAGAACTACACCGTCGGAGATTCCTTGGGCTGGTACGACCGCCTCGAGAACCCCAAGGTTGATTACCAGAAATGGGTTGCTTCAAAAACCTTTCACCTCGGCGATATCTTAAGTAAGCTCTTTTTTCCGCTGAAATTGTCAATTCTCTCTTTTTTTAATTACAAACTTGTTACTGACATTCGTGTTAAAATATCATACTTAAGAGCAAATTGATGATTGAATTATAGCTCAATTTCATGATCTCATTGTTAAGAACTGCTATCATCGCACTGGAAATCGGAATAATCCATTTTTTAAGAATATTATCTCATCTGTTTTATAGTTCTCTATCTGTGTATTCTTATGAATTCTAATCCGCTGGCTTTTAATGCCTCTTTTAATACTACTGGAAGCGGTTTGTTTTGTTTTTTATTGTGTTGTTTGATGTCACCAATCTTCCTAGTCCGCAATTGAATTTTCTCAAAGGTGTTTTCTTAACAGTTTTAGTACTATATAAAATACTAGATTTAACTTCATTTTGAAATTGAAGAAGTAACACATAATATTACACTGGAATTGAGATTGAATGATGTTTAAAAAGAAAGAACCAAGAGCTTAATCCTAGTTGATGAGAGCGTTTTCAAAGGTTTTTACTTTCATAATCGGTGGTTTTTTTACTTTTATACACACAAGAGGCCTTACAAATTAAGCTCCACTAGCAATTTTCCCAACCTAATTATGTTTCATAAAGAAAAGGAGTATGATTATGTGTACAAATCCAAGTTGCGAAGTAGATGAAAAATCTCGTGCAAAACTGGCATTCCCATGTTACCCATGACAACCTTTTAAACTTATCCGGTAGTCAAGGTATCTCTCTATCTTCACCGACATCCACCAATCATTAATTCACCTTAATGAAATGCTATAAAAAGGACCAAAACAGGTATTTTATTCAACTATAATGATAGCTTATTCTGGACACTTGTCACCTACATGTGCCGGCTTCGTGTCCCTAGCTTTTACCTTTATTATTTAAAGAAAATAAAGAAACTGTATTGCTAGACCGTCAAACTGTTGGAACAAACATGAAATTTTTTATTTTTCATTTTTAAAATTGAATCATAATTATTTATATTTTATAATATATTTTAAAATTTTTGAGGAATCTCGTTGCAATAAATAGAAATAAACATTTATCTTATTAATTATAAAATAATTTCATCTAACTATTAGTTAATATAAAATAATATTTTATAAAAGAAGATGTGACCAGGAAGATTACATTATTTTCTTTTCTACAAAATATGAGATAAAAAATGAAGCCTAAATTTCGCTAGAAGATAAAATAAGGTCTTCTTCTCGTCATTGCAAATTTAATTTGATTTGAATTAAAATGAAACAAGATGAAATAATAGTACTAATATGAATAGTTAAATTAATTGAATTGAATTAAACGAAAATTATGTTAGAAAGCAAAATACACCCAACAAAGAAAACTGGACTAGAGTTGTTTTTTTTCTTCTGAAAATTAATCTATAAAGTACGTTATTGATAACACAAACTAATATAGGATAATTGTTGATTTAATGTAGAAATATCAAAATTTACCATCACATTTCCTCCTATTATATTTAGTTAAGCTTGTTTTAAGATCAGTTTTAAAAGAAGTCAGTTTTAGCATTTTGAAGTGAGACACGAGATGTCAAGAAGTACTACTATCTTGCAACATAATCGGTCACTCAATAAAGTTTAGAATTTTGGCTTGGTGACTTTTTTTCGTGAATGATTTGTTGATACAGACGCTTCCATTAATATTTCTTTAGTCGTGGATTAATTTGTCGCTTTCAAACATTGACACTAAAATAAGATATAAATCATGTCATTTTATCCCAGATGGGGTTTGCCCTCGGTACATCAAGTCATTGTATTCATGGGTCTCCTGACATTTGGCATATCCATAAGTTTATAGACAAGTCGCCTATTTTTTAAAAATATTTTTTTATGTTATATATTTATATATTTTCATCTCCAAATACATATTATTACTTGTTTTAACTTATAAAATGCAATATTTAAATTTTATAAAAAACTATAAAATTTTAAGTAAAACCTCCTGAGGATTTTCTATAAACTTAGAAATACCGTCTTTCATGAGGCTTTCTAATATTCATATTATTATAGATAGAATGAATGATATAAAGCATATTTTTTTCTGAAAAGATAATCCACATATTGTTCCTCTTAGCAACTTCTTTCCTACTAAAGGTAAAAATGCTTTACTTACTTTATCATTAATAAAATTCTGTTTTTTTAAAAACTATTTTAAAGTTTTACTGTTCCTCTTAACAAGTCTTTCAATCTAATAGGAAAAAAGGTTTTATTTACTCTATGACAAAATTTATTTTTTATTCTAATTATTTGAAATAATTGTTTGGGTTCATTTCTAACCAACTGTGATTAAGAATGTTAGGTTCACCGACTTTACTTTATTATAATAACATTTACGATTGTAAATGATTGTCTCATTTCATTTTTAATGTAATGTTATTAACAAATTCTTGTATGTGCTCTCCAGTTTTTAACACCGACAATAATCACTCAATCATACAAACATACAACGTGACATTCTACCAGAACTGCGATGATCAAGATTCTGGCATTAATGACACCATTTCATGGGTATCAGCAGATCCATCCTCCACCTCACCTCATCCTGTTTCCATCCAGGTACCTCTGGATAAACAAGGAATGAACTATTTCTTCTCCAGTGATTATGATGGAGAACAATGTAAAAATGGCTTACAGTTAGCCATCAATGTCACATACGGTAAAGGTTTACCAGTTGAAGCTCCAGCTCCCTATAACCCAGACCTAAGCAATGAAGATTCATCACCAGACACCATCATTCCATCGAATTTTGATCATCCGTTAAATGTGAGCGATGATGATGGTAATGAAGCATCAAAATCAGCTACTACACCTTATGGGTTATTCGAGGTTACTTTGTTTACGGGAATCTTGATTCTGTTGGGATTCTATGGTATAGTTTGATGGGTTGTAACTAATAATAAAAATTAATATATATATATATATATATATATATATATATATATATATATATATATCGAAAATTTTCAAATTGCGCTTGTTAGTATTATTGAGATGCCAAACGAATCATAAATTATATTGGGAGCAATTTATACATATTCTTCCTACAGTTACACCAAAGAAATATGTAGAGAGAAACCAATGACACAATTTACCACAGCATGAAATACACCCGAGTTTACTCCTCATCAACCAAATCCAACTAAATTATTTGTTAAATACAAGTGCAATGATATTAAATCTGTGTTTTATTGTTTTGCAAGAGTACAATTTTAAATATATAGATACTAAAATGTCGATGTAGATTTCAATAATTCACATAATTTGATTACGTATTACTACTAGTTGCTTGTTTTGATCTGTGATGGATTGTTATTCACTATATTTTTAATAATGCTATATCCACCAGTGATTAGGATGAACAACATTATACATTATATATGTATAGTAATTAAACTTTTATTGTTACCTAAATTTAGGATTACAGATGGAATAACCTTCTATCAATTTCTATGAAAGCTTAAGGTCGTTAAAATATAATTCTGAACTAAATTTATTTCAAATTAACTTAAGAGTCTGTCTCTTGAAAGACGGTCCTTCCATAAGCCATGGAAAAACCAAGTTTCAAAGTTTAAATTAGAAGAAATAATGATAAAATATTCGGTTTGCATGAATCGGGTTATAAACTTTATTACTACTACATGTTGCATAATAAAATTTTAATATTGCAACTTAGACATTTTACCTTTTATTATTCTAATTAAACTCTGTCTTTCCATAAGTCTGACGGTCTTTCCCAAGACTTTGCCTAAATAAAAAAAATATAATATTCAGAAGAAAAGAAGAGTCCGTCTCTTAAAATACGATCTTTCCATAAGTTATGGAAATATCAAGGTTTAAAATGCAAATTAGAAGAAATCATAATAAAAATTTTGGGTTGCATTAATCGGGTCATAAACTTATAACTACTGCTTGTTGCATAATGAATTTTTAATATTGTAACTAAAACCTTTTACCGTTCTATAATTCTAATTTAACCATGTCTTTCATATGTCTATGGAAAGACGGTCTTTCCCAAAACTTTACCAAAAAAGAAACACCAATATTAATTTTTAAAACGAAGAGTCAAAAAACTAACACATCAATAAAAAAAGATGGGGTTGAATTAGAATTATAGAAAGGTTAAAGGTTTTAGTTGCAATATTAAAAATTTATTATGTAATGTGCAGTAGTTATATGTTTATGACCCGAATAATGCAAACCAAAAATTTTATCTTGATTGGTAATTTAAATCTTGGTCTTTACGTAACTTATGGAAATACATTCTTTCAAAAGACCGGCTCTAAAAGTATAAGTTTAAAGTAGAAAAATAATAGAGTAAATCACTAAGTAGTGTCAAAATTTTAACATGTAAACACAAAAATTGACATAAAGATCAAAATTTAACTATAAAAACATGATTTTAGGGAAGAAAAAGAATTCTGAAAAAATATCACTATGTTTTGGAAGGAACATCTAAGTACTCGAAATAAAACATCAAATCTGGTAGTAAAAATGCGCTCATTGTGAGGAAATGTGGAGAAAATTGACCAGTAACTTTCTCCGACCTAGATTCTTGATATGAGATTCATATGACCGAAATCCTTAATGCCCCATGATGTGGTAATTCGATTAAGTATGATAACTGCTGCTCACCGTAGAACTATATTCTTGCAAAACAGATCTCGGAAATAATTTCGGGGAAAACACTTTGACGATCAAGTCAGTCTTTCTCTCGGAGAATGGGAATTTCTTAGTATAGTTACACTTACCTTAGCTTTGATGCTCTCCTCTATATATAGCCTATCGTAATCGTGGCTCCATGTTATTAGGTATAGAGATCGCGGATCACTACATTTCCAGTTCATGGCTAAGTGCTTGTCCTCCTTCCTTCTTTCTCGGTTCACGATCCAATCCACGACCACACGGTTCCGCTTTTATCTATTTGCGATTGACTAGCATCTTGGGTTGAATGCATTTGTCCATTCGTAAAGTGAAATTAGGCTGGGCCTGAAGGCCAGCAGCCTTTCAGTTGTTGGGCTAGGTATACACCATAAGCCCCACCCCCAGCCAGGAAGTCACTAAAACACAAACATATGACTGTGGTCGGAAGCTGCACATGAACTGTTATTTCGTTTGCTATTGAATAATCGTAATAACATGTTTGTATTTGCATTATCTTGAACTGCTCTCACGCAGTGTTGTGTGCTTCTTGGCTGTGTTTTGTTACCCTACTGAATTGCCTAGTCTAAATTTGAATTCAAATTTCAAAATGCAAGTACTGTGGTAGACAACTAGTTGTTGTGATCCTGGAGCCGAGATTCTTTCCTTCTTATTTGCTATCAATATTCCAAAATTTTCTCTCCTCTCGTTACATTTTCTCTATTTTATAATTGCTTTAATTTTTGCGATTGAACTCTGTCACTATTCATTGTATTATCTCCACTCATACGATGTCGCCTTCTTGAATTCCTAAAAAGGTAATTAACTTTTTTGTCAGGCCATCATTATTATTTACTGTTTCCTTTTGGCTTTTCACTTTCTTTGATTAAAATCCATCTCTCTTTAGAATTCCCCGTCTTTTTCTCGTCTTCTTTATTGCTCTGATCTTCCATCTCACTCCATTAATCTCGTAAGTTCTTGTTTTCTCTCTCTCTTTTTGTCCTTTCTGACACGATTCTTGTAGTTTTGCATTTGTATGGTGTTTCTTCCGTAGTAATTTTCTTTTTCAATTTGATCTGAAGGACATCCTTTTACTTTTCCGATGTACTATCTGTGATCTTCATCTCAAATTTGGCTAGAATTTCCCTTTTTGAATTTTGTGATTGTAATTGATAAGACTTTCGTCCAAATCTTAGGGATTTTTACTACTTCAATGTCCACCACTAACGCTACTGAAACTTCCATACAAAATGTTCCCGATGACAATGTCAATTTCAGGGAGGATTCTGACCAACCCATCGGTTCTTCTACCGTTAGTAGCATTCTCTCCGATTCTTACTTGGAGAGTCTAAAGCACAATTTCCCTTTTTTCTTCTTTGTACGAGCTTAGGGCTCCTGGCCCTCTGAACGCGTTCGCACCCCTCATTTTGGCTTCATCTCCTGCTATTTGGTTTATCTCAGGTTTGGACTTTCTTTTCCTTTACCTCAGCATGTCCTAGACTTGCTTTCACATTATCGGGTGTGTTATCTCAGCTTCATCCTAACGTTGTTTCTATTAATGTTGTCTTCTATCATGTGTGTGAGGTAGCTCAGGTGCCTTTTTTATTGACTTATTTCGCAACCTTCAGCAGCTTCGAAAAGTTAAAAAATCATCTGATGAACTAACCTTTTATCCATTCCAACTGTCGAGTTTGTTAGTGTTTTTCCAAATAACTGTGGAGTATGTCGTAAAAAGTTTTTCTTTTAAAAACTTGGTAATGATAGCGAACCATCTTTTCCGATTTAGAGCTATAATGTTCCTATATAAAAACTTCCTAAGGCTGGGGTTCGTCTTAATATTAAGTCCAAAGTTGTACTATCACTCAGTCACCATTCAATCAATCTTCGCCCTGCTGGTTCTGAGATTGAAGGTGTTTATTTGTCATTATTTTGTCACTTTTTCCTTGTCCTACTTGTTCTTCTCCATTGATGTTCTCTTTGGCCTGTTATGTTTGTGTGTTCATTTGACTTGCTTTGTATACTAAATTGCATATATGGATCTAACCAAGGGCTCCACTGATAGAAATTTTATCTCTGAAGATGAAAGTGAAGATCTAGAGACTATGGCTAGTGAGACAAATAACAACAGTGAAAAGGTTGTCCCTCAGGAAGTCACTATCGAAGCCAACGCTCAATTAAAAGATTATGGGGCTATAACTAAAGAAGTTAAAGAGGTAGTTTCTTGCAACTCCAATAAGACCTCCCAGAGAATGAGGAGAAAAGATCGAACAGGTGGTTTTTCAAACACTCTGGAGCCTGTTAAGAAAAATAGGCGTATTAGCCACTCTCATCCCAAACTTCTATCATGAAGCCATGACTTAATGGTAGAGGAAACTATTCCTGCTACCCTTTCTAAGTTGTCACTTCATGAGACAATGGTTGTGGTATGTTCTTTGGGAATAGTATTGTGATTTAATTTTGCACTTCTTTATGTCAATGTCCAACTATTTTATTTGCTTGCATATTTTGAAAATAAGGTTGGTGATAGTCTTCAGCTCGTCAGTGAACGAGTTGCCGAGCTCGCTAAGGGAGACGAGTCGGTTCCAAAAAAATGGCAGGCTTCCAAAGCGAAGTGCATTTCTCTGAATCTCTCTCTTGAAGTCATTGAAGAGCGTGCATGTTCTGCTAAAGAGAATGCCTTGGCCGCTAAGAATGAAATGAATAAGCTGTGTTCCAAGTTAGAGGAGATGCAGACTACTAGTCCTGTTTCCCCTGAATATCCTCAAGTTCTTGTTGATAGGCTTGTGAAGTATTTTTATGCTTTATTTGAAGAAGTTTCAACTTGTGCTCGCAACGTTGGGTGCTGCAAGGCTTTGGTTGAACTGCAGAGATTGAATCCTACTGTGATGGCTGATAAGCTGCCTAGACTGGTCAAGTCTGAGAAATTGTAGGAGCAACATAAGAATATACTCAACAAAGGGTTCATTAGCAGCATTTCTGATGGTGGTCATCCCTATGCTTTGCTATCCCTCCTTGCCAATCTTCCTTGTTCGCCTTCTGCGACTGAGTTGAAGGAATGTGTAGTTTATTACTTTGAGTATATTCCTTTTGGTTCTTATGCCTCTCCGCTTAGCATTTCTGAGCCTCTTTCTAATCTTGATGTCATTGCAAACCCTGAGGTCAATCTGAACGTTGAAGATACCGCTCAACCTGCAAGCAAAGAGGAATTTTCTATTGTTGTCCAGTCTTCATCTATCTTCCCTTCTCATGTTAGTCAATCCTAGTGCCATAGATTCTGAGACTTTATTTGTTTTAAAATAGTCTGAAGTATATCTATACTGTTTGTATTATCAAGGATATTAACTTTTGATCAACTTTCTAATTTTGACAATTCTGCTTGTATTTATTCATATATATATGCAGCTCTTTTATATTTTGGTTGATCATAAATTTTTTAAACATCTTGAATACCTGGGATCTAATGTTCATTTTCCTCGTTGCCCTAGGATTTTGTCTCCTCATTCATATTTTCCCATTAAACTGATTAAAGCTACTCAAAGTTTATCCAAGGAATATCATGAACTTATTTCTTCTGATCGCTTATCTCATGTGGAGTCTACTTCCTATGTATTGGATGAACTTCCTTCACATCCATCTTCTTCCAAAATATGCCATTGTAGCAAGTTTGTACCTGAAGGTTATAGTATTGAATCATTGAACAAGGACATCGTTCGTAGTTTAGTCGATCTTGAATCTGTTGGTGTGTACATGTGTTTGCTCAACCTTTCTATCTGTGTTCATTAATGGGCATTATCGTTAGGTATTCATCTGAAGTATATGTTATTAGGTATTAATGACCTTGAAGCAAGATGGAAGAAGACTGTAAAAGACACACAAGATTCTGTGCGTGAATTAAGAGAATTTTCTGGTGAACAAAACAGTCTTATTCACCGTCAACAGTTGAGTATGGTTAAAATGATCTGTTGGCCGGAGGAAGCTAAGAACTTTACTACAAGCAAGACTCGCGAAGCTCATAAGAAGACCTTGATAATTGATAAGCAATGTACTCGCATCGATGACTTACTGGATCGGTTGAAGAAAAAATAGGATAAGTGTGATCCTTTTTCCTCTTTTGTAATCGAGTGGCAAAGTAAATTGATGAGCAGTTTGCTATAAATACTCAGCTTCGTAGTGAGAATGATCAGCTCTGCACTGATTGTAATCTCCTTGACTCGTCTGTGCACCAGCTCGAGCAAGCTTGCGTTGATTACAAAGATAAGCTCCAGGCACTTCCATTGTTATCCCATAGTTCTACTGGTCGTGGAGATCTGACTATGGATATCGGCGAGCAGAGGATTAATTTGTCTGAGTCTGTTAGGTCACATATTCACCGACTAGAGGACAAAGAGAAAAACTTGATGGCTTTGAATAAGAGTTACCAAGATACTGTTGATGTTATGAGTATGCAGCTTGACCCCAAGAAGTTTGGCCATATAACTGATTTTAGGGCATATTATGCTAGATATCTTGGTCATATGGAACAAAGGGGTCTAACGTGGCATCCTGCTTACTTGTACATGGAATGACACTATGACCATATTTTAGATAAAGAGCGTTCGGTCATTGGGCTGAGCACTCTCATCGCAAGGCTGAGCAAAGTCGTCATTGTAGTGGTTCGTCATCTTCTAGATTGTCTCTTACATCTAGGAGAAGATAGTTATTTTATGGAATTTTTCAAGCAGTATTTTTATATTATGATTTTTATTTGATGGGTAAAATATACTACGCTTTTTCTCATTTTTAAGATCTATAGCTTGCAAAAACTGTAGCTTGTATTGTGTGAACTGCAAGATCTATTTCTTGCTTATATCGCTTTTCTTTTCTTTTTGTAGGCATATCTGCCATTTTGCAAGGTCTATGGCTTGCATAGTAAATATGGAAAAGTTGCAAGAACTATCGCTTGGGAACTCGAGGGCTTTGATTTGTGCGAACCGCAAGATCTATCGCTCGCTGATACCACTGTTTTCTTAGGCATGTCTGCCTTTGTGCAAGATTTATAGCTTGCAAAAGTGATCTTCGCGAAGTTGCAAGATCTATAGCTTGCATTATCAAATAATTGTTTTTTTATGATTGTAGGATCGATTGCTTGCTTTTGTTTGTTTTCTTCAGACAACTTCGTAGCTTGATATGTTATGATTAAACATATTCGATTGTTTACGATCACAAGACTTGATATTATGTTTATAATGTGCTATAGTTTGGTATTATCTACAATGTGCAAGTGAAGAAATGGAAAAGTAGTTTTGCCCCAAAATACGCTTTTTAATATTTATAATGTACAATCGCGATAATATTGCTTTAAACACAAAACAGAGGAACAAACATCATCAATGATTATCTCATGGCTTCTATACAACTACGTATTTCCTGCCTTCTTCCTTGGATCTACACATAAAACTCTCTCAAGTTGATCACATTCCAAGTATTAGAAACACTACTGCCATCCAACCTCTCTAACTCGTAGCAGTTGGATCGATGTGCCTTCGTTACCTTGTAGGACCATTCCCATTTTAGACTTAGCTTTCATTTTTCTTCTGCTAGGCTTGCTTAAATGTTTCTTAGTATGAGGTCACCAATTTGAAATTTCGTTTCTTTAATTTTCTAATTGTAAGCTCTAGCCATCATTTCTTTGTACTTTGCCTCTGTAATCATTGCCCTTTTATCTTTTTTCCTCAAGTTCATCTGAATCCAACCTCATCATATCCAAGTTATCATCATTCTTATATTCTTCCACCCGAAGACTTGAATTTTTTTATCTCCACTAGTATTATCGCTTCATGACCATAAAGAAGACTGTAAGGTGTTTCTCTCGTTGGTTTGTCAAACAATTGTTCTATACGACCATAAGGTGTTGGTTATCTCATTGATCCAGACAGTTCGCTTTCCTTCCAACCAATTTTGGATACCTTGAACTATGGTCCTATTTGTTACCTCCACCTGGTCATTTGCTTAAGGGTGCGCTACCGATGTAAATTTTTGTATAATCCCCAAACTCGAACACCCAGAAGTGACAAACTATATTCTAACAAATGAGCTTTCTTGTTACATCAGTCGTGAATCTTCCCAATGGCTTTGCTTCCACCCACTTCATGAAATAATCAATTGCCACAATTAGAAATCTAGCATTGCCAGCACCCTTTGGAAAAGATCCGACTAGGTCGATGTCCCATTTATCGAATGGCCAAGCTCCATATATTCCAATTAAAGTAGCTTGTGGTGTGTGCAAAAATGGAGCATTAATTTGGAAACTCTTTCACTTGAGCACAAAGGTATGCGCATCGTTAAATATGGTTGGTCAATAGTATCCTACTCGAATGATCTTCTTCGCAATCGCTCTAGACCCTTGGTGCATTCCACATAACCCCTCATGCATTTCCTTCAAGATTTCACCTGCTTACGATGGTCCTACACAATTTATCCACGGAGAAAAGAAACCTTTCCCGCATAAGAGTCCCCCTTCATAAAAAATAGTCGTGAGATCACAATTAAAACTTTCTGGCTAGTATCTTGTCTGTTGGCAACTTTCCCCTTGCAAAGTACTCTATTAGCGGTGTCATCCGGTTTACTTCTTCTGTCTGGAATGTTGACATGGTTTCCATTACTGTACTTCTGGTTGGGGTAATCTCCACTCTCACATATTTGTGTTCAATCGCTGAATCGAATCCAGTGATTGCCACCTTGATTAAGGTGTATACTTTTGTATTTTCACTTCTTTATACATGCTGAATGACAATGTTCAAGTTGAGCAATGAGCTAACGAACTCTCCTTAAATTCTTTACCAACTATTCTTCTCAAACTTCGTAGTCTCCCTGTACTTGCTAGACCACTAAATGTGAATCACTAAATCCTCGAACGCTTTTGACCTTCATCCTGATTGTAAGGTCTAAGCTACATAATAATCCCTCATATTCAACCTCATTGTTTGTGAGTAGGAATTCTAAATGAAGGGAATATATGTGCTTCCCTTCTTCTGAGTTAACTAGTAACAGTCTTGTTCCATAACCTTCTTTTCTAGACACTCCATCAACTAACAATATCCACGCAAAGTCTGCCCACTTGGATTTTCCTTTGTTGATTCCAAGATTCTGATGTGTGTTCGTGTCTTGTGCATCTTCACTTGTCATCTCCACAATGAAATCTGCTAAGGCTTGTGCCTTAATTGCGACCATTGGCTGGAATTAGATCTCATATTGCCCTAATACAAAAGCCCACTTGGTCATTATACCAGATGCTTCAGGTTTTCTTAGGAAACTCTTGATTGGAAAATTAGTATAGACGACGGCCTATGACTGTGGAAATAGGTTCGCAATCTTCTTGCTGAGTATATCAAATCTAGAGTTAGCTTTTTAACCGGCATGTATGCCCTCTCTGCACTTTGTAGTATTATGCTAATGTAGTATACCGGAACTTTTTGTTGGCCTTCTTGACTCACCAAAACTGAGCTTACTGCGTTTCTTGAAACTGCCATGCACAAATATAGGGTTTCCTCAGAGATTGGTGATTTCAATGTTGACAATGTTTAAAGCTACTCCTGCAAGGACTCATATGCTTTTTTACTCTCCTCGTTCCAAATAAACTTTTTTTTACCTTCTTTAGGACTTTGAAGAGTGGGAAATATTTCTCAGCTACCTTTGAAACAAATCTATTGAGTGCTTCCAACGATCCCATTACTATTTGTACTTCCTTAATTGTTTGTGGTTGAGGAAGGCCCACTATAGATTGAATTTTCTCTCGCTTAGCCTCGATTCTTTTTTCTGCGCCTACTTTAATGACACATTTTTTGGGATTCAGCTTCATTCCAATCTTACTTAGCGTATCCAAAGTTTCCTTCAAGTCTCCAGCAAAGTCACCTACACCTCTGCTCTTGATAACCATGTCATCAACATATGCTTCCACATTTCATCCTATTTGATTGCAGAATAGATTGTCGATCACTCTCTGATATGTTGCCCTTGCATTTATTTGGCCAAATGACATTTTTACATAACAAAATGTTCTTGATGTGTCCATTTTATGTGCATAATTTAGTACTTTTTGGGATCACTTTTGTGCTCTTTTGTTACAAGAGCTTGTGTTTTACATTGAAATTATCTTAGGAGAGGTAAGAGTGACTTTACGCTATTTTACCTCTTATAAGTGGATTTTGCATGACAAAGGAAGAACATGGAGACTTAAAGAATAGAGGCTGTTGAAGATCACCTTTTGAAGACTTTGAATACTTGCTTCAAAGATTTGAAGACTTGAAGAATGAGAGGAATTACTGTGAAGAAGAGTGCTTGCTACAAGAAGAAGAAAAGAAGACAAGGTTAAGTTTTGGCGCCCGTCGTGAGTCGCGGTGCACGGGTGGCCAAAACACAACCTTATCCTTTTTGTACTATAAATTGAATTCTCTTTCCTCTCTTTCATAACTCTTCTTCCACCCAAATTCGGTACTATTCTAACCCTAGTTTTCCACCATTTTCATCTTTGATTTTTCTTGTTTTATGTTTGGTTTGTTAGCATTAATTAGTATAAACTCCAGTAGCTAAAACTAGTTTTTGGGAGCAATTGACCAAGGTTTCCAAGCCCATGTCTTAAGAACAATTTGTAGCCTATTTAATACTCTTACTATTATACATTTATGGAGCATTGAATGCGTTTGTTAATCACATTAATGTTCTTGAAAACTTAAGTATATGAAGTACTTGTATGATATACTTGTTAGGGTTTGGGGAAATGGGTTGATTTTCCCTTTTCTTGATAGGAAATCCAAGAGTATGATTTAGAGCTTCACAATGATGTTGATGTATTGATAATTGCTACAGGAGTGTGATGGTGTTGAACTCGTTGTCATGTTTTTTGTAGATAGCAAATGAGATAAGTCTAGGAATGTTGATCGTTCTTGACTAATCTTGTGTAAATGCATGAATTGGTAAAATGCTTAGACACGGTGTAGTGTTTATAAGTGTTGCCAAGCTTGTTGATTCTTCGTACTCAATGCCATCAATAGGATACTTTTAGTCATCTTTCAACTAAGCGGGTCATTGGTGAGGTTTGACAAGAGATGTCAAATTCACTCTTGCAAACTACTATCTAAAAATGATATAAGTTTAGTCTTCACAACAAGTAGTGAAAGTAGTAAATAGGGTGCATGTTCAATGATGGATAAGAGGCTTGGAATTGGAAGTCAATTGCACCCAAGGTTCCGTTGATTGTTGGTTTAATCACCTTTTAGTTGTTGTTGCATGTTTTGCATATTTAACTTGCTTGATTATTTAACTTGTTTTTCAATTCATAATTTAGGACCAAAACCAACTAGCCCCCCCCCACCATTTACATGCTTATATATATATGCTTATATCTTGTATATTTTCTCCTATATATATTTAAACACTTGGAAAGATCCCTCTTCTCATGGACGACCCCCAAACTTCCAGTTCTAAAGCTCGTTATGAATGTCGTTTTCTCTACATCTTCTAGGTTCATTAGTATCTGGTGGTATCCTTTATACACATCCAAAAAGGCTAGGACTTCATATCCCGAAATTTCTTCGACTAGCTTATCAATTTTAGGCAAAGGATAACAATATTTTGGACACGCCTTATTTAGATTGGTGAAGTTCATACACATTCTCCATCCCGCATTTGATTTTTTTTCACCATCACTGGGTTTGCCAACCATTTTGGATAGATAGCCTCTTTTAGTATACCATCCTGAGCAAGGCTGTAACTTTATCTTCAATCACTTTCTGCTTGTCAGTAGCAAAGCTTCTTTGCTTTTGCTTAACTGGCTTGACAGAATCAATGATATTCAATGAATGGGTGGAAATCCTTTAGTTGACTCATCCCATGTTCCATACGCTCCATTCGAACGTATCTTTATTACTTTGCAAGATGTTTATCGCCTTCTCTTTCTCCAGATATGGAAGATGTTTTCCTATTTTGACACATTTAGAATTGTCTTCATTATCCAAAGTGACAAGCTCTGTATCTTCACCCAGATCGATTGCCAATTTCGATTGCCTGAGTAAGCCACCGTCTGAGATAGTGTTAACCATCTTAGTTTTCCATATTTTTCCCTACTTTCATGGTAATCACCATGTACAGTCTTGTTGGTTGTTGGTTTCCTCTTATTGTTGTGATTCCAGCTGGAGCTAGGAACTTCATTACTAAGTGGTATTGGGACCATATCGCTCTTGCTGTGTTCATCCAGGGCCTTCTGATGATGGCATTAAATGGACTTGGTGGGTCCATGACCACTAAATTGCACATGATAGTACAATTTCTATCACTTTCACCAATGGTAACAGGCAGTTGTATGTTACCCAAAAATTTTTTTGCTCCTCCCATAAATCCTACAAGAGAGGATGTAGACTTGTTTAGATCAACCTGTTTGAACCCTAGCTTATCAAAGCAATCAACAAATAGTATCTCGACCGCACTACCATCATCCATGAAAACTCTATGCACCATTGCATTTCCAATTTTAGCGATAATGACCATTGGATCATTATGAGGCAAAGCGTTAAGAACTACATCATCTTCGCTATATATGATTGTTTCATTTGAACGAAGTCTCTTGTCAACATGCTTTTGTGCCGAGGAATATCTAGCTTTGGCTTTCCAGGCATTATTCGATAACGACTCAGTTAATCCATGTTTGGATAGGATTACTTTTTCAAGAACACCAGCCGCTACATCATCGTTGTAATCCACTATCGCTGTCATTTTCTTATTTTTGGCTTGTGCATTCTCCATAGTCTGGCTTCTTGCCACAGAGTTTCCGGCTTTGTTGGCTTCACTGTACCGAATTCCTCCATCTTCTTTCTTGTACTGGCTAAGATAGTCATTTCTCAAGTTCTCTTCAATTGGCCTCCTCAAATATCTGCAATATTTGATGTCATAAACATGGTCCTTGTGGAAGGCACAGTAATATTCTCTGGATCTCTTATCGATAGGTGCTATCATTGGTGCCAAATAGCTCTCTGTTCACTTGCCATATTTCTTTTCTTGACTTTGTCAGAGGCATTTCTTGGAATGACACAACATATATCCCAGGTTCCCTTCCCTTGAAAGGGATATTTCCTTTTCCTTTCTTTTGAAACCCTCTATTTGAATCTTTCATTTTTCTCTTCTCGCCTCGCTCTCTCTCTCTCTCTCTCTCTCTCTCTATCTTGTGATTGTTCGCTTCTTCAGTTCTCACATATTGCTCAATCATCTTTTGCAACTCTCAGGCATGTTTTTCGTTAATTCCTTGTAGAATTCCCTTGATCGCATGCCTCATATGAATGCACCCAGGGAAGATTGAAACCACTAATCACGAACCTGTAAGCTCTCAGTGACAAACCTATTATGATATTCTGTGAGACTTTCGTTGCTTCGCTGAGCTATGTTGTTCAAGTCTGCAATATTTTTGTGAACTTTTGTTATCGATAGAATCTACCCAAAAACAAATCTGACAATTACGCCCAAGATTTCATGCTTTCATTTGATAGGTCTTCGTACCATGTGATCATTGTTCCTGATAAGAAAATAGGGAAAATCTTGCATACCAATTCAATGTTCGCATTGTGAAATCTTATGCTATTGTGATAAGAGTGTAGGAATTCTTTCGGGTCCATGGTCCCATTGTAGATTTTAACATGAAAAGAAAGCTTAAAGTTCTTTGGAATTTTGAAATCCCAAAGATGTGGCGCTAAAGACAATTTATCTGCATCATCGTCTGCCACTATGTCCCTTAACTCCTCTTCGTACTTAAGGCTTTCATGCCCTTTACTTGATCTTTTATCCATTCTTGAAGCTTTCAGCTTGAGCGTGGTTAAAATCTGATTGTACAAGCTCTCTTTGTTCGCTTCCAAAAATGTTGTGAATGCTCTCCTTTCTTTTTCTTGGTTTGTGTTTAGAGATTCTGCTTCTTCTTCATCATCCTTCGTATCTTCATTATTGTGTTCTTTTTCTCTACTTGGGACATATTCCTAGTTTTAGCTGGGATGTATGCTTGTGTTGCATCTACCTGCTTGTTCTTGTTTCTGGTGGTTGTGGTTTTTCTCGCTTATGGTGAACACCATTGTTTACTTGAAGGATTTTAAAATGAATTTTTTTTCGTTTCCCACAGACGGCACCAAATAATGTGATAATCCAATCAAGTAAGATAGCCGCTGCTCACGGTGGAACTCTCTTCCTACAAAATAGATCCCGAAAATAATTCCTGGGAAAACACTCAGACGATCAAGTCAGTCTTCTCTTAGAGAATGGGAATTTCATAGTATAATTGCACTTACCTTAGCTTGTGTTGCTCTTCCTACATTTATAGCCTATCGTAGTCGTGGCTCCATGCTATTAGGGATTGAGATCGTGGATCACTACATTTTCGGTTCATAGCTAAGTGCATGTCTTCCTTCCATCTTTCTCGGTTCACGATCCAATCCACGACCACACGGTTCTTCCTTTATCGATTCGCAGTTGACTTGCATCTTAGGTTGAATGGTTTTTTCCATCCTTAAAGTGAAATTGGGTTGGGCATGGAGGCCAACAGTTTTTTAGTTGTTGGGCTAGGTATACACCACCCCAATTATTTGTGCCTAACAACCCAAAAAATGGTATTTGTACCCAGACCTCTCCTTATTCGCTTATAAATTTTATTTGGAATCATCCCTCTTTAATACTTGTCAAAACTTCATTTTAACATTAATATTACCGTGAAACGATATCATACAAAACTTTGTATTCATGATTTATGATCTTTAATGAGACTAAATTTTTAATGATGGAATTAGAAAAACTAAGATCTTAAATATTGCAAAGACTTTTATAAAATAGTATATATGGAGGAGTTGAATATTGACTAAATTATTTAGTTCAAATTTGACACCAATACCTTATCCATCTGGAACAGTTGAGTCACACCGTTAATTCCTTAACCATGATTTGCAAGATAGAGTCCCTAGAGGATTTTGAGTGGAAAACTCTCTGATGATAAAGTCAGCCAAAAGTATTTTTGAGTATCAGATGCATAGTGAATGAATAGTGTAGATAGGTTATACATGTATATATATGTTGGCTAAATATGATGTGAGTATCTAGGGTTAGGATTTTGTTTGTTTGTGAAGAGAGTAATAGAGTTTGACTAGGATTATAATAGTCTTTGGGAGATGGGCTAAACATGCCCATCAAACAAAGGTTCAACTACTAACAACATATTGGGCCTCAAACCCAAAATCTGTAGGGCTTCGAGTTTAGGATCACCAATAGACACTAGAAAATCAAAAGAGCCTTCATAGGATTTTAGTCGATAGGGCATCTTCTCGATATGGACAGATCTCTCGAGACTTCAAACCAAAGAGGCATTTCAAGGAGTCTTCATCGAGGAAGACTTTTGTTGTGAAGGGGAATTTATACAAGGCCATATCTAAGGTGGAATTTGGTTCTTAGTTGATTAATTCTTCCAATCCTTTGAAGCCTAGGGGGAGATGTAGAGACGTGTCGGGGGGGGAGATGTAGAGACGTGTCATGGGGGAGATGTAGAGACGTTGGTCGTGCATGAAATCATATTAATGAGAGAGAGAAGATTCTCCCATGCCTTCAAGTCTTTCCTTTCTCCCAGGTTTTTTCAAGGCGATGATTAGTATTTCGAAAACCATTCTTTAGCCCCCCACAAAGTCTTTCTTTCACCGTTTGTGCCCTTTATACTTCATTTTGGAAAGTTATTTGAAGCAAACCATAGAGTTCTCGGGGCCTTTTTCCACGGTGTGAAAACCTTGCTTTCCCTTCTCCGGCCAAGTAAGTTCCCTTTCTTCTTCTAAAATTCTCCTCCTTATTAATTTTTCGATCATGTCTTCATCGTCACCACCTTTGCGGCAAGCAGTAAGCTTCTTGGACTCCTTGTGAAGGGATTCCCCCCTACATGTACTTCGAGATGGAAAAAGAAGCTAAATATGTGGGGAGACCAGAGAGGTTTTCCTAGGAACTAATATAATGAAGGTCACCCGGCCAACTCCAGCAGTGAGGGTAAAGTTCAGAGTTCTGATATGTCGTCAGTAAGGGAAGAGCCAACTATTGGGGCCTCCCAATATATTATCCAAAGGATGGGAAAGCATATGATGGAGAGCTCTTCAAATTGGGTATTGGCCGATAAGCTTAAAGAGTGGGACGATGATCTTCCCCAAAAGACTATGTGAAGGCAGAAGTGGGAAACTTGAAAGGATGCCCTTCAAAGGGATAGTGAGATTTACTATGATGGGGCAGGATGTCCCTACTTCTTGATTGAGTGCTAAGAAGGTAACAAAAGTGATCAGGTTGAGGGTGAGTCAAGGTTCAAAGTAGCTCCTTGAGAACCCTACATATTGTCTAAGGATGTGCCAACTCTCTTTAAGGTTTTTCCACCTTGCCTAAGGGTTCAAGAAAAATTCAGGTTGGAGCCTCTTGAGGAGAACGAAAGGCCAACCAGCCTATCATTAGGGAAATGCACCATCTACCAATGACACATTAAGTTTGGATTATGCTTCCCGTTTCCCCCACTATTCTCGTTGTCGCTCAAAGAATTTAAGGTAAATCTAGCCCAGTTCCACCCCAACGTGGTTGTGTTTATTATTGCATTTCTGACCAAGTTTTTAAGGGTTGGTATTGTCCAACTTACCCCCTCTTTTGATCCATGTAATGCCTGTCAAAGAGAAAGCTGGTCGGAGATGGGACCCAGCCATACGGCCAGGTGTTTACACTTAGTAGTTGGTACTCAAAGAGTAGAGCCATCAATATTTCCACAAACATGCATAGTTAGCGCGAGAAGGTATTAACCTTTGGTTCTCGTGAAACCTACTGGGTTCCTCGATGGAACTTCCACCGGAAGACGGTAAAGATTAAAGGTTATCAAACTCTCTGAAGGTTGCGTTAATGATAGGAATAGGTTTTTGTATGATAAGTTGCTGGCTATGGACTATGGTACCAAACAGTATGGTTACACATGACCCAAGGAAGTGTATGAGAAAATTGTGTATAACCAGCTCTCGATGTCGCTCAAGCCTCCTAGAAAATTAAGGTCCAGGGACAGAGGATTCTTCGAGGGGTTCCCACAAGAATAAGAAGCATAATCAAAAGAAAGAGAGAAAGAAGAAAAAGAAAAAAGAGAAGAAAGGAAAGGAAATAGAAGGTAAAGATGGAAGGCCGAAGGCCAATCTTCAAATCCCGCCAACGACCCAAGGGCATCGAAGGGAAAAGCCAAGAGAGTCCTCAATGATTCTTCATGAAGAGTCAATATCAAGGAAGGTGGTTCATTGAATTTTTCATAGGTGTTTATTTTCTTCACTGGGATTTATTTGATTTACTTTGATTTTTCTTTCTTTCCTTCCTTGATTCTACTTGGTTGTTCTAATTCTCCCTTTTTCTTTTTATTTTTATTTTGATTTTGTGCAACAGGTTTCGCTAATAATCTGCTTGCGACCAACAAGAGTCCAGCTAACCAGCATCCTCCTATTTCAGCATCAGGGTCCTCGAATTTGGAGCCCCTGGCTGACCTCAAGGCACGGGATCGAGGACACAAAAAAGATCATAAGGATTCTAATCCTTTGGGCCCTTTTCCTAAGAAGCTCACCACTAAGCTCTCGGTGACCATCAAGAGCAAGGTGGTTCCCAACCCGGGTTCGACCGTAGAGAAGGATTTTTCTGTGGTGCCTTCGAGCTCTGTGCAAGTGGCCTTGGCCAAGCACCCCTTGGTAAACTTTTGGTACCAATTTTCTTATTTATCCTTTTAAATTTAGGTTCTAATATTTTAATCATAGGAGTTTGTGGGTGTTTTGGAGTTAGATACTAACACCTTTTTGGCTAGCGCTTACCGGCTCGACCAACTGGAGGACATTCTTGTATTTTCCCAAGTGACTCTTTATGCGAGTAACGATTAAGCCCTAAAGGTCAAACATGACCTTTGAACAGCCACAAACAAGTTTGAGACTGGGAATAATGAGCTCCAAAAGTCCAACCAGATTATAAGGGACGACAATGACAATCTCAACAAGAAGGTGGAGGCCCTTGAATATGAGGTTACCAAGCTGAGAGGACTTTGTATGAATGAGTCCCATGTTTCCCTGCTCAAGACTTTCACAAGAAAGCCGATGAAAATGAAGTGTTTTAGGGTCTTCTATAACCTCACCAAAGCCATCATGAAGATGGCTCAAAGCTCGCTGGTATCGAGGCTAGGTGAGGAATTACATGTGTTGTAGCTCAAAGATATTGATAAGTTTGTTGCAACGCAGCAGGTTCTTGTGTCAGGTTCTATATTTAGTATACTTTGAATAATTCATTTGCAGCTTTCATTGTCGCAACTTTGGTTTAATTATGCTTGTTGAAAAAGTCTTAGGTTGTTAGATAGTTGCATGCATGTAGTATGTTGGGTAGATAATTCCACGCACTTAGAAAGGGGGACGTGGTCTTATTTTCACCATTTGTAGGTATATTTCGGTTGTAAAAAACATTAGAAAAGCAGACATGCATACTGAACCAAAACCATTCTTTCCTTTCTTCTTTTTTTTACTGCAACTCTAAAGCTTTTGTATCAAAGTTTCTTGCGTAAGTTTTTTTCTACTTTCCTGTCTCCGCAACTACAAGTGGTATCAGAGCAAAATCCTACAACTTATTCGGTGTTTGATCCGGTGGAGATATGCCAGGGAAAAATGCTGACAAGAAGTGATGGGCAGCATTATCAGGGTCTACACCTCAGCTGAAATAATTAATCGGAGATGAATGAGGTGAAGGCAATGAGCTACGTATTATAGAACAAGTTATACGAGAGTGTGACAGAGCGGCTCACTATCCAACTCTCACTCGAATCAACTATGCAGATTGGGTGATCCTCACAAAGGTAAAACTTCAAGCACAAGGCTTATGGGAGGTGATCGAGGATGGTTCAGGTGATCAACATGATAATCATCAGACAATGTTGGCACTGCTTCGAGCAGTCCTGCTGGAGTTGGTGCATACCCTTGAAGTCAAGGCAACTGGCAAGGAGACCTGGGATACACTCAAGCTCATGCGAGTAGGTTTCGAACGCGTTCGAGAGACCAAGGTACAAACTCGTTGGATGGAGTTTGAGAATCTACCATTCAAGGAAGGAGAGGGAGTGAAGTCTTTTGGGATTTGAATCACAGCAATTATCAAAGATCTCAAGGTGTTACGCAATCCGGTGGACGAGAATAAGGCAGTGCTAAAATTCCTTCGGAGTGTGCCACAAAGGTACAAACAGATAACCATGACAATAGATTCACTTTTCAATCTAAAAAACCTTGTCCATTAAGGACCTTATTGGCCAGCTCTTGGTGGTAGAAAAATGCAGTGAACTCAAGGAATCCACACCTACTGGAGGATATTTACTTCTCATGAAGGAAGAGTGAAAGTCGCAATAGCATCTTCGTGAGCAAGAATAAGGATCGTCTGGTGGAAGCGACAAGAAGAACAAGGCTAGGACTAAACCAAAGTCACCAACGGGGCATAAAGTATAGTCATCATCCAGCAGTGGTGGTAATGGAAGATAAAAGAAAGGCATTTGTCACTACTGTGGTATTCCAGGACATTGGGCTAAGGAGTATCGCAATAAAAGGCATGATTAAGACCAGCAAGGGTGACGATGAACCAGCCTTGCTCATGGTGTAGATTGGTATGTTAGATGATTCGGCTTAGGAAGTGTACTTGAATGATGAGAAGGTGGTGCATAGAGATGCAGGTGATGACGTATGGTATCTTGACATTGGCGCCAGCAGCCACATGGCTAGAGACAAGAAGGTTTTCAGGACCCTTAATGAAAAGTGCATGGGACGGTGCAATTCGGCGATGGGTTGATGATAGATATTCGTGGCAAGGCCATAGTGATGTTCCAGTGTCTCACCAGTGACCATCACATTCTTTTGCACGTATATTATATTCCAAGCTTGCAGAGCAACATCATTTCACTTGAGCAGCTCGATGAAAATGGCTGCGAGATTCTTATCAAAGGTGGGGTGCTCTGTATTCTTGATCGAACATGGAAGGTGCTCACACGGGTATCACACATACGCAACCTTCTCTACACTTTGAGCCTAAACCTTACAACACCGATGAGTTTGTTGATGGAAAGGGACAACGTTGCTGGATGTGGCACGCTTGCTTTGGGCATCTACATTTTTGTGCTCTACACAACCTTTTGCAGAAGGATATGGTATGAGGCATTCCCTACATACAGTATGTGGAGGAACTTTGTGATAGACGTGCACTTGGAAAGCAGCACAGAACAACATTTCCATAAGCCTCGATGTTTCGTGCACAGCGCCCTTTGGAGTTGGTGTATAGCGACTTATGTGGCCAAATCACATCCATGGCCATAGGGGGTAAAAGATACTTTCTACTCATAGCCGATGATTTTAGTCAATTTATGTGGATTGAATTGCTTAGGACAAAAGATAAGGTGTTTCAGTGCTTTAAGAAAATCAAGGTGGTGGCTAAGCAGAACGTGAATACAAATTGCTTGCATTTCATTCCGATCGCGGCGGCGAGTTCAACTCTAGTGATTTTTTGGAATTCTACGAGAAAAACAACATCAAGCATAACATTACAACACCTTACCCGGTGCAACAAAATGGCGTGGTGGAAAGGCTCAATCAAACGTTGGTCAAAATGGCTCGATGTCTTAGGAAATTAATGGTGGTGCCCAGAAGGTTTTGGGAAGAGGCAATGAGAACTACTGTGTACCTTTTCAACCGCAAACCGATGAGGAGTTCGGATGAAAATGACACCTTACGAAGCATGGCACAAGAACAAGCCAAGTGTGCACTATTTGAAAACTTTTGGATGTGTTGCTCATGTCAAAAAACTAGGGCTGGAGATGCACAAACTTGCTAATCAGCCTACGTTAGGGGTGTTTGTAGGGTATGAAGATGGTGCATAGGCTTATCGGGTTTATAACCCGATAGAGAAATGTTTGTATATGATGGGTGACATTGTCTTTGAGGATGATCATGCCTGGAATTGGATGACTTCAAGCTCGGATACAACATTAGCACCAACCACATTCATAGTGGTGTACTCAATGGAGACTAGCGTTGCAAAAATAAGTACACCACACACGCTGGTAAATGAGCTGACCACTCTAGAAGTCAAGCAGCAAACACCTATGCCCGCTTAAATACAGGTTCAGTGGGCTATGACACCCACACATGATGAAAACATTAGCTCTAACTTAGTACCTCGACGATACCGGTGAATTGCAGAAATTTACAATGCCACAAATGAGTTCACCAGCGTGGAAGAAGGAGGCCATTGCCTCTTGGCCGCGGAAGAGCCGACGAGTATCGAAGGAGCACTCTTAGATGTGTCTTGGAGGAATGTCATTGGGGAGGGGATGAAATTGATTATCGACAACAAGACTTGGGAGTTTTTATCTTTTCCATCCAACCAACATACAATCAGTATCAAATGAGTTTTTAATGTTTAAAAAAAACCTGTTGGCAACATTGTTTAACACAAGGCGAGACTCATCGCAAAGGGGTATGCGCAGTGGCAGGGGGTGGACTTCGAGGAAGTGTTCACTCTGGTGGAAAGAATGGAGACAGTACGGTTGTTGCTTACACTCGCAACACATAGTAAGTGGCAGGTGCATCGCATGGATAACAAGTTATCTTTCTTAAGTAGCGATCTCACAGAGAATGTTTATGTGCAGTAGCCACCGATTTTTGTCGACAAAGCGAATGATGGGAAGGTGTTTAAGCTGCGCTAGACGCTTCACTCACCTCTCTTGGATTCACAAAATGTTAACTTAAGTATGTGGTGTATCAGAGAGGTATGCTCAATATTTGTTTTCTTGTGGGTGTTTATGTGGACGATTTAATTATCATGGAGACGAATGTTCAAAACATTGTTAAGTTCAAAGCACAAATGCAGAAAATGTTTAAGATGAGCGATCTCAATTTTCTTAATTACTACTTGGGAATCGAGGTGCAGGAAAGTGATGGAGAAATCATGATGGGCCAAGGAGCTTACGCGGAGAAGATTTTTGAGTTCATCGGTATGGGTGGATGCAATTCGTATCACAACTGATAGAGAATCGGCTCTGATTGCGCAAAACAAAGGGGTGCAGTGCTATGGATGAAAGATTGTACTTGAGTGTGATTGGTAGCCCCGCTACCTTGTAAACACACGGCCAGACATAGGTCATGTGGTGGGCGTCGCTAGTCAATATATGAAAGCTTCTAGCACTCAACATTAGGATGCAGTCAAACAAATACTCAAGTACATACGAGGTACTTTGAGTTACGGATGTTGTTACAAGTCCGCTGGAAGCAAATTTGGATTGGTTGGCTACAGGGACAGTGATTTCACCGGTGACATAAATGATCGGAAAAGAACCTCCGGGATAGCTTTCTTCGCGGGGAGCAACATCATGATTTGGACTTCAAAAAAGCAGGAGATCATTGTGTTGTCATCATGTGAGGCTGAATATGTAGCAGCAGTGAGTGCGGCTTGCCAATGTGTTTGGATCAATCGACTTATCGGTGAGCTAGTTGGGCACGAAGAGCTTACTAGTAGACAATAAATCTGCCATTGCCCTTAGCAGAAATCCGGTGTATCAAGGATAGAGCAAGCACATTGACACCAAGTTCCATTACATTCGGAACTGCGTCGAGACCGAAAGGACAGTTGTCGATCATGTCTGGAATAATGAACAATTAGCTGATATCTCGACAAAGGAGTTGGGACGGATCAAGTTTGTCAAGATGCGGAAAAATCATAGTGTAGTTTGAATCAATGGTGGAATGAGTTTAAGGGAATGATTTGTTGATAAGCTCATTACAACGCAATAGGTTCTTTTGTTAGTTCTATTTTTAGTAATCTATAAATAGTTCACTAGCAGCTTTTATTGTTTACACGCAGCTTTTGTTTACTTGTTGCTTGTTGAAAAAGTTTTAGGTTGTTAGATAGTTGCATGCATGTAGCATGCTAGGTAGATAATGCCATGCATTTAGAAATTGGGATGTGGTCATGTTTTCACCATTTGTAGGTATCTTTTGGTTATAAATAAAGCATAAGAAAAGCAGTAATGCATACTGCACCAAAACCATTCTTTCCTTTCTTCTTTTGTTTACTACAACTCCAAGGCTTTTGTATCAAAGTTTCTTGAGCAAGTTTTACTCTTCTTTCTTGTCTCTGCAACTACAGACTAACCCCTCTATTGAGCATAAAGCTGAGAAGGAATTGGACTTCCTTTGGGAGAAGTTGAATCTGGACATTTGGATGGATGATTCTTCATATCTTGGACCTAGGGCCGGTCCAAACCCGTTTGAGGCCCATGGCAAAAGAAAAAAATTGGCCCTTTTTAATATATATATTTTTAACTTATTTTATTTTTAAAATTATTTAGAACATTTTTTATGTATAAACTTCTTTCTCCCAACGTGGAATGAGAAAGTTGTTTTAAAAGTATGCAACTTATATTAAGAGAGACATCATATACTAGGATGAGTACATACATCGACCATAACGACAACGACAACGACAAGTGAAAGGTTGCAGTCTCTGACCTTTAACGGTTTTATGCGTAGTGGAGTGCAAGTTTTTTTGGTGAGAATGATGGCATCCACATAGAAAAGTAAGTACAACAAAGTGGCACTATAAGAGAAGACAAAAAGGAATGTGTTTGAAGAGACACACCGAAAACAAAGATCTTGAAGATGAGTTGAACCAATCAAACCACGCACAGGAGACTTGTTTAAGCCCATAAATATCTTTCTGGAGGCGACATACATAATCAGGCCGAGCAGGGTATTGATGGCTGACAGGCTGCGCCATGTAAACTAGAGTATCAAGAATGCCATTAAGAAAGGCATTCTTGACATCAAGCTGATGCAGAGACCACCATCTCAAAGTAGCAATGGCAAGAATAGTGTGAATAGTAGCATCTTTGACCACAAGAATGAAGGTGTGATCAAAGTTGAATACAGGAATCTGAGAATAACCCTGAGCAACAAGACCCACCTTGTAGTGATCAATACTACCATCAGGTTGATACTTCAAACAATAAACCCAGTTTGAACTGACAACATTAACGTTCGAAGGATGAGGAACTAACTTCCAAGTGTTCTGATAACGAAGCGCATCTGTTTCTTCATCCATAGCACTAATCCACTTTGGATTACGAAGCGCAGCACAATAATCATGGGGCTTAGACTGCTCCAGAACAGTGGCAAGTAGACCTGTAACAAGTAGACCTGTAACTACATAATCAGCGTGTGTCTTGGCACGCCGAGTGCCATTCTGATTCCTAGTAACCATCTAATGAGTACGAAAAGGAGGAAAATAAGGACTGGATGATGATCCAGATGACGAAATAGGTGAAGATGGAGGAGATGATGGTGGAGTAACCACGGTGAGGACAAAACGGGTGAGCCCGGATGAGGCAAAGTCTGAGTGGCCAGAGGCACTGTCGAATCATCGAAATCACAAACTGCATAAGGAGCCGATACAGAAGAGGATGGCCGCAAAGAAGCCTAAGTAGAAGGAGGGTCATGGCCAGCCCCAATCGATAATGGAACAACTCTATCAAAAAATGACGAAATCTCCTTATCAAAATAGAACAACTGTCTACAGAAGATGAGACATAAGGGAATAAAGTTTCATCAGAACGAACGTGGTGAGAGATATAGATACACTCAGAAGTCGGTTCGAGACGCTGGAAGCCCTTGTGACGAGGGCTATAGCAAATAAAAACACACAGAATGGATCACGGTGCAAACTTATCAATAGAAGTGGCACGCATACATGGAAATGCACGATAGCTGAACAGGTGAAAGAGGGTATAGTCAGGCATATGACAAAAAATAACCTCAAAAGGTGATTTTCCACTAAGAACTAAACTGGGCAGACGGTTAATGATGTAAACCACAGAGTAGAAAGCTTCCATCCAATAACAGTGCGACATGTAAGAGTGACAAAATATGGCAAGACCAGTCTCTGTGATGTGACGATGCTTCCGCTCAACCCAGCCATTCTAAGCAGGTGTGTAGGGCGAGGACATCTGATGATGAATGCCACATGATATGAAGTGAGCATGAAGTCGATGATTAGTAAACTTTGTGTCACCATCAGTCTAAATTTTTTTAACCTTAGTAGAAAACTGGGTCTCAACAAATTTCTGAAACTGGAGAAATGTGTCATAGAAATCTGACTTATGCCGCATTGGGAGAAACCATGTGAATCGCAAAAAAATCATCGATGAAAATGGCATAAAAAGATAAACCACTTGCATATAAAACAAGGGTCAGTCCCCACAAATCACAATACACCTTATCCAACAAACCAGTAGCGCGCTTGTCACTAGCGAAAAAAGGCCAATGGCTACTCTTGGCCATCTGGAAAGGAGAACAACTAACAGATGCAAGCACAGCAAAAGTGACAAAAATATGGCCTCGTCGACTCAATAGCTAAACATTATCATGAGACACATGACCAAGGCAAGAATGCTACCAGTCAAAAGAAGTCTGAAGCTTTCCAAAGTGTAATTCGCCTAAAAAGATGGAATCACCAGTCTCAAGAAAATAAAGACTTGAACTATGATGGCTTTTACCAATTATCTTCCCTGTATGCTTGTGCACAATGAAAAATGCATCGGCATCAAATATAACACGGACATGTAAATCACGTTTAAGCTTACTTATGGACAATAGACTTCTAGTAATCTTAGGAACCACAAGAACATCATTGACAGAGAAACCACAGAAATGACACTGACCAATGTGAAAAATAGATAATGATTCACCATTTCCAACAAGAATAGCATCAGAACCATGATAGTATTGTACTTTATCAAGATGACTAGTACTGGCAGTGATATGAGATGTAGCACTTGAATCAACGATTCACTGATTCAAAAAATGATGATGGTTGGAACCATTCAAACTGGCCTGAAACAAAACTTTGTCCACAATCCAACAAGTGGAACAATCTTCCTGAGATAAATGGGCCAAATCACTGCCAAGAAGATAAAAATTTTGATTAACTGGGTGCAAGAGCACTGGGAACTGATTTATCCTAACAAAATCCTTCAAGAAAAACTCCAATGTTTTGATCAAGGTAATAAAAAAAGTACAAGTCCGGAGTTGAAGGGGATTGCTGAAGCAAAAGTACCAAAGGAGGATCAGTTTACAATATTGAGATTTTTAGAGAGCTTTGCGTTTTGTTGCATATTCATTAATCAATCTGCAGCTTGGATTCATTATTTATTGTTTCCTACATTTCTCCCACAATCGGTTGGTTTTCGTGCATTTGAAAACTACATTAAATGACAAAGTCTTGTGCGAGTCGGTGTCGCAGCGAGATGAGAAATTAAATTGTTAAGAATATAGCATGAGATTTCTGATTAAAATTATTAAAAGTCTAGGGAGTGAATGTGAAATTTCACTATTTTACATTTAATTTCATGTATAAATATCAAGTTTTCCTCATTATTCTCTCTCCTCTCCTTTTCTCTCTCCTGTGCATAAAACTTTCATATTCTTTCTCATCTCCAACTCAAATCTCCTTATTCTCTCTTCTCCATTTTTGTTCCATCTTCTTCAATTTCAACTCGTTTTCTTCCATTCAACCGCCCATCATCTCCATTTTTCTTCCTCTTTCATGCACTCAAAGATTCGTCACAGTTTTTGGAGTTTTCTGGTGAATTTTCCAACGGCCGAAAATAATAGAGCTTCGTTTTGTGTTAACCTTTGAAAGTAATGTTTTTGCTTAGAGTTTTTATGCACATTTTGTTTTTTAAAATTTTTGTTTGATTTTTTTGGTTCATGTGATTTTCTAGGGTTTATGTTGTTCACTGTGTTAATATTCAGGAATTTCTCTATTTTTGTGTGTTTTATGAGCTATTCTTACGGACTTGTGCTAATATTTGTGTTGTTGCCGTTGTTTGTTAGATTTCTAAGAAGATTTGCATCACTGCTGCAATCGAGAAGGAAGAATGATTTGTAAGCTTTCTAAATTTTCGGTTGTGATGTTTCAGGTACAGGTATTGATGTTTTTCGTTTTCAGTATGATGTTTCGGGTTTTAGGCTTTAAGTACTGTTATCAGTGTTGTTGTGATGTTTAAATTTCAGAGCATGATACTTGTGGTGTTTTCATGCTTAAGTGTGCAATTGATGTTCAGTTTTAATTGTGTGTGATATCTTAGAATTTTGTTATGATTTGTACTAATTTTTTTGTTGTTGATGATGTTCTTTAGATGTCTAAGAATGTTTTTGTCACTGTTGCTGCAATCGAGAAGGAAAGAGGATCTATAAATTTTGTTATTTTCATATGTGACTTTCTAAACACTGTTGTTGATCTTTTCAAGTTTTATGTTTGATCTTTCACGTTCAGGTTTTAAGTACTTTTTATTTGTGTTGGTGTGATGATTTAATATCAGTATGTGATGCTTGTAGTGTTTTAAGTGTACAATTGATGTTCAGTTTTTTATTTATTGTGTGTGTGATGTCTTTGGGTTTTGTTACGATTTGTGCTCATTTTTTAGGTGTGTAAGAATGCATTCCCACAGTTGCTGCAATTGAGAAGGAAAGAGGATCTATAAATTTTATTATTTTGCATATGTGACTTTTTAAAAAATGTTGATCTTTTCAAGTTTTATGTTTGATCATTCATTTTCAGGTTTTAAGTACTGTTATATGTGTTTGTGTGATGATTTAATATCAGTATTTGATGATTGTAGTGTTTTAAGTGTGCAATTGATGCTTCAGTTTGTTGCTTTGATTGTGTGTGTGTTATCTTAGGGTTTTGTTACTATTTGTACTAATTTTTGTGTTGTTATCATTGTTTCTTAAATGTCTAAGAGCATTTGCCCACTGTTGCTGCATTCGAGAATAAAGTAGGAGCTATAAGTTTTCTTTCTTTTTTAGCTGTGATGTTTTAACTACCGTTGTTGATATTTCAGATTCTATCTTTTGAGCTTTCATGTTTGAGCTCTAAGTATTGTTATGTGTGTTGGTGTAATGTTTTAAATTTCAGTGTTTGTTGGTTGTAGTATTTTCATATTTAAGTATGTAAATGATGATCATTTTTGTTCTTTTGATAGTGTATACTGTTTGATGTCTTTAAATTTTGAGATTGATGTTTTAAATATTGTATTTGAATTTTCCTCAATGTAGTTGTCATTGATGTAATCTGTGCTATAGTGATGTTTTAATTACAGATATTGACGTTTTAATTACTCTATGTGATGTTTTATATTATTTCACAGGAACACTTTCCAAGGTAGAACTGTGATGCCATTCATGAGTTAATAAAAATTGGTATGAGAAACCATGCTCTGAAGGTGTTCTCTTCTATAGAGAATAGTAGTCGACCTTTGATCATTACATTGATGAAGTATGAGAGTAATCCTCTTCAAACCAGCAGGAGAATGCAAGTCCGTGAAAAAGCCAACGACAAAGGAAAACAAGTCGGATAAAAATAGAATTTGATTGTTTAGAATGTATTGTTTGAATGATGCTTTAAAAATATTGGTTTATTTGTTAGAGTTGAGGCACTAGATTGTTGTTGATATTTTAGATTTATTCGAATTTCATCTTTTTTTTTATGTTAGCGATGTCTTATGGCATTTGAACCATATTTGTAATGAATGATGTTTAACAAGTTATTTTCAATGCAACAACAGTGGAATTTATAAGTGCGGGGGAACATATGAATATTTTGTTTGAATCAACATTCTTACCATTACATTTTCATCAAACATCAAACAAAAAAATTGAACCGTCACAACATAATTGTGTAATATCTCAATATGACAGTAAATAATAATCAAGTCCTAACAAACTAATTTTAGATGAACTGAGCATTATGTGTATTTTAATTTTGTACTGGATATTATTTTAATAATTTTTTGAATTTTTAACTAATCTATTTAATGTTTAAATTTTTTATGTGTATTTTAAATTACAATCAACATTAAACTATTCTAATTTATTTGATGTTTAACTGTAGAGTCCGTCTCTTGAAATACGGTCTTTCCATAAGTTATGGGAATGTCAAGGTTTAAAGTACAAATTTGTAGAAATGAAGATAAAAATTTTGGGTTGCATGAATTGGTTATAAATTTTTAATAAATTACATAATAAATTTTTAATATTGCCACTAAGATCTTTTACCTTTTATTATTCTAATTAAATACCGTATTTCCATAAGCCTATGGAAAAACGGTTTTTCCCATGACTTTGCCTTAACTATAATCTAGTGTATTTTTAATTTTTTTAAATTTAATGTTTAACTATTATAATTTGATGTTTATTTTTAGTATTTTTATATAATATTTAAATATTTTATTATATGTATAGTACTTTATATTTAACTAATTTAGTGCATACTTACCGTTTTCGGTTGATGTTTCGCTATTTCTAACTTGATTCTTAACTAATTTTGCTTGATGTTTTATTGTTTTAAGTTTGTTGTGATAAAGTTTAAGTTTGAGATGATATTAATTTGAGATCAATAATTTCTAATGGGGCTAAATGAACAATAATTCCATTTAAGCTGGGCCAACCATGCAGCAGATGGGAGCTGGGCCAGCCAACCCTTTGAGAAGCAGACTACAAATTGTGCCAGCAAAACGCCGGGAAACACATCGGGAAATGTTCTGCGAAATGGGGAAACGACCGGATGAAGGAGATTGAAACGCAACCGAGAAAACGGATGACAGTGGGGGCTGATGAGACCGTAGGATTCCGGTGAGACAACCGGACGAAGAAGATGTAAACGATTGAGGAAGAAGAATTGCAGCAACCCGACGAAATCGACTCGAAGAAGTTAAATCCACTGTGACTGAAATCGAAACACGATGAAACAACAGTGAAACGCGACCAAAACTCCACGAAATCCAACTCGATGCGACGGCGAGGCGATGCGTGGACAGTGCTACGATGATGCAGAGGAGATGCAACGGCGGAGAAGGCGAGGAGATGGCGGAGAAGGCGAGGAGATGAGGCGGGGACGGCGGAGAGACGAGGCGGCGCTGCGACGTAGAAGGCGGAAGAAGAAGAAAGACGCTATCTGTGTTTTTTTCTTGGTTATTTGCTACTTGGTCCCATAATTTTTGCGTTTTTCACTAATTACCCCAAGTCTAGAGTATTTCGAATTCTGCCCCAAATTTGAATTACTCTTTTCCTATTTTCTCTATAGTCCTTGGTCTTACGGCAAGATGGTCTCTAGTCCTTGTCTTACGGCAAGATGATCTCTAGTCCTTGGTCTTACGGCAAGATGGTCTCTAGTCCTTGGTCTTACAGTAAGATAGTCTCGCATGAGACAGACTCATTTATCAAACATTTCTAACTTGTTCTTTCTGCTTTTGGCATAACATACAATGAAAACTGAACTTGCTTGTCAGGACAGTGAGGGAGGTTGTATTTTGTTTGGTGTAGTATGACGACATTCATGCCAATTATAGCAATTAACCAAAAAAAATTTGGGATCAAAATTAAGCAGTTTCCCTCAAAAGTTTGTATAGCTTGCCCAAAATTTAAGAGATAAAATGACTTTGGTGGTCCCTAAACTATCACGATCGGCCGCTTTGACCCTCCAATTGTTTTCTAACACTATTAGCCCCTCAACTTGCAGAATTGTTGAGTTATGGCCATTTTTTGAACACTTTTGGCCCCTAGCTATCTTAAAAACAAGCTGATTTGCTCATTGAAGGGCCAAAAGTAGTTGAAAAAAAATTGAAGGGCCGCAGGTGGACGATCGTGATAGTTAAGGGGCAATTAATATTAAGGCGCGAATAAGGCCCAAAATTTAAATTTACACTTCATATATAAATTTTAAGAGTACTACGAGCTTGTCAATAAGGATTGTATTTTATAAGCTAGTGTTTCTATGTGTATTGCTAGGCCTATTACTGCACCAACTGATAATGTTACATTTGATGAGAAAATTATAATCTTACCGTGGAAAATAAATAAGATTGGTCTGCAACTGGAAATGTGAGGATATGCATTCGTTAATCCAAGAACGATAATCGAGTTCACTAGGGATAAATTCAAAGGATAAAATCTAGAAACTACGAAAAAAGAAACATACATTGGAGAAAGTGTGAACATACAAAAACAAAACCATAATGTGAAAAGGAAAATATATTGGAGAAAATAATAAGATATTGATTTGCACTTTGGCCTGTTTTCTTTTCTGAAAGTATATTACAATAGTGAATTGGACAGCAAACGTCAAATCTTTGCCAGAAATGTTGAACTTTTAAGGCGATAGACCTTCTCCTCAATTTGCATTGCCTACCTCTCTACATCAATCTCATCCATTTCCGAAGAACTCGGCCCCGAGTTATCTTCTAAATAAAGGATCTTATCTATATGGAACTCATTAATGTCAGCCACGTTAAAAGTGTCGAAAATGTGCATAGCATTTGAGAGAACCACAACATAAGAAGTATTGCTGATTTTCTACGACACTTAAATGGCCTATACTAGTGGGATGCAACTTTCTGTTCAAACCTAATGGAAACATCTCCTTGCATAATAACGTCATCGCGTCCTTAATCTTTACCCTATTTGAGAAACTCTGCTCCCATCTGCTTTCCAACACCTGCCTTGAGAATTTAAAATTCAATGAACTACCAAATTAACATACATACTTATATATCTTTTTTTTTAAAAAAATAATAGAAATTTAGATGAGAAAGAAACTCATTCCTTATATTATAGAGAAAGAAATTGAAATGAGAGAATGAATATAAAAAACACTGCTAAATTCAAATTAAACTTCATTTCTTGCAAAATGAAAAATTCATTTCTTGCAGTTTCATTCAGTGTGTTTCAGTACTCGTTCATCAATAACAAGCCATCACCATCAGTATTACAATTTCGGAGTACAAACCCAAACCTCACCAACCATCAGTTCATACCAAACACACAATATTCCATACACAATTTCAATTTCCAGGCACCAGTTTTCAAATATAAACAAAGAGTCCAGTAAAGGGAAGTATGGCCAATACAATTCAGGAAGAATATTGGTCAGAAGTTTCTCGGGAGGGCTCGGAGAATTCGGAGGAGAAAAGGGATGTCCTTTTTAGGGATGAGCTCATCAGGGAGATGAATTTTCCGTCTAGAAGAGGAGTCATTTTCAACCCAGTGGAGGAGGAATACCAGAGGGGACAGACAATACTAGAAGATAGTCTAGTAGGGTATTTTCTCGACTACCGCCATTTTGCACTTACAAGAATGCAAATTCTCATTTCGGACTATTGGGGAGAAGGTGTTCATGTCATTGCAAAGAATGGTAAGTTCTATGTTATCCAGTTTCAACAACGTTCTAAGCTCCTAGCAGTTCTTTACAATGGTCCGGTGAGCATCGCTGGTGGTTTGTTGACTTTGCATAGACTAGTACCTGAAATGGTTCTGTCACACATGACAGTAACCAAAGTACTAATCTGGATTCGCATTTATGGCCTGCCGCTGGAATATTTCGGTAGGAGTACCGTCCAAAAGTTTGCGTCCGTAGTTGGCTCTACGAAGAAGTAGATTTTGGAGGAAGACGTCTACAACATGCGGAGTATGTCAGTGTCCGGGTGTGGACACTGGTCCAAAAGCCTTTGATATCCAATTTCTGGTTAAGGTTGAGGAGGGGTGGCATGGTTTGGATAACCATTTGGTATGAAAGAGTTCACAAAATGTGTCGCCGATGTGGAGCTTTGGGACATACCTACCCGCATTGCAGTTGGCAGAATGTAGAAGCTTTGCACCGCCATATTGATGACAGAGTTGCTACTCTCAGTTCAGAGATGCAACTGGAGATTTATAGGGATCTGTCAGAAGATTTGTACCCACCTGCAACCCGGGTTCATAGGCATTTGCCGCTAAGAAGATTCACAAGGTTCCCACCTCATTATTTCTATACAAATGATTACTTGTTTCTTCATATGCCTGATCAGGCATTCTTAGATGGTTTTAAGTATGAGGAAGATATTTACCCTACACCAGAAGAATTGAGGGAGGCAGAGGAATACAATCCGGAGGATGTGCAACAGTTTCATAGATCAGGGGAGTCCTCGGAGGATGTAGCGGAAGAGGACCCTTTGGTGGATCCGGCGAAGGAACCAGACGACGGACAAGAAGAACAAAACCAAGGGGAGATGGGTCGTTGGGGTAAGATTCATCAAATCTACCTTCAGGGTATTGTGGAAGCACGTGAGAGGCTGCTGAACTTACCAGAAGTCCCAGACTTTTGGGATACAGAGGGTCAAGGAGTCTTTTCCCAAAATGGCAACTCTGATGTGGATATGTTAGAATTGAACCCAACGCCATTGCCTCCGCAACCAACTAATCAGCAGACTCAACAGATTGCGGTTGGTCCAATGACCCATACTAGACATGTGGAGGGTGAAGACGGTGAGGTTGTGGTGGAAGAATACTTGATCAATGGCGGTAGAAGATACATTTGTGCTGATGTAGGAGGGGAACAGTCTCTTTCAGATAACACTCCGGTGGTCAAACAATTCAGTTTGGCAAATGGTACGTTAACGGAACCATTTCTCACTAACGGAGTTTTTTCAGAAGACAGTCATTTTGGGATTGACGGTTCAGTAACGGAACAATTTGATGAAGGGCTCAATTATGATATGGAACTCACTATTCAGTTTGGGGAGCTAGGTGATGAGATGGATGTTATCATGAGCATCCAGAGAACATTCAAGGAGTCTCTACCTAACATAATCAATGCTGTGGAGAGGGTGAAAGTGGTTGAGTTGGAGAAAGGAAAAGCTAAGTTGAATACTGTACCAAAAGGTGCAGGAAGAAGCAAAGTGCACTTTAGACCTCAGAATATTGGTGTTCATATTAATGAACCCAGTAGCTTGACACCTTGCCAGCCCCTAAGCCTTGAATCGGAGCCAGAGAAGGAGCCATCGATCTTTAGACACAATGGAGAGTCAAGTGGCTCTGAATCAATCCCACAGCTACCATTAGAGAGTAATGATGAATTCAGAAGTATGGTTGGAAAAAATAGGAGTGCGGAGTTAATTGGACAAGATGGAAGGAAGAAGATTGATATGAAGAATGATGGGACTGGGATACAACGTGAAATGAGGAAGGATTTAAAGGAGGAAAGCAGGGAGGATTTATTGTGCAGGGTCCCAGGTCAGTCTTACCATTTACCTCCTTGCCTGAATATTTTAAATAACTCTTGTGGCATGCACACAAAGTCACACCAAAAATAGGATACATGAACAAGCCTTTTTCCCAACCAAACAGCCCATATCAAACAGGGACATATTGACCCACCAACCCATCCTATTCTAAATAAGATGATATTGCCACCACCCATACCTCAAGCCCAACATAATGTGTATTTTGAAAACCAAAGTAACTCAGCCCAAACTTTTACCACTATACAATCCCATATTTCCCACTTAAGCCCAACCAACAGTACCTCACAGCAAAACAATTTGATCAGTGAATTTAGTCCAAGTACAACACTGCTCTCTACAATAACTGAGTCTTGCACAAACCTGGGGCGACAGAGGTCTTGCCCAGTGGAACGCAGAGCGGAGGAGTCGACAGAGATCTCGCATAATGATGGGAGAAATTACCTCGCCGTCGGATATGCACATACGCAATCAGAGGTTAGCGTTGATGTTGGAAATGATGAACATTTTAAAAGTGTTGTTGCTATTGTTACTAGTGGATCTACCGAGGGAGAATTACCTGTGGTTGTGGCGCTGTTGACACAGATCGAAGGAGTGGATTCCATGCTCCCATTAATCGATAGGAATGTGGAGGAGAAGAAAGTTACGGGTCGGGTAGAGGATGAGGATGAACGGGTTTTCCAGGATGGCAGAAGTTTGGGCAAAAAGCAAGGGTTTGTTGGTGCTGCTCTCGAAATTTTGGAGAAGATTGAGGGAGAAGAGTGTGGAGAAATTTTGGAAGATGTTAGAGGCAGGGAGGTTTTTGGGGAAGAAGGAACAATTATATGTGATCCATATGTGGGGAAGTGGCCGGGAAAGGTAGAAATGAAGGATTTTAGGGAAGCAGGGAAAAGTACAAGTGACCCACATGTGGAGAAGTGCCTAGGTAAGCAACAAATAATGGAAGGGATGGAATTTTCGGAAATACCTAATGTGGGCCGAGGGAAATGCATAAGAAATGGGCCTAATCCAATTAAAATTGTGGGATTTCCATATTCAGGGAAGACAGGAATTAGAATCTTTAAAAACTGTCCTGACAAGAGCTTGGATACAAGGTTTATCTTCCAGGATAATATGGAAAGAGTTCGGAAGTTAAAAATTGATGATAATGATTTACGAAGAGAGGTGGGGACCAGTCGTGCGGCAATTTGGCCAAAATCAGTAACCACTCAGCTCTGCATGGACCAAAATGTGAATACAAATTTTAGCACTATCAATTCGCAGAGGAAAGATATTCGATGGGCAATGGAAGAATATATGCCAGTTGCGGAAGGATTGGGGGTTAAGAGGAAGAGACTTCTTCAGGAGGAGCTAGGTGCCATTACTTTTAATAAGAAAAGGTGTACAGAGATCCAAGAGCAGCATCTGTTGTGTCAATCGCTATCTGGATTCAAGGAATTGGACCTAACTCTTGGTGAGGAGCAGGGCAAGCAAGTTATTGTCATAACAAGAATCGTTGATACATTGATACAGACTGTGTTGCAAGGTCATCAAACGCAGAGCGATGGTATTTCGGTGGTTGGTCCAGAACAACCACCTAGAGGTACATGAATCTACTCTCTTGGAACTGCAGGAGCCTGTCGCATCCCCTGACAATAAGTTTCTTAAATAATACCATCCATCAATATAACCCCAATATTGTTTTTCTAATGGAAACTAAGTGTGCTTATAGTAAAGTTTGTAAGTGGCTAGGTAGAACTTACTTTACTAGCTGGGAAGTTGTAGATGCGGTAGGATCCCGATGAGGGCTCTGTGTAGCCTGGTCTGCAGAACTCCTTGTATCGGTAGTTAAAAAATACCCTAATTTTGTTTGTTGTAAAATTACTACCGCTAAAGGCGAGGAATGGATGTTGATCCTTGTGTACGGGCATCCTGATCAACCTCAAAGGAAACACGTCTGGGATTGTCTGCATAGTTTTCTACAGGGCAATCATTTACCTGTTCTGATCACAGGTGATTTTAATCAAGTCCTTCATAGGGATGATAAATATGGTGGACGTCCTATTTTGTCTCAGGACACAAAGGATTTAAGGGGACTCCTGCGGGAATATAATCTAAGTGAACTTATGCATAAGGGTCAGTGGTACACCTGGTCTAATGGTAGACAAGGAAGTGATCTTATACTGGAGAGATTGGACAGAGCATTTGCTAATGCTAGGTGGAGCTCATTATTCCAGAGTCAAAGCATGACAAACCATACAATCATGAGATCGGATCATGGGGTACTTACCATTAATACACACTACAATGAGAGGTCATCACACATTCCCACTGTGAGAAGGTTTGAGTCTTGGTGGGTAAGATATAATAACACCAGGGAGGTGGTTAAACGCGTATGGAGGCCAATCAGGAGCTTGCAATGTCATCCAGGAGAACTCCACACTGATCCTCAAAATACCATAATTTCTTACAACAGGAAAATCATGGTAACTACAACCAGATTACATGACTGGGCTCAAGAGAATGTTGGTAAGCTGGAATATAAAATCAAAAGGGTGAAATAGCAGCTCGGAGTTAAGCAGAGCAAGAAGGATGCAGATGGTATGCATGAGAAATCAGTTCAACTGGAGGGACTTCTTACTATGCAGGATGACTATTGGAGACAGAGAGCCAAAGCAGTATGGCTAAAAGAGGGAGATAAAAACACTAAAGTTTTCCATAAATGGGTGCAAAGGAGGAAAGGATGGAACTATATTACCCATCTCAAGGATGATGCAAGAAATTGGATATCAAAGAAAGGGGATCTTCAGCAGCTAGTCTACAATCATGTGAGCTCTGTATTTCTTTCTGAATCAGTTATGCCGAAGGATGCTTTTGGTCATTCAACCATGCAGGACATCCTAAACCTCATCACCAGAGGGGTCAATCATAATCAACAGAAGGCGCTGGAGGCACCTGTGACCATACAGGAGATTAACAAGCTATTTTTCAAATGGGGAAATGGAAGGCACCAGGCCCAGATGGGCTACCGCCTGATTTTTACCAACATTATTGGGCTGAAGTGGGAGATGAGGTAATAAATGCGATTTCTAATTTTTTCAAAACTGCATGTATGCCATCAGAGTGGAACCATACTACTCTAGTCCTTATCCCGAAGAAAAGGTGTCCAACTGTACCAGTGGACTTACGGCCTATAAGCCTATGCAATGTCACATATAAAATCATTGCAAAGATTTTAGCCAACAGAATCAAGAAAGTCATGGGGTTCCTCATCTCAAGTAACCAATCTGCTTTTGTTCAAGGAAGATCTATTGTTGAAAATTCCCTGATTGCACATGAGGTAATCGAATTCATACGAAAGAAGAAGAAGGGGAAACAGGCGATGGCAGCCATGAAAATAGATATGAGTAAGGCTTATGATAGGGTATCTGATGTGTCCATTTTAGGCGCATTATTTAGTAGTATTTAGGATCACTTTTGTGCTCTTTTATTATCGAGAGCTTGTGTTTTACCTTGAAATTCACTTAGGAGAGGTAAAAGCAACTTTGTACTCTTTTACCTCTTTTAAGTGGATTTTGTGTGACAAGGGAAGAACACGGAACCAACGAAGACCGGAAGACATTGAAGACTATACTTTCGAAGACTTTTGGATACTCACTTCGAAGACATGAAGACCGGAGGCCGTTGAAGACCATTTTGGAGCTGTTGAAGACTTGAAGAGTGAGAGGGATGGCTATGAAGAAGACAAAGAAACAATGCAAAACTGTGGCTGCCGTCGCGACCCCGTCGCGACACCGTCGCGAGCCGGGGCACCGTCGCGAGTCGCGACGAACACCGTCGCGAGTCGCGACCATCGGGTGGCCAGAAATCAACTTTATTTTCTTTGCACTATAAATACCATCTCTTTTCCCTCTTCTTCTCCAAGCTTTCCAGGGCGCGTTTTCTCTCTGTTTTGGGCGCCATTTTAGGTTTTTCTTCTTCTTTCTTTTCTTAGCTTTCTCTTAGTTTGATTATGTATTTTCTTGTTGTTCTAGAGTAGTTCTTGTTCTTGGGAGCAAAGGATTGAAGCTTCCACTATCTATGTAGCAAGAACTCATTTATATCTATCTATTTGGTATTTTTGCTATTGTGCAATTGTTGTGCTTTGAATGTTAATTGTTGATTGCATTGATGTTATTGAGAGCTTGATGATATGAAATGCTTGGATTAGTTGTTAGCTAGGGTTTGGGGGATTTGGGTTAATTTCCCCCCTGTTCTTGTTAGCAATGTGATAGTATGAATTAGAGCTTTCGATTGTGTTAGTGTGTTGACAATGTGCTAGGCGAATGTGATTGATGTCGAACTCTTCGTCACGTTCGTTTGTGTAGCAAACGAGAGAGTCATATGCTCGCGGATGAATGTGCGTTGCACGTTCATCCAATCTCGTGTGATTGCATGAATTGGTTCAATGCCTAGTCACGGTGTAGTGGTCATAGGCATTGCCAAGCTTGTTGGTCCTTCGTGCTAAATGCCACCAATGTCGCCTTGAGTCGTGGTCGCGACTCGGGAGCCATTGGTGAGGTTTGACGAGAGATGTCGAATTCACTCTCGCAAACTACGAACTAAGAAGGATAGGAGTTCAGTCTCCACGACAAGTAGTTGAAGTATTGAATAGGTGATTTAAACTCATTTCGGAAGTATTTGTTATTTAGCGTTTGTGTACTCTTGACGGTGTGTTTCGCTGCATGTGTGCCATGAGTGGTTTGAGCATAGGTAGTGCTTGTGTGGTTGAATTGCTTAGGTGTAGGAACGTGACAACTTCCGTAGCACCTTTGCATGAAGATCTACTAGCATGAACTTAGAACTCCTTGTGGTGTGTGTGTTGTGGTACTTGCTAGATGGGGTGTGTGATTGTTAGGTCATGAATGCTATATGATGGAATGTGTGAATGATTCGATGAACTACATTAGATGTGGAAGTGGATATCCGTTGCCCCCAAGGCATTTTATCTTTGTAGTTTAAAACCTTTCTTTTTCTTAGTTTCGTTTGATGATTAGCATAGTCACTTGACGTTGCTAGTTATCTCGTCTTTTTATCTTTGTTAACTTAGGAACCAACCAACCAACCAACCCCCCCCTTTTTACTCGCTTTTATGTGTGTGTATATATATCTACTCCTAGCCTAGTATATCAATCATTTGTGTGCTTAGACGCTTAGGAAGATCCCTCTTCTCATTGGACGACCCCGATTTGCCACTATCTACCTAGTTGTAGAAAGTAAGCACTGAGGGCATATAAATTATCTTTTGGCGCGCGGGCGCGACGACCGCCCGCGCCTGTCAAAATGGCGCCGTTGCCGGGGAAGAGGCGTTTATTCTTAAGTATTTAGGTGTATTTGGTTGTGTATTAGCTAGTCGTTTTTATTTTCCACTACTTGGTGGTTGTTTTTGTTCGGAGTAGGTATTGCTCGAGTTCTTGATAATTTATTTTATCGAGAATCCTTGCACTATGATTCCGAACTTTTGAAAAAAAAAAAAAAAAAAAAAAAAAATATATTTGTTAATGGAGCGTCTCACCTTGAGGGAACTCATGATGAGAAGAGAGGCTCAACAAGCAAGGTTTTGTAGGATGTGTCATTCCGACCACCCTACCGAATCTTGCCCTTTGTTGTGGGAGGAGCACTATGACCGAGAAAGAACCCTTGGTTTCCAAAACCATGGGTACTATGAAGAGTGCTATCAAGAGGTAGGAGATATTGGTTTTCAAGGGCAAGAAGCTCATGAATGCTATCCATACCACAACTCTTACAATCCGGAATGGAGTGGTAGTCCGGATTTGTGGTATGAGAATGAGCCGGAAAACCAATATTACGAGCAACCTAGTTGGCCATCACCACCCTATACCATACCCCAAAACCAAGCCCAACAAGGAAGTTCAAGTTTGACACGTGAGGATATCTTAAATACCATAGCAAACTTGAACTCCTTCACTAATGAAGAGCCGGATACCCAGCTCTCCTCTAGCGTTGAGGCCATCGAGGGGCATGTGAGGAACATATTAGAGGTATTGGCCCGAATGGAAGCTCGTGATTCCGAAAACACACCATCCCAACTTGAACTCGATGATTCGGTGAGTGAAGTCACCAATAAAAATGATTTTGAGTTTGAAAGGGATGAGGAGTTGGTTGTAGAGGATAGAAAAATGGAGGACGAGGTGATAGTGCTACATTATCCATTAGCATTGTCACCCCTTCTCCCACCTAGTGAACCAACTCTAATATTTTCGGAAGTTTTGAGGGAAACGAGAGAGGAGCCGAAAGATTATCCCAAGCTCCCTAACCACTTAATTCCCTTTGAACCATCTCCACCTCCACAAGACTTTCCTCTTGAAAGTTTTGTGCCCCCACCTCTCTTATTTTGGATGCTCATGGTGAAGAGCTTCAAGCCTTCCCCATACGGATAACATTAGGGTCGTGCCGACGACCTTAAAAATACGGAGCTTCGTCGTGCCGACGACGTTAAATAAATTCGGCATTTCTTTTAGTTTTTGTTTCTTAGTTTGAGTTTCTTAGTTTGTTTTTGTTGTTGTTTTGTTTTGTTCTTTTTATGGCATGTTTTTCTATGATGTTGTAGCAACATGAAGTGCATTGCAATGAAGGAGATGAAGGAACGAGATCAATGAACGAGGGAAGCAAGCTTGGACAGTTGGTAAGAAAACAGAAAAAAATTTTAAGCCTGGGATACCCTGCCGTCGCGAGTCGCGATGGGCTTCGTCGCGAGTCGCGACGAACAGGGGAGCAAAATCCACTCCCAGCGCCAACTTTCCGCGAGTCGCCCTGACGTCGCGAGGCTCGTCGCGAGTCGCGACACCCTTCGTCGCGAGTCGCGACGAGCTCAGAACATTTTGAGCTCCCGGACTCCACTTTCCGCGAGTCGCCCTGACGTCGCGAGGCCCGTCGCGAGTCGCGACACCCTCCGTCGCGAGTCGCGACGAGCTCAGAACATTTTGAGCTCCCGGACTCCACTTTCCGCGAGTCGCCCTGACGTCGCGAGGCCCGTCGCGAGTCGCGACACCCTCCGTCGCGAGTCGCGACGAGCTCAGAACATTTTGAGCTCCCGGACTCCACTTTCCGCGAGTCGCCCTGACGTCGCGAGGCTCGTCGCGAGTCGCGACGAACCTCGTCGCGAGTCGCGACGTGCTCAGTAACTTTCGAAAATTTTTTGAGCCCGGATTTCAAGTTTCCAAGCTTCCAAGTTTCCAAATGATTTTAAACATTGCATGATCTTTCCTTCTTTTCCACCCAACACGCCCAAGAACATCACATACCTCTCATTTCTTCCACCATCCTACATATATTGACATATGAACATTCTTGCATCCTTATAGTACATTTGTTGATTGTAGTATGCCGACTACATCATTGTGACCGTAAGTTCTTATCCTATAATGATGCTTGTATACATGTCAATATATGTTGGATATTTTTCATGCATAATCTTATAGTGGTAATTGAGGGTTGATTGGTTGTTCTTTGACAATACTATGGTTATTAACTCTTGATGCTAAACCTAGTATTACATATCCTTATGTACTTGTGCGTTTAATATGTTCTTCGTGGTGTAGTCTTGATCAAACGACGCCATGGAGACAATGCTTTTCTCGGGGGGTGAGTTCTTCTACGGCATTTTTTGCTCACCCTTCCGGTTCCGAAATCCATCTCGGGACCATCCAAGTACTTGGATATCGCCATATCACCGGCGAATTGCGGAGACACGGGTGTCACTCTAACTCCCTTCCCTTGATTTTTATTCTTCTTGCCTTACGTGTTTACATTGAGGGCAATGTAATGTTTTAAGTGTGGGGAGGGGTTAGAGGACTCATATGCATGCTAGATTGTTTTGGAATGCTTTTTGCTACTTTTCATTGGAAAAACAAGAAAAAAAAAATAATAGAAAAACAAAAAGAAAAAAAAAAAAAAATTGGAAAAAGAAAAAAAAAAAAAAAAAAAAGAAAAAGAAAACCCGCTAAGTTGAAAACCCGAGAGGGCAACTTAGGCAACATTGGGGGCCCGGATAGGTCGAAAACCCTTAAAGGGCGGCCTAGGCAAAAATGAGAGGCTAAAATGTGCGGAAAAAGGTGAGATGTGAGCTAAAGAAACATGATGTGTGGCTAGGATGAAAACTCGAAAGAGCTCCTAGGCAAAATGAGAGAAATTGAGAGAAATTGAAAAATGCTATGATTTCACTCACTTGCCGGTGTTGGAGTCATAAGGTTGCGGTTGTCACACGGATGGATCGGGTAGCTTAACATCTATAGACCTCTGGGGTTTGGGTAGCTTAGTGGGTTAGGAAACGGAGTATGGTTATGGAATTCTTGATCTCTTTCTACTTCGTTTTTGGTTGATATGTTGGCATTAGGTGAAGCATGTGTTTAAAACTTCCTATATGGTTTTAGCTTCATTTTGTGTCATTGGATTCTGGGAATATCAATTCTGGGCTGTAAAATATTTTTATGGGTAGTGAATTGATCAGTGGTAGGTTTGGTTAGATTTAGGATTGGGGATGTGTGTGTGCAAAAATTCTCATGTGAGCTTTTATTTTGGGATTTTTGAGATTGAGAGTTTTGGTGAGGCTTTGATTGGGGGATTAGTTTAGGTTTTGGGATATATCATTTACTCCGCATGCTTGAATCTTTTCTTACTCGAGGGCGAGTAAGGTTTAAGTGTGGGGAGGTTTGATATGTCCATTTTGTGTGGATATTTTGGGGGTTTTACGATGTGGATATGCCATTTCCTCCGTATGCTTAAATCTTTTCTTACTCGAGGACGAGTAAGGTTTAAGTGTGGGGAGGTTTGATGTGTCCATTTTAGGCGCATTATTTAGTAGTATTTAGGATCACTTTTGTGCTCTTTTATTATCGAGAGCTTGTGTTTTACCTTGAAATTCACTTAGGAGAGGTAAAAGCAACTTTGTACTCTTTTACCTCTTTTAAGTGGATTTTGTGTGACAAGGGAAGAACACGGAACCAACGAAGACCGGAAGACATTGAAGACTATACTTTCGAAGACTTTTGGATACTCACTTCGAAGACATGAAGACCGGAGGCCGTTGAAGACCATTTTGGAGCTGTTGAAGACTTGAAGAGTGAGAGGGATGGCTATGAAGAAGACAAAGAAACAATGCAAAACTGTGGCTGCCGTCGCGACCCCGTCGCGACACCGTCGCGAGCCGGGGCACCGTCGCGAGTCGCGACGAACACCGTCGCGAGTCGCGACCATCGGGTGGCCAGAAATCAACTTTATTTTCTTTGCACTATAAATACCATCTCTTTTCCCTCTTCTTCTCCAAGCTTTCCAGGGCGCGTTTTCTCTCTGTTTTGGGCGCCATTTTAGGTTTTTCTTCTTCTTTCTTTTCTTAGCTTTCTCTTAGTTTGATTATGTATTTTCTTGTTGTTCTAGAGTAGTTCTTGTTCTTGGGAGCAAAGGATTGAAGCTTCCACTATCTATGTAGCAAGAACTCATTTATATCTATCTATTTGGTATTTTTGCTATTGTGCAATTGTTGTGCTTTGAATGTTAATTGTTGATTGCATTGATGTTATTGAGAGCTTGATGATATGAAATGCTTGGATTAGTTGTTAGCTAGGGTTTGGGGGATTTGGGTTAATTTCCCCCCTGTTCTTGTTAGCAATGTGATAGTATGAATTAGAGCTTTCGATTGTGTTAGTGTGTTGACAATGTGCTAGGCGAATGTGATTGATGTCGAACTCTTCGTCACGTTCGTTTGTGTAGCAAACGAGAGAGTCATATGCTCGCGGATGAATGTGCGTTGCACGTTCATCCAATCTCGTGTGATTGCATGAATTGGTTCAATGCCTAGTCACGGTGTAGTGGTCATAGGCATTGCCAAGCTTGTTGGTCCTTCGTGCTAAATGCCACCAATGTCGCCTTGAGTCGTGGTCGCGACTCGGGAGCCATTGGTGAGGTTTGACGAGAGATGTCGAATTCACTCTCGCAAACTACGAACTAAGAAGGATAGGAGTTCAGTCTCCACGACAAGTAGTTGAAGTATTGAATAGGTGATTTAAACTCATTTCGGAAGTATTTGTTATTTAGCGTTTGTGTACTCTTGACGGTGTGTTTCGCTGCATGTGTGCCATGAGTGGTTTGAGCATAGGTAGTGCTTGTGTGGTTGAATTGCTTAGGTGTAGGAACGTGACAACTTCCGTAGCACCTTTGCATGAAGATCTACTAGCATGAACTTAGAACTCCTTGTGGTGTGTGTGTTGTGGTACTTGCTAGATGGGGTGTGTGATTGTTAGGTCATGAATGCTATATGATGGAATGTGTGAATGATTCGATGAACTACATTAGATGTGGAAGTGGATATCCGTTGCCCCCAAGGCATTTTATCTTTGTAGTTTAAAACCTTTCTTTTTCTTAGTTTCGTTTGATGATTAGCATAGTCACTTGACGTTGCTAGTTATCTCGTCTTTTTATCTTTGTTAACTTAGGAACCAACCAACCAACCAAACCCCCCCTTTTTACTCGCTTTTATGTGTGTGTATATATATCTACTCCTAGCCTAGTATATCAATCATTTGTGTGCTTAGACGCTTAGGAAGATCCCTCTTCTCATTGGACGACCCCGATTTGCCACTATCTACCTAGTTGTAGAAAGTAAGCACTGAGGGCATATAAATTATCTTTTGGCGCGCGGGCGCGACGACCGCCCGCGCCTGTCAGTATCCTGGGAATTTTTGGAAAAAATTATGTTACATATGGGATTTCCTCAGCTATGGATTCGCTGGATCATGGCTTATGTCACCAGAGTGTCATATTCTATTAAGCTTAACGGTATGATGTCAAAGAGTTTCAATCTGAAACAGGGACTACGACAAGGTTGTCCCCTCTCACCATTCCTTTTCATCCTTTGCCAAGAAGCATTCTCGTCGATGATAGCATCAGATGGTTTCCAGAGTGTCTGCCAAGGTGTTAAAATTGGGCGAGCGGTTCAACCGGTGTCACATCTAATGTTTGCGGATGATTGTATCATTTTCTTCAACATTTCAGAGGCAGGATCAACAAAACTAGAAAGGACAATGAAAATTTTTGCAGCATTCTCGGGCCAAAGAATTAACTTCCAAAAGTCGGCACTCCTGTTCAGCCCAAATGCACAAGACCATACTAAGGAGAGGATTAGGCAAACATTCAGAATATTTTCAGACTTACTAAAGGAAAATTTCCTTGGTCATGATATGGATTTCACAGCCACGAAGATTGGTATGTTCAGTAAGTTAATCCAAAGAGTTAAGGCAAAAACATATGTATGGAAAACTAGGGATATTTTGTTAATGGGGAGAATCACCCTGTCCAAACACGCCCTAGCATCAACTATCCAGTACACACTGAGTACTTTTCGTATACCGTCTACGATCGCTAGGAAAATTGACAGTCATCTTGCACGTTTCATCTGGGCGGGGGATATAGATGGGAGGGGAATACACTGGAAGTCGTGGTCAGCAATGTGCCAGTCAAAGTGGCAAGGAGGATTAGGAATGCGCGCTACAAAGCAGATGAATCAGGCTTTGTTAGGAAAGCTAGCATGGAAGTTGGTTACAGATAAACAATCCCTTTTCTCAAGTTTCTTCCTTTCTAAGTATTGTAGCAAAGACGATTTCTACAAGGTTAAATTGAAACAGGACTCTACTTAGGGCTGGAGAGGAATATTGTGGGGAAGGGATCTCGTTGTCGGCGGCCTGAAATGGTAGGTAGTCAATGGTCATGAGATTAACATCCAGGAGGAGTGGATTCCACAGCAAAGGAACCTAGTTAGTTTTGAGAATCATCTCCTTCCACAACTTAATTTCAAGGTTTCTGATTTGATTGATAGTAACCAGCAATGGCGTATGCCTCTGTTGAGACTATTTTTTAGTTCAGAAATTGTCAACCATATAGCAGGAATACATATTCCATATAACTCTTCAGGATTGAAAGATTTCCAGTTCTGGGATATGGACTTATTTGGGAAATACACAGTCAAAAGTGGATATCATGAGGCCTGGAACAAGGTGACAGGCCAGTACCCATCATCTTCAAGCGTCGTTGCCAATTTCAGGGAAAATCAACATCTGTGGAAGACATTATGGCAGTTGAATATACCGGAGAAAGTAAAATTCCTTGTCTGGAGGTTGGTAACGAATGTTGTACCAACAGGACCTGCTCTTAGATTGAGAAATGTGGAGGTCTCACCTTTTTGTCAGATGTGTCATCAAAAGGTTGAAACAGTGTCTCACATGATCCTTGAGTGTGACATAGCACGCAGGATCTGGAGAACATCTAGATTGGGGTTTGATTTTGGTCAATTTGGAATCCTGGCTTTGTCAATGGTTTAAGAATGCACCAGAAAAGGAGGATATAAACCTGACATGCATTATTATATGGGCGATTTGGTGTGTAAGAAATAGTGCAACAATTGACCAACGGAAGCCATCAGTTGATATGGTTCTAGCTATTATCAGGGCAAATTATGAGGACACCGTCAGCAGGGAGGAATCGAGACACCAAATTTTGGCTAACCCCAACTCATCAAATATTGAGCTTGTGGATATGGCAAATCGGACAGAGACGAAAACCACAAAGGTGGAACAGGTGGGGGACATGAGGCTTCTGTGGTACGCATTAGACAATCACAAGAATCAGGTATATGAGGACTGGGTATGCATCAATACAGATGCGACTTTCCATAAACAGGACGATCAGGCAGTAGCTGCTTGGTGTGTTGCACAAGTTTCAGATATTTTACCCTCCTGCCAAGGTTATCGTGTACTCCAAACGCTGCACAAGCGGAACTCATAGCTATATACGAGGCTATGTTATATGCTAGTCATATGGGTGTCACTCAATTATGTATTCGCACAGACTGTGAAATGGTCCTAAACCATACCAGCAAATATCCATCGGTCCCTCCAAGTCTACATGGTTTAGTTAGAAGCATTTTAATGCTAGCTATGGTTTTCCGTAACGTTCATGTCATGAAAGTGCATAGAGATGTAGTAATGAATGCACATAACCTAGCAAAACTTGTATTCAGGGTTCGGTGTTTAATATAAGTGTTTGATTTACTCAAAAAAAAGTGTATGACCGATTACCCCACCTCCTTAATTACATCAACTAGAGTCATTTCTTTTGTTGTCTGAATTCTATTTTGCAAACGAACCTTGAATATACTCAATACGAAGAGTTTGTTGCATTGCTTATCTATTTTTCATTCATCTTTGGCTAGACTACACCTCACATTAATCATAAGTCTACAACACACACTTCTTTCATTCAAATGCAAATCAGGTTTTGATTTTAGTTTCCTATGTTTTAGATTCTAAATAATCATCATACATGTACACTACCTTCCTCCATCTCTAAAATTCCCAACTGCTTCTTTCTAAATTATTACATTCATACATGTTATGTGCACATGACATATATAATGTTAGACTTTATAAAAATTATCAAAAGACAGAGAAAAGTTGGCTGAAATCATCAATGATGCATTTATCACTTACTTCTCGGCATATATTAAGTATTTATTAAATATATATTAAGTTATAAATTAAAGAATTTACTGTCTAGTAACTGTTGTCGCTTTTGTAAGCTATGTTCATACTAAAGATTAAACTTTTATTAATGTTACTTTTTAAGTTTTAAAATTTTCTCGTAGTACATGTTCTGCATAAATGTCAATTTTTTAAGTTACGCAGTCTTAGTTTGTTGCACGTTACGAGCACATGATGACTAGCTAGTTAAATATTTATCAAGAATATTTGATATTCGTAAGGTAATGATTTAGTAATAAAATTTTCACTGCTTTGCTTCAATTTTATTCAACTTAACTGTTATTCAATCGATCACATGCCAATCTCATGCTAATTTAATTTATTTTTTAGGTGCACATTATGATACTTTAAAATGTATTTATCTCGTGCAAATATAGAGACAATTTATTTTATTCTTATATGCATAATGTGAAACTTTATAATGTCATTTTCAATATTATCGGGAAATGATTTTCATGGTATTCTGAATTTCAGTCATTTTATCTTGAAATCCTAAAAACCAGTTTGTGGGATTTATGTGATTTTAAATTGTGAAAATATAAATATAAATGAAATTGATGGCGTACCGCACACCCAAAACCCCTTCTAACAATACCCTTTTACCATCGGCCAGTCCTATTTCCAACAACCTCTACTATCACCAACCACCACTGCATGTTCAGGTCACTCACGCTGAATGTCTTAGGAACCATGCTATCAGGTTAGGGGGACCATGCACTTGACGGATGCGGCTACTTCATGGCTTCTTCTACCACCGCTAACAGCCCCGTGTTATTGATTTGCGGTGCCTGTGGCTGCCACCGCAGCTTTCACCATCGCTGCCAGCTGGAGGAGCACCTCTACCCAGCAACCTACCTCCATTTCGCACTATTGATCGCCTCCCCACACTACATCAACCTCCGCCACCCAGCTGGGAATTTCTCCTCCTCTTCCTCTCCTCCACCATAAACGCACCACCAAGCTAAAACCGAATTTAGTGACTCATAACGATTAATGCTTCTATAAAATTGTATTAATACCAAAGATCAAGCATGAGTAATATCATATTTAAGTTTTAATCCTTTCTCATAATACATGTTTTGTGTAACATTATATTTTTCAGTGAAGCAGTCTTAATTTGTTGCATGTTACGAGCACGCGATGAATTTGCTAGTAAAATATTTATTAAGAATCGGTGAGAATTGTAAGGTTATAATTCAATTTTGAAGTTTTCACTGCTTCCTTACAATATTATTCAACTTAACTATTATTCAATCGATCACGCGCAAATCTTGTGCTAATTTAATTTTATTCTTTACGTGCATGCTTTGAGACTTTAAAATTCCATTTTCAATATTATAGGGAACTTGTCTGATTTTAAAATATTAAAATCTATATATATATTAATGAAAATCCTAAACTGTTTATTTTTTTCCTCTTAACTTTGAACTTGTATCAGCCATCTTCGCCGCATGCAAACCAAGATTTTGAAAAAAACGAAAGACTGGTGAGATATATATAAGTTTTTCCCCGATGCATCAACCAACAGTTGTTGCTACATTCCGCACAAGCATGATATACAACGCCATTCCCTTCTATCAAACCAATGTAATTTTAATATTTAATACCGGGTACCTTTTAATTTACATCTAGCTTTGCACAATAATAAACTATTTAGAATTTTCATTTATGTATAGTTTTGTATAATAAACCTTTTAGCTTTGCTACAATTTTATTCAACTTAATTATTATTCAATCGCACATGTCAATCTCGTGCAAATATCGTGTTATTAATTTCTTTTATTCTTTATGTGCATGCTATGAAACTTTAAAATGCCATTTTCAACATTACATGGAACTTATGTGACTTTGAAATTTATAAAACTGTATATAAATGAAAATCCTAAATAGTTTATTATTATCCTTTTCATTTAGAACTTGTATCATTCTTCATCACCACCTAACCACTAAGATTTTGAAGAAACGAGAGACGAGGCAAGATAGATCAGTTATCCCCTTATGTCAACCAACAATTCCGAGCACATTCTGCACAAACATGATATACATCATCATTCCCTTCTTCAAACCAGTGAAATTGTACTAGTTTACATGGACCAAATTGTAGTAGAGTTGGTTGTATGAATCCCACATTCCAAACGAAACCTTGAATTTCCTCAGAATCAAGAGATAGTTGTATTGCATATCTTTTTCTTATTCATCTTTTGCCATGTTGCACCTCACATTCACCATATGTCTACAACACACACTTGAACACTTCTTTCATTAAAAAAATGTGATTTTTATTTTGATTCTTAAGGTTTTGGTTCATAACTAATCACCCTATATGTACACTACCCTCCTCCATCTTTAAAATTTCTATCTGTTTCTTTCTAAATTATCATATTCGTGCACGCACTACTGCAGAGAGGGTACATAGGCACTTGTATTTTGCCAGATAGGCACTGGTATTTTGACCCTTTGAAATACCGGTGCCTAAGTAGGATGGGTGCTAGAGTGTAGTTTCATAGGCACCGGTAAGTGGTACCGGTGTTGGAATTTATATTCCAGCACCAGTATGCACTACACGTGCTACAAATTTACATTCCAGCACCGCCCTACTTAGATACCCATATTTCAAGGGGTCAAAATACTACTGGCTATGCTTGTTTGTAACAGTGCTAGTAAATAGATGTTCAATAATAATAAAAAAAACACTAGTTTTACTGGTGCTCATTTTTATTAAAAAAATAAAATATTTATTAAAATACAAAAAATGCACTTAAATGTAGAGAAAAAATAACGTGAATTTAGTTCAATGAAAACTTAACAATAATATTCAACTAAAATATCTAAAACTAACTCTTATCAATCTACACTAATATAAATAAAATGTTTGTGTGTGAGTTCTATGAACCATCATTAGTGAAGTCCTCCCGAGTTACTCAAGACCCCTGGTGGCAAGACTCACAAAAGGTTTTCATTAACCTACACAACATCGTAGCCAGAAAGAAGTGCATATGCTACAGAGTCGAAATCTTGAGAGAGCAACCATTTACACCTTCTATAAAGGAATGATAAACGAAAGTCTAATAAGAAATTTAAAACAAAACACTTTAAAAATATAAATACAATTATCCACAAAATAACGAGAACATGGTATTTGCCAATTCTAGATGCTTAGCAACACTACATCTTCCAAAACCACAGAAAACGTCCAAAGCGTAACAAACAAAGCACTACTACTCATGTGAAATCTTCAATTTACAAACCCTTAGCAACACTACATCAAATTAAATGGCAACTAGTACTAATTCACAAGATGCAACACATAAACCACAAAATAATCTACAATATACAAAGTGAGCTTATAATTTAGCAGCTATTAATCCAAAATTAGAGTCTACCTAGTTTTGAACGTCATTCACCCGCCTGGAAGAGCTGTTATCCGATCCCCATCATCACTGCCACTACTCGAACTACTACTACCTCACCGCCCTCCGCCTTTGCCACTGTTACTGCTCCCACCACTACTCCACCTGGCCAGCTAGCGCTGGTGGCACCGCTTCTGATACTCCATACATACGCAGACCATATGCAGCAAGCATTGAGGAGCGTACCTCACCATCTAGAGCCACAGCAACATTGACGACTTCTCCTACCGTCTCAGCACCAGCATTGAGAACGACACAACAATAAATGACATGTTCTTAATCAGGCCGAGCACAACGATCGGCTTCCAGTAGGCCTATTCACTTTATCGCTTCTCGATTTGCTTTGCCGCAGTCTCGCGTACGCGTATGAACGACTCGTGCATCATCCACTGGGAGCTCTCACAACTGAGGAGCTGCGCAGTACTGCAGAGGCTTAGGTACCGCAGGTTGCGGAAGATCTGGGCGGGCGACGCATGTACGGAAAGTACAGACAGTTGCATTGCAAAGGCATGGGGTTGATTTCGGTGCTCTCCAAGTCATCGCCGCTAGCTGCCCTTGGTAGAGACGATGGGGTAGCAATAAGTGTTGTTGCAGGAACAAAGAAACGAAAGAAGAACTTGAAAAATAAGTGTTTTAGTTTCAGGAACGAAAAACTAATGAAAGCAAAGGCAAAAATGTTTTTGGTGCAGATATGTTACTGCATTTTACTGATCCCAACTTATAAACAAAAACAACCTACAAAGATGAAGAACATGGCCACCTAAACTCTTATCTTTATGCCACTATCCCTCTAACCCAACTAGCTATTTTCAAGAAACTAACCATGACTTGATTTGACATTTAAACTCTTACTAAAAATAGAAAACATGTTGCAGTAATGCTGCAACAAAAGAAGGGAAGGAGATTATCCAACAAATCACCCCCTTAAGCTTCTTCTTCATTTCGAACTTGAATGATTCCAAGATTCTGTCGCATCTCCACAAACTTGATCTTTGGTAATGCTTTTGTCAAGATATCTGCCAGTTGCTCGTTGGTGCCAACATGTTCTACATTCATTCTTCCTGTTTCGATACACTCTCGAATTTAGTGAAACTTGGTGTCAATGTGCTTGCTCCTACTATGGTGCACCAGATTCTGAGTAAGTGCAATTCCAGATTTGTTGCGTATGAAAAGCTTGAAACCAAGTTCTTCATGCCCAACTAGTTCGCTTATAAGTCGACTGAGCCAAACCCCTTGACATGCTGCACTTGCGGCTCTAACATACTCCGCTTCGCACGAAGATAAAGCAACAATCATTTGCTTTTGTGAAGTCCACGAAACCATGTTGTTTCCAAGGAAGAAGGCTATCCCAGAAGTGCTTTTCCGGTCATCTACGTCGCCGGCGAAGTCACTATCGCTGTAGCCAACTAGTTTAACATCACCTCCACTTGACTTGTAGCAGCATCCATACCTTCGAGTACTTTGAATGTACTTAAGTATTTGTTTAATTACAGCCCAATGTTGAGCACTTGGAGCTTCCATGTATCGACTTGCGACACAAACCGCATGAGCTAAGTTTGGCCGCGTATTCACCAAATAACGAAGGCTTCCAACAACACTCTGATACTTTGTTGCATCCACATAACCGCTGCCATCTTGCTTGCTCAAACGAAGTAGATTTTTCATTGGAGTATGACATGGATTATAACCATTCATACCTGAAAAATCCAGTATCTTTTTCGCATAAGCTCCTTGGCAAATCGTGATTTCACCATCACCTTGACGCATCTTAATTCCCAGGTAATAACTAAGAAGTCCGAGATCGCTCATCTTAAACACTTGTTGCATTTGAGTCTTAAACTCAATGATTTCTTCAACACTTGTCCCCGTAATAATTAAATCATCAATGTAAACACCTACGAGCATAAAATTTTGGGCAGTACCTCTCCGATAAACGGCATGCTCGAGCTAGCTTTTCATGAACCCAAGTGCAATGAGTGAGGCATCTAGTTTTGAGTTCTACGCATGCAACGCTTGTTGAAGCCCGTACAAAGCCTTACGTAGCTCAAGCACCTTCCCTTCATTGGTGTTGTTGACAAAACCGGGTGGCTGCTCCACATAAACATCCTCCACAAGGTCGCCATTCAAGAAGGCCGACTTGACATCCATGTGATGCACCTGCCATGTGTTGTGTACAAGCAATAATCGCACTATCTCCATTCTTGCGACTGGAGCAAACACATCCTCGAAGTCTACCTCCTGTCGCTGCGCATATCCCTTTGCGACAAGTCTCGCCTTGTGCTTAATGATGTAGCTTGCAGAGTCCTTCTTCACTTTAAACACCCATTAGAGTCCGATAGCACGTTGGTTGAATGGAAGGGATGAAAACTCCCATGTCTTGTTGCTGATGATTGATTTCATCTCTTCCTTCATAGCGTTCTTCCAAGACACATCCAAGAGTGCTTCTTCGACACTCGTAAGCTCCTCTGTGGCTAAGAAACAGTCACCTCCTTCTTCAACGTTATTGATTTCATTTGTGGCATTGTAAATATCCGCAATTCTTCGGTATAACCGAGGTACTGAGTTGGAGCTTAAGTTTTCATCATGTGTGGGTGGCGTAGCCCACTGAATCTCCGTCGGCATTGCTGCTGGTGTTCTCGGATCAGCTTCAGGTATCATAGGTTCAGAAGTTGGTGCCCAGGGTGCTGATGAACTCATCGAACTGGTCTCTTTGTTGTAGACTACGGTGAACATGGTCGGCGTTGTTGTTCCCATGCCACTCAACGTCTCCCAGCTCCAGCTACGATGTTCTTTGAAAACAACATCCCTTGTTACGTATAGCCACTTGTCTACCAGATTGAAAACCCGGTAAGCCTTTGCCCCTTCCTCGTAACCCATGAACACTCCCAACGTCAAACGGTCTGCAAGCTTGTCCATGCCCGGTCCTACCTTCTTGACATGTGCGACACATCCGAAAGTTCTCAGATGGTGCATGCTCGGCTTCTTCTTATGCCATGCCTCGTAAGGCATTATGCCATCCAAGCTTCTTGTTGGTGCGCAGTTGAGGATGTATACTGCGGTTTTCACTGCCTCTCCCCAAAACATCCCTGGTACAAGCATCGATTTCATGAGACATCGAGCCATTTCGACCACTGTTTGATTGCGCCTTTCCACCACGCCATTTTGTTGTGGCGAGTAAGGTGCCGTAGTGTTATGCTTAATGCCATTTTGCTCGTAGAACTCCACAAACTCACTAGAGTTGAATTCACCGCCTCGATGGAAATGAAATGCAAGCAATTTGCATTCATATTATGCTTCAGCCATTGCCTTGATTTTCTTGAAGCATCAAAACGCCTCATCTTTTGTATTGAGCAACTCTATCCACATAAATAGACTAAAGTCATCGACTATGAGTAGAAAGTACCTTTTACCTCCCACGGTTGTAGGCGTGATTGGGCCACACAAGTCGCTCTGCACCAACTCCAAAGGACGTTGTGCTCGAAATGTCGAGGCTTGTGGAAATGGCGTTCTGTGCTACTTCCCAAGTTTACAACCATCACAAAGTTCCTCTACATGCTCTATGTATGGAATGCCCCGTACCATTTCCTTCCACGAAAGGTTGTGCAGAGCACGAAAATGTAGATGCCCAAAGCGAGCATGCCACGGGCAAGCAATGTCATCCTTTTGCATCAACAAACTCACCGGCATTGCAAGATTTAGGCTCAAAGTGTATAGCCGGTTGCGTGTGTGTGACACCCGTGCGAGCATCTTGCGTGTTCGATCGAGGATGCAAAGCACCCCACCTTCTATGACAATTTTGCATCCATTTTCATCGAGTTACCCGAGTGAAATGATGTTGCTTTGCAAGCTTAGAATGTAGTAAACGTCCGAAAGAATGCGATGATCACCGGTGAGACACTGGAACACCACTGAGCCCTTTCCACAAATATTCACACCGAACCATCTCCGAATCGTACCGTCACATGCACCGTTTCATCAAGGGTTCTGAAAACCTTCTTGTCTCTGGTCATATAGTTGCTGGCGCCGGTGTCAAGATACCATGCGCCATTACCTGCATCTACTGGTACCACCTTCTCTTCATTCAAGTATACTTCCTGAGCCGCATCATCCAGCAACCCAATCTGCACCATGAGCAAGGCTGGTTCATTATCAACCTTTGCCTTTGAGTGAGATTAGCCTGCTCTTGCTGGTCCAGTTCACGTTTTTTCTTACGACACTTCTTAGCCCAATGTCCTGGAATACCACTGTAGTTACACGTTTCTTTCTTGCATTCGGTTTTTCCACCATTGCTTGACTTCGCCTTATCCCTGGATGAAGACTTCCCTTTTGCTGGAACCTTAGCTTGCTTGCTAGCTAATGTTGCCGGACGAGCCATGTCCACGTTGTTGCTGTCGTGCTTGCCACTCCTCCTCCGTGAGGAGTAAACGACCTCCTCCAGGTGCAGGGTCATCAAGTTCACCACGCTCCTCCACGACTAGAAGTCGACCTATAAGCTCTTCAATGGACAAGGTCTTGAGATCCACGAGTGACTCAATTGCCATAGCCATCTGCTTGTATTTTCGTGGCACACTCCGAAGGAATTTAAGCACTGCCTTGTGCTCGTCCACCGGATCGCCTATCACTTCAAGATTATTCACAATTGCTGTGAGTCGGATCCCAAAAGACTCCACTCCCTCGCCATCCTTGAATGCGAGTTTTCAAACTCCGTCCGATGAGTTTGTTCCTTCGCCTCTCGGACGCGTTCGATGCCAACTCGCATGACCTTGAATGTATCCTATGCCTCCTTAGCAGTTGTCTTGATTCCAAGAGTGCGAACCAATTCCGGAGGGACTGCTCGAAGGAGTGCCGACATTGCCCGTCGATCATCACGTTGATCACCCGGACCATCCTCGATCACTTCCCACAAGCCTTGTGCTTGAAGCTGCACCTTCATGAGTATCACCCAATCTGCATAGTTTGTCCGTGTGAGAACAGGAAAGTGTGCGGCGCCATCGCTCTCCCTTATGACCCATTCTACTATGCGTATCTCACCTCATTCGCCCGTCTCATTGCCTTGACCAAGTTTTGGCCATTCCGATGATTGTGGTGTGGACGCTCCTCTCTTGTTTTTGTTACTAGATGCTCCTGCTCCTCGTCCTGCCATTTTTGTCGAAGTGGATCGAACACCGAACGATTACAGAGTCGGATCAAACACCAACGCTCTAATACCACTTGTTGTTCAGGAACAAAGAAACGAAAGAACTTAAAAAATAAGTGTTTTAGTTTCAGGGATGAAAAACTAATGAAAGCAAAGGCAAAGATTTTTTTGGTACGGATATGTTACTGCATTTTCTGATCCCAATTTATAACAAAAAAAAACCTACAAAGATGAAGAACATGGCCACCTAAACTCCTATCTTCATGCCACTATCCCTCTAACCCAACTAGCTATTTTCAAGCAACTAACCATGACTTGATTTGAACATTTAAACTCTTACTAAAAATAGAAAACATGTTACAGTAATGCTGCAACAAAAGAAGGGAAGAAGATTATCCAACAATAAGTTCAAGGTTTCATATTCTACTTGGGTGAGACTGTCTCATCATATTTATAGTGAGATGAGGTTCCTATATGCAATATTGAAGAAATTAAAGCAAAATTCGTTGGGTCAAATGTTGGTTATTTTTGGGTCATAAGAATAAAAACGGGCAATGAATCAACCCTCTCCCTCCTCACACATGGGCCAGCCCATCACTCTTTTTTCTTAGCCTATATTCTCTCTTGAAGTATATTTCCTCTCTTTTTTAATACTGATTATTCTTTCTTTAACGTTTCTCTTTTTATTTCATTTTCAATAAACATATTTTCTTTATTTATTATTTTTTTTTATTTACAATATTTTTTTGAAATTAACTCAACTAATATTTAAAATTATTATAAAAATCATATTTTGATCTAAACAAAGTATTGCGTATTTAAACAAATCATACATTTAATGTGTTAGTTCATGATTTTATGTAATGCGACAAAAATAGTTATCTGAACTAATTTTTAATAATTAGATTTCTAAATTAGTGTTGTAATCACTTTCTACAGAATAATGATAGACTTGCAATTAGCATGGATAGTAGTTCCTGTGTTTAAAATGTTTGTTAATCTACCTATAATTAGTTCACATGTTTTGATTGTGTTAATCTTTCTAAATTTTTTTATTTTAACTTTAATGTTATGGAAGATAGTAATCGAAGTTATAACTAGTAAGTGTATAAATTAGTTCATATGTTTAGAATGTTTGTTAATTATTTTAATAAATTTATTTAGACTTTTATTTCCCGCGACTATACTTACAATTAGTTCATATATTTCAAATGTTTGTCAGTCATTTTAATAAATTTGTTTAGACTTTCATTTTCTTCACCATAATAATATAATACAATTTATTAATATATTAGTTCATATGTTTAAAATGTTTGTTAATCTTGCTAACGAATTTTTTTAGACTTTTTTTTTCTGCAATAGAACAATAAATTTATAGTACAACAGAAATTTAATGTCTTCTGTGCACCACTAGTTTTGGGAAGCATCAATATCTTCTGCTCCTGTCCAAAATTTGATGCTGGATTAATGGATGGAGGCAATTAGGCTGGTCATGTTGATCTGCAGGTCGGGTAGGTCAGCTGTCCTGGATCACATCGACCCAAAATTTAAGGTTAAATGGGTTGGGTTTGGTTGGGTCAAAATTCTCATAGTTCAAGTCGGACCAGGTCACAAAACCAACCCATATAACCAAAATTATAGTAATTTTTAAATAATTTATTCAGTAAAATGATTAAATTTTAAATATATTAATATTTTAATAATAAATAAAATGATATTTTCAAATAATTTAAAATAAGAATATTTTATTTTATTTAACTATAAATTATTCACTTAATAAATAAAAAAGACAATTATTTTCATTCTACTTAGTTAGAATACTTTTAATAATTCAATTAAAAGATATACTTTTTACTAAAATTTATTTGTATAATTATGGGGTATTATCAAAAGGAAGATAAGAGTTTGTCACTTTCCACATAAACACAGATACTTTTTTCTCAAATCTGGAGTTCCAGAAATGAAGTGGAGATGCATACTGACCTGAGTTGTTACAAAGTAACAAATACCCTTAAAAATCTCAGAATCAGTTTGGCCTCTAAATGCTGTATGTGTAATTTACATGAGGATGACCTAGACCATTTCTTTAACTCCTGTGAGTTTTCCTTGAATGTTTGGAAATCTATACATCAGTTTATGGGAATTAGGGATAGGGAATTTCATTCTGTGTGGGACAGATTATCTGGTTACTTATCCTTCCCCACCCTATCTAAATTACATTCCATTATTGTGAGAACTGCAGCAATTTATACCTTTTGGAATTTATGGAAGATGAGGAATAGATTTATTTTTGATTCAGTTAAGCCCTCATCTTCCATAGTGCTTCAGCAGATTAGAGATCAAATTTTCTATTCATTCTCTGCTAAACCAGTATATATAGTCTCTCCTCTTGATCTTAGTATTGCAAACCACTCCTACTTGCCTCTCATTAAAAGACCCCCAAAGCCTAAAATATGGAAAATTGCATGGGTCAGACCAAAACTTGGTTTTAAAGTAAATGTGGATGCTGCTTGGTGCTGTAAGACGAATAAGTGTGGCCTTAGTATGATCATTAGAGACTGTAGAGGGAGTTGTAAGGAAGCTTATACCTCATTTACTAATGCAAAATCTCCCATAGAAGCTGAGTTAAAAGCTATTTTGTTTGCTATCCAATTTTCCACTCCTCTGTCCACTGTTTGCATGGAATCAGACTGCCTTAATGCTGTGCTATATGCTACTGCTCCATTAAGATCTCCCTGGGAATTGTTTGGTTTAGCAGATGAGATTCATTTTTCGTTGGGTGATATACACATTATGCATATATTTAGGGAAGCCAATCAGGTTGCTCATTTGCTGGCAAAAACTTGCTTGTTACAAAAATGTAATTTGGCTTTTCCTAATTTTTCTTTGCTTCCTAACCTAGTCCAGGGCTTAGTTAGGCTGGACCAAATGAATACTCCTTCTCTGCGGATTGCCTCCTAGTTCGGATGCTACTCAGTTAAAATTTTTCTTGCAGATCAAATGTTGATATCAGGCTTCATGCTAAGATGGACCCTTGCTGCCTCCAGTTTGTTTTGAAGATGGTTCTGTCCATCATGGACTGTTGCTGCCTTCGGTTGATTCGGACCTGGATGGTTTGGTTACTCTTGTTGCTCAGGGTGGATATCTTCATTTTGAATTTTTTCTACTGCCCAGCTCTCTTTTTGGTATATATCTTTTAGCTAGGATGGATAGTCATCTGCAAATAGCTAGATTAGGTTTTGACTTCTACTTCAGGCCAGTGATGGAGGTTTGCTCTTTATTTATCTGGAGAGGGTTTCGACTGCCTTGTGTTTTCTTCTTGGATTCACTAATAAGTTTCGATCCTTTCCACCATAGATAAAGAGGCCTCTCCTCCGACTTGATGCTAATATGTATCTTTCATTCTTTTGGGAGCAACAAGCGTTGCTCTGACAGCCAGTGATCATTCATGTATATCCTACTATTGCTTCGGCTTTTCTTTATTGTCTATTTTTTGGCTCGGGAGGGCCTAATAGAAAAAAAATATTTGTATAATTATGAATATATATATATATATATTTCTTATTTTAACCAATTTATTATCTATAATTAATAGTAGTTTTAAAAAATTAATTTATTTTTATAAATATATATATATTTTAAAGAATGTTAAACTTGTTTATGAATCAAATTATTGGTGGATATGTTCAATTAAACTATTTTTTAAATAAAAATTTTTGAAAAATATTTTTTCTCAAGAAAATGGGGCAAAATTGAGAATGGGTCAAAACAGGTCAATTTGGATCAAAATCCAACCTGACCCTTTTTGACCCGGGCCACTTGATCCAAATGGACTGGGTTAAAATGGGTCAGATCGGGTAATTTGAACACCCCTGGAGGCAACTGGTTTGAGCTAGATAGATGTGTGGATTGGTGAAGGCGACACAGGTGAATGAAAAAAATTAAAAGAACGGGGCAACAAAGGAAAGTATAACATATTAGGGATTTTGACCCGTTTTAATCTTATAACCTGAGGAATCATTTAGTTTGACGCGCGGAATTGTTCAATTTCCCATATACTACATCTTAGTCCTTGATGAGTCAAGAAACCGGTCGAGTCGCAACGTCGAGTCCCTCGGTGATAATCATCAAGAAAAAGCCCTGGGAGGTCCTAGAGTAAACTCTCTGATGCTTAAGTCCATAAGTGTTTTCAGTAAGTGTTCAAAAAGTCCTATATAGTAAGTACGTACTTGTCTATTTATACTTTATCAGGGAATAACGTATATCCGAATAATATGCCTTGATGTACCCCTCTCTATTAAGGAGATTTATTGTGTTGTCGCAGGCCTGAGGTGCTCTCGACCCATAATCTTCTTGGCCTAGCTGCGGGTTTGCCTATCATCAAGAGCCCACAGAAAATTTGAGGGTAGCCTCGGGGTTAAGATTTTAAAGGAGTCTCTAGTTTATCCTTCGTTACTGAGCCCCTAGGTTAACGTGTTCTCGTAGAGGGTGTCAAGGATTTCCACTTGTGTTTTTCTAGAAAAAGGGATCCCTAACCTCGAGGCGCCATCTAATTTTCTATATGACTATCATATATTATTTTTTTTCCTTTTAGAAGAATTGCAGGGGGTGCACGCGTGTGAGTTGGTTGTACTGGGAAGCGTGTGTCAGGGAACAGTTTATGAAAAGGCACACCGACTTTTCACGCCTTTTCAAATTTTCACTTCTCCCAAGTTAATCATTACTCTAGTCATTTTTTTGGGCTTCTTAACTTCCCATTTTCTCCGCGTTCTCTTCACTTGAACTGCAGGTGACTTCAAAGGTTTTCTCCATGTTCTCTTCACTTTAATAGGAAGATTTTCTCAAAGATTTTCTCCATGTTCTCCTCTTCCTCCGTTCCTCGCTTACATTTTCCCTCCTTCTACTTTAATCAGTAAGTTATCCAAAACTTCATCTTTCTTCACTTCTTTTCCTTTATCCGTTGTGCTCATGGTTGATTCTGGCGAGAAATCCGTTGAGAGGGGGGTATTCTAACGGAATTGAGTTTGAGAGATTTGAGGGGGAATCGCCTAGAAGGGGATATTCCAAGACTACAATTAGCAATCCAAGGCATTCTCCCCAGGGTCCCAACCCTAGCGATGATGAGATTGGTATTTCAAGCTACATACCACTTTTGGATTTCCCTGAGGGGGTTTTCCCCGAGTTTGGCCTCCCGGCCGAGAGAAATGGTATATTCAGAGGTCTTCGTGTTCTGGCGACATTGAATTTGGTTCCCCTATTAGAGAAAGATAGCAGGCTGCTCTATTCTAAGGCCTCCTCCACCGTTTAGCCCCTAGCCCCAGATCCCCATGTGGAAGAAGAAACGTACAGGCCCCAGCCCTAGATAAGTCTTGGACTATATCAGGGGTCTTACGATTGCTACTCCCAGGTCAGAGGATTCCCACTGACGTGGAATTAGAGTGTTTAGGGGCAGCGGAGTCTTACAAATACCCCCCTGAGGAGAGAATGATACATTTTTAAAGCAGATCTTGTTAGGGTTGTTCTTTCCTTTTCCTCCAATATTCTCGAGGGTGCTCAGCGATTTTCAAGTAAGCCCTGCTCAAGTCCATCCTAACGCTATAACCACCCTCATGTTATTTCTCTGTCAGTGTTACAACCTAGACATAGATCCCGAGTATAAGCTGTTCCGCTCTCTTTTCACTGTGGCCTTCAACGGTAACTCCTCCGAGAAGATCATTACTTTTTCTCCCCGCCAAAGAAGACGCAAGGGTTTTACCCTCCCTGGGAACGTGAGAAAGTGGAAGGATGCCAAGAGGGCTCTCACATTTAACTGCCTTAGATTTAGGTTCCTTAATGGAATTCTAACGTTAAAGTCAAATCTCAACTCCTTAACAAGTTTGTTTGCCAACCTCGCCTCGAGAGTGCTCGAGATTGTTTGCTATCCTCACCCATTTCCTATGCCTCTTATACCCATTCCAATAACTTAGTCAGGGGTCAAGCCTGACCCCCCAAGGTTTACAAAAAGTTTATCTACAAGCCTGTTAAGAAAATAAAATTGCTGAGACGGCCCCACTTGGCTCCTTATGATGAGCCTCCAGTAGGTCCAAAGAGAAGGAAACTAGATAAAGGGTATAAGCCATAGCCTTCTTAGGACTTAGTAATCCGAGAGCCCCCTCTCGAGGATTCCCTTTTATGTCATAATTTTGAAGGTGTCATTCATGTATTTTGTGCTTTATTTTGTTGCTTACTACCATACAGATACATATATTTTTTTGTTGTATCTTGTCTAGTATCTTCTTTCTCTCTTCAGTGGGATGGAGTCTAGCGAGTGATATGACCAAGAAAGGAGCAAACACCATCTCCTCAAAGGAGAAGGTTACCCTCGCTATCCCCCTTCAGATAGTTGCTCCTGTAGACACCTCGTTGAAGCGGAATCCCGAGGACAATCATTTTGTTAGGGAGGTTCGTAAAAAAATTTCTCACGAGAGGTCTGCTCCTGATGCCTCTAATAAGGAGCTCGATGCCACCGACCATGGTTTGGCGTCTTCCTCGAGCCTCTCAACCTTAGGGACCAGTGCACTTGGTCCTTTTGTGAAAAACTCCGAGGTCAGTAATTTTATCAAAATAAATTTAAGAAAAATTATGCGTGTTGTTTGTCTACTAATCCATACCGCCTATTTTCGGGTTATCAAGGAGTTGGATGGTGTGAGGTCTACCATTAAAGCTACCCTAACCTCTTCTCTGCCCTTTTCCATGTCCTCCTTCATTCGGAACTTAGGTTCTGAATTATCCACCACCTATGAAGAGAAGAATAAGGAGATAGCCTCGGTACTGCTGGAGCTTGAGGCTTCCCAACAAAAAGTTGATAAACCCCAGAGTGCCTAACATTTGAAAAGAATTCGGCACCGAGGATGCCAAACTAGCTCAAGACTCGAAGGATCAACTGGCCATGTTGGAGACATTCATAGATAAAGTCCTTTAGAGTTTGCGGACCTTCTAAGTGTTGCCCAGGGCGTTGAAGTGATCCTTCTAGCTTAGTGGATGAAGTGATCCTTCCCAATATGGGATCGTCCCTATCCGAGGACAATGTGAAAGCATCGAAGGAAGAGGCCAAGTCCAAGGGCTTGAGACAATAAATCAAAAGTGGGAGAGTGCCATGAACGAGGGTCGAATGAGCTTATCCATGATAGGTATTCTGAGGGGTTCAGGAAGTACATCACCCTAGATGATATTCGGGCCTTGCCTGATCCGGATAAAGAAGATAAGGACACAAAGGCAGAGGCCGTATCGGCTCAGGAGGACCAAGTGAGGGATATTGTAGTAGGGACTGATGTATGATTCTGCCCCTTTAGGAACATTTTATTTCCCTTATTGATGTGTTTTTTCCAAAATTTTCATTCTCGTAGTTCAACGCATTGCAATGGAAACTTCAATCCACCCGTAAATATTTCCTTAAGGTCAAAGCCGAGCTTGAAACCGCTAGGAGGGACTTAGCCCATGTTGTGACAACCTTGGAGAAAAGCTTCGAAGAACTAGAGCCATGGCGTGATAAGACCCTCCCCCTCCCCTTTATATGTGGCCTTCAAGATAACACCTCCAACATAAATTCAGCTGCATGATCCTTCCAAAAAGAGCTTGATCTTGCTAAGGCAGACTTGAAAACATGGGAAAGCGGAAAACACCCAGTTTTGTTTGCGCGCTTGAAGGACCATGACCATAAAAAATTCAAGGGTGCCATCCCTCTCAAGGTTGTCAACAATACTGACCCCCCAGAGGCTAACTGTGAAGATGACGTTCACCACGTAATCCAAAAATTTGGTTCCCTTAAAAGACGTCTTTCGGATGCTGGAAGAATGCATACAGTCGAGAGTCACCTCATAGCCACTCAGGGTCAGGTTTATGGGCTTATGGCTCAGTTGGTGACATTGCACAGCGCTACGAGGTTACACAGAATGAGATCTCAAGGCTAAATGAGGCGCTCTCCAGGTCCGGTGCTTCTATCGGTAATGAACCTTCAGTAGTGGAATCTCTTTTAGGTAAAAATTCAAGGTAGCTCTCAGAGAACTAGGTAGTGCAGAGTCAAGTTGGAGAAGAAAGCTTGTCTATACTATTAGAGCCTTTATGCTCATAGCTTATTTCATGGTGTAGCTAATCCCAAAATTATCTCAGATAGGTTTTTACCCAAAATTTTTACGTGCCACTGGTATCAAGGCAGAAGAAATAACGAGGATACAAGAGGAAGCAGTAAGAGTAGAAAAGGAATTAAAGAAACTATTCTAACTACGTTCTCTTTTTCTTTTGTGTATACTTTTTTCCTAAATGAAAAGTAAAAAACACAACGATTTTACCCAGGTTTGGTGTTTCCCACCTACATTATGCAACAAATTTTACACTAGATCATCGATCAACATCTACAATCAACAAGGGTATCGAAGATATTAATTTCACACTCCCTCCCTTTCTTTGAACTTAATAGCTTTGGCTCTGGTCTTCAGCCTTAGCTGGAATACAATTTATGAGCTCATGGCTCTATTCTACAACATTAGCTGAATACAATTTAGGAGCTCGTGGATCTATTCTACAACCTTAGCTGAAATACATTTTAGGAGCTCGTGGATTTATTCTATAGCCTTAGCTGGAATGCTTTGCAGGAGCGTTTAAGCTCAAGTCTTCAATCATAGCTGGAATTATTTGCAGGAGCGTTTGAGCTCGAGCCTTTAGTCATAGCTAGAATTCTTCGCAGAAGCTTTTGAGCTCGAGCCTTCAGTCTTAACTGGAATTCTTTACAAGAGCATTTGAGCTTGATCTTAGTGCTTAGCACAGGATTTATCGGTGCTATTTGCCTTCATCATATATGGTGATATCTCCGGAGATTGGCGATGTTCCATCTCCTTGGGATCTGAGTTCCCCACCATGGTCTCGAGGGTGTAGCTTCCTCTGGGATATGCCTATATCACTCGATACGGTCCTTACCAGTTAGCCGCTAGCTTCTCCTCTGGCTCCTACCTACTTTTCTCATTCTTTCTCATAACTAGATCGTCGGGTGCAAACTGCACTTTCTTAACCCTTCGATTGTAGTAACGTTTCACATTTTTTTCACTTTAGCCTCATGTATCGAGGCCAAATCTCTCGCTCCATCGACTATATCAAGGTCCAGACACCGAGTTTCACTATTAACATCTTCCCCGACCATAGGCATCATCCTTGGGCTTAGTAGCCCTATTTCAACTGAGATCACCGCCTTGAAACCATAGACTAGGCTATAAGATGTTTCCCTCGTGGCCGAAGATTCTGTGGTTCTCTATGCCCATAAGATGCTAGGAAATTCCTATATCTGATTTCCAGCTACCCCCTCGAGCCTAGCTCTAATTCCGTTAACAAGGGTGCAATTGGTAACTTTTACTTGGCCATTTTCCAGTGGATGATAAACAGCCGTCACCTTTTGCTGGATCTTATAAACTTCGCAACACCTCTTAAAAGGATCATTGGAGAACTGCTTCCCGTTGTCTATTATGATCGTCTTTGGGATCCCGAACCTGCACATAATGTTTTTCCAGCAAAAGAAAATAGTTTTCTTACCTACAATTTTGGTAAATGGTTCTGTTTCCACCCATTTTGTGAAATAATCCACCGCCACGATCAAACATTTGAAATTTCCCAGGGCTTCAGGAAATGGCCCAACTAGGTCGATACCCCAATTATCAAATGGCCATGAATCATGAATACTCATTATCTCCTCCTGGGGAATGTGTTTCAATGGTGCATGTTTTTAGCATTGGTGGAAAGTCTGTATATACTGGTTTGCATCTTCGAACATCATGGGCTAATAATACTCGACTCGGATAAGCTTCCTCGATACTAACCTAACTCCTTGATGAATCCCACATATACCCTTGTGGGCCTTCCTTATCAAATTCGAGGGGGATCACACATCTGAGCAGCGGTTGTAGATGCCCTCTTTCATACATAATTCCCTCTTGCATCACATATTTTGGCTCTTTCAGCCTGACTTTTCTGGCTTCAACAGAATCTTCCGGAAGTGATCCGTCTGAAAGATACTTAACAATGGGCATCATCCAGCAAATGTTTTCCTTCACGGTCATTACCCTGTACTCCTGAAAACTTCGATTATTAAGGGTCTCCATGAGCAACTGCCCATAAGACTCCACTCCTAAATTCGATGAAGCTAACTTGCTCAAAATATCAGCTTTATAGTTGTGTTCTCTTAGTACCTGCTCCAAGGTATAACTTTTAAACTTCCTGAGTATAGGCTCACAAACTCTAGATACTTTTGCAAGTTGTTCTCCCTGGCCTCATGTTCCCCCTTTACCTGCTGCATCACTATCTGTAAGTCATTATAGATCTCCAAATCCTCCACATTCAGTTCCGCAGCTAACCGCAAACCACTGATCAGAGTTTCATATTCAGCCTCATTATTTGTTGCCTTAAAGGAAAAGTGCAGCGCATATAGGTAGTCTTTTCCATTAGGTATAGTGAGTAAGACTCCTACTCCGCTTCCTCCTGAATATGAGAAACTATCAACTTATAGCCTCCATACTTCTTTCCTTCGAGATTCCTTCTCATTCTCCATCTTAATAGGCTAGATAGTCTTTGTGGTTTCGACTATAAAGTCCGCCAAGGCTTGATCTTTAATCATTGCCCCTAGGCTGAAATTGTATGTCATGTTCTCCCAATTCTACTGCCCACTTCCTCCTCCTCCTCGAAGCTTCAGGTTTCAAGAGGTCTTTCCTGAGGGGATAATTAGTGAGTAAGATGACCGTGTGCCCTTGAAAATAAGGTCGGAGTCTTTGAGCGGCATGTACCAGAGCTAGTATGAGTTTCTCGAGGGCGGTATATCTTGTCTCTGGTCCCTGTAGGTCTCGACTTACAAAGTATATAGGGTGCTACACTTTACTTTTTTCTTTCAAGTGTACTGCACTAATGGCCAGGGGCGAAGCAGAAATGTACAGAAACATGACCTCCTCTTTCTCGGGTTTCATGATTGTTGGTAACCATCGAAGATGATCCTTGAGTCATTGAAAATATTTTTCACACCTATCCTCCAATTCAAACTTCTTTGCTTTTTGGAGCACGTCGAAGAAAGGAAAGTGTTTCTCAGCACCCTTTGACAAAAATCTGCTCGAAGCCGCCAGGCATCCAGTATTCTTTTGTACGTCCATTATGTTCTGGGGGCTCTTCATCCTAATCTGGGCCTCAACCTTCTCCGATTGAACCTCGATTCCCCTCTCAGATACAATAAACCCCAGGAATTCTCCCACCCCCACTCCTATGACACATTTAGCAGGGTTCATCTTTAGATTTGCATTCTTAAGTCTCTTAAAAATCTCTTTCAGATCCATCAAGAATTCCTTATAACTCATGCTCTTTACCACCATATTGTCCATATATATCTCCACATTCCTACCAATCTGCTTTTTGAACAACTTATCCAATATCCTCTGGTACGTTGCCCCTGCATTTTTCAAGCCAAGAGGCATCTTCTTGTAACAGTACGTGCCCACATATATGATAAACAAAGTCATTTCTTTGTCCTCATCAGCTATCAAAATATGGTGATAACCCTTGTGGGCATCGAAGAAAGCCAATACTTGATAACCTGTAATCGCCACCACCAACTTATCGATGGGGGGTAAGGGGTAACTATCTCTTAGGCAGCATTTGTTCAAATCCATAAAATCTATACACATCCACCAAGTACCATCATGCTTTGGGACCATAACTGGGTTAGCTATCCATTTCGAGTAGAATATTTTCTCAATTACATCAGCCTTCAACAATTTGTCTACCTCGAACTTGATGGCTTCTACTCTCCTTTTTTGCTTGATGGGACTGAGTTTTGAATTAATTTTTAACCTATCGACTGCTAATTCCTGGGCAACCCCTATAAGATTTGAGGTATCCCATGAAAACACATCTTTGTATTCATTCATTAACTTGTTTAGCTTTTCATTTACATCCCCAGGGGTAAGTTTCCCCACAACCACTATCCTCTTATCCAAGATTGACATTTGTTCAGTTTCTGAAAGGCTAACTCCCCCATAACCGAAGTAACATCTCTCACCTTCCTGGATTTTCTTACCTCTGTGAGGTTACAACTCTTAGCCACGGCCTGATCCCCTAAAATGGAAGCTATCTTTCTACTCATTGGAAATTTCATCAATAGATATTACGGGGATGGCACTGCTCAAGCCTAGCACATCCAATGCCTTCCCAAAATTACATTATACGAAGAATAAGTATCAACCATTGCGAAGGTGCACTGGATCATTACCCCTTATCCTATTCAGATATCCATACTGGCAAGGTGACTTCTCCTATAGAATATATCAGGTTTCCCATAAATCCTAAGAGGGGGGTAGCTGACTTCTTCAAATTATTCCTTCCAATATCTAACCGATTGAAACATTCAGCGAATATTATCTCGACCCCCACTTCCATCATCAATAAAGACCATTTTCACTAAGTTCATTCCAATTACCATTGTTGCCACCATCGGATCTGCATGCAGGGTTTAGTTTGAGTCCAACCAAAATCTCTAATGATTCGGCTCTTCTACGGGATTCATTCGATAATCAGCCTTCATGACTGAGTTTGAAGACCTCTCTCCTGTTATTCCACTTATCTTGTTGATCACTCTTCAAATAGGCGGATTTTCCCCATTCCTGTTATCCTGGTTTCCAACGGGTTGCTCTCGCGGACTCTCATCCCTTCTCGCCTGATCGTTGCATTGACACTCCTGTTCTTGATGTCTTTTATCTTCTCTACCCCCATCATTATGAGGATATGTCCTGTATGGTGGACTGTCTCCTCGGGGTCGAGGAGGTTCTCCTTGAATTCCTCGTCTAGGTTTGGGGCCCTGAAGTTGCCCTCTCTTTCACTCCTTTCTGTCTCCCTTTCAAAATGGATACAATCATTCATATCATAGCCATAATCCTTGTGAAAGTCACAGAATAAGTTTGTAACCCTTTGTCCTACTACTGTAGTAGGCGCGTTTGACAAGGGTTGCAGTTATCTGAATACCCCTCTATAAATACTTAGGATCTATGCTGGAGGCCTACTAGTAGGATTATACCTCTCGAAGTTAGGCCTGGATGCCTCCACTATCTTCTTCCCTCGATGATCATTACTTCTTCCTGGCCTATCGATCATACTCTCTTTCTTTCTCCTGGTGGTTTCTTCCACTTTCAAGTGCTGTTTGACTATCTCCTGAAGCTTCTGTAGGGTTCGAGGAAAATTTTTAATTAATTTCTTGTATAGCTCTATGTCTCTCATCCCGAGAAAGTATACCTGGATCACTTCATTTTCAGTGGTCATCACCACCCCTATGCTTTCATCTACATAGCGATGGTATAAGGCTTCTGTTGACTCTGTAGGGTTTTGTACCGTCTGGTATAACTCCAGCAGGGTTTTGGTAAACTTCTTCTTTTGGGCATATTGACTCAACAATGCCACGCTAAAATCTATGTAGGAATGCAAAGACCCCTTTCGCAACTTGTTGTACCACTCTTAAGCCTTTCCTCGGAGATAACTCCCCACCAGTTTGCAAGTTAGCTTGTTGTAAAATTTTTTTGAGTTCATGAGACTAAGGAATGTCAGGATGAACTCCCTGGGATCAGACTCTCCACTATACTTTGGGAGCCTCTCCAAGGATTTGGTATCTGTGGGTCATCGCTCTGAGGTTATCAGCGATGAAAAGGGGGATCCTGCCACCTGACCAAGTGGCCCAATCAGCCTATCTAACTCTCTTTTGAGGGCATCTCCCAATATCTCCTCTTTGCACTACAGGGATCCATAATCCCCTATGGGGGTCGCCATAAGCCATATGATATGAGGGGGTTGAATTAACTGCCCAGGATTTACCCAGGCTGTTATGATCCCTGAACTTTCATTATATAACCCATAAGGGTCGTACAAGCCATAACCTGCTGACTAGTTCGACATCCCTACGCTTTCATATCCCTGAGACCTATACCCCATCTCAGCTTTGGGATATCTTCCCATCAAGGTTTCTAGAACTGCAGGGGGGCCAAAATGTGCTAACCCCAGGGGTTCAGGGAATGGAAGCTGATATGCTCTGGGATGTCCTCCCATCAAGGTTGTTGGAACAGCAGGGAGTTCATGACGTGCCAACCCCAGGGGTACAGGGAATGAGGGTTGAGGTCGTGCCTGGTACCCCTTTCGAGGATATCCAAGTAGGGAAACGCTATCATGGGTTGAGCGGCATTATATGTTGGAGCTTCCATGACCATCGAAGGGATGATCGGGGTTTCCATGCCTCGAGAGGGGCCTATTAGGGCCGAGGCAGGCGTGACCTGATATCCCGCCTCCACTAACATCTAAACTACCCTGGCTAAGTAAGATTGCGAGATATTCACACTTCTTTCTCGATTCACTCGTAAGACTCGTTCGTAAGCTTCCATTTGTGACTCACCGGAAACCTCCATGAAACAACCATCTCTTTCATTGAATTCCCCGATGTATACATCTGGCATAGGATTTGCAATCCCTGTTGGCCTGCATTACTCACAGAGAGGGCCTAGCTACATCTCGAGGGCCCTTGGGTATCACTGGAATCTGTCCAGTGGAGCCTTGCCCTCCTCCTAGCTCCCCAACTGAGACTTGTACCGCTTCTCTCTCCACTTCTTAGGATACTGGAGGGTTAACCATTCTCCTTCTTCTTCCTTAATAAGGAGATTGTAATTCTCCGGTAGCACCAGTTCCTTTCAACTTTAACCTCTCACTCCTCCAAGTATTCGTGGAGGTGGACATAAACCAAGGAACTCAAATGTGACTAAATTGGTCCCACTGGGAGTGCCAATTAATGTTTCTGGAAATCGGTCGAGTTGCAACATCAAGTCTCTCTGTGATAATCTGCAAGCAAAAAGCCCCGGGAGGTCCCAGGGGTAAATTCTATGATGCTTAAGTCAGTAAGTATTTTTTGTACGTGCTCAAAAAATCCTCTATAGTAAGTACGTAGCTGTCTATTTATACTATATCAGGGAATAACGTATATCCGGATTATACTCCTTGATGTACACATCTCTATTAAAGAGATTTATTGTGCTGAAGCGGATCTGAGGTGCTCCCGGCCCAAGGTACTCTCGCCCCAAGGTCTTCTTAGCCTAGCTGTGGGTTTACCTATCATCGGTCCTTTGTATCACTATAGATTATGGTGAGATGATCTCATAGGAGACTTTCTCTTACTTATATATCAATAAGTTTTAATGATTAAGATTAAATTACCAAAAGAAATTAATGGTTCACATTACACCAAGTTGGGTTTTATTCAAGTATGGAGCACCGGTACCAATGCTCAAAAGGCTCATACCACTGCCTATGTATATTAAAAGTAGCTTCTTAGCGGGGATGGAGCAAGTGAGGTGCAGGTCGTGCGACCGCACCGGGCCCAAAAATTTTTAGGGGCCATGTTTTTTTTTAAAAAAAACTCTTTATATGTATTGATTTTATATTTAATTGTCCTTTAATTTATGTTTGAGCCAGCTTAATACTAATTTCTTTGGGTGACCTTTTCATTTTTTATTTCATAATTCATAAGGCCCGATTATGTTTTACAGCCCTTTGTACAAGGGGCCAAAATAAACTTTTCACCAGGGGCCTCAAACTACATTGGACTGGCCCTGCTACTTAAAATTGCTTTAAATGGTTTTTTTAAAAAATTCTCTTTTTGAACCCGAGAGCAAACCCCTAAAAATTTTCTTTTCAGTTACCGGAGCCCAAATGGCTCATATTGATGCCTATGTATATGGAAAGCTTAGGGCTGCTTTAAATGGGGTACATTTATTATTTTTTGGATTCGAGAACTAATCTTGGGAAAGAAAATCTAAGTGTGGAGCACCAGCATACATACCAATGCCGAAGTAATTGATACCTGTGCTAAGTCCAATATTTCAAAATTTTAAACAATCCCTCCAAAATTTTGAATGAAATCTCATAAAATTCATTTTCCCACAACAACGTAGCACCGGTATGAATAAAAAATAATGCCGGTGCTAGTATTATTTGATCTCTAATTTAACTATTAAATTTTTACTCTATAGAAGAAATTTTGGGGTGGCGAATCAAAATATTGGAGGTACCACAATGCAACTAAATATGAGACGATTGTGTGTTAAAAATTTGGGCTACAATGGGTGAGCGGAAGTGCCTCTAACATATTTATGGAAAATTATGCCATGGCCCAAAAAATATATAATACACAATTTTTGTTATTCTTTCATATATATATATACATATACATATATATATATATATGTGGTGAAATGTTGGAAAATGCTAGTACATGTTCTAGAGTAACTTAGAGTTGATTACTTAGAAGTAAGAAAGAGAAATCGGAAAGGATTATGAATATATTCTTGTGTCCGATTGTTGATAAAATATTCCGTTAAGGATATGGAAAATACAATTTGGTGTATAGGGTAACATCATGTTCTCATGTTCGAGCAGATTTCATTTTGGAGTTATGAGTAAAGTTTTTACTTTTTGCACTTAGGACCCTCCAAGAAAGTTGGAGTTTTCAAATCAAGAAATTGGTGACACCTAAATGCAATTCAATAATATACGATTGCAAATTTGCAATTTGGGCATGTATGGGTGAACAGAAGGGTCTCGAAAGTCAACAGTGATTACATCGACATAGTCTTGAAAAATTACACCGTGGCCTAAAATTGTGTCACCCCATTATCCTTTGCTCCAAATTACATGATTTTGTTACTCTTTCCAAAATATATGAACATGATATAAATTATTTTTTTGGTTAAATGATGGAAAGCGCTAATACATGTTCTAGATTAACTTTTTTCAAAACTTTTTCCCCATTCTCAAAAATTTTTCTTAATTATTCTAGCTTGTAAATGTTGGAAAATTTCCTATGCATAGAGCACCAGTATGATTACCAGTGACATTCGTCAACATACTGCTGCCTATACAATTATAAGACAAATGTGTGGGGCTGCTTTAAAGCATTTTATTTTTTAAAAAATTAAATGTTCTCCTAGCACCGCTATATTATAACCTATGCCGGTGCTAGCTATTTTCCGACCACAATTTTACCCACCAAAATTGTTATTCTGGTCATGGACACCGATATTAGCACCGGTATATGTCATTCAGCCAAATCCGGTGCTGAAAAATATTAAATTTCAGATATTTTTTTCTCCAAAAGCACTGGTATCTAACACCAGTATTCATTGAACCGGTGCTGGATTTATTCATATGCACCAATATTTTGATATATTTTCTAGATTACCGGTGCCTATGAAATTCCTAGCACCAGTATTTCTCTCTCAATACCAACATACTGGTGCATATGTACTTGTTTTTCAGTAGCGACGTTACATGCACGTGACGTATTTAATAGTTGACTTTATAAAAATTGTCAAAATGTAAAGAAAAGTCGACAAACCGTCTATGATGCATTTATCCCGTACTTTTTGATGCATATCAATAATTTATAAATATATATTTAAGGTATGAATAAAAGAATTTAATGACTCATAATGATTATCGCTTCTATAAAATTGTGTTCATACTGAAGATTAATCGTGAGTAATATCACTTTTTTAGCTCTAAATCTTTCTTATAAAACCATATCTAACTAGAATACTTTTCTTAGCTCTAAACCTTTTTTAGCTCTAAACCGCGTGCCATAAAATTCGATATGAATCTTCTTGCGTAAACTCTAAATTGTGGAATTTTGAATCTTTGACTAAATGAGGGATTTTGCAAACTCTAGTATAACGAACTGATCAAGTAACTAGCCCTAAGGATTACTCTCAATTCAAAATTTGCTCACTTACTAGCTGCATGATTAGCAATAAATCGAAAGGGTTCTTTGTTCACTAACTAACCCGCAAGATTAGTTCACAAAGGATAATGATACTTAATTAACCCACATGATTAACAAAGAATGAAAATTACTCGCAACAAAGAGTATGAAATTAAAAAAATATAAATATATTATTGATAAAAAAGGTATAAAATTAGTGAATGGCCTCCCCTATTTATAGGGTATAATTATTACAAATAGAAACTGGAATGAATTATGGTATTTTGAAGAAGGTAAAACCATATCTAACTAGAATACCTAAAATAAATGACTATATTCTTCAAGATAAATCTTGAATGAATATTGTCTTATCTAATCTTATTAAATCTAATTCTAATCAAATCATAACTGAATATTCTAAACCCTAAAATAAAATACAACCAAAACTCTTCTAACACCAACATGACTGAGTTAATGGGTCTTATTTTAAAGTGCAATAAATTATAAATGATCACACTAGCTCATTAAAAAAATAATTCAGTGCAAAAAAAAGTAGAGTGGGTCTCCTGACAGGCGGCATGTCCATAAGCTTATGGACATGCCACTTATGTCTTACCTTTTATACTTCATTTGTTAAATTACATGCAAAATTTAGAATTTAGATTTTTTTTACATCATATATTTTTATGTTTTCACCTTCAAATACATATTATTACTTGTTTTAACTTATAAAATACAATATTTAAATTTTATAAAAAATTACAATATTTGAGGTAACAGCTCCTGTGGACTGTCCATAATCTTATGAAAATGCCACCTTTCCTGAGACTTACTCAAAAGAGTATAGTGGTATCATACTAAAACTCTAATTTAATAATAAATTTAAAACCCTAATTCGTATCAAGATTTTTTAGTGAGGCGTCTTAATTTGTTGCACGTGACGAATTTGTTAGTTAAATCTTTATCAAGAATGATTGAGAATATAGTAAGGTAGTAATCCAGTAATGAAGTTTTACTATTTTCTTACAATATTATTCTACTTAACTATTATTCAACCGATCACGTGCTAATCTCATGCTAATTTAATTAATTTTTTATGTACAGGTTATGAGACTTTAAAATGTCATTTTCAGTATTATAGGGAAATGCTTTTCATTATATTCTGAATATTAGCCATTTTGGTTGTGAAAGTCTGTTTCACCTAAAGTCTCTACTTTTACGCCAAGTTGTTTAACGTTTGGTGTTGAAACACGAAATAAAAACACAGTGCACACACAACTTGTTTACGCAGTTCGGTGCAATTACACCTACGTCTGCGGGGCCTTGCCCAGATCAGAAACCATTCACTAGAAAGCAGTCTTTAGTACAAGAAGCTTAACTTAAATACTAATCCATTGCTAACCTACAGAGTGAATGTTGTGAGATCCCCTCACTGCCGATCCTACGTCGTTGAACCCTCACGATCAACACGTCTCCCTGGATCTCCTCCTCCCGAGGAATTAAGGCTTCCTTGTTTCTGATCTTTATGAACTTGGTCGGATGAATAAACACTCCTCCAAACACCACAGGCAGATCGCTCCAAACTTCTCACGTAGAGATGAATTCTTGGTCGCTTAATTGATTGCGTTGTATCTTCTTTTATTTATATCCATCGCAATCCTGCCTTCTGTCAACCTCTTTCCTTTTCTAACTCTACCATAAATAGACTTCTAAACTAAGGAAAGATCTAATTCTAATCTGGTATTTAAATGGACAATCCTTCATCAATAGGACTTGTACCATAAATAAACTACTTAATCAATTCCTAACTATTACAGGAATATTCGTTTACCAGAATTAGATTGCCACGAAATAAGATAATAATCTTCACAATATTCTGATTTGATCGCATAAATATACTCCATAATATGCTCCATAAATCGTGGACAAAAGCGTGCGTTCGGAAAACCTGGATAGCGGTGTTAAAACACCAGATCACCAGAATTCGCAATATGCCATAAATAAATCCAACTCCCGAGAACTCTACAGGTTGGAAAGCCTAAAAGCACTATTTTGAACTTGTGAGATTTTAAAATGTGCAAAACTCTATATAAGTGGAAGGGAAAATAATAAACTATTTAGTGAATACTTATGTCCAAAAAATTTTTTATAACGAGGATTTAGGTTATATTTGAAGATGTTTCTAGTTCAACTGATTCTGCATGCGGTTCTTTGAAATAAAGAGTTGGAGGAAAAGGAATATTTCAGTCTCTACATCAGTAGAGAGAAAAAGTAATTTGAAGAATTTAAATTTTAACGCACTATCATATCAACATACTTCCTCCTTCTCTCTGATGTGTTTTACTTCCTTTTTTTTCAATATCTATAGATGATTTTATGATTTTAATATCTTAAATTACGTATAAAAGTAATTATATAGAAAAATATTCTAAATATATATGTTACGATAAATGTAGCAATGTCTCACACAATAATTTTTACATTTATACATCTATAAATTTTAACAATTCAAATTACATCAACTTTATTGATGAATATCGAAACAAAACAGATATTGAGAGACAAAAATGTACATAATTTAATGTTGTTGTCTATAATTAGAAATTTAGATGAAAGAGACCAAGCACCCTCTCTTCTCCAACCACCACTGTCGCCACCAAGAAACCAAGCACCGCTCACTTTGCGGACAAGCGCTGCCGCTTTCTCCACCCGCCGACGCGTCTGATCACTACTGCCCACATGCGCCGCCCATCATGCGCCAAGCTGTCGGCCGATGGATCCGAACAACAATGTTGAGATTGAAAATCTCGACGCCATTCCTGGAGTTCCTCCCGTCAATGTCATTGTTCCAATGCAACCCGTGGTCGATTTGCCACTGCTCGACGATGCTTCCGCCCTCTGTCATGAACTTCTCTAGCTGCTGCTCGATGCCGATGGTTCAGCCGCTTCCGATCTTCAGCGTCCAGCCGAAGATTCAGCCACCACTCTGCTTGTCATACATCCTTACTTTGTTTATCCATCTAATAACACGGGTTTGATTATCTCTTCTGTAATCTTGAAGGGTGATGATTATAATTATTGGAGTACTGATATTCATAATGCATTTAATTCCAAGTGGAAGCTTGGTTTTCTTGATGGTTCTACCACTAAGCCGTTAACTGGTGAACCTTTTGTCCGACGAGATTGACGCCCTTGAATGGAATGATACATAACCTCTTGCTCTACCTCCACCTGGCAAGAACGAGATTTGATGCAATTAGGTGGATTGGACCAAGTTTAAGTCCGATGGTTCTATCAAGTACTATAAGGCTGGTTTGGTTGTTTTCAGCAATCGCCAGATTGAGGATATTGACTTCATAAAGACGATTGCCCCTGTTGCCAAGAGGAGTTCGATTCGTCTTTTCTTGGTTGTTGCTGCTATTCACGGATGAGATCTTCATCAGATGGATGTTCTCAATGCATTTCTATATAGTGATCTTGAGGAAGAGGTGTACATACGTCCGCCTTCTGGTTATACACTTCTGGTTCCCTGTTTGGTATGCAAGCTTCGCAAATATACTTTATGGTATTTGCCAAGCTCGGCAAAATTGATTTTCTAAACTTGCTGCTGCTCTTCACCTCTTTGTATTTTTTTAGAGTAAGGCGGATTATTCATTGTTTTTTTGCTTGCGAGATGGTGTGTTTCTTCATGTCCAGGTTAATGTTGATGATCTCATTATTGGTGTGGTTCGTCTCCGAAAATGATGACTAAATTCAAGAAGTATCTGTGCTTCTGTTTTCATATGAAGGATCTTATTGCCTTGAAGTATTTCTTAGGCATTGAAATAGCTCGTAGACTTGATGGTATGTTTTTGAGTCAATGGAAATATATTTTTGGATATTTTGTCAGATACTGGGTTATTGGCGGCCAAACCCACAGCTTTTTCTATGGAAAAACAGCATAATTTGGCGCGAGTTGATGGTCCTATTTTTGATGATCCAACACAGTATCATCGTCTAGTTGAAAAACTCATTTATCTTATAGTCACTCGTTCGGAGCTTAGTTATTCAGATCACACCCTGACACAATTTATGGAGAATCCGCATCTGGCACATTAGTAGGCTGCAATACGGGTTTTGCACTACCTTAAGAGTCATCCTGGTTAGGGTTTGTTTCTCTTGGTTAAGAGTTCACTTCAACTTACAACATTTTGTGATTCTAATTGGGAAGCTTGTCCAATCACTTGGATATCTTTGACTGGTTTTGTTGTGATAGTTTGTGAATCTCTAATTTCTTGGAAGGCGAAGAAACAACAGACTATTTCTCGTTCTTTGGTTGAAGCTGAGTACCAAGCTATGGCAGTTTCTTATTGTGAGTTGTTGGGGCTTAAAATTTGTTTTTTTCAAACATTGGGAGTTGGTCACTCATGTCCTATGCTTTTGTACTATAACAGCCAAGAAGCCCTTCATATTGTAGTCAATCATGTGTTTCATGAGAGAACCTCGCACATAGAGATTGACTGTCATTTTGTTCGTGATCTAATCCGGTCTAGTGAAGTTGTTACCCATCATATTCGTACTTCCAGTCAGCCATCAGATTTGTCTACTAAATCACTTGGACGACAGCCATTTCAAAGTCTACTTGGCAAGTTGGGTATTCATGATCTTCATGCTCCAACTTAAGGAGAAGTGTAGGAGATATTTTGTGAATATCTTCTGCAATATTTTGTCTTATCTTCTGTGTATACCTTGTACCCTATATATAATAATTTTCAATTTGTGATTCATGTATATGCTTCCTATATATTGTGCCTTTATACCATCAATAAAATCACACGTTCATATTTTACATATTCCCTAAAATTTTTAACTATCCTTCTTAATTACAAGAATATATAACTAACCAGTGAATGACCAATTACCTCATCCTCCTTAATTACAAAACCAAATTCCAATTCATTTCTTTTGTTGTCTGAATCCCATTTTGAAAACTAAAACCTTGAATTTAAACAAAAGCAAGGGGTTGTTGTATTGCTTAAAGCTTATCTATTTTTCATTCATCTTTGGTATTGTTGCACCTCATCATAAGTCTTCAAACACACACTTCTTTCATTCAATTTCAAATTCAATTTTGGTTTTAATCCATAGTTAATCATCATATATGTACACTACCTCTTATCCATTTCTGAAATTTCTAACTTTATCTTTAAATTATCACATTAATATATGTTCCGTGTACGTAAATTATTTGCATTCATACTGAAACCATCTATGACATTATGAATATTGTCAAAAGGAAAGGAAAAGTTGACTGAAACTGTGTAAGATGTGTAATATTGTGCATATGAAGACTTTATAAAATATTAGCAAAACAATTTAGTGACTCGTAACGACTTATATAAAACTGTGTTCATACTGAATATCAACTGTGAGTAATATTATTTTTGAAGTTTTAAATATTTTTCGTAATACTTATTCCGCATAACTGAGATTTTTCGGTGAGGTGGTCTTAATTTATTGCACACTACGAGCACGTAACAACTTTGCTAGTTGAATTTTTATTAAGAATCATTGAGATGTGTAAGGTAATAATTTAGTAATGTAATTTTCATAGTTTCTTGACAATCAACTTAATTGTTATTAAAAAGATCACGTGCCAATCTCATGCATATTTTGAGGCTTTAAAATGTCAATTTTAATATTATTATAAAAGAAAATAATAAATTATTTACTGAATACTTATAAATATTTAATATTTTATCTACAAATTTCAACTCTCTAAACAAAATGACATCATATATCGTCCCAAATTCAAACCCATAGTTTTAAAATCACCATAGCTTCAAATTCAAACCATGTCTTTTAGCCTTGTTTGATCATCTATCCTATCTCCATTTTGCCTATGATGTAACCATTTAAACCTTAATTAGGTTGGGGAGGTCTCCTTGCACGTGCTTATCTTTAATTTATGGACAATCTAGTATATTTTTCACTTATATACTGCATTTGTTAAAATATATACTAAATTTAAAATTTTAATAATGTATTTTTTATATTATATTATATTTATATATTCACATTCAAATACACAATAATACTTGTTTTAACAATAAAATACAGTATGAAACAACACAATATGATCAATCAAATGATTGTCAAGAAAATATATAAGGTTAAAGATATGCCACATTTTTCGATACTTCCTCAACTAGGCTTTCATCATTGTAACCTAAAAAAATATTATGAATAAAATAAATTGTGTCATCCCAGGAAACACTCACCTCACATTAATTAACACTATCAAACAACACTCACCTCTTTCATTTTACTCTAAATTATATACTATTTAAAATTTCCATAATCGTTATCTTTCATTTGATTCTAAATTACATATTTAAAATTTCCATAATCTCTATCTTTCATTTCATCTTTATCTTTGATTAAATCCCATTTTCATCATCATATAAATACACCTACTTCCCCATTCATTTCTAAACTATCCCAAATTTCTCACTCTCTCTTCATCATCTCCACCTTCTTCATTAGTTATATCGAGTTGAGTCGAGTTTAAACCGATGAACACTCCTTCCAATTCTAGTACCCCAACTACCACCCCCGAACTCGAAATTGAAAGTCCACACCACATCCCAAACTCCCTCAGGCGATACCCTTTTCCCGTTGTTCCCGGTTCCAACAACCTCCACCACCACCAACCACTGCCGCATGTGTCCGTCACTCATGGCGAATGTCTTAGGAACCACGCCACCGGCATAGGTGGCCATGCACTCGATGGGTGCGGTGACTTCATGGCTTCATCTACCACCGCTGGCGACCCCGCCTCTCTAATCTGCATCGCATGCGGCTGCCACCGCAATTTCCACCATCGTCGTGAGCTGGAGGCGCACAGCTACCCGGCCTACCGGTAAAATTATATGTTTGTGGCTATAGTAGCCACAAACAGCAGAGAATATGGAGGACGCATGTAGGAAATGCGTCCTCTCCCTCTTCCCTTTTTTTAAAAACATTTTTTGGAGTTTATGTGGGTGACGTGGTGAGAACGCATTTTGAATATGCGTCCTCTAATTTGTTTTCGGAGTTTATGTGGGTGACGTGGTGAGGACGCATTTTGAATATGCGTCCTCTGATTTGGTCTGGTGCGGATGCCTCTGATTTGGTCTAGTGCGGATGGTAGGGGGAAGAGTACGCATTTCTTACATGCGTCCTCTCATCCCCTTTAATTCCAGCATATATATATATAAATATAAATAAATATACATATACATATAAGTATAAATATATATAAATATAAATATAAATATATATATATAAATATATACACATATATATAAATATAAATATATATATATAAATATATACACATATATATAAATATAAATATATATATAAATATATACACATATATATAAATATATACACATATATATAAATATATATATATAAATAAATAAATAAATATATAAATAAATATAAATATAAAATATATAAATCTATAAATATAAATAAATATAAATATAAATAAATATAAATATAAATAAATATAAATATAAATATAAATACCCTTATTTATCGTTTGACTATATATATATAAATATAAATATATAAATATATATAAATATAAATATATAAATATATATAAATATAAATATATACATATATATAAATACAAATATATACATATATATAAATATAAATATATATATATATATATACACACACATATATATATATATATATGAATATATATATATATAAAAATATAAATATATACACACACACATATGTATATATAAATATAAATAAATATATATATAAATATAAATAAATAAATATATATAAAAATATAAATATATATAAATATGTATATAAATATATATATAAAAAAATATATATATAAATATAAATATAAATATATATAAATATTAATATATATAAATATATAAAATATAAAATAAATAAAAAAATATATAAATATAAATATAAATACCCTAATTTATCGTTTGACTAGTTCTCAAAAGGGAAAGTCTCAGGAAAGACGGTCTTTCCATAAGCTTATGGACAGTGCTCAGGGGCATTTGCCTTAAATGTTGTAATTTTTTATAAAATTTAAATATTGCATTTGATAAGTTAAAACAAGTAATAATATGTATTTGAATGTGAAAATATAAAAATATAAAAATTATTTTTAAAAATTTTAAATTTTGTATGTAATTTAAGAAATGCAGTGTATAAGGTAAGAAATGAGTGGCCTATCCATAAGCTTATAGACAGGCCGCCTGTCAGGAGACCCACTCTTCTCAAAATATCATCAAACGAACACAAGTCTACTTATGCAGAATTTTCAACGAAAGCAATGGGATGAACAAATAATATGTTATAAATTGCAGCATTCAAGGATAATTTATTACTTAAATTCACAACTCATTCTGAAAAATACACTTTTATTGAATTCAGGACACGATTTTATAATCGGGACTAAAATGAGATAAAATACCTGGAATAAAAAAAAATTCCTTATAACGGTTAGTGGGAATAAGCATTTTGCAAAATAATTAAAATTTCCCAAAAGCTTATTTTACCAAATTTACCGAATAATTAATTGTCATTACGAAAAAAAATAATTAAGTCAGCTTCGAGGACTCGTTCAAAAAATATTCGGGAATAATATTCCGGAAAAAAGAATAGCCAGCTTCTGAGGACTGGTTTAAAAAATGAGTCATCTTAATAATATTCCCAAAAATAATATTCCCAGCCATAAGGACTCGTTTACAAAATGCATCCTCTAATAATTTTTGAAGAAAAAAAATCCGAACCATGAGTATGCATTACCCTAATGTGTCCTCCACCATTTCCTCCATTTCCCACATCCTCCACACCAGTAGCCAACATTCAAATAATTACACTACTAAAATCAAGCACTCCAGCCTACCTCCATTTCGCACAATCCATCGCCGCCCCACATTTCATTTACTTGTGCCACCCAACTAGGAGATCCTCATCCTCTTCCTCTCCTCCACTACAGGCATCGCCGCAACGAATGGTACTCCCTTTTAGCACTGTTGCCGCTAACCAATAAGTCCCGAACCACCAATTTTACGCGGTGTGGCCACCGTTGACTCCAGCCACCGAGAAGTCAGCAAAGAGGTTCCGGTCAAAGTTCATGAAGCTACAGAAGGAGAAAATGCACTCCTTCGCCGAGAGCACGGGGTGGAAGATCCAGAAAAGCAACCATATTGCTGTGGAAAACTTCTGCCGCAAAATTGGTATCGCTAAAAGTGTCTTAAAGTGTGGGTGCACAACCATAAGAAGAAGAACGTTGTCGTTCGGAAGATTGCAGGCGGCAGAGACGTGGTGGCCAATGATGGCGGCGAGAATGAGAGCACAGCTGGGAGTAAAGACAGTGGGAACATGGTGTGATCGCCTTCATCTTGAAGTTATTTGCTCAACAAAACTTTTAGCAGTTGCATTATTATATTATTTATTACAGTGCTCTAATTTAGTAAGAAAACTTTCAAAATATGTGTATTTATATTAACTGTGATCTATAATATGTAATATATATGGCAAACTCTTGGGAAAGACCGTCTTTCCATAGACTTATGGAAAGATGGGATTTAATTATAAATATAGAAAGTCAGGGATTAAGTACCAAATATCCAGAAATTGGACCTCACGCGCCATATATATACACGGATGTTTTTTTGCTTCGTCCATTTTCATTTTAATTTCCGAAATTCTCTCTCTTCTCCTTCGTCCATATCCTTCTTCTCCATCAGGGTTTCCCATCGCGATTTCCATTGGAATTCACCATAGCTTTTTTGCCGAATCGGTGTTTCATTTTGTTCGCCACAGGTTATATGCTACTTTTGAGCTGATTTTTTTGCTTCGTTTTAGGTTTTTATGTTCGTAGCTGATTTTTTTGCTTCGTTTTAGGTTTCCGATCGCATTTTTCATCGGAATTCACCGTAGTTTTTTCCGAATCAGTGTTTCTTTTAGTTTGTCACAGGTTATATTCTACTTTTGAGCTTATTTTTGGCTTCGTTTTAGGTTTTTAAGTTCCTAGTTTAGGGTTTTTGTTTTGGATCTGATATATTTTGTGTGTTATTGCAGCGTAATGGTTAAGAGGAAGGAAGTTTCGGTCGACAATGTTCATATTGATGAAGGTGATGTTTATTTTTCTATTTTTGCTCTTATTGTATGTTTTTGTTGTCAAATGTTGAATGCTTTGCTTTATGTTTCCTTTTAACCGGTTTTTTTATTTTATTTGTGAGATGATTTTTGTATTTTTTACATGTTTTCCCCAATTTACTAGGTTTAGGGTGTACAAAATTTGTTAATAGTTTTGGTTTTTACTATTACAAGATCTGTTAATAGCTTTGGTGTTTACATGAATTTGTAAAGGTTACTGCAATTTTGTTGAAAAGTATCCCTTTATAGTGTGCATGATGCTATACTTTGCATAACTATTCTCATTCACTGGCTTAGCTACTCGTATTGTTGTCTTCCTTGGCATTTTGGCTTTTTCAAAGGAGTGATTGAAATAAATTCTTATTTAAACAGAAGCAGCATCATGCAATTTTGACTAAATCTTGTGAAACATGTAAACTTGTTTTATTACCCAGCTAATGGTCACTAGATCGATCAATGTATGTACTCAGAGTATACATTTGCACTGTATAGTTGGTTGAGTTGCAATGTGTAAATTTGAGCTTGTCTTCTTGCTTTGTGCATACTTCTTGGTTTTGGGCAACTTTTCCAGAGCATTCTCTGTATTTCCCCTTTAGGAGTGATAAGTAAATGAATTCCTTCCTCACTGATAGTGGACAATGTACATAAGGACTGAAAGTATAAAATATGCATAATGAATGTTTCAACTTTCAGCTGTGAAGCTTTATTGTATTAAAACTATTTGCTCTTATTGAACAGAGTTTTATATTTAAAGTCCATGTTGGTTGACTGCATTGCGTTCCTTTCAAATCATTTGGCTTGTATAATGTACTCATGGCTTCTCTGTTGTTTCTTTTTTCATGAATGTTACTATCTTCCCTTAATGTTGGATGCTGTTTTTGGTGTTTACATTATTTTTGTAAAGGTTGCTGATGCAATGTAGTCCCTGGTTTTCATTGGAATCTTCTGAAGTTGATTCAAGATTTGCATTTGTTTGATTTTAAGACTAAGAACTGACTTAGGTTTCTATTTTCTTTTTAGTGTTTAAATTCATATGAGGCTTGGGTTTTTGTATTTTAAAAGGTTGTTATATTAGTATGTTACATTATCAGTTAATATTATAAGGTTCATCATTATATCTGTGAGGTTGCTGTTTTATTATTATTACTTACTAGTTTGGTTTTGTACAAATAGGATTGCGCAAATCATCGCGCATCAGGAATTTATCCACTATGCCATTGGATCTTCCCAATAAGGGGAAGAATGCTGATGATTCTGATTTTGTCGAGGATATTGTGCTTAGTGAGAGACCTAAGAAGGTCAAGTTGGGTGTCAGGAAAAGAGTGAGTAGTGGAAAGCTAGCACAAATATCTGAGAAGAAGAAATTAATTGAAGCTGAGAAGGCTCTTCAAGCTGAGAAAGACCATGCGGCAATTGAAGCTGAGAAGAAGAAGGAAACAATTGAAGCTGAGAAGAAGAAGGAAACAATTGAAGCTGAGAAGAAAAAGGCTGCAATTGAAGCTGAGAAGAAAAAGGTTGCAATTGAAGCTGAGAAGAAAAAGGCGGCAATTGAAGCTGAGAAGAAGGCAGCTATTGAAGCTGAGAAGAAGGCAGCTATTGAAGCTGAGAAGAATAAGGCAGCATTTGAAGCTGAGAAGAAGAAGGCGGGAGTTGAAGCTGAGAAGAAGAAGAAGGTTGTTGAGAAGGCAACGAAAAAGAAGATTGATGGTGATGCAGGAGTCAAGAAGAGAGATCAGGAGGTTCAACAAGTTGTGACGCTAGTGGGCAGTGATGGAGCAAAGTAAGTTTTTCATTTTTCAACATGCTGCTTTTATGGTGAAACATGTGATTTTTGCCTTGAAACAGTTTCTGTTTTAGTTTTATAAATGCGTGTTATATTATTGAAGAACCTAACCTATACGTATTTTTCAACATGATGTTTTTATGGTGAAACATGTAATTTTTCCCTTGAATAGTTTCTGTTTTAGTTTTATAAATGCGTGTTATATTATTGAAGAACCTAACCTATATGTATTTTTCAACATGATGCTTTTATTGTGAAACATATATTTTTTGCCTTGAATAGTTTCTGTTTTAGTTTATAAATACGTGTTATATTATTGAAGAACCTAACCTATACGTATTTTTCAACATGATGTTTTTATGGTGAAATATGTTATTTTTGCCTTGGATAGTTCCTGTTTTAGGTTTATGAATGCGTGTCATGTTATTGAAGAACCTAACCTATACGTAATTTTCAACATGATGCTTTTATGGTGAAACATGTGATTTTTTTGCCTTGAATAGTTCCTGTTTTAGTTTTATGAATGTGTGTCATATTATTGAAGAACCTAACCTATACGTATTTTTCAACATGATGCTTTTATGGTGAAACATGTGATTTTTGCCTTGGAACAGTTCCTGTTTTTGTTTTATAAATACGTGTCATATTATTGAAGAACCGAACCTATACGTAATTTTCAACATGATGTTTTTATGGTGAAACATGTGATTTTTGCCTTGAATAGTTCTTGAGTTTTATGAATGTGTGTCATATTATTGAAGAACCTAACCTATACGTATTTTTCAACATGATGCTTTTATGGTGAAACATGTAATTTTTGCCTTGGAACAGTTCCTGTTTTAGTTTTATGAATGCGTGTCATATTATTGAAGAATCTTACCTATACGTAATTTTCAACATGATGCTTTTATGGTGAAACATGTATTTTTTGCATTGAATAGTTCCTGTTTTAGTTTTATGAATGCGTGTCATAGTTTAGTTTAATGGTTTTACTGTTTATATTAAAGTACTTGCTATTTATTCATGATGTGATTATATGTTGCTTTTAGTGAGTGAAGTTATTATTCTATAAAGCAGTGTACCTTTTTTTAAAATAAGGTTAACTTTTCAGCTATAATATATCATGTTATTGATGTGTTGTTATTTGCAATTGTAGGGTTGAGAAGGTCTACAAGTCCTCTTGTAGACCGGACTTGATTAAAGAGTTGAATGGCTTATTGTCCGAGTGTCAAATGGCTGATGTCCTCTCTTTAGGTTTTGGTAGCTTATTGGAGATTAATATCCATAAGTTACCCCTAAAAATCGTTCCCTTTCTAGTGCAAAATTTTGATCCGGGCTTTTGTGTCCAATATATTGGTGCTGACAAGTATACCCTTTCCCTGGATGGTGTATTTGATGTTCTTGGACTGCCTATATCTGATGAGAGAGTGGTAGAAATTAGTCATGCGGGCAAGGGTCGAAAGCTAGATTTAGAATTGAGGGGACGATGGAAGGACATGTTTAAACTTGGAGAGAAAGATGAGATTCCATTAGATCTGGTTTTTGGTTATATGATGGGGTTGAGGGATGGAGGCGAGGATTTTCAGCGTTGCTTTATCATGTACTGTGTTGGGCACTTCCTTGCTCCTTGTAGGAGCAAGGGTATTGATATGAAGCTCTTAAGAGCTGTTGAAGATGTCAGTAGGATAAAAAAAGCTGAATTGGTGTGGGTACGTTCTTCAGAAATTGTGTGAGGGTGTGCAGAGATTTAAGAAAGTTCCTTCATATAACGCAGTGAGTGGCTGCGTGTACTTTCTCTTAATTCAATTTTTGCAGCGTGTGCCCTATCACGGTATGAAGGATTCTTTGGATGTACCCCTTCTTAAGCATTGGACTGATGAAAAGATGAAAAAAAGGTGTGAGTGGCTGAAGAAATGTGGTTATGAGCGAGCTGTACTACTGAAGGAAGTGTATCCTTTGACCGAGTGTGGTAGATTGAGAGCTGGTGGGTCAAAAGGTAGTACGAGTCGCGTTCACAATGTTGCTGCTTCTGATAGTCGAGTTCTGCATTTCGATATTCCTCTTGGGGTTCCAACAGATTTAGATATTGCAGCCCTAAAAATGAATGTGAGTAAGGTGTTTCATTTGTGTTTTGTTTTATGTTGGTTTAATTGTATTTTAGTTAAATTATTTGTTGTTTTACAGGCTGCTAGTGAGCCATTTGCCTTATTTCGGAGGGATATGGAGGTGGTTAGTGCTAAACTATCTGAACGTTTGTTGAAAGCAGCACAACCAGCCCCTCGGGATGATCCTGACACGGATTCTGACCATCAGCTTAGCTCTCAAGACTTTTTTGAAGATCCTGCCATATTGAAACAGATTGATGAGTTGTGTGATGGTTTCAAGAAGAAAGTTGCTGATTTGATGCCTAGTTTTGACCTTCATATTGATGATTGACATTTACATTGTTTGAAAATATTTTGTAATAGGCTGGGGTGGATTTAGTTGTTGGGGGCCAGAAATTGAATATTTTGGATGAAAACAAAATTTAAACTTTAAGCATGGATGACAGGTTCTCTGACTTTAAGCATGACAGGGTGGATGTTTATGTTAAAATAGTGACGGTTTACTGTGATACATGCTCACTTTAAAATGTTAATGTCAGAAGTTTATTTTCAGAAGTTTATAGGTTCTCTGACTTTAAGCATGACAGGGTGGATGTTTTATGTTAAAACAGTGACGGTTTAATGTGATACATACTCACTTTAAAATTATAGTGTCAGAAGTTTATTTTCAGAAGTTTATAGGTTCTCTGACTTTAAGCATGACAGGGTGGTTGTTTTATGTTAAAACAGTGAAGGTTTACTGTGATACATACTCACTTTAAAATGTTAATGTTAGAAGTTTATTTTCAGAAGTTTATAGGTTCTCTGACTTTAAGCATGACAGGGTGGATGTTTATGTTAAAACAGTGACGGTTTACTGTGATACATGCTCACTTTAAAATGTTAATGTCAGACTTGATATCTAGGTTAAAACATTGAGACTTTATAGTGATAGATGTTCATTACGAAATGTATAATTGATATGATTTTTTAATACAGTATAATGTCGATTCTACGGTTGTAATGAAGGTTTTATAAAAAACATTAATACTTTAGAATAAACTTTGTAATGAATGGTCTATAATGTGACTTAAAAAGAACCTTTGGGTTCTGAATTACACTCAAATGATATGCTGTTTTGGTGTTTTAGTACCAAAATCATTTGTAGATCGTTTGCCTTTCTCTAATGCCGACTTAATTCTTGCACGCCTTCCTTTTGTCTTTGCATACTTTGGATCGAGTATGTTTGTTGTGACTGAACTTGATGCGCTGATAGCCTCATTTTGTTCTGTGGCACTTGATTCTGTAGACAAGATTTACTGAATTTCGATTGTTTGGTTACCTAGTGCATCTTCGAGAACTCCTCTAGCATTTACACTGTCTTCACTCTTCAAGATCAGGTTGTAGAATTTCCTTGCCATTTCATGACGCCATGGAATGGTGTCCTTCAATTTCTTTGTTGTCGGGTCTATGTCTTGCTTGAGGTATTTATCTCAGACCTGTTTCTTCACATTCTTTGTCCATCTTGTAGAAATGTACTGTGGGGGTATTCTGGAGATGGAATGGAGGTGCAAAACTCGAATGCAATGAAAGCACAACATACCTATTTCAAGCAGTGAAGGGTGTACAAATTATGTTAAAACCGTAATTGTTTGTACTAAAACCGTAATTGTTTATAAGCAGAATGTTTTATCAACTACATACCTGTTTCTTCAAAGGCCTTGCAAGAACAGTTGAGCTCAATTGATGCTTGTGTTTTATTGAACATCACTGATTCTATTACTGTTGGGTGCTTCTCCCAACTTACTTCAAATAGTTTGAAATTGCCACCGTTGTAGCTTTCCGCTATTGTTGTTGCCATTGCGATGCCTAATTCCTTCTTGAAGTCATTATATAGCTTCAGAGTGTAGACCTCGCCTGCATGTTTTAGAAGCCCAACATGACTATCATGTGCTAATTTTGGTATGGATCGAGCGCAGTTGTGTTCGGCTGTGCTTTCTATGCTTCTCCATTTCTTGACAGTTTTCTCAAATATCTTCAAGAATTGAGTGAGAGATGTTGTTTTACTAGCATTGAACATGATGGCACTGTTGGTACTCTCACTCCTTTGTGATGCTAGAATTCCGGCTGAGAAAAAATCCTTGTTCAACGCTGGGCACCATTTAGTGCGGATATTATATAGATGTTGAAACCAAGTGTGATCTTCCAAGCCATATGTCTTGATCATGGTCTGCCAACTGTCTTCAAATTCTTCATGATTAACACACCCTATTAAGCAACGATCAAATGCCTTTTTGAATGGATCGTCTTTCTTTAGTTCTCCATAGTGCGTACAAGCATTTTGCTGAAGGTGCCATATGCATAGTCGGTGTCTTATTGTTAGTAAAACCCGTTCCAGTGTTTAATGTTGAAACACATGAGTCATATACTAAAACAGTAATTGTTTATATAGAAACCTCAATTGTTTATGAAGAAACCTCAATTGTTTATGATTGGTAAGGTAAACAGGATTTGTAAGGTAAACAGTACCTTTTCTATTGCAGTCGCCATTGCTTGGTCTTGATCAGTGAATATGGTTATGGGTTTTTCGCCTCCCATGCATTTTATGAAGGTTTCAAGCAACCATTCAAACGTTGGTTCCTTTTTCATCAGATATGAAAGCGCAAGCAAACATGACGTTCTTCCAATGGTTATTGATGCCCACAAATGGAGCACATATTAGGTTGTATTTGTTTGTTCTAAAGGTTGTGTCGAACACCAACACATCTCCAAACAATGTGTAATCCTCCTTTATCATCGAGTCTCTCCAAAATAAGGCTGATAACCTGCTTTCATCATCCATCTTCACTCGAAAGAAAAAATCTGCATCTTCTTCATTTTTTTGTTGAAGCTGCTCTATAACAGTTTGTGCATCCCCACCTTCAATCACCTTCATTCTCAGCCTTCCAATGTAGTTTATATGGTCCCTCATGGTATGCCCTAAATTCTCTTCACCTCCAGTTTCATGGACCAAGTAATTGAAGCCAATTGATGGCTTTAATCCAGCGGCTTCCATCCCCTCTATGATCTTGGCCTTCTCTGCTGTGATTTTTCTCTCACTACGTTGTAGATATTGCCAAGCTGGTCTTGTAAAGTCATGGTTATGCTGCAAGATATGGTGCATCACTTTATAAAGGTTGTCCACCAACTTGATTCGTATTTCAGCCTTACAACCTGTTCTAGTTACAGAAAATTCCTTTGTCTTTCTCCTTTTCGAGGTTGATTCGTTTGATCCATCACAGATTGGCATTGGTGGGGTTGATGTTGCTTTTTGCTCTCGAGTTATCCCTTGACATGAGCATGAAAAGTACTTTTCAGTAATGACTCCTTCATTGTTCTTCCTTTGTGTGTTTTTTTTTGTAGCTGAATCCTAATTTGTTAGCATGCCGTTTGTAGAGGTCCTCTAATTCTTGCAGCGTTCTTGCTTGAATCCCATCAAAGCATTTAGTTACGTCAATTTCAGCTAAGCTTGGTAGATGGCCATACACTGCAGTAATTTCATATAAAACATTAGAGTTTTAGACTGAAACACTTCATATATAATTTAAATCATATAGGTTTTATATATTACTGAAACACTGAAAAACTGAAACACTTGATAAATTACTCATTCGTAATTTCAGTTAACTTTTCTTTTTGGTTTTTCTTCTCTGATCCAAGACTATTAAATATGTTCAGTATAAACACTAAATATTTATATTGAAACTTGAACTTTAAGTGTTAGAACAAGAATGAAATTAGGGCACAACTAACAAGAATATGTTTGCAGCAACAATGTTAGCAGCAACAAGAAGATTTCATGAACAGAAGAGATTCAGATTTGTTAAAAAAATATACTACTTATGACTTAAAAGGCATCACTGTGTATGTGCAACATTCAGTTTTTAATGAATCTAATTCTGTATAGATTACAAGGGAGACATACACTCAGTAGGCATAACAGCAGCAACAACAAGATATTGTTCGATTTCATGAACAGAAGAGATTCAGATTTGTTCAACAAAAACATACTACTTATGACTTAAAAGGCATCACTGTGTATGTGCAACATTCAGGTTTTAATGAATCTAATTCTGTATAGATTACAAGGGAGACATACACTCAGTAGGCATAACAGCAGCAATAACAAGATATTGTTCGATTTCATGAACAGAAGAGATTCAGATTTGTTCAACAAAAACATACTACTTATGAATTAAAAGGCATCACTGTGTATGTGCATCATTCAGTTTTTAATGAATTTAATTCTGTATAGATTACAATGGAGACATACACTCAGTAGGCATAACAACAGCAACAACAAGATGTTCTTCAATTTCTTCTTCAATTTCGATCATCTGAAGAACTGGATTAAATCAAATTAATAAAACATTACGATTATATTGCTCTTCAAAACTTAAATCGCAAATAAAAATCACACAATTCTGGTCATAAATATTTGTACAATTACCTCGCCAGAATTTATGAGGCAGATCGGCAATGTTTTTGGAATCGGCAAATCGCCTGAATTCATGAGGAAAGCCGGCGAGATATCTGCAACGTTTAGGTTTTAGGGTGATATCAACAACGTTTCCATTTCCGGCGGCGATGAATTCAGGCGACCAGAGCAGATGAGTTTGGGAAAAAAACAAAGCAGAAGGATTTGGGGAATAAAGGATGGGTTTTAGCGTGAACCCGTTTGGGAATAAAGGCACGTGAACCCGACCCGCAAATTTCATTGCAATTTCCTAAAATTGCAATGTAGTCCTTGGTCTTTCCATAGCTTATGGAAAGACCGTCTTTCAAGAGACGGACTATATATATATATGTAGTATACCATCGGATCGTTAAGGTCTTCACTGAAAATAACTAAATAAACAAAAGCAATTCTTAAATTTAATTCGAAGAGTATAACAGTATATGCAAGCATGATTTAAAATAACAGGAAGAATTCAAATCAGTATAATAACAGTTTGATTTATTCAGTTTCTCAGATTTTATCAACTTAGTTGAGGTCGATAAGAGCTATCACAGTATTCTGGGATAGATTCTGATTAAACAGTGTTACTATGAGAACGTAACAGTGTTCTGGTTAACTGAATATAACAATAATAAATAAGATCATACAGATGTAAATTAAATACTTGAATAATTTCTTGTGGTTGAATATATTAGGCTTACAGTGGGTTTGGAATTGATGTTTGTACGATCAATTCAGAGTGTGGAGATTGTACAAGAGTGTACTAGAAAGTGCGATAATTCAAGCGTACTTACAACTGAAATGGAATGAGCTACTTATAGGAAAGCTTTGAGTTCTAGTCTATTACAAATTTGGAATCCATATTTGAAATCCATAAATCTGGAATGTTGGATCTGTATTGTTGAATCTGGACCTTCCTTTTCTGGGTTGAGTGGAGAGTAGGGCCCGCCACTATGTTTTGTCTGTTGGCTGATTGAATTAGTGGGAAGTGGAGCCCACCATTATCTGTTGTCTTCTGCTTTGTTGAATTTGGTGGAAGCTGGGATCCACCATTTCTGCAGCTTTTAACTTTGACGGAATCGGATGGTGGAAGCTGGGATCCACCACTATCTTCTGTCTGATCTGATTGAATCTATCCATTGGAAATCGTCATTGCTTACGTCTGGTAATATTCCCTACATGTCATAGGGATCTTGGCTATCTTGGAGATAAAATTGATCTTCTGGCTTATGCTTAATAGCTTGTTTTTGTCTAACTAACTCCTGATAAAAATCAAGAGCCTTCTGGAATTCTTCATCTGGTTCCTGAGTAGGAATCTGTGTTGGACTTATATTTTGAGGTTGTGGAATGAATCTAGCTGGTGGCCCAATGGGTGTTGGTTTTGAAATAGGTGATGGAAGTGTTTGCTGGGTAATAGGTTCGAATGCAATTTTCATTTTCTGGCCTGTTTGGAAATAATGAGTTACTGCTTTGGAGGAGCAGAACTCTGGCTTGTAATTGACCCACCATTTTATTTTGAATTGTCTGACTAAGGAAAATGGAGAAGAAGGGTGGAATGGTTATATCTGAAAACTCCAGGCAAAAATCCAGGGTACCCTGAAAATAGCATGGAATAAAATTGGTCTTTCATGGGGTTTTGAATGACTAAGTGTTTGTTGGCTAAATTTCTGGAATGTCTGGAATCCTTCTAGAATAGGCTGTGGATATATTTCAGTAGAAGGGCCAAATTTGACCCACCAATCTACGAACCAATTTGGAATTTGGTTATTGAAGGTGGAATGAAAATTAATAAACCAGGAATGGTCAAACGATCTGTAAAAGAAAGTTTTGTACCATGCCTGAACATAATCATTGTAATTGAATCCAGGAGGAAAATAATCAACTGAAAATGGTGTAGTGGAATGAATGTTGGAAAGTTGTTAGGGAATTAGAATTTGCTTAATGTAAACTTTGGAATATTCTATTATGTTGAGGTCCTGTTTGTTGTAAATATGTTGAATATCAATGGATTGGGTGTCTACCAGAATCAATTCATAATATTGTTGAGTCTTATCTTTATTTGCTGTCATCCAAAGGGATGATGGAGAAAATAAATTGGAAACAAATATCTTCAACTGTGGAATATCGGGTTCTGTATAGAAATGGGTAACTACAATGTGCTCAGGATTGGGTTTATCAAAATATGTGGATGATGGTTTGGAAGTACTAGTGGATGCTTGTTGGAGTGGTATTGGAGTATGGGCTCTTTTTAGTGGAGTGAAATTGGAAGATACAGGAGGAGTGTTGGTTTGAATGAGTCTGGAATGAGGAGTTTGGGCTATTGTGGAATAAGTAAGAGGTGGAAAGCCTTCTAATGGAATTATTGGAGTGACTGATGGAGTAAGGGGACGAGGATTAGCATAATCTTTGCTGGTCCTTGAATGGGATGATCCTGATGATGTGGAATCACTCATGGTTTCCTGTAAGGAATTCACGAGTTAAGAAATCTGGAATAGAATTCTCTTTTCCTTTTATAAATTGAATATCAAAATAAAAAACTGATAGAATAGCTTGCCATCTGGCAAAAATCTGTTTTAAAACCAAAATTTTAACATCCTTTTGTAAAATGTCCTTTGCAGATTTGCAATCAATATTTAATAAAAAAATTTTGTTGTACAAATCATCTTGGGATTTAGAAATGCATAAAACAATGCTCAAAACTTCTTTTTTAAATGTTGAGTAATTTTTTTGTGTCTTGTTCCAAAATCCTGAATAATATCTTACTATTGATATTTTCTCTGAGTGTTTTTGTTTTAAAATTCCTCCAAATCCTATATCTGATGCATCAGTTTCTATTATCATGGAGGCATCTGGATGGGGAATTCCTATACATGGTAATGATTTTGCTTTTAACTTAATGTCTTTTATTAAATTTGTATGTTCTTCTATCCATATAGGAGGATTTGTTTTTAATCTTTCATATAATTTTTTACATATAATCTTAATGTTTGGAAAGAAATCTGATATGTAATTAACACATCCCAAAAATTTTTGTAATTTATTTTTATCTTTGATTTCATCTGGAAATTTGTCTGCAAATTCAATTGACCTTTGAATAGGTCTAATTGTTCCTAAATGTATGTTGAATCCAAGAAACCTAATTTTTGTTTGAAATAATTTCATTTTAGGTTCAGATATGACTAAACCATTTGTTTTCATAACTTTTAATAGAATATATAAATGTTTACAATGACTATCAATTGTATTAGAATATACTAACACATCATCAATATATACTATTACAAATGTTGAATAAGGATTAGAAATGTCATTCATTATTTTTTGAAATTCCGATGGTGCATTTTTTAATCCAAAAGGCATGACATTCCATTCATATTGTCCAAATGGAACAACAAATGCCGTTTTGTACTTATCTTTTTCATCTATTTGGATTTGCCAATATCCTGATTTTAAATCAAATTTTGAAAATATCTTTGCATTAGCTAACCTATTAATTAAATCTCTTTTATTTGGAATGGGGTATCTAATCCATTGTAATACTTTATTTAATGGTTTATAATTTATGACTAACCTAGGAACACCTCGTTCCTTTTCTGTATTTTTATTAACATAGAATGCTGCCTCCATGGAGATTTGCTCTTTCTTATTAATTTTTTATCTAAATGATCTTTCTGCCCCATTACAAGAAATCCAAGATCATTTAGATAATTTAGATAGTCATTTTAAACATTTATATATTCTATTAAAAGTTATGAAAACAAATGGTTTAGTCATATCTGAACCTAAAATGAAATTATTTCAAACAAAAATTAGATTTCTTGGATTCAACATACATTTAGGAACAATTAGACCTATTCAAAGGTCAATTGAATTTGCAGACAAATTTCCAGATGAAATCAAAGATAAAAATCAATTACAAAGATTTTTGGGATGTGTTAATTACATATCATATTTCTTTCCAGACATTAAGATTATATGTAAAAAATTATATGAAAGATTAAAAACAAATCCTCCTATATGGACAGAAGAACATACAAATTTAATAAAAGACATTAAGTTAAAAGCAAAATCATTACCATGTTTAGGAATTCCCCATCCAGATGCCTCCATGATAATAGAAACTGATGCATCAGATATAGGATTTGCAGGTATTTTAAAACAAAAACATTCAGAGAAAATATCAATAGTAAGATATTATTCAGGATTTTGGAACAAGACACAAAAAAATTACTCAACCTTTAAAAAGGAAGTTTTGAGCATTGTTTTATGCATTTCTAAATTCCAAGATGATTTGTACAACAAAATTTTTTTATTAAATATTGATTGCAAATCTGCAAAGGACATTTTACAAAAGGATGTTAAAATTTTGGTTTCAAAACAGATTTTTGCCAGATGGCAAGCTATTCTATCAGTTTTTGATTTTGATATTCAATTTATAAAAGGAAAAGAGAATTCTATTCCAGATTTCTTAACTCATGAATTCCTTACAGGAAACCATGAGTGATTCCACATCATCAGGATCATCCCATTCAAGGACCAGCAAAGATTATGCTAATCCTCGTCCCCTTACTCCATCAGTCACTCCAATAATTCCATTAGAAGGCTTCCCACCTCTTACTTATTCCACAATAGCCCAAACTCCTCATTCCAGACTCATTCAAACCAACACTCCTCCTGTATCTTCCAATTTCACTCCACTAAAAAGAGCCCATACTCCAATACCACTCCAACAAGCATCCACTAGTATTTCCAAACCATCATCCACATATTTTGATAAACCCAATCCTGAGCACATTGTAGTTACCCATTTCTATACAGAACCCGATATTCCACAGTTGAAGATATTTGTTTCCAATTTATTTTCTCCATCATCCCTTTGGATGACAGCAAATAAAGATAAGACTCAACAATATTATGAATTGATTCTGGTAGACACCCAATCCATTGATATTCAACATATTTACAACAAACAGGACCCCAATAGAATAGAATATTCCAAAGTTTACATTAAGCAAATTCTAAGTCCCCAACAACTTTCCAACATTCATTCCACTACACCATTTTCAGTTGATTATTTTCCTCCTGGATTCAATTATAATGATTATGTTCAGGCATGGTACAAAACTTTCTTTTACAGATCGTTTGACCATTCCTGGTTTATTAATTTTCATTCCACCTTCAATAACCAAATTCCAAATTGGTTCGTAGATTGGTGGGTCAAATTTGGCCCTTCTACTAAAATATATCCACAGCCTATTCTAGAAGGATTCCAGACATTCCAGAAATTTAGCCAACAAACACTTAGTCATTCAAAACCCCATGAAAGACCAATTTTATTCCATGCTATTTTTAGGGTACCCTGGATTTTTGCCTGGAGTTTTCAGATAAAACCATTCCACCCTTCTTCTCCATTTTCCTTAGTCAGACAATTCAAAATAAAATGGTGAGTCAATTACAAGCCAGAGTTCTGCTCCTCCAAAGCAGTAACTCATTATTTCCAAACAGGCCAGAAAATGAAAATTGCATTCAAACCTATTACCCAGCAAACACTTCCATCACCTATTTCAAAACCAACACCCATTGGGCGACCAACTAGATTCATTCCACAACCTCAAAATATAAGTCCAACACAGATTCCTACTCAGGAACCAGATGAAGAATTCCAGAAGGCTCTTGAATTTTATCAGGAGTTAGTTAGACAAAAACAAGCTATTAAGCAGGAACCAGAAGATCAATTTTATCCCCAAGATAGCCAAGATCCCTATGACATGTAGGGAATATTACCAGATGTAAGCAATGACGATTTCCAATGGATAGATTCAATCAGATCAGACAGAAGATAGTGGTGGATCCCAGCTTCCACCATCCGATTCCCTCAAAGTCAAAAGCAGCAGAAATGGTGGATCCCAGCTTCCACCAAATTCAACAAAGCAGAAGACAACAGATAATGGTGGGCTCCACTTCCCACTAATTCAATCAGCCAACAGACAAAACATAGTGGCGGGCCCTACTCTCCACTCAACCCAGAAAAGGAAGGTCCAGATTCAACAAGACAGATCCAACATTCCAGATTTATGGATTTCAAATATGGATTCCAAATTTGTAATAGACTAGAACTCAAAGCTTTCCTATAAGTAGCTCATTCCATTTCAGTTGTAAGTACGCTTGAATTATCGCACTTTCTAGTACACTCTTGTACAATCTCCACACTCTGAATTGATCGTACAAACATCAATTCCAAACCCACTGTAAGCCTAATATATTCAATCACAAGAAATTATTCAAGTATTTAATTTACATCTGTACGATCTTATTTATTATTGTTGTATTCAGTTAACAAGAACACTGTTACGTTCTCATAGTAACACTGTTTAATCATAATCTATCCCAGAATACTGTGATAGCTCTTATCGACTTCAACTAAATTGATAAAATCTAAGAAACTGAATAAATCAAACTGTTAATATACTGATTTGAATTCTTCCTGTTATTTTAAAATCATGCTTGCATATACTGTTATACTCTTCGAATTAAATTTAAGAATTGCTTTTGTTTATTTAGTTATTTTCAGTGAAGACCTTAACGATCCGATGGTACACTACATGCATATATATATATATATATATATATATATATATATATATATATATATATATATATAAAGTATTTTACATAATTGCGTAATTTCCGTTTTTTGGGTTCTTCGAGTTTGTTATCTTCAAAGCTGAAAGAATTTCGTGTGCGGACATTGTGATGGACATAAAAGTGGAAGGAGTGGCTTTGATTAATTTTATGAGTGTGTTTTTCCCCTTTCATAGAATATTACTAAAAAGATTTTTATTATTATCTAACCGTTAGTTAGTGTAACAGAAGACTTTCTCTTATTCAAAATTTTTTATTAATATTTTTGGGAAATACCAAAAAACATCTCAAAATTATGTACTCCTTCCGTCCTATTTAACTCTGTACAAAAAAATTTTTCAGTCAAAATTGTTAAAATTTGCCTATATATTTAAATAGATATATGAACAATGATATATATTATTATATGAGACATTGATTGTTAAATTCGTCGTAACATGTAATTTCTAAATATTAAATTTTTGTGTGTCATTATTATATATAATTGCATATAGTTACAGTCAAATATATTAATTGGAGACCGTAAAAAAATCTAAATTTAACTGGAACGGAGGGAGAATTTAGAAGTGTGAAATAATAGGTGATGAAATAATAGTGTGAAGTAATACATCATATAAAACACTCCAGTATTTTGAGCCTTAGAAGTGTGAATTTAGGTGATAAAATAAATATTTATAGTTTTAAAACTTTCTACTTGTACCAATTTACCTTTGTATATAAACAATATAATTGAACCAACCGGAAAAAATATGTAATCAGTTATAATGATCTTTAGGTTAACCATACCAAATGGTTTGTGACGACTTTTTATTTTCAAAAATAAACTTCAGTTTTCGGTTGTTTCCTTTGCAAAACTAACAAGAGTCGGTCTCTTAAAAGACGCTCTTTTAAATGTGGTTTAATTACAACAGACTATTTAAGACCTCTCTATTTCCATAGTCTCTGAATCCAACATACTTTCCTGCCGGTAACGGCTTTCTTTCGCCGCTAACGGCTCTCTCCTGTCAACAAGCGATGGCACTGGCTACGCCTCTACCGCGGCCGGCCACCATGGAAGAGAATGGCAATCCTATACCCACCCAAATATCATTCCTCTCTGCCCCCCAATCAAGATCCCCCCTCTCCGCCAATCTCTCCCGGACAATCCCGAATTGATCCCCAAGTCGGAGCATTTGGGTGAGCCAACATGTCTATACACCGAGGAAGAGATTTCAACACTCTCCGCTCACTACGCCAATGCCCTCGTAGGCAAATTTACCAAAGGCGGACTTTCAATGGAGCAACTGGAATCATCTTTCAAAACGACGGGGTTTGCCGGAAAGTACCAATTGGAGTCACTGGACTTCAAACACGTCCTCATCAGATTTGACCAGATTAATGACTATCAGAGATGTTGGATCAAAGGAAGCTGGAGCTTCAATGGTGTTCAGATGAAAATACTCAAATGGTCTCCAGATTTCTCAACGCACAAGGAATCCCCAATTGTTCCGGTCTGGTGCACAATTAGGGAAGTCCTCCTGTACTATTATAATGCTTCATCTATTGAGTCTATTGGAAATAGCATAGGCAATTTCATCAAAAAAAGATTTAGCCACAGAAATGTTAACCAGGCCGTCTGCCATTAAATTGTGCGTTGAGATAGACTTACAGAAACCTCTTAGCACCTCCATCAGATTAGGATAAACAAATAACAATCGGAAGTATAATATTGAGTATGAAGATATTCCTCTGTATTGTGACCACTGTGCCAAACCGGGACATTCACTCGGCCAATGTAAAAATATCTCCCATAACAATGTTGAACCAATGCCTAAATGGTATGCTACGGGGCATAAATTTGCAAAAGCTCCTGCTATGTTTACTAACAATCAGCTTTCCTCTAATATGCCCAACTCAGAAACCATATCCCATCAGCTAGCTAATACTAACCCTGCCTCTGATCCCTTGGCATATGGCTCTGAGATAACAAAAGCAATCACTCAGATTACTACTCCTCTGCTACCCCAACCGCCTCCCCCAAATCACCCACCAGTAACACAAGCCTTGGATAAATCCCATACATTTCTTAGGGAACTAATAAATCAAACAGAGGTCACTATTCTTATAAGGAAACCTAAAATGTATGCTAAGGATGACATAGGGATTGGTTCTCACAACTTGACTCGTTTCCAGTGCTCCCCCATTAACCCTCCACTTTCACACCAAGGAAGGATGGAAAACAGATTTTCTGTTTTGCAGGATATGGAGGACCTTTCAAACTCTGATGAATGTGTAATTCAGGTCCCTCAGGAATTCTTTGATGAAGGTAGTAAACTTCCTGTAGATACTCACTCTCAGCCCACCCCTATGCTACCCTCAAGCAATCTATCAGGTAAGAATGATGGCCAAGGTAAGTTTAAGAACAAAAAGAATTACCTTGTTCAATTGAATAAGATGATGCTAAGATCTGCCACTAAAAGCCATAAACTAGTTGACCAATGATGCACACCTTCAAAATTAACGTTTTGGTTTGGAATCTGAGGGGAATTGAAACTTCTATGCTCAGGTAGAAACATTTGACTATGAAAAAGAAAATTCAGCTATTATGTATTATAGAACCTATGCATGATAACTCTCAATGCCAATCCTACATGCAGAAACTTAATTTTTCACATAACCTTCCTCTCCATAATGGTAAAATCTGGCTTATGTGGAATGACTCATTGATTGTTAATCTTATATGCCACCATGAGCAATTCCTTAATGTTAAAATCATCCACCCTGGCTCTAATTCTCAAATGGAAATAGTCTTTATTTATTCCCTTATGAATAGAGAAAGTAGGAAGTCACTATGGCATGATTTAGGTCTTCTCCCATTTTATGAAACTGTTTTCATAGGTGAATTCAACACAATTACCACTCCTGAGGAATATAGAGGTCCTAGCTCTCCTAATCTAGGCAGTATTAGGGATTTCCATAATTGGATTAACACCAAAGGAATACAGGAGATCAATACTGTAGGGAATATTTTCACATGGTCCAATGGTAGACTGAGAAACCCTACCTCTAAAAGATTAGATAGAGGTTTGTGTACAATCCAATGGAGCAATAAATTCCTGGCTTCCTCTATCCCGATCCTCAACAGGCAATCCTCAGACCATCACCTCTCTTACTCCAAATTGCTACTCAAACTTCCTCATACCCAAAACCTTTTAGATTTCTCAACGTTTGGTTTAATAGATCTGATTTCCTGGAGTTAATCAGAACAAACTGGAGTACTCCTACCCATCAAACAGGTATGTTAGGACTATATCTTAAGTTAATTAGAGTTAAGAAAGTAATTAAAATCTGGAACAAAGAGATCTTTGGTAACATTGACTCCAATGTAATGAATGCTGAGGATAATCTGAGAAGACAGGAAGGAATCTACGATTTAACTCACTCAGAAATTGAACGTATCATACTTAATGAAAAAAGGGCATTGCTTCTCAGAGCTTTAAAAGAGAAAGAAAAATTATGGAAACATAAGTCAAGGCTGAACTGGTTTAAGTGTGGAGACAATAATACCCAATTCTTTCATAAATCTGTTCAGGAGAAGAATTGTAGATTAAATATATCTAAAATAAAAAATTCTTCTGGTCAATGGTTGGATAATTTTGCTGACATTCAAAATGAAGCTATCAATTATTTCTCAGGCCTGCTAACTGAATCTGGGAACACTGTGAATTCCATCTACTATCCCCATTTCCCTAGTCAGATACCTTCCATCATCACTGAGCATGATAACTCTAGATTATCTAGGCCTGCAACAGAAACTGAACTCAAATTAGTGGTCATGGGTCTGAATCGGAATAGCAGCCCAGGGCCTGATGGTTTCTCTAGTAAATTTTACATCAAATGTTGGGACTTCATAAAAGAGGACCTCATAACTGCAGTAAATGATTTTCTTTCAGGATCTAACATGCCAAGAGGTATCTCTAGCACTTGGATAACTCTTATTCCTAAAAAAACTACCCCATCATCTTTTGATGATTTCAGACCTATTAGCCTTTCTAATGTTGCTAATAAAATTTGCTCTAAGGTTCTCATGGAAAGACTGAAACCATATATGGACAAACTAATTTCTCAAAACCAAACTGCTTTTATGAAGAATAGAGATATCTCAGACAATATCTTATATCTTCAAGAGATGGTTAGATTCCTTGACAAAAAAAATAGGATACCAAATTGTATGCTCCAACTAGACCTGAAAAAGGCTTTTGATAAGGTTAGCTGGGGATTTTGCAGAGTATTTTGCATAAATTTGGTTTCTCAGGTAAATTTCTTAAGGCGGTCATGAACAACCTTTCCCAGGCTTACTTCTTTGTGCTCATCAATGGTAATCCTGTTGGTTTTTTTAAATCAACTAGAGGAATCAAACAAGGTGATCCCCTTTCTCCTTTACTGTTCAATATCTTTACTGAATCCTTCTCCAGGAGCCTTTCATTCATCTTTCAAAATAACAGTTTGCAATATTTTTCTCTTCCCTCTACTACTTTACCAGTCACACACTTAAGCTATGCTGATGATACCATAATTTTTATGCAAGCTTCAAAATCCGGTCTAATTAGGATTAAAGTATTTATGCAGATATTTGAGTTAACATCAAGACAGGAAATCAGCTATGAAAAATCAGAGTTTTACATTAGCAAGAGAGCTACAGTCACTAAGAAACATCAGATTAGGTCTATCCTAGGAATGAAGAGAGGTATTTTCCCATTTAAGTACCTAGGCTGCCCTATTTTCAAAGGAAGAACCCTATCTAGATATTTTCATCCCTTTCTTGAAACTATGGATAAGAGATTTAAAAACTGGAAGAATAGATGGTTAAGGGCAAGAAGGAAAATGACACTGATCCAATCATGCATATACTCTCTCTCATCATATTTGGACTGTTTGTAAACCTCCGACATCTATTGTAAAATCCATGAAAAAAGAATGGCCAGTTTCTTTTGGGGGGAAACTGAGGAAAGAAAAAATAAGGTATGGAAAAAGTGGACTGACATTGCTATCCCTAAATCTCATTATGGATTGGGTTTTAGATCTATCAAGTCAATTATTGAAGCTTGCTCACTTAAATTATGGTGGAAAAGCCAATTAGGGAACACCTTGTGGGCCAAATTACTGTGGTCCTTTCCCCAGTCCCACAAGAACTCCAAAACATGGAAGAGAATCTGTGAGGTAAACCCTATTGCAGAAAAAAAATTCACTGATTATTCATGGCCAAGGTAAATGTGATTTCTGGGCTGCTAACTGGTGCCCAAATGGCCCATTGATATACTATATCCCATCCCACATCACTTCCAAGTTTTCCCCCTGTTCAGTAGCTGATTTTATAAATAACAAAGTATCAATTTTACCTAAGATTGTTCCTTTTCTGGAAAATGATACTTTTCTATTTTTGCAGGGTGCAGAAATTGTACATGACAGAGAGAACAAGTTGATTTGGAAACCTGAAGAGATTGGCAGATTCTCTTTCAAGTCAGCTTATAAAACTCTAACATATATACCAGGTAATTTCCCAGTTACTAAGCTCATATGGAACACTAGGTTACCTAAGAAGATCTCCATCTTTACATGGAAATTGCTCAACTCATTCTTACCTTTTGATGATATCCTCATTAAATGTGGTTATAGCTTGGCTTCAAAATGTCAAATGTGAAATCAATCTGACTCTCTGGAACATTTCTTCATTAACTGCCATCTTGCTAAAGCTGTTTGGATTCAGAGTGCTCGTTTAGTTAACTTTAACCTGTAAAATGTCCATAGTGTTGTGGATACTTTCTTCATCTTTTGGAATTGTAGTGACCTTTCTGGGTTTCAGAAAATAATATGTCGATTGTTGCCTCCATTGATCTGCTGGGCATTATGGAAGGCTAGAAATGCCTACTTTCTTGATGACAAACCCTTTTCTTTTACCCATATAAGCAAGGAATTTATAGATACTCTCAATCTTTCCATTTCAGCCTCTCCCTGCCTCCCCAATATACACCATAACTCATGCAATCAATTCCATTCTCTGATATCCCTCCCCAGACCACCACCAAAGCCAACCATCTCCACTGTATACTGGGAATTTCCAGGTCCCAATGTTATCTAGGTTAATGTGGATGCCTCATGGTCTGCTACATCTGTTTCTATTGGCTTAATTACTTGTGATAACCAGGGTTTCCCACTCCTAATCAAGTCAGAGTCCATATCAGCCATTTCACCACTGGAAGCTGAAATAAAGGCAGTCCTTCTGGCACGTCAAATCTGTATCCCTAGATATCCAAAATTCATTGTCAAATCTGACACTTTACAGGCAGTTCATATGATTAATGATCCATCATGCTCCAAATGGTCTTTATACCCATTGGTGTTCCAAGTTCACACACTTCTATCCCAGGTTTCTCTTAAACACACATACAGAGAATGTAATTCAGTGGCTGATGCTATTGTTAAACACCACTTAACCTCCCGGATGGATTTTTCACTTCATTTGAATAACATTCCGACGAATATTAAAGGGCTAATTTATATGGATAGCATTCATACACCTTATCTTAGAATCCATAGGCAAACCAAAGATGATTGATACTGCTGATCTTTCCTTCCTTTTGCCGCAGGTTATGGACCTCATCATGGCTCTAGAACTCTATGCTTCCCCCCGATGGTTATGGTGTTTCACTTTCCAGAGGGGAGCTCACAGCCACATTTGTTATCAACATCCGTGTGCTCGAGGGGACATTCGTGTGCTCGGGGGGACATTCGTGTACTCGAGGGGACATCGGTGTGCTCGAGGAGACATTTGTGTGCTCGAGGGGACATCTGTGTGCTCGGGGGGACATCCGTGTGCTCGAGGGGACATTCGTGTGCTCGAGGGGACTTTCGAGTGCTCGAGGGGACATCCGTGTGCTCGAGGGGACATCCGTGTTCTCGAGGGATAGTCGTGTGCTTGAGGGGACATTCGTGAGCTCGAGGGGACATTCATGTTCTCGAGGGGACATTCGTGTGCTCGAGGGGACATTCGTGTGCTCGAGGGGACTTTCGTGTGCTCGAGGAGACTTTCGTGCGCTCGAGGGGACATTCGTGTGCTCGAGGGGACTTTCATGTGTTCGAGGGGATATTCGTGTGTTCAAGGGGACATTCGTGTGCTCGAGGAGACATTCGTGTGCTCGAGGAGACATTCGTGTGCTCGAGGAGACATTCGTGTGCTCGAGGGGACTTCCTTGTGTTCGAGGGGACATTCGTGTGCTCAAGCTACATTCGTGTGCTCGAGCTGATTAAGCTTGGTTTTTCCGGCTAGACAGCCATTCAACAACATACTCCTCCGGCTGTTTCACCATGGTCTGCAAGTTTCTCCTGCTTACGAGCTCAGAATAACAACAATGACAGACTTACTAGCCTAATTCCTCCATCATTTTTACTTACGGTTATGACTGACTGGTTGTTGCCTGGCCAAAGTAATGAATTAACACTGGGTGTGGACATTCGCTACTTTGGAATTGCACCTACCTTTTCTTCTAGATCTTGCACATATATAGACTTATAGCTATTAGTATCTGATCATTCTTTTGGAGACAATGATGTTGCCTTTTTGTATAAAACTACTATGATGTCACTGGCTCGTAAATTATGTGGCTTGGGATACTAATATATCACCCCCACCCTTGGGTGTTTTCAGTTAAAAAAATTAAAAGATGGTCTTTTCATAAGTCATGGAAACACTAAGGTTTAAAGTGTAAATTAGAAGAAATGATGGTAAAAGTTTCGGGTTGCATGAATTGGGTTATGAACTTTATAACTAATGCATGTTATAAATAAATTTTTAATATTGCAATTAAAACCTTTTACCTTTTATTATTCTAATTAAAACTCATCTTTCCAAAGACTTTGCCAACAAAAAATTATAGGTTTCCGATTTTTAATTTTTAGAGATCAAATAAAATAAGTAAAGTTTTGGGAAAAAACGTCTTTCCATATGCTTATGGAAAGACAGGGTTTGATTAGAATAAAAAAAGGTAAAATGTATTAGTTGCAATATTAAAAATTTATTGTGTAACATGTAGTAGCTATAAGGTTTGTAACCCGATTTATGCAACCCAATTTTTTTAGCTATAAGGTTTGTAACCCGATTTATGCAACCCAATTTTTTTTATCTCATTTCTTCTAACTTGCACTCTAAACCTTGGTCTTTCCATGGCTTAAGGAAAGATCGTCCTTCAAGAGACAGACTCAATAAAATATTGTTTTTTAGTAACAAATAAAATTGGCAAAGTCTTGGGAAAGCCCCTATTTCCATAGGCTTATGGAAAGACGGAGTTTAATTAGAATAATAAAAGGTAAAATGTCTTAGCTGTAATATTAAAAATTTATTATGCAACATGTAGTAGTTATAAAATTTATAACCCAATTCATGCAACCCAAAAATTTTATCTTCATTTCTTCTAATTTGCACTTTAAACCTTGGTCTTTCCATGACTTATGGAAAGACCGTCTTTCAAGAGACGGACTCGATAAAATATTGTACTATAAATAAAGGCAAAGTCTTGGGAAAGATGGTCTTTTTATAAGCTTATGGAAAGACAAAGTTTAATTAGAATAATAAAAGGTAAAAAGTCTAATTTGCAATATTAAAAATTTATTATGCAACGTGTAGCAGTAATAAAGTTTATAATCCGATTCATGCAACCCAAAAATTTTATTTTCATTTCTTTTAATTTACACTTTAAACCTTGGTGTTTTCATGACTTGGGGTCGAGGTTCATTGGTTAGAGGGCTCGAGTGCTTGTGTGTTCGATGGTTCGAGTGCCTGATGGCTCGAGGGCGGGATGGCTCTAGAGCTTGAGTGCTCGAGGGATCCAGGGATCGAGGCCTCCTCGGCTCGAGGGCTCGAGTGCTTGAATGTTTGAGGTATCCAGTGTTCGAGTGCTCCAAGGCGCAAATGAGACGGTGAAAGCGCAAATGAGACTGTGAAAAACGGTAGCCATCGCGAAAGAGGAGGGAAAAAATCCAATTCCATGAAGGGAGGTAGTCCATAACCTGAGACAGAATAGAGGACAGATCAGCAGTATCAATCTTATTTAAAGGCTTGCCTATGGATTCTAATAATATAGATTAAGCCTTTAATATGTGCCGGAATGTTGGTCACATACAAAGGAGAAACCATTGCAGAGGATGCTTGATATATCGCAATGGCATCCGCAACTGAATTACATTATTTGTATGTGTGCTTGAGGGTAGCATGGGATAAAAGAGTGTGAACTGAAAAAACTAGAGGGTATAGGGTCCATTCGGAAACAGAAGGATCATTAATCATATTTACTGCCTGTAGCGAGTCAGATTCAATAATGAGGTTGGGATATCTGTCCAGACAGATCTGACAGGCCATAAGAATTGCCTTAACTTCAGCTTCCAGTAGAGATGTGGTTGTTATGGTCTCTAATCTAATAAGGATTGGTAAACCTTGGTGATTACAAGCAATTAAGCCAATTGAAACAGAGGAAGAAATCCAAGATGCATCCACGTTAACCTTGATCAACTGTGATCTGGAGATTCCCAGTATACCGTGGAAATAGTTGGCTTTGGTGGTGGTCTGGGGGGAAACATCAGAGAAGGGAACTGAAAAATTAGGCTAGGAAATATAGTTGGGAAGCAGGGGGAGGAGGTAATGGAAAGGTAGAGAGTATCTGTAATTTCCTTGCTAGATGGTTTCAATGCATTAGCGGTTAGACAGGTTTCTTTATGAACGTGGAATTCTCTCACACACCATTTATTTTGGGACGGTGGGAATATAAGATTTTAAAGATTTTATGATCTTTTCTAGGTCCTGGGGAATATAATATGTATCCATCACATTCGTATGGATTATTTTTTTAAAATTAAAGCATTTGAAATTATAGACACCAAAATGTGCCAACAAAGCTTCATTTTCATTCCCTCCAAATGTTTCCCTTTTCCCTCCATATCCTTCACCCTCGGTTTTCTTACCCTTCCTTCCCCACCACATTGAACCGAGTTCTTTCCACCCACCACATCCCTAATCCCAAGTTCCCCCCTCTTCCCACCATAACCCCGTGCAGATTTCTTCCAAAGACAGTGTCCCTCCCTTCACCATTTATGTCGGGCTTCAATCTCCCAATCCTGGTCGCCAACCAAATACACCAATTTTGTTGACATTCAACTCCACAAATTTTGTACCCAGGTCGGAATCTTCACAATGGAAGGGGTAACCAAGGCGGTCGGCAGTTGACGGAATAAGGTAACACCTATTGGTAGTTTCCATCTTTCCCGGGTTTAATGAGTAGCTATATTTTGGTTGGTCTCTTTGAATGTGAGTTTGTGTTGACATTTCTTGTTATACTATTATGGGTGTTGTTTCATGCTCATACATGATATGTGTGCTTGTATGTCATAATTTTTGCCTACCCACGTGCCCCCTATACGAATTTGTTAAACTCGGTTGGATTTTCGTGGAAATCCGGAAAGGGCTGTGTTGGATTAATTTTTTCCTTGTGTTTGATTTACTCAAAGAAGAGATTCAATGGCGCCACCGAGGAAGAAATTGTTTGACTCCGGTGGTAGAAAAACTGTGGCCGATAAATGGTTTACCCCTCCAAAGGATGCCAACTGTGATGACAATAGCGAGGAAGGGGCTGATGCACCGATATATTTCTCGGGATCATTGAATTCGGGAGAAGAAGAAAAAACTATGGTAAAAGAAGACATGAGTGGGAGCTTCGACAAGTTTAAGATTGGAGAGTATTGCAAGCGCAGAGGTACAGCCACGTGCAAGTCCGTGTTGCTTGCGAAACAAAAGAAGCCTCTGAAAATATTCTTCGATGATGACTTCGAACCCCTAGTTATGTGCAGCCGATGGTCGATGTATGTTGGCTATGCCTTCAGCGCAGAATCCGCTTCGGGACTTGGCATAATTGGAGATCAGTCCCAGACCATGTGAAGAAGGACGCATGGGAAGACATTCTCGTAAGTGTCTTCTAATCCTCCATTGTTTATGTCAACTTCGTTACATGTCGCACTAACAACATGTCTCCTTATCCTCTAGATTAGCTGGGATATACAAACGAAAATGACTTTCAATGAGATGAATAAGTTTCGAAATAAATGGACAATTTATGCAGGAGAAAAGTGGAGGAATTGGAAGACTAAGGTGGCATATAAGTACATTGTACAAAAAAAATTGGGCTGTTGTGCATGGAGAGACTATCGCTGGATGGACAAAAATGAGTGGGAGCTGTTTGTGAAACACAGGTCAACCCCTGAATTCAAGGTACTTCCTTTAATATAATTTTTCTCTAGTCTTTACGATGAGAGCAGTTTAAAAACTGATGTCCAAACAGGCGGTAAGTGACGTAGAAAAATTAAGCGCCTCACAGAAAGACTACATCCATCACACGGGGAATGGAGGGAACCGTAGGGTTGCAGTAGAACTTGAGAAGAGGAAAAGAAATGCTGAAATTGAGGCGCTTCTGGATGAAGGTCAGAGTGTAGAAGAAGCAGAGGCTTTAGTTCAAAGCATGGATTTCAAACCGGACCGCTCGGAAGTGTTCCTTGCCACTAACTGGGACAATAAACTATCAACCTACACCAACGACTCCGTCCGAAGAGCAGCCCCACTATTGTGAGCATAATTCATAATTGAATCTATCTCTATTGATATTCTTTGATGTTATCCTGATCAAATGATTATAGTTGCTTTGTTTCTTAGAAAAATCTTTTGGATAAGAAGCAAAAGGGAGAATTGGTTATACATGGAAAAGAAGATATTCTAGTTCAAGCAACGGGTAGGAAGGATCACGGGGGTCGTTGGAGAGGTTGCTCCGCAACCTCTAAGGTGAACGAGGCCCTACCACATATGATTGTCACCCGTTATGCATCTAGTCAATGTGGGAGCACAAACAAGAAGCCATCTGAGGAAATTTCAAATTCAAACAAACAACCAACAGATGTCATCGAGCTCAGGGAAACATTTGTTGCTTTACTTGAGGCCCAAACAAATTGGCTAGCTGGGCAATTGGGTAAAGCTATTCCCCCACACTTGGATGCCCGTAATTTCCTTGCTGCATCTTCCACCCCCATGAACAAGGACAACCGGGTATTCATTCCTTCAGCATCGGGATGTAGTGACCCACAAGGAACTGCAGCGGATGACAAGGTAGTCCAAACCGTGAACTGCAATCGTATTTGTTCCATTCTTGCTATGTGATTTGTAGTACATGGATTTCCATTTCCTGATTTGGATTGATGTTTTGGAGATACAATTCGTTGCTGATGAATGCTGGAAGTTGCAGCGCACTGTAGCTCTCAGTCTCAGCTGGGCACTGAAAGCTGCAGCGCGCTGCAGCCTTCAGCAGCTACATGTACAATTCATTACTTCTTATCATCTATCGCTTGCACTTCCGACTTTATCTTTTTTCCTTAAATAGAGAATACTTAGTTATTTCCCAACCGATGTATTTACCCAATCTCTAAGTTCATCTCTTAGAGAGGAAAAAATGCTGCCTATATGTTTTGAACCATCACGGAGAAAGGGAGGTAGCTACATTCGGTATACTCTTTCCAAAGGAAGTGGAAGCTGACTTACCCATCAAGTGGGAGCGGGTAAATCTAAAAGGACCTATGATCATACCAAAGGCACCTTTGCCGATTGAACACGAAGAATTTGAGTTTGTCACTCAGGCCATTGGATATAACATTCTATGGCCGGGGAAGCCGATAAGTGTCATAGAGCAACAGGATGATGAGGTGAGATAATTGTATTCTTCTTCTCATCGGTGCTCATACATATCTTTCTTGCTAATACAATGACATGATATGTTATTCATTTACGAACGTAGGAGAACGAGCAGCAACCGCCTCTGCAGGAAATGGTGGTCGACGAAATTGGAAGTCCTCAAACAAACCTCACACCAGTGGCTAAGGAAGATACTCCTCGTGGAGAGGTGGCCGCTCGACCGGTAAAAGGAGAGGTACATACCCCCATACTATTTCATTCCGACTGATTTTCCCCTACGCATCACTAACATTTTACCCATTAGCAACTACCAAAAGAAAAAAATACATCACCGGAGAATGGGCAACTAAATCCTCCCTCGTCGATTTCTCCCCAGTATATATTTGTGAGAACTTATTTCAACCTTTACATTATCATCCACTACTGAATTACATAGAAATACTGTTCAACTAATATTATTAGATTCTGAATGTAATAATTAGGGAGCCACAGAAAACCAAGAATGCATCACTGCTGTTCACCAGATTAATGATGCTTTATGGCTATCTTCACAAATATGTGGACCAGATAAAATATTCCGCATCAATTTCAGCGCAAAGGTGTTCAGATCAGAAGAAGTCTACGTAGCCATATTTACTGACAAGATACGACTGTTCATGAACATCTTGGATGCAGATGATGAAATGGAGTGGATCAGTGGATGCCATTATACAAGTATCATTATATTTGCCTCGCTAACCATATTAATTTGCAAGATACCTCTGCGATGGGGCGGTACGTGGAGGCCACGTCCAGTTTATTCCTGCCTCTTCGAACTCAATGGCTCAGAAGACAAATTAAAGGCTGGAATTGACTGCGGATGGGGTTTCGGCTGTCATGTGCCACACTGAAGCAAGGATGTACATCTTCCCATACAATCGAGAGTAAGTTCCATTCGTTTTCCGAGTAGCTAGACCCGGCCATATGGAAGCGAAAGTAACCGTGTGCTGTGATTTTATTTTAAGAATCTTCAGTAGTTTTGTTTTTCCCTTTTTCCCATAGGGACCAATGGTTTTTGCTTGTCTTCGTACCAGAAATCGATCGAGTATATTGCATCGACTCAATGACTGGGGGAATTTCCAAACGAAATAGATCATACCTTAAAATGATTCATTTGTAAGTGGAACACATTCGTTTCTTTCCTTCAGCTTCGATGTTATTCAAAAATGGTTGTTCCCGTAATTGTGTTCTTGTACGTTTTGCACTCTCTTGGCTCAATTATTTACAATTACTGTTACTCGGTATGTTATCGTATATTGTGTGAACCCCAATTTCTGAAAATAATATTCCTCATGTTGACAAAAATAGGTTTCCATCTATTGTAGGGTTGCAACAAAATATCGACGGTCCAATTCCAAACAAAATAGGTCCTACCCTTCCAACTACACTTGGGATGTCATAAACATCAGTGTACGTATCATGTCATACCTTCATATTTCACGTGTCATTTTCATCTTCGTAATTGCTTCAAAAAATTGTCTTTTCCATCATCAGCACAAGATACAAAGTAGTACTTGGGAGTGCGGATACCATTGCATGTATTATATGGAAAACATTGTTAGGCATGTACATGACATTGACATTATTCTGGTACGTTTTCATACAATTCTTCTATGTATTTGTTATCCTCGCATATACATCCTTCTCTTAACATGTCATTTAATGCATTGTTTTAGTAATTCCCGGAAGATTACACTCCACTGGGGAGCGATGAACTGCGGAGTATTGCTTTGAAATTGGTTTGTATTTTTGCAAAAAATACTCTGCCAAAATGCATAGCTCAATTGAATATCATACAAGGACTTGCACAAATCGTCGGATAGTGGTTAGTATTATCTGTTACAAGAAAGGTAATTGACCATCTCTTCTGATACTTGTCAAATTCGACGCTGCGAGGGGTTTCAGTATCTTAGGACACTACGAAACACATCGGAATCAATATTGTGTTTCAACCTACATTCTTGTCTATGCATCATTGTGGCTCAGAATTTGTTCAATTTGTCTTCGTGCACCATTCTGTTCTACGCACAACAAAAATTGGGTACCATGCCTGGAAAAAAAAGGAACTGGCTGTGAGAAGATGAACACTGGAAGCTGCAGCACGCCGTAGCTTACAGTGACCACAATAGTTACTCACGCTTTTAACACCGGTTTCTTTCTATTATAGAAGCGGTGCTAATATTAAACGGTGCAAATTTAACGCTTGTAGCACCGCTTTCAAAACTGCTACTAAAAAAAGGTGCGATCAGAACCGGTGCTATATTTGCTTCATTGCACCAGTTTTCAAACGGGTGTAAAATTTAACCGGTGCAACAATTAAACAACTCTAGCACTGGTTTTTTTACCGGTGCTAACATATAACCGGTGCAAAAAAACTATTTTTTATCACCGGTTCCCAAACCGTTGCTAAACTATAACCGGTCAATTTATTTTTCTGTCACTGGTTTAAAAACCGGTGCTACCTACAAACCGGTGTTAGATATAAAGATTTAACACCTGTTCCATAACCGGTGCTAACAAATCTGGTGCGACAAAATTTTATTTATCACCGATGTTATAACCGGTGCAAGAATGACAAAATTTACACCGGTTTTTTCTAGCACCGGTTACAAAAAACTGGTGCTAATTTGGTACATTATAGCACCGGTAACTTAAACCAGTGCAAAAAGTAACCGGTGCTAATAAAAGAAATTTAGCATCGATTTTGCTTCAATCGGTGATAATGTAGCATCGCTTACTTAGGCACTAGTTTTTTAGCCACTAAAAAACCGGTGCTAGGAACCAAAACAACCGGTGCTAGAGGTGTCTTCGCGTGGTAGTGTATTTTGTGGGGTTTTGGTGGTTGCACTCAGGGGTTTCGGTGATGGCGCTAGGGGGTTTCTGTGGCGAAGTAAAGCAGTGGGGTGGTGGGTAGGGACGGCGGTTGTGTAGTAGTGGGAAAAGGAAGGGGAAGGGGAGAGGAAGGAAAAAAGAAAAAGGAAAATGAAAAGGAAAGGGGAAGAAAAGAAAATGGAAAAAAGAAATAGCACAACGAAAAATGAGAAAATGGAAAATGACCATTTTGCCTTTAAACTTAACGATTTTGACCAATTTTGACGCTTCGACCTGACAGGAGGGCCACGATTCAATAGTTTTGTTAGTTGAGGGGCCAAAAATAAGGGGCCAAAGGTGAACGATGGAAGGAGTTCAGGGGCCTCCCAAGTTGTTCGCCCATAAAAATGTAATATTCTGTAGAAAAATAACACCGAATATTAATTTTTAAAATGACAAGTTGAAAAACTAACATATCAATCAAAATAAAAGCATAAATTTAAAATATATAATTAATATAGTAAATCAGTGAATAGTGTCAAAATTTTATTATGTAAACACAAAATTTGACATTAAAAGATCAAAATTCAACTTAAAAAACATGATCTTAGTGAAGAAAAAGAATTCCGAAAAAGAAATCACTAAGTTTTGGACGGAACATCTAAGTACTGGAAATAGAATATCAAATTTGGTAGTAAAAAGGCATGCATTGTGGAAAAATAGGGAGAAAATTGAACCGTAAATTTCTCCAACCCAAATTCTTGATCCGAGATTCTTATGAACCGAAATCAATTATACTCTAAGTATTTGTGCCCAACAATCCAAAAAAGGTTATTTGCACCAGATATATCCTTATTTGTTTATAAATTTTATTTGGAATCATTGCTCTATAATACTTGTAAAAAATCTAATTTAACTATAATCTTACCATGATACAATATCATTCAAAACTTTGTATTCACAATTTATAATCTTTAATTAGAATAAATTTTAATTGATGGAATTAGGAAAACTAAGATTTTGAATATTTCAAAGACATTAAAAGTGAATGTGGTGACTGCTACCATAACACATTAACATACGATTTATAAAATAGTGTTTATGAAGGAGTTGAATTTTGATTAAATTAATGATTTAAAATCTGACACCAATATCTTGACCATAATTTGCAAGAAGGAGTTGCACCTTCAATTCCTTGACCATAATTTGCAAGAAAGAGCCCCCAGAGTATTCCGAACAGAAAACTCTCTAATGATAAAGTCAGCCAAAAGTATTTTAGAGTATCATATGAATAGTGGATGAATAGTGTAAATAAGTTATACATGTATATATGTATATGTATATATATGTCGGCTAAAGGAAGGTCCATCAAAGGAAGGTCCAACTACTAAAAATATACTAGGCCTCAAACCCAACATCTATAGGGCTTCAAGTTTAGTTATCATCAATATCCCCAAGAAGACCAAAGGGATTTTCGTAGGATTTTAGTCGAGAGGGGACCTTCTAGATATAGGTAGATCTCTCACGAATCGAGACCAGAGAGGCCTTTCGATGGGTCTTCATTGAGGTAGACCTTCATTATGGAAGAAAATTCATATAAGGCCATATCCAAGGTGGCGTTTGGTTTTCTCCACTGGATAATTCTTCCAAGCTATCGAAGCCTAGGGGGGCACGTGTCAAGAGGAGAACTGTAGAGACATTGGTCGTGCAAGGAATCCTATTAGTGAGAGAGAGAAGATTCTCTCACGTGTACACGTCTTTCTATTCTCCCTGGTTTTCAAGGCTATGACTACCTTTTTGAAAACCACTCTTTTGCCCACCCATAAGTTCCTATTTCTACCGTTTCTGCCCTTTACACTTCATTTTTAAAGGTTATTTGAAGCAAATCATAGAGTTCTCAGGGACTTTTTTTCCACTTTGTGAAAACCTTATTTCCCTTCTCCAAACAAAATAAACAAGTAAGTTCCACTTATTCTTCCAAAATTCTTCTCCTTATTAATTTTTTGATCATGTCTTCGCTGTCACCACCTTCGCGGAAAAGTGATGAACTTCCCCGCATGCCTTCTTGGACTTCTTGTGAAGGGAACACCCCCCCTACATGTACTTTGGGGAGGAAGAAGCTCAATATGTGGGGAGACCAGAGAGGATTTCCCTGGGAACTTATATGATGAATGTAATCCAGCCAAATCCAGTGATGAGAGCGAAGTTCAGAGTTTCAGTATGCTAGCTGTAAGGGAAGAGTCAAGTGTTGGGGCCTCCCTAGATATTATCCAAGGCAAGGGCAAGCATATAATTGAGGGCTTTTTGAATTGGGTATGGGCTAATAATCTTCAAGAGTGTGGGCGGTGAGCTTCCCCCAAAGACTATGTAGAGGTGAAAGTGGGTAGCTTGAAAGGATGCCCTTCTGTGGAATCTTGAGATTTACTATGATGAGGTAGGGTGCCTCTAATCTTGATCGAGTTCCAAGAAGATGACAAGAGTGATGAGTTTGTGTAATAGGCTTTGCTAATTATCTGTTTGTGATCAACAAGGGTCCAACTAACCAACCTCCATCTAACTCAATGCCAAGAGCCCCTGGTCGACCTTAATGCAAGGGATCAAGGATATAAAAGGGATAACGAAGATTTCAATCCCTTGGGCCCATCTCCTAATAGGATCACCATTAAGCTCTCGGCGACCATCGAGGGTGAGGTGGTTCCTAACCTGTGTTTGACCGCACAGAAGGATTTTACAGTGGTGCCCTCGAGCTCTGTGCAAGTGGCCTTGGATAATCACCCCTTGGTAAACTTTCGATATTAATCTCCACCTTTCTCCTTTTTAAGTTAGGCTTCGATCTTTTAATCATGGGAGTTTGTGGGTGTTTTAGAGTTGGCTATCAACACCTTTTTAGCTAGCACTCACCGGCTCGACCAACTAGGGGACCTTCTTGCATTTTCCCAAGTGGCTCTTCAGGCGAGTGACAAGAAAGCCCTAGAGGTCAAACATGACCTTCGAATAGCCATGGTCAAGCTTGAGACTGATAAGAATATGCTTCAAAAGTCAAGCTAGATTCTAAGGGACGACGATAACAATCTCAACAAGAAAGTGAAGGCCCTTGAGTCCGAGGTTACCAAGCTAAGGAGACTTTTGTGCTTCGGAGTGTCTGCCTCTGGCTCTTTAGCATTTCCATTAGCAACTGCCTTAGAGACTTAATGTTAAGGTCTGATGAAGCAAGTTTGATTAAGGCATCCGCCTTGTGGTTCATCTCTATGGGCACTTGCATCAGGGTGTACTTTCGAATGTTTTTCAGTATAGGTTTCACTACCTCCAATTAGCATTGCAGGCTTCGCTCTCTAGCCTAGTAATCCTCTTTAACTTTCTGAACCATTCTGAACCATTATATGGGAGTCACTAAATATCTCTAGATCACTAAACTTAAGCTCCTTAGCTAGTTAAAGGCCAATCATTAAGGCTTTATATTCAGCCTTATTATTGGTGGCCTTGAAGTAAAAATGTAGTGTGTAAGGTTAATCTGTACCGTCGGGACTAGTGAAAAACACCCCTACTCTACATTCCTCCGGATGTGAAGACCCATCAACATAAAGTTTCCAAGTCTTATGAGTGATGAGCTCTTCATCATTCAAGATAGGTTCAATTATTTCGACTATAAAATCTTCCAGGGCCTGTACTTTGATTATCATTCTTGGCTAGAACTGGACGTCATAATCCCCCTACTCGATAGCTTATTTGATTATGCACCCAGATGTATTGGGTTTCAATAGTATTTGCTTGATGGGATGATTGGTGAGCAAAAAATTGGTATGGCTCTAAAAGTAGGGTCAAAGCCTTCGAGCCGCAAGCACTAGAGCTAGGATAAACTTTTTGAGGGTAGTGAACCGTGTCCCCAGTCCCTGTAGGGCCCTGCTAATGAAGTATATTGGGTGTTGTTGTTGCTCCTTTTCCTTCACCAAAACAACAATGATCGTCAAGGGGGAGTCTAAGATGTACAGATACAAAGTCTCCCATCATTCAAGTTTCAGCAGTGTGGGTAGAGTTCAGAGGTGCTCCTTCAGGGCCCGTAATTCATCTTCGCACTCACACATCCACTCAAACTTCTTAGCCTTTCTTAGAACATCAAAGAAAAGCAAATGTTTCTTAGCACCCTTCGATAGGAAACAGCTCAGAGCTACTAGCGACCTAGTAAGCCTTTGGACATCCTTCAATGTCTGCAGCTATCTAATCTTATTCAAGGCCTAGACTTTCTCAGGGTTAACATCGATTACTCACTCGGAGACCATGAAACCTAAAAATGCTCCAGCCTTCACTTCAATCGCACACTTGGAAGGGTTCAACTTCAAGTTCGAACGACGAAGCTCGTCGAAGGTCTCTTTGAGATCAAGTAGTAACAGTTCATACGCCATGATCTTTACTACCATATCATCAACGTATATCTCTATGTTTCTTCCAATATAATTCTTGAAAAGTTTATCCACCAACTTCTAGTAAGTTGCATCGGTGTTTTTGAGGCCGAATGGCATCTTCCTATATCAAAATGTCCCAACATCCATGATGGACAATGTCTTTTCCTTATCATTCTCTACCATCAAGGTTTGGTGGTAACCCTTGTAAGCACTTTGGAAGGAGATCAAGGAAGGTCATTTGCAAAGATGGTCGAATAAGGAAGTCTAATTTTAAAATTGGTAGAAGTTGTTGAAGAAGGAAGACAAAGAAATACATGAAGAGTGACCCGGGAGTTGGAACCAAGTTATAGAAATAATTCAAGAAGAATCAGCCTCTGTGAGCAGAACCATTGGATTCATCTTTTTTGAGCGCAATAAAATTGACTACAAGAACTCCCAAATCGGATTGGTAGTTCACCCGTAGCATCGCAAACAAGTTGAAGACAAAGCTGGTGTACGGACCGTGCAAATATCAACGTGCCATTCCCCAAAACTATAAAATTGATTGGTTTCTTGGGACTGATTGCATGACTCGTACAATTCCGCACGGGACGTTTCCTAGTCATAGGAATGCACAGTAGGTTGGCACGAGCTATGCAAATCATAACGTGCCATCCCATGAGACTATACAACCAATCAGTTCCTTAGGACTAATTGCACGGGCCGTGCAATTCTACATGGGATGTGTCCCAGGAATACAAATGCATAGTAGGTTGGCACGGCCCATGCCCTGAACCATAACACCAGATGGTTCTTTGGCACAGACTGTGCCCTGAACCAAAGTACCAATAGTTTCCATCCCTTTTGTCAGTTTCCCCTTTTTCTTTCTCTTCGACCTATAAAAACTCTCCTCCTTTCCCCATTCTTCCTTGAGCCCGATTTGGACCCCAAAACCCCTAGTTATTTATTATCTTTTCTTAGTTTCTTCATCTTTCTCGTGTGTTCTTTTATATCTATGATGGGTTTTCATAATCCATCATAGATTTGTGCTAAGGTTCTTCACTTGATGAGTAAGAGGTGAAATCCCATTTTGGCACCTTTCATTTTTTCTATTTCTTCACTTCTACCATTGATGTATATTGAATCCATGAGGTTTGCTAGTTTAGATTAGTTTAATTTTCTTGGGTTATATTTGTATCCATGACTCTATTAGGATTTGTGAGATTCTAGATTACCCTATATTTCTATGCTTATGAATATTGCGCATGATTTGAGGTTTTTGTTCATATATGATTTATATCATGATATGTGTTATGATGCATCCATGATTTCATTCATAGTATAATATTGTGCTAGGATAAAATGATAATTTGGGAGTGTTAGATTATTGCTATTGTAGGCTTGAGAGTACTATGGAGTTGAGTGCATTTAATCTACCTCGAGAGTACCAAGCCGATCATTAGACTTCAATTATAATTGGGTAGTTGTGTGAGTGATTGAATGTTAGGAGCACTATACTGGGGGTCGTTCTATAGAAATTTCTAAGGGGTAAGAAACCCTGGCTTACCACGATAATAAAAAATTGTAGTTAGTAGCGACTTGGGTTGTGTTAACCCTAGAGTCATCACAAGGCACGATACATTTCCTCTCTAGGCCTAGGGTTAGTGTCCATAATGGAGAGCCCGCTGGTATGTATTAGACTCACTCTCATATCTAGCAATGTTACCTGCGGGGAGCTTTATCCTTTGAGAAGAGGCTTATTAGCACCAGAAGTGGGGTTACAAGAATGAAATTTGGAATAAGAAGGATAGAGTGCATCCCTAATCACAGAGGTGGCAAGATTGTTTTAAGGGAGATGAACCTTTGTGTGATAGACAATGGGAATTCCCTACTATCTCCACACTATGTGACATAAGCATGAGATTAGGTTTATATGTCTATATGTGATAGAATATAGGGTCAAACCTATAAATCAGTCATGTTACACAAATACCCTAAGACTAGGTGATCCATAGTTTTCTTCAATTTAATTCCATGTTCGTAGTTGTTAGTTCACAACCCCTCCCTCTTTTATATGTTTAGTACTAGCTATTCTTGACACACAATTGGGGTGATGCTCGATTTCGGGTTGTGTCTGGCTAACCTTTAAATACTAGGATCTTTGTGGACGACCCCAGACTTGGCACCAGCTACCTTATAGTAGTTAGCAGTGAGTACGAGAGCAACATTACAAATTTCTATCTTTCATCACTTAGCATTGAGCGATTTAATTTCTCCCAAGATAACGACCCCGAGGGGTGCAGGTCAAATTTTGGTGCTGTTGCCGGGGATACTAGACTTATTTATTTGTTATCTAGCACAACTATTTGGTAGAGTAGCTTTTATTTTATTTTTCTTGTTGTGTTTTTGTGTTCTTGTTTTTGCCCTTTTGTTTGTTTGCTGTTTTATGGAATAGGTATTTCTTGAGTTCTTGGTGTTTTCCCTGAGAATCCTTGCACTATGATTCAAAATTTGTTTATTAAAAAAATGTGGAGAAGATAGGCTCAACGAGTGAGTATCATAGAGAGGTGTGTGTTGTTGGTTCCTAAGGCCAAAGGAATTAAGAACGGTACCCATACCATGATTCTCCCAATTCATGGTTGAGTGGTAACCCGGATTCATGGTATGGAGATGTACCGGGAAACCAACAATATAAGCTAGATAGTTGGGTTTCACCACCCTATACAATGCCCAAAAATGAATCTCTAGGAGTAGTTCCAAGTCGGAGTATGGAGAAATTTTGCAAGCTATAGCTAATGTGACAAAGATTAATGAGTTAATCAAATAAAAAATGCATAGCGACATTAGAGATTTGGGAGCTCAACTCTCCATAAGCATGAGAGAGTTGAAGGGCATGTAAGTGACTTGATGGAAATGGTGAGCCAACTGGAAACCTAATATTCCAAAATGAACCAACCACGGTTGAACTTGAAATTTTGGTGAGTGAAGTCACCTCGATGAATAAAGATAAGTTACAAATGAATGAGGAGTGGTTTGTTGAAAACGAAGAAGTTGAGGAAGGGGTTATTGTACTTAATTCACCATTCTACCTATCTTCATACCCAACAACCACCTATCAACTCCCAAATTTTTGGAATCCTTAGAGGAGACCATAGAGAAATCAATCGAGTATTCTAAGCTTCTAAACCATCCATCTCGTTTAAGGTTAACTCCGGATCTGCACCTAAAAGCATGTGCTAACTAATGCATTTGACACATTTGTTATTATGTTTTGGTTGGTTGATTACTTGTTTTAGTTAGGTTTACATTACAGAGGTTTTAGATGACCGTTGTTGGTTTTCTTATCTAAATCCTGAGTTTTGCAGACTTAATTGGATCTAATGGACACTATGTCCTCACAAGCGCTTAGATCTTCTTTTGTGAGTTTATTGGTAGGTTGTTCATGAGCACTTCGGTATAGTTTGTAGAAGGAAACTAGTAATGGTGGTAGTAATTGTAGAGGGCCATTAGAAAGGATGGTAGAAGACTAAAAGCCACAAAGTCAAAATGTGGTAGAAAATAGAAAGGTCAAAGATAGAAGACAAAGAAGTGGGTAAATTGTAATTCGAGAGTTGTACATAATTCAAAGAACGATCCAAGAGGAATAATCTTTCATGGGTTATACCATTGGAATCATCTTCTTGAAAACTTTATAATAGACTACAAGAACTCTCAAATCGGATCAGCGTTGAAGGAAAAACCAAGTTTGAATGAGTCGAAGCCGGCATGACCCGCGCTAGAGGAGCTCAGCACAATGCACTCATTATGAGCGTGCTATAGGGGCTCAACATAACCCATTCGACACGACCTTGCCAGTGGGGCTCAGCATGAGGCACTATAGCCACACGGGCCATGTGTTTTTGCACGGCCCGTATGAAAAACTATTGAAGATCCAAACCTCTTGCCCATGCCATAGAATTTTGCATGCCCATGACATCAGTTTCCCAGAAATTGACTCCTAGCATGTAGCCCACAAGGATATACACGGCACAAGCCATTCAGAAAAGGAAATCACTCATCCCGCCTGTGGCCCGTGAGGATCCACATGGCTGGTACCGATTCAAATGCTTAAGAAGGTGATCCTAGTTGGCATCCCGTGTTAGATAGCACAGCCCGTGCCAAGCTAATCCACCACTTCCGTGCCAGACTAAACCAACATGGGTTGTGTGCTATAGCACGACCCATGCCAATGTCGGCTGCTAGGGTTTTACTAGTGGCAGCCTTAGATTTTCTTCCAAACTTGGGTCTTTATAGGCCCATTTATCTTCTCATATATAAGGAGTCTTTTATCTCCTAGGTTTTAACAAGTAGGCATAATGTAGACTCCTAATTTTTGGTAGGTAGAAAGAAGAAGAAAATTCTCTCTGTTTCTCTCTCTCCAGAGTTCTTCTCTTCTTCTTTTTTTCCTTTTTAGTTCTTAGATCTATTGTATTTAATCAATGAATGCAATGGATTTCTAAATTTGGATATTTTCTTTCTCCTAAGAGTAGGTAGAGAAAAAGTGATAAACCATTTCCTCTAATTTCTTTTCCTTTTGTTTTTGCCCAACAACATTGAATTCAATGAAATATTTGGGTTCAATGCTTAGGGAGTAGTAATTTAGCTTAGGGTTTACATTTTTATTCATGACTTGGTGTTTTTTTTTGGAGATTCTATAGGATATACCTATCTTTATGTGCTTGTGATCATTATGTTGACTTGTGCCTTTGATTCTTGTTAATTGCATGATTGTTACACCATGTTGGCATACACCTTTGTCTACTTTCATGTTGACACATATATTGATATCCCCTGAGGAGTGAAACCTAGCAGGGTTCGAGATCGTATGGGTGTATGCATGCGGGTCGTCGAGTTACCATTACGATAGCCATATACTAGTTTAGTTGGAAACTTGGATTTAAGGGTTACTGATAGAGATAGCATTAGTAGAGAAATAGAGTTAGCATGATTTGCAACCTTAGAGTCATCGATAAGGTGCCTATCTCTTTGCCTCTATAGGCCCAGGGAGAAGCATTCGTAGTGGAGTGCTCTGGATGTAACAGTACGAGGAAGAGTCATACATGCACAATGGCAGAGCCATTGTTGCACTTCCCTAATTATGCAAATAGTACTGATGGAAGAAAACGTGTGCACCCTACGTGACCGTTATAGGGAAGTGTTGACCATCGACCACACTTCGTGGCATAAGTATTAGGATATGTTTGTATGTCTTGAATGTGATTGAATCTAGGATCAAAATTTATTACTAGTCATGTTACGCAAATATTCCCCAATTGATAGCAATAAATAGTTTTACTCCCTTGTGATTTTGCATGCTCGTAGTTGCTAGATAAAAACCCCCTTAAAAACTATTTTGCAACATTAGCTATTCTTGACACGTGATCAGATTGACGAACCCAATTACGGCTATGTGTAGTTAACTTTTAAATTCCTAGCATCTCTGTGGACGAATCATGTCTTGCCACATCTACCCTCTAGGTAGCTTAGTAGTAGGAATGAGAGAAGGATACAAATATTTATCTTTGTGAAGCCACTCTGTGGGTTAATTGATTAGCTACGATTAATGACCCCGTGGGAATGCGGATCAATTTTGGTGCAGCTGCCGGGGATGCTAGTATAAATATTTAATTTGTTAATTTGCACAGCTTATTAGTAGGGTAGTTTGTTGTTCTTTTATTTTTTGTTGTTTTCTGGAACAGGTATTTCTTGAGTTCTTGGTGAACACTGAGGACCCTTGCGGCATGATTCCAAACTTTGTGTGTTTTATTTATTTTATTAAAAAAAAGTATATGGAGAAGAGAAGCTCAATGAGTGAGATTTTTTAGGATATGTCATTGCGACCACCCTACAGAGTCTTGCTCTGGGATGAGCGAATATGTGAGAGAGGTAGGAGTTGTTGGTTCCCAAGGCCGATGAGATACATTGGTACCCATACCACGATTCCCCCAATTCTAGATTTAGTTGTAACTTGAATTCGTGGTATGGAATTGCATCAGGAAACCCAATACTTTGGGTTAGATTTTTGAACTTCACCAACCTATACAATGCCCCAAAAAAATCTCTAGGATTGGTTCTCAAATTGGATTATGGAGAAATTTTGCAAGCTATAGCTAATGTGACCATCCCTAGTTGAACTTAAGATTTTGATAGATTAATACAAATGGGATGGGGGTGGTTTATTAAGAGTGAAGAAGTTGAAGAAGGGGTTATTATACTCAATTCACCATATAACCTATTTTCACCATAACCTCCACCTATAGAACTGACTCCTACACTTTGCAACCCTTAGAGGAAACCATAGAGAAGCCAATTGAATATGCTAAGCATTCAAACAACCCATTTACTCTAAGGTTGACTAATTCTCTACTACATCTTCCTCTTGGAAGATTCTTACCCCCACCTATGCATTTTTGGTTGCCTATGGTGATCGGGTATGAACCTGCACCATATGGATAACATTAGGAATGTGCCGATGACCTTGAATATACGGAGCTTCTCGGGAGGCAACCTAAGATTTCAAAAATTAGTTTAGTTTGTTTTTCTTTGAAAAAAAATCCTCACTTTTATCCTCCCATTCTTACCCCGGACCATTAGACATCACTACACTCCACCACCTAAACCGCCACCAAATACACAACCTAGGACCACACACTAGTTGTTTCTTTGTGTGGATATTGATTGATACTTGTTTAAGTGTGGATTTTTAGTGGCTTGATTTGAATTTCATATTGGGGTACATTTGGGGATATTGAGGGGGGAACAATGCATTGGGAAGTTATGGCTGCTTATCATTTTGTTTACCTCCCTCTTTTCATGTCATGTTTCTTATTTGAGGAATATGTGTGTTATAAGTGTGGGAAAGGATAAGATGTCTCATTGCATTGTGTTGCAGAAGTTTTGTGTTTTTGGTGTGTTTTCCTATTTTTAGCTTTTGGTTTTGGAACACTATTACACTTGGTGTGCATGTTTGTTTTGTAGGAAGCATATGAGTTTTGGAGGAAGGCGAGCAAATGGGTTTAGGAGGATTCCAACTCATGGACCATGTAGACATACATGGTTTGTGATGCTCAAAATGGTGGACAAAAAGGAGAACCAAACCCCCAAAATTCACAAGGTGTGTAGACGTGCACGACCCATGAAGCTCACTCACCCTCCTACATCTAAATCACCATTTCTTCCTTACCACCCACAGAATACCACCAAAACCCATTTCCCCTCAAACCCTTGAAACACACAACTTGAAACCTAAGAGGTAACTCTCCATTGTGATTCAATTGTTATTCGATTTTTAGTGCATGATAGTGGACTTGATTGAGCTTGCTTGATTAGAAGTTAGAGGTAGTATATTAGGATGATGGTAGTTTGTTCATTAACTTCCATGATTGTGCCACCAAATGTATATTTTAGTGTTCATTTTTCATTATAAGTGCTCTCCTATTTCCTTCCATTGACATATATTCTATGATTGTGTATATGCATTGAGAACAATGCACGCTTTAAGTGTGGGGGAGGGGATAGATAACTCTTATGATTCTTAGTTGTTATTATATATTTAATATCTCTTCTAAGAGCATTTTGAAAATTTTGAAAAAAATGTATACCTTGCTAAGTCGAAAACTCAAAATAACGACTTAGGCAACAATGGGAAAGGCTCGGATAGGTTGAAAACCCTAGGAAAAAAATGAGAGGCCATGGTGTGGAAAAAGGTGAAAAGTGAGTTCAATTTGTGTGTTAAGCTAGGATGAAAATCCGAAAGGGCTCCCAGAAGAAATAAGAGAAATTGAGAGAAATCGTAAACTACTTGAAACATCTTTGGCGGCTTCTTTAGCTGTGTAAGTTAGTTTGACACTCATCATGTATACCTTGCATTTTTCTTGGTATGATTGGTTGTATAGATTACTTTAGTTTCTTTGGGGAGAGTAAGAGTTGTGAGATTCTTACGTTTTTGGGGGAACTAGAGTAGTCTAGGAATAAGGTTGAATGTATTGGTTAACTTATCCTTACATGATACTTTCCTCTTAAATCTTTGCTCATTTTTGTTTACTCGAGGATGAGTAAAGGTTTAAGTGTGGGGGAATTGATCTACACCTAAAATCATGCATTAACTATCGTATTGAACACATTTTTTGTTATGTTTTGGTTGGTTGATTGCTAGTTTTATTTTGGTTTAAATTACAAGGGGTTTGGATGCCTGCAATTGGGTTTCTTATCTAAATCCTGAGTTTCGTAGACTTAATTGGATCTAATGGACACTATTTCCTCACGAGCACCTAAATCTTCTTTTGTGAGCTTATTGGTAAGTTGCTCATGAGCACTTCGGAGTAGTTTGTAGATGGTCATACGCAATGGTGGTTATAGATTATAGAAGGCCATTCGCAAGGATGCTAGAAGACTAAAGTCAACAAGTAAAAACGTTGTAAAAGATAGAAGGGTCGAAGAAGGAAGACAAAGAAGTGAGTGAATTGTAATTTGAGAGTTGTACAAAGTTGGGAAAGATCCAGGAGGAATCCGCATCCTTAGGTGGTACCTTTGGATTTGTCTTCTTGAACAATATAAAATTGACTACAAGAACTCTAAAAAAGGATAAGTAGTTCATCCGAAGTTGAGAAAACAAGTTGAAGGAATAATTTTGGAAGAGTCAAAGCCAGCATGACCAGCATTGAAGGACCTCAGCACGAGGCACTCAAAACGAATGTGTTAGAGGGGCTCAACACGACCCATTCGACACAACTGTACCAAAGGGGCTCAACACGAGGCAGTGTAGTAGCACGTGCTATGTGTTTTTGCATGGCATGTATACCAAACTATTGAAGATATGAACCTCTAGCCCGTGCCCCACGACGTTTTACATGCTTGCGACATCAGTTACCCAAAAAGTGACTTCCAACCAACGACCCATAAGGATATACATGGCTTGCACTATTCATAAGAGGAAATCACGCATCAAGCCGGTGGCCTGCTAGGATCTACACAGCCCGTGTTTATTCAAATGCTCAAGGAGGTGATCCCAGCTGGTTTCCCATGTCAGATGGCATGACCCGTGCCAAGCCAAGCCAGCACGGTTCTGCCAGACAGCCGACTGTGCCAAACAACACGGGGTGTGTGTTACCCGCCTCCACCCGGGGTCGTTAATGTAGCTAGCCTGAGCAAATGCATTGTGATAAAAAAATATTTTAAATGAGTGATGATCAAATCTAAATTTATATTCTGCTCCCAAACTCACTACTAAGCTACCTATGGGGTAGTTAGTGGCAAGACTGGGTTTGTCCATAGAGATGCTAGGTGTCTAATAGTCAACTAATCACAACCACGTGCAGGTTTTCAATCCGTCTGTGTGTTAGGAATAGCTAAATATTGCAAAATATGTTTTGGGGGGGTAGCTAACAACTACAAGTATAAGGATATCACGGGATTATACTATATAAACAAGCACTAGGGGGTATTTGCGTAATATGATTGATAAATGGATTTTATCCTTGATTCATTCACATATAAACATATAAACCTATCTTATGCCTACATCACACAGTGTGGAGATAGCCAGGTATTTCCCCCCTTTTGTCACACGTGGTACTTACCATGATGTTGTATCTCACCATCTCTATAATTAGGGATGCGCTCTAGTCCCGTGATGCTGCAGACCATCCCCGTCATCTTACTCCCAATGCTAATGTGCCCCCTCTTAGAGGAATACAGAGCCCACCTATAAGGGCAATGCCTCACGTAGGTAGCAGTTGTTAGATATGAAAGTAAAGGCACTACATCCCAGAAACTCCACTATGGATCTCAATCTCCATGCTTAGAGAGGCCAACAAAAAGGCACCTTGTGATGACTCTAGAGTTAGCACAACTCTAGTTGCTACAAACAATCATGCTAAACTATCGGGGTAAGCCAAGGGATTCCCCTCATCGGGATTTTTCTAATCGTCCACCCAACATGTGATTTTTCACACAACTAGACAATTAGAATCAAGGTTTGACAAATAGAAGAATATTTTTCTCAAGGGAACATGAATGCACTCATCTCCCCGGTGTTTTTAACCTATTTCATAATTCTAACACTCCCAGGATAGCAATGAAGCCTAGCACAATTTTACACTACCATATATGTATAAATGCATCATAATAATGGCATAGCATAAATCTCATAATAGTAGAAATCACAAGTTCAAGGACAAATATTCATAGGACATAAATAAAGGAGAATCTACAAATCTCAAAAAAGCCACAATATATTCATGAATACAAATACAACCCCAAGCTTAATTGAATACTCCCTAAGCATTTAACCCAAGTATTTCATTAGATTCAATGCCTTTGGGCAAAGCAAAAATAAAAGGAAGTGATAGAGGTTAAGCCCAAGAAGGCAAGAGCAACAAAGTACAAGGTTCATTTGGAGACTCAGAAGTCCTCAAACTATCCCATACATTCAAGACCTCAAAGAACCTTTGTATCGTTCTAGCCTTCTGAGATCGAGAACCTACTTTTCTGGGGCTCTTGATAAAGGTTAAACCCAAGAAGGCCATTGGGATGAAGTTATGACAGCCCAGTTAGGAGAATATTTCATACCCTAACAAGATTACCGCATTCGTGGGTAATTAAGGGAGATAATTAAGGAGAATATTATTTAGGCCATGGAGTATAAATACAAGGTACACATTTACTTATCATTCATTATGTCTTAATCATATTAGACGATTGGACTAACTTAGGCATCACAGTGCTGACCCTTGGAACCCCCAGGGACAGGTTTTATTGCAGGTTAGTTCGAGAAGAACGCATCACTAACTTTCATCACCTTTCCCAAAAAATCAGTAAGTACCTCATTTCTCTTCTTATTCTAATATTTTTGTTCCTCACCTTATAATCATGCCCCGCTCTGATGAGGGTTCCGCTTCCGAGATATTTCTCAGTGAGATTAGGGTAGGAGGAACAAGGATTAGTACGCCAGAAAGAGCTATTAGCAACTCGGAATGCACTCCTTCCAAATAATTCTGATATGATTCAGATGCTAGAGAAGGTATGTCTGATCACATTCCTAACAAACCAGGGGAAGAAAGGGTTTCACAAGTAACTGATATGCCTCCTCGAGAGCCCGTTGAGAACTGGCCACGAGGCATCGGCAAACCCGATATAAGGAGGTATTCTACCAGTGGAAAAATTGGATTCTATCCTCCTCCAAATCCAGAGCTTGAATTGGAAGGGGGATTCAAATACATCTCTGGCCCGCAAGGAAGCGTCCCTCAAGGCCATAAAGGAGGAGGAGAACGAGTCTCTTTTGAGAGAGAGGACGTCCCTTGAGGAGGAGGAAGCACCCTCAAGAGTGCCTTAATTATCTTCATTGGCTAAACCCTCTCAAAATAAGAAAAAAGGGACTTCCCGGAGGATAAGGCTAAGGAACTCGGGGAAGGAGTCCCCCCAGCCCCAGTAGTGGGGAAACTATTTCAAAGATTTTGGACTTGATTCCGCTTGGCCAATGAACAGCCCCGAATGTAAAATTTCAACCCTTTCAAGAGGAAGATACCCCCCATAACCTCTCCAAAGGAAGATCAGCCATTTCCCCCAGACATCATCGATGCGGGCTCACCTTTCCCTTTCCACCCATTTTTGCCAAACTTCTTGAACAATTCCAGGTGAGCCCTGCACAAGTCTATCCTAATTTCTTGGTGATCATCATGATGTTCTTGACTCGATGTGACAAGTTTGGTATCAAGCCAAGATATAAGTTGCTTCGCTTGATGTACTTCGTGTCTTATAGTGGGCGATCCACCAACATGATTTCCACTTTTACTAGGTGAGAGACACATCAAAAGGTTTTTATAGTTCCTAGTAATTCAGGTGACTGAAGAAGCTGGAAGAAAGGGGTCTCATTTGATAGTAGGAGGTATCGAGTTCCCCGTGGAATTGGGACATGCGAGTCGAGCTTCCCAAACCTTGGGAGTATATCTGCCCGGATGCCTTCGAGAGGGTTAGGCAAAAGTTGCTGTCCATCTCCTTTGACTACAGCCGCTTGAACAGTTCTAATTCCTGGATTGGCAGCTTTGCATTCCCTCCCAAAATCTATGAGGAGTATGTATATAAAATACTCCAGAAGAATATTAGGAAGAGAAGAAGAGAACTTGAGGGCCCCAAAGAAGGCCCTCCTCTCGGGACCCTCGTTAGTGATTTTAGGCACTCGAAAGCCCCCAAAGGTGCCTTAATAGAATTCTACTTCTCCTGTATGTTGTACAATTGAATTTACTTTTACGGATGCTCTTCTCTTTTTTTCAGTGGGTCTCGCTAAGGGCTTAAGGAAACAGAAGCCCACGAAGCAAGGTTAAGGTCAAGGTTCTCCTAAAGGGACCATTACTCCCTCAAATTAGGCATCCACCCCCCGAATCAGGCCTCCACTCCCTCAAATCAGGTCTCCCCTCTCACAGTAGGTGGTGAAAGGCCTATTCCTACCATTGCTGATGGCCAGCCTACTCCTACTAGGAATATTTTCCAGAAGACAAGGGCAGGTGGAAACAATGTTGGTAACACCTCCCCAAAAATATGAGCACACAGCGGTGAGAACATCCATCAACACTCTCCACCCCCTTCGAATAATGTGGCCTCCATGTCCAGGATTGAGCATCATCTCTCGAGGATAACCTCTAACCCTGAGATTTTCATTCCTTCCTTGGAAAATATATTTAGTGTCCTTTTTCCTAGCATTGATCTAAGTTGAACTATTTTACTAAGTCTCCCAATTTTTCCATGAGGCCACTGAGAAGATGGCAGCTTTCACCTTTGCTTGTACCTCTGACCACAGTTCCCTTGAGGAAAAGCTCAGTAAACAAAATGCTAAGATTTTTGAGTTGAAGAAAGCGCTCGAGGAGAAGAATAAGGTGCTCGAGGAAAATAATAAGGTGATCAAGAATAAAGAAAAAATTCTAGAAGAGTCAAGGCAGAGTGTTGATGCCTAGAGGCATTAATGGATGCTAGAGAAAGATACCCTCGAGAAGAGGGTTCAGGCTGCTAAGGATCCAGCCTCGCAGGTTCAACTGATCGAGACCTTTCAACACAAACTTTTGAACATATCTGAGCTGCCTCAACTATTTATGGATCTCTTGGGGGTGGCCAAACATCTCAGGTGTAGCAAATTAGCCGAGGAATTTCTAAAGCCTTAAGTGTCTACCTCCCTGTCTGAAGATCTTGCTAAGCAGGTGGATGATCTAGTCAACCCAGAGCTCGAAGCAACTCTGGATGCAAAATGGGACGAGGCAATCAAGAACGATGACCTTTGCTTTGCCCTGATGGATTTCATTAAGTCCAAAGGGTAGCTTTTCATTGCCGAGGGGATTCAAGCAATCCCCTTTCCAGAGGCCACGGATGCCTCTCTCGAGCAGAATTCTACAGCCGGCCAAGTTGCCTCCACCTCAAAAAAGGATGATTCTAGGGTCTATCCTTGATTGTAGCTTTGCCAATTAGGGCTCCCAATTGTAAATATTTTCTTTTAAAACATCAATATAAGAATATATTCTTTGCCATTTTTATGACTTATTGATTTTTACTTTGTTATCTTTTCGTAGTTTAATTCGTTGAAGAGAGTGTTAGAAGGCGCTTGTGAGGAGCTTTCGAGTGCCCAAAAAGAGTTGGGTGAGACACACAAACAACTATTAAAGGCCACATGGGATTTTTCTAATTGTACTGTAGAGAAAGAATCTTTGAAGGACAAGCTCCACCAACTCAAAGCTAAGATGAAGTTGTGGTAGTATAAAGACCATCCAACCTTTTAGGGTTTGTTAAGGATTTCCTGAGCAAAGAATTTAATGGTACATATTATTTAGAGGTTTTCGAAGGTCTTGATCCCACAGATAAAGGCCTCGAAGAGTTGATGCATCAAGTCTATTTAAAGTTTGGTTCTCCGAAGACCTGCATTGCTACTGCGACTAGGCTTCTAGTAGTGGAAGGGCACCTAATTGGTTGCGTGGGAAAGAATTACAGGCTAGTAGCCCAAAGGGAGTTACTTGCCCAGAAACATCTAATAGCTCAGTGCAAAATAATTAGCCTTGAAGAGGAATTTCTCGCTTGGAAGATAGCTAGCGAGGATTCCCATTCTTTAAGCGAACCTCATCCAGGTCCTTGAAGGAGCCCCCAAGTTGAAGATAGTTCGTTGGTAGAATCCCCTTTGTTCGAGAACACATGACTCATAGGGGAGATCGAGGCCTGGAAGGTACATGCCAAAGAAGTGTAGGAGTGTATTGCTAACTTTGAAGAAAATATTGTTGCACACGAAGTAAGCCTCTGAGCCCACATGCTTTCCCATGGCATTCATTCCTCATATTTAATCGGAAATGATTAGCTTCTTAAATTTCTGCTAAAATCTGCTCGATACTTGATGGATGAGGTTAATGTCCATAAGAATAGAACTCCTTGACAGAAAAAGGTCTTTGACCTTATTCTTGATTGGTTGGCGGAGCTGAAGGTAAAGGGATTCACCCTCTCGAGTTATCGTTCAGCTTTTCGGTCACAAAGATCTGCCATTAAAGAAGCTGACAAGCATCTTGCCCCCTTGAGTGAAGTTACCAAGGGATCCTCCACAAAATTCCGTAAAAGCATTGGGTCTTCCTCAAAGGGCCCATTCAAACTTACCACAAAGAAGCGGTGTAAGGTCGTTGGTCCCCTGGATCCTTCCGAATATCCTGTGGAAGAACAAATGAAGGATATTCAGAGAGGTGCTAGTATAAAGCTTGAAGAGCTCAAAGAAATAGAAGCAAAGGTGAAGGGGCTAAGAACACTTGTTTCCATTGAAGATTTGTTTCGGGTGGGGTTTCCTCCAATGGGATGAATACATTTAGAAAAATAAGTTCGTGTACTTCTTAGTGTCAAAATTGTACTTCTAATAATTGATGAAATTTGAATAAATTTCATGTTTTTGCAACTTCCTTAGGCAAGCATAGTATGAATATCTTCGGTATATAGGAGTTAAAAAGTTCAGAGACACAAGCATTTTACCCAGGTTTGGTGTTTCTACCTATGTCCTGCCAATATTGTCCACTAGTTCATTATTCCAAGATTACAAAAGTAGCCCTCAAACGCCGCTTAAAAGCATACCACCCAAACCTCAGTCATAGCTGGAAATATTATCTAGAGTGCTGCTTAAGAGCAACCCGCTCGAACATCAACTAGAGTGCTGCTTTAGAGAAAACCACTCGAACATCATCTAGAGTGCCGCTTTAGAGCAAACCACTTGTGCAACATCTAGAGCACCACTTAAGAGAAACCCACTCAAACATCAAATAGAGTGCCGCTTTAGAGCAAACCACTCATAGAACATCTAGAGCACCACTTAAGAGCAACCCGCTCGAACAATAACTAGAGTGCCTCTTTAGGGAAAACAACTAGAACATTAGCCATGGCTGGAAATGTCATCTAGAGCACCGCTTTAAAGCAACCCGCTCGAACATCAGTTAGAGTGCCGCTTAAAAGCAACCCAATCATCATAGCTAATAGTACTTTCTCAGGTTGGTAATTTTCCACCTCATTGGCACTCGAATCCCATTCATCTCTTCAAGAAAATAACTTCCTCCCGGGTGAGATACAATCACCTTATTAGGTCATACCCAATTTGCAGCTAACTTCCCTTCAGGCTTCTTTCTGCTTTTCTCATTTTCCTCATTACCAAGTCCCCCGAATTAAATAACACTTTCTTTACCCTCCCGTCATGGTATCTTCTGACCCATTTTTGGACTTTAGCCTCATGTAGAGGAGCTAACTCTCTCTTTTCCTCCACTAAATTCAAATCCAAATATTGGTTCTGCTAATTGGTTGTCTCATCTGCAGCACCCATTATCTTTGGGCTAGGAACACCTATTTCCGCAGGAATTACTGCCTCCGAGCCATACACTAAGCTATAAGGTGTTTCACCAGTAGTGGAAGACTTATATGTCCGATATGCCCACAACACATTGGGTAATTCCCATATCCAGTTACCTTTCGCCCCTAGTGGCGTGCTCGTATTCTATTTACAATCATTATGTTGATCACTTCCACTTGTCCATTAGCTTGGGGGTGGTAAACTAATCTCACTTTTTGTTTAATCTAATATTCCTCACATCACTTCTTGAAGGGATGCTGAGAAAAATGTATTCCGTTGTCCGTAATGATCGTCCTTGGGATTCCAAAATGGCACACAATGTTCTTCCAGAAAAAGGAGATGATTTTTTTTCCTCTTACGTTCGTCAGGGGCTCAGCCTGTACCCACATCGTGAAATAATTAATGGCCACTATCAAGTATCTAAATTTTCCTGGCGGTTCTGGAAAAGGGTCCACCTGATCGATCCCCCACTTGTCAAATGGCCACGAACTATAGATGTTTCTCATCTCTTCCTGTGGAACATGTGTGATAGGGGAATGTCTCTGACACTGGTGGCAAGCCTAAATATATCAATTTGCATCTTCGAACATTGTCGGTCAGTAAAATCCCAGTTGAATAAGCCTTCTCACCACGGACCTAGCTCTCTGGTGGCTGCCACATACCCCCTCGTGGACTTCTCTTATGAGATAATCAGCCTCATGAGTGTTAATGCATCGAAGCAATGGCTGCAAATGACCCCTTCTGTACATAACTTCTTCCTGCAACACATACATTAGAGCTTTCAACCTTATCTTTCTGGCATCCACTTCATTTTCCGGCAGGACACCCTCTCGAAGATATGCCACAAATGGTGTCATCCAGGAGCCTTCCACTTCCACCACCATAACCACGAGTTCTTCAAAAATTCATCTGCTCAAAGTTTCCAGGAGTATTTTCTTCTGGAATTGGGTTCCCAAATCCGAAGAAGCAAGTTGCCTAGAGTGTATGTTTTATGATTGCTTTCCCTCGGAACCTGCGTTAAAGTGTAAGATTTGAAAGTTTTTAACAGGGTCTTCACTACCTCAAGGTATCTTTGCAAGTTACGCTCTCTGGTCTCATGTTTCCCATTCACCTGCTGAACCACAGTTTGAGAGTAACTGAAAACCTCCAGTTTCTCCACCTGCAGCTCCCTTGCGAGGCACAATCCAGTGATCAGTGCTTCATACTCAGCCTCATTATTAATTGCTTCGAATGCAAAGTTCAACGCATAAAGGTAATCTCTGCCATTGGGTCTAGTTAACAGAACCCCAACTCCACTTCCCCCTGAATGTGACGAACCATCAACATACAACTTCCATACCTTTTTGAGCTTGCTACCACCTTTCCAATGGGATCCAAACATACCTCGAAGGGCTCTATAGTTTCCACTATGAAGTCTACCAATGCATGTCCCTGAATCGCAAGTCAAAGTTGATATTGGATATCATGCTCTCCCAATTCCACCGCCCACTTCATCATTTTTCCTAAAATCTCTGGCCACAGTAGGATCTGTCGAATAGGGTGGTTCGTGAGCACCACTATTTTGTGTCCCTGGAAGTAGGGTCTCAATCTTCTGGCTGCATGTACGAGAGCTAGAATCAACCTCTCGAGGATAGTATACCTCATCTACGGCCCCTGTAAGGCACGACTGGCAAAGTAAATCAGATGTTGAACCTTTTCTTTTTCTTTTACCAGGGCCGCACTGATTTCCAACGGCGACGCAAAAATGTGCAAGTATAGTGTTTCATCCTTACCTGGTTTCATCAAGGTAGATAATGTTCCCAAATGTTCCTTCAACTGCTTGAATGCCTTGTCACACTTGCCATTCCACTCAAATTTCTTCATCCTTCGAAGGACATCAAAGAAGGGTAAGTGCTTCTCCGCCCCCTTCGATAAGAACATGCCCAATGCTGCTAGAGACCCTGTAAGCTTTTGTACATCCTTTATTGATTGTGGGATTTTCATTGTCTTCAAAGCTTCAACCTTCATAGGGTTACATCAATCCCCCTTTCCAAGACCATGAATCCAAGGAACTTTCCCGTCCACACACCAATAACACACTTAGACGGGTTCAACTTCAATTAGCCCATCGAAGCCTACTGAATGTTTCTTCCATGCCTTTTAAGAATTATTCATAAATTTTTATTTTGATAACCATGTCATCCACATATATTTCCAAGTTCTTCCCTATCTGCTCCCTGAACAGTTTATCAACCAGCCTCTGGTAAGTAGCCCCAGCATTTTTTAAGCCAAAGGGCATCTTCTTATAGTTGTACGTGCCTACATCCATAATAAACGATGTTTTTTCCTTGTCTTCCTCCGCTATAAGGATTTGGTGCTGCCCTTCATGCGCATCAAAGAATGCCAAAATATTATATCCAATGATAATTTACACTAACTTGTCGATTGGTGGCAACGGGTAACTATCCTTAGGGCATCGTTTATTTAAACCAGTAAAGTTTATACACATTCTCTAGACCCTATCATGCTTTAGAACCATGAATGGGTTAGCAATCCATTCAGGGTAGAGCACCTCCTCGATGACATCTTCCCTTAACTTCTCCACCTCTTCTTTAATTTCTTTAGCTCTTTCGGGAGCAACCAACATTCTCTTCTGCTTCACTAGCTTAATCGAGGGGTCAATGTTCAACCCATGCAGTGTGAGACTCAAAGGCACTCTTGTTAGGTTATAAGTATCCCAGGAGAACACATTCCATATTCTCCCAACAAGTGTCTCAGACTCTCCTTAACCTCTTCGGGATTAGCTTCCCTGTAGCTACTAATCCCATATCCCGAATAGGCATTTATATTGTATCAGCCAATCCCACATCTGTGTGTATTGTCACTACATCTCTTTGCCTTCTTGCTTCCCTTACCGTCGTAAGGTTACATTTTTTAGCCACATTTTGATCTTCTCAAATGGATGCCACCCCCTTTTCAGTTGGGAACTTCATCATCAGGTGATAGGGTGACCAGACCGCCCAAGGCTGGCACATCCATGGCCTTCCTAAAATCATATTATAAGGGGAAGGGGCATCTACGACAGTAAAATTACACCTGATAGTCACCCATTTGTCTCCATCTGCTACACGAATGGGCAATGTTATCTCTCTTATGGGAAATATTGGGTTTCCCATGAATTTTGAAAAAGAGGAGGCAGGATTTTTCAAGTTGTCGAGCCCTATGTCTAACTGGTCAAATCATTCAGCAAACATCACTTCTACCCCACTTTCCTCATCAACGAATATCCTTCTTATCAGATACATTCCAATAATGGATAAAAATATCCATAGGATCCACATGGGGTGTTTGGTCTGGTACAACATCCACTTTCAAGAAAGTGACCGTCTCGTCCGGTCAAAACCTCTTGTGAATGGGCTCTTTCATAGGAACCGTTCGAGCCCCTGCTGTTATCACAGCATTCGAATATCTCTATCCCACCATGCCTTTGATAACATTAATTACCCTTTGCACGGGTGGGTTTTCCCTATTTTGGTTATCTTGATTTCCCCCTGCTGCTCCTGGGGTCTATCCTGCCTTCCTTCCTGTCCCCTATCTCGAACCACCAGTTCTCAAGGCCTTCTACCTCCTCTAACCCCATTGTTTTTATTTGTCTTTCTATAAGGCTGTCATTGGTTCATTCGGGGCCTCGGGGGGTCAACCTGGTTCTTGTGTCTTTGCCCTCGAAACCGTCCTTCCCACTCACACCTATCGATCTCTATTCCTAACTGCATGCAATCATTTGTGTCATGGTTGTAATCCCTGTGATGATCACAATACCGATTTGTTGCCCTCCGGGCCACGACCAAGTTTTGTGAACTCTTCAAGGGTGGGGGTGCTCAGAAGAACCCTCTATGTATACTTAAGATCTATGCAGGAGTTCTCCTTCTGGGTATTTGTGGTAATGAAGTGTATCTCTCGAATGGTGTTCTTATGGGCTCGACTTGCCTTTTTCCTCTATACTCTACATTTTTTTCCATTTTCTCTATAAGAGTATCTGTTTTCCTTCTAGTTGCCTCCTCTACCCTCGACTACTGCTCTACAACCTCCTGAAGTTTTTTGTAAGGTCTTAAGGGTGTTAGTACTCAGCTTCTTGAATAATTCTAAGTCATGCATCCCCTGAAGGTACCCGTGGATTACCTCATTCTCTGTTGTTTCTATCACTCCCAAGCTCTCGTCCACATACCGATGATAGAAGGCTTCCGTGTTTTCCCCCGTCTTTTGTTTCGTCTGGTAGAGTTCTAATAGAGTTTTGGTAACCTTCTCCTTCTACGTGTAGTGGCTCAACAATGCTTCGCTGAAGTTTGAATATGATCGGAGTGAGCCTCTTGGAAACTTATTGAACCACTCATGTGTTTTTCCCCACAAGTAGCTTCCTACCAGCTTGCATGTTAATTTCTCATCAAAATCCCTCGAACTCATCAAGCCCAAGAAAGTATGGATGAACTCTCGAGGGCCAGTCTCACCACTGTACGTGGAAAGTTCTTCTAGAGGCTTCACTTCTATTGGCCATCGAACCCCAGCGATTATCGAGCTGAGAGGAGACCCCACAGCTTGGCCCAAGTGATGTGTCCATTTTAGGTTGACCGCCGAGGGATTCACTGACGAGGAGATTGAGCAACAACTCATTCAAAAGGATTTCAAACCTGATAGATCTCTTGTCTACCTTGAGGTAAACAAAGATAAGAAAGGGTTATACACATCAAAAGAGGTTGAGAAGACTGCACCGGACATTAAAAGTTATGCCAAAATCGACCATTTAAATTAATTTTTAAATGTATTTTACATTATTCGTATAAAAAATTGTGTTCCTATGTTTTTCTCAGTTGAAATTGAACGAGCTTAAGGAAAAGAGAGCATTGGAACTACAACCAGGTGAAGATATCCTCATAAAAGTGACAAAGAAGAAGGATCACCCGGGCAGGTACATGGGAACTCAGACGGGTCTACCCACAGCGGTGGTTGTTCCTCATCTTTCCCGCAGCAAGTGCGGTAGCAGTTCCTCAACCAAACAGACATACCAGAGGAGACCATCTAATGATCAACCGGTCGTGAAAGCTATGGTCGTACCTCGAACAATTGGTGAAGGGCTTAGCATCTGCAAGCGGTGTTCAAATTCAGCTAGGCCTAGACGATCCCAAGAAGTTTATAGACAAGGAAATGGATGGCATTTGTGCAGCTGCTACAAAGTCCGGTGAAGATCCCAGCGAAGAGGTACGCCTTCATGAATCTATGCATGTCCTATACATTGAATTACACATCTGAAATATCTTCATAACCATTTTATCTATTTATAAAAACGGGATGGAGAACGCGTGACTCTTTTCATTAAAGATATTGTTGGGAAGAATAAAATGGTTGCCTATAGGTTGCGTCAGGTATCTCATCGTCGGGATGCCCAACAAGGAAGTATGGCTCATGTGAGAGTATGTGAGCTAGTCCTCCGTCCTAGGGCGGGATTGCCTTCGGCAAACCACCACTTAGAAAATGTTGGAAAGGCCCTCAATAATGTCGTGGATTGGCCGGTGTCTTTAATAGGTAAGGCAGATGAGCAACCAAGTGACATCGATGATGTCAATACCGGAGGTGATACGGACGACGATGACGAGGAGGTTATGGTTCTCACCACCGACGATGAGGTACATTCTTGTAACACATTATTTTTAAATTCATCAAAGTACTTTTGCGTATCCATATTCATTAATCCTTGTAACATGATACTGGCAAGCAAAAATCCCAGTTAACGGCTAATATCTGGCCATCTCCAGGACCAAGATTAAATAGACTGCCAAAATAGGTAATGCACTAAAATGAGTACCTTTATTATTCAATACTACATACTTAAGTGATCATTTCTTATCATTTTACTTTCGCATATTGTCAACAAACGAGACATGACAGATTTACCCATCATGGTGTGATTCATAAAGAAAGCAAATAACGCTATCCTCGAAATGATAAAGAAGAAGGACTGCACGTTCTTCCCAGTGTTCCAACCATTGACATTCGCACACCATTACACATGCGGTGTTGGAATAGAAGTTCTGGTCGAATTCAGGAAGAAGCTAGGGAACATGCTTTCGATGACCTAGATCGATAATGCGCAGGTTGATGTGTGGATGAGGTGAGTTTCAAAACGTATAGCCTTAATGTTTTTTAAATTGATTAGTATTTCATTTTCAGTATCATTAACATTATGGGCACCTGTGGGAGAAATATGGGAAACTAATTCAGGCCGCGTCCAATTCTGCCCATCCAACTGTGGCAACTTGAGCAACTTCGAGCAGGAAGTCAAACTTTGTTTCAAACGAATATGGGAAACAATAAAGGCAACGGATGTTGAGTTCTACATCGTCCCCTACATAAGAATGTAAGTATTTCTTCCTGGAAATTACATTTACATTTCAAACCACTTCCATTTCATTAATTTGTTACATAAATTTTCTGACAGGGACCATTGGTACCTCACATTACATTATCCATCCCAAAACGAATGAGGGTTTCACTCTGGATACATTTTCAGGGGTATCAAACCAACAAATCGAACTCATGGTCATTTCCAGGTATTTAAATCAATCAAATCATAAATCCTAGTTTGGTAATATACTGGAAGAAGTAATCATTTTAATTGACTTTCTTGACAGGCTTGCATGTGCATACCAAAGGGAGAAGAGAAAGACGAAGCCAGAATCTGACTACACTTGAAAAATCAACAACATCATGGTAAGTCATTCTATCATTTCATCCCGCAATTTATTGTGTTTAGGGTTAGTAATTACATTTACCTTTCATGTGCAGTACCAAACCCAGAATGGTTTGTGGCAATTCGGGTGCTCCATCATACTCTTCATGGAAGAATTTGTTAATCACCCGAAGACAAATAATATCTTGAAGGTAAACCTTGCATCTCTAAGTTTGTTATTATTAATTTCTATTCAACGCAACATTATTGACTAACAGTGTAAGTTTGAAATTAAGAGATCTTCCCAGAGGGCAAAGGGCCATAGTATGTGTACGAAATTCAAGGTGTAGCAGAAAGATGGTGTGGGGTTTGGCTCGAAGACTACTAGCAGTAGGCGAACACTACGTTGCAACTTTTGGATAATAAGAACGACATAATAGGTTGATGATATTAGAATTCTATGGATGGTGTTTGGTTATAGTAAACTTGTGTGATTTTTTTACTTTGTTTCGATCCATGCTTAAGATAGTTCTTCTATTTCATAGTTTGAATAATGTCTACGTGTTTTGCGAGCAATATTTTTGTAACAGTTGTTTCAAATTTCTTACTGATTCAAAGGTTTCCAATTTATAATAGTTCACAAGTATCTCTGGCTTTTGTTGCCCCGAAAATGATCCAGGAGGGACCATCGGAAAACAAATTGGCCATTGAAAAATTTTGTCCAAATCATACACCGGTAGAAAATGAATGTACTGGTGTAAAAATCAATCACATTTTTAATAATTTATTTTAAATTATTTAAATAATATCGGTGCAAAAAAATAATATTCCAATTACAAAAGAAATAATTGTGTTATATTTAATACCGGTGTACAAATCACGGTTTTACACCGGTTCATATGTTATATACCGGTGCAAAATTTCTACACAGTTGTTCCAAATATTACCGGTGCAGATACTCTGTGGCCCCTAACTTTTCAAAATTTATACACCGGTTTAAAATACCGATGCAAATAATTTTCTACATCGGTTAATTTTACTGGTGCAAATGCGTTGCGTTTTTACTCCCATATACATACGCACTGGTATTTTGGGGGCTAAAATACCCGGTGCTATTGCCCTTAATTACCGGTGCAAATACCCTGGTTATGCAGTAGTGTTAGGGAAAATGGTTAGAGGAAAAAAAAAGAGATTTGCAGGAAAAAAAAGGTTGCATAAGAGATTTGCAGTAGAAAGGTTGCAGGAAAAAAAGGAAAGGGTTTGGGAGAAAAATAAGGTGGGTGGGGGCAATATGGTCATTATCTAATTTGTTGCTTTTTTTAAACAAAAATTGTCTGGGTTAAAATAGTCTTTTTATCCTAATCCGACCTTAAATTGCCAAAAAATGTTATATTAGCACATAACTTAAAATATACAGGGTTATATCTGCACTTTCAATTATCACATAATTATACTGCACTTTCAATTATCGCATAATTATACTGCACTTTTATTAATTATATAAGGTTATATATGCACTTTGCTCTATTCATTATTATCATCCACAATTTTATAAAATTAATTTCCAATGTAAACCTCCTCAATAGGATTAGACACTAAATTATCTCGACCAAAATTTATGAACAATGGTTGTTCTCTATTGATAGTCAATGTAATTTTTATAGTATTGAATTCTTGTATCCCAATAAAAGAAATGTAAAGTCTTGCTTTATACTGATGTAATTAGTGGGATACTTTTGATGTTTGCTTTTATTTATTGTAAAGAGGTTTATATGAATTTAATTTTTTTTAAATATATTGCAATTTATAAATAATTGTAATTTGAGAAAATCTCATGAAAGACAGTCTTTTCATAAGCTTATGAACCGTCCACGTGAGCTTTTATCTTAAATGTTGTGAGTAATATTTTATAAAATTTAAATATTGTATTTTATAAGTTAAAACAAGTAATAATATGTATTTGTATGTGAAAATATAAAATTATATGATATAAAAAATATTTTAAAAAATTCTAAATTTTGTATGCAATTTAACAAATGCAATGTATAAGGTAAAAAATAAGTGGTATATCCATAATCTTATAGACAAGCCGCTTGGAGACCCACTCTTGTACTTTAACCCCTAAAAGGTAGTGTAACGAGGTTTCTCAAAATTGATTTAACTCGATTTAGGAAATTTTTTCATAAAAATAAATTAACACTAATTAATGAGCATCATAAATTTTCTATGAAATTAATATATTGATATTAAAATCAGCTTTTCCTAATAAAAAAATGGTTGTTTTATATTTTTATATGACATTCATATAATCTTAGAATTTCTCAATTTCAAGCCATAAGCACATAATTAATTGACGATGATAAATGTTTTCACGAAATTACTGCAGTGATATTAATGTCAACTTTTGACCAAACAATAGATGAAAATCCATTGACTGTAATTAAAATGTTTCGACAACCAAGAATATGATTTACCAAGACCAATGCATTTTTTTTTTCAAACCTGAAAAAATTAACATTTTCATAGTATTTAAGTAAAAATGTAATTTTGAAAAAATACCGGAAGAATATTAAGGGAGATAGTTTTAGACAGTTATTTATACAAGAATCCGTCTCTTGCAATACATTTCCATAAGCAAGAAATCAAGATAAAATTGTTGGGTTGCATGAATCGCATTATAAACTTTATAACTACTATACATTTTATAATAAATTTTTAATATTGTAACTAAAATCTTTTACCTTTTATTATTCTACTTAAACACCGTCTTTATATAACCCCATCTTTTCCAACACTTTGCCTTTATACAATATGTTTGATATTATCATCTTTTATCATATAGATATGTTTTAGCTGTTATACACTCTAAATTTCATATACTAGTTATCCTATTCCATTCAAACCTACGGATATGTGAAAAAATATCAACACTCAAAAGTAAAAGGCAAAGTTTAGAGAGAGACCGAATTTAATTAAAATAATAAAAAGTAGAAGATTTTAATTGTAATATTAAAAATTTATTATATAATGTGTAGTAGTTATAAAATTTATAACCCGATTTATTCCACCCAAAAATTTTATTTTCATTTCTTCTGATTTACAATTTAAACATTGATCTTTTCATGACTTATGGACAAACCGTATTTCAAGAGAAGGACTTTTAAAGGCATATAATTATTAAATTTTAATCCGTGAGTATTGCTATAAGGCAAAGTTTTGGGAAAAATCGTCTTCCATATGCTGATGGAAAGACTAGGCTTAATTAGAATAATAAAATGTAAAATATTTTAAGAGTGCGTCTCTTGAAAGACGGTCTTTCCATAAGTCATGGAAAGACCAAGGTTTAAAGTGTAAATTAGAAGAAATTAAGATAAAATTTTCGGGTTGCATGAACCGGGTTATAAATTTTATAATTACTACATGTTGCATACTAAAATTTTAATGTTGCAACTAAGACCTTTTACCTTTTATTATTCGAATTAAACCCGTCTTTCCATAAGCCTATGGAAAGACCGTCTTTCCCAAGACTTTGCCATATATTAATTGCAATATTAAAATTTTATTATTTAACGATTAAAGCAACCTAAAAATTTTATCTTCGTTTCTTCTAATTTGCCGTTTAAACTTTGGTCTTTCATGGTTTATCGAAAACCATCTTTCAAAAGACAGACTCGTACAATAATTATTATCTATTTGGTAATAAATTAAATTACTCCTCTCATTATTTTGGGAGACAGTAAAATTTCTGGATGTTGTCAGTTTTTATAATTTTTAATATTTTTTTTTTATAAACTAAATTACTCATTTCACTATGGCAAAGTCTTGGGAAAGACGGTCTTTCCATAGGCTTATGGAAAGACGGGTTTAACTAGAATAATAAAAGGTAAAAGGTCTTAGTTGCAATATTAAACTTTTAGTATACAACATGTAGTAGTTATAAAATTTATAACCCGGTTCATGCAACCCAAAAATTTTATCTCCATTTCTTCTAATTTACACTTTAAACCTTGGTCTTTCCATAACTTATGGAAAGACCGTCTTTCAAGAGACGGACTCTTTCACTATTTGGGAAAGATGGAAAAGTGTGTATGTTAATTTGTTTTAATTTGTATATCGAATTTATTAATTTGTCAAAATCATTTATCATACATCTCCCGCATAGGATTCTATCAATTCCATTGAATTTATTTGTAAGAGATTTAAGAAATCCTAACTACTCCGAACATAACTGGAGTGAAAATAGAATATGATTAGTACCCAAATTCTATATGATTATATCATCATGTATGAGTTACTTTTCTTCTGAAAAAAAAAATCCTCTATAAATTTTGTCCCATGGCCATACCCCTACTTTTATTATTAAAGAAACAAATAATAGGTTCAAAGTCCAAGCACCCTTGATTAATATGCTCTCCCGATCCTCGTCATTTTACGTAATTTGACTTTTAAAGTCAAATGAATCAATATTTAACTAATATTAATATTTTTATTTATGTGTGTAAAATTTTTTTAAAAAAATACTATTTTAAAATTATGAAATAACGAATTCAACCATACATATTATAGATATAGTGTTGTGTTTACATAGCGATAAAATAAAATGGTCGAAATTATGTTGGTTTGACTTCAAAGTTGACCATACCATTTTTGTTTGGATGAATATAGCACTAGAATTTCAAAATTCGTTTCTTTTTTATTTCAAAATTGTATTTACTAATTTCTTCCCACGGATAACAAATGGTAATATGAAGAGTCCCAAAAATACATCACATCAGCTAAGCTGTTAAAGAAAGATTTCCAAAATCCTTCCATAAACATACATGGATATTGTCCTGTTAAATATATAAACATATATGTAATATTCTCCTAATCGTAAATTCTAATTAACTTATTAATTTTATTATAAAATCCTCGCTAATTAAAGTTTTTTTTTTATCACACGTCAGTAATTAATTACCGTCTACTATTTACCAAGCAAAAAAGATGGTTGGCTTTTCCATAAGGAAGAAAAAATCAAGAAAGTGGGCTTCGGTGGCCAATGGTTTTTTCTTCTTTAATATCACTCCTCTCCGTCTCTTAGCTAGCTAGGGCTCCTCTCTCACACAGTCACAGACACTCTCACACAGTCACACACAACTCAGATAAAGATCTCATTTTTCCGACCTACCTCAATGGACATCAATTCCGATCCTCACCGCCAGAGAGATATCGAGGAGAAGAAGCTGCCGGCCATGGCTGCGGCTGCGGCTGCATCAGCTGCCGGATCTTCAAAGGCTCCGTCTTTTAGCCCGGCGGAGCCACCAAGTGCTGAGAAGAAGCCGGAACAAGGCGTAAAGATGGCGGAGGCTGGATCTTCTGCTACGAAGATCAAGCTCCGAATCCCCAAATTGCCCGATGAAATCAAGGAGCCTGGGGAATTCTCCCACATCTGCAAAGAATGTGGGAAGGGATTTAGCTCCGGGAAGGCTCTCGGCGGCCACATGAGCAGTGCTCATGTGCAGGCCAAGGATAAGCTCAAATCGAGAAAATCGGGGTCTTTTCTTGACGGTGACTCCGACGACGAGAAGCATGTGTGTGGAATTTGCTTCAAAGAATTCCCGTCCAGCAAATCTCTGTACGGGCACATGAGGCTTCATCCGGAGAGGCAGTGGCGGGGGATGGAGCCGCCTCACCATAAGGAGGCGCCGCCGCTCTACGGGAATGCTGCTGCTCGCCAGCTCGACGACAGCTTGGACGGCCAGGATTTCTCCGAGGAGGAGGAGGGATTCGATGGGGATTCTGGGGATGATACGGGCCGGGCCGAGCACGATTTGGCTGACCTCTTGGGCCGCGGGTGGGGTCTAACTGGCAGGAGAGGCCAGAAAGCCGGAATGCTTTTGGAGGAGGTGTTCGGCTTTGCAGATGAAGAAGAGAAGGAGAGGGTGATTGAAGCTGCCAGAGAGCTGATCAGACTAGCTCATGGGCCCCCGTTGACTCAGGAGAAGGATGTGATCAGCACCGATTCCTTCACCCCAAGTGCTGAATCTGCCAGGTATGGTGTTACTAACAAGAAATTGAAGCAATTGTGCATTTGTTCCTCCGTTGATTCGGAGGAAACCCTAATTCGAAGTGAAGGATTTAATAGCTTGGACGCCGGCGATGGTAAGGGCAAAAGTCCAATGGTCGATGATGCGAACAGCTTGGAAGCCGCCGGCGCTAGAAGAAAGAGGAAATTTGATGGCATTAAGCCGGAGACACCACCGGAGAAACACAAGTGTATCACTTGTGACAAGATTTTTCCGACCCACCAAGCGCTAGGGGGACACCGGTCGAGCCACAACAAGACGAAGATTCATGTTCAGAATGCAATTGACCACCCGCCTGATGAATTCCGTGGCCCCACAGCAAGATTGGTCGAATTGAACGGAATGGAAAGAGCTGGAGCTGGATTGATGTTATCAGATGTGCACGAATGTGAGCTTTGTGGAAAACAGTTTGCTACTGGCCAGGCACTTGGAGGTCACAAGAGGCGCCACTATACCGGTGGTTCGTCATCGGCTACTCAGTCCCTATCTCCCCAAGATGGAACTGTGGGGGAGAAATCAGAAAAGAAAATTCATGAATTTGACCTCAACGTGGCTCTCCAAGATGATCAAGATCTGAATTGATCTTCCTTCATGGTTTTATAGCATTCCAGTTGCAGTGAATTAGCTCCCAATTTGTAGCCCCTTAACTGTTTAGACATTTTGTTGGAATTTTGGGATGAAATTAGTTGTATTGTTTTTCCTGTAATTTCTGCTTGTCTAGTGCAAGATGAACAACTCCCAGCAAGTTTTACTTGATGTTAACATGTTGATTTTTGTTTGGATAATTAAGAACAGAGAATGATGTATGATGGTGTATTTAGTGGAAGAATTCAATTTCTATATTATCTGATAATTTGAACTAAAACAATGTATGGGATACAAAAAATAGAGTGCACATTAAGAATAATTACAGTGCCCAAATTACTATTAAAAATCTTAAGAGTTAGAGGGTGTAGTATAGTTACAATACACAATTTAGAAAATAATTTGAGTATGGTATTCATAGGTATCATAAGAATTGACCTGAGTATTATAGTTTTTGCCTCTGAATTTGTTCTAAAAATGGTTCTATATTTCTAGAAGTGATTATACATGTGTGTTAGTTAATATAAAAAAAGATCCTATTTTCTACCATGTTGAGTAATTGATTTATTTTTTTAAAATTAGATTTGTTTTCCAAAAATCAAACAACCAATAATCTACCGTTTAGTTTCCACATGTGAAATTCTTTAACTAAAAACACAGATACTGTGTGTTTTAGATAATGTTTTTGTGCTTAACTTGAAATCTGCATTTATAAAATATACCACTCAAATATAAAGGTCCAGTTTTAAACTAACTAAATGTAACTAGAGTTTGTCTATCAAGAGACATTGAAAGACCAAGGTTTAAAGTATAAATTAGAAGAAATGAAGATAAAATTTCTGAGTTGCATGAATTGAGTTATAATTTTATAACTACTCCCTATTGCATAATAAAATTTTAATATTGCAACTTAAACGTTTTACATTTTATTATTCTAATAAAATCTCATCTTTCTATAAGCCATCTTTCCCAAGATTTTGACATATAACTAATTGAGAGTTGATAAAAAAAAACTAATTAAATGGATGGGGTAGAGTAGTTAGAATTAGAATAGATGTTCTCCTAAAACCCAACGACCAGCTCATCTCCACAGAGTAAAATTCCCTATGAACTAATTATAGGTAGCAATTTTTGTTTCCAATGAATATCGAAATTTGATACGGTTTCAAAAATTCACCAGTCTCTCGTTCATTTATGATAAGATTCATGAATACCAAACAGTGACTAAATTCATGTACATCCTAACACACCAGTAATCTCCCTATCTCTAAGTAAATTTGGGTCCTCTATCTATTCCATCCCGTATGGATCCTTTCTCCTATGGATCCTTTGACACAACTATACAGACGTATCTGATGGAATTTATAATAATTATTTTTTGACTTTTTAACCTAGTTTTTGAATGAGTGAAGAGTAGAATGAATTACATAACATTTACATAACCTTCAACAACATTAATTATTTATATATGATTGTTTTATTTGAGAATGGATAGTTTATCAATTCAAACCATTAAAATATATATGTCGAACAATTTGATTGTCGGGTGAAATTCATTCTTATTTCTTATAAAATCACAGAAAATATTTATATTAGAGTCCGTCTCTTGAAAGACGGTCTTTCCATAAGTTATGGAAAGACCAAGGTTTAAAGTGTAAATTAGAAGAAATTAATATAAAATTTTCGGGTTGCATGAACCGGGTTATAAATTTTATAACTATTACATGTTTCATACTAAAATTTTAATATTGTAACTAAGACCTTTTACCTTTTATTATTCCAATCAAACCCCGTCTTTCCATAAGCATATGGAAAGACCGTCTTTCCCAAGACTTTGCCTTTATATTATCACTAAAAATATTTTTAAATATAATTTATAGCAAATAATTTATAATATAAAATATTGATGTGTACTTGTATTAATAGCTCACAAAAATAAAATAAGGTAATTTTTTTTTATAAAAAAATCTATATATACATATTGATCAGCCTAATAAACACGGGAATAAAATGGAGATATGAAAGATAAAATCGATCTTAGGTCAATTGGGAAAAAAATATACTAGTTTCTATTTTCCTCTGGTACAAACTATTTGATTGAAATCACATGCAATACAATGTAATTTAGCTGGAGAAAATATTTCTTCACCTGATGTTAAATTATAACGCGGTAACCTAAAAGTATCGGTCATGATAGAGTGAAAACCCATAACTACAAATTATTCAACATGAGTTTGTGTCTAAAAGACAAATGATGTGGAGAACAACAGGGGTTAAAAGAGAAAATTATTTATAACTTATTCCTCTAACAAAATGAGGGAGAAATCAGTATCCACAGCTTTTACTCGATGAGGCTGAATATGAACGCCAATAAAAGGTACAAGAAGATGAAGCAATAAAAAATTAAGGTAAACACCGGTAGAAGTAATCAGTATCCACAGCTTTTACTCGATGAGGCTGAATATGAACGCCAATAAAAGTAGATGAAGATGAAGCAATCAAAAATTAAGGTAAACACCGGTAGAAATAGGATAAAGGGATCTGAAATCAAGCTAAAAGTTTGTTAGATTGTGTATAAATTATGCAGGATTCTACTGCTAAACTTCAGTTAGTGTGTTTTCAATGTGGTATTATCTATAGCCATTTGTTTTCAAAAAAGAAAAGAAAAAGAAATCTATAGTCACCAGAAGAACAATATTGTCAGATGGACTGATAAAAATTAAATTGAATTGAAATGATATGAACTATTTGAATAGTGTACAATTTAATAATAGTAGGAAGAAACTAAACTAGAAATCAAATAAAAACTGTAACGTTACAAAATAGAGATTCAATAAAAATGGTAATATTGTTCATGTGGACATTAATTCGCTTTCCGCACCAATTATAATGATTTGGCAGAGAGAAAATATCGCGCCAAACAAGGATTTTCTATAACGGTAATACTAATTGATCCCACCATGATTTGCGTTGTTCAAACTGTAAACATCTTTAAAAACATGGACATGACGAACCCAAATTAATGGAAATTCGAAGATAAAACCAATAACAAAATTACAAACACACAATCTATATAAGCAAATCGAGAACCATGCACGATGAGAACAACTAAATCGAACAACTAAATCGAATAATTAGCATGAACACAATCGTCTAATCAATCCAGTCGAATAACAAAACTAATCTGTAAAAACAAATCTCACACATATTCGATACCATTAACATTAAATTAAAACAAACGGTAACCAATAACAAAATTACAAACACACAATCTATATAAGCAAATTGAGAACCATGGACGATGAGAACAACTAAATCGAATAATTAGCATGAACACAATAATGTAATCAATCAAGTCGAATAACAAAACTAATCTATAAAAACAAATCTCACACATATTCGATACCATTAACATTAAATTAAAACAAACTGTTACAGAAATAGAGAAAAGAATATTGAAAAAAAAGAAGAGAGAATAGGATTTGGTGCAAGACAATGGGAAGGGCTGGGCGTATCTCACTGATAAGTTTATAAAAGCAAGTATATAAGATGAAATAAGCAAAAAATGACAAGATTGAACAAATTTACCACACATTTCATCCCTATCAGCATTTACTTTTAAGGTATTTTTGATAAACTCTTGAAAAGTTATGGTCCAAATATTTATAATAGAAGAAAAACACTCCAAAAACGAAAAAAAAACTACGCATAATTATAGGTAAGAAAAAGATTGAGATGTGGTGGAGGGTGGCATATTGATAGTACTCTTCTTTTATTGTTTGTGACCGTGCCTTCTTGTTGATCACAGGTAATTTTCATCTTGTGAATACCTGTAAATTATATATTAGGAAACCGCAACTATGCATTATTTCTCCCGAATATTTCTAGATCTACATGCTCTGTAGTTTTGATCAGTAAATATAATTACTTTTCCATCTTCCCAATTTTATTTTATTTTGGACTTTCCATTGTACTGATCTCACAATATTATAATTTTATTTTAGAAATTATTCTATTCATTTCATTTGTTCATTTTTTTCTTCATTTATCTTATGAGTGGGTCTCCTGACTGACGGCTAGTGCATACCCTTATGAATATACTACTTATTTTATTTACCTTATACACTATATTTGTTAAATTACATTCAAAATTTAGAATTTTTAAAAATATTTTTTATATCATATATTTTAATATTTTCACCTACAAATACATATTATTACTTGTTTTAACTTATAAAGGCAAAGTCTTGGGAAAGACGGGATTTAGTTAGATTAATAAAAGGTAAAAGGTCTTAGTTGCAATATTAAAAAATTATTATGCAATGTGTAGTAATTATAAAGTTTATAACTCAATTCATGCAATCCAAAAATTTTATGTTCATTTCTTCGGATTTGCATTTTAAACATTGGTCTTTCCATGACATATGGAAAGGTCATCTTTCAAGAGACGGACTCACTTATAAAATACGATATAAAAAGTCGATCTCTTGAAAGACGATTTTTCCATAAGTTATGGAAAGACCAAAGTTTAAAGAACAATTTAGAAGAAATGAAGATAAAACTCTCGAGTTGCATGAATCTGGTTATAAACTTTATAACTACTACATGTTGCATATTAAATTTTTAATAATGAAACAAGACATTTTACCTTTTATTATTATAAGTAAACCTCGTCTTTTCATAAGCGTATGGAAAGACGGTCTTTCCCAAGACTTTGCATATAAAAACTTACAACAGTTAATATGAAAGTGTCTATGAACTGTCCATAAATTTATGGAAATCCCCCTTACCAAAACTTTCTCTATCTTCATAATTCAATTGCTCACCGTTCATCCAAACAATTATTCTCATTTTAATCCCCGAACCCACTGATGATAAGAACACAATCCTGGAACTATTTTAATAATAAGTATATTGATCAACTGATAGAATTTATTTACATAAATTATAAAATGATCCATGAGTATTGTAGAAATTAATTTCTTTTTAGTAATTTAACTAAGGAAATTTTTTTGGAAAAACCGTCTTTCCTCGGGGTTATGGAAAGACATGATTTATATAGAATAATAAAAGGTAAAACATCTTAGTTGCAATATTAAAAATTTATTATGCAACGTGTAGTAATTATAAAGTTTATAACCCAATTCATGCAAGGCGAAAACTTTATCTTCATTTTTTCTAATTTTCACTTTAAACATTTTTTTCCATGCCTTATAAAAATACCGTCTTTCAAGAGACGGACTATTTTATTTATGCTATTCGATTACTTTACTTAATTATTAATTTTGCAAAATCTGTTGTTAAATTGCAACATAAGTAGACTGCGGGCAAACGAGGGTGCTCGGAAAAGAAACAAGCCAATCAACTGATAACAAAAGAAAGTTTGAAAGAGGACGCTCGGAAAGAAAATTAGTCAATTCACTGCAAACAAGGTCAACTCATCTGGGGTGGTTTATTAGGAAGTGAAGGATACAAGTATAAATCTAATGACATCTGACACAGTCGGAATAATTAAAAAGAATTCTTAAGCACGAAATTTAGGGTTTGGTTCTGAAATTTAGAGAGGTAATAATTCTTGAAAAAATTATTATGAAAGATAAGTCTCCGAAAAATACAAGAACTCCTTAAATACTATAATGAGCTTGGAAAAAAAAGGGAAAAAAGGAAATTTGGAATAAATTTCGGAATAAAACGAAAATAGGAAAATACTCAAAAACAGTAAATTGCCGTTTTGAGGCTTAAACGATCTCAAATGGCCATAAAACACCAAGATGGGCACCATTACAGTAGTGCTCGTCGAGACGCTTCCAGCACCACCGGAATCGCCTGATTCCAAGTTCGGGCGCAAAAATTATGCTAAAAACTGTATCAAACATTTGCGGCGATCCATCACTTCTTCAATTTTTGCAATCATTCGCCCTGCATCAAGTGCTTCCATATATACTGAAGACCTTGATGATAAAGGATCTATAAACTGTCGAGTAAAAGATAAAAATGAGAACTAGTAAAATGCCATGGAGTTACAATCTAAGAAAGTTGAAATAGAAGCATGATGTGGTTATCAAAAAAGGGAAAATGGATTGGTTAGCGTAAGATTACTCTGTTCAAAGTGAGCACTCGATTTTGAATATAATACAGAGACTGGCGGAGGATTTAAATTGTTTGAAAATGGAAGATGATATAGGATTTTTTAAAATTTTACTTGGTCTCCAAAGCGAACCAAATATACAAAATTACATCCTTTTGAAAGCAGATGGATTAGACTAATCTTCAAAATTTACTAATGTTATAGGTAGTTCATATAAGAGGGATGTACAAAAGACAGGGAGATACACGAGTGCAACATTGAAGATGACTTTAAGGCACACTGAGTTTTGTAGGCTGAGTCTGGAATGAAGAATCGATTCCACACCGCTTGTTAATTGCCTTTATTGGCTATGATTCTTCTTCATACTCTCTCAGTTTCATTAATAGTGATATCATATGTTTACGTACTTGAATTTAGACGAAAAAAATAAATAGATAGAAAATGATAAGCCCACCAACTTTTTGGTAAAATACATACGGTTAAAAACCACCGGCTTCCTTTCCTTTTATATTGAATATAAAATATAAAAAGTAGAATAAGTGGATGAAATTGAAAGAATCTTACCAAAATTAAAAATTATGCCAACATTAAATAGACAAGTAAAAACAAAAGTATGTCAATAATCGACAAACAGATAAGTATCCACGATGAATGGTCTAGTTTTGATAATCAGAGCAGCAATGATGAGTTTATGAACGCAGCAGTACTGTGGTCTAAAGAGACTATAATTCCCATTTTATCCTTTTAATTTTCCTTGGATGTTGGAAGGTTTTAAAGTTATCTGACACATTTAAATTCCGATCTCATGGAATTATTACATTTGAGAAAGATGGAACTAAATAATTGATTTCAAATGTTCTGTAACAGAAAAAACTCTCTAAAATTCATTAATACATACTCATTATAATGGAAGATCAACTAATGATAAAATATAAATGATTTTATTATGGTGCATTGATATCTCAATGATACATTTCATCTCATCTCATTAATAAGTAAGATTACAATATATAAGACTACAACAAATCAAAGTTTAATAGAAATAAAATTATAAGCCTATAAGGAAATTACCATCTATAACTAATTGTATAAGAAAACTAATTGTATAAGGTAACTATCATTTATAACCTTTCTCACAAGGAAATGGTTTCTATTTCCTTAATAAGTAAGTTCCGTTTAATCATTTTAAACCCAAAACCTTCCACTGTCCTCCCTTCTCTTAAAAATTCCTGATTTTCTCTTCAATCTTCTTTTCCCTATCTATCCATCATAGAGAGGTGGTAAAATAGTAATTTTTTCAATTAATATTGTTTGAGTGTTTATGTTATTGAATAAGTATGAATTTGTCTTCACTTATTAGTACTCCCTCTGTCCCATAATTATTGAGCTATTTACTTTTTTACGGTGTTCAATGATAATGTTTGACAGTTAATATCTCTAGCTATGTATAGCATTTTCACATATAAAATTAATATTTTAAAAATAGATGTTAAGATGAATCTAACAATATCTCACATGATATTTTTGTTATGCATATATTAATTTATATTTAAGGTCAAAGTTTACCATGTTTGACTTTGAATAAGTAAATATGCTAAAAATCTTGGGACGGGGGAGTATTATTCTTTGATCCGTTAGATTACCTTATTGTGTTCGTAATGATCACATGATTTAGTTGTTCGCTACGATGTTTGGTTCTCGATCTGGTTGTTCAGATCATATTTTCGTAATTTTGTTTGTATTTTTGTACTCCCTCCGTTTCTTTATTAGTGTCACACTTTCCTTTTTGGGGTGTTTATTTTATATTGGCACACTTTCCATTTTTGGCAAGATTTCTTCAATTTCATCTACTCATTCTACTTTATACTTTTTACATTCAATTTCATCCACTCATTTCCTTCACCTAAATCCAAACACCTAAACCTATGGTGCCACTATTAGTGGAACGGAGGGAGTATAATTTTTCATTAATTTGGATGATGTTAAATCTGTGTTTTTCAAAGTGTTTACGATTTAGTAACATAGATCGTTATTTGGATCATCTGGTATTGTAGTTCTTGAAAATCCACGTTTGCCAAATTGTAGTTCTTATAAGTGATCTATGTGAAGTGTGTGTAACACTGCCCATAAATGTTTATACCATTGATTTTGATAGAGCTGTAGCATCCACAAAAGCTACAATGGTTGTTATGTGATTGTCCCTCACTCTAAGGCCGTTTTCCTGTACAAGGTAGCAAAATGTATTCCATGCTCCAACCAACCGGGAATAGCCCAGTGGCCAGGGCTCACCCCGCCTCCGGAGCACCCCAGGTTCGAATCCGGTATGGGGCAAGTTTTTGGGGTTCAGTCTTCAATTACACCGTGTTAGGTGTAGGAGCCTCACTTCGTGTAAGTTGTGTAGGAGCCTCACTTCGTGTGAGTTATGTGGGAGTCTCATCCCACCTTTGTGTGAGACACAGAGGGGTCTCACCCCCTTTGTGTGGGGCAACGTCAATTTATTTAATGGGAAGGAGTCCGAATATTTGTTTAAAAAAAAATAAATTCCATGCTCCATTTATATTTTCTTCTGTGTTCTATCTTCCCCCCAGATTAAGGGAGAGACATAGGCTTCAATTTTTTAATAGTGCTCCTAGGTGGTTTGAGTGCTGTAAACGTGTGTGCACTGAGAATACATGTAGTTAATCAGAGTAAATTTCCCAGAAGCCCTCGACCATTTCTTTCCAATTATTGCACATATTGTCTGTTTTCTCTTGTAATGGTAAAAAAAAATATGTTTTTGACCTCCCATTAAATATTGGAATCCCTAGGTAACTTAGTGGCATTTGATTTTTTTTTTCATCTTCATTATTTCTGAATGTTAACATGTTTTGGGAATTGAATGTTAGTCTAGCAGTTGGATTCTAGTGCTACTACCATGAGGTCATGAGTTCAATTCCCACCAAGGGTAAGGGGAGGGAAGGGATTTTATTGGGGGCTTATTTGAGTTATTACCCAATTTTTTTAAAAAAAAAAAGAATGTTAACATGTTTTACTACTCTCTCCGTCTTAGGGAAATTTACCCATAATCTTTTTCACGGTCTCTAAAAAACTTGTTTAACTATAAATATATGTAACTACGTATGGACAATAACGGTGACATAAGAATTGATGTTTATAAATGACATGTTCCGACGAATCTAACAATATTTTATAAGATAATATTATTGTTCATATATCTATTCAAATATGTGGTCAAAGTAAAACAACTTTAACTGTCAAATAGTAAATGTACAGAATCAGCTGGGACGGAGGGAGTATGTTTCCTTTTGACTTATAAAATACTCATATATTTTCATATGAGTGGGTCTTCTGACAAGCGGCCTGTCCATAAGTTTATGGACAGGCCACTTATTTCTTACCTTATACATTGTATTTCTTAAATTACATACAAAATTTAAAATTTTAAAAAATATTTTTTTATATCATATATTTTTATATTTTCACCTTCAAATACATATTATTGCTTGTTTTAACTTATAAAATGCAATATTTAAATTTTATAAAAAATTACAACATTTAATTCAAATACCCCTGAGGGCTGTTCATAAGCTTATGAAAAGGTCGTCTTTCATGAGACTTACCCTTTTCATATATAGTTTATCTTCAGTGGTGAGTTCATAGGTCAAGAGGAATTTTTTAATCCTTTTAGATTGACTATCCCAGCCGTAATGAATATAGCAATACCATTTGCATACTCACTCTGTCCCAACTTAAATTGTAAAAAAAAAAAATTATGATCTCCAATAAGCATTATTAACTATAAATAAATGTTATTACATATAATAATGGTACATAAAAAGTTAATATTTTAAAATTTTATGTTATGGTGAATTTAACAATATCTCATACCAAAATATTATTAATTATTTATTTATTTAAATATATGATCAAACAAGTTTAACTGAATTTTTTTTATATTCAATTTGAGGTGGGACAATGGGAGTATGTGTAGGGCAACTAGCTTTCCTAGGGACATAAAAGGATTGAAGATATTGTATGTGAGCTAAGTGCGTTAATGATCTAGAGAATGATTCACTTAGGAACAGATATTGGATCCCCTTTAAGTGTGAAAGAAACCTAATGTATTGCAATTTAAGATAATTGAAAACCAGTCTGCCAACAAGTTCATCATAATCTCCCTAACAAATTTTTCATGAAAACCAAATTTTAATGACATAAATTTTAAATTAGTCCAAGATACCTTACAAAATACCGTTTTACATTTGAGGATTAGATTTGTGTGTCTGCGTTTTTCGTTTAAAAATATGAGCACCTCTTGCATAAAAATAGTGTTATCAGAGATGTCTCTTTCAGACATGGATACAGATTGTTTTATTGAAATGTTTTTTTCCATTAATGGTTTTATTCTTTCCATTGATATTTTAATTTGAGAGAATTTTGCTAGTAAAATCCAATAAGCTGATAGGTTTATCCCCAAAAGAATGTGAGTTAATTTTTTTGCAAACAACGTTAGCATCCGTAAAGAAGTGACAGGAGAATCCATCTGGACCAGGTGCACTCTCTTTACTTAGTGCAAAAACAACATTCTTTAAAGCCTAAAGATCACCGATTCTAATTAATCATTTTCCGTATCTGTCATTAGAGTTGGGATTTCTTGCAAGAAAAAGTCCAATAAGTTGCTGAGTTATCCGAAAGTGGCTCAGCTAGCAATTCCTTGTAAAAATTTTCACACCCTTTTTTAGTTTCAGATTGATCACTCAACCAATTTATATTTTTGCCTTTTATCTTTTTTATCGTCAACCCGCGTGATTTCTCTTTACATGCCCTTTGGAAGTATTCTTGTTAGAATCTTCCACCCATAACCATTTTAATTTTTCCTTTTGTTTTCAAAAAATATTGTGTTCCTTTATTGCTCTCAATAATAAGGCAATGTTTTCACTTAACTCAATTAGGTGACCCTCCTGTCCAGTATTCTCAAACTGAATTTCTGTTTCCCTAACCTTTTCCTCGACTATCTTTTAAGTTTTGAAAGATGCCTCCAAAAGTGTTTTTGTCCTAGTGTTTTCTTGCCCCTTTTTATTTTTTTCCTAGCCTAATCATGGGATTACCATTACATGGCTCCTCCCAGTCTGTTTTTACCAACCCTAAAAAATCTTCCCTATTTAGCCACATACTCTAAAACCTAAAAAGGTCTAGCTTGTATTATTTCATTTTCCTACAGTGTTTGTAACAAAGGGGCATGATCTGAGATGGCTTTGTTAAGCACTATAATGTTACCATTGGGGAAGAGTGTTTTCTAATTTTGGTTAATTAGCACCCTATGTAATCTCTTTAGTAGGGGTTCATTAGCCTTTTATTACACAAAGTGAAAAGTGATCCTACAGTTTAGATATTGACACATATATATAATCTACTCAGTCGGACTTAGTTAAAACTGAGCATGCGGCGACCGCTTTGCCACCAAAACCACGAAGACCTGAGACACATCAACACCACTAATAAGCAAACCACAGAAATTGCGCAAGATCTACAGTTTAAGCTAAAAAGTAAAGAGGTTCGTCGATAAACTTTTGACATTCCACCTTTCATGAGACTTTCCCAACTTTAAATCACTCAATTAGCTACGTTAATTATAAAATTACACCCTCTAACCATTAGAAGGTTTAAAACAGAACTTTTTGTCAGCGTTAGTGTTACATTGTAGGGTTTCCTTCAACAGAATTTGCAGATATTTATCAATTTTAAAAATATGATTCAAAATCCTATATTAAGAAAAGAGTCCGTCTCTTGAAAGACGGTCTTTCCATAAGTTATGGAAAGACCAAGGTTTAAAGTATAAATTAGAAGAAATTAAGATAAAATTTTCGGGTTGCATGAACCGGGTTATAAATTTTATAACTACTACATGTTTCATACTAAAACTTTAATATTGCAACTAAGACCTTATACCTTTTATTATTCTAATCAAACCCCGTCTTTCCATAAGCCTATGGAAAGACCGTCTTTCCCAAGACTTTGCCTTAAGAAAATTTAACACTCTCAAACTTAACTCATTTCAATACTTTGACACTTCTACAACTTGTATCATACAAAATCACACATTTCCTAATAATAGGAAATATATATCTTAGTTCTTAAACAATTTTTAAATGAACAGGATATTCAAAATATAACATAAAGACGAATGAAACCCAAAGACAAAAGAAAATCAAATCTAAAGAAAATAATACTTTTATGCTCCCATGATATTTGTAAATCTAATTGATTGCATATGGTTTTGCATTTCTAACCACTTTTGGACCTATTAAACGCACCGTTAGAAGGCGGTTCTATTGAACTGCTTTTAGTTGAGGTCCGAAATAGGTTTCGACTTCGGAACTCCCTCCCAGGTCATCCTTTTCATTTTAAATGAGTATCTAAATCGATTAAAGGCGATTCCGGCTTTAATAAAAAATTGAGTAAGGGCAGTTATACTTGTAGAGCCATTTTTAACCAGGGCCCGAAATAGGTTTAGAGTACGGAACTCCCTCTCAGGTCACCCTTTTATTTTAAAGGAGGTTCTAATTGTAGAACTGTTTTTAATGGGCTGCCTTTTTAGCCCAATCCTCCTTTATTTTATTCTCCTTCATTTTTTCTCCTTCATTTTTCCTCCTCCCTCCCTACTTAGGGTTTTATCTCGCCTCCCTCCTTCCTTACATTTCTCTCTTTCTTCTCGAGTCTCTCTCCCTCCTTAGGGTTTTCTACTTTTTCTCCCACTCACCCTCCACCGTCAGCCCACCCTCAGTCTCCACCATCATGCCTCCACTGCCACCGCTAGATCGATCCTCCACCATCGCAGTTAGATCGATTCTTCACCATCGCCGCTAGATCAAAGCTCCGCTGCTGGATCTAAGCTCTGCCGCTGGATCAAAGCTCTCCCGCCGCATTGAACCTACTCTGCGTCAAAGCTCCCCTCCCGCCGCTATCATGCTCCTCTTCCACTAATGCTCTCCTACATCTATATAGTCGTTGATCCACTGTGTCTTCTGCCACCGCATCGCCTTCGTCACAAAGCACACCGGCTGCAAGTTTGGAACCTCTTTCGAACCCCAAAAAATGCGGTTTGATTGAAATATATCAAAGGTGGAACAAGAAAAGACGGTTCTAAAGTGTCGTGTGTGGTTTGATAAAACCACTTATAACTACTCTTTCTCGACTAGTGAACAACACAACTTCATTTGGGCAGTGATCATATCTTATTTGATTATTATTGTTATGATTTAATGATGGAATAGAATAATATGTATATTGTGAGAATACAAGCAGCCATATATATAGGCTGAGAATACAAATAGTAGAGTACAAAACTAACTCAAACTCTACACTATACAAAGAAACATAATATTATGTTTAAAACTCAAACTGGTTGTACAGAAGCCAAATTGAGTTTGGATACAAGTAGATAAAACCGTCCAGCTGAATGAGCCTTTGTAAAGAGATGCAATCTAATCTTCCGAAGAAACAGATACAAGGGAGATTGTGTGCTTCAGCAAATGATGGCGAACAAAGTGACAATCGATTTAAATGTGTTTTGTGCGCTCATAGAACACATCATTATGAGAAATCTAGATAGCACTTCTGTTGTCACAAAATATAAGAGTACATGTCGATTGAGGAACACCCATGTCACCTAAACGCTAGCGCAACCAAAGGAGTTCAGTGGTTGTATCAGGTAAAGCCCGATATTCGGATTCTGAACTTGATCGAGAAACCACCAACTGTTTCTTACTTCGCCATGGTATGAGAGAGTTCCCAAGAAAGAAACAATAACCAGTGACAGAGCGACATATCACCAGCCTAATCTACATCTGAAAAAGCTCGCAACTCTAAAGATGATGAGTTGGAAAACTGCAAACCTTGAGAGATAGTTCCCTTCACATAACGCAAGATACGAAGGACGACAGCATAATGAGTAGATCTTGGAGAGGACATGAATTGACTAACCATATGAACAACATGAGCAATGGTTGGTCTAGTTACAGTCAAATACACCAAACTTCCAACTAATTATTGATACCGAGTAGCATCAGGGAGAAGAATTTTCAAATGTTCCTCTGTGGGAGTATTAGCCACCTTAGAATCGGAGATACCAGCACGCAAGAGAAGATCAGAGGCATACTTCGTATGCGTGAGTTGATATCCCTTGTGGATTGCTATATCACGCCCTGTATTTTACTATCCACGCCCTGTATTTATACTGTGTATATACAATATATATTTAAATATAACTTGTATTTGAAAAATGGTAAATGGGAAATCCCGAGCGCCACCGCTGCCGACCGCCGATGCTGGGCGTTGTCGCCGACCGCCGATGCCGCTGCCGCCGACCGCCGCCTCCGACCGCCGCCTCCGACCACCGCTGCCGGGTGCCGATGCCGGGCGCCGCCGACCGCCGCCGGAGGCTGTCCGGTTCGCCACGGCCTGGCCGCGACCGGGCGCCAGTCCGCTCGCCACGGCCTGGGCGCGAGCCGAAGCGCCTTCTGCTCGCCACGGCCTGGGCGCGAGCCGGAGCACCTTCCGCTCGCCGCGGCCTGGGCGCGAGCCGGAGCGCCTTCCGCTCGCCGCAGCCTGGGCACGAGCCGGAGCGCCTTCCGCTCGCCACGGCCTGGGCACGAGCCGGAGCGCCTTCCGCTCGCCACGGCCTGGGCGCGAGCCGGAGCGCCTTCCGCTCGCCACGGATCGGGCACGAGCGTGCGCCGTTCCACTCGCCACGGACCGGGCGCGAGCCGAACGGGCTTCCGTTCTACACGACCCAACGGAGAACCGGGCGCCTCTCCCCAACTACCCACATTTAATGTCATTTACTCTATCACACCCGAAAAAGTGTAACTTTCTTCTATAAATTGTGCTGTAAAAATGTTTAGAATCCTTAAAAATCTACAAATTTTTACAGCATATCTTTGGAGGTAATTTTACTAATTAGTTTTCTGTCCATAAGTAATAGTTAAATTTATTATTTATTATTTTTTGCAGTAGAAATTTATGCTCATTTTAGTATTTTAATTTATTAATTGTAACGTAAAAATTATTTCACATTTATCTACTCTAAATTTACGTTTTTTTAGGGTTGAATTTCGCCCGGTTGCATTTTTAATTCCAAAAGTTCATTGTTAAACATTAAATTCGTTACGTTAATTTTAAACCTTCATGTAAAATGTAAGAATGTAATATTAATTCTGGCCATAATTTTATTTCATCAAATATAAGTATCACGTTTTTTTTGTACAATTACATGTATGTTTTAGTTGTTAATAAGAAATGGAGCAGTGCACCATTAAGTCCATAAGTAATAGTTATTAAACATTACATTTGTATTATTTTGTTTAAATGGACAACTTGAAATGGATGAATGTAATTTTAGTTTAGGGAGTTAATTTATGTACGGGAATTTTATAACTGTAATGTTATTTCATCTAATTTAATTTTATCTTTATGTTTTTATATTTAAATATATGTTTTAACGTTTTAACTGTAATTTTATCTTTATTTGTTCATATTTAATTATATATTTTTAACGAAAATTAAAAATCAAGCAATGCACTTTTTAGTTTGTAAAAGTTATTTATGTAACGTTATAATTGTAAGCCTAAATTGATTTCCTATAATATAATTGTACTTTATGTTATGATAATTTTTTTAACAATTAATTTATTTAAATGTTAATTGACGACATCATTGTTGTTGGTATAGTAGTTGAGTGAAACTAATTACTTGATGTTTATTGCTGTTTAAGGATGACAATCTGTCATGTGAAGCTGACTGATTGTAATTCAGTCATGTTTATTGCATTTTTAATTCCAGAAGTTCATTGTTAAACATTAAATTCGTTACGTTAATTTTAAACCTTCATGTAAAATGTAAGAATCTAATATTAATTCTGGCCATAATTTTATTTCATCAAATATAAGTATCACATTTTTTTTTTACAATTACATGTATGTTTTAGTTGTTAATAAGAAATGGAGCAGTGCACCATTAAGTCCATAAGTAATAGTTATTAAACATTACATTTGTATTATTTTGTTTAAATGGACAACTTGAAATGGATGAATGTAATTTTAATTTCTTCATTTTAATTCTAAAAATAACAATTTCTTCATTTTAATTCCAAAATTCATTAAATTCCTAATATCAGATTTTTCCAAATTATTTTACTTTTTAATTTGCTATTGTATGATGACAGAAATTAATTTAAAATGAAACCCTCCTATTTTCTTATATTTGCAACAAAACCCCTCTTCCTCATCCCCACACCCACCGCCGCCAGCGTCCTCCTCCGCCGGACTCCTCCTCCGCCGCCGGCCTACTCCGCCACCGGACGACCGCCACCACCTCCGCCCGCCAACTCCTCCCCTGCTCCTTCTCCTTCCCTTCTCCTTCCCCTTCTCCTTCCCCTTCTCCTTCTTCTTCCCCTCTACCTCTCCTTCTCTTCCTCTGCGACGCCGCCGTCCCTCCGCCGCCGGCGTCACCACTCTTCCTCTCCTCGGCCTGACGCGCGCGCCGCCCAAGGCCGGACCACCAACCAACACCACCTCCGGCCAATTAGCACCACCAACCAACCCAACATCCACTCCAGTTCTAACAATTCTAACAATTCCAACAAGTTCAACAAGATTCGAATAGATGGGCAACATCCATACAATTCGCACGAAAATTAAAAATTTTCCCTCTAAAACATACGTTTCCCGGCGAGCGGCGGCGGTTGACGGCGGTGGTCGGCGGCGGCGGCGTCCGGGAGCAGCTTGGTGGAAGAAATGGAGAGAATGGGAGAATAGGAGCAGAATGGAAGAATGGAAGAAATGGAGAATGGGAAAACTCTAACACCACTTATATACTTTCTCCTAATTTATTTTTAAATTTTTAAAAATAAATACATGTATTTATACGTATTAGGGCGTGGATAGTAAAATACAGGGCGTGATATAGCAATGCCCTATCCCTTAGATGTCCTTGAAACCTCCAGTCCTAAGAAATAAGATAGAAAGCCCAAGTCTTTCATTTCAAACTGTGAATGCAAGAACTCTTTTAATTTCTGGATACCCACAATATCATCCCCTGTAATCACCATATCATCTACATAGAGTAAAAGTAGAATGATTCCTGAAGAAGAGTTCTTTATAAATAGGGCAGAATCATAGGCACTGGTCTGAAATCCAAGTTGGCACAAAGTAGTACTAAATTTGGAATACCAAGCTCTAGGAGCTTGGTTCAAGCTATATATAGCCATGCGAAGTTGACACACCTTATTAGATAATATAATTATGCCCGGTGGAGGTTGCATATACACTTCTTCAAAAAGATCACTGTTGAGGAATGCGTTCTTGACATCCATTTGAAATAGGTCCCAGCACTTTACTGATGCAACAACATAAGTGCTCGAACAGAGGTAATGCGAGCTACAGGTGCAAAGGTTTCTTCATAGTCAATTCCATACTCTTGAGTGAAACCTTTGGCCACTAAACGTGCCTTGTATTGTTCCACGGAATCATCATAATGAGTTTTGAACTTTTATACCCATTTACAACTGACAACTGATTTGTCGGGAGGAAAATCAACCAAGTCCCAAGTGTGATTTTTTCGTAGAGCTCCTAATTCATCATCAATTTCTTGTTGCCACAAGGGGTTAGAACGAGCATTGGAAAATGACCAAGGCTCATAAAGAGTAGCAAGAGCAGGATAACAATGATAATCACGAAGATAGGCAGGAGATACCCTTACTCGGGGTGGGTGATCTTGTAGAGAGGAAGGTCGTGAAGCAAAAGGCTCTGGAGGTTCCATGTACTGAGCACTTGGGTTGGGATGGGCCATTGGAGGACTTGTAGATGAATCTGCATCAAGAGAATTTTTTCCTATAGAAGTGCTAATGAAATGGTCAGTGGTGAAAAACTTTGCAAACATAGTTGGTGTAGCATGAAAAGAGGAAATACTAGTGAAAGATTTTTGTTCCTAGAAGGTGACATGTCGAGAGATTCTCCACCGTTTAGCAATTGGATCATAGCACCTGTATCCCTTATGATTGATGCCATAACCAAGGAAACAACAAAGACAAGAATGAGGCTCTAATTTTGTTCGTTCATTAGGTTGTAACATAACAAAACATGCACACCCAAAGACCTTAAGAAGGTGATAGTCAGGACTGATACCATAAAGATGCTCATAGGGTGACTGATTATGAGTAGTAAAAGATGGTATACGATTAATAGTGTATACAGTTGTTAGAGCAGCCTCACCCCCAAAATCTTTTGGGAATATTAGCTGATAACAAAAGAGCCCTGACAGTATTTAAGATGTATTGATGTTTACGTTCAACACGTCCATTTTGTTGAGAAGTACCTAGACAAGAATGCTGAGAAATAGTGCCATCTCCTTTAAGGATAGCAATGATGAATCAGTATATTCTGCAGCATTATCAGTTCAAAATACTTTGATAGTCTTAGAAATTTGCGTCTGAATCATATTTAGAAATTCTCGATAAATTTGAAGAAAATCTTAACGGTGTTCCATTAAATAAAGCCAAGTAAAAGAGAAATTGCTAAGTTTGTGGCTACAGTTGCCACAAACATCAAATGCATGTGGAGGACGCATTTTCGTAATGCGTCCTCTCATTTTTTATTATTTTTTTTGTTAATTTTCGGTCAAAAATGTCAAGCGACGAAGGGGGTGATGCCATGTGGCGAGGACGCATTTCCATAATGCGTCCTCTGCTGAAATTTTTTTTTAAAAAAAAAATCAGAAAAAAATAAGGCGATGCCACGTGGCGGGTGTTGGTGATGCCACGTGGCGAGGACGCATTTCCATAATGCGTCCTCCGTGGATATTAATATTTTTTTGTAAAATTTCTGGATAATGTTTTAGGCGATGGAGATGAAGCCACGTGGCGGATGGGGGTGATGCCACGTGGAAATTGTTTTTTAAAAAATTTTTGGTCAAAGTCAACACTAATTGGCATTACATTTCACTCGTACTGTTCTACACTGTACATTTATGCTAACTTGTATCCATTCTTACTATGCAATACTCCGTTCCTGCACCTACATTCAAGACTAGTAAAAAAAAATCAAATAGCGTGACCCTAAATCATCATTTGACTATTTTCCAAATTTTCATCAAACAAACAAAAGTCTGCTTATGCGCAATCTTGACCGAAAACACGTGGACCAAAAATAGTAAGTTACAAACTGCAGCAACCCACGATAATTTATTACTAAAATTCACGACTCATTTGAAACTCCACACTCTTGTTGAAATCAGGGCAGGATAGTATAATAAGCTTTCTCCCCAATAAATAAAATTCCCCTCACGCTTACTTTACCAAATATAACAAAATATAATAAACATTATTTCATTCACAGATTAGATTAGCACCGTAGTTAATTGCAAATCTCATTTCCAACATTTTCAAAAAAATTGTAGGAAACAATACCCATTCCAGGACTCGTTCGAGGAGCTCCCGAGAAATAAATTTATGCAAATTTGTACTAATTTCCAACATTTCGCTAATTAATTTCCCGAGAAATAAAATTAGGCAGCTTCCAAGGACTCGTTCCGAAAACGAGTCCTCCGCATAATATCCCGAAGAGCTAGATAATGCCTGATTTGGAGATTGTTTTAAAAAATGAGTCCTCTAAATTCTTCCGTAAAAAATCAAATTATTGCCAGGTCTGAGGGCTCGTTTCAAAAACGAGTCCGCCAAATACTTTCAAAAAAACAATTCGCCGGTTCTGAGGAGCCGTTTCCAAAACGAGTGCTATGAAAATCATTTCCGGAAAATAAAATAATGCCACATCAGAGGACTCGTTTCCAAAACGAGTCCTCTAATTGATTTTAGAAAAAATAAAATAAATCCTAACTATTTTCGGAAGAAAAAAAATGAGAGGACTCGTTTCCAAAACGAGTCCTCTAATTGAATTCAAAAAAAGGGAACTATTTTCGGAAACAAAAAAGGAGAGGACTCGTTTCCGAAACGAGTCCTCTAATTAAATTCTGAAAAAAAAATTAAACCTCCAAGAAGACGCATTATCGAAATGCGTCCTCACCCCTCTACGTCCAAAAAAATACTGTCACAATTGGGACCATTTTCCTACTTTCTAGCACACAAAAATCATTCACTCAAGGTAAAATGGGAATAATCATCAATGAATATGATAAAGTATCGAGACCCGCCCATAGTAGTGGTTGAGGCATGTCCCCAGATATCAGAATGAATGAGATCAAAAGGGCTAGAAGATATGGAATCATTTAATGAAAATGGCAAAGCCCATTGTTTTCCAAGTTGACAAGATAAACAGTCAAACGACTCATCTTTCACTGGACCTAAAGACCCACTAGACATTATTTGATGAACCCGAGAAAAAGATGCATGCCCTAAACGAGAATGCCATAGTTGCAAAGCGGAAGAATGGCTCTTTTCAATGACAGCATTGGTTGGAGTAAGAAGATTTAGAGAGGTAAGCTCAAACAAGCGACCAACTTTACGGCATGTCCCAACTTGCTGCTCAGTTTGAGGATCTTGTATCACACAACTAGATTTAGAGAAGTATAATTCCAAACCAAGATCACAGAGTTGTCTAACCAATAACAAGTTGAAAGATAATTTTGGAACACAATACGTATCAGCAATAAGAATATCAGAAGTGGAAACAGTACCAATGTGATTAGGAGTTAAGGATGAACCATTGCCATTGTAAATAGAAAGAGAACGTGAAAGAGGAGTTTTTGAAGAAAAAATAAATGAATCGGGAATCATGTTATTAAAGCAGACAGAATCTATGAGCCAAGGAAAACTACCTGGTGCAACAAGGGCAGGAGAAGAATTATATTCTCTTTGAGACAAAACCTGATTGATCAATCCTTCCAGTTCAGTTGTGCGGAGGGTAACAGTGGAAGGAGGTGCTCCATTAGATATAGTCTCGGCTTGCTGATCATGAACAGTAGCAGCAGCTGGTTTTCCAAAATGCATCCCAGCTGCCCGCTTGAGACATTGAGCAATAGTATGACCCCAATTTGTGCAGTATATACATTGTGGTTTTCCTCTTCCATTGTTTGAATGAGGATGGACATTAATAAATATTGTAGATTGAGCAGAGGCCATGACTACTTCAGTAGATTTTGGCTGCATACCTTTTAGCCTCGTTTCTTCAGAGAGTAATTCTGACAAGCCTGAGAAAAATGTGGGAAGTGGGGTGCGATGCAAAAGATTCGCACGAGTGGGCTCGAACTCATCCCTTAATTCCATTAAAAATTGAACAAGGCGGAGATTATCTCTATAGGCAGCATAAAGAGCAGCATTAGCTATACATTTTCAAGCGGGCTCAGAGAGAGCCAATTGATCCCAAAGTGAGTTAATTTGGGAATGAAAAGAATCCAGGGATTGTCCAAGTTCCTGGCGAAGAAGTTGAATATTGTTGACAAGCTGATATTGATAAGCTAAATATGCAGTAGTATACTTTTCCGCAAGAAATTCCCATGCCTCCTTTGCAGTGATGAAATTATTTAAAAGAAAGCCAATTGTTGGTGATGAAGTGTTAATGAACCATGGGGTGATTGTATGGTTATTACTCTCCCTGTCTTCAATCTTTTTGGCAAATGCAGTCGGTGATTCCTTAGTCGCTTGTACATGTTTCTCTCGTTCACCCGTGACAATTCACCAAACCTTACGACCCTGAAGAAAATGACGCATCGCTGGCATCCAAGCACTATAATTAGTACCATCAAGAATGATAGTAGTGGGGTGAGTAACATCACTGAGCGGTTGAGAAGCCATGAATACTGGACTGGCAAAAGGCGAAGATCCGCTCGCCCTCAGCGGCCCATACCAACCGACACCCCGGCCAACGTATGAGAGGTAAATCACAGTAGCCCAGCACCAGGACCAATGGGTCCGGTATGTACTTGGGGCGCACAAGGGAGCCTTGCAAAGCAAGAGCTCCCCACACTGCCGCTGCCTTTCCCACCCATCTCCCAACCACTGGGGTACACCCTGGACTGCTGCAAATATACAGACAGAAGTACCACTGATGATGACGTGGCTGGACTGACTGATGAAGCGCTTACGTGGCAATGACGCAGTTGATAATGTGGCACTGACTATCTTCTCTGTGAAGCAGACTCTCTGAACTCGATTTGATGCGGAGGTACAGGTGGCGAAACACCAGCTGGCCAGCATCGATCGGAGGAGCGACTGGCAGAAACACCGGATCCACGGATGAGACAGCGGAGAAGGCAGCGTACTAGCGGAGCACCAATTAGCCTATTTGTTGTGCGGAATGGAGAAAGAACAGAAAGTATGAACGAAAATAACAAGACACAAGATTTACGTGGTTCACCAAGATTGGCTACCTCCACGGGAGACGGATTCACTATAATAGGTAGCAGGTTACAGATGCCAAGAAATTGGCCAGATTTCTACCTATCTAAGTGCAGAACAGAATTCATGAATTCATGATTTACAGAGAGAAGAGAGACCCTTTATATATTGTCTCTACTAAACCCTAACAAACTGGGAATAGGAAAATAACTACCATTCCTAATAGGAATAGGAACTACCATTCCTAATAGGAATAGGAACTACCATTCCTAATAGGAATAGGAACTACCATTCCTAATAGGAATAGGATTCTTATTCTGACCGGGCAGCGAGACCCCCGTTATTTTCCCCCGGACCCCCAGGCCAGTGTCGCAGAAGCGGCTTATTACAGTATTCAAGGCATACCAACAAATCTCCACCTTGACTTGAATCCTCAAAGTAGAAAACTCCAGATGCACTATTACAGTGCCAGATGAGTAGATTTTGCCCTCCACTCCCGGGACTGCCAATAGAGCACCTAATCAGCTCTGATGTTCAGCAAGTCCAAACAATGTTGAAACTTGCTATGTGGAACAGGTTTGGTGAACATATCAGCGGGATTGTCAGCAGTTCCCACTTTCTTCACCCTGATTCTCCTCTCACTCCTCAGGAAATGATATCTGACATCAATATGCTTGGTCCTCTCATGATGGACCTGATCCTTGGCTATGCAGATTGCACTCAAGCTGTCACAATACACAGTAGCCTGATCATGATGTAGACCAAGATCACTAACCAGCCCTTTCAGCCATATTCCCTCCTTTGCGGCCTCTGTCAAAGCCATGTACTCTGCTTCCGTAGTAGACAACGTCACTGTAGGTTGCAAAGTCGCCTTCCAACTAACCACAGAACCTCCCAAAGTGAATACATAACCAGTCATCGATCTCCTCGTGTCAACATCACCAGCATAATCAGAATCCGAGTAGCCTGTAACTAAGCACTCGGTATCACCTCCATAAATGAGACCCACATCAGACGTACCTCTAAGATACCTGAAGATCCTCTTCACAGCTTGCCAATGTTCTTTTCCTGGTTGCCCCATGAACCTGCTCACAACACTGACTGCCTGTGCTAAATCTGGCCTCGTGCAAACCATAGCATACATCAAGCTCCCCACCGCGCTGGCATAAGGAACCCGAGACATATACTCCTTCTCCTCGTCTGACTGAGGAGCAAACATAGTGGTGAGATGAATATTTGCAGCACTAGGAGTGTCTATAGGCTTGGCTGTAGACATGCCAAACCTAGCCAACACTTTCTGAATGTAGCCTTTCTGTGACAAGAAAAGCTTCCGCTGACTTCGATCCCTAAGAATCTCCATTCCTAGTATCTTCCGAGCTGCACCCAGATCCTTCATCTCAAACTCAGCACTAAGAAGTCCTTTCAACTTCTGAACCTCGTGCTTACTCTTTGCAGCTACCAGCATGTCATCTACATAAAGCACCAGATAGATGAATGACCCATCTCTCAACCTGCTGTAGTAGACACAACAGTCATAAGCACACCTCGTATATCCCAGCTGAAGCATATAATTGTCAAACTTCTTGTACCACTGCCTCGGAGACTGCTTAAGTCCATACAAAGACTTCTTCAACTTGCAAACATACGTTTCCTTGCCAGGAACTTGGAAACCATCTGGCTGGGTCATGTACAACTCTTCCTCCAACTCTCCATGTAGAAAAGCGGTCTTCACATCAAGTTGCTCGAGCTCCAAATCCTGATGTGTCACCAAAGCTAGCAACACCCTGATGGAAGTGTGTCTGACCACTGGTGAGAAAATCTCATTATAGTCTACCCCCTCCCTTTGACTGAAACCTCTTGCAACAACTCTAGCCTTGTACTTGACTCCCTCTGTAGGTGATATCCCTTCCTTTTTCTTGAAAACCCATTTGCAAGTGATAACCTTTCTCCCTTGAGGCTGTTGAACCAAATCCCATGTCTGATTCTTCTGAAGAGACTCCATCTCGTCTCCCATTGCAGCAAGCCATTTGTCAGCATCAATACCTGAAACAGCTTCTCTGTAAGTGGATGGCTCATGAGTATCCACCTCCTCAGCAACCTGTAGTGCATAACCCACCATATCTTCAAACCCATATCTCTTGGGCGCCCCAACTCCAACCCTCCTGGGTCGATCCTGAGCTAAACTGCGGACTGTAGCTCCTGATGGTTGAGAATCTGGTGGTGGAGATTCCGGTATCTCAGATTCTGTCTGTGGCTCTTGATTCACCTCAAATTGTTCCAATCTATTTTCACCTTGAGTGACTTCAAGCTCCACCTGTTTATCAACTCCACTAGTTTCTGGCACAACTGTGGGCTTCACCATAGATCTAAGCAAAGAATTTTCATCAAAGACAACATCCCTGCTCAGAATAACCCTCTTCTCAGATGGAGACCATATCCTGGAGCCTTTAACTCCATCTCCATAACCCACAAAGACACCCTTCTTGGCTCGGGGCTCTAACTTACCATCACTAACATGATAATAAGATGTACAACCAAAAACTTTTAACTTGGAGTAATCTACAACTTTACCTGACCATAACTCCATAGGTATTTTGCACTCTATACCCGTGTGAGGTCCGCGGTTGATCAGGTAACAAGCTGTACTCACCGCCTCTATCCAGAATCTTATTTCCAAACCAGCATTAGAGAGCATGCACCTCGCTCTCACCAACAATGTCTGATTCATCCGCTCAGCTACGCCATTCTGCTGTGGCGTATTCCTGACTGTATGATGACGAGCAATCCCTTCATCCCTACAAAACTGATCAAACTCAGACGAGCAGAATTCCAGCTCATTATCAGTTCGAAGCCTCTTGATCTTTTTCCCGGTCTGATTCTCCACCAAAGCTTTCCACTCCTTGAACTTCGAGAAAGCTTCACTCTTATGTTTCATCATGATAACCCAAGTCATCCTTGAGTAATCATCAATCAGAGAAACAAAGTACCTGTGACCTCCCAGCGACTCAACTCGGGAAGGTCCCCAACAATCAGAATGGATGTAATCCAATGTGCCCTTTGTTCTATGAATTTCCTTAGGGAACTTGCTGCGGTGATGCTTCCCAAAAATGCAATGCTCACAGAAGTCCAAGCTCTTGACCTTGTGGCCACCAAGAAGATCATACTTCGACAGAATCTGCATCCCTCTTTCACCCATATGACCAAGCCTCATATGCCATAACTTAGTCATATCATCCTGGTGAACCTCCGAAGATGCAACATTAACAGAATCCATAACCGTGGAACCTTGTAGAAAATACAAAGTACCATGCAGAACACCTTTCAGAACCAGCCTAGAACCTTTGCAGACACGCAGAACTCCATCACTCCCTGAGTAAACGAAACCCTTTCTATCCAACGTAGGAAGAGAAATCAGATTCTTTGTCATCGATGGAACATGCCTGACATCGTTCAAAGTACAGAAACTACCATCATGCGTCCTGATCTTGATTGAACCAATCCCAACTACCTTGCACGCAACACCATTTGCCGTAGTAATGATGCCCTCTGCTTGCTCATAAGTTGAGAAATAATCTCTCCTTGGGCATATATGGTAAGATGCCCCAGAATCAAGAAACCACGCATTAGGATGATTATTTTGCCCAGTAGCAGCTAGAGCAAAATCATCTTCAGAACTGAAATCCCCTTCAGCCACAGCAGCAGTACCAGATGTACTCCCAGTAAACTTGTCGATCTTCACGTTCAACCCAGACATCTTTCTCCCCGATTAGCCCCGATCTGATGAGCCCAGAATCCGATATACCCACTACGGATATCGCCGGAAAAAGAAACCGCTCTGATACCAGTTTGTTGTGCGGAATGGAGAAAGAACAGAAAGTATGAACGAAAATAACAAGACACAAGATTTACGTGGTTCACCAAGATTGGCTACCTCCACGGGAGACGGATTCACTATAATAGGTAGCAGGTTACAGATGCCAAGAAATTGGCCAGATTTCTACCTATCTAAGTGCAGAACAGAATTCATGAATTCATGATTTACAGAGAGAAGAGAGACCCTTTATATATTGTCTCTACTAAACCCTAACAAACTGGGAATAGGAAAATAACTACCATTCCTAATAGGAATAGGAACTACCATTCCTAATAGGAATAGGAACTACCATTCCTAATAGGAATAGGAACTACCATTCCTAATAGGAATAGGATTCTTATTCTGACCGGGCAGCGAGACCCCCGTTATTTTCCCCCGGACCCCCAGGCCAGTGTCGCAGAAGCGGCTTATTACAGTATTCAAGGCATACCAACACTATTCAAAGCTGAGGGTAAAGGCCTGATTTTCTGGTAAACTATTGACCGACGGATGGGGAAAAGACCAGAATTTTCTTGTGTTGACCGGTAAAAGGAAAAGATGATTAAAAATAATCTTCTGACCGGCCAATAAAGAAGAAATTCATAAAAAAAAAATGCTTATTTGTATGGCTTTGATACTATGTTATGATTTAATGATGGAATAGAATAATTTGTATAGTGTGAGAATACAAGCAGCCATATATATAGGCTTAGAATACAAATAGTAGAGTACAAAACTAACTCAACCTCTACACTATACAAGGAAACATAATATTATGTTTAACAATTATCATGTGTTGTAATGGTCCAAAAACTCTTAATGCTAAAGCTAACCAAATTGAGAAGGAGAGACATAGGTTAAATCTTCTTCATTTCATTTCCCCTACAATATTACATACATTAATAGTAAACACATATTTTCCTCCGTCAAACCACCACGAAACTTGTTCCCTTGCAATAAATAAATGTACATTAACCACTCCAGAACTGATTCCAGTCATTGTAAGCTACCTTATCGACCCGCTGAGTAATGACCAAAGGTTTCACAAAATACGGACTTAATTTACCTTGTTACCCATGTTTCACTGCTCAAGTGTAGGCAGGATTTTTAAAAACATTTTATTCCACATGACTCCAAACTCTAAAAGGCCTTTATCTGCTCATTGCACAACTCTTCTATTCATCAACCCTGGAGACTAGATTGGTGTGATGCGACCTTCTAATACGTGATAATACTCATCACAACTCCATGTAATTGCACCATATCTAGAACACGGAAAATTTATATGTTAGAAAATTTTTATTTGGAACATTTAACTTTTTTTAAAATAATGATCACCATTGATGATAGGGTGGTTTATTAGGGCCCCAACCCTTTGAAATGAGAAAAGAGCAAAAATTATAGCTTTTCCAGTTTTTATACTTAAACTATGTCAAAAAGTACCTATGACTTGGTATTTTAAAGTAGATACTTAGAGAAAGATGTGTTTCCAATGGTTGCTATCTCCATGCCCCGTGTTAAGTACGACATTGGCCGGAAATCTTTCTCCATGATTTACAAAAAAGTGAGCTCGTGTTCTTTGTGTTGGGTTGATGGATCCCTTCCTATGTGGAGAAATCTATTTTATTTGGTCCATTGTGTTGAAAGATTTGACTTGACTTTTCCTTTCATATTTAAAGGGGGCCAAAAAACGTGAAAAAAAAAAGAAGGAGAGAGAGAGTTGGTTTTCAGATCAGATTTGGAGCAGAGAAGAAAACAAAAAAAACAGAGGAGAAGAAGTGTGCTGGAGCAGCTGCAATTTCACGCCAGTTCGAAGGTTATCCGTTGTCCGATTTAGCTGAAATTTTGGCAGCATGTTCGTGACATCTTGGGCAAAATTCTGGTCAGTTTGCTTGTTTATTGGTGCTCCGGTTTATGAGATATAGCAGCTTGATCAGCCTGCGTTTGATATTCTCCTATCTCTTTTGTTCTTGTTATTGTTGCTATTGATGATTGTAAATGGTTGTGAGCTTGTGTAGCTACCTGAGATTTGGGATTAGGGTTTGTGTAACCTCCCTTTTGATCATAATGAAAGCAATTGGGTTGGACTCCTAATCGTCCCGTGGTTTTTATCCTTCACACCGAAGGGGTTTTCCACGTAAAAATCCTCGTGTCTTTGTGTCCTTGCTTGTTTGTTAATTTTCTTGTTGCTGCTGGAATTTGTGTAGTTGTGCTTAACCTTTGTTTAGCAAACTTTTGGTTGGGAAATTCTTGTTGTATTCCCATCAAAGTGGTATCAGAGCAGTGGTTTAAGAGGGTTTGCAGCTTCGTTTGGATTTGGCTTTGTTTGTTGCTTTCTCCATGGATGCTGCTCATGTGAATACTAGCAGGATGGTTAGTTTGAATGGTACTAACTATCATATTTGGAAGCGGAAAATGAAAGACTTGTTATTGGTTAAGAATTGGCATTTACCTGTGTTTTCTACTGAGAAGCCAGCAGATAAGACTGAAGAGCAGTGGAGTTTTAAGCATGAGCAGGTTTGTGGGTTTATTCGTCAATGGGTTGATGATAATGTTCTCAACCATATCAATGATGAAGTTAATGCCAAGACACTTTGGGAGAAACTTGAATCCCTTTATGCAAGCAAGTCTGGAAACAACAAGTTGTTTATGATCAAGCAGCTTATGGGTTTAAAGTTCAATGAAAGCAAGGCGATGTCTGATCACTTAAATGATTTTCATGGCATTATTCAGCAATTGTTTGCCATGGGAATAAAGTTTGATGATGAAATACAGGGGCTTTTATTGTTAGGCACTCTTCCGGATTCATGGGATACTTTTAGAATGACACTTTGTAATTCAGCACCAGAAGGAAAGGTTACCTTAGACCTTGCTAAGGCTGGTATCTTGAATGAGGAGATGAGAAAGAAGTCTCATGGTGTGTCATCTTCTTCTGAGGAAGCATTTGTTGCAGAGCACAGGGGAAGAAGTAGAGGTAAAGGTCCTAGTGGAAGGGAGAAGAGTAGGAGCAAGTCCCGCGGCAGATATAAGAATTTGAAGTGCCATTATTGTGGCAAGATGGGTCATATTCAGAAGTTTTGCTACAAGTGGAAAAGAGAGAATAAAGGTGGCAATGGCAAGCAAGAAAGAAGGCATGATTAGAAAGATCCAGACAATGATGATAGAACAGCTACTGTAACAGCTGGTGATCTTGTAATTGTGCTGGATGAGAGTTATGTGAACTTGGCAATCTCTGAGTCAAGCTGGGTAATTGACAGTGGAGCTTCAGCTCATGTGTCTTCAAGGAAGGAATTCTTCACATCTTATACACCAGGTGACTATGGTGTGTTGAGGATGGGTAATGATGGCTTGTCCAAAATTGTTGGCGTAGGAGACATTTACTTGGTGACTAATCTTGGAGCAAAACTAATACTCAAGAATGTTCGACATGTCCCAGATATTCGGTTTAATTTGATCTCCGTAGGTCAACTTGATGATGAAGGTTTTTCTAGCACCTTTCGTGATGGTCAGTGGAAATTAACGAAAGGGAGTATGCTGCTAGCTCGAGGAAAGAAGCTTGCTAGTCCTTATTTGACACAAGCCACGAGTTCCACAGATAGTGTGAATGTAGCAGATGTTGATCCTGCTAAGCTATGGCATAGAAGACTTGGCCATATGAGTGAAAAGGGGATGAGTTGTTTGGTTAAGAAGAATGCATTACCTGATCTACAGAATGTGAAATTGGAGAAGTGTGAGCATTGTTTTGCAGGAAAGCAAAATAGAGTCTCTTTCAAGAAGCACCCTCCTTCAAGGAAATCAGGTTTGCTTGACCTTGTTCACTCTGATGTTTGTGGTCCTTTGAAAGTTAAATCTTTTAGTGGTGCACTTTATTTTGTAACTTTTATTGATGACTGTTCAAGAAAGTTATGGGTGTATGCTTTAAAAACCAAAGACCAGGTACTTGATGTGTTCAAGGAGTTTCATGTTTTGGTTGAACGGCAGACAGGTAGAAAGTTAAAGTGCCTACGTTCTGACAATGGTGGTGAATACATTGGACCGTTGGATGGCTATTGCAAGTCATTGGGTATTAGACATCAGAGAACACCTGCGAAGACTCCCCAGTTGAATGGCGTGGCTGAGAGGATGAACAGGACTTTGTTAGAGAGATTGAGGTGCATGCTTTCTGAAGCTAAGTTACCGAGACACTTTTGGGGTGAAGCCTTGTTTACTGCAGCCCATGTGATCAATTTGTCTCCTTGTGTTTCTCTGGATGGTGATGTTCCAGACAAGGTTTGGTCTGGCAAGGAGGTCTCTTACAATCACTTGCGTGTTTTCGGGTGTAAGGCGTTTGTGCATGTTCCAAATGATGAAAGGTCGAAACTGGATTCTAAGACTCGCCAATGTATTTTTCTGGGCTATGGTCAAGATCAGTTTGGCTACAGGTTGTATGATCATGTAGAGAAGAAGTTAGTTCGTAGCAGGGATGTAGTGTTTGTTGAAGATCAGAATATTGAAGATATTCAGAGGGTTCGAGAGACTGCATCTTCTAGTGGCCATGATTTGGTTGATTTGGATCTACCTCCTTTGAGTTCTGCACCGGAACCAGTCCAGGAGGTGCAAGATAATGACAATGAAGCCAATGTTCCCGAGGTAGATGATCATGTTGATGATGTCAACGATGATGATGATGAGGTTGACTCTCAAGGCACTCCTGAAGTTCAGCCTGTTCCTGTGAGAAGATCTACCAGAGGCCATCAACCTTCTACAAGGTATTCTCCTTCTGATTATGTTCTCCTTAGTGATGGGGGAGAACCTGAGTCATTTGATGAAGCTATGGATAGTGATGACAAACAGTGTTGGATGGATGCAATGAAAGATGAAATAAAGTCATTGCACGATAATCACACTTTTGATCTCGTTAAGCTACCAAAGGGAAAGAAGGCTTTGAGAAATCGTTGGGTTTACAAGCAAAAACAAGATGAGAACGCTATGAAACCACGATACAAAGCGAGACTTGTTGTGAAGGGTTGTAATCAGAAGAAAGGAGTGGACTTTGAAGAGATTTTTGCACCGGTTGTTAAGATGTCATCTATTAGAGTTGTTTTGGGTCTTGCTGCTAGCCTGTATTTGGAGATTGAGCAATTGGATGTGAAGACCGCGTTTCTTCATGGTGACCTTAAAGAAGATATCTACATGGAACAACCTGAGGGATTCAAAATCAAGGGCAAAGAAAATTATGTGTGCAAATTGAAGAAGAGCTTGTATGGCCTAAAACAAGCTCCAAGGCAGTGGTATCGCAAGTTTGACTTCTTTATGGGGAAGCAGGGTTTTAAAAAGACTTCGTGCGATCATTGTGTTTTCTTGAAGAGGTTTTCTGCTGATGACTTTATCATTTTGCTTCTTTATGTTGATGATATGCTTGTTGTAGGGCAAAATGTAAGCAGAATTGCTAGTTTGAAGCAACCGTTGAGTAAGACTTTCTCTATGAAAGAGCTTGGGTCAGCTAAGCACATTTTAGGCATGCAGATTGTGCGGGATCGGAAGGCTCGAAAGTTGTGGTTGTCTCAGGAAGCATATGTTCAGAAAGTGCTTCAGAGATTCAATATGGAGAAAGCAAAATCAGTAAGTACTCCTCTTGCTTTGCATTTTAAATTGAGTAAAGAACAGTGTCCTTCTACCATTGAAGATAAGGAGAGTATGATGAATATCCCTTATGCTTCAGCAGTGGGTAGTTTAATGTATGCAATGGTTTGCACGAGACCTGATATAGCTCAAGCAGTTGGTTTGGTTAGTAGATTCCTCTCTAATCCTGGAAGAGAGCATTGGAATGCTGTTAAGTGGATTATGAGATATCTAAAAGGTACTGCAGACATGAAACTTTGTTTTGGAAGTGATAAGATTGTTCTTGTTGGCTACTCAGATTCAGACATGGCAGGTGACATTGACTCCAGGAAGTCTACTTCGGGTTATATGGTTACTTTTGCAGGGGGAGCAGTTTCTTGGCAATCTAGGCTGCAGAAATATGTGGCATTGTCTACTACTGAGGCAGAGTTCATCGCAGCGACTGAGGCATGTAAGGAATTGCTTTGGATGAAACGGTTTGTTCATCAGCTTGGTTTTTCACAGGAGAGGTATGTGTTGTACTGTGATAGCCAAAGTGCAATTCATCTTGCTAAGAATTCCACTTTTCATGCTAAGTCTAAACACATCGATGTGAGATATTTCTGGATTCGTGATGTTCTTGATGCTAAGCTTCTTGAGCTTGAGAAGATTCACACCGATGAAAATAGTTCTGATATGATGACTAAAGCATTGCCAAGGGACAAGTTTGAAACTTGTCGTTCGCTTGCAGGGGTTGCAAGCACCTCCACATAGTTGGGAGGGGGAGAATTGTTGGGTTGATGGATCCCTTCCTATGTGGAGAAATCTATTTTATTTGGTCCATTGTGTTGAAAGATTTGACTTGACTTTTCCTTTCATATTTAAAGGGGGCCAAAAAACGTGAAAAAAAAAAGAAGGAGAGAGAGAGTTGGTTTTCAGATCAGATTTGGAGCAGAGAAGAAAACAAAAAAAAACAGAGGAGAAGAAGTGTGCTGGAGCAGCTGCAATTTCACGCCAGTTCGAAGGTTATCCGTTGTCCGATTTAGCTGAAATTTTGGCAGCATGTTCGTGACATCTTGGGCAAAATTCTGGTCAGTTTGCTTGTTTATTGGTGCTCCGGTTTATGAGATATAGCAGCTTGATCAGCCTGCGTTTGATATTCTCCTATCTCTTTTGTTCTTGTTATTGTTGCTATTGATGATTGTAAATGGTTGTGAGCTTGTGTAGCTACCTGAGATTTGGGATTAGGGTTTGTGTAACCTCCCTTTTGATCATAATGAAAGCAATTGGGTTGGACTCCTAATCGTCCCGTGGTTTTTATCCTTCACACCGAAGGGGTTTTCCACGTAAAAATCCTCGTGTCTTTGTGTCCTTGCTTGTTTGTTAATTTTCTTGTTGCTGCTGGAATTTGTGTAGTTGTGCTTAACCTTTGTTTAGCAAACTTTTGGTTGGGAAATTCTTGTTGTATTCCCATCACTTTGATGAAGAGGTGTTCTTCATGTTTCTCCTTGCATCTGGTATGTGATACCAGATTTTGGTTCTTCTTTGCACCATAATGTGGTTCCTCTTTGCAACAGAATTTGTTTCTCCCTGAACCATGTTTGTCTGAGCCATGTTGCTGTCAAAAAACCTTGATGTATTGAGTTCTTTTTGCTGCAAACCAAACCTGCAAAAAACATAAAAGAAAATCCAGTTGTCCACTGTTCTACCCAGTTCTAATTGATGGGATTGAATTAGCATCTAAATTAAGAGTGGTGGGCGTCGTTTCACTCACCAAAATAATCTGCAAACTCTATAGATGAGATTAGTACAGTAGTAAGCAGAATCGATCTCACGAGGAACGGAGCAAAATCTATAATAATATTCCTACTAATATAGAGCACTTTTGGTATAGCCACCACACCTTAATTTTTCGATTTATCTAACAACTAATAATGCAACTAACTAATATAAAATAATAATGCAACTAACAAATATAAAAATCTAGCAAATATGTGATGAATGCAATCGACTCGGAATAACTCACATTAGTTAAACATCGATCATAGGCTCAAAGATAAATCAATTCATATGCATCTATCAGTTATAGGAGTTATAGGAAAGTAGGTACACTTAACCTCCTCAATTCCTTTATCGACAATTAACCAATTATAATTAATTAATTGTTTCTCTTACCAAGATGCCCCCGGAAAGTATTCGCTAAACCAGATACATACCTCGATAGCATTAAGAATTAAAAAAACCTGACATAGCAATTACCCAAGTATTCGCAAGTAGTAATGCACACTTAATTGTTCCCCATCTTGCTATTACCGTCTTAGCTATTAGTTGTTTTTCACAAGAACTCGCTACTTACTAACCCTTTCCAACGATTACGTATTGGTAGAATTAGATAGCATATATCCCAATAATATTCAAGTTGATCAGGCTCAAATATATCAAGAATAAAATAAACCAAGAACAATCAAGAACACATAAGAATCAATTATAAAATAATTAGGCCTCACGATTCATAAACTAATGATTGTTATTCCATGCCGATGTATAAATTAGCTACTCATAATAATTAAACTAAACAAATAAATAATATAATAATCAAACATAATCAATTATTATTTACTAACTAACTAACTAACGAAAAACAAACAAACGAGGAATATGTTGTTTCATGCCTGCAACCTCATGTTTTCTTCAAGTCTGCGAAGAATAAAATTTGGTGAACGTCTCATATTAATATGTATGTCCCTTATCTCCCAAGATTCGGCCGTGTATTTATATACGCCAAACCAAAACCAAATCCAAATCAACTTCTAATTACTTTTCTTCTTATGGAAGAAATAAGGACATAAGATAATATCTATTCTAATTCTAAATAACTAATTCCTACAATTAAGGAATTTCAAATGGAAGGAGATAATACAATCTTTATCAATATGGGCAGTGAATATATTTATTTCCTTCAAATCCACCTGTCTTCAATAATTCACTTTTCACCCCATAACTTCAGCAATTCTGCTTTTGCCCCTCTTCCTTCATCCCTGGAAAAATGTCTTATAAAATAAGAACATTTTCCATTGGAGCACATCGCCTCATTAAAAACCTTAACCTGGAAAATCCAGTGGGAAAAAACCGTTGGTTAAGGGAAAAAGAGTACAATGTATAGCTCCCTCTCAATTCTCCGCAATCAATGAATTCCTGCACCAAAAATATCTTAAAGTGCAAATTATATCTCAATAAAATCATAATAATCCCACAAAATATGAACACAATATAACACACATCAAAGAGTCCCTCTCAGTTTCTGTGGTAAGTCAGCATATGCAAAACAATTGTTTGATTTCAGTTTGAAAGCAAATTTTGCCAGCTGATCAGCGGATTGATTTGACCCCCTGTAAGATAACCTTATATCAATGTTCATCAGTTCATTAAGTTCAGAATAAAGGTTCCAGGGTGCTTCTTTTGAGTTTTTTATTCCCATTGCTGCCATCTTACAATCAGATTCTAAATAAAATTCATGCAGATTCATATCCTAGGCATGTTTAAATCCTACTTTAATGGATTGGATCTCAGCATGAAGTCTACTAGTAGCAGGTATATAGTGAGTGTATGCTCTTAACCAATGTTCTTATTTTATCTCTAATTATGACCCATATTCCTGCTACTTGATTCTTATATGCATCATCTATGTTAATTTTGACACCATTTTCCAATTTTATCCAGTATCATAGAGTGCATATTTTTGGCCTTTTCTTTTTAAGAGAGAGTGTTGAGCCATTTTAAGCCCAGACCTGAGCACAAGATTGGTCAAAAGTGAGAGGAAAAACTTGAAAAGTTTTAGAAACTGAATCAATTAGTCTTTATTAGGTGACTATTAGACTCAAACTTGTTATCATATGAGAATGTGTTCCTTCTCTTCCACATATGCCATATTGTGCTTATGCCTATAGCTGTAATTTGTCTCTTTTGTGCTTTTGATGTCCCAAAAGGGTGCATATAAAATAATAGTCTATCCCATATGCTATCAAAATTTTGATCCGGGATCAACATTTATGCATTGATTTCCAAATAGACAAATTAGCTAGACATTCATTGAACAGTTCAGGCAGTGAGGGCATTTAGAGACTGTATTAAAACCATAATAAGATAGAACATCGTCAAATGGTAAAATAGAGTTCAATAGTCTCCAGCAAAAATTACACTGTTTAGGGGGTATTTTGAGATTCCCTACCTTATTCATAATTTGAACCTAGATTATTTTTCGTCCGAGTATATGAAATGCTGATTTTATTGTGAATTCTTCATTTTTTTTGCAGCAACCCAAATGATCTTGTCTTCATGTGTATGCTAAACCTGTAACCTAGGCAGTAGAGAAATATCTGTGGTAGCCAGTGAAGGATCCATTGCAGGTATAAGGAGATCTTTGTTAGAATCAAAGTCCCTTACAGTGAGGTTCGAGAATGGGATAGGGGAATCTGAGTTCCACTTATAAAATAAGGCACCATGTCCACTCCAGTTAGAGTTCCATAAATTACTCAGACCCACCTATAAGGATCTTAGATTGAGTTTGATATTTCAGTAACAAGACAAATTCCACTCCAGGTATGAGATTTTCTATGATTCACAGGAAGTGACCAAATTGTGGAGGTCCATATATTGTTATTCAACTGTAGTTTCCACCTTAGTTTCAAGTCAAAAGCTTGATTAAAGGATTTTAGTGGCCTAATTCCTAATCCATTTTCCAGAGTTGGGTGACAAATAGCCTTCCATTATTTCCAAATTTTTTTATTGCCATCCTCTTTACCCCAGTAAAACTTTGCTGAGAGTGATTCTATTTTCCTAAGGGTGGTGATTGGTAAGCTTTAGACTGCTATGAGGTGAGTGGGAATTGATGAGATACAGGACTTGATCAATACTTACCTACCTGCTGGGCTTAACTAAGAGTTTTTCCAGTAGGCGAGCTTATTTTGTATCTTTTCTATTAGGGGTTGGAAATACATTTTTTCAGTCCACCCCTGAAAAGTGGAGCTCCTAAGTATGTAAAATGGAGTGACCCTTTTTTCATACTGAGCTGTGAGGCTATGTTCCTAAGTTTTGGATTTGATGTTTTGGTGTGAATAAAAAACTAACTTTTTGCAACGTTTATTTCTGTCTAGAGGTTAGCTTATAGGCCTTCAGAAAGTCTTTGATTCTCTTTAGGTTCTGTGGGTTTCCTTTGAGAAATATGGCCATATCATCTGCAGATATGAGGTGGGTGATTGGGTTAGATCTAGGGAATGTTTGATAGTATTTCAGAAAGCCTTGGGCAAGGCGGAACTAAAGAGTTCTTGAAAAAGCCTCTGATAAGAGTATATAAAGGTATGGTGATAGTGGATCACCCTGTTTTATTCCTCTTGGTGATTTTAAAAAACTACATAGGGAGCCATTCACAAGGATTGAGAACCAGGCTAAGCTAAGGTTCATCATTATGCACTTCACTACTTGTCCTAAAAACCCAAATTTTAATAGGATACAATTCAAAAAGGCCCATGATACAATGTCTAAAGCATTTTGAATGTCTAATTTGATAATCATGCTGGATCTATCTTAGTTTTCGAGGAATTTGAGCATAATCTGCATCTAGATTATGTTGTCAACGATGTCTCTCCCTTTGAGAAATGTTGACTACTCAATACCAATTAGATTAGACATGGGGATGCTTGATCCTATTAGCTATAATCTTTGAAAAGATTTTATTTGAGAAGTTTGAAAGACTTATGGGTCTAAAGTCAGCAAATTTATAAACATTCCCCTTTTTTGGGGATGAGCGCCATCCAGGTACTAGCTATTGGTTTTGGAATACCATTGCTTGTCATGAAATATTTCACTGTATCAAGGACATCTTCCTTGATGCATTCCCAGGACCTGCTGAAAAACTCACCAGTGAATCCATCAGTTCCAGGGGATGATTTTTGGCCTAATTCAAAAACTGCAATTCTAACCTCCTCTAAGGTGACAAGTTTGGTTAAGTTGTGGTTGTCGTGTTCTATGACCAACTTGGGTAAATTCTCTAGGAAGAGGTTATGGTAAGCTCCCGAGTTGGTTTTGAGGTTCAGTTAAAAGGCTTTGAAAGAATTCTAGCCCAGAATCCTTGATTTGTTGTGGGTTATCAGTCTATACCAGCCTTTGTCTTGCTTTTTGTAATCAGAGACCTTGTGGTTTTTTCCTTAGCATTTTTTGTATTAGCCTCCCCATGCTTAATCCATTTTAGGTTTGATTTCTACTCCCAGAATATTTTTTGTTCCTTTAGTATTCTTAGAAGCAAAGCTTTTTGTTTATTTAGTTCAGTTAGAGACTAGGTTGAGGTGGTGTTTTGATAATCAATTTCAGCTTGCAACACCCTTTCCTCGGCCCTCTTGACATTAACATGTACATTTCCAAAAACATGTTTATTCCATTCTTTGAGGTCATTTTCAAGTCTTTTTAACTTCAACCCTAGACCTAACATACCTGTTTCAGGGATTGGTATCGTCCAGCTATTTGAGACCACTTCCTAAAAACCCTCTCTATTAAACCACATGCTTTGAAACTGGAATGGTTTAGGGCCATTTGTTTCAGAGTTTGTGATAGTTAGTGATAGAGGGGAGTGGTCTGAGGTATCTCTATTCAGTACTTGAATAGAGTTATAGGGGAAGAGTTCTAACCACTCATTTAAAGCTAAGCCCCTGTCCAATTTTTTGAACAACGAGTTTCTTTGCATGTTATTAGACCAAGTGAAAATCTGGCCTACTGTATTTATTTTAGAGAGATTCATAGTCATTTTAAGTTCACTAAAATAAAAAAATGCTTCCTAAAGGGGGTGGGGGGGATTTGGTCCTTAATACTTCATTAACGAGGCAAGAGTATTAAAGTCCCCCATTATGGTCTTTGGTCCCTATGGCTACTGTTGGAGCTGGGACCATAATTGTCTCCTTAGTTGTCTAGTTTGCTGAGAATATACAAAAGTAGATGTCCAGCTCTTTTGGGTGGATTTTACGGTGAGTTGATATAAACAGATCTTCATAAGTAATTAGCCCCATTTCTACCTCTTTTTTTTCCATAAAACCCATATCTTTCCATTGGAGAATGTGATTATGTTTTGAAAACCCAACCTATGGCCTTTTGAGTGTGAGTTCATTGCTTCTAGTAAACATAGTGTAGTAATTTTGTGTCTTTTAATCTTATTTTTAAGTCCATCCAATGATGTACCAATTCTTCTAATGTTCCAAACCAGGATGTTAGATAAATTTTTATGGCTAATAATTAGATTTTTATGTTTTAAGGCTGATCTCAAGATCATGTTAAGGCCATTAAAATAGTTTCTTTTGAGTCTTTTCTTCTCTCCTTAGTTGGAATTATACCTAGGTCAACTGTTAAGGATCCTAAGATTGAAGGTAAGGCAGAGAGTTGTTCAATGAGGCGTTCACTTGTTGACATGTAAGACATGATGCCATGAATTGTGATACATCGTGTTTCATGTTGTGTGAGAGGGTCCCGGGCAGAGAGTTGTTCAATGAGGCTTTCACTTGTTGACACATAAAACACGATGCCATGAATTGTGATACATCGTGTTTCATGTTAGACAAAGTCTTGTGTGAGAGGGTTTCGTAGTGAGACTAGTATTTAAATTGCTAAGAATGTAGCATATGGTTTCAAATTGAAGTTTTAAAAGTTCAGGGGCTTGATAAGAAATTTTGTTAATTTACATTTGAGTCCAGGTATAAATATCAATCTTTCCTCTTCTTCTCCCATATTTTTTAAAGCTTTTTCTCTTCTCTCATTTTCTCTCCAGCCGTTGCCACCTTCTTCTTCTCTCTCCCCTCAATATCTCTTCCATTTTTCTTCAATTTGACTACTCATTTTCTTCCAATTAATTGCACATCCTCTCCATTTTTCTTCCTCGTTTCTCGCACGCACTAGTTCGTTGAGATCCTTGGAATTTTCCGGCGAATTTGCCTGCAAATTTTCAAATTTTAGCTTTGGTTTTTGGCAGCCGAACACAATATGACCATCGTTTTGTGTTTATCTTTGAAGGTAATGTCTTTGCTCGGATTTTTATGCATATTTTGTTACTTTTTTCAATTTTTGTTCACGTTCTTTGGTTCATGTGATATTCTAGGGGTTGTGTAGGTTATACTGAGTAATATTTGGGGATTTCTCTATTTTTTGTGTTTTGTGAGTTGTTATTACTAATTTGTGCAAATATTTGTGTTGTTGCTGCTATTTCTTAGATGTCTAAGAAGATTTGCCTCATTTTTGTTGCAATCGAGAAAGAAGGAGGATTTGTAAGTTTTCTTAAATTTCAGCAGTGATGTTTTAGGTACACGTATTGATGTTTCTCGTTTTTAGTTTGATGTTTAAGGTTTTAGGCTTTAAATACTGTTATTTGTGTTGGTTCGATGTTTTAATTTCAACCTTTGATGCTTGTGGTGTTTTCATGCTAAAAGGTGCAATTGATGTTCACTTTTAATTGTGTGTGATATCTTAGGAGTTTGTTACAATTTGTGCTAATTTTTGTGTTGTTGTTCTGTTTCTTTGATGTCTAAGAACGCTTGCCCACTGTTGTTGCAATCGAGAAGGAAGGAGGATCTGTAAATTTTGTTATTTTTCACATGTGTAGTTTTAGATACTGTTATTGATGTTTCTGGTTTTACGTTTGTTCTTTCATGCTTAAGCTCAAACTATTTTTTATGTGTGTTGGTGTGATGTTTTAATTTCATTATTTGATGCGTGCAGTGTTTTAAGTGTGCAATTGATGTTCAGGTTTGTTTGGTTTGATTGTGCGTGTGATATCTTAGAGTTTTATTACTATTAGTGCTAATTTTTGGTGTTGTTATCGTTGTTTCTTATATGTCTAAGACCACTTGTCCACTGTTGCTATATTCGAGAATAAAGTAGGAACTGTAAGTTTTCTTTTTTTAGCTGTGATGTTTAACATACTGTTGTTGATTTTTCTTGTTTTATCGTTGATCTTTCATGTTTAAGCTCTAATTGTTTTTATGTGTGTTAGTGTAATGTTTTTGATTTATGTATTTGATGCTTGTGGTGTTTTATTGTTTAAGTATATAACTGATGTTCAGTTTTGTGGTTTTGATATTTTAGTGTGCATTGTTGGTGTTTTTAAATTTTGAGATTATTTTTTTAGATATTGTACGCGATGTTTCTGAATGTAGTTGTCAGTGATGTTATGTGTGCTATTGTGATGTTTTAATTACAGATATTGATGTTTTTATTACTATATGTGATGTTTTATATTATTCCACAGGAATACTATCCATGTCAGAGCTCTACGATGTCATTAATGAGTTAATAAAAAATGGTATGAGGAACCATGCTCTGAAGGTGTTCCCTCGCATAGAGAATCATAGTCGACCTTTGATCTTTGCTTGATGGAGTATGAGAGTCGTCCTCTTCAAAACCAGCAGGAGAAGGCAAGTCCGTGAAAAAGCCAGTAGCAAAGGGAAACAAGTCGAGAAAAAATAGAATTTGATTGTTTAGGATGTATTGTTTGACAATGATTTTTCAGTTATGATGATTGATTATTGGTGTTATTGTTGATGCGCTTGATTGTATTGATGTTTTTACCTTGATTTTAAATTTTCTAGGTTTTATGTTAGCGGATTTTTAGGGCATTTGAACCATTTTGTTATGAATGATGTTTGATAGTTCAATAGTTATGGCGATTGACATTTTCACATGCTAACGTAAAACTTCAAATCAAAGTTTTCCACTTTTACATGCTAATTTTATATGTATTTGTTGTGTCATTGATGATTCAGTAAATACCTTCAATTTTGAGTTGTCAACGTATAATGTTTTATGTCTTGTTCATCTGTAATATACATGAATTGATACGTATCATTTTACATCTGTAAATTATCATGTAAAAAAAATAACATCAGTGGATAGAAGTGGAACGTCAAAATAGTTTCTTTAAATGCAACAATAGTGGAATGTATATTTTCAACACTAGTTGGAGATACTTTCTTTTTTATTGATGTGTTAATTTTTCTGCATGTCACTTTACAAATTGACATTGATGTTTCTTGTTTATAAATATTAGATTTTTGATTGATATATTCTTGATGTTTTCAATAGTGTGAATTGATCTTTTAAATTTTTATATTAATGTTCAACTATTTTAATAATGATGTTTAACTATTTTTTATTGATGTTTATTTAATTTTATTTATTTATTTGATGATCTTGAGTTTTTATTTGATGCTATTTATTTTTAATTTGATGTGTGACTAAATAGATGTAAATTATAGCATTATGACTAATGCATACCAGCCCAACAACAAATTTATAATTTCATCCCAAAATTGAACTGATTTTGACCCCTTCCTTTCCCACAGCCCAGACCCGAACCGCCGGATTCACCTTGACGTTGCCGACGACGATGCAACGAGAAATCATTTGTGAAGCTGCCGTTGACGATGTGACCAACCGGAAACCGATCAATACGCTACCGACGAAGCTTCCCTTGCAACCAACAAATGATCGGTGACGTTTTTGGCCTGAAAATTCAGCAAACGACCGGAACCAAACCTTTGTTGGCTGGAATTGACCGCCGACAACCACCAAACTCCCAGACTAAGCAAATGAAAATGACGACTCTTGCAGCCTCTGGCTTGGATTTTCAAAAAACAATGCCAACGATTTGAAGATGGCGAGAAGTCGAATAAACACTAGATTATAGCCGGCAAATCAGAGAAACCTCAAGCCTCGAAAAAGTTACGACTTGGAGCCAGCGATGCGATTTGAAGCTGGGAGTCCGAAACAAACACAAGAATCGGAGCTTATTCACGATCACCGACTGCGATTTGAAGTCGGATAAACCAGCGCAACCTCAAGCCTCAAACTAGGGTTTCAAATTCTGCGAATCTCTAAAACTAGGGTTTCAACGGTGGAGAAGTTGATTCGACAACATAGAAGGCGAGGTGACAGAGAGGAAACAACAGAGAAGGCGAGGAGACGGCAAGACGGCAAGACGACGACGGCGGAGGGCGAGGCGGCGTCGGCGTAGGAAGTAAGATGAAGGAGAAATACGTGATCTTTGTCTTTTTCTTGGCTATTTGTTGTTTGGTCCCCCATATTTTCGCATTTTTCACTAATTACCCCGAGTCTAAAGTATTTCGAATTCTGCCCCCAAATTTGATTCACTTTTTTCCTATCTTCTCTCTAGTCCTTGGTCTTACGGTAGGACGATTTCGCATGAGATGGACTCTTCATGTTATCATAAGTATTCCCTCTGTCTCGGCTCAAATTTCACGTTTTACTATTTGACACGATTTTCTATCAAACGTTGGCCACATATTTGAATAGATAGATAAGCATTAATATTATCATATGTGATATTGTTGAATTCATCGTAAAAAGTAGCTTTTATTTATAAATTTTTAATATGTAGTTATTCTACGTAGTTAAATACATTAACGGTCAAAAATGTTCTTGTTAATTGTGAAATTAATTTTTTTTATGAAATTTGAGGTGTGACGGAGGAAGTAGAGCCATAGCCACTTAAATTGGTCACGACAACTATAAATATACATTCTTCTTCCCCTTTTACATGAATTTAATATCCTCAAATAAATTCTCTCTTTTTTTACGCAAGAATTCCTTTTGATTTCCCTAATCTGATTATCATAATCGTTACCATAATTATACTAGTTCCATCCACCATTCTTCCACATTTCAATCCCTTGTTGATCATTAAAATTTTATAATATTGATTGTCTTAAAAAAACAATCAATTTATTCACCAAAATTAATGTTCTATACAGTTATATTTTGAACATCTTTTTTTTTTATTTGAAAAAAGATAAACTTTCATTGATTATATTAAATGCGGTACAAAGTTTGGAGTTGTACTCCAGGAAACACAGTCTTGTGGACTTATTTTTAAACATTGTGCCAATTGGTGTGCTATCTTATTTTCTTATTTAGGAATCCATTTTAGGATTGGTTCGTGGAGATTTACTAGGCTGGATTTAATATCCTTTATAATTTAACCAAATTCTTATCTATCATCACATACTCATTGGATAGCATGAATTCCTACTTGTGCATCCCCCATAATAAAATTTGGGGATAGGTTTTGCCTAGCACATCCCTCTATAGCCATTTTTAGTGTCATTGCTTCAGCAATTTTAGCAGAATAGGGTTGTTGTAGCTTCAGCGATTCTTCATATAAGCATTCATTTTCTGTTGTTTGGATACCAGCTCAAGTAAGTATAAGCCGAATTTGTTGCTGCATCAAAGAATAACAATCTTCTAGAAGGAGGTATCTCTGTAATTGTTTCTGATATGTTATGATTTTACTCATTCGTCATGCCTTGGATGCTTTTCTTTCCTTCTTTGATTCCCTCGATTTGCTTTAGTGAATAATGAATTTCTTGAGAAGGTTCCAATGTATGTTCCTTCTCGTGAAGAAGTTCATTTCTATGAAACCATAATTGATTGAGTAACAAGGCTACCAGAGATAACAGTTCTTTGTCTATCTCTATGATGAGTTATTTTACCCATAATTTTGTGGTCTTGACATAAAAAGGATGAGGTCAGCTTCTTCTTCATTGAAAGTTTCTCTGATTAATGCCACATTCCATCTCGTTCCATTTGCCTCAATGAGATTTATTATGGTCTCTTCTGGGTAATCTCTTGGGAGTGAGGTAGGCTTTGTCGAGTTTTGCCTTGGTAGCCACATATCATATTTGATTCTTGTGGAAACGCCATTTCCTATTCTCCTTCTTATTCCTTTTAACAAAAGGTTTCTCCCTTCAAGGATGGATCTCCATGCATAAGATGGACCATGGCCCAATGATGCTTCCAACACTGATGTCCGTGGGTAGTATTTTCTTTTAGCATTTTAGCTAAAAAATGATTGTGGATTTGTTGCTAGCCTCCAAGCCTGTTTCCCTAACATAGCCAGATCGAAATGGTTTAGGTCCTTGAAACCAATGCCCTGCATTCCTTTTGGTATACACAAACTAGTCCATTTTGCCTAGTGAATTTTCCTTTTGTTATCTGAGCTTCCCCACCAATACTTTGCATACATCATATGAATATCTTCGATAAGTGTATCTGGTAATTTGAAACAAGACATTGTATGCGTTGGCATTGCTTGCAAAACTGCCTTGACCATCACTTCTTTCCCCTCCTTTGAAAGTTGTTTGTGCTCCTAGCTTTTTACTTTTGCCTAGATCCTTGTCTTTATACTCTTAAGCGAGGATATTTTTTACCTCCCAAAAGTTGTTGGTAATCCTAGGTATTTATCTGGTTCTTCTGATTTGTTCATTTCCATAATACCTTGGATTGTTCTTCGCGTCTCACTATCCACACTTGGGCTAAAGGTAATGGACAATTTATCAAAATTTATCCCTGTCCAGATACCTTCTCATATTCATTCAGGACTCGCTTTAATTGAGATGCTTCTCTCATCGTTACCTTTCCAAAAATTAGGCTATCATCAGCAAAAAGTAAGTGAGATATAGCTTGTGCTGAATGAGCTATTTTCAAACCTGAGATATGTTTCCTTTTCATTTTTTCCTGTAACATGTTCGATAAAACTTTCCCACGGATGATGAATAGGTAAAGTGATAAAGGATCACCCTGTCTGATTCCCCTTGTTGGTTTAAGATTCCTAAATCTCTTTCCATTGAGCATAAAATATGATTGGAAGCCCATTCATTGTAAAACAGCCAATAAAAAAGGCCATTCCACTCTGTCAAAAGCTTTGTTCATGTCCAATTTAATCGACATGTACCCTTTCTTTCCAATCTTATGCCCCTTGATATAATGGTGTGCTTCATTTGTATATTATCTTAAATGAGCCTATTAGGTATAAAAGTGCTTTGTGATTCCGATATAATCTCTCCCATAAATTTTCTCAAAATATTTTAAATACATTTGGAGATGATGCGGTATGTGACATTACACAAGCTGATGGGTTGGAAATGGGATACTTGTATAGGCTTTTCAAATTTTGGGGATAAGTACCACAGATGTATTGTTTATGGAATCCATTCTTCTTCCAATATTAAGGAATTGTAAAGCCGAGGAGGAGACCTTTTCACCTACTATTCCCCAATATTTTTAAAATAATAATGATGGCATACCATCCGGTCCAGGTGCTTTATCCGGAGCCATTTTATTTAGCGCTTGGTATACCTCTGCTTGGGAACACTGTTGACACGACATTCTGTTCATATCTTCTATTACCTTTGGTAGTAGTCCCAAGGTCGCATGAGTTATGGCTTCCATATTTGGATTATCTGTTGTAAACAAAATTTGAAAGTGCCTTAGGATAATGTCCTCCATTTTGTTGCTCTCAGTACACCATCTTCCTTGCTCATCTTTCAAACCATGGATCGTGTTTCTCCGTTTCCTCTTATTTGCAAAAGAGTGGAAAACCCCCGTATTCTTATCTCCCTGATGGAGCCAGTGTTGCTTTGCACGTTGTTTCCACTTTGCCTCCTCAATATCTAGGATATTCTCAAGTTCCAATTTTGGAGTTGCTATTCTTTCTTGATGTCTTTTGTGATGATAACCAATTGGAAACTTTGAATTTCCTTTGATACGAACTCTGTCTTCTTTTCATGATCCTTAAACTCTCTAGAAGCCCAAACTTGCAGTTCAATTGCCTATTTCCAAATTGTCGTTGGTAGATCTGAACCATCATCTTTTCAACTTTCCTTAATCTGTTGTTCACATTTCGGGGAATGCATCCAAAAGTTCTCAAAATGAAAAAAGCATTTTTGCCTCCTACGTGCATTTTTATTATTCTCGTTCTTCCTTATTTCCAGAAATATTGGTACATGATCAGATCGATGGCTAAACAAGTGTTTTAGTTGCAAAGCTGGGTAAAGATTACTCCAACTTGGTGTTGCAACCGCTTAGTCTAACCGTGCACGTATAGTATTCGGTGTTCTCCAATTTCTGCACCATGTATATTTGCTTTCTGTGTACCCCAGATAATTTAAATTACAGTCATTTAGAGCATTTCTGAAACATTCTATTTTCTAGTTAGGTCTTTGGTTAATGCTTTCTAGTTCGTTATGATGAAGAATTTCATTAAAATCGCCAATGCATAACCAGGGAAAAGATGATATCGTGCTAAGACTTTGGAAATGTTCCCAAAATTGTTTGCATTTGCTCGTATCAGGTTCACCATAAGTACATGTGCAACGCCAAGTGTAGTCTGTTATTGGATCCTTAACAACAAAATCAAAAAAATTAAAAGAATACGACAAAATCGAAATTTCTATGTCTTTATTCCAAAGAAGTGACAGGCCGCCTGAATCCCCTATCGAATCTATACAAATGCTATAGAGATCTAATTGATCTTTTATTTTGGAGAAATTAAAAGACAAACACTTAGTTTCAGACAAAAAAATAAAATAAGGGAGGGTCTTGCAAATCAACGTTTTAAGATGTCTAACTGCGCGAGAATTGGATAGTCCACAACAGTTTCAGGTTGAGCAATTTATTTTCCTCGGTGGATCTGGCTCTTGCCAGTACCCACGGCTGGTCCATTTGTGGTTTGCCCCACTGAAAATGTCAATCCCTGAGAACAAAGACATTCCGAGCCTAATTTGGCATATTTAAATTTGGTTTGGCAAGCCTAATAAATTTCCCCCATTTTCGGATGGTTTAAATTAAAAAAAAAAAGAAAATGTCAATCCCGAAGGAAAGATTGTGTTTCCATATTGAGCTTTTTTTTTGGTTTTTTGACTTCCACTTCTGAGTCGATTGGAGCTGCATCAGGTTGAATTTTTCTCTTTGAACCTTCGGCTTTTCTTTGGACTTCTTGCATTTGAGAATTAGGCACATTTTCGAGCTGAATTTGTTTGATTACGTTGAGCCCAGTTACAGCTATATTTGTAACAATCAAATTAGCCCTATCATAATGAATTGGGCCGATTGGCCCAATTAATCCTTGGCCTGGGGGGATAACTTCATCGGCTGCTTCTTCAATTTCACTTTGCAGGTTCTGTCGATGAGTTTCATCGGCCGAGTTGACTCACCACTGATTTTGTCATCTCTTTCTCTGCTCCATGTTCGCCGATTCTCAAACCCCAGCGGCATAGCTCTGTGCAGAAGTTCGTGCGGCATGAAGACCGACATTATTGGACTACTTTCAATAGTAAGGAGAAATTTCTATGTTTGTGGCTACAGTAATCACAAACAGCACAAAATATGGATGACGCATTTACCTAATGCATCCTCTCCGTTTACAATTTTTATTTTTTGATTTTTGTTTCTTAATTTCAGCGGTTAACGAAGGGGAGCTTTACATGTGGCGAGGACGCATTTTAGTAATGCGCCCTTCTGAGTTGTTTTTATTTTTTTTGAAAATTTTGGTCAAAGAAGTCGGGCTGGGTAGGGGGAGGTGACACGTGGCGAGGACGCATTTACGTAATGCGTCCTCTATTTTTTATTTTTTTAAAAATTCCTGTCAGACAAAAAAAAAAAATAAAAGCGCCTTATTTAATTTTTTTATTGGGTAGATACGTTGGTGTTTTGATGTAGTCTTATTTGGAAAAATTCTCAAATTCACGTTTACCATAATTTTGTACACCACTAAAAATAAACCAAACTACATTGGAAAATGAAATGACAAAATTAATTTTAGACTTTGATTTATTTTTATATATAAAATAAAATAATAATTTAAAGAGATTTAAAAATATTTTCAATCTATGTGGTAATATATATATATATATATATATATATATATATATATAAATTTATACTCAAAAAATTATAAGTATTAGTCGGTTAACATTAGAATTCAATTTTTTTTCAAATTCTAAAAAGTAACTATGAATTTATAGGTTATAAAATAATTGAATGATGTATTTTAATAATAATGAAAAATCCACATGTTAAGTGCTAAATATATTCATTTATATTTAATAATATATAAATAATAATGATGCATATATTATAGATTGGCAAAAATAAAAATTAATTTCAATTAATTTTTGTTTTTTACTCTTTCTCCATAAAAGTAAAATTGAGACATAAATTAGAAAGTTTCTTAACTCATTGTCTATTTAATAATTAGTTAATTTAATTAGAATAACAAATTAATTTCTAGAATAGAATCAATTTTATTTTAAACATGAACTAAAAATAAGTTAGTGCCGATTAATGTTATACTCGAGTTCATAAAAACTATTTTATTGAACTAATATAATTATTTATTCTCCATGATTACTCTTGTCAAATAATTAGATGTATCCAAATTATCATCAAACAAACACAAGTATACTTATGCGCAATCTTGACCGAAAACAGGTGGATGAGAAATAATAAGTTATACATTGCAGCATTCATGGATAATTTATTACTTAAATTCACGACTCATTTTGAAGAATACACTTTTGTTGAATTTAGGGCATGATTTTATAATAAGCCTTTTCCCCAATAAATAAAATTTTGCAAACGCTTAATTTACCAAAAAATAATAAACATTATTTAATTTACAAATTAAATTTCCATCGAAATTAATTACAAATCTCATTTCCAACATTTTCAAAAAAAAATGTTAAAACAAAACGCATTCCTGGAAATACATCCTCTGAATATTACGAAATTAATCAGGCAGCTTCTGAGGACTCGTTGTCGTCATCGAGCTGAAAATTTATTACATAAATTCACGACTCTTTTTGACAAAACGCACTTTAGTTGAATTCATGACACGATTCCATAATCTTTTTTTTTTAGCAGATCCAAAGCTTAAAAAGATTACTCATTCAAGAAAAGCCATGTCACACAATTCCATGGCCAGGTAACATTCATGTTCATAAGTAGAAAATTGTCTATTACACTAATGCAGAACTACTGGTCCTTGAAGCAATACATCTCCTCAGCATACTCAATCTACTGTTGACGGACTTCAACTTTCTTCTTTTGCCAAAGGCGATCAAGGGCACTGTCAGCATCACCCTGGGCACGAATGTAGCCACAGAGAGCAAAGGTGGTGAAGTTGCCAGTGTATACACCCCTCTCATCCAAATGACCAACATTGATCTGAACTGAGGCATGATCCTTGGAAGTGATCAGCATGTTGGTGGCCGAGCATTTCCTCGGTATGTAGAGATCCATGTTTTGTCCCTCTTCGTTCTGCATCGTGTCAAGTCTCAAATGACCTTGCTGAAAAGCTGCGGATGCGGCCGGAGTGAAAACGCTGCCTACACGATTCCATAATCGGGAAAAAATTGATAAAAAATTGCTGCAAGTAAAAAAAAACCCCCGCATATGGTCTTTGGGAATAAGCATTTTGCCAGAAAATTAAAATTCCCCACACGCTAATTTTAGCCAATTTAGCGAATATTGGCAAAAAAAGGCCAATAAAAATAAATAAATAAATAAATAAATAAATATATGACAAAGTCTTGGGAAAGACCATCTTTCCATAGACTTATGGAAAGACGGAGTTTAATTATAAATATAGAAAGTCAGGGATTAAGTACCAAATATCCAGAAATTGGACCTCACGCGCTGTATATATATACGGATGTTTTTTTGCTTCGTCCATTTTCATTTTAATTTCCGAAATTCTCTCTCTTCTCCTTCGTCCATATCCTTCTTCTTCGTCAGGGTTTCCCATCGCGATTTTCATTGGAATTCACCGTAGCTTTTGCCGAATCGGTGTTTCATTTTGTTCGCCACAGGTTATATGCTACTTTTGAGCTGATTTTTTGCTTCGTTTTAGGTTTTTATGTTCGTAGCTGATTTTTTGCTTCGTTTTAGGTTTCCGATCACGTTTTTCATCGGAATTCACCGTAGTTTTTTCCGAATCAGTGTTTCTTTTAGTTCACCACAGGTTATATTCTACTTTTGAGCTGATTTTTGGCTTCGTCTTAGGTTTTTAAGTTCCTAGTTTAGGGTTTTTGTTTTGGATCTGATATATTTTGTGTGTTATTGCAGCGTAATGGTTAAGAGGAAGGAAGTTTCGGTCGACAGTGTTCATATTGATGAAGGTGATGTTTATTTTTCTATTTTTGCTCTTATTGTATGTTTTTGTTGTCAAATGTTGAATGCTTTGCTTTATGTTGCCTTTTAACCGGTTTTTTTTTATTTTATTTGTGAGATGATTTTTGTATTTTTTACATGTTTTCCCCAATTTACTAGGTTTAGGGTTTACAAAATTTGTTAATAGTTTTAGTTTTTACTATTACAAGATCTGTTAATAGCTTTGGTGTTTACATGAATTTGTAAAGGTTACTGCAATTTTGTTGAAAAGTATCCCTTCATAGTGTGCATGATGCTATACTTTGCATAACTATTCTCATTCACTGGCTTAGCTACTCGTATTGTTGCCTTCCTTGGCATTTTGGCTTTTTCAAAGGAGTGATTGAAATAAATTCTTATTTAAACAGAAGCAGCATCATGCAATTTTGACTAAATCTTGTGAAACATGTAAACTTGTTTTGTTACCTAGCTAATGGTCACTAGATCGATCAATGTATGTACTCAGAGTATACATTTGCACTGTATAGTTGGTTGAGTTGCAATGTGTACATTTGAGCTTGTCTTCTTGCTTTGTGCATACTTCTTGGTTTTGGGCAACTTTTCCAGAGCATTCTCTGTATTTCCCCTTTAGGAGTGATAAGTAAATTCTAAGAATATGGATTTTCTGCTACTAAATGAATTCCTTCCTCACTGATTGCACAATGTACATAAGGACTGAAAGTCTGAAAGTATAAAAAATGCATAATGAATGTTTCAACTTTCAGCTGTGAAGCTTTATTGTATTAAAACTATTTGCTCTTATTGAACAGAGTTTTATATTTAAAGTCCCTGTTGGTTGACTGCATTGCGTGCCTTTCAAATCATTTGGCTTGTATAATGTACTCATGGCTTCTCTGTTGTTTCTCTTTTCATGAATGTTACTGTCTTCCCTTAGTGTTGGATGCTTGTTTTGGTGTTTACATTAATTTTGTAAAGGTTGCTGATGCAATGTAGTCCCTGGTTTTCATTGGAATCTCTGAAGTTGATTCAAGATTTGCATTTGTTTGATTTTAAGACTAAGAACTGACATAGGTTTCTGTTTTCTTTTTAGTGTTTAAATTCATATGAGGCTTGGGTTTTTGTATTTTAAAAGGTTGTTATATTAGTATGTTACATTATCAGTTTATATTATAAGGTTCATTATTATATCTGTAATGTTGCTGTTTTATTATTATTACTAACTAGTTTGGTTTTGTACAAATAGGATTGCGCAAATCATTGTGCGTCAGGAATTTATCCACTATGCCATTGGATCTTCCCAATAAGGGGAATAATGCTGATGATTCTGATTTTTTCGAGGATATTGTGCTTAGTGAGAGACCTAAGAAGGTCAAGTTGGGTGTCAGGAAAAGAGTGGGTAGTGGAAAGCTAGCACAAATAACTGAGAAGAAGAAATTAATTGAAGCTGAGAAGGCTCTTCAAGCTGAGAAGACACTTCAAGCTGAGAAAAACCATGCGTCAATTGAAGCTGGGAAGAAGAAGGAAACAATTGAAGCTGAGAAGAAAAAGGCTGCAATTGAAGCTGAGAAGAAAAAGGCGGCAATTGAAGCTGAGAAGAAGGCAGCTATTGAAGCTGAGAAGAAGAAGGCGGCAATTGAAGCTGAGAAGAAGGCAACTATTGAAGCTGAGAAGAAGAAGGCGGGAGTTGAAGCTGAGAAGAAGAAGAAGAAGGTTGTTGAGAAGGCAACGAAAAAGAAGACTGATGGTGATGCAGGAGTCAAGAAGAGAGATCAGGAGGTTCAACAAGTTGTGATGGAGCAAAGTAAGTTTTTCATTTTTCAACATGATGCTTTTATGGTGCAACATGTGATGTTTGCCTTGAAACAGTTTCTGTTTTAGTTTTATAAATGCGTGTTGTATTATTGAACAACCTAACCTATACGTATTTTTCAACATGATGTTTTTATGGTGAAACATGTAATTTTTGCCTTGAATAATTTCTGTTTTAGTTTTATAAATGTGTGTCATATTATTAAAGAACCTAACCTATAGGTATTTTTCAACATGATGCTTTTATGGTGAAACATATTATTTTTGCCTTGGATAGTTCCCGTTTTAGTTTTATGAATGCGTGTCATATTATTGAATAACCTAATCTATACGTAATTTTCACCATGATGTTTTTATGGTGAAATATGTGATTTTTGCCTTGGAACAGTTCCTGCTTTAGTTTTATGAATACGTGTCATATTATTGAAGAACCTAACCTATACGTATTTTTCAACATGATGCTTTTATGGTGAAACATATGAATTTTTCCTTGGAACAGTTTCTGTTTTAGTTTTATAAATGCGTGTCATATTATTGAAGAACCTAACCTATAAGTATTTTTCAACATGATGCTTTTATGGTGAAACATGTGATTTTTGCCTTGGAATAGTTCCTGTTTTAGTTTTATGAATACGTGTCATATTATTGAAGAACCTAACCTATACGTATTTTTCAACATGATGCTTTTATGGTGAAACATGTGATTTTTTCCTTGAAACAGTTTCTGTTTTAGTTTTATAAATGCGTGTCATATTATTGAAGAACCTAACCTATACGTATTTTTCAACATGATGCTTTTATGGTGAAACATGTGATTTTTGCCTTGGAATAGTTCCTGATTTAGTTTTATGAATGCGTGTCATAGTTTAGTTTAATGGTTTTACTGTTTATATTAAAGTACTTGCTGTTTATTCATGATGTGATTATATGTTGCTTTTAGTGAGTGAAGTTATTATTCTATAAAGCAGTGTACCTTTTTAAAATAAGGTTAACTTTTTAGTTATAATATATCATGTTATTGATGTGTTGTTATTTGCAATTGTAGGGTTGAGAAGGTCTACAAGTCCTCTTGTAGACCGGACTTGATTAAAGAGTTGAATGGCTTATTGTCCGAGTGTCAAATGGCTGACGTCCTCTCTTTAGGTTTTGGTAGCTTATTGGAGATTAATATCCGTAAGTTACCCTAAAAATCGTTCAATTTCTAGTGCAAAATTTTGATCCGGGCTTTTGTGTCCAATATATTGGTGCTGACAAGTATACCCTTTCCCCGGATGATGTATTTGATGTTCTTGGATTGCCTATATATGGTGAGAAAGTGGTGGAAATCAGTCATGCGGGCAAGGGTCAAAAGCTAGATCTAGAATTGAGGGGACGATGGAAGGACATGTTTAAACTTGGAGAGAAAGATGAGATTCCATTAGATCTGGTTTTTGATTATATGATGGGGTTGAGGGATGGAGGCGAGGATTTTCAGCATTGCTTTATTCTGTACTGTGTTGGGCACTTCCTTGCTCCTTGTAGGAGCAAGGGTATTGATATGAAGCTCTTAAGAGCTGTTGAAGATGTCAGTAGGATTAAAAAAACTGAATTGGTGTGGGTACGTTCTTCAGAAATTGTGTGAGGGTGTGCAGAGATTTAAGAAGGTTCCTTCATATAGGGCAATGAGTGGCTGCGTGTACTTTCTCTTCATTCAATTGTTGCAACGTGTGCCTTATCACGGTATGAAGGATTCTTTGGATTTACCCCTTCTTAAGCATTGGACTGATGAAAAGATGAAAAAAGGTGTGAGTGGCTGAAGAAATGTGGTTATGAGCGAGCTGTACTACTGAAGGAAGTGTATCCTTTGACCGAGTGTGGTAGATTGAGAGCTGGTGGGTCAAAAGGTAGTACGAGTCGCGTTCACAATGTTGCTGCTTCTGATAGTCGAGTTCTGCATTTCGATATTCCTCTTGGGGTTCCAATAGATTTAGATATTGCAGCCCTAAAAATGAATGTGAGTAAGGTGTTTCATTTGTGTTTTTTTTATGTTGGTTTAATTGTATTTTAGTTAAATTATTTGTTGTTTTACAGGTTGCTAGTGAGGCATTTTCCTTTTTTCGGAGGGATATGGAGGTGGTTAGTGCTAAACTATCTGAACGTTTGTTGAAAGCAGCACAACCAGCCCCTCGGGATGATCATGACATGGATTCTGAACATCAGCTTAGCTCTCAAGACTTTTTTGAAGATCCTGCCGTATTGAAACAGATTGATGAGTTGTGTGATGGTTTCAAGAAGAAAGTTGCTGATTCGATGCCTAGTTTTGACCTTCATATTGATGATTGACATTTACAATGTTTGAAATATTTTGTAATAGGCTGGGGTGGATTTAGTTGTTGGGGCCAGAAATTGAATTTTTCGGATGAAAATAAAATTTAAACTTTAAGCATGGATGACAGGTTCTCTGACTTTAAGCATGACAGGGTGGATGTTTTATGTTAAAACAGTGACGGTTTAATGTGATACATGGTCACTTTAAAATGTTAGTGTCAGAAGTTTATTTTCAGAAATTTATAGGTTCTCTGACTTTAAGCATGACAGGGTGGATGGTTTATGTTAAAACAGTGACGGTTTAATGTGATACATGCTCACTTTAAAATGTTAGTGTCAGAAGTTTATTTTCAGAAATTTATAGGTTCTCTGACTTTAAGCATGACAGGGTGGATGGTTTATGTTAAAATAGTGACAGTTTAATGTGATACATGCTCACTTTAAAATGTTAGTGTCAGAAGTTTATAGGTTCTCTGACTTTAAGCATGTCAGGGTGGATGTTTTATGTTAAAACAGTGACGGTTTAATGTGATACATGCTCACTTTAAAATGTTAATGTCAGACTTGATATTTGGGTTAAAACATTGAGACTTTATAGTGATAGATGTTCATTACGAAATGTATAATTGATATGATTTTTTAATACAGTATAATGTCGATTCTACGGTTGTAATGAAGGTTTTATCAAATAACATTAATACTTTAGAATAAACTTTGTAATGAATGGTCTATAATGTGACTTAAAAAGAACCTTCGGGTTCTGAATTACACTCAAATGATATGTTGTTTTGGTGTTTTGGTACCAAACTCATTTGTAGATCGTTTGCCTTTCTCTAATGCCGACTTAATTCTTGCACGCCTTCCTTTTGTCTTTGCATACTTTGGATCGAGTATGTTTGTTGTGACTGAACTTGATGCGCTGATAGCCTCATTTTGTTCTATGGCACTTGATTCTGTAGACAAGATTTGCTGAATTTCGATTGTTTGTTTACCTAGTGCATCTTCGAGAACTCCTCTAGCATTTACACTGTCTTCACTCTTCAAGATCAGGTTGTAGAATTTCCTTGCCATTTCATGACGCCATGGAATGGTGTCCTTCAATTTCTTTGTTGTCGGGTCTATGTCTTTCTGGAGGTATTTATCCCAGACCTGTTTCCTCACATTCTTTGTCCATCTTGTAGAAATGTACTGTGGGGATATTCTGGAGATGGAATGGAGGTGCAAAACTCGAATGCAATGAAAGCACAACATACCTGTTTCAACCAGTGAATGGTGTACAAATTATGTTAAAACAGTAATTGTTTGTAATAAACCGTAATTGTTTATAAGCATAATTTTTTATCAACTACATACCTGTTTCTTCAAAGGCCTTGCAAGAACAGTTGAGCTTAACTGATGCTTGTGTTTTATTGAACATTACTGATTCTATTACTGTTGGGTGCTTCTCCCAACTTCAAATAGTTTGAAATTGCCACCGTTGTAGCTTTCCGCTATTGTTGTTGCCATTGCAATGTCGAATTCCTTCTTGAAGTCATTATATAGCTTCAGAGTGTAGACCTCGCCTGCATGTTTTAGAAGCCCATCACGACTATCATGTGCTGATTTTGGGATGGATCGAGGGCAGTTGTGTTCGGCTGTGCTTTCTATGTTTCTCCATTTCTTGATAGTTTTCTCAAATATCTTCAAGAATTGAGTGAGAGATGTTGTTTTAATAGCATTGAACATGATGGCACTATTGGTACTCTCACTCCTTTGTGATGCTAGAATTCCAGCTGAGAAAAAATCCTTGTTCAAAGCTGGGCACCATTTAGTGCAGATATTATATAGACGTTGAAACCAAGTGTGGTCTTCCAAGCCATATGTCTTGATCATGGTCTGCCAACTGTCTTCAAATTCTTCATGATTAACACACCCTGTTAAGCAACGATCAAATGCCTTTTTGAATGGACCGTCTTTCTTCAATTTGCCATAGTGCGTACAAGAATTTTGCTGAAGGTGCCATATGCATAGTCGGTGTCTTGTTGTTGGTAAAACCTGTTCCAGTGTTTAATGTTGAAACACATGAGTAATATACTAAAACAGTAATTGTTTATATAGAAACCTCAATTGTTTATAAAGAAATCTCAATTGTTCATGATTGGTAAGGTAAACAGGATTTGTAAGGTAAACAGTACCTTTTCTATTGCAGTCGCCATTGCTTGGTCTTGATCAGTGAATATGGTTATGGGTTTTTCCCTCCCATCCATTTTATGAAGGTTTCAAGCAACCATTCAAACGCTGGTGCCTTTTCATCAGATAGGAAAGCACAAGCAAACATGACGTTCTTCCAATGGTTATTGATGCCCTCAAATGGAGCACATATTAGGTTGTATTTGTTTGTTCTAAAGGTTGTGTCGAACACCAACACATCTCCAAACAATGTGTAATCCTCCTTCATCATCGAGTCTCTCCAAAATAAGGCTGATAACCTGCCTTCATCATCGAGTCTCTCCAAAATAAGGCTGATAACCTGCTTTCATCATCCATCTTCACTCGAAAGAAAAAATCTGCATCTTCTTCATTCTTTTGTTGAAGCTGCTCTATAACAGTTTGTGCATCCCCACCTTCAATCACCTTCATTCTCAGCCTTCCAATGTAGTTTATATGGTCCCTCATGGTATGCCCTAAATTCTCTTCACCTCCAGTTTCATGGACCAAGTAATTGAAGCCAATTGATGGCTTTAATCCAGCGGCTTCCATCCCCTCTATGATCTTGGCCTTCTCTGCTGTGATTTTTCTATCACTACGTTGTAGATATTGCCAAGCTAGTCTTGTAAAGTCATGGTTGTGCTGCAAGATATGGTGCATCACTTTATAAAGGTTGTCCACCAACTTGATTCGTATTTCAGCCTTACAACCTGTTCTAGTTACAGAAAATTCCTTTGTCTTTCTTCTTTTCGAGGTTGATTCGTTTGATCCATCACAGATTGGCATTGGTGGGGTTGATGTTGCTTTTTTCTCTCGAGTTATCCCTTGACATGAGCATGAAAAGTACTTTTCAGTAATGACTCCTCCATTGTTCTTCCTTTGTGTGGTTTTTTTGTAGCTGAATCCTAATTTGTTAGCATGCCGTTTGTAGAGGTCCTCTAATTCTTGCAGCGTTCTTGCTTGAATCCCATCAAAGCATTCAGTCACGTCAATTTCAGCTAAGCTTGGTAGATGGCCATACACTGCAGTAATTTCATATAAAACATTAGAGGTTTAGACTGAAACACTTCATATATAATTTAAATCATATACGTTTTATTTATTACTGAAACACTGAAATACTGAAACACTGAAAAACTGAAACACTTGATAAATTACTCATTCGTAATTTTAGTTAAGGTTTTTCTTCTCTGATCCAAGACTATTAAATATGTTCAGTATAAACACTAATTCTTTATATTGAAACTTGAACTTTAAGTGTTAAAACAATAATGAAATTAGGGCACAACTAACAACAATATGTTTGCAGCAACAATGTTAGCAGCAACAAGAAGATTTCATGAACAGAAGAGATTCAGATTTGTTAAAAAAACATACTACTTATGACTTAAAAGGCATCACTGTGTATGTGCAATATTCAATTTTTAATGAATCTAATTCTGTATGGTTACAAGGGAGACATACACCAGTAGGCATTACAGTAGCAACAACAAGATATTGTTCGATTTCATGAACATAAGAGATTCAGATTTGTTCAACAAAAACATACTACTTATGACTTAAAAGGCATCACTGTATATGTGCAACATTCGGTTTTTATGTGCAACATCACTGTGTATGTACAACATTCAGTTTTTAATTCTGTATAGATTACAAGGGAGACATACACTCAGTAGGCATAACAGCAGCAACAACAAGATGTTCTTCAATTTCTTCTTCACTTTCGATCATCTGAAGAACAGGATTAAATCAAATTAATAAAACATTACGATTATATTGCTCTTCAAAACTTAAATCGCAAATAAAAATCACACAATTCTGGTCATAAATATTTGTACAATTACCTCGCCAGAATTCATGAGGCAGATCGGCAACATTTTTGGAATCAGCAAATCGTCTTAATTCATGAGGCAAGTTGGCGAGATGTCTGCAACGTTTAGGTTTTAGGGTGATATCAGCAACGTTTCCATTTCCGGAGGTGATGAATTCAGGCGAGCAGAGCAGATGTGTTTGGGAAAAAACAGAGCAGAAGGATTTGGGGAATAAAGGATGGGTTTTAGCGTGAACGCGTTTGGGAATAAAGGCGCGTGAACCCGACCCACAAATTTCATTGCAATTTCCTAAAATTGCAATGTAGTCCTTGGTCTTTCCATAGTTTATGGAAAGACCGTCTTTCAAGAGACGGACTCTATATATATATAAATATAAATATAAACATAAATATAGATATATATTTAAATAAATATAAATATATATAAATACAAATATAAATATAAATATATAAATATATATATAAATAAATAAATAAAAATCCCAACCATGTGGACGTATTTTATATTTACGAAAATAATTCACAATCGTGGGTAATCGAGTGCTCTCAACGATTTATTTTGACTGGTCGTCAAGAGATTCTAAAGAGCTCAATCAGTAATTACGTTGAATTACTGGTTTTATTGCGACAAATTAGTAAAAAGTTACTTATGTGAAACTACTTGTTACGACAAATTCAACTATATAACATATGATAATATTTTTATTTATATATTTATCTATTTAAATACGTGCTCAAAATGTTAGTTAGTAAATAATAAAATAAAGTGAAGTGTGCAGTTTGACCGGGAACGGAGAAATAATTAATTATTTTTAATAACGACCGTGCCAATCAAAGAATAGTCTTTAAAAATTGCAACCAACATGAGGACGCATTTTTAAAATGCGTCCTTTATTAATTTAGAGCAAAAAAAAAATTACGTGTCATGAGGACTCATTTTCATAATGCGTCATCTATTAATTCAGCGGAAAAAAAAAATCCAGCACAATGATGAGTCCTCTATTATTTTCGGGCAAAAAAAAAATTAAATCAGGAGCATGAGGACGCATTAGGAAAATGCGTCCTCCATTATGTCTCCATTTTCCAAAACCACCCTATTCGCGGCCAACATTCAAATATTTAGCCTGCTAAAATCAAGAACTCTATTACTATTCCTCCTGTAGACCGGGTTCTGCTAATTTAATCAACATAGGCGTATGGCTGCTCTCTGCAGTGGATTTCAGCAGGTTTGCTGATGACATAAGCGTCTCCGGCGACATAGAGCTGAATGTCATGGACAAAATCGGTTCAAGAAATTTCCTCCATTCTTCTGGAGTGGCTGCACTAGATAGTGAAGCTTCCGAGAGGTAATCGCTAATATTAATTTTCCTAGCTGTTGAAAATCCTACAGCGTATATTTCAGACAAAAGATTTACTGTCGCATTTAAGTTTTTAGCGTTAAAAAGGCTGATGAACCTCCTCTTGACTGGCTATAAATAGGTTTTGACGACATATCTGTTTCGGACATAAATTGCGGCCTCATTATTGCCTTAACTTTTGGCGTAAACTCCTTTCCCGTTAATTGCGTCAAAACCGGCCCTGATCCTGCTGGTAATTGTTGTTGATTTTGAGCTGTTGTTGGTTCTATTCTGGCCACCTCTACTCCATCTTCAGTTACCAAAAATTTAGCTCAAGCAACCACCGCTTCATCAACCTGATATGCTTGGCTTTGATTCTGTATCCCATCGACTGGTATGTCCTGAACTTTATTTTGTACTGGCCCATAAGAAGCCTGAGTTGAATTGTTATCAGTTTGTTGAATCTTCTCTGCTTGTAACCTAGCCAATTCCCTTTCTTCATGTAGCTTTCTGTTGCGCATGATTCTCGGCCCTGGCTGAGGCTTTGGAAAATCATTCTAAAAAACACAGCCATTTTCCCCAGCACATTGGCATCGGTTTTTCCCTACACGGAGTATCCTTCGAAGGACAATCGATCTTCGTGTGGTCCATATACCCACAGAGTTCACAAAAATACAGTAATTTTAGAAATTGGAAATAGAACTTGTAAAGTTCACCTGTATCATCATCTATGAAATTGTGAATCCTAGGGATAGGTTCCTCCACTGATAGATTGATTCTAATTCTCAGGTTTTCCCCCATAACAGCGCATATCTTGTTCCTTGATGCTTTTATGAAACTGCCAAGATCATTTCCAACAATGATGTCTGTGTTCATAGTTGCCACAGATGGAGGAACTCATGAACATGTACCCAAATAGGACAGGTCATGAAAGGTACCTTGTAGATTGGTTCCTTTCCGTCTATTTCTTTGAGTACCTCCAAGCTGTGCTCAAAAGACCACAATGAGTTGTCCACGACTTTCCTCCTATCTTCCTCCGAATAGAACTGGAATAATGCCAAATTTCTCCCCATATTGAATCCATCGAATCTACCCTTGCACCAATATGCACGCTCCATGGATGAGATCATTGATTCAACCTTTTTGTTTTTGTGGGTAAGAATCTTAGAAGCTAAGAGAATTCTATCCCTAATTTTTAAGTTGCTTTGCTTATTTCTGCTTGCAGGCTTATCTTTATCTGAGATTTTCAAGCTCTTGTACATTTTTGCCAACTCTTCTCCCATGTTCATGATTGCCAGACTGTCTAACTGTAGGAGAATTGTGATAGGGATGCTTATGTTCTTGTGAAGGAAATAGAAGAGTGCTGGGGTGTGATGTAGGTGATGATACAAGGTGATGGTCATATATAGATCAAAAGGAGTGAAATCCTTAATCAGATTTATGAGTTGATTCCCATTAGTCTGAATTATTTCTTCCATTAATGATGATTTCAAAATTTTGAATTTGAAATTCGAAAGTGAGTGATCAAAGCTTCTTGATAAGAAACTTGATAGCATTGAAGATATTCAAATCTTCATAGACCAGGAAATATCCTAGTGAGAGAACATAAGTAGAGAGAAGGAGGAGAGAATTAGTAGGAGCGGGTCTGAGTCTTTGGTAACAGTTTTTTGAACATCTAGTTCATTGAAGATAAGTATGATTACAAATACTTGGATTAAACTGCAATTATAAGACTGAGCACCTGAATGTAGTAGTGCACACATGGACCGTACGAAGAACAAAATGGAAGGTTGTAACTGATCATACAAAGGAAGGCTGTAACTAAGGGACACATCTGTCAATCTAATCAACATCTTGTTGGTGGTACTCCGCTCCATAAAATTTGAGAGGAATTGATGTTGAAATTTACAAAAAAAAATGTTAATACAATGAAGTTAATTATGCTTGCAGTAATTAATACATTTAATTGCAACTATACGGAAAAATCATAAATTTTCCTATAAACGATCACTTTACAAGCTGAGTAAACGAAGTGCTCAGGAGATGCCAAACTGGGGAATTAATTGATACTCACCTTATGAGTTTATCCTTTACTTTATTTGATATATATACGTATACTTCCTACTTGTACAATTTTTTTTGTTAGGGGTGGGGGTCTATATTTGTCAAATCAAAATATGCCAGGGAAGGGATACTTGTACATGTGGGCAAAATGAATGGACCATGCAACTTTATTTTGTTTGTGTGATTTTTGGCTCTCAATGTTGTCTTCTTCTTCATTTTTTTTCCCGTAGAAGGCTTGCGAATAAGTTAGTAATTCAGATTAAATTTGTAGCAAGCTTTTTCACTTGCAAAATTTACTCTCTAATGTTGGTAATTTGTTGTAGATATGGGGTTAGCAAATAAAATGAAGCTTTTAATGTAACTTTGCGATATCTATGCGGATGAGCTAACTTTTTGAATGTCTTCAATTATGAGTAATCCTCCATTCTTCGTCCGGGAGGTGAAGAACTTAAAGGAGATGAAGTCGAAAGAATAATGAAAATAAAAAGTTCATTGGATATTGATCCTGAGAATTCCATATTATTGCTGCAAAGATTTGTTAAAGGAGCCACGCTAAATACATCTTCGAGTTTTCCAAGGTGAAATTTTTACATAAACCACTTTCACGGTTTCATATTAGCATTTAATTTTAGCATAATTTGGGCATTTTCTGAAGTATTCTATTTGTCAGCTCACCGGCTGTACCATGGGCTCCATACTACCATTGTCCCGAGCAGAAAGGATCATGGCCCTGTGTTTATCAATCGAGAAAATTGGCAAACACCTAGGTTCGAGGACTATATCAAGCACCTGATACTCAATACCAACTTTGATGGGCCTCAGAAGTGGATACCACCTTAATGATTCAATTTCTATTGGAGAGATTTATCAAATGAACCACGCGTAATACATTTTCCAGTTTCAAAGTTGAAAATTTTTACGGAAACCACCTCTACAACTATCCTTCATTTTACTATTTAATTCTACCATAATCTGGGTATTTTTTGAGGTATTCTATTCGTGACCTTAGAAATATGAAAGTCTTTGCTTCGGTAAGGCCTAATGTTTGCAATTATCTTAGTCCCTTTATTGTATTCTTTACAGTTTTCGTATTGAAGATGCAACCAAACTAATGCCCGAAACGTCATCGGCATGCACTTTCGCCATTTTATAAAAGGTAAGATTAGCATGTGCACTGCTTTCCTCATGAAAAATATCAGGTTTTTTTTATAAAGGAAGTAACTTTCACAGCAAAAACTGTATTACAATTAGCAGTTCTTGTTTATAGTTACAGCTGAACAACTACTTTATCCCTTTTAGGCTGGCTTAATTGAATCAAGAGTTCCTACAGTTACATAAAAAGCTGATACTTATGCCCAACCAGCTATGCACTGGAGGAACAAAATTACTCGTTACCCGAGTAGGTTGTTGATACCCGTTGGCTGTAGTTCAACCTTAGTGCCTGGAAGCAAGGTTGCTCAAAAATGCCCATAGTCAAAAGAATGCAGAGAAGCATGTCATAAAGCCATCTATATTGGATTTAACCTTAATTCAGTTGACCATTTCACTTGTTTGTTTGGTAAACTTGTTAGTTCTACTGCCACAGGGGCACTCGCTTGTAGGTTGTCACCATTTATCTGTGCTTAACTGGACAAAGTGCAGACACTAAGCCTAGTACAAATATAATTTTGAAGTCGTAAGATCTTGTGTATGTTTCCCTGGTTTCCCTTTTCACCATTTTACACGCATAAATCTCATCCCATACTCAACTCATGCCATAACGTGACCCTAACAACTGGAATTGAGGGCCAGACCATGCTTCACTATCTAAAATGCTTTGTTCAGGCTTGCAACTTTACTCATGAACTAGGAAATCTTCTCCGGTCAATACACAAGTAATAAAATGTAAAATCCATGATTGTTGGTACTATATGTATTGATATATATATATATATATATATATATATATATATATATATATATATGTATTGATATATATATATATATATGTATTGATATATATATATATATATATATTATATATAAGTGAGTACAAATAGTACAATTATGCATGTTATAGAATGTTACAAGTCAACCAGCACTAGTGGAAATAGCTTGATTAAAGACACTCAATCAAATGCAGTTCTTGAGGAACCGCCTTTAATGGGGATCCGAGGGAGTTACAAGTTTGGAACTCCCTCCCAAATCACACCAAAAATTTTAAAGACACCTTTTAATTGATTAAAGACGGTTCTTGAAGAACCGCCTTTAATGAGATAACTTTAATATATTTTTAGGCCCAAGTATGTGTAGCTAGGTTTTCTCTCTTCAATTCCTTTAGTATATTTTTTATAACACCAGGTTCACCAACCGTGCCCATGCCTTTAGCCATTTATCCCCCACAAAAAAACCCTAGATCTGCTACCCACCCCTCCACCGCCTCACCTCTCCCTCACGCCCTGCCATCTCATGCCCTACCCATCCCTCCCTTCTCCCACCGCGAAGCCCCATCGTTGATCCCTAGTATCAGCCATGCGAAGCTCCTCCACCGCATGAAGCTCCTCTGTCGAGTGAAGCCCCACCGTCGAGCAAAGCCCCATCCACCGTGCGAATCCCTACCGTCGAGCAAAGCCCCCTCCACCGTACGAATCCCTACCGTCGAGCAAAGCCCCCTCCACTGTGCAAAGCCCCACTTTAGAGTGAAACCCCACTTTAGAGCGAAGCCCCCTCCATTGTGTAAATCTCTTCCATTGTGCAACGTCCCTCTGCCGTGTGAAGCCCCTCTGCCACGTGAAGGTCCATGTGCTGAAGCTTCCACCGTCATGCAAAACCTTTGCGCTAAAGCTCCCTGCACTGAAGCTTCCATTACCGCACGAAGCCCCTGCACCGTCGAGTTCACTCCGTCGGCCAATTTTCTTTTGTTGGTGTTATGTTGTTTTTTTGTTTCAGATCTGTATCGTCACTTCATTTCTTATGGTTTTCCATTTATTTTCCGGATTTGCATTATTTCTTTGCTGCCAGAAACCTCTGGTTTCTGCTGGAAATCGGAAGTTTTTCAGACGCTTACCTCCGAAATGAGTTCTGAAACAGAATTTAGACCCCGTTCAAAGGTGGCTTTTTAACCACCTTAGATTGTATTAATCAAAGGCATGACCATTTTTAATCAAACTTTTAATCCGATATAACCATTTTTAATCAAACTTTTAATCCGATATAACCATTTTTAATCAAACTTTTTCCACTAGTGCGGATTAATGATTCATTCCTTATTTTTCTTCTATTCCTTCGTTAACTCTATTACACCTCCTTAAGTGCAACGTCAGGTTACTAACAATGCAGAGTTTGAGATGCAAAAAATCAAATTGAGGATGAGGTACACTCTTTGGAAAGATGTCCAAAAGCTAAAGATTAAAGGAAACATGAAATACCTTAAACTTGTTGGAAGTCACCATCTCTCACATAAAATGATAATCAATATCAGGGTGCTTGGCTCTTTTAAGCGAAACATGATTATGAGCAAGAAAGAGATCCTATTATTATCACAAATCAATATAGGAGGCACGTGTATCGTCCTATGCAAATCCATGAGAAGATTCATATTCCAAGATAGTTTCGCCGCATAATAACCAAGTATATGGGGGGCAGATATATTTGCGCAAAAAGTCAGGCCATAATGAAGAGTACCACGAACATAGTGCAAAATCTGAGTGACAACCTGAGTGAGGTCATCAGTGGATGCCTGCATAAACTGATTTACCGTGTTGACATCATAAGACAAGTCGATGTGTGTGATCGCCAAGTGTTGAAGTGTGCAAACGAATGAACGATAAATTGTGGGATTCTAAATGGTTTCCTGGAAGAGCTAAGGAGCTGAGAATAAGCCACAATTGGTGTGGAAACAAGAATAAACCAGTCATACTAGCTCAAAGAAGTATATCCTTGGCATATATATCCTGACAAAAGAACAAGCCGACTGAAGTTAGAACAACCTCCAAACCCAAAAAATACCGTAAGGTGCCAAGAGTGGTGATCCTAAACTCATGATTCACACGATCAATAAACTTATGAGTGAGAGCACCATAATTACTTGTGAGAATAATACCATCAGCATAAACCAAGAAATAGAGCAAGGAGACACCTTTTGCAAACAAAAAACAATGAAGAGTCTGATGAGCTTTAAGTGAAACCAAGGCTAATGAGAAAGGAGTTGAAGCGTTGAAACCAAGCATGATAGGTTTGTTTCAAACTATAAATAACCTAGCGCACCCAAAAAACATAATCCAGACGCATAGAATCCTTGTAACCAGCAAGTTACTTCATGTAGACCATCGAGTTAAGAACACCATTTAAGAAGGCATTTTTGACTTCCAACTAATGTAACAACCACTTACAAAGAAAATCAAGAGACAAGAAAGTATGAACAAGTAAAAGCCTTGGCCACATGACTGAAAGTGTGGCCATAATCAAAACCTTGAATTTGTGAAGAACCTTGAGTGACAAGTCTTTCTTTATACCGTTTAATCAAACCATCAACCTTAAACTTCAAAAGAAACACCCATTTTGACCCAACCACATATATATGCGAAGAATGTTGGACTAACTCCCAAGTCTAATGAATGTGAAGGGTAGTCATTTCAAAGTCCATAGCGGCAACCAAATTAGGATCCTAGACAGCCATGCGATAGCTGAATGGCTCAATTTGAGCAAATAAAGCACTCAAAAATCCAGAGATATAATAATCAGAAAAGTTCTTGTACTTGATTGTAGGGGTGATCATCGATCCAAGAACGGACCGGACTATACCGGAACCGGTTAGGACCGGAACACGAATCACCAAAAACCTTGGACCGAAGACCGGATCGGTTAGTGGGTATTTTGGACTAGGACCGGACCAGAATAATTCTGGTCTTAAACCGGCCCGGACCGGTTGGACTGGATTCTAGTATACTTTATTTTTTTTACTTTACATTTGCTATAAAAAATGCCAAATAAATATTTTTTTCCCTTTAAAACATAGTAAAATAGAAGTTATTAGAAAAATTCACCTCAAAATAATAGAAGAATACTAGTTGTCACGAATAAATCTAAACTAGTATGTTAAACTAATTCATTATCATTTTCAAAATATATATAGAAGTAAAATATACCGGTCCATCCGGTCTGGATCGGAAAAAAAATCCAATTTTGGACCAGACCGGAACCCAGAATCTAAAAAAAAATGGACCAAGGACCGGACCAAAATTTCATTTATACAATTCCGGTCCTTACATTTTCGGTCCGGTGTGGTCAATTTTACTGGTCCGGACCGGATCATGAACACCCCTACTTGATTGAGCCAGTTCTCGAGGGAGTAGTCATAGGATGCCAGAAATCAGGCTTTGGCTATAAAGACAAAGGCGAAGATGGAGTCATAGATCCGGATCGAGCAGTAACAGCTAATGATGGCTGCTAACCCAAGTAAGAGGTCCGCGCCGGAGAGCCTTGCATGGAATCTTTGGCGAGCAGCATGTGGTTGTCTAAAGGCAGCGCATGCAGGGCCTGAGGCGGCGCGTGGGGTGTGGTCTCAACATGACAGTAGCACGGATTCACTGTGGACGAGGGAACGACCTTTGTTGAAGGCGTGGTGATGTTGTCTTCAAGGACTATTGGTGAAGAAGCTGCTGAGAATGGCTCAAACACTTCCGATGGTACCGACTTAAGCTCTAAGAAAGCCGAAACATCAAGGGATGTAGGGGAAAGTACTAGTCCGAGGTGAGAAGCTGGGAAGAAAACCTCATCAAAACGAGCATGTCGAGTAATGTACTACTTCTTTGCAGTGGGATCAAGACAACGATAGCCCTTGTACTAAGAGTTACCACATCCCTTCTGAGAAAACTTTATATTTTTAGTATACTATCTCAAAGCATATTTGACCACTAATAACTTTAATTACATATACAAATGGTGTATAAAAATTTGATATATAGAAAATAGATGTTGCATGGAATATCTCACATGATGATATTGTTAACAATATACTAATTGAAATTTATGGTCAAACATGACTTGGAAATTTAACCAAAAAAATATGAAGTTTTCTGGGACGGAGGAAGTATATCCCAAGAAAATACATGACCAACTTCGAGGTGCCAATTTATGAGGAGCATAAGTGAGAAAATACGAAAAAAACTAGACAGCCAAAAGGATAAAGTTTGAGTAATCAGGAGTAGTACCAAAATAACAGAGAGAAAAAACTAATTTGATCAAACAGGTATAGGCAGCCGATTTATGGTGTAGGTTGTGGCTAAAAATGCATCGCACCAAAAGGAATTATCCATACCTAAATGAAAAGGCCTCCCCTCAACTTGATCATTTTGTTCGGGAGTGTAAGGAAAAGAAAGTTGACGATGAATGCTCTTAAAAGTAAAATGAGATAGTAGAAAACAGGTTCTCAACCAATAACTCAAAATGAAGGATAAGCCACTACGAAATCAGGCTTTCGATGATGAGGATATTACCAAGTGAATCAGAGTGATCATCAACAAATATAATAATAATAATAATAATTCTGAATGATCTTTTCAACATAGTAAAAAGAATCAACAAAGATCATTTTAGAAGACAAACAGTAATTGACTTTGCCTTGTAGTAAACCAACACTAATTGGTATATTAGAATAGTAGTAAAATATATGGAGAAAAGACGAAGGAAAAGTCCTAGTTTGTGATTATCCCCTCTTAATCAGCTAGGACACACCTCTTAATCAGCTATGACACAATTAGATAGGGCCAAAATTTTCTTTATGAAGAGATCGGATGTATATATATAGATACATATACACACTATTTATGAAAATGAATAGTAAATGTGAATAGTAATAATGAACAGTAAAATTAGTGAACAGTAATTACGATTAGTGGTGAACAGTAATTATGAACAGTAAAATTAGTGAACAGTAAAATTAGTGAGCAGTAATGATAAATAGTAATTATGAATAGTAAAATTAGTGATCAGTGAAAAAATGAGTAATCAACCAGAATAACAGAAAAGAGCGTTTTCAATTGAATAAAATTCTTTTTATTGAATAGATTATTAAAAGGCTTACAAAGGATTGGAAATCAAGTATGAACGTTGATTTCAGATGGAGGAGCTCGTACAAGAGAGTATACTAGAAGGGGCGATTAAATCAAGCATGTTTCACAAATGAAATGGAATGAACTACTTATAGGAATGGATTTCTAATCTATTACATCAGAATGGAATGCAGTTTGGAATCCGGATTAAATCTGGGCAGTCTGTTGCATGGAGTGGAAGGATGGGGTCCGCCACTTGCTTTTGTCGGCTGCTTTGTTGAATTTTGGAATGTGGGTGGAGACTGGGGTCCTCCACGTGAGCTGCTTTGTTGAATATTTGTGGAGACTGAAATCTTCTTGTGGAAGCTGGGATCCACTATCAACTCTTGTCTGGATGGTGCTGGAATACGTCATTGCTTACGTTCGGTGGAAGCTGGGATCCACCTTATCTTTTGAATGATTGTAATGCTGGACTGGATTGCATCATTGATTATATCCCTTACATTTCATAGGGATCTTGACTATCCTGGAGATACATTTGATCATCTGTCTCCTGCTTAATTGTCTGCTTTTGCCTAACTAATTCTTGGTAGAATTCAAGAGCTTTATGAAATTCTTCATCTGGCTCATGTTTTGGACTTGGGCTTGCTGGAATTTGAATAATTGGAGTTGGGCGAATAGGAGTTGGATATAATGGTTTTGGACTTGTAGTGACTGATGGTCCAATGGGTGTTGGACGAAGAGTATGAATAGGTGAGGGGAGTGTGTGTGGAGTCATGGGTTTGAATGCTATCTTTAATTTTTGTCCTGTTTGGAAATAACGAGTTACTGCTTTTGTAGAACAAAATTCTGGATTGTAATTGATCCACCATTTGACTCTGTATTGTCTTACTAAAGAAAGTGGGTTGGAAGGGTAAAAAGGTTTGGCTTGGAAACTCCAAGCAAATATCCAAGGTACCCTAAACATGGAATGGAATAAGATCTTTCTCACATGTGGTTTTGAATGGGTAAGTGTTTGCTGGCAAAGGTTTTGGAATGTATTAAATCCATCTAATATGGGTGGTGGATAGATCTCAGTAGATGGCCCAAATTTGAACCACCAATCCATGAACCAGTCTGGAATACGATGATTAAAATTGGAATGGAAATGGATGAATCAGGAATGATCAAACGATCTATAAAAGAAAGTTCTATACCAAGCCTGTATATAATCAGTATAATTAAATCCAGTGGGGAAATAATCAACTGAGAATGGAGTGATTGAATGAATATTGGAAACTTGCTGAGAACTTAAAATCTGTTTAATATAGACTTTGGAATATTCTATCCTATTTGGGTCCTGTTTGTTGGGAATGTGTTGAATGTCAATGGATTGGGTATCTACAATAATTAACTCATAATATTGTTGAATTTTATGTACGTCTGCTGCCATCCATAGGGATGATGGCAAGAATAAGTTGGAAACAAAAATCTTTAGCTGTGGAATATCGGGTTTTGAATCAAAATGAGTTGTCAAAATATAATCTGGATTGGGCTTATCGAAATATGTGGAAGTAGGTTTGGGATTGCTGGAAGAGGCCTGTGGAGTGGCTAATGAAGCATGGGCTCTTTTCAGTGGAGTAAAATTGGAGGTTAGAGGAGGAATTTTATTCTGAATAAGTCTGGAATGGGGAGTCTGTGCAATTGTGGAATAAGTGAGTGGAGGAAAACCTTCTAATGGAATTAATGGAGTAACAGATGGAGTAAGAGGCTTGGGATTTACATAATCTTTACTTGTTCTGGAAGTAGATGAACTTGTCGATGTTGAATTACTAATGATTTCCTGTAAGGAATTCACGAGTCAGAAAATCTGGAATAAAATTATCTTTTCCTTTGATGAATTGAATATCAAAATCAAAAACTGATAAAATACCTTTCCATCTGGCAAAGATTTGTTTGGAAACTAAGTTTTCAACATCTTTTTGCAAAATGTCTTTTGCTGATTTGCAATCAATGTTTAATAAAAACTTTTTATTGTATAAATCATCTTGAAATTTTGAAATGCATAAAACTATGGATAAAACTTCTTGTTTAACTGTTGAATAGTTTTTTTGTGTATTAGACCAAAATCCTGAATAATATCTTACTATAAATATTTTTCCTAAATATTGTTGTTTTAATATGGCTCCATATCCTATGTTGGATGTATCTGTTTCAACTATCATGAATGCTTTTGGATGTGGAATGCCTAAACATGGTATTGACTTGGCTTTTAATTTAATATCTTTTACTAATTTAGTATGAATATCTGACCATGCTGGTGGATTAGTTTTTAATCTTTCATATAAGCTTTTACATATAATTTTGATTTTGGGAAAGAAATCCGAAATATAATTAACACATCCTAGAAATCTTTGTAATTGGTTTTTATCTTTAATTTCATCTGGAAATTTATCTGCAAATTCAATAGATCTTTGAATGGGTCTAATTTTACCTAAATGTATATCAAATCCTAGAAACCTAATTTTTGTTTGGAATAATTTCATCTTAGGTTCAGATATGACCAAACCATTTGCTTTTATTACTTTTAGTAATATATATAAGTGTTTAAAATGACTGTCAATTGTACTGGAATAGACTAATACATCATCAATGTATACTATTACAAATGTTGAATAAGGATTAAAAATATCATTCATTATTTTCTGGAATTCAGATGGTGCATTCTTTAGTCCAAATGGCATAACATTCCACTCATATTGACCAAATGGAACTACAAATGCCGTTTTGTATTTATCATTTTCATCTATTTGAATTTGCCAATATCCTGATTTTAAATCAAATTTTGAAAATACTTTTGCATTAACTAGTCTATTAATTAAGTCTCTCTTATTTGGAATGGGATATCTAATCCATTGTAATGCCTTGTTTAAAGGTTTATAATTTATAACTAATCTAGGAACTCCTCTTTCCTTTTCTGCATTTTTGTTTACATAAAATGCTGAGCAACTCCATGGAGATTTGCTTTTTCTCATTAACTTCTTATTTAAATGATCTTGGATTTCTTGTTTACATAATTCTAATAATTCCTTACTCATTTGAATAGGTCTTGCTTTGGTTGGAATATTTTGTTCATTAAAATCATTTTCATATGGTAGTGAAACTATATGTTTCTTTCTATCCCAAAATACATTGAGATGGTTTGAGCATATTTGTTTTGTAAATGTTTGTTCTAATTTTTTTATTTTTTCTTTTATTATTTTAGTATCTACTTGTTCTTCTATTTTTGAATAACTTAATTCTTCTTTTAAAAATAGAATATCTTTTTGTTTTCTATTTAAAATACATATTCTTTTTTATATATAGAATTAGTTTGTAACAAATGTAATTCTACTTGACTAGGAGGACTTATGAAAGAAAATAATAATTTCTTGCCAAATATTTTTGTACTAATTCCTTCTTGAGTTTTTTTTTTTTGAAAGGGGTTATTTGATATAAAAATGGGTTTCCTAGTACTGCATCATAAGATACATTTTCTAATATTAAAAATGAGTGTTTAATACAATAATCATTATTACTAATATATCCATTAGATAATTTTTTTCTTAATAATCATTGGAGTACCATTTGCTGCTGAAAGCTGTTCGTTAGTTTTTTCTAAATATTTACTTGGAATTAATCCTGACCTAATGCATGATTGATCGGCTCCACTATCTATTAGTGCTACTACAATAATACTAAAATCTTGTACTCCTATTGTTACTAAGGAATACCATTTTTCCATATTAATTTTATTAATAACATTAAAAAATTGTTGATCAGATGGAATTTCATTTGAAATAGAAATATTAGAACTACTAGGTTTTCCTAATGATGTTATCTGTAATTCTAATTCTAAATCTTTCTCTTTTAAATTATTTAATTCTGATTTAATATGACTAATTTCATTTTTAGTAAAGTAATTTCTTTTCTTAAATCTTGAGTATCTGTTGAAGCAATTATTGATTTTTTCTTTTCTGACTCTGAATATTTTTTAATTGTTTGACTTAGACTAAAAGCTTCTGTTATCTTAGGTTTATTTTCTTCTAGCACTAAATTTTTTAATCTTTGAATATATTCTGTTTTATCTTCAGAATTTCCTATTTTATCTATTATATCTAATAATTCTTTTTTCTTACTATGTGTACTATTTAGCATGTTAATAGTTGGAATTTTACATTGACATATACTATCAGAATCACTGGAAGAATGTGAGTCTGACTCATAACTTGAATGCTCATTATCTGAGTCATCAATTAATATAGCCAATAGCTTATTTCTTAATTCTATATCTTCTTATGCATTAATTTTCTTTTCTGTTTTACAGTAATTTGCAGTATGACCAAATTTCTTACATTTATAACATTGAATATTTTGAAATTTGTCTTTCTTATTGGATTTATTTTTCCTATAACCTTTCTTATGATAAGGTTTTCTGTAATTTTTATTATATTCATATGACCTATTTTGATGATATTTCTTTTTCCTATTATTCCCAAATTTATGTTTTTTATATATTTTATGTTGAGAAGAAGGTGGTTTGAGGCCTGTTTTGCCAAATTGTTGGCAAAAAGATCCCATTTCCCTTCTCTCTGATCCATACTTATGTTGAATTTTTAAATCTTGACATAATGTTAAAGCCTCTTTTTTAACAAAAGCAAATATTTGACCAAATGTTATGTCACTATCTTTTCTGTTCCTAATGCTTTACTTAAATTTGTTAGTATCCTTTGAGAAAATAAGGTTGGTAAACCTGTGATAAATTTTTCTTTCCAAAATGGGGAACTTGAATCTGTCCTTCTAAATACTTGAGTTAAAAATATATCTTTGTACCATTTGAAATCAGTTAAAGTAGGACATCTTAAATTGGTTAAACATATCTTTGAACTTTCTAAAGCTTCTGCAGGATTTCCTACAAAATACATTGAAATGGTGTATAATAAGAATGCTGATCCATCCGGGACCATGACAAATTGAATGTTATTATCATCTCCTTGAGCCTCTTCTGACTCATGATTCATTATTGCTTGTTTATCTTGTAAAGTGTGATAATTATCCCACCATCCTTTTAATTGTCCTGTAAATCCTGTTACTAATAACATGACTATATTTGGTTCTGTTGGAGTTATTGTTGCTTTATAAGCTACCCTAGCCATTCCCATTTCTTGTAATAAATTTAATATTTGATATTCTGATAATCCATCTATGTTCCATTGATAAATTGATGAACCATCATAACTTTTGAATGAATGGAGGTTTTCTTCATATTGACGGTCTGGTGGAGTTGGTTTTGGGTAATAGGCTTTTGTATCATGTTTTTTCCAATTATATTTTAATTTATTAATATGCATATCTGGTTTTTCTTCTATTTGTTCTTGGAATTGTTCTATTGAATTTATCTGTTTCTCAAAATCATTTTCTGAATCTATTTCTGTATTCTCAGAATAAGAACTAGTTGAATTATCTGTGTCTATTGGATTTACCTCAGATATTACTCCTATTTGCTTAGAGCTACTTGGTTTATCATTTGGTCTAAGAGATAATGATTCCTCCATTTTCTTTGAAAATGGGGATACTTGAAAATGAGGTTTTGAAAATGTATTTTGGAATAGTTCTGTTTTATTATTTAATTTAGTATCTAGTTTAGTGGAAATAAAATCAACTTGATTTGCCATAGTATGTAATAATTGATTGGAATAATTATTCTGTTGGTATATCTTTTTAATATCTTCTAAGTTTATTGGGTCTGTTTCATTTCCTGGTCTTCCTGTTTTGAATGGAGAGGCAACCACTATGGTTTCTTCAGTAGTAATATGTACTGATTGAAGTGGTGGATGAATAGAACTAACTACTGTGTCATTTGGTAATTTCCATTTTTTGTAAAGATTGGACTGTACATTTATAACTGGAATTTCTGTAAACTTATCCTTTTTAATTATGTGTTCTTTCTTTAAATAATATTCTAACCACATAAAGAATTTCATTTGTCTAATTTTCTTAGTTGTAAGGTCATTATAAAATTCTTTCTTAATTTGTTCTTTACTATCTGTACTAAATTTTTCAAACCAATTCCTATTCCTAGTATTTTCTGGACTGTAATAATCATTATTTAAATATACCCTGTCTATCTCAAATTTATTATTACTATTCATCATGTTTATTTCATATCGCATTTGACTAAGGGTTGGCGATCCTATTGTAGAACTAGTATCTGGAATAATTTCTGGTAAAGGAGAAGAATATCTTATCCTAGTTTCATTCAAATGGGTTGGAATATCAGATGTTGAATGTTTATGGGTTCTATAGCTATCTATATTTGAATATCTAGAAGATGAACCTGAATAAAATCTATTAGACATGGATTTATTAAATTTTATTAGTATTTTACCATCATTTTGTTCTTCTATTTCTGATGGTTCTGTTATTCTTACATTTCTTTGAATTCCTAATGGTCATTCCGCTAGTATTTCTACTGGAATAGTAATTTCATTCCATTTTAATAGTTTAGGCGTTTCTATGGATATGTTATCAGAATTTGTTGTGACATATACTGACTCTTCTTTTTCAGTTGGAATTAACCTTAATGCTGTTGGAATCATTGATTGCATTAATTTAAAATATACTCTATAAATTAATACAAAATGTTCTGTATCATTGACTATTCTGTCTTGTTTTAGTTGAATATCTAGTTTTAAAGAATCCATTATATGTGGATCTGTTAAACTGACTGAATAGTTTGGAATACAATCAAACCTAATTGTTCCATTACAGATATTTGTTTGGACCATTGCTAATATGGAATCTTTATATCTTATTAGTCTATCATCTCTTAATGCCATGAATATGGGTGTGTCTATGCATAATCTAACCAAAGGGTGTAATGCAATTTGTACTAGACCGAAATGTAAAAATTTATAATTTTGATCTCTATATTTTTGAATAGCCTGATATGACAATAACCTAATTGATTGAACTTCTTGGTTCATAGGTAGGATTTCCTCATGAATCTTAATGGAATATGACTTATTGAATTCTAATATGCCTTGTTGATATATTGATTTTAATGTTTTATTTGGTAAAATCTGTTGAATTTCATGACTTTGTAAAATGTTTGAAGAAGATGTGGATCCTGTACTAGTAGTACTGGAGCTTCCGAATAGAAATCTTTTAATCCTTTCTCCCATGTTAAAATTATTATTAATTGATCCGGTTTCTGATGTACGAATCACGTTTATCTTAACAATACCACGGCTATACCATACGGGGACCACCCTTTTTCACTCTTTGACGGGCTAAACCGAATTATAGGTATAAACACATAAGTGGTGTTATTAAGACTTACAAGTCCATAGGTACAGTAAGCTGAATCAACTTATAATAATACTAACACTGCAATGGGGATTAAAAAGCCCTTATATGTATATATATATATATGTATCTATACATATACGTATGTATATATATATGTATCTATATATATAGATACATATATATACATATATATATACAAGTTTGAGTCGATCATTGGAACAATAAAGTATAGTAAATTAATTCATTCAAAAGTTAAAAGACTAAAATTAAATACTAAAACAAATAAAGTGATTGAAGTAGTACGTTGTGTATCATTTTCAATAATCTTGTCAGTTTTAATGTAAGAAGTATATATAAAAACAATTTCTCTTTGAAACATTTAAAAAAATATCTAAGCAAAGAATTATAGTGAAATATATTATTTATAAATAGAGAATTTAATCACTCTAAATTACAAAAAAACAATTGGTGAAAAAAATAAGAAAATTAAATATCTTTTGCTACAATTTCTTTGCTTTTAATAAGAAGAATATTTGTAATATTTTTTCATTGCGTCTTGAAAGACACCAAAATAAAAATTTATACTTGGTATTATAAGAAAAAGAAAATCAAATTAATCTCAATATAAACCAAATCATTTTTATTAAATAAAGTTGTGAAAAGCATATTCTAACATTATAAACCATTTCGTTGATATTTTTATCGGGGAACCACAATTATTTTTACCTTTGAATGACAAACACAAAGTTAGATAAATACAAAAGAGCATGTCTCTTGACATGCTCTCCGGCCTTATGTTACGGATAATTCATTGTATTTTTGACTTATACACTTTATTTATTAAATTATATACTAAATTTTTAAAAATTTAAATATAATTTCTGTATTATATATTTTCATATTCAAATATATATTGTTATTTATTTTAACTTATAATTAAAATATAATATTTTTTAATCACATTTTTAAAGTAAAAGTAAAGTGGATAGCCACCTTTTCGAACGCTTTCCCAAAGGTAAAAAAACAGGTGGAGATGGCCAGATGTTCTGCCACTGCCGCCTGTTCGCAACGGCGGGCTGTGACTGGCTCCGGTGTGAAAACCCGTGAAGGTGGCGAACGACCTTCTTTTGATGTTCGAAGTGGAGGAAACAAATTAATGGCGGCCAAGACTAGTACCAAGAAGGTTAATTAAGGAAGTGAGGACCCGGTAGGTGGTGGAAATTGGATAGGAGTAGCAATTGGTGATGGTGTACGGTGGAGGGGGGAATTGGAAGAAATTCCATGCTCATTTCCTACCTATGGGAATCCCAATCTTTTGACTGCAACGCCTCTGGGAAACGCCAAGTCTGATTTTGCAGAATTTAATGTGTTCCTTAAACTAATTTTTGTTTCCACTTATGGGATTTGTTGCCTTAAAAAAAACATACTCTAGTTTAATGTTTTGAGTTGACTCATCTTCTGATAAGGAATTAGAATATTACTTGTAATTGTAATTGTATTCTATTATATTTTCCTAGCTTGTATAGGTGTTCTTACCTTTTCCTAGGTTGTATAGGTATCATATACCACTATATAAGGTATCATGGGTTCATGAATAAGACAGACAATTATTGCCCTTATTTTCAACATGGTATCTAGTATTTTACAGACAATCAGTACGAGGAAAGTGATTGGTGTGGGTGAAAAAAAGGGGGGGTGTTTTGGCTTCGTCTGCTGGATACTCGTGTTCATCCTCCTATCTTGCAGTCTCTTCCAACAGTTGCTTCCGTGTCTGCTTCTGACTTATGGTATCAGTGTTTTGGACATCCTTCCTCCACAGTGTTGTTTTCTATTTCTTCTATTGATTTTGGCACTAGTAAGAATTTTGTTCCTTGCTCTGTATGTTATAGAGCAAAACAGACTAGACATAGTTTTCCTTCGAGTTCTACAAATGCTACTGCATTATTTCAATTAATTCATTGTGATGTTTGGGGACCTTATCGAACACCATCCTCTAGTGGTGCATTTTATTTTTTGACTATAGTCGATGATTATTCCCGAGCTGTTTGGGTTTATTTATTAGTGGCTAAGTCTGAAGTAGCCTCTAGATTTTTAGAATTTAGTGCCTTAGTGAAGAACTAATGGGGCCAAACCATACAACGTGTTCGAGATGATAATGGGACGGAATTTTTTCCTTTGCGATCCCATTTTGCTACATCTGGGATCATCTTTGAGGCATCTATAGTTGACACACCACAACAAAATGGCCGGGTTGAAAGAAAGCATCGTCATTTACTCAATGTGGCGCGTGCTTTACGATTCCAAGCCAGTCTTCCTATTGAATTTTGGGGAGAATGTGTTCTTACTACTGCTTGCTTGATTAACCGAACACCAACACAACATCTCAATGGTCGTACTCCCTTTGAGTTGCTCTATGGGCAAGCTCCAAATTACTCATCACTAAGAGTTTTTGGATGCTTGTGTTTTGTTTCCCATGTTCCTAGATATCGTGACAAGTTTGCCTCAAGAAGTCGGCGGTGTCTATTTCTTGGTTATCCTGACGGAAAGAAAGGCTATAATCTTTTTTACTTAGAATCCCGTGTGATCTTTACATGTCGGGATGCCAATTTTTTTTGAAAATCAGTTCCCGTATTCTGCTACTCCATTTTTGGCCCCTTCAGACGAACCCGACAGCGCCACCACATCACCGCCGGTCTCCTCCAGCTCACTGCCGGAGTCGCATGGAATTTTCATTCCGCCGTTCACCATCGGCCAGTCATTGCCGGCCGATGCCGGCTCATCACCGTTAGTTGTCACCGGTCAGTTACCGCTGGCCGTTGCCAGTTAGTCACCGGCGTCCGCCGCCAACAGTTGCAGCCGGCCACTGCCGGTCAGTCGCCGCCGACCACTATAGGTTAGTCACCGCCGTTCACCGCCGGTCAGTCGCCTCCGGTCAGTCGCCACCATCTTCCATCAGTCAGACACCGTCGGCCACCGCTAGTCAGTCACCGCCGGCCGCCATCAGTCAATCATCATCAGCCGCTGTCGAGCATTCATCGCCGGCTTCTCCTTTTGTCGTATCTCCAGCTCCAGATGGTTTCGCTGCCGAGTTTCTACCTGTCAGACAGAGTATTCGTGCTCGCCAATCACCTCCTTACTTGGCAGATTACGATTGTGATGATCATGCCTGTGCTCTTACTACTGAAGACCTCCTACATCTCCGTTCACTCATGCATTGTCACTTTCCCCAGGTTTTCTCTATCCACTTACTGATTATGTAAAATGAAGAACTTACTGCACTAGAGCGCAATCGGACATAGACATTGGCTCCTCTGCCTGTGAATAAGAAGGCGATTGGGTGCAAATGGGTTTACCAGATGAAGTTTCGGTCTGATGGTACTATTGAACGTCATAAGGTTTGCATCGTGGTTTTTGGGAATCGCCAGGTTGAAGGAATTGATTATACTGAGACCTTTGCTCCGGTTGCGAAGATAAGTTATGTTCACTTATTCTTGTTTGTTGCAGTCATTCGTGGTTGGGAACTGCATCAGATGGATGTCCATAATGCCTTCCTGCATGGTGATTTGCATGAAGAGGTTTTTATGCGACCCCCACCCGGCTATGTTGTACCCCATGGTCAGGTATGTCATCTTCAGAAATCTCTTTATGGTCTTCGTCAGACTCCCAGAAATTGGTTTGCTAAGTTGGCTCAGGCTTTACAAGCATTTGGATTTGTTCAGAGTAAGGCCGATTACTCTTTGTTTGTTTTTTCACGGGGATCAGTTTCTTTACATGTTCTGGTTTATGTGGATGATTTGGTCATTGCTGGTAGTTCTTCTGCGGTCATTTCCGAGTTCAAGAAATACTTAATTTCTTGTTTCCATATGAAAGACCTGGGTCTGCTTAAGTATTTTTTCGGCATAGAGATTGCTAGAAGATCGGAGGGGATGTTTCTTTCGCAAAGGAAATATGTTTTGGACATTTTATCAGACACCGGTTTATCTGCCTCTAAACCGACTGATTTTCTGATGGAGTAACAACATGATTTGGCACGTGTTGAATGTCCAGCCTACCATGACCCGGAGCAATATAGACGTCTGGTTGGGCGCCTGATATATCTGACTATCACTCGTCCCAAAATTATTTATTCAGTTCATACTCTTGCACAATTCATGAAGTCCCCTTGTGTTCCTCATTGGCAAGCTGTTGTTCGTGTGTTGCACTACCTGAAGAGTAATCCTGGTCAAGGTTTATTTCTCTCTTCTCGTAGTATGTTACAATTGACTGCTTACTGTAATTTGGATTGAGCTGCTTGCCCGATTACTTGGCGTTCACTTTCTGGTTATTTTGTAATGATTGGTGATTCTCTGGTTTCTTGGAAGACTAAGAAGCAACCTAATATTTCTCGGTCTTCTGCTAAAGCTGAGTATCGTGTTATGGTTGTTACCTGTTGTGAGTTGTTATGGCTTAAGTCTTTACTGAAGGACTTAAGGGTTTTGCACTCTTCTCCTATGCGGTTGTTTTGTGGCAGTCAATCTGCTCTTCATATTGCGTCCAATCTAGTTTTCCATGATAGCACAAAACACATTTAAGGTGATTGTCATTGTGTCCAGGATCTTGTTCAATCTGACACTATTGTTTCTCAGTACATCCGCACGTCAGACCAACCTGCAGACTTGTTCACTAAGGCTCTCGAACGTACCCAGTTTCATTCCTTACTTGGCAAGTTGGGCATTTCAGATCCCCATGCTCCAACTTGAGGAGCAGTGCTAAGGAATTAGAATATTACTTGTAATTGTAATTATATTCTTTTACCTTTTCCTAGCTTGTATAGGTGTCCTTACCTTTTCCTAGGTATCTTGTACCACTATATAATGTATCATGGGTTCATGAATAAGACAGACAATCATTACCCTTATTTTCTACATCTTCCCTTAACAACAAGAACAATGGTCACTTGAAGGGAAAGACAAGAAAGAAAATAGACTAAATTATTTTATTGGTCCCTAACATTTGATCTTATACCATATTTTAGTCTCCAGGACCAATACCGCTTCCTTTCAGTATCTAACAAATTCAAAATGATTTTTTTGGTACCCAAGGTGGTACCCAAGGTGGTTTTCAGTAGACTGAATTGTTTTATGGTCCCTAATATATGATTTTATATCATCTTTTGGTCTCCAAAATCACCTGAAAACCTCCTTGAAAACCACCTTTGGGACCCAACAAATCATTTTGCATTTGTTAGTTGCTGAACAAATGTGGTATTGACCTTGGGGACCAAAAGATGGTATTGCATCATATGTTAGGAACCAAAAAAATAATTTAGTCAAGAAAATATTAAAGCATTTAAGATTCCACACTATTGGGAAACCAAAACATAGGCACTGATTTTCAATACTCGTAGCAATGGTTATTTAGCTCAAAAGAAAATAAAAATTAGGTGTATGTATAGGCATTCTAGGATTCAGGATTTTTAGCAGCGGTTTCAAAAATCGCTATAAGGTAGAATACTAGCAGTGGTTATATCCAGAAGCGGTTTTGGGGTGGTACCACTGCTAGTCAGAAGCAATGGTTTTGAGACATGGAGCCGCTGCTGACTATGGACGGTGCAGCATCGATTTCCAACATGAAGTTGGTTGCACATGTAGTAGCAGTTACAAGTAAAAATATGTTGCTAGTGCTAGAAACAATTTCAAATCTGATTTTTGTAATTAATGCTACCATCCTGTTTTGAATAGGAAAAATGAACTTCCCAAGTACACATTTCATATACTGGATTTGTGAGAGATGGATTTCAAGTGGTACTCTCGAACTATTTGTATATCATGTCCCTGAAATTTTTGTCCTATTTATACTCATGAATAGTTAGCTATAAAAGAAGACATAGTCATGTGCGAGATTGTCTCGCAAAAGTACCAAGAATTAATATGCAATATAATAAAATATAATTATAAGATGTGGTTCCAAATATAAATAAAGAAAGATCGAGAGAGGAATAAGGGATCTGGGTGCAAATACCACTTTTTAGGAGTGATGGGCATAAATAATTGGGGAATTAATAATTCAGGATCATAAGAATCTCGCAGGTCAAGATCCGGGTCGGTGAAATTTGCAAATAAGATTTTCTCCCCATTTCCGCGTAATGCGCGAGTTTTTACTACCGGACTTGATGTTTCAATTAAACCTTATGATGTTTTTTCATAATCCATTTTTCACTAAAATCATGTCTTTTAAAGTTAAAATCTTGATCTTTTAATGTAAATATTGTGTTTGCATGTTAAATTATTGATATTCCATAAATGTTGACACTAGTTAGTGATATTTAAAGATAATTAAAGATGACATTTTAATGGCAGTAAAAGACTTTATGAAAGGAACCAAGATTCCAAAAACCATCTCTTCAGCCATGATAGTGCTAATACCTAAGAAAGAAGTTGCATCATCCTTCAAGGATTTCAGACCTATATGTTAATGCAATTTCATCAACAAATTTTTTTTCAAAACTCTTAATTTATGGCTGAAACAAATCATGCATTCTCTAATATCTCTTGAACAATCTGCATTTGTTCAAGATAAGGAACTTGCTGATAATGTCGTGCTTATTCAAGAAGTAACAAAATTCTTTTTTTAATAAACTCCACCTGTGATGGTGGGGGGTTTGGCAAGACCCCTACCCGTTTATTAATTAAAATAAAAGATACATAGAAAGAGGGGGGCATAAAACCGTACCTCGGAAAGAACAAACTGTCGATCTTTGATAACTAATACATCGGCCTATTGCTAACCTGAAGATCGGACAGTTACAGCATGGAAAGAAAATACATCTGCAGAATTTAAATGGAGTCCTAAATTACACTTTTCTGAAGTTAGGGAAGCCTTCTGCGTCAAGCTTAATCTGAGCAGCGATTAGTGGTGGTAAATCAGCTGGACCGAAGGTTTTGCTTACCTGATGTCGACTAGCCATCTTCGCGAGTGAGTCTGCTGCACCGTTTGTCTCTCTGTATACATGAGTCAGTGAGTAATTCAGTTGGCGGAGAAGGTTCCAGATCTTCCTGAGGATAGTGAGTAGTGTCTATGGGATCTTGAGTTGCCGTTGAATGATTCCAATCAGAACCAGCGAGTCAGATTTGATTTCCATTGCAGTGAAGCCTCGATCCAGAGCGAGATGCAGACCAAGTAGTAGTGCAGAAGCTTCAGCCTGCAACACAGAGTCAACAGCTATCGATTTTGACAAGGCGACAGTTACCTTTCCCATGTGATCTCTAATTATGCAGCCTGCACCAGCGCCGGAGGGGCAGAATGCACCATCTGTATTTAATTTAAAAGTTGCAGGTTTCAGCCATTTTAGAATCTTTATTGGTCTATGTCTCACTTTACTTTGGTTCAGGAGTTTCGGGGTGGGGTACAGAGACCATATGAGATCCAATTTGAAGGTCAAAGTGGTGTCGTTAAAATGGAGGAGGATCTGCTTAAAGATGGCCGGGATGTTAGGTCTGGAGCCCTAAAAAAGGAAGGTGCATCTGGCTCGCCACAGGAACCAGTGTACGACACACGGGATGGATCTGATAAGCTGTGTGGCCGGGCCGTAGGAGGGAGGGATGTTCCAGTAGAAGAAGAATCTGTCCCATATCAGTTGGAATTGATGGTTAGGCATACTGAAAATCGAATTTACCATTTTCCAGAGTTGGCTGACCTTGGCACATGAGTTGAAGCTGTGGTGGAGTGTGTCTGATTGAAGAAAGCAGAAGCAACATCTCGATGGGAGGTGGAAATTGAAGTTTTCGAGCACATCTGGAATGGCTATGAAACGGTTTAGTAGTTTCCAGTTGAAGAGACTGATTTTCTTTGGCATAAATTTGGTCCAGAGGTGAGAGAAGGATTGGATTTTGATCTTTTTGGCTCTGATCAGTTCGTATGCAGATCGGACAGTGAATAGTCCATTCGGGGGTGGGTTTCCATATGAGCGAATCGTTGTAATCAGGGAAAAGTGTATGTTCCAGGTTCAGCGATTCGAAGATGTGGGCAGGAAGGCAGTTCCTAAACTGTTGATTGTAGAACTCCTTGTCTTGTATATAGGCTGCCACTGATAAGTCTTGGTTAGGGTAATCCATGGGGTTGAGCAAATGATCCGACAGTGGACCGATCGATGTCCAGTTGGAATTCCAAAAGGATATCGAGCCCGATCCGAGGATGACTGTAGAATTATTTAGAGCAATGTCATCTATTTCTTTGATTCTTTTCCAGGTTCTTGATGTTTTGTGTGTGTCACTCATAGACCACATTACAGTAGCCCATAAAGAATTCCCAGATTGGAGTTTCCACCACAATTTGATCGAGAAGGCATCAGTTAAGGTTTTCAGGTTTTTAAAATTGAGTCCGTTTTCAGTTACGGGGAAGCAGAGGTTATTGTAGGATCTCCAGATCCTATTTTTGTGATTGTTTACTGAGTTGTTCCTCCAGAAGTAACGAGCTAGAGTTTTGTGAACAAGGTTGATTATGTGTGAGGTCGGTTTAAGCACTGTGATTAGGTGTATTTGCATCGAGAACAGAACGTGTTTAAGTAACGTTGCCCTACCCGCTGGAGAGATGAATTTGTTAAGCCAGTGATTTATTTTGTTTTGGATTGAAAGAAGCATACCCTGAAAGATGGAGTTTTTAGCCCTTCCTGTGAAAATTGGACATCCTAGGTATTTAAATGGGGTTGACCCTACCAACATGGATGCGTCTCTTTTTATTTGGGCTATGATTCTATTTGAGGAATGCTTAGATATGAGGAAAGTAGATTTGTCAAAATTAACCTTTTAACCGGAGGCCATTTCGTAAGATTGTAGGAAGTTCATGATAGATTTCAGCCCCTGTCTGGTATATTTCAGAAAAATGGCTGTCATCAGCATAGGAAAGGTGTGACGATGGTTTCATCCCCCGGGGAACCTTGAAATTCTGAATGTTCCCGAATTGATATAGAAAATTGAGGTTATGGGAGAAGGCCTCGGCCATGAGAATAAAAAGCATAGGGGAGAGAGGATCCCCCTGTTTAAGACCCCTTGAAGCTGGGAAGAAGCCCACTGCTTTTCCATTTATTAGTATAGAGAAGTGAGCTGATTGGATGTTTCTTAAAATTAACTGAACGAAAGAGGGGGAAAAGCCTTGTTTCAGTAGAACATGAGTTAGGAAGGGCCACGAGACTCTATCGAAAGCTTTCATCATGTCAAGCTTGATTATCATGTTTGGGCCTTTGGTTTTTGTGTTCAGGTGATTGGTGTATTCCTGCATGAGAAGAACATTATCTGCTATTTCTCTTCCGGTTACAAAAGCTGATTGTATAGGACTTATTATGTCGTTTAGGTGGGGTTTGAGTCTGGTGGAGATAATTTTGGAAAATAATTTGTTGGTGAAGTTGCATAAACTAATTGGTCTGAAATCTTTAAAAGTGGAGCACATGTCTTTTTTAGGGATTAAGATAATCTACGTTAAGGATATGGCTTTAGGAATCTCATTCCCAGCAAAGAAGTCATTCACAGCCAGCAATACATCATGTTTAATAATATCCCAGCATTTTTGGAAAAAGAAACCAGAGAAGCCATCCGGGCCAGGGCCTGAATGGCTATTCATGGAGAAAACTATGTTGGTCAATTCATCCATGCTGATTTCTCGGAGCAGATTTTCGTTCATGTCGTTTGTGACTGCTGATGGAACATTCTCTAAGATCCAAGCTGAATTAGCACCAGAGGGATCTGAGTCTTCAGCAGTTAGTAGGGTGGAGAAGAAATCAACTGCTTCCTTTTCAATGTCTTCAATGTTGTTTAGCCAAATTCCTTCGTTGGATTTGATGAGTGAGATTGATTGTCTTTTATGTTTGTTAAGGATTGATTGATGGAAAAGTTTTGAATTGGCATCGCCCTCCTTGAGCCATTGCAGCCTGGATTTCTGTCTAAGGAAGGTTTCCTGGTTACTGATGGCTAGACGTAGCTTGGCTTTAGCCAGGTTTAAAGCTTGAATGTTTTCATTATTTTCCTGCTGCTGGAGGTCATTTTCAGCCCTGATTAACTGTTCTTCGCACAGCTTAACAGCATCGAAAACGTTCCCAAAGACATTTTTGTTCCATGTTTAAAGTGACTGCTTTACCATTTTAAGTTTGGATACCAGTCTTTGCATACCTTGGAGGCTGTTATGGGTCGTCCATGTATCCTCGACTAGCTTAATGAATGTTGGGTGGCTTACCCAGCACTCCTGGAATTTAAAAGGTTTGGGGGAAGTGTTCGGTGGAGAGTTAGACACATATAGGATTAAGGGGGTGTGGTCCGAGCCTTCCCTAGGAAGAGTTTTGATTTTAGAGCTTGGGAAGGTAGACCACCATAGGTTGTTGGATATTCCTCTATCTAGGCGTTTCCAAACTCACCCCTTTGTTCTCATACCGGTCCAGGTAAACAGGCTTCCAGAGGTAGGGATTTCCGTGAAGTTTTGCTCATTGAGGAAGGAATTGAAGTTCTGAATGCTGTTTTGATTAGGTATAGATTGACCTAGATATTCCTCTGTTTTCGAGATGACATTGAAATCGCCAATTAAGCTCAATGGCTCTTTGTTCAAGGTTTTTAAAAACTGCCACAGTTTATTCCGTTCTGGGATGGTATGTTTGGCGTAGATAAAGCCGATCTGGCAGAAACACTGTGAGTTGACAGGTTTAATTTTCGCAATGACCACCTGTTCCTTCACCTGAATTATGTCTACTGTGACGTCATTGTCCCATAGAAGCCAGATTTTATTAATAGGGTTGGAATAGGATTGGCTGAAACCAAGCTTCCAGGAGATGTGGTTAATTTGGCAGGGATCCAGCATAGGTTCAAAAAGGGCAAAGAGTTGAATCGAGTTCCTTCTTTTAATGTTTTTTAGGCGAATTTGGGTGGGTTTATTTCCTATTCCTCTGATGTTCCATGCGCAAATATTTATGTTAATCATGGATAAACTTTGGAGAGAGTCAATGAGGAACGGGTGAACACCGTTTTCGGGGTAGAAGAATAATCCTTTTTAGTATATTTTCTCTGAGTGTTTTTGGGTACTGGTTGGTTGGTTTTTAGGATTTTGTTTAATCTTAGGTGATCTTTGATAAGATCTGCCTTGGTTTGTTCAAGGTTGAGGGATTGGGGTTCCACCAGGAGTTCATGTTGATGGACCGATGTGTCAGTATTGATCCAGTCTAAGTTGTGGATGGGGTTATTGGTAATGTGGTGGTGGGACTTTTCTGATATGAGAGTTGGTCTTTTTTTGAGCGAATTTCCTAAGCAAGGATCAGTCTTACTTAAAGCTGACTCTACTCCTAACATTGAGGTGCTAGAAATTGGAGAAACATCATTAGAAGCGCTAGGCTTGGGGGCCTCAGCACTACCACACTTTGGAGAGACATCATCAATACTAGCTTTTAAAGGGGCCAGAGCAGTATAGTGGGACTTGTGAGACTCAACATTATCAGAGGTGAGGAGGGTGGAAACTTTTTCGGAAGTTAAAGCAGCAACAAAATTTCCACAGTTTAGAGAGACATCAACATGTTCAGAACTCAAAGAAGCAACAGCATTATCATTAACATTATAGCCACCAGAGCTACCAACATTTATATAGTCATCAGCATTCCCAGATTTTAAACATGTATCAGCAGAATCATGTAGTACAGAGAAGCTATTAATATTTTGAGTTTTAGGGGGAACCTGGGAACCCTGCCTAAGGTTCGAAACTTCAGTACTTGCGTCCTTGTTCAGTTTTGGAGCATCCGGCAAGGGGATGTCAGTCTGGGAAGGCTGGGGAGCGAGCTTATCCTGTTTACTTTTATAAACCAGGGTAGTCTTAGGGATATAAGGAACTGTAGGTAAGAAACCATTCCCTTTACCTTTGGCCCTTCCCTGTTCATCAATGGGAGAGATTTTGTTACCTTCTCTGTGTGCATTGCCCTGGGGCTTCCAAGGGATGAATCTTGATGAGCTTTTGTCGAATCTACACGCTGTGTCCAGGTGTCCTAGTTTCAAACAGTTAGAGCAATAGAAAGGGACTCCTTCGTATTCGATATACTGCCAGAAGCCAATGTCCCTAAAACTAAGCTAGACTCTCTCTAACCTCGGTTTGGTGACATCCAGTTCTACACATACCCTTGCCACATGTGGTCTTGTCCGATTAAGGGAAGCTCTATCCACCCGAACTGGGGTTCCAATTATGCTACCAATGGACATGAGGACATTGAAATCGAAAAATTGCTGAGGCAGGCCATATAGGGCAATCCAAATTGGGACTATGGGGGAATCAGCATTTGGATTAAAATTGGGAACCCATTTGGTGATTCTAATAGAATACGAACCGAAGTTCCAGATTTTGTGCAACCAACAGCGATAGTAATCGTCAGGGAGAGAAAAGGAAATCAGAACCTGCTTGTTGTCCATCAGCGTGATGTTATTCTGGCCCTTGAATCCTGCCGTGAGAAAATCCCTTCGGAGCTTCTCCAGCTGAGGACGGCTTCGCGAAAACTTCCCTACCAGGGTCCATTTGAGAGGGGCTTCCAATTTGATGCATTCTTCCTCTGAGAAATGGAGCCCCGGTTCGCCCAGGTGGTCAATTTTTGCTTTTGGGACGAAGGGAGAGTTGTGGATATCGCAGGGGTTTGAGTTGGGCAGGTTTAGGGCTTCCCTGAGTTCATCGTGAACGGCCTGGGCGTATGAGATATGAGGGTGGGTGTTAGCTGGCGGTGGCTCCGCCATAATGGCGGCGCCGGAGAGCGAGGTAAACGAACGCGCAAGATCTGAGAATCGCACACTGAGTGTGTGAGAATTGCACACAGTACCGTTAGTCGAAGAGATATTCTATACTCCCGAAGTAACAAACTTCTTGAACTCCAAAAATAGTGGTTATAATGTCATCTTTAAACTAGACATGATGAAGGCTTTTGATAGAGTCTCTTGGCAGTTTTTAGCCTCTCTATTGATAAAAAATGGATTTCGTAAGAACTTTGTGAGTCTAATAATGGAGAATATCAAGGCAGCCTTCTTCTCAGTATTGGTTAATGGAAGTTCAAAAGGGTTTTTCAAGCCATCAAGAGGTTTAAAACAAGGGGACCCTCCGTCTCCATACCTTTTTATTCTAGTGGCTGAAGTATTCACCAGAAATTTGAACTTTCTTTTCCAATATGCAGACATTGAGTATTTCCAACTTCCTTACTCAATGACAAAGGTCACTCATCTCTCTTTTGCAGATGATACTGCACCCTTCAAGAAGTATTCAAAGAAAGGACCTAAAACATCATTGGTCTTTCTAAAGACTTTTGAATTGGCCACTGGATAGAAGATCAATTTTGATAAGTCCTTTTTTTCACATCTCAAAATTTTCCACACCAAGCATTTAAAATTAAATTAGTAATGAAACAGGAATGAAAGAGGGGTCAATGCCTTTTAAATATCTAGGATGCCCCATTTTCATTGGAAGAAATATGAACATAGACTATCAGAATCTATTGGATTCTATTTCTTTAAAATTAAATTCATTGCAAAATAAAATTTTAAATTAAGCCGGCAGAATGATACTGATTAAACATGTACTGGCTGCCATCCCGATCCACCTACTAACTGTCCTTAAGCCAACCAAGAGAAAATTGATAAAATGCATACCATTTTTGCTAAATTCTTCTAGAAGGTTAAGGAAGCCGAATCTTCCTAAAAAAAGTTTGGAAATCATATCCAAAACTCTATTACCTTTAAACAGAAAATGGTTTGGATTTTAAAAATCTCCATACTCTCACAGATAGTTTTACACTTAAACTTTGGTGAAAACTGCAAAAAGGAGATTCTTTGTGGACTAAAATAATGTGGTCAATACTCGACCATCTAAACACATCAAGAACCTGGAAAAAAAATTTAAAGATATCTCAGATATAGCTATGGAAAATTATCTTTTGTAGGTTGGACAAGGTGATGTATCTTTTTTGGGAATCAAACTGGTCACAGTTTCCTTGGATATGATTTGGAACTCTGATGTTGATTTTCCTTATAGTAACTTGTCTATTTTAAGTTTTGTTGCTAATAAGGATGTTTAATTATGTCATATAGAATAAGTTTGCCATCCAATGTGATCAATTACTTCAATTCTTTTTTTCAAAGTTTAAAGACTCCTTATTTTGGAAACCCTAAGAAAATGGTTTATTAACTGTCAAATCTGCTTATGATCTACTAAGGGCCAAAAAAGATTAAGTTTATTCATTCAAATATTTATGGGCTTTAATTTTACCTAAGAAAATTTGTGTTTTTAACTGGAAACTTCTTAATAGATTGATTCCCTTACCTGATATTTTGGAGGATTTTGGGATTAATATGCCATTGAGATGTACATTTTTCCTAAATGACTCTGAGAGTTTGCATCATATTTTCAATAGTTGTAGTGTCATTACAGGTTTATGGTCCAGATTACATTCTTTACTTAATATCCATATGCATACCTTTAACACTCTATGGGATAGAATCTTATTCTTCTGGACTTTTAAGCATAATGTGCATGAGTTTCAGAGTTTCATTAGAGTTATTCCTTCTATAGTAGTCTGGTATATTTGGTGCGCTAGAAATAGATTTATCTTCGAGACCATTAGGCCAAACATGGATGATATATTACAGAAAATAAGTGTTCAATGCACTGATATAATAAAGGCTCACAAATTGAAGTTTAAATGGTCCATTTCATCTGGTTTTCCAAAACTGCTATATGATGCCATAGTTTGCTAGAATTTACCTTATGTTAATAAACTAAATACAGATGGATCCACTCTAGGAAACTCTCATGGAGAGGTTCAATGAGCTGCTTCAAAGTATTTGGGATAGAGTAATAGTCTAAATTTAGAAATTTTAGCTCTCAAATATGGGTTGGAATTAGCAATTCAGTATGGTTTTTATCATATTCAGATTGAATGTGATTCCCTTCTTCTAGTTAAAATGGTAAGAAAGGAATTCAGGATTCCATAGAAGCTCACTATGGAGATAAGAGCGATCTAGAAGCTTATGACTATGATTGAAACTTCAATATCTTATACATTCAAAGCAAACAGTGTTGCAGGTGGATTGGCTAAGTTAGCAAGCTCCTCAAAGGTCTCTTCTCTCTTTAACCTAGCTTCTGATCTTCCAACACCAATAAAAGGACTTATTCTTCTTGATGCTATTTTCTTTCCATTTATTAGAAGATAAAAATGAATGTTTTTTCAGTACTAGAATGGTTGCTGCTGGTTTTCTTTTCTTATGACAGGTACATGTGGAGATGGATGGGAAAAAACATAAACATGGAAGTTTCATCAAAAGGACATGCAAGAAGGGAGGATGTTGTTGCTATTCAAGGGATGCAATTCTTCAAAACCATTGTTCACCTCGGCCTTAAGGGTTATGCCATGACATGTAATCAAGTTGCTGCAGAATAATAGCAGACTCATGCTGTTTTTTGCATCAACAATAATGGATGGATATGCAACACTTTTAGTATTACTTATGGGATGTAATATGCAAGAGGATAATTCGGGAGGCCACCTCTATTGCTAACACTTGGAGTGGAGGCAAAAAAATGGTAGGACGTTTTAGTCCTCGCACTGAGAAGCAGGCCTTTCTTTTTGTTAACACTGGGGTGTGGAGACAAAAAGAAAGGGTACTATAAGTAGAGAGCTATATGGCCTATTCTCATATTGTGAAGATATTCTAGTCTCATAGTAAAACAAACTCTCAAGATCTTCATTGCATTATCATTCTTGGTTTGGGAGCCAAATAAATTTCCCTCACTTAGGTGAGCTTTAACTTTAAAAAAAGTTAGTGATATTTTATTATCTTAAATTTTAATTTATAACTTATACTTTCATTTTAATTGATGTATCAGTTCTTTAGCGCGTCCTTTTAAAAATTGATATTGATGTTTGTTTTCTTTTTGAATAATATTATATTCTTATTTAGTGTATCCTTAATGTTTCAATCGCTTGAAAAAGTTTTTAAATTTATAGTATTGATGTTTTTTTTAAATTTATTTTAGTGTTCCGTTTTGATGTTTTAAATTTAAAGTGTATTTTAGTGTTTTTATTTGATGTTTTAATTCCCTTATTTTGATGTTTAAATATTTAAACCACCTTCGCAATGCACGTCTTTTTTTTATTACCGGCACTGCTGTTTCATTTACAGTATTTGATGTCTTAATGAAATCTTGTGATGTTATAGCAAAAGTTGACACAAGTTAGCGATATTTTACTATCTTAATTATCTATTTTAAACTTATGCTTTTATATTGATCGATTAGATTTTCTATGTGTCTATTTAAAAATAAATATCGATATTTTTTCTATATAAATATTAGTAATTTTCATTTTATTTATTTCTTGATGATTCAATAGTGTGAATTGATATTTTAAATTTTAATACCGGTGTTTTGTTATTTTTGATAACACTGTCACATTTTATTCAATCTTTGATGTTTTAAAATTCATTTGTATTTTCATTTGATGTTTAACTAATTTTTATTAATATATTTCTTGTTGTATTTATTTGATTTTTAAATATTCTACTTTAACTTATATTTTTAAATATTTAATATGATGTTTAACTATTTTGATGTGTGTTTTTATTGTTTGCCTTTGATGTTAAATTATTTTAATTTGATGTGTATGTTTTATATTTTTATATTTGATGTTAAATATTTAAATTTTTATTCGATGTTTAATAATTCTAATTTAATTTTTATTTTTAGTATATTTGTTTGATGTTTACTACTTATATTTTATATTGCATGGTATTCCCTTTGATGTTTTAACTATTTAAATTATTTTTAATATTTTTACTTGATGTTTAATTATTTTACTTTGATGTATATTTTATTATTTTATATTATATTTTAGTATTTAATTTTAATTTGATATATTCAAATTTAAAGTTTTATTAGTTTGATGTTGTTAATTTTATTAGTTCGAAGTCCAACAGCAAATTCAATAGGCCCAAACATGGTAACTGGAGAGGCAGGCCTAGTACCCCGTTCCAACCCACCTGAAAATCGATACCGTTGCCTGGAAAACTAGAATCACACTTTCACTGAAAAATCCAGATTGAACCCACCGCCACATCATCAATTTGCCGCACTTCTTCAAAGTCGTGTTCGCTTCGGTGAGCCAGGTCCTCATTCTCATCTCAACGTTGAATTCTCTTCCCGTCCCTCAACAGATCCTGTCCAATGGATTGAATTACTGCAAAACTACCCCTCGTCATGGTTGATTCGAATTCCTGTGAAACTCGACGATGCCGGACGGAGTAGGGGAGGACGAGAATGAGTAGGGCGAGGATGAAGCAATGGTGGGGAACCCGAAATCAACACCGTCAAGGGCGAGGCAGCAAATCGCCAGAAAAGATGAAGATGTGAGAATTTATGCCTTTTGTGTTGTTTTGCAGTCTGGTCCTTATATTTTACCAATCTTTTAAAATGAACCCCAAATCTAAAATATTTGCTAACAAACCCTTATATACTTGATTTTCCTTATCCTATATATTTAAAATGAGAAAGTCTCAGGAATTGCAGCATGTCTATAAGCTTATGGACATGTCAGAGACTATTTTATAAAATGGGGCTTACTCTGTAGCTAATGAAAAAATAAATCCTTAATCAGTGAAAGAAGAATCTTTACAAATATCTTCCTCCTTAAACAGACCATTACCCTCTTGGCCTCTCTCATTCTTCCTTTTCATTCTCTAATTCTTCTTCGCCATGTCTGCCTTCTCCCTGCTTCTTTGCCGATAAATTTTTTCACTTTTGTTTCACCTCTTCTTTGCACTAATTTTTCGCTCGTAATCCAGTCAAAATTTTAATGTTGATTGGAGGTTTTATCCGCAGTTGAATGTGTAGCGTATCCGCTCGTTTCCCCCACCTCTTCTCCACCTTTTTCTGCCATCGCTCACTCGTTGCTTCGGCGTCGCCACTAGTTTGTTTCTTTGTTGGTTGTTGCATCGTTCTCCAGATAATGTATGTCGTATATCTAGGATTTGTTCCCGATTGTATTATTGCTCAACTTTTGTTCTATTATTCAAATTTTGTATGTTTGTTTTTTTTAGCGTTAAACATCAGTTTTCTATGTTTTGAGTTGATTTATGTGTTTTTCTATGTGAAGATTTAGAATTGTCCTCTCATTGTTGTAAAAAACTTGATACTTGTTCATTTTCCACTACAAGATGCATTCGTTTACTTATATATTGAGTTGTTATTATCCAACGTGTACTTGTTAGTTCCACTGTAAAATGACTTTTTTTTCTTCTTTTTTTGCTGATTGTTTTGAATTCCAAGCTGCATCTGTTTACTTATAAGTTGCACATGTTAGTATTCAATGTGTACTTGTTAGTTGTACTGTGTATGACCTTTTGTTTCATTTGTTGTTAATTGTATGTTTTGAATAACGAGTTACGCCTGTTTACTTATATGTTGCACATGTTAGTATCCAATGTGTACTTGTTAATTGTGTTGTGTATGATTTTTTTTTAAATTTTTTGTTGGTTGTTCGTTTTGAATTAGGGACTGAACCCGTTTACTTATATATTGCATCTGTTAGTATCCAATATGTACTTGTTAGTTTTATTGTGTTTGACTATTATTTTCATTGTTGATTGTTGTTTGTTTTCAATTACAAATTGTGCATGTTTGCTTATGTGTTGCAATTACTAATATCCAATGTGTATGACTTTTTACAAGAGTTGGATCTAAACTTTAAGTGGTATGAAATCACACGATATTGAACATTGGACTCCACAAGACATTTTGGCACGTGCTTGATTTAGATGAAGCTGACACTGAAATCAAGGAATTCAAAGATGATCTATCTTTAAAGATTAATAGTTGATTTATTGTATTAGAGATTGTTAGTTAATCTAGATAGGAACAAAGTTGTAATTGTAAGTTCCATAATAGAAGACTTTTGTTATGAGCACTTGTAGGATTTATCTTGTATCTTGCCCTTTGTTCAAGTGTTGAGAGTTCTTCTCGTGTATAAAACCAACAACATTTGCATGGTTTTTATACAAACTATGCAATGCTTTTACATGTGTTGTTTTCATGCCGACAAGACTTTTTGTGGCATCTTTTTAATTGAAATTAGGAAAATTAACTCCCGTGTTTGAAAAAATAGAAGTTTTAATGTAATTAGTATACATCGTAAGGTATCAAATGAAGTTCATATGATTTTTTTTAAAAAAAATACAAAATAATGTAACCTTTTTTTTCTTTGGCATACTATAAGAAATACTAGTTGTAGGCTAACATATGCATGTTTTAACAAAACTGGAAACGATTCATAATGTAACTTATGCACTACCTCCTGACAAATTTTTTCTATTCATAAACGAAATTGACATTTTAAAATCAAATGCGTATTTTTGTTTAAACAGTACATGTTGTAAAATAATTAATGTACAGTTACTATAAGAATTTTAAATTGTCAAATTTTAACATAACTTATACATTATCTCATGAAAAAGTTTCATAATTCACATTCACGATTTTTATAACAGGTGCATGTTTTAATACAAATGATACATATTGTAAAGGTATCAGGTGCATAGTATATACAAAAATTTTTAGCAACATATAGTTCGTTTTTCGAATATTTGCCACGTGTTTTTTATATGTTCATAGCAACAGAATTCATACATTTAGAAGTTTCAACAACAATTTCATTTACATCGATGGCAATTTAACAACTTAAACTCATTCAAATGTGAAAAATTCATGTCTTTGACGCTATTAAGCAAAATTTCATCCTCTTGAAACTAAATTTCATTCGTTTAAAAGTGAAATTTGCTGATGCGAACTTGTTGCAGGGTGAAGAGCTCACTGCAAATTGGCCGGACACTAACCGGTCATTTAAAGAACTCATCAGAAAAAATGGATTTGGTCGAGAAGAAGAATGAAGAGAAGTTAAATTTACAAGGAATGGAAATTGAAGTTTGGAAACAAGAGAGATGAAGTTTGGGAAGGAAACCAAATGGAGAATGAAGAATGGAGAAATTTGCAGAGAATGGAAGTCTGGAGAAGAAGAATGATTTGCGCTTTAATTTGGGGAAGAAGGCTTTGTTAAATTTGCATTAATTGCAAATTGATCTCTGGCTTGTCCATAAGCTTATGGACATGCCACCTATCAAGAGACCCACTCTTTTCAAATTTATGGGTGACCCTTGATCTTACGGTGAGACGGTCTCGCGGAAGATAGACTCATAAAAGAAATAAAGAGTTCTACAAATCAAAATCTAATTGTTCAGCACTAAAAGAAATATAGTTCTGCCATGACAGAAACGATACTTAAAATAGAATAGGAAAAAAATTCTCCTAATAATAAATAGGAAATAGAATTTGAGTAAAATATGGATTCCTGCATAAACCCAAAAATAAAATACAATATACAAAACTCAGCTGTTATGACTTTTAGGTTGATCGCCGCACCTTAAACTCTGCCACACATGCCACCATGAACCACAAGACTTCGGCTCATGCGATCATTGATTATTGGTTATTGGTTTAGGGTTTTCAAATCCCAAAATTCGCGGGCGCGGGTCCCTTACGCCCTTCCACGGATTATGGTCTTCGTTCCATTTTTCCTTGTTTGTTCCCAATCTTCTACATTTGAACTTTTATTCTTCATTTCGGGTATAATAGTGGGTCTTCAAGTTTTAAAAATCCTCGTAATACTTGTAAATCCTTAAACATTTTCACTCTTCATAGCATATCGGGATTATAGAATTATAGCATATGTGTGCAAATAAACACCAGCAAAGAGTATGCAAAGAATTACTTAATATGCTATTGAAATATCCTATCACATACAATGAAGTAATGTTACCTTATCGAGTTAGAGTATCCGTCATTTTGATGCAATTTGTGATAGTTCTTGTGGGAGTTTAATATGCTCATTTTATACTCTCTTTTTATCACATTTGATACTCATAATTGTAATAGACTACAGGTTTTTCTTTAGAAAATTGGATACTTTACCAATTAGAGGACTAGGATCACATTTCATCATTTTGTATCCAAGCTCCTTGATTTATGAAGTGTTTAATGTTTGATTGGAGCCTTTCATGATTGGTTGGATGATTGAAAATTGGATTCGAAGCAAAGACAAGATCATCAGAAAAGGTCACTTGCGATGCTGGTGGAAGAAGGAAGGCCACTTACAAAGTGTTATAAGATAGAGTGAAGAAGGAAAGCAAAGTAGTGGGAGAAGAATGATTTGAGTTTTAAAACTGAGTTCTGAGAATGATCTGAGATGAATTGGTGTCCATAGATAGTATCATTAGATTTATCTTTGCACTTACTATAAAAATGACCACAAGAACTCCCAAAACAAATGAACGGTTCACGCGTGGCGATGGAAAGAAGAAGAGGGCATGTTGACCTTCACAGACCGTGGAATATACCACGGTCCATGGAAACCACCCTGAATTTGACTTTTTGGCATTTTCTCCTTTATTTCCTTGGTTATAAATAGCCCATTCTTCCCCATTTAATGTGAGCCCAACTTGAGGCTTCCAAAACGCTAGTTTTTCCATTTCTCTTTCAATTACTTCCATGTTTCTTTGTAGATTCATATGCTATATTATGGGTTTTGATTATCAACTAGTGAGGGAAGGGGTGATTAAAGGTGGTTCTATCATACCAAAAAGGTCCTTTCAAAGTGCCTTCTCTGGTTCCGCCTTTGATTAGCCACGATCAAAGGCGATTCTAATAACTGCCTTTAAAAAACCCTGTCGAATGTGGTTATGAACCACCTCTAAAAGGATGGTATAAAATCTTTTAATAGGTTCTGATATCAGAAGCTGTTTGGAATGGCTCAAACCTCCCTTAGGTTCCAATTCGGAACCTGGGTACAGTGCCTTGGCCCTGGGGAAAGTTCTGAACTCGGAATGCATTTTCAAACTCAAAAAGGCGGATAATCTGGGTTGGGGCTTTGTAGTGGGTTCATGACTTGGGTCCCTCTGTTTCGCCTCAGGTAAAAAACTCTTAGAAAAGATATTATTCAGTTCAATTTTTGACATAGTAAATTGTTTCGGGGTCTTTAGTTCCTAACTTGGCAGAAAATGGCTACTCTTCAGGCCGAATGGACAATGAAGAAGAAAGTTGTAAGATTGAAATGTTAGGGTTTTAGGAAAGTTGCAAATTTCTTGACTAATTTGATATGGAAATTCAAGAGCATGGGTTTAGAACTTCTTGTGTATAATGTGAGGTTATTCTTGCTAGATGAGTATGTTAATGTGGTTTGTTCTCATATTTGTCATATAGTCCATGTCACTAGTGTAGTTCCGATTTTTTCAATTGCGACACAGACAGAGGATCATCTTCTCACGACCAAAGGCATACACAAGAAACTCATCAACAAAAGCGACAAATTCATCGCTCAATCTACTAACATTGTCGTGCACGTGTTTATGTCTCTTTGTCACATGATATATATATCTACAAATTAAGGGGTATGCAAATATCATAGAACCATAAAAAGTAAAATATTATACAGAACGTCATTCCGATACAAACTTATGCGTTCATGTGAACAATAATTTCAAACAACGTATAAGCAAATCACAATCATAGAAATTTTAAACATACCCCTCCGGGCTTTCATACATCACCGATTCCACACAATGGAACATTTCCATGTATTTCATTCAACAAACAAATTCCCAAAACAACAAAAAAAAACTTTTCACAGAGAAACAGATAATCAACTATCTATATTTGTCACAAAGGTTAATGAAACTAAATTCATCTTTTATTGTCTTCATTGGAGTGCATTTAATGCCTCCTTCCTCCACCAAAAGGCATTAAAGAACCCAAACTAGAAAAACTCCAAACTTTTACCCGTCGAAAAAGTGGGTAGATGAGTATTAAATGTACTAGTAACACCAATTTTTCATTCACAAAACTGGTGTTCCGTTTTGCAATGCCAAGCCTACAACAGGTCATATAGTGATAGCAGCTGAAGTTATCACAAATTACAAGAAATGGGTGCTAACACTACCATCGAAAATTAGTATTGGTAAAAAAATTGCTGCTACATAGAAACCAATAAAGTGTTTCATGCCTTATCATCAAAATTAATAAGCGGTTCCATTTTACTATTGAAAAGGAGTCTGCCTCTTGCAAGACCGTTTCAGGATAAGACCAAGGGTAAAATAAAAATAAAAGAAACATAAAATAAAACTTCTAAAATTTGGGAGTAGGAATATAATTAATATATTTTAGGAGTAAATTTCAAATTAAGTACAAAAATATAGGGACTAAAATTGCAAACAACGACCGTCCCTAACCTATCATTGCTCCCCCGTGGTCCGTCGCCGTCATGTTTTGGTTGTCAGTTACTTTCTTATATCTACGACTTAGAATTGTGTCATCAGCATCGTCCCTAACCTCCAGATCGTCGTGCCCCACCGTAGTTCGCTGATGCGCTGCTACTGTGCACTAGTTATATGGTTTCTCCTGAATCGCGTCGAGACTTCTAATCATTGTTTCTCCGACTCTGAATCGCGACTAAACTCAGAATATCCAATCGAAAAATTTCTCCAATCCCAATTTGTGTGGCTGTAGTACGGAAGCATCGGTTCAGCGTCGGGTTGGGGAAGGGTCTGGTCGAGCAGTGAAGGGTACGGGTTGAATCGTTTTTTGTTCCAAATCCATTTCCTGAAACATTTTTCATTTTCGATATTGGAGAACGTGGCATTTCTTCCGTTTGTCAATTTTCATATCCATCACAGAAAAATGTCACGTTCGTCGGACGGATGTGCCTTTTGATAGCCGCCTGTGACCTTTTCCCGTTTTTCGATGAGATTCTGCTGTGTTTTTGCACATTCATTTTCTGGCGAGTTTTTCAGTGGGTCACATACCAGGTCTGAAATTGAATCTAACAATAGCTTGTCATTTGGGTCTCTTAAATTATTTAGCCCAAATCAAATGGGTTTTTTGTCACTTAATGTTACTAAAATATTGAATTTAAATACGAACACATCAGTCAAATTGTTAAAAATCAAATAAAATTAGTTAAAATATTAAATAAAAATAATAAAAATTAAACTATATTTCAAATATAAATAGTTAATATCAAATAAAAATAATATATATATAGTGACATCAAATAAAATTTTGAATGTTATAAGGTTTTTCGTAGATTGCTTTGAGTACGTGTGAAAACACCATGATTGTGTGTTTTTCCCCGATCTTCTTTACCCACTAGATCCAACGAGTTCAACGAACGGCATGACCATGGGTAGGTCTAGTGAAAAGAAATTGGCAAAAAAATAACTTGCTCAGTTGTGAGCTTGGAAGAGGAAGCAAAAACTAGGGAAATCAATACAGTAGATGGAGGAAAGAGAAGTGAAGGTCTGAAAGGCATCCTTAGTAGCGGGGAAAATGACGTCACGTCAAAATTTGTGTAAAAAGAAGAGGGGTTAGCAATAAGAGTAGTAGATGATGTTGAATTGTTGGGTTTATTGCCTCCAACTAATAATGCATTCAAACAGGAAGTAGGTGAAAGTTAAAAAAATGCATAAATTAAAAATGGAAAGAGACTGTCCTAGGGTGAACTGGCAGAGGATGAAGAGGAAAAAAAATGCATTGAACTCTATGCAGAGAATCATAATGAAGTGTCATATTTAGATCCAATATTGAAGTAAATGGTATGAAAATGGGAGACATCACCATAGAAGAAGTGGGAAATAGCTCAAAACAATGGGATACGCCAATGATATGTAGAATCTTGGGGGACTATCCGCCATTCAAAGTAGCAGAGGGTCTCTCCCATATTCCGGGACGCAGAATAACAAAAGTATGGATGATGGAAAAAGGTACGTTTCTGAAAAAAATCAACTTAGCTATGCAACATGATGAAATTATAGATAGAGGCCATGTGTTTTTTTAGTGGGAGGCTACTTATAATTAAACCCTGTTCAGCTGATGTGGATCTATTTGAGCCTAATTTAGTCCCAGTCTAGATACCCAACTTATCTACAACATACTGGAAACCTAAGCTAATTAGTAAGATAGTTCATTAGGAAAGACTCTCTTATGCTGGAAAGCCACATTGGAGAAGGAAAGACTCTCATATGAAAGAGTTAAAATAGAGATAGAGATATGAGAGAGAGTTCCAAACAGAATTATGTTTATGAATGATTATAAAGTGATTGTCTAGCAATAAGTGATCTTTGAGTGGAAACCAATAAAATGGACAGGTTGTAATAAGCTAGGGCATAATGGAGAAGATTGTAGAAAGAAAGCATCTGATGCTAAGGAGGTTAAAGATAGAAAATGAAAGGTCTATGTGCCTGTGAATGTGAAAAAACCAGAGATAGGGGAGAAAGAAAATCATACCAAAAACAGGGAGGAATTAAGAATGGTGGGCAATTCAGAAGGCATTGAAGGGACATTGATGAACAGAAACAGGAAATAGATAGACAAGGTGCTGGAAAGTTAATGAGGTGTAATGAAAAATCTGAAGGAAAACCTCCTGATGGCCAACAACTGGGCAAGTTGGAATATCAGAGTTTTTAATAAAGGGAGTAAACATGTTGCAGTAAGGAAATCTTATTCACAAAAAAGAGTTGGCTTACTATTATTGCTTGAAATGTTTTTTAAAAAAAGAAAAACATGATGATGTGAGGAGAAGTCTAGGGTTAGGTTGGGAACTGGAAACTAATATTGAAGTAGCAACATGTGGAAGAATCTGGGTATTATGGAAGGCATATTACTTTGAAGTAACATTATTAAGTAAAAGAGAACATTGGATTTATATGGAAGTCAAGAGGAAGGAATAAAAAAAGAGTAGTTATTGCATTGTTGCGTATGGATTCAACACAACCAAAATAGGGTAGATTTATGGCAATATCAGAAAGGGATAAGTAGAAGTAGAAAAATGTGGCTGTTAGTTGGGGATTATAATTCACCACTGAAAAATGTGGATAGGATTTGTGGACAACCCGTTGAAGAAAAATAATGGGCGGACTTCAAGGAGAGTGTGGAAGAGCTAGAATTGTTAAATATAAAGACTATGAGTTGCTTTTATACATGGATTAACAAGAAAATTGGTGTGGAGAGATTCATGAGCAGGGTTGATAAGGTTTTAATCAATGCAAAATGGCTGGATGAACTTGGCACTACATTTTGTTAGGTGAAGAATGAAATAACATCTTATCACTTGCCATTGTTTATCAGGTTTGATGGCAGTGTAAAAGAATTTAAAAGACCTTTCAAGTACTTCAACATGTACTCTCTATCAAAAAAACATTAAAGGGGACTTGTAAAGCAAGTATGGGGAGGGGGGTAAAAAACTGATAATCTCTATGACTTAGCCAAAATGCCGAAGGCTTTAGAAAAACCTCTTGCAAGGTTAAATAGGAGAGAATTTGGAGCAATTGGAGAAAAGGTGGAGTTAAGTATCAATGAATGGAGGAAAGCACGGGAAAAATTAAATGAGTATCCTTTGTCTATAAGGAAATAGGAAGTGGAGTATGAGATCAGGAAAAATGTTGAGAAGTTTCATAAAGCTGAAAAAAGGTTTCTTCATTAAAAATAAAATAAAAGAAGGGGACAGGCCCACTAAGCTGTTTTATGAAGGTAGTGATAACTTATTACTAGCACAATAGTTAATGCTCAGATACAAGAATGAGACTTTGAAGCCGAATTGTGTGTTGCAATTATAATTAGTAAAGCATTTGATAATATTAGTTGGAACCTTCTGCTAGAGTGGCTAAGAGAGTTGAAATTTCCTTAACTAATGGTGGGGTGGATTGAGAAATGTATAAAAAGTGCTTCCTTTTGCTTGACTTAGGCATTCAGAAACATTTCAGGCAGGAAAAAGTGTGAAGCAAGGAGATCCTATGTCTCCATTGTTGTTTGTAATCTGCATGAAGTATTTGTCTAGGTTGTTAAACAGGGCCTATAAACAGAAATGGATTGATTATTTGCAAAGGAATGGAAAAACAGGTGTTCATTCTCTTTTATTTGCTAATGATTCGCTATTAGTTGTGAGGGTAAATAGAAAGTCTATTAAAAGGGTAAAACAATGTCTGAAAGAATACCATGAGACAGTTGGGTTGGGGGTGAATGTGAACATATCAAAATTTGTATTTTCAAGGATGGATGAAGCCGAAAAAACAATCAAAGCATCAGTATTGAAGGTATTAAAAAGTGACTTTCCAATGAAGTTCTTAGGATTGCCTTTATCAACGGTGAAATGTGATAGGCTGATTACGAGAATTTGTTGGAAAAAGTAAGAGGGGTAGTTAAAAGTCAGGGATCAAGGCTCTTGTCATCCAGGCTCTTGTCACTTGCTGGTAAACTACAACCGATCAACTAAATTCTACTTAGCATTACTGGTTATTGGGAGGGGGGGGGGTATAAGGTAGATACAAGAGAATTTAATGAGTAGAATTGTAGAGATTTGTAGTTTCTATTTATGAGGTAGAGAAGAAAATGAAAGAGGTTTTACTGCAGTTTCATGAAATGCTCTCAGTCTGGGGAAGAAAATGGGAGGCATAGGAGTAAGGGATCCTGCCATCGGGAACTTAGCAGCATTGTGTAAATGTGTGGGATATTGACATGAGAGAGGATGTATTTTGGATGGTTGAAAGCTTACTACATTAAAGGGGAAAAATCATTGAATGTTAGATATCAGATGATATATATCTCTTTGCGAAAACTTTGGATTCAAGAATTTTGAGAAGAACTCTTAATGATGGTTAGTCGAAACACCCTCTTGAAATCAAGAAGACACAGACAAAGTCTAGTCAAGACACAGACAAAGGCTAATATGTTTTTTATCTCTTAAATTTTTGGTTTGTAACTAAAATAGCCGGCCTAGAAAGAGAAAAGTAAAGAAAAATTCATGTGTGGTTCAAGAAGCTGCTGGACAAACATAATGTCAACAAGCCCTCTTTTAACTTGTTATTTTGTTATTAATAAGGTGAACCAAAAAAACAAAGACTAAATCAAGAAGACACGGACAAAGTTTAGGAACTTTGTGAATTGTTCGAGGGATCTTCAATTGGTGAAAATCTCTGAGAAAAAAACCCTTTCCTTAACTGGAAGGAAAGCAGGAAACCCCCAGAGGGAAATCTCTATCAAACAAATACAAAATCATATCGGTATCCTAGAATCATATATTAACAATATCGTGGTATAGAGGCATAAAAAACACTAAGGCGGGAGAAAAGAAAAGGACACGGGCGCTCTGAAGGAAGGAAATCGAAATTCTCAACCGTTGGGGAGCAGAGGGTAATTATGAGACTCGGGTAATTGCGATTGGTTATTCATTTTTCCCGGTCAAATTGGGAGCGGGTACAGTAATAATTAGAGCAAGGCATTTAAGTTTATTGGGTGCATAGGGTGGCAACATGATGAAGGTCTCTTGCAATTCTGAGAGAATCTGGGAACTCTCAAATTGTGACAAACCTTTAAGAAAAACGTCGGCTCGAGATAATCATTCTGCACATTTTTTTGCGACAAGCTTTCGATAAGTGTGACCAAGAACATTTGGTCTTTCACTCAAAGCGGGTATTAATGGCTGACTCTCGGGAGAACAGAAATACATATGCAACCTTGGTGAGTGAGTTTCAAAAAACAGTGATCTGGTCTAACAGTTCGTCTGGGCTAACAACATCCCAAGAAGGGGAAACAAACATGTTTAATGGGTTTATTTTAGATGGTGATTCTACTACTGTATATATAGCTCAAGGCTCTACTTCTCTGAGGAGGTAGGAGAGCCAGGAGTAGCATGATCCTTCTCCAAGATGTTTACAGACATCAAAGAATTGGGGGAGAGGTTCACATTCTCCAGGAGGAAATCCCGGAGTCTCTACAACAAGAGGAGAACTGTGTTCTAGGTTACTGGTTGGCTGACAGACTTTATGGTACTTGGAGGATTGATCAGTACCTCCACGATCACTGGGGTTTCCAGGCATCTGTGTATCACCAGTTTCAGAACTTTTTTGTGAAACACTGCTATGAGGATGACGACTCTCCATAATACTCCACATGCAATTGCGAGTGTTTTTTTGTTGTTCGTCGGTGGGGTCTCATAGTTCCACTGAATAGGGAAATTGTGCAGCGGATTATTCTCATAGTAAAGATGCATGGAATAGCATCAGTGTGTTTCACACCAGAGATAGCTAATCGCCTGGCAAACCACGTCGGTGAAGTAGTAAACTTTGATGCAATGCAGTTTCCTGCACAAAATCTTCGCCACATGAGGGCTAGAGTTTTGGTGAACTTGGAATCTCCCCTCATCCCAAGTTTTTACATAAATATGCTAGATGGGCATCGTTATTAGGTGGAATGCAGATAGGAGAGGGTGCATGAATTCTATAAAAAATGTGCCCCATACAAGGGAGTATAGCTCTTATGCAATTTCTAGAAACCAAGATGCGTCAGCACAATGAAGAACATGGAACAAACATCATTATTGACTTTACGGAGGAGCTATACCTAGCTACGATACGAGCGCATGGTCACAGACCTTATAAGAGTTGTACAACTTTTCAGGCTGACTTCATGGATTGGCAGGCACAGTTCTATAGCACAGTCAATGAGACTACAATACCAGATGGATTTTTCTATTCAATTCCAAATGAGGATGAGCTGGTTCTTACGGCTCAGGGGTCTCAAGGTATGGAGGAGGATGCAATTTCAAAACATAGTGCACGAGGTGTGGTGCCAAATCATATAAACATTCCTGAACAGGCTCCACAAGGCAATGGAGAAATGCAGCCCCAGGACCAGCAGGGGAACAATACAAAAAACCTCCCAAATAGATGCTTAAATGTGGAAGTAGGAAAGCCCAGTCAACTCAATTGCAAAAATTGCCAGTCATCAGCGTCAGAAATGGAGTGGGAAGGGTGGATCCATACACAGTGGGAGTGGTCACAAATAGTGTCAGCACGAAAGATGGAAGAACAAATAATGGATGACTCAGATGCAAGCAAGGGTCAGGTTGAAAGCAAGGCCAACAACACAATTCACCAATGGAGGTGCTGAAAGAAGCTAAGGCAATTAGGGATCCTATACTATCTGCCTTTTATGCTAGTGAGACAAATATGAACGTGTTAGTTAATGTGATTGACATAGTAGAGCCCAGTGTATGGGAAAATGACTGGGATAGCAAGTTAGTAAATGTGGGAGTAGTTAAGGGAAGGGTAGAGTCAGGACCTCATGAATAGAAAGAGTGTGAGGGCATTACCATAGCCAAACCTCTACACAGTCAAGGTCTCTGTAACTGCATAGATACCCCACTCACTGTGAGAGTTAAACCGCCAGAACAGGACTCGGTTAATGACAAGGATAGGGAGCTCATAACTGTCTCAGATTCAACATTAGAAGAGGAACATAAGCGTTTGAAGCAGCAAAAGAATAAAAGGGAAGTTAAGAGATTCAGGTAAACTGAGTAACATCAAATATATTAGCACAATTGCTAGAAAAACATAGTTTAAGGGGGCTTAGAAACAAGGGGGTTTGGTTCACTTGGACTAATAATAGAAAAGGACAGAATCAAGTCCTAAAAAGGCTGAACAGAGCATTTTTGAATGATGCATAGAAAAGACTGTTTACACAGGCCATCATTTGGAACTTACCTATAGTACATTCAGACAATGCTCCAGGTATAGTTCAAACTCATAAGCACAAGGAGTGAAACCTAAACCGCATCCTAAGTTTGAGGCCTTTTGGCTAAACAGTAAGGATGCTGAACAAATTATCAGGAAAATCTGGGAAGATATGGACATGAAGAAGTGGCACATTCTGAACAACAGGATCACATCTCACACAAATTACAATTCACGCTTCGATATTTAAAGAATTGGAGTAATCCGATTTTTGGCAGGTTGGATAAGACAATTGAAAAAAAAACCAAAGTAATGTTACAAGTGCAACAAAAGCTGCATAGGGAAAAGGCTATAGGTAGCACACACAGGATATATCGGAAGAACAATCCCTTAGGCAAACGATTGAAGGATTGATACAACTTCAATCAGACTACTGGCAAAAAAGGGCACGAATATAGTGGGGCCAGTCTGGTGATCAAAACACAAATTTTTTCATCAATGGGCGACAAAAAGACAGGCAATTAATCAGATAAATCAGTTAAGACAAACATATGGTAGTTGGACCCAGGAGGATAGTCACCAAATTCAGAACATACTAACATATCCTATAGCAGATATATACATTGCTGCACAGTGATATCCACAGTTAGTAGGACATGAAAAGACTCTTCAACAAGTTTTGGACACAAACACATGCAAGCTCAGGCATGAACAGATCCAGGGACTACTCAAACCGTTCACTAAAGAGGAAATTTGAAATGCACTTCAAACAATGAAACCTTGGAAAGCACCTAGGTTGGACGGAATCTGGGCCGGGTTCTACAAGAGGTACTGGAATCATATGGTAAACCAGGTTACACAAGAAATCCTCAAAATTCTAAAAAAAAGAAAGTATGCCAGTAGACTGGAACCAAACGCAGTTAGTGCTCATTCCAAAGAAAAGGAATCCAAAATGGCCAGAACACTTCAGACCAATATCGCTATGCTGGGTTCGTCAAGGATCAACACATAGCTGAGAATGTACTCATGGCCTCTGAGAGGTTAGAGACTATGAAGAAGAAACAAGGAAAAACAGGATTAGCTGCTATAAAGCTAGACATGAGCAAAGCATATGATAGGGTATCTTGGGACTTCCTCACCAGCGTTTTACACTATATTGGAATGCCTATACAATGGGTTCAACTGGTGAATATGTGTGTGACCTCAGGCACATATTCGATCAAAGTGAACCAATGGCAATCAGAGTGGGTAAAACTAGTGAGAGGGTTAAGGCAAGGATGCCCTCTCTCACTGTACCTGTTCATCATATGCCAAAAATATTTGTCCAGTTTGCTATAAAACTCTACGGAAAACGTACCCCAGGTAGGTTTTAGGCCAGGAAGAGGACCTCTTAAAATTTCACATCTCATGTATGCGGATGATAGTCTCTAATTTATACAGTGCACTCACGAAGCCATACGATAGTTGGCCAGAAATCTAGATGATTTTGCTAGGTATTCAGGACAACGTATCAGTGTGGAGAAATCATCCATACATGTGAGTAAAAACACATACAGAACCATGGAAAAATACCTTAGTGATTCACTCAACATCAATAAGTCAGGATTAGGGGGAAAATATTTGGGAATGGATCTTCAGGTACTACAGTCCGTTGTACTACATACAAAGCTCTGATCAACAAGATCATGGCAAAATTTGACAATTGGAAAACAAGATCACTAAGTTTAGAGGGAAAGGTGACCTTGGCAAAGCATGTAATCTCGACCATGCCCATTTACCCCTTAGGAATATTCAGAATATCGAAGACGGTGGCACAAAAGATAGACGCCATCATAGCAGCATTCATCTAGAGAGGAGAACCCAAGAACAAAGGCATACAGTGAGTGTCTGGCCCAACTATGCGAAGGTCGACTAAACATGGAGGCTTAGGTCTAAGGTCAACAGAACAAATGAATAAGGCACTTTTTGCGAAACATGCCTAGTCAACTTTACAGGATAAAAAATCCTTGTTTGTCAATGTGTTCAAAGGCAAATATTGTAGGAGGCATCAGTTCATGGAATGTACCCCAAAGGCAACACATAATTGGGCTTGGAAATCAATTTTATGGGGCAATGAACTAATACAGAAGCATGCACAGTGGGAAGTCAGAACAGGACAACATATAAGGCTTACAGACAACTAGATTCTGGGTTATCCTAACATAGCAATTACACAACAGTTAGCTACGATACAATAGGGTACAAACCTCAGGGTAGCTGATTAACTCACACAACAAAGAGAATGGAGAAAGCCTCTAGTAAGAGCAATTTTCCCACCACACATTGCACATAGGATCTAAGCTGTAAACATTGATTATCAATATCACAATCAGGACAAGTTGATATGGCCTCAAACAGGGAATGAGATATGTACAATAAAGACAGGTTACCGAGCACAAGATACAACAATAGCAGTGATTCAGGTAGCACAAAATGTGAATTGGCAGAAGTTATGGAAATTACTAGTCTCAAGGAAAGTTCTTCTATTCATATGGAGAGCCTTGCATAGGGGTGTCATAGATGGAGAGCCATCCCTATTGCATCAAATTTGGTAAGCAGGGGTGTCATAGATGATCCATTCTGTCAGCTCTGACGTAAGAAAGCGAGGGAAGATTTACACCACCTCTTTTTATGTCCGATGGTACAAAGAATCCGGCGATGCTCACAACTGGGTTTTCATTTCAGCCAAGGGACACTACAACCATTCCACACATGGTTATGCAATTGGTTCAACTTAGCTCCGGATGTGGAGTTGCTCAGCCTGTCTTTCCATATACTGTGGCAAATATGGTTAAAGAGAAATGCAAAGGTGTTCAAAAATCAGCAGCAGCCACAACTCTCATGGGTAAACCTTGCGCATAACAATTTTAACATGGACATGAGCATGAAAAATTGATGGATATTGAAGCTGCAGATCTGGAAACGGAGAAACAGGAAGCCCAGGATACAAAGTGGGATGAACCGAAAATATTACCTACGCTAATGATGGATGGGGCTTTTTAGCAAAATTAATGGCATGTCTCGGCAGCCTGCAAACTCAAGGGACACCGTAACGTAAATATTTCCCCTACGCATCCGCACTAGCAGCAGAAGCACACGCACGCCTAGCTAGACTGAATCAAGCTCTACAGCAAGGATATTCTTACTTGCAGGTCTGGACAGATTTTTGGACACTGGTGGAACTTATTCAAGACGAGAATCGAACCCCTCCGGTGGATGTTAGCGCCATTATCAAAGAAACGAGCCCAACAACTTCAAAATTTTAGTATATTGGGTTTCTTATGGTCCCGCGCTCAGTTTTACATAATGAACATGTTTTAGCAAATTCATTAAGTTGTAATGTTCTCAAATGCCAATAAATGAAATATTTATCTTCTCAAAAAAAAACTTCACTGACACAAGGGTCGAATTCCACATAACCCAAGCACTGGTTCCACATAACCCAAGCACTGGTTGTTAACACTGGGTTGTGGAGACAAAAAGAAAGGGTACTATAAGTAGAGAGCTATATGGCCTATTCTCATATTGTGAAGATATTCTAGTCTCATAGTAAAACAAACTCTCAAGATCTTCATTGCATTATCATTCTTTTAATGGTTTGGGAGCCAAATAAACCCTCACTTAGGTGAGCTTTAACTTTAAAAAAAGTTAGTGATATTTTATTATCTTAAATTTTAATTTATAACTTATACTTTCATTTTAATTGATGTATCAGTTCTTTAGCGCGTCCTTTTAAAAATTGATATTGATGTTTGTTTTCTTTTTGAATAATATTATATTCTTATTTAGCGTATCCTTAATGTTTCAATCGCTTGAAAAAGTTTTTAAATTTATAGTATTGATGTTTTATTTATTTATTTTAGTGTTCCGTTTTGATGTTTTAAATTTAAAGTGTATTTTAGTGTTTTTATTTGATATTTTAATTCCCTTATTTTGATGTTTAAATATTTAAACCACCTTCGCAATGCAAGTCTTTTTTTTATTACCGGCATTGCTGTTTCATTTACAGTATTTGATGTCTTAATGAAATCTTGTGATGTTATAGCAAAAGTTGACACAAGTTAGCGATATTTTACTATCTTAATTATCTATTTTAAACTTATGCTTTTATATTGATCGATTAGATTTTCTATGTGTCTATTTAAAAATAAATATCGATATTTTTTCTATATAAATATTAGTAATTTTCATTTTATTTATTTCTTGATTATTCAATAGTGTGAATTGATATTTTAAATTTTAATACCGGTGTTTTGTTATTTTTGATAACACTGTCACATTTTATTCAATCTTTGATGTTTTAAAATTCATTTGTATTTTCATTTGATGTTTAACTAATTTTTATTAATATATTTCTTGTTGTATTTATTTGATTTTTAAATATTCTACTTTAACTTATATTTTTAAATATTTAATATGATGTTTAACTATTTTGATGTTTGTTTTTATTGTTTGCATTTGATGTTAAATTATTCTAATTTGATGTGTATGTTTTTTATTTTTATATTTGATGTTAAATATTTAAATTTTTATTCGATGTTTAATAATTCTAATTTAATTTTTATTTTTAGTATATTTGTTTTATGTTTACTACTTATATTTTATATTGCATGGTATTCCCTTTGATGTTTTAACTATTTAAATTATTTTTAATATTTTTACTTGATGTTTAATTATTTTACTTTGATGTATATTTTATTATTTTATATTATATTTCAGTATTTAAGTTTAATTTGATATATTCAAATTTAAAGTTTTATTAGTTTGATGTTGTTAATTTTATTAGTTCGAAGTCCAACAGCAAATTCAATAGGCCCAAACATGGTAACTGGAGAGGCATGCCTAGTACCCCGTTCCAACCCACCTGAAAATCGAAACCGTTGCCTGGAAAACTAGAATCACACTTTCACTGAAAAATTCAGATTGAACCCACCGCATCATCAACTTGCTGCACTTCTTCAAAGTCGTGTTCGCTTCGGTGAGCCAGGTCCTCATTCTCATCTCGACGTTGAATTCTCTTCCCGTCCCTCAACAGATCCTCTCCGATGGATCGAATTACTGCAAAACTACCCCTCGTCATGGTTGATTCGAATTCCTGTGAAACTCGACGATGCCGGACGGAGTAGGGGAGGACGAGAATGAGTAGGGCGAGGATGAAGCAATGGTGGGGAACCCGAAATCAACACCGTCAAGGGCGAGGCAGCAAATCACCGGAAAAGATGAAGACGTGAGAATTTATGCTTTTTGTGTTGTTTTGCAGTCTGGTCCTTATATTTTACCAATCTTTTAAAATGAACCCCAAATCTAAAATATTTGCTAACAAACCCTTATATACTTGATTTGCCTTATCCTATATATTTAAAATGAGAAAGTCTCAGGAATTGCAGCATGTCTATAAGCTTATGGACATGTCAGAGACTATTTTATAAAATGGGGCTTACTCTGTAGCTAATGAAAAAATAAATCCTTAATCAGTGAAAGAAGAATCTTTACAAATATCTTCCTCCTTAAACAGACCATTACCCTCTTGGCCTCTCTCATTCTTCCTTTTCATTCTCTAATTCTTCTTCGCCATGTCTGCCTTCTCCCTGCTTCTTTGCCGATAAATTTTTTCACTTTTGTTTCACCTCTTCTTTGCACTAATTTTTCACTCGTAATCCAGTCAAAATTTTAATGTTGATTGGAGGTTTTATCCGCAGTTGAATGTGTAGCGTATCCGCTCGTTTCCCCCACCTCTTCTCCACCTTTTTCTGCCATCGCTCACTCGTTGCTTCGGCATCGCCACTAGTTTGTTTCTTTGTTGGTTGTTGCATCGTTCTCCAGATAATGTATGTCGTATATCTAGGATTTGTTCCCGATTGTATTATTGCTCAACTTTTGTTCTATTATTCAAATTTTGTATGTTTGTTTTTTTTAGCGTTAAACATCAGTTTTCTATGTTTTGAGTTGATTAATGTGTTTTTCTATGTGAAGATTTAGAATTGTCCTCTCATTGTTGTAAAAAACTTGATACTTGTTCATTTTTCCACTACAAGATGCATTCGTTTACTTATATATTGAGTTGTTATTATCCAACGTGTACTTGTTAGTTCCACTGTAAAATGAATTTTTTTTCTTCTTTTTTTGCTGATTGTTTTGAATTCCAAGCTGCATCTGTTTACTTATAAGTTGCACATGTTAGTATTCAATGTGTACTTGTTAGTTGTACTGTGTATGACCTTTTGTTTCATTTGTTGTTAATTGTATGTTTTGAATAACGAGTTACGTCTGTTTATTTATATGTTGCACATGTTAGTATCCAATGTGCACTACCTCCTGACAAATTTTTGCTATTCATAAACGAAATTGACATTTTAAAATCAAATGCGTATTTTTGTTTAAACAGTACATGTTGTAAAATAATTAATGTACAGTTACTATAACAATTTTAAATTGTCAAATTTTAACATAACTTATACATTATCTCATGAAAAAGTTTCATAATTCACATTCACAATTTTATAACAGGTGCATGTTTTTATACAAATGATACATATTGTAAAGGTATCAGGTGCATAGTATATACAAAAATTTTTAGCAACATATAGTTTGTTTTTCGAATATTTTCCACGTGTTTCTTATATGTTCATAGCAACAGAATTCATACATTAAGAAGTTTCAACAACAATTTCATTTACATCGATGGCAATTTAACAACTTAAACTCATTCAAATGTGAAAAATTCATGTCTTTGACGCTGTTAGGCAAAATTTCATCCTCTTGAAACTAAATTTCATTCGTTTAAAAGTGAAATTTGCTGATGCGAACTTGTTGCAGGGTGAAGAGCTCGCTGCAAATTGGCCGGACACTAACCGGTCATTTAAAGAACTCATCAGAAAAAATGGATTTGGTCGAGAAGAAGAATGAAGAGAAGTTAAATTTACAAGGAATGGAAATTGAAGTTTGGAAACAAGAGAGATGAAGTTTGGGAAGGAAACCAAATGGAGAATGAAGAATGGAGAAATTTGCAGAGAATGGAAGTCTGGAGAAGAAGAATGATTTGCGCTTTAATTTGGGGAAGAAGGCTTTGTTAAATTTGCATTAATTGCAAATTGATCTCTGGCTTGTCCATAAGCTTATGGACATGCCACCTATCAAGAGACCCACTCTTTTCAAGTTTATGGGTGACCCTTGATCTTACGGTGAGACGGTCTCGTAGAAGATAGACTCATAAAAGAAATAAAGAGTTCTACAAATCTAAATCTAATTGTTCTAAGAGCACTAAAAGAAATATAGTTCTGCCATGACAGAAACGATACTTAAAATAGAATAGGAAAAAAATTCTCCTAATAATAAATAGGAAATAGAATTTGAGTAAAACATGGATTCCTGCATAAACCCAAAAATAAAATACAATATACAAAACTCAGTTGTTATGACTTTTAGGTTGATCGCCGCACCTCCAACTCTGCCACACATGCCACCATGAACCACAAGACTTCGGCTCATGCGATCATTGATTATTGGTTATTGGTTTAGGGTTTTCAAAACCCAAAATTCGCGGGCGCGGGTCCCTTACGCCCTTCCACGGATTATGGTCTTCGTTCCATTTTTCCTTGTTTGTTCCCAATCTTCTACATTTGAGTGGGAGAAGAATAATTTGAGTTTTAAAACTGAGTTCTGAGAATGATCTGAGATGAATTGGTGTCCATAGATAGTATCATTAGATTTATCTTTGCACTTACTATAAAAATGATCACAAGAACTCCCAAAACAAATGAACGGTTCACGCGTGGCAATGGAAAGAAGAAGAGGGCATGTTGACCTTCACAGACCGTGGAATATACCACGGTCTATGGAAACCACCCTGAATTTGACTTTTTGGCATTTTCTCCTTTATTTCCTTGGTTATAAATAGCCAATTTTCCCCATTTAATGTGAGCCCAACTTGAGGCTTCCAAAACGCTAGTTTTTCCATTTCTCTTTCAATTACTTCCATGTTTCTTTGTAGATTCATATGCTATATTATGGGTTTTGATTATCAACTAGTGAGGGAAGGGGTGATTAAAGGTGGTTCTATCATACCAAAAAGGTCCTTTCAAAGTGCCTTCTCTGGTTCCGCCTTTGATTAGCCACGATCAAAGGCGATTCTAATAACTGCCTTTAAAAAACCCTGTCGAATGTGGTTATGAACCACCTCTAAAAGGATGGTATAAAATCTTTTAATAGGTTCTGATATCAGAAGCTGTTTGGAATGGCTCAGACCTCCCTTAGGTTCCAATTCGGAACCTGGGTACAGTGCCTTGGCCCTGGGGAAAGTTCTGAACTTGGAATGCATTTTCAAACTCAAAAAGGCGGATAATCTGGGTTGGGGCTTTGTAGTGGGTTCATGACTTGGGTCCCTCTGTTTCGCCTCAGGTAAAAAACTCTTAGAAAAGATATTATTCAGTTCAATTTTTGACATAGTAAATTGTTTCGGGGTCTTTAGTTCCTAACTTGGCAGAAAATGGCTACTCTTCAGGCCGAATGGACAATGAAGAAGAAAGTTGTAAGATTGAAATGTTAGGGTTTTAGGAAAGTTGCAAATTTCTTGACTAATTTGATATGGAAATTCAAGAGCATGGGTTTAGAACTTCTTGTGTATAATGTGAGGTTATTCTTGCTAGATGAGTATGTTAATGTGGTTTGTTCTCATATTTGTCATATAGATGCAAAGAAAGGTTGAACCTTGAATGTTGTTTGTTTGTTTAATCTAATGAATGCTTTGTTTGGTTCAATGACTATGTCCATGGAGTTTTTTTTTATAATAGTTCATTCCCATGGGTTATAAAATTCTCTTAGCGTCCTAAAGGTTATCGAGTAACCTATTTCCTTTTGGGAGATTGTCATTCAAAATTTAAGCAACGTGTTCACACTCTAGTCGCTACATCCACCTACAACTTTCATATTAAGCACCTTCATAAAACATGACATGGTCATGTCTTTCTCCTTGCAACTGCGATATAGGGCATTATGCTTCTCCCCTTAAAGGTTGTTAGCACAATGGTCCTACCTATGAATTCATCAACTATTCTTCTTACACATGTCATCCAAATTTCTATCCCCAAAACATTCACTATTACTACCCACTGTTGCTTCCGGGTAAATTTTTCACCAATGAAAAGTCCAAACCAGTAATCTTCTGGGAACCCTCTCTTGTAAAAGTGAAGTTTCAACTAGTCCATGTCACTAGTGTAGTTCCGATTTTTTCAATTGCGACACAGACAGAGGATTATCTTCTCACGACCAAAGGCATACACAAGAAACTCATCAACAAAAGCGACAAATTCATCGCTCAATCTACTAACATTGTCGTGCACGTGTTTATGTCTCTTTGTCACATGATATATCTCTACAAATTAAGGGGTACGCAAATATCATAGAACCATAAAAAGTAAAATATTATACAGAACGTCATTCCGATACAAACTTATGCGTTCATGTGAACAATAATTTCAAACAACGTATAAGCAAATCACAATCATAGAAATTTTAAACATACCCCTCCGGGCTTTCATACATCACCGATTCCACACAATGGAACATTTCCATGTATTTCATTCAACAAACAAATTCCCAAAACAAAAAAAAACTTTTCACAGAGAAACAGATAATCAACTATCTATATTTGTCACAAAGGTTAATGAAACTAAATTCACCTTTTATTGTCTTCATTGGAGTGCATTTAATGCCTCCTTCCTCCACCAAAAGGCATTAAAGAACCCAAACTAGAAAAACTCCAAACTTTTACCCGTCGAAAAAGTGGGTAGATGAGTATTAAATGTACTAGTAACACCAATTTTTCATTCACAAAACTGGTGTTGCGTTTTGCAATGCCAAGCCTACAACAGGTCATATAGTGATAGCAGCGGAAGTTATCACAAATTACAAGAAATGGGTGCTAACACTACCATCGAAAATCAGTATTGGTAAAAAAATTGATGCTACATAGAAACCAATAAAGTGTTTCATGCCTTATCATCAAAATTAATAAGCGGTTCCATTTTACTATTGAAAAGGAGTCTGCCTCTTGCAAGACCGTTTCAGGATAAGACCAAGGGTAAAATAAAAATAAAAGAAACATAAAATAAAACTTCTAAAATTTGTGAGTAGGAATATAATTAATATATTTTAGGAGTAAATTTCAAATTAAGTACAAAAATATAGGGACTAAAATTGCAAACAAACAAAACAACGATCGACCGTCCCTAACCTATCATTGCTCCCCCATGGTCCGCCGCCGTCATGTTTTGGTTGTCAGTTACTTTCTTATAACTACGACTTAGAATTGTGTCATCAGCATCGTCCCTAACCTCCAGATCGTCGTGCCCCACCGTAGTTCGCTGATGCACTGCTACTGTGCACTAGTTATATGGTTTCTCTAGTTTTGAATCGCGTCGAGACTTCTAATCATTGTTTCTCCGACTCTGAATTGCGACTAAACTCAGAATATCCAATCAAAAAATTTCTCCAATCCCAATTTGTGTGGTTGTAGTACGGAAGCATCGGTTCAGCGTCGGGTTGGGGAAGGGTCTGGTCGAGCAGTGAAGGGTATGGGTTGAATCATTTTTTGTTCCAAATCCATTTTCGGAAATGTTTTTCATTTTCGATATTGGAGAACGTGGCATTTCTTCCGTTTGTCAATTTTCATATCCATCACAGAAAAATGTCACGTTCGTCGGACGGATGTGCCTTTTGATAGCCGCCTGTGACCTTTTCCCATTTTTCGATGAGATTCTGCTGTGTTTTTGCACATTCATTTTCTGGCGAGTTTTTCAGTGGGTCACATACCAGGTCTGAAATTGAATCTAACAATAGCTTGTCATTTGGGTCTCTTAAATTATTTAGCCCAAATCAAATGGGTTTTTTGTCACTTAATGTTACTAAAATATTGAATTTAAATACGAACACATCAGTCAAATTGTTAAAAATCAAATAAAATTAGTTAAAATATTAAATTAAAATAATAAAAATTAAACTATATTTAAAATTTAAATAGTTAATATCAAATAAAAATAATATATATATAGTGACATCAAATAAAATTTTGCATGTTATAAGGTTTTTCGTAGATTGCTTTGAGTACGTGTGAAAACACCATGATTGTGTGTTTTTCCCCGATCTTCTTTACCCACTAGATCAAACGAGTTCAACGAACGACATCACCATGGGTAGGTCTAGTGAAAAGAAATTGGCAAAAAAAATAACTTGCTCGGTTGTGAGCTTGGAAGAGGAAGCAAAAACTAGGGAAATCAATACAGTAGATGGAGGAAAGAGAAGTGAAGGTCTGAAAGGCATCCTTAGTAGCGGGGAAAATGACGTCACATCAAAATTTGTGTAAAAAGAAGAGGGGTTAGCAATAAGAGTAGTAGATGATGTTGAATTGTTGGGTTTATTGCCTCCAACTAATAATGCATTCAAACAGGAAGTAGGGGACTGTAAAGCAAGTATGGGGAGGGGGGTAAAAAACTGATAATCTCTATGACTTAGCCAAAATGCCGAAGGCTTTAGAAAAACCTCTTGCAAGGTTTAATAGGAGATAATTTGGAGCAATTGGAGAAAAGGTGGAGTTAAGTATCAATGAATGGAGGAAAGCACGGGAAAAATTAAATGAGGATCCTTTGTCTATAAGGAAATAGGAAGTGGAGTATGAGATCAGGAAAAATGTTGAGAAGTTACATAAAGCTGAAAGAAGGTTTCTTCATTAAAAATAAAATAAAAGAAGGGGACAGGCCCACTAAGCTGTTTTATGAAGGTAGTGATAACTTATTACTAGCACAATAGTTAATGCTCAGATACAAAAATGAGACTTTGAAGCCGAATTGTGTGTTGCAATTATAATTAGTAAAGCATTTGATAATATTAGTTGGAACTTTCTGCTAGACTGGCTAAGAGAGTTGAAATTTCCTTAACTAATGGTGGGGTGGATTGAGAAATTATAAAGAGTGCTTCCTTTTGCTTGACTTAGGCATTCAGAAACATTTCAGGCAGGAAAAAGTGTGAAGCAAGGAGATCCTATGTCTCCATTGTTGTTTGTAATCTGCATGAAGTATTTGTCTAGGTTGTTAAACAGGGCCTATAAACAGAAATGGATTGATTATTTGCAAAGGAATGGAAAAATTGGTGTTCATTCTCTTTTATTTGCTAATGATTCGCTATTAGTTGTGAGGGTAAATAAAAAGTCTATTAAAAGGGTAAAACAATGCCTGAAAGAATACCATGAGACAGTTGGGTTGGGGGTGAATGTGAACATATCAAAATTTGTATTTTCAAGGATGGATGAAGCCGAAAAAACAATCAAAGCATCAGCATTGAAGGTATTAAAAAGTGACTTTCCAATGAAGTTCTTAGGATTGCCTTTATCAACGGTGAAATGTGATAGGCTGATTACGAGAATTTGTTGGAAAAAGTAAGAGGGGTAGTTAAAAGTCAGGGATCAAGGCTTTTGTCATCAAGGCTCTTGTCACTTGCTGGTAAACTACAACCGATCAACTAAATTCTACTTAGCATTACTGGTTATTGGGAGGGGGGGTATAAGGTAGATACAAGAGAATTTAATAAGTAGAATTGTAGAGATTTGTAGTTTCTATTTATGAGGTAGAGAAGAAAATGAAAGAGGTTTTACTGCAGTTTCATGAAATGCTCTCAGTCTGGGGAAGAAAATGGGAGGCATAGGAGTAAGGGATCCTGCCATCTGGAACTTAGCAGCATTGTGTAAATGTGTGGGATATTGACATGAGAGAGGATGTATTTTGGATGGTTGAAAGCTTACTACATTAAAGGGGAAAAATCATTGAATGTTAGATATCAGATGATATAAATCTCTTTGCAAAAACTTTGGATTCAAGAATTTTGAGAAGGACTCTTAATGAAGGTTAGTCGAAACAACCTCTTGAAATCAAGAAGACACAGACAAAGTCTAGTCAGGACACGGACAAAGGCTAATATGTTTTTTATCTCTTAAATTTTTGGTTTGTAACTAAAATAGCTGGCCTAGAAAGAGAAAAGTAAAGAAAAATTCACGTGTGGTTCAAGAAGCTGCTGGACAAACATAATGTCAACAAGTCCTCTTTTAACTTGTTATTTTGTTATTAATAAGGTGAACCAAAAAAACAAAGACTAAATCAAGGAGACACGGACAAAGTTTAGGAACTTTGTGAATTGTTCGAGGGATCTTCAATTGGTGAAAATCTCTGAGAAAAAAACCCATTCCTTAACTGGAAGGAAAGTAGGAAACCCCCAGAGGGAAATCTCTATCAAACAAATACAAAATCATATCGGTATCCTAGAATCATAGATCAACAATATCGTGGTATAGAGGCATAAAAAACACTAAGGCGGGAGAAAAGAAAAGGACACGGGCGCTCTGAAGGAAGGAAATCGGAATTCTCAACCGTTGAGGAGTAGAGGGTAATTATGAGACTCGGGTAATTGCGATTGGTTATTCATTTTTCCCAGTCAAATTGGGAGCGGGTACTGTAATAATTAGAGCAAGGCATTTAAGTTTATTGGGCGCATAGGGTGGCAACATGATGAAGGTCTCTTGCAATTCTGAGAGAATCTGGGAACTCTCAAATTGTGACAAACCTTTAAGCAAAACGTCGGCTCGAGATAATCATTCTGCACATTTTTTGCGACAAGCTTTCGATAAGTGTGACCAGGAACATTTGGTCTTTCACTCAAAGCGGGTATTAATGGCTGACTCTCGGGAGAACAGAAATACATATGCAACCTTGGTGAGTGAGTTTCAAAAAACAGTGATCTGGTCTAACAGTTCGTCTGGGCTAACAACATCCCAAGAAGGGGAAACAAACATGTTTAATGGGTTTGTTTTAGATGATGATTCTACTACTGTATATATAGCTCAAGGCTCTACTTCTCTGAGGAGGTAGGAGAGCCGGGGCAGCATCGATCCTTCTCCAAGATGTTTACAGACATCAAAGAATTGGGGGAGAGGTTCACATTCTCCAGGAGGAAATCCCGGAGTCTCTACAACAAGAGGAGAACTGTGTTCTAGGTTACTGGTTGGCTGACAGACTTTATGGTACTTGGAGGATTGATCAGTACCTCCATGATCACTGGGGTTTCCAGGCATCTGTGTATCACCAGTTTCAGAACTTTTTTGTGAAACACTACTACGAGGATGACGACCCTCCATAATACTCCACATGCAATTGCGAGTGTTTTTTTGTTGTTCGTCGGTGGGGTCTCATAGTTCCACTGAATAGGGAAATTGTGCAGTGGATTATGCTCATAGTAAAAATGCATGGAATAGCATCAGTGTGTTTCACACCAGAGATAGCTAATCGCCTAGCAAACCACGTCGGTGAAGTAGTAAACTTTGACGCAATGCAGTTTCCTGCACAAAATCTTCGCCACATGAGGGCTAGAGTTTTGGTGAACTTGGAATCTCCCCTCATCCCCAGTTTTTACATAAATATGCTAGATGGGCATCGTTATTGGGTGGAATGCAGATACGAGAGGGTGCATGAATTCTATCAAAAATGTGCCCCATACAAGGGAGTATAGCTCTTATGCAATTTCTAGAAACCAAGATTCGTCAGCACAATGAAGAACATGGAACCAACATCATTATTGACTTTACGGAGGAGCTATACCTAGCTACGATATGAGCGCATGGTCACAAACCTTATAAGAGTTGTACAACTTTTCAGGCTGACTTCATGGATTGGCAGGCACAGTTCTATAGCACAGTCAATGAGACTACAATACCAGATGGATTTTTCTATTCAGTTCCAAATGAGGATGAGCTGGTTCTTACGGCTCAGGGGTCTCAAGGTATGGAGGAGGATGCAATTTCAAAACATAGTGCACGAGGTGCGGTGCCAGATCATATAAACATTCCTGAACAGGCTCCACAAGGCAATGGAGAAATGCAGCCCCAGGACCAGCAGGGGAACAATACAAAAAACCTCCCAAATGGATACTTAAATGTGGAAGTAGGAAAGCCCAGTCAACTCAATTGCAAAAATTGCCAGTCATCAGCGTCAGAAATGGAGTGGGAAGGGTGGATCCATACACAGTGGGAGTGGTCACAAATAGTGTCAGCACGAAAGATGGAAGAACAAATAATGGATGACTCAGATGCAAGCAAGGGTCAGGTCGAAAGCAAGGCCAACAACACAATTCACCAATGGAGGTGCTGAAAGAAGCTAAGGCAATTAGGGATCCTATACTATCTGCCTTTTATGCTAGTGAGACAAATATGGACGTGTTAGTTAATGTGATTGACATAGTAGAGCCCAGTGTATGGGAAAATGACTGGGATAGCAAGTTAGTAAATGTGGGAGTAGTTAAGGGAAAGGTAGAGTCAGGACCTCATGAATAGAGAGAGTGTGAGGGCATTACCATAGCCAAACCTCTACACAGTCAAGGTCTCTGTAACTGCATAGATCCCCCACTCACTGTGAGAGTTAAACCGCCAGAACAGGACTCGGTTAATGACAAGGATAGGGAGCTCATAACTGTCTCAGATTCAACATTAGAAGAGGAACATAAGCGTGTGAAGCAACAAAAGCATAAAAGGGAAGTTAAGAGATTCAGGCAAACTAAGTAACATCAGATATATTAGCACAATTGCTAGAAAAACATAGTTTAAGGGGGCTTAGAAACAAGGGGGTTTGGTTCACTTGGACTAATAATAGAAAAGGACAGAATCAAGTCCTACAAAGGCTGAACAGAGCATTTGTGAATGATGCATAGAAAAGACTGTTTACACAGGCCATCATTTGGAACTTACCTATAGTACATTCAGACAATGCTCCAGGTATAGTTCAAACTCATAAGCACAAGGAGCGAAACCCAAACCGCATCCTAAGTTTGAGGCCTTTTGGCTAAACAGTAAGGATGCTGAACAAATTATCAGGAAAATCTGGGAAGGTATGGACATGAAGAATTGGCACATTCTGAACAACAGGATCACATCTCACACAAATTACAATGCACGCTTCGACATTTAAAGAACTGGAGTAATCCGATTTTTGGCAGGTTGGATAAGACAATTGAACAAAAAACCAAAGTACCGTTACAAGTGCAACAAAAGCTGCATAGGAAAAAGGCTATAGGTAGCACACACAGGATATATCGAAAGAACAATCCCTTAGGCAAACGATTGAAGGATTGATACAACTTCAATTAGACTACTGGCAAAAAAGGGCACAAATACAGTGGGGCCAGTCTGGTGATCAAACCACAAATTTTTTCATCAATGGGCGATAAAAAGACAGGTAATTAATCAGATAAATCAGTTAAGACAAACATATGGTAGTTGGACCCAGGATAGTCACCAAATTCAGAACATACTGACATATCCTATAGCAGATATATACATTGCTGCACAGTGATATCCACAGTTAGTAGGACATGAAAAGACTCTTCAACAAGTTTTGGACACAAACACATGCAAGCTCAGGCATGAACAGATCCAGGGACTACTCAAACTGTTCACTAAAGAGGAAATTTGAAATGTACTTCAAACAATGAAACCTTGGAAAGCACCTGGGTTGGACGGAATCTGGGCCGGGTTCTACAAGAGGTACTGGAATCATATGGTAAACCAAGTTACACAAGAAATCCTCACAATTCTAAAAAAAAGCAAGTATGCCAGTAGACTGGAACCAAACGCAGTTAGTGCTCATTCCAAAGAAAAGGAATCCAAAATGGCCAGAACACTTCAGACCAATATCGCTATGCTGGGTTCGTCAAGGATCAACACATAGCTGAGAATGTACTCATTGCCTCTGAGAGGTTAGAGACTATGAAGAGGAAACAAGGAAAAATAGGATTAGCTGCTATAAAGCTAGACATGAGCAAAGCATATAATAGGGTATCTTGGGACTTCCTCACCAGCATTTTACACTATATTGGAATGCCTATGCAATGGGTTCAACTGGTGAAGATGTGTGTGACCACAGTCACATATTCGATCAAAGTGAACCAATGGCAATCAGAGTGGGTAAAACCAGTGAGAGAGTTAAGGCAAGGATGCCCTCTCTCACTGTACCTGTTCATCATATGCCAAAAATATTTGTCCAGTTTGCTACAAAACTCTATGGAAAACGTACCCCAGGTAGGTTTTAGGCCAGGAAGAGGACCTCTTAAAATTTCACATCTCATGTATGCGGATGATAGCCTCTAATTTATACAGTGCACTCACGAAGCAGTACGATAGTTGGCAAGAAATCTAGATGATTTTGCTAGGTATTCAGGACAACGTATCAGTGTGGAGAAATCATCCATACATGTGAGTAAAAACACATACAGAACCATGGAAAAATACCTTAGTGATTCACTCAACATCAATAAGTCAGGATTAGAGGGAAAATATTTGGGAATGGATCTTCAGGTACTACAGTCCGTTGTACTACATACAAAGCTCTGATCAACAAGATCAGGGCAAAATTTGACAATTGGAAAACATAATCACTAAGTTTAGAAGGAAAGGTGACCTTGGCAAAGCATGTAATCTCGACCATGCCTATTTACCCCTTAGGAATATTCGGAATACCAAAAACGGTGGCACAAAAGATAGACGCCATCATAGTAGCATTCATCTAGAGAGGAGAACCCAAGAACAAAGGCATACAGTGAGTGTTTGGCCCAACTATGCGAAGGTCGACTAAACATGGAGGCTTAGGTCTAAGGTCAACAGAACAAATGAATAAGGCACTTTTTGCGAAACATGCCTAGTCAACTTTACAGGATAAAAAATCCTTGTTTGTCAATGTGTTCAAAGGCAAATATTGTAGGAGGCATCAGTTCATGGAATGTACCCCAAAGGCAACACATAATTGGGCTTGGAAATCAATTTTATGGGCAATGAACTAATACAGAAGCATGCACAGTGGGAAATCAGAACAGGACAACATATAAGGCTTACAAACAACTAGATTCTGGGTTATCCTAACATAGCAATTACACAACAGTTAGCTACGATACAATAGGGTACAAACCTCAGGGTAGCTGATTAACTCACACAACAAAGAGAATGGAGAAAGCCTCTAGTAAGAGCAATTTTCCCACCACACATTGCACATAGGATCTAAGCTGTAAACATTGATTATCAATATCACAATCAGGACAAGTTGATATGGCCTCAAACAGGGAATGAGATATGTACAATAAAGACAGGTTACCGAGCACAAGATACAACAACAGCTGTGATTCAGGCAGCACAAAATGTGAATTGGCAGAAGTTATGGAAATTACTAGTCTCAAGGAAAGTTCTTCTATTCATATGGAGAGCCTTGCATTATTGCATCAAATTTGGTAAGCAGGGGTGTCATAGATGATCCATTCTGTCAGCTCTGATGTAAGAAAGCGAGGGAAGATTTACACCACCTATTTTTATGTCCGATGGTACAAAGAATCCGGCGATGCTCACAACTAGGTTTTCATTTCAGCCAAGGGACACTACAACCATTCCACACATGGTTCTGGAATTGGTCCAACTTAGCTCCGGATGTGGAGTTGCTCAGCCTGTCTTTCCATATACTGTGGCAAATATGGTTAAAGAGAAATGCAAAGGTGTTCAAAAATCAGCAGCAGCCACAGCTCTCATGGGTAAACCTTGCGCATAACAATTTTAACATGGATATGAGCATGAAAAATTGATGGATATTGAAGCTGCAGATCTGGAAACGGAAAAACAGGAAGCCCAGGATACAAAGTGGGATGAACCGAAAATATTACCTATGCTAAAGATGGATGGGGCTTTTTAGAAAAATTAATGGCATGTCTCGGCAGCCTGCAAACTCAAGGGACACGTAACGTAAATATTTCCCCTACGCATCCGCACTAGCAGCAGAAGCTCACGCGCGCCTGGCTAGACTGAATCAAGCTCTACAGCAAGGATATTCTTACTTGCAGGTCTGGACAGACTTTTGGACACTGGTGGAACTTATTCAAGACGAGAATTGAACCCCTCCGGTGGATGTTAGCGCCATTATCAGAGAAACGAGCCCAACAACTTCAAAATTTCAGTAAATTGGGTTTCTTAAGGTCCCGCGCTCAGTTTTACATAATGAACATGTTTTAGCAAATTCATTAAGTTGTAATGTTCTCAAATGCCAATAAATGAAATATTTATCTTCTCAAAAAAAAACTTCACTGACACAAGGGTCGAATTCCACATAACCCAAGCACTGGTTGCACCAAAATTAACACAAAGAGTTCTAGCGGTTCTAAGCACTAATCTTAAATGGAAAAACCTAACATTTTAAGCAAAGAGTATAAACTCAAAATTTGAATATATGATGTATAAAATGGTGAATAAATTCGTCCATCACCTCCCCTATTTATAGATAGGAGTTCGGCCAGTACAAATAAAAAAGAAGACGAGATTTGGTAATTCCTGTTAGAAACTAGAAAGACTTATGGCACCTTTAAGAAGTTAAAACCACATCTAACTAAAATGCCTAAGTTAAATCTAAATGATAACCATATTCATCCAAGTATATCAATCCAAATATTGGTTGAATTCTTGAATGAATCTTCCATATCTAAACTTACCATATCTAATTCTAATCAAATCAAAACTGAATATTTTAAGCCCTAAAATAAAGACATGACTGAAACTAGCTCTTCGCCAACATGACCGAGTTAATGGGCATTACTCCAAAATGAAATATGTTACAATGATCACACTACCTCACTAAAAAAATCCAATGGGAAAAAGAGTATAGCGTTATCCACCTAAAACCCCGATCTAATAATAAATTGAGAAATCCTAATTCATGTCAATAGACTCTCATATTTGGCCATGGAAGACTCTATTAAGACTTGGGATCAAAGTGCATTCAAAGCTGGGAAAATTTTGTTATATAGAAGGAATACTAGAATTGTAGAAGTATGCTGAAAGGTGGAAATGAAGTTTAATCCAAATCTGTGATCATCTAGCACAAACTGATTCATCCTAAACATGGATATTTTCTATGGATGCTATTGAATGAAAAACTTGCAACAACTGATAGGTTTCAATAGTTTGGCATCCTTGGTTCACAATCAACGTGTTGCTTTTGTGATCTAAAACAGGATTCAGCACATCATCTATTTATAGAGTGTGAATTTATGGTGGAAATACTCAACAAGCTACAACTGAGGATATGCTATGCAACAATCAGAGAGAGCTAAAAAGATTGATGTATCAACAAGTAAGGAGGAAACAAGGGAAGAAGCTTGTGCTAATAGTTACAACACTCTACTAGGAGAATCTTCAAGCAACAAAAAACTAAGGCTTTAACTATAGCCACTCAAATAGTTTCAAAATGTAGCTGGAGAGATCAGAGAAGTTATAAATTGAAATTGAACAAAGAAATTAAGTGGCTACCGGAAGAGGAAAGCACATGAAGCATGGAATAGGGCTGGGAGTCATTAAGTCGATGGTATAAGGGTTCTGGGCTATTAAATGGCCTTTGTATGGGGCTGTGAGTGATGGTCCTCATTTGTACATTTGAAGTCCGTTTTGAAATTTAAAAATACCAAGTTTTCATCAAAAACAAAAAAGAAACATCAAATAAAATAATATACATATCAAACAAAATACTTTAACATCATTAAAAATCTTTAAAATACACAAATTATAGTAAAACATCAAATGTATAACTATAAATATCAAATAAAAATATTAAAACATCAAATAAAATGCTATGCATACCAAATATAAATAGTAAAAAAACAAACAAAAGACTACTCCCTCTATTTTCTTATGTTTGACCCATTTTCTATTTTCATATGTATTTCTAAGTTTGTCACATTTCCTTTTATGGCAAAAAATGAATCATTCTCAACCAATTATTAAACTTTTTACTCTTTTCACTTAGTTCTCTTCACACATCTCAACTTTAAAAACAAACATCTAACATTATGAGCCCAAACATAGTGAAATGAAGGGAGTATACATATCAAATCAACATCGTAAAACATCAAATAAAATACTATGCATATCAAGTAATAATAGTTAAACATCAAATAAACTATTAAAATTACACAAATTAAATTAGTAAAATATCAAATAAAATACTAATATATATAATATAAAATAGTTAAGTAAATAAAAATAAAAAATTAAATTAAATCAAAGCATAAAACATATATAAAACAAATCTACAAAAATACACATCAAATTGAAATAATTAAACATCGTATAAAAATCATTGAAACGAATAGTTTAACATCCAATACAATACTAAAATACGGATAAAAATTAGTTAAACACCAAGTAAAACAGTAAAATAAATATTAAGTAAAAATATTGAAAAAACATCAAATAAAAACATATAGGAAATTTAAAACATTAAAGTGCGTAACAAAATTGTGACAATAATATCGGAGAAAAATAAAATATGAGTACTAAAAAATTTAAAAAATCATTTCACGCTATTGAAATATCAAGGACACATTAAACAAAAAATTAATATTCCAAAAAAAACATTTTTATGAATGACATGATGAAAAATTAAAACATCAATCAATATTAAAATATACTCCCTTTGTCCCAACCAAAGGTTCCTCATTTCTATTTTTGTTTGCCCCAATTAAAAGTTCCTCTTTTGATTATTACCTTATCTGGATATAAATTTGTGGATGAAATTTGGCTAGTTGTTTTCAATCTCCCACTTCTCCTGCAATTTCAGCAGGCATATATGTCCGTCTAAAAAAATAATAGGAGCATTTGGGTGGGACCAGGGGAGTAGATTACAAATCAAAATTTTAAAAATAAAATATCACTAACTAGTGTTAAAATACCAAGAGTGCAAAATTTTAACAAGTAAACAGAAGATTCACCTTTAAAGATCAAAATTTAACTTTAATACACATGGTTTTAATTGAAAAAAAAAGAATTATGAAAATACACCACAAGGTCCAGTTGAAACATTAAGTAATGGAAATGAAACATTAAGTACTGGAAATGAAACATCAATATGGTTGTAAAAAGATGTGAATTTCCACAAATGGAGAGAAAAATTTACCCACGAATTTTTTCAATCCGGATTCTTGACTTGTGAGATTCGTATGACCAGGATTCAATAATTTCCCAATTATTTGTGCTCAGCGCCCCCAAAAATGGTATTTGGACCTAGATCCCTCCATTTTCCCTAAACTTTTTATAAAAAAAATTTTGAATCCCATCTCCGGTTAAACTTTACTATACTATATTTTAATCCTTGTTCTCGCTATAAGATGGTCTCATACAAGATTTTGTCATTGAAAAAGTTGATGCTTGTTTTTCCAATATGTTACCAAAAACATATGTTTGCAACGGTTTTGTCGTGGAATCTAGTAGCGATTTTCCATAGCTGGTGTTAAAGAATCGGTGCCTACGAGGGGTATTCTCAATAGTTAACCTTTTTTGTTTTGTTTAGTGCACTTTTGACACATGTTAAACGTTGGAATGGCCCTTGGAACCCCATTAAAATAGTAGCTTTTAAGGAGGTTGTTGTGAACCGCCATCGTACAACACTTTAGACGGCTGTTCAACCATTTTCTTTTACTTTAGTACACTTCCGACACTTATTCCGATGGCAAAATTTCCCTAGAAATTTACTTTAAATAGTAGCTTTAAATGTGGTTGTTGTGCACAATAGTCGTACGAAAATTTCAATGATCGTCCAAGCCCAATCTCTGTTAACGATACTACCTTAGACGATGGTATGTGAATAACTGCCGTCTACTAGATTTTCAGAGCCACCTAATGTCAATTCGACTACTAAAATACATAACCTGAGTTTGGAACTTAAAAAAGACTTAAAAAAAATTCATAATTGCTGTACGAAGGAGCTATTATGGCGTATGCCTAATTAATACCTAGTCTGACAGCATCCCCGGCAGCGGCACCAAAATTCTGACTTGCCTCCCCCCGGGGTCGTTAGTCATATATAATAATACTAGGCAGAGGCTGAGAGGTCAGAAGGTAAGAGATTTGTATTTTGTGCCCTGTTCTCACTGCTACACTACCTATAGGGTAGTTAGTGGTAAGCCCTGGGTTTGTCCACAGATATGCTAAGTCTAAATAACAACCAAAACACAACCTCGTACGGGTCAAAAATCTGTACGGGTGAAAGGAATATCTATTAAAGCGAACATGCATAGGGGGGTTTGGTTTTTCAATCTAGCAACTACTAAGCATAAAAGAAAAAAAGAAAAGTACACTATTTAACTAAACACTTGGGGAATCATTGAGCAACATGGTCAATCTAATGCTTCTATCCTCGATTCATTCACATAGATATTTAAGCAAACCTAATAGAGTGTTCATAATACGTGGTGCGGCCGATAGCATACACTTCCCCGTCTCTATCACCGCGGGTTCTCTCGCGAACCCCCATCAACATTTCCATCATAATTAGGGGAGTACAACAAGGTCCAACCATTGTTGTAGGTTTGTTTCTCCCCCATCCGATTACGTCCCAAGCTTCCACAAAAAATGCACTACTTCCCCCGGGTCCGATCAACTAGGCCCAAGGGTCGTTGGCACCTTATCAATGATCTAAGGCATCTTAAAACCCTAGTTTGCTACTATTTGCTCTCTACCCAAAACCTCTCGGATAACTTTACAAAGTCAGCTAAGACTAGTGCAATGGAAAATAAGTCAGAGCATTCTCAAATCCCCCATGCCCACACCCACGTAGACGCATTCTCCCTTACCCATTCCAATATCCAGGTTTCTTATCCCAAGGGGGTATCGATATTTTCACCATGCATGAATATAGCCCAAAGTGTGTGCTTATATGTGGTGTACTATTCATGTATTTCAAATAATCAAGCACAATCATAATAATATCATGAACACAAATTAGGAAGAACTAGAGAATCTCAAAAGGCAAATAGATTAGACCATTCTCTTACAATCCATCCCCAAGCTTTAGAAACTACTCCCTAAACATGGAATTCAAATAAAGATTTGAATTCCATCTTAGGATCAAAGCAAAAGAAAGAAAAGAAAGCGAGAGAGTTCAATCCTAACTACAAAGATGAACTACTAATAATAAGGTAAGGTATGATATGTCTTGGTATGAAACCCTAGTAGACTAAGGATATATTTATAGTAGTAGGAGATTGGGCCAAAAAAAGACACAGAATAGGCCAAATTAGGGTAAACCCTAGCTCAGCCGCTGACCGGTGTGGACCGTTACAAATGGTGTGGCTCGTGGCGTGTCCTTAGCGTGAGGTGCAAGATCTGGTGTGGATCGTGCCTCTTTAAAGGGCACGGGGCATAGAGATTAGTACGAGTCTTGATAATTCTCTGGCGCAGGTCACGTGGTCTGGTGTGAGGCGCCATCAGAGTGCTGAAATTGGTGCTTCTGATCCGCACCCATAGCGCGGGCCTTTTTCTGGAAGGTTGCTCCGCTCAAAAATCTTAGCATGGGCCATGTGATTTCCCACACCCCGCCTGCTGGTCTCGATATCTTGGGCATGGAACGACGTGGGATGGCAAAAATGGGACGTCTCATGCCCCTACTTAGCCGTGTGGCATGGGACTTAGCTTCATGCTTGCGGCCCAAGGTGTCTTGCATGGGTCACACCACAGCCTTGTTCTGGTCTTGTTGGCATGGGGAACTCTTTTGGCATGGGCCATTGGTGCCAACTATGAATGGCCCGCTCTTACCCGTTTGTGCCTCGGCCGACTGAACTAGTTTTTATCACTCGGGTAAATCGTTAGTCCAACTTGAGACTTATAGTATTCTATTTTGTAGTGGTTTAGAAGACAAATCCAATGGAAACAGCCTTTAAGGCCAATTCTTCTCGGATTATTGGACTTAAGCACAACTCATTGGACCACGATTCCCCATTTCTTCGTTGGCTGCTTTGAACACCGTTGCCACCTATCTTTGGCTTCAATATCCTTCTACCATGCATTGATGCTTGTGACCTTCGTCTACAACCATTCTAGTGTGAATGACCTTCGTCTCTTCTACCATCCTTGCAAGTGGCCTTCAATATCTTCTACCGCCCTTACGAACGGCCTTCACATAGAATGTAAACAAAATGTAACCACAGGTGACCTACTAAAGATGATCACAAGGAATATCAAGGAGCCCGTGGATACAAGATGTCCATTAGTACCAATTAAGTCTAAAAATGCGGGATTTAGACAAGAAAACTAAACGTGGCTAAAACTAGCAATCCGCCAAATAAATCTAGCTAAAAATTATGCCAAATGCAACAGTTAATGCTCGCATAAGGAAATATATCAGGTGTGTTGAAGCGGAAGCGATAGATAGTAATTTCCTAGTTGTTGGTATTTATATCAATATTTTGTGTAATGCCCATCCCTTTATTATGTGAATTAGCATGAAATGTATGTGGAATGCTCTTTATTTTAGTATTGCTTGGTATGATCCATTATTTCATTGGACATTATTTGAATGGCATGGAAATCGAATAATTAGTGTAATATACTATTAATTTTTTTGTTAATCGGTACATATACACCGGTATATTAGTAAAATATCGGTGTAAGAAAATAGAGGAGATGTGCTATTTTTTACATACGCACCGGTATCTTGATCTAACGCACTGGTATATATACCGGTGCTGGATACTTAGAAAAATTTTCAACTTATTACTCTCGGGTCAAAAATGCAATTTTTCCCCTTTAATGAAGTCTAAAGCAGCTGCGTTAGGCCATTATTCGCACAGGTAGTCTATTTTTGCACCGGTACGAATACCGGTGCTGGATACTTAGAAAATATGAGGAGATATTTCTCTTGGGTCATAACATGAATTTTTTTACCTTTTAAAGTAGCCTAAAGCAACTGTATTAGGTCATTTTTTGCACCGGTACCTTCACATACACACCGGTAATTGTACCGGTGGTAGATACTTAGAAAATATGTTTCCTCGTTACTCTTAGGTCATAACATGATATGTTTTTTCTCCTTTTAAAGCAGCATAAAACAGCTATATTAGGTTGTCTGTTACACATGTATGACACAATTACCAGTGTAAAAAATGGGATTCCCTTAAATTCTTCACAGAACACCATTTCCACAAAACAAATGCAACATCTCTCACCATATACCATTTCCTTCAAAGGCATATCACTTGAAATCCGACAACGGTAACGATATAATCAGGTAAATCACTTCAATTCCTTTTATATGTGATTAATTAACATTGGGATCTCAACTACAATAATTGAGAATGTGATATCATGAATAACTTGACTTGAATGCAAGGTGTTTGATAAAATACTTCAATGTGTTATTTAGGAAATGACACCTAAATCCAATCCGAAAAGGATACATCATTCATCCTCTCCATCTTTGCCAATAGTATCATCGCACACTTACCCGGATGGCACCTTTGTGTCTGACGAGGCTAGGTTGGTACATGAATCATAAAAGGATACCATCGTCACCCAGAGAGAGAAATTAATGCCTCTCTTCCATTTGAACAAATCATAAGAATGCTTCGGTTGGAAAATTTATGTGAGACTCCACAAACTTCCAACCTAAGTATCATAAGTGAGTTTTATGCAAACATGAGGGGCGGTCTGAACCTCAGTCAGGTGTATTATAGAGGAAACATTGTCCCTATCACACCAGATGCTATAAATGGATTGTTTGGATTACCTGATGTTCCAAAAGATGAGGATGAGTTCCTCGAACTCCATGTTAACGGTGGCGATAGCTATTATCTATCCAATTGGGAAGGAGATCGTTGGGATAGTGATTAAGCAAAGTACGGATATTGATGAGCTGGTCAAACCTGGTTGGAGCAAAATACTGAAGAATACTCTAACTCCATAAATGATTGGTGGTATCACTTTGTGGCATCTAGGATTGACCTGGTATATGTGAACACGGAAGTCAATGAAAGTCAACTTGGATTCTTATACGCAATAAAGAAGGAACTTTGGTAGAATGTTGGTTGTCGAATTTGTATCATGCTAAAGGTGGAACGAGATAAGATAGGGTCATATGTTTTTTGCAGCATCATCTCATCTCTTTGTTCAAGAATGGAAGTTAATGTACGTCCACATGAAGTTTACGGGCAACCAGTGGGTAAGATTTGTGTGGACTCTTTCTACAGACAACCATCTTATATGCCTGTCCCTACTATTGAATCCAGAGTCACTGCCTTGGAGGACGGTGTACACAACTTGCTTGAAGAATCAAAGTATCAGAGATCCTAGTTCGAACGTATAGCAAAGGTTATGACCTATCAATTTTGTAACGTCGTGGAAGCTATTGGAAATTTACCTACCTTTTGTAAATGTGATGTGGAAGACATGGATGTTGGTACAAGTACCCGTGAAAGTGATGCAACAGGAGAATATGATGATGTCAAACCATTTTCTCGTTACTATTTGTAGAAAACTTGTAGTAGTTGCTCAAAATTTTAATTCTGCACCAACCCCGTAGTTTGTTGCACTTAGAATGTCTAACTTTTAGAGTTTTAATTAGAATCTAATTCATTTCAGCTTAAATAACTTGGGCAATGATGGCTCGAGTTAGAGATTTTAAATGTTTGTGCCCTATCATTTTGGTGTAAAATTACACCCGAACACACAAATTATGGGCCAAATGTAGTTGACCGTCATGCTAAAATCAACAACGTGTATGAAAGCTTCATTATATTACATGAATGGTTATAATACCAAAAATTGTACAATTATGAGCTATGGAGGTTCCCCATATAAATTTTGGGGCAATAGTGCAATTTTTGAAAATATATTGCAATTATCCATTATTGGTTTTTACAGGTCCTTCCACCCACCTGTTGCGTGTATGAAACCCATGAACATGATCGTATTGTATTGAATTGCATTTATGTGGTGCCAATTTTAAATTTTGACGCTTCCAAGATTCTTGGAGGGACTAAAGTGCAAAAAGTAAAAAAGTTTACTCGTACATTGAAATCGAAATCCGATTGAACTGGATGGTACTCCAATCATCCATATTGGATTTGCAAGCTACACAAGTGGGGAAATGACCGGGTTCAGACCCTATATTGAGTTCGGGAGATAATTGGATTACACACTGAAACTTTGAAGAAAACCTTTACTGTTTACTTTAGAACACGTACTAGCACTTTTGGTTAATGCACCACCCGGACACAATTATATTGCAATTATGATTTCATCCTAGAATTTGAAATTTGGTAATTCATATAGTTTCCTAACGTGTCGTATACACTTGTCTGATTTTGGGGACCTGATTGCAAGAAACAAATATCAACAATTTTTAGAGTCGTACTAACCTAGGAGGTCCAAAAAATGTCCCCACTTAGTATGGTCCATTATAGAACTGTATTCGGATTCAATTAATAGTGGTCGACGGTGTGAATAAAAAAGTTTGGAGTCAAAGTGGAAATTTTATAAAAATATAACCATTCTTATTATTTTGATCGGACGGGGCCCACGCTTAGTCAAAATAAGGTTGACACGACTTGTAGGATGTCTAATTAAATAAATTAAACTTCAATTTGTACAAATTGATTTGTTAAAAAAATATGGAGGAAAATGAAAGAGTAGAAAAAATTGTAATGTAGTCACTTTGTATGTGCACCGGTAATTTTTTTAAAATATATTGGTGTATGTTTCAATTTGTTTATGGTGCCAATGAAATTTTGTTTGATTTTTTTTTGTTTTTTAAGGCAGGAAATTTTTACACCGGTAGTGGTGCCAATAGCACCGGTACATGTACCGATGTTGATTACTTAGAAAATTTTTGGAGATGGTCATCTCGGGTATAATTATTTTTGGACCTGAAATGATTTAATGTAGTTGTGCGCAGCTGCTTTTCTCCTTTTTTTATACCAGTATAGATGCTATTAGCACCGGTATCTATACCTGTGCAGGATACTTAGAAAAAATTCCATCCTGTTACTCTCGGGACACCAATATATTATTAAAACCAGCAGCGAGCAGCTGCTTTGTACATCCTTTTTACACCGGCACATTACTTTTTGCACCGGTATTTGTACCGATGCAACATACTTAGAAAATTTTAAACCATCAACCTACGACATGATCTATACATATGCACCAGTATTATACATATTACCGGTGTAAATGTGGCACTTATATGAAGAAAAAAAGACCATTCAAATGCCCATAACCGCATCTCCTCATCAAACTCCGTCAATTTCTCTCCAAAACCGCCCTCCACTATTCATCCCTTCAATTTCCACTACAAATAACCACCATAAATCTTCATCAATCATCATAACTCTCCCATAGTATCCCCCTATCTTTGCTATAAAAATTGAACAACACACAACCCTTGCCCAAGTACAAGAGGAAGAAGAACTTTGCTAGCTACACCAATTTCGATTTTTTGAGGCTTCAAGTAGAGGAAGTTTGCCCATTTACGTTGCATTAGTGAAGGTAAGTAATTTTTGATTAGTTATCAATGGGTTTCCATCTAAATTTCATGTGAAAGAATCATTAATACCCATATGCCTAACATATGTTCGATAAATTGCCTCAATGAACAAAAACAATTAATGAAGAAAACTTGAAATGATAGCCTTGAATGGTATGATTATACAAATGTGTGGATCTTGAGATTTATGTTTTTCGTGGATTTATGTTTGGTTATATGACTTTTTTAGTTTGTGATAATGTTGATAGTACATTAGAGGAGATTGTACATCCCGGTTCTATGACATTTTTTCAATCCCATAAGGGTTGCTTGTGTGCCACATATGTTGTTGTTCAAGTTTTATCATTTGTTAACTTGTAGTTGGTATAATTTTTGGGAAGTTCTATGCCATGTTCTATCAAGTTCTATGTCATGTTATATCAAGTTCTATCACCCAAAAAAGTAGAGGAAGCTCTTGAGCCTGGTGCGATACCTGGTGCGATTTAGCCAAAACGCCCATTTTCTCTGTCGTTTTCATCTTCCTCCTCTCTCCTTTCAGACATCTTAACCGATAACGGTCATTTCCTTTCACCTGTTTCTCCTCTCGCCGCCGCCATGGCGGCTCTCCCGCCGGCCGATCGAAGCCAAGGGGGGACCAAATCCTTCCTTCAAGCGCTTGCTAATCGACCTCCGCCTCTACAAGCTTCCCTCCCATCAAACCCGGAAATCATCCCCAAAACTCAGTACAAAGGAGATATCTCATGCCTTGTCAGTCGCAAGGATGCAGACATTCTCTCCTCCCATTATCGGAATGCTCTGATCGGTAAGTTTGCTAGAGGTAAGCCTTTTATGGTCCAACTAAACGAATCTTTTAATTCTGTAGGCTTCAAAGGCAAATTTCAAATAGGATCTATCGATTACCGGCACGTCCTAGTTCGCTTCCAGGAGAAAGAAGACTACCAGAGATTCTGGCTCAAGGGTCACTGGAGCTTCAACAACGCCCAAATGAAGGTACTGAAATGGACTTCTGATTTCTCTCCGGAGGCAGAATCATCCATAGTCCCGGTATGGGTAACAATTCCTCATGTCCCAATCTATTTTTATAACTCTGCTATGCTTGAAATCATGGGTAACCAAATAGGAAACTTTATTAAAGTTGATGCTGCTACTGAGGCTCTGTCTAGGCCGTCTTGTGTGAAAATGTGTGTTGAAATTGATTTAAAAAAGAAATTACCATCCTGCATTAGAGTGGGAATCGAAAAGGATGGAAATGAATTCAATGTTGTAAAGCTCCCCCTAGAATTTGAGGATATTCCCCCCTATTGTTTACATTGCAAATGTATAGGGCATGAAGACAGTTATTGCATTTATCTGCATCCGGAGCTTAAGAGATCCTCGGCTAGGAAAATTGATACTCTAATTAATCTAACTGACTCCCATTTGAAGGGCTCGGTGGGACAGGTAAAAGGGAACTCAAACATTAATCAGACTGAGAATTTAGGAGCAGAGAGTTCAGGGATATCAGTTACAGAAAAACAAAAGAGTTATCAGGCTCAGAAATTTATCTATGTTCCTAAGAAACAGCAGAGTCAAGCTTCTGTGCATGAACCAAATGAGTCTATCCTAATTAACACTGATCCCCTGGTAGCTGATCCTAGGACTTCTGGTGAGCCTCCTCAACAATTGACCTCCAACAATGTAGATAAGCCCACCATTGAAATCAGCAGCATAGATGATGTTGTGACAGAGAAGGAAGATATTTCTCTGTCACCTCAACCTGAAAAATTAAATCCTACCCCCTCCCCTCGATCTTTTCCCATTGAACCAAGATCATTTGGGACACAAAATAGGCATCCTCAATCTGCCCCACCTACTTTTAGGTCAGTCTTTTCCAAAGATGATCTACCAAGTAAACGAGGAAAATCCTTTTCCCCTTTTAGCTCCATCATTGCAGCAAAAAATTTTATCTTTTCTCAGCAGAAAAACAGGTCCAACAGATTTTTACCCTTAGCTGGTGATGAATCATCTGGAGAAGAGGGCACTCGTATAGAACTTTCTGCCACTGAAGAAGAAGCCACCCTATTAGATACTGCTACTGAAGCTGGAACTGATCAATCACAGGGAGACAGTGTCCCATCTTCTGATCGAAGTAAGTTGAAGAAAGGTAAGTCTGTTATGAAAAATAGCAAACCATCTAATGACACTTTTTTCTCTCAGAAGAACACCATTATGACTAGATCAAAAAGCTCCTCTAATGTTTCATTATGAATAGTTCAACTGTTAGAATTAAAATGTTGGTTTGGAATATTAGAGGAATGGATACATCTATGCTTAGACTCTCTAATCTCATCAACAGGCATAGATTTGAACTCATTTGTTTAATTGAGCCTAAACATGACAATTCACAGTGTGATCTATATAGACAAATGTTGAGGTTTGATAATTGTTTCTCTGCAACTAATGGTCAGATCTGGATTTTTTGGTCTTCAAACATAACTCTGACAGTTAGAAATGATAATCTTCAGTTTCTTGGAGTTCACCTAACTAGTTCTACTCTCATTAAGCCAATGGATGCCTTTTTTATCTATGGTCTGAGAACCAGATTAGGAAGGAAGGATCTCTGGTCTGATCTTAGCTCATACAATCATTCTGAATCTTTGTTTATTGGAGATTTCAACTCCATTTCATCAATAACTGAATACAGAGGTCCATCTACTCCAAAATTTGGAAGTATGAGAGATTTTAATGATTTTATTAATGGAATGGGTTTGGAAGAAATCAACACTGTTGGGAACCTGTTTACTTGGACTAATAATCGTTTAAGATCTCCTACAGTTAAAAGACTTGATAGAGGTCTGTGTACTGCATCATGGTCTCTTTCTTTTCCTTCCTCTACAATTCAGATTCTGAATAGAGTTAGCTCAGATCACAACCCCTTGCTGCTGACTGTAGGTAGTGATATACCATCCAATCCGAGACCCTTTAGGTTCCTCAATACATGGTACAAGAGGAAAGATTTCAACGAAGTAATTAAGAAGGATTGGGATATTCCTATGCATAACTCTGGAATGCTAGCTTTTTACTTAAAATTAGTTAGACTTAAGAAAGCCTTAAAAATCTGGAACAAAGAGCATTTTGGTAACATTCATGATAATGTTCTACAGGCAGAATTAGCCTTGCAGGCTCAGGAAGCCTTAACTGATAATGATGATTCTGTAAATAATTTGGTTAATCATAGGGAGGCTAGGGCCAGATTAGTCAAGGCCATGTCTGAACAAAAGAATTTCTGGAAACACAAGGCTAAGATAAAATGGCTCCAAGATGGGGACAATAATACATCATTCTTTCATAAATCAGTACAAGATAAGAACAATAGACTGAGGATCACAAAAATTAAGGGTAGAAATGGTCAATGGTTGGAAAATACTCAGGATGTGGAGATGGAGGCTATATGTTATTATCAGGATCTTCTCAGTGAAGACAGCCCCACTGATAGCTCTCCATTCATATCTCATTTTCTCAATCATATCCCCAAGCTGGTTACTCAGGAAGATAATGAGAACCTATTAAAACCAGTCACAATTGAGGAGCTTAAGAGGATAGTTTCTAGCCTTAATAAATCAAGCTCTCCAGGTCCGGATGGTTTTACGGCCAAATTCTACATAAAATCTTGGGACATAATAGCACATGATCTTCTTCTAGCTGTTCAGGATTTTCAATCTTCATCTAACCTGCCTAGGGGTATAAGTAGTACATGGATCACCATAATTCCAAAGAAGAAAACCCCATCCTCATTTGATGACTATAGACCTATAAGTCTCTCCAATGTGATAAATAAGATTTGTTCTAAAGTGCTTATGGAAAGACTTAAATCTATTATGCCTAAGATTATCTCTCCAAACCAAACAGCATTTTTACATGGTAGGGATATTTCAGATAATGTAATTTATCTACAGGAAATGGTCAGATTCATTAACAGAAAGAGAAGAGATCCGAACTGTATAATTAAACTTGATCTCAAAAAGGCCTTTGATAGGGTTAGATGGTCATTTCTATATAAAATTTTGGCAAAATTTGGTTTCCATGCGAAATTTATCTTCTCTGTTATGAAAAACTTGTCACCGGCTTGGTTCTCTATTCTTATTAATGGTAAGCCAGTGGGATTTTTTCAGTCTTCTAGAGGCATTAAACAGGGTGACCCTTTATCTCCATTTTTGTTTAATATCTTTTCTGAGTCTTTTTCAAGGGGTCTGACCTACATTTTTGACAGTGGTAAGCTAGACTACTTTGATCTCCCAGGTAATCCTCCAAGAATCTCTCACTTATCTTATGCTGATGATACTGTTATTTTCTTTAAAGCAACAAACCTAACCTTGGTTAGATTAAAGGCTTTTCTGTCCATTTTTGAGGAAGTCACTGGTCAGTCTATTAATTATAACAAGAGCGACATCTTCATAGGTAAATATGCTACAGATCATAAAGTGAACCACATTAAAAGGATACTTGGAATGAAATTGGGTTCTTTCCCTTTCACCTACTTAGGAGTTCCAATCTTTACTGGTGTGGCTAAAAAGATTTATTTCCAACCACTCTTTGAACTTATTGATAATAAGATTGGTAATTGGAAAAATAGATGGATATCCATGGGTGGGAAAATTACTTTGATTGAGTCATGTATATATGCCATTCCACAACACATTTGGCAAGTTATTAAACCAAAAAAATTGATCATTTCCATCATTGAGAAAAAAATGAGTAAATTTTTCTGGGGGGATGATTTAAAAACAAAAAGATCTTGGAAAAAGTGGTCTGATTTGTGCCTCCCAACTGATCAGAATGGCTTAGGCTTCAGGTCTATATACACAATAATTAAAACATGCTCAGTGAAATTGTGGTGGAAGTATCAAATGGGTGATGCCCTCTGGACTCATTTATTGGCAGCCCTCCCTCAATCTTATAGGACCCCTCCTAATTGGAAGAGAATTTGTTCAGTGAATGTATGGGCCGAGGCTAACTCTAAAGTCATCATAGGGAGGGGTGATTGTAATTTCTGGACTTCAAACTGGCTTGATGTAGGTTCACTGATTGATTTGTGTGATCATAATAGGGTGGATATTGATGTTGAATGTACAGTCTCTGCTTTCATAACTAACAAAGATCTTCTCATCACAAAAATAGAGCCATTTCTGTCATCTCACATTATCACTCTTTTGCAGGAGTCAAAACTTTTCCCCCACAGAGCTGATAGATTAATATGGAAACCAGGTATCTCTAGGAACTTCTCCTTCAAAGATACATATAATTTGCTATGCAACCACACAGGTTCGACATCCTCTTCTAAACACCTTTGGAACCCCAGATTTGAGAAGAAAATCTCTGTATTTATGTGGAAAGTAATAAATTCTCTGTTGCCTTTTGATAACATACTCAGGAAACTGAGGTTTTGCTTGGCTTCTAAATGCTGCATGTGCAATAAGCATGAGGACTCTTTAGAGCATTTTTTTAATACATGTGATTTCTCTCTATCTGTATGGAAAATTATTCATCAGTTCATGGGAATTCGAGATAGAGCCTTCCCATCGGTTTGGGAAAGAATTTCATACTACTTAACTTTGCCTGCTCTAACTTCTTTACATGCTATAATGATCCGTACTGCTGCTATCTTTACTTTTTGGAATATTTGGAAGATGAGAAATAGATACTTATTTGAATCTATCAAGCCTTCCTCCACCCTTGTGCTCCAACTCATTAGAAATCAGATTTTTTTCTCCTTCTGTGCAAATCCGGTTCATATAGCATCTCCTATAGATGTGAGTATTGCAGATCATTCCTTTCTACCACTCCTTAAACTTTCCCCAAGGCCAAAAATCTGGAAAATTGCTTGGACTAGGCCTATATCTGGTCTTAAGCTTAATGTTGATGCTTCTTGGTCATGCAATACTTTTAAGTGCGAGATTGGAGTGATCATTAGAGACAGTAGAGGTGCTTTTAGGGGAGCTTACACTCTATTTACTAATGCTCTATCCCCTTTGGAAGCTGAATTGAAGGCTATTAAGTTTGCCATACAGATTTCACATGATTTAACTGGCCCCCTCTACATGGAATCAAACTGTCTTTCTGCGGTTCTTTTTACTAATGAACCACTCCGATGTCACTGGAACTGCTTTTCCTTAGCTGATGAGATTCATCAATCACTGAGTGACATCGAACTCGTACATATATATAGACAGGCTAACCTGGTGGCTCATACACTTGCTAAACATTGTTTGCAACTAGAAAGTGATTCATCTTTTATTACCATATCTGGACTTCCCACCACTGTCCAGGGGTTAGTGAGACTAGATCAAATTGGCACCCCTGCTCTACAGTTTGTTTAATTAGTTCAGATGCTACTCATTCCCGCTCTTGTCTGCAGGTTTCTGATGTTGCTGCTTGATATCTGCCTCCTGTATGCTCATCACACAAGTCTCCTGGAATTCCAAGTGTATTAAGCACATTTTTTAAGACTAGCAAATCCTTTGAAGACACAAGTTTTGGTGGAGCTAGCAATGATCATCCCTGATCAGTGGAGTCACACTGGATTAGGGCATAAAGAAAGCTCACAACACTGAGGCCAAAGTTTTTCATTTTTAACTGCTCGTCTTTGTTCCAAAATTAGAGGATATGCTCATGGTTACCTTCTCTCTGACTGACTTGTGTCTCGTTTTTTCGATTCACTAAGAAGTTCGAGAGCTCATCCTATAGCATCTCACATACTCTAGCTCATTCTTTTGGAAGCAATTTATGGTTGCTTCAAGAGCAATATGCTCAATCTGTACAGTAACTTAGCCTTGGCTTCTTTTATTTTGTTTATTACGGCTCGGGAAGGCCAATATAATTTCCCCCATCTATGGATGGTTTATTCAAAAAAAAATATCAAGTTCTATGCATTGTTCTTTCAACTTTTATTGTTGAGTTGTTCAATTTCTATAACATGTTATATCAAGATTTATCATTTTCTTGTTCAAGTTGTACCAATGTTCTATCAATGGTGATCATCAATTACATATTGTTTGGTATAATTTTGTGAGATCAAGGGGTTAGTTGACTTATTGGATTAACATTTATCTATTCTATTATCGTAGATGTCACCGAAAATGGGGAAGTTAAACTTGAAGAGGAAGCAACCTATAGAAAAGAAGAGGGAGAAGGCCAATATGGTCGATGAGGTTGAACAAGAACCACCTCCAAAAAGGATCCCATTGCAAATACAATTTAAGGAAGAAGAAATGCAAAAAAATGAATCAACTAGTGCAGAGAAAGAAGAACCCTCCCCACATAGAGATGGGAATGAAGGGGATGTTGAGAGAAAAGACGAGGGTGAAGTTGTGGCCAAACAACTAGTTGGCAAGGGAAGGGGGAAGAGCACTCTCAAATCAAGATCAACAGTTGATGAAGTAGACGACGACTTGTCAAAGGTTGGAGGCAAACATGGAGAGGGATTTGACAAGGTTTAGATCAAAAGTTATATGAGGAGACGTGGAACTAGCACATACTAGTATGTGATGTTGGTAAAGCATAACAAGCATATCCCTGTGGCATTTCAGTTTCATGGGAGACAAGTTGTTTGCACTAAGAATTGGACTGCGCAGCACGCTTATAGAAATTATGTGTTTAGGCACGGCATCAGATTTGGCACATCCAATCACTGGTGCGATGTCCCGGAACATATAGAGGAATCGTGGAAGGATGTTTTGGTAAGCTATTTGATACTTGAAGTGAAAACTTTTTTTCTTAATTTTGTCATAGCAAACATATGATTAATGTCTACATGTTCATATGTTTCCTTACATGCGAGCTTCACAATTGAAACACGTTGACCAATGCTCAATGTAAAGTGCTGAAGAAGGATTGCACGGACACGGCAAGAGACCGACATAGGAACTGGAAGACAAAGGTGGCAAACAAGTTCATCCATGACGTGGACAAAGCCATTAACAAATTAAAAGTGAAACCATGGGAGAAGTACTAGTGGATGGATGAAGGAGAATGACATTTGTTTGGCGGAGAAGTCGGACGCCAGAATTTTAGGTATGATTAAATATGATTAATGTTATTAACTACGTTGCCCATAAATTCTGTTAAACTCAATTTAAATTTATGAGAGCAATATCAGGCATTCTGAGAGACAAATATTCAGCACAACGAGGGCATGGATTGCACCCACCACACTGGGAGAAAAGGTAATCGATACATCCTCCAATAACTGACTGAGGAGCTAAAGAAAAAAAAGGAGAGAATTAGGTTAACCGCTGAGGGATTCACTGATGAGGAGATTGAGCAACAACTCCGTCAAAAGGAGTTCGCACCGGACAGATCTCTTGTCTACCTTAAGGCAAACAAGGACAAGAAATGGTTGTACACATCTCAAGAAGTTAAGAAGATCGCACCAGACGTTGTAAGTTACACAAAAATCTCCAACTTAAGTTAATTTATACATCATTTCTACATTATTTGTATACAAATTTGCTTTCCTATATCAAAACAGCTGAAAAAGAATGAGCTAAAAGAAAAGGGAACATTGGTGCTACAGCCAGGTGAAGACATTCTCATAAAGGTTACAAAGAAGAAGGATTACCCGGGTAGGTATAGGGGAACTTAGACGCGTCTTCCCACATCGATGGTTGTCATCATCTTTCTTGTAGCAAGTGTGGTAGCAGTTCCTCAAGAAAGTAAACCCCACAGAGGAGACCATCTAATGATCAACCAGCCATGAAAGCCATGGTATCGTACCTTGAGTAGTTGGTAAAGGGTATTGTATCTGTTGGCAGTGTTAAGATCCTACCAGACCTTGACGATCCCAAGAAGTTTATCGAAAAGGAGATAGATGACATTGTTGCGGGTGCAACAAAGTCAGGTGATGAGCCCAGTGATGGGGAAGGTGATGAGGAGGTACGCCTACATAAATATATGCATTTTCTTTAAATTGAATTACACATCTTATAATATCCATAACCATTTTATAATTTTATTTCACTTTGTAACGAGCATGATGGAAAATGTGTGACTATGTATGTAAATGACCTTGTCAATAAGAAGAAAATGGTCGAGCATGGGTTGCGACAAATACCTCATCATCAGGATGCCCAACAAGGCAGTGTGGCTCACGTGAGAGTATGCAAGCCAGTCTACCATCCTAAGGCGGGATTTCCCTCGATGGACCATTAGTTCGATAACGTTGGAGAGCCCTTGAATAGCATCATGGATTGGCTCTTTTCTTTGATAGCTAAGAGAAATGAGCAACCAAGTGACATCAATGAGAATGATTCTGGCATGGAAATGGATGACAATGACAAGGAGGTTATGATTCTCACCACCGACCATGAGGTACATTCTTGTAACACCTTAACTTTCATTTTCACAAATTACATTAACATGCCCATATTCATTAATCCTTTTACCAGGGTGATGGCAAGAGGAAATACCACTCGAGCACTAATTACTGCCCATCAGCGAGACCAGGATTCAAGAGGCTACCAAAACAGGTGCTTGACTAAACCACAAACCTTTATTATTCATTTCCTACGACAGTTCATTTCTACATACGTAAGTGAGCATTTCTCGTAGTTTTTCCTCCACAGATTATCAATAGACGGGACCTAACGATTGGCCCATTATGGAGAGATTCATCCGGGAAGCCAATGCAGCTATCCTAGAAATGATAAAGAACAAGGACTGCATGTTCTTCCCAGTCTTTCAACCATCAACCTTCGCATGCAATTACACCAGCGGTGTGGGAATAGATGTTCTAGTCGAGTTTGGAAGGAGACTAGGGAATATTCATTCGATAATACACATATCGATGTGTATATGGGATGATTTTCAAACCTTGCGTCCTTATTTTGTATTTTTTATTAATTAGGATTTAATTTTTAATATCGCTACCGGTACAGGAACCTCGGGAGAAAATATGGGAAAATAATGCAGGTTGCGTACAATTTTGCCCTTTCAACTGTGGAAACTTGTCCAACTTCGAGCAGGAGGTTGAACAGTGTTTTAACCTAATCTAGGCAACAATGAAGGAAACAGATGTTGAGTTCTACATTGTGCCCTGCTTTAGAATGTAATTATTTTTTCTCCAGTTTAAAATTTTACATTTCAAACAGCTTCCATTTCTGTCCTTAATTACTCTAATTTTTCTCCGACGATCATTGGTACCTCATCATTATCCATCCTAGAACGGAAGAGATTTTCACACTGGACACTTTGTCGGGGGTTATTAAACCAACAAACTTGTGCGAACTCAGGGTCAATTCCAAGTACTACAATCAATCAAATAATAAGTCCTAGCTTAGTAATATACGAGAAGAAGTAACAATTTTCATTTACTTTCTTTACAGACTTTTTTTTTTATAAAACTCACCTGAGTGAGGGGGTGTATATTAGGCTCCCCAAGCCTTTCAAAAATAAGATAGTAGCAGAGAATATCAGAAGTTCAATACGTGTAAACTATAGTGGAAGCTAATTACAAGCTGATGTTAACCCAAAACCTTCATCTAAAAACCCTATCTCGATGAATGAGATGGCCTTATATCCTGCTCGAGGACAAACTATGGCCTTACATGTTCTTAACTTCACACCCCAGTGTCGACAAGAAGAGGTGACCTTCCATAGAGCCCCCTTGCAATTATCTTCCACCGAAGATAATTACTGAAATTTTATAAACTCCATGCAGCTGATACTCCGCATCTGTCCCTCTCTTATGCACCTTTCAAGTTGAAAATCCCTCGCTTCTGCACCTGAAATAGAAACTGACGGCCAGCAGTAAATAGTTCGAGACAAAGATATCCAACTAAATCCATGTGTGTGCATACCAAAGGGAGAAGAGAAAGACAAAGCCAGAACCTGACTGCACTTGGAAAATAAAGAACATTAAGGTTAATCATTCTATCATTTCATCCACACCATTTACTCGGTTAAAAATTGGAAATGACATTTACCGTTCATGTGCAGTACCGAACACAAAATGGTTCGTGGCAATGCAGGTGCTCCATCATGCTCTTTATGGAAGAATTTGTTAACCACCCGGAGACAAACAATATCTTGAAGTTAAACATTAGATCTCAAAATTAGTTATTCTAAATTACTATTATACACAAAATTCTTCACTAACATTGTAAGTTTGAAATTGACAGATCTTCCCAGGGGGCCAAGGGTCGTACCATGTTTACGAAATCCAAGTCGTTGCAGAGAGATGGTGCGAGGCATGGTTCAATGAGTACCAGAATCGGGCGAACACTTTTTTGTAACTTCTAGATGATAAATGACATAATAGGTTGATAATTGATTTTCTGTGGCTAATCATATTAGAATTCTGTCGTTGGTGTTTGGTCATACTAAAATTGTGTGGCTTTTTAGTTTATTTTCATTCATGTTGAAGATACTTTTTATATTCATCGGTTCAATAATTCTTATGCTTTCCAATTAATATTATCATAGGTTTTTGAAGTTTCTTACGACTTCCAAGGTTTTTAATTTATAATAGTGCAGATTCAAGTATTTCTAGTTGTCGTTCCCGAAAATGATCCGGGAGGGACCACCGGAAAAAAATTGGCCATTGCTAATTTTTTCCATATCATACACCAGTATAAACTATAAATATCGATGTAAAAAAATATTTCAATTTAAATTATTTATTTTTATATTGGAAAACAAAATTACACTGGTATTGCAGAAAATTTATTATTTTTCTTGACTCTTAGGCCCTAGCATCTCTGGGGACAAACCCAGGGATTGCCGCTAACTACCGTATCGGTAGTGTAGCAGTGAGAACAGGTGTAGAACTATAAATATTAAATTTGATTCTTTTTATAATCAGCCTCCGCTCGGGTTAATTAGCTACAATTAACAACCCTGGGGGAGGCGGGTCAAATTTGGGTGTCGTTGTCGGGGATGCTATTTAGCTTAAGTGTCAATTAGCATAACGTGTTAGTAGAGTAGTTAGTATTTGCTTTTGTTTTGTTTGTTGTTTTCCGGAGTAGGTATCTCTTAAGTTCTTGGTGCAAACTGAGGACCCTTGCACTACTATTCCGAAGTTTGTGTGTTTACTTTGTTTGTGTTTAATTAAAAAAAAACAAAAACAAATGTGGGATACTACTCAACGGATGACACTTTGTTGGGTGTGTCATTATGATCATCCTACGGAGTGTTGCCTGAGGTTGAGTGAGTATGGGAGAAGAGAGGCTCAACGAGTGAGATTTTGTAGGATATGTTATTGCGATCACCCAATAGAGTCTTGCTCTTTGATGAGTGAATATGAGAGAGAGGTAGGATTTGTTGTTTCCCAAGGCTGATGGAATCAAGATTGTTACCCATACCACGATTCTCTAAATTTTAGTTTTAGCGGCAACTCGAATTCGTGGTATGGAAATGCATCGGGAAACCAACACCTTGGGTTAGATAGTTGGATTTCACCAACTTACCCGATGCCCTAAAACCAATCCCTAGAATTGGTTCACAAATTGAATTATGTAGAAATTTTGCAAGCTGTCGACAATGTGACAAAGAGTAGTAATTTACTCCAATCACAAGTTCTTAGCGAGATTAGCGATTTAGGAACTCAACTATTCTCAAGCATTGAGAAAGTTGAAGGGAAAGTGCTTTATTTGATGAAAAGGGTGTGATAATGTGTAAATATGTATGGGCCTAAGTGCCTAATACGACCAAAACATGGTCCATAGCATTGCCCTTTGTGTAATTACTTTTAGGTCAGCCCAAGGTGGGAGTACTTTCTCCACAAGCAAACAGAATAGTTGCCCCTACTTTCCTACCTATATAAAGGCTAAAGGTAACCCTACACACTCAACTATTGATTCATAATTACACTCTTGTAATTTTGTTTGCTTACTTGGCTGTCGGAGCCTTTTCCCCCCGAAAACCTCTGGGGGTTTTGTGTTGCAGATTCAGGTATACGGACAGCGGCTGTAAATTGGGGCGCATTAAGTTGGTACACCCAGTAGGACCATTAGTCAAATTTGCACTTCTCTTTTGTTGTTTATGTCCACATCTACTGCAAGTGCCTTATGTAGGAGTGAGAGACTAAAGGGAAAGGCTTTAGGCATCGGCAAAGAATTACAATCCCCTTACCGGACAAGGAGATAATGTAGGTTCAATATGCAATTAGATCCTACCCCATCTAATGCTAGTAATAAGCCTCCAGAAGTTGGCCAAGTCTGTATCCTAGAAATAAGGGGCCTGAAAGCTTCTCGAATAGAAGATGAGGTACCCCAAGAACCATGAAGGTCAGCGTTGAGCCTTGGGAAGAAGGCATCGAAGCCCCAACGTCATAAAGTCAGGAATGCCGACCAAAGGAGGACAAGTCACAGTTCACGGAGGCTACGTTGGATTCACAAACAGAAGCTATGAGAGGGGCTACTCGATCTACGAGTGGCACAAACAGCTTGTTGCCCCCGTTGTAGCAGGACCTAGTATTATGGGCTCTAGCCCTCAGATCTGTTAGCTATCAGGTGGAGCCTCTAATTCTCTACCAAAGAATGATCCAGCAGTAGGTAGGGCCCCCACCTGTGATGCCCCTGGTGATGTAGCCAGGGTTCTGGATGCAAACACCCCCCAGGAGTGTCTTCTCAAGTGGACATTGGGGCCCAAACACGGTCCCAACCAATGTTCCCGAGCATGGCCCAAATGTTGGTATACTCTGCGCCCATCTAGATGCCTCTGATTTCGATCCAAACAATTCCTTATTCCACGACCGTGTCGATGGGGTTCTTTCCAGGCTTTGAGAGCTAGATCTACACAGGGCCTAGACCGAAGGTCCCCTCCTACGTCCTTACCACCCTGAGCTGTACTACAATTCGATGGTAGGAGGATCGCGGTCAGGGTACATAGCTTCAAACTAGATCCCCAGCTTTGACGCCACATTCAGAATGGCTCAATACAGAGATCTGCACATGGGAGGGGGATCAAGCGACGCTTTAATGAGAGAGCTTAGCATGCTAATTGGGCCATCGGGCCAAGTCGCAGCCTCCCCCTTTAGTCCTGCGATAGTGTCCACTTGATGGCCTATCGATGTGAAACCACCCAAAGGGATCCCTACATACAGTGAAGATTCGGACCCCTGGGAGTTCATTAAAAATTTCGTCAGTTTGATGAATTTGAGAGACTTTAACGAACAACGGAAATGCAAGCTGGTTGGAAGCTACTTTCAAGGAAAGGCGTAAGAATGGTTTAACAAGCTGGGTAGGGGGTTGTTACATTCGTATAGAGACTTTGGAAGGGCCTTCTTGGGACAGTTCTTCCAAAAGAAAAGGTTTACAAAAGCTCTACCAGAATTTGCAAAGGCTGGGAGAATCGACGAAGGTGTTCTATCATTGATACGTGGATAAGAGCCCCAGTGTGATGAATTGAATCGAGGATGGGGTGATCCTTGGTTACTTGAATAGGATGTCCAACCATGACTTGTACAAGAAGCTAGTTTTGAAGAAACCTGAAACTCTGCAACAGCTACAAGAGATTGTGGAACAATATTCAAAGATCGAAGAAGCCACAACGAGGAAGCGGGAGGGGGACAGATGGGGTGAGAAAGGGCCTAAAGCCTCGGAATCAAGGTTGCCAAGGCCTAACCCTCCAAAAATGGTTTCAATGGCTATGTTCCCCTAACCAAGTCCCTGGCAGAAATACACTTCATCCATAAGGGACTATTTTGAAACCCTCTCCGGACAGAGACTACCCTGGAAAGACAGACTTGGCCAAATTTTGTGACCGTTACAAAGAGCGAGGTAATGACACAAATGAATGTACTCAATTGAAGTAGGCTATCGAAAGATGAGCAAGAGAGGGTTTTCTCCCAGACTGCGTCAAAAGACCAAGAGGAGAGGCCTCCTCGAAGGGCCTAGGAAAACTCCATTGGAAGGGCAAGAAAAGATCCAATCTAGGCGGTAGAGAACATCATGAAAATGATGGAGAGTAAGCTGGAAACTAGGTAGGCATCTAGCCCGATGCCGAGTCTCAGCCGGACAGAAACTAGAGGGACGGGGCAAATTGGGTGATCAACTTCATCAATGGAGTTGTAGGTGACCTAACCTCGAACACCATTATTAAAGCCCAATCCTGGTATGTGCCCCCCAGAGAACCTGCCAAAAGTGGTTTTGGCCGAAAAAAGCAATCACCTTCTCGAAAGCTGACTCGGTGCTAAGTCGAACCCCCCAACTAACCCAATGGTGATTCATGCAACCATTGGAGATTGCTACATTAAAAGGTGTTCGTGGATAATGGTAGCAGTGTGGAAGTAATGTTTGCCAACTACTTTAACCAACTAGGACTTGGACATGAAATTTTGAGCTGAACAACCTCTCCCATGTCTGGTTTCACTGGGAAAATGGTTAAAGTAGCCCACGGAGACAAGGAGGTAATAATCGACTGTAGCTTCATAATGATTGATGTTATATCCCTCCACAATGTGATACTCGGATGGCCCTAGATGGGCCAGACACGAGCCATATAGTCCTCCTATCACTTGACATTGAAATTCCCCACCAAGATGGGGATAGCAGTCATAAGGGGAGACCAGCCGGCATCCCGGAGCTGCTTGGCTATAGCTTTGAAAGAGGCTAAAAAAGGACAGTGTGGTTTCGATGAAAAAAGAAATCAAGCCCATGGACATGGAGCCAATCGCCTTACGAGACAAATGAACGATGCCCGTGGGAAAAATGATACCAGCTGTAACGAGGAAGAAGCTGAAGGACCTCTTGGATGATTATGTCGATGTATTTTCATAGGACACCTTTAACCTCATAGGGGTACCTAAGCAGATGATGGTTCATAGGCTAAATGTGGACCCCTCCTAAAAGCCAATCAAGCAGAAATGGAGATTATTTGCCCCCAAAAGGGCGGAAGCCATAAAAGAAGAAGTTCAAAAACTTCTCCGAGCTAAAGTTATCCAAGGGGTAATTTATCCTAAATGGATAGAAAATCCTATGTTGGTCCCCAAACATGATGGGGCTTAGACAATGTGCATAGACTTTAAGGATCTCAACAAATGTTGCCCCAAAGATAGCTATCCCCTACCCTCCATTTATGTGTTGGTCAAAGCCAGAGCAGGATATGAGGTGCTAGCCTTCTTCTATTCTTATAAAGGCTACCACCAGATACTCATAGTGGAGGAGGATAAGCAGAAAACATCTTTCATAACATACGTGGGAACATTTTGCTATAAGAAAATGTTATTCGGCCTGAAAAATGCAGGGGCCACCTACCAAAGGTTGGTTGACAAGCTCTTAAAAAATAGATTTGCAAGAACATTGAAATGTATGTTGATGACATGGTGGTCAAAAGTAGAGGCTTGTACCAGTTCTTTCTGGACCACAAAGAAACCTACGGAGGCTTCGAGAGGCCAATCTAAAGTTGAACCCAGCTAGGTGCATGATTAGAGTCGAAATAGGAAAATTCCTAGGATTCATGGTTTCGGAGAGGGGGATCGATGTGAACCCTAACAAACGGTCAAAGACATTCAAAGGGTAACATGATCGTTAGCAGCACTCAGTCAATTTCTTTCAAAGGGGGCTGAAAAAACATTTGCCATTCTTTGATTTCTTTCCAAAAGCCAAAAAAATTGAATGGACACAAGAATGTGACAATGCCTTCCGAGAGCTAAAAGAGCACTTGCAAAGCCTTCCCACCCTGATAAACCAAACAAGGGGAGGATTTATACTTATACATCTCTTCATCCCCCTTGGCGATAAGTGCCATTCTGGTAAAGGAAAAGGAAAAGGCCCAACACCCAATTTACTTTATAAACAGGGCACTACATGGTCTGAAGACTTGATACACTGCCATTGAAAATCTAATATTGGCCCTGGTCCATACTGCGAGATGCCTCCAGCAGTACTTCCAAAGTCACAAGACCATCTTACTCACCTGCCACCCAATTAGGCAGGTGCTACTTAAGTCGGAGGCCTCAGGATGAATGATGAAATGGGCAATCGAACTAGATTAGCATGACATCCAATTCTGCCAAAGAACAACCATCAAGGGTCAAACCTAAGCATATTTTATTGTGCAAACTACAGAATCGATCGCAGTCGATGACGAACAAGAATCCGAAGAGACATGGCAGTTGTATGTCAACGGTTCATCACACTCCGGAGGCAGTGGGTCCAGAGTTTTACTCACAAGCCTCGAATAAAAGGATTATCCTTATGCCCTACACTTTAACTTCAAGGCCACGAATAATGAATCGGAATATGAAGCGCTGATTACCGACCTTTGAATAGCCAAAGATTTGGGAGTTCGAGGGCTAGACAAATTTAGCGATTCCATAATCTTGGTACTTCAAGTTAAAAGGGAATATGAGGCCACGAAAAAAATCTTACAGCGCTACTTGGAAGAGGTGAAACCTCTCCTCAAACATTTTTGCCAATATACCCTTATTCCAGTCCCTTGAGAGAAAAACCACAAGGCTGATGCCCTGAGAAAATTGGCCTCGTTAGACCTGGACTTGCAATCCTAAGGGCACTTAATGGTGGAAATTTTGAGTAAGCATAGCTTCGAGGAAGATGCAACGGTGATGGTAGTGGAAGAACATAAGTCATGGATAACGCCTATTATTAGCTACCTTAGAGATGGTACCGTTCCGGAAGATGCCATCAAAGCAAGGAAATTTAAACTAAAGGCGCCCAAATATGTGATCCACGAGGACATCCTTTATTGACGAGGCCACCTCCAACTGCTTCTCCGATGCGTAGCTCCCCACAACGCTAACTACCGGATCTGTGTAACCCATGAAAGGGCCCGTGGAAGCCACCAGGGGGATCAATCAATAGCTAAGAAGCTCCTTATGGCTGGATACTGTTGGCCAAAGATGTTCAGTGAGGTAAACAAGCACACCCAGACCTGCCACCAATGCCAAAGGTATGTGCCAATCACTCACGTCCCCCGGGAAGAAATTATGAACATCCGCAGTTCCTGGCCATTTGAAAATTGGGGGATCAATTTGGTAGGTCATTTCCTAGAGGCCCCATGCCACTTTTGATACTTGATTTTGGATGTAGACTACTTCACAAAGTGGGTCGAGGTCGAAGCCCTAATTGGCATAAAAGAGAAAGCGGTGATTGGATTTCGCTAGAAGAATATCATATGTTGTTTTGGGATCCCTCGAACAATCATAGCTGGTAATAGTGCCCAATTCTTCAATGACCCATTCAAAGGCTGGTGTAAGGAATACAAGATACATCAAAGTGTCACCAGCGCTTACCACCTACAAGCCAATGGGTAGGTTGAGGTCACTAATTTAACCATTGTCAATGGTATCCGAGCGAGGCTCAAAGGGGCAGGCGGGAATAGGATTAACGAGTTGTCAAGCATACTTTGGTCATTCCAAATAACAAAGTCATCTTCCACAGGCAAAACCCCATATGGTCTGGTCTATGGTTTAAAGGCAGTCATTCCAGCAGAGATCAAGCTGCCTAACTTTTGAAGGTTTGCCATAAGCAATGAATGGCAAGAGGTTAATAACGATCAATGTTATTTGGATTTAGACCTTCTCGAAGAGAAAAGAGAGAAGGCCTCCCTCCAAAAAGCCAGGGTCAAGGAAAGGTTTAAGTTGTATCATGACCGAAGGGTCTAAAAAGTCCAATTTTCCCTGGGAGACCTCGTAATGAATAGAAATGAGAAGAGCCAAAGAGAGCCAGAGGGAAAGCTGTCAACAAACTGGGAGGGACCCTACCAAGTCATCGAAGCTGGCTCGGGAGGTAGCTACGTGTAAGAAACCCCCCAAAGTGAACTGGTTCCACAGAACATTTCTAACCTTAGGAGGTACTACTCTCCTAAATCCCAATGGACTTGGTGAGGCCGAAAAAGGGCTCGCTTAAAACTAGCCTTGGGTTAGAGGACACCCTAAACAAAATAGAGCAATGAGTCAATCAGTTTCCTCTATTTTTTGCTAATTTTACATGGAAGTGTGTTTCTCATAATCAATTCATGCTTCTGAGAATTCAGACACATGTTGACACATGAGAACGAAAGTTCTCCATTCTCCTAAAATCAGAGAAAAGTATACTCAAAGGGCCAACAAAGCCTATCGAGTGCGCATCAAGCTCCTTTCTCCTAAAATTGGAGTAAAATAGACTCGAAGGGCCAGCAAAGCCTATCGAGCGTCCATCGAGCACCTTTCTCCTAAAATTGGAGAAAAATATACTCAAAGGGCCAACAAAACCTATTGAGCACGCATTAAGCGCCTTTGTCCTAAAGTCGGAGTAACATATATTCAAAGGGCCAACAAAACCTTTCAAACGCACATCAAGCGCGTAAAGTTTATACCTCATATAACATTTGAAGGGCCAAACATAGCCCCTTAGACACACTGGGACAAAAAGTCCCCTTGAAAGTGCAGCAGACGCTCAAGGCACAAACCTTGTAAATCGTTTGAAGTGTTAACACAACCCGTCGAGTGATAAAATGGAAGAAAAACAAGTTGGAAAACTCAACTTGGTTAGAAGGGTTATTACCCTTCATGAAAATTAAATGCTCTGAAAATAATAAGGAGCAAAAAGGTATTATTTCAATAATACAAAGCCATGATGGCTTACAAGTACACGAATATGATTACAACAGCTATTTTCATACAGCTAGAAAAAAAATACCACGAGGCCCATACTCGCGGCCTCCGGTCTTCAAGAAAAATTTAAGGGTCTGAGAAAGCTATTGCCTCGATCTCCTCACAAAAGGCTCATCTTCATTGTCGAAGGGGGACGCTTGGCTTCTATCGGCAACATTACCTCCCCTGCCAAATGAAGAACCCCCTCCCTCGGCTAGAGATGCCAGTTAGGTTGCCTGCCAAGTTAACCCTCGAGGTCGAGGCCTCGAGATGAGAACCATTGGCAGGGTCTGAAGCCCCTCTTCTTCTAAGAGCAGTTTGGGAGCTTGAAGCTCCACTCATATTCTTTCTTCGCAATCTGTCCAGCCACATTTGGGTTTTTCATAAGCTTAATGGTACTTGGGATTTCTCGTAATGTGTTTTTGCTCCATAATGTCGATGGTATCCTGAAGAAAGATTTTAAAATCCTCAACCAGTAATGCCTTAACCATCCCAAGTCAAAGCTCATACACCCGAAGACTGTTCGCAGTTACTTTGTACGTTTCATACAGCTCAGAAAGTTCCCTCTCAGCCTTTTCCTTATCTCTATAGGAAACCCTATAATGGCCTGATTTTCTTGGATGGTCCATTAGAAAGTAGGGATTTTATTTTTCCAATACTCCCCGATTTGTTTCTTTCTTTCCTCAACCTTAGAAGTGATGGCCAAAGGAGCGGCACAAGCTTTTTCCACAGCCACTCGATACCCCTCTGCCTCACGGCAATAACATTCGATGGACTCTTCGACATGAGAAGAGGACCTCCTACCGAAAGCCCTAAAAGTCTTGGCAGAAATAATGCACTCTTTTATGGCAGTAAATCTGGCCTTGGTGGTGATATCTTCAAGGACATCATTGTGTCGAGCCTCGAGAGAGCGGTAGTCTCCCAAAATCTCATCCTTTATTGAGACTAAGGAGTCTCTTTCTTCCCTCAAATTACTAAGTATATCGAGGAATTCATTTTGCCTCTCGTGGAGTCTATTACACCATAAGCTAAGTTCTTTGTGCACAGCTTGAAGCTCCTTTTTGAGCTAGGCAGACTTGTACCAGAATTGAGAGGGTTCGATTCGATGCTCCCATGCCCACTCTTCAATCTGGTGATACCATTCTTTCATGACTTGAAAAAAGAAGTCAAAGATGTATCCCTCTGAAGATGGGGGCGATAAGGTACCAAGTCTAGAGTCTATAAGTGAAAAGTTGAAACACGTAAGTAAGAGAAATGAAGATTTTTCATTAATAAGCAAAAGATAAGAAATACATCGGAGGCCCCAGGGAAATAGTTTATACATTTTTTCCTATGCTAGGGTTCGCCTGGCTAGAGCTCGAAGGAAATAGACCAGGCCTGCGTCGGGGCTTCAGGAGGGGGTCCGACTAGGCCCACTTCTTATCTTCATCCACATCCAGATGGAAAATCTCCTTTGCCAAAAAGAAATTTTTTGGGCCCTTTAGATGATCAAGGAAAGGGAATTTTATGCCCCCAACCTGGACAAATTTCTACCAAAGGTGGTTTAGCTACTCCAGCTCCGTGTTGTTCTTATAAACATCAAACATGGTCGCGTACTTGGAAGGGAGTTCTTTACATATGCAATGGGTCAGGTTGTTCTGAGTAAGCCCCACCAAAGGCAAAGAAAGGGGTGAAAAGAAGTCCCGAAACCCCAGAGTTTTCATGAGTTTGTTGGTGTAGGCCTCAAGAACAAGGGCCTGTTACTCAGGAGAACAAAGCTGGGCCAGCTTAGCATTCTCGCTGATAAGAGTTCCGCTAGCCACCTAGGCCTCCAACAGCTTAATCTCGAGCTCCCTCAGGTGGGCATCCTTCTTGACACTCAGCTTCTCCAGCTCCTCATTGTGTTCGAGGGCCATCGTCGCATGTTTGGCCTTATAATTGGAGGTCGCCTTCTCCAATTCCTCTTTGAAGTTGGAGGAAACCTTCTTCAGCTCTCCCTCAAGCTCCTTAGATTTGGTAATGGCCACTTCATCTTCCTTAGCCTTGGCCATGAAGATCTGGACAACAGAGTCCAGAGCGGTCGAAAGAGCAGACCCCTCCAGAAAAGAAGCCAAGGCAGAATCCATCGCACCCAGTGGAGTGTAGTTACCCTCCCCTAAACGATGACCAATTTGAGACTCAGTATTCCTGAGCCACTGGCTTGAATTTCGATGAGGGGTTCAACTATAGCATGGTCTTTTCAGTCTGCTGCCTCTGGTGAGGGGCGGGTGGAGAAACATCTTCCCGAGCCTACTGATTCCTTATGGAGTCATCATAGATCTCTAATTGAACCTCTGAAATGATATCCATTTGGATAGAACCTAGGATAAGGGTGACCTGCCTCCACCCGACCATTGTTAAAACACGCACGAAGGACTTATAGATCAAGAAGATGAAATTTATAGTTCTACACCCTGATCTCACTGCTATGCTACCTAGAGGGTAGTTAGCGGCAAACCCTAGGTTTTCCATAAGGATGCTAGGGCTCAAGTACTAAGTAAAACACAGCCTCATGCAGGTTGTCAGTCCGCACGAGTGAAAGGAACAACTAGTAGTGTAGATATGCAACTTGGGGAGTGGTTGGTGTTTTCAACTATCAACTACAAATCATAAAATGAAAAAACAAGAAACTATTTATACTATGCACTTAGGAATCATTTAGAAACATGGTATTTATAATGCTTCAATCCTTGATTCATTCATATAAAGACATACAAAAGACCTATCAGTGTGTTCACAACACGTGGTGTGGCCGATGGCATACACTTCCCCAACCCTGTCACAATGGGTGCGCTCGCAACCCTCCATCAGCACCGCTATCATAATTAGGGAGGAGTACAATGAGATCAGACCATCATTGTAGGCTACTTTCTACCCCGTGCTATTACGTCTTGGGCTTCCTCCACGAATGTAACTACTCCTCCCGGGTCTTACATATGCTAGGACTGAGGATCGTAGGCACCTTATTTGTGATACTAGGGTTTCAACACAACACCTAGCTTGCTACTATTGGCTATCTCTTTCCACAACCTCTCAGATAATAGTTACAAAGTTAGCTAAGACTGGTGCGATGGCAAATAGGTCAAAGCATTCTCAAATCCCCCGTGCACACACCCACGCAAATGCATTCTCCTCTACCCATTCTAACATCCAGGTTTCTTTTCCCATTGGGGTATCAATAATTACACCATACATGAATATAGCCCAATGTGTGTGCTTATATGTGGTGTAGTATTCATGTATTTATAACAATAAAAAAAATTATAATATTATCATAAACACAAGGATAGGGTGAATCTAATGAATCTCATAAAGCAAATAAAACATATCAAGTGCCAAGTTGAATTCCAAGCAAAAAATCTACTCTACAAAGGTTAGATTCCATGGATCTAGAAAATAATATGAAAGGAGAAAGGAAAAGGAAAGAAGAAGGAAGGAGAAGAAGAACTCTCCTCTTCCATCTCTCTAAACTAGAGAGCGAATCTACTCTACATTATGCCTACTTTCTAATCAACTTCCTAATAGTTTAACAGCAGACTATGGCTCCTATATATAGTAGTAGGATATTGGGCATAAAAATAGGCCAAAATAGGCCAAAAGTAGCAAAACCCAAGGTCAGCCGCCAGGGCTTCACGGACCGGTACAAAGGTCGTGGTTCATGAAACATACAAGCCCAAGGCGCCAGATCTGGCACAGTTCATGGACATTCATAGACTTGGTTTGTAGGATCTGGTACGGTCTGTGAAGCTTCTCTTGTGCCACGGTTTGTGAAGATTGTCACGGACTGCAATAGTACATGGCTTTTGCTCAGGGTTTTATCATGGTCTGTGGAAGTTTTCACTGACTGCGAATAATACACGGTCTAGCTTAGGAATTTCTTCACGTTCCATGAAGGTTTCACGGCCCGACACCATACTTAAGCCAAATATTCAATTCTTCATGTACTGGGCCTTTGTCACGGCTCATGGTCAAGCATCAGCGGCCTATGACAAAGCACATGGAACTTTGTCATGGCCCGACTATTTGCTTCATGAAGGTCTTGTGCAGGTCTTCATGGAGCCTCTGGTGTAACTCATGTAGTGTGGGCTATGTGCTTTGTCACGGGCCGCTGGTGCTTGACCATGGGCGGACCGTGACCGGCTGTTGGTGCTTCATTGGCAGAACTTTGTTTGCTTGCTATAGGTGAACCGTTAGTCCGAATCAGGAGTTCTTGTAGTCAATTTTGTAGTACTCAAGAAGAAAAATATAATGGAACTAGACTTAAAGGATAATTATTTTTGGATGGTTCTTAGACTAAGGCAACACTCCTCGGACCACGATTCACCATTTTCTCCTTTGACCATCTTGAACTCCGAAGCCGCATATCTTTCTCTTCAATCTCCTTCTACCACGCATTGATGTTCATGGAATTCATCTTCTACCATTCTAATGTGAATAGTCTTTGCCTCTTCTACCATCCTTGCAAACGACCTTCAGTCTTCTACCGCTCTTGCGAAGGACCTTCACATAGGATGTAAACAAAAAGTACCCACGGGCAAACTACTCAGATGATCACAAGGAAGATCAAGGAGTTCCTGGATACATGATGTCCATTAGTACCAACTAAGTCTACAAAATGCTGGATTTAGAAAAGAAAAACAAGCATGGCCATTTAAACCCCTTGTCACGTAAACTCAACTAATACTAGCAATCCACCAACTAAAAGTAACTAAAAACTATGTCAAATGTATTGGTTAAAGCATGCGTAATGGTGCTCATCATAGGGGCTCGGAGTGAACCCCCTGGTAGGTCTCCTCAAAAACTACCTCTGTTTCTTCCTCGTTTCCGAGACCAAGCATTACGATGAAGTCCACTAAACAAAACAATAGAAGCACATGTTAGGAAAAAAAACAAAAAGGATAGGGGTAAAACTTAAAGTAATCAAAGTAAAAAAAAAACAAGGATACCACAAACACCTTTGGAGGGTGAGGAGGAACTTCTAAAAGGGGCATCTTCGACATTGCTCGCCCGTACGGGCTCCGGATTAGTTTTGATGGTCTTCAAAATAGGCTTGGTAGGCTTCGAGCCATCAACTTTGGTTTTCTTTTTCTTTGATTTCTTTGAAGCCCCCCTCATCACCACTTGAACAGGCTTTCCTCTTTGTCTTCTTGGGTTGGTCACCCTTAACTGCCTTATTTTTTTCTTTTCCCTTTCCCGAAGAGGCTTTTGAAGATTTTGCCAGAAGTGTGGGCCTTATCAGTAACTGGTTTCTAGCTGTAGATTCACTCGTAAACCTCCCCCGGCCAGAAAAAATCCAAATTCCACAAAATGTCGAGGGGTTCACTTATCAACCGATCCTTATCTGCCACCACACTCTCTGAAGCGACGTAGGTAGAAGCATTCTCAAACTTAGGTCTCGGATTCCATTCGAGTACATAGTACTTCTCTACCTCTTTTTCGAAGGTGTATATGGGGGTTTTGTACTATCATTTGCAATTCGATGAGATCTTATCATGGTTGTCTAATGACCTATTACTAAGGGTTACGATCCCCCCAAGTTCCGTATACCTGTCTTCAACATTGTGCACTATGGGTCTGCTACCTGAAATGTAGTAAAGAAATCTAAAAAGTTTGTACCTCGGGGTTATACCCAGGTTGCTACATTGAGTCATAAATGCCATCACTAGGAGTATGACATTCGAATGAAGTTGGGCTAGATTAACCTGGTGCTCCTCGAGAAGATGAGAGAGGATAAAGGGCAAGGGAAAGCACAGCCCAAATTAGAGATGGCACTCATAGATGGTGCACCAACCAGGCCTCGTATCTCTTAGATTTTCATCCTCTTGAAAGACCTCCATTAGCAAATCTTCCAGAAGCATAACCTAGAGAAGCAGAGTAGATAGAAAATTGAAGATTTCTGCAATCGGTTGGGGGCTCTCGAGGACCGGGGCCATAATCTTCTCCAAGATAAAGAACAGCCCTCCTTATCCTCCTGAACTTTTTCCCAACTCAGAACCCAAGATCTCGATGAAACCCACTTACGGTGGTAGCCCTTGGGTGGCACCGAGCAACTAGCAGAGTTTCCTCCGACTTCTAGACCAGGTGAAAGGGAACCGGCAGCCGAAGAGGGAACGGTGCTGGAATCCTGTAGTCGAGAGTTTTCTACATCGACGGTAGTGGACACGGATGGAAAGTAGTCCGGAATGGAGTTCTTCCAATTGATAGAGTTTACGACATTGTTAAAAGAGAAAAAAAAGGTCAGAAAACTTACTGAGATGGTCGGAGTCTGACCAGGGCTTTCTAGGGAGTTTTAAAGGAAAAAGTACCTGGAATCTGCTCTGAGAGAGGTGGTTTTTTGAAATTTGAAAAGGATTTGGGGAAAAAGTGAAGTAAAAGCCCTGAAAGGTGCTTTATATAGTGGGAATAAAAGGCAATCATTACCTCTGTCCGGTGTGCAAAAAAGTAAGTATGTGGCCGGGGGAGAAATTTAAGGCATTTATGGGGAAAGTGGCACGCGTGGAACCCAACATGGACTTCACGCACCCAAAAAATAAGAGTGAGCATTACAGCCTCGTGACTTTTCCACTTCCTGCCTTGGATTTGAACTCTTCGGATTCTAACACAAATTAAATTATTGAAGCTTGAACCCCCTATTCTTAAATACATGGATTGGAGCTCTTTGGACTCTAACATGGATTAGAAGGCCAAATAGAGAATTCCCCATTCCTGAATATAGGATTCGAACTCTTTGGGTTCTAACACAGATTAGAGGGCCGAAGGTTAAATCCCTTATTCTTAAATTCATGGATTCGAACTCTTAAAATTCTAGCATGGATTAGAAGGACGGAGTTCAAATTCGTTATGCTTAAATATAGGGATTCAAACGCCTTCAGATTCTGGTTCAGACTAGAAATTCGAAGAACGAATCTCTCATCCCTAAACCTTGGGATTCGAACACTCCCAAACTCTAACGCAGATTAAAAGAATGAGTTTCGAATCCCCTATCCTTAAAACACTAGGGCTTAAAGGACCTCAGATTCTAACAGAGATTGGAAGGCTGAGAATCGAACCCCCTAGTTCTACCTATCGGGGCAAGGTCCTCAACCTATAACACATGTTGGAATGTCAAGGGTCAAACCTCTCACTCAGAACTCTCTAGAGCCCAAAGCCCTCTAGGAAATAAATAAAGTGAGATCTAGGCCATTGGGCTCTAACACAGACTAGAAAGTCAAGGTCGGACCCCCAACACATTGATCCGCTCGAACCACAGGCTCGAAGATAACGTGGAACAAATCCATAATGTATCACTGGGGCACAAAAATTGTACCCATAGAGCATCAAGGATCTTGAAGGGTAAACCCTCGCTCAACCACTAATTTGAAGTAGCCCCATCGGAAGGGCGCAATGATGAATTCACCGATGCAAGCACGGATTCGAACCCGCGATCTTAGGATAAATACGAAGGTCGAACCCTCAGCCTTCTAGGGGCTTATTGATAATGTGTAAATCTGTATGGGCCTAAGTGCCTAGCCGACCGCTAGTCCATAGCATTGCCCTTTGTGTGATGACTTTTGGGCCAGCCTAAGGTAGGAGTACTTTCTCCCCAAGAAAACTAAATAGTTGCCCTACTTGCCTACCTATATAAAGGATAAAGGCAACCCTACACACTCAACTATTCATTCCTAATTACACTATTGTAATTTTTTTTGCTTGCAGTCGGAGCCTTCCCCCCCCCCCCTGGAAACCTCCAGAGACTTTGTCTTGCAGATTCAGGCGTATGGAGGGCACCGCAGTGGTGGCAGTAAATTGGGGCGCATCATGGTGAGCCAACTAGAAACCCAATACTCCAAAATGAACCATCCCTAGTTGAATGTAAAATTTTGATAGATGAATCTAAGGGGGATGGGGAACGATTTGCTAAGAGTGAAGAAGTCGAGGAAGGGGTGATTGTACTTAATTTTCCATATTACCTATTTTCACCCCTACCTCTACCTATAGAACCAACTCCCATATTTTTGGAACCCTTAGAGGAAACCATAGGGAAGCCAATTGAATTTGATAAGTTTCCAAACTACCTATTCCCTCTAAGGTTGACTCATCCTCTAATATATCTTCCTCTTGGAAGATCCTTACCCCCCACCTCTCCCTTTTTGGTTGTCTAAAGTGATGAGGTACAAAACCGCACCATATGGATAACATTAGGGTCATGCCAACGACCTTAAAAATACTGAGTTTCTCGGGAGGTAACCTGAGCTTTAAAAAATGAGAGTAGTTTGGCATTTTTAGTGTGTTTTCCTATTTGTAGCTTCTTATTTTGGGGACACTATTACACTTGGTTTGCATGTTTTTTTGGTAGTAAGCATATGGTTCTTAGAGGAACGTGAGCAAATGGGGAATCCAACTCATGGACCATTTAGACGTACATGGTTTGTGATGCTCAAAATGGTGGACAAGGAGAACCAAACCCCAAATTCATGGGGCGTGTAGACGTGCACAACATATGAAGCTCGCATATTTTCCTACACCCCAATTACCACTTCATCCCTACCACCACCAAAGTACCACCCAAACCCACCTACCCTCAAAACCCTTGAAACACACACATTGGGATCTAAGAGGTAACTCCCCATTGTAATTCAATTCTTTATTCGATTTGTGGTACATAATGGTGGTTATATTGAGCTTTCTAGTTTAGAGGTTAAGGGTAGTATATTTGGGTGATGGTAGTTTGCTCGTTACATTCCATGATTCTGCTATCAAGGGTAGTTTTTAGTGTCCATTTTTCATTCTAAGTGCTTTCCTATTTCCTTCCCTTGACATATGTTTTTTGATTTTGTATATGCATTGAGGACAATGCAAGCTTTAAGTGTGGGGGAGGGGATTATATAGCACTTATGATTTTTAGTTTTGTTTATGTAGCTAATAGATCTTCTAAGAGCATTTTGGAGCATTTTGAATATATATATATATACATACATACATATATATATATGTACAAAAATCCGGACAAGTTGGAAACCCGAAAGGGTAACTTGGGTAACATTGGGAAAAGCCTTGATAGGTTAAAAGACCTAGGTATAAATGAGAGGCTAGGTCCGACTAGGCTTATGAGCCTAGGCAAAAAATGAGAGGCCGTGTGAAAAAAGGTGAGAAGTGAGTACCCTTTGTGTGTTAAAGCTAGGATGAAAACCATAAAGGGCACCTACGAAGAATGAGAGAAATTAAAGAAAACAAAAAAAAACTAGGTTGACGATACACTTGACTCCTTGGTTGTAACTAGGTTGAGTATCACAAATTATCCCTATGTTACAACCAAGTCAACGGCTTTTGGATTTCCATGGTGGATTGTTTTTGGGAGACGACTATTGGATTGGTTTTAAGGATCATTTTGTGAAAGGTAAGCTAGATTTAAATTTATCTTTTTAGCTTACCTTTTTCCACATTTTACTTTTGGGTTGTTAGATTGCTTATGTTCTTCGGGGAGTGTGAGAGTTGTGAGATTCTTACTCTTTTTGGAGGAAACAGAGTAATCTAGAAATAAGTTGGATGCTTCGGTTAACTTATGCATGCAAGCTACGTTTCGCTTAATTCTTTTCTTGTCCTTATTTACTCAAGGGCGTGTGAAGGGTTAAGTGTAGGGAGTCTGATGTGCTTCATTTTGCGTGCATATTTCATTCAGCATAGATTTTCGCTTGTTTTATTTGGAGGATTGCTTTAGCCCTAATGAATAGTAGCAAACTAGGGTTGTAAGAGGCCCTAGTGTCATAGCTAAGGTGCCAACGACCCCTTGACCTAATTGATAGGTGATTTGGATGTAGTGCATTTGTGGTGGAAGCCCGAGATGAAATCGTAAGGGGGAGAAACAGACCTACAACAGTGGTCGGACCTTGTTGTACTCCCCTAATTACGATGGCAGTGTCGATGGAGAGTTGCGAGCGCACCGACAGGTACAAGGAAGTGTATGTCATCGGCCACACCACGTGTTATGAACACTTTATTAGGTTATTTAGTAAATCTTACATTTGAATGAATCGAGGATCAAAGCATAAAATCATTCATGCCTCACAATAGTTCCCCAAGTGCTTAGCTTATTAGAATACTTGCCTTTTGATTTCATGTTTTGTAGTAATTAGTTTACTAGCTATTCCTTTCACTCTACGGATTGACAACCCATACGAGGTTTTGTTTTCATTGACTCTTAGGCTCTAGAATCTCTGTGGAAAAATCCAGGGCTTACCGCTAACTACCCTATCGGTAGTGTAGCAGTGAGAACAGGTGCAGAATTATAAATATTTAATTTGAACCCATTTGATCATCAGCCTCCGCTCGGGTTAATTTGCTACAATTAATGAGCCCGGGTGGAGATGGGTCACTCATGTAATTATAACATTCAATAACAAGTCATAATAATATCACAAGCACATAAATTAGGATGAACTAAGAATCTCACAAAAGCATAAATTAACAAATTAATACAATTATCCCCAAGCTATAGAAACTACTCCCTAGACATGGAATTCAAATATTTCATTGAATTCCACATCTTGGGGCTAAAGCAAAATAAAAAGAGAAAGAACCTAGAGAGAAGAAAGAGGGTTTTTCTCTCTAAGTTGCTCTTCCAAATCAAAAAATATTATCTAAGACTAAAAGGGTATAAACCCTAGTAAAGTAAGGCTTTATATGTAGTAGTAGGGGATTGGGCCTAAAAATAGGCCCAAAATTGGCAAAAATAGTGTAAAAACCCTAGTCAGCCGCCACTGGCACGGACCACCGCGGATGGCGCAGTCCACGCCGTTGATGTGGCTCGTGTTGGTAGAGGCTGCCAAATCTGGTACGGCCCATTGTCTTCATGTTGACGCATACCGCAGGACCTGGCGTGGGTTGTGTTGCATCCCTGGCATGGGGCGTGGCATCTGGTGTAGGTCATGTTAAACGCGGTTGGTTTTTAAGTCTAAGTTATCAAATTGAAAGTCAACAATTAGCAAAGCAAGAGAACTATGCTAATCATGCAATACAACTAAAGATACGATTAAAATGATAATTAACGGAGCCTTGGGGGCAATCGACTTCCACTTCCAAACTTCCTATAGCTCATTGATTCATTCACTCATTCAATTACATTTATTGTCTATGGGTATTGTTATCACTTCTCATTCAAACATCAACATTCATTCCTCCTTAAGAGTAGTTTTCAAAGACAAACAATGACCATTTGCAAACCTCATTGATGATCACCAAAGACAAACAGCATTTTAAGGGTATTTCATCAATGGCATTTCACCCAAAGGACCATAGGTTTGATAACAAAAAGCCTTCTACCAAAGACATAGTCATTTAACCAAACAAAGCATTTATTAAGTTAAACTTAGAACAAACAACCTTCAAGGTTCATCCTTTCTTTGCATCTATATGATAAATATGAAAGCAATCCACATTAACATACTCATCTAGCAAGAATTACCACACATTATACACAAGAAGTTCTAAATCCGTGCTTTTGGATTTCATATCAAATGAGTTAAGAAATTTGCAACTTTCCTAACACTCTAACATTTCAATCATACAAACATTTCATATACTCAAACAACCCATGGTATAAATGAGGTAAAACACAACATTAATGGCATAATAAATGCTCTCCAATAAATTTTCATAAATGAGAAAATATAGAATCTTACTACATAATGTTGGAAGCTCCAATCAATTGCTCCTAAGAACTAGATTTAGCTACAAGAGTTCATACTAATTAATGCTAACAAACCAAACATAATACAAGAGAATTCAAAGATGATATATGGTAGAAACTAGGGTTAGAAATAGTATAAAAAACGCATGAAAGAAGAGATGTGAATGAGAGGAAAGAGAGTGTTATTTATAGTACAAAAAGGATAAGGTTAGGTTATGGCCACCCGTTGGTCAAGACTCGCGGCAAGTTGGTCGCGGCTCGCGGAGGGTTGGTCGCGATTCATGGCAGGTTCGTCGCGGCTCGCGGCGGGCGCCAGAACTTAACCTTGTTCTCTACTCTTCTTCTTGTGGTAAACACTTATCTTCACAATGATTCCTCTCATTTTTCAAGTCTTCAACTCTTTGAAGAAAGTCTTCAAAGTATTCAAAAATGGTCTTCAAATGCCTCCTATCTTCAAGTCTTCATGTCTTGGAAGCAAGTCTTTAAAGTCTTTGAAAAGTGATCTATTAATGGCCTCCGGTCTTCAAGCCTCCATGTTCTTACTTTGTCATGCAAAATCCACTTAGAAGAGGTAAAAGAGAGTAAAATTACTCTTACCTCTCCTAAGAGAATTTCAAGGTAAAACACAAGCTCTTGATAATAAAAGAGCACAAAAGTTACCCCAAAATTACTAAATTATGCACATAAAATGGACATATCAACTACAATGATGTAATGTCTGTAGTCTTCATCTACTACCATTCTAATGTGGATGGCCTTCGACATCTTCTACCATCCTTGCAAACGGCCTTCAATATTTTCTACCGTCCTTGGAAATGGCCTTCACATAGAATGTAACAAAAAGTACCTACGAACGACCTACTAAGGATGATCACAAAGGAATATCTAGGTGCCTGTGGATACAAGGTGTCCATTAGTACCAATTAAGTCTACAAAATGTGGGATTTAGATAAGAAAACCAAACATGGTCGCCTAAACCCCTTGTCATGCAAACTCAACTTATACTAGCAATCCAGCATATAAAACGAACCAATTATTACGCCGAATGCAACAGTTAACGCACGCATAATGATGCACATCACTTTCACATTTAATGGTCCTAAAAACAACGAAGGGAAAAATATTTACCCATGGATGCCCGTAAGAAATCTTGGGTAGTGTAAAATTGTGTAACAGTTATTTAAAAATGACTTGATTTCATTGAACATATGAACATGTATTTATACAAGAGATTACTTAAGGAATAAGCAAAACCTAGTGGCCTAAGGTAAAACAACCTATATTCTAATACCCCCCCCAACAAGCTCATGGAGGTGGAGCGACATGAAGCTTGGACCAAAGTGTACCAACACGTGCAGTACTAACAGCTTTTGTAAAAATGTAAATAATTTGATTAAGAGAACAAACATGTCGAATAACAAGAGAAATATCCTCTACCCGCTCATGAACAAAATGATGATCAATGTTGATATGCTTGGGTTACTGATGAAAAACGAGAGTAGCAGACGTAAAGTTTGCACTCAGATTGTCACAAGAAGAATGAGAAGAAGCAATAAAGGAGGTCTAAGCTCAAGCAATAACAGTTACATCTAGATGAGCTTAGTCGCAGCAAATGGGATAGCTCTATACTCAGCCTCAGAGTTCGGCTTGGCAACTACGTGCTACTTTTTTATGACCGGCTAATAAGATTGCCTCCATAATAAATAGCGAAATCATGTTGAGAACGACAATCATCACCATCAGACACCCACCCAGCATAAGAAAAAGAAACAAGGCGATGATCTGTACAAGGCCGAAGAGTAAGACCAAAATCCAGAAACCCCTTCAAATAGTGCAGAATACATTTTACAACAGACCAATGCAGCTCAATTAGATTCTGCATAAGTTGACAAACACGATTAGCCACATAAGAAATTTTAGGACGAGTAATCGTGCCATTGCAAAGCTCCAACAATGTTGTGATAAATATGAGGATCACACAAAGGATCCCCAGCTCGTGTCAGTCGTGATACAGGCTTAGACAGTGAAGCAATCGGCTTTCCAATTGACACTCTATTATGCTCCAAAAGCTCACAAATATACTTCTGTTGAGAAAGGATAATGCTCGACTTAGAGTGAGTGAGCTCAATTGCCAGAAAATAATGTAAAGGACAAAGATCACGAAGTAAAAAGGCATCATTTAATTTACCAAAAAACACAGTATTAAGAGCGGGAGAGAAGCCAGTGACAATCATGATATCAACATAAACCAGAATATAGGGAATCTGCTTTCCATTTCTGTGAATGAATAGTGTAGGATAAGACTTATAAGGAGCGAAGCCATGAGCCTGAAGAAATAAAATTGTAGTTTAGTAAACCAAGCCCGAGGCACCTGCTTAAGACCGTAAAGTGCTTTCCAAAGAAGGCAGACATACAAGGGTCGAGAACCATCAACAAAGCCATGAGGTTGCAACTTGTAAACTGTGTTAGAAATATCACCATTCAAAAATGCATTATTAATATCAACCTAGTGTAAGGGATAATAAAGAGAGAGAAATATACAAGACAAGCTGAATCGTAGTGGGCTTAACCACATGACTAAATGTATCAACATAATCAACACCTTCCTCCTGATTAAACCTTTTGGCCACATGACTCACTTTGTGACTCTTAATAGATCTGATTTACTCTTTATCAGGTACACCCACTTACAACCAACAATGTTAGTATTACATAGAGGCGGAACAAGAGTCCACGACCCATTACACAAAAGGGCGTCAGACTCAACTTACATTACATTTTTCCATTCGGGTAACTTAGAAGCCTGAGAAAGTGTTTTAGGCTCAGAAAATTTATATTGAGGAGGAGGAAGGGGATGACAAGTAGAGGTTAAATCTTAGGGTTAATATTTTTTATTTTGGAGTAGGTGACCATGGTATGCTGAGTGTTATCAACAGGACAAAAATATGAGCGATGAGTGGTGGTAGGAGCAGAAATGGGAGAGGCCGTGTCCACAGGCTGAGTGTCAGATAAGAGAGTGGTTGACGGGCTGACATCGGTAAAGGGAGCCTCCGGGTGACTGGACATGAGGGGCAATGTTGAAGACGTCTGCCGACTGGACATGAGAGGTATCTACTGACTGGAGGCAGGAGGCATGGCTGACGACGGGTGGACCGGGTGAACAGAAGGTGGCTGGATGGACGGAGAATGGGATTTAGAGATGGTGTAGAGGCAGCAAGCTTGAGCAAGGAAAGAGGTACCGACTTAGAATTTAAAGATTAAGTCAATGGAACATGAGTGATATAATCAGGATAGAGGAATGTGGTTTCATAAAAAATAACATGATTGGCAATGTACACGGGATTTGTTGGAACATGTAAGTAGAGATAACTTTTATGATGAGAGTTGTACCCAATAAAAACACACGGGGAAGAATAATACTCAAGTTTATTTCATTGATATGGATGAAGGAATGGATAGCACAGACAACTGAAAGTTAAAAAAAATCATAATCAGGTATTTCATGAAAAAGTGACTCATATGAAGGCTTATGATTGAAGATAGGAGATAGTGTACGATTATGGAGATAGACAGAGGTGTAAAAGTTGTGCTCCTAGAAGTCAGGATGGAATTGCACTCGTGACAGAAGGGAAACAACCTTTTCAACAATTGTACGAGGATGACGTTCAGTAGCACCATTTTGAGAGTGGGTATGAGGACAAGAAACTCTATGAGAAATACCTTGGATTTAAAGATATGAAGAGATAAGCAAACTTCACCCCACACCCCAGTCTGAATGAAATTGTTTAATTTTTTAGCCTAACTGGGTTTCAATCATTTCTGAAAAGTTGAAATTGGTGAAGAAATTGAAAAAAAAATTTAGCGAGAAAGTATATCCAAACAAGATTTATGGTTTCCATTAAATGAAGAAACAGGGCAGGACCACAAACATCTAAATAAACAAGATCAAAAGGAGCCTTTTGGGACTCATGGACATGAGAAATAGGTAATCTAAAGCTCTTTCCAAACTGGCATGACTCACAAATGTTTTGCAAATTAATTAAAGACACGGGAAGCTTAAAATGAGAAACTAGACAACGAAGTGACGAATCATGAGGATGATCGGGATGATTATGTCAGGTTTGTAGACCACCTTCCACGCCAAAGAGTGCACATTAAAGAGCTTTAAACGACTGAGTTAGTGGGCTGAGGCGATAAAGACCATTTTCAACAGTTCCAGTTAGAAGTGTCTGACCTTGCAAATCTTTCACATAACAATGAGTGGGGAAAAAGAGCATATAAAAATTATTATCTTTAGTAATTTGAGAAACGCTAAAGAGATTTTTGAAGACATAAAGAACAAATAAAATATTATGTAAATGAAGAGGCTAGTTAGAAGATGGCAAAATAGTTGAACCCAAATGCATAATAGGAAGAGACGTACTGTTGCCAACCTGTAAGCCGTCATTACCAGTGTAATCAGAATGTGAACAAACAGATTGGAGAAATCAGAGGTAACATGATTCGTAGCACTAGAGTTGAACCCATGTTGGATTATGCAGAGCAAAGGGTGGCATCGGGAGAGCCACAACATAGGAAAGAATGCTGAAGAAAGTGGTGAATAAAAAATCTTAGGAAAGATTCAATGGTAATAGACCTCGGGCTCCAGACCTTAGTAATAATCGTGGAACATAAATAGAACAAACCAGACAGCAGTTCTCAAGAAATTAGAGTGGTGAAATATAGCAGCCGGGAAGGATTCAATGTGAGAATGTGAGGTATACAGACACATCCAGTCTGAATGTGCTAATACTCAAAAGAATCAAGGAAAATTATATGTAACCTCATGGAGTCAAGATGAAGAAGATGAGAAATATGAAGAAGAACTTATCAGCAGTTACGTAGCATTTGGAGCAAAAATTCATGATGTATCATTAACTGACGATACATGTTCCAACATAGCAAAGTCAAATAAGGTTGTATGTTCCAACATAGAAAATTCAAGTTCTGAATACTCCTTTAGTGATGATGACGGCCATGTTGTGAGTGATGAAAATATTCCACACAACATATGAAAACATGTATGAGATGTGGTTGAATGTTGTTGACTCAAATAATATTATGAAAATAGACAAAAACCAACTAGCTGAGAAGGAGAGGGATTTGTTGGTTCTGGTTATAGAACTCGGAAGAGAAATTGAACAGTTGAAACTGAATTTGAGCTCAACAACAAAGAGAGCTAAAATGGCTGAGGCATTAATTAACAAGTTGAACGCTGGAAAGGCTAAATTAGATAACATACTCACTATGGGGTAGAACTATGGAAATCGATAAGGTATAGGCTATGACAAACTATCAATCAGCACCACAGATTTCAAATCTGAGTTTTAAGACTTGAAGAGAAATTTGATCAACACGGCAACACAAACCTCTTATTTGTAGTTACTTCACCTATCAAGGCCATACAGAAGATCAGTGTTTTAAATTACTCAAAGACATCGTGAATGGAAGACAACTATCTGCATGTTCCAACATAGATGATGTCCAATGATCAAAGATGGTCAGAAAGGTATGGAAACCTAAACACACTAATACTTGCCTTGTTACTCACACTTCGCTTATTGCAAACTCTAAAGACTCGGGGTACGTTGATACCAGGTGTTCTTGACATATTACTAGAACTCAAGAGTATTTGACTAAGATAAAATCATAAGATGGTGGATTTGTAACATTTGGTGATGGAAAGAAGAGTCGAGTAGTTTGAAAAGGTGAACTACAGATCGAGAGATTCCCTATCTTTACAAGTGTTCTTCTTGTGGAAGTTTTGAAGGCTAATTTGTTGAGTATCAGTCATTTGTGCGATGATTTTGTGTGGACCATGTCAATAAGGTAAATAGATTCGATCACCCCATTCATCAGTTCAGTATATCACCACCTCGAGAACACTTGAATTACTACACATGAATTTGATCAGTCCAGTCAATATACCAAGTGTGAGTGGTAAGAAGTGTATCTTTGTGTGTGTTGACGATTTCTCCAGATATACTTGGGTGGCTTTCCTTAAAATTTTTGATACGCTGGAAGTTTTTAGAAGCTTGGTGATCAAATTACAGACAGAAAAAGGGAGCCCAGTTGGCAAGATCATTAGAATTTGCAGTAATAGTGGTAGGGAATTCAAGAACTCTTAGTTTAGTGGTTTCTCTGATGAGCTCGGTATTCAGCACGAATTCTCAGCACCAATAACCCTTCAGCATAATGGCATTGTGGAAAGAAAGAATGTGACTCTATAAGAAATGGCTCGACTCATGCTTGCTAAGAAAGGAATTCATAAGAGATGAGGGACAAAAGCCATCAATACAGCTTACTACACTATGAACCGAGTGTACCTCAAACCATTCACGAGTAAGACATCATGTGAAATCTGGAAAGAAAGGAATCCAAATGTCTCATATTTTTATGTGTTCCGAAGCAAGTTTTATATTCTCAGAGATAAAGAACAACTGGCGAAGTTTGACAGACGCAGTGATTTCAGAATTTTTCTTGGGTATTCTATGAACATCCACACTTATCGAGTGTACAATATTCGTACAAATGCTCTAATGGAATCCATGAATGTTAGCGTAGATAATTATGATGCTAAACAGATATCAGGGGAGGAGAAGATGAACCAGATTTAGACTATGCTCCAATACTGAACAATCTGCCTGGCTAATCATACTATGTTGGAACATCTTATCATTCAGACTGTCATGTTGAACTTGAAAATTTCCAATATGTTGGAAAATCCACTCCTAATTTAACATCTCATGTTCCAACACAGGTTCTACCTGAACCCAGCATCAAGAGAACTCGTACAATCCCTAGGATAAATTACAAAGAGCTTGCAGGATTACAATGCTTCATATCTCTCATTGAACCAAAAAATTACAAGAATGCTCTACTTGATGAATATTGGATTGTGGCAATGCAAGAAGAACTTGAGCAATTTGAATGCAATGATGTATGGTATCTCACTTCTCATCCTAAAGGTGTAAATTTTATTGGCACAAAGTGGATCTTTAAGAAAAAGTTTTATGTTGATGGCCATATTACACAGAATAAAAGCAAGGTTAGTTTCTTAGGGATACACTCATGTTGAAGTAGTTGATTTTGATGAGATATTCTCACCAGTTGGTAGGTTAGAATCTATTCGAATTTTACTTGCTATTGCTTGAACTATGAACTTTACGCTGTACCAGATGAATGTCAAAAGTGCTTTCCTAAATGGCGTCGTTAATGAAGAAGTGCATATGGAACAGCCTAATGAGTTTGAATATCCTCACTTTCCACATCATGTGCATCAACTCAAGAAGGCTTTGTATGGAATAAAACAAGCACCAAAGGCGTGGTATGAGGTACTCACTACATTTCTTATTCAGAAGGGTTATCGTCAAGGGGGGGTAGATCACGCCTTGTTTGTCTTTAACAAATCATCAAATATTTTAATTGCTCAAATTCATGTTGATTATATTGTGTTGGGCTCTTCTTCAGCATCTATGGTACATGATTTCATAACTTTGATGCAGGATAAATTTGAGTTGAGTATGGTTGGAGAACTCACCTATCTTCTAGGATTTCAAATGAAACAAGAAAAGAGTGACATGTTTATAAATCAAAGTAAGTATGCCCCGAATTTGGTGAAGCAGTTTAGACTGAGTAATTCTCGAGTTCTGCGAACACCAATTGGGGCTACTGATAATTGGTGAAGGATAAAAATGAGTTAGAGTTGATCACACATTGTACAGGAGTATGATTAGGAGTTTACTATATCTTACAGCAAGTTGGCTAGATATATGCTTCAGCATAGAAGTATGTGCAAGATTTCAGGCTGATCCTAAGGGATCTCACTTGACTGCAGTCAAAAAGGTAATTCAATATGTTAGTGGGGACTTCTGAGTATAGAATATGGTATTCTTAAAATCAAAACTCTCATCTGGTTGGTTATAGTGATTCTGATTGGGCTGGCAATGTAGATGATCGTAAAAGCACCACCGGTAGATGTTTCTTTATTGGTACGAATCTGGTATCCGGGTTTAGTAAGTAACAAAATTCGATCTCTTTATCAATGGATGAAGCTGAGTACCTTGTTGCTGGAAGTTGTTGTGAACAACTAGTGTGGATGAAACAAATGCTAAATGACTACGGAATTAAAGAAGGGCCTCCAAAAGTGTTATGTGACAACAATAGTGCAATTGATATATCAAAAAACCCAGTATATAATTCCTGAACAAAGCACATTAATATAAGGCATCATTTTATTTGGGATTTGGTTGAAAGGATGGAAGTGGTAGTTGCCTATGATCCAACGTCCGAGCAGTTTGCAGATATTTGTACTAAACCATTGGACACTGCAACTTTTGATGTCCTCATAAAACACTTAGGTGTATGTCGAGTTTGAGGGTTTTTTTCTCATTAGCTTTTATTCAATTTTTATTTTTTTTATTTGTGTATATAAATCAGATAAACACAAAAATATAGACAGGAGAAAATGTGAACAAAAAATAGAAGGGGAAGAGCTATGTTGAAAGTTAAAGGAGTTGTGACATGAGTTGCATAGTGGGAAAAAGGTAGTGATGGTTTTCCTTGGGAAGGGAAAATGTGGTGCAGGTAAAGAGGTGAAAAAGTGAAGAAGTTATTTCCTTTTGCAATTTTTTTCCATCTCTCCACCTTCCCTCTATTTTCGCTACCATACTTCCTAGTTTCTTGCCATTTTTGAAGTTTGGAAGTCTTATTGAGATATTATAGCCAAAACTGTTGGGATTACTTTGCTCACAATATTATCAAGAATTTGAGGTGTGTTGAAACACAAACTCTCTTCACTATCAAATTCCCTTGCCGAAAACTATCTCAAGCTCAGAGACTACAATGGCCAATTAAGGAACTCAAGCAAACACATGCAAGGTGCTAATCCTCTTCAGACACAAGGTAACATGCCCTAACTTTTGAAAAAGTATCTCGGGTTAGTTTTTATGGTAGAGAATTCAAGTCGGTTAAAGAATGTTTGTATCGGCATAAGTTAAATAATATGTCTATGGACTTGACTGGGATTTAAAACTTGAGGGGAAATATTTTTTATGTGGATATGGTGGAGTTAGTTATTGGAGAATTTGATGACATTGAAAAAGTAGAGAAGTGCAAACCTAGGCTTATTAAGGGTTGCTTTACTAAGCACAGTAGAGATGAGTATTTCATAGTTTACTCTACCGTGTCTAGTCCTAACTATATTCAGTTAGAGGATATTTAAACCCCAGTAGTTGAAAAGCCTAAAAAAAGAGGATAAAGTGAAGAAAGTTAAGGGTTATGCAGGTTTGCCTTCGATAAAACCCTATGATCATAGAGCTGGGAAGAGGAATGCAGTGTTGGGAGCACCCTCTGTAGTTGTTGTGCCTGATAGTGAAGATGAGAGCAGTGCTGGATATGTTCCAACACAGAGAGCAAGGGTAGATTCTGTCGTGGCTATGGATGGTTATAAACCTGACCTAGGTACAGATATGTTGACATAGGAGGTCAAAACAATCAGGCTAATAATGATGGAGGCAGCACCTTTGTTCATATAGAGGAATCAAAGGTAGGATAAACAGAGGGAGACGATCTTATGGTTGAGCAAGATCAGCATGTTGGAACATAGGATGCAACAGCTAAGACTGAGCAGGTTGAGTATTGTATCAGCACCTGAGCTAACTTATTCCACTGATGAGGTCATGGATGAGTACATCCAGACCATAGTAACACATGAGCTTGAGTTGACTTATTCCAGTGATGATGTCTTAAATGAATACATCCACACCATAGCAAGGAAGGCTAAGAGGAAGGAGCCTGCACCTGAATCATCTCAGTCATCCAAGAAGAGCAAGAAGGAAACTACTGCTCCTACACCGAAGAAGAAGCCTACTCTTCCTGTGCCTTCAATAAGTGATGCTCTCTAAGATAGTTTTTATAATGATGATTATGAGGAGGTGTGGGAGGTGTTCTCATAAAGGAAAGTTATTTCTGAGAGGTCAGTAGACTTAGAAGACTACAAAGAAAGTACTTTCTCTAATTTCCTGAATTTTTTAGGGATGAAAAAAGCTGCCACTCTGTATAAGGATTACAATAAGCAGTTAGTCTCTGAAGTGTGTTGCAATTTAATGGATGTAAATTTGGAGAAATATTCTCCTTGTTGATAAAGTATATGTGAGACAAGCCATCTCTCCAAATGCCAAATATGCATTGATTTATCCATACCTGATTTCTGCCTTGGTTAGAAGTGAAGGGGTGAAGGCTAAGTCCGAGAATGAGATTGTGAAAACTTAATATCTTCAGCCAAGTAAGAATACTTTTGGGAAGAGACGGGTAAAAGATATACCATGGATACCTGAGGCTTCTACTTTTATTGGTGATGAGAGAAAGCCAAGCTTGCGGCCATGAATGAATGCAAAGTTGGGAGCTTCAGATATTCAGATGGCTGCTTTGGAGGCTGAGAAAGCTAGAATTGAGGAGGAGAAAACACATTTAGAGGCACAGATGGCTGCTCCTGAATAGGCTTAAAGGTTGTGCAATGGCTATGTTCCAACATAGGCAGATTTTGGTTTCGGAGGGAGCAAATTTCATTGGATATCTTCAGTACTCTCTGTGTTTTTGTTGTCTTTGGCATATTTATGGCCCCATGGGAGAATATTTTGGATTTTGAAGAATTTTGGATATTATTGTTATGGCTCTATATTCTGAATTTTTTTCTAGATTTCTTGTTTTCTTTTGGCATTCTTACAAATTCATATTCAGTACTTAGTCCATGTTCCAACATTGTGTATTCTAGAGTTCTTATGTCATCTAATTGTTTGAAGGTGGAAGTTTTTCTTTGTGATTTTTATTCCAAAAGTGGAAGTTTTTCTTTGTGATTTTTATTCCAATCCACAAAATTCCCAAGGGGGATTGTAAAGTCACATGGTGTGAATTTATTGCCATTTGTGAACTAATTTGGAAAAGAAAAACTTTCCATGTTGGAACATAAGGAAAGCTGGAGGTTTTGAGGACTTAATCGATTGAATAATAGTGCGTGAATATTGATTTATGGAAGATTGAAGATTTTGGAATATTGGCTCATGCGTGTGATTGATGCATATTGGATTTATGAAAAAATCAGTATTCTTAAGGAATTAGATTTATGGTATATTAATTTGTTAAAGGGATATGATAAGATAAGGAAACTCCCTACATACAAAGGATTGTGATATGCTTCAAAAGCATATATGGAAACGTAATTTTTTTGAGACAAGGGTGGAGATCTCCAATATGCTCATTGACTATAAATGAAGGACATCACGGTTATGCTACTTATGAACTTAATAGCAAAAATATGTATTCAATTTTCTATATTTTTTAGAGCACTGGGAGAGACAGATATAATATGTTGCAACATACAGTAACCTGTTGGTCAAGTTAAGAATCGTATACCTTAATTCCTCTGGAGGAAGAAATCCAACGTCGACGAGTTTCGAGGTCAGAGGGAGTTTAATCAACGGATCAGTGGCAAGGGGAGCTTGCAAAATCTACACGTTGTAATTAGATAAGGTAAGTTTAATTGTATGGTAAACTTTGTACTGTACCTTTTTTATTAGTAGATTTATTCTGAACTGGGCTAGACCCCGCAGATGTAAGTAAATTTCACCGAGCTGCGTAACCAAGTTCCGTGTGTTCATGATTTACTTTATTACATACTGGTTAGATAGGTTATGTTGGAATGTATTCATAATAATTGAATTAATTAGTTAAAACCAAATATATCCAAAACTAAAAGAAACCCCAAATTCAAACCTATAAGAAAACCAAAATAGATAAATAAAAAAACAAAATATTATGATTGTAGAATCATACAATTAGAGAAACATATTTATCAAGGGAAACATATCTATACAATCAGAGTAAGAAATCTTTACATAGACATGTGCCATCCCAAGAAGCGATTTTAGGCCATTACTTAAGGCCATGGGAAGTGGTAGAGACCACTACCGGTCTCTTACCAATTAAATATATTATTTTTTTCCCTCTCTCTTCCACCTCAGCTTAAGAGACCACTTAAGAGACAACCCTTTTTTTTCTCCACAATGGTTAAGAGACCACTGTATACTATTCATGGAACCCACTTGATTTTCTCTATCCTACTCATTAAATTGACCATTAAATATTATTTTAAATAAATTTATCCACAAAAAATAAGTTGAATATAAAATTTAATACAATTATTCCAATGAAATTAAAAATAAATAATAAGATAATTCTATGTTTTTAAAATTATATAAAAATCATTAAAATTGCAAAAATCAACCATAACAACTATAAAAATTGCAGAAAACACTAAATAAAATATTGATCTAGTCCGACCAATTATTACAATTTGAAAATAAAAATTATATTAAAATTATAAATCTTAAAAAATAAAAAATAGATTTTTTTAAAAATTACGGTTGGGACACGTGTCGCCACCAGAATGGGACACGTGTCCCATTCAAAAATTAAAATAAGACCAGAAAATTAGTGGGACACGTGTCCCATTCAAATTTGCAGAAAATAATTATTTGAGTTAGTGGGACACGTGGCCCAAAGAGGGGACGACACGTGTCCCATTTGGACCAAAAAAAAGGGCCGCATTTCAACGGCCCTACAGCCCATGTGCTTGTTCTGTCCGTGCGGCCTCCAGACCGGGCTCTTGGTAAGAGCCCGGTGAGTGGTCTCTTAACCAGAGACCACTCAAAAGACCACCACTGTGGTGGTTTTCGGTCTCTTAAGCGGTCTTTTAATTTTAAGAGACCACCACTGCCCATGCCCTAAGAGGATACTCAAGAATAGATTGCATAATGGTTCCCGAGGCACTCGTCCGGCAGATCCAGGTCATCAATTATGACAGGCATCGCCTCATTCATGGTTGGTTTCTTTGAGAGCTTATCTATACCTATACTAAAAACACGAATCATGACGGTTTCCGGTGGCCGGTCAGTTTGTCAATTCCACACCTCCTCACCAGCCTTGATTGGGACAGCCACTGCCACGTGTCATCTCTTCTCTCTCTCCACACCTCTTTATCTAAGGGGATTCACTTCTTTATTTGCTTTCATGTAGGATTTATGAAATTTGGTTTTATCTAATTAATTCAATAATTATTACCATGTTCCGATATATCCTATCTAACAAAATATGAAATAAAGTAAAGCATGAACACACGAGACTTGGTTACGCGGTTCGATGAAATCCACCTACATCATGCCCAGTTCAGAATGAATATACTAATCAGAAAGATACAGTACAAAGTACACCATACAATATACTTATCTTAACTAATTATAAGATGTGAGTTCTACAAGTTTCTCGTGCTACCAATCCACCTTGATCAGACTCCCTCTTACCTCAAAACTTGTCGACGCTAGATCTTCTCCTCTTGAGGAATTAAGGTATACGATTATGAACTTGATCAAAAGTTTAAGTTCATGTTGGAACACAGATGAATGACTCTGTAGTACTTCTCGAAAGATATGAAAATCTGAATACATATTTTTTTTCAATTAATTTCGTGAGTGGCACAGCCATGATGTCCATCAATTTATATACCATGAGCACATTGGAATTCTCCACATTTGTCTTCAAAAGATTCTGTTTCCAAATCTGCTTTCGAAGCATATCTAAATCCCATAAATAAAGTTATTTTCCTTATCTCAATTATCCCATAATATTACATAAATCCAATTCCATAATTATAGTGATTTTCTATAGCTCCTATATGCTTCTATCACACACCTAAAATAATATATTCCAAAATCTCCATCGCTTCATAACTCAATATTCACGCAATATTTTCAACTGATTAAATCCTTTTATGCTTCACATTTCCATTTGTTTCAACATGGAAAGTCTTCTTACGCATGCAGTCTTATGCGTAAATGTTTCATTCTCCATATAATATTCTGATTACAACTGAATCCCTTGGAGATAGAAATTATCAAATCTAATCTCTTAAAGAAAGGAATTAGAATATCTCGTCCCAATCTATTCCATAACCAAAATTCATCTCAAGTCTATCTCTTCAAATCTTAATCAAATCCCACAAATATAGGAATTGATATATTCTTCAAATAAAATCACTCTTGGACGAGACTACTGTTTCTCATATTCATTCTTCAATCTTTCCTTATTCTACAGAATTTCCTTCTTTAATGTTGCAACATACCATATTAGCATAATTACCACCAATTGCCAATTAACCAAATCTGGACTTTACAATCTCCCCCTTTGGCATTTTGTGGATCCACCAATCTTTTGGACTTTCAAAGAAACAACTATGCAAATATATAGACATCAAGTAAACCACATATGGATGTTGGAACATGATCTGGAAAAACTTTTAACTCCCCCTGAATATCATAACTCCAAATCATCAAGACTTCAACACGCATGTTGGAACATTAAATTCACATAAACTTTACAAAACCTTCTCCCCCTTGGGACCATAAACATGCCAAATGCATTAGACACAGAAAATAAAAAATATATCAAATAACTGCAACTCCCCCTGTAGCAAATATATAGCGTATGTTGGAACATAGCCATACCAGAACCATCAAACCTCTTTAGGAGCAGCTACCTGTGCCTCATCTAATCTGGTCTTTTCTGCCTCCAAAACTTCCATCTGAGTGGCTAGTGCTCTCAACTTCACAAAAATGGCCACAAACTTGACCTTCTTCTCATCAACATCAGAAGTTGTAGCATCAGGATTCCATGGCAGATCATGCACATATCTTAAATCAAATGTTCACTTGTTTGAACTTTTCTCGATTAAGACCTGTAGTATTTCAAAAAGGAATCCAACAATTTACAATAGACAAAAATACCTGGTAGTCAAGCTAGATGCAGTAACGTTCCCTTGAGTGGGCACTGAGACTGAAATCCTCCAGTAATTTCTGACATAATCTAATTGCTTGTCTATGATGTAAACTCTGTTGTACCACTCAGAATCTGGATCAATATTGCCTCCCATTAAGTTTGCATAAAATTCTTCTACAATCTCTCGGTTGTACTCCTTGTAGATTGAGGCATCAGTCTTGAAACCCAACTAGTCCATGTAGGCGATGATAAATCTGCATTCACCATATACACCCAAATTAGTTGTCCTCTCAGCTAAAATCCTTCTCTGCCACACATCATATCTCTCATGGCAGTCTCATCAGAAGTGCCTTCAAGAACTGCTCAACTTGTGTTGGAACATCAGTCCCTGATGTTGGAACATAGCAGCTCTCAGCTTCACCCTTTTTTCTGATGTTGGAACATATGATCCTTCATTACTTCAGAATCATCAACTTCATTCTATATCGATGTTTGAAAAATACCATGCTTACCTTCCTTCACTCCATCAATACTTTCTCCCCCTATCTCCATGTCTAGTGTTGAGACATAGGCTTTTTCACCATTCAAATCAAGATCTTTCCAGCCACATTTACTAATGTTTGAACACCAGAATCTCTAATAATTCCAAGCTCATATATTTCCATGTCCACATCTTCTCTACCTGTCTCCATACTTTGTGTTGAAACATGACCTGCATCACTGCTTTCCAACTCCTCATCATACTAAAGCAGAATACCAGAAGAAGTCATCTCTCTGATCTGTGCATCTCATTAGTCACCATAATGTCCTCAACACCAACTTCTAACATGACCAACTATGCCTCCATTTTTTTTGTATTTTTCTAATGTATGTACAAAAAATTTACACAAAGCTTGAGAAAATAATGAATACCTCAAATTCGACAAACACCTAAGTGTTGTCTGAAGAGCTCAAAAGTTGCAGAGTCCAAAGGCTTTGTGAAAACATCCACAAATAGTCCTGATGTTGGAACATCGTTAACCACCACTTCTTTCCTCTCAACCCAATCTCGAATAAACGAATGCTTTGTGTCACTGAGCTTTTTCTGAGAATGCTTTAATGGATTCTATGAGATGTCAATAACACTTTTTCTGTAACATAAGAAGTCCTTCTTTAATTTCATAATCACTAAAAAAATTCTTCATCAATAATAATTGCGCACAAAAATTTCCACCAATAAAGAAATATCCACTCGTGGTGCTTTTACGATCATCTGCATTACCATCCCAATCAGAATCACTATAACCAACCCCAAATTATACTTTTGATTGCATTCGAGTGAGATTCCATATTATCAACCAAAAATCTTACAAATACTCCCACCATATTCATCTAAAATTCAGCCTGCATCAAAGTCAAAGAATCTTGTACCAAGGATGGCGAAGTAGACCCAGAGATCATATCATCAACATAGATTTGAGTAATCAGTATATTTGATGATTCTCAAAAAATAAGCAAGGTGCGATCTACTCCCCCTCGTCGATAACCTTTCTAAATAGGAAAGGTAGTGAGTCGCTCATACCACACCCTTGGTGCTTGTTTTGATCCATACAAAGCCTTCTTGAGTTGATGATATACTTCCGCATTAACCACACCATTCAGAAGAGCACTCTTAACAACTATATGGTACAATGTAAAACTCATAGTGCAAGCAAGGAGAATGCAAATAGATTATAACCTGGCAACTGGTGCAAATGTCTCATCAAAATCAACTCCTTCAACCTGAGTGTAGTCTTGAGAAACTAACATTGCTTTATTATCATTGTGTTTGAATTGCCCAAGTTCTTCTTTCATTGCCACAATCTAATACTTATCAAGTAGAGCATCTTTGTAATTCTTGAGTTCAATGAAGGAGAGATAATATTGTAGACCAACAAGTTCCTTGTAGTTAACCTGAGGGATCGATCAAGTCCTTCTTCTGCCAGATTCATCATGTACTGATGTTGGAACATGGGAGAGTTCTGGGAAGGACGTTGTTCCAACATTGCTAAAGTTATAAGAGTCGTCAATTTCATCTGTAAGATCTACCTCATCTGATGTTCCAACATCATTACGTCCCTGATATGAGAAATCATTCAATGTTGGAACATGGTCACCCATAAGATCTACCTCATCATATTCAACACTCAAGTAGTTCACTTCTTGTTCCAACAAGTAACATTTTTCTGATGACCAAATACCATATAGCACTTTGTTGTTGCCATGTTTCACTATGCACTTCTCCTTATAGAATTCCACGGTCATATTATCATTACACAGTTGACTGATACTTAGGAGATTAGCCTTTAGATCCTCCACTAACAGAACACTAGTAAAGGTTGGAAATCCCTTTATCGACATCTCACCTTTTCCAACTACCCAGTTTTTCTTTCCATTTCCAAATATAAAAAATCTACCATCACAGGGTTTGATGTTCTTTAGATACTCTTGATCCAGTTATATGTTAAGAACATCCACTATCAAGGTACCATGAATCCCCAGGGTGTGCAATAAAGGAAGTGTGAGCAACAAAGCACAATTTAGGGGTTTTGGGATCCATACATTTCTAACCATCCTTGGGTATTGCACTTGATCCATGTTGGAATATGTTGCGGCCTGACGTTCATTCATAATATCTCTGAGAAACTTAAAGCAACGATCCTCTGTATACCTTGATAGGTACAGTAACCACATATTAAGGCTTTTTGTGGGCATGTTTAGACAACTTTTCTCTTCATAAATTGAACCTCTAGTTTGAATACTTCAGTGCTGGTAGATAGTTTTTCAAAGCCTATCCCTTGTCGATTTCCAGAACTCTAACCCATGGTGAGAATGTCATCCAATTTTACTTTTTCAGAATGCATCTTTTAATAGCTATCTCAGCAACTTCAACCCTCTTTGTCATCGAACTCAAATTTAATTCCAACAACTAAATTTCCTTTCGGGGTCCTTCCACTAGGGATGTCATCTATTTTCCTTCTTCGGCTATAAGGTTTCTCTCCCTTTTTAAGAGTATGTTAGCATAAGAAACTTCTAGCCACATTTCATACATATTTTTCATAAGAAGCATAAACATCCTCATCACTCACAATCTTATCTTCGTCATCACGCGAGGAGTATTCTTCACATACCTTCTCTGTGTTGGAACATCGGACTTCAGCAACCTGAACAATGTTGGAACTTCGATCCACTTCTTCTTGTCCAATGTTGGAACATTCAGTACCAAGTTCTGAGTCTCCTTGAAGTTTTGCTCTAAAAACCATATAATTGTTGGTCAGCTCCTCTTCATGATTCTTCTCTTCTTCATATTCACTCCATAAGGGTGCATATGATTTTCCATGCTTCTTCCAAGTGTTGGTAGATTCAGTTTGGATATATCCATGCCCTTCACATTCTCTGCATTTTATTCTTCATGACTGGCTCAATTCGCCATTTTGGTTTCTTGAGGATTATTGAGTGGTTTGTTCCATGATTGTTGCCAAAATCTTGAAATTGTGATCTGTTCTCATTAAACCTTTCCTGAGAATTATTATTTACCACTTTCTTCAGCATCATTGAGAAATTCTTTGTGATAAAAGCAAGGTCTTCATTTTCATCATCGCTATCCTCCTTCATTGGATGTTCCAACGTCATTTCATATGTTTGTAGTGATCCCATCAACTCACCCAAAGTCATTGTGGCCATGTCCCTTGCTTCTTCTATTGTTGTTACTTTCATGAAAAATCTTTGGGGAAGTGATCTCAGCATCATCTTCACCAACTTAGACTCTTTGTAAATTGTTCCCAATTGATGCGCTATATTTGTGATGTCTCTGAGTCTTCCATCGAATACTGCAATAGTATCATCTTCTTCCATTTTCAGCTCTTCGAATTTTGTGGCCAACATTTGTAGCTTTAATTCAAGTACACGACTTACCCCCTCATGTACAGTTTGTAGGATATACCATGCTTTCTTTGCTTGTTAGCACGTAGAGATGAATTTGAATGAATCTTCATCTACTGCAGTAAAGATGGCATTTAATGCTCCGGAGTTTGCCGAGCCACCCATTTTTTCTATTGGTGTCCACGAATCTTTAGGGTAAACTACTGGCTGTTTAGAACTAGAGTCTCCTTCTTCGGAATTTCCAACAACAGGGGATTTCCATTCTGTTTCAACATAGTGCTAAGCCAATTCATCCAGTGAATTTATGAACACCCGCATGCGAGCCTTCCAGTAGTTGTAATTCGTTCCTTCCAGCAGTGGTGGTCGAGACACAGAAGCTCCTTCTCTAGTCGCCATCGGTAAAATCAGATCACATTTTCTTTGTCAAAACCAAGGTAAAATAAGTGACTTGGCTCTAATACCAATTGAAATTTGATTTTACCTAATTAATTCAATAATTACTACCATGTTCCAACATAGCCTATCTAACCAAGTATGCAATAAAGTAAAGCATGAACACACGAGACTTGGTTACGCAATTCGGTGAAATCCACCTACATCTGCGAGGTCATACCCAGTTTAGAATGAATCCACTAATCAGAAAGATACAGTACAAAGTACACCATACAATATACTTATCTTAACTAATTATAACATGTGAATTCTGCAAGGTCCCCTTGCTACTGGTCCACCTTGATCAGACACCCTCTGACCTCGAAACTCGTCAATGTTGGATCTCATCCTCCCAAGAAATTAAGGTATACGATTATGAACTTGGTCAACAGTTTAAGTTCATGTTGGAACACAGATGAATGCTCTGTTGTACTTCTTGAAAGATATGAAAATCTGAATGCAAATTTCTTCAATTAATTCCGTGAGTGGCACAGCTGTGATGTTTATCAATTTATATATTATGAGTAGATTGGAATTCTCCACATTTGTCTTCAAAAGATTTCGTTTTCAAATATGCTTCTGAAGCATATCCAAATCCTATAAATAAAGGGATTTTTCTTATCTCAATTATCCAATAATATTACATAAATCCAATTTCATAATTATAGGGATTTTCCATAACTCCAATATGCTTCAATCACATACCTAAAATAACATATTGCGAAATCTCCATCACTTCATAACTCAATATTCACGCAATATCTTCAACTGATTAAATCATTTTAGTCTTCACCTTTCCATTTGTTTCAACATGGAAAGTCCTCAACATGGAAAGTCTTCTTACACTTGCAGTCTTATGCGTAAATGTTTCCTTCTCCATATAATATTCTGACTACAACAAAATCCTTGGGGATAATAATTATCAAATCTAATTCATTAAAGAAAGGAATTAGAATATCTCGTCTCAATCTATTCCATAACCAAATTTCATCTCAATTCTAACTCTTCAAATCTTAATCTAATGCTACAAATATAGAAATTGATATATTTTTCAAAATAATCACTCTTGGACAAGACTACTGTTTCTCGGATTCTTTCTTCAAGCTTTCGTTATTCTACCGAAATTCATTCTTTGATGTTGCAACATAATAATACCGTAGTTGCATATTTACCATAAATTGTTAATTAACCAAATCTGAACTTTACACGGTGGACGGTACTTTTAACTTTTATGGTCTTCGTTTGTGGCTTTACACTCTACTTCCTCCAATCACGTCATCAAAGCTGCCACCCACCTTTTATGCCAGTTCCCAGTAGCTACGGATGATTATTCTCTATTTTTTTTTGTTAAATTAGAAATTCGTATTTCAAACTCCCGCCTTCTCATTTTGTTGGTTTTCCTCCTTATTGATGTAGTGTTATGTTGTTTGTTGTCGTTCTGAGGACTCTGAAACTAGAACCACTTGAGTTCATTTATGCGTTATAGGTGCTCGATTTAATGCCTAAACTAATTCCTCTTTAACATCACCCGATTTCTTATTTTTTATGTTTTTGCTGCAACCAACGGAGCATGCTTATTTCACCTGTTATGCATCAACGTTCATTCAATTTTGCCCTCCATTTTTGTTCCCGGTTGTAGATTGGCCTAGCTTCTTCCATTTTAGTCCCCGATTGAAGATTGGCCTAGCTTTGGTTATGTGCAAAACCTTGAATTCCGATCAGTTGGAGTTGTTTAAACTTGAAATCGGAGCTAATCACCAAATTGGTTTACAGTCACAATTTTAGCACAAAATATCCAAATTGGGAGGTCTCCTCTACAGCCTGGAATATTATGAAATATTGCCGCCATCTTTAGGTTTACATGATCAATTTTCTTCGGTTTCGCTTCTATGTTCTTGTCTGTGATTGTAGATTTTCCTACCTTACAATGGTGGATTCACCTTGGCTACAACGTCTCTCATTCTGTCTTATAATAACAGGTGAAATGAGTATGCTCCGTTGTGGTCCAATGTCAAATAGGCACCCTTCCCAAGTTTATGCTTAGCAGCCATAGCCCTCTGCTTCTTGTATTCCTCTCTGTTTTTGTTTTGCGCTCCACTCAGTTCTTCCGTACCTCTATTGCATTTGATTAACCTATAACTGAGGTTGGCTAGCAGACACCACCATTTTCCCTTCTTGTTAATTGCTCTTCTTTTACCTATTACTGTTTTACCTTGGTTGTAGCTAGCCAGAAAACCTTTGATTTTATTTGTGAATTTAAAATGAGAAACTACTCCGAGAGGTGGCTAACAACATCACTTGAAAGTTATTCACTTGTTCCTGCATTACTTCTCTAATGTTTTGCCATTTTCCATTAGAGAATCCCCAACGCCAGGTTCACGGTCTTTGGTTTCTTATAACTTTATCATTCCCATACATATTTGTTGAACGTATATTGATAAAAGATGTAGAAATTAAATAATGAAATTACACAAGCAATTTAACATAAGTAACAATAATAAAATTGTATTAATTATTCATGCATACAATTGGAAATGTTAAAATACAATTAATAGAGTTCGTCTCTTGAAAGACGGTCTTTCCATAAGTTATGGAAAGACGGTCTTTCCATAAGTTATGGAAAGACCAAGGTTTAAAGTGTAAATTAGAAGAAATTAAGATAAAATTTTTGGGTTGCATGAACCGGGTTATAAATTTTATAACTACTGCATGTTGCACACTAAAAGTTTAATATTGCAACTAACACCTTTCACATTTTATTATTCTAATTATATCCCGTCTTTCCATAAGCCTATGGAAAGACCGTCTTTCCCAAGACTTTGCCCAATTAATAAGCACGTTTCAAATAATCACATATATCACATATTGATGGAGTCAAAAAGTACACTCGTTGTCCTTAAAACGAATGAGTCTCGTCGTGGACATCGTTCCCTAGGATAAAACCATCGAAGGTAATTTTAACAAGTAAAAATTACCTCGGAGTAACACAAAGCCCGAAGGACTACCGATAAAGACAGAGAAAGAAGATAGAGTCCGTCTCTTGTGAGACCGTCTCATGGTGAGACCAAGGACTAGAGGCAAAATAGGAAAAGAGGAAACTAAATTTGGGGGCAAAAAACTAATAGTACTAGACTAAATTGCAAATTTTTACAATTACACATTAAATCCTATCACAATTACACATTAAATCCCTGAACTTTTAAAACATCAATATGAAACCACATCTTGAAATCTTTGCAATTTAATCCCTGGTCTCACCGTGAGACGGTCTTATACAAGACTTTGTCAAGAAGATAAGACTCAAGTTTAGAAGTAGGGAGGAACTTGAGAATGGTGTGAGGTTTCTGTCTGACATAGAGGCTCTATTTATAGATGTCTAAAAAACCCTATGGAAAGATACGTGAAAGATCTGATTCCCGTAATCAGAGGAAATATTCTCTAACCACCAAATATTTTACAAATATTTGAACAGATTCTGGAAAGATAAGAATATCATATTCCTCATCATGATTAATCGCGTATCAAATCTCATATATTCCACATGTGATTCTAAGAATATTTGTTATGCGGTTTGGGCTTTCTAGAGACTTCCACACGATCCAAACACATTTTAGACAGTAAAAATTTACAGAAAGCTTAGTACGTGCGAATGAATTTCTGCCTAAGTTTCCATTCTAAGAGTGACTCTTTGAGCATCCATATCTCATTCACCCTTTATCCGTTTTGAGAGTTTAAACAATCGATTTTATAGTACTCACAGAAGAGAATCCAAAAACGATGCCCACTTACTCTAATTCAGTTCGAGCCCAACTCAAAACAAAGCCCAAAAGTTGACAAAATTCAACTTGTTTTACAATCATTTTCCAACAATCCCCCACATGAATAGATATTGATGTGGAATCAGAAAAATTACGCCAGACACGGAGTTTGACTTGGTGATAGATTCATTTCAACGGCATAGATGCTGCATAGGATAAGTAGGTGTCACCCTTTGAACTTTCCCATGAGAGAGTACACTTAGCCCACTGGTTAGTAAGTAGACCCGATGCCCTTGAACTTCCTCGACCGCTTGTGTGAACGACAATGCACTTCCCACAGACATCTTTCCTAGCCTTTGTGCTTTCCTTGGTTGTGTCCATTAATCAGGCCATTGCACACCCCCTAGTTCTGTAAGGTTTCTAAGGAATTGCGTCCGAAAAATTCCCTTTTGAAGCAGCCACACTTCTCGCTTACATAGGTGATTCTTAGCGTAAGAGCAGTTCCATAAACTATGCGCTCTTTCAAGTATCATACACTCGATGCCATGAATCATTAAAAGCATTTTAGTGCTTAACCTCCACTCACTTCACCGTTTCTTCATCATAGGAAATAAGACAGGAGGTATAAACCCCTCATAGTGATCGTGATGGGTTTTTACAGTTTTGTTGTCCCTTTAAACCTAAATCTTGGGATCTCCAATCACATAGGTTGGGTGTCCACGTACGTAACCCATCATTTAATGGACTTTAGTCCCATTCCTCTTGATGATGTTTCAACTATCTCTCGATTCAACCCTTTTGTCAAGGGATCGAGTATGTTATCCTTCGACCTTACATAGCCAATTGTGATCACTCCAGTTGAGAGAAGTTGTCTAATAGAACTATGTCTTCGTCGAATATGACGAGACTTTCCATTATACAGCATATTCTTAGCCTTGCCAATAGCCGACACACTATCACAATGTATACATATGGCTGGCACAAGCTTTGGCCATCTAGGAATGTCCTCTACAAATTGGAGGAGCCATTCGGCCTCCTCACCCGCCTTGTCTAAGGCAACAAACTCGGATCCCATCGTGGACCGAGTAATAACAATTTGTTTAGAGGATTTCCATGAGATTGCTCCTCCACCTAGTGTAAATACATACCCACTAGTGGATTTCAGATCCTTTATATCGTGTATCCAGTTTGCATCACTGTATCCTTCAATTACAGCTGGATAACTCGCATAATGTAGACCATAATCACGAGTAAAATGTAGATATCTGAATACTCTAGTTATAGCCTTCCAGTGAGTCATACTGGGGTTACTCGTGTATCTAGTCAACCTACTTACAGTGTAAGCAATGTCTGGTCTAGTACAACTCATTGGGTACATCAAACTTCCAATGACTCTCGAGTACTCCACCTGATTAATAGCCTCCAATTTATTCTTTCGTAGATGCAAATTGGGATCTATTGGAGTCATCGCCACCTCTGAGTCATTCTTGTTAAATTTCTCAAGGATTTTGTCTACATAATGAGACTGGGTTAAGGTGATACCATCAGAGCTTCGGATGATCTTTATCCCTAAGATCACATCCGCCAGTCCCATATCCTTCATGTCAAAACGAAAATTCAACATGTCCTACCCACAATGAGCAAGTCATCTACATATAAACATAGGATTATATCCATTTTCCGTGTCTTTCACGTAGACGCACTTATCACACTCATTTATTTTGAAACCATTGGCTAGAATGGCATGGTCAAACTTCTCATGTCATTGCTTTGGAGCTTGTTTGAGACCATACAATGATTTCACCAACTTACAGACCTTCCCTTCTTGACTTGGAGCGCTAAAACCCTCAGGTTTCTCTATGTAGATTTCTTCCTCTAAATTTCCATTCAAGAAGGCAGTATTCACATCCATTTGATGAACCTCAAACTCACGTAATGCGGCGATTGCAAGTATCATTCTAATGGAGCGTATTCTCGTGACAGGAGAATAAGTATCGAAGTAGTCAAGACCTTCCTTTTGTCTATAACCTTTGATTACAAGCCTTGCTTTGTACTTGTCAATCGAACCATCTGCTCTCATCTTCCTTTTGAAGATCCACTTGTAGCCTAGTGGTTTCCACCTAGGTGGTAAGTCCACTAGCTCCCTAGTATGATTTTGTAAAATCGAGTCGATTTCACTCTTAATCGCTTCTTTCCACATAGGACCCTCAGACGAATTCACAGCTTCTTTATAGCTTTGTGGCTCACTTTCAAGCATGAACGTTAGATAATCAGGACCAAATGACTTCTCAGTCCTAACCCGTTTGCTTCGTATAGGTTCATCCCCTTTCTTTTGATCCTCGAGATCATCAGGAATTCCTACATTTTCGTCTATAGACTCAATGAACCTTTTGGACGATCCAACCTTTTCCTTCGCAGGGAACACATCTTCAAAGAAGTTCGCATTTCTTGATTCCATGATTGTGTTCTTATGAATCTTGGGATGATGAGATTCGTGTACAAGAAAGCGATAAGCAATAGTTTTATGTGCATACCCTATAAAGATACAATCAACCATTTTAGGTCCTATCTTTAGCTTCTTAGGGGTTAATATCAACATATTTGCAAGGCACCCTCACATTCGCAAGTACGTAAAGGACGGCTCTGTGCCTTTCCACAACTCGTGGGGAGTTTCCTTCTCATCCTTACGTGGTATCTTATTTAAAAGATAGTTGGCTGTCAAAATGGCCTCCCCCCACATGCTTTGTGGTAGCCTAGAACTTATCAACATTGCATTTACCATCTCCTTAAGAGTGTGATTTTTACGTTCAGCCACACCATTTGATTGTGGCGAGTAGGGGCAGTGACATCGTGAATGATGCCATGTTCAGAACAATAGTCCTTAAATGGCTCTACATATTCACCTCCGCGGTCACTCCTAATCACCTTGATCTTCTTATCAAGTTGATTTTCAACTTTCGTTTTGTAGAGTACGAATTTCTCAATTGCCTCATCTTTGCTTTTCAGCAAGTACATGTAGCAGTATTCCGTGCAATCATCTATAAAGGTGATGAAATACTTGTTACCTCCTCTTGTTTGGACAAACTTGAGATCACAAATATCAATATGTATCAACTCAAGAGGTTTCGTGTTTCGTTTGACTTGTTTGAAAGATGTTCGAGTCATCTTGGCTTCAACACAAGTTTCACATTTATGGTTTGTATCCATTTTCATGTTAGGTATGTTCTCCATGTTAATTAATCTTCTTATCGAATCATAATTAACATGTCCTAGTCTACCATGCCACAAATTGGAAGACTCAATCATGTAGGCAGAAGCAGAAGTATTCATTTCATCTTTCTTAGGAGGTACAACCATGGTGTTCAACTTGAACATACCATCTAGCTCATAACCTTTGCCTACAAACATACCTTGCTTAGACAAAACGAACTTATCAGACTCAAACACTAGCTTAAAGCCATGCATGATTAACACAGAACCAGACACAAGGTTCTTGCGAATGTCTAGCACATACAGAACATTCTTCAAAGTCAATTCATTCCCAGATGCCATCTTCAGTACCAGAGTGCCACGACCTTTCACCTTGGAAGTTGCAGAGTTGCCCATGTAGATGGTTTTGCCATCTCCAATTACCTTGAAGTTTGAGAACACTTCTTTGACTGAGCAGATGTGCTTGGTAGCACTAGTGACAATCCACCATTCTTTTGGATTAGAGTCCACCATGTTGACTTCAGAAATCACAACACAAAGATTGATGTCCTCCACATCACATGCAAGATCGTCAACCATATTGGCCTTGTTCTTAGCATTCCTTGGCTTCCTATAGTCGGAGGACTTATGGTCAATGGTGTTGCAGTTGTAGCACTTGCCAGTGAACTTCGACTTCTTAGCAACTCCACCCTTAGCTCCCAACTTGGAACATTTCTTTGCCTTGAACTTCTTCGACTTGGAGCTTCCACCCACCTCCACAAGATTGGCTCTTGCCATAGGCACGGACCCATTGATCCTTTTTTCAGAGTTGCGGTTATCCTCAACACGAAGCTTTGGATTAGATCCCTCAGGGTCATTGCCTTTCGCTTCTGTTTCAGGTAACTCTTGAAGTCCTTCCAGCTTGGAGGCAACTTCTCAATGATGCTATAGACTTGGAAAGTCTCGCCTATCATCATCTTCTCGGCTATCAACTCATTGATCATCATCTGCACTTCTTGAGCTTGACTGACTACAGATTTGGCATCAACCATCTTGTAGTCGAGGAACTTGCCAATGACCCACTTCTTGGATCCAACCTCCTCATCCCTGTACTCTTGGCCAAGAGTTTCCCACAGCACCTTAGAAAGCTCCTTCACTTGATACACACTCCAAATGGCATTGTGAAGGCTATTCAAAATGAGGTTGTGATAGATATACTCCTTAGAGTCCCATTCCACCGCAGCATTTTGGACTTCCACATCGCTAGTCTCATCCGTAACTGGGCGATCTTTGCGAACATAGCGCTCCAAACCCATAGTGGACAAGTAGAAGAGCATCTTCTGTTGCCACATCTTGAAGTTCATACCATTATTGAACTTCTCGGGCTTCTCAGCATGAGGAACAATCATAAGAGGGGTCGCCTCAGGAGTAGTCTGAGCCTGAACAGTCACAAGAGGCGTCACCCCATGGGTAGTCTCATCGCTCGACATGGTTCTGTTGTAAACAACCAAAACCAAATACGTTTAGAAAAGATTTTAGCAAAAATCAAAGGTTTTTTTTCCGAATATTCCCTTGATTGTGATCAAGGAAGTAGGCATGCATGTTTAATTTCAATATAAAGCACACATCAGGCATAATTCCACAGTAAACAATTTTGATCAAAATTTGTGGCATTCAATTTTTTTTTCTTTTAACAAAGTGTGCATATTCATACAAGCATGTAATTTCTTAATTAATTAATGCTCACGTCATGCATTTTATATATATATATATATATATATATATATTAGCGCATATAAGACATGATTGCATATTGTGGCATGCGATTTCATCGACACGGGCATTTATTTTCAAAATAGGAATATAATTCGGCTATGACATGTATGGCATATTGTGGCATATAAGACATGCATTTCATATTTTCATAACATTAATTTACATATAAGACATGATTGCATATTGTTAATAGTAATATAATTCGGCTACGACATGTATGACATATTGCATCATATAAGATATGCATTTCATATTGTCATAGCATTAATTTATATTGCGGCATATAAGACATGCATTCCATATTGTTAACAGGAATATAATTCGGCTACGACATGTATGGCATACGATTTCATCGTGTAATTTTACGACTAAATTTAATCAATAAAACTCAACAAAAAACCATTCGTTTCAAGACTGTTGAACGTATATTGATAAAACATGTAGAAATTAAATAATGAAATTACACGAGCAATTTAACATAAGTAACAATAATGAAATTGTATTAATTATTCACATGTACAATTGGAAAGCTTAAAATACAATTAATAAGCATGTTTCAAGCAATCACATATATCACATATTGATGGAGTCACGAGTACACTCACTGTCTTGAAACGAATGAGTCTCGTCGTGGACATCGTTCCCTAGGATAAAAGCATCGAAGGTAATTTTAACAAGTAAAAATTACATCGGAGTCACACAAAGCCCGAAGGACTATCACCGACAAAGACAGAGAAAGAAGATAAGACCCAAGTTTAGAAGTAGGGAGGAACTTGAGGATAAAACCATCGAAGGTAATTTTAACAAGTAAAAATTACATCAGAGTCACACAAAACCCGAAGGACTGTCACACAAAACCCGAAGGACTATCACCGACAAAGACAGAGAAAGAAGATAACCCGAAGGACTATCACCGACAAAGACAGAGAAAGAAGATAAGACCCAAGTTTAGAAGTAGGGAGGGACTTGAGAATGATGCGAGATTTCTGTCTGGCATAGAGGCTCTATTTATAGATGTCTAAGAAACCCTATGGAAACATACATGAAATATCTTATTCCCGTAATCAGAGAAAATATTCTCTAACCACCAAATATTTTACAAATATTTGAATAGATTCTGGAAAGATAAGAATATCATATTCCTTATCATGATTAACCGCGTATCAAATCTCGTATATTCCACATGTGGTTCTAAGAATATTTGTTACGCGGTTTGGGCTTTCTAGACAGTAAAAAATTACAAAAAACTTAGTACGTGCGAATGAATTTCCGCCTAAGTTTCCATTCTAAGAGTGAATCTTTGAGCATCTATATCTCATTCACCATTTATCCGTTTTGAGAGTTTAAACCGTCAATTTTATAGTACTTGCAGAGGAGAATCCAAAAACAATGCCCACTGGCTTTAATTCAGTTCGAGCCCAACTCAAAATAAAGCCCAAAAATTGACAAAATTCAACTTGTTTTACAATCATTTTCCAACCATATTTTCTTCAATCTCGATTTCTCTTTGAATTCTCAGTGACTATAAATTTGGTTTAGGTAATGTTCTTTTCTTGGTTATGGTAATTATCCAATGAAACTTGATAATACATGCTCTGACTACGTTATCATCGTCACTGAAAAAGTTCATGCGCAATTTCTTAGTACCTTAAAATGAACTTCTACCTAATATATATTTAAAACTGTTGTTTCATGCTTGCGATTCTTTATCTAATATTTCTCATGTATGTTAGGCTCATGCAAGATAGGTGTACGATGCTCGAATGCTTACAGCCAAATGCTAATGATTGGTTTGTTAAAGTATATTTGGTATGTGTGGATTTTCTTTCCTGACAGTAGAGCTTAAATTTTGAGTCTTTGCCAATGCGAGAAGCATGACGCATAAGTTGATGGAACTTGTATTATGTGCTAAATAAATTTTCGAAAACTTTGTTCATCTCTAAGCTCATAGTCACAATAGTACTCATTTTAAATCATCAGAGACTTAATTTTTGTTTGCCAGGCCTATGGTATAACAACATTCAGAACATTTTTTGAAAGGACTTTGATATCATCATTACCATGCACCAGAGTTGCTCTTGTGCTGTGAATTTACGGAACATCTATGACGTCTGGCATATGGGATACATCTAAGAGCATCTCCCATGCGGATTTCGTTAGAGTAAACTTTAATTGCCCCGTAAGATTTACTAACGCCTATTATTAAATTTAATCTCCAATCCAGGAGTCGGAGGTGAACGTCTATTATTAAATTTAATCTCCAATCCAGGAGTCGGAGGTGAACGTCGATATTACGTGGCTAAAAATATAAGTGACCCCGTCGAAATGAACTTCTATTCTCTTGATATCGAAGGTCGCGCTTTGCCAAATCAGCCACAAAAAAAAAATAAAAGCGCCTTATTTAATTTTTTTTATTGGGGTAGATATTTTGGTGTTTTGATGTAGTTTTGTTTGGAAAAATTTCCAAATTCACGTTTACCATAATTTTGTACACCATAAAACAATAATTGCAGAAAGTTTGTACTGCAAAAGGTTACTTCTTCTCATTAACCATGACTTCTATATATACAAGGATTTGCCTAACAGTATTCCTAATCTATCTCTAACTTAATACAACAAACTCCCTAGGCAAAAGGGAACTGAATATTCTACGTTCAACTACTAGGAATAAGTCAGAAACAATAAATAGTAATATACACTGTAATACCCTCCCGCAAGCTCATGTGCGGGAACGTACAAGAAGCTTGGATCGCAAGTCTTTGAACCTGGAAGTGCCAACTGCCTTTGTAAAGATATCGGCCACTTGATCATTGGTGTTAACATGACGGACAATGAGAGAGCCATCCTACACTTGTTCTCGAACGAAGTGAAAGTCGAGCTTAATATGGTTGGACAGATGATGAAGAACAGGATTAGCAGTCAAGAAGGTGGCACTTAGATTGTCACAGAAGACAGTGGGAGGACCAAGATGAGTCAGGTTCATTTCTCGAAGCAACTGCTGAAGCCAAATGATTTCGGCGGATGCAAAAGCAATGGCACGGTATTCCACCTCAGTACTCGAGCGAGCCACTGCCCCTTGTTTCTTTGACGACCAGCTGACTAGATTACCGCCAAAGTATATGCAAAAACCGTGCTAGGACCGGCAGTCATCTGGGTCTGAAATCCAACCGGCATCAGTATAACAGAGGAGCCGAGCATCTCGAGAAGGTCGAAAGTACAGACCAGCATCGATGGTGCCCTTGAGATAGCGAAGTATGCGCTTGACCGCGAGCCAGTGAGAGGTAGTCGGCTTGTGCATGAATTGAAAAACATGGTTAACCGCTTAAGAAATCTCCTGACGAGTGATCGTGGCATACTGAAGGGCCCCAACGATACTCCGATAAAGGTGCAAATCAGCAAGAGGTTCGCCGGCAGCCAGAAGTCTCGAACCCGGAGTGGCCGGTGAGGAGATGGGCTTAGCGCCAGCCATACTGCTACGGTCCAGAAGATCCAAGACATACTTCCTTTGGGACAGAAGGAGGCCAGACGGAAGATGCTGAACTTCGATGCCCAGAAAGTAATTAAGGCGGCCAAGATCTTTAAGCGAGAAAACCGAGTTCAGATACCGAACAAATTCATCAATGAACCTGGAATGAGAGCCAGTGATAATCAAATCGTCAACATAGACAAGGACATAGACAACATCTTGACCATGAGACTTGATGTAGAGAGAGGTATCCGGTATACACTGACGGAAGCCATGCTGGAGAAGTGCCTGACTGAGTTTGTGAAACCATACTCGCGGAGCTTGTTTAAGACGGTAGATAGCCTTTTTGAGTTTGCACACATAGGAAGAGTGTGAAGAGGAAACAAAGCCCGACGGTTGCTGCATATACACAGCTTCAGAGAGATCCCCATTAAGAAAGGCGTTGTTGATGTCAACCTGACGAAGGGGCCATTGTCGCGTGACTGCAATACTCAGCACCAGTCGAATAGTAGTGGGCTTAGTAACCGGACTGAACGTGTCAAAGTAGTCAACACCTTCCTCTTGAGTGAAGCCTTTTGCCACAAGTCTAGCTTTGTAGCACTCACTGTGCCATCTGCATGCTTCTTGACCCTAAAAATCCACTTGCAGCTAACAACATTAGAAGTAGGGGGCTTTGGAACTAAGTCCCAAGTCCCATTAGTCAATAAAGCATTAAACTCTAGTTGCATTGCTTGTTGCCAATGAGGAATTTTAGTGGCTTGAGCAAAGGTTTAAGGTTCAGGAGGTGATGAGTCACGAAGGATGGAATATTTGGTGGCAAGGAGGGCTTTCGGCTTCAAAGAATTGGTGGTGGCACGAGTCACCATTTGGTGAGTGGAGACGTCGGATGGTCGGAAGTAGGATGTGGCAGTGTGATAGGGAACTATGGTCAAGGACGAGGCTGTATTTGAGGACGAGGCTGTATTTGAGGACGAGGTAGACACCGGTGAGGCTGAAACAGCAGGGACTGAGACACTGGCCGAAGAGTCGAACCGAGGTTCAAACGAGGACACATCCAGGGACTGGTCGGAAGAAACAGGTGACCGAGAGAAGTACTGAGGAGACACGGACTGGTCCAGAGAAAAGTGAGACACTGACTGGTCATGGGCAGAGCCTGGAGGCGATGGAGACCGAGAAGGGGACATGGCTGGAGTTTCCTGATTGACTGAAGCTGGTTTGACCGAGTCCAACAGAGAGGTTATAAACTTGAGTTCCTGAGGATTGAGACTGTGAGATATGAGCAGGATATGAAAATTGAGACTCGTCAAACACAACATGGCGAGCTATGTATGTACGAGACGACGGAGCATGAAAACATAAGTAGCCTTTGTGTTTTGCACTATAACCCAAAAATATGCATGCAACGGATCGAAACTCAAGTTTGCTATTGTTGTATGGTCGCAAATAGGGATAACATAAACACCCAAAAGATTTTAAAAAATGATAGTCAGGGTCTCTATGATAGAGGCAAGAGTAGGGTGATTTATTTTGAAGTGTGGGAGTGATAGTGCGATTATTGAGATAAATGGCCGTGTGAAAAGCCTGTTCCCAAAATTCGATAGGAATATGGGAATGAGCTAATAAGGCCAAGCCCTTTTCAACAACAATTCGATTGCGTCTTTCGGATGCACCGTTTTGTTCTGGTGTGTGAGGGCGAGAAATTCTATGTAAAACACCTTGTTTGTGAAGGAAAGTGGAGATGTTTCGATATTCACCACCCCAATCTGATTGAAAAGCCCTGATTTTTTATGAAAATTGAGTTTCGACCATAGCCTTGAAAAGCATAAAAGCATTGAAAACTTGAGATTTTGTTTGTAGAAAATAAATCCAAGTGAATTTAGTGCAATCATCAATGAATAACACAAAGTAACGATTTCCATGCAACGAATGAACATAAGCTGGACCCCAAACATCCGAATAAATTAAATCAAAAGGAGTACTAGAAACAACATGCGAAGAAGGTAAATGCAATCTGTGACTTTTGCCTAATTGACAAGCACTACAAAGAGGCAAAGTTTTATTTGCAGAAACAGGTAAATTGAAATAAGTTAACTGAGGACGAAGAATAGACTCATGAGGGTGAGCGAACCGATGATGCCAGCAGGCAACTGAAGCATGTTCACCAATGAAGACTCTAGGACTAAAGGATGATGGGCAAGCGGGTAAGCGATACAACCCGTTTTCAACTATGCCTTTAAGTATTCTCTGTCCCTGAGGATTCTTAACAAAACAGTGATCAGCAAATAATTCAACAGAAACATTGTTATCTCTGCACAACTTTGAAACACTGAGAAGATTCTTTGAAATTTGTGGAACAACAAGAACATTTTTTAAGGTAAGGTTCGGAGGGTTATTAGCAACATGCGATGTAGATAAAGATTGAATGCCAACATGAGTAATGGGCAGGGACTCACCATTGCCGACAACTAAGTTGTCGTTGCCAGTGTACTGGGACTGAAGATTGAGAGCACCAAGGTCCGCTGTAACATGATGAGATCACCAGAATCCATTACCCACGGGTCGGTCAGCGCAGATGGACTAGTATACGCCACATGAGCCGAAGGAGTTTTGCCGAGGTGTTGGTGCTGTTTCTCGGGTGCCCTAGGGTTTGTTGCCGGATAATCTGTCGTATTGAGACGTTGATGACAGTTGCGGCCAGAGTGGAACGGCTTCTCACAGATTTTGCATGGAGGACGAGAGCGATCACCAGTTGCAGAAAATGATGAACTACCACTGCCGGAACGAGGGAAACCACCTTTGCAATGAGCAAGATGGGCTGATGGCATGGAGTTGTCGATGCAAGAATCGAGGAGTCTCTGCTCTTCTTGAAGTAGAAGACCTAGCAATTCGTTGGAAGATACAGGCTCAGACCGCATGCTAAACGCCGTTTTGAAGGCACTGTACTCGTGCCCTAGGCCAAACAACACGTAGGAAACAAAATCTTCATCCGAGATGGGCATAAGACACTCTGCCAGGGCATCCGAGATTGCGCGTTTTCTCTCAACATATTCCATGATGGTCGACGAATCTTTGCCTAGAGTTTGGAGTTGCTGTTTGAGATGCATTTGTCTGGCCCGGGTTTGCGATTGGAACATCTGTTCCAACATGAGCTAGACCTCCGAGGTGGTGACTGCCCGAGCGACGTGGCCTAGCATGGGGTTCGTGACGGTCGAACACAGCCACAGCAGAACGAGTTTGTCCTTGCGTTTCTATGCAGTGAACTCCGGGTTCGTGGTGCGTTCGGTGGAGCCTGCTGCAGGTGCTCGGGTTACTTCAGGAACATTGCCAAAGACGAGGAAATGCTCGAGTTCGTATGCTAGTGAATAATTGGTGCGATCAAGCTTTACCGCTAGCGCTGGAAATTGCAGATTTGCTGCTGCACCACCGGAGGCCGTAAAGAGTATTTGCGATGCGGAAGAGGTAATTTGGTTGTTTTCAGAAGCCCTGGTAAATTGACCGATTGAGGGCTCTGATACCATAAAAGAATAATTGCAGAAAGTTTGTACTGCAAAAGGTTACTTTTTCTCATTAACCATGACTTCTATATATACAAGGATTTGCCTAACAGTATTCCTGATCTATCTCTAACTTAATACAACAAATTCCCTAGGCAAAAGGGAACTGAATATTCTACGTTCAACTACTAGGAATAAGTCAGAATCAGTAAATAGTAATTTACACTCTAATACACCACTAAAAATAAATCAAACTACATTGGAAAATGAAATGGCAAAATTAATTTTAAACTTTGATTTATTTTTATATAAAAAATAAAATAATAATTTAAAGAGATTTAAAAATATTTTCAATCTATGTGGTAATATATATATATATATATATATATATATATATATATATATGAGTCCGTCTCTTGAAAGACGGTCTTTCCATAAGTTATGGAAAGACCAAGGTTTAAAGTGTAAATTAGAAGAAATTAAGATAAAATTCTCGGGTTGCATGAACCGGGTTATAAATTTTATAACTACTACATGTTTCATACTAAAACTTTAATATTGCAACTAAGACCTTTTACCTTTTATTATTCTAGTCAAACCCCGTCTTTCCATAAGACTATGGAAAGACGGTCTTTCCTAAGACTTTGCCTATATATATATATATAAATTTATACTAAAAAAATTATAAGTATTAGTCTATTAACATTAGAATTCAATTTTGTTTTTCAAATTCTAAAAAGTAACTATGAATTTATAGGTTATAAAATAATTGAATGATGTATTTTAATAAAAATGAAAAATCCACATGCTAAGTGCTAAATATATTCATTTATATTTAATAATATATAAATAATAATGATGCATATATTATAGATTGGCAAAAATAAAAATTAATTTCAATTAATTTTTGTTTTTTACTCTTTCTCCATAGAGTGCGTCTCTTGAAAGACGGTCTTTCCATAAGTCATGGAAAGACCAAGGTTTAAAGTGTAAATTAGAATAAATTAAGATAAAATTTTTGGGTTGTATGAACCGGGTTATAAATTTTATAACTACTTCATGTTGCATACTAAATTTTTAATGTTGCAACTAAGACCTTTTACCTTTTATTATTTGAATTAAACCCCGTCTTTCCATAAGCCTATGGAAAGACCGTCTTTCCCAAGACTTTGCCTTCTCCATAAAAGTAAAATTGAGACATAAATTAGACAGCTTTTTAACTCATTGTCTATTTAATAATTAGTTAATTTAATTAGAATAACAAATTAATTTCTAGAATAGAATCAATTTTATTTTAAACATGAACTAAAAATAAGTTAGTGCCGATTAATGTTATACTCGAGTTCATAAAAACTATTTTATTGAACCAATATAATTATTTATTCTCCATCATTACTCTTGTCAAATAATTAGATGCACCCAAAATATAATTAATTGTATGAATATAATATTTGTTGAGATCAAATATAATATTAAAATACAATTTTAATATTATATATATACACGTCACATAATAATTGGGAGTTTGTAGCATATTCATGTTACATAATAATTATTCATTTCAAGTTTGGATTGGAGAATGATTTCAAACTAGACCTACAGTCGAAATATTTAATATTACGTCAGACTGAAGGTGAATCGATGTTCCAATCAGATTCTACATTTGTACCCGTTAAATAAGGAAAACCCTCCATGTATTGGAGATGCTCTAAATCCGTCAAATGGATCGGGGTCACCGGTTGGATAACAGTTATTCATATACTATTTTTACTTATTGGATAAGACTTATTGGATAATGACCGATTGAGTTAATGGATATAATTGAGTTGTAGTTATTGGGTTTAGTTGGGTTGTATAATGGATTACCCGTTGGATAATTTTGAATGTGTTGAGTTGGTTGGGTAATGGGTGACATGCGGATAATTTCATATTACAACATAACTAAATTTTCACAACTTTGATTACAAATGATTTAATTTTTTCCTAATATATATCATTTATTATATTATGTAATATAATATTATGTAATTATATTATATTATATTTAATATAAAAAATATATAATATGTTGGCTTTGTAAACTCGATGAAATTAACGAACAATATTAGTTGGGATCGAGCTCGGGCTCAAATACTGTACGAGCTCGAATACTGTACGAGATTGAGCTTGAATACTATACGAGCTTGAATACTGTACGAGAATGAACTCGAATATTATACGAACTCGAATACTGTACGAGATTGAGTGTGAATTTTGTACGAACTCGAATATTGTACGAGATTGAATTCGAATATAGTACGAGCTCAAATAGTGTACGAACTCGAATATTGCACGAGATTGAGCTCGAATAATTTGTGAATTATATTTTGTATAATTTGTGAATTATAGTGAATATTTATGTTAAATATTACACATGCATTTGATTGGGTAATTTTGGATATATATTGGGTATTTGTTAGGTTCCCATTGAGTTTACATAACACAAGACCCATTAAGATCAAAATTTCCCATTAACATTATTAAATATATTCCGCCAAATCCCAAAAATCAATGAACATTTAATACCTGATACCATTGGATAATGGCAACTTGTAACCTAAATCAGAAGAAAATATTGAATGATAACTTATTGGGTTAGTTACATAATGATTTATTGGATAATATATTTTGGGAAAGTCTCAGGAAAGGCGGCCTTTCCATAAGCTTATAGACAGTCCTCAGGGGCATTTAACTTATATGTTGTAATTTTTTATAAAATTTAAATATTGCATTTTATAAGTTAAAACAAGTAATAATATGTATTTGAAGGTGAAAATATAAAAATATATGATATAAAAAAATATTTTCAATTTTTTAAAATTTTGTATGTAATTTAAAAAATGTAGTGTATAAGGTAAGAAATAAGTGGTCTATCCATAAGTTTATGGAGATGCTGCTTGTCAGGAGACCCACTCATATATTTTAACCCATTAAATCATATGAGTTATCTCATGAATTACCTAATGGATTATCCATTTAATAACCTAACCCATTTATGATCAAATCTATTATAACTCATTAATAAATAATTTAGTTGGATGAAGACCTACTAGATAATGGATTAATTGAGTGGATAATGATTTGATCCATACGCATCTTCGTTGACATCCTTGGTCGTAAGCCACTCTTCCTGGGAATCGAGTGTCTCAATTAGCCTTATAAGCCAATTTATTGGAAAATAAAGACTCATTCAGTTGCTGATATTTATGTTCACAAATGTTGTACTCCCTCTGGCTCTTTTATTATGGACTCAACTTTTGAGCACAAACTTAAAAAAAAAATAAATGAACGGTAGAGATTGTATTGAAAGTATAAAAAGTAAAATGTGTGGATAAAAACAATCTAGGATTTACTAAAAGGGGAAGGAACCAATATAAAAAATTTATCCAAAAAAAGAAAGTGAGCCATTATTAATGGAACAGAGGAGGGAGTAAAAAAAATCCTAGGGTGAATAGTTAGAGCTTTTAGTGCTGTCTAAATTCTGGATTTGGCAAACTTGGTGTCATGGATAACGGTAATATAAATCATGGCCTGAAGCTAAGACCCAAACTTCCTAATATGCAAATTATTGATACATTTATAAGCATTATAATAAATATATATTAAAACCTAATATACAAATGATTAAAATATTTATTAGCATCATAATAGATATGTATTAGAACCTTACATAGCTTACTAATATACAAATTATTGAAACATTTATAAGCATCCTTAGGAAGTTTTTAAATTAAATCACTACATCAATTCATTACACAAAATTCAGTGACACTTCTAAACATTATTACTGAAAATTTTCGCTCAATTTATTTTATAAGTAACTTTTAATGGTTTCAACACCATTCACTCATACGATGATCGGAGTGGGGGTCGATCTGGGCCGCTGAGGCCGAGCGGATGATCGCCCTTTTGCCGGACAAACTTCGCCCAAATCAAACCCTACCCAAAATCAGACCCCAATCAACCGTCACTCTCAGCCCGCCGCTGGAGTTCGCCGTTGCCGGTGTTGTTGTTGGTCTCTACCTCCTTGAGCCGCGGTAAAATGAGTTCCGCTGCTGTGGCGAATGGCGGGAGGCGCTTCGTTTTTGCAGTTACCAGTAACGTTCATTTCGGCGGTTTTCATTTTGTTATCCACCGAAACGTCGTCGACAATGCTTACAGCGACTGTGCCTTAAGTGTGGCGACTCAGCCTCGGTTTTTGCTTTTAACGTCCTCTGCTATTGCCGTAGACGCGTTGCTAAAACCATAGCCTGTACGTTCTCAATCTCTCCAACCGTGGCAGAGCCCTCGTAAGTTTATTCTCTAGCTCGGATTACTGCTGACCTCTTCCAATTTCTAAAGACTTATTTGTGTGATTATCGTTCTGACTCTATGCCGGATCTACTAATTCGTGGATGTGTGTGTGTGTGTCTCTGTGAAATTTTATCTTTCTCCGAATCTACTCATACAAGTCTGTCCACTATGGCTGTGATGGGGAATTATTCGTCGCTATTTCTCCCGAACCGACTCGGCAGTCACTTTCCGCTACGTTATTTGTGAACAGAGTTATTTCTCGCTCAGTCTCTGCCTCGGAGTTCGTTAAAAGCTCTGTCATCGCTAGTGCTGCCACTTCTCCTCCTGCCGCTGTCTTGAGGCTGCCGTGCTGGTTAGATATTAGCTTCTCCTTCTCAATTTTCATTTCTATCTCCTTAATGTCTGATTTATCTGTTTAAATTTGTATGATAGTTGAAATGTTTCCATTTCTCTTTATGAATTGAAAGTATTAGCGGTAGTTTTGCTATTTGAATATCATTTCATTAGGACTCTTGTTGCGAATAGCTATTGATTAGCTGTTTGTTCATGAATGAATTGACTTGACTGCATATGATATGAACTATGAAATTATCACATTTTTATATATGTGGTTGTTTTGCATGCTCAGGATTCTGTTATTAATGGGTTGAATTTGGACAGCTGCAAGTATGATGAGTTATTGATGAGATGATCAGTTGATAAGTTGAAATTATCACATTATCATTTCATTAGGACTTGTGTATTTTGGATTCTTTAGTTACATTTCATCATAAGGTTTAAGTGAATATAGAAATTCATGACTAGTATCGATCTGTGATAAGTTGTGGGATGGAACGAACGGTTAATCGTTTAATGGTTAATTGTGCTCCAGGTCCACCACGGTTGTGTAGGGACGACGGCTACTGGTCTTAAAGCTGCAGTATGCTGGTCTTTGAGTTTTCTCTCTTTAAGGAAATGCTTCGGCCACTCGTAGGTCATTATCCAGTTTATTGTGTCTATGGTTTGTTTAATGTTAGAATTTAGTGTTTTTTTTCATGTTCATGTTCATTTTTTTCTTCTTTGTTTATAAAATTAAAATTCTTGACCTTCCGAAGCACTTCTTTGGAAGTGCTGTAGGTTCTTGGTGTTGTGTTTAACAATATGTGCAGTCATGCTGGGATTTAAGAATAGTATTTGGTGATGGAGGTGCTTTTGTAACCAAGTAAAGATCGGTTGGACTTCGACCCTGGCACCCTGCTGTAATAAGTCAGTTGAATTTGTCAAATGCAATGAAAAGAGAGCATCTTCATGAGCTTTGGAGAATGTAGCCTTGCCTCGTCACTCAATCCTTTTCAAGGCAACCAGCCTTTGATTTGTATTGCATTGAGAATATCCTTTGTTTTTTTTATATATTCTGATTCTCCCTTCCCGCCGTGAACTATGTGAATCCCATCACAAAGCTTTGTGTCATTGAAAACATCAAGAGAGGATGATCAAAGAGTTTGATTGCAAACACCCAATTGGGTATTTGTTGCTGTGTAGCTATTCTATGATCTCAGCCAGCTCTGAGTAATTTGAAATGCTTTATATTATTTGAATGTTCTTTGGGTTTCTGATGATCGTTGTATTTATCTTTTCAGGGTGAGACTTTTGTTCCAGACTATGGGAAAAAGGCAGGGAAAGAGCCAGCAGTTAAAGAAGTAGTGGCTGCAAAAGAATGCATGTCTTTGGCCCTCAACATCTTACAATTAATTTTATATTAAATTATCAATTTGAAGAAAATATTGCATGCTAATGTAAATACATCAATACATTTTTACTAGGATTTGATCTATTCACAACTGTTTGATTGACTTGTGACCAATTATGCATGCATGTGATCTATAAACAACTGTTTGATTGAAAATATGACAAGTTATCAATAAGAATAAATCTGTCTGTTTTTCTCTCTCCTAGATATAGTGTAATCTTCCTTTTTCTTTTTTGTTGCTTTGTCTTATACTTGCACTTTCTTTTGTATTTGTGTATTCAGGTTTCATTTTCATGCTCAATGTACTCTTTTGCTTCACTGTTTTCTTTTTGTTGGTTTGCAAATTACTGCTAGTATGTGTGTGTAATCAAGTTTTACTTTCCATGCTTTAGGACTTGTTTGCTTTTATCATTTCAGAGCTTCTTGTATAACTCTCCGTCAATAGTTCAAGCTTTCTCATGTGGATTTATATTACCCTTCAGAACCTTGCATTCCAAGAACTGCTGCCTGCTGTGAGGGAACGAATAATTGATGGTTTCACTCCAAAGGCTCTTGACTTGCTTAAAAGGGAGTTTGATTTCTTTGACAAAGTGACTTCTATTTATGGGGTTCTATATCCACTTCCAAAAGAGGAACAAAGAGCTGGTACAAGGAGGTACTTATATTCTAGGATGCTGCTAGGAAGAGGGACATATGTTTTATAGATTTTCAGTTCCACTAGGGTAGAATTCTAAATATTGAACTTTATTGGTTGAAACAGGGAATTGGAAAAAATTGAAAAGGAAAGGGATGACCTCTATCTTCCAACTGCTACAAATAAACTTGTGAGGAGAATTCGAGTTGATAGTGGAATTCCATTGCAGTTAGCCGCAAAAGTTGCTATGATGATGACTTTTAATGTGGTGGATCGAGATGGGGACCCACTGGATATAAAGACACAACCTTGCATGTTCAAGGTATTACATAGTTACCTCATCTTTGATTGTTAAAATTATCAAAGCAGAAGTTGTTCCAGACAAGATAAGATTTTCACACTTGAAGCCGCCTTCTATACATTTACTTCAAAAATTCCAGAAATTGAATGTGGGTGAAAGTGTGTGATATTTTTGATAGATGTTTTACTCTGATTCTGTATATGTTTCATATCTAGTTATTATTATGTTTTCAATTGTAAATGTTTGTTGTACTATTGCTCATGGTTAATTCTTTATACATTTGTGTGCGAAACCCGTGCAATCATATATGTGGTCCCCTTTTCATAGTATTTGTTTGCTCTGAATATTGAAACCATGCTTGTGAAAATGACCCTGTGATCATGAAGGGGTATAAAGAAAAAGAACTGCTGACATGGGGAATGCCTCAAAATGGAAAGAAGCATTAGCAGAGAGAACTGCTGCTAAACTATACATCAATTTTATGCAACTAGTATATGGAAATTCTGCTACTGAGTCTTGTTCATAGTCCTCGCATTCATCTTGTTCTGTATGTATTTACGTTGCTTTTGTTTGGTTAAATTTATGTAGATGGTCTGTGTGATGTGGATTCATGGATTTAAATCTGGAAGATGAGTAGACCCGTGTTTTTCGTTGTTTGTGATTGTGTTTGAGATTGCTGATATTGTAGCGTTTGAGATTGCTAAGATTGTAGCGTTTGAGTGTTGTGCTTGAGAACGTGATTCAGTATAGGCTGTTTAGTTTAGCTCGAGGAGCTTTGTTTCCCGTGATATTGTTGTGCATGTTAAGTTGCAAGAGTGAGTTTTTGTTGTGCATGTTGAGTTGGAAGAGTGGTAAAGTTTTGTTTTGCATCAATGAAGGTTGTTTTCGCCTTTTCATTGATTGAGATTTGAAATTGTAGGATTATGAGATAATACTGTTTTGAGATGATCGATTTGGGAACAACCTATGCTTGTGTAGGTGTTTACAAGAATGGTCACGTTGACATTACAGCGAATGACCAGGAAACCGTATTAGATTGCGAACAAAAGACATGAGGTGCGGAGGGATATCTTGTTCCTTTCAAATATTATATTTGATTAGAATTGGTAGGTTCAATTATATTTATAAGAACTTTGTGGGTTAAACTGTAGTAATTAGAATTTAGTGGGTTTAATAGCAATTATCATGGGTTTAATTGCAATTATTAGAAACATGTGGCTTTAATTGTAATTTTGTAAAATTCTCTTCAATATTTCGACACTTTTAAGCGTAGGCGTCATGGGTCACTATAATGAATATGATAGCTTCGCATGTCAAAATGAAAACTTCATCTTCATGTGTCACAAAAGGATAGTGACGGTTGAAGGTGTCAGAATTTTTTTGGATGCAAAAAAAGTCCCAATATGTTAATTTTAGAATGCAAAAAAGTGTCACAATATGTTAATTTTAGGATGCAAAAATGAGACCCAATATGTATGCAAAAAAGTATCCCAATATGTTAATTTTAGGATGCAAAAGAGCGTTCAAATATGTTAATTTTATGATGCAAAAAAGCGACTCAATATACAATTATAAATCACAAAAAAATGACCCAAAAGAATATAAATGATGCACAGAAATAGCCCTAAATCTTATCTAAAGGGTCGCTTAATATAGTGACCCATGATCTATAGAGACTCGCAATAATGTGTTGTTTAGGGGATGCTTTTCAAAAGCGTCTTAACAATGGAAGCGTCCCAATAGAGATCTTTTGAGACACATTTTAGCGTTCCAATAGCCTATTTTGGTTTTAGTGTGTAGTCTTTTCTGTGTCATCTTAACCCCAATTCCCTAGCAAATTCTGAGGTTGCACGCATGTTCAGTGAGCATAAGCGTGAGTACAATCGGATAGTGAGTTAGATTGTCGAGCAGAGCTGGACTGCTGACTAAAGCTCTGTTTGGCAGAGCTTTTTTACTGTTTTGCTTATAAGCCTGGTCATTTTTTTTTTGTGTTTGGTAACTTGCAAATTAAGTGCTTTTAGAAAAAGCAGAAGCTGATTTTAAGGAAAAACCAAAAGCCGGGTAGACCAACTGCTAAAAAAGCCACACCTTCTTTTCTTTACTTCTTTTCCTTATTTCCAAGAATACCCCATCGGCCATTGCATTCTCCTCTCCACCTTTAACGATCGACATTACTGAAACCTACCGTCTTCACTCCATAAACTCCGTTGCCTTCGTCGCCTTTATCGCCTTCATCGCAATGAGTATTTTCTCTCGTTGTCTTCGTTTCTTGCCTTCTCGTAATTTTGTTTGCCTTCGTTTGTCGAACAATTTCTTGTTAATTTTTCCTTTGGGGTTTGCCTAAACTTGATAGATTGTTGATTTCAGATGGAATTCGATTTGAATTCTTTCATCCCATTGCTTTAATTGAATTTTTGTTGCAACTCTGTAATGATCAAGATGGTTCATTTCTTGCTTTGGTTTCACTGAAGCTCAAGTTTTGTACTCACTGCCACTTCTTTGGTTTTGTTTTCTGAAGAAAAAAAGGAATTGAATTAGCATATTTTCTTGAGCTTTGTTATCGATTACTGCTGCATCTTTTCTGTGAATTTGGTTCTTTATTACTTTGTTTTCATATTCAAAGAGTACCCAAATGCAATTTGGTTCTTTATCCCTGTTTTCATATTCAAAGAGTACCCAAATGGTTATTTATCCCTCTGCTGCATCAATTAGCTACTAAACTCATATCAAAGAGTACCCAATATGGAGCTTGGGTACTTTAGAGATAGTGACCGAGTACTGTTGCGGCAGTCTTCTGTCCCAACTCTGGCATGAATATTATTTCATGTTTTTTCGTTTTTTCTTTCAATGTAGCAGAGATAGTATTTCATGTACATAGGAAGTATCAACACATGGCAATAAAGTTTAGAATATTATTGTTGAATGATTATTTTTATGCTATGACATTTGTCGAACGCCTATTTTAACATTTGTACTCGGTTCTTTTATCTTCATTTCCAGATTCTCATGAACATGAAACTATACAACTCAATAACCGTGGAAGAACATCTCCTTTGGAAATCAATGCAAAATTGTAGTGACCCAACAACTTCTTGAGTTGGGCAGCTAGTATTTGAGTTGGGCAGCAACATTCATAAAGAAATGCCTAGTTGGGGTGGGCAGCCATGACGTTTTACTCTGATTTTGTGCCCACACAGACGTTTAATTTTGTAAAGCCAAGTTTCTATTGTCTTATTTGTACTAGGCAAGAGATGAGCTAGAGAATAGTGAACCTACTGTACATATGCTTTTCATTTTGCATTTAGTCCATCGTATGAAGATCTTGGAGCATTGATTTTGCATTTGGAGCATTGATTTTGCATTTGGAGCATTGATTTTGCATTTGGTTCATTGTATAGTAAACCCGAAGTTAATCTTTTTAACACACCTTTGGTGTTGGAGTATTGAGCTAAATGTTTTTTCATTCATCTGAGCAAAGCTATAGTTTAGTTATTTCATGTCTAAATTGTCATTTTGAAAATTAAGAACACTTTTACTTATAAATTTACCAAACACTTCAACTGCTTTTAACACTGAAAAAACACTTATAAACTACTTTTACCAAACACTAAAAGAGATTTGTTTTTCAACAACTTATTCTCATAGAAAAGCAGAAGTCATCTTTGCTTATAAGCCCAGCCTTGCCCTGCCAAACTAACCATAATTGTGCTTTTAGGCCTACATCTACATGTTGTTCATTATGATCTCGAGTTTGTACGCTTGCTGCATACAGTGAAATCCTTGGTGTTGGCTGTTTAAAATCCTTGGTGTTGGTTTTTCCTTGAATTAAAACTGTGATGCTCCCTCTGTCCCAGCTCAAATTGCCCGCTTACCATTTGACACTGATCTCTGTCAAACTTTGATCACATATTTAAATAAATTTATAAGCAATAATATTATTGTATGTGATATTTTTGGATTCATCATAATAAGTAGTTTTTAAAAAGTAACTTTTTGTTTGTCGATATTATACGTAGTTAAATATATATTAACGGTGAAAATATGTTTCTTAAATATCGTAAAAAATATTCTATGCAATTTAAGGTTGGATAGAAGGGAGTACTTGAGTCCGACTATAGTTACAAGAAAGTTGTTTGAAGAATTCGTTCCCTATGAGACCGTCTCATGGTGAGACTAGGGACTGGAGGAACAGTAGCAAAAGAGAAAATCAAATTTGGGGAAAATTATGGAATATTTCAGACCCGGGGTTATAAACGTAAAGCGCAAAAAAATGAGGGACTAAATTTCAAATGGCTAAGAAAAGAAAAAACCCTCGTCAATGTCCGCCCTGCTCTTGCTGCTCCGCCAGTGCCAACGCCTTGTCCTCCTCCTTCAAATTCTTCTCATCTGCCTCCTCCTCCCACCGCACCGGAGGCGGCGGATGCGTCTCCGATCCGATCGACATCGAGCTGGCGTTCCAGAGATCGAGATCCATCGGAATTGAACAGCAAGTCGAGATCCGTTTCTAAGCGAGATCCATTTTTATGAGCAGGAAGAGCAAGTCGATTTGATTTTTGAGTCTGTTGAGTGTTTTCCTCCGCACCTCCTCCGACAGCTCCAATTTTTCTCCGGCGAACCAACACCATTCTTGTCGTCGTCAATTTCCTTCTCCCCTCACCTGATGGACTTCAATGTTCTGAGGTCTGCGCGGTGTATTTTGGCGACTCTCACCCGTGGCAAGGTTGATGAGCCGTTAACGGAAGTACTGAATACTCAAAATCTTCAAGAGAGAATCAAAGGAAAAAGGTATTTGCTAGTGCTTGATGACGTATGGGAGGAAAACACCAAGAGGTTTGATTTGTTTCTGAACATTTTGGGCGGCTCCAGGGTTTCTAAAGTAGTAGTAATTAACTACTTGATGTTGATGTATTATTCATTTCAAGCTTGGAAAATATAATCCCTTTTGCTTTATTCTGCATTTTTGTTTTCCGGTAGTAAGGAGGTTGACTTGTTTGCACTTAATTGCAAATTTGGTTCATTTGTTATTCTGTTAATTTGTTTGCACTTTTTTGCTCTTATTATGCATGCTAAGAAGACGGAATTTGTGGTTGAGCATGGCAACTTACATGGCTGATCGTGTTGTTGTCTATGGAGGGAAGTCATTTATAGATTGTATTGCAAATGCACCTCAGTCATTGTTGACTGGAATGAATTTAGAAAAAAGTGCTTTTATAACCCTACCTAGTTGACATAAGTGCCAATATAACCTTTCATTATTAGAAAGTGCCAATATAACCCTATATAGTTAGTGAAAGTGTCAATATAACCCTATAAGTTTTAAGGATGTGCTGATGTAACCCAACAAACATTAGAAATGTGCTGATATAACCCTACAAACATTAGGAATGTGTTGATATAACCCAATAAGATTGCATAATGTGCTGATATAACCCTACATAATTTCAACGAACTATCGCGTTCCGACTAACTATGAGGGTAATTGTCCACAAAATTTCAGAGTTAGCCCAAAGGGTACTTTGGTCAATTTACATAGAGTCAACGTTGAAAAATGAAGGTCAATGCCGTAAATGGGGTCTGAGGGTTATATTGGCACTTTCATTAACTAGTTAGGGTTATATTTGCACTAAAAATTATCATAGGGTTATATTGACACTTACTCAAGTAGATAGGGTTATATTGGCACTTATCCCATGAATTTATTCTTGTGCCATCTTGGTATTACATTCACAAGAGATCCAACTAATTTCCGACCAATAATTAACAAGCTCTACTCAACCAAGGACAGGGAGGCCGGGTCAAATATGATCATTTGACCATTAGCTGAATGCTCAATCGATCTAAAATCAGTTTGTTGGAACTTGATTATTATTTACTGCCATAGTGTGATGTTACACAGTTATATTGTGATGGTTCAAATCATTTTTGTCATGTTAGACTGTAATGTTGTGATGGTTCAAATTTTTTTTATGTGATGTTACACTGTAATACTGCGATGTTTCAATTTCTTATGTGTGATGTTCCACAAAAGTATTGATGAAGATGTTAGTTTGAACAAGATAATCATATGTTACACTGCACTTACACATTCCCCAGGTATTGCAATTCAAATAACTTGTTAAACATCATTCATTACAAAAAGATTCAAATGCTTTAAAATATCGCTAACATAAAAACTAAAAAAATCCAAATAAACCTAAAACATCAAACAATCTAGTGTCATCTCTAACAAATAAATCATTACTTTTAATCATAATTCAAACAATACATATGAAGAAATCAAATTATATCCCCCTTCCCCAACTTATTTCCCTTTGTTGCGCGCATGTTCACGAACTTGCCTTCTCTTTTGCTGGTTTTGTAGAGGATGGTCCTTCTACTCCATCAACGCTAAGATCAAAGGCCGGCTCCAGTCCTCCGTTCAAGGGAACATCTTCAGAATCATGATTCCTCATAACATGTTTTTATTATCTCATCAATGTCATCGTAAAACTCTATCTTGGAAAGTGTTCATGTGAAAAAAACATAAAACATCACGCACAGTATTAAAAACTTCAATATCCGAAATTAAAACATCACAATAGCACATATAACATGACTGACAACTACATTGTGAAACATCAAATACAGTATTTTAAATATCAATATAAAATTATAAAACATCAATCAGTACACACTAAAATATCAAAAGAACGAAACTCAACGCCAGTTGCATACTCATATATGAAAACACCAAAAGCATCAAACACTGAAATTAAAACATCACACCAACACAAATAAAAGTACTTAGAGCCTAAACATGAAACATTACATGGAAAATCAGAAACATCAACAACAGTATGTACAACATCACATCTGAAAAATAACAAAAATAACAAAATCTACTTCCTTCTCAATTGCAGCAGCATTGGGTAAGTGTTCTTAGACATCTAAGAAACAACAACACAACAATTTTCACAAATAGAACAAAACCCTAAGATATCACACACAATCAAAATTGAACATCAATTGCACACTTAAGCATGAAAACACCACAAGCATCAAGCGCTGAAATTAAAACATCACACCAACACTAATAACAGTATTTAAAGACTAAAACTTGAAACATCACACTGAAAACGTGAAACATCATTACCTGTACTTGAAACATCACTGTTGGAAATTAAGACAAATCCTTATTCCTTCCCGATTGCAACAACAATGATGTAAATCTTTTTAGACATCTAACAAACAGCAGCAGAAACATAAATATTAGCCCAAACCGAAACAAAACCCTAAGATATCACACACACATTCGAAACAACAAAACTGAACATTAATTGCACACTTAAAACACTACAAGCATCAAATACTGAAATTAAATCATCACACCAACACATATAACAGTACTTGAACCCTGAACATGAACATCACACAGAAAAAATAAAACATCAACAACAGTATTTAAAACATCACATCTGCAAAAATAACAAAATTTACAGATTCTCTTACCTTCTCAATTGCAGCAACAATGGGAAAAGTATTCTTAGACATCTAAGGAACATCAACAACAACAAATTTTTTAGCACAAATCGTAACAAAACCCTAAGATATCACACACAATCAAAACTGAACATCAATTGCACACTTAAGTATGAAAACACCACAAGTATCAAACGCTGAAATTAAAACATCACAACAACAATGATAACAATACTTAAAGCCTAAAACCTAGAACATCACACTGAAAACGAGAAACATCATTAACCGTAACTCTGTGTGTGTGTGTGATGCAAAAACTCCTCAAAGTCCAAATATAATGAGAATTGAGTTAGAGGTCTTCATTCTAGATAGGCTAGGAGAGTTAGACCCAATAGTATTAGACCTAGGGTAATGGTAGGGTTTTAGTATAAATATCTCATATTTGTGCTATATATGCAAGTGATTGAAAGTTTTTGGTTGATCAAAGAGAATAGAATTGAGTGTGGAGAGACATTGTTTGTTGATATATAGAACATACATTGTAAACTTTTTCTATTTTCTAGTGGTTTGAATCATTCGATTCCCGTGATTTATCCCGATTTGGGTTTTCCGCATAAAATTCGTGTGTTTGTTCTTTTGATTATTGATTGTATCTTTTCTTGGGAGTAAAGGAGAGATTTTTAATCTTAACAAGGTGAAGGTCAAGGTTAAAATCCCCAAGAACTTGTATCAGAGCTAGATTGTAGAAGATATAGTGAAAAAGGAGATTTTCATATTTCCTGGCACTACTTCGGTAAATCAAATTTATCGAAACATCCGACCGTTGAAATTGGCTAAAAATTTTAAAGGGCGTTCCCAACTCGTGTATCTACAATCTGAAAAGCGGAGATCGAGTTATTAGTTGTGGAAGTATTGCAGTATTTTTTGGATAAAAGCTGTGAAATTTGGTGATTTCTTTTCCTCTTCTTGTTTTTTTTGTAACCGTGGTTATTTGAAAATTTTGAAAAGATGTCGGAAAAAAGATTTCAGATGCCTCTTTTTGATGGAAAGATGGATTATACTATGTGGCAGAGTGCTATGCAAGATGTACATGTGAGAGATAATCTTGATCAAGCTCTCGAGGATGAAAAATACCAAGGAATGACTAATCGTTCTTGGGCTAATATGAAGAAGAAAGCTGTTAGTACGATCTAATTGGCACTTGCTCAAGAAATCAAATATGGTGTCAATCGGGTTGAGACACCAAAGGGTATTTGAGACAAATTGGAGAGTGTTTATGCTTCAAAATCATATAGGTTGTGCATAAAGATGGTCTATACAGAATGAAGATGGAGGAAGGAGGTAATTTTCATGATCATATTAATACTTTTAGTCAGATAGTATGTCGACTTCAAAACACTGGGGGGGGGAGTCGATAGTGAAGAACAAGCTTTATTGTTACTAGTTTCTCTGTCATTGTTCTATAAACATGTTGTGCAATCTATGTTGGTTGGGAAGACCAATCTTAAGTTTGATGAAGTGGTTTCTCAATTAAGGATAATAGAACATAAAGAACAACATTTCCAGTGGGAATGAAGTGCTAGCTACCACAAGTGCAAGGGTGTCAAATCAAGGGAGGAATCATTTTATGGATGAGAGTGACTATGGTGGAAGATCCCAACCAAAAGAGTTAAGTAATGTTAAGTGTTTATACTGGTGAAAAGGATCACATCCAATCTAGATGTCCTGTCATGGTGGAGGATTTGAAAATTTTAAGAAAGATGAAAGGCAAAGAGAGGTTGAAGAGAATGATGACTCTGCTAACTTGGCGATTCAAGATGATCATGATAACTTGTATATGATTAAGAGCAATGAGTCGAAAAACTCAAGTTGGGTGTTGGATTGTGCATCTTCTATGCACATTTGTCGCGATAAATATTCTTTTGAAACTTTGTAGGTTGGTGGAGATTTTGGTCACGTGATTGTTAGAAACAGGGAGAAGATGAAGATTGAGGGTGTTGGCATTGCACGCTTCAAGAATCACAACGACACTGTTAAGAGATTATTTGATGTGAGTATGTACCAGGTTGTGGTGATAACATAATATCAGTGGGCTAGTTATGTTCGCGAGGGTGCAGGTTTACTGGTGAGAATGATTTCTGCAAGGTGATTAAGAGTGGTAAAATGATCATCAAAGGAGTGAGAAGTGGTTACAACCTTTTTTTTATATTGGAGGTTTGAGCAATTGGTCTTGCAATAAACTTAACATTCACAAGGTTGAGTTGAAGCCACAATTCACATGTGTTGAAGATGTTGTATTTGGGACTTTGAGTCGAGGGAGGAATTGTTGGGAATACTCCTCAAAGTCCAAATACAATAAGAATTGAGTTAGAGGTCTTTATTCTAGATGGGATGGGAGAGTTATCCCCAATAGAATTAGAGCTAGGGTTATGATAGGGTTTTAGTATAAATATCTCATATTTGTGCTATAGCCACTATATGTAAGTGACTGAAAGTTTGTGGTTGATTAGAGAGAATAGAATTGAGTGTGGAGAGACATTGTGTGTTGAGAGATAAAACATACATTGTAAACTCTTTCTATTTTCTAGTGGATTGAAATCATTTGATTCTCATGGTTTTTCCCGATTTGGGTTTTCCACGTAAAATTCATGTGTTTGTTCTTTTGATTATTGATTGTGTCTTTTCCTAGGATTAAAAGAGATATTTTTAATCTTGACAAGGTAAAGGTCGAGGTTAAAATCTCCAACAATAAATACCACTAAAGAAAATTCAAAGAAGCACATAATCAGAATTACAAAAGGTTCAAATTTTTTTATACAATGATAGATCACTTTTGAAAGAAATATGTATAAGGTCTTGTTTTAGACAGAGTAACTGTTATATAAGAGTATTTTATAATGAGGATGTTGCCTAACAGGTGGCCTATCCTTAAATTATAGACAGTCCACTGTATTTTTCACTTATACACTGCATTTGTTAAATTACGTACTAAATTTAAATATTTACATGTATTTTTCATATTATATTATTTATATTTTCACATTCAAATATACATTATTACTTGTTTTAATTTATAAAATATAATATTATTTTCTTTAAAAAATTACAACTTTTAAAGTAAAAAAATTAGGGGGTCTATCCATAAGTTTATGGATAGACCACTTTTCCTGAGACTTCCTCTTTTATAATTAGTGGAACTAATGAGATAATTTGATATTTAATTTTATTCGATGAGAATATATAATTATGAATAACTTTAAAATGAGCTCAACATATAAATAATTATTTTTAAAAATAATTTGAATTAATTATTATAAAAATAATCATTTTTATTGTATTCAATATGTAACAATTTCTAACTAAATTAAATTTTTTCACTTCATTACTCATATAATTTTTTTAGATGACTAAACTTTAAAAAAAGACTAAACTGTAAAATTACAGATAAAATTCTTTGATTCCAATTTAAATGTAAGACACGGAAAAAATTTAAGAGTCCGTCTCTTGAAAGACGGTTTTTTTAGGCATGAAAAGACCAAGGTTGAATATGCAAATTAAAGGAAATGGAGAAATTTTTTTCAGGTTGCATGAATTGGGTTATAAATATTATAACTACTAAATGCTGCATAATAATTTTTTAATATTACAACTAGAACCTTTTACCTTTCATTATTAAAATTAAATCTCGTATTTCCATAAGTCTATGGAAAGATCATGTTTCCTAATACTTTACCAAAAATTAATTCTAATATTTTAATTAATAATATAGTTCAGTATAATACAGAAATATTAGGATGGTTTAAGGTTTATGAACTTATAACTTAAATTACGAAGATCTGGAAAGATATTTAATTGTTTTTTTTAACAACCCGTAGCAAGCTTTTTGCCTTCTAAGTAATTATAACATGTATCTTCTCTTTTCAAGATCAGCATCCCTAGAAGAGATCATGGTTTTCGAATTCAGAGATGAGAATTTTGTTATCTCATTTGCTCATGCACAAAGAAGAAAAATAGTTTTTTTTTTGTGAACATTATTAAAATTTGGTTTTGCCTATTGGAAACCGCAGCCGTACCTATCAAAGATAGCATTTATATGACCAAATTATGTCTAACTACTAAATAGTAGCTAGTGGTAAGATGGGGTCATCCGCGAGAAAAAATGAGTTTTATCGAGTATTAAAGCGTAGTTAAAAATCACACAAGAATTCACTCTGAGTGTGTGGTAATAAAGTGGGGGGGGGGGGGTTTGGATTTGGAAAACATTACGACTACTTCAAGCAACTAAACTAACAGGCGATTAAGAAGAATGATGCAAATACGATCACAAATAGCACAAATAATGTAACTATGATTAGTCTTGAACGCAATTGGTTTACATTTCTAGTCATCCTTTGATCATCGATTAATTATCCTAGTTTTATGCATTAACCACATATTGTGGAAAACTTATCAACACCTTTCGAGTGAAGATATTTCTCACCTCTCGTCAGTTTATAGTTAGAGTGAGCAATCGATGCCACACAATAATCCTTACCTTTGGGTCACTCTAGACGATCGGCGTCATAGACTTCCCCAAGGATAGCAATACACATGGAGATCCAACACTACTACAACAACGTCCTACAAGCGAGAAACACATAGATAGCACAAGTATATCTACTAATAACGACTACGAGGATCGACCTTCATGCTAATCGTTATTAGTGAGCCACATTGATAATTAGTCAAAACCTATTCAAATTCATCCTAAGCCTAAGAAATTTCATCAATCAACATTCATAATTAGTTGTCACTCATAATTATAACTAGCATTGACCAACAATAATCACTTTGACAAAAATTCAAAGTCTTCCGGGTTTGACCAAAAACCTAGCAAATAATCAACCCACATTCATCAACTAGTTGATCATCCTTAAATCATGCATTAATCACACAAAAAAGCACAAAACATACTTGATAATAAAAGCATAAAATAGGATAAACCAAATCTCACAAATTCATACTAGAAATGCTTACCAATTGCTCCTAGGAGTATATTTAGCCTAGATTATGAAAAGCCATAACAAAATAGCAAGAATCCATGGTAAACATAGAAGAAAAGAAGAAGAAATAAATGCTTCATAGGGCCTTTTAGAGATAAATTCTAGTAGGAGTAAAGATGAAAGAGAGAAGATAAAGTGTAGGGTATTTATAGTACAAAATATGGTCAAAAGGAGGTCAAAACGCAGTAGGTGCACTGGTCACGCGGATCGGATCTGGCCGCTGCACTTCAGCCTTGTCTTACATGCGCGGGCGCGCTGCTAATGGGGCTGGCCGCACGGCCAAAAGGGATGGCTGCACGCCCATTTCTCATCAAATCAGTCTTCCGCGCATGGGTGCGCACTTTCTCGCGCTGGCTGCCCGAAATGGTGCTGAAACATTGCACCACAGGTTCATCTCTCGCACGCAGGCACGCGGCTAAGGACACTGGCTGCGCACCCGGTCAGCTAGCCTTTGTTCTTCAAAATCTGGAGTTTCTTGTGCCATGTTTGGCTTGTGGCCTTCAATCTTCTACCATCCTTGCAAATGGCCTTGATTAAACCAATCTGGAGTGCTTACGAGCAATCTACAAATTAAACTTACAATAAGGAATCTAGACGCTCGTAAGGACCAAAAATCCATTAGATTATAAATAGGTTACAAAATGAAGGATTTACATAAGAAATCGAAAACGGCCATCTAAACCCCTTATGATGTGAACCTACCTAAATCTAGTAATCTTCCAATAAAAAGATGACAAAAGTGATGTTAAATGCTTTGAAAAATACATGCATCTGACATCTTATCAAACCTCCCCGTACTTAAACATTTACTCGTGCTCGAGTAAACAAGAACAAGCAAAGATATAACGTGAACTAGCATGCAAAAGTTTTTCCAAAACATCCAACATCGTATTCCTATAATACCCTAACCCCCAAGACATAAGAATCTCTTACACTCTCAAATCCCAAAGTCTAAAATAATCTAAACAACCATCATACCAATCAAATGTGGGGTGTATAATACAAGTGTAAAACTAGCTTACTCTACCAAAGAAGCCACCAAATAGACAAATAAAAAGAAGAAGATTTTTTTTTAATTTCTCTCATTTTACCTAGGAGCCTTCTGCCCACCCTCACCTTTTTCCGCACCATTTGGCCTCTCATTTTTGTGTTGGTTGCCCTTTCGGGTTTTTAATCTATCCACCCCCCAATTTTGCCTAAGTTGCCCTCTCGGGTTTTCAACTTATGCCACCTCCAACCATAAATGCTATTTTTGGTGTTACACTACTCTAGATTCGGTGTTGTATAGTAACTTTACACCATTTCTCTCTAACCATCAACACTAAATTTTACACTAAAAATAATATATCATTATATGCTAATGTAAATATGATATTTTATTACTTTCTTCTACTTTTCATTTTATAGTATTTAATTTACTCCATTTCAAATTTATAGTTAATTAACACAATACTTAAAACTAATATTCTTATTAATAAAATTATAATTTAAGTAATTTCAAACCCAACCATATACCATTGGAGTTTTTTTTAATGAGAACACCCGAGGGTGGGGGATTATATATTAAGGTTCCCCAAGCCTTAGTCGAAAATCAATAAGATGTACATAAAGTATAGCTTGTTCATAAAGAGCATTGAAGCAACATAGTTGCCTCCAAAAATCCTACCTATTTATAACTAGCATGTGTAATAACTATCCAAAATAGTAAAGGATAGTTATCGAAGTTGCGATCCAAAAGAAAGAATCTCCACCCCCTGTGTTAATTCTTTCCTTTGGCCAGGCAACTTCAATCCAAAAATTTCAAAGCTTAATCTAAAGAGCTCCAAACCAAAAGTTAGATTAATGAGTAAACAGACTAGCAGCTGAAGTGTACTTGTTATCAGCTTCAGATTTAGTACTTTGCAGAAACTTGAGTTGGAAGTCCATGAATATATTGCTGAGTTGAGCTTCAGGTCTTTACCTCCTCCAGAGCACAAGAGCTGAGGAGTACAATCCTGATGGTGGTGAAGAGCAGGGCAGTATCAAGTTATCAGGCAACAAAGCTGGTGAAACTTAGCAACACCAGCAGATGGAGATTTCTTTAAGTTTTCCTTTGGAGGACATCAATAGGCAAAGGCCGATCCAGTATGAATAAAGTGCTTGATAGACAGCAAAATTGTTCAAAAACCTGCATAAACAAACCACATATTAGCAATATCTATTCTAAACATTTGCGCTGTTAAGTACTCGAATATGTGGTGTGTATTCTTTGTCCAAGGAAATAAGGCCTCTGATATACATGGGGATATTAGTTAGGTGGAGGCATTGATTTTGATTGGAATGGTGCTTGGCTATAGCATTAGCTACAAAATTGCACTCTCTGAATACATGTTTGAGTTCAGCTTTGCCAAGGAGGGACTTTACATTGAAAGCCAATCCAAAAACTTGCCAATGTGCAGAATAAGGGTCATTAATCATCTGAACCGCCAGTTAAGAATCAGATTCAATTATGAAAGTATAATCTAAACCAGAAAAAATATGGCAGGCATGTAAAATTGCTTTGATTTCAGCATGTAGTGGAGATGCCGCAGAAATGGTTGCTGAACTAATCTGTATAGGGTGACCGGAATTATCCCTTGCTATAAGACCAGTTGATGCTTTGTTAGAACACCATGATGCATCCACATTAATTTTTATAAAGCCATTCTTAGGCCTTTCCCAGAGAACTGTCATTATGTTTGGCTTAGGGGGAGGTCTAAGCAGAGGAGTGAGATACCTAAAAGATGGTGGGATAGATGCAGTAGGTAGTAGTTTAGGAGGACAAACATTTAATGTAAGTTTAATCAGGTCCTACACCTCTTTACAAATAAGATCTGAAGAGAGAGGTTTGTGGTCAAATAGGAAGCTATTGCTAGCTTTCCAGAGACTCCAACACACCAAAGAAGGTAGGATCTTACAGTAGAGTTGGTGAAACTTAGGAAGGTCATGGCAATTCCAGAATAAATAGAATCTATCAGGAATGAATTATTGAGCATTCAGTTTAAAGTGAATTAAAGATGCCATATTAGACCAAACAGCATGAGCAATGTGACAAGAGATGAAAAAATGTTGGATCGAGTCCGACTGATAACAAGCTGGACATTTAGAGGCTAAACTAAATCCACATGTAATGAGCACATCATCTAAAGGAAGAAATGCATGCAACAGTTTCCAGGTAAATATAGAAATCTTTTTCTGAAGTATAGTGTTCCATAAGAATTTACTTACAGGGAAATTACCTGATGAATGAGTGAGGGCCCTATAAGTTGACTTAAATGAAAAACTACCTGTGGGTTCTGGTTTCCAAATCAGTCTATCCTCCCTATCCAATGTGAGTTCTGCAACCTGTAGAAATGAGAGCGTATCATGTTCCAGAAAAGGCGAAATCTGGTCTAAAATACTATTTCTGTTGCTGATGAAATCTGCCACAGAGATATCAGACATAGCAGAGGATACGTTATCTGGAGCATAGTTGAGAAGGGGGCCATGTGGACACCATTGGAGTTTTATTATGTTTGTAACATTAATAAATTAATACGGAATCATCTATAATAAAATAATAGTTATGGAATGTATATAGTTATTTTCAAGTTAAAATTTTAATCTTAGGTTATTAAGATTTTTTATCTAATATATAATTATATAAATATTATTTGTATTTATATCAATGAACTAGGATAACGATAAATAAAAATTTAAGAACTAACTAAAATAATGAAAGTAAATAGAAAACAAATTAAAGATTCAAATGTTGGAATAAAATATTAATAACCTATATTTGGTGGAGTGAATAGTATACCTACAAATAGAGTGTTTTATAGTTCATCCACACTATAATACACCTGTTACTCACATACCACACCAAATTTAGTGCACCCTTGTAGATGCCGGGGTGTTTTTGTTTTCTTTTCTTTCCTTTTTTCCATTTTTTTTCTTTGAACTAAAAATCACAACTATGTACATGAGCAAACATGAGAATCCAAACTCCCTCCCCACACTTAGAATATGCAATGTCCTCAATGCATATAAATAATTAAAACAAAAGGTAGGGAAAAGGAATATGAAATGCTCACAATTAGGACCTTGAAGGTCCAGCGCCATCGTCTCGGCTTGCGCATCTCCTCGATCTCTCCTCCTCGCATCTCCTCCGCTTCTCCACGAACTCCGGTGGTGGGGCATTTCTGGAGGACAATTGGAGTATTGCAAGCATTGCATCCATGGTATCGTTCATGCCCTCACAAGTGTCCTCGACATAGTACTCGAGGTTCTCCATTCGTTGGTCCATGCGCCTAAACCCATTGTCATATTTTCTTGCATGGTTTGGAAGGATTCTTGGAGTAGAAGAAATGAGCCCAGTGGTGGAGCTCGTGGTGGTGGAGCACTTCCGCCTCCTTACACTTGGGATGCAAGTGATTCTCTAAAAGCTTCCTTAGGGGGTTAATAATGTGAAAGCCTTTCTGGGATACCCACTAGGCTGTCCGAAGAAAGTGTCATGTATTTTTCTCCTTCGCAATGAAGCCAAATGAACTTTGTGGGGTCTTTGGTAGTTTTCAACATTTTTGCTCTTTCCATGTACTTGATGGTGTAGAAGCAATCCTCGGGATAGCGACCAATTTGTTCCAAACTCGATGGAGGAGGAATATGCATATGTTGTGCTAAGAGAGTGATCATTCGCCCCATACAAATGCGCCCTGAACTTTTGGACAACCCAATGCATCCATTAATCCATACATCAACCCAATAAGGGGCTCCAACTCCGTGGGGTGTAAAATCCCAAAGGCGTTTCAAATCAATTCCGAAACATTCGTTAAAACCCCCTTGACAAAAAAGTATAGGATTAAGAAAGCGGTGGAGATATCCAATCACCGGACGGATAATCGAAGAGGTTGATGAATAATGATGTCTTCTTTCCTCTCCAGTAAGAACTTCCCAAAATGCTTATTTGGTGTACCCGGCTTCTCGCTCAAAGTTCTTTTCTACTTTTTCGTTCCGAGTGAAATTATACCTAAAAGCCAACATTAAATCACTATATGTGGCACTCCTTATCTTATCATTTAGGTAGAACTTGATCCCCGGGTATCATCCTCCCAAGTGATCTTCCTCACCGTGGAGAGGAACTCTAATGCCCATGATAGATAAGTTGGGGTTTTGGCATCCACAAAGGCCTCTAGACCGGTTCTATCCAACATATGAGTGACAGCCTCCAACAACCCTACCTTAGTCAATACCTCCTTATCCACAAACCGAGTGGCCATGATAACTCTATTGTTGTCCAATCTCTCCCATATTTTGGGAAATTCCCCTTTTATATTTGTTAACCCATTATAAGGGAGAGATATGTCGTAGACTATGGGAGGTGCATGGTTAGAGGAGCTAGCCTCTCCCATTTTCCTCTTCTTTGGGGCCATAAGAAAAATTGGCTCAACTCACCAATCCATAATAACAATGAAGCAAAAAGTCTAACCCCAAATAGCATCACAAAAAGGGTCCACAAATATTGCACCAAAGTTATCACCACAAAAACCAACAAAGTGATTCCACCACAATCCCCACAACAATTTACAACCACTACAATCCCCATAACAATCTCCACAACAATTATAAACACTACCACTACAAAACTCTACAGTAAGCACAAACACTAACACTTCAACAAGTATATCCCCAACCTCAATCAAAATCTCATAACCATCTTCAAGCACAATAATCTCAACTAACTCATCAAGCTCATCAAAACACACAAGAAGGCAAATTGTGAAGAATTACCCATAATGGCGCTTTGGAATTTTCGGTTGATTTGGGTGCTCCAAGTTGGTGTAGAAGCCTCCAATAATCCTCAAGTGCCAAAATATCACCTTTTGCTCATAACTTTTTCGGATTGAAGAACCCCAAAGTTGTTAATTTTTGGGTGTTCTTGAATAGAAATCTTCACTTTTCTTGGTTTGGAGGATGAATTGGGTTTGTTTGTGGTGAGGGAGGTGTTTAGGAATGGTAAGGTAGGGATTTGGATGGTAAGGATGGAAGGATTTAGAAGTAAAGGTTGAAGGGAGAAGGATTTTGGTCTTGGTAGAGGAAGAGGGCTTTTGAGAGAGGATAACATATGAGAGAATGAGAAAAAATCTGCAAAAGGAAGGAGAAACAAGTAGGGAAAGTAGGGGGTGCAAAAGAAAACTTTAAAAAATAGTGGGGAGAGGGGTGAACTAGCTCGCGGCCAGTGCGGCCCGTGCTGAGTGATGTGCGCTGGCCTTGAAGTCGCGCACGCTGCCTACGCATTCCATTTGCATGGGCGGACAATCCTCCAGCTCCATTTTGTATGGCCTGTGCGGTTGAGCATTTGACCGCGCGCTGGATCTCCTGTACAGGTCATTTTTCACCCGAAACTCTGATTTACCTTCTTCTTTCGGCTCGTTTCGTCCCATTTTTTTGAAACATTCAAAATAAACACCCAAGCACAATATTGCTCCAAAAATGGAGAAGATAAAACAATTAAATATGATCAAAATCAAGTTTATTTAACATCGTCGGCACGACTTATTCATAAAGCTATATAAATGAAGCTACGTTAACGAGATTGCATCAATCACACCCGGATGATCAAAACCAAGTTTATTTAACGTCGTCAGCACGAATTACTCACAAAGCCACAAAAATGAAGCTGCATCAACATGATTGCATCAATGGCATGCGGATGATCAAAACCAAGTTTATTTAACTCCATCGGTACGACGTATTCATAAAGCCACAAAAATGAAGCTACATTAACGTGATTGCATCAATGGCACTCGGATGATCAAAACCAAGTTTATTTAACATTGTCGGCATGATGTATTCACACCAAAGCCACTACTCACTATCCGGGTCATCGAGGAGTGTTTTCTTGACTAGTCCGCCTGGAAGCTCTCATAGTAGGGCTTCAAATGGTGACCATTCACTTTGAAGACTTTCAAAGTCTCCTCACTCATTATTTCAACCGCTCCATGTGGGAAAACTGTCACCACCACAAAAGGGCCAAGCCACTTTGACCTCAATTTTCCTAGAAATATCCGAAGGCGTGATTGGATAGAGGGACTTTTTGACCAACGTCAAAGTCCTTTCTAGTGATTAAGCTATCATACCTACCTTTGGTTTTCTCCTTGTAAATTGCAAATTTTTCATAGGAGTCATTTTGTCCACCTCTTGTAATTGCAACTTTCGATGCATACCAGCTTCATCCAAATTCATATTGAAGATTTTCATGGCCCAATATGCTTTGTGTTCCAGATCAATCGGTAAGTGGCATAACTTCCCAAAGACCACTCTATATGGAGACATTCCAATCAGTGTCTTATAGACCATTCTATATGCCCATAAAGCATCATCTAGCCGAATGCTCCAATCCTTCCTATTCGGGTTAACCATTTTCTCAGGGATATATTTGATCTCTCGATTGGAGATCTTGGCTCGACTATTCGATTGTGGGCGATAGGCCATGAAGGTTGTATGAGTTACCTCATACTTATTCATTAATTCCTCGATTGTGCGATTGCAAAAGTGAGTTCCACGGTCACTAATCACGGTTCAGGGAATTCCGAACAAGGAAATGATATTGGCTTTTAGGAACTCTGCCACCACTTTTGAATCATTAGTCCTCGTGGCCTTTGCCTCGACCCACTTGGACACATAATCGATGACAAGAAAAATATAAACACACCCAAAAGAGTTTGGGAGGGGTCTCATGAAGTTAATCCCCCATACATAAAAAACCTCACAATACAATATGCTTACATTAGAAGAAACTGAACCTATTACTTCACCCTATTTACCTTTGTTTTTTACCTATATTTACCTCAGTTTTTTGACTTAGCTCAAAAACTGAGGTAAAAAGTTCTTTTACCTCGATTTTTTTAAAAGTAAATAATATTATTGACATCGGTTTTAAAAATAATAGGTTTTTTAACCACAGTTCTACAATAACCAGAGTAAATAGGCTATGAAATTGAAGTAAAAGTTATTACCAACATAAGTGCGACATTGGAAGTAAGGGTACGACCTAGGAGTAATAGTCATTGATGACAAGATTGACTTTGCACCATCAGTCGATGTGACAGACTTCTATCTGATGTAAAAAATGATGTCGATTTTTCCACTCGACAAAGTCACACATACTTGTCGGCCCAAACCCGTGCCTAAAATCCTTTCAAATAAATAAATTTATGCAATGTCGCACCTAAATTGGTGTTATGTCGGTTAAGGTGAAACAATACTGTGCGAACAGAGCGCGAGGTCGCACATATCTATCATACCTAATAAATTAAGGATACTTAACCAGTACATCCAAAACTTGGAATGTACCATCTAAAGGTTTCATTTCAAGTTCACCATAGTCAATCTCAAATTTCATCAAGTTACATCTGTAAAACTAAAGCTAGGTATGTACGTACGTGTGTATATATATATATATATATCTCCAAAACACATAATTCCATGTACCACATGTAACATCCCAGCAAAATGAAAATGAAACAGAAGACATATAATCCTAATAAAATCCAAACAAACATTCTTCATGTTCTACGACAAACAAACATATGATCATTGCAATCAATGGGGTGGTGACACGGGTGGGATAACATTGTCTGCTGACGACCACTTCCATTTTCTTTAGAACTAGTCTTCTACTCTTTGGTGGAAGACTCTCTAGCGCAAGTGCTTGACCCTCTTTCATCCTCTGAGGTATCCAACCCATCATCGTCAACCCTAGGCCCCTCTCCCCTGCATGTTCATTGATTGCATTGGCAATCATAGACTTCAGCACCTCCAATTCTTCCGTAAGATTACGCACGCTGTGTTCCATGCACAATGTCATGGCCTTGGTCTCGGCCATGTCCTTAAGGAAGATGGCCCATGCCTTCTATTTAGGTCCCATGGGATATGAAATTAGTTACATTAGATGAAATGTAAGATATTAATTAATGATAATTTGGAATAAACCAAAAAACTCAAAATTTTGTGACCCGTTAGGGGGATGGGAATAATGGTGGGGTGAATGTCTATAGCTATGGAAGCCAATGGAGTCGTCTCGGGGCCGGGTGTGGGATCCCCTATAGGGACATTGCGATCAATCAACGTCCCCGCCTCCCAAGCCCAATGCTTCAGCCCAAAGTAGTTTGCATCATAGTACTTATATTGGATCTTCGCTTTTGATTTGATGGGAACCTTCTTCTTCTCTAGAATAGTGGTGCTGACGTTGCCATATGGGAGTGTCAGACTCTTTGTGAAGAGGGCCACTTGTCGCATCTCTTGGATAATGGTGTACCCAGGGTTGACTACCTTCTTCTCCGCAAGGTGGTAGTACATAACGGTCTCGTTGATCATGCACTCCGTAGGATGTCCGTCCAGGATCAGTACTTGTACAATTATATTGAACATCATTCTCTCTTGAAGTTTGAGAACACCAAGCTTGGTCTGTTTCATTCGGGTGTGTCTGTTCCCCACTTTAATTTTGAAATGCTTCTCCACCATTCAATTGGGGTCAAGTGCCCCAGATGAGTCATTCTCGTCGACCCGTTGAGGCCAATTGTCCCGGCAGTACAGCTGCAGAGGCTCAACCTCCGGCTGATCCTCCCTACTGATTGTGCACCCAATCATCTGATTGATGACAATTTTCATCATCTCCACGTCTATCCCGTTCACTCTTTTCTTGTAGGTGGTTTTCGATTCCCTAGTGAAATTGGCGTAGAACTCTTTGACCTCTGTATCGTACGTTGCTTTATCCAAACATATCAAACCCTCCATTCCTGATGGTTTGAAGTGTTTGAGGAAAACATCGAGGTGTAGTCCTTCCATATCCTCGAGCTTTATCACACTGACCTCTTTTATCCTTCGGCCCTAGATATTTTTGAAACGCTTCTCTGCCTCTTCCTTGAAGAAGCGTATTTTGTCCCATGTTGGCGATGGAGGGGTGGACATTGTCTTCGCCTTCTTCGTGCATGATGTACCTTCCCCCTTGATGTCTTCCCTTTTCCTCCTGGATGTTTGCTTCATTCGAGCCATTTGAGAATCAAAGGGATGTAGAACAGCCAGTGTAATAGTCAAGAACTCAATGATGTCAATGTGTTTTAGCCAAGTTTGGATACATGTTACAAACCCTTCATCTATAATGACGTGACGTATACGAAGTTGCAGATTCATATGTTTGAATGTGAGACATTGTAGTTCAAATGACTAAGCCGAAATAGTTAACGACTAGAATATGAATGGTCCTAAAACACCTATAATCTTAACTAAAACATCACAACGTAAACAACTAATATGCCACAATTGAATAGCCAAGCAATGTGCAAAAAAAGAAGTATATGAAACCCAAAAAACCATCATCAAACTTCATCCAAAAATCCTTACCTTCTTAGGGTTTGTTGCTCTTCCAATTTGGAGCAATCCACCAATGCACTACGTCCAAAGTAATTGAATGTTGGTTTTGGTGCTAGTGTGATATGTGACCAACCGATTCCATTGGGATTTGTTGTTTTTCGAGCATTTTTTTTTCAAGTAGGAGGTTTTGGTGCGATATCGTAGGTTGGGAATGCAAATGGGTAGGGTGGTTGGGTATTTATAAACCCGCAGTGAAACGCTGCTATTTGGTGTGACTTTGCAGGGTGTGTCACATAGGAAGAATAAGACAAGGACTATAGTGCAAAGTCCCAGATTGTAAGTTTGGGCCCAACAGAAGGGCCAAACAATTTTTGGATTGGGCTTGGACTACAAGTAATCAAATTGATATACAGCGATATCGCAATAATAATCACTCTATACGAGATAGAACCGAGTCCAACCCAATATCACACATAATGAACACTAGGCCGTATTAGAGTAGTGGCCTAATCCAAAAATAACTACGTCTGTGGTCATTGGTGAATGAAAAGCACAAAAGCCCGATGTCACTTCAATGTCTTCCCCACCGAGTCCAAACCAATGCTAGATTGACGTTGGGTAATCTTCAATGTCACTTCATATGGAAATTATGTGTATTTTCTTACATGCACATGAACACGGGTAATCTTCTGGGTTTTTTTATAGTATTCAATTAATACTGCAATGATAAGCGTTATGTGAATGAACATTTCTGCCAAATATATAGAATCACATGAAATTTCATATTCTAGGTTTAAAAAAATATTAATAAAATTCCTTCCTTCAATTTTTACAAAGCGCCAATACGTGGTCTAGAGTAAATTGTAGATGATTACTTAAAAGTACACGATTGTCGGTCGTATGTTCTTGTGGAAGTCTATGGGGAAATATAAGACCAGTTTCTTTATTACTATCGGTTATTATAAAATAGACTATATATGGATGACACTGCTTCTTTTCGGGATAATCGGAATCGAGTTTGGGACCACACGTTGTCTTTTTTATTTGTTTACTTAGGCCCCTCTAAGAACTAGGATATATTGAAACGCAAAATTGGATATACGCTTATGTAATTCACATTGTCACAACCTCCATGTTCAAATTTGGCCATGAACCAGTCACTAGAATGGGCCCAAATTATTCATAAATAGTGCATTACGAAACTCTGGGGAAATTACACTAAGGCCCAAACTTCCTTGCTTGTCACTTCGGGTAATAGACATTCCCCCGAACAAAATGAAAAATGATTCATATGGAAATTATGCCTACTAGCACACCATTAATGCTGTAGCGATAAGCATTATGGGAATGAACATTTCAGCCAAATATATAGAATCACATGAAATTTTATATTCTAGGTTTTTTATAAATATAATAGTAATAAAATTCCATCCTTCAATTTTTACAAAACGCCAATGCGTGGTCTAGAGTAAATTGTAGGTGTTTACTTAAAGTATACGATTGTCTGTCATATGATCTTGTGGAAGTCTATGGGGAAATATAATACCATATTCTTTATTACTACAAGTTATTGTAAGTTCGACTATATATGGATGACACTGCTTCTTTTTGGGACAATCAAAATCGAGTTTGAGACCAAACGTTATCTTTTTTCATTTTTGCACTTAGATCCCTCCATGAAATTGGGAGATGTCAAAATGCAAAATTGGATATACCATTATTTTATTCAAATTTTAACAAAAATGTTGTCCCGATTTGGACATAAACAAGTCGACAGAAGGGTCTGGAACCTCTAAACGGAGATTTTTACGACAAATTTGATTATTACACTATGGCCACATACGTGGTGTCGTACACATGTTGCATGGCATGATAGACACACCGAATAGCTAGCGACATCGATCATTCTGAAATTTCTAGCGGGAACCAAAAATTTCAGGCTGAAATTTGAAATAAAATCCCCCCCAACCTATTTTCATTTCAATAACTATCACCACTAACACTCATTTCCATCTGCAATACATATCCCACAAACCCCCACCTTATCCATTCACACCATAATAAAAGGGCTCATTCAAATGGATTATTTTAATCATCAACAAGTATCCAAGGAATGGAGCAGCTAGGTTCAAATTTATTGAGGTACTTTTCCATCTTTTACATGTTCCTTTAGCAAATTTGTTACCATTTATACATTCTATATGTTTTTTTCGTCATTCATGAAAGATCAAAGAATTTCATGAAGGGTGAATCGTTGTGTCACATGTTATATACTGTATGTTGTGTTTGTTACCAACAAGATGACATGCTTGTAAATAGTGAGAAAAATGGCTTAGCTTTAGATGAACACAATATGAATGTACGATACGTTGGTTATTAATTGTTCAGTACGATACGATACCAAGTTAGAATCGACATCGCAGAGGTGCGGAATTGATGACTTTAGCATTAATATCCACGAATATCTGGATTTGGTTGTAAATCGGTCTCTACGACCTCAGTATTTATGAGTCCAACTTTGCTTTGATACTGATCAATTACTATTGTCATATTGCGAATAATGTCGTCTATATATGAATATATTACGTGTATTTTTGGGTATTGTAACATAATTTTTATTTCCCGTGTATTGGTTTTAATAGGATCAAATAGAGTTCTCAGTGGATTCTAGCATATCAGATGGACGTAGTTGGCTCTCACTGGTTGCCCTAGAAATATGAATGTCGTACAACGTAGAAAATGAAGGTTAAATGCAATTATTATTTCAATTTTATAACAACCATATGTATTTTAATATATTGTTACATTTATTTGTAATATACTAGTATGTCATAATTTGTTGGATTAAATGAACATTTTAGTTAGAGTAAATGACTTCCGTGGCCCTCAAACTATCGACATAGTTCACCTTTGGCCCTCCACTTTTTTTCCCATACTTTAGGCCCCTAAACTTAGAAAATTGGCAACTTATAACCCTTCTGTTAGGTCAAACTATTAAAGTATGGTCAACAACCTTAATTCTAAGGGTAAAATAGTCATTTTTTTGTTTTCATTTTTTTCTATAAATTTTCCTTTAATATTTTTCACATATCCCTTTTCAGCCCACATTTTCAGCCCAAATCATTTTCCCTTTCTCTCTCATACACTCAAAACCCGAACTGCCACACCACCTCACTTTACCACCCCACCGTCCTACCGCCGTCTTCCCTGTCAAAACTGCTGAGGAGCGGCGCCGGCCAGCAGCTCTGCCGTGCCACTAGAGCTTGAGAACCCAGCCACCGCTGTTCAGCTCTGCCCTCGATCGAGCCATCACCGGCGGGTTAGCAGCAACTTAGCTCCAAAATCCACCGTTCAGCTCGAGCCCAGGTCCTCGCCGGCAAACCAGAGTTCAGCTCCTCACCTCCAATCTCACCACCGGTATCTACACAGCCTACCTCTGGGAAAGCCCTTCATTTTCTCACATACGCATAATCCATACCATTGGAGGACCTCGAGGTCTTAGCGTACTTGATGAAAAGGTCGTTAAGCCCTTCTCAAACCTATAAGAAACCACCATCTTACGACTTTGAAGCGTCTAGAACTGATGGGATTCTTCGTCTAACTGGAATATCAAAAGTAAAGCCATTGATGTGTTTTAGGAGAGCTTGGAGCTGGGCTCTGACACCAGCCACCTGGGGAGGAAAGGCACGTAGAGAAGAAGAAAGAGACGAAAGGAAAACGTGGGCTGGAGAAGAAGAAAAAGGCATGGTGGGTATCTTCCATTAGGGTTAAAGAAGAAGAACACGTAGGGGCAGTAGGGAAGGGGAAGCAGGAAGGGGAAGGGGTAGGAAGGAGAAAGGAAAAAAGAAAAGGGAAAAGAAAATTAAAACCAAAAGAAAAGGAAGGAAAAAAAGAAAAGGGAAAATGACCATTTTATCCTTAAAACTAACTCTTTGACCATAAATTAACGGATTGCCTGGATAGAATGACCACAATTCATTAGTTTTGTAAGTTTAGGGGCCAAAAGTATGTGAAAAAAGTGGGGGACCAAAGGTGAACGGTGACGATAGTTCGAGGGCCACATAAGTCATTTACTCTTTCAGTTAATGATTCCCACAATAATTGAACAACAATTGAGTGTTGCCTTATTTTGTGTATCAACTGCATGCATTGTTTGGAAATTGCTAAATTTCATGCAATATTGGTTTGATGCTGCGAGATCCAATATAGCACGGAGAATATATACATCCAGAATTGAATGTGCGATATAGGTTAATTTCATGCCTAAACCTATTCGAAATTTACATGCTTTTATAGAAATTGCATGATTCATTACATGCTTTGATGAAGTGTGCAAAAATTATTTCGAGATAATTCTTTGGAAATTTCTCGGGTTTTGGTTGCAAACCCATATTGAGCATTTTGTTATATTTGTTTTGAAAACATTATGTGTAATGTTTATATGTGATATTAGATGTGTGCATATATTTAACGATTAACGATGTTTTGTATGTACCTATTGGCGATTCCGAGACACGATTGTATATATCTCTATATATGGAAGAGAATCTTGTTGGCATGGAGGTACATCAAGATTTATTGCTTGGTGACATGAAAGCATTGAAGGAGTTGACTTTTGGTCAGGTCGCAAACTGAGATATACGGTAGGTATGACATAGTGTGATTATGGAAATATGTTGATTCTGTGATATTCATGCTTATGAGATTAAATGTTGACATGGAAATAAATCGAAGTTGATTCTTTGCATGAATAGCTTAAAGTTAGAAAAAATGCCATGAGTTTGGAATATTGAATCAAGTATTACTATTCCTTTTAATTATGAAATTACATGAAAGCAATGCATATGTTTGGAAATTATGAAAATTTTAATTTCCTAAGCCCTCAAGATGTTATAGTATTTGCTTAAGTACTTAATCAAATTTTTAAATACCTAGTTTACATGGTATAATAATTTGGTTTTGTGTGCTGCTAGTGTTGGTTACAAATTTTAAACCATATTTTTTAAGAATGTGCTGCTATTGATTCATGACTTTTATATGCTCGGTCTAGAATCTCATGCGATAAGACGTGAAACTTTATTTGCACATAAATATGAAGTCTCTCGATGAGAGTGTAATATGTCTGTGCATGAATGAAGTATGTGACATTGGGTTACATGATCCATGATGAACTCCTTTTGATTTAGGGATTTAGTTTAACTGCATATACAAAAATTTTTAGGTTTATGATGTGTCTAAAATTGTATTATGCTTTTATATGCTATGATTATATTAATTTTTTGGGAAAATGACCTGTTGATGCAATGAAATGTTTGACAAGGTTTATCCCAATAATTGGCTATCTTGATTGATCGCTTACGAGCATATGGCTGACGAGTGACAATTGTTAGATTGCACGGATAGAGCAAATGGGCTAGAAGTTCGACATATTCTGGTTATTTTGTAAGACCTAAAAAATGGGAACGTGAAGACATTAGTTTACGACTATGTCTAGGGTATTGATTCTTGTGAACCATGATATAAACCCTAAAGCATGAGTTATCATGATTATGCTAAAAACTCTGATTACTTGTAATCAAAGAATTGAGGAAAAAATCTCAAGAATTTGGTTGAGAAAACTAAGAATCCCAAGAATGGGAATCCCGAGACTTTTGGTCAAATCTCTTGACTTATGGTTGAAAAATCTAAGAATCATGAGATAGGGAATCCCAAGACATTTGGTCAATTTTTTGGATTTTCGTTGGAAAGCCTTAGAATTCTGAGATGAGGAATTCTAAGATATTTGGTCTAGAAACCCCAAAACATGGGGTTTCGAAAAACTTAACACGTGTGGGAATGTTTAATAAAACCAGCCCAATGTGGGGGGCAAGCAAAAACCTATAAATTCAACAACCATATGAATTTTTATATGTACTTGAAAAAGTCGTCACGAGAGACTTGAATCAAGTTGATCAAGTTGGGAGGACTTTAACTTGAACCAAAAGGGTAAACCCAAAATTGAGTCGAGCAGTACACTCAAACTTGAGTCGAGCAATGGACTTGAATGTGTTTCGAGCATAAAGGAACTCAAGTTTGATTTGAGTAGTTTGAAAGTAAAGTGCAGTTGTACAAAAACTTGACTTTAAAATGGGCATGAAATTTGTGTGGAGTTGGTAAACTCACACTGTGCCCTAGTGAGAGTTAATCGAATCCTCTATTGATTGATACTACATTGGTTGTGGTATTGGTCATGCGAGGAAGAACGATTAATTGAGATCAGGAAGTTTAGTTACCTCTAATTCCAAGGGAGTTTAAGGAATAAGAGAGACTTCCGCGATAAAAGATCAATACATGAAGGTGTTATGATTGTTGAAAAGATCTACCCCTAAATGAAATTTTATGGGTAAGAACCTAGTGTGTGATTCGTTATTGAACACACGAGACTTTCAGTAAGTGGGGTTTGTAAATTAATGAAACCACTTACGTGATGCATAGAAGCCATATGTGGTTTTATGTGATGTGTAGACACATAATCCTTTGGTGAATGTGATTCACAATATTGAAACATTCCCAATGTCATAGGGTGGTTGAACCAAATTGCTAGAAATGATCCAAGCGATGAGGAGGAGCCTATACATTGGCTGTCAATCTTTTAAATAAGATGACCCAAGGAGGAAAATAAAACTCCTCATAGATCCATTCTATAAGTTCTTTTGAATGTGGGATCGGCGTATTTCAAAGGTAGTAAAAGGAATACTTAAACAATATCTTTACTAGATATGCACAATGTCAAAGTGCTATCAATTTCTTGAAATTCATAAGAAATAATATACGGAAATTAGAAATACATCTTAATGGCAAGTGTATTTTGTGGAAGTTTCTATTAGAGATCCCGATTTATCTTAAATGGAGTTAAGAATCAAATAAATGAAATCATTAAGGATCAAGGATAAACCAACGAAGGAAACGAGATTCCATGAAATAATTTTTGTGGAAAGTGGTTAATGAGCTAGAAATCTCCTTTCAGCAATCACAAGATGAAGTCACACTAGCTGAGTTAACCAAATCAAAACAACTGTTGGTTAGGGCTCAAAAAGAAAAAATAATTTACCTTAAGCAAAAAGCTAGGATTAATTGGCTTAAGTATGGAGACGCTAACACGAAATACTTTCACCACTCAATTAGGGAAAGGAGATAAAAAACAAGAATCAGTAAAATTAAAGATGGAACAGGTAACTGGATCTCTGAACCACTGCAGATTAAAGAGGAAGCAGTAAGATTTTTCAAAGAACTTTTTAATGAGGAAGCTTCACAAAAAAAGGGAACATATCTAAAATACTTCCTTTCTGAAATCCCCAGTTTAATTACTGAACAGAATAATGAAAGCCTGTTATCTTCATTTCAAATTCAGGAGCTCAAATCAGCAGTTTTTGATCTTAATAGAAATAGCTCTCCTGGACCAGATGGATATCCTGGAGCCTTCTATACCACTTTCTGGGAAATTATTAAAGGTGATCTTCTTGATGCTGCTAATGATTTCCTAAAAAATGGTAATATCCCAAAGGCCATATCTAGCACTTGGCTGACCTTGATTCTCAAAAGACCTATCCCAATCACATTCTCTTATTCCCGCAGGAGATCCGGACCCATTTTTTCTGATCCTCCTATAAGTTTATCAAACTTTGTGAATAAAGTTTTTTCTAAGATGCTAATGGAAAGAATAAAACCCTTCATGACCTCATTAATATCCCCTGAACAGAGTGCATTCATTAAGGGGAGGGATATATCTGATAATATAATCTTAATGCAGGAAATGACTAGAAGTTTAACTAGGAAATCAAAAGCCCCAAATCTTATTGTTAAATTAGATATGCAAAAGGCCTTTGATAGGGTTTCATGGTCCTTTCTTAACTCAATTCTACTCCAATTTGGATTTCATGGTACTTTAGTGCAACGCATAATGCAAAACATAGCCTCAGCTCACTTTTCAGTTTTAATTAATGGTGTCACTTCAGGTTTCTTTCCTTCTAACAGAGGCATTAAACAGGGGGATCCTCTATCACCCTTTCTGTATAACATAGTATCCGAGGCTTTTTCTAGAAGTTTAAAAACACTTTTCAACTCCGGGTACTTGCAACATTTCAGCTTGCCTAGAAACTGTCCTCTGATAACTCACCTTATGTATGCGGATGATACCGCAGTTTTTCTGAGTAGTAAACTTAAATACCTGAAAAGATTTAAGAAATTTCTGAATGCATATGAGCAGTCTTCAGGTCAGAAAGTTAACTTCTCAAAATCTAATTTCTTTGCTGATCGAAAACACCTCTGGATAGAATGCAAACAGTATCTAGGACTCTAGGTATGGCGAGAGGTTCCTTTCCTTTTATGTATCTAGGGGTCCCAATTTTTGCTGGAAGTAACAAACAGGTACATTATTATCCTGTGATGGAGAGAATGGAAAAATCCATTAACAATTGGAAGAACAGGTGGTTAAGCATAGCAGGTAAAATCATTCTTATTAATCATTGTTTTCTATCTATCCCCACACACATTTTTGCAGTACTCAGTCCACCTAAGGTAGTCTTAAAGAAAATGGAAAGGTTAGCCTCAGGACTCTTTTGGGGAAATAGTGAGATCTTGGATAAAAAATAAACATGGCGCTCCTGGAAAAGAATGAGCTTCCCGGTTCAGGAGAATGGGATAGGATTTAGAGACCTCAGGGCAATAGTACATGCTTTTTCATGTAAATTATGGTGGAAATTACAAATTAATAACTCTCAATGGTCTAAACATTTGTGGTCTTTGCCTGAATCATATAAAACATCTCACACATGGCATAGAATCTGTAAGGTAACTGAAATTGCAAATAGTTTAACTAGAGTCATACATGGAAAGGGTACATGCTCTTTCTGGAGTGCAAACTGGACTGGTGAGGGTGCTCTGTACTATGAATGGCCCGAGGGGTTGGATATTCCATTTTCTGACATATCCCTAAGTTCATTTATTGCTAACAAAAACTCCTATCTCCCAATACTGGAGCCTCATCTGGCTACCATTACCATTTCTTCTTTACAAGAGGTGGAAATTACAAATTTACATGATGACAGGCTGGTATGGACTCCCTCCCTGGATGGGAACTTTTCTATAAGTTCAGCATACAAGACCCTTAGACAAAAAGGTACTAATATTAGACATTTACACAAAGTATGGTCTTCCTTTATCCCATCCAAAATGTCAGTTCTTCTCTGGAGAGTCCTTAATGGGATATTGCCTTTTGATAACATATTGAGTAAAATTGGTTTTTCTCTAGCTTCAAAGTTTCCTCTGTGTAAGAATCACTCAGACAACCTGGACCACTTTTTTAACTCATGCCCATCCTCACTTGGAATTTGGAACAGAATCTACTCACTTATAGGAGTACAGCACCCAGTATTCAGGAGCTTCATTAACAGAGTGGACTACTACCTTTCTATAAGGGCTAAGTCTAGGATATCCTCTAACTTGAATATTGCCGCCCTTTTGGTCACAACATGGTCCCTATGGATTTTTAGAAACAAGATTCTATTTGATAATCAATCTTTTTCTCCAGATACTTGCTTTCTGTATATCAAAGATTGGATTCATTTGATTTTTACTGCTAATCCACCTAGAGGTAATAAAGAAAAACATAAGGATTTAACCCAAGCTAGAATTATACCTATCATTTTACAAAAAAGGAAAAGAATCTTATCAGCTGTAAGATGGGAAAAACCAGAAAATGGTTTCAAATCAAACACTGATGCAACATGGATAGCAGGGGGTGAGTCCTCATGTGCAGTGATCGTGAGGGATTGGAATGGAGAGGTGATTAAACTGAGAGTAGTAAATTTCCATTCCAATTCCCCATTAAATGCTGAATTGGTAGGTATACAGTATGCATATCAGCTATGCTCTGAACTAGATCTTAATGGTTGTGAAATTGAGTCAGATTGTTTAGCAGCTGTAAAAGGAATATAGAATCCAATGATCTGCCCATGGAGAGTTTTTTCTATCTGTAGTAGCTTGAACGCAGGGCACAATGTCAATCCAATAAAGTTCATTCCAAGGGAATCCAATACGGCCTCTGATTTTTTGGCAAAATATGCAAAGGAAAAGAACATGAATGGAGATTTTAACTTAGATCACATGCCTTCCTTTTTCAAGGGTCTAATAATGTTAGATAAAATTGGTTTACATGGAGTGAGATTGGTTACTTGATCACACTTAGACCTAATTCCGAATTGTAGGACAGATCAATGATTCTTGCATTATTTCTACTTCCACTTTGCGAATGGACTCTGCTGGTGCTTCTTATCATTGCAGGATAGGTATGAAGAAATGCAGAGCTGAGAATCTCCTCGGAGCAAATCACAAGGAAAGCATACATCTCAAAGATAGATTACAAAGAAAAAACAGGGGAGGGAGCAATAACACAAATGAAACATGAGGAATCTCATCTCCAGAACCACAACTACATTGACTGACTGACGTTGATATGCGGACGAGTAGACTACAAAGGATTTAATCAATCATCTCGACTGACACATCGTTGACAAATAGGGGTTTCATATACACGTCTCCCCAACCTGTTCGCGTTGTGTCTGAACGGATGATCGGCCAAGAATTTCATCTCAGTTTACACTTTTAGTTTGGTCTAAGACAGTTTGGTTTAGAACACCGCTTTTGGAAGCAATTACGATGTACAACTACATTTAGACCTTATTGGTTGATCTTAATGGTCTGGGGAGCCAAATATAGTCCCTCCCATCCTAGGATGGTGTTAAAATAAAAAAAAATAAAATAGAGAGTTGATCTACCATAAGTGCAAATCACTAGAGTACTAGTAGATTTGAACAATTAGTAAGTATATTTGTGTACTTGATGGGTGTTCTCTAGACGTGAGAATAAGTCCAAGGGTGATTGTACTTGCTATCAAGCCTTTGTGAAAGCTAGAAGTACATCTAATGGACCTAAATGGTTATTTGAAGATTTAGATATTAAAAATCTGAATAGAGAAACAATGAAAAGCTCAATGCTCCTAAATGACCCATCTGTGACCAAACTAATTGTTGTTTAGCTAATGATATTGACTCAATGAGTTCGATGAAGGAGGATACGCTAAGGGACACGAAAAATGATCATGTCATTTATGTCTTTGAATTGATGATTTTCTCATTGATAGTAAAATTGATACAATGATTGAGTCTCTTGGAGATATGACGTATTCAATGGAATGACTCTAAACATTGTGAGTTACCTTTTCTAAAGGTTGGGTGTCTCTTAAGAATAGAACTCAAGAGTCATTGATAGTCTGAAGTACTTATTAAAGTGCACATTAGACAATTCTTACAATGGATAGCAAGATGATACACGAGTAACTTAGAAATGACCACTGGAAACAAGCTCTGTGTGAGACTCATGGATATGGCTTGAGTTGTGTGGAGAAATGGTTCTCTCTTGCTAGATTCATAGAGGAATCTAAGTCCATTATGTTGGACAAAAATAGGGAAATATATACTCTAGGATGACCAAAGCACTTGTATGCTTATCGGTGTAGCGTAAAGCCATATCGATGATGGTGTGTCTCGACAAAGACACTATACCAATTAGAAAACTACTCTCTACGAGAATTATCGATGTTGACTGCGTAAGCTCAATATGATAGGAGTTGTGATTCTTTGGCAAAAGGATTGAATTGATTTCTTGACGAGGAAATTGAATCGAGAGTTGATTGAGAACTCATCGAAAGGAATATGAATAAATCTAATAAATGGTGGGTTACGTACGTGGACACCTAACCTATGTGACTGGAGATCCCAAGATCTAGGTTCAAAGGGACAACTAAACTGCAAAGGCCCATCGTGATCATAGTGGGGGTTGCATACCTCCTGTCTTATTCTTATGATGAAGAAACAGTGATGTGAATGGAGGTTAAGCATTAAATTAATTTTAAGGATTAAAGGCATTGGGTGTGTAGTACTCGAAAGAGCGCAATAGTTTACGAAACTGCTCTTACGCCAAGAATCACCTATGTAAGTGAGAAGTGTGGCCACTTCGAAAGGGAATTGTTGGGACGCAATTCTTTAGAAACCTTACAGAACTAGGTGTGTGCCATGGCCTGATTAATGGAAACAACCGAGGAAAGCGCAAGGGCTAGGAAAGATGTATGTGGGAAGTGCATTGTCATTCAGACAAGCGGTCGGGGAAGTTCAAGGACATCACGTCTACTTCCTATCCAGTGGGCTAAGTGTACTCTCTCAAGGGAAAGTTCAAAGGGTGACACTTGCTTATCCTATGCAGCATCTATGCCGTCGAAATGAATCTATCACCATGTCAAACTCTGTGTTAGATGTGATTGAATATATTCCTACATTAATATCTATTCATGTGGGGAATTAATGGAAGATGGTTAAAAGGTTGAAATTCATCAACTTATTGGGATTTTATTTTTAGTGGGACCCAAATAGATTTGGGGTCGGTGGATGTCAATTTTGGATTCTCCTCTGCAAGTACTATAAAATTGACTATTTAAACTCTCAAAAAAGATTAAGGGTGAATGAGTTATGGATGTTTGAAATGTCACTTTTGAAAGAGAAAAAATGGGCGGAAATTGGCCCTGAGTAATTTTTTCTCAGGACTGTCCAAATTGTGTATGTACCGCATGGAAGTCTCTGGAAGGTCCAATCGTGTAGTATATATGGAAATGACTTGTGTGTAATTCTTAAGAGATAAGAGCGAAATACTTCCATATGTTGTGAGATATCTTGTCTTAAATGAATACGCGGTTTACCTTATTTAATATGCTGAAGAATATTTGTGCAAATATTTCTTCCATTTCCAGCATATTTGATTCGAGTATTCATAGAATGTCTCGGATTTGATGAGTTTGTGATTGGAGAAGATTATTTTCTAATTACAGAAAATTAGAATATCATGTTTCCATGATTATGGTCTCTTAGAGCTGTATAAATAGAGCCTCTTAGTCAGACAGGAACTCGCACAATTTCTCAAGTACCTCCATATTCTAAACTTGAGTCTTCTTTCTATCTTTCTCGAAGTTTCCATTTGTTTCTCTGTCGAGGTAATAGTCCTTCGGGCCATGCATGAATCTGAGGTAACTCTTACGTGTTAATTTTTACCTTCGATGGTTTTACCCTAAGGAATGATGTCCACGACGGGAATTATTCGTTTCAAGGGCAGCGAGTTTAATCATGACTCCATCAATTTTTTATTGATTGAAACGTGATTTATTTCTCCCATGTATTGCTTTAATTATTCGTAATTTAAGCTTTCTGATTGTATGCATGAATAATTAATAAAAGTATATTATTCTTGCATATGTAAATTTCTTGTTCAATTTTCATTATTTGATTTTCACATGATATTATCAATATATGTCCAACAGTTTTGTTGATATGTTTTGGAAGGTATACTCAATCCGTCTCTCCTATTTGGTTTCGGATATTTTTTTTTTGTTTTAGCAATTTTGAATGATGGTTAATGTTTTCTTTTCATTTTTTTTCTAGGGTTTGGAATTTCTCTCACCTCTCTCTAAACGCTCTGCTTTCTCTCTTCCCCCACCCCAAAAACCAAAACCCTAATTTCACTGCCTTGTGTGGGACCGATGCCACTGCCAAAAACTTCTGTCTCCGATTGGCTCCCCCTTTCAAATCTCACCCCCAACCCCCTACCTGTTTCTTAGCAGTACCCGAAAGATCCGGTGCATGGAGGAAAAGAACAGAGCGCCAGAATTGAAATCTGGCAAAGCACTGGGGTTGAAACAACGTCGATGCGCCGGTGCTAAAGGAGAAGTGCCAGAATTTGAAACGACATCAAAGCTCCGATTTGTTAAAATGTCGTTCAAACAAGTCGGTGTTGATGCGTTGGTCAAACACACCAGTCTTTTCCTTCATGTTTTTTCTTTTACTTCGGCGGTGCTAAACAATGCGGCAACGATGCTCTTATGGACCCGACGACTGGTTCTGGTAGTGGTGCGGTGGTGGTGCTCTAGTGGTGTGCTAGTGGTGCTGCATCTATTGGCCGGTGATCCTACTTCCAGATCTGTTGGTGGTGCTTCGGGCCGGCATTTTCCTCTGTTGACGCCGGTGGTTTACCAATCCTGATTCAAGTTAATTCCAGTTATGAAGTTCCATACGCCAAACATCACCGAATCTACTCGGATCTGAGTTGGCCAACTCAGATCCAGTAGTGGCCAACTCGGTTTTGACTCAAGTATGGGTGAACCAACTCAGAACCGAGTCAACTGTGAGTCAACTTGGGATTGACTCAGCTTGAACGACCATTTAGGTCATCTGAATGCCTGGACATATGTCGGAGATAGCTCGAACGACCATGGGGTTATTCTACATTTTTAATTTATTTTTCAACATTATATTTTCTCTTTTTGGGTAGGAGGCTTTTAATTTATTTCAGTATTTAATTTATTTTCTTTTCTTTTCACCTTTTTAGATTTTAGAATGAGCTATTTTAATAGGGTTTTTTTGATTTAAAGTATTGGAAGGGATTTTTTCCGTCAATGTATATTTTTCCGACAGCCTAAGTCGTTAAAATATCATTGATTTCAGATTTGATGGTGAGGAAAAGTCCAAGTCAAAGTTGTATTATACGAACTTTTGGCGATCCCTTTTTCTCTATGGAGGCATATCATATTTGTAGACTTTGGTTCAAAAGGAGATTTTGGACATCGTTGGTCCTGAATATCTTTTGGATTCAAGTTAGGAAAAATTCTACGCATTATAAGTGATTTCACTACACTGACGGATGATATTTTCGGCAATTAAAATGACGGGTCTTAGTCTCCTACATTAGGGGGTGATGGAGACGGACTTGATATTTAGTTGGGGGGCTTCATTTATTTCATTTTGATTGCCATGGGTGTTTGATCAAAGGTGTTGATGACTCATTTTGGATGCGTATCTTGCAGTACTTCACTGTGTTTGTTTATGATTGTAGCCTTGTGTCGATTTATTGTGGCTGCAATACGATGACACGGTGTAAACCACTTACCTTACACGTGCCCTTATCATTGTCACATAGGCTTTTGCTCACTATTGTAATAACGACTAGGGCCTATGTGTATATGTTAGTTGAACATTCCAATTTACCACATGTTCTAGATTTTAATGTTTTATCTTACGTGACCTCTGTGGAAAAGATCCTAATGATCTTCAAGTATTCGGATGTAACCCTACGACACTGCTTCATGTAAGCCTACATACAACAATTGATCTTTAATAGAAAAGGGTTGAGAACCATATGAACCTGATTAACTTTTTTAAAAAAAGGTTAACATTTTCTTTTCTTTGCAGCATCACAACTTGTATCTGTATATTTTTGCAATTTCTCAAGCATTCATCTAGTCAGGAATCTTTACATCCAATTTGTTATGGTTTGATAAAACATGAGATAAAGTAAGTGTCATAATCATCCTATGACAATTAAGTTACAAATTTTCTTTGATTTGTTCTCATGATCTTTGATGGCATGGAATATCACCTTGGCTTGAAAGATATTGCATTTTATTCTGAGCTATGCTCTTACACTTTTTATTCAGAGAAGGAATGGAAGATAAAAGGATATTTTTGTTGCAGTTGCAAGAGCTCTATTTGGTGTTTTGGGTTGTTTGATGTTGGGAACATTGATATAGACTATTATTACTGATGGTTCTCCCTTCCGCATAGAACTTTTAACTCCGTAACTTTTCCTTCACTTTCTTTTGTGTTACCTTGCTGTTTGGGATAGCTTTTAACTCCGTAAGTTTTCCTTCATTTTTTAATACTATTACCAATCACATATTAATATGTACTAAAATATGTCATTTCTAAATATTAATTAACAAAAATAGAATAAATTCGCATAAATACACAAAGTATTGGGAAAGACTGCATTTCCATAGGCATATGGAAATATGGGATTGAATCAGAATTATAGAAAGGTAAAAGGTTTTAGTTACAATATTAAAAATTTACTATGCAACACGCAGTGGTTATAAGTTTATGATCCGATTAATGCAACCCAAAAATTTTATCTTGATTTCTTCTAATTTATAATTTAAACCCCGATTTTTTCATAACTTATGGAAAGACGGCATTTCAAGAGACGAACTCATTTTTAATACTATTATCAAGCACATATTGATATGTACTAAAATATGTCATTTATAAATACTAGTTAACAAAAATAAAATAAAGTCATATAAATAGACAAAGTCTTCGGAAAGATCGTCTTTCCATAAGTGTATGGAAAAATGTGATTGAATTAGAATTATAGAAAGGTAAAAGATTTTAGTTGTAATATTAGAAATTTATTATACAATGTGCAGTAGTTATAATTTTATGATCCCATTAATGCAACCCAAAAATTTTATCTTGATTTCTTCTAATTTGCAATTTAAACCTTGATTTTCCTATAACTTGTGGAAAGACGGTATTTTAAGAGAGGAACTCATTTTTAATACTATTACCAAACACATATTGATATGTACTAAAATATGTCATTTCTAAATATTAGTTAACAAAAATAAAATAAAGTCGTATAAATAGACAATGTTTTGGAAAAAACCATCTTTCCATAGGCACATGGAAATATGAGGTTGAATTAGAATTATAGAATGACAAAATATTTTAGTTGAAACATTAAAAATTTATTATGCAACATGCAGTAGTTATAGGTGTTTGACTCGACTAATGCAATCTAAAATTTTTATCTTAATCTCTTTTAATTTACAATTTAAACTTGATCTTTACATAACTTATGGAAAGACCGTCTTCAAGAAACAGACACTAAGAAAAATTGCAAATAAAATTTACAAAGTGTTAAAAAACCATTGGAAGTATTTACAAGTAAAATCTTTCAGTACTATATCTAATAGGGCGAACGACTCCAGGGACCCTCCAACTCTTCCCACCGTTCACCTTTGGCCCCCCATTTATTTTTTGAATACTTTTGCCCCTTAACTAAAAAAAGTGCTAAATCAAAACCTTTCCGTCTGGTCAAAGCGTCAAGTTTAGTCAAAAAATTAAATTTAAGGGTTAAATAATCATTCTCAATTTTCCCTTTTCCTCTTTTTAATTTCCTTTTTCCTTTTTTTCATTTTCTCCTAACCGTTCAGTTGCATTTGTTTTTCCGTTTTTCATTTTTCATGCCCTATGTTTCAGCTGAACAACCACCCAACGTCCATAGCTCTTCCACCGGCCACGCTCATCACCGCTGCTCACCATTGGCTGAACCATACCCTCACCTGGCCCTCTGTCACGCCATTCGCCCTCACCACCACCGCTTGAACCATATACTCATCGCCACTCTCTCACGTCCTTCCGCCACAACCTCCGCCACACCTGAACCCTACCCTATGTGCTACTCAAACTCATCGCCGCCCTCCTTCCACCCCTTCTGCCTAAACCCACTTTACTCCGCCATAGAAACTCCCTAGCGCCACCAAGATAGAGACCCGAGAAGTCGATAACCCAGCCCAGTTCCAGGTCTAACGGGGAAGCTTTAAGTGCAACGGATTGCCCCTGAACCCGACGATATGGAGCCCTGTAAATTGCATTCAGCTCACGACGGAGGTTAGAAAGAAGCATTTATCCAATCTTGAGAAGTTTCTTTACAAGGAAGCAGATTCAAGTCCTATGAACCCGGACCCTAGTCCGCCGGAAAATTTTTTCCCAGACCTTTGGCATGCTTCCAAAATTTCCAAAGCAATCCACCTTCTCTGCGGCGGCGGCGTTGAAGGACAGAGCCAGGTAGACCTTGGGTGGTGGGCAAATTGAAGCAGAGGTGGGGTGTGGTGGGGTGATGGAGTCATGGGAAGGGGAAGGGTAGAATAGAAAAAGGGAAAGAAGAAAAAGGTTAAAGGAAAATAGATAAAGGGAAAAGGAAAAAATGGAAAATGTAAAATTACTAATTTGCCCTCAAAATTGACACTTTTGATCGAAGTTGACGCTTTGACCGGACATAAGGGTTTTGATTTAGCACTTTTGTTAGTTCAGGGGGCAAATTCAAAAAATAAATTTTGGGGGGGGGGAGGCAAAGGTGAACGATGGGAAGAGTTGGAGGGCTTATGAAGTCATTTGCCCTATTTAATATTTATATGAAGCATTTGATGCTGATTTTTATCTCAAAATTTAAATTTATTAAAAACACTTTTATATATAAATAAAAGTTACTCCATCTATAATTTTATATGTATAACACAGTAATTTTAGATATTTTTGTACGCAAATTAAATTACGTGGAAAGAATTGATTGCAGTGAGTAAAAAAAGAATAAGTAGATGAAAATGATTCACTTATTATCATAAAATGAAGTTTGATAATATTGAAAATGTAAACCAAAATGGAAAGTGTAACAAATTTTAAAATATATATTGTAAAAAATAAGTATTATGAAAGAATTTCCCTAACAAATGGAGATTGAGAATACAAAAAAAATGTGAATCCTCATAAATAAGATCATAAAGAAGGTATGATTAATCACTCATTAATTGAAAAGAATTGAAGTATGGGGGACATTGAAAATGTGGAAGAGATTTGTATTGTAAATTGGGGATTGACTTTATTAAATATTACATTTTCAATCAATTTTAGAAAGTGGTGTGGAATTATGTGTGGATGCCATGTGGCAAGAATTATGTGTGAATTCCGTGTGGCAAGAATGACCTCCTTTAACATATAGTATAGATAGATCTCAACCAGGGGCAGATCCAGGAATTTTATTTCGGTGGGGCATTATTTAATATAAAAAAAATTAAATAATACAATCAATGAAAAATAATATCATACAACTAATTTAATAAACGTGCTCATGTCGAGTTTTTATATTTTGAAATTTATCAACAAAATCATCCACAGAAACATTCAAGAACAAATCTTTTCCAAGATAGGTAATTAAAACAATCATTAAAATTGGAAAAATTGAAAAAATACAGATGAAAAATATGATGGGGCAACAATCAAAATCTTCTGTTGACAAAATTTAAAAATATTTTAAAAAATAAAAAGGTGGGGGCAACTGCACTGGTTTGCCCAGGGCTAGTTCCACCACTGATCTCAACCATCCATCTATCATAATCTCACTCATTCATTAAAACTATTTTTTAGTAAAATAATCTCAAATAATGTGAGAACACCTCCTGACGTGTGAACAAATTTGAGTCATTCAATCATTCAAATCCTACCTAATCAGAGAGTATCGGAAGCTTGGCTTGCTATCCACGTGTCATATATCTTCACTGTCTAAACCCATCCTCAAATTGCAGCCGTCACATACATTATCCTCCACCTATAAATATTTTCTTCTTCAAACAAAATTTCATTCAAGCATTTATTTTCGGGAACTCTATCCCCTTTCTAAAATTAACTCATTTAAACAAGCTAACAAGTTGATTTAATTACGATTTTTTAATCAATAATGGATTAATTCATTACCATGTAATTTTTTTTTGCAACTTGTGAGCTCTTTGATTTCCCAAATGATCCTCTACAAGTTCCATGGAGGCTCAACTTTACCTTGCAGAATGAGTATAGCCTGCAAACAATCAAATTCCACGGTGAGAGGGGAGAATTGGTGTGTCAAAGTAAACCTAAGTCCTTCCAGAATGGCTAGATTTTTTTTAAAATGAAAACACCCTAGGGTGGGGGATGATATATAAGGGTCCCCAGGCCTTTGCATAAGCGAATCCATGATAGTAAAACATTTGTACAGATTGATCATTGAGGCAACATCCAAAAGAATACCTAGCATCTAGTGATATTATAGAGATTTTTAGAAACTAAAGATAAGAGAAAGGAGTAGGAATGGTAGTTACGATTCCAAAGAAAAGAATCTCCATCCCGTGTGTTAATTCTTTCCTTTGGCCAGGCAATTTCATTCAGGCATATCAAAATTGGAACCTAAAAACCAAAGCTTCGCTGTAGGAGCAGCAAAAGAGCTCTAGTGAGGTATAGAGTACTTCACATCCTGAGTAGCCGAGGAGACCGTGAAGTGTTGTTGGATTACTAGAGATTGAGAAACCTGCACATGTACCTGTAAAAAACAAAAGGAAAAAACATCAGCAGTATCAATCCTACTTAGTGCCATGCCTATGTATTCTAATGTAGGGTGTGTGATCCCTATCCAGTTTGATGAGACCTCTGATGTGTATAGGGATATTGGAAGGGTTCAGAGTGAGTTCACTAATGTGGGCAGGGTGGTCCTTAGCAATTGCATCTGCCACAAAGTTACATTCCCTAAAAACATGTTTAAGGTTTGCATTTTTTAATAGGGAGTGCACCTTAAAAGCTAAAGGGTATAGTGAACAGTTTGCAGAACATGGATTCTTGATCATTTTCACTGCCAGCAAAGAGTCTAATTCAATGATAAAAGTACTGTCCAAAGATGGGTAGGCCTGACAGGTAAATAGAATAGCCTTGATTTCGGATTGAAGTGATGAATCAGCTGAAATGTTAGTAGATTTTATAAGGCACGAAATACCATTACAGTTTCTGGCAATAAGGCCAGCAGTGGAGTTAGTAGAGGACCAGGAAGCATCAAAATTGATTTTGATGCTGTTTGGTTTCGGCCTTTCCCAGTAGACAATAGAGATTGTAGGTTTTGGTGGTAGTCTAGGGGAGGGGATCAGTTGAGAAAAACTAAGGCTTATAGAGTGGTGGGAAATAGAGGGACAAGGCTTGGCAGAGAGGGATAAGAAGATAAAATCACTGATTTCCTTGCATATATGTACTGGAGAGAAATTTTTGCTATCAAAATAGAAACCATTTCTGGCTTTCCATAGGGACCAGCAAATCAGAGAGGGAAGCATATGACAAATCAGCTGGTGCATTCTGGGAAGATCATGACAATTCCAAAATACAAAGAACCTGTTAGTTATAGAGTCTAGACTATAGAGGTTAAAATCTAATAATACAGCCATCTCATTCCATATTAATCAAGCCAAGGGACAAGAGATGAAAAAGTGTTAGAGAGAATCATAATGGTTACAGGCAGGGCATTTTAAAGCTAGACTGAAACCACATTTCATTAAAACATCATCAAAAGGAAAAAAAAGAGTGCAGCAGTTTCCATGTGAAAATAGAGATTTTTTTTCTGCATTCTGGGATTCCATATAAGTTTAGTAGAAGGAAAGGTACCTGATGAAAAAGTAAGAGCCTTGTAGGATGATCTAAAAGTAAAAGCTCCAGTCACCTCTGGTTTCCAGATAAGTCTATCCTCTCATGTACTGAGGTTGCATGATTAGGGATAAGTTTAGAGGCAATAAGTAATGGGATACAATTTAAGTTTCTGACAACCAGTCCTGATGAGTGTGCAACAATAATAGACATTGAAGCATCAGTGTTCATTTTAAAACCTTGATCTGGGGGATTGCACTTGTAAGACCTAATGAGTTTAGGCTTTTTGCTTTTAAACAAGGAGAACACTCCTATATGGATTAGCCTTAAACATTCATCAGTTCTAATTTGAGGGTGGATTTTGAAAATATCAGTACAGAGAAGGATTATTTCTTTTTTACATTCCTGCTATGTTTAATCCTTCATTATCAAACAGATAACTGCATCTCATTTTCCAAATGATCTAGCAGGAGACTGAGGCCAAAAAATAAGTAGCATTAGTCCTGGTTTTTGTTTTACTGACCATTGACCACATCAAGGATAATCTATCAAATATATGTGTAAGATTCATAGGTCTCAGTTCCACCAGTTGGAAGACATATTGTCATATTGATCTAGCCACATAACATATATTAAAAAAATGATTCATAGTGTCAATGTTATTACAGAAATGACACTTAGAGGCTGCAGAAATTCCCATTCTATGTAGAGTTTCAGAAAAGGGTAAATAATTTTTTAGCACTCTCCACATGAAAAATGAGATTTTAGGTGGGATGAGAGGTGACCATACCTTGGGGAAGCTGTCCACGGGGGTTCTTCTATTTCTAATCAACTGAAATGAAGATTTTATTGAGAACTGACCTGAGGGAGTTGGGTTCCATATTATTTTATTTCTATGATGGAACAAAGTAAGGGACTCATGCAATTTGTTAATAATAGAGACAGAGAAACCTAGTGACAGATGATGCATATGAATCCCTTTATCTAACTAAAACCGAGCTACTGTAAGAAATGGAATGTATATTTCATGATATCTATTCCAATAGTCCACTAAACTATCTAGACCTGTCCAATTAGCTACCCAAAAGCTAGATTGACCATCTCATATTAAGATGTGAGTGTTTTGCACAGCTAGTTGAGAGATCTTACTTGTCCTCTTCCATACATCAGAGCTTCTTTCTGACTGTGGCATGAACCAAATGAGCTTGGACCATAGAGAGGTAACTTGTTGGAGGTTCCACCAAAGTTTTAATGAGAAGCAGGTTATGTCACAACCTAAGGTTCTGAGTCCTAGACCATTTTCAGTGAAAGGTAGGCTCAGATTGGCAAATGGTTTCCAATGTTTATAGCTATCCTCTGGTTGATCATCCCAGATAAAAGCATTGAGAAGCTCTTCAATTCTATCCTGTATGTGTGCTGTGGGAGCCATAACACTCCAAATGTGAATAAGTATTGTTGAAAGTGTGTGTTTAACCAGGATTAGTCTTCCAGCAAGAGATAGCCATTTGTTATTCCAGTGAGCTATTCTTAGGTTTATATTTTTTAATGTCTCATTAAAATGGTGGTTACACTTCCTACCTTTGAAAAAGTATATTCCTAGGTACTTAAATGGGAAGTGACCCTGCTGTATGCCTGTTAAAGTTTTGATCCTAGATCTGGATATTTAGCTGCATTTAGACCCAACATAATGTGCACTTTTCTTATAGTTTACTAGTTGGCCTAAAGCCAGTTGGTAGTGTTTTAAGAATGATATTATATTTGTGCATGATTTCTTTGTAGCCTTGAAGAAAAATACTGTGTCATCTGCATAAGATAGATGGGTGTCAAACATTGCCTTTAAACCCCTATTAAGAAGTTCTGTTATGAAATTAAAGAGTGTAGGGGATAAAGGATCACCCTGTTTTAATCCTCTGGAGGCTTTAAAATATCCATAAAGGCATCCATTAACTAAGACATAGAAATAAGCTGATTTAATGTTACTCATTATCAACTTTACAAAGTGACCATGAAAGCCATATTTCAAAAGCAGGGAGTTGAGCATAGCCCAAGATACCCTATCAAATGCTTTGGACATGTCCAGCTTAGCTATGGTATTCAGACCCTATAAAGGTTTATCTAACATCCAAACTGCTTCTTGCCTGACAAGGATATTGTCTGAGATCTCTCTACCATTAATGAAGGTCGATTGCTCAATAAATATACACTTACTGACTAAAGGACTCAACCTCTCAGCTAGGAGTTTGGACATAATCTTATTCACAAAGTTAGCTAAGTTGATAGGCCTGAAGCACCTATAAGTTGTACTTTAAGAATCAAGTTTTTATATATCGCACAAGTTATAGAAGAAGCACCTACAAGTGACATTTGAAATACTTACAAACAATAATTGAAGCACCAACGAGTTGTACTTCAAAAATCAAGTTATTTTTATAGGTCACACATGTTATAAAAGAAGCAGTTATAGGTTACATTTGAAGCGCTTAGAAGCAATAATTGAAGCACCTACAAGTTGTACTCTAAGAACCAAGTTGTTTTCGTATCATACACAAGTTATAAAAGAAGCACACACATGTTACATACCATGATTGAAGCACCTACAAGTTGTGGTCTAAGCACCAAGTTGTTTCCGTATCACACACAAGTTATAAAAGAATCACACACATATTACATTTGAAGCATTTACAAGGGGTAATTGAAGCACCCTAGGTGTTACTCTAAGAACCTATTTGTGATTAACGTTGTAGTTGTGTACTTCTAAGCACCAATTTGTGTTTAACGTTGCAGTTGTGTACTTCAACTGAGCCATGCACTGACGGGACAAGAAATTCAATTGAACCATATAATCACATGTAAGTCTTTAACTAGGATTGATAATTTTAACTAGGTAACTGTAGCTGTGTATGTACTCTCTATAGAACCTCAGTAACATCCTCGGGTAAGACATGATTATATGTCTGCGAATAACAACGACATTGCCATTTCAGCACAACTCAAAGGTGCACAATACTGCAACGAACAATCTTGAAAACCAAATAACAACACGTTCTCCACAAGAATTGAAAAGCATCAAGAACACAACATATTAGTATCCAATAACTGCTAAAAGTAAAGCCTGCCCTACCATATTATTATAAACCAACAAATCTTGAAAGCCAAAGAAACACCACAGTTGAGATTTAAGATCATTAACCAGCAAAGATTATAAAGTTACTACACTGTCCATCTGAATGCACCTAATTACAATAACAGAAGTGGTACTTCTCAAGGCAATAGTAACTTATCGAATGTCAGCATTAACCTACCAGATGTCAATTTGCATAAAAAAGAGTTTGTTTCTTTGACCAAATTAGCATAATTATTGAAAAACTAGCAGTTCAGATACATCATCTTTTATAAACACCCACAATCTCATGCTGGATCACATAAGGAATGGTTAGTCCGTGATCAATGGAGGAAACTCTTCTTAAAGTAATCAAATAAATATAGCAAAACAAAGATAAAATGTGATGCCATGCCCACAATTTATCCCATGTCATCATACCTATTTTTGACACACATGTAATGGGGGGGGGGTGGGGGGGTGGGGGTTGTTTTCCTGAAGACGGTTCTCTCGGACAATAAAAGGCACTTTCGTTGTGCCTTCTCTGGTCCTGTCTTTCAGTGTCCATCAAAAGAAGGCGGTTCCAAGAACCGCCTTTAAAAAATGCAATCGAAGGTAGTTAAAAACCACCTTTAAAAGACGATAAAACTGCCCTTAAATAGTTTCCGAGTTCGGAAACTATGTCTTAGCTTCCAAAAAAAACTGCAGGAAATCGATTAGTTTCTGGCAGCCAGATTGATCTCAGGGAAAAAACATAGAACAACAATGACGAGACAACAAAAGCATCCAATAGCTATAAAAAAACCAACAACTACACAAAAACAACAACTATACAAAAAATCAGTACAAATGCCATCTCAGGCGGAGGCTATCGGCGCCGACGCGGTGGAGAATTTCCCGGCGAGCGGCAAAGGCTTTCTAAGTGAACGAAGGGTCTGGCTTCACGGCGAACGGTCCATCGATTTGAGAGAACCCTAGGTGGATCGAATCGGAGCCCGGCGGGTCGAATCGGAGAGAATCCTAGGTGACAGAAAACACTAGGTGGAGGCGTTTGGAGATAACCCTAGGCGAGCATCGAAGCCAAGCCTGGAGGCGGGACTAATGGCGAGCCTGGAGCCTGGAGCCTGGAGCCGGAGTCGGGGCTAGCGACGATGGAGAGGTGGCTGGGCTAGCAGCACTTAGGCGGGCGGAGGGTTGAGGGAAAATGAAGGTGGGAGGAGGGTGGCGTGAGGCGGGGCTGAGCTGCAGAGGAACGGTGAGGCAAAAGAAAATCAAGAAGGCAAAAGAAAAACAAGGAAGAAGAAAAGAAAGTTTGGGCATAAATAGGCTAGGGAGAAAGAAATAAGGTTAGGCCAAAATAACTAAGTAAATGAGTCGAGCCCATTAAAGGCGGTTCTGCTGCCTTCAAAATGAAAAGGTGACCTAAGAAAACATTTTCGAACTCAGAAATTCATTCGGACCTCAATTAAAGGCATTTCTAAAGGCGGAACCGCCTTTAATCGATTGCCATTAAAGGCGATTTTTCAAAAACCACCTTCTATTGCAATTTAATCGCCTTTAAATTTGAAGAGGGGTATGAATCCAAGTTTCAGAGTTTGGAAACTTCAATAGAAGGCAGTTTTAGGTAAAATTTTGAAAATCGCATTCCATTGATGCCTTTAGTTAAGGCTTTCTACTAGTGACAGGACCTGATCTATACAAAATATGACTTACTCCCTTTGTCCCTGAATAAACTACATACTTTCTATTTTGGTCTGTCCCTAATTAAATTGCAACACTTCCGTATTTGCCATTTTCAGCCACTTTGACCATGTAAGAAAAGACCAAAATGCCCTTGGAATATTTACAGCCATTAAGGCTGATTAATTAGTAAAGTGGACCAACCACTTTACATGCGTCTCCATATTGGTGGCAGGTGTGGGAATCAAATTTAAAATTCCTATATGCCTGCTAGAATTTACATGCGTCTCATTTACTCTACCAATACTCCATTATTGCTCTCTCAACGCTACCACTTGGCTTTTGGAATACTCTTTTCAAGGCTCCTTCACCTTCTCATTTCTCTCATTTCTCACTCAAAACTCACAACCTCTCCTCTCTTCTCTCTCAACTCTAAAAACCCTAGCCGCTTGTACTTTTTTCGGCTTTGTTCTTTGTTGAATACCTGTGTTATTTGTGTTGTTTTCATTGATTAGATATGGTTTTATCACAGCCTTTTGGCTCCGATCTAGGGTTTTTATGAGTTGGTTGGGGTTTTGAAAATGAAATTGATTTCTCAACTTTTTTTTATGTTAATCACAGCTTTATAAGGCTCAATTAGGGTTTTGTTGGGTGTTTTACGGATTCTTGAACAGAAGAAGTTGTTGTTTGTGGTCTGGGTTATGATCTAGGGTTTTTGTTGTGTTCGATCCGTGATATTAGCTATTGTTCTGTGTTTTCGTTGTTTAAAATCGCTTGCATGTGACGTATTTTTTTATTTTTATGGTCATTTCATAAGTATATCATGTTGGGTTTGTGATTATTGTTGCCTTTGTTCATTAATGTTGGCCAATCTATTATTTGGTATGCATGTCCTTGCTGTTTTGGATTAAAATTGGTTATATTCTATGTTTATTTAGCCCTGATTAGGGTTTCACCTGTTCAATTTGGGGTTTTTGAAAGATAAAGGTTTTTTAGGGCTTGGGTTTGGGTTCTTCTGCGCGACTGTGAGAAAATTCTTGCATGTGCTGATTTTATAATTTATTCAGTAATTTCATTAAAGATTGATGTTTGAGTTCTTGTTGTTTTACCATATCCATTACTTGTTGTCCATGTTCTTGCTATTTTGATGTTAGGGTTTGACTTTACTTCTATTCTATGGACTGTTGGACATGAACATTATTCACTTTTACTAGGGTTTGGGTTAATGTTTTGTGGTTCTGATTAAATGCATGTGATACTGTAATAGGGGCTGTCATATTTGTGTGTTGATTATCATTTCAAACATTTCCTTTGCGGATTATACTCTTACCCTTTGTGTGTTGAAAATACTATGTGTTGTTTGCTTGTTCAATGTCTCTTTTCTAGTTTGTGGACTGATTATATTGTATCTTGTTCGTCTGTTGTTTATCTACTGTTTCTGTGCATGTGTGTTGATTATCTTGTGGTGTTGTGTCTGTGTTGATTATCATTTTCTTTTCCTGAAACATGGATTATAGGGATAGGGTCAAAGCTGGGTAGGATAAATCTGCCCTTGCCAACCCTTGAATGACTCCTAGTATGAGTCACAATTTGAGTCCAGTTTTGATCCCACACTATTTACTGGACTTGAAGATATTCATTCACAACTCATTCCCACTGATGTCATCCCACCCCACCACCCTGTTCCTGACACTGACTCATTTGAATCCTTACATACCCCCGTGACCACACATTTTAGCCCTGTTCCTGAAGCTGTCATATCCCACTCAGATTCAGACCCTGATTATGTTGAAACACAGCCCCCCTGATTCACATGAATCAAAACTCCCTGATTCAGATGAAACACAGTCCCCTGATTCAGTGAAACAAAACCCCATGATTCAGATGAAACATAGCCCCCTGATTCTGATGAAACACAACCCCCTGATTTAGATGATTCTGATTCTGAATCTTGGTGTAATCCCCATCCTTCAGTATACTTCAAGGGTAATGAATTCCCTTAGTATGGTGAGCCATGTTTCTTTGAAACTGGGGCTACTCTATACCCTGGTAACTGGCCCAAGTATGTGCCTAAAAGTGATTCCGTAGATGAAAAATAGTTTCATTATTCTCAGGTCTGTAACTCTACATTTTTTGTGTACATTACCGAATCTATCTTTTTATTTGGTTAATACATATTGACCTTTTCCTTTGAATGCAGGTTTGTGTGTACAGTGTGAATGTTGCTTTTGACAACAACTTTTTGATTCTGTGATGTATGTGATAGCCTATGTGCTATTTATGTTTGCTGGGTATATGAATCTGTTTGTTGTTTATGTTCAAATGTGCAACCTTTACCACTTAGATTCATACTCAGATTCACTTGAATCCTGGGAAACACACACCCCTTGTTCATGTGAATATGAATCCGAGTCAGGCATGGCATGGCATGTTTCATATCAGGGGCAGTAATAGAGCATTTAATTGTGATGCATGTTTATGTAGATTGTATATGCAACCATGCAGTGTTAGTCACTAGACTTACCTGATCTTGGCAGGGCATTTCTTTACTGATGTCATAGCTAATATGCTTGTAGCTGCTATGTATGTGCTGGTTGAACCCATGATTGATGACGTAGCTGTGATGAATGAAAAAACATGTAGCAATGCTTATTAGTTGCTAAACTGATATGATATTAGCAGAGCATGATATGATTAAACCCATATATGAAATTATTTGCCTAGTTGGCCCTCTTCTAGTTGTTAGCCACCTATGATGATACTTTACTTGTACACATTGGCAACAACCATGTTTTTTTTTAACATTTGGATGACAGCTTTGTAATGTTTGTCCCTTCGTTGTTATATGCGTGTTTGCCTTTCACTCGGTTGTTGTACTATTGAACATTTTGGATTAACCTTTTTTTCCTCATAATTAGAACCAAAATTTTAAAACTAATTTTTTAAAAAAAAACTTCATACAGAAGGGAGTAAAGCCCCACAACTTTTACAAGGTTGTCCAATAAACATACCTTAACAAAATACCTTGTATGTTTACCCTAGATCTAAATCTAGAATCACAACCCTACAGAAGTAAATAAGCATTGCATGTCTACACTAACTCCATACTGATTAGCAGATCTTGTATGTTCTTGGATCTGGCAATAGCCACAAAGTGTTCCAAACAACCCCTTACTAACTCAGAATCCACAATCAGATTGTGGAGTAGCAAACCAAGTCTTCTTAGCCTTTCCTTTCCTATATGTGGCTATTTGAACTCATTACCACCCCTGCATTTCATTATTTTTACCATAACACATTGCAAACATAGGAATATCTTGTCTATAACCCTAGGATCCTCCCTCTCAAAAGCATCATACATAACTTGTAGCAGGCCATCTAGGTTTTGACTAGGGTTTTGCTGCTAAAAACATTCAATTGAGGCAAAAAACCCAAGTCCAGAATATTAAGACCGGGTGATTTGGATGGTTGGCACACTAACTAAATATTAAATCCATCCGAGGTAGCTGCAGCTAAAAATTCAGGGTCTGGGAGGTTATTGCCATACCTCTCAAAGTTATATTTTTAAGCCCTAGGGTCATCCATGAGAAGAGGGATCTTTCCAAGTGTTTAAACATACATATGAGAAAACATACTAGATATAAGCATATATAGACACATATAAAAGCATGTAAAAATGGAGGGGGTTGGTTGGTTTTTGGTCCTAAGTTATAAAATTGAAAGACAACAACTAGTAAAGCAAGAGAACTATGCTAATCATGCAACAACAACTAAATAGATGATTAAAACAATAATTAACGGAGCCTTGGGGCAATCAACTTCCACTTCCAAACTTCTAATAGATCACAGATTCATTCACTCATTCAATTACATTTATTGTCTATGGGAAATGTTATCACTTCTCATTCGAAGATCAACATTCATTCCATCTTAATAGTAGTTTGCAAAGACAAACAACAACCATTTGCAAACCTCATTAATGATCACCCTAAGCAAACAAAACTATAGAGGTGTTTCATCATTGGCATTTCACACAAAGGACCATAGGTTTGATAACAACAAGCCTTCTACCAAAGACATAGTAATTTAACATAGCAAAGCATTTATTAGGTTAACACTAAAACAAACCATATTCAAGGTTCAACCTTTCTTTGCATCTATGGGATAAATATGAGACCAATCCACATTAACATACTAGGAAGGGGCTCAAGGATAATTGATGAACACTTCAGAAATTTTCAACTTAAGTTCTCAGATGATGAATGGTTAGATACTGTTAAACCACCTTTTATGAATTGAATTGAACGTTGGATGGAACCTTTCATATATGCTGGGAGAATGTGGAGAAACATCTCATGGGAAACGTTTTCAGCTCGACTGGTTAAAACTTTCGAAGTCAATGAAAGTGGCAAAGAATGACAACCTCCAAGTTTTTGATAAAACTACTGAGAAAACCAAAATTCTTAGCAAGACGTGGGAAGTAAAAAGAACTTTGTCTTTTTTTTTAAAAAAAGAACTTTGTCAGTAGATAAGGTTGATGAAATCAATTGTGTTGCTGGAAAAAAATGGAAATGTAGAGACTTCTAAAAATTTGTGTTTGATAGAGACTATTGAGAAAAAACAAAGTTCGAATTATCTTGATGAGATAGATAATGTTGCTGAAACTAATGTAAAAGAGGATTTATGTTCATCAGAGGAAAATAAGGTGCTCGAGGAAGCTATTCTGGGGTATATCTTGAAGGGGAATCTATTTACACTGAGGTTTCTGATAGTGATAGACCACTTTAAAGAAGTTTTGAAGAAATTTTGTTGAGCGTCTTCGGAGAGAGGGTAACATTTTCTCCAATTGCAACATCGGCGGAAATAAAGTTTGAGAACCGCGTTGAAGATATGGTTGATGATTACAAAGGTAATCTTCCCCATAATAAGTTGAAAATGTCACGATTGACCAATTTGTGATTTCTAATGAAGTAGATGATGATTGTGTTTCTTTGATATTTGGAAGTATCATTGATCATGATGCAAGATTAACTAATAACATGTTGGATGCCTTTAGTGGAAGTCGTGCATGTAGTATGGTTCTAGTAGACAAAGGAAAACTTTTACCTAGGTTGAAAATATATGGCGAAGAATTCAAAATGGTTGAGAGAAAAAGACTCAAGTTAATGATAGTATTACTAAAGACAAAGATGGCTCTATTTTTAATGTATTTGAGATAAAAGATGGTAAATATAGTTGTACATAAAGGATGAATGAGAGCATTGTGCTTGGTGTTTGGATAGTTTGTGGAATTGACTTGTTGAGACCTTTTGTGATCGCAACTTCGACACCTATCCACCCACTTTGGATAGCTGTATTCACTATTTTAGCAAACACTTTTAGGACTCTTGGAGACAACCCTGTTTGTTTCATCTCTTACTCTCACAAACCTACTCTATCTGTATATTCGATCAATTGGGTATCAAGGTTTGGGGAACCTATAATAAAATATCCCTCACCCTCGGGTGTTTTCATAAAAAAAAAAAAGAGACCTTTTGTGAATGCCCTATTATGTTGGAACTTAGATGGTGCTGATAGTGTAAAATAGCAAAGACGGGGTTCTTGAATCTAGACTTTGGAAATGTGATCAGCTGCATGTAATTTTTTAAAATTAAACCTACCTGTTATGGTGGGGGATTTGGTAAACCCTGCCCATTTATTAATTTTAAAAAAGCTACAATAAAGAGGGGCATAATAACCTTACCTCTAAAAAGTAAATATTCCTATGGCTTGGCAGTCTATACATTTCCCTATAATTAACCTATCAAGCCCTAAGAACTTTATGAGAGTGGCCAAATATTACAAAATCATTATTCAGAATCCTTTCAAAATGTAGAAATGAAACATGGAATAACGGGCTCAACATTCTTATTACATTTCTATTTACGAATCTACCAAACGGAAGCATTAAGCTAATTAATCACTTCCAAAACCACACATAGGAGAAGGATTGTGAGTCCATTAGTGCCAAAATTTTGATTTCTTTTAGGAGACCTGTATATTCAAAAACACAACATACCATTTTGGAGCTTGCTAGCCTGTAAAACGAATCAACAACTTTGTTCGCTTCTCTGTATATGTATGTGATAGAATAGTCCAAGTCTTTGAGAATATTCCATACACGTCTGACTTTATTTAAGTACATGCAATGCACCCTGTATTTCTGCATTACCATCTTTATAATAAGCTCTGGATCGCATTCTATTTTGAATCTTGTCTTGTATTGGATCAACATTTGAAGCCCCTGGGTAAGAACTTTGCAACAACAAAAATAGGATGACCTTTGTGATCCCTTGATGTCTAGCCTGCACCCGAGCTTCCATTTTGCAACACCGAACCACACACGTTCTATTTTTTTAAGAAAATAAGAGGTTTCCCTGCAATTGTTTTCAGATTTTTCCTAATTTTATATTTTTTAACATACAAGATAGGCCAATCATTTCTCAAGTCCAGCAATATATCATCAACTTTAAGAAATCTAGATTGTTAACCAGCAATATATCATTAACTTGAAATAAAATCTGCTTGATGAGGTTATCTATGTTAGGTTTTACTTCATCAAATATATGTTTGTTTCTCGCAGACCATATGCAAGAAATGACTCTAGTGAAGTGCTTGAAAACAGGTGGTGAAGGCATCACATTCCAACATAGCATCTGCATGGTTTTCAGTTCTAATAAATGGAGTAGCATATGGTTTTTTAATGTCTAACATAGCATCTGCATGGTTTTCAGTTCTAATAAATGGAGTAGCATATGGTTTTTTCAAGCCATCAAGAGGTCTCAAACAGGGTGACCCCTTGTCTCCATTTCTGTTTAATATCCTCACTGAGCTTATGTCTAGGAAGCTCCACACATTATTTGAATCTAGGGCACTAGCTAGGTTTCATCTTCCACAGCACACTACCCCACTAACACATCTGATTTATGCTGATGACACCTGCATTTTTTTAAAAGCAACTGATAAATCACTCAGAAATTTTGCTGCTTTTATCACCTCATTTGAAAAGGCAACAGGTCAGAAAGTAAATATGCAGAAATCTTGCTTTTACACTGGAAATAAATGCAGCAGAGCACAAAAAAGAAAAATCATTAACATTCTGAGCATGCAGGAGGGCAGTTTCCCCTTTAGGTATTTAGGATGTCCTATATACAAGGGTAGAAAACTAAATGCACATTTTCACAGTATACTGGAAGCAATTAGTGCAAAAATTCACACCTGGAACTCCAAATGGATCTCCAGAGGTGGTAGGATCATACTCATTAAGTATGTTCTCTCCTCTATTCCTCAACATGTTTTTGCAGTGCTACAGCCAACTAGTTTTACCCTAAGAAGAATTGAAATGTTGTGTTCTGATTTTCTATGGGGGGAAACTGAAGGTAAAAAGCACAAACACTGGAGATCTTGGGAAAGAATGTCTTTCCCTGAAGATGAAAATGGGATAGGTTTTAAAAACTTAGACTCATTAATTGATGCTTACTCCCTTAAGCTCTGGTGGAAAATGCAGCAGGGAATAGCCCCCTGGACAAAATTTATTTGGTCTCTCCCAAAACATAGGAGAACTTCAGAGGTATGGAAAAGAGTCCAATCAGTTTCAGAATTTGCAGAAAATCACACAAGAATTATTGTGGGACAGGGAACTTGTAGTTTCTGGAGTTCAAACTGGACAGGACATGGACTATTGATAGATAAGATATATGGAAATGCCCCACTGAATCCAGAACTAACTGTTAGAGAATTTCTCACAAATAGGGCTCCATTATTATCTTTTCTGGCACCACATATTACTGCTGACTTCTTACAGGATCTGCAAAGGGAATTCCCTCTCACTGAGGACAGTGATATCATGGTTTGGACTCCCAGTCCACAAGGTAAGTTTTCGATTAAATGTGCTTACAAAAGTTTGAGACACAAACATAGAGAATCAGCATCATTGAAAAAGGTACAATCTCTAAACCTACCTGTGAAGATCACCTTTCTGACTTGGAGAATTCTAAACAACTTGATGCCTATGGATGATATGCTCACTGAATTTGGGATTGTCACTGTATCTAAATGTCCTTTTTGTGAGCATGAGGATACTCTGCAACACTTTTTTAATTCATGCCCCTATGCCTCTTTCATATGGAAACAAATGCATGAAATCCTAGAATTACCACAGGATCAGTTTGCAAATTTATGGGATAGATTAACAACCTATTGGAACATTACAAACCTGTCAAAATTGCATAACTTCCTTTGTTACTCGCTGCCTTGTTTAATCCTATGGGAATTATGGAAAGCAAAGGGTCAGGTGCTATTTCAAAATGTTAAGCTAACACCTTTACATACTTGGAAGCAGGTTAAGGCAAACTGTAGACTCATCTCTATAGTTAGGCCACTGTATTCAAGTAACCCCTCAGATAGCATATGGATCCAAAGAGGATTAATCCCACTCCTGAACCCACCCCCACCTATAAAACTGATCCCTATTAAATGGGAGCCCCCAGATACAGGATTTAAACTGAATGTTGATGCATCTTGCAATCAAAACTCTTCATCTGTTGGGGGACTCATTAGGGATAAGGGGGGAAGTTTCAGACTTGGTTTCCACAAACTTACTACGGGTATTTCTCCTTTGCAGGTGGAGCTTCAGTCTGCCCTTCATGGCATCCAACTGGCAGTGGAAACCGGTTTCCATCAACTATCACTCGAGATGGACAGTCAGAATGCAGTGAGCATCATCAATGGCAAACTGAAGCCTCCATGGAACTGCCTTCAACTAGCTAGGCAGGTGGCAGATCTAACAAAGAAACATGGCATCCGAGTTAGCCACATCTATAGAGAAATCAATGGTGCAGCAGATTTCTTGGCAAAGTATGGACAACAAAGAAGGGTTCCACAACATTTCGCGGATCCTACATGCATCCCACAGCTAAAGGAAACACTTCTAAAGGACACACACTACTCTTGGAGACGGATCAGGGCGTAGATCCGGAAATGTAAGGCTGGAGTGTACATCGACACGGGGGGTGGAGGTGTACATAAACAGAAGGGCATTTCCGGTTTAAACGTTTAGCTTATACGTAGGGTTAGTCGCCTTAATTTCCATGTACAGGTCTCTTTTGATATTGGCATAGATTATGCCGCACATATTGCGACAACTAGTGTCCAATTCTCTCTTGTATAAATCTACTGGACTGGTTTCACGGGATTTAAATCCCAATCTGATGGTTAGGGGAGCCATAATAGAACCCCTCACCTACAGGTGGTTTTCTAAAAAAAAAAAAAAAAGGCATCACATTCCAATAAAACAATAATATGTCCCACAAGAAATTAAACCTTTGATGGTTTAGGTTGAAAATCCTATTAACTGTAGCCCATATAAGCTCAATTGTTTTTTGCAGCTTTTGAGTGTATGATGTATAGAGTCAGAATTACGTTCACAAAAGCTGCAAACAGATGGCAAGTTAAAGGAAAGATCTTCCAAAGCATCAGGAAAGGCTATAAGCATATTTAAAACTCTCCAGTTTAGAAAATTTCTCTTTTATGGAAAGTAACTGGACCATGGTATGTGGAAGGAAGCAATTTTCATTCTTTTAATCCTTAAAAGTTCATAAGCATATTTTAAGCTGAAAGTACCATTTTCAATGGTTTCGAAATCATTTGGTCATCAAATTCAGGGGAAAAAAGAAGCATTTTGTTCTAAGATGTTGATTATATGATTAGGAAGATTTTCCTTTATAACTGGAAGATATTCAGATTTATTTCTAAGAACATTTGAAACTGATATATCAGGGAAAGGAATGGTTAAGTCCTGATTCCAAAGATTAAAGATTGGACCAACATCAGTCCAGTTGACATCCCAAAAAAGAAGTTTTCCCTTTACCAATTTTAATCACCGTATTAAGAATAGCCTAATCATTTACCTATTTGACCCTTTTCTAGGCTTTAGAATGTTTGTGATTATCAGGGATTGACCCCTTTTGAAGCTTCAACCAAACATTTTAGAGAGAATCATTTAGTCATAGTTTGAACATTTTTTAAGCCCCAACCCATTCTCATCCAGTGGAAAAAAAGTTTGGGATATGATTTCCATATTCTCTTATTTTGATTGTTATTAGAGTTAATGTTCCACAGGTTCTTTGAAATTTGTTTATGTAATTGGTCAATCATGTGTTTTGTTGGTTGTAAAAAGGTAATGAGGTGAAGAGGGATACATGTTAAAACATGTTTTATTAAGGCCATTTTCCTAGTTTGAGAAAAAATTATTTTTCCAAGAATTGATTCTTAGATGTACAGAATTGATTAAGCTCATAAAATGCAAATTTTTTGTTCTTCCAGTTATAATAGGGAAACCTAAATACTCGAATGGAAAATAGCCTGAGACCATCTTTGTTTCTGATCACAAATAAGATTTGATATGCAGAGGAGTGAATTTGGATAAGAGGAATGATAAATTTTCAAAATTCACCTTTTGGCCAAAGCTAGTTCAAAATATTTCAGAAAGCTAATCACTGTTTTAATGACAAATTTCATAATTTTCATGAAGATTACAGTATCACCAATAAAGGATAGATGTGTTACTTTGGTCATTTGGTTAGGTAGCTTGTAGTGTTCCATTTTTGAATATCTGAATAGAAAATAAAGGTTTGAGAAAAACTCCGGTGAGACCGTCTCACAGTAGGAAATAGTGAGACCGGGGACCAAATTGCAATAAATAAGAGAGGAACTAAAAAATGGGATCAGATTGCAAATATATAGAAAATGAGGGCTGAAGAAAATGGGTCTAAAGTCGGGTTATAAGGGAAACGGGTAACCAATCTGGTTCATAACCAACTGCCACATTTTGGAAACAAAATCCCCAAAATCAAGGAATCTGAATCCCTATGCAATTCAATCCGATAAAATCTGGTTAATGTCGCAAATCACCAATCAATCCTCTGAAATCAACAGATTGTCCTCAGGTTTTTAGGTCTGCATCGGATTTGCTTCAAATTCACAACGGATTGAGTTCAGGTTGAAGCTTGCGATCTCCAAAATCAGGTCTGCAATTTTGCGACAGATTTACATCGGATTTGCTTCGGATTTGCACCGGAATCGTATTCAGAGACAACTTTGCGACGAAAACATCAAAGAAATCTTCTACATCTCCTACATCAAAGAAGGTGAGATCTGGAATTTTAAGATCTTAGTTTTACAGTTTAAAATCTTTGTTTTAAGGATTGAAATCTACAATCTAAGGTGTTGCTGGTATACACTATGGAAGACGAAACAATTCAACGCAGTGGCATTGTTCTGTATGAAGGAGAAACCAACGATTATGTTCAATCTGAAAATTCAACTAGTTTACATCCAGGTTAGGTTTTGATTTCGTATATACAGTTAAACGCATGAAGTAGTTGCATGAAAACATGAAGTAATGTTTATTTGTTCTGAATTTTATTGTGACAGATATGGTATTCAGTTATGTGCATGTACTGAAGAAACGCTGGTGTTTTACAATTTTTTGAAACATATTAGGTAATATAATAAACATTGGATGTAATTGCATGAACACATGAAGTAACGCAATCATATTCTAATAAACAATTCCCCAAGGGCTGAAATTTGGTTGTAGACAAATTGTTGGGAAGATGTTGATGTTTTTAAATTTTCTAAAATATATGAGGTAATATGATGAACAAATTATGTAGCTGCATAAACACATGAAGTATCGTGGTGTTATTCTGATATTTTTTTTAGAAAATGTAGGTGTTTTACAATTTTCTAAAACACATGAGGTAATATGATGAACATTGGATGTACCTGTATGAACAAAGAATGCAATTTTGCAACAGGATCAGATTCTGTCACCAATTTAAGCGACCTATCAAAAGTTGATGTCACAGATTGCTTCAAAGGTTTGAGAGAGCAAATACACTGTCAGAGTTCCATGATTTATACAGAAAACAGTCAAATTCATTGGGATTTGGGGTGCGATGTTCAACACAAAGAAGTAAAAAAGACGGAACCATCCTAGAGAAGTATTTTGTTTGCTCAAATCAGGGAAAAACAAAATTGAAGAATGAAACACCCGACACACCTTCCAATAACAATGTCATTGAAGAGGGCTCTGAGAAGAAAAGAAGAAAAACAAAGAAAAATGTGGTTACGAGAACTGGATGCAAGGCTGGAATTCGGGTTAAATTTATCAATGGTGCCTATGAAGTTTTGCATCATGTGACATCTCACAATCATCCTTTCACTCGAGTCGAATGGCAGTATTTGCAGAGAAGTGAAAGGAGAATTACCGAAGAAAAAGGGAAAACTATAGAAGGAATGGAAGGTGCAGGATTAAAACCAAGTCATGGATTCAAGTTTATGGCTTTTGAAGCTGGTGGTATTCAGAATCTAGGACACACGATTAAGGATCATCTAAACTACGTGAATAGGTTGCGCATGAAGGAGATTGAAGGAGGCGATGCTCAACAAGTAATTGAAAGACTCTCACAGAAGTGTACCGAAGAGGAAGATTTCTTCTTTAGAGTTAAATTGGATGATAATGGTAGGCTGACAACATTATTTTGGAGGGACTCAATGATGAAGGAAGACTACTCCCTCTTTGGTGATCTAATGGTATTTGACACCACATACAGGTATGATTTATATTTTGTAAAATACATATAAACACATGAAGTAACATCTGGAACACATTAAGTAGTATGTTATACACACGATGTAGATTCATTACTGTATAAAAACATGAATAAAAGTAATATAATTCAACTTAATAATTCACAAAAGTCTAAAATGAGTTAACATGATCTAACTTTGTTAAGTGATATGTCAACATACAGGACCAACAAATACAACTTGATATGTGCTCCAATAGTCGGAATCAACAACCACGGCAATATAGTGATGTTTGGATGTGCTTTCATTGCTGACGAAAAAGCTTCAACTTTTGAATGGCTTCTTAATGTTTTCAAAAAATCAATGGGTGGTAAAGAGCCAGTAACAATATTTACAGACCAAGATCCAGCCATGGCCTAAGCAATCGAAATGGTAACCATTCTTTAATTTGATTGATCTGGTATATAATTGGTTGATATGTTTATATACTTACAATTAGTATTTAATTTAATAGTTCTTATATATGTTCACAACATCTAATGTAATTTCAGTAATCATTGTCAATATAAAAAAACTGATAATTGGGGAAAAAATAAGGAACAATTACATTTAAAGTTTACATTTTAGTTCGTGTTTAATTGCTTTTAGATCATAAGTTTGTACATGAACTTGTTTTGAAATTTTATAGGTTTTCACAAACACGAGGCATAGATTGTGCTTGTGGCACATTACACAAAATGCCATCAGTCATTTTGGTGAATTAAAAAAGGATGGTCCCTTCAAGGAAGCATTTGAGCATTGTTTAAAATACTGTAAAAAAGAAGAAGAATTTGAAATGGCGTGGAACAATATGATCAAGAATTTTCAGCTTGAAGACAAGGAATGGTTCAAGAGGCTATATTCTATTAGAGATAAGTGGTGCCCTGCAATGAGCAAGGACTTTTTCTCCGCGGGAACTCTTTCATCACAACGAAGTGAGAGCACAAACAAAGCTTTGTCATTCAATGCCAGCAAAATGACAACACTAAGCAGGTTCTTAACCATCTTTAATGAGACTATTGATCGGTGGAGGGCAAAGGAAATAGCGAAGGAAAATCAATGCTCAAAATCAGTGCCAAAGTCAGCTATACATGGATCAAAACTACTCAAACATGCAGCTCAAGAGTACACATTATCAATGTACTATAAGTTTGAGAAGGAATACAAGATTGTACAAGCAACAAAATCATGTAGAGTTTTCACCCTAGGATCGGCAACAAAGTATGAAGTAAGTCCAGAAGAAGATGATACAAAAGTTGAAATTGTCGCCTTCACACAACAAAGTGGAATGGTGGAAGTTAACTGCTCCTGCAAAACTTTTGAAGAAACAGGTATGTTACCTTATATGTTAATATGTTTAGTTCTTATATATATATGTCATTAGTTCTTCATTCGCATAGTTAACATTAATCTGCAGGACATTATATGCTTTAGGGTTTGGATGTTTATCTAATTAACTTGAATATATGCATGGTTATCTTTTTATGCTAGGAATGCTCTGCTTTCACTGTATCCGTATATTGCACATCAACTCAATCAGCGAGATACCATCACAATACATTCTGAAGCGATGGACAAAGCTTGCTAAAATGCAAGTATGGGACAAACTGAAAGCAGTACAAGAAAAACAAGAAGTAGACAAAACCAAAGACAAAGTTCCATGGCGACACCAAATGGCAAGAAACTACTACAATTTGGTACTAAAATGTGAAGGTGACATAGAAACCCGGAAGATTCTTGAAGAAAGCTTCAAGAAATACAATGAAAAGGTAGACCAAATTCTTGTCTCAAAAAGTACAAAAGAACATGAAAATTCAAGCAGCATAGCAGAATCTTCAATCACTAAACCGCCAACAATCCAAGATCCATCTCCCACAAAGACAAAAGGAAGAAGCAAGAGAATTGAAGGATGGAAGCATAGAAAGAAACCAAAAACAAAGGAGTTTGGTACCAAGACACCAAAGCAACAATTCTAGACCTATGACTTCGAATTTGAGATTTATTTATATTAACATTATGTACATGAACAAATCACTTAAATTGCCCTTCAAATGCTTGAAACACATGAACTAACGAGTGCTGTTTAATTAAACAAAAATATATTCACCAAGTAAACTGTGTCTGAAACAAATGATAGAAAAAGTAAATAAAAATATGCCAAAAATTGAAGACTAAAATGTTTGAGAGCTCGAGGTATGAGGTTCGAGGGATCGAGGGCTCGAGGCAGGAGGACTATAAACCGAACTATATACCCAAATAACTGAACAATTTACCTAAAGGACACATGGCTTTGAACATATGAAATATAATTACTAGACAAACTGTTAAACTACAATAGAAACAAACGAGATAAACAATGCAACTAAATAGATAAACATAAGAATTAAACTCATACTGGAATCATCATAAAAAAATTGAAAGTTCCAATCCATTCGAAAATCTTCTGAAAAACATCATTCAGAAACAATCAATCCAACAACCTAGCAAATTGACCATTCAAAATCATCCATAACATCATTTCAACAAATTCAAATATTCAAATCACTACATAACAAATCCAAATCACAGCATTCAAATCAATTCAAGTCTACGTTGTTTGTGGACATTCCTCCCATGCCATCCAATTCACCATCTTTAAACAAGTTAAAAGACGGAAGAGGCTCGTTCTGAGCATGGTACTGTTTCCTTCTCATCCATTGGTTGCATGCTTCATCAACCATAGCAATCAACTTGTCATTCCATTCGATTGGTGATTCTTCAATTGGCGGTGAGTCATCTTGCTGATTCGGAAGTTCTGTACTCGTCCCAACAATAGGTGGAAAGTCTTGCAATGATTCATTCCCAACATCAGCCTTCACCATCTCCAACCTCTGATACATATCAGCGGTAACAACTTCAAAGTTACGCTTCACGATCATTAAGGCCTCATCATAAGCCTACACAAGAAAAAAAAATAAGTTTATACATAAATTTAATATGCACATGAAAATTTAAGATACTGAAACACATAAAAAATCATGCTAACCACATAACTAACAAAGCAAAGACATCAGGTAAAATGTTAAACGCTTACATTCTTAGCAAGACTTTTAATCTTGGAGTCAGTCAAAACTCCGCGTGGGATTTTGAACTGCAGCACTTCATCACCTTCAGGAATTGAATTAGCTCCAATCTCAGGTTGAGCTCCAACATCACTCTTACCTCTATGACTTTCTTTCACTTTTCCGGCACAACTGATTGGATAACCCTTCACCATGATTGTCCTGTCAAAACCTCCTCCAATGTACAACATCTTCACTTTCTCCCTCAACTTCGCATCAGTCCAATGCTGGACTAGTGGAAGGCACGTTGGCTCCAACACACCACGGACAGGAAATCGGTGCAAATATAGAATAAAAAGGATAAGGACACAAGCACTACAAGTTTGGTATTCTAAATTGTTCTTATACCTCCTAATCATTGAAGCCATTTTGTCTAACACAAAAGTACACCAGTCAAGATTCTTAATCTCGTCAACATTTTCAATAGCTTCAAGGATTTTCATATCTACCTTCCCAGTAGCTATAGGAGCTAAAAAGTATGAAGAACAATAGATCACAAAAAGTCTCTTGAACTCATCCCCTCCCTCCTTAAGTTCATTTATCCTATCTAAAATCAAGTGAAGGGGTATATCATGTTCATTCTCCCTACCAAACCTAGCCTTGTAACTATCCTTCAATTGCATACCAGAATTTCTCTTCTCCACAACTTCCCTACCAGGGTTTCGAGGCAAGCACAAAACATCATAAACATCATCGGCGGTAACAAAGTATCTATCTACCCCAACCAGCTGAACACATGTACCAGGGTTAAAATTACTCACCAACCAAGGCACAATGCCCGAGGGAAGTGCAATCTCCAATCTTAGATTCAAAATGCCCCCAAAACCAATGGCTTCAACATCAGCCTTCTGCTTAGCACTGAGATCAGCACACAGATCTGTGATTTTTACATGCTGGCTTCCAGGCATAAACTTTTTTAAAAACCTATAAAACAATATAACACAAGTTAGTATATATAACAACTGTGCATAAAACCACCCAAACTAAGAGATAAAACACATCAAGTAAACATACAGTAATTTTAAAAAGAAAGTTCAATTAATAAACAGCAAAATCAATATGAAATTAATAATAAAAACTAAACATGTAAACACATAAATAAAATTAACAAGTACATAAACTATTTATACTGTAACTCTACACATAAACAATCAAAAGTATAGTGAAACAAAACACTGAAAAACCAAAGAACGACAACATACCTAAACTAATAAACTCTAAATCATTCAAGTTATTATGCAAAAATATTAAAATTGAAATATTCAAAGCATATATACATACATAAAGTAAAATAAAAAATACTTAAAGTAATAAAACGTACTTAGAACCATCAGGAAGCTGAATTTCACAGACTTGTTTAATTTGCCGTGTCACTTCCGTGCCATCATTAGTTTTCTTTGAGGCAGGTCCAGAAACACCATCTTCATCAAGCTTGCGCTTTCTCGTAGTAGAAGAATTCTTTGATGGCCCACTCCATCTGCAACATCCTCATTATTGCTTCCAAATGACTTATTCTCAACAGGATTCCTCACTGCAGACACCTTCAATGTGGCCTTCTTCACTGCAGGCTTCTTAGCTGCAGCCTTCACAGTCGGCCCCTTCACGACTGGCTCGTTTGCAGCAGGCTGGTTCACAGCCGCTTCGTTTGCAGCAGGCTTCTTTGGAGCGAGCTTCTTCACTGCAGGATTCTTCGTTGTGGGCTTCACAACTGGCTCCACTGCAGCAGGCTTCTTTGGAGAGGGATTCTTAGTTGCAGGCTTCACAACCGGCTCTTTCACAACTGCCTCCTTTGCAGCAGGCTCCTTCACAGCCAACTCATTTGTTGCAGGCTTCGTTGGAGCAAGCTTCTTTGGAGCAGGCTTCTTTGCTGCAGGCTTCTTTGCTGCAGGCTTCACAGCAGGCTCTTTCACAACTGCCTCCTTTGCAGCAAGTTCCTTCACAGTCAACTCATTTGTTGCAGACTTCTTTGGAGTGGGCTTCTTCACTGCAGGCTTCACAGCCGGCTCTTTCACAACTGGCTCCTTCGCAGCAGACTCGTTCACAGACGACTCGTTTGCAACCGGCTTCTTTGGAGCCGCCTTCTTCACAACTGGCTCATTTCCTTTCCCTTCACAAACCTTTTGTTTGCCCTCTTCATTTGCATTCACAACAGTAGGAGGCAGATCAATAAAATCATCATCTTCCATATAATCTTCATCACTAATAATTCTTTTCACTTTAACCTTCTTCCTAACACCTTTCTTTTGACACATTTTCTAATCTACATCACACAAATAAAAAATAAATACTAAATCAAAAACACAAAATTAGAAGCAGAGAAATCAATACATACCAGATTTGGTTTCACATCTCAAACCTTCAATAACAACATTTATCTGGGCACTTATGGGACTTGCAGGCACACAAGTAGAACCTACAAATTTTAAAAATTAAAAGATTCCAAATAAAACATAAAGTAATGAAAGATACATGATAACAAATATATTTAAACATACCCTCAACATTTCTTTCAATAGAACCCTCATTTCTTTCAATAGAAATATTTCCAGGCTCTGATGCAAAAAACATACAAAAACTAATGAGTTTAATAACAAAACTAAACAACTATAAATATGAACTAATAATTCAAATGCTAACCAATATTAGTTGAAGTAGTAGGACAAATGATGTGTTAATGCATGCTAATCACATCACATGCACAATAACGAAACAAAATGCAGAAATACCAAAGGGAACACACTAAACACATAAAAAAACCACTAAACATTCAAAGTAAAACAAAGAAAATTAGAATTCGAACCAGAAACTCTATGTGACCTATCCACATCAGATTTACTAGCACTTTTACGCAATCTCCTCACAATATCAGCTATAAACAAAAAGCAATTATCAGCAACACATAAACCAATAAATTAAAAAACAACAAAAAATTTGAATAAACTTCAATCATATTTAAATACATGTGCTAGCAGTTTTCTTCTGATTTTTTTTCTTTTTAAGCAAAGGAGGTTTAGAACCTGACAATTACACAATCAATTAAATAAAAACATTAAGATTAATTTTTTTTTACAAACTACAATATACATACCATCTAGCAGCTTTGCCTGCAATCTACTTGATTTTCTCAAGCAGATTCCATCACCTACATTTGAAAAGTAATCACATAAAAACTTAAGGTAAAAACTGAAACACCTAAAGTACACAAACCAATATAACTGTGTATATACACATACACAGAGGCAGTAAAAACAGAAAACACATAAACATGCGACCTAAACACAAAAATAGGCTAACTAAAAAAAGTGAAAACAACTAACATGCAAACTAAATAGATTCTAAACTAAACCACAACAGATCTACAACAAAGCCTGAACTAAATACATAAATAGCCTAACTAAACATACAAACAACCTAATTAAACACATGAACAACCTAACAGAAAGATAATGCAAACTAAACAGAGACTAAACTAAACACATAAACATGAAAACTAAACACATTAATATCCTAATATAAAGACAATCCAAAAAGAAAACATACAAAGTAAACAGAGCATTAAATAAACCACAAAAGAGTCACAACAAAGCTCGAACCAACCACATGAACATCCTAAGTTCCTAACTAAACACATGAACTGCCTAACTAAACACATAAACATCTTAAATAATTTGTTATTTTCATATATAAAACAGAGCAACCAACGCAAAACAGAGCAAATTCAATAACAAAGAACATCACATCAAATCAAAGACACCGAACAAAAAACCCTAATAATACAAAAATTAACAAAAAAATAGAAAAACCTTGTGATTCATCAACAACATCCATAAAATCTTCTTTCGACTTCGTCATATCTACAAACAGCCAAAACAATACTCAGAAAACCACAATATATTAATAAAAATAACATGCACAACCGGATCTACAGAGATAAGCGCCGGAATGATATAGAAATCATAGCAGACGAAGAAGAAAAACAAAAAACCCTAAATATAAACCCCAAATACAGTGAAAATAAGAAATTCTAACCTCTATAGAAACGGAATGAAGAAGACAATGTAATGCAACTCAAAATTGCAAATTTAAACGGATTTCAGCAGTTGAATCGGGAATTTCTGGCAGCGGTTTTCAGAGATTTGAGAAAGGGTTAATGCGGAGAAATTGAAACGGAGGGGTTAATGTGAGAAAGAGAAATAGAGGGAGGGTTTAGTTGGCGGTTCAATTTAAATACGGAAGATTGAAAATTAACTAAAATATCTTCCATGCCCCTGAAAATATGTAATTTATGGTGAGACCCTTGGTCTCACCATAGGCTTGGGTGAGACGGTCTCACCCAAGTCTTTGTATTCTTTAAAATGCCTAAGCTATTAGAATGAAAAGTAAGGGAAATAAATTATCCCCTTTTTTCAAGCTTCTTGAAGCTGGGAAAAAACCAAATGGGCTGCCATTTACCAAATATAGAAAATTTGGCTACCTTGATATTCCTCATAATTAGTTGAATGAATGTTTGAGAAAATCCAATATGAGCCAATAATTTAGAGATGAAAGGCCATGAAACCCTATTAAAGCTTTTCATCATATCTAATTTGATGATCATATTAAAACCCTTTGATTTTTAGTGTAGGAAATTAGTTAGTTCCTGCATTAGGAGTGCATTATCGACTAATTCCCTTCCAAAAACAAAGACTGATTGCATAGGACTTATAATATTATTTAGAAGAGGTTTTAGTCTTGAAGATATGATTTTTGAGAAAATGTAGTTTGTAAAATTACACAAACTGATAGTTCTATAGTCTTTAAAAGAAGAACAAACTCCTTTTTTGGGTATTAAGACCATCATAGTGGAGGAAATGACTTTGGGTATTTCAGTTTGTTTGAAAAAATCATTTACTGCTCCCAGAAAATCCTCCTTTATTATATGCCAACTTTTTTTTGAAAGAAAATGTCAGAAAAATCATCTTGACCTGGAGCTCAACTGCCGTCCATACTCTTAAAAGTATTAGTAAGTTGAGTCATGGTAACCAACCTTAATGGCTTGAGTTCATTTCCCATGTTACTAATGTTGGGGTAGTTTCAAGAATATAGGAAGTGTTAATTCCTGTGGGATCATCGTGCTCTGCATAGTGAAGGTTGGAAAAGAAGTTAACTTGTTTCCCAATATTAGAATGGCCCTAGATCTAGTTACCTTATGAATTTTTTTTATTGAGGAAATGAGACGTCTTTGATGTTTAGCCTTTACTGATGCATGAAAGAACTTAGTATTGGCATCGCCTTCTTTTAACCATTTTAATCTTGATTTTTGCTTCCAAAATGTTACTTGATTAGATTGGCCATAGCTAAATTAAGGGCTGTGAGATTTTTAGGATTATCATTTTTTGGTAGGTCTGATTCTGCAGTGATTAAAAGCTCTTCACAGGCTTTGACTTTATCAAAGACATTCCCAAACAGTCTCGGACTCCAAAATTTAGAGCAGTTTTTAGTTTGAATGATAATTTTCTCATTTCTGTTTGGCCTGTCTGAATGCCCCAGTCATCCTGCACGAAGCTCATAATTCCAAGATGATTTAACCGACAATCTTGAAATTTAAAGAACTATAAGCATTCAGTCACTCATAGCTAGCCATGAAGAGTTCTTATGAAGATTAGCGATGGAATTTTGCCAAAACAGAAGAAGTGTATAAACAGGAAGGGGAATGTTAAAGTTGTTGCAATTTATGACCTTATTATGGGAGGTGAAGAGACCAGGTTCAAAAGAAAATTGATCCGTTATAATAAAACCTTGTCGAAACATTGATTTTTCTTGTGGTAGATGATGAATGGATAGCTAGCAACAACATATAGACTACAAGGCTTCAACATTCTGGTAGGAAATAACAATTGCAGGTTATGCAATGAAGAGCAGGAAACAACCAGGTCTGGTCCAAACCCATTTGAGACCTATGGCAAGAAAAAAAAGGGCAATTTTTAATATATAAATTTTAAATTATTTAGAACACTTTTAATATATAGACTTCTTTTGCCTCTATGTGGAATGAAAAGTTGGTCAAAAGGTGTGCAACTTATATTGAGACGGAAGGACTGTATACATTAGGATGTGGACATACACAAAAATTTTCGTACAAATTTGGGATTAATCGATAAAATATTGTTACAAATAATTTATTTAGTAAATAAATAGTAATATAATTTTGATTCAAATAATAAAATAATATTCAAGGAATATATATTAAGAGGTAGAAAGCCTCCAATTAGATCGACTAACGGTTAGAAAGTTATTAAAATCTCCGAACAAATAATTTTTTGTGTAAATCATAATATTTTTATATGTTGGGATACATTTTAAAAGTTTTCAAAGGTAAGGGAATCTCGTAGCAGTAGAAAAATTATCAAATCACTCCATTAGCGACATCAATTATAAAATAACCACGTCTAATGGTTAGTCGATCTAATACAAAACCTTGAGATGAAAAATTATTTAGTGAAAAAAATGAATAAAAGTAAAACATAACATATATTTATTTAATAAAATATTAAATAAATAATAAAAATAAGGAATAATAATATAAGTGAGTTAGGAATTTATATATGCTCACATAAAAAGGAAAAACCAAATGCTATGATCCAAAGGACTAAATTTTTTTTTATTACACCATCAATAATTATCAGAAGAAGAAACAATCCAGTGAATAATTTCCTTTGAATGTTTGATTTGTGACACAAACTAAACCGTATTAACAAAATGAAGATGTGTAACCTTGGGCCCAAAATTAAGGTATGAAATAATATAGGCTCAATAAAAAGGAAAGAAAGAAATTGGACTAATATTTGTGCATTAATAATAAATAGGCCTTATAAATGTTGGGGCCTTCCCAGCTTTGGGCCTTGTGCAGACGCACAACACTGGGCTTGAGCCAAACCTGGAAAAAGCCCATCATCTGTTCGTTGACTGAATCTGTCATGGAGATATTTAGTTTGATGAAGCTGTCATCACACTGATAAATTAATGAACAGAAGAAAAGAACGTGGGGATTGACAAGATGAAAGAGGTTAGGACCTTGATGCTGATAGTCTCAAGAATGTATCACTTGTGGTAGGAAAGAAATAGAAGAATCGGTGGTGAGCTAAAAGCCAGTACTCTTAAATTCCAAATCCAAACTGAAGTAGAATGGAGAGGAAACAAAACACATGGGAATGATTAAAAGGTAGAATGCAGGTTGGGAGTTTGTTGAATGTTGGATACTAGCAGAAATAAGGGAATTAAAAGGAAAGTTTTGAGCAATGCATGTTTCTGAGTTCGTGTGCATTTTCTGAGTTTTTGTAATAGATTAGGAGAAAAAAATCCAAACATTGTAATTGTTTTTGGCTTACAGTTAATACAAAAATTGTAAAGTGACATGTGCACTTATTATTCAATTGACATTTGTGTACTGATTGGAAAAAGAATAACTTTCCATGTTGGAATATATGGAAAAATGGCGGATAGAAGGATTTAACAGATTGAAGTATATTGTGTAAATATTGATTTATGGAAGATTGGAATTTCACAATAGTGGCTTATGTGTGTGATTGGGGCATATTGGTTTATGAAAAATTCCTAATCTTAAGGAATTGGGTTTATGGAATATTAATATGTTTAAGTGATATGTTGAGATAAGAAAAATCCCTATATTCAAAGGATTATGATATGTTTCAGAAGAAGATTTGGAAACAAAATATTTTGGAGATAAAGGTGGAGATTTCTGATTTGCTCATGGATTATAAATAGATGACATCACAGTTGTGATACTCACGAACTTTATAGCAAAAATCTACATTCAGATTTTCTATCTTTCCGAGAGTATTGTGAGAGTTAGAATACATATGTTCCAACATACAGTGGCCTATTGATCAAGTCAAGAATTGTATACCTTGATTCCTCGGGAGAAGAAGATCAAACATCGACCAGTTTCGATGTCAGATAGAGTCTGATCAAGGAGGATCGGTAGCAAGGAGAGCTTGCAAAATCCACACATTGTAATTAGATAAGTATAATTGTATGGTGTACTTTGTACTGTATCTTTTTTATTATTGGATTAATTCTGAACTGGGCCCCTTATACCTGATATATTACATAGGAAGAAAAAAGAATTTGTAGCTGTAAGATGGGAAAAGCCACATTCTGGATTTAAACTAAACACAGATGCCACATGGATATCTGGGGGTATTTCTTCATGTGCAGTAATTGTGAGGGATAAGAATGGTCAGGTTTCCAAACTGAGAGTTCATGTCTTTCATTCTGAATCCCCAATTCATGCTGAACTGATAGGAATTCAAATGGCATATGATTTATGCACAGAGTTTAACTTACATGGCTGTTTGATTGAGTCAGATTGCCAATCTGCGGTTAAAGGAATTCAGACACCAATGGCCTGTCCTTGGACAGTTTACTCTACCTGTATATCCTTGCATGAGCTGCATAAAATGAATCCAATCACATTCATCCCAAGGGAGGCCAATACAGCTGCTGATTTTTTAGCCAAATATGCTAAGGAAAATAATTTGCATGGAGATTTAAACATGGACATGACTCCACCTTTTTTCAAAGGTCTCATTCAGCTTGATAAAATTGAAATGCAAGGCATTCGTCTTGCCTCCTGAATTCAGTTATAAGATATCAGATGCTTTTATCATAGATTTTGTCATTTGCTTCTATGGATACTGCTGGCTGCTTTTTCTTGGTTTTTTGCAGGAAAGGAGCATATCAATAAACGAAGGAAACGTATGCAAGTTCATACTGAAGAGGGGAACACTTCAATGAACGAAGGAAACTTATGCAAGTTCGGACAACTTTGCAAGATTGATATCACTGCTAGTCTCTTCGGCAGCTTATTGCTTCTAGGATTTTAGCTAACTCCTGATAGACTCCTCTACATTGCTAGATAATTTTCATCTTAACGGTCGCTTCGTTGACAAATAGAAGTCTCGTACTTACGTTTCTTCGCCCTGTTTGCGAAGTGATCCGTTAAATGATCATTTCAGATTAGATTTACTCACAACAGTCAAGAGGATCTCATGCTTTTGGAAGCACTATGTTGTCCTTCAGGGGCAATACTTAGCTCTGGGTTCATCTTTTTGTATGACCTTTTGTAAATCCTGTATACTTTATGCCTATTACTGGCCTGGGGAGCCAATATATACCCCCCATCTAAGGATGGTTTAAAATTAAAAAAAAAAAGAACTGGGCCAGACCCAAAAACGTAGGTGAATTTCACCGAACTGCGTAACTAAGTCTCTTGTGTTAATGCTTTATTTTATTGCACACTTGGTTAGATAAGTTATGTTGGAACACATTAGTAATTATTGAATTAATTTGGTAAAGCCAAATTTTAATTGGTATCAGAGCTAAGTCACTTATTCTTACCTTGGTTGTGTCAAGGAAAGTATGATTCAATTTTACCGATGGCGACCAAAGAACGAGCTCCTGTGTCTCGGCCACCACTACTAGAAGGAACAAACTACAGCTACTGGAAGGCCCACATGTGAGTTTTTATAAATTCACTGGAAGAACTAGCTTGGTTCTGCATTGAAACAGAGTGGAATCCACCAACTGAGAGCACTGGAGAAGGTGAATCTAGTTTAAAAGAAGGAGAATCTAGTTTGAAGAAACCAAAACTCAAACCCAAAGCATCATGGTCTCCAGATGAACTGAAGGCATCAGTGGCAAACTCCAGAGCATTAAATGTTATCTTCGCATCAGTGTATGAAAATTAGTTTAAACTCATCTCTACATGCCATCATGCAAAGAAAGCATGTGATATTTTGCATACTGTGCATGAAGGAACAAGTCGTGTACATAAATTCAAACTACAAATGTTGGTCAAAAAGTTTGAAGAGTTAAAGATGGAGGAGGGGATGATAGTATTGCTTTGTTTAATGGAAAACTAAGAGATATCACCAATATGGCACATCAACTTGGAAAATTTTAGCAGGAGTCTAAACTGGTGAAAAAAAACTTTGAGATCACTCCCTCAAAGATTTGCTATCAAATTTGGGACAATAGAAGAAGCAAGAGATATGGCCACCATAATTCTAGATGAACTAATGGGATCATTGCAAACCTATGGGATGACATTGGAAAATCCAACCAAGAAAGTGCAAAAGGAATTGGCTTTCAAGGCTTTGCCTTTAAGGATCACTCATGAAGTTGATAGTAATGATGGAATTGAAGAACTTGCATTTATCACAAAGAATTTCTCAACAATGGTGAACAAAAGGGTGAATAAAAAATCTCAGGAAAGATTCAACGGTAATAGACCTCAGACTTAAGACCTTGGTAATAATCGTGGAACACGAATGAAATAAACCAATCTGCAGTTCTCAAGAAATCAGAGCGGTGAAATAAAACAACCAGGAAGGATTCAATGTAGATAATGTGAGGGATATGGATACATCTAGGTTGAATGGGCTAATACCGGAAGCAAGGCAAGTCATATGTAACCTCATTGAGTGAAGTTGATAAAAAAGAGAAAGATGAAAAGGAACTTACCACCAATTATGTAGCATTTGGAACAAAAATTTATGATGTATCAGAAACTGATGATACATGTTCCAACATAGCACATACAAATAAGGTTGTATGTTCCTACACAAGAAAAGTCAGGTTTTGACTACTCCTCTAGTGATGATGAAGGCCAAGTTGTGAGTGATGAAGATATCTACATAGCGTATGAAAAAAAATTATGAGATTTGGTTGAGGGTTGTTTACTCAAATAAAGTTATGAAAATAGAGAAAAATCAACTTGCTGAGAAGGATAAAGAGATTTGTTTTTGGTTATACAACTAAGATGAGAGATTGAACAATTGAAACTAAATCTGAGCTCAACAGTAAAGAGAGCTGAAATGGCTGAGACGACAATAAACAAGTTGAACAATGGAAAGGCTAAATTAGATTATATACTCCCTATGGGGTAGAAATTTGGAAATTTACAAGGTATAGGCTACAACAAACCATCTATCAAAACTATAGATTTCAAATCAGAAGTTCAAGACATGAAGAGAAAAGTGATCAAAACACGGCAACAGAAACCTCTAGTTTGTAGCTTCTACACCTATCAAGGCCATATAGAAAATCACTATTTTAAACTATTCAGAGACATCATGAGTGGACGGCAACTGACAACTATCTGCATGTTCCAACATAGAAGATGTCCAATGACCAAAGATGATCAGAAATGTATTTTTTCCTAAACACACTAACATTTTCCTTGTTGCTCACACTTATCTTATTGCACACTCTATAGACTCGTGGTACTTAGATAGTGGGTATTCTAGATATATGAATGGAACTACAGTATCTGACAAAGATCAAACCATACAATGGTGGATTTGTCACTTTTGGTGATGGAAGGAAGAGTTGAGTTGTTAAGGTAAACTGCAGATCGAAGGGTTCTCTATATTTACAAGTGTTCTTCTTGTGGAAGATTTGAAAACTAATCTGTTGAGTATCAGTCAGTTGTGTGATGATAATATGAGTGTGGAGTTTCATAAAGACAAATTCATAGTGAAACATGGTGAACCTAAAGTACTCTCTGGAATCCAATCTTCAGATAGCTGTTACTTGTTAGAAAAAGAAGTGAAATGTCTAAAAAAGATGAAGGAACAATAAGGCACAGGAAGCTTAGCCATATCAACTGCAAAAATGTTGCAAAAATTACAAACTTGAATGTAGTACGAGGTTTACCTACACTCATTGGAAAAAACAAAATTGTGAGCAGACCATGTCAACAAGTTAAACAAATTCAATCACCCCACTCATCAACTCAGTATATCACCACTTCAGGAACACTTGAGTTACTACACATGGATTTGATGGGTCCAGCCAGTAAACCTAGTGTCAGTGGTAAGAATTATATCTTTGTGTTTGTTAATGATTTCTCCAGATACATCTGGGTGGCTTTTCTTAAAGAAAAATCTGATACGGTGGAAGTCTTAAGAAGTTTGGTAATCAAACTACAGAAAGAGAAAGGAAGTCTAGTTGGAAAGATTATTAGAATTCGTAGTGACCATGGTAGGAATTCGAAAGCTCTTAATTTAGTGATTTCTATAGTGAGCTCGATATTGTGTATGAATTCTCAGCACCAATTACTCCTCACCAGAACAGCATTCTGGAAAGAAAGAATAGAACTCTATAGGAAATAGCTCGTGTCACGTTGGCTGAGAAAGGAATTCATAAGTAGTAGTGGGCAGAAGTCATCAATACAGCCCGATACACTATGAATTGAGTGTACCTCCGACCATTCACAAGAAAGACGTCATATGAAATATGTTAGGGTAAGAATCAAAATGTGTCATATTTTCATGTTTTTGGAAGCAAGTGTTATATTCTCAGAGATAGAGAACAATTGGCAAAGTTTGACAGCTGCAGTGATGTTGGAATTTTTCTTGGATATTCTGTGAACTGTCGTGCTTATCAAATGTGCAGTCTTTGTACAAATATTCTTGTGGAATCTATAATTTTCATCGTAGATGAACCAAATTTAGAATATGTTCCAATACAAAACAGACCACCTGACCAGCCAGACTATGTTGGAACATCCGATCAGCCAGATAGTCCTGTTAAACTTGATGAAGTTCAATATTGATGTGGTTGCTCCATCAAGTAAAACACTTATGTTCACCTCGTATATTCTTCTTCCTGCAAAACAGATCCTGGAAGTGATTCCGGGGAAAAGGCTCCGAGGATCAAGTCAGTCTCTTCTCTAGAGATGTAGAATTCCTCAGTATAGTAATGCTTACCTTCTTCAGTGTTGCTTTTTTTTGTATTTATAAGAGCTCGCCATCGTGACTCTGTATTTCTCTCAACTGAGAATGTGGGTTGTACCACCATCCCTATAACTCTGGTTCGTGGCCAAAATTCCCGATCGTGGCTTGATCATGTCTCTGTATTTATCGGTTTGTAATTGTATGATTCAGACCAGGCTCTGCCTTTATCCCTTCATCGGTCTTATCTGTGTTTGTTCTTTGGGTTGGGCTTACAGCCCAATGATGCTAGCTATAGGCTAGGTATACACCATAAGCCCCCATAGACATGAAGACTAGTAAACACGAAGCGATGACTTCGTTTCCTTATTGTATACGAACTGTTGTACTTCAAATTTGTGAGATTTGAACCACATGTTCGTTGTGGATGTAGCTATGGCTGTCTTCGTGAAGTGTTTCTTGCTTCTTGGCTATCAATGTGTTTTTTTGCTCTTTGAATTTTGAATTTGAATACATCTCCTACTTCTTCTCCAATGCAACCGTTTTAGAATCTTTGATGGATATTAACCGGATTTCCCTCCTTTATATTTGCCTTGTCGTTCCGAATTATCCTCCAATGCCGTTATATCTCCCTATAATAAATATTTTAATGCATCCAACATGCATCATTATTCAGTGGACCCTTTTGAGCCAACGTCTCATTTTCCCAAAAAGGTGAGTAACTTTTTATCAGGCTATAATCATTATTCCTTCTTTGATTTGACTTCTCTCACCTTTTTAATTCCTTATATTAAATATTATATCTGTTTTGGAGTCTTCTTCTTCCCTTCATCTTCCAATTTTTTCAAGCAACTCATCTCCATTAATATCCGTAAGTTTTTTTTTCAATTTCTTCAATCTCTTCTTTGTTTCTTTTCTGCAAATCGGGTCCAGGTCTCATAAGCTTTTTATTGTGGTTTTTCCCTTATATCATTTTTTTTCTTCTAATTTCAATCCAGACTTTCTTCTATCATTGTCTCTCTGTTGTTTCATTTTCATGCCTAGTTTTTTCTTGGATTGTGTGCTGACTTTGTGTAATATTTTTATCTGAGTGTACTTAGTTGCGCTCTGTCAACTCTAATTGATAGGCTTCTCATATGTATTTTAGGAATAATGTCGTTGTTGGTGAATCCTCAATGAAGGATGTGTTAGATGTGCACGTTGGTTCTGGGGAGGATTATGACCATCCCACCAATTCCTTCACCGTTAGTAGCACAATATTTGACTATTATTTGGACAACTTAAAAATTAGTTTTCCTTTCTTATCCTCTTACGAGCTTAAAGTCCCTGAACGCTCTGATAGTGTTCACAATCCTCCCTATAGGTTCATTTCTTGCTACTTAGATTATCTGAATTTTGGACTTTTCTTCCCTCTTCCTTCATATATCATGGATTTACTAAACCACTTTCAGGTAGCCTTACCCCAACTTCATCCTAAGGCCATCTCTATTTTTGTTGTATTTTACCACGTCTGCAAAGCCTCTGAGGTTCCTTTTTTGATTGACCTATTTTGCAACCTTTACCAGCATCGCAAGGTGAAAAATTTCTCAGATGAATTCACCCTTTATCCCATTATTTCTGAAGTTGAGTTTGTTAGTGGGTTTCCCAGCTGCGGTGTGTAGCATAATTTTTTTTCGTTTTAAGACTTCGTACTGAGAGTGAACGGAGTCTGTGAGTTTGGAATTATAACATTCCAAATCTAAACTTCCTAAGGCCAGGGTTTGCCTAAATGCTAAATATGAGGTTGTGTTAACACTCGTCCAGTATACGATCTCTCTTCGACGTGCTAATAGTGAGGATAAAGGTGTTTATTGTTTCCTTCTTACTTCTCTTTGTCCGTCCTACTTCCTTATCATCAATTTTGCATTGTCGTAATACTTGTGCTCTTTTGTTTTACTTACCCTTATGTTCTGGATTAAAGGCATGGATTTAGCCAAAGCAACCATGAGAGATCATTTTTTGGCAGCAGTGACGATGAACCGGAGGCCACTGTTGTCCTAACGAATGATGTATCCGCTATCGGCATGTCTCAAGAAAATGCTACTATAACGGACCTTCAACCTTTAGTTACTGAGGTCGTTGTTAATGATGATTGGAAGGGTTCCGGTCATCAAACAGCTGATAGTTCTCAAAGGAGGAGGAGAAAAGATCAAACTGGTGGGCCGTCGAGCACCATGGAGCCTCCGAAGAAAAGGGGGCATGTTGGGCATTCTCACACAAAGCTTCCTTCGTTGAGCCAAGAATTAATGGTAGAGGGTACTATTCCCGCTACCTTGTCTAAACGCTTGCTCCATGAAACCATGAATGTGGTATATTTATTTGTAATGTTAACTGAAATGTGTACTTTACTTCACTTGATATTGCTCCATTATTGTGCTTTAAATTTCATTTATTAAAACTTATACCCAGGTTGGGAAGAGTCTTCAGCTTGTCAGGAAATGAGTCACCCAATTTTCTAAGATTGTCTCTCTTAAAGCTACTGAAGAGTGTGCAGTGGCTGCTGAGGGGGAGGCTGCCAAGCTGCAATCAGAGTTGGAGCAAGTGCAGACCACGGGTCCTGCTTCACCTGGCTATCCTCGGGTTCTTGTTGATTGGCTAGTGAAGACCAAGTCTTTTTATAAGCTTTTTTAGGGGGCTTCTCCAACCACTTGCAATGTTGGATATTGCAAAGCTATGTTTAAGCTGCAACAATTAAACGCAACCGCTAAAGTTCAGAGTCTTCCAAAACTTCCTAAGGCTGAGGCCAGTGGTCATAAGCAGCTCAACAAAGGTTTGATAAGCAGCATTGTTGCTGGTGGTCATTCCTATGCTTTATTATCCTATCTTGCTGGTCTTCCCAGTCTTACTGACATGGATGAGCTGAAGCAGTGTGAGCTTAATTACTTCAAAGAACTTCCATTTGGTTCTCGTATTGTTATGCCGCCTCCGAATTATGACGTTCTTGTGGAAAACGTGGCCAATGAAAACACTGAAGTTTCTTCTCAGCAAGCAAACAAGCAAGATGCTGCTATCATTGTCTAGCCTTTGTCTACCTTCACCTCTGATGTTAGTTGATCTTTAGCATTCTGATTTTCAGGCTTTTAATTGTAACTTAAGAAAATACTCTAGTTTATGTCTGTACTATTTGTATGGCTGTGGCTATTAATATTTGTTTGGCCCTTAATTTTTATGACTTCTCATTACATTTACTTATATACAGGGCTTCGATATTTTGGTTGATCAAAAATTTTTGAAACGACTTGATTTTCTGGGATCTACTGATCAATTTTCTGATTGCTACAGATTTTTGCCATATGATTTTCACTGCTTCATTAGATTAATTCAAGATACTCAGTTTGTAACCAAGGAATATGATGAACTTGTTTCTTCTGACCGCTTCTCTAATATGGAGTCGCTTCCTTTATGCAATGGATGACAACTTCCTATTTCCAATCCCTTTCCATCTTCTTCCACAACATGTCCTTGCAGTAAGTTTGTCACCAATGGTTACAATTTTGATTCAGTTGGAAAGGATAGTGTTCGTGGTTTGGTTGATATTGAATCAGTTGGTGTGTACATGCGTTCACTTAACCTCCCTTCCAGTGTGCAACAATGGGCATTATCTCTGGGCATTTGTTTGAAATACATGCTCCTGGGTATTAATGGCTTTGAAGCGAAGTGGGACAAGAATGTGAAGGATACCTAGGATGTTGTGCATGATTTACTATGGATTTGCAACGAACAAAACACTCTTATTCACCGTTAATAGATGAACATGGTGAACATGCTTCATGAATATAAGGGGGCTAGAAATTATGCTGGAAGTAAGAATCGTGAAGCCCATCAGAAGACACTGATTATTGATAAACAATGTGATGGCCTTGACGACTTGTTTGATCGCTTGAAGAAAAAGCAGGATAAATGTGAACACTTTTCATCTTCTGCTATTGGTTGCCAAAGTAAGTTTGACGAAAAGTTTGCTATCAATGTACGACCGGCTTGATAAGTCTGTGCACCAACTTCAGCAGGCTTGTGTTGAGTATAATGATAAACTTCAGGCTCTCCTTTCGTCATCTCGAAGGACTACTGGTCGTGGAGATCTTACTATGGAAATGGGTGGGCAGAGGATCAACTTGTCTAAGGCCATTCGATCTCATATTCGGCACCTAGAATAAGAAGTGCAAAACTTAAGGGCTGAGATGAAATGATATGAAGAAACCATCCACATTAGGAGTATGCAGCTGGATCGCGATGAGTTCAGCCCTATAACAGACTTCAGGGCTTATTATGCTAAATATCTTAGTCATATGGAGCGAAGGGGTTTGATATGGCATCCTACCTATTTACACATGAAATGCCAGTACAACCACATTGTTAGTGAGGAGCGTGATGCTGAAGAAAAATGGTATAGGGCTGATCAGTCCTATCGGGAAGCTGAACACAATCGCTGTTGTGGTGGTCCATCATCTTCTGGATCATCAAGAGCATCTAGGCATAGATAGATCTGCTGCTACAAATTACTTCATCTTTCTTGTATTGCTCTGAACAATTTAGTTGTGATTTTATAAACTCACTTGATTGTTATCACTTAATAAGCTATCTTTCGTTAATGCTTATGATGGCAGTTGTTTGTTAGTTGTGAAGTTACAGGGTCTATAGCTTGCTCATGTCAAATATAATTGTGTTTGATTTGTTGTGTTTTTCTATTTTTTCGCAAGATTTATAGCTTGCAGGTTTAGTATAGTGAAGTTGCAAGATCTCTTGCTTGCATATTTAAGAGCTTTGATGTGTAAAATCTATTGCTTGCTTGTGTAACTTTTATGAGCAAATATGCCCTTATGCAAGATCTATAGCTTACAATCGTAAGGTTCACAAAATTGTAAGATCTAAAGCTTGCAAGTATCGGTAGTTGTGCAAGATCTATAGCTTGCAAATATAGGTTTTGCAAAATTGCAAGATCTATAGCTTGCAATTCGTAAGGTTTGCAAAATTGCAAGATCCAAAGCTTGCAAGTATTGGTAGATGCGCAAGATCTATAGCTTGCGGATGTAGTATTTGTGAAGTTGCAAGATCTATAGCTTATAGTTCGGTGTTTGTTATGATACACATGATTGTGTTCGACCTTTGACCATTGAAAGGCTTTGTTGCATTAATTGCAATGTGCTAAAGATGTGTTATCATCTAAAATTTGCAAATAGCAAACTAAAAATGTAATCATTGCCCATAAAGATAGTTTTTATAATATACGATTGCAATAATATCACCTTGGAAATAAAAGAATGGATAGAACCAATGATAATATCATGGTTTCTGTACAACTAGATGCTGCCTATCTGTTTTCCCGACTCTAGACATAGAATCTTCTCAAATAAATCACATTCCATGTGTTGGAGACACTGCTGTCGTCTAACCTTTGTAGCTCATAATAGTTAGATTTGTGAGCCTTTTTGACCTTATAGGGTCCTTCCCACTTTGGGAATAACTTTCCTTGTTCTTCTTCCAGGCCTGCCTTGTCACCAATCTGAAACCGCATTTCTTTAACCTTTTGATTGTAAGCTCTAGCCACTCTTTCCTTATACTTAGCCTCTATGATCGCTACCAATTCTATTATTTCTTCCTGCTCATCTAAGTCCAGCCTCAACCAAATGTTGCCTTCCTTTCTGTAATCACATACGCAGATGCTTGAATTACCAATTTCCACTAATATCACTGCTTCGTGACCATAGACCATACTGTATGCCATTTTCCCCGTTGGTTCTCAAATGGTTGTTCTATATGACCATAGGGTGTTGGGTATTTCATCAACCCAGCCAGTTCTCTTTCCCTCCAATTGCTTCTGAATTCCTTGAATGATAGTTCTATTCGTTACTTCTACTTGCTCATTAGCTTAGGGATGTGCTACAGATGTAAACTTTTGGAGAATCCCGGGCTTTGAACACCAATCGATGAAGGTACCACTCGTGAACTGTGTGTCATTGTCTGTGACAATAGTATGTGGCACCCCAAAGCGACACACTATATTCTTCCAGATGAATTTTCTTATTACCTTAGGTGTGACTCGTCCTAATGTCTTCGCCTCTACCCACTTTGTAAAGTAGTTAATTTACACAATCAAAATTTTGACATTGCTCTCGCCCTTTGGGAAGGGTCCAACTAGATCAATACCCCATTTTTGAACGGTCAGACTCCGTATATACCTCTCAAAGCAGCATGTGGTTTATGTGGCAGTGAAGCGTTGATCTAGCAGATTTTACATTTGAGCACAAAGTTGTTGGCACAAAGTTGCAATGTGCTAAAGATTTGTTATCATCTAAAATTTGCAAGTAGCAAACTCAAAATGTAATCGTTGCCCGGAAAGAAGGTTTTTATAATATAAAACTGTGATAATGTCACCTTGGAAATAAAAGAACGAATAGAACAAATGATAATATCCTGGTTTATGTACAACTAGATACTGCCTATCTGTTTCCCCGACTCTAGACATAGAATCTTCTCAAATTAATCACATGCCATGTGTTGGGGACACTGCTACAGTCTAACCATTGTAGCTCGTAACAGTTGGATTTGTAAGCCTTTCCTTCCCACTTTGGGCATAACTATCCTCGTTCTTTTTCCAGGCTTGCCTCGTTCTTTCTTAAAACAAGATCACCAATCTAAAACCACATTTCTTTAACCTTCTGATTGTAAGCTCTAGCCACTCTTTCCTTATAGTTAGCCTCTATGATCGCTACCAATTCTCTTTTTTCTACCAGCTCATCTAAGTCCAACCTCATCCTGTCCAGATTGCCTTCCACTCTGTAATCGCATACGCAGATACTTGAATTACCGATTTCCATAGGTATTACTGTTTCGTTTGCCATAAACAAACTGTATGGCATTTTCCCCGCTGGTTCTAGAATGGTTGTTCTATATGACCATAGGGTGTTGGGTATTTCATCCACCTAGCCAGTTTGCTTTCCCTCCAATCGCTTCTAAATTCCTTGAACGATAGTTCTTTTTGTTACTTTTACTTGTTCATTAGCTTGGGGGTGCCATATAGATGTAAACTTTTGGAGAATCCTCAGCTTCGAACACCAATCGGTGAAGGTACCCCTCGTGAACTGTGTGCCTCTTTCTGTGACAATAGTATGTGGCACCCCAAAGCGACACACTATATTCTGCCAAGAAAATTTTCTTGTTACCTCAGGTGTGACTCGTCCTAATGGCTTTGCCTCTACCCACTTTGTAAAGTAATCAATTGCCACAATCAGAAGTTTAGCATTTCTCTCGCCCTTTGGGAAGGGTCCAACTAGGTTAATCCCCCCATTTGTTGAATGACCACACTCCATATATGCCTCTCAAAGCAGCCTGTGGTTTTATGTGACAGCAACGCATTGATCTGGAATCTTTTACATTTGAGCACAAAGTTTTAGGCATTATTAAACATGGTCAGCTAGTAGTATCCCGCTCACATAATTTTCCTTGCTACCGTGCTTGCTCCTTGATGCATTCCACACAGCCCTTCGTGTACTTCTCTTAGAGTTTCCCTTGCTTGTGCTAGTCTTACACATTTTATCCATATGGATAGAAAGCCTTTCTTGTAATATTCCTCTTTCGCAGATGTAGTTGTGAGATCGCAGCTCCAACTTCCCAGCTTGTATGGTGTCCGCTGGTAACGTTTCTTTTGTGAGGTAATCTATTGGAGGCGTCAACCAGCTTACTTCATCTATTTGAACCGATGACACAGTAATGATCACCATGCTTCTGACCGGAATGACTTTCACTCTTAGATCTCTATGTTTGTTCAATGAATCAAACCCAGCAGTTGCCAGCTTGCTTAACACATCCGCTTTTGTGTTTTTGGATCTGGGCACGTGTTGGATGTTAAAATACTCAAGCTGGGTAATGAGTTGTTGAACCCTTCTTAAGTATTTTACCATCTATTCTTTTCTCACTTCATAGTCTCCCCGCACTTGTTGGACTACTATTTGGGAATCGTTGAATCATTAAACACTCTTGACATGCATTATGATTGTAAGGTCAAGATCACATATTAACACCTCATACTCTGCTTCACTGTTCATCCATGGGAAGTCGAAACAGAGTGAGTATATGTGCTCTCCACCTTTCGGGTCAACTAGCAGAAATCATGTGCTGCACCCTTCCTTACTGGATGCTCTATCTACAAACAGCTTCCACGCAACATCTGCCCACTTTGACTTTCCTTTAACAGCTATAAGATTGTTGCGTGTGTTCGCATCTTGCACATCTTTGCTCATCATCTCCGTGATGAAATTCACTAAGGCTTGAGCCTTGATTGATGTCCTTGGATGGAATTAGATCTCATGTTGTCCTAATTTGAGAGCCCATTTGGTCATTCTACCAGAAGCTTCAGGTTTGGTCAGGATGTTCTTGATCGAGATATCCATATAGAAAACGATTTGATGACCATGGAAATAGGTTTACAACCTTCTTGTTGAATATACTAAGGATAGAGTTAGCTTTCTAACTAGAAAGTACACCTTTTCTGCACTTTGTAATTTTCTACTTATATAGTAGATTGGCACTTGTTTTTGGCCTTCCTGGCACACAAGAACTAAAGTTACCGCATTGTGAAAAACTGCCAAGTACAGATAAAGAGTTTCCCCGAAGACTGGTGACTTCAATGTTGGAAATTCTTGGAGCTGGTCTTTTAATGCCTCGTATGCTTGTTGACACTCTTTGTTCCAGCTAAACTTCTTGACCTTCTTCAAGATTTGGAAAAGTGGGAAGTGTTTCTCAGCCGCCTTTGAAACAAGCCTGATGAGTTCTGCCAAAGATCCCATTAATATTTATAACTCTTTAACAATTCGTGGCTGGGGAAGATTTACTATAGCGTAGATTTTCTCTGGGTTAGATTCGATCCCTTTGGAAGATACCTCGTTGCCTAAATTTTTTCCTGCGCCTACTCTAATGATACACTTCTTGGGATAGAGCTTCATCCCAATGTTGCATAACGTATCCAGAGTTTCTTTCAAATCTACGGCAAAGTCACTAATCTTTCTACTTTTGATAACCATATCATCATCATATGCTTCCACATTCCGCCCTATTTGATTGCAAAATGCACCATCGATCACCCTCTGATACGTTGCTCCTGCATTTTCAAGTCTAAAAGGCATTTTCACAAAGCAGAATGTTCCGAAGCTTGATATAAATGTTGTCTTCTCTGCGTCCTCTGGATCCATCAGTATTTAGTGGTATCATTTATACGCGTCCAAAAAATATAGAACTTCGTAACCGGATATTGCTTCGACTAGCTGGATATTTAGTCATCATCCTCCGTCTGCTTTTTTTTCACCATTACCTGGTTTAATAACCGTTTTGGGTAGATAACCTCCTTCAATATACTTTCCCAAAAAGTAAGACCGTTACTTCTTCAGCAATCGCCTCCTGCCTATCACTAGCAAAGTTTTTATGCTTCTGTTCGACTGGCTTAACCGAATTATTAATGTTCAAGGAGTGGGTAGTGATGCTTAGATCAACCCCTCTCATGTTATGGACGCTTCATGCATATGTATCCATATGAATTTGTTGGATTTGCATGACCCTCTCTTTTTATGGCGCTAGAATATTTTTTCCTATCTTAATACGCCTGAAATCATCTTGGTCATCCAATGTTAGTAGCTCAGTTCCCTCCCCCAAATCTATTGTCAGCTCCTGATGGCCAAGTGATCCCATCTTGGACACAGTGTTGACCATCTTGGTTTTCTCTGTACTTTTCCCTATCATCTTCGCAATAACCATGCATTGCCTTTCCATTTGTTGATTTCCCCTTACAGTTACAATTCCAGGCAGAATTGAGAATTTCATTACTAGGTGGTACAGGGACCATATCACCTTTACTGCATTCATACAAGGCCTTCCAATGATGGCATTGAATGTTCATGGCGCATTCATGATCACATTACCACATATTATGGTACAATGTCGATCAGTGTCCCTAATGGTAAGAGGTAGTTGTATGTTACCTAACTGTGTTTCTGCTCATCCTGTAAATCCGACCGGGGTGGTCATGGACTTCTTTAAGTTAGTTCGCTTAAACCATAACCTATCCAAGCAATCAAAAAAGAGTATCTCAACCACACTTCCATCATCCACGAATACCCTGTGAACCGTTGCATTTCCAATTTTAGTGATGATAACCATTGGGTCATTATGTGGCAAATTGTTGGAAACTGTATCTTCTTCGGTAAATGTGATTGCTTTGTCTGGGCAAAACCTCTTATCAATAGTCTCTTGTGGGGGGGATATCTAGCCTTGGCCTTCCAAGAATTATTAGACAGTGATTTGGTTGCTCCATGTATGGACAGGATGACTTTTTCTAGAACTTCATGCACCATGTCGTCACTGTAATCCAGTGCTGCTATCATTTTCTAATTTTTGGCAAGTGAGCTCGTTTTCCTTGGCTTTGTGCAACTTGGTTCCCTATTTTGTTAGCTTCGCTATACATGCTTCCTCCTTCTTCCTTTTTATATTGGCTCAAGTAACCATTCCTTAAGTTTTCCTCAAATTGCCCCCCTCAAATCCTTACAATATCCTATAGTGTGGCCATGATCCTTGTGGAAGGCACAATAAAATTATCTTGACCTATTTTTGGGGTGCTATCATTGGTGGTGGATCGCTAAATAGCTCCCTATTTACCTACCATATTTCTTTTCTTGACTTTGTCAGAGGAGTTTCTTGGCTTGAAACCGCTTGCATCCCTGATTCTCTTCCTTTGAAAGGGATGTTGCCCTTTCCCTTCTTCATGAACCCCTTATGTGAGTCTTCAATCATTATTTTTTCTCCTTGCTCTCACTTTATTTTGCGATTATTCACCTCTTCTGTCTGAACATACTGCTCTATCTTTTTTTGTAACTCTCTCCAATTTTTTGGCATGTTCTTCGTTAACTCTTTTTGAAATTCTCCAGATTGCATGCCTCCTGTGAATGCTGCCAATAAAGATTGAAATGTTAGATCCCAACCATGCAAGCTATCAGTGTCGAACGTATTATGATACTTCGCTAGCGTTTCATCACTTTGCTGAGCTATATTGTTCAAATCTACAATTTTTTGTGAATTTTTGTTTCAGGTTGAAATGTCCCAAAAATAGATCTGAAAATTATGGCCACGATTCAGTGCTTCCATTTGGCAGGTCTTTATACCACGTGATCATTGTTCCTGATAAGAAAATGGAAATGCCTTGCAAACCAGCTCGATGTTCGCGTCTTGAAACCTCATGTTATTTCGGTAAGAGTGTAGAAACTCTTTTGGATCTATGGTCCCATCATAGATTTTAACATGGAAAGGGAGCTTGAAATCCTTATGCATTTTTTAATCTCGAAGATGCGATGCTAGGAGTGACATGTCTGCATCATCTACAACTATGTCTCGTAACTCCTTCTCATATTCAAGACTTTCACACTCTTGATTTATTTTCTTATCCATTCCTTGCGGTTTGGGCTTAAGTGTTGTCAAAAAATAATTATAGAGGCTCTATCTGTTCGCTTCCAAGAATGTCGCGAATGTCATCCTTTGTTTCTTCTGGTTCGCATTAAGAGATTCTGCTTCTTCTTCGTCATTCATATCATCCTTGTTCCATTCTCTCTCTCTACTAGGGATATACTCCTGGCCTTGTGTGTTCTTATTATGCCCAGCTGTGTGTTCTTAGGTCTGATGGTTGTGGATTTTCTCACTTCTGGTGAACACCATTATTCACCTGAAGGATCTTAGAACTGAGAAATTTTTTTCGTTCCCCACAGTCGGCACCAAATGATGTGGTTGCTCCATCAAGTAGAACACATTTTACCTCGTATACTCTTCTTCCTATAAAACAGATCCCAGAAGTGATTCCGGGGAAAAGGCTCCGATGATCAAGTCAGTCTCTTCTCTAGAGAATTGGAATTCCTCGGTATAGTAACACTTACCTTCTTCAGTGTTGCTTTTGTTGTATTTATAAAAGCTCAGTGGCTCTGTATTTCTCTCATCTAAGAACCTGGGATGTACGACCATCTCTATAAATTTGATTCGTGGAAAAACTTCTCGATCGTGACTTAATCATATCTCTGTATTTATTGGTTTATGATCGCATGATTCAGACTAGGTTCCACCTTTATCACTTTGTCGGCCTTATCTGCGTTTGTTATTTGGGCTGGGCTTACTGCCCAATGATGCTAGCTATAGGCTAGGTATACACCAAATATGTTGGAACATCCCCTCCTACTGCTACACCTCATGTTCAACACAGGTATAGCTTGAACCCAATATCAAGAGAACGCGTACAATCCCTTGGGTAAATTACAGAGAGCTTGTAGGATTACAATGTTGCATCTATCTCATTGAACCAAAAAATTACAATGAATCACTTACTGATGAATATTGGATTGTTGCAATTCAAGAAGAACTTGGGAAATTTGAACGCAATGATGTGTGATCTCACTCCTCATCCTAAAGTTGTCAATGTCATTGGCATAAAGTGGATCTTCATAAATAAGTCTGATGTTGATGGCCACATTACACAAAAGAATGCACGGTTGGTTGCTCAGAGATACAAGTTAAAGGAGTATATTTTGATGAGACATTCCCACCAATTGCCAGGTTAGAATCTATTCATATTTTACTTGTTATTGCTTGCACTATGAATTTTATCATGTACCAGATGGATGCCAAAAGGGCTTTCTTGAATGGTTTGGTTAATGAAGAAGTGTACGTGGAACAACCTAAAGGATTTGAGGATTATCACTTTCCACATAATGTGTATTGACTCAAGAAGGCTTTGTATGGATTAAAACAAGCACCAAGGATGTAGTATGGGTGACTCACTACCTTTCTTATTTAGAAAGGTTATCGTCGAGGGGGAGTAGATCACACCTTGTTTTTTTTAACAAATCATCAAATATTTTGATTGCTCAAATCTATGTTGATATTATTTTTGTTTCTACTTCACCATCTATGGTACATGATTTCATAACTTTGATGTAGGTTGAATTTGAGATGAGTATGGTTGGAGAACTCACATACTTTCTAGGACTTGAGTGAAACAAGAAAAGAGTGGCACGTTTATAAAATCAAAGTAAGTATGCCTTGAATTTGGTATGGCGGTTTGGACTGAGTAATTCTCGACCTGTACAAACACCAATGGGGGCTATTGATAAATTGGTGAATGATGAGAAAGAGGTTGGAGTTGATCACACGTTGTACATAAGTTTTATTGGGAGTTTACTGTATCTTACAGCAATTCGTCCATATATGTTTTAGCGTAGGAGTATGTGCAATATTTTAGGCTAATCCTAAGGAAGCTCACTTGACTGTAGTCAAAAGGATAATTCGATATGTTAGTCTGACTTTTGAGTATGGAATCTGGTATTCTAAGAATCAAGACTCTCATATGGTTGGTTATAGTGATTCTGATTAGGATGGTAATGTAGATGATCGTAAAAGCACAACTGGTGGATGTTTCTTTACTGGTAAAATTTTGGTATCTTGGTATAGTAAGAAACAAAATTCGATCTTCATATCAACTGTTGAAGGTAGGTATCTTACTGCTAGAAATTGTTGTGCACACCTATTTTAGATGAAACAAATGCTGAATGGCCATGAAATTAAACAAGGGACCCTAAAAGTGTCATGTGGAAACAAGAGTGCAATTGATATATCAAAAAATCCAGTTCAGCATTCTCGAACAAAGCACATCGGTATAAGGCATCATTTTATTTGGGATCAGGTTGAAAGGAAGGAAGTGATGGTTACCTGTCTTCCAACATCTGAGCAATTTGTTGATATTTTTACAAAACCTTTAGACACTGCAACTTTTGAGCTCCTCAGACAACACTTAGGTGTATTTCGAGTTTGAGGTAATTTTTCCCCATTGGATTATTTTCAATTTTAGTTCAGTTATTTTTGTATATAAATTTAGAAAGCAGAATAAAAATTAGAAATAAGAAAATGAGAATAAAAAATAGAAGGAGATGAGCTATGTTGGAAGTTCAAGTTATGACATGAGTTGACAAGTGGGAAAAGGTAATTATGGTTTTCCTTGGGAAAATAAAAGGTTAGTGCGGCTATAGAGGTGAAAAAGGTAATAAGTTATTTCATTTTCAAAATTTTCAATCTCTCCACCTTCCCTCTATATTCGCTACAACACTCCTTAGTTTCTTGGTATTTTCAATTTTTGGAAGCCTTGTTGAGAGACTATAGCTGAATAACTTGGGATTTTTGCTCATTATTCTATCAAGAGTTAAAGGTGTGTTGAAACACAAAGTCTATCCACTCTAAAATCTTCTTACCGCAAACACTCCTAAGCTCCAAAAAGAACAATAACCGAACAAGGAACTCTATCAAACTCACGAAAAGCTATTGTGTCATTCAAAGAGAAAGTCTAGAGGCCACATCGTCCACTTATGATCGAGGTCTACAAGCCGAAGGTAACAGATCCTGATTCTACTAGTTCTTCTGCGATTAAGCTCAATGGAATGGAATTCAAGGCTATAGTAGAGTGCTTGTACTGGTATATGTTAAACAATCTAGCTATTGATTTGACCGAGCTTAAAAACCTTAATGGGAATTTATTTGAGGCGTATATGGATGAATTAGTTACTGATGAATTTGATGATAATGAGGAGGTTGCAAAATGTAATCCTAGGATAGTTAAGGGATGTTTCACTAAGCAAGATGGAGATGAATGCTTCAGAGTATATTCTACAACATCTAGTCCTTGCAATGTCCAAATTGAAGAGTTAGAAACCTCAGAGGTAGAAAATTCTAAAGAGAAAGTGAGGAAGGTGAAGAATTATGAAAGTTTTCCATCTGTAAAACTATGATCATAGAGCTTCCAAGAGGAATAAAAAGCTAAGTACACCCCCCTGCTATTGTGATTTTGGACCGTGAGGGTGATGAAGGTGTTGGGCATGTTCCAACACATGAAGCGGGGAAGATTCTGCTGCAGCTATGGAGGTTGATGAGCCCGGGCATGGGTTCACATATATTGATACGAGGTTTAAGAGTATGGGTTATGATGATGGAGGCAATACTTCCGCTCATGTGGAGGAAACAGAGGTAGATAGGACAAGGGGAGATGACCCTATGACTGAGTAGTCCTATGGTTGAACAAGGGCTGATCATGTTCTAACACATGGGGGGAGGATCCTTTTTACTCCAGTGATAAGGTCTTGGATGAGTTAATTCATACCAGGTTGAGGAAGGCAGGGAGGAAGGAGCCTGCATCAAAACCATCACAATCTGTAGAAAAGAGCAAGAAAGAGACTTCAGCTCCCAAGAAGAAGAAGCCTTCCCTACCAGCACAATCAGTAAGTGATGCTCTCTCAGAAATTTTTTATAATACTGATTGTGAGGAGATGTGAGAGGTATTTTTTCAAAGGAAACTCATTCCTGAGAGACCGATGGACTTAGAGGCATACAGAGAGAGTGGATTTTCATATTTTCTAGAATTTTAGGGATAAAGACAACATCCACACTGTATGAGGACTATAATAAGCAATTGGTCTGTAAGGTGTACTCAAATTTGATGGCTAGAAACCTTGAGGAAGATTCACCTTGGTGTGATTGGGTGCTTGTGAGAGGCAAGGAAATAAATTCTCTAACAGGAGGATTAACAGGTTGTTGAGACTGAAAAATCCTGATTTTGAGGGAGTATTTTCTGAGGAGCTAGGAATCAGTGATAACAAGATTTTGGTCAAAAATTCTGGCGGGTACAAGACTCAGTGGCTAGCTACTGGATACTCCCAAACTTCTTGTCTATCTTGTAGGTTCATTGGTCTTAATCATATAGCAGTATACAGCTGGATGCCATCAACCAACACAATTGTTCTCACCAAAGAAATGGAACACTATTGTACAGTGTTGGAACACATAAGCCAGTCAATCTAGGCTTATTTGTACAACAGAACATTGTGGGACAAGTTATCTCTCCAATGGCCAAACATGCACTGGCTTATCCATGCCTTATTCCTACCTTGGTTAGGAGTGAAAGGGTGAAGACTAAGTCTGAGGATGAGATTGTGAAAAATGAGTCTATTAGGCTAAACAACAAGACATTGGGAAGAGGTAGATAAATGATCTGGCATGGAATCCCGATGCTTCTACTTCTCATGTTGATGATAAGAATGCCAAGCTTAAAACCATGAATGTGAAGTTGAGAGCTCTGGATGTTAAGATTGCTGCTTTAAAGGTAGAGAAGGCCGGGATTGGGGAGGAAAAGGCTCAATTGGAGGCACATATGGCTGCTTTTGAACAAGCTTGAAGATTCTTATATGTCTATGTTCTAACATATTTCAGATATTGGTTTTAGGGGGAGAAAATTTTATTGGATATTTTTATTTATCTCTGTGTTTTTATTGTCTGGGGCATATTTATAGCCCCATGGGGAGAATATTTTGAGACTTTTTGGATATTATTTTTATGGTTCTGCAATCTGAAATTTGGATTTTTTCTTTTTCTATGGTATTCTTATATATTCAGATTCAGTGGTTAGTTTATGTTCCAAAATTATGTGGATTCTGAAATTCTTAGATCATCTGATTTTATGAAGCTAAAATTTTTCTTTGTTCTTTCAATTCCAAAATTGTTGGGTCCATGAAATGCCAAAGGGGGGTATTGTAAAGTCAAATGTTATGCACTTAGTATTTAATTGGCATTTGTGTAATAATTTTGAAAAGAAAATTTTCCATGTTAGAACTTAAAAAAAAGCTAGAGGTTAGAAGGATTTAATTGATTGAAGAATATTGTGTGAATATTGATTTATCAAAGATTGGAGATTTCCCAATATTGGCTTATGCGTGTGATTAAAGCATATTAGATTTATAGAAAATCCATATTCTTAAGGAATTGGATTTATGGAATATTAATTCGTTTAAGGGATATGTTGAGATAAGTAAAATCCTTATATTTAAGCATTATTGTATGCTTTAGAAGCAGATTTGGAAACGGAATATTTAGAAATAAAGGTGGAGATTTCTGATTTGCTCATGAACTATAAATAGAGGACACCACGACTATGATACTCACGAACTTTATAGCAAAAATCTGCATTCAGATTTTCCATCTTTCTGATAGTATCGTGAGAGTTGTAATACATATGTTCTAACCTACCGTAGCCTGTTGATCAAGTTCATAATCGCTTACCTTAACTCCTCATGAGGAGAAGATCCAGCGTCAACGAGTTTCGAGGTCAGGGGGAGTCTGATCATGGAGGATCGGTAGCAAGGGGAGCTTGCGAAATCCAAACATTTTAATTAGATAAGATAAGTATAAATGTATGGTGTGAACCCCCAACCTTAATGAATTCAGTACGCATGTAGTAGTTAAGTTTAAACCTAACCATAACCTTTTAAGCAACTTATTTGAACACCCTCCGAAAGAAATTTTTTTAACATAAAATAAAATAAGTAGATATAATATAGAAAATAATAACACTAGCAATAATAGCAATAATAATAATAATAAATAGTGTAAAATTTTGTCTTTATTATAGTAGTCGTGCCTAGTTAAGGATATGCGTCAATAAATAGGTAAGGAACTAAAGAAAAAAGGTAACGAATTGTAATACGCCGAAATAGGAAGAAAGCTATGTAAAATTTACATCTTTAATAGATAAAGTAAGAAATAGTAATTTGAGCTCTCAATTAAATAATTAAATTATATATTATATTAAAATTCTATAATAGGACACTGTCGGAAAGTATATATAATTGAAAATACTATTAATAATAATTTCTAATAAATAATAGAATAAAAAGGAGAAACCTATATAGAAGGATTAAATCTTATAATGTAATTTTAAATAAAACAAAATAAAATGATAATATATAAAATAAATAAATATAAATAAATAAAATAAAATAAAAGGGAAAAGGCAAAAGAGATTTTAGAAGAAAAAATAGTAAAAAAATTAAAAATGATAAGAATGGAATGGGGTGGGCGGCCAACCCCACCCCAGGGGACACAAGTCCCTTTGCCACAAAAACAATGGCTGAATAAGCCACTTCTCACCATTGCTCTGTGTGCTATGTGTGCGAATTACTGGTGAAAAACGTGCGAAACACACACTTCTGTCTCTCTTCATCCCTCTTTCTTCAATTCTGACACTGTGCTCTGCCATTAACGGTCTTATTTGCCGTTAATGGCGTTGCCGACGCCCAATCCCACCGTGGAGATGGGTACCGCCACCAATAAGACCTTCATCCAAGGCCTTACTGCTAAGCCACCTCCGCTATTTACGTCTCTTCCCGACACACCAAACCTCCACCCAGTCACAGAGTATAAAGGGAAAATTGCTTTTATCCTTCCTCATGAGGAAGGAGAACGTCTGGCATCCCATTATCAGAACGCATTAGTTGGAAAATTCAATCGGGGAAAGCCCTCGATGGAGCTTTTTCACTCTGCTTTCAAGTCAATTGGTTTTAAATATAAATTTCAGCTTGGCTCAATTGACTACCGTCATGTGCTTATTAGGTTTCAGGATCATGAAGATTATCAACGATGCTGGATGAAGGGACAATGGATGATCCATGGCGCAGTGATGAAAGTGCAGAAATGGTCACCTGAATTCTCACAATCTGTTGAATCCTCGATTGTCCCAGCATGGGTAACGATTCACAAACTTCCTCTTCACTTCTATAATACCTATGCTATCATTGGTATGAGTAGCCAGATAGGTAGGTTTTTAAAAATGGATGCTGCAACTTCAGCACTTACTAGACCTTCGGCTATTAAAGTCTGTGTTGAAATAGATCTCCTGTCACAATTGCCAGCATCTATAGTGGTAGGAATAGGGAATAAGGTTGCGGATTATCCCATAGAATATGAGGAACTACCATATTATTGTACTCACTGTAAGATTGTTGGACATAATCAGGAAAAATGCAATTTCCTACATCCTGAGTTAAAAGGAAGGCTATAGAAACAAAATCAAAATCTGGGAAAACTGAAAGTATAAATCAGGAACTTTTAGGAGCCAGGAAGCAATTACAGTCTGAAGATATAGCTAAGGATAATGCAGCAGGTTCTTCTGCTCTAACTGTTTCCCAAAAAGAAGTTGAATTCCAAAAACAAAGTAAACAGTCAGTCCATCACCAGGATAACAGTTTCAACTTATTTAACAATTCTCATAAGAAAAGACCTGATTTCTACTCTCTGGATGACATTTCAAAACCTATTACAACTACTTTCTGGAGAAAGAAGAGTAAACAGTCAGGTAAACCCCTTGTGGAAGGTTTAGAATTAACACATACTGTTTCAATTTCTAATGCTTTTCATGCCCTAGATGTATTTACTGAGGAAGAATATGAGGGAGATATTGTGGAGATCTTCCATGAGTCTCTGGAAACTCATGAGCAAGTAGTCCCCCAGTAAGAACAGGTTCACCTGAAATCACAATCGAGGAGCAACTAACTCCAGGTAAGAAACAAGATGATCGACCGGAGCAAATCTTCACATCAGCAACAAAATCGCCAGTAATTAATGATCAGGACCAAGCACAGAATGATACACAGATTGATATACCAAGTAAAGCAGATCAACTCACAAAGGTGGAGCACACTGAGGTACACACTAAGGTAGGTACCCCAAACCAGGAATTATCTACTGTCAGTATTAAAAAATGGGAGGTTACTATTGATAAAATCAGTAAAGCTTCTACTATCAAACCTAGGAAACTAAGATCCTCACACAAAGCCATTCCTATGGATTTTAAATGATTAGATACACAATCATAGGAAACATATTAGTGTGGAATGTTAGAGGATATGGATCATCCATGGATAGACTGAAAACTCTAAAGATGAGCCATAAGATAGATATACTTTGTCTGATTGAACCTTGGCATGATAACCAACAAATTAATACTTTAATGCATGACCTAGGTTTCAATCATGCTCTTACAGCTCAAACTGCTAAAATATGGATCCTCTGGAATCACTCTTTTCACTTAACTTGTATCAATGAATCGGATCAATATCTACAAGCTAGAATCTCAGAAGTAGCTACCTCAGTTACTTGGAACTGCTTCTTTATCTATGCTAGTGTCCATAGGAATTTGAGGGAAACTCTCTGGAAAGACTTATCCAATCCGCAGACTGAACCTTCTATATATATTGGTGATTTTAACACGGTGGCTTCAGTTACTGAATATAAAGGAAGAAAAATAACCCCTCATAAGAGCATGAAACAATTTAATGAATTCATTAATAACTCTGATTTGCATGATATTACAACTGTTGGAAATTCTTTTACTTGGTGCAATAATCGAGTTAGGGACAGATGTAAAGACCTCACTTTTCAAAAACTAGATAGGGGACTTAGTAATCTTGACTGGTTGGATTTATACCCAAATAGTTCCATACAAGTTTTAAATAGGATTACATCGGATCACTCTCCTTTACTTTTATCTATACAATCTGCCTCTGAAATGATTCCTAGGCCATTTAGATATCAGGTTATGTGGTCTAATAGACAAGATTTTCAGGAATTAGTGATCAGAAATTGGAACCTAACATCCCCTTTAAAAGGAATGACTGGTTTTGTTCATAAACTTAAGAGGCTCAAATGTGAGATTAAAGAATGGAACAGGACCAGTTTTGGGAATGTTAACTTGAACCTCATCCAAGCTGAGGAGAGAGCTAGTGAATTGGAAATAACTTTCCAACAATCTCAAAATGAATAGGACCTAGCTGAATTGAACAAATCTAAAGCCTTTCTGCTTAGAGCCCAAAAGGAGAAGATCATCTTATTAAAACAAAAGGCTAGACTAAATTGGCTTAAGTTTGGCGATGCTAATACTAGTTATTTTCTCCATGCTATTAGGGAAAACAGAGTTAGGTCTCGAATTAGCAAAATTAAAGATGGTGTAGGTAGCTGGATTTCTGATCCTAATCTGATTAAAGAGGAAGGCATCCGTTTCTATAAAGACCTATTAAATGAGGAATCATGACAGGCGCGGGCGGTCGTCGCGCCCGCGCGCCAAAAGATAATTTATAAGCCCTCAGTGCTTACTTTCTACAACTAGGTAGATAGTGGCAAATTGGGGTCGTCCAATGAGAAGAGGGATCTTCCTAAGCGTCTAAGCACACAAATGGTTGATATACTAGGCTAGGAGTAAATATATATACACACATAAAAGCGAGTAAAGGGGGGGGGGTTGGTTGGTTGGTTGGTTCCTAAGTTAACAAAGATAGAAAGACGAGATAACTAGCAACGTCAAGTGACTATGCTAATCATCAAACGAAACTAAGAAAAAGGGTTTTAAACTACAAAGATAAAATGCCTTGGGGGCAACGGATATCCACTTCCACATCTAATGTAGTTCATCGAATCATTCACACATTCCATCATATAGCATTCATGACCCAACGCTCACACACCCCATCTAGCAAGTACCACAACACACACACCACAAGGAGTTCTAAGTTCATGCTCGTAGATCTTCATGCAAAGGTGCTACGGAAGTCGTCACGTTCCTACACCTAAGCAATTCAACCACACAAGCACTCCCTATGCTCAAACCACTCATGGCACACATGCAGTGAAACACACCGTCAAGAGTACATAAACGCCGAATAACAAATGCTTCAAGAATGAGTTTAAATCACCTATTCAATACTTCAACTACTTGTCGTGGAGACTGAACTCCTATCCTTCTTAGTTCGTAGTTTGCGAGAGTGAATTCGACATCTCTCGTCAAACCTCACCAATGGCTCCCGAGTCGCGACCACGACTCAAGGCGACATTGGTGGCATTTAGCACGAAGGACCAACAAGCTTGGCAATGCCTATGACCACTACACCGTGACTAGGCATTGAACCAATTCATGCAATTACACGAGATTGGATGAACGTGCAACGCACATTCATCCGCGAGCATATGACTCTCTCGTTTGCTACACAAACGAACATGACGAAGAGTTCGACATCAATCACATTCGCCTAGCACATTGTCAACACACTAACGCAATCGAAAGCTCTAATTCATACTCTCACATTGCTAACAAGAACAGGGGGGAAATTAACCCAAATCCCCCAAACCCTAGCTAACAATTAATCCAAGCATTTCATATCATCAAGCTCTCAACAACATCAATGCAATCAACAATTAACATTCAAAGCACAATAAATGCACAATAGCAAAAACACCAAATAGATAGATATAAATGAATTCTTGCTACATAGATAGTGGAAGCTTCAATCCTTTGCTCCCAAGAACAAGAACTACTCTAGAACAACAACAAAAGACATAATCAAACTAAGAGAAAGCTAAGAAAAGAAAGAAGAAGAAAAACCTAAAAATGGCGCCCAAAACCAGAGAAAACGCGCCTGGAAAGCTTGGAGAAGAAGAGGGAAAAGAGATGGTATTTATAGTGCAAAGAAAATAAAATTGATTTCTGGCCGCCCGATGGTCGCGACTCGCGACGGTGCCCCGGCTCGCGATGGTGTCGCGACGGTGTCGCGATGGGGTCGCGACGGCAGCCACAGTTTTGCATTGTTTCTTTGTATTCTTCATAGCCATCCCTCTCACTCTTCAAGTCTTCAACAGCTCCAAAATGGTCTTCAACGGCCTCCGGTCTTCATGTCTTCGAAGTGAGTATCCAAAAGTCTTCGAAAGTATAGTCTTCAATGTCTTCCGGTCTTCGTTGGTTCCGTGTTCTTCCCTTGTCACACAAAATCCACTTAAAAGAGGTAAAAGAGTACAAAGTTGCTTTTACCTCTCCTAAGTGAATTTCAAGGTAAAACACAAGCTCTCGATAATAAAAGAGCACAAAAGTGATCCTAAATACTACTAAATAATGCGCCTAAAATGGACACATCAAACCTCCCCACACTTAAACCTTACTCGTCCTCGAGTAAGAAAAGATTTAAGCATACGGAGGAAATGGCATATCCACATCCTAAAACCCCCAAAATTAACCACACAAAATGGACATATCAAACCTCCCCACACTTAAACCTTACTCGCCCTCGAGTAAGAAAAGATTCAAGCATGCGGAGTAAATGATATATCCCAAAACCTAAACTAATCCCCCAATCAAAGCCTCACAAAAACTCTCAATCTCAAAAATCCCAAAATAAAAGCTCATATGAGAATTTTGCACACACACATCCCCAATCCTAAATCTAACCAAACCTACCACTTATCAATTCACTACCCATAAAAATATTTCACAGCCCAGAATTGATATTCCCAGAATCCAATGACACAAAATGAAGCTAAAACCATAGAGGAAGTTTTAAATACATGCTTCACCTAATGCCAATATATCAACCAAAAACGAAGTAGAAAGAGATCAAGAATTTCATAACCATACTCCGTTTCCTAACCCACTAAGCTACCCAATCCCAAGAGGTCGATAGATAATGAGCTACCCGATCCATCCGTGTGACAACCGCAACCTTATGACTCCAACGCCGGCAAGTGAGTGAAATCATAGCATTTTTCAATTTCTCTCAATTTCTCTCATTTTGCCTAGGAGCTCTTTCGAGTTTTCATCCTAGCCACACATCATGTTTCTTTAGCTCACATCTCACCTTTTTCCGCACATTTTAGCCTCTCATTTTTGCCTAGGCCGCCCTTTAAGGGTTTTCGACCTATCCGGGCCCCCAATGTTGCCTAAGTTGCCCTCTCGGGTTTTCAACTTAGCGGGTTTTCTTTTTTCTTTCTTTCTTTTTTTTTCATTTTTTTTTATTATTTTTTTTTTCTTTTTCTCATGTTTTTCCAATGAAAAGTAGCAAAAAGCATTCCAAAACAATCTAGCATGCATTGAATCCTCTAACCCCTCCCCACACTTAAAACATTACATTGCCCTCAATGTAAACACGTAAGGCAAGAAGAATAAAAAATCAAGGTAAGGGAGTTAGAGTGACACCCGTGTCTCCGCAATTCGCCGGTGATATGGCGATATCCAAGTACTTGGATGGTCCCGAGATGGGTTTCGGAACCGGAAGGGTGAGCAAAAATGCCGTAGAAGAACTCACCCCTCGAGAAAAACATTTTCTCCATGGCGCCGTTTGATCAAGACTACACCACGAAGAACACATTAAACTCACAAGTACATAAGGATATGTAATACTAGGTTTAGCATCAAGAGTTAATAACCATAGTATTGTCAAAGAACAACCAATCAACCCTCAATCACCACTATAAGATTATGCATGAAAAATATCCAACATATATTGACATGTATACAGGCATCATTATAGGCTAAGAACTTACGGTCACAATGATGTATTCGGCATACTACAATCAACAAATGTACTATAAAGATGCAAGAATGTTCATATGCCAATACATGTATGATGGTGGAAGAAATGAGAGGTATGTGATGTTCTTGGGAGTGTTGGGTGGAGAAGAAGGAAGGATTATGCAATGTTTAAAATCATTTGGAAACTTGGAAGCTTGGAAACTTGAAATCCGGGCTCAAAAAAAAAAAATTTCAAAAGTTACTGAGCACGTCGCGACTCGCGACGAGGTTCATCGCGACCCGCGACGAGCCTCGCGACGTCACCGCGACGCGCGGAAAGTAGAGCCCGGGAGCTCAAAATGTTCTGAGCTCGTCGCGACTCGCGACGTGGTTGGTCGCGACTCGCGACGGGCCTCGCGACGTCAGGGCGACTCGCGGAAAGTGGAGTCCGGGAGCTCAAAATGTTCTGAGCTCGTCGCGACTCGCGACGTGGTTGGTCGCGACTCGCGACGGGCCTCGCGACGTCAGGGCGACTCGCGGAAAGTGGAGTCCGGGAGCTCAAAATGTTCTGAGCTCGTCGCGACTCGCGACGTGGTTGGTCGCGACTCGCGAAGGGCCTCGCGACGTCAGGGCGACTCGCGGAAAGTTGGCGCTGGGAGTGGATTTTGCTCCCCTGTTCGTCGCGACTCGCGACGAAGCCCATCGCGACTAGCGACGGCAGGGTATCCCAGGCTTAAAATTTTTTTCATTTTCTTACCAACTGTCCAAGCTTGCTTCCCTCGTTCATTGATCTCGTTCCTTCATCTCCTTCATTGCAATGCACTTCATGTTGCTACAAAATCATAGAAAAACATGCCATAAAAAGAACAAAACAAAACAACAACAAAAACAAACTAAGAAACACAAACTAAGAAACAAAAACTAAAAGAAATGCCGAATTTATTTAACGTCGTCGGCACGATGAAGCTCCATATTTTTAAGGTCGTCGGCACGACCCTAATGTTATCCGTATGGTGAAGGCTTGAAGCTCTTCACCATGAGCATCCAAAACAAGAGAGGTGGGGGCACAAAACTTCCAAGAGGAAAGTCTTGTGGAGGTGGAGATGGTTCAAAGGGAATTAAGTGGTTAGGGAGCTTAGGATAATCTTTTGGCTCCTCTCTCGTTTCCCTCAAAACTTCCGAAAATGTAAGAGTTGGTTCACTAGGTGGGAGAAGGGGTGACAATGCTAATGGATAATGTAGCACTATCACCTCTTCCTCCATTTTTCTATCCTCTACAACCAACTCCTCATCCCTTTCAAGCTCAAAATCACTTTTATTGGTGACTTCACTCACCGAATCATCGAGTTGAAGTTGGGATGGTGTGTTTTCGGAATAACGAGCTTCCATGCGGGCCAATACCTCTAATATGTTCCTCACATGCCCCTCAATGGCCTCAACACTAGAGGAGAGCTGGGTATCCGGCTCCTCAGTAATAAAGGAGTTCAAGTTTGCTATGGTATTTAAGACATCCTCACGTGTCAAACTTGAACTTCCTTGTTGGGCTTGGTTTTGGGGTATGGTATAGGGTGGTGATGGCCAACTAGGTTGCTCGTAATATTGGTTTTCCGGCTCATTCTCATACCACAAATCCGGACTACCACTCCATTCCGGATTGTAAGAGTTGTGGTATGGATAGCATTCATGAGCTTCTTGCCCTTGAAAACCAATATCTCCTACCTCTTGATAGCACTCTTCATAGTACCCATGGTTTTGGAAACCAAGGGTTTTTTCTCGGTCATAGTGCTCCTCCCACAACAAAGGGCAAGATTCGGTAGGATGATCGGAATGACACATCCTACAAAACCTTGCTTGTTGAGCCTCTCTTCTCATCATGAGTTCCCTCAAGGTGAGACGCTCCATTAAGAAAAAAAAATTTAAATTTTTTTTTTATTTTTCAAAAGTTCGGAATCATAGTGCAAAGATTCTCAATAAAATAAATTACCAAGAACTCGAGCAATACCTACTCCGAACAAAAACAACCACCAAGTAGTGGAAAATAAAAACGACTAGCTAATACGCAACCAAATACACCTAAATACTTAAGAATAAACGCCTCTTCCCCGGCAACGGCGCCATTTTGACAGGGGCAGGCGGTCGTCACGCCCGCGCGCCAAAAGATAATTTATAAGCCCTCAGTGCTTACTTTCTACAACTAGGTAGATAGTGGCAAATCGGGGTCGTCCAATGAGAAGAGGGATCTTCCTAAGCGTCTAAGCACACAAATGGTTGATATACTAGGCTAGGAGTAAATATATATACACACATAAAAGCGAGTAAAGGGGGGGGTTGGTTGGTTGGTTGGTTCCTAAGTTAACAAAGATAGAAAGACGAGATAACTAGCAACGTCAAGTGACTATGCTAATCATCAAACAAAACTAAGAAAAAGGGTTTTAAACTACAAAGATAAAATGCCTTGGGGGCAACGGATATCCACTTCCACATCTAATGTAGTTCATTGAATCATTCACACATTCCATCATATAGCATTCATGACCCAACGCTCACACACCCCATCTAGCAAGTACCACAACACACACACCACAAGGAGTTCTAAGTTCATGCTCGTAGATCTTCATGCAAAGGTGCTACGGAAGTCGTCACGTTCCTACACCTAAGCAATTCAACCACACAAGCACTCCCTATGCTCAAACCACTCATGGCACACATGCAGTGAAACACACCGTCAAGAGTACATAAACGCCGAATAACAAATGCTTCAAGAATGAGTTTAAATCACCTATTCAATACTTCAACTACTTGTCGTGGAGACTGAACTCATATCCTTCTTAGTTCGTAGTTTACGAGAGTGAATTCGACATCTCTCGTCAAACCTCACCAATGGCTCCCGAGTCGCGACCACGACTCAAGGCGACATTGGTGGCATTTAGCACGAAGGACCAACAAGCTTGGCAATGCCTATGACCACTACACCGTCACTAGGCATTGAACCAATTCATGCAATTACACGAGATTGGATGAACGTGCAACGCACATTCATCCGCGAGCATATGACTCTCTCGTTTGCTACACAAACGAACATGACGAAGAGTTCGACATCAATCACATTCGCCTAGCACATTGTCAACACACTAACGCAATCGAAAGCTCTAATTCATACTCTCACATTGCTAACAAGAACAGGGGGGAAATTAACCCAAATCCCCCAAACCCTAGCTAACAATTAATCCAAGCATTTCATATCATCAAGCTCTCAACAACATCAATGCAATCAACAATTAACATTCAAAGCACAATAAATGCACAATAGCAAAAACACCAAATAGATAGATATAAATGAATTCTTGCTACATAGATAGTGGAAGCTTCAATCCTTTGCTCCCAAGAACAAGAACTACTCTAGAACAACAACAAAAGACATAATCAAACTAAGAGAAAGCTAAGAAAAGAAAGAAGAAGAAAAACCTAAAAATGGCGCCCAAAACCAGAGAAAACGCGCCTGGAAAGCTTGGAGAAGAAGAGGGAAAAGAGATGGTATTTATAGTGCAAAGAAAATAAAATTGATTTCTGGCCGCCCGATGGTCGCGACTCGCGACGGTGTTCGTCGCGACTCGCGACGGTGCCCCCGCTCGCGATGGTGTCGCGACGGTGTCGCGACGGGGTCGCGACGGCAGCCACAGTTTTGCATTGTTTCTTTGTCTTCTTCATAGCCATCCCTCTCACTCTTCAAGTCTTCAACAGCTCCAAAATGGTCTTCAACGGCCTCCGGTCTTCATGTCTTCGAAGTGAGTATCCAAAAGTCTTCGAAAGTATAGTCTTCAATGTCTTCCGGTCTTCGTTGGTTCCGTGTTCTTCCCTTGTCACACAAAATCCACTTAAAAGAGGTAAAAGAGTACAAAGTTGCTTTTACCTCTCCTAAGTGAATTTCAAGGTAAAACACAAGCTCTCGATAATAAAAGAGCACAAAAGTGATCCTAAATACTACTAAATAATGCGCCTAAAATGGACACATCAAATCACCCCCAAAATTAGGATCTTATTTTAACTATTTTCTTAAGGAAATACCAAAGGTAATTTCTGAAGAACAAAACTCACTTCTTCTCCAACAGTTTACTATTCAGGAACTTAGGTATGCTGTTTTTGATTTAAACAAAAGCGGAGCCCCTGGCTCGGATGGTTTCTCAGGTAGTTTTTATATAACTTTCTGGGAAACCATTAAAACTGATTTGCTAGAAGCTGCAAATGATTTCTTGCTTTCTGGAAATATCCCAAAAGCAATATCTAGCACATGGTTGGCTCTGATTCCCAAAAAACCCATCCCAATTTCCTTCTCTGATTTTAGACCAATTAGTCTATCTAACTTTATTAATAAAGTGTTCTCCAAAATGATACTGGAAAGTATCAAACCTTTAATGCACTCATTAATCTCTCTTGAACAAAGTGCTTTTATTAAAGGTAGAGATATTACTGATAATGTGCTACAAATGCAGGAAATGACCAGACTTTTAAACAGAAAATCAAAGGATCATAATATAATTGTGAAACTTGACATGCAAAAGGCCTTTGATAGAGTCTCATGGTCTTTTCTCAATTCCATACTCCTTCAATTTGGTTTCCATGGAAATTTTGTTAAAATAATTTTGAATAACATAGCTTCTGCTCATTTCTCTGTTTTAATTAATGGAGTCACCTCAGGTTTCTTTAAATCTTCCAGAGGATTAAAACAGGGAGATCCCCTATCCCCTTTTCTTTATAATCTGATATCCGAGGCTTTCTCAAGAGTTTTAAAAAAAATTGATTAACACTGGATATCTCAAACATTTCAGTTTGCCTCAGTCTTGCTTAACTGTCTCTCACCTAATGTATGCTGATGACACAGCAATTTTTCTCAATGCTAAGCCTACAACTTTGAAGAGGTTTAAACGTTTTTTACTTGCCTATGAACTGACTACTGGACAAAAGGTTAATTTTGGGAAGTCTGAATTCTTTGTTTCTCACAGAACCCCTCCTGATATCATTCTCTCTATTAAGAGACTATTGGGAATGGAACAAGGTTCTTTTCCCTTCAAGTATTTGGGAGTTCCTGTTTTCTATGGTTGTAATCTGCAGGTATATTACAAGCCTTTGCTCGAAAGGCTCGAGAAGACAATTAACAACTGGAAGAATAAGTGGCTGACAAGTGCTGGTAAGTTAGTTCTTATTAACCACTTCCTAATTTCGATTCCTACGCATATCTTTTCTGTACTGAGCCCACCTAAGATAGTTTTAAGGAAAATTGAAAAAATTGCTTCCACCTTTTTCTGGGGGAAAGTAGATAATACTGATAGGAATAAGAAAAAATGGAAATCTTGGAAAAACCTAAGTCTACCATTAGATGAAAATGGCATAGGATTAAGAGATATAGGAGCAATAGTGGATGCATTCTCATGTAAATTGTGGTGGAAATTACAGGCTAATAAAAATCAGTGGACCTCCTTAATATGGTCACTCCCCCATTCATATAAAAAATCTCACACTTGGAAAAGAATTTGTCATATCACTGCCAAGGCAAATAGATATACAAAAGTGATATATGGACAGGGAGAATGTTCCTTCTGGAACTCAAATTGGACTGGCGAGGGGGCTCTATTCTATGAATGGCCAGATGGGCTTAATATCCCATTCAAGGATATTTCCCTTAGGTATTTCATACATAATAAAGCTAACCTCCTCCCACAGCTGGAGCCATATCTGGCTACCAATATATTCGCCATTTTGCAGGTAGCAGAACTGGAGTATCAACACGAGGATAAGCTGATTTGGACACCAAAATCCAATGGCTTGTTCACTATTAGGTCTGCATACCACACTCTCAGGCGTAGGAAAGTTAGAATCAGACACCTTTCCAAGGTATGGAGCAGTTTCATCCCTAGGAAAATGTCAGTCATTTTGTGGCGTGCAATAAATGGCATTCTGCCTTTCGATAATATTTTAGCTAGGTTAGGTTTTCGGTTTGCATCGATGTGTCCCCTGTGCATGAACCATACTGATAATCTAGACCATTTTTTCAATTCTTGTCCATCCTCTATTGCTGTTTGGGAGGCTGTGGGAGTCTTGATCCATCTTCAGCAACCTATTTTTGAAAAGTTGGAGCACAGAGTTGAATTTTTCCTCTCTTTCAATGCTGACACTAAGATTCACTCTCAAATTATCACTGCTTCTCTTCTGGTTACAATATGGATCCTGTGGGTAAAGAGGAACAAAATCATTTATGATAATGAACCTTTCTCCACTGCTACCTGTTTACACGAGATTAAATGTATCATCCATGATATTTTCACTGTTCATCACCTTTTTGGCAAGATAGATAAGAACAAGTATTGGATTGAATCTAACATTATCCCACACATTTATTCCAAGAAAAGGAAACCTTTAATTGCTGTAACATGGAAGAAACCTTTATTGGGATATAAGATCAATACAGATGCCTCATGGAAAATTTCTGGTTTGTCTTCTGCTGCTGTAGTAGTAAGGAATACTTTTGGGAATGTGGTTACAATGAGAACCAAAATCTTCCAATCTCCCTCACCACTACATGCTGAATTAATATCTATTCAGTTAGGATACGTAATATGTGCAGGATTGGGAAGAACAAATTGTGTTTTGGAATCAGATTGCTTAACTGCAATCAGAGGTATTCATAATCCGATGACTGCCCCTTGGATGAACTATTCTATGTGTAGTGCACTGAGTCTTATGCATACGAAATACCCAATTACACACATTCATAGAGAGGCTAATTGTGTTGCGGATTTTCTGGCTAAATACTCTCTAGAGAATAATTTACAAGGCAACATAGACATTCATTTAGCTCGGACTCATATCTCTAGACAGAATTGGTTTGCCTTGTATACGAGTAGGTCATTGATATTGATATTGCTTTCTTTCTATGGAATGGAATCTACTCTGCTTTCTTTTTGTTTCAGGTTGGCTGGTGCCTGGGATGACTGCTATTTTTCTTCCACTGGAATCACATGACTACCAGAGTGATTTTCAGTTCCGGACCAACAAGAGACTTTGCCCATGCCTCCCCTTGAGCTTCTTCTCTTCGATTAACAATTCACAGAGAAAGCTTAGGCTAATTCTATTTTCCTTTCTATATTTCTTTCTGCTTGTTTTCCACGGACATACTGGGGTTTTGATTTCTCGATTCGCCGACCGGTTCTTGGAAAACAGTGGAAGGATATATATAGATAGTAATTTTCTCTAGATTATTTAAATTTTAAGCTGTTGATGGTAGTTTTGATAGCAATCTCTTTTGTTTCAGTAGCTATTGATTGCTCTCGGATCATCATATGGATGATTCTTCTGTATTCACGTATGTACTTTCAGGCTATTTTTCCATTTCTATGGTTAGGGGAGCCTATATAATTTCCCCCCATCACAGGATAGTTTAAAAAAATGGCTGAATAAGCCATTTCTCCTTAATGGGGATGGGACACGTAGACCCATACCGAAGAAGGCCTAAGTCTTGGTCAATATAAATAGCGGGTGGCGTATTTCACTCTTGGTCATTTATGCAGAATTCTTTCTGCAGAATTCACCCATACCTTTTTCCTTTCAAATAAAATACGGGAAAATTTAACTGTTTGGATATAAGTGACGATTTCACGCTAATTTCACTCTGGCTCTGGATTCGACGGACGGTTGGGCGATAGGGCGTAGGTGTGATGGAGTCACGGAGGGAGATATTAGTGGTGTTGCTTTTGTAGAGGGAGATAGTGGTGTCGGTGTTAAGGCGGCGGGCAGGGCTGCCCTGCCTGGCGAAGGAGATGGTGGTGTTGATGCTAGGGCGGGTGGGTGGTGTCGTTTCATCGAGGAGGGATGCTCGTTGTTCAATAGAATAGCGGAGGGGGTGGTTGGAGGATGGTGGGGCTGAGGGTGGTGGTAGGGGCTAGAGGGTGTGGTGGTTGTGGCTGGGTGGAGGCGGTGGTGGCTCGATGGTGGAGGTTTTGGTGGTGGTGGTGGTGGTGGCCCGGCAGTGGAGGTAGTGGTGGTAGTGGTGGTCTGAGGGCAAAATTGTCCCAACACTTATAGGTTTTAAGATAAAGGGCATTTTAGTCATTCTATTTATAGTTGATGCTGGTCAATGCCAGAAATAATGTCTTAGGATTATATAGTCACTACCATTAACTAATTAGGGTTTTTTTTGCACTAAAAGTTATCTTAGTGTTATATTGGTATTTAGTCAAATAGGTAGGGTTATATTGGTTTTTATCCCGAGTTTATAACAAATCACTGCCATGGAAATATAATTAAATTATATTTTTGAAAACTTTAACTCTTTTCTTTATTGGGTTGGTATCTCTCAAAAGAAAATTCTGAATCCGCCATTGAGTACGGCGTGTACTTTATCATACTTTGTTTAACTATTGTGATATTATGTGAACCTAATTATTGTGACATTATATGTGAATAACCATATTGTACCTTATCTTGCAGTGTCAAACTTGATTTTGTGCTAATTGATTATTTTGTATAAGAGATTATTAGGGTTCCTGACGCAATAATAGTTCAATCTAAATCGTCGGGACTGTACGATTGATCGGCTACTGGGAGGTGATCGGTGTACCTCTCAAAGTTATATTTTTAATCTCTAATGCTTCCTAACTATAATTAAGTAGATGATGGCAAGTCGAGGTCGTCCACGAGAAAAGGGATATTTTTAAGTGTTTAAACATATAGAGTGGAAAACATACTAGGCATAGACATAAATAGATACATATAAAAGCATGTAAATGGGGGATTTTTTGGTTGGTTTTTCCTAAGTTACCAAATTAAAAGACAATAACTAGCAAAGAAAGAGAACAATGTTAATCATGCAACAACAACTAAAAAGATGATTAAATCAACAATGAATGGAGCCTTGGAGGTAATTGATCCTCACTTCAAAACCTCTTATGGATCCTAGATTCATTCACTCATTCAATTACATTTATTGTCTATGGGGAATGTTATCACTTCTCATTCGAAGATCAACATTCATTCCTTCTTAATTGTAATTTTCAAAGACAAAAAACGACCATTTGCAAAGCTTATTGATAATCACTCTAAGAAAACAACACCATAGAGGTATTTCATCAACGGCATTTCACACGAAGGACCATAGGTGTGATAACAACAAGCCTTCTACCAAAGACATAGTCATCTAACCAAACAAAGCATTTACTAGGCTAACCCTAGAACAAACCACACTCAAGTTTCAACCTTCCTTTGCATCTATAGGATAAGTATGAGAACAATCCAGATTAACATACTTTTCTAGCAAGAATCACCACACATTATACACAAGAAGTTCTAAATCCATGTTCTTGGATTTCATATTAAATGAGCTAAAGAAATTTGTAACTTTCCTAACACCCTAACACTTCAATCATACAAATATTTCACATATTCAAACAACCCATGGTATAAATGAGGCAAAACACAACATTTATGGCATAATATATTTTCTCCAATAAATGTTCATAAATGAGCGAATAGAGAATCTCACCATATAAGTTTGGAAACTTCAATCAATTGCTCCCAAGAACTAGATTTAGCTACTACAATCCATACTAATTAACAACAACCATTCAAAAATTAATCAAACTAAAACAAGGATGAAAATTGTGGAAAACTAGGGTTTGAAAGAGGGAAAAATGGCTGGAAGAGAAGGTAAGAGAGAGAGAGGATAGGATTTAATATTTATAGTACAAAAAAGGCAAAGAAGATTTCTGGCCACCCAAAATTTGCGACGCACGAACTAATCTTCGCCCGTCGCGAAGACTGCAGTCAGCAATCCTAAATTATTTTCCTTCTTGGTTCAAATTCTCCTCATTACTTCAATTTTCTTCCATTCTTCAAGTATTAAAATCTTCAAATCAAGCCTTCAAAGTCTTCAAAAGGTGATCTTCAACGGCCTCCGGTCTTCAAGTCTTGATGTTATTTCCTTGTCACACAAAATCCACTTCGAAAAGGTAAAAGAGAGAAAAAGTCGCTCTTACCTCTCCTAAGAGAATTTTAAGGCAAAACACAAGCTCTAGTTGACAAAAGAGCGCAATAATGATCCAAAAAAATCCTAAAATATGCACATAAAATGGACACATCAAATATCCCCGCACTTAAACCTTACTCGTCCTCGAGTAAGAAAAGATTCAAGCACACACAAAGAGGTTCATGTATCCACATCCTAAACTACTATTCCCCAAATCAATACCTCACAAAACTCTCCATATCACACATCCCAATGTTAAGATCAAATGAGAATTCACCCACAACCCCCATTCCTAAATCTACCCAAACCATACCAACCTATCAATTCATTGATATCCATAAAAACATTTCTAAGTCCCTAATTGACAATCCCAAATCCAATGGCACAAATTGAAGTAAATAACATTCATCAATTCCAACACATACTTCACTATATACCAATATATCATCCCAAAAATGAAGTCTATCAAACAATCAAGAATTCCATACCTTACTTTGTTTTCCCCGCTAAATTACCCAATCCCAAGAGGTCTCGAGATGTTAAGCTACCCGATCCATCCATGTAACAACCGCAACCTTATGACTCCAAAGTTGGAAAATGAATGAAATCATAGTATTTTCCTTTTTTCTCTCTTTCTCTCATTTTGCCTAAGAGCCCTTTCGAGTTTTCATCCTAGTCACACATCATGTTTCTTTGGCTCACATCTCACCTTTTTCCACACGTTTAGCCTCTCATTTTTTCCTAGGTCGCCCTTTCAGGTTTTAGACCTTTCCAGGCCCCCAATGTTGCCTAAGTTGCCCTCTTGGGTTTTCAACTCAATGGGTTTCTTTTTATTTTGTTCTTTTTCATTTTCAATTTTTTTCATTTTTTCCATGTTTTTCCAATCAAAAGTAGAAAAAGATTTCACATGTCAAAGCAAAGATAATCCAAATAAATCCAATATGAAAACATCCCAAAACAAGAAAAGCATATTATAACATCCAAGTCTAGAAAGAACAGCATCCCAAAAACAAGCAATAAAAGTAGTACATACTCCTCCCTACACTTAAAACACAACATTGCCCTCAATGTAGACAAAACAGGGCAAAAGCATACAAAGCAAAGTATGGGGAGTGCAAGAAGATAGAGCTCACAATGGGGTGGATTTGGTGGAAGGAGATGGAATGGGATTGATGAAATGTGGATAGCGAGTGGATTCTGGCCTAAGGGAGGAGTTTGAAGGTCAGAAATGTTGTGGCAAGCAAGAGAGGGTAGCTTAGGGCAGTGGGTATGGAGAAAGAGATGAGGAAATGAGGAAGAAGAGCGGGTACTGCCCGTTCATAAACCCTGTGAGCGATCTTCGCGATGCGCTAAGATAATGTTCGCGATAGGCGGAGAATTGTTCGACCCTCGCAAGTTGATGCAACTGGGAGCTGAAAATTTTGGCAAACTTTCTGATTTCTTCGCGATGGGCAAAGAAACCTTTGCGTCGCACGAACGAAGTTCACGACGGGCGAAGATTTGTTCGCCTCCTCGCGCATTGGAGAATCTCAAAGCTCAATATTCTGCCATCTTTCTGATTTCCTCGCAATGGGCAAAGATATCTTTGTGATGGGCAAACATTTGCTCACAACGCGCAAAAACTTGTTCGCCCCTCGGGAACTATGAGTTTTCCCAACACTTACAAATATTTTGAATTCACCAAATGTCTATGTTTTTCCTTCCTTTGTCCAAGATTTTCTCCCTTAATCAATCCAATTCCAAGCTCTTCGAATTGCTACAAAATCATGGAAAACACACCGTAAAAGAACAAGGCAAAATAATGAAACTAACGACAAAAACTCAAAATCAAACAACATCAATGAAAAGTCACGAATGACAATCCGGATTATCAAAACCGAGTTAATTTAACATTGTCGGTACGACTCACTCCCCTCCTTGGAGCTTACTCACAAAACGAACCAAAGTGTTTGGTCTCTTTTCCCCGATCTAGGTCAAAACATGTAGGATCCACATCATCCCCAAACAAGACTCTACGCACCATGGCTAGGGTATCCTCATGTTCCCTTAGCATTCCCAATAACTTACCTTTTTCTTCCACAGTGATTTCAATCAAGTAAGCATTCGGGGGTTTCTCTCCTTCTCCAAGGGATGAACAGTTAAGAACTTTCGGTGGTGGTTTGCGCTCTACCACCAGAGTCTTCTCAAGAGAAGGAGGGAAACTCACCCCCATTGGCTTACCTGTGGACACACGAAAGGTGCCGGATGTTGCTTTCCCAAGAGAGCATTCACCATTTTTGCTTTCCTTCAAGTTAGTACTAACAACACTTGCAATCAAATAATCACTCAAAGCTACATCTATGGCAACATTTAAGGAACTACCATTTTTGGGCTCAAATATATCTTGCTCTATATCATCAACGATATTAATAGGTTGGCAAGAATGGTATTTACTCAGATGCTCAATAGAATTGTTAGTGTCAAATTCTATCTTCCTCTCATTAAATTCCATGGTTAAAGTTCCACTATGCACATTAATTATTGTCCTTGAATTCTTTAAAAATGGCCTACATAAGAGAATGTGTTTATCACTATTACCACATTCCATTTCACAAACATAAAAATCGGGGAGAATGTTAAGGAGCCAACTTTCACCAACACATCCTTCAGAATACCTTTTGGGTATGTGCTAGAGTGGTTGGCTAGTTGGATAACAACCCCAGTTTTGTGGAAAGTGCCTAGATCTAGAATTTTATACAAGGAATATGGGATCACATTAATGGAAGCACCTAAGTCTAGCATGGCCTTGTTAATACATTTTCCTCCTATCTTACAAGGGATTGTAAACATTCCCGGACCATCACAATTAGGAGGCATTTCATCATCAAACACGGTGGAGACATATTCACTCTTTACACTCTTTTTCTTAATCTTCAATTGTTGTTTCCTATTAATGGTACACAATTCCATAAAACATTTAGCATACCTAGGAACTTGATTTGTAGCATTTAAGAGTGGAATGTTTACCTCGCATCTACGAAAGACTTTGTAGATGTCCTTGTTGTCCTCCTATCCTCTAATGCCTCCGGAAATGGTGGCTCCGGGACATAGATAGGGATCTCTGCCTCATTTAACTTCTTGTGAGGTGGGGATGAGGTTTTGGGATTTGATCTCAGTCTTGGCACAAATGTCTCCACCTCAGTTTCTTCTCATTTGCTCTCTTTGGCCAACTCCTCAGCCTTCTTCTCAACATCCTCCTCTTTCTCAATCACCCGCTCAACAACAACCTTGCATTGAGGCTCCTTCACTTCCTTCCCACTCCTCAATGAAATTAAACTCACAGTTTTTTGAGGGTTAATTTCTGGTTGGGAGGGAAGTTTTCCCTTTTCCCGAGCCTCCATCCGATTCACCACTTGAGCTATTTGGCTCACTTGAGTTTCCAAGTTCTTGATGCTCGTCTTGGCTTCATCTTGGAATTTTTCTCCCCTTTCTGCACACATACTCAGCCTATGAATGGCGTGCATCACTTAATCTTTTGTCAAGCCTGAGCTCTCCCCTTGTCTCAGGCCTTGTCTTGAAGCCTTTGGTATTGTGGTTGAGGTGGCCGATATCATTTTTGAGGAGGGCGATATGGTTGAGTATTTTGGCCTCCTTGAGGGTTTCCATACCAAAGATTTGGGTTATCACGATCACCCAAATGGGACGGCTGGTTTTGGTACCCTTGATAGCCTTGATAACTTTGGTTGCCTTGATAGCCTTGGTTGCCTTGATAGCCTTGGTTGCCTTGATAGCCTTGCCCACCTTGATACCCCATGGCACTCACCTCCTCGACATAATTATCTTACTATGTAGGGCAAGCGTTCATAGGGTGCGTCGATAAATACATTTCACAAGATTTAACATGTGACACATTTCCGCATTTGGTCATCAAGGTTTTCACCATAGAAGTAAGGGTTGAGACTTGGGCCTCGAGCTTTCCACTATTGGAAGGGTCACTTGTGGCCATTGGATTTCTTCTTCTTAAATCGGCCTCGAGCTAAAGTTCCTTGACTTCTTGGCTAGCTCCTCATATAACTTCATAGCCTCTGTGGAAGTCTTGTTCCTAAGGGTACCACTACAAGAAATCCTCACTAGTCTTTGGTCATTATCAAGAGGACCATTGTAGAAATAGTAGACCAAGTCTCCCTCTGAATAGTCGTGGTAAGGACAACTACCAAGAAGCTTCTTGAACCTCTCCCAATAGTTAAAAGGAGACTCTTTATGCCATTGGAGGATGTTTCTTATGTTCTTCTTCAAAGCGGAAGACTTTAAGGCCAGGAAGTACTTGGCTAGAAATTTTGCGCTCATGTCAATCCAACTTTTGATGCTCTTGGGTGGTAGGTAGTGGAGTCAATCCATTGCACCATCTCTTAATGTGAATGGGAATGCCTTCAACTTGTAGAAGTCTTCATCTACTCCGTGGGGAACCGTACCACTACATAAAAAATAGAACTTGGTAAGAGGCTTGTTAGCATTTCTCCCTTGCCTGCCAAGGAAGATAAGTAGCATGTTTATAAACCCGGTCTTGAGCTCAAAATGCCCATTCGTTCCAACCCAAGGATACTCAATGCAAGTCAATTTTTGGTCAAGGTTGGGGGCTATAATGTCCCTCAATAAGCCTTGCCTCAAACGAATCTCCCTTTCTTGGAGAGGGGGATGTTAAAGGTCCTCCTCCCAGAATGTCACCTTCATGCTCATCTTGATGTTCCATGGATGTAGAAGTGTCCGCAAAATGGTCACTAGGATGGGTGTTATCCACACTTTCCAAAGAGAGCCTCCTAGCCCATCTCAAATTCAACTCTAACTCGGGGTCGTAGTGTGGGGGTTCTTGTGAAGAGGATCGTGTACGAACCATACACCAAGAACTCAAACAATACATTTCCAAGCCAAGCGAAAATGGCAAGTCAACTAAGAAAACAAAATAAAAGCAAACTAACAAATATTTACAGCTAACACATAATCACACATAATATGCCAGACAGTTAAAAATAAATGTCTCTTCCCCAGTAGCGGTGCCAAAATTTGGGAGGTCATCGTCGTACCTCTCAAAGTTATATTTTCAAGCACTAATGGTTTCTATCTACAGTTAAGTAGATAGTGGTAAGTCGGGGTCATCCCCGAGAAGAGGGATCTTTTCAAGTGTTTAAACATATAAAGTGGAAAACATTCTAGGCATAGACATATATAGATACATATAAAAGCATGTAAAGGGGGATTTTTTGGTTGGTTTTTCCTAAGTTACCAAATTTAAAGACAACAAGTAGCAAAGCAAGAGAACAATGCTAATCATGCAACAATAGCTAAAGAGATGATTAAATCAACAATTAACAAAGCCTTGGAGGCAATTGTTCCTCACTTTCAAATCTCTTATGGATCCTAGATTCATTCACTCATTCAATTACATTTATCGTGTATAGGGAATGTTATCACTTCTCATTCGAAGATCAACATTCATTCCTTCTTAATAGTAATTTGCAAAGACAAACAATGACCATTTGCAAAGCTCGTTGATAATAACTCTAAGATAACAACACCATAGAGGTATTTCATCAACGGTATTTCACACGAAGGACCATAGGTTTGATAACAACAAGCCTTCTACCAAAGACATAGTCATTTAACCAAACACAGGATTTACTAGGCTAACCCTAGAATAAACCACATTCAATGTTCAACCTTCCTTTGCATCTATAGGATAAGTATGAGAACAATCCACATTAACATACTTGTCTAGCAAAAATCACCACACATTATACACAAGAAGTTCTAAATCTATGTTCTTGGATTTCATATCAAATCAGCTAAGAAATTTGCAACTTTCCTAACACTTTAATCATACAAACATTTCATATATTTAAACAACTCATGGTATAAATGAGGCAAAGCACAACATTTATGGCATAATAAATGTTCTCCAATAAATGTTCATAAATGAGCAAATAGAGAATCTCACCATATAAGTTTGTAAGCTTCAATCAATTGCTCCCAAGAACTATATTTAGCTACTAAAATCCATACTAATTAACAACAACCATTCAAACATTAATCAAACTAAAACAAGGATGAAAATGGTGGAAAACTAGGGTTTGAAAGAGGGAAAAAAGGGCTAGCAGAGAAGGTAAGAGAGAGGGGATAGGATTTAGTATTTATAGTACAAAAAAAGGAAAAGAAGATTTATGGCCACCCAAAGTTTGCGACGCGCGAACTAATCTTCGCCTGTCTCAAAGATTGCAGACAGTAATCCTAAATTATTTTTCCTTCTTAGTTCAAATTCTCCTCTTTACTTCAATTTTCTTCCATTATTCAAGTCTTAAAATCTTCAAATCATGTCTTCAAAGTCTTCAAAAGGTGATCTTCAATGACCTCCAGTCTTTAAGTCTTGATGTTATTTCCTTGTCACACAAAATCCACTTAGAAAAGGTAAAAGAGTGCAAAATTCGCTCTTACCTCTCCTAAGAGAATTTCAAGGCAAAACACAAGCTCTAGTTGACAAAAGAGTGCAAAAGTGATCCCAAAAAGTCCCAAATATGCACCTAAAATGGACACATCAGCTACTGAGTATGCTTGATCCAAATCGTTGGGACTGACGATTGATCGACTACTCGGTATGCTTGATATAAATCTCCAGTACTGTATGATCCATCGGCTACTAAGTATGCTTGATCTAAATTTCCAAAACTGTACAATCGATCAGCTACTCATGGAATATTGGTACGCTTGATCTAAATCATTGAGTACGTACAATCGATTGGCTACTCGGTATGCTTGATCTAAATCATCGGGACCGTACGATCAATCGGCTATCTATGGAGTTTCGTTATACTAACAGAACTATCCAGTTTTTTTTATACAAGCTCATAACTAAACATATTTGGTATGGTTCACTAGTACAGATTTCTAAATCGTGATAGCCTTTGGGCACTAGGTAAGGGTTTATGCTCTAATGTCAGTCCCAGTGTCCATATAGGAACTTAACTACTGTTGGCATAACTCACATGCGTCCTTTGACTATGTGTTAGGATTTATGTAGCTATTTTCATTATGTGATCACTATATTTCACTTGGTAAAATTGGTGATGGAACCTCACTAAGCAAGGAGTTTACCCCAGTTTAAACGAACCTAACAGGTGTAGCGGAACAGTTGGAGTGAAGTACGGTGATGCCTTTACTTCTTTTAAGGAAGAATCCTGGCCAAACCTAATAGAACCTTTTGTTTAAGTTTTGATATAACAATGTAAAATATTTGAAGTGAACTTGGTCTTGGTCGGATCTTTTAGAACCTTTTGCATGTATTTACGTTAAAACCCTATAAAATACTTGTACAAGGACTTTCATTGTAATAATAAGTTAGAGTTTGGATTTCTAATATCGCTTCCGCATAATCTATATTCGCTCGTTACTACGTATAAGTAATCCACCCCGTTGGATTCTTGGTAACAAACCTAGGTCCGACCTGATACTTGTGTTGAGCAAGTTGGTCATAGTAGTAGGATGTTACTGATGTGGTATCAGAGCCTTCTCCAATTAAGTAAAGGAAAATAAAAACTTACCTTAACTAAAAAACTCCAGAGAAATTTAATAAATCTTGAACGATATATCCATTAGGATCTAGTTGGGTCCAACCTATTGAACTAAAATTATTTATTGTAGGCTCCAATAGAAGAAGAACAAGATAGAAGCTTGAACCAGTCAACTAGACAGAACCCTCCACCCAACGGGATGGAGTTTTTGCAAGTCAGGTTAATAAAATACTGAACCGGATGATCAAAAGAGAAAACCAATCTCGATCCCCTTCTAGGGATCAAGGTCAGAGATCAGAAATGGAATATATGGCCTTAGATCAGTTCCAAAAGTTTCATCCCCCTAGATTTAATGGCTGCCCAGATGACGAAGTTACTGAAAATTGTATCAAAACAATTACTCGAACCCTTCGAGCCCCAGGATACACGGATGGGAGGAAGGTGAGTTTTTCTATATTTTAATTAGAAGGAGCCGCTCAGGATTGGTGGAACATCATACAAAGAAAGTGGAAAATGGAAGAAACCCCGTAAACCTGGAAAATTTTTGAGAAGAAGTTTAAGATGAAGTACATTCCACCTCTAATTAAAGAAAGGAAAGAGGCAGAATTTATAAACTTGAAGCAAGGTACAATGAGTGTGGCAGAGTACAAAGCAAAGTTTGCCAGACTCTATAAATTTGTAGAGAAGCTTGTCTCCATGGATGATGAGAGAAAAATAAGGTTCATCCAAGGATTTAGGTTGGAATTAAGGTACGCCTTAGCTCCGACGTATTAACTATGCTTTAGCCATCAAATCGGCTTGCAGAGTGGAGGAAACTAAGAATGCCTTGCGTTTCATGCACCAGGAAAGACTGACAAAATGTGATGTCTCAATTGAAATATAACTCTAGTACACAGAGTTCAAACTCAGGGGGAAATAAGGCCCCTAGAAGAGATGAACCCTGACTATGGACCATGCCCCGTGGACCTAGCATTAATAGTGGTCTGGGGGAAGCACAACGAGTTATTTGCACGTACTATGGTAAAGAAAACCATGAGGAGAAGGATTGTTAGAGAAAGGTAACTAAATGTCTACGATGTGGGAGTTCTAAGAATAGAAAGTTTGAGTGCTCACTGTCTGAACTAGGATCCTCGTCTCAACCACATGTATCATAATGGTCAATGCTTAAACTTTCCCAGAAAGGGGAATCCATTGGGAGCTACAAGACGAATGTGCAAGCTTGGTTTACGCTTTGGAGGACAACAAGACCCCCGTTTTGACCGAGGTTATCGAAGGTACCCTCTCTATCTTGGGTAAATTAGCTAAAGTTTTTATCGATCATGGTAATTCTCATCTATTTCCTAGCTATTCCTTTCTTGAACATATGAAAGATAAGATGGAAAACATACCTTATAAGTTAGAAGTTAGTACTCTTACGAACGATGCTAAAATCCAAAATGAACGTGTCGATAGAAATTGTGGGGTAAATGTGGGGAGATGGAAATTACCAATAGACTTAATTGCCCTACCCATACTTGGTATGGACTAGCTAGCTAAAAATCATGCCCAGTTAAATTTTCATACGAAGGAAGTTAAGCCATGTCGGCAGGGGAAACCACCGATTGAAGTAAATGTGGAATGAAAAAGTCCTCCTTATTACTGATTGGTGGCATCGAGGGTTAAAGGATAAGTTAGAAGAGGTAACTGGATTATTGGCTCATGCCATGAATAAGCAAGCATACCTGTTTAAGGGAGATGATATACATGTAGTTCGGGACTTCCCTGAGGTATTTCCAGAGGAACTTGCAAGTTTACCTCCGGAAAGGGAAACAAAGTTTACCATTGACCTAGTACCAGGAACCGCACCTGTTTCTCGAACCCCTTATCGTATGCCACTGGAACCACAAGAGTTGAAATTACAACTTGAAGGTTTTTAACTTAGAGGTTCATTCAAACAATTACTTCACCCTAGGGAGCCCCAATATTGTATGTTAAGAAGAAAGACGGCTCTCTGCAGATGTGTATTGATTACCAAAGCCTAAATAATGTGACGATTAGGAATAGGTACCCTCTTCCTAATATTGAGGAGTTTTTCGATCAACTCCAATGGGGCATTTTTATTCTCCAAACTGGATCTACGATAAGGGTAACACCAGTTAGGGGTGAGAAGGAAGGACGTGCCCAAGACAGCCTTCAACACTCGATATGGTCATTACGAATTCCTGGTAATGCAATTTAGAGTGACTGATGTGCCAGCCTCCTTCATTGATCTCATGCATTGAGTATTTTGGCCACTTTTAGACTAGTTTGTCGTCATCTTCATCGATGACATCCTGGTCTATTCCAAGTCCCATCAAGAGCATGAGTTACACTTGAGGAAAGTGTTACAGCTACTTAAGGAACGTAAGTTTTATGCCAAGTTTAGCAAGTGTGAATTCTAGCTAAACCAAGTGAACTTTTTGGGGCACGTGATTAGTACTGAAGGAATACTAGTCGACCCCTCTAAAATTGAAACCATCCTAAATTGGAAAGTGCCAACCAATAGTGCAGAAATTTGGAGTTTTCTAGGACTGGCGAGATACTATATGCATTTTGTTAAAGACTTCTCTAGAATAGCATCTTTCTTGTTTCGTCTAACCCGGAAGGGAAAGTTAAGTCCTAGGTACAATGTCCCTTCTGAAATTACCCAACCAGTTGGACCAGTTGCGTACCAACTTGACCTGCCTAGCCAATTATGAAGGCTACATTCCATGTATCACTCAAGAAGAAGTACCACCCTGACTCTAAGCAAGTAGTAAAACATGAGGATTTCGCATTGGATGAAAAACTGTTGTACGAGGAGAATCCCGTAAAGATAATAGATCAAAAAATTAAGACTTTTCACGCCTGAGAGATTCCTATAATTTTGGTATTGTGGATAAACCATAAGGTGGAGAAAGCAACTTGGGAATTTTGTGTATACCTAGCCCAAATACTAAGCAGCAAGCCCAAACCACATTGGGGCCTAAGCCTGACCGGGGCACCAACTGGGCCAAATGAATGCAGGATAGGTTGAGTCAACCCATGAACCGAGAATAACGGAGACCTTGATTACCTATCAGCCATGAATCGCATTTCTCGGTCCCACGTTAGACACACAATGAAAGCCCGGATAAGACGGAGCCACATTCATGATACACTATAAAAAGATAAGAAGGTTCTGAATCAAGGTAAGTGTAGCTGACTTAAGATATTCCAATTTTTAGAAGAGAAAGCTGACTTGATCGTATGAGAATTTCTCCCAGAATCACTTTTGGGACTGATTTTGTAAGTGCGGAAACTCGAGGAGTAAACAACAAGTGGTTTGCCTGAAAGGACCACCATATCATTTGGCACCGACTATGAGGAACAAAAAAATTCTTTCGTTTCAAAGTCAATCAGGTAAACAATGGTGTTCACCATAAGTGAGAAGAGTCATAACCATCAAATAGAGGAGCAAACAACTGGACAGAGTAAAAGCATGCATCCTCCCCATGATCAGGACTACATTCCCAGTAGAGAAACAGAGCGCAGTAAAGAGGAAACAAAGGAGGAGGAGGAAGCAGAATCCCTAACACGAACCAAGAAAAAGAAATAAGGGCATTTGCATCATTTTTAGAAGTGAATGGGGAAAATATGTACAACCATTTCCTGACAACGCTCAAACCAAACAATCCAAGAATAGAAAAAAGGATAAGTTGGGAACGTGAAAATCTCAAATACGAGGAGGAGCTATGAGATATCATTGTAGAAAATGATGCATACAAATCATCCCTAGAGCCGCATCTCCGGGAATTTAAGATGCCAAAGGATTTCAAACTTCCCATGCATGTTAAAATCTACGATGGGACCACAGATCCAAAAGAGTTCCTACATTCATACAGAAACAGTATGAGGTTTTTCTATGCGAACATAAAATTAGTGTGCAAGGTGCTTCCTATCTTCTTGTCCTGAACACCAATCACCTAGTACGAGGATCTCTCAAGTGGAAGCATCAAATCAGGGGAAGAGTTATCAGATTTACTCCTGGGTCACTTCTATCAGAAGAAAAATTCACAATAAATGATTTCAGACCTTAATAACATAGCTCAACGAAGTGATGAAAGTCTGGCGGAGTATCATAGTAGGTTCATTACAGAATGTTTGCAGTTTTGCGACTTGTCATTCCAATCCTCACTGGGAGCATTTACGGGAGGTATGCGATCAGGAGAGTTCTACAAGGAACTAACAAAGAACATGCTCGAAAACTCGAGAGAGCTACAAAAGATGATGGAACAGCACGTGCGAACATAAGAGGCGAACAACCATAAGATAGAAAGGGAACAAGGTGAGAAGAGAACAATGAAGGATTCATAGAAGGGTTTTACGAAGAAAGGCAAAGAAAATGTCACTTTCAAATGGGGAGAAACAGGATCGCAAGGCGAGTCATTCTAAGATATGCCTCTAACCAGACCAAGGAAGGAGGTATGGCAAGCGAACAAGGACCTATTTTGAGAACCAACACCCATGATAGCACCACCAGAAAATAGATCCATGGAGTATTATTGTGCCTTCCACAAGGATCATGGTCGTGACATTGAGTATTGCAGAGATCTAACAAGACAAATTGAAGAAAATTTGAGAAAGGGCTACTTAAGAAAATATAAGAAGGAAGGAATAAGCTAACATGAGGGACATTATCAAAACAGCAAACCCGTCTCCAAGAAACCAGGGTATAGCGATCGCAGTATCAAAGAATAAAAAATGACTACGGCGGTGGATTGCAATGATGATGTGGGCCATGAAGTACCAGAGACAATCATCTTATCCATTCATGGATTCAAAGAGTCATTTTCCAACAATGCTTGGAAAGCCAAAGCAAGATACTCTCCCCCCCCCCCCACAAGAGCCGGTAGATAAAAGGCTTCATTCGAATGAGATGATCACTTTTAGCGAGGAAGATACAGTACCAAACGCTTCGTCTCACAACAATCTCATTGTCATCATAGCAAAAATTGGAAATGAAACCATCCACAGAGCGTTTGTAGATGACGGAAACACAGTTGAGATACTGTTCGTAGACTGCTTCGATAGGCAGGGCTTCAAGAGAGCTGACCTTCACAGAACGAGTGGAAATGCCTCTGGAAAATATACATCTTCCATCACTATTGGAGAAATTGGGAGAAATTGCACCATCATGTGCGACTTTGTGGTTATGGATGCCCCCAAGTACATTTAATGCCATTATCGGAAGGTAATGGATGAATAGAGCTAAAGCAATATGGTCTCCTTACCACCTGGTAATGAAATTTCAAACTATAACTAGTATCGTGACCATATGAGGAAACCAGCAAACGGCAAGGTAATGCATGGTCATAGCAATGAAGGCGGGAAAGGTTAGAGAGAAAGTAGAAATGGTTAGCACAACCTCAGCTGGTGGTTTAGGAGAGCAGCCGGAATTAGCAGTAGATTTGGGAACAGAAGCAGAGCTAACTAGACTGGATAGCAAAGATAATTTGAAGTGTGTGAAGAGAGGAAAACACCTTTTAGACAAGGAGAGAATGAATGTTCTAGAAATCCTATGAAGCCACAAAGACACATTTGTGGGGAGCGTCCAAAACATGGGTGGGAAGGAACCAGCAATCGCTACCTATCCCTTCAATATCAATGACTCAGTCAAACCAGTTGAACAAAAGAAACTTTGCTTCGCTAACGATAGGATAAAAGCAATCTAAAAGGAATCTATAGCGCTGCTTCATGCTGGTACACTGAAAGATTTCATATACCCAAAGGGGCTAGTGAACCCAGTCAGGGTGAAGAAATTGGACATGGGTTGGAGAATATGCATTGACTCCATGGATTCGAATGAAGTATGACTAAAGAACTTCTACCATCTTCCAAAAATCAATCAACAAGTTGAAGCAATTTCAGGTTATGAAGCCCTGGCGATTTCAGGATATGAACACATACTCACTCCGCTCTAGGTTTCCGCTAACCAACAATGAAGCGGAATATGAAACCTTCATATGTATCTTTCGATAACCAACGGGGAAGACACCGTATAGTTTGGTCTACAATCACAAGATAGTGATACCAGTAGAGAGGGCTAATTCAAGCCTTCGAGCATGCAGTCACAAGGAAAAGGACAATTAGGGGATTATAAAGTTATACTTGGAGAAACTGGAAGAGAAAAGAGAATTTACAACGATCACATAAGATAAGCATAAGGAAAAATGGCTAGAGCTTACAATCAAAAAGCAAAGAAAACATGATTTTAGATTGACGATCTGGTGTTAAGAAAGACAGATTCTAACCTAGCAGAAGGAAGAGGAAAACTATGCCTAAAGTGGGAAAACCCTACAAAATCACGAAGCATCGCAAGTCCAACTGCTACGAACTAGAAAGGTTGGACGGCACCAGTGTTCCCAACACACGGCGTGGGGTCAATCTAAGAAAGTTTTAGGTCTAGATTTGAGGAAGAAGATACGGAGCACCCACATGTATAGAAACTATGAGGTTACCATTGGTTGTATTCGTTCCATTGCTCCTAACGCGACATTATCTTAGTACATATTTAAAAACCATCTTTCTAAGCCGCAATTACATTTTTGATTATCTACTTACAAATCTTAGATGACAAGTACATTATTAGTACATCGCGATTAGTGCCAAAAACTAAGCATAAGGTTGCGAACATTAAGCTATAGATCTTGCACAACAGTTGCTCGTAAGCTTTAGATATTACATCTTCACGAATCAGACACTCGCAAGCTACAAATCTTGCATGACTACCGATACTTGCAAGCTTTGGATCTTGAAACTGGGCAAACAATACGATCGCAAGCTATGCATCTTACACAAAAGCATATTTGCTCATAAAAAGCAACAAAAGCAAGCAATAGATCTTGCGGTTTCGCACATTACATACTCAATAGATCTTGCTACACGACAAATATGCCTATGAAATAGTGACTATAGCAAGCTATAGATCTTACAGCTCTGCAATAGATAGAGTTTCACTCAAAAAAGATATATCAAAAAAAGATCTTGTGAATAAAAGAGAATCATGCAGTCAAGAACATTCCAAAGTAGGAAAATGGAAAAAATACAACCATAACATCCAGAAATGGCAACAAAAACAATATCATTGCTCGCAAAATAAAATCACTACATATCATCTATGCCTAGATGCTTGTGATAACCTAGAAGAAGATGAACCACCACAGTGACGATTATGCTCACCATCGCGGGAGAGGTGCTCAGCCCTACACCGGTTTCCCTTAGCCTCATGCTTCTCGCTAATCATATGGTCATATTGCCATTTCATGTGTAAATAAGCATGATGGCATGTTAAACCTCTTCGCTCCATATGACCAAGATACCTAGCAATACGCCTTGAAGTCGGTCATAGGGCCAAACTCCTTGCGATCTAGCTGCATACTCATAACATTAACAGTTTCCTCATACCGTTTCATTTCAGCCCTTCAATTATGTAATTCATCCTCTAGGCAGGGAATATGCAAATGAACAGCTTCAGACAAGTTAATCCTCTATCCGTCGATTCCCACATTAAGATTTCCATGACTAGTAGGTCTGCGAGGTGACAAAGGATTAGCATGAATTCTATCCTTGTATTCACCACAAGATTGTTTGAGTTGGTGCACAGCCAAATCAAGTCGATTGCACTCAGCATGAAGTTGCTCATTTGCACTTCGCATTTAAGTGTTTATAGCAAACTGCACGTCAAACTTACTTTCCTAGCTGAGTGCGGATGATGGAAAGTGATCACACTCATCTTAGTTTTTTTTCAACTTATTGAACAAGTTATCAGCACGAGTACATTGTTTATCAAAAATCAGCATCTTCTGATGGGCCTCGCGGGTCTTGCTCGCAGCGTAATTGCTAGTCTCCTCTTGTTGCCGGAGCATCTTTACCAGTGCCAACTGTTGACGCTGGATAAGACCGTTCTGCTCATTGAAAATCCTACACAAATCATGCATAGCATCCTGAGTGCCCATTACAGTTGTATCCCACTTAGCTTTATGATCATTAATACCTAGAAGCATGTACTTCAAACGAACGCCTAAGGATAACACCCACTCGTAAACACTGACAGAGAGGTTAAGAGACCGCGTGTATGCACCACCAGGTTACAGATTAACTAAAATGCGGACTATATCCTTGCTAATAGATTCAACATTATACCCATCAGGAACAAACTTACTGCAAGGACATGCTGCAGCTGAAGGTGGAAATGAAGCGGGAATAGGAAGTTGTTATTCAAGGCATAAGGAAGCGACTCCATACGAGAAAAGTGATCAGAATAAATGAGCCCCTCTCACTCTTTGGTGAAATATTGGGTGGCAGAAAGCAAACTAATAAAACAGTAGAAATCGGATGGTGAAAATACATAGTGATCATAAAAAGGATCAATACACCCCATAAAGTCAAGTTATTTTAAGTATTTATGATCAGCCAAAATATTCAAACCATGCACATAAGTAAGGGATATGAGAAAATTTAGAAAAAGAAAGATACATCAACATTCATAATTGAAGTCACACAAATAGTACATATATATATCAAAATATTGGATTAAGATTACAATTAAAAATCCAAAAATCCCAATACACTAGAAATCAACTAACTTCGGAGGTGGATGTGGGCGACGACTGAAAAACAAAAGCAGTAACTTCCTGGTTTGGCTGCTGAGCGAGAGCTTCCTCGTTTGGCTATTGAGCGGGAGCTTCAAAGTTCCCAATAACCAATGTAGACACACTGGCATGAAGATTAGGAGTGGGAATAACTGTGCGATATCCAAAGGGAAGATCTTCCAGATAATCCACTTCACAGCACTTGAGCTCAGCCGTAGATGGAAGACAGGAAAGGCTGGCAAGATGCGATAGAAAAACATAGGGATGGCCCCCATCAGCAATCTTTTCGATGAAAGCTTCATTAAGTATTGACTTGTGATTCTCAAAGGTATCATTACACTTCTTCAGAGAAGGCATACTCTTCAGTGTACAAGTTGGATTCCACTCGCACTAATCCTTAATAGACTGGAAATAACCAATGGTGCAAGCATTGTTGGAAACATCCTCAAATAACTTATAGAAGGACTTGTTCTTGCATAGTCGATCCACCAGAATTTGAGGGTGTTTGGGGGAAGCAGGTCCATCGGTGCACATCTCTTCTAACTCAGAACGAATTTGAGTCGATTTTGTCTCTGCGAGTCTGGCATGCTCCTCAACAGTGCTTGCCCTCTTCTCAGCAGTGTTCACCCTCTCCTGAGCGGCTTTGAGTAAATTTTCTAGAGTCGCACATTTTGTCTCCTGTGCCTTATAATTCTCAGCTTATGACTCATCAATAGGAGAGAACTTAGAAAGCCACTCACTCGCAAGTTGAAAGCTTTTTCCAACCTTACAAAACAAGATTACATGGGACGAAGTTATTCAACACCTTACATACAATATATAAAGATATAGCGAAGGTTACTGAAATCAAGCCGCAAACTTACATCATCTAGTGTATCGGGCAGAGAGGGGTTGGAGAAAATACTACATATTATCTCCTCCCCTAGACGGTGCTCAGTTTGGGCCAGAGTTTGCAAATGAGATTGGTTACCACTCCCTTTTTTTCAAGGGAGGAAGCGAATGTCCCAAAGGTCCATCACTTCTATCCCTCTTTTTCTTTTTCTCTTTTCACCCACCAATGGAGCGATGACTGCCTGCCTCCCCACCCTCAGTAACCTTACCCTTATTACTAGAGCCACTTTTGTTAGCATCCGACCAAAGGGGGTTTTAGTAGTGGGACTATAAGGCCAAACAATGGTTCAGTCACCTCTTCATCGTCACTATCAAAGTGCGACCTGTGAATGTCACTTCTAGCTAGATTAATGTCAGAAATGAAACGAACTGCATAGATCAAATGAACATGCGTAAAAAGTATTCGTTGCTTAAAATAAGAAAGATTACAAATCAAACACATCAATACAATAACAAACAAAACACCTTCAGCATCAGAGTCAGCGGGGCGAAGATGTTGCGTATGAGCACGAAGTGTGACCACGATTTCCACCTCAGCAGTAAAATTGACACTCAAACTAGGAAGCTTAGACTTGGGAACCTTGTAATTCCAAGAGGGAAAAGCTACTTCGAGGTACTAACTTAATTTTATAAAAACATATTTTGTACGCTAGGGACCAACATTGTTAGGGAAACCGCTCACAAGCTCAACCCCAGCAATCACAGGATAAAAGGTAAATTCATCGATTGTGTTTTTTACTTTCTAAAGATGATAGAAGTTGCTGAACAACCCCAGGGTGAAAGGAGCGTTAAAATTTTCACACACTTGAACAAACCCCATTATGATAGCAATGCCTTTGGGGTGAAATTGGGACAACGCAACTTTGTACTAACAGAGAAGTTCAACCAAATGCTGAGGGAGAGGAAAGTAAAGGCCAAAGTTCAAAGAGTCTAAATAACATGATATATAGTCAGGCGGGGGAGTGCAAACACATGCATGGTTCGTGGGAGCGCAAAGATTAAAAGGAGTTTAAAATGGGAAATACTTCTTCAATTCATCTAAATACAAGTAAGACAGCATACTGCATATGGTAGAAGACTAGGCGATTTGATCGGAGTCCCCATCAGAGTGAGCATCTCCCACGGGACACTTGGCGCGGTTAAAGGAAGACATGTAGATAAACGAGGAACCTAAAGTAGGAAATTATAGCTTTAATTAGAGTGAATAACCGCAGTTAAGAGTCTGTTACAACAAAGCTGACAAAAAGGTATGCCAAAGAAGACGACCGGAATATTATGCGAAAAAAAACACAAACAATACTTACCAGAAAATTGAACAAAAGAAAATTCCTACCAAATTCATAGCATGCAGTGAAGAGATTGGAAATTAGAAACAAAACTTACTCTTCAGAAAGATGGGGAAATATGATGTGTAGAAAAGCTAGAGATAATAGAAAAAAGTGAAGATTTCGGTAGATGGAGGTGGTAAAACTGAAGTAGAAAGCAAGCTACTATATTTATATACAAAGAAAGAAACAGAAAAAGCGATGAGGACAAGCAGTTCAAAAGCACAATGATGAGGGTCTAACACAAAAGTAACTTGCATTTTACATATATTGAAGAGGCGGTGGAATGTGAAAAGGCAGCGCATTGAATGATGGTAGAGTTAAGTCACTCGTTTGGAACTCCTCATTTGAGAAATAGAGTAATAACAAATGACAGGAAAATCTAGAAATGAGCAGCGAAAAGGGTGGATTGAATTGCATACCTCCTTGAACATAATCTTCGCAACAATCCTTATCAATAACGATAAGAGATTCAAAATTCAAAATTTGAAGTCTGAGGAGTTTGCGAAGAAGGAAGGTATAAGCCACGAAGCTAATATCACTTCACAATGACTACGAAGATAGAATCAAATGATAAGCAAGTTATTGATATACAACAAGAAGTCGCATTTGATCACTTCGACGCCACTGCTCTAAGCCTATTAGTCACCATGGCTGGGGGAGCTTATTGTGTATCCTAGCCCAAACACTAAGAAGCAAGTCCAAACCCACAATGAGACCTGACCGGTGGCACGAACTGGGCTAAACGAACGAAGGATAGGTAGAGTCAACCTACAAACTGAGAATAACGAAGGCCTTGATTAGCTTTCAGCCATAAACCACATTTTCAGTCCCATGATCAGACACATGATGCAAGCCCAGATAAGACGGAGCCACGTTCGTAATACAATATAAAAAGAAGAATGGGGATACGAATCAAGGTAAGTGTAACTGACTTAATAAATTCCAATTCTTAGAAGAGAAAGTTGACTTGATCGTCGGAGAGTTTCTCCTGGAATCACTTCCGGACTGATTTTATAGGTGCAGAGGTTCGAGGAGTAAACAACAAGGAGTTTTCTTGAAATGATCACCACATAAAATTGGAAGTAGACATGGGGAATAAGTACTCAGAGCTATTTATAGGAATAGTTTGAATTTCAGGGACGAAAGTTATTTTGGGGGGGAGGGGTGGGGTAGAGACTGTGAACCCCCAACATTAATGAATTCAGTATGTATGTAATAGTTAAGTTTAAACTGAACCATAACCTCTTACGCAACTTAATTGAACACATCTGCAAGAAATATTTTTAACATAGAATAAAATAAATAGATATAATATAAATAATAATAATAATAATAACGAATAAGATAAAATTTTGTCTTTATTATAGTATTCGTGCCTAGTTAAGGATATGCATCAATAAATAGGTGAGGAACTAAAGAAAATAGGTAACGAATTGTAATATGCCAAAATAGGAAGAAAGCTATATAAAATTTGTATCTTTAAAAGATAAAGTAAGAAATAGTAATTTGAATTATCAATTAAATAATTATAAAATATATTATATTGAAGTTCTATAATGGACACTATCGGAAAGTATATATAATTGAAAATATTAATAATAATAATCCCTAATGAGTAATAAAACATTAAGGAGATACATATATATATATATATAGAAGGATTAAATCTTAGAATGTAAAAGTTTAATAAAACAATAAATATAAATATAAATATAAATAAAAAATAATAGAGAAAAAGGAAAATATAATTTAAAAGAAAAAAAGTAAAAAATAATTAAAAATGATGCGGAATGGGGTGGACGGCGAACCCCATCCCTAGGGACACACGTCCCTTTGCCACACAAAAATGGTTGATTAAGAGCACCTACAATGGTGTAGTCCAATTTTGGGCTACTTATCCCACTATCTTCTTTCAAAATCATTATTTTTTAGCTTTTACCTAAAAGTCACTCGATTTCTTACATCATCAAACCCTATACATGTTTTTTTGTATCCACAGTATTTTATACATAGTACTCATTATTTATTTGTTATATTATTGATATTTAAAAATATATGAATATGAATTAAAAAATTATTTTGTAAAATAAAATACTACATTCTAATTCATTTGCAATATTTTTACAAACACAAGATTTTTGTTCTTTTCATTTGTCCATGTGGTCATGCATGCCAAATGGAAGAAGATAAATGGAGGAATTAGGGCTTGAGTTGTAGCCCAAAGAGGTTTTCTAGCAGCCCAAAATCTGAAAAGCCTGCCCAAAAGCCCCCACTCTGGGTGCTCTAAGCCATTTCTCCTTATTGAGGAGTAGACACGTATGTCCCTATGCAAAAGAAGGCCTAAGAGCATGAGCAATGATAGTTTCTTAATATTAAGAAAATCACAGTCTCTCTTATCTGGTGGGGTCTCCTAACACACTAATTACATAATGTACTTCTGTTTTCTTGACTTTCTGTCTACAATACCATTTGGAAGTTCAAAATAATTTTCAAAAAATTGTTTTGATAAAAAAAATATATATATTCAAAAAAACAAAAATATATATATATTTAATAATTTATTTGCAAAAAATGAAATTAAATTTTAAAAAGTGTAGTTAAATTTCACATTCAATTTATTTTGGGTGGATAAATTTATTTTCAATTAAATGTTAATGTCAAAATTAATGAATATGATAGAGAAATTCAAGTGAGGTACATGAACAGTAGAAAGAATGATTTTTTACCATAATGGAGAAAAATAGAGTGATTTCTTAAGTGGTTTCTTAGGGTAAAGTGGAAGAAATAGATTGTATTTTTAATTGGTAAAAAACTACAAGTGATTTCTACCATTGCACTTGGTATAAGCCTTGGCCATTATAAATAGCGATTATAAATAGTGGGAGGCGTGGAAAGGGAGGCAAGGGACTCAATTATCAGAAAACCTTAGATTTTCGATCATCTCCGACGATGTCTGGCCGTGGAAATGGAGGCAGGGGACTCGAAAAGGGCGGCGCCAAGCGTCACAAGAAGGTCCTCCGCGACAACATCCAGGGCATCACGAAGCCGGCGATCCGCCGTCTTGCTCGCTGTGGCGGCGTGAAGCATATCTCCAGCCTCATCTACGAGGAGACTCGCGGCGTGCTCAAGATCTTTTTGGAGAACGTCATCCGCGACACTGTGACCCGCAAGACTGTTACTGCCATGGATGTGGTGTATGCGCTCAAGAGGCAGGGAAGGACTCTGTACGGGTTCGGCAGTTAAGCTTTCATCGTGTGGAATGTTTAGAGATTGGAAGTTTGGTTTAGATTCTCTGTTAGCTTGCTGATTTGTTTTCATGCAAAATTGTCCTAGTTCAGGCTCACTCTTGAAGCAATAGATCTGTTGATTTCTGGTTAATTGCTCTATAGCCCCCACGCTTCTGATGTTAAATTCTATCTTTATTTCAATTGAATTGAATTTGAGATGGAAGATCGTTGTCTATTAAAAAAATAGTGGGAGGCGTATTCCATTCTTGGCCATTTATTCAGAATTCATTTTTGCAGAATTCACCCATCCCTTTTCTTTACAAATAAAATACAGGTAAATCTAGCTATTCGGATTTAAACGACGGAATTATGCTAATTTCAAAATACTGAAACTACGTTTAATTCGATAAGTGTTTTCATTGTCCTATCACAATATAAAATAAAAAGTGATTATAGCATGTTATACTTTGTTTACTAATTTAAATGTGTTAATGGAAATTTTAACTTATGCATAAAATATTATGTTAATATTGTAATTATTATTGTTAATTATTTTGGTTTCATAATAAGTAATAGGGATGGTCTCCTGTGAGGCAGCCTAAACTTTAGGCAGTGAATTCTAACAATATTCTAGATCCAGGGACATATCTCTAATAATTTTACAAGTACTTATCTCTAATTATTATAAAAGGATCTATCGCTAATAACTTACCAAGGGCTTTTTCGTCCAACTTCTTCTCATCATTTTTCCACCACCTGCAATCTACAAAAAAAAATTCAAACAAATATTTTTTAAATGTTTAAAAAATGCAAAAAAAAAATCAATTAAAAACTGCACCAAAAAATGCAGAATCATCAGCAAAAATAGCAGAACCTTATTGAAAAATCATATAACATCAACCAAAAACTGTAGCAAAAAATATATTGAAAATTCAAATAAAACAGCAAAAGATATTTAAAATTTCAAATAAAAATCAACAAAAAATTGAAGAAAAAATTGCCGACTACGACTAACAAAAAATCAACTGAAAATCATCAAAAATTAACAAAGCTAAATTGTCTTTTTTTAAAAAAAAACACTACAAAAAATTAACCATATCATCAAAAAAGCTACAAACATCAACTCCTAAAGCAACGATTAAAGCACTTACAAGTTGTACTCTAAACACCAATTTGTTTTCATAACACACACAAGTTATAAAATAAGCATCTACAACCTACATTTGAAGCATTAACAAAAAAATGAAAAACGTATACATAAGGGAAAAAATACTACAAAAAATCAACCATGTCATCAAAAAAGCTACAAACATCAACTCCTAATAAGCAATGATTGAAGCACTTATAAGGAATGATTGAAGGACTTACGAGTTGTACTCTAAGAACCAATTTGTTTTCATAACACACACGTCATAAAATAAGCATCTACAACCCACATTTGAAGCACTAACAAAAAATGAAAAACATCAACATAAGGAACAAACACTACAATAAATCAGCAATATCATCAAAAAAAACTGCAAACATCAACTCCTATCACCTAAAACTCATCTAGAAAATGAAAAAAAATCAACATGAGAGAAAAAAAACTAAAAACACCAACAAAAAAAACTATTGCACCTCAAGAGTATAAATTATTCACTCTAAAAATCATAAAGCATCAACGATTTTTTTCATAAAAAAATACAAACATCAACTCCTAACACCTGAACCTCATTCGAAAAATGAAAAACATCAACATAAGAAAAAAAACACTACAAAACATCAACTCCTATTACCAAAAACCTCAGCCGGAAAATGAAAAATATCAACTTGAGAAAATTTAAAAAAAAATACAAATATCAATCCATATTACCCAAAAAAACTACAAAACCTCAATTCATATAAATTATATCTCACCAGCTTAATGAAAAACATCAACATAAGAGGGGAAAAAAGATAAAAACATCAACAAAAAGCTACAGTACCTCAAGCATAAAACATGAGGAAAACAATTACAAATAATAATCCATATTACCCAAAAAAACTACACAACCTCAACTCATATTAATTAAATACTCAGTAAAACAATATTAAAGCTCAACATGTAACTCAAGAACATAAATTAATCAAACTAAATGAGAACATAAATTAATCAAACTATATGTTCAGTAAAATAATATTAAATCTCAACATGTAGCTAAATGAGAACATAAATTAATCAAACTAAAAATGAGCTAAGTGGGATTCGGACCCTAATGCCTATTACCAAAAACCCCATCCGGAAAATGAAAAATATCAACTTGAGAAAATTAAAAAACTACAAATATCAATCCATATTACCAAGAAAAAACTACAAAACCTCAACTCATATCAATTATATACTCAGTAAAACAATATTAAAATTCAACATGTAACTTAAGAATATAAATTAATCAAACTAAATGAGAACATAAATTAATCAAACTATATGTTTAGTAAAATAATATTAAATCTCAACATGTAACTAAATGAGAACATAAATTAATCAAACTAAATATTAAATCTCAACATGTAATTAAATGAGAACATAAATTAATCAAACTAAATATTAAATCTCAACATGTAACTAAATGAGAACATAAATTAATCAAACTAAATATTAAATCTCAACATGTAACTAAATGAGAACATAAATTAATCAAACTAAATATTAAATCTCAACATGTAACTAAATGAGAACATAAATTAATCAAACTAAAAATTAGCTGAGAACATAAATTAATCAAACTAAAAATTAGCTGAGTGGGATTCGGACCCCAGACACCTGACCCCATTCACATACTACTTACCACTAGACCATAAGCCTTTATTTGTTAAGTACTCAATCAAATGATAGTATACCTCATCTTGTTTAAAAAAAAATTTAAAAAACAAATTTCAACCCTTGCAAACCCTCAATCATTCTTCGTCGACCTTTGCCTCCAAGGGCATAACTAGGGGGGTGAGGGGGTGCTAGCGCTACCCCTAGGATCCGGAGACCCGGAATTTAGGCCTAGAGCCACCGGGAGTCACCGGATAACCCCCCCCCCCCCCCTTAAGGCTAGCAGCGGTGGACGGCGACTGGGAGTGAATCGGAGAAGATGACCCATGTTTTTTTTCTTTTTTTTGCTTTCTAACTAAACAAAACGATGTTGTTTTGGCTTAAGTGAAACGACGTCATTTTGTTAAGGTGAAGCCAAAAAAATAAATGAGACCCCAATTGGCCCAAATAAAAATTTATAACTTGAAAAATTCATCCGCCAAAACCCAATTGGCAAAGACTCTTGTCTTCCTCCATTTCCGCCAACCATTTCCGCAAAACTGCATATCCATCCACCGTCGCCATCCATCGGCCTGCTGTTGTCCCCTTCCTCAACCACAACCAGCGACCGCGTCCAAGCCAAACCAAGGGCAAGGTATCAAGGAGCCAATATTTTTTTTTGTGTAATTTATGTTGAATAACTTGAATTGAATTGCTTATTTGTGTGAAATTGTGAATACTGAATAGCATATACTGATATAAATATTTAGTGGTTGTGTTGAAATTGTGCTAAACATAGATACGAATAATTTGACATATTTAATATGACATAATTTTGACATATTTAATTAGACATATTTAATTTGACATATTTTTGACAAATTGTGAATACTGAATAGCATATACATATTTAATTTGACATATTTTTCTTATTTTATGTCAAATCGGATATGGATAAATTCTTAATTCGAAGTATTGGATCATCTATTTTTAAGAGACCGAGTAAACCAAATGAAGAAAGGATTAAGGAAGAGGGTAGTAGCCAAAAGCATTCTCGTGTTGAGTTCAATTCAGATGATGTTATAAATGATCCTGGGAACCGTAAACCTATTAAGGATTTTGATGTTTCTATTAGAGATCAAGTGATGAGAGAATATGTGTTAAGAGATCCTTGCCAACTTAAGGGCCATTCTTTTCCAAAGACAAAGCAGGGAAATGACTATAGATGTTTTCAACCTTCTTGGTTTGAAAATTTTGATTGGTTGGAGTATAGCGCATCAAAGGATGAAACATTTTGCTTTTGTTGCTATATCTTGAGGAATTCACATAAGGGATGTCGAGATGGAGAGGATGCATAACTATGAGTGGGGTGAACAATTGAAAGAAAGCTCTTGATATCTATAAGAAACATGTTGGCGTAGCGGGTAGTGCTCATAATGATGCAGCTGAACAATTGTACGCATTTAAGTGTCAAAGACAGAGTATCCTTCATTCTTATCAGGCACATGGGCGTGAATCGAAGATTGCATATCGCACGCGTTTGACAGCCGCTTTGGACGTGACACGGTTTTTGCTAAATCAAGGTATGACTTTTCGTGGCCATGATAAAGGGCTGGATTCTCTAAATAAAATTATCTTGAAATGATTGACTGGCATTGCAAGCGAAATGATGTTGTTGCTAAGACCATGAATAAAAATGGCCCTGGAAATTGCAAGCTCACATCTCCTAAAGTACATAAGGAACTTTCAAGTGCTCGTGCTAGTGAGGTAACAAATGTTATTGTTAATGAAATTGGAGATAGTTATTTTTCTCTATTGGTTGATGAGGCTAGAGATGCATCAATAAAAGAGCAAATGAGGGTTTTTTAAAGATATGTCCACAAACAAGGATGCGTTCTTGAACGTTTTCTTAGTGTTGTGCATGTGCGCAATACTTCTACTACTAGTTTGAAGAGTGCTATTGATGAATTGTTTGCAAAGAATAAATTATCAATGTCAAAGTTGATAGGTCAGGGATATGATGGAGCCTCAAATATGCGAGGAGAGTAAAATGGACTAAAAGCTTTGATATTGAAAGAAAACTCATCTGCAAGGTATGTCCATTGTTTTTCCCACCAACTTCAATTGCTTGTTCTTCTTGTTGCTGATGATAATCGAGTTGTGTGTCAGTTTTTCGTTTATCTTGGTATGATTGTGAATTCAGCTGGAGCTTCATGTAGAAGAAAAGACATGCTTCTTGATTTAGAACATTCTAGAATTGTAGAGGGATTGGAGAATGGAGATATTATGAGTGGAAGAGGCAAAAATCAAGAGACTAGTTTGAGAAGTCCGAGGGATACTCGTTGGGGGTCACATTACACTACTATTATTCGTTTCATTACTATGTGGGAATCTGTTTTGCAATTGATTGAAAACGTCCATGATGATGGTGATGCAAATCTGAGTAAATCTTCAGCGAGCGGTTTGCTTGAGAAAATGGAGAGTTACGATTTTTTTTTGTGATGTTTTCGATGAAGCGTTTGTTGGGAGTTGTGGATGTCTTATCCCTTGCTTTGCAACAAAAGAATTAAAATATTGTGTTGGCTGTGAGTTTGATGAATACAATGAAGTTTGAGTTTCAACAATATAGAGAGAATGGTTGGGATGAGTTGTTAAATGAAGTCAACGCATTTTGTGTTAACCATGACATCTCGGTAGTTAATATGGAAGATGAACGAAGAATTCGTGGTCATAGGAAATGACTTACGAAAATGCAGACCCATGGTGATTTCTTTCGTGTTGATACTTTTCTTCAGGTATTACTTTTATAATTTACATACCTTATTTGATTTGATTTGATTTGTAATTTTTTTCACTGCTACATGCTAACCTTTTATTATTTGAATATTAGGTTGTTGATATGATGATTTATGAAATGAACAATTGGTTTCCGGAAGCAAATACGGAGTTACTCACTTGTATGGCTTGCATTTATCCAAGAGATTCATTTTCTAAGTTTGATATGGGTAAGTTAGTTCGTCTTGTTGAACTATATCCAAGTGACTTCTCTGTAGAAGATCGTTCCCGCCTTCATCAACAACTTAGTACTTTCATTCATAATGTACAACTTGATTATGAGTTTTTGGCTATTGAGGACTTTGGAAGTCTTGCTCAAAAGATGGTTTAAATAACTAGGCATACAACTTTTCCACTGGTATATCATCTTATTGAGTTAACCTTAATTCTACCAGTTGCAACTGCTTCTGTCGAACAGGTTTTTTCAGCCATGAAGAGAATCAAGACTGATTTACGTAACAGAATGGGAGATGAATGGATGAATGGATGAATGATGTTATGACAATGCATATTGAGAAGGCAATTTTTGTTGGGGTCGATAATGAACCAATTTCGCAACGTTATCAGCATATGCACCATCGTAGGATACAGTTGTCTCATGTGGTTAGTGGTTCTAGTTCTAGCAACCCAAGTATTGGAACGTAGTTTTTTATGCAGTGATAGTTCTTTGTTGTAAAAATCTAATTATTATGTATTCATATTATTATGTAAGAGTTTGTTAAAATATTATTGTATTTAGCGTTGCAAAAAAAAATTTGCCCCTTTTTAGCCCCCCCTAACATATCGTCCTGGTTCTGCCACTGCCTGCCTCCACCGTGCACCGTCAACCTCTGCATCTACCACCGGCCACCGACCTCGCCTCCTCCATGCGCTGTCGGCGTCGATTTCCATATCTTCGCTGTGACTCCACTGCCTTCGCCGTAACTCCGCTTGGAAGAAGAAGCTCAGACAGTTGAAAATTGCGAACAGCTGCTTCCAGATCTTCGCTCAGACCGTCGGAACTTGCTTCCAGATCTTGTTTTGCGTCGTCAATTAGAATTTGCGTTGTCGCCTTGCATTGTCATCGACTAACCCTAGGGTGTTCCGCCACACCAGAGAAGTAAACACCACCGTGACAAGAAAAAAAATAAGCATCGAATCCGGTGAGAGAACGACGAGATGCAGAGAACGGCGTCGCCTAGGGTTAATTCCAGTGACATTCCGGCGAGATACCAGCAGAAGCGGCAGAACCGCAGAAATTTGGCAGAATCCGGTGGTAACCGTCAGCCGGAAGCGGTTACTTGTAGGTGGAGAAGGAAAGAAAAATGAAAATTCTGGTGTTTTTCTAATATTTATAGTATATCGATAACTACACAGCAAACCCCTGAATTTATTAGTAAATTTTAAAAAAAACCTTACTCCAATTTTAAATTTATAATAATTATAGAATATACCCATGCATATAGTTAGGCGGCATAAAGTAAGACTTTGGGTAAGAAATATGTCCTTATTTTCTTTGTTTCGATTATATAACTTGCCACTGAATTTGCCAACTCCTACAGTGCTAATTATGCTGCATATTCGGTCCTCTCATAATTTAATGTATTTTTTGGAATTCAATCCACTGTTGTTTAGATTTTCAGAATATGTGTAGATTTCATCAGATCCATTCATTTGAAGTTAGTAACATGCATATCTAATACTCCTTTCATTTTGAGTATTAGGTGTGTATCTAGGTTGCATGATGTTTACTGAGTTGTGATTTTACTCTCTCTGTCTCAATACTCTCTCTCTGAATACGATTTTACGCGTTTCTTGAGTCCTCTTTCTCTTCTGCTCGCCGGTATCGGCTACTTCACCAGTAACGGCTAGTACCGTCCGTCCATTGCTGTGATGGAAATCCCATCTGCTAAGCCGGCCGAAATGGTGGCAACCACTGCCAATCAAATCCCCCCTAAATCCTTCGCTGCGGTGCTCCAAAACAAATCTCCTCCCCTATCCAAACTCTTACCTAGCAATCCAGAGCTTATTCCTAAATCGCAACACTTAGGGGAACCCTCCTGCTTATATTCTGATGACCAAATAGCTACATTATCCCCCCACTATACGAACGCTCTGGTTGGTAAGTTCACAAAAGGCAGACTTTATATGGAGCAGCTGGAGCAGGCTTTCAAAACAGTTGGCTTCGAAGGTAAATATCAGCTAGGCTCTCTCGATTATAAACATGTTCTTATCAGGTTTGAGCAAATAAGCGATTACCAGAGATGCTGGATGAAGGGTGTCTGGAACTTCAATGGCATTTCCCTTAAGATGCTCAAGTGGACTCCTGAATTCTCAACACATAAAGAATCTCCAATTGTTCCCATCTGGTGCACAATCAGGGAAATCCCTCTATATTATTACAATTCAGCTTCCATAGAGGCAATAGGGAATAGCATAGCCAGTTTTATTAAAAATGATCTAGCCACGGATATGCTTACAAGGCCATCAGCAATTAAATTTTGTGTGGAAATTGACCTTCAAAAACCTTTGAGTAATCACATCTGGCTGGGCTCTGTGTCTAATAACAGGAAATATCAAATTGAATACGAGGATATCCCTCTCTATTGTGATCACTGTGCGAAATTAGGTCACTCTTTGTCCCAGTGTAAAGCCAGCTCTCAGAATACCAATGGTAGAATTCAGGATACTAATATAGCCCAAAATTTACCCCTCTCTGTGGCAGGCTACTGGTAAGAAATTTGACAAGCCTCCTTTGATCCTAGACTCTTTGGAAGACCAATCCCACCCTGAGATTGATAATACTAATAATGAAGGAACCACTATAAATCCTAACCACAACCTTCCACCTAGTTCTCCCTCTATGGTTAACAGAGCTACTGTGAGTGCTTCTGTTAATAATACTCAATTTCATGATATTTCGGATAATTCTATCTCAAGGTTGCTAAAAGACACGGCTCTATCTAAACCAGCATTACTGGCCTATGCTAAAGATGATATCTAGATTGGATCTTTTAGTCTATCTATGTATAGCCCAAAGCATAAAAATGCACTTTCCCAGCCTGGAAAGATGGCAAACAGGTTTTCTGTTTTGCAGGTCTCTGACAATTGCTCTAAGGAACAAGAGGATATGATTGAGACAGTGTCTATGGAGGAGAATAATACTGGCTATCAGAATACCACAATTTCTACTCTTTCAGGTAACCACCAAGGTAAGTCTAAACCAAAAAAGAATAACTATCTAAGCCAGCTAAACAAAATGATGCTTAGATCAGCCACAAAAAGTAATAAATCATGTGAACAATGATAGCTAATTTCAATGTTAATTTTTTAGTGTGGAATCTTAGAGGTATGGATACTTCAATGCTTAGGTTGACTAACTTATGTAAACTCATGAAAATCCAGCTATTATGTATTATTGAACCTATGCATGATAATACTAAATGCCATGCATACATGGAGAAACTCAATTTCACTCATAATTTGACTTTGTCTAATGGGAAAATCTGGCTCATGTGGTCTAACTCATTATCTGTCTCTCTTCTATCCTCTCACGAACAGTTTATGCATGTTACTATTTCACATCATTCCATAAATTTGCATATGGAAGCAATTTTCATTTATGCTCTTAGGAATAGGGATGTTAGGAAGGTTTTATGGAGTGAGTTGCAGACTATTTCTAGAGGTGATACTATTTTTATAGGAGACTTTAACTCGATCACTTCTCTGTCAGAATATAGAGGTCCCAGCTTTCCTGCCTTATGAAGTATTAGAGATTTCAACTCTTGGATTAACTCTAATGGAATACAAGAAATTAATACGGTTGGTAATCTTTTTACATGGTGTAACTCAAGGCTAAGGAACCCCACCTCCAAAAGATTAGATAGAGGACTAAGTACAATTTCATGGAACTCTAAATTCCCATCCTCTTCAATTCAAATCCTGAACAGGCAGACTTCTGATCATTCCCCCCTTCTTCTTCAGGTCTCCACTTTGACCTCCTCCAACCCAAAGCCATTTAGATTTATAGATGCCTGATTCCAGAGAAATGAGTTCATACGATTAATTAGTGAAAACTGGGATATACCTATGGCTGAAACTGGCATGCTAAGATTCTATCTAAAACTGATTAGGCTTAAGAAAGTGCTAAAAAATGGAACAGAGATAGCTTTAGAAACATTGACTTGAATGTTAAAATAGCAGAGGAGGCCTTAAGAATTCAGGAAGTTAATTTTGACTTAACCCCCTCAACCTCTGAACGTGTCAAACTTAACGAGAAAAACGCTTTACTGCTTAAAGCCTTAAAAGAGAAGGAAAAATATTGGAAACAGAAAGCAAGACTAAAATGGCATAAGCTAGGAGATAACAATACATCTTTCTTTCATAAAGTTGTGCAAGAAAGGAACTGTAAACTGCAGATCACTAAAATAAAAAATCATGCAGGCCAATGGATCAATTCTCAGTTGGACATTCAAAAAGAAGCAATTGATTATTTTTCGGATCTGCTAACTGAGCCTAACCTAGCAACCGATGAAACTTACTATCCTCATTTTCTAAGTCAAATACCTAGCATTATAAATGATAGTGATAATCAAGCTCTAGCCACTCCAGTCTCAGAATTAGAGCTAGAATTAGTGATTAAAGGTTTAAATAAAAGGAGTAGTCCAGGTCCAGATGGATTTTCACCAAAGTTCTATAGCAAATGCTGGCCTATCATAAAACAGGATCTGATTTCTGCAGTCAATGACTTCATTGCTGGCTCTGAAATGCCTCGGGGAATATCCAGTACCTGGATTACCCTAATACCAAAAAAATCCACTCCATGTTCACTTGAGGACTTCAGGCCAATTAGTTTATCAAATGTACTGAATAAAATCTGTTCTAAAGTGTTAATGGAAAGGTTGAAACCTCATATGGAGAATCTGATCTCTCCTAACCAAACTACTTTTATGAAAAATAGAGATATCTCAGATAATATTCTGTACTTACCAGAAATGATTAGATTTCTGGATAAAAAAATAGAATACCAAATTGCATTCTTAAACTGGATCTAAGAAAAGCTTTTGACATAATTAACTGGAATTTTCTTAGACAGATTCTGATAAAGTTCGGTTTCAATGGTAATTTTCTAAGTGCTGTTATGAATAATTTGTCACAAGCCTACTTTTCAGTACTTGTTAATGGCAATCCAGTAGGTTTCTTCAAGGCCACAAGTGGCATTAAACAAGGTGATCCTCTATCCCCCTTTCTTTTTAATATATTCTCAGAAGCATTTTCTAGGAGTTTATCGTTTATATTCCTCAATAGAAGTCTGGCTAGTTACCAGATACCTGCTTCAATCTCTGCAGTTTCCCACTTTATATATGCGGATGATACGATTATTTTTATGCAAGCATCAAGGCCTAACCTCATTAGGATCAAAGCTTTCCTAGAAATCTTTGAGTATACCTCGGGCCAAAAGTTAAATTTTGACAAATCTGACTTTTACCTAAGTAGAAGAGCTACACAGGCTAAGCTTAACCAGGTAAAAGCGATCTTAAAAATGAAAAAAGGATCTTTCCCATTCAAGTATCTAGGCTGCCCCATTTTTAAAGGAAGAACATTACATAGATACTTCCATCCTCTGCTGGCTAATGTTGATCATAAGCTTCAAAATTGGAAAAATAAATGGCTTAGCGGAGGAGGGAAAATGATCATTATTCAGTCATGCTTGTACTCAATACCTCAGCACCTCTGGTCTATAACCAATCCCCCTAAAGGCATAATAAAATTATTTGAGAAAAAACTGTCTCATTTTTTCTGCGGACAATCAGAAGGTAAAAACAACAGAGTCTGGAAAAGATGGGCAGAACTAGCAACACCTATAAAACTGAATGGTCTAGGTTTTAGATCCATCAAAGCTATAATAGACTCTTGCTCGGCTAAACTTTGGTGGAAGAGCCAACTAGGTATTTCTTTATGGTCTAAACTGTTATGGTCCCTCCCACCATCCCACGGGAAATCAGTAACATGGAAAAGAATCTGTTTTATAAACTCTTTTGCTGAAAATAATTCTATCATTATCCATGGTAAAGGCAGTTGTAACTTTTGGTCTGCCAAATGGTGTCCACATGGCCCCCTTCTCAACTATGTTCCAGATAACATATCCTCTGCTATGTCTGATATCTCTGTGGCAGATTTCATCAGCAACAGAAATAGTATTTTAGACCAGATTTCGCCTTTTCTGGAACATGATACGCTCTCATTTCTACATGTTGCAGAACTCACATTGGATAGGGAGGATAGACTGATTTGGAAACCAGAACCCACAGGTAGTTTTTCATTTAAGTCAGCTTATAGGGTCCTCACTCATTCATCAGGTAATTTCCCTGTAAGTAAATTCTTATGGAACACTCTACTTCAGAAAAAGATTTCTATATTTACCTGGAAACTGTTGCATGCATTTCTTCCTTTAGATGATGGGCTCATTACATGTGGATTTAGTTTAGCCTCTAAATGTCTAGCTTGTTATCAGTCGGACTCGATCCAACATTTTTCATCTCTTGTCACATTGCTCATGCTGTTTGGTCTAATATGGCATCTTTAATTCACTTTAACCTTAATGCTCAACAATCCATTCCTGATAGATTCTATTTATTCTGGAATTGCCATGACCTTCCTAAGTTTCACCAACTCTACTGTAAGATCCTACCTTCTTTGGTGTGTTGGAGTCTCTAGAAAGCTAGAAATAGCTTCCTATTTGACCACAAGCCTCTCTCTTCAGATCTTATTTGTAAAGAGGTGCAGGACCTGATTAAACTTACATTAAATGTTTGTCCTCCTAAACTGCTATCTACTGCATCTATCCCACCATCTTTTAGGTATCTCACTCCTCTGCTTAGACCTCCCCCTAAGCCAAACATAATGACAGTTCTCTGGGAAAGGCCTAAGACTGGCTTTATAAAAATTAATGTGGATGTATCATGGTGTTCTAACAAAGCATCAGCTGGTCTTATAGCAAGGGATAATTCCGGTCACCCTATACAGATTAGTTCAGCAACCATTGCTGCGGCATCTCCACTACATGCTGAAATCAAAGCAATTTTACATGCCTGCCATATTTTTTCTGGTTTAGATCATACTTTCATAATTGAATCTGATTCTAAACTGGCGGTTCAGATGATTAATGACGCTTATTCTGCACATTGGCAAGTTTTTGGATTGGCTTTCAATGTAAAGTTCCTCCTTGGCAAAGCTGAACTCAAACATGTATTCAGAGAGTGCAATTCTGTAGCTAATGCTATAGCCAAGCACCATTCCAATCAAAATCAATACCTCCACCTAACTAATATCCCCATGTATATCAGAGGCCTTATTTCCTTGGACAAATAATACACACCACATATTCGAGTACTGCTAATATGTGGTTTGTTTATGCAGGTTTTTGAACAATTTTGCTGTCTATCAAACACTTTATTCATATTGGATCGGCCTTTGCCTATTGATGTCCTCCAAAGGAAAACTTAAAGAAATCTCCATCTGCTGGTGTTGCTAAGTTTCACCAGCTTTATTGCCTGATAACTTGATACTGCCCTGCTCTTCACCACCATCAGGATTGTACTCCTCAGCTCTTGTGCTCTGGAGGAGGTAAAGACCTGAAGCTCAACTCAGCAATATATTCATGGACTTCCAACTCAAGTTTCTGCAAAGTACTAAATCTGAAGCTGATAACAAGTACACTCCAGCTGCTAGTCCGTTTACTCATTAATCTAACTTTTGGTTTGGAGCTCTTTAGATTAAACTTTGAAATTTTTGGATTGAAGTTGCCTGGCCAAAGGAAAGAATTAACACAGGGGGTGGAGATTCTTTCTTTTGGATCGCAACTTCAATAACTATCCTTTACTATTTTGGATAGTTATTACACATCCTAGTTATAGATAGGTAGGACTTTTGGAGGCAACTATGTTGCTTCAACGCTCTTTATGATCTTTAGAAATTAGAGTAGAGTACTAACCGTAGGTTATACTAGTAGTTAGAATATATTTGACCTTTGTAATTACACAAGTCGTTTAAATGTTTTCATTGTGCATTCCTTTTACATTGAATACTATTAATTATTTATCTTTTAATTGCATTATTATTTAAGTAAAAGCATGTTTTGTGCCATATTTTAAAGCTAATCCAAAAATTATTTTAATTAAAAGCAGGCTGATAAAATTATAATTAGTCTTATCTAGAGGTAATTGAAAATAGTAAATTGATGTACAGTTTAAAAACTATATATGCTTTTTTTTATTACAAAAAGAATTTCTTGATGCCTTTTAAAGGAACTTATTAACTAAAACAATATATAAATATTGACTTTTAAACATGTGTTATTTGAAATGCTTCCACCGTACATGAAGAGAATTTTTAAAAGACAAATCATGCCATGGAAATATAATTAAATTTATTTATGAAAATTTTAACTCTTTTTGGTTGGTGCCCCTCAAAAGAAACTTCTGAATCCGTCATTGAGTACGACGTGTACTTTATCATACCGTGTTTAACTACTGTGATGTTACGTGGACCTAATTATTGTGACATTATATGTGAATGGTCGGCTTGTACCTTATCTTTCCATGTCAAACTTGATTGTGTGTTACTTGATTATTTTGTATATGAGATTATCAGGGTCCCTGACGCAACAGTAGTTTGATCTAAATCGCTGGAACCGTACGATTGATTGGTTACTCAGTATGCTTGATCTAAATCATCGAGGCTGTATGATCGACTACTCGGTATGCTTGATCAATTTGGCGGTACCGTACGATCGATCGGCTACTCAGTATGCTTGATCTAAGTCACCGGAACCGTATGATCGATCAGCTACTCATGGAATATCGATACGCTTGATCTAAATTTCTGCGTATGTACGATCGACCGGCTACTCGGTATGTTTTGTCTGAATTGCCAGGACTGTACGATCGATCGGCTACCCGTGGAGTTTCGGTATGCTAGCATTACAGTTCAATTTTTTTATACAAGCTCGTAACTGAACATATTGGGCATGGTTGACGAGTACGAATTTATGGATCGTGATAGCCTTCAGGAACTAGTGAAAGGTTTATGCTCTAATATCAGTCACAGTGGCCATATAGGACCTTTACAACATCTTGGCATAACCCACTAGTATCCTTTTACTATGTGTTAGGTGGCTATTTGCATTATGTGATCACTAAATTTCACTTGGTAAAAATTGGCGATGGAACCTCACTAAGCAAGGAGCTTACCCTAGTTTAAACAAACCTAACAGGTGAGCACAGTGATGCCTTTAATTCTTTTGAGGAGGGATCCTGGCCGAACCTGTTAGAACCTTTTGTTTAATTTTTGTCATAACAATGTAAAATATTTGACGTCCTGGTCGGATCTTTAGAACCTTTTGCATGTATTTACATTAAAACCTTGTAAAATACTTGTACAAAGACTTTCATTGTAATAGTAAGTTAGGATTTTGATTTCTAATATCGCTTCCACATAATCTGTATTTGCCCATTAGTGCATATAAGTAATTCACCTCGTTGGATTCTTGGTATGTAGCACAACCAAGTCCGACCTGATACTTTTGTTGAGCAAGTTGGTCATAGTTATGGGATGTTATAGTATAGTGTACTTTGTACAACATGATTCTGATTAGTGGATTTATTCTGAACGGGGCCAAACCCACAGACGTAGGTGAATATCACCAAACTATGTAACCAAATCTCGTGTGTTATGCTTTATTTTATTGCATACTTGGTTAGATAGATTATGTTGGAATACATTAATAATTATTGAATTAAATATGTGATAAGACGTTAAATGCATGTATTTTCCAAAGCATTCAACATCTCTTTTGTCATCTTTTTGTTGGAAGGTTGCTAGATTTAGGTTGGTTCACATCATAAGAGGTTTAGATGACCATTTTTGGTTTTCTTATGTAAATCCTTCATTTTGTAACCTATTTATAATCTAATGGATTTTTGGTCCTTACGAGCGCCTAGATTCCTTTTTGTAAGCTTAATTTGTAGATTGCTCGTAAGCACTCCGAATTGGTTTAGTAAAGGTCATTCACAAGGATGGTAGAAGATTGAAGGCCACGAGCCAAACGTGGTAGAAGAAAGTCAGGATGTTAAAGAACGAAGGCCACCCAACCAACGAGAAGATCGGGTGGCCAAGCGGCCGAGCGAAGAAGACTGGGCACTTGGCCAACACCCTTAGCCGCGTACCCGCGCGTGAAAGATGAAGCCGTGGTGTAATGTTTCAGCACCATTTCGGGCGGCCAGCGCAAGGAAGCGCGCGCCCGCTCGCAAACTGATAGTTCGAGAAATGGGCGCGCAGCCAAAGCCCTAAGTCACGCGTCTGCACGCGCAAGACAAGCCTTAAGTGCAGCGGCCAGGTCCGATTTGCGTGGCCAGCGCGCCTGCTGCGTTTTGACCTCCTTTTGACTAGATTTTGTACTATAAATACCCAAAACCTTATCTTCTCTCTCTCATCTTTTCTCCTACTCAAATTTTTCTCTAAAAAACCCTAGGAAGCATTTATTTATTCTTTTTTTCTTCTATGTTTACCATGGATTCTTGCTATTTTGTTATGGGTTTTCATAATCTAGGCTAAATATACTCTAGGGAGCAATTGGTAAGCATTTCTAGTATGAATTTGTGGGATTTGGTTTATCCTATTTTATTCTTTGATTATCAAGTACGTTCCGTGCTTTCTTGTGTGATTAATGCATGATTTAAACTAGGATGATCAACTAGTTAATGATTGTGGGTTGATTATTTGCTAGGTTTTTGGTCAAACTCGGAAGACTTTGACTTTTTGTCAAAGTGATTATTGTTGGTCAATGCTAGGTTATAATTAGGAGTGGCAACTAATTATAATTGTTGGTTATTGAAATTGCTTATGCTTAGGATTAATTTGAATGGTTTGACTAATCATCAATGTGGCTCACTAATAACGATTAGCATGAAGGTCGACCCTCGTAGTCGTTATTAGTAGATATACTTGTCCTATTTATGTGTTTTTCGGGGAAGTTTATGATGCCGATCGTCTAGAGTGACCTGAAGGTAAGGGTTATTGTGTAGCGCCGATCGCACACTCTAACTATAACCGATGAGAGTTGAGAAATATCTTCATTCGAAATGTTGATAAGTTCTCCACAATATGTGGTTAATGAATAAAACTAGGATAATTAATCGATGATCAAATGATGACTAGAAATGTAAACCAATAGCGCCCAAGACTCGTTATAATCTTAGTTACATCATTTGTGCTATTTGTGATCGTATTTGCATCGTTCTTCTTAATCGCTTGTTAGTTTAGTTGCTTGAAGTAGTCGTCGTGTTTTCCAAAACCAAACCCCCCAACTTTGTTACCACACACTTAGAGTGACTTCTTTGTGTACTTTTTAACTACGCTTTAACACTCGATAAAATCATCTTTTCCTCGTGGACGACCCTGTCTTACCACTAGCTACTATTTAGTAGTTATCCATAATTTGGGCATATATATACTATCTTTGAGAGGTACGGCGATGGCCTCCCAAATTTTAGCTCAGCTGCCGGGGAAAAGGCATATTTTCTTAAAGTGTTAGTGTAGTTGTTGACGTGTGCTTGCTTTTGTGATTGTTACTTGGGATAAGGTTTTATTGCTTTAGTTCTTGGTTTATGGCCAACACTCGTACCAATAGACAAGAACTCTTGCACTACAACCCCAATCTCTTAGGAACACTGCGGAGAGCAAGGAGACTAGCTCGTTTTACTAACCAAGCTAACCAAGCATCACCCGAGGTAGTTACACCAACTATGGCGCATGATACTAGAAACTTGAGGGAGCTTATGGCTCCTAACCTAGAGAGCCAACCACTTTGCATCACTTTCCCTCCTCTTCCGGAGAATGTCACTTGTGAGCTTAAGTCCGAGATGATTCATTGTCTACCATATTTCCATGGGATGAGCGGGGAGGACGTGAACAATCATTTTCCAGAGTTCCACCTTGTGCGCATGAACATGAAGCCATTCGGAGTTTCAGAGGACAATTTCAATCTAAAGGCGTTCTCTTTGAAGGATGCGGCCAAAGATTGGTTATACTACCTCCCCCCGAGAAGTATAACATCATGGAGGGAGATGAAGATCAAGTTCTTGGAGAAGTTCTTCCTGGCATCCAAGTCGACGGGGCTTAAAAGGAGTTAAGCAACATCTCCCAATATTTGGGTGAATCTCTATACGAATATTAGGAGAGGTTCAAGAGGTTGCTAGCTAGTTTCTCCTACCACGGATACAAGGAAGGGGATCTTGTATATTATTTCTTCGATGGTTTGTCTGTTGAGGATAGAAGGATGATCAATGTCGCTTGTAATGGGTCGATTGCCTACAAGAGCCTGAAGGACTCCATGGCATTGTTTGAAGACATTGCTAATGGAACAAAACAATTCGGTGTGAGAGAAAGGGCAAGGTGCAAGAGGTTCCACATCCGGAAACCCCCAAACTTGAGGAGCAAGTACAAGAATTAGCTTCCATGATGAAGGAGTTAAGAAAGGGGAGGGCACATCAAGTCAGGGCGCGTGGGGTGTGTTCGTTGGAACATTCCACTGATGTATACCCTCAAATCTAAGATGCGGAGTTTGAGGAGGCTAAGGTGATGGGTTATCAAGGAGGGCAAGGCCAAGGATTTCAAGGAAATAAAGGCTATCAAGGTGGTCAAGGTTTCTAAAGGGGGCAAGGCAATGACAAGAAATATGATTCCTACTCCAAGACCTACAATCCCTAGTGGAGAGACCATCCAAACTTTAGGTGGAGAGATGATCAAGCCTAGAAATCAAATCCCCAAGGTGGTTATCAAGGTGGCCAAGGTATATATCAACCAAATCATCAAGGAGGACAACCCCATTACTAAGGGAATCAAGGGTACAATCTGGCACCGCAACAACCCTGCCCAAGGGCTGAGGGGTCATCTAACCCTCGAGAAGGAAAGCCAAGGTCGGAGCATGAGGAGCTCATGCATGCTATAACCAACATGGTCGCTAAATTCAAAGACCGAACCGCAACTAGAATTGTGAACATGAAGGATCGCTCTTCTGCGAGATTCAAGAGTTTGGAAGTCAAAGTTGGTCAAATAGCATCCTTCGTGGCCCGGTTGGAAGCTGGGGATTCCGGGAAACTTCCATCACAATCAAAGTTAAACCCCCGACCTCCAAATGCTAGTGCCATAACCTTGAGGAGTGGAAAGGAGACCAAAGATTCGAAGGAAATTGTGAAGGTTGGGAAGGAGATAGGAGAGGAACTTGTGGTGAAAGGGAAAGAGGTTGAAGAGGTGGTCACTCAACCACCGGAGAAGTGTGAAATTGAAAAAAAAAATCCATCCACCACCACCCTTTCTGGTGGCTTTGCGGGACAAAAATCCCAAGGATGAGAACAAGACACTTTTTTAGGTCTTCCACAAGTGTGAGATAAATATTCCTCTCCTTGATGTCATTTACCAAGTGCCTAAGTTTGATAAATTCCTTAAGGAATTATGTACCCCTAGGAAGAACAAAAATTTGAAAAATGGTGAAAAGATAAAAATTGGTGGACAAGTGTTGATCTTTTTTCAAAATAAACTCCCCCATAAATGTGATGATACCGACATGTTTACCATCCCTTGCATTATAGGTGGTAAAAATTTTCAAAATGTCATGCTAGATCTAGGAGCGTCAATCAATGTGATTCCATACTCCTTATGTGAATCCCTAGATCTTGGAAAATTGCATGAAACTAGGGTAGTAATCCAATTGGTCGGCCATTCTAATGCCTACCCGAGGGTAATTGTGGAAGATGGTTTGGTTAAAATTGATACTTTAATATTCCCCGCCGATTTCTATGTTCTAGACATGAAGAATGATAAACGTGCCGCCTCTATCTTGCTAGGGATGCCATTTTTTAAAACATCTAGAACTAAAATCGATATGCGTAGTGGGTGTTTAACCATGGAATTTGAAGGGGGTATTGTGAAGTTCAACATTTATAATGCCATGAAGTTTCCTAGCGAAGGTCATTCTTGCCATGCCATGATATTTTTTATATTATTAATGATTATGTGCAAGATGTGTTTGTGATTAATGGCAAAGATTGTTTGAAGGTTTCTTTGGAAAGGGAAAGTCTCAGGACAGGCGGTCTTTCCATAAGTTTATGGACAGTCCACAGAGGCATTTACCTTAAACATTGTAATTTTTTATAAAATTTAAATATTGCATTTTATAAGTTAAAACAAGCAATAATATGTATTTGAAGGTGAAAACATAAAAATATATGATATAAACAAAAAATTTCAAAAATTTTAAATTGTGTATATTTATTTAACAAATACAGTTAATAAGGTAAGAAATAAGTGGCTTGTCCATAGCTTGGACAGGCCGCCTGTTAAGAGGCCTACTCCTTTGAAAAATAGTCTTGACATAAATGAATTGCATGATTATTCTTTGAGGGTAAATTTGCATGAGACTATAGAGAGACTAAATTTTGTTGATAAGCTACCCCTCAACACTACAACAAACATCACCTTTTACGACATGCAAAATGTGTCGCTTATCTCTAATGTATATTGCAATTATAGCATCCAAATTCCAAAGTATGCAAGTTTCGATAAAAGTATTGCATACAGTATGCAATTATGCGCATAAGCTTCTAATTACTTGTATGAGTATAAACATAAATTGTCGAGAACTAATTATCATGCACATCAATTGTCGTGCCATTTCCACATAATATCCGTGCAATTTTCACGGGATTGCGACTAAATCTGTATCAATATAATTCAACAAAAACCATTCGTTTCAAGACATATATTGATAATATCATGCGAAAATCAAATAATGAAAATTGAACGAGCAATTTACATATGCAAGAATAATATACTTTTATTAATTATTCAGGCATACAATCAGAAAGCTTAAAATTACGAATAATTAAAGCAATACATGAGATAAATAAATCACGTTTCAATCAATAACAAATTGATGGAGTCACGAGTAAACTCGTTGCCCTTGAAACGAATGAGTCTCATCGTGGGCATCGTTCCCTAAGGTAAAACCATCGAAGGTAACAATTAACACGTAAGAATTACCTCGGATTCACGCAAGGCCCGAAGGATTATCACTTTGATAGAGCAACAGATGGAAATTTTGAGAAAGACAGAAAGAAGATTCAAGTTTAGAATATAGAGGGACTTGAGAAATGGTGCGAGTTTCCTGACTGACTTAGAGGCTCTATTTATACTGCTATAAGAGACCCTAATTATGGAAATGTGATATTCTGATTTTCTGTAATCAGAGAAGAATATTCTTCAATCACCAACTCATCAATTCTGAGACATTCCATGAATACTCGAATCAAATCTACTAGAAATGGAAGAAATATTTGCACAAATATTCTTCAGTGTATTAAACATGGTAAATCGCATATTTATTTAAGACAAGGTATCTCACAAAATATGAAAATATTTTGTTCTTATCTCTTAAGAATTACACACAAGCAATTCCATATATACTAGACAGTTGGGCGTTCTAGAGACTTCCACGCGGTACATACGCGTTTTGGACACTCCAGAGAAAAAATTACACGGGGCCAATTTCTATCCATTTTTCTCTTTTAAGAGTGACATTTCAAACATTCATATCTCATTCACCTTTGATCCGTTTTGAGAGTTTAAATAGCAAATTTTATAGTACTTGCGGAGCGGAACCTGAAATTGACATCCACCGGCCCAAAATCCATTTGGATCCCACTCAAAACATAAGCCCAAAAAGTTGACAAATTTCAACATTTTAACCATCATTTTCCAACAAAAACAATCCAAAGTAGAGTAATGATCCAACTTATCTATTTGTAGATTACCCAAACCTGATTTTTTGAAATGGACAAATCACCTCAGGAATCAGACGTCAAGCGATAACAGACCCTTTTGACACTTGAATAAACCATGAACAAATAACCAAGTAACACTCCTTTCCAGGTATGATTCCACGTAGAGCAAGAGATGATTCAGTAAAGTACCAATGTCTAATTACAAATCGAACAAGATAATCTAGTTCATTCTGGGCCAGCACTTTATATCATATTCCAACTAAAGTAAGAAACAAGGAACTAAGGCACGCAGGCACGCAGGCACAAATGAAAATACTTCCATCAAAGAGAGAGAAATCGCCATACCACAATAGCAAGAACATTTATGTAGAAATCAATCAAAGTGGCATCCATCCACCTGAAACAAATTCCGCACTTAATTCAGCAATCAGAAATAGCACAGGAAACGGAACAAACTATGAATCCAAGATGATCAGAAAAGAAAAACCCAAATACGGCTCGCAAGTCGCAGTTCCGATCAACCAGATCCTACTGTCCTCGCCGGAGGCAGCCAGCAGATTCCTCATCTCCGCCACTGCCGTCCTCTCCACCTCCGAAACAACCGGCTGAGCACCAGAAGCATTAGGCGACTCCACCAGCCATTTCAAATCCCCCAAATCAAGAATCAACCCTCCATTTCCACTCATCTTACTCTAAATTAAACCTCCCAATTCTTTGATCTTCCCCACCACCTATTCTAATCGAAGCCGCCGCCGATCCCCTTCTCCACCGAAACCACCACAACATTTTTCACAGAAACCACCTAATTATCAGTCAGGGTAATATTTTGTTGTGTGGATTGTGAAATTGTTTGGATCGTTATAACCCGATATTGGGGATATTGGGCCTGTGACCCGTAAAGTGAATCCGCGAAATTTACTTCGTCTAGCAACAAATGAAAACCGTTAGATTAAAGACTGGATTGTTTTTTTGTCCTCATAAATATCATCATATACATCTTTTGGTCACTAAGGTCAATAATGTATTTGTTCAGCAACTAACCAATCCAAAATAATTTGTTTGGTCTTAAAGGTGATTTTTAGGTAAATCAGAATTATTTTCCGATGAAATCAGAGGTATTTTTTTGTAATTTTACTAATTAAAAAACCTGAAAAATAAAATTTTAGCCTTATAATTAATAATGAGCGCGTGAAACCACGTGCGCAAAAAATTTTCCCTCAGAACGCTCGTGAAGCTACGCGCGTCTTCTTCCTCTGCCGCACGTGCATCTCAGTCGTGTCTCTCTCCCTCTTCCTCCTGCGTTGTTCTACTTCTTCTGCCGACGCAGGGCTTCGCTTCACTTCGTGACTCTGCCGCTCCGCTCGTCGTGACTCCACCGCTTCCCTATCTCAGCCTTCTAGTAGTCTACAATTCTGGCGGATCTCCCACCTTCGTAGTCTGCAGCTCTGGCGCGTAGGCGGGGGTTTTGGGGTGGAACATCACCTTCGTCCGGGTAGGGGTGGTCAACGGAGAGGTGGGGATGGGGGTGATGGCGTGGGCGTCCTCGTCGAAGGAGAGGATGTCGACGCGATTGTTGAGGCCCTCGATGAAGCTGTTGACGGCGATGTTGCGGCAACGCTAGTGGTGGGAGACGGAAGAGACGATGAGAGAGCATTAAACTATAGACGAAGGAGGCCAATTAGAGTCAAGGCCCTCATTTCCAAGGGAGATCGATGGAGCAAAGGGCCAAAGCATCTGGCAGCGGTAGAGTTGGAATCGGGGAAGACGTCTGATTTTCTCTTTTTTATTTTTTTAAACACAGGGGTATAATGGTCATTTTACATATTTTGACTAATTTTACCATTGACTTTACCTGAAAACCACCTCTGGGACCCAAAAATGAATTTCAGTATGTTAATTGCTAAACAAACGTGGTATTGGCCTTGGGGACCAAAAGAAGGTATTGCATAATATGTAGGGGACCAAAAAATAATTTAGTCTAAATTAAATATATCAATGACTCGGATCTGTTCTCACATAAGTGGGTGTTCTCATCTGATCCCATATATATATATATATATATACCAAGTCTAAAATATATGATGCCGTGGGGGTCAATGGGGGCACGTGCCCCCATTACCCCCACCCTAGATCCGTTATTGCAAATGCTCGTGACAGATATCTTCCATTGTAGAAAACTTACAATTCAACAATGTTCCATCTAGATTAACTAACAGTCTCCAATACAATGAATCAATTATTAATTTTCAAGGACAGGTCTCTTCGTATTCCTCGATTTCAGTGTCATTTTCATCTTAATCATGTTCATGCTGGAACATCTTGTGGAATCCAATGTTCACTATTTTCCGATTCCTTAAAAGTTATAACTCCTGCAAAAAGTCACACACATTGGATACGAACAATGCAATATACAAGCAAATAGATGGAATTTCTAATTCAAAATGAACAATTAACAACAAATAAAAGTATAGGTCATACACAACACAACTTACAAGTACACATTGGATACTAATATATGCAACACATAAGTAAGCAAATGCAGCTCGTAATTCAAAACGAACAATCAACAACAAATAAAAATAAAAAGTCATTCGCAGTATAACGAACAAATACATGTTGGATACTAACAACTACAACATTTAAGCAAACAGATGCAGTTCATAATTCAAAAAGGACAATGAACAACAAATGAAAATAAACTTATACACAGTACAAGTGATAAGTACACATTGTATACTAACATATTCAACATAGAAGTAAACGGTCATAATTCAAAATGAACAATCAACAACGAATGGAAATAAAATGTCATTCATAGTAAGAGTAACAAGTACACACTAAATACTAAACAGCTGCAACATATAAGTAAATAGATTCAACTCGTAATTCAAACGATCAATCAACAACTTTGTTGTAGCAAGAGGAGAATTCCAAACCTCATATGAGAAAAAAGCATACAACTCAAAACACACGAAAATCATGCATATCCAGTGTGTAAGTCATATCCAGCGTGCAAGCAATCAAACGAAAACAAATCGAACTCTAGAACAAAAACTAAGTAATAATACAAATAGAAAACAAAACCCTAGAATCGAGGCAATGCTGGAAAGGTAATGTCGGAAAACATACCCCGTACACTGCAACAATCAACAGAAACAAAAGAAAGATGATGCCGGTATATGAGCACAAAATCGGAAAGGAAAAATGTGGCAATAAAGAACGGGAGAAAAGGCGTAGAGAAGTTGGAGAAAATGAGAGAAGACAAAGAAGGCAGTGAATGAAGAAGAGGAGAAAACCATCGCCAGGTCCAGAAAAACAAGGAAAAAATTATAAATTTTAATCATGTTTTTATACTTGCATTAAAAATAATCCATGGCCTATCCATAACCATATCGAGGCCACATTTCCCAACATTTTCCCTTTAAACTAAAACCCGCCAAAGTATAATTCACCACCGCATGACAAGTGGTAGCCTGGTAGGCATTGTAGAATTTTACAACTTGACCATTAAGGGTGATTTTGGAATTAAATCATTTTTGAGCCTCTAAAAGATAATAATGGCTCTCACAATAACACATCTAAAAACTGCTTAGCAAAAAGCAATGCAAAATTGACACCATAAGTATTATCCTACAAAAGACATTCCTTGTTTCATTGCGTTTCTCTTTCTTTCCTCATTTGTTTCCTCAGGAGTTCTGAACACGTTCACAGTCGTGAACAAAATGAAACGTTTTTAACTTTTTCAGAAGTTCCTTTTCACCTAGTCGCACCTTTTTTCTCCCTTTTCCCATTTCACTCTATTATTTTTTTACATTAGGGCCTTCATGTGGCCACAAAAGAAAAATACAAGAAAAAAATGGAAAAAAAAAGTAACTATTTACATTGACGCAAGCAAGATCTGGTTGTTAACTTGTTACATGGCTACCACCATCCATGCTAGGAGCCTTCCCTTTAGCACGTCTGAAATCATCCAGACTTCGGAATCTCTCTCTAAGCAATCTATCCAATTCCGGATGCTTATGTAAAGGCTCTTGTCGTCCCTGAGCATCACGATAATGGTGAAATGCCCTGTCAAAACAAAACCAAGTTATACCCTATTCGATAGCAAATGAAACAGGGATGGACATTTTCCACCTAGGCAACAATCATCATAATTACACATCATTCTTACATCTCCCACAGAACAAATCAAGGCAACCCAAATTCAGTTCCCACCCATGAGTTACTAAATCACACAAACACAAGCCCCAGTTTCCACCGACTATCATGCTCTTTTCAACACCTTATCACTGCAGCTATCTTCACTCGCATGTCATGGAGAAGATGAGAAAAGTTCATCCCTACATTGAACACTTAACTACTAGCTGTTCATCATGTGCAAAGTTTAACATACTTTTACACTTCTCTAGCGCTTAACAGGCCAGTCCTCACAGCTCCATTCATATAATAACAAATTATACAGAAGCTTTCCCTTCAGAGAAATATATCTTTCCATGAGCCTATCAATTTGTTACCTTTGAAAACTAATATAGCCATACCCATTTCCATATCTTGGAGTGGAATAAAGGCACAAACATATAAAGTCCAATCTCTCTTTACCTTAAACCGATATCAGCCAACATATTCCATACAGAACACAGGAAGCAGAATATAAGGATGTGGTGGGTTATTTCGAATACCTAATTTCAGCCAATCCCAGCTCATCTCCCATTTCTTCTTTTTATTATCTCAGGGACAAAAGGATGGGAAAAGGAAACGGAAAAGGTATACACACACATATACATGTATATATAAGCCAAAAGAGCTTACCAGTATTTTTCTAGTCCATACAGATTTCCTTGATTGTAAAAGTCCAGGGTCAGTTTTTCAAAGTCCTTGTACAGATTCTCTCTAAATTCCTTCTCCAGACCATAACTAAACAAAAGGAGAGATCCAGTAAATAATATGTCAACCAAAGTTAATAGAGAAATATAACAGAAAAAACAATGTGCAAAATAAGGATAGAGACAAAACAATCGGAAACCAACCATGTTATTAAATATAAGAATACTTGGGGATTGTACCTGTAAAACCGGAATAGGCACTCCATTCCATAATTATAATTTGCAGCAGCATCCTCTTCTGCCAGTTTCCGGAACTCGTTATACATAGACTCTATGAACATATTTCTAAGGAAGTAAGACCAGAACCTGTACAGCGTATTCATTTCCTGCATAGAGGGAGGGAACTCATGTGTAGCACATGTGAAATGAGATGGGTAATTTCAGCCATCAACATATCAAATACTGCAATAGATCAAAAGCCCTAGACCTGAAGACCTATGTTCTCTCAGAAATCATTAGACCTGCTTTAAGATTATTAACTAGAGTAACAGACAATTTTCACAAAAGGACAATTTAGGGTGGAAACCTTATTCAAGAATGAATTAAACTATAAACTAGGCCATCTCACTGGACAAAAGAAAGACCTCCACAAATCTTGATGACAGTTCACTAGCAGAATTTGTTCACACCTAACATAAGCACAGTCATCCTTTCACACCCAAGCCAGACTAACTCAAAGCACTTAAATCCCTTTTCTGTTTTAACCATATTTCACCAAGAGTGAAGTCCTCTTGACCAAAAAGAACTCCCAGTCCTCTGTTCTAGGTTATCTGTGGCTGTACATCGTCCATGTACACAAACTCAGCTGAACTTGTTCAACTTTGTAAAAAGAATGCATATTACACACCAGAATTCACTTTCTTCCGCCAAACCCGTAAATCCAATTTAGCCGTCAACGAAAAAGAGATGGAAGTTTAAATTGATTAGAGTACCCAGAACTTCACAATAAAAAAATCCCAACTGTAGTTGCTTGTCCATAATTATGATAAAAATAACTTCAGACATTCCAAAAAATAATGTAGCTCTGTTCCTGTGTATGGACACCTATTCTATTTCAAGATTTTCATCTCACTGAATGTTGAAGATATTTCAAGGCACTTGGCATTCTCGCTTGAGCTTTGGTATCTCTTAAGAAAAAAGACAAACTATCATGTTCCTAGACAGCCATTTCCAAAGACAAAAAAAAAAAAAAACAGTTCCATAAATACAGCTTATGTTAGGTCTTGTTTTTCAACACGTTGAATCCGAAAAAAATATGGACCTATGTGGTGAACATATTTTACATTCACATATCTCATTCCCAAAAGATCTAATGCGACTTCCAATACACATTTAATATTTTTAAAACAGATTTTTAGATACATAACTGAAGTTTGACAGTGTGACAAAAGAATTGTAGTCATAAAAGACTAAGTTACTGGAGACGCGATAGTTCATAATCCCTCCATCCCTCTTAAGGTTTTCACTTTACATTTCAAGTTATTCCCTTTCAAGAATCAAACTTTTTTCTCACTTTTTGACATAATTTTGCATATGTTAAGACACACCCAGACTCGAAACCCAAATTGTCCAGAGACTAACTACATGCAGTCTTCACACATGTCATTCTTACCAAATGTGTAACTTATATCAGTTATGTACTCTTTCCTGAATTCTTGTTCCCAAACCAATATGTGAGCCTCTAAGGGAAGGGGGATTGAGTATTGTATATGCTGAGGAGGAGACTAAACCAGATAGTCCTAGTTAAACATTTCTTTGCTCCTACTTAGCGGATGCATCCCCTAAGATCAATAAATATAGTACCATGCCAGAAATAAACCCAACTAACATGAAAAAACAATTTCTATTACAATCCTGAGTCACGAGACAAACAAGCAGTTACAAGCACATAGTAGCAAAACTCACAACCAACCATGTAGAAAGAAATTCATCACCCAAGCTGATTTAAGTCAGTAGAAAGTACATGCTATGACTATGAGAAACAAGGCTGAAGAAGGAAGGAAGAAAATAAGAGGGCAGAAGTGAAAAGCAATCATTCACTCAGTGCTGTAGAGCTGACAAAAACATTGTTGGTCATTTGTCTAGAAGAGTCATAAAGGAAACATAAAAAAATTAGATAGTTCATCAAGCAAATAAACTGCATGCACCTCACTACAACCAATTCCCAGATTCTTTCGATCAGCAAGACAGCGCTTATGGTACTTCTTGTACCTGCATTGTAGAAGAAAAAAAGATCAACGCAAATCAAAGACTGGTCAGGAAAACCAGGAAAATAAACAAAATTGCACAATTGCACATCATAGACTTGTACAGAAATCCATTCACATAATACTAATGCTCTTCTGACATGTCCTTACATCTGCTGTTTAAAACCATTAGCCTCTAGAAGTTTATGACTTGGATGCTGGAAAGCCGGAAATGACTTTGGTGCTGAACCAACCGGTGGACTACCAACAGCTAAGTTGCTACGTGGAGATGCACTCAACTTGGAGGATCTCAAGCTACCAAATCTGAGTTCAAAAACATTCTATTAACAATAATAATTGGAAATAAAGCAGAGAGATCATCTGCTTCCATAAAGAAATAACCATTGATTCCACAGAACCACTCCTTCAGTCTAGCAACTGAGTCTTAAAAGTCCTAAAAAATCTCCAGAATTGTTCTTAAATATCTTTAAGATCATAAACAAAACAAAAAAATGAAATGCATACAAAAATTATAAATCAATCATTTGACACTTATGATAATAACTCACCCATGATTATCTGGGGGTGTAGAACCAAAAAAGAACCCAACCGACTCGCTTGGCGGACTCTCAGAGATGATGCCAACAGAGTTCCGCTCAGGTCCATGATTTTTCAAGGTACTAGAAAATAGCCGTTCTTTAGAATTAGATGGCTGCTTCGAAAATCCTTTGATCGTCTTCCTTCGAGAATTAGAAGTACATGTACTCTCAGAACTACCACCTCCAAAAGGCTGATTTCCAGCCCTGATTTTGGACACAGATGAAACAGCAGCAGGAGATTTGCAGCTCTCATTATTTTCATGGCGTGAGTTTCTGTTTCTACGATTAGACCTCCTGGCTTTCAGTTCCTAATTCCAAATGTTCATATGAATAAGTATGGTCGAGCAAGGATTAAACGAATTGAAAAAAAAATGCTAAGTACTCCAACCTGCTCATAAAAATAGAGCCCATCATTGATTGCAGAAGCAAGCTCACAGGATAGGGAATCATCAACCTTGCGGGGATTCTGCATATATGAGTGAACTTCAGTTTAAGTTCAACCAAACATACCAGTAAACCAAGAGAGTAGAATGGACATCAACAAAATGCCATATCCTGAGAAATTGTAAGATAAATCAGCACGACAATAACAATAAGATTTGGATCTCAGGTATCAGAATGCATAATCAAATGACTCCCTCAGTCCCTCTCTTACTCTTTGGTATGCATGTATTGGTATGACGAATTATTTTCATACCAAAAGTTCCATTCCCACTAAGCTTCAGTTTCATCCATATCAAAGAGGCTGGATACAATCAGAAATCCCCTTAACTACCCATAATACATTTGTTACTTTCTCTATCATCTCATTTTTTCTGAATCCTCATTCTCATACAACTGTACCCCCTAATTCCCTACCACTCTACTCCCTTTTCAATCATTTCCCTCTCTCCCACAAATTCTTGAGTACTACTTTCTCTCACCTTATCCCACTTTTCTCTCTTTCAATCTCTAGGAAACGAACTATCTCACCTTAGGCGCAGCTTTGTTCATTAGTGGAACACAATGTGCCAATTGTAAGAGACAGAAAGCAGTGCAGTTCAAAGCATGGAGATAAAGCAAACTTAGATCTTCATATATACATGAGTCGATGGTACATAAAAGTAACAGACAGAGAAATCGACTCTCCAATGTTTATACTATTCTATGTTTTCCTTACCTGAGTGACGATTACGAGTCTATCAACAGCGTGATCATTACCAGCCATTTCATCATCTTCGGCATCATGCCTTCAAGCAAAAGCAACAAAACAAAAGGTTTACAACTAAAGGATACCAACAGAGAGCCCAGAATTAGCAGGAATATTGAGAGGTAGTAAAACATATTATAATGCCAAAAAACATGACAGCCATGTAATATACTTCCGTGAAGATATAATTTCAAGAGTTCAGTGTAACAGTGTATCAAAGGATATAACTTCAGCATCATCCAACAGTAGTCTAGTTATCTTTTGGTACATCATTTTCCATGATCCTAAGGTTTTTAACCTTCTAAAGGGTTTTCCTTGTACTACTAAATCATCAATTAAGTCCAGTAGTAAACTGACACAACTTGTAAGGTTTCAAGGTTTCAAGGTTCCTGTTTCAAGGTTCCTCGCCTACGACTTGCCAAACATGGAAAACCAATGCACAAAATGCAAGTAAATCCACTCATATGCATATAATGGAAGTACTCAATACTCTTTCTAGCATCAAAAAAATAATTTTAAAAAACTCCCCCAGTCCCACCTTAACGTGCGCACTTTTATCATTTCCTCTTTTAGCAGATGTTGTCCCCACTTTCCATTGTCTCCTTAATTCTCATCTACACGTTATATTACTTTTTCTTATTCTATTTTTCTATTATCTTCTCTATTTCTCTTTCATATATTTCTCCTCATTTCCTAATCTCTATTTCCACAAAAAATGGCACCTTAAGGTGTGGCAAAGGGAGTAAGCCTTCACCCAAGAAAAGGGGTTCACAGCAGCCATATAGAACTGCATCTGAATATTTACAATCAGATGTTAACTCAAAATACTTGGAATTTATCAAATAAGAAGGCACAATTCATCTGACTCCTGGTTTTACAGGAAGAAATATTAAGCTATCCTACTATGATGGGTACAGAATCTCAATAAGGCATCTTTCCGAGCCAAAAGGGACAGATGAGTTAACGCATCAATTTTTTATTCGTCAATCCTCCAAAACAGAAGTACCGGTAGAGGCTGACATTTCATTTCCAACCAACCAATGACACTCTCCTTTGAAACGTGGAGATGGAAGTAAAAATGTACACACTTTGGGTTTTATCCTATTTCTTATTCTATTTCCCTCTGAAGGTACAAGCCTCAATAACAGTACATAAAATTAAAAAGTAGCAAGTTCTATGCAGCCATGCATGGAAATGAATTGTATGCCAAATCCAAATACATGTCCTCGCAATTGTAATGAGCCACAATTCCAACAAAATTAATAACCAAAAGATAAGCTAATGAAGAATATGGAAATAGACAGTAAATTGGAGCAGCTCATGTAAGTGCGTAAATACCTCTGAGCAGGAGACAGATCTTTACTAACGGTCTTGTGATCAAGTTCAAGCTCTTCATCTAGCATAAATGTGTTCACAAAATCACTTGATAAGTCCTCCGATTTTTGTGCCACTGAAACTGAAGACAACTCCGAGTGTCTACTCTCACGGCCATATTTACTTAATTTAGTTCCTTTTGAATGGGCTGGTAGGTCTTTATGGGGACCAAAATTAGTGCCATAATTATTTGATGTAGAGGCCAGCTCATCATTTGAAGTACCCGCCTTAGTGACAGATGTTAGATTTCCTTGATCGGGCGATAAAGACAAAGAAACCTTTGCTGGATCAATGTCACTTGACCTATTCCGAGTATCTATATCAGTACTTCTCGGTATTTGTTTTTCCCCTTGAAAGCTTTCTTTATCATAACTCAACTCATGATCAGTGACTAGAGTAGTGCCAGTCGTACTGAAAGGCTTAGGGGAAGACTGCAAAACTGGAGATGGTTCTTGAATAATCCATTTTGGCCATTCATCCCTTCTTCTAATCTTACCACCCTGGTGGATGATTATCCATGCAATAACGCGGACAGTTAAGATCATATATACATCCAAGGAAGATAACCAGGGGAAAGACAGAGAGAGCAGACAAATATCAGCACTCACCAAGACTTCTACTGTACTTGAACCTTGCAATGCATCCAAGATGAATTGTATGTCTCTACTCATCCTTTTAACCTGTAATTCAAGATGAGGATGATGTGTCACTAATTCTGAACACAGTTTTTTTCTCTTAGACCCAAACATAACTTAATAAATAATATGAGCATTTTACTGTGCAAAAAGTCCTGCTAAGCATACCCTTTTGAAGTCGGCAATTTTTGAAACTGGGACCCATCCCTGGTCTTCCATCAAGGAAAGCAGATAATGATCATTTTTCAGATTCTCATCACTGCCAGAGAAAAAGAGCAGGATTAAAGATAAAATTCCTAACAGTAGGTCTCCTTTTCATATAATCTAGAAGCTAGTGTGCTCATGTAAATGCAGAAGCATAGTCTTGTACATCAGCAACAGTTAACACCAAAAAACACATGCCCCCGGCTGGTAATACTATAAACAAACTATCTTCTGTTTAAATTACTCCCTCCATTCCAAAATTAATCGCTACATGAGCTTTTGTACGGGATTTCAGGTAGAGAATGTGGCATCGTGGAATATTACCTTTCAAGAAGTGTATAGGGGTTTTTCTTATGGATGGTTACTGGAACTGACAAAATGTGGGGATTAGCAAATAAGAAAATGACAAGAAAGATACAAAAGGTACTAACATTTGCATGGCCTTCGTATAATAAATAAAGTATGCAGCAATTAATTTGGATCATCCATTTTGGGTAAATGGAGCAAGCCACCACCAACGGTAAATTCTCTCAATACAAATCTGATGTGGGAAATTTAGATACTTGTTGCATCTACTGAGGGAGTAAAACAATATATGGGCAATTCCAACTCCAATGTGACATGATTTAAAAGATATGTGAGTCTAAGGATCCTTCAGAATTTACCTAAAGTAATACTCAATTTGCTTCACTATGTTAGCCTTCAATGCCAATGTCGACGAAGGTGCTTGTGGAGGCCCAGAGTTTGAAGGCTGTGGGGAAAAGAAGGGTGGATAAGGCATTCTTACAGAGCCTGGAGGAGCAGAAGGCACATAACATATCGCCCCTGGATGACCTGAACACCAGATGTCAATGTGTGTGTGTGTGTGTGTGAGAGAGAGAGAGAGGGAGATCATAATAACTCATCTTCTTAATTAGAAACTAGATTAGTACCAGCAAAGTTTGGTCCATCAATGAACCCTGGTGCTGCAAAGAAAGGAGGCCTCATGAAAGGCCTCGGTACCATTGGTTGTTGCAGATGAAGACCATCTTTTGAACTAACTGGTTGGTTAGGCCGAAGTGGATTGGTCTGTGAAGTTAATTCTTGTGTCTCAGATCCATTTTTCAAAGGTTTAGCATCATATGAAACCGAACAAGCCCTTGGTGAAGGCCGAAAACTACCATCAAAAGGACCAAAAGCCTGCATTGGGACATCATACCCACGCTTAACCATATGATTTTCAGTACCAGGATAGGGCCCGGGAGGAGGCTGGTAATGATATCCTTGAACAGGTACAGGCACAGGTACCATAGGATGAAAAATTGGTGGCATTCCTGGTTGATGATAAGGTAAAGGCACAGAAAAATGGGGTACATTAGTCGAGTACTGCTTTGGCCCCATTTTTGATTGGCGGATTCCTCCTGGTCTATGTGAAGACTTAAAGCTAGTGCGACCATTGGTCTTCTGCTGCTCAGTTGGACCCTGAAAACACCAAATAAATATAGAAACAACACCGTCAAAATTAAATTCAAAAAATAAAGAAAGAGAAACCTTTCCGCACCAAAAAACTAGGATATTTACATAGTGATACTTTAACTGAAATAAATCAACGACATAGCACTGCATATCACATGACATAGGTTGAAAGACAGTCAGCAAAAGTCACTCTTGAAACAAGTGGACGATAATTATGCTTCAAACATATGCGGCAACATCATTCGAGTTGGGTGGTTTAACCAAGAGTCTCATCACTCCATCATCCAGACAAACAGATAAAAAATTATAGTAAATTCCATGCCCCAACAAGCTAATACTTCATGCAGGTTATTACAATGCTAGTCTGAGCAGAAATTGTTTGAGCACGGCATTTGCCCGAACTGAACTGAGTTTTTGCCCATCTATAACCTTATACTACAGCAGTTACAAAGGCAAATCAAAACCAGGCATTCACTTGTATCGCGTGGAAAGTAATATAAACCAGAAAAATGCCATACAAACAGAGTTTGATACAAATTAAAATCTTTAACGACTCATATCAGCATTACTGTAAACTTCCAGCTCTAAAACCTACTTTGGCCGTTCAATACAGATTCATTCATGAAAGAAAAGAAAGTCATTATGAGTCACCGCCACAGTAAATCACTGACCGCAACTGGAGAGCGAGGCCGGGGTCCATCAGCTGGGTGCAAATGCGGCGAGGACTCAGACGCAGAGCGGGAATTGACAGAGACAGTCTTCAGAGCATCGGAGAGCGCCGCAGAGGAATCGGAGTCGGAGGCGGCACCGCCGAGGTCCTTGTGATCATCCACGGTGACCTCATTTTCAGCCATGGTCATTCCTTCCAGTTCACAAAAACGAGCTGCCGGAGAAGAGAGTGAACTGAAATGGGAAGAGAGCCAGTAGGCGAAACGATGCCGTCCTGAAAGCGACAGCGACGGTAAGAGTGACGGGGGGCGGGGGTGGGCGGGGCAGAAAGTGAGGGTTTTTAACGGGGGCGGGGAAAGAGAGCTGACTGCCGTTGGAGTGAGTAAGGTGAGTGAAGTGGACACGGAGGGGGTACTAGGGCTGCGTAATTTGGATAAAAGATTCTAACACAAAAAGTTTTTACTCATTATTGACTATTTTCATTCGTATCCCTGTGCTCCACTACTCGGTACTATGCTTTTCTTGCATCGCGTAGTTTCCTCAATTGGCGTTCCAAGCTTAACATCACTAGTGAAAGGTTTGTTACTGAGGGATAAACAAATATTTTGAAATTTGTTTTGATTCAACCAGTGTAGTCCCACAGCGCATAGCGTGGCCTTTTTATTTCAAAATTGAGATAATATTTTATTTACATTTCAACATAAATCTTGTATTAAATTATCTAATTGTTAAATGAAGTCATTTTATAATTAATGAGATGATTTTATGTTTGTTTCAACGTATCACGAAGTTTGTTACCATTAGAGGGTTTGACAAACAACACTCTCACTTTTCAATAGTATGATATTTCTTTAATTACTGTTTATTATTTTTCATACATAAAAAATTTTGGGAAAGACCATCTTTCCGTGGGAATCAGGAAAGACGAAGTTTAATTACAATAATATGAAGTTGGACGTTTATATTTTGTAGAGTAAAGTGCTCATATGACCTTATGTTTTGGTCATATGTGTCAATACAACCCTGCAAGATCAGAAAGTGCTATTATAACCCTATGATTTGCAAAAATGTGCAAATATAACCCTGGAGCCCTAAATTTGACCGGAAAATATGAAATGACGATTATACCATTTAATAAAAAATAAAATTCAGTAAATATGAAAGGACAGTTATGCCCTTGACATTTATTCATTTGTTATGCCCTTGACATTTATTCATTTGTTATGCCCTTACATTTAATCTCTAAAACTTCTTCTTCTTCATGATTCTTCTTCTTCAAATGTTATGCCCTTACCCTTCTCATAAAATCAAATCCCTTCGAGCACAAGCGCCCTTTCCAGTGTTTGGTTGAGCGGCGCCGAAAAATGGCGGAGCGATGGCTTGGATAGGTGACGCTAGGCGATGGCGGGGCAGGTGGCAACGGGGTGGTATCAATTAGGGTTTTGTAGAGCGGGGTGGGGCGATGGCGTGAGGCGCTGGTGAATTCGATCGGCGATGGGGTGAGTTTGATGGTGGCGATGGGATGGGGCGATGGTGGCGACGGGATGGGTTCGAGCTCTGACCTCTGGCACTTTCTTGTTCGTTTATGTGCAAATCTCACCATTTGAAGCTTCTTGTTCGTTTAAAAAAATAAATTTTTAATTATCTGGTTTCTCCCTTCAATTTGCTGCTTTCATTAAGTTAATTTGATCTGCTTCGAGGTTCCTGTGATTCAGCTGACTTTTTTTTTGAAATTTTTGGGGTATATTTGATTCAATATTCATGTTTTATTGCTTGATGTTCTTTCCATTATTTGGGATAATTTCTTAAAACAACATGGTGATTTGTGTCCTTTCGAGTTGTTTGAGGTAGTCGGTCATTTGAATTCATGCTCTTGTGTGGACATGGTGTGAACCATTAAGTCAGGTTAACGAGTTATAGAGTTTGGCATAAAGGAAGAATTGATTGGGTCTTCCTTCCATTAGATGAGAATCAATTCGATCGTAAAGACAGGTGGGTTTGATGGTGGCGACACGGTGGGCCGATGGTGGTGATGAGGTGGGTTTGATGGTGTCGATGGGTGGGGCGATGGTGGCTGGGAAATCAGAGCGAACTGGCTGGCATTTTCCAGATTCTGGCCGCCGCTGGTAGCAGAGCGGCGACAGAGGTGGCGGAGCGGCGACAACTATGGTTATGGAGAAGAATAACATGGGTATTTTTGTCTTTACATTTTTAATTTTAATACTAGGGTTATTTTTGTCTTTTTACTTCTGGTCAACGCTGAGAATTACAAAGCCAACGGTGGAATAGTGCGAAAAGGTTATATCGGCACTTCTGATACAAAACATAGAATTATAATAGCACTTGCAGGGTCATATTGGCACTTATGACCAAAACATAAGATCATATCTGTATTTTGCCCTATTCTGTATTAAGTACATGAAACGTTTCAATTTTGATAAAAAACATTACATATTTAGAGTAAAACATCCCTCTGGTCCTCTAATATTGGCTCCCTTTCCTTTTAGGGAAGGTTTTTCAATATTGGCTCCTTTCCATATATGGCAAATCCTAGATTGTTTCAACCACTCAATTTATTTTTTGTATTTTCAATGCAATCCTCACCATTCATTTCACTCTTTGAAAAAAAAAGTGCCCAAAAGTAGGAGCCAATATTAGAGGACCAGAGGGAGTAAATTATATTCTCTCTGTCCCGCCATTAATGACATGTTCACTTTTTCACGATTTTCAATGATTATGTTTGACCGTCAATATCTCTAGATATATGTAACAATTCTGCATAAAATATTAAAATTTAGAAAATATATGTCAAGATTAATTTAACAATATCTCACATGATATTTTTTTTATAAATATATTAATTTATATTTAGGGCCAAAGTTTACCAAATTTGATTTGAAAAAAGTAAACATGCCAATAATGATGGGACGGAGGGAGTATGTTTTAGTCTAAAATGTAATGTTTCACCAAAACTCAAATAGGTTATAACTTGAATTTGACCCAGATTTTAATTGTTTAACCTGCACATTTTTCATCTTTTTGTAGTAAAATTGCACTTGAGTACCTGATTTTTCCATAACTTATGAAAAACATCAAATTTGAGAATTGTTAGATAAAAATATCAAAAAATATCACATGAAATATTGTAGATTCATCTTAACATCTATATTCTAAATATTAATTGTTATGTAGAAATGTAATATGTAAGTAGAGATGATAGTCAAACATGAAGGCTAAGAAAAAATAAAGAGTGGGTCTCCTTACAGACGATCTGTCCATAAACTTATGAACATACCACTTATTTCTTACATTATACACTGCATTTCTTAAATTACATATAAAATTTAAAAATTTTAAAAATATTTTTTTATATCATATATTTTTATATTTTCACATTCAAATACACATTATTACTTGTTTAACTTATAAAATGCAATATTTAAATTTTATAAAAATTTACAACATTTAAGTCAAATGCCCCTGAGAATTGTCAATAAACTTATGGAAATACTTCCTTTACTGAGACTTTCCCAAAAATAAATAGGCGAATAATAATTGTAGAACAGAGAGAGTATTATGCTACAGGCGTACAAGCAAGGCATAGTTGCCACTTGCCATGGAATCTCAAATGCAAGTTTTTTTTAATAAAAAAAGGAACCGGTTTATAGGATTCTCATCATTTTTCTATTAAGCTCAACTGTGCACATTGTACGATTATAACATATGAAGTGGGATAAACTCATTTATATTGAGACACTAGCTAAATATTGCAATTATAATCTATACCTTCATAGGTTAGAAGAGATACACAAAGGCGCTAGTTAATATTACAATATCAATCGGAAAGGGCCTTCGCCACTTGAGCCGTATGCGGGGGAACTCGCACGTGCGGTTCTTAGGGGGGGGGGGGGGGAAAGCTAGTAGGAGCCATCCCATCCCAATAGCGTATATTTGGAGGCCTATCTCAAATGCAAGCTAAAATGCAAGTGTTAATAGTTTCAAAAATCAATTCAGTAGAGGTATCAACAGGCCTTCTACTCCCGTGCATCACCTTCTCTATTCTACTTGAAGAAGACTGCAAAAATCATGAAAATCATAATACTATGATACAGACTACACAATAAGAGCATTTTATCATTTTCAAGATTCAACCTTTACCTTCTTAGCGATGTTCTGTATGTAATTTGAACTCTTTTATTGCTTGAAGGATATTTCTTGACCTCATTGTCGACCTTCAAAAGCTGTTTCACAACTTCTTGAGAAGTCATTACAGAAAGATCACAAACTTTAACACTTGTGACTTCTCCTTCTCCTTCTTCTGGACTTCTCAATTCAACTTCAACTTCAGCTAGATGACTGCCTAATTAGGGTTCCTCCTTGATTGTTTCTACATCTGCTTCATTGCAAACTGAAGATCCAATCGACTGGCCTTGAGAATCTACAGAAATAACACCATGCCCTTCTTTTACCTCAATCAGTGTAATTTTTAACTTCTCGTTCACAACGACATCTTCCTCAAATCTTTCGCCAGACCCCCCATTAGCAAGCATTCAATATTCACCATCAGCTGAAGATCCAATTTCAGCATGGCACTTGAAATCCAGTTCTCGTGAATCTGGATATTCAGATTCCATCAACCTTTCCTGCTTCATTTTCTCAATCTTCCTAGCGGCAATTTTCTTGTAATGGTCTTCAAAATAAGCCTTCTTCTGAGCTACTGATCTGGGAGTAGAGCACTTCTCAACTTCATCCAAATACTTATTCGGCAAAAAAGTTGACCATTTCTCCTACACGAATCAGGGTTGAATTTACTAAAGGAAACAAACACTTCAAAAGATGAGAAAGATGCAACAACAGAATCACCCATCTGGTAACACAAAACAATCTCGACTTTGTAAAGGAGGAAGGGACATAACAGAAACATTCTTAAAGAAGCCAAAATCCTTTTATGAACAATAACCATCAACATAATCAAGCAATGAAGCTGATGTATTCTGATCAAATGAAAAAAATGAAGTACGTTATTCTCAACAGCAGGTCCTTGCACCATAGATCGAGCCATCAAAATTCAAGCAAAGAGCTTAACAACTGTGATAGAATGGTGATACCAATAAGATAATCTAGCCTGACAAACATGTCATAAACGTGAATGTTTCATGCTACAAAAGAGGAATCTACCTAGGAAATAAACAAGAAGCAGTCTGTTAAGCTGACATTGCTTGATCGCCCTCTTCATGAGCAACATAAGCATTGCCATAACCTATTTAAGCAGGAGCAAACGTACTACCTAAACATAAAGAAACAACTCATTTCTGAGAACTGTAAACACAAACCAGGAAGCTGTTTGGAATAAGTCCAACCTCGCCATTTCAAGTGCAAACTTGGTCGAAGTATCATCCGGTTTGCTTCCAAGATCTTTATCTTCATCACTACTGAAGTAAGAAGGCCCGAGCTTCCTCGAGGACCTGCTGCCATACTCCAGGGAAGACTCCCCGCCACTCTTAGAGCCATTATATACACAGAGAAATACAATACAAATGGCAATAACACCAACAGATGTTAGCAAGCGCTTTTTTGTCCCCCATATTGCCTACCCCTCATCATTTGTACGACTTCAGTATCCTTCGATTACTATCAGCCTGTATGTCCCACATCAGATCCTTTTTAAATACAGATCAAGATCCTCTAGCTAAGCTTGAAAACGTGGCTCACAATTCTGATCAAACTCGTGTAATAAAACCATACATCAGATGGAAAGCTATGATTTGTGACAGTTCACTAAAAATGAAATTGGACTGGACAATCAGGTTCACGCATATGCTAAGCTATCCAGCACAATCGATAAGCAAATTAATGGTTCACAATTCAATGAGAAAAAGCTACGGAAAGAAATTGGCACATTGACGAAAGTTGAATAAAAAACCCGATTAAAGGTAACAAAGTTTTTCATTACTATATAAATTAGAAACTATGGGTTCGTCACGGAAGTTGAGAGATCGAGCAGTAATCATAAAAGTTAGGAGATTAAACTTTAAAAAATATGAAGTCTTTCAAAAACGATTATGAGTATCTAAATCTCACAAGTTGATGCAAATCACAACAAACCGTCTTAAATGTAAATGTAAACACAAATCATTGAAACACCTACAAAAATGGTATCACTTCATGAATATATAGAAAAAACAATGAAAAATGTACAATATATTTGTTTAAACATAACTATAAATCAAGAAAAATGCAGGGATAAATAAAGCTTCAAACACGAAGTAGCATAATCTCTCTATCCACACAATCATTATCAACGCTGACCAAGATTCCAAAATCCCCAAATAGGTAGAGCTAAAACATGATGCAAGAGAATCCACCACTCAGTCATGATCCACAAATTCAACCGTCCACATGCCAAATCAATGTAAAAATACAACCTTCACAACAAATTAAGCAAACAAATTCCAAAAACCCAGCAACTTGGTTCACATAGGGTAAGGATAACAAAGCCAGGAATCCCGACCTCTCTGACAGCGTCAATCGCAACGCACATGATGGTATCACAAGTCATAGCTCCCACTGATGGCGGCCCCCGTCATTGAGATTTTGGATGAGTTCAGGCAACGGAACCGAGCAATTTTTTGCTGAGAATGGGGGCACAAGGTAGACCTTTTGAAGTCCAATCTGGTAGGGTTTATCGGGTGCAATGGCTTAAATGGGCCTTCCGCATCCCACCTATTGGTTTCAGTATTAGTTTAACATGAATGAAAATCGAATTGGAATGTAATGCTAATACCATGTCTCGGAGATGGCAGAGAACGTGGCGAGTTCAGATTGGTACGCAAAACGGTGATAGACAGAGCACTGACGTCGGGAGGAAACAGAGAGCGACCAGAGGCAAAACGGTAACAGACGGAGCATTGACGTCGGAAGGGAAACAGAGAGCGGTGAGAGGCATAACTGTGACAAACGGAATGTTGAGGTTGGAAGAAACAGAGAGCGCCGAGAGCCAAAACGGTGAGGAGAGTTGGCGACCTAGGGTGAGAAGAAGGTTTGCAGCAAAAAGGTGTCGTTTCAGGTGGTTAGGAAAAGTTAACAAGACAAAATTTTCATTGGTTAAAACGAGCCATCCAAATCAAACAATTTCTATATCGTGTTTGAGATGATCTATCCTTAAGCCCCTATCGAATCCTCTAACCTGCTAGTTTGCTCCAAAACGGCAATATTCCTTTTTCACAGTCATCACAGCCCTGATTCTGCTTTCAATTTCACCATACTGGATGTCATGCTTATAATTGCAAGTCATCGGGACGCTAACTCTGTACTTGGAAAGTTGGAACTTGTAGTCGTACCTTCACAACTCTGTTTTGTTGATTCCATTATCAAGTCCAGTGTTGAGTGTCCAACCTGGTTGAATCTTAAGATTACAATTTTAATTTCTAGTATCTGCCATTCTTTTTTTTTTCTTTCTTTCTAGCAGATTCAATGGAATCAATTCAATAGTTCGATTTAGCACTTTGGCCACTTGGGAGTCTACGGACAAAGTTAAGCTAACCAATTTCTAATTCCTTTTTTTTTTGTTGAATGTAGGTTGGTCATGTTCAAAATCAAGGCAGAGAAAAAAGAACTAGAAAAGTCTCTATATTCCTTTTTTTATGGAATACATGAGACTAATTAAATCAATGATAAAAAGGTCTAGGACATTATTGATGTAATTAGAAATGAATTATAATTGGGTAGGCAATTTTATTATTACAAAGTTTTTCATTTGGCACAAATTAGTTGTCTAAATTAGTTCCAAATTAGATTAGATTATTAAAATAAGTTGGCCTGCAAATAAGTATTTCGTTTATTGTAAATTAGTTGCGAAATTTCCTATATAATTAAATTATGATTTCACTTTAGAAATGAAGTGAGGAAATGAGATGGATATTTCAAGTTTCATTTAAGAAAGTACCAAAAGAAAGAAATTAACCATCTAATCTTAATTTTCCTCCAATTCTAGCAAGTTTCTAAGATTTTATTTTCCATTTAATCAAAAGGAGGGAGTGCATGTTTACAGTTCAAGTCCTAGGATAAAGGCTCATGTATATGATGGAAGGCTAAGTGTGTTTGATATTGCTATTCTTCCAAGAGATTCTTAGAAAAGAAGAAAGGTGAGTGACTTTTACCCATACAATAGAGATATTGTTAGAAGAGAGTATATTCCATTGAAACCTTGTCAACTTAAGGATCGTGATTTTCCTTGAATATTTGTTGGGAGTAAAACTCGACGTTTTAATCCTAAATAGTTTGATACTTACATATCATGGCTTGAGTTAACGTGCATAAAGATGCAACTTTCTATTTTTGTTATTCAAGAGTGATATTGTGGTTGGGGGGTGATGCTGTTGTTGTTGATGGTTTTAGAACTTAGAAAAGGATTGTGACATTAGTGGATTGTGACATTAGTTGATCATGACAGGGGACACTACAATGCACATAAGCACACACTGTTGAGATTGAATCTTTATCTTTTAAAAGGGACAGTACAAGTTTTGCTAGCAAAAACACATCTGTTTTGGCTACTTTGCACCTGTTTGGTTCGTTAGCCAAAACGCAACATTTCTTCTTTTTCCCTTTTCACGACTCTTTCCTTCTCACTTCTTTTGTACGCATCGACTCTTTCCCCTCCTGCTTATACCCGGCGCCCTGCATGTGATGCTTTTCTTCAGGCTCTGCACATGGATTCCATTACTAAAGGGTTGTTTTTGGCATACAAAAGCTAAAGCTTTTATACCACAATTGTATCGACGTCATCCTTCAAATTCCTACATTTTTAGTGGTTATTGTTGCTCTAACCTCTTAATCTTAGATAATTAGTAGTTATTTCTGATTTAAAACTGTCTCATGATTATATTATTTTTGTTGATTTGTACTTTTGAATTCCTCTAGCTTAATTTTAATCTTGTGCACAAAGGTGTTCTATCAAATGTCTAACTTAATTTGCTAACCGTCTTTTTTTTTCCCACTGTTAGGTTGGACATAGAGATACAAGTAAAAAAGATTTGTAACTTGATTTCTATTTTTTGTGCTTCATTATTTACATGCAGAGTCTGGACCATCAATTTAAAGAGTTTAGACCACCAATTTGAAGTTGACATGATGAAATTAGGATCGATATTCTGATCTGTATGTTATTAGTTGATTTGGGTATTTATTATTCATATAATTTTTTTTCATGTTGTTACGCACAGTGTAATAATAGATTATATCTTGAAGATTCTTGGTCTTAGATGTTTGTTTTTGTACTGGAGTTGGTAATGAAATGCATGAATGTGTCTTTCTGTTAATGTATAATTGTATATGCCCTGGGTATAATTGTAGATGCCCTCCTTCATTTTTCTTCCTTTCGTTTCCAGATAATTCTATTACTATCAAATGCTTTCAAATTTCCCTCTTGTTCTTTGCTTCGTTCAATAATTGATCACAGGTGAAATTTTCTCACTCCTCAATTCTCATGGATGACATCTTCAGTTTTCCTTTTTCTTACGGGGTCGACATTCGTGACAATGTCTTAGGTTTTCCTTTTACCACGTCATGATGAATTCTTTGTTTCCATCTTTCAATTTGATCTGTTGAGTGCTTTATATTTTTTTCAATTGTTTCCCTTTTTACAATCCTAAATATAGTACGCATGGTGTTTAGCAATTTTCCTCATCTTCATTTCAGGTTTGGAATGGTGTCTCTTGTTGAGAAATTCAGTAAGTCCCTCCTTGGTTGGCATTAAGGGTAATTCAGTGTGGTTGATCTATTTGTACATGGTTACTCATATTGCATGTTGTTTGGTTAAGCTATTTTCGAGTAATTCTGTTGAACCTGAATTTATTGTTCTTCTATTTTCCTATTGCGTGCATGGTGGTGCTTCCATTTTTATATTCCGTTTATTCCTTGTTTCCCAATTTTATGAATTGGATATGTATTAAGAGGGACCTCTTCCGTGGCTCTGAATGTTCTGTGCATGTAGGCCGATTGTTGATTTCCATATGCATGCATTGTGTTGTGTCCCCTCTGAAATATTTGATAGGAATATTTGACTGCTGAGAACTTTGTATTGATGCAGGTTGGGTTATCCATAGTTGATGGCTCCGGTGTCTGGATAGTCATTTTAAAGAGTCTGTGGAGGACAAGGTTGTTGTCCCCCTATCTCCTGCATGTGTTCACCAATTGTCTAGAGTAAGACCAACACTTTTTTATGCAGTATAAATCATTGTGTATGCGTGTGTGCTTATTTTATTTTAATATTTAACTTGAGTTTTTCGGATTGTGTGGGTTGAGGAATAAAATGATAATTAGAATGAATGAGGGGATATTTTGTTTTGGGAAGCTTTTTTCTCTCTCCAATTTTTGCTCCCAAAATTTTAAATTCCTGATATGTTGATGGCGAAGTGCCTAAGATGTTACATCTGTTTAATATACATTGCAAGAGACATCTTCTATTACCTTAGTTTTTCAGGTCCTTTTACCTCGGTCTTTAGCCCTAAAAAAACTGAGGTGAGTGTGGGTAGAGTAAAAAATATTTTTACCTCAGTTTTTCTGAAAAATAACCAAGGTAAAAAATACTGTGACCGTAGCCAATGCGATGTCACACATAATATATACCTCTGTTTGTTTCACCGAAGTCATGTACGATGTTGCACGTTACATTTATGAAATTTCTGGACCATATGAAGTGTTTGGCCACCGTGAATAACCCCAAATCCAAATCCGGATTTACAAACAAAAAAATACATAGAATATTACAAATAAAACAATCTAGAATTACAAACAAAAATCAAACTATTTATATTTTTGATGTGGTAGACCGCTTAGGCAAGTTGGATGTCTCTCCAAGAATTTCTCTACCTGCAAGGCTTATCCCATAAGTGATTCCGGGAGAAAGGCTCTGACGATCAAGTCAGTTTTCTCTTTTTAGAACTGGAATTTCTAGAGATAATAGCGCTTACCTTAGCTCCTTCAGAGCTTGTTGTATTTATAAACTGATGTGGTTGTGGTTCCCTATTTTTAGGGGAGAAGATCATGGATCATCCCACAATCACCACTTGCTGAGTTTGTGCCCTTCATGGCCATTGTTCGTTCCATATTTCTTAGCTCACGTTCTTCGTGGCGTCTGCATAGCTAATCAACGCTTTGGGCTGAAAAGGCTTAACTTCATCATCATATGCCATTGGGCTGGGGCTAGCGGCCCTCAGCCTTTTGTATGTTGGAACACATATACACCATAAGCCCCCCACCCATGAAGCAAATGCTACGCGAAGCTATAACCAGGTTTATAAGTTGAAAAACGAACTCATCATCTCACTTTGCGTCTAGGCGTTGTAATATGTTTTCTTGGGCTGCGATGTGAATAGCTTTTGCGAAGTGTTGCATGCTTCTTGGCTGTATACTGCGACCCCCTGAAATCACTCATTCATTTGAATTTCAAAATATATCTTATCCTTATGACACTTAGCTATTACAATCTTTCCACAGAGATTCACTCCTTCATATTTTCCATTCATTCTGTAATTTACTACGCTGCCATTTTGGTTACTCTCTCCTATAATTACTTTGAATTGTGTGCTTAAAAACTGCCCCTATTCAGTGTATTCCTACCGCCGCCTTCTCGAGAATCCAAAAAGGTAACCTACTTTATGTCAGATTGTCATAATTATTCCTCCTATTTGTCTCTTAGCTATTCTCTTTCTTTAGTTAAAACCTTTCATAGACACAGACCCATTCATCTTCTTCCATCTTCTATATTGCTCCCAATTTTTCCTCGTATTTCGTTCTTAATACAGTAAGTTCTCCTGTGTTTTCTTTCTTTTCTTTTAAGCAATTTTTACAGGTTTCAATATGTGGATCTGTATCTCTTGTAGTGTGACTTGTTTCCATTGTAATTGAGGTGAACTTTTAAATTGTGTTATTCGTTGTTCTTCCTTTGATCTAGATTCTGGTCGGAATAGTATTTCTAACTTTTGTCGTTTAATTGAGGCCACCATTCATCGTGATTTTGGGGAACTTAAATTCATCAATGTCTGCTTCTAACAATCTCAGAACTCTACTCCAAATGCCCGTGAAATCGATGTTGATTCTGGGGAGGATTCCGACCACCATACCAGTTTTTCAATTATTAGTAGCAATCTCACAGATTCCTATGCTGAGGACTTGAAAAATATTTTCCCTTTTTTACGTTCGTACGAGCTTAAGGCACCTGGGGCCTCTGAGAGTGTTCACACTCCCCATCTGGCTACCTTTCATGTTATTTGGATTATCTTAAGTTTGGACTTTCGTTTCCTTTGCCCCAACATGTGTTGGATCTTCTTTATCACTATAAAGTGGGTTTATGTTAGCTGCACCCCAAAGCAATCCCAATTTTTGTTTTCTTTTATCATGTATGAGAAGTGGCTAGCATCACTTTTTCTACCGACTTGTTCTGCAACCTGTACCATGTCCGCAAAGTAAAAAATTTCCCCGACGAGTTCACTCTTTACCCTGTGATCCAAACTATTGAGTTCATTAGCGGGTTCCCAAATAACTGTGGGGTGTGGCGTGAAAAGTTCTTCTATATAATACTTGACAATAATAATAGTCCAGCCTTTTCAGTTTGGAACAACAGTGTTCCTATATTAAAACTTCCTAAGGTTGGGGTTTTTCTGAATGCTGAGTCTAAAGTTGTAGATCGCTTAGCAAGAATTCCATCTCACTTCACCCTGCTAGTTCTTTGAGCAAAGGTGTTTAGCTTGCTGATTATTTTGTTCCTACGTTGTTCCTATGTTTGTATATTCACCTTTGTTTTTTCTTATTGAGTTGCAGATATGGATCTGACTCGGCGCTATGCTGCGAGAAACTTCCTTTCCAAAGATGAGAAGGAAGAGATAGAGACCTTGGTTAACGAGGTCAATAAAAATACTGAGGTTGTCATTCTTAAAGCGGTGACTGTTGAAGCTACTACTCAGCACCTTGCATCTGGATCGGTTTCTAAAGAAACTAAGGAGGGTGATAATCAAAAACCCAAATAAAAAACTCACCAAAGGTTTTGCGTGCATGGCTTCATACGCGTAGTTATATTTATAGTGATAAATTTTATTTTCAGGATTTTTTATTTAGTGAAATTATGAAAATACCCATGGCTATACTGGAAAACCATTCCGGTTTACCTGAAAACCACCTCTGGGGACCAAAGAAATTAATTTCAGAATGTTAAGTGCTGATTAAACATGATATTGGCCTTGGGGACCAAACGAAGGTATTGCAGAATATTTAAGGGACAAAACATAATAATTTAGTCTTCCAGTTAATAACTGTTGGATTTATGGGCCTTTGTCACCCTGTAAGGTCCTTTCTACTTTAGGTATAACTTTCCACATTCTTCTTCCAAGCTAGCCTCGTTCTTCCTCAACACTAGATCACTAATCTGGAATCGTGTTTCTTTCACCTTCTGATTGTGAACTCTAGCCATTCTTTCCTTGTACTTAGCTTCTGTGATTATTTCCAAATATCTCTTCTTTTCCAGTTCATCCAATTCAAGCTTCATCACATCTGGATTGTCTTTCTCCTTGTAATCGCCTACTTGAAGACTGGAATTACCAATTTCTATTGGTATAACCACTTCGTGACCATAAACCAAACTATATGGCATCTTCCCCATTGGTTCCCGAATAGACATTCTGTACGACCATAGTGTGTTTGGTAACTCATCTACCCATCCAATTCGCTTTCCTTCCAGTTGCTTTTGGATTCCTTGAACGATAGTTTTGTTTGTGACCTCCACTTGGCCGTTGGCTTGAGGGTGTGCTACATACGTAAACTTCTGGAGAATCCTGAGCTTTGGGCACTAGTCAGTGAATACACCACTTATGAATTGTGTACCATTATCTGTGACAATGGTATGTGACACCTCGAAGTGACATACTATGTTTTTCCATACAAATTTCCTAGTGACTTCAACCGTGACCTTTCCTAGCTGTTTCGCTTCCACCCATTTGTGAAAGTAGTCGATTGCTACAACTAGAAATTTTGCGTTGCTTTCGCCCCTTGGGAATGGTCCAAATAAGTTGATCCCCCGTTTATCAAACAGTCAGGCTCCGTAGATTCCTCTCAAAGCTGCTTGTCGCTTATGCAACAATATAACGTTGATTTGGCAATTTTTACATTTAAGAACGAAGTTTTGTGCATCATTGAACATAGTTGGCCAGTAATATCCAACTCAGATATATTTTTTGCTATCGTTCTAGCTCTTTGATGCATTACACATTAACCTTCATGGACTTCTTTTAAAATCTATGTTGCTTATGTAGGTCCTACGTATTTTATCTACGGAGACAAGAAACCCTTTTTTATAAGGTCTCATCTTTGTAAGCGTAATTACCAGAATGTAACTCCAACTTCCTAGCCTGTATCTTATATTCTGGCAGGGTCCCCTTCATGAAGAAATCTATTAGTGGAGACATCCAGTTTACTTCATCTGCTTGGTTCGCTGATCAATGGTTGACACCGTACTTCTAACTGGAATGACTTCCACAATGATGTCTCCATGCTCGCTAAGAGAATTAAACCCTATAGCTACTAGCTTGCTTAGTGCATTCACCTTTGTGTTTTCGCTTCATGGTACGTGCTATATTTTGAAGTATTCGAGCTGGGCTATGAGTTGGTGCACTTTCCTTAAATACTTTGCCAGCTACTTTTCTTGCACTTCATAGTCTCCTCGCACTTGTTGGACAACAATTAGCAAATCGCTGGATACTCAAACGCTCCCAACCTTTATTCCAACGGTAAGGTCCAGTCCGCATATCAAAGACTCATATTCTACTTCATTGTTGGTGAGCAAGAAATCAAACGGTAATAAGTATCTGTGTTCACCTCCGTCTGGGTCTACGAACAACAATCCAGCTCCGTAACCTTCTTTGCTGGACGTGCCATAAACGAACAATGTCCATGCAACTTTTTCCCATTTTGACTTGCCTTTATCGATCCTCAAGATTTAATACATGCTCGCTCTCTGTGCTTCTTTGCTCGTCATCTCTGCAATGAAGTCTGCTAATGCCTGAGCTTTGATCCCTGTTCTAGGTTCGAATTGTATTTCAAATTGGCCTAGTTCTAGGGCCTACTTCATTAGTCTTCTTGATGACTTGGGCTTGTTGATGACATTATTAATTGGGAAATCAGTGTAAACCACAATGCGATGAGCATGGATACACATTCACAGTTTCCGTGCTGAGTATACCAAAGCCAGGGTTAGCTTTTCCACTTACATATATGATTTTTTCGCACTTTGTAATATTATGCTAGTATAATAGACTGGTACTTGTTTTTGGTATTCAAGGTGAACTAAAACAGAGCTGACTGCATTCTGTGAGAACGCTAAATATAGATATAACATTTCTCCAGGGGCGGGTGATTTCAGCGTTGGCAATGTCAGAAGCTGTTCTTTAAACCATCATATGTTATCTGGCATTCATGACTCCAACTAAACTTCTTAGCCTTTCTTAGAACTTCGAATAGTGAGAAGTGCTTATTTTCCGCTTTTGAGACGAACCTGCTAAGTGCTGCCAGTGACCCATTAGAACTTGTGCTTGTTTGGCAGTTCGCGGCTGAGGAAGATTCACTATGGCTTGAACTTTCTCTAGGTTGGCCTCGATTCCCTTCGATGACACCTTGTATCCTAAGAATTTTCCTGCGCCCACCCCGAATACACACTTCTTGAGGTTGAGCTTCATCCCTATGGCACTTAATGTGTCCAAAGTCTTTGTAGATCCGCAGTGAAACTATCCATATTTCTATTTTTTATGACCATGTCATCGACATAAACTTTGACATTTCACCCTATTTGATTACGAAAAGTGTTATCCACTACTCGCTGTTATGTTGCCCCTGCATTTTCATCCAAAACTGCATCTTTACGTAACAAAACTTTCCAAAGCTTGTTATGAAAGCTGTTTTCTCTACGTCTTCTGGGTTCATTAATATTTGATGGTATCCCTTGTACGCATCTAAAATGCTAGCACCTGATAACCTGAAATCGCCTCAACCAGTTGATCAATTTTTGGTAGAGGATAGCTTTCATTGGGACACATTTTATTTAGGTCTGTAAAATCAATGCACATCCTCCATCATCCGTCAGACTTTCTTACCATAACTGAGTTTGCGAGCCATTTTGGATATATAACCTCCTTTACTATGCCAGCTTGAAGTAGTGTCGTAACCTCTTCTTTAATTGTTTTCTGCCTATCGCCGATAAAGCAGGGCTGCTTTTGATTATTCGGTTTTACCACATCGATGATATTCAAAGAGTGTGTAGCGATGTGTGGATCTACTCTTCCCATGTTATGAACACTCCCTACAAAAGTTTCCTTGTGGCTTCGCAGGATTTGTATGATTCTCTTCCTTTCTTTATTGGGAAGGTATTTTCCTATCCTTACACACTTTGAGCTATCTTCGTTTTCCAGGCTAACTAGCTCTATTTCTTCTCCTAGATCCATTGCTGATTCTGGCTGATTTGGCGATCCACCATTTGAGATTGTGCTAACCATCTTCATTTTTTCTCCCAATCTTCTTGCCTTCATTGCAATGACCATGCATTGCCTCTCCATTTGATGGTTTCCTCTTATAGTTGCAATTACGACAGGAGTTGGGAATTTCATGACCAGGTGGTAAGGAGACCATATGGATTTTGCTCCGTTCATCCACGGTCTTCCTATAATAGCATTAAACATACTTGGAGCATCCTTGACTACGAAGTCACACATGATGGTGCAATTTCTTCAGCTTTCCCCAATAGTGACAGGTAGTTGTATATTTCCCAAAGGCGTTTCTAATCGCCCTGTGAATCCAACTAGCGAGGACGTGGATTTTTTTTAGGTTCATTCGCTTGGACCCCAACATGTCGAAGAAGTTGACAAATAGTATTTCAACTGCACTTCCATCATCTACGAACACTCTGTGTACAGTAGAATTTCTGATTTTTGCTATAATTACCATGGGGTCGTTGTGAGGCGAAGCGATTGGTACTGCATCCTCTTCGTTGAAGGTGATTGTTTCATCCGAGTGGAGTCTTTTGTCAACAGGATTTTAGGGGGAAAGTATCGTGCTCTAGCTTTCCAAGCATTGTTGGGCAGTGACTCTGTAGATCCATGTATAGACAAGATGACTGTTTCTGACATTTCATCACCCTCATCCTCCTTGCAGTCAATTGCCGTAGCTATCTTTTGATTCTTTGGCAGTGTAGACACTGTCCCCTGATTCCTTGCTAAGGTGTTCGATGTTTTGCTATTTTCGGCATACTGGCTTCCCCCTTCCTTTCTATATTGACCTAAGAAGCTATTCCTTAAATTTTCTTTAGTTTGTCTTCTTGGGTCTCTACAGTACTCGATGCCATAGCCATGGTCCTTGTGGAAAGTACAATAGTATTCCCTGGATCTTTTTTCTGGTGGTGCTAGCATGGGTGCTGGTTCTCAGAATAGATCCTTGTGTGCTTGCCATATTTCTTTCCTTGGCCTTGTCAAAGGTGTATCCTGAAATGTTACAGTTTGTGAAGCTGGCTCTCTTCCTTTGAAAGGGATGCTTCCCTTTCCTTTTTTCATAATTCCCTTCTGCGAATCTTCCCACATTCGCTTTCACCTCTTTCCCGCTCTATCTTACGGTTGTTTGCTTCTTTCGTTCGCACATGCTGCTCAATCATCTTTTTTAGCTCCATTGGGTTTTCAGGCATATTCTTCATCAGTTCTTTGTAGAACTCTCCCGATCGCATACCTCTTGTGAACGCTCCTAATGACGATTGGAATGACAAGTTGCGAACCTGTAAGCTTTATGTAACAAACTGATTATGATATTCTGCTAGGATTTCATAGCTTTGCTGGGCTATGTTATTGAGATCCACAATCGTCTTAGTGAACTTTTGTTTTTGGTAGAAGCAACCCAAGAATAAGTCAGACAACTGTGCCCAAGATTTGATACTCCTATTTGGAAGGTCTTCATATCAAGTGATTGTTGTTCCTGTAAAAAAGATTGGAAATGCCTTGCAAATTAACTCGATGCTCGCATTGTCAAATCTCATGCTGTTTCTGTATGAGTGTACAAACTCTTTTGGATCCGTGATCCCATCGTAGATTTTAACTTTAACGTGCAAAGGAAGCTTGAAGTCCTTTGGCATTTTAAAATCATGCAAATGTAGAGCTAGATTTGATATATCTACATTCTCTTCTGTGATGATATCGCGTAGCTCTTCTTCATAGTTAAGGTTTTTACGCTCTTGATTTACCCTTTTTTCTAGTTTTAGGGGTTTTTTCTTGAGCGTTTTCAAAAATTGGTCATAAAGGCTTTCTCTGTTCGCTTCCAAAAAACAAACCTCTTTTTCTTGTCATGGTTATTGTTCAGATACTCTGCTTCCTCCTCTGTCTCATCTTTACAAATATAGATTTGTAACAAATGAAGAACAACCCAAAAAATATTACATTTAATCTTGAAGCTACAAACCTAATTAAGATCCGGCAACCTCGAGCGGCGCAGTGACGAGTCGGCGAGGCTGGTGGCATGGCAAGGAGGCTGGTGGCGCGATGATCAAAGTGGTGACGTATGGCTTCTGGAGAGAAAAATTCACGGCAGAGAAGAGAATGTGCAAGTCACGAGAAACACTGAGAGAAGAAAACATTATGAGGCACAGGTACTGGTCGAAGTGGTGGCGGCTCTTGAAGGTGGTGGTGGGATCTGCTGCAGGTGCTCGGTGGTGGCGACAACCGCTCGATGGTGGCAACTGCCGCTCGATGGTGGTGGTGCTAGCGTCTGTTAGATGAGGATGGGTCGGTACCATTTCGAGAAGAAAGCGGTGTTAGCATTTGTTAGAGAAGAAAATGTAAAGGCTGGCTAGGGTTGTGGAATTGAGTATTATATATGCTAAGCATTTGGGCTGAAATAATTTGGATTGGGCTGAAATAATTTGGGTTAGGCTGAAATAATATCCACCTCAATAAATTCAATTTGTTAAAAGAAAAATATCAACATCAAAATTACAAATATTATAATTATATTTGTATTTTTAATTAAAATAAAGAGTGTGTCTCTTGAAAGACGGTCTTTCCATAAGTCATGGAAAGACCAAGGTTTAAAGTGTAAATTAGAAGAAATTAAGATAAAATTTTCGGGTTGCATGAACCGGGTTATAAATTTTATAACTACTACATGTTGCATACTAAAATTTTAATGTTGCAATTAAGACCTTTTACCTTTTATTATTCGAATTAAACCCCGTCTTTCTATAAGTTTATGGAAAGACCGTCTTTCCCAAGACTTTGCCTAAAATAAATTGGTGACACCAAAATGAAATTCAGTAATATAAGATTGTGAATTTGCAATTTGGACATGTATGAGTGAATGGAAGGGCCTCAAAAGTCAACATTGATTACTTCTACATAGTCTTGGAAAATTACACTATGTCCCAAAATTGTGTTACCCCATTATCCATTGCTCCAAAATACATAATTTTTGTTATTCTAGCCTAAATATAGAAATATAAAATTAATTAATTTTTTGGCGAAATGTTGGAAAGCGCTAGTATATGTTCTAGAGTAACTTAGAGTTGAATACATATAAGTAAGAAAGGAAAATCGGAAATGATTACAGATATGTTCTTATGCCCGATTGTTGATAAATATTCCGTTGCCTTGGAAAATACAATGAGGGTGTTTATGGTGGCATCAAATTCAAGCGGATTTCGATTTGGAGTTACAAGTAAAACTTTTACTTTTTGCACTTAGGTCTCTCCAAGAAAGTTGGAGTTGTCGAATCACGAAATTGGCGGCACCAAAATGAAATTCAATAATATAAGATTGTGAATTTGCAATTTGGGCATGTATGTGTGAACATAAGGGGCTCGAAAGTCAACATTGATTACTTCTATACAATCTTAAAAAAATATAATATGGCCCAAAATTATGTTACCCTATTATCCATTGCTCTAAAATACATGATTTTTGTTATTCTTGCCTAAATATAGAAATATATAAAAACAAATTGGTGAAATGTTGGAAAGCACTAGTACATGTTCTAGAGTAATTTAGAGTTAGAATACTTTAAAGTAAGAAAGCATAATCGAAAAGGATTACAGATATGTTCTTATGCCTGATTGTTGATAAATATTCTGTTACAGACTTGGAAAATACAATGAGGGTGCATATGGTAACATCACGTTGGAGCGGATTACAATTTGGAATTACGAGTAAAGTTTTTACTTTTTGCACTTAGGTCCCTCCAAGAAGGTTGGAGTTGTCGAATCACAAAAGTGACGACATCAAAATGAATTTCAATAATATAAGACTGTGAATTGCAATTTGGGCATGTATGGGTGAACGGAAGAGCCTCGAAAGTCAGCATTGATTACTTCTACACAATATTGGAAAATTACAATATGACCAAAAGTTATGTTACCCTATTATCCATTGCTCCAAAATATATGATTTTCGTTATTCTTGCCTAAATATAGAAATATAAATAAATTATCTTTTGATGAAATGTTGGAAAATGCTAGTATATATTATTGAGTAACTCATATCGATGCCTATGTGTTTGTTTTCCAATAATGACACATCCCTCTAATCACTAAATTGGTACGGATCACCTTCCTCACAAATATTTATATGTCGTACCTGCAATGTATCATAAATAATGAGATATTTCATTACTAAATTTAACCTAGCAACCAAACTTAATACTACTTATTTTGTATAATTATGAATAAGTAGTATATAAAATTTTATTCGGTGAAAAAATAAAATGTATTTATTGATATTCGACTTCGACCACATATTACTCAAACTCTCTGTTTAATTTATTTCATTTGAAAAATATAAACATAAAGTTATAGTTAAAATTATAGTTATGAAATCTTTTATAAGTTTAAAAGAAATGGAGTGGCATATAAAATTTACAAAATTATATTTTAATTTTTTTAACATTAAATTTATTATTAAAATCTCGATAATGTGTTACTTGAACTCTACTTAAATTTATTTCATTTGAAAAAATAAACATAAAGTAATATTTAAAGGTATAATTATAAAATCTTTTAAAGTTAAAAAGAAATGGAATTGCATAAAAAATTTAAATATTATATTTTTATTTAATAAAAAAATTTACATTATTAATATATATATATATATACACACATAGATATATTCAATTATTTTAAATCGTGCATCGCAAGAGTGTCTGTGAGTGGTACTTGCGACGTCGGTAAGCTCGTAATATGTGCGACGTCGATCATTTCATGACTGCGAGAGAGTCACAATAATAATCATTGTCGGTAAGCTAAACATGCGTGCGACGTCGATCATTTATCAAAAACAACCGACACCGGTAAGCCAGACATACGTGCGACGTCGGTAATGGCAGGCTTTTAATTTGGTTTTAAAAAAAACAGAGGTAACAATATTTTTTACTTCGAAACAATATTATTTACCCTTAACCAAAAAACCGAGGGTATATGGGCGAATTAATAGGTTCAATTTTTTTGTAGTGATAGTTGATGGCGAGGCTGATGCCTCTGTTTATATATGGAGAACGACATATATACTTTTCGGTCGGTAGCTTTGGATGTTACACGTGCAAAATAATTTGGGCATTGCCATTCCAGAAAGATAATGCAGAGAAAATCTTTCTACCTTCTCTTTTCAGCCCGGAAAGAAATCGTTTCTTTGTAGCGCTAACTCATTGATCAAAACTGGTACTTATGCTATTTCTTGTCAGAGGATTAATGTTATTTTTGAAGAGCTGATTCAGTGGCCAAAATTTGCAGTTTTTTTTTTCCACATTGGAAGTCAGAGATAATGGATAATTTCAATAAGAGATGGAAAGTGATGGAGAAAGGAATTGCAAAGTTGATGACCTCTAAAGAGCCTGAGTCACCGTTCACATTGGAGGAGGTCATGTAGCGTGTAACATGATTTCTTTTCCTCGTTCTTTATAATTTCATTTTTTTATAGTTTACAAATGATTCTTTAGAATACATTCTGCTAAATGATTCTTTATAATCATAAAATCTCCTCCCAGCTTTTCCACAATGTTAATACAACCTCACAAATCTATTTCAAAAAGTTTTTCCACAAAAAAAGGTAAAGGATTTCATCTTGCATTACGCAGGAAGCATGGTGAAAAAATTCGGACTTCGATAGTTTGGTTGTGACTTTCGTTGTCCATAACCAAAGCTGCGACTTTGGTTGTCTTTAGGATTCTAAACCCATTACCGAATAAAAAAAATCTGAGTTCAATAGTTCCCTTATTACAGTGAAGGAGACATTCTAAGCAGAAAAGAAGGGAAGATTTGCTGAAGAAGATGGCGCTCAACCTCTACCAGAATCAAACCGGTGAGTGAAGTTTCATCTACACTCTTGATTGTTTGTTTATGAATAGAATTGGGTTTCATTTGTTTATGAATATGACCGTAGAAAATAAGGGTAACGATGTGTCTTTGTATTCATGATTTCAGGGAACATTATATAGTGGTACAAAATTTTTATACAAACTAGGAAAATGTAATAGAATATAATTACAATTACAAGTAATATTACAATTTCTTAATACTCCACAAGTTGGAACACGAGGATCAGAAATGCCCAACTTGCCAAGTAGAGAATGAAACGTTACGTCCGAGAGCCTTAGTGAATAGGTCCGTAGGTTGGTCTGACGTGCAGATATGCTGAGTTACAATAGTGCCAGATTGAACAAGATCCCGGACAAAATGACAATCAACTTTAATGTGCTTTGTGCGTTCATGGAACTCTAGATTTGCCGCAATATGAAGAGCAGATTGACTGTCACAAAACAGTCGCATAGGAGAAGTGTGCATAACCCCTAAGTCTTTCAGTAAAGACTTAAGCCATAACAACTCACAACAGGTAACAGCCATAGCACGATACTCCGCTTCAGTGGAAAACCAAGAAACCGTAGGTTGCTTCTTGGTATTCCAAGAAACCGAAGAATCACCAATCATCATAAAATATCCAGAAGGAGAACGTCGGATAATTGGGCATGTAGCCCAATCTGAATCACACTAAGTAGTCAACTGTAACACACTACTGGAAGAGAGAAATAAACCTTGACCATGATGACTCTTCAGGTAGTGCAACACACGAACTGCAGCTTGCCAGTGAGGAACACAAGGAGACTTCATGAATTGAGCAAGTGTATGAACCGAATAACTAAGCTCAGGACGTGTGATAGTCAGGTATATCAAGCGCCCAACCAGACACCTATACTGCTCGGGATCATGGTAAGGGAGACCTTCAACACGCGCCAGATTGTGTTATTGCTCTATCGGAAAGTCAGTCGGTTTAGAAGCAGATAAACTTGTATCAGATAAAATGTCCAAGGTATATTTCCTTTGCGACAGAAACATCCCCTCCGATCTTCTAACAATCTTTATGCCCAAGAAATACTTATGTAAACCAAGATCTTTCATATGGAAACAAGAACTCAAGTATTTATTAAACTCAGAGATGAGCGCAGAAGAGCTACCAGCAATGACCTAATCATCCACATAAACTAGAACATGCAAAGAAATTGATCCACGGGAAAAGACAAACAAAGAGTAATCTGCCTTACTCTGAACAAAACCAAATGCTTGTAAAGCCTGAGCCAATTTGGCAAACTAATTTCTAGGAGCCCGATGAAGACCATAAATATATTTCTAAAGGCGACATACCTGACCATGGGGAGCGGCATAGCCCGGTGGGGATCAAATAAAAACCTCTACATGCAAATCACCATTCATGAAAACATTATGGACATCCATCTGATGCAGTTCCTAACCATGAATGACCGCAACAGATAAGAATAGGCAAACAGAACTCATCTTCTCAACCGGAGCAAATGTCTCAGCATAATCAATCCATTCAACCTAGCGATTCCCGAGAACCACTAGGTGCACCTTATGGCATTCAATAGTATCATATGACTTTAACTTCGTCCGGTAAGCCCATTTGCAACCAATCGCCTTCTTATCCAGAGACAGAGGGGCCAAGGTCCAAGTCTAATTATGCTCAAGCGCAGTGAACTCTTCAGTCATAGCATCTCGCCAATGAGTATGCTGTGATGCCTCGGAATAAGTGGTGGGATCTGCATTAGATATTACTGCACCTAAAAATCAAGAATGCATACAAGAAAATTATCACAATTTACATAATCAGTATGAGGATAGAGAACACCTGAGAATAGTGATGGCGCATGAGTGAACGTAGCAAAGGGAGGGGGGATCTTCAGTAGTAAGAACACATGCATAATCATCACAATCATAATCTTCCAAATAAGGAAGAGGTTGGTGAGCACGAATACTCTGTCTGATAGGTGGCAACTCGGCTGTGAAACTCTCTGGAGCAGGAGATACCACGGAAGGGGGCTGGACAGGCGGCGCGTGAGGTACGTGATACGCTGTTACTGGTGGTGCGTGAGTCACGTGAGGTGGTGGCATCTTTGGCGACAGAACATCTGGCTGGGCCAGAAGTGGAGTCCGGTGGTTTTGGTCAGGATCCAGCAACGGAACCACATCCGGTGGGGATAGACCGATGAGCGCCAGTGGGTCGGTGCCGGTGGCTACCGGCAGCAGGGGACCAATGATAGCCGACGATGGAGAACCGATGGCGACTGTTGTCGGGTGACCGGTGGCAGGTGGCCAGTGGCAATGGGCCGTGTGACTCTGACAGCGGTGATAAGGAGGCTGGCGGTGAGGTGATGTTACCACCGGGGTCTTTTGACGAAGCCGATGTCAGAGTTGTAAAATACGGGGACTGGTCTTAAAAAAAATATGCATCCCGACTGGTAAAGATTATGCGGGATTCCAGGTTATATAAGCGATAGCCTTTCTTTCTGGCAGGGTAACCAAGAAACAAACAACACCTTCTTTTTTGGTGCAAACTTGTCACAATATCTAGGAACACGAGTAGTAAAACACATGCATCCAAAAACCCTTAAGGATGAGTAATTTGGAGTTTGCCCATAAAGCAACTCAAAGGGAGTACGACCATTGAGATGCTTTGTCAGTGCCCGGTTAATCAGATAAGTAGCAGTAAGAACACACTCTCTCCAAAAATCAAGTGGAAGACTGGCTTGAAACCTAAGACACGCGCCACATTGAGTAATAGGCAGCTTTCTTTCAACTCGACCATTTTTCTGTGGTGTCAACCATAGATGTCTAAAAAATAATCCCAGATGTAGCAAAATAAGATCTCAAAGGCAAAATTCAGTCCCGTTATTAGCCTGAACACGTAGTATGGTTCGCTCCCATTGGTTCTTCACCAAGGCCCAAAATTCCAAAAATCTAGAAGCTACTTCTGACTTAGCCACTAATAAATAAACCCACATAACTCAGGAATAATCATCAACTATAGTTAAAAAATAAAATGCACCACTAGAAGATGATGTTCTATAAAGACCTCAAACATCACAATATATTAGTTGAAATAGTGCAGTAGCATTTGTAGAAATTAATGGAAAACTATGTTTAGTCTGTTTTGCTCTATAACATATAAAGCAAGGAACATAAGTCCTATTAGTGTTAAAATCAATATAAGAGACAGAAGAAAACTTCACAGAGGAATGATGCCCAAGACGCTGATGCCATGAACCAGTTCTAACTCTAATTAGTCTTAGCATCCACTATTGCAAAAACTATGGGCAGTGTGTAATCGTTCGCGTCGCGTGTCACTACAACTAGCATTGTGCCCTTGTATGTGCTTCTCAAATGAGTCCCATCCACACTAATCACCGGCCTGCAGTGGTAAAATGCATCAATAGCCTGACCAAAGAACCAGAACACAAACTTAAATTTCCTACACTATTCTATCAAGTACGTCTGCCCAGTCAACAACGGTGCTCAGATTGGCCCTGATTAGCTCATCCATAAATGTTGGCAAGATTTCAAAGGATTCCTCCCAAGTTTCGAATACCAAATCAATAGCCTCCTGGCAAGCATACCACACATTCTAGTAGGAAAGGGTCACATTTAACTGCTTTTTCACATGCGCTTGGACATCCTTCACCGTGTAGGAAGGGTTCACGTTAATCTGATGGCGAATGGAACAAGCGATCATCAACGATGTCAGGTTAGTGTTACCATTTGATCGACCATCACCAATACAACTATGACTACTTGCCCATTTGGTGATCTCCTATATCCCATGGGCAGCCTTATTGCTGGCTCTAACAATCCAATGACAATTTTCACTTCCTTCAGCAACGTCCTTACATTTTGCATACCATGTACGTGACCTGATCTCCACGACCCGGTGTTCCATGTTCATCATCGAACTCCACCTAGAAATACCTTCTACCAATTCTGGCTTACTCCGGAATCGCATACCCAATGCAACTTCACCAGTCGCTTGAATATAACTAGGAAGTCTTTCACCACAATTAGTTGGGTCATAGCCATCCTCATCAGCCCCCCATAATCCCTAAAGTAGGCCTCCATATTAGAATTCGCTATAAGATGGAACATCGCGGCTACATTGTTCGTGTATCCCACTTGTTCATCATTGTCCCCTGGATTTGAATCAGTTGATAAGGATCTGCCATCTTCACTTTCTTCTTCAAGTTCCTTTTCCTCACCTTCATCATCACTACCAATATGTTCACCTTGACTAGTAACAAGCTCGCCAATTTCACCCACGTAATCATCATAAAAGACATTAAGCTCTTCATGATGCACACCATATATATCACCACTTGTGGACGGCTGAGTGCAATCGAGGTGAACATACGCACTGGGTTGACTCGACTCACAAATGATAGAAGGTTCTCTAAAACCTTGGCAATGTACAGGGGGTGGTAAGCTTGGCAAAGCTGTATAGTTCTGAACATTTCTTAACAACAACATGAACGTGCCCAAACTAACATTACCCACACAGTCGATGGTATTTGACAGCTTCTCCATATTAATGTACAAATTAGCTGAGGATAAGGACATTCGATCAACAATGTTGAAGAAGGTTGCGGTAGACTCGTCATCTTCCATATTATAACATTGATAGTATATAGACGAACCAATTAGCTTAGGATAACGATAATAGATTTTCAACAGAAACCCATCACTTACAATGGCAAGCCTTCTGAAAATTAATTCAACTAACTCCGAGTGGCTTAACCTCCATTTGAGAGTCACGGTATTTATCAGGTATGTGAGGATCATAATGCACACTCACATTCAAATCAAACTTAATTTGACCCCCATTTGTACAAGTACACCGTCAAAAATATCGTAGAACTGCATTATACAAATATAGAACATATAATTCCATATTCAAAAAGACGGTATTATTTAGCAACATTTATTCAACTCCTCAAACCCTAAACCATACACTGTTCAATTGTCATTGGACAACCAAATCATACACTATTATCGATTATCTTACTAATTGGCATACAACATTACAACATCAGTAATGTCTCTTCACAACATAAAATTTGAACTCAATTACACCACACAAATTAAATCATTAATGCAACTTCAATAAAAAATTTGGTTAACAAATCACACATAATCACGCATCCTCATTCAACACATTCACATAATCAAACCAAACATAATCATTCATACCACACATAATCCTCCAACACTTTCATATATTTAAGATTTTTTCAAGTACCTCACAGGTTACACTATTACTACAAGTTCAATAATAAAATTAGTGAACAAATCACACATAAACAAACAACACATAATCATTCAACACATTCATATAATCACATATTTTCAAGTACCTCTCGGAGATTCAAAACAAATCTGGCGGTGAGTGAATTCAAAGCGCGGAATTGCTGGCGGCACGGGAGCTCCACCAGCGGACCTACTGGTGGTGCGTACAGTGCGAACTGGGTTCCAACAGATGTACGGCAGTCAGCAACGGCCAGCCAAAAGCTTAAACTAACATTCCAACAAAATTTTAGTACCACAAACATAGAAACGAAGCAGATATAAAGAAGTCGAAAACAAAACACGAACTAAGGCTTGGGGAGGTACGAACCCGGTGATGAAAATGGAAAAATATGAGAGCATGATCTCGACAAGGTAGACGACGATGGCCTAAGCTCGGGTGGGAAGGAGAATTTTGGCGGCGGAGAAAACGAGTAGAACGTGCTTCTTTCTCCTTTTATGGTGAGAGTTCTTAATTTATTACATGAAGGATGAGAACTCATTTGCATTCGGTGAATGCATCCTCATATTAACGGAATTAAAAAACAAAGACAAATTCAGAGGGCACATTCAGCAAATGCGTGCTCATCTTTTCTACAAAAAAACCGTAAATTCACGAGGACGCATATAACAAATGCGTCCTCATTTTTTCATGCAATAAAAAAAACCAAGAACACATTTAAAAAATGCGTTCACCACATTTGCATCCATTAGCATGTATAGTAGCCACATTATAAGAGTTTTCTCTCGTAAGGCAAAGAGGAGGCAACAAGACCTGAGCATGATCCATGTAGAACTTGCCTAGTGGTGGTAGTCTAATGGACTCCTGAGTCACCAGATTCCAAATCAACATCCTATGCTCTCTTTCATGAAGCAAAATCAACCACCAGCTGTCCGGTGAACAGTACACCACACTCACATTATGCAATTCAACAATATTCTTGGAATTCTATATCAATGGCTACAGTGATTAGCCGCAGATGCAAGTGTGTAGGACGCATTCTTCTAATGCGTCCTCAAAATTTTCCATTTTTTGGTTCTGATTTCCTGAGAACGAATTTGCCAAAATGCATCCTCGCTGCATTATTATTATTATTTTTCGTCTGGGAATGAAGAGGACGCATTCGAGGAATGCGTCCTCGGTTTGCATCAATTTTTTCATCAGCTTTGCATGAGGACGCATTCTTGCAGTGCGTCCTCAAAATCAGTCAAGATTGCCCTTCACACCTGGAGAGATTCCCTGCATAGCTGCTGGTGTGCATCCCGTGATGCCTTGAGGACGCATTCTTGCAACACGTCTTTGGTTTCTTTTTTATGCACAGAACCCGCCCGTTTCTTCATTCTGCCATCAAAACGAATTCATTCTCGTTTCTTCATCTGCAATCCAAACCCATTTCTTCATCTTCTTCCGCCGTCGGTTGATTGTTTCCTGTCCCCGTATCTTCATCTTACTCCATGCTTGGCCGAGTTTCATCGCCGGTCTTCGTTTCCAAACTTGTCACGTAATTTTTCTTGCTTTCCAATTGTTTCTTTGGTTGTATGTTTTAAATTTATCATGAAATGTTTCCGAACCTCGCAGGGCGAGCATTCTCGAACCTCCGTTGACCCCCGCTGCAAATTTTTGTAAACTTCTAAAGTTATTTAAAGAATTAATTATCATACGAATGTGTTGATTGATTATGTGCGATTTGTTCTCTAATAATTTTTCAATCGAATTAGGCGTGAAAATATTATTTTTGAAGTACTTTAAAAGTTCTTGTTGATGAAAATGTTTTTAAAGATTGTATGTTGTTTGAGTGATTTTGTATCTTGATTCTATGAAATTGTTGAAAGAGAGGATGTGTGAATATATGTGAATTGATTATGTGTGATTTGTTTACTATTGTTTGCATTAAAGTTGTAGTAATTGTTTAATTAGTGTGGTACTATTGTCTGGAAATTGATAAAAGCATAATAGTGTAATGTCGTTATGAATATCGAATTAAATGTTATTTATTTGTATAATGCAGTAGTTCAATGTTTTTTTATTGTGTACCTGTATAGAGGGGGTCAAATTAAGTTTGATTTGACTGTGGGTGTGTATTATGACCCTCCCATACCAGAGTGGAACGTGACTCTCGAAAGGAGGTTAGGCCACTCCGAGCTAGTTCATTTAATTTTTACAAGGCTTGGTATTGCAAGTGGGGGATTTCAGTTGAAATTATATTACCGTTGTCCTGAGCTGATTGGTTCGGCCATATACTATTGGTGTTACAATGTGGAAGATGACGAGTCTACCACGTCATTCTTCAATATTGTTGATCGAATGTCCTTGTCCTCAGCAGAGTTGTACATCATTCTGGACAATGTGTCAAGCACCACTGACCGTGCGGGTGATCTTAGTTCGGGCACTTTTGTGTCATTGTTGAGGAACATGCAGAACTGTACACCTTCGCCAACCTTACCACCCCCTGTTGATTGCCAAGGTTTTGTCGTTGGTGAGTCTAGCCAACCAAGTGCGTATGTTCACGTCGATTGCGCTCAGTCGTCCATAAGTGGTGGTATATATGGTGGCCATCATGGGGACCTGAATGAGTTCGATGATGATTATGTGGGTGAAATTGGTGAGTATGTTGTCGGTCATATTGGGAGCGATGGGGATGGTGAGGAAGGGGAGCTTGGTGAAGGCAATGAAGATGATCGTTCCTTATCAACTGATTCGAATCCAGGGGACGAAGATGAAGAAGTGGTGTGCACGAACAGTGTATCCATGTCGTTTCGTAATTTGGCAAATCCTGATATGGAGGCCTACTTTAGGGATTATGGGGGCCCTGGTGAGGATGGCTATGACCCAACAAATTGTGGTGATGAATTTACTCGTTATGTTCAAGCGACTGGTGAAGTGGAATTGGGTATGCGATTCTGGACAAAGCCAGAATTGGTAGAAGCTATTTCGAGGTGGAGTTCCATGATAATAGGGAACACAGAGTCGTAGAGAGCTGGTCACACACATGGTATATGAAATGCAAGGATGTTGTTGAAGGAACCAAAAATTGTCAATGGGTTGCTAGAGCCAGCAAAAAGGCTTCGCATGGCATGCAGGAGATCACCAAATGAGCAAGTAGGCATGCTTGTGTTGGGGCTGGTCGATCGACAGGTAACACTAACCTGACATCGTTGATGATCGCCCATGCAATTCGCCACCACATTGACGTTAACCCTTCTTACACGGTGAAAGATTCACAAGTGCATGTGAAGACGGATTTTAATGTGACCCTTTCCTATAAGAAGGCATGGTATGCCCGATAGAAGGCTATTGATTTGGTGTTCGGAAATTGGGAGGAATCCTTTGAACAGTTGGCAACATTTATGGATGATCTAGTTAGGGCAAATCCGAGCACCGTTGTTGAGTGGGCAGATGAACCTAATAGAATACATGGGCGTGGGTGTCAGAAATTCAAGTTCATTTTCTGGGCATTTGGTCAGGCTATCGATGCATTTTGCCAATGCAGGCCGGTGATTAGCGTGAATGGCACTCATTTGAGAGGTGCATACAAGGCCACAATGCTAGTTTCTATGACACATGACTCGAACGACTACATACTCCCATTGCTTATGCCATTGTTGACGGTGAAACAAATGAGAGTTGGGACTGGTTCATACGGAGATTGCGTATCCATGTGGTAGGTGGTGATAACAGGCCAATCTGTATTATATCTGATTTCTATGATGGAATTTTAAATGCAATGAGACGTACGAAGGAATGGAGGGAGCCAGGTGGATACCATCGATTTTGCTTGCGTCATTTTCAATGAAGCTTTCTTAGGGCTGACAGTGGGAAGTTCAAGAATGCGCTTCTGAAGACTCTAGTTTGGAAGCTTGGTGGTGCCAGGCGAGAGAGCAGGTGGAGGGAGTACAAGGAGGAGTTGGAGAGCATCGATTGGTAAAATATGATACCAGTAAGTGGTGCCTTGTATTTGATGAGGGTGATTGTCGTTGGGGAATCCTGACAACCAATTTGTCAGAGAGTTTCAAAAACTGTTTAAGGTGCGCACGACATCTCCCGATAACTGCGTGTGTCAAAGCGAACTTTGAGCGAACAGTTGAAATGTTTGCTAAAAGGGTAATGGATGCCACAAATTGGAGGTACTTTCTAGATTCATTACAGTTCTTTATGGATTCATGTCCTAGTTTCTTGACTCTAAATTGATGTTCAAATGTTTAGGTCTGTGTTCCCTTCTAGGATTAGGAAAAAATTTCAGAAGCAAGACACGTTAGCACATGGACATATTGTCACTGTTTTTGGGCTTGCATCACAGACTTATAGGGTTGTGACAAGAACCCTTGATGGCAGCATTGTTGTGAGCCAGTACACGGTCAAATACCGGAGAAAGTTGTGTACTTGTCGTGAATGGCAAAATTTTCAATTCCCAGGTTCACATGCATTGGCCGTCTGTAGGTATAGGCGTGATGATCCAGCTACTCTATGTGACAAGGTATATCACACGACCACCTATGTGCATCAATATAGTTTGGGTTTCATGCCTCTACGAGATCCATCACTATGGCAAGGTGCTAGTTGGAGGCTGATTCTCGATATTGAAAAGTTTCGCAACAGGAGGCGTGGACGGTATACAGAGAGAAAGAGAAAGAATCAAATGGATGAGAGGGTGCCGGGTGATTCTAGAGGCTGCCGTAGGCGAGGGTGTGATTAGAGTTTTGTATGTAATGTGCAATTTTTTTATGGTATTTGTGTATTAAGATATTTTTAATATTTACGATTATGTGTATTTGTCTAAATTGAAGCTAATGTACGATTTGGTTTGAATATTAGTGCACTTGTAATTTTGTTACTTATTCGGAAAGCTTGATTGAGCTATTTTGCCATGTGATTCTGATTATTAGCAGGGATACACCATGTATCATCCGGGTCCCATTGACGATGAATTGCTGTACCTGCACCAGGAGCACCATGCACGTGCTCTGTACAATGGTCAGTTAGAGAATGAGGCACTGCAGGTGAGGCGGTGCGATGGGGCTTGTTGGACTGGTCAAATTCCTGATCCAGTCATGCGCTACGTGCGTGACGCTGGATTCCAAGGACTTTTGGATACCGCACCGATGCACATTAATCATTCTCTAGTCACAGCCTTAGTGGAGAGTTGGAGACCTGAGACTCACGCGTTTCACCTGCCAATTGGGGAGGCTACGATAACTTTGCAGGATGTGGGCATGCTATTGGGTCTACTGATCAATGGCATGCCAATTACTGGAGTGGGCACTAGCCAACACATAGAGGACTGTCAGTGAATATACGGAGACTACCTAGGGGCTACGCCGAATGCGAGTGTTATCAGAGGAGGTCGCATAAGGGCCAGCTGGTTGGGAGACTTGTTACACAGTCCATTCCCTGTTGATGCTACTGAGGTAGATTGTCAACAACGGGCTAGGGTTTTCATTCTACTGCTAGTTGGTGAAAAGCTATTGTCAAACACATCCGGACACCTTATCCCTTTGCTTTATTTATCTTTACTGATGGACCTCGGTGTAGCACATCAGTACAGTTGGGGTAGTGCCATTCTGGCACACTTGTACATGTGCTTATGTGACGCTGCCATCTCACAAGTGAAATCCATATCTGGACCACTTGTCTTGCTACAGGTAACATTGTTGGTTACTCTTGTCAGGTGTACATACTGTCGATAGTGACCTCTTATATTATGTTAAATTTTATTTAATTTTTTGTCAGCTGTGGGCATGGGAGTGAATCCCATCCATCCGCCTGGCCGGACGACTACCAGTGATTGTCACGATGAGTGCTGTTGGATCCAGGTACGTATTGAATTAGTCGGGAGTCAATTTTTAAACTGCAAGGCAATTACTAGGAATGACTAATAATATTCATTCTGTTCCTGATAGGTGGACTGTGCAGCTCGATTTATCGCAATCACCCATGCATGTACTGAAAGTGTACCGCAATCAGCTCACATCTCTCCATGACAGACAAGTATATTGAAATTCGGATTTCCTGAACTTCAACTAATGGTTATAAAGGTTTCTCAGAGCTAACCACAAGACCTACCTGTTATTGCAGTTTATTTGGCAGCCGTACACAGAGGATGTCGTGCAACAACTCCCACATTATTGTACGGCTGGTAGCAACAACTGGTTATTATCTGTTGACCTCATTAGTTGGCATGTCGTGGTGTACCATCACGTACATTGTGTTCTCAGGCAGTTTGACCTCATCCAGCCAATACCCATCCAGTTGGTCACTAAGGATGTACAAAAACTACTTCATACTAGAGATCGTCGAGTGAGGTCAGGATTGGATTGGTGTGTGGAACTGAGAAGATATCTCGATGCTTGGGAACATCGAGGAGAGCGATAAGTTTATGTGCAAGGGTCAGCAGATCCATACACACCCAGTCGAGAATACATGGAGTGGTATTTTTGGAGAATAGTGACCCTGATTGATCAGCCAGGCAGGGCCGAAACAATTACGGAGGGTTTTCATAGAGATGGGGCTACTATGGAGTATATGGTATTTCCTTAATGTCTAATAGTTTTCACAATTAATACTATACGTTTCCTCAATATTATGTAACTAACATATTCACCTCATTGTTGTAGTTGCAGGCAATGTCTCAGATGAGAATCATGTTGGATACGAATTTGGACGACTGTCCCCCATGTATCACGAACATGATCAGGGAGGTACGCGATGTTGCACACGTACTCTACAATATGCATATGATCCCTCCAGAATGCAGTTTCACCAGCCATTTGTGCACTGTGAGGAAACTCCACCGGGTGTGAGATATAATACATTAGAAGCCACCGTTCAGCTCCACCTAGTCGACAGGGTGGTCGGCGACCGCGTGCTCGTGCCCATACAGACCGCATTGGTTCATCACAAGTTGGAACCTCAAATCCGTGTCCGACAGACCCTGGAGCATCACACGGTGGACCATCAAAGTATGCCACTGCTACGGCTGATTTCAATGCATATCATACACCCCTTGCTAGTCATGCCGGTCCGTCACATGGTGGATCCTCACAGTTTGACATGGCTACAGCAGATTTCACGGCATATGTTACTCCCACTGCGAGTCATCAATACATGTTACATGCTGCTCCATCAGATACTGGTGGTGTTGCACATGTCCAGCATGGTTCATGCTAGAACACAGGAGATGATATGGAGGAGGATTTTACAGAGGGAGCACCAGATGACGCCATACATTTTTCTACTGAGATGGTCGTCCCACGACACACATCCTGCACCATACGTCCTCTACCATGTGGAACAGGTGGAAAGCTTTGCAGATGCCGTCATTAGTAGATTACATGATGACATTTAGCACTCATTTAATTATGCTTGACAAGTCTTCTCCAGATATTGTACATTTATGTTTAATTATATTCATTCCTACTATATATTACTGTTATTTTTAGAATAACATAAAATAAACACAAGTCTACGAATGCATTATATTCACCCAAAACAAAAATATAAAGAATAATTTACAAATTATATATTTTACTGATTAAAATTACAAATTATATATTTTACTAATAAAATGTGGGACTAAAAGTTTTTATGTATATATATATGTCAAATTCAATACCCATTTTTAATAACACGGATTTAACAAATTATAATTCAAACAGTATTTAAAAAAATAACAATATAATTAAGAAAAATAACAACCGGATTTTTTTAAATAGTACAAAAATATAACAATATAAACACATTTGTATATTTAAAAAAATAAATTTATGAGGACGCATTCATGCAATGCGTCCTCTAAACGGGTTTGTTTAAAAAAAAATAAAAATCTGAGGACACATTTATGGAATGCGTCCTCTAAACAGAATTGTTTAAAAAAAAATCCGAGGATGCATTCAAGAAATGCGTCCTCTAAATAGATTCCAGAAAAAAAAATATAAAAGATTGAGGACGCATTCAGAATGCGTCCTCCACAATTGTTTTCAAATACCATGCCATGCACTATTACATCCAAAATTGTGGTATTATGCATTAAACAAGCTCTCCAATATTCTTGGACTCGATGCCTACTGGACCAGAAGATGAGATTGTGCAGAAAGTTTGATGTTTGCCGTCTTCATACACTAGCCATGGATTAAAATTTGAGGCCGCCGGAAACTGATAACCTCCCTTAATCGACATTGCCATAGCGGCTGCTAGGCTTTGCTTTACGTTCGGTGGGCTTCACAGCTTTTTTTTTTTTAAAATCAAAACACTCATCCCTGATGAGTGGGGTTTGTTTATTAAGGGATCCCACTCCCTTTATTACTGCCCAAAATAGAAGCTTACAAGAGGAGTAGACGTTTTACATAGAGTTCTGGTCTCGGATGATTTTTGTTGGTTGTGATTCCTTCGATAAGCTCTCCACCCCCTGTGTGAAGCTTACGAAGGCCAGACAATCAACAAAAATCAGTCCAAGAATCAGTTCAAGAATCAGTTCAAGAATCAACTAGAATCGACTAAAACTCATCTGACTGATTAAGTAATTCTTCCATCTAAATTGCGGAAACAAAGTTTCCCTACGATCAAGAAAGTTGAACCTGATAGACTCTTGAATTTCCATAAATGGAGAGGAGAGCCTTCTTCTAACTGCTAGTTTAGCTAGGAAGTCCGGAGTTTGGTTGCCATCTCTATGGATGTGAGTATATGTAACAGATTGGAACCTTGAAGCAGCCATTGTAATCTTCTCTCGGATCTTCATGAGCGGCCACGGGCAGATATTTCCACCAAGAATTTGTATCGCAATTGAGCAGTCTGATTGAATGTGTACCTGTTGTGTCCTGCCCATTGCTGCTTCAAGACCTGCAAGAATGGCAACCAATTATGCATTAAGGACTGAAAAATGAGGGTGGGGCAGGATATCAGTGTAATCTATGTAACATGATACTGCATATTTCACTCTCTTAAGGTGGTCTCTCACTACACACCCAATTCCCATTGAATTTCCTTGTAGTGCAGCATCACAGTTAACTTTCAGTCCATAATCAGGAGGCTCCCATTTAATTATGTTCAATTTTTTCCTGTTTTTCCGTTTATACGGAGGTACTAAGTTCCTGATTACCAAACTACACTGTGAATGACAGCAGAATTTGTAATTAACTGAATAGATCATATGGCACAAATCAGATACATTTTTCCACTGATTATTAGCACCGCATCTCATGTTTTCATGTATCATTTTATTCTACTCTTCCATAATTGCCAACATATCAAACCTGAGAGAGTGAGCATGATGGAATGATGAGGTGATGCAGGTTTGAAAAGCCAATAGAATTCCAATCTATCCCATATGGTGTTAAAGGATCTAACAGGCAGATGTAATGCTTCATGAAACTTATCCCACAAAACCGAAGCTGGGCCACATGAATTGAAATAATGGGATATAGAGTCAATATGATCACATGCTGGGCATTTAGAAGGTAAATGAAATCCTGATCTCATAAGAATATCAGCAAATGGAAGAGCACAATGTATCATTTTCCACATAAAAAAACTGACTTTCTTAGGAAAAACCTGATGCCAAATTCTTGTAAAAATCTCCGATTCTTCTTTTTTTTGGTCTAAGAATCTGGTAAGCAGATTTAATTGAAAAATTCCCATATATATCTGGTTTCCAGATCATATAATCCTGATGCTCTTTGATTTGTATGTCCTTAAGTAACTCTAATTGTATGTCAGAGTCAAAGAGATGAGAGAGATGTGGTATGTAATTACCTTTGTTGAGTTGAAATTCTGCCACATTAAGAAAGGGAAAGGGAACATTTACCTGATCTTCCACCAGATTAATAAGAGGTCCCAAGCCTAACCAATTTGCAATCCAGAAATTTGAAGAACCTTTGCCTATAATTACCTGAGAGGAAGATTCTGCAATAATATTTATCTTCCTATATCTAGCCCAAGTTTCTGACTTTCTTGCATGTGAAGGCAATGACCACATGAACTTAGACCAAAGAGATTGTCCCAATTGAAGCTTCCATCATATTTTAATCGAGAATGCATATATTATTGATTGAATGTGCCTTATACCTAGCCCTAGTTCTTTCTGGGGGTATGAAATCCTATTCCATGATAACCAGTGTTTGTTCAGTCCATGGTCTGATTTACCCCAGAGGAAATCACTGAATATGGACTTCAGCTTCTTAACAGTATGAGAAGTTGGAGCAGTTACTGCCCAAGTGTGTTGTGGTATAGCTGTTAAAATGTGATTTATCAAAACAATTTCCCCCCCTCCTGACAACCATTGATTTTTCCAGTTTGTAATTTTTCTATTTACAGAGTCAATTAGGTTTTTAAAATGCAAATTAAGTTTTCTACCCTTAAAGACTATGACTCCTAGATATAAAAAAGGTAATGATCAATGAGTAATGTTAGTAATATCTTTAATCTCTTTTACCTTGTTTACACTTAACCTACCTGAGTAAAGAGCACTCTTGGAAAAGTTAATTTTTTGTCCTGTTCCTTTTTGGTAGATATCCAAAAACCTGATTAAGTTTTGCAAAGATTTTTTAGTCCCTTTGAGAAATATCACAGTGTCATCTGCAAAAGAAAGCTGAGTGATATTGTTTGCTGACCCTGGAGTCTTAAATTTTTTAATGTTGCCATTTTGAAATTGAATCCTTAAATTTCTGGTTAAAAGTTCAGTTAAAATATTGAATAGGAAAGGTGAAATTGGATCCCCTTGTTTTAAGCCTCTAGTAGGTTTGAAGAAACCACAAGGGGAACCATTTATCAGCACTGAAAACCAAGTAGAACTCATGTTGTTCATTATTACTTTAACTATGTGACCATGAAAACCTAGTTTCAGTAGAAGGGAGTTGATGGTAGACCAAGATACCCGGTCAAAGGCTTTCATCATGTCCAGTTTCAGGATTAAATTTAAAGATTCATTTTTCTTATCTAACATTCTAACTGCCTCCTTCATAATTAGAATATTATCAGCAATGTCTCTCCCCTTTAAGAATGCAGACTGTTCATCTGAGATAAGTGAGTTCATTAATGGCTTAATTATTTCAACCATGATTTTAGACATGAGTTTATTAATGAAGTTAGATAGGCTTATGGGTCTAAATTCACTGAAATTCCTAGGGGTGTTTGTTTTTGGTATTAAAGCTATGAATGTGCTAGCCACAGATTTAGGAATTGGAATACCAGCTTGATATTCCAATATAGCAGCCATTAGATCAGATTTGATTATATCCCAAGCCTTTCTGTAAAAAATACTTGAGAAACCGTCAGGTCCAGGGGATGAAGTAGCAGATAGTTCAAAAATAGCAGTTTTAATTTCCTCTACTGAAATGGGTTGCAAAAGGTTGATGTTATCAGTTTCAGAGATTACAGGAGGGATTTCCTTCATTAGGAAAGAAAGACACTGACCAGATGGGTCATCATTACCATCTGATAACAATGATTTAAAGAATGATACTGCTGCCTCTTTTATTACAGGTTGTGTGTTTAGCCAGGTTCCATCGATGTCTTGTATTTTCAATATTCCTAACCTAGCCTGGTTTTCAGAAATAGACTTGTGGAAGTATTTTGTGTTTAAATCACCATCCTTTAGCCACTTCATTCTTGTTTTTTGTGTGAGGAAAATATTCTGTTCAACTAAGTGTTTAGTTAAGATTGCCTTAGCCTTATTCAAATTAATCCTATCATTTAATGAGTGTGATCTGTCATAGATTGCTTCCAAATTAGAAACTTCAGTTTCAGAATTTTTAATGTTATCATGTACATTACCAAATACTAATTTGTTCCAGTTTTTTATTTCATTTTTCAATCTTTTAAGCTTTAAGGAGAATCCCAACAGACCCTGTTCCAAGATTGGTTGTGACCAGTTGGTGGATATAAGATCTATGAATTCATTTCTATTAAACCACATTTCCTGAAACCTAAATGGTTTAGGGGAAGAGATGTAAGAATTTGAAAGATCTAATAACATAGGTGAATGATCAGAAGATGTTCTACTGAGAATTTGGACAGAGGACTGGTTAAATAAATTGAAGAAGCTTGTGTTTCCCATTACCCTGTCTAGTCTTTTGGAAGTTGGGTTGACCAGTTCTATTATTACTCCATGTTAGGTGGTTACCTACAGTGTTTAAATCTGCTATTTGAACCTCATTAATGAAGGAATCAAAATCAATGATAGAGTCTAAATTTGGTGAGCTAGGTCCTGAGTATTCATCTGTTGATCTTATCACATTAAAGTCCCCTCCAATTAAAGTAGGGAAGGAATCAAATATGTCCTGTAATTCCTTATAAACCTTGAATCTGTCCTCCCTATCGTGTGGGGCATAAATGAAGAAGGCTTTGAATTTCTCCTGACTATGTTTTATGGTTAGTTCCACATGAATGAAATGGTCATGGACAGCTAACAGATTAATAACTATCCTATCAGAATTCATTATCCAGATTTTATTGTGTATGTGGCCTAAATGATGACGAAAACAGAACAATTTTTTATACATATCTAGCTGATTAAGTTTCCCTTTAGGTTCAATGATAACCAGCAAATCCAGCTTATGTTTTTTGGCTAAATGCTTAAGTCTCACTTTAGAAGTAGATAATCCCCTCACATTCCATATTAAACAATTAACTGTCATTGGAAACTTTATTTTTTAAGGCTAACCTGGAGCTCCTCTTTGGGAGACTTACCTGTGTTGCTGTTTGTGAGATCATCGTCTCATCACGTGCTTTAGGTGTGGATTGTTCTTGTTCCATTTGACTGTCATTAATCTCACTGACTTTAGGAGCTGGAATTGGGCTGGTGAATGACCGTGTCTCTTGTACCTGAAAAAATCAATATCTGAAAGGATTTCCTTGTTAGGCAGCCAGGAAAACTGGTCAGTAAAAAATATATCAGAATTTATTGGAAATTTTAGTTTGTCACACACAATGTCATCATTAAAGGATATGGGATGGATATTCTTCTTTTGTGGAGATGAAGGAGCTGTATTGTAACCTCTGGACTCATATCCTTCATCCTTATGATCTTCTAGAGAGTTGCAATCAGAGCCAGGATCATCAATTTCTGGAGCTTGCTGGTTTTGTAGCCTTTCTTGGGGTATGGTAGTGTTCTCTACTGGTGAAATTTCAGCACTTTTATCTAGGTTATCTTGAAGAACATTGTTAGCCCTCTCTAGGTCAGTTTCTTCTAAGGGTAGAGTTTGTACTTCCTCAAGGACTGCAAATCTGTTTTCTGATACTGGAGTTTTGTTTTCCTCTCTCTGTGTAGGGATCACAGTTGTTAATGCTGAAGTTTTCAACTGATTTTGGTTAGCCTTAGGCTGATAAACTTTGGTGGAAACCTGCTGTTTATCTTTATAATTGGTTGTTGAATTCCTGATTTCCCAATTCTGAGTCTTGGGATGTTTAGGATCAGAAACAAAGCCTATGTTATTCCTTCTTGGTTCTAGATGTTCTATTTGGTTAGAATTGTTAGCTAGTGATTCTCTTTTACAGTAGAACTCATTGTGGCCAAGCTTAAGGCATTTCTTACAATACTGTGGAACATCCTCATAGGTGATAGCATAGGCCTTATTGTGAGCTATGGATCCTAATCTGATCTTACTAGGCCTGGGTTTAGAGACATCCATTTCAACACACAGTCGGATTGTGGAAGGTCTAGTTAAATTCTTAGTGGGAGCATCAGCAAAAAGCAGTTCACCTAAAGAATTTCCCAAATAAGATATTGCTTTAGGATGAAAGAAATATACCGGAGGAAATTCGATCGTCAGCCACACAGGAGCTAAGGCAGATTCCTCATCGTAATCAAAGTTCTTGGTCCATTTGATAATCCGCATGATGTTTCCTCCCAAAGACCATGTTCTTTTTAGCCATCATCTGTGATAATCCTCATCTAGGTCAAAGGTGATCCGAACATGTCTGGAGTCCATTGCTGACAATTGGGCTTCGCCTTTAAACCCAATGGTTTTGATCTGAGCTCTGGGGAACTCCATTGTGGGGCGGCCTCTGCTAAACTTGCCGATTAGGGCTTTAGAGAACGGGGCAGCAAGAATATCGATTTCTTCCTCAGGATAAAGAACGGCTATTTCCCCCTTGTAGTTGAAGTGGGGATGGAGGTCTGAAACCGGGGGGATGGAGTGAGGAGGGTTTAGCTTGAGCGCTTGGGCAAAGGTTTGGGTCGCCTGATTCCATGGCGTCGCCGCCATGGCCGGAGAAGATGAGGACATTATACAGTGATTTTATCGCTTTCAGAGCTTTCAGAGATTTCAGAACGGCTCTTATGTATTTAACTTTTTATTCACAGCTTAATAATAAATCAACCCCATATATATTATAGAGAGTGGGTCTCCTGACAGGTGGCCTGTCCATAAGCTTATGGACAGACAACTTATTTCTTACCTTATATACTGCATTTCTTAAATTACATACAAAATTTTAAAATTTTGAAAATAATTTTTTATATCATATTTTTTTTTTATATTTTCACCTTCAAGTACATATTATTACTTGTTTTAACTTATAAAATGCAATATTTAAATTTTATAAAAAAATTACAACATTTAAGGAAAATGTCCCTGAGTATTGTACATAAACTTCTGGAAAGACCGCCTTTCCTGAGACTTTTTCTATTATATATATCCCTTCCGCCCACCAATTTTGGCATACTTTCTTTTAGGTAATGAAATTAATTAAAATAAATTTATTATTAAATTACCACAATATTCTCTTATCTCTAACAACTTTCACTTTAGATCACTAGTCATGGTACAGAGTGAGTATAAGAGAAGCCCTAATCCCTATATAAAAGGAAATATCATACTCCCTCCGTCCCAACTCAAATTGTATAGAATTTTTTTCACGCTCATTAAGAAACGTGTGTAATCGTTAATATATTTAACTACGTATAATAACGACAAATAAAAAAAAATTACTTTTGCGAAACTACTTATTATGACGAATCCAACAATATCACATACGATAATATTATTGCTTATATATCTACTCAATTATGCAGTTAAAGTTTGATAGAGAATAATGCCAAATAGTAATTGTGGGAGTAACTAATTCCTAATTTAACACTACTACTGCGTACATTCCATAAAAATAAAACTTCTCTCTCCAATTTATTCAATTATTCCTTCACAAAGCCTGGTTTTATCTGGCCTAAACTTTAGGCAGGATATATTATGTAATTATTGTATATTTTAATTGGGCTGAATTTTTTTAAAAGAGAAAGTCCCAAAAAAAATGGTATGTCCATAAGCTTATGATATGCTAGAGACTATTTTGCAAAATGGGGATTTTTTGTAATCAATGAAAAATTAACTTTTTAATTGAATTATAACCCTCGTCCCTCTTTCTTTTTGCAGCTCTTCTTTTTCTCTCTCTGCAATGCGATAGTGAGTGTCTTCTTTCTTGGCAATTTCTCCGCCACTTCTCTATTTCTCTGTCGCCGTACATTTCTCCGCCTCTTCTCTGCGTTTCTTTACCTCTTTCTCCGTGATTCTCCATCCGCCAGGTTCTCTGCTTCTTCTCCAACGTCGCTATTTTGTTTTTTTCATATGTTGTTCATCGTTCGCATAATGAGGTATGTCGTATATTTAGTGTTTATTTTTGAAAGTATTATTACACTGTTTTGTTCGATTGGTCGGATTTGGTATGTTCTTTGTCTTGTTGAGCGTTGGATAAACATCGTTTACAGTGTTTTGAGTTTCTATGTGCATTTTTCTGTGATTTGATTTTGAATTTCCCTCTTGTTGTTACAACAAACTTGTTGATTGTTCGTCTTGAATTACGAGTCACATTCGTTTACTTATATGTTACAGATATTATTCTACAACATGTACCCATTAGCTGTACTATGAATGGCTTTTTTTTCTTCTTTTTTTGCTGATTGTTCGTTTTGAATTCCGAGCTACATATGTTTACTTATATGTTGCACCTCTTAGTATTCAATTTGTACTTGTTAGTTGTACTGTGTATGACATTTTATTTTCATTTGTTGTTAATTGTAAGTTTTGAACAACAAGTTGCATCCATTTACTTATATGTTGCATCTGTTAGTATCCAGTGTGTACTTGTTAGTTGTGTTGCATATGATTTTCTAAAAAAATTATTTTTGGTCATTTGTTTGAATTAGGAACTGCATCTATTTAGTTATATATTGCATCCGCTAGTACCCAATATGTACTTGTTAGTTTTTTTGTGATTGACTTTTATTTTCACTATTAATTATTGTTCTTCTTGAATTAGAAATTGTACCTGTTTGGTTATAAGTTGCAATTGTTAATATCCCATGTGTTTTTACAGGAGTTGGACCTAAACTTGAAGTGGTTATAACTTTTAAGGAATCAGACAATATTGAGCATTGGCCTCCACAAGATGTTCCGACTCGAGGATGATTCAGATGAAGATGACACTGAACTTGAGGATTTGAAGCTGACCCTCTTTTGAATATTAATAATTGATTAGTTGTATTAGAAACTATTATTTAATCTAGATAGGAATATTGCTATAATTGTAAGTTCCCTAATGGAAGATTTCTGTCACGAGCACTTTATGTTCCATTTTGTTTAGATGTTGAAAGCCCCCCTCTGTTTGAAATTGACAAAATTTGCATGTTTTTTTATACATTGTATGCAATGCTTTACCTTTGTTGATTTCACACCGCCAAGACTTTTTGTGACCTCTCTTTGATTTAACTCAAGGAAATTTGCTCATGTTTTAAAAAAATAAATATAGGTTTTAATGTAATAAGTATATACTGTAAGGTTTTAAATGCAGTACATATGAAAATTTGAAAAAGCTACAAAATTACGTTGCCTCTCTTATGTATACTATAATAAATACTAGTGGTGTGCTAACATATATATGTTTTAACAAAAACAAAAACGATTAATAAGGTAACTTATGCACTAACTCATGGTAAATTTTTGCTATTCATAACTGACATTTTAAAATCCGATACTTGTTTTTGTTTAAACATTACATGTTCTAAAGTAATCAATGTATAGTTAATATGACAGTTTGAAATTGTCAAATTTTAACTTAACTTTTTTTTTAATAAAAACACCTGAAGGTGAGGGATATGTATTAAAGGTTCCCTAGGCCTTGTAACCCACAACAAAACATTTATACATCAAGTGTTTCAATTCCCTAAATATTGAGGCAAGATTATTGCCTCCAAAAGTCCTACAAACTATCTATATTGACGGAGGAGTAAAAACATCTATACAATAGTGACCCGATCAGTTTTGCAGTTGCGATCTAAAGGAGAGAATCTCCACCCCTCGTGTTAATTCTCTCCCTTGGTCAGGCAACTACAGAGGAAGTGATTCCAATGGTAAATTTGAAACTTTCATAGACCAGAAGTACTATTAGAAGATTAGAGCTACACTAGATGGCAGTGTCCAAAGTTGTGGTGAAGGAGTCACCAAATATGATGAAGACCTGTACTAGTTTTCATCAAGTCTATGAATATCCACTCCATTCAAATCAGATTCCGCAGGAGTGTTCTCCATGTAGCATAATGATCTGCATACAAATATGACAAAGATCAGCAGTATCATGTCCTAATAAAGCCAAGTTTTATACTTCGAATATGAGGAAATTGCTGCATATCTAAGGAAATGAGTCCCCTGATCTGTGGTGGCAGATTATGCAAATTAAGTGGCTGGTTATGAGAAGAATGATGTTTCGCAATTGCATTAGCCACTGAGTTACATTCTCTATATACATGTCTTACAACAGCTCCATCTAATAGATTATTAATCTTATAAGCCAAGTTGAAATGCTTCCACTTAGCTGAGTATGGATTCTGAATCATTGTAATGGCAGAAAGTGAGTCTGATTCGATGGTTAAGGGGCTATGTCTGTGTGGAAAAGATTGACAAGCAACCAATATTGCTAAAAGTTCAGCATGGAGAGGGGACACTGCCTCAGTAGTGAGAGACTTAACTAGAAGAGGACTGCCAGTACTATCTCTCACAATGATCCCAACAGCAGATTTATGAGGAAACCATGATGCGTCTGTATTCATTTTTATGGAATTGATTGCAGGTTTTTCCCACCAGACTGAGCACAAGATTGGCTTCGGAGGAGGTCTAAGAAGGGGGAATAGATATCTAAGTGTTTGAGGGATTGCTGTAGTCGGATTCATCTTAGCAGGGCAAGAATATAAAGAGCATTTGATAAGCTCGGTTATCTCTTTACATATTAGCTCAGCAGAAAATGGAACCTGGTCATATAAGTATCTATTCCTAGCCTTCCAAAGACCCCAACAAATAAGAGAAGGAAATATTTTAAGGATCAGTTGCATGCTCTCAGTTAAATCCGGAAAGTACCAACAAGAGTAAAATCTTTGAGATAGAGATTGGTGATCAGAGAGTTTAAAATCTATTAGAGAAGTCATTTTATTCCATATCAATTTTGCCAGTGTACAAGAAATGAAAAAGTGATCAATAGAATCAGAGTGATTGCACACAGGGCATTTTGAAGCCAAACTATATCCACAGGTTATCAGAACATTATCAAAAGGAAGGAAGGAATGAAGCAACTTCCAAGTAAAAATCGAAACCTTTTTTTGCAGCATTACATTCCACACATTTTTGGAGACCGGGAAGTTACATGTATAGTTCATGATGGTGAAATATGCTGACTTAAAAGAAAATGTACCCGTAGTATTAGGTTTCCAAATGATCCTATCTTCTCTATCTTCAACCACCACCGCGTCCTGCAAAAATAAAGCAGTATCATTTTCCAGATAGGGTAAAATTTGCGGAAGAATAACTGATTTTTCCCTAATGAAGTCAGATATTGAATACAGCCTTAGTGTCTGAAGTACATTGCTTGGAATCTTATGGATCAGCGTTCCCGTAGGACACCAATTGGATGTCCAAGCATTACAAGCACCTCTACCATGTATAATCAGAGAATTTTCTTCAGCTATGGAGTTGATGGAGCAAATTCTTTTCCAAGTAGTAGAAGTTCTATATGAGTCAGGAAGAGACCAAAGAAATTTAGACCATAGAGTTAGACCTAACTGACTTTTCCACCAAAGCTTAAGGGAACAAGCATCTATTATGCCTTTGATAGATCTAAAGCCTAGGCCATTTAGAGATGTTGGTTTAGTTAGCTCTGACCATTTTTTCCATGATTTGTTTCTCTTCCCATCAGTTTCTCCCCAAAAAAATTTGGACAACTTTTTTTCAAACAATCTGATAATGTATTTTGTGGGGTTAGTCACAGCCCATAAATGCTGCCGTATAGAATATAAGCAACTGTCAATCAAGATTAATTTCCCCCCAGGACTTAGCCACTTGTTTTTCCAGTTTTTCAACTTGTTATCTACCTTTTCCATTACGGGGTGAAAATATCTATTTAAAGCTTGACCTTTAAAGATTGGACAGCCAAGGTATTGAAATGGAAAGGCTCCCTGTTTCATTTTCAGAATTGACCTCATCTGAATTAATTTAATATTAGTGGCTCTTCTGCTTAAATAAAAATCAGATTTGTGGAAATTGAATTTTTGGCCAGAGGTGAGTTCAAAAATATCTAAAAAAGCCTTGATTTTGATGAAATTCGATTTAGATGCTTGCATGAAAATAATGGTATCATCGGCATACATGAGATGTGAAATTGGTGAAATTGGTGGAATTGCAGATGGCATTTGAAAATATGACAGCCTTCCAGTATTAAAAATAAATGACAAACTTCTGGAAAAAGCCTCTGAGAAAATGTTAAAGAGGAAAGGAGAGAGTGGATCACCTTGCTTGATACCCCTAGTAGCTTGGAAGAAACCCACAGGATTTCCATTAATTAGAACTGAAAAGAAAGCTTGAGAAAGATTCGAAAATACAGCATTCAGAAAAGGTCCATCAAAGCCAAACTTCCTAAGTATGCATTTTAAGAATTCCCAATTAACCCTATCAAATGCCTTTTGTAAGTCCAGTTTAAGGATGCAATTTGGAGTTCTAGCCTTTTTATCTAAAAATCTCACCAATTCCTGTAGGTAGAGGATATTATCCAAAATATCTCTATTCTTCATAAAAGCCAATTGGTTTTGGGAGATAAGGTTATCCATATAGGGTCGTAGTCTTTCCATTAATACTTTAGAGCATACTTTATTAATTGTGTTGGAAAGACTAATAGGCCTAAAATCATCAAATGTGCTTGGGGTTGTTTTTTTTGGGATCAATGTAATCCATGCGCTTGATATACCTTTAGGAATAGGTGAACCCTTAATGAAATCATTCACTGCATCAACTAAGTCCTTTTTTATTATGCACCAGCATTTAGAAAAGAACTTTTTAGTAAATCCATCAGGACCAGGACTACTATTATTACTTAAACCCTTCAGTACTGCCTCAACCTCTGATTCAGAGGCTGGTTTTGCTAAATCTAAATTATCCTGAGCAGTAATTATGGTGGGAATTTGACTCAGAAAATGGGCATAATAAGTATGGTTGGGATCCTGATCAGATTCAGATAACAGGTCTGAGTAATATGCAATGGCCTCATTTTGGATTTCAGATTGCCTTACCTGACTTAGGATTTTGTCGAGCTGGCTTGAAGGTTTAGATCATCCTGGTCCTGATCTTGAGCAGTACTGTCTAAATCTGCCTGCAAAACCAAGAACCTGTTCCCCATTCTGTCAAGAAGAGAGGGGGATGTCCCCTTCTTCCTAGACAGGTTGGGAAGGGAGGTTCCTACTTGGATATCATCAGAGGCATAGGCTGTAGTAGTAAAACTTCTGAAAGCAGTTCTTTCTAATAGTTTAGTTATGGAATTATCTAGTGGAGCCTGAGAAGAAGGACTAGAAAGATTGACCTCAGGATTGTCTCTAACTAGTAGAGGAAGTTTAGGAGTCTCTAGATAAATATTAGTATCCATCTTAAGAGGAGATGAAAGCTTGGGATCAGTATTAAGTTCCATGGGGGTCTCAGTAATTTCTAAGTCAGACTGATCATCGGGGGAGAGCATGGGAGGAACTTCAATTTTTTTTCCAGTGGCTTTCCATTGAGGATGTGCCTGATGTATTACATTCTCAGCAGTGATAGCATTAGCATTGGGGGGAAAAACTCTGCACTGAGGTTTTGAGTGTCCTAATTTTGAGCAATGATCACAATATAGAGGTATATCCTCATAATTAACCTGATATTTCCTTTTATTTGTCACTGAACCAAGCCTAATGTGATTACAGATAGGTTTTTGCAGGTCGATTTCTATGCATATTTTGATGGCCGAAGGCCTTGTGAGCATATCTGTAGCCATATCAGTTTTAATAAAACTGCCTAAGCTATTTCCAATTGATTCAATAGCCGCCGAGTTATAGTAATACAAAGGGACTTCTCTAATTGTACACCAAACAGGAACTATAGGTGACTCTTTATGGATTGAAAAATCAGAGGTCCATTTCAACATTTTAAGCAGTATCCCATTAAAGTTCCAAGTTCCTTTCATCCAAGCACTTTGATAATCATTCAACAATTCAAATCTAATGAGAACATGCTTGTAATCAAGGGAGCCCAGTTGGTACTTACCTGTGAAGCCCGCGGTTTTGAAAACTTGTTCCAATTTCTCCATTGGGCATCTACCCCTAGTGAACTTGCCTACAAGGGCATTCGCATAATGCGATGATAGTTTCTCAATTTGCTCATCTGAGTATAGGCAAGTTGCCTCGCCGAGGTGCTCAGATTTAGGAACAAGCTCGGGATTATTTGGTATTAGTTTTGATAAAGGGGGGCTTTGTTTTTGAGCACAGCGGCGAAGGAGATAGGAGGGGGAGTATGTGGTGTACCCTGGTTGAGGTCCAGAACGGCCGGATCGACTAAACCCGACATCGCGGTAGCCGTTAACAGCTAAAGTAGCCGCTAACGGCCGAGGAGATCCGGCAAGGACCAGGGATACAGGGATTAATCAGAAAGGGGAGAAAGAATTGAGATCGGATGGAGAAGAAAGCAATAGGGTTAGGGTGAAGAGGAAAAGTGAACGTTGGATCGCACACAGTATCGCACCACAGAGAAAAGTTTCATAATTAATATTAAGAGCTTTTAAAATAGCTTGTACTTGATCTCCTAGAAAAGTTTCATAATTAATATTAAGAGCTTTTAAAATAGGTGCAGGTTTTAATACAAACTATACGTATTGTGAGGTAACAAGTGCATAGTATGCAAAAAAAAATTCAGCAGCATTTAGGTAGTTTTTCGAATATTTTTCCACATGTTCGTATCAACATAGTTCATACATTCAACGCTTCCGAGAATTCATTCATGTCAAATTCTACAACATAAACTCTGCAATTGCGGTAGTTACCTTATTGTGCATAGTTCTAGAAGAGAATGATGTATATGATGTGAAATTCATTTGATTTGACCAGAATTCGTTTAGATACAATGACTATGCAATTTTTTGTTGATTTCAATTTCAATTAGATTTTCGTTGTTGAGGATCTGAACATCTTTTAGATCTTTTCGTAATTAGAGATCAATCTTTTCAATGGAGGATTAAATGTTCGAAGTGGCAAAGAAATATAGAAAAAGAAGGAAAGACAGGCGAGACAAAGAAGAAGAAGAAGAATGTGAGGTGAAGAAGAAGAAGAGGAAGAAATCGAGGTGATGAAGAAGAAAGTAAGGTGAAGAAGGAAGAAGAAGGAGACACAATTAAATAAGAAGAAAAGGTCAGAAATCCATGCCCGCCACCCGGCCTAACCCAAATGACTTTCCTTCCCCAGTTTATCAAATTGCAAATAGTCTCTGGTCTGTCCATAAGCTTATGTACATGCCGCCTATCAGAAGACCCATTTAAAAAAAATATGCTAATAAATTTAGGGATTTATTTTACATTGTCAAAAAATCATATATATTGACAATTTTGTATATATATATATATATATATATTACAAAAATGAGCCCGTCTTATGAAAGACGGTCTTTCCATAAGTTATGGAAAAACTAAGTTTCAAACTTCAAACTAGAAGAAATCAAGATAAAAATTTTGAGTTGCATTAATCAGGTCATAAACTTACAACTACTACATGTTGCATAATAAAATTTTTATATTTTAATTAAAATATTTTAACTTTCTATAACTCTAATTCAACCCCGTCTTTCCATAGACATAAGGAAATATGATCTTTCCCAAGACTTTGCATTATAAAATTTTAGAATTTCACATTTTCCCCCTTTTCATCTTCATTCCGCAACTGCTTAGAAACTGCCACCAGTAGCTGGAATTTCAGCTGAAATTCGCCAGAACTTTACTGGAAATTACCACCAGATTTTCTCGGGACCTCGAGCTCATGCAACGGTGGTGGATTTTTTCTCTTGAACCCTCCACTGATGAGAGTTCGGCTGGAGGTTCGAGATGTACGGATTCAAGTGATGAAGGTTCCATTGGATGGTTCGAGAGGTGAAGGTTCCATTGGCTGGTTTGAGAGGTGAAGGTTCCATTGGAAGGTTCTAGAGGTGAAGGTTCAAGTGAAGGTTTGAGAGGTAGTGGATTTGAGAGGTAAAGGTCCCAGTGGAGGGTTCGAGAGGTGATAGTTCGGCTGGGGGTTCGAGAAGTACTGGTTCGAGAAGTGAAGGTTCATGTGCAGAGGGTTCAAGTGGAAGGGGTTCAAGAGGTACTGATTTGAGCGGTGAAAGTTTAGGTGGAGAGGTTCAGGTGAAGATTTGAGAGATATCGATTCGAGAGGTGAAGGTTCAGGTACACTTGAACCCTCTCCACCTGGACCTTCACCTCTCGAACCAGTACCTCTCGAATCCTTTATTTGAACCCTCTCCACTCGAACGTTACCTCTGGAATCCATTACCTCTCTGGGAGGTCGTCGCCGTACCTCTCAAAGTTAATACTTTTAATCCATAATGCTTCCTATCTATAATTAAGTAGATAATGACAAGTCGGGGTCGTCCATGAGAAGAGGGATCTTTTCAAGTGTTTAAACATATATAGGAGAAAACATACTAGGCATGTACATACATAGATATATATAAAATCATGTAAACATGGGGGGGTTTTTGGTTGGTTTCATCCTAAGTTATCAAATTGAAATACAATAACTAGCAAAGTAAGAGAACTATGCTAATCATGCAATACAACTAAAGATAAGATGAAAACAACAATTAACGGAACCTTGGGCACAATTGAGTGCCACTTCCAAGCCTCTTATCCATCATTGAACATGCAACCTATTTAGTACTTTCACTACTTGTTGTGAAGACTAAGCTTCTATCCTTCTTAGATAGTAGTTTGCAAGAGTGAATTCGACATCTCTTGTCAAACCTCACCAATGACTCCCATAGTCGAAACTCGACAAAAAGTATCCCATTGATGGCATTTAGCATGAAGAATCAACAAGCCCGACAACACTTATAAACACTACACTGTGTCTAAGCATTTAACCAATTCATGCATTTACACAAGATTAGTCAAGAACGATCGACATTCATAGTCTTCTGTCATTTTCTACAAGCAACAAACATGACAAATAGTTTAACATTATCATATTCATCTAGCAATTATCAATCCATCAACACAATCAAAACCCCTAAATCATACTCTTGGATTCCTATCAAGAAAAGGGGAAATCAACCCATTTCCCCAATCCCTAACAAGTATATCATACAAGTACTTCATATACTCAAGATTTCAATAACATTAATGACATTAACAAACACATTCAATGCTCCATAAATGCATAATAGTAAGAGTATTAAATAGACTACAAATTGCTCTTAAGACATGGGCTTGGAAGCCTTAGTAAATTGCTCCCAAGAACTAGATTTAGCTACAAGAGTTCATACTAATTAATGCTAAACAACCAAACATAAAACAAGAGAATTCAAAGATGAAAATGGAAGAAAATAGGGTCCTAAACAGTACCAAAAATGCAGATGAAGAAGATATGAATGAGAGGAAAGAGAGTGTTGTTTATAGTACAAAAAGGATAAGGTGAAATTCTGGCCACCCGTTGGTCACGACTCGCGATGGACTCACGATGGGCCCGTCGTGACTCGCAACGGGGTCCGTCTCATCGCGATGAGGGCATCGCAACTCGCGACGAGCGCCAGCATTTGGTCTTGTTTTCTTTTCTTCTTCTTGTGGTACACATTCATCTTCATAGCAATTCCTCTCATTTTCAAGTCTTCAATGTCTCTAAAAATGGTCTTCAATGGCCTCCGGTCTTCATGTCTTCGAAGCAAGTCTTCAATAGTCTTAAAAAATGTGATCTTTAATGGTCTCCGGTCTTCATGCCTCAGTGTTCTTCCCTTGTCATGCAAAATCCACTTACAAGAGGTAAAAGAGCGTAACGTTGCTCTTACCCCTCCTAAGCGAATTTCAAGGTAAAACACAAGTTCTTGATAATAAAAGATCACAAAAGTGACACCCAAAAACAACATTAAATTATGCATATAAAATGGATATATCAAACCTCTTCACATTTAAACCTTACTCTCCCTCGAGTAATAAAATATCCAAGCATACGAAGGAAATAGCGTACCCACATCCTAACTACTATTCCCCCATATCAATACCTAACAAAACTCTCAATATCACACATCCCAATGTTAAGGTCAAATGAGAAGTTTCCCACAACCCCTATTCCAAAATCTACCCAAACATATCAACCCATCAATTCATTGATATCCCTAAAACATCTCCAAATCCTGAATTCATAATTCCAAATCCAATGATACAAGGTGAAGCTAAAGACATCTATAAGGTTCTGCTCCACTTTATATCAATATATCAACCTAACAACGAAGTCTATTAACGATCAAGAATTTCATAACTTACTTTGTCTTCTCCCGCTAAATTTTCCACTCCCAAAAGGTCCTCAAAGTGTCAAGCTACCTGATTCATCCATATTGTGAAATCCCGAACCCAATAGATTAATAAATAAAATAAATCTATGATACAAATCATGTTATCTGGAAAAAAAATATAACTAATATCACTGTAAATGGAAAACATATATTTATAAATGTTTTTTGAACGATGTGCTAGTTATAAAGTATAAATTTGGAAAAATAATTCTTATGGATTAACCTAGATGTTAATCTCGGATGAAGTAAAGTTGAATTAATAATCTTAATTATTGAAAAATATATAGTAGTTAATATCAAACGATGATAAAGTATCGGTGTTTAGTATAGGTTTCAGTTAAGAAAGAGGAAGGAAATAATAGTACGTCGAATCAGAATGGAAACACGATATACAAATTGCACATTTTAAAATAGTTAAGTAAGAAATGATAAATTGAGTTGTTAATTATCTAGATTTTTATAAAAGCACCTCCAATAGTTTACCTTGTACCTTCCTCTAAAACGAATATTCCTTTAAACTATTAAGGAACACTAATTTTATAACTTCCTAATATTTTTCATACTTATCACAACTATATGTAATATTCATTTTCATATGTAATTACAAATAAGAATAAAATAAATAAGTTATCATTTCTAGTATTGTTTTGATTTCAAGGAATATAACTGTGCGTGTATATATATATACATATATATAAAATTGATTATAAGTATTGTAAATTAAAAAGAAAAAAGCCAATAAATGAGACAATAAGTAAACAAACAAATAAAAATACGTACCAAAAAGGAAAATAAATAGTACGTTGGAATGTGGTGCCATAAGGAAATATTTGGGAACATGAGAAAACAAAACAAGAATTAAAATAAATAAATAAAATAATAAAATACAGGGGAGAGAAATATGGGTCGGCAGACGTGAGAAATTTATCCAAAGAATTTTTTCGTAAAGTGAACGTAGGCTAAATGATAATATTTTAGGTGGTAGGTGTCCTCATCTAGTATAAATGGCAACTACCGCCTCTGTGAAAACCCCTACCGAATGGATCGTTATATATATATAATAACAATAATACTAATAACGATAAATAAATAAATAAATTAATAAATAAGAGAAATTACCGAGAAGAGGATATACATATTTATACATATGTATATATATATATAATATAATATAATAATAGTAATAATAAGCAAATCAATAATTGAGCAAATGAATAAATAAATGCAAGAAATTACCATGAAGGAGAAGCTGGCTGCGGGTGTGAAAAAGAATTCAAAGTAATTTTTGGCAAGTGGATATAGGCACTTGATGGTTAAAGAGATAAATTTCTAGGTAATAGGTGTCAGAAAGCCTATATCCCATTTTAGTATAAATAAGCAACTACAACTCCGCAAAATTCACAACTTTTTTAGTGCCAAAATCGGAGGTTAAACTGTGGTAAAGTGGAAAGTGGAAGTTGCCCAAGCCAAGGTGACTGTTGCATCGCCCTAGCACGGATTGAGTTAAAATATGAGTTTATGTTTACATACATACATATATATACATATATATATAATGCCATCAGAACCTGATTCGCTCGAACTGAACCCTCCACCTCTCGAACCCCTGCTAAAACTTCACCTCTCGAACCCCTGTTGAAACTCTACCTCTCAAACCCCTGCTGAAACTTCACCTCTCGAACCCCTGCCAAAACACTACCTATCGAATCCCTGCCGAAACTCTACCTCTCGAACCCCTGCTGAAAATCCCACCTCTTGAACCCCTACTGAAAAACTCTACCTCTTGAACCCCTGCCGAAACTCTACCTCTCGAACCCCTACTGAAAAACTCTACCTCTTGAACCCCTGCCGAAACTCTACCTCTCGAACCCCTACTGAAAAAATCTACCTCTCGAACCCCTGCCGAAACTCTACCTCTCGAACCCCTGCCAAAACTCTACCTCTCAAACCCCTACTGAAACCATCACCCCTCGAACCCCTACTGAAAAACTCTACCTCTCAAACCCCTGTCAAAACTCTACCTCTCAAACCCCTACTGAAACCATCACCTCTCGAACCCCACTGAGAAACTTCTCCTCTCGAACCTCACTGAAAATCTCACCTATCGAATCCTTACTGAACCCTTCACCTATCGAACCTCTACTTAAAACATTACCTATTGAACCCACTGAAAGACTTCACCTCTCGAACCCTCACCTCTCGAACCGCCACTGGAAACCTGTATCTCTAGAACTAGTATTACTATTATCTTTACCTATGGAATAGTACCCTGAAACCTTTACCCTCGAACTAGTACCCTAAAACCTTTACCCCTCGAACTAGTACCCTGAAACCTTTACCCCTCGAACTAGTACCCTGAAACCTTTACCCTCGAACTAGTACCCTGAAACCTTTACCCCTCGAACTAGTACCATGAAACCTTTACCCCTCGAACTAGTACCCTAAAACCTTTACCCCTCGAACTAGTACACTGGAACCTTACCTCTAGAAACCTTCTCCTGAACTCACCTCTCGAACCTGTACCTCTCGAACTAATATCACCAAAACAGTTACCTCTCGAACTGTACCTCTCAAACCTTACCCCTCGAACTATTACTACTGAAACCTTTACCTCTCGAATTAATATCACCAAAACCGTTACCTCTCGAGCTGTACCCCTTGAACCTTACCCCTAGAACTAGTACTACTGAAACCTTTACCTCTCGAACTAGTACCGCTGAAACTTTTACGAACTCACCTCTCGAACCTTACCTCTCGAACTAGTGCCACTAGAACCTTACCTCTCGAACTAGGGCCACTAGAACTTTACCTCTCGAACCTCACCAACTGAATCCGTACCTTTAGAATCTCTCCAACTGAACCTCACCACTCGATCTGGTACCACTTACCACTTGAACCAGTACCACCTGATACCCATACCACTTGAACCTTCTCCACTCGAATTCTTTGCTCGAACCTCCTACCCAACTACTTGAACTGTACTCATCTACTCGAACCCCAGTACTTGAAACCTGATACTCGAACCTTTCTACTCGATACTCAAGCCATGAGAGAGAGATATGACGGCTACACTCAAATGATGGTATTTACTGACTATTAAATTAAGTGTGTATTTTATCATACTATACTAGATTATCATGAAATGGAACTCCTGAACTGCTCTGATAATTTTTGTGAAAGACCGGCTTGTACTTTATCTTGCTGTGTTAACTTGAAACATATACTGCTCGGCTTATACTTTATCTTGTCATGTCAAACTTGAATTACCTGCTACTTGATTACATATGTGTGATTTTGGGGGCCCTGGCGCGATTGTAGTTTGGTCGAAGTCGGCGGGGAATGGTACAGACCAGACCGTCTGATTAGACCGGCTACACATAGAGTTTGGTATGCTAGCATAACCACCTGACTAATATGAGCTCATAACTGAAAAACAACGTGAATGAGGAAAGTGAATTTTGAACTGATAGCCTTGGAGCATCATTGACTGGGTTATGTCATGTATGTTAGTCAGAGTTTCCATGTAGGCACTTGGCAACAAACCTGTATCCTTTTACTGTGTACTAGGACATACGTGGCTAGTTGTTAATTGTTGATTGTTATTTCTATGACCACTAAAACTCAACTGGGTAAATACTGGCGAAAGAACCTCACTAATCAAGGAGCTTACCCTAGTTAAACAACCCTTTTTCAGGTGAAGAAGAACAGTAAGAGAAAAGTGCTTGATGTCTTTACCTCTTTTGAGAAAGATCCTAGGAGAACTGTTAGGATTTTAAAGTAAACTTTGAATCTGTAACAGTTAGTTGAAACTTTCATTTAACACTTGTACTAATCCTGTCACTATAATAGTAAAGTTAGGTTTTTGAATCTATCTAAATCGCTTTCGCATATCTGCTCGTTACTGTTAGCACTTTTGGTAGCACGCCCAGACTCAACCTGATACTTGTGGTGGGTTTGGGGGTGTTACATGTATGGTTACCGCAACCTTATGACTCTAACGCTGGCAAATGAGTGAACACTTAACGCTTTTCAATTTCTCTCATTTTCTCTCATTTTGCCTAGGAGCTCTTTCGGGTTTTCATCCTAGCCACACATCATGTTTCTTTTGCTCACATCTCACCTTTTTCCACACATTTAGCCTCTCATTTTTGCCTAGGTCGCCCTTTTGGGATTTCGACCTATCCAGGCCCCCAATGTTGCCTAAGATGCCCTCTCGGGTTTTCAACTTAACGGGATTCCTTTTATTTATTTATTTTTTTCCTTTTTCATTTTATAATTATTTTTCAAAATTTTCAGCATTTTTCACATGTCTCCAATCCAAAAAATAGCAAAGTGCTTTCCAAATGTTAAGGCTAAGAAAAGTATCAAAGCAAACATTATCCAAGTACATTAAAAGAAAAACATCCCAAAACAAAAGGGAAAAATATCCAAAATAAAATAAAAGAGTTATGAAAAAGTGTCTCCAAAAGTGTCTTCAATCCCAATCACCTCAAAGTAGATACCCCTCCCCATACTTAGAACACTACATTGCCCTCAATGTAGACAATAGGGAAAAAATGTACAAAGAAAAGTATTGAAAGGGTAAATATATGGTGCTCACAAAATCACTGATGTGATGAAGAAGGGCCACCGTCAAAATAGCGCTACTGATACTGTGCCTGCCACTCTGTGCTCCTTTGCCTCCTAGCTCTCCGCCTCCCCGCTTATGGATTGGGGCCTAAGACATCGCCTGCCTGGGACTGCATCTCATGAATGCAAGCTGAAAGGTGGTCAATCTCCTCATCCATGTCAATCAAGGTCTGGGAGATAAATACATTATGCTCAAATATCATGCTGTCCTGGCGGCGGAATCCATCCTGCATAGTTTGCATCATCTGCTCGTAGAAGTCCGGTGGAGGCTGGGAATAGTGAGGTGGCACATCGTCCTCCTGCATTGGCTATGTCTCTGGTGGAGGCTGTGTGGAGTGCTGTTGCTGCTGTCCCGCAGAGGGAGGTAGACTACTATCATCACGCTGGACAGAAGCTGGGCCAAGGTCGAGAAGCTCGTGCTGGAAATCATCTCTACATGAGGAGTCAGGTGAAATCACCAAGTCTCATAGAGGTGTGTCAAATTCCAGCTTCGTCTTGTTGGGCTGAGGAAGTGCCATGAATGTGACCTTTCTCGCGCCATACAACCAATGAATAGCCCCATGGTCCATGGGGCACTGAGCATCTCAAATCGAACTAACCTCTCAGTAGTGATAAGATAGGATGTATGCCTTCCTAAGCATGGAAATTCAACAGGAGGAACCAATCCCAAGTACTCTGCTAAAAGGTCTATCATGTCTCCGACCATAATCTTCCCCTTTGAATTTCCTGCCACCTCCACAATTCTCTTCATCCATAACTTTGCCCACAGCCTGTATCCTGGTCCCTCACTCATTAAGTTCCACAGAAAGTGAATTTCATTGTCTGGCACATTTGTCGGCTCCGTGGAGCAAAGTACTTTGCTAGCCAATAGTCGGTGCACATAACGGGTGGATAATGGCGCTACTATTATCATGAGAGTTCTTTGGCCTCATGTTGATGACATTCCAAAAGTGCATATCATCCTCAATTGATTGCTCATGGGCCTGTGGGTCATGCTTGGCCCGTATCTCTGCGGTGTCAAATCCAAAGGCCTCCTCAATCCACGAGATGATTATTTGCCTAGATATATCATCTAAGTGAAAAGAAATGTACCTCTCGCATGGTTGATCACCTCTCATGCTTCATATACGGACAGTGGACAGGAACTCCAGTGTGTACCTCCGGTAAGAGGGCGCGCTCTTACTCATGAACCCTTCCATTCCCCCCTTGGCGATGAGGCATCTAACAGGCAGAGTGAGCCCAAGAGCATCTAATGTGAGCACATCGACAAAACTTGTCTCCTTGAGTTGATGCCTCCCCAAGGCCTCCCACCTTTTCGTACAGGACCCAGTGATATGGGTTAAACCCATGTACCTATCCGGAGGGGGAGGTACGAGGCTCGATTCTGGAGCCGGTGGGGGAGGTGGAGGTGGAGCGGCGGTGCGCCCACCTCAGGGGGGGAGCCCTGGGTTTTTTTTGTGTGGGCCATATCTAACAACCATAACAAACAAGTCAAACACACAGGAATATGTGTATATGCAATATTGCAAATTCATACTCAACCTTAAACTAGTTGATCATCACAAGACAAATCAAAATCAAGTCAACTAGTTCAAGTCCTAATCACCATTGCATATACAATCCATATTATGTCCGCCAAGCCCATATTCTCAAGTCCATGAAGTTCTCACATAGTTGAAATCAATATGCTATATTTCAAAATCACAGTTGTGCTCAACTAGTTTAGCCACCATTAGAACATTCACAATGTCAACATCTACGTCCCATGGCTTTACTATCCTAAGCAAAATAATATTGCAAAGAACAATAACATTTTATCCAAATAACAACTATGTTTAATCAATGACCAACATGCCTCATACCTAGCCTAAGTCACAATATATTCTCAGCCAAAGCAACACAAATGGACACAATCCAAACTCAAACAAGCACAATACAATCCAAACCGCAACCACAAAATATACAATCAGTGTTCTAAACGGTGGCACCTAGGCGGTCCTAGGCGGCGCCTAGGCGCTAGGCGCCACCAAAACGCCCGGATTAGGGCCTGTTCGGCGACATTAGGCGTTTTCGCCTCTGGCCGGTGCCCAGACCCACCCAGACCCGTCCAGACCCGCCTAGAATTCAAGAGGTTAGAGAATTACATGAAGATGATTTTGAATCGGATGAGGAGGAGGAAGTAGATGAGATGACTTATGACTTTGAGTCCGATAACGATGAAGTGCAAGAGATAAATGGTGAAGAAGAATTTGAAATGTCATAGGCTATGTGTGAATTGTATTTGGTACTTTTTTATTTTGTCTAACTTTTAATTTTGGCCTATGGCTATGTGTGGATTCACTACTCACTAGTTTGTATTTGGTAATTTTTGCCACGTGCCTCAAACTTTGTAAGCTTGTATGGATTTCATTTTTCAACTCCAAGATAATATTTCGACAATATATATATATAATATATTCATTTGTGTCGTTTATCATGAAATTTTCGTTCTTGTATTGTATCATTTGTATGTAATATAAGTTATTGTGACTTGGGAAATAGGTTTTTATTTTATTTTTAAATATAATTTGTATTATTTTATTAATTATATATAAAAAATAATTAAATAATACAAATCCGCCTAGACCGATTAATCCCCGATTAATCCCCGATTAATCCCCTAGGCGCTAGGCCCCAGCAAACTGCCCGACTAGCGCCTAGCGATTTTTAGACCACTGTATACAATCCACACCGTAACCACAAAATATGCACACAATACCCATCAAATTAAATTGCAAGCACAATATATTCACCAAAATCAACCAAGATCCAAGAATTCAATTTCCTAAGGCATCGCACATAATCTACACAATATCTAATAAATAGAGTATATATTCATAATCATAACTGAAGCTCAATAAAGTGAAAAAATGTACCACTAAGATGCATAAGAAGAAGAAAGGAGGAAGCCCACAATTAATTCAACATTGAATTGCCCAAAGTCACAAAACCCCCAAATTCTAGGGTTTGCATTCTTCAACGATTTTATGGTGATTTGTGGGTGGAGATTGGGAAGAAAGGATGGGGTATGGAGTGGTGGTTGTGAGCGACAGAGGGTGGCTGTTAGCGGTGAGCGGCGGTCGCTTGGTGGAGGGAAGGCGGAGGAAGTGTGGAGAAGACGAAGAGGAGCGAAAGAAGTGTGGATGTGTTTGTGGTAAAAAAGGATTTGCCTATTTTTAAAGTAAACCTGTACGACCATCGCGACTCACGGCGCGTTCGTTGCAACTTGCGATGGGTGGTCTCGATGGGTTTGGGTCTGGCTAGGCTCAAGGATGAAAGATGACATCTCGATGAGCCTAATAGACTTCACTGTTCTTGAGGGCTTTTGGCCTAGAGGCGCGAGGTCTTGAGAGGTTTGGCCCGTGACCTGAGTCGAGGGATTGCAGCCTCGAGGACACAAGGTTTTAAGGACTGGTCTCGAGAGGGTTACGTCTCAAGGGATGATAAACTTTATGACTCGGCTTGAGTCTAGGGCTTGCGGCCTCAAGGTCTTGAGGGGGTGATGTCTCAAGGGCTGGTCTCGAGAGGGTGATGGACGGCTCAAGTCTAGGGCTTGCAGCCTCGAGGTCTCAGGGGGATGATGTCTCGAGGGCTGGTCTTGAGAACTGGCCTCGAGAGGATGATGGACAATCTGGTTTGGCTCGAGTCGCGGGCTTGCAGCCTTGAGGTCTCGAGGGGATGATGTCTCGAGGGCTAGTCTCGAGAACTGGCCTCAAGAGGGTGATGGACTTTCTGGTTTTGCTCGAGTCGAGGGCTTGCTGCCTTGAGGTCTCGAGGGGATGATGTCTCGAGGGTTGGTCTTGAGAACTGGCCTCAAGAGAATGATGGGCTTTCAAGTTCTGCTCGAGTCGAGGGCTTGCTGCCTCGAGGTCTCAAGGGGATGATGTCTCGAGAGCTGGTCTCAAGGAGTGGCCTCGAAAGGATGATGGGATTTTAGGTTCTACTCGAGTCAAGGGCTTGCTGCCTTGAGGTCTCAAGGGGATGATGTCTCGAGGGTTAGTCTCGAGAACTGGCCTTGAGAGGATGGTGAACTTTCAGGTTTGGCTCGAGTCAAGGGCTTAGAGCTTTGAGAATCTGAGGTCTCGAGGGGATGATGTCTCAAGGGTTGGTCTCGAGAACTGGCCTCGAGAGGATGATGGACTTTCAGGTTTGGCTCAAGTCAAGGGCTTAGGGCTTTGAGAATCTGAGGTCTTAAAGGGATGATGTTTCGAGGGTTCGCGAAGAGGCCCTCACGAGGCTATCGCGACTCACGAAAAGTGGAGGGTGGGAGCTGAAGTTTAACACAAGATGTCTGATTACATCGCGACTCGCGACCACTCCATTGAGACTTGCGATGAGGCCCTTGTGACTTGCAAAAAGTGGAGGCTGAGACCTTCATTTTTTAGCCGATTCCCTGATTTGGTCGCGACTCATGAAGAGGCCCTCACGAGGCCATTGTAACTCGCGAAGAGGCCCTTGCAAGGCCATTGCGACTCGCAAAAATTGGAGGCCGAGACCTCATTTTTCAGCCAATTCCCTGATTTGGTTACTCGCAACGAGGCCCTCACGAGGCTATCGTGACTCGCTACGAGATCCTCGCGAGCCCATCGTGACTCGCCATGAGGCTATCATGACTCGCCATGAGGCTCTCATGAAGCCATCACGACTCGCAGAAAATGGAGGCTGAAAGCTGAAATCTCACCAAAAATTACTGAACTCGTCGTGGCTCACGATTGACTACTAACCTGGTACTTAGAAATTGTTTTCTGATTCCTTCTCTTGTCCAAGTCTTTCCTTCTTGACTCCAAGCATTTCTCCCTTCAAAAGTCCAATGCATTGGCTTCAAAATTTCTACAAAATCATGGAAAAACAACCCGTGAAAAGCATAAAGCAAAATAATGAAATTTAATGACAAAATCCAAAACCAAACAACATCAACAGAAAGTCACAAATGACAATCCGGATGATCAAAACCAAGTTTATTTAACGTTGTCTATACAACTTACTCCCTTTCCTTGTGTTTTACTGACAAACCAGATCGAGGAGATCAATGCCCTATCCTTTTTCTGGCACAAAATTCTCATGGTAAGGTTTCAAACGTTGTCCATTAACCTTGAATGTATTGGGCTTAGCTCGATCTATAATCTCCACCGTGCGATGCGAGAATACCTTAACCACCTCAAAAGGACCGATCCATCGGGACCTCAACTTATTTGGGAATAGGCGAAGGCGAGATTGGAATACGAGGACCTTTTGACCAATGTCAAAATCCTTCCTAATGATCATCTTGTCGTGCCACACCTTTGTCTTTTCTATATAGATTTTGGTGTTCTCATAGGACTCCCTATGGATCTCATCCAGTTCATCCAATTATAACTTCCTATGCAAGTCGGCCTCATCTATATCAAGATTGAATTCTTTGACCGCCTGGTAAGTCTTATGTTGAATTTTCACCAGTAGATGACAGGGCTTACCAAACACTAACCGGTATGGTGACATACCGATTGTTGTCTTGTAATCCATTATATACACCCACAAGGCATCATTCAACCAAGAACTCCAATCCTTCCATTTAGGGTTAACCATTTTTTGAAGGATATACTTGATTTCCCGATTGGAAAGTTCAGCTTGCCCGTTGGTTTGCGGGTGATAGGCGGTGGATGTCTTGTGAGTGGCGACATACTTCTTCAAGAGTGCCACTATGGTTCGATTGCAAAAATGGGTGCCACGGTCACTATTTAAGGCTCGGGGTACCCCAAACCTAGAAAAGATGTTATCTTTCAAGAATTCTGCAACCACTTTAGAATCGTTAGTCCCAGTGGGTTTTGCTTCAACCCACTTTGACACATAATCAACGGAAAGAAGAATATATGTAAAGCCATAAGAACTAGGGAAAGGTCCCATAAAGTGAATACCCTAAACATCAAAGATTTCACAATACAGAATAGGCCTTTGGGGCATTTCATTCCTAGTGGAGATATTTCCTACTCTCTGGCATGCATCACAATATTTGCAAAAGGTGTGCATGTTTATTCAATGTAGGCCCATAAAACCCACTTTCTAAAACTTTCCTATCGGCCCTCTTTGCTCCAAAATGACCGCCACATGCATGAGAATGACAAAATTCAAGAATTGAGTGTACTTCATTATCAGGGATACATCTCCTAACAACTTGATCTGCACAATGTCTCCACAAAAAGGGATCATCCCACACATAATACTTATCATCACTCTTTAATTTATCCTTTTGGGCCTTAGAAAAATAAGGAGGGAACCGGCGACAAGAAAATTTACAATGTCGGCAGACCACGGTTGGAGATCCCTAATGGTGAACAATTGTTCATCAGGAAATTCCTCCTGTAGTTGCTCCTTCACTGCGGGGTCCTCAATGTCTTCGCATGGAGTCAACCAGCTCAAATGATCGGCCACAAGATTTTCCACGCTCTTCTTATCTCACACCTCCAACTCAAATTCACTCAAAAGTAGGATCCACCTAATCAATCTTGGCTTGGCCTATTTCTTCGTCATTAAATGACAAAGCACTGCATAGTCAATGCACACAATAACTTTTGTACCAAGCAAGTAAGATCGAGATTTTTCCAAAGAAAATACCACTACTAGCAACTCCTTTTCGGTGGTGGAATGATTTCTTTGGGCTTCATTTAAAGATATGGATGCATAGTAGATGGCGTGAGGCGCTCTTCCCACCTTTTGACCAAGCACCAATATAACGGCGTAATCACTCGCATCGCACATAATCTCAAAAGGCAATGACCAATCCAGGGGTTGTATGATAGGGGCCGAAACAAACCTTTCTTTCAATGTATCGAAGACCCCTTTACCACCCTCTTCCATCACAAATTCCACCTCTTTTTGCAACAACTTGCATAAAGGAGATGCTATCTTCGAGAAGTCCTTGACGAACTGGCGATAGAATCCTGCTTGGCCAAGAAAAGACCACACTTCATGCACATTAGTAGGATAAGGCAAAGTTTGAATTGTGTCTATCTTTGCCTTGTCAAACTCAATACCCTTAGAGGAGGCAACATGGCCTAAGACAATGCCTTTCTCTACCATAAAATGACACTTCTCAGAATTTAACACAAGATTAGTATCAATGTAACGTTTAAGAACTTGTGCCAAATTTGCTAAACAGTTGTTAAAAGAATTACCATGAATGGTGAAATCATCCATGATCACCTCGACAAAATTTTCTACAAATTATGAGAAAATGCTTACCATACAACTTTGGAAAGTTGCGAGGGCGTTACATAACCCGAAAGGCATACGCCGGTAAGCAAACGTACCAAAGGAGCACGTGAAGGTGGTCTTTTCTTGGTCTTCTGGGGCAATAACCACTTGAAAGTACCCCGAGTACCCATCCAAAAAGCAATAGAAGGACAACTTTCTAACCTCTCAAGCATTTGATCAATGAATGGCAACGAAAAGTGATCCTTCCAGGTTTTCGCGTTCAGCCTCCGATAGTCAATGCAAATGTGCCTCCCATTTTGAACTTGGGTGGGCACCATTTCACCCTTCTTATTTTCGACCACCATCACCCCACTCTTCTTGGGTACCATTTAAGTTGGACTTACCCACTTGCTATCCGATATTGGATAGATCATGCCCACTTGGAGTAACTTGAGGATTTCCGCCTTCACCACATCCATCATAGGTGGGTTTATACAGCGTTGGGGTTGTCGGACGGGTCTTGCATCTTCTTCCAAAAAGATTCTATGCATACAAGTGGACATACTCATGCCTTTGATGTCGGCAATAGTCCATCCAATTGCTTCCTTGTTTTCCCGTAACACCACCATCAACTTTTCTTCTTTCTCTTTGGTGAGCTTGCTTGAAATGATAACCATAAGCGTTTCCCCTTCCCCAAGAAAAAGCGTACTTGAGGTCACTTGACAAAGGTTTAAGTTCAATCTCCGATGCTTTCACAAGTGACGAGAGGAATTCCAGTTCCTTGGGCTCCCTTAAGAGTAGAGGAGAAGGTTTTGAGAGACTCGGTTTCATTTCTTCAAGCAGGTTCAATTCCTCAAAGCTTTCCTTCAAGTTAGTGCTCATAGAGTATACATTGTGGGCATCATTACTATCACATTGCAAAGCAACTAACAAAGAATCATCACCACTTAGTTCAAAAACTTCTTGCACAACTTCTTCAACAACATCTAGGGCATGGAAAGCATGTTCTTCACTAGGATACTTCATAGAGTCATTTATATTAAACTCTACTTTTATTCCATCAAATTCCATGGCGAGGGTACCTTTATGCACATCAATAATTGTCCTAGAGGTTTTCAAAAATGGCCTCCCCAACATAATTGGGGCGGCATGTTTATCATGCTCCATATCAAGGACATAAAAATCCATGGTGAAAACTAAGAAATCCACCTTAACCAACACGTCCTCGACAATACCTTTAGGGAATGCACTAGAATGATCAACCAATTGGATTACCACCTCGGTTTTGTGCAATGTACCCAAGTTGAGGTTTTCATATAAAGAGTAAGGAATCACATTTATTGATGCACCTAATCAAGCATAGCTTTTTCAAAATGTGTATTTCCTATTATGAACAGGACTGTGAACATGCCTGGATCGCTACATTTAAGGGGTAGCTCTTTTTGACACAAGGCGGAAACATGCTCACTTTTTCCATTTTTCAACTTATTTTTGGCCCTTTGCTTTCTATTCACAACACATAATTCCTTGAGAAATTTAGCATATCTAGGAATTGTTTCAATGGAATTCAAGAGTGGGATGTTTACCTCACATCTATGAAAGACTTCGTAGATGTCCTTGTTGTCCTCCTTACTCCTTTTGTCTTTCAAGGTTTTCGAAAATGGAGGTTCCGGTACATATGGAGGGATCTCCACCATCTTTTCTCTTTTGTGAGGGGGAGATAAGGGTTCTGGGATGGAGGTTGACTTCGGTCTTGGCGCCAATGTCTCCACCTCGATTTCTTCGTCCTTGCTCTTTTTGGCTAACTCTTCAGCCTTCTCTTTATGGGCTTCTTCCTTCTTAACCCCCTTTTCAAACACCTCAATCCTCTTAGACTCTTCTTCAACAATTTCATTATCCGGTGAAGTGCCAACCACTCTACCACTTCTCAAAGTGATAGCACTTGCATTTTGTCGAGGGTTGATCTCCGGTTGGGAGGGTAGCTTACCCTTTTCTCGGGCTTCCATCCGGTTCATCACTCGAGCTATTTGGCTCACTTGAGTTTCCAAATTTTTGATTCTAGCCTTGGCTTCATCTTGGAATTTCTCACTTTTCTCTGCGCACATGCCCAACCGGTAAATGGCTTGCATCACCTCATCCTTTGTTAGCCCCGAGCTCTCCCCTTGGTCTCGTTTGTCTTGGAGCCTTTGAAATCATTGTTGAGGTGGCCTATATTGTTGTTGAGGAGGCCGATATGGTTGAGGGTTTTGTCTTCCTTGAGGGTTTCCATACCAGAGGTTTGGTTATCACGATTTCCAGAATTGTACGGCTGGTTTTGGTACCCTTAATAACCTTGGTAGCCTTAGTGACCTTGGTAGCCTTACCCACCTTGATATCCCTGGTTACCTTGGTAGCCTAGATTTCCCTGATATCCCATGGAACTTACCTCCTCAACATAGTCCTCTTGCAAAGTAGGGCAAGTGTCTGTAGGATGATCCGAGTAACAAATTTCACATGATTTAACATGTGGTGCATTTCTGGGCTTTGTCATCAAAGATTTCACCATGGATGCAAGGGCCAAGAATTGATCCTCGAGCTTTCCACTATTTGAAGAGTCACTTGCGGGCATTGGATTCCTCCTTCTCAAATTTGCCCTTGAGCTAAAGTTTCTCGATTCTTCTGCTAGCTCTTCATACAATTGTATAGCCTTGGAGGATGTTTCGTTCCCAAGGGTGCCACCACAAGAACTTCTCACCAACCTTTGATCTTCATCAAGAAGACCATTTTAGAAGTAATAAACCAAATCCCCCTCCGAATAACCGTAATAAGGGCAACTTGCAAGAAGCTTCTTGAACCTCTCCTAATAGTCGAAGAGAGATTCTTCATGCCATTGGAGGATGTTGCTTATGTCCTTCTTCAAGGCAGTGGATCTAGAGGCCGGAAAGTATTTGGCTAGAAACTTTGTTTTTGTATCAAGCCAACTCTTAATGCTCCTGGGCGGTAAGTAGTGGAGCCAATCTCTCACACCATCTCTTAGTGTGAACGGGAATGCCTTCAACTTATAGAAATCTTCATCCACTCCATGGGGGACCGTACCACCACACAAGAAGTGAAACTCGGTGAGGTGTTTGTTGGCATTCTCCCCTTGCCTACCAAGGAAGATGGGTATCATGTTGATGATCCTGGTCTTTAGCTCAAAGTGCCCATTTAGTCCAACCACAGGATACTCGATGCATATCGGTTGTTGATCGAGGTTGGGGGCCATGATGTCTCTTAGCAAAGCTTGCCCTAAAGGAATCTCTCTTTGGTGGAGAGGAGGAGCTCGCCCATGGAGAGGAGAATGGTGAGGTCCCCCTCCTGGATGCTCATCTTCGTGCTTAAGTTGATGTTCCATAGAGGAAGATGTATCCACAAAATGGTCACTAGGAGGGGTGTTATTCACACTTTCCAAAGAAAGCCTCCTAGCCCATCTCAAATTCAACTCTAACTCGGGGTCGTAGTGTAGGGGTTCTTTTGAAGAGGATCGCGTACGAACCATACACTAAGAACTCAAACAATACGTCTCTAAGCCAATTGAAAATGGAAAATCAACTAAGAAATCAAAGTAAAAGAAAACTAACAAATATTTACAAATAACATATAATCATGCATAATATGGCCAAACACTTAAAAATAAACGCCTCTTCCCCGATAGCGGTGCCAAAATTTGGGAGGTCATCGCCATACCTCTCAAAGTTAATACTTTTAAGCCCTAATGCTTCCTATCTACAATTAAGTAGATAATGAAAAGTCAGGGTCGTCCACGAGAAGAGGGATCTTTTCAAGTGTTTAAACATATATAGGAGAAAACATACTAGGCATGTACATACATAGATATATATATATATATACATAGATATATATATATGTAGATATATGTATATATACATAGATATATATATATATATATATATATGTAGATATATGTATATATACATAGATATATATATGTAGATATATATATATACATAGATATATATATACACATATATATATATATACATAGATATATATATACATAGATATATATATATATACACATAGATATATACATATATAAGCATGTAAACAAGGGGGGTTTTTAGTTGGTTTGATCCTAAGTTATCAAATTGAACTACAACAACTAGAAAAGCAAGAGAACAATGCTAATCATGCAATACAACTAAAGATAAGATGAAAAAAAAAATTAACGGAACCTTGGGCGCAATTGACTTCCACTTCTAAACCTCTTATCCATCATTGAACATGCAACCTATTTACTACTTTCACTACTTGTTGTGAAGACTAAACTTCTATCCTTCTTAGATAGTAGTTTGCAAGAGTGAATTGGACATCTCTAGTTAAACCTCACCAATGACTCCCGTAGTCGAAACATGACTAAAAGTATCCCATTGATGGCATTTAGCACGAAGAATCAACAAGCTCGGCAACACTTATAAACACTACACCGTGTCTAAGCATTTAACCAATTCATGCATTTACACAAGATTAGTCAAGAACAATCGACATTCATAGACTTCTCTCATTTGCTACAAGCAACAAACATGACAAAGAGTTCAACATTATCATATTCATCTAGCAATTATCAATCTATCAACACAATCAAAAGCTCTAATCATACTCTTGGATTCCTATCAAGAATAGGGGAAATCAACCCATTTCCCCAAACCCTAAGAAGCATATCATACAAGTACTTCATATACTCAAGCTTTCAATGACATTAATGACATTAACAAACACATTCAATGTTCCTTAAATGCATAACAGTAAGAGTATTAAATAGACTACAAATTGTTCTTAAGACATGTGCTTGGAAACCTTAGTCAATTGCTCCCAAGAACTAGATTTAGCTACAAGAGTTCATACTAATTAAGGCTAAACAACCAAACATAAAGCAAGAGAATTCAAAGATGAAAATGGAAGAAAATAGAGTTCTAAACAGTACCAAAAATGCAGATGAAGAAGATATGAATGAGAGGAAAGAGAGTGCTATTTATAGTACAAAAAGGATAAGGTGAAATTTTGGCAGACGGTGTTGCGGCTCGCGATGGGCTCTGGGCTCGCGATGGGCTCACGACGAGGCCATTGCTACTCGCGATGGGTGCGAAAATTTGGTCCCATTTTCTTTTCTTCTTGTTGTGGTACACATTCATCTTCATAGCAATTCCTCTCATTTTTCAAGTCTTCAATGTCTCCAAAAATGGTCTTCAATGGCCTCCGGTCTTCATGTCTTTGAAGCAAGTCTTAAAAAGTCTTCGAAAATGTGATCTTTAATGGCCTCCGGTCTTCATGCCTTTGTGTTCTTCCGTTGTTACACAATATCCACTTAGAAGAGGTAAAAGAGCGTAAAGTTGCTCTTACCCCTCCTAGGAGAATTTCAAAGTAAAACACATGCTCTTGATAATAAAAGATCACAAAAGTTACCCAAAAAAGTATTAAATTATGCATATAAAATGGACATATCACTCTCGAACCCTCTACTGGAGAGGAACCCTTCACTTAAAACTGGCCAATGGAACCTTTACCTCTCGAACCGACTAATGGAACCTTCACCTCTTGAATATTCCAATGAAGCCTTCACCTCTTGAATCCATACCTCTCAAACATCAAATCAAACTCTCATCTGTGGATGGGTTCAAAAGGTACTTGCTTGAGAGGTTCTAGTTCAAGTGAACCTCCACTGGAACCTTCACCTCTTGAATCAGTACACCTCAGACCAGTACCACTCGAACACACCACCTCTCGAACACATCATCACTCAAGAGCACCGAGAGCATTGAACTATCCACATTAGCTCTCGAGGCATCATTCCTCGATTGGTGAAGGTTTGGGTGCAGAGGTTCAAGTGGATGGGTTAGTGGAGGAATTCGAGAGGAACCGATTCGAGAAGTGAAGGTTCAGGCACAGTGGTTCAAGTGGAAGGGTTCGAGAGGTGAAGGTTCAGGTGGAGAGGCTTCAAGTGAAAGGGTTCAAGTGGAGGGGTTCGAGAGGTACTGATTCAAGTGGTGAAAGTTCAGGTGGAGAGGTTGAGGTGAAGATTCGAGAGGTGAAGGTTCAGGTGCACTTGAACCCTCTCCACATGAACCCTCATCTCTCAAATCAGTACCTCTCGAACCCCTTATTTGACCCTCTCCACTCGAATATCACCACTTGAACACTCACCAGTCGAATGCTCACTACTTGACCTCTCACCACTTGAACACAATACCACTCAAACCTCTCCAAAATTTGAACCATTAACCCTTCGAACATCAACCGTCTGCATCAACTTAAATCTCTCCACTCTAATCTTTATTCGAACCTCACCACTCAAAAACCCAGTACCACTCGAATCTTCGATTCGAACATTTTCCACTCGGCCTTAACCACTCGAACTCTTACCGGTCGAACGCTCACAACTCGAACCTCTCCAGTCAAACTTAGTACCACTTGAATCACTCCACTCGAGGGTACATGACCTCTCCATTTGAATCCTATATTCGAACTCTATTGAAAAGTACAATTTTTTTAAAACCCGACCTTCATCACTCGAACCTTTTGTACTTGAACCCTTTACTCGAACCTTTTGTACTTGAACCCTTTACTCGAACCTTTTTAGAATTTTATATGTTATTTAAAATGGTTAAAATATTATGTTGTAATTATGTCTATTATTTAGCTTCATAGTAATTGAACAAAGTGTTTATTTTATGACACTATGCTCAATTTGGTGGGAATAATATATACACATAAGAACCATTAAGAAGTTGGAATTATTACAAAGTTTTCTAGAGGCCGTAACAAGTGTTGTTACATTAAATTTCACAAATCTAAGTACGACCTTGAACAAAAATCAATCTCCTAGTTCCCAAATGTTCCCAAACTAGACGGAAGTTAAGATTTCTATATATATATATATATATATATATATATATATATATACTTGAAAAGGAGGGATTACACAAAAAAAGTCAAGCACTGCAGGGACTAATACTTGTTTTTTTTTGCAAAATCATCAGATTCAAAGGGTAACTTTATTTTAGCACCTCTTTCCTTATTGTCAGGAGTTTCTGAAGCCCCTATATCCATGTCAATCTGCATTGATGATGGGGTATCGCTGCCTGATTAACAACCAATGTTTGAACTACCATATTCTCTTTGACCAGAAAGGTCCATAACTTCAGAACAAATAGCCTTGGAAGTGCTTCTATCTAAAAGGAAGTTGGACTTTGTTCTAGTTGCAATATATGCACTTAGTTCAAAGGCGCATGCAGTAGGAGATGTCTGAAACTTCTGAGGCGGCAATAAAGAACTTGGTTTTGGATTTGGTCATTAAGCTCATTGAAGTTGATGTGTTTTCCCTATAGTTAAATAATAAGGAAAAGGTCAGTTATTTGCACACTTGAAAATAAAAGAAGAATTTTATTGATTCAGTCTATACCTGTAAATGCATCTGATAAGCTTCCTCCCCTGTTAAGTTCAATAATTTTTCAGCATAGTCTCCTTGAGCATAAGCATCTATTGTCCCACTTGGATCAGTCAATTGCAGATCGAATCTCACACTAATACAAGAAAAATGTTTCTCATAAGTAAAATTGAGTGTGTAAAAGTTACGAATCTTTGGTAAAATAAAAAGAGATGACTTACCCTGGTTGTGGTACGCCAAAAGATTGACAATAATTGCAGTCAAAAGGAATATCCATTGGAGCACCAGATGTATTACCACAATTTGAACAAACAATTGTAAAGACAGACTGTGTGACATCAGCAATACTTGGGAATCCTTTGATCCAACAGCTCTTAATCTAATAAACAATCCAACATCATTATTATGAATACATTTAGGAATAATCAAATACAATTAGTTTATATGCATCAAAACATATAATCCATTCATATTAACATACTCACCCCTTTGTTCATGCTTACAATTTGATTGATCTGACGAATGTGTTGAGAATGGGGCATTCGAACAGCTTGATACCTTTTTTAATACAGCTTGTCCTTGATGATTTCTTCCAGATAGTTCCTTTGGTTAGTAACCCTGATCAATGAAGGAATAAATTAACAAATGACAAAGTATATAATATGCTAATAAATCATAAACAATAAAAACATACCATGAGTTCAAGGAGCTGATTTGAGGTATGGGTGGATCTAAAATAATTTTTGTGTTGGTCTGTGCTACAACACAAGCACCTGAATCCAGTGGGAAAATGAGTATCTAATTATATATAGTCTAATGATAATTGTAAGAGTAAAAATTTAAAGTCAAGTAATTAACATTTTTTTACCATTGAAAGTCCCGAGGCTTAAACCTATGAAAATGACAGGTGGTCGAGTATGAATGCGATTGATTAGTTGTTGAGCTCAGGTGCTTTGTAACTTCCCCAGAATGATAAAAGGACTGGTCTGCACCTGGTTTATGGAAAGAAGTTAAATTGAATTCAAATAACCGGAGATGAGAGTAACAGAAAGAGGTAAAAAATGAAATCAAATGAAAGTAACAAAAGTTTACTCTTGATTCACGATGACGAATTCTTGTATGATTGACCCAGAAACAGGTCTTGTAGGTAACATTTGGATTACAACACAAAGAAGATCTGCACGTTCATACATATGAAAATGAAAAAATAATCCAAACAATTAATATACACAAAACTATAATCGGATGAAACCTTACTCAACAAATCATCCTGCCTATCTAGGCAACTATCAATCTCCCAAAAATGAGTCAACTGTAAGCAATCAGAGAGCTGATAGGAGTTTGATTTAGCCACTTCTTGAACAAAACTCTGCTTGTTTAAACAGATTTGATATGGTACGGTGCCATATTGGAATCTTTTTCTATTCGAGTTACAACACTATTATCAATGTAAAAGGTTGCATAAGGTCGTAGTTTAGGACCCAAAGATCCCAAAATCCTTGCCATAAATTATAGCTTGGATTACTTCCCTCTGTAAATCATAAAAAAATGGAATTAATAAAAATACAAATCATATAAGAACATAATCAAGGAATATGAATATAAAGATGTACCTCTTTATCAGCAAAAAAGAAACGATGTGTCTCCTTTTTCTTTTGGACCGATCGGCATACCTTTTGCCAAAAGTATAAGTTTACAGTACCACTGTTTACTTTTTTTCATTTAGATCTTTTATGTTAACACATCTGTCATCCATATCCGGAGAAAAAAAAATCATTTCAACATGAAACGATAATTACTGTAAGAAATTTGAAAGGTTATTTGAAATTTATATGAATTATTAACTATCCAAATAAAAATATTTAAGGTTTAAAAATTTATAAGCAAAGAATAATTATAACAGCAGTAAAACTAAAAGTAGTTGGTTCAATAAAAAATGAGGTAAGACAAATTCAATAGCAGGTGTACATTAACCTAATTTATAAACTGTTACAGAAGTTAAGAAGTTACGAAGACAATGTCTTACATAACGAAAAGGTTCGTTTAGGGTTTGAACACGGTTTAGGGTTTGGAAGGAAAAATATTAAGGGTGAAAATGAGCTGAAAAGTTGGAAGAAAAAATATAGAAATAACAACCAAAATGAGTTCAGTTCTTTACTGAAAGAAAAGGAATTTTTGATTTTACACTTACATCCAACAAACTACACCTGTACCAATGAAGGGCTGGAATCCAAAAAAAAACCTACTAAGTTTATTCACTTGCTTGTCCATTGTAAACCTGACATTGAAAACAAAGAGAAAACAATTAGGAAAATAGGTGATGTAATTTAATGAAAATATACATCTAATTGGAAACTGTGAAATTACTTTATGAAATTGTGCACAGATAGGAAGCCAACAATGTGAGAGTAAAATCTTATATAAGTGAAGGATGAGAAAATACATCTAATTGGGAAGAGGTTTGGATATGGACACGTATGAAAGTAAAGGCCACGTGTTAAGGGATGGACAAAGTGATCGTGGAATAATGGGAAAAATATATATAATTTGAAAGTGGTGGAGTATTCTAGAAAGGTGAGGATGAAATCACCTTGTGAAATTGTGCACAGATAGGAACCTAACAGTGTGAGAATAAAATCTTACATAGGTGAAGGAAGAGAAAATATATCTAATTGGAAAGTGGTTTGGATATGGGCACGTATGAAAGTAAAGGGCACGTGTTAATCAATGGAGAATATAGATAATTTGAAAATGTTAAGCAATGGTGATCGTGGAATAAGGGGAAACTATTGATAATTTAAAAATGCCACGTGTTAAGTAAAGGCCACGTGTTAAGTGATGGTGATCATGGAATAACGGGAAAATATATATAATTTGAAAATGGTATAGTTTTCTAGAAAGGCGAGGAAAAAAGAATGTGTGGAAAGAATGGTTGCAGTGTGAGGGTGATGGTTCCAGGAGGCGAATGGTTGATGTTCGAGGGATGGATGGTTCGAATAGTGGTGAGGCGGATGGTTAATGGGTTGAAGCATGATGCTACGAGGGGAATGTTTGATGTTTCTAAGGTCTCAAGGGTTGATGAAACAAGGGATGATGTCTCGAATCAATATCCCTTGAGTTGGATGGTTGATATTCGAGAATGGATGATTCGAGCCTCAACTCGAGCCTCTTCACTCTAGCCCTCACCACTCCTAGAGAGGGATACATCGCCCTTCGAATTAATTAAAATTTTAAATGAAGAATCACTCGAACCGTAGAGTCGCAGAGTTCAAGCCTTAAAATAAAAATCAAAATCAGTAGAACCTAGTACCACCCCTCGAATCTCACCACTCGAACCTCACCACACGGACCTAGAACCACTCAAATTTAGTACCACTCCAACCCTCTCTACTCAAACCTCAAGTTGAACCTCTCCACTCAAACCCTCACCACTTAAACCAATACTACTTGAACTAGAACGACACCACCCCCAGAGAGGGGTACACCACCACTGAGAGCATCAAACCTAACGACTCAAACTTCTCAACTTGGACCCAGTCCACTCAAACCTTGTGCTTGGAGGCTTTCCACTCGAACCCTCAGACCTCCTGTACTCAAACCTTTCACACTCAAACCCTTACCAGACAAACCTAGTACCACTCGAACTCTCACGATTGGAACCATTACCACACAAATCCCAACATGTCGGACCATCACCACTCAAATCTTCTCAGCTCGAACTATGTGTTCGGAGCCTCTCCAATCGAACTTCTTCTCGAACCCTTGAATCTCTCCACTCGAATCTTACCACATAGACCCAGAACCACTGGAACCTAGTACTACTCCAACCCTCTCTACTAAAATCTCAAGTCAAACCTCTCCACTCAAACCTTCACCACTCGAACCAATACCACTCGAACCAGAATGACTCGAGCCAGTATGACTCGAGCCAGTATGACTCGAGCCAGTACCACTCAAACCTTCTCCACTCGAACCTCTACTCGAACCTCTCCACTTCAACCAGTACCACTCGAAATTACCACTCTTACCTGTACTCGAATGTTCATATTTCTCTACTTGTAAAAATGGAAGATGGCAAGGCTGGGAGACTTCTGCCGCTTCTTGGTGTTCTTCTTGGCACTAGGCTAAAGCAGATGACGAAAACCTCTGTAAGGATCATTTCGTCGATCACTTAAGGTTCACTCTTCAATCTGAACACTTTATTCGTGTGGTGAGGTTCTGGGTCTGTGTGGTGAGGTTCATGTGGTGAGGGTTTGAGTGACTTTATATGCAACTTTCATGTTCTTTTTTTCTTGGCATTCACGAATGTTGTTATAGGACGTATATGAAGTAGTCTATGCACGATAGTGCAAAAATACTATAAATATATGATTTAATGGTATTAGTATATGAACTCTGATTTAATGGTATCGTAAAAATGTTAGGAATTAAATGGTATACAATTTAATGGTAATAGTATACGAACTCTGAACTCTGCGGCGCTGTAGATTTCTTTGTATACAATATTTATAGTAGTGTTTTCAAAAATTTTATCACAATTGTTTGGTGTTATATGTACTCTGACATTCTTACCAGTTTTAGCCCTAGAGAGGGCAACATAGAGTTGTCCATGGGAGAAAATAGGTTCTTTCAAGTATAAACCTACATGATATGGTGTCTAGCCTTGTGCTTTGTTTATAGTCAATGCAAAACATAATCTAACCGGAAACTGTATTGTTTTAAATGGTATAAAAGTGTCTTCTTCTGCACAGTTTAGAGGTATGCAAGGATCAGTAATTCTTTACCTGAAAGTGATCCAAAACATATCCCAGCATGTATCACATTGTTTGAAAAGTTAATACATGTTAAACGTGTGCCATTACATAAACCTTTGGTTGGTTTCAAGTTTCTAAGAAGCATTATGAGACAATGCTGTTTCAGGACCAAATCACAAGGAAGTAAACTTGGTAGGTTATGACTTTCTAATAGATCTTGATAATCTCCTTGATATTTTCCATCAATAGTTGTATTAATACTTATGAATCTTTTTTCAGTGCCTGGAAATCTAGCTATTATAATGTTGTTAATTTCATTGACAAAATCATTTTTTGTGGTTAGAATAACTCTGCTAGTAATAGAATCTTGATCCGAAAAGAATGCATTTAAGTCTAGATATACAAAATCAATGAGTGAGTCATAGGTGATTTGTCATCTGTCACAGGTAAGATGATATCAGGTGGTAGCATTATTCTGTTATCTGCAAAATAAGGTTGTTCACCATCGCCTATTCTTAACAAAAAGTTGCTGAATGTAGGATCTAGTCGTACTCTCATGTTGATAGACAATTTTATTCGTTTAAATGAAGGCCATAATTTTGACATCATTAAACTGGCTGAGATACAATCCTCCTTTTCTCCTTTTTGGATAACTGGTAAAGTTTGTCAGAAGTTGCCTCCAAAGACAATGATTTTGCCACCAAATGGCACGTCTATATCCATTATATCTCTCAAAACTTTGTCAACAGATTCAATTACTCCTCTTTTTGTCATTGTTGCTTCATCCCAAATAATCAATTTTGCTTCTTTGATTAAGTAAGCTGTTCCACTTTGTTTGCTTATATTACAAGTGGTATTTTCATTTTGGTTTATATGGATCTAAAATCTTGAATGAGATGTTCTGCCACCTAGTAGTATTGAAGCTGCGACACCTAATGTTTTTGTAGCTAAAGCCATTTTCCCTTGGATTGTATTGTTCCAAGCAAAGCTTTGTAAAGGTATGTTTTACCTGTACCCCCCGGGCCATCAATAAAGAATGTTGCAGGTTTGTTGTTGATAACACATTCAAATTTTTTTTCATATGCAGCTTTTTGGTCTCTATTAAGCATTGACACTGAAGCTAGGTCTTCGAGTGAAACAACAATATTTTTTTCTGCAAAAATTTCGTGAGTAATGTGATCACCATCAAATGTAGTAGCAGGAAATGGACTGAAATTATACAAGTCTATACTTTTCCCCATACTTTTCAAATAATTGTGTATTTGTTGTAATACTTTGTATTGAACTTCAGTTTTAGATAATCGTTTATCTTGTGCTATATCTTCTGATAGAGAGTGCTCAAATATGTTCCATATTTTTTTTGGATTTTTAATTACTGAATAGATTAACAATATAGCAAACAACTGCCTCACGGTTGAAGGCAATTGAAACATGGCTGCTTCTTTCAAAGTCTCTTCTATCATGTTGTCTAATTGTAAAAGTCCTCTTTTTTTAACATCTTTGAAAGATGGCAATAATTCACTATTATAGGATCTTATATCATCAAAAGATGTTGGTCTGCGGACATGCATTAATAAGATTCTTAGATAGTGTCTTTCTCCTTCTGTGGGATGTACAGAGTTCAAACGACCTATCATCTTTGCTTTCTTTCTTTCTGTCCAGATTTTATTTGTATGATTCCAAACAAAATATTGTGGAAAGCCTTTATAAAGGTAGTTAAGTTTTTTTGTTTTGTTTTTTCATTGTATTTGTTCATGAAAAAAATTCAGTCAACATTGTTTTTAAAAGGTCTTTTCCATTTACCACTTCTTTAAGTGTATGTCTCTCATGGAATCTTAGAGTTTGGTAATTCTCAAGATGTACGTGTAAATTTATTACAGATGGATACATCTTGTTTAAATCGAAGCTAAAAATGTGCCAAGTAGCTTCTGGGGCACACACACATCGAGCAGGTTGATATTTTTTATCTCATCAATTATTGAGTCAAATTGTTTTGTTGTTAAGCTGTATAGAATTTTTTTTCATGACCTTTGTAAATGTATTTATACAGGTATTTCACAGCTTGTATGCTAGAACATATTTCCACATTGATATGGCAATCATGTTTAGCAAGTAGAAAGGGATTGTAAGGTACTACCCACCAATTATCTAGAAGTTTATTTTGTATTTCTGCATGATTTCCATGATTTCTTCTCATATAAATATGATAGGAGTTCTTAGTATGTTGAGTGAAATCTGAAAAGTCTTTTGGATAGTTAGATTTACATTGACCATTTTTCATACAAGAATTATCTATGTTTAATGCACCACAGGGACCATGCATCATATGTTTCAAAACTAATGAATATAGATATGGATGAACATTTTTTTCGGGTAATTCAGCTGAAACAAATTGATCGTATTGTTCCGAAGAAAATAATTTAAAACAGTCTTTTAAGATAATCAAAAAATGAGCATGTAGTAAACCTCTTTTCTGGAATTCAATGACATAGATGTAAGCTGCTAACTTTCCAAACAAATGCTTATCAATGACATCTTCTTTTAGTTGTTGTAGTTTGGAATGAAAAACTCTTGATATTAGGTCGGGCCTATTATGTGCTTCCTCATTTTTTTTGCAAATTCTCTTTTATTTCGGGCCATGAGGGATTACACGTCATAGTTAAAAAGTATCAGGTTCGCCATATTTCTGTACTAATGACATTGCATCCATATCTCTCCTCTTCATATCTCTTGGTCCTTCAATGAAAGAAGGCGGTAATATAATTCTTTTGCCAACTTGATGACCTGTAGTAAGACCAGTTGCAATACTATCAACAATACCTTGGTAAACTTCAGCTCTTATACGTTTTTGATGAATGTTGAAGAAATCTAATCTTGCTGTTTCAATTTTGACATATGTGTCAACACTGAATTGTTGAAATAGTCTTCCCAAATGTAATAGATTAGATTTATTTTTCTCGCATTTGAAATTTGTATGTGTAGTATTCCCAACATGAAACAGTTGGTTCTTTCAGTTTTCATTTATGTATGTCTGTGATAATTACATAAGGAAAGTAATTTGTATTTTAGAAATATAATTGAAATGTAGTCATGCTGTGATTTAGAAATATGAGAAAAGAGAAATACCTCTATTTTCAGCTCCTATGATATCCTCAGTTGTCATTGGTTGGTTGAAATGAATCAGATTCTCCCTAACACATGTTTTCGTAGGATGAGAACTTCTTAAATTAATATTTAACTTTTTAATGCCTTCATGCCATCCTGACTCACCTTTTGTGAAAATAAGAGGATACTATAAAGGATTATAACATCCAAAATAGTGTTTAATTATTTGTTTCCTTCCATCACGTGTAAAAACACGTATGTCTTTGGATAAATATCCACTTTGTCCATCAGTTTCATTCCACATAGCTGCAACTTGTGATATAGTAGGATACTTGAAAGTTCGTTGGTCTAGGCCAGTACCAGATTTCAAATATATTTGATATTCATGAAGATTGTCAACATTGGTAAGTCTCTTAAAAAACTTAGCATAAGGATTCATGTCTAGTATGACTTGTAATTGTTGTATGATTGATTCCCTAAATTTGCTTGATATTGCCATCCTATTAGCAATCTCATGATCTGTATCATAAAGATATAGCTGGACCTTTTTTCCTTTTGTTTCTCCCTCATCAGGTATTAACTTGTCTAGGTAATGATAAATCTGACCTTGAGCTCGAAAAGTGTATATACCTCTGTTTCTCCTGCTTAGATCTTTATTTTCGTGTTGAATCCCGAAGGATGTAAAAGCAAACATATTGTCGTAACTGCACACACATTGTTTAAATTCAATTGCTTCCTTGTATTTTCCGTGTAAAGAATTGTTAGTTGAGGTGTCATTTCAGTGTTAGCTATATGTATACTACCCGCACCACAACAAAAATTGGGAGGTTCCATGTAAAATTGTTGGCGTTGCAATAAGAACAGTTTGGCACAACAGGTAATTTGCTTGGTGATGTTGGAATTGGTTTTGAAAAAATCGGCTGTAGAACTCTTCTGCATGCACCTGATACATATTGAATTGGAAAATAAGATAAAAATCAAAATTCACAATTAGGTACAAATGTTAAGACTGTAAATCAAACATGCATTTTCTGTAAAAATGATCTCAAACTAAATACTAGAGGAGAGAATTCTATAAAAAAAATCTTGTTGTAAAGATTGGTAACTACATCTTTAAAAGTAAGAACGTAATTTTGTTAAATACCTGATGTCATGTTTTTGGAATTGGTGGCTTCTCCCAACATAATGTTTGTTTGAGGAGATGAGGATGTTTGAAGAGCATCTGTTGTAAGGCCTTAATTTGTGATGGATTGCTGATCATTTGTAGAGCACCCACTTTTATCATTGACTTCTCTATTATTTTGTTGAAGAAGATTAGGTGTTTTAGAAGCAGCATATTTCTGTCGCCATAAAGCATTCATCTGTTGTTTTTGTTTAGGAGGTATGTTTCTTTAGTTTTCTCTTCGTCGAATATTTACAAGAGCACGATTATTTGGCGATAAACTTTGTCTTCGTTTGGATATTGTAGCTGCAAAATGAAAGGAATTGAATTGTGTTAAAGTTCAGAGAAATGAAAAGGTCAACATTGTTTTTCAAGTTAATTTAACTGTGTGAAATTACGCTTGTTTATGAAATAAATGTTGTTGAATGAAAGGGAAAAGTTTAGAATTTCCATACATATTTAAAATTTCCCTACATAAATTGATAGTACGACTAAGGAAAGAGATATTAATTATTCCTTCAATCTTGAGTTCAGAAAGGCTAGTAAGAATTTAGTTGAGGGAATGTACAGTAGTAAATTGAATGTTACCTGTGTTGGGAATTTTTTGTGAGGATAATGAATCATCAATATTGGTAATGAACGACTTTTCTTTACTCATGTCCATCAGTTTGAAATGCTCTGATTGCATGAAAGGGAGCATGTAAGAAGTAATGATAAACAAATTGGAAATATTTAGATAAGTTTGATTGTAATATTTTTTTCTTTTATTTTCAGAAGATATAACTGTAAAAAAATTTAAACCTCTAATCGGATATAAAAGTGTATTAGGTAATTGAGGAAGTGTAGGATAACTATTTTCACCTTGTTTACTGAAATCTAAGATTTTGTCATATCTTCAATTTCGTGTTCGTAGATTAGTTTTCGCTTGTGGTCGCTTTTTCAAGATTTGACTACACACTATTTACGGTGGTTGATATCTTCGATCCTTAGTGCATTTCCCATATCCTTTGCTTTAGATCGATTGACTAATTCTTTTGGATGGTCTACAGTATTTTGGTTTTTAAATTCTATCCATATGTTGGGAACTAACTGCCTGATTGAAAATGGAATTCAGGAAAAATACACACATCAGAATGAAGATAAATAGATTTAAGATTATGACAAAGGAAAAAGAAGGATTCAGGCACATATGATGCACGTATGTTAAAAAATAATTAAAAAAGAAACCTTACATGAGGTTTAAATTGAGTCGGATGGGAGTTTGTAGTTTAGAAATTCGATATGTACATACGTTATGTGAAGGAAAAGTGGGAAGAAGAGAAGTCTGGATGTAACAGAGGAAAATCGTAGGGATGATGTCTGGAAGATGGCTGGAGAAGATACATATGGGTAGTAGGACGCGTGTACGACTGTAAAAAAAGATAAGAGGCACATAGAGAGATGTAATGACATGTATTAGTAGAGATTGGGACGGAGGAATAAAAAAAGAAAAGAAAAGAAATTAGCGACCACGAACAGTAACTGTTTATTTTTGGATCGCCGTATAAATGTAGCACATTCGAGGTATCATCTCTTTACCGATGAGGTTGGTGGCATGGTGGTGGGTGGATCGTTGATGGATCGAGTGACTATGCATCGAATCAACAGACCTCGAGGCTGGTAATTGATGGATGGAGGAGTACTCAAACCTTTCCATCAACCATCCACCACGAGGGGTGTTGATTCCAGGCATACTCCTTCGAATCATCAACCCTCGAGCCCCTAGAACCATCAACCATCCCCCCTGCGAGCCCTGACCACACGAGAGGTCACACATCCACCCCTCGAGAGGTCACACATCCACCCCTCGAGAGGGGTACACCTCCCCTCGAGAGGGGTACACCACCACTGAGAGCGTCGAACCTAAGGACTCAAACTTCTCCACTCGGACCTTGTCCACTCGAACCTTGTACTCGGAGGTTTTCTACTTGAACTCTCGGACTTCCTGTACTCCAACCTTTCTTCCTCGAACCCTTACCACACGAACTCAGTACCACTCAAACTCTCACGATTGGAACCATCACCACTCGAATCCTCACCTGTCAACAATCACCACTCGAACCTCTCGACTTGAACTTTGCGGTCAGAGCCTCTCCACTTAAACTTTTTCTCGAACCCTCGAATCTCCTCTACTCGATTCTCTCCACTCGAACCTTACCACATAAACCCAGAACCACTCGAACCTAGTACCACTCCAACCCTCTCTACTCGAACCTCAAGTCGAACCTCTCCACTCAAACCCTCACCACTCGAACCGATTCCACTCCGACACCACCCCTCGAGAGGGTCGAACCTAATGACTCAAACTTCTCGACTCATGCCTTGTACACTCGAACCTTGTACTTGGAGGCTTTCCACTCGAAACCTCAGACCTCCTGTACTCGAACCTTTGTCACTCGAATCCTTACCACACAAACCGAGTACAACTTGAACTCTCACGATTGGAACCACCACCACTCAAACCTCTCGACTCGAACTCTGCGTTCGAAGCCTCTCCACTTGAACTTCTTCTTGAACCCTTGAATCTTCTCTACTTGAATCTCTCCACTCGAACCTCACCACACGGACCCAGAACCACTCGAATCTAGTACCACTCTAACCCTCCCTACTCGAACCTCAAGTCGAACCTCTCCACTCAAACTCTCACCACTCGAAACAATACCACTCAAACCAGAACGACTCGAGCCAGTACCACTCAAACCCTCTCCACTCGAATTTCTCCACTAAAACCTCTACGAATCTCTCCACTCAAACTACTCAAACTTCTCCACTTAAATTACTCGAGTCTCTCCACTCGAACCTCACCACTCGAACCCTTACTACTCAAACTCTTTCCACTCAGAACTTTATTAGAACCTCTCCACTCGAATGTTAGCACGCGAACTATCACCACTCCAACTCTGACCACTCGAACTATCACCTCTCAAACCTCACCACTCGAACCTTCTCCGGTCGAACCCTGCACTCGGAGCCTCTCCACTTGAATCCTCTTCTCGAACCTTCAAATCTCCTCGAGAGGGTCAAACCTAACGACTCAAACTTCTTGACTAAGGCCTTGTCCACTTGAACCTTGTACTCGGAGGCCTTCCAGTCAAACCCTCGGACCTCCTGTACTGGAACCTTTCTCACTCGAATCCTTACCACACGAACCCAATACCACTTGAACTCTCACGATTGGAACAATCACCACTTGAATCCTCACTTGTCGGACCATCACCACTCGAACCTCTCGACTCAAACTCTGCGTTCGGAGCTTATCCACTCGAACTTCTTCTCGAACCCTTGAATCTCCTCTACTCGAATCTCTCCACTCGAACATCACCACAATGACCCATAACCACTTGAATCTAGTACCACTCCAACCATCCCTACTCGAACCTCAAGTCGAACCTCTCAACTCAAACCCTCACCACTCAAAACAATACCACTCGAACCAGAACGACTTGAGCCAGAATGACTCGAGCCAGTACCACTCAAACCCTCTCCACTCGAATTTCTCCACTCGATCCTCTACAAATATCTCCACTCAAACTACTCAAACTTCTCCACTCAAATTACTTGATTCTCTCCACTCGAACCTCACCACTCGAACCCTCACTACTCGAACCCTTTCCACTCAGACCTCTATTCGAACCTCTCAACCCTCAGCACGTGAACTCTCACCACTCCAACTCTGACCACTTGAATCATCACCTCTCGAACCTCACCACTCGAACCTTCTTCGGCTAAACCCTGCGCTCGGAACCTCTCCACTCGAATCCTCTTCTCAAACCTTCGAATCCTCTCTACTCGAATCTCTCCACTCGAATCCTCACCAGATAAACCCAGAACCACTCGAACCCAATACGACTCCAACCCTCTTAACTCGAACCCTCTCCACTCAAACTTTCACCACTCGAACCAATACGACTCAAACAAGTACGACTCGAGCCAGTACCACTCAAATCTCTCCACTCGAACCTCTCTACCCGAACCCTCTACTCGGACCTCTCCACTCGAACCATTACCACCAGAACCTCTGTACCCAAACCCTCTACTCGAGTGGAACCCCTCCATTTGAACCTCTTCACCTGTCAAAATTTTCCCCCTCGAATTAGTACCTCTCGAACCCCTCTACTGGGACCCATCCACTTGAACCTCTGCAACTGATCCTTCACCTCTCGAATTAGTATCTCTAGAATCTCTCTACTAGAACCCCTCCACTTGAACCCTCCCTACCTGAACTTTCACCGCTCGAAATGGTACCTCTCGAACCCTTCCACTGGAACCCTTCCACTTGAAGTCTATCCACCTGAACCTTCACCTGTCGAATTGGTACCTCTTGAATCCCTCCATTGGAACCCCTCCACTTGAACCTTCACCACCTGAACTTTCATTGCTCGAATCGCTCCACTGGAACCCTTCCACTTGAAGCCTCTAAACCTGAACCTTCACCTCTTGAATCGGTACCTCTCGAACCCCTCCACTTGAACCCTCTCCACTTGAGCCTTGCACCTGAACTTCACATCTTCGAATCAGTACCTCTTGAACCCCTCCGTTAGAACCCCTCCACTTGAACCTTTGTACCTGAACCTTCACCTCTCGAATCAGTACCTCTCGAAATTGATTCGAGAGGTGAAGGTCTATTGGATGGTTCGAGAGGTGAAGGTTTCATGGGAGGATTTGAGAGGAGAGGGTTCGAGTGGCAATATTTGATACCTCTCCCGTCGAACCCAGTATGATTTAAACCTCTCTATTCAAACTCTCCAGTCGAACACATGACACTCGAACCCAGTACCACTTGATCCTCTCCATTCGAACCCTCTCCACTCGAACCCTCACCACTCGAACCCTTACTACTCATCCCTTTCGACTCGGACCTCTAATCGAACCTCTCTACTCGATCCTCAACACGCAAACTCTCACCATTCCAACCCTCACCACTCGAACCATCACCTTTTGAACCTCACCACTCGAACCTTCTCTACTCAATCCCTGCGCTCGGAGCCTCTCCACTCGAATCCTCTTCTCGAACGTACGAATCCCCTATGTTCGAATCTCTCCAATTGTATCCTCACGAAATGCACCCAGAACCACTCGAACCCAGTACGACTCCAACCCTCTCAACTTGAACCTCAACTTGAACCTCAACTCGAACCACAACTCGAACCATCTCCACTCAAAATTTCACCACTCAAACCAGTACCACTCGAACCAGTATGACTTAAGCCAGTACCACTCAAACCTCTCTACCCGAACCCTCTACTCGAACCTCTCTACCCGAACCCTCTACTCAAACCCTCTCTATTTGAACTAGAACCACTCGAACCTCTGTACCCGAAACCTCTACTCGAACCCTCTCCACTTGAACCCATTACCACTCTAACCTCTACTCAAATGTTAATCTTCCTCTACTTGTACAAAGAGAACCACTAGAGACCACCAGCTCTATTCCCACGGAGACCACCAGGTTTATTCCCACTTTTCCACTCTAATCACAAGAGACCACCAGCTCTATTCCCACTCTTCCACTCCTCCCCACCTACCACCACCATCTCCCAACCTTCCTACCACCTCTACAGCCTACTATGCCCCACCTTCGACGAAGATGATGAAGGCCCAGCCTGAATGACCTGTTTGAGAGGTGGCACCGCCAAGAAAACATCTATCCCCTTCTCCCACCGCTAAGAACGATTAAGGCCCCGATGAACTCTGCTCCAACCCCGTCTGAGAGCCCTGTTCGCAAAGACCACTGCTACAACACCGATGTAGATGGCCAGAGCAACTTGCCAGCGGTCCCGAGCTTATCATGATTCGGCGGAGCCATTCCCTCAAGTAGAGATATTGTCGGAAAAGATCACACCAGCTACGGAACAGATGAGTAGGAAAAAATTGAAAGCATTTTAGAAACATTACAAAAATAGAGGGCTTTGAGAAATCTAGGAGAAGAGAAAATGTTAGGCAAGTGGTTCAGGGAAATACGAAGATGATAATGGAATTTTCTGGAAAGGGTGAATGATAATGAATGCTTTACTGACCACATGAACAAAAGAGTGGAGGACGCGTGTATGGAGGAGGAAAAAGAGAAAAAGCAGACAGAAAGATATCATGACATGTATTAGTGGGGATGGAGAGGAGAAAAAAGGGAAAAGCCACCGAATTTGCGACGATGAAAAAGTGACTGTTCATCGAATGAATCCGCACTTTTAAGATATAGAGATGTTTGTGCAATTTACTTTTGGTGTATACCTGGTACATGAACCATATAAGGTTGGACTTAATGTCCACAGATATTAGTCCCAGACTAATCTTGGATGCGAAGCGAGAAAAACATAATCAGGTCGGAAGGGAATAAGTTGCGAACCGGGTTTAAAGGGACCATGATATAAACCACGATCATGAATCCTAATAATGTGGATCCACAATGATAACCTGCTATAAATACAAGAATAAGAATGATGGTCAAGGTAAGTGCAACTATATTTAGAAGTTATGATACTCTAAAGGAAACTACTAACTTGAACGTCAGAGCATTTTCCCCGAAATCACTTCTGGGATCTGTTTTCCAAGAGGATATACGGTGAACATCGGTCACTTTGGTTAATTGGGAATACTACAACATTTGGCATCGTCTGTGGGGACGAGAATTGTTTTTGGTAATTTATTCCCTTCAAAGTAGACAATGGTGTTCACTAGAAGTGAGAGAAGCCAAAACCATCATACACAAGAGCAAACAACTGGATGCAACAAGAGCATGCATCCTAGTTAAGATCAAGAATATGTCCCTAGTAGAGAACGGGAGCACAGTGAAGAAAACACGGACGATGATGAAGAGAAAGCAGAGTCTCTTAATGCAAACCAAGAAAAAGAAAGGAGAGCGTTTGCATAATTTTTAGAAGTGAACAGAGAATAACTATACAATCAATTCTTAGCCACACTCAAGCCAAAATCCCCAAAAATATGTAAAAAAACAATCCAAAAGCATAAGGATCTTAACTATGTGAATGAATCAAGAGATATAGTGGCAGGCGATGATGCAGACAAATCACCATTAACATCCATCTTTGCAATTTCAAGATGCCAAAGGACTTCAAGCTGTCGTTGCATGTCAAAATTGATGATGAGACAACTGACCCAAAGGAATTACTACATTCCTATCGGGAACAGCGATGTAAAAATTGAGTTGGTGTGTAAGGCTTTCCCCATCTTTCTATTGGAATTAACGATTACATAGTACGAAGACTTACCAAACAGAAGCATTAAGTCTTGGGCACAGTTGTCGGATTTGTTCTTGGGGCACTTTTACCAGAAGCAAAAATTCACCAAGAAAATAGTAGACCTAAACAAAATAGCTCAGTGAAGCAACGGAAGTCTTGCAGAATACCCTAATAGGTTCATCACGGAAAGTTTGCAGGTTCGCGATCCGTCGTTCCAATCTTCCTTGGGTGCATTTACATGAGGCATGCGATCATGAGAATTATACAAAGAACTCACAAAGAACATGCTCAAAAACCCAAGGGAATTGCAAAAACTTATTGAACAATATGTACGAACCAAAGAGGCAAATAACTGAAAAATAGAGCGGGAGTGAGGCAAAAAAAGAATGATAGAAGACTCACAAAGAAGTTTTACAAAGAAGGGAAAAGGAAATATTCCTTTAAAAGGAAGAGAACCGGGGATGCAAAACACACTGTCCCAAGAAACACCACTAACGAAGTCATGAAAAGAAATCTAGCAAGCGAACAGAGAGCTATTTTGTGAACTAGCACCGATGATAGCACCTCCAGACAAGAGATCCATAGAGTACTATTGTGCCTTCCACAAGGATCATAGGCATGGCGTTGAACATTGTAGAGATTTGAGAAGGTGCATAGAGGAGAAATTAAGGAATGGCTATCTGAGCCAGTACAAGAAAGAAGATGGAGGAAACCGATACAATGAAGCTAATAAATCAGGAAGCTCTATGGCCAAGAACCAAGTCATAGCGAACACATAGAACAAGAATCAAAAGATTACAACAATGGTGGATTATAAAGAAGACATAGCGAATGAGGCTCCAGAAGAAATAGTCTTATTGATACATGGATCAACTGAGTCTCTATCAAATAATTCCTAGAAAGCCAAGGCCATGTATTCGCCATCACAAGAGCCTATGGACAAGAGATTCTGTGTGGATGAAATAATCACATTTAGCAAAGAGGATGCAGTTCCTAATGCTTCACCTCACAAGAACCCAATGGTTATTATTGCTAAGATTGGAAATGCAACGCTTCATAGAGTGTTTATAGATGATGAGAGCGCAATTAAAATCCTTTTTTGGGATTTGTTTGACAGGTTGGGAATTAAGCGGACTTAAAGAATTTCACATCCTCGCTTGTAGGATTTGTGGGGAAAGCAAAGACACAATTGGGAAACATATAATTGCCTCTAACAATCGGTGAAAATGATAGAAACTGCACTATTATTTGTGACTTCGTTGTCATAGACGCACCAAGTTCATTTAATGTTATCATCGGCCCCAAAGGCAATATGGCCTCCAAACCATTTGGTCATGAAGTTCCCAACCCCAACAGGAATTACAACGGTGAGAGGAAATTAACAAACAACTAGACAATGTATGGTTATAGCAATGAATGCAGGAAAGAATGCAGAGCAAACAAAGATGGTTAACACTATCACAGATGGTGACTCATGCAACCAATTGGATTCTCGAAAAGATCTAGGATAAAAGACTGAAGTTTTCACTTTGGATGACGAAGACACCTCTAAGTGCATCAAAATAGGAAAGCATCTTCCAAACCGGAAAAAGAAAAAGGTGATACAAATAATGCAAAATCACAAAGATATATTCGCATGGAGTGTAAACAACATGGGAGGATTTGACACAGGAATTGCGTCACATTTGCTAAATATCAGTGATTTGGTCAAACCAGCCAAGCAAAGCAACGAAGCTTTGCTAGTGACAGACAGATTGCGATTGAAGAAGAAGTAACCATGTTACTACAGGCTGGTATTATAAAGGAGATGATCTACCCGAAATGACTAGAAAACCCAATGATGGTAAAGAAGGTGGGCTAGGAGTGGAGAATTTGCATAGACTTCACTGATCTAAATAAGGCATTCCCAAAGGATTGTTATCCTTTGCCTAAATTTGATCAGCTAGTTGAAGTAGTTTCTGGATATGATGTCCTAGATTTCTTGGATGCGTATAAGGGATATCACCAGATACTGATGAACCCAGAAGACACAGAAACAAGGGCCTTCATAACATGCTTCGGAATATTTTCTATGTAAAGATGTCGTTCAGCCTAAAAAATGCAGGGGGAATATATAAAAGAGTGGTCGACAATGCATTTTGCAATCAAACGGGAAAAAATGTGGAAGCATATGTCGACGACATGGTCATAAAAAGCAAAAGGATATGCAACTTTGCTCAAGGCTTGAAGGAAACTTTGAATACATTGAGTGCGATTGACATGAAGCTTAATCCTAAAAAGTGCATAATCAGGGTAGGTGCTGGAAAATTCTTAGGATACAAGGTATCCTCCAAGGGGATTGAAGCCAGTCCAAAGAAAATACAAGTGATAGTTGACCTCCCTCAACCACAAAGAGTTAAGGAAGTGCAAATTTTGATGGAATCGTTAGCATCACTTAGTAGATTTGTTTCAAAGGTAGCTAAGAAACACTTCCCACTCTTTGAAGTCCTTAAGAAAGTTAAAAATAGCTGGAGCGAGGAAAGTCAAAGAGCATGGTAGTCCTTAAAGGAGCAACTTGATGCATTACCAACATTGAAACCACCAATCCTTGGAGAAACACTATATCTATACTTGGCGGTTTCAAAAAATTTGGTAAGCTTAGTTTTGGTGTGACAAGAAGGCTAGAAACAAGTACCAGTGTACTACATCAGCAAAATACTTCATAATGTAGAAAGAGCGTATTTTCCAGTTGAAAGATTAACTCTAGCTTTGGTATATTTAGCAAGAAGAATGTGAACCTATTTCCACACTCATGGGATTGTAGTCTATACTAACTACCCAATCAAGAACATTCTGAGCAAACTTGAATCATCTAGTAGAATGAACAAGGGGACTCTTGAATTGGGGCAATATGAGATCCAGTTTCAACCGTGAACTGCAATAAGGCACAAGCTTTGGCAGACTTTATTGCGGAGATGACAAGTGCAGATGCACAAGAGGCGAACACACAAAATAATCTTGAAACAGACAAAGGAAAAATCCAAGTGGGTAGACATCGCATGGAAATTGTTCGTTGATGGGGCATCAAGCAAAGAAGGTTACGGTGCAAGGCTGCTACTAGTCAACCCAAAAGGAGAAGAGCACAAATATTCACTTCGTTTTGATTCCCCACTAACCACTAATGAAGCTAAATACGAAGCGTTAATATGTTGCTTAGATCTTACAATCAGGATGGAGGCCAAAAGCGTTTGGGCCTTTAGTGATTCACATATAGTAGTCTAACTAGTATGAGGAGACTACGAAGTGCAAGAAGAGCGGTTAATAAATTATTTAAGAAGAGTTCATAAGCTCCTCGCTCAACTCAAATACTTTGGTACTTAACATGTACCAAGAAGTGAAAACACAAAAATAGATTCCTTGAGAAAGCTAGCAACAACTAGGTTAGAGTCATTCACCGAACACAAGGATGTGAAAGTGCATGTCATTCCAGTCAGAAGTAGAATAAAAATAACAGTGTCAACAATCTAGATAGAAGAAGTAAACTGGATGACATCGTTAATAGATTACTTTGCAATGGGAAAGTTTCCAACATATGTGGTTTGTGTGACATCGGGGCGTTAATCTGGCAACTTTTGTACTTTAGTACAAAGTTAGACGCATCGTTAAACATGGTTGGCCAATAATATCTTGCTTGAATGATCATGTTAACAATTGTTCGAGACCTTTAATGTGTTCCACATAATCCTTTGTGCACTTCCTTAAATATTTTGTTGCTTGCAATGGTCCTACACACTTTATCCACGGAGATAAGAAAGTTTTCTTGTATACGATCCCTCCTTCGTAAACGTAGTTATGAGATCGCAATTCCAACTTCCTGGCCATTAATGGGAATATATGGACCTTGGCCATTCGATAAATGGGGAATCAACCTAGTTGGATCTTTTCCAAAGGGTGCTGGAAATGCTTGATTTTTAATTGTAGCAATTGATTACTTCACGAAGTGGGTGGGAGCAAAGCCATTGGGAAGAGTCGTAACAGAAGTGCAAGAAAGTTTGTTTGGCAAAATATAGTTTGTCGTGTTGGGGTGCCACAAACTATCATCATGGACAATGGCACACAAATCACAAGTGGAGCCTTTAATGAATGGTGTTGGAAGTTAGGGATTGTACAAAAGTTTACATCTGTAGCTCACCCTCAAGCAAATGGTCAGGTGGAAGTAACAAACATGACCATAGTCCAGGGTATCCAAAAACAATTGTAGGGAAAACAAACTGGTTGGCTTGATGAGATACCCAATACCCCGTGGTCTAACAAAAAAACCGTTTGACAACCAACAGGAGAAACACCATACAGTCTTGTCTATGGTCCTGAAGCAGTAATACCAGTGGAAATTAGGAACTCAAGCCTTTGAGTAGAAGAATACAAGGATGACGATGATACCGGAATAATAACGAGGTTGGATTTAGATGAACTTGAAGAAAAAAAACAAAGGGCAACAATCACAGAGGCAAAAAAACAAGGAAAGAATGGCTAGAGCATACAATCAAAAAATCAAAGAGACGCAATTTTAAATTGGTGATCTCGTGTTGAGAAAGAATGAATCCAACCTTGCAAAATATGAAAGCTAAGCCCAAAGTGAGAATGCCCGTAAAATATAATGAATGCTCACCAATTCATCAGGTACGAGTTAGAGAGATTTGATGGCAGCAGTGTTCCCAATACTTGGCATGTGATTAACTTAGAAAGCTTTATGCGTGGATCCAAGGAGGAGGACAGGAAAAATCTAGTTGTTGTATATGAACCATGAGATGATCATTGGTAATGTTCTCACCCTTATTTTTTTTGAAGGCAATATTATCGCAATTGCACATTATAAATATCAAAAAGCGTCTTTTGGGGAAAATTACTTTTTATCTTTTACTCGTATCTTGTGCATAATAGTCAAATATGGCACATCGCAAACCATATACCACTCCTTGTAGTCGCCAACAATTGAGCCTGACCAACTACGATGCAACAAGCTATGAAGTTGTCTATTATGTGATTAACAAAATTAGGAACACCAGCAAAAACAAACAATATATCTTGCGATTCAAATAATACAACTCTTCCATTTTGCAAGCTATAGATCTTGCAACTTCGCACAGTACAAATTTTCAATTTTGCAGACTATAGATCTTTCTGTAAGGTAGATATGCCTTCAAAACAGCGAAAAAAGAAAGAAAAAGATCCTACGGCTTCAAGCAATACAAAATTTTAATTTAGCAAGCTATAGATCTTGCAATAAGGCAGATGTGCCTATAAAAAAGTGACAGAAGCAAGCAATAAACCTTGCAACTTTTCATTGAGCAAATATCTAATTTTTCATAATATCTGACATGTATGTCCACAAGGATATCCACAAACGAAAAAGAGATAGATCTCGCAAGAAAAAAGTGATCACGCAAGCAAAAATGCATAAAGCATAACGTTTTTGTATGATTGATAAGAAACAACAACAACTTCTAGAAGCTAGAACAAAAAGGAAATAGTACTTGAAGCATTTGGAGGAAAATTTATTACATCATAACTTATCTACGCCTTGAGGCATGAGAAGACCCAGAAGAGGAAGAACCACCACAACGATGAGATTGAGCGGCCTGATGTTCTTCTGCCATGATATGATCGTAACGCCATTTCATATGCAAGTAGGATGTCGAGTTCGACTACTTTTCTCAATGCGATCAAGATAGTTAGCATAATACGTTTTAAAATAAGTTATGGGGCAAAAATTTTCTCGATCAAGCTGCATATTAATAAGGTCGACAATTTCTTAATAGCTCTTATTCACTTCCTCCAAATTGTAGAATTTCCTCATATAATTGGAGAATATACGATTGAAAAACCTCACATAAATTAACCCTCTGACCACCAATACTCATAGTCAAATCACCATGACCAGTAGAACTACGATGGCCAACAGATATAGCCTGCAGGTCATCTTTATAATCAGAGCAAGCTTGCTCAAGTTAATGAACACTAATCAAGATGTGTGCACTCAACGTGAAGGTGATCATTATCACTATACAATTGGGTATTCAAAGCAACCTGTTCGTTAAACCTATTTTGCCACTCTATGGAATAGCTGGAAAGATGATCCCATTCATCTTGTTTCTTTTTCAACCAATCAAATAAGTCATCAATACAAGAACACTATTTATGTATGATACTGGTTTTCTGATAAGCCCCGTGTGCTTTACTTGAAGCAAAATTCTTCACTTTTTCTTGCTGACAAATCATTTAAACCAAATTTAGCTGCTAACGATGGATAAGATCATTTTGCTCTAAACAGAACCTTTTTTAATTTACAAATATGCTATTGAGTCTCACTAAGAGTCTTCTTCCATGCAAGCTCTAGATCGCTCACACCAAGAAGCATATATTTCAGATGGAGGCCTAGTGACATTGCCCATTCTTTAACATGATCAGGGAGCTTAAGCGAACGAACATATGCGCCAACATATTCAAGATCAGCTAAGGTACGGATAATATATTTACCAAGAGACTCGAGGTTATTTCCAGTAGGAATAAATTTGCTACACAGATAATTTCTAGAAGAGGATGGAGACAATGAGGAAGTGGAAGGATGTCATCCAAGACATAAGGGGATATCATTTAAATCTGAGATCCTAGCGCTAGACAAACGACCACCAAAAAAAGCACAACATATTCCAGGGATATAGAACTAGTAGACTTAATTAGCTCACTAGGACACCAAGAACCAAAATACAAAGATCCAATAGGATGCCCAAAACGATTACTAGTCCGAACAAGCTATGAAGATTTAAAAATTTATGGTCGATGAAAATATCAAAACCCTACATACGAACAAATACGAAACAAGAGTATAAAATCGTAATAGAAAAAAATTGTAGTCAAACAAAAAACACAGTGCGAAGATACATAATAGTTCCATTAGATATTACAGACAAAAGTTAATATTGTTTCAAATCATATCACATCTCTAAGAATTCAACTAACTTTGTTATGAGAGGGATGAGTGCTCTAGCTAGCAAGGGCAAATTCTCCATGGTTCGCATCCTATACATGGTTGTCCAAATATGCATCAGACTCTGGGTTGGGAGTCGGTGTAGCGTTATGAGAAGAAAATGGAAGGCATTCACAATAATCAACCTGGAAACTTAGAAGTTCCATAATGGAGGGCAAGGAAGAAAGACTCGCAAGATGCAATAGTAGGACATAAGGATGCCCACCATCAGAAGTCTTTTCAACAAAACCCTCATTTAGCATAGCCTTATGCTGCACCAGCACAATCCTAAATTTGGACAAAGAAGGCGAACTCTTCACTTTCATAGTGGGGTTCAACTCATGCAAGTCTTTCGTAGTTTCGCAATAACCAACGTTGCTAGCAAAGCTGGAAATATCCTCAAATAGCTTAAAGAAGAACTTCATTTTACAAAGTCGATCAACAAGAATTTGGGGGTAAATAGGAGAAGCGAGACCATTCTTCTGTATCTCCTTCAACTCAGAGCGGAGTGTATTGGCTTCTTTTTCAGTAGCCTTTGCACACTTCTCAGTAGCTTAAGGGAAGTCTCAAAGCCCCACACCTTTTCTCCTTAGCATTATACTTCTCCAAGAGTGAACCGCATTCCTTGGAAAATTTTGCAATTCGCTCACTAACGAGCTGAAGACTCTCACCAACCTTATAGAGACATACACAAATGAATAGGATAGCCGTTCATCGAGATAAGAGAATATCAAATTATAACAATAATTACTTTAAAATTTGAGCGAACTTACCACAGCCAAGGTTTTAGGAAGAGAAAGTTTGGAGAGAGTAGCAGGAATAGTCCCCTTCACTAGTAAGTTACTATTTTGTGGCGGAGCCCTAGAACGAGGCTGGATACTATGCCCTTCTTTTTTAGAAGGCAACAAGATAACTGATGACCCGTCAGTTCTCTCCCTCTTCTTTTTCTTCCCTTTGGAATCACCAGTAATGCGGTCATCACTCACTTCTTTTCCCTTAATTACTTTACCCCTTAGCAGATACTATTTGAGAGTTTGTATTATTGATACCAATAGGATCATTAGAAGGGACAAGTTTCGCATCCATCTCTTTGTTATTACTAGCAAGAAGCGACCTATCGAGAGCACCTCCAGCTAGATCCTTATCTACAAATAAGTGTATAGCACAGATCATACGAACGCATAAAAATAGTAAAGACAAATGAACGTACAAACACAATAAAGCAATGTAAAAAATAAGAGAAAAAAGTAGATACAACATGGTGAAACTGGTGTATACCTAGCCCAATAGCTAAAAGGATGCTGACCTCCTGGCCCATCTCAGTCTCATTTTATGAATAAACAAAGTTATTCAACCCAAGGTTCAAGTCAACCGCTAACTGATAAAGGCAGAACTGTGTGATCGTGGATCCAATCATTAACCGAGAAATATGGAATGAGGACAAGCACTTAGCCAGGAACCGAAAATATAGTGACCATGTCGCGATCCATGATCTCAATCCCAAATAATGTGGAGTCACGACTACGATAGGCTAAAAATACATGAAGAGAAACAAAAGCTCGGGTAAGTGAAACTATACTAAGAAATTCCAATTCTCTAAGAGAAAGATGGACTTGATTGTAGGAGTGTCTTCCCAGAAATTACTTTCGGGATTTGTTTTGCAGGAAGAGAGGTTTCACAGTGAACAACAGTGGCTTACCTGATCGGAATACCACATCATTTGGCGCCAGCTGTGGGAACGAAAAAAATTTTCATTTCAAAATTCTTTAAGTAAACAATGGTGTTCACCAACAACAAGAAAAACCACAACCATCAGACACAAGAACAAGTAGTTAGACGCAACAAAAGCATGCACCCTAGCCAAGACCAGGAATATATCCCTAGTAGAGAAAGGGAACACAATAAGGAAGATACAAAGGATGATGAGGAGGAAGTAGAAGCTCCTAACACAAACCAAGAAACAGAAAGGAGAGTGTTCGCAGCATTTTTGGAAGTGAATAGAGAGAGCCTGTACAATTTAGTTTTTAACCACGCTCAAGTTGAAATCTCTGAGAGTGGACAAAATAACAAGTCAAGGGCATGTGAGCCTTAAGTACGAGGAAGAGTTAAGGGATATAGTGGCAGACGACAATGCAGATAAATAACCCTTAGCACCATATCTTCAAGATTTCAAAATGCCAAAGGACTTCAAGCTTTCTTTGCATGTTAAAATCTACGATGAGACCACAAACCCAAGAGAGTTGCAAAAGATTATTGACAAATATGTGTGAACCAAAGAACCAAATAATCGCAAGATAAAGCAGGAGCAATGCAAGAAGAGAATAATGGAAGATCCACAGAAAGGGTTTATAAATAAAGGCAAAGGAAACACCTTTTCAAGGGAAGAGAACCAGGGGTACATGTTGTATCATTCTAAGAAACGTCTCTGACAAAGTCAAGGAAAGATATATGGCAAGAAAACTTATAGTTATTTCATGAACCGGCACCAATAATAGCATCTCTAGATAAGAAATCCAAATAATATTACTGTGCCTTCCTTAAGGACCACGACATTGAATATTGCAGAGACTTGAGGAGGCAAATTGAGAAGAACCTGAGGAATGGTTGTCTGAGCCAGTACAAGAAAGAAGATGGAGGAAACCGGTACAGTGACACCAACAAAGCAGGAAACTCTGTGGCAAGAAACTAGGGTACAACAAACACACAAACCAAAAATCAGAAAATGACAGCGGTAGTGGATTACAATGATGATATAGCGGTCGAGGTTCTAGAAAAATTAATCCTGTCCATACATGGATCAACTAAGTCGTTATCGAATAATTCCTGGAAAGCCAAAGCTAGATATTCCCCGCCGTAAGAGCCTGCTGACAAGAGACTTTGTTCAAACGAAACAATCACATTTAGTGAAGATGATGCAATTCCCAACGCTTCGCCTCATAATGACCCAATGGTCATTATCGCTAAAATTGGAAATACAACAGTTCATAGAGTATTCGTGGATGATGGAAGTGCAGTCGAGATACTATTTGTTGATTGCTTTGATAGGCTAGGGTTCAAGCGGACTGATCTAAAGATGTTCACATCCTCTCTTGTAGGATTTACAGGGCGATCATAAACAACTTTGGGTAACATACAACTGCATGTTACCGTTAGTGAAAGTGATGGAAATTGTACTGTCATGTGTGATTTTGTGGTCATGGACGCACCAAGTCCATTTAATGGCATCATCAAAAGTCCCTGGATGAACACAACAAAAGCGATATGGTCCCCATATCACTTAGTCATGAAGTTCCCAACTCCATCCAGGATCGCAACAATAAGAAGAAACCAACAAACAACAAGATAGTGCATGTATTGCGATGAAAGCAGGGAAAATGGAAAAAACTAAGATGGACAGCACCGTCTCAGACAGTGGCTTACCCAGGCAAATGGAATCGACAATGAATCTGGGGGAAGAAATGAAGCTAGTCACTTTAGATGATGAAGACAATTCTAAGTGAGTCAAAATAGGAAAACATCTTCCACATCTGGAGAAAGAGAAGGTTATAAACATCTTGCGAAGTCACAAAGATACATTCGCCTAAAGTGTACAGAACATAGGAGTCAACCCAAGAATCGCTACCCATTCTTTGAATATCAGTGATTATGTCAAGCCAGTTAATAAAAAGCAACAAAGCTTTGCAAGTGACATGTAGAAAGCATTTGAGAAGGAAGTTATAGCCTTGCTCTAGGCTGGTATACCAAAAGAGGTCATCTATCGGAAATAAAACCCAGTGATGGTGAAAAAAATTAGACGTGGGATGGATAATGTGTATAGACTTCACTGATCTAAATAAGGCATGTCCAAAAGATTGAAACCCTTTGCCTAAAATTGATCGGCTAGTCGAAGTAATTATGGATATGAAGTCCTAGCCTTTTTGGATGTGTATAGAAGATAACACCAAATAATGACGAACGCAGAAGATGCAGAGAAGACATCATTCATAACGAGCTTTGGAACATTTTGTAATTTGAAAATGCCGTTTGGCCTAAAACACACAGGGCAACATATCAGAGAGTGATCGATAATGCATGTCGCAATCAAATTGGACAAAATGTGGAAGCATATGTTGACGACATGGTTATCAAAAGCATATGAGTAGGCGACTTTGCTGAAGTCTTGAAGGAAACTTTGGATACATTGAGTAAGATTGGGATGAAGCTTAATCCCAAAAATTGCGTAATTGGAGTAGGTGCAGGAATTTTTTTTGGATACAAGGTATCCTTCAAAGGAATCAAGGCTAACCAAGAGAAAATTCAGGCTATAGTGGGCCTTCCTCAACCACGAACAATTAAGGAAGTACAAATATTAATGGGATTGTTGGCAGCACTTAGTAATTTTTTTCAAAGGCAACTGAGAAACATTTCCCACTCTTTGAAGTCTTGAAGAAGGTAAAAAATGTTTGGCTGGAACAAGGAAAGTCAAAAAAGCGTATGAGTCCTTGAAGGAGCAGCTTCAAACAATGTCAATATTGAAATCACCAGTCTCTGGGGAAACCCTAAATTTGTACTTGGCGGTTTCAAAAAATGAAGTAAGATCAGTTTTGGTGCATCAAGAAGGCCAATGACAAGTGCCAATATACTATATCAGCAGAACACTAGAAAGTGCAGAGAGGGCATACATGCCCATTGAAAAGCTAACTCTAGCTTTGATATACTTATTAAGAAGATTGCGAACCTATTTCCACAGTCATAGGATCGTCGCCTATACTGATTTCCCAATCAAGAGTATCCTAAGAAAGCCTGAATCATCCTGTAGAATGACCAAGTGGGCTCTTGAGTTAGGGCAATATGAGATATAATTCCAGCCAAGAATCGCAATCAAGTCATAAGCCTTAGCATATTTCATTGCAAAGATGACAAGTGAAGACGTAGAAGACACGAACACGCAGCAGAATCTTGGAATCGACAAATGAAAATCCAAGTGGGTAGGCATTGCATGGAAGGTTGTTCGTCGATGGAGCATCTAGCAAAGAAGGCTGCGGTGCATGACTGCTACTAGTCAACCCAGAAGGAAGGGAGACCAGATATTCACTTAGTTTAGAATTCCCACTCACAAACAATGAGGTTGAATATGAAGCATTAATATGTGGCTTAGATCTTACAATCAGGATGAAGGTCAAAAGCGTTCAAAGATTTAGTGATTCACAGATAGTAGCCCAGCAAGTGCAGGGAGACTACGAGGTGCGAGAAGAGTAGTTGGTAAAGTATTTAAGGAGGGTTCGTTAGCTCATTTCCAAAGTCGAATACTTCGTTATTCAACATGTACCAATAAGTGAAAACACAAAAGTAGATGCCTTGAGCAAGCTAGCAACTGCTGGATTTGATTCATTGATTGAACACAAAGATGTGAGAGTGGAGGTTATTCCAATTAGATATACAGTAAGGACAACTGAGTCAACAGTTTAGACAGAAGAAGTAAACTAGATGGCACTACTAATAATTTACTTTGCAAGGGGAAAGTTTCTAACAGATAAGATACAAGTCAGAAAGTTGGAATTGCAATCTCACAAATACATTTACGAAGGGGAAATCTTATACAAGAAAGGTTTCTTATCTTTGTGGATAAAATGTGTAGGACCCTCACAAGTAGGTGAAATCTTGAAATAAGTGCATGAAGGGTTATGTGGAATGCATCAAGGGTCTAGAACAATTGCGAAGAGATCATTCGAGCAGGATACTATTGGCCAACCATGTTTAACGATGAGCATAACCTCGTGCTCAAGTACAAAAGTTTCTAGATTAATGCTCCATTGTCGCACAAACCACATGCTACTTTAAGGGGAATATATGGAGCTTGGCCATTCAATAAATGGGGAATCAACCTAGTCGGACCTTTTCCAAAGGGTGCTGGCAATGCTAGATTTCTAATTGTGGCAATTGATTATTTCACAAAGTGGGTGGAAGCAAAGCCATTAGGAAGATTCATAGCTGAACTAACGAGAAAGTTTGTTTGGAAGAATATAGTTTTTTTGCTTCGGGGTGCCACAAACTATCGTCACAGACAGCGACACATAATTCACAAGTGGAATCTTTAGCAAATGGTGGGATTGTACAAAAGTTTACATCGGTAGCTCACCCTCAAGCAAATGGCCAGGTGGAAGTAGCAAATGGCCAGGTGGAAGTACAAACAGGACCATAGTTCAAGGTATCCAAAAATAGTTGGAAGGAAAATGAACTAGCTGGGTCGACGAGATACCTAACACCTTATGGTCGTATCGAACAATTGTTCGACAACCAATATGAGAAACAAATACAGTCTTGTCTATGGTGATGAAACGGTAATACCAATGGAAATAAGAAATTCAAGCCTTCGAGTAGAAGAATACGAGGATGATAATCCCAAAATGATGAGGTTGGACTTAGACGAACTTGAAGAAAAAGGACAAAGGGCAACGATCACAGAGGCAAAGTACAAAGAAATGATGGCTAGAGCTTACAATAAAAAAACCAAAGAGACGTAATTTCAAATTGGGGATCTCATATTAAGGAAAAATGAAGCAAGCCTAGCAGAAGAAAAAGGAAAGCTAAGCCCAAAATGGGAAGGACCCTACAAGATCGCCCAAAATTGTGTATGACTTTTTTCAAGAGTTGGATATACTTTTTTTTGTTTTAACTTTTAAGGAATCGGACAACATTGAACATTGAACTACACAAGACGTTCCGACACGAGGATGATTCATATGAAGATGACACTGAACTTTTAAGGAATCATATGCGTGTTTTTATTTAAACAATACATGTTGAAAAGTAAATAATGCAGAGTTAATATGACAATGATAAATTGTCAAATTTTAGTCTCCTCTATCCGTGTAAACTATAACATATACTAGTTGTAGACTAACATATTCATGTTTTAGTAAAACAAAAACGATTCATAACTTAACTTATACCCAATTCACAACACTACCATGCACAAGAACCAAGGTCAGTCGCTGGATTTCTACCGGTTGAAAATAACTAAGGAACGAGGAATCATCTGTAACCTACTATTCTAACCACTTCCAATTCCATGGCAACAAACAACAAAACTACAAGCACTCAGAGGCTCACAGCACCCACACAGAATAGAAAGATTTAAACATATCATGTTTTATTAAAAGTAGAGTGAACAGTATGAAATCATGCACGGAGATATTCTATTGAAGTGAAAATTCAACCTAAGAATGGTTCGTGATGATAAACATGTAAAAAAATTATCAAAATCAGAGAAACCAAAGGCGAAATTCTAATCTCTCTTACCGTTGTAACTTCTGCGTGTGTAAATCAACCTGGTGTAGAACCATGTTGTGACAACTCGCAACAATTTTATCATTGCGAATGACTACTGCACCAAAGGGACCTTCGTGTCAACACTCTACTCCTTTATAAGCTTCTTCCACCACTTTTGCCAAAAACTTATGATCCCTATCCTACACAGCTGAAAGAAACCAAAAGAGCATCCAAATCAGCAATTACAAATCTACCAGAACACAGAGAAGGTTATTCGTGTATGGATCTCCAACCTAACTCTAAATCATTTCTTTCAAACTATAAGGGCACTCAGGCAATTAACTACGGCTGAACTTAAGCAGTAGAAACACAATAAAATTGACCGGCGACTAATGCAACCATAGGAAGGAGTAGGAATACCTTGCTGTTGACCGGCGAATGCAGAAGCAACAGAAACTGCTCATGTCCTTAATTTGCTCATGAAACTTATGCATTAGATCAGAATGTGTGCTCCCTGGAGGAAATCTGAGTGTCAATTTAACTAGAATAAGGCCTGAACTCTTTCTGCTACCCCAAACCATGAATCTCTTTCCTCACATAAACTAGACTTCCAGTACAACTAGAAAAAGCTCTCTGCATATTAAACCTGTGCAATTAAGCATAAGACTGAGAGAATGAGAATCCATTGAACAATGTTGAGGTAAAGTCCCTATTTTCAGTTTACGTTGCAAAATTCACTCTCTAGTCAACATATCATCCAAACCATTGCAGTAAACAATAAAGAAGCTGTTCAAGAGTTACAACCAATACAGGGAGTCAAAGACAAATTGAGTGTACCAATAAACACTTCATACATTGTCATTTCGCGAGATTATAGAAAGGTGATTAAGTGTACCTGTTGAGCTTTTGATTCTTCCCTGCTTCTCAGCAGCACAGTTTTCCAAGGCCTTATCAAGGGACACTCCCAGTTTTCCAATAAATCATCGAATATAACGGCATATCGAACAAGAAAAAGATCTAATACAACATATAGAAAACTACAAATGAAACACAAAATCAAACCAAGCCCAATCATCGAAACAAACAACAACGTGAACATAAGCATCATTTACACACCTGACAAGCTTACAGCATCATCATCAACCTCCTAAAGAGAGGATTTCTGATCATGTACGGAACTTTTCCATATTTCTCAAACAAGTTGTCATACATATCATCAGTGTCTACACTAGTATCCTGCAATCAAATTCACACTAACCACAACTTTAATCACATAAGCAAATCGATGCCTCAATTTATCCTGTAAACAAAATGCAAAGGGGAAAGTAAAATACAGAGGCAATAGCCAGAAGGCGAGGGAATCGAGACACGGAAGTAATGCGACTAAGACGAGGAAGCTGCCGCTGCTTCCGTAGCGTCAGCATAATCAAAATCTGAGTCCCTGTTCCCCTGCCGCTCGGGGTCCGACATAATCCAAATCGCGCCTTCCGACATGCGCTCCATTTATTTCTGCCCTCTGGACACGACGAAGATGACCGCGAATTGTGTCTTCGAGGATGAAGAGCCGGAATCGGCTCCGGCGACGGCGGTAGGAATCAGCGGCGCGTTGAGGAGAAGGAAGAAGCAATTAACCCTCTTTGCTGATCCGATATTGGATGGATCTCAGCCACGAATTTTGTTGTAATTTTTTAATTGTAAATTAGTCCTTGGCATGGATAGGTCGTCTGTCAAGAGACTCACTCATTATATATATATATATATATATATATTTGTATTTTTCTTTTCTTAAAAATAATTTGTATTTCATTTTTTTTATGATTGAGACACTAATTTTTATTATTTGTAACTCGTTTTGTGTTTGTAATAATTAATCAAACTAAATCAATATTTCGATTTTCGATTTGTAAGAATTAGACATGTTAGATCTATATTTTAGTATTTAAATATTTATTATAAATTTTCTAGTCGTAATAATTGGTCTATCAAATGTAATATTTTTTAATCTTAAAATTTTAAAATCAATTTCTCTTATTATTTAATTTTAGATCACAAAATATTTAATTTATTTTTGAAAAATTTTTAATTTAAAATATATTATTAAATTTTACATTTCAATGTATTTTAGTTGAAAATTTTATTTTAATTAAATAAAAAAGATAAAATTAATGAGTATGATAGAAAATCAAATCAGAGATATTGTTTGATTCATCTTTGACATCTTTGACTTCTCTTTCTAAACTTCTCTCTAACTTTCCTTTTCTGAACACTTACAATGTAAACTTTTGCTCACCAAAATCCTACCTCGGCAGTGGCCGACCAACCGCCCATAAACAACGGCGTAAACAAATCATTTTTTACAAATCCTCAAATTCCGTCCTCCTCCACTTACCCAGAAGCTACCATTAATCTCAAATCTCAACCCGATTACAGAGCAGGAGGGTGAGATTGCTTGCATATGCTCAAGAAGTTCAGCTGTTGTTGGAGCATTACAACAATGCACTAATTGGCAAATTTCTACGAGGAAGATCGACAATGGAGTAATTACATATTGCTTTCAAAACCGTTGGTTTCAAGGGCAACTTTCAGATTGGCTCGCTAGATTTCAAATACATTTTAATCAGTTTTGAGCAGCTCGAGGATTTCCATAGGTGCTGGATGTGGTGGGGGTGGATTTGAATGGAGCTCCTATGAAAGTCTTAAGATGGACTCCGGATTTTACCTCGCATTCAGAATCGTCAATCGTTCCGGTATGTGTTACTATCCGAGATGCTCCACTTTATTACTATAATACAACTTCTATACAATCAATAGGCAACCTAATAGGTAATTATATTAAAATGGATGCTACTACTGAAGCTTTGACTAGGTCTTCAGCTATCAAAAATTTGTGTAGAAGTTAATTTACTTAGCAAATTACAAACTACACCAGGTTATAAGGCTAGGCTCTGTAGAGGATAAGGGGTAAAGATCGCTAGCAGTCTCTTACCAATTAAATATATTATTTTTATCCCTCTCTCTCTTACACCTCACTTTAAGAGACCACTTAAGAGACAGCTCTTTTTTTTCTTCACAATGGTAAGAGACCACTCTTTACTATTCATGAACTCCACTTGATTTTCTCTATCCTACTCATTAATTTAACCATTAAATTTTATTTTAAATAAATTTGTCCATCCAAAATAAGTTGAATGTGAAATTTAATAATATGTTTTAATATTTAAAATATAATTTTATTTTTTTCAAAATATGTTAAATAATTTATTTTTCTCGTTCTTGTCAATATCATGCTTCGGTGTAAAAAATTAGTGAGATGGAAGTATTGGAATTAGAAGTAGTGTGATGAAATGAGTTAAAATCATCTATATTTATAGGCAAAAATTGGAGGATCATGGAAAAATTAAATTTAAAATTCTGAATTTTTTTTAAAAAAAATCAAAAAATGCGGCAGGGATACATGTCGCCACCAGAATGGGACACGTGTCCCATTCAAAATTAAAAAAAAGAAATAGCAACTTAGTGGGACATGTGTCGCCACGAGAATGGGACACGTATCCCATTCAAAATTCAAAAAAAAATTAACAAATTAGTGGGACACGTGGCCCACTCGGGGGGCAACACGTGTCCTTTAAGTAACAAAAAATGGGCCACTGAAAGCACCATGTGCTTCGGTCAGAATAAGGGGCCACGTCCGGTCTCTTAAATGGTCTCTTAGCCAGAGACTTCTAAGTGGTCTCTTGTTAAGAGACCACTCTGGAGACCACCACTGTGGTGGTTTTTGGTCTCTAGAACGGTCTTTTAATTTTAAGAGATCACCACTGTCCATGCCCTAATGAAAAATTTCCAATTAATTATGAAGACCTCCCGGCCTACTGTACTTTTTGCTCTAAGCTAGGTCATTCAGTAGAAAACTGTAGGATTAACACCCAAAAGAAAAATCTGTTGTGAAGTGGAAACCTACTGGCCAAGCGTTTAGTGTTTACCCAACTCCAATCATCCCTTAATGAAGAAAATAATGCAACAAATGAAAACCTAAATTCAGTTGGGGATGAAAAACCCACAAAGATTAGGACTGAGGCTCCTAACATTGGAAAGGAAAGATTTTCAACATGTAAACAGTCCTAAGAAAACTACACGGGTCACAAACTTGAGAAACAACCCTCATCATTACAGTCACTCTAATAAGCCTGCATCCAACCCTCAATTTGTGACCCGCCAAAGCCCCAATTACCAAACCGCATAAATTAGTAAAGGATATGACAAATAACAAAATTCCAGTACACACCTCTGGAATGCCTAACCACAAGTCTAACCCTTCTAGCCCATGAAACAAAACTGTAGATCATATCCCTAAAACCAACCTTGAAAACTACCACTTAATCCCAACAAAAATCTGGCAGGTTAAAAACTCTTCTCTCAATCAGAAATCAGGTAGTATGAGGTATGCAAAGGATGACTTGTTTTTACCCGGTAAAGCTCACTCAGATGAATTTAATAGGGATGCTCCTCCTTTAGATAGATCTTCTCCTATAACCACAAACGGATTTTTGCCTCTAATGAATGACGAAGATTCCTCAGGTGGAGACAACTTGGAGGAAATTCCAAGTACTCAAGAGCAACAGAAAAAAAACATGTAAGCTCTTCTACAAACCCTGTTGAAAACAAGTCAATAAAAAGTAACTGTTTTACTCAACTTAACAAGGTGAAACTTTGATCACCATCAAAATGCTCTAAAATAAAGAAATATGAATAGACAAACTGTTTGCATGCAAGTAATGGTCTGGAATGTACGTGGTATGGAAACCTCGATGTTGAGACTTAAAAAACTACTGAGCCAATGCAACAAAATGAAAAATGCGAAGATTACATGAAAATTCTTAATTTTGATCATAGCATGTATGCAGAATCTAGAAAATTTAGGCTCATGTGGAATTCATCCATAGTTGTGCATTGTACTAATCAAAGTAATCAGCACTTAGATGTGAAAATACAGCGGTTGCAGTTGAATACAGAGATGGACTTTGTTTTTGTTTATGCACTAACAGGACTGGTAGAAAGGAGTTATGGTCTAACTTGTCATCTGTACCTGGTAGAAAAAGAATTCTCGTAGGGGATTTCAATGCTATCACCTCTATAAATGAGTATAGAGGACCATCCAGCCCCAGTTTAGATAGTATCTCTGATTTTAATGAATTCATAGCATATAATGCCTTAGAAGAAATCAGTACAGTAGGTAATCTATATACCTGGACAAACAACAGGCTACATAACCCTACTTATAAGAGGTTAGATAGGAAATTAAGCACGGCAGAGTGGAAACAATCCTACCCATCTAGTTCTATACAGATTCTAAACAAACTGAGCTCGGATCATGCACCACTTTTACTACAAATGGGCAGTAACTATTCTTCATCACCAAGACCCTTTAGGTTCCTTGATGTCTTGTTAGAAAGAAAGGATTTCAGGAGCCTAGTCGAAACAAACTGGAAAAGTTTTGCTTCAGCTTCTCCTATGCTCTCCCTATTCATTAAGCTTAAAGGATTAAAACCGATTCTTAAAATCTGGAACAAAATCATCTTTGGAAACATTGAAACACATGCTACTAAAGCAGAGGAGAAATTAAGACAACAGGAGATAGTTTACAGTAACTTTAATCTAGTGGCTGACCTATCGAACTGAATAAGTCAAGAGTTGAACTTATAAAAGCTATAAAAAAGCAGGAACTTTTTTGGAAACGGAAAAGTAAGCTCAAATGGCTTAAGGGGATAATAATACCACTTTTTTCCATAAGTCCTGCCAGGATAAGAACCATAAGCTGCAAATAAATAAAATAAAAAACTCACAAGGTGCATGGATCAATACTCATGAACTCATTGAACATGAGGCCATTGATTTTTTTTCTATAACCTACTGACAAGTGAGCTTGATCAAGATCAGGGCTGTACTTCCAGCCATACCTCTCTCGAATCCCAACTCTAATTAGTGAAGAGGATAATCATTTTTTGATTAAAGAGGCTACATTAGAAGAGGTAAAATACGCATTTTTTAGCCTCAACTCTAATAGCTCTTCAGTGCTAGATGGGTTTTCTCCTAAATTCTTCACTCAAATGTGGGATATAATAGGTATAGATATCCTGGCAGCCACAAGTGAGTTCTTGTCAGGGGTTGAGATACCAAAAGGAATATCTAGAACTTGGATAACCCCTTCTAGCTTCAATGACTATAAGCCAATTAGCCTATCAAATTTTGCTAACAAAATATTCTCTAAGGAACTTGTTGTGCGGAATGGAGAAAGAACAGAAAATATGAACGAAAATAGCAAGACACAAGATTTACGTGGTTCACCAATTTGGCTACATCCACGGGAGACGGATTCACTATATCAGAATTAATGTTTACAGAGAGAAGGGAGACACTTTATATGCTGTCTCCACTAAACCCTAACAAACTGGGCCAAAAACACAATTCGGCCCAAATCAACAGCAGTCCAATAAAGAGACAAGCTATACCGTCGGACCGGGGGCGACTCCGCCCCCCCCCCCCCCCGGACCCCCAGGCCAGGGTCGCAAAAGCGGCTATTACAGTATTCAAGGCATGCCAACAAATCTCCACCTTGACTTGAATCCTCAAAGTAGAAATCTCCAGATGCACCATTACAGTGCCAGATGAGTAGACTTCGCCCTCCACTCCCGGGACTGCCCATAGAGCACCTAATCAGCTCTGATGTTCAGCAAGTCCAAACAGTGTTGAAACTTGCTATGTGGAACAGGTTTGGTGAACATATCAGCGGGGTTGTCAGCAGTTCCCACTTTCTTCACCCTGATTCTCCTCTCACTCCTCAAGAAATGATATCTGACATCAATATGCTTGGTCCTCTCATGATGGACCTGATCCTTGGCTAGGCAGATTGTACTCAAGCTGTCACAGTACACAGTAGCCTGATCATGATGTAGACCAAGATCACTAACTAGCCCTTTTCATCCATATTCCCTCCTTTACAGCCTCTGTCAGAGCCATGTACTCTGCTTCCGTAGTAGACAATGTCACTGTAGGTTGCAAAGTCGCCTTCCAACTAACCACAGAACCTCCCAAAGTGAATACATAACCAGTCATCGATCTCCTCGTGTCAACATCACCAGCATAATCAGAATCAGAGTAGCCTGTAACTAAGCACTCGGTATCACCTCCATAAATGAGACCCACATCAGACGTACCTCTAAGATACCTGAAAATCCTCTTCACAGCTTGCCAATGTTCCTTTCCCGGTTGCCCCATGAACCTGCTCACAACACTGACTGCCTGTGCTAAATCTGGCCTCGTGCAAACCATAGCATACATCAAGCTCCCCACCGCGCTGGCATAAGGAACCCGAGACATATACTCCTTCTCCTCGTCTGACTGAGGAGCAAACATAGTGGTGAGATGAATATTTGCAGCACTAGGAGTGTCTATAGGCTTGGCTGTAGACATGCCAAACCTAGCCAACACTTTCTGAATGTAGCCTTTCTGTGACAAGAAAAGCTTCCGGTGACTTCGATCCCTAAGAATCTCCATTCCTAGTATCTTCCGAGCTGCACTCAGATCCTTCATCTCAAACTCAGCACTAAGAAGTCCTTCAACTTCTGAATCTCGTGCTTACTCTTTGCGGCTACCAGCATGTCATCTACATAAAGCACCAGATAGATGAATGACCCATCTCTCAACCTGCTGTAGTAGACACAACAGTCATAAGCACACCTCGTATATCCCAGCTGAAGCATGTAACTGTCAAACTTCTTGTACCACTGCCTCGGAGACTGCTTAAGTCCATACAAAGACTTCTTCAACTTGCAAACATACTTTTCCTTGCCAGGAACTTGGAAACCATCTGGCTGAGTCATGTATATCTCTTCCTCCAACTCTCCATGTAGAAAAGCGGTCTTCACATCAAGTTGTTCAAGCTCCAAATCCTGATGTGTCACTATAACTAGCAACACCCTGATGGAAGTGTGTCTGACCACTGGTGAGAAAATCTCATTGTAATCTACTCCCTCTCTTTGACTGAAACCTCTAGCAACAACTCTAGCCTTGTACTTGACTCCCTCTGTAGGTGATATCCCTTCCTTTTTCTTGAAAACTCATTTGCAAGTGATAACCTTTCTCCCTTGAGGCTGTTGAAACAAATCCCATGTCTGATTCTTCTGAAGAGACTCCATCTCGTCTCCCATTGCAGCAAGCCATTTGTCAGCATCAGTACCTGAAACAGCTTCTCTGTAGGTGGATGGCTCATGAGTATCCACCTCCTCAGCAACCTGTAGTGCATAACCCACCATATCCTCAAACCCATATCTCTTGGGTGCCCCAACTCCAACCCTCCTGGGTCGGTCCTGAGCTAAACTACGGACTGTAGCTCCTGATGGTTGGGGATCTGGTGGTGGAGATTCCGGTATCTCAGATTCTGCTTGTGGCTCTTGATTCACCTCAAATTGTTCCAATCTATTTTCACCTTGAGTGACTTCCAGCTCCACCTGTTTATCAACTCCACTAGTTTCTGGCACAACTGTGGGCTTCACCATAGATCTAAGCGAAGAATTTTCATCAAAGACAACGTCCCTGCTCAGAATAACCTTCTTCTCAGATGGAGACCATATCCTGGAGCCTTTAACTCCATCTCCATAACCCACAAAGACACCCTTCTTGGCTCGGGGCTCCAACTTACCATCACTAACATGATAATAAGATGTACAACCAAAAACTTTTAACTTGGAGTAATCAACAACTTTACCTGACCACAACTCTATAGGTATTTTGCACTCTATGCCTGTGTGAGGCCCGCGGTTGATCAAGTAACAAGCTGTACTCACCGCCTCTGCCCAGAATCTCCTTTCCAAACCAGCATTAGAGAGCATGCACCTCGCTCTCGCCAGCAATGTCTGATTCATCCGCTCAGCTACGCCATTCTGCTGTGGCGTATTCCTGACTGTATGATGACGAGCAATCCCTTCATCCCTACAAAACTGATCAAACTCAGACGAGCAGAATTCCAGCCCATTATCCATTTGAAGCCTCTTGATCTTCTTCCCGGCCTGATTCTCCACCAAAGCTTTCCACTCCTTGAACTTCGAGAAAGCTTCACTCTTATGTTTCATCATGATAACCCAAGTCATCCTTGAGTAATCATCAATCAGAGAAACAAAGTACCTGTGACCTCCCAGTGACTCAACTCGGGAAGGTCGCAACAATCAGAATGGATGTAATCCAATGTGCCCTTTGTTCTATGAATCGCCTTAGGAAACTTGCTGCGGTGATGCTTCCCAAAGATGCAATGCTCACAGAAGTCCAAGCTCTTGATCTTGTGGCCACCAAGAAGATCATACTTCGACAGAATCTGCATCCCTCTTTCACCCATGTGACCAAGCCTCATATGCTATAACTTAGTCATATCATCCTAGTGAACCTTCGAAGATGCAACATTAACAGAATCCATAACCGTGGAACCTTGTAGAAAATACAAAGTACCATGCAGAACACCTTTCAGAACCAGCCTAGAACCTTTGCAGACACACAGAACTCCATCACTCCCTGAGTAGACGAAACCCTTTCTATCCAACGTAGGAAGAGAAATCAGATTCTTAGTCATCGATGGAACATGCCTGACATTGTTCAAAGTACAGAAACTACCATCATGCGTCCTGATCTTGATTGAACCAATCCCAACTACCTTGCACGCAACACCATTTACCGTAGTAATGATGCCCTCAGCTTGCTCATAAGTTGAGAAATAATCTCTCCTTGGGCATATATGGTAGGATGCCCCAGAATCAAGAAACCACGCATTAGAATGATTATTTTGCCCAGTAACAGCTAGAGCAAAATCATCTTCAGAACTGAAATCCCCTTCAGCCACAGCAGCAGTACCAGATATACTCCCAGATTTACTAGCCTTCTTCGGACACTCCTTTTTCCAATGCCCCTTCTCCTTACAGTAGTTACAAACATCATTGGCCTTGGGACCCTTTGAAGATGACTTCTTGCCCTTCTTCTTATTACCGGTTTCCTTGCCTTTTGTGTTTCCGTCACTAGCAAACAAGCCAATGGCCTGACTTTCTGTACCTGTACTGTTTGCCTTATGTCGCAACTCTCTACTATGGAGAGAGGATCTTACTTCCTCCAGAGACACAGAATCTTTACCAACAATAAATGACTGAACAAAATTCTCATACGAAAGTGGTAAAGAAACTAGCAAAATCAAAGCAGCATCTTCATCTTCAATTTTCACATCTATATTTCGCAATTCTAATAACAAAGTATTCAATTGCTCTAGATGGTCTCTGAGTTGCGTACCTTCCTGCATTCGGAGACCGAAGAGGCGTTGTTTCAGAAGCAGCTTGTTGGTTAGAGATTTTGTCATATACAAACTCTCCAACTTCAGCCACAGTTGTACAGCAGTCTCCTGATCTGAGACCTCAGTGATGATTTCGTCCGCGAGACAAAGCATAATCGTCGAGTGTGCCTTTTCTTCCAGACTCACAACATCGCCAGAACTGCTCGCGAAATCCTTCGTCAGCGGAGTCCACAAACCTTGCTGTTTTAGCAAAGCTCGCATCTTGATCTGCCATAAACTGAAACTGTTTCTCCCAGTAAACTTGTCGATCTTCACGTTCAACCCAGACATCTTTCTCCCCGATCAGCCCCGATCTGATGAGCCCAGAATCCGATATAACCACTACGGATATCACCGGAAAAAGAAACCGCTCTTGATACCAGTTTGTTGTGCGGAATGGAGAAAGAACAGAAAATATGAACGAAAATAGCAAGACACAAGATTTAAGTGGTTCACCAATTTGGCTACATCCACGGGAGACGGATTCACTATATCAGAATTAATGTTTACAGAGAGAAGGGAGACACTTTATATGCTGTCTCCACTAAACCCTAACAAACTGGGCCAAAAACACAATTCGGCCCAAATCAACAACAGTCCAATAAAGAGACAAGCTATACCGTCGGACCGGGGGCGACTCCGCCCCCCCCGGACCCCCAGGTCAGGGTCGCAGAAGCGGCTATTACAGTATTCAAGGCATGCCAACAGAACTAATGGAGCGAATAAAACCATCTATGCCTTCTATAATCTCTTCAAACCAAACAACTTTTTGAAAGAATAGGGAAATTGCGGACAATGTAATTTTCCTAAACGAGATGAAGAGATCTCTTAATATAAAAAGAAAATCTCCTAACTGTATACTCAAGCTCGATCTCACAAAAGCTTTTGATATGGTGAGATGGCCTTTCCTCAACTCCATCCTCCTCAAATTTGATGGAGCTTTTGTCAAAAGCATTATAACATTTCTCAATCCTACTTTTCAGATTTGGTTAATGGTTAACCTTTGGGATTTTTTAAGCCTTCGAGAGGCATTAAACAGGGAGACCCGCTCTGTTTAATATCTTCACAGAAGATTTCTCCAGGAGCCTAACATGTGTTTTTCAAAAAGGTAGCTTAGAATATTATCAGCTGCCAGCAAAAGCCATCCATATCTCCCATTTTAGCTACTCGGACAACACCGTAGTTTTCCTAAAATTGACTAGACAATCTGATTATGTTTAAAGTCTTCTTGCAGAAATTTGAGGTGGCCAGTGGCCAAAAGGTTAACTATAAAAAAGTAATTACTTCTTACCCATCCGCAGTCCAACACCACAGAATGATTAAATCAGTTATGAAAATCCTTGTAGGAACCTTTTCATTCACATACCTGGGGATCCCTATTTACAGTGCAGGCCAAAAGCAACATACTCTCAAAATTTGATAGAAGTGTATGATTCCAAGTCGACAAATTGGAAAAGTAGAGTATGGCAGGAAAACTGATTCTTATCAAACCGGTCTTATTTTCCATCCCTCTACATATTTTGGCTGTTCAAAACCTCCAAAATCTGTGATAAAAAACTCACCTGGAAAATGGCTAACTTTTTCTGGGGTCATTAAACTGGTTAGAAAAAATCATGGAAGGCTTGGAAGGATTTATGCCTTCCTTTGGATGAAAATGGGGTTGGCTTAAGAGACTTCAATAGTATTATTGAAGCTTTTTTCTCTTAAACTATGGTGGAAATTCCAACAAGCATTAACACCTTGGTCCCAATTCATTTGGTCCATCCCACATTCTGTTAGAAAGTCTCGAGTCTATAAAAGAATCATGAAGGTTAACAACACAGCTATCCCAGTCAACAGTAATCCATGGAAATGGAAAATCTTCTTTCTGGGAATATAGCTGGGTACCGCGGGGACCACTAATTTATTTGTGTAACCCGGATGCAACAAACATTCCTATATCTTGTTCCATAGCAGAATTTATTACAACAAAAAAATCTTTTCTTCATACACTGCAACAGATCTTGCCCAGCCATATCTTTAATTTTCGGCAGGATTCAACTCTCAAACAAAGAGAGGACAGAATGATATGGATACTAAGTTGAAAAGGTATGTTCACATTTAAATCAGCTTATAACCTTGTCATGAATAGGAAAAGGAGATTAAAATCTCTTCAAAAGGCATGGGCATCACAGGTTGCCAAATAAAATCTCGATTTTTATGAGGAAACTAACAAAGGCAATATTGCCTTTTGATGATGTTTTGATTTTCATGAGATTCAACTTAATTTCCATATGTTGTATGCGTAGAGAGAGTCCAAATTCTTTGAATCATTTTTTTTAATTCCTGAAAGTTTGCTGTTTCTTTATGGAAAGTAGTACATAATTGGCTATGCTTACCGTATCTTAATTTTGACTCACTTTGGGATAGGTTAGCCCATTATTGGGTCAGTTAGGGGACTCACGACTAGACCTGGCAAAATATAATCGAACCCAAAAATTTGGTAATAAATAATCGAATCGAAGCGAACCGACATCCAAATAGTGAGACCTAATCAATAACCGGAAACCGAAATCACCCGATTGAACCGTACCCGAACTTAAATTGCCAGACCTGATGGGACCCAAACTCGAATAACACCTGAACTCGAATCGAACCTGAACCGAAACTCAAAAAGGACCCGCACTTGGACCGAACCTGAATCTGAACCCGAAAAGGACCCGTACATGAAAGAAACCTAATCATACCCAACCACTACTCAATTCGAAATGAACCAAATCGATGTTAATCCAAATTTGAAGACATCCGGATTAATGTTAACTCAAACCGAACAAGACCTGAATATAATTGAATAGTGTGTTACAATTGTTACTGTCTAAAATTTTGACTTGATCATATTTAGTTGAAAATAACATTACAATTATAAAGAGTGTTGATATGTTATTTAATATTAAAATATCACATAATAAATTAAATTTATAAATTTAAAATGTGTATTAATAGCATAGTTAGATGAAATTATTTGAAGAGTATATTATGTATTAAATAAAAGGACATTGTAAATTATTAATTTAAAATTATTTTACAAGCTAAAATTAATATTGATTAGTTATTTTATTTATTATTAGAAAAAAATTTATACAATATTAACTTTTCGTTATAATTATTTTCTTTCGGAAAATTTATTTTCATTAAATTTTGCAAAAAAATTTAAATCAATATTTTCAATCATCCAATTCTTTTGTAAAAATATAAAATTACATCTAAAATAATATTGCATTTACGATCTATTTTTCTCTAATGCTTAAATTTAAAATATGCTTAATTAGTATAATTACTCCTCCATAGCATATCAAAAACATAAGTATCATGCCATACGATAATATTATTGTTCATATATCTATTCAAATATATGGTTAAAGTTTGACAACTTTGAGTGAAAAAAGATTATGTGCATATTTGAATGGAGGGAGTAGTAGAAATCTGCAAACTCCGCATTCTGAATTTGAATGAATGATTGTGCACAAAGTTGGCCAAGACTGTTTATGAGACTCATAATTTATAATTAGTAAATAGGGAATATTTAATTTCTATATAAAGTCGGCCAAGACTGTTTATGTAAAGTTAAATAGTTCTAAAGGAATTTATTGGTAATATACTAATATTTCACCTAATTAAGAAAAAATGAGCATGTCTTTCTATGAATATTTTCTTATCTTAATTTAATATGCTAATATTTTAAAATGTATCGCAAGCAATCATGAATTGTAAGTTTTTTTTTTATAAAATTTCAATACTGTATAAGTTTATGGACTGTTCACGGTGATTTTTACTTTAAATGTTGTAAGTTTTTTTTTATAAAATTTAAATATTGTATTTTTAAAGTTAAAACAAGTAATAATATGTATTTGAATGTGAATGTATAAGGTAAAAAATTAATGGTCTGTCTATAAACTTATGGACAGACCGCCTGTCAGGAGAACTACTATATATATGTATATATATATATATATTAATATATTATAACTTCCAAGTTAGCAAAGTCTTGGGGAAAACGGTCTTTCCATATGCTTATGAAAAGACGGGATTTAATTAGAATAATAAAAGGTAAAAGGTCTTAGTTGCAATATTAAAAATTTAGTATGCAACATGTAATAGTTATAAAATTTACAACCCGGTTCATGCAACCTGAAAATTTTATCTTCATTTCTTCTAATTTACACTTTAAATCTTGTTCTTTCCATGACTTATGGAAAGACCGTCTTTCAAGAGACGGACTCTAGGAGTTTTGTGAGTTATGATCGACAACATAAAATAGAAAAAAAATTAAATACAAACTATTCTATTTTGTTCTTACATACTAATATAATTTTTATGCGATAACGTATACAGATCAGTGTTTGCAATATGCATAAATGTCATGTTCTTTACAAAAGAAACAATTTTTCATTTCAAAAAATTGAAAGTATACATTAAAAAAGTGACTAGTAAAATTATATATATATATATATATATAATAGATTAATTCAGCTAAAGTATTTTTACAAAATTAATATATTAAAATTTTATGTTCATTATAATGACAATTTACTATATTTATTTGAAAAAGACCTGGATTGAATATATTGGAATCCAACCAACCCGACCCGAAAGAGAATGTACCTGAAAAGTACCAAAACTAAACTGACTCAAACCAAACCCGATCCGAACCTGATTAAAAAAATGTAAAACTGAATTGTACCTGAAACCGAAACAACCTGAACCAAATTTGATCCGAACCCGATTCAAAAAAGTTATACCCGAATTGTGTTGAAATTGAAACAACTAGAACCAAACCCGACCCGTTTGGATATTTTTCAAAACTATCGAAAGACATCCGAACCTGAACACACCCGATCAAGACCCGATACCCGAAGATAAAACAATCTACCGAATCATGCTCAAACCGATTGGGTCTCACCCGTATCCGACCGAAGAGACCCATTTGCCAGGTCTACTCACGACCATTCATACAGAATTAATCCGCATAGTCCTCTCCGGGATGGCAGGCACTAGGCCTAACTCCGTTTGTAAAGCCTAAACCTAAACCACAGATCATGGCAGTTGCTAGGTAATCGTCAGATTTTAGCTATAAAATCAGTGTAGACGCCCCATGGTTTAGCACATCCTCTCACGCAGGTATAGGGATAATTTGTAGGGATCCTAGAGGCAATTTCATTGGCGCAAAAGGTGTTTACAGTGAAGTAGACTCGGCTTTAAAAGTTGAGATGTTAGCCATAAGATTAGGGATTGAATATGGAAAATTGCTTGCCTTGTCATTACTGCAGGTTGATTGGATTGCGCAAATGCTCTCACCAGCATTACAGACCCGGAGCAAGCTCCATGGAAACTATATGATCTAGCTTGTGAGCTTCAGACCATTGCGCTAGATACAACTCTCAAGCACATTAACATACTAGCGAATCAATCAGGAGATGGATTGGCAAAGTTAAGTTCTCAAAATAAAATTTCATAAGTGTCTTTTTCCTTTCAATCACTCCTTGATCATATTAGGGGACTCTTTATTCTAGAAAAATTGGAAGTGCCAACTGTTAGATTAAATTGATGTGTATACTTTGGAACCTAATTCTTTTTTCTGATTTGCTTTGCAGGATAGGGCTTAGAAGGACCAAAAGGTGGACCTTCCTTCAAATCACAAGGCTTTTCCGCATTCAAAATTACTCCTGCAGTTCCAGACAACTGAAGACAACATCTCCCTACACTTTTCATGCGCAACAAAACTCTTTTGGGAAAAAGGTTGAAGATGTTCGACCAATGCTTGCAATTAACGCAAGGGGTGGAGATTGCAAGTTTTGGAAACACATGCTTCCTTGACATTATATCTCGGACTAGTTAGGGATAAGTTGATGGCATCTTTGCTTTGCTACGGGTGCTTAGATCCTACCCTACGACTCTCTTAGGGAGAATTTCGCTGTACAAACTTGGCCATCTCTAGGCCTTCCTATGAGGATTAGGGATCCTTAATATATATCCCTCTCCACCTATGGTGGTGCTTTAAATTAAAAAAAAATACTCTTAAAATGTGTCTAGATTATATTTAGATGTATTTTTTTCTAGGAAAATATTATTTGTCTAAAATGTTACTCTGATATTCGAACGATCATCTCATATTTTTCCTTTAGGTGATATAAGTTGGTGTTTTTAGCTTTTTGGGTGATATAGGTAGACGTTTGTAGTATTGTTTTCCTCTCATGCTGATATTTATCATTTTTCAGGTGAGGTTTAGGTTTAGGTAATAGGAGTTGATGTTTGTAGTTTTTTGGGTGATATAGGTTGATGTTTGTAGTTTTTTTGTTCTCATGGTGATGTTTTTCATTTTCCGTGTGAGGTTTAGGTGATACAAATTGATGTTTGTAGTTTTTTTAAAATAAAAAAATTGACAGATTAATCTTTGTTGATTTTTTATGATTTTCACTTTATGCTTTGTTACTTATATTTGATGTTTATGATTATTTCAGTTTGACGATTATGTTGATGTTTTTAAATTTTTGTTGATATTTATTTTATTTTTTAAATAATTTTTTTTGTTACGATTGTAGTTGATGGTTTATGACATTATGTTGATTTTTTGTTAGTTGTAGTTGATATTTATGATTTTCATTTTGACGATTATGTCGATTTTTTAAAAATTTTGGTTGATATTTTATTGTATTTTTTAAAATATTTTTTACTGCAAATTTTAGTTGATGTTTTACGAATTTCAGTTGATGTTTTGCTAGTGGTAGTTGATGTTATGCTAGTTATAGTTGATGTTATGATTTCAGTTTGGGGACTATGTTGATTTTTTTGTAATTATTAATTATTTGATATTTTTTCAATTTTTTTTTCAAATTGTAGAAGCAGGGAAAACAATGGGAAAAATTAGCAAAAAGTCCCTAGGAAAAAAATTAGGAAAAGGTCCCAGGAAAAAACTAGGGAAAGGTCCCTAAAAAATATAGAGATAGGTCTCTAAAGTTAAAATAGTGTTGGAATTGCATAAAGGCCTCTGCCTAAAGTTTAGACTAACTAACTAGAGACCTTCTCTTATTCCTTTTATGATAAAATAATACTGTAAAATAAATATTACCCCTATTTTGTAGTACTTTAATCAAACTACATTGATCTCGTTTCTTTCCTCATTAAGCACTTTTGCTACTCTTTTTCACGTAGCATAACAGATGTTAGCTCTCTATTCAGATTTTGAATGTCAAATTCCTGCTCTGATAGATGAGCATCATACTCATGAAAAAATTAAAAAAAATTATGTTGTATTTGTAGTTTCCCCCACCCCGATATAGCACCAATAATTTTAGAAAACATAATCTTTACCCGACTACCCAAAGCCCTCACACATGCCTCAACCTTAGTAGATATCCCTAGGCCATTAAGTACTTCATAAAATTGGTCCAGATCCAACATACATAGATCAATCTCAGTAATTAAATCAGTATAAGATTCATTCACACAAGGAACATTCTTAGGGCCCATTCGAGGTAACCCAGAAGACAAAACCAATTCTCTAGGTCGAACACAGCCAACAAAGTCATATGCAAATGGTTCCCCTACCTGTAAACCATAAACACAAAAATAAGGACAGATCCAACTAAAAGCAATAATATAAATTCAATGAGGTTACATAGAAATCCAACCAAAACAAATGATAACAACCTACCCTACCTCAGAATTAGCAAGTCCAACCTCTACATCAAATCTATCAGCAAAACCAACACTCTGCATTCCAACCCCAATGGATTTGGCAACAGTCTCATCCCATAGTGTGTTATTAACCCTACAGGGAGTAGAAAGAACCCTATTTTGGTCAATATCACACCCCATTAACTCCACTAAATTAGGAAGTGTACCCATTTCCACTAGTAGTTGAAAGTTTCCTCTCCCAACCCACAGAATTTGGAGAAACTCATCATCAACAATAGCCCTAGATCTTTCTAACGCCTCTTCCAAAACATGTGCCTCACTCAAACCAATGACCTCTAACTCGTGGTTTTGCTCACGAAGCTAAAGCAAAGTCCCACATCGCCCAACCTTAGCCATTTTAACATACATATATCCGGATAAACGGTGAAAATCCTGAGTACCCATAAGTTTGTTAACCCATACAAAGGAATAGCTTGGACAAATAGATGCATTCTATTTTAGAGCCTTAAGCTCCTCACGTAGTGATACAATAATTCTATCTTTCTCCTTACAAACGACATGCAACCTATCTCATCTCTTGATCCATTGTCAAAAGATACCCTCGGCGAATCCATCAATCTCAGTCACCTTTTCAATCCCTTCACTTTGCTGGCACACTCAACAACAAGTTGAGTGGTCTTGGTTAACGCCTCACCAACATATACCATCATACTAAATTTAATAACATAGGATTCAAACCCAAAACAGTTATTAAGGAAACCAACATACTTCCCTCGCAAATCAATAGCCATAGTTAAACCAGGAGAAGTTTTGACAGTTTAAGGAGTCATGTTGTCCTGCATTTTCATCAACTTAGGAAGATCCTTGTTAGATTTATCTTTTACATTGATCTTACGCTTAGTACCCCTATGATTTCCCCTCAAACGGTCGGCTTCATGACAGATAATAGATATACTCGCATCTTGATAATGAGATAACGTCTTTGTTAAGACGCAAAACCTTGAGACTAAAAAACAAATAAACCTTCAATAAAACGACATAGGTGTAAATTGACAAACTTTAATAGGTAAATACCTTGCGAACCAATAGGGCGTCATATTTCTATAGCATTAGCTTGCATTTCCCTTGAGAAATATAGCTTCTTCCTCCACTTTAGCCCTCGATTCATGTCAATGTTCTCATTCCATAGTGGCATTGCTCTCAGGTCAGAACAATTCACATGTAGGAATTTATCTTCCCAATCTCCATAATAATCATGAGAAATTCTTACAATTTCAATACTTTCAATAACTGCCTTGAAAGATACCAAAGACTCCCCTATATCCATTTCATGTAACCTATAGTAAGCACTAAATAATGGCACACTGAAATAAATGGAAATTTCACGACACATACGTTCAAAACCATTCAGCATGGTTACTCCCTTAGGATGTATCTAACCAAGAGCCATATCATAAGCCTCTCGAACACTCATAAAATAATTTGACAAACCATACTACAACTGACAAGAATATACACTAAACATATTAGGCGGCACTCTCACACGACACCCCCAGTAGAGGGAATCATAATATCACATGAAGATAAAAAAAAGGAAGGATACTTTTTTTAGCATAGCTAAATCATCTAATGTAAGAACACTATTGCAACACAACATTTTTACGATTAGATAGATTATGGCTATACACTAATGAAGGGTTAAATTTTGAACCACTTTTATATTTGAATAATTATCCTACATTCTCTATCCACTAACAATGACCTCCCAAAAAAGAGGTAAGAGTAAAAATGCAGTTATACTTATTTTTATCCAAGCAGGCAATGAATATTCCGCTGCTAGTATCTTACAATCACTTCATCAAAAGTATATCCAATAACCATACTACCATGATTGTTTAAATTTCTCCTACGTTTAAAAAATAATTATGATAGCTCTGTTCGCATCAAGTCCTTGGCTAGGGAGGCTTATGGTATACACCTACCTTAACCATATGAATTCCACAGTGAAGGTGATATAAGGAGCCCAACGAAGCAGGTAAAGGACAGTTCTCCAAAAGAGAAAAGAGAACCTCGCTAATCCCAAAGCTAGAATATCACCTCTACTTTGGTGAATGACTCTGAGGAAACCTAGAAGGAAAGATAGCTCTCACCCATGATCATGCCACTAAGACCACAATCTAGGAACATGGTCCATAATCAGCAAAGATTATAGCAACCTCAACTATATATGAATGATTTGAAAAATTACAAAGGTGATGGAATTTTCCCAGAGAATATTAATACACTGATTATAAACTCACTTAGGCATCAGAGGTAGATCTTGGGGACTTCTACGGGACCTTGTTCTATAGGTTTCATAACACTGCCATGGAGTATTGTGTTGATTCTAGATATCATAGTGGTCCGAAAGGAATCCCTCGAATCTAGAGTGACTCACAGATCGCCGTCCAGCAGGTGCTCAGTGATTATATAGTTAAGGAAAGGTAGTTGATCAAGTATTTAAACAGGATGATACAACTCATCCGCAAGTTTGACTCATTTTCTTCGGCGCATCCATATACTACCACGTGTTTAGCTCATGGCCTTTAGTCTACCACCATCCTTCCGAATGGCCTTCTACTAGATACTACCATTCTTGTGAATGGTCTTCTAAACAGTCTACAGTTCCTACGAGCAATCTACAAATAAAAGCTCACAAAAATGGATCTAGAAGCTCATAGGGACATATAATCCATTAGATCTAGAGTAAGCTTCAAAATGAGGGATTTAGATAAGAAAACCAACAAAGGTCATCTAAACCCCTTGTAATGTAAACTCACCTAAATCTAGCAATCTACCATACAAAAGATAACAAAATATATTTTAAATGACTTAGGAAAAACATGCATTCAGAGTCTCATCGAATCCCCCACACTTAAACCTTTACCCGTCCTCGAGTAAACAAGAACAAGAAAATATCTAAGCATATACTAGCATGCAAAGAATTTCATACTACATGGAGATAAAGAAAACAAACAAACACCACCAAATGTTCCAACATCCCAACACTACAACCAAAAGGTTCTCTCACACCTATAAAACAAGTTTCAAAAAGAAAGAAACAAAAACAATTTTTTCAAAAATAATGAGGGAAAAATAGGTAAAATAGTCATCATCCAACATTGTAAACAAGACAAGGATAAAAGACAAGAGTAAGAAAGGTGCCACCTAATTGAGTGCTCCAACTCCCTTCTACACACTTAGTTGATGCATTATCCCCAATGCATGTAACCAAGGTAGAATAGAGGTTGGAATCTTTCAACCTCTTCAATGTCGCCTAGTTCTACACCCCTGCTCGTGCTGATCCTAGTGAGAGCTATCATTTCCAATTTCCGCAGCTCTCATCCTGTCAGTGATTTTATTCATGCCATGGTGGATTAATCCCATATCCATCCTCATGTACTGTAACTGTTCATCCACCTGGTCAAATCTGTAAGTCATCTCCGCCCCGTGATAATCAAACTTGTTAGTGAGGTGGCTCACATCCCGCTAGGTCCCAGAGATGGAATCTCTTTAAGACTGCATCCACTCGGGCTCATACTATAGTAACTGGGCCCACAGGTTATAGGATGAAGTTGACTGTCTGAACCCTAGCAAACCATGCTCCTGGAATAGGCTATACTGCGGATGTTGCGAAGGCTGATGCTCATGCTAAGAGGGGATGGAGATGTTGTGTCTAGATTACTCAAAATATGGAGGCCCGTGACTTCTATATCAGCTCAGATCCCCAAAAATATTTGTGTAACGAGATCTGATGTGCCCGTACGAATGTGTCTGCCATGAACCCTAGAACTCTGTCCCTGAGAATGGTTACATAGCTCCTCTGTGTGAATAGGGACTAAGAAAGGTGGCTACACGAACTGGTGATCAATTAGGGGCAGTTATGCTGGTTGTGGGTAAACCTGGTCCTCATCCATGAGAACTTTCTCGTCTACGTCCTCCTCAGCCTGCTCCTCGGCGTGATCCTTTGCCAGCTCCTTCAGTGACCATGGTTGCTCTCATACCCTGGTCGGGCTCTATGAGAAGATTTTGAAGTGAGAACAATGGTCAAAGCTTTGTCTTCTCAGCATGGGGAAGCCTCATGAAGTTAGCGCCTTTGTAGCACCAGTGGATATGTCTACCATCTATGTGAATCATTGTTGCCTCCACCAAGATGCCCAAGGTTAGGGTGTGTGTAGCATTGGGGTTTTCCCACATGCCATCGTTTATCGAGAGCCCAAAATGAGCAGCTAGGAGCGATATCATACCCCCAACTGCTATCTTGCCCCCATCTCACATGGACAATCAACAACACTAGTAGATGAAGTATCCTACGATATCATGGCAGGCGCACGTTGTACAGATAGACCACAATATTCGACAGTCCTCGGTGGTCGAAATGGTGGACTTTCTATGGCCAAGTACTACTGTGGTCAGCAGCCTTACTCATACCTCAACTCCAGATGCACTATGTCACTGATCTGTCTCGACTTCACCCGTGGTCATTGGGTGATGGCAAGCCAAAATGGTCCCAACACAAATCCTGAGCAATCTATGGCGATGTTAGGCACCTCTTCCTTGTGCTTCCACCCAAAGCACTCAGCGATCTCCTAGCAGGTCACGGATTAGGCCCCATCTCCCAGATGGAACATCGCCACATTGTCACCCTGCCTATTGGTTCCTTGCCTGACAATGTCAAAGAACTCTATACTATACCTAGTATATGTGGGGGTAGACTTCTCCACAAAACCTCCAGACCAACTCTCTTCAATAGAACCTTCAACAGTTTGTAGGGTTGAGGTCCTTAAAGACCTTCTTGTCTAAAAACCTAGTCTCCAGGATGGGACGCTCACATTGCTCTTGGTGGTCTGCACTGAGTGTCTGCAATGCAATAAAGGGAACACTCGAGACAGCTCTATGTGTACGCATCTCAACAGGAAGAAAAAGCAATACATCAAAGTCCAACAATATAATCACAAACCAAAATACCCCAACAGTCAACCAATCTTGCCCAACCCAAAATTTATACAATCTCGTAGTTCACAACCAAAATCCTATACCCAATATCCTAACATGCAATTTCAACAACCAGCATCCAAAAATTTCCAAATCCTAAAAGGGAGGTTCGGCTATATACCTCGTCGAAGATTAGTGGTAGATTTTGTAGTGATTTGAGGCCCGTGGAGTGTTCAGAACTACTCCAAGACCAAAATCCAGCCATCCCCAACACTTGAATCAGAAGAAATTTTGAGTTCATGGGAGATAGAACTCGAAAGGGTCTGAACAAAAATCTCAGATCTAGAAAATTTTAGGTTGGTTTTAAATTGGATTTTGGACAAAACCAAGCATAACGCAGTCCCAACTCAAAATATTGATGACCATAATTCCCTAAAAAACCACCAAATTGATTTTAAAAAATTCCAAAAATCACGAGAACAAATTCACAACCTACTCAAAAACTAAAAAAACACTATTTCTTTATTGTCGTTCTCACAACTAATTTTTCATGAATTTTCAAAGATTAAGAGAATTTTTTTGCAGGTCTTCGAAATCACCATCTGTGACTCCACCTATAATCACTTCCCTAAGGACGGGTCTCCACATCACACGAGGCTTACCTCTTACCTTTGGTGTCACGTACCACACAAGTTCATCCTTCACATTTTTCAACACTTTCTTGTTGACTTTGGGAATAGGAAGAGGTTTAGGAGGCTTACACTCCTTAACCCGCTTCATTCCTTGCTGCATGTTAGTGCTCACATTTGGAAAACAAGAGTTTTTAATAGCACAAGGAACACTTACCTCATGCATATCAACAATAGTATCATCAACATTATCATTCATTGAGGTAAGATCATGTAAGGTCTGAATGTTAGGTAGCAATTTGTCACAATCACTACTCATGCAAGATCCATCACATTGATCAAATTCATCATAGAGGCTTATACCATTGCATGCAAGGAATAAATAGAAGTATGATTAGATTTATATATTTCAAAACCAACCATATCTATGTCATCCTCTAGGGTCAAGGTTCCTAAGTGGACATCTATTTTGATCCTCGATGTTTTCAAAAATAGTTTCCCCAATAAAATTAGGGTTGCACCTTAATCGTGAAACATATCGAGGACACAGAAGTTAGCCAAAAACTCAAGATTGCCCACTCTAACCATAACATCCCTAACTAACCCCTAGGAATAGCTTGGGAATGATCGGCTAATTGGACTATCACCCCAGTCTCCCTAAGCTCTCCTAAAACTAGATTCAAACAAGCTATAAGGAACAACATTAATAGAGGCTCCAAGATCAATCATAGCATCCTTAATTAGCTTCCTCCTAAATAGATAGGGATGGAAAACATGTCGGGATCATCACAATTCTTAGGAATGTTTCTATGAGATGATGTGGCAATTCCCCCTATTTTAATTTTTCCTACTTTTTTTTATAGTTGTAGGCCTTCTCTTAGTACATGCATTATTAAAAAACTTAGTATATGATGGAATTCTCTTAATTACATCTAAGAGTGTAATACTAACCTCAACCCTTTTGAAAATTTGTAGAATTTGCTCTTCGTTGGATGCCACCTCTGCCTTTTCCCCTCAAAGCACTTAGGAATGGTGACGGAGGGTTGACTTCCTTTGCCTCGGTGATAGGGGGCTCTTGCACGGGCTCCTCCTTAACAAGGTATCTTTTCCTCTTCAAATGCGGCTTTGGTTTTTTCTGATATCTTGTCATCTTCTTGCAAAGTCTCCTTCTCAGCTTCTCTCTCTTCTTTCATTCTTCTCAACTTAAAGCGCTCACATTTTGTGGATTAAATTTGCGTTGGGAAGGTACCTTTCCAGAATACCTTGCCTCGAGCTGGCTAACCGAGGTGGTTAATTTCTCCACTTGAACCTCTAGGTTCTTGATACTTGAGAAAGCTCTTGTGCCCAACTCTTCAATATCTATTCTTGTGCGCTCTATGAACATGTCATTTTTCATGGTCATTTGAGTGATTGCCTCCAAGATTTCTTCTCGATTTGATTTGTAGATAGGACCATTGTTGTTTGAAGGCCTCTCACCCCTGGGGTAGGGTTCAGGTGGAGCTCCCCCTTAATTGTATAATCAATCCACCGAAAATTTGGGTGGTCTCGATCGGGGGTTGATGCGCCCTAATTTACGACTATCGTCCGCAGCTTGAATCTGCAAGATAAAGCCCCCGAGGTGTCCGGGAGGGGGGAGATGCTCTGACGATCAAGTAAGCAAATAGAATTACAAAAGTGTAAATTGGAATCAATAGCTGAGTGTGTAGGTTAACCTTTAGCCTTTATATAGGTTGGCAAGTAGGGAAACTATGTTGTTTGCTTGTGGAGCAAGTACTTCTCCCTTGGGCCGGGCCAAAGGTCATTACCCAAAGGGTAATGTTATAGAACTAGATCGGCCATACTCAGGCACTTGAGCCTAGTACAAATTTACACAATATCAACAATCCCTGTAAAGTTGAGGGTTCAGCCTTCGAATTTATCCTAAAGTCATGGGTTTGAATTTGTGCTTTCTTCCACAAATTCAATGAGTTTCCCTTTGATGGGCCTGCTTCGAATCGGCAGTTGAGCGAGGGTTTGCCTTCAAAAATCCTATAATGCCATAAGGGTACGATTTTTACGCCCCCGTAATACATTAAGGGCTAGTTCCAGGTTAGCTTCGAATTTGTTGTTCGAGCGGATTAATGTGCCAGGGGTCCAACCCTCAGCTGTCTAATCTATGTTAGAGCCCACAGGCCTGGTTTCAGCCTCATTTACTTCCCCAAGGGCCTTCGGGCCCTAGAGGTTCTGAATTGGGGGTTTGACCCTCGGCCTTATCATATGTGTTGGAATCTGAGGGCCTTCGAGCCCTAGTAGTTAGAAAATAGAGTATTCAATTTTTGGCCTTCTAATCTGTGTCAAAACCCGATAGCTAGGAATGGGGGATTCGACCTTCAACCTTCTAATCTGTGTAAGAATCTGAGGACCTTCGAATCCCAGAATTTAGGAATGGGGGATTTGACCTTCGGTCTTCTAATCTGTGTTAGAGTCTGAAGGCCTTTGGATCCCTATAGTTAGGAAAGAGGGATTTGACCTTCGGCCTTCTAATCAGTGTTGGAGTTGGAAAACCTTCGAATCCCAATAGTTAGGAATGGGGGATTCGACCTTTGGCCTTCTAATCAGTGTTAGAATCTCAGGACCTTCCAATCCCAGTATTTAGGAATGGGGGATTTAACATTCGGCCTTTTAATATGTTAGAATCAAAGGAACATTGAACCCCAGTATTTAGGAATGTGGGATAAGACCTTCAGCCTTCTAATTTGTGTTAAAGTCTGAAGTCCTTCGGATCCCATGGGTCTGGTTTCAAGGTGAGAAATGGAAAGATCATGAGGGTGTGATGCTTACTCTTATTTCTGAGCGCGTGAAGTCCATGTTGGGTTCTACGCACGTCACTTTCCCTATAAATGCCTGGGATTTCTCACCCACGCGGCACATTTACCCACGTATTTACTTATTACGTGGTGGCCTGAGGTAATCATTACCTTTTATTCCTTCTTCTATATAAGGCGCTTCCCAGTGCTTTACTTTGCTCTTTACCCAAATCACTTTCAAAATTTCAAATTCTTCTCCTCTCTCTTAGAGAAGCTCAAGGTGCTTTCTCCTTGCTAGTACTTTCAGAGAACTCCAGCCAAACTCCGGCTAAGAACTAGTAAGTCCCCCCTTACCTGATCTTATTTCTTTCTCTTACAAAAATGTCGCAAAAACCATCGCCGGGAAAGAACTCCATCTCGGCCTATTTTCCAGCCATTTCCTCCACTGGCAGGGTTGAAAATTCCCACCTTCAGGATTCTGGTATCGTTACCTCATCGGCTGCTGGTTCCTATTCAATTGGTAGAGAAGGTGGAGAGAGTGATGCTAGCTATCTTGCGCCGCCTCCGGGCTATCGTCGTAAGTGAGTCACTTCGAGATTAATGATTCCAATGGAGGCCAAGGTCCAAAAGGACACGGAGGGCTGTCCTTTCTTTATCAAGAAGATCTTGACACCAATTCTCAAAAGTTCCCCAGCCTATTCCTGAGGAGATGTCTCAGTTGTTTTCATCCCTCCCCCTCTCAATTAAGATTCCAGAATATTTGCGGTTTGAGGTCCTCCAGGAAGATGAAAATCCTAAGGATACGAGGCCTGGAAAATGCACCATCTACGAGCACTACTTCAAATTTGGGCTTTGTTTTCCCTTACCACGTATCCTCTCTTGGTTTCTCAGGGAGCACCAGGTTAGCCTAGCCCAACTCCATTCGAACGTCATACTCATTACTATGGCATTCATGACTTTGTGCATTAGCTTAGGCATAGCCCCCAACTACGAACTATCTAGGTCCCTTTACTATCTTTCTACTAGTACGGTTGTGATGCATGGGTATACGAAGATTAGTGGGATCATGACCCTTAGCAATAGGTTTTCCAATCATCCCATCAAGATCTCTTCGAACTGCAAGGGGTGGCACAAGACCCCCATCTATACTTTTGACAATGAAGCTTAGGACTACTATGTTCCAGCATGGAATTCCAACCCCAAGTTCAAGAATGCTTCCAATTATTCTACTCCAGAGAGTGTGGTAGCAGATAGGGATATGCTACTAGGTGAGCCTCTCGATATTTTGAGAAATTTTGATTATGTCTGGCAGGAGGAGGTCTATAAGTGGATCTACAAATAGGAGCTAGTTTTGATTCGACCCCTTCCTCTGGTAGAATATTTCAAGGCCCCTTCGGGTAAAGGGAATGGAAAGAAGAAGGTGTTTAAGGGAGATAAGCCTAAGCAGGCAAAGAACCTTCAATTGGGGATGATGGGGCCCCAAAAAACCAAAAGAAAAAGAATGCAAAGGTCGACCCTTCGAGGCCTATCAAGCCTATTTCAAGGTCCGTCGAGACTACTTTGAAGGCCCTAGAGCCAGATAATGCCGCAAAAGGCTCATCTAAGAGTTCCCCCCACCTCCCCACACGAAAGTGTTTGCGACATCTTAGCTTTTTTTTTAACTAAGATTCTCTTCTTCTCTCTCTTATTTTTTTGTTTGAAACTAATTTTCCTTTGTTTTTTTGTTATTCAGTGGACTTTGCTAGCTTGCTCGGCCTCAGAAATAAAAAAGAACTAGAGATGGGTTTTGAGGAAACCTATCCGAGGGTTCACTCCGAGCCCCTGGTCCAGGCGATGACCCAAATGGAGCCCATTTAGAGGTCCACATGGAGGCCCCTGGTAACTCAATGAATAAAAAGTGGCATTGGGAGGGTGCTTCTTCACACAGCCCTTCCTCCAAGAGGCAGCGGACTGACGAGGACATCACCATCAAGTCCCAAGCCGGTAGCTCTAAGAATATTTAGTCCCAAGCTAGGCATCTTTTAGGGGAGGGTAACCCCACCCCTCCGAGTGTGATTGATTCTGCTCTAACTTCCGTTCCAGAGGTGGCCATCATTTTTACTACTCTGGACTCTGTCTTCCAGACTTTTATGGCGAAAGCCAAGGAAGCCCAAGTGGTTACTACCATGTCCAAGGCCCACGAGGCCAGAGTGCGCGAGCTCGAGGAAGAGCTAAAGAAGGTTGCCTCTGACTATAAGGAAGAGTTAGAGAAAGTGTTCTTTAATCATGAGGCGAAAGTGAATAGATTAGTTTCTGATCATGAGGCGGAACTGACAAAGATAGTCGTTCAGCACAAAGAGGCATTGGAAAAGCAGGGCCTCGAAAAGGATGGCCATCTAAAGAAGCTTAAAACTAAGCTATCGGGGACCCATGCATCCATGAAAACCCTGGCCAGTGAAAATACCAATCTGGACAGCCTTTGTTCTCCAGGGCAACAAGCCTTCATCTTCGAGACCTACACCAACAAGCTTGTGAAGATGCAGGGGTTTTGAGACTTCTTCTCGTCCATCTCCAAAGTCTTGGTCGGGCTTACTTAGAATAATCTAGCCACTCCACTTGAAAGGATCTCCCTGCCAAATACACAACAATGCTTGATGTCCATAAAAACAACACCGAGTCGGAGCTGCTGAACCATCTCTAGTGGAAGTCTGTCCAGGATGAGGGCATCAAGCTTCCGCTGCTCGATCACTTGAAGGCTTCTGGAAAATTCTTTTCAACAGAGGAGATCCGTCATCTGGGTGTGGATGAAGAGAAGAAATGGAGCGATTCGGACCTCTTGACCCTTCTAAAGTCCTGACGCAGGCCTACCCCTTCGAGCTCAACCCAGGTAGATTTTAATTTAGGAGAAAATGTATGAATTATCTCTTTTAGGGCTTCAAATGTATTTCCTATCTTTTCACCATCGATGAAAGTCTTTGTTTCTTTACTTACGTGTTTTTACTTTTTTGTTACTTGTAGATTCTAGACTTGGTATCTTATCACCCTCCCCAACTACAAAGGGGTACCGTGTTTGACTTCTTTTTCCAAGTCATGAAAGAATGGCACCACCGGATTGAAAAGTGGGTGTGGTTGCACCAAATCAAGGCTCCTCTCAGCTGAACGAGGCTATCGAGCACTATCATTGCAAGATCCAAAGGTATCAAGATAACCTAAAAGTGGCTCGTGTGGCCCTTAATACCACTAAGGACAAAGTAAAAGAGTGGAAGAAACGAAATAGGGAGTACCAACAAAATTCCCACTCTAGAGCAAACCATCCGGGAGAATCAGGAAATCATTGTGATGGCTTTTAAAGATAAGGAAAAGGTTGAGAGGGACCAAGCCAAGTAGTATCAGACTTACATAGTGACTGATGATAAACTTTAAGCATACGAGCTCCGACTTTGGACCATCAAAGCGCCTTTAGTTGAAGACTTTGAAGTATTTCTTCAAGAGACTATCAACATTATGGAGAGAAAATATATCACGAGATATCCTAAGTATCACAATGCCTACGAGGATGCTAATAGGTGGCTAAAAGATTTACGGAAGAGAATAAAAGTGGGGCTTCAAGCCATACTGCTCTTAGAAGGAGTGGGTCTCCAAACCCCGTAGAGAGTAGCCCCTTCGAAACTTCTCGTGGAAGGGAATGCTCCATTTTTTTCTTGTTTAAGCCGTTCCTCTAGGGTCCTTACCTCTCAGTCAGATCTCTCCCTGTCATCATCGGGAAGGACCTTCAAGGTCCTAGTTGTGAGTATTTTTCTTTCTCCCTTATTTCTTTATCTTGTCCTTTGGTTCACATTGAGGACAATGTGTGTTTCAAGTGTGGGAAGGTTAAGAGAAATACTCCCCCCGTCCCACTTTAAATTGCTTATTTACTTTTTCACGGTCTTCAATGAGCATGTTTGACCATAAATATCTTTAGTTACCTATAATAATGTCATATAAAAAATTCATATTTAGAAAATAGATGTTAAGAAAAATCTAACAATACCTCAAATAATATTTTTATTATGTATATATTGCTTTATATTTAGGGACAAAGTTTACAAAGTTTGACTCTCAAAAAGTAAATAAGCAATTTAGAGTGGGACGGAGGGAGTATGTCTCATTGTATTGTATTGTAGTGTATATATGCTTCACTTTGATTTGTTTTATTAAAAAAAATCCCCCTAAGTTGAAAATCTGAGAGGGAAACTTAGGCAAAAATGGGAGGCCCGAATAGGTTGAAAACCTGAAAGGGCAACCTATGCAAAAATTAGAGGTCAAATGGTATGGAAAAAGGTGGGGTGACTATGAAGCTGGGATGAAAACCCAAGAGGGCTCCTAGGCAAAATGAGAGAAATTGAGAGAAATTGAAATTTTTTATCCTTCTCTTGATTTGTCTATTTGGTGGCTTCTTTGGTAGAGTAAGCTAGCTCTGTACTTGTATTTTATACCTCGCATTTGATTGGTATGATTGTTGTTTAGATTGTCTTAGACTTTGGGATGTGAGAGTGTGAGAGATTCTTATGTCTCGGGGGTTAGGGTAGTCTAGGGATACGATGTTGGATGTTTTGGGAAAACTTTTGCATGCTAGTTTACGCCTAGAATCTTGCTTGTTGCTTACTCGAGGACGAGTAAAGGTTTAAGTGTGGGGAGGTTTGATAAGACGTCAAATGCATATATTTTTCAAAGCATTTAACATCTTTTTTGTCATCATTTTGTTGGATTGTTATATTTAGGTAGGTTTACATCATAAGGGGTTTAGATAGCCATTTTCAGTTTTCATATCTAAATCCTTCATTTTGTAACCTATTTATAGTCTAATGGATTTTTGGTTCTTACGAATGTTTAGATTCCTTTTCGTAAGCTTAATTTGTAGATTGCTCGTAAGCACTTAATATTGGTTTAGTGAAGGTCATTCGCAAGGATGGTAGGAGATTGAAGGTCACGAGTCAAAACGTGGTAGAAGATAGAAGGGTTGAAGAAGGAAGATAAAGAAGCGGATGAATTGTGACCCATTAAGTTTGGACCAAGTTCTTAATCAAAGCACAAAATAGGATAAATTGAATCTTACAAATTCATACTAGAAATGCTTACAAATTGCTCCCAAGAGTATATTTATCCTAGATTATGAAAACCCACAACAAAATAGCAAGAATCAATGGTAAACATAGAGTAAAAGATGAAGAGTAAATTTTCCCTAGGGATGTAGAAGAGTATTTTTGGATGGAGTGTTTTTGGGGCTGAAAACAGCTTTTAAAGTTGTCCAAAACTCATTGTTGTGGCCCGCAGTGGTGGGTTACGGCCCACAATGAAGGTTCTGCCCCGTATGTGAAAAATAAGCATTTTGGTCGCGGTCTGAAATGTGGACTGCGTCCCGCAATGGTGCTGCTGCCATCTTCTTATTTTCATTGCTACGGGTGAACCATGATTTAGACTAGGGTGATCAACTAGTAGAATATTGTGGATTGATTATGTGCTAGGTTTTTTGTCAAACCTGGAAGACTTTGACTTTTAGTCAACATGATTGTTGTTGGTTAATGCTAGGTTATAATTAGGAGTGACAACTAATTATGATTGTTGATTGATGGAATTTTTTAGACTTAGGTTGAATTTAGATGGGTTTTCCTAATCATCAATGTGGTTCACTAATAACTATTAGCATGAAGGATGATTCTTGTAGTCGTTATTTGTATATATACTTGTGTTATCTATGTGTTTCTCACTTGTAGGACATTGTGGTAGTCATGTTGGGTCTCCATGCGTATTGATATACTCATGTAAGTCTATGATGTTGTTTGCCTAGGTTGAATCAAGGATAAGGGTTATTGTGTGGCGCTGATCACCCACTCTAACTATAACCGAAGAGAGGTGAGAAATATCAACACTCGAAAGGCATTGATAAGTTCTCCACAATATGTGATTAATGCATAAAAATATGATAATTAATCTATGATCAAAGGATGACTAGAAATGTAAATTAACTGCGTCCAAGACTCGTTATAATCTTAGTTACGTTATTTGTGCTATTTTTTAAAATTATATTTTGCATTGCTCTTTTTAATAGTTTGTGAATTTAGTTCCTAAAAGTAGTCGTAGTATTTTCCAAAACCAACACCCCCCCCCCCCTCCCCCCAAACTTTGTTACCACACACGTAGAGTGACTCCTTCATGTGTTTTTAACTACATTTAACACTCAATAAAAATCCCTTTTTACTCGTGAATGAACCCGTCTTACCACTAGCTACTATTTAGTAGTTAGCCGTAATTTGGGCTTATAAATATTATCTTTGAGAGGCGCGGCGATGTCCTCACATTTACCAGCGCTAAGTTTTTTTTTCCTCAGTCAATTTCCTTTTTGATTCCTCAATGCTTAAACTTAGAGCTAGTCATGCGCCATATTTAGACTTACAATCTACTTCCAAAGCCTTGGTGAAAGACAGCTCACCCTTGGTAGTATCAAGTTTCTGATAAACTTTGTCAACGTGAACCAACGTCTTGTTTAGATTCCAGCTTTTATGTTGTATCATAGCCATGTTATATGATGGAACCCGTCTCCAGTCTTGTTCTTGATGAAGCAATCTTTGTAACTCATCACGATGAAAGGAACAAGCATCTTTCACTTCTTGATAACCACCCTCCAACTTAGCAGTACAAGCCTCATATGTGTCTCTCCATTGTCCCACGATGATGCAAGCTCTAAAATTGAGTCAACGCGTCCCTTAAGGATCCTCCTACATGGCATATCCATCTCTCCCTATGAGATGAAAGGTATAAAATTTTAATAAGATTATACACTTTGACAAGCTTGTCCAGGCTATCGCGATAGCCATAACCAAGTTATTACTCCAACCAGGGAAAGAACGAATCATCCTAGGTTTAGTATTAGCAAGTTCCCTAAGAGAGTTTAACTCACTTATAGAGGAAACTGAACTAGATAGGGTCTGATAGTTAGAAAGCGGTTCAAACCCTATATTTCTAACTTGGGACATCATAGAGTGAGCAATACACATTGCTCTCTAATAGTTCTGAAGTGTAGGAACTTCTGAGGGAGATTCGATCTCAGCAGCTGAAGAACATCTACTCTTGTCATACACAAGACAATAACCTAAAAGGAAGAAAAGCAACATATACACAAGGAAAAGCAATAACAGCACATCAATGGAAGGCCCAAGTTGAAACAAATGTTTGCCGTATTAAGTCCCATAGAGGGATGTTCATATATATAGCATAAGGTAACTAGATGAGGATTACAGCAAATATAATCAAATCTGATTCTATACAGTTGGCTAATCCCTACAATCATGCTATACCATATATATCGCTAACTACCATGTTTACAACCCACACCAAGAATTTCGACAGCATTAATCTAACTATTATCCATTCAACAAATACAATAGCATTCATGAACTTCATCACTTAAGGGTGAAGCCTTATGGTTCCCAATAGTCATCTCATCCATAATCAGAAAGCCATGCCTTCATTCATCCACGGTATAGGTGCGTAATTTCTCCACACTGAGCATTTTAGGAAGCCTTTCTAAAAAATCCAGAAGGGGAAACAGAAAAGCACTATCATCTACCCTGGCTCGGTACGCGCGGTCAAAAAAATTTAACGCCAGATTAAGCCTCGTTATATCTGACATAAGTGGAACATTGCACACACGGCTGGGGTTAGAATATCGTATTGATTCATAACAAAGAAACCTCCCAAGATCACAAGCAGCATTTGCGATCTCAGAAATAAATTCGCATAATCCCTGGGAATGTAAAACCCTTTGAACTAGAGTTTGAGAATAACAATTATTGGGAACCTTGCATTCTCCAAATGTTCGATCTCATGCTACATCGTGAAATCTCTTCCTCAGATATATGGAGAGGCTCACGAGCATCATCTAGTTCACCTTTCATACTACTAAGCTCATGAATACAAGGATCCATCTCCTTTAAATGACTTGCTATAGTAGACGAATCAGCAACAACCTACAAACCAAGAGAAACATCATTACACAAAGCTCGATACCATATATTTTAAGCATATTGTGCGACAGCATACCATGGCATAGCAGACACATTGATGTGACCACTCACACGTCCCTCAGGTTCACCTCTCTCTTGGAAAGAAGAAAGAGTACAAGACTTTTTCACAACCTTTCCAACACTATCAAAAAAAGAATCGATACTTACTTGTGGAAGATTACGCTTCTCTCCTCGACCTAGGCCTGAAGAACCATTGCAGCCTCAATCTTGGACTTAGTCGGTAGAATAACAATTGGCGGCACTGAAACAAATATGTTTGAAAGACTCATATCCCGTGAGGAAGGAAAACTGAATCGGGAATTTATAAGTAGAATTCATATGGAAATTCACACCAAGAGGAGATTAAAAATACCTAGACCAGTATAAAATAATATCAAGCTGATTACCTTTGATATCTCAAATCACAAGATCCGAAGAAGAAATCTCACATATAGCACATATGGAGAAATTCGAAGGCTTTTATTGGAAAATAGTGGAAGCAGCGCAATTATCAAAGTGTTTAATGTCGACAGGTTTCCAGAATGTCGGGACCACAACATGTTATTCACATCAGGGACAAAATACATAAATCTCAACCTACGAAGGATGTCTCCTATGTGAATTGCAATAAACACGGTATCTCAACGTGATGACCATGCCCCCTTGGAGAACAATGTGTTTCCCATTCTTACACTCTCCATCCTCTGCAACTAAGGGGGTTTATTGTATAAGAGAGGTAAGTACGTAAGAAAGGAAAGAAAGTGAGACATCACAGATAGCGAACCAAGGCGGCAAAACACAAAGTGATAACTTTGTAAGAACTAGCCTAAAGAACACAAAGTGATAACTTCGTATAACACAATGCAAAGATCATGAGCTCGCAAGAGGTAACCTCGTGTAACGCAATGCAACATCCATGAATTAGGAATCGTGGCCCATGATAGCGGATAAGTTGGCATGTCCAACGTGGGCATGAACGACCAAGAATGTAGAGGAACTAACACAATAAATGGAAGCCAAATGAAATAACCAAGGTAAGGAGCTACAATAGCATTCTAGCCTTTAACAACAGATACTGACTTTACCATTGGAGATTTCCCCCCGAATACAATCAAGGAGATTCTTGCAAGAGCTCTTCTTGGAGCCAACGTCATTGTTTCTCTGGGAGTCCTAACCACATCACCGTCAGTGTATAAAAATCACTTATAATGCGTAGAATCATCTCTAACTTGACCCTCAAAAGGCTATAAATACCAATTCAATCGATTTAACAATATAATTGGCCTAAACATCTAATGGATCAAAGTCTACAAATCTGATTTATATCCTCCGAAAAGAAATATCGCCAAAAGTTCATCTTTTTTAACTATTTTGACTTGTATTTCTCCTTAGTGTCTCTTTGGATATCAAATCTTAAGTCAATCAAATATACCGAAACGAGTCACCGGAAAAATAAGCATTGACAGACACAATTTCTATCTGATAGTAAAACAAAAAAACCCATTTTAAATACTGCCTATTTTTAAAAGCTAAAAGAAGCCAGGTGAATAAAATAAAAAATGGAAATAACGAAAAAATACATAATTAATAGTCTCCCTTCCAGAAAAATAGAAAAAATAAAATTAAAAGAGAAATACCCCAACCAAACAGCATGGCCTCACCAAAAAAACTCACGAATAACTGACTAAACATGAAACTTCCAACAAACCAAATTAATAAAAGGGATAAGTGCCAATATAATCCTATCTACTTGAGTAAGTGTCAATATAACCCTATGATAATTTTTATTGCAAATATAACCCTAACTAGTTAATGAAAGTGCCAATATAACCCTCAGACTCCATTTCCGGCATTGACCTCAATTTTTCAGCATTGACTCTATGTAAATTGACCAAAATACCCTTTGGGTTAACTCTGAAATTAGGTGGACAATTTTACCCTCATAGTTCGTCGGACCGCCATAGTTTGCTGAAACTAGGTAGGATTATATCAGCACATTATGCAATCTTATTGGGTTATATCAGCACATTCCTAATGTTTGTAGGGTTATATCAGCACATTTCTAATGTTTGTAGGGTTATATCAGCACATCCTTAAAACTTATAGGGTTATATTGGAACTTTCACTAATTATATAGGGTTATATTGGCACTTCCAAATATTGAAAGGTTATATTGGCACTTATGTCAACTAGGTAGGGATATAAAAGCATTTTTTTCTTAATAAAAATATGCATAACCTCCTCAATACTGCCGGTTTATCAATGAAAATGACATTATCGCGTCATTAAAAAACCGGAGGTACCCTTCATTCGTCGTCATGAGTTTAACTGCATCAGGGAAAACTTCATGAAGGTTGTTTGGATCCTGCCATGAAAGTTTCACTTTGTGGGTCACGACCCGAGTTTCCCGATTTAAACTGACCTGGCCGAGTTGCTTGAGTTCATCCAAGTTAGAAACCAAGTTGACCCGAGTTGCGAAGAGTTAGGCTCGGCACCTTAACTCACCTTGACTCAGCACGTTGACTCGGAACTCAAATCTGTCACGAACTCAGTAGGTTAACTCGGAATCGCTGGATCGTCCGTGAACTCAACACCTCCGCGAGATTTGCCACTACTCTCCCATACGAATGGAAAAGTAAGAGTTGGTTTTGCAATATCATTGTAAAGTAAGCCTAAACATCCTATACTCCCCTGGTACTCTAAAAATGGTTCATTTTTTATTCACAAACTCTTGCTTTATGCAACCTAAACTTTAGGCCTTAAATTATTGTACAATTATAAGAAATTTCATATAGGATTGAATTTTTTTTCAAATATGCTGAAATTTTTAGGGACCTACAATGCAATTATGAAAATACTATATATATCACCAAAATATCTAGAATTTTTATTTTCATTTTTTTTCATATCCGATTGGAAACCGCCTTCTCCCACCAGAAATCGGCTCCGGCCAGAGGTTACCGCTGGATTTTTACCAAATTTCCACCGGAATCTTTCTCTGTCATGCAAAACTGTCGCGGTTTTTCTTCTTGTGATGCCTTGCCCTAGCTCTGGTGACGGAATCTAGATTGCTGCGACTTTTGCCCTAGCTCTGGCGATGAAGATGCTCTCCTCTGCTTTGAATGGCGCCGACGATCGACGCTTCCTGAACGTCGTCGGCTCTTCTCTGTTCTCCGCGATGGAGGTGAAGGCAATGAGGGAGCTAGGTTTCGGCAGCGGCGATGCTCCTCTACAATTTGCGTTGAGATGGAGTTGAATCGGAGAAAAAAATGAAGCGAAGACGATGGCGGAGCTACGGTTTTGTTGCGGTGATGCTCATCTGCAATTCGCGTTGCGATGGAGTTGAATCGGAGAAGAAGACGAAGCGATGTCTCGATCGGAGAAGGTGAGATCCACGCGCGACATGGAGAAAAAGGATTGCGCATGCAAAATACGCATTTTTGCTTGGGTGGGGGACAGCAGTGCCGGCAGAGACAACGGCGGACGGAGGACGACGACGGACTGAGCTTTTGGTTGTGTGAGGTGAGGTTTAATTTCTTGTTTAATTTTTTTCAAATTCAACCTGAGGTTTACTGCTGTTTGACTGAGATAATATTCAACAATAGTTTATTAGCCTAGTGGTTAGGATCTTGGACATTGAGGTTGGAGGTCTCGGGTTCAAGTCTTTGTATGACCTTTAGTATGTTTTTCAAATTCAAGCTGAGGTTTACTAGTGTTTGTCTGAGACTTTATTCAACAATTGTTGATTGGACTAGAGGTTAGTATCCTAGACATTGAGGTTGGAGGTCCCGGGTTTAAGTCCTGTATGACCTTCATTTTGAACTTTTTTATGTTTTTCAAATTCAAACAGAGGTTTTTTAGTGTTTTTACTAATATAGTGTTCAACCATACTTGATTGGCCTAGTGGTTAGGATCCTAGACATTAAGGTTGGGGGTCTCGGGTATATGACCTTTATTTTAAAGAATTTATGCTCGGATGTTCATGCTAAAGTTTAATATTATCTGACTGAGTGTATGTTCGATAAAAGTCTATGGTGTAGTGGTTATTGTTCTATGCTTTGAGGTTGGTGACTCAAGTTCAAATTCCACTAGGACCTTCTTCTTTTTTTAAAAATTTTATTCTTGAGGTACTGTAGCTTTTTGTTGATGTTCATTGTTTTTTCTCTTATGTTGATATTTTAAATTATTCGAGAGTTGATGTTTTGCAGTTTTTTTGGGTGATATGGATTGATATTTGTTGTTTTTTTATCATGTTGTTATTTTCATTTTTCAACTGAGATTTTGGTAATATGAGTTGATGTTTGCAGTGTCTTTTTCTTATGTTGATATTTTTCATTTTTCGGGTAAGGTTCAGGTGTTAGAAGTTGATGTCTGTTGTGTTGGGTGATGTAGGTTGATGTATGTATTACTCCGTCCCAGCCGAATGTGCACACTTTTTGGTCAACTTTCTCAAGTCATGTTTGGCCAACAATAACTTTTGTTACGTACATTAGCGGTGTGTTAAAATTTGATATTTTGAAAATACATCATGCAGGGAATCTAACAATATCTCACATGATGATATTGTATCTATATACTAGTTGAAATTTATGGTCAAACATGTCTTGAGAAAGTTGACCAAAAAGTGTGCAGATTCGGCTGGGACGGAGGGAGTAGTTTTTTTATAAAAAAAAATTTCGTTGATATTTTATGATTTCAGAGTGAATAATTTATACTCTTGAGGTACCGTAGTTTTTTATTTTATGTTTTTAGTTTTTGTTTCCTCTCATGTTGACGTTTTCATTTTCTAGATGAGCTTTAGATGATATGGGTTGATGTTTGTGGCTTTTTTGATGATATGATTGATTTTTTGTAGTGTTTTTCCTTATGTTGACGTTTTTCATTTTCTGGGTGAAGTTTAGATGATAATAATTTATGGTTTTCAACATTTGGGTGATATGGGTTGATGTTTGTAGTTTTTCTTAGAAAAATGATAATTTAGATTTGTTGATGCTTTTATAATTTTCAGTTAATTTTTTGTTAGTTGTAGTCTACATTTTTTTTAACTTTTAGTTGATTTTTATTTGATTATTTTTATTTTTTCCTATTTTTTTTTATTTTTATTTTTTGCTGTAGTTTTGTAGTTGATATTTTATGATTTTTCGTTGATGTTCTACTATTTTCTGCTGATATTGCTGCAGTTTTTTGCAACAGTTTTCTTTATTGATTTTTTACATTTTTTAAATATATTTTGTTTTATTTTGCAGATTGCAGGTGGCAGGAAAATTATGGGAAAAATTGGAAAAAGGCCCTGGAAAGTTATTAGCGATAGGTCCCTGTAAAATTATTAGAGATATGTCCCTGGAATTATAATATTGTTTGAATTGCACAAAGACCCCCTGCCTAGAGTTTAGGCTGCATCACATGAGACCATCTCTTTTCTATTTTAGGATGATTTTTTTATTATTGAGAAAAGTGCAAATATAACCCTATATAATTGAAAAAAGTGCAGATATAACCATGCGCTATTCGAAAGTGCAAATATAACCCTGTCTATTCAGGTTGTGTGCAAATATAACCTTTTTAGCCGGTTTGAGGCCGGAATACAGTGAAATGACCAATTTGCCCCTGATGGTTTTTTTAAAAAAACTGAAAAACCCCCATTTATCAAATGACAATATTACCCCCTTACCCCTTTCTCTTTCCTTTTCTCTTTCTTCCACTTCATTCTCCTCTTTTTTCCTTTCTTTTCTCTTTCCTTTTCTCTTTCCTTCCTTTCCCGCTCCAAACTCCTTCCCTCTCTGAATCCAATCTGCAGATGGTGGTGGCAGAGAGCTCGCGGCTAGGGGTTCACCGGTGGTGTTGTGGATTCGGGGCTTGGTGATGGTGGAAGCGGGGATAGGGCAGAGGAGGATGCGGCGATGGCGAGGAGTTTGGGGTTGGTGGCGCTATAGTGGGGTGGTGCAAGGTGGTGCTAGGGTTCGGGGCAGTGGTGGCGCGAGGTGGCGCTAGGGTTCGGAGCAGGTGGTGGCGCTAGGGTTTGATGTGGGTGGCGTTGAGCGGCGGCGAAGTTTGGGGTTGGTGGTCAGAGGTGCGGGGATGGGCTCAGGTGGTGGCGGCGGGATAGGCTCAGGTAGTGGCGACTGGGATGGGCTCAGGTGGTGGCGTTGGGGATGGACTCAGGTGGTGGCGGCGGGGATGGGCTCAGGTGGTGGCGGCGGGGATGGGCTCAGGTGGTGGTGGCTGGTGGCGGAATGGGCTCAGGTGGTGGCAAGCGGATTGGTGGTGGTGTGGCTGGTGGCGGGGATGGGCTCAGGTGGTGGCAGGCGGATTGGTGGTGGTGTGGTTGGTGGCGGGGATGGGCTCAGGTGGTCGCAGGCGGATTAGTGGTGGTGTGGCTGGTGGTGGGGAATGGGCTCAGGTGGTAGCAGGGGGATTGGTGGTGGTGTGGCTGGTGGCGGGGATGGGCTCAGGTGGTGGTGCCTGGTGGCGGGGATGGGCTCAGGTGGTGGTGGCTGGTGACGGGGATGAGCTCAGGTGGTGGCAGGCGGATTGGTGGTGGTGTGGCTGGTGGCGGGGATGGCCTCAGGTGGTGGCAGTTGGATTAGTGGTGGTGTGGCTGGTGGCGGGGATGGGCTTAGGTGGTGGCAGGCAGATTGATGGTGGTGCGGCTGGTGGCTGGGATGGGCTCAGGTGGTGGCAGGCGGATTGGTGGTGGCAGATTGGTGGTGGTGGCGGGTGGATTGGTGGTGGCAGATTGGTGGTGGTGGATCGGCGGTGGGGGTATTTTGTCTTTTAAATTTTTTTATTAGGTTAGAAGGGCATTTAGGTCATTTCCAGTCGGTCAACGGCCTAAAATGGCCAGTCAATGCCGGAATAGTGGCTTTAGGGTTATATTTGCACTTATGTGTAATATATAGGGTCATATTTGCACTAAAAAATAACTCAGGGTTATATTTGCACTTTCCTCAACATATAGGGTTATATCTGCATATTACCCTTTATTATTTTGTCGTATTCCCTTTTTGGCAAGAGTTCGTCTCTTGAATGACGGTTTTTCTATAAGTCAAGGAAATACCAAGGTTTAAATTGCAAATTAGGGAAAATGAAAATAAAATTTGCGGGTTGCATGAATCGGGTTATAAATTTTATAATTACTACACGTTGCATAGTAAATATTTAATATTGCAACTAAGATCGTTTACCTTTTATTATTCTAATTAAATCTCATTTTTCCATAAGCTTATGGAAAGACGGTGTTTCCCAAGACTTTGCCTTTTAGCAAATTTTAAATAGTTTTTATTCTCTCAATTTACTTCTTAATCCCCCAATACAACCCCGACCACTCTTTCTACTTTTTAAAAAGCTTTGTGCCAATTTAAAGGACAATTGAATTCTTCAATACAACCCCAATCACTCATTCTACTTTTTTTTAAACTTTGTGCCAATTTAAAGAGGTACAATTATAGAGGTCCAGAGGGAGTACATTGTTACATGATTTGCCCTCATAAACTATTCCAAGTCTGCTAAAAAGCTCGCCGCACAGTTGGGATTTATCTTCTGAAAATTGCAGAAGTTGATCCCGGTGCAGTAATGTTGTAGAGAGCTTGCAGAAGTGTGGACGTTGCAGTGAGAGGCAGCACGAAAGGGTTGCGTCCAAGAGCGCAAGCAAAAGAGAAGTGCAGCTGGTAAAAATTGCAGCAACCATAAAGCATCCCAGTGTGTAGTGCATCACCCTATGGTGTTCAGAATTCCTTCTTGATGATGAATATGTGTTCATGTCAAAAATTACTTAAGAAAAATCCTTGGTTCGAAATAAGTTGTAGTGAAAAAGATCCAGAAAATTCTAGAAAATACATAGAAATATAAAAGAACAAGAGAGTTACAATATTTATTTCCTAACCTAGGACTGTTCATTCCATTCTAGTTTAATCCAAGCACAATCAGAGTACACAGTGGTACGGTAGGAGCTCTTCAGCTCCTGTTCATCATTCCCAACAGAGTGATACTTTATGGTTTTCAAAGAATTATAAATCAACCCATCTTTGTGAAATTTGGGAAAATAAATTCTATCAACCATGTCTGATGAACCTGCAATACAAGACATGGATGATGGCCATCCAACATACAAGCAATAGTCTCCCAGAGAATCAATCTCTTTCCAACACACCCACTAGTGGAGGCAAGCCTATTAAAGGCACCTATTGAAGGCGGTTTTGGTCGAAAAAATGTGGAATTGCCTTGGTCAAAAGGTTACAAACTCCGAATCTCTAGTCGGGACCAGCTATCACGTTTTAAAGGCAATTATTTTCTATGTTAAGACAGTTTTGGAATACCGCCTTTAAATCTCATTGATTAAAGGCGGTTTTGGTTAAAACCACCTTTAATTAGCCCTAATTAAAGGAGGTTGTGTCTAACCGCCTTTAAATAGGTTGGTTATGAGTTTGTAACAGGGGCCGATTCATCTTCCAAGTCCAGAAAATGAGCCATCCTGCATTTATACAAAGACGATCACTATTCCGAACTCGGAATGTCATCGGGGGTATGTTTCTGAACTCGGAAAAGTCCTACGGGGATAATGTTTTTTTAAGGTGGGTTCTGAGCTCGGAACCCATCGGTCATACAAACAAAACGGGCCATTTATTTGAACTCAGAAAACAAATACATTGTTAGGGTTTTGCTCCCTCTTTCAATCCATTTATTAAGAAGTAAAGTCAATATATACATCGAAGAGAAGCAATTTCCATTGAAGAGGGTAAGAATTGTTTATAATTTTGTTGGTGGAAATTATCTTGAAATTATGCTTTTACATATTATGATTTGGATTTAAGGTTTGTATTTAGATTAAAAAGGCTATGAAGAAAAGGAAAAAGAAGAATTAGAAAGTGCCATATTTTAATCGTAATTCTTGGTTTATATTTTTTCCAAATAAACATCGATAGCAAATGTTTGCAAAAAAAATCAAAAGGATCAGCATCTATAGCAAATGTTAATCAAACATCGCAAAAGGATCGACTAAATAAACATCCATAGAAAATGTTTGCAAAAATATTCAAAAGGTTAACCGAAACATCCATACATCCATAGTTGTCGAATAGAGTGCACAATTGTCGAAATCAAGCCTTCTCACGGTAATTGTGACTCCAAGTCATCTTCGAGATCACCTGTAGATGTTGACCGATCAAGACGAGGACGATGGGTGGAAGTGAGGTGGCATTCATACGCTCGTTCTCTTTTTTCCATTTTCAAGATCCTGGCCTTCATTTTGCCAAACTCCTTTCGCACCCACTTGTAGCAATCACAAACACCCCTTAGATAGGCTTTTCCCAATTCTTCAACTTCTAAACACGTCGAAAGAAATATGTTTAATAGGTTATTCGTAACAAGTATGAATTACTATGAAACAAAAGAAATCACTTACCATTATCAACCCTAGGCCTCTTTCTCGGCTCCCCTTGTTCCTTGTCCGATAGCACCATTTCCCATCGACCAACACCATTCCCCTATTTTTGAAGTAACCATTGTCGAAGTACTTGGGTGCTTTCTCCCCTCCCGTTATTGTCAAATCTTCAACCTTTCGCAATATTCTAGTGATCAAATTCCTATAAGGGAGGCTCCGGACAACCCTAGTCGATGTTCCCACATAAAGCATATCCCAATATATTGCCGACCCAGGTTTATTTTCCTACCCTCCATTATCAAATAAAACAACATCAAGACATTGTATGTCGGCTCGGTGATGTGTCCGGATGTGGGAACTAGGATGCATGCAATCATTTTGTAGACAATACGGGCACCTACAGGTGGAACTTTGAGGCTAAAAGTCTCCGGCTTACCTAAATCATTTGCATTGCAGCCATAATACTTAACACTATATTTGATAGGGTCAAGTATGGGTATGTGTTACTAATGGTAATTTTTCCCTAAAGTAACAATCATCCAATAGCCCATCGGTGTTTTCCGGGTACATCTTCGGGGTTTTTATAGGGGCTATCTAGGGCTTCATTCAAAATTCACTCACTAATTGGAATCTCAATTCCATCAACCCTAGTTGATTAATCACCGTTAACCTCTTTGAAATTGCTATAGAATTGACAGCATAAATAAAAATAAGAAGATTCATTGAGCCCGAACAAAGTATTGACATGTTGGTCCTTAAACTTGTCTAATGGATCAGCTGACCCTATTCTTAAATACTCAGCAAAATCAACAATGTATAGGTCAATCAATTTACCCTTCTCATGTAAAATATTGTACCTAGCTTGTGAAGGCAAAGATACAAATTTGACGGTATCATACTCGGGGTTATTGTCGGCCGATTGAGAACGCGGGATGCGACGACCCACCCATTTCCATTGTAAATCCTCTTCCCTTGTGATTGATTGTTGATTGAATGTGGCCGATTGCACCTCCGATCTTGAAATCTCCTCTAGGCTTTGATTTCTGGGTGATTTGAAACGACTAAATGAAAATATTGAGTTTTGTTTTTGATATACAGGACACATTCCGAGTCCGGAACATAATCAGCCCCATTCTGGGGAAGGGCCGATTTATAATTACGAGTTCGGAACATGTTGATTGGCCCTTTATCTTTTGGAGCTGATTTAGTTCCAAACTCGTAACTGGTAAATGAGCTAAAAAAGATATGCTTTTTTCAACCCGAGACGGCCTGGATTTGATGCCCGAGCTCGAAAATAATATTTACGAGTTTGGGGCGTCATTCGGCCCTATACTCTGTTCAAGACCATTAACGTTTCGAGTCCAAAAGGTCAAATCGGCCTTTTATCCAATTCAGTACATTCACCTTAACGAGTTTGGGACTTGATCGGCCCTATAAAAATAAAAGGCCGAATCGCTTCCGAGCTCGGAAGAGAGTTTCTTCTAAGTGTTAAATTTATTTATTTTTTGCAATTTTTTCAATATCTTAACTAATGTTAGCAATTAAAAAAATCTAGTTTAAAATGCAACACAATGAAAAAATAATTTCTGACTTTACAAATCAAAACTCCAAACATAATTGAAACTCGATATTCCAAGCACACAATTTTCTCAAAGTAACTTCCAAAAAACCAACATGGTCTGTATCCATAAAAACTAGTGATTTTTTTAACCATAATCAACAACAAAAACATTGTCTACTCAAAGCCTAGCATGAGACGAACATGTGCTCAATCTTGAAATCATTGTTACTTGAAATCATTGTTATTATCTTCGTCATTCACATCACTATCCGTCATGACTGTGTCAAAGTTTTGGGCCTCCTCATCCTCACACAATACAATTTGAATTCCTTGTGATTCCAAGAATCTTTTTTGTTGAGCTTCCACTCTGGCCATCATCTCAGAACCCTCTTCTATTTTGCCTCGTATGCAGTTGAAGTAACGTCCTATAGCGGCCTTCTATTTGCCTGTAGAGCCTGCCCAACAAAGATAAATCCACAATTAGTAATAAGCGCGAGGACAAGAGGAAAATAGTGAAACTTCAACAAAAATATTTGTATTAAAATACTTACTAGATCCGGATGGCCTGTCTATTTCAGCTTCCGCCTCCCTGGCCCTTTTGGCAATCTTCGCCGACTATCCCAGCACAACCCTTGGCCCCCATTTACTATCAGGACCAAGTGTTAACCCCTAATGATAAAACCATGCCTTGTCATAAAACTCTAAGCAGAGTGGGCGGTCTTTCAATTGAGCACTGGTTTTCTTGATCATTGCAGTGATCAATCCACCATAAGAGAGGCCCTTCTTTTTGGCATTGGCAGCTTTGAGCATACACATCAAAATTTTATAACCGGGGTTAATTTTCATGCCCTCCATGACATAGTAGAAAATCATTAGATTACCAATCGTTGGCGCATCCTACTCTGATGTGTTTATACTGCGACATCCAGGTTGTTTTTCATATTGCAGCAAATCCAGTTTTTCATGAGAGGGAAAAGTATATGGAGATTGGTTGTCATTTTGTTCGTTATTTGATACAGTCTGGTGCTGTGGTTACTTATCATATTCGTACTGCTAGTCAGCCACCAGATTTATTTACGAAGGCACTTGGACGACATATATTTCAGTCTTTGCTTTGAAAGTTAGGCATTCGAGATCCACATGCTCAAACTTGAGGAGGAGTGTAGGAGATATTTTATGAATATCTTCTGCAATATCACAGTCATTCTGTTCACCCATGGCACATAGGGATGGGGTTTTGGACGGGCAGGAACTATTATCCCCCAGCCAACCCTTAAATGTGGCTAACACATAATCCAATCCTGCTCTAAGCCCTAGTGGTTTAAACTCACAGCCCTCTCTGGATCCAATTCAAGGAAACTGTAATGTGCCTTGGACGGATTCAGATACATGTTCGGACGACTGGACAATAGCCATGAATTTTAGTCTGGTTAATATGTCACACTTGAACTGCACTGACTCACAACCCTTATCTGGTACTGAGTCTGATTTCGTAGACAAACAGATCCAGAACCTAGTTCTGTCATGTTAAATATGCAGTCGCAGCCACATATGAATCCTAGTTCATAATCAAGGCATTCTGACCCTGAGTTAAATGCTCGGTCATGTCTAGATTCTGATTCAGAATTTGACCCACATCCCTCAGTTTACTTCAAAGGAAACGAGTTCCCCAAGTATGGAGAACCCGACTTCTTTGAAATTGGTGCTTGATTATACTAATTGGCCAAAATATGTACCACCCGAAGATACTGAGTCTGAAATCGTAGAAATCAATGATCAGTCACTGCCCCAAACAGATTTGGAACACAATTCTGTCATGATAAATATGAAGTCACAACCACGTTTGAATCCTAGTCCAGAAACTGGGCACCCAAACCCTGATGCTTGCACCAAATATGAACTACCCAAAGATACTACGCCATGGATTAGGCGAGACATTGCAACGTCTGCTGTTTGACGTGAAATGTATGCTATGGTTGAAAGGGCCAAGAAATATTTGGCAAAACCAGGGCTTGAGTAATCAGATACGGAATTGACCCACCGATCTCAGGTAGCATTCAAAAAATTATAGTCTTATTCAGCTATTATGATTTATAGCAACATCAAGAACTGATTCCTTTATTTGTCCTGTGCAGGGTTGTGAAGATTGAGAACCTGAGTATCATGGTGGATTAAGAACATCTCACTGATATTAGGTTGTCTCAATCAAACACCGCTTGACTTTTTATGGTTTTGTGACTGATTAATAACTGATTCCTTCACTTGTTCTGTGTAGGGTTGTGAAGATTGAGAACCTGACTATCATGGTGGAATTAAAACATCTTATTGATATCATGTTGTCTCAATCCTAAAATGTTTGGTAGTTAAAATATAAATGTGCAATCATACTATACGTGTTCTATGTGCACTATACTTGGCGTGGCATATTTCTGATCTAGGGCAAAATGGAGCAATAAAGCATGTGAATCTGTGTGATATGCAATATGTCATGGCTGACATGTTATATATGTGATGTGTATGTGATTTCTTGACCTATATTGACGATGAAGTTGTGATGCATGATTATAAAATGCAGCCATGCGAATTTGTCTCTAAACTGATCTGAACTTGGCGGGGCATTAATTGATTAAAAACAACTCTAAAATTATTTGTGTACCTGATTCTACGTAGTGGCTCCCACTTTGGCAGCAACCATGTTTGGTGACTGATTAAGAACAAATTCCTTCACTTGTTCTGTGCAGGGTTGTGAAGATTGAGAACCTTAGTATCATGGTGGAAGTAAAACATCGCACTGATATCAAGTTGTCTCAATCCTGCACCGTTTGGTAGTTGAAATATAAATGTGCAGCCATGATTATATGTGTTCTATTTGCATTATACTTGGCGTGGCATATTTTTTATCTTGGGCAAAATGGAGCAATAAAGCATGTGATTCTGTGTGATATGTGATGTGTCATGGCTGACAAGTTAAATATGTGTGTGCATGTGATGTCTTGACCTATATTGATGATGAAACTGTGATACATGATTATAAAATGTAGCCATGCGGATTTGTCTTTGAACTGATCTGAACTTGGCGGGGCATTAATTTATTAAAAATAACTCTAAAATTATTTGTGTAATTGATCTTATATAGTAGCTCCCACCTATGATGAAAACTGAAAATTTTAAAACACTTAGGCTGCAACCATGTTTGTAGAATACATTGGATGGCAGCATGGAAGTGCGCCCTTCGTTGTTCTCGTTTATAGTGATTGATTAACCAACCATTTCAGTTGTTGACATTTATGACTGCTAGGAATTTTGCCTCCTTGCATTGCTGATTTTTAAACAAAAGCAAATTTAAAAACTTCATTCAAAAGGGAATTCACTGATCCCAAGTTTTACAAGGTTGCCCTATAAACATACTTGCACAAAAGATATTGTATGTTTACCCTAGAACTAATTCTAGAAGCACAACCCTACAAAAATATTCGTTCTTAGTCTTTCAGTTTGCCATTTCCAAGCATAAGAGGGGGTCCTAAACCTTCTATGTCCTTCCTCTAGACACCAAGAAGTCCAAACAGCTCCTCACCAACACTGAATCAACAATCAGATTTTGTGGCAACATACCCAATCTCCTCAACCTATTTTTACCCATGTGTGGCATTTCAAACTCATTCTCACCTCTGCATTTCATGGTTTCTACCATAACGTTTTGCAAAGATAGAAAATTCTTGTCAATAATGTTGTGATCTTCTCTTCCAAAAGCATCATAAACAGCATCTAGCAATCCATCTAAGGTAGTATTAGGGTTTTGGTATTGCAAACTTTGTATGGGGGAAAAAAAACCTAGGACAAGTATGTTAAGGCCGAGGGATTTGGATAGTTGGCATACTAACTTAATGTTGAAACTGTCTGAGGTGGCAGCTGCTATAAATTCTGGGTCATTTGCATAAATATGGCTTGGGGCATTATCCTGTTGTATGAAAATTTCTTTGCTTGCCCAACTTGGCCATTTTCTCATAATTGCTGGAATGAGTTCGAAAATAAGTTTGTGCCTAATGACCTCTCTTGTGATGTACTGAATAGGTGTTAAAATAATTGTTCCCCTAGGTCGATTAACAGTGTACTTGGCTGCTATGTACTCTATGTAAGGAAACACCCCTATCTTTCCATCAAATATAACAGTATCATCTACATGAAAATTAGGTCTACACACAGCACATAAAAACATAAGCTTGGGAACATACTGCTTACTATGTGCAATCCTATATGGCTCTGGTTTGTTAGGTGCTAGAATGAACCTGGATGATGCCTCTGTTAGATAGGACCATTTATCATCGATGTGGATGACATTGTGGATGTCCTTGAACATCATGTTGCATTCAAGTTTGCTTAGACACCATTCCAACCTTGATTCTTTGCATGCCACTGTTAAACTTGGATGCACAACATTTGTGTGACTCCTCACCTCCTTGTTTGCTATTGCTCTTTGAATTGTGCTTTTACCAACATGAAGGCCAGTTGTTGTGCTTCTGCAGGTACGCCAGCGCTATTAAAGCATCCAAGTCGATGGGCTTTTTGTTTGGCCTGCACCGCCAGTGTCTCCTTGAACGGGCATTCACAGGTTCCACGTTGCATATTTGCAATCTGACCCGTGCCTAAATGGTGCTCACTGTGCGAATGGAGACACCCCACCTCTTGTTTCAAGACGACGCTGGTGTTTGATCTGCCCATTGACTATGTTTTGAAGCAAGAAGTGGGCGACTTCCTACCTCTATTCATCCGTCAAGCACCTACCAACCATCACAGTCCAGCTCAGCGATGAAAACGAAGAGAAGAAGAAGGTTTGAAATCTGACCAGTTCTTGCTGAACTGGCCAACAAAAATTTTTGAGAGCTACTTTTGTAGGTTTTTTAGGATTTGATGTTGTTTAGTAATAAATGCATGTTTATAGTTTTACACAAAGGTTTTGAACAGATTTGTACAATAGCCGAAAAAGTGTAAATTTGGCTCCAAAATCTGTAATTTTGGCTCTCATTCTGTATTTTTAGCTCCAAAAATAAAGTTTTGGAGGAAATATTTAGGAATTAGATTTTTGTAAAATACAGCATTACCCATTTCCCGAGTATTACCCATTTCTCGAGTCACTATTCATTCGGTACTTTTTTCAATTTTTTCATCTTTCTAGCCATTCTTTTCAGGTATTAGTACTTTTTTACAGTAGAAATTTGTCTCCACCCTCTCTCTTTCTGCAAATTAACTTGAGACGGAGGGAGTACTAATATTTATATATACTTAGTCACGTAAAGATTAACCAACTCAAAGATAACCCAATACAATCCAACCCGATCCAATCTAACACGAGAAAAAAAATTACACAACAATAGCCCAACATAACAATAACCCAACCCAACACAACTCGAAGAAAAAAAGTTGACCCATTTCAAATTGCTACGGCAACAACCCAACCCGACCTAATCCAACCCATGAAAAAAAATTTAACACATTTCAACCCAACACGACTCGACAACTAAAAATCGACACGTTTTCAACCCGACATGATTTAACCCAAACCACTTCCAACCTTACACGAACCCAAACCGACACATGTTTTATCAAGATGCTATTGGTCCATCACCTTAACACTTAATCTCCTAGCATACAAAATTCTCTTAAAAACTAATCAGTTTAAACTAACATTTTTCAGTTTTCCCATATAAATGGGCTCTTTATCTTAAACACACCAGCTCCCTTACTTCACATGGATTTCAGCCAAATTGACTAATAAACTGGACATCGTAGGAATGCAAACTGCAAGGAACGATCTTAAAACAAAATAGAACACACAATTAGGACAATTCACAACTTTCATTACTAACATAACTAACAGGCACCCATGCAAATATCAGTTAAGACTTCAGGCAAAATACCAAAATAATGCATGACAGGCCTGCAGGCCTCGCCTTCTACTAGGCCTATAAAACAACTTATACTAATGTTTGCACCTAATACCAGATGTTGAAAGTACGACCGGACCAACACAGGATGTACCGACCTTAAAAACAAAGGTTCGCACCAAAATATTTACAGAGAGTTGATTAAACTGGAAAGGCCTCAACAGAAAAACATAGAGCTTGCGACATTCTCCTTCAAACGGGGCAACTGTGGCACCGGCACAGAACCAGCATGAGACACCCCACCATGACTGGATGAAGTCTCCGACAAGTCTTCAAACTTCATCCACTGCCCAAGTTGAGTGGCTGCCAAGTGAGCATAGCATACTGGCGCTACCACAGATATAGCTGTGGTGCTCCTCTGGTAGCTGCAGTGAGTACAGACAAATTTGATTTAAGAATTGCAGCACTTCCAACTGAGAGAGTTCCAACATGGGAAAAAAATATTATCACTCAAACGGAAGACAACTTACACGTAAGACAAGTTATGCACAAGCTCCTGAAGATCATCTGGAGAAAATCCCATTTCATCATACAGTACATGGTAATGGGTTGGCCTTGTAGTTCCCTACAAAATGTAGCCAAGGTAAAAACTCTATTTACATTATTTCATCGGGTCTTAAAGAAAGGGAGGAGATGGCAAAAGTGAACAAGTGACCCATCATCAGTGAAAAACTGGACGAGGACCATAATTTGCAAACATGATTACACTTCATTGCAAATTGTAACAAGAACTTATATGTTCACAGAAAACCATAATATTATCCAGATCAAAGGAGGCAAAACTTCAGCTGTTTTAAACCACCTCTCACCACAAACACCAAACAGTTTCAAGGTAAGGGCATAAAAAATTCAAACTAAAGTAATCAACAATCAGATAGTGGACCCACAGAAAATGCAACAGACCATAAACAATGTGGGCATGACAAAAATTCAAACAAACCAAGGAGTAATCAACTTTCAGATAGTGCAAACATAAAAATTGGAACAGATTATAAACAATGGTTCCAGCTTGTTCAGAATGCTTACAATCATCCCTGCATGAGCACACAGGTAGAAATCATTGTTCCTCGGGTGGCACACTTTGTTATCAATTATGGTACCTGCAATAAGATGTCAAAAAGATTCACTAAATGCAACTAATGGCTTGTTGGCATATGTTGAAGGTTAGTAAAGATATAGATACCTGGAGGGACATTTTCTGGAGCATTAGGCTGGAAAAACTTGGTATGATGATTCTTTTGAGCAATAATCACCACAAATTTGGGATTCCATTTCTCATCAAGAAACTTACACGCCTGTCTCACCATACATTAGCGGCCGGTTAGAAGAAAAACTATACATGTTCCATGAACCTCAATTGTGATAATAATGCCTTTCTAACCTCAATAATCTGGTCAAGTTCGATGTTCAGAACTTGATTAAATTGTGATTCACTGACACCATCCCTGAAAAAAAGATCAAGATTCTTCAATCCCCCAGACTAAAATAGCTACTAGCAGATTACTTGTGTTCAAGAGATCATGCGGGGCATTTGAAACACAAAGCAGGAAAAAAAATCAACTAAGAAGTTGAAAAAAATAATAATAAATTTAGTGTCTACAACTACTTCATCCCAAAACAAAAACATACCTAAATATGATTATTTGGTCAGGCTTCCTTTTCCCAGAGCTCACATAGAAATCAAGTAGCGCCTCCCTAACATTCAAGGGGCAGTTACATTAGCAGTAATAGTCAAATGGAAAAACCTAGAAATGAAATTTTTTACCATTCTCATCCAGTACAAAGCTAAAAATACATAATCCTAGTAAAGGAATATGTCAGTCAAAATATAACTGATGAAATGATTGCTATTGAGAGATTGTAACATACCTGATTATCCCATCATCCTCGGTGTCAGAAACCCGTTTGAAAAGGGAATCTATCATTTCAAGCTTTGGAGATTGCGTACGCACTGAAGCTCTATATTTTGAGATTAGAGGCCACTGCCTTGAACTGACAACCTGTTAAATGTAGATGACAGATCACACAAGTAAATCTCAACTAGAAGAATGAGTCACTCTTTTCACATCCAATTTGAAAAAAGAGACATGGGAATCTTATGTAGTGTGGAGTTAATTAGAAAACTGAAAGGACATCGCAGATTAACCAGGTATTGACTTGTCCCTCAAATAAAAAGTTGTCAAAATTAATACCGCAGCAATTGATGGGACATCAGATTGTCCTGGAGACCCATGTGAGACATCCATACCAAGGATGAGGGTCGGCATCTTGGACACCATGGGGAGCGAAGGAGAGTGCTCGACACAAAGCATTGAATTCAACCCACCAAGCTGTCAACCAGGGATGAAATATGAGACAATATACAACAATGACTGAAGCCACATACTCTACCCCAAACAGATAGTACACATCTTTTCAGGGTATAGTGTCTAACCTTAGCATTGACCTTGAGCAGAACATTAGTTAGATATTGGTCATTGACTCTCACAGGAGCAATGCATTGAGTCACAATATCGTATTCAGACAGATTCTTCTTTTTCCAGGGACCTAGAGAGGCATCAGAACATGAGTAAACCAACAGGAGAAAACATGCATAAGGTAAACAGATAGTATCTCAGAGGATGGATTTGACTAGGTAATAGAGCAAGACAAACCATAGAGATCACAGTTTTTCCTCTCTGGTAGGATACAGAGAAGGAACTTGGGTGCTCCAGGAAGTTTTGACTGAATCTCCTCAAACATCTTTTCCACCCTAATAAGAGGGGGTGCACGTCTCATTTGAGGACCCTCCTCAAATACGTCAAAGGGAGGTTCAACACTCTGCAAACACAAACTCAGTGATTAAAGATTAATTTATAGTAAATTCCGCAGGACAGAAAACAAAGCTCAAAAGAGTAATCTTCAACAGCAAGAGTGAGAAGTCATACAATTCCTTTCATATCACCACATTTTGTAAAATCCCTGACAAGGCCTTTTATGTCACAGCGCGCAGAGAAGTTGACTATTGCCCACTTCTCAATCTTGCAGGGGTTGACTAGTTTCTGGACATGAAGAGAAGTACGAAAGCATCAGGTAGCAAAAACATTTGACAACAGCGCTACAAAAGGCCAGAGGTTGATACAAACCTTGTGATTGAAATTCCACCTCCCATTGCGCGGGAAGAAATCTTCTCCATTCCCACATTTCAACTAAAACAGAAGACATCGTAAGGTTCAGGTTCATTAGAAATCTCACTGACAGCACCCAGAAAAGCTAAAGGAGTACCATCAGCCATATGCTTAACTTTTAAAGGCCATATGCCGTACCTTAGGGGCGGGAAGAACCCGACCATCAACCTCAGTAAAATTCTTGCTGATTGAAATGCCACAAGATCGCAGTAGGGGCTCATTGTCGTAATCATTGATTTTAAGAGCCTAACATAATCAAACTTCAGTTTACCAAGCAGCAAGCACACTAAAAAGTCAACCACAAATAGGATGACTCACCTGAGACAAAGTGCCCATCCTATCTTGCGGCTTCTGTCTGGACTTTTCTACCAAGGAAGCTCTTTGAAAATTGGTTAGGGATTTTGTGTAGCGTTGGAGAGACACCAAAGAGCACAGCTAGGAGACACGCAAAACTAGTTACACCTGTTACCACCACATCAACAAAAGATGACGAGCCAGAAATTAGCCCAATCTCACCTCAATAGGGAAATATGTAGGTCGTTTGGGTTTTCCAACGTTTATACATGGAAGATCAGCAGAATAGCGCAATTCCAAATTCCGGTGGTTGACAAAATAGTCATAAACAGTGACCTCCACAGTCTCAGCTTCACCATCACCATCTTTGCCCCTTTGTTTCAGAGTGAACCTAAAAGAGTACACACAGAATCTTGGGGTAAACATATGCACTCAGCTAGCAAATTGTTAGAGAATGGCACAGAAAGCAATAGAACAAAATATGAAACTACATATATAGATTTTTTATCTAGTTGTCAAAGGAAGGAACCAAGTAGAATTAGAACAATACGTTTGTTCCCTGCATGACCTTTCACTCAGCCCAGTGATCTTGAATTCTTGATTGGAGGGACTAGTTTTCACCCTCAGGTTCTTCAGGACACGTTTCGCCTGATCAAAGTCAAAACCAGGAAGCATTATGCTTAGACAAGGAAATTCTACAAATAGATAATTAGGATTAAATGAATTTCAGTCTTTACCTTAACCCAGTCAAGGGAAAAGGGATCTTTAGCATTCTGGTTTGCAATCAAGAAGTCAACTACAGGACCAGGCTGGATTATCATGGTTGTAGAGACATCTGATGGAAGAAATGTGATCATGTTCTAAACTCAAATAAATGAAGTCACATTTAAATTCAAAATAGAGCGCAGCATATTACCAATATTCAGAGACAAGCCGCCCTGGGCAGTTCGGAAGCTTGAATGAAATCCTCGACAACCAAGCACACCACCTCCAACATCAGCAAAGTTTTTTGGATCATTGTGGAAGTAAGATTGGCGTACAAGTAGACACCCCCTGCAAAACAGAACATTATTTTCTTGCCTCAGGCATGGTTTTAAAGCATTCACATATCAAAAATATAAATCATTATCCATATGACTAACTGTTTTGCAGCATGCTGCCTCAGAACAATATCCAGAACTCTCAAGGCCTCTTGAGAATTCTCTGTCTCCTGGCCTCGTAAAGCATTGCCAATTGCCTGCATCGGAATTTTGGCAGCAAAGCTAATCTCAACTTTAAAAGTTTTAGAATGGTAAGGCCGCCTCAGCCTTTTCCTATCACCGTCGTTCGTATCTTGGTCACCTGGACTGTTGTTCCCAGTGTTCCTGTACAAAACATTTCCCATAAGGATATCCACTGCTACTCATTAATCAGATAATTAAAGATAAGAAAAATACAAGGTTGAAGTAAAAGTAAGAATGTCAACCTGCTAGAAGCAAAATCTTCTAGCACAACTTCAAACTCATGCTTGTTTCTAGGAAGTGCACCGACAGTGAACAGGCTCTTCTCTCCATCATATGCAAAGTCCTTCCCTGCAAGCTCTGATGCATAAGTCTCATGAACTCTATCCAAGATGCGCCTCCCTACACCCTTGGCATCCACTGGACGACCGTCTTCGTAGAAGATAGCAACCTGTTCAAGCATGTGTACGAATATAGAGCTCTAATAAGTTATAAACACACAGACAGAATGAACAAAATGCACTCATAAATGGTGTCTACTTACACTGTAGTGAAAAAACTGCCCATCCGTATTCTTCACAGCAACTTTAAAGTGATTAGTTAGAAGCTGGATCCTTTGACCTTTTGAACCTAACCCACGTCTTGCCATGGGAACACGGAGCTTCTTCTTCACTGGTTCTGCTTCAACTTTAATAGGGGTAATATTTGGAGGAACAGGAGGGGGAGGGGGCAAAGCAGACTGAGGTGCCCCATTAGTTTCCTTCAGTGCCCCATTGGTTTCAGGCTCAATCCCATTTGCTCCATTCTGTTCTCCATTGGATCCATTCAGAGCCCCATTGGTTTCCTTGTCAGGAGAATCCATTTCTGCATCGGCCACAGTTAGATAAGGTAAGAATGATGTTAAAAGCAGTTGGTGATCTAGCATTAAAAAATCTCTATTCATTCCACAATGCACATCACATGACTTAAATGACCTCTAGGCACATGATTAGCAGTTCATGAACAATCACAGCCAATAGACTATTACAGTGGCACATTAGATTACACCAATTCTATATCAGGATTCCAAATTCAAATTACAGAAATGCACTAAAACATGGGCCAGACACAAAAGCAAACCAATAAGTCCACCAGATATAGTTAATACTAACATGCATGCAACAGAGGGTTTCCTCCCCCTTGTCAAAATCTATCCCCACCTATAATTTCAACAAATCCCAAAAGGCAATACAAGAAACATACAACCAAAAGCAAATTGCACAAGGCAATACAAGAAACATACAACCACAAGCAAATTGTATAAGGCAATACATGAAACATACAACCACTAACAAATTGTATAATACTCGAACCCAACCATAAAACAGCCATGCATGTGACAGCAGATCACCAAAATTACTGCATCTACTCAGTTCACAATTCATAAAAGCACTACTCCAATTCATTAGACAGGGCAGAAAATTGATTAACTCAAACAAATTAACATGCATATTAACAAGTCAGGCAACGGCAATGGTTAGGGCAGGCCTCCTCTCAAACAACCATTACAATAAAATTACCTCTAAGAGCATCACAAAAATAGGGAAAAATTAAACACGCTAACACATATCAAGGTCAACACAAACTAACAGAACTCCACTAAAACCAATAAAACTCTTAAATTCAAGCATAAAACAGTGATGCATGTAAAAAAATCACCAGCAGAGGAGGAGAAGACCAAACACGCACACACACAGTCAAAATCGGACTGACGGAACGAAATGAGATTAATGCTAACAAAAACCAGTACAGCCGATTAAGAAACTTTATAGGTTTTTTTCCTGATTTTTCCCTTTTTCAATTAAAAAAACACAGCTAAACCCTTTTCGGAGAAAATAAATCTACAGAAATCAACCGGAATCAACCGGCATTGGAGTTTTTCTCAAAAAACCCAACAGGATACACAAAAAGAGGGGAAAATCCGGAAACGAGCACCTGAGACGAGGAGCCGGAAAACCCTAGAGAAGTGTAGGTGGAGGGAATTGGGTTTGAGGGAGAAGAGGAGTAGGAGAGAGAGTGATGAAAAGCAAATGAGTGAGTCGATGGGAGTATTTAAGGTTCGGTGAGGTGAAAATGTACCACTTGAAAATTCCCTGACCTGGCACAGCTCAAATTTACACCCGCTGCTTGAGTGGTTGTACATTGCTAGAATGTACAAGCTTTGGAGCATGCGGTACCAGCGCTGTATGGATGAAGTATATAGTGGCGGATGTAGGGAATAATTTAGTCCTCGTGGTACCACAAAAAGCATGACGTTTTGGAGGTTGTAACGCCCATTTGCTTTACCATGCTACCCTCCACGTGTCCCTTACCCTGCTGAATGTGTGTTCCCCACTTTCTCTGCTTCTGAACCTCTTTTTACCACCTTTCCTCTTTTTACCTTTTTTTTACCTCTAGGATATTCCTAGTTACGTACTCTATTCGTTCCATAATTATTAGTATATTTATTTTTATACGGTGTTCAATAATTATGTTTGATCGTTAAAATTTTTTGATACGTATAATATTTTTGCATATAAACTTAATATTTAAAAAATATATGTTAATATGAATCTAACGATATTTCACGTGATACTTTTATTATACATATATTAATTCATATTTAAGATCTTACTTTAAAAAAAATAAATAGGCAAAGAATATTGGTACGAATGGAGTAGTACTCAACTATTTACTTAGGGATTGTTTGGTACTCCCTCCGTTTGACACACTTACTTTAATTAGATGTTTCTTTTATATTGGCACACTTTCCACTTTTTACACGACTCCTTTATTTTACTTTTTACTTTCTACATCTAATTTCTTCCACTCATTTTCTCTACCTAAATTCAAACACCTAAATCTATGATGTCAATATTAGTGAAACGGAGGGAATATGTATTTTCCAAAACGCCTCCTTAATATATTTTCCATCTTTCGACTATCAGGGTATATCACACTCAATTTTCAAATTTCTTTTTTTTAATTTGGAGTGTTCTTTTATTTTTATTTTTATTTTTAAATAAAATTTAATGAGAAAACGTCTCTACTTTTCCTCCATACCATCACCCTTTTCATAAATTTCGTGCATTTTTAGGTGTAGAGATGGTTCTAGACTGGAGTATTGGAAATTTTATCACCATCCATTTAATAGTATATTATAGCATGAGTGGGTCTCCTGAAAGGTGGACTGTTCATAAGTTTATAGACATGCCACTTATTTTTTACCTTATATACTGTATTTCTTAAATTATATATAAAAATTTAAATTTTTTAAAAATATTATTTTATATGATATATTTTTATATTTTCACCTTCAAATACATATTATTACTTGTTTTAACTTATAAAATGCAATATTTAAATTTTATAAAAAATTACAACATTTAAGGCAAATGCCCCTGAGAACTGTCCATAAGCTTATGGAAAGGCCGCCTTCCTGAGACTTTCCCTTATAGTATTTATTAAAAAATACTACTCTATGTTCGTTACAAATCTTCATTTAATGTTATAGGATTGCTACAATCGAGTTTATGATGAAGCTTATTTATTTAGTTGAAATTTGTTTTAATTATCAATGATCTTCGTATCCGAATTGAATCAAACTAAATTGATTTGAACCAAACTAAAAAATAAATACTCTCTCTATCCTAGAAAAAATGGTACATTTACTTTTTTTAAGTCAAATTTTATAAACTTTGACCCTAATTATATATTAATATATATAAAATAAAAATACCATGTAATATATTAATATATTGTTAGATTCATCTTAATATCTAATTTCTAAATATCAAATTTTGTGCAAAATCATTGTGTGCAGTTAGAGATATAGTTGGTCAAACATGATCATTGATGGCCATGAAAAAGTAAATAAGTCATTTTCTTTGGGACGGAGAGAGTATATTAAAATATAATAATATATCTAAATTAAACTAAATTTTATGGGAAAGTCTCAAGAAATATGGTCTTTCCATAAACTTATAGACAGTCTACATGGGCTATTACCTTAAATATTGTAATTTTTTATAAAATTAAAATATTGTATTTTATAAGTTAAAACAAGTAAAAATATGTATCTGAAGGTGAAGATATAAAAATATACAATATAAAAATTATATTTTTAAAAATTCTAAATTTTGTATATAATTTAACAAATGCATTGTATAAGGTAAAAAATAAGTGGTTTGTCCATAAGCTTATGAACAGACCGTCTATCAAGAGACCCACTCAAACTTTATTAAATTAATTTATTGTTGAACTAAATTGAATTGAACTGAAGTACAAATAATCTCTAAAGAACAAAGTTTCGGTAGAGGATATCATTGAATGTATTGTGTAAATTCATATAGCCTCTGCCAAACAAAGTCATAGTACTCCCTCCGTCCAAGATTAATACTCACGTTGCCTTAAACTAAATCCTTATGAGGCACAGTGGCATGTTTTTGATTTGGTATATAAAGCAAAATCTTTACTTGGTAATGCTGAACTGATACACACATATAGGGAGTGTAACTCTGTAGCTCATGCCATAGCTAAACATCATTTTGATCTGAACCAAGGGCTGGATATGACTAATGTTACATCAAAAATTCAGGGTCTTATAGCTATGGATAGAGGCTGTGTTCCTCATATTCGAGTTTCTAAAACTTCTCAGTTTTAGGAATTGATGCTGCTGAATTCTATTGTTGATTTTTGCAGACCTAGGGACTTCTGGCACTACTATGGTGAGATTGCTGTTGCTCAGATTGCTGTTACTATGGTGAGGCTTGTCTGCTCAGATTGCTGTTACTATGGTGAGGCTTGTCTGCTCAGATTGCTGTGGCTCAGACGATAGGGAGTTTTTGTTCCCTTCCTTCGAAGATATTCTCAGCTTGAAAGTTACAATGCTTAGCATACTCATGGGTATTTTTCTCATTTTGTGATTGAAGTTGCCTGGCCATTACAGAGGATTAACACGAGGGGTGGAGATCCTCTTGTTTTGGATCGCAACTTCGACACCTACCTATCCACTTTGGATAGCTGTATTCACTAATTTAGCAAACACGTTTAGGACTTTTGGAGATAACCCTGTTGTTTCATCTCTTACTCTCACAAACCTACTCTATCTGTATATTCGATCAATTGGGTATCAAGGCTTGGGGAACCTATAATAAAATATCCCTCACCCTCGGGTGTTCTCATTAAAAAAAAAACTGCACACTTACTATTTGACAGTCAAAATTGTCTAACTTTGACCACGTATTTGAATAGACATATAAACAACAATATTATCGTATGTGTTATTGTTGGATTCGTCATAGTAAGTAGTTTCTAAATATTGACTTTTTATTTGTCGTTATTATACATATTCAAACATATTAACAGTCAAACATGTTTCTTGAATAGCATAAAAAAAATTGTGAAGCTTAGTTTGGGACGAAGCGAGTAAGCTTTTCCCCCAAAAATAGCTTATGCTTTCGAAATAAGTTATTTTTTAGCACTTTACCAAACACTAAAAATTGTTTTACTTATAAGCACATCAGCTTATAAGCTCTGCAAAAATAGAGCCATAGTACTCCCTCCGTCCAAGATTAAACTTCACAAAAAAAATCACGATCTTCAAAAAACATGTTTGGCCGTTAATATATTTACATATAAATAGCAATAAATAAAAAGTCTTTAGTTAGAATTCACATAATTTTTTTCACGATTTTCAAGAAATATGGTTAACCATTAATATGTTTAACTACGTATAATAACGACAAATACAAAGTAAATTGATGTGCCCATTTTATATGATTATTTTGGGACTTTTAGGATTTACTTTTGTACATTTTTGTGCTCTAGATGTTGCATTTTGCCTTGAAATTATCTAAGGAGAGTTAAGAGTGACTTTTACGCTTTTATTAATTTTCTAGTGGATTTTGTGTGACATGACAATTGTTTAAAGACTATGAAGGCTACCTTTGAAAATTTGAAGACTTGTATTTGAGTTTTTGAAGACTTTAAGAAGTGAAGATAAGTGAAGTGAGGATGACTTGGGTCAAGAAGAAGAAAGAAATCAAGATGCTGGATTTGGCATCCTTCGCGACTTGCGAACATTACTTCGCCCGCCGCGAACTACGGATGGCCAGGAATCTTTTCTATTTTTGTACTATAAATACCAACCTTATCCTCTCTATCTTCCTCTCTTCTCTTTCCTCCCGACTTTGGGACATAAAATCCCTAGCTTTTCCTTCTTTATTTTCTAAGTTTGTGTGGGTTAATCATTTGTTTCCATTATCTAAGTTAGTTTTGTACTTGAGAGCAATTGATTGGAACTTCCAAATCTATGTAGTAAGAGAACCTCTATTTCACTCCATTTTAAAGCTTTTGTTATATAGCATTCATGTTTCCTTAATGTGATGTTTTACTTCATTTATGTCATGAGCTGCATGAGAATATGAAAGGTTTGTATGATTGAAGTGTTAGGGTGTTAGGAAAGTTGCAAATTTCTTAGCTCATTTGACATGAAAATCCAAGAACATGGAATTATAATTTTTTGTGTATAATGTGTTGTGATTATTGCTAGATAAGTATGTTAATGTGGATTGTTCTCGTATTTATCATATAGAAGCAAGAAAATGTTGAATCTCGAATGTGGTTTGTTCTAGGTTTGGCCTAATGAATGATTTGTTTGGTTAAATGGCTATGCATTTGGTCGAATGCTTGTTGTTGTCAAATCTATAGTTGTTCGTGTGAAATGTCATTGATGAAATACCTTTAGGCATTGTTTGTCTAAAGTGATTGTCAATGAGGTTTGCAAAATGTCATTGTTTGCATTTGCAAATCACTCTTAAGAAGAAATGAATGTTGATATTCAAAATGGAAGTGATAGCATTCCCCATAGGTAATGAATGTGATAGAATGAGTGAATGGTTCAATGATTTACATTAGGTTTGGAAGTGGATTTCAATTGCTCTAAAGGCTTTGTCTTTTGTAGTTTCTATCTCTTTTTCTTAGTTGTTGCAGGATTAGCATAGTTACTTGACTTTGCTAGTTAGCTTGTCTTTAATTTCATAACTTAGGAAAAAAACTAACCAACTCTCCCCCCCCCCCCCTTTTATTTTCTTTTATATATCTATATATCTAAATCTAATCTAGTGTCCACCTTATATGTTTAAACCCTTAGAAAGATCTCTCTTCTTCGTGGACGACCCCGATTTGCCACTATCTACTTAGTTGTAGTTAGGAAGCATTTAGGGCTTATAAATATTAACTTCCAGAGGTACGACAATGACCTCCAAAATTTGGCGTTGTTGTTGGTGAAGAGGCGTTTATTTTTAAGTGTTTGGCATATTTTGTTGCATATTAGCTAGTTGTTTTTATTTTCCTCTTATTTGTGGTTGTTTTTGTTCGAAGTAAGTATTGTTTGAGTTTTTGGTGAGTTTTTATCGAAATCCTTGCAATATGATTTTGAACTTTTGAAAAAGAAAAAACAATTAAAAAATAAAACATCTCACCTTGAGGGAACTCGTGATAAGAATAGAGGCTCAACAAGCAAGGTTTTGGAGGATGTGTCATTCCGACCATCCTACCGAGTCTTGCTATATGTTAAGAGAGGAGCACTATGAGGAGAAAAGAACCCTTGGTTTCCAAAACAAACCAAGGGTATTTTGAAGAGTGCTACCAAGAGGTTGGAGATGTTGGTTTTCAAGGGCAAGAAGCTTAAGAGTGGTATCCATACCACGGCTCTTACAATCTGAAGTGGAGTGATAATCATGATTGGTGGTATGAGCATGAGCCAGAAAACCAACAATACGAGAAAAATAATTGGCCCTCACCACCTTACACCGTACCCCAAAACCAAGTCCAACAAGAAGGTTCAAGTTTGACACATGGGGGGATCATGAATGCAATAACAAACTTGAGCAACTTGGCAAAGACTAGTGAGGAATCGAACACTCGAATCTCCTCCAGTCTTAAGGCTATGGAGGGGCATGTGAGCAATATATTGGAAGCGGTGGCCTAAATGGAAGCTCGTTATTCCAAAGATACATCATCTCAAGTCAAACTCAAATATTTGATTAGTGAGGTCACCTTGAGAAATGAGTTCGAGTTTGAAGGGGATGAGGAGTCGGTTGTGGAAGACAATGAAGTGGAGGAAGAGGTGATTGTCCTACATTCATTATTCTTACCATCATCACCCCTACCCCCACCTAGTGAACCAACTCCACCATTTTCAGAAGTTTTGAGGGAGATAAGAGAGGAGCCAAAACACTATCCCAAGCCTACTAACCACTCTACTCCTTTAGGACCAACTTCACCTCCACAAAACTTTCCTCTTAAAAGTTTTGTAACCCCGGCTCTCTATTTTTGGATGCTCATGGTGAAGGGGTTCAAGCCTTCATCATATGGATAACATTAGGGTTATGCCGACGACCTTAAGCATACAGAGCTAAGTCATGCCGATGACGTAAACAAATTCGGTTTTTATTTTGGTTTTTGTTGATTATTTTTTGTTATTTTGTCTTGTTCTTTTCAAGGTTTGTTTTTCTATGATTTTGAGCAAAGTGAAGTGCATTGCATTGGAGAAGATGAATGATGAGGTCAATGATAAAGGGAAGAAAGCTTGGAAAGTTGGTAAGAAAATTCTTCTAAGTGCTGGGAAACCCTATTTGTCATGAGTCGCAACAGCGATGTCGCGAGTCGCGATGAACAGGGAAAGCTTTTCACTTCCCAGTCCAGGCTTTTCGCGTGTCGCAACCAAATCAGAAAATTTTATGAAATTTTGAGCTCCGAACACCATCATTTCACGAAGTACGAACATATGTTCGCCCGTTGCAAAGACTTCAGAAAGGTTTGACCAAAATATGAGCTCACAGTTCCATCAATTCGTGAGGTGCAAACATATGTTTGCCCGTCGCGAAGAATTCAAAAACGTTTGGCCAAAATATGAGCTCCTAGCTCCATCAATTCATGAGGAGCGAACATATGTTTGCCCATCACGAAGAATTCAAAAATGTTTAGCCAAAACAAGAGCTCACAGCCAAAACTTTTGGCGAGTGGCGACTTTATTTTCGCAGGTCGGAAAATGATATCGCGAGTTGCGACAGCCCCATCACGAGTCGTGAAATGAGGCTGACTTTTCAACTGCTTTGACCTAGACGTCATGAGTCACAACACTGAGCCAGAATACTACATAATCATTTATTCTTCTCCATTAATTACTCCTAAGAACCACCACACCTCTACTCATTTCTCCACCATCTTACACATATACACATATGAATACTCTTGCATCTTTATAGTACCTGTGTTGATCGTAGTATGCCGACTACACCATTGTGACTATGATTTCTATATTCTATAATGATGCTTGGATATTTGTCAATATATGTTAGATATTTTTATTGGATAATTTCATAGTGGTGATTGCATGATGGATTGGTTGTTCTTTGAGAATACTATGGTTATTAACTTTTGATGATAAACCTCGTATTACAAATCCCTATGTACTTGTGAGTTTGATGTTGTTCTATGTGGTGTTAGTCTTGATCAAACTGCGCCAAAGTGACAACATGTTGCTCGAGGGGCAAGTTCTTCTACGACAACTTTACCTCTCCCTCCGGCTCCGAGACCAATTTCGGAACCAATCCCACACAAATATATGGGATTACGCCGTATCACTAGCGACTATGCGGAGAAATGAGAGCCACTTTACCTCTTACCTTAAGTTTTACCGTTCTTGCCTATATGTTTAAATTGAGGGCAATGTAATGTTTTAAGTGTGGGGAGGGGTTAAAGAACTCACATGCATGTAAGCTTGATCTTGAATGCTTTTTGCTACTTTTGATTGGAAAAATATGAGAAAAATAAAGGACAAAAATTGAAAAATTGGAATTTTTGAAGAAAAAAAAATAAAAATAAAACCTGCTAAGTTGAAAACCTATGAGGGAAACTTAGGCAAGATTGGAAGCCCGAATAGGTCAAAAACCTGAAAGAGCGGTCTAGAAAAAAATGAGGGGCGAAATGTGGGCGAAATGTGATCCAAAAGAAATATGTTGTGTAGTTAGGATGAAAACCCAAAGGGGCTCCTAAGCAAAATGAGAGAAAGAGAGAAAATGAAATAAAAAGAAAATTTTGTTACTTTTCTACTCATTTGCCGGCATTGGAGTCATAAGGTTGTGGTTGACATATGGATGGATCGGGTAGCCTAACATCACAGGACTTCTTGGGATTGGGTAACTTAGCGGGGGAAACCAAAGTATGGCTATAAAATTCTTGATTCTTTGTGTGCTTCATTTTGGTTGATATATTGGTATAGAGTGAAGTATGTGTTTGAACCTCCTATGTGGTTTTGATTTCATTTTGTGCCATTGGATTTTGACTGATATATTGGTATGAAGTGAAGTATGTGTTTGAACCTCTCATATGGTTTTAACTTCATTTTGTGCCATTGGACATTGGGATTATCAATTTGGGATTTGGATATGTTTCTATGGGTAGTGGTGAATTGATAAGTGATAAGTTTAGTTAGATTTAGGAATTAGGGTTGTGTGTGTGAAAAATCTCATTTGAGCTTTGATTTTGAGATTTATGATATTGAGAGTTTTTGTTCAGCTTTGATTGAGGGAATATTAGTTTAGGACGTGGACATGAATTCCTTTGTGTGCTTGAATCTTTTCTTACTCGAGGACGAGTAAGGTTCAAGTGCGGGGAGGTTTGATGTGCCTATTTTATATGGTTATTTTGGGACTTTTATGATTCACTTTTGTACACCTCTTGCTCTAGATGTTGCATTTTGCCCTGAAATTTTCTAAGGAGAGTTAAGAGCGACTTTTACACTTTTATTACTTTTCTAGTAGATTTTGTGTGACATGACAATTGTTTGAAGACTTTGAAGACTACATTTGAAGATTTGAAAACTTGCATTTGAGCTTTTGAAGACTTGAAGAATTGAAGACAAGTGAAGTGAAAAATGAGGACTTGGGACAAAAAGAAGAAAGAAATCAAGATGTTGGATTTGGCATCCTTTGCGACTCGCGAACATTACTTCGCTTGTTGCGAACTACGAATGGCCAGGAATCTTTTCTACTCTTTTGTACTATAAATATCAACCTTATCCTCTCTCTCTCTCTTCCTCTCTTCTACCTCCTCCCGACTTTGGGGCATAAAACCCTAGTTTTTTCTTCTTTCTTTTCTTAGTTTTTGTAGCTTAATCATGTGTTTTCATTATCTATGTTAGTTTTGTACTTGTGAGCAATTGATTGGAACTTCCAAATCTATGTAGTCAGAGAACCTCTATTTCACTCTTTCTTAAAGTTTTTGTTATTTAGCATTCATGTGTTCTTAATGTGATGTTTTACTTCATTTATGTCATGAGTTGTTTGAGAATATGAAATGTTTGTAAGATTGAAATGTTAGGGTGTCAGAAAAGTTGCAAATTTCTTATCTCATTTGACATGAAAATCTAAGAACATGGAATTAGAACTTCTTGTGTTTAATGTGTTGTGATTCTTGCTAGATAATTATGTTAATGTGAATTGTTCTCATATTTATTCTATAGAAGCAATAAGAGGTTGAATATCAAATCTGGTTTGTTCTAGGTTTCGACTAATGAATGCTTTGTTTGGTTAACAGGCTATGCATTTGGTCGAATGCTCGTTGTTATCAAATCTATGGTTCTTCATGTGAAATGTCATCGATGAAATACCTTTAGGCGTTGTTTGTCTAAAGTGATTATCAATGAGGTCTGCAAAATATCGTTGTTTACGTTTGCAAATTACTCTTAAGAAGAAATGAATGTTGATATTCAAAATGGAAGTGATAGCATTCCCTATAGGTAATGAATGTAATGGAATGAGTGAATGGTTCAATGATTTACACTAGGTTTGGAAGTGAATATCAATTGCCCACAAGGCTTTGTCTTTTGTAGTTTTTATCTTTTTTCTTAGTTGTTGCATGATTAGCATAGTTACTTGACTTTGCTAGTTAGCTTGTCTTTAATTTTATAACTTAGGACAAAAACCGATCAACACCCCCCCCCCTCTCCTCTTTACTTAATTTATATATATTTATATATCTATATCTAATCTAGTATCCACTTTATATATTTAAACCCTTAGAAAGATATCTTTTCTTCGTGGACGACCCTGATTTGTCACTATCTACTTAATTGTAGTTAGGAAGCATTTAGGGCTTAAAAATATTAACTTTGAGAGGTACGACAACGACCTCCCATAAATATTTAGAATTTAAAGAACTTTTTCATGATTTTCAAGAAATGTGTTTGATCGTTTAATTACATATAATAACAACAAATAAAATGTCGATATTTAGAATTCACATAATTTTTTCACAATTTTCAAGAAACACATTTGACCGTTAATATGCTTAACTAAGTTAATGACAAATAAAAGTCGATATTCAGAAAAAGTAATGATATTCTTAGTGAAACTTCGTAGTGAACATCATAGTATCATAGCGAATGGTGTGACACTAATCATATTCCTTGAAAGGTGCAACTAACAATTAGTATATTGATTTTTTTTCCAATGTCACGTCATTCACTATGATGTTTCACCATGAAGTTTCAGTGAGAATATCATTAATCATTCATAAACTAGTTATTACGATGAATCCAACAATATCATATACGATAATATTATTGTTTATATGATTCGTGAATATCATATACACTAATATTATTGTTTATATATATATGGTCAGAATTTGACAGTTCTAATCATCAAATAGTAAATGTGCAATTTAGCATAGGACGAGGGGTATATTTTTTTTAATTTTCATATACATATATTTATATTAAGAGTCCGTCTCTTGAAAGACGGTCATTCCACAAACTATGGAAATCCAATGTTTAAATGCAAATTAAAAGAAATGAAGATAAAATTTTTGTGTTGCATGAATCGGGTTATGAACTTTATAACTACTACATGTTGCATGATAAATTTTAAATATTGCAACAAAATTTTTTTACCTTTTATTATTATAATTAAACCCATATTTCCATAAGATTGTGGAAATACGGTTTTTTTCACAAGATTTTTCCTTATATTAATGTCTTTGGTTGTCTTTGGTTGTCTTTGGTTGTATGCGAATTTAATCTTTAATTAAGATGCATAATACGATCAAACAAACAAAATCGCCTACTGTGATTTTTTTAAATCTTGCCAATTAATTAAATTTGATTATCAAAGTGTTTTAGCTCAAAATCTTGTTTTAAATCGATTAATTATTTTATGGAATTATTTTATAATTAATACACTATAAGGATGATTTAATATCTATTTTTTTATTACATTGATCTACCTATAATTATGAATATCTTTTAAAATTATTCCAGTATACTCTAATCTATAAAGTTATAAAATTTTATTTTATTTTATAATTGGCCAAATAAATCGTTGGTGGATTTAACTGAACTTTCCTTCATTTTAATTAATAAAATATTGACATATAAAATTATAAAAGGAACATGAAAATTTATTTTAGACCGGCTAAATGTTAGACGAGGTAGCTAATGGGGTGATTTGATGTTTATTTTTATTTATTGTATAAATTTAAAATATAATATATTGCAATGTATAAATAATTATATTTTAACCCTAAAAATTATTGAAACAAGATTTTTTTATAATTGATCTAACAGTTAGTCACTTTCTCATTAATGTTTTCCTAAACACTATAGAATAGAAATAGTTTGTTTTCTGGATAGTGCTGTCAACCGGAGATATTGAAGTCATTTTGACTAAACTAAACCCTAATTGTCTAAAAATAACATACCAATATTATAATTTGTTACTTATTTTAATTGTTTACTATATATAATCAATCATAACTTGTTAAAATATATAACTTCTTAAGATATAAATAAACAATATATATCTCATTGTAATATATATATATATATATATATATATATATATATATATATATATATCACGGAAGACAATCCAAAGAAACACATAATCTGAAATAACAAAATGTTTGAATTTTTTATACATTGATAGAGACATATTATTTATTTATGACAAAGTTTTATTTTATACCGACTAATTGTTAAATAATAACATTTTATATTTAGTGAGACTAATAAGGTCATTTGATGTTTACTTTTAATTATTGCAATGAGATACATATAATTATGATAGCCTTTTAAAATGAATCTCAACATATAAATAATTAATTTTAAAATAATTTGAATGAAATATTATGAAAATAATCAATCTTTTTGTATTCAATGTTACGATTTCTAAATATTTCATATAGTTTTCCTTAGATGACTAAACTTTAAAATTTTAAATAAATTCTTTGTTTTCAATTTAAATGCATGACACAACATGTACATAAAATTTAATTCTAGTATTTTAATTGGAGAAAGTCTCAAAAAATGTGACATTTCCAATTTGTGCGTGTCATCCTTGCGCAGGGGCCATGCTAATCTTCTCTGTATCGTTCCAATTTTATCGGATGTCCCCGAAGGGACAAAAAAATGTGACATTTCCATAAGGTTATGGACAGTCCACATGGGCTTTTACTTTAAATGTTGTAATTTTTTAATAAAATTAAAATATTATATTTTATAAGTTAAAATAAGTAATAATATGTATTTGAAGGTGAAAATATAAAATATATAATATAAAAAATATTTTTAAAAAAATCTAAATTTTGTATGTAATTTAACAAATACCGTATATAAGGTAAAAAAAAGTGGACTGTCCATAAATTTATGAACAAACCGCTCATCCACTATTTTAATTAATAATATCGCACAACGCTAGTAGTTATGTGAGCAAATTATCTACCAGTAGGATGACATTTCTCAATTATTAAACTCTCAAATTCTATTGAGATGATGAAGAAGAATATATGGGCAGTTAAAGATAGATATAAACAAACCTATAAAATTAAGGTTTGTTTTCTTAAATTTATCTAAATGGATTTGAATCGATCTGAACTAAATTAAAATTAAGTGTGTTAAAAATAGTAAATGATTAAATTAAGTTAAATTTTATGATATTAAATTTTGTATTGAAATAAATCAAATTGAACTAAATTAAATTGAATTAAATTAAATTAAACTAAAATAAATTGAGTTAAAATGAATTAAAATATAGATAAGTTCGAGAGAACTGGACTAAGAATGAAACTTCTGCGGAAAATCGGGAAAAGATAAGATATACACCCTCCGTCCTAAATTAGAAGGTATGAGAGAGAATTTCACGCTCATCAAAACTTGTCTAATCGTTAATATGTTTAATTACGTATAATTATGACATACAAAATGTTACTTTTCAAAAACTACGTGTTATGACGAATCAAACTATATAACGTATAATAATATTATTGTTTATATATCTATTCAAATATATGATCAAAGTTGGACAATAAATAGTGACGAAGTGTGATGTTTAATTTGGGACAATGTAAACAAGAGAACGGTGGTGGGTGGTACAATATTTTACAGCATTTGAATCATGACGGTTACTGGATACTAAAATTCACCGTGATTTTAAAGAATCTGCCAGAAAAACAAAATTAGAAGTGTGAATTGTCAGATTATAAAAATAGTTGATTGTGGGATTCGGATTAACCGTATAATCCACGAAATTAAATAAAAAATAAAGAACAATAAAAAGGGAAAGAGACCTGTGTGAAGTAAAGATTACAGTCTTTTACTTTAACGATAATATCGTAAGATTTTATGCATAAATCACCTACCAACCAGCAAAACGTGCTTAATTTTAATTTGTTAAGGAAAGTTTAAAGTTACTTTCTTGTATGGTTACCATGCAAGTGAAAAAATTACAGTTAAACTTAAACTTTTTACCTGATCTTATCTGATCTCAGTTGATCTAGTTTGTCTTTTTTTTTATATAAATCTTTTAAAAAGTATTATATCTCTCACTTCTTTTCTCTATCCTTTTTTTTTTCCTTTTTACGCAGCGTTCATCCTTATACTACCTTCTTGAGGCGTAACGGTACAAGAATATGTATAAAATCAAGAATGGAAGACATCTCGTTTTCTTCGGAAAGGAATCACATTATTAAAGAAATTTTAAATTGCGGTTGATTTGTTTGGAATGGAAATTGCTAATCCCTTATCCTGTCCTCCTTATTTCAAATTTTTTTAAAACATTAAAACGAAGTAGAGAACTATTAGAATGAAGCAAACTGATAATTAGATAAGATTTTATTCTTATGACTATTTTGGAGTTATATTTAGACTAGTCAACTTTGTACTCTATTTATACTCTTCTTCATCTATCAAAATTATTGTGAGAAATTATTTTTTCATGGTATTAGAGCAAGTTTTGATCCTGGTCTACATCCTAATTTTTTTTTCTCGGCATCCCTTCTCTCTCTTTCCCAGCCGACCAAACCACCACTTAAATTTGGCGAAAATCCAGTCTAATTCCAGCAAATTTCCAAGTCTAATTCCAGCAAATTTCCAGTCTATTTCAGGCGGCGGCAGCATATCCCCGGCCAGTTCCGGATCTCTGTCTTCGTCCTTTACCGATCAGTATCTCTTCCCTCGGCGGTTTTCAACGACGACTCTTCATCTCCGGCAAGTTCAAATCCCACGGCGGTACAATTATCTGGTTTTCATCTTCTCCGTCCGCCTTCGATTCTTCAACTAACAGCTACCTCTATTTCTCGGCGGCCACTCTCTTTTTTAGCATCGTCTCCAGGTCCTCGGCGGCGATCGTCTCCAGTTCGGCAAACTTGGAAGCTCCACAACAGCCAGTTCCGCGTTCCTAGTTCACGGACAAGCAACCCTTCTCGGCGTCAGATCCACGCGCGGGCTTCAGCGCGTGTGTTACACACGCGCGCCATCTCTCCAGCAAGTTTTCTTCAGTGTGTCAACTACATGCGCGGACCACCTCTCTCAACGCGTCATTTGTACTTGCGCATCAGTTCATCAAGAATTTCCCGCCCAACCTTGTATCCTTGCATTATAGCACACTTTGGTGGTATCTCAAAGTTTAAGTGACATGGTTCTAAGTGGACTTTGGATTCTGGCGCCACAAAACACATTGCATCTTCTCCCGCTGGTGTTGATCATGTGACACCATATAATGGTTCTCCCCATGTCTATATTGGTAATGGTTCTCAGCTCCCCATTACTCGTGTTGGTGCTTATCAAATTTCAAAGTCTTTTTGTCTCTTTATGATGTGCTTATTGTGCCTGATATCACCAAAAATTTGCTTTCGATTAGCAAATTAACTCGGGATTTAAATGTTGTTGTCTACTTTGATGATCGCTCATTTATTGTTCGGCATAAAATCACTAGGAAAACTTTGGGTCACGGTCATAGTGCAAATAAGATTTATTTTTAGACTATGGTGCATCTGTTTTGTTGTCTACTGTGGAATCAAATAAGTCACGTGCGTCTTTTGAAATCTGGCATGCTAAACTTGGTCATGTTCCGCATTCCGTTATTTATGGTTTGTGAGCTTCTGGATCTTTATCTGTCTCATCAGTTTTGCCAAAATCTACCCTTTGTGATGCGTGTGAAAAGGCTAAAGAGAAACGTTTATCTTTTCAACCAAATGATAAACGTGTTGCTAGGGTACTTGATCTAGTTCACTATGGTTTATGGGGCCCCTCTCCTATTATATTTGCTGATGGTTTCTCCTACTATGCCATTTTCCTTGATGATCATTCTCGACTCCCGTGGTTTTACCCACTTCGTTGTAAATATGATTTTTGGGATATCTATCGCCAGTTTAAGGCTTTTGTGGAAAGCCGGTTTTATTCCACCATTAAAGTGTTTCAGAGGGGGGGGGGATTGAGTTCGTAAATGGTTGCTTACGCTCTCACTTTCAGACAAAAGTCATTCTTCATCAGATTTCTTGCCCGTATACTCCTGAGCAGAACGGTCGGGCTGAGCGCAAGGGCCGTCACATTACTGAGATGGGCTTTTCTATATTGTACCACTCTCATATTCCTCTCTCTGATTGGCCTCGCACCTTTGCTGCAACCGCTTATACCATAAATCGGCTGCCCACTCCAGTTCTTGGCGGACAATCACCATTTGAAGTTGTTAATGGTAAGGTTCCCATATACGAACTTTCATGTATTTGCTTGTCATGTGTACCCTATTCTTCATCCAAATGCAGTTCACAAACCCACTCCTCGCAGTTTTCCATGTATCTTTCTTGGTTACAACTCCCAATACAAGGGTTATCGATGATTGGATCCTATGTCTGGAAAGATATATGTCACCAGACATGCTCGGTTTGATGATACTTTCTTCCCTTATGCCGATTGTTCCACTTCCTTATCTCCGTTCTCTTTGGATGTCCCTACTTTTTTGGATCCTGCTGATACATCAGCCGATATTCCTAGTTTTTCCACAATGGCATCTCCTCCTGCTCGGCTTGTCATTTTGCTTGCCAGCCCTTCTGGCTCATCAATGTTGTCATCCTCACCGACCACGACACCATGTTCTATCTGCTCTGACAATTCAGAATATCTAGTGGCCGCTCAAACTCATCCTACTCCGACCATCCCGCCATCGACCAGTTCACCTGGCCCACCGACCAGCCTATCCGATTCTTTGGCCACCTCACCGGCCCCTTTGTCAGCCACTCACTAGCCCTTTCGTCGACCATCTCACTGGCTCCTTCGTCAGTCACCTCACCGGCCCTTTGCTTGCTTCGACTGCTCCTCTGGTCTCTCCACCTTGACCCCGCACTCATCGTATAGCTACTTGATCAACAACTGGATCTATTCAGTGCAGAGATTATTTTGATATCACTGTTCACAGTTTTACTGCTCCCTTACTTGCTCAGTCAGAGCCTACGGATTATCACACCGCTTTTCAGGATCCAGCTTGGGTTTCTTCCATGGATGACAAAATAGCAGCTCTTCGTGGACATCGCACTTGGGATTTGGTGCCTTGCCCATCAGACGTCAATATTGTTGGCTCCAAATGGGTTTACAGACTAAACTATCGACCAGATGGCACTATTAAGCGTCATAAAGCTAGGCTTGTGGCACAAGGTTTCTCACAGATTCTAAGTTTTGACTTTGACCACACTTTCAGTCCAGTGGTCAGAGCCTCCACTGTTCGGACAGTCCTCGCCATAGCCACCTTGCATTCCTGGCCACTTCATTAGTTGGGCGTCAAGAACGCTTTCCTTAACGGTGTTCTTGATACTCCGGCCTTTATGAAGCAGCCCGTTGGTTATCAGGATTCTGCTCATCCAGACTATATTTTTCACTTACGGAAGGCCATTTATGGTCTTAAGCAAGCTCCTCAAGCTTAGTTCCAGCGTTTCAACGGTTATCTAACACATCTTGGTTTTCAGTGTAGCTTAGTCGATACTTCTTTATTTGTTCTCTTAAGAGGGTCGTCGTTACTGTATCTACTTGTGTATGTGGATGATATAATTCTTATAGGCAACGACTCGACTCTTCTTTGTCAGTTCATTGATCGGACGCACAAAGAGTTTGCGATCAATGATCTTAGTGCTTTACATTACTTTATTGGTCCTGAAGTTTTGCCTACCTCTCTAGGGTTACTTCTTGGTCAAGAAAAGTATGCTCAAGATATTTTGACTCGGGCTGGTATGTCTGAAGCGACACCTATTTCTACACCATTTGTCACTGGTTCTCAGCTTCACAGCTATACCAATTCTTCATTTTGTGATCCTACACTTTATCGTTCCCTTGTTGGTGCCCTCCAATATCTCAACATCACTCGTCTGGATTTGGCTCACTCATTTTCTTTGTGATCTTAGGGTTCCTCAATTTGGTGCTCTATTGCTGTTATGCGACAACAACAGTGCTATCTTCTTGGCTCAGAATCCAGTGGCACACAAGTGGGCGAAGCACATCGACATTGACTATTATTTTGTTCGTGAGTTGGTGACATCAGGCAAGCTACGCGTTGCTCATGTCCCGACTTCTCCTTAGATTGCAGACATATTCACCAAGGGGCTCTCTCGTCTGTTGTTCGAGTTCTTCAGGTCCATGCTGTGCATCAGTGAGCATCTGACGCTTCGCTTAAGGGGGGTGTTAGAATAAAGCAAGTTGATGATTAGATAAGATTTTATTCTTGATGACTAGGCTAGAGTTATATTTAGACTAGTCTACTTTGTACTCTATTTATACTCTTTTTCATTTATCAGAATCATTACGAGAAATCATTCTTTCAAGAACCAATATCAGTTAGGAGGGGAATCAAAGGCTCCGTTTGGCATTGATATTTTTACTGGCGTTTTGATTGGCTTTTGGCTTTTGGCATCTTCACTCGGTCAAACCGCCAATGAATAAGAAAAAAAGCGTATGGTTGCTTGGCTTTTTCACATAGTGTTTCAGCCAAATACGATGTTAGTATCAGTAGCATTTTTGCTTAGCGTTTGGCTTTTACCTTTAACAATTACTTTTTTTATCCTTCTACCTTTTTACCTTTCTCTACGCCGTTAACATACATCATCATTTTATGTGTTTTGGGATTTAAATATGACATCGTATTATGTATTTTGGGATTTAATTTAACTTTTTCATCGACATTTTTTGGGATTTAAATGTTTTTTCACGGTTAAATTTTAATGTAATTCGATTTTGTTTTTCCTCTTTCAATATTTATCCTTTACTCAATCTAATTGTTAATAGAAGAACATTAGTTTGATGAGTGTATATAGAGAATTTTTAAATTTTTAAAATTTTATCTCATTAGGTTTGTGTGATTTACTAATACTAATATACATTTTTAATACGAACTAATACTAATATGAGATATTGAGATGGTCTCCTGTGATGCAACCTAAACTTTAGGCAGAAACCTTTATGCAATTCTAACAAAATTCTAGCTCCAGGGACCTATCTCTATAAATTTTACAGGGACCTATCTCTAATTAATTTACATGGACCTATTGCTATTTACTTTTCAGGGTCTTTTTTATCCAATTTTTTCCATCACTTTCCCACCATCTGCAAAAAAAAATACAAAAAATATTTAAAAGTTATTTTTTTAAAATACAAAAAATTAATATGATAAGCTAACTGAAAATTATAAATATCAGCAAAAAATAACAGAACATCAACGAAAAATCATAAAATATCAACTAAAAACTTGCAACAGAAAATGTATAAAAAAAATTAAATAGCAAAAATTATATAAAAATCAATAAAAAACATAAAAAAACGTCGACCACAACTAATAGAAAATCAACTAAAAATCATAAAAACATCAACAAAGGTAAATTATCAAAAAAAAAATTAAAATACTACAAACATCAACTTATATCATCCAAAAGCTAAAACAACATAAATTATTATCATCTAAACCTAATCCGAAAAATGAAAAATGTCAAAATAAAGAAAAAATACTACAAAACATCAACTATATCACCAATAAAGCTACACACATCAACCTCTATCACCTAAAACTCACATAGAAAATGAAAATTATCAAAATGAGAGAAAAAACTAAAAGTATTAGCAAAAAAAACTACGTTACCTCAAGAGTATAAATTATTCACTCTGAAAATCATAATACATCAATAATTTGTTTTTTTTAAAAAGCTACAAATATAAACCTATATCACCCAAAAGCTACAAACATCAACTCATAACACCTAAACCTCATACAGAAAATGAAAAACATCAACATAAGTAAAAAGACACTACAACATCAACCCCTATTACCAAAACCTCAGCAGGAAAATGAAAAACATAAACATGAGAAAATAAAAATAAAACTACAAATATCTATCCATATCACCTCAAAAACTGCAAAGCATCAAGTCATATCAATTAAACTTCACCCAAATAATGAAAAATATTAACATAAGCGAAAAAGGCTACAAAATCAATAAAAAACTACAGTACCTCAAGAATAAAAATTCTTTAAAAAAGAACCTGGTGGAAAATGAAAGACACTACAAACATCAACCCCTATTACCTCAGTCGAAAAATGAAAAGACATCCACATGAGAAAATAAATAAAAAACTACAAATATCAATTCATATTACCCAAAAACTACAAAACATCAGCTTATATCAATTAAAGCTCACCTGAATAAAGAAAAACGTCATTATAAGAGAGAAAAAACATTAAAAAAGCCCACGGTACCTCAAGAATAAAAATTCTTTTTTTACCCAGTGGAATTTGAACCCAGGTCTCCTACCTCAAAGCCTAGAGCAATTACCACTACACCAAAGACACTTATTCAGCATATGCTCAGTCAAATAATATTAAACCTCAGCATACACATCAAAAACATAAATCTCCAAAATAAAGGTCAAAGCAAGGTTCGAACTAGAGACCTCTAACATCACAAGCAAGAGTACTAACCACTATACCAAACAATCTTCACATAATAGGCTAAGTCAACTAAATCATTAAACATCAACAAGTTTTCCAAAAAGAATAAAACAGAAAATTGAACCTCGCATCTCAGTCGCTGAACCTCAGCCGTCGACAGTCCGCCATCGCTGTTGTCGTCCGTTCACCATCCACCGGTCTCACACGTGGCTGCACGCACGCGTCTTCTTCTCCACAAAGTGCGTAGTTCTCACGCACCTGACCAGCAACCGCTCGCCGTCGTCTAGGTAGCCTCACCGTCGCTTTGCTCGCCTCACCATTGCCTCACTGTTGCCTTGCTTACCTCGTGTTACCTCTCCGTTGCCTTGCTTACCTCGTGTTGCCTCTCCGTCGCTTTGTTCGCCTTGCTGCCGCCTCTCCGTCACTTTACTCGCCTTTCCATCGCCTCACCTCACCAGTGCACCGGGGTTGCCTCACCGGTGGAGCTAGGGCACGGTTTATCGGCGATGATGCGTTAAATTGCAGAGGTGTCGACGATGATTATTGGAAAAGCAGATCTGGTGATGTCTCTAGGATTATTGCAACGACAATTCCAGCGAATTGAGCATCAAGCAAGGGGATTATGATGTATCTTGCCAGAAAATGGAGATTTTGCTGGTGGAATCTAGCAAAGGGACAGAGAATTGCCACCGTGAAATTCCACCGCCTCCTCGACGGAAGAGCCGACGGAAATTCGGCTGAAATCCAGTGGAAATCTAGCGATTTCCGGTGGTAATTGTCGGCTGGGGGCGGTTGTCGATGGGAGGAGGCAATTTTTGACCGGGATCTGAAAAAAATGAAAATAAAAATTTTGAAAATTTTGTGATATATATAGTATTTTGATAGTTGTACAGTAGGTCCCTAAATTTAGCAGCATATTTGAAAAAAACCCCATCCCAAATGAAACATCTTATAATTGCACAATAATGCACGAGCTAAAGTTTTGGTTTCCTAAAAGAAGACTTTGTCTTCTAATATACATTAATAGTTTACAATATAAATAATTAGATATAAAATTATAATTTTTGTATATTTTTTAACTTTGTATACATTTTTAGATTTTAAATATAATTAAAATTTCTTATTTCTAATGAAAATAAGTCACTAATATAGTTTATATTCATTCTCTTATATTAATGCTCATAGTGAATACTAGTAGTAAAAAATTGAAAAGAATTAGAAAATATATTGTTTTCAATATTAGTGAATCTGTTAAATAATTAAAATAAATTATATTTGTATTAATGAAAATAGAAATAATAAAATATGTAATAAGTTTATAAATAATGAATGGTCGTCATGTGCTTAAATGTCAATTTGCATAAAACCGCTAACATCCAATAATTACATTTGCCACACACTTTCGTAAACAGCTAATGGTCAAACAATTAACACAAACAGCTAACATAAATAGCTGGTCAAACTAGCTACATGAAATAGTCAACAACCAACCACAAACAGCTGATTGCCAAATAGGGCCTAAGGGTCGGATTAAAATTTTATACTTTTAAAATTAGAACCGGTCCAAAATAATTCCGATACTCTTGAGAGAATCGGTCGCAGATGGGGGCAATGGCGGAACTAGGGGGTGAGGGGGAGCACCTACCTCCCTTAAGATTTGTTGGACAAGTGATTTAGTGGTACGTAGGTGTAGATGGAAAGTAAAAATGGCCTGCTCCCCCTCCCTCAAGATGCCTGCTCCCCCTCCCTCAAAATGCCTGCTCCCCCATCCGTAGATAGATCGAAATTTAAGAATTCGAAAGTCTATGGCTTGAAATAGTTGCAGGTTTTATGAATTTATTGTCAGACATGTGAGAAAGGGTGAATTGGGCCTGATTTAGTGATAATCCACACTCTCTATAACTGAGAGCTCCAGGGTTCAAACAACAAGCTTCAAACCACACTCCCATCTAGAATTGTGAATATTAGAGTAATTTCTTGATGGGGATTACCCAACGTTATGTTTATAAGGTACACACGTTATATTTTGATTGGAACTTCGATTCACTTTCAATATGACGTAATATTGAACGTTTTGATTGTATGTCTCTTTTGGATTTCTTTTCCAACAACTTTCAAATGGATAATTATTCCTTCTCCAATCCAACCTTCAAATGGATTTTTTTTGGTGACGTATATATGCTCAAAACCAACAAATATAAACTCTTTCACTGCAAACATAATTTCTTTCTCGCAATATTTTTTACATTTGTCTTAGATGATGCCTTTAGTTTTGTTAATTTATCGGATTCTAAGTGTTTTCCTTGTTTTTGTTGAGATGAAATTATGTAGCTTATTTTTTCATTGAAATTGATCCGTATGTAGAGAAGAAAAATGACTAGTTTCCTGTGGTTGCATATATACATACCATATTGGAAAATAATTTTAATTCTCTTTAAATTATTATTATTTATTTTAAATACTATAAAAATATCAAAGTTTAAAATTAATTTTTCCCTTGTGTTTCTAAATCTAGTTAGGGTTATTTTGAAATTGTGTAGTTGTGAAATTGGGGTTTTTTTCAAACAAAAGAAAGAACACCCAAAGTATATACCGCCAAATAACGAAAATTATATCACACATTTTTTTGCTAATTTGGCCAAGTGGAACCTTCGATATCACCCTCGGAGAATAGAAGCCCATTTCAATGGGGTCACTAAAATTTTTAGCCATATAATATCGATGCTCACCTCCGACTCTTGAATATGCTAGAGTCAATAAATCCTACGTGGCAATAGAAGTTCACTGTAACGAACGCCACATTGGAGATGCTCTAAGGCTCTGTTTGGCAGAGCTGTGCTTATAAGAAAAGCTAGCTTATTTTGAAAGCAGGGGGAGACTATCTTCTATATTTCCCTCTAAAATAGGTTCTGCTTTCAAAATGAGCTGCATTTTTGCACTTTACTAAACACTAAAAAATATTTTGCTTATAAGCATATCAGTTTATAAGCTCTGCCAAACAGAGCCTAAGAGGCACCATTGTGGAGTTTTAAGAACCACTTCTTAATCAAGGAGATGATACCTCTTTATTTGTGAAATATCAACCAACCAATGATTGACACTTGACATGGCTTGTTTTGTATTACTAATTAATTATAATTTAAAATAAAAAAATAAATGCTTAAGAAGTACTTATTCAAGGAGGTTCATTGTTGGTAGTTGGTTTTTACATAGTTTTTTAAAATCAAAACTCATGATGCGGCACTTAAGAAGAACTCCTTAAGTCCACTACGATTGTGGATGCTCTTAGTTTCTTTGTTTCTTTGATTCTTTGATAGTTTTTATTTTTTAAAAATATTGTATTTCACATTTTTTATTTAATGTTATATATATATGTATATATTTAAATATGTATGGTTTTTAAAGTAATTTTAGTAATTATATTTCAATGTAAGAATTTGAAAATTTAAAAACTTTTCTACTTAAGTATTGTAAAATGTAAAAAAGTTAAATAAATTTATTAAAATATATTGTATTAAATAGTGAAATTCTAATATTTAAACGATGTCGTTTAAAATTAGCTTATGTTGTTTAAGTATTATTCAACAATTAGTGAAATTTTTGTTTAATCACAAGTAATTATTTTTGACAATTATCTAAAACACCTCTTACATTTTAGTCTGGTTCTGTCACTGGAAGGGGTTTCGATTTCTCGACGTCACCACCTTTAATTTCACCGGAACTCTAACTTAACCCATTTGCGACCGGAGAGAGGCGGAGAGGCAAGGTGACAGAGGGAAGCGAGGAGTTGGAGAGAGGCAGAGGCGGAGGCAGAGAGAGGCAGAGGTTGACAGAAGGTTGAGGATATGGGAAGACATCTAGGAGGAAGAAGAAGACAAGAGCTGAAGGTTGAAGAAATGGGCATTTAGTTTTTTCACATCTCTAAAATTAAAAGAGTAATTTTCTCTCTCTACAGGTAAGCCCGAGAGAGAGGGGGTACTACTTTTACTTCGCAACAAACTTTCTTCAAGTTAAAAATTGTTAAATTTTAGCTAAAAAATCTAAATTATATAAAATATAGTATTATCATATTAATTAGATGAGTCAACTTCCTGCTAACCATCTTGTATTGAGATCAATGATACATGATAAATAATAAAAATATTAAATATGACTCCTCTCGTCCCATCAGTTTCAAACTTATTTCAACCCTAAATAGAATATATATATATAATAAAAATATCATGTGAGATATTGTTAGATTCATCTTAATTTCTATTTTCCAAATATCAATTTTTATGCAAAATTGTTATATGTAGGCAGAGATATTGACAGTCAAATATGATCATTGAAGACCGTGAAAAAGTAAATAGCCAAAACTAATGAGACTGATGCAGTAGCTTATAAATTTGGGGGTTATAATGAAGTTATTTTTCGGGGCGATATTTATAAAACGTCTTCAAATTCAGATACCAAAATGCAAAAAAGAATAAAAAAAGTTCGCTTTCCTCCCTCTCTTGTCAAACTTGGCCCCCTCTCTGCCCCCTTCTCCGAGTGAACCCTGGCAGTGGTGTTCTCTGACGGTTGCTTCTCTTTCACCACTGGCATACGCGCTCTTCCATATCTCCATCCCACACATTTGTTGGTTTAATTTCAATTGTTTTTCAACTTTCTCGTTTTTTGCTTGTTGTCTAGCTTTCATGATCACGGTTCCAATTCAATGGATTCTAGCATTGAGTTAAAATTGGATATGACCATAAATGATTGATTTTTGAAATTGGATTCAGTGTGTTTCCATGCTTATGACTATTCATATAGTTGAACTGAAGCAACTATTCATTCAGCGTGTTTATGGTTGATCTTACAATTGAGGCAAGTTCGAATTGGATGCTGGATTTCAGTGTGTTTCCATTGCCAGATAGAGAAGGGTATTTTTTTGGTGATATATTAGTCTGATTCTTGTTGGGCCGCTCAGCCCAACCTCTTAGGTAATATCATAAGGCCATAATAGCCCAATAAGGTCATGTAACAAATGGGCCAGCCTTGGCCTTTAATACACAATAAAGAAGAGTTTCAGTTACAAACAATTACTATTAGGGTTAAGGTAGTATAAATATAAAGGCATGTCATTTATTTTATCCATTCACTTTCATTTACTTAAGAGGCAAGACTGACTTTGGCACAAGAGAGTTTTCGCCTGGAACACTCTCGTGCTTGTTTTCTTGCAGATCAAGGCAAAGGAATTCAGAGCGCACTTGGATTGGGTTTCAGACGCATCAATTGGTACGTTCGATGGAACCGATTAAGTCAAATCTAGATTCCTTGGTTTATGTCCACTTCCACAGCCACTACTCGAAGGAGTGAGAGGTTGAGAATCAAGGGAACAGACGCAGTTGACGAAGTCTAGTTCCCTTGCAGAAGGAGGAAGAAAAGCAAGATGGTCACCATCCCTACGTCGCATAATGTAGATGTGGATCCGATCGAGGCCTCAGTAGGGCCTATCTTGATCCCTCTTGTTCTTGAAGGGACTCAAGATAGGGTTGCCAGATCTTCGGGGCAAAGGATGTTACTATAAAACCAGAGATAAGAATTAGCCCTCGATACCGTTGCAATTCTCTCTGCTTGGTTTACGGAGGGAGGGGGGTGAATGGCCAATTCACAGAGGTTTCTGGATATTTATGCATCGAGGCTCATGAACTAAGGTTTGAGAGAATCGAGGTATGGGGGACGGAGCAGAGGCAGGATTGCCGCTAAATTTGGAGCAGGTGGCACAGATGTTAATTGCAGCAGGATATTAAATCACTCCCCTGCCAATGATGCCCAGATCATCGAGGGATGTGGTATCATGTATGCCTATGGAAATGTATGCAAGGGCCTTACCTCAGCTAATAGTGGGAGTTCTATACTTAGGGTACACGAGTGAAGTTGCTCAGCCAAGGCAACAACCTTCATTTCTGAGCATACACGAGGAATGGGCTACTCGATGCCTGCTTTAATGCCAATGGTTACTTTTCTTGGTTTCGATTAGGGGAAAACAACAATGTCATCTTTGGGGATTTAAGGTCAGTTGAACCCTATGACATTTGGTCAAGGGAGTTATGGTTACTATGGTCAGGGATCTATGCCCCTCATGTATCTGGGGAATACTGGAGCGGGACCCTATTTGGTGCACATGATCTCTAAACCAATGTATGCTTTTCCTTACATAGAAGCTCCTTGAGGTTTATATCAGAGCAAATATCTTTCGTTTGGAGGAGAAACATGGGATTCTTTGGGGAGAGAGTTGGGCAAGTTGATAGGGCCAACAAGGTAGGCTGCAAGGTCTCCTTTTAGCCCGTTGATAACCACTGTTCGATGCCTAGTTGATACGAAGCCTCCAGAGGGGCTTCCAACTTATTGAGGAGATTCAAATAACGAGAATTTATCGAAACTTTCCATGGTTTGAAGAATTCTAGATATTTCGATAAAAGATTAACTTGTAAGCTCGTAGGTAGCTATCTTTCTAGGGATGACCTAGGAGTGATTCAATTAGTTTCCTAGGGGCTCCTTGCATTCGTATCGAGATTTCAGTGGGGAAATTTTAAGTCAATATTGTCAGAAGAAGAAGTTTATGAAGATGCTGACTGAATTGTATCAGACAAAGCAAAAGCCAGTGGAGTCTACCGCGGCATATTATCATAGATATGTTGATGAAAGTTTGGGAGTTGTTGAAGAAACGAAGAATGAGGTGATCCGGAGGTATTTGATAGGAATGATAAACTTAGAGTTGTACAAGAAGTTAACGGAGACAACCCCTCGAACGCTCCAACAGCTTCAGGAAAGGGTGGAGCAACATTCAAAGGTGGTGGAAGCGACCAGGAAGAAGGGAAAAGGAATGATGGCAAAGCATGTGAAGCCCAATGAACATCGTGGGAAAAATGCTAATGAAGGTGGTAAGATTTAGAAGGTACACGCCTATACGACATTCCAGAGCTGAAATTTGGAGCATTAATCTGGGTGTATTTTGAGCACCTTCACCAATGAGGGATTCGAGTGGGGCTACTGCCATGAGGAAAGCTACAAATAAATATTGTGAGCACCATAGGGATTATGGTCACCATACAAATGAATTCTCCCACCTCAAGATGGAAATAAAACTGTGTGAAAAGGAAGGCCTCCTCAAGGAGTCCGACCTTCGAAAACCATTTTGAGATGACCATTCAAAGCAATGAAATGAGAACTAAACTTGGAAGCCTTATAGGAGGAATTTTAATACTGAGAACATGGTCGATCTAGGGCTTCAAGGTCAGAAACAGGAACACCAAGAGGAGCCACCCGAGATCAACCCATGGAAAACCAGAACATGAATGAAGGAAACCTGGTGTTCACGGGGTGATTAGTGTCATCAATGGGATCATATGGGAAAGGTCTTTGAATACAGTTATGAAGGCTGATTCACTACATGTTCCGGCAGGATAACCAAGAAACAAAAAATTTTGACCGGATGAAATGATAATGTTTTCTGAGGTAGATGTAGTTCCCAATCAGACCCCCATGCAGACCCGATGGTGATTTCTATGATGATGTGAACTTCTTTGGTGAAGAGGGTATTAATTGATAATGAGAGCGCTGTTGAAATTATGTTTGTAAGTTGCAATTATGTTTTAATTGATTATTAGACCCTAGCATCTCTGTGGACAAACCCGGGCTTACCACTAACTACCCCATAGGTAGCTTAGTAGTGAGTTGGGTACAAAACTATAAATTTTATCTTTGGACGCCTTCGCTCGGGTTAATTAGCTACTAACGACCCCAAGTGGAGGCGGTTCATCCATCAATATCTGGTGGTAACCCTAGTGAGCATTGAAGAAGGCCTAAAATTGATACCCTGCATTGCCTCTACCAACTTATCAATTGGTGGCAAGGGGTAGCTATCTTTAGAACAAAACTGGTTCAGATCCGTGAAGTCAATACACATACACTACACACCATCCTGCTCCGGGACCATCACTGGATTAGCGAGCCACTTCAGATAGAATACCTATTTGATGAACTTTGCCTTAAGAAGTTTTTCTACCTCCACCTAGATTGTTTCAGCTCTGAGCGAATATTCTTCTTTTATGTTAAACAGGCTTTATCGATGGGTCAATATTTAACCAGTGAACAACTAACTACGGCAGCACTCCTTTCAAATCCGATGTACCCCAAGAAAACACATCGACATACTTATCGAGTAAGGCTCTCAACTCATCTTCACCCCTTCCGGGATCAACTTACCCTCGGCAATTGTCCCAAAATTTCAAATTGGAAGCTGTTCAGTATAAGCTGGTCAAATCCTTCCATGTATCAAAGCTTCATCCTTCACATTTTTTGCTCCATTCAATGCTATCAAATTACAACTTCTCGCCACTACCTGATCCCCTCAGATGGATGCCACTCCTCTATTCATTGGGAGTTTCATCATCAAGTGATAGGGCGACCACACTGCTCGAGCCTGACACATCCAAGGCCTACCCAAAATCACATTATAAGGGGAATGATCATCAATAAATGCAAAGTTACAATATATCGTTACCTTTCTTACTCTATGCACAACCCCAACTGTTACGGTGATTCCCCTAAAGGGTACACAGTTTTGCCCATAAATCCTAACAAGGGTGAGACTGACTTCTTCAAATTACAGTGGCTAATATCTAGCTAGTGTTGTCAATTTGTCTGTGTGCTAGGAATAGCTAATATAATAAAATGGGGGGGGGGGGGGGTTTCGGTTTTCAATTAACAACTACGAACATGAAAGATAAAATGCAAGTAAAATATATTAACAGACACTTGGGGGTATTTGTGTAACATGCTTGACAATGAATACTATTCTCGATTCATTCACATATAGACATATAAACCTATTTTATGCCTATGTCACACAGTGTGAAGATAGTCAGGTATTTCCCCCCGTCTGTCACATGTGGTACTTACCACAATGACCATATCTCACTTTCTCCGTAATTAGGGAATGCGCTTCACTCCAGTGCCACAGTATACCATTCCCTGTCACTTCACTCCCAACGTGCCCCCGCTTAGAGGAATACAAAGCCTGCCTAGAAGGACAATGCCTTGTGTATGTCACAACCGTTGGATATGTAGTGAAATGCATTACATCCTAGACACTTCACCGTGGATCTTAATCCCTAGGCCTGTAGAGAGGCAAAGGAAATGACACCTTGTGATGACTCTAGAGTCATCACAACTCTAGTCACTACAAACAAACACACTAATCTATCGGGTTAAGCCAGGGGTTTTCCCCCGAGATTTGCTGAATCGACCACCGAACATGTTGATTTCTTACACAACTAGCCAATTAGAATCATGGTATAACACATATAAGAAAATTCTCTCAAAGGACATGAATGCACTCATCTCCTCGGTGTTCTTTACCTACTCTACAATTCTAACACTTTCCAAGATAGCAATGAAGTCTAGCACGATTTTATACTACCATACATGCATGGGTGTATCATCATAATGGCATAGCATAAATCATAAACCTTAGAAAGCACAAGTTCAAGCATAAATATTCATAAGACAATAAGATATGAGAATATAAACCTCAAAAAGTCAAATTCATATACATGAATACAAATAACCCCAAGCTACTAATCTACTACCTAGATATGAAATTCAAGTATTGCATTGAATTCCACATCTTTTGGGAAAAAGAAAAATAAAAAGGGAACAAAGAAACAACCTAAAGAGAAGAGGGAGTGTTTCTAACTCTAAGTTGCTCTCCAAATCTACAAAATGAATTCTAAAAATGATCAAAGAGTTTTTAAACTGCTCCCTAGAAAATAGATCCATGGAAAATATCAAGTTAGATGCCATGGACCTAGGAAAATAAGATGAAGAAAAATAAAATAAAAGAGAACGAAAAGAGAAGAGATACTCTAGAGAGAGAGAGAACTCTCATCTTCCTTCTACCTACCTAGAGAGAAAAAAAATCTATATTATACCTATCTAGAGAGACTAAAGGCTTCTATATATAGTTGTAGGGAATTGGACCTCAAAATAAACCCAAAATATGGTAAAAAGTCCTAGCAGCCGCCACCTGATACAAAGAGCCACTGATGGCACAACCTGTGCCGTTTACATGGCCTCGTGCCAGTGCGGGACACCTGATTTGGCATAGCCCGCATGCCTCATGCTGGAGTGGGATGCCGGTCTTAGTATGGCCATGGTGGGTGCGGTTTGTGTCATCTAGCGCAAGCCATTGTCTGGAGCTCTATTTTTGCACTTCTGATCCGCATCCCGTGTCGTTTGGTGCTGGCCATCAACCGGATCCTCATTTTGCTTAGTATTTTAGAATGGGCCATTTCATTTTTCACACCTCATGGGATAGTCTCAACACTTTTAACTTGGAAAGGCACAGACCGTGTGAAACAGAATGGTCCGTGCCCCATTCTTAGCCATTTTTTGGAGTGAAAAATAGACGTTGAGGCCACGACCAATTGAGTTTGGCATGGTCTGTGCTAGTTTTTGGCACGACTCGTGCCAAAGGTCCCTGACATGGGCTGTGTGGAATAGTGCAAGCCATGTATGCTTGGTCTCGTGCCTCCCATGAGCGGTCCATGCCGCCCATTGCTGGTTTGTTCAGCTGACTTCTTTACTCTGCTATGGATGAACCGTTGGTCCGATTTGAAAGTTCTTGTAGTCATTTTCATAACGCTCAAAATGAAAAATCCAATGGAAACAAGCCCAAGGGATGATTCTTCTCGGATCATTCTCTGAACTTGGAGCAACTCTCGGACAACAATCCTCCATTTCTTCCTCGGCCTCTTTGAACTTCAAGTCCGCCTATCTTTAGCTCAATCCTTCTACTACCACAATGTAGAGTTTGCGGCCTTCATCTACTACCATTCTAATATGAATGTCTTTCGACATATTCTACCACCCTTGTGAATGGCCTTCTATACAAATGTAACAAAAAGTACCCATGAACCACCTACTGAGAATGAAGCCATCAGCGCTGGGACCCTGGTGCTGGAATCTGGCCTTAAAATTCTGGCCGCTGGGTACTGGATCTGGTCTCTATGGTTTGGCGATGCTGGGCACTGGAGTTTTGGTTTGGCACGCTGGATGGCGCTATTTTCAGTGCCAAGATGGTTGCTGAGAGCCCGATAGAGTCACAAGGTTTTCTTGGATTTTTCTGGCCAATGCAGCTTGGGTTTACGGAGGAGGCAATAGGTTTTAAAGTAAGGATTTTGGTCCGATGCTTTTTTACCTAAGCCTAGTTTTTAACTTTGATTTAACGGTTATTTATGCGCCCTATGCCCGTGCTACACTCTATGTTAAATTGGCATAAAGCTGTCCATTTGCTCAAAATGGAGTGGGCGATTACATAATCGCCACGCTTGATGCACGCGGTATAAGTGTATTCATTCTCTCATCCTTAGGAGATTAATTTAGTTGGGAATCACAAAGTTATGGGTACGGTCTCAACACACCTTTGCCTACTATATTACTCCCAGCCCTCTTTAAGAGAATGTTTGAAGGCCAAAAACATTCCTTTTTCTCCACCTTAGGGATGTAAATGGTAGAAGCAGATATCCACTCGTTCCACTATGGTTCAACAAAGGGCATCAGCTTCACTCTTTATGTGACATCCAAGACCCGAGATCATCTCGGTTGCACTAGGAATTCTAAATTCAAATGTCTTTGGACTTTTTGTACTTTCTTCAAGACTCCATCAACAAAACCTACTCAAGACCCGAGCTTCCATAACACTTGGCTGCACTCTGGAATGTCAATGAAGAAGACCCCGTATGTTAGGGGTAGAAGCGGATCACTTGTTTATGGGTAGTGAGTTTGTTCTCACCCCATTTACCTAGTATATCTTAGCCTGTTTTTCTTTTTCAGGTTGCAATTATAGGTCCTATTTCCATGGGGACTTGTTTTGTTTTTTCCCTTAGCTTGATTTATCTTGCTTAGGGATGGTAGTCTTATTTAGATTATGGGGGGGGGGGGGGGGGAGTGTTACCCTCTGGGTTTTCGCTTCCCCCCCTCGGATTTTTCTCCTTAGGTTCATCACGTAACCTAGGGTTGGATTATTTTTGTATTTGGTAGGGCTCTTTTAGGGCTTTACCGTGGGTTCCACCGTTTATACTATTTACCATATTTACCTCAAAAAGGAAGATCCAGTGGGCCATGGATACAAGGTGTCCATTAGTTCAATTAAGTCTATAAAACGTGGGATTTAGACAAGAAAACCAAACATGGCCGTCTAAATCCCATGTCACGTAAACCTAACTAATACTAGCAATCCAACAAGTAAAACAAGGCAATTATTATGCCTAATGCATAGGTTAACGCATGCCTAATGATGTACATCAATCCCTTCACACTTACGCCTTTACTCGTCCTCGAGTAAATAAAAACAAGAAAAATCCTAAGCGAAGTGTATCATGTGGGTATAAGTTAGCCTATGCATTTGGCTTATTCCTAGATTACCCTATTTCCCCCCAAAGAAGCAAGAATCTCACAACTCTCACACTCCCCGAAGAACCTAAAGTAACCTAATTAACCACCCAAAATAAAGTGAAGAAAAAGGTAAGCAAGAAACATAAGTGTTAAACTAGCTTACTTTCCCAAAAAGTTCCCCAAAAGCAATCCAAGAGCCATTGCCAAAATCAATCCACCAAGGAAACCCAAGAATCAATGACTTGGTTGTAACTAGGATAACTCTAGATTCTCGACTTAGTTACAACCAAGGATGATGCTAATGTATTGTCTACCTAGTTTTCGTTTTCTCTCATTTTGCCTAGGAGTCCTTTCGGGGTTTTCATCCTAGCTTTCACACATGTTGAGCTCACATTCTCACCTTTTCCACACATCCTCTCATTATTGCCCAGGTTCGTAAACCTAGTCGGGCCCATCCTCTCATTTTTACCTAGGCATTTCGACCTATCTGGGCATTTCCCATTGTTGCCTAAGTTGCCCTTTCAGGTTTCCAACTTATCCGGAGTATATTTTTTTTTCAATTTTTTTTCTCAAAATGCTCTTAGAAGAGCTATTAGCCACATAGAAACAACTAAGAATCATAAGTGCTATCTAATCCCCTCCCTCACACTTAAAGCTTGCATTGTCCTCAATGCATATACAAAATTAACGAACAAATGTCAAGGTAAGGAAATAGGAAAGCACTTACAATGAAAAATGGACACTAAAATCTACATTTGATGGCACAATTATAGAATGTAATGAACAAACTACCATCACCCCAATATACTATCCCTAACTTATAATCAAGTAAGTTCAATCCAACCACTATCATGCACCACAAATTGAAATAAAGAATTGAATCACAGTGGATAATTACCTCTTAGGTTTCAAGTTGTGTGTTTTAAGGGTCTGAGGAAAATGGGTTTTGGTACTATTTTGGGGGTGGTAAGGAAGGAATGGTGATTTGGATGTAGGAAAGTATGTGAGCTTCATGGGTCGTGCACGTCTACATGCCCATGTCCACCATTTTGAGCACCACAAACCATGTACGTCAACATGGTCCATGAGTTGGACTCCCCATGTTCTCACTTTCCTCCAAGAATCATATGCTTCCTACAAACTAAACACGCACACCAAGTGTAATAGTGTTCCAAAAAAAAGGCTACAAATAGGAAAACACACCAAAAATATTAAACTAATCTAAATTTTCAAAGCTTGGGTTGCCTTCCCAGAAGCTCCGCATATTTAAGGTCGTCGGAATGACCCTAATGTTATCCATATGGTGTGGTTTTGTACCCCATCATCATAGATAACCAACAATAGATAGGTGGGGGTAAGAATCTTCCAAGAGAAAGATATAGTAGATAAGGAGTCAACCTTAAAGGAAATAGGTGGTTTGGAAGCTTAGCATATTCAATTGGCTTCTCTATGGTTTCCTCTAAGGGTTCCAAAAGTGTGGGAGTTGGTTCTCTAGAATGAGGTAGGGGTGAAAATAGGTAATATTGTGAATTAAGTATAATCACATCTTCCTCGACTTCTTCACTTTCAACAAACCATTCCCCATCCCCTTTTGGATCCATCTACCAAAAATTCACATTCAACTAGGGATGATTCATTTTTGGAATATTGGGTTTCATGTTAGCTCACCATTTACATCAAATCACTCACTTTCCCTTCAACTCTCTCATTGCTTGAGAAGACTTGAATTCCCAAATATCTAATGTCGCTAATCAATTTTGATTGGAGTAACTCACTACTCTTGGTCACATTAGCTATAGCTTGCAAAATATCTCTATAATCCGATCTAGGAACCATTACTAAGGATTGGTTTTGGGAAATTGGATAGGTTGGTAAAGTTCACTATCTAACCCAAAGTATTGGTTTCTGGATGCATTTCCATACCACGAATTCGAGTTACCACTAAACCTTGAATTTAGAGAATCGTGGTATTGGTACCAATCTTGATCCCATTGTCCCTGGGAACAAAAAAATCCTACCTCTCCCTCTCTCATATTTGCCCATCCAAGAGCAAGACTCCGTAGGGTGGTCGCAATGACATATTCAACAAAATCTCACTCGTTGAGCCTCTCTTCTCCATAATTTTTTCTCTATTTAATTAAAAACACAAAGAAAGAAAATAACAAAGTTCTGAATTGTAGTGCAAGGATCCTTAGTTTGCACCAAGAACTTAAGTAATACCTACTCCGAAAAAAAGGAACAACACTAGCTACTCAACTAACGCGTTATGTAAATTGACAATTAAACTTTTAAACTAGCATCCCCGGCAACGACGCCAAAATTTGACTCGCTTCCACTCGGGGTCGTTAGTAGCTAATTAACCCAAGCAAAGGCTAAGGAAGGTCAAAGATAAAATTTATGGTTCTGCACCCAACTCACTGCTAAACTACCTATGAGGTAGCTAGTGGCAAGCCCAGGTTTGTCGACAGAGATGCTAGGGCCTAATAGTCAATCAAAACACAACCACATATGGGTTGTCAATCCACCAGTGTTCTAGGAATAGCTAATATAGTAAAATGGTAGGGGGGTTGGTTTTTCAATTAACAACTACGAACATGAAAGATAAAATGCAAGTAAACTATATTAACATGCACTTGGGGGTATTTGCATAACATGCTTGACAAATGACTGTTATCCCTGGTTCATTCAATTGTAGGCATATAAACCTATCTTATACCTATCTCATACAATGTGAAAATAGCCAGGTACTCCCTTCCCCACCCCCATCTGTCACACATGGTACTTACCACAATGCCCATATCTCACCATCTCCGTAATTAGGGAATGCGCTCTAGTCCAGTGATGCCGCGGACCATTCCCCGTCACTTCACTCCAATGCCAATGCGCTCCCGCTTAGAGGAATAAAAAGCCCACCTAGAAGGGCAATGCCTCACATAGGTCACAACCGTTGGATATGTAGTGAAATGCATTACATCCTGAACACTCCACCGTCGATCTCAGTCCCTAGGCCTATGGAGAGACAGAGGAAAAGACACCTTGTGATGACTCTAAAGTCGGCATAACTCTAGTCGCTACAAACAAACACACTAATCTATCGGGTTAAGCCATGGGTTTTCCCCTGTTGGGATTTGCCAAATCGACCGCCCAACATGTTGATTTTTTGCACAACTAGACAATTAGAATCACAGTATAACACATATAAGTAATTTCTCTCAAAGGACATGAATAGACTCATCTCCCCAATGTTCTTTACCTACTCCACAATTCTAACACTTTCCAAGATAGCAAAGAAGTCTAACACGATTTTATACTATCATACGTTCATGGATGCATTATCATAACGACATAGCATAAATAATAAATCTTAGAAAAAACAAGTTCAAACACACATATTCATAAGACAATAATGTAGGAGAATATAAACCTCAAAAAGTCAATGTCATATGCACGAATACAAATAATCCGAAGCTAATAATCTACTCCCTAGACATGGAATGTAAGTATTGCATTGAATTCCACATCTTTGGGAAGAAGCAAAATAAAAAGGGAAGAAAGAAACAACCTAGAGAGAAGATAGAGTGTTACTCTCTATAAGTTGCTCTCCAAATCTACAAAATAAATTCAAAAAATGATCAAAGAATTTTAAAATACTCCCTAGAAAATAGATACATGGAAAATATCAAATTAGATGCCATGTGACGGGCGGGCGGTCGTCGCACCCGCCGTGCAAAAGATAATTTATAAGCCCTAAATGCTTACTTTCTACAACTAGGTAGATAGTGGCAAATCGGGGTCGTCCAAAGAGAAGAGGGATCTTCCTAAGCATCTAAGCACACAATGGTTGATACTAGGCTAGGAGTAACTATATTTACACACACTTAAAAGCAAGTAAAGGGGGGGGGGGGTGGTTGGTTGGTTTCCTAATTTAACAAAGATAAAAAGACAAGATAACTAGCAAGGTCAAGTGACTATGCTAATCATCAAACGAAACTAAAGAAAAGGGGTTTTAAACTACAAAGATAAAATGCATTGGGGGCAACGGATATCCACTTCCACATCTAATGTAGTTCATCGAATCATTCACACATTCCATCATATAGCATTCAGGACCCAACACTCACGCACCCATCTAGCAAGTACCACAACACACACATCACAAGGAGTTCTAAGTTCATGCTCATAGATCTTCATGCAAAGGCGCTACGGAATTCGTCACGTTCCTACACCTAAACAATTCAACCACACAAGCACTCCCTATGCTCAAACAACTCATGGCACACATGCAGTGAAACACACCGTCAGGAATACATAAACGCCAAATAACAAATGCTTCAAGAATGAATTTAAATCATCTATTCAATACTTCAACTACTTGTCGTGGAGACTAAACTCCTATCCTTCTTAGTTCGTAGTTTGCGAGAGTGAGTTCGACATCTCTCGTCAAACCTCACCAATGGCTCCCGAGTCGCGACCACGACTCAAGGTGTCATTGGTGGCATTTAGCACGAATGACCAACAAGCTTGGCAATGCCTATGACCACTACACCGTGACTAAGCATTAAACCAATTCATGCAATTACACGAGATTGGATGAACGTGCAACACACATTCATCCACGAGCATATGACTCTCTCGTTTGCTACACAAACGAACATGACGAAGAGTTCAACACCAATCACATTCGTCTAGCACATTGTCAACACACTAACACAATCAAAAGCTCTAAATCATACTCTCACATTACTAACAAGAACAGGGGGAAAATTAACCCAAATCCCCCAAACCCTAGCTAGCAATTGATCCAAGCATTTCATATCATCAAGCTCTCAACAACATTAATAGAATCAACAATTAACATTCAAAGCACAATAGCAAAAACACCAAATAGATAGATAGAAATGAGTTCTTGCTACATAGATAATGGAAGCTTCAATCCTTTGCTCCCAAGAACAAAAACTACTCTAGAACAACAAGAGACATAATTAAACTACAAAAACAAAGAAAAGAAAGAGAAGAAAACAAAGGGTTTTGGAGCCCTAAAACCCAGAGAAAACGGGCTGAGCAAAACTTGAGAAGAAGAAGAAAGAGAGTAGTATTTATAGTGCAAAGAAGATAAAGTTGATTTCTGGCCGCCCGTTGGTCGCGACTCGCGATGTGTTGGTCGCGACTCGCGACGGTGTTGGTCGCGACTCGCGATGGTGTCGCGACGGGAGCCAGAGTTTTGCATTGTTTCTTTGTCTTCTTCATAGCCATCCCTCTCAATCTTCAAGTCTTCAACGGCTCCAAAATGGTCTTCAACGGCCTCCGGTCTTCATGTCTTCGAAGTGAGTATCCAAAAGTCTTCGAAAGTATAGTCTTCAATGTCTTCCGGTCTTCGTTGCTTCCGTGTTCTTCCCTTGTCACACAAAATCCACTTAGAAGAGGTAAAAGAGTACAAAGTTGCTTTTGCCTCTCCTAAGTGAATTTCAAGGTAAAACACAAGCTCTCGATAATAAAAGAGCACAAAAGTGATCCTAAATACTACTAAATAATGCATCTAAAATGGACACATCAAACATCCCCACACTTAAACCTTACTCGCCCTCGAGTAAGAAAAGATTCAAGCATACGGAGGAAATGGCATATCCACATCCTAAAACCCCTAAAATAACCACACAAAATGGACACATCAAATATCCCCACACTTAGACCTTACTCGCCCTCGAGTAAGAAAAGAACCAAGCACACGGAGTAAATGATATATCCAAACCCTAAACTAATCCCCCAATCAAAGCCTCACAAAAACTCTCAATATCAAAAATCCCAAAATAAAAGCTCACATGAGAATTTTTTCACACACACATCCCCAATCCTAGATCTAACCAAACCTACCACTTATCAATTCACTACCCATAAAAATATTTCACAGCCCAGAATTGATATTCCCAGAATCCAATGACACAAAATGAAGCTAAAACCATAGAGGAAGTTTTAAACACATGCTTCACCTAATGCCAATATATCAACCAAAAACGAAGTAGAAAGAGATAAGGAATTTCATAACCACACTTCGTTTCCTAACCCACTAAGCTACCCAATCCCAAGAGGTCTATAGATATTGAGCTACCCGATCCATCCATGTGACAACCGCAACCTTATGACTCCAACGCCGGCAAGTGAGTGAAATCATAGCATTTTTCAATTTCTCTCAATTTCTCTCATTTTGCCTAGGAGCTCTTTCGAGTTTTCATCCTAGCCACACATCATGTTTCTTTAGTTCACATCTCACCTTTTTCCGCACATTTTAGCCTCTCATTTTTGCCTAGGCCGCCCTTTAAGGGTTTTCGACCTATCCGGGCCCCCAATGTTGCCTAAGTTACCCTCTCGGGTTTTCAACTTAGCGGGTTTTCTTTTTCTTTTTTTTTTCATTTTTTTTCTTTTTGTTTTTCTATTTTTTTTCTTTTTCTCATGTTTTTCCAATGAAAAGTAGCAAAAAGCATTCCAAAACAATCTAGCATGCATATGAGTCCTCTAACCCCTCCCCACACTTAAAACATTACATTGCCCTCAATGTAAACACGTAAGGCACGAACAATAAAAATCAAGGTAAGGGAGTTAGAGTGACACCCATTTCTCCGCAAATTCGCCGGTGATATGGCGATATCCAAGTACTTGGATGGTCCTGAGATAGGTTTCGGAACCGGAAGGGTGAGCAAAGATGCCGTAGAAGAACTCACCCCTCGAGAAAAGCATTGTCTCCATGGCGCCGTTTGATCAAGACTACACCACGAAGAACACATTAAACTCACAAGTACATAAGGATATGTAATACTAGGTTTAGCATCAAGAGTTAATAACCATAGTATTTTCAAAGAACAACCAAATCACACTCAACCAACACTATAAGAATAATCATGAAAAATATCCAACATATATTGACATGTATACAAGCATCATTATAGGATATGCACTTACGATCACAATGATGTAGTCGGCATACTACAATCAACAAATGTACTATAAAGATGCAAGGATGTTCATATGTCAACATGTGTAGGATGGTGGAGGAATGAGTGGGTATGTGGTGGTTCTTGGGAGTGTTGGGTGGAGAAGAAGGTAGGATCATGCAATGTTTAAAATCATTTGGAAACTTGGAAGCTTGGAAATTTGAAATCCGGGCTCAAAAAATTTTCAACAATTACTGAGCACGTCGCGACTCGCGACGAGGTTCGCCGCGACTCGCGACGAGGTTCGCCGCGACTCGCGACGAGGTTCGCCGCGACTCGCGACGAGGTTCGCCGCGACTCGCGACGAGGTTCGCCGCGACTCGCGACTCGCGACGAGCCTCGCGACTCGCGACGAGCCTCGCGACTCGCGACGAGCCTCGCGACTCGCGACGAGCCTCGCGACTCGCGACGAGCCTCGCGACTCGCGACGAGCCTCGCGACTCGCGATGAGCCTCGCGAAGTCATCGCGACTCGTGGAAAGTTGAGTCCGAGAGCTCAAAATTTTCTGAGCTCGTCGCGACTCACGACGAAGTAGGTCGCGACTCGCGACGAGCCTCGCGAAGTCATCGCGACTCACAGAAAGTTGAGTCCGGAAGCTTGACAAGTTCTGAGCTCATCGCGACTCGCGACGAAGTAGGTCGCGACTCGCGACGAGCCTCGCGAAGTCATCGCGACTCGCGGAAAGTTGAGTCCGAAAGCTCAAAAGTTTCTGAGCTCGTCGCGACTCGCGACGAAGTAGGTCGCGACTCGCGACGAGCCTCGCAAAGTCATCGCGACTCGCGGAAAGTTGGCGCTGGGAGTGATTTTTCTCCCCTGTTCGTCGCGACTCGCGACGAAGCCCATCGCGACTCGCGACGGCAGGGTATCCCAGGCTTAAAATTTTTTTCTTTTGCTTACCAACTGTCCAAGCTTTCTTCCCTCGTTCATTGATCTCGTTCCTTCATCTCCTACATTGCAATGCACTTCACTTTGCTACAAAATCACAGAAAAACAAGCCATAAAAAGAACAAAACAAAACAACAACAAAAACAAACTAAGAAACACAAACCAAGAAACAAAAACTAAAAGAAATGCCAAATTTATTTAACGTCGTCGGCACGACGAAGCTCCGTATGTTTAAGGTCATCGGCACGACCCTAATGTTATCCGTATGGTGAAGGCTTGAAGCTCTTCACCATGAGCATCCAAAATACGAGAGGTGGGGGCACAAAACCTTCAAGAGGAAAGTCTTGTCGAGGTGGAGGTGGTTCAAAGGGAATTAAGTGGTTAGGGAGCTTGGGATAGTTTTTTGGCTCCTCTCTCGTTTCCCTCAAAACTTCTGAAAATATTAGAGTTGGTTCACTAGGTGGGAGAAGGGGTGACAATGCTAATGGATGGTGTAGCACTATCACCTCTTCCTCCATTTTTCTATCCTCTACAACCAACTCCTCATCCCTTTCAAACTCAAAATCATTTTTATTGGTGACTTCACTCACCGAATCATCGAGTTCAAGTTGGGATGGTGTGTTTTCGGAATCACGAGCTTCCATGCGGGCCAATACCTCTAATATGTTCCTCACATGCCCCTCAATGGCCTCAACACTAGAGGAGAGCTGGGTATCCGGCTCCTCACTAGTAAAGGAGTTCAAGTTTGCTATGGTATTTAAGACATCCTCACGTGTCAAACTTGAACTTCCTTGTTGGGCTTGGTTTTGGGGTATGGTATAGGGTGGTGATGGCCAACTAGGTTGCTCGTAATATTGGTTTTTCGGCTTATTCTCATACCACAAATCCGGACTACCACTCCATTCCGGATTGTAAGAGTTGTGGTATGGATAGCATTCATGAGCATCTTGCCCTTGAAAACCAATATCTCCTACCTCTTGATAGCACTCTTCATAGTACCCATGGTTTTGGAAACCACGGGTTCTTTCTCGGTCATCGTGCTGTTCCCACAACAAAGGGCAAGATTCGGTAGGATGGTCGGAATGACACATCCTACAAAACCTTGCTTGTTGAGCCTCTCTTCTCATCATGAGTTCCCTCAAGGTGAGACGCTCCATTAAAATTTTTTTATATTTTTTTTTTCAAAAGTTCGGAATCATAGTGCAAGGATTCTCGATAAAATAAATCACCAAGAACTCAAGCAATACCTACTCCGAACAAAAACAACCACCAAGTAGTGGAAAATAAAAACAACTAGCCAATACACAACCAAATACACCTAAATACTTAAGAATAAACGCCTCTTCCCCGGCAGCGGCACCATTTTGACGGGCGAGCGGTCGTCGCGCCCGCCGTGCAAAAGATAATTTATAAGCCCTAAATGCTTACTTTCTACAACTAGGTAGATAGTGGCAAATCGGGGTCGTCCAAAGAGAAGAGGGATCTTCCTAAGCGTCTAAGCACACAATGGTTGATACTAGGCTAGGAGTAACTATATTTACACACACTTAAAAGCAAGTAAGGGGGGGGGGGTTGGTTGGTTGGTTTCCTAAGTTAACAAAGATAAAAAGACAAGATAACTAGCAAGGTCAAGTGACTATGCTAATCATCAAACGAAACTAAAGAAAAGGGGTTTTAAACTACAAAGATAAAATGCCTTGGGGGTAACGGATATCCACTTCCACATCTAATGTAGTTCATCGAATCATTCACACATTCCATCATATAGCATTCAGGACCCAACACTCACGCACCCATCTAGCAAGTACCACAACACACACATCACAAGGAGTTCTAAGTTCATGCTCATAGATCTTCATGCAAAGGCACTACGGAATTCGTCACGTTCCTACACCTAAACAATTCAACCACACAAGCACTCCCTATGCTCAAACAACTCATGGCACACATGCAGTGAAACACACCGTCAGGAATACATAAACGCCAAATAACAAATGCTTCAAGAATGAATTTAAATCATCTATTCAATACTTCAACTACTTGTCGTGGAGACTAAACTCATATCCTTCTTAGTTCGTAGTTTGCGAGAGTGAGTTCGACATCTCTCGTCAAACCTCACCAATGGCTCCCGAGTCGCGACCACGACTCAAGGTGTCATTGGTGGCATTTAGCACGAAGGACCAACAAGCTTGGCAATGCCTATGACCACTACACCGTGACTAAGCATTAAACCAATTCATGCAATTACACGAGATTGGATGAATGTGCAACACACATTCATCCACGAGCATATGACTCTCTCGTTTGCTACACAAACGAACATGACGAAGAGTTCAACATCAATCACATTCGTCTAGCACATTGTCAACACACTAACACAATCAAAAGCTCTAAATCATACTCTCACATTACTAACAAGAACAGGGGGGAAATTAACCCAAATCCCCCAAACCCTAGCTAGCAATTGATCCAAGCATTTCATATCATCAAGCTCTCAACAACATTAATAGAATCAACAATTAACATTCAAAGCACAATAGCAAAAACACCAAATAGATAGATAGAAATGAGTTCTTGCTACATAGATAATGGAAGCTTCAATCCTTTGCTCCCAAGAACAAAAACTACTCTAGAACAACAAGAGACATAATTAAACTACAAAAACAAAGAAAAGAAAGAGAAGAAAACAAAGGGTTTTGGAGCCCTAAAACCCAGAGAAAACGGGCTGAGCAAAACTTGAGAAGAAGAAGAAAGAGAGTAGTATTTATAGTGCAAAGAAGATAAAGTTGATTTCTGGCCGCCCGTTGGTCGCGACTCGCGATGTGTTGGTCGCGACTCGCGACGGTGTTGGTCGCGACTCGCGATGGTGTCGCGACGGAAGCCAGAGTTTTGCATTGTTTCTTTGTCTTCTTCATAGCCATCCCTCTCAATCTTCAAGTCTTCAACGGCTCCAAAAATGGTCTTCAACGGCCTCCGGTCTTCATGTCTTCGAAGTGAGTATCCAAAAGTCTTCGAAAGTATAGTCTTCAATGTCTTCCGGTCTTCGTTGCTTCCGTGTTCTTCCCTTGTCACACAAAATCCACTTAGAAGAGGTAAAAGAGTACAAAGTTGCTTTTGCCTCTCCTAAGTGAATTTCAAGGTAAAACACAAGCTCTCGATAATAAAAGAGCACAAAAGTGATCCTAAATACTACTAAATAATGCATCTAAAATGGACACATCACCATGGATCTAGGAAAATAAGATGAAGAAAAAGAAAAGAAAAGAGAAGGAAAAAAGAAGCAGTACTCTAGAGAGAGTGAGAGAACTCTCATCTTCCTTCTACCTACCTAGGGAGAGAAAAAATATACATTCTGCCTACTTTTTTTTTATTCTAGAAGACTAAGGGCTCTTATCTATAGTAATAGGGAATTGGGCCTCAAAATAGGACCAAAATAGTTTAAAAAAACCCTAGCAGCTGCCGCCTAACACGGGGCACCATGGATGGCATAGCTCATGCCACTGACATGGCCTCGTGTGAGCGGGGGACACTAGATCTGGCACGAGCCATATGCCTCGTGCTGGCACGGGACGCTGATCTAAGCATGACTGTAATGGGTGCGGTCTGTGTCATCTGGCACGTGCCATCGTTTGGAGCTCCATTTTTTCACTCTTAATCTACAACCCATGTCGTTTGGCGTAGGCCATCAAACAAATCCTTATTTTGCTCAGTTTTTTGGCACGGGCAGCTTCATTCTTTACACACAGGGGACATGTCTCGGCATTTTTGACTTGGAACAGCTTGGACCGTGTGAAATAGAATGGTCTATGCCCATACTTAGCCATTTTGGGGTGAAAAAGAGAAGTTAAAGTCAAGGCTAACCGGGCTTGTCACAGCCTGTGCTGGGTTTTGGCACGGCTCATGCCAAAGGCCCCGGACACGGTATGTGTGGAACGGTGCGAGCCGTGTATACTTAGGAGGTTGTTGTCGTGCCTCTCAAAGATAGTATTTATATGCCCAAATTATGGCTAACTACTAAATAGTAGCTAGCGGTAAGACAGGGTTGTCCATGAGGAAAAAGTAGTTTTATTGAGTGTTGAAACATAGTTAAAACACACGAAGATGTCGCCCTAAGTGTGTGGTAATAAAGTGGGGGATTTTGGTTTTGAAAAACACTAAGACTACTTTAAACTACTAAATTAACAAACGATTAGAAAGAGAGATGTAAATACGATCACAAATAGCACAAATAACACAAATAACTTAACTACAATTATAACGAGTCTTGAGTGCAATTGGTTCACATTTTAGCCATCCCTTGATTATAATCTAATTATCCTATTTTATGCATTAATCACATATTGTGGAGAACTTGTCAACACCTTTCGAGTGAAAACATTTCTCGTCTCTCCCCGGTTATAGCTAGAGTGAGCGATCGACACCACACAATAACCCTTACCCTCGGGTTACCTTAGCCAATCGGTGTCATAGACTTCCCCAAGAATAGAAATACACATGGAGACCCAACACAACTACCACAATGTCCTACAAGTGAGAAATATATAGATAGTGCAAGTATATCTACTAATAACGACTACGAGGATCGACCTTCATGCTAATCGTTATTAGTGAGCCACAATGATAATTAGCCAAACCCATTCAAATTCATCCTAAATCTAAGCAATTTCATCAATCAATAATCATAATTAATTTTCACACCCAATTATAACCTAACATTGACTAGCGATAATCATATCCTAGCAAATAATCAACCCATAATCATTAACTAGTTGATCATCCTAGTCTAAATCATGCATTAATCACACAAGAAAGCACAAAACATACTTATAACCAAATCACAAAATCGGATAAACCAAATCTCACAAATTCATACTAGAAATGCTTACCAATTGCTCCAAAGAGTATATTTAGCCTAGATTAGCTAAACTCATAACAAAACAACAATAATCCACGGTAAACATAGAAGAAAAGATTAAAAATACATGTAAAACTAGGGTTTCTTGGAGAGAAATTTGAATGGAGTTAATGAGGAGAGAGAGAAGCCAAAGAAAAAGAAAAAGAAAGGATAAGGCTGGTAAAAAACGTCCGGTGCAGCCCGCACTGGGTTTTCTGCTGGGCTACCATTGAGCTACTACTACCAGTGTGGCCCGCACAATATGGTGTGGCCTGCATCGGTCTTTCTGCCAGGTTCTACCAATGTTTTTCATTAAATGGGCATGCTCTTCCCAATCTTCTTATTCTTTGATTCTTCTTCCAAAACTCGAACTCTTCAAGACCCGAACACTTCTATTGATCTAAAACACGTCATAAATTCAAGAATTAGGATATAAAACATGTGAATTCATCCTAACCCCCTAATTGATAAAATGTTAATTTCTTCACAATTAAGTCACCAATCTATTACAAAATTATATTTTGACTGTGCTAAAAATGGAATATAAATTGAGCACATCAAAACACCCTGCAGTTAAACTTTTACTCGTGCTCGAGTGAAGAAAATAAAGGCTTAAGGTGGTTCCTAATTTTTCACTATCCCACAACATATTCGAAACCTTCCCTTGAGAATTCTTTTAACCCTAAATATGAGAGACTACCCATCGCCATATTTATGCCTAAAAGGTTCTACCCAGCAAAATTTCTAACAACAATGTTTCATCCAAGTGAGGTGTTCATCATTAAAAAATAAGGTAAAAGAGGTTGCATCTACCCAAATGTTTCCAAAGTGGTAAAATGAGCCTTCAAATTTTCATTTCTCTCAATTTCTCTCATTATTTTTACGTCACGCCTCACCTTTTTCCTCACAATTTAAGCCTCTCATTTTTGTATAGATTACCCTTTCGGGTTTTCAATCTATTCGGGCCCTCATTTTTGCTTAAGTTGTCTGCAACCGGATTTTCAACTTAGCGATATCATTATTTATTCTTTTTATTATATTTTTTTCTAACCTCCTAAGAAGTCATTAATTACAATAGACAATGAGCAATATCAATAAAAAGCACAAGCTAGTAATGAGCTTAACTAATTTCCTCACCCAACACTTAAAATCTAGCATTGTCCCCAATGCATATAAAAGATCAAAGCATAAATGTGGTATAATGGGAAAGAATAGTTAAGTACTCACAATTAGGACCACGAAGGTCTTGCTCTCCCCTGACATCGAGCTTGCCTCTAGGCCCTCTCCTACTATCTACGAGCACGTCAAATATCCAGGTCAACAGCCGGGTCTATCATTTGTGGGGTAAGCATCATGGTAATAATCATGGCAATGCCCTCATCTAATCCATCTAGTCTCTTGCCAGCTATCTCCCACTCGGTCATGTAGCAATGATGGATCTGCTGAAACTGACCACCGACCTCTAGCCTTAACTGAGCAAGCTGGTCAACTATCATGGTGTTATGCTGCTGGAGGTAGGAGATCTGCTGCCTAAGATCAGGCTGGTCCTCGGGTGCATAGGGCTGGTCCCCATCAATAGGCTGCTCATCATGTGCCTTGGCTGGTCCACATGTGGGGGCGACGAAGGCCATCAGAGTCCACGGTGGAGGGAGTTATACGCCTCCCATAAACTCTTGGTGTATAGTGGGTCTCGGTCGACCTACAATGCATGGACTGGAGTTAACTCAGTGATGATTATGCAATCCTATGGAAACTCCATGAATGTGACATCATTTCCTCCCCACCATATATCCAAACGTATGGGCGGAAAGTTGAGCTCAACATATGGGTCTTAGCGAGCTCCTTGAAGCTGTAGACGTAGGCGGCCGGAAGATGTGAGACTGCTGCCACCCCATCCAGTGCAGGGACAATCAATCGAGCACCAATGAGGGCTATCATCCCTCCCATGCTAATCTTACAACTATTGGCACGGGAAATAGCAATGCAACACTTCAACCACAGGTCTGTCTAATCAGGGTAGCTTACCCCCTCTAAAGTCATGGCCCAAAGGCATTTCACGTCAAAACTGGGAACCTGCGTCCACTCACGGTGGCATAGAATCACTATGGAAAGGAGTCTATGAGCAAAATTCAGGGCGAGGTGGATGATGATTGAACTCTTTTCCTTTCCGGTCCTCTCCCTCCCAGTGATAGTTGGCCAAAAAGTAATCTCAGAATAGTTAGGGCTACCTCAAAATCTCCGTGCCTAGCACCCAACTCCTACCTAAAAAGGTGGGCTAAATCTGCATAACTCATCTTGCACTCTTAGTCATTCATGTGGAAGGTGATATGAGGGCCATCTTTGCGCTCAACCCTCGTCAATGTGGCAGGATGAGCCGGTGGTTGGTCCAATGGCATTTGTGCAAAAAACCTTCGAGTCCCACCTTCCTAAAAAATATCGTCACTGACTCCAATAGACCCAACTTCTATAATGTCTCTCGGTGGGTGAAGCAGGTGGACTGTAGGGTCCTCCCACTTAGGGTTTCCCACCTAGTTGCATAATCCCCCGTGATCTTAGTCAAACCCATGTAGTCAACGACCGTGGCACGAGAAAAACTAGCACCAGAAGAACTAGCACCAGGGGCATTCTTCCTCTTAGGGGCTAAGACTATACTAACAACACCAATAGAATTTATAATCAGTCCAAAGTACAGTATGCCATGTTATCTTCAAGCATAAAAAATGTCATAACATGTGTCACTACTTATGAACAAGTGTCACTAAATTTCAAAAAGTGTCACAAATTCAATCTACCCTAAATTTCATCCCTATATGCTACTAGCTCACCAATCAACTCAACAAGAACTCAAAAACTTACTACCAAATCACAATTGGCATCCCACAATCCTAAACTATAGCAAAATTTGAAATTGAAGAACACCCACTTTTCAATATACTTTAAGTCAACAATGAAATGAGAAGTGTTATCGTGGGAGTAATGTGTAGACAACACCAAATGTGAAATGCAAGCAAAGATGGTTGGATTTGACCAAAATTCAAGAACCCCTAATTTCTAGGGTTCTTGAGTTTTTAAATCAATTTTTGGAGGAATGGAGAAGGATTTGAATGTTTGGAATGTGGGGGAGTGAAAGGAGGTAAAGAGTGGAGAGTTTGGTAGGAGATGGAGGAGTGGGGCGGTGGGTTTTTGGCGAGTTGGAGGTGTAGGGAACTTGGGGTGGCTATTAAACAAAGGGGAAGGGAGATATGGTGAAGTGAAACTGACGGGCTAAAGAAAAAAAGAGGGTCTGGGATTAGTTGTTGTGGTGCGGTCCGCACTGATGTTACTGGTGAACTCCCATTTATTTTTCATTTACCTTTCACGGGCCGCACCATATAGTGCAGCCCGCACCGATGCGTCTATTTAGACCATTTTTCTCCAATTTATTGCCGTGGGCCGCACTATATGGTGTAGCCCGCACTGACCATTATGTCCAAATTGCGATCTTCCTTCAAAAATCACTATTTATTTGCCTCCAAAATCCCCAAGAGCATTTTTTTCTACAAAAACATAACCAATGCAAACCCGGCATAATATTGCTCCAAATGCCAAATTTCAAAAAGATTATAAAAAATTTGACATAAACTAACGAATTAAAATTGACACTAAAATAAAAAAGAAAATAAAACTTGCATCGACTCAATACTCTAGATGAACAAAACCAAGTTTATTTAACGTTGTCGGTACGACTTGTTGACAAAGCTACAAAAATGAAGCTACATCAACAGAATTGCACCAATGGCATCCAGATGATTAAAATTAAGTTTATTTAACGTGGCCGGCACGACGTATTCACTTCCTTTAGCCTCCATTCACTAACCGGGTCGTTGAGGAGTGTTTTCTCGACTAGTTCCAGTTGGAAACTCTTATAGTCAGGCTTCCAACGGTGGTCATTAACTTTGAAGATTTTGGAAGTCTCCTCACTCATTATTTCAACCGCTCCATGTGGGAAAACTTCCACCACCACAAAAGGCCCAATCCATTTTGACCTCTAATGTGTCCATTTTAGATGGTTATTTTAAGCTTTTTAGGATTAGGTTTTGTGCAATTTTGTGCTCTACATGTGGCATTTTGCCTTGAAATCATCTAAGGAGGGATAAAGGCGGCTTTGACGTTTTTATCACTTTTTAGATGATTTTGTGTGACAAGGTGATTTGTTTGAAGACTTTGAAGATTTGAAGACTTTGAAGATTTATCTTTGAAGATTTGAAGACCTTTACATTTGAGCTTTGTGAAGACTTGAAGAAGTGAAGAGATGAAGAAAGGAGAGCAAAGCAACGGATGAATGATGATCCAGGGTTCTCAGAATTTTCCGAGAAGAATCAGCCCTCAAGAGTGGCACCATTGGATTCCTCTTCTCGAGCACTATAAAATCGACTACAAGAACTCCCGAAACGGATCAACGGTTCACCCGAAGGAAGCAAAACAAAACAGGGCTGGATTTCACTGCTGGTCGCGACTCGCGATGGAACTGGTCGCGACTCGCGACGACAGCGCGAATCCAGCTCTGCATCAGCGTTTTTCTCCCCTTTTTTCTTCCACTATAAATACCTCTTCACCCCTTCTTCTTCACAGCTTTTGGCCCCTGTTTTGGGCCAAAACCCTAGGTTTTATCTTCTTGTTTTCTTAGTTTTTATGCCTTTTGTTGTTCTAGAGTAGTTTTTGTACTTGGGAGCAAGGATTGAAGCTTCCATTTCTATGTAGTAAGGAGCATTTATATCTATCTATTTAGTGTTTTTGCTATTGTGCTTGAATGTTAATTGTTGATGCCATTGATATTGTTGAAAGCTTGAATGAAATACTTGTATGAATTGCTAGCTAGGGTTTGGGGGATTTGGGTTAATTTCCCCCCTTTTCTTGTTAGGAATGTATGAGTATGATTTAGAGCTTTTGATTGTGTTGATGGATTGATAATGTGCTAGATGAATGTGATTGATGTTGAACTCTTCGTCATGTTCGTTTGTGTAGCAAACGAGAGAGTTATATGCTCTTGGATGAATGTGCGTTGCACGTTCATCCAATCTCGTGTAATTGCATGAATTGGTTAAATGCTTAGTCACGGTGTAGTGGTCATAAGCATTGCCAAGCTTGTTGGTTCTTCGTGATTAAATGCCACCAATGATACCTTGAGTCGTGGTCGCGACAACGGGAGTCATTGGTGAGGTTTGACGAGAGATGTCAAACTCACTCTTGCAAACTACGAACTAAGAAGGATAGGAGTTTAGTCTCCACAACAAGTAGTTGAAGTATTGAATAGATGATTTTAACTCATCCTTGAAGCATTTGTTATTTATCATTTGTGTATTCTTGATGGTGTGTTTCACTTCACTTGTGCCATGAGTTGTTTAAGCATAGGGAGTGCTTGTATGATTGAATTGGTTAGGTGTTAGGAACGTGACGAATTCCGTAGCTCATTTGCATGAAAATCTATGAGCGTGAACTTAGAACTTCTTGTGCATAACGTGTTGTGATTCTTGCTAGATGGGTATATTGATGTTGAGTCATGTAATGCTATATGATAGAATGAGTGAATGATTCAATGACCTACATTAGATTTGGAAGTGGATATCCCTTGCCCCCAAGGCTTTTTATCTTTGTAGTTTTAAAACCCCTTTTCTTTAGTTTTGTTTGATGATTAGCATAGTCACTTGACCTTGCTAGTTATCTTGTCTTTTTTACTTTCGTAACTTAGGAACAACCAACCAACCCCCCCATTTACATGCTTTTATGTGTGTGTATATATATCTACTCCTAGCCTAATATCAACCATTGTGTGCTTAGACGCTTAGGAAGATCCCTCTTCTCCTTGGACGACCCCGATTTGCCGCTATCTACCTAGTTGTAGAAAGTAAGCAAAAAGGGCTTATAAATTATCTTTGCATAGGGGTGCGACGAACGCCCGCTATAAATTCCTGGAAATAACCGAAGGCATGATTGGAATAGAAGGACTTTTTGACCAATGTCAAAGTCATTTCTATTGTTAAGCTATCATGCATAGCCTTGGTTTTCTCCTTGTAAATTGCGGAGTTTTCATATGAGTCATTTTGAATCTTCTAAAGCTCTTGCAATTGCAACTTTTGGTGCACACTGGCTTCATCCAAATTTATATTGAAGCTTTTCACAGCCCAATACACTTTGTGTTCAAGCTCAACAGATAAGTGGCACGGCTTCCCAAAGACCACTTGATATGGAGACATTCCAATTGGTGTCTAATAGGCCTTCCTATATGCCCACAGAGCATCATCTAGCCAAATGCTCCAATTCTTCCTATTCGGGTAACCATTTTCTCAAGGATATATTTGATCTCACGATTAGAGACCTCGGCTTGTCCATTTGATTGTGGGTGATAGGTCGTGGAGGTTTTACGATTTACCCTATACTTCTTCATTAATGCCTCGATTGTGCGATTGCGAAAGTGGGTTTCTCGGTCACTAATCACGGTTTGGGAAATTTCAAACCTGGAAAAGATGTTGGATTTCAAGAACTCCACCGCCACTTTTGAATCATTGGTTCTCGTGGCCTTTGCCTCGACCCATTTGGACACATAATCGGTGGAAAGCAAAATATAAACACATCAAGAAGATTTTGGGAAGGGTTCAATGAAATCAATCACCCATACATCAAAACCTCACAATACAAGATGCTTGTTTTTGGCATTTCATTCTTTTGGGAGATATTTCCTGTTCTTTGACACTTGTAACAAGAATGGAAAAATTGATAGAAATGCTTCATTATGTGGGGGAAATTGTTGGGAGATAAGAAAATTAACTAGATTGCCATACTAAAGGTGAGCCTCTCCAATTGCAAACAAATATTCATCAGGAAATTCTTCCCGAATGGTCTCCCTTTTGGGATTCTCAATAGCACTCTCCGACTCATCAATCGATGTCAACTGACTTAGAGGCTTGTCCATCACCTTTAAATCAAACTCACTCAAGAGAAGTATCCACCTAATCAACCTAGTTTTGGCTTCCTTTTTGTTCATCAAATAACAAGGAGCCCCATGGTCCGTGAAGACAATAACCTTTGTACCAAGTAGGTACGCCCTAAAATTCTCAAGGGCGAATACTACCGCTAATAGCTCTTTCTCCATGGTGGAGTAATTGCGTTGTGCATCATTAAGAGTTATCGAGGCGTAGTATGTAGCATGTGAGATTCTCCCTACCTTTTGACCTAGAACCACACCAATGGCATAGTCACTAACATCACACATACTACCGCCAAGGGAGGTCCCAATTAGGGGGTTGGATAATAGGGGCGAAAATGAGCATTAACTTCAAAGTGTCAAAGGCCTTTTGGAATTCTAGGTCAACCACAAAATCTACCTCTTTTTGCAACAATTTGCATAAAGGGGAGGAAATCTTAAAAAAGTCCTTAATAAAATACCGGTAAAAACCCACGTGAGCTAGAAATGACCTAAATTCCCTAACACTTGAGGGCTAGGGTAGGGATTGGATCGTGTTAACCCTTGCTTTATCTACCTCTAGACCCTGAGAAGAGACCACAAAACCCAATACAATACCTTTTTCCATTGGATTTTTTTGGAGTTTAGTATGAGATGCATTAAATGCATCTCTTGAGCAGTAACAATAGATGGTTTAAACAACTATCAAAATAATCTCCATGAACGGTGAAATCGTCCATGAAGACCTCTACAAAGTGCTCAACAAACACTGAAAATATACTAACCATACACCTTTGGAATGTGTTGGGAGCATTGCATAGACTGAAAGACATGCGCCTATAGGCAAAAGTGCCAAAAGGACATGTAAAAGTAGTATTCTCTTGGTCTTTCGAGGATATGACAATTTGGAAATACCCAGAATACCTATCTAGAAAATAATAGAAATCCCACCCGGTAAGCCTCTCAAGCATTTGGTCAATAAAGGGTAGAGGGAAATGGTCTTTCCTAGTTACCGTATTTAACCTACGGTAGTCAATACACACTCTCCACCCATTTTTCACAAAAGTGGGAACCAATTCTCCCTCTTGGTTCTTTACCACGGTCACACTGCTTTTCTTAGGCACAATTGGAGTGTGACTTACCCACATGCTAACGGAGATGGGGTAGATCATACTGGCTTGGAGCAATTTGAGAATCTCACTCTTCACTACCTCAGTCATCGATGGGTTAAGCCAACATTGGGGTTGCCTCATCGGTTTGGCCCCATCATCAAACAAGATATGATGCATGCAAGTGGAAGGGATAATCCCCTTGATATTGGAAATGGTCCACCCATTTGCCTCTTTATGGGTCCTAAGAACCTCCATCAACCTCCCCCTCATGCTCGTTGGTGAGTTTACTCGACAATATCATGAGTAAAGTACCTCCCTCACTAAGGAACACATATTTCAGATTCTCGGGTAGTGGTTTCAACTCTACTTCTGGTGCCTTCTTAAGAGACGTGGGGATTCCCATATCTTGAGGTGCACCGAGAACTTCACTAGGAGGTTTGAAAGGTAGCCTATCAACAAAATTAAGTCTCTCTATAGTCTCAAGAAAATTTACCCTCAAAGAATAATCATGCAATTCATTTATGTCAAGACTATTTTCTAAAGAGACCTTCAAACAATCTTTTCCATTAATCACAAACACAGCTTGCACATAATCATCAACAATATCAACAATATCAACAATATCAATAGCATGACAAGAATGACCTTCACTAGGAAACTTCATGGCATCATAAATGTTGAACTTCACAATATCCCTATTTAATTGCATGGTTAAACACCATGCACATTGATTTTAGTTCTAGATGTTTTAAAATATGGCCTCACTAACAAGATAGGGGCGGCATGTTTATCACTTTCCATATCAACAACATAGAAATTGGCGGGGAAAATCAAAGTATAAACTTTAACCAAAACATCTTCCACAATCCCCCTAAGGTAGACATGAGAATGGTTAACCAATTGGTTCACTACCCTGGTTTCATGCAATTTTCCAAGATCTAGGGATTCATATAAAGAGTATAGAATCACATTGATTGATGCTTCTAGATCTAGCATGGAATTTTGGAAATTCTTACCACCTATAATGCAAGGGATGGTAAACATCCCACGAAAAGGTTCCAGACAAATCCCCTTGTCAATGATTCATCCCATGGCTAGAACTTCTAAAATTTCATGGGTTGGAAGAAGCAAAAGCAACTCCCTATTGGTACAAGTGCGGTCACTAGAAGTCGAAGCAAGAGCAAAACCCATATACCGCTACTCGGAGGTGTGCAAAGGCCCTATCAACAGCTCATGATTGCCTCTCTTAGCAACTCGAATAGCTCCGGTAATAATTCAAAACATGGCGGCAGTCCGAAGCCAAAAGGAACCTTGGTTACTAAATGAATATGGCTTGCATGAACGTCAGGGTCTTAACGGCCCCTGCAAAATAGAGATGGGTCAAGGGGATCCGAGAACAATGTTGGGCTTTGCGGTTTGCTGGAGACAAAGTTGCGGGATAAGGCTTTGAATATTTTTTAAAAATGTTCAAAGGTTGGAAACATACCCATAATTTTGATCAGTGTCCAAACTCGCGAATATCAGTCTTTTGGGATCCGAAAACTCATAGGGTGAAAGTCATTAGGAGAATACCGCAATGTATTAACCTAAAGGTGCACCATCTCTACTCAGGTGTGGAATTTTATGGAACTTTTGTATATGGCCAAAGTGAAGGAATGAAGGCTAGGAAACCTTTGTGGAAGGAGCTAAAAGATTATGGGGCTAACTTGAGTAGACCTTGGATGGTTTTGGGAGACTATAACGCAATGCTTAGCGTCAATTACCATCTTGGAGCCACGGTTCCTAGCCTATACCCGATGTCGGAATTCCAAGATTCTTGTACTAAATGCGGGCTGATGGATGCACTATCAAATGGTGAACACTTCACATGGCATAGTGCGAATTGGACCCTGAGAAGAAAACTGGACCGTGTGCCACTCAACCACAACTGGGATAATCAAGCTTGTAGAACATTTTTTTGCCAATATCTTCAAATCAGATCATTCTCCGTTTGTGGTGTCCATGTCCCAAAAGATTGAAAAAAATAAAGCCTTTCCGAGTACAGAATATGTTGTTACTACACCCAAATTGTTCTCAAATAGTGGAGGACTATTGGAGACCTCATGTAGATGGGTTCAAACAATATTCGGTGTGTTGCAAACTCTCACGGTTAAAAGTTCCACTTAAGGTGTTGGGAAAGACATACTTCAATCACATCTCAGAAAGGCAAGATTGGCGGACAAAGAGTATAGTGAGGCTTTTTTGAGATTGGATGTCCTAAATCCTACGCCATATGAAATTGATGAACTTAGAAAGTCAAAGAAGCAAGCTCTTTTCTACTACCATGCCAGATCTTGTTTCCTTTCTCAAAAAGGTAAAATCAATCACATCACTATGGTGGATAAGGGCACTTCTTACTTCCATCAAATGGTGGCCAAAAGGAAGGGAGGAAGTATCCCTGCAATTATGGATAGTGACAATTGTATTGTCACATCTAATGCCAGGAAGGGTGAACTATTTGCAGAGTATTACAAGAGACTATTTGGCACGGCTAGAGACAGGGTTTCTATTGAGGCAGATGTCATCCTATCGGGTCCAATCTTGAGTGATGCGGATAGAGCTTTTTTGGGGCAAGATATTTCAAGGCATGAAGTAAAAGTTGCATTATTCTCCATGGATGAAACCAAAGCACCGGGACCTGATGGCTATACGGCTGGATTCTTCAAAAAACAATGGGGCATAGTCGGAGGAGAAATTATAGAGGCGGTTTTGGAATTCTTTGCTTCGGGTATGCTGCTCTCACAAATCAATCACACTTCCATTGCTCTTATACCGAAGAAGAATGACAATTTAAAAGTTGGAGATTTTTGTCCTATAGCTTGTTGCAACGTATTTTACAAAATCATCACCAAGATCATTGCAAACATGTTGGAAAATATATTACCCATCCTCATTGATCCGTGCCAAGGGGCTTTTGTGAAGGGGAGAAATTTTTTGGATAGTTTTATGTTGGCTCAAGAGTTTGTTCGTGGATATGGAAAGGCAAGAACATTGCCTAGATGCATGATAATGGTGGATTTACAAAAGGCATTTGACACGATTTCTTGGGATTTCTTAGAAGAAGTGCTAATTGGTCTTGGATTCTCGGTGATATTAAAGGATAGAATCATGGCTTGTGTGAACTTAGCCACTTTCTCAATTGCGGTCAATGGTAAGCTATGTGATCACTTCAAGGGGAAAAGGGGAATAAGGCAAGGAGATCCCCTATCTCCTCTTCTTTTTGTGATCTGCATAGAGTACCTTTCGAGACTCTTAAAGAAAGAGCTGAATCTAAGCACTTTACATATCATCCAAGGTGTGAAGTGCTCAAGATTACTCACCTTGCTTTTGCGGATGATCTTATACTTTTTTCCAAAGCGAACACGGATTCAGTGCACATACTTATGAAGGTGCTAAATAACTTTGAAAAGACTTCCAGGTTGTCCATCAATGCGGCCAAATCAAAGTTTTTTGGAGTGAGAATAAAGGAAGAATTGAGTTTTATGGGCATTCCGTGGGCCACCTTCCCTGTGAGATATCTCGAAGTTCCACTTGATGTTAGCAAGTTGAAGGTCACCCAATTCGGTGTATTGCTTGGAAAGGTTGATTCGGAAATTGTTAAGTGGAAAGTAAACACTCTTTCATATGCGGGGAAGTTAGAATTGGTGAGGTCCATTGTAATTGCTGGATTTTGGATCAATAACTTCATCATCCTAAAGGCAGTTATGGATGTCATCGAGCAAAAGTGCAAAAGGTTTTTGTGGGGAGGTAAGCACAAAAGCAAGGTTGCATGGAAAAAATTATGCACACCAAAATCAAATGGAGGTCTTGGCCTAAGGGATTTCTACACCTGGAATAGGGTAGTCATGGTGCAAATATTATGGGACATCCCCACAAAGAAAGACAACCTGTCGGTAAAATGGATTCATTCCTTTTACTTACAAACCGACAGAATTTGGTGGATCAATCCAAAAATTGCAAATGGTAGGCTCGGTGATAGGTTCTTGAGCTACTTTGGTGACATTTATGGCTTAAGAGATGAACTTAAAACCATGTTTAGCAAAAAAATTATGGAGTTGAGGACTACTCTAAGCCCTTGGGCTGGCTCGAGTAAGTTCTCCAAAATGGCCTAAAATTTTATGCACACTAAAGGTTCCCGGGGGTCTATGCCCAAACAAACCAACTGAGAAAAAGGTTATTTAACACCCTTTGGAGGGGATTCATTCCTCCAAAATTCTCATTCATCGCATGGTTAGCTGCCCTTGGTAGATTGCACACCAAAGATAAGTATAGGGAGGGTGAGGATGACCACACCAATCGAATATGTTCACTTTGTAATCTTGAAGTGGAATCAAACAACCACTTATTCTTTTGGTGTGATTTCCCCCAAACCATGTGGAGTAAGGTGCAACAATGGATTGGGCTAAGGAGAAGGACCTCATCAATTTCAAGTTTCAAAAAATGGATCAAAAGGCAAGTGAAAGGATCAAAACTTAGAAAGAAGCTTAGTCCATTGGCACTAATCACAATAGTCTACCGTATTTGAAGTGAAAGAAATAGTGTGGTTCATGATGGCGTTCAACCAAGCTCAGAAAGGTTATCAAAATCATCAAAATCGATTGTTGTATGGTGCTAAATCGGATTTTTCTAGATGAACATATGTACTGATCTGCATGAGGCCAATTGTTGCCACAATGGATTGGAGCAAATTCAGGCTAACATTATAGCTACTGACAGATATGCAGGCGGATAACTCGGATCGAGTGGTAATACGAGTATCCACGGTTTCTGTGGTGGTACTTCAGCTTCGAGCGGAGTCATTAGGTTTGGTTCATGTACTATCGCTACTGGTGGGTCGAGTATATGGTTTGAGTACTCCCTGTTCGTGTATCAACTCTAGTAGTGGTTTGAATGACGGGTTCAAGTGGTAGACCTAGTGGTGGTTGGTTCGAGTACTTCTGACTATCATCGCTAGCGTTAGTCTGTGTGGCGGTGCTAGTGGTGTATGGTTAGAGTACTCCAGAATAAAATTTCTAGTACCCCGAGTAACACCTCGTTAGAGTGGCGGATTATAATGGCGTATAGTTGATGGTTTAAAGGGGTGAGATTTGAGGGATGGTTGGGGGTTTGAGGAGTGTTGGATTGGGTGGTCGATGGTTGTATGGTTTTGAGGGGTAAGGTTCGAGGGATGATTGGGGGTTCGAGGAGTGTTGGATGGGGTGGTTGATGGTTAGATGGTTTTGAGGGGTGAGGTTCGAGGGATGGTTGGGAGTTCAAGGATTACTGGATAAGGGTCTCGAGGGTTTCATGGTTAGAGGGAGGGGTTCATGGTTAGGGCTGATGGTTCGAGGTGGGACAGTTCGAGGTATGCAGGTTCGAGGGATTAGGGTTCAAGGAGAGATATGGTGAGGTTGATGTTCGAGGGGAGTGGGTTCGAGGGTTATGGTTCGAGGAGGTTGGTTGGTGATTCAAGGGGTAATGGATCATGGTTCGAGGACCCATGAGGTTATTGGTTCGAGGTGCAAGAATGGTGGATGGTTGTGGGGTATGGTACAAGGAGAATGGTTGATGTTCGAAGGGAAAATGATCATGGTTCGAGGACTCCTGATGGTTCAAGGGGCGAGAATGGTGGATGGTTTGAGGGGTGTAAATGGTTGATGGTTCGATGACTCGGCTACTTAATGGTTTTAGTGGTGGAGGTTCGTATGGAGCAAGGATCTACTGGGTGGCTTACGGTTCGGCTCGTAGATGACCATAGTGCAGGATGGATGATGATTCGAAGGATGATGATCCGAGAAGTATGGTTCGAGGTGAGAGTGGAAAATGGCGGATGGTAGAGGGTTTCGAGGGATGGTTAAGGGTTTGAGAGATGCGGGATTGTGAGGTTGATGTTCGAGGGATGTTTGTCCGATGGGTATGGTACGAGGAGATTGGATGATGGTTCGAGGGGAAATGAATCATGGTTCGAGGGGAAATGAATCATGGTTCGAGAAACCGTGAGGTTGATTGTTCGAAGAGCGAGAATGGTGGTTTATTCAAGGTCTCGCCTGGTGGCTAGTTCGAGTGGTGGCAGTTCGAGCGATGGAGTATAGATGCCTGGAAAGGGTTGAAAATGGTGGATTGTAGATGGTTTCGAGGGATGGTACTCAGGGTTCGAGGGGTTTTGGATGGCGCGGTTGATGGTTCGAGGGGTGCCTGGGTGGTGAGGTTCATCTTTTTGATGGTTCAAGGGGAATGGTATGAGGAGGAGGGTTGATGGTTCGAGTGGGAATGAAGCATGATTCAAGGACTCGTGAAGTTGATGGTTAGACATGCGACAATAATTTTGACGCTTCAAGGATTCGAGTGGTTTCGAGGACTTGATAGTTCGAGGGATGATGTTCCAAGGAGTATATTTTGAGGCGATCAATGATTCGAGGGTAGCTGGTTGGTGAGGTTGATGGTCGAGGAGTAATGATTTAGGGTTTAGGGAACATGGACAGAAGGGGGAGTTGATGGTTCGAGGGCTGATGGCTCGAGGTGGCACAGTTCCAGGTATACAGGTTTGAGGGATGACGGCTCGAGGAGAGACAGTTCAAGGGGAGACGGTATCAAGGGATGATGGTTGGAGGGATATGGTATACAGGCTCGAGGGGAGATGGTATACAGGTTCGAGGGGAGCCGGTTCGAGGGAGAGACAGTTCGAAGGGAGACAGTTGGAGGAATACTGGCGTGACGGTACTGGGGGTTTGGTGTCACAGGTTTCTAGTGACAAGGCTCTCCGGCGCCACGGTTTTTTGGCGCCATGAATGTTTGGTGCCACGATTCTACTAGCGATTGGTGAGAAGGTTGGCTTCACTGGCGCATTGGCTTTTATGTAGAGATGATTTTCCGGCACCGCTGTGTTAGAGCACCAGTGCTACAGGTTTTTAGCATCACGACTACATGGCGCCACGGTTATCTGGAGACAATATTGGTTCCCAATACGGTTTTACTACATCACGGGCTGTGCATTTCCTTTACATGTGCACCCGTGTCTCGGCATGTAGTATAAAAAGAAGGCCTTGCCTTGGAGGACTTATTTATCATCCTTAGGGATGGCTAGCATGTTACTTATTACTAAGGAATTAACGGATAGTGGCTTGACCGTTGCATTCAGGGAAAAAGGAAACATGGTTTGAATATACGTTCCTCCCGTACCCTTCCTAGCCTAGGTAGTTACTATGATATTGACAGATACATTCATGCACTATATGCTCGTGCTACACTAGTGTTAAAAAGGTATAAAGATTTCCATTAGCTTAAAATGGAATGGGTGGTTACAGAACAGCCACGCTAGGCATACGCGGTACAAGTTGAGCCTGTTCTCCAAATTTCTCCATGGTGTATTAGGCGGGTTTCACAAGAGCACCTGGCATTGCCTCTTCTTGCTCTTGCCACCGATATATTCATGGAAACAGAACGTTGGAAGGCCAATAACACTCCTCTTTTCCCACCTTAGGAGTGTATATGGTAGAAGCTGGCAATTATGCTGAACAATGGCACACAGGTGACCCCAACTTCAATTTCTTGCATCACACAAGACACCCACATACAAGACCTGAGGCCTTTATTCACGGCTGCAATAGGACGGAGAAAATTGACACCACACTAAGGTTTCCTGAAGGCGCGGGACAACTCTACCCGGTGGCGACCACTTTCTCATGTTCTACAAGACCCGGGACTATTAACCTCGGCTGCGTATAGGATAACAACATTTGGTGTAAGTAGAGCCAATACCCTCTCTCGTTGATATGTATGGGTTCAGATTGGCATCTCAATCCTAACTTGCAATTATGCTAGAAACATTTCTCACCAGATATAGAAGACCTTGGATGTATGAGGTAGAAGCGGTTTCTTTGAATGAGGTAGTGAATTTGTTTTCACCCCTATTCAATACATTCTTCCTCACCCTCTAGTTTCCCCATTCAGTACAGGGATATGCATGTAGTACACCCAAGCTCATCATTAATTAGCTTGGGCAAGTAGGATCCACATTGTAGTCAGAGAGGGTGCCTTTCATGTCACCCGCCCAAATGTTCCACAGTTTTTCTATTTACCATTTTGCCGATGGTAAACATGTCAGGATCATCACATTTAGGGGGAAGTTTATTTTGAAAAAGGGCCGGCACTTGACCTTCAATTTTTATCTTCTTGCCATTTTTCAATTTTTTGTTCCTCTAAGGGTACATAATTCCTTAAGGAATTTATCAAACCTGGGCACTTGGTAAATGACATCAAAGAGAGGAATATTTACCTCACACTTGTGGAAGACCTCAAAAAGCTCCTTGTTCTCAGCCTTGCAATTTTTGTCCCGCAAATCCATCGAAAAGGGTGGTGGTGGAAGGATTTTCTCAATTTCACGCTTCTTCGGTGGTTGAGTAGGGACCACCTCTTCAACCTCCTTTCCCTTCACCACAAGCTCCTCTTCTATCTGCTTCCCAACCTTCACAATTTCCTTGGGGTCTTTGGTTTCCTTTCCACTCCTCAAGGTTTGGCACTAGCATTAGGAGGCCAGGGGTTTAACTCCGGTTGTGATGGAAGTTTCCCGGAATCCCTGGCTTCCAGCCGGGCCACGGAGGATGCTATTTGACTAACTTGGACTTCCAAACTCTTCAATCTTACAGAGGAGCGGTCCTCCACATTCGCAATTCTAGTTGAAGTATGGTCTTCCAAGTTAGCGACAATGTTGGTTATAGCATTCATGAGCTCCTCATGCTCCAACCCCTAATCCCTTGGGTAGGGTTGTTGTGGAGCTCGATTGTACCCTTGATTGCCTTGGTATTAGGGCTGTCATCCTTGACAATTCAGTTGGTACACATCTTGGCAACCTTGGTGACCACCTTGGGGATTTTATTGCCCGGCTTGATCATCTCTTCATCTAAAGTTTGGATGGTATCTCCACCTGGGATTATAGGTCTTGGAGTAGGGATCATACTTTTTGTCATTGCCTTGTCCCCATTGGAAACCTTACCACCTTGGTAGCTCTATTTCCTTGAAATTATTGGCATTGTCCTCCTTGATAACCCATTGCCTTAGCCTCTTCAAACTCTTCATCTTGGATTTGAGGGCATACATTGGTGGAATGTTCTAACAAACACACCCTCACACACCTTGATTTGATGTGCCCTCCCCTTCATTACCTCCTTCACCATGGAAGCTAAGGCTTGCACTTTCTCTTCAAGTTTGGGGGTTTCCGGATGTGGAACCTCTTGCACCCTTGCCCTTTCTCTCACACTGAATTGTCTTGTTTCATTAGCCATGTCTTCAAACAGTGCCATGGCATATTTCAGGCTCTTGTTGGCAATCAACCCATTAGAAGAAACATTAATCATCCATCAAAGAAAGAATATACAAGATCTCATTCCTTGTATGGGTGGTAGGGGCAACTAGCTAGCAACCTCTTAAACGTCTCCCATTATTCGTATAAAGATTCACCCAAATATTGAGAGATGTGGCTTAACTCTTTCTTTAGCCCCGCTGACTTGGATGCCAAAAAGAACTTATCCAAAAAATTTCTCTTCATCTCCTTCCATGATGTTATACTCCCTGGAGAAAGGTAATATAACCAATCTTTGGCCGCATCCTTCAAGGAGAAAGGGAGCGCCCTTAGATTGAAAATGTCCTCCGAAACTCCGGTTGGCTTCATGGTTATGCTCACAAGGTTGAATTCGGAAAATGCTTGTTTGCATCATCCCCTCTCATCCCATGAAAAGATGGTAGACAGTGGATCATCCCGGACCTAAACTCACAAGTGGAATTTTCCGGAAGAGGGGGGGGGGGGAGTGATGCAAAACGGTTGGGTCTCTAATTTATGAGCCATGAACTCCCTCAAAGTCCTAGTATCATCCTCCATAGTTGCTGTAACTAATTCGGGTAATGTTTGGGTGGCTTGGTTAGCAAAACGGGATAATGTCCTTGCTCCCTGAAGTGTTGCTAATAGATCAGGGTCATAGTGCAAGGGTTCTTGTCTATTGGTACAAGTATCCACCATAAACCAAGAACCAAAGCAATACAATCTTATCCCAAGTAACAATCACAAAAGAAAGTAAACACCATCAACAAATAAGTAAAAACAAAAACACAAAAAAAAACTACCCTAATACTTTAATAAAAGAAGCCTTTTTCCCGGCAGCGGCGCCAAAATTTGAGAGGTCATTGCCGTGCCTCTCAAAGATAGTATTTATATACCCAAATAACGACTAACTAATATATAGTAGCTAGTGGTAATACGAGGTCATCCACGAGAAAAAATGGGCTTTATCGAACTCCAATCTTCTTATTCTTCGATTCTTCTTCCAAAAATTGAACTCTTGAAGACCCGAACACTTCCATTGATCTAAAACACTTTATAAATTCAAGAATTAGGAAATAAAACACTAGAATTAATCCTAACCCTCTAATTCTTAAAATGTCAATTTCTTCACAATTAAGTCACTAATCTATTACAAAATTAGATTTTGAATGTGCTAAAATGGGATATAAATTGAGCACATCAATGGTTGGTCTCGTGCTTCCCATGAGCGATCCGTGTCGCCCGTTGCTGGTTTGCCAGGCTGACTTCTTTACTCCACTATGGATGAACTGTTGGTATGATTTGAGAGTTCTTGTAGACGATTTCATAGCGCCCAAGATGACGAATCCAATGGAACCAACCCTAAGGGATGATTTTTCTTGGATCATTTCCAAAACTTGGCGCAACTCTCGGACAACAATCCTCCATTTCTTTCCTTGCCTCTTTGAACTTCTAGTCTGCCTATTTTTAGCTCAATCCTTCTACTACCACGATGTAGAGTTTGTGGCCTTCATCTACTACCATTCTAATGTGAATGGCTTTCAACATCTTCTACTATCCTTGTGAACGGCTTTCTATACAAATGTAACAAAAAGTACCCACGAGCCACCTAATACGGATGATAAAAAAGGAAGATCTAGATGCCCGTGAGTACAAGGTGTCCATTAGTATCAATTAAGTTTACAAAATGAGGGATTTAGACAAGAAAATTGAACATGATCGTCTAAAGTACTTGTCACGTAAACCTAACTAATACTAGAAATCCAACAAGTAAAACAAGCCAATTATTATGCTTAATTCATAGGTTAACTCATGCCTAATGATGCACATCAATGGAAGATGAAGATAAAGAGAAAACCTCATTCATAAGGATGTGGGTACTTTCTATTATAAGAAGATGTCGTTTGGGCTGAAGAATGCTGGTGCTACTTACTAGCGTATGGTGGATAAAATCTTTAAGCAGCAAATTGGAAAAAGTATGGAGATATATATCGATGATATAGTGGTGAAAATTAGGACCTATGAACAATTTTTCCTGGACTTGGAAGAGATGTTCGATTGGCTACGATGGTCAAATTTGAAGTTGAATCTGGCCAAGTGCATGATTGGAGTGCGGGATGGTAAATTTTTGGGGTTTATGGTCTTGGAAGAGGTATTGATGTTAACTCGGAGAAGGTGGAAGCTCTATTGAAGATGAAGAGTCCGCAGGCTTTGAAGAAGGTTCAGAGATTGACAGGATGCCTCACAACTCTGAGCCTGTTCCTATTGAAGGGTGCCGAGAAACATTTTCCTTTCTTCGATGTGTTACAAAAGGCAAAAAAATTTGAATGGACAGAAGAACGTGAAAAGGCATTCTTAGCATTGAAGGAGTACCTACAAGTTTTTCCCACATTAAAGAAACATGATAAAGGGGAAGTATTGTACCTTTATATTTCCGCCTTTGCTTAGGCCATCAGTGTGGTTTTGTTGAAGGGGAAAGAGAAGTAGAAACACCCAATATACTTTGTGAGTAGGGCACTTTAAAGCTCTGAAATGCGGTGCACTGTCCTCGAGAGGTTAATTCTGGCCCTAGTTCATGCCGCTCGAAGATTGCAGCCATATTTTCAAGGTAACAGGATAGTGCTGCTCACCAACCATCCTATTAGGCAGATACATTTGAAGCTCGAAGCCTCAGGAAGGATGATGAAATTAGTAGTTGAGTTAGGGGAGCACGATATTTAGTTTAAGCCTAGAACCGTGATTAATGGCCAGACTCTCACAGATTTCATAGTAGAAACGATAGAGCCAATTGATGCAAGGGATGAAGCTTTGAGCAAGGAGGTGTGGAGACTGTTCATGGAGGGATCTTTGCATTCAAGGGAACGTGGAGCTGGAGTATTTCTCACTAGCCCCGATGGCACATATTACCCTTATGATGTGCAGTTTGAATTTAAGGCTACAAATAATGAGGCTGAGTATGAGGCTTTGATTACTAGTGTTTAGTGATTAGCAGATTGTGTCTTAGCAAGTTAATAGGGAGTAGGAAGCTAAAGAACGTAGCTTGTGGCGCTATCTGGAAGTGGTGAAGGCCTTGTTGAGGTGTTTTCAATCATGTACCCTAACCCAAGTGTCGAGGGAAAAGAACCACAAGACAGATGCTCTGAGAAAACTGGCTTCTTCGAATTTAGAGGTACTATTGCAGAAACAATTATTGATCGAGACCTTAAGCAGACAGAGCTTAAAAAATCAAGAAGTAATTGCAATTAAAGAAGGAGAGTCGTGGATGACCTTGATTATCAGTTACCTTCGGGATGGGACTGTTCTAGAAGGAGTTGTCAAAGCTAGGAAGATTTGCCTCAAAGCTCCGAGGTATGTGATACAAGATGGAATTTTGTATCGGAGATGCCACTTGCAACCTTTGCTTCGTTGTGTAATATCTTACGATGTTGTTTACATAATTAGAGAAGTCCACAAGGAAATTTTTTCAGCTATCTGGGAGCTTGTTTTGTTGCCAAGAAACTAATTCGAGCTGGGTATTATTGGCCAACAATGTTTAATGATGCTAACAAATATATCTAGGCTTGCCACCAGTGTCAGAGACATGCACTTATCTGCACCTAAAAACATGTGTTAACCAATACATTTAACACATTTATTATTATGTTTTCATTGGTTGATTGCTAGATTTAGTCGGGTTTACACCACAAGTGGTTTAGATATCCATTGTTGATTTTCTTGTCTAAATCCTTAGTTTTGTAGACTTAATTGGATCCGATGGACAATATGTCCTTAAGAGCGTCTAGATCTTATTTTGTGAGCTCATTTATAGATTGCTCATAAGCACTTCATCATAAATTGTACAATGCCATCCGTAAGGGTGGTAGTAGATAGTATAAGGCCATTCGCAAGGATGGTAATAGACAGAAGGCCACGAGTCAAAACATGGTAGTAGATTGAATCGAGCCGAGAAGGGAAAGGAGTCAAAGTTCAACAAGTGAAGAACTGGAACAACCATGTGATACTGCATGAGATGTGCCAGCTAAAATGGGTGGTGCCAAAGTGCCTTGGCATGGGCTGCAAGTAACTACATGGCCACTTCCGTCGAATGAGCTCGTGCACTTAGTATTTAGTATAGGCTGTGCCATAATGCGCAGCCCGTGCTCCTTGAAGTCAAAATCCCAAGACCAGCCCACGGGATGTAAACATTTGCACGACCCCACCATCAGTTGCCCATAAATCGACTCCCAACTGGCAGCCCGCAAGGTTATACACAGCCCACACCACTCAAATGGTGAAATCAAGCTTCCAGCCGATGGTCCGTGAGGAATCACACAACCGGTGCCATTCAAACGATTATAAGGTTCTTCTAGACAATGGCCCACGAAGATACACACTGCCATGTGCTTAGAAAGCCAGAGACATGCGCCCAGCCAGTGGCCCGTGCCCTATTGCACGGGCCGTGCCACACGGGCTGTGTGCTATTACACAGTTTATGCATGGAGGAAACTAGGGTTTTAGTTGCCCTTTTTGGGCCTCTTTCAAGGCCCAATTCCTACTACTATATTAGAGGACCTATGCCTACTAGGTTTTAAGTTTGGATAGTTTTATTTTTCATTCTCCTAGTTTTTGCTTAGAGCAGGTAGAGAGAGAAAGGGGCTAATCCTTCTTTCTTAGTTTAATTCTCCTAGTTTTTCCCAAGGGTATTTAATTTAATGGAACTATTGGGTTCAATGCTTAGGGAGTAGTGATTTAGCTTGGGAATTTATATTTGTATTCATGACTTGGTAGTTGTTTTGTGAGATTCGAAGATCTCCCTACCCTTTAATGCTTATGAATATTATGTTGATTTGTGCCTTACATTCTTATTAAATGCATGATTGATACACTATGTTGGCATACACCTTAGTCTACTTTCATGTATGGCACATTATTGTTATCCCCTTAGGAGTGTCGCTAGGGTAGTAGGGAGAGTGAGAGTCTGCGACTGTGTGGGTGTATGCATGTGGTTCGTGAGCACCGCTCCGATGACTGTACACTAGTTTGAACTAGACTAGAGCCCGATAGGTTTCAGATAAAGATAGTTAGTAGCAACTAGAGTTGGCATAATTCGACTCATGTCGTAGCAACCTTAGAGTCACCATAAAGTGCCAATCCCTTTGCCTCTATAGACTTAGAGAGAAGCATTCATAGTGGGGGTGCTCAGAATGTAATTTTACGGGGAAGAGCAGACCTGCACAACGGCGGGGCCATTGATGCACTTTCCTAATTACAGAGGCGGTGTCGATAGAAGAAAATGAGAGCACCCTTGTGTTACAGACAGAGGGAAGTGTTGCCTATCGACCACACTATGTGACATAAGTATTAGGATAGGTTTATGCATCGTGTATTTGATTGAATCTAAGATCGAAATATACTACCGGTCATGTCACACAAATATCCCCAAGTGTTAGCTTTATATAATTTATAATCTTGTTCTTGCAAGCTTGTAGTTTTTAGACAATCCCCCCTCCGGAAAAAAAACCTATTCTGCAACATTAGCTATTCATGACACGTGATTGGATTTATGACCCAATTGTGGCTTTATGTAGTTAACCTTTAAATTCCTAGCATCTCTGTGGACGACCCGAACTTCCCACTATCTATCCTTTGGTAGTTTAGTAGTAAGAACAGGATTAACAATATAAATACTCTATCTTTAATTCTATGCGCTCTGTGGGTTAGTTCTATCTCTCCCGTGAAAAGGTTGATTTACTAGCAACCCCACAAAATGCAGATCATGCACCCATTACCTAAATCCCTCAGGAGGGGATGATGAATATACACAACTCATAACCCTTCGATTAGTGGGGTACCAACCTGGTGGGACCATTCCTAGAGGCTCCAGGAAGGTTCATGTATTTGATTATAGCTATTGATTACTTCACCAAGTGGGTCGAAATTGAGCCATTGACAAATAGACGGGGAAGTCTGTCATTTCATTTTGTTGGAGGAATATCATATGTCATTTTGCATTCCTAAGACCATCATAACAGATATTGGGATGCATTTTTCTCATGACCCTTTCAAAAGTTGGTGTGAGGAGTTAAAAATCCCACAGAAGTTGACAACGGTGTATCATCCACAAGCGAATGGGTAGGTTGAAGTTACTAATCGTACTATGGAATCTAGATCAATAAACTGCCAAGGGTATTGTGGGCTTATCGAACAGTTGAGTCTTCAGTTACTAGAGAAACACCATATGGCTTAGTCTATGGTTCGAAAGTTATGATTCTAGCAGAAATTGGTGTACCCAGCCCAAGGATGGTGGTAGCTAGCATTGGGGAGAAAAATGAAGACAACTATCGATTAGATCTCAAATTGGTGGATGAGAAGCGAGGGTTAGCATCCCAATGAAGCTAGGTGTGAGAGAGAGGGTCAAGCCCTACTATGATCGAAGAGTGAAAAAAGTTCAGTTTATGTCGGGATATCTTGTCACGAGGAAGAACAAAAAGAGCCGACAAGAACCCGAGGGGAAGTTAGCTGCGAACTAGGAAGGGCCATACTGAATCCTCGAAGCTCACCTAGGAGGGAGTTATGTGTTGGAGATCATATTCTTCGGAGGTGGAACATTTTTAATCTTCGCAAGTACCACCAACTTTAAGGGCAAACTATTGTGACTAGTTCGCAATTGAAAGTCTAGCCAGGGAGTAGCTTACCCGACCAAAAATAACTCTAGGCAATGATTGGTGTTTTTTGATGGGGATAATACGTGGTGTAAATTGAATATCACCCATGTGACCAGATTATTTTGTGGATGTGTATGCCATTCGCTGCATTCAATTATTCCTAGCATCGTACGCTATATGCTGTGACTGGTTGATCTAATGAAAACTTTCAAGCTATAGTATTGAGTCACATCTGACTATCACACTTACTTCAAAAAGACAAAGTACCTACACTTACGTTAAAAATAATGAAGTACCCACACTTACGTAAAAAAGACTAAGTACTCTCTACACTACGTCACGAAGATGAAGTACTCCTTACACTTATGTCATTGAAGACAAAGTGCTAAATTATGTCAACAATGATGAAGTTTATTTATTACAAATTTGTTACAACAAACATTTGTCAAAAGACAAAATTCTATAATGTTACAAGTTTACAATACAAAGTACATCTAATCAGACCACTGAATGTTCTTGGTTTTGATACCAATAGACCTTTGAAAAAGACGATCGACCTCACTTTCTAAATAATCATGGATTTGGTTGATGTTACTTCGACGTGGGACTGATTCCCTTCCCTGATCATTAGCATCGACACAGGAAGGGGCACCTCTACCATCACAACACTTTCTTTGATAGGTTTTTTTGTTCATGAAAACTTACGAGAATGTTTCCTTGAACCTTTCTTATTCAAAGGAATTACTTATCAAGAGCTAGCAGTATCGGCCGGTCGAGTACGGTCCAACCATTCCATAATGGCATCGTAAATGCGTAATGAGAAGGCTGCCTATCTAGGCATTCATTCATCATAGCCTTAACCGTGTCAAATAAAAATGTAGAAATATCACTGATAAGGCTCATATTAAGAACTTCATGGGATAACCCATAGACTCGAAGACTATCAGAGAAAGCACCTATAGTGGAAGCTTGTTCTGGCACTTCATTATGAAGTCGAGAATTCTGGGTTGCGAGCTCCTCACACACCTGAATATTATCGTAAATAGTCTTTTGTAACCTGGATATCTCTTCTTCATAGCACCTATTTCATTCTATCATTTCACCAACTTGAGCTTTGAACTTTTTGGCTTCTTTTTGGTAGTACTCGATATCCCTCCTCAAAGATAAGGTATGATAGAGCCTAGCATTAGTGAGACAATGGTACAATGTAGGATACTCCAACATTATTTCATGTAAAATTTCTTGGTGCCATATCTCGATAGGGTTGCATGCCCCCTCCACTATATCGAGAGCAACACCTGTGCGACCGAATGCTTGATTCTTAGGCAATTCTCCGAGGAGTTTTTGAATCGAAGGGTGGCTATTATCACATCAAAATGCTAGCTCCTCGTTGGCTGTGGATAGCTCTTGAGTTAAAGTTAACTCATGATAGGACTTGGCTAGTTAGTTCAGACCTTACCTTGGCCAAATCTTAATAGGATCTTTCTCTCTTTCTTCTCAAGAGGAGGCACTGCGTTAAAAAAATAAAAAGAAATAGACAATTAATAAAACTGGAAAGGAAAACTAAATTAATTCAAAGCAGTTCTTGAAATTGAAAGCACGACATGAAGAAAGAAAGGATTCATACATTGTCGGATCCTAAACTATGGCCAACATTCTCTCCCTCATTTGGGGTAGTCTTTGGAGGCTCTTCCTCGGGATTGGTAGTATAGGCATCCCATTCATTCAAAGATCCAGCATGCTATTGCCAATTCTGTGCCTCGAGGTTGGGCTCAGCTGTAGATAGGGTCTCAAGATCAATATTTTGAAGCTCTTCGACATCAAGGAACTTCTTAGTTAATGTAGTCAAGCGTCTAAAATTTGAGACTATCCTCGCTAGTGGATTTGTCCCATGTTGTAACTAGTCATCCCTCAACATCATTGTCAACATGCTTTTGTAGGGTTTGAGTTTGTTCTACGGAAAGTATAGGAGCCACATGGGAAACCAACTCATTACAACCCATTCTCTTTGAAGATCGTAAAAGATTGACGAAGAGGTTATGAATTTCTTTGATCTTCATCAGTTTGTTGGAAAAAGACTCCAGCAGAGCATGTTAAGCCTTGGGTGACACTTCTTACACAATCGATCCCTCTCATTCTTAGACTTCTTCAAGTCAAGATTTTTCTTCTCGAGTTCCTTCTTGAGCCTGGTGACATTTTACCTCGCAGCTTCAAGCTCAGATTTGAGCTTCAAATGCTCCGCCTCATTCTCCCTACGAGTGGCTTTTGCCACAGTATTGAGTGGGCCCTATAGGAGGGAAAACAAAGCACTTGAGAAGGCACCCGAGGATTGTACTGAAGAATGGATAGTTGTAGAGACTTGTACAAAGTTGAAAAAATTGTAAGAATTCATAAAGAAGGTGATAATAAAACCACGGTTAGAGGTGATAGCTTACCAAAGGATCTTTTCCCACTTCCTCAGGAACTCCTGGGATTGAGAAAAAGGGGTAACATTGCTGCTCGAGCCTAGCATGGTAAACCATGGAGTTGGGAAGAGAGGTTTAGTCCTTTGTTTTTTCCAAGGTCCATCTTCAACGGGAGACCTCGAAAAGTGGGTGTTATTATTAGTTGAGGTGGATTGGGTTACACCCACCATCGATGGACTCTCCGTAGGACAAGGGATAGCCCCAACAACATCTTCCTAAAAAGCACTAAGGAGATTCAGTGCACAAAACAACGATGGTTATGTATCTCAACGAGGTAGTTAAAAATAATGAATAATGTATTCAAAGGAAAATAAAAAAAGAAGAAAAGAACAAAAAAAAGGAAAAGAACATAGGATTTTAAATCTAAGAACTTGAGGAGATATCCAAAAGGGTTGGTTCTTTGATTCACGTTCCTCAAGAATGGTCCCGCAATCGAAGACACTTTACACTCGATGGACCGCCTTCATCCGATTTTCTTTTCCTATCCTCTCCATATTTAGACCTTGGGTTTATGTTTCCTTGTGCCACTTGTTGAAGGTCTCAACGAGCAACTGGAGCATAGACATACACATTGTAAATTCCCTTTGGCTAAACAAACCCTTCTCCCTTCTTAGCACCTGGATGATACGATGGGGCATCTAATACCCTAGGTTATTGAATGCGTGCCACATATTCGCAAAGATGTTTAGGGATGGTGTATCCACCCTTCCTTATCTCCACTTTAATTTTGGGGTTCCATCGAGGAACCTCGTAGGCACCGCTACAATCGAAGGTCAATGCCTTCTTCTGCCACCTTGTGTTGTTTAAGGGAGGAATGATAAACTTCTGCCCCATGATCCTATTGGCCAAGGTGAAGGTCCCTTTCACATCTCGGCTGTAAGATAGATAGTATATTGCTCGAAATAGATTATATTAAGGGGTAATGTTGACTTCCACATATCCAACCAGAAAAGCCATTATAATTACTATGATGTTAGGATGAAGTTAGGATAAACTAACATCAAATTCCTCAATCAGATCAGATAAACAATTTGGAAAAGGAAAGCTTAATCCTAACTTAAGGTGTTTATTGAAGGTGATCGATCTTCCTACGGGTTATGTGGTAGGGGATTCATCCTCTTCAAGAACTTTCAGCTTAGCGTCTTAAGGAATTTGTTGATAAGAGGGGAGCTTCTAAAGGATTTTAGATACCTTGCTAGGCATTACATATGCCTCATCCAAGCTATATACGCTTCTTTATCTACTTGATGAAGCTCTCGAAGCTTGGCATTTCTGGACAACGAACTTCCTCCTCGAGAGAACATACGAGATAATGCTATCTGATCTCTCAACCCTTGGAGGCATCACAAGTTCAGGACCCCTCCTCGAAGGCCTCATAAAACCCTTAAAGTTTCCACCACCAAATTCGGAAGGCGTTTCTTTGCCAAAATTCTCTTCAATCGGAGACTTACCAGAATCTGGGAAACCATTACCTATGGGATGTGTTATTATATTTTCAGAAAAAGTTTTTTCCAACGAGTTTTCCTCTGAACAATCATGTATCTCAGAATCTCTCTCAGAGGAAATCTTAGGAGGAGATGAGATATTTTCAAGTTCTGGATGGAGTCTAGAAGAAGAGAAAGCCATGGCATACATGAAAATTTACTTGGTAAAGGAAGATCTAGATTGTGAAGCAAAAAAGGTGAAAAAGCTTTGGAATTGACAACCCTGAATGAAACCTGCAAAAAGAAGAAGTTAAAGAGGAATGATAGCGGTTTCAAGGGAAGTAATGGAAGTTAAGAGAGAGAAAGAGAAGGCAATGATTATCTTGGGAAGGGAAAAATTCGCAAAGGCATGAGGGAACCAAGGGGAATCTTATTCATAACAGCCCCATGCACTTTTTACTTTCCTGCTCTTTTTCCTTCACGCGCGCCTACATAAATTCTAAAACTGAGCAGTTGTTTAGGAAAACCTAAGTGCTCATTCCATGTTGATAAATTCGAATACCATATACTTGCGAATTCTAAACCTTCCTCAAAGATAATTAGGCTATGTTCCTAGTCCTTCGAGGGGTCAGTAGCTAGGAACAAACCATTCGTAAGATATGAACTTTCGAGTCGAAAGATCACATAGTTTTTCCGGGGGCCTTTTGTGATTTATTAGTCCGATTATGGTTGAGCTGCTTGGCCTAACCTCTTAGATAATATCCTAAGGCTAGAATAGCCCAACAAGGTCATTTAACAAAGGGAGAATGACTTGGGAGGTCATGTACTCTCTCCATCGTCCCCTTTTAACCCTTTCTTCCCTTTCAATTTAAAATACTTTTGGCCCCTCAACTAACAAAACTACTAAGTCGTGGCCCTTCCATCCGGTCAAAACATTAACTTCAGTAAAAATGGCAATTTTGAGGACATATTTGTAGTTTTATATTTTTCCTTTTTTTCTATTTTCCTTTTCCCTTTATCTATTTTCCTTTTACCTTTTGTAGAAAATAAGGGTAATAATCTGTGTTTGTATTCATGAATTCAGGGTACATTATATAGTAGTACATGAGACCTATACAAGCTAGGAAAAGGTAATAGAATACAATTACATCTACAACTATGGTAAGAATATTCTAATTCCTTAACACTCCTCCTCAAGTTAGAGCATGGGGATCGGAAATGCCCAACTTGCCAACTAAAGAATGAAATTTGTTACGTCCGAGAGCTTTAGTGAATAAATCCGCAGGTTGGTCTGTCGTACGGATATGTTGAGTAACAATTATGCCAGATTGAACAAGATCCTGAACAAAATGACAATCAACTTCAATATGCTTTGTGGGCTCATGAAAAACTGGATTTCCGCAATATGAAGAGCAGATTGACTGTCACAAAACAATTACATAGGAGATGAGTGCAAAACCCCTAAGTCTTTCAGTAAAGACCTAAGCCATAACAACTCACAGCAGGTAACTGCCATATCACGATACTCCACTTCAACAGAAGATCGAGAAATAGTAGGTTGCTTCTTAGTTTTCCAAGAAACTGGATATTAACCAATCATTACAAAATAACCAAAAAGAGAACGCCTAGTAATCGGGCATGCAGCCCAATTCGAATCACAATATGCAGTCAATTGTAACATACTACGAGAAGAGAGAAATAAACCTTGACCAGGATGACTCTTCAGGTAGTGCAACACACGAACAACAACTTGCGCAAGAGTATAAACTGAATAACTAAGTTCAGGGTGAGTAATAGTCAGGTATATCAGACACCCAACCAAGCGTCGATACTGCTCTGGGTCATGGTAGGCTAGACCTTCAACACGTGCCAAAACATATTTCCTTTGCAAAAGAAACATCCATTCCGTCTTCTAGCAATCTCTATGCCCAAAAAATACTTAAGTAGACCAAGATCTTTCATATGGAAATAGGAACTCAAGTATTTTTTGAACTCAGAGATGAGTGAAGAAGAGCTACCAGCTATAACCAAATCATTCACGTAAACCAGAGTATGTAAAGAAACTGATGCACGGGAAAAGACAAATAGAGAGTAATCGACCTTACTCTGAACAAATCCAAATGCTAGTAAAACCTGAGCAAATTTAGCAAACCAATTTCTAGGAGCCTGACGAAGACCATAAAGAGATTTCTGAAGGAGAAAAACTTGTCCATATGGCACAGCATAGCCAGGCGGGGTCATATAAACACCTCCTCATGCAAATCACCATGCAGGAAAGCATTGTGAACATCCATCTGATGTAGTTCCCAACCACGAATAACTGCAACAAATAGGAATAAACGAACATAACTCACCTTCGCAGCCGGACCAAAGGTCTCAGTATAATCAATTCCTTCCACCTGACGATTCCCAAGAACCGCTAGGCGCGCCTTATGCCGTTCAATAGTACCATCGGAATAGAACTTCGTCCGGTAGACCCACTTGCATCCAATGACCTTTTTATTCAAAGGCAGAGGAGCCAACGTCCATGTCTGATTTTGCTCTAGCGTAGTAAGTTCTTTCGTCATAGCGGCTAGTGAGCATGGTGGGAAGCCTCAGAATAAGTAGTGGGATCTGCACTAGACGTTACATCACCCAAAAATCTAGAATGCATACTAGAAAAATTATCACATTTTACATGATCAGTAAGGGGGTAGAGAACACCTGAGGAAAGTGACGACGCATGAGGGAACGTAGTCGAAGGGGCGGGGGTCTTTAGTAGTAAGAGCACATGCATAATCATCACAATCGTAATATGCCAAGTAAGACGGCAGTCGGTGAGATCAAACACTTTGTCTGGTAGGTGGCAACTCGGCAGCAAAACTATCCGGTATCAGAGAAGCCGGTAAAGTAGATGGCGAAGGTGAAAGATCAGCGACGGCCGATGGATGATGACCAACGGCAACTGGTGGTGACGCACCGGCGGAGGAAGATGGTAGCTGACCAGCGGTGAAAAGTGGCGACTGGCCGACGGTAAATGGTCGGTGGTGGCCGGTGGTGACTGACCAGCGGTGGACGGCGACATCTGAGCACAGGTGGACAGCGGTGGGCTGGCGGCGGCTGGCGGAATAAAAATTCCATACGTCTCCGAAAGCAAGAAGGAGGAAACCGGCGGTGATGTGGTGGCACCACCGGGTTCATCGGATGAAACAGATGTTAGAGTTACAAAATACGGGAACTGGTCTTCAAAGAAATCGACATCCCAATTGGTAAAGATCACACGGGATTCCAAGTTAAAAATGCGATAGCCTTTCTTTCCGGCAGGATAACCAAGAAACAGACACCGCCGACTTCTAGGTGCAAACTTGTCACGATATCTGGGAACATGAGCAGCAAAACACAAGCACCCAAAAACTCTTAATGATGAGTAATTCAGAGCTTGCCCATAGAGCAACTCAAAGAGAGTGCGACCGTTGAGATGCAGTGTTGGTGTTCGGTTAATCAGGTAAGCAGCAGTAAGAACATATTCTCCCCAAAATTCAATAGGAAGACTGGCTTGGAACCGTAAAGCGCACACCACATTGAGTAAATGGTGATGCTTTCTTTAAGCTCGACCATTCTGTTTTGGTGTATCGACCATAGATGTCTCAAAGATGATCACAGATGCAGTAAAGTGAGATCGTAGAGGTAAAATTCAGTGTCGTTATCAGCCCGAACTCGTTGAATTGTTTGGCCCCACTGGTTCTTCACTAAGGCACTAAATTCTGAAAGTCTAGAAGCTACTTCAGATGTAGCTACTAACAAATAAACCCAAACAGCTCGGGAATAATCATATACTATAGTCAAAAAATAAAATGCACCACTAGAAGATGGTGTTCGATAAGGTCCCCAAACATCACAATGAATTAATTGAAACAACGCAGTAGCATTTGTAGAACTCAATTGAAAACTATGTCTAGCCTGTTTTGCTCTATAACATATAGAGCAAGGAACATAATGTTTATTAATGCTAAAATCAATAGAAGAAATAGAAGACAACACCGTGGAGGAAGGATGTCCAAAACGCTGATGCCATAAGTCAGAAGAAGATACTGAAGCAACTGTAGGAAGAGACTGCAGGATAGGACAATAAACACAAGTATCCAGCAAACGAAGCCAAAACACCCCTTCTCTCTGTTCACCCACGCCAATCACTTTCCTCGTACAGATTGTCGGTAAAATGCAATAATTTTCAGTAAACAAAGCTAGACAGTTCAGGGTAGATAACAATCTAGAACATGATAATAAATTGCACCGCAATGTAGGAATATATTAAATATGAGGCAGAGTAACACCATCAAAGCAAATAGAACCATATTGAGTGGTGGATGACACCGAGCCATCAGGTAGAACAACATTCACAGTATCAATGGTAGTAGTAAGATTAGTAAGAGAACCTTTGTCACCAGTCATGTGATAAGAGGCTCCTGGATCAAGTATCCATGGTAAAGTAGACTTACCAGACTCATTGTCAGTAAGAGAATTAAACTGATTAAATAGCTGCATGGTCGTGCTCCATTAGTCATCAGACAGAGCAGGGCCAAAGTCAGATCGGGCAGAGACACCGTCAGAGGAAGCCGCAGCCATGTGACCTGGCGGTGACGTGGCTGCGCCAGCGAATGGTGGCGGGAGAGGGAGGGCCGCGGCAGCACCTCCGGGACCGGCGTTGGTGGCGGACGGCCGGAAAGCAGGAGCTGGTTTCTTGGTGGTTCCAGTTTTCTCCTTCAACTCCTTGAACCATTCTGGTACACCATGTATCTGGAAACAGGTATCCTTATCATGACCCTTACGACGATAATGTGTACAAACAAGGTTTTTGCGGTCAGATGCAAAAAGAACAACTGGCGAAGAACTTACAGGTGGTGGACGTCGTGCAGCATAAGCCATAAAGCTTGAAGAAGGCTCACGAGCTCGAATGACAGCTTTATGATTCTCCTCCTGAGCAACAAGGGAATACACTTTCATGAAAGATGGCATTGGATCAATGCTCATGATATGTGATCGCAAGGTGTGAAAACCTTCGTCGAGACTAGGGATGAATTGATAAGTCAAATCCATCTCTCTTTCTTGGAAGACCTTCGTAGAAATATTGCAATGGCATAATGCCTTACTCTCTTCACAGGTACAAACTAGGGGAGGCCGTATGCAGTGATAATCTGCAAACAACTTCTTCAGGTTGGCAAAGTAAATGTCGATGGACTGACCGTTTTGCCTGCTACTCTGAATAGCCTCTTGCATTTGCAAAACCTTCATACCATCGGCAAGAATAAATCATGCCTTCAGGTCATCCCACAGATCCTTAACTGTGGAAAATGAGCTTGTAGAAGATCTCAACACCGGATCCAGGGTTTGCAAGATCCAGCAGACAAGGGTAGCATTAACCCTAAGCCAATCAGCAGCATCAGGATGACCATCCTAATGATCCATCAATGAACCCAATCTTGTTCTTAGCCAAGAATGCGCGGAAAATCGCGTCAGACCATTCAATGTAATTTTCTTGACGTTTCAGCATGTTCGGTATGAGTTGTAAGCCCGGACCATCGCCGTAACCAATAAAGTAAGGATCAGTCGACATACGACTAATAGGTAAAGTAGTTCGAGGGCCAGACTGTAACTGCAACTACTGAAGTAAAGTTGCAATTACATCATAACCACTCATATCCTGAAGCTTCGAAGCCTCAGGTGCATCAAAAGTAGTCCATTCTTCAGAGCCAGACATAGTGGAAAATTAGGTATGGATCAACAACAGGTACAATAACCGGTGGCAGATCGGATCAAAAGGACACACCAGCGCGTTGAACTAGCGACGACACGTGAAAGTTGGTGAATGCCGGCAGCAGACTGCAGAACTGAACCAGAGCAGCAGCAACGGTGGAGGCGCGTGGCAGTGGCAGCGGCGGTGGCGCGTGGTAGGTGCAGCGACGGCGTGTGAGGTTACGGCGGCGGCGGAAGCTCGAAATTCAAGGCAGAGGAAATTTTCTATTTAAGATTTCAGGATTTTAGGCTCTGATACCATGTAGAAAATAAGGGTGATAATCTGTGTTTGTATTCATGAATTCATGATACATTATATAGTAGTACATGAGATCTATACAAGCTAGGAAAAGGTAATAAAATACAATTACATATACAATAATGGTAAGAATATTCTAATTCCTGAACACCTTTTCTTCTTTCCCTTTTTTCCTTTTCTTTTCTATCCCGTCCCTTCCACTTCTTGCGACTTCGTCGCCCCACCATACCTTACCTCTGTTTCAATTCACCCACCGACGTCTCCGTCAACCCACCACACCCTACCTCTGCTTCAATTTGCCCACCACCTAAGGTCTACCCAACTCCATCCCTCGACGACGAAGGCGGCAATGGTTCTTTTAATGGGGTTTTAATGGGTTTTTGAAGATTTTAGATCTGGTTTGAGAGAAAACTATCATCTCTTCTTGAGGTTAAATCGTAAAACAATTGTGAAGATCAGTTTTGGATGGATTCATATCTTGACGATTCTTGAACTTGCTGAAGATTGGGCTTTACTTTATGTTAAATTCAAGGTTTTGGCCGTGTTTTTCCGGCAGGCTTCAGCTCTGGCCGCCAAAAAAATAGTCAAATAGAGCACTTTTAACATTTTTACATTCGTACTACAAATGACACAAATGGAGATGCTGTAAGGAACCCCTTTACCAGTCGCTCCATGTTCCGACGTCGGCTTCAGAAGCTGATACGGCACCACTGCGGCGCCGTTTATGTTGTTGAGTTCCACATTAGCATTTCTTGCATCAATGATTCCTTCAAGCATTTCTTGCATCAATGATTCCTTCAAGCATTTCTTGCATCAATGATTCCTTCAAGCATTTCTTGCATCAATGATTCCTTCAAGCATTTCTTGCATCAATGATTTTTCCTGGAGAATTATTCAAATGCAGCTTCGATGACCGAATCTTTGAGAGAAGATTCTTCAAGATTTTTTTTTGGCTTCATAGGTTTCGGATTTCATAGTTTGGGTTCATTTTCTCTTCGTGTGAGATTTTTTTTTTGGATACAAATATTCGAACTCCTTCACAATAATAAATCCACGTTTGAGATTGGAGGTGCCTGCTCTTGTATTATTTTATTAGTGTCTGGGAGCATATCCAATCTTGTTTTTTCCGGTGACTTTCCCGGTCGAGTTTTGGGCTAAAAACGGTGACTATTCCTGTGATTTAGGAAGATCTCTGCCCATATTTGCTAGGATTTTGCTTAGCATTCTGTAATGACCGTGTTTTTGATGGGTTCCATTCTGCCCACCAAATTTTTTGATGCAACCGGCGACATGACGTGTTTTTTTGGCAATTTTGGAGGCACGAGGTCTGGGCAGAAATTTTCCGGCAGACTAGGGATGGAGTCGGGAGAGGGGAAGGGGAGGGGAAAAGGAAATCGGAAGGAAAGGAAAACAAAGAAATAAAAGAAAATGGAAAAAGAAAATGGAAAATTGAAAAGAAAATTAGAAAATGAGAAATTACTATTTTGCCCTTAAAATTAAGGTTTTTAATTGAACTTTAATAATTTGGTTTCATTTGGTTTCATTTGGTTTTGGTCTTTCTCATATAATTATTGTTTTGGTCATTGATTTCTTTCAGACATTGGCGGTATGGCTTTGGGGGATGAACTAATGGGTTTTTGCACAGGGTAATGTGAGTAATTCTAAAATTTTTCGCCCTCAATCAAAATCATCCACCCACATAGAAATATGGAAGGTAGCAATATGTTGAGCTTTTATCAAGTCACCATAATTGCCGCATGAGTAACTTGCTTGCTACATACCACTGTTTGGAAGGAAAATAAGCTTACTTCTCCTAAAGAGCCAAACACTGGATTTGATTAGTACTATTGGTAGCTTTAGTTTTCAATGAATAGAACTCTAGTAAAGATTTTGAACTTTGTCTAAATAATACACATAACTTATTTCCAATGCTTTATGCAACTATAGGCAACTTGTTATCATACTCTGTGACAAATGTATTCGAGCTGTCAAATTGTAGTTGAAATCAAATAGTTTGTGAAAATATGAATTTACAAATTTAGAAAGTGATGGGTTGGTAGGCTTGACAATTAACCCACATAATTATATAGATACCAACAGGGAATCCGATATGCTACATATGCAGCAGATGTCAATATTACAGCAGCAGATTTAACAAAAATTGTGTCAATTCTTGCATTGAAAATGCAGCATAGCATGATAAAACGCAGCAGCAAAACGCATAGCATGATAAAAATAGCAAAACACAGATTCAGAATCATAGATTATGATAGAAAGTTGCAGTAGCAAACACAATTGATGGTTTTTGAAATTGGAACAAAGAATTACCTGCTACAATCGAAGACCACAAAAGTATTCAAACAGCAAAGAAGATGCCCAACATTGATTCTAAAAGAAAAAGGCCAATCATAGCTGAAAAATTGGGGTATGAATAGTTTAGAACAAGGACATGATGCTATCCGGTGTCAATATGGTGACAGGAAGAACGTACTTGAAGTCATGCTACTGTATGAGAGGGAGAACAAAGTGAACAACAGATGAATATCAGACACGATTTTGAACACCTTTTCCGACGATGATAAGATTTCCGGTCTGGAAATTGGATCCTAAAATATGTTCCAATGTTATATTGTGCCATGCTTTGTTTATGAAATTTCAGGCTGAAATTGAAAAACTCAGAAGTGATCTCCCGGAAAGTGAAGAAGATGTCATATCTCCGGATGATATATTTATGAAAGCTGCTGGCCCTGACAAGCGAGGAGATGTGAGAATAGCTAGGACATAGATCTCCCCTTCAGATGTATGGGGTGATGTCCCAGGGCGTAAACCTGCCAAATGGGTAATGTTAGAACAGGAATCTAGGATTGTTAACCTAGAAAAGGAACTTTCAGAAATCAGGGCAAAATTATTAACTTGCGATAGTGAGAGTTGAGAGCATAGTGCCAGTTTCAGTTGTCATGTAACCCATGAACCTCAACAGCTCCAGGTACAATATTACACGTTTTGTTGTGAAATTTTTTGCTACGGTGGTTGTTATTTACAACTTATGTTATGAAAATGTTAGGTTGGTTGTTATGTTCATCTCAGAAGTATTGTCAATCAAACTAAGATAGTCGCTAAAGGCTTCATTAGTAACACGAATGAAATACAATGGTTGGAGGCCAAGTTTTAGGACCAACATGGTGCGAAGTCAACATTACGGTAGTAGTTCACTCTGAAGAGCATTTGATTCGTTCATATGACTACTACCATACCCTTGGAGATGCCCTCGACACAATGATTGCATGGCTTGTGAGTTTGGTTACTCCGGTGCAAAGTACTTAAGGTGTTCGTGATTTCAAGGCATTAGTGATTGCATCATCGATGAAGGGTTCCAACATTCTGCAACTAGTTTTTTCCAGGATTTCAAGAACTGCATTTATTTTAGTTTCAATAAATTGTGCTTAGCAGCACGTATGTCAACCTTTGAGTTCTGCAAGTTCATATTTTTAAAGATATTATAGCTACTTTGTAGTAATTTATTCAATTAGAACTTGGTAATGAAGAGTACGAGCTCAATTTTACAATTATCATGTACAAAATTTATCCTTGATGTCTCTGATTTGCCTTGAACTTTCTTCAACCACATTTCTTTGCAGGTTAATAAAATTCTCTGCCCTATACTCATTTGGTAGTTTAAGGCTTAATTTATATCGTTCATTGCTGTAGAAAGTTCAAGGCAAAAAAATTCAACCTGTATAATTGCAGACAAAAAAAATCAGTAGCACCCATCCAAAACATACAATCTAATTGTTGGTCTCCATGTTTGTGTTATAGCTATTGTTTTTAAAGATTCATGAAGTGGAGAAACAAGATTATACATAATCCACGTGGATTTAGAAAGGTTTCTAGTATAGCCAATAGCTATTTCATAATCTGATTCAACACAAAAATGCAATCATCAAACTCAGCAACCCAATCACTCAAAATGAAATCAAATTATCCTTCAGCAGCAGGAAAAAATGCAGCAGAACTGCAACAAAAGAACTGGAGAAAATAGGAGCTCATTCAATCAAATATATCCTATAATAAGGGCTTAAAAATACAGCAAAACTGCAACAACAGAAAAAAGCAGCAGAACTGGAGCAAATAAGAGCTCATTCAATCAAATTTATCCTCAAATAAAAGCTTGGGAAAATTCTCAGATGCTATGTATACAAAACGTAGCAGATTTAACAAAAGTGCAGCATAAAAGCTTGGGAAAATGCATCAGAAATAACAAATTTATAGCAGCTCAAATGTGATGGTTTTGCAAACAATACAGAGAAAACAACTCTAGGAGCAAAACTGAAAAATCATCAAGAACAATTCTATGACCAAAACTAAAAAATGCAGCCTCTAAGATAAGTTTTCTCATCCAACAAATTGATATCTCACTAGTTAGCTTAAACCATACAAAAACAACTCTAAGATCAGAAAAAATCATCGAGAAAAATCATCGAAAATTGCAAACAACTCTAAGATCTAGGGGGAAAACGCATTGAGAGCAGAAAAAAATGAAGCAACTAGAAGCAAAACTGAAAGATGCAGCATCTAAGATACAGTTTTATCATCCAACAAATTGATATCTCACTAGTTAGCTTCAACTATACAAAAACTAGAAAACACAAAAGACATACTCTATACACCATTAATGAAGCATCTAAAACACATTAGATTTAACAAAAATGCAGCATCTAAAAGCTTGGGAAAATGCATTAGAAATAACAAATTTAAAGCAGCTCAAATGTGATGGTTTTTCAAACATTACAGAAAAAACAACTCTAAGAGCAAAACTGAAAAATCATCAAGAACAACCCTATGAGCAAAAATGAAAAATGCAAAATGCAAAATGCAGCCTCTAAGATACAGTTTTCTCATCCAAAAAATTGATTTCTCACTAGTTAGCTTAAACTATACAAAAACAACTCTAAGATCAGAAAAAATCATTAAGAAAAATCATCGAAAACTGCAAACAACTCTATGATCTAGGGGAAAACTCATTGAGAACATAAACAATGCAACATCTAGGAGGAAAACTGAAAGATGCAGCATCTAGGATACAATTTTCTCATCCAACAAATTGATATCATACCAGTTAGCTTCAACTATACAAAAACTAGAAAACACAAAAGACATACTCTATGCACCATGAATGAAGCATCTAAAACGCAACAGACTTAACAAAAATGCATAAAAGCTTGGGAAAAAGCATCGGAAATAACAAATTTACAACAGCTTAGAATCATAGGAAAAATCAATATTATATAGAAAAATTGCATACCTATCACAGCATGATAAAAATAGCAAAAACATAGATTCAGAATCATTGATTATGATAGAAAGTTGTAGTAGCAAACACAATTAATGGATTTTGAAATTGAAACAGAGAATTACCTGTCACAATCGAAACTCTTGAAAGACCACAAGAGTATTCAAACAACAAAGAAGATGCCCAACATTGATTCTGGAAGAAAAAGGCCAATCGTAGCTGAAAAATTAGAGGATGAATAGTTTAGAACAGGGACTTGATGCTATCTGAAAGAAGGGATTTTGGGAAAGAGTTTTCTGATTTGATATTCACACAATGAACGGGATTTATACCCAAATATACATGAGTTGACTAGACTAACTAAGTGAAGTACAAAGTCTATTACAACACAAACTCTATTACCCTCCCCCCAATCAAGTTGGAGCATGAAGATCAAGAATGACCAACTTGGAACTGAGATGGATGAAAGCTGCCCGTCCTAGTGCCTTGGTGAAAATGTCCGCCGGCTAATCCGAGGTAGAAATATGATGAGTAGAAATGATATGCGAAGACACTAGATCACGAACAAGATGACAGTCGATCTCAATGTGTTTGGTCCTCTCATGAAAGACTGGATTGGTTGCAATGTGGAGGGCAGCCTGACTGTCACAAAAGAGTCGAACTGGAGAAGTGTGGGAAACGCCAAGGGAGCGAAGGAGAGAATGGAGCCAAAGGATTTCGCAGTAAGCATTTTCCATAGCCCCATACTCGGCCTCGGCTGAAGAACACGAAACAGTGTGTTGCTTCTTGGTCTTCCAAGAAACTGGCGAGATGCCCAAGGTGACAAAATACCCCGTGACAGAACGTTGAGTGATAGGACAAGTTGCCCAGTCTAAGTCGCAGTAGGCAGTCAGAGCCAAGCTACTATCTCGAGAAAGAAATAGACCCTGTCCTGGACTGCCTTTAACATAATGTAGAACTCTCAAAGCTGCAGACCAATGATCAGCTTTTGGCTGCTGCATGAACTGCGAAAGAGTATGAACTGCAAAACTGAGCTCAGGCTGAGTGATAGTAAGATAGACCAACTTCCCAATAAGGCAACGATACTGCTCATGGTGATCATAATCCGGACCAGAAGCTTTGGCAAGGGGCGTTTGATCCATAGGTAAAGCAATGGGCTTGCAGCCTAGCAGTATTTACGTTGAGAGACAAAGATGCCTGATGGATTGCGCGCAACTTCCAGTCCCAAGAAATATTTAAGAATCCCGAAATCCTTCATATGAAAGCAGGATGACAAGTACTGCTTGAAAGTAGATATGACAGTTGAACTATCTCCAGCAATAATGAGATCATCGACATACACCAAAACATGAAGAGTATGACCAGAACGAGTACGACTGAATAATGAGTAATCAGCATAGCTCTGGCAAAACTCGTACTGGCGAAGAGCTTGTGCAAGCTTAGAAAACCAGTTTCTAGGAGCCTGCCTGAGACCATACATGGACTTATGTAGGCAACATACCTGACCAGGAAGCACCTTGGAGTAGCCCGGAGGTGGAGTCATAAAGACAAGCTCGTCCAAGTTGCCATGCAGAAAGGTGTTATGAACATCCATTTGGTGCAGTTCCCAATTTCGTACAGTAGCAACTGAAAGAAATGTACGAACTATTACCATCTTAGCAACGGGAGCGAAAGTCTCATTGAAGTCGATGCCTTCAACCTGGAAATTCCCTAACACAATAAGACGAGCCTTATAGTGTTCAATATCACCATTAGACTTGTACTTGATGCGATACACCCACTTACAACCAATTGGCTTCTTGTCAGGAGGAAGGGCTATGAGAGACCAGGTGCCATTTCTCTCGAGGGTCTCAATTTTGGCGTGCACTGCATCACGCTAAGAAGCCTGTTGGACGGCCTCTGAGAAGCGAACTGGTTCATAGCCGGAGGTGACTGTGGCCAGGAAGTGAGCATGAGCTGGAGCAAATTTAGCGGAGGAGACAAAACTGGTGATCGGATATGGAGTGGAGGAGATAATCTACTAAGAATCATCACGACGCATAACACTTCATACAAAATCCTTCAGTAAAACATTGGGCTGACGTTAACATGAGCTACGCCAAACATCCGAAATAACCTCCTCGGCTGGCGAGTTGACCGCGGTAGGCAGCGAGGAGCAGCCGCTGGTTGACGCAAGTTCGACAGCGGACGAGAGTGGTGTTGGCGGAATGGTTGTGGATGAGCTGCCTAGGTCTGGATGGATGCTCTCCCTGACCGTGGAGGAGGGAGAAAGTTGCGAAGAACTCCCCCTTTCCATGAGGGGTGAAGTATCCAGACTATCGAAGACAACCAGATAAGTTTCTACCTGCGTCAAAGTGGGCGATGGAGAAGGGGATGAACTCTGAAATGGAAATATATCTTCAAAGAACACAACATCTCTGGAGAAGAAAAATTGTTCTGATTCAAGATCATATAGACGCCAGCCTTTCTTTCCACTTGGATAAACCATGAAGACGCATTTGCGACTACGAGCAGTAAACTTGTCCGCAGGTCGAGGAAGAGTGGAGGCGAAGTAGAGACACCTAAAGACCCAAATGTTTGAGTACTTTGGAGATTTTTGGAAAAGTAAATGAAAAGGAGTCTGATTTTGAAGAACCAGAGTAGGAGTGCGGTTGATCACATAGCATGCTGTAAAAATACATTCTCCCCAAAACTGGATTGGAAGAGCAGCCTGAAACTGCAAAGCACACGCCACATTTAGGAGATGGCGATGCTTGCATTCCACTATGCCATTCTGCAGAGGTGTGTAAGCGCACGAAGTCTCGTGAAGAATACCGTGGGAAGCAAAGTAAGCCTTAAGACCAAAGAATTCAGTACCATTGTTGGACCTGAAACGATGAACTGATGCTTGAAACTGAGTGATAGTTAATGCACAAAAATCCATAACCAGTTTTGGAACCTCTGACTTGGACTAATTAAATAAACCCATGTAGCACGAGAGTAATCATCAATGATGGTAGCAAAATAAGTTGCACCACAAGAAACAGGAATTCTGTATGGTCCCCAAATGTCACAATGAACAAGATGAAACAAGCATGTGGCTTTATTAGAACTTAACGGGAAAAAAACTCGGGTTTGTTTGGAATGAAAACAAATATCACAGGGAGTAGAACTCCATATAGAAACACAAGGAATAGGTAAAGATGATAAAACTAGAATGGAGGGATGCCCCAGTCTTTGATGCCACAACTCGGTCGAGGTCACCTTCTCGGTCTTGGTCACAGAGCAGGCATGAGCAGCTGCCGAGAAATGCTGCAACCAGTAAACACCATGTCCCTGCTCACCCACACCAATCACTATCTTCGAATCACTTTCCTAAAGTATACACAACTTTTTGGTCAAGAAAGTAAAACAACGTGCATTTAGAAGCAACCTAGCAAAGGACAGGAGATTGCATTCCAGTGTCAGAAGATACAGAACATGGTCAACCCTGGCAGACTGAGAAAAAACCAAAGAACCTTCCTTGACCGCTAAAACAAGACGGTTATCTGGAAGCTTAATAGGCAAAGGAACAATATCGACAATATCATGTAGGATGGTAAGATTTCCAGTCATATGAAAAGAAGCACCCGTGTCGAGAATCCAGAGAGGGCTTACCAGTAACATGTGAAGAAGGAGTGTTCATGGTGTTATACATCCGTAATACTGCCTGCCACTGGTCAGGGCTGAGATTCGAACCTCGAGTAGCAGACTCCGGGAGGGACATGACGTTGGATGTGTGAGCGGGAACTTGCTACTGCACCGATAGGGCGACTCTGGCTGGCAGGCCGCCACGGCCACGAACAGCCCCCTGGTTGCGCACTATGGCCGACTGGTGCACGAATCCCTCAGGAACACCATAGAGTTTCAAGCACTTAGAGATGTCATGTGTGCTTACCACAGTGAGAACACATGGGACGATCGGCTGATCAGTCCGACGTAGAGAGAGGCTGAACACATGCCAAATGGATGGACTTGGCCTGAGCCACAAATACCATGCCATCAGATTTGGAATTTCATTCTAGCATGAGAGTCTTATGGCATTCTTCCTGCACGACAAAAGCATAAACACGATTGAGGATGAGAGGGGCTCTTGCGCCATGATGCTAGAGCGAAGAGTTCCAAAGGAGTCATCCAACCCAAGAAGAAATTGGTGAAGATGCTCAACATCGCGTTCTGCACGAAGTTTGGTCATGATATTGCAAGTACAATTTGTGCAGAGATATGCTTGAAGGGGAACATATGTCTGGACTTCATCCCAGATGCCATAATATGATGCAACCGATTTCCCACCTTGGCGACAATTTTCCAAGTCTGCACGAAGCTGAAGAAGATGCGGCCCATTACCGACAGAGAATCGATGGCGTAATTTCTATCAGAGCTCAAAGACAGTTTCAGGATAAGTGATGGAAAATCGTAGAGACGAATCAATAGATTGCACAACCCATCTGATGAGCATGGAATTGACACTATACTAGTCATCAAGATCAACAGGGGCAACATCATCTTGAGAGATGCAACCATCAACAAATCCTAATTTACATTTAGCCTTGAGTGCGTTCTTCAGCGAGGTAGTCCACTCCTGATAGTTGTCACCCTTGAGAACAACCGGACAGAGAGACAAGCCCGGGTGATCCGAAGGGTGAAGGTAGAAGGGAGAAGAATGCTCAAGAGGCCGCTGCAGTGGCTGAGGTCTGCCGTCGCCATGGACACTCGAAGGGGGGGCCGGAGGTGGAGTGTCGCCAGTGGGGGGCGGCGCCGGTGATGTGTGGATGACGCTATGCGAATCGCTCATTATGGGCGGTGAGTTTGGATGGCGGCTGAGATGAAAAAATAGGGTTTCTGAGAGTTGGCTCTGGTACCATGAAAAAAGGGATTTTGGGAAAGAGTTTTCCGAATTGATATTCACACAATGAACGGGATTTATACCAAAATATACATGAGTTGACTAGACTAACTAAGTGAAGTACAAAGTCTATTACACCACAAAATCTATTACTATCCTATGTCAATACGGTAACATGAAGAACGTACTTGAAGTCAGGCTACTGTTTGAGAAGAAGAACAGAGTGAACAACGGATGAAGATCAGACACGATTTTGAACACCTTTTCCGACGATGATAAGATTTCCGGTCAGGAAATCAGGTCTCAAAAGGAAAAGTCCATCAGAAAACCTTTCTCACTAACAAAATTAATCAATAAATAATAACTACTTATTATATAACCTTTTATCTCATAATATACTAAAGTCTCTTTATAAGACATTTCTCACACGTTATCCTAAATGGCTATATATTGTGACGTTTTCAATAAATAATTTCCATTACTCATAAAGTGAAAGTCATAAAATAATTTCCATAAATATCAATTTCTCAAAATAAACCTTTGAACATTTTTTTCGCCTATGTCGTAAAAGGTTTTTCCCACATTTCATATTTTTACAAAGTATTAAAAATTTATTTTTAACTCAATTCACTACTACTACATGCTACTCACATCTTAACAATATGTTAATGACCATAAATTCTAAATGTGTCAGTAGATGGGCATTCCAGAAAATGCTTAAAATACTAATATTAAGACATCATGCCTACAATGTTCTTATTGACTGCATATAATGACATGATCTTAATAAAAAATTCGTATTCATTTTACTTAATGTCATAAAAGAATTTTGCACACATTTTCCTTTTTTTTTAAAAAATAAAATCATGCACATATACTATGTTATGTCATAAAAGGTTTTCCCGACATTTTATGCTTATAAAAATAGTTGAAACATAAGTTTTTGCTTCTCTTCTCCACTACTATATTTATATGTGAATTAATAATATTTGAGTCCGTCTCCTGCTAGACTTACCGTAAGACCAAGGACTAGGGAGAAAATAGTAAAGAGCAAATCAAATTTGGGGGCAAAATTCAAAATACTTTAGACTCGGGGTAATTAGTGAAAACATGAAAAATATGGGGGACCAAACAACAAATAACCAAAAAACCACATAATAGATTTGATCTCCTTCATTTGCCTTCTCTATCGCGTCCCCGGTGGTAGAGCGATGGAGAAGTAGGAATCAATGAATTTCTCGTTCGCTAGAAGAATGCCCCCGTGCATCGTGGCCGACATATGATCTGTTTGTCGCCATAATCATTTATGATTTTCTTTACCATAGACTTCTAGAATCACAAGTTTCTCAACAACTTCTATACGCGTTGTAGATGGATTTGTCCTGGTAGTGTCTGCTTTCAACAATTGACGGCATTTTTCGAATAGCATCCAAAAATTGTAGAAATTGCAGAGCTTTGCCTTAGAGCTTCCCGATATGGCATCGTCTCCTCACCAGATTAGTTTCACCGTCTTTGAGTTGATTCTGGAAGGGGTTGGAGGCTAGGGATCCATCAATGGGGTTGCTGGCGTAGTTAGATTTGCAAGGGACGAATTGCCAGTAACAACTGTAGCGACTTCCGGCGAAGCGGTGGGTAGTGTTGGGGTGGGCTGAATTTAATTTCAGATATGGTTTAAAATGAATGGGCCATGGGCCTTGTTTGGTCTTGTGTATAAAAATTTAGATTTAAATATTGAAACATCATATTAAAATTAATTAACATCAAATAAAAATAGTTAAACATCAAATTAAAAATATTATAATGTTAATCAAATTCAAATAGTCAAGCATCAAAGTTAAATAAAATATCAAATTCTTCATACTAGAATTATAATAAAATACACATCAAATTAGAATAATTAAACATCATATAAAAATTAATAAACATCAAATTAGAAAATTAAAATATCAAACTAACATTGTAAAACATTTTTTTTTGAATAAAAACACCCGAAGGTGGGGGTGATATATTAGAGGTTCCCCAATCCTCATTTAATCACAATTTACATAGGCGAACCAGAGTTTGTGATGGGGCAGCAGAACAGCCCTCAAAAGTCCTACTAATTCCTACACAAAGTTCTTATGTTAGAAAAACAACTATCCTAGCAAAAGGAAAGATAGATGATGAAGTTGCGCTCCGAAGGTGGAAATCTCCACCCCTCGTGTTAATTCCCACCTTCGGCCAGGCAACTTCAAGTACCAAAATTAGACTAGAGATGTACAGAAATCCTAAGATCATGCAAAAGTAAGTACATGAACATGAAGCATCCATCAACCGGAAAGCCGGGAGAGCTTCCAAGTACCGCTTTTGGCTTCCAAAGGCAATCCAGCATCTTGCTTCCAAGGAAAAGAGAAGGTTAGTACATCACAGTGACTGCATCCAAAAGGGGGAAGCAGAAGTTGAAGGTGACCAATTTGAGAGAAAGTTCAGGGCTTGCATAAAACAAAGACCTGGTTAGCAGTATCAGTCCCAGAAAAGATTCTAGTGAGCTCTAACTTGGGGAATTTGTGCCTCGTCAAGCGCAATGAGGCCTTTAATATAATGGGGGATGTTATTAGGCCGAATAGTTTGGAGATGACATATCTGATGCTTCGCAATAGCATTTGCTACAGAGTTACCCTCTCGAAGAACATGATTCAGCTTTGCACCACATAGTAGGGATTTAATTTGAAAAGCCAAGTTAAAGAGGTTCCAATTTGCTGAGTAAGGACAGTTTATCATGTTAACCGCTTGCTTACAATCAGTTTCAAAAATGCAGTTAATATGAATAGCAGGCAATGATTCAATTGCAAATAGAATGGCTTTCATTTCAGCTTCAATTGGAGAAGCAGCAGAGATGTAGTCTGAATGTAAATTAATCAAATCACCCGAGCAGTCTCGGACTACCATCCCAGCTGCAGCCTTATCAGTGTACCAAGAGGCATCAGTATTTATTTTAATTGAACCAACAACAGGTCTCTCCCACAGAACAATTGCTATGTTAGGCTTAGGGGGAGGTCTAATGAAAAGTGTCCACTGATTCAGAGGTGTAGAAATAGAAGAATGAGAGAAATATGTCTTTGGAGTAGTTAAGAATGGCAATTTAATTAAGTCATGAATCTCCTTAGAGATTAGTTCTGAGGAGAAAGGACTATTATCATGAATGAATCTATTCCTAGCTTTCCATAGTGACCAACAGGTTAGGGAAGGTATGATTTTACAAATGAAATGCTTCCAGCTAACAAGATCTTGAGTATTCCAGAAAATGAAGAATCTTTCAGTCAGAGAATGAGTTTCAAATAGTTGAAAGTTCACTATAGAGGCCATGTTTCCCCAAACCGCCTTAGCAATATGACATGAAACAAAAAAATGCTGTATTGAATCTGAATTAGAGCAGGCAGGGCATTTAGAAGCTAAACTGAAACCACATGTCATAAGCACCTCATCAAAGGGCAGAAATGATTGCAACATTTTCCATGTAAATATGGAGATCTTTTTTTGCAAAGCTTTATTCCAAATGAGTTTAGATACAGGAAAATTACCTGACACATGAGTGAGCGCTCTATAGGTTGATTTAGAGGTGAAGTTACCTGATGTTTCGGGCATCCAGATCAATCTATCCTCTCTCCCTGGAACCAGTACAACCTCCTGAAGGAAAGACACAGTATCATGGTCCAAGAAAGAAGCAATTTGAGGCAGTATGATGGACTTATTATTGATGAAATTTGCCACTGTTAAAAATGGCATAGTATCTACTATATGGTCAGGGATAATAGTACTTAAAGGCCCCCTAGAGCACCAGTTAGCTATCCAGAAACTACAGGTACCCTCTCCATGAATAATTATTGAGTTCCGCTCTGAAAAAGAGTTAATGTGGAGAATTCTCTTCCATGTTACAGATTTTCTGTGAGATATAGGAAGAGACCAGATCAGTTTTGACCAAAGAGAGTTGCCTAATTGGCTTTTCCACCAAAGTTTTGCTGAACAAGTATCAATTATTGCTCTAACTGATCTAAAACCAAGGCCATTCAGATCAGTTGAAATTGCAATATCTGACCATTTCCTCCAGATTTTATTATTCTTTCCATTTGATTCACCCCAAAAGAATCTAGCTAATCTTTTCTCAAAGGTACGAATTATTATCTTTGGAGGATTAGTGACAGCCCATAGATGCTGTGGTAAGGAGTAAAGGCAATGTTTAATTAAGACCAGCTTCCCTCCCACACTTAACCATCTATTCTTCCAACTTTGAAGTTTTGAATCCAGGTTAGCCATTAAAGGTTGGAAAAACCTTTTTAGTGTTCTTCCCCTAAAAATTGGACATCCAAGGTATGTAAATGGGAGTGCACCTTTTTTCATTTTTAAAATGGACTTAACCTGTATGTTCTTAGTGTTTGAGGCTCTTTTGCTAAGATAAAATTCTGATTTGTCGAAATTAAATTTCTGTCCTGAAGTCACCTCAAAGACATCTAAGAAAGCTTTCAATCTTATGAGATTTAATTTTGATGCCAGTATAAAAATTATGGTATCATCTGCGTACAGTAAATGAGATATGGCAGGTATTGAGGCAGGTAAATGGAAATGAGATAGCCTACTGTTAGAGAAAATATATGACAGACTTCTTGAAAAAGCTTCGGTAAAAATATTGAAAAGTAAAGGAGAGAGAGGATCACCTTGCTTAATCCCTCTAGTAGCTTTAAAAAAGCCAACAAGTTTCCCATTAACTATAACTAAAAATTGTGCTTGTGATAAATTCCTCATAACTGCATTCAGAAAATTACCCTGAAAACCAAATTTAACTAAAATCTTCCTAAGAAACTGCCAATTGACCCTGCCAAAAGCTTTCATTAAGTCCAGTTTCACAATACAGTTAGGAATTCTATTTTTCTTATCAAGGAATCTGACCATTTCCTGTAGATATATTAAACATTGTAAAACATCTTATTAAAATAAGATGAAAATATACGTTCCACTATTGTAGCATTTGAAAAAAATAATTATTTTGATGTTCCACTTCTATCCACTTATCTTATTATTTTTTTACATGATAATTTACAGATGTAGAATGATGCGTACCACTTTACGTATATTATAGATGAAGAAGACATAAAACACCAGACACTGACAACTTAAAATTGAAGGAATCCATTGAATCATCACTAACACTACAAATACATATAAAAATAACATATAAAATTTGCTAAATTTAATTTGAAGTTTTATGTTAACATGTAAAAATGTCAATCGCCAAAACTATCGAACCATCAAACACCATTCATTACAAAAGTATTCAAATGCCCTAAAAAATCACTAACCTACAAACAAAAAAATTTCAAATCAAGCTAAAACATCAATAGTGTAAAGCCCTCTGGAGTTGGACTTAGTTGTGGCATATTGTGCAAACTTATGTTGTGGTCTTTTAACACCACTGCTATCTAGTTTTTCCCGACAGCAGCTTTCTAGCCATGATTTATGGAGCAAATTATGGAAGATAATCATGCGATCAGAACAGAATATTGTGAAGATTAATATGTGATTCCGTGGAAATCTATTTCTGGTAACCGAATATTCATGTAATAGTTAGGAATTAATTAAGTAGTTTATTTATTGTACAACTCCTACTGATAAAGGATTGTCCATTTAAATACCAGACTAGAATTAGATCTTTCCTTAGTCTAGAAGTCTATTCTTGGTAGAGTTCGACAAGGAAAGAGTTGTGTACAAGGCAGGATTGCGAAGATGATAAAAGGAAGAAGATACAACTCAATCAGTAAGCGACCAAGAATTCATCTCTACGTGAGAAGTGTTGGAACGATCTGCCTGTGGTGTTTGGAGGAGTGTTGATTCATCCGACCAAGTTCGTAAAGATCAGAAACAAGGAAGCCTTAATTCCTTGGGAGGAGGAGATCCAGGGAGACGTGTTGTTCGTGGGGGTTCAACGACGTAGGATCGGCAGTGAGAGGATCTCACGACATTCACTCATAGGTTAGCAATGGATTAGTATTCAAGTTAAGCTTCTTGTACTAAAGACTGCTTTCTAGTGGATGGTTTCTGATCTGGGCAAAACCCCGCAGACGTAGGTGTAATTGCACCGAACTGCGTAACCAAGTTGTGTGTGCACTGCTTATTTTATTTCGTGTTTTAACACCAAACGTTAAACAACTTGGCATAAAAGTATAGACTATAGGTGAAGCAGAATTTCAATTGGTATCAGAGCGCGACACTTGCTGACCCCTATACAGGGAGAGTGAGATCAGGTTTCACCATGGCACCAAAGGAGGAGGCTTCGGTCACGCGACCACCGTTGCTGGAATAAGCAAACTATGCCTATTGGAAGGCACGTATGAAAGTGTTCATTGGAGCACTAGATGATCAAGCCTGGAACTATGTCATAAATCAGTACACTCCACCTTCAAGTGACGAAACTGAGGGATCAAGCTCATCGACGGCTAAACCATTCTATAAATATTCTACCGAGGAGCAAAAAGCACACGTGTCCAACTCAAAGGCATTAAATGCCATCTTCACGGCAGTAGATGAAGATCAATTTAAGATGATTTCAAATTGTGAGACTGCGAAGGAAGCGTGGGATGTGTTGCAAACGTATCATGAGGGGACAAGTTCTGTCAGAGAATCTAAGTTGCAGTATTACACGTCAAAATTCGAAGAACTAAAGATGCACGAAGATGAGACTATTTCCGAGTTCAATGGACGAGTCCGAGATATTGCAAACAAAGCGTTTCAGTTTGGCAAAAAGTACAAAGATCAAAAGCTTGTCAGGAAGGTGCTGAGGGCGTTACCTCCACGTTTCAATATGAAGGTCACAGCGATTAATGAAAATGGAAGAATAGGGACAATGACTCTTGATGAGCTTATGGGATCTCTGGAATCTTATGAGATGGAAATGCTGCAAACCAAAATAGGAAAGAAAGAGATGGCTTTTTCAAGCATAAATTCTGGAAAGTCAGACGATCATACATATAATGAAGATTCTGATGAAATTGCCAACATAACCAGGAACTTCTCCAGATTTATGAAGAAGATGGGCAGGAAACCACAAGATAAGTCAAGTGGGAGAAAAAATCTTAACGCAAACTCCACTCCAAGATTTGGTCAAGCAACTGGTGTTGAAACACCAAAGTTTAAATCGACAAATCCCAACCTGAACAGGAAAATCCAGTACAGAGAATGTGAAGGTTTTGGACTTATACAAGCTGAGTGTGCCAATACGCTTAAAAGATAAGGAAAATCGTATGCCACAACCTGGAGTGATGATGACGTAGGAGATGATGTTAAGGATGGAGAGGAGTATACAAATCATGTTGCTTTCGGTGTATCAATGGTGGAGTTGGAAGACACTTTTGAGGAAGGTCTCGGTTTGCTGAATGAAGATGAGAGTGGTAGCTCAGATGAAGAGGCTAGGAGCATTAGTGATGATGACATTCGCAAGGAAAGTATGGAGATGTACAAGATGTGGTTAAAAGTGGCGGATGAGAACAAAAAGCTCAAGTTTGAGAACAAGAGTTTAAGTGAAAAAGCTAAAGTGAACGAACTTGAAAAGGAAAAGGCAATTGGTGAACTGGAAAAAAATCAAGAAGGAATTGCTGAAGTGGCGCAACGAGCAGAGGCAGCAGAACAAGCTATCGGACGTCTCAATACAGGGAAAGCTAAGCTCGAAGACTATCTAAGAATGAGACAGACGACCAAATATGGAATTGGTTATAAAGGATCAGTAAATTTGTGGAGAAACAAGGCAGATCAAGGCGCACCAGCCCCAAGAATAATCGAGAGGAATTTTTCCACCAAGAGGATCAGACGATGCGGATACTGTGGAGCTCTAGGGCATGTCAGGAATAGGTGTTTTAAGCTTCTTAGGACACTGTCTGTTAACACAGCAGATCAGAGTTTCAACACCATGCCAGGATATGATACAAGGCATCGACTTAACACTGGAGGATACAGAACCGGATTTCTGAACACACGTGTCAATCAAAGTCCGCATCACATCACTCGACCAGTAAGCCAGGTATGGGTTCGAAAATCTCAAGATGTTTATCTTTCAAGTTTCGTCTGTTTTGGGGCACATACAGGAAACTCCTGGTATTTCGATAGTGCGTGCTCAAGGCATATGACTGGAGTACCTGAATTTCTTCAAAAATTCAAACCTGGATTTGGTGGCCATGTTAGATTTGGTGATGGGAAGCACAGTAGAATAATCGGCAAAGGTGAGTTAGCCATCAAAGGGCTTCCTGTGTTCCAAGATGTATTACTGGTGGAAGGTCTGAAAGCTAACCTGTTGAGCATTAGCCATATATGTGACAATGAAATGACGGTGTTTTTCGACAAGGAGAAATGTGTAGTCAACCATGGAACTGAAGTATTCACTGGATCTAGATCAATGGATAACTGTTATTTGCTTGACCAAGACGTCACATGCTTCAACTCGAAAAAGGAAATCAGTACTCTGTGGCACAGAAAATTGGGACACATAAATTATAAATCCTTAGCTCGTATTTCCAGACTGAATGAAGTCAGAGGTATTCCCGAAATCAGTGACAACAAGGAGATAGTTTGCGGATCGTGTAAAGAAGGAAAGCAAACTCGGATACCACACCATGCTGTAAATGATGTTTCAACGTCAAGACTTTTGGAGCTACTACATATGGACTTGATGGGGCCAGTCAATACCCCAAGTGTGGCAGGAAAGAAGTATATTTTCGTCTGTGTAGATGACTTCTCGAGGTATACATGGGTATCATTTCTCAAAGAGAAGTCAGAGGCTGCTGATATTTTCAAGAACTTGGCGCACAAGCTACATGTAGAAAAAGGAACCACTCAGGTAAGAATTGCACGTATCAGGAGTGACCATGGAAAAGAATTTGAAAATTCTAAGTTTCATGACATCTGCGAGACACTTGGTATACACCACGAGTTCTCTGCCCCCATAACTCCTCAACAAAATGGTATAGTAGAAAGAAAGAATTGAACACTGCAGGAAATGGCACGAGCAATGTTAGCCGAGAAGAAAATTAATACTAGATACTGGGCTGAGGCTGTACACACTGCATGCTACACCATCAACAGAGTATATCTGCGTCCGTTTACTGAGAAGACACCATATGAGATCTGGAAAGGGAAGAAACCAGATGTGTCGTATTTTCATGTCTTTGGGAGTAAGTGCTATATTTTGAAGGACCGAGAGCCTTTAGCTAAATTCGAATCTAGAAGTGATATCGGTGTATTCTTGGGTTATTCTCCTACCAGTCGAGCTTACCGAGTGCTTAATCAACGCTCTAGAACAGTCATGGAGTCTATTAATGTGGTTGTTGATGATTCAGAAGAAGACACTGTTGGTGAAAGTGATATCCTCGAACCAGTGAACCCTACTGGTGTTGAAACACCAGCATCATCAACTGGTGTTGAAACTCCGGAAACTGGAACAGGTGAATCTGAACAAAATCCAGCTAGACATATGCACTTAAGGGATCAACCACGGGTGAATTACAGAGAATTGGCAGGACTATCATGTTTCATCTCTCTTACTGAGCCAAAAAATTACAAAGAAGCTCTGCTCGATGAGTATTGGATTTCAGCAATGCAAGAAGAATTGCAGCAATTCGAGAGAAACAATGTTTGGTATCTTGCCCCACGATCTGCTAATGTGAATGTGATTGGAACCAAGTGGATTTTCAAGAATAAATCTGATGCGGATGGTATCGTCACAAGAAATAAAGCAAGACTAGTTGCTCAAGGGTACACTCAAGTAGAAGGGGTTGATTTTGATGAAACTTTTGCACCTGTAGCCAGATTGGAGTCGATCAGACTGATGTTGGCAGTGTCCTGCATTCTGGACTTTACTCTTTATCAGATGGATGTCAAGAGTGCATTCCTGAATGGCCTAGTAAAGGAGGAAGTTTACGTGGAGCAACCTAAGGGGTTTGAAAACCCACATTTTCCTAATCATGTCTATCGGTTGAATAAAGCATTGTATGGACTCAAGCAGGCACCTCGTTCATGGTATGAGCGACTGACAACCTTTCTGATTCAGAAGGGATATCGTCGAGGGGGAGTGGACCGTACACTGTTCGTGCTGCATAAGGGGACAACCATTCTGATTGCACAGATTTATGTGGATGATATTGTTTTTGGATCTACCTCTTCAGTATTGGTAAAGGAGTTTGTTGACTTAATGACTAAGGAGTTCGAAATGAGTATGGTAGGCAAATTGTCATATTTTCTGGGATTACAGGTTACTCAGGAGAAGAATGGTCTTTTCATCAACCAACAGAAATATGCTGAAAACTTGATCAAAAGATTCGGACTTACAAGTGCAAAGACAGTACGCACTCCAATGGCTACCACCGATAAGCTTACAAAAGATGAACTGGGGTAAAGTGTTGACAAAAAATTGTACAGGAGTATGATTGGCAGCCTGTTGTATTTAACTGCAAGTAGACCAGACATCTGTTTGAGTGTTGGTATCTGTGCCCGCTACCAAGCTAATCCAAAGGAATCACATATGTCAGCTGTGAAAAGGATTATAAGTGGAACGGTGGAGTATGGAGTATGGTTTTCTCGGAACAAGGATTCGCAGTTGGTAGGGTTCAGTGACTCTGACTGGGCCGGGAATGCTGATGATCGTAAGAGTACCACTGGTGGGTGCTTCTTTGCTGGATCAAATCTGGTCAGCTGGTACAGTAAAAAGCAGAATTCTATATCATTGTCTATGGCTGAAGCAGAATACTTAGCTGCTGGGAGTTGTGCGCAGCTATTATGGATGAAGCAGATGATGAGAGACTATGGGTTCAATGATGTGAGTTTGACTGTCCTATGTGATAATAAAAGCGCCATTGATATTTCCAGAAATCCTGTGCAACACTCTAGGACAAAGCACATCGATATCCAACATCATTTTATTAGGGACTTGGTTGAAAAAGGAGAAGTCACAGTCCAGTATGTACCGACATCAGAACAACTGGCTGATATCTTTACAAAGCCTCTGGATGGTGAGACTTTTGAAGGCCCCAGACAGCACTTGGGTGTCTGTCGAATGTAAGGTACCCTGATTTGTCCATTTTGTTGTACTATTTATTTTTTTTCTTTTTAAATATAGTAAAAAGTAGAAATATCGAAAATACCAAAAATATGTGAAGTGGTGTTTAAACACCGAGGAATATATCATGGGGAGTAGACCAGAAGGGCTGAACTTGGGCCAGAGATGTGTGAGAATGGGCTTGACTTTGTCAGAACCCAGTAGAAAGAGAAGGGTGATGGTCCTGGTTTTCTAAAAAGGTGTGTGAAAGTGACAAGTGTAGAATTCCCACAAAAATTCAATTTCTCGTCGACTGTTCATCTTCCAAAGAACAGAGCTCGCGCGACTGCCTCTCCAGCAACCAGAAATTGTTCAAAAACCCTCAGATTTTGTAGCCCACTCAAAAACCCCTTGACAATGGTGAGTCCCACATTCTAGAAATTGGTCCGAGATTTTGTCACTGTGCGGGTGCCTGAAAATCCGCGAATTGAAGAGCTCGACTCCGATGTAGACTTGAGTGAGTTATGTGGAGGTCGAGAACAGAGGCTGACCACGTGGGGTGGAGTAAATCGTCGACGACCTAAGGCAAGGTTTGATCATTCCTTCGTTTATGATGGAATTTATTTTTTCTCTGTTCTCGAATTTATAGAATGGATGGTTCAAAACAGAGACTATGTCAACCTTCGAAAATATAAGAATTTGCTTGGCAAGGTTAACGGATTTGACTTAAAGGAATTGTTAACTGGTGGTATAGGAGAAATTCGTGAAATTAGTGATTTTAATGCCACGTTGGTTGGGGTCGATTTTGGAGAACAGTACAAAGTAGGGGATGAAATAGGTCAGTATTTTACTATCTATACAAGAATAGCCTCGCTGCACAGGCCTGTTATTAGGAGCTTAGGGGATGATGTGGTTGTGCAACCCTGGGTAACAGTGGTTAAATCCACTGACTTTCCCAGAGCAAGTGGCAAAGAGGTAGAGTGCTTTAATGGGTCTATGTTCCTGCTTCAAGAATTGTTGAGACGATTGCCCATCCCAGTGGTGGAGATCAGTGATAGTGAAGAGGAGGCAGGGTGTGCAGGGGGAGCTGATGAAGCTGAGACATTTTCGATGATGAATGAACCAGAGAATGCCTCTGTGCTGAGTGAAGCTCTTTCAGAGTTTTTGAAGTCCGATTCAGAGAAGGAAGATGATGAAAGTATTGCTGTGGAGAGTGTAGATGGTGCTGATATGCCTGGTACTGGTACTAAAAAACCAGTTATGAACCTGGCTGAGAGGGGGAAAACTCCTGATGGTCCTGATGTTGGTGTTGAAACACCATCAGAGACAAGACAGACACGTGGACTCAAGAGGAAGAGTAAGGAGGTGGGTGTTGAAACACCAACAGAGTCTGGGGAAATGCATGCCACTCAGATGGCAAAGAAGGCTAGGGATAGTGTGGCCTCTACTTCCAAGGGTGCTCGAAGGTCGAAGAGGTACAGAGATAAGAGTATGGCCACTAGTGAGGACAGTGATGAGCCGATTGGGCTGAAACTGAAGAAGTTATGTGTAGACCGGCAGCAGAGACCAGTTGAGCCTCAGGCACTACCTGCACCTGAGGTTAGTGATGCTATTAGCACTGAATTTTATGACGAAGCAAGCCAAGAAAAATGGGAATTTATCTGTGGAAGGAAGATACTGGCGGAAATGCCAGCTGATTCTGAGAAATACCGAGACTGTGGGTTCACAGATTATTTACACTATCTAAAGGTGTTTAGGGCTGCTACATGCTTTGGTGAATATAACAAGCAGATAGTGTTGGAATTTTATTCCAACCTGAAGGAGGAATGTGAAGATGAGGAATCTCCTTGGTTCCATAGGGTGTATGTGCGAGGGGAAGTTTTTGAGTTCTTCCCAGAGGCAGTGAATCAATGTCTGCAGCGTGGCAATTCCAGGAATGACAAATCGGTGTTCAAACACCAGTTGCTAGAAAATTTTGATGAAGTGGCAGTGGAGCTTACCGGGGGCGTGGAGAGTATATGGCCAGTGACTGGTAGACAGCAGATACCTGCATCCAACCTTACCTCCAGGTATTACTGCCTGTATATGGTGGCAGTACACAATTGGATTCCTTCAGTCAATAATACAAGTGTCACCAAAGAAATGGCTACACTCCTATATAGTCTAGGAGCACGGTATAAGGTAAATATGGGAAGAATGGTGTTTAATGATATCATGGATTGTGCTCGCAAGACTAGGAAGGAAGCATTGGTACATCCGTGCGTTATCACTTTGGTGTTACAAAAAGGTGGAGCAGTAACAAGGGATTCTGATGAATTGATTTCTACCCAAGCTTTAAGGCCGACCCTCAGAACATTTAGTGGTAGAATTGTAAAGGATTTACCCTGGACACCTCCGGAAACAGCGTGCTCGGATGCTGGTGCGGCTCGGTTGAGAGCTATTGAGGCAAGCGCAGCAGTGTGTTAGGAATTGCTTGAACGCCATCAGGCTGATGTAGTGAAGATTCAGGGGGAGTTGGCTGCATTGGAGGCTGGAAGAGATGGTTTGTTGGCGGCAGCGACTCAGGATGCTGTTGGTTCAGAGGATGGTTTGGATGGGTCTGATGTCTAAATCATGTCTTGACATATTCATGAATTAAGGGGGAGAAATTTGGAGATTTTGAGTAGATGTTGAATGCATGCTTTAACTTGGACGGATTTTGATGATTGATTTTGTATTCGATTTGGATGTTCTGAATATTCGTTGTTGTTTATGCTGTCCGTGTGTGCTGTTGAATTCACAAATATGCCAAGGGGGAGATTGTAAAGCCCTCTGGAGTTGGACTTAGTTGTGGCATATTGTGCGAACTTATGTTGTGGTGTTTTAACACCAATGCTATCTAGTTTTTCCCGACAGCAGCTTTCTAGCCACGATTTATGGAGCAAATTATGGAAGATAATCATGCGATCAGAACAGAATATTGTGAAGATTAATATGTGATTCCGTGGCAATCTATTTCTGGTAACCGAATATTCATGCAATAGTTAGGAATTAATTAAGTAGTTTATTTATGGTACAACTCCTACTGATAAAGGATTGTCCATTTAAATACCAGACTAGAATTAGATCTTTCCTTAGTCTAGAAGTCTATTCTTGGTAGAGTTCGACAAGGAAAGAGTTGTGTACAAGGCAGGATTGCGAAGATGATAATAGGAAGAAGATACAACGCAATCAGTAAGCGGCCAAGAATTCATCTCTACGTGAGAAGTGTTGGAGTGATCTGCCTGTGGTGTTTGGAGGAGTGTTGATTCATCCGACCAAGTTCGTAAAGATTAGAAACAAGGAAGCCTTAATTCCTTGGGAGGAGGAGATCCAGGGAGACGTGTTGTTCGTGGGGGTTCAACGACGTAGGATCGGCAGTGAGGGGATCTCATGACATTCACTCATAGGTTAGCAATGGATTAGTATTCAAGTTAAGCTTCTTGTACTAAAGACTGCTTTCTAGTGGATGGTTTCTGATCTGGGCAAGGCCCCGCAGACGTAGGTGTAATTGCACCAAACTGCGTAACCAAGTTGTGTGTGCACTGCTTATTTTATTTCGTGTTTTAACACCAAACGTTAAAGAACTTGGCATAAAAGTATAGACTATAGGTGAAACAGAATTTCAAATAGCAATCAAGCGCCTCAACACTAACACTAAAAATCAACCATCATAATTGAAAAATATATGTAAAACAATACATCCCAAACAACTAAATTCTATTTCCCCCCGACTTGTTTCCCTTCGTTGCTCGCATATTCACAAACTTGCTTTCTCTCCTGTTGGTTTCGAAGATGATGACTCTTCTACTCCATCGACGCAACGATCAAAGATCAATTTTTGGTCCCCTGTTCAAGGGAACACCTTCAGGAGCATGATTTCTCATAGCATTTTTTAATATCTCATCAATGATATCATAGAGCATACATTAATTATTCTTGTGAAATAATATAAAATATCACATACAATAATTAAAAATTCACAATACCACATATAACATCAATGACTACATTGAGAAAAATCAAATACAATATTTAAAACATCAACTCAAAATTTAAAAAGATCAAACAGTATACACTAAAACATCGAAAGAACAAAACTGAAAATCAGTTGCATACTTAAATATGAAAAGACCACAAGCATCAACCACTTAAATTAAAAACATTACACCGACACACATATCAATACTTAGAGCTTAAACATGAAAGCTCAAAGACAAAACATGAAATATCAACAATACCTTAAAACATCACAGCCAAAAAAAGAAGAAAACTCACAGTTCCTACTTCATTCTCGAAAGCAGCAACCATGGAAAAGTGCTCTTAGACACCTAAAAAACAGCAACAACATCACAAAAATTAGCACAAATCGTAACAAAACCCTAAGATATCACAGACACAATAAAAAAAATAAAACTTAACATCAATTGCACACTTAAAACACTACAAGCATCAAATACTGAATTAAATCATCACACTAACACATATAATAGTACTTAAAACCTGAACATGAAAGATAAAATGTAAAACCTGAAACATCAACAACAGTATTTAAAAAGTCACATATGCAAAATAACAAAATTTACAGATCCTCTTTCCTTCTCACAGGGTAAATATGGCAAATAGAAATGCGGTGGAACATCCGATGGGGCCACATGAAAGTACATGTATCCCCACCTAATACAAAAGTAATGCAAACCGTACGCTAAATGCTGAAAAGCCTAGGGAGAACTGAGATGGGCTGGGTGGGGGTGGGGGGTGGTACACCCCCCCAAATGCTAACCCTAAGCTAGATGATGCTAAGCCTAGGGAAGTGAATGCAAGTCTAGATACAAGTGTGAATCTAGACCTATATATAGCAAACCATAAAGTGTGTACTGACTCTTCATATGGTCTCCTAATCACAGCCTAGACATAGGTCTCGGGTCTTGAAGAGAAGGTGGTTGTTAAGGAGCAGCCAGTGATAATCATGAAGTGTAGCTGAGTGTCGTGGACTAGGGTCTTGAATGGTTGCCATGGTGTGCTGGTGATGCGTAATCCGAGTGAAGCCAGGACCACCAAATGAGGGAGCAGCTTCTACTATATACACCCCTAAGATGAGGAAAGAGAGGTGTTGTTAGCCTTCAAATGTTCTCGTGATATAAATCAGGGCTATTTTAAAGAGCAAGGGTGTCCGTAGGCAGTGCCAATAAACCTTGTGAATCCCTAAAAAATAGCCCTCCCAGTGATGAAGAGAGCATACACAACTTGTACGGCGTGTGTCAAGCCTGGCGATTCTACAATTGCCATCTCCATTTCAAGAAAATGGACAGCTGTATGCTAATTTAACACAGAGTGTAGTGCGAGCATAGAGCGTGTGGTATCCGTCAAATCCAAGTAACAAAACTAGCAATGGGTTAATTAATTTTGCATACGCTAATTAATTAACCCACTACCTGATTCCTGAGGGTGCAACCAAATGAGGAAAGGCTGCTTCCCCACACTCGTGGGGCCAAAGGGAAGGCCAAAACTGAAAATCCACCAAGCAGTGACAAGGTGGAGCCAATTCAATCTAGAAAAGGCGCGTCCCATGATTTTTTAAAAACTTTTTTGGCCGCCCTTCAAGAGGTTAAGCACACCCCTGTCAAGGGGTTAAAATCCAGCACTCGAGCATCTACGAACCACCTCTCGAGGGGTTAGTCAACCATCCCTCGAGGGGTTAGACATCCAAAAGTCAAGGTTACATCATCTTCAAACCACCCTCGTGGAGCTAAAGATCCACCCCATGAGAGGTTGAATATCCAGTGCTCGAGCTATCCACTTATTCGAACCACCTTTCGAGGGGTTAAACAACCACCCCTCGGGAGGTTAGACATCAATCACTGAAGAATACGTCATGTACCTCTCAAACCCACAGTATATGAGACCCCACTTGAACCCATAGCACAGGTCGAGAGCACACGGTGTCGAAGGTCACCGTTTACTACTCGAAAGAAGAATACCCACCATTCAAGAGAAATTGTTATCCACGGTTTTCGAACCACCACTCGAGGAATTAAACATCCACCCCTTGAGAGGTTACACATCCAGCACTCGAACTATCCATGTTATTCATACCACCTGTCGAGGGGTTAAACAACCACCCCTCGAGAGGTTAGACATCCAACACTCGAGAGCACATCAACACATGAATCACTCCTCGAGGGTGTACTTTCCCACCTTCATTTCGAGCCATGTACCTCTTGAGACATCTATGTCTTGAATCAGTATTTATCCATAACTCGAGAGTTCATGTTCCCTGTTGAACCCATTATGCGCAATCCACCTATCGTGGGTGCAGTCTCCAATTCGAGAGCATCCACATCTCGCGAGTACATTCATTCGAGAGCATTTGTACCTAGCGTCCACACGAACCATCATTCCACCATTCGAGGCATCATTTCACCACTCGAACTACCATTCGAGGCTTCAGTATGCGAAGGTTTAAGACCCATGACCTGGCCTTCTCTATTAACGGGTCATTTGATCCGACTGCTTTGAACCGGGTTGAAACCCTTGGGAGCCTCTGCCCCGTATCTTCTTTCTCAGGTTGAATGGCCAGACGGTTCCCTAAAATAGGTCAAGCATCCAAATCTGAGTCTTCGCCTGGGTAGCATTTTTTTGGTGCCGATGAGCGGATAGAATCTGGGAAAACTCAAACCTTTATACTCCAAATATCCACCTTTAATGAAAAATCTGCTCCTCCATTCCTCTTGATCTGGGCATTATCATGAAGTTGAAAAAATGGGGACAACATGTTGGGCATACCATCATTCTGATTCCGATTAAACCATTTCACCATGGTCGGCCGCTGAACGGCTCTATTTAACCAACACATAGGAAATCATCTCTAGATATCTATCTTGAATCCAACTAGTCCCAAAACATGAACCCCATCCAACAATAACATTCAAACACCCAAAAATCAAGAATTCCATATGAGTGTTCATGGGGTAAGAAAATAAATCTAAGTTCTTAGCAAACAAAAAAGATAGCAATTTGGTCGAAGGTTCAAATTAAAAAAAGCAAACAAGGCTGGGAAGTGACCGGGGTCTGAACACAAGCAAGGCCTTCAAGATTGACTGGGATCTGAACACAAGCAAGGCCGACAGGATCTGGACACAAGCAAGGCCAGCAGGGTTGACTAGGATGTGAACACTAGCAAGGCCGGAAGTTATTCGGGATTTGAACACAAGTTTGCCCTCTCATGAAATCCATTACAAATTCTCCCAAATGCTAACAATTGTTTTGCCTCAAATTCATCTCTTCTCCCAAACCCACATGAACATCCCATTTACTATCCGCTATAGACACATATTCTTCATAAAGAACACCATACAAATCCACACAAATCCATACAAACCCACACAGATTCTTCATCCAGATTAGATCTACCAACGAAAGATTTAGACTTACTTGGAATAATGATAGATCTTCATCGGCGGATTTCGAAACTGAAACCATCCTTCTCTGTGGTGTGCGTACAACATCATCCAAAAGTTTCCAAAATTCAAGATAGAAAAATAGATCTTTTTCATCCAAAAACCTAGATTTAGTTTTTGAGTTTTCAAAAACGGGGACATACCATACCTTGAAAGATGCCCGACGAGGAATCCAACACTAATGTTGGATTCCTCGCGATATACTCTGCTGCAAAGGAGAGAAAACTGGGGAAAAGAAGGCTCTGATGAACAGGAGAAGGGCATCGCTTTTTCTTTTCTCCTGAGAGCATTTTTAGCGAGAGAAAAAATGCACTCCCTGAGAGCATCCTCTTTCCTTCTCAATTGCACCAACAGTGGGCAAACATTCTTACACATCTAAGAAATAGCAACAACAACAAAAAAATTATCACAAATCGTAAGAAAACCCTAAGATATCACACACACAATCCAACAAAATTGAACATCAATTGCACACTTAAAATACTACAAGCATCAAATACTGATGTTAATCATCACACCAACATAGGTTAACAATACTTAAAACCTAAACATGAAAGATCAAACATAAATCCTGAAACATCAACAACAATATTTAAAAAGTCACATATGCAAAATAACAAAATTTACAGATCCTTTTTTCTTCTCGATTGCAGCAACAGTGGGAAAACATTCTCAGACATCTAAGAAATAGCCACAACAACACAAAAACTAGTACAAATCATAACAAAACCCTAAGATATCACACACAATCAAAACTGAACATCAATTGCACACGAAAGCATGAAAACACCACAAGTATCAAGCGCTAAAATTAAAACATCACACTAACACAAATAATAGTACTTAAAGCCTAAAACCTGAAACATCAAACATAACACTTGAAAGACCAATATCTGTACCTAAAACATCATGATCGAAAATTAAGAAGACTTACAAATCCTCCTTCGGCCTCTATTACAGCAGTAGTGATGCAAATCTCCTTAGACATCTAACAAACAGCACCAGCAACACAAATATTGCCACAAATCTCACAAAACACAAAGAATAGAGAAATCCCAATATATTAACACATTGAACAACAAAAATCCTAGAAAATCACATGAAAAAAAGAAAACAAAAATTGAAAAAACAAAAAAATATGCACAAAAACACTGAGCAAAGACATTACCTTCAAAGATAAACATGAAAGGAAGGTTGTATTGTGTTAGGCTGCCGGAAACTGAAGCTTTAACCAGAATTTTTTTTGGAGAATGAAAAAATCTTCCTTGAGTCACTGCGTTCTTCCCTACGCAAGAAACATGGAGAAAACAAAGAAAAGGAGCAGTTGAGTTGAAGAAAAATGGAAGATAAATTGAGAGAAGATAGAAGAAGGAGGAGGTTGCGCAGAAGAGAAGAAAGGAGAGAAGAGAGAATGCGTGAGAAAATAATGGGAGAAGAAGTGGAAATATTGCTATTTATAGCTGGACTTATATGTAAATCAATGAAATTACACATCCAGCCCCTAAACTTTTAAAACTTCAATTAAAAACCCCATGCTACATTCTTAACAATTTAATCCTTGGTCTCACTGCGAGATTGTCTCTCACACAAGACTTTGTCATAATATTTTTGTTACCATAGGTTCATAAGATTTCATCATATATACTTCTAAAACTATCTTAATAAGACAATATTAATACATTATTTTAACGATGTCCTTATTAACATTGTATTTAGACACTATCTAGGAGAAGGGATTCCATGGTTATTTAATTGATATCGTTATAGGTTTGTATTGCGATATTAACTTAAAAGTGTCCTAAATAACATGTCAGCAAAGACCAATTTTCCGGTTGTGAGGACATCCTTTACCAACAAGATTGCACAACTCAGCAAGTACATTAAGCAAACACATTCAAACCAAAAGTTTTAGATACGTGAAGGCTTGTTATGGGGTATTCATCATTCAACCTATGCCATACAAAGTATGCCTCCTTCCAGCGTATACAGTCCATTTTGCAATACCGACATCATCTTTTCTTCAGGCACAAATATGATTACCATAAAATTATGGTGTCAATGTAAAATACAACCCTTAAAAACTGAAATCTTCCTCAAAAGGTAATGAAATAAATGAATGCTAAATTATATGTCATCAAACCACTAAATAAGCAAACAAAAATGCTTCCACATTTCCATAAAACTCAGTTACTCATCTTTGACTTTGAGGCACCCACTCCCATTTAAAATCCAAGATGATCTTCATTTGCCCATCTGATTAGATGCAACTTCAGAGATTTTCTCCTCCGATAAACTTCTAGCAGAACTTGCATGTGAGGCTTGACTCATTCCTTTTCTGGAAAAAGACTTGAGCTTCTTGTATTGAAGCATCAAGTCATTATAAGACCTTTTATACATCACATCATTCCAACCAGAAAGACCTCTTAGTGAAGTTTTGTAAAATGGATTTGCACGCAAGAATGATTTAGACAGACTTTTTTCTTTGGTCTTGAGAACTTGGAAGATGATGGATCCTTGTTTGGAAACTAACACTCGAACTGAGATTCCCCATGTCTTTTTTTTTCTGTGATAATCATGGTTATTGAATCCGAAAGATCGAAAAAGTGGGTAATATGTTTTTTGGTGGAGGAGAAATAATTGCTAGAAGTATTTTGAAAATAGAGCACGAGTTTTAAAAAAAATTTATTTAAAGAGAAAAATGACAAAACAAGCTAAGATTTTCACACACTGTTTTTGAAAGGATGAAGATTACTAAACCTACATCATATTTCTCAGTGAACAAGTGGGTTTGAAAAGGAAACATTTTGCAGGATGCTTTCCTAAGAAATTATATAGAGCTTAAAAGGATTGCAAAATTATATAGTATGAAAGAAAGGAAGAAATGTAAAGAACAAAAATGATATGAAGAAGAAAGGTGATTTTCATCAAATATGAATTAAAGAGAGAGAATATAAATGCTTAATTGGAGAGAGGATATGAATGCTATTGGAAAGAGAATAAAAATATTTGAATAAGAGAGAGAATAAGATGTTGAATGAGAGAGAGAACATGTGGAGAGAAAAAAAAGTTACGTTTTGCACACTGAGTTACTGTACATGTGTGCGATTTATTGTGCGAAACACACACTGAACATATATTCCTTTGAACATAACTTCTTCTTCCTCTGATAACGGTCTTTTTTCATCATTCTGGCCACCGTTCATGGCGGCTCCATCGTCAAATCCAATGCCTGAAACTTCCAGTCTTACTAATAAAAGTTTCCTCCAAGCTCTCAATTCGAAACCTTCACCGCTCTTGTCATCTCTACCCGATACGCCTAATTTGCATCCCATCACTGAGTTTAAGGGAAAGATTGCCTATATCCTCCCTCCGGAGGAAGGTGAGAATTACCAGAGATGCTGGATGAAGGGCCAATGGATGTTTCAAGGTGCGACCATGAAGGTTCAAAAGTGGTCTCCTGACTTCTCTCCACCTGCTGAATCATCCATTGTTCCTGCCTGGGTAACAATTCACAAACTTCCTATTCACTTTTATAATACTTCGGCAATTATTGGTATTAGCAGCCAGATATGTAGATATCTCAAAATGGATGCTGCCACAAATGCTTTAACTAGACCCTCTGCCATCAAAGTATGTGTAGAGGTTGATCTATTATCTCAGCTCCCCTCTGTTATTGTGGTAGGAATTGGTAACAAAGTAGCAGAATACCCCATAGAATATGAGGAATTGCCTACATATTGTACCCACTGTAGGATTATTGGTCATAGTCAGGAAAATTGCAACTTTCTGCATCCAGAATTGAGGAAAAAGAATACTAATAAAGCTGAAGTCAATGAGCATAAGGAAAGAAAACACCCAGTACATGATGACACTCAGAAAGTTTTAGTACCTCCTTCAAAAGAAACAATAGATATAGAGGGATCCTCAACTCTATCTGTCTCGTAAAAAGAAAAAGATTTTCAAACTCAAAAAATGACTACAAGTTTCCAACATGATAATAATCTCAACTCTTTCAGTGTTAGTCATAAGAAAAGAAATGTTCCTTTCTATTCTTTGGATGACATTTCTAAACCAATAACCTCATTTTTCTGGAGAAAAAAAGAACCAACAAGCTGACCTTTCTCCTATCAGGGAAGATTTGACTAAAAATAACACGTTCACAATATCAAATGCTTTCCAAACCTTAGATGATTTACAGGAAGATGATCAGGAAGGTGAAGTAGTCGAGATTTTCCATGAGTCTTTGGAATCACAGGAAGCTTTTGTGCAATCTACTTCTGATGACAAGACAAAAACAATAGGAAGGCTGCCAACCCCAGAGAATATGCAAGTAGGTCCCACAGAGCAAGTTGTCATCTCAACAATCAAATCTCCAGTCAACACCGATGATTTCATTGATGGGGAACAGGTTAGTGAAAATATTACATCAGAACAGAATATAAATGAAGAGCACAACCCTCAGGTAAAGGTAAGCAATTTTGAACTGATTTCCACTTCAGATAACATGGAGAAAAGTGAGGGAAAGGTAGGTAACAAAAGTAAGATTTCTGTTACGAAACTTAGGAAACTAAGATCTTCACAAAAAGCAACCCCTACAGTTTTTAAATGATAAAACACACCATTATAGGGAACATACTAGTATGAAATGTTAGAGGATATGGAACATCACTAGATAGACTAAAGGCCCTAACTTTTAAACATAAGATTGACATTTTATGTTTAATAGAACCTTGGCATGATAAACAGAATTTAAACACTTTGATGCATGAACTTGGATACAAAAATGCCATTCCTGCTCAGAATGCTAAAATCTGGATATTATGGAACCATATTTTCAGTATAATCAGTATAAGGGAATCAGATCAATTTTTACAAGTCAGAATTTCTGATAACGCCACTTCTGTTAGCTGGAACTGTTTCTTCATATATGCTAGTGTAAACAGACAAACGAGGGAGGTATTATGGAATGATTTACAAACCCCAACCCCTGAACCTTCAATATATATTGGGGATTTCAATACTGTTGCCTCTGTTACTGAATATAAAGGAAGAAAAATCAACACCCCAAAAAAGCATGAAACAGTTTAATGAATTTATAAATAACATGGATCTGCATGATATCCCTACAGTAGGTAATTCTTTTACTTGGAGTAATAATAGATATCGGGATAAATGTAAGGATTTAATGTTTCAAAGATTAGACAGGGGCATTGCTAATTTAGATTGGTTGGAACTCTTTCCTAACAGCTCCATACATGTGCTAAATAGAATGACTTCGAACCACTCCCCTTTATTTTTATCTGTTCAATCTGCTGAAGAACAAGTACCTAGGCCATTTAGATATCAAGAGATGTGGTCAAATAGACAAGATTTTCTATCTTTAGTTGTATCAAACTGGAATTGGTTTCTCCACTCTGTGGGATGCATAGATTAGTTTTTAAACTAAAGAGGCTAAAGATTGAAATTAAAGAGTGGAACAAATCACACTTTGGTAATGTAAATCAAAATTTGTTACACTCTGAGACCATAGTTAATGATCTGGAAATTAGTTTTCAGCAAACACAAGATGAATCAGTCTTAGCTGAACTTATAAAGTCAAAAGCATGGCTTCTGAGATCTCAGAAAGAAAATAATATTTTTTGAAGCAAAAGGCAAGGTTAAACTGGATTAAATATGGGGATGCAAACTCTAGTTACTTTCACCACTCTATTAGGGAAAGGAGAGCAAGATAAAAAATTAGTAAAATCAAGGATGGTGGAGGGAATTGGATAACATAACCACAATTGATTAAAGAAGAAGGGGTGCGTTTCTTTAAGGAATTACTTAATGAGGATGCCCCTCAAAAGATGGGTACTTATCTACAACATTTCCTTAAAGAAATTCCTAAAATGATCACTGACCAACAAAATCTCACCCTGTTGCAACCTTTTAATATCCAGGAACATAAATTCACGGTTTTTGATTTAAATAAATCTAGTGCTCCAGGTTCTGATGGATTCTCAGGTGAGTTTTACACCTCTTTTTGGGACACTATTAAAGATGACCTCTTAGATGCTGCAAATGACTTCCTAACTAATGGCAATATCCCAAAAGCCATCTCTAGCACTTGGCTTACCTTAATGCCCAAAAAACCAATTCCAATCACGTTTTCTGATTTCAGACCTATCAGCCTATCCAATTTTGTGAATAAAGTATTCTCTAAAATGATAATGGAAAGGATTAAACCTCTGATGCCATTACTGATATCCCCTGAGCAGAGTGCTTTTATTAAAGGAAGGGATATTTATGATAATGTCATCCAAATGCAAGAGATGACCAGATTTCTGTCTAGAAAATCTAAGGCTTCAAACTTGATAGTTAAATTAGATATGCAAAAAGCTTTTGATAGGGTGTCATGGTCATTCCTGAACTTAATTCTCCTCCAATTTGGTTTTCATGGTAAATTTGTTAGAAGCATCATGCATAATATTGCTTCAGCTCACTTCTCAGTTCTAATTAATGGAGTAACTTCAGGCTTCTTTGCATCTTCGAGGGGTATTAAACAAGGAGATTCACTTTCTCCTTTCTTGTACAATTTACTGTCTGAAGCTTTCTCCAGAAGTTTAAAGAAATTGTTTAGCATAGGGTATTTACAATATTTCAGTCTGCCAAAGACATGTTCCCCCATTTCACATCTGATGTATGCTGATGATACTGCTGTTTTTTTTAATACAAATCCCACTACTCTGAAAAGGCTTAAAAATTTCCTGAAAGCATATGAGCAAACATCAGGTCAAAAGATTAATTTTGCAAAATCTGAATTTTTTGTTGGCCCAAACACCTCTGCAGCATTAGTTCAATCTGTGAGAAGGAGTCTAGGTATGGTGAAAGGTTCTTTTCCTTTTAAGTATCTAGGAGTCCCTATTTTTTCAGGTCGTAATCTGCAGGTTCATTACCAACCTATTTTGGAAAAAATGGAGAAATCTATAAATAATTGGAAGAATAGATGGCTAACTACAGCGGGAAAGATTATACTGATTAATCATTGTCTTCTTTCAATTCCCACGCACATTTTTGCAGTTTTAAGTCCTCCAAAGATAGTTTTAAAAAAATGGAAAAAATTTCTTCTGGCCTATTTTGGGGGAGCTGGGACAACACAGAAAGAAAAAAAGTGGAGATCCTGGAAAAAAATGAGCCTCCCTGTGGAGGAAAATGGAGTAGGCTTCAGAGATCTAAATGCTATAGTTGATGCTTTCTCTTGTAAACTATGGTGGAAACTGCAAAAAATACTCAATGGTCTACTCATTTATGGTCTCTTCCTGACTCTTACAAAAAATCTCACACTTGGAACAGAATTTGTAAAATCACTGCTAAGGCAAACAGCCATTCTAGAGTTATCTATGGTATTGGTGAATGTTCATTTTGGAATGCTAACTGGATAGGTGATGGAGCTTTGTGTTATGAATGGCCTCAAGAGATGGATATTCCCTTCATGGATATCTCCCTAAGGTCATTCATAACCAACAAAGATACTATCCTTCCAAATTTAGAGCCTCATTTGGCTACCAATACTTTTCATATCCTGCAGGAAGTAAATCTGGTTAACTCCCATGAAGATAAGCTTGTCTGGACACCAACCATGGATGGGAATTTCACAATTAGTTCTGCCTACAGAATCTTCAAACAAAAGAGACCAACTATCAGACATTTCAACAAGGTTTGGTCCACTTTCATCCCTAAAAAGATGTCTGTTCTTATGTGGAGAGCACTCAATGGAATCCTTCCATTTGATAATATTCTCTGTAGGTCTGGATTTTCTCTAGCTTCTAAATGCCCCCTATGCATGAACCATTATGATTCTTTGGATCATTTCTTCAACTCCTGCGCTTCTTCCATTGTTATATGGCAAAGAGTTAATAACCTTTTACAACTTCAACAGTCAGTTTTTAGAAGTCTAAAAAGTAGAGTAGAACATTACCTATCCTTTAGGGCTGACTCTAAGATACAGTCAAATCTGATAATTGCTGCTCTATTAGTTACAATCTGGTTTCTTTGGACCAGTAGGAATAAAATCATTTTTGAAAATAAGCCTTTCTCCACAGATGCATGTTTTCAGGATATTAAAGACATGATATTCCTAATTTTCTCAGCTCATCAACTGAAAGGTAATCTAGATAAGCATAAGCATTGGATCCAAGCAAAAATCATTCCTAATATCCTTCAAAAAAAAAATCTGTGATTGCGGTGAAATGGTATATACCACTAATGGGATACAAAATTAATACTGATGCTACATAGAAACCTGGTGGTCTATCCTCATCTGCAGTAATAGTTAGGAATTGGAAAGGGATTGTGGTTAAAATGAGAGTCAAAACTTTCCAATCTCCTTCGCCATTACATGCTAAACTTTTATCCATTCAAAGTGGCTATGAATTATGCTCAGAACTGGCACTAAATTGCTGTGTTATAGAATCTGATTGTCTAACGGCTGTTAAGGGTATTCATAATCCATCGGGATGCCCATGGAGAGTTTTCTCCATTTGCAGTGTTCTTCATTTAAAACATCTGGTGCATCCAATCCAACATACTCCTAGGGAAGCCAATACTGCTGCTGATTTCTTGGCAAAAATTGCATTGGAAAATAAACTAGGGGCTGATTTACATATTCAGTCAGTTCCCCTATTTCTTAGGGGTCTTTTCCTTCTGGACATGAATGGTTATCCTGGGCTTAGAATTGGAACTCCAATGGATATTAATATGAATTAGAATAAGTGTGTTTATGCTTATCAGTGTTAGTATAAGTGTGTTTATGCTTATGAGTATGCTTGTTGCTTAGGAGTGTGACTGATGCTTGTTTCTTATCAGTGTTAGTATACGTGTTGTTGCTTATGAGTATAAGCAACAAGTTTGTGCTTGGTGAAGCTTCATTTATTGGAACTTCACTGGTTAATCATATAATTGCCTCCTTCACCATTAGAACAGAAACTGCTGCTATTTCTTATATGCTTGGCAAGTCTGATGCTGGCCTGATGCTGATGATACTTCTTCTACTTCATCCTCTGATGCTACTGGGATTTTTCCCTGCTAGAGTTTATTGAAGTTCTTGTCGTATGATGACACCACTCCACACTGAGTGCTTGCCTTATAGCTGCTCCATTGTTTATATTGGTTCTAATCTTTCTCTCCATCTAGCTGGCATATCATTGACAAACAGGGGTTTCGATTTCTCGATTCGCCGACCTGTTCATGGTATATCAGCTACATGGAATACTAAGATAGTAGTCGTTTAGCATATTTATGATCATTAGTTTCTTTTAGCTTTGAATAGGTGGAAACATCATTTTTGGAAGCAAGTGCTATATTGTTTCAAGAGCTTATTTTGGCTCTTGGATCATCACTTGGATGATCTTTTTCTAAAGAACAAAGACATTCTGAGCCTAATTTGGCATATTTAAATTTGGCTTGGGGAGCCTAATAAATTCCCCCCATCTTCGGATGGTTTAAATTAAAAAAAATGTGGAGAGAAATACTCACACTTTAGTGAGAGAAAGAACCCTTCAGGCTCAAATGTGATTCTTGATCATTTCACAAATCCATAATATTTGCAAGAACATGCATATGAAAGTGGAACCAAAACAAAGATTTTGATTTATTTATCTTTAATGAATAGCCACACACATCCATTGGTGAATGAAGTATATGTTAGAAGTTAAACTTGATTTTGGGTTAGCCAAATGGATATTTAGTAGCACATTATCTAGAAGAAGTATAAAGAAGTCTTAGAAGAAGGGAATGTTCTAGAGTAAGTTCTAAAGGTCTCCAGAATATGTAGATTAGGGTGGAGTTGTGGAGAATATTTTAGAGAGCTAATTGTAACCATTAGATTAAAGTTATGATGACAAATCTTAGCCATTGCTTGTGTGATGACACTACTATAAATCAGGATGATGTAGTAGAGTTTCAATCAAGCCAAAATTAATAGAAGCCTTCTTCTTTTAGAAATAGCCTCTTTCTCCAAGTCTTCCATTTTCATCAAAACTTTCTAAGCCCTTATTCTATCATTCAAAGTTCCCTTCCAAATAAGTGGTATTAGAGTCATTCCCTTACAACAAATTGGTATCAGAGCTATTCACTCCTAACAAAGTGGTATCAGAGCCACAAGATCCTTTTACCGTGGCAAATAATGTTTTTCCCTTCCAAATCCCAATGAACACTAAGAGAACTATAACAATTAGAGTCTAAGGATGATGGCTCTCCTTGGAGCACATGATGCATGAGATATAGTTTAGAAAGGCCACACCAAACCAAATAATGAAGGTGAACTCTCTCAAGCTCAACTAAGTAGTTTGCGAGACTCAAGAAAGAGAAACAAGAAGGCTTTCTGTCTAATCCATCAAGGGATAGATGAAAACACTTTTGATAAGATTTCTGGAGCAAAGATGACCAAGGAAGCATGGGAAACACTTCAATTATCACACAAGGGAGCCAATCAAGTCTAGAAAAAATGGTGAGAAGGTGGAAGATGCTATAATCATGGATAAAGTTCTTAGACCATCGCTAAAGAGACAAAAGACCTCGAGGCCATAACAATAGAGAAACTTCTAGGCTCATTACAAGCCTATGGAGAAAAGAAAAAAGAATAAGGAGGAAGTCATAGAGCAGGCATTCAAGATGCACGCTCATCTAGTCAAGGGAGAAGATGGTGGGAGCCAACAAAGAGAACGATTCGGTTGGGTGCAAGATGGTAGACGTGGATTCAGGAAAGATTGAAGGTCGAATAACAACCATAGAGGAGTAGACTCACTCGGAGGTTGTGGTAAATGGAGACAAATCCCAAGTATGACAGGTCTCACATCAAATTCTATAACTGTCCGAGGTTTGGGCATTATGCCTCGAAATGCAGAGCTCCAAGAAATAAAAGCCTTCATGAAAAGGCAAACTATTTGAATAGTCAAGCTAAGAAGATGGTGTTTTATTTTTTTTCCTCTAAAGAAGTATTTGATGATTAAGGAGAATAGGATTAGAGTGTACACAAAGAAGAATACAATTTGTTTCCACAATTGGAAGAAAAAAAATGATAAATAAGTAAGCACCGAGCAACCACGAGAGGATCCAATTATCCAACAATGTTCACCAGGTGTAAGTTTTGAAGAAGAAGAAGAAAACAAGGAGCAGATGGAGAAAGCATCATTAAAGGATGTTATTTGGTCTATGGATAGCCTTTCAAGCACTCTCACTTGTGTTGACACACCACCCGTTATTGATCTTCACAAACAATAGTGGATAAAGTTGGATAGGCATCTTTATCAGATTCTTGATAAGTAAGAGATAGGCATCTTTATCAGATTGTTGATAAGCAAGAAGGAAATATAGCTCCAGAAACCTTTCTTGGAACAAGCCACACGTATGTTGTTCCTGGTGAGCAAAATATGGTTGGTACCAAGAGATTGATCAGCTCAGAAGGCAGAAAATAGAAAAGGTTGATTTCATATCAGCATAAGAGGAGTTGGAGGAAATTGATAATATTTTGTCAGCCAAATTTAATGAGGCTAGGAAGGAGGAGAAGCTACACAATCAACGAGAAGATTTAGTGTCACGATTGGTGAGAATGCAAAGGAAAGGAAAAGAAAGATGCAGGATAAAGATTCCAAGTTCAAGAAGAAAGACACATGTGCGTTGACTTCAATTCCAAGAGAATAGAAGGAAATTGGTATAAATTGGATTTTCGAAAGAAACAAAAATGCAAAGGAGTTAAGTTGCCACAAGAGAAGCTAACGAGGATATTCATGGATAACATATCAACAAGAGATGGGGCAATGTATCGATTTTTCCATGATCTAAGTAAACACATTGACATGTGATATCACAACATTAGAGTGTGTATTGCTAGAAGAGAAGTACAAGTGGAATACACAAAGACGAACAATCAATTGGCGGATATCTTTACAAAAAGCGTGATGATTTCATCAGGATAAAGAGTTTGCTCGGAGTTGAAAAATAAAGTTTAAAGGGGACTGTTAAAAGTTAAACTTGATTTTGGGTTAGCCCAATGGATTCTTAGTAGCCCATTATCTAGAAGAAGTCCATAGCAGTTTAAAAAGAAGGGAATATTCTAGAGTAAATTCATCTCTAGAGTATGTAGATTAGGGTAGAATTGTGGAGAATATTCTAAAGAGCTAATTGTAACCATTAGATTAGAGCTAGGATGAAAAGATCCTAGCCATTGTTTAGGTGATGACACTACTATAAATAGGAATGATGTAGTAGAGTTTCAATCAAGCCAAAATTATAGAAGTCTTCTCCTTTTAGAAATAGCCTTTTTCTCTAAGTCTTCAATTTTCACCCAAACATTCTATACTCTTCTTCTATCATTCAAAGTTCCCTTCCAATTAAGTGGTATGAGAGCTATTCCCTTACAAAAAATTAGCATTAGAGCTATTCCCTCCCATCAGTATCCAATTCCATTCTTCTTCTTCTTTTTTGTATGTATTTTTGCCTTTGTTAACTTTAGCTTTTATTCATGCCGTGTGTCAAACAAACAAAAAATAGGGTTAAAAATGGCATTAACCTGAGCATAGAGAATAATAATATACAGTGACATAAGAATAAAGGCGTGATGAATGTTGATCGTTGTAGCAATGTATGAGCAAAGCAACATTTACATATCGCCGCTACATATGTAGAAGTTAGATAAAATATGCAAACTTATTCATGATAAGATGTCATTTTTTTAAAGATAAAACCCAGTGAAGGGAGGGCTATATATTAGGGGCCCCAAACCCAAGCTAAAAAAATTGTGTTACAAGTTTGGTTCAAGTGTCAACCTGAACCTCAAAATTGACTAAGTTTTGATATTACATATGTGCTTGTTGTCCGGAGAGGGGGCGTTAGAAGTGTTTCTATTCCCTACACCTCCACCACATGTGTTAATGTAGGGGAACGACCGGACTTCCAAGGTGACCTTAAGTGCATTCGTAGTGGAAGACTTTACAAAATAGTTTGTCCTGGAAATATGCTTTCCTCCAACATGGAAATATGCCTTTTTCATGTTTGAAACTGCCCAGAAGACCTGATTGCTCAATTTCCCAGACCCTAAGACTATTGGCCGAGTATTTTTAAAAAGGTTAAAGTGCATCCGATGTGGTTGTGCGGTGAACAAAACATTCCTTGAAACCCTGTAAAGAGAAAAATATGACCATCATCTGATTCTTATTTGAATCTAAGTGTTGGAACTTTCATTCTATCAAGGTGCAGTAAGCTTTTAAGCTTCTAATCAAGTTGGGACAAGTTTGTAAGTGACCTGCCTGGTTTAGCATTCTTTGACAGGTAGTCAGCCACTGAATTACCTTGCCTAAATGTGTGTGAGAGTGGGACTGGTCTAAGTAAAATATGCAGTTCCCAGGAAAGGTTAAATAATAGTCAAGGGGCTTTATCAGGCCGTTTTATGCATTCTATTGCGCACTGTCAATCTGTATCAATTGAGAAGGAAAAGAGATTATGAAAACTTGCTAATTCATATCCTTCTCAAATGGCTATAAGTTCAGCATGTAGGGAAAATGTGGCTATCTCTGTTTTTGTTACAACTGAGACAAAGAAACCATGTTTATCCCCGATAATGATACCCATCCTATAGACAACATTAGTAGTGTGCCATGAGGCATCTACATTAATTTTCAAATCATATTGAGGGAAGGACCAATGAATGACATGTATCCTAGATTTTTTTGGCTGGTTCAGGAATGGTATAAGGCCAAGTTGGATCCATATTTTGTCCTCTCTTTTGTTGCTAGGGGTTGGGTGTGTATAGAAGGCATAAAAAATGTCTTTTTTGATGTTTTCAATGCACGAGTTAAGATTTGAGACTTGATTGTCATTGATAAATCTATTTATAGCCTTCCATAACCAGCATATCAGGGATGGGGTAATTGCTAGCAGTTTGTTGTGTACTGAAGTAGAGCCATGCATAGTCCAACAGTAGGTGAGCTTGCCATATATGGACTGTCATAGTGGTGTTATGCTAAAAATAGATTGAAAGCGATTCCAAATGGAGGTGGCTAGTGTGCAGTCATTGAAGAAGCGAGACAATGAATCAGAATTTGCACACAAATGACATTTTGAAGTTAAGCTACTATTAGAGAATATGATGATATCATCAAAAGGTAGTAGGGCATTAGATAGTCTCCACATAAAAAAGTTGATTTTTTCGGGGATATACTTGTGCCACATTTTTCTCATGATTGTGATTCTATTTCTTCACAACAATATTGCCTTGTAAGCCTCTTTGAAGGTGAATTGGCCATTGATTGAGGGTTTCCAAATGAGCTTGTCTTGTCTTGTGGGCCAAACTCGTGCACCCTGAAGGAAGCTTTGGAGATGATGGGGCAGTTCAGTGAGGAGTGGTTGTAGCTGATCTTTCTTCATAATGAAATCTACAATGGTGGATTCCAGAGGTAAGATATCATGTAAGTGATTACATAATTCAGTTAGATGTCCAAAGCCTATCCAATTTGAAGAGTAGAAATTTGCAAGACCATTTCCATGTTAAACTCTAGAGTTCTTTTTAGCAATGGTGCTAATGTTCACCATCCTCTTCCATGTTTTAGATTTCCTTTGGGCTTTAGGTAGGGACCATAAGAATTGTGACCATGGTGTTATTCTATGTTGGAATTTCCACCATAGTTTCAGAGAGAAGGTATATAGTAGGTTTTTGAAACATCTCAGCCCAAGTCCATTTTGATCTATAGGAAAACAGATTTTTTTAGGCTTATCCATATTTTCGTGTTGCTTGATTCATTTCTATCCCACAGGAAATTGATGATTCTTCTCCTAAGCTTTTTAAGGATCAAGGCAGGAGGTTTCATGACAGCCCATATGTGTTGAGGAATGGAGTCCATGACTGTCTTGATAAGTGTTAATCTCCTTGCTTGACTCAACCATTTGTTTTTCCAGCTTTGAAGCATCATGTCATATTTTTCTAGTAAAGGCTGGAAATAGATGGGTTTAGCTCTCTCTAGGTAGATAGGGCATCCAAGGTATGTGAAAGGAAAGGAGCCCTGTCTCATTTCCTAATTTGTTTTTAACTTCACATAGTTGGGAATATGTGGCTGATGTACTTAGGTAGAAGTTTCTCTTACTGTTGTTTATTTTTTGTCCACTCACTTCTTCAAAAACAATTAGTAAAGCTTTTAATCTAGTGAGTGTCAGTGAGGTAGCTTGGAAAAAAGCACTGTGTCATCAACATAGCTAATGTGAGAGATAGGTATATCACCATTTGACAGGTGAAAATGTCTCATTTTTACCCTATCAAAACAAACTTTTAGACTTATGCTGGAAGCTTCATAAAATATATTAAAAAAAATAAGGGATAAGGAATCTCCCTGTTTGATTCCTCTTGAAGGTTGGAAAAGCCTGCACTAATGATAATAGGGAAAAAAAGCAGAGGATAGATTGGATATGATACAGTTTTACCCAGTTGTTATCATTTATAGCAATGAACTGCTTTTCATTTATCCTCATCGCAAAATACAATGTGCATGAAGAACTATTTTGTCTTTGCTGCTTTGCATCTCTACAGAGTACAGACTACTGGTAGTTTTGTGATAAAACTAATGACGGGAAAAATGCTAGAACTGTGGCTACAGTAGCACACAGTGGCATCAAATGTGGAGAACGCATTCGGAAAATGCGTTCTTCCACTTCCCATTTTTTGTTTTACATTTCTTGAGAATGCATTACCAAATGCGTCCTCTGTAATCTATTTTTTTCCCGTTTGGTTTGGGATTTTCCAAAAACGTCAATGAGGATGTATTCTTGAAATGCATCCTCTAATCAAGCGGTGCCACGTCGACAAGAACGCATTCACTGAATGCGTCCTCCAATCCGTCGTTGAAATGGCCAAATTTCCATAAATTTCCCACTGTTTTCACATAGTGGTTTCCGCCTCCTTCCCTTTCGCCGTTCCTGCTCGCCTCCTTCACATTTGCCATTTTTGTTCCTCGTCCTTCTCGGGCGAATGTTCTCGTCCAGTTTCTGCATCCTTCTCCACCTCCTTCTCGCTCTCCGTTCACGTTCGCCTGAATTTGTGAATTCACGTTCCCGACTCTTCCTCGCTCTCTGTTTCCGGCATTATCCTCGTCGGTTATCATCCTATTGTCCTTGCCACGACCACAAACCAAGGTTGTTTATCTTCTTAGCTCTCCAATTTTTCTATTTTCTTGTGTTTTTGGGTTTTTTTTGCTGAAATTGATGCTAAGCCTGTAGCAGAAGACCTTGGACAGTAGAGTAGCTGAGATGTTTCGTCGTTGACCACTATTTTTTTCTTCGTTGACCACCGTTGACTGCGAGTCTCAGACACTCACCTAGTCAATTTTTGAGTTTCCTAAAGCTAATTGAACCTTACATGATTTTACGAATGTGTCCAACGATTATGTGTGAGTTGTCCTACAATATTTGTTATTGAATTTTTTGTTACACTATAATTTGTGGAGTACCCAAAAAAATCTTGTTAACATGAATGTACTGTATGATTGCGTGTAGTTTGAATGATTATGTTTGGTCGGATGCTATGATAGTGTTTAATGATGATGTGTGACTATGTGAATTGATTATGTGAATTGTTTACTGATTTTTGTATTAAGTTTGTAGTAATAGTTTTATTAGTGTGGCCGAAGCACATATTTGAGGATAGTGTAATAGTTTGAATTTAAGTTGCTGAATAAAACCATGTTTCTAAATATCGAATTAAAAGGAATTAAAAGTTATGTATTTTTATAATGCAGTTGTAATATGTTTTGACTGTGTATATGTACAAAGGGGGTCAGATTAAGTTTGATTTGACTGTGGGTGTGTATTATGATCCTCCTATACCGGATCGGAACGTGACTCTCGAGAGGAGGTTAAGCCACTCTGAGTTAGTTGATTTAATCGTCACAAGGCTTGGTATTGCAAGTGAGGGGTATATGTTGAAAATATATTACCGTTATCCTAAGCTGATTGGTTCGGCCGTATACTATCAATGTTATAATGTGGAAGATGATGAGTCTACCATGTTCTTCTTCAGCATTGTTGATCAATTATCGTTGTCCTCAACGGATTTGTACATTATTACAAAGAAGTTGACAAGCACCATTGACGGGGCACAGTCAAACATGTTCATGTCATTGTTGAGCAACATGCAGAACTTTACCACTTTACCAAGTTTACCACCCCCTGTCCATTGCCAAGGTTTTGTCACCGGTGAGTCCAGCCAACCCAGTGCATATGTTCACGTGGATTGCACTCAGCCGTCCACAAGTGGTGGTATATACGGTGTGGATCATGAGGAGCCGAATGTCTTCGATGATGATTATGTGGGTGAAATTGGCGACCATGTCGTTCGACATGTTGGTAGCGAAGACGATGGTGAGGAAGCTGAACTTGATGAAGAAAGTGAAGATAATCATTCCTTATTAACTGATTTGAATCCCGGGGACGATGATGAACAAGTAGTGTGCACGAACAATTTATCCATGTCGTCCCATATTCTGGCGAATCCTGATACAGAGGCCTACTTTAGGGATTATGGGGGCACTGATGAGGATGGCTATGACCCAACTAATTGTGGTGCCAGAGTTTCTATTTATGTTCAAGCGACTGGTGAAGTGGCGATGGGTATGCGATTCTAGACGAAGCCAAAATTAGTAGAAGCTATTTCTAGGTGGAGTTCCATGATAAACAGGGAACACAGAGTCGTGAGAGCAGGTCACGCACATGGTATATGAAATGCAAGGACGTTGTTGAAGGAACTGGTAATTGTCATTGGGTTTCCAGAGCTAGCAAAAAGGCTTTGCATGGCATGTGGGAGATCACCAAATGGGCAAGTAGGCATGCGTGTGTTGGTGATGGTCGATCGACGGGTAACATTAACCTGACATCGGTGATGATTTCTCATTTAATTCACCACTACATTGATGTAAACCCTTCATATACAGTGAAAGATGTACAAGCTCAAGTGAAGACGGAGTTCAATGTCACCCTTTCCTATAAAAAGGCGTGGTATGCTCGACAGAATGCAATCGACATGGTATTCAGAACTTAGGAAGAATCATTTGAACATTTTGCAACGTATATGGATGAGCTTGTCAGGGCTAATCTGAGAGCCGTTGTTGATTGGGCTGACGTACATGACAGAATACACAGGCACGGGTGTAGGAAATTTAAATTTGTTTTCTGGGCATTTGGTCAGGCAATTGATGCTTTTCGCCACTGCAAGCCGGTGATAAGTGTGGATGGCACTCATTTGAGAAGTGCATACAAGGCCACGATGCTAGTTGTTGTGACGCACGACGCAAACGACTATATACTCCCCAGTGCTTATGCAATTGTTGACGCAGAAACTAATGAGAGTTGGAAATGGTTCATGCAGAGATTACGTCTCTACGTGGTTGTTTATGATAGTAGGCCAATCTGTATTATATCAGATCACCATGATGGAATTATAAATGCAATGACACATATAGAGGAATGGATGGAGCCAGCTGGATACCATCGATTTTGCTTGTTTCAGTTTCAGTCCAACTTCCTTACTGCTGATAGCTGGAGGTTCAAGAATGTGCTTCTGAAGACTCTAGTTTGGCAGCATGGTGGTGCCAGACAAGAGAGCAGGTGGAGGGAGTACAAGGAGGAGTTGGAGAGTATTGATCCATCTGCTTGGGATTGGTTAGTGAAGTAAGATAAGAGTAAGTGGTGTCTTGCCTTTGATGAGGGTGATCGACATTGGGGAATTCTCACAATGAATTTTTCAGAGAGTTAAAAAAACTATTTACGGCGCGCACTTCATCTCCCGATAACTGCGTGTGTCAAAGCGACGTTCTAGCAAATAGTTGAAATGTTTGCCAAAGGGTAATGGACGCCGCAAATTGGAGGTACTTTCCTTATTCATTACAGTCCATTATGTGTTCACAGACCAGTTTCTAGATTCTAAATTCTTGTTTGTTTGTCTAGATCCGTGTTCCCTAGCAAGAATTGGAAGAAGTTTCAGAAGCAAGATACATGGGCACATGGAAATATCGTCACCTTGTTTGGTCATGCGTTGCAGACTTATAGGGTTGTGACAAGGACCATTGATGGGAGCATTAGTGAAAGATAGTACACTATCAAATACCTGAGAAAGGAATGTACTTGTTAGGAATGGAAAATATTCCGTTTCCCTTGTTCCCACGCATTGGCCGTCTGTCGGCATAGGCGTGATGATCCTTCTAATCTATGTGACAAGGTTTATCACACGACCACCTATGTGCAACAGTATAGTCAGGGTTTCATGCCTGTACGAGATCCATCACTTTGGCAATGTGCCAGTTGGAAGTTGATTCCTGATGTTGAAAAGTTTCGCAATAGGATGCGTGGTTAGTTTGCGGAGAGAAGGATAAGGAATCAGATGGATGAGAGGGTATCGGGTGAATCCAGAGGTATTCGTAGGCGAGGCCATGCTTAGTGTCCTGTTTGTAACATAGTGTTTGTAATTTCCTTTGTTTGTAATATCTTAGTAGTATTACTTGTAGTATTACTGATGAGACGTCAAATGCATGTATTTTCCAAAGCAGTTAACATCTCTTTTATCATATTTTTGTTGTAAGATTGCTAAATTTAGTAGGTTTACATGATAAGGGATTTAGATGACCATTTTCATTTTTATATCTAAATCCTTCATTTTGTAACCTATGTTTAGTCTAATGGACTTTTGGTCCTTTTGAGCATCTAGGTTCCTTTTTGTAAGATTAATTTGTAGGTTGCTCATGAGCACTTAGGAGTGGTTTAGTGAAGGCCATTCGAAAGGATGGTAGAAGATGGAAGGCCACTCACAAAGTGGTAGAAGATAAAGTGAAGAAAGGAGAGCAAACCAAAGGGTGAAGAATGATCTATGTTTTGAAGCAGATTTTTGAGAATTTTCCGAGAAGAATCAGCCTCCAAGATTGGTACCATTCGTTTCCTCTTCTTGAGTACTATAAAATCGACTACAAGAACTCCCAAAACGGATCAACGGTTCACCCGGAGGAAGCAAAACAAAACGGGACTTTTTTCCGTCGCGACTTGTGAAATGTTGACCTGAGAGCTCAAAATTTTATTGATTTGGTTGCGACTCGCGATAACTGCCATGCAACTTGCATTTTACTCCCTTTTTTCTTGTACAATAAATAGCTTTTAACTCCCTTCTTCCCCAACTCTTTAAGCCCGACTTGGGGGAACCAAAACCCTAATTTTCACCATTTTCTTCCATTTCTTCTTCTTTCTTTGTAGATCTTTGTTCTATGTTATGGGTTTTGATTATCTAGATTAGTTTTGTACTTGGGAGCAATTGATTGAAACTTCCCTGCTAAGTCTTGAGAATTATTTCTATCTATCTATTGCTTTCTCTATTATGCATTTATTGAGCTTTGTTTGTGGATCGTTAATGGCATTAATGTTGTTAGAAGTTTGAGCATATGAATTGCTTTTATGATTACTTGTTAGGGTTGGGAGAAAGTAGCTAATTCTCCCCTCTTTTAATGTGGAATCCAAGAGCACGAGTTAGAGCTTCTTAATGATGTTGGTGTGTTGATAATTGCTAGATGAATGTGATGATGTCGAACTCGTTGTCATGTTTGTTTTAGGTAGCAAATGAGAGAAGTCTATGAATGTCGATCGCTCTTGACTAATCTTGTGTAAATGCACGAATTGGTTAAATTCTTAGACACGGTGTAGTGTTTATAAGTATTTCCAAGCTTGTTGGTTCTTCATGCTCAATGCCATCAATGGTATACTTTTAGTCGTGTTTCGGCTAAGGGAGTCATTGGTGAGGTTTGATAAGAGATGTCGAATTCACTCTTGCAAACTACTATCTAAGAAGGATGGAAGATTTATCTTCACAATAAGTAGTCGAAGTAGTGAATAGATTGTTTCACTCATTCTTGAAGCCTTTGTTATTTAGCATTCATGTGTTCTTAATGCTATGTTTCACTTCATTTATGCCAGGGGTTGTTTGAGAATAGGAAGTGTTTGTATGACTTAAGTGTTAGGGAGTTAGGAAAGTGACGAATTCCTTAGCTCCTTTGCATGAAAATCTAAGAACATGAACTTAGAACTTCTTGTGCATAATGTGTTGTGATTCTTGCTAGATAAGTATGTTAATGTGGATTGTTCTCATATTTATCCTATAGATGCAATGAAAGGTTGAACCTCTAATGTGGTTTGTTCTAGGTTTAGTCTAATGAGTGCTATGTTTGGTTAAATGGCTACGTCTTTGGTAGAAGGCTAGTTGTTGTCAGATCTATGGTCTTTTGTCCATAGGTAACAATTGTGATAGGATGAGTGAATGGTTCAGTGATCTACATTAGGTTTGGAAGTGGATATCAATTGCCCCCAAGACTTTGTATTTGTAGTTTTAAAACCCCTTTTCTTAGTTTGTTTCGTGATTAGCATATTTATTTGACTTTGCTAGTTATCTTGTCTTTTAATTTTCATAACTTAGGACAACAACCAACCAAACCCCCCCTTTACATGCTTTTATATGTTTATATATATCTACTCCAAGCATAATATCAACCATTTACGTTTAAATGCTTGAGAAAATTCCTCTTCTTCGTGGACGACCCCGACTTGCCACTATCTACTCAGTTGTAGATAGTAAGCATTTAGAGCTTATAAATATTAACTTTGAGAGGTACGACGACGACCTCCCAAATTTTGGCGCCGCTGCCGGGGAAGAGACATTTATTTTTAAGTGTTTGGGCATATTTGGTTGCATATTAGCTAGTTGCTTTTATTTTTCGCTTCTTTTTGGTTGTTTTTGTTCGGAGTAGGTATTGCTTGAGTTCTTGGTGATTTTTTATCGAGAATCCTTGCAATATGATTCTGAACATTTGAGAAAGAAAAAAAAACAAAATCAAATGGAATGTCTCACCTTGAGGGAACTCATGATGAGAAGAGAGACTCAACAAGCAAGGTTTTGTAAGATGTGTCATTCCGACCAACCTACCAAGCCTTGCTATTTGTTGAGAGAGGAGCACTATGATGGTGAAAGAACCTTTGGTTTCCAAAACCAAGGGTATTATGAAGAGTGCCACCAAGAGGTAGGAGATGTTGGTTTTCAAGGGTAAGAAGCTCAAGAATGGTATCCATACCACAATCCTTACAATCCGGAATGGAGTGGTAGTCCGAATTGGTGGTATGAGACTGAGCCAGAAAACCAACAATACGAGCAAAATAGTCGGCCATCACCACCTTACACCGTACCCCAAAACCAAGCCCAACAAGGAAGTTCAAGTTTGATACGTGAGGAAGTCATGAATACAATAGCAAACTTGAACTACTTTACTAGTGAGGAGCCGGACACTCGGCTCTCCTCTAGTGTTGAGGCTATTGAGGGGCACATGAGGAGTATGTTAGAAGCGTTGGCCCGAATGGAAGCTCGTGATTCCGAAAATGCACCATCCCAAATCGAACTCAAGGATTCGGTGAGTGAGGTCACCCTGGGAAATGACTTGGAGTTCGAAGGGGATGAGAAGTTGGTTGTTGAGGATAAAAAATGGAGGAAGAGGTGATTGTGCTACATTCATTAGCATCGTCACCCTTTCTCCCACCTAGTGAACCAACTCTACCATTTTCGGAAGTTTTGAGGGAGACAGGAGAGGAGCCAAAAGACTACCCCAAGCCTCCTAACCACCCAACTCCCTTTAAATCATCTCCACCTCAACAAAACTTTCCTCTTGAAAGTTTTGTATCCTCACCTCTCTATTTTTGGATACTCATGGTGAAGGGGTTCAAACCTTTACCATATGGATAACATTAGGGTCATGCCGGCGACCTTAAAAATACGGAGCTTCTCGGGAGGCAACCTGAGCTTCTAAGTTAGATTAGCATTTTTCTTTTCTTGAAAAAACAAATCCTCAACCATGTCCTCAAACCCTTTCCCAAAACCACAAAAATACCACCACAATCCACCACAAAAAATAAACCACTACCAAAACCACCATCTAGGAGTACTACTAGTTGTCTTTTGTGAGTGTTGATCGGGATTTGCATAGTTGTGGCTTTGTAGTTGATGGATCGAAGTTTCATAGCGGGCGGAGTTGAAGAAAATGGAGGAGAGAACATTCATTGAGAAGTTAGCATTGCCATCACCGGGAAGGACCTTCAAAATCCAAGTTGTGAGTTTTTTTTCTTTCTCCCTTATCAAGTGCGGGGAGGTAAAGATAAATATATCTCATTGTATTGCATTGTAGTGTGCATATGCTCCACTTTGATTTGTATTGTTTGGAAAAAAAAAATAATTCCCACTAAGTTGAAAATCCGAGAGGGCAACTTAGGCAAAAGTGGGATGCCCGGACAGGTTGAAAACCCGAGAGGGTGACCTATGCAAAAATGAGAGGCCAAATGGTGAGGAAAAAGGTGAGGGTGAGCATTGAAAAAGAAAATTGTGTGAAGCTAGGATGAAAACCCGAGAGGGCTCCTAGGCAAAATGAGAGAAAATGAGAGAAATTTAAAAAAATTATGCTTCTCTTGATTTGTATATTGAGTGACTTTTTCGGTGGAGTAAGTTAGCTTGGCATTATATGTATACCTCACTTTTGTTATGGTTTGTTGGTTGTTTAGATTATCTTAGGCTTTGGGATGTGAGAGTGTGAGAGATTCTTATGTCTTGGGGGTTAGGATAGTCTAGGAATATGATGTTGGATGTTTTGGAAAACTTTTACATGCAAGTTTACGCTTTGATCTTTGCTTGTTCTTGTTTACTCGAGGACGAGTAAGGCTTAAGTATGGGGAGATTTGATGAGACGTCAAATGCATGTATTTTTCAAGACATTTAACATCTCTTTTATCCTATTGTTAAAAAAATAAAAATTTGCTTGATGCGTCCTTCACCGTGATGTCCAAATTTCACAACAAGCGCACCTGCATCCAAATTTTTCCAAACATGCACCAACAAATCAACAACTCACTAATGCTGGCATGTAGTTCAATTTTGCGTTTCGACTGTCAAAAATGCAAAATTATTTTGTTTCTGTTTGTTGAGTGATCGAGATGCTGTTGCAATACTTAGCTTTGTTCACTGGTAAATGCCTACTGGCGACATTGTGGAAAGCTTCTGAGTTATGTGTTCATGAAGTGAAGCAAACTTGTTTGCCTTTGACTGTAGTCCAATTCTTTTTGTGGAACGAATCATTTGCACAGTGGACGGTGTTTTTCCGTTTTCGCATCAATAATGGTATAAAGTTGAGACATATATAAGAAAAGATAAAGAGGAAAGAAAGATGCCCGAGTGCATGATTTTTGTGTGGTGAAATGTAGCAATGCCACCTTTTTGACGTAGAGGGTGGAGGATGCATTTTGATAATGCGTCCTCTTTGGGTCCAATTTTTTTTTTCCAGCATTTTGAACGAGGACGCATTTCGATAATGCGTCCTCTTGGGGCCCAAATTTTTTTTCCAGAATTTATCCCTTTTTGTTTTCGGAAATGGTTCCTTCCCTTTTTTTTTGAATTCAATTAGTCCTCTCCATTTTTTCTTCCGAAAATAATTATGACTTATTTTATTGTTTCTGAAATCAATTAGAGGACTCGTTTTGGTGACGATTTTATTTTTAGCATCAATTAGAGGACTCGTTTCTAAAATCAAATAATGCCTAATTTAGAATTATTTAATTTTTCCCGAAATGATTTTCATAGCACTCGTTTTGGGAACAACTCCTCAATAATGCGTCCTCTGGGGGGCCTATTTTTTTTTTAGAATTTAAATAGACGACTCGTTTCGGAAACGAGTCCTCTCCTTTTTTGTTTCCGAAAATGGTTCCCTTTTTTTTTACTTTATTTATATTTATATTTATATAAATAAAGTTGTGAGATAACATTTTCTAAAGATTTTCTGTCATTCACCAATCGAGTGTTCTCGGCAATAATCGATTCAACTAAGGAAGTATCCTCGCTAACGGTAGTGTCTTCTTTCGAGAGACCCTTGTGTAGTTGTTCAATTTCATCTAATGCCGCCTTGTAAAGCCGGTCGATATCCTTCACCCGGGATCTGAGTCCATAGACTTCACCTTGGTTGGCTATAAGTCGACCCTCGGGAATATGTGCCCTGTTAGCATCGGCAAGATACCTTTTCAAAGATCTAAATTTGTTGAGAATCTAACGCACTGATTCTTGAAATAAATATATATATATATATATATAAATATAAATAAAGATATATATAAATATATATATATATATATATAAATAAATATATATATATATATAAATAAAGATATATATAAATATAAATAAAGATATATATAAATATAAATAAAGATGTATAAATATAAATATATACATATATATAAATACAAAAATAAATATAAATATAAATAAAGATATATAAATATAAATATATACATATATATAAATACAAAAATAAATATAAATATAAATATAAATAAAGATATATATATAAATATAAATATAGATATATAAATATAAATAAAGATATATATAAATATAAATATATACATATAAATATAGATATATAAATATAAATAAAGATATATATAAATATAAATATATACATATAAATAAAATAAATAAAAATAAAGATATAAATAAATATAAATATATACATATATATATAAATATAAATATAAATAAAGATATATATAAATATATATAAATATATATATATATATAAATATAAATAAAGATATATAAATATAAATATATACATATATATAAATAAAAAAATAAATATAAATATAAATATAAATATAAATAAAGATATATATACATATAAATATATATAAATATAAATAAAGATATATATAAATATAAATATAGATATATATATATATATAAATAAATAAAAATATATATATATATATATATATATAAATAAAGATATATATATATATATATATAAATATATACATATATATATAAATATAAATATAAATATCAATAAAGATCTATATAAATATATATAAATATAAATATAAATAAAGATATATATAAACATAAATATATATACATATATATAAATACAAAAATAAATATAAATATAAATATAAATAAAGATATATATAAATATAAATATATACATATATATAAATATAAATATAAATATAAATATAAATAAAGATATATATAAATATAAATAAAGATATATATATATATAAATAAAGATATATATAAATATAAATATATACATATATATAAATATAAAAATAAATATAAATATAAAAATAAATATAAATATAAATAAAGATTTTTACAAAAAAATTATAATTGCCACGTGGCATCACCACAATTGGCCACGTGTCATCACCTAATTTTTACCTGAAATTATAAAAAAAAATTAATTTTCTACAGAGGACGCATTGCAGTAATGCGTTCTCGCCACGTGTCATCCTCCCATCCGTTGTTTGAAAATTTTGATCGAAATTTTTTTTAAAAAATAAAAAATGGAAGGACGCATTACGGAAATGCGTCCTCCACATGCAAATGCTGTTTGTGGCAACGGTAGCCACAAACATAGCAATTTCTCAGTATGCGAGCTCGGTATCGCAGATATAAATTTCCTTGCGAGTTCTGCTACAAGGGTATCGCATCCAACCTTTGGATTTATTACTGCCAGCGTTGCAAATACTTCCTTCATCTCAAGTGCATCGCAGCTGAGGCTCCAAGTCCATGGTACGGCACCACCGATACTAGAGGCAATCCACCAAGATTGGCAATGATCCGATGATTCAATTTTTTCCCTCAAATCATTTGGATAAAACAAGTTTCTATTGCGTGCTTCTTAAATGTATTTTTGCTTTGCATAAAGACAGCTGAAGACAATCATGAAACAAAGCTTATCAGCTGATTTGTTGGAGCCAGAATGGCCGCAGTTGCCTGAGGTAAAGCTTGATAGCCATAAGCATTCCTTAGTTTTAAATTCTGATTATAATCGAGATGAAGATGAAGATGAAATCATTTGTGATGGATGCACTGAACCCATCGATCACGCCTCTTCTCCACACTACAAATGTGGGCAGTACTGCAACTTTTTTCTCCACGCCTCTTGCGCTACATTGCCCACGCATGAGGATAGGATACGTTATATGGCGGAACTGTATTCCCCGAAGAATCCATGGGAGGTTTTGAAATGCAACGCGTGCAATTCATTTTGTAACGGATACGTATACAAGTGTACTAAGAGTGGCTGCAATTTCTGCTTGGATATCAAGTGCTCTTACTTGATGGGAATGATCACACATACAGCACACAAACATCATCTTAGCTCCAGAGAATTCTGGTTTATCGATGATATTTTCACGTGCAGTGGCTGCGGAGAGCCTGATAACGCTCCCCATTTCTATTGTAAACCTTGCAATTTCAGGATAGGATTCGAATGTGCTAATCTGCCTGCAACTGTGAGGCATAGGTGGGACAAGCACCCTCTCATCCTATCCTTTCCTCCCTTTTTCCGCTTCACTGACACTGATGGAGATGATGAATTCTACTGCAAAGTTTGCGAAGAAGAGATTCATCCCAAACACTGGATGTATCGTTGTGGTGAATGCGATCAGTTTGGGAAGGCTTGTTCAATCAAGTGCCATCCACATCGCCTCTACATGGTTCCACAAGCTAAATTGACAAGCCTGTGTCATGCTTGTGGAAAATCGCTCTACTGGAGCAGGGCTTTTGAATGCGCACCTTGCGGATTCTACCTATGTCCTGATTGCTTACCAAAAGAAGAACTTGTTGTGGAATGATAAGAATGAAGTGGAGTTGGAATTCAGATACTGAGATGATTATAATAAATGTACAAGCTAATATATAAAGGAGCTCTGTTTGTCCATATAACATGTACTCTACTACGTTTAAAAGCATATACTTAGTAGTTTGCTTTAGTTCATATCTTTTCTTAAAATGCCTTTCTTATGGAAGAAGGGTTCCGTTGTTTAGTAGTTTGCTTTAGTTCATATCAAATTGAATTTTGTATAGCAATAAGAACTTGCAGTACCATGAGAACTCTGCCAAGAGCAATTACAACTGCTAATTAACCAGCCCCTTCCTGATGACGATGGAGACACTTCCGAGTGAAGAGAGTATGGAAAATTTACTTGCAGTATGAAAACACTTTCTTTTCTCTTGCAGTTGTGCTCGTCTTTTCCATTAGTGGAAAAATTACTGCCACCAATAATTTTTGAGTCCGTCTCTTGAAAGACGGTCTTTCCGTAAGTTATGGAAAGACCAAGGTTTAAAGTGTAAATTAAAAGAAATTAAGATAAAATTTTCGGGTTGCATGAACCGGGTTATAAATTTTATAACTACTACATGTTTCATACTAAAACTTTAATATTGCAACTAAGACCTTTTACCTTTTATTATTCTAATCAAACCCCGTCTTTCCATAAGGCTATGGAAAGACCGTCTTTCCCAAGACTTTGCCATAATTTTTAGGAATTTCCCATATGAGAAAGTATGGAGGCATTTCCTCATTTGGTGGTGATGATGGGCTGACCCGGAATAAGCCCAGAGGATGTTTTTGGGCCTATCTCGGCCCGAAAAAGACAACATAGGACAGAATATATAGTTGCGGTATATCCAAGGAGATAATTACGGTAATTAAGGATAAGCGCTGCTCTTGTAATTCAATATAAATACCAGGTATGTATTCATTATGAGTATTAGACTTTTGATCACCTAATCGAGTATCTTACTGACATAAGCATCGAAGAGTTTATCCCTGGGACCTCCCGGGGCTTTTTGTTTGCAGATTAAGATCAAGGGACTCGGCGGTGCGGCTTGATCGATTTCCAGACGCATCAATTGGCACGCCCAGTGGGACCGATTTAGTCGAATTAGAGTCCTTTGGTTCATGTCCACTTCCACAAATACTCGAAGGAGTAAGAGATTGAAGTTGAAGGGAACAGGCGCCAGAGACGAGGTACAATCCCCATATCGAGGAAGGAGAAGAAAGATGGTTAACCCCTCGATATCCCAGAATGTTGAGAGAGAAGTAGTGCTAGCCCCGATAGGTGATTCGGTAGGCGGGCAAGAGACAATGCATGGTTCTACCGAGCCTAACCACCTATTATTGAGATCACTTGAGATGTAGTTGAACCCTCGAGACCCATTGAGGATAATCAGGAACGTGAGGCAGGGGTCATGAATCCCACGCAATACATGCCGGAAAGGTCATATGATGAAAGATATGGTCACTTCACAAAAAGTTTCTGGTGATTCCCACATTGAAGCTTATGAGCGGGCAGCGCAGGCGAATCAGGCCACATGAGCAATTGGGTCACAACCGAATTTAGAGTGAGCAGCCCAGATGCTAGCGGCTACTGGGTATCAGGTAACGCCTCTCCCGACATCCAGGGGCATACCAAGTGATGTGGTTCCCTTGACGGTCACGAAGATGCCTTTAGGCAACACTTCCCAACCCATTTTGGCGTTTCCTTACTTTGGATATGAACCGGGAAGGGGGGGGGGAATCAAACGCGTTATCAATCCTCCTTCCCCGAGTATCCACCGGGGATAGTATACCATATTCCCTCTTTGATGCAGATAGCCAGCACGGGAGTCTTCCTAGAACAAAAGCAGTTCAGAGGCTACAGGGGTACGATAATGCAGGGGTGCCAAGTTACCCCATCACTCAAGGGTTCTATGGCCCATATGGAGTGCCCCACGTAAGTTCAGGGGTTATGCAGCCTTTGATGAATCCTTGGTACATGGGTCAACCGCTTATGTATTAAATGCCATATGGAGATGCGAATAGGGGGGGGGGGTGAATTTGCCTGGAGAAAAATGAGGGTTAATGGGAGATACTGGAGATGCAATGGAAATGAGCTAGATAGGTTGATTGGACCACTTGGCCAGGCGGCTGGCTCGCCTTTTACCCCATTGATGATAGGAGAACAATGGCCAGTAGATACGAAACACCCGGAGGGACTCCCCACCTACAGTGGAGAAACAGATCCTCGAGATTCATTCAGACGTTCCTCAGTCTGATGAACTTGAGGGATTTCGATGAAAAGTTAATGAGTAAGTTGGTGGGTAGTTACCTTCGAGGAAGGCCCATGAATGGTATAATAAGTTATAGAGAGGGTCTTTAAATTCTCACAGGGATTTCAGTGCAGCGTTGTTAAGCCAATACGGCCAGAAGATGAAATTTACAAAAACTCTCTTAGAGTTGTATGAGACAAAGCAAAATCCAGGGGAAACAACAACATAAGCTTTCTACAATCGATACGTGGATAAGAGTTTGGGGGTTGTGGAAACCACAGAAAATGAAGTTATTCAAGGATACTTGTTGGGTATGCGGGATTTAGAATTGTATAAGAAAATGAGTACCAACGTTCCCCGAACACTACAGAAGCTTCAAGAGGTTGTTGAGCAGTTTTCGAAGGTGAAAGAGGCCACGAGAAGAAAAAGAGAGAGTATGACTGATAGACCGGGAAGAAGCAATGACAGAAGCAGTGACTCTAGGGGGGAAGAAACTGATGGATGTGGCAAGACTTACCTTCGAGAGGTATACGCCTATGAGAAGGTCACCGACGTAGATCTTGAGCATCTATCGAGGGATACCAGGCAGCTCCAACCAATGATGAACAATAAAGAAGGAAGGAGGGCCACAAATTTATTTTTTGATTTTCATAAGGATTATGGCCATCATACAAATGATTGTGTTCATTTGAAAATGGAGATAGATAGGTGTGAAAAGGAGGGACGGCTTCAAGGTCCTGGCCCTATACGGAGAAATCAGGGCGAGCCTCGCAGGCCTTGATATGATCGACCCCTATAAAGGAGAAATTACCAAAATAACGGAGACCTAGGGGATAGAAGGCCTCAGGGTCAGGGACCTCAGGATAGAGAACAGGGAAGAAGGGACGAAGCTCCAAGAGAGAAACCTCTTGGGAATCAGGAGAACCGAAATGGGGAAAACCCTTAAATCCGTAGGGTGATAAACATGATAAATGGGATTGTAGGCGAGAGATCTTCAAGTTCAGTCATGCAGGTTGATTCCAGAAAGACCCATGCGGAAGAGCCTAGGCATAAAAGATTTTGGCATGATGAAACAATAACTTTCTCTGAAGCGGACATGGTTCCCAATCAGATCCCGCATGCAGATCCTATTGTTGTTTCAGCCGTGATTGAGACCTCGTTGGTGAAATGAGTCTTTATTGATAGAGGGAGTGGTGTCAAGATAATGTTTGTTGAATTTTTTGACCAGCTAGACATAGGGAGAAGTAATCTAAAAAAATCGCCTACCCCTCTCTCAGGATTCACCGGAAACCCAATATCCCCTTGGAGAAATTACCCTGTCAGTCTGGGTCTCAGAAGGAGATAAAAGGGTGGCGATAAACAACAATTTTGCTGTTTTCATTTCATATTCCCCATATAATGTGATTTTGGGGTGGCTCTAGATATGTCAGGCTCGAGAATATAGGTCTTCATACCACTTAATGATAAAGTTTCCAACGAGCAAGGTAATAGCCTCAGTACGGGGGGGGGGGGGGAGGGGGGTGTCAGGCGGTAGCCAAAAGTTACCTAATAGCTATCAGGGAAGCAAGGAAAATGAAGGACGTGGCCTTGGTCCATGGAGGAATTAGCCTCACAGACGCTAAGCATGTGCCTATTCGAGATAAGGGGACAGTAGCTACGGGAAAACTGATACCCGAAGCTGTAAAGGATGAATTGAGAAGTCTAATGGGTGCATATGAAGATGTATTTTTGTGGGATACTTCAGACCTCACTGGGGTACCTTCGAGGCTAACAGTGCATAGGCTTAATATTGACCTGGCAGTTAAACCTATTAGGTAAAAGAGGAGGAGGATATTTTCACCCAAAAGGGTAGAAGCAATCAAAGTCGAAGTGGATAAGCTGTTGAAGACGGAGGTGATTGAGGAAGTATTTTATCCAGAGTGGTTAGCTAATCCGTTGACGGTCCTAAAACATGATGGAACTTGGCAAATGTGCATAGACTTCACATATCTAAATAGGTGATGCCCTAAGGATAGTTACCCTCCACCCCCCCCCCCCCCCAATAACAAGCTAGTAGAGGCAATTGCGGGGTACCAAGTATTAGATTTCTTTGATGCCCACAAGGGATACCACCAGATATTGATGGCAGAAGATGATAGGGAAAAGACTTCATTCATAACAGATGTAGGCACATACTGCTACAGGAAAATGCCATTTGGTTTGAAAACTGTAGGGGCGACAAACCAGCGACTAGTAGACAAGTTGTTCAGGGAATAGATTGGCAGGAACATGGAGATATATGTAGACGATATGGTGGTGAATAGTAGAGGTTATGGAGAGTTCTTAGCTGATTTAAATGAGACTTTCGAGAGGCTTAGAAGTGCAAACCTAAAACTAAACCTATCCAAGTGTGTGATCGGGGTAGGAGCGGGAATGTTCCTGGGTTTTATGGTGTCCGATAGGGGAATTGATGTCAACCCCGAAAAGGTCGCGGACCTATTGAATATGAAAAGCCCACAAAGTATGAAGGAAGTGCATAAGCTTACAGGATGTTTGGCAGTTTTAAGTAGGTTTCTCTCAAAGGGGGCAGAGCAGAACTTTCCTTTTTTTGAAGTACTTTGAAAGACAAAGAAATTTGACAGCCGTATACCACCCCCAAGCGAATGGCTAGGTAGAAGTGACTAATAGAACCATTGTCAATAGGATTAGAGCAAGACTCGAGGGGGCTGCATGGAACTAGATATGCGAGCTACCCAGTGTCTTATAGGCTTACAGAACTGTAGAATCTTCTGCCACAGGGGAGACACCTTATAGTCTGGTTTATGGTTCAGAGGCCATAATTCCGATTGAAATAGGAGTGTCAAGCCCGAGGATGGTGGCAATGACTGAAGAAAGAGCCATTAATGAGAATCAGTGTCTAGATCTTGATATAGTCGAAGGGGTACAAGTGTTGGCCTCGATTCATTAGGCTAAGGGGAAAGAAAAGGTGAAGCGTTATCATGATCGAAGGGTCAGGAAAATTCAGTTTATTCCTAGGAACTTGGTGATGAGAAAAAATGAGAAGAGCCGACAGGAACCTGAAGGAAAGCTGGCTCCTAACTAGGAAGGGCCTTATAAGGTCATGGAGGCAAATCCGAGAGGCAGGTATGTCCTCAAAAGTATAGGAGGAACTCGAATCCCGAGAAGGTGTAACATAACCAACTTACAAAAATATCATCAGCTTTAGAAGAAGTGAAAGACACCACAAGCTATCACATATTATATACTAGCAAAGCAGAAGACTCAGGCTAAAGGCTCAAGTAAATGTATATTTCCAGTAAGGCTGAAGACTCGGGCTAAAGGCTCGAGTGTATGTATTTTTTCAGCAAGACTGAAGACTTGGGCTAAAAGCTTGAGTATATGTATTTTTCCAGCAAATCCGAGGAGTTGATCTAAAGGCTTCTATGCACTTTTCCAGCAAAGCTGAGAATTCGAGCTTAAAATCTCTTATGCATTTTCCAGCTAAGGCCGAAGGGAAGAAGGAAAAGCTAAAAAGCTACACCTCCGACATACCCTCAACGATTGTAATCATGATCAATGATCTAGTGAAATGGTTTTTGCAGGATGTAGGTGGCAACACTGAACCTGGGTAAAATTTCTTGTGTTTTTATGCTTTATAAATAATTTCGTATGTTGATCACTCGCTAATATACAAATCTACAAGCAACGTACAATGCCTTGATTCTAAGTGGAAAATAATCCCGTGAAAGTTCATTCGAGAAGAACTAGTCAGTAAAACAACATAAATTATATAATGAATAGAAATACACATATTGTACAATTTATGACTGCAAAATCGAGGTACAAGGAGTAATCTTTTTCAACTCCTCCTCAACCCTCCCTACATCTTCTAACTCAATACCGGGTGCACGTTGGAAATCCTTTTCTTATTCCTCTTTGGGATAATCGTCTAGATTTATCAAAACTTTAGACGGAGGATGCTTTGACCGAGGCCCCTAGTTTTTAGTGCGCTTTTTTGTGGATGACTCGGTATTGAAACTTTTAGAACCAATATTCTTGGCATCTTTCTTGCCTGCTAATCTCAAAGACCTTCGCTTTGCAGTATGGTGGACAGGCAGCCTTCTTATCCATTCAATAATGGCAGCTGGAGCTTCTTTTTTATGGCTGGTTCCCCTTAGTTCCACTTGGTTATCCATGACCCAATGGTGCTGAGATCGAAGAAGAAACCGAGAAGAGATTTGTCATCAACAAGTTTTGGATGAGCAACACCGTGGAATAGGATGTGAGCTTGGAGACTCTGATCATAAATATGAACCTTCTCTCTCAGTTGTGAGATAACATTTTCTAAAGATTTTCTGTCATTCACCAATCGAGTGTTCTCGGCAATAACCGATTCAACTAAGGAAGTATCCTCGCTAACGGTAGTGTCTTCTTTCGAGAGATCCTTGTGTAGTTGTTCAATTTCATCTAATGCCGCCTTGTAAAGCCGGTCGATATCCTTCACCCGGGATCTGAGTCCATAGACTTCACCTTGGTTGGCTATAAGTCGACCCTCGGGAATATGTGCCCTGTTAGCATCGGCAAGATACCTTTTCAAAGATCTAAATTTGTTGAGAATCTAACGCACTGATTCTTGAAAACTAGATATGGCAGGGTCACAATTCTTAACAAACTCGAGGGGCACAACACTATTATGCTTTCTACACTCGGCATCCTTCGGTAATTTTATTTTCCCGGGATGATCTCCACTTTTCCAAGACTCCAAATCTCTATTAGTAGAGTCCAACTCCTTCCTAGCAGATTCCAAAGCTAAAGTCAAGGTGGATACCTTCTCCTCGAGACTCACTATGCATGGATGAGTCTTGTTGCACCAAGAGTCTAACTCTTCAGAGCACTTCCTCTGCACTAACATGGCCCTCATTAAATTCACTCTACCGGATTCAAGTTCCTTTCAAAATGCGTTAAGCTACAAAGACAAACATATAGACACAAAATTAAATTTTCAAAAAAATTGTTCATAGCCAAAGAAATGAATAGTTACATCCAAGGCTCTAAAGGGGATGAGTTACAGAATGTTTAATACATTTAAAGACTTATCCTCTATTAGAACCTTGTCAAGGGGTCCGGCCTCAACATTGACCTCCTATAACTCTTTGTCAGGGTCAGGAATGGTGGGATTCTCCTCAGCGGAGTGGTACTTGCTAGAGGCCTTGAGATGGTTCACTAAGGACAAATTCAAACCTCCCTGGTAGACAGCCTCATCCCACCTTTGATTGATCTGCTCCACACCCCCAGACTTAAAGGCCTCCTTCATAAATTGGATATTATCCTTAGAAAGAGATGAAGATATCTGAGGCAGGATCACCTCTTCAACGAGAAGGTTACACCCGACACCCTTCGCCATATCGAGGAGGTCGATAAAGAGATCAAAATGTTCTTTTCTTTGGAGGACCTTCTCTTTGAATACCTCCAACATGGTCATTTGAGCCACTGGATCTCAGGCTTATTTGGCCTCTTCAAGGGTGGCCGTCTTCTTAAGGATAAGATGCTCGTTTGTAGCCTCAAGGTCAGCAACTCTCATTTTGGAAGCTTCGAGCAGCTCTAGCATCAATCAGGCAATTTTCTCATCTTTTTCCTTTTGAGCAGAGGAGAGAGAAGTGTATTGAGAACCGATATCCCGAAGAAGGGAGGAGAGATAAGAGAAGAGAGAAGAAGAAACCAATTCAAGGCCCTTAATTACCTGGAAAAAGTACAAGGGTTAGAAGAAGTTTAGGAATAAAAAAAAACCTACTTGGGAATTCTGGGCAAAGGTCCAAGAGAGTCTTCCTTCGTAACGGAAAGGATTTTTGAATGGGCCACAAGGTTGGCACGAGGATCAGAACCCCAAGAGGCTTCCCATTGGATAGCCTTGTCCTGAGAAATCTTTTGGCAGCTTTCCCTCGAGGGGGATTCGTCATTACCCCTTCGTTCCCGAGGCAATTTCACGAGAGGGGTAATCTCATGGGGGGTAGAACTGGAGGTGACCTTCATAGGATTATTGTTACTCCCCTTCTTGTTCATTGCACTACCCAAACTCCTAGCCATAGAGGAAGATCAAAAGGGAAGAAGTACAAAAATAGACAATAAGACATAAAAGATACCTTCAGAATAAAAACAATCAACATATTCATCGAGAGGGGGCTCTCGGATGATTAGGTCAAGGGAAGGCTTAGATCTATCTGCCTCCTTTATTAATCTTCTTCGCGTATGGCCCTGTTTAGGCTTACCTTCTAGGCCATGATGCAACCTTGACAATTTCCTCTTTTTAGCTGGCTCATAAACATATTTTCATAAACCTCGGCTGGTCAAGCCTGCCCCCAATCGAGTTGTTGAGGTTAGAATAGCTAGCATAGGAAAGGGTAATGCTAGAAGTTGATCACTGATGCCCTCGAGATGAGTAGGAATTTTTTTTCCTGGGAGTTGGGTTTTGACTTTGACATCAGAGTTCCACCGAGGGACCTTATACCTAAGGCAATAAAAGGTGAGCCCTTTCTTGGAATCCCTCAATTTCCCCTCATTGCCGGGAATGGTAAAGAACTTGCGCCTCCTTAGCCTAGTGGAAAGCGTGATAATGTTTTTAGAACAGTTACTACTTGGCGATATGGTAAACAAAGAATGAAATAACGTATACTTGGACTTTATGCCGAGCATGTGACACTGTGTTAGGAACAACATGATGGTTATTATGGTGTTAGGGTGAACCTGAGTGGGACTCACTTGAAAATCCTTGAGTATCCTCGAGAATATGGGAGGAAAGGGAAAACATAACCCAAAGCAAATTTGCTTCAGATAGATAACTAACCTCCTCTTAGGAGGATCTTTAGGAGAACTTGTGTCCCCCATCAGTTATAATTCTCCGTCAGGAGGAATTCTCTTACCAGGGGGTAGTGATTGTAGAATCCTTGATGTTGACCAGGACCTTTCATGCGCAGGGTGGTCTCGAATTTCCTCTTCCTCTATGGAGGGATCTCCAAAATTCCTTTCCTTAGTTTCGAGGGTAGGGATCAATAGCGCATGAGCACTTACTTCCTCCCCTATTGGAACCCTCGAGGAGCTCCCCCCGAAACTCGATATTCCCCTCGCAGGATGATCTTTGGATATATCCTTTTCCTAGACTCGGAGGCTAAAAATGGGGATATCCTCCTTCAGACACATCAAATATTAGAATAAAAGGAGTCTGGCCATGTCTATCAACCTCTATTTTGGAATCTTGGTGAGAATGTTCTAAGTCGCCGGGAGAGGTATCAAAATTTACTTTTTCGACTGATTCAGACCTCAATTCCTTTGACCTGGCCTTCCCGGAATACCTTCTCATCTGATTTCTCACCAAAGATGGCCATAATAAAGAAGAATAAACAAAAATAGAGAAGATGAAAATCGAGGGAACTTATTGGTAAAAGAAGGGAAAAGATGAAAGTGAGAAGTTGGGAGTAGATGAGGAAAATGTTGATGAAATATCCTCTGGATACCTGCAAATAAAGTGAGAAGACGTGGGAGAATTGGGAAGTTAAGAAGTCTGAAACAACGGCCAAAGTAATGATTATCTTGGGGAAGGCAAAAATTCGAAAAGGTTGTCATACCTTTTTCAAAGATAACTACTGCCCACGCGCCCTTTCACATAGATGGTCAACACGTGCACCCTTTGAAATTCTATTAGAAAACAGAAAAGGAGAAAACTAAATTTTGCCTCAAAGCTTAAAAATATTATTCGAAGGAATGGAGAATCCAAAAACTCCATAACCCTTAAAGCTCTTTCAAGCGCCTCATGGTTAAAGTCGAGATATATCAAGCTTCATTTGCATTGAGGTCCCATTTAGTTTTCTGGGGGCTCTTAATGATAGGCTGACCCGGAATAAGCTTAGAGGATGTTTTCGGGACTATCTAAGCCCAAAAAAGGCAACATAAGGCAGAATATATAGTTGATGTATATATCGGGAGATAATTACGGCAATTAAGGATAAGCGTTGCTCTTGTAAATAAGTATGAATACCTGGTACATATTCTTTTTGAGTATGAGACTTATGATCACCGATTAGAGTATCTTACTGACTTAAGCATCACAGAGTTTATCCCTATGACCTCCCAGGGCTTTTTGTTTGCAGATTAAGATCAAGGGACTCAGCGGTGCGGCTTTATCGGTTTCCAGATGCATTAGGTGTTAGGATTTCCTGAACTTGTCTCTTTCTGATTTGATCATGAGAATTCAATTTTAGTTGCATATTATTGTTGATATTGGGTTGAGATATTATATTTTTTAGAAAAAAAATTTAGTATATCATCTCAATCACTTGCTTTGTCTTTTCTAAGAGTCCGTCTCCTATGAGACTGTCTCATGGTGAGACCAAGGACTAGAGACAAAATAGGAGAAAACTAAATTTGGGGGCAAAAATATAAAAACTACTAGAGGCAAAAAAGGAAAAGTGAAAACTAAATTTGGGGGCAAAAATATAATAAATCTAGGCTCGGGGTACTTAATGTAACATGCAAAAAAACCGAGGGACCAAGGAACAATAAACTAAAAGTCTTACCCATCTCACAATTCCCAACCCAAAATCGTGAAAAAAATAAGGCCCAAAACATGAAATAACAAAATGCGTGGAACCAAAATGGATCAAACATGGAAATCAGAATAAAAATCATTCATGCATCTCAATCCTTCAAACCGTTGTTCCTCATCCGAAATCAACCGATCCAGTTTTCAACAAAAACACCAGTCGGCATCAGGAAATCATTCAGCAAGCAAGGTACAACTAGATCCAGGTTTAAATTCAACATCAATTGCAATAAATCTGTTACCAAACAGAATTTTGATATTTTGCATATTCAAAATTATTTCAAAATTGAATCATGATGGAAGAAGGTAATTTACATATCCAATATCATTTAGAAATCATAAAATCAATGCAAACACATAATCCTACACAAGAAAACAAAACAAATATCAATGATGAATAGATTGTACCGGTTTCACAAGGTGAGAAGCTGAACTTTCTGTCCTTGAGTATGATGTTTCTGTTTTCTGATTTGAAGAGTAGCAAACTAAGTTTGGGAACGATTCCATTGCATTTAGATCTCATTAAATAATCAGTAGCAAAAATAATTAGTAGCAAAATTCTGATATGGATGAACACATCATGTTGCTTTGTTTTAGAACAATGTAAATTAGTTGTGAATGTGCTGCATATTTCATTTAAAATGGTTGAGTTGTCAAATTGTAGAGGTCACACCATAAGAACTTATTTTGAATAGGAATCGTTCACATTTTGCAAATTGATAAATAAGTGGACAATGATATGATTTTTCGCAGAGGATGTTCATGAAATATGTCATGATATTTTAACTATATGATATGATATTACATACTAGTTGTATATAATCAGAATAACAATTTGCAAAAAACATGATGTGATGTTACTCATGTACTGCTTGACGTTTCAAAAATATAACATTATGTTCTAACTTTGCAACATTATTTACAACATTTTTTATAATTTATTGGGAGTTTTCAATTACATGAATTATTCTATTAGTTTCTATCCATGTTATTGAGTCCTGTGATGAATTAAGGATTCACCGACTTTGTTATTTTGTGCCACTAATCAATAATTCAGATCTTGAACTTAGTTTTACTTTCTTATTCTATTATGCATTTGAAATTTCTGTTTGATTGATGTATTTTGGGTTAGGATGCTTTCATGTAAGAATAAAGCCATCTTGCTGAGAATTTTACGTGCTCTTTGTTAATGTTCATGACCATCAAAAGATTTCAGTAGCTAGAACATGTTCACGTGTTATCATAGAATCTTATGAACTTCTCCTCAGTTCGTAAAATATAGCATGATGTTTTAAATATATTACATGATGTTACATGCTAACTGAGCATAACCAGAATAACAATTTGCTGAAAACATGATGTTATGTTTCTCATATGATGCTTGATGTTTCAAATATATAACATGATGTTCTAAGTCTGCAACATTATGTGTAGCATTTTATTATTATTATTTATTGGAAGTTTTCAATGACAGGTCTACCAGACTTGTTGTACATAGATCAAACAGAATCCCTTCAAGGAGTACAAGCAACTACATGGGAAGAGCTTGAAACGTAATACCGTGCACATGCAACTACACTTGGATTTTCTATACGAAAGTCAACACAAAGACTAAAAAATGAAGAGAATGTTAATGGAAATAGTACACATGCTCGTGACAAGGGAAATCATTTTCAAACACTCTTGACACCCTGACCCAACAACCACAAAACAAGAGAACAAAGGCAAAATAATTTCTCATTACAAGAACATGGTGTAAGGCTGCAATCTGGATCAAGCTTATTGATGAAAAAAATCTATTAAATCAAGCACCACATCACTGAGAAAAACCATGAATTTATAAGTAAGGAGTGGCAATACTTGCAACGTGGTGAGAGGAAGATAGAGGATGAAAAGGCAAGAGCAATTGAGGCTATGGAATTGGCAGGTTTAAAACTAGCAACAAGTTTCAAGTACTTGGCATGCAATGTAAATGGACAAGAAAATATAGGGTACATGATGAGAACCACATTAATTATGTCAACATGTTGAGGAAGAAAGAAATTTAAGGAGGCAATGCACAGAATGTGATTGATGAGCCTTACAAAATAAATGGAAGAGACGAGGATTTCTTCTTCAGAGTCAAGTTGGATGAGGAGGGTAAACAGACCGCACTTTTTTGGAGGGATGCAATGATGAAAGAGGGTTGCATGCTCTACAGTGATGTGATGATATTTGACACCACATGCGGGACAAACAAGTACAACCTTGTTTGTTCACCGATTGTGAGAATTAACAACCACTGGAACAATGTGATGTTTGGTTGTGTATTCACTGGCGACGAAAAGAAAGGGACTTTCATTTGGTTGCTGGAAACATTCAAAAAGTCAATGAAAGGAAAAGAACCACTGACAATATTTATTGATCAGGTGTCAGCTATATCATATGCCATCCAAAAAGTACTTACCACAACCTGCTCAATTTCTGTGTTGATGTTTCAAAATATGTATGCGATGTTTCATGCAGTTGTGTTGATGTTTTATAACTCAACATATATGATTATACAAACACTATAATTCATTTCAAAAAGTACATGTATGATGTTCGTGTACTATGAAATGAAGTTTCATGATAAATTACTTTATGTTTACTTAAATCAATTTAAATATGATTACCAGATGCTTGATGTTTCAATACTAGGTCATAACCTTTCATAAAAACAGACTGATGTTTCATAATGAAACCAACTTTTGTACTAAGTTTTCAGTAACACAAAACAATGTTGTGTTTATGGCATCTGAAATAGAATGCAATCAGTTACCATGGTAAAGTGAATAGAGATGAATAATTTGGCATGGCATTGGACCATTGTTTGAAGAAATGTGCTAATGAAGAGGAATTCCAGAGATGTTGGAACTCTATAATGGATAAGTACCAACTTCATGACAACCAGTGGTTCAAGCGCTTATACGGACTCCGAGAGAAATGATGTACCACATTGAGCAAGGACTTCTTCTCGGCTGGGACATTATCATCATAGAGGAGCGAAAGTACAAACAAGGCAATCCGTATGAGTGATAGGAATAGCTAGTAAAGAAAACAAGAGGAAAAAGGGGTTGGTTTTTCAATTAACAACTATAAAACATAAAAGTAACAAAACAATTAATCTATAAAGCTAAGCACTTTGGGAGTCATTGTCCAATATGGTTAAGTTTATGCTTCGATCCTCAATTTGTTCACTTAGAGATTTAGACAAACATAATAGAGTGTTCATAATACATGGTGTAGTCGATGGCATACACTTGCTCGTACCTGTCACGTCGAGTACGCTCGCAACCCTCCATTGACACCGCCATCGTATTAGGAGAGTACAACAAGGTCTGACCACTATTGTAGATCTATTTCTCCCCCATACAATTACATCCCGGGAGTTCCACCACGAATGATCTACTCTCCGATGGCCTATAAATTAGGCAAAGGGTCATAGGCACCTTATCTATGACACTAGGGACTCTTACAACCCTAGCTTGCTACTTTTCACTATCTCTATCTGCAACCTATCGGATTATTTTACGTAATCAGCTGAGACTAGTGTGATGGAAAATAATCAAAGTATCAATCGGATCCCCCGTGCACAGACCCACACAGAGACGTACTCCATTACCCATTAACTTATCCGAGGTTTCTCTTCCCAAGGTGGCATCAATATTTGGACCAACATGAATATAGACTAGAGTGTATGCTTATATAGAGTGTGCTATTCATGCAATTCAAACATTCAAGAACAAGTCACAATAATATCATAAGCACAAATATTAGGATGAACTAAGAAATCTCACAAAACATTAAACAACGATGCACCTACAATTTATCTCCAAGCTATAAATCTAATCTCTAAAAGATAGATCCATTGAAAATATTAAGTTAGATGCCATGGATCTAAGAAAATGAGATGAAGAAAAGAAAAGAAAAAGAGAAAAGATAAGGAAAGATAAGAAGAACTCCAGAGAGAGAGAGAGCTCTCCTCTTAGTTCTACCTAGAGAGATAAATAAAATCTACATTATGCCTACTTAGGTTTATTAGAAGACTAAAGGTTCCTATATATAATAGTAGGTGATTTTGCCTAAAGATAGACCCAAAATAGGCCAAAATTAAGTCAAAACCCTAGTCACATTTCCCTCTTGCGGCTGAATCTTTCTCGAATAAAATTATTAAATCCATGATCTTTCTGTATTTTATATTTAGTGTTGCATAGAGCTCGGAAAGATGAAGATCTTGATATATGGTAGAGGAAAATTAGATAAAAATTGAGAGAGTTATGGCCAAAATAGTGAGAGAGGGAATGCTGTGAATAGTGCGGCACGGACCGTGAATTGTGCCCTCGTGCCAAATCCATTGGCACGGACCTGTGAACAGTACCATCGTGCCAAATGCCTTTGGAACGGACCTGTGAATAGTAGGCACAGACCGCTCGATATGACGAGGCTTGTTTTGGCCATTCGGCGTTGTCCGCGTTGTTTGGCGCGACCCATCTCCTGGAAGGTTGTTTTGCTCAGTAATTTGGCATGGAATGCTCAATTCTTCACACCTAGATGGCTGGTCTTGACATTTTGCACTTGGAACAGTGCAGGCCATAAAAAATGGGACGGTCTGCACCCATACTTAGCCCATTTTGAGTGAAACTTGAAACTTGAATGCATACCCATTTTCATTGGCACGGTCCATGACTTGCCTTGTCATGGTCCGTGCTAAAGACCCTAGTCTTGGCCCATGTTGTCTGGTGTGGGCTGTTGGTGCCTCCTTTGATGGTAAATATGGTAAATAGAAAGTGCGGTGGAATGTCCGCGAGGGGTGCCTTTTCGGGCATCCCCACCAAATACAAATGTAATTATGCTCACCCTTGGCTAAGAGTGTTGATGTACCGAGGGAAATAAAATGCAATCCCCAAAACAGGTGGGAAACAAAATAAAAAAGCATGAGAAAGTGGTATTGGAATGAGAACAAACTCACTACCCAAACCAATAAATCCGCTTCTACCTCATACATCCAAGATTTTCTACAAACCGGAAATGTGGTTTCTGAAAAGAAATACATGTCAAAATTTTCAATTATAGGCTTTGGTAAAACCCAGACTGATATAACAACGAGTAAAGGGAACTGGCTCTTCATGTAGACTCCTAAAAGTAGCCGAGTATTGATGTCTCGGGTCTTGAAAGAATTTGGTCATTGAAGCCATGATGAAGCTTCATTCAAGTGGTTGATTTTAGAAATTCCTAGTGCAGCCGAGTGTGGATCTTGGGTCTTGAATGGTTTGCAATTGGTGCTAAATCTGTGTGAAGCTAGAACCATTGTTTTGCCATCCTTGGCTTGAATGAGGTTCTGCTTCTACCATATACATCCCTAAGATGGTGAATAAGGGATGTTCTTGGCCTTCATACGTTCTCATCAGTGGCGTCGAGGTTAGTTTAATGGGAAAGAGTGTTGTAAGGCCATGCCTATAACTCATGTTAACCCCACTAAAATAACCTCCCTAAAGATGGTGAGAACGGACACAATTATACCGCGTGCATCATGCGTGGCGATTATGTAATTGCTCACTCCATTATGAGCTAATGGACAGCTTCATGCCAATTTTACACAAAGTGTAATGCGAGCATAGGGCGCTTAAAACTGTTAAATAAAATTAACAATCTAGGCTAGGTGATCAAGTAAGAGACACTGTCCCTTTCATGAAAATCCTTTGCCAAATTTTCCATTAAATCCAAGTTAAATTCTAGCCATAAGACTTAAGTGTTGAGTCCTACGACCCCATCTGTAAAATCTGTTGCCATCGCCCAGGACCTAATGCCTTAAACCCAGCAGTCAGTGCCAATCCGCATCGTCTGGTGCCCTGTACCTGGCGTCAATGGCCATTTCCAGCACCTAGCGCCCAATGCATAGCACCAGCGCCCATTGTCAAATTCCAACACCTGGCGCCCAGTGCCTAGCGCCAACGCCCATCACTAAATTCCAGCGCATGGTGCCCAGTGCCTAGCGCCAGTGCCCAGTGCCAAAATTCCAGCACCTGGCGCCCAAAGCATAGCACCATCGCCTAGTGCCAAATTGAAGCCCCTGGTGCTCAGTGCCTACCGCCTGGCGCTTAAGTCTAAGTGTCCATATCCAACTGTCCAGCGGCCAACTCCCGGATCTAGTGCTTAACTCCTAGCACTAAGTCCTAGTGCCTAATGCCCAAAAACTAGGCGCCCTGCGCCACTGCCCAAACAATGCAGGCGAAATCTAGTACAAATGTTCATCTGGGAAGTGACGATTAAGGACCATGTAACAATCATTTACGATTAGCTTATATACCCTTGCTGAACTTGGTTGCATACCATCTATAACCACATTATTTTGTTCTCTCCAGATACGATAAACCATAGTTATCAATGCCAAAGGGCCAAGCTTTTTTCGTATTTTTGAACCCCCCACTTGTCTCTTCACCCAAATATCTGAGCTTTCTATTGTTTGTGTACTCCGCCTTAAACCAATCCAATTCCTCACTCGACCTTATATTATTTGCAAAAATCACATCTAAAGAACAAGTGCTAATTGGTTTCTACTTCTAAATGGCACATGGAGCAAATACCATCCATGATATCGTCTTCATCAACACGGTGCTTGTCCTTAGTATGTAATCTCCCTATAGCCGCCAACCAAGAAATAAAGGAGAATTTTGGGGGAATAAATCCATGCCAAATGGTGTTGAAAACCCTCTCTCGCGGCTGGCCTAGTTCTTCATACAATCCTGGGTACTTCTGCTGATGCATAAAATAGTAGGCCATACTAGTAAACTTGCCCGAGGCTGCCCAAGTGCTGAGAGAGTTCCTCATATTAACAAAATTTCCGCCAAACTTGTTCCTTAGTTCATCCCTCAAAGTGCATAGATCTCCAAAATAACTTGGGTATCTTCTTCCAAGTCTTCCGTTTTGAAGTCTAGGATTAATCCCCCAAAGTCCGTCATTTTGTAGGTAAAAAGAATGAATCCATTTAACCCATGGGTTTTCTTTCTTTGTGTGTATGTCCCGTAATTTCTGTGTCATTGAAACTCGATTCCAAGTAGAGAAATCCTTGAGGCCGAGACCTCCATTTGACTTTGGAGTGCACAGTTTCTTCCACGACACCTTGCTCTTATACTTTCCTCCCCATAAGAAGCGTTTACACTTATGTTCTAGTGCATCCATAACCGCAGACTGTATGACAAAGTTTTTAATCCAAAACCCTACAATACCTCCCATAATGGACTTGACAAGCTCCAGTTTGCCAGCAAAAGATAAAATGTGTCCCTTCCATTTAGCAATCTTCAAATCCACCTTTCCAAGCAATGCTCCAAATTGAGTCACCTTCAACTTACTAGAATTAAGTGGAACCCGTAGGCACCTTATCGGGAATGTGGCCCATGGAATGCCAGTAAAACTTAAGTCCTCTTTTATTCCAACTCCAAAAATTTTGGACTTTGCCACATTTATAACAAGTCCGGACGTGCGCTCAAATCATTCAAAGCCTTCATGAGTATATGGACTGAATTTGTGTTAGCCTTAGAGAAGAGCATAAGATCATCTGCAAATCCAAGGTGAGTAATCTTGAGCACATCACATCTCAGATGATAAGTGAAGTGACTAGATTTGGACCTCTTCTTTAAAAGTCTCAAAAAATATTCTATACAAATCACGAAAAAGGAGGGGAGACAAGGGATCTCCCTTCTGAATTCCCCTTTGCCCCCTGAAGTGATCACACAATTTACCATTCACCGCAATCGAGAAAGAAGAGGTACTCACACACGACATGATCCTATCCTTTAGTCTTTCTGAAAAACCCAGTCCAAGTAAAACTTCTTCTAGGAATTCCTAAGAGACTGTATCAAAGGCTTTCTGCAAGTCCACCATGATCATACACCTTGGCGAGTTTCTTGATCTCCCATATTCGTGTACAAACTCTTGTGCCAGCATGACATTATCTGTTAAGTTCCTGCCCTTTACGAAGGCTCCCTGGCACTGATTAATTATCCCGGATAATATGCCTTCCAATATGTTGCAATGATTTTTGTGATGATCTTATAGACAATGTTACAACAAGCTATTGGCCTGAAATCTCCCACCTTTAGATTGTCCATTTACTTTGGTATAAGAGCTACCAAAGTGTGGTTAAGCTGTGCTAGTATCCTTCCCATCTCAAAAAATTCTATGACCGCACCTGTGATCTCCGTTCCCACAATGTCTCACTGCTTTTTAAAGAACCATGTAGTGTAGCGATCCGGCCTTGGTGCCTTGTCATCATTCATTGCAAATAGAGCCACTTTTACCTCATTACTCAAAATTTCCTGATTCAAGAATGCCCTATCCATTTCTATCAATGTTGGACCCGAGCAGATGACGTCATGATCAATAGGCACTCTTTCCCGCAAAAAAGATTACCTTTTCGCACATTGGAAGTGACAATGCGATTGTCTCCATCCAAAATGGCCGGCATACCTTCACCCTTCCCTTCCAAAACCATCTGATGAAAATAAGATGATCCTTTGTCTGCCATAGTGATATGATTTATCTTTCTTTTTTGAGAGAGAAAATATGACTCCGCAAAATAGTAAAATAGTCCCGTTTCTTAAACTTTCTCAACTCTTTAATATCTTAGACGGAAGCATTTAGTGCATCGAAACTCACAAAGGCGTCACTATATTGTTTATCCACACCCTCTTTGCCTTTTTTGAAATATGGTTATAGTCTTTCTTCCCCAATTCTTTCAAAGGTCATTTTAACCTTGAAGCTTTCCACAAACCGAATACAGTTTTGTACCTTCAACCTGCAGATTCCAGAAGTCCTCCACTATTTGCTTGCAGTTCGGATGACTTAACCACATATTTTGTAACCGGAAAGACCTTTGCTTCCTGTCTGTTTCCTGCGCCATACTAATAACCATAGGACAATAATTAGATTGTACATACATTGGCAGAAAAGTAGTACGACAAGCATCTTAATCCCAGCCGTGATTTAGTAGCACACGGTCTAACTTCCCCCAAGTTTTCCAATCTGTATTGTGCCAAGTCAAATGTTCACCAATTGAAGGTGCATCCCTCAACCCGCATTTAATACAGGCATCTTGAAATTCCTTCATTGGATAAGGACTTGGAACCGTAACTTCATGATGATCATTAAGACTCAAAATTGCATTAAAGTCTCCAAGGACCATCCAAAGAGCATTTATATTCTCGCCCAATGACATAAGTTCAGCCCATAGTGGTTGGCGTGATGCTCTACTTTAAATGTTGTGCCTAATAATTCCATACCTGAGGATAGGTTGCGAACCTTTAGATGAATACACTGAGTCATCTTCCCAAGGACATTAACCTTGTAAGCTTTAGGATCCCAGATGACCAATATTCTCGAATTTGGCCATGACTCAAAATTATGGGTATGTTTCCAACCCTTGAAGCTCTTCAAGAAAATACTTAAAGCCTTTTCCTCCTGTTTTATTTCCAACAATCCACAAAGGCCTACATTATTTTCAGAGATGATCCCTCTAACCCATCTCAGTCTTACAGGGGCTGATATACCCCTGACGTCCATCATGGTTGTATTCATTGGGAAACTGAGGTCCCTTTTGGATTCGGATCGTCACCATCGTTAGAGTTGTTGCATGAGTTATCCGAATTACTTCTTGTGGCACTTAGAAATCATTTGTATGGTTTCTGAACACCACTTCCCATGCTAGGAATATGTGAACGACTTTTAATCTGGGCTCTAGCGGTAGCACCCGTTCCAGGTAGATGCCTGCTTTTTCTTCTATTCACTCGTGAAATTTTTGAGCCCCTTGCCTCCGGATGGATAATTTTAATGGGAAATTTTCCAGACCTAGAAATAGGGTGATCATCATCTCGAAATGCTGGCTCTTCCACCAATTTCCCACTTCCTGCGCCACAGTTCTGTTCACCATTGCTGCAGGCATTTTCTGCGCCATGGTTTTTCCTGGCGTTGGAGCCATAGCCAGGGCTACGCCCATCACGGGCTTCCTGGCTTCCCCTGGATCCATCTTGTCCGGCATTGTTTTCCTGACCAGTGCCACGGATTACTGCATCTGCCAACTATCCAGCGCCATGGTTTGCCGCATCCGTCAGCTGTCTAGTGCCATAATTTACCACAACTCACCAGCGCTACATGCATTTTCTGCGCCATGGTTCTTCCTGGCACAGGAGCCATAGCCAGCACTACGGCCATCATGGGTTTCCACATCTACCAACTGCCCAGTGCCCCAATTTATCGCATCTATTAGCTGCCCAACGCCATGATTTACCGCATCCACCACCTGCCCATCCCCACAGTTTTCTCCCTTATTTCCATTGCTCCTATTTTTGTCAACCACCTCCATGCCCTCCGTGGTTAGGATGCCTTTACCCTTCCTTCTCTTTTCAGACTCGCTATCATATGAGGGATTAACATCCTTATTACCCCCACCTTGGACTGATTCTGAGCTTGGGCTATCTCCAACATTTTCTCCATGCATTTTCCTCACCTAAACATGATGTTTATATCCACCATTTTCTTTTCCATTTTTCCGTGACTCATCACCACATTTTGCCATAAATCCTACATGGTTTGAGGGTTTTGGATCCGGACTACCTCCTCGCTATTTTTCTAGAATACTTCACACTATTTCATTAGATGAGTGTTTTCTCAACAGTTTGGGCACCGGGGACGGCAGTAATCATAGATTATTTTTTGAGTGTGGGTTTCACCACTTGGGACTCAGAAAATAACCTTTTCTTTCAAGTTCTTGGAAGTGTCTATCCATACTAAAAGTTGGGCATAATAACCTCTTAGTTCTAAAGTGCCATTATCCATAAGAATAGGTTCGCTAATAGAGCTTGCTATCTTATCCAACGCCTTCTTGTGCCAATAACCCTTTGGAAAATGTTCCATTCGAATCCTTATTGGCTTAACGGCTTGGATTTTCATATCAAACTTTCCTGTCTAGGCAATCTCCTTTATGAACAGTTTTTGACTATTTAGATAATGGTCTGGCCCCTTCATCCATGTATCCCTATCCTCAGCACTATTAAATTTAAACATGACAAATCCATATAACTTGAACTGAACCATACACGTAACTTTCCATTTAGCCACTCCGGATAGCATACATCCCCGGAAAGAAGCCTGGGAAGACTCCTAGGAAGCCATAGAATGGCTTATTGTAGGCCTTGTTGATCTCCTCCTCTATAAAAACAAAATCAATAACATCTCCACTGTTTGGAACAACTTCAATGATTGATTTCTCCATGAGTATATCCGGATCATCCCACTGCCTCTTCTTTTCCAACAATGGATCATCCCACTGTCTAGGTGCTAAACTCAGATTTTGATGTTCTTGGCCATTATCTGAACCCTCGGCCTGGACTTGAATACCACCCTTATTCTTCCTCTTGTTTAACTTCTTCTTGTGATTCATGGGAGCAGATGATGAAGCACCATTCACATCCATAGTGATCAATAAAAAATAGACAGTAATATCAAGAGAAACAATCTGACTAACGTATTGGATGCACACAGGGAGACTAATGTATCTCCCTACGCCACACAAATAATCCGCACAAAACAATCACTTCTAGCTAAAACCTAGTAAATTCCATCAAAAGCACTAGAAAATAAAGGTTTAGTAGAGATTCAATGAACCCGAGTAGTGTATATGTGCCATGGTTTGATCTACCAAGCAGCCACAAACCGCAAGTGTTTGTCAAAACACTATGGACAAAGAAACTTGATGCCGCACCGCCCCCTCTTCAAGAACACTGATCTAGAACTCTAGTATTTGATTAAATTTAATGATGAAGAATTTAATCAAACCTATTTTAAATAGCTCATTTTGTGATCGCCGAAAATACCAAAACCTTAACAAGTTTGGATTTTTGTTGGATCCCCGTCGCTCCAAGATTCCACACGAGTCCGAGACAGCTTGAACATCACCAAATCCTTTGAAAGACCGGATCTTGTACGTGCGTATCCTATCCAAAAATTCAAGAACCTACTCGTCCTTTGATGGATTGATCAAGTTTGGATGGATATTTTTTTGGGTGCCTCCTTTGATGCTAACCATGAACGGTCCACGCCGGCCTGTTTGTGCTTCACCGGTTGAACTTCTTTCCTTTGCTACGGATGAACCGTTGGTCTGATTTGAGAGTTCTAGTAGTCAATTTATAGCGATTAAGAACAAAAATCCAATGGAATCAAACTTGGTAGATAATTCTTCTTAGATCATTCTCGGACTTTGGTGTAACTCATCAGACCACGATACTCTGCTTCTCCCTTGGCTATTTTGAACTCCAATGCCACCTATGTTTGGCTCCATCCTTCTACTACCACGATATTTAGTACGTGGCCTTCACTTACTACCATTCTAACATGAATGGTATTCGACCTCTTCTACCGTCCTTGCGAATGACCTTCCATATCTTCTACCGCCCCTGCAAACGTTCTTCACATAGAATGTGACAAGAAATACGGACACCTACTAAGGATGATCAAAAAGGAAGATCTAGGTGGTCGTGGATACTAGATATCCATTAGTACCAATTAAGTCTACAAAATACGGGATTTAGACAAGAAAACCAAACATGGCTGTCTAAACCCCTTGTCACATAAACTCAACTAATACTAGCGATCCCACAAATAAAACAAGCTAATTACTACGCTGAATGCAGCAGTTAACGCACGCATATTGAAGCACATCAATCCCTAAAAACATTCCTTACAATCTCATCAATAACCTCAAACAATTTAGAGTTATCAAAATCGTCTGAGTCAAAAGGAGCATATTCAGGCTGAGAATTAACAGCAGGTACATCATCCTTAGTACTTCCACCCAACTCACAAACCAAGGCCCTAGTGGCAACCTTGATATTTGATGTGCTTCATTTTGTGTGCATTAACCATTGCATCCGGTATATTTTTAACTTATTTTGCTTGGAGGATTGCTAGTATTAGTTGAGTTTATGTGACAAGGGGTTTAGACGGTCATGTTTAGTTTTCTTTTTTAAATCCCGCATTTTGTAGACTTAAATAGTACTAATGGACATCTTGTATCCACAAGATCCTAGATATGCCATTTGATCATCTTTAGTGGTTTGCCCATGGGTACTTTTTGGTTAAATTCTATGTGAAGGCCGTTCGTAAGAGCGGTAGAAGATATTGAAAGTCATTTGCAAGAAGAAAAGAAGAGATCAAAGGTCATTCCCCTCTATAATGGTAGTAGACAAAGGTTTTGAACATCAGTGTGTGGTAAAATGAGGTTGGATTCAATGATAGGCGGCATGGAGATCAAAGCAGCCAATGAAGAAACGAGGAATCACGGTCCAATGAGTTGTGCCAAAGTGGAAATCGTGGTCCAATGAGTTGTGCCAAATTATAAGAACTATCTAAGAAGAATTATCATTCAAGTCCAATTCCATTGGATGTTTCTTCTCGAGAACTACAAAATTGACTACTAGAACTCTAAAATAAGACTAACGATTCACTCGTAGCAAAGGAAACAAGTTCAGTCGGCCAAGGTACCACGGGTCGGTGCGGGCCGTTCATGGTTAGGCACAAACGGCCCGCACCAAATGAGTTGTCCCATGCCAATAGTGATTAAAACAAGGCTATGATGTGGACTGCTCCAAATCTCACATCCCGCACACTCGAGTTCAAAACTTCGCTCAAAATTGGCTAAGTATAGGCGGTGACCATCCTATTTACGATGGACCGCACCGTTCCAAGTCCAAGATGCCAAGACTAGCTGACACTATGCACCAAAGGTCGTGCTCCCCACTAAGTTTATGAACAGACCGAGCCTTCTAAGATGCCCTGCACCAAAGACTGTGTCTCGCACCAATTTTTATGAGTAGAACGATGTTCCTAACAATGGCCCGCACCAAGACCCACTCCCCGTGGATCAGAATTCCCAAGTCCAACATGATGGCGGTGGCCAATGTCAAAGGCCACGGTCCGTGCCAGATCCCGCGAAGTGGACGATGCCAGATCATGCATCCCTTATTGGATGAAGGAGCACGATCTGCACAAGATCCTTCAGCTCGTGACAAGTACAAGGCGTGGACCGCGACATTCATAATGGCCTGCGTCGGGCCGCTGCTGAACTAGGGTTTAGTCACTTTTGCCTATTTTGGGCCTATTTTTAGGCCCAATCCCATTCTCCTATAAATATAGCCTTAATATACTAGGTTAAACATGTAAAAAGTAAAGTAGATAGTTGTATTCCATTCTTAGGCTATTAGGAGAGAAAAACTCTCTATCTTTTGCACTATTTTCGTTTTTCATCCTAGATGTGGAATTCAAATCCATATTTCAATTCCATATCTATGGAGTAGTTTCCATAGCTTGGGGATAATTTGTAGCGCATAATTTAACTTTTGTTTTGAGAGATTATATTGTTCATCCTAATTTTGTGTTCATGATATTATTATGATTGTTTGAATTGCATGAATATTACACCACTTTAAGCACACACTTTGGGTTGTATTCATGTATGGTAAAAATATTGATGCCCCATTGGGAAGAGAAACCTGGATGTTAGAATGAGTAAGGGATACATTGCGTCTGCATGAGTGTGTGCACGAGAGACCCAAGAAATGCTCTGACTTATTTGCCATTGCTCAAGCTTAGCTGATTATGTCAAGTGTTACGATAGGTTGCGGGTAGAGATAATGCATTGCAGAAAGCTAGGGTTGTAAGAAACCCTAGTATCATAGATAAGGTGCCAACGAACCCTTGGGTTGTGTTTCATTTCAAGTAGGAGTTTTCTTTTGAATGGAGTGAGTTTGATCTTTGGTGGAAATATTTTAGGAAATTATAGTCATCAATTGTTTGTGTAGAACAGTATTAGTCTGTTTTTTATTGTTTTTGGATGTAGTTGTGAGAGAAAATTCATAGGAGAAAGAAAGGCTGGTGATCCGTGCCAGAGGTTTAGCGTGGAGGATGGTTTGCGCCAGGGGATTTGACACGAAGAGAAGGTTAGTGCCCATATATTTGGCGTGAACCAACCTAAAATTTGGCACGAGCCTATGCTTCGTGCTGAAGCTAGTCAGGACAGGGTTTATGTGGTTGCCACATGATCACACATCATGCATCTGGCACGGACTTGATGTTGATCATCACACACTTGGCATGAGGCCAAGTGTAGGCACGGATCCAACTTAGGGATCCATGCCACCCACATACCTAAGCCAATCCTAACCTAACTCCTTCCCTATTTATATCCTCAAGCCCAGAACTCCCTTTCCCCACACCAACCTTTAGCCTAAACCCTCCTATCCTCTCCCTCTTACTATGTTTTCCATAAATTTTTCATATTTCATCCACATCCCCCATACCATATATCAAAATTTTCCTCTTTCCAAGCTCTATCCAACTCACTAAACCTCAACCCCAGAAAATCTGTGAATTTTAGCAGTTTATTGAAGGAAGTTTCGGCCACAAATTGGTATTTTCTCTGGGAAGCCAAATTTTTTACTCCTTTTGGAGCATTGGAGTTACTTTGGTTCAACCTAGGAGAGGTGTTGTATAACCCTCAAGTGGAGATTACACCACACTCGCCGTTTGAGATAATCTTGACCAAGTTTACTCTTATTTGAAAGAATCGAATTAGGTTATTTACTGTGGGATTGTGCTTGCATGCTTGAGAATCTTGGTGATTAGTATTGTTGATAGATACACTTGGAGGAAATTATTCTTTGTTGAGGATAATTGGAGAAAAACATTTGTGCTATAATTTGTCTATTTGGTAGCCATATTTCTTGGACATCATGGCTCATGTGCAGAGGGAGGGGGGAGAGCCCAGTGAGCCACCCTATGTGGGTTTGACCACCCTTACCAAAGCCCATCAAAGAATATGGGGGTATCTTATAGAGTGCCCAATTTTATAGACAAAGTTTGTAGATGAAAAGACCCTCAAGGATCTCAAACTTTACAAACCTGTCCAAATTTTGCTAGGGAGATTAGGAATGAAGAAGTTTACCACTCTGTCTGCCCCCACCTACACTAGATACGCCCTGAAGTTCTTAGCTATTGTTGAGAGGTTTTGGAATAGGCATGGAGATCACTATATCACTTTCCATTTGGAGATGAACCCCACACCTTGACATATTATCAGCTGGGGAAGATCTTCAAATAAAAGGAGCAGCGAGAGGTGCCAGGGTACATGGAGCCAAACACAAGTGATCCAGTTTAGTTCTGGTGTGCTATCACTAGACAGGTAAAGGGAAAGAAGAACAAGAACAACGATATAGTGCATCCCTCACTTAGGTACGTAGCCAGGCTATTGCATGTCATAGTGAGTTACCATAGGGAGGTCACCGCCTCCACTGATGATGACTGTAGGATTATTCTATGGTCCATGTGCATGGGGAAGGCTTGCCCTAACTTGGTATAGGAGTTTGTCCGGGAGCATGGATCTTACCTTCTCAGAAGCCCGCATCAACAAGATCTCGATGGGAGGAATGGTTACATTTATAGTATGACACTTCCACCTTCCGGAGAGTGAAGATATGAGAGCCAACCCAAGTACACTCTTTACCCTCACTCTTCTGATCATATCAGAGGTGAGGCTTATAAAGACAGAGCATGGTACCGTCTTCTGGTTGTACAAGGGGGAGAGATTCATGAGGTTGCCCCAAAATGAGAGAATCAAGTTGAGGAAGTCCTTCATTTTGTCAAATCTGATCATCGAGCCCGATGCAGGTTTAGAGGTAGACTTGGGGGAGCATGACCTGGGAAGTGAAGATTATGAGGAGTCTGAGGAGGAGCATGAGCAGACTGTGCAACAGATTCTCGTTGGTGTCATCATAGACTCCACTTCATGCTATGCCACCACCTATGGATCACCCTCTAGCGCCACCGCCACCTTTCCCGCAGGTATCAGGAGAACCACCCCCTTTTCAGGGACCAATCGACATGCACGAGGAGTCTTACCATTCCACAGGGCATGGCGCTAGTAGTGCACATAGACATAGGATATCATCTCAATATTAGGAATTTTTGGAGTTCAGCAGGCACAACAACCATAGGTCTCCTCCACCCTTTGAGCCTCACTGATGTGTCCATTTTAGATGGTTATTTTAGGCTTTTTAGGATTAGGTTTTGTGCAATTTTGGGCTCTACATGTGACATTTTGCCTTGAAATCATCTAAGGAGGGATAAAGGAGGCTTTGACGTTTTTATCACTTTTTAGATGATTTTGTGTGACAAGGTGATTTGGTTGAAGACTTTGAAGATTTGAAGACTTTGAAGATTTATCTTTGAAGATTTGAAGATTTGAAGACCTTTACATTTGAGCTTTGTGAAGATTTGAAGAAGTGAAGAGATGAAGAAAGGAGAGCAAAGCAACGGATGAATGATGATCCAGGGTTCTCAGAATTTTCCGAGAAGAATCAGCCCTCAAGAGTGGCACCATTGGATTCCTCTTCTCTAGCACTATAAAATCGACTACAAGAACTCTCGAAACGGATCAACGGTTCACCCAGAGGAAGCAAAACAAAACAGGGCTGGATTTCACTGCTGGTCGCGACTCGCGATGGAACTGGTCGCGAGTCGCGACGACAGCGCGAATCCAGCTCTGCAGCAGTGTTTTTCTCCCCTTTTTTCTTCCACTATATATATCTCTTCACCCCTTCTTCTCCACAGCTTTTGGCCCCTGTTTTGGGCCAAAACCCTAGGTTTTATCTTCTTGTTTTCTTAGTTTTTATGCCTTTTGTTGTTCTAGAGTAGTTTTTGTACTTGGGAGCAAGGATTGAAGCTTCCATTTCTATGTAGTAAGGAGCATTTATATCTATCTATTTAGTGTTTTTGCTATTGTGCTTTTATTGTGCTTGAATGTTAATTGCTGATGCCATTGATGTTGTTGAAAGCTTGAATGAAATACTTGTATGAATTGCTAGCTAGGGTTTGGGGGATTTGGGTTAATTTCCCCCCTTTTCTTGTTAGGAATGTATGAGTATGATTTAGAGCTTTTGATTGTGTTAATGGATTGATAATGTGCTAGATGAATGTGATTGATGTTGAACTCTTCGTCATGTTCGTTTGTGTAGCAAACGAGAGAGTTATATGCTCTTGGATGAATGTGCATTGCACGTTCATCCAATCTCGTGTAATTGCATGAATTGGTTAAATGCTTAGTCACGGTGTAGTGGTCATAAGCATTGCCAAGCTTGTTGGTTCTTCGTGATTAAATGCCACCAATGATACCTTGAGTCGTGGTCGCGACAACGGGAGTCATTGGTGAGGTTTGACGAGAGATGTCGAACTCACTCTTGCAAACTACGAACTAAGAAGGATAGGAGTTTAGTCTCCACAACAAGTAGTTGAAGTATTGAATAGATGATTTTAACTCATCCTTGAAGCATTTGTTATTTAGCATTTGTGTATTCTTGATGGTGTGTTTCACTTCACTTGTGCCATGAGTTGTTTGAGCATAGGGAGTGCTTGTATGATTGAATTGGTTAGGTGTTAGGAACGTGACGAATTCCGTAGCTCCTTTGCATGAAAATCCATGAGCGTGAACTTAGAACTTCTTGTGCATAACGTGTTGTGATTCTTGCTAGATGGGTATGTTGATGTTGAGTCATGTAATGCTATATGATAGAATGAGTGAATGATTCAATGACCTACATTAGATTTGGAAGTGGATATCCCTTGCCCCCAAGGCTTTTTATCTTTGTAGTTTTTAAACCCCTTTTCTTAGTTTTGTTTGATGATTAGCATAGTCACTTGACCTTGCTAGTTATCTTGTCTTTTTACTTTCGTAACTTAGGAAAACCAACCAACCAATCCCCCCCCCATTTTACTTTCTTTTATGTGTGTGTATATATTTTATCCTAGCATAATATTAACAATTTGTGCTTAAGCGCTTAGGAAGATCCCTCTTCTCCTTGGACGACCCCGATTTGCCGCTATCTACCTAGTTGTAGAAAGTAAGCAAAAAGGGCTTATAAATTATCTTTGCATAGGGGTGCGACGACCGCCCGCTATCACTCACATACATACTATTTCTGGCCACTCTCATCATGGAGCCCACTGATGGCAGCATCCGTAGTACAACCTTTTCTGTGAGCTCGAGTTACTGAGTTTTCAGACTGCTTCTTCTTATCCTATGTGGACCGAACCACCTCAATAGCCCCAGCCAGATTGGGCATGATCTTTGGAGTACTCCATCTTTGGGGTGGTACAGGACTTAGTTACCACCGGAGCTCAGCTAGATGACCATCACTGGGATACAGTTGCCAGATTTGAGAAAGTTGATGATTAGTTGCGGTATCTGATGGATGGTATGAGAGTTCTCCACGAGGGACTTATGGATATCAGTGATAGGTTGAGGAGTGCAGGCATAGGAGAATGCTATATGGATCCTCACCACAGGCAGGGACCGCGAGCCAGCCATCGCATGAGGGAGTGATTTTTCTCATGATTCCACCCTTTATTTCACCTTAGTTCCTTGCTTTGGAAACAATGCAAGAAACTAAGTGTGGGGAGGGGTTGGAACATCTACTATTACATTATCCCCCTTTATACTATTTTTAATCTATGTTCTACTGTGTTGGATTTTTGGATGACCATTTTTTCCATGTTTTGGTTTCTTTCCCTCATTGAACTCTTTATTATTTTTGGTGTGAGGGCACCTTTTGTAGTTGTTTTGGGATGTTTTGGGATGTTTTGGGAAACTATTAGTGGTGTTTCTTTTGTGACTGATCTTATCTTTGTAGTATGAAGCCTACATTTGGGATGATTTGTGCTACATAAAAAAAATTGAAAAATGAAAAAAAAATATAAAAACTTGGACAAGCTGAAAACCCGAAAGGGCAACTTGGGTAACATTATGAAAAACCTGGATAGGTCGAAAGGCCTTGGTAAAAATGATAGGTTAGGCCCAGCTAGGCTTATGAGCATAGGTAAAAATGAGAGGTTGTGTGAAAAAAATGTGAGAAGTGAGTACACTTTGTGTGATAAAGCTAGGATGAAAACCTTATAGGGCTCCTAGGAAAATTGAGAGAAATTGAGAGAAAACAAAAAACTAGGTTGACGATACATTTGACTCCTTGGTTGTAATTAGGTTGAGAATAACAAATTATCCCTATGTTACAACCAAGTCTATGGCTCTTGGATTTCCTTGGTGGATTGTTTTTAGAAATACTCTTGGATTGGTTTTAGGGATCATTTTTGGGGAAGTACGCTAGCTTTACACTTATCTTCTTGGCTTACCTTTTTCTAGATTTTACTTGTAGGTGGTTAGATAGCTTATGTTCTTCGGGGAGTGTGAGAGTTGTGAGATTCTTACTCTTTTGGGGGGAAACAGGGTGATCTAGGAATAAATTGGATGTCTCGGTTAACTTCTGCTTGCACGTTACATTTCGCTTAATTCTTTATCATGTCTTTATTTACTCAAGAATGAGTAAAGGGTTAAGTGTGGGGAGTCTGATGTTCTTTATTTTGTGTACATTAACTGTTGCATTCGGCATAGTCTTTAGCTTGTTTTTCTTGGTGAATTTCTAGTATTAGTTAAGTTTACGTGACAAGGGGTTTAGACGGGCAGGTTTGGTTTTCTTGTCTAAATTCCACATTTTGTATACTTAATTAGTACTAATAGATATCTTGTATCCACGGGCTCCTAGATATTCCATTTGACCATCTTTAGTGGGTCGCCGGTGGGTACTTTTTGGTTACATTTAATGTGAAGGCCGTTCGTAAGGGCGGTAGAAGATATTGAAGGTCATTCACAAGAATAGTATAAGAGATCGAAGGTTATTCACCTTAGAATGGTAGTAGACAAAGGGCATGAACATCAATGTGTGGTAGAAGAATATTGGAGTTAAAGATAGGAGGCAATAGAGATCAAAGAAGCCAATGAAGAAATGGGGAATCGTGGTCCAATGAGTTGTTCCGAAGTCTAAGAATGATGCGAGAATAATTAGCCTTCAAGGCTGATTCCATTAGATTTGTCTTCTTGAGAACTACAAAATCCACTACTAGAACTATAAAATCATACTAACGGTTCACCCGTAGCAAAGGAAACAAGCTCAACCGGCAAAGGTACCAGGGGTCGGCGTGGACCATTCATGGTTAGGCACCAACGACCCGTAATAAAGGAGTCGTCCTACACCAACCGTGTTCAACACGAAGCTATGGCACGGACCGCGCCAAATCTCATAGCCCGTGGGCACGAGTTTAAGACTTTGCTCAAAATTGGCTAAGTATGGGCGCAGACCATAAGATTTATTATTGCCTGCGTCGTTTCAAGTCCAAGATGTCAAGACTAGCCGATAGCCCGTGCCAAAGACCGTGCCTCGCACCTAGTTTTTTAGCACACCGAGCCTCCTAATGATGCCCCGCGCCAAAGACCGCGCCTTGCACCAATGTTTCTGAGCAGATCGACGCTCCTAGCACCAGCTTGCACCAAGACCCGCACCTTGTGGATCAGAATTCCCAAATCCAACATACTAACGGCGACCCGGGTCAAAGGCCATGGTCCACGCCAGATGACGTGACGCGGCCTGTGCCTGATCCAGTGTCCCTCAGTTGATGAAGGAGCACAGCCCGCGGCAGATACTACAGCCCGTGACTATTACATAGCGCGAATCGTACAATCCGCAACAGCCCGCACCGAGCGGCGGCTGAACTAGTTTTAGTCACTTCTAGCCAATTTTGGGCCTATTTTAAGGCACAATCCCCTTCTCTTATAAATAAAGCCTTAGTCTACTAGGTTAAACATGTAAAAAGTAGAGTAGATAGTTTTATTCCATCCTTAGACTATTAAGAGAGAAAAACTCTCTTTATTTTCCTTTCTTTTTGTTTTTCATCCTAGATATGGATTTGAATTCCATATCTATGGAGTAGTTTCCATAGCTTAGGGATAATTTGTAGCGCATGATTTAACTTTTGTTTTGTGAGATTCTATTGTTCATCCCAATTTTGTGTTCATGATATTATTGTTATAGTTCTTGATTGTTTGAATTGCATGAATATTACACCCCATTAAGCACACACTTTGGGTTGTATTCATGTATGGTGAAAATATTTATGCCCCCTTGGGAAGAGAAACCTGGATGTTAGAATTGGTAAGGGAGTACGTTGCATCTGCGTGAGGTGTTCACGGGAGACCCGAGAAATGCTCTGACTTATTTGCCATTGCACCAGTCTTAGCTAATTATGTCAAGTTTTCTGATATGTTGCAGGTAGAGATAATGCATAGTAGCAATTTAGGGTTGTGAGAAACCCTAGTATCATAGATAAAGTGCCAACGACCCCTTGGCCTAATTGATAAGACCAGGGGGTAGTAGTGCACTGGTGGTGGAAGCCCGTGACATAATTGCATGAGAGAGAAATAGACCTACAATGATGGTTGAACCTTGTTGTACTCCCCTATTACGATGGCGGTGTCAATGGAGGGTTGCGAGTGCACCCGACGTGACAGGTACGGGAAAGTGTGTGCCATCGGCCACACCACGTGTTGTGAACACTCTATTAGGTTATCTAGTAAATCTTACATGTGCATGAATTGAGGATCAAAAAATTATATTAATCATATTGCGCAATGATTCCCCAAGCATTTAGCTTTATAATTAATTGTGTCTTTTTACTTTTACGAATTGTAGTTGTTAAACTGAAAATCCAACCCCCCACCCCTTTGTTTGCATTTACTAGATATTCCTTTCACTTGTATGGATTGGAAACCTGTACAAGGTTGTGTTTTTAGTTGATACTTGAGCCCTAGTATCTCTGAGAACAAAAATTGGCTTATGGCTAGTTACCCCTTAGGTAGCGTAGCAGTGAGAACGGGTACAGAACTATAAATTTCTATCTTTGACCTCTCAGCCTCCGCTAACGAGGCGGGTCAATATTCCTCTTGAACCTAAGGAAAGCTTGATCAGCAGCCTAGGAAAAAAAAGTAAAAGAATTAGAAAAAAAACAACAGCAGCAGAAGATCAAAGCTGGTAACACCCAAAGTTTAAACTTAAAACATCACATACAAATTCTATAGCATCAACTACTGGTTGTAAAACATCAAATCGGATAACGCCTAAATCACAATCTTAAAATATCTCATATAAAATATAAAACAAGTACAACTTTTAAAACATTAAAACTGAAAAGATATGAATACTTACGGATCCTCCATCATTCATAATTGCAGCATCGGTAGGCAAGTCTTCTGGAACCAAAAAAAACTAAATCTTGAGAGCTTGAACCAGCTGCTTCATCTTTCGTACAACTTCCTTGCTTGGATGTCGCAGCATGCTTGAAGTCGCAGCGACATCACTACCCACATACTTCCCCATAAAAGTCAAAGGAAATGCATCCTTAGATATGAGGCATGAATTAAAATCTACCTCGACAATCTACCTACAACGTTTCAGCAACGAAGAAGTGTCCCAGTAACGAATGAGAGGAACTATGGGAGGGGATGGTTTTCCTTGAAAAGGAAACCTATACAGGTAGCACATCAATGGAACAACTGCACAAGCATTCACTGCTGCGTAGGAAGTAGCCCTATACATATACACTACCTCACCTAGCTTTCTAAGCACATACCCACACTAGTCATAATTCTTAATCTCCGATACATCCTCAACAACACGAAGAAGCTTAAAATCCACAAAGGATCTAGCAGTAGGACTCAAGAAGGTGCAAACTACATACATGACAAACAATTTCTTAAATTCATCACCACCTTCACGAATCCCATCATCTTATCATACAACCTCTCACAATAAATGTTACCCAATTTATCAAACCAAAACTCATCCCTCCACCTCTTCCTCAGTTCTATATCCTTTCTTTCCCCCTTCCCAGCATTACTAACCTCAATAACTTCCTTATCACTGATGGGGAGTGCTAAAACAACTTACACATCATCACGGGTTACACAATACCTATCAGGTTCAATGGTTTGAACATAGCTAATTGGATTAAAATTCTGAATAAGGTAGGGAAGGATGACTTTAGGAAGGGAAGAAAATTTAATTTTAAGAAAACCATCAAAACCAATCTCTCCCACTGATTTAATATGTTTTGAAGTTAGCAAGGAAGACACTTTTTTCAATCTATAAGGGTTACACTTTGTACTGAAGCCCTTCTCAGAACTGAAAAAAAAATTAAAAAATCATGAAACATCACATACAAAATTTTAAAACATCAATAACTGAAATTAAAACATTAAAAACATCAGCGTGAACAATTTATGAAACATCACATGCTGAACTTAAAACATCAATCACGGAAAATAAAACATCAAGAAAGCTGCCGAGAAAATACAATGCCAAAAGAATAAAAAAGGACAACTGGATTACAGACATAATTTATGCATGAAGGACTCCATATTTATCCAAATCAGCAAATTCAAATAGTCGAGTTAATAACAACAGGTTAGCTTCACACCACAATAAAGAAATAAAAGTGTCAAGAACACTATCCATACTAAATAACATCATAACCCAATTCATCCAATCTCACAAGAAAAATCCATTTTAATTCAAATATGCATCACAACAAGTAAATCAACAAAACTCCAAAATGAAAGCAAAACATCAAGTCACAAGAAATAAAATCAACACCTAAACTAATAAACACCAAAGACAGTATTTAAAATATCAACAAACCTTACATCATCATCAAACACACCTTGTTTCCCTTTCACTTTCATCTTGTTAAACCCTCTAACAGGATATTTTACAACCACAACCTCAGGTTCTGATTCAGAATTAGAACCATTTGAAACATCAACAACTTTAGCAACCCCTCCACGCTTTCAAATTCAGATTCCTCAAAATGAGAGCTCACATTATCATCTTCATCTTCATCTTTTGATGATTCATTCCTAGACTTCTCTTCATCATCATCAACATTATCAGCTCCAGCATCTGCATCAACATTACCTTGCACATTTTTTGTTTCAGGAACAGTACAGAACAACACCTCATCATCTACAAAAAAAATTAAAACATCATATCGGAATGGTAAATCATCAAAGTGATATCGAAAAAGCAAAGCTATTAAAAACTAAAAATTTTAAAAAAAAAACAAATCCTACCAAAAAAAATGATATCCATATCAGCATTCCCAGAAGCTTGTTTCTCAGTAACACCAGATTTAAACTTTTGTTTCTCAGAAACTTTCTTCTTAACATCATCAACTAAGATTACAAAAAAGAAATATAACCAGATAATAAAACCTTGGCATGATGAAAAAAATGATAGAAATCTGAAATGACCAACTACAAAATATGAAACATTATACCATAATGTTAAAACATCACATCATAAATTTAAAATGGTATCTTTGTCACTGACACCCTCAGCCGCAACTTTAGATTTCTTCACAGTCGAAGTCTTCCGCAACATCTTCCTCTTAGCACCTTCACCTCCAACAACATCATCCCTTTTCGATTGATTCTTCAAACAAGCATCACTCTTCGTAACCGGCTTTTAACCCTTACCAACACCCACAACTACAAAAAATACATCATCACATAAAATTCCATAAGAAAAGGGGATAAAACTTTGGAGTGTTGAAAAATTGAAAACAACTAATTTAATTTCAATACCTTTACCACTGACACCCTCAACAACAACCTTGGATTTCTTCACAGCCTCAAACTTACACAACATCCTCCTATTGAATTCACTCTCAGGATTAGCAACTTTATGAGCAGGATCAGAAGCTGATTCAGGCGGCACAATCTCTAAATTGCGACCACCAGATCCTCCTGAAGTTCCATCTTCATCGACCAAATCAAACTTCCTCTTGACTTTCTCCTTTTGTCTCCTCTTTGCAGGGAAGACTCCTGAAACAGAACAACAACAGTAATAAAAAAATGTATGAAACACTAATATACAAAATTCAGAAAAGTAAATAAAAAAGTGAAAGACAAACTCTCAGAATTAGCAACTTCATCAGCATCACCATCCGGAGGCTTAGCAACTTCATCAACAACCCACCATTCGGAGGCTTAGTAGATTCATCAGCAACAACACCATCCGGATATTTAGAAGATTCATCAGCAACAACACCATCCAAACCAACTTTATCAGCTTTTTCAACACCATTCGGACTAGAACCTGATTCAGTCAGCACTGTCTCCAAATTGCGAGCCTTATCCGGTCTATCAGCTTCATCGATTTCATCTTCCTCGGCCAAATCAGGTTTTCTCTTGGCTTTTTCCTTCTGTCTCCTCTTCGTAGAGTACAATCCTGAAACAGAACAACAACATAAATTTAAAAATATAAAACATTAATATACAACATTCACAAAAGTAAATAAGAAGAAACAAACCTAATATCAACTCAACATTAAGATCACCCCTTAGTCGGTGTGATTTTCTCACACACAACCAACATTTGCATCTGAAACATCAAATTTAAATATGTAAACATCGGAAAAAATATAATGCAACACAAAATTACTTAAGCAAAAGGATAACAAGATCAAAGAAAATAGGAGCATATCAACACACATGAAAACATCAATCAGAAAACAAAGAACATCATCCTGAAATAATAAAACATCAATAAGACAAAGACATTCTGCAAAGCAAAAAGCTTATGAAAACTGAAACTTTATGGCATCAATAACATCAAACCGAATCTAAAAGAAAAAATGGAGCTATAAATAATCAAAAATACAAAATAATACCAAACAAATACAAGGAAAAAATATACAAATGATCATTTAAAACCTCAACTCACATCACAAACTACATCACACTCCTAATTTTAAACATGAACCTAAACAGACACAACATACCCAAAATACATTAAATACACCCCTAAAAACTAATCATACCATCCAATATACCAGCTCATACCCTGAACTTATAACATCAATCAGTAAATTTAAAACATCATTGCCTGAACTTGAAAAGCATATCAAACTGAAAGTATACATCATAACCTGAATATAAAGCATCATTCAGTAAACTTAAAACATCATAGCCTAAACTTGAAAAGCAAATCAAACTTAAAATCATACATCATAACCTGAATTTAAAGCATCATTCAAGAAACCTAAAACATCATAGCCTAAACTTCAAAGCATATCAAACTGAAATGTATACATCATGACCTGAACTTAAAACATCATTCAGTAAACTTAAAAAATCATCATATCAGCTCAAACAGAAAATGACAAATCAAATACATGAAAACATAGAAAACAAAAACTAAAGCACAACACATGAAAGACACAATAGATGAAAAATCACACTAGAAATACACAATAGATGACTGATCAACATGAAAAGAGTATAAGTGAAACATCAATAGAAAAATATGAAACATTATGTCATAAAATTACAACATCATAATGAACAACAACAATTTACAATTAAATATGGAAAAACATTCAAAAATTCCTCCAAAACAGAGACAATCAGAAAATACCTTGAGAAGGTCCTCATTTCTTTGGATTTTTTATGACAAGAGGAGGACTAACTTCATCATAATCTTCATAGTTCTTCGCAATGTCCAGAAGAACATCATCAACCGATTCACCTGCAACTTTCTCCTTTGACTCTACAAAACAACAACAAAAAATACATAAATTAACACACAACCTAAATGCCCTAAAATATCAAACACATTCAATGCATAAACCAAATCAATGCAAAATCCGAACAAAGACATCACATGAAAGCAATAAAACACATAAACACTAACACATACTCAACAAAGACATAAAACATAGCAATCCCCAAATTATGAATACAGCAAAAAACAAAAACCCTAAAAACTTCAAATCGAACACAGTAAAGCAACATTAAACTACACAATCAAAAGAAAAACACAAAATAAGCAAAAGAAACACTCAAAAAAACAACACAAAGTATAAAACATCACGTTCATCCAAAAAAATGGGAAAATCGATAAAAACACTAAAATACGAACAAAAAACTCTAGCAACTACATTACCTTGGCAGGTTAAACACAATCCAAACACGTCCAGTCGTAGATCATCAAAAACAAACCGAAAATCAACAAAAAACACTGGAACAAAAGCGCAACTTCAATCTGATCAGTGCGCACTTGAAATGGAAAGAAAACAGAAGCAATAACCAATTAAATAGAAGAAATCTCAGTGGTTGTAAGAATCTAAGCTGTTGAATATTGTGAGAGAAAATATTTATATTTTGAAAAGAGAATGATTCGGTTTCCTTTAAAAAATGGGAATGAAAAATGAGGCAAATTTGGAAAAGATGATGTCCGATTTAATATATATACTAGGACTAAACTGCAAACTATCACAATTACACATCCAATCCCTGAACTTTTAAAACATCAATATGAAACCTCATCTTGAATTCTTTGCAATTTAATCAATGGTCTCACTGTGAGATGGTCTTACACAACATTTTGTCTTTTTTAAAGACACTAGTTGAATTCACCGTGCGTAGCACGGTGCTGTAAATATAAAAAAAATAAAATATGTTTTTATATTTTCTCTTACATCTCACACTTAAATGAAAAAAAATTCAATTCTAAATTTTGGTCATTTAAGAAATAGTACTACATGATCTATAAGAAATTATTAAATAATGAAAAATAAAATTGTATTTTATAATATTTTATTTAAAAATTTGTACTTTAAAAGTAAGGTAAAGTTTTGGGAAACACCATCTTTCCATAACCTTATGGAAAGACGAGGTTTAATTTAAATAATATATGGTAAAAGGTCTTAGTTGCAATATTAAAAATTTGTAATGCAACATGTAGCAGTTATATTGTTTATAACCCAATTCATTCAACCCAAAAAAATTATTTTCATTTATTTTAATTTGCACTTTAAATTTTGGTCCTTCCATAACTTATGGAAAGACCGTCTCAAGAGACGTACTCTAAAAGTAAATATCCATTTCTTTGTTTTCTTTAGTACTTTTTATGCGATTCTTCGTGAGATTAAATGGAAGTAAAAGATAAATAGGTTAAGTGTAAGCATTGATTTTTTTTTTAATTAAACTATCCGGAGATGGAGGAAAGTTGTATTAGGCTTCCCAAACCATTAAAAAACAAGAAAGAAGCCGAAGCTTAGTTTATTTACAATGTGAGAGCATATTGCTCTTAAAGCAACACCTTGTTGCTTCCAAAAATAGTTGAGATAGAGACCTTGAGTAAACTAGAGGATTACAAACTAATGGCTAGGTAATTGGCGCTCGAACTTGTTAGTGAATCGAAAGACAAGACACAAGTCAATCAGAGACAACCTTAACCTAAGCCATAAGCCTATCCTCTAAGTCTTTGTGAAACCATTGCCAATGCTGTGTGATAGCTTTTACTTTGGAAAATCCATTGAGAGTAACCAGCCACTTAGCTTCCTGAGTTGTTCTCCATTTTGTCCGATCATTGCCTGCAAAAATGCAGTAAAAGCAAGTTAGTAGCATCTGGTCAGTGGGCAGTTCTCAGGGAAGGACAACCTTCCTTATCTAACTTAACCAGCCCTGAAAATTTTGGAGGTAGCATATGTAAACTACTAAAGATGGAAGTAGTCCTAGCAGATAAGCATTCCTTAGCCAAAGCATCGGCAATCAAATTTGCCTCACGATGGATGTGCAGTATATTTATTTCCCCCAGAGTCTGATGAATTTCATCAGCAAGTTCAAACACTTTCCAAATAGCTTTTAGAGGATATTGAACAGAGAGAATAGCCCCTAAACAGTCAGATTCTATAATGATAGGTATCAAAATACTCTGACTAATCTGTACTGCAAACAAAATAGCCTTTAGCTCAGCTTCTAAGGGAGAAATAGCATGAGTAAATTTAGTGTGAGCCGAGATGAAAGTACCACTTGAGTCCCTAATGATCAGTCCTAGACCACACTCATCCTGTTGTTTATTCCAAGCCGCATCCACATTAAATTTATATCCAATCTCAGGTTTTTTCCATGCAATTTTGAAGATCTTAGGTTTTGGAGCAGTTTTAATCAATGGCAGGAAGGAATGATTAGCAATACCATAATCAAAAGCAGATGAAATGAAAACTGGTTTGTATATGAATGAGTAAAAGATTTGGTCTCTAATCCGGTTAAGAATTAAGACAGTACTAGGGGTCATCCCATCATATAAACAAGCATTCCTCATCTTCCATAGGTTCCAGATTGTAATTAGAGCAGCATTCCTAATGAGTGTGGAGTGCAATGAGCTTAAACCTTGATAGGTCAAATAATAAGATACTCTTTCCCAAACAGAAGGGAAAATTTTGTTGGAGATCCCCATATAAGAGTGAATGTTCTTCCAAACCAGAGTTGTGAAAGAGCATGAGATAAAAAAATGATCTAGAGAATCCACATGGTTACAGCACATAACACATTTAGAAGGTAAACAAATAGTAAGTCTCTGTAAGACATTATCAAAAGGTAAATAGGAATTAATAAGTTTCCACATGAAAACAGATATTTTCTTTTCAATCCTATCACACCAGAAGAATTTAATCGAAGCAATACTACCTGATCTTGGACTGGGAAGGAGATAGGTTGATTTGAATGAGAAATCCCCTGTAGGTCCAGGTTTCCAAATTAGTCTGTCATTCCTGTGTGGTTGAAGTTTAGAGACCTGCAACCGAGATATGATTTTAGGTGGTAGAAAGTGGTTCAATTTCATGATCAGATTTTGTTTATTGTCTATGAACTCAGCCACTGTGCAATTTTCTGAAATATCCACCTGATCAGGAAGGCAGTAATCCATGATAGGCTTAAGACCTGGCTAATTGGAGGTCCAGAAATTACAAGATCCCTTCCCCAAAATCACCCTAGAATTGGACTCAGCCCAAGCATTGACACTACAAATTCTTTTCCAATTAGAGGATGATTTGTATGAGTGGGGCAGGGATTGAATAAAATTAGTCCATGGTGCCTCAGCCTTTTGGTATTTCCACCATAACTTAACCGAGCATGTTTCTATGATTGAGTTAATTGATCTGAAACCTAACCCATTTTGGCTGATTGGAAAACCAAGTGATTCCCATTTTCTCCAAGTTCTATTTGGTTTCTGATCAGTATATCCCCAGAAAAATCTGCTCATTTTCTTTTCAATTATGGAAACCACCTTCTTGCTAGGCTTTAAAACAGACCAAATATGCTGAGGAATGGAAAAGATGCAAGATTTTATCAGTGTCATTTTTCCTCCCATTGATAACCACTTATTTTTCCAGTTATTGATCCTGTTATCAATTTGCTCAATTAGAGGCCGAAAGTGACATTTTTGGGCAATTCCGGTGAAGATAGGTACTCCCAAGTAAGTGAAAGGCATTCTACCAGTTTTCATACCCAAGATCCTTTTTATGTTGAGAACTTTATGGGCAGGTGCATGCCTGCTAATGTATAAGTCACTTTTACCATAATTTATGTGCTGCCCAGTTACCTCTTCAAAAGTAGATAAAAAAGCCTTAAATCTGATTAGAGTCCTATTTTCAGCCTTTAGAAATACAACTGTGTCATCTGCATAGGATAAATGAGAGATTGGAGCAGTATTACCTGGGAGATCATAGGAAGCCAGTTTACCTGTACTGAATATGAATGCTAAACTCCTAGTGAAAGCTTCTGAAAAGATATTAAAAAGGAATGGGGACAGGGGGTCACCCTGTTTAATACCTCTACTAGCCTGGAAAAAACCAGCTGGCTTGCCATTTATCAAAACTGAAAACCAAGCCTGAGATAAATTGTTCATGATAGGGAAGAGAAATCTAGCATGGAAACCAAATTTGTGAAGAACACTGTATAAGAAGGACCACTTAACCCTATCAAAAGCCTTTTTAAGGTCTAATTTAACTATGCAGTTTGGATTTCTTTGTTTTCTATTCAAAAATCTTATCATTTCTTGTAGATAAATTACATTATCAGCTAAGTCCCGGCCTTTTAGGAAAGCAGTCTGATGTGGTGAGATGAGATTATTCATTAATGGTTTGAGTCTCTCCATTATTATCTTTGAACAAATCTTGTTAATTACATTAGAGAGACTGATTGGCCTGAAATCATCAAAAGAAAAGGGAGTTTTCTTTTTAGGAATGATTGTAATCCATGTGCTACTGAATCCTTTGGGGATATTATTTCCATTCATAAAGTCCTGAACAGCATCAAGTAGATCAACAGAAATGATATCCCAACTTTTAATGTAAAATTTTGCTGTAAACCCATCCGGTCCAGGACTACTATGTTTATTGAGGCTAAGCACAATAGCTTTAAGTTCTGTCATAGTAACCGGAAGCAAAAGCTTTTCATTTTCCAGGTCCGAGATACACTTGGGGATCTGACTGAGAAAATGATTTTTGAAAATGTCAGAGGCAGGGGGGCTGTCATCAGATAATAGGCTTTTATAGTACTGAATGGCTTCTGTCTCTATGTCTTGCATATTATCTAACCATGAACCATTAGCACTCTTAATCTTTGTAATTTTTAGCCTTCCTTTTTTTTCTTGCACTGAATTGTGGAAAAATTTGGTGTTGTTGTCACCCTCCTTTAACCATTTAATCTTTGATTTATGCTTCCAGAAACTTTTCTATTCAGCCAGTGATTTTATTAGCTTAGCTTTTGCTTCCTTAAGATTTAAACCGTTTGTTTCACTGGGATTTTGATCAAAATTTTGTTCCTGCAGTAAGACTACCTTTTCTGCCAGTGTGACATTCTCATGTATGTTACCAAAATGGTCTCTATTCCAAGATTTTAAAGTCTTTTTTAGCCTAGAGAGTTTGAGGCAGAAACCTAACATTCCAGAGTAGTGCATAGGAGTTTCCCAATCAGTCTTGATTACTGTTAGAAAGGTTTCCCTTTTAAACCAAGTGTTAAGAAATCTAAAAGGCCTAGGGGAGGAGGGGATATCACTTCCTATAGATAGAAGCAGTGGACTGTGGTCAGATGTAGTCCTGTTTAAAATTTGAACAGAAGAGGAGGGAAAAGAAGTAGACCATGCAGCATTGCAGAGTCCCTTATCTAATCTCTGAGTGGTAGGATTCCTCAACCTATTGTTGCTCCATGTAAATAGATTACCTACCGTATTTATTTCCTCTAAAGCCAAAGTATTAATAAATTTGTTAAAATCCTTAATACTTCCAGATTTAGGGGTGGAGGGGCCTTTATATTCATGAATAGAAGTGATAGCATTGAAGTCACCAATAAAGATAGTATCAGAATAAGTAGAAGCCTGTATATCTGACCACATGGATTTCCTACCGTCTCTAGTCCTAAGACCATATATAAAGAAAGCATCCATATTCTTATTCAGAGTAAAACTATATAAAGAGACAGCAAGAAACTGCAAATTATCATATTTGACAGAAAGGTTTATTGACGAGTTCCAAAATAACCAGATCTGTTCATTCATGGCATACAAGCAATTATCAAAATGTAGCAACCTTCTGTAGGATTCACATTGAAGTTTGTCATGCTTCGGCTCAATTAGGCAAATGAGATCAAACTTATGCCTAATAATCAGGTTTTGAAGTCTGAGTATGGAGGTATCCATTCCTCTTAGGTTCCAAACTAGAAATTTTATCTGGAGGTTTGTATTGTTCATATTAAAACATTATTGGCGCTTTTTGATCTAGTCATGATAGTTTTCAATTGAGTTAGATATGTATCATTTCTATGCTTAGGATCAATATCCAGTTGCCTACCCCTCCTTTGCTTAGCTAAGTTGGAGGGAGAGTGGGAAGGACTTACCTGCCTAACCATACTGACCTGAGCAGCAGAGTTAATTGCAGGAGAAGCATTTTGATTATCATCATTCCTGACCTCAGAATCTCCAGTGATTGTGACAGGGATATCATTTGAGAAGTCCTCTTTTGAACCATCGTTGTCTTCAAGTGGGAGAAATCTATTTTGTTTACGTTTCTGCTGAGAGAAGAGAAAATTTTTAGCAGCAATGATGGTATTGAAAGGAGAGAGAGATTTACCTCTTTTAGCAGGGATGTCATCCTTTGAAAAAATCTTTTTGGATGTAGGGAAAGGAGGAGCAGATTGGGGTTGTTTCAATGGTGACCCCCTGGTTGCAAAGTTATCCTCTTTGGCTCCAATTACTCCTGAGATCAAATCAGAACAGATGCCAGTCTGCCTTTCAGTCACAGTGTCATGGTCATTTGTTAGATCTATGAAAGTTTCCCCCAGTTTTTCTTCCTGTGCAGGGGTTTCTGATACTGATGTATTCTGTAATCCAACTTGATTCATTGTGGTAGAAACCTCAGGAACCTTAGTCCCTTCACTGACTATAGTAGTGTCCACTTTTTGCTTTGGAACATATTTAAAACTCTTTGTAATCTTTGGACCTTGCTTATCAGCAACAGTTAGACCTGAACTCCCTGCCCCATTAGTTTCCAATTGTGCATTAACCATCTCCCCTCCGGATTTTAACCCAGAGCCTTTCTCTTGCACAAACTGATCCACTACAGGTTTTGATATCTTGTCAAATCTAAACGCTTTTGATCTCTTAAGCTCAGGATGCAGGTGAATACATTGAGCATCATCATGACCTATAGTCTTACAGTGATGGCAATAAGGCGGTCTTGCCATCACTGTAAATTATAGTACATTAAGTGTAAGCATTAATGTGTTTACAGCTAGGTGTTGATTAAAATTTGTGATTAAAGCACGGTCTTGCTGATTAAAAATTTGTGATTAATTTTTATTTACTTTTGTATCTCGAATTAAATCGAATGCAAATTAATTCGTTGATTTTAGATTTTAGCGATATAAGAAGAACCATATGAATCATAGAGGAAAACAATTAATTTAGTTTTAGACCGACTAACTGTTAAATGAGGTTATTTTATAATTGATGTAACTAATAGGATGATTTTATATTTATTTTTATTTATTGTATTGATGTTCCTATAACTTTTAAAAACTTATAAAATGTATAATAACGTATAATAATTATAATTTCACCCTAAAAATTATTGAAATGATGTTTATTATGAATGATCTATTGAACTTCTCAAATATTTTTCTTCTTCTAAATTAACCTACTAGATAACACCTCGTGCCGATACACGCATTCTGAACAAAAATTTAAAATATAATATAATTTATAATTTAAATAAGTATTAATTTATGGTTATATGTTTATGAAAATTACTCTTGGTGCAAAATTTATAATGAATTAATACATTTCATAATATTATAATGCATTGAATGAAAGAAAATCGACTCGATCCTTGTGGCGATCCTTGTGGACACATGTGGTTTTTACGTATAAAATTATTAACTATTGTATAAAAATATTTACGTTGTAAAAATTATAGTAATAAAAATAAGAAATGTTAGTTGATAATGAATGAGTAATTATTTAAATAAATTTGTAAAATTATATCTCTTTTAAAAGGAAATACAAAAAACTGTAAGGACATGCTCTCAAAGAAGAATAAATTATAATTTTATAAACTATTTAAATTATAGTACTCCCTTTGTCCCAACTCTATTTGCACTGCAATCATTATCAAGCGGATCAAGAAACATGGTTGACTGTTAATATGTTTATCTACGTATAATAATGACAAATAAAAAGTTGATATTTAGAAACTACTTATTACAACGAATTCATCAATATCATATATGATAATATTATTGTTTACATATCTATTCAAATATGGTATCAAACTTTCATAGTGAATAATGTCAAAAAAATTAAGAGTGCAAATAAACTTTCACTATGTCAAACTTTCATAGTGAATAACTCATTTTTTAGATACTATTACCAATCACGTATTGATATGTACTGAAATATGCCATTTCTATATATTAGTTAACAAAAAAAAATCGTATAAATAGACAAAGTATTGGGAAAGACTGTCTTTCCATAGGCATATAGAAAGATGAGGTTGAATTAGAATTTTAGAAAGGAAAACAATTTCAGTTGCAATATAAAAAATTTACTATGCAACATGCAATAGTTATAAGTTTATGACTCGATTACTGTAATCCAAAAACTTTGTCTTGATTTCTTCTACTAATTTTCCATTTAAACCTTAGTCTTTTCATAACTTATGGAAAGACGGTCTTTCAGGAGACTAACTTATTTTTAAATACTATTACCAATGACATGATATGTACTAAAATATGCCATTTCTAAATATTAGTTAACAAAAATAAATTAAATTTGTATAAATAGATAAAGTTTTGGGAAAGACCGCATTTCCATAGGCATATGGAAAGATGGGGTCGAATTAGAATTTTAGAAAGGTAAAAGATTTTAGTTGCAATATTAAAAATTTATTATGCAACGCACAGTAATTTTATGACTTGATTGTTGCAATTCAAAAAATTTATCTTGATTTTTTAAAATTTGCAATTTAAAAGTTGGTCTTTCCATAACTTATGGAAATAAGGTATTTCAAAAGTCAAACTCATTTTTTAATACTATTACCAATCACATATTGATATGCTCTAAAATATATCATTTCTAAATAGTATTAGTTAACAAAAATAAAATAAAGTTGTATAAATAAACAAAGTCTTGGGAAAGAGCATTTTTCCATAGGCATATGGAAAGACTGGGTTGAATTTAAATTGTAGAAAAGTAAAAGGTTTTAGTTGCAATATTAAAAATTTATTATGCAATGTGTAGTAGTATAAGTTTATGACTCGATTAATGCAATCCAAAAATTTATCTTCATTTTTACTAATTTGAAATTTAAACCTTGGTGTTTACATAATTTATAAAAATTGTGTTTTTACAAATTATTAAATAAATGATTGAAAGTATTTACAAATAAAATCTTGAGTCCATCTCTTGAAAGACCAAGGTTTAAAGTGCAAGAAATGAAGATAAAATTTTCAGGTTGCATGAATTGGATTATAAACTTTATAACTACTACATGTTACATAATAAATTTTTAATATTACAACAAAGACATTTTAGGTTTTATTATTCTAATTATACACTGTCTTTCCATAAGCCTATGGAAAGATAGTCTTTCCCAAGACTTTGCCTAAAATCTTTCAGTACTATATTTAATATTTATATAAAATATTTTTTGTCTCAAAATTAAAATTTATTAGAAACACTTAAATATAAAAATAAATATTACTCCATCTGCTATTCTTGTGTTGTAGTATATCTAAAATATATTGAAATATGACCTAAAATCATCTCCAATTGCACATGCTCTTCCTTATTTTTGGTTTTTAGGATGAATTTTAAATAATTTATTTTTTGAAACAAAGAGTCTAACGCTTAAATTACCATAGAGTTTTGGCGGTAAGAACCACGTATTACATGACGGGCCAGATTGTGGGCATTAATTACAACCACTCTAGGGACTTTCATTATATATATTCTAGTGAACACCAAAGGCAACATTATTATACTCCTGAGTAACCCTTTTAGCCTTTGAGGGACATTCGGGAAGTTGTGGATGTGGTTAAGTGTCATCTCGGAGTTCGTTCGTACACAAATATGTGTGGTCGCTCGTTTTCTTGCATATGCCATTGATTCATGTATAGCAATGAGTTATGCTTAAACTGCAGAGAGAACTTGGATGTTCCGCAATCCTTGTAAGAAGTTCCCCCCTTCCCCTTGTGTTGCCAACCATGGTGCGGCAACCTTACCTTCTTGTGCTCTGAAGGCCGCGTCTATGTCAATGTGTGTTCAACTGGTATATGCAGGGATTAAGTGGCCTGCCAGTGTGTACCATATGAGATGTATATCTTCTACTAGAGACCGCCTTGGTTCAGCTGCTTGTGTTTGACTCGTCATTTGTTCTAGGTCCACCTACTCTAAGTTGGGGTCCGCTAGTGTCCTTGTCCCTGTTGGATCTTGATCAAGTTTCTCCGCTTGTGTAGCCTTGATGATGGCTAGAATGGTTTCCAAAGAGACTTGTTGTTCTATCGTGGCTTTGTTCCTTGCACACTAGATTGCACATATGTGAGGTTGATATCCTTGTCTTCTGGTGTTGTCTTGAACCATTCTCTTAGCCAAGCATTAAGTTGGATAAGGTTAACCTGTTGAAAGTCAAACCCCAATCTGGATGTTCTCCAGACTCTTCTTATGATGTCACACTCTAGAATCATGCGTGAGGGGGTTTCCAATTAAAGGTGACACCTTTAGCAGATGGGCGAGACCTCAATGTTGCTTTTCCTTAATTCTGATCCTATTGGTGCCGCATTTTGTGCCAGTCTCCATACTAGGAATTTGAATTTATCTCCACAACTTCTTCCATAGCTTTTTGTCGGGTTCTGAGTTTGTTGTTGGGGCTGAGCCTGATGGTTTGTGTCTGTCTCTCTAGTTCCATACCTCACGGTAGCCACTTTTGAATGTATACTTTCTAAGTCAGTTTTTATCCTGAATTGGTAATCCTTTTACCTTAGGGGGTAAGGGGAATATGGATTCTTGCAATGTCATTTACTATTTTTGGGCTGAAGAATAGCCTCAGTATAGGCATGCGCCATTGCTTTGTACTATCAGTCAAGTTACTGAGTTTGAATCTGAGTGGTGGTAGAAGTTCTCTTTCGTGCCTTACTGGATTTTTGTGGTTCGGGATCTACTCATCCTAGATGTTTATTCCGTGACCGTCAACCACTTGCCATTTGATCCCGTTTATGATAAGGTCTCTTCCCCATAGAATGCCCCTCCATTCCCACGTTGAGCCTTGTTTCAGTTTGACCTTCTGGAAGTCCTCTTTGCTGCAGTACTGGTTGAGGAATAGTTTGGAGAGAAGAAGAATTGTTTGTCAGTTATTAGCTTCCATGTTAGTTTTCCTAGCAAGGTATGATTCATATGTTCTGTGGAATGCATCCCTAGTCCCCCCCTGCCATTTGGAATAACACATCGATTCCCATAACTTCCAGTGTATCCCTTTTTCGTTTTTGTCCCTTGCCCAAATAAATCTGGCCAGGTGGCTATCTTTTTTTTGCAACTGTGAAAGGTAGTTGGAAGGTACTGAGGGGGTATTGAGTTGTTGAAACTAGGACGTGTTTGCTGAGTTATTGAGATTATTACGTGTTTGCTGAGGGTAACTCTTCCCACGACCGCTATGTCCCCGGTCTTCCATATCAACATTTTCCCTTAACTCTTTGGATAAGTTGTTTTGAACATTCTCACTTTTGAATCGAGAAAGTCCATGTTTTAGCCTAGGAAGTTTTCCTTGAGTAGGAATGCAAAAACTCTGAAAGTTTGGCTGAGACATTCCTTTGTTCCTGGCTCTGTGTTTGGGTTGACTAGAAGTGCAGACTTCCAAAAATGTATTCTTTTCCTCGAGCATTCTGCAAAATGATTAAGGGTCTGAGTCAGTTTTGTTAATCATATTTTTGAGATATTAAAGAAAATGATGCAATTATCTGTGAAAATCAGGTGTGAGACAGGTTGAATAGAGCGTTCTATTTTTACACCTAGGCAGACACTATCATCGATGAGAATGCTTCCTGGCATAAGATGAATAGGAACAGCAAGAGTGGGCACCCTTGTTTGAGTCCCTGTTTTGGCTGGAATGCCATCAAATTCATCTGTTGAACTTTATAGAGTCTGAAATGGCGGTGACACATTCCATGACCCAACCTATCCAATTATACGGGAAACCTATGTGTTGCATCCTCATTTCCAAAACCTCCCATGATATTTTCATTGCTGCCATCACCTGCTTTTGTGTCTTCTTCTTACGGATGAATTCAATGTGTTCATGCACTATGAGTGAGTTTTAAACAATGGATCTTCCTCACACAAACGTCGATTGGTTTCCTCAAATCAAAAAACTTTTTAATTCTGTTTGTAAGAATCTTCACAATACTTTTGTATGTGACATTGCATAGACTTATTGGGCGTAAGTATGTCGGTTTCTTTGTACACTTCTTCTTTGGGACAAGGGTTGTGTGGTTCTACTCTATTGGCATGGACAAGGTTAAGAAAGCATTTGAACCGCATTTGTCACTTCCTTTCTTACTTTCGACCAATAGTGTTGGTAAAAGTCTGGTGGTAAAGTGTCCAACCTGAGTGCCTTCCATTTGCCCATTTGGAGATAACTACTTTTATTTCATGCGGGGTAACTGGACTCTCCAGTTCCTTCTACTGACTTGGTTCGACCCCCTTGGTTATGAGGTTTAGAATATCCTTTACACTGATTTCACGGAAGTAATTATTGGCATAAAATATTCTATGACAAAAATAGAGCTCACATGGTTGTATACCAGTTGTTGCAGATCCTTTTGCTTTGAAATCCATGCTCCTGCTTCATCCTTGAGTTAGGCTATGTAGTTTCTCCTCTTCCTTTTCTGCGCCCATTTATGGAAGACTTTCATGTTTTTGTCTCCTTCTTTGAGCCATATGGACTTCGCTCTTTGTCTCCAGTAATCATCTTGAATGGTGAGGAGGTCTTCCAGCTCTTTTGTTTAGTCATGCATGCATCGGCATCCTTCTATCTTTGTTTCGTGCCCAGTTGTTGTTTCACCCACCTTATTTCGTACTCTAGTTTACCAATATTCTCTCTGGCCCAGTTGTGCAATATTGTGGCAGTTTCATACACCTTCCTATTGAAGCATGTTGTGTTGTTGTCGTGCATCGTTGTGGTTGTCCTTTCTGGTTGACCTATAGTGTGTTGGACTGGTCTCCAAACACGTTCTATCAAATCCTTGGTATGGTGGTATATGACCAGAAGGATTCAAATCTTTTGGTTGAGGTGTCGCTCTGAACCCTTCACCTGGGGTGCGTGTGTTGGTTGTGAGGGCCCCATGGTCAGATTTCATACTTGTATGGTTTTTTAGGCCATATGTTTCTGGAACATTGACTATGGATGGCAGTGGGATGGGTTTTGGTGGAAGTCTACCTTGCATCTGCCCCATTGGGGTGGGTATGGAGGTAGTTTTGGTGGGAGTGGAATGGGTATGAGTATGAAAATGATACCCGTCATACATTGTAGGTCGGGCATGAATATTAATTCACACCCACTCATCCTTGCCCTACCCCACCAAACCAGCTATATACCCACTAATTTAATATATTATAAAAAATTTTATCCATAATGCACATATTTCACCTATAATATTTTCAAGTAATAACATTTAAAATTTTTAATATTAAAATATAGTGGTTTATAGGTGTTTTTGAAGATAAAAGTGAGATGAGTATAGTGGCTTTGAAGTGGGTAGAAGGATCCAAGTGGGTAATGGGGCGAGTTGGATTTTATATAATACCCGATGGAGCGGGGATGAATTTTAATGTTGTATCCACCATGGATGATGGGGCAGGTATGGGTATAAAAATATTAGTTGGGCATGGGTATGGAGGTACAATAATCCGTAGCTGCCCAGCCCCATTGACATCCCTAACATTGACGTCCATTTGACATTTGCAAACACTCAGTCTAGACGTTTGAGGATCATATCATTGCCTTTTCTTCTATTGGTCCATGTGAACCATTGTCCCTTGTTTCTAAGCTCACTTAGATTTCCCCCCGCAGTAGGTTGTTGAGATTGTTTGCTTCCTACGGTATTATTGGTCTTCTGCCTGATTTGTCTTCTTCGTCTAGAACCTGATTGAAATTATCTGTGATGAGTACGGGTAAGTTGGTATTCTATACAACCACATGTAGGTTGTCCCACACTGGTTTCTTTTGAGGTCGATCAGGGTGCCCGTACACGGATCAATATCCATTCATCACATTGGGCGGTCGTGATTTTGCAGCATACAAAATTTTTGTTGCTTTTAACTACCGATGCTAAGATACATGGTGACTAGGCTACACAAAGCCCTCCATTTGCTCCTCCCGAATCTACTACTTCTCAACTAGTGAAATAAGTTCTACCCAGCCACTTCTGAATTTTACTACAGTCGCACTTAGTCTCCATTAAAAACACAATATTGGGGTTATAATGAATGATGTGGTTGTTTAGGATCTTTACTGTCAGAAGATGCGTCATTCCTTTCCAATTCTGACTAAGTAGATTCATGTACCTCTAGGTGGTTATTCTAGACCAACCACCGAAGTAACCGAAGTACTGTATCTTTCTCCTCTTTTACTTGCTCTTTTTCTCCTTGCATCACTATTTCTACCACTGTCTTAAAAGTTCTGGCTATGACTATGACCAGCTCTCCCTGTTTTGTTCTGAGTGACTTGTTGATTTTTGGGACCATTGACAATGTCTGATATATTTGCTTCTCTTCCCGTTCCCTTGTCCACCTTCTCTAGTTGAAAGAAATTCCTTATATATCCTCCTGAAGTTGCCTCTTCCTTTTAACTCCTAGTCCATCTAACACTAACATGTATTTTTCCATAGACGAATGGATAGCCTTCTTCCGAGTGTTGAATTTGGCCAGATTCTCACATCCTTGTTGGTCCACAAGCTCCTATGTAGCTACTATGTGTCCTGCCCAATCTATATTTTTTGCATCTTTAGCAATTTTCAACAATTTTGCTCTTTCCATGTTCTTTACAGTGAGGATTCTAGTTGCAATTGTTGATTTTGTTGGAGTGAGTCTGATGTTCCCTCTCCTTCATATGATGCGAGTGGATGTCTGAAAATCCCCCTGATATTTTATCTCGGTGCGAATTGTTCTTTGACAAAAATGTTTGTGCTAGAGCTCTGGCCCACTTCCATTGACATTCTATCTCCCAGCCTTTGCTCCTCTCATTACTTTTCCTTGGTCAAATTAGATTGGTCCTCATCATTTGAAGCTAGGATTTGTAAGACCCACACAAGAAGAAGCAAAAATTGCTAATTTTTTAAAGAAATCTTCAACTTTTTTGAGTTTCACCAAGAGTGTGTGAGAGTGAGTGTTTCTTGAGAAGGAAGAATGTGATAAATGATAGAAATAGGTGAAGAAATGTACTACGGGATTAGAAATTTTAGCCTAGGTGACAAGTGAGAGAGGTACAATTAGGAAAAGAATGGATTTTCAAAACAGCATATTAGGGGACTATAGTACAAATTAATTAAGTCCTAGAAATGTAGGAAGTACTATTTGCATCAAAAATCCTAAGGGGTTAGGGAATTTCAAAAATTTTGAACCAAAAATGTATTTTTGAGTTAGAAATTTAGAAGTTTTCAAAAACTTGCATTTTTGGAATAATTTGGCAATGGAAAATCAGAAATTGGCACAGAAGATATTTGGCGCGGACCAAAGCCTCGCGCCAAACCTCCTGGCCTAAAACATCCCCTCGCGCCAAACATGATGGCACGAGGGCGCGGACCATGCCAGGTCTTGGTTCGAGATTGCCAAAATTTTAACCTAATCTTTAGTTTTTCCCTCTTTTTTAAAAGACTATGTAACCCATCTAATTTAATTCCATTCAAACACAATCACGAGTCTCAAACTCAAATTTCCAAACCAACAAGAGTTTCATCTCAAAGATACTCATCATAAAACATGTAAAATCTATCTAATCTCTACTCAAAAATGCAAAAGCAGAAATAAACACCATATATTTACTGTTGCCCTCATGACTTGTTTCCTTTTTCATGCTTTCTAGTTAGAACCACCTACTCGTGGGTCTCCAGAATCACCATCTATGACTCCACCCACGATGAAATCATTGTGGAGAGATCTTCACAGTGAGCCATCCTTACTTTCGGACCTCTTATCCGTTATAAGAAATGAATCCCCGTGTCTCGATAGCATTAAGTCCATGAATGTCTCTTTGAGGTTAGGGGGAAGTTGAGGAGGTTTTAAACTCTCAACCATCTCCCTTTCCCTCTGCAAGTTGGTTAACATGGAAAAATATTCTAACACATATATATTATCCATAGCATCGTACAAATCATCAGACTCATCATCAATATCATCAGCATGGGGTTCATTGAAACATTCATGCTCATTGGTAATACAGGAAGATTCACCATGCTCATCACATAGGATTACACATTTGCACATAAGAGAGGATTTGTTGAATCATGCCTAGACATATAAATATCAAACTCCACTTTATCCATCTCATCTTCTAGAGCTAAGGTTCTAAGTGGACATCAATTTTAGTCCTAGACGTTTTAAGGAAAGGTCTCCCCTAAAGTATTAAGGTTGCACTACCGCCGTGTGCCACATCTAGGACATAAAAGTCCACTGGAAAAACCAACTTGCCAACTCGCACCATTACATCCTATACTAGTCTACGTGGACTAGCTTGGGAATGATCGGCTAGTTGGACAATCACTCTAGTTTCCCTAAGCTCACCTAGTTTTAGGTCTTCATAAAGACTATATGGGATCACATAGATGAATGCACCTAAATCTATCATGGCACTTTCAACAAGTTTACCACCTAAAGAGATAGGGATAGAAAACATTCCAAGGTCATCGAATTTCTTAGGAAAATTTTTATTATTTAAAATGGCAACTCCCCCTCATTTTTAAATTTCCTAACCTCTTAGTTTACCTACTTATTTTCTTTGTACATAAAAATTTAAGAAATTTATCATATGATGGCACATGTTCAATCAATTCCAAGATAGGGATAGTTACCTTGACCTTTTCGAAGATTTTCTAAATGTTTGCATCATTGGTCGCCATATCCGACTTTCCCCTTAACGCATTTGGAAATGGAGCTGGAATGGTAGTTTGGGCCTCGGGTGGTGGAAGCTCCTTGGAAGGTGTCTCCTTGACCACAATCTCCTCTTCCTCGAAGTGTGCCTTGGCAGCCTCCAATACCTTGTTATCCTTTTGCATAACCCTTTTCTTGGACTCATGAACTTCCTTCCCACTTCTCAATTTGAGTGCATTCACGTTCCTTGGATTGATCTCCGATTAGGAAGGGATTTTGTCGGACTCCTTGGCTTTCAGTTGGCTTACTGAGGTGGCAAGTTTCCCGATTTGAACTTCAAGGTTTTTGATACTTGAGAAGGTTGTATTACCAAGGTCTTCCATCTATCGCCTCGTCCTCTCCGCAAGACTCCGTGTTTCTTTCTCAATTGATCGATGGCTTCTAAGATCTCTTCTCGATCCAACTTGTAGATTGTGGCAAAGTTGTTGGAAGGGTCTTCACCTCGAGGATATGATTAAGGAGGGGCCTGTCCACCCCGGTATCCTTGAGGTTGGTTATCATCCCTTTATCAGAAATTTGGATGATTTGCATAACGATCCGGCCTTTTATCTCCCTGGTTCCCCCAGAACCTTTGTGGTTGACCAAATTGTGGCCTCTCTCAATTGTTGTACCCAATGACCTTCACTTCTTGAAAATTCTCAACTAGCTCGAGACACTCTTCAGAGTTATGGTTAAGGTTGCAAACTCCGCACAATTTGAATTGATGCACTTTTCCTCGCAAAAGCTCCTTCATCATAGAAGCAAGAGCTTGGAATTTCTATTCCAACTTGGGTGATTGTATGGGTTCATCCAAAACCTTAACCCCTGACCTTGTGCCGAATTGTCGCATGCTACTAGCCATTTTTTTCAAAGAGGGTCATTGCATCCTTAGGGCTCTTATTCGCTATCAAACCATTGTAAGAGGCGTTCACCATTCACATATCTTCATCTCACAACTCCTCGAAGAAATAATACACCAAATTCACCTCCTTTAAGGGGTGGTAGGGACAACTGGCCAAAAGTCACTTGAAGCGTTCTCAATAATCATACAAGCTTTCGGTAGCCCTTTGGGTGATGTTTGACAATTATTTCTTTACCAAGTAGTATAGCCAATCTTTAGCTCCATCTTGAAGGGAAAACGAGAAGGCTCTCAAGTTGTAATCATCTTCAGAAACTCCCGGTGGCTTCATGTTCGTACACACCAATGGAAACCCCGAAAGATGCTTTTTCGGGTCCTCCCCAGCGAATCCATGGAATGTAGGTAGGCAATTAATCATGCCACTTTTCAGCTCACAACTAACATTCGCGGGTAATAGCGGGAAGGTGATACAAAATGGTTGATTCTCCAGGTTAGGGGCCATAAGCTCAGGTAAGGTACGATTGTCTTCCGCCATCACTAGTGGATCTTCAACTAACACTGCTTGCCTTGGTTGAACTTCTGCCCTAGTCCTATGTCTCCTTCTCCTACGAACACATGTGTTTTCAGTCAAGTACTGTAAGACACCTAGATTGGTGGTAAGAGTGTGTACCATAAACTAGGGCTAGCAATACCCTTCCAAATACACCACTAGAAAACATATCAAAAGGTAACAAAGCAACTATAGCAACAGCTCAACAATCAAACTAACAACATAAAACAAAACAAAAGTAAAAGACAACTACTAACTACTTCAACTAACAAGTTGTGCTAATCAATACTTGAGCTGGATAGCATCCTTGGATACGGTGCCAAAATTTGACCCGCCTCCACATGGGTCATTAATTGTAGCTAACTAACCCGAGTGGCGGCTGAGAAAGTCAAAGACAAAAATTTATATTTTGCACATGTTTTCACTGCTATGCTACTTAGAGGGTAGTTAACGGCAAGCCTTGGGTTTGTCCATGGAGATGCTAGGGCTTAAGTGTCAACTAAAAACACAAACTCGTACGGGTCGTTAATCCGTACGAATGAAAGGAATAACTAGTAAATGCAAACAAAAGGAGGGGGTTGGATTTTCATATTATCAACTACAAAGCATAAAGTAAAAAGAAAGTAATCTAATTAAGCTAAGCACTTGGGGATTCATTACGCAGCATGATTAACCTAATGTTTCGATCCTCAATTCATTCACATGCAAGATTTACTAAGAAACCTAATATTGTGTTCACAACATGTGGTGTAGCCGATGGCATACACTTCCCCATACTTGTCACGTCGGGTGCGCTCGCAACCCTCCATCGACACCACCATCATCATTAGGGGAGTACAACAAGGTCCGACCATTGTTGTAGGTATGTTTCTCCCCTGTGCGATTACGTCTCGGGCTTCCACCATGAATGCACAACTTCTCCCGGGTCCTATCAACTAGGCCCAAGGGTCGTTGGTACCTTATCTATGATCTAAGGCCTCTCACACCCTAGTTTCCTACTTTTTCACTATCTCTACCCACAACCTATCAGAAAACTTTATGTAATCAGCTAAGACTGGTGCGATGGCAAATAAGTCAGAGTAATACTCAGGCCTTCCGTGCACACACTTATGCAGACGCAACGTGCTCCCTTACCTATTCTAACATCCAGGTTTTTCTTCACAAGGGGGAATCAATAAATACCCCATACATAAATACAGCCCAAAATATGTGTCGGTATGTGGTGTAATATTCATGCATTTAAAACATTCAAGAATAATCATAATAATATCATGAACACATATAATAGGATAAATCTAATTAATCTCACAAAAACATATAGATTAAAACATGCGCAACAATTATCCCCAAGTTATGGAAACTACTCCATAGACATGAAATTCAAATATAGATTTGAATTCCACATCTAGGATGAATAGGAAATTGAAAGAAAAGAAAGGAAAAGGAGAGAGTTTTTCTCTCTCTAAACGTGCTCTCCTAATGATCTAAACTACTTTGTACATGTTTAACCTAGTAGACTAAGGTCATATTTATAGGAGAATGGGATTGGGCCTAAAAATAGGCCAAAAATGCTGAAACCCTAGTTCAGCCACCACCTGGTGCGGACAGTTGTGGATAGTGCGGTCCCGCCAAGTACTTGTCACAGGATGCACGATCGTGCGCGGGCTGTGGTTCTTTATAGGTGCGGGGTTCTTAATCTGGCGCGGGGTCATGGTGCGAGGCTCTAGCGCGGACCGTGGGCTATGGCACGGGACGTGGTCAGGAAGCATGGTTTGCTCATAAGTTTGGCGCGGGGTGCAGACTTTGGCATGGGCTATCGGCTGGTCTTGGCATTTTGATCTTGGAACGGCGTAGGCCATTGTAAATGGGATAGTTCACACCCATACTTAGCCATTTTTTAGTGAATCCTTGAAATCGAGCTGTACAGGCCATGGGGTCTTGTGCTGGTCCCACCATTGCCTTACATTGGAACTGTGCACGGGGCGTCTCCTCTGCGGGCCGTTGGTGCTTGGCCATGAATGGCCCGCGCTAACATGTGGTACCTTGGCCGGCTGAACTTGTTTCCTTTGCTACGGGTGAACCGTTAGTCCAATTTTTTAGTTCTAGTAGTCAATTTTGTAGTGCTCGAGAAGAAAAAGCCAATGAAATCAGCCTTGAGGGATAATTCTTCTTGGATCATTCTCAGACTTTGGCACAACTCATCGGACCACGATTCCCCATTTCTTCATTAGTTGTTTTGATCTCCGTTGCTGCCTATTGTTGACTCTAATCTCTTTCTACCACGCATTGATATTCAATTCTATCCTCTACGATTCTAGAGGTGAATGGCATTCGATCTCTTCTACCATCCTTGCGAACGGTCTTCAATATTTTCTACCACCTTTACAAATGGTCTTCACATAGAATGTAACCAAAAAGTACCCATGGGCGACCCACTAAAGACTATCAAATGGAAGATCTAGGAGCTCATGGATACAAGATGTCTATTAGTACTAATTAAGTCTCAAAATGCAAGATTAGACTATAAAACCAAACTTGGCCGTCTAAACCCCTTGCCACTTAAACTCAACTAATACTAGCAATCCGTCATACAAAACATACCAAAAACTATGCCGGATACAACGGTTAATGCATGCAAAATGAAGCACATCATTAGGTTATCCATAATTTGGCTTCTGTTAAATGCTCCACTTGTATGCAATAATTCCATTCCACTTTCCCCATCTAACTCCATCTACATTTCCTCGAATTTGTGTCTACCTTTAGTTCCTTCTTTTTCTTGCCATCGTGATTGCTTGCCTCCACCAGTTTTTTTCTTTCCAACTTTTCCTTGATTATCATCATTATTCTCTATCATTAAGGGTTGTTGTGTGCCACTCATTTCTTTGCTCTTCCTTGTTGACTACTCTTTCGCGTCAAAATCATCCGGCTTAGAGTCTAAGCTTGGGGGCTATGGGATTGATGTGATGTTGGGATCATTTATTTGAATTATAATTTGACATCGGTGTAAGCGTGCTTTACTTCTTTCTGCTATCTTCTACAGGTTTGATGCTTTCACCATATTCAATTTTCTGTTTTCCACATCATCACTTGTTTCCTTTTCCTTCAGGTTGATGGCAATAGCTAGACTAGCTTTGATGGCACTATGGATATTCATGATGATATTAGTCTCTTTGATGAACTCCCAAAAATTAATGGAGTGACCTATGTCAAAATTGAGTCTATCACTCTTTTGGTTAGAGTCAACGCCAAAGTTTGGATCTTTTGAGAATTCCCCATTGGTGAGAAATGGTTATATTACCATTCCGTTATCTAATGTGAATTGTTTGAGCTCCACCTTATTGGCAGGAAGACGTTTCATCGCTGCTTCCTCGATGAGAATATACATTTTGCCGTCGGTAATCATGTACTCCTCCATTATGATCTCGTTGTTTTTATCTTTAACATGTCTTGTTTAGACTGCACTATTTTCCATGTCCTCATGTTCTTACTGCTGGACTTGTTATGTAGACAGTGGAGGGTTGGGCTCTTGCATTTCCACATCTGAAAGCCTATATGGGAAGTTGAGACATTCTTCTTCATAATCTTCCCAAAAATATGGGACCTTTGGAAGGTTTTAGCAGCCTCTCTCTTACTTCCGCTAATCCCTGGAGATAGATTTTATTGATCTCATTTTGTCGGACTATCTCTCTTGGGGTAGGCTCATCTGATTCTTCCTCTGATTAGTTCAGTGCTTGGAGGGATTTTTGGATTATACTCTTACTCGGCCTCTCTTAGTTCCTTTGGAGTGGGGTAGATTTCTTCTACATACTTGAAGTCATCCACAAATGCCTCGTCCGACAAATTCAAAAACTCATGGGTGTTTGTGTGAAAGTAGTGAAAAGGGAACCTTGTGAACCTTCTTATCGGCGTGTTCCTATGAACTCAAACACTGGGCAGATAGAGTTCCTCTGAGAGGTCTCTATAGATCTTAAGTTTTAGTTCTGCCCCAAGTGCTACAAATCTAGCATCAACCTGTCGTCCAAGTGCCTCTTCATCCTGCCAGTAGAACTGTGGGTAAGTGTATCCCAGTGCATCACACAACCTACACATTTTATGCACTTTTTAATAGCCAATGGTGATCAACACCATTCTGTACCTTCGCAGTTTTAGCCAGAAACTGGACACCAGGGTTTTCCATACACAGACGCTTACAAAATCTGCATGTTCAAGAAACCTTCCTCCAAAATCAACCTCTTCGGCCTCGCCTATAGCAGAGGCAAACTTGGTAATGGTATTCCTGCCAAAGTATTCCAAGGTGAGATCTAAATAAAAATCCATATTATGACTCTAGTGACCGCCATATGTGAGAGAACCATCTCTAGGAATATTCTATGCAAAGCCATCACTCCGCCAACTATGTTCACTGGGCCATTGTGCAACACTACAAGGAGCTTGGACCTTTGAGCGAACTCGATAACATAGAATTTTCCATTTTTTGCTATGACATGGACCCCTTATCCCTTGTAGTTTGAGATAAGGAGTTGCATTCTTGTTAGGGAAAATGTCTATAGTCGAGAAAATACCCTACCATATAGTCTTCGAGTATGCTCTGTCCTTTGTGGTACCCATCCTCCTCAAGCCTGAACATGACTCCCCTCCTGGGAGGTAAGTATGTAGCTATGTTGAGTTCATCCCCAAAGATGATATCTCTTTGTTCTTCGGAGTGTTATGAACCATCACGTGACCCATCTGACCAATGGCCCTCTAAGTACCCGTGTTTGCTGTTATTGGTGACTCCGTGCTTTGGAGTATGTTGGTTTTGGTACTTTTACGTTGAAAATTGGTTGTTTCTTTATCCTGGGTGTGTATGTGGATTGTGGGATTTCGCGATGACCAGGGGACTAAGGTTTTGTGGATTGTTTTTGTTTTCACATGTGTTTGTTTCTGTGCAGGGTACATGGATTGGTTTGTTTGGGGTGTTGAGAATGAATGTGGATTAGTTCAGGCTATAGAGATTTGGCTTACAACCTGAACGTAGGAAGTGTGGAATGGTGTTGAAGATTCTTTGACCCATCTCCACTCGGGGTCGTTAAGTTGTAGCTAAAGTAAACCGAGCAAAGGCATTGGATCAAAGATAAAATTTTTAATTCTTCTCCTAACTCACTACTATGCAACATGGAGTAGTTAGTGGTAAGACCGGGTTTGTCCATATAGATACTAGGGTTTAATAGCCAACTAAACACAACCACGTACGGGTTGTCAATCCGTCAGTGTGCTAGGAATAGCTAATATTGTAAAATGGGGGTGTTTTAGGTTTTTTTAATTAACAACTACGAACATAAAAGGTAGAACAAGAGAAAACTGTATATGCAAGCACTTTAGGAATATTTGTGTAACATGATTGACTAAATGTTTTAATCATCTATTCCATCACATACAATATATCAAAGCTATTCTAATGTTCATAACACGTGGTGTGGTCGATGGTCAGCACATTCACATACCTGTCACGTAGGGTGCTCTTGCAATCTTCCATCGGCACCACCTCTGTAATTAGGGGATTGCAACAACGGCCATACCGTTGCGCAAATCTATTTCTCCATATACGATCATGTCACGGGTACTACACCACATATGCTCTATCCCTAGGCCTGAAGAGGGAAAGGGGATTAGGCACCTTATCAATGGCACTAGGGTCGCTAAACCCCTAGTTTTTCTACTAAATGATATCTCTACCTGAAACCCTTCAAACCAACTCACCAGCTAAGACTGGTGTGATGTCATCGTAGCAGTAAAAATTGGAAATGACCAACGTGCACACACCCACATGGACCTGGACCCCGCTACCCATATCACGTCAAGGTTTCTCTTCCCCGAGGGGTATCAATATGTGCACCAATATGAGTGTGGACTAGAGTGTGTGCTAATGGAGTGTGTCATTCATGCAATTCATAACAATTAAAGAACAAGCCAATATAATATCACAAACACATAGGTATAGGTTGATCTAAGAAATCTCACAAAACATAAGTAAAAAAATGAATACAAATATTATATCCAAGCTATTAAACTACTCCCTAAACATGGAATCCAAGTATTGCATTGGATTCTACATTTTTGGGCAAAAGCAAAATAAAGAGAAGAAAGAAAAAGAACCTAGAGAGAAGGGAGAGTGTTTTTCTCTCTCTAAGCTACTCTTGAAATCCAAAATCTTATCTAATTCTTAAACCCTAGTGGACAAAGGTTCATATATATAGTAGTAGGAGATTGGGTCTAAAAACAGGGCCAAAAATCCTAGCAGCCACAACTGGCACGAGGGGTGGCATTTTGCATGGCCCATGCTGACCGACATGGCCTTGTGCTGGCACGGTGAGTCAGTCCTGACACGGGTCATGTTGCTTGTGCTAGCATGGATTGTCAGTCTAGGCATGGCCGTGCTGGCATGGTCTGTGTCAATCGGCATGGGCCACCATCTGGAGCTCTATTTTTAACCTTCTGATTCGCACCCCGTGTCGTTTGGCGCGGGTCAACCAGATCCTCGTTTTACTCAGTATTTTAACACGAGCCACTTCATTCTTAACACCCCCTAGGCTGTTCTTGACATTTGTGACTTGGAAAGATGTGGACCGTGTGAAACAAAATGGTCTGCGCCCATACTTAGCCAAATTTGGAGTGAAAAGGGGACTAGTGGGCACGACCAACTGAGATTGGCACGGTCCATACTGGGGCTTGGAACAACCCGTGTTGGTTGGCATAGCTCGTGCCAAAGGCCCCTAACATGGGACGTGTCTCTAAGTATGGGTAGTGCTTGGTTAAGCCTCATGTTGGCCAAGAACAGTCTGTGTTGCCTGTGGCTGGTTCGACCGGCTAACTTGTTTGCTCCGCTACGGATGAACCGTTGGTCCGATTTGAGAGTTCTTATAGTAGATTTTATAGATCTCAAGAAGAAAAATCCAATGGTGCCATCCTTAAGGGATGACTCTTCTCGGATCATTCCCAGAACTTTGTTCAACTCTTGGACAATAATTCCTCTGTTTCTTCCTTGGCCTCTTTGAACTTTGGATTCGCCTTTATTTGGCTCAATCCTATGCTTTAGAGTCTGTGGCCTTTAATTCACTACCATTCTTGCGAATAGCCTTCGATATCTTCTACCGTTCTTACAAACGGCGTTCTATATAAAGATGATGAAAAGTACCTACGAGTGACCTACTGACGAGATCACAAAGGAAGATCTAGGTGCCCGTGGATACAGGTGTCCATTAGTATCAATTAAGTCTACAAAACTTAGGATTCAGGCAAGAAAACCAAACATGGCCGTCTAAACCCTTTGTCGTGTAAACCTTGCTAACACTAGCAATCCAACGAGTAAAACATGCCAATTATTATGCTGAATGCATTGGTTAACGCATGCAATACGGTGCACATCATTCTCACTAGTGTTGAAGATGCTCCTTGTTTGGAGCTATGCAGAAAGAAGTTTGAGAGCTCTCTAACTTAGAGAGAGTTTCGTGAAGGATTGAAAGAGATGATTCATGATTTGTGGGTATTACAGATTTTAATTAGGATTTCAATATCATATAAGGTTAAAAAATTGATTGACGGTAATGTTAAAATTTTCATTCCACCATTACATTTATAACTTCAATATAACATGTTAATAAATGAAATTCAAAACTTTTACTCTCTCTGTCCCAGCTAAACTTGCACACATACTTTTTTTTACACCATTCTCTATCAAAGTTTGATTGCATATTGGAATTGATATATGAATAATAATATTATCGTATATGATAATATTTAATTTGTCGTAATAAGTAGTTTCTGAATATCAACTTTTTATTTACTATTTTTATACGTAGGTAAACATATTAACGATCAAACATGCTTCTTGAATAGCGTGCTAACGATTACAGTGCAATTTTAACTGGGACAGAGAGAGTATTTTTTATCATATTCATCAATGTTCATGTATTTATTTATTTTTATATTTTATGAAATGTATATGATGTGCACCACATTGCATGCGTTAACCAATTCATTCGGCATAATAATTGGCATGTTTTACTTGTTGGATTGTAAGTTTTAGTTAGGTTTACACGACAAAGGTTTAGATGATCATGTTTGGTTTTTGTGTCTAATCCCAAGTTTTGTAGGCTTAATGGGAACTAATGGACGCGTTGTGTTCACGAGCACCTAGATTTTCATTTATGATCTCATTAGTAAGTTGCTCGTTGATACTTCGATCATCTTTGTAGAAGGTCATTCGCAAGGATAGTAGAAGATATCGAAGGCCATTCATAAGGATGGTAGTAGATTTAAGGCCACAGACTCTAAAGCGTGGTAGTAGATGGAGTTGATCTCAAGAAAGGCGAATTCAAAGTTTAAAGATGCCATGGAAGAAGCAAGGAATTTGTCCGAGAGTTGCACAATTTTTTTTGGAAATATCCGAGAAATATCATCCCTTAAAGATAGCACCATTGGATTCATCTTCTCGAGCGCTGTAAAACCGACTACAAGAACTCTCAAATCAGACCAACGGTTCATCTGTAGCGGAGCAAACAAGTCAGCCGACCGAACCTACCACGGACCGCACGAAGGCTAGACCTGGCCCGACCCGTGCCAAGAAACACGACCCGTGTCAAGGGTCTTCAGCACAGACCGTTCCAACCAACACGAGCCATGCCAAGACCCATCACGGACTGTGCCAAGACCCAGCATAGATTGTGCCAATCTTAACCGGCAATGTGACACATGTCTACGTCTTCTTCTCACTCAAAAACTCAGCTAAGTATGGGTGCAGACCATTCCATTTCACACTATCCACGTCGTTTCAAGTCACAAATGTCAAGATTAGCCCATGGGGGTGCGAAAAATGATACGGGTCGTGCCATGATACTAAGCAAAATGACGATATGGTTGGTAGCCCACGCCAAATAACGCGCGGTGCAAATCAGATGATAAAAAATGGAGCTCCAGCCAATAGCCCACGTGAGTTTTCATGGACCGCGCCAACACGAGGCTCATGGACCCTAAGACCGACAGCTCGCGCTGGCACGAGGGTGCTTCTGTCAGCACGGCCCGTGCCAGACGTCACCCCTCGTAATGTTTGCGGCTGCTAGGGTTTTTTGCCTATTTTTAGTCCCACTTCCCGACTACTATATATATGGATCTTTGTCTACTAGGGTTGAAGTTGAGATTCATATTTTAGATTTCTAAAGTAGGGTATAGAGAGAAAAAGGAGCTCTTCCTTCTCTCTAGAATTTCTTCTTTTCATCCTTTTGTTTTAGCTTTTCCCAAAGGCATTGAATCCAAAGAAATATTTGGGTCCAATGCTTAGGGAGTAGTTTAATAGCTTGGGGATAATATTTGTATTCATGTTTTGATTTATGTTTTGTGAGATTCCTTATATATACCTATTTCTATGTGTTTGTGATATTATGTTGGCTTGTTCTTGAATTGTTATGAATTGCATGAATGATGCACTCCATTAGCACACACTCTAGTCTGCATTCATGTTAGCGCACATATTGATACCCCTTGGGGAAGAGAAACATAGATGTGACATGGGTAGCGGGGTCTAGGTCCACGTGGGTGTGTGCACATAGGCTTCCTGAGTTTGCCACTACGATGACAACACACGTGTCTTAGTTGGCGAGTTGGTCCAAACGGTTACGGGTAGAGTTAGCATGTAGTAGTAAAACTAGGGTTTAGCGACCCTAGTGCTATCGATGAGGTGCCTATCCTCCTTTACCTTTTTAGGCCTAGGAATAGAGCAATCGTGGTGTAGTTCCCGGAACGTAATTGTATGTGGGAGAAACAGATCTGCACAACAGCAGGGCCATTGTTGCACTCCCCTAATTACGGAGGTGGTGCCGATGGAAAATTTCAAGAGCACCCTACGTGACAGGTATGAGGAAGTGGTAATCATCGACCACACCACGTGTTATGAACACTAAAAGAGGCTTTGATGTCTTATATGTCATGGAATCGAGGATCGAAACATTTAGTCAATCATCTATGCAAATATTCCCCGGGTGCTTGCATATATAGTTTCTCTTGTGTTGTTTCTTATGCTAGTAGTGGCTAGTTGAAAAACCCTCAAAACTCTCATTTCACAATATTAGCTATTCCTAGCACACAGACGGATTGACAACCCGTACGTAGTTGTGTGTAGTTGGCTATTAGACTCAAGCATCTCTGTGGACAAATCGGTCTTTCCACTAACTGCCCCACAGGTAGCTTAGTGGTAAGTTTGGGAGCAGAATATAAATTTTATCTTTGACCATCATTCCTTTCGTTCGTTTGATAACGCATTCGCTTGAGTTAATTAGCTACAGTTGATAACTCCGAGTGGAGGCAGGTCAATATATAAATTGCAGATACATTTTCAACGCATAGTCTTGTTTTAGACCAACTAACCGTTAAACGGGATCATTATATTATTAGTAAGACTAAGTGTGTATTTGACAGAGCTTATAAGTGCTTTGCTTTTAAGTTATTTTTTTTTTGTGTTTGATAAACTCCTAAAAAGTTGTTTATTTTAAAAGTATAAGTTATTTTTAGGGGAAAAACAAAAACTGATCTCCCGTACTTTTAAAATAAACCTCATTTACTTATAAGTACAACTCTACCAAACACACCCTAATTTGGTGATTTAATATTTATTTTATCTACTACAGTAAGGTACTTATGTGAAAATCTTTTAAAATAAATGTGGACATATGAATAATAATAATTTAACATTAAAAATTATAAAAATAAGAATTTGGGAAAAGTGCAAAAATGACCCTATTAAATTAAGAAATATAGAAATAGCCCTGTAAAATATGAACGTACTAAACTAACCCTAAGATTTTGAGCAATGGTGCATATATGCCCAAATTCCACTATTCCAGTGTTAACTAAAGTAATTCATACATTGGCCCAATCTGAAAAGACAAAAATACCCATAACCTTAAAACTAAAAATCTAATAACCATTATACCCCCAAAATTTCTTCTTTTACCACTTCAAACACCCTGAACCAGCTGCCGCCGAGCTCCTTCTCCTCCCGCTACCTCCGCCAATAACCCTAAACCCTAGCTCCTCATCTCTTTTCTCCGCCGCTGCGCCTAATCCCCCATCATCACTCTGAGAAACAAACCCAATAATCATCACAGCAGCAATAAGACATCCTCCAATCAATCGAACGATAACATCTCCCCTAAAATTAACAACCCTCTGCCACCGCAATGCCTGCCGACCGACCTAGCCTTTTTCATCGGTGGACTTCACAACCTCATTCGACCTACTCTTCTCCGCCACTGGAAGGGAAAAAACGGAGGGGATATGATGCAGAGAGCTTGCAGAAGTGGTGGTGGCGTAGCCCGACCTACCATACTTCACCGGCGAACTTAACGGCCACATCTGACCTACTCTTTTCCGCCACTGGAAGGGGATACACGGAGGGGATGAGACGCGGGATCTCGCGGAGGTGGTGGTGGCGGAGTCCGGCCTAGCATTCTTCATCGGCAGACTGCATGGCCCTATCCGGCCTACTCTTCTCCGCCACTGGAAGGGTAAAGACAGAGGGGATGAAACGCTGAGAGGTAGCGGGGTGGTGGTGGCGCAGAGCTACTACAGGTGGTGGTAGCAGAGAGCTCACGGAGGGGATGAGACAGCGAGGGGGGTAGGGGGGAAGCGGCGGATCGCCAGAGGTGGATCTCGGTCGAGTGGCGAAGCGATGGATCGCTAGAGGTGGAGTTAGGTGGCGAGGGTGTTTTTGCAGGGCTGGTGAAGGAGGTGAATCGATGGAGAAGGGGAAGAAAATGTATGATTTTGCCCGTGGGAAGAAGAAAAGAGGGAATTCTCAATAAGAAAGAAGAAGAAAAGGAGAAGAAAAGGAAAGAGATGAGGACGGGGATATGAGTGTCGTTTCCAGTATTATTTTATTTTTTATTTTTTAACTCAGGGGTATAATTGTTATTTCACTCATTTCTGGCCAATTTAGTGGTTGGCATTTCGGTTAATGAAATTTAGGATTAGTTTTTGCACTTTTAAATTTTACAAGTCATCTCTATACTTTCGAGTAAAACATCAAATTAAAAGTACACTTTCCGCTAAAATATTTTATAATTAATTTAACCATTACGTCGGTTTTAAAGCTCATCAAAAGGGCTATTTTAATTCCAATTATAGTGGGCTTGAAACCAGAAGGAACAGGATAGCGTAGACAAATGGTCCAATTGCAATTTTGGCTCAGATGAGTTGAAATGAATCAGCACTCTCTTATTGGTATCCCTGCCTTACAACCTGCATTTTTGCCTCGGACTCAAGCTTCCAGGTCTAGGCAAATACAATTATCCTGAATTGAATCTTTGAGGATTACCTCTTTTCTTGAATGCCTGTGTGATTTGTGTAGAAGTTACGAGCTCGCTGATAGTTTTGCTATTGAATGCGAGAATTTGAAGTATTCAGTCACTAGCAAGAATGGGAACTGGAAGCCAATTCTCAAAGGTTGCTCTTTTAGCATTCCACCTGGGCAACTTTGGATGCTTCTTGGTCCCAATGCTTCTGGAAAATCTACCCTTTTAAAGGTAGTGGGTCAATTGTAGCAGCCCTATTCCTTTCTTACTTTTATTGTCCATCGAACTTCTATTTTATTCTGTATGTTGGAATGTGGATTTATGCAGATTTTGGCTGGTTTGTTGAACCCAAGTGATGGTCTTTTGCATGTAACAAAGCCTAGGAGTTTTGTGTTTCAGAATCCTGATCATCAGGTTGATATAATTCTTTTATTTTCCATACCCTGATGTTGATGATATCAAGTTATTTTGGCAGCGGAGATTTTCCAATCATTGTGTTTCAGGGTTGTTTTCCCCTACATTGGTTGCGCTTCTTTTGGAACATTTTGTTAATTCTAAATTATGTAAAAGCAGTTGTCGTGTAGATAATGTATTTGCATTTACCACTCTCTTAGAGCATTTTGTTTGTGCTGTCTTGGGCCTCAGATAGGTTTTTCTATGTTACATCAGCTTCTAAGCAGAGTCTGGAGTTTCCCTCCATTTTACATTAAGAGTCATTTTCCAATGTGAAGGATTTTAATTGTAATCACTTGAATAAAGGTATGGTTCTTCTAAAACCATATATGTTTGCTCACTTTTTTTCTTGAAGATTATCAATATATTGAAAACCGTATTTTAAAAACATAGAACATAAATTTGTACCGTACGATCAAATATTCCGCTAGATGTTTGCATTTTCTTTCAAAACGGCTCTTTAGGTGGAACAAAAACAAACTGACAAACATGATTCTTCATGTGGAACACAGGGAGCATATTTTACCAATGAGCTTATGATGGACATCGATTATAGCATGTTTGCTATATAGTGTGAGGCCTGAACCTTTCCAAGAGTGAAAACTATCTGTCTTTAAGATGGTGCTCACTGCATCTTTTACTTTTGAAAAGCTGTTGTAGGCCAACATCCATTATTGGTTCTGCTCAAATTTCTGAAGATCTAGAAGCAGGCAGTATGTAGAGTTGATAAACCTTTTGGCTTCATGGTTTATAATTAAAGTGTATTGATGCTTCATATCTCTGTAAAGATGGACTCTTTCACTCTGTATCACTCATCATAATTTGGGATTCATTTTTCAACATCACTATCTTTACAAGTTTCATTAGCCAGGTTTATTAGACTTCTTTTTAAATTGTACACATTATTCACTCTTAGACTTCTCAGAATGTCATAGTTAGATTTGTGTGATCTCTTTTGAACACCTTTTAGCTGAGATTATATAATACAGGGTAAATATTCGGTTAATTTTAGCATATTATATTTATCTGTGTTTAAAGTTAAAACATCTGATTTCTGAATTACTTTTAATATTTTGATTGGCGAGAGACTGGCTTGACAGCATCCCACTGTTCCAAAACGCATTTTCCTGTCTTGCCTTTGTGCTGCCAGAAACTGGTGCTATGTGTGATAGAAGTATGCTAAAGAATAATAACGAAACATCTTTGACCTGAGGAGGAACAATTTTTTTTTCATTTCTGCAGGTGGTGATGCCTACTGTCAAAGATGATGTGGCATTTGGTCTCAGTAAACTTAACTTGACCCATGATGAGATGAGATATAGGGTTGAAAAGGCATTGGAGGCTGTTGGAATGCGTGATTATTTGCAAGTATGTTGTGGACATCGTCATTTAAATTGTCAGGCCAATGTAGGAACTGTAATTGCCTTTTGGGGATCTTATTGAAGTTTAATGTATTTCTCAGAGGCCCATTCAAACTCTTAGTGGCGGTCAAAAACAAAGAGTTGCTATTGCTGGTGCATTGGCAGAGACTTGCAAAGTATTGTTACTTGATGAGCTAACAACTTTTCTGGATGAAAGTGATCAGGTAAAAATTCTCGGTGCATTGTTTTTCTGATGTGCCACTAAAACTTATCCAGAAGATTTACTTGCTGCTTTTTATGCTTAGAGATATACATAGTAAGTATGGTAGTAGAAAGGGAGAAGAAGAATATAGCATCTCCTGCTGCTTTATAATGCTAAAAGGCTTTCTCGTGAACCTGATGCAGAGGAAGTGATGTCCTAGTGCAGACTATGTGTTGGTTTGAGGGAGTTCTGTATATTTGGCCAAATGTTGCCCGTCTGTGTAAATTAACATGCTAAGAAATATTGTCTTTGTCACGCATTTTCTCTGTGTGGATAAGATATAAGCTGGACAATCCCTAGGTTCTTGCTTTTAGTTACGTTATCAGCAGAAGTACCAGAGACAAGGGTTTCATAGCAGAATACAAAGACTGAACATAATAGTAATCTTGGTTTGTTTAGGTGAACTAAAGTAGGTAAACAATCTGGTGTAGATGAATAAGAGTTGATAGGTTAAATTTTTAAAATGTAATTGGAGAATATTAGCAATACTATTGCAAGTAAAATGTGAAAGGATGGAATGACATTTATAGTAATCTTAAGACAGGGAGAGTTAGTCCTCTTTTGAAATCACTTGAACATTGATGACCAAGAAGGGTGAAGGCACCGAATGGTATTACTCGGACATCTACCATTCTTGAGGAGATAAGAGATCAAGATGTTGTTGTAAGTACCAGAATGTCGTATGCTAGTGTTTATGATTTAAGGACAACAATGAGACAGTGCCTGGCTTTCTAATGTGTTGGAACTCAGATGTAATTTGTAGTTGTGGATGATACTATATAGAGTTGTGAGGGAGGAAAACGATATAAAGCGCTACAACAAAGAAAGTAAAGCAAAACGGATAGCAAATTATAGCCAAAAAGTGGCCACTGATATCACATATATTCTCATTCTGCCTTCAACATGATTTGGTGTGTGTGCCAGGTTGGGGTGATAAAAGCAGTGAAAAGCACCTTGGCGGCTTCTGAAGAAATTACAGCTCTATGGGTGACTCACCGACTAGAAGAACTCGAATATGCAGATGGTGCCATCTATATGGAAGATGGGCAGGTTGTTATGCGCGGGAATGCTTCCTCTGTAAAGGATTTTATTGAGGTTAGATTGGAGGCTTACACCAAACAAATTGCCTCTTGACTGATTTTTGGCTTTCTGATGATTTTTGCCTCTTGACTAATATATTTGATATCCTTTGGTTAAAGGAGAGAATCTCTATAATAATAAGTTTGTTTTCTTTTGTAAAAACCACCTCCACTATATAAAAACTAAATCGCCGCTCCTTATGTCCAATGAGAAGGTAAAATGAAGAAAAATGCAGACCAACAAAGTAACTGTTCTCAAAAGCTTTTTTAATCATGATACTTGTTTTGTTATAAACCAATTAATGAAATGGATGTCCATTAGTTAATTGAGTTGAAACTTCTTCATTCAAGGTACATTTAGATTGGATTAATGCATTAACCTTAGGAGCATTAAGCTTACTTAGAGCATCCACAATGGTTGCTCTTTAAACCAACTTTTCTTAATAAGGAGCACTCCTCAAAGAATGCTTAGATGCTCCTCAAACTGTACACCGTACGCTGGATCTTTACCTACCTTCTTTGAGCTCGCCGGTTTTGGATGCTCCTCAAACTTAACACCGTATGCTGGATCTTTACGTGCACTTCACAGGTGATAGGATCCAATAAATTCACCATCCTTTACCACCCTTCTAACATTTTTACATACTTTGTATCCACTCATATGGTCATGCCTCTTAGATGAAGTTGGGCAAGAGCAACCATGTAAGCCTCCAATACACCCACCACAAAATCCGACACGAGCAGAGTCAGCCCTTACTAGAAGAAATGATCATAAACACTAAAAAAAGCCAGTCGAGAGGGGGGGGGGGGGGGTTTCCACACCCTCTTATCGCAACAAATAATCTAATCTCACACCTATCCAGAGATGATACTAGAGATGGATAGCACCACTTCAGTTTTACTAATGCACTCTTAGTCATGAGACAATCTTTATCTTCGATATTTTGATCATCCCTCTCTCTAATCACTTTTTCTTCCCTGACGATCACGTCATCCCCGGAAAACAAGTCATCATACGCCACCCCACTATCACACACGTTAAGTTGGACAACGGAGGATGAAGATTAGGAATGAACAACCACCATATTTGCAAAAATAAGAAGGGTAAGACAAAATAATACCTTCAATCAACGATATCCCTAGAGTTAGCCACACAAAGTCTGCTAGCGTGCTTACAAACCACATGAACCAGGTATGATCCACTAGCACGTCCCTGGGCTTTTATAAATACATCAAATGAGCTAAACATTTAAAGTTGCGCTTTAAAAATGCACCTTTTCGAGGCAATAAGTAACGTGTGTCAGTTATGAATATGAGTCGTCACTCGTTAAATGGGCTTTAAAATGATTATTTCACATGTCATTTCACTCACATGTCATTTCACTTGCATATCAATCCTACCCTCAATCTACAGGACATCGTTTCCCATTCCCCAAAGTCAAGGGATACTAATAGAATTTTAAAAAAATCTTTACTTCTTACCCACGACGTCATACATAGTTTTGTGCTAACATCACCAAATTCTACCAAACCCAAAAGATATATATTTTCCCCCCAAAATTGGAAAAAAATACATTTGTAGGCTTGGTTAAAAAGCTTAAACATTACGCATTTCATAACTTCGCATCTAGAGGGGTTATGGTATATACCTAGCCCTCAAAACTCTAAGCATAAGGCTTAACTCGTTGTAGCCAACTCGTTCAACAATTGAGAGCGAGCAGAGCCCAGTTCGCTAATAAGAAATTGATCCTAAAGAAAACGCATAAGTGCTACTCACCATGACACCCTCTACCTCACCACGATCTAGTAAAGATGAACACACACCACATACCACGATTGCACAATCAAGGAGCCTACAAGTAGAGATGTAGATAACTGGTCCAGGTAAGAAAATCTCAACATACGACAATTTGAAATACTTCTAGGACTAATTTGAGTGTTAGAGCTTCTCCCCGGGGACCTCCCATGGGACTCTTTTGCAGGCACTTATAAGGGTGGAGCTCGTTGGGCCGAATCCGAGGTATATCAACTGGAAGGATTCCCTCGCATCAAATACTTAACAAAATTAAAACTATATGAATTTGAAATAATTGAATATGGTTTAATTTATAAAACTGATCATTTTTAGTAAGTTTGTTGATTAGAAGTGGTGACGACCTTCATCCTCTGAAAACAAAAGCTCAATTTGAAGGGGTCACTTTAATTTTTATCCATGCCAGATTAACTCCCTTTTTTAACCCCAATATTGGAGATAAGATTTGAGATTGGGAGTGAAATTAGTATGATGCGGCTAGAGAAGTTTAGCTAATGGAACCTTGCATTGGAGATGCTTTTAAGGGGAGTTCCTTTTGAAACATGGCGGAGACATGTTCATTCTTTCCATTCTTGAGGTTATTTTTCTTTCTTTATTTTCTATTAACCACACACAATTTCTTAGGAAATTTAGCAACTGTAGAAATTTGATCCATAGCATTAAGAGTTGGAATGTTTACCCCGCATCCACGAAAGACCTTATAGATGTCCTTGTTGTCTCCCTTCCTCCTTGTGTTTTTCAAGGCCTCCAGAAAAGGTGGTCTGGTACATAGGAGAGATTTTTTGCCATGTTTTCTTTCTTACGAGGAGAGAATGATGGCTAGGGAATTGTTGCCATGTCTTTGAACAATTACTTTACCCATTCCCTATTCTCGCTTTCTCATTAGCCAACTCATAAAGCGCTTCTTGTATCTTTTTCTCCATAATCACCACTTCCTTGTGTTCATTTTCAACACAACTCGCTCATGGGAATCTCTCGTATCTTCACCACTTTTCAAAGTGATAGCACTCACAATTTGGCGAGGATTTAGCTTTGGTTGAGAAGGAAGCTTTCCCGAGTTTCTCGACTCCACCCGATCCAAGGCGAACACTATTTGACTTATTTGAGTCTCCAAATTCTTAATAATGTATTCAGCATTCTCTTGGAACTTTTGGCACCTTTCCGCACTTAGGTTCAATCTCCCTAAGTCTTGCAACACCTTATCCTTTGCCTTGCTTGATTTTTGCCTTAGTCGTGAGGTTTGTCTTGGAACCTTTGGAATTTTAGTTGGGAGAGGGGGAGGGGGTTGGGGCTATTGTTGAGCATTTTCCCTCCTTGAGCATTTCCATAGTAAAGGTTATGATGATCTTTCCACCCTAGATTGTAACAGTCTCTCCAACCCGAATTTGGTTTATTTTGGTAGCCTTTACCACCTTGGTAACCTTGGCCTCCTTAGAAACCCATGGCCTTGACTTCTTCATAATATTCATCTTGCAATCGAGGGCACGAATATGTAAGGTGCGTTGATGCACATATCTCACATGCCTTAGCATGTTAAATATTTTTGTACTTGGTCATGAAATTCTTTATTATGGAGGTGAGGGCTAGCACTTGATCTTCAATTTTTCCATTGTTAGAGCTAGAATTTGGGTTGTACGGGGTTTTCCTCCAAAGATCGGACCTTGAGGAAAAAGACCTTGATTCCTCGACTATTTTTTTCATACTAGCCCATAGGCTCCTCAATGCTCTTGTTTCTTTTTTACACACTACAAGGTGCTCTCACCAATATTTTCTCTTCATCAAGTAGACCATTGTAGAATTAGTAAACCAAGTCACTCTCTGAGTAGCCCTAACAAGGACAAGTCGATAGTGGTTTCTATAACCTCTCCCAATAATCATAGAAAGACTCCTCATTCCAGGATGATGTTGCTAATCTCATTCTTTAGGTAGCGGACTTGGAAGTTGGAAAATGCTTGGAAATAATTTTTTGCTTCGGCGTACTCAATCTAAGAATGAATACTCTTGGATGGAAATGATGCAACCAATCTCTTGCGGCATCTCTCAAAGAAAATGGGAATGCCTTCAACTTGTATAGATCCCCATCTACTCCTTCAGAATCATGTCACAACAAACCATAAGAAAGTCTGAGAGGTGCTTGTTAGGATCTTCTCCTTGTTGACCAAGGAAAGAGGGTAGCAAATGAATCAACCCCAACTGCAACTCAAAAACACCACTGATCTGCACCATTTAGCATGCTTTAACCAATGCATTTGACATAGTTTTTAGTTACTTTTGGTTGGTGGTTTAGCGACATTAGTTGAGTTTACATGGTAGAAGGAGTTCTTTTTCAATGCATAGTAGAAGGAGATTGAAGCCAAAGATAGGCAGCTTTGAAGTTCAAGATGGTCAAAAGAGAAAATGGTGAATTGTGGTCCGTGGAATATTTCCTTTGTCCGAGAACTATCCAAAAAGAACTATCCTTAAAGGCTGGTTCCATTGGATTCATCTTCTCGAGTACTACAAAATCGACTGCTGGAACTCCCAATTCGGACTAATAGTTCACCCGTGACAAGCAAACAAATTTCAGCCAACGAAGCACCAGTGGTCGGTCACGGACCGCGCATGGTCAAGCTCCAGCGGCCCGTGACAATATTCAAGGCCCATATACACAAGAATCAAGAGGTTCCATAAATACCTTCACGAGACCAGCACGGGACCTTCACGAGGCAAGGCACAGGAACGTGACAAAGACCCCTGACCGTGGAGCTTGGAGATGAAGAATTGATGATTTGGCTAAGTATGGACCCGGTCTGTGAAAACCTTAACGGTTCATGACCAAAGTTCTAAACAAACACCACAGGCTGCTCGCGGTCCGTGAAAACCTTCACGGACCGTGGGAAAACTCTGAGCAAAAACCATGTACTGTTTGCGGTCCGTGACAATCTTCATGGACCGTGCCACGAGACCAGCTTCATGGATCGTGCCAGATCCCATGGGCCACGGCTATGAACATTCACGGACCGTGGCGATCTGACGTCCCGTGGTTTCTGTGCCGGCCCGTGAAACCTTGGCGGCTGACCTAGGGTTTTGCTACTTTTGGCCTATTTTGGGTCTATGTTTAGGCTCAATCTCATATATATAGGACCCTAGTCTACTTATTTAAAATGGTTGGATCATTTTTGGAAACATATTTTGGAGAGGAGAAAGCTTGGAGAGAATGAAGGAGTTCCTTTTGTAGGTTTTGTAATCTTTTCTTTTCTTCTTACTTTATCCCAAATATGTGTAATTCAAATCTACATTTTAATTTCATATCTATGGAGTAGTTATATTAGTATAGGATTCGTCTTGGCACTTGGTATGTTCTAAATGCTTTATGAGATTCATTAAATTCATCATATCTTTGTGTTTATGATATTATTGTGATTGTTCTTGAATATTATAAATACATGAGTAGGAAGTCACATATAAGCACACATTTTGGGATATACTCATGCATGGTGCAATTATTGATGCCCACTTGGGAAGAGAAACCTAGATGTTAGAATTGGTAGGGAGAATGCGTCTGCGTGGGTATGTGCACGGGGGATTCGAGAATGCTCTAACCTATTTGTCATCGCAGTCTTAGCTGAACTTGTAATTGTTTTCCGAGAGGTTTCGGGTAGAGATAGTGAATAGTGTTAAGCTAGGTGTTGAGTTGAAACCCTAGTATCACAGATAAGGTGTCTACAAACCTTCGGCCTAGCATATATAGGACCCGAGGGGAGTAGTTGCATTCATCATAAAATCCTAGGACGTAATAGCACGGGGGAGAAAATGACCTGCAATAATGGTCGAACCTCATTGTACTCCCTTAATTCCGATGGCGGTGTCGATGGAGGGTTGTGAATGTACCCATCGTGACAGGGTTAGGGAAGTGTATGCTATCGGCCATACTACGTGTTGTGAACACACTGGTAGGTCTTTTGCATGTCTATATATGAATGAATCGATGATTGAAGCATTAGAAGTACCATGTTGCTACTATCATGTTGCTAAATGATTCCCAAGTGCCTGGTATAAATAATTTACTTGTTTGTCAATTGAATGCTTGTAACCCCCCCCCCCCCCCTCCCCATAGTTGCATGTCTACACTACTAGCTGCTCCTTTCACTCGTGCAGATTGACGACCCACACGAGGTTGTTTTTTAATTGGTACTTGAGAAATAGCATCCTTGTGGACAAACCCAGGGCTTGTTGCTTACTACCTCTTGGTAGCTTAGCAGTAAGAATGAGTGCAGAATATAAATCTCTATCTTTGACCCGTAAGCCCCTAGACTCGTGTTTTAATGACAACCGGGTAGGGGTAGGCCAAATTTCATTGCCATGGATGCTTTTTCAGTTCAAGTATTAGTTGAGCATGACATGTTAGTAGAGTAGCTAGTAGTGTCTTTTATTGTTTTTCTTTTGTTATTTTTATTTACTGCGAGTGGAGTTTTGGTCATAGTTTCCTTGTTACTTTGATTCTATATGCTATTGTGACATTGGAATGATAGTGTTACCCTAGTTTACGGTACATACACCTACCAAAAATCTAGGTGTTTGCATTCTCTAACTAATTTCACAGGTAATTGGTGGAGAAGGAGAAAGAGAACTAGATCGGATGCTCAACCTAGGGGGGTTTGAATTTTGAGGAAGTATCGCACAAGATGGCAGAAGATAACCGCACTTTGAGAGAGCTTATGGCCCCGAACTTAGAGAACCAACCCTTATGTATCACATTCCTACCTTTGTCTCCAAATGTGACTTATGAGCTGAAAAGTATAATGATACACTGCCTTCCTACTTTCCACGGTATGGCGGGAGAGAATCCGAATAAACATTTGTAGGAATTCCATTTGGTGTGCACGAATATGAAGCCGCCGAGAGTGTCGGAAGATGATTACAACTTGAGAGCATTCCTCTTTTCAATGCAAGATGGAGCAAAAGATTGGTTGTATTATCTACCATCGGGTTGCATTGGGCCGTGGATGGATATGAAGCGGCAATTCTTGGAAAAATACTTTCCAGCATATAAGTTGGCCGAGTTGAAGAAGAAAATGTCCAACATTACTCAAGAAGCGACCAAGAACCTATATGATTATTGGGAGAGGTTTAAGAGACTCCTTGCTAGTTGCCTCTACCACCCATTCAAGGAAGGAGATTTGGTCTATTACTTCTTTGAAGGCCTTTGTGATGAAGACATGCGGATGGTAAATACTGCATGCAACAATTCTATAGCCAACAAGAACCCGAATAATGCGATGGAACTTTTTGAATAGATGGCCAATAGGATGAGGAAATATGGTACAAGGCCTAGGGTTAAGGTCTTGGATTAACCCGCACACACACCAAAGTTGGAGGAGCAAGTCCAAGCTCTTGCATCTATGATGAAAAAGCCTTTGCGAGGAAAGGTGCACCAAGTCAAGATGTGTGGGCTTTGCAACCTCGATCACCACTCTGAAAAATGCTCTGAGGTTGTTGGTGATGTGCAAGAAGTGAACATCGTGGACTACAACAATAGGGAGGGACCTCAAATTGCTAGGGCTCGACAACAAGGGTTCTGGGGGAACCAAGGTGAACCAAGACCGGACCCCTATGCAAATACATTCAATCCGAGGTATAGAGATAATCCTAATTTTTGATGAAGGGATGACAATCAACCTCAAGGATATAGGGGTGGAAAAGTACCACCTCAACCTTATCCTAAGGGTGAAGGTTCATCCAACAATTACACCACATTTTACAAGTCGGATAGGAAGGAGATTTTGGATTCCATTTGTCAACTGGGGAAGAAACATGGGATCTTCGTGGAAAGGACTAGGAGGAAAATTGAAGACCTTGGTAATAGAGCCTTCTCAAGTATCAAGAACTATAAGATTCAAGTTGGACAACTCGCCCCCTTCGTGAGCCAACTTGAAGCAAAAGAGTTTGGAAACCTACCTTCCCAATCGAAGGTGAATCCAAGAAATGTGAGTGCACTCAAGCTAAGGAGTGGGAAGGAAGTTCACGAAACTGAGAAGAAGGTGACACAAAAGGATGTCAAGTTAGTGGAGGCCACCAAAGCAAATTTCGAAGAAGAAGAGATAGTTGTCAAGGAAGCACCCTCCAAGGAGCTCCCACCACCCAAGGCACAAGTTGCTATTCCACCTCCATTTCCAAGTGCTTTGAGGTGAAAGCCAAAGATGGACACAAATGAGGCCAACATTCGGAAAGTATTTGAAAAAGTGGAGGTATCTATCCCCATCTTGGAAATGATTGACATTATGTCTTCATATGCTAAATTTCTTTAGGTTGCATGTACTGAGAAAAGGCATAGACCACTTAAGAAGTTAGGGAAGCTAAAATTTTGGGAAGTCACCATTTTGAATCATAAGAATTTTCCTAAGAAATGTGATGACCTCGGAATGTTTTCTATCCCGGTTTCTTTAGGTGGAACACTTGTTGAACATGCCATGATAGATTTAGGAGCTTCTATCAATGTGATTCCATTTAGTCTATTTGAATGTCTTGAAATTGGTGAACTTAAAGAGACTAGAGTGATTGTTCAACTCACCGATCACTCCCAAGCTAGCCCTCGTGGGCTAGTGAAGGATGTGATTGTGTGAGTAGGCAAGTTGGTTTTTCTGGCAGAATTTTATGTCCTAGACGTAGCGCACGACGGAAGTGCACCCACATTCCTTTTGGGGAGACCTTTTCTAAAACCGTCTAGGACTAAAATTGATTTCCACTCGGGAATCATGACTCTAGCAAATGATATAGACAACGTGGAATTCAACATTTATAAATCTAAGAATGATTAAAAAAAACATCTCTAATGTGCAAAGATGTGACACTTTTTGATGAGCATGATATTCTTGAACCTTTTTTTGTTACCAATGAGCATGAATCTCTTATTGATAAGTTTGTGGATGACCCTGATGAATTTCATGATTTGGTCAATGATATGTCTGTACTAGATTATTTTTCTATGCTAACCAAATTTTAGCACAAAAAGGGAAGCATCGAGGATATGATACCTCCCTACCCTCCTCCTAGCCCCAAAAGGGGCATTCAAGGAGTCAAGGTTGGAAAAACAAGGAGAGACATTTCTAGGTGCCGACAAGGGCTGCAAAGGTAAGGATGGCTCATTGTGGAGACCTCTCCACAATGACATCTTCGTGGGCGGAGTCACCAATGGAGATTCTGAAGACCCACCGGTAAGTTCTTCAAATTAGAATGCATGAAGAGGAAATACGTCGTGATAATGACACTAAATATACGTGGTTCTTTTGTATTCTTTTTTGAAGTAGTGACTTGGTAGAATTTGCATGTCTTGCTTGAAATAAAGGATCATTTGAATGAAATTCTTGCTTGATTTGGAGATCTAAATGTGAAAATATGTGCTTATGTGTAGATGGAATGAATTTTGATGGGTGACACGGTTTTCTTTCAAAAGTTGAGAAAGACTAAGAAATAGTAAGAGAATCTGGGGTTTACTTCGTGACAATGCTTGTCACGAAGGGCGGGTCTCTTGCCATGATGACGGCCACAAGACTCTGTCTCGTGAAGGTGGGAAAACTAGGCAGAAAATTATTTTTATTGGTTTTTGATTTTCCACCCCCCAACTTGTCTCAGAAATGCAACTTTTAGAAATGGAAGTTTGAATTTCAAAATTAAAAATGCATTTTTTATTCAAGAAGTGAGATTGCATATTTCCTTAGGATTTTTTATGCAATTAGTACTTCCAACATTAATTGATTGGACTACTTATCCCCTAATTTGAAATTCTATCTTTATCTACATTGTACCTCTCTCTATCTCTCTCTCTCTCTCTCCTTCACCTATGCTGAATTCCATTCTCATGGTACAATTCTCCGCCTAATTTCATCATCTACACACTCTTTCTTCACAAAAAACACTCAATCACATACACTTTTTGGTGAGCTCAAAAAAAGTGAAGCTTTTCTCCCAAAAATTAACAATTTTTTCTTCTTCTTGTGTGGATCTTACACTTCTTGGCATCAAATTTTGGGTAACTCTTTGATCTCTTTGTATATATGCTTGATTGAAATTGTGGTGTTGTTATGAAAAGCATGATTTTCAAATGAGCATGTGTTCATGTGATGTTGTTTGAGCTTGTGTGTCCAATCTCGTGATAATGAATTTATAGGAGTCTTGAATGTGCTATTGATCTTGAATGACGTGTCCTTCATTTGTGGGTGATTAGAGAGATCATGAATCTATTGATGGGTTGGTGAAAAGCATACATGGTGTTATTGGCTGATGGGGATATTCTTGTTTGAAATGACCTTTATGCTTATACCATCATGATTTGAATGTTTGGTCTTTTTGGAAGAATGTTCTTTATTGGATGACATCATGAGCCATGCATTGTTAATTACTACATTACCATTCTTCTCCTTCATTTTGTTAGGATGCCTCCGAAAAAGGGTACTTTGGAGAAAGAGAAGTCTTCGCGGGGTGAGAAACGAAAGAAGCCGGTAAAGGGTGCAAACCCTAAACCAGAAACTCCCATTCCTTGCAACCCCAAGTCCGTGGATGATGAGTTTATGGGTTTGACCAACATTACCGGGACTGCATCCCGGAGATGGAGGAATTTGAGGGAACCAAAAAGGAGCATTTTGTAGACTAGTTTTTCTTGCAAGAGTACCTTGATGGCTCTAGGCTTACTTGAACCAGTGACCTTTCTTTTGGGTTGGGTATGCCTAGAAGGCTTTCTCGACGTGCACTCGAAAACCTACATAAGATGCACTTTAGAGTTTCTAGCTACTATTTGGAAGGTCATAGACGAGGAGGGTCACAAAGAGATTAAGTTCAACTTTGATGACAGGGAGTACCAAATGACCTATAGAGAGGTGGCATTAACTTTTGGGTGGATGACCGGCCGGGACATTTCAGAGACTCAACGCCAAGGAATTTCATTCTCCCTTGGGAATTTTTAGAGATGATTAACCGGGACCGACAGGAAGAATTTGAGCAAGAGCATGGCTATAGTCCATCCGGTAATATGTTATGTTCATCGACTCCTTTCTATGAGCGTTCTATGCCATGGTGAATTGACACATTGTCCGGGCTTCGATGTACACCTTCTTTGGGCGATGGCATCGGATGAGAAACCCATACTTGGTTAGCATTTTTGTTCAAGAATGCATAGCTATGGGTGAGCAGAAGAGTGGGAAGATTCCTATAGGAGGCATGGTTAGCCTTTTGGCGCAACATTTGGAACTTCCTATCTCGCATAGGACGTTAGCTAATATGGGTAGGTTGGGATCAACCTATACAATTGAGAAGTTATCTAGGGCATTCATGATGGGAACTAAAACTTCGGAGGATAGATTTGTGTGGCTTTACGGTGGAACACCTACTTGCAAATTCATGGTTTTTCTGTAACCGGAGCGAACCTATATCAACCTTAATACGAGCCTAGATAACTTGTTCATTAAACCCAATCCACGATTCGAGAAGGACTTTTATAAAGTATTGGCCAATCTGGAGGTAGACCTAGAAGAGGCCGAACAGGAGACATCTTCGAGAGCACTTCAAAGCCGATCTCATCTTCCCACGGGCATTATGGATCAACTACACCTACTTGGGAGCAACTCTTAAGTTCTTCCCAAGTGCTTCAGGAGATAGTTCAAGCTATTGGAGGAGTGAAGACACAAGTTGAGGAGCTAAACACGAGGGTGGAATGCCTTGAGGCCACAATCCAAGCAACGTGATTCATTGGAAGCTGTTTCACTAGCCACGAGGAGGCCGGCCCTTTAAGGTCGAAAACGTAATCATCACTAGCTTCCCTACTTCACCTTTGATTTGACATGAGAATGCATAAGGGACTATGCATTGTTTAGGTGTGGGGAAGGGATTAGTGAGTACTGAGGAATTCTCAATCATGGATTTCTTCGTGCATGCATGATTTGTTTGCTTTTCTTGTTATATTTTTGGTTACTTGTGATTGGGATGCTTTTGGAAACTTTTGGTGGCTTACATGTTATGCTAGGATTTTAGGATTCTAGTTTTCATGTGGAATGTGGCTTTAGGATTTAGTGGTGTATTGGTTTGTTGCTTATCTTTTATAGTATAAAGCTCACTTTTGGGGAAATTTTGTACTACAAGAAAAAAATTGAAAAAAAATTTTAAACCTGGACAAGTCAAAAACATGAAAGGGCAACTTGGGTAACATGAGGAAAAGTCCGGATAGGTCAAAAGACCTAGGTAAAAGTGGGAGGCTTGGCCCTGCTAGACTTACGAGTCTAGGCAAAAGTGAGAGGCAGTGTGGGAAAAGGTGAGAGTTGATCACGCTTTGTGGGATAAAGTTAGGATGAAAACCCAAAAGGGCTCCCAGGAAAAATGAGAGAAATTGAGAGAAATAAATGAAAAAAAAACAAGAAACTAGATTGACGATACATTAGACTCCTTGGTTGCAACTCGGTCGGGAATCTTGAGTTATCCCTATGTTGCAACCAAGTTGACGGCTTTTGGATTTCCTTGGTGGATTTTTTTTCTTGAGGATTGCTTTTTTATTGCTTTTAGGACTACTTTTGGGAAAAGTAAGCTTTGCTTTATTCTAATCTTTTGTCACTTATCTGTTTCTATACACATTTACTTGTTTTTGGTGGTTTGTTGCTTTAGGAACTCTAAGGAGTGTGACAGTTGTGAGATTTTCATCTTCTTGGGGGAACTAGGGTAGCTTGGAAAGAAGTTGAATGCATTGGCTATTTTTGCATACTTCATTCCGCGTGAACCTATTTCTTTGATTTTATTTACTCGAGGACAAGTAAAGGTTTAAGTGTGGGGATTCTGATCTACACTATTTTGCATGCTTTAACCAATGCATTTAACATAGTTTTTAGTTACTTTTGGTTGGCAGTTTGGCGACATTAGTTGAGTTTACATGACAAGGGGTTTAGAAAACCATGTTTGGTTTTCTATTCTAAATCTAGCGTTTTGTATACTTAATTAGTGATTCTTGACATCTCGTGTTCACGGGCTCCTTGATCTTTATTATGAGTACCTTTAGTAGGTCGCACGGGAATGCTATTTGTTACATTACATTATTGCAAAGGTCGTTTGCTTTTAACGGTAGAAGATTTGAAGGTCATTCGCATTTGAATCGTAGTAGACAAAGGCTACGAACATCAATGCGTGATAGAAGGAGATTGAAGCCAAAGACAGACAGCTTCAGAGTTCAAGACGGTCAAAGAAGAAAATGTTAAATCATGGTCGGGGGAGTATTGCCTTAGTCTGAAAATGATCCAGGGAGAATAATCCTTAAAGGCTGAATCCATTGGATTTGTCTTCTTGATTACTACAAAATTGACTACTAGAACTCGCGATTCGGACGAACGGTTCACCTGCGATAAGCAAACAAAGTTCAGCCAACGAAGCACCAGTGGCCAATCACAGACTATGCAAGGGCTAGTTCTGAGGGCCCGTGAAAATCTTCACGGCCCGCAATACACAAGAATCCAGGGGTCCCGTGAAGACCTGCACAAGACCAGCATGAGATCTTTACGAGGCAAGGTTTCGGGCCGTGACAAAGACCCCATATCATGGAGCTTGGAGATGAAGGATTGAAGAGTTGGCTTAAGTATGGACCCGGTCCGTGAAAACCTTCCCGAGCCGTGACAAAATTTCTGAACAAAGACCATAGGCTGCTCACTGTCCATGAAAACCTTCACGGATCGTGGGAAAAATCTGAGCAAAAACCATGTAATGTTCGCGGTCCGTGACAATCTTCACGGACCGTGGCACACGGCATGCTTCACAGACCACACCAGATCCCAAGGGTCACAGATATGAACATTCACAGACCATGGCATATCTAGCGTCCCATGGCTATGCATGCTTTACGGACAGTGGCATCCATACCGGCCAATGAAACCTTGGCGGCTAACCTATGTTTTTGCTACTTTTGGCCTATTTCAGGCCTATTTTTAGTCCTAATCTCCTACTACTATATATAGGACCCTAGTCTACTCATTTAAAATGGTTGGATCATTTTTGGAAACATATTTTGGAGAGGAGAGAGCTTGTAGAGAAGGAAGGAGTTTCTTTTGTAGGTTTTGTAATCTTTTCTTTTCTTCTGTCTTTGTCCCAAAGATGTGGAATTCAAATCTGTATTTGAATTCCATGTCTATAGAGTAGTTAGATTAGCTTGGTATTTATCTTGGCACTTGGTATGTTCTAAATGCTTCATGAGATTCATTAGATTAGTCCTATCTTTGTGTTTATGATATTATTGTGATTGTTCTTGAATGTTATAAATGCATGAGTAGTACACCACATATAAGCACACACTTTGGGATATACTCATGTATGGTGCGATTATTGATGCCCCCTTGGGAAGAGAAACCTGGATGTTATAATTGGTTGGGGAGAACGCGTCTGTGTGGGTGTGTGCAGGGGGGATTCGAGAATGCTCTAACCTATCTGTCATCGCAGTCTTAGTTGACTTTGTAACTGTTTTCCGAGAGGTTGCTGGTAAAGATAGTGAATAGTAAAGCTAGGTGTTATGTTGAAACCCTAGTATCACAAATAAGTTGCCTACGAACCTTGGGCCTAGCGTATGTAGGACTCGGGAGGAGTAGTTGCATTCATGGTGGAAGCTCGAGATGTAATAGCATGGGGGAGAAATAAAACAACAATGATGGTCAGACCTCTTTGTACTCCCCTAACTAAAATGGTGGTACCGATGGAGGGTTGCGAGCGCATCCACCATGACAGGGTTGGGGAAGTGTATGCCATTGGCCACACCGCGTGTTGTGAACACACTGATAGGTTTTTTGTATGTCTTTATGTGAATGAATCGAGGATTGTAGCATTAGAACTACCATGTTGCTAAATGATTCACAAGTGCCCAGCATAAATAGTTTTACTTGTTTGTTAATTGCATGCTTGTAGTTGTTTGCTGAAAACACCAAACACCCCCCCCCCCCCAAGTTGCATGTCTACACTACTAGTTGTTCCTTTCACTTGTGCAGATTGATGACCCGCACGAGGTTGTGTTTTAATTAGTACTTGATCCCTAGCATTCTTGTGGACAAACCCAGGGTTTGCCGCTACCCCTTGGTAGCTTAGCAGTAAGAACAGGTTCAGAATATAAATCTCTATCTTTGACCCGTAAGCCCCTTGGCTTGTGTTTTAAAGACAATCTGGTCAAGGCAGGTCAATCACTAGGACTAACTGTCGAATAGGTGATACGGATAAGTTGTTTCTCAAGATTATGAACCATAAACTCCCACATAGGAACATTTCTCCCTTGTAGATGACAAAATGGTGGATCTTTGTTGGGATCTCCTTGTGGATTGTCCATAGAGATAGTAGGTTCCTCAAAATGAAGAGTTTCATATGCACACCATCTAGGGAACGCCTTCTTCCTCTCTTAAGGGTTAACTCTAAATTGGGGTCATTGTGTAAAGGTTCTTGTGAAGAGGATTGAGTGCAAACCACATACAAAGAATTAAAGCAGTGCGTCTCCAATCATAAAATCAAATCAAATTCAAATAGATAATATTAAAAAAATTATTTATACACTTAAAAACATACGCCTCTTCCCTGACAGTAGCATCAAAATTGGGAGGTCATCACCGCATCAATCAAATATACGATTTATAGCACCTATAGTTTCCTATGCTACAATTATGTAGATAGTGGTTGTAGGGATCGTTCCATTAGAGAAGAGGATTTTTCCAAAGTGTTCATGCATATGAGTTTATATAAATTTATATATCTATATAAAGGGGATGGTGGTGGTTTGATTGATTAAATATTACAATTGAAATACAAAACAACTAGATTATAAATAAAGACTTGAGTAATATTCAAACAAGTAAAAAGAGAGATTTAACATTGATTACCTTTCGTGGAGGTGATCAGCATGTCCTTCTTAACTATAGTTATAAATAGTGATTCAACATATCGTTATAGACCTTACTAATGACCGCCTTAGGTGATTAACGCCTAAATTCATCCCATTAGTAACACTATACACGAAGAATCAATAAGGTTGATGATGTCTAATACATCTAACCAATTCATATAGTTTCTAGATGTTATTAAGAAATTTCAACATTCTGGAGTTGCCATTTATTAGCTACTTAAGATAAATATGAAAAAAGAATCAAGAAATTTCAACAAGCCGAATGTGCATACTTTTTTGTCAACTTTCTCAGGTCATGTTTGACCAACGATAACTTTAATTACATATATTAACAGGGTGTTAAAATTTAATATTTAAAAATACATCATGCAGGGAATCCAACAATATCTCACATGATGATATTGATGTCTATATTCTAGTTGAAATTTATGGTCAAACATGTCTTCAAGAAGTTGACCAAAAGGTGTGCTGGTTCGATTGGCGCGGAGAGAGAGTATATAACATCACGTGAAATAAAAGCCACCACGCTCTTGTGGTTACTTTGCCCTCGAGCCTCTCCTTGTCATAGAACAAACTAGAGCATAACTTCCATTCTCGTTAAAAGTCTGCTCTGAACCATCCACCTATTGATGAAGATCACAAACTATTTGTTTCTAATTGAGAATCTGGTTCTTAGCCCCGTTTGTTCATATCAGGAGTAACTTAGCGTTTTCCTTGTGTAACTCGGCCTCACCTCGATAAGACTTGATGCCCCCTCGGAATGAGAACTAGAAGCATCCCAAAGGCTATGTAAGCTTTAACAACGGATAGACGCTCATGCACGGAAGAAAACCCGGACCCGTAGTAACTTTAGAGAGAATGTTGTGGTGCGGTTGGAAAAGGGATTTGTAGTCATCGCCCAGAGCCTCCCAAGCAGTGACTTTTTTATCCCTATCTTCCTTCATTCTACTATAATTCTCTGGAAGCTCTCTTATTGAAGGATGGCGCCCGCTCCTCCACAAGTCAAGTTCCTTCTTAGACTTGGCCAATTCTTCTTGTTGGTTTTGAAAGAAAAAAATCAGAGCACAGAGAGAAGGTTTGGTGCAGTGAAAACTTACTGCTTTTCTTCATTCATTTAGCTATAAATAGAGCTGAAAAATAAGTTACAAAAAATAGGAATAACTACAGCTCCTAAATGCTCCTAAATGCTCCTGAATGCATGGAGAACATGGGTGAATTGCATGCAGCTCCTAAATGGTCCTAAATGCTCCTAAATGCTTGGAGAACATGGGTGAACTAAATGAAATTAAAAAAAACTGACTAGATTATTAATATAACAAATCACCCCCTAATCTTGTCGTTGCTTATGTTGTGTCGGCAACACCAATCTTGCTCCTTAGCTCCTGGAAACGAACTCGTCCAAGTGACTTCGTCAGTAAGTCGGCAAGCTGCTCTTCGGTGTTGATGTGTTCAAGTTCAAGTTCTCCCAGCTCCACATAGTTCCGAATCAGATGATACCGAGTATCGATATGTTTGCTCCGTTCGTGAAACACAGGATTCCTGCTGAGGCAAATTGCTAACTTGTTGTCCACCAACAGTCTAGGTTCTTGAGGTTGTTCGTTTTTCAATTCACCTAGTAGTCTGCTGAGCCAGATGCCTTGACACGCCGCAGTTGCAGCAGCAATATATTCTATTCACAAGATGATATTGCCACTATCCGTTGCTTCTGCGACTGCCAGCTGATCGGAGCTTGTCCAAGGAAGAAAATCAATCCGCTTGTGCTCTTCCGATCGTCGATGTCTCCGGCTAAGTCGGCATCGCTGTAGCCTAGCAATCTCAGAGCTCCTTCTCCTCTTCCATACGACACTCCAAACTCCAAAGTTCCCGCCACGTATCGTAACAAATGCTTCATTGCAGCAAAGTGTTCCGTTTTGGGATTTTCCATGAACCGGGTGATGTAGCCGACTGCGAACGTGATGTCGGGCCTCGTGTGCACCAAATACCTGAGGCTCCCCACAATGCTCCGATAAAATGAAGCATCCACCGGCCTTCCGTCACCAGTCTTGCTCAGTCTAAGCCGTGGTTCCATCGGAGTTGCGCAGGGATTGCAACCTTCTAAGCCAGCCTTTTGAATCAGCTTCTTCGCATAGGAAGCTTGGCTTAGTGTGATCAAACCACCCTTCTGCTGTACCTGTATACCCAAATAATAGCTTAGCTCCCCTAAATCACTCATTTGGAAGAGATCCGTCATTTCCCTCTTAAACTTCGACACTTCCTTGACTGAAGATCCCGTGATTATAAGGTCGTCGACGTACACTCCGACAAGCAGCAGATTCTCATTGTTTCCACGGCGATAAACAGCATGCTCCGTCTCGCTTCGCTCGAAACCAAGTTTTCGAAGGCTCGTATCAAGCTTCGCATTCCATGCCCTCGGAGCTTGGCGGAGTCCGTACAGCGCCTTATGAAGTCGGAGCACTTTTCTCTCTTCGCCGTTGACAACAAAACCCGGTGGCTGCTCGACGTAAACTTCCTCGATTAAATCGCCATTGAGGAATGCGGACTTTACGTCTATGTGATGAACCAGCCAACCATGGTGAGCAGCTAACGCTAACAGAACTCTTGCAGTTTCCATCCTTGCGACGGGAGCGAAGACTTCCTCGTAATCCACCCCCTGACGCTGCACATAACCCTTCGCCACCAGCCGCGCCTTTCATTCACAACCTCCCCGACTGCATCCTTCTTGAGTTTATAAACCCACTTCAGGCCGATGGCTCGGTGTCCAGGCGGCAAGTCCACGAGCTGCCACGTTTGATTTTCCTCGATGCTGGCCAATTCCTCCAACATCGCCGCTCGCCAATCCTCGTCCATCTCCGCTTCAGCCAGGTTCGTCGGCTCCTCGGCGGTGAGAAGACATTTGTCGTCATCTTTCTCGGCTTCTACGTTGACAGTTTCATCGTATAAACTGTCCAGCATGCGGTATCGGCGAGGCGTCTCCTTGCCTGGAGATGGCTCCGATGCACCGGTTGGTGGGGACACGAACTCCACCGTCGGCAGTGGTGGTGCAACCGGAGTTGTTGGAGTAGCTGGTGGGGCTCTGGCATCCCGTGATGGAACATGCTCCGTGCGCGTCGCGCTCCAACTTGTGCCAGCACCTGCAATTGGAGAAATAAAGTTTTCGACGGAAAAGTTTTCGGTCTCAGCTTGTCGTTCACCTCCTTGTGCACACACTGAGCTCGTCCAGTCCCACGCCGCATCTTCGTCGAAGACAATGTCCCGGGATACTCTGACTCGCTCCGTCGCAGGGTCGTAAACACGGTACGCCGCTGTTCCCGGTTCATAACCAAGCAGTACCATTGGAGTGCTCCTGTCGTCCAGCTTCTTCGGGTTTGGTTGCGCTGCCTTCACATGAGTGACGCACCCAAAAATGCGGAGATGTTGTACACTTGGTCGGCGCCCGTGCCATGCTTCGCATGGGGTCTTTCCGATGACGCTCTTCGTCGTTCCCCAGTTCAACAGGTACACCGCCGTAGTCACCGCCTCACCCCAGAATCTGATCGGTATCTCCTTAGCTTTTAACAAACACCGCGCCATCCCGACGACGGTTTGGTTGCGACGTTCAACCACTCCATTTTGTTGCGGTGTGTGGGGTGCTGTTAGTTGCCGCTGAACTCCGCGCTCGGCAAAGTACTCACCTAGTTCCTGTGAAGTGAACTCGCCGCCACGGTCAGTTCGTAGCAGCTTCAGTTTGCACCCGCTCTCTACCTCGGCTGCTGCCATGATCCTCTTGATTGCACCAGCTGCTTGGTCCTTTGTTGCGAGCAAACAAACCCACATATATCTACTATAATCATCCACCATTAGAAGGAAATAACGTTTACCTCCGGGCGTGGGTGGATCGATTGGGCCGCAAAGGTCCGCGTGTACTAGTCCGAGACGGTCGTTTGCTCGGTTCCTCGCTTGGTGAGGGAATGGGGCTCTCTTTTTCTTTCCGGCCAAGCATGCATCACACATGCGTTCAGCGTCTTCGATCATCGGGAGGCCATGCACCATATTGTCTCGAGCAAGGCGCCGAAGAGCCTCAAAATGTACATGGTCGTACCGTGCATGCCAACGCCATCCATCCTCGCTTCCGTGCACAGCAAGACAAATTGGCCGTGCCAATTTGAGGTTTAGCAAATAGAGGCGTCCTTGACTTCTCGGCACTCTTGCAATAAGATGCCCCGTTTGGTCACGCAATTGAAGCCAGCCACTTCGAATGTGTGTATCATATCCAAGTTCATCCAATTGCCCCAAGGAAATTATGCTACTTTGCAACCTAGGAATGAAGTACACCTCAGAGAGTGTTAAGTGCTCACCATTTCGACACGTGAAAAAAATGGTGCCGCGACCTTTGATCTCAAAGGAGGTATCATCCCCAAGTTTTACGGAGCCTTGCACGTTGGTGTCGAGCTCGGAGAAGACTTCCCGCCGGCCACACATATGAGCGCTTGCACCGGAATCAAGAAACCACGTGGTGTCACATTCACCACCCTTCTTTGCTGCCTTTGCTTGAGAATGTACCTCGTTTAGCAACACGCGTTTCTCGGTTGCTAGACTTCCAACAGTGAGTGAGTGCAACCTCGCCACAAGTAGCGCCTCCTCCTCCTCTTGATCCTTCACAAGGTTAGCCTGTTCCTTGCGTGCGCGCCGTGGTTCGGGAAAATCCTTCGAGATATGCCCTGCGAACTTGTTGCAATTATAGCACTTGATCCCCGTCATGTCGCGGTCGCCGCTGGAGGCGCGCTGGCCACCGTCTCGCCCACCATTTGTTAGCTTCTTCCCTTTTCGGAAACCCTTGCCTTTCCCGCTGCTCCTGGGGTTGTTGCTCTTACCACGTGCAATCCATTCCTGTTCCGTGAGGAGGACTTGACCACTTGCGTTGCCCGTGGAATTGATGGAGCACCGCTCAGAAGCCGACCGTAGCCTCCCGATTAGCTCCTCAACAGTCATGCCGTCCAGCTCGAGGAGTGTCTCAATCGAGCACGCAATCTGAGTGTACTGGCTCGGAACCTCCCGCAGAAACTTCTGAACCACCTTCACCTCCTCGACGGTGTCACCCAAAGAGCGAAGGTTATTGACAATGCCTGTGATGCGCATGCCAAAAGCATCGAGTGATTCACCTTCCTTGAACGCAATCTGTTCAAATTCTTTGTGCAGTCGTTGCATCGTCGCTTCTCGCATGCGATCCACTCTGACTCGCATCATTCTAATTGCCTCCCAAGCTTCATGAGCCATGTTTTTCACGGCTAGGGTTGGCACCATCTCAGGCGGGACTGTTCGTATCAGCGCCGACAACGCCGCCATGTCCTCGCGCTTGCCTGGTTCGCCTTCGCCGGAAACTGCCTGCCACAACCCTTGGGCGCGTAGATTGATCTTCATCACAAGGGACCATTCAATGTAATTGGTTGCTGTCAGCGTAGGATACACAATGTTGCCGCCAAGATTTGTCCGTTCGTGGATGATCACTTCGTTAGGGTTCCGCCGTACCATGCTCCGTCTACGCTGCCTTCCACGTTCCCGCGGTGGCGACGGCGAATTCTCGTTCTCGTCGGACATTGTCGCCGTGATCGTGCGTGCTCTGATACCAGATGTTGATTTTGAAAGAAAAAAACCAGAGCACAAAGAGAAGGTTTGGTGCAGTGAAAACTTACTGCTTTTCTTCATTCATTTAGCTATAAATAGAGCTGAAAAATAAGTTACAAAAAATAGGAATAACTACAGCTCCTAAATGCTCCTAAATGCTCCTAAATGCTCCTGAATGCATGGAGAACATGGGTGAATTGCGTGCAGCTCCTAAATGGTCCTAAATGCTCCTAAATGCTTGGAGAACATGGGTGAACTAAATGAAATTAAAAAAAACTGACTAGATTATTAATATAACACTTCTTGAGTGCTCTTTAGTTCCGCTTCAAAACGATCTGCAACATACCAATATCGACCAGCTTTAACATAATGGGATCATGCCCACTGTTCATTCTCGTGGTACCACTTCTTCATGACTGGGAATAATAATTCAACATCGTCTCACTCGAGGTTTGGGGAGGACGATGGGGAACCAGGGCTCTACACTACAAAAATAAAAACAAAACAAGAGAAGTAAGGAATTGATAAAAATGTTTTCATTCATAGGAAATAGGAAATACATCCATGGTGCCTTGAGCAAATAACCAAGCAAGAAATTTATACATTAGGTTCTACACTAAGGTCAGATTTGGCAACTGTCGAAGGCGAAGGGGCGCCAGCCGCTACTCGCTCGACGCTGGCAGAAGGGCCTTGGGGAGCGACCATGTCCTTTTTCCATTAAATATCTTGGAAGTGGTCCCTTTCTTTGGGGGTTCCAAATCAACCCCTAATGGATTGGTGTCATGCTTCTTCTTTTTCTTCTTAAATGCTTGATATGCCTCACCTGATGTGGTCTTCCTTTTATCCTTCTCTTCCTTGGCTCTCTTTCCTCAACTCCCTTTCCCAGATTCTAGATGGGAACCTCTGAGGATTCGGTGGGAGAAGGAGGCTTAAGCATCACCGTGGGCTGACTGTAAACCCATTGCTCATAAACCTCTGGTGGCTACTCATAGCCACTTATTTGTGCACCATAGTCCTTGGCATCCTATAGTGCCGCCAATAGCTTGTCCCTTTCACTAACCTGGGCCTCGGGAACAAGGTACCCGTTAAATTTATCTAACTCCATCTTGGAGTTCCACTGAGGAGCCCAGCAGCAATCTGCCTCTCACTCGAAGGTGTACACAAGGTCTAAAGTCAAGAGATGTGCATTGAATATTTAATTGGTAGTTTTTGTGAACATAATTGGAAATGAAAAACTTTCCATATGGGAACATGCGAAAACAGCATATTTACGCCAAGGAGTTTACGGAAAAAGAAGACAGAATATTATGGTAGTTGTGAGTTATGGAAATCTAAATATTCTGTTATATATTAGGCGTATAGAAGCACAATTGATTTATGAAAAATTCCTACATATATGGAGTGATATTATCGAATATGTGGGATATATTGTGATAAGGAAAATCCCTTTATTTATGGGATTTGGATATGCTTCAAGAAGCATTTTTGGAATAGGAATACTGTGGAGATAATCAGGGAGTATTCTGATCTACTCAGGGCTATAAAAGGGGACAACCACGGCTGCATTGTTCACAGATTTTAACTGAGAAAATTTGCACACGAATTTTCAATCTTTCGAGAAAATTGCAAAGAGCCAGAATTATATGTTCCAACATACTTGACCTGCTGTTCAAAGTTCAGAATTATATGCCTTAATTCCTCAGGAGGAGGAGATACAACGTTAATGAGTTTCAAGGTCAGAGGGAGTCTGATTAAGGCGGATCGGTAGCAAGGGGAGCTTGCAGAATTCACACGTTATAGTTAGTAAAGATAAGTATTATGTATGATGTACTTAGTACTGTATCTTTCTAATTAGTGGATTCATTCTGAACTAGGCCAGGCCTAGGCCCCACAGATGTAGGTGGATTTCACTGAACTGCGTAACCAAGTCTTGTGTCGTTAATGCTTTAATTTATTGCATACTTGGTTAGATAGGTCATGTTGGAACATACTAATAAGGATTAGAAAAATTCGGTAAAACCAAATTTCAATTGGTATCAGAGCTTGGTCACTTATTATTCCCTTGGTTGTGTCAAGGAAAGTGTGATCCTGTTTTACCATGACAACTAAAGAAGGAGCTTTAGTGTCTCAGCCACCTCTGCTAGAAGGCAACAGCTACAACTATTGGAAGGCGCGCATGAGAGTTTTCATCAACTCACTGGATGAACTTGCGTGGTTCTATGTTGATAATGAGTGGAATCACCCTACGGAAGATACAAGCTCAAAGGCAATAGAAGGATAGTCAAGTCAAAGGGAGCAGAAACTCAAAGTAAAAGCTAGTTGGACTCCTGATGACCTCAAGGCATCTCTGGTGAATTCAAAAACACTGAATGCAATCTTCACTGCGGTTGATAAAAACCAGTTCAAACCCATCTCTACGTGTCACCAAGCCAAGAAAGCATGGGATATTTTACAAACTGTTCATGAAGGAACTAGTCGAGTTCGTGAGTCTAAACTACAGATGTTGGCTACAAAGTTCGAGGAACTCAAGATGGAGAAGGATGACACTATTACTATATTCAACGAAAAGCTCTGGGACATCTCCAACATGGCATATCAACTTGGAAAGGTTTACAAAGAGACAAAGTTGGTGAAAAAGACCTTGAGATCTCTTCCTAAGAGATTTGCAATTAAGGTTGCTACAATAGAAGAAGTAAGAGACATAGCCACCATGAGCCTAGATGAATTAATGGGATCATTACAGACATATGAGATGACACTCCAACAAGCTACAAAAAGGATTCCCTAAGGAATTGGCATTCAAAATATCTTTATCAAAGGACAATCATGAGTGATAAATTTGAAAAACTTGCACTTATCACGAAGAACTTCTTAAGGATGCTGAAGAAGGTAGTTAACAAGAAATCTCAAGAGAGGTTTGGTGGAAATAGACCAAGGCCACAGGATTCTGGAAATAATCCTGGAACGAGGTTTGAGCAAGGAAATCAGCAGTTCTTCAGAAATCAAAGTAGTGAACCAAAATAGCTTGGACGAATTCAATGCAGAGAATGTAAAGGATATGGTCATATTCATGCTGAATGTGCAAATACCTAGAAGAAACAGGGAAAATCATATGTCACCTCATAGAGTGAAGATGAAGAAGATGAGAAAGACGGAGAGGAACTTACAAGCAACTATGTGGCATTTGGAGCAAAAATTCATGATGCATCGAAGGATGGATGTTCCAACACACTGGACAAAGTCAAAGCCGTATGTTCCAACATAGATCCGTATGAAGCACCCAGTGATGAAGACAATGGAATTTCTATAAGTGATGAAGAAATCTACAGCACTTATGAGAAGATGTATGCTATATGGCTTCAAGTAGTTGACACAAACAAAGAACTGAAGGAAGAAAAAATGAAGTTGATGGAAATAGAAAAAGAATTGCGATTGAAAGTTGCCGAACTTGGAAAGGAGAATGAAGAAATGAATGGGAAGCTAATTTAGCAATCAAGAGAGCTGAGACTTCTGAAGCATTAACTTCTAAGATGAACTCTAGAAAAGCAAAGCTTGACGATATTCTGGACATGGGAAGGAACTTAGGTGATTAACATGGTATTGGGTATTACAACCCACTCAAGGATAACGCACACGAGATACTTAAGAGTCCAGTAACTCTCAAGACCAAGATTCGAGAGGTAAAATGGAAGTTTGGCAAGCCTCACCAAAAGAAACCGCTCATCTGCAGCTACTGCTTATATCAAGGTCATTCAAAGGATCAATGCAGGAAACTGATCAGAGATCAAATGTCAAGATGACAAATCTTGGTATGTTCCAACATAGGCGAAGTCCAGAAAACAAAATTGGTCAGAAAGGTATGGGTTGTCAAACGATCTGGCACATGTCTGGTTGCACATACTTCGCTTATATTATATTCCAGAGATTCGTGGTACTTTAATAGTGGTTGTTCTCACCACATGACTGGCACTCAAGAATTTCTCACAAATACCACACCATACGATGGCGGATATGTGACTTTCGATGATGGAAAGAAGAGTAGAGTGATTGGAAAAGGTGAATTAAAGATTGAAGGTTTTCCAGTATTCACTAGTGTGCTGTTTGTTAAAGATCTGAAGGAAAGTCTGTTGAGCATAAGTTAGTTGTGTGATGACAATATGACGGTGGAATTTTAGAAAGACAAATGCATTGTGAGACACGGAGAAACCAAGGTTCTTTCAGACATAAGATCTTCAGATAATTGCTATATGTTGGAACAGAAAGTACAATGTATGATCTCGAAGCAAGACGAATGAGTTCTGTGGCACAGGAAGCTCAGTCACATCAATTACAAAACATTGGTGAAGATTGCAAATGCAAAAGCTATACGAGGTATGCCTATCTTAACCAGCAAGGACGGAATTGTGTCTGGACCATGTTAACGAGGTAAACAAATTTGATCTCCCCATTCTTCAGTTCAATATATAACCACCTCTAGAAATCAGGAATTATTACATATGGATTTGATGGGTCCGGTCAATACACCTAGTATAGGTGGAAAGAAATATATCTTTGTATGAGTTGATAATTTCTCCATATTTACATGGGTAGCCTTTTTGAAAGATAAATCTGATACGTTGGAAGTATTTAGAAGTCTATTAATAAAGTTACAAGCTGAAAAGGGAAGTCCAGTTGGAAAGATTGTTCGAATTCATAGTGATCATGGTAGAGAGTTTGAGAATTCTCGATTTAGTGATTTTTGTGACAAGCTCGGGATTCAACATGAATTTTCTGCACCTATCACCCCTCAGCAGAATGGTATTATAAAACAGAAAAATAGAACCTTGCAGGAGAGGGCTCAAGTTATGTTAGCTGAGAAAGAAATTCACAAGAAATGGTGGGCAAAAGCTATTAATATAGCTTGTTATACAATTAATCGAGTATATCTGCGGTCATTCACCAGCAAAACATTCTACGAGATTTGGAAGGGCAGGAAACCTAATGTCTCATACTTTCATGCATTCGGAAGCAAGTACTACATTCTCAGAGACAGAGAGGAGTTGGAAAAATTCGACAATCAGAGTGATACTGGAATTTTTCTTGGGTATTCTGTCAACAGCCGTGCTTATAGAGTTTATAATCATCGAACCAACACTCTTATGGAGTCTATAAATGTTATTATGGACGATTCAGAGGAAGAACAAAAGTCAGATGTTGTAGAAGAAGATTCTGGCAACACTCATGTTCCAACACAGCCACGTCAACCTGACAAGACAGATCCATTAGTTGAAGTTAAACCTCGTCAACATGCTAGAACATCTGAGCAAATTGGTGCTGAACCTATTGAAGTTGAGCATGTTGGAACAGCATCCCCCGCTACCGAACCCTATGTTCCAACACAGGACCAACCTGAATCAATCATAAGAAGTACTCGATCGGTTCCTCGAGTGGATTACAGAAGGCTAGCTGGGTTGCACTGCTTTGTCTCTCTCATTGAACCCAAGAAGTACAAAGAAGCATTGCTGGATGGGTACTGGATTGCTGCTATGCAAGAAGAACTAGGTCAGTTTGCATGTAATGACGTTTGGTATCTTACTTCTCGCCCCAAAGGTATGAATGTCATTGGAACGAAGTGGATCTTCAAGAATAAGTCTAATGCTGATGGCCAAGTTACTCGAAATAAGGCCAGACTAGTAGCTCAAGGATATACACAAGTGGAAGGAGTCGACTTAGATGAAACATTTGCACAAGTTGCCAGGTTAGAGTCAATTCGAATACTACTTGCTATTGCCTGCTCTATGAACTTTATGTTGTATCAAATGAATGTCAAGAGTGCGTGTCTAAATGGAGTGGTGAATGAAGAGGTCTATGTGGAACAACCTAAAGGCTTTGAGGATCCTCATTATCCACATCATGTGTATCGTCTCAAGAAGGCTCTATACGGTCTAAAGCAAGCACCCATGGCGTGGTATGAACGACTTACTAACTTTCTTCTTCAGAAAGGTTATCTTCGAGGGGGAGTAGATCGCACCTTATTTGTGCTTGAAAAGGATTCAAAAATTCTAATTGCTAAATTTTATGTTGATGATATAGTATTTGGCTCTACTTCACCTTCTATGGTACATGATTTTGTCACCATCATGCAAGCCAAATTTGAAATAAGCATGGTGAGAGAGCTCACATACTTTCTGGGATTGAAAGTCAAGCAAGGAAGAAATGGTATGTTCATAAATCAGAGTAAGTATGTTCTCAATTTAGTCAAAAGGTTCGGTCTGAGCAATGCTCGAGCAGTACGAACTCTAATAAACTGGTAAAGGATGAGAAAGGAGTTGCAGTTGATCAGAAATTATACAGAGGCATTATTGGAAGGTTATTATATTTAACAGCTAGTAGACCAGATATATATTTCAGCGTAGGGATATGTGCAATATTTCACGTTAATCCAAAGGAGTCGTGTCTCACCGCAGTTAAACGAGATATTCGATATGTAAGTGGGACTTATGAGTATGGTGTCTGGTAATCTAAGAATCAAGATTCTGAGTTGATTAGGTACGGTGATTCTTATTGGGCTGGTAATGCTGATGATCGAAAAAGCACCACAGGTGGATGTTTCTTTATTGGTACAAACTTAGTGTCTTGGTATAATAAGAAATAGAATTCGATCTCTTTGTCTACTACAGAAGCTGAGTATCATGCAGCGGGAAGCTGTTGTGCACAATTATTATGGATGAAACAAATGGTGAAATACTATGGAATTCATCAAGGCCCCTTGAAGATTTTATGTGACAACACAAGTGCTATTGATATCTGAAAAAATCCAGTCCAACACTCGAGAACCAAGCATATTGACATAAGGCATCACTTTATTAGAGATCTTGTTGAGAGGAAGGAAGTGGAGGTAGTCTATGTTCCAACACACGAGCAATTTACTGATATCTTTACCAAGTTGTTAGACACTACTACTTTTGAAAGCCTCAGACAACACTTAGGTATTTGTCAAATTTGAGGTAATTTTTGCCTTTGGTTCAATGTAAATATTTTATTTTGTTTTTCATTTTATGTCAAAAAAATTCAGAAAAAAACAAAAAAAATATGAAAAGAAGAAAAAGTGTGACAAAAATAGAAGTTGAAAGTTATGGTATGTTGGAAGTTGGTAGTCTTAACTTGACAAGAAGGAATCATTGCAAATCTTGGAAAAGGAAAAAGGTTTACGCGGCAAACGAGAAAGTAATGTGAAGAGTTGGTGTTGTTTTCTAAGTTGTCCAAATCCTTCCAAATCTCCTTCTCAACCACTTTCACATTCATCCTGATTTCACTCCTGAATCCACTTGTCAAAGCACTTCCTGGTCTCTCTACTCATCAAATCCCTACGGAAGAATGGCGTCTAGCCCTAACTCTCCCACACTAGAACAAGAAATTCCAAGAACCCCCCAACCTTCAGAAGTCATGGAGGATGAACCGATGACTGATAAAATCGAGGCCAAAGTCCTTCCCAAAGAAAATAACGGTCAGTGTGAAAAGAATGTTGAGGCAGAGGTAACAGATGGTGGTGAAGAAAAAGAAGAGACCAGTGGTTCAGGCGGTAATGGCGATGGTCATGAGGAACACACCAGCACCAAAAGAAAGGGTCTATATGAAAAGGTAACTGGTCCTGATCCTCCTACTTTAAAAATTATGAGAATGGAGTTCAAAAACATAGATTAAATATATGAATAGTTAGAGGCCAATAGAGTTTCATTTGACCTAACCAAAATCAAAAGTAGAGAAGGGGAATACTTATCGGTTAAGGTTAAAGAATTAGTGGCTGGTGATATTGGAGATATGTGGAGTATTGAAAACTGGAAGGTTAAATTTCTACGAGGTAAGTATGGGGAGTACAGAGGAAAGGAAAATTTTCATGTGTATTATCGTATGCCCTGTCCAAGTTATGTGTTTTTTAGGGAGATTAGTGATGAAGAAGCAACAAGAAGGGAGGTTATAAAGTATACAAATAGACTACCTATTGGATTCTTTGATTTAAATGCTGCACAGAGAATGGAGGAACTAAGGAAACCAATAGTAATTGACCTCTCGGACAGTGAGGAAGAGGAACATGGTGCATATGTTCCAACACAGCAAGTAAGGATGAAAGCAGTGAAGAGATGGATATTGATGCTGATATGAGAGGAGAAGACCAGGTTAATATATCTGGTGATGCATATGATGACAAAGAAGGAAATCACAGAGAAGAATCAGTAGTAGGAGATGATCTAAATATGAAAACACATACTGCTGAAACTGGAAGAGCAGAGGATAATCAGTATGTTCCAACAAAGGAACATCCTGAGATGCACTATTCAAGTGATAAAGTGCTGGAGGAGTTTTTTCAGTCAGCCAAGGACAAGAGGGAGGCTACTGATGTCGAGGTTCCCCCACAAACAAAAAGAACCAAGAAGAGATATGAACACACCAAGCAGAAAGTACTTCCTCCCCTCCTAGTAAGTGATGCACTTTCATTTTCTTACTTTGATTTAAAAGGTGAAGAAATGGGAGAAGTTTTTGCTGAGAGAAAATTTATCCCTGAGAGACCAGCAGATTTAGAAGTATACAGGGAGAGTGGCTTTTCAGACTTTTTGGAGTTCATAGGAATGAAAAGAGCGGCCATTATTCAGCTTCAGTATAACAGGCAAGTTGTCATTGAGATGTACTCCAACCTAATGACTGGAAACTTGGAATCTGATTCCCCTTGGTTTGGAAGGGTTTATGTAAGGGGAAAGATGATGGATTTGTCTGCTTCCAGAATCAACAAGGTATTGGGGCTTCGAACACCAAAGATTGAAGGAGTGATTCCTGAGGATTTGGAAGTCATGGATGATCAAATTCTGGAAACTATCTCAGGTGGATATAAGGCAAAGTGGCCTGCAACAGGGTATTCACAAGATTCATGCTTGTCCTCAAGGTTTTTTGGGCTGTATCAGACTGCGGTTCACTACTGGATTCCATCTTCAAATACTACTACACTGACAAGAGAAATGGCCAAGTTGCTATACTGTGTTGGAACACAAAAGCCTGTAAATCTTGGACTATTTATTCAGCAAAACCTGGTCAGGCAAGCCACTGCTCCCAAAGCCAAACATGCTATTATCTATCCTGGATTGATCTCAACACTGGCTAAAAGCGCCAAGGTAAAATGAAAGGCAAAAGATGTTGTGATTGACACGGAATTCCTAAGGCCAAACAAGAAGACATTTGGGTTGTGGTATGTACATGATCTACCATGGAGTACTTCTGAGTCAACTTCTTCATCGGCTGAAAAGAAGAGTAAACTGGTAGCCCTGAATGCTAGGCTGGGAGCAATCGCCATTCAAATGGCAGCGCTAGAGGCAGAAAAAGCAAATCTGGAGGAAGAGAAAGCACAGTTGGAATCCTGCACCTGAACTGGATTTCTTCTCTATGTTCCAACATAGAGGTCAAAGTTAGGCGGAGCCTACTTGATGCTTGTATTTTTTTGTGTTTTGACTTTGGCATTTGGAGGTCATCGTCGTACCTCTCAAAGTTAAATTTATAAGCCCTAAATGCTTACTGTCTACAACTAAGTAGATAGCGGCAAGTTGGAGTCGTCCACAAAGAAGAGGGATTTTCTCAAGCACTTAAGCACAAAAGGTTGATACTAGGCTAGGAGTAGATATATATACACATATAAAAGCAAGTAAAAAGGGGGGTTTGGATGGTTGGTTTTCCTAAGTTATGAAAGTAAAAAGACAAGATAACTAGCAAAGTCGAGTAACTAGACTAATCATCAAACAAAACTAAGAAAAAGGGGTTTAAAACTACAAAGATAAAGCCTTGGGGGCAATTGATATCCACTCCCAAACCTAATGTAGATTATTGAACCATTCACTCATTCTATCACATTAGTTACTTGACTTAACATTAACATACTTATCTAGCAAAAATCACAACACATTATGCACAAGAAGTTCTAAGTTTATGTTCATATATTTTCATGCAAAGGAGCTAAGGAATTTGTCACTTTCCTAACATTCGAACACTTCAATCATAAAAACACTTCCTATTCTCAAACAACCCATGGCATAAATGAAGTGAAACATAGCGTCAAGAATACATAAATGCTAAATAATAAAGGCTTCAAGAACGAATGAAACAATCTATTCACTACTTCAACTACTTGTTGTGAAGATAAATCTTCTATCCTTCTTAGATAGTAGTTTGCAAGAGTGAATTCGACATATCTTGTCAAACCTCACCAATGACTCCCTTAGGACTAACAGTATCCCATTGGTGGCATTTAGCACGAAGAATCAACAAGCTTGACAACACTTATAAATACTACACCGTATCTAAGCATTTGACCAATTCATGCATTTACACAAGATTAGTCAAGAACGATCGAGATTCATAGACTTCTCTCATTTGCTACCTAAAACAAACATGACAACAAGTTCGACATCATCACAGTCATCTAGCAATTATCAACACACCAACATCATTTAAGAAGCTCTAACTCATTCTCTTGGATTCCACATTAAAAGAGGGGAGAATTAGCTACTTTCTCCCAACCCTAACAAGTAATCATACAAGCAATTCATGTACTCAAGCCTCCAACAACATCAATGAAATTAATAATTCACATTCAAAGCTCAATAAATGCACAATAGCGAAAGCACTAAATAGATAGATATGGTTCTTACTACATATATATGGAAGCTTCAATCCATTGCTCCCAAGATAAAACTAAGCTAGATAATCAAAACCCATGACATAGAACAAAGATCTACAAAGAAAGAAGAAGAAATGGAAGAAAATGGTGAAAACTAGGGTTTTGGAGCCCCAAAGTCGGGCTTAGAGTGTTGGGGAAGAAGGGGGTTAAAAGCTATTTATAGTACAATAAAAAAGGGAGTAAAACGCAAGTTGCAGGGCAGTATCGCGAGGCCGTCACGACTCCGTCGCGAGTCACAACCAGGTCAGTAAAATTTTGAGCTCTCAGGTCAACATTTTGTGAGTCACGACACACTCATCGCGAGTCGCGACGGAAAAAAGTCCCGTTGGAAAAAAAGTCCCGTTTTGTTTTGCTTCCTCCGGGTGAACCGTTGATCCGTTTTGGGAGTTCTTGTAGTCGATTTTATAGTACTAGAGAAGAGGAATCCAATGGTACCACTCTTGGAGGCTGATTATTCTCGGAAAATTCTGAAAACTCTGCTTCAAAACATAGGTAATTCTTCACCCTTTGCTTTGCTCTCCTTTCTTCACTTTATCTTCTACCACTTTGTGAGTGGCCTTCAATCTTCTACCATCCTTTCAAATGGCCTTCACTAAACCACTCCTAAGTGCTCATAAGCAATCTACAAATTAATCTTACAAGAAGGAATCTAGATGCTCATAAGGACCAAAAGTCCATTAGACTAAACATAGTTTACAAAATGAAGGATTTAGATATAAAAACCGAAAATGACTATCTAAACCCCTTATCATGTAAACCTACCTAAATCTAACAATCTTACAACAAAAATGTGACAAAAAATGTGTTAAATGCTTTGGAAAATACATGCATTTGAAGCCTTATCAGGCATATGTGTGGTCCCAGGGGGAGAAATTTTGAATTTTTTCTGTAATCTGAAGTTTTTTATGGAATTCTTGGATTTCAGGTATTCGGTTTTCGGTATACATGTTTTATTGGAATTCTGGTATTCAATTTTTATTCAGATTCAGTATTGTGCATATTGTGCATATGTTCCAACATAGGTGGAGTTTGGAAGACCTATGTGTATGACGACAAGTTTTTTGCTGTGTGATTAATGGCAAAAAGTAATTGGTCCACATAATGCCAAAGGGGGAGATTGTAAAGTTAAGAGATATGTATTGAATATTTAATTGGCAGTTTTTGTGAACACATTTGGAAACAAAAAACTTCCATGTTGGAACATGCAAAAACAGTATATTTACGCCAAGGATGTTTACGGAAAAATAAGATAGAATATTATGGTATTTGTGAGTTATGGAAATCTGAATATTCTGCTATATATTAGGTGTATAGAAGCATAATTGATTTATAGAAAATCCCTACATATATGGAGTGGTATGGGATATATTGTGATAAGGAAAATCCCTTTATTTATGGGATTTGGATATACTTCAAGAAGCAGATTTGGAATAGGAATATTGTGGAGATAACTAGGGAGTATTCCGATCTGCTCAGGGCTATAAAATGGGACAACCACGGCTGCATTGTTCATGGATTTTAACAGAGAAAATCTGCACACGAATTTTCAATATTTCGAGAAAATTGCAAAGAGCCAGAATTCTATGTTCCAACATACTTGACCTGCTATTCAAAGTTCATAATCATATGCATTAATTCCTCGGGAGGAGGAAATACAACGTCGATGGGTTTCAAGGTTAGAAGGAGTCTGATCAAGGCGGATCGGTAGCAAGGGGAGCTTGCAGAATTCACACGTTATATGATGTCCTTTGTACTGTATCTTTCTAATTAGTGAATTCATTCTGAACTGGGCCAGGCCCCGCAGATGTAGGTGGATTTCACCGAACTGCATAACCAAGTCTTGTGTCGTTAATGCTTTAATTTATTGCATACTTGGTTAGATAGGTCATGTTGGAATATACTAATAAGGATTAGAAAATTTTGGTAAAACCAAATTTCACAAGGGAACGATATCTAGCCCTTGTAGTTAGTGGATATCTCATTAGCCTTCTTCGAGGATCTTTTGCTGAGGGTGTAAATGTCCTTGAGCTCCCCTTTGTTATTCTTGATGGTCTTGCTCTGTGATACAAAGTACAACGACTGAAAGAGCTCATGTGTGGGCGTGATGTCGAGCTTCGTGCACTAGTTCATGAAAGCCATAATATGAGTGATAACATTGGGATGAAGCTGAGCGGGATTGGCTTTGTGTTCCTTGAGCAGTCAAGAGAACCAGGGAAGAAAATGGAATTAAAGCCCAAACTTCAAATGCCGCTCGAAGATGGCACACCTCCCTGGTGAAGGATTACTTGGAGTTTTATCTTCTCGAAGGATTTCTAGCTTAAGGATTGAAATAACCCTAACATGAACTGGAAGGGTTTTTGAGGAAATTAGATATCTCTTGACCATCTGAAAAGGGCTCTAGACGCGAGCTTCAGGAACTACCCAATAAAAGGATCTCCCCTACTCATCTTATAGATCGACGTCCCCTCTAGAATGCGTTCACTCGACGAAACCCACTTCTAGTGATAACCCGACCGTGCTGGATGCTGGTGGTCTGAAGATCCTCCAGTAGATATGTTCCTTGAACTCGCAGCCAGACCTGGAGGATCAATTGTCGTGGAAGAAGCAGAAATTGCACCTGAGTCCCAAAAACGAGGATTCTGAAGATTAACACCCCCAACACTACTTTCCCCTGTTCTGGAATAAGTGTGTTTGGGGACAATGGGAAAATATGCCAAAAATTTTCCTTTACCCCAAGAAGGTGTTTACGACATGATTGAAAGAAGATAAAGAGAGGAAAGGAAAAAGATGAACTTACTCTTTTTCTTATTAGCCGGAATTAGCTGAGAGAGAGAGAGAGAGAGAAACTCTAAAGAAACTGAGAGGATTATGGGAAGAGGCATTGAGAGAAAATGAAAGAAATAGATTAAAGGGTGAAAGAGGCGGCTTATAAAGGCGGGAAAAAACAATGATTACCTAGGGCGTGGTGAAAGGAGTTGGAGAGATGTTCAGACGTGGGGAATTGCACCCACTGGGGGAGGGGAATCTTTTCCCTTATTTAACGCAATTAGATGCACACGTGATGCCTTCATTAAATGTGATCCACCACATGGCCAAAGCATGACACGCGTCAGGTGTCTTCCCAACTTCCACAGCCGACGTGCCTTTCTTCAACTATAAGAAAGCCGAAGGCCACCACCCCTATCAGACTATCAAAGCTCAAGAGCTCATGAAAGGGTCCTTCAACTTTCTTGGGGCTTAATGATGGTACGCTAATAATGTTGGGCCTAAGTAGGAAAGATCTGGCACATAATGGCTGGCCCAGCGTAGTTGGTCCTCTCATTCATCCATATTGGTCCAAACCCCAGTAGTTTCTCCACAAGAAAACAAGACTTTAGCCTACCTAGAAAGGGCCACCATATATAAATTAGCGATAAGTAAACAATTCTATTCATGATTCATTAACTATTCACTACACACCTAGAAAAACTATAGAGTTAAGTGCTAAAATAACCTACTTTTTAGCTGAAAGTGCCAATATAATCATGTAATTTGAGGAAGTGCCAATCTAACCCTAGAATTGGCTGACTTTTAGTCAACACCCGTTTGACCAGAATTGAGTGAAATGGCAATTTTTCCCTTGATTAAAAAAAGGAAAAAGGGAAAAAATGAAAATACTGAATTGTCTTCCAATTTCTTCCTATTTACCATTTCTTTCTTTCCTATTTTCCCTACTTCACATGTTTATCGTCTTCCTCCACTCTGCCGCCAAATAGGTGGTGGTGTGTTCTTCTCCACCGGTAGCTCGTGGAATTGTCAATTTGAGGTTAGATGTCGAGTTTTTGCTTCAGTTTTTTGGTTGAATTTATGGTTTCCGATAGTTATCTAAGGATAGCTATGTTGGATTCATTGCTATAGGATCCGACAGAGGGTTTTTTCTAAAGAGGGTCGGATTTTGGCTTTAAAGTTTCTGGGTTTTTTGGGTACGGGATGAGAGGCTACAACAGGAAGGGAATAGCAAGGTTGAGAGCTACTCGATGTAAGATTTTGGCGTTATCTTGTGGAGCGGTTTGGAGAGATTACTATGACGCAAAGGCCCAGATTTTGATTAAATTTTGGCTTCTTCTTGTCGGAATCTGGGCTCCCGATAAAGATGGCACACATGCCGGGTAGGGATTCTCCCTAAAAGGGTTAGTCGTCCCGTTGGCGGATAGGTGGAAAAGGAGGCAGAAACAGGGTTGGGTGGGATTTGGAGTGGGTGGCGAGTAGGTGTAACAAGAGGCGGCGATGGTGGGGTTAGGGTGGTTGAGGTGGGAGAGACGGCATTACCAGCATCTTCGACGAGAAGCAAAGCTTGCGCCTTAAACTTCCAGATCAACTCCAACACCATCGTCCGACATAGCCCCTCAGTTGAGTCATTAGTGGTGGAAGCGCGGTTAGGGTGGAGAAGGAGGGGGAAAGGCAGTGGGGTTAGGGTAGTGGAGGTGGGATGAGGCGTCGGGGTTAGGCTGCGACTAGGATGGCGGAGGAGGGTTCAAATTAAGGAGGCTGAAAGAGAACCAATGTATAATGGGTATTAGATTTTCATCTTTGGTTGAGAGGGTATTTTGGTCATTTCAATTTATAGTCAATGCCTGAATTTCTTGGGTCAATGCCGGCATCAGGGAGTTTGGTTATAAATTTGACCAACAGTTAAGGTTAGATTGACACAATTGGTAATAAGTTAGGTTTAGATTGAAACTTTCTCATATTGCAGGTTTATATTGCCACTTAGAGCCAAAAGTTAGGGTTATAAGTGTCTTTTACCCAAAACTCTAACTTTATCATCAGAGAGTCTTCCACTCAAAACACTCTGGGGGCTCTTTCTCGCAGGATATGACTAAGGAATTGCCAATGCTATAAAAGACTTATTCCAGACACATCAATGACAATGTTGGAGAGACGGGATCAGAAGATGATAGTTGTTGAATTTTAAGTTAATGATTATTTTGAAAAGGAATTATGTTAATTTCTTACTAATTAACACCCAAATATTTGTTTGAATTTTGTTCACAACTTTGTCATGTACAAATTATTGCATTAACTTCAACGAATTAGCTTATGTTGATGACGTGTTATTTGCTTGTTGTGGATGAGAAGGTGTTGGAAAATGGTTGAAGAAACCAATCCAACATCTGGTTCGTTGCAATTAGCAAAATGGACCTGGCAAAATTTGTAGTTATTAACTGACGCAGACAATATGTCTTGGTGCATTTGGTTGATTCGGATTAGGATGCGATATGTAGTCGATATTGGTTATACAATACACTACCGATATAGGTAATGTACCAACAAGCATTCGATAACACTCGATATTTGGTCGATGTGAACATTGTCTATTGATAATTGATTGTACACCCTAACCGAAACCACACAAACATCGTTGAATTGGCTTCGATTGTATGTACTTGAAATCGGCCACATATTGGTGGTGGTTTAGGTATGTAAATAATAACCCACCAGCATCAAAATATGTGCCTTCTTCATTTCATTGTACATAGTTGACAAGTGGCCGACATCGGTGTGGTTTTACTACTACCAACATGACATCGGGACTTTTTAAATATCAGACATTTATTATTTTCATCTCGGTTAAACAAAAACTTAGGTAAAAGAACAACTATTTATCTAAGTTTTGAAAAACTGAGGTAAAAAATTATTATTTACTTCATTTTATTATAAAATCGAGAGAAAAAAGGACTTTTAACCTTGATTTTCAACATTTTCAAAAAGAGCAGGTCTCCTGACAGGCGGTCTGCCCATAAGCTTATGGACATTGGGGGTTTTTTTTGCAAACAATGAAAAGTTAAACAAAAAAACACGTGAAACACAAAATTAAATTTCACACGGTGAAATTCAATCACAAAACACAGTTTCACACAAAAACACACGCTACTCTCTGTTTCTTCTCTGAAAATCTCTCAACAGAAATCCAATCTTTCTCAGCTTTCCAATTTTTTCACCGGCACGTTTTCGATCTTCTCATCCACGGCTATGTCCTCCGACGACAACAATTGGCTCAATTCTGGCACAACCAGATTTGTCGTTAAAACCAATGGAAGCAAAAGAAATTTCAAGTGTTTTGATCGTACAAACAACTTCTGTCAAATCAAAATCTGCAGGAGAAAGCAGGATTGTAAACGGTAAGATTCAACTTCAAGCAAATAAATTCAGTTGCAAGAAGCTGAAATACTACTGAATTTCAATAAAGGTATGATTTTCTGTCATCAGACTGAAATTCTAGTGTTCAATTGCAATCGAAATGAATATAGCTATTTTTAAAACTTCTACACACTGAAATTCGAATGGAAATCTGCAGCAGAAAGCATGATTGTAAACGTCGGGATTCAACTTCAAGCAAATGAAATTCAGTTGCAAGAAACTGAAATACTACTCAATTCCAATGAAGGTACAATTTTCTAACATTAGACTAAAATTCTAGTGTTGAATTGGAATCAAAATGAATATGGTTGTTTTTGAAACTTCTGCACACAGAAATTCGACTGCTATAAACATGTATGAACATATGGAAACATTACCAATATAAACTACATGCTGAATAGAAATTTTGTATACTTTATGCATTTGTTAACTTAAATCATGTGTAGGTTACAAATAAACATACATTAGATTAAATTAAACAAAACACAGAAAATGCATTTGTCAATTCCAAATTTTGACAAACTTGTGCATTGTTCAAATTATAACATGTACAAAATACACTATACTTTGCATATGTTACACTACAAGTAGTATTTTTATGCTTATCAGATGATAGCTTCTATAATTTTCTAATTTTAAATAGCTTCCTGAAGACTATGCACAACTTACATTAAAACATGCATATCTTAAATTTGAAATTGTATTCTTTATTATTACAGCTACTGATTTTCCAAATTTAAATGGAATTGATGCACTAAAAATCTTACCGGCGTAAAAGCAAAAAATTTGGAAGCACTTCATGCTATGTACAAGAAGCATGCAAATGCTATTGGTTTCAGCTACATGAAAATTTTGCCAACGTCGAAACAGCAAAAGCCAGATTCGTGAAAAGTACTACAAGTGCTCTGTTGGAGGCCAACCAAAAAGATTAAAAACCAACACTACAGCCATGTTCCTTGCGTGGATAAAGAAAATCATTTTGAAAAAGAAGAAGAGGAAAAGAAAGGACCTGATTACAAAAACAGGATGCCTGGCTGAAATTAAAGTGAAGCTAGAGTAGGATTATTACATCGCGGTACACAACAACACCGTACACAATCATAAATTAACAAGATCAGCCTGGCAGTATCTCAGTAGGAGTTAACGGGAGATTACAGAAGACAAAGGAAAGACTATCACAACAATGGAACAAGAAGGTTTTAGACTTACTGTAGGATATAAATACATGTTTTTTAAGCTGGTGGAGAAGAAAATCTAAGGCATACGATGAAAGACCACCACAACTTTGTGAATCGACTTTGAATGAAAGAAATAAAAAGAGGAGATGCTCAGAAACTTGTTGACACACTCATGGAAATCAATGACAAGGATAAATATTTCTTCTTCAAAGTCAAGTTTGAGCAGGAAAAAAACTATCAGCAGTGTTTTGGAGAGATTCAATGATGCTGGAGGACTACAAACTCTACGGAGATGTCACCATATTTGACACTACATAGAGAACAAACAAGTATAACTTGATTTGTGCGCCAATAGTTGGAATCAACAATCACTTGAACATAACACTATTTGCTTGTGCTTTTATAGCAAATGAGTTGGATGATACTTTTGTGTGGCCCCTCAACACTTTCAAGAAATCAATGAAAGAGAAGGAACATGTCACAATATTCATAGATCAAGATCCTGCAATGGGAAAAGCAATAAATGAGGTATGTTGTGAAAATTTGTTGCTTACAGTTCTGAGCACTGAATATGCATTGTTAGACATTGCACTTCTTACCTTACACTATGCATTACATAGCTTATAAGCTGCACTTGTTACTTTAGAAATCAGGTTTCCTGAAAATGATGCAACTTCAGAAATTTTATTTCTCAGACCTGAAACTGAGTAAAGAATGTTAGCTTATGCACCTGTCAGCTTACAATATGTATACTAATCAACTTCCATTTATTGTTGCAACTTTCAAGTCTTCCAAAACACAAAGCACGGGTTGTGCCTATAGCACATAAAATAAAATGCAATAAGGCATTATGGGAGGTTAAAGACAGATGAATCCTTCAAAAGCAAACTAGACTACTATATGAAAAGATGTCGTAATCCAGCATAATTTGAAGAAAATGGACCTCCATGATCGCCATATACGAGCTAGAAAGTAGCACCTGGTTTCAACGCATGTACGGCATCCATGAAACATGGAGCATGGCATTCAACAAGGATATTTTCTCAGCAGACATCTTATCATCACAGCAAAGTGAAAGCACCAACCACGCACTATGCTTCAGTGCAAACAAAACAAAAACACTGACACACTTCTATGAGCTCTTCAACCAAACAATCAAAAAGTAGAGGAGAGATGAAGTAGAAAAGGAAAATACATGTATAAAAGCAAAGCAAAAATATCCAAACAAAGCAGGTATGTTTACATTAAGAATATGTATTACTTAGTCTAGAACCCAAATTTGTTAATTTACGGTAAGCATTTGTTACCACTACTGGGCATGTACAAGTTTGGTTAAACATGCTGCTTAGGTTTACACACTTGCATTGTACAAATGATTCAAAAAGTTATTTTCCCTAGAAATGGCAACTAAGGTCAAGGAACTATTCTCAGAACCGCCGACAAAAAAATATGAGGTTAGCCCGGAATATGATGAATCTAAATACGAGACAGTCGAGTACAAAAATGAAGATAGGTTGGTTGAAGTACAATGCACATGCAAGTGCTTCGAGGTGTCATGTATGATATTCTTTCACACTCTCATAATATTAAACTTTCATTCCATCACAAAAATACCTGCAAAGTACATCCTCAAAAGGTGGACAAAAAGGCCAAACCATAAGCATGTGATATGATTCTTGGCCAAGGAAAACAGCAATCAGAAATCATCAATGGTGTAGTTTCTTGGAGGAACCATTTGTTTACCTAAGATTTTTATACATTTAATAACATACTGTATTTTTTAGCTTACAACAATTCATTATCAAATTATAGCTTACATTTGTTTTGCTTGCCCAAGTACCAACCTTTGTTTCACATAATTTTATTGATATGGAAACACTGAATACCAACTAACTGATATGTGATTACTTAGCTTACAATTGTAATTTATTAACCTATGGATTAGATTTGTTTTCCTATAAGCTCATAAACCTAACACATAAACCACATAACATAACTAAAATGTAACCTGGTATTAATAAGCATACAAATATTACTTCTTAACATTCAACATGCACTTGTTTCCCTAAAAGTGGCTTGTATTATATTTCACACAATTTTAGTTATAAGAAAACCACTGAATACATGTATAACTACTTAGCTTACACCTTTAGTTTATTAACCTATCAATTGAATTTGTTTTCCTTTAAGCTCAGAAAATCAACACAATCAACCACATCAACTTGGAATTAAAAAGCATACAAATAGTACTTCTTCAAATTAAACATGCATTTGTTTCATAAAACCTGCAACCTTACAAACAAATCCTAAAACAACGTCTCAAATGCGCTCAATTATATCACCCACAAAAAAACCAGTCACAAATCATCCAAAAACACCTTTAACATTAAAAAAAATCCTAAACAATGTCTCAATTGCACTTAACATATCACCCAAACACCAATCAGTCACAACATAACCTGATTACAAATATCCAACAACAAGTCAAAGATGCTACAACTAAAGATCCTCAAGTCCTTCAATCCCAAGGGAAAATGAAGGAATCAGAGTATGAGCTTTCTTCATGTATTCATCAACAATATTATTAGGCCACGTAAATGTGGCTGGGTCTTCCATAATTTCCTGTGTCGGCTTGACATGAATAGAATCCTCATTTTTTGTGGTTGTGCCTTTTTCCTGTGGTTCTGATTGGGGTTGTGGTTGCGGCTATGGCTGCGGTTTTGGTCGCACAATCGGACTAGCATTTGCCCTCTCAAGCTTCTGCACCAACACGCGTATAATGACTTCCATGTCTCGTTTGAAAATGAGACGGACCCTATGCAGAGGCTGACAGAGAAGAACAAAGATCAGTTCAACAAAAAAATCAGAAACTGTCTAAAAAGGAAATATAAACTATAAACTGCATTAGATTAACTAACATCTGCATTAGTTTTAAAACAACATGCACTAGTTTTTAAAAACTATACAAAAAAAAGACAAAAAATACTTACATTACTGGTAGCTTTGTCAATGTCTTCATTGCTCATCATGCCACTAGGAATTCGATACGAAATAAATCCGGGCTCCTGAGCAATACCATTACATGCAGCAGTCAATGTATGAAGCCTCACATAACCAATATTCTCATTGCGAGTTCCCTCATATTGTTGCTTGCTGCTTCTTTTATCTTTCACCCCCGCATCCTTTGTCAAAGAAAAACCAGCCTCTACCATAACCCCCTTATCATAACCCATTTTTTCACGATAATGAGCCCTGTCGAGAAAATATTTGTTCGACCAATGCATGCACAAGGGCAGTCTAGTAGGGTCAGGCTGACCTCTAAAAGGAAACCTATAAATATAAGCCAGCAGCAATACAAATACACAACCACCAACACAAGACACATATCTTTTACCTGAATCATATTTAAAGCTCCTACAAAGATGATCAAGCACTAAGCCACATCAATCAAGACTCTTGATGGTCCCAACATTCTCTAAAGCACTAACCAGCATAAAATCAACCAAGTTTCTGGTAGTTGGGGCCAAGAAAGTACACATGACGTACATGACAAAAAAATCTCTTAAAGCGCTCACCAACATCACCTAGTTTTCCCATCTCCTCAAAATGATTAACATGAGAAATATTTCCATACTCATCAGCACTTAACTCATCCCTCCATATAGTCCTAAGCCCATCCCATTATTCCTAACTAAACCAACAAGACAGCCTGGAATCCTAGGAATACAGAATATATCAAGCACACAATCGAGGGTAATGATGTACCTTGAGCTGGATATTTCTTGAACATAGCCAACATGATCAAACCTAGAACAAAAAAAATAAGAAGTCAGCCTAGAACAATTTGAAGTCAACATAAAATAATATGAAATCAGTCCACATAATCAAACCTATCAACCAGCCAAGGCGCAATTCCAAAAGGATTGGATGAGATGTCAAAGGCAAGAAGTCTACCAAAACCTATATCTTCTACATCAATATTTTGGGCTGGAGTGAGCGAGGCAATTAACGATTTCAGCTTCGAATGACAGCAGCTGGTTGAGAATTTTTTAGCAAACCTTAAAAAAATTAAATATGAAAAGTGTAAGCATACATGTCATGAAAAGTATAAGTTTAAATCTAACACACAAAGATCAGTCATAGTTAACTAAGACAAGATTAAGACCAACATATACAATATAAAAAACAAAACAAAAAAATTACATGGAAATAAAATAACAAATACAACATAAATGTTAACATATACCACATTTAATAAAACAAAAACAACTTATTATCAACATGTAGGAAAATGAAAAACTTAAGACACACAAACTGTGAATAACAAATAAACACTGAATCTTATCAAATGCAGCATCTTATGAAACAAGCACAGTATATATCATACTAAAATAACACTATAAATAGGGAAAAACACTTACGTGTTACCCTCATCATCAGTACGTTTGGCCACCTGCTTCTTCTGACGGTTGTGTTGCTGTTTCGAAGCTCCTTCTTCACCAGCAACCATTTTTCCGGACCCCGAAGCTTCACCAGCAGTAATGTCAGCTTTCCTCTTCAAACTAGGTTTTTTCGCCACTTCAACACCTTTCTTCACCTTCTCAGCAGACTCCTTCAAAACTCCACCAGATTTCTTTGCCTTTTTCAGCACCTTTCTTCACAACAACTTTTTTAGTCTTTGTCTTCGTCGCCTTCTCAACAAGCGACTTTGCAGCAAGTTCCTCTGCCTTCCTTTTATTCTGTCCAGTAGAGGTCTCACATTGTTTACCCTTCTCCTTGCTCAACATACGAGGTGACAATTCTCTCCTTCAAAGGAGACCACCACAGTAGGTTGAGCATTAACACTCTCACCCACATCCACATCAGTTTCACCACCCTCACTCTCATTCATAAATTCCCTACTCTCACTCACATCCACATTAGGTTGATCAACCTCAATCTCCCTCTCACGTGCAGCCGCACCAGCTTGCGCCGCCTCCGCTTTCGCAACTGCATCCAAAATCCACTAATTTTCATTAATATAGTCTTCAGTCATACTATCCATACCATCACTATCATCCCTGGACCTACCTTCACCATCATTCTCAACATCCTTAGAACAACCTTCACCAGAAGGTACAACTTTCTCCCTAATAGATTCAGTCTCTTTCCTATTCAAAACAATATCATTCTCATTAATATATGCCTCAATTTCAGCATCAATTTCTACTAAAAAATCCTTCCCCTCGGTAGACATAACAACTTCACCATCAATTTGTGCTGAAACATCCTTCCCCTTAACACTATCAACACCTTCAACACCCTTAACACCCACAACACCACCACCTTCAACACCAACATTAGCATCAACCCCTTCAACACCAGCATTAACATTATCAATCATCACATCCAAAATGTCCCTAATATCTTTCTTCACTACCTTAGAACCCCCCGGCTTCATCAACATCGGCTACTTCTCTACTCATTCGAACAACATCATTCAATGATGTGTCATAGTCAAATTCTTGAATTAATCCACGTTCATCCACAGCTGATACACCTTCACCATCTTTCAGCTGCTTAACACCCACATTCATCTGTTTCTTATTTCCCAGCTTAGGAACGGCAGTAACTGAAATTTATGGAGTAGCACCACCACCAATTATAGCACACCTACGTGTTGATACAGCTACTACACAAAAAAATGAAAAACAAAAAAACTGTATAAGCACATATTAAAAAAAACCAACATAATCACACAAATAAAATGCAACATGTAAAGGGAAAAAATAACCTTCAGAAGCATAAGATTGTTGAACCTTCTTCAGTTCATCTTGAAGAGAAGATTTGTCCTTCTTTTTAGATTTTCTAACCACCTTCCTAGAAGCTAAACAACATAACATATTTGAATAAGTAAATTTATAAGCAAATAAGTAAATAAATGTACAGAAAAATTACAATCACTTTCTTCTATCTCAGGTTCTTGATGTTGAATAGTATCTTCACCTCCTGCAGGCACAACTAATTATAATCATATACCACACAGTCAGAAACTAATACATAAAGCATACAAACATATGCAAGTTGTAATAAAAAAATGCATGCATACTTTGACACCCAATAAGCAACCTAATCTGGAAAAATCACAGCATAACTAACTAATGCATAGGCTATACCAATATGTGCAACTTGTAATGAAACAAATACATGCATAGTCTGACAAACAGTAAGCAACATAATCTGACATACACATTATAACTAACTTATGCATGTAGTAAACTAACATAAGTAACTTGTAATGAAACTAAATACATCCTAGCCAATCAGAAAGAATAACAATAAGTAATTAGCAATTAGTGAAAGTCAAAACACAGACTAAGTAACTAATACATAAGTTATATTAACAAATGCAATTTCTAAGAAAATAAGTGCACAATAAAATAATCAGTCGACAACAAAATAAGTAACTCAAAAAATAGAGTAAGTAACTTATACGAATGTTAGCCTAACATATGCAACTCCTAAGAAAATAAATGCACATTATAAAACAAAGTCAAAATGTGCGGATCTGACATACAAATTGGAAAAACATGATGACTAACTAATACAGCTGTTAGCCTAATATATGCTGCTCCTAAGAAAACAAATGCACATTATAACTGAACTGCTAACATACTGGAAAAAAAATAGAGCAACTAACTAATACATATCTTACAACAACAAATGCAACTTCTAAACAATAAAATGCATGTTATAAAAAAGACTCAAAACATGCAGATCTGACTAACAAAAAAATCAACGGCAACAACTTGTATGCATATCTGACTTACAAATAAAATTTCTAAAAAAAAAGTCAACATCAACAAGACTGAAAAGCACACATGCACACACAACAACAACAAAAAAAGTGCGAAACTCCAAATATTCAAAATGGAAAACAAATGTACATTATAACTAGACTGCTTACTTACTGGGGAAAAAATAGAGCAACTAACTAGTACATCTCTTACAATAACAAATGCAACTTCTAAACAATCAAATGCAAGTTATAAAAAAAGACTCAAAACATACAGATCTGACTAACAAAAAAAGTCAAAAAAAAACTTGTATGCAAATCTGACTTACAAATAAAATTTCTATAAAAAGTCACCATCAACAAGACTGAAAAATACACATACACACACAACAAGAACAAAAAAAGTGCGAAACTCCAAATATTCAAAAAATGGAAAACAGGAAGAATACAAACCAGGAGAAGGAGAAGGTTGAGACAACTTCTTGACTTTAGGAAGAATAGCTCTCCCCTTCGCACTTCCCATAGACTAGGTCAAATACATAAAAAAAACCTTACATCGGAATCGTGAACAACTGTAAAGCAAAAACGGAAAAGAACAACTACGAAATTTCAAAACCTATAATATCAAGCTTACTGAATTCAGGCAATTCCAGCGCAAACTTGAACAACGCTATTCTGGTGAGATTTTGTGAAGAACGAAGAGCAAAATTAAAAAAAATGAAGATCGGAGAAGCGAGGAATTGAAGAATGAAGAGAGGAGAAAACAGAAGAACAAACGCAAAAGATGAAGAACAAATTTACAGTTGAATAGTGAAGACAAAGACACGCGTGATAAATGGATTACAATTTCTAAATTTTTAACTGCTCAATGACAAAAGGAATATAAAAATGGATGAAAATTAAAAATGGATAATCAGCCTTAATTAATTACTAGGTACCCCATTTTTTAAATAATTAAAATATAAACCTCATTTTGCATATCAATCATTGGCTTGTTCATAAGCTTATGAACATGTAGCCTTTCTCGAGACTTTCCTTTTCACAAAAAAGTGCAATAATTAAAGTGAAGTAAAATATCTGTTTCTTATAGTGTAATAAGAGCCATGTGGCCTCAGCCTAGCCCTTTTTGTGTGTAATTACGTTCCAAATCAAGGGCATTTAGGGATTTTTGATTATTCATCCCTCAAGCGTGATAGAAGTGTAAGGCCCCAGAGTTTATCTACAGTTTAGTTCAATTCAACAGAAATTTAATTTGATGAAATTTAAGTTGATTCAAGTCCTGTCCTGATGCGCTTATTTGGTGCTGAAAATTTAATTTATTAGTGATGAATTCAATTCATTGGTGTTGAATTTAGTTTTATTAGTGTTGAATTTAATTTATTTTTGCTGAATTAGTTTATTGATGCTGAATATAGTTTATTGGTGCTGAATTTAGTTTATTTGTGCTAAAATGTGCTGAAATTAAATACCAATTGGGCGGGGCCTTAATCATATTATTATTATATTACAAAGACTTGGGTGAGACCGTCTCACCCAAGCTTATGGTGAGACCAGGGGTCTCACCATAAATTAAATATTTTTAGGAGCATGGAAGCAATACTATATAATCTAGATATTTTAGTTAATTTTCAATTTTTAAATTCAACCGCTCCAACCAATTTCTCTTTCACGCGCTCGCATTAACCCTCTCTCAAACCTCTCAAAACCATTGCCATAAATTCACGATTCAACTACTCAAATCCTTTCAAATTTGCAATTTCTCAGTTGTATTACATCGCCCTCTTCAATCTGGTTCTATAGAGGTTAGAATTTCTTATTTTCGCTGGATTTGGAGTTTATATTTTGGATTTTTTGTTTTTCTTCTACCTCTCCAATGATTTCTATATCATTCTGGCACTTATCTCTGTAAATCCGATTGTGCATGTATTTTTTTTTGACCTTATATTGTGTGTTTCTGGTTTTGTTTCGGCATTTTGTAGATATGATGAAATCGAACGAAGAAATTGCTAGATGACCTGGTGGTTGATGATGTTGTTCGTGGCTCATTCGCACTTGAATGTAACGGTTTTTTCTATTTTTTGTATTGTTAAGTTTTTTAGTTCGGTTTCTTGATTTTTCTGTTTCATTATTTGTTGATTTGATGTGATGTTTGTGTTATTGAATCTGTTTTGTTTTTTTGTGTTTTGTTGCTCTATTTTGCTATTTTCTTAGATCTTGCTCTGTTTTATATATGAAACGGTGTATAACAAATTATTTAGGATGTTCATGTGTTTAGTTAGGTTGTTCATGTGTTTGGTTTAGGCGTTGTGCTTATTTTGTGGTTTATTTTATGCTCTGTTTACTTTGTACGTTTTCTGTTTGAATTGTCTTTATGTTAGGATGTTTATGTGTTTAGTTTTCATGTTTATGTGTTTTGTTTAGGCTCTATTTAGTTTGCATTGTCTCTCTGTAAGGTTGTTCATGTGTTTAGTTAGGTTGTGTGTGTGTTTAGATAGGCTGTTTATGTATTTAGTTCAGGCTTTGTTGTAGATTTGTTGTGGTTTAGTTTAGGATCTGTTTAATTTCCATGTTTTTTGTTTGCACTGTTTATTAGTTAGCCTATTTATGTGTTTAGTTCGCATGTCAATGTGTTTTCTGTTTGCACTGTCTTTCTGTATGTGTATATACACAGTTATATTGGTTTGTGTACTTTTAATATAAGTTCTTATGTGATTACTTTTCAAATGTAGGTGATGGAATTTGCTTGAGGAAATCCAGTAGATTGCAGTTCAAATTGCTGGATGGTATGTAAATTGTTAGTTTGTAATTTTTTTATTTTAATCTTTATGTTTTTAGTTTAATTGATTGTTTAATTGTCAGGTTCTAAACCTCCTGTGAATAAAAGGAAAAAATCAGAAGAAAACTACTACCACAAGTATTTAAATATGATTAAATTTTATTCGAATTTTTTGTTGATTTTTAATTGATTTCTTCATGTGTTGCTAATAATTTTTTTTATATATAGTTGATATTGTGAGGAGATTTCGCAAAAGTGCCAGTAAATCTTATTTAGATAGGCCGGATAGAGTTGATGGTTGGAATTTTAATTATTTTGTTTTACTTTGACTCTTTAGTGGTTTTTTTTGGTATTAAATGTTTTGTTTTTTATTTGTAGTTGTATGTGATATGACTGGGGTTCAAGATAAGTTTGGTAAGTTTAATACATTATGGTCTCTGTTTATTTTACTTTGACTGTTTAGTTGTTTACATTTGGTATTTAAGTATATTGTTCTGCTATTGTAGATGGAAATGATCTGTCTAGGGTTCAAGATAAAAGTGGTAAATTTAATATATTCTATTTTTTGTTCAGTTTTACTGTTTAGTGCATTACCTGGTATTTATGCCTTTTGTTTTGTTATTGTAGATGCATGTGATGTGATCAGCATGCATTAACATTAATGCATGATATTTTACTCATTAGTTAAGCTATTGTTTTTGTTATTGTAGTTAAGCTATTTTACTAATTAGTTAAGATTGGATATTTCACTTTATAATCTACATTAACATTTTTTAGTTTGCAGTTGTGGAGAAGCCTGTGATTATTTGTCCTACTGCTTCAACTAATATTGAACATAGTGGTTAGTATTTGAATTATTAGTTCATATTTATTGTTGTTCATTTTTGCTATTAAACTCATTAGTTTTTGTATTTTTTTTGTAGAGAACCTGGAAATGTTTCTGCTGAAAGAAATGAGGGTTCTGCTGAAAGAAATAAGGATTATGCTGAAAGAAATATTGATGGTACATTTAAATATATTTGTTATTGTGTATCTGCCATTACTTTATGTTTTATTTAGAATCTGTTAATTTTTAAAATTTCTAGGTTCTACTTGTGTTGCTGCAAGTCCCGTAAGTGCCCAGATAAAAGTTGTTATTGTAGGTTTGAGATGTGAAATAGATTCTGGTATGTATTGATTTCTATGCTTCTAATTTGTGTTTTTGATTTAGCATTTATTTTTTTATTTTTCATTTGTGTGTTGTAGGTCAGAAAATTTGTCAAAAGAAAGGTTTTAGGAAGAAGGTTTAAATTAAACAAATTATTAGAGATGAAGATGATATGGAAGATGATGATTTTATTGATCTTCCTCCTGCTGTGGTGGATGCAAATGAAGAGGGAAAACAAAATGTTTGTGAAGGGAAAAGAAAAGAGCTGGTTGCGAAGAAGGTGGCTACAAAGAAGGCAGCTGCAAAGAAGCCTGCTGCAAAGGAGCCGGCTGTGAACGAGCCTGCTGCAAAGGAGCCGGCTGTGAAAGAGCCTGCTGCAAAGGAGGCAGTTGCAAAGGAGCCGGTTGTGAATCCCACAGCGAAGAAGCTTGCAGTGAAGAAGTCTGCTCCAAAGAAGCCTGCTGCAAACGAGTCAGCTGTGAACGAGCCTGCTGCGAATGAGCCAATTGTGAAGGAGCCGGTTGTGAAGCCCACATCGAAGAAGCCTGCAGTGAAGAAGCCCGCTCGAAAGAAGCCTGCTGCAATGAGCCAGCTGTGAACAAGCCTGCTGCAAACGAGCCATTTGTAAGGAACTAGTTGTGAATCCTGCAGCGAAGAAGCTTGCAGTGAAGAAACCCGTATTGAAGAAGTCCGCATTGAAGCCTGCAGCGAACAAGTCAACTGTGATAAAGCCTGCATCAAAGGTGTCTGCAGCGAAGAAGCCTCTTGAGAAGAAGCCATATGGGAACATTAATGAGGATGTTGCTGGAGATGGGAGTGGGTCGTCGAAGAATTCTCCTACTGCGGGAAAACGCAAGCGAGATGGAGATGGTGTTTCTGGACCTGCTGCAAAGAGAAATGTTTATGCTCATCATTTAGCGGGGAACACTAATGATGGCACGAAAGTGACACGCCAGATTAAACAAGTCTGTGAAATTCAGCTTCCTGATGGTTCTAGGTACGTTTTATTACTTTATGTATTTGTGATTTTACTTTATGTGTGTACACGTATGCTTTGAATATTTTAGTTTTAATATTTTTGCATAATAACTTGAATGATTTAGAATTTATTAGTTTAGGTATGTTGTCCTTTACATTTGGTGTTTCAGTGTTTTGTTCCACTATACTTTTAATTTTTTATGCGTAGAGTTGCAATATAAATAGTTTATGTACTTGTTGGTTTTGTTTAGTTTTATTAAACAATAAGTTCCTTTTTTAATTAATTTTATATTGATTGGGTATTTATTAATTAGACTTTCTTTTTAAAATTACTGTATGTTTACTTGATGTGTTTTATCTCTTAGTTTGGGTATTTGTGTGCATAGTTGTTATATTTACTAGTTGTATTATATTGTTTTCGAGGTTTTTAAAGAATTTCATTCATGAAAGCCAGCATGTAAAGATCACAGATATGTGCGCTGATCTCAGTGCTAAGCAAAACGCTGATGTTGAATCCATTGGTTTTGGGGGTATTTTGAAGCTAAGATTGGAGATTGCACTTCCCTTGGGTATTGTGCCTTAGTTGGTGAGTAATTTTAACCCGGGTACATGTGTTCAGCTGGTTGGGGTAGATAGATACTTTGTTACTATTGATGATGTATATGATGTTCTGTGCTTGCCTCGAAACCCTGGTAGGAAAGTTGTGGAGAAGAGAAATTTTGGTATGCAATTGAAGGATAGTTACAAGGTTAGGTTTGGTAGGGAGAATGAACATGATATACTCCTTCACTTGATTTTAGATAGGATAAATGAACTTAAGGAGGGAGAGGATGAGTTTAAGAGACTTTTTGTGATATATTATTCTTCATACTGTTTAGCTCCTATAGCTACTAGGAAGGTAGTTATGAAAATTCTTAAAGCTATTGAAAATGTTGACGAGATTAAGAATCTCGACTAGTGTACTTTCGTGTTAGACAAAATGGCTTCAATAATTAGGAGGTATAAGAACAATGTAGAATACCAAACCTGTAGTGCTTGTGTCCTTATCCTTTTGATTCTTTATTTGCACCGATTTCCTGTATGTGGTGTGTTGGAGCCAACATCCCTTCCGCTAGTCCAACATTGGACTGATACGAAGTTGAGGTAGAGAGTGAAGATGTTGGACATTGGAGGAGGTTATGACAGGCCAATAACGGTGAAGGGTGATCCAATCAGCTGTGCCTAAAAAAGTGAAAGAGGCCATAGGGGTAAGAGTGATGTTGGAGCTCAGCCTGAGATTGGAGCTGATTCTGTTCCTGGAGGTGATGAAGTGGTGCAGTTCAAAATCCCACGCAGAGTTTTGACTGACTCCAAGATTAAAAGTCTTTCTAAGAATGTAAGCATTTAAAATTTTACCTAATGTCTTTGCTTTGTTAGTTATGTGGTTAGCATGATGTCTTATGTGTTTCAGTATTTAGTTTAAATTTTTATGTGCCAATATAGGTTTTTAGTTTCATTATTTTATATTGTTGATTTTGTGTATAGTTATTTCATGTACTTAATCTTTTCTGTTTGGGTGGTTATAGTTTGGTTCGATTTATATATGAATTGTTTACGGTTAGTTGATTGTGATTTCATTGGCTATTTAATATGTTTTTTTTAGGTTTCTGTATAAATTTATTAATATTTTTCTTGTGTAGGCTTATGATGAGGCCTTAATGATCGTGAAGCGTAACTTTGAAGTTGTTACCGCTGATATGTATCAGAGGTTGGAGATGGTGAAGGCTGATGTTGGGAATGAATCATTGCGAGACTTGCCACCTATTGTTGGGACTAGTGCAGAACTTCCAAATCATCAAGATGACTCGCCACCAATTGAAGAATCACCAATCGAATGGAATGACAAGTTAATTGCTATGGTTGATGAAGAATGCAACCAACAGAGGAGAAGGAAACAGTACCAGCCTCAGAACGAGCCTCTTTCGCCTTTTAACTTGTTTAAAGATGGTGAATTGGATGGCATGGGAGGAACGTCCACAAACAACGTAGTTTAAGATATTATTTGAATGATTTGATTTGAATAATGTGATTTGGATTTATTATGGAGTGATTTGAATGTTTGAATTTGTTGAAATGATGTTATGGATGATTCTGAATGGTCTATTTGCTAGGTTGTTGGATTGATTAATTTTGAATGATGTTTTTTAGATGATTCTAGAATGGATTGAAACTTTAAATTTTTTTATGATGATTCCAGTATGAGTTTAGTTTTGATGTTTATCTATTTAGTTGCATTGTTTATCTCTTTAGTTTCTATTAACAGTTTGTCTAATAATTATATGTTGTATGTTCAAAGCCATGTGTCCTATAGGTAATTTGTTCGGTTATTTAGGTATATAGTTCGGTTTAAATATTAGATTTTTTCCAACTATATGTTGTTTAATTTTTGACACTTATATTTTTACTTTTTCTAACATTAGTTAATGCATATTTCACTTTAGCTCATTTGTTAGAGTCATTAGTTTCAGACACAGTTTACTTGATGAATATATTTTTGTTAAATTAAACAGCACTCGTTAGTTCAGGTGTTTAAAGCATTTGAAGGGAAATTTAAATGATTTGTTCATGTACAGAATGTTAATATAAATAAATATCAAATTGGAACTTATATTTCTATACTTGTTGCTTTGGTGTCTTGGTACCAAACTCCTTTGTTTTTGGTTTCTTTCTGTGCTTCCATCTTTCAATTCTCTTGCTTCTTCCTTTTGTCTTTGTGGGAGATGGATCTTGGATTGTTGGCGGTTTAGTGATAGAAGATTCTGCTATGCTGCTTGAATTTTCATGTTCTTTTGTACTTTTTGAGACAAGAATTTGGTCTACCTTTTCATTGTATTTCTTGAAGCTTTCTTCAAGAATTTTTCGGGTTTCTATGTCACCTCCACATTTTAGTACCAGATTGTTGTAGTTTCTTGCCATTTGGTGTCGCCATGGAACTTTGTCTTTGGTTTTGTCTACTTCTTGATTTTCTTGTGCTACTTTCAGTTTGTCTCATACTTGCATTTTAGCAAGCGTTGTCCATCGCTTCAGAATGTATTGTGATGGTATCTCACTGATTTAGTTCATGTGCAGCATACGGATACAGTGAAAGAAGAGCATTCCTTGCATAAAAAATAACCATGCATATATTCAAGTTAATTAGATAAACATCCAAACTAAAGCTCTAAAGCATATAAGGTCCTGCATTTTAAAGTTAAATATGCGAATGAAGAACCAATGACATATATATAGGATGTATTATCAGATTCTTGCTATGAAACATGCCTACAAAAAGATGAACCTTGATATTTAACCAAAAGTTAAAGATCCAAACTAAAGAACTAAAGATATTAACATAAGAAGTAACATGTAAATTGTATTTCGTCAGTACATACCTGTTTCCTCAAAATTTTTGCAAGAGAAGTTAACTTCCACCATTCCACTTTGTTGTGTGAAGGTGACAATTTCAACTTTTGTATCATCTTCTTCTGGACTTACTTCATACTTTGTTGTCGATCCTAGGGTGACTACTCTACGTGCTTTTGTTGCTTGTGCAATCTTGTATTCATTCTCAAACTTATAGTACATTGATAATGTGTTTGTTATCTTCGAAACTCATTTGATTGGGGTGGGACAGTGCAAGAGAAATCATGCAGAAATGATCGAATCTTCGAATGCCCCAAAAATGATATGAGGTGTTCGGAAATGGTTGAAGTAGTTGAATAGGAGAATCACTATGACTATAGCCCTTGGTAAATTTACCAAAGACAAAAATGATTTATTTGATATTATGGATGACTGGTACTCTTGAGCTGGATGTTTGTGTAGTTTTGATCCATGTATAGCTGACTTTGGCACTGATTTTGAGCATTGATTTTCCTTCGCTATTTCCATTGCTCTTCAGCTATCAATAGTCTCAGTGAAAATGGTTAAGAACCTGTTGAGTGTTGTCATTTTTCTGGCATTGAATGACAAAGCTTTGTTTGTGCTCTCACTTCGTTGCGATGAAAGAGTTTCTGTGGAGAAAAAATCTTTGCTCATTGTAGGGAACCACTTATCTCTAATAGAATATAGCCTCTTGAACCATTCATTGTCTTCAAGCTAAAAATTCTTGATCATATTGTTCCATGCCATTTCAAATTCTTCTTCTTTTTCACAGTATTTCAAACAATGCTCAAGTGCTTCCTTGAAGGGACCATCCTTTTTTAATTCACCAAAATGACTGATGGCATTCTGTGTAATGTGCCACATGCACAATCTATGCCTCGTGTTTGTGAAAACCCGTAAAATTTCATGAATAATTTTATTCAAACCAAGTTCATGTATAAACATATGATCTAAAACAAATTAAACACGAACTAAAATATAAACATTAAATGTAATTGTTCCTTTTTTTTTCCAATTATCAGGGTTTTTTTATATTGACAATGATTACTGAAATTACACTAGATGTTGTGAACAAACACAAGAACTATTAAACTAAATACTAAAGGTAAGTACATAAACATATCAACCAATTATAGTCCAAATCAACCAAATTAAAGAATGGTTACCTTTTCGATTGCTTTAGCCATGGCCGGATCTTGGTCTGTAAATATTGTTATAGGCTCTTTACCACCCATTGATTTTATGAAAACATCTAGAAGCCATTCGAAAGTTGAAGCTTTTTTGTCAGCAATGAAAGCACATCCAAGCATCACTATATTGGCGTGGTTGTTCATTCTGGCTATTGGAGCACAAATCAAGTTATATTTGTTGGTCCAGTATGTTGACGGATCACTTAACAAAGTTAGATCATGTTAACTCATGTGTTAATGCAGTTACACTATTTATTTAGTATGTTACTTAGTACGTTTCAACAAACTTTAAAATACCTAAATTTTCTCAATAAAATACATATAGTCCAATTTTACACTTTGGTGAATTATCAAGTTGAATTATATCACTTTTATTCATGTTTTCATACTGTTACATCGTGATTCTAATAAATTACTTAATACATTTTTTCGAATCTAAAAACAACCAAATTTTCTCCAAAAAATGTAACTTATTTTTACTTTATTTGTTTATGAATCTACATCATGTGTATAACATACTACTTAATGTGTTCTAGCCGTTACTTCATGTGCTTAAATGTATTTTACGAAATATAAATCATACATGTATGTGGTGTCAAATACCATTAGATCGCCAAAGAGTGAGTAGTCTTCCTTCATCATTGAGTCCCTCCAAAATAATGTTGTCAGCCTACCATTATCATCCAATTTAACTCTAAAGTAGAAATGTTCCTCTTCGGTACTCTTCTGTGAGAGTCTTTCAATTACTTGTTGAGCATCGCCTCCTTCAATCTCCTTCATGCGCAACCTGTTCACGTAGTTTAGATGATCCTTAATCGAGTGTCCTAGATTCTGAATACCACCAGCTTCAAAAGCCATAAACTTGAATCCATGACTAGGTTTTAATCATGCACCTTCCATTCCTTCTATAGCATTTCCTTTTTCTTCGGTAATTCTCCTTTCACTTCTATGCAAATACTACCATCGACTCGAGTGAAAGGATGATTGTGAGATGTCACATGATGAAAAACTTCAAGGGCTTCATTGATAAATTTAACCCGAATTCCAGCCTTGCATCCAGTTCTCGCAACCACATTTTCCCTTGTTTTTCTTCTTTTCTTCTCATAGCCCTCTTCAATGATATTGTTATTGGAAGGTGTGTTGGGTGTTTCATTCTTCAATTTTATGCTTCCATGATTTGAGCAAACAAAATACTTCTCTAGGATGGTTCCGTCTTTTTTACCTCTTTGGGTTGAACATCGTACCCCAAACCCAATGCATTTGACTGTTTTCGGTATAAATCATGGAACTCTGACAGTGTTTTTGCTCTCAAAACTTTGAAGCAATCCGTGACATCAACTTTCGACAGGTCGCTTAAATTGGTGACAGAATCTAGTCCTGCAAAATTGTATCCTTTGAGTAACTCATTACATCAACTATTATATTAGTTTGTTTCATGTATTTCACAAATTAGTCCGCCATTCATTAACAGTTGTTAAGTCACTGATATATTTGTACAATTTCTAAATATTTTGATAACATATCTTACTAATTAAATTTCATACATTAATCATAACAGATTATATTTTTATTAAGTTACATTATGTATTTAACATATTACTTGTTGTGATAAAGTAACTTTGAAAATATGAAAATAGTCTTAGCAAAATGAATGTAACTAATTTTAGTTCATGTGTTCATACAGTCACATCATTGATTTACTATGTTACTTCAAACATTTCAGAAAATTTAAAAACACCTATATTTTCTCAACAAATTGCATATAACCATATTTTAGACTTTGGGGATTTGTCAATCAGATAACTGTCACATTACTTCATGTGTTCATCGTATTACCTTCATATGTTTAAGAAAATTATAAAACACCAACATTTTCTCAACAAAATTAGAATATCATCACGTTACTTCATGTGTTTATGTAGCTACATCATTTGTTCATCATATTACCTTATATATTTCAGAAAATTAAAAAACATCAACATTTTCCCAACAATTTGTTTATAACCAAATTTCAGCCTTTGGGGAATTTCCTATTAGAATATTATCGCGTTACTTCACGTGTTCATACAATTACATCCAATGTTCCTCATATTACCTAATGTGTTTCAGAAAATTGTAAAACACCAACGTTTTCTTCATAACATGCATATAACTGAATTCCAGATCTGTCAAAATAAAATTCACAATAAATAAACATTACTTCATGTGTCCATGCAACTACTTCATGCGTTTAACTGTATACACAAAATCAAAATCTAACCTGGATGTAAACTAGTTGAATTTCAGATTGAACATAATCGTTGCTTTCTCCGTCATACAGAGCAATTTCATTGCTTTGAATGGCTTCGTCTTCCATAGTTTATACTAGAAACACCTTAGATTGTAGATTTCAACCGTTAAAACTAAGATTGTAGATTTCAACCGTTAAAACAATTTCATTGCCTTGAATGGCTTCGTCTTCCATAGTTTATACTAACAACACCTTAGATTGTAGATTTCAACCATTAAAACTAAGATTTTAAAATGTAAAACTAAGATTTTAGATCGCAGATCTTACCTTCGCATATGTAGAGGCTTTCTTTGATGTTTCCCATCTCTGAATCCGATTCCGGAGCAAATCCGAAGCAAATCCGAAGCAAATCCGATGTAATTCTGTCGCAATATTGCATACCTGATTTTGGAGATCACGAGCTTCAACCTGAGCTCAATCCGACACGAATTTGAAGAAATTCCGACGCAGATCTAAAAACTTGAGGATAATATGTTGATTTCAGAGGATTGATAGGCGATTTGCAACATTAAATCCGGTTTGATCGGATTGAATTTCATAGGGATTCAGATTCCTTGATTTTGGGGATTTTGTTTCCAAAATATGGCAGTTGGTTGTAAACTAGATTGATGACCCATTTCCCTTATAACTCGAATTTAGACATGTTTTCTTTAGCTCTCATTTTCTATATATTTGCAATTTGGTCCCATTTTTTAGTTCCTCTCCTATTGTAGTTTGGTCCCCGGTCTCACGGGAGTTTTTCTCTTATTATATTATTATTATTCAGTGCAATTATTTTTAGTTTAACTCAGTTTCTTTCAGTTCAGTTCAATTCAGATTAAATAAATTGACCTAAGAGATCCAATAAAGAAGAACCACCCAAATTAATATTTATTACTCTGAACTCTGAAGTATAATTTTGCTTGAGTTCATCTCTTGAAAATGGTTTTTACATAAATTATGAAAAGATGAAGGTTTAAATGAAAATTTGTAAGAAATGAAAATAAATTTGTTTGAGTTGCATTAATTTGACCATAAATTTATAAATACTGCAAATTGCTCAATAAAAAATTTAATATTACAACTAAATCTTTTACATTTCTATTATTCTAATTAAACCTCATCTTTTTATAAGCCTATAAAAATGCAATTTATTTTCAAGACTTTGCCATTTTGCTTTCATATTTCTCCTATTATTATTTAGTATGCATCTCTTGAAAGACGGTTTTTCCATAAATCATGGAAAGACCAAGGTTTAAACTGCAAATTAAAAGAAATGAAGATAAAAATTTTGGGATGCATTAATAGGATCATAGACTTATAACTACTACATGTTGCGCAATAAATTATTAATATTGCAACTAAAACCTGTTACCTTTCTATTATTCTAACTAAACTCATATTTCCATAAGCCTATGGTAAGACGGTATTTCCTACAGAAAATATTATATGGTAGCAAATTTTGTATGTTAAGGTGTTGGGCAAATCAGATTTTGCCACGTGTTCAACAAATAATTCTCTACTTCCTAAAAAGCCCCTCTCTTTACAAAATATAGAATTTGCAGAACACGTGGCAGAATCTGATTTGCCCAAAAATTTAACACACAACATTTGTTAACATGTAAAATTTTCGGTATCATTTATACTAGTGGAGTGCCATCACACGTTGCGCGATATCATTAATTAAAATTAGTTTTTATTTAAAATTTTAAAGTTTAATCATTTAAGAAAAATTATATGAGTTATGAATTGAAATAATTAATTTAGTTGGAAAACGTCAAATATTGAATACAATAAAAATTGATTAATTTATAATATTTCATTCAAATTATTTAAAAATTAATTATTTATATGTTGACCATATTAGACTAACTAATTATAAAATGTCATCATTTAACAGTCAGTCAGTCTAAAAAAGACTTTGTTGTATATAAATAAATATGTATATATATTTCTATCAAAAGTACTCTATCATTGTATAAAATATCTGAACATTTGTTATTTTAGATTATGTGTTTGGATTTTCTTCAAAAAAAATAATGAGATATTTATGATTTTAAATATATTTTTAAAATTATATATTTTAACAAGTTATCATTGATTATATTTGGTAAAGAGTTAAAATCAGTAACATATTATAATATTTGCATGTTAATAAGTTATGATTGGTTATACACAGTAGAGAATTAAAACTAGTAATATATTATAATATTGGTACATATGTTATTTTTAGACAATTTTTTAAGTTTAGTGTAATGAAAATGATTCAAATACTCCCAATTGACCAACAGAAATACAGAAAACAAACTATATATATTATACAGTGATTGAGATAATTATAAATATTAAGATGAGATACTTTAAAGAAATGCCATATTTTCCCGTACCTTTACAAATTATAACACCTACCCTCAGTATTTGGCAGGTACCGTACCTTCAATATATGCTAGATAAATCAAACCTAAATTAGTGATGTACTATGTTTTTATATTCTCGTATTTCCAAAATTGGAGTGATATATTGGGAGAAAAGAAAGAAATTCAAATGACAAACTACTCTTCATAAAACCAAAATATATGGGAAAATAAACGGAAAAAAATTCTGATTAAGGAACCGACATGGATGCTAACTAGACATCGTTAAGAAAAGCATGAGATGCTTGATGCTTCCCTTCTATTTTGCAGTCACACATTCCCATCATTACCCCACACCAGAAAAGAAAAAAAAAAACAGATTTGTTTTTAAAATCTTAGATAGAAATAAAATAAAATCTTAGAGACAGCACATACGGTACGTGATGCAGCCCCTATTAGTGAACTATTATCATCATATCTGGAAAGTAAATAAAATTATATAAGAAAAATGAAATAAAATTTGACTAAAAAAAAAAGAAAATTGAAAAAAGATTCTCCCCTTTAATTTGGCAGTATATAATTCCACCCAACACGCAACCCTTCATTTACTCATCGACAGCTCTCTCCCATTTCTACATCTCTCCCTGATTGCATCGCGAACCCAGTTTACCCAAAATGGCAGACCAGCTGACCGATGATCAGATCTCCGAGTTCAAGGAAGCCTTCAGCCTATTCGACAAGGATGGAGATGGTATACTTCCTTTTGATTTATGTTTTTTGGGGTTTGATTTGATGATGGTTTTCTGGGTTGTGATTTTATGTGTTTTCCAGGGTCTGATTTGATAATGGTTTGTGGTTATGATATGATAAGCTCAGATCTTATTTGATCTGACTCTGTTGTTTGATTTATGCCTCCAAGTTGTGATCTTTGCTTGATTTGTGTCTGAAATTGGATCTTTGTGCTGTTTTGGCAGAATCTGTCGCTGCGGATTTTATTGATTGTTTGTGTTTAATTTGATTAGGGTTTTTCGTGTTTTGGTGGTGGGGAGAGATTGTGATCTGGGCTCTAAATTTTAATTATGTACGTGGAGTTTATTGTTACCTTTTAAAGTAATAATCAAGGGATGGTATCCCTTTTGTGAGTTTCAGATTTGGAGGATTGCTGTTACTTTATTTGTTCCGGTTGTATGAGTTATAATCTGCGCATTTTATCTTCGTTACTCTTCTTGATCTGGCTTGTTGAGTAGTTAGATTGGTGCCATTTAGATTCAAATTCAGAGTTTAATCTTCAGAAGGGGAGGTTATACTGAATCAGACAAATAAGTTTGAATATGTGTTAGGAGATGAATTCTAAACATAGATAAGGCAAGCAGAATGTTGGTATCTTTGGTGTTTGATAATGATTCTTGTATTTTTTCTTGTGCAGTATTTCTTTTTTATTTTTATTATTTACATCTGAATCTGAGTTGCTCGTCTTTCTGGCAATAAAATGATGTCTATTGGATGAAATAAATTCCTTTTTTATGGCATTAAGCATATGAGTTTAGGTGGATGTTGATTGGTTTGCTGTATCTATATGTCAAATATGGGCGATTAATGTGACTGTTTTTCATATTTAACTACAGGTTGTATTACCACCAAGGAGCTTGGAACTGTGATGAGGTCCTTGGGACAAAATCCAACTGAAGCTGAGCTTCAGGATATGATCAATGAAGTTGATGCTGATGGTAATGGTACCATTGATTTCCCAGAGTTCCTTAACTTGATGGCTCGCAAAATGAAGGACACTGATTCTGAGGAGGAGCTCAAGGAAGCTTTCCGTGTGTTTGACAAGGACCAGAATGGTTTCATCTCTGCAGCTGAGCTACGTCACGTCATGACAAACCTAGGTGAGAAACTTACCGACGAGGAGGTTGACGAGATGATCCGTGAAGCTGATGTGGATGGTGATGGACAGATCAACTATGAGGAGTTTGTCAAGGTCATGATGGCCAAGTGAGAACCGATCATCCCATAACTTATATCTTTTAAGTAAAAAGACATCAAAAAGGAAACAGCGCATGTTAAATTTCTATCTCTGGTTAGGCGCGTTCTTTTGGTACTTTAGTTTTTATTGGTGGTGCTTGCTATGTTTCTTGTTTGAATTGTTTTTGTAGTGTTCTTCGGTATATGCTTGCTTTTCTTGTCCCTGGATTTAGTAGTTTGGGACATTTGGGCTGTTAGTGATCTGGTACGTTCTTCCTTATTTGGAATCATGAACCTAGAACAATTGGGGAAATTCATTCCTTTTGGTACAATTGGCTAATTTTGTTGATATTTTGTGGTGGATATATTCTCCTCTTTGCATGCAACTCCCCCAAACCCTCTTGTTACGTGTACCTGCATTGTGGAGAGAGTTTTAATCTAGCGTGCAAGCATAGAAAACCGTGAATTGGTCTTTGCTTGCTTGGGCATTTCTAGTTCTGTATGCCCTGGATTTTGCTACTACTTGCTGTGTTTTTTGCTTAATATACCCAATATTTAGTGGGCGGTATAGTCAAGCGGTAGATCTTTGTTAAAGATGAAGTGCTTTTGTGTGTAGCATCTAGGTACTGGTTAGGACGATTCACGCTGTCTGTCATAATTACCCGATCACAGGTTACCAGAGTATCCTTTCTTATTCTGAAAACATCATACAGTGAGATTATGTTTCTAGTTTGATGGACGAGTGCAATCCGAAAAAGATATTGAGGGTTTGTTTTGCATCCTAGCTAATAATGCATTCATTCTACTATAATAATAGGAAGATTACCTCTAGTGAGAGTTTTCCTAAAACAACAGATTGAAATTGTGAGCATCTAATTGTTTGTTTTTCTGGAAATTTACATTTTTGGTCCTAAACTTCGGATCTCAATAAATCTCTTCTATGTTTAAAAAGGTTTTTTTTAACTCAACACTTGTGCCTTTTTGCATTTTATGTTGTTGCGATATATTGGAGATTTTGAGTAAGCTGGGGTCACTGTGGTCTTAAATTCATCATCTTTCACAATTAAAGAAAGAAAAATATAACCATCCTCGAGTTCATTTTTGCTTTTCTTCTTCCCTTGGCAAACATTCTTTGAACTCTGCTCTTCTAAAATAAAACAAAAATCTTTGAACTCATATTGATTTAGAAAAGTTTGAAAGATGATTTTTATTAGTGATTCCACAAAACCTCTTAAATATTTTTCCCCTCCTTGATGAATTTCAGCTGTCAAAATATATTTCAAGGAGGACACTATCAAGTTATTCCTACGCCCACCACAAGGAAACTGAAATTGATTTGTGATTTGGTAAAAAAAATGATTTGTGATTATTTTTTGAAAGGATAGTTATGAGTTTGTTTTTCTTTCCCCAAAAGGTGATGAGGTGTGATCCTGTAACATTCTTATTGGTTTTCAAATTGACAGTCAAACGTCTTCTCGTGCAATTTTGAATTTGTTAAGAATGATTTGATTTGAATGGAGTGTTTGTTTCTTTTTCATATGTGGCAAGGTGTCATCCCCTATAGGTGTCATTGGGCCATTTGATATTCCAAATCACCCATGAGTGCAATTTTAACCATTTGAGTGAATTTTCCTTGAATTTTCTCTTCCAGACGAGTTTGCATGAAGCTACAAACTTTTAAAGTCATGTTTGGCAAGGTTTATGCTTTTGGCTTATAAATTAAGCAGTTTATGGTGTTTAATAAACTCTTGAAAACTATTATTAGAAGAGTAGAAGTTTGTAAGTCAACTTTGTTTATAAACGCATCTTCATTAAACCTGGACCCGTACCCATGGTTGCTCACTTCCTCTGTAGGTGTCACAATCTAATTTTGTCTAGCAAAGTTCCACCAAAGATACCTGTGATCCCTGACTTCACCTGTGCTCTAATTTTGTCTGGTTTCCTAAAAAGTGTGGCATTTCGCATTAAAAAAAAGAGGATTTTTTATATGAAGTTACTAATTTATTTTGCTCGTCACTTGATCCCCGCCAACACACTGTAGTGCGTGCGCGTTCTGGTGGACCATGGATTCACGATCATAATGTAGATTTATCGTTGGTTCGGCGAACCAGAATTTATACTATGCTGGATTATTATTACACCCCCAGATCGTTTTTCAGAGTCGTGGATCTGATGCTCTGTCGCCCATTACCCTGATATCAGATTCCCCATATTTTCCGTACGAAAAATGACACCTCAATCACTTACTTTTTCCCGTAAAGGAGATGAAGGGAACTACTGCGTATTCGTCTCGGTAAAAGGCTAAGATTCCCAGTCCTCTTTTTCAAAAATCAACGGTGGTCTTTACGATGGGGACGAACAACTATTCAAATTATTTAATGGAGTTCTAACACTTGCATCTAAGATTATTCCTCTCAAATGATTTTTCCATAATGTTTAGATTATTTGTAAAGTTGTGCTTTTCTAAAGTTTTACAAATCTGCATTCTTTTCCGGAATCTGGATATTTCTACTTTTCTTGGTTTGCATATGTTTTAGTTTGACTTGAAAAACGCGTCAAGTTTTATCCGGATGTCCTCTTTTCTTTTAAAGTTACTAAACATGTCCATGTCAGCAGTCTTTAAGACATGATAATTTTTAAATGATAACTTTCAATTTGGTTTTTATATCTCATGTACTCCCTCCGTTTTTTTTTCATTGGCACACTTACTAAAAGTGGTGTTTTTTTTTAATTGGCACTTGCTATTTTGGGCATGTTTAAGGTTTTTACATCCACTCATTTTACTTTCTCTTCTTTCAATTCAATTTCATCCACTCATTTAGCATCTCCTCAATTCTAACACCAAAAGAGGGGTGCCAATGAAAAAAAAACAGAGGGAGTATCAAAAATGATTTTATACTTTCATATATCTTTTTGTTTAAATTCATTACTTTCACAATTGATTTTACTACTACTACATCCCTAAAATAGTTGTTTTTTCTTCAATTTCTGAAGAAAAAAAAAAACTTTCAACTAGTCACGACTGGAGAAATCAAGTTTCACATTCTTTGCTTTCCCTAAGCGCCTTTTCATTATATTTCCATTCCCTGATGTAGTCATTTTCAAAATAAATATAACCATTAATTTTTCTTAAATCGTATTTTCACTTATCATATTTAGTGTTTAATTTAAATCCCACTGTCACATCATTTGATTTTTATCATTCAATTCAATTGTTTCAATAAAGATGTACAGAATTTAAAGCGGATGAGACTCTTTCATTCATTTATCATTCATACTTGCTAGAAATTCCTGCATGAGTGAGCGGAGAAAATGCTTGTGCATATTTCAACTTATTCAAATTCTACCTCCATTTGAAACATATTTTATTATGTAGTTACTAGTTAGTACATCATGAAAGACGTATTTTTCATAAGTAGTGAAAAAATTAATATTTAAAGTGTAAATAAGAATAAATAAAGATTAAACTTTCGAGTTGCATTAATCGGGTTATAAACTTTATAATTATTATATGTTGCATACAATTTTTTTGATACTGCACCTAAGACCTTTTACCTTTTATTATTTTAATTAAATTCTGTCTTTCCATAAACATATGGAAAGAGCTTCTTTCCCAAGACTTTTAAACCCCGAAACTAAAATTTCACCACATATTAAGTCCTAAAAGAGCAACTTTTCTGAAAGTTGATATAAAATAGAGTATTAAAACCAAATTTTCTATATTTATTTGCTCCAAATTCAAAGAATTTCACATTTTCCAAAAACTGACGTTAATTAGTTACATTACATATCATTTTCCAAACTTTCTTTTCTTTTTCTTTAATTTAGGGATTATAATCACCTTTCATCTAAATCTCTATTTTAGCGAAATAAATGAAAGAGAAATTCTTGTGAAAAACCGTCTTTCCATACACTTATGAAAAGACGGAGTTTAATTCAATAGAAAGGTAAAAGATTTTAATTGCAATATTAAAAATTTATTATGCAACGTGTAGTAATTATAAAGTTTATTGCCTAACTAAAGTAACCCAAAAAATTTATCATCAATTCTTCTATTTTGCAGTTGAAACATTGATCTTTTCATGACTTATGGAAAGATCGTCAGGAGACTAGCTCTAAATGAAAAGTTTGATACAATGACAGATCTTGAATTTTGTGTTCTATGTTAATTTTCATCCGAGTGAAAAACGTTTCACAAGAAGGAAGGAGTTAACATAATCATTAGAATTAGAAATAATATCACGTGATTTGTGGCTCGTGAGTTCATACATTTACTCCTCCTTTGTCTGTCTTGCCATTCCGACAAATATCATTTTTTCCATTACCAAGCTTTATAAAGGTGTTCTTTCAAGTAGCTCATTTTTTTTCTTGTGCAACAGAAATTGGAAATAGTTATTCTACTAATTATACGAAACATCTTTATTTGCTAATCTAAATCAATCGTTATAGTCAGATTTAATTGAAATTCACTTTTCCTACTTTTATTTGTTCTCTAATTCAAATTTAACGCTAGACATTATACTCCTATTCAAGTCATGTTCTCTGGAGCTTATCTGAATTAAGCTGATTGAATCTTATTTGAACTGAACTGAACTAAAAAAAAGTGTGTTGAAAAATAGTAATGTCTGACTAAACTACGCTAAATTCTACCAAAATTAACTTCATACTGATTTGAACTGAACTGAACTTAAATACATATAAACTCTAGTGAACCGGGCCTAATCTCCTTTTTCTTTTTCATTTTTTCAATTCTAAAAAGAAGTAATATAACTTCATTCGATTCTTCCCTTCATTATTACATTCTCTTTCTTATATTCAACACGAGCTTTTATTTCTGCTTACATAAGTATTAAGATGATTAAGAATGCATGCGTATCCTACATGTGGTTTTGAGTAGATTTGCATGATGTTGCTTTGTGCATAAGATATATCCTCTTTCTTTTATATTCTATATTAGAATGCATTCCCATAGAGAGCATTTTTTCATGAGAAAGACTTTAAGACCATCGGTGAGATTCAAAGAGTAAGTAAAGTTTTAAAATTTATAAAAGCATTAACCATATTTTTTTCATATTTTATGCTTCAAAAACCAGCAACCTAATATCTAGTGGCGGATCTCTATTTTGAGAATTAAAAATAAAAATTGATAAACATATCAATATGAAATTTTCAACTTTGCGAACTCGAGTTGCAAATATATATTACCACGTCACCTCTTAGTTCGCGGGCACCACCTCTTGACGGGGATTTTACAACTTCGCTGGCACCAAGCATCTCATTGCTTCTTGAAATCAAGACGGTAGTGAAGTTTTTATGATATCACCCATTACTAACATTAGCAGCTGAATTTCGGGCACAATTGACAACTGTTCCGTTCAACTAGTGTCACATTTGTATTGGATGGATTCTGAAAGATAGAGAAGCTGATTTGGGCTCTTGATTGATCTTGTGTAGCAGAAAAAAACGGAAGATTCTCAAGGAAAAGCAACTTAGTTGGAAACTGTCCAAGAGACTGGGCCATACCAGTAAAGGGGGGAAACGTATTTGTTGTTGCATCCAGTAGCAGACAATATTATCAATGTCAAATACTCACCTGTTTCCCTAGATTCATAGCTTCACTCAGTAAAAAGTATTGCAACGTTTGGAAATTTGTAAATGAATGCGCTGAAATTTGATGCCAACTGACACTGTGATGCAGAAAGCGGCAAAGGCGGGTCGAAGAAAGGAACCGCACTCGTAGCTCCTCAAGTAATGACAAGGTTACTCGCAAGAGATCTAAGAAAGACTGCACTATACTGTGAAATCCAGTTTCATTTTGTGCTAAAACAGCGGCTGAATGTAACTTGGCGCTAAAACTACGACAGATAGAGCTGCGAACTGAACTTGTGTTGTGTGTATCTGATAGTGATGTGAAATAAACTCACAGATTGTGTTTTGGTTGTGTTTGTGTTAGGTGAATGACATAACAGAAAATATGTATATAAGCCGCTAGTCTAGCGGGCCAAACCAAAGGGATCGGACCCCTTCAAATTTCGAGTTTTTCGCGCTATTCAATCCAAGGGAGCATTCACTTGAACTCGCAGGACACAGTTAACACAGAAATAAAACAAGTCTTATTGTTCCATTAGGCTGCAGAGTACAAAATGAGACATATACCAGCAGATAAGACACTGCAGTCTACATGAGACCTAGTTTTCACCGAAAGAAACCTACATATCTTACAAGACTAGCATCCGAAAGGACCAGTACATATATGCATAGAAACTTAGCTAGAAGTTGATCCCGGTAGGCTTACCTCTGTAGGGGCTTGTAAAGGACGACAGTCACATATTTCTGTTGAAACCTGTGGGTGAGACCAAGAGCAAGAACGGATTGAGATGCCCAACCTTTCTCGACAAACAGGTGATCAAGCACCACATGCTGAGGCTTCCCTTCAGAGGAACCTGAAGCTGCCTCTTCAGTTTGTGTGCCGAGAACTGTCTGCTGGAGTTGAGGTGGAACCACCACTGGCTCCTTAGCAAAATCATCATCGCTGAGAAGACTCTGGCCATAGCTATGCTCTGGAGATCCAGGGGCCTCGAATTCTTTCACGCCATCACAGTTCTCAGGAGTGTAATCCTAAGAAAATGGTCAACGAGGGAAACTTTATAAGGGTTAACTAATGAAGTAACCATCGATTAATCAGTATTAACTATTTTGATGCTTCAAAGTTGCACACAGAGAGGAATCAAGTGCCAACATTACAAGTGTCTTAACCTTTTTCAAATAAAATTAGTACACAAGCATCGTAACATGGGAGAAAATGTAAAGTGAAAAGCACTAATTAAACTGCACTCTCCATTTGCTAACTTGTAAAGACTGCATTCCTTTGAGCTCTTTCTAGAATTACCCTTTATCATCTCTGCATCAATTGCTCACACTGAATAGATAACATTAACAATTTGTCTGCAACAAATTTCTAAATGAAGAACTGAAGAAGAATCATATGCACCCATACATCTAGATGTATAACCAATAGGTAACTAGTTCGAGCTCCATTCGAACAATCAACATAATTCAGATACAACACTTCAAAAGTAGCTCACTCCAACAAGGTAGTTGTCTACAGGTTTCCCACTCCTTAATGCATCGTTAGAACCAACACTTCCATGCACACGTAACTTCCAGCAGTACACTTTCACCAAAGTTCGAAACCAATGTCTATTTCGAAAACTTCATTTGTCAACTGTTCTTTCTAGCATTATCGAGTCTTGCAACCTAACTTAGTGACTGGAAAACAAAATCCCCCCCATCCATACTCGGAGGGTTAGGGTTGAACCGCCATTTAAACAAACCTATTCTTCCATTAAGTTCGTTGAGAACATCTTTCATTTCCAGAAAAGTTCTGTTTATCCTTTTATAGCACTAACAAGCTTGCTTGTCAGCATTTATAAGGCAGTTGAATAAAACTAAAAAGGATCTGTCTCATACCTTCCATGTTCATGTTTCTAGATTTTCACTCCTTTTTTATTCTCTGGATTATCATCACTACTGTTCAAGATCCTATTCCAAACAGACAAATGACAATCTTCTTCATGAACAACCAACAAAGACATAACAAACAGTATAATAAAAAGCAGATGAAGGGGAAACGTAGAACTATTAAATGTGCTTCCTTTCGAGTATGTATATGTAAAAATCATCCAAAAAAGTAATAACACCAAATTTCACTCCAGCTCCAAAATTATATACGCACCTGAATATCGAGAAGATTGCAAACACCCCCAGTCTGATCAGCTTCGCTCGGAAGATCCTGGATATGCCTCATCTGACCATCAACAATGAACCTATAGCGATGCACACCCGACGGAAGTACCAAGAGAATGGTGTGATCCTTACCAGCTCGTTGAAGAGTTTTCCTGCAGACCGTAACTTCACATCATCAAAAACAGTCCGAAATGAGTTAAAACCCCTGAAAACAAACTCAACCCTTTCCACATCATACCTTGATCTCCAATTGTCCCAAGATCCTTCCACCGCCACATCATTACCACCGTGGCTCCATGTTATGAGAATGGGAATGCCACGCACCGGCGGCCGACCCCCACCCTCCTCAGCCTCGTTTCTCGGCATTTGATTGAAAAACGGCGGGACACGACTTTGAAATGGGGCCACCGGGACCTGTCAACATCGAAAAAACAAACATCACTGCAATCATTCACTTCCCCTAGCTGTAATGATGAACCAAATGAAGTGGGCAAGATTTTCAAAATCTAGCAAAACACCTTTTTTTTAACCACATCAATTTTGATTTAAAAGGCATACAGAACAAATTAACTGACTTTTTTTACCGCATCAACTTTGATTCACTTCGAACTTGGTGTACTATTGTGGTGCAATGAACATAAATATAAGCACGCACTATTACTGTTCACGGTACCACGTTCGACCCGTGAAAGTAACCTGGGCCGGAGAATTTTGCGGTTAAGTAACCATTAACAAAAGGGGGTGAAAGTATAAAATTCGCGGACCTGAGGGTTGAAGACCAACTGCGGAGAGTTGTAATGCGGCGGACTTCGCGGCGGCGAACCCATAGCCAAGTCAGCAGAGCCCACTCGCACAGTCAGCGCGTGGGGTTCACGCAGACCGGATGTACCGCCGTTGGACATCACCGCAGTTGCCTCCTGCATTGCATCACCGCTGCCCGGCCGGGTGCCGTTAGGCCCGTTACCGTTTTCTCTCGCAACTGCATTGCCCATCTATAATAGTTTTTTTTTTTTTTTTTTTGGTTTGGTTAAAGGAGAATGAGAAACAGAAGCGAAAAGGAAGTAGGCAGAGTTGGAGAATTTTCAGAGTTTGATTTTGAGGCTGAAAATGGCATTAAAGAAACAATAATTAGTAATAAATAAAGAAGTGGGAGAGGAGTTGGAGATTAAGATGATGATGAGGTGACGTGGGAAGATCTGGGATGTCGGAATTGGATAAGAACGATATAGCGATGGGATGGACAATTTTGGAGGTGCATAGTTAGGACAAAAGTGGATACATCGGTGTTGACCATGACTTTTGGCTTACCTTACATTCCACACACAATCAGAGGTTTCCACCGCCGGCTACACCCTTTCCTATGCTTCCTTTGATTTATTCTATAAAAGGATTGGGTTAGGTAGGCCCGTCAAATGGATTGGGTGATCAGTTGGATAATCGTTATTCATACTACTTTTATTTATTGGATAAGAATTATTAGATAATAATTCATTGGGTTCATGGATATAATTGGGTTGTAGTTATTGGGTTTAGTTGGATTGGATAATAGATTATCCGATGGATAATTTTGGGTGGGTCGAGTTGGGTTAGATAACGGGCGACCCGTGGATAATTTCATATCATAAGATAACAAAATTTTCATAAGTTTGATTACTAATGATTTAATATTTCCCTAACACATATAATCATTTTAGAAACGATCAAATTCTCGATTCATCATATTTATCGATTTTGGTTCATGTCTTAATCAATTTTAATTTGAACCAATTAAAAATTGATAAAAGATCTTGACAAAAGAAGTAGAAGTAGTATTTAAGAAACTTTTACTAAATTTGAAAAATCTCCTCCATGAAATATGAAGATTTTTAAAAATATTTTCTTTTATTGAACATAAGAAAATAATAAATGAATCCCCACATTTAGCCACTCGAATAAATATTTTCTCTTTTATAGTTATGTACATGATACAGCCTATATCAAAAAATGATTAGAGTTAATCGTAATTTTTCACTACAAGTAAAATGTTACGTGACTTATCCATTTAAAGTCTAAATTATTGAAAACACCAATTATCCATTAAGTATATACTGAATTATCCATTGAGTATATACTAATTATCCATTGGGTCTATACTAATTATCCATTGGGTCGAACTAAATGACTCATTGGGTATAGGTCATTTATTTGGGTGAAACGAGAATTACCCATCAAGTCCGTGTTCTTTCTCAGTTCTCAGTTCTCAGTTCTCACTTCCCAGTCTGCATTTTGTTTCATCAGTCCGCGTTTTGTTCAATCGGTCTGCATTTTATTCATCAATCGGTATGCGTTTTGTTCATCAATCGATCTACATTTTGTTCATATTCGAGTTCATAATATTATATTATGTAATATAATATTATGTACTTATATTATATTTAATAAAAACACACACACATATATATATAATATGTTGGATTTGTAAACTCGACGAAACTAACGAACAATATTACTTGGGATCGAGCTCGAGCTCAAATACTGTACGAACTTGAATATTGTAAGAACTCGAATACTGAACGAGATTGAGCTCGAATAATGTACGGGATTGAGCTCGAATACTGTACAAACTTGAATACTGTACGAGATTGAACTCGAATACGAGATTGAACTCAAATACTTTACGAGATTAAACTCGAATATTGTACGAAATACTGTACGAGATTGAGCTCGAATATTGTACGAACTCGAATACTGTACGAGATTGAACTCGAATATTGTACGAACTCGAATACTGTACAAGATTGAGCTCGAATATTGTACAAACTCGAATACTGTACGAGATTGAACTCGAATACTGTACGAACTCGAATACTGTACGAGATTGAGATCGAATATTGTACGAACTCGAATGTTGTACGAGATTGAGCTCGAATATTGTACGAACTCGAATACTGTATGAGATTGAGCTCGAATATTGTACGAACTCGAATACTGTATGAGATTGAGCTCGAATATTGTACGAACTCGAATACTGTACGAGATTGAACTCGAATATTGTATGAACTCGAATACTGTACGAGATTGAGCTCGAATACTGTACGAGATTGAACTCGAATATTGTACGAACTCAAATGTTGTATGAGATTGAGTGCAAATTTTGTACGAGCTCGAATACTGTACGAGATTGAATTCGAATACTGTACGAGCTCGAATACTGTACGAACTCGAATATTGTACGAGATTGAACTCAAATAATTTGTGAATTATAATTTGCATAATTTGTGAGTTATAGTGAATATTTATGTTAAATATTACACATGCATTTAATTGGGTAATTTTGGATATTTATTGGGTATTTGTTATGTTCCCATTGAATTAATATAATATGGGACCCATTGAGATCAAAATTTTCCATTAACATAATTATTCTCATCCCAAATCCTAAAAAATAATGAGCATTTAATACCTGATCCCATTGGATAATGACAACTTGTAACCCAAATCGATAGAAAATGTTTAATGATAACTTATTGGATTAATTATATAATGATTTATTGGATAATGACTTATTTGATAATATATTTTAACCCATTGGGTAATATGAATATCTCATGGGTTATCCAATGAGTTATCAATTTAATGATCCAACTCATTTATGACCCAACCCATTATGACCCATTTAATAAATGTGTTAATTAGATAATGATACATTGAATAATGATCCATTGAATAATGATCCATTGAGTTTGGAGGTCTAGGGTTAGGTTAGTGCCTTTCAGATGGGATCATTTATTCAAAAATTATTTTGTTCAAAGAGTTTAAATGGTGTCTTCTTCAATATTTTTATGATTGCTCAGCATTTATGCCCCTTTTTTTTGTTAGGAACGTTTTTTTTCAAGTTAGAATGTCAGGAAAAAATTGAGTAAAAATAATAAAAGGTTTAATGATTAGTGTAAAATGATTCATTTTCACGTAGTCTTTTTTTACATCGATTAATCATTAGACTTTAATTTAGAATTGATGTAATTAATATGGTAATTTGATTTTTTTTTTATTTATTGGAACGAGGTTCCTATAACTTTGAATTTTTAAATATATATTAATGTATAATTAATTATAACGTAACCATAAATTTTTTTGAAACGAATGATTGGTCAAATATCATTAGTCCGTATAACATGATACTTTCTCTTCACTTTTTGCCATAAAAATATGACAATTTAAAAAATAAACAAACTTGAAAAGTGTGCCAAACTTATAAGAGCAAAGGGAGTCACATCATTTTTATAATAGAGAAAGTAAAGAATAGTACGAGTGGATGAAATTGAAGAAATTTCCTTGATTCTCTATCATTGGAACACTTTCTATTTTGAGTTGTTTTTTTTATATTGGCACAATTTCCATTTTTGATAAGATTCCTTCAATTTTATATGCTCATTCTGCTTTTTTAATTTCTACATTTAATTTCATCCATTCATTTTCTTCACCTAAATCTTAACACCTAAACTTATGGTCACACAGTGACACTTATGGAGATACGGAGGAAGTATTTTTTAGTCCGATAATTTTTTAAATTTATTTTCCAAAATAAAAAATTTCGATGAGGGGATTATTTTCTTCCCTATATTTGTAAGGCAAATTCTTGGGAAAGACCGTCTTTTCATATACTTATGGAAAAACATGGTTTAATTAGAATAATAAAAGGTAAAAGGTTTTAGTTGCGATATTAAAAATTTATTATACAACGTGTAATAGTTATAAAGTTTATAATCCGATTCATGCAACCCAAAAATTTTATCTTCATTTCTTCTAATTTTCACTTTAAACTTTAGTCTTTCCATGACTTATAGAATTACTGTCTTTCAAAAGATGGACTCAATTTGTAAAGAGTGGAGACGAATTATAGGAATGAATAAAATATTTAGTTATTTATTTAAAAACTAGTCTAAGCAACGGTACAACCCTATGTTTCTGGCGAAAATTAACTTTCAATTCCGGTTTAACTTTTTTTTTTGCGCAAAACACTCAATAGTGAGCGAGGATATTGATTAGGGCTCCCACACTCGAAGTTTGAAATAGCGATACAAGACTGAGAAGGCCAGATCCTAAGATAGACTAGAGCTAATGTTAAATCTATGCTCTTGATAGTGATTCCTTCTGTAAGCCCTCCACCCCCTGTGTGAAGCTCACGAAGGCCAGACTATCAAGAGATTACTAACCAAAACCTGTATGAGCTAATTACTATACTTATGTTTCCATCGGAATTGAGGGAATAGAGTTTCCCTACGGTTGAGGAAGAGAAGACGCTGTGATGTGAGCAATTCTTCAAACTGTGAGGAGCTTCCATTTCTGATTGCTAATTTAGCCAGAAAGTCCGGTGTTTGATTACCTTCTCTGTGAATGTGGCTAAAACAAACGTGATGGAACCGTGCAGTGGCTGACTTTATCTGCTGCAGGATTAGCCTGAGTGGCCAAGGGCAAGGCTGCCCCTGGATGATTCTTATTGCCGCAAAACAATCCGATTGAATATGAAGATGCTCCGTCCTTCCCGCCGCCATTTGTAGTCCTTTCCAGATAGACATCATTTCAGCTCGGAGCACTGCAATATAGGAGGAGAAACAGGCATTATCTGTGGTCATGAAAAATGATACAGCATATGTAATCCTTTTATTTGCATCCCTTATAACACATCCTAGACCTACGTTATCGCCATATATTGCTGCATCGCAGTTAACTTTCAATTCCGGTTTAACTTTCAATTCCGGTTTAACTTTCAATTCCGGTTTAAGAAAAAGCTCACTACGCAACCTTATATTTCCGACGAAAATTTTCGTAGGAATCTGACTTTTATCATCGTTCCAGATTGATCCTTTTCTCAAATACGGAGTGCATTTGATAATTATGCAATATTACTTTGATGTCTTTTGCTACTGTCTCCTTCGTCCATTGTAGTGGATTGTAATTTGATTCTGATCTTGATCTTTAGTTCGTTGTCATATCTAACTAATTTGGCTAGTAAAATATAATCTGTCTATAATTACTTCCCTTGTTCCATCAATATTGGCACATCCCATTGAGGCTCTTGAATTATTTCTAGACATAATTACATTACAATGGTCAATTCAGGCCCCAAAAAATTAGCCTAATTTTTCCCTCTTAAAAGTCTCTACATACCCCACTTGAATGTGTCAAATTAAACCCCGTAAATCAATTTTTCTTGATACATAATAATTATTTTCTTATATTTAAACAAAAATTATATATATATATATATATATATCATAGAAAAATATAAAATGTTGTTTAAAAATACTTTACGTTATAAAAAATATAGTGATAAAAATATGAAATATATGTTGATAATTGATAAGATGTATTTGTCATAATCAATTATTGTATTGCTGACAAGAATATATAGAGTACAATAAGGAAATATAATATGAGTAAAACTCTGGCCAACATGACTTATCCAGAATCAATCAAGATCTAATCAGAAATATGATTTACTCTAACACTCCCCTTAAGCGAAGTGTCGGATGTTCAGCGACGCAAATCTTGGACTGAAAGAACTCAAACAGTGGACGAGAAAGTCCTTTGGTGAAGATGTCAGCAATCTGAAGACCAATGGAGCATGGGCAACATGCAGCTTGCTAGAAGCCACTAACTCAGGTACAAAGTGGTAGTCGATGTCAATATGCTTGGCTCGCTTGTGAGCAACTGGATTCTGAGCTAAGAAAATGGCACTACTGTTGTCACATACCAATAATTGAGAGCTTGAAAGCGGAACACGAAGGTTGCGAAGCAAATGAGTCATCCAGACCATCTCCAAGGCTGTGTTGGCAAGAGCTTGATACTCTGACTCAGTGCTGGAATGAGAGATGGTAGGCTGCTTCTTGGCACTCCAGGAAACAAGGTTTCCACCAAGAAGGACTGCATAGCCATATGTAGATCGGCAAGTTTCGAGACACCAGGCCCAATCAGCATCTGAATACCCCAAGGTGAGGCCGAAATGGAGAGTGCCTCTAACGTAGCGAAGAATTCAAGTGACTGCACCATCAGGGCAAGTAATCCTCAGATACTGTAGGGCACCAACAAGGGATTGATACAGTGTCAGATTCTAAAATGGCAGACTGGTGGAGCTATGTAGCTGTGAACCAGGAACAACGAGGGTAGAGACCGGTGCCGCATCGGACATACCGGCACGAGTGAGAATATCCCGAGCATACTTAGCTTGACCGAGAAGCAGACCCGAAGAAGAAGGTGATACTTCTAAGCCGAGAAAGTAGTGGAGGATGCCCAAATCCTTAATAGAAATCTCCCGATGTGTCCGATCAATAAACTGTTGAAGGAGCCTAGAGTCATTTCCTGTGAGGATGATATCATCGACATAGATCATGAGATAAGGCAATGACGAGCCTCGGCAGAGAACAAAAATGGAAGTGTCGGCAGAACTGCACCGAAACCCAAGCTGAGATAGATAGATGCTGAACCGCTGAAACCATGCTCGAGGTGCTTACTTAAGACCATAAATGGCCTTTTGCAAGCGGCAAACATAATCTGGATGAAGAGAGTCCTTGTAACCAACTGGTTGCGCCATATAGACCGGGGTATTAAGAATACCGTTCAGAAAAGGCATTCTTGACATCCAACTGATGAAGATCCCAGGAGTGCATAGTGGCAATGGAAAGAATGGTCTGGGCAGTGGAGGCCTTGACCATCAGACTAAATGTATGATCGAAATCGAAGCCTGGAATATGAGAGAACCCTTGCGCAACAAGCCGAGCTTTGTGACAATTAACTGTACCATCAGGACGATACTTCAGCCAATAAACCCATTTGGATCCAACAATGTTGACACCAGAAGGGCATGGAATAAGATCCCAAGTGTGCTGACCCCGTAAAGCAGCAATCTCCTCATTCATAACAGCAACCGAAGATGGGTCCTTCAACGCCGAATGATAATCGGTGGGATCCGACTTGGCGAGAAGGGCAGCAAGAAGACAATGAGCCACAAGACCAGAATAGTCTCGATGCTGAATAGCTCCAGTGGATGATCTAGTGGCCATGCAATGAGTACGATTATGCGGTGAAGAGGCTGAAGGAGAAGGAGCTGGAGAGAACGTTGGGAACTGAATGCCCGAGGTGGCTGGAAATGATGCCACCGGGGGAGTAGGACTGGCCACCGGTGACCGTGGAGGGGCTGATCGGTCAATAAACGGCAGAACAGAGTCTGATGAGCAAATAGTGTAGGACATAGGTGATGGATGATTAAGGGTCGAGAGTGGCGGGCCAGAACTGCCGTCAGCATCTGGAAAAGCAGAAACACCTAAGGTTGAGAGAGCGGAACCAGTGGCCGGGGCTGAAGATGAGGCAAAAGGAAAATAGCCTTCGTCAAAACGAGCATGACAGGTGACATAAATCTTGCCAGTGGAGGGATCAAGGCAGCGTAAATCCTTATAATGGCAGCTGTAACCAATGAAAACACACGAAATGCTCCGAGGAGATAACTTATGTGGGGCCATGGATGAACATATGGAAATACTCGACAACCAAAAGGATGGAATTTTGAGTAGATCAGATCACGGTGATAAAGAAGTCCATAAGGAAATGTCCCTTGTAACATCGGAGTGGGAAGCCGATTAATAGTGTAAACTGCAGTGGCAAAAGCATCATCCCATCTTGACAAGGGTAGATGCAAATGAACAGACATAGTGAGGCTCATTTCTGCAACATGTCTATGTTTGCGCTCGGCCCAACCATTTTGCTCCGGGGTGTATGGGCACGAAACTTGATGATGAATGCCTTTGGAGGAAAAATGGGATCGTAGGCGCATATTTAAGAACTCAGTGCCATCATCACTTTGATTTTTTTTTATTTTGGACATAAATTGATTCCCGACTAAGGCCTCAAACTGCATGTCAGTGTCAAAAAGCTTGGATTTTCGATGCAATGGGAAAAAACTAGGTAAAGCGAGAGTAATCATCCACAAACAAGACATAATAAGAAAAATCATTTTTAGACAAAACAGGGGAAGGCTCCTACAAATCACAATGTACCAAGTCCAGGACGTGCGCAACACGCTTATGATTCTCAACAAAAGCTAACCACTGCCCCTTTGCCATAACACAAGGAGCGCAAGTATGCGTTTTAGGTAGTAAAGAGGAAACTGAAAGAAGATCGGACTTCTGTAAGCCAGAGATGACAGTCGCTGGCACATGCCCCAGTCGAGCATGCTAAAGCTCAAACGATGCCCGTCCTTTATTTTGCTACAAGAAGGAAACTAATGCTGCGTCACCCTTGTCTAACACGTACAATCCTCCATCATTGTGGCCCCTTCCCACGATTGCCTTGGAAACCTTGTTCTGAATCACAAAGTTTTGGTCATCAAAATTAACAAATACATTTAAATCCCTGGTAAGTTTACTAATAAACAGTAAATTTTTAGTGATGGAAGTAACGACCAAAACATCAGACAATGTCAAGGTATCAGAAATACGAGAATCACCAATATGAGAGATTGGACTGGAAGCACCATTACCAATAGAAACACAAGAATTACCAGAATAAGGGGCCACACTGTCAAGGCCAGAGGCTGAAGATGCCATATGACTGGTAGCACTAGAATCAATATACCAGTCTGATGCACGAGAAGTTGGATCTATCTGCAAGGAATTATGGAAATTATCGGCCAAGTGTGTGGAGTCTGAATGACGGGTGTGCGCTAACATCTTGTAGCAGGTAGCAGCATAATGGCCCGAACGACCACACCAAATACAGTGAGGACGGTCGCGTCCGAAACTAGCCCTAACCGTGAACTGCCCAGGACCAAAACCGAACCAACTGCCTTGGCGGCCACCATTTTGGCCGCCTCTTGCGGCGTGTTAACCCCACGCACCGCCGCCCCTGGCCGGCGCATGAACCCACGCGCGCCTGGCTGGGGGCTGCTCACCTGCAGAAAATACTACTGGGCCAGATGCAGGTACTGAATTTCCTTGGAGATTTTTTAAAAATGCCTCATGATTCTTAGCACGTGACAAAATGTCAGCATAAAGAGGTGTAAGGGAAGAATTAATCAGGGGGGCAGGAAAATCTTTGAACTCAGACCCGAGAGCAGTTAAAAACCAAATTATGTGATCATCATTAGAAACTGGAGAAACCATAAGGGATAACTGCTCAAAAATATCTTTAAATTGTAAATGGAGTTCATGAATGGTACTGCTCTTACGTATACCGTGTGCATTTGCATGAAGGCGGAGAATGGTGGATGTGCTACAATTTTGAAAAGTGGCGTAAAAACTATCCCAGATGTCCTTGGCAGTCACACATGAGGCCGGGAGTTCAGAAAGGGCCTAGGAGAGAGAGAGAGATGAGAACAACAGACTACAGACCTTCTGGTCTTCATTAATCCAGAGGTCATAGATGTCCTTGGCCAATTTGTAGGCTGCCTGAGCCACCGCATGGTAAGTGGGAGGAGAGCGGAGGGCGACGGAAAAAGAGGAAGACGATGAGCTGGCCGACAACAGAGTGGGGAGAGGTGGGCAAGGAGTCGACCCATCAAGATAACCAAAAAGCTTCTATGGTCTGATGACGTATTCAATCTGATGTTTCCAGAGAAGAAATTTGGATTTATCGAGCTTGATTTGCATCATTTGGAGAAGGGTATTGAATGATAATTTTTCACTGGCCATGATGAGAAATGCGTTGGAGGAGAGGTTTGGCCGCTGGGGGGAGAATAAGGGTGGCGGCCGAAAGAAAAACCTATGTTTTTGATGGTGAATCAGAACACTGCTCTGATACCATGATAAGATGTATTTTTCGTAATCAATTATTGTATTGCTGACAAGAATATATAGAGTACAATAAGGAAACATAATATGAGTAGAACTCTGGCTTAGTCAACATGACTAATCCATAATCAATCAAGATCTAATCAGAAATGTGATTTACTCTAACAATAATGAATCAATAATTATTAAAATAAAGTTAGAGTCTATTTCTTGAAAGACGGTCGTTCTATAAACCATTGAAAGACCAATGTTTAAAGTGCAAAATAGAAGAAATGAAGATAAAATTTTTGAGTTGCATAAATCCGCTTATAAACTTTATAACTACTACATGTTGCACAATAAATTTTTAATATTGCAACTAAAATATTTTACCTTTTATAATTCTAATTAAACCCATCTTTCCAAAACCCCATGAAAAGACGGTCTTTCCCAAACTTTGCCTTAAAGTTATTAAATTATGGATATTTTAAAAGTAAATAGAAAAAAATACTCTTAGTTATAAATAAAGGTATAAGATAACGTAAAACATATAAAAAAATACTAAATCTAATTTTAAAATATGTTAATAACTGTAAAAGTTTATAAGTAATAAAACTTATAAGTAAAATAAATGGATAAATTGTTAAAATATTTTTTTGAATGATTCATTGAAAAAGGATAAATAGTTAGTAGCATTAAATGTTAAGACAATTATGAAAATATAATAATTTGAATAATTTTCTTTTAAATTGTCATTCAAGATGATAATTACTTTATAATATTTTTTTAGTAAATTTATTGAAAGTTCATTTATAATGTAGATTATAAAATGAAAATTTTAAGAAAGACAACTTATTAGAGAAAAGAATAAAGTTTTTTTTAAAAAAGGAAAAAATTAAAATGGAGTAAACGATGTTCTAAACTACAATTCTTCTTTATTTTTAGTAACTGAAATGAAATGAACATTTCAAGAGCAAAACCATTCACAAAATTTATTTCTGATTCAATTCCAACAATACGGTTTAAATGATACAGAGATATACACCAGGCACTTTAATTAAGGAATGGATACAAATGAATTGTTACAATTTTAAGTATAAAGAGATATACATCAGACACTACAAATAAGGAATGGATAAGTTGGAATTCGGCCAATTCATTACGGAAAATGTATTAACTAAAGTATTTTTTGATAATAGCTGATGTGACAATGTTTGGTGATGCCAAGTGACAAAATTATGTGAAGGGTGATGTGGCTAAGTGTTGGGGTGCCACTTAAGCAAGTTGTTGCTATTTTAGTATATAGTATAGATTATACTCTTAGTTATACATAGAGGTATAAGTAAAATATTATAAGTAGTACAACTTATAAGTAAAATAAATGGATAAGTTGTTAAAATATTTTTTGAACGATTCATTGAAAAAGGATAAATAGTTATTAGCATTCAGTGTTAAAAGGTAATTATGACAATAATAATAATTTGAACAATTTTCTTTTACCTTGTCATTCAAGGTGATAATTACTTTATAATATTTTTTTGTAAAATTATTGAAAGTTCATTTATAATGTAGATTATAAAATGAAAAATTTTAGAAAGACAACTTAATAGAGAAAAAGAATAAAGTTTTTTTTTAGAGAGGAAAAGTTAAAATAGAGTAAGCGGTGTTCTAAATTACAATTCTTCATCATCACTAGTAACTTAAACGAAATGAACATTTCAAGAGCAAAAAATTCACGAAATTCATTTGTGATTCAATTCCAACAATCAATTGTCTGAACTTTATATATGGAATTGATACGGTTTAAATGATACATAGATATACATCAGACACTTTAATTAACGAATTGATACAGTTTAATTGATACACTTTTAAGTGTAAAGAGATATACACCAGACACAACAATTAAAGAATGGATACGTTGAAATTCCGCCAATTCATTACGAAAAATGTATTAACTAAAGTATTTTTTTATAACAGGTGATGTGGCAATGTTTGGTGACGCCAGGTGTCAAAATTTCGTGAAGGGTAATGTGGCTAAGCGTTGGGGTACCACTTAAGAGCATCCCCAACCCTAAAGGGGTCATCCTAAAATATTGGTTGCACCTGAAAAATTTTTATAGGGCGTCAATATGACTCATCAATAAAGAAGGGGTCTAATTACTTTTTTTAAAATTTTATTCTCCATTGCAACCATCAATATTTAGATCTCTTTTAAAATGTGGCTTTACCATATTCAAACTTAAAATTTTAAACCCGCTCATTCAGAGTTGGAGTAGCTGTTGAATCTTGATTCTAGGTATTATGTGAAGCAATCAAAAACTAGGTTCTTGACATGATTCTCTTCTTCCTTGATGTCTAGAGCGCAAATGGCATTGAAGTTTCTGCACATTACATTGGCTAGCATGACAGGTTAGTCAAGAACGAAATTGCTCATCGAAAAGGCTCTACCGAATATCAACTCAGCATTCAAAATGACCTTCTAAGCATGGTTCATCTTGCTTCCTTTTAAGTACATGTCATCGAGGTTCAAAGTTTTGAAAACTTCAGAAATACTGTCGATGATGTTATGTACTGGGTCCGTGTAAAACTTCCCCATTCCTGGCGAGCTAGCTAAATCAGAAAGATCTACTTCAGCCTCCAATGTGTTGACTTCTTCATGATTGCATCCTGGAATTACAATCATGTTTTATGAGACAATGAAATGATAAGAATATGATGAATAATTTTCAATAGCAAATAGTTCCCCCACTTGAGCCATCATCAAGACTATGGATCAACAACTTTCATTGGAGAAACAAGCTTGAAGAACAGACCCAAAATCAAAATATGAATTGACACCAACTTGGCCTTTAGTCTTTCCATGTTTAAACATAGGAACCTCCCCAGAGACATTCATAAAAGTTGATGCATTGGCCCTGTCTATCCTACAACAGTAAAGTATTCCTGATTGAATGCTAAGATGCCTCTCAAAAAATTTAGGTTACCAAAGACATAAATCTGACTGATAAGAACAGAAAATGTAAATTTAGAATTCTTTGGGTATGACAGAATAAAGGACAGAGGACATACTGCAAATAAAAGCTACCCAACAAGATAAATCAACCTTTCTCCTACTATGTGAGGTTGGAAACTAAAGCTACACGAAAATTAGAAAACTTCAGGAGGCAAGTTTATAACAGAGGACACAACACATGTACATTGAGTGTTTTGAGGCAACAAAACATGTACCAAGATCAAAATGAGAAAAAATGTGCGAAAGATCATATCATAAACACGAGATAACACGAATAAAGATTTCACAACTCAGTATAAGAAGCATAAAATCCATCCTGCATCTCATCCAATCCCTTACCAGGATTTTTGGACATAGAAGCAGCAAAATCTTCATATATGGATCCATTTTCTGAAATTATTGAAACACTTGATCTATCATCAGATGAAAAATCAAGAGAGGGATTGAACTCAGTAACAAAACCTTTTGATTGTGAATGGAGAGTATCGCTTATATCCCGCGTGTCTAAGAGCATCTCCAATGCATGGAGGGTTTTCCTTATTTAACGGGTACAAATGGTAGAATCTGATTGTAACATCGATTCACCTTCACGTAATATTAAATGTTTCAACTGTGGGTCTCATTTAAAATCATTCTCCAATCCAAACTTCAAATGAATAATTATTATGTGACGTGAATATGCTACCAACTCCCAATTATTATGTGACGTGTATATATATATATATATATAATATTGAAATTGTATTTTAATATTATATTTGATCTCAACAAATATTATATTCATACAATTAATTATATTTTGGATGCATCTAATTATTTGACAAGAGTAATGATGGAGAATAAATAATTATATTGGTTCAATAAAATAGTTTTTATGAACTCGAGTATAACATTAATCGGCACTAACTTATTTTTAGTTCATGTTTAAAATAAAATTGATTCTATTCTAGAAATTAATTTGTTATTCTAATTAAATTAACTAATTATTAAATAGACAATGAGTTAAGAAACTTTCTAATTTATGTCTCAATTTTACTTTTATGGAGAAAGAGTAAAAAACAAAAATTAATTGAAATTAATTTTTATTTTTGCCAATCTATAATATATGCATCATTATTATTTATATATTATTAAATATAAATGAATATATTTATCACTTAACATGTGGATTTTTCATTATTATTAAAATACATCATTCAATTATTTTATAACCTATAAATTCATAGTTACTTTTTAGAATTTGAAAAAAAATTTGAATTCTAATGTTAATAGACTAATACTTATAATTTTTTGAGTATAAATTTATACATATATATATATATATATTACCACATAGATTGAAAATATTTTTAAATCTCTTTAAATTATTATTTTATTATTGAGTCCGTCTCTTGAAAGACGGTCTTTCCATAAGTTATGGAAAGACCAAGGTTTAAAGTGTAAATTAGAAGAAATGGAGATAAAATTTTCGGGTTGCATGAATCGGGTTATAAATTTTATAACTACTACATGTTGCATTCTAAAAGTTTAATATTGCAACTAAGACCTTTTACCTTTTATTATTCTAGTTAAACCCCGTCTTTCCATAAGCCTATGGAAAGACGGTCTTTCCCAAGACTTTGCCTTTATTATATATATAAAAATAAATCAAAATTTAAAATTAATTTTGCCATTTCATTTTCCAATGTAGTTTGGTTTATTTTTAGTGGTGTACAAAATTATGGTATACGTGAATTTGAGAATTTTTCCAAACAAAACTACATCAAAATACCAAAGTATCTACCCCAATAAAAAAAAATAAATAAGGCGCTTTTGTTTTTTTTGTGGCTGATTTGGCAAAGCGCGGCCTTTGATATCATCCTCGAAGAATAGAAGTTCATTTTGACGGGTCACTTATATTTTTAGCCACGTAATATCGACGTTCACCTCCGACTCCTGGATTGGAGATTAAATTTAATAATAGGCGTTAGTACTTACGTGGCAATTAAAGTTTACTCTAACGAAAGTAGCATTGTAGATGCTCTAAGATCTTTCATGAGGGCTGTCATTATCTTTTCTAAATGACTAAATAATGGTAGCAAGTCTAGGAGCAACTGTAGTTCACTAATAACACAACTAATTATTCTTGGACCGAGAAAGTAATTCAAATCACGGTGAGCATAAATCACTAATTTATAAAACCAGTACATGATAGCTCTCAGGAAAATGGGGATCAAAAGAATCGTCAGAAACTCTACGTCTAATGTAAACTGGAAGTTGTATTCATCTACATGTTTAGGAGAAAATGAAACAATGGATAATCATGAAGATAATACTCATGGAAGAAAAAGGAAATTATATATACTTACGGTTTCACCCTGGTTCCAACGATGAAATCGGAAGTCATAATAGATGGTAGAATGTCAGATTTAGAAAGTCGAACCTATATTGAATCTGGGAAACTCAGTGCGAGCAGGGTTACCTGGAAATCCTGCGCCCAATTTTTTGTCCAGCTCTTTGCGAATTCCACACCCATAATTCTTCTTGCGCTTTGCAATTCCCATGCCAAAGCAGAATTTTGATGACATGTACCAGGGACGGTTTCAGAGAGGGCATCAAGAAACAGACGGTGAAATTGACGGGGTCTGATAATATTTGTGCCACATCATATTGACATTCTAAATTGACCCCGGCATTGGATGCCATATTTTGGGTAAGGGGTCTATTTTTATTACGTGGCTTTTGACCCTCACCAAATTGAGGCTTGGGTTGGAGATACTCTAAGTAAGTGTTGTTCTTTTAATATATAGTATAGATAATACTCTTAGTTATACATAGAGGTATAAGATAACATATAGCATAAATACTAAATATAATTTTAAAAATATGTTAAATAACTGTAAAAGTTTATAGTAATACAACTTATAAGTAAAATAATGGATAAATTGTTAAAATATTTTTTTGAACGATTCATTGAAAAATGTTAAATAGTTATTAGTATTCAGTGTTAAAAGACAATTATGATAATAATAATAATTTGAATATTTTTCTTTTACATTGTCATTCAAGATGATAATTACTTTATAATATATTTTTTTTGTAAATTTATTGAAAGTTCATTTATAATGTAGATTATAAAATGAAAAAGTTCAGAAAGAAAACTTAATAGAGAAAATAATATTTTTTTTAAAAAAAGGAAAAAATAGAGTAAACGTTGTTCTAAACTACAATTCTTCTTCATCTTTAGTAACGAACGAAATGAACATTTCAAGAGCAAAAACTTTCATGAAATTCATTTCTGATTCAATTCAAACAATTAATTGTCCGACCTTTCAATAAGGAATGGATACGGTTTAAATGATACAGAGATATACACCAGACACTTTAATTAAGGAATGAATACAGTTTAATTGAAACACTTTTAAGTGTAAAAAGATATACATAAGACACTACAATTAGGAATGAATACGTTGGAATTCCGCCAATTCATTACGGAAAATGTACTAACTAAAGTATTTTTTTATAGCAGTTGATGAGGCAATGTTTGGTGATGCCAGGTGTCAAAATTCTGTGAAGGGTGATGTGGCTAAGTGTTGGGGTGCCACTTAAGCATGTGGTTGCTCTTTTAGTATGTAGTATAGATAATAATCTTAGTTATAAATAGATGTATAAGATTAGGAATGGCAATGGGGCGGAGGTGGGTACGGATAATGGTACCTCCATATCCATACCCATCTAAAATTTTTATACCCATACCCGCCCCATAACCCATGGAGGGTACAACATTAAAATCCACCCTTCCCCATCAGGTATGATCTAAAATCCACCCGCCCCATCGGGTATTATCTAAAATCCACCCCCGCCCCATCACCCACTTGGGTCTTCGTACCCCCTTCAAATCCATTTTACTCACCTCATTTATATCTCCAAAAAAATCCTAAATTTAATTTAAAATTAATAATTTTAATATCAAAATTTTAGTACTTACATAAAATATTATAAGTAAAACATGTGCATTATGGATAAATAATAGTTTTTTTTAAATGAACTGAGGGAAATTATATTAGGCCTTCCCGAGCCATGAAAGAAAACGGACAGAAAATAAAAAAGGAGAAGCCGTAGCTTAGTTGATATATACAAGATTGAGCATTACGCTCTTGAAGCAACAGTGGTTGCTTCCAAAAGAATGAGCAACTATATGGATGATTGGTTGAGGATTAAAAACACCATTAGGCAGTGGAAGGAATCCCCGAACTTGTTAGTGAATCGAATTAACGAAACACAGGGCAGTCAGAGTCTTCCCCAAAGCTAATGGAGTTAATCCACGCTAATAATCGAAAACTAATAGTTTGCAAAGAGTAGCCCTCTGAAACAGCTGAATCAGAGAAGCTAAGCATAATTTGCTCATATACAATCCAAAACCTGATCAGTATCCGTGCACTATCTTCTAGTGAGGCATGAACTTGATGCTAAAACTGAGCAAACTGAAATTGAGGCCATCCATCTTGTAAAAACTGGAGTTGGAGTAGAAAAGATCCCAAAGTATCATGAAAAAACTGTAGTAGTACTATGTTGAGGATCCTGTGTAACCTGCACAAAAAGGAGTTAATATCAGTAGCATCCGAACTAGGTAACCATCCGTAAGGATGGAGTACCAATTTGGTCTAGCCTAATAAGTCCCTGGACCGAGCAAGAGAGCTCAGAAAATCTATGGAAGGTGGAGTTAAGCTTAGACTGCAGACAATTTTTAGCAAGGGTGTGAGCCACCAAGTTAGCCTGCCTGTAGATGTGTACCAAATTATAAGGGTCCAAGGATTGGTGAATCTCATCAGATAGAGTGTACAAATGCCAGTGAGATCTTTGCGAATCTTTCGAAAAATTAACAGCATTTAGGCAATCAGATTCAAGTTGGATAGGAGAGGAGAAATCATTAGATTGTAGAATAGCAAACTTAATTGCCTTCAATTCAGCTTCAAGAGGGGAGAAGGCATTTGTATGTTCAGTATATGCCCCCCTGAAACTGCCTCTACTGTCTCTAATTATCAGTCCAATACCACACATATTTGTATTGCAGCACCATGAAGCATCTATGTTAAGCTTAAGACCTGAGAGAGGCCTTTGCCAAGCAATTTTCAAAATTTTTGGTTTAGGATGAGATTTAATCAGAGGCAAGAAGGAGTGATCAGCAATACTCAAGTCAATAGTAGATGTTATAAAAACAGGTTTAGCACAGAAAGATTGAAAAATCTGGTCTCTGATTTGATTTAGGACAAGAGCTATGGAAGGTTTAATAGAATCAAATAGGAACTTATTTCTCATCTTCCATAAATTCCAACAAGTGATTACTGAAGCAGTTCTGATAATAGTTGAATGTAATAAACTTAGGCTAGGGAAGGTAGTGTAGCATGATAATCTCTCCCAAATAGATGGAAAAGTTCTGTCCCTAATACCCATGAACTGATGCACTACTTTCCAGACCTCAACAGCAAAATCACAGGAATTAAAAAAATGGTCTATGGAGTTTTCATGTACATTGCACATACAACATTTGGAAACTAAACAGTATCTCAACTTTCTGAGTATGTTATCAAAGGGTAAGAGAGAATTAGTCATCTTCCACATGAAGACTGATATTTTCTTATCAATTCTAGAGTTCCAGAAATGTTTTAAGGAAGCAATAGTACCTGTATTGCAACTGAGCTTAAGGTATGTTGATTTGAAAGAGAAATCACCTGAAATACCCGGCTTCCATATTAGCCTGTCTTCTCTGTGTGGTGCCAGCTTGGCTTCCTGCAAGAGAGAAGTAGCCTCAGGTGACAGAAAAGGAGAAATTTTGGAGATTAGAATGGATTTATTGTATATGAAATCAGAGACTGTACAGTCTCCATCAATCTCCACCAAGTTCTGATCACAAAGATCACAAAGGCAACCTATATCTAGCCAGTTGGATGTCCAGAAATTACAATCCCATCTACCTATGATAACTCTGGAGTTTTCTTCTGCCCAAGTATTAACTTGACATATTCTTTTCCAGTTAGAAGAAGTCTTGTATGAGGGAGGGAGAGCTGCCAGTAAGTGAGTCCACTGAGCTTCAGCTAACTGGAACTTCCACCACAATTTAACTGAACAAGTTTCAATTATAGTGGTAACAGATCTAAACCCAAGCCCATTTTGATCAGTTGGTAAACATAGAGCTGACCATTTTCTCCAAGCTCTTTTAGGTTTCAGTTCAGAATCACCCCAAAAGAAATTACTCATTTTCTTTTCTATGGTCCTGATGATCATTTTATTAGGGCATATAACTGACCAAATGTGATGTGGTAAAGAATAGATACATGACTCAATTAGTGTAATTTTGCCTCCCTTTGAAATCCACCTATTTTTCCAGTTTCCTAACCTACTCTCTATCTGTTCAAGAAGAGGTTGGAAATAGATTCTCTTTGCTTTCCCAGTAAATATAGGCACCCCTAGGTATGTGAATGGAAAAATCCCAAGTTTCATCCCCAATATCCTTTTAATGTAGTTAACTCTTTGGACAAAAGCATGCTTACTTATGAAGAAATCACTTTTATTGTAATTAATCATTTGTCCAGAGACTTCCTCAAAAGTAGACAGGAAAGCTTTTAATCTAATCAAAGTTAGTCTAGTTTCCTTAAAGAAAACAACAATATCATCCGCATATGATAGATGAGAGATTCTAGGAGGATTACCTGGAAGGTGAAAATATGACAGCTTACCACTATAAAAAATGAAAGCCAAGCTCCTAGAAAAGGCCTCAGAAAAGATGTTAAACAAGAAAGGAGATAAAGGATCCCCCTGCTTAATACCTCGAGGAGCTTGAAAAAATCCCACAGGCTTACCATTAATAAGAACAGAAAACCAGGCCTGTGACAGATTTTTCATGATGGAAAATATGAATCTAGCATGGAAACCGAATTTAGCTAAGACATTATATAAAAAAGACCACCTAACTCTATCAAATGCCTTTTGAAGGTCCAGTTTAACTATACAATTAGTGTCTCTCTGTTTTCGGTTCAGAAACCGAACCATTTCCTGTAAATAAATTACATTATCTGAGATGTCTCTACCATGTAAGAAAGCTGTTTGATTAAGGGAGATGATCCTAGGCATCAGAGACTTCAATCTTTCCATTAGCACTTTAGAACATATTTTGTTAATCACATTAGATAGGCTTATAGGTCTATAATCATCAAATGAGATGGGGTCTTCTTTTTAGGGATTATAGTGATCCAAGTACTACCAATACCCCTAGGCATATTGTTAGCAGAAAGGAAGTCATGAACAGCCAGAAGTAGATCTTTAGCAATAATATCCCATGATTTTATGTAGAATTTGGCTGTAAAGCCATCCGGACCTAGTGTACTTGATTTATTAAGACTAAAAACAATATCTTTGAGCTCAGTTAATGTAACTGGTTGAAGAAGTTTATCATTATCATTCTGATTAACCAGCTTAGGAATGTGATTTAAGAAATGAGATTGAAAGAGATAACTATAAGGGGAGGTATCATCATTAGCATCCCTGATTTATCCCAAGGAATTTCCCAGTTTTGTTTGATTACTTCAGTAAAATCTTTCCTTTTGTACCATGTATTCAGAAATCTAAATGGCCTAGGATTAGATGGAATAGCACTACCAACAGTTAATAGCATAGGATTATGATCAGAACTGACCCTATTTAATATCTGGACTGATGAGGTAGGAAATGATAGAGACCAAGAGGAAGTACATAATCCCCTATCTAATCTTTTAACTGTTGGAGTCCTTAACCTATTATTAGTCCATGTGAACAGGTTACCTACAGTGTTAAGTTCCTCTAAAGCCATTGAATGAATAAAATCATTAAAGTCTTTAATACTTCCCAGTTTGGGTGAAGAATGACCCTTATACTCATTTATAGTAGTGATGCAATTAAAGTCTCCAATGAAAAGGGATTCAGAGTGAGTAAAAGAGCTGAGATCAGACCAGAGAGATTTTCTACCATTCCTAGTCCGGAGACCATAAACAAAGAAGACATCCATGGACTTAAGGAGATTAATACAATTCAGTTGGATTCCAAGGAACTTTAAATCATCATGTTTAACAGTTAAGAGTAAGTTAGAGTTCCAAAAGAGCCAAATTTGACCATTACTTGCTGAGATGCAGTTATCATATTTCAACATTTTCCTATATGAATCACACTGCAAGTTATCATGTTTAGGTTCAATTAGGCAGATAAGCTCAAGATTATGTCTTTTGATCAAATCACTGAGTCTTAACATGGATGTGTCCATACCCCTGATGTTCCAAACCAGCATTTTAATCTTAACTGTTGTATTATTCATAAGGAAACATTGCTAGAGCTTTTTGATCTAGTCATGATAGTATTTTTCTGTGAGAAAAAAGACTCACTGTTCTGTTTAGATTTATTCCTTAGTTCCTTGTCTTTTTTCTGATTGCTAGGACTAAGAGATGAGACAGGGGAACTAACCTTGCTTACCTGTTCAGCACCATTATCAGCAGAATCCTGGATAACCGAGGTGCCTTGGAGATCAGAAGGTACAGGGAGTCTTGGAAAGTGACCATGGGAGGCTTCCTCACTTGATGCTTCATCGTCCGCCAGAAGTAGAAAGCGATTACCTTTGTTTTCTGCTGAGAGAAGATAAAGTTTTTTGCAGCAATAATGGAATGGAGAGGTGAGAAAGACCTGCCCCTTTTGCTATGTAAATAATCTTTAGCAAGAACTGGTCTAAGCAATGGAGGGGTAGATAGTGAATGACTATTCAATCGTACTGAGACACCAAGATCAGGAGAAGGTGTATGGGAGGTCAATGCTATGGGACAGTTTTGATCAGAGTCAGGTGACTGTGATTGGAGTTGAAAACATCCTCCTTGTGACTAACCTTTTGGGGCAGGAGGTCAGAGGAAGAAGTAATATTGGGATTTTGGTTATCACAGGAGAAAGGATCATCTTCCTTAATTGTTTCGACCTGAAGTTGTTCACATATAATCTAAGGAGTCACATTATCAATCAGAAGGTTATCCTCGGTTAAGGTGGTCTTATTTAGTTCTTGATCATTAACTGGGACATTTACATTCTGTTTCTTAGGGACATATTTAAATTTCTGAGCATAGAAGGTTTTTTGTTTTTCCATCACAGAAACTCCTGAGCTCCCAGCTTTAGTATTAACAATCTGGTTAAGATTAGAATTGCCATATTCATGAGCCTGTTTGCTTACTTGTTGATTATCTGATGATAAATATTGAATTGCCATATTGAAAAATGATAAATAGTTATTAGATAATATATTAGTATGTACATAGCGGGTAAAATGGGGTGAGGCGGGATGAGTATGAACTAATATCCATGTCTGATCCACTATCCATGATATATATCAATTTTCATACCCATACCCGCTCCACCCCCACCAAAACTATATCTATACCCACTGCCATCCCTATATAAGATAACATATAACAAATAAAATAAATACTTATTAAAAATATGTTAAATAGCTGTAAAATTTTATAAGTAATACAAATTATAAGTAAAATAAATTGATAAATTGTTAAAATAATTTTTGAACAATTCATTGAAAAAAAGATAAATAGAATTTAACATTTAATGTTAGAAGGAAATTATGACAATAATAATAATTTGAATATTTTTCTTTTACATAGTCATTCAAGATGATAATTACTTTATATTATTTTTTTTGTAAATATATAGAAAGTTCATTTATAATGTAGATTATAAAATGAAAAGTTTAGAAAGACAACTTAATTGAGAAAAGAATAAAGTTTTTTTTAAAAAAGGAAAAGTTAAAATAGAGTAAACGGTGTTCTAAACTACAATTATTTTTCATCATTAGTAACTGAAACAAAATGAACATTTCAAGAGCAAAAACATTCACAGAATTCATTTATGATTCAATTCCAACAATCAATTGTCCGACCTTTCAATAAGGAATGAATACGGTTTAAATGATATAGAGATATACATCAGACACTTTAATTAAGGGATGGATACAGTTCAATTGATATGCTTTTAAGTGTAAAGAGACATACATCAACCACTACAATATTGGAATTCCATCAATTCATGCCGGAAAATGTATTACCTATAGTATTTTTTTATAACAGCTGATGTGACAATGTTTGGTGATGTCAGGTGTTCAAATTCTGTGAAGGGTGATGTGACTAAGTGTTGGGGTGCCACTTAAGCAAGTGGTTGCTCTTTTATTATATAATATAGATAATACTCTTAGCTATAAATAGAGGTATAAATAAAATATTATAAGTAATACAACTTATAAGTAAAATAAATGGATAAATTGTTAAAATATGTTTTTGAACGATTCATTGAAAAATGATAAATAGTTATTAGTATTCAATGTTAATAGGAAATTATGACAGTAGAAATAATTTGAATATTTTTCTTTTATATTGTCATTCAAGATGACAATTACTTTATAATTTTTTTTAGTAAACTTATTGAAAGTTCATTTATAGTGTAGATTATAAAATGAAAAATCTTAGAAAAATAACTTAATAGAGATAATAATAAAGTTTTTTATTAAAAAAATATGAACAGTTAAATAGGGTAAACAGTGTTCTAAACTACAATTCTTCTTCATCATTAGTAACTGAAACGAAATGAACATTTCAAGGGCACAAACATTCAAGAAATATTTCTGATTTAATTCCAATAATCAATTGTCCGACCATTCAATAAGGAATAGATACGGTTTAAATGATACAATGATATAATTAAGGAATTGAGGAATTGATACGTTGGAATTCCGTCAATTCATTATGGAAAATGTATTAATTAAAGTATTTTTTAAAGCATATGATATGACAATGTTTGGTGATGCCATGTGTCAAAATTCTGTGAAGGGTGATGTCGCTAAGGCCTAGTTCTCTGGAGCATATGTGATCTGATCTGATTTAATTTGAACTGAACTGAATTAAAAATAAGTGTGTTGAAAATAGTAATGTATGACTAAACTAAGCTAAATTCCATCAAAGTTAAATTCATGCTGAACTAAACTGAACTGATTTGAACTGAACTGAAATGTAGATAATCTCTAGAGAACAGGGCCTAAGTGTTGGGGTGTCACTTAATCAAGTGGTTGCTCTTTTAGTGTATAGTATAGATTAGAGTTGCGGAAAAATTGTATGAAGAATATTGGTTTGCATTCCCCATTTTAGAGAAAATTTTGAGGAAACTGTTGTACTTGTTTTGACCCCAACTTTATAATATATAAATTTTTATAAATTTAAATTAATGGTGGGTGTTGAAATGGAAGAATAAAAAAATATATCGGATGGAATAAAACAATTTAAGATATTCTAAAAAAAGGAAAAGAGTTAAAATTAAAAAAATTATCCTAAGATGGAAAATGAGCCATTATAATAGAATTGAAGGTGGTACTTTTTCATTTTGTAGTACTTGTTTTTATGTTGATAAAATGTGTGAAGAAAATTAAACTGATGATTGAAAAAGTAAAATGAATAATTTTAAAAAAATTGTCAAAAGAATGTGTGACACTCTCAAAACATGTGCGGATTAAGAAAGAGTGTCACCCTTGAACACTCAAAGAGTTTTTTTTTTCTTCAAAATATCATTTTAATTAAATGTTTTTTATAAAAAGAGTATTACTGTCATTTCATAAATCATGAATTGTTGAGATTTCTCCTCTAATTCCAATATTAGATTCATGAATGATCAACTCAAGGGTTGGTTCATGAATGAGAATCTCATAAGTCGGGTTCATGAATGAGGAACTCTGAACCTGCACTTGAACTCTTAAAAATAAAGGGAGGGTTAGGGAGTTCTTGAAAGCAATGTGAAAAAATATATACCTTTCTTAATATGTTATCTGGCTAGGGTGGTCTTGCGTGACATAAATCCTAACATCTGTAACATATATGATCCATTAAGGTAGTAAGATTCATATGATTCTTTTCATGGAAGTAGCCTACATGTTTGGTGAACCACGTTAAAATTTGTATTCAATTTTTTAGCGTTCTTTTTTCTTTATCTTGATTTGCGCAAGGGGATTAATTTCCCAACAAGTGCTATCAGAGCTGATGGTTTTTAAGAGCTTCCAATTCAAGACGAAGAGAAGAAGAAATATATTTTTTTAGCTTTAGTGATCTGCTGGCGAGTCTGGAGAAGACGGCTGCATATGTCACATCTACTGGGATTCCCAAGCTGCTTTGTTTGACAAGTTCTTTCCTGGTTGAACTTCTTGAAATTTGATTGTCTGTTCTGTCATCTGCTTCACAAGGCATTTTGGTTAAATTTGTGGAAATTTGGCTGCTCTGTTAGCAAAACCCTTTCATGGTTGGATTTGCTTAAATATGTTTGTGTTGTCACAAGCCCTTTCCTAGTTAGACTTGGTGAAAACTGTACCGTTTGATAAATATTTTCCTGATTGGAGGAATCTTGGTACATATGGTATTTCAGTCTGGCACTTCTTTCGTGCATCTGTTTTCATCTGGCACAATCACCGTGCGTCTGATACATCTGACACCATCACTGTGCATCTGGTACACCCGGCACCATCACTGTACATTCGGAATATCTGGAAAAATGGTTGGGAATCTGATACATCCGGCACATCAATGTGCGTTGGCATCTTGGACATCCATCTGCTCTTAGTTGTTTGGAGATTAAAATTCAAGGAGAAAATTTTTAGTGTTGCATTGAATCTTTCTATTTCTGTTCCATTTCTTAGATTTTGGTTGAGAGGGGAATTGTTGGAATGCTCTTCAAATTCCAATAATAGATTCATAAATGAGCAACTCAAGGCTTGGTTCATGAATGAGAAGTCCAGAACTAGGTTCATGAACTAGAACCTCATGAGACCGGTTCATAATTGAGGATTCTAGAGCCATACTTGAACTTTTATGAATAGAGGGAGAAATTTAGAGTTCTTAAACCAGTGTGAAAATATGTAGTCCAATCAGAATATGTTATCTAGGTCGGATGGTCATGTGTGACGTAATTTCTGACATCTGCAACTTATTTGGTTCATTTGGATGGTAAAATTGGTCTGTTTATGTTCTTGGAGGTAGCTTACATGTTTGGTGAAACACGTTAAAATAGAGTGAAACATGTTCTTGGAGGGAGGTAGCCAACATGTTTATGTTTCTTTATCTTGAGCTACACAAGGGGTAGATTAGAGTGACACATAAACATGGTAAGTACCGTGGATTGTTAAAGCACATCTTTATCTTTTATTCATTTATGCCATGTATTAATACTTATTCGTATTTTGATACTCCCTCAGTGTTACTTTAAACTTTCTAATTATTTTTCATGGTATTCGATGAGCATGTTTGACCGTAAATATCTCTAGGTACATATAATAATTATGCATACAAAATTGATATTTAGAAAATAGATATCAAGACGAATCTAACAAGGTCCCACATGATATTTTTATTATGTATATATTAATTTTTATTTAGGTTCAAAGTTTACAAAGTTGGACTTCCAAAAAACAATTAAGAAGTTTAAAGTGGAACAGAGGGAGTATAAAACAACACATTTTATATTATTTGTACATATAGTTATGAGAGCAAGTTTTGAGCGACAATATTCACTAAATATTATGACATTCGTAACTGTATTTCCGGCAAAAATAATTTGGCAACATTTGTGACAGTATTTTACGGCATAACTAATGAAATTGAACGATTCTTTTGCTGTCAAAATTTTCACAGAAGAAATTAATTGACATTTTGAAAATTTAAAATATAGACAAAACCTAATATATTTCAAGTAACATTAGGTACAAAGAAAAAAACAGGATGGGACGCTCGCGCTAAATGTCCGGAGGCTGTTAAAACTACATAATGTGTGGGAGACACAAGACCTCACAATCACGTGGCGGCTTCCTACTGGCTCTCGGCACACTTGAAGGGTAAAGCAGGGGCTCGGCAAAATTCCTGGAACACCTCCGACACTGACGTGTTTTTCACGTCCGCTCCACTGCAATCCTTGAAAACCATTCTTCCATTCCTTTTCTTTTATTCTTTTGCCTACCCCACAATCGGCTCCTGGCTTCCCCACTGATGTGATCCTCTTTGTATTTACCCAACTCTGGCCGCACGATTCTTCTTCTCTATCATTGGGTGGCATCATTCCTTTTCTCATTGTTGCCGTTCTGGGTGGAGCTTCTCGTCGGCAGTATCCAGAATTTCATCGGCGCTCTACTACTGGTTGTGTTTAGCTTGTTATCATTGGTCATGTTCCTGTTCTTCCTCTCTGGATGGTAAGTATAATATAGTATTGATTAATTCAGTCAACCTATCTGGAATGTATAATACTTATTCTCATTGGCACACCTGCGGTGGTGCATTGGCACACCTGGACTATCATGAATTTGTGATTTGCAGTGGTGTTGGGTGCGGTGATAGTTGTGTTAAGGTATCTACGCCGCTAGCTTATTGTTACCTCTTCAGTGTCGAGTTTATGATAAAGATGAACGTTGATAAAGCCGGGAACTCAAATTCTAATATATGTTGTTTAGGGATTATTTTTAGAGACCAGAGTGCTAATGTAATTAAAGCTGTTGTTATTCAAACCAAGGCTTAATCTGCCCAAAGTTATGAATTAATGGATTTGCATGAAAGGGAAATACTGGTCAGGTCAATATCTCCAGACCAGTTAAAATGGATGTCTCATCCCCATGGAAATCATATTCTATCATTCTCTATAGCCAATGAGGTTAGTGGTTTGAAAATTCTACATGTCGAAAGAGAAGGCAATAGAGTAATTATCTTGTAAGGTGCCAAACCCTTCTCTAATGCATGCTCAGGTCCATTTTGATTCGCAATCCTGAAGGCCTGTAGTTATCTCTTGACACTAGATTAGGTATCCCATGTTTTACAATATACTAGTATGATTATCCTCCCAAAATTTATGCTTGATTTTTAACCTTCTAGACCAGAACATTGTTGTGTGAATTACATCATTGCAGGACATAGCCATCGAAAGTGAAAGACAGACTCTCATTTGAGTGCTCACCCCTACCCCATCAATGAAGGTACATATTTGGAACCTTGAACACTTTCATCATTTGCCTAGCAGATTGAAGAGGAAGTGGAAGAAACAAATATTTAAAATCCACAAGTGCAGAAAAGTATCGTTCAGAATCAGCTCTCATAGGCACCTTCTCAAAGCATATAGTTGGGAGATGTCTAGCCAGTGTTAGAAATTCACATGTGGCGTGGAGATCACCAACATTGGAAACGTATCTCTTAACTAAATGCTTTTACATTTTGTACAACATTATTAACTAGATTAGATCAGGTTCATTTTTAAAGGCAACCATATGCTGCCTCGATCTTCTTGGACCTCAAACTCTATGTAAATTCATCGTTCTATGGTTGGGGACCCTAATGAACATCCCCCCACCCTAGGGTGGTTTCAGTTTTATTAGAAAAGGGAAACAAAATAGGTAGTATGCACAAAATTTAAGTTTTTGGTCCTAAAATTTGAAACGGCCAAACATAAGTATTGTGGATATAGGTACTGCAAGTTGTGATATTAATTGATAAGGATTAGTACAAGATAGTGGTTGTTTTTGCAAAGTCTTTTTGAAATACATAATTGTTTTTCGAAGCAGTCTTCTATCTCGTGACATAAAAAAACTCTACTTGTATGCTTTGTAGTACAAAACAAGACTTGGAATGAAGACATTTCCAAGAAGTCTTGGTACGGGTTCTTCACCCTAGGAGCCATCAATGTGCTACATCAGGAACAAGGGATCGACTATTTATTACACAAACACATCATTTATTGTTATACCTTCTCAGATTGTGTAGTTACCCGTCTTTCTTGCCCCAGTTTTGGTCCACTACCTCCATGCCATTTAGCCATTCCATGTTGTCTGGATCCTCCTCATCTTCCTCTTGTTTTCATGTTAGTGCTCCTTTGATGAGTTTCTGTTTCATTTCCTCACATCCCCTTGCACCCTTCGTTTGGTTTGTGTTCCTTAAATGTAGTACTTGGAGTTTCATCTCTGCATGCAGTGATGTGCTTGTTCCCTGCTCAGTGATGCTTGTGTCATTCACCTGTGGTGGCTCTCTTCCGGTGCTTCCTGATCTTAATTCCACTACCTCCGCTTTCCCGCAACAGTACTTGTTTTTTTGGGAGAATTGGGGACTCAACACTCTGTTTGTAGCAGTTGTACAAAAAAAAATTCATGGATGCAGCCCGCATGTAAGTCCATCCCAACATCTCCAGGCTCTCGTGTTGATCCTTGCTTCCATCAGGAATTGAGTTGTGTTTATTCTCAAAATGCCCAAACTATGCTGCCGCATTAGATGACGACCATATGTTTCTTGCAATGATATGTACTAGCCCCATTCTTGGTTAGTGTATTCTTTATTCCTTCTATTGCGTGAAGCCATGAACTAGCTTAACCAAAAGTGAATGTCTGATAAAAGTTACCAAAAATGTCATGTTGTTTTTGGCTTAAGCGTTTGCATTTATTCTCCACCATTTCATTTACCAATCCGATGTTTTTCCTTCCCCTTATACCTTGCATTAGTTTGAATCCAAAAATATGTGATTACGTTCCTTGCATGTGCAGCTTAGTTTAATGAAATCAAGTGTTATAGATGAATATCACCGGTCATCCATGTTTGTCCCCCTTCCACCAGGTGAAAACTTGGTCTCGTCAAATCATGTTTTCTCATGTTGATCATTTTCATTTTCAGTCACGTAATATTTTGGGATAATTTTTGCCCATTTGATCTTGGTTTGCATGTTGGTGAATGTCATGTAATAAGAAGTGTGTAGTAGAGATTTCTTTAATACCATGGAAATTGGGTTGGGTCAATCTACAATCTTGACAGTTTATACTGATTTGTACTATGGAGTGCTCCTATATATCTATGGTGTCCATTTTTTTACAGAGTCTTGTTCAAAATACATCATTTTATATGATGTGTAAAATAGCTCAATAGGTTATGCAGGGACAACTTGTCTTGCTCACTAGAGCACCTACTTTGCATGGACTAGGCATATTTCAGGCCATTTTCGTCGAAGGACATGCTATTTTTTTGCATCCACTAGTTTTTAAGGGATTCAATGAAGGCCCCATTCTCAAAAAAAAAAATCAGTTCTCTACCAACACTTTTCAATGTCTTTCTTACATATTTTATACTATGTAAATCCTAAATTTTTGTTTTACTCATCCCATTCCCACCTTGATCATATGAAACATTACTACCAAGCATACAACAAAAACCTACTCAACACATAAAATATTCTGAAACAAGGCATTCATAGTCATAGATTTGAAGATTCAACAACGTTCCCAAACAATGCACAATGAAAACAACATTTCGTTTACCAAAATATAACAAATATGGGACTCATCTTCTAACTGTCAACATAATCAAATGGACCATTATCTACTTAATCTCCATTTCTCCTGAAAGAACATCCCTCAGTGTGACTAGCTCGTCCACGGGTGGGCTGGCACAAAACAGTCTGGCAAATTTCCAATATCTGATTAGCGAAAATAACAAAAAATATTAATTCGTTAAGGTATATTATAATATGTTTTAACTTTAATAGTAAATTTAGATTGATCTGGAGTATGTAATCAATAATTATAAAATATTTGAATCTCGAGAACTAATTTTTTTTGTTTATTTGAATTTAGTATTTTTAGATCAAAAAAAATATTTGAATTTTTTTTGTTTATTTGCATGAACTTCATATGAATGCTTTTGTAAGCAAAGAGGTTTCTATTTTATGCATTGAGGTCTACATATTCTGGTATGAGGTTTAGTTATTACAAGGACTATGAACATCATGCATATATTAATTTAGAGAAAAGTGCAAATATAACCCTATATAATTGACGAAAGTGCAGATATAACCCTCCGCTAATTGAAAGTGAAAATATAACCCTATCTATTCATGTTATGTGCAAATACAACCTTTTATGGCAGTAAAGGCCGGAATTTAGTGAAAATACCATTTACCCCTATGTAAAAAAATAAAAAACACAAAAAACATAGAAATTACACATATGCCCTAAAACCCTAAAAATTATCCTCTCTTCGCCATTATCTCTTTTTTTTATTCACTTCCATCTACTTCTCTCTTCTCTTTCACACAGTTGGCCCGTCATCTACGATCCACCGGTGAACACCAGCAAAATTGATGGTAGAGGTGATGGCAGGGGAGGTAGAGGAGCTCCGAATGTGATGACGACAATCGGCGGTGATGACGATAGGCGACCGCTGTGCCTCTAATTTGCAACCGTTGCACTAATGATTCACAATCGTTGTGCTTCCGATTTGGTGACCGCAATGCCTCTGAATCGCAACCGGTGGTGAGTAGATCGAGAATGGTAGCGGTGGTGGTTATTTTCTGTGGTGGTGGTGGTTCTGTGGTGGCCAGCGGTGGTTAAGCCATTTCTGGTGGTGGTTCGCAGCGAGGTTTGGGATTAGTGTGGCAGAGGAGTAGATCGAGAATGGTAGCGGTGGTGGTTGTTTTCTATGGTGGTGGTGGTTCTATGGTGGCGAGTGATGGTTGAGCCATTTCTGGCGACGGTTTGCGGTAAGGTTTGGAATCAGTGTGGCGGAGGAGTAGATCAAAATTGGTAGCGATGGTGGTAGTTTTTTGTGATGGTGATGGTTCTATGGTGGCAAGCAGTGGTTGAGCCATTCCTGGCCGTGGTTCGCAACCAGGATTAGGATTAGCGTAGCAGAGGAGTAGATTGGGGGAATAATGGTAGTGGTTGCTGGTGGTGGTGGTGGTGAGCCAGGTGGTAGCGGTGCTAGCTGCTGGTGGTGACTGCGGGCGATTTTGTCTTTTAAATTTTATAGTCAATGCCGGAATAATGGCTTTAGGGTTATATTTGCACTTATGAGTAATAGATAAGGTTATATTTGCACTAACAAACAATTGAGGGTTATATTTAAACTTTCCTCAACATATAGGGTTATAACTACATATTACCCATTAATTTAAATAGAACTACCTATAGAAATATATCCATAAGTTGCAAACAACAATGACTACTATGAAACCCTAACAATTATTACGTTGGAGCTTGCACAATAGTTGTTCCATAAAACAACTTTTCTTAATAAGGAGCAGTTCTCCTTATCTAAGAGGACCATTGTGCAATTATTTGAACCACTCCTTTACAAAGGGTTTTCTTCTTAATTAGGGAGTTAGTGCCTATTTAGATGTTGTAAATAAGTGCTTAAACGGTGAATATTTAAGGAGGTTCATTAATGATAATTGGTTACTATTTTTTTTCATTAAAAAGGTTGTACACAAAGTTTACAGACATGAAAAGGTTTTAGGCAAAATACACCAGGACAAATTTTTTATAACAACAAGAAAAGTCCTTGCTATACCAACCGATCCTAAACATTTTCTTTAGCCATGAAATCCCCCCCATTCTCCCTGTTCTCCCCCTCGTGGTCTAATCCATGGTCCAGTGCAACCCACACTTCTTCGGCTTCACGCTCTGATAATTCAAGTTGTTTGGGTTTCAATAATGTTTTATAATTAATATAGGTTGAGCAACATGTAGACTTACAAATCGTTTACAATGTCTGAAGAGGTTTATCGTAATTTTTTTAGACCAATCGATTAGATCCAAGCGGGCATGCTTCCAAGCTCAAAAAGTTGTCATCTGTAATTCAAAATTGGATTGTTTAGATAAAAATCATATCAATTTCAACAACCAATGGAAAGAGTTTAGGATTTTGTACCCGTCCTTGTTGGAGAAGGGACTCCTCCCATGTTGCGATTTCCATTCGGAGCCGAGCGAACATAGCCTACAACCTTTCATGGGACATTTCTACAGTTGCAATGAAATTATATATTGGTATATGTGTGGCCCAGCGATCAAGGGGTTAATGCCCGCTAGGCCCAACCCATTTGCATCAAGTAGCGAAGGGAAGCCGTTTCGGCCTAAGGTGCCAATTATCTATGTAGGAGAGTTCCAGCCACTGCGGAGAACATGGGCCAGAAAATGTGGATCGAACGAAAACCACATTAGCCACGATCTAAGAACGTGGGATCGTGATGTGACCCACGATCTTTGTTTCTAAAAGCAGGGAACCACGACTGACCTGCCCTAACCCAGGGTCGTTAATACAATCACAACAAGCAAAATTGAACTAACCCGGGCTAAGGCACTAGTCCCATAGGATGGTCAAAGATAAGATTTATATTCCGCACCCGTTTCTCGTTTCTAGGCTACCAAAGGGTAGTAAGCGGCAAGCCGTGGGTTTGTCCACAGAGATGCTAGGGTTCAAGTAACAGTTAAAACATAGGCTCGTGTGGGTCGTCAATCCGCACGAGTGAAAGGAATAACTACTAGTGTAAATATGAAAATTGGAGGGGGGGTTGGTATTTTAAACTAAAAACTACAAGCATGAATAAACAAACAAGTAAACTATTTATGCTAGGCACTTACGACTAATTTAGCAACATTGCCATTCTAATGGTTCAATCCTTGATTCATTCACATATAGACATACAAAATACCTATCAGTGTGTTCATAACACCTGTGAGGCCAATGGCATACACTTCCCTATCACTGTCACGTTGGGTGCGCTAGCAACCCTCCATCGATACCGCCATCGTAATTAGGGGAGCACAACAAGGTCTGATGGTTAAGTAATCAACTAAGACTGGTGCGATGGTATGCAGATTGGGGTTACCTCGAATCTCCCGTAAACAACTCACATAGAATCATTCCTCTTGACCCATTCAAACATCCAGGTTTCTCTTCCCAAGGAGGCATCAATAAGTTCACAATACATGAACATAGACCAAAGTGTGTGCTCATATGTGGAGTAGTGTTCATGCATTTGTCACATTCAAGAAAAATTACAATAATATCATAAACACAAAGATAGATGGAATTTAAGGAATCTCATAAAGCATCAAAAGCTACACATGTGCCAAATACGTCCCAAGCATAATCTAACTACTCCCTAGACATGAAATTCAAATAGATATTTGAATTACACATCTTTGGGATGAAACAAGAAGAAAAGAAAAGGAAAAAGTACAAAACCTACTAAGGAACTCCTTCCATCTCCAAAATGCTCTCCAAGTAACAAGATATGAATTCTCTCTCCTAATGTATCTGAAAATGAGTAAACTAGGGTCCTATATATAGTAGTAGGAGATTGAGTCTAATAATAGGCCCAAAATAGGCCAAAAGTGCCAAAACACTAAGTCAGCCGCCTAGTTTTCACAGACCGGCTCGGATGCCACGGTCGGTGAAGCCTTCAAGCATGGACCGGATCTGGAACGGTCCGTGAACATTCATAGCCGCGGGAAGCCACAGTCTATGAAGTTGGGCTCATGCCACAGTCTGTGAGGGTTTTCGCAAACCGCAAGCAGCACCAAGGTTTTTGCTCAGAAGTTTTCACGACCTGGCCTCCTTATCATGGACCGTGAGCAGCATGGGTGTTTGCTCAGAACTCTCATCACAGTCCGTGAAGGTTTTCACAGACCGACTTCCATACGTAGCCAAATTTCTCATCCATGCTTCATGGACCGGCTTCATTGTCACAAACTTGCGATATTTCTTTGTGTAGGGTAGACCATCATGGGCCATTGATGCTTCGTGTAGCGCAGGCTGTCACGGGCCACTGGTCCTTAATCGACTGAATTTTGTTTGCTTGCCACGGGTGAACCGTCAGTCTAAATTGGGAGTTCTAGTAGTCAATTTTATAGTACTCGAGAAGACAAATCCAATGGAACCATCTTTTGAGGCTAACTATTCCTGGATCATTCTGGGACTAAGGCAACACTCTTCAAACCACGATTCACCATTTGCACATTTTGCTGTCTTGAACTTCGAAGCCGCCTATCTTTGGCTTCAATCTCCTTCTACCAAGAATTGATGCTTGTGGCCTTCATCTACTACCATTCAATGAAAATGGCCTTCAAATCTTCTACCATTAAAAGCAAGCGACCTTCGCAAGAATGTAATGTATGAAATACCATTCACAGACAACCTACTAAAGGTACTTATAATGAAGACCAAGGAGCCCGTGAACGCGATATGTCAATAATCACTAATTAAGTGTACAAAATGTGGGATTTAGAGAAAACCAAACATGGTTGTCTATACTCCTTGTCATGTAAACTCAACTAATGTTTCCAAACTGCCAACCAAAAATAAAAACTACGTCAAATGCATTGCATGCATAACGGTGCAGATTAGACTCCCCACACTTAAACCTTTACTCGTCCTCGAGTAAATAAAATTAAAGAAAAAGGTTCAAGCGACATGAAGCATGCAAAAATAGCCAATGCATCCAACTTATTCCCAAGCTGCCCTAGTTCCCCAAAGAAGATGAAAATCTCACAACTCTCATACGCCCTACAGTTTCTAAGGCAACCAAACCATCCAAAGCAAGTAAAATATGTATGGAAAAAGGTAAGTGACAAAAGATCAGAATAAAGCCAAGCCTAATTTCCCTAAAGAAGTTCCAAATTCAATCATAGGGAAATCCTCAAGTAAAAAAAAATCCACCAAGGAAATCCAAATGCCAACGAATTGCTTACAATATAGGGATAAATCTATATTTTTGACCTAGTTGCAAACAAGGAGTCTAATTGATGTGCCCATTTTATATGGTTATATTAGGACTTTTAGGATTCACTTTTGTACACTTTTGTGCTCTAGATGTGGCATTTCGCATTGAAATTCTCTAAGGAGAGTTAAAAGCAACTTTTACACTTTTATTACTTTCTAGAGGATTTTGTGTGACAAGGGAAAGTGTTTGAAGATTTTGAAGACTTTGAAGATTACCTTTGAAGAATTGCATTTGAGATTTTGAAGACTTGAATAGTTGAAGATAAGTGAAGCGAAGAGGAGAACTTGAAACAAAAAGAAAAAAGAAATCAAGATGCTAAAACTTGACTTGGTCGCAACTTGCAATGGATTGGTCGCGAGTAGCGACAGACAGGTGGCAAGAAACTTTCTTTCCTTTTGTACTATAAATACTCATCTTATCCTCTCCTCTCAAACTCCTTCATCTTCTACGATTTTCTGGGTTTTGAAACTACTAGTTTTCCTTTCTTTCTTTTCTTAGCCTTTGTAGGTTAGTCATGTCTTTTTATTATCTAGGTTATTTTAATCTTGGGAGCAATTGATTGAGACTTCCTTGCTAATGTCTTGAGAATCATATCTATCTATTTATTGATTTTGCTATTGTGCATGTATTGAGCTTTGAATGTGAATTTTTCAAGACATTAATGTTGTTGGAAGTTTGAGTATATGAATTTCTTGTATGATTACTTGTTAGGGTTAGGAGAAAGTAGCTAATTCTTCCATCTTTTAATATGGAATCCAAGAGCATGTGTTAGAGCTTCTAAATGATGTTGATGTGTTGATAATTGCTAGATGAATGTAATAATGTCAAACTCTTTGTCATGTTTGTTTATTGTAGCAAATATGAGAGGTCTATGGGCGTTGAACGTTCTTGACTAATCTTATTTAAATGCATGAATAGGTTAAATGCTTAGACACAGTGTAGTGTTTATAAGTGTTTCCAAGCTTGTTGATTCTTTGTGCTCAATGCCATCAATGAGATAATTTTATTCGTGTTTCGACTAAGGGATTCATTTGTAAGGTTTGACAAGAGATGTCAAATTCACTCTTGTGAACTACTATCTAAGAAGGATAGAAGATTTATCTTCACAACAAGTAGTGAAAGTAGTGAATAGATTGTTTCACTTGTTCTTGAAGCCTTTTTTTATTTAGTATTCATGCATTCTTAATGCTATGTTTTACTTCATTTATGCCATGGGGTGTTTGAGAACATGAAGTTTTTGTATGATTGAAGTGTTAGGGTGTTAGGAAAGTGACGAATTCCTTAGATCTTTGGCATAAAAATCCAAGAACATGAACTTAGAATTTCTTGTGCATAATGTGTTGTGATTCTTGCTAGATAAGTATGTTAACGTGGATTGTTCTCATATTTATCCTATAGATGCAATGAAAGGTTGAATCTTGAATGTGGTTTGTTCTAGGTTTAGCCTAATGAATGCTATGTTTGGTTAAATGGACATGTCTTTGGTAGAAGGCGTGTTGTTATCAAATCTATGGTCCTCCGGTTGAAATGCCGTTGATGAAATACCTTTATGGTGTGGTTTGCCTAGAGTGATTATCAACGAGGTTTGCAAATGGTTGTTGTTTGTCTTTGCAAATTACTATTAAGAAGGAATGCATGTTGATCTTCGAATGGAAGTGATAACATTCCCCATAGGTAACAAATGAGATAGAATTAGTGAATGGTTCAATGATCTACATTTGGTTTGGAGGTGGATGTCAGTTGCCCCCAAGGCTTTATCTTTTGTAGTTTTTACCCCCTTTCTTAGTTTGTTTGATGATTAGCACAGTTACTTGAATTTGCTAGTTATCTTGTCTTTCAAATTCATAACTTAGGAAAACCAACCAACCAAAAACCTCCCTTTTACTTGCTTTTATATATCTATATATATTTACTTCTAGAATAATATCAACCTTATATGTTTGAACCCTTAAGAAAATCCCTCTCCTTCGTGGACGACCCCGACTTGCCATTATCTACTTAGTTGTAGATAGGAAGTATTTAGGGCCTATAACACTACCAAAGATACCCCCTCTAGTACCGATTTTTTAGTACCGATTTTTAGCACCGATTTTGAAAACTGGTGCCAAAAATATAATCGCACCGGTCTTTTAAATTTTAACATCGGTTTTTAATTTGACTCAATTGTTTTTTTACTCCCCTTCAAAGTATCTTGTACCATGTTTTGATCCCCATTTGCAAATCAACCCTTAGATAGTACCCAACAAATTCAAAACAATTTGTTTGGTCCCCAAAGGTGGTTTTCAGGGAAAGTCAATGGTAAACTTGGTCAAAATATGTTAAATGATCATTTTACCCCTGAGTTAAAAAAAATCTTCGTCTTTTGTGCTTCTCCGCCAATTCAATTTCTTTGTCTTCTCCGCCACTTCCAATTTGTATTCACCACGACAATCAACATTCTCCGTAACATTCTCCCCTAAATCCTAACATGCAAATCAGCAGTATCTCATCTTTTTCAGCTATAAGAAGACTCGTGCTGTAAATTTTGCTGCCGGGAATGTTAATGGAATTTGGAAATGCTCGGAACAGAGGAAGGCCTGGAGGTCTAAACCACCAATAGCAATGCCGGTGAATCCACAATTCCTCATCAACTCCAGAATAATAAAAATATGCAATTGACGTTAATATTGAAGGAGGTGGTGGAGATTGAAGAGGCTTGCCGGTGGAAATTAAAGGCGGCAGCGGAAAAATGAGCTCTCAGTTGAAAAAAGCTCTCATCGGTGGAAGGCGGTGGCGGAAGGAAATTTTTATTTAGGAATTTTAAAGAAAATTGTTAAAAATAGAAATTTTTAATTGAACATATTTTTTAATTAGTAAAATTCCCATTATAACCATGACTATACCGGAAAACCATTTAGTCTTACCGAAAAACTACCTTTGGGGACCAAACAAATTATTTTGAATTTGTTGGGTAACGTCTAAGAGTTGATTTGCAAATGGGGACCAAAACATGGTATAAGATTCTTTGTAGGGGACTAAAAGAACAATTTAGTCTTTTAATTTTAACACCAATTTTTAAAAAATTGGTGTTAAATTTTAAAATAGCACCGGTTTTTAAAAACAAGTGCTAAAAATTTTAAGAGTTTATCTTCCCGCCAAAAAATTTTAAAATAGCACCGATTTTTAAATATCGGTGCTAAAAATTTAAAAAATTCTATCTTCCAGCAAAATATTTGCCAAAATTTTAAAAATAGCACCGGTTTTGGAAGGAATAACACTAGTTTTTAAAACTGGTGCTAAAAATTTTAAAAATTCTATCTTCCTGCCAAAAAAATACCAAAATTTTTAAAATTTCAATCTTCCCGCCAAAAATTTCAAATTATTCGTCAATTTTTTTTAAAGTTCAATCTTCCCGCCAAAGAATTCAAAAGAAATGCCAAAATGTTTTTAAAAAATTCCCAAAAATTTCAAATAATGTTGCCTGAAATTTCATGGGTAGGGAGCAGCTGCATGCAACCGCTCTAAGCTAATTTTTTTGAACTTACAAAATCGTTTGCTTCTTTCGTTGAGTTTAACTAATAACAAGGTTAAGTTAAATTAATCAACGATAAACTTTTATTGACCTAATATATATAAATAAGAATAAAATTTATTTACATTAACTAATTAACGTTCAACCCTTAATTGATTTAGTATATATATATATACAACTTTAACTAGTCAACGGTTAATCCTTATTTGACTTCCAATATATAAACACTAATAACTAGGCTGACTTTGACAAATCAATGGTCAAACTGTACTTGACTTTCAATATATAAACACTAATAACTAAGTTGACTTTAACTAATCAACGATCAAACTTTACTTGACTTTCTATATGTAAACACTAGTAACCGAGTTGACTTTAACTAATCAACGGTCAAACTTTACTTGAAATTTTATATATAAACACCAGTGACTAAGTTGACTTTAAATAATCATCTATCAAACTTTACTCGACTTTTAATATATAAACATTAATAACTACGTTGACTTTGACTAATCAATAGTCAAACCTTACTTGACTTTCAATATATAAACACTAATAACTAAGTTGACTTTAACTAATCAGCGGCCAAACTTTACTCGACTTTAAATATATAAACATTAATAACTAGATTGACTTTGACTAATCAATGGTCAAACCTTACTTGGCTTTCAATATATAAACACTACTTTCTATATTGACTTTGACTAATCAACGGTCAAACCCTACTTAACTTTCAATATATAAACACTAATAACTAAGTTAACTTTAACTAATTAACATTTAAAATTTATTTGAATTAGTATATATAGATACAAATAATTTTTTTGACTTTGACTAATCAACGGTCAACCCTTACTTGACTTTCGATATACACACACTAATAACAAAGTTGACTTTAACTACTCCACGGTCAACCCTTAGTTGGCTTTCTACATAAAAATACCAATAACAAAGTTAACTTTAACTAATCGACGGTCATCCTTACTTTGTTTTCTATATACAAACACTAATAACTAAGTTGACTTTAACTAATCGACGGTCAACCCTTACTTGACTTTCAATATACAAACACTAATAACTAGGCTGACTTTGACTAATCAACGGTCAACCCTTACTTGAATTTCAATATATAAACACTAACTACTAGGTTGACTTTGACTAATCAACGATCAAACCTTACTTGACTTTCAATATATAAACACTAATAACAAAGTTGACTTTAACTAATTTATGGTCAAACTTTATTTGAATTAGTATATATAAATACAAATACAATTTTTGACTTTGACTAATCAACGGTCAACCCTTACTTGACTTTCTATATACAAACACTAATAACAAAGTTGACTTTAACTAATCCACGGTCAACCCTTACTTGGCTTTGTACATAAAAATACTAATTACATAGTTGACTTTAACTAATCGACGGTCAACCCTTACTTTGCTTTCTATATACAAACACTAATAACTAAGTTGACTTTAACTAATCCAGGGTCAACCCTTACTTTCAATATACAAACACTAATAACTAGGTTGGTTTTGACTAATCAACGATTAAACCTTACTTGGCTTTCAATATATAAACACTAATAAAAAAAGTTGACTTTAGCTAATCCATGGTCAACCCTTACTTGGCTTTCTACATAAAAATACTAATTAAAAAGTTGACTTTAACTAATCGAGGATCAACCCCTTACTTTGCTTTATATATACAAACACTAATAACTATGTTGACTTTAACTAATCAACGGTTAACCCTTACTTGACTTTATATCTACAAATACTAATAACAAAGTTGACTTTAACTAATCGACGGCAACCATTACTTTGCTTTCTATATACAAACAATAATAACTAAGTTGACTTTGACTAATCCACGGTCAACCCTTACTTGACTTTCAATATATAAACACTAATAACTAAGTTGACTTTAACCAATCAATGGTCAAACTTTATTTGATTTTAGCTAATGAAAACTTTAATGGGCTCAAACTTATAAATTTTGGCCCAAACCCCATGTCCTATTTTCATATACTTAGCCCAAATTTACTAATTACTTCTCCCTTGCTCCAATTTCATTCGATCGAACCATATTTTCAACTCTCCCACACCCCACCGTCCCTCCGCCTCTTATGGTTTTCTCTGCCAATTAGCCACTGACCACGCATTATCTGATTATATGGAAACTTCACCTTCTTCGGCATCACCTGAAAAAGTTGAAGGAATGGGAGATGGCGCTGACACTGGTGGCGGTGAGGGCAGCGATGAGCTCACAGGGCCATCGACGTCTCGTGGCATTCGTCGGCGATTCAAAAATCAAGTTTGGTCGGAAATTTTTCTTGAAGCTCTCGCTGCTCAGGTTGCCATAACTGCTTCTCGCTCCAATGGATGACTCGTTGCTTCCCCTGCACTCTGCAGTCTTTTTCAGGTTCTTACTGTTTTCCCTTCCTTCTTCCAGTATACTAAGTTAATTTTCCAATTTTACAGATAGTGAAAATGAAATTGGGAAATCTAATTGACGAATGAAACTGTTAACAACTATGTTCATCATAATTTGATATCGTGCTATTCACGTTCTTTCTTCATCCAGAGCTGCTTCCACTTTTTAATCACCATTTTCGACACTGAATCTCAACCCTCGTGGTTGTAAGGTTTCCTAATTTTTTTTAGTTTGGAGACTAGGGAAGATCTAACCGGGGTTTCCTTATTCATGTTGTGGGTTTCTTTTTGAAGTCTTTTTGGGCAGTTGGAGTAATTGCAATTTTCCGTGTGATATGTCTATCTATATGTCTCACGGGAGGAGGATTACATAAAGAGTTGCTGTTAAATTCCTCTGGAGAAGAGAAGCTTTCACTTTCATTGACTTTGTAGTTGATTTTGTTTGGATTAAGGTGTTTTGGTTGTGTGTTCGTAGGTGCATAGTGTTAGCTTGGATTGAATCTGAATGCTATAACAAAGATGATCAAGACCTGTTCTCGAGGAGTACTCCTTTCATATTTATAACCTATTGAATAATTTCAAGATGAATTTGAACTGCATATTAGCTTTGCAAGACATTTTTAATGCTCAGCTCCCTGGCTGGTTCTGTCACACTAAATAATTAAACATAGGAAATGGTTCAGCCTTGAGCTCTGATTCTCCCATGGATGACATTGAATGCGACCTTCTATTTGTGGATGTATGTATTCAGATTGTGTTTTCTGTATACAACCTGAATGGAATTGGGTGGTGTCAAGAGTGAATGTTATATATGTGTTAGTGCTAAGTGAGTGATCATGTGGCACAATGATAGTTCTTTTGGCTGCTATAACTTGTTGGTTGTTTCTTGAATAGGATTGAATTGGCAATGAAGTTATAGTAATAACATGAGAAGTGGAGTTTTCTTTAGTTGCCAAGGTTCGACTTCAAATTATCATTTCTCCAGAACCATGAATTTGCAATCGCAATTTGTGGCTTCCATGAAGCAAGAGTGAGATGGTTGAAATGCATACTCACAAAATCATACCTGAATATGAACTCATTATAAAATAATGTATTTTTTTCTTGTATAGTATTTTTGCACACGTGGATTATCTGACAAATTCATGTAGTTTAATTTAACTGATGATTCCTTTTCCATAATTACAGGTTGTGACTTCACCCATGATAAGTCTAAGTGCCATAGCGCCCGAGGCATATACAAAGTAAATTCTGGTCTCCCTAATTCACTCTGGACAGGTTTTGCTCTTTATTGTAGATCTTATTTTTCGACCTATAAAATTCTTCACTCTATTTTGTGAGCTTTATGTTGTGAAATCAGATTAATATTTAGCTATGCCCTACTTATGTTCTAAGAGTTTGTATTCCGCATCCGCTTCATTACATTGTGTGAATGGGTATATATAGTTTTATAGTATTTGTTGCTTCTTAGTAGTGGAAAGGTTACCAGATGACCAATGTTAATTGAATGATTGTTGCAGGTGTGAACTGAAAAGCAATGGATGAGATGCTAGTTAATTGCTCTTATAAGATTAGATTTTATTTGTTATTCTGCTAATGTTAGAAATGTGTTGCAAGTGCAGTAGTGCTTAGAACTTTATTGCTGCTTCAAATTGCCATAGTTGGAATACTCAGTCTGGTTGATTCTAATAGACTACAAACACTTGGGATCAATTATAGATTGTATGGGGGTGGTTGTGCTGTATTTTTCTACTTTTAGTCTTGTTTACTCTAGAATATATAGATAAGGACGTGTTTGTGAAATTGCAGACCTTGCTTGTGTACATATAGCTTATGAGACTGGGAGGTGTTTTGTAGTTGACTAAGGTTTTTTCTCCCAATTTATTAATATTTGCAAAAGCTTTAGTTTACATGGAATTTGCTTCTTGTTTTTTTTAGCGATTATGATGTGCACTGCTTATGGTGTTCTATTTTCTATTCATTTATCCTTTTGGTTTGCTACACAAATTCGGTTTTTAAAGATAGTGGTAAGACTTAATTAACCGGGATCACTTACTTTCTCAAGCAGAGGAGAGGTGGATACATGCTCTATTGACCAGAATTCTGACCTCTTCAATGGTGATCTTGGCGAATTAGGACAATTTGGTATGATCACTTGAGCCAGTGGTGTGGCTTAGGTTAGCATTTCTAAGGACCATAGATTCAAGATTAGTTGTGTGGCTTAACCTTGTGATTTGATGTGCATACGCCACATGATCCAACTGCTAGTTCAAGATAAAGTTATGTTTAGTCCCGTAGATAGTTATGTTTGGGATAGTTATGTTTAGTCCCATAGATTATTAATTTTTTATCATACGTTTTTTGTTTTATTTCTATATTATCAATTTTGTGAAATTAATTAGATTATTAAATGAATGCCCTCCTAAATTATTAATTTTGAGTCTTTTTCCCTTGGCGGCTGCACGCAGCCACATCCAAAGGAATTTTTTTTAATCGTTGTAAAAATTTTAGCACTGGTCAAATCTATGCTAAAAAAACATGTGCTAACAAAAAAACCGGTGCTAAAATTAGCATCGGTTTAAAACACTGGTGCTAAATTAACACCAGTTTTTTGAATATTGGTGAAACCTTTTCACCGCGCACATAGGCACCGTATTTTTGGGTAAAAAAAACTGTGCTAGAACAAGAAAAAACCGGTGCTAGAGGGGGGTTCATGTGATTGTGTAAATTTAACTTTGAGAGGTACGACAATGACCTCCTAAATTTTGGCGCCGTTGCCAGGGAAGATGCGTTTATTTTTAAGTGTTTGGGCATATTTGGTTGCATATTAGCTAGTTGTTTTTATTTTTCTCTCCTTGGTGGTTGTTTTTATTTGGAGTAGGTATTGCTTGAGTTCTTGGTGAATTTTTATCGAGAATCATTGCAATATGATTTCGGTTTTTAAAAACAGATTTTTTTAAATAAAAAATGGAGTGTCTCACCTTGAGGGAACTTATGATGAGAAGAGAGGCTCAACAAGAAAGGGTTTGTAGGATGTGTCATTCCGACCATCCTACTGAGTCTTGCTACTTGTTGAGGGAGAAGCACTATAAGGGGGAAAGAACCCTTGGTTTCCAAAACCAAGGGTATTATTAAGAGTGCTACCAAGAGGTAGGAGATGTTGGTTGCCAAGGGAAACAAAGCCAAGAATGGTATCCATACCACAATTCTTACAATCCGGAATGGAGTGGTAATCTAGATTGGTGGTATGAGGATGAGCCTGAAAACTAACAATACGAGAGAAATAGTTGGACATCACCACCTTATACCATACCTAAAAACCAAGCCCAACAGGGAAGTTCAAGTTTTACACGTGAGAAAGTCATGAATGCAATAGCAAACTTGAACAACTTGAATAGTGAGGAACTAGACACTCGGCTCTCCTCTAGTGTTGAGGCTAATGAGGCGCATGCGAGGAGTATATGGGAAGCGTTGGCCTGATGGAAGCTCGTGATTCCGAAAATACACCATCCCAAGTAGAACTCGAGGATTCGGTGATTGAGGTCACCATGGGAAATAAGTTTGAGTTTGAAGGGGATGATGAGTTTGTTGTTGAGGATGAAAAAATGCAGGAAGAGGTGATTTACATTAATTAGTCACCCTTCCCCCACCTAATTAACCAACTCCACCATTTTCAGAAGTTTTGGGGGAGATAAGAGAGGAGCCAAAAGAAAATCCCAAGCCTCCTAACCATCCAACTCCCTTTAAACCATCTCCATCTCCACAAGATTTTCCTCTTGAAAGTTTTGTACCCCACCTCTTTACTTTTGGATGCTCATGGTGAAGGGGTACAAGCCTTCACCATATGGATAGCATTAGGGTCATGCCGACGACCTTAAATATACAGGGTTATGTCGTGCCGATGATGTAAATAAATTTGGCTTTTATTTTGTTTTGTTGATTATTTCTCTTTATTTTATCTTGTTCTTTTCACGGTGTGTTCTTCTATGATCTTGTAGCAAAGTGAAGTGCATTGCATTGGAGGAGATGAAGTGGTGAAATCCATGAAAAATGGAAGAAAGCTTGGAAAGTTGGTAAGAATTTTTTATGAGTGCTGGGAAACCCTGCTTGTCGTGAGTTGCAACACTTGGGTCATGAGCCCTGATGAACAGGGGAGCAAAATGGAACCCCCAGCATCAGCTCATCACGAGTCGCGATGGGATCACAATTTTTTTGGAAGAATAGAGCTATAGAGCTAAGATTTTGCGAGTCGCAAAGGCTACATCGCGAGTCGCGATAGCCTATCATGAGTCATGACCAAGTCAGGTTTAAAATGTGAATTTTGAGCTCACAGGACCAACTTGTCGCGAGTCGCGATGGTTTGGTCACGTGTCGCGACAAGGCATTGCGTGTCGAGACCGTTCTATCGTGAGTTGTGATGGAGAAACCAGCTTTTCAATTGTGCTTAAATACTGCCTAATCGTTTCTTCTTCTCTACCAAATACTCCCTAGAACCACCACACCTCCACTCCTTCCTCCACCATCTTACATATATTGACATGTGAAGATTCTTTCATCTTTATAGTACCTTTATTGATTGTAGTATGCTAACTACATCATTGTGAATGTAATTGCTATATTCTATAATGATGTTTCGATATATGTTAGATATTTTTATTGGACAATCTTATAGTGGTGATTGCATGATAGATTGGTTGTTCTTTGAGAATACTATGGTTATTAACTTTTGATGCTAAACCTAGTATTGCAAATCCTTATGTACTTGTGAGTTTGAGGGCAACTTAGGCAACATTGAGGGCCCTGATAGGTCGAAAACCTGAAAGGGCAACCTAGGAAAAAATGAGAGGCTAAATGTGTGGAAAAAGGTGAGATGTGAGCCAAAGAAACATTATGTTTAGCTAGAATGAAAACCCGAAAGGGCTCCTAGGCAAAATGAGAGAAAGAGATAAAAGTAAAACGCTATGATTTCACTCATTTACCGGCATTGGAGTCATGAGGTTGCGGTTGTCACATGGATGGATCGGGTAGCTCAACATCTTCAGACCTCTTGGGATTGGGTAATTTAGCAGGGAAATCAAAGTAAGTTGAGGAATTCTTGATCCTTTGTGTACTTTATTTTTGGGTTGATATATTGGTATAGAGTGAAGTATGTGTTTGAACCTCCTATATAGTTTTGACTTCATTTTGTACCATTGGATTTTGGTTGATATATTGGTATGAAGTGAATTATGTGCTTTAACCTCTCATATGGTTTTAACTTCATTTTGTGTCATTGGACTTTGGGATTATCAATTTGGGACTTTGAAACATTTTTATGGGTAGTGAATTGATAAGTGGTAGGTTTGGTTAGATTTAGGAATTTGGGTTGTGCGTGTGAAAAAATTCTCATTTGAGCTTTGATTTTGGAATTTATGATATTGAAAGTTTTTGTGAGGCTTTGATTAGGGGAATATTAGTTTAGGATGTGGACATATGAATTCCTTTGTGTGCTTGAATCATTTCTTACTCGAGGGTGAGTAAGGTTTAAGTGGGGGGGAGGTTTGATGTGCCCATTTTATATGGTTATATTATTACTTTTAGGATTCACTTTTGTACACTTTTGTACTCTAGATGTGGCATTTTGCCTTGAAATTCTCTAAGGAGAGTTAAAGAGACTTTTACGCTTTTATTACTTTTTCTAGAGAATTTTGTATGGCAAGGAAATTTTTTTTGAAGACTTTGAAGATTACCTTTGAAGATTTGAAAACTTGCATTGAGATTTTTAAGACTTGAATAATTGAAGATAAGTGAAGTGAGAGGAGGACTTGAAACAAAAAGAAGAAAGAAATCAAGATGCTAAAACTTGGCTCGGTCGCGAGTCGCAACAGATGGGTGGCCAGAACCTTTATTTCTTTTCTTAGTTTTTGTAGGTTAATCATGTCTTTTCATTATCTAGGTTAGTTTAATCTTGGGAGAAATTGATTGAGACTTCCTTGCCAATGTCTTGAGAATCATATCTATCTATTTATTGCTTTTACTATTGTGCATGTATTGAGCTTTGAATATGAATTTTTAATGACATTAATGTTGTTTTATGTTTGAGTATATGAATTGCTTGTATTATTACTTGTTAGGGTTGGGAGAAAGTAGCTAGTTGTCCCCTCTTTCAATATGGAATCCAAGAGCATAAGTTAGAGCTTCTAAATGATGTTGATGTATTGATAATTGCTAGATGAATGTCATAATGCCAAACTCTTTGTCATGTTTGTTTATTGTAGAAAATAGGAGAGGTCTATGAGCGTTGAACATTCTTGACTAATCTTATGTAAATGCATGAATTTGTTAAATGATTAGACACAGTGTAGTGTTTATAAGTGTTTCCAAGCTTGTTGATTCTTTGTACTCAATGCCATCAATGTGATACTTTTAGTCGTGTTTCAAATAAGGGAGTCATTTGATTTGACAAGAGATGTCGAATTCGCTCTTGTGAACTACTATCTAAGAAGGATAGAAGATTTATCTTCACAACAAGTAGTGAAAGTAGTGAATAGATTGTTTCACTTATTCTTAAAGCCTTTGTTATTTAGTATTCATGCATTATTAATGCTATCTTTTACTTCATTTATGCCATGGGGTGTTTGAGAACAGAAAGTGTTTGTATGATTGAAGTGTTAGGGTGTTAGGAAAGTGACGAATTCCTTAGCTCTTTGGCATGAAAATCCAAGAACATGAACTTAGAATTTCTCGTGCATAATGTGTTGTGATTCTTGCTAGATAAGTATGATAATGTGGATTGTTCTCATATTTATCCTATAGATGCAACAAAAGGTTGAATCTTGAATGTGGTTTGTTCTAGGTTTAGCCTAATGAATGCTATGTTCGGTTAAATGGCTATATTTTTTGTAGAAGGTGTGTTTTTCAAATCTATGGTCCTTCGTGTGAAATGTCGTTGATGAAATACCTCTATGGTGTGGTTTGCCTGGAGTGATTGTCAACGCGGTTTGAAAATGGTTGTTGTTTGTCTTTGAAAATTACTATTAAGAAAGAAAGAATGTTGATCTTTGAATGGGAAGTGATAACATTCCCCATAGGTAACAAATGAGATAGAATGAGTGAATGGTTCAATGATCTACATTTGGTTTGGAAGTGGATGTCAATTGCCCCCAAGACTTTATCTTTTGTATTTTTTACCCCCTTTTCTTAGTTTGTTTTTATGATCAGCATAGTTACTTGAATTTGCTAGTTATCTTGTCTTTTAAATTCATAACATAGGAAAACCAGCCAACCAAAACCCCTCTTTTTACTTGCTTTTATATATCTGTATATTTTTACTTCTAGAATAATATCAACCTTATATGTTTAAACCTTTAAGAAAATCCCTCTCCTTTGTGGATGACCCCAACTTGCCATTATCTCATTAGTTGTAGATATGAAGCACTTAGGGCTTATAAATTTAACTTTGAGAGGTACGAAGACAACCTCCCACCAATGTATCGTCAACCTAGTTTCTTGTTTCTTTTTTTCTCTCTCAATTTCTCTCATTTTGCCGGGCCAAGCCTCTCACTTTTACCTAGGCCTTTTGACCTATCAGAAATTTTCCTAATGTTACCCAAGTCACCCTTTTGGATTTTCGACTTGTCTAGGTTTTGATCTTTTTTCAGTTTTTCAAATTTTCAAAAAGGGCCCCAAAAGTGGGCTCAACACTACAAATATAGTCATACACACCAAAATACTCCACCAATAGTTAAAACATCCTACCCCATGCAAACTAGGAAACCTAACATAGCATGTCATTTCACCAAATATTCATCTAAAATCATTCCCATTAAACAATAACTAAAACTACCAACAATTAAGAAAAACAACAAACAAAACATGCATGCATGAAGAAATCCAAGAATGAGAATTCCTAAGGGCTCACTACTCTCTCCCACACTTTACAGATGCAAAGTCTCCAATGCACAGAAAGAATGTTAAAACATAAGTAAGGAAGGGAGATTAGTGATACCTACGCTTTGGGCCCCGAAAGGCCGACCTCTTCGTGGCTAGTGAAACACCTCTCTATGAACCATGTCGCTTAGATTGTGGCTTCAAGGCAATCCTCCCTCGTGTTGAGCTCCTCCACTTGTGCCTTCACTCCTCCAATCACTTAAACTATCCCTTGAATAATTTGGGAAGAACTCAAGAGTTTCTCCCAAAGTAGGTGTAGTTGATCCATAATGGCCGTGGAAAGATGAGATCGGCTCACAAGTGCTCTCAAAGATGTCTCCCCTTTGGCCTCTTCTAGGTCTACCTTTTGGTTAGCCATAACGTTGTACGCTTCTTTCTCAAACTTCTGGTCTATCAAAATAAGTAGGTCATCCAAACATCTATTATGGTCAATGGCAGTGCGCTTCAGTTGTGGAAGAAGCATGAAGCTACACATGCTCGCGCCGCCATAGAGTCTTACATATCTACCCTCCGATGTCATCGGTCTCCCCATAGATGCCTTAGATAACTTCTCAATATTGTACCTTGTGCCCAATCTTTCTAAGTTAGCTAGAGCCCTTTGTGTGACTGGGTGACCTAGATAATCCGCCAAAATACCAACCATGCATCCCATGGAGATTTTCCCACTCTTATGCTCTCTCATTGCTATGCATTCTTGAACAAAGACACTAAACAAGTCTGGGTAGATGTTCCCCTCCGGTGTCATTGCCCAAAGAAGGTGTACATCGGAGCCCGAATAATGCGTCAATTCACCATGGCATATAATTCCCATACAAAGGAGTCGATGAACATAACGGATCACCGGGTGGACTATAGCCATGCTCTTGCTCAGATTCTTCCTATCAATCCCGGTTAGTTGTACCCAAAAGCTCCCAAGAGAGAATGGAATTCCCTGGCGATTAGTCTGTGGAATGTCCCGACTGGTCTTCCACCCAAAAGCTAGTGCCACCTCTCTATTGGTCATTTGGTACTCCTTGTCACCCAAGTTGAACTTAATTGCCTTGCACTCGTCTGTGACCTTCCAAATGGTAGCTAGAAACTCTAAGGTCCACCTTATGTAGGTTTTCGAGTGCACATCAAGAAAACCTTCTAGGCTTACCCGACCCAAAAGAAAGGTCGGAGGTTCAAGTAAACCTAGAGCCATCAAGTTGCTCTTGCAAGCAAAACTAGTCTCCAAAATGCTCCTCTTTGGTTCCCTCAAATTCCTCCATATCCGAGCTGCAGTCCCGGTGATGTTGGTTAATCCTAAAAACTCATCGGTAACAGGCTTAGGGTTGCGAGGAATGGGAGTTGCTAGTTTAGGGTTTGCACCCTTAACTGGTTTCTTCCGTTTCTCACCCCTTGACGACTTCTCTTTCTCCGAAGTACCTTTCTTTTGAGCCATCCTAAAAAAATTGAGGGAAAGAAAATGGTAATGTCACAATAAACAATGCATAACCCATGATATCATTCAACAAAGAACATTTTCCCAAAATGACCACACATTCAAAGCATGATGGTATAAGCATAAAGGCCATTTAAAACAGGAATATTCCTCATCAATCAACAACATCATGTATAACTTACATCAACCCATTAATAGATTCATGCAAATAAGATTCATGCAAACAAGATTCATGCTCCCTATAATCACCCAACACATGAAGAACACATCACTCAATATCAATGGCACATTCACAACACACCTAATTTAATCATCACAACACAAGCTCATTCATAAATCATGCTTTTCATAACAAAAACACAACGTCAATCAAGCATGGTGACAAAGAGATCAAAGTATTACCCAAAATTTAAAGCCTAGAAGTGTAAGATCCATATAAGAAGAAGCAAAAATTGCTAATTTTTTGAAGAAAAAGCTTCAATTTTCGTGTTCACCCAAGAGTGTGTGTGAGTGAGTGTTTCTTGAGAGGAAAGAATGTGTAGATGATGTAATTAGGTGAAGAGTGGTACCATGAGAATAAAATTTCAGCATGGGTGAAAAATAGAGAGGTACGCTTTGGGGACAAATAGTACAATCAATTAACATGGGAAGTAATATTTGCATAGAAAAATCCTAAGAAAATAGGAAATATCACTTCTTGAACCAAAAATCCATTTTTAACTTTGAAATTTAGACTTCCTTTTTCAAAATTTCATTTTTTAAACAAATTGGGGGATGGAAAATTGAAATTTGACAAAAAATAATTTCTGCCCAGTTTTTCCATCTTCACGAGGCAGAGTATCGTGCCCATCATCACGACATGAGACCTAACCATTTTCATGATGATAACCCCATATTTTCCATATTTCTTGGTTTTTCTCAACTTTTGAAAGAAAACTATCCCACCCATTAAAATCCATTCCATCTACACATAATCACATATCTTCACGTTTGGATTTTTAAATCAAGCAAGAATTTCATTCAATGGATCATCTATTTCAAGCCTCACATGCAAAATCTACCAAGTAACTACTCAAAACAAGCAAACAAAAAGATCCACGTAAGTTTATTGTCGTCATCACGACTTATTACCCTTTCATGCATTCAACTTTCAAGGACTTACTGGTGGGTCTCTGGAATCGCCATCGGCGACTCCGCCCATGATGATGTCATTGTGGAGAGGTATCCACAATGAGCCATCCTTACCTTTGTACCCCATGTCCGTACCTAGAAATGTTTCTCCTTTTCTTTCCAACATTGACTACATAAACGTTGCACTGGGGATCGAGGAGGTATTAATTCCTTGACACTTTCCTTTTCCCGCTACAAATTTGTTAGCATAGAAAAAACAATATAGCATAGACATATCATTAATTAAATCATGCAATCCATCGGTGTCCTCAAAAAATTCATCATCAAGAGATTCATGCTCATTTGCAACACAAGAAGGTTCAAGATTATCATGCTCATCAAAAAGTGTCACACCTTTGCACAGAGAAGGTTTTGTTGAATTATGCCTAGATTTATAAATGTCAAATTCCACCTTGTCTAAGTTATCTTCTAGAGTTAAGATCCCCGAGTGGACATCAAATTTAGTCCTAGAAGTTTTTAGAAAAAGGTCTCCCCAAAAGGATTGGGGGTGCATTACCATCATGCGCTATGTCTAAGACATAAAAGTCCACCGGAAAAACCAACTTGCCCACTCCTACCATCACATCCATCACTAGCCCTCGAGGGCTAGCTTGGGAATGATCGGCGAGTTGAACAATGACTCTAGTCTCTTTTAGTTCACCAATTTCAAAACACTCAAATAGACTAAAGGGAATCACATTGATACAAGCTCCTAAATCTATCATGGCATGTTCAAAAAGTGTCCCACCAAAAGAAATCAGGATAGAAAACATTCCGGAGTCATCACATTTCTTAGGCAAATTCTTATGATTCAAAAGTGCGACTTCCTTAATTCTTAGCTTCCCTAACTTTTTAGGTGGTCTACTCATTTTCTTAGTACATGCAACCTTAAGAAATTTAGCATATGAAGGCACATTGTTGATCAATTCCAAAATAGGGATAGATACCTTCACTTTTTTTGAAAAATTTCCGAATGTTGGCCTCATTTTTCTCCACCTTCGGCCTTCCCCTCAAAGCACTTGGAAACTGAGGTAGAATAGCGAATTGAGACTCGAGTGGTGGAAGCTCTTTGGAGGGTGTTTCCATGACAACCATTTCTCCTTCCTCGAACTTTGTTTTGGTAGCCCCCACTAACTCATCATCCTCCTGTGTCACTTTTTCCTCGGTTTCGCAAACCTCCTTCCCACTTTCCAACTTGAGTGCGCTAACATATCTTGGATTCACCTCCGGTTGGGAAGGTAGCTTGTCAGACTCTTTCACTTTGGCGAGTTGTCCAACTTGAATCTCAAGGTTCTTGATACTTGAGAAAGCTCTAGTACCAAGGTCTTCAATTTCTCTCCTTGTCTTTTCCGCGAAGATCTCATGTTTCTTCCCCAATTGTCCGATGGCATCCAAGATCTCCTCCCTATCCAAATTCTAAAGTGTGGTGTGATTGTTCACCTCTAGGTTATAGTTGAGGTGGTGCTTGTCCACCCCTATACCCTTGAGGTTGATTGCCATCCCTCCATCGAAAGTTGGGATGATCCCTATACCTAGGATTGAATAAGTTTGCATAGGGGTCCGGCCTTACCTCATCATGGTTCCCTCGGAGCCCTTGTTGTTGATTTCTAGCAAATTGAGGTCTCTCCCAGTTGTTGTAGTCCACATCATTCACCTCTTGCATATCACCAACAACCTTGGGGCATTTCTTGGAGTGGTGATCAAGGTTGCAAACTCCACACATCTTGACTTGGTGCACCTTTCCTCGCAAAAGCTCTTTTATCATATATGCTAGAGCTTGGACTTGCTCCTCCAACTTTGGTGTGTGTGCAGGTTCATCCAAGACCTTAACCCTCAACCTTGTATCGAACTGCCTAATCCCTTTACCTTTCTCTTCAAAATGTGCCATAGCATCTTTTGAGTTATTGTTGGCAATAGAACCATTGCACGCGACATTAACCATCCCCATGTCCTCATCACACAAGCCCTCGAAGAGGTAATAGACCAAGTTGCCTTCCTTAAGGGATGATAGGGAAAACTTGCGAGAAGCCTCTTGAATCTCTCCCAATACTCATATAAGCTCTTGGTCGCTCCTTGAGGGATGTTGGATATCTGTTTCAAATCGGCAGGCTTTGAGGTTGGAAACTATTTCTCCAAAATGGCCGCTTTATATCCATCCATAACCCTATGCACCCCGCATCATATCCATCCTCAAGGCTCATTTTTCACTACAGCCTAGTTTATGGTACAACTCAAGTTGTACTCATCTTCCAACACTCTCGGTGGCTTCATGTTCGTGCATGCCAAATGGAATTCCAACAAATGTTTGTTTGGATCCTCTCCGGCCAAACCATGGAATGTAGGAAAGCTGTGTATCATCCCACTTTTAAGCTCACAAGTCACATTCAGAGGCAAAGGTGGGAATGTGATACATAGTGGTTGATTCTCCAAGTTAGGAGCCATAAGCTCTCTCTAAGTACAGTTGTCCTCCGCCATTTCGTGTGGTAATTCCTTAAAACTTAAACCTCTAAATTGAACCTCCAATCTAACTCTCTTCCTCTTTCTCATTTTCTTACCTATGGAATTAGTTAGGGAATGCCAAAACACCTAGATTCGTGGTATGGGTATGTACCATAAACTAGGGTCGCACTACCCTTCCAACATCACACTAGCAAATAGGATCAAAGTAACAATAAAACTATAACCAAAGCTCAACTCACAACAAACAAAATAAATAAAAGAAAAGAAATAAAGGACACTACTAACTACTCTACTAACACGATATGCTCAACTAATACTTGAACTGGAAAGCATCCCTGGAAATGGTGCCAACATTTGACCTGTGGTCATTAATACAAATGCAGCAAGCACAATTTAATTAACTCGGGTCGAGACACTAGTCACATGTGATGGTCAAAGATAAGATTTATATTATGCACCCATTTCTCGCTGCTAGGCTACCAAAGGGTAGTAAGTGGCAAGCCCTGAGTTTGTCCACAGAGATGCTAGGGTTCAAGTAAAAGTTAAAAAAATAGCCTCATACTGGTCATCAATCCACACGAGTGAAAGGAATAGCTATCAGTGTAAACATGCAAACTTGGGGGGTGGGTATTTTCAACTAAAAACTACAAGCATGAAATAAACAAACAAGTAAACTATTTATACAAGGAACTTGGGACTAATTAAGAAATATGTTAGTTATAATGTATCAATCCTCGATTCATTCACATATAGACATACAAAAGACCTATCAGTGTGTTCACAACACGTGGTGTGGCCGATGGTATAAACTTCCCCATCCCTGTTACGGTGGGTGCGCTCGCAACCATCCATCGACACTGACATCGTAATTAGGGAATCATAACAAGGTCTGGCCATTATCGTGGTTCTGTTTCTCCACCATGCTATTATGTCTCAGGCTTCCACCACGAATGCACTAATTCCCAGTGGCCCTCTATACGTGAGGCCTTAGGTTCATAGGCACCTTATCTGTGATATTAGGGTTTCAACACAACACCTAGCTTACTACTATCAACTATCTCTACCCATAACCTATCGGAAGATGGTTTAGTAATTAGCTAAGGTTGGTGCAATGGTATACAGATTAGGGTTACCTTGAATCTCTCGTGCCCACACTCACACATAATCATTCCCCTCCACCCATTCAAACATCCAAGTTTCTCTTCCTAGGGGGGCATCAATAATTGCACCAAACATGAACATAGCCCAAAGTGTGTGATCATATGTGGTGTAGTATTCATGCATTTGTCTCATTCAAGAACAATCACAATAATATCATAAACACAAAGATAGATGGAATTTAAGGAATCTCATAAAGCATCAAAAGCTACACATGTGAAAAATATGTCCCAAACTTAATCTAACTACTCCCTAGACATGGAATTCAAATAAAGATTTAAATTCCACATCTTTGGGATGAAACAAGAAGAAAAGAAAAGGAAAAAAGTACAAAACCTACTAAGGAACTCCTTCCTTCTCCCAAATGCTCTCCAAGTTACAAGATATGAATTCTCTCTCCTAATGTATCTGAAAATGAGTAGACTAGGGTCATATAAATAGTAGTAGAAAATTGGGCCTAAAAATAGGACCAAAATAGGCCAAAAGCGCAAAACCCTTGGTCAGCCGCCTAGTTTTCACGGACCGGTTCGGATTCCACGGTTCTTGAAGCCTTCAAGCATGAACCACTAGATCTTGCATGATCCATGAACATTAATAGCCACGGGAAGCCACGGTCCATGAAGCTGGGCTCGTGCCTCGGTCTGTGAAGGTTTTCACAGACCTCGAGCAGCACCTAAGTTTTTGCTCAAAAGTTTTCATGGCCCAACCTCTTTTTTACAAACCGCGAGAAGCATGGGTGTTTTCTCAGAACTCTTGTCATGGTTCGTGAAGGTTTTCACGGACCAACTTCCATACTTTGCCAAATATCTCATCCATGGTTTACGACCCGGCTTCATTGTCATGGATCGATGCTGTTGCTTTGTGTAGAGTGGACCATGGGAATCTTCACGGGTCGCTGATGCTTTGTGTAGTGTAGGCTATCATGGGTAGCTAGTCCTTTGTCAGCTGAACTTTGTTTACTTTCCACAAGTGAACTGTTAGTCCAAATTGGGAGTTCTAGTAGTCGATTTTGTAGTACTTAAGAAGTCGGATCCAATGAAACCAGCTTTGAAGGCTTATTCTTCCTGGATCATACTCGGACTAAAGAAAAACTACTCGGACCTTCATTCACCATTTCCACCTTTTGCCATCTTGAACTTCGAAGCCACCTATCCTTGGATTCATTCTCCTTCTACCATGCATTGATGCTCGTGACCTTTATCTACTACCATTCAATGTAAACAACCTTCAAATCTTCTACCGATAAAAGCAAACGGCCTTCGCAAGAATGTAATGTAAGAAATAGCTTTCATGGGTGACCTACTAAAGGTACTTATAATGAAGACCAAGGAGCCCATGAACACGATATGTCAATAATCACTAATTAATTGTACAACACGTGGAATTTAGAATAGAAAATTAAACATGACTGTCTAAACCCCTTGTCGTGTAAACTCAACTAATGTTGCCAAACCACCAACCAAAATTCAATAAAAACTACATCAAATGCATTGGTTAAAGCATGCATAATGGTGTAGATCAACGACTATGCCAATCTATAAATACAACAACCTCAGGAGAGCTAAGTTAAGCATAACTATTCCTAGAAATTCTAATTCTAAAGAGGAAATACTGACTTGATCATCAGAGGCTTTTCCTTATAATCACTTCCAGGTCAAGTCTTGCAGGTAAAGGAATTCTTAGAGTGGACGACCAGTGCACCTGAGCAACCTACCACATCATTTGGCAATGTCTGTGGGGATGAGAGTTCTTCTTTTCATTGTGAGGTTATTCAGGGGAGACAATGGTGTTCACCAGGAGTGAGAAGAGCCACAACCATCAGTCACACAAACAAACATTGGGATGCGATAAAGAAGCACGTCATTATTAACAACGCACACCGAACAGGGAGAAAGAACATAGCAAGGAGGAAATAGAGGAGGAGGTAGAGTCTCCAAACAATAATCATTGCAATGACAAAAGAGCATTCATGACGTTCGTGGAAGCAAACGGAGAGAGTCTTTATGACCAGTTTTTGAAAAATCCTCAAATAGAAACCCTCAAAGCCAGAAGGAAGGGTAAATCAAGAACGTGAAAATCTTACAATGAAGAGGTGTTGCGTGATATTATCACAAAAGATGATGAAGTTAAATTTCCCCTAGTTTCGCATTTGCGCGATTTTAAAATGCCAAGGGATTTTAAACCTCCTTTGCATGTTAAAATTTACGATGGGATAACGTATCCCAAGGAATTTTTACACCCTTACAAAAACAACACGAGGTTTCGTGATGCTAGCACTGAGTTGCTTTGCAAGGCATTTCCAATCTTCCTGACAGGAACAACGATCGCTTGGTATCACCACCTTCCGAACGGGAGTGTCAAATCGTGGCCATATTTGTCTGATCTATTCTTTGGCCTTTTCTACTAGAAACAAAGGTTTACCAAGACAATTGTAGACCTCAACAACCTAACTCAGCAAAGCGACGAGCGCCTAGCAGAATGCCATAATCGATTCGTTACGGAGAGCTTACAGGTTTGGGACTTGTCATTCCAATCTTCTTTAGGAGCTTTCATAGGAGGCATGCGGTCAGGGGAGTTCTACAAAGAACTTACAAATAATATGCCTAAAAACCCAAGGGAGTTACAAAAAATGATCGAACAACATGTGCGAACAAAAGAGATAAACAATCGTAAAATAGAGTGAGACCGAGGCAAGAAGAAAACGATGAAAGATTCACATAAAAGAGTTATAAAAAAAGGGAAGGAAATGCCCCTTTAAGAGGAAGAGAGTCAGGTTCGCAAAATGTGACATTTAAGGATACATCGTTGACCAGACCAAGGAAAGAAATATGGCTAGCACATAAGGATATGTTTAGAGAACCGGTACCAGAAAAAAGATCCAGGGCATATTATTGTGCTTTCTCTTGCGACCATGGACATGTCATCGAATATTGTACATACCTAAGAAGACAAATGGAGGAGAATTTGAGAAATGACCTCCTGGGTCAATATAGAAAAGAGGAGGGAAACCAATATGGGAAAAAAGCAAGACTGTAAACACTCAACCAAGAAACCAAATGAGAGCATCTACAATGCCAAAAAATCAGAAGATGACTGCGGAATTAATAAAATGAAAATGAAGGCGATGAAGTGCATGAAACAGTAATCTTGTCTATACATGAATCAACGGAGTCATTGTCCAACAATGCTTGGAAAGGTAGAGAGCGATATTCTGCTCTGCAAGAACCTGTTGACAAAAGATTCTGCTCAAATGAGGTAATCACTTTCGGTGAAAACGATGCAGTACTGAACACTTCACCTCATAATGATCCCATGGGGATCATAGCCAAGACCGGAAATGCTACTCTATAAAGAGTGTTTGTGGACGATAGAAGTGCAGTAGAAATACTGTTTGTCAACTACTTCGACAGGCTGGGATTCAAGTGAATGGATCTTAAGAAACCTACGTCTTTGCTGGTTGGGTTCACAGGGTGGTCAGAAACACCCTTAGGCAATATACAACTACTTGTTACCATTGGGGAAAGTGGAAGAAACTGCACCATACTCTGTGACTTTGTAGTCATGGACACTCCAAGCACATTTAAGGCTATCATAGGAAGGCCATTGATGAACAGAGAAAAAACTATATGGTTTCCTTACCATCTGGTCATGAAGTTTTGCACTCCAGCCGGAATTGCAACTATAAGAGGAAACTAGCAAACGATGAGGTAATGCATGGTCATCGCAATGAAAAAAGGAAAGCTATATGACAAAGCAAGGATGGTTAATGCAATCTCAAATGGTGGACCCCCAGATCAGCAAGATACAACAACAAACCTAGGGGAGGAAATTTAGTTGCTAAGCCTAGATAGCAACGATAGCTCAAAGTTTGTAAGAATAGGGAAATACCTTCCTAATGAAGAGAAGAAGAAAATCACTCGAATACTGCGAAGGCATAAGGAAACTTCGCATGTAACATTCACGATACACTCTTGAGTATCAGTGATGTGATCAAGCTGGTTAAGCAGAAGCAGTGTATCTTCGCTAGCGATGGGCGGAAAGCAATTGAAGAAGAGGTCACAACACTACTTCAAGCGGGCATAATGTGGGAATTCATATACTCGAAGTGGCTCGCAAACCCAATAATGGTAAGGAAGTCGGACACGGGGTAGAGAATGTGCATTGATTTCACAAATTTGAATAAGGTGTGCCCCAACGACTATTATTCTTTACCAAAGATTGATCAACTAGTTGAAGCGATCACATGGTATCATGTGTTATCTTTCTTGGATGCATACAAGGGTTACCATAAGATATTAATGAACCCAAAGACGCAGAAAAAATGGCTTTCATTACAAGTTTTGGGACATTCTGTTACGTAAAGATTCCATTGGACTAAAGAATGTAGGGGTAATATACCAGTGAGTGATGGATAACACCTTTCATGGTCAGTTTGGAAGAAATGTCAAAGTGTATGTTGATGACATGGTAATGAAAAGCAAGAAGATTGATAGCTTCGCAGCGGACTTGCAGGAGACTCTGATAAGTACCATAGGGATGAAGCTCAACCCCAAAAAATGTGTGTTTGAGGTAGGCGCAGGAAAACTTTTAGGATGCAAAGTGTCTTCTAAGGGGATTGGGGCCAACCCAGAGAAAGTCCAAGCTATAGTCAATCTTCCTCAACCTCGATCTGTCAAACAAGTGCAAGTCCTAATGGGATCGCTGGCAGCACTCAGCATATTCATTTCGAAAATGATGGGCAAACATTTTCCTCTATATGAAGTTCTGAAAAAGGCAAAGAAGTTTAGCTGGGGCCAAGACTGCCAGACAGCATATGGTGGTTTAAAAGAACAACTTTTGACACTACCGACACTGAAATCACCCACACATGGAGAAACATTATATTTGTACTTGGCAATCTCGCAGAATGCGGTTAGTTCTGTCTTAGTTTGACTTGAAGATTAGAAACAAGTGCCAATCTATTATATCAATATAATGCTGCAAAATGAAAAAAAAATGTGTATGTTGTTGGAGAAGTTAATCCTAGCTTTGGTTTACTCAGCACGAAGATTGCAAATGTATTTCCATGCTCATCGCATTGTGGTTTATACTCGTTTCCCAATTATGAAAGTTCTCAGTAAGCCTGAGTCATCAGGAAGACTAACGAAGTAGGCTTTGGAGTTAAGCCAGTTTGAAATATAATTCTAACCCAGAAAAATGATCAAAGCCCAAGATTTAGCGGATTTTATTGCATAAATGATGAGTGAGGAAGCATAAACAACGACCATGTATCAGAGCTTGAGAATTGATAAAGAAAAGTCAAAGTAGGGAGAAGTCACGTTAACTTTGTTCGTTGATGGCAAGCCCATCAAAGAAGGTTGTGGAGCAAGATTTCTATTTGTGGACTCAACCGGGGGGTGGGGGGTGGAACACAGATACTCATTGCAATTTGACTTCCACCTCACCAACAACAAAGCAGAGTATGAAGCCTTAATTTTCGGAATGGATCTTATAGTCAGGTTGAAGGTTAGAAGCGTTCGAGTGTCAAGTGATTTGCTAATCGTTGTTCAAAAAGTGTGAGGGGACTTTCAAGTATGAGTGGAACAGCTAGCAAAGTATTTAAGGAAGGTGCAACAACTCATGACCCAACTCCAATATTTCAATATACAACATGTACTATGAAGCAAAAAAACAAAGGCGGGCAAACTTAGCAAACTAGCGACAACAAAATTTGATTCTCTCACTGAGCGGGGAGATGTCACTGTGGAAGTCATCCCAATCAGAAGTTTGACGTCAAAGATTGTCTCGGCAATCTAAACAGATGCAGTAAGCTGGATATCTTCGCTGATGGATTTCTTTGCCAAGAGGACGTTACCAGAAGACAAGATGCAGGCCAGGAAGTTGCAGTAATGTTCTAAAAACAATGCCTACTAATATGGAATATTTTACCTAGTTAGACCATTCCCAAGGGGTGAAAGAAACTCTAGATTTCTGATTGTATCTATAGACTACTTCATAAATTGGATAGAACAAAACCGTTGGGAAGGGTCACAGCTAAAATCACTATCAAGTTTGTCTGGAAAAACATAGTATATTGCTTTGGGGTACCACACACCATTGTTATGGACAATGGAACACAATTCACAAGTGGTGTGTTCGCATACTGGTGCTCAAAAATAGGAATTATTCAGAAGTTTACGTCTATAGCACACCCCCAATCAAATGATTAAGTGGAATTATAGACAGGACCATCATCCTTGGAATTCAGAAGCGTTTGAAAGGAAGGAAAAATATATGGGTAGGTGAGTTACCAAACACACTATGGTCATACAGAACATCTATTCGAGAACCAACAGGAAGGACCCTGTACAGTTTGGTCTATGGTCATGAAGTGGTTATATCAATAGAATTTGGTAATTCAAGTCATCGAGTGAGCAATTATAACAAAAAGGATAACCCATAGGTGACAATTCTTGAGTTAGATGAGTTGGAAGAGAAGAGGGACTTAGCAACAATCACAGAAGCTAAGTACATGGAAAGGATGGCTAAGGCTCAAAATCAGAAGGGGGGACATGTGGTTTCAGATTGGAGACCTGGTATTAAGAAAGAACAAGGCTAGCCTGGGTAAAGAACATGCACAAAGTAGGAGGGACCATACAAGGTCACAAAGGCTCACATGTCCAACAACTACGAACTGGAACAAATGGATGGCACCACCATCCCTAACAAATGGCATGTGGCCAACTTAAGAAAGTTCTACGTTTGAAAAAGAGATGACGGACAACTACATGTATAGAAACTAGGATATTATCCTTGGTCATTTTTTTCCATTATTCCATAGAGATATGATCGCGGCCATACATACTTAATAGAAAAATACACTTGGTGGGAACACGAGTGCGTCTCTCTTTCTTTATTTGCACATTTTAATAATTTGTTAATAATATGATATGACCAAGTTACTCAGAACTTACTATGATGGATAACATGCCATAGATCATGCGTACTTATTTTTGATTGCAAGCTTTGGATATTGCATCTTTGTAAAACTAAGAAAATGCAAGCTATAGACCTTGCGCACTTATGGACGTTTGCAAGCTTTTGATCTTGCAACTTCGCATACAAAACTTGTGAGTGATAGATCTTACAAAATTATTCATCTTCACAAGCCTTAGATCTTGCAAGATCACAAGCGCAAGCTTTAGATCATGTTATTGGGAAACTTTCCTTGATTACAGAGACAAAGGCAAGCAATAAATCTTGTGACTTAGCACTATTAACAAAGCTAGCAGCAGACCTTGCTACAATGCATATACGCCCCAAGAAAAAAACTAGAGTAACTCTTACGGGGTAGCAATAAGTCAATGAACAAAAAGAGAAAGCACAACAATGAAAATATAATAAAAATCATTTCAAAACAAGACTAGTCACAGGCTTGAAAAGCATACGAACAAATGGACAATCACACCACCCAGAACATTAAAGAAGATATCATTGCCAAAAACATAAAAGTGATAGCATACTATCTACGCCTAGATGATTGGGATGGTCCAGCGGAAGAGGAACCACCACGATGATGACTAGGCTCAGCTTTATGAGGAGGGCGTTCAGCTTCGCGAGAAGGGCATTTAGCTCTGTGAGGATGGCGCTCAGTTCTGTGACGATTCTCCTTGGCCTCGCACTCCTCGCTAACTAGATGCTCATGTTTCCATCTCATGTGTAAGTACGCAGGATGACGGGTCATACCCCTTCGCTCCATGAGATCAAGATACCTAGCATAATACGCCTTGAAGTCAGTGATAGGACCAATTTCCTCACGATCCAACTGCATACTCATTATGTTAACTGTTTCCTCATACTATTCCATCCTAGCCTTTATGTTCTGCACTTCCTCTTCAAGACACCAAATGTGAAATCTCATAGCATCGGATAGTTTAATCTTTTGCTCACCAGCTCCAAGAGTCAAATCACCAGGATTCATAGACCGACATGATGATGAAGGGAGAGTTTCAAGCCTATCCTTGTAATCAACACAAGCTTGCTCCAATTTGTGTATAGATGAAACAAGACGATCACATTCAATGCAAAGATCTTCATTCTCACTTTGCAGCTGAATGCTTATGGCAAACTGTTCATCAAATTTCTTCTGCCAACTAGAAGCAGAGGAGGAGTGATCATACTCATCCTGCTTTTTCTTCAGCTTCACCAATAAATCATCAATATGAGCACACTTCTTATCAATGATTAAGGTCTTTTGATAATCTTTGCGAGTCATGCTTGCGCTATATTCCCTAGCTTCCACTTGTTGATGAAGCATCTTCACTAGGTTCAGCTGGTAACGATGAATAAGACTCTTTTGCTCGTTGATGAGACGTCAAATGCATGTACTTTCCAAAGCATTTAACATCTATTTTGTCATATATTTGTTATAATATTGCTAGATTTAGGTAGGTTTACATGATAAGGGGTTTAGATGACCATTTTCGGTTTTTATATCTAAATCCATCATTTGTAACCTATGTTTAGTATAATGGATTTTTAGTCCTTACGAGCATCTAGATTCCATTTTTAAGCTTCATTTGTAGATGTCTCATGATCCCTTTGGAGTGGTTTAGTGAAGGCCACATGCCAAAATCTGGTAGAAAATAGAAGGGTAGAAGAAGGAAGGCAAAGAAGCTGATGAATTATCACCTAGAAGTTTAGACAAAGTTCTTAAAATTATCCGAGAAGAATTAACATATGAAGGTGGCATCATTGGATTGGTCTTCTCGAGAATTGTAAAATTGACTACAAGAACTTCTAAAATGGATCAATGATTCACCCATGGGAAGCAAAACAAGAAGCCGCAAATTGTAGCTCGCCCGGGCGGAAATGGTGACGCCCGGGTGGATGGATATGAATTTTGGGCTGAAACCTCCGCCGCCCGGGCAATGCCATTTTGGCCCGGGCGATGCCAACTGCGTTTTGACCTTATTTTTGACTAAATTAGGCTATAAATAGCCCATTCTCATCCCAATTTCCCAATCGAGACCTGGGGGCTCCAAAACCCTAGTTTTTCACCATTTTCTTCCATTTCTTCTTCTTTCTTTGTAGATTTTTGTTCTATGTTATGGTTTTTTATTATCTAGATTAGTTTTGTACTTGGGAGAAATTGATTGAGACTACCTTGCTAATGTCCTGAGAATCGTTTCTATCTATCTATTGCTTTCTCTATGAGCTTTGAATGTGGATTATTAATGGCATTAATTTTGTTGGAAGTTTGGGTATATGAATTGCTAGTATGATTGCTTGTTAGAGTTGGGAGACTGTAGCTAATTTTCCCCTCTTTTAATGTGGAATCCAAGAGCATGAATTAGAGATTCTAAATGATGTTGATGTGTTGATAATTGCTTGATGAATGTGATGATGTTGAACTCGTTGTCATATTTGTTTAAGGTAGCAAATGAGATAAGTCTATGAATGTCGATTGTTCTTGACTAATCTTTTGTAAATGCATGAATTGGTTAAATGCTTAGACACGGTGTATTGTTTATAAGTGTTGCCAAGCTTGTTGATTCTTCGTGCTCAATGCCATAAATAGGATACGTTTAGTTGTGTTTTGACTAGGGGAGCCATTGGTGAGGTTTGACAAGAGATTTCGAATTCACTCTTGCAAACTACTATCTAAGAAGGATAGAAGATTTATCTTCACAACAAGTAGTTAAAGCAATGAATAGATTGGTTCACTCGTTCTTGATGCTTTTGTTATTTAGCATTCATATGTTCTTAATGCTATGTTTTACTTCATTTATGCCATGTGGTGTTTGAGAATAGGAAGTGTTTGTATGATTAAAGTGTTAGGGTGTTAAGAAAGTGACAAATTCCTTAGCTCTTTGGCATAAAAATCCAAGAACATGGACTTAGAACTTCTCGTGCATAATGTGTTGTGATTCTTGCTAGATAAGTATGTTAATGTGGATTGTTCTCATATATATCCTATAGATGCAATGAAAGTTTGAATCTTGAATGTGGTTTGTTCTAGGTTTAGCCTAATGAATGCTATGTTTGGTTAAATGGCTATGTCTTCGCTAGAAGGCTTGTTGTTGTCAAATCTCTGGTCCTTCGTGTGAAATGACGTTGATGAAATGCCTCTTTGGTGTGGTTAGCATAGAGTGATTGTCAACGAGTTTTGCAAATGGTCGTTGTTTGTCTTTGCAAATTACTATTAAGAAGGAATGAATGTTGATCTTCGAATGAGAAGTGATAACATTCCCCATAGGTAACAAATGTGATTGAATGACTAAATGGTTCAATGATCTTCATGAGGTTTGGAAGTGGATATCAATTGCCCCCAAGGCTTTATCTTTTGTAGTTTTTACCCATTTTCTTAGTTTGTTTGATGATTAGCATAGTTACTTAACTTTGCTAGTTAGTTTGTCTTTTAAATTTCATAACTTAGGACCAAAACCAACCAAAAACCCCCATTTACTTGCTTTTATATATCTATATATAGATATATATAGATATATAGATATATATAGATATATAGATATATAGATATATATATATATCTACTTCTAGCCTAATATAAACCTTATATGTTTAAACACTTAAGAAACCCCCTCTTCTTCGTGGACGACCCCAATTTGCCACTATCTAATTAATTGTATTTAGTAAGCATAAAGGGCTTATAAGTTATAACTTTGAGAGGTACGACGGCGACCTCCCAAATTTTGGCGCCGCTGCCGGGGAAGAGGCATTTATTTATAAGTGTTTGGGCATATTTAGTTGCATATTAGCCCGTTGTTTCTATTTTATACTTCTTTTTGGTTGTTTTTGTTTGGAGTAGGTATTTCTTGAGTTCTTGGTGAATTTTTATCGAGAACACTTGCAATATGATTCCAGAGTTTTGAAAAAGAGAAAAAAATTTAAATGAAACATCTCACCTTGAGGGAACTCATTATGAGAAGAGAGGCTTAACAAGCAAGATTTTGTAGGATGTGTCATTCCGACCATCCTACCGAGTCTTGCTATATGTTGAGAAAGGAGCACTACGAGGAGGAAAGAACCTCTGATTTCCGAAACCAAGGGTATTATGAAGAGTGTTACCAAGAGGTTAGAGATGTTTATTTTCAAGGGCAAGAAACCCAAGAATGGTATCCATACCCTAATTCTTACAACCCGGAATGGAGTGGTAATCTGGATTGGTGGTATGAGAATAAGCCGGAAACCAACAATACGAGAAAAATAGTTGGCCATCACCATGTTATACCATACCTCAAAACCAAGCCCACCAAGGAAGTTCAAGTTTGACACGTGAGGAAGTCATGAATGCAATATCAAACTTGAAAAACTTTAATAGTGAGGAACCGGGCACTCGACTCTCCTTTAGTGTTGAAGCTATTGAAGGGCACACGTGGAGTATATTTGAAGTGTTGGCCCGAATGGAAGCTCGTGATTCTGAAAATACACCATTCCAAGTCAAACTCGAGGATTCGGTGAGTGAGGTCACCATAGGAAATAAGTTTGAGTTCGAAGGGGATGAGGAGTTGGTTGTTGAGGATGAAAAAATGGAGGAAGAGGTGATTGTGCTACATTCATTAGCATCGTCACCCCTACCCCCACCTAGTGAACTAACTCCACCATTTTGGAAGTTTTGAGGGAGATAAGAGAGGAGTCAAAAGACAATCACAAGCCTCATAATCACCCAACTCCTTTTAAACCATCTCCACCTCCACCAAACTTTCCTCTCAAAGTTTTGTATCCCCACCTCTCTATTTTTGGATGCTCATAGTGAAGGGGTTCAAACCTTCACCATATGGATAACATTAGGGTCGTGCCGACGACCTTAAAAATATGAAGTTTCTCAGGAGGCAACCCAAATTTCTAAGTTAGGTTAGTATTTTTCTTTTCTTGAAAAAAAAAATCCCCAACCATGTTCTCAAACCCTTACCCAAATACACAAGAATACCACCACAATCCACCGCCAAAACCACCATCTAGGAGTACTGCTAGTTGTTATCTTTTGTGAGTGATGATCGGGATTTGCATAGGTGTGGCTTCGTAGTGGATGGATCAAAGTTTCATATTGGGCGGAGTTGGAGAACATGGAGGAGAGAACATTCATTGAGAAGTGAGCATTGCCATCACCGGGAAGGACTTCCAAGGTCCTAGTTGTGAGTATTTTTTTCTTTCTCCCTTATTTCTTTATCTTGTCCTTTTCACATTGAGGACAATGTGTGTTTCAAGTGTGAGGAGGTAAAGAGAAATATATCTCATTGTGTTGTATAGTAGTGTGCATATGCTCCACTTTGATTTGTTTGAAAAAAAATGAAAAATGAAAAAACAATTTCTGCTAAGTTGAAAATCCGAAAGGGCGACCTATGCAAAAATGAGAGGCCAGGTGGTGAGGAAAAAGGTGAGGGTGAGCATTGAAAAATAAAAATGTGTGAAGCTAGGATGAAAATCCAATAGGGCTCCAAGGAAAAATGAAAGAAAATGAGAGAAATTGAATTTTTTAATGCTTCTCTTGATTTGTCTATTGAGTGGATTTTTCGGTGGAGTAAGTTAGCTTGGTATTATATGTATACCTCACTTTTGTTATGGTTTGTTGGTTGTTTAGATTATCTTGGGTTTTGGGATGTGAGAGTGTGAGAGATTCTTATGGCTTGGGGGTTAGGGTAGTCTAGAAATATGATGTTAGATGTTTTGGGAAAACTTTTACATGCAAGTTTACGCTTTGATCTTTGCTTGTTCTTGTTTACTCGAGGACAAGTAAGGTTTAAGTGTGGAGAGATTTGATGAGATGTCAAATGTATGTATTTTCCAAAGCATTTAACATCTATTTTGTCATATTTTTGTTATAATATTGCTAGATTTAGGTAGGTTTACATGACAAGGGGTTTAGATGACCATTTTCAGTTTTTATATTTATATCCTTCATTTGTAACCTATGTTTATTCAAATATATTTTTGGTCCTTACGAGCATCTAGATTCCATATTGTGAGCTTATTTGTAGATTTCTCGTGAACCATTTGGAGTGGTTTAGTGAAGGTCACGTGCTAAAACGTGGTAGAAGATAGAAGGGTGGGAGAGGAAGGCAAAGAAGCGGATGAATTGTCACCCGGAAGTTTAGACAATGTTCTTAAATTTATCCGATAAGAATCAGCCAACAAGGGTGGCATCATTGGATTTGTCTTCTTGAGCACTATAAAATCGACTACAATGACTCTCAAAATGGATCAACTTCATCCGTGGGAAGCAAAACAAGAAGCCGTGAATTGTAGCTCGCCCGGGCGGAAATGGTGTCGCCCAGGTGGACGGATCTGAATTTTGGGCTGAAACCTCCGCTGCTTGGGTGAGGCCATTTCCATCCGGGCGATGCCATTTTTGCCCGGGCAACGCCTGCTGCGTTTTGACCTTCTTTTTTACCAACTTGGGCTATAAATAGCCCATTTTCTTCCCCATTTTCCCAATCCCAACTTGGGGGCTCCAAAACCCTAGTTTTTTCAACATTTTCTTCCATTTCTTCTTCTTTCTTTGTAGATTTTTGTTCTATGTTATGGGTTTTGATTATCTAGCTTAGTTGTGTACTTGGGAGAAATTGATTGAGACTTCCTTGCTAATGTCTTGAGAATCATTTCTATCTATCTCTTAATTTCTCTATTGTGCATTTATTGATCTTTGAATGTGGATTGTTAATGGGATTAATGTTATTGGGAGTTTGAGTATATGAATTGCTTGTATGATTGCTTGTTAGGGTTGGGAGAAAGTAGCTAATTTTCCCCTCTTTTGATGTGAAATCCGAGAGCATGAGTTAGAGCTTCTAAATGATGTTGATGTGTTGATAATTGCAAGATGAATGTGATGATGTTGAACTCGTTGTCATATTTGTTTTAGGTAGAAAATGAGATAAGTCTATGAATGTCGATCGTTCTTGACTAATCTTTTGTAAATGCATGAATTGGTTAAATGCTTAGACACGGTGTATTGTTTATAAGTGTTGCCAAGCTTATTGATTCTTTGTGCTCAATGTCATCAATGGGATACGTTTAGTCATTCTTTGACTAGGGGAGTCATTGGTGAGGTTTGACAAGAGATGTCAAATTCACTCTTGCAAACTACTATCTAAGAAGGATAGAAGATTTATCTTCACAACAAGTAGTTAAAGCAATGAATAGATTGGTTCACTCATTCTTGAAGCTTTTGTTATTTAGCATTCATGTGTTCTTAATGCTATGTTTTACTTCATTTATGCCATGGGGTGTTTGAGGATAGGAAGTGTTTGTATGATTAAAGTGTTAGGGTGTTAAGAAAGTGACAAATTCCTTAGCTCTTTGGCATGAAAATCCAAGAACATGGACTTAGAACTTCTCGTGCATAATGTGTTGTGATTCTTGCTAGATAAGTATGTTTATGTGGATTGTTCACATATTTATTCTATAGATGCAATGAAAGGTTGAATCTTGAATTTGGTTTATTCTAGGTTTAGCCTAATGAATGTTATGTTTGGTTAAATGGTTATTTCTTTGGTAGAAGGCTTGTTGTTGTCAAATCTATGGTCCTTCGCGTGAAATACCGTTTATGAAATACCTCTATGGTGTGGTTTGCTTAGAGTTATTGTCAACGAGTTTTACAAATGGTCATTTTTTGTCTTTGCAAATTACTATTAAGAAGGAATGAATGTTGATCTTCGAATGGGAAGTGATAACATTCCCCATAGGTAAAAAATGTAATTGAATGATTGAATGGTTCAATAATCTACATGAGGTTTGGAAGTGGATATTAATTGCCCCCAAGACTTTATCTTTTGTAGTTTTTACCCCTTTTTCTTAGTTTGTTTGATGATTAGCATAGTTACTTAACTTTTCTAGTTAGTTTGTCTTTTAAATTTCATAACTTAGGACCAAAACCAACAACCCCCCCCCCCATTTACTTGCTTTTATATATCTATACATATATATATATATATCTACTTCTAGCCTAATATAAACCTTATATGTTTAAACGCTTAAGAACATTCCTTTTCTTTGTGGACGCCCCCGATTTGCCACTATCTACTTAATTGTATTTAGTAAGCATAAAGGGCTTATAAATGATAACTTTGAGAGGTACGGCAATGGCCTCCCACTCGATAAAAATTCTACGCAAATCCCATAAAATCTCTTACCGTTGCATTCCACTTCTTCTCGAGGTCATTGATACCCATAATCACATACGTTAAGCGAATACCAAACATAGGGCCCACTCTTTAAGTGATCATATATACTTACCGGGAGGCTCAAGATCGGCTAAACCCCGAACAATATCCTTGCCAAGTGATTCAACATTGTATCCATCAAGAATGAGCTTACTACAAGGGCAATTTGTAGACGAAGAAGGAGGCGAAGGCGAAATGGGAAGTTTCCACCCAATGCATAAAGGAAGTGATTCCATACAAGTAAATAGATCAGAAGAAACAACTCCCATACACACCTTGGTAATTGATCGGGTGGCATGAAGCAAACTAATAGGCTCGGAAATAGGATTGTTACATCCCATACAATCAAAAAATTTCAAGACTTTACGATCAACCAAAATATTGAAACCCTACACACAAGTATGGATAATGAGAAAGCATAGGACAACAAACAGATCAACTTTAATGGCATAAACAGTAAACACAAACATCAAAATAATTTTTTAATATTACAATCCAAAATCCAATAAACAAATTACTCTAAGAATAAACTAACTTCGTTGTTAGGGTTAGGGGGTGTCTGAGCATCAATGACACCAGCATCATGGCTCAGTTGCTGGGTGGAATCCCCCTCAGTGAGCTGCTGGATGAGAACTTTAGCATTCACATTACCCACACCAATATCGGTATTAGAAGTGGTAGCATTGGCTCTAAGCTTGAATGGAAGTTCTTTGAAATAATCCATCTTGTACCTCTTCAGCTCAGCCATAGAAGGAAGGCTGGGAAGGCTAGCAAGATGCGCAAGCAGGGCATACAGATGCCTCCCATTAGCAATCTTCTTGATGAAGGCTTCGTTCAGATCACCTTTCCTCTTCTCCAGGTTATCAACTCATTGCCTCATCGTAGGCAAACTCTTACAGTCACAAGTAGGGTTCCACTGACCCTGATTCTTTAAAGCCTCGAAATACCGGACAGTGCAAGCTTCCTTGGAGATATCCTCAAAAAACTGATAGAAATACTTTGTCTTGCAAAGACAATCCACCAACACCTAGGGATATTGAGGCGAGGCAGGCCCATTGGTGCGCATTTTGTTTAACTCAGAACTAAGGCAAGTTACCTCCAATCCTGCAAGCCTAGCACACTCCTCAGCAGTGATAACCTTTTCCTTAACAGCCTTCACCTTCTCCTCGGAGGCTTTCAGAGATTTCTCTAGAGTTGCGCATTTTGCCTCCAAGGTTTTGAATTTATCAGATGCTGAATCATCAAGAGAAGAATGTTTGGGCAAGCGCTCGCTTGCTATCTGAAAACTTTCACTGACCTTATAAGATAAAAACATAGAATAAAGTCATTCAAAATCATATGAACATCGGATTAAGATATACAAAACAATACCAAAGTTCGCTTGCAGACTTACTATAGACAGTGTGTCAGGTAAAGAAAGGTGAGAGAAGATATCACAAATCATCCCCTCTACCAGCGGACTTTCAGTTCACACCATTATTTGCAAACCAATTTGATTACCACTCCCCCTTTTAAAGGGAGGAATAGTGTGTCCCGAAGACCCACTGCTCCTATCCTTCTTGTTCTTCTTCTCCTTTTGCATAACAAGGTGGGGGGACGATCACTGGCCCCCTTCCCTCAGTCTATTTGCCCTTATCATTAGGATATGTAGTGTTCGCATTCTTTGCCATGCTGCCACTACCAGTAGCAGTTTTGGCCTGGACAGTAGCCGCATCTATCTCTTCATCATTGCCTTTGAAGAGCGTTATGTCAAGCTCACCCTTGGAAAGGTCCATATCTGTTACAGGTTTGATAACACAAATCAAAATGAACACTCACAACAATAAAAAAGTTTGTCAAATAAAAAGCAGTATAGATTGAATGCATCAACATAAAAGCAAACAAAACACCTTCTGCTTCACGGTCATCGTGGTGGAAATATTGTCTATGCACACAAAGCATGGCCACAATCTTCATCTTTTCGGTATAACGAACACTCGGATCAAGAAGCTTAGATCTAGGAACTTTGTAGTTCCAGGAAGGTACATTAGATTCGGGAACTTGTTTTTCTTTAATGAAAAAATATTTCCTACGCCAATCACCAACATTGCTAGGGAAATCGCTCACAAGTGAATTCGTCTAAAAAGTGAATAAAAGTGAATTCGTCTATAGTTTTCTTCACCTTTCGGAGGTGATAGAAGTTACAAAATAGTTCAATTGTGAAAGGAACATTTTCATTCTCACACACACAAAGAAACCCTATAATGATCGCGACCCCCTTAGGGTGAAATTGGGACAACGAAACTCCATACGAGTGAAGAAGTTCCATCACATACTCGGGAATAGAGAAGTAAAGACAATAGTTCATGTAGGCTAGGTAATAGAAAATGTAGCCAATAGGAGGAGTGCGAACGCATTCAGATTTAGAAGGCGAATGAAGCTTATAAGAGGATAGAAAAGGGAAAAACCCTTTAACTCATTTGCATAAGAACTGGTAAGGATACTGTGAATGGTGGGAGATCCGGTAACAAGGTTGGAATCCTCGCCGGAGGGAGCATCTTCCTTGGGGGACTTACCACGGTCAGAGGAAGACATAGAGATCCTAAAGGTGGAAGTAAAAATCTTAGTTAGGGTCAAAGCCCACGAACGCAAGTTAAGTAGAACAAGGGTTACAGACAGCAGGCCGGAGAAGATGACTGAAATAATATTAGGCAAATTACCAAAAATACTATAATCAGAAGAACTACCCCAGAATATCAATCCTAGAAAATACAACAAAAGAGACGGGTAGAGTATTTAAGGGAAAAACTTACTCTGGAAGGAGATGGAGGAGAATGATGCATGAAAAACCTAGAATTGCTCAGGGGAGAAGGAACCTTTGGCAACGGAGGAGAAGAACTGAAATGAAAAAGTGATAAGGGATACTTAAAGGTAGGCAATAAGAGGCACACTTAAGAAAGACAAACAGTTAACAAAAAATTAACAATGATGGTAATCTGACACAAAAGGCAAAGTACCTTTTGCTTATAACAAAACGGCAACGGTATGTGAAGAGACAGCTCACTGATTGAAAGTTACATTCAATTATCCATTTCAAATTCCTCATTTATGAGGTGAAATGAAAACAAATGTCAGGAAATTACGGAATGGAATACCGAACGTTGAGGAGTGAATCTCGGACTTTACAAACTATATCATCATGAAAATAGCCTCAACACGAGGAGCTCAAAATTCAAATATTAAAAAATAGTGGATTGAGAGAGAATAGAAATATAGCCAAAAAGACTACATCACTTTGCAATAGCGTTATGTGACGAACATTCTGTATAAGAGCAGTATCAGTTTGCACAAAAGCTCCACAGCCCTGCCATCATTTGATTTCTTGCAGTCTTCATGGTTAGGAGGGACTTTTGTGTATGTGTGGCCCAGTGATCAAGGGGCTGATACCTGCTAGGCCCATCCTGTTTGCATCAAGTTGAGAAGGGAAGCCGTTTCTGCCCAAGGCACCAATTATATATGTAGGAGAGTTCCAGCCACTGTAGAGAACGTGGGCCAAAAAACGTGGATCGAACAAAGACTACATTAGCAACGATCTAAGAGCGTGGGGATCGTGATGTGACCCACGATCTTCGTTCCTAAAAATAGGGAACCATGACTATGGTAGTCTATAAATACAACAAGCTCGGGAGAGGTAAGGTAAGCATAACTATTCCAAGAAATTCTAATTCTAAAGAGGAAATGGTGACTTTATCATCGGAGTCTTTTCCCCGGAATCAGTTCCAGGTCAAGTCTTGCAGGTAAAGGAACTCTTGGAGAGGACGACCAGTGCACCTGAGCAACCTAACACATCATGTATTAAAAGATCCGGAAACCTAAACGAGTTAGAACATTGATTCTAAAACAGGTGTATAGTGTTGAAAAACTTACCCTTTTTCACTACATGTAGAGCACCGTTGCAAGACATTTTGTGATAATGAACAATAACAAGTGTTTGGAAGAAGTGATTGTGGGAGATGAAGAGGAGGGTATGGTATTTATAGGGATACAAGTAGTTAGGGATTGGGTTCACGCCTCTTTGACGATAGAGATTGAACGCCATAACTGCAACAATTGGTTTTGCCGCCTCTTCAGTATCCTTATTTTTTCTTCGCACGAAGCATAATGTAAATAATTTTAGGAAGGCTGTTTTCTCATAAGTTATAGAAAGACGGTCTTCTGTTAAGTTGTGGAAAAACGGTCTTCCTATAAGTTATGGAAAGACTGAGATTTGAAATGAAAATTAGAATAAAGCAAGACATAATTTTAGGGTTGCATTACTCGGGTCTTTATTATGCAACTACAACACGTTGCATAGTAAATTTTTAATAATGCAAACAAGATCTTTTACCTTTCTGTAATTCTGAATCAATCATGTCTTTCTATATACTTATGGAATGAAGGTCGCCTCCTACACTTTGTCATGTTAAGAAATAGTAATGACATTTTTTTATAATGACATAAAAAATAAATATAATTTTTAAATTGAATGAAAAAGTGATAATTTTATTTAATATTTTGTTTCGCATAATTATAAAAACTATATTTTATTATTCAATTTTATATTTATTTAATTGAATAATACGTACCTTTAATAATGAGGTAATTTTTGCTAGCCTGAATAACGATGTTTCATATTGTTCGACTTAATTTATGTCATTTTTATGCTCAAACAATCTTGCTGGAATTATCAATACGCTAAATCTATCAATATTATTTAGGCAGAGTCTTGGGAAAGGCATCTTTCCATAAGTTTATGGAAAGACGGAGTTTAATTAAAATAATAAAATGTAAAAGGTCTTTGTTGCAATATTAAAAAATTCTAATGCAGCGTGTAGTAGTTATAAAGTTTATAATCCGATTCATGCAACCCGGAAATTTTATCATCATTTTTTTTCTAATTTGCACTTTAAACCTTGTTCTTTACATGGTTTATGGAAAACCCATCTTTTAAGAGACAGACTCTAGTATATTAACGGAGGCCATTTTAATTTGAGTAATTAACAATGCATTAGTAACCTTTAAGCTTCCTTACCTTGCCAAAAGTTTCTTTATTCCATTTTTTTAGAACAGGCTTGAGTCTTCTTCCATTTTTAGAATGTGATCAATGCTTTGGAGAAGCAATTCTCCAAATTCTTTTGGGGGGAAAAGGATGGTAAGAGGAAAAAAGTGTGGAGAGCATGGAGGAAACTTTGTTTTCCTGTACAGGAAAATGGTCTTGGGCTTAGAGATACAAAATCGATCATCACAGCTTTCTCCATCAAGCTCTGGTGGAAATTCCAACAAGGAGAGACCCCTTGGTCCAAGTTCCTATGGTCTCTACCAATAGCAACAAGAAAGTCTAGAAATTGGGAAAGAATTTGCAAGATAACCCGTCTAGCAGAATCTTTCTCTAAAACCATCTTAGGAGTTGGAAACTGCAACATATGGACTGCCAACTGGTCTCAATTTGGCCCATTAGAGGACTTCCTACCACCGGAATACCCACAGGAACTTATGAATCTGACTATCTCTCAATTTCTGGAAAATAGAAATGCTAATCTTGCAACCCTTGAAACATCACTGCCTCAACCTATTTTCCACATGCTGGCAAATCTCACAATAACCTCGGACAGAAAGGATAGAATGATTTGGCAACCTTCATGGAATGGATCTTTCACATTCAAGAGTGCATACAACCTGATAAGGGAATCCAGGCAAAGGGTGAGGACAATGAGCAAAATATGGCACTCCAGAATACCAAAAAAAATAAGTATTTTTAACTGGAAACTCTTAAACAGTTTACTTCCTTTTGATAATGTGCTTCAATTTATGGGATTCCAAATAGTATCAAAATGTTGCTGCTGCACACACATAGACTCCATTTCACATTTCTTCAATGATTGCTCTTTCACTTTACTTGTGTGGGATGAGATTCATAGATGGCTTTCCTTACCTGTGCTTCGTTTTAATTCACTGTGGGATAGACTGTCTTATTACTGGTCAACGGTGGGTTTCACCAACACACACTCTGCACTCATTCATCTTCTACCACTACTAGTCTGTTGGCATCTGTGGAAAGCACGAAACAAATTGCTATTTGATGAAATCAAACCGAGATATGTTACTATTTTATTGGACATTAAGAAGTCACTGCATGATATATCCATAATTCATCCTTTTTTCTTAGGCGGTGAGTTTGATAAAATATGGACATCATCCAACATAGTGCCTTTCCTGAAAACAAAAAAAGGGAGAACAGTTAAAAAGGTAATATGGAAACCACCTGACAAATTTATTAAAGTAAATGCTGATGCCTCCTGGGATTCAAAGTCTAATAAATGTGGTATTGGTCTGATTGTTAGAGATGAATATGGTAAATGTTTGTTGGAAAAAGCACTCAGTATAACTGCTTGCTCAGCGCTGAATGCGGAACTGATTGCCATACAGAGTGCTGTTAAACTGATGCATGAAAAAAACATATCTGATTTTGAGCTTGAAACTGATTGCATGATTGTTATCTCGTGTGTAATGAACCCTTTCAGTGCTCCTTGGAAGCTATATAGTCTATCTGACGAGATACATAATCTACTAAGTAATAAGAAACTGTCCCATGTATTTAGACAAGGTAATATGCCAGCTGACTGCTTAGCAAAGAGAGCCAGAGCCGAGAATATAAATTCCATTATCAACTTTGATGAATTGGATGGCAAGACTAGAGGTCTAATCTATTTGGATAAAAGGGGTGTTCCCTCGTTTAGAATTGCTAATGACATCTGTGAATAGAAACTACACAAATATTTTTTGTTTTTTGTTTTCACAGGTGCCCTACCTTGGCTTGGAGAGTATCACAACGGCCGTGGTCTTGTACATACAATTACCAAACTGATGCAAATCGCCCCTACAAATTACAAGGTATCCAGATGGAAGCAAAACTGCTCTACAGAGATAACACGCATCCAACACTTTTTTTGCCAAACCTGTTCTAGGAGCACTGTTTTGGGGCCAAATACTTATTCGAAACCATCTAGCTGACTTACCATTGACAAACTAGGGTTTCGAAAATTCGATTCGCCGACCTGTTCGTGGCAATTCGACTAGATGATATATAAGGACAGTGCCCTACTCCATCATCGATGTTCATTAGCTTAGAATATAATTTCTATTTCCATAGATGGCTACACCACTTTTGGAAGCAAGTGCTACATTGCTTCAAGAGCTAAATACAGCTCTGGGATCATCATTAGGATGACCTTTTTGTATAGTATTATGCCTTCTTCAAGGTCTGTTCCTTTTAATCTCTCTTTTTTCTCTTCTACTGGTTCGGGGAGCCTAATATATTTCCCCCCATCCCTCCGATGGTTTCAATTAAAAAAAAAAGCTTCCTTACCTTGAAATTGCAGGAGACATTCTCTTTTTCTCCTGTTTTGTGTGATTACTTAATATGCCAAATCAATGTTTAGTTACCTCTCCTCCTAAGTTACACATTTTAATATCTGAAAACAAACACTAAACCACTTTATTAATTAAATTAAAATTATAATATGTCCCGTATAATAATTATGAGGTGTAAATATTTTTTGTTTCATGTAGAGCACGGATGATGAGTTGTTTAATATTGAAATTAACATTAAATTAAAAATAAAATGTCAATGGAAATTTTGTTATTAGTCTTTTACTTTAATTTTAAATTGTTGCAAAATTTAATTAAGAGTATGTCTCTTGACAGATGGTCTTTTTGTAAATTATGGAAAGACCAAAGTTTAAACTGCAATTTAGAAGAAACCAAGATAAAATTTTTGGATTGCATTAATCGGGTCATAAACTTATAACTACTACATTTGCATAATAAATTTTAGTATTGCAGCTAAAACTTTTTATTTTTCTTTGATGCAGTATATGTAAGGTGAAACACAGGTGGTCTGTCTATGTTGATGGTATTGCGGTTTAGGTGTTAAGTTAATCAAGGTCAGCTTTTCTTTTCTTGATTATCGTTTTTGGTAAAATGACATCCGGCATAATGATTAGAAATGTTGATGGCTCCTCATCTTCAAAAAAATGTTGTTGTACAGTATATTGTTGGTCACACAAACAACCATGGCAAATCCGAATGATGTTCATTATAATGCATGCACCTTAATATTGATAAAAATGGAATGAGGTTCTTACATAATGTAACTGTGTTCTTACGTAATGAAATGAGGTTCTTGTAAATTTCTCTTAAAAATACCCTAGATTAAATTAATTAAAAAGATCAAAAAAATATTGAAAATATAAAATTAGAATTTTCAAACATCAAATCAAACGGTAGAATATACTTCAAATTAGAAAAGTAAAATAATGGATTAAAAACTTCAAAGAATGCATCAAACAAATAATAGTTAAACATTGAAAAATAATTTTATTAAAATTCAAACGAAAATAATTTATAATCCAATGCAATATTTAAATACACTTATAAATTAATATTAAAATGAAACACCAAAATAATTATTGTATGAAAAATACCTAAACGTAAAGGCAGCACTTACCAGAGAGGTGGCAAATCCAACAAGTGCAATAACTGTGGTTCATCTCCATCTTCCAAGAGGGGTAACCCTTAGGCGTGAACTCGATTCCCAACAGTTGCTGTTTTGGTAGCATTTATTATTATTACTTGAAAGTGATGCTGATTTGTTGCGTTATTTAATTCCCCGACTTATTATTGTGTATATAAGAAGGGTGCAGGGCTGACTATTCTCCATCAGCCTAACCTCACAGAGTCTGGAAATGAAAACACTCTAACACGAAAGCGGCTGAAGTGTTATGATGAAGATGATCTGATCAGCCTTTTACCCAAATCTATTATAACACATATTCTTTCCTTACTTCCCACAAAATATGATAGAGCAACTAGCTTCCTGTCCAAAAGTTGGAAGCATGTTGGACTACAGTTACAAGTTTCTCCTTTGAGGATGCCGATTGGGATTATCGCTGGGGATATAATAAAGCATCCACTGTCAAGAAGACTGAGATGAATATGGAGCATTTTATTGACTAGGTTAAGGTTAGCTACCCGATTAATCCCATCCACAAATTCTGTATACGTTAGCATAGTGATTGGGGCACTCCCATTGTTTCTATTTGAGATTATGGGTTAAGACAACACTTGGTCGGAATCTCCAGGTTCTCTTATAACTACACCTAACAATTGCTTTGATTACTTTGAGTTACATGGTGCACTTTACACTTGTGCAACGTTGGAGTTTCTGGGGTTAAAAGGAAGCATTCTTATTGAACTCTTGGATGTTGTTTTCCTTCCTCTGCTTATTTGAAGCTAAACAGGGTTGTCTTTGAATCTGACGACTCTGTTACTAAGTTGGTATCTGGTTGTCCGAAGCTCGAGTATTTTACACATACAATATAGGAGAGTGGCCAAGTTCATCTCCATCAATGGGGCTTTGTGGTAGATATGATTCGAGGTTGTTGTGGCATATTCTCTTTTTTTCTGTTGTTGATGGCACGAGGGTGAAGGTGAGGTTAGTCATCCTGATTAGGCAGATCATCTTATCCTGATTATACTTCCTAGTCAGTAGCATAAAAAAAGGCTCGATGATTCCACCCCTGGGCCTCAGTACCAGATGATGAATATTGTATTGCTTTGTATAAGTATTGACATTTTAATACTATATGATTTTAATTTATATATTTAAGATGAAGATTGTTGTTTTTCCTTCAGAAAATTTGTGAAAGTGAGAACTTCATATTTTATATTTTTTCTGAAGTTCGACCAAATAATCATGAATGGGTTATATTGTACTGTTTTGATAAAATTTATACCTAATTTACATAAAACTCATTTTTATCATTATTAATGAGTCCCTCCTTCCATTTGAACTTGCTTATATTTGACCTGGGTTACACCAACTGGTGCTATCGTAAAAGTTTAACTTTCTACTCTAGGTTTTGTCTGAAAATGATACATTGAGTACGATTGGCGTTGGCCTCGGTTGTGTCATTTTATTTATGCTCCTCCCTGGAATTTTTTATTATCAAAAAATATTTTATACAAAAAATGCAGGTCATCGATAGACCATTAGGAAGCTAAAAACTAGGTGACGCTATAGCTAAACATTCACAGTAGAATTCAGCAAAATGGTCGATTGCAAATTGAAATGAGCCTCTTGAATTTCCTCATTGCTACTTCCTAATTAGGCTACCAAAAATGAAGGGACAAAATACAGAAGGTCATAAACCTCAGATTCAGTAACAACACAATAAAAATGACAAACCTCATAAGATAAACCCCATACCTCATAAAAAATAACCTTAAACTCAACTAAAATAAAAACTAAGCAGCCTCCTTGAATTCTTAGTCACAACATACCAAAAAATGACCAAAGAAAGAGTTGATACCTCAAAACTATAGGCATAAATATTTTACCTCAATATAGCTGGAAGTCTGAAATAAAACCATAACTTACCGGAAAAGGTCAAACCCACCATAGGACCATTTTAAATATGGTAATTTTAAAGAACTCAATTTGAATGGTTATTTTGTTGCTGATAGGAGTTTTAATTCAAGACCGGTTGAGGTGGAAGACAAATCCTTCTCGCTGGCAACTGCGGTTATAAAGGCATTGATAAGGGAAATTTAATTTTAAAAGGTGGTGGATGCGGACGAGGCAAACCATGACCTTTTAGGACGCTATATTTTTTTGTACTAGCATAGTGAAACTAAAAACAATCGCACTATTTTATATATTATAACGTGTATAACTACTAGTGGATGATTGCTAAATGCTTCTAAAGAGAAAGTCTTTTATGAGACCATTTCACTTAAGGAATGGTGAGACCAGGTTTGATGAACAAATTACAAAATAATCATATATTTTTTCTGGGGTTTATGTGTAAATATGAGAAATATTAACAACAATTTGCGGGTCAACACTCGGTCATAACAAACAATTTCTCTATTATTTATTAATAGTTGTAGGCATATAATTTGTCTAACAAAAAATTTCTTCTTACATTTTTATTTCGGGATGTTTATAGTAGTATATCTAGTAGAAATGGTATAAATTAGCCAATACGTTTAGAATGTTTGTAAATCATTTTAAAGATTTAATTTAAACATTCAAAACATGGAAATTTAGTACATGTGTATGTGATTTTTAATTTTTATAATTATTAATTTAAAAATGATGAAATTCAAAACTAAATTCTTAAATCAGTCAATAAACATTCTAAATATATGAACTAAATTCTTAAATCAAAATTAAAAACAAAATTTAAAATTTCTATATATCTATGATAAATATCTTATGGAAAATTTAAGTGCAAATAAAATTATTCAAATTATCAACCAAAACTCTGAACATAAAAGCTAGTATATATTTGTTAGTTGTGAATTCTGATACTATCTTCTTAAAAATGCTAGTCTAGTCTAAGTTCTTAAAATGATTAACTATCATTCTTAATATATGAACTAATCAACAAACATTTTTAATAAAGTCCGTCTTGTGAAAGACGATCTTTCCAGAAGTCATGGAAAGACCAATGTTTAAAGTGAAAATTAAAATAAATGAAGATAAAAGTTTTGGGTTGCATGAATCGTGTTATAAATTTATAACTACTACATGTTGCATAATAAAATTTTAATATTGCAACTAAGACCTTTTATCTTTTATTATTATAATTAAACCCCATCTTTTCATAAGTCTGTGGAAAGACGATCATCCAAAGACTTTGTCTTCTTAATATATTAACTTGTAGAAAATAAAAGTTTAAACTATGTCATTCAAATAAAAGTGGAAACTAAGTCATTAACATGGTTTTTGTTTTTAAAAAAAAGTCATTAACGTGGTTTAATGATTACAAGTTCTAATATGTTCAACACGACTCTTCAATTACCCAATTCTATGTATGCAGTGAATTAAATTTGTAAGTATAATAGGAGGGACACTTCATTTCACATTTCCTACTCTTTCTGCGTATTAAATTATTCAATTCCAAGCTCTGCAATTTTTCACTCAACACACAAACAATGAAGAGTAAAAAACCTAATTAGTTAAATCTACAATTCGACTCGGTGATCGCCATAGCGCAACAACTTTTCTGCTCTCAAATTTCATGAGTGTTAGAGGAGTTTGCAGTTCGTGGAAAGGCACCATGGGGAGGCATTCCTTCAAGTACAACAACATCCATATTCTCATGATTCCTAGTAGAGCAGATGGTGATAAGTGGAATTTTTATTCCTTGACCATGATAAAGGTTTGTATATAGTTACGTCTCTCTCAGGTCAGAGGAATGAAAATCATCGAGGTTCGGTTAGGGTGGCTGTTGGTCTTCAATATATCAGGTGATTTTTTTTCTACTCAACCCTATGTCAAGGAAAACCATAGATCTTCCTGGCTATGGACAAAATCTAGTTGATTTGCATGGTCAAACTAGAAAATCCGTTGTCCATTAATCCAGAATCTTGTTCATCATTTGTTATCATGGTCCTTTTTAATGACGGTATGTTGGGAGTTTGGAGGTCTGGGAACGAGACTTGGACATTGCTTGAACATGAACCAAAATTTACTAAAATAAGTTTTTATGGGGGTAGGTTTGATGCTAGTTGTGTTAATGGTCTGGCTTGTGAAATATGGCGCTATGATGCATCCGGATCTGATTATAGACGTGCAAATATCTTAATTAGTTGTATTCCTATTAGTGATGACCCATTCCGGTAGGATGAGACTAAGCACAGAACCCCTCGGAAAGACATAAAAATTTGACGCCTCCAATGCTTCCCCAGCCTCGCAAACTCCACCTCTTCTAGACCGCACTCTCCACGAGAATGTTATGGCTTTGACGATGACATGGAGAGCAATCTTAAATATGGATAATGGGCATTTTAGGATGTACATCATTTTCATTATTTGTGCAATATATCTGAAAGCTGACTAAGCACGGGTCCCCTCGGAAAGACAGAAAAATGTGATGCCCCTAATGCTTCACCACCCTTGCAAACTCCACCTCTATCAGATCTCACTATCCATAAGGATATTATGGATTTGATGAAGAAATGGAGAGGATTATTGAATAAGATTGATGGAAATTTTAGAATGTACATCATTTTCATTATTTTAGCAACATATTTGAAAGTTCAAGGCCGAAAAATGCATACATATGTACACAACTGTAATTTTTGTTCATCATGTCGTAGAAAAAAAAAGTACCATGAAGAGAACGATGCAAGGTGGTGCTCACTGAAGGAAAATCTCGACATAGCAGCAAAGATTCTGCTGGAGGAGAACAAGGTTCGCAGATAATCTAACTTGAATTTCATATCTATTTGGTGCTACTCACTTCTCCGATCCATAAACTACAATACTACACTATGAAATTTCATATAGACCTTCACCAAAGATGCATCGAGGTTCGTGACTAGGTTGAAAAGAGCTTCATCATGAAGAAGATGTAGATTCATACATCATCCACTAAGAATGTTGATCTCACTTTGTTGATAGTTAACTTGTTGAGATAATACTGACATTAATATTTGCCTTTTGAAGATGCGAAAGAACGTAGCTGCAGCTAGATTTCAGGCTCTCGTGATGAAAAGTGGGGTAGAATATCTAGAGGACCTGGAGGGGTTCATGAAGAAACACAAATCTTAATCCACCCTCCTGCCTAGGGATGTAATTAAGGTCCGATCTACTGATTTTGCCATTTTGTTAACAAACCCTAGATTGTCAAATTCTCCTCTTAATTTAGTATTTTTTTCTATTTTACAATGTGGCCAACTTATCCAGTTTGTACATTTTAATATGGTGTACGAAGGGTGTTGATGTTTTTCACCACACTTTGTCCACTCAATCATATTTTTCACATTTCCAAATTAATCCCATCAATTATCCTCTTCAACCATAAATATCTATTAGTTTTTAATACAATCCTAATTCCATTGTTGAATTGAACTTACTGTATGATTCATAGAAATTTATAATTAATCTCATTGGAACGTTGTCCCTAACAAACATTTCATCTAGATTTATTGAGGGCCATCTCACAAGACATATTATATACTCCCACATGATAAAATATATACATATATACTAATATACTCCCACGCGATAAAATATGATAATATACAATAATACATATTACTATAAAATTAAAGTCAACGGGTTACAAAATTTGTCTTTGAAAAAGATAATAACGTTGTTCATTTTGAACGAATGGAGTATATAATTGGTAAAGATAAAAACAACTTTACTATAAGGATATTTATCGAAGTCTAGATGTTGAGTTTTCATTTGGTTAGCCTGAATTTATGATAATTTTTAATATAAAACAAACTCACTGGAATGGTAATGTAGTTGAATTGTAATTAGGAATCTGTACCTATTGAAGCTAGGGCTCTTTTGTTTTCATTGTAACGTAGGACAGGTCCTCGTAATACAAAAAAATGATAGGAACGACACGAATGAACATAGACAATTTCCAAGTTCAATGAATTGGTGTCTGTATTAGTTGTTTATCTTTTATGTTTTCGAGGAATGTATGTTAAGGTAAACATTAACATTAATTAATAACAAATTTAAAATACCCAAATTAAGTCATGGTTTGAGTAAAAAGTCGGAAATAAACGTTGTGAATTAAAAAAATTGAATTATGAAATTTACTTCGTCTATTTGAAGATTGTGATGAGTATTTTGTCATCCACATGTTTGAAGATTGTGATGACTGAATGTTGTTAACGTGTGAATATATTTATTTTTAAGAAAAAATAGTTATAATCAATGGATTTCACAGAAAGTAAATGTAATCAACAAAACATCTCAAAAAATATATTTCAGGTAATACAAATTCCTACATGCGTAACCAAACACCTTTTATATATCATGTGATTTTAATCATGGAAATAATTTCCCCTGAATGGAAATTAGTTAGGGAATTTAATTCCCACATGAACCAAACCACTCCTTAGTACTCCCTCCGTCCCACTAGTAATGACAAATTTACTTTTTCACAGTCTTCGATGATCGTGTTTGACCGTCCATATCTCTAACTACATATCAAAATTACATATAAAAAATTGATATTTAGAACATAGATGTTAAGATGAATCTAATAATATATTACATGATATTTTTCTTATTCATACATTAATTTATATTTATGGGCAAATTTTATCAAGTTTGACTCTGAAAAAGTGAATATGTCATTATTGGTGGGACGGAGAGAGTATATACCAATCCAAGTACATATGAGCTAGAATAATTACCAAATAGCACTCACTACTACAAACTAAACCTAATGTAACATTTTCCTTGCAAAACTTATTCATAATGTTGCAATAGCTTATAAAGTGTTACTTAAGGTTTTGAAAAGTATTACGTAAATATTGAAAAGTGTACCTAAATATAAAAAATTGTTACGCTAGATCTAATGTAACATCGTCTAATGTAATACTAGTAAAAGTGTCACTTTAGGTGCTATTGTAACACCTTGAAGACTTTAGTACTCCCTCCATCCCACTTATTTTTGCACTTTTGCTTTTTTCACACTATTCAAGTGGGATGGAGGGAGTAGTAAGACTTCTATTTATTTGATTATCTTTTAACTAGTTTCATGAAATGTTTTTTATTTTAATTTCATAATTTATGTTTTGATTGTAATTATTTATTATTAAGTAAATAATTAGATGAACACGTTAAGAAAGTTGGTCGGAGTAATTTTTGGTTATGGGATATTAACAAATCAAACTTTTTGGTCAAATGGATTTTGGATGGTCAAACAAGTGGTGTAATGGGAATAATAACAATTTGGGTCAGAGGGGGAACAACATAAATACATCGTTTGGGGCAGTGGAGTAGCATTCATTTCCATTCCCAATCGCCTACTACTTTTTCCTGCCTTGAACAAAACACCAGAAGCATAGCTTGATGGAAAATTTGAGCGAAGGTTCATCCAAAACCATGGCAAGGGCTGCAAGATGTGACCCTATAGCGATCAAACGGGGACTAGAAGTTAACAACAGTAAGGTCAACATAGGTGGAAACATAAGGTTATCAACACCAAAAGGGGTGAAGACACCAAAAGGGGTGAAGAAAAGGATGACCGCCATAGAATACAAAAGGATGTTCAAGAAACAAAATGTGCAATGCACGAGCCATGGTGGACATACTTCACCCAGACAACAAGATCTGGGACAGGGGTCCCGAGAGCCCGGGCTACCCCAAGGTAGTGACCATGTTGGAATTCAGGAGGAGCCCCCTCAGAATGAGTAGCGTGGTTGGCAGCTGGGAGAAGCCGATGAGCCTTGAATTATTCAGAAATAAGAAAACGGTTGGTAACTACTTCTAGGTTTAATATTGTATCTACTACTGGTACTTGTCATCCCTTATTAGGGAGCATGAGTTCTTCAAGTAATATTTGTGCCACTACTGTCATTTTTGTTTTATGTTTGGTGGTCTTGTTGGTTTTCTAGTCTTCACGCTATTGAGAATGCTTTCTAGTCTTCAGTAAAAATTAAGAATGTTTTCAATTAACATTGAAGTTCAGCAGCTCTTTGTTGAATGGTATATGTAATGGTCCATATTTTCCCCCACCAGAAATTAGGATATGGAATCAGAAAAAATATAGATGCTCATGTTTCACGCTGAGGAGGTGCAACTTTGGAAAAATGATGTTGTTTTAGTGTATAGTAATCCTAGTATAAAAGATTTTAATTACTGGAGTAGCAAGGAAATATCAAGATTCAATCCCATTATCTAACAAATCTCAATGTATATTCTACGCACTAATTACATGTGGTTTTGGCACTTATCATAGCACATTGGGATGTTCTAACCGACACCAATGCATTGGTCACGTACGACTACACTACTACGCAATGGTAAAATTCGTGTGGTTCTATATGATTGAGTGATGCCTTACAAAATGGTCATCGAAGTGTTGTTAGTGTCACGCTAGGAAGTTAGAGTACTTGTAGTGTAAATTCACTTCAATAAAAGTTTTGTCCATCTGTCGCAGCTACATTTGCGCTCTTACTTTTTGCACACATTTTAAGACACATGTTTGACCGTTAATTTATTTACCTACGTATAATAATGAAAAATAGAAATTTAAAATATAGGATACTAATTTTTTCATATTTTTATTTAAATATGCTATCAGACATTGATATTGACTAGTGTTGAAAACGTTAGAGAGCGAATTCTTTTGATGGGGAATGAGGGAGTTGTATACATTGGGAGAAGAGACAAGGAGAAAAGAGTTTATTATCACCGGAAAAGAGAAAAAGAGAGAACATTTGCATTGGGAAATTCCACTCGGAGAGAAAAGAGTTTATTGTCTCCGAAAAAGAAAGAAATAAAAAACACTAACATTGGGAAAAGAGACCGAGCAAAAAGAGTTTATTATCGCCGAAAATGAAAGATATAGAGAGAACATCATCATTGGGAAAATAGAGGGATGAAATAGAGTTTATCATTTGACGGAAAAGAACGAATGAGAGAGCATAAGCACTGGGAAAAGAGACGGGGAGAAAAGAGATTACTATCGCAGGAAAGAAAGAAAAATGGAACATTACCATTGGGAAATGAGGTCGAGAGAAATGAGTTTATTATCACGGGAAAAGAAAGAAAGAAAGAATGAACATTGTCATCAGGAAGCGAGACGGACTGAAAAGAGTTTATTATCGCTGAAAAAGAAAAAAAAAGAGAACATTATCATTGGGAAGAGAGACAGAGAGAAAATAGTTTATTATCGCTGGAAAAGAAAAAAAAAGAACATTAGCTGTGTAGTAAAAGAGACGGGGAGAAAAGAGTATTTACTTTTAAATGACATTAATGTATTTTGTATTTAAGAATTCAATCAATTCGATTATATTATTAAAGAGTAAGTCACATTTATATGTCAGAATTTTTTTAACAACAAAACAAAGTTGAGTATTACAATCAACAGCTAGTCCTCCATGAGCATAGTGTAATAAAACGCATTGCACACTTCTCAACATATCCTCACAACAAATTGAACCAAGACCACGTTGGTTGAAATTCTCAGGGGATTGAACCAGGCTTCATAGGGGCTTCATGTATCAATAAACAGACAACCCAAATCTGCAGAAATTGGTATACTCCGGAGGCATGTTAGTACATGATCCCATTAGAATGTATTTATAAGAAAATTAAAACTATATTTACTTTTATGGTTGACCAAACTTGACCACCTTATGAATGACAAATAATTCAATGTCAAGAGATGAACAATAGGAACTGAAGTGATAGATTAGTTGGAATAATAATGGATAAATATTTTGTAGGCATGAAGGCTCACGTTAGCTCATACAATGTTTTATAGACATGAAGGCCCACGCTAGCCCATTCTATGAGTCGAGACCCACATTAGTCATCAACATTATGGGCTAAGCCCTTCCACCTTATATTCGTCATCAATATAGGTGTCACAAATTGGAAGATTAAACACATTTTCTATTTGGACATACTATTCAATAGCTTACTTGAAATTATAATATTTGATCAAGAACTATAGACACAATTTAATGACCTACTCTACATGTTGAAAGTAAAAGTCATTATTAAATTATTTTCATGTTATTGTTGTTATTATCTTGGTGTTCTTTATAATACCAAATCATCCTAACTATGAATACATGACTTGGGTTTTTAATAGATCAATCATGACATAATACCACAAAATTGAAATGCTAATTACAAAATTTGAAAGCGTAATTTGTATTGAGTTAATTAAAGCGGTTAAAAATGGTTGTTGGAACATGCCCCTTAGCAAACATAATGCTGCACACTCACTTACAAACGCATACACAAAATTAAATATTGGATGCTAAAAAATCTCTTTCAAGGGGCCTAGAGCATACGTGGAACTACATTTTTTTTTTAAACACCCGAAGGTGAGGGTTATATAAATAGGGATCCCCAACCCTGATAATAAAAAGTTTACAGGAAAGATCAGTTGATCAGTAAGAGAGTTAAGGCCGCAGTAGTTGCTTGACTAATCTATAACTAACCAAAGTAGGTATGATATGTTGCTAAAATTGCGATTCCAAAGAAGAAGAATCTCCACCCCCTGTGTGAATTCTTTCTTTGGCCAGGCAATTTCGAAAACAAAGTATAAATACCCTAAGAGCACATCTTGGAAGATGAAGCTATCAAATTTGAACAGCTTCTGGAAACTCTGAAGCTGTACTGAAGAAATTTGGTTCAGGTCTGTTGGGAGCCAAAAGAAAGCCATCAAATACCACCTTAGATCAGTAGTGTGCAGGTCCAAACCAGTGAGCCTGCATGTAAAAATAAATCATCAGCAGTATCAATCCTTAGCATAACCATTTTTATACATTCTTATATAAGGAGTTTGTTCCTTGTCTAAGGAGATGAGGCCTTTTATATATGCCGGAACATTGGAGAGATTAAGACTCTGATTAAGGGAAGAGTGATGTTTGGCAATTGCATTAGACACTGAATTACATTCCCTGAAAACATGTTTAAGCACAGCTCCTCGTAGTAGGCATTTAACTTTGTAAGCAGTATTAAAAAGCTGCCAGTTAGCAGAGTATGGATCATTTATCATGTTAACTGCTAACATAAAATCTGATTCGATTGTGAATGTATCATCTAACTGAGGGAAGTTTTGACAAGCAAATTGTATGGCAAGAATTTCAGCATGAAGTGAAGATTCAGCAGAAATAGATACTGAGTTAATCAAGAGGGGAGTACCAGAGTTATCCCTAGCTATTACTCCTACTGCAGCCACATGAGAAAACCAGGATGCATCAGTGTTTATTTTTATGGAATGTAACTTAGGCCTTTCCCAGAAAATAGTTCGTATAATTGGCTTTGGAGGTGGTCTAAGGTATGGAATTAGATGCTTTAGTGTGTGTGGAGTAGCAGTAGGGTAGCACAAGTGTGTAGGATTAGAATAGAGAGATAGTTTTATGAGATCCAGCACTTCCTTACATATGAGGTCAGTAGAGAAAGGCTCCTAATCAAATAAATATCTATTTCGAGCTTTCCAAAGGCACCAGCATATGATAGAGGGAAGTATGTTACAAATCAGTTGGTGCCATTTAGAGAGATCATGACAATTCCAGAAAATAAAAAATCTCTGAGAAATGAATGATGTTCATTAAGGTGGAATTGAACCATAGATGCCATGTTATTCTATATAGATTGGGCCATGGGACAAGATATGAAGAAATGTTGGATTGAATCCGAATGACAACATGCTGGACATTTAGAGGCTATACTATAACCACAACTAATGAGCACATCGTCGAAAGGAAGAAATGAATGCTACATTTTCCATGTGAAGATAGAGACCTTTCTCTGAAGTGTTGTGTTCCACAGAAACTTATAAGTCGGAAAATTACCTGATGAGCGTGTAAGAACCTGGTATGCTGACTTGAATGAGAAGATACCTGATGCGTCTGGTTTCCATATGAGCCTATCCTCTCTATCCTCTATAACTTCTGCATCCTGCAAAAAAGACAGAGTATCATTTTCCAGGAATGGAGAAATCTGTGCTAAAATATCAGCTTTATTCATGATAAAGTCTGATACAGAGCAGTGTTGCAATACAGCAGATATATGACTAGGAATATAGTTAAGGAGTGGGCCATTGGGGCACCAGTTAGCAGACCATAGATTGCAACTACATTTGCCATGGATGATAAAAGAGTTATTTTCAGCAAAGAGATTCACTGAACAAATTCTTTTCCAAGTCACTGATTTCCTATGGGATTGAGGCAGGGACCATAGCAATTTAGACCATAAGGTGATACCTAGCTGACTTTTCCACCACAATTTAAGTGAACATGCATCTAATATAACTCGGATAGATCTAAAACCCAACCCGTTCTGAGAAAATGGTGTAGCTAAATCAGCCCACTTTTTCCAAACTCTGTTTTTTTTACCTTCTGATTCGCCCCAAAAGAATCTTGCCAATCTTTTCTCAAATGTTTTGATTATATGGTTTGGGGATTTGGTTACAGACCATAAATGTTGTGGCATTGAGTACAAACAAGATTGAATTAGGATCAATTTACCCCCTGAACTTAGCCACTTATTCTTCCAATTTTGCAGTTTATTATCCAGCTTTTCCATCAATGGTTGATAATACCTATTCAATGTTCTACCTTTGAAGATAGGACAGCCTAGGTACTGGAAAGGAAAGGAACCCTTTTTCATTTTCAAAACCATCTTAATCTGATTAAGTTTAGCAGTTGATGCCCTTTTACTAATGTAAAAATCATATTTATGGAAGTTAAATTTTTGACCCGAAGTGTACTCGAAGATTTCTAAGAAGGCCTTAATCCTAATGAGGTTAGACTTGGAGGATTGCATAAAGATGATTGTATCATCAGCGTACATTAGGTGAGAAGCTGTTGGAATTGAAGCTGGTAACTAGTAATATGAGAGTCTATTATTATGGAAAATAAATGACAGACTCCTAGAAAAAGCTTCAGAGAAAATGTTAAAGAGAAAAGGTGAGAGGGGATCACCTTGTTTAATACCTCTTGTGGCACTAAAAGACCCCACTGGATTGCCATTGATAAGTATTGAAAAATGAGCTTGAGAGAGATTAGTTATAACAGCATTTAAGAATGACCATGGAAACCAAACTTCATCAAAACATTCTTGAGAAAATCCCAGTTGACTCTATCAAAAGCTTTCTGTAAATCCAATTTAAGAATGCAGTTAGGGACTCTACCCTTTTTGTCAAGCAATCTAATCATTTCCTGTAGGTAGAGAATGTCATCAGAAATATCCTTATTCTTCATAAAGGCCGATTGATTTGAGGAGATCAATTTATCCATATAAGGTCTCAATCTTTCCATTAAAACCTTAGAGCAGATTTTATTGAGGACATTAGATAAACTGATTGGCCTAAAATCTTCAAAAGAGCAAGGTGTAGACTTTTTAGGTATTAAGGTTATCTAGGTGCTGGATACTCCCCTGGGCAAGGAAGAACCTTTTATAAATTCATTCACTGCCTCAATTAGATCATATTTTATAATGGACCAGCACTTGGTATAAAATTTACTTGAGAAGCCATCTGGTCCCGGACTACTGTTCTTGTTTAATCCCTTAACTACTGATTCTACTTCTGCTTCTGAGGTTGGTTTAGATAAAGATTGATTATCCTTATCAGTGATAATGTTTGGGATTTGGCTCAGAAAATGTGGATAATAGGTATCATTAGGCATTTGATTTGGCTCAGTTAACAGGTCAGAGAAATAAGAGATGGCTTCCTTATGAATATCTGATTGTGAACTCAGCCATTGACCTTCTCTGTTTTAAATTTTGGATATTGTAACCTACAGTTTTTCTCCTGCACCACCTTATGGAAAAATTGCGTGTTATTATCACCTAACCTATGCCATTTCAATCTAGCTTTCAGCTTCCAAAACTGTTCCTTTTCTTTTTGGGCTCTGAGCAATAAAGCTTTTTTCTCATTTAGTTTGATAAGTTCAGCATCCGAAGGAGTCATATCAAAAATAATTTCCTGAATTCTTTGGGCCTCTTCAGCTTTAATAACATTAGCATCAATGTTTCCAAAGCATTCTCTATTCCATATTTTTATCTCCTTTTTAAGTCTAAGCAATTTTAGAAAAAAACCAAGCATACCAGTCTCGGCAATTTGTTTTCCCCAGTTATCCCTAATTAAGGTAATAAAGTCAGGCCGATTGAACCAAATATTTAAGAATCTGAATGGTTTTGGGTGGGAAATAGTCAAATTAGAAATGTGGAGGAGAAGAGGAGAATGGTCTGAAGTTTGCCTATTCAAGATTTGGATAGAGGATGAAGGGAATTTATAGTTCCATGAGATAGTGCAGAGGCCTCCATCAAGCCTTTTGGAGGTAGGGTTCCTAAGTCTCGAGTTGCACCAGGTGAAAAGATTACCAGCTGTGTTGATTTCCTGGACACCAGTAGTATGTATCCATGTATTAAGGTCTCTAATACTTCCTAAAGAGGGGGAGCTAGGGCCTCTATATTCTGTGAGAGAGGTGATAGTGTTAAAATCCCCTATAAAAATAGTATCACCTTTGGTAATGGTTGACAAATCTTTCCATAGAGTCTTTCTACCATCCCTACTCCTAAGTGCATATATGAAGACAGCTTCCATTTGCAAATGAAGGGATTGATGAGATATATTAACATGCATAAACTGCTCATGAGAGGAAAGGAGGGTAACTGTCACCAAATTAGACCACATAAGCCAAATTTTACCATTATACAAGGTCAGACCATTAGAGAAGTTGAGTTTATCCATATAAGATGGATATTTTGAGTTATCATGCATTGGTTCAATTATACACAGCAGTTGGATTTTCTTAAGCTTAACTAGGTTTACTAGCCTCAGCATTGAAGATTCCATACCCCTAAGGTTCCACACTAAAAAGTTAACAGAAAAAGAGGCTATCATTGTTCACAAGATTTATGACTTTTGGTAGCTGATCTGAGCATCATTTTATTTATTTGACTAAAGTAATTGATCTTTTTACCTTTAGCCCTACCTTGCTGCAGATTTTTACCCTCTGCAGGGGGGGAAGCAGTAGTAACCTGGTGATTAGAAAGTACCTCATCTTCAGAAGCATGTTCTCCCAGTTCATCCTGCAAAACAGAAAACCTGTTTTCCATCCTTCCTTGTAGGGAAAGTGTTACATTATTTAGTCTTTTCAGGCTTGAACGAAGTGTCCCAACCTGGATGTCATCTTTAGCATAAGCCATGGGAGTAAAATTTGATAGAGCTGAATCATTTAACAGCTTAGAGATGGAGTTATCTAAAATTTCCTGAGTTTGGGAACTGGGAAGTATATCAGGTGAATTAACCCTATCAATTTCAGAAGCTTTAATAATCACTGGGAAGGAGATGGAGTGAAAGTTAGGGGAGGGAGTTGATATGGCTCCATGATCATGTACCTTTTCATTAACAGGGATGGGGGAATCAACCTGATCACCAAGGGAGATCAGGGGGGTATGTCAAACTTCTTCCCAGTAGCCTGCCACTGAGACTGGCTATGGATTGTTTTGTTATCAACTGGCCTAGCATTAAGGTTAGGGGGGAAGGTTCTACATTGAACTATAGAATGTCCTAATTTAGCACAATGATCACAATATAGAGGGACATCCTAATACTCAATTGGATATTTCCTATTATTAGTAACTAAGCCCAGCCGAATATGGTTACACAAAGGCTTTTGAAGATCAATCTCAACACATAATTTAATAGCTGAAGGTCTTGTGAGCATATCAGTGGCTAAGTCATTTTTAATAAAGCAGCCAATGCTATTTCCAATAGATTCAATTGAAGCTGAATTGTAATAATATAGAGGAACTTCCCTGATTGTACGCCAAACGGGGACAATAGGGGATTCTTTGTGAGTTGAGAACTCTGGAGTCCATTTGAGAATCTTCAGAAGGATTCCATTAAAGTTCCAGACTCCTTTCATCCAGCATCTTTGATAGTCGTTGAGTTGCTCAAACCTGATAAGGACATGTTTATAGTCCAAAGAACCTAATTGGTATTTACCTGTGAAACCCACCGTTTTGAAGACCATCTCAAGTTGCTCCATTGAACATCTCCCCTTTGTGAATTGACCGACCAGGGCATTTGCGTAATGTGATGATAGTTTAGCTATTTGGTCATCCGAATATAAACAGGCAGCATCACCTAGGTGTTGTGATTTGGGGATGAGTTCAGGATTGCTAGGCAACGATTTTGACAGAGGCGGGGATTTATTCTGTAGAGCAGCTGCGAAAGATACAAGTGGGAGTTGGTTGACATTGCTAGCCTCCAGAACGGCCGGTATTGGGGTAACCATCGTCTTCGCGAACCGTTAACGGCGGAACTAGCCGTTACCGGCGACAGTGTCAGAGAGCAGAGAATACTTAACTGTTCAGAAGAGAGAAGAGAGAAGAGAGAAGAGAGAAGAGAGAGAAGAGAGAGGAAGGAAACCCGTGGAAATCATATACATACGTGGAACTACATGTTTTGTTTCGGTGACAATAAAAATTCTTCCTAACTCTACTCATAAAGTACACCAAATGACCCTTATATGAATCTAACTCTAACTATCTCACTAACTATCAGATAACTATGCTATAATTATGCTACCACTAACCATTTGATAAAATATAAAAGGCTTTATTATGGCACATTGATATCACATCAATGACACATTTCATTCATAATGAGGATTACAATATCTATGGTTACAATCTAACTATAATAGAAATAGCATATTAAATTATCATCTATAATCTAATTTGCAAAGAAATAAAATTCTATAAGTAAATATTACAGAAGATATCACAAAATATCTTCTACACCATTATGCTCCCCACTACTAACAACTTTAATAACAAACAAATACTAAAATCCTACATTCCAGCCACCACAATACGATCAGATTTATTGTTTTAACTGAGCAAAAAAATTAATTTTAACTAGGACTAATTCAAACTACAGTAAAACAATAAATAAAAACTAGATCAACCAACCATGATTTCTAAACAAGTGTAGTTGGCGATGGACGTGCCTAAACCCTAAACGGGATTAACTTAGCAAAATAACAAATAAAGACATTAAGCCTGAGTTAATCATACCCAAACATATGAAGAAACCCTTGAATCGATCTTATAATATATCAACATGCAACAGTTCATATTTGAATTCATTAATATACTCCCTCCATCCCAAATTAAATGGTATAAAAGAGAATTTTAGCTGCAAATTTGTACAGTAAAATTTGTACAGCTTTTTAATACAAAAAGCTGAATTTTGTACTTTGATGTGAGAGATGGTTTACTGTTCAAAACTTGTTAAATTTTTACTGATACCTGACGGGAACAGTAACCATTCCCTCCTTTTTCTAATTTTTGGCTCCAAAATTTTAATTTTGGAGCCAAATGAAGCCACTGTTCACAAGGTTGAAAATTTCACCCTAACTCCTATAAGTAGGGGCATTTATTACAGCTCCCAATCCAATCCAAAAAAAAAAGCTCTCAGAAATATTTTGGCCAGTTCCTAAAGAACTGGCCAGATACAAAAAACAAATCTCCCTCCTTCAATTTGAATTCATCATCGAGCACAGCTGTAATGGTTGGGGCAAACCTGACAGATGAGCAGAGGAAGGAAATAGCCCATTATCTGGTTCAAAACTTAAAAAATGGGCAGATTCAGCAGCAACAGAGACTGGAGGCAGCAGAGAGATGGTCATGTTCAGTTCGGACCATCTCTACTATATGGGGGCGTGTGAAGCAGCAACTTTAAAATGGAGAAGCTGTGAATTCCCGTTCAAAAAGGCATGGGCGGTGTGGCAGAACCAAGAAACCAATCGATGTGGAGGCCTTAATAGTAGTGCCACTTTAGGTACCGGCGAACCTGTCGGAGCAGCACATCACAGTTGCGGGTTGGAAAAAGCACAATACATAGAGCTATAGCAAGCAAGGAGATTAGAAGCCACACTAATGCAGTGCATCCACAACTAAGTTTGGCATGCAAAGAATCAAGGCTAGAATGGTGCCTAAGTAAACTGGAGTGTAACATGCAGTTCCAGCCCATGGAAAATGTGATACATATCGATGAAAAGTGGTTCTACTTGATAGAGGCAACAACAAGGTATATTCTAGGTCCCAATGAACCTGAACCATACAGAATCACTCAAAGCAAGCATTACATTCCAAAACTCATGTTTTTATGTGCTGTGTGTAGACCTTTACTTGACTTAGAGGGTAATGTAATGTTTGATGGGAAAATATGGGTGTTTCCATACGTGGATTATGTACCAGCCAAGTACACCACTGTAAATAGACCTAGAGGAACTATGATTCTCACACCCATATCATCCATAACTAGAGACATCATAAGACACAGGCTAATTCATGAGCTGATACCAACAATCAAGCATAAATGGCCAGTTTGGGCAAGCAAAACCATTTTCATACAACAAGATAATGCCCCTTGTCACATATTTGCAAATGACCCTGAATTTCTAGCTACAACTACCTCAAATGGTTTCAATATACAGTTAGTGTGCCAACCATCAAAATCACCCGACCTAAACATTCTTGATTTGGGGTTTTTTGCCTCAATTCAAAGTTTACAGCAGCAAAACCCTAGTCAAAACCTAGATGAGTTACTACAGGCTGTGTATGATGCATTTCAGAGATATGATCCAATCATTATTGACAAGATTTTCCTGAGTCTACAATGTGTCATGGTGGAAATCATGAAATGCAGAGGTGGGAATGAGTTTAAACTGCTACATATGGGAAAAGACAGGCTAAGAAGGCTTGGGATGCTGCCCCACAATTTAATTGTTGACCCAGAGCTAGTAAGGGGTTGTTTGGTACACATGGTGACTATTGGAAGAACAAGGCACATTCAAGACCTGCTAATCAGTATGGAGATGGTTTAGATGTGCATGGGATCTGTACTTTTGTAGGGTTGTGCTTCTAGATTCAGGTCTAGGGTAAACTTACCAGTTAGTTTTGGTAAAGGTAAGTTTATAGGGCAACCTTGTAAAAACTGGGAGGGCTAAACTCCATTCAGTATGCATGCAATTTGAAAAATATGTGTTTTGTAAATTTATGTTTTAGAGTTGAGGCAAACAAACATTAACCAGAATGTAATTGATGACTAGACACACACAACCATTTCGTGGCAAAAGACACTACAAGGCTGCCATCCATGTGTTTTAACAAACACGGTTGCTACCTAAGTGTGAACAAACAATATCATCATAGGTGGCTATCAACTAATACGGGGTGGATTGGGCAAATAATTTCAGAGCTGGGTTTAATCACATCATGCCCCACCAAGATCAAATCAGTTTCGAGGTTGATATGCATGGCTGCATGTTTTAATCATTCATCACAGCTACATCATTAATCAAGGGTTCAACCAGCACATAAACATGTTATCACAAACAATTCAAGAAGCTATGATATCTCATATAAAATGCAGTTACCATATGCCCAGCCAAGGTCAGTGAGTTTTGGAAACATCACTGCATGGCTGCATATGAGAACCACAAACACATACATATGCATAACTTTCACTGCTCCATTATTGCCCCTGATATGAAACATACCCTGCCTAACTCAGGTTCTGCATCAGATTCAGATGAAAAATGGGTAACATCCACCCGGGTTTCAACTGAATCCGAGTCAAAATCTGAGTGGTTGCACATTTGATCATTAACAACACACAGACTTAAGTACCCATCATAAAAAAAGTTGCTAACAGGCTATCACAAACAAGTAGCACAGAAGATATCACAGACAAACACAACACCAAGTAGGTGCACTACCAAGAAAACCTGCATTTAAAGGTAACATGTTAGTACATTCTCAATAATATTACATTCCAAAGCAAGTGCAGAAATGAAAGCGTGCGTTTATTACAACCTGTGAGTAATAAATCTATTTTCCAGCATCATAATCAATATGACGAACATATCCAGTCCAGTTACAAGGATATAGACAGGCACCAGTTTCCCAGAAACTGGGCTCACCGTACTTAGGGAATTCATTACCCTTGAAGTACACTGATGGATGTGGATCACACCAGGATTCAGAATCAGATTTATCAGAATCAGGGGGCTGTGTCTCATCAGAATCAGGGGAGTGTGATGCATGTGGATGAAGGGGATGTGTTTGGTCCAAATCAGGATCTGAATCTGAGTGATACAGGATTGCCTCAGGTACAAGACTAAAATGTGTTGCCACAGGGGTATCCCAAGATTCGAACGAATCAGTATCTAGGACAGGATACTAAGGTGGGGTGACTTCACTTCCCTTCGTTTGTGACTCAATGTCATCAAGGCCAGTAAATAAAGTAGGATCAATACTCTCCTGAAACTGAGAGTCATACTTGGAATCACTCAAGGATTGGCAAGGGGTAGACTCACCCTGCCGAGCCATGACCCTATCACCGTGATCCATCAGGTAAGGGTAGACACAATGGGTGGGGAATGGGTTTCAGAAGCAAAGAATGACATGCAAAAAAGTAGTTGCCTATGACTAGGGATGGGACTAGGGTTTCAAATGCAAACTAACACCAGGAAGAAACAATACAGTATCAATAAAGGTTAAAGTTGTACACGACTGAACTCTCACACAACAATACATTATTAGTAAGGTTAAATTGAATGGGAGTGATGGCTAAGGACAGAATTAAGAAACCAATAGAGCTTTAGAACTTATTCATAATTTAACATTGAAAACTATCAGAAAAACACATATACATCACAGCACTTTCAATATCACATGTTTTTTAAGACCACCGATTTAAAAATTTTCACACCCTACTAAAGTCAGATCTATGACATTAAGAATCCATAGAGGAAGAATAGTAAGAACAGTGGCACTTCAGTCACAGATCTGGCAACGAAGTTCAACAAAACCGCCAATAATCACAAATTAAGCATGCATTTCTTGACAAAGAACACAAAATGTAACGAATCTAGGATGAAAATAACCCGGATCAGGAACAACACCATAAACTAGGGCATATATGTGTCAAATCTGCCAAAGGGCTTCAACATATCCAACAAAAAGAACAAGAAATATAGGTTTCTCAAGCCAAACAATTCAAAACCACATAAATTCTTCACATGCTGCCGGTTTTATACTTCAAAACTGTAGATTCGTGTACAATTCAATGGTTTTAACACACAACCCACTAAGAAACCAGAACCCACAAGTTAAGAAGCAATCAATTCAGTTCAAAACCCACTAGATGAAAAGCTCAAACACAGACCAGAACAAGAAAATGATGTAATAGAAACCAATGGAACAGAAATCATGTTCATTTTTGAAACCCCAACAAAATTTGAGAAAACCCTAGATTGGAAACCCAAAAGGCTGTGATAAAAAACAAAAACCGAGCATCGATTAACAAAGGAGGATCAACATAAACACAATTTCTTCAACAGATATCGGATATGGAGGGGCTAGGGTTTTCAGGCTTTGAGGGAGTAGAGAGCGTCGCTGTGATTTTGTAGACAGAAAAGAAGGAAATGAGCTGTGAATGAAGCGTTCAGCAGTAATGGAGAAGAGAGAAAGGGAGCGTTGGAGAGCAATAATGGAGATTTGGAAGAGCAAAAGTTACGCATGTGATAAGTCTGACCCATTTTCAAATGGAGATTGGGAAGAGCAAAACAATCCACTTGCACAACTCTCTAGGATGCAACACGCATCTTGGAGAATGCTTAACACAGGGATTAACAGATTTAATCCCTGTAATTTTGCAAGGGTCCAAGGGCATTTCTATCTTTTCACCTATGGTCAAATGGTATGAATTGGGTAAATTCTGACCACTGCAATTTAATTGGGGACAGCCAAAAATGAAAAGTATGCAATTTAATTCGGGACGGAGGGAGTAGCATAGTTATGTGGTTGCATTGGCTCAACAAATAGAGGATTCTTGCAAAATTCACAGTCACACATCCTTATTGCGAAACTTAGGGTATGGGCAGTGGTGGTCTCTTAAAATTAAAAGAGCGCTCAAGATATCGAAAACCACCACAGTGGTGGTCTCTAGAGTGGTCTCTTAACAAGAGACCACTCAAGAGTCTCTTGGTAAGAGACCAGCCAAGAGACCGGACGTGGGCCAAATAAGCTGACACACCCACATGTGCTGGGGCCGCTGAGAGCACATGCAATGGTAAAAATCGATACCGGTTTCTTACCAATTAAATATATTATTTCTCCCATTCTCTCACTTCCACCTCACTTTAAAAAACCACTTAAGAAACCACACATTTTCTTCTCCACAATGGTAAGAAACCACTTTTTACCATTTATGTACCCCACTTGATTTTCTCTATCCTACTCATTAATTTTATTATTAACATTTAATTTAAATAAATTTCAAAATGAGTTGAATGTAAAATTTAAAAATACATTATAATTTTTAAAATTTCATTTCATTTTTTTCAATAATTATTTCAGATTTTTTCAATAATCTTTCTTCAATAATTTTCTCAAAAATTATTCCAAATTTTTATTCCAAATTTTAATCAAAAATCATTCAATATTTTTAATTTAAAAACGTTTTAAAATAAAATTTTAAAAATAAAAAAAATACAGTTTTTTTCTTAAAAAATAATTAAAAACAAAGATAGGGACACGTGGCCCAACCAGAGGGTGCCACGTGTCCCTCTATTTGCCAAACAAATATGGGCTGAATTTGAGTGGGACACGTGGCCCAATGTATGGGTGACACGTGTCCCACTAATCTCCCAAAAAAATTTCTGCCGCAGGAGCCATGTGCTCTGTCTGACGGAACGGTTTTTTAACCGGTTCCCTAGTTGGAAACTAGGGACCGGTTTTTTAACAAGAAACCGACTTAAAAATCACTACTGTGGATGTTTTCGGTTTCTAGAGCGGTTTTTTAAATTTTTGGCAACCCACTGCACTTGCCCTGAAATGCGGCCCTTTTTTTTGTGCGCATGGGACACGTGTCGCCCCCTGAGTGGGCCACGTGTCCCACTAAGCTGTAGTTTTTTTTAAAAATTTCTGTTGCAGACACATGTCACCCAGGGATTAGTCCACGTGTCTGCAACGGCTATTTTATTGTTGGAACTAAAATTTAAATTGGGGGGACGCGTGGACCAATAAAAAGGTGACACATGTCCCCCCACAACGGCTGTAAACGGCTAGTTATTTGAATGGGAGACGTGTCCCATTCTAGTGGTGACACGTGTCCCAATCGTATTATTTTTAAAATTTTGGCAAATATTTTTATTTTTCCGGAATTTATATTTTAATTTTTACATTCCATCTTCCTCCACTTTTTGCCTATAAATATGGATGATTTCAACTCATTTCATCACACTACTTCCAATTCCAATACTTCTACCTCACTAATTCATCTTCTACATTGTAATCCATTTATCGTGATGGATCCACGAAGAACGTCGAAAGGCAAAGATAAGGTAATTCTAAATTCTTTCAATATGGACAATTTTTCGTAAAATCCGAATTATCGTCCATTTCCAAGTTTGGAATTTAGTGAAAATTCTCCGAACATCCCTCCCCACTTCTATATGGCCACTTCTATATGAATTCTCAACATTCATACATGAATTTTCAAAATCAATGCCACTCTCCCCCAAATGCATACATGAACCCTCCTTACCCGAACCACTCCCAAAATGCGAACATTCAATCGCAAAATTCGTACCATAATTTATATGGTCAAAGCTTTCATTCTCCACATCTTGATGTTATAAACGAATCGGGAGCATTTTCAAGCCGAGGAGGTCGCGGTTCACCGGGTCAAAATTTTGGTGGTGAAGATGGGCGACAATATGGAAGTCACAATGTTACGGACGGTAAGCCCGTAATTAATTTACATTGCCTTCATTGCCTTCATTTTCTAGTATATAATTAATTTACATTGCCTTCATTTCCCTTTGTTATATTTTAAAATAAGTATATTTCAACATGCAAAATATATGTTACTAGTCTATGCATTTTAACATGCAATCTAGTGTATGCAATCTAGTATATTATTTGAAGAATCCAGTGTATCATTTAATATGTTCATGTATTTTAAAATTTCATAAACATAATTTCAAAATTAGTATATGTTTGACATTTGTTTTGGTTTGGAAAAATGATTTATTCGTTTAGAAAATGATGTAGGTGAAGAAAATGATGAAGCTGCAATAGTGTCTGGGAGTAAGGTTACAAAGAAGAAAGGTATCCGGGACAAATGGAGTGTAGAGGATGATAAAACTCTATGTGGCGCATGGTTCGAGCATTCCACCGACTGTGTGGTGGGTACAGGTCAAAATGCTGGTGTGTTTTGGTCTAAAATTATGCGCAATGTGAATCATTATGCAAATTCCAGCTGGTCAATGAAGTCGTGCAAGTGTCGGTGGTTAAAAATGGCTCACGATATTGGTAAATATGTGGGATGTGAAAGTAAAGCCGCGCGTCACTTCAGTCCAGGCGGGAGTGGCTCTAGCCAAGGAGATATAAAGTCATGGACCATGAACTTGTTTGCAGATGAAAATGATGGGCAACAATTTTTATTCTTCCATTGTTATGACATTGCAGAAAGAACCCTAAATTTATAGCACAATATGGCCCAAAGGACACTGATGGAGAAGAATATTCACCACGGGTGCCATCAACACCCCGTAGTGGCGATGATGCTCAAGCTATGCAATATCCATCCAGACTTATTGGTGTGAAAGCCGCTAAATGCAAGGCAAGGGGAAAAGGAAAGGCCAGGGGAAGAACAACAGATGATGAACAATCAAAAGAATCCGCTAGAATTCAGTGTGCGGCCGCAATTGAAACAGCTACAAAAAAAGGCTGAAATGTTTGCGGAGAATGAAAGAGCTAAAATGGAGTACAACATATCACAACGGGAGTTCGTTGAAAAACAATCAGAGCGGGATCGGTTGATAGCTAACACTAAACTCCTTGATACTTTGATTCAAAAGGGAGAGTTGTCGGCAGCAGAGGAAGCACTGTGAGATAAATTAATAGGGGTAGTCTACAGTGGAAATTGATTGTAATAGGTTGTTGGTAATAATTGGTCAGACTAGACCATACATTTGTCATTGGTTTTTCATTTTAGTTGGTTTTCATCATTTCATTTTAATCGGTTTGTCATTGGAGTTGGCATGGACACGTCCCATCTGATCAGATGGGTTCAATTCATCATTTCAAAGATGAAAAACCGACAAAAATAATGGAGTTGGCATGGACGTGTTCCATCCGATCACATGGGTTCAATTCATCATTTAAAAGATGAAAAACTGACAAAAATAATGGAGTTGGAATGGACACGTCTCATCCGATCACATGGGTTCAATTCATCATTTCAAAGATGAAAAATCGACAAAAATAATGGAGTTGGCATGGACGCATCCCATCCGATCACATGGGTTCAATTCATCATTTCAAAAATGAAAAACTGACAAAAATAATGGAGTTGGCATGGACACGTCCTATCCGATCACATGGGTTCAATTCATCATTTCAAAGATGAAAAACTGACAAAAATAATGGAGTTGGCATGGACACGTCCCATCCGATCACTTGGGTTCAATTCATCATTTCAAAGATGAAAAACCGACAAAAATAATGGAGTTGGCATGGACACGTCCCATCCGATCACATGGGTTCAATTCATCATTTCAAAGATGAAAAACCGACAAAATTAATGGAGTTGTCATGGACACGTCCCATCCGATCACATGGGTTCAATTCATCATTTCAAAGATGAAAAATTGACAAAAATAATGGAGTTGCCATGGACACGTCCCATCCGATCACATGGGTTCAATTCATCATTTCAAAGATGAAAAATTGACAAAAATAATGGAGTTGGCATTGGACACGTCCCATCCGGTCACATGGGTTCAATTCATCATTTCAAAGGGGTTGCCACATTTGATGGTTCTCTATATAAATGGGTCATTTGTTTACCTTTCATTCCAATCAACGCAATTTCTTTCTTCAACACAACCATGTCTTCCTCTAATTCCCCTAACAACGATGATGAGCTTCACTTTGGAGAATCATCAAACCCATCAACTTATGATATTCCTGGTTTCCTACTGGATACCGATCCTGAGACAATTAGCTTTTTCTTGAATTTGCCGGAAATGGCTAAACAATGGTACGCAGCCATTGAGGATGAGAGTGCTCAAACTTCTCCAACATTACTAAAGAAAACCATAAATCATATCAAAAGAGATCGTGTTTGAGCACAGGAAGTACTCCAGAGGCAATATTTTGCTCAACCTCCTGAAATAATGTACGACGATCAACACTTTCGTCAAAGGTTTCGTATGCGGCGAAATGTATTCGAACGTATACTGGAAGATGTCACCAACCACGACCCCTATTTCAGACAAAGGCCTGATGCAACTAGTAATCAAGGATTTTCGCCACTTCACAAGTGCACGATGGCAATGCACCATTTGGCATATGGTTGTGGATACGACCAACTGGATGACTGCTTACAGATGAGCAAAACGACGGTTAGAGAAACGGTGTCTCATTTTGTGAATGCAATTATTGTCGTATACCGTCCAACATACCTCAGACCAACAAATCAGGAGGATATTGCTCGCCTAATGCATGTAGCTCGTGGACGTGGACTTCCCGGTATGCTTGGTAGTATTGATTGTATGCACTGGGAATGGAAAAAATGTCCTGTGGGTTGGAAGGGACAATTTCAGGGTAGGAGTGGACGCGCCTCAATTATTTTGGAAGCACCTCTTACGATACATGGATTTGGCATGCATTTTTTGGTATGGCTGGGTCAAACAAAGATATAAACGCCCTAGACAAGTCACCTTTGTTTGATGACGTATGTGAAGGGAGAGCTCCACGTTTTCCTTACGAAGTCAATGGTCGCAGCTACAATCAAGGTTCTATCTTACAGATGGAATCTATCCTAAGTGGGGCGACCTTCATGCCGGCATATACGGCTCCAAATGACCCCAAGAAACAACTCTTCACAAAGTGTCAAGAAAGTTACCAGAAAGACGTCGAACGTGCTTTCGGTATTTTACAAGCTAGGTTTTCCTTGATCCGCAACCCAGCCCGATACTGGAATGTCGAAACGTTGGGCAATATTATGATAGCTTGTATCATACTGCACAACATGATAGTCGAAGATAAAAGAGATACATATGGGTTGCAAGTTCAACCAAGTGATTATGACCAAATCGACGACTCTCCTTGGCATTATAACGCCGAGCGGCATGCTGATCTACCAACTTTTAGGCAAAATTGGAAGGAAGTGTGCAACAGAGCTAATCATGACCAATTGAAAAACGACCTTACGGAACAGCTTTACCAATATTTGGGTGGTTAAAATTAATATGTCGATATGGTTTCGTCATCCATGTTTTTTTGGTCATACTAGATCAATATTTATTTTTTTCTATTTTTAATAATTGGTCACATTAGATCAATATTTTGATTTCTAAATTGTAATAATTGGTTGGAGTAGATCAATATTTTATTTAGTATTTTCTGTAATTTTTGTAGTTGTTATAATTAGTTTTCGCACTTTTTTATTTTTCATATTATTTTATTAAAAAAATGAATTCTCATAGTATTTATTTATTTAATTTCGTTTCAATAGTTTCCTCAAAAAAATTGAAATTAATTTTATTTTTTTACACTAAAGCATGGTATTGACAAGAACGGGAAAAACAAATGATTTAACATTATATTAAATTTTGCATTCAACTTATTTTTTGTGGACAAATTTATTTAAAATAATATTTAATGATCAAATTAATGAGTAGGATAGTAAAATCAAGTGGGTTCCATGAATAGTATATAGTGGTCTCTTAACCATTGTGAAGAAAAATGGATTGTCTCTTAAGTGGTTTCTTAATCTGAGATGAAAGAGAAAATATATATATATATATATATATATATATATTTAATTAGTAAGATACCGCTAGCAGTCGCATTAATCTACCAAACATCCTTCACTAAAGGACATAATTTCAGAAAAGGGAACTGACGGGCACAAAAGAAATTTTTCGGTACAGAATTTTACGTATTGTCCACCACCATGTCTTCTGCCCCGTTCCATTTGAGGTGCTTTGGAGACAGAGCATCCCAGTCTTCATTGGAGCGTTGGTCCGATAAGACAAGCTGTTAGAAAGAAACTAAATACTCCCTCTGGTTCTCTTATATTGACCCCCTTTCAAATGACACAATTTTTTTAAAAAAGTTAAAGGAGTGGTGTGAATTGAATTGGGAGTGTAAAAAGTAAAATAAGTGGATAAAAACATTCTAGGATTTACCAAAAGAGGAAAGAGACATAAATAAAAAATTATACCAAAATAAAAAGTAGGCCAAAATAAGAGAACTAGAGGGAGTAGTTCATTACGGGTTTACACATGGGTACTGATAAATTACTAATTTACAGCAATTTTGAACGAACCATACCCTGACTTTATTCATAAGATCCACGATGTCAAATCATGCTCTCTTGCACTCCCAGTAAATGGAAAGCTACAAGTCGTCGGCTGGCATGGGCACCCTAAAACTAGGTGTGATAGCCTTTTGGAAAGCTACAAGTGGAGTTGACACGTGATTATGGCTGGGAATAAAACATGATCATACACACAACGATATAAATTAGGTTTATTTATTTATTTATATTTATTATAATATTATACTCTTTTTTTATTGGGTTTTTTAATAAAATAGTGTGATCATTTATTTTATTTTAGAATAAGACTCATTAATTCTACTATGTTGGCATTAGAAGAATTAATGTTTTGGTCATGCATTTATTTTAGTATTTAGAATATTCAGTTCTGATTTGATTAGAATTAAATTTGGTAAGATTAGATAAGACAATATTCATTCAGGATTTATCTTGAAGAATATAGTCATTTATTTTAGGTATTCTAGTTAAATATGGTTTTAGCTTCTTAAAGCTATCATAATCCTTTTCAGTTTCTTATTTGTATTTTTTTAAGACCATACCTATGTACTATAAATAGGGGTGGTATTCAACATTATTTGAACCTTACAACGTTTTCAATCAAATATACAACATTTTGAGTTCATACTCTTTGCTTGCGAGCTATTCCATTGTTGCTTAACCCCTAGTTAAGTATCAATAAACCTTGTAATCTAATCCTGGGGATTAGTTAGAGAGCAATTTGAAATTGAGTGTACCCCGGGGGCTAGACCTTGAATTTCGTGCGACATTGAAGGGTTTGCGAGTTCCCTTGTTTGGTCAAAGATCTTAATTCCGCAATCCAGATTCTTTGCAAGGGGATTCATATCAGTTAGTATCAGAGCAAAACGAAAAATCCTTGGGATTTCAAGTGTTGTTTGAGTTTATTTTCAAAAAAAATCAAAAAAGAAAATTTCAAACATCTTCCGCCGCCAGTCATCTTCACCGCCGCCGGTAAACCTCATCTCCGGCGACTTCGTTCATCTTCATCAGCTCCGACAACCTGCCGCCGCACCGCCGTTTCTCCCCGTCTGCTGCAATGCCGACCGTCTCCGACCGAACTCCATCTCCTCCGAGTCTGCTCGTCGATCGCTGCAAATCTGCTAGCCGTCGTTTGTCCACCATTCATCTCCGACCAAATTCCACTGCCGCTAACTCGTCAACCACCCAGAACCTCGTCGGCGATCTCTTGGTCATCTCCGGATTTGCGGCCCTTCTTTCTCCAGCAGCAAGCTTCTCCGATCAGCACAACTTCGACGTCATCTTAGTTTCCAGTTAACACGACTCCGGCGAAAGAAAATGTTGAAGTTCATAATTTCTAGCGAAGAAGACAAAAAGCTTGGCACATGGAACGCACGCGCGAGTAGTAATAGGGGTGCGTGAGCTTCACGCGCGCGTCCCATTGTAGGCGCGTCTTCCACACGTGCGAGACACAATTCTGTCCATCTCTTCATCTCGTGAGATGTTCAACTTCTCGCGGGCGGAACCTACTTATCTCGAGTTATTCCATTTTATCGCCAACTCTCATTATCTCGCGAGTTCAAGCAATTTTTGCCTAGTCTGCGCACAGTCAATATTTTATTGGCAGTTCTTCACAGGGATGGCTTGGGACGTTGATCTACATTTATTTTTATATCGTTCACGTTTCGAGGATGAAACTTTTTGACCTCAGAGGGGATGATACAAATTAGGTTTATTTATATATTTTTATTTATTAGGATTTTTAGAAGATAACACTATACTCTTTTTTCCATTGGTTTTTTAATGAGGTAGTGTGATCATTTATTTTATTTTAGAATAAGACCCATTAATTCTGTCATGTTGGCCTTAGAAGAATTAATGTTTTGGTCATGCATTTATTTTAGTATTTAGAGTATTCAATTCTAATTTGATTAGAATTAGATTTGGTAAGATTAGATTAGGCAATATTCATTCAGGATTTATCTTGAAGAATATAGTCATTTATTTTAGGTAGTTTAGTTAAATATAGTTTTAGCTTCTTAAAGCTTCCATAATCCTTTTTAGTTTCTTATTTGTATTTTTTTTTGAAGACCATACCTATGTACTATAAAAAGGGTGGTATTCAACATTATTTGAACCTTACAACTTTCAATCAAATATACAACATTTTGAGTTCATACTCTTTGCTTGCGAGCTATTCCATTGTTGCTTAACCCCGAGGACTAGTTAAGTATCAATAAACCTTGTAATCTAATCCTGAGGGCTAGTTAGAGAGCGAGTCGAAATTGAGTGTACCCCGAGGGCTAGACCTTGAATTTCATGCGGCATTGAAGGGTTTGCGAGTTTCCTTGTTTTGTTAAAGATCTTAATTCCGCAATCCAAATTCTTCGCAAGGGGATTCATATTATTTGTGCATTTAACATTTATATAGTATTTATAAGCAAATTTAAATATTGCACAACCTCACATAATATATTGCACATCTTACAATTTAAGATATAGAAAATTTCTTGCGATATTGATATTTTCCAAATTCATATATATCATTTTTGTTTAAATATAAAATAATTAATTATTAAATATCAACAAAAAATTGAGTTAATTTTTAAAGGAATAAAAAATATATATTATAATATTAATAATTTTATAAATTTATTCTAAAAACTCCATTCTATACAATTATCATATAAATACAATAAAATTAGAAATTATACATTAGGTTATATTAATTATTTTCATTAATAAATTTGTGCATCGACACGGGTATTATCTAGTTCTCTATTTTAAAAAAGCTATTGGACTTGCTAAAGTTGGTGTAAATAATAACAAGGATGGTGTAAATAATAAGAAGGATGCTGTAAATAGAATTAAACTTGCGAATAGATCAACTCTAAATGCTGAATTCCGAATCTAGTAGACTTAAACATCATTAATTGAGTACCATTTTCCTTCATTTACTCAGTCGATGTATATCTCCATCTTAATGTCAGACTTTTCCATCTGATTTGAAAAGCATTTACTATGAGGTCGATTATTTCTCTCTTATAATTTTTTAAAGTTTTTTCCCTTTTCATTAAAGAGCACGTCTTTTGAAAGATGGTTTTTTTCATAAGCCATGGAAAGACCAAGGTTTAAATTATAAATTAGAATAAATGAAAATAAAATTTTTGGGTTGAATGAATCGGGTTATAAACTTTATAACTACTACACTTTGCATAATAAATTTTTAATATTGCAATTAAGATTATTTACCTTTTATTATTTTAATTAAATCTCATCTTTTCATAAACATGTAAAAAGACGATGTTTTCCAGAACTTTTGCCTTCAGGCTTCCTCAAATGGTGAAACTAACTAATCGCCGTAGAAGTTATCAGAATTACATCATTGACAAGAGTAGCTTAGCTACCTTATTACTTTTGTATTTCTAAAATTTGAACGGTGGATTTAGGCAAATGAAGACCATTTTTCAATATGCTTATGGTAAAAGGGGATACTCCTTTCGTCCCAACTTAAATTATATTCTAATTATTTTATACCGTTCGAGAAACATGTTTGACCTTTAATATATTTCGTTAGGTATAATAATGGCACACAAAAAATTATTTTCTACAAATTACTTGTTACGACGAATTCAACAATATCGCATATCTCATACATATACTCAAATATGTGATCAAACTTTAATGGAGAATTATGTCATAAAATAAGTGAATAATTTAACCAGAGCGTATTCAATTTCACCACAGTGCTACAGTTGTGGTGCGAAACCTATATTCAATGATGATTTATAATCATTGTCATATATTCCCGTTGTCCCATTTTTCCGAAACTTTTCGACCTTGAACATAACATTGAATTGGTTAATTCTACGATGTGAAATCTGGTTAGATTTTTCATAATATATATTTTTAAAACATCAAATATTAAGAAGTTTTAATTATCCATATGAAACGTATTTAGGATGAAATAATTTTCATACATACAGATGAAAGTCATAGCATGTAGCTGGAAATTTGACAAATGGAGTACATTCTTTAGTTGATAACTTACTCCCTCCGTTCCAATTCAAGGTTCACCTTTTCACTTTTAACCGTTGACTTAGAAAATATTTGATCCTTAATATCTTTTATGCAGAGTAATTAAAAGTTGTGGAAATTTGATATATTGAAAATATATGTTATAACGAATCTAACAATGTATCACACGCTAGTATTAATATTTATATACCAATTCAATTTTGAGGGTCAAAGTAAGGAAGTTTTGAGTAAATGAATAGTTAAATTGCAGCTTGAATTGGGACATGGGGAGTACATTATTTTGGTTCATCTTCCCTTTATTGATTTAAATAGTTTAAAATTTAAGAGTTCGTCTCTTAAAAGACGGTCTTTCCATAAGCCATGGAAAGATCAATGTTTAAAGTGTAAATTAAAAGAATTTAAGACAAGTTTTGGATTGCATTAATCGGGTTATAAACTTTATAACTACTACACGTTGCATAATAAATTTTTAATATTACAACACAGACTTTTTATCTTTTATTATAATAATTAAATTTTGTCCCATAAATCTATGAAAATGAGGCAGTTTTTCCCACGACTTTGCCAAAATTTAATGTCGCGTTCTTAATAAATCTCATTTCGTTCTATCCAATACACAATATACCTTTTATCCTTTGGTAGGTTGGAGACTCGGGGTTACTAATAATTAAACTAGGATAATATGCAAATTTAACCCTATATGTTGAAGAAAGTGTAAATATAATTCTGAGTTATTTTTTAGTGCAAATATAACCCTAACTATTATACATATGTGCAAATACTAACTATTATACATATGTGCAAATATAACCATAAAGCCATTATTCCGGCATTGACTGACCAGGGTCATATTTGCACTTTCAATTATTGCAGGGTTATATAGCACTTTCATTATCGCAGGGTTATATCTACACTTTCATCAATTATATAGGGTTATATATGCACTTTAACATTAAACTAACATGTGCATTTAAGTTCTCGTCACCCACAACTACCAATGCCCTTTAAACACCCTTCCCACTCCCTTCCTGAAGTATAAATCCCGTTGACCTAGTGCATATCTCTCAGACTCGATCCGCATTTCCCTCTCTTCTAGACAATTGATAAGCAATTAGGCGGGATGGATAGAATAGTCGAACAACTTGTTAAAGAAGCCGATTCCTACACTCTAGAGTTCCGTGAAGGTATTTTCATTAGGTCCACTCTTATTCCATTTAAGTTACTACGACTGAAATTAAGCAAGAATAATTTTCTGATTGCACCTTGTGTGTCATATCTGTGTTCTGACTTTCATCTTTATTTTGTGTCGTTTATTAGATGTGGATGGATGTGATCTCAATCACACCCACCGTACCAATCAGGAATTACTGTCTATGAGAAAGCCACTAAATTGCTTGAGGATGGGAATGTAAATATCAACGCACACAATCTTCATCTTAGTGCAGATCATAGTGATCTACTATACTCCCTCACTGTTCTTCCCTTGTTATAATTGTTGTTAGCGTCCGGCTTACGATCGCTGCAGGAAGAAAATAGGGAATCTTAAAGAGGTGAAACTCATCGAAGGTCACATCAGGCATTACATTTAGAGTTACAAATTTTTATTTCTGAGTTGTAAAGTCAAGGACTTATTTAATTGGCAATTTTGTGTGAACAAAATCAGACCATGTTGGAACACTGCTGGAGCAGAGTTTACGAGCAGAATTTACGCCAAGGGTTTAACGGATTCAAGCCGAAAATATTGAAGAGTTTTAGAATTTATGGTAACTGTATATTTGGCTATATATATTGGGCGTAAGAAGCATATTTGATGTATGGTAAAATCTCTACTTATAAGGAGGAGATTCATTCGAATATATGGGAGAGTTTGAGATAAGGTAAATCCCTTGATTAATGGGATTTGGATATGCTTCTGTAATCAGATTTGGAATAGGAATATTGTGGAGATAATCATGGATATTCAGATCTGATTCGTGGATATAAATATGGGACAAACACGGCTGCAAAACTAATGATTTTATAGAACAAAATCTGCTCCCAGATTTTGAGATCTTACGAAACTTGCTAGAGCCAATATACTGTGTTCCAACACTGTCCTGCTGCACAAGTTCAGAATTGTATACCTTAATTCCTCGGGAGGAGGAGATCCAGCGTCGACGGAGTTCGAGGTCAGAGGGAGTCTGATCAAGGCGGATCGGTAGCTAGGGGAGCTAGCAGAGTCCACACGTCATAGTTAGTTAAAGATAAGTATTTTGTATGCTGTACTCTGTACTATCTTTCTAATTAGTGGATTCATTCTGAACTGGGCCAGGCCCCGCAGATGTAGGTGATTTACACCGAACTGCGTAACCAAGTTGTGTGTCTTTTACGTTTCACGTTATTTTTACACTTGGTTAAACTAGGTATGTTGGAACACACTAGTAAGAACTAGGAAAATTGGTAAAACTAAATTTCAATTGGTATCAGAGCTGAGTCACTTATTGTTCCCTTGGTTGTTTCAAGGAAAGTGAGATCCGGTTTTACCATGACGACAAGAGAAGGAGCTTCAATCTCTCGACCACCACTGTTAGAAGGAAACAACTACAACTATTGGAAGGCTCGTATGAGGGTGTTTATTAATTCCCTGGACGAACTGGCGTGGTTTTATGTTGAGAATGAATGGAATCATCCTACAGAAGATGCTACCAGCTCTAAGGATGTGGAAGGGGAGTCAAGTCAAAAACTCAAAGACAAGTCTAAATGGACTCCAGGTGATCTTAGAGAATCTCTAGCAAATTCAAAGGCTCTTAATGCAATATTCACGGCAGTTGATGAAAACCAGTTCAAGCTTATATCTACATGCCACCAAGCGAAGAGAGCATGGGACATCCTACAAACGGTTCATGAAGGAACCAGTCGAGTGAGGGAGTCCAAACTACATATGTTGGCTACCAAGTTTGAAGAACTCAAAATGGAGGAGGACGACACCATTGCCACATTCAATGGAAAGCTTAAAGATATCTCCAACATGGCTTATCAACTTGGAAAAGTGTACAAAGAAACCAAGTTGGTGAAAAAGACCTTGCGATCTCTACCTAAAAGGTTTGCAATGAAAGTAGCAGCAATAGAGGAGGCAAGAGATGTATCCACAATGAGCCTAGATGAACTAATGGGGTCGCTGCAAACATATGAGATGACATTCCAGCAACCTACAAAAAAGGTATCCAAGGATTTGGCGTTTAAAGCTTCTTCAGCCAAAGGAAGTAATGAGTCTGACAGCGATGATGAGTTTGAAAAACTGGCACTTATTACAAAGAATTTCTCAAAGATGTTAAAGAAGGTGGTCAATAAGAAATCTCAGGAGAGGTTTGGCGGAAACAGACAAAAGCAACAAGATTCGAACAACAATCGTGGATTGAGGTTTGAACAAGGAAATATGCAGTATGGGAGAAATCAGTACAATGAATCAAAACAGGCTGGAAGAATTCAATGTAGAGAATGTGAAGGATTTGGTCATATTCAGGCCGAATGTGCTAACACCCGAAAGAAACAAGGAAGATCATATGTTACCTCTTGGAGTGATGATGAAGAGAATGAAAAAGATGAGGAAGAATTAACCAGTAATTATGTAGCCTTTGGAGCAAAGGTCCATGATACTTCAGAAAGTCAGTGTTCCAACACACTGAACAAAGGGAAAGGTGTAAGTTACGATATGAATCTGGACGAGGCTCGCAGTGATGAAGATGATCTTTCTGTAAGTGATGAAGAGATATATAGCACATACGAACAAATGTATGCCATGTGGGTTCAAGTAGCAGACAAAAACAAAGAACTGATTGAAGAAAAAAGGAAGCTGATTGACAGCGAAAAGGAGTTACGGTCCACGATTGCAGAACTTGGAAAACAAAATGAAGAACTGAGTCAGAAATTGATAGCAGCAGTCAAGAGGGCTGAGATGTCTGAAGCAACTATCTCAAAATTGAATTCCGGGAAAGCGAAACTGGATGACATACTGGATATGGGAAAGAACTTTGGTGATAGACACGGAATTGGATACAGGAAAGAACCAGAGGTTGAATTGCATGAAAAACCAGTAACTCTCAAAGCAAGGATTCGAGAAATAAAACGGAAGTATGGAAAACCGTTTCAAAGAAAGCCTCTAATCTGCGGATACTACAGGTATCAAGGACATACTGAATATCAGTGTAAAAAGCTGATCAGAGATCAAATGACAGGAAGAGAACTGTGTTCCAACACAGTCGATACTCATACAAGAATCAGGAAGATATGGGTCATTAAAAGGTCCAGTACGTGTATGGTCGCACACACTTCTTTATCAGCATATTCCAGTGAATCATGGTACTTTGACAGTGGTTGCTCTCGCCACATGACTGGCAGTTCAAAATACCTTACAAATCTTACTCCATATGATGGCGGGTATGTAACTTTTGGAGATGGAAAAAGAAGCAGAGTAATTGGCAAGGGCGAATTAAAGATTGAAGGGTTTTCTGTCTTCACAAGTGTATTATTTGTTGAAGATCTAAAAGCAAATTTGCTAAGTATAAGCCAGCTGTGCGATGACAACATGATAGTTGAGTTTCAGAAGGATAAATGTGTAGTGAAGCATGGAGAAAACAGGGTTCTGTCTGGAATACGATCTTCAGACAATTGTTATCTTTTGGAACAAGAAGTTCGATGCATGCTTTCAAAGCAGGACGAGGGAATTCTATGGCACAGGAAACTCGGACACATCAACTATAAAACACTGGTGAAAATTGCTAAAATGAAAGCTGTACGTGGAATGCCTACCTTGACCGGGAATGATGAAATCATGTGCGGACCATGTCAGCAAGGTAAACAAACTCGTGCTCCTCATTCTTCAGTTCAGTTTATTACTACTTCTAGAAATCTGGAATTATTACATATGGATTTAATGGGGCCAGTGCACACACCTAGCATAGGAGGAAAGAAATATATTTTTGTATGTGTTGATGACTTCTCCAGGTTTACATGGGTAGCCTTCTTGAAAGAGAAATCTGATACGATTGAGGTATTTCGTAGCCTTGTAGTAAAGCTACAAACTGAAAAGGGAAGTCCTGTAGGAAAGATAATTCGGATTCGAAGTGATCATGGCAGAGAGTTTGAAAATGAACAATTCAGTTCTTTCTGCAATGAACTGGGGATTCAACATGAGTTTTCGGCTTCTATCACTCCTCAACAGAATGGTATTGTCGAAAGAAAGAATAGAACTCTTCAGGAGATGGCTCGAGTTATGTTGGCAGAGAAGGATGTTCATAAGAAATGGTGGGCAGAGGCGATCAATACAGCGTGTTATACAATTAATCGAGTGTATCTTCGACCGTTCACTGATAAGACAGCCTATGAGATCTGGAAAGGCAGGAAGCCAAATGTTTCGTATTTTCATGTGTTCGGAAGCACCTGCTATATCCTCAGAGACAGAGAACAGTTGGCAAAATTTGATAATCGAAGTGATCCAGGAATTTTTCTAGGGTATTCTATCAACAGTCGTGCCTACCGAGTCTTCAATCATCGAACTAACACTCTCATGGAATCCATAAATGTCATTGTAGATGATTCAGGAAAGGAGCAACTTCCAGAAGCAGTAGAGGAAGAATCCGCCAACACTCATGTTCCAACACAGTCTCAAACTCCGGACAGAGAAAAGCCGTCAGAACCAAATGAGCACCAGGATCCTCACTCTGCTGAAGCGGACCATGTTCCAACACATGACCATGTTCCAACACTGCTACCTCCTACTAATGACCGTGTTGCACCACACATTCAACCTGGCTCAAATTTGCGAAATACTCGATCAGTTCCTCGAGTTGATTATCGACGACTGGCTGGTCTACACTATTTTGTGTCCCTAATTGAACCGAAGAACTATAAGGAAGCTTTACTTGATGAATATTGGATTGCTGCAATGCAAGATGAACTCGGACAGTTTACCAGGAATGATGTTTGGTACCTTACCCCTCGTCCCAAAGGCATCAATGTCATTGGTACAAAATGGATCTTCAAGAACAAGTCCGATGCAGATGGCTTAATCACCAGGAACAAAGCCAGACTTGTTGCTCAAGGATATACGCAAGTGGAAGGTGTTGACTTTGACGAAACCTTTGCACCAGTTGCCAGGTTAGAATCTATTCGTATTCTACTAGCTATTGCCTGCTTCTTGAACTTTACGTTGTATCAAATGGACGTTAAGAGTGCGTTTCTAAATGGAGTGGTGAATGAGGAAGTCTATGTGGAACAACCTAAAGGTTTTGAAGATCCTCATTATCCGCATCATGTATATCGCCTCAAGAAAGCCTTATATGGATTAAAGCAGGCACCTCGAGCATGGTATGAACGACTTACTAACTTTTTGCTTCAGAAAGGTTATCGTCGAGGGGGAGTAGATCGCACTTTATTTGTGCTTGACAAGTCATCAAAGTTTCTAATTGCTCAAATATATGTTGATGACATAGTATTTGGCTCTACTTCACCATCTATGGTACAGGATTTCGTCATCACAATGCAGTCTGAATTTGAAATGAGCATGGTTGGAGAATTGACTTACTTTCTGGGGTTACAAGTCAAACAAGGACGGAATGGTCTATTCATCAATCAAAGTAAGTATGCCTTGAACTTGATTAAAAAATTCGGACTTAGTAGTGCTCGTGCGGTTCGAACTCCTATGGGGGTTTCTGATAAGTTGGTGAAAGATGAAAAAGGAGTGTCAGTCGATCAAAAGTTATATAGAGGCATGATCGGAAGTTTGTTATATCTCACGGCTAGCAGACCAGATATATGTTTCAGTGTTGGAATATGTGCTAGATTTCAGGCTGATCCTAAGGAATCTCATCTTACTGCAGTCAAGAGAATTATTACATATGTGAGTGGAACGTCAGAATATGGTGTTTGGTATTCAAAGAATCAAGATTCAGAATTGATAGGATACAGTGATTCTGATTGGGCTGGTAATGCAGATGATCGAAAAAGTACTACCGGCGGATGTTTCTTTATTGGAACAAATTTGGTGTCTTGGTATAGCAAGAAACAGAACTCGATCTCTCTATCTACTGCAGAAGCAGAGTATCTTGCAGCAGGGAGTTGTTGTGCACAATTATTATGGATGAATCAAATGCTGAAAGATTATGGAATTCATCAAGGCCCCCTAAAGATTTTATGTGATAATACAAGTGCAATCGATATTTTGAAGAATCCAGTTCAACACTCAAGAACCAAACATATTGACATAAGGCATCATTTTATTCGAGATTTGGTGGAAAGAAAAGAAGTGGAAGTGGCCTATGTTCCAACACACGAGCAGCTTGCCGATATATTTACAAAGCCACTTGATGCTACCACTTTCGAGAGCCTTCGACAACACTTAGGTGTTTGTCAAATCTGAGGTAGTTTTTACCTTTGATTAATTTTTCGTGTAAATAATTTGTTTGTGTTTGTTATTTACGTCAAAAATTAGAAAAAAAAATGGAAGGAAGCAAAGGCTGACCAAAAATAGGAGAAGTTAAATAAGGTGTTGGAAGTTAAATGAGGAATAACTCATTGATGGGACAAGAAGAGGAAAGGATATCATGACAACTTTTGGGAAATCTAAAAAGGATCTTCGCGGGAAAAGAGGTAAGCTTATGAAGAGTTGGAATTTGGTTTAAACTCTAACACTCTTTTCGAATTCCATCTCTCTCGACCCAAACCTCAAGAATATTGCCGAAATATCTTCTTGCTCTCCCTCTCTCTCACTCCCGCCACCAAAGAAAGAATGGCAACCTTAAGCACTCCAAGTTTTGTAGCACCGGCGCCAGACAGTGATGGAGGAAGAACAGAGAATGTGGAATCGGACGGCAATGTCCATGAGGAAATTCACGAATCTGAGAACAGAGGTCCGTTTGGAAAGGTATCCGGTCCTGATCCTCCTTTGATAAAAATTAATGGTATGAAATTCAGATCCTTTGATGAGATTTTTGAGTGGTTACAAGCAAATCGATTCTATGTTGATCTCAGTAAAATTAGAAGCATTGATAAAGAATTAGAAGTGTTGCATGTGAAGGTTAAAGAAATTGTGTCTGGACATTTTTCTGATGTATGGGATATTGAGTATAAAACTGTTAAGTACATGAGAGGGATGTACGGTCAGCTAAATGGTAGAGGGAAAGACAAGTTTCATGTTTTTTGTCGTATGACTCCTCATAGCTATGTGTGGATTAGAGAAGTCAATGAGGAACAGGCTGTTGGGTTGAAGAAAGTAAAATATGGAGATAAGTTACAGGTCGGATTTTATGATGGAGTGAATGCAAGGAGGATGGATAAATTGAGAGAACCTGTGTTTATTGAACTATCTGATGATGAGGAGAGTGTTCCAACACACTCAGAAGAATCTGTGTATATGGAGGTCGAATCTGATGCTGATTTGGGGGGTACACAAGGTGATGAGGTTCAAGAAGAGTTGAATGATGAAGCCACTGAACAGTCTAATGCAGAAGGCTATCAGGAGATGGAAGGAGCTGATGAAGATCTACCAATTCAGGGCAGTGATTCAGAAGAAGAGCAGGTTGAAAGAGCTGACAGCGTTCCAACACAGGACACTCCAGATTTGACTTACTCCAGTGACGAGGTCATGGATGAATTTGTTCAAAAGGCTAAAGGAAAAAGGAAGGCTAGCGCTCCCATGGATACCGAGGCAGGAAAGAGGAGAAAGAAAAGAAGTGATAACACTCAGAGGAAGGTCTTGCCACCACCATCTGTCTTCCAGGCTTTCTCGACGGATTACTTTGATGAGAAGGGAGCTGAGATGGAAAATTTCTTCTCCGAGAAGAAATTTATTGCTGAACGACCAGCAGACTTGAAGGCCTATCAGGAGAGCGGATTCACCAGCTTCTTAAAGGCAATGGGGATGACGAAGGCCGCCACACTTCAAAGGCAATTCAATCGACAGGTAGTACTTGAGGTATATGCTAATCTCATGCCTGAAAATTTAGACATTTTATCTGAGTGGTTCGGGAGAGTTTATGTTCGGGGGAAGGTTATTGAGTTGTCTGCTTCAAGGATAAATATGTTGTTTGGGCTCAAGACTCCGGACATAGGGGGAGTTTTTCCGGATGATTTAGAGTTGAATGATGATGAAATTTTGGCTGTGATTTCTGGAGGGTATAAGGAGAAGTGGCCGGCTGTGGGATATTCTCAGGCATCATGTTTGACATCCAGGTTTTTCGGACTGTATCAGATTGCAGTCCATTGCTGGTTGCCATCTAGCAACACCACGGCATTAACCAGAGAAATGGCCAAGTTGCTCTACTGTGTTGGAACACAGCAGGAAGTCAACCTTGGGTTATTAATTCAGCAGCATTTGGTGCGACAGGCCACAACCCCGAAGGTGAATGACGCAGTAATATACCCATGTTTGATCTCAGCACTAGCCAAAAGTGCAAAGGTGAAGGGAAAGGCCACAGATGTGATAGTTGACACGGAGTACTTGCGGCCGAACAAGAAGACATTCGGACTCAGACATGTGCATGATCTCCCGTGGAAGGCTTCAGGATCAGCATCCTCATCAGCAACTGCAGACAAGAAGATACGTTTGATGGCAATACAGGCTAGACTTGGAGCTGTAGGAATTCAGATTGCTGCCTTACAAGCAGAACAAGCAAGGTTGGAAGAAGAAAAATCAAAGCTGGAAGGATGATTCAGGGGGAGTTTTTTTTTAAGAACTGATTTTATTTTGGTGTTTTGGGTCCCTTTGGCCTTTGTATGGTCCCAGGGGGAGAAATTTGGATTTTGGATTTCTGGTTTTCATTCTGGGTTTTGAATATTTGGTTGTATGACTGGATTTCGGATTTCATTATTTCGGCTTTCATTAATTCATTCCGGTATCATGATCATTTTTCTGCTCTTTGAATGTTGTTGACTATGTGCTCGTAGTCCAAAATAGTATGGGTCCACAAAAATGCCAAAGGGGGAGATTGTAAAGTCAAGGACTTATTTAATTGGCAATTTTGTGTGAACAAAATCAGACCATGTTGGAACACTGCTGGAGCAGAGTTTACGAGCAGAATTTACGCCAAGGGTTTAACGGATTCAAGCCGAAAATATTGAAGAGTTTTAGAATTTATGGTAACTGTATATTTGGCTATATATATTGGGCGTAAGAAGCATATTTGATGTATGGTAAAATCCCTACTTATAAGGAGGAGATTCATTCGAATATATGGGAGAGTTTGAGATAAGGTAAATCCCTTGATTAATGGGATTTGGATATGCTTCTGTAATCAGATTTGGAATAGGAATATTGTGGAGATAATCATGGATATTCAGATCTGATTCGTGGATATAAATATGGGACAAACACGGCTGCAAAACTAATGATTTTATAGAACAAAATCTGCTCCCAGATTTTGAGATCTTACGAAACTTGCTAGAGTCAATATACTGTGTTCCAACACTGTCCTGCTGCACAAGTTCAGAATCGTATACCTTAATTCCTCGGGAGGAGGAGATCCAGCGTCGACGGAGTTCGAGGTCAGAGGGAGTCTGATCAAGGCGGATCGGTAGCTAGGGGAGCTAGCAGAGTCCACACGTCATAGTTAGTTAAAGATAAGTATTTTGTATGTTGTACTCTGTACTATCTTTCTAATTAGTGGATTCATTCTGAACTGGGCCAGACCCCGCAGATGTAGGTGATTTACACCGAACTGCGTAACCAAGTTGTGTGTCTTTTATGTTTCACGTTATTTTTACACTTGGTTAAACTGGGTATGTTGGAACACACTAGTAAGAACTAGGAAAATTGGTAAAACTAAATTTCATGAGTAGCTATTGTGACTGACTGTACGTCCTTATCTGTCGCACAGCTTGAGCGCAATGTTACGCGCCGCCGTATGGAGTTGGAGGAGGCAGAAAAGGTGTTGAAAGAGGCGCAGGAAACTAGGAAAGCAAGACTCATGAAGATAATGTCAGAAAGTTAATGTTTTATTGTAGTATTAGTTGTTGGCTACTCTGTATTTTAATTATGATTAGTAATGTTTTGTAACGGTTAAGTCATTGTACTTTCTTGGCAACAGAACTGTTCATTTTTGGAAATGGGAGAATGGCTGGACCTACATTTCAATTGTTTCTCGTATAATTTCAATTTATAAAAACAAATCGTGCTGTGAATACCATTTGCGGGATCTATAATCCACCAAGTTGTCCTTAGTTCAAATTTAAACTGCCCAAAAAGACACAAAGCCAAATAATTCTTATTACTAGATTGTGGGTGAAAACAACAATGAAAATGTAAAAGAGGTGAAATGTTTAATAGATACATGGGTGGTGTAAATAGCAACAGTCATCCTGTTGGTCAAGAGTGAATTGTAAGGTTTAGTGTACCAATTTTGTATGTTTCACATTTCGGTTTTTTTAACAAGTGCCAATGGGCACTCGTTAACAACTTCAGATTCCATCTGAAGTTGTGTAAGTCAACCGATTACGTAATCGAAAAAAACACACTCATTTACTCCATTATCGAAATTTACAGACAATCATTAACTGCGCCCCATCTGTTTTCCCTCCTTGCGTACGATTGCACTAATCTCCTTTCCCTCCAAAACTTTACATGCTTTCTCTCCATACTGTACGTGATACTAGTTAACATATAATTTTACAATTTAAAATGCTTTACAAAAAATAAAACAAAATGAATCACAACGTTGGTTATTAATCTGAGATGTCTGCAATTTAACAAACAACCATACCAAATAAAAAAAGTTGGCAAATTTGCCATCTCTAAAATTTAAGATGAAATATTGGATTCATGTATTTCTTCTCATAAATTTTACATCTTCCTCCCCTCTTTGTCACAAATTATTTTTCTCCATTTCTAACTAATGTGTGGTCGAGCTATATTTCTCAGATTATAAATCTACGATTAGGCAAACAAACCGAGGTAAGAATTTTAATTACTAATATAATTATATATATATATATATACATGTCTTATATTGTGTTTTTCACTCTCATATCCATATTAATCCATTATTCCATTTTTATACATATTAATAATATTTTTTCATATTTTAAACATATTTATAATAATGGTTTTTATATAATATATTTTATTTTCAATCATTCCTTGTTATTTTTACTTTGTCATATTATTATAATATAATACATGTATCAATGTAATGTTTTATATTTTTTTGCCGATCAGGTTGACAACATGGAATTGTTTGATTTAAATTTACCATACGAAGGAGAAGAAAATATGGATGAAATATTTTTCAAACCTTTCATCGGTCAGTGTTTTTTAAGTGAAGAAGAGGCTTATCTGTTTTTTGAAAAGTATGCAAAACATCATGGATTTTCAATTCGAAAAGCTCGATTTGATAAGAGGAGTACAGGAGAAATCAAGAGGCGGGATTTCTTATGCCATCGTGCCGGACGACCACCGCCGAAGGTTTTCGATCCATCAAAGCATCAAAGGAATCGCATCTCAACCAAATGTGAATGTAAAGCACATATGAGGATTACATTGAAAAGAAGTTTTGATATCATTCCCGAAGAATGGCACGTTACTGAATATGTAGGAGAGCATAATCATGATTTGCTATCTCACGAGGAGGTACGTTTTCTTCTCTCTTATCGTACCATGACGAAAGAAGATGAGGAACAAATACTTTTATTGAGGGATGGTGGGTTGAATGTGAAACAAATAATGCGCATTATGGAGTTGCAGAGGAATGTGAAATATGGATATCTCCCTTTTACCTCCAAAGATGTCCATAATTTCTTTAGTAAGATTCGAAGTAAGCACATGAAGAATGATGCCGCCGACCTTCTAAAGCGGTGTAAACTTGCAAAATCTGAAAACCATAACTTTCAATATTCCTTCACACGTGATGATGAAGGACGATTGGAGCATATATTTTGGTCACCGGCTCACTGTTTTGAATGGTATCAAAAATTTGGTGATGTTGTGGTTTTTGATACTACCTACAAGATAAATACTTACAACATGCCATTTGAAATTTTTGTTGGAATTGATAGAAGAACAATTTTGTTTGGATGCGCTCTCCTTCGAAATGAGACTTGCAGTGCATTTTCTTGGTTAATGAGGGTAAGTGATCTCGAGTGAATTTTTTTTGTATAGTATGTGTTTAAGTATTTTAATACAAATTATTATTTTTTGCAGACATTTGTACATTTGATGAAGAGTTCACCAAAATCAATTCTAACCGAGTTTATGAAATGGTTTACAAGTCCCAGTTTATGTTTGAGCCAACTCATGAAACAGGTAAGTAATGCATTATAAAATACTAACTTGATTTTTGTTATATTAAATTAATATTATATTTAGGGATTAATTATTGATACTAATAATATTAATATATGATGTTAGGTTGATCTTGCGATTGAAGATGTCACACAGAAACAATTGGAAGTTAAAATGCTAGACAAATATCGTGGATCTTCATTGCGTACCTTTTCTCCTATTGAAAAACAAGCGCAAGATATTTTAACTGCATATGCTTTTGAAATGTTTCAAGAGGAATTTGGAAGGGCTAATAATTATACGGTGCACCAAAAATTGGATGTTGAGTATAAGGTGAAATATTACAAGGAAGGTACATCTCGGGAGCACACAGTGTACTGGGATAAAGAAAATGGAGTTTGCTCGTGCAAGCATTTCGAATTTTGGGGAATTCTTTGTCGTCACATCTTAAGTGTTTTTCTACACAAAGATGTATTTACCATCCCTCCAACATATTTACCCATCAGGTGGTGTCAAAAAATTCCCGAACCAATCTCATCATCGTTTCAAGAAGGAATGCATAATGGTACGGAGGACGTTGGTACGTTTGAGATTGGATGCCCACCAAAATCGAAAACAAATGGCCAGCCGAAAATGAAATGCCAAAGAGGTGGAAAAGAGTTGAATACCAAACAAGTGAAAACTTGTAGGTTGTGCAAGCAGGCGGGCCATTATTATACGACTTGTCCACAGAAAGTTGCTGAAGACACCAGCCAACCTCGAATGGAAGAGACGAATGATACCATGGTAGAAAGTCTGAATCCAATATTTCATCTTAAATTTTAGAGATGGCAAATTTGCCAACTTTTTTTATTTGGTATGGTTGTTTGTTAAATTGCAGACATCTCAGATTATTAACCAACATTGTGATTCATTTTGTTTTATTTTTTGCAAAGCATTTTAAATTGTAAAATTATATGTTAACTAGTATCACGTACAGTATGGAGGGAAAGCATGTAAAGTTTTGGAGGGAAAGGAGATTAGTGCAATCGTACGCAAGGAAGGAAAACAGATGTGGCGCAGTTAATGATTGTCTGTAGATTTCGATAATGGAGTAAATGAGTGTGTTTTTTTCGATTACGTAATCGGTTGACTTACACAACTTCAGATGGAATCTGAAGTTGTTAACGAGTGCCCATTATGTAATTACTATATTCGAATTAAAATAAGTAAAAACTACAAAAAATTAATTTTTCAAATATTCACGGTCAATAACGGGATAAATGCAAGTTGAAATACGGAATTTCATGACTCATATTTGACAATGTGGGTGTAAATAGTCATAGTATTTCTACTTACATCACCTATGTACCATTCAAAAAATTTCACATTCTTACCTTTCCAAGGTTATTTACAATCACTTGCTATTTGCGTTGCACCACCCCACTAGTGAAAAGTAGGTGTAAATAACCTTGGAATTGTAAAAGGGCATTGCTATATCACGCCCTGTATTTTACTATCCACGCCCTAATACGTATAAATACACGTATTTATATTTTAAAATTAAAAAATGTAATTGGAGAAAGTAGTATAAAAGTGGTGTTGCCTCATTCCATTTGGCCAATTAATTTACTGTTGCCTCACTCCATTTCTTCCACCAAGCAGCTCCAGTGGCCGGATTCCGCCGCCGCTGCCGCTGTCCACGCCCGCCACCGACCGCCGCCACAGACCGCCGCCGCTCGCCGACCGCCGCCCCTCTCCGGAAAACGTAAGTTTTTTAGGGAATTGTTAGAATTTTGAGGGAATTGTTCCAGTGCCCATCTATTCGAATTTTGTTGAACTTGTTAGAAATGTTAGAATTTGGGTTTGTTAGAAATTTAGTGAATCTGGAGTGGATGTTGGGTTGTTGGTGCGTATTGGCCGGAGGTGGTGTTGGGCTGGAGGAGGTGAGCCGGGTTGGGCTGAGGCGCGCGGCGGAGGGGAGTATCGCTCGGCGGCGCGTGGCGAGGCGGAGGGACGCGCGTGTCTGGCCGTGGGTGGCGCGCGTCGGACCGAGGAGAGGAAGAGCGGTGACGCCGGCGGCGGAGGGATGGCGGCGTCGCAGAGGAAGAGAAGGAGAGGTAGAGGGGAAGGAGAAGGAGAAGGAGAAGGAGAAGGGGAGGAGCTGGCGGGCGGAGGTGTTGGGGCGGCGTCCGGTGGCGGTGGTGGCGGCGGGCGGAGTAGGCCGGCGGCGGAGGGTTCAGTTTTTAGGTTGGGGGGAGGGATGAGGAAGATGAGGGGTTTGGTTGTAAATATAAGAAAATAGGAAGGTATAATCTTAAATTAAATTCTTTAATCAGAAAATAGGAAATTAAATAGTAAATTAAATTGGAAAAATCAGATATTAGGAATTTTATGAACTTTGGAATTAAAATGAAGAAATTGTTATTTTTAGAAATTGTTTAGTTTAAATTTGGTAATGATAACTATTTTAGTAATTTGGAAAGTATATGTAACATAATAGAATATAATCTTATTTAAATTAACATTATGAAAATCTATTTTATTAATCTGATGAAAACAATTGTGTAGTAAATGATTATGATATGTTTTAACAATTGTTTCTTTGAATGTTAATATTAGTTTCATGTGGTAAAAAATTCAGATTATTGTACAATGATTTAGTAATGTAATTTATAATTTACAATTAATAAAAATGTGTAGTTCGTTGTATGAGATTGCAAAAGAATTAAATGTGCTGTTTAGAGTGGGTTTTTTACGGTATATTCACTTTTTTCTATGCATTATAGAATATGTAGTTTCCATAAGTTGCTTGAAATTATGCACAGTTTCGTCATATCAGTTTACACGTTGTTGAAATGTATGTTAATTTATTTTATCATATCAGTTTAAATCAATTGTTGTTATACTAATTACATATCTTGTGTTGTAGATGAGCACTGCTGGTCAACCCGACGACCATGGTCGTTCTATACGACGAAGAGGTATTAGTGTTTCGGCCAGACAGGCGAGAGGCCGTGTGGTCGAGGAGGAACAGTCGCCTCCGCCGCAGGAGCGTAATGTACTAGATGAGTAGCCTTCTCCACGGCGCGATCATGCATTCGATCCCATGCCAACATGGGAAGGTCCGGAGCTTAACATTATCTCGTCCGGTGGAATGCATGCAATCCGTGATGATAGTGGTTGGCAGTCGATGTATGACTTGCCGGTAGCATACAAATTAGGCAGTCGATGTATCAAATTAGGTAGCATAGAATTAAAATTAAATTAGATGAAATAAAATTAAACTTACAATTTTAACGTCACAAAATTAACTTTTACAAAACAACATCGCATTGCTTCATTTTCAATTAACGGTCAAAACATATATTTTAATATTAAAAAAAATAACGTAAGAACTAGCTTAGATGAAATACAATTATGGTCACAGAATTTACGTTTAATAATTAATTAATAAAACTAAAATTACATTCTTCCATTTTAAATTAAGGTTCAAATAAAATAATATAAATCGAACGCTACAAATTTAACGTCTAATAATTAACTTTCGATTAACCATTTCAGATTAACCATTCACAATTACATTTACATAATATAAAGTAAAATAAAGTAATTACATTTCTACAAATTAAAATAAAAAGTTAGCGTAGGTCGATTAAGAAAAATTTAACTCTAACAATTCATTAATTAGGAGTAGATAAATACAGTCAAAAGAGGCGTACAATAATTTCATATCCGCAAAGGGGTTAAATAAAAACAGTACATAAATACATACAGAAAATACATACATGAAATAAATTTGTACACTACAATACAATAAGTACATACAGTAAATTACAGTATTGAAATTTAAATACATCCCTACTGTACTCAAATACAGTAAATTGCAATAATTAATTGATTACAATTCATCAATTACAGTAATAAGATGAACATAAACTTCTAATGAAAAAACGAATACATAATAAATTTAACTATTACTTACGGACTTGACAATAATTAGAGAAATTACCTCCATAGACATGGAATTTTCAACACCCTTGGTTGGAGTAAAAAAGTGAAGATTTTTACCAAATGGAGGTTTTTAGCCAATTTATAGAAAAAAGAAGATTTTTTCGGGTGAAAAGGAGTAAATGACATTAAATGTGGGTAGATGGTAGTTATGGGAGAAAGCTGAAAAATTCAAAGGGAGACCCGGTTCTCCACCGGCCGAGGAGAACCGGAAGGCCAATTGGAGCAAGTTGGCCGAGGAGAACCGGAAGGCCAATTGGAGCAAGTTGGCCGAGGAGAGCCAAAGCATGCTCGGTTCTCCACTAGGGCGTGGAGAACCGGAAGGCCCTTTGAAGCCACTTGCCCGTGGAGAACCGGAAGGCCATTTGGAGCCCCTTGCCCGTGGAGAACCGGAAGGCCCTTTGGAGCCACTCAGCCGTGGAGAACCGGGGGGCCAATTGGAGCAGGTTGGCTGAGGAGAGCCAAAGCATGCTCGGTTCTCCACTAGGGCGTGGAGAACCGGAAGGCCCTTTGAAGCCACTTGCCCGTGGAGAACCGGAAGGCCATTTGGAGCCCCTTGCCCGTGGAGAACCGGAAGGCCCTTTGGAGCCACTCAGCCGTGGAGAACCGGAGGGCCAATTGGAGCCACTTGCCCGTGGAGAACCGGAAGGCCAAATGGAGCAGGTTGGCCGTGGAGAGCCAAAGCATGCTCGGTTCTCCACCAGGCCGTGGAGAACCGGAAGGCACTTTGGAGCCACTTGCCAGTGGAGAACCGGAAGGCCATTTGGAGCAGGTTGGCCGTGGAGAGCCAAAGCATGCTCGGTTCTCCACTAGGCCGTGGAGAACCGGAAGGCACTTTGGAGCCACTTGCCTGTGGAGAACCGGAAGGCCATTTGGGGACACTTGGCCATGGAGAACCGGCGGCGGTGGTGGTGGACTCCCGGCGGCGGACTCCCTGCGGCGGCGGCGGCAACCGGCGGCGCACTCCCGGCCGCGCACTCCGGCGGCGTGGCACTTCCAGCAGCGCCACCGGCGGCGGAGTTCCGGCTGCGGCGGAGCTCCGGCGGCGTGGGAGTTCCGGCGACCGGCGGCGGCGTGCTTCCGACGGCATGTGCTCAAACTCACTTAATAAATTAAATTAGTTTAGTATTAAATTTGCAATTAACTATATTCAATACTAAAATCAAATAACAAATACATATCGTATATTACATAGTATAAATACAGGGCGTAAACAAGTAAAATACAGGGCGTGAAATAGCAATCCAGATTGTAAAAATGTGAAAATTTTACTAGTTACCTAGGTGGTGTAAGTAAAAAGAGTATGACTATTTACACCAACCTCGTCAAATGTGAATGATAAAATTATGTATTTCAACTTTATAGATTGTGTGTTTATTTAGGGGAGATTCTATTTGCACCACCCTTATTACTATTTACACCATCTTTAATAGGTGTGTCAGCTTTATAGGTGGTGTAAATAGAATAAGTTGATATTTACATCACCTCCATTAAAGTTGGTCAAGTGTTAATAAATGGTAGTAACACATTTTAATTACTTTTTGTTTATATTATTTGTTTGTTTATATTTTATTTAATTTTACGGAATGTGTTAAAATTTAAATAATTATTTTTAAAATTTTTATTTCAAATTATGATAAATATAATATTCTTGTATATTATATATAATAATTTTGTGTAGTATCTAATGATTAATAAAGTTTAATAATAAATTAATTCTATATTTATTTTTCTAATATTATTTATATTTTAATAAAACACGTGCATATATATATAGAACCACATGAATGACAGAACGAGTCTATCATATATAGCGGGTACTATTCTCTCCTATGGTATTTTCCCTAATTTCATCGTAGACGTCCAAATTACTAATAGTTTAGTCCTACAAATTACAAGATTACCTAAGAAATTTTATCACGTCAAACATTTGATGTTCTCATATCGAAATTAGAATGATTATTCTTGATTAAAAAATTGAATCACGAAAAATTAGACCGGCTCAAATTTAAATGGAATGAATATTGTAGCACTACAATATATCGTAATAGTTAGTAAACTAGTATTACATTTAGCAAAAAAGAAGTAGTAAAATTTAATCAAAAATTTTTTAATGGTACATTTTAATATATTATTTTTTATTAACGTTGAAATAATTTTTATTAACGTTGATTTCAATATATTATGTAATTACTATATTCTTATTAAAATAAGTAAAAAATTTTAAAAAATAATTTGTCAAATATGCACGAACAATAATGGGATAAACGCAAGTTGAAATACGGAATTTCATGACTCATATTTGACAGTGTGGGTGTAACTAGTCATAGTCTTTCTACTTATACCACCTATGTACCATTCAAAAATTTTCACCTTTTTACCTTTCCAAGGTTATTTACACCCCCTGTTATTTGCGTTGCACCACCCCACTAGTGAAAGTAGGTGTATATAACCTTGGAACTGTAAAAAAGGTGAAAATTTCACTAGGAAAAATAGAAAGAGTAAAGCTATTTACACCAACCTCGTCAAATAAGAGCTTCAAGAGTTGGTTCATGAATTGAAAATTCAAGTGTTGGTTCATGAATAAGAGCTTCAAGAGTTAGTTTCATGAATGATGAGCTCTTGAGCTGTACTTGAGCTCTTATAAATAGAGGGAGAGTCTAGGAGTTTGGGCAAGTTTTGTTCAGATGCCTGTTCTAGTCTGAGAATTCTTCACTCTGGGTTAGGTGTTAGTTTTGTAGACATCCATTCTGGTGTATAAATCACCCGTCTGTATCTGTAATCTAGTTGGGTGGTCCTGTGTGACGTAATGCCTGATATTTGTAATCTGGCTGGTCCATTTAGACAATAAGATTAATGTGTTTCTGTCGTTGAGGTAGCCAACATGTTTGGTGAACCACGTTAAAATCATGGTTCTATTTTCTTGCTTTCTTTTCTGTTATTTTGATTTTGTGCAAAGAGGATTAATTTTCCCAACAAGTGGTATCAGAGCTAAGCGGTGATACAACAACTACCCACAATATATGATTCGACCATTGGTTTAACCTAGCCACTAGCTAACCGGTTTAACCAGGCCATTATCTAACCGACGTTCTGTAGCTCCTTGACCCATAAATCCCATAAATATTTAATTATTTTTAATGGCTATATTGATGTACTGTATGTGCATTTTGATCTGTCTTATCAAAAGCCATGCTTGACCAAGTAGATATCCAAATTGATAACCCCATCCACAACCACACCACCCTCAACTCCCCGCGATCTCTGTTCCTTCTCCCCCCACTTCCATAAGATATTAAAGATTAAGATGGCGGAACATGGTATGTTTGAACGGTTGATGCAATTGAATGTTATATTCCTGTCCTTAACTGATGTGTCCATTTTAGATGGTTATTTTAGGCTTTTTAGGATTAGGTTTTGTGCAATTTTGTGCTCTACATGTGGCATTTTGCCTTGAAATCATCTAAGGAGGGATAAAGGCGGCTTTGACGTTTTTATCACTTTTTAGATGATTTTGTGTGACAAGGGAAGAACACGGAAGCAACGAAGACCGGAAGACCGGAAGACATTGAAGACTATACTTTCGAAGACTTTTGGATACTCACTTCGAAGACATGAAGACCGGAGGCCGTTGAAGACCATTTTTGGAGCCGTTGAAGACTTGAAGATTGAGAGGGATGGCTATGAAGAAGACAAAGAAACAATGCAAAACTCTGGCTCCCGTCGCGACACCGTCGCGAGTCGCGACCAACACCGTCGCGAGTCGCGACGAACTCGTCGCGAGTCGCGACCAACGGGCGGCCAGAAATCAACTTTATCTTCTTTGCACTATAAATACTACTCTCTTTCCTCCTCTTCTCTAGTTTTGCTCAGCCCGTTTCTCTCTGGTTTTTGGGCGGAAAACCTTAGGTTTTTCTCTTCTTTCTTTTCTTAGCTTTTTCTTAGTTTAATTATGTCTTTTGTTATTCTAGAGTAGTTCTTGTACTTTGGAGCTATGGATTGAAGCTTCCATTTCTATGTATTGAGAACCATTTCTATCTATCTATTTGGTGTTTTTGCTATTGTGCATTTATTGTGCTTTGAATGTTAATTGTTGATTCCATTGATGTTGTTGGGAGCTTGAGGATATGAATGCTTGTATGAATTGCTAGCTAGGGTTTGGGGGATTTGGGTTAATTTCCCCCCTGTTCTTGTTAGGAATGTATGGGTGTGAATTAGAGCTTTTGATTGTGTTAGTGTGTTGACAATGTGCTAGACGAATGTGATTGATGTTGAACTCTTCGTCATGTTCATTTGTGTAGCAAACGAGAAGAGTTATATGCTCGTGGTCTATGAGTGGTCGCTCTTGACTAATCTCGTGTAATTGCATGAATTGGTTGAATGCTTAGTCACGGTGTAGTGGTCATAGGCATTGCCAAGCTTGTTGGTCCTTCGTGCTAAATGCCACCAATGACACCTCGAGTCGTGGTCGCGACTCGGGAGTCATTGGTGAGGTTTGACGAGAGATGTGGAACTCACTCTCGCAAACTACGAACTAAGAAGGATAGGAGTTTAGTCTCCACGACAAGTAGTTGAAGTATTGAATAGATGATTTAAATTCATTCTTGAAGCATTTGTTATTTGGCGTTTATGTATTCTTGACGGTGTGTTTCACTGCATGTGTGCCATGAGTTGTTTGAGCATAGGTAGTGCTTGTGTGGTTGAATTGTTTAGGTGTAGGAACGTGACGAATTCCGTAGCGCCTTTGCATGAAGATCTATGAGCATGAACTTAGAACTCCTTGTGATGTGTGTGTTGTGGTACTTGCTAGATGTGTGTGTGAGTGTTGGGTCCTGAATGCTATATGATGGAATGTGTGAATGATTCGATGAACTACATTAGATGTGGAAGTGGATATCCGTTGCCCCCAAGGCTTTATCTTTGTAGTTTAAAACCCCTTTTCTTAGTTTTGTTTGATGATTAGCATAGTCACTTGACGTTGCTAGTTATCTTGTCCTTTTACTTTCGTAACTTAGGAACCAACCAACCAACCAACCCCCCCCCCCTTTACATGCTTTTATGTGTGTGTATATATAGTTACTCCTAGCCTAGTATCAACCATTTGTGCTTGATTGCTTAGGAAGATCCCTCTTCTCATTGGACGACCCCGATTTGCCACTATCTACCTAGTTGTAGAAAGTAAGCATTTAGGGCTTATAAATTATCTTTTGCACGGCGGGCGCGACGACCGTCCGCCCGTCAAAATGGCACCGTTGCCGGGGAAGAGGCGTTTATTCTTAAGTATTTAGGTGTATTTGGTTGTGTATTAGCTAGTTGTTTTTATTTTCCACTACTTGGTGGTTGTTTTTGTTCGGAGTAGGTATTGCTTGAGTTCTTGGTGATTTATTTTATCGAGAATCCTTGCACTATGATTCCAAACTTTTGAAAAAAAAAGAAATTTTTTTTAATGGAGCGTCTCACCTTGAGGGAGCTCATGATGAGAAGAGAGGCTCAACAAGCAAGGTTTTGTAGGATGTGTCGTTCCGACCCATCCTACCGAATCTTACCCTTTGTTGTTGGAACAGCACGATGACCGAGAAAGAACCCTTGGTTTCCAAAACCATGGGTACTATGAAGAGTGCTATCAAGAGGTAGGAGATATTGGTTTTCAAGGGCAAGAAGCTCATGAATGCTATCCATACCACAACTCTTACAATCCGGAATGGAGTGGTAGTCCGGATTTGTGGTATGAGAATGAGCCGGAAAACCTATATTACGAGCAACCTAGTTGGCCATCACCACCCTATACCATACCCCAAAACCAAGCCCAACAAGGAAGTTCAAGTTTGACACGTGAGGATGTCTTAAATAGGATAGCAAACTTGAACTCCTTTACTAGTGAGGAGCCGGATACCCAGCTCTCCTCTAGTGTTGAGGCCATTGAGGGGCATGTGAGGAACATATTAGAGGTATTGGCCCGCATGGAAGCTCGTGATTCCGAAAACACACCATCCCAACTTGAACTCGATGATTCGGTGAGTGAGGTCACCAATAAAAATGGTTTTGAGTTTGAAAGGGATGAGGAGTTGGTTGTAGAGGATAGAAAAATGGAGGAAGAGGTGATAGTGCTACATCCATTAGCATTGTCACCCCTTCTCCCACCTAGTGAACCAACTCTAATATTTTCGGAAGTTTTGAGGGAAACGAGAGAGGAGCCAAAAGACTATCCCAAGCTCCCTAACCACTTAATTCCCTTTGAACCATCTCCACCTCCACAAGACTTTCCTCTTGAAAGTTTTGTGCCCCCACCTCTCTTATTTTGGATGCTCATGGTGAAGAGCTTCAAGCCTTCACCATACGGATAACATTAGGGTCGTGCCGACGACCTTGAACATACGGAGCTTCGTCGTGCCGACGACGTTAAATCAATTCGGCATTTCTTTTAGTTTTTGTTTTTTTTAGTCTTTGTTTCTTAGTTTTTGTTGTTGTTTTGTTTTGTTCTTTTTATGGCTTGTTTTTCTGTGATTTTGTAGCAAAGTGAAGTGCATTGCAATGAAGGAGATGAAGGAACGAGATCAACGAATGAGGGAAGAAAGCTTGGACAGTTGGTAAGAAGAAGAAAAAATTTTAAGCCTGGGATACCCTGCCGTCGCGAGTCGCGATGGGCTTCGTCGCGAGTCGCGACGAACAGGGGAGCAAAATTCACTCCCAGCGCCAACTTTCCGCGAGTCGCGATGACATCGCGAGGCACCGTCGCGAGTCGCGATGTACTTCGTCGCGAGTCGCGACGTGCTCAGAAATTTTTGAGCTTTCGGACTCAACTTTCCGCGAGTCGCGATGACTTCGCGAGGTGATGTGTCCATTTTAGATGCATTATTTAGTAGTATTTAGGATCACTTTTGTGCTCTTTTATTATCAAGAGCTTGTGTTTTACCTTGAAATTCACTTAGGAGAAGCAAAAGCAACTTTGTACTCTTTTACCTCTTCTAAGTGGATTTTGTGTGACAAGGGAAGAACACGGAAGCAACGAAGACCGGAAGACATTGAAGACTATACTTTCGAAGACTTTTGGATACTCACTTCGAAGACATGAAGACCGGAGGCCGTTGAAGACCATTTTTGGAGCCATTGAAGACTTGAAGATTGAGAGGGATGGCTATGAAGAAGACAAAGAAACAATGCAAAACTCTGGCTCCCGTCGTGACACCGTCGCGACACCATCGCGAGTCGCGACGAACACGTCGCGAGTCGCGACCAACGGGCGGCCAGAAATCAACTTTATCTTCTTTGCACTATAAATACTATTCTTCTTCTTCTCCAGCTTTTCCAGCCCGTTTCTCTCTGGTTTTTGGGCGAGAAACCTAGGTTTTTTCTTCTCTTTCTTTTCTTAGCTTTCTCTTAGTTTAACTATGTCTTTTGTTGTTCTAGAGTAGTTCTTGTACTTGGGAGCTATGGATTGAAGCTTCCACTTCTATGTATTGAGAATAATTTCTATCTATCTATTTGGTGTTTTTGCTATTGTGCATTTATTGTGCTTTGAATGTTAATTGTTGATTTCATTGATGTTGTTGAGAGCTTGATGATATGAAATGCTTGTATGAATTGCTAGCTAGGGTTTGGGGGATTTGGGTTAATTTCCCCCCTGTTCTTGTTAGGAATGTATGAGTGTGAATTAGAGCTTTTGATTGTGTTAGTGTGTTGACAATGTGCTAGACGAATGTGATTGATGTTGAACTCTTCGTCATGTTCGTTTGTGTAGCAAACGAGAGAGTCATATGCTCGTGGATGAATGTGCGTTGCACGTTCATCCAATCTCGTGTAATTGCATGAATTGGTTTAATGCTTAGTCACGGTGTAGTGGTCATAGGCATTGCCAAGCTTGTTGGTCCTTCGTGCTAAATGCCACCAATGACACCTTGAGTCGTGGTCGCGACTCGGGAGTCATTGGTGAGGTTTGACGAGAGATGTCGAACTCACTCTCGCAAACTACGAACTAAGAAGGATAGGAGTTTAGTCTCCACGACAAGTAGTTGAAGTATTGAATAGATGATTTAAATTCATTCTTGAAGCATTTGTTATTTGGCGTTTATGTATTCTTGACGGTGTGTTTCACTGCATGTGTGCCATGAGTTGTTTGAGCATAGGTAGTGCTGGTGTGGTTGAATTGTTTAGGTGTAGGAACGTGACGAATTCCGTAGCGCCTTTGCATGAAGATCTATGAGCATGAACTTAGAACTCCTTGTGGTGTGTGTGTTGTGGTACTTGCTAGATGGGTGCGTGAATGTTGGGTCATGAATGCTATATGATGGAATGTGTGAATGATTCGATGAACTACATTAGATGTGGAAGTGGATATCCATTGCCCCCAAGGCATTTTATCTTTGTAGTTTAAAACCCCATTTCTTTAGTTTCGTTTGATGATTGGCATAGTCACTTGACCTTGCTAGTTATCGTGTCTTTTTATCTTTGTTAATTTAGGAAACCAACCAACCAACCCCCCCCCCCATTTACTTGCTTTTAAGTGTGTGTAAATATAGTTACTCCTAGCCTAGTATCAACCATTTGTGCTTGATTGCTTAGGAAGATCCCTCTTCTCATTGGACGACCCCGATTTGCCACTATCTACCTAGTTGTAGAAAGTAAGCATTTAGGGCTTATAAATTATCTTTTGCACGGCGGGCGCGACGACCGCCCGCCCGTCAAAATGGTGCCGTTGCCGGGGAAGAGGCGTTTATTCTTAAGTATTTAGGTGTATTTGGTTGTGTATTAGCTAGTTGTTTTTATTTTCCACTACTTGGTGGTTGTTTTTGTTCGGAGTAGGTATTGCTTGAGTTCTTGGTAATTTATTTTATCGAGAATTCTTGCACGATGATTCTGAACTTTTGAAAAAAAAAATAAATAAAAAAAATTTTAATGGAGCGTCTCACCTTGAGGGAACTCATGATGAGAAGAGAGGCTCAACAAGCAAGGTTTTGTAGGATGTGTCATTCCGACCATCCTACCGAATCTTGCCCTTTGTTGTGGGAACAGCACGATGACCGAGAAAGAACCCTTGGTTTTCAAAACCATGGGTACTATGAAGAGTGCTATCAAGAGGTAGGAGATATTGGTTTTCAAGGGCAATATGCTCATGAATGCTATCCATACCACAACTCTTACAATCCGGAATGGAGTGGTAGTCCGGATTTGTGGTATGAGAATGAGCCGGAAAACCAATATTACGAGCAACCTAGTTGGCCATCACCACCCTATACCATACCCCAAAACCAAGCCCAACAAGGAAGTTCAAGTTTGACACGTGAGGATGTCTTAAATAGGATAGCAAACTTGAACTCCTTTACTAGTGAGGAGCCGGATACCCAGCTCTCCTCTAGTGTTGAGGCCATTGAGGGGCATGTGAGGAACATATTAGAGGTATTGGCCCGCATGGAAGCTCGTGATTCCGAAAACACACCATCCCAACTTGAACTCGATGATTCGGTGAGTGAGGTCACCAATAAAAATGATTTTGAGTTTGAAAGGGATGAGGAGTTGGTTGTAGAGGATAGAAAAATGGAGGAAGAGGTGATAGTGCTACATCATCCATTAGCATTGTCACCCCTTCTCCCACCTAGTGAACCAACTCTAATATTTTCGGAAGTTTTGAGGGAAACGAGAGAGGAGCCAAAAGACTATCCCAAGCTCCCTAACCACTTAGTTCCCTTTGAACCATCTCTACCTCCACAAGACTTTCCTCTTGAAAGTTTTGTGCCCCACCTCTCTTATTTTGGATGCTCATGGTGGAGAGCTTCAAGCCTTCACCATACGGATAACATTAAGGTCGTGCCGACGACCTTAAAAATACGGAGCTTCGTCGTGCCGACGACGTTAAATAAATTCGGCATTTCTTTTAGTTTTTGTTTCTTAGTTTATGTTTCTTAGTTTGTTTTTGTTGTTGTTTTGTTTTGTTCTTTTTACGGCTTGTTTTTCTGTGACTTTGTAGCAAAGTGAAGTGCATTGCAATGAAGGAGATGAAGGAACGAGATCAATGAATGAGGGAAGAAATCTTGGACAGTTGGTAAGCAAAAGAAAAATTTTAAGCCTGGGATACCCTGCCGTCGCGAGTCGCGATGGGCTTCGTCGCGAGTCGCGACGAACAGGGAAGAAAAATAATTCCCAGCGCCAACTTTCCGCGAGTCGCGATGACTTCGCGAGGCTCGTCGCGAGTCGCGACACACTTCGTCGCGAGTCGCGACGAGCTCAGAAAATTTTGAGCTCCCGGACTCACCTTTCCGCGAGTCGCAATGACTTCGCGAGGCTCGTCGCGAGTCGCGACACACTTCGTCGCGAGTCGCGACGAGCTCAGAAAATTTTGAGCTTCCGGACTCTACTTTTCGCGAGTCGCGATGACTTCGCGAGGCTCGTCGCGAGTCGCGACACACTTCGTCGCGAGTCGCGACGAGCTCAAAAAATTTTGAGCTCCCGGACTCACCTTTCCGCGAGTAGCAATGACTTCGCGAGGCCCGTCGCGAGTCGCGACACACTTCGTCGCGAGTCGCGACGAGCTCAGAAAATTTTGAGCTTCCGGACTCTACTTTCCGCGAGTCGCGATGACTTCGCGAGGCTCGTCGCGAGTCGCGACGAACCTCGTCGCGAGTCGCGACGAACCTCGTCGCGAGTCGCGACGTGCTCAGTAACTGTTGAAAATTTTTTTTGAGCCCGGATTTCAAATTTCCAAGCTTCCAAGTTTCCAAATGATTTTAAACATTGCATGATCCTACCTTCTTCTCCACCCAACACTCCCAAGAACCACCACATACCCACTCATTCCTTCACCATCCTACATATGTTGACATATGAACATTCTTGCATCTTTATAGTACATTTGTTGATTGTAGTATGCTGACTACATCATTGTAATCGTAAGTGCATATCCTATAATGATGCTTGTATACATGTCAATATATGTTGGATATTTTTCATGATTATTCTTATAGTGTTGGTTGGGTGTGATTTGGTTGTTCTTTGAAAATACTATGGTTATTAACTCTTGATGCTAAACCTAGTATTACATATCCTTATGTACTTGTGAGTTTAATGTGTTCTTCGTGGTGTAGTCTTGATCAAACGGCGCCATGGAGACAATGCTTTTCTCGAGGGGTGAGTTCTTCTACGGCATCTTTGCTCACCCTTCCGGTTCCGAAACCTATCTCGGAACCATCCAAGTACTTGGATATCGCCATATCACCGGCAAATTTGCGGAGAAATGGGTGTCACTCTAACTCCCTTACCTTGATTTTTATTGTTCTTGCCTTACGTGTTTACATTGAGGGCAATGTAATGTTTTAAGTGTGGGGAGGGGTTAGAGGACTCATATGCATGCTAGATTGTTTTGGAATGCTTTTTGCTACTTTTCATTGGAAAAACATGAGGAAAAAAATAGAAAAACAAAAAGAAAAAAAAATAGAAAAAGAAAAAAAAAGAAAAAGAAAACCCGCTTAGTTGAAAACCTGAGAGGGCAACTTAGGCAACATTGGGGGCCCGGATAGGTCGAAAACCCTTAAAGGGCGGCCTAGGCAAAAATGAGAGGCTAAAATGTGCGGAAAAAGGTGAGATGTGAGCTAAAGAAACATGATGTGTGGCTAGGATGAAAACTCGAAAGAGCTCCTAGGCAAAATGAGAGAAATTGAGAGAAATTGAAAAATGCTATGATTTCACTCACTTGCCGGCGTTGGAGTCATAAGGTTGCGGTTGTCACATGGATGGATCGGGTAGCTCAATATCTATAGACCTCTTGGGATTGGGTAGCTTAGTGGGTTAGGAAACGAAGTGTGGTTATGAAATTCCTTATCTCTTTATACTTCGTTTTTGGTTGATATATTGGCATTAGGTGAAGTATGTGCTTAAACCTCTTAAATGGTTTTAACTTTATCTTGTGTCATTGGACTTTGGGAATATCAATTCGGGGCTTGAAAATATTTTTATGGGTAGTGAATTGATAAGTGGTAGGTTTGGTTAGATTTAGGATTGGGGATGTGTGTGTGGAAAAAAATTCTCATGTGAGCTTTTATTTTGGGATTTTTGATATTGAGAGTTTTTGTGAGGCTTTGATTGGGGGATTAGTTTAGGTTTTGGATATATCATTTACTCCGTGTGCTTGGTTCTTTTCTTACTCGAGGGCGAGTAAGGTCTAAGTGTGGGGATATTTGATGTGTCCATTTTGTGTGGTTATTTTAGGGGTTTTAGGATGTGGATATGCAATTTCCTCCGTATGCTTGAATCTTTTCTTACTCGAGGGCGAGTAAGGTTTAAGTGTGGGGATGTTTGATGTGTCCATTTTAGATGCATTATTTAGTAGTATTTAGGATCACTTTTGTGCTCTTTTATTATCAAGAGCTTGTGTTTTACCTTGAAATTCACTTAGGAGAAGCAAAAGCAACTTTGTACTCTTTTACCTCTTCTAAGTGGATTTTGTGTGACAAGGGAAGAACACGGAAGCAACGAAGACCGGAAGACATTGAAGACTATACTTTCGAAGACTTTTGGATACTCACTTCGAAGACATGAAGACCGGAGGCCGTTGAAGACCATTTTTGGAGCCATTGAAGACTTGAAGATTGAGAGGGATGGCTATGAAGAAGACAAAGAAACAATGCAAAACTCTGGCTCCCGTCGCGACACCGTCGCGACACCATCGCGAGTCGCGACCAACACCGTCGCGAGTCGCGACCAACACGTCGCGAGTCGCGACCAACGGGCGGCCAGAAATCAACTTTATCTTCTTTGCACTATAAATACTATTCTTCTTCTTCTTCTTCTTCTCCAGCTTTTCCAGCCCGTTTCTCTCTGGTTTTTGGGCGAGAAACCTAGGTTTTTTCTTCTCTTTCTTTTCTTAGCTTTCTCTTAGTTTAATTATGTCTTTTGTTGTTCTAGAGTAGTTCTTGTACTTGGGAGCTATGGATTGAAGCTTCCACTTCTATGTATGGAGAATCATTTCTATCTATCTATTTGGTGTTTTTGCTATTGTGCATTTATTGTGCTTTGAATGTTAATTGTTGATTTCATTGATGTTGTTGAGAGCTTGATGATATGAAATGCTTGTATGAATTGCTAGCTAGGGTTTGGGGGATTTGGGTTAATTTCCCCCCTGTTCTTGTTAGGAATGCATGAGTGTGAATTAGAGCTTTTGATTGTGTTAGTGTGTTGACAATGTGCTAGACGAATGTGATTGATGTTGAACTCTTCGTCATGTTCGTTTGTGTAGCAAACGAGAGAGTCATATGCTCGTGGATGAATGTGCGTTGCACGTTCATCCAATCTCGTGTAATTGCATGAATTGGTTTAATGCTTAGTCACGGTGTAGTGGTCATAGGCATTGCCAAGCTTGTTGGTCCTTCGTGCTAAATGCCACCAATGACACCTTGAGTCGTGGTCGCGACTCGGGAGTCATTGGTGAGGTTTGACGAGAGATGTCAAACTCACTCTCGCAAACTACGAACTAAGAAGGATAGGAGTTTAGTCTCCACGACAAGTAGTTGAAGTATTGAATAGATGATTTAAATTCATTCTTGAAGCATTTGTTATTTGGCGTTTATGTATTCTTGACGGTGTGTTTCACTGCATGTGTGCCATGAGTTGTTTGAGCATAGGTAGTGCTGGTGTGGTTGAATTGTTTAGGTGTAGGAACGTGACGAATTCCGTAGCGCCTTTGCATGAAGATCTATGAGCATGAACTTAGAACTCCTTGTGGTGTGTGTGTTGTGGTACTTGCTAGATGGGTGCGTGAATGTTGGGTCATGAATGCTATATGATGGAATGTGTGAATGATTCGATGAACTACATTAGATGTGGAAGTGGATATCCGTTGCCCCCAAGACATTTTATCTTTGTAGTTTAAAACCCCTTTTCTTTAGTTTCGTTTGATGATTAGCATAGTCACTTGACCTTGCTAGTTATCGTGTCTTTTTATCTTTGTTAATTTAGGAAACCAACCAACCAACCCCCCCCATTTACTTGCTTTTAAGTGTGTGTAAATATAGTTACTCCTAGCCTAGTATCAACCATTTGTGCTTGATTGCTTAGGAAGATCCCTCTTCTCATTGGACGACCCCGATTTGCCACTATCTACCTAGTTGTAGAAAGTAAGCATTTAGGGCTTATAAATTATCTTTTGCACGGCGGGCGCGACGACCGCCCGCCCGTCACGAGGCTCGTCGCGAGTCGCGATACACTTCGTCGCGAGTCGCGAAGAGCTTAGAAAATTTTGAGCTTCCGGACTCAACTTTCCGCAAGTCGCGATGACTTCGCGAGGCTCGTCGCGACGAGCTCAGAAAATTTTGAGCTCTCGGACTCACCTTTCCGCGAGTCGCGATGACTTCGCGAGGCTCGTCGCGAGTCGCGACGAACCTCGTCGCGAGTCGCGACGTGCTCAGTAACTGTTGAAAATTTTTTGAGCCCAGATTTCAAATTTCCAAGCTTCCAAGTTTCCAAATGATTTTAAACATTGCATGATCCTACCTTCTTCTCCACCCAACACTCCCAAGAACCACCACATACCCACTCATTCCTCCACCATCCTACACATGTTGACATATGAACATCCTTGCATCTTTATAGTACATTTGTTGATTGTAGTATGCCGACTACATCATTGTGATCGTAAGTGCATATCCTATAATGATGCTTGTATACATGTCAATATATGTTGGATATTTTTCATGATTATTCTTATAGTGTTGGTTGAGTGTGATTTGGTTGTTCTTTGAAAATACTATGGTTATTAACTCTTGATGCTAAACCTAGTATTACATATCCTTATGTACTTGTGAGTTTAATGTGTTCTTCGTGGTGTAGTCTTGATCAAACGGCGCCATGGAGACAATGCTTTTCTCGAGGGGTGAGTTCTTCTACGGCATCTTTGCTCACCCTTCCGGTTCCGAAACCTATCTCGGGACCATCCAAGTACTTGGATATCGCCATATCACCGGCGAATTGCGGAGACACGGGTGTCACTCTACCCCCTTACCTTGATTGTTATTGTTCTTGCCTTATATGTTTACATTGAGGGCAATGTAATGTTTTAAGTGTGGGGAGGGGTTAGAGGATTCACATGCATGCTAGATAGTTTTGGAATGCTTTTTGCTACTTTTCATTGGAAAAATATGAGAAAAAAATATAGAAAAACAAAAAGAAAAAAAAATTTAGAAAAAGAAAAAGAAAAAAGAAAACCCGCTAAGTTGAAAACCCGAGAGGGCAACTTAGGCAACATTGGGGGCCCGGATAGGTCGAAAACCCTTAAAGGGCGGCCTAGGCAAAAATGAGAGGCTAAAATGTGCAGAAAAAGGTGAGATGTGAGCTAAAGAAACATGATGTGTGGCTAGGATGAAAACTCGAAAGAGCTCCTAGGCAAAATGAGAGAAATTGAGAGAAATTGAAAAATGCTATGATTTCACTCACTTGCCGGCGTTGGAGTCATAAGGTTGCGGTTGTCACATGGATGGATCGGGTAGCTCAATATCTATAGACCTCTTGGGATTGGGTAGCTTAGTGGGTTAGGAAACGAAGTGTGGTTATGAAATTCCTTATCTCTTTCTACTTCGTTTTTGGTTGATATATTGGCATTAGGCGAAGCATGTGTTTAAAACTTCCTCTATGGTTTTAGCTTCATTTTGTGTCATTGGATTATGGGAATATCAATTCTGGGCTGTGAAATATTTTTATGGGTAGTGAATTGATAAGTGGTAGGTTTGGTTAGATTTAGGATTGGGGATGTGTGTGTGAAAAATTCTCTTGTGAGCTTTTATTTTGGGATTTATGATATTGAGAGTTTTGTGAGGCTTTGATTGGGGGATTAGTAGTTAAGATAGGGCTATATCATTTCTTCCGTGTGCTTAGATCTTTTCTTACTCGAGGGCGAGTAAGGTTTAAGTGTGGGGAGGTTTGATGAGGCCATTTTATGTGGTTATTTTAGGGTTTTTAGGATGTGGATACGTCATTTCCTCCGTATGCTTGAATATTTTCTTACTCGAGGGCGAGTAAGGTTTAAGTGTGGGGAGGTTTGATGTGTCCATTTTAGATGGTTATTTTAGGCTTTTTAGGATTAGGTTTTGTGCAATTTTGTGCTCTACATGTGGCATTTTTCCTTGAAATCATGTAAGGAGGGATAAAGGCGGCTTTGATGTTTTTATCACTTTTTAGATGATTTTGTGTGACAAGGGAAGAACACAGAAGCAACGAAGACCGGAAGACATTGAAGACTATACTTTCGAAGACTTTTGGATACTCACTTCGAAGACATGAAGACCGGAGGCCGTTGAAGACCATTTTTGGAGCTGTTGAAGACTTGAAGATTGAGAGGGATGGCTATGAAGAAGACAAAGAAACAATGCAAAACTCTGGCTCCCGTCGCGACACCGTCGCGAGTCGCGACCAACACCGTCGCGAGTCGCGACGAACTCGTCGCGAGTCGCGACCAACGGGCGGCCAGAAATCAACTTTATCTTCTTTGCACTATAAATACTACTCTCTTTCCTCCTCTTCTCTAGTTTTGCTCAGCCCGTTTCTCTCTGGTTTTTGGGCGGAAAACCTTAGGTTTTTCTCTTCTTTCTTTTCTTAGCTTTTTCTTAGTTTAATTATGTCTTTTGTTGTTCTAGAGTAGTTCTTGTACTTGGGAGCTATGGATTGAAACTTCCATTTCTATGTATTGAGAACCATTTCTATCTATCTATTTGGTGTTTTTGCTATTGTACATTTATTGTGCTTTGAATGTTAATTGTTGATTCCATTGATGTTGTTGGGAGCTTGAGGATATGAATGCTTGTATGAATTGCTAGCTAGGGTTTGGGGGATTTGGGTTAATTTCCCCCCTGTTCTTGTTAGGAATGTATGAGTGTGAATTAGAGCTTTTGATTGTGTTAGTGTGTTGACAATGTGCTAGACGAATGTGATTGATGTTGAACTCTTCGTCATGTTCGTTTGTGTAGCAAACGAGAAGAGTTATATGCTCGTGGTCTATGAGTGGTCGCTCTTGACTAATCTCGTGTAATTGCATGAATTGGTTGAATGCTTAGTCACGGTGTAGTGGTCATAGGCATTGCCAAGCTTGTTGGTCCTTCGTGCTAAATGCCACCAATGACACCTCGAGTCGTGGTCGCGACTCGGGAGTCATTGGTGAGGTTTGACGAGAGATGTGGAACTCACTCTCGCAAACTACGAACTAAGAAGGATAGGAGTTTAGTCTCCACGACAAGTAGTTGAAGTATTGAATAGATGATTTAAATTCATTCTTGAAGCATTTGTTATTTGGCGTTTATGTATTCTTGACGGTGTGTTTCACTGCATGTGTGCCATGAGTTGTTTGAGCATAGGTAGTGCTTGTGTGGTTGAATTGTTTAGGTGTAGGAACGTGACGAATTCCGTAGCGCCTTTGCATGAAGATCTATGAGCATGAACTTAGAACTCCTTGTGATGTGTGTGTTGTGGTACTTGCTAGATGGGTGTGTGAGTGTTGGGTCCTGAATGCTATATGATGGAATGTGTGAATGATTCGATGAACTACATTAGATGTGGAAGTGGATATCCGTTGCCCCCAAGGCTTTATCTTTGTAGTTTAAAACCCCTTTTCTTAGTTTTGTTTGATGATTAGCATAGTCACTTGACGTTGGTAGTTATCTTGTCCTTTTACTTTCGTAACTTAGGAACCAACCAACCAACCCCCCCCCTTTACATGCTTTTATGTGTGTGTATATATAGTTACTCCTAGCCTAGTATCAACCATTTGTGCTTGATTGCTTAGGAAGATCCCTCTTCTCATTGGACGACCCCGATTTGCCACTATCTACCTAGTTGTAGAAAGTAAGCATTTAGGGCTTATAAATTATCTTTTGCACGGCGGGCGCGACGACCGCCCGCCCGTCATTAACTCCTTAATTTCTTGATTTATATGTTAAACCTCTCTTCAATAGTTGCGCGAGAGCAATGGATGCTTGCTGATAAACAGTGTCGGTATGTGAATGGTCAGATTGATACGCTTAAAGGAGTTATGCTACGAGTAAACAAGGTAGACGTTCTTAATTCAATCTTCGGAACTAAACGTTAAGTTTAAAGTTGATGTTATGTTATCCCTCACAACTGTGTTTGGGGTGAGATTCAGATGGTCGAGCACAAGGCCTTACTTGAATTCAAGAAGGACGTTGACATCCACTATCATATTCACAGGGTGACTGTGGTAAACATCTAATCATACATCTGCATTGTAGCCTATATCGCTGACGATTCTTTTTTCCCCATCAATGCGCAGATGAAGATAGAATTGTGGAATGTAAAATTGCAGTGGTTACTGTTGAAGAAAATCACAAATTGCTTAGAAGGGCGTGACATATATGCGAGGAGAGGCAGCTCAACCTCAAACCAAGGCTGACAGTGGGAGATTTTAGGGTTCATGATATTTATTACCATGGAATAACCAGACCCTTGTCCTTAGTTCTTTTCCCACATGGGGTTTATATCTAATGTACTGTATCCAAAAAAATATTTCTTCAACCCAGCGAATTCATGAAAATATTGTACGATTGATCGATTTAGAATGGAGTGGATTGTGCTACTTTGGAATTGCGGTTATGTTCTGGCCTCCGCCAGACAATTTAGGTGAGTTCAATATACTTTTGTGCACTTCTACCATAATATAAAATGAGAATCCGATACATCTCTACAAACTTATCAACAAATTAAAACTAAATCATACTTCGGATGTTAGTTATCTTGGTGAAGTAGTTAAAAAAATTAAACAACATATTATCTTCAAAGTAACGAGTTGTTATACTCACTCCAATCTCTAAATAAAATACTCCCTCTTTTAGTTGTCAAGAAAAGAATTAATTTCTTAGAGTAATAAAATACTCCCTCTGGTCACACTATGTTGACCCTCTTTTAAATGGCAGAATTTTTTTAACAAGGTCAAATGAGGGGTTGAATGAATTGGAAGGATAAAAATTAATTTGTATAGATTTAGGATTTGGCGATAAGGGAAGGTGACATATGAAAACACCATCCCAAAAAAGAAATTGTGCCAATATAAAAAGATCGGGGGAAGTAACATATATACAATTACATATTTTTAATAGCATGTATGTTTGTAAAATTATTAAAATTACTAGGTGAATGATTTATACAAAGTGCCTGTTTGTCGAAAAGTGATCTTTTCATAAACTATGGAAAGAATAAAGTTTGAAGTGCAAATTAAAAAAATATGAAGGTAAAATTTCTGGGTTGCATGAATTGGGTTATAAACTTTATAACTTCTACAGTTGCATAATAAATTTTTAATATTGTAACTAAGACCTTTTAACTATTTTATTCTAATTTAACCCGTCTTTCCATAATCCAATGGAAAAACGGTACTTCACGAGATTTTGCCTTATACATATCACTAAATGTGTATACTTCAAATATCTGCAATGCACTAACAATCAGTTGCTAAATATAAGTCACAATGTAGCAAGAAAGCTGATAGCACGTAGTAGTGTACTGGATTAAAGAAATTGCTAACGTATACCATTCCTCTTGAAAAGTTTTTTTTTGGTATTGTGTCAAAATATTTCAATCTCATCTTTAGAAGATCACCTTGTCAATAAAAGTAATCTCGACATGAAAATTTTGGGAAAAATTGTTATATATATTTATAACTATATATATTAATTTTTATTTACGCTTGAAGTTTGCAAAGTTTGACTCGCAGAAAGCAATTAAATAAAATGAAATTGGATGAAAGTAGCATGTACTATTGTATAGATAGATGTGTGACGCACAACGTAGTCCATGTTAGTCAACTAAAACAGTAAATATAGTGAGATCTTGGCTTCTCGATAGAATCTAGCCGAATCTATCATAAAAACATTAGAGTTTATCGAGTTAACAACGAGCAAAACTTTCTACCATCCATACTCGATGCTTTCTACATACAACATAAAAAATGAATGAAGTCAAGTAGCAATGGTGCTGATCAAATAAAATAGTTATGGTGCAAATCCGGAAGGCTGCTTTGAATTGTGGACGTAGGAAGAGAAACTGAACAGAAATTTGCTCTGCAAGGGAAATCTATCTTGTCTACACGTCCTTCAAGTTTTTAGGAATTACATTAACCTTTCAAATTATAGCAAGTACAATCCCTTTTTTCAGAATCTTGTTTTCCAATTGCCATATGAGTTTCATTGTTATGTTTTTCTTTTCTTTAATTCAGTATTTTCATTAAAAGGGAATCTCTTGAAAGACGGTATTTCCATAAATCATGGAAAGATAAAGGTTTAAAGTGTAAATTAATATAAATGAAGATAAAATTTTCTAGTTGTATGAATTGAGTTATACACTTTATAATCACTACACGTTGTAGAATAAATTTTTAATATTGCAACTAAGATCTTTTACCTTTTATTATTCTAATTAAACCTCATCTTTCCATAAATCTATGGAAATACGGTATTTCCCAAGACTTTGCCCATCATTAATAAATACTTTACTTTAATTAAATATCTTAGGAAACCATATTTTATTTTTTGTAATGATTATAATATTAAAAATAAAATCTCAGAGTCCGTCTCTTGAAATATGATCTTTCCATAAGCCATGGAAATACCAAGGTTTAAACGGTAAATCAGAAGAAATGAAGATAAAATTTACGGGCTACATTAATTGGGTCATAGACTTTGTAACTACTACGCGTTGCATAACAAAAATTTTAATATTGCAATAAATATTTTAACTTTTTATTATTTTAATTAAACTTCATCTTTCCATAAGTATATGAGAAGACCGTCATTCCTAAAACTTTGTCAAAATCTTATACTCCCAACATGAACAATTTCTAATATATATTGATTGGGATAATACTAGATTTCTAACTAAATTAAGTATTTCAGTTCATAACTCTAATGGTATGTATATAATCGTGTTTAAAAAATTACCTCAATTATATTTAGGAATAAAAACACCTATTTTAGATTCATTAAATTGACATCCCCTAAATTGGGATACCGAGATATTCATATTTATATTCCTAAAATTAAAATATCAATTTGAATATAATGTCAATTTTTTCCAAGTTTGACCCGGAATAGTATTAGCCAATAACAATGATGGACTTTATTTGGATCGGTAAAATCGACGGTAATTCTCCAAAATCCCACTGATAAAATATTTCTTTCTCCAATCTGCAACAGAAAATTTTATTGGTAAGGGGTCACTCAAATCACTTATCTTCTCCTCTCTCCACTATAGTTCTCGGTTCTATCTATATTAATCACAGACACTCAGCTTCTCTGGCTCACTTGGACCACAACCCTAGAATGACACACTCCAGATCACAAATTCCCATCCTCCTTTTCGGATACAATGGCAAACCTATTTGCAGAGATCATACAGTTCACGATAAACACGGCTGCACTCCTCGTCAATGGTAAGGATTCACGTCATTTATTTCCCTTTGATTATATTGTGTTCAAAGCCTCCACACTCAATCCCCCACACTGTAAACCCAATGGAGAGGCAAGGTGCACCAAAGAAATAATAGACACCAGCTATGCGGTGATGCAGAATCAGTTGGAGATATGGAAGGCGGAACTGCTAGCCACCATCCAGGTAAATGGTTGTATAAAAATTCAGAGTTTTTACAAAAGTTAGAATTTTATAAAGTTCAATATATTTAGTTTACAAAAATTTGTTCTGTAACATCTGATTGTATGTGTTCATGTCTAGTGGGACACCTACGGCTGGGGAGAACAATACGTTATGGAGTTCGACATGTATCTTAGGATAAAAAAGGTGGTGACATTTTATTTACTAAATTTATTCTCTATGCTCGCTCGGTTTTTATATCAAGGAATACTGCAGATTAAAGTTTATAGTTTGCCTGATCCTGTATTTTTGCATGTCATCAGATGCACGCCGTAGAGGCGAGGGCAAGAATGGAGTGCCTGTTGCTCCAAAGTGCGAGGGAGTTCATGCCCATAACCTCCCAGCTATGGGAAATGGTTGTGTGGACAGCTGCCATGCCATCAGGCATGGGCAGTTCAGCGTAGTCATTGTAGGGTTCCCCTTATTTGATTTTGGTAGAACATAAAAGCCTAGCATTTGGTATATCGTGCTTGTCCACAGTCTTGTTTTGTATGGGATAGTAGATTCTACCAAATGATGGGGGTTGCCATATGTGTTGTAAGGGTGCTCATATCTTATTAATGTATGTTGACTGTATATTATCATGTTAATGTATATAAGGAATGATGTTAAATCACCTTGATGCAAGACTTGTTAAGTTGTTTGGACACCAATTGTTACCTGCATTTCATAATGATTGTTTAATTTGTTGGAGTAAACTTTGGCGCATTAGTTTATATGCAATATTATTGCAGTAGGGAATTTTAGTTTTATTTAGTTTTGTTTTGAAATGGTTAGAAATAGGACTTGTTCAGAAGACTTAGTTTGTAGTGATCCCTATAAGTTTGGATTATGGTTGATTGGTTGAGTTAGTGTATGCGATCAAATAGAACCGTTCATTTGGCTTATTTCTTTTGGCTATTAGTATCGTTCAGGTTTATTATATTTGCTTTGTATTATGTATCCATGGTTCAAACTCTTTGTGTTCTAACATAATTTAGTTACATTTTCCTATGCCGTACAACCATGGAGATGCTAAAATATGCACAAACAAAAGGTGTCCTTATCATGTAACAAAAGTTTCACAATGCAAAACATAATGTAATACTAAAAACCCCTTGGAGAAGCACAAGCTGGAACTGTGAATTAGAAATATAGGAGCGTTGAAATATAGAAACATGCATTATCGCACCATACGACATTGGACATAAATGACGACTATGATCACCATAACATCTAACAACCAACAACATATAGTTTCCACTCTTCAATCGGGGAGTTTTCCACACAACTAACATTTTTCGAAACTACCCCGGTCCACAATTTTGATGAATGGCACCTCCCTAGTGAACTTGGCAATGTTCGGTACCAAGACTGGGTCAAACTGGCCATCTTTGTGAACGAGGTCTACGTCTGGGAGTGGGGCAATAGAGATGAGTAAGTTTCCAGATGGAGTACGGGGCAACAGTTCAAATATACTGTGGGAAACATAAAAGGAATGCATCTCATCCTCGTATATTTGTTGAAGCAAAGGCACAAGCAATTTAATCCCAACCATGAATGCAATCATTGTTGGCTCCTTCAATTTGGAAAGCATTTCATGTATGAATACTCTCTGGAGGTTGTGGTGGTGTAGGTAGGTCAGGTACGTGGACCACTTCAGGCTGTTCCAGGATGACCTCGTTCTCATGAATGACTTCAGCTTTGTTAGATGGATCAATCCGCTATGGGATAGGTTGATCTACCGATCGTAACCATTCCCTGCTTGATTTTACATGATTCTGCCTCACCTTTGGCTGCCTTAAAGGCAAATTTCAGGTTCTGCAAAATACGTTTCTTTGGAGTTTTAGTTCCTGCTGAACATGCAGTGCAAGCATTGCAACATCTTTTGTTGGGTGAACATGTTTCCCAAATAAATAGACCCCGCTTGCGGTTGTCCAACATGAACAGGGTGTGAATGTGTATGATACATTGTTGTTCTCAATTTTGAAAAATAGTTATGTGACAGGAATATTCCAGTTCCGATTATGTGGGTATATGAATGGTTTGATACAGTATGTCACATGAACATTTGCCGCCAAATAAATCCCACCAAATATGGTGGGAATTCTATTTTATTCCACCAAATAACAAATCATTTTTTTTAAATTTTGGAAACTAATTATAAGGCCCACACGTAATAGGGCCCAATATAACAAAGTCACTAGCTCATTTATATAAGTCGAAATTGGTTAAGGAATGTGAATCGTAAATTAAAATATTTGAAACAATCAAATCGAGATACTACAAAGTTTGTGGTTACACTATAGTCGAGGACATAAATAATGCACTTCCACAATAAGCGAGCATGACACGCGACAAAACAACACATAATGTTTAACATTGTGGAAGAAATGAGTGGTTGCCTGGTTGTGAAGTACCATGTACGCGCTATGCACGAAATTAAAGCGATTATGATAACTAAAGACCTTAGAAGGATTCGGATGTTTCTAAAGTATAGTACATAAAACTACTTCATCATGTAACATATGTCGATAACAATTGATATTTAGGAGTATAGGTAGTTAACGTCACCCTAAGACCTTATATGTAAGTCATATACCGCGTCTCCGTTTTAGCAACCAAGATGGAATATATCTTTCAACACACCCCAAATTTGTCAATGTGTAAACACTTAACGAGCCAAATCACAACAAATGAAACAAACAAAATCGACAAATCGTCCCAATAACCCGACCTGGGCTATGATGTCATGTTATTTTTTAATTCATCTCGGGCTTTCATCTTAAAACGAAGATGGGATTATGTGGATGTGACCCAATCCCTTATATGTAAGTCAAATAACATACTATCCAAAATGGTAGTAGCAAACTTATAGAGAACTTCTTAAGTGACACAACCCGAATTGACCACAAACAACATGTAAGAATCAACTACCAGCAATGGATTGAGTAAAATAAGCAATACTAAAACCCTTATTTTTAGTGGGAAATATAAGATTTTATTAAAAATAGAAACTTATAATGATAAAAATATTTTTCGTGCTGAAATTTTCTCTCTAGTACTAGTTGCGAAAACTATTGCTATATGTCTTTTCAGATATAATTTTTGCCTCTTGTTCTCGTGATTCGATCGTGAATTTTCCGCCCAATGGGTAGAATAGGTAACAGAAACTGACGAAAACCACAAACACCACAAGTATCTCAGACCAAAAAAAGGCGTGACATTAGTAAGAGAGGGGGATCGAAAGAAGATGAGGAACAAATGGAGAATATGGTGGGTTTAAAAGGATTATTGTGCAGCGCATTTGAGAAATCAAAGGTAGAAAAAGCTGAAGTGGAGACTGTAATGGAAGCCGTTGAGGACATCCAATAGAGCAGTTCAAAAATGGAGTTGGGAAAGACCGTGGAGAGGAAACTAACATGGGGCGAAGATGAATGACTAGAAAACAAAGGTCAGAAAACATGGAGCTCAATCTTACTGAGGGGAAAATAGAGGTACAATACTAGAAACATATTGAAATTGAGGGTATGGTAATGGGAATGATTGCTGAAGATGAAGTGTAGGAAAGTATGAAACAGTGAGATACTAGTGTCTTGTGTAGACTACTGGGTAGTAAACCCCCTTATAGAGTAATGAAAGGATAATTTTACAGGATTTGGGGTAAAAGAATCTGTAAACTATGGCTATTAAATTCAAGGGTGTTCATGGTGAAATTCCATAACAAAACTGATAGAAATGATGTTCTGGAAAAGGGGATTATCTTTTTTTGATGGAAAACCAGTGATTCTCAAAGCATGAGAGCATAATGAAGAGTTAAGAGAGCCTGAAATTGTGCTTGTTTGGATCAAATTACCTGGATTGCCTCTAGCTTTTTGGGATCTAAAGATAATCACCAAAATAGTGAGTCCTGTAGGTAAACTGATTTGCTTGGATAGACTGACATTGTAGAAGGAGATATTATCCTTTGCCAGGGTTCAGCTGGAGGTGAAGATAGGTTAAGAGTTGCCATACAAACTCCTTTATCTGAATCAAAATAAAGTGATCATGAGCCAAACAGTGAAGTTTGAGTGGAAACCTGTAAAATGAACTGAATGTGACATGTTTGAGCATAAGGAATCCGAATGCAGGAAAAAAGAAAATGAGGAGGCCATCCATATTAAGCAGCTATACATTCCAGTTAAGAAAACAATATATAGTCCAGTTAAGAAAACTATGGAGAATATGAAAGTTGCAGGTGAGCCAAAATAGTCTCTGAAAGGAAAATATCTAATTAATAACACAAGGGAAAAAGTTGTGCAAGAAGTAAATGAAGAGAAGTTTCAAGAAGTGAAAAGGGGTGGTAGATTGATTAAGTTGAATGGCATGGAGGTAGCTGAGATTTCAAGTAAAAACTATACCCTACTTTATGATCCACCTGATGAATGACAAAATAGCTTGCTGGAATATTAGAGGTTTAAATAAGTGTGGGAAACACAGGAAAATTGTGAAATTCCGTGGGATGAACAATATAGGTTATCTAAGTTTACTTGAAACTAAAGTCAAAGAAGGAAATTTTTAAAAAAAGGTGTGGAGAAACATTAGTTTGGGCTGGGAACTGAAATCAAATGGAAGTCTAGTTAAATGTGGTAGAATATGGATAGGATGTAGGAAAGATCAGTTTGACTTGAAATTTATACATGTGGGTGAATAGTGGATTGCCACTAATATGGTTATAAAGTGCAGAAATATGGAAATATACATGACAGTTGTGTATGGTTTTAATACTGTTGAAAGAAGGAAACCTATGTGGGAGTATCTGAAAAATGTTAGACCCAGTGATGATACGCCATGTATCATTTTGGGAGATTTTAACTCTCCACTGAGGGTAGAAGACAGAGAAGGTGGTAATGTTGTAGAGGAGAATGAAACAGAAAACTTTCAGGACCTGATGGAGCAGAATATTTTGGCTGAAATCATAACAGTAGGTCAGAACTTCACTTGGTGTAACATAAGGAGTTTTGGTGAAAGAATACAGAGTAAAATTGACAGAGGGGTTGTAAACCAAGAATGGATAAAACATATGGAAGGAGTATACTGTGAAGTGAAACTAGATTCTTTATCAGATCACTTTCCACCGATTCTAAACTGGTAAGAGGAGAAGAGGAGTGCAAGAAAAAAAAACCAGATATTTTAATGTGTGGGAAAACTCATAACTCTTTCAGGAAACAGTCAGATGTATTTGGCAGAAGAGAAAATTGGAGACTATGAATGATCTGGCTCAAATATTGAAACAAATCATGAAACCTTTGGGGGCTTTAAATAGAAGAAACTTCTCTAATATTGAACAGAGAGTCATCAGAGCTAAAGAGGAGTGGGTTAAGGCCCATGAAAGTTTAAATGATGAACCTGAGAGTGAAAGGAAGCAGAATGATGAAGAGAAAGCCATGAAACAACTGAAGGTGTTAAAATATTTTGAGTTTAGCTTTTTACAGCAAAGCTAAAATCCAATGGCTCATTGAGGGTGATAGGCCAACAAAAATTTTGTATGCTGCACTGAAAACAAGACAGTACATGAATTATATTGTGAACATGAAAGTAGATGGTGGAAATATTTTTGAGCAAGGAAAGATTGAGAAGTACTTGAAGAATCATTTTTAGAGACATTTGGGGATCAGGAAACACACATGGTTACTGGATTATAATTTGGCTAATTTTTGAGGAGTTCTAAGTATTAAGCAGCAATTAGAACTGATCCAACCTGTTACTGCTGAGGAGATCAAAAAAGCAATGTGGGGAATACATGCTAACAAAAGTCAAGGAAAAGATGGGTTTACCAGCCAAATTTTTAGGAAAACATGGGACATAACAGGAGAAGGAGTGATAAAAGCTATTCAGAGTTTTTTTTGAAGGGGAAAGCATTCCTGATATTTTAAATGAAGCTGTGATATCTCTCATCCCAAAGGTGTCTAATCCTCAGGTAGAGTATGAATGCAGGCCAATAGCTTGTTGTTCCATAATTTACAAAGTGATAACAAATATTCTCTGTGCTAGACTAAGTGATAAACTACCATATTTAGTTAGTCCAAACCAAAGTGCGTTTGTTAAGGGGAGACATATTGCACACAACATTCTGCTCACTCTGGAATTATTGCACAAATATCATGTGGAGAGTATGAAGCAAAGTTGTGCAGTGAAGATTAACATTAGTAAAGCTTTTGACTATGTTATTTAGGATTTTTGCTTGACTTGTTAAAGCTTCTGAAATTTCCTAGTGTTATGATTGCCTGGATTCAAAGGACTACTATGAGTTCCTCTTTTTGCCTGGCTATAAATGGGAAATTCACTGAGTCTTTTGAGGGGAAGAGGGGGGTAAAACTGGGAGACCCCATTTCTCCACTGCTATTTGTGATTTTCATGAAATATTTGACTAGGATAATGCAAAGGGAATACATAAGTAAAGGTATTGAATATCATTAAAGATGCAAGAAAGTAGGTATACACACCTTACCTTTTGCAGATGATTTGTTAATATTCAGTGCTGCTAATCAGAAATCCATGGAAGGAATTAAAAGGTGCATGGAGAACTTCATGGAAGTAAATGGATTAGCTATCAGTGGGCAGAAATCTAGCATGTACTTCTTTAAAATGAATGACAAGGAGAAAGTATGGTTAGCTGGTATCTTGGAGGTGATGAAAGGGGAGCTTCCAATACAATATTTGGGACTTCCTTTGACTCAAGCTAAATGGAACAAGGATGACTGTGAACAGCTGATTGAGAAGATAAGGGGAAGATTGAAATGTTGGTTTACTGGAAATTTATCCTATGCTGGAAGAACACAGCTTATAAATACAGTGCTCTTGAGTATAACTGATTACTGGGGAAGTATTCTGAGCATTCCTGAAAATGTTCATGAGAAAATCACTAAGATATGCATAAGTTTCTTGTGGGTTAAGGAGGAAGATAAGAGAGGATTCACACCTGTAGCATGGAGCACCCTTTCCAAAAGTAAAACTTCAGGAGGAATGGGATTAAAAGACCCCTCAGTATGGAACAAAGAAGCAATCTGTAAACATATTTGGGATCTGAACTAAAAAAAAGATGTGATGTGGGTGAGATGGATACATTATTATTATATAAAGAAGGTGGATTTAAACACTGCAGTTATAAGGATGGTAATATCGGGACTTGGAAGATCTTGTGCAGGTTAAAAGATAAATACTTTCAGTTCTTCAATGAGTGTTCTGATGCAAAAGGAATGCTGGTGATCAGGAGAGTATATGATGTGATGAAGGGACAAGGGAGGAGGTACATGTATGCTAAGGTAGTTTGACATAAGAAGATTTTGCTGAACACAGAATATTCTTGTGGATGCTGCTGAAAAATTATCTTCCAACTGTGGACAGATTGCAGGATTTTGGAATTCTTGGTGCTCAGACTTTTTGTTGTATGTGTGATTAGAAGAAGGATACAACAAATCAGTTGTTCACTGAGTGCAGGTTTATTAAAAGGATGATGAATCTTCTAAATTTAGCAGAATGTGAAAATTTGAGAGAAGGCAAGAAACAGTTGTTGATGGCAGCCAGGAGAAGGCAGGATCAGAAGTTGATGAAATGGACTTCTGCTTAGTACATGGTTTGGATTGAAATGAACAACAGGTTATTAAAAAAAAGTGAAGCTGAAACAGGGAACATTAGCAATGCAGGTTATGTCTGATTGCAAATGGAGGAATCAAAGGAGATGGAAGGGAAGTTTGAAGAAATAGCAGCCGCAGACAGTACTTTACTTGTAAATGGAGTTACCATGTAGAAACAATTTCAAAAGAGTAGTTTGGTTGCTTGGCTTTATGTGTAAGGGCTTAGAGTGATGGCATAAACCTTGGAAGTTTTGATCTATATATATATATATATATATATATATATATATATATATCCATTCATACCAAAAAAAAGGAAACCTATAATGGAAGGATTATTTTTTGGTTGGTTGACATGTCTCAAATGAAGATGTATCGTTGACTTAATTACTCTATCTTGACCAATTTAAAGAGTTGTTCATAAAATTTCACAATGTTCATCTTACAACTTGATGACGTGGCAATAACTCTTAATTGGGAAGATTTTGTGATACCGATGTGGGATAGTATATCTTTAAACATAATACAAAAGAGAATTATAGTTTAATACTAATAATTGTAGTCTAATATTTTTTGAAAAAAACAACTACTGCATCAGACCATTATTTCCTTGAAGTTTTTGAAAAATATAAAAATGATATCCGGTCTAAGTTGATGAAGATGTCCTGATCCTGAATCTCGGAGGGTCAATGGATTAAAGTTTTAAGACCTTGAAATAACATTTTCGTGCCTACATAGTTTTAAAAATGATCTTCTACCTAATATAAAATACTCATGTTTCCACATTAATAATAAATCGGAAAGTATTCAAAATTTTAAAATACTCCATATATAATCTCATTTACGAAAATGGCAAAGTCCCGTCTAATACCATCTTTCCATAAACTTATGGAAATACAGGGTTTAACTAGAATAATAAAAGGTAAAAAGTCTTTGTTGCAATTTTAAAAATTTATTATCCTACGTGTAGTAGTTATAAAGGCCATAACCCAATTCATGCAACATGAAAATTTTATCTTCATTTCTTCTAATTTGCACTTTAAACCTTAGTGTTTCCATTGCTTATAGAAGACTTTCTTTCAAGAGACGGACTCTGCGAAAAATATACATAATCAAAAAGAACTTTGTTCATAAATATTAATTATTACAAACAACAATGATTTAATTATGGTTATAAAATTAGTATAAAAACATGACTAATCTCCATAGCTTGGCACAATTATCATACTCACCTGCCCTCGACCAGGCCGTCGTTAAAACATGAGCCGAGGGGTTTAATGGGTCAAATATAGGGATTTATAATTCTGCATCCAGATCTCACTGCTATGCTACCAAAGGGTAGTAAGCGGCAATCCTTGAGTTTGTTAACAAAGATGCTAGGGTTCAATTATTAATTAAAAACACAACCTCGTGGGGTCGTCAATCTACACGAGTGAAAGGAACAACTAGTAGTGTAAACATGCAACTGGGAGGGGGTGGGTTGGAGGTTTCTACTAACAACTACAAACATGCATTTGAAAAACAAGTACACTATTTAAACTAGTCATTTGGGAATCATTTAGCAACATGGTAGTTATAATGCTTCAATCCTTGACTCATTCACAGTTAGACATACAAAAAATCTATCAGTGTGTTCACAACATGTGGTGTGGCCGAAGGCATACACTTCCCGGTCCCTGTCATGTCTGGTGCGCTCGCAATCCTTCATCGGCACCGCCATCGTAATTAGGGGAGTACAACGAGGTCCGACCATCGTTATAGGTCTGTTTCTCCCCCATTCTATTACGTCCCAAGCTTCCACCATGAATGCAAATACTCCCCCCGAGTCTTATATACGCTAGGCCTAAGGTTCGTAGGCATCTTATATGTGATACTAGGGCTTCAACACAACACCTAGCTTGCAAATATTGGCTATCTCTACCCGCAACCTCTCGGGCAACAGTTACAAAGTCAATTAAGGCTGGTGTAATGGAAAATAGGTCAGAGCATTCTCGAATCCCCCGTGCACACACCCACACAAACGTGTTCTTCTCTACCCATTCTAACATCCAGGTTTCTCTTCCCAAAGGGGCATCAATGCTTGCACCATAAATGAGTATATCCCAAATTGTGTGCTTATATGTGGTGTACTACTCATGTATTATAAAATTCAAGAACAATGACAATAATACCATAAACACAAAGATATGATTCATCTAGTGAATCTCATCAAGCATTTAAACATACCAAGTGCAAAAATGAATCCCAGACTAATATAACTACTCCCTCGACATGGAATTTGAATATATATTTGAATTCCACATCTTTGGGACAAAGCAAGAAGAAAAGAAAAGATTACAAAACCTACTAAGGAACTCCTTCCTTCTCTCCAAGCTCTCTCCTCTCTAAATGTGTTTCCAAATATATTTCAACCTTTCTAATGAGTAGACTAGGGTCCCTATATATAGAAGTAGGATATTAGGCCTAAAAATAGGCCAAAAGTGGCAAAACCCTAGGTCAGCCGCTAAGGCTTCACGGGCCAGCACGAATGCCACGGTCCGGGAAACATGCATAGCCGCGAGACGTCTAACCTTCACGGGATGGAACGAATGCCATGATCCATGAATGTTCATAACTGGGACCCGTGGAATCTGGCACGGTCCGTGAAGCTGGGTTCGTGCCACGGTCCATGAAGGTTTTCACGGGCTGCAAATAGTACATGGTGTTTGCTCAGAAGTTTCCCACGGTCCGTGAAAGCCAATCTGGTGCGTGATGGTTTTCACGGCCCTCCAACAATTTCTACATCTTTCTCAGAATTTTTGTAACGGTCAGTGAAGATTCACAGACCGGCTCCATACTTAGCCAAATTCTCGAGCCTTCTTCCCCTTGATTCACGACCCGGTGCTTTTGTCATGGTCCAACGCCTTTGCCTCGTGAAGGTCTCGTGATGTTCTTCACGGATCCCCTGAAACTCTTGTATAGTGCGGCTCGTGAAGATTGTCATAGGCCACTTTTGCTTGACCATGCACGATCCGTGAAGTGCCACTGGTGCTTCATTGGATGAACTTTGTTTGCTCGCTATGGGTGAACTGTTAGTCCAAATTGGGAGTTCTAGTAGTTAATTTCATAGTAATCGAGAAGAAAAATCCAATGGAACCAGCCTTGAAGGGTAATTCTTTCTAGATCGTTCTTGGACAAGGGAAATACTCCTCGGACCATGATTCACCATTTTTGCCTTTGGCCGTCTTGAAATCCGAAGCCGCCTATCTTTGGTTCCAATCTCCTTCTACCATGCATTGATGTTCATGGCCTTCGTATATAACCATTCAAATGTAAATGCCCTTCAAATGGGGAGGTCATCGCCGTACCTCTCAAAGTTAATACTTTTAATCCCTAAATGCTTCATATCTACAATTAAGTAGATAATGGCAAGTCGGGGTCGTCCACGAGAAGAGGGATCTTTTTAAGTGTTTTAAACATACATAGGAGAAAATATACTAAGCACATACATACATAGATATATATAAAAACATGTAAACAAGGGGGGTTTTGGTTGGTTTGATCCTAAGTTAACAAATTAAAGTATAACAACTAGCAAAGCAATAGAACGATGCTAATCATGCAATACAACTAAAGGTAAGATGAAAATAACAATTTATGGAATCTTGGGCGCAATTGACTTCCACTTCCAAACCTCTTATCCATCATTGAACATGCAACTTATTTACTACTTTCACTACTTGCTATGAAGGCTAAACTTCTATCCTTCTTAGATAGTAGTTTGCAAGAGTGAATTCGACATCTCTTGTCAAACCTCACCAATGACTCCCGTAGTCAAAAAATGACTCAAGGTATCCCATTGATGGCATTTAGCACGAAGAATCAACAAGCTCGAAAACACTTATAAACACTACACCGCGTCTAAGCATTTAACTGATTTATGCATTTACACAAGATTGATCAAGAACGATCGACATTCATAGACTTCTCTTGTTTGCTACAAGCGATAAACATGGAAAAGAGTTCAACATTATCATATTCACCTAGCAATCATCAATCCATCAACACAATCAAAAGCTCTAAACCATACTCATAGATTCCTAACAAGAAAAGGGGGGGGGGGGAAATCAACCCACTTCCCCCAAACCCTAGCAAGCAATTCATACAAGCATTTCATATACTCAAGTTTTCAACAAAATTAATAATATCAACAAACACATTAAATGCTCCATAAATGCACAATAGTAAGAGCAATAAATAAGCTACAAATGTTTCTTAGGACATGGGCTTGGAAGCCATAGTCAATTGCTCCCATGATACAGATTAGCTACAAGAGTTCATGCTAATCAATGCTAAACAACTAATCATAAAAACAAGAGAATTCAAGGATGAAAAATGGAAGAAAAAGGTTTCAAACAGTACAGAAATCGCAGCTGGAGAAGATCAGTATGAATGAGAGGAAAGAGAGTGGTATTTATAGTACAAAGAAGATAAGGTGAAAGAGAGGCGAGCCGCCGCTGCGGCGGCCCTTGGCGGCCCGCGGCGGTCTCGTGACGAGGCCATCGCGACTCACAACGGGTGCCAGAATTTTGCATTGTGTCTTTTTCTTCTTCTTGTGGCATGTAGTCATCTTCATAGTCATTCCTCTCAATCTCTAAGTCTTCAATGGCTCCAAAAATGGTCTTCAATGGCCTCCGGTCTTTATGTCTTCGAAGCAAGTCTTCAAAAGTCTTCGAAAGTGTAGTCTTCAATGGCTTTCGGTCTTCATTACCTCAGTGTTTTTCCCTTGTCACACAAAATCCACTTAGATGAGGTAAAAGAGCGTAAAGTTGCTCTTACCCCTCCTGAGAGAATTTCAAGGTAAAACACAAGCTCTCGATAATAAAAGAGCACAAAAGTGAACCTAAATAGTACTAAATTATGCATATAAAATGGACACATCAAGCCTCCCCACACGTGAACCTTACTCGCCCTTGAGAAAGAAAAGATCAAAGCATACGAAGGAAATGATATATCCACATCCTAACTACTAATCCCCCAAATCAATACCTCACAAAACTCTCAATATCACACATCTCAATGTTAAAGTCAAATGAGAAGTTTACCACAACCCCTATTCCTAAATCTACCCAAACCATATCATCCCATCAATTCATTGATTTCCCTAAGACATCTCCAAATCCTGAATTGATAATCTCAAATCCAATGATAAAAGATGAAGCCAAAAGTATGTATAAAGTTTAAAACACACGCTCAACTTTACATCAATACATCGACCTAAAAATGAAGCATATTAATGATCAAGAATTTCATAACTTACTCCGTCTTTTCCCGCTAAATTTTCCATTCCCAAAAGGTCCTCAAGATATGAAGCTACCCGATCCATCCGTGTGGTCACCGCAACCTTATGCCTCCATCGTCGGCAAATGAGTGAACACTCAATGTTTATTTTTCAATTTCTCGCTTTCTCTCATTTTGCCTAGGAGCCCTTTCAGGTTTTCATCTTAGCCACACATCATGTTTCTCTGGCTCACATCTCACATTTTTCCGCACATACAGCCTCTCATTTTTGCCTAGGCCACCCTTTCGGGTTTTCAACCTATTCGGGCCCCTAATGTTGCCTAAGTTTCCCTCTCAGGTTTTTAACTTAGCGGGATTCTTTTTTCTTTTTCTTTTTCTCTTTTTTTCAATTATTTTTCACGTATCTCCAATCCAAAAAGTAGCAAATTGCTTTCCAAATGTGAAGGTTAAGAAAAGTATCAAAACCAACATTATCCAAGTACATCAAAAGCAAAACATCCCAAAACAAAAGGGAGAAAAATATCCAAAATAAAACAAAAGAGTTGTGCAAAAGTGTCTCCAACCCTAATCACCTAACAATAGTAGATACCCCTCCCCATACTTAGAACACTACATTTCCCTCAATGTAGACTAGGGAAAAACCGTACAAAGCAAAGTATGGAAAGGGTAAAAATGTGGTGCTCACACAATCAATACTATGATGAGGACGGGCCATCGCCGAAGTAGCGCTGCTGGTACTGTGCTAGCCACTTTGTGCTCCTATGCCTCCTCCCTCTCCGTCTCTCGGCTCTCGGATCGGGGCCTGATGCACCGCCCGACTGGGACCGCAACTCATGGATGCGAGCTGACAAGTGGTCAATCTCCTCATCCATATCAATCAAAGCCTGAGAGACAAAGACATTGTGCTCCAGAATTATGTTATCCTGTAGGTGGAAACCATCGTGCATGGTCTGCATCATCCGCTCATAGAAGTCCGGCGGAGGCTGAGAGTAGTGAGATGGAGCATCATCCTCCTGCATGGGATCCGTTCGGGGTAGAGGCTGTGTAGAGTAGTGCTGTTGTTGCTGCTGCTCCGAGGGAGGCAGGGTGCTATCGTCTCGCTAGACAGGGGCTAGCTCGAGCTCACGGAGCTTGCGCTGGAACTCAACTGTACATGAGGAGTCTGGGGAGATCGCTAAATCTCCCAGAGATGTGTCGAACTCCAGCTTCATCTTGCTCTACTAAGGAAGTGCCATGAATGTGACCTTCCTCGCACCGTATAACCAATGAAAGGGCCCTGTGGTCCGTGTGACACCGAGCATCTCAAATCGAACTAGTCTCTCGACGGTGATCAGATAAACCGTCCACCTCCCTAAACGTGGAAAGTTGGCTAGAGGGACTAATCCCAAGTACTCTGCTAGAAGGCCTATCATTCCTTCGACCATGATCTTCCCCTTGGCCTTTCCTGCCACTTCCACAATCCTCTTCATCCACAGCTCTACCCACATCCCATATCTTGGCCCCTCACTCGTCAAGTGCCATAGGAAGTGAATGTCATTGTCTGGCACATTCGCCGGCTCTGTGGAGCAAAGGACTGTGCCAGCCAAGAGTCGGTGCACATAGCGGAGTGCAGGGTGGATGATGGCGCTACTCTTGTCATGGTAGTTCTTCGGCCTCATATTGATGACATTCTAAAAATGCATGTCATCCTCAATTGACTGCTCTTGGGCCTGTGGGTCCAGTCTGTTCTGTATCTCGGCGGTGTCAAAACCAAAGGCCTCCTCATTCTGTGAGATGGTCAGTTGCCAAGATAGGTCATCTAGGTGAAAGGCAATGTACCTCTCATATGGTTGATCACCCCTCATGCTGCTCATATGGAATGTGGACAAGAACTCCAACGTATACCTCCGGTAAGAGGGCGCTCTCTTACTCATAAATCTCTCCATTCCCCCTTTGGTGAGGAGGCATCTCACAGGCTGCGTGAGGCCGAGGACATCCAGTGTAGGCACATCAACAAAACTGTCTCTTTAAGCTGGCGCTTCTCTAGGGCTTCCCATCTCTCCGTATAGGACCCGGTGATCCGGGTCAAACCCATGTACCTATCTGTAGGGGAAGGTATAGGGCCCGATCTGGAGCAGGTGAAGGAGGTGGAGGTGGAGCGACGATGCGCTCGTCTCGTGGGGGAGCCCTAGATCTCTTCTTGGGGGCCATATCTATCAATCACAGCAAACAAGTCAAACGCAAAGGAATATATGTGTATACAATGTGGCACGTCTATAACCAATCTTAAACTAGTGCATCATCACAGGCCAAATCAAAATCAACTCAACTAGTTCAAGTTTTACTCGCAATTGCATATACAATCTACATTATGTCCAACAAGCCCATATCATAAAATCCATGAAGTTCTCACATAGTTGAAATGAGTATGCTATATTTCAAAATCACAGTTATGCTCAAAATTTGGGAGGGCGCCAAAATTTGGGAGGTCGTCGCCGTACCTTGATAGGCGGGCGGTCGTCGCGCCCCCTATGCAAAAGATAATTTGTAAGCCATTTTTGCTTACTTTCTACAACTAGGTAGATAGCGGCAAATCGGGGTCATCCAAGGAGAAGAGGGATCTTCCTAAGCGTCTAAGCACACAAATGGTTGATATTAGGCTAGGAGTAGATATATATACACACACACAAAAGCATGTAAATGGGGGGGGGGTTGGTTGGTTGTTCCTAAGTTACGAAAGTAAAAAGACAAGATAACTAGCAAGGTCAAGTGACTATGCTAATTATCAAACAAAACTAAGAAAAAGGGGTTTTAAACTACAAAGATAAAAAGCCTTGGGGGCAATGGATATCCACTTCCAAATCTAATGTAGGTCATTGAATCATCCACCCATTCCATCATATAGCATTACATGACTCAACATCAACATACCCATCTAGCAAGAATCACAACACATTATGCACAAGAAGTTCTAAGTTCACGCTCATAGATTTTCATGCAAAGGAGCTACGGAATTCGTCACGTTCCTAACACCTAACCAATTCAATCATACAAGCACTCCCTATACTCAAACAACTCATGGCACAAGTGAAGTGAAACACACCATCAAGAATACATAAATGCCAAATAACAAATGCTTCAAGGATGAGTTAAAATCATCTATTCAATACTTCAACTACTTGTTGTGGAGACTAAACTCTTATCCTTCTTAGTTCGTAGTTTGCAAGAGTGAGTTCGACATCTCTTGTCAAACCTCACCAATGACTCCCGTTGTCACGACCACGACTCAAGGTATCATTGGTGGCATTTAATCACGAAGAACCAACAAGCTTGGCAATGCTTATGACCACTACACCGTGACTAAGCATTTAACCAATTCACGCATTTACACGAGATTGGATGAACGTGCAACGCACATTCATCCAAGAGCATATAACTCTCTCGTTTGCTACACAAACGAACATGACGAAGAGTTCAACATCAATCACATTCGTCTAGCACATTATCAATCCATGAACACAATCAAAAGCTCTAAATCATACTTATACAAGTCTAACAAGAACAGGGGGGAAATTAACCCAAATCCCCCAAACCCTAGCTAGCAATTCATACAAGTATTTCACATGCTCAAGCTTTCAACAACATTAATGAATCAACAAACACATTAGAAGCACAATAAATGCACAATAGCAAAAATACCAAATAGATAGATATAAATGGTTCTTACTACATAGAAATGGAAGCTTCAATCCCTTGCTCCCAAGATAGAACTAAGCTATAGAACTACAAGACATAATTAAACTACAAAAACTAAGAAAAAAAAGAGAAGAAAACCAAGGGTTTTCAAGCCCTAAAACCAGAGAAAAATGGGCTGGGCAAAACCTTTAGAAGAGGAGGAAAGAGAGTGGTATTTATAGTGCAAAGAAGCTAAAGTGGAATTCTGGCCGCCCGTTGGTCGCGACTCGCGACGAAGTTCGTTGCGACTCACGACGAACATGTTGGTCGCGACGGTTTCGTCGCGACTCGCGACGGGTGCCAAAATTTTGCATGTTGTCTTCTTCTTCTTCATAGTCATCCCTCTCAATCTTCAAGTCTTCAACGGCTCCAAAAATGGTCTTCAACGGCCTCCGGTCTTCATGTCTTCGAAGTGAGTATTCAAAAGTCTTCGAAGGTGTAGTCTTCAATGTCCTCCGGTCTTCGTTGCTTCTGTGTTCTTCCCTTGTCACACAAAGTTCTCTTAGAAGAGGTAAAAGAGCATAAAGTTGCTCTTACCTCTCCTAAGATAATTTCAAGGTAAAACACAAGCTCTCGATAATAAAAGAGCACAAAAGTGATCCTAAATACTACTAAATAATGCATATAAAATGGACACATTATACCTCTCAAAGTTAATACTTTTAAGCCCTAATGCTTCCTATCTACAATTAAGTAGATAATGGAAAGTCGGGGTCATCCACGAGAAGAAGGATCTTTTCAAGTGTTTAAACATATATAGGAGAAAACATACTAGGCATATACATACATAGATACATATAAAAACATGTAAACATGGGGGGGGGGTTGGTTGGTTTTTTATCCTAAGTTATCAAATTGAAATACAACAACTAGTAAAGCAAGAGAACTATGCTAATCATGCAATACAACTAAAGATACGATGAAAACAACAATTAACGGAACCTTGGGCGCAATTGACTTCCACTTCCAAGCCTCTTATCCATCATTGAACATGCAACCTATTTACTACTTTCACTACTTGTTGTGAAGGCTAAACTTCTATCCTTCTTAGATAGTAGTTTACAAGAGTGAATTCGACATTTCTTGTCAAACCTCACCAATGACTCCTGTATTCGAAACACGACTAAAAGTATCCCATTGATGGCATTTAGCATGAAGAATCAACAAGCTTGGCAACACTTATAAACACTACACCGTGTCTAAGCATTTAACCAATTCATGCATTTACACAAGATTAGTCAAGAACGATCTACATTCATAGACTTCTCTCATTTGCTACAAGCAACAAGCATGACAAAGAGTTCAACATTATCATATTCATCTAGCAATGATCAATCTATTAACATAATAAAAAGCTCTAAATCATACTCTTGGATTCCTATCAAGAAAAGGGGAAATCAACCCATTTCCTCAAACCCTAGCAAGCAGTTCATACAAGTACTTCATATACTCAAGCTTTCAATAACATTAATGACATTAACAAACACATTCAATGCTCCATAAATGCATAATAGTAAGAGTATTAAATAGGCTACAAATTATTCTTAAGATATGGGCTTGGAAGCCTTATTCAATTGCTCCCAAGAACTAGATTTAGCTACAAGAGTTCATACTAATTAATGCCAAATAACCAAACATAATACAAGAGAATTCAAAGACGAAAATGGAAGAAAATAGGGTTAAGAACATTACAAAAAGCGTAGGAAGAAGAAGATGTGAATGATAGGAAATATAGTGTTATTTATAGTACAAAAATGATAAGGTTAGGTTCTGGCCACCCGTTCGTCGCGACTCGCGACGGGCGCCAGAACTCAACCTTGTTTTCTTTTTTTCTTCTTCTGGTAAACACTTATCTTCACAATGATATATCTCATTTTCCAAGTCTTCAACCCTTTGAAGAAAGTCTTCAAAGTCTTCAAAAATGGTCTTCGACGGCCTCCGGTCTTCAAGTCTTCGTGTCTTCTAAGCAAGTTTTCAAACTCTTCAAAAATGGTCTTTGACGGCCTCCGGTATTCAAGTCTCCGTGTTCTTCCTTTGTCACGCAAAATCCACTTAGAAGAGTTAAAAGAGCGGAAAGTTTCTCTTACCTCTCCTAAGAGAATTTCAAGGTAAAAACATAAGCTCTTGATAATAAAAGAGCACAAAAGTGACCCAAAAAAGTACAAAATTATGCACATAAAATGGACACATCAATAATTAATATTCTTTCCATCTCTACTATTTTACCTCTCGAATAGGGGTGCCCTGTGCATGTTTGGTAAATCGAAACTAAGCAATTTAAAGACAAGCATTTTACCCAGGTTCGGTGTTTCCACCTACATCCTGCAAATTTCGCTTACTAGCTTGTCATTTCAAGTGTAAAATATGGCTTTCGAGTGCTGCTTTAGAGCCAACCACTCAAAGCAACTAGAGTGCCTCTTTTGAGCCAACCACTCGAACATCAGCTGTAGGTGGAAACATTATCTAGAGCGCTTCTTTAAAGAAACCCGGTCGAATACCAACTAGAGTGCCGCTTTAGAGAAAACCACTCGAACGTCAGCCATAGCTGGAAACATTACCTGGAGCGCTGCTTTAAAACAACCCACTTGAATACCAACTAGAGTGCTGCTTTAGAGAAAACCACTCAAACATCAGTCGTAGTTGGAAACATTATCCGGAACGCCTCTTTAAAGCAACCCGCTCGAATACCAACTAGAGTGCCGCTTTAGAGCAAACCACTCGAATATCATAGCTGGTAGCCAAGTTGCTAATGTTCCACCTTCTTGGTACTCGAATCCCATTCATCTATTCAAGAACATAACTTTCTCCCAGATGCGATTCGATCACTTTATAAGGTCCTTCCCAATTCACAGCTAACTTCTCCTCGGGCTCCTTTCTGCTTTTCTCGTTTCTCCTTATTACCAAGTCTCCCAGATTGAAGAAACACTTTCTTTACCCTTCTGTCGTGATATTTTCTAACTCGTTCCTTGACCTTAGCCTCGTGTAGAGAAACTAGCTATCTTTTCCTCCATCATATCCAGATCCAGACATCTGTTTTGCTGATTCATTATCTCATCTGCAGCAGCCATTATCCTTGGTCTAAGAACTCCAATTTCCACAGGAATTACTGCTTCTGAACCATATACCAGACTATAAGGCATTTCTCCAGTAGCGGAAGACTCAGCTATCCGATATGCCCATAGCACATTTGGTAATTCCTATATCCAGTTACCTTCAGCCCCCTGGAGGCGCACTCGTATTCCGTTTACTATTGTCTGTTGGTCACTTCCACTTTCCAGTTGGCTTGGGGATGGTAAACAGATGTCACATTCTACTGGATCTTATACTCCTTGCACCATTTCTTGAAGGGATCCTGAGCGAACTGTGTTTCATTGTCAGTATTAATTGTTCTTGGGATTCCAAAATGGCACACAATGTTCTTCCAGCAAAAGGGGATGACCATTTTCCCCTTATGTTTGTCAATTTCTCAGCCTCTACCCACTTGGTGAATAATCAACAACTACTATTAGATATCTGAATTTTCCTGGCGCTTCCGGAAAAGGGCCCACCAAATCAATTCCCCATTTGTCAAATGGCCACGAACTATAGATGCTTCTCATTTCTTCCCGTGGAACATGTTTTATAGGTGCGTGTCTATGACACTGATGTCAAGCCTGAATATACCGGTTTGTGTCCTCGAACATTGTTGGCCAGTAAAATCCTGCTTGAATGAGCCTCCTCGCCACAGACCTGGATCCTTGATGGCTGCCACATACCCCTTCATGAGCCTCGTGAGAGTCAACACATTGAAGTAATGGCTGCAAATGACCTCTTCTATATAACCCTTCCTCTTGCAACACATACATTGGAGCCTTCAACCTTATCTTTCTAGCATCCACTTCCTTTTCTGGCACAACTCCCTCTCGAAGATATGCCATGAACGGTGCCATCCAGGAGTCTGCCACTTCAACCGCCATCACTAGAGGCTCTTTAAAACTTTGCTTGCTCAAAGTTTGCATGAGGAGTTGCTGTTGGGATTGGGTTCCCAAATTCGAAGAAGTGAGCTTACTTAGAGCATCCGCTTTATGATTTCTTTCCCTCGGAACCTGCGTCTATAAAATTTGAAAATTTTTAACAAGTTCTTTACTACCTCGAGGTATCTCTACAGATTACACTTCCTGGACTAGTATTCTCCATTCACCTGTTGATCCACAATTTGAGAATCAAATAAAACCTCCAGTTCATCCACTTGCAGTTCCTTTGCGAGGTAAAATCCAGTGATCAATGCCTCATATTCAGCTTCATTATTAGTTGCTTTAAATGCAAAGTTTAATGCATAAGGATAATCTCTGCCCTCGAGGCTAGTAAGTAGGACCCCTGCTCCACTTCCTCCTGAATGTGATGAACCATCCACGTACAACTTCCATATCTTTCTTTTCCTTATGTCTTCATTCCGGATGGGCTCCAAACACACTTCAAGGGGCTCTATAGTTTCCACTATAAAATCTGCCAGTGCCTGCCCCTTAATCACAACTCGAGGATGATATTGGATATCATGCTCTCCCAACTCTACTGCCCACTTTATCATTCTTCCGAAAATCTCTGGCTTTAGCAGGATTTTCCGAATTGGGTGGTTCGTGAGCACCACTATCTTATGTCCCTGGAAGTAGGGTCTCAACCTTTGGGCTGAATGCACGAGAGCTAGAATCAACCTTTTGAGAATCATAGATCTGGCGTTGAACCTTTTTTTCTTTAACCAAAGTCGTGCTAATTGCTAGCGGTGACGCTGAAATATACAAGTACAACGTCTCATCCTTATCTGGTTTCATCAAAGTAGGCAGTGTCCTCAAATGCTCTTTCAATTGCTTGAATGCCTCTTAGCACTTACCATTCCACTCAAACTTCTTTGCCCTTCGAAGAACATCAAAGAAAGGCAAGTGTTTCTCTGTCCCTTCGATAAGAACCTGCTCAATGCTGCCAAAGATCATGTAAGCTTCTGCACATCCTTTATCGATTGTGTTGTTTTCATTGTCCTCAGAGCTTCGACCTTTTCTGGGTTTACATCGATCCCCCTCTCTGAGACCATGAATATGAGAAACATCCCTACTCCTACACCAATGACACACTTAGACGGGTTCAACTTCAAATTAGCTTCCCGAAGCTTACCGAATGTTTCTTCCGGTATTTTAAAAAATCTTCATAACTCTTGCTTTTGACCACCATGTCATCCACTTATATCTTCATGTTTTTCCCTATCTATTCCTTGAACAGTCTATTGACCAGCCTCTGATAAGTAGCCCCAGCATTCTTTAACCCAAAGGGCATCTTCTTATCGCAGTACGTTCCCACATCTGTAATGAACGATGCCTTTTCCCAATATTTCTTTAGCATGAGAATCTCGTGATACCCCTTTTCCAGCATCAAATAATGCCAAAATTTGGTATCCAGTGATAGCTTCCACCAACTTATCGATTGGTGGCAACGGGTAACTATCTTTGGGGCAGCATTTATTTAGGTCCGTAAAATCTATACACATATTCCATACTCCATCATGCTTTGGAACCATAATTGGGTTGGCAATCCAATCGGGATAGAATACCTCCTCGATGACATCTGCCTTCAATAATATTTCCACCCCCTCTTTAATTGCCTCACCTTTTTCAGGAGCAAACACTCTTCTTTTCTGCTTCACTGGCTTAATCGAAGGATTGATGTTTAGCCTATGCATTGCGAGACTCAAATGGACCCCTATCAGGTCAAATGTATCCCATGAGAAAACATCTCCATACATTCCCAACAAGTCTTGCAATCATTTTTTCACATCTTCAGGAATCAGTTTCCCAACAGCTACTAATCCTTTATCCCGAATGGGTATTTTTATTGTATCAGATAGTCCCACTTCTGCGTGTACTGCCGCTACATCCCTCTGTTTCCTTACCTCTTGCATTGCCGTTAGGTTACATTTTTGTGCCACAATCTGATCCCCTCGAATGTATGCCACCCCCTTTTCGGTTGGTAACTTCATCATCAGGTGGTAAGGTGACCAGACCGCCTAAGCCTGGCATATCCATGGCCTTCCTAAGATCACATTATAAGGGGAAGGTGCATCCAAGATAGCGAAACTACACTTGATAGTCACTCCCTTGTTGCCATCAACCAATCAAATATGCAATGTTATTTCTCATATGGGAAATATCGAGTTTCCTGTGAATCCCGATAAAGGGGAAGCCAATTTTTTTCAAGTTCTCACGCCCTATGTCTAACTAGTCAAAATACTCAGCAAACATCACTTATACCCCACTTCCATCATCAACGAACACTCTTCTGATCAATGATGTTCCAATAATGACTGGAATTACATTAGGGTCTGCATGTGGCATTTGGTCCGGCACAGCATCCGCTTCCGAGAAAGTGATGGTCTTATCCGGCCAAAATCTCTTATGACTTGGCCCTTCCGCGGGGACCCTTCGAGCTTCTACCTTCAAAACAACATTCGAGTATCTCTCTCCCACCAAGCCATTAGTGGCGTTAATTACCCTTCAGACGGGTGGGTTCTCTCCATTTTAGTTTCCCTGATTTCCCCCTTGTTGTTCATGGGGTCTATCCTGCCTTCCTTCCTGCCCCCTATCTCGAACCACTTGTTCCCGAGGCCTTCTATCTCCTCTATCTCCATTGTTTTTATTGTTTCTTCTGTAAGGCTGTCATTGATTCATCCGGGGCTTCGATAGGGCAGCCTGGTTCATGTTTCCTTGTCCTCAAAATCATCTTTCCCGCTCACACCTATCAATATCCATCCTCAACTGCATGCAATCGTTTGTGTAATGACCATAATCCTTGTGATGATCACAGTACGGATTTGTTGCTCTACGACTTGCAACCCAGTTTTGTGAACTCCGCAAGGGTGGAGATATCCGAATAAAACTTCTATGTATGCTCAAAATGTGTATATGGGTTCTTTCTCCGAGCATTGAGGGCAGCAGATTATACCTCTTGAATGATGTTCTTATGGGTTCGACCGGCCTCTTCCCTCTATGGTCCACATTTCTTCCTACTTTCTCTGCAAGGAAATCTATTTTCCTTCTAGTTGCCTCCTCTACTCTCTAATATTGCTCCACGACCTCCTAAAGTTTTTGCAGTGTCTTAGGAGGATTGGTACTCAGCTTCTTGTATAGTTCCAGGTCCTGCATCCCCAACAGTTACCCCTGGATTACCTCATTCCCCATTGTTTCTATCACCCACAAACTCCCATCCACATATCGGTAATAGAAGGTTTCTATGATTTCCCTTAGCTTTTGCTTCGTCTGGTAGAGTTCTAACAAAGTTTTGGTAGACTTCTTCTCCTGCACGTACTGGCTCAACAATGCTCCGCTTAAGTACCGATACGATTGGAGCAAGCCCTTCAGCAACTTATTAAACCACTCATGTGCCTTTCCCCGCAAGTAGCTGCCTACCAGTTTGCATGTAAACTTCTCATCAAAGTCCCTCGAACTCATCAAGCCCAGGAATGTTTGTATAAACTCTCGAGGGTCAATTTCACCACTGTATGTGGGAAGTTCTTCTGGAGGTTTCACTTCTATTGGCCATTGAACCCCTGTGATCACCGAGCTGAAAGGAGACCCCGCTACCTAGCCCAAGGGGCCGATCAACCTATCCAATTCATTTCTTAACGATTCACTTGCGTCCGAGGGGGGTTCATGCTAACCCACTGGCAAGTTCAACCCCCTATCATGACCACCCAACTGTGGCATATAGAGAAGGTTGGGTTCCTCCGTATCCTAGGTTCGTCCAGTGTGGCCCGAGGTTTATGTATGCTGGTGGTGGTAGCGGATGGACATAAGCATTGTACAGCCCCTGGCTGATTCCCATACTCCTATATCCTTATGTGCTAGAAGAAGTCATCATTCCATATGTCGTTCCTAGACTGACCAGGTCGAGGGTAGGAGCAGATAGGGCTAGCGGAGGTAGCGCATATACAGGACATTGGGAATAACCAGGAATGGAAGGCAGGGGCCTAGCCTGTAGCAACTCTCCAACATATCCCTGATAGGGATAGGATTTTGGGGGTTGGGGTAGGCCCAACCTGTAGTTATTTCCAAAGGCGAGGGCGGTACTACCCCCATCGTGACTCTATCATCCCTCGGATGAGGGGTGATTAGGTAACCGGTCGCAGCCAGGACTCGAGCTGCTCGTTCCACCTCTTGACTTGGGGTTGCCCTCTTTGCATTCAGATTTCCTTGCCCATGTTTACCATAGGCTTCCATATACGAGTCTCATGAAACCTCCGTAAACCTTCCATCCCTCGAATCGACCACCCTCTCGAGCGGGGGATCGGTATTTCCCTGTCTTTGTTCTCCCATTACTTCCAGGGTCCTCGAGGGGCCCGACACATCATGGTGTATTGGTACTAGGGTGTTTGCACCAATTGCCACTGAGGTTTGTCCCCCATCGTGGCCTACGTCCGTACTAAGTTCTACTCGCAACTCCGCTCCCATCGTTTGAGTATTAGCCATGTCGATGTCCTCGATGCAAGCGTCGTTTCCTCCTTCTGGATTCTCCGATGTTAACCTTGGCGGAGATCCATCCCCCCGTACCTATTGACCTCAATCTTTCACTCATTCGAACTACCGTGGACATAAACTCTCCAAACCCTTGATCCGGCTTAGTCGTCCCTACAGACGGTGCCACTTGATGCGTCTTTGACCACCGACCGGTTCGTGGGCTTAGGGGTTATTCTTGAATTAACCTGTAGTCAAACTATCCCTGGGGTTCCAGGGTCAGTACTCCGATGCTTAAGTTAGTCCAAGCGTTTAATATGATTAAGACAGAATGAAAGATAATTAAATATGTACCTTGTATTTATACTTCGTGTCCTAAATAACATACTCCTTAATTATACCTTTTATTTATACTCCGTGTCCTAAATAACGTACTCATTAATTATCGTCATTAATTACCCAAAAATTCGATAATTAAATTAGAGTATTGAATATTCCCCTAACCGGGCTGCCATACATGCGGCCCAATGAACTTCTTCGGCCTAACCTCTATCGGGGACTGGGTAGGATGTAGAGTCATGTTTTGCTTCATTTTCCATTCGTTTTATTAATTTTCAAATTTCAACCATTTTTGTGAATTTGAAAAAAATATATTCATTCAGATTGTCAATTGATTTTATGGAATTTTTTAAAGTTTAACTTCATAATAACGTTTTAAGTTATTATTTTGCCTACTGTTTCTATTTTACCTTTAGCAGACTCTTGGAAAATACAGTTTTTCCATAAGCATTAGAGAAAAGTGGTTGAACAAAAATAATAAAAAGGTAAAGATTTTGGTCGCAATATTTTTTATTTATTACGCTACGTGTAGTAGTTATAAAGATTATGATACGATTTATGCAACTAAAATGTGTATCTTCATTTCATTTAATTTGAAATTTAAACCTCGATATGTTCATGTATTATGCAAAGGTCGTCTTTCAGGTTACGAAAAATTTACTAAAAATATCGTTAATATGAAAATAATTCACCCAATTTCATAGTTATAATATATGAGTCGATCTCTTAATAGACAGTCTGTCCATAAGTTATGCACCAGACCGATGTTTAAATTGTAAATTAGAAGAAAATAATATAAAATTTGAGTGTTGCATAAATCGGGTCCTAAACTTATAACTAATGCACGTTGCATAATAAATTTTAAATATTGCAACTAAAATTGTTTACCTTTCTATAGTTTTAATTCAACCCCAACTTAACACATGTCTATGGGAAATCATTTTTTCCAAGACTTTGCTATAATTTATATTTGTAAAGTATGTAATATTTAATAATTTGTAATGATAGAATTACATTGTATTATATAAACTTGAATTTCAAATATTTATGACTAAATTATTTTTTGGAAAATCAATAATTTGTTGATATTTTAAAATTGTAATGCTATATTGTCTGACTAATAGTGACATTTAGGTGCTTGAATTTTAATGAAGAAAATGAGTGGATGAAATTGAATACCGTATGAAATGTAAAAGTTGAATGATTTGATTAGATTAAAGGAATTTTATCAAAAATAAAAAATGTGTCATTATAAAATACGCAATCAAAAAAAGAAAGTGTGGCAATAAAAAAAAATACATGGAGTACATATATCGGGTTGTGTTAACTCATTTTAGAAGTACATAGACCCATCCAACTTTTGTTATTTATGTATGTATAAAAGTTATGAAGATGAGCGTTGGTATGAAGATATGTCTTGGTTTGAAAGTGACACACATAAACAATAAATAAAATAAAAATACGCCCATTAACGTCAAATAGGAGTACTACAGTTGCTTAAAATTATTCCCCTCCCATTTCAAACTGAAATGTAAATATCTTTTTAATCAATTTTTTTAACCTTATCCTTTTTTTTAAATAGAACACCCGAAGGTGAGGGAGTTATGTATTGGGTTCCCAATGCCCTATAACCAAAAAAGAACAGTTTGTACATGAGTGGGTCTAGATCACTAGACTTGAGGCAACAGAGTTGCCTCCAAAAGTTCTAACCTAAAAATATGCATAGCTATACAATAATAGTACAAATGATGGAGAAGTTACGATCCAAGGGAGAGAATCTCCACCCCCTGTGTTAATTCTCTCTCTCGGCCAGGTAACTCCTACATTATGTGAACTATAGTCAAAACAACATCTATACAGTAAGGAAGTAGTGAAGGTTCTGAAAAGGAACATCCACACCATCTAGGATCAGCCAAAGTGTTGTATTAGCATCTACAACACCATTCCCGATCTGCATAATTGTTAAAAAAAACTCCATTCAGCAGTATCAATTCAGATTACTGCTACGAACCCGAATGGAAGGGGTGGATTGTTTGTCTAAAGTAATAAGACCACTAATGCCTAGTTACATTAGACAGAGAAAAACCCGGATCAACATGGTATTTTGCAAGAGCATCCGCAACAAAGTTACCCTCCCTAAGAACATGTTGGAGCTTAGCTTGGCCCAACATAGCCCTCACTTTGTAAACCTTGTCAAAAAGTTCCCACTGAGCAGTGTAGGGGTCATTAATCATAGAAACAACCATTTTTGAGTCAGATTCAATTACATAAGTATGGTCAAGAAGGGGGGACAGATGACAAGCATGCATTATGGCATCAATTTCGGCTGAAAGAGATGAAACAGAAGACAAGGCAGCAGAGGTTATCATAATTGGGCAGGCCAGAGAATCTCTAGCAATAAGTCCCATTGAAGCATTGCAGTTAGACCAAGATGCATCAACATTTATTTTTATGCGTCCAAGGCCGGGCCTTTCCCATAGAATCTTTGATATGTTTGGCTTAGGAGGGGGTCTAGACAATGTAACAAGTTGCCTCAGTGAGGGTGTTATAGGACCAGATGGAATCAGTTTCCCAGGACACACCAGAAATGTTAGTTTGATCAATTCTTCAACCTCTTTACAGATAGCATTAAGTAAAATAGGTTTATTATCAAAGAGAAAACCAGTCCTGGCCTTCCATAGGCCCCAGCATATCAAAGATGGTAAAATTTTACAGTAAATGCTATCAAATTTTGGTAAATCACTGCAATTCCAAAACATGAAGAATCTTTGTGGGATAGTTTGCAAAGCATTTAGGTTAAAATTTAACAAGGATGCAAAGTTTGACCACACTGCCTGGGCTAGTTGACAGTTCACAAAAAAATGCTGAATGGAATCTGAGTGATTGCAAATAGGGCATTTGGATGCAAGACTAAAACCACAGGAAATAAGCACCTCATCAAAAGGGAGAAAGGAGTTTAATAATTTCCATGTGAAGATAAGGATCTTTGTTTGCACAGGTAGTTTCCATAAAGAGGTGTTTGCAAGAAAGTTACCTGCCAGTGAGGTTAAGGCCCGGTAGCATGATTTGAATGTAAAATTACCTGAGTACTCAGTTTTCCATATCATTCTGTCATCCCTCTCAGCTGTTATTTCTGCCCCCTGCAAAAACTGAAGAGTATCATGCCCCAAGAAAGAAGAAATCTGATCCAGAATAGAGTTCCTACTGGTGATAAAATCTGCCACAGTGATGTAGGGCATAAGGGATATTATACTATCCGGGATATGGTTAATAAGGGGTCCATGTGGACACCAGTTAGCCGGCCAGAAACTACAACTCCCTCTCCCATGAATAATTAAGGAGTTTGACTCAGCAAAAGGGTTGATGAGACAGATCCTTTTCCATGTGACAGATTTCCTATGGGAAGGAGGTAGTGCCCATATGAAAGTAGGCCACAAAGCAGTGCCTTGTTGAGACTTCCACCACAGTTTGCAAGAACAGGATTCCACAATGGCTTTAATGGATCTAAAACCTAGACCATTATGCTTAAGAGGCTTAGCAAGGTCTGCCCATTTTTTCCAAATTCTATTGTTCTTATCCACAAATTTCCCCCAAAAGAACCTAGCCATTTTTTTCTCAATTGATTTAATGATACCTTTAGGGGGGGTTAGTTACTGTCCAGATATGTTGAGGAATAGAGTAGATACAAGATTTAATTAAGACCATTTTTCCCCCACCACTAAGCCATTTATTTTTCCAATTTTGTAGCTTTTGGTCAATGTTAGCTAGCAAAGGGTGATAATATCTTATAAGAGTTCTTCCTCTGAAAATTGGGCAACCTAGATATTGAAAAGGGAAAGATCCTTTTTTCATTTGTAATACAGCTTTAACCTGATGAAGCTTAGCCAGACTTGCTCTTTTACTTAGGTAGAATTCAGATTTTTCGAAATTAATTTTTTGTCCCGAGGTGTACTCAAAAACTTCAAGGAATGCCTTGATCTTAATTAAATTCGACCTTGAAGCTTGCATAAATAATATTGTGTCATCGGCATAGCTAAGATGGGAAACCGAAGGAATAAATGCAGCAGTTTGAAAGCTAGCTAGTTTATTATTATGGAATAAAAAAGCTAAGCTCCTAGAGAATGCCTCAGAAAATAGATTAAATAAGAAGGGTGAAAGAGGATCACCTTGTTTAATACCCCTAGATGCCTTGAAATAACCTGCAGGATTACCATTTACTAGAACAGAAAAGTATGCTTGAGACAGGTTATTTAGAACTGCATTTAGAAACTTCCCTCTGAACTCAAACTTGAGCAAAATATGTTTAAGAAAGTCCCAGCTAATCCTATCGAACGCCTTTCTTAAGTCAAGTTTAAGTATACAGTTTGGGGTTCTGTTTTTCTTGTCAAGAAATCTGATCATTTCTTGTAAATACAATATATTATCAGATATGTCCCTGTTCTTCATGAATGCAATTTGGTTAGGTGAAATCAAGCTATCCATGTAAGGTTTTAATCTTTCCATTAAGAGTTTAGAACAGATTTTATTCAGCACATTAGACAGGCTAATAGGTCTAAAATCATCAAAAGAACATGGGGTAGGTTTTTTAGGAATCAGTGTAATCCAAGTTCTAGTAATTCCCCTAGGCATAACAGTTCCAGCTATAAAATCATTAACTGCAGAAATCAAGTCAGTTTTAATGATAGGCCAACACTTAGAGTAGAATTTGGGAGAGAATCCATCAGGGCCAGGGCTACTGTTTTTTTTCAAACCTTTTACTACTCTTTCCAACTCAGATTCAGAGACCTATGCTGCCAGAATTTTATTATCACTATCCTGAATAATGTTTGGGATCTGATTAAGGAAATGAGAATAGTATGTCATATCAGATTCCTGAGAGGGTTCAGTGAGTAATTCAGAGAAGTACTCAACAGCTGCATTTTGAATTTCCACCTAGGAGCTAATCCAATTACCAGCACCATTTTTTATCTTAGTGATCTGCAACCTACAATTTCTTTCAAGCACAGTCTTATGAAAGAAGTTAGTGTTATTGTCCCCCAGTTTATGCCATTTAAGTCTTGCCTTCTGCTTCCAAAATTTTTCTTTTTCCTTTAAAGCTTTTAGCAGTAATGCATTTCTCTCATATAGTTTGACTCTTTCCAGTGTTGTGGGGTTAAGGTCAAAGTTAATTTCTTGAGTTCTTAAGGCCTCCTCAGCTAGCTTGACATTAAGGTCAATGTTACCAAAACTGTCCCTATTCCAATTCTTAAGAACTTTCTTGAGCCTAATAAGTTTAAGGTAGAACCTAAGCATACCAGTTTCGGCCATTGGTAAATTCCAGCAATCATTGATTATACCATTAAACTCCAGTCTAAGGAACCAGGCATCTATAAATATAAAAGGCTTTGGATTAGTAGAGGTTATAGAAGAGATTTGGAGGAGAAGGGGAGAATGGTCAGATGTCTGCCTGTTCAGGATTTGAATGGAAGAGGAAGGGAATCTTGAATTCCAAGAAATGGTGCAAAGACCTCTATCAAGTCTCTTAGAGGTTGGGTTCCTAAGCCTAGCATTACACCAAGTGAAAAGGTTTCCAACCGTACTGATTTCCTGTATCCCATTTAAATTAATCCATGAGTTAAAATCCCTAATACTACCTAGTGCAGGAGAGCAAGGGCCTCTATACTCAGTTAGAGAAGTGATTGAATTAAAATCACCAATAAAAATTATATCCCCTTTAGAAATAGGTGTCAGATCAGTCCATAGAGTCTTCCTGCCATCCCTATTCCTAAGGGCATAAATAAATACTGCCTCCATATGCCAATTAAAGGTATGGTGTGAGACATTGACATGCAGGAATTGTTCATGTGCAGAAAGCAGTGTAACAGAGATTGAGTTAGTCCACATTAACCAAATTTTCCCATTATGTAGTGTTAAATTATGAGCAAATGGGAGTTTTTGCATATATGAGTGGCAAGAACTGTTGTCATGCATATGTTCTATGATACACAACAACTCTATTTTCTTAATCTTACATAAATTAGATAGTCTAAGCATTGATGTGTCCATGCCCCTAATATTCCACACTAACCAATTAACATGTGAGTTGACTATCATTGTTCACCAGATTTGGTACTTTTTGTTGCTGATCTCAGCATCATCCTATTTAATTGACTCAAGTAATTGTTTTTCTTTGATTTAGGTTTACCTTGTTGCATACCTGTAGGGGAAGAAGTAGAAGGGTTTTGCTGATTTGAAGCATCTTCCATGGGTATCACTGGCTCAGATATATTGTCTTGCTTCTTGGAACCATCCTCTAAGGCCTGCAAAACAGAAAATCTGTTTGCCCTATTCCCGTATAATCTGTTTGCACTGTTTTAACCTTATCCGTATAATTGAATTAGTATATAAAAATAAATACCAATAGTGATACCTTGTTTTAACGTATATTTTTAAAATATCAAATTTTCATAAGATTTAGTTATTGTTAATAAAATATATTAATCATAAAATAATTTTTGAGTCAATCAATAAATATCAAAATGTGCAGATTAAAATGAGAATACTATTTTTTTAGTACTCCTATTTGACGTTAATGGACGTATTTTTATTTTATTTATTGTTTATGTGTGTCACTTTTAAACCAAGACATATCTTCATACCAACGCTCATCTTCATAACTTTTATACATACATAAATAACAAAAGTTGGATGGGTCTATGTACTTCTAAAATGAGAATACTACAATTGCTTCATAGATGTGCTTTTTAGCAGTGGATAGTCTTGGTTTATTCACCATGCACTGTTTAAACTATCTACTATATATAATAGTAAGACGCTATACATACTCCCTCAGTCGCCATAAATATTGCTTAATTGCTTTTCAAAATAAAATTTTCTAGTTTTTCACCCTAAATTACTAATAATATATAAAATAAAAATATTATGTGAATTATTACTAGATTTAAGTTAAAATATATTTTTAAATATCAATTTGTATATAGTATTCAAGTGATAAGATGTACTCTGTATCCCCCGTAAATACCCGAATAGATACATGTAGCTAGTTAAAGAAAAGATAGGAAGTGCACCGCAAATTATATCGTACCTCTGCGCACCATCGCTTATTGTATCTCCAAAGTGTAATGTTTACACCCACGGGTGTACCCCAGTGGTTGGGAGATGGGTGGGTAAGCCAATAATCCCAGGTTCGATACTCGGCAGCGGCAGTGTGGGGAGCTCTTGCTTTGCAAGGTTCCCTTGTGCGCACCGAGTCCATACCAAGCCCATTGGTCCTGGTGCTGGGCTACCGTGATTTACCTCTCATACGTTGGCCGGGGTGTCGGTTGGTATGGGCCGCTGAGGGCGAGCGGATCTTCGCCTTTTGCCAAAATGTAATGTTTTAACTTAAATTCTTGTTCGTAAAAATTCCTACAATTATTACTGTTTAAAAAGTGGAGAGTGAATAATTATGTTGGGTCCACTGTTATTACTAGGAATACGGTAAGTATTGTATCCTCGTTCTATCGTATACGAATTGGAAATTATCTAAATCACTATCCATGATTTCAGGGTTTCCAAATTTCAACTTTAAATTATAACACCAGGATACATAATAATTTACGGTTACAAAATAATTTTCGTATTTCTAAACTATTTTGAAATCATTAATGCTATAAATGTATTATTTATGACAATACATACTACCTAGGAAAGAAATCAAATATATAGTTTAAATATTGGTGCTCTGTATGTGATGTCACTTAAGTCTTAAAACAATATATAATAATATTTAAAATATATAATTGGCATCGGTGTATTGCAGTAGGACTATCAAAGAATAAATATATAAGATCAAATACAGTCGGGGACGTTTATTGGGCTACGTGAAATAAACGAGATCTAAGTTCAGGATGATCGATGACAAGTTCAGGTCAATCATTTCAATTATTGTCATTGATACGTGGAAATGTGGTATTAAGGGATCACTATACAAAGTTAATTACAGAGCGGCATTGTATTTTAGGGTTTACAAAAGGGTAAACCACCTAGAGTTTGACCTTTTACTAGTCAAGTTCAAACATATAATCCTTATATTTCATTTGTGAAGCTACAATATCAATATATCATTGTGTAGGAATACTTAAAAATGGGCTTCTTGAATCAAATTGGGATTGACCTCAAACAAATCTCGATAAAAATGTTCACTTGGATGCCTTTCATGAAATTAGAACGTTAAGGGATCGATAAATAGGGTTTATTATAAACGTAGGCATTGATTGGCCTACGTGTAAAGAGAGCCATGTAACAGCTGACCGATGACAATGTTAGTCCAACTATTTCAATTGATGTCCGTACATGGGAATATGGTAGCACCAGCACGGCATGCAAAGGTTTATTATGGAGGAACCTTGTTTATTAGGGTTTGCACCGGGTGGACCATCTAGGGGATGGCATTTTAATATATATGCTGGGACATTTCAACAACGGTTTTCGTTATTGACAGTACAATATCAGTTGATCTTTATGAAGGGATACTTAAACTCTGGACTCTTACGTCATGAAAGGGTTGACCTCCTCCAAGTCGAGATCTAACATGATAATTGGTGTCAGTTCATTGCAATTAGGCTATTAATAGATAAATATATATGATCAATTACAGCTGGTGACATTTATTTGGTTGGGTGAAATAAATGAGAGCTATGTTAGGGATGAGCGATGACATCATCGGGTTAATCGTTTCAATTGCTTGCCGTAAATCGCAATATGGTATGAGCGAAATAAAGTCAACCTTGTTAGAGTGTTTATATATGGAAAGCCGAGTAAAGTTTGACCGTTGATTAGCCAAAGTGATATGAATCTCCTTGCGAAGACTCACGATTTGCGGAATTAATATCTTTGATCTAGTGAAGGGATCTGCAAACCCTCACTATCTCGCACGAAATTCAAGAGTTTAGCCCTCGAGGTACGCCTAACCTCGACTTGCTCTCTAACTAGCCCTTAGGATCAGATTACAAGGTTTATTGATACTTAACTAGCCCTTGGGGTTAAGCAACAATGGAATAGCTCGTAAGCAAAGAGTATGAACTCAGAAGGTTCTATATTTTATTTATGAAAGGTTGTAATTTTCGTCCATAAGGCCTCCCTTTTTATAGGGTTACAATCTTGCCTCAAACCCTAATCACAAATGGAAATTGAATCGACTTATGGCAGCTTTAAGAAGCTAAAACCATATCTAACTAAAATACCTAAAATAAATGGTAATCTAAGGTAATCTGGTTGAATTCTTCAAGAAGTAACCTTGAAGAATATTACCTCATCTAATCTTACCAAATTTAATTCTAATTATAATAAAACTGAATATACTAAACCTTAATGGACTATATTTTCAAAATTCAGCTCTTCAAAGCCCACATGGCCAAGCTATCAGTCCAATAAACCCAAAATAAAATAATTTTACAATATTTTACAGTGATCACACTACCTCATTAAAAACCCAGTGGGAAAAAAAAGTATAGTGTTCTTCAGGATATCTTCAGTTCGTCGACAATCTTGAATAATGAATCCAAGATGTCGATGGTGACTCCTTATTCAATTCTTCATCATAAATTTGATCCATTTAAAGCACATCAAAGCATTGATATTCGTATCATTCCCTCCCAGATCGAAAAGTTTCGTCCTCGAAACGGGAAGCATATAACCTATAAACATATCCTTGAATTCCTGTAACAACTTAACAAACCGTGAAAACATATCTACAGGAATATCTTCTTTGGAATAGTAACTTTTTTTAAAGGACATTATAATAACAAAAGAATGATTATTCAAAGATCGATTCACATCTCTTATTGAAGCATAAAACGATTTACCAGAATCAGTAGATAGTTTATGTCTCATCATATAAATAGAAAGTAAAGGACTAATATGTGAAAACAAGACTTTATGCGACTTTTCATAATCATTCTGCAGCTTACATGTATTACCTACCTTAGGATCGACCTGAAACTTGTCTATGGCGACATTTACTGTCATTTTGGCGGAATTGAAACTATTTTGGTCGAAATTACTTGCTCCTTGGGGGGGGGGGAGTAATTTCAGCAACATCTGTGGAATACGCCTCAAAAACATCTTGTGTTTCAGGACCTTTCTCACCTCTGTCAACAATGATGATTTCATCATCTATTTGTTCTTCTTCAGTGTCATACCATGCAGGCATATCATCATATTATTCCTTCTCCATGTTGTTATAATTTGTTCATGGGGACAGTTACTGTGAACATGTCCTCGTTCATTTCAATGAAAACATGTATGAGTGTTAAAAGAAACTGTATCTAACAAAGTAGAAATTGATTTACCTGTATCTTGGCTAAGAGACTGATTGGTTGGGATCATTCTTTGATCACTGGGTTCCAATGGTGGATTTGAGTAGGTTTTGGTTGAATTAGGGTTTCCTCAGCCACCCATGTTTGAATTGCTACAACCCTAGTTGAATTTGGGCTTCTGAAATCAGAGAATTGCCTTTGATTGTCATAACCGAAATTGGAGCTTCCACTGGGCCTTAATGTTGACTCAACCAACCTGGCATTGAACAATAAATCTTGCATGGAAACATAATACTGGAGCTTAACCGGAACTTGCAGATTTTCTCTTAAACCTTAAATAAACTGATTCTTTATAAAAGACATCATTTTCTCTCATGTCAACTCTTCTCATAGCTAATTCAAGATCTTGCCAGTATTCATCTACACTGCGGTTGCATTGCTTCATAGTGCTGAGATACGAATATTGCTCCATCAAATATGTTTGTGGAACATGATGTAATCGAAGCTTAGTCCTCAATCTCTCCCAGGTGGAGATAGGTTTCTTTCCAGCAAGATATCTTGATTCTTTCAAATTCTCCCACCACTCTATGGCATAATGGGTGAAAGAATACTCGGCGACCTTGATCTTATCTTTCTCACAGTATTTTTTAAGATTAAATAGGTTCTCGATCTGCCTCTTCCAATCCAAGTATTTTACAGGATTGCATCGACCATCAAATCTAGGAATATCATACTTCAAACCTTTGATGTCACAAGCATATTCAACTTGTCTTGTAGAACGAGGTGTGATTGGATTCGATAACTCATCTACCTTCCTAGACAATCTCTGAACCTCGCTGATTATGGCATTTATGAGATTCATGGAATTCATTTTAGGTTTATTGTTGGGATTACCAACAAATGGCGGGATGAATGGATCATCCGCCATCCCTGCTAAGAAGAAACAAACCGTCAAGAATAAATATCCCCCTTCCCCTTTGTTTAGTAAGGTCACTCACCAAGTGTATAACACTCACAACTCACAAGGAAAAAGCTAATGCGAGGGCAACTAATCAATTCACCGCAATTCAAAGCAAACTATGGAGATGAGTACTGCAGAACTTATTTCGAAATTTAAAAATATATAAACTCAAAATTTGGCTCTAAAATATGGAATTCCAAATTCTACAAAAAATAAGGAACAAAACACAATTTGAATGAAATGAATCGGAGCTGTATTTAATGAATTATGACCAAAACAAGAAGGCTTTATATAGGCGACAAATAGGTTCCGAAAATTCAATAAACTTTTCCAAAAACAAATTGGAATAGGAACTTAAATCCAAATCCCTTGTGGAAAAGGATTTTAATGACTTACTTGTCCCCCAAGTAAAAAATTCATATCAAAACTCCTCTCACAATTGGCTTTTATTTCCTTTTTCTCTTTCGGATTTTGACTTTTCTTTTCCTTTTTCAAACCGGATTCCTTTTTCTTTCATTTTTTTTTCAGCCACAATTCATTTTTTCCCTTTTTTGTACTATAAAACACACAAACATAATTTTATTCCCCAAGAAAAATTTTCGGTCACAATTACCAAAATTTTATTTTGGAAATTGCAAATCTGCCCCCAAACTTTTGAAAATTGCAAACCTGCCCCAAATTTTAGATTTCAAATCCTAAATTCTGATTTTGAAACCCAAAATCTGCTACCTTTTTTTATGATTTTGGAAAAGTTTTGGAACAAGAATCGCCTATACAAAACTTGGAATAAGAAAACTACGACAACTTCCTCTTGATTCCAATGAACTTCGAGGTATTCAAGATCGTAAGGATCAATAATATGACACTATATATATGGAAAACGACACAATACTTTTTTTTATAAGGTGTAATCAAGAATCAAAGAACAATTCTAGATCACGGAATCAAAGAATAATAAAGAAAACAAATAGGATTATGAGCATGCAATAATTTTCAGAAGAGTTGACGAAAATATCACAAGCACATAAACTGTTTAAGCTACTTAAAACTACGAAACTGACCGGGAGGTTAAGGCGGATAATACTTGTTAACGCTCAGACCCTTCGACGTCCTCCTGACTCGATTGATGAAGGTGAAGGCGGATAGTAATACCAAAGTATTCTAACTCTCAGACCCTTCGACGTCCTTCGACTCTAGATTCAATCCTCCTGGTAAGAAAGATCAAACAAACACAGTTAAAACATGACTCAAAAGAGTATATATATATAATTTGAAAATAAATTAATGCAAACTCGAAACCCCTTTTTTTGTTTTTTTTCCGGCCCCAGTAGATCTTTTGCTTTGCTCTGATACCAAATGATATGAATCTCCTTGCAAAGACTCACGATTTGCGGAATTAATATCTTTGATCTAGTGAAGGGATCTGCAAACCCGTACTATCTCGCACAAAATTCAGGAGTCTAGCCCTCGGGTAACGCCTAACTTTGACTTGCTCTCTAACTAGCCCTCAGGATCACATTACAAGGTTTATTGATACTTAACTAGCCCTTGGGGTTAAGCAACAATGGAATAACTCGTAAGCAAAGAGTATGAACTCAGAAGGTTCTATATTTTATTTATGAAATGTTGTAATTTTCGTCCATAAGGCCTCCTTTTTTATAGGGTTACAATCTTGCCTCAAACTCTAATCACAAATGGAAATTGAATCGACTTATGGCAGCTTTAAGAAGCTAACACCATATCTAACTAAAATACCTAAAATAAATGGTAATCTAAGGTAATCTGGTTGAATTCTTCAAGAAGTAACCTTGAAGAATATTACCTCATCTAATCTTACCAAATTTAATTCTAATTAGAATAAAACTGAATATACTAAACCTTAATGGACTGTATTTTTGAAATCCAGCTCTTCAAATCCCACATGGCCGAGCTATCAGTCCAATAAACCCAAAATGAAATAATTTTACAATATTTTACAGTGATCACACTACCTCATTAAAAACCCACTGGGAAAAAAAGTATAGTGTTCTTCATGATGTCTTCAGTTCGTTGACAATCTTGAATAATGAATCCAAGATGTCGATGGTAACTCCCTCTTCAATTCTTCATCATAAAGTTGATCCATTTAAAGCACATCAAAGCATTAATATTCGTATCACAAAGTCAACCTAGTTGTTAGTGTTTATTATATACTAATTCAAATAAAGTTTTACCGTTAATTAGTTAAAGTCAACTTTGTTATTAGTGTTTATTTATTGAAAGTCAAGTAAGGTTTGACCGTTGATTAGATAAAGTCAACCTAGTTATTGGTATTTATTATATACTAATTCAAATAAAGTTTGACCGTTATTAGTTAAAGCCAATCTAATTATTAGTGTTTATATATTGAAAGTCAAGTAAGGGTTGACCGTTGATTAGTCAAAGTCAACCTAGTTATTAGTATTTATTATATACTAATTCAAATAAAGTTTGACCGTTAATTAGTTAAAGTCAAATTTTTTATTAGTGTTTATTTATTGAAAGTTAAGTACAGTTTGACCGTTGATTAGACAAAGTCAACCTAGTTATTAATATTTATTATATACTAATTCAAATAAAGTTTGACCGTTAATTATTTAAAGTCAACCTAGTTATTAGTGTTTATATATTGAAAGTCAAGTAAGGGTTGACCGTTGATTAGTCAAAGTCAACCTAGTTAGTATTCATTATATACTAATTCAAATAAAGTTTGACCGTTAATTAGTTAAAGTCAAATTTGTTATTAGTGTTTATTTATTGAAAGTCAAGTAAGGTTTGACCGTTGATTAGACAATGTCAACCTAGTTATTAGTATTTATTATATACTAATTCAAATAGAGTTTGACCGTTAATTAGTTAAATTCAACCTAGTTATTAGTGTTTATATATTGAAAGTCAAGTAAGGGTTGACCGTTGATTAGTCAATGTCAACCTAGTTATTAGTATTTAGTATATACTAATTCAAATAAAGTTTGACAGTTAATTAGTTAAAGTCAAATTTGTTATTAGTGTTTATTTATTGAAAGTCAAGTAAGGTTTGACCGTTGATTAGACAAAGTCAAACATTTTTATTTGTATTTATTATATACTAATTAAAGTAAGGTTTTACCATTAATTAGTCAAAGTCAACTTAGTTATTAGTGTTTTTATATTGAAATTCAAGTAAAGTTTGATCGTTGATTAGTTAAATTCAGCTTAGTCACTAGTCAAAGGTAATGGTAAATAAAAAGAAACCGTGAGAGTCTTTGGGAGTGGGAACATTTTCCCACTCCCTTGATACAGTGAAACCTACTAAACTACCCCTGATTTAGATGGTACAATCAGGTGGCCCCAAAAAACATGCCGTGGGAAAATACGGGAGCGGGTACATTAGCCCGCTCCCTTTATACATGTTACCTCAAAAACTACCCCTGATCTAAATGTTACAACCAGGTGACCAAAAACAAAGAGAACCGAAGGGCATGAGAAAAAACTCACTGGCCCCTCCTCCATGGAACATTCATCCAACCGGGATTGGTAACCGGCTCTTGACCCATGGTTTTTCCCCACAGGTGTGATCCCAACCATCGCTATAGTGCGGCAATGGCCTTCGAAACCGAGAGTGGTCTTGACCTTCCAATGAATGAAGAAATGTGTCCTCTCCTGGTGGAGCTGGTACACCGCTTCTACCATGTACACCCCTAAGATGAAGATAAAGAGGTGTTATTGGCCTTCGGTAACGATCTCTGTGTGGGTGACGAGGTTTTTTCTTTGGAGATGGGAGCCAGATGACCGTAGTCGATGGTGCTCTTAGTTGTTCCCTGCGGATAAACCTCCTAATGATAAGAGACCGGGCATGATTTCTACCGCACATGCCCCGCGTAACGGTTTTGCAACCGTTCTCTCCATTTTAGGCAAATGGACAGTCGTATGCCATTTTACACTTTTCAGTGTAGCGCAGGCAAATTGCGCAACCGTCAAATCCAAGTATCTCAGCCAGTAGTGGGTTAATTAATTTAGCGTACGCTAATTAATTAACCCACTACCCAATTCAAGTAGTTGTGCAACCAATTGATAAAAGGTTACACCCCACTGGGTAGGGAAAATGAGAACTCCCTCACCCGTGATCCACAGTTTCTGCCCAAAAAGGAAGGTTGAAAATCACAACATTTCCATGAAATTAATTTATTTTTTTGACCCCTAGCCTTTGTGACCTCTCGGACCCCTGGCCCTCGAGACCTCTCAAACCACTGGCTCTCGAGACCTCTCGAACCGTTTGCCCTAGAGACCTCTCGAACCGCTGGCACTCGAGACCTCTCGAACAGCTGGCCCTCGAGACCTCGCGAACCTCTGGCCCTCGAGACCTCACGAACCTCTGGACCTCGGGACCCCTCGAACCGATGGCCCTCGAGACCTCCTGCACCGGTGGCCTTTGCGAGCTCTCGAACCAGTGGCCCTCAAGATCTCTCCAACCAGTGGCCCTCGAGACCTCTCAGAGCACTGGGCCTCGAGATCTCTCAAACCACTGGCCTTCGAGATCTGTCGAACCGCTGGCCCTGTTGACCTCTAGAAACGCTGGCCGTCGAGACCTCTCTAAACTCTGGCCCTCGAGACGTCACCCTTTTACCTGTGGACCTCTCAAACCGGTGGCCCTCGAGACCTCTCGAACCAGTGGTCCTCGACATCTCTCGAACCATTGGCCCTCAAAACCTCTCGAACGTTTGGCCTTGAGACCTCTCGAACAACTGGCCCTCGAGACCCCTCGAATATGCCTCAATCCACCTATGCATCCATCCCTCAGTCCTCGAGCCAATCCCCCAACCCTCGAACCAATCCACCAGCCCCCGAGACTAATTCGCAACCCTGGAGCCGCCTACCCCTTCCCAGCCACCCTTTTACCCCCTAGGCTGCCACCAAAAATAAATATATGTGTATAGAGTTTTTTTTCAGACCCCTTCGAGGGCAGAGCCCCTTCGAGGGAGGTGTGACCAAGTCGAGAGAAGAGCCCCTTCGAGGTGTCGACCCCTTTGATGGCAGAGCCCCTTCGGGGGTATGACCCCTTCCAGGGCGGAGCCCCTTCATGGGTATTACCCCTTCGAGGGTATGGCCCCTTCCAGGGTTTGGCCCCTTCCAGGGCAGAGCGCCTTCCAGGGTTTTGACCCCCTCGAGGGCAGACCCCCTTCGAGAGTATGGCCCCTTCGATGGCAATGTGGATGTCCGCATCTGTTGTTACCTGCAAAAGAAATATGTACCTCTCCAGTGTTGTATCGATGGTCCCCCCTATGTTTACCTACAAGAAACTTTTGGAAAAAAGGACTTCCTCATTTTTTGACGTTTGTTTGCGAAGGATCCCAGTCTAGAACACCAGTTCGTGCGGGAATAATCTGTTGAGGATGAGGTAACAGTCTTTTTGGATAACCTTGAAAACCCTAGCCGAGTCCGGGCAAAGTCCATTTTTGAGAACTCCGTTTCTTTCACTCCATATGTAGTACATTGTGGTAGTCAGCGCCAGTGGACCCATCTTTTTTTTCCAAATTCGATCCTCTTACCTGCCTTCTGATCCATTTATCCGAGGCTGCAATGTAGGTGGTCGCTCATCTCAATCCAATCCAGTTTCGCACTCTATCCCATACCAGTTTGACAAAATCACAATTGAAGAACAAGTGATCGTGTGTCTCTACATCTGAGCGATATAGGCAGCAGATGTCGTCTGGTGGTTCGTCAACTCCTCTGTGGTACCTGTCCTTGGTTTGAAGACGACCAAGTGATGCAAGCCATGTAATGAAAGAGAACCGGGGGGGGGGTATCGATCCACTCCAAATTGATTTGAAGAAGCTTGGCCTTGGGAGGGTGAATATATCGTACATGTGAGGGTAAGTGAACATGTGGAAATGATCATGAGCCATCGGCGTGAATTTTCCGGATCCTGTCCAAACCGCCAGCAAGTCGATGAGTGTTTCCCTTGAGTCACCACACATAATTACCAGGTTGTCCCATATTTCGCACAGATTCTTGAAGTATAGTGAAAACTTTTCCGAGATTCTGCCACACGGAGCCCTTGGGTGTACATTCCATATATTGTTCATGCCCAGGAACTGGGAGTGAACCCATTTGATCCAGAGTGATTCCTTTTTTGAGTGTATATCCCATAGTTGCTGTGCAAGGATGGCCATATTCCATGTCTTGAAGTCTCAAATTCCCAAACCCCCATTACTCCTCGGGGTGCATAGCCTTTTCCAGGAGACCTTTTTCTGCTTCTTTTCTCCCCACAGGAAATGTTTGAATTTTTATTCTAGTGAATCCATGACATTACCCTGGATGATGAAGTGCTATATCCAGAATGCAACAATTCCTTGTACCATGGATTTAATGAGCTCCAGTTTCCCCGCATAAGATAATGTATGGCCTTTGAATCTTGCAATTTCCTTGTCGACGCTGTCGAGAAGCGTATGAAACTAAGAGACCTTCAGTTTACTGGAATCCAACGGGATACCCAAGTACCTGACCGGGAAAGTAGCCCACGGAATGCCTGTGAAGCTTAAGTCCTCCTTTATACCCATTCCGAAGAATTTTGACTTTGCGGTTGATGGCTAGGCATGAGGTCTGTTGGAAATTATTTAGAGCAGACATGATGGTATGAATGCCAGGTGTTCACATACAGTCGTCCGCGAATGCCAGGTGGGTGATTTTTAGGTGTTCACATCTCGGGTGGTAGGAGAACAGAGAGGTTTCTGCCCTATTTTTCAGTAACCTGGAAAGGTATTCCATGCAAAAAGGTAGGGGGGATAGGGGGTCACCTTGTCGCAGTCCCCTTCTGGCTTTGAAGAAGTCACACAATTTTCCATTTATCGCAATGGAGAACGTCAATGTTGTTACGCATTCCATGATTCTATCAACCCATGTTTGCGGGAAGCCTCGGCCTTTTAGTACCTCCTGTATGAAATCCCAGAAAACTGTGTCGAATGCCTTTACGAGGCCTACCATAATCATACAGCGGGGAGAGGAACGTGATAGTCCATAGCCCCGCACAAGCTTTTGAGCCATCATGACATTATCAGAAAGTTTCCGTCCCTTTACAAATGCTGCTTGGCAGGGGTCAATGAGGCCGGGGAGGAGAGGGTCTATTATGTTGGCGATGACTTTAGAGATAACCTTGTAAATGATATTGCAACAAGAGATGGGTCTAAAGTCAGCTACCCTTAGGTTGTCTTCTTTCTTGGGAATAAGTGCAACGGCGGTATGGTTTAGTCTTTTTAGCAGTTCACCAGTGCAGAAGAATTCCAAGAACGATTCTGTGACATCCTGTCCCACGATCTCCCATTGACTCTTGAAAAAAGCCGCAGTGAAGCCATCCGGGCCCGGTGCTTTGTCATCGGACATAGAGAAGAGGGCTGACTTTATTTCATGTCTTTCGATATCTTCAGCTTAGTCACTAGTGTTTCTATACAGAGAGAGAGTCAAGTAAAGTTTGACCGTTGATTAGTTAAAGTTAACTTAATCACTAGTATTTATATATAGAAAGTCAAGTAAGCTTTGACCGTTGATTAGACAAAGTCAAACATTTTTATTAGTATTTATTATATACTAATTCAAATAAAGTTTGACCATTAATTAGTTAAAGTCAACTTTGTTATTACTGTTTATATATTGAAAGTCAAGTATAGTTTGAACGATCGTTTATATATCTATTCAAATATGTAGTCAAAGTTTTCTTAGTTTGACTAAATCTTTGATCTTGTGCAATTTAATCCAGGATGGAGGGAGTATACTAAATCAATTAAGGGTTGAACGTTAATTAGTTAATGTAAACAAATTTAGTTCTTATTTGTACATATGAGGTAAGTAAAGGTTGATCGTTGATTAATTTAACTTAACTTAGCTACTAGTTAAAGTCAACAAAAGAAGTGGACGATTTTGAAAGTTAAAAAAATAGCTTTGAGCGGCTGCACAACTGCTTCCAACTCATGAAATTTCTGCGAAGATTATTTGAAATTTTTTGCGAAGTTTTTTAATTCTTTGACAAAAATAATGAACTTGAAAAAATTTCGACAAATATTTAAAAGTTTTTGGCAATTTCTTGGGGGGGGGGAATTTTTCTAGCAGGAAAAATTTTAAAAATTTCAGCACCGGTTTAAACTGGTGCTATTTTCTTCCAAAACCGGTGCTATTTTCCATTTTTAGCACTGGTTTAAAAAATCGGTGCTAATATTTCCCAAACCGGTGCCATTTTAAAAACTTTCTGCCGATTTCTTTGGTGGGAAATTGTTTTTGGCAATTTTTTGCCGGGAAAATTTAAAAACTTTTAGCACCGGTTTACACCGGTGCTATTTTCTTCAAAAACCGGTGCTAATTTTTCCAAAATCGGTACTATTTTAAAATTTTGGGCTATTTCATTGGCGGGAAAATGGGAATTGAAATTTTTTAGCACCGATTTTTAAAACCGATGCTATTTTTTGCAAAACCGGTGCTATTTTAAATAAATTTGGCAATGTCTTTGGCGGGAAATTTTTTTTTGCCAATTTCTTTGGTGGGAAAAGTTAAAAATGTTTCAGCACTGGGTCAAACCGGTGCTATTTTATACCAAAACCGGTGCTATTTTTTTATTTTAGCACCAGTTTTTAAAACTGGTGCTAATTTTTCCAAAACTTGTGTCATTTTAAAATTTTGGGCTATTTCTTTGGCGGGTGAATCAGTGTTGAAAAATTTTAGCACCGATTTTTAAAACTGGTGCTATTTTAAATAAATTTGGTCATTTCTTTGGCCAGAATTTTTTTTGGCCAATTCCTTTTGCGGGGAAATTTAAAAATTTTAATTTTTTTTAGCACCGGTTTAAACTGGTGCTATTTTCTTCCAAAATCAGTGCTATTTTTTTATTTTTAGCACCGGTTTTTAAAACCGGTGCTATTTTAAAATTTTGGGCTATTTCTTTGGTGGGAAAATGGGTATTGAAAATTTTTAGCACCAGTTTTTAAAAATCGGTGTTATATTTTAAAAACCCGGTGCTATTTTTAAATTTTAGCATCGATTTTTAAAACCGGTGCTATATTTTACAAAAAACCGGTCTTAAGTTATAATTTTTAGCACCGATTTTTAAAACCGGTGCTATTTTTTAGTTTTTAGCACCGGTTTTAATAACCGGTGCTATTTTGATTTTTTTGCGGGAAGATAGAATTTTACAAATATTTAGCACTAGTTTTTAAAAACCGGTGCTATTTAAAATTTTTTGACTATTTCTTTGGCGGGAAAATGAAATTTTCAAATTTTTAGCACCGGTTTTTAAAAACCAGTGCTATTGTAAAATTTAGCACCGGTTTTAAAAAAACTGGTGTTAAAATTAAAAACCAGTGTTAAATTAACGCCGGTGTTAAATTAACGCCGGTTTTAAAAACCGGTGTTAAAATTTAAAAAAACCGGTGCTATTTGATTTTTAGCACCGGTTTTAAAAATAGGTACTAAAAAACCGGTGCTAGAAGGAGGTCTCTGTGGTAGTGTGGTTGGACCTTGTCTACAAAACTAAAAATTTATTGATGTCACTGTCTAATAGGGAAATAAAATAATTCATTAAATTTAATTTGAAATACAGAAGTCTATGATGATTGTGAAAAATAAAAATTAATACATGAATCCAACCATTACTGAAGTGTAACAACATTCTTCTGGCATAATATCTTCGGTGAGAATACTAACATGTAATACAGCGATAATTATGGCAGCAAAGACTAACATTAGTCTCAATATGTTATCGGAAAATTGAGAGAAGATATGGTGAGAAGGATATGAGATAGAAGAGAAAATGTGGTTTTGAATATTTGGATAACTTATTATTTATACTATAAAATATAGTCGTTTATAGTTATTATATTACCGTTTTGAATATAGCTGTTTATAGCCGGTATATTACCACTAGGTATATATTGACTAGTTGTATTAAAATTCTAAGAGTAGATTAGCAATTTAATGTCATCAAATAAGATGTACAAACACATAGTAGAGAAATAAGAATAGTGCCATCGATATTTACTTCTTTTGAACTTTCAAATACTTTCTAAATTTAAAATAAAAGTGTCCTCCTAAATAGGTTTAAAGAAAAGTTAAATCTCAAAAAGTCGATTCCGTTAAGAGGATATTGAATTAAAGCATGTATTTATAAATTTATACTAAATTTTTTTAAAAAAATTGAAAAACTAATTAGGTATACTTTCCATTTTACTTGAGAAAACCTTTGAATCATTTGGGGATGGCCAGCCCAGAGTTTGAATCAGGTTCTCAGTTTAAGGTCCCTAAATTATAATAATAATAATAAATTTAAACCCCAAAACGGATAATAAAGTACTAGTCACCACACGAATCTTCATAACCTATGCAACAATATTAGGCCGTTAAATGTAATTAAGATAAACCCATATAAAACTTAACTAAAATATTAAACAAGTATCCTACCCTAATTGGGCAGGGTAGCCCTTGGTTAGGGAACGAGAAATCTTAATCCCTTAAATCTTCATCATAGAGAATCAGTAACAGATATGCTGACAAAAAGGAGTTTAGAACTGATACAATTAACATAGAACATGATCAAATAAGGAATACCAAGACACAGGAACTAGAGCTGTGGGATCTAGAACACAGGAGTTGACTCGGACTCAAGGTGGCATCCGAGTCCTGCATAGGCTACATACGCAGATGGCAGAACTCGTAAGGAGACCTTGAGAAAGGTTGGGGTCATATAGATAAAACTCTAGTGATAATTAATCGAAGTATTTATGTACCTCGGGTTGACCATATAAATGAACCTCCCATGGTACTGAACGGGATAAAGAATGCAACTCCGCTGAATGATTTAGGGTTGATTGAGAATAGAATCTAGAGAGACTAAAGTGGTAGTATACAACTTTTGTAAAAGTACTTGCAGTTCCCAGGAATTTACACTCTTTGATGATCATACAAGCTAGGGATAATAACCCAATGATAGATCAGGGAGAAGTCAAAGTTTAACAGAAGATTAATTGACGAAGTAAACAAAAATTTGGTGGAAACAATAATTCAAACCCTTTAACCCTAGAATAAATAGATGTGAGGTGGGTGAGTCTGTCTACATTCAAATTAGAAGAGATGCACCCAAAATTTGGACTATACGACGTGGTCCAAGTATCACCTCGAGTCCCTTGCTGTATGGTGAGAAAGGAAGACATAAAGAATAGGATTGCTAGAAAGAAGAAAATAAATGTTTACGGCATTGCAATGTGGGAATTATGAGCACATAATAATGAAGCCCCGATAACTTAATGGAGGTCCTCATTCCAACCACTTGGTCACGGTCATCCGTGATCAATTTGGCTATGAAGGGTGGAGTTGGTGGAAGTGGTAGACCAAATGTGCATGCTCGACTTTACGCCGTAGAGAGTGATGAGAAACATGGTTTGACCGAGGTCATTAAAGGTACCCTATTTACCATAGGTAAACCAGCTAAGGTTGTCATCAATCCTAGTACCTTTTAGTAATTTGCTCGTTATTCATTTATGGAAAACCTGAAAGACAAGATAGATAACATACCCTATAAGCTAGAGGTTAGTAATCTTACTAATGACTTACCCTATAACTAGTCATATTACCAATAAATTTAAGTGTTTTGCCTTAAAAATGATATGAAGTTATACTCGACATGGACTGGAAAAAAATATTTCATACGAAGAGGGAGAGATGAAAATCAAGTAATAACTATATGTATCTGATTACTAGTATAAAATATATATTATTATATTTTTTAAAGAAAAAATATTAAACTATACAAAAAGATAAGACAGTCATAATTAGTAAGCCTAAACTCATGGAAAACCAAAAAATATTATTCGACAAAAGTTATATGTGTGGCCATTAAACAGAAAAAATATATAAATTAAATTTAAAATAAAAGAGCCAACATATGATAGGCCGAATACTCATACCTAGGTTTTGATTTAGTTGCATGTATAATCAACAAATATAAATTTAAAGGCCCAACAATGTTTTTTAGGGAAAAAAAGAAGAATAATAATAACACATAAAAGTATAAATAAACCATAAGTATATCCTACTAATCTAGAGTTTAGAATGCAGTCGAGTGTAAATGGGAAAAAAATAAGGAAAAAAAACCTTTTGGGTAAAACTACAGTAAACTTGGGGGACGGAGTTCATTAGGGGGGGGGGACTGTGAAACCCCCGAACATAATTAAAATAATAAATAAAATATACATCTGATACAAATCTCAATTGAACCTTTTCATATCATTCTAATTGGAAAAAAAATATTTACTTATGGATGTGTATTAATAAAATAGAGGTGAACGATGTGGTAATTATAAAATTTAAATTATGAAAAAAATAATTATTATGGATTAATCTAGATGTTAATCTCGGTTGATCATAGATGAAGTAAATTTGAATTAATTATCTTAATTATTGAAAAATATATAGTAGTTAATATCAAACGATGATAAAATATTGGTGTTTATTATATGATTCATTTAAGAAAGAGAAAGTGGATAGCAATACACCAAATTAGAATTTTATACGTATTATTTTATGTCTGTTAATTTAATAGTGTTAGTTTAGAATTTTAAATGTAGTTTATGTATGTTGAATTTGAATGTATTATTTTATAATTTTATATGTTATTTAAAATGTTTAAAAATATTATGTGTTATTCATGCCTATTATTTTGGTTTCATACTAATTAAACAAGTTGTGTACTTTATCACACTATGTTTAATTATTGTGAAACTGAGTGAATTAACTGCTCTGCTATTTTATGTGAATGGTCGGCTTGTAATTTATCTTGTCGTGTCAAACATGGATTATTTGCTCCTGATTGCTTGTCCGTACTTTTTGGGGTCCCCAGCGTGATTGTAGTTCAGTCAAAGTAGGCGGGAAACGGTATAGACCGGACCGTCTGACTAGATTGGCTACGCATGAAGTTTCTGTATGCTAGGATAACCATCTGGATTTGATACAAGCTCATAATTGAACATCTTATTGGGTGTGGTTGGCGAGAATGAATTCTTGATTGATAGCCTTCAGGCACTACTGAAAAAGCTATGCCTTGTAAGCTAGTCAAAGTTGCCATATAAGCACTTGACTGCAACTTGGAATTAACCACCCGTATCCTTTTACTGTGTGCTAGAATTTATGTGGATATTTGTTTTATGTGATCACTAAAACTCAAATTGGTAAATATTGACGTTAGAACCTCACTAAGCAAGGAGCTTACCCTAGTCTAATGAACCCCCAACAGGTGTAGCCGAGCAGAAAGAGTGAGAGCTTGTGCATGAAGCCTTTACTTCATTTGGGATAGGATCTTGAATGAGTTTTTGAATCTAGAAACTAATTTAGAATTTCTATTGTTAAACCAAGTAAAACACTAATTAAATACTTTCATTGTAATAGTAAACTAGGTTTGGAATTCTAAAATTGCTTCTGCATAATCTGTATTGCTCGTTACTGCATGTAAGTAATTCGACCTATTGGATTCTCGGTAGCACGCTCGGATCCGACCCGTTACTTGCGTTGAGCAGGTAGGTCATGGATCTGGGGTGTTACAATCATCCCCATTAATCCTCTTACAATTTCTTGCCCATACCTCTGAGAAAAAGTGGTCAATTTTGCGTTAGTATTGACGTACCATTTGAAAATTTTATCTATGCCTTCGTTCTGCTGCGTCGATGACACCCCAGCCCAAAATTGTGTCCTAAGGAAAACTAGAACTCATTTCTCCCTCTTGTCATACATTTCACGCAGCCAGGAATTCCCAACCAGATTGTGCTTTGTGATTGTTTTGTTCCACCGACATTCGAACTCCTGGAATGTCAATGAGTCGTGCAACACTCCTATGATCTCCCCTCGAATTACTTTCCAATCAGCCAGCCCCAAGTTCCTCTGCACATTACATATTATATGCCAGATGCACCACTGGTGCCTCGACTGTGGAAACACGATCTCAATGGCCTTTCCTGCATGGTAATAAATATGGCCACCAAGATGAACCGATGCATGCAAACACATTGGATAAAATCTAGTCAAATAACAAGAAGTATTGACCACACCCATATACTAAACACTTTTTCCCAACATCAGGACACATACTCGAAATATATAGTTTCAAAGGAAGAAAGATGAGATCACCAAGAATGCAAATAGATGAACACAGTTTGGGAGCATATATATATATATATATATATATATATATATATAGTTGGTTGAACTAAGCATTCCATTCACGAATCAAATTTAAATTAATTGGTACCTATGGCTTTGTCTTGGTCGGTAAGGATGCACGATGGGTCAATCCTCATGCCCTTCCTCCACAGGATGAAAAAAAACAAATGTTTCAGTGTCCTCCTTATCAATCAGTCTGCATCCGAGAAGCATAGAAATCCCATGATGATTCACGCCGATGAATAGTGAGAACGACATCTGATGGCGATTGGATATGAATGTAGTGTCGAATGTCACTACATCACCAAACTCAATGTAAGCCTCCTTGCACATGGAATCAGCCCAAAATACACTCTTCATCATCCTGTTCTCATCAACGGTGTACTCATAGAAGAAACCGAGACTTTCTTCCATCATCTTCCTGAAATGAACTTCCATGGTTATGAAATTTGTAACTTTCCTTGAATTGTAATATATGAAATTACACACGTCTTTCTCAATGAAGGGTACGATTCTATACCCCTTGTATATATTAACAAAAATGTTATAAATTTGCGAGGCGGCCACACTAGAACTTTTAAGCTCCAAAATTAGCCTCGGGTCAGACACACTAATTCTTCGATACCTCCTCAAATGCTTGAAATCAATGTGATTTAATTCATCATTGTGCTCGTCTTCAACCTTTGTAATGACCAGGGTGCCACTCCGCTGTGCATTCTTCTTATACATGCAACTAATCTTGCACATTTTAGTCGAACGTTTTGGGTCCTGTGATTCAGATTTGAATTCACCAAAATTTTGGCATACCATAAGGATCCTGCAGTGGTTTTGGTACCATGAATCCATTACCATCCCACCAGTTGCATTAGGCGCATGTCCTTCATTAATATCCCAACACCATTTTGCAGAGGTTCGAATGCAAGCTTGAAAACCTTGCGAATGGGCATATTGGTGGACATGATCCACAAATTCTTCTCCTTTGCTGAATTCTGTTCTTTTAGTTGGTTTTCTCACGAATACTATGGTCCTATGCAGATTGGTACCAAGGGGGGTGGAACCCTGCCTTGCAATGCCATCTTGCTCAGCTCTGAAAACAAAGTCACCTGCATCGTCAACGAACGGCTGTTGGTTCTCGTTCATCCATTCATCTTCATCCAAGTTAATTAACTGAGTATTTCCCGTGGATGTGTCAACCACATTCTTGTCATTGGGTATAACATTGTCCGGCCCGATTCCATTATCACCGTCACTTCCACTATCGTCGCTAACATCTTCGACAACAACTTTCTTAGCATTTCTTTGCCCTTAAGCTTCATCTCCTACAACTTCATGAGCAGCTATATTTGTTTCTTCAGGAACCATATTCAAATCAGGCAACAAAAAGGAGGGCTGAAAGAGAGATCCAGTCCCAAACTCCCGACCCAAAGAGGTTATGTTCAAGTCGAAAATTGACATTGCAGACATCTGCAACCACTGTACAATTTCGATTAATATATAACCCTATTTTGACTACATTAAAGGATGACTAATGCGAACAATGGTAATACAGATTTTGAACTAATGCAGAACCAAAATCGCCCCACAAATATCTTACATATGCTTGCAGAAGGGAGACGATGTCGATTACAAAGCTACGTCGGAGATTATCAAGGTGCCTGTAGACTCAGAGGTAATTTCGAGTAATATATAACCCTATTTTGACTAAGGATTACTAATACAAACCATAACAATACATCAATTAATTAACGATGAACCAAAGCAGCACAAATATCTTACCCTTGCTTGGAGAAGGGAGACTCTGTTGAAGACTACCAAGCAGCTTGCAGACTCAAAGTGCCTACGGAGAGGAATAAGAGGTAGGGAAAATATATGGCCATTCACACTCGTCCATTGGGGAGATGGGCAACATCGGTATTTGCGTGCAAAAGGAATAAAAAAAAGTGGGATAGAAGGAATGGAAGGATGTGTATCAGAAGGTGGGAAATGGTGCAAAAATTTCAAATTCCAACGCGGATCTCGGCATGTGAAAAGATAAGCTAAATGGGAAGTGTGCCAAGGGAGAATGAGGTGGCGACACGTCACTAGTGGGGTAATGTGTGGATGACACTTAGTGTAGATTTATAATTCTCCTAAATTTCCAGGCACCTAGTATGCACATAGTATCTTGCGCATACGAATGATCTCCCACGTGCTTTCGTATGTTCGTATCACACGCGCATCAGCCAGTCACTTACATACATAGCTGGTTGAGGGTCTAATTTTTTTTTGAAAATATTTGAATGCTCTATAATTGAAATTCTTATCAGAATATATAATAATTAATATTTAAAGAAGGGCAAACGACTTCAGGGGCTCTCCAACTAGTGAGATTCGACAATTTTGGCCCCCCAATTTTTTCCGATCACTTTCGTCCCTGAACTAACAAAAGTTTTTAATTGTAACCCTTCCGTCTGGTCAAAAAGTTAACCTCAGTCAAAAACATTAATTTTAAGGGCAAATTAGTATTTTCACTTTTTTTCTCTTTTTCCTTTTTCCATTTTTCTATTTCCTCTTCCATTTTCTTTATTTCCTTTTCCTTTTATTTCCACTTTTTATTTGTCAAACCCTTTCCCCTTCTTCCCCTTTCCATCTTCTCCTCTTTAGCCCATTTCTCCGCCACCACCCCTCCGCCTGCCGCCACCACCACTCCATCACCGGTGCCTGTTGATCCCCACTGTCCCTTCCTTCCACCGCCAGTCACTGGTGGCGCCAAACCCAATCCCTAGCTCCCCACCTTCAGTCACTGGTGGAGCCCAGCCCAACCCCTAGCCCTCGTCGGAAGGCGATGGAAATCACCGCACCTTCTAAATCCAAACCAAAAACGTCACCTTCTGCTCCACGCCTAACCCCCACCACATGAAGAAGATCCGTATACAAAACCAGAGACATAAAAGCCATCCAAATCCCAAATTCCCATCCAAACCCCTAACTCTACGATCACCGCTACAATCACCGCTACAATCACCGCGCCTAACCCCGCCATTGCTACCCACGCCACCGCTGTGCCAACCACATCGTAGTTCTTGGAATTGGAAATACAGTCATCTGAAAACATCACCTTCTTGAATCCCTTGGAAGTGGAAACAACGTCATGTTTATGCTTCATGTTTCCGATCGGTGAATCCAAACCGGAGAAGAAAGTAGCCCTTCCTTTGGAGAGAGTTATTGAGGTCTGAAATTGATTGTTTCTCTCTGCTAACACCTTCATGCGCAGCGAGAGAGTGACCTTCGAGGTGACAGAAATGGTCGGAGCCATGAAACTCTTAGTCCCGCTCATCGCTGCCGATGACTTTGCCGATGCTGGATCTTTCTTGCTACTGAGAGCCAGCGCTCTGAGGAACTGGTTATCGGTGAAGAATTGGAATCCGGGTTTCATGTTCAGGGAAAATTGGAAAATGGGAAAGAAGAAAAGAAAGGGAAAGGGTAAAAATAAAACAAAAAATGGTAAAAAAAAGAAAAAAGAAAATGGAAAAAAGAAAAGGAAAAGGGAGAATGATTAATTTGCCCTTAAAATTAACGTTTTTTTACTGAAGTTAATATTTTGACCGGACGGAAGGGTTATGATTCAACACTTTTGTTAGTTCAAGAACGAAAGTGGTCGCCAAAAGTTTGGGGGGTCAAATTGCAATAGTTTGATATCTCCATGAATTCGTTTTCCCTTAAAAGAATTTAAGTATATATTTTTGGATTAGTTTGAATTAACAGTGTAACTACTATTATCAATTTTATGAAGAAAAATGATAAGTTTTTTTATTTATATGTATTAAGGTGTAAATAAATAAAATACAAAGCGTGATTTGACAATGCCCTAAATATTGGACAAAATATTAGAATGGAGTGAGTTTTTTTTCGATTCAAATGAAATATAAGAGTATAGTTAAATAGTAGAAATTACATTTTTTGCCAATTGAAGGACTTTCATCCTGGAATAATTAATTTTTCTTTTTTAAGTAATGAGAATGATTAGATAAATTTAAATTCTATTGAGTATCCTAGGTATCAAAAAATATCATTTACATGGTCCATATCCAAATCCAATTAAATGTATAATTTATGGGTCGGATAGCTAGACCCATAAATTATTATAATATTCAGTTATTTCATGTTGGGTCGATGAATGAATGGGTCAGGTTCTACGAGTCCTTATATCATAACACCCTTACTCCTTATACCCTGAACTTTCCATAAATCCTATCAAAAATATTATTCTTAATTAAACTTATTAATAAGGTATGGGCCTAACGGCCTAACCTCCATGTATCCAGCCTAACAAAATAAGCTGGACCAAAAGGCTATAGGAACAAGACATGACATGACACGTCAAGTCAAATCATCTGTAAACCCATATCACGAGGAGATATGCGTGCGCGGAAGGTAAGATTATTTGTTCTTCTTCCTCAACACGCTACTGACTCTCTATATAGCTCTCCAACCTAACTGGAGCGTTAGAGGATGCACGACCATGTCCCTGTCTGGTTGACCTTAGTTTGTTTATTTTATAGGCTTTGGGGCGGGCTTAGGAATGGGACAAAGATCAAGAAAGACATAAAAAAATTAGACTCAATGTTGGCTTAGTAAGTGGAGAATAGTATACTCAGTACCAGCACAACTCTATACCATGTAAGGATCATCGATAGCCCTCACGGGTGTTTTATTTCACAACGTCATTGGGAGGACGTAAAACACATTGATGGGGATTTGTCCCACACACCTATGGAGGAACAATAGTAGCTTGAGACAACCTAAAAAACTTGAAAACAACTCTGAGGTATTGCAAACCATCATGACCTCACAGAAGGAGATGATGTAGGAGTTTAAAAAAAACTAAATTTTTTTTAGTCCCCTACAAAGTATCTTATACCATGTTTTGGTCCTCGTTTGCAAATCAACCCTTAGACAGTACCAAACAAATTCAGAATATTTTGTTTGGTCTGCAAAGGTAGTTTTAAGGTACACCGGAATTGTTTTTCGATATATTCAGGGGTATTTTTGTAATTTCACTTATGAAACCATTTAAATTTTCCTTTTCTTTCAATTTTAATTCCTAATTTCTATTTATTTTTATTTTTTCTTTTCTATTTCTTGAATCATCTTCTTCACGAGCTCAAATTAGTTCCCGCGGCTTGCGGCATCGTCATCATCCTCATCTTCCCCAGCTCAAATTTTCTGATTCGGAGTCCTGAAACCCTCGCCATCATCTTCTCTGGTGTTGAATTCCCCAAAGAAAGGTTGATTCTTCACCAATTCCATCGACGAAGCTGGCGCTTCTCCGTCACTGTTATCCGATGGTGTTGCGGCTTCGGGAATCTTTGAATCATATAGCCCTTCTCTGCCGTCGTCTCTTTTCTTTGGTAGCTCAATCTGTGGGTTCAGCATCACAACCAACGTTGGGTCTGATTTTCATAGATTCGCAGGCAGATTCGATGGCGTAGTTGGGTATGATTCTGCGGGCAAAGTGGCGTTGGCGATGGGTGTTAAACCAAATGGAGTTCGGTGGCAAACGTGAGGTTAAGAGCAACGGTCAGAGTCAAATGGATTCCGACGGTCCGGCAGAGAGCAAATTGGAGACCAAACAATTTATAATAGTACATCGCTTATTAAAACATTAATGCAACTGGGAGGAAATAGTACATCGCTTATTAAAACATTTCTGCAACATTTCTACAACTGCAGAAAAGGAATTAAAACATTTCACTTATTAAAGCATATTAATTTTCTTTTTCTTTCACTTAAAAAAATTAGGGGTATAATGGTTATTTTACATATTCTAACCAATTTTACCGTTGACTTTACCGAAAAACTACCTTTGGGGACCAAACAAAATGTTCTGAATTTTTTGGTACTGTCTAGGGGTTTATTTGCAAACGAGGACCAAAACATGGTATACGATACTTTATAGGGGACTAAAAAAATAATTTGCTCTAAAAGAAATATGGGAAAGAGAAGGTTCCAGAAGATCTAATCACTGGGAGGGTTGAAGGCATAAGGTGAAACCAACGAAGCTCTTCCATGGAAAAAACCACCGTAAAACAACTATGGAAGAGAAGGAATGAGAAAATGAAATGAGCCAAAGCACCACGAGACATGAGCGGAGTTTTTCCACCTCAAGAAGGAAAACCCTCACTGCAATAGGCGAGGATAGCAATTGCAAGCGGCTTATATTCCCTTATCAGAAAGGGCAAAGTGAAAGATCAGGTTGAGGCAGAAGAACTTTGAGGGAGCACTTTTGAAAAATGGAGGAAGGGGTTCGTTGTACACCAAGAGAATGAAGCTATACATTGTTGACCCTATGCTGAAGATACCCCCTAACCTGGGGTAGTATAACAGCAAAGCTGACCCCGAGGACCACATGTATACCTTTTTCCACAAACATAGCCACTTTCACAATACCCCAAGTCATATGGTGCAAGGTGTTTGTAACTACGCTCAAAAAGGAAACTAGGGTTTGGTTTAAGAATCTGGAAGATGAGACTATAGACAACTTTAGTCAGTTGGAGTAGAAATTCCCGGTCCATTTCATGCATAAGAGGAAGTTAAAAAAAAAGGTCAGGACAATTGTTAGGATATAGGCTTGCTATATCATGTCACCAATTCAGGCCCAAATGCCCAACGGTTTGACCTAAGGAAGGGTTATGTCCTTAAGGTATAAAACAGAGCCAAAGGATACCATAAAGGCAGGTTAACTCCTTTGTCCCCGTTACACTGTAGTTTCTCCTCCCTAGAACCCATTTCTATATCTGAATTGGGCTTTGGAGCGGGCGTGGCCCACTCTGAGTGACCAATGCTACTTTTACAGGTGTTCCCAGTCTGGAATCATCAACGGACAGAAGGACAAACAGGAGGTGGACTAGACCATCTTCATCAGCCCAACTTTATCAGCTAGAAGTCAGGCCTCAACATTAGCGTCGTTTGTGGAGATTTGACGTCAAGTCCTCCACGCAGCTCTAAAGATGCTGTTCAAACAAGCTTGCACGCAAATCAGGTCAAACACATCTACACAGCTAAGAAAAATTATTGTTCGTACAATTATTGTTTTCATATTAAAAAAGGTAGAAGATACCCAGAAGTTCAGCTACCTTCTATGTAAGAAAGAAGAAGTCGAGAATAAGGTAGTTGTCTCCCCTTAAACAACTGTTGTTTGGTGTTCACAAGGAGTGATATCCACCGCACCACTCCCGATGAGCACGATCGGCCGCCACAAAAATTCCAGCGACACACTCGGAGTATGAAGAAAAAAGGAAAAGAAGTAAAACAACAATAAGTTTTATACGACGGGGTCGACTCAGCAAGTCAGGAGGAAGAGTCAACCCACTCAGCCCAGGGAGTTGACCCAGCTGATACAACGAGTCAGTTTGGCCCAGCTCAGCGAGTCAACTCGGTTCAGCAAGCGAGTTAACCCACACTTCAATGACAGAAGCCCAACTCTGAGGGCCATCACTTTCACCGGCAGACGATCGCCCGCTCCAACCACGATGGCTATCTTCGGTGAGCCAGCAGATCCAACGAGCCTACATATACATCTTCATCTTCAGACTTGTCGTCGTCAGCCCACTTTGACACCACGACGATGCATGGCGTTGTCCCCTCGGTCGGTGTTGGCAATGAAGCTTGTAGACAAACTCAAGGCCACCGGTGAAAGTAGAGGAAGAAGCAGTGTCAATTCAGCTTTGACAAACACACTAGCCGAACGCCATTGAGAGAGATACGGAACGACGTTCCCCGACAAAAAATAGGTAGTTCCCAACCAGGACGATACCACAACGACGTGAGATGTCCCTTTTTCGCAGCAACTTCGGCAAAAAGAAGGCATGAAAAGGATGAAAATGTCAAAGAAAGAAAAATGCAACAATTGGAGAAATAAGGAAGAAATAAAGGAAAAGGAGAAAAAGAAAAAATAGTTAAAGAGAAAAAGAAGAAAATGAGGGGAAAAAAGAAAAGAGAGAAAGAAAAGAAAGAAAATGAAAGGAGAAGAAGAAAAGAGAAAAAAAAGTTGGAGAAAAAGAATTGATAGAAGCAAAGAAAGAAAAAGAAAGGAAAAGATTAAAAGAGAGAAAGAAAAGGAGAAAAAGAAATAAAAAGAAAGGAAAAGATTAAAAGAGAGAAAGAAAAGGAGAAAAAGAAAGAAAAAGAAAGGAAAAGATTAAAAGAGAGAAAGAAAAGGAGAAAAAGAAAAGAGAAAAAAAGAAAGGAAAAGAAGAAAAGTGAGAAAGAAAGAAGTCGGCCGGAGAAATAAGAAAAAAAAGAGAGAAAAAAGGAGAGAAAGAAAAACAAGAAAATAAAGTAGAGAAAACGAAGAAAAGACGTGAAATTCTTTTTTTGAAAGATAAAATAGTAGGAATCAGCGGGAGAAAAAATAGAAAAGAGAATGAAATATTCTAAAAAATAGATAGAGAGAGAGAGGAGGATAAATAATTTTATTTATTACTCCATTCTCATCTATTCTTCAAATTTCAGAAAAGGCACCAAGACTCAATATTTTGTGCAATGTCAAGACTCGGTACAGTCCAAGTCAAATATAGCCCAGCACAGACCACTTATTCTTTCATTGGAACAACTTTTTAAAAGTGATTCCTTCTCTCATCTCCACTCAGCAAAACTCTGATTTAATTAGACCTGCTGATATGAAGGAAGTCAAGGCTATTGTATTTGGATCTAATCCAGACAGAGCCCCTGGCCCTCATGGATTCCCAGCAAAGTTTTACACTTTTGCTTGGGACTCCATAAAAAATAACCTTTTGGAGTCTGTCAACTCATACCTCAAAGGTTACCCAATTCCCCAAGCTATCTCAGCCACATGGATCACACTTATCCCTAAGAAACCAACCCCAAAAACTTTCTTAGACTACAGACCAATAAGCTTGTCCAATTTCATTAATAAAATCTTGTCTAAACTTTTAATGAATAGGCTAGGTTCCATTATGGAATCCCTAATTTCAAGTTAACAGTTCGCCTTCCTAAAAAATAGGGACATTTCTGATAATGTAATCCAAATGAAATAGATGTATAGGCTACTCAATAAAAAGTGCAGAAACCAAAATCTCATTCTTAAGCTTGACATGCATAAGGCATTTGATATCGTTTCTTGGGTTTCTTAAACTCCATTCTTCTACAATTTGGCTTTTCATGTCACTTTGTTAAATTAATTTTAACAAACATATCCTCTGCCACTTTCTCAGTCTTGTTTAATGGATCCTCTTGTGGCTTTTTTAAAGCCTCCGGAGGCATTAAACGGGGTGATCCATTGTCACCATTTCTCTGTAATGTACTCACTGAATCCTTCTCTAGAGCTATAAAGCTATACTTTCAAGTAGGGAAAGTATAGTACTTTCCCTGCTCCACTCACTCAGCTAAAATCACACATCTAATGTATGCTGATGATATTGTGATTTTTCTCAGAGCTGGAAAACAGAACTGAAAGAAATTTAAAAAATTCCTACAAGCCTATCAGTCTACATATAGCCAACTGATAAACTTCTGCAAAAGTGAGTACTATCTCCCCACAAAAGCCTCTACTGTTTGTCACAGACTTGTTCAATCCATCCTAGGTATGAAAAAAGGCCAAGAGTGTTTTAAGTATCTAGGAGACCCCATTTTCAGGGGAAAACAAGCTGGCTAACTATAATCACCTAATTGAAACAATAGATGCAAAACTGAAAAATTGGGAAAACATATGGTTAAACCAAACAGGTAGGCTAGCTTTAATCAAAACATGCCTCATATCTATGCCTCTGCATATTTTTGCTACCACAAAACCCCCAAAACCACTAGTTAAGCTTCTTGGGGAAAAAAACTTCAATATGTTTTTGGGGAAAATCTGAGCATGGAAATAAGAAAGTTTGGAGATCCTGGCCAGAAACATGCTTCCCAATAAAGGAAAATAGTTTATGTACAAGGAATTTTCACACATTCATTTCTGCATTTCCGTGTAAGCTCTGGTGGAAAATGCAAATTAATGACAGAGTATGGACAAAATTCCTATGGTAAGTCCCTGCTTCTACACTACAATGCCCTCTTTGGTCAAGGATTTGTCAAGTCACTAAGTTCTGTAACTCACACTCAGGCACTGGCAGGTGTAGTTTTTGGAATGGAAACTGGTCTGGTACTGGAGCCTTGGTTATCAATGGCCAGATTAGAACCCTTCATTCCCTCGTATCTCACTGGCTGAATTTGTAGCTAACAGGCAGATGTATATGGCCACTCTGGAGCCAAATCTGGCTACCAATGTTTTATCAATTCTGCAGGATGCTCAGCTGATCCCACAACAAGAGGACAGACTCATATAGACCTCAACTGAAAATGGTGCTTTCATCATTAAGAGTGCATACCTGGAACTGATGTGTCCATTTTAGGTTCATAATTTAGTACTAATTTGGGTCACTTTTGTGCTATTTTATTATCGAGAGCTTGAGTTTTACCTTAAAATTCTCTTAGGAGGGGTAAGAGCAACTTTACGCTCTTTTACCTATTCTAAGTGGATTTTGCAGGTCAAGGGAAGAACACGGAGGCAATAAAGACCGGAGGCCATTGAAGATCACATTTTCGAAGACTTTTGAAGACTTGCTTCAAAGACATGAAGACTGGAGGCCATTGAAGACCATTTTTGGAGACATTGAAGACTTGAAAAATGAGAGGAATTGCTATAAAGGTGATTGTATACCAAAAGAAGAAGAAAAGGAAACAAAGCAAAATTCTGGCACTCGTCGCGAGTCGTGATGGCCTCGTCGCAATACCGTCCCGAGTCACGACAAGCCCGTCGTGAGTCGCGACCAACGCATGGCCAGAATTACACCTTATCCTCTATGTACTATAAATAACACTCTCTTTCCTCTCATTCACAAACTTCATCATCTGCATTTTTCGGTACTACTTAGAACCCTTTTCTTTCAATTTTCATCTTTGAATTCTCTTGTTTTATGATTAGTTGTTTAGCATTGATTAGCATGAACTCTTGTAGCTAATCTATTTCTTGGGAGCAATTGACTAAGGCTTCCAAGCCCATGTCTTAAGAACAATTTGTAGCCTATTTAATGCTCTTACTATTATGCATTTATGGAGCATTGAATGTGTTTGTTAATGTCATTAATGTTATTCAAAGCTTGAGTATATGAAGTATTTGTATAATATGCTTGTTAGGGTTTGGGGAAATGGGTTGATTTCCCCCTTTATTGATAGGAATCCAAGAGTATGATTTAGAGTTTTTGATTGTGTTGATGGATTGATAATTGTTAGGTTAATATGATAATGTTGAACTCTTTGTCATGTTTGTTGCTTGTAGCAAATGAGAGAAGTCTATGAATGTCGATTGTTCTTGACTAATCTTGTGTAAATGCATAAATTGGTTAAATGCTTAGAATCGATGTAGTGTTTATACGTGTTGCCGAGCTTGTTGATTCTTCATGTTAAATGCCATCAATGGGATACCTTGAGTCGTGATTCGACTACGGGAGTCATTGGTGAGGTTTGACAAGAGATTTTGAATTCACTCTTGCAAACTACTATCTAAGAAGGATAGAAGTTTAGCCTTCACAACAAGTAGTGAAAGTAGTAAATAGGTTGCATGTTCAATGATGGATAAGAGGTTTGGAAGTGGAAGTCAATTGCACCCAAGGTTCCGTCAATTGTTATTTTCATCTTATCTTTAGTTGTATTGCATGATTAGCATCGTTCTCTTGCTTTTCTAGTTGTTGTATTTCAATTTGATAACTTAGGAACAAACCAACCAAAACCCCCCCGTGTGTACATGCTTATATATATGTATGTACATGTTTAGTATGTCTTCTCCTATATATGTTTAAATACTTGAAAAGATCCATCTTCTCGTGGACAACCACGACTTGCCATTATCTACTTAATTATAGATAGGAAGTAACATGGCTTAAAAGTATTAACTTTGAGAGGTACGGCGACGACCTCCCAAATTTTGGTGCCGCTGCCGAGGAAGAGATATTTATTTTTAAGTGTTTGGGCATATTATGTGTGATTATATGCTATTTGTCAATATTTGTTAGTTTGGTTTTTATTTTGATTTCTTAGTTGATTTTCCATTTTCACTTGGCTTGGAGACGTATTGTTCGAGTTCTTGGTGTATGGTTCGCATGCAATCCTCTTCACAAGAACTCCTACACTACGACCCCGAGTTGGAGTTGAATTTGAGATGGGCTAGGAGGCTTTCTTTGGAAAGTGTGAATAACACCCCTCCTAGTGACCATTTTGTGGATACATCTTCATCAATGGAACATCGAATCGAGCACAAAGATGAGCATCCGAGAGGAGAACCTCACCATCCTCCTCTCTACCAAAGAGAGATCTCTTTGGGGCAACCTTTGTTGAGAGACATCATGGCTCCCAACCTCGATCAACAACCGATGTGTATTGAGTATCCCGTGGTTGGACCAAACGGGCATTTTGAGCTAAAGACTGGGTTTATCAACATGCTACCCGTCTTCCTTGGTAGGCAAGGGGAGAATGCTAATAAACACCTCACCGAGTTTCACTTCTCGTGTGGTGGTACGCTCCCCCATGGAGTGGATGAAGATTTCTATAAGTTGAAGGCCTTCCTGTTCACACTGAGGGATAGTGCAAGAGATTGGCTCCACAACCTACCGCCCAAGAGCATTAAGATTTGGCGTGATATGAAAACAAAGTTTGTAGCCAAATACTTTCCGGCCTCTAGATCCGCCGCCTTGAAGAAGGACATAAGAAACATCCTCCAATGGTATTAAGAATCTCTCTTCGATTATTGGGAGAGGTTTAAGAAGCTTCTTGCAAGTTTCCCTTATCACGGTTATTTGGAGGGGGATTTGGTTTATTACTTCTACAATGGCCTTCTTGATGAAGATCAAAGGTTGGTGAGAAGTTCTTGTGGTGGCACCCTTGGAAACAAGACCTCTTCCGAGGCCATGCAATTATATGAGGAGCTAGATGGAAATCGAGAAACTTTAGCTCAAGGGCCGATTTGAGAAGGAGAAATCTAATGTCCGCAGGTGACTCTTCAAATAACGGAAAGCTTGAGGATCAAGTCTTGGCCCTTGCATCCATGGTGAAATCTTTGATGACAAGGCCCGGAGGAAATGTGCCACATGTTAAATCATGTGAAATTTGTTACTTGGCGCATCCTACGGACACTTGCCCCACTTTGCAAGAGGATTATGTTGAAGAGGTAAGTGTCATGGGCTATTAAGGCTACCAATGCAATCAAGGATATCAAGGTGGGCAAGGCTACCAAGGTAACCAATGCTACCAAGGTTATCAAGGGTACTAAAATCGGGAATACAATTCTAAAAATCGTGATAATCCGAACCTCCGGTATGGAAACCCTCAAGGAAGCCAAAACCCTCAACCATATCAGCCTCTTCAACAACAATATAGGCCACCTTAACAACAATTCCAAAGGCTCCAAGACAAACCCCGAGACCAAGGGGAGAGCTCAGGGCTAACAAAGGATGAGGTGATGCAAGCCATTCACCGGTTAGGCATGTGTGCGGAGAAAAGAAAGAAATTCCAAGATGAAACCAAAGCAAGCATCAAGAACCTGGAAACCCAAGTGAGCCAAATAGCTCAAGTGCTGAACCGGATGGAAGCCCGGGAAAAAGGTAAGCTACCCTCCCAATCGGAGATCAACCATCGACAAAATGCAGGTGCTATCGCTTTGAGAAGTGGTAGAGAGGTTGGCACTTCACTGGATAATGAAATTGTTGAAGAGGAGCATAAGAGGAATGAGGTGTTTGGAAAAGGGGTTGAGAAGGAAGAAGCCCATGAGGAGAAGGAAGAAGCCCAAGAGGAGAAGGTCGAAGAATTTTCCAAAAATGGCAAGGAAGAAGAAATCTAGGTGGAGACATTGGCATCAAGACCGAAGTCAACCTCCATCCTGGAACCCTCACTTCCTCCTCACAAAAGAGCAAAGATGGTGGAGATCCCTCCATATGTGCCGGAACCTCCATTCCCGGAAGCCTTGAAAGACAAAAGAAGGAGGACAGCAAGGACATCTACGAAGTCTTTCGTAGATGTGAGATAAATATCCCACTCTTGAATGCCATTGAAAAAATTCCTAGATATACTAAATTTCTCAAGGAATTATGTTTTGTGAATAGGAAACAAAGGGCAAAAAATAAGTTGAAAAATGGAAAAAGTGAGCATGTTTCCACCTTGTGTCAAAAAGAGCTACCCCCTAAATGTAACGATCTCGACATGTTCACAATCCCTTGCATAATAGGAAATACACGTTTTAAAAAAGCTATGCTTGATTTGGGTGCATCAATAAATGTGATTCCTTATTCCTTATATGAAAACCTCAACTTGGGAACATTGCACAAAACTGGGGTGGTAATCCAATTAGCTAATAGTTATAGTGCATACCCTAAAGGTATTGTCAAGGACGTGTTGGTTAAGGTGGATTCATTAGTTTTCCCCGCAGATTTTTATGTCCTTGACATGGAGCATGATAAACATGCCACCCCAATTTTGCTGGGGAGGCCATTTTTGAAAACCTCTAGGACAATGATTGATGTGCATAAAGGTACCCTCACCATGGAATTTGATGGAATAAAAGAAGAGTTTAACATAAATAACTCTATGAAGTATCCTAGTGAAGAACATGCTTGCCATGCCCTAGATGTTGTTGAAGAAGTTGTGCAAGATGTTTTTTTAACTAAGTGGTGATGATTCTTTGTTAGTTTCTTTGCAATGTGATAGTAATTATGCCCACAATGTATAATCTATGAGCACTAACTTGAAGGAAAGCTTTGAGGATTTGAACCAACTTGAATAATTGAAACCGAGTCTCTCAAAACCTCTTCCTCTACTCTTAGAGGATCCCGATGAACCAGAATTCCTCCCGTCACTTTTGAAAGCGTCGGTGATTGAACTTAAACCTTTGCCAAGTGACCTTATGTACGTTTTTCTTGGGGAATGGGAGACGCTTCCTGTTATCATTTCAAGCAAGCTCACCAAAGAGCAAGAAGAGAAGTTGATGGTGGTGTTAGGGGGGAAACAAGGAAGTAATGGGATGGACTATTACCGACATCAAAGGCATAAGTCCATCCACTTGTATGCATAGAATATTGATGGAAGAAGATGAAAAACCCATTCGGAAAACCCCAAAACCGTTTGAACCCACCTATGATGGATGTGGTGAAGGCGGAAATCCCCAAGTTACTCCAAGCGGGCATGATATATCCAATCTTGGATAGCAAGTGGGTGAGTCCAACTCAAGTGGTACCTAAGAAGAGCTGGGTGACGGTGGTAAAAAATGAGAAGGGTGAAATGGTGCCCACCCGAGTTCAAAATGGGTGGCGCATTTGCATTGACTACCGGAGGTTAAATGCGGAAACCCGGAAGGATCACTTCCCGTTGCCATTCATTGATCAAATGCTTGAGAGGTTAGCAAGCCACCCCTTCGATTGCTTTTTGGATGGGTACTCGGGGTACTTTCAAGTGGCTATCACCCCAAAAGACCAAGAAAAGGCCACCTTCACGTGCCCCTTTGGTACGTTTGCTTACCGACGCATGCCTTTCGGGTTATGTAATGCCCCCGTAACTTTCCAAAGGTGTATGGTAAGCATTTTCTCAGAATTTTTTGAAAATATTTTCGGGGTATTCATGGATGATTTCACCATTCATGGTAATTCTTTTGACTACTGTTTAGCAAATTTGGCACAAGTTCTTAAATATTGCATTGATACTAATCTTGTGTTAAATTCTTAGAAGTGTCATTTTATGGTGGAGCAAGGCCTTGTCTTAGGCCATGTTGTCTCCTCTAAGGGCATTAAGGTTGACAAGGCAAAGATAGACACAATTCAAACTTTTACTTATCCTACTAATGTGCGCGAAGTGCGCTCTTTTCTTGGTCATGCAGAATTCTATCGTCGATTCATCAAGGAATTCTCGAAGATAGCATCCCCTTTATGCAAGTTGTTGCAAAAAGAGGTGGAATTTGTAATTGATGGGGGTTGTAAAGGGGCCTTCAATGCATTGAAAGGAAGGTTAGTTTTGGCCCCTATTATACAACCCCCGGATTGGTCGATGCCTTTTGAGATTATGGGCAATGCAAGTGATTACGTCGTTGGAGCGGTGCTTGGTCAAAGGGTGGGAAGAGCACCTCACTCCATCTACTACGCATCCATGTCTCTAAATGAAGCCCAAAGAAACTATTCCACCACCGAAAAGGAGTTAATAGCAATGTTATTTTCTTTGGAAAAATTCCGATCTTACTTGCTTGGTACAAAAGTTATTGTGTACACTGACCATGCAGTAATGACGAAGAAAGAGGTCAAGACAAGATTAATTAGGTGGATCCTGCTTTTGAGCAAATTTCAGTAAGAGGTGCGAGACAAGAATGGTGCGGAAAACCTTGTGACCGATCATTTGAGCCAGTTGACTCCATGCGAAGACATTTAGGTAAACCCTACAATTAAGGAGCAACTATGGGAGGAATTCACTGATGAACAATTGTTCACCATTAGGGATCTCCAACCGTGGTATGCCGACATTGTAAATTTCTTGTCACTGGTAAATTCCCTACTCATTTTTCTAAGGCCCAAAAGGATAAATTAAAGAGTGATGCTAAGTATTATGTGTGGGATGATCCCTTTTTGTGGAGACATTGTGTGGATAAAGTTGTAAGGAGATGTATCCCTGATAATGAAGTACATTCAATTCTTGAATTTTGTCATTCTCATGCATGTGGCGGTCATTTTGGAGCAAGGAGAGCCGCTAGGAAAGTTTTAGAAAGTGGGTTTCATTGGCCTACATTGAATAAGCATGCATACACCTTTTGAAAATCTTGTGATGAATGCCAGAGAGTAGGAAATATCTCCACTAGGAATGAAATGCTCCAAAGGCCTATTCTATATTGTGAAATCTTTGATGTTTGGGGTATTGACTTTATGGGACATTTCCCTAGTTCTTATGGCTTTACATATATTCCTCTTGTTGTTGATTATGTCGAAGTGGGTTGAAGCAAAACCCACTAGGACTGATTATTCTAAAGTGGTTGCAGAATTCCTGAAAGATAACATCTTTTCTAGGTTTGGGGTACCCCGAGCCTTGATTAGTGACCGTGGCACCCATTTTTTCAATCGGGCCATAGCGGCACTCTTGAAGAATTATGGCGTCACTCAAAAAACATACACCGCCTATCACCAGCAAACCAATGCGCAAGCCGAAGTTTCCAATTGGGAAATCAAGTCCATCCTTCAAAAAATGGTTAACCCTAATCGGAAGGATTGGAGTTCTTGGTTAAATGATGGCTTGTGGGCGTATAGGACGGCTTACAAGACAGCAATCAGTGTGTCACCATACCGATTAGTGTTTGGTAAGCCATGTTATCTACCGGTAGAAATTCAACATAAGGCCTCCTGGGCGGTCAAAGATTTCAATCTTGATATAGATGAGGAAGGCTTGCATAGGAAGTTACAATTAGATGAACTGGATGAGATCCGGAGGGAGTTATATGAGAACGCCGAAATCTGTAAAGAGAAGACAAAGGTGTGGCATGACAATATAATCATCAGGAAAGACTTTGCCGTTGGTCAAAAGGTCCTCCTATTCCAATCTCGCCTTCTCCTATTTCCAGGTTAGTTGAGGTCCCAATGGATCGGTCCTTTTGAGGTGGTTAAGGTATTCCTGCATGGCACAGTGGAGATTCTAGATCGAGCTAAGTCCAATACTTTCAAGGTTAATGGACAACATTTGAAACCTTACCACAATAATTTTGTGCCGAAAAAAGGAGAGGACGTTAATCTCCTCGATCTGATTTGTGAGTAAAACCCAAGAAAAGGGAAGTAAGTCGTGCCGATGACGTTAAATAAACTTGGTTTTGATCATCCGGATCGTCATTCGTGACTTTCTATTGATGTTGTTTGGTTTTGAATTTTATCATTAAGTTTCATTGTTTTTCTTTATGCTTTTCACGGGTTGTTTTCTACATGATTATGTAGCAATTTTGAAGCCAAGGCATTGAAATTTTGGAGGGAGAAATGCTTGGAGTCAAGAAGGAAAGACTTGGACAAGAGAAGGAATCAGAAAAAAAAATTCTAAGTATCAGGTTAGTAGCTGTCGCGAGTCGCGACCACGTCGTCGCAAGTCGCGACCACGTCGTCGCAAGTCGCGACAGGCTCAGTAAGTTTGGGTGAGATTTCAGCCCTCAGATGCCACTTTCCGCGAGTCGCGATGACCTCGCGAGGCCTCGTCACGAGTCGCAACCACATCGTCGCGAGTCACGACGGGCTCAGAAATCTTATGTTGAAATGGAGGTCTTGGCATCCACTTTTCGTGAGCTGCGATGGCCTTACGAGGGCCTCGTCGCGATCCCTCGAAGTGTACCCCCTCGAGACCTCGAGGCACCCAGCCCTCGACTCGATCAGAACTTGAATGACCATCACATCCTCGAGGTCAGCCCTTTGAGACATCACCCCCCTCGAGACCTCGAGGTAGCAAAGCCTTGACTCGAGCCAACCCCTTCGAGACATCACCACCCCTTCGAGACCTCGAAGCCCTGAACCCTCGAGCCAAACCTGAAGTCCATCATTCTCTTGAGGCCAGCTCTCAAGACTAGCCTCTCGAGACCTCGAAGTCTCGAGCCCTCGAGGTGTGCTCTTTTACTCTCGAGACTAGCCTCTTGAGACCTCGAAGCCACAAGCCCTCGAGGTGTGCTCTTCCATCCTCGAGCCTTACTTCTTGAGACCTCGAAGCCTTGAGCCCTCGAGGTGTGCTCTTTCATCCTCGAAGCCGTCAGCCCCTCGAGACCTCGAAGCTTCGAGCTCTCAAGGTATGATCTTTCACCCTCGAGCCTAGTTTCTCGAGACCTCGAAGCCGCAAGCCCTCAAAGAATCATCTTTTATTTTTGAACCTAACTTCTCGAGGCCTCGAGACCTCGAGCTCTTGAAGTGTCATCTTTCATCCTCGAGCCCAGCCAGACCTAATGCCCCTCGAGACCACCCGTCGCGAGTCCCGACGACCAAGTCGCGAGTTGCGATGGTCGTATGAACTGCTTTAAATGACAGGGTCAACCCATTTTTCCACAAACATATCCACAATCTTCCATCTTCTCCCGCTACTCTTTCATCTTCTCCACAAGTTCCGCCGCTCGCCGCTGCTGCTCGCCACCGTTGTAGCTCGCCGCCGCCGCTCCACCACTCCATACCCCATCCTTTCTTCCCAATATCCACCCACAAATTGAAAAAAATAATTGAAGAACACAAACCCTAGAATATGGGGGTTTTGTCATTGAGCAATTCGATTTCGAATTGATTGTGGGCTTCCTCTTTTCTTCTTCCTACGCATCTTGGTGATACATTTCTTCACTTTATTGAGCTTAAATTGTGATGATGGGTGTCTACTCTATTTTTTTATGGATATTGTGTAGATTATGTGTTATACCTTAGGAAATTGAATTGTTGGATAGTGGTTAATTTTGGTGAATAAATTGTGCCTGTAATTCAATTTGATGGGTATTGTGTGCATATTTTGTGGTTGCTGTTTGGATTGTATTGTGCTTGTTTGAGTTGGGATTGTATGCATTTGTGTTGCTGTGGCTGAGAACAGATTGTGACTTATGCTAGATAGGAGGCATGTTGGCCCTTGATTCAACATGGTTGTTATATGGATAAAATAGTGTTGTGCTTTGCAATGTTATTTTGCTTAGGGTAGTTTAGCCATGTGATGTGAATGTTGACATTGTGAATATACTATTGGTGGCTAAGCTAGTTGAGTACTACTGTGGCTTTGAGATATAGCATATTGATTTTAACTATGTGAGAACTTCATGGATTTGAGAATATGGGCTTGTTGAACATAGTATGGATTGTATATGCAATTGTGTTTAGAACTTGAACTAGTTGACTTGATTTTAGTTTGGCTTGTGATGATGAACTAGTTTAAAATTGAGTATGAATTTGCAATATTGCATATACACATATTCATGTGCGTTTGACTTGTTTGTTGTGATTGTTAGATATGGCCCCACGAAGAGACCTAGGGCTCCTCCACGAGGCCGGCGCACCGCCGCTCCACCTCCACCTTCTCCACCGGCTCCGGACTTAAGCCCTGTACCTCCCCCTACGGATAGGTACATGAGTTAGACCCGGATCGCTGGGTCCTATGTGGAAAGGTGGGAGGCCCTGGAGAAGCGTCAACTCAAGGAGACAAGCTTTGTCGATGTGCCCACATTAATTGCCCTCGGACTCACTCTGCATGTGATCAACCCTGCGAGAGGTACATTGCTTTTCACGTAGATGATATATCTAGGCAATTGACCATCTCGCAGATTGAGGAGGCTTTTGGATTTGACACCGCCAAGATATGACTAGGCTGGACCTATAGGCCCATGAGCGATCAATTGAGGATGACTTGCATTCTTTTACTGTCATCAATATGAGGCCGAAGAACTCCCACAATAAGAGTAGCACCATTATCCACCCTACACTCCGTTATGTGCACCGACTCTTGGCTGGCACAGTACTTTGCTCCGCGGAGCTGACGAATGTGCCAGACAATGACATTCACTTTTTGTGGCACTTAACGAGTGAGGGGCCATGATATGAGTTGTGGGCAGAATTGTGGATGAAGAGAATCATGGAGGTGGTAGGAAAACCCAAGGGGAAGATCATGGTTGGAGGCATGATAGGCCTTTTAGCAGAGTACTTGGGATTGGTTCCTCCAACTGACTTTCCATGCTTAGGGAGGTGCACGTCTTATCTTATCACCGTTGAGAGGCTAGTTCAATTTGAGATGCTCAGTGCTACATGGACCACGGGCTCTTCCATTGGTTGTTTGGTGCAAGGAAGGTCACGTTCATGGCACTTTCTCAGCAGAGCAAGACGAAGCTGGAATTTGACACACCTCTGGGAGATTTGGCGATTTCACCAGACTCCTCATATAGAGATGAATTCTAGCACTAGCTCTGCAACCTTGGCCTAATTCCTGTCTAGCGTGATAATAGCACTCTACCTCCCTCTGAGCGACAATAGAAGCAACACTCCACGCAACCTCCACCAGAGACAGAGCCCATGCAGGAGGACAATGCTCCACCTCACCTTAAAATTCTCTTAGGAGGGGTAAGAGCAACTTTATGCTCTTTTACCTCTTCTAAATGGATTTTGCGTGACAAGGGAAGAACACGGAGGCAATGAAGACAGAAGGCCGTTGAAGATCACATTTTCAAAGACTTTTGAAGACTTGCTTCGAAGACATGAAGACCGGAGGCCATTGAAGACCATTTTTGGAGACAATGAAGACTTGAAAAATGAGAGGAATTGTTATGAAGGTGATTGTATACCAAAAGAAGCAGAAAGGGAACAAAGAAAAAAATTCTGGCACCAGTCGCGGTGACCTCGTCGTGAGACCATCGCGAGTCGCGACCAACAGGTGGCCAGATTACACCTTATCCTCTTTGTACTATAAATAGCACCTTTTTCCCTCTCATTCACATACTTCATCATCTGCATTTTTTGGTACTGTTTAGAACCTTTTTGTTTCTATTTTCATCTTTGAATTCTCTTGTATTAGGATTAGTTATTTAGCATTGATTAGCATGAACTCTTGTAGCTAATCTATTTCTTGGGAGCAATTGACTAAGGCTTCCAAGCCCATGTCTTAAGAACAATTTGTAGCCTATTTAATACTCTTACTATTATGCATTTATGGAGCATTGAATGTGTTTGTTAATGTCATTAATGTTATTCAAAGCTTGAGTATATGAAGTACTTGTATGATATGCTTGTTAGGGTTTGGGGAAATGGGTTGATTTCCCCCTTTCTTGATAGGAATCCAAGAGTATGATTTAGAGATTTTGATTGTGTTGACGGATTGATAATTGCTAGGTGAATATGATAATGTTGAACTCTTTGTCATGTTTGTTGCTTGTAGCAAATGAGAGAAGCCTGTGAATGTTGATCGTTCTTGACTAATCTTGTGTAAATGAATAAATTGGTTAAATGCTTAGACACGGTGTAGTGTTTATAAGTGTTTCCTAGCTTGTTGATTCTTCGTGCTAAATGCCATCAATGGGATACCTTGAGTCGTGTTTCGACTACGGGAGTCATTGGTGAGGTTTGACAAGAGATGTCAAATTCACTCTTGCAAACTACTATCTAAGAAGGATAGAAATTTAGCCTTCACAACAAGTAGTGAAAGTAGTAAATAGGTTGCATGTTCAATGATGGATAAGAGGGTTGGAAGTGGAAGTCAATTGCGCCCAAGGTTCCGTCAATTGTTATTTTCATCTTATCTTTAGTTGTATTGCATGATTAGCATCGTTCTCTTGCTTTGCTAGTTGTTGTATTTCAATTTGATAACTTAGGAACAAACCAACCAAAAACCCCATGTGTTTACATGCTTATATATATATGTGTGTGTGTGTGTGTGTGTATGTGTATGTACATGTTTAGTATGTCTTCTCCTATATATGTTTAAACATTTGAAAAGATCCCTCTTCTCGTGAACGACCCCGACTTGCCATTATCTGCTTAAATTTAGATAGGAAGCAACGGGACTTAAAAGTATTAACTTTAAGAGGTACGGCGACGACCTCCTAGGAACTTAGACAAAGAGCAAACCCAAGATCATCTCTAGATAAAATCTGAAAGCAAAGCAGGTAATCTCTCTATCTTCATGTGGAAACTCATGAATATTTTCTTGCCATTTGATAACACCATCCTATCAATAGGCATCAATATGGTCTCTTAATGTCCATTCTGTAATCAAGTTAATTCTCTTGACCATTTTTTCAATGAATGTCAATTTGCATCCTCTGTGTGGTTTAAAATGCATCTTCTCATGAACATAGCTGGCCAAATATACCCTTCAGTCTGGGACAGAATCAGCTCTTACATATATTTTGACACTCCTTTTAAGTCACAAAAAATTGTAGTCTTTATTGTTGCTTTAGTCATCTCCTGCCACTTGTGGAAAGCAAAAAATACTTTCCTCTATGATAATAAGGCACAGGCCATTGACTCAGTAGTGCATAGAATAAAGGAAATGTGTTTGAATATCTTTGTCTTTTTCCCAATTTTAAGAGCTCAGAATTTGATATTTACAGGATACAGGCAGGTTTGATGCCATACTTCGGAAAGAAAGAAAGTTAAACCTCAAATACCTGTAGTTTGGTCTCCTCCAGTTCTAGGTTATAAGTGTAACATGGATGCATTTTTCTCCTCAATTAATACGCATGGAATGTTATTTAGAAATCATAGAGGTCATGTAATCAATGTTAGTTTTCTATCCTCTCAGACAAAATCTCTTTTGGAGGCTGAACTGATCAGTATTCAGTTAGCCATCCAAACCATAATATCATAAATTTCAATGGAGTGGTTTATGAATCTGACTATGTAAGAGCTATTCAAATGATAAACAATCCACTAGTAGCTCCCTTTGAACTGTACTCTGCAGCACTCAAAGTGAAAAGGCTACTATGGTCAAACAGTCTAATTTTCATTCATAGAGAAGGGAATAAACCAGCTGACTACATTGCTATATTTGGTCACTTAATGTTTCCAGGTGATCCTGGTAACATCGATGCATCACATTTTGTTAGAAAACTAAAAGGACTTATTCATTTTGATAAAACAGTCATGATATCTATTAGATCCAGGTATATCCACCCTCCCTAACTGGGGTTACATTTATCTAAACATATCTCCCATGTTTCCTTTTTTCTGTTTTCATTCTAACTATCTGATCATATTTCTCTGATACTCCTTTCAATATCATGGCTTATTAGTAATTCTGTATGCTGGAATGCTTTCAGTAAATGGTACTTATTAGTAGTTGTGTGTTGAAATGCTTTACTATCCTACTGTTATACTGAGGTGTACCTAAATGATCTACCCTGTTGATCATTGTCTGATGCCATGGCATTTGTCTGATACTGATGAGTGATACATGTCTGATATACACTGTTTCTTCTTCTATGTTATATCGTACACAAGTACTGATGTTTTCTTCTTCTATGCAAAGTGTACCAGCTCCGAAGATGCTGAATTTGATTCTCCAACTTCAACTAGCGGCCAGATTCACTGAAGATACTGGGCTCTTTTGTACAGAAGATCACTGGCTGGACCTAATCTCACAAGAAGAAGAATTGATTCTCCCCTTCTCTTGACAAACACTTTCTCATCTCTTTTAAAGGCTAAATCGTTTAGCGTTAGTACTTCCTTGTCTGGCTACCTACAAATTGACACAAAGGGTGGAGTTTCGTTTGAGTGGAATCACAAGGAAGTTGATATACTCCCTCTGGTCCTCTATTAATGTCTCTCTTTTCATATTAGGTTAGTTTTTTTATTTTGGCCCTTTCTCCCCTTCTCTTTTTGACAAATACTATATTATTTTCATCCACACATCTTACTTTATTTACTCTTAATTCAACATTCACCTCTCTTTTCTCTTTTTTAATTATTTGTTGTCATTTTCTTAAGGTCATTTAAAAAGGACCAGAGGGAGTACTACTCTGTACTATATCCGGGATTTTAGATCTCCTTCTCAGTTCATGGGAACAATAATTCATCCACATATAAATTTTTGTAATATTGAATCACTTGTAAACTTCTTTTTTAGTTTTCTATGGCATGAGAGCCAAATTATATTCCCCATAATTGTTTTTTTTAAAAGGGGGAGAGGGATTTCGTGTAAAATTTAAATTTTCGGGAGAGAGGAAGGTCTGACATTAAGAATACTTTGGAAGATTTTAAGAGGCTGTCAGGCGGCTTGTACAGTGGGAGGGGGACAATGTAAGATGTAGCGTCGCGTTTTGCTTCAGTTTCCTTTCGTTTTATTAATTTTCAAATTTCAACCATTTTTGTGAATTTGAAAAAAATATTTTCATTCAGATTGTCAATTCATAATAACGGTTTAGGTTATTATTTTGCCTACTGTTTCTATTTTGCGTTTAGTGGATTATTGGAAAATATCGTTTTTTCATAAGTATTATAGAAAAGTTGTCGAACAAAAATAATTAAAAGGTAAAGATTTTGGTTACAATATTTTTTATTTATCACACTACATGTAGTAGTTAAAAAAATTATGATCCGATTGATGCAACCAGAATGTTTTATCTTCATTTCATCTTTTTTTTTAATACGAATCGTCACTTGGACGAGGGTTTATAGGGTTCCCTTCCCTTTTATATTAAGCTCAATTTTGCACAATGTGCCATTACAAACATTTGATATGGGAATCACCCATTTACACTGAGACGCTAGCTAAATATTACAATTATAATCCAAGATCTCAGAGACGTAGAGAGAGATATTGACATACGCCCTAATGAATATTACAATACTGAGCAAGAGCATATGTGCCAATGGTAAGGGCACGTGGAAGATATGTGGTTTCTACTGCATTGCTATAGTGTAGTCGCAAAAAACTCGACCCGAGACTACCATCAGAACAAATACGGTGAAGTATCAAAAGATACGCACATCAAATGACCCTGAACACATTTGGTCAAACATCTAAGGCAATCAAAAATGAAATTTAATTCACCCCATCTAAAGATCAAGTCCGTCTCCATTTAACCTGTAAAGACCATTTCATTGCTTGGAAACTAGGACCCGTCATTTTTAATTTCCAAAAAATGTAATTCATCAGTATTCTGAAGTCACTTCTATGCGTAGAATTATCCCTAATTTTAAACCCAAAAGGTGTTAGTGACCAGGCTAATCGATTTCTCGATAAACTGGCCAAAACCCCCTTATGGATCAAAATCTACAAATCTGATTTACTTGAGAAAAAACAGTATTTCCAAAAGTTCGAATATTACAACTTTGACTTGGATTTCTCCTCACTGTCTCTTAAGTATTCAAATCTGGAATCAATCATATTTTAACAACTCAGGCTGCCGAAAAAATATACATTGACAGAGAATAATTCCTTCAGACACTCTAAATAAAAAAACCATTGAGAAATTTGCCCAATTTAAGAACTGAAAAGAAGAGAAAAAAGCAGAAAAAATAACTTACGGACATTAATTAAAAGCATCCCACCCGAAAATAGAAAATAAAAGGTTGTAGAATAAAAACAAAAATGGAGAATTACCCCCTCGTAGCCTTGATACCTCCAGAGAAAAACTCGAAACTCGAATGTTGGTTGACCCAGAAAAATGTTCGGGCTCAGTCGCTGACCCGAGGGTTTGAAGGCTAGGGTGTAGTGGTGAAAATGATGCCGCCGCTTCACTAAAAAATCAAATAAACTCTTTTCGCCGTTGCAATCCACAAGCACCGTGACTGAGTTCCTTAGTTTTTGAGTCTGCCTCACCGAGTCCGTCGAGTTTGCCTCACCTAGTCGGCCGAGTCACTAGTTGGGCGAGTCAGTGAGTTGGCCGAGTCAGCGAGTCCGCTCTTTGTCCTAGACCGTTGAGTCAGCCAGGCAGCGAGTCCCCTGCGTTGGCCGAGACCGGAGACTGCTAAACCGGCCGGAAACCTTGAAAAAACCATGGATCTGGAGAAGATGCCTTCGCTGGAGATAGGTAGGAGATGAGGGGGTTGGGGTGTTAGGGAGGGTGAGAATGGGAAGGGGGCCGCCACCACCGGAGGTGGTTGTTCGGCGGCGGCCCCCTAGCAACTAGGGTTTAATTTGTGAAGAAAGGGGGGGGGGGAAAGAGGAGAGAGCGGGATAAAGGGGTAAGTGATCTTCATTTCATCTAATTTAAAATTTAAACACCGATCTGTCCATGTCTTATGCAAATGCCATCTTTCATGTTACGAAAAATTTACTAAAAATATCGTTAATATGAAAATAATTCACCCAATTTCATAGTTATAATATATGAGTCAATCGGTCTGTCCATAAGTTATGTACCAGACCAAGGTTTAAATTGTAAATTAGAAGAAAATAATATAAAAATTAAGCATTGCATAAATCGGGTCATAAACTTATAACTAATGCACGTTGCATAATAATTTTTTTAATATTCCAACTAATTTTTTTTTACCTTTCTATACTTTTAATTCAACCCCAACTTAGCACATGTCTATTTTTTTCAAGACTTTGATATAATTTAGATGTGTGAAGTATGTAATATTTAATAATTTTTAATGATAGAATTACATTGTATTATATAAACTTGAATTTCAAATATTTATGACTAAATTATTTTTTGGACAATCAATATTTTGTTATTTTAAAATCGTAATGCTTCATTGTCTCACTAATAGTGAGACTATAGGTTTAGGTGCTTGAATTTTAATGAATAAAATAAGTGGATGAAATTGAATACTATATGAAAAGTAAAAGTTGAATGATTGGATTAAATTGAAGCAATCTTACCTAAAAGAAAAAGTGTGTCATTATTAAAGATGCAGTCCAAAAAGGAAAATGTACCACTACGATAGAAATATAGGGAGTACATAAATCGGGTTGTGTTAACTCATTTTAGAAGTATATTTAATGTAATAACTATTAAGTGTTGGAGAAACTTAAGAAATCTCCTATCCAAACCCAACTAACTTTTGTTATGTATGTATAAAAGTTATGAAGATGAGCGTTGATATGAATATATGTCTTGGTTTAACCGTAGGCCAAGTTTTTGGGAAGATGATTTTTCCATATGTTTATGAAAAGATGTGTTTAATTAGAATAATAAAAGGTAAAAGATTTTAGTTGTAATATTAAAAACATTATTGTGCAACGTGCAGTAGTTATAAAATTTATAACCCGGTTCATACAAACTGAAAATTTTATCTTAATTTCTTCTAATTTACACTATAAACATTGGTCTTTCCATGACTTATGAAAATACCGTCTTTCAAGAAACGGGCTCTTAAAAGTGACACACATAAACAATAAATAAAAGAAATAGGAGTACTCCAGTTGGCTGAAAATCAAAGAAAATCAAAGTAAACTAGATGATTGAAAGACTAACAAGGATAATACATAGAAATGGTCTAGCTAATCTTTTCACTGCCAACTGAACTGGTATAAGACCACTACAAGACTATATAGATTCATCTATATATATAGTGGTTCCACCCTACACTACCATCCAATATTTTGTAAACATGAAGTCAAGCTTCCTATATGCTTTTAATACATTACCTAATCACATTTTTCACATGATGATGGAGCTGCGGAATACCCATTCTGACAGGACAGATTAATATGGAAGTCATCAAACAATGGAGAGTTCAGTTTCAAGTTTGCATACAAGATAGTTGCCTCACAAAAATCAGAAAGCAGAATACTGAAGAAGGTATGGTTCTCAAAACTACCAAAGAAAATTTCTATGTTCATGTGGAACCTTTCAAATGCAATTTTACCTTTTGATGACATACTGATTTTTAGCAATTTTTCACTTGAATCTAAGTGGCCACTCTGCACCAACACTGACACACTTAACCATTACTTCAATGATTGTTCTATAGCCATAGACCTGTGGATATTTTTTGACCATATGATAGGACTGAGGCACCAACATTTCAACTCCATCTTTGACAGACTATCACATTACTGGTCTTATAATGGAGAGACAAAAATACACACCACATTAATCACCATCTTTCCTTCTCTTATCAGTTGTCAACTCTGGAAAGCTAGAAACAACTTAATTTTAAAAATATTAGACCAAATAGGGATAAAATGATTGATAACATCAAAAGAGACATGTTCCTCATCTTCTATACCAAACCAGAGGTTAGCACAGAGATTAATGATAATCACTGGGTTAAAATTGGTCTAATCCCACCTATGAAAAAATCAACAGTACCCAAAATTAAATGCATCACATGGTCTAAACCTAACTTAGAATACAAAATCAACTTTGATGCATCTTGGAAGCAGGGGGTACACGGTTGTATTGGGATAGTTATCAGGAATAAATATGGAACATTTCTTAAGGCATGCTATAAATCTGTTAAACCAAAAACAAGTTTCCAAGCTAAACTCCTAGCTCTAAAAGAATGACTAAATTTTGCAAATGATCTGGGCTTAAACTTTTTCTCCCTTGAAACCGACTGTGCCAATATTCTGGAAGTAATGAAAGACCCTACCAAAGCCCCATGGGAATTGTATCATTTAGCGTCTGAAATCAAACAAAGGATGGGGGACCTCGTAATTACACACACTCTAAGAGAAGGAAATATGGTTGCCGATAGGTTAAGTAAACTAGGAAGGGATAAGGAACCAAAAGTTCTAAAATACCATGACCTTGATCAGAAAACCAAAGGACTTCTAGCTCTTGACAAAGAACATATACATGCTATTAGAATCTTGAATGGATACTGCTGATTTTGAAATGAAAATGCAGGTGGGAACGATCATAAAAAACCAGAGGCAAAATGGAATGGCAAGGCTACAACCCAAGAATAGCAAACCGAAGCTACTACAAGATAGAATCAAGCATGTAATCAACCTCAAACAAGGCCGCAAATCAAGGACAGCAACCGGGAAGCTAATCCAAGGTGGAATCGAGCAACATATGCAGAAATCAAGGAGTATGACCAAGTTTTGTACATGCTCTCAATTTAAGATCTTCTCAAAACTAAATATGGATAACCTATGCATGGGGCATAGACTATCTATACATCTTTTGTTATGTAAAAATTATTTAGGAGTCTGTTGGAGATCCGACCAATTATCCTACACTAACACGAGGGGTGAAGGTGAGGAAATTGGAAACATCCCCAAAATTCTCCTTTGTATAACTTAGGATAGATTACTGCTTTTGATCCCTAGGTTCAAGTGCTAACTTGAACAACATGTAATTTTGTACTTCTCCTAAAGAAAAAAAAGGAGTACTCCAGTTGCTTAAAATTATTCCCCTCCCATTTCAAACTTAAATGTAATTCTTCCTTCCGTAAAAATTCTCAACTTTATCCGTATAATTAAATTAGTGTATAAAAATAAATACCAATGGTGATACCTTGTTTCTTTCCTTTTAACATATATTTTAAAATATTTTTTTTAAATGAAAACACCCGAAGGTGAGGGAAATATGTATTAAGGTTCCCCAGGCCTTGTAACAAAATCAACCGTTGGTACATCAAGTGTTGTTAGTTCCTTAAGCATTGAGGCAACACAGTTGCCTCCAAAAGTCGTACAACTATCTATAATAAAGGATATATGAACATCTATACAAGGGTAACATAATCTGTAATGAAGTTGCGACCCAAAAGAGAGAATCTCCACCCCTCGTGTTAATTCTCTCCCTTGGCCAGGCAACTTTGAAGACAGTAAGTCAATAGCTAAGCTTGAAAAGTTCCAAAACCCAAAAGTAGGATTGGAGAACATGAGCTGCACCAGAGGAGGCTGTAAGCAGCATCTGTAGGAGTCCCTTAATGTGAAAAGAGCTGCAAAATCATATTGGCGACCGTAGGATGAACAGGAGCTCCAGTCCATCATCATGCGTAGCAAATTGATCTGTATGTAAATGAAATCACCATCAGCAGTATCAAGTCCTATCATAGCCATGTTTCTGAATTCGAACATGAGGAAATTGATCCATATCTAAGTGAATGAGACCTTTGATATGGACAGGCAAATTATCCAAGTTTAGTGGCTGATTATGTGAAGAATGATATTTCGCAATTGCGTTAGCCACTGAGTTGCATTCTCTATAAACATGTTTAAGCACTGCTCCACATAATAAACTCTTAACCTTATAGGCCAAATTGAAAAACTTCCAATTAGCAGAGTATGGATTTTCAATCATATTGATGGCTAAAAGGGAATCTGATTCAATGATTAAGGGAATGTCTCTATGTTGAAAAGATTGACAAGCAGCAAGTATGGCTAATAGTTCAGCATGAAGAGGAGATTCAGCCGCGATAGTGATTGAATTAATGAAAAGAGGCATTCCAGAACTATCCCTTACTATAATCCCAGCTGCAGCTGTATGGGAGAACCATGATGCATCCGTGTTAATTATGATAGAATTGGTTCCCGGTTTTTCCCACCAAACAGACCTAAAGATTGGCTTAGGAGGTGGCCTAAGAAGGGGTAATACATGTCTAAATGTTTGTGGAAATGCAGCAGTAGAGCTCATCTTAGTAGGGCAGGAGTATAATGATAAATTGATGAGGTCAAGTATCTCCCTACATATAAGCTCAGCAGAAAAGGGAACCTGATCATAAATATGCCTATGTCGAGCCTTCCAAAGACTCCAACAAATGAGAGAAGGAAGTATTTTACAAATCAGTTGGTAGCTTTTAGTTAAGTCCGAACAGTTCCAAAAAGAATAGAATCTCTGAGAGATGGATTGATAATCAGGGAGGTTGAAATCAATCAGAGAAGCCATTTTACTCCATATTAATTTTGCCAGTTTACAGGATATGAAAAAGTGATCTATTGAATCCGAGTGACAGCACACAGGGCATTTGGAAGCCAAACTATATCCACAGGTTATCAGTACATCATCGAAGGGGAGGAAGGAATGAAGCAATTTCCATGTAAAAATCGATACCTTTTTTTGCAGCAATACATTCCACGCATTTTTTTAAAGCGGGAAGTTACCTGTAGAACTTGTGATGGTATGATATGCAGTTTTGAATGAAAATGCACCTGAGGTGTTTGGTTTCCATATGATCCTATCATTTCTATCTTCCACCACCACTGCATCCTGCAAAAATAACAAAGTATCATTTCCCAGGTAGGGTGATATCTGAGATAGAATCTCTATTTTATTCCTGATGAAATCAGATACAGAGTACAGCTGTAATGCTTCCATGATAATACTTGGAATCTTATTGATCAGGGGGCCATTTGGACACCAATTAGCAGTCCAAGCATTACAGGCACCTTCTCCATGGATAATAAGAGAATTTTCTTCAGCTATGGAGTTGATAGAGCAAATTCTTTTCCATGTGACTGAATTTCTATAAGAGTCTAGCAAAGACCAAAGTAATTTAGACCATAGGGTTATACCTAACTGGCTTTTCCACCACAGCTTAAGGGAACATGCATCAACTATACCTTTGATAGACCTAAACCCTAAGCCATTTTGAAATGTAGGTTTGGCTAAATCTGCCCATTTTTTCCATATCTTATTCCTTTTCTCATCAGTTTCACCCCAAAAGAATCTGGCCAGCTTTTTCTCAAATGATTTAATGATGTATTTTGGGGGATTTGTCACAGCCCATAAATGCCGTGGCAGAGAGTACAAGCAACTTTTAATCAAGACTAATTTGCCCCCTGTACTTAACCACTTATTTTTCCAATTTTTCAAATTCTTATCTAGCTTTTCCAGCAGAGGTTAAAAGTATCTATTCAAGGTTCGACCCTTAAAGATAGGGCAACCTAGGTACTGAAAAGGGAAAGATCCCTGTTTCATTTTCAGAATCGGCCTCATCTGATTTAATTTAATATTTGATGCTCTTTTGCTAATGTAAAAATCAGATTTATGGAAATTAAACTTTTGTCCCGAAGTGAATTCAAAAATGTCCAAGAAAGCCTTAATTTTGATTAAGTTAGATTTAGAGGCTTGCATCAAGATGATAGTATCATCAGCATACATAAGATGAGAGATTGGTGGAATTGAAGATGGTATCTGATAGTATGAGAGTTTACCATTAAGGAAAATGAATGATAGACTTCTAGAAAAAGTTTCTGAAAAAATGTTAAAGAGAAAAGGAGAGAGGGAATCACCTTGTTTAATTCCTCTAGTGGCTTTGAAGAAGCCCACTGGATTTCCATTAATGAGAACAGAAAAATAGGCTTGTGAAAGGTTAGCCATTACATCACTTAAAAAAAGACCATCAAAACCAAACTTCCTAAGCACACATTTTAAGAAGTCCCAGTTAATTCTGTCAAAAGCCATTTGTAAGTCCAGTTTTAGAATACAGTTTGGAGTTCTGGCCCTTTTATCCAAAAATCTCACCATTTCCTGAAGATAGAAAATATTATCAGAAATATATCTATTTTTCATAAAAGCCGATTGATTTTGGGAGATCAATTTATCCATGTAGGGTCTTAGTATTTTCATTAATACTTTAGAGCAGATTTTATTAATAGTATTAGAAAGGCTAATAGGCCTAAAATCATCAAATGAACAAGGGGTTGGTTTTTTAGGTATTAAAGTAATCCAAGTGCTAGATATTCCTTTAGGTAAGGATGAGCCCCTAATGAAATCATTCACTGCATCCATTAAGTCCTTTTTTTATTATGAACCAGCACTTAGAATAGAACTTACTAGTAAATCCATCAGGGCCCGGACTACTATTTTTGCTTAACCCCTTTATTACTGCCTCAACCTCAGATTCAGAGGATGGCTTTGCTAATTCTATATTATCTTGAGCAGTAATAGTAGTGGGGATTTGGCTCAGAAAATGCGCATAGTAAGTATAATTAGGTCCCTGGTTAGGTTCAGATAACAGATCCGAATAGTATGATATGGCCTCTTTCTGAATGTCTAATTGAGAATTTAGCCATTGACCATCTCTATTTTTGATTTTTGAGATCTGTAATCTACAATTTTTCTCCTGTACAACTTCATGGAAAAATTGTGTATTATTGTCTCCCAATTTATGCCATTTCAACCTTGCCTTTTGTTTCCAAAGTTTTTCTTTTTCTTTCTGAGCTCTCAGTAATAGTGCTTTTTTCTGATTTAATTTAATGAGTTCAGAGTCAGAAGGATTTAAATCAAAGACCAATTCCTGAACTCTTAGAGATTCTTCAGCATTAATTAAATTAGTGTCAATATTACCAAAACATTCCCTATTCCAAATTTTTATCTCCTTCTTTAACCTAATCAACTTGAGGTAGAATCCTAGCAAACCAGTTTCTACCATTTGTTTATCCCAGCTTTTCTGAATTAGAGTGGCAAAATCAGGACGATTAAACCAAACATTAAGGAATCTGAATGGTCTTGGGTTAAGAGTAGATAGGTTAGAAATATTTAAAAGCAGAGGGGAGTGGTCCGAAATCTGTCTATTCAAAATTTGGATGGAAGAGGAGGGAAATTTGTAGTTCCACGAGATGGTACTTAGTCCTCTATCTAGCCTTTTTGAGGTAGGGTTTCTAAGTCTAGAGTTACACCAAGTAAATAAGTTGCCAACAGTGCTAATTTCCTGAATTCCCGAGGTGCTTATCCAAGTATTAAAATCTCTAATACTTCCCCGTGCGGGAGAGCTAGGGCCTCTATATTCCGAGAGGGAGGTAATAGTATTAAAATCTCCTATGAAAATAGTATCTCCCTGATTAATTGTTGCTAAGTCTCTCCATAATGTCTTTCTACCTTCCCTATTCCTAAGAGCATATATGAAAACAGCGTCCATATGTAAAATTATAGTTCCATGAGATATATGCACATGCAGATACTGCTCATGAGATGGGAGAAGGGTTACTGAAAAAGAATTCGACCACATAAGCCATATTTTTCCATTATACAGGGCCAGGCCATCAGCAAATTTAAGTATATCCATATAGGATTGAAATTTGGAGTTGTCATGCATTGGCTCAATGATGCATAAGAATTGAATCTTTTTAATCCTGACTAGATTTATTAATCTCAACATTGATGTTTCCATACCCCTGATATTCCAAACCAAGAAATTTATTGAAAGAGAACCTATCATTGTTCACTAGACTTATGACTTTTAGTTGATGATCTAAGCATCATTCTATTGATTTGACTGAAATAATTTGACTTTTTACCTTTTTCCTTACCCGACAGAAGGTTCTGCCCCTGTAATGGTGTTGAGCTCGAACTAGGTTGAGGATTTAAAGTATCATCCTGATCTTGGGCAGTGTTATCTAAGTCCTCCTGCAAAAAAGAGAACCTGTTCCCCATTCTGTCGAGAAGAGAAGGGGATACCCCATTATTTCTATTCAGACTGGAGTGGGAGGTCCCTAGCTGGATATCATCAGAGGCATAGGCTACTGGAGTAAAGCTTTTTAAGGCAGTTCCTTCAAGCAGCTTAGAGATAGAGTTCTATAGTGGGACTTGAGTAGTAGGACTAGAAAGACTGACAGATGGATTGTCCCTAACAATTTCAGGGATTTCAGAAGTCTCTAGGTCAATGTTAGTTTCCAGGTTAAGAGGAGATGTAGGTATGGGTTCAAGGTTGAGTTCCTTAGAAATCATAGAAACTGCTAAGTCTATCTGATCAACAGAGGAGATCAATGGAGGTATATTGAATTTTTTCCCAGTAGCCTGCCACTGAGGCTGAGCCTGATTTGTAGGGTGCTCAACAGTATTGACATTGGTATTTTGGGGAAAGGCTCTACACTGAGTTTTGGAATGCCCTAATTTGGCACAATGATCACAGTAAAGGGGAATATCCTCATATTCAACTTGGTATTTTCTATTATTAGTTACCGAGCCAAGTCTGATGTGATTACAGATAGGTTTTTGAAGATCAATTTCTATGCATAATTTAATGGCTGAAGGTCTTGTAAGCATAACAGTAGCAAGATCCGTTTTAATAAAACTGCCTATGCTATTGCCAATGGATTCAATTGCAGCTGAGTTATAGTAATACAACGAGACTTCCCTAATTGTACACCAAACTGGAACTATAGGTGATTCTTTATGAATTGAAAAATCAGGAGTCCATTTTAACATTTTAAGAAGTATCCCATTGAAATTCCAAATTCCTTTCATCCATGCTCGTTGATAATCATTAAGCAATTCAAACCTAATGAGCACATGCTTGTAATCCAGGGATCCAAGTTGGTACTTACCTGTGAAGCCCACAGTTTTGAAAAATTGTTCCAGTTGCTCCATGGAGCATCTACCCTTGGTGAATTTGCCGACTAGGGCATTCGCATAGTGCGACGATAATTTCGCTATTTGCTCTTCTGAATACAAACAAGCTGCCTCACCGAGGTGTTGTGATTTGGGAATAAGCTCAGGGTTACTCGGTAGTAGCTTTGATAGTGGTGGGGCTTTGTTTTTTAGGACAACAGCGAAGGTGGTAGGAGGAGGAGGAGGTTGTGTACCCTGGTTGATTTCCTGAACGGCCGGAATAGATGAACCCGACATCGCGGAAACCGTTAACGGCTAAATTAGCCATTATCGGCAAAGAAATTCCGGCAAAGACCAAGGGTACAGGGATTGATCAGATAGGGAAGGAAGAAATAGGGTTAGGACGGAGAAGAAGAAGACCGTTGAATCGCACACAATTTTGCACCAATAATCGCACATACAAACAGTGAATTAGGATAACTAATAAACTAGTGTGTGATATTTTAAAATATTAAGTTTTCATAAGTCTTAGTTATTTTTAATAAAAGATATTAATGATAAAATAATTTTTAAGTCAATTGATAAAAGTCAAAGTGTACAGATTAAAATGAATGAGAGAATACTACAATTGCTTTAAGAGATGTGCTTTTTAGCCGTGGATAGTCTTGGTTTATTCACCATGCACTGTTTAAACTATCTACTATATATAATTGCAAGACGCTATATATACTCCCTCCCTCGCCATAAATATTGCTTAATTGCTTTTCAAAATAATTTTTTTAAAGTTTTTGACCCAAAATTTTTATTAATAAATAAAATAAAAATATCATGTGAATTATTGTTAGATTTAAGTTAAGATATATTTTTTAAATATCAATCCGTATATAGTATCTAAGGGATACGATACACTCTGTATCTCCCGTAAATACCCGAATAGATACACGTAGCTAGTTAAAGAAAAGATACGAAGTGCACCACAAATTACCTCTGCGCACCATCGGTTATTGTATTGCAAAGGTGTAATGTTTTAACTTAAATTCTTGTTCGTAAACCTTCCTACAATTACTCTTTAAAATTTGGATAGTGAATAATTATTTTGGTGCCACTGTTACTACTAGAAATACGGTAAGTATTGTATCCCCGTTCTATCGTATACGAATTGGAAATTATCTAAATCACTATCCATGGTTTTAGGGTTTCAAAATTTCAACTTTAAATTATAACACCGGGATATATAATAATTTACGGTTACATAATAATTTTCGTTTTCTAAACTATTTTGAAATCATTAATGCTGTAAATGTGTTATTTATGTTGATACATACTACCTAGGAAAGAAATCAAATATACAGTTTAAATATTGGTACACCGTATGTGATTTCACTTAAGTCTTAATACCGTATATAATAATAATTAAAATATATAATTGGCGTCGGTGTATTGCAGTAAGACTATCGAAGGATAAATATTTATGGTCAAATACAGTCGAGGACGTTTATTAGGCTACGTGAAATAAACGAGAGCTAAGTTAGGGATGAACGATGACAAGTTCAGGCCAATCGTTTCAATTGTTGTCATTGATACGTGGAAATGTGGTATTAAGGGATCACTATACAAGGTTAATTACATAGTGGCGTTATATTTTAGGGTTTACAAAAGGGTAAGCTACCTAGGGTTTAACCTTTTACCAGTCAAGTTCAGACATATGTTCTCTGTTTTTCATTTGTGACACTACAATATCAATATATCATTGTGTAGGAATACTTAGAAACAGGATTCTTGATTAAAATTGGGATAGACCTCCAACAAATCTCGATAAAAATGTTCACTTGGATGCCTTTCATGAAATTAGAACGTTAATGGATCAATAAATTGAGTATATTATAAACGTAGGCTTTGATTGGCCTACGTGTAAAGAGAGTCGTGTAACGGCTGACCAATGACAATGTTAGTCCAACTATTTCAATTGATGTCCGTACATGGGAATATGGTAGCACCGACTCGATGTGCAAAGGTTTATTACGGGGGAGCCTTATCTATTAAGGTTTGCACCGGGTGGACCATCTAGGGGATGACATTTCATCATATCATGCTCGGACATTTCAACAACGGTTTTCGTTATTGACAGTAAAATATCAGTTGATCTTTATGAAGGGATACTTAAACTCTGGACTCTTACGTCATATAAGGGTTGACTTCCTACAATTCGAGATCTAACATGGTAATTGGTGTCGGTGCATTGCAATTAGGCTATTAATGGATAAATATATATGGTCAATTACAGCCGGTGACGTTTATTTGCTGGGTGAAATAAAGGAGAGTCATGTTAGGGATGAACGATGACAACATCGGGTTAATCGTTTCAATTGCTTGCCGTAAATTGCTTTATGGTATTTGGGGAAGAAACTCCAAGGTTAACTACATAGAGGTCTTGTTTATTAGGGTTTACTGTGATCTAGCAAGGGTTGGCATATTAGTAATGTTTTTGCGTACTAACTAAGGGTCTCTAACAATGACTCACTTTCCCTTCTTAGTGGTTCTTCACAATGACTCATTTTCCTTTCGAAGAATAAAGCTCCCTCTATCCCATTTCAAGTTGCAGTTGAACTATTCACCCAGTCAAAACTTCTTAGCTTGGACCTTAAAATTTAAATGGTGTATAAGTATAAACATTATTGTATGATACCTTTTTAGATTTGTCCGAACATATATTTTCAAAATATGAATTATTGAGATCTATTATTTATTCGTAATAGAACATATTACAGATCAAACATTATTCACACAGGTGTGCTAAAAACCAAAGTGTTAAATTACAAGGTATCTTGAGCTTCCATCTTAACAATTGGTACTAAGTGCAGATAACACAAGACCTTATATGTAATTCATTTAGTTCTTAATAAACCGATGTGGATATATATTTCAACACGCCCCTCACATGCCAACGTGGAAACACTTCACGACCCATATTGGGTCAAATTAAAGGGGATCCGCACATCGGCCCAATAACCCAATATGGGCTCTAATACCATGTTAAATTTCAAGGTATCTTAGGCTTCCATCTTAAAATCAATTGGTACTATGTGGAGAAGACCCAAGACCTTATATTTAAGTCATTTAGTTCTTAAGAAACTGACGTGGGATATATTTTTCAACACAAAGTGTTGAAATGGGACGGAGGGAGTAGATTGTCTTCATCCACTTAAATTATTTTATTACTCGTTCAGTTTATTCTCCACCACTAAATATTAAAGGGAGAGATATCTCCCAGCCAAACTGCTTATCTTAAAGGGAGAGATATCTCGGATAACGTCATCTATCTACAAGAAATGGTTAGATTCCTAAATAAGAAGCAAAGAGTCCCTAATTGCATAGTTAAACTGGATCTTCGAAAGGCTTTCGACAGGGTTAGATGGTCTTTTTTGTATAATGTTCTGGTTAAATTTGGTTTTCATCCGAGATTTATCTATCCTATCATGCAAAACTTATCACAGGTTTGGTTCTCCATTTTAATTAATGGTAAGCCTGTTGGATTTTTCCAACCTACAAGGGGGATCAAACAGGGTGATCCCCTTTCTCCCTTTTTATTTAACCTTTTCTCTGAGGCATTTTCTAGGAGCTTAGCATTTATCTTCTCTAATGGTAAGCTGTCACATTACAATCTTCCAGGTAATTCTCTCCCTATATCTCATCTTTCTTATGCTGATGATACAGTTGTCTTTCTTAGAGGTGGCAAAAATACTTTGATTAGATTTAGAGCATTCCTAGCTAAATTTGAAGATGTCACTGGTCAGAAGATAAATTACAACAAAAGTGACATTTTCATTGGGAAACATGCCTCTGCACACTCAGTTAGTAATATTAAAAGGACTCTTGGAATGAAATTGGGGGCTTTTCCCTTTACATATCTAGGGGTACCTATTTTCAGTGGAAGACCAAAAAATATTTACTTCCAGCCACTGTTTGAACAAATTGATAATAGGATTGGCAATTGGAAGAATAAATGGCTTTCTTCAGGGGGGAAAACTACACTCATACATTCCTGTTTATATGCTATCCCTCAGCACATATGGTATGTCATAAAACCGAGTAAGGAGGTTATTAGGACCATTGAACAGAAACTGAGCAGATTTTTTTGGGGGTACTCTGATCTTAAACCTAAGAGAAGATGGAAAAGATGGGATGCTCTTTGTCTCCCTATTAACCAAAATGGACTAGGTTTTAGGTCACTTACTACCATTATAGATACTTGCTCAGTTAAACTATGGTGGAAATATCAAATGGCTACAGCTCTGTGGACACATCTGATGGCTTCTTTGCCACCATCATCTAGAACTTCTCCTAACTGGAAACGAATTTGTTGCTTCAACGAATGGGCAGAATCTAACACAAGAGTTATAGTAGGGAGAGGTGATTGTAATTTTTGGATATCAAATTGGTTAGACATAGGTCCTATTATTGATCTTTGCGACTACAATCTTGTGAATATCTCTGCTGAATGCACGGTATCTGAATTCTTTTCAGATAAAATGGCCATGATTCATAGTTTATCTCCTTTGCTGCCATCTCATGCTATTTCCCTGTTACAGGATTCAAGACTGTATTCCCATAGGAATGACAGACTCATTTGGAAACCTGGTATCACAGGTAATTTCACCTTTAAATCTGCATACAGATTGCTTTGCAATCAGACAGCCACAATTGACTCTATCCAACATTTCTGGAATCCAAGACTGCAAAAAAAGATTTCTATATTCATGTGGAAACTAACCAATTCATTCTTACCTTTTGATAATATTCTGAAAAAAATGAGATTCAGTTTGCCTTCTAAATGTGGTATGTGTCATAATCATGAAGACTCCTTAGAGCATTTCTTTAACTCCTGCTCTTTTGCCCTACAAGTCTGGAAAACTGTTCATCAATTTATGGGGATAAATGATAGGTTGTTCCCCAATATCTGGGATAGAATTTCATGTTATTCTACTTATCTGGGATTGAGCTCTTTACACTCTGTCATGATTAGAACTTCATCTGTGATTACTTTTTGGAACTTATGGAAAATGAGAAATAACTACCTCTTTGACTCAGTTTTGCCAACTGAGGTGTTAGTGCTTAGAAGAATCAAGGAAGATATTTTCTACATTTTCTGTTCTAAGCCTGTTTTCATTTCCTCTGCCCTAGATCATAGTATAGCAGACCACTCTTTCCTGCCTTTGATAAAATCTGCTCCTAAGCCAAACATTCTTAAAATAGTTTGGACTAAGCCAAGCACTGGGTATAAATGCAATGTGGATGCTGCTTGGTGCAGTTCCTCCAATATGTGTGGACTTGGTTTGATAATTAGGGACTTCCGGGGAGGTTTCATTGCTGCATATACTATGTACACTGAAATTTTTTGCAAAGCAACAAAACTAACATTAATTAGATTGAAAGCTTTTCTGTCCATCTTTGAGGAAGTCACTGGCCAGTCTATCAATTATAATAAGTGTGACATCTTCATAGGTAAGCATGCAACAGAACAAAGAGTGAATCATATTAAAAGGATTCTAGGAATGAAACTTGGATCCTTTCCTTTCTCCTACTTAGGAGTTCCCATCTTCACTGGAGCTCAAAAAAAAAAATTCATTTCCAGCCACTCCTTGAACTAATTGATAATAAGATTGGGAACTGGAAAAATAGATGGATATCTATGGGGGGCAAGATAACTCTGATCAATTCTTGTATATATGCTATCCCCCAACACATTTGGCAGGTGATCAAACCAAAAAAACTCATCATACTTACTATTGAAAAAAAGCTGAGCAGATTTTTTTGGGGAGAGGATTTAAAGCCTAAGAGATCATGGAAAAAGTGGTCTGATTTGTGCCTCCCCACTGATCAAAATGGATTAGGTTTCAGATCTATACATACCATAATAAAAACATGCTCGGTTAAATTGTGGTGGAAATTCCAAATGGGTGATGCCCTATGGACTCAGCTATTGGCAGCCTTACCTCCATCTCACAGAACCTCTCCAAACTGGAAGAGAATATGCTCAATAACTCTGTGGGCTGAGAATAACTCTAAAGTAATTATAGGAAAGGGTGACTGTAATTTCTGGAATTCAAACTGGCTTGATGTAGGATTTCTGGCTGATGCATGTGATCAGAATAGTGTGGATATAGATAATGAATGTACTGTCTCTGAATTTATTGCTAACAAAGATCTTTACATCACCCAAATAGAACCATTCTTGCCAACTCACATCCTTACTTTACTGCAGGAATCCAAATTATTCCCTCACAGGCCTGACAGATTAATATGGAAACCAGGTATTTCTGGGAGTTTCTCTTTCAAACATACATATAATCTGCTCTGCACCCATTCAGGTACAATATCTTCTTTCAAACATCTTTGGAATTCCAGAATGGAAAAAAAGATATCAGTGTTCATGTGGAAAGTTACAAATTCTCTGTTGCCTTTTGATAACATCCTCAGGAAACTGAGGTTTTCTTTGGCCTCTAAATGTTGTATGTGCAACAAACATGATGATTCTTTAGAGCATTTCTTTAACTCATGTGATTTCTCATTATCTGTATGGAAAACAATCCACCAGTTCATGGGAATTTCTGATAGGGTTTTCCCATCAGTGTGGGAAAGAATCTCATATTACTTAACTATGACTACCTTATCTGCTTTACATTCAACCATGATCTGATCCTCTGCCATATTTACTTTCTGGAATCTTTGGAAGATGAGGAATAGATATTTATTTGATTCTATTAAGCCATCCTCTACTTCAGTGCTCCAATTGATTAGAGACCAGATCTTTACATCTTTCAGTGCCAAACCGGTTTATATTGAATCTCCCTTGGATGTTAGCATATCGAATCACTCCTTTCTACCACTACTGAAGCGACCACCTAAGCCTAAAATATGGAAGATTGCTTGGAATAGGCCTACATCTGGTCTAAAGCTTAATGTTGATGCATCATGGTCCGGAAATACTAATATGTGTGGTATTGGAGTGATCATTAGGGACAGTAGGGGTGCTTTCAGGAAAGCTTCCACTCTATTTACTAATGCATCCTCTCCTTTAGAAGCTGAATTGAGGGCTATAAAGTTTGCTATACAAATGTCATATGATTTGCCTTCACCACTGTATATTGAATCTGACTGCCTTTCAGCAGTCCTGTTTGCAAATGATCCACCTAGTTCTCATTGGAACTATTTCTGCATAGCTGATGACATTTATCATTCTTTGGGTGAGATAAAACTTGGACATGTATATAGACAGGCAAACCTTGTTGCTCATACGCTAGCTAGAAATTGTTTGAGACTTCAGTGTGATTCATCCTTTCTAAACTTTTCTGAGCTTTCCAATAATGTACAAGGCTTAGTTAGACTTGATCAAATTGGAACTCCTTCTCTTCGGTTTACAAGCTAGTTCAGATGCTACTCATTTTTCATTCTTGACTTCAGGTTTTGGCAATTTGGAAGGGCACTCCTAGTTGCTGATGCTTCATGCTTCATGCTTCATGCTCAAGGAAGGAATATGCAGACTCTTGCTGATCCATTCATGCTGCTTAGGACTTTCTTCTAGGTTTCTGCGAGCAACATGCATCATGTTTCAAGTCTATGCTGCATTACTGCATCCTATTCGTTTCAACAACCTATACACGTCTCTCAAGATTCTCAAGTTACAAGCTCCTGAATGAGCATGCTATGGTCAGCACTGATCATCCTATTTGGATTAGGGAAATAAGAAAGCTCATCAGTTCTTCTTCTTTACATTACAATTTGCTAGTTTTTCACTTGTTTATGCTTATGGTTATTCTCTCTGACTGACCTGTGTCTCGATGTCGATTCACTAACAAGTTCGAGAGTTCATCCTATAGCATCCTAATACTCTAGTTCATTCTTTTGGAAGCAACTTACGGTTGCTTCAGGAGCAATCCGCTCAGTCTGTACAGTAACTTAGCCTTTCTGGCTTCTTTATTTTTGTGTTATTACGGCTCGGGAAGGCCAATATAATTTCCCCCATCTATGATGGTTTATTTTAAAAAAAAAAATACTATGTACACTGAAGCCTTCTCTCACTTGGAAGCTGAAATGAAGGCAATTCACTTTGCCTTGGGTAAATCCTTAAGTTTCTCTTGTCCTATTTCCATTGAATCAGACTGTATTAATGTTGTTCGTTGTATTTCTGATCCTATGCAAGCTCCTTGGAAAATGTTTCAACTGGCAGATGAAGCTCACCAAGTTCTGAGAGATATACATCTAGTCCATATTCACAGACAAGCCAATTTAGTGGCAGATTCTCTTGCTAAATCATGTCTTACTACTAAGTCCGATTCCTTCTTGGCTTCTTTTAATTGTTTATCTAATACTTGCCAAGGCTTGATTAGACTAGATCAAATGGGAACACCATCTCTCAGGATGGGATTTTGATCGGATGCTACTGATTGAGGTTTAATTGCAGGTACAACACACCGGGCCATGGCTACATCAAAGATGTTTTTGTAAATTCATGCAGCTCTCATATTCATACAAGATCAGCTTGGTTTCATTACAACTTCTAGGTTCATGGTACACACTGATTTACTTGGAGCTCTCTTGTGTACATATCATGGCCGACGAAGAACTGCATTCTTGGAAATAGTTAGGATCATCTCTTTTGGTTTAGTAGAGGATACGCTCATTCTATATGTTGAGATGATTGAACTGCCTTGTGTTTCTTTTGACTCACTAATAAGTTTGATCATCTATCACATATTTTAATGAGCTTTTGGAATCCTCTAACGTTTAGCTTGATTGTAACTCATCCTTTTGGAAGCAACAAGCGTTGCTTCATGAGCCTAGCGCTCAACATTGTATATCTTTTGACTTAGCTACGACTACTCTTCAGTATCTTTTATTTCTGTATATTTTATGGCTTGGGAAGGCCTAATATATATTTCCCCCGTCTCCGGATGGTTTATAAAAAAAATATATTTCTTTTCCAAATCCAAAACTATATGATACTAATTGATTCGTTTGTAGTTGATGAAAAATTAATGTGTTCATTAATTTAGTAGAAATAGGTAAAGTATTAATTCAATTTATATAAACAACAATTTAACCTGAATCCAATATTGTATGATACTAATTGATTCGTTTGTATTCGATAAAAAACTAATGGGTGCATTAATTTATCAAAAACGGATAAAGTATTAATTCAATTTATATAAACAACAATTGAAACCACACGGTTATTTCCAGTGAACATGTTTGAAGTTATTTTGGATGAAAGATGGGATGACATTCCCATGGGAATTTGCCTTAAGTATAAATACGCAAATAATGAATAATGTAGTGAGGCAAAACTGTAAAATAAAAAAACATATTCTTTCTCTATTTGGGCAATGCCGAACCCTTCCACCCCAAAACGCTAAACTCACTACCGAAGCTACCCAACAGCACCATTACAGCTCTAACAACATCTATAACTATTCATTTACGATAGCGATCATCCACCGACTCTATCTAGATATGGGAAGGAAACACTTCCGGTGACATTTGAAAAAAAAGGGTGTGGATGTATCAACTGACATCAGTAGTGACCGGGTTCCCTTCAAGGAAATCACTGAAGAAACTGACGATGAAGACGAGATGACTACGCCAATGCTTAGGGTCATTGAACCAACTGCAGTCTCTGATAATGATCTGCTAGTGAATTGGCCGCCAGAGTTACTTGGTGACGAAAAAACCATCCCGATATTTTCAGGAGGAGCCACTCATTCTGCACGGAGGACATCATAAATGTCGGAAACGACGCATCCGCCAGACCGGCAACGTAATCTCATTCAAAGTGGTGAGTCAGTTTCACAACGAGGAAGAGTTGTCTGCCATTTTCCCCGATGTGAGATAAGTATCCTGGTTTACTCTACAATACATTACCATACCCGTTCCCTTCCATTTCTTACACCGCTATTGCTTAATTCAGGTTTTTCGTTAATGACCTGTAAGTTAATGGCATGTAAATATTTGAGTTTCACCTGTTAGTTAGAGCATCTCCAATGGTTTGCTGAATCTTTCCGATCCTACCGTGATTTTTAACACTTGCTTCAATATTTTTATTTCAACTCTTTACTTTACAACTTCATATATAAAAAATATTTCTCAAAATATTTTTTGCTTTTCTGGAAAATTTATTATGTGATATAATTATTCCAGTTACATATTTATGTTGATTCATTATTTTATTAAGTCAAAAGATATTAGTTCATAATAAAAAGGGCAAAATACTGGTATGACCCTATGTGTTGGAGCTTTGTGCTAATATGGCCCTGTAAAGTTAAAAAGTGCTATTGTAGCCTTGTGTTTTGCATCAAAAGTGTCGATCTAACCCCGTGGCACTATTCCGACATTGACTTAGTAATTTTTGGCGTTGACCAAAATTAAAAAGACTAAACAACCCATATAGACTAAAATACCCAAGGAGCACTACCACCATCACATCACCGTCGCCACCACCACCACGCTGCCACCACCACCGCCGCTCCCGCTGCCTCACCACCACCGCTCCCGCAGCCTCACCACCACCGCTCTGCCGAAGCCATCGCCGGAATCTGAACTTTTGCCAGCATATGGCGTTCTGCCCCTCCCGATCCCCAACCCCATTACGGTGGCTCCAACACGGTAGCTCCACCTCTACCTCCGCCACTTTTGACCAAATTCCGCGAAAAATCCCCAACAATAATAGCTAAAAATCTCTGATTCATTGTACAATCTAAAACCATCATTCCAAATTCATTGTACAAATCAAATCTTAAAAAAATCAAAAGCAAGAAACACATCGTTCTTCATGATTAAGCAAAATGGAATAAAATGGTGAATCGGTTTTTTGTGCTAACCCTGGTCCATAGCTAGGAGAAGGGCTCTCGGTGATGGAATTGGAAATTCTCAGTGCGATTCATGGGGAAGGATGACTGGAGTCTGGTATTTTCATCGGGATCGTCCTAGCACAACCACCACCTGTTCTAGCCAATAGCCCCAGGACCACCACCTTCACCACTGCCCTTCACCTTCGAAGACCGACGAAGACCTGCCACCACCACCGCGATTGAACCCGATGTCTTCTTCTTCTGCTTCCCGGAGCCACCCGCCGACCTTCTGTCGCCGCCGTCAGTGAACATTTTCAACTTGGTCATCCCCTGCTACTGTTGTTGCTGGGTGCTGTCGTGGTGGCACCCCCTCTCGTCGAGTTTCCCCAGATCCCGTCGTCGCACTGCCAAGTCGGAAAAGATTGATCGCAGTGGTGGCGGAAATATGAGTATGAGAAGAAGAAGATTGAAAGTTTTTGCTGGAGAAGAAGAAGAAGATTGAAGAACATTTTTGCTGGAGAAGAAGAAGAAGAAGAAGATCGATCTCTCTTTTAAAGTTTTTCATTAGGGTTTACAAGGTTAAGGGCAATATAGTCTTTTACACTTTTTCTTAATTTTATTTTTCTAAACGGGGGTATAATAGTCATTTCATGTATTTCCGGCCAAATTCAGGTCTCCAGGGTTATATTAGCACATTCAAGCAAAACACAGGGTTACAATAGCACTTTCCAACCTCACAGGGTCATATTAGTACAAATCACCAAAACATAGGGTTATATGAGCACTTAACTCTAATAAAAATGAGCTTCTAAATGATTTCATTTTATTATTTTATCAATATATTTACTTATGTTAATATTATCCATAAAAGAAATTAAATATAGAAATTAATTGGGTGATTTATGGTCGAATTTGAATATTACTAAATAAACTTAGCTAAAAGTTCAATAAATTAATATGAATACTATTATATTTGATCAAATATGATTTAAAAACATATTATAAATAACTAAGTACATGTAATATATAAGGAATAATGTAAAAATATATGGAAATAAAAAAGGAAAACAAGGAAATGAGAGAAAAATACTGTTAATCATTAAAGTGAAATAAAGAAAAAGAAGGAAAATGAAGGACATGAGTTGGATGGGGTTGTGGGATGAGTGGAAGACCCACTAAATTATTGACACTTGGTTGGGGCAGTGGGATTAGTTGAATTTTGTGGTTGTATACAAATGAGAGGTGTAACCATGTGATGAATTCAATGTAAGAAAATGAGTATATTAATTAAATATTAAAAAATGTGAGAGGATGAAGTTTGAGGGATGGATGATTGGAGATGCTCTTAGGGCAAGTGCAATGGGTTTCTTAAAAATCAAGAAATCGGTCTAAAAACCGAAAACATCCACAGTAGTGGTTTTTAGGCCGATTTCTTGTTAAGAAACCGGCCCATAGTTTCCAACTAGGGAACCGGTTAAGAAACCGGTTCCGTCAGACTTGTCAGCAAATGCACATGGCCGCATGATGTGGCCAATTGTTTTTGGGTGAGTGGGACACGTGTCACCCATACATTGAGCCACATGTCCCAATCAAATTCAGCCCATATTGTTTTGGTAAATAGAGGGACACGTGGCCCCCTCTGGTTGGGCCACATGTCCCTATCTTTGTTTTTAATTATTTTTTAAAAAAAACTAAAATTTTTTATTTTTAAAATTTTATTTTAAAACGTTTTTAAATTAAAAATATTGAATGATTTTTTATTAAAATTTGGAATGATTTGGAATAATTTTTGAGAAAATTATTGAAGAAAAATTATTGAAAAAATCTGGAATAATTGTTGAAAAAAATGAAATTCAATTTTAAAAATTATAATGTATTGTTAAATTTATATTCAACTCATTTTGAAATTTATTTAAATTAAATGTGAATAATAAAATTAATGAGTAGGATAGAGAAAATCAAGTGGGGTACATAAATAGTAAAAAATGGTTTCTTACCATTGTGGAGAAGAAAATGTGTGGTTTCTTAAGTAGTTTTTTAAAGTGAGGTGGAAGAGAGAGAATGAGAAAAATAATATATTTAATTGGTAAGAAACCGGTATCGGTTTTTACCATTGCATGTGCTCTTAGAGAATAGGCAATTGTGGTTTCATAATGTTAAGACACCACTTAAGAAACCACACAAGCCTACAATGACGGTTTCTTACAAAGAAACCACCCATTGATTTCTTACTAAGAAACCACTTAAGAAACTATTTTCTCTCATTTGGTGAGCCTCTCTAACACCCTAATTACATAATATGTTGTTTTCTTAATTTTCTGTCTACATTAGCATTTGGAAGTTCAAAATAAATTGTAAAAATTTATTTTGATAATAAAACAAAATATGATATATAATCAAAACATAAAAGATGAATTATTTAATATTTTTTTTGCAAAAAAAAACTAAATTTAAAAGAATGTATTATTAAATTTAGCATTCAATTTATTTTGGGTGGAAAAATTATTTAAATTAAATATTAATGTTAAATTTAATGAGTATGATAGAGAAAATTAAGTGAGGGTACATGAATAGTACAGAGAGTGGTTTCTTAGAATTGTGGAGAAAAAATATGTGATTTAAGTGGTTTCTTAGGATGAGGTAAAAGAGAGAGAATGAGAGAAGTAATGTATTTAATTGGTTGGAAAATGCTAGCGGTCTCTACCATTGTACTTGGTCTTATATGGCATGCTTAAACATTAAATGGTTCATGCAGTCCATGTCGTGGTCCTGGTTTAATTGGTTCACGAAGTCCTTGTCCCACTCCAATACTCTCATGTGTCATATGATCATATTTGCTTAAGGTGGCCGGTCCATGTTAACAAACTGAGGGTGATGACTGTGACGATTCCATTTATGCAGGAGGACGAGCGCTGTGTGGCAAAGCTGATAAGGGACTTGAATGTCATGATCGCGACATACATTGAGGACATCAAGTACTTATCGGGATATACTAGATAAGGGACTTGAATGTCATGATTGCCAATGGCGGGATATATGGGTCATTCTCTCACAGTACGGGACATAATTGCACAGAAAAGTAAGGATTGTGAGCTAGTTGGCCGCATGCTGCGAGATAGTTTGAGTATGGACCAAACAAACTAGTATTCCACTTCTCCCATTACGTTCCCAACCAATCCTAAGGGTGTGTTCTCCAGTATACTAGGTCATAGATGCTCCAAGTTCATCCCACAATCAACGGGGAATGACTTAGAGATTGCAGATTACTGCCTCGGCAATGAGGGGTCTTACACCTTAAGGTACCCACACTAAAATAAACTCAATACTCCAATATACTAGATTTGATTTTGGAAAAGGCACTTGCCCTTGGTTTATAATGCTTCACTATTTCTACAAATGCATGACGTGTGTTTTATTTGAAATTACCCACCCCCTTGATCATATTCTGTGTAAGTGTTGCGGGTAATCATTTTCATAGCCCCAATATGTAATTTTTTACTGGAATTATTGTTTCTGTTTTTAGCAATCAACGCACATGAGGATGAGGGGTTGCTTACTCCTGCAGTATAGTCACCAATGCCCTCAACATCCACCGAATGGCAGGCGTCACAGCCGCAATCTGTAATGTCAATAACAAGGTCATGGAGAATCCCAGCACATCGGTACACATGACATATGACGTTCCCGAGTACCCATCTGGTTGTATGAAAAGTGGTCATCTAAAACTTCTCCACAAAACCTTCATCCCCAACTGATGAGATTTCAAATATTTAAGTTTCAAACATTTATTTCCGCTTATCTGCACTTTCTATTTGATCATTGTAATTTTTCTCATAAAGCGTGTTGCAAATGGACCTTTCAGAATGAAGTTGTCATCCAACATAGTTCTTCTTCATAAACAATGTTGGTATACACCTACATCCCAACGGTTGGAGTTACACTCGCAAATTGACGGGATAGATCTCTCCGGGCCATACAAACATATCTTCTTAACCAACAATGAAAAAACAAGGTTGATATGAGAAACTTATAGAGAGTTGTTAGTGCAGTAAGTTAACAACTTGGGAACCACTAAAATTTGGAAGCACCAACGACATCCTAGTACCCAACACAACATCTCTAAAGTTATACTGCCTTTGCTTCCACGAAAACAACATCAAGAGACAAAGAATGTATGCTTCAAACAATATTAAATTTATTGGGTCCTCCACCTACCCTAAAATCCCGGCCAGGACCCTCCAGCCTCCCTGTGGACTTCTTCTACATAATGGGCTACTACAATGTCATTTTTACACATATACATTATCAAGTTTAATCTTGTTAAACGGTTCTTCACGCTGGGAATTTCCAAGACCACCGACGGTCATGGCACCAACGTTAAGCGCTTCTTGATTAACCCAACGGTACTAGTTATGAGCAGGACAAGCGTAGTAAAGTCTTCCCAGATTCCTCACCCACTTTGACATGATGACTTTGGTTTCCAACTTATAGATTTTTCAAATAACAAGTTCACAATGAAGGTGGTGGGAGGTGCTGCGAGAAGAGTCTATACCTCATATCTGCAAATAGAAGAAAACGCGAAATAAACCAAACACTTATAAACTGTTAGACCAGGCCCAACACAAATTGGTCAAATACCCAAATATGCAAAAAATAAAAGGCCCGCAATTACCTTTATTAGGAATACAACATAAATAAAGCAATTAACGTCCGCACAGGTACCTTCACTATCGTCGTGCAAGCGGTATCCAATGAATCTATTTGTTTGCATCTACAAACAGATTCAATGCAGATTTTTATGGGAATCAAATGGTCACTAATTTAATTTTAAAAATTCATGGGCCCCCCTCAATTGCATTGTACCAAACTCCAACATCAAAATTTTGATATTCTCGGCATTCTTTTAAACAACCCCTCCCCCCAGCCCATTCAATTAAAATTTTATGATGACAAGTGGGCCGATAATTATGAAAATTGCCCAATTTTATATGACCCAAATTTAAAACAATGGGATAAAAATGTACTACTGGGGATTTATAACTAGGAGGTTATGTGCACTAGGACAGAAAGGTGGCCGATCGACGATGAAGAAAGAAGAGGGATGATGTTCAGGTGTTTCGATCAACACAGTGAACTTACTGATTAGGTGCTTATTCTCTAGATGGGGTGGGGTGCAAACATTCTTCCGATGTTTTGTATGACCACCAAGACTCAGGTAGAATTATAACGTTGGACTTGGATAATTGTCAACAAACAAATAATTATATCCCAGTGCCCTCAGATCATATGGACCATGCATGTTACAATTTAAACATCCTGTGATGAGGCCAAGGTAACCTCTAAGGTATGACTTGTAAGGCTCTCTGGATTTCACATTTCAAATGCTCACAATTTTAGTGGTTTGGCCATAGCAACCAACATATGGCTTTAACATATAGTACATGCTAGACGCTAATAAAGTTTTATCTGGAGATGTTTTCCTACAACTCGATGGATATTAACTTTAGATGACAAAAAAATAGGGATGAATGATGAAATCCGGCCTTCCTATTTAATACCTCCACTACGGATTGGAATAGTTGGGGATGTATGGTCGAGAGTGTGGCGCATGACCTCCTACATTACCCGAGTTCCCATTTCCATCATCGTCCGCACTGCACATTAAATATTAGCAATTTCGTAAGGGTTTTCCATTTTGTTTTGCTGAGATGAGCACCCAAATGTGTTAACATTTTTTATTCCTTCTGGCTGGGTTTGTACCAGTGATGTGGTTCGTATCGAACCTGACTGGACTTGAGTTTGGAGTGCTTCTCCTCCCGCCCCTGCTGCCGCGATCTCACCCTCTGCCCCAGCTATCTAAATATGAAGTCTTCTATTTCATCTATCCACGCTCACGACCCCTTGTGTCAACAGGATCCTTTACCAATTAAGGGTCTTCCTCGTCCCAAATCTCCCTTCCGAGTGCAATATCTTCATGAATGGCTGCAATTTTCCTTCCATAAACTGGCCCAATCCCTGCCAAGAAATCCATCCGCAAGCCATCACAGAGCTGTGTCTTCGAAACCATTTCTAACTTAAGTTTCCGGAGACTTATCAAAACTTTGGTGTAACACTCTTCATTATTCATAAACATTACACAAATGTCATCGCAAACGTTGTGCATTGCCTCATATATGTTGTAACCGAAAGGGTTTCACTAAAGAGCGCGGATAATGGGTATTTCTCGTTCAAATACTTTCTCAGAATGTCCTTCTCGGGCACATCCCTTACATCGTCCTCCCGAAAACCCCTGAGTGTGTGTGAACATAGAATCCCACGGAATTCAAAATTATTACAATCACAACTAATATCCAAAGTATTCCTATCCAGCGAGACACTAAAATTTCATTTCCTGGTCCACTCCGATATGAATTTCTCAACAATAACCTTGTAAGTAACCACACCATCAACATCGCTTACAGGCGCTCCACTGTTGTGTGCCATCTCAATCATTTCCGCATGAGCCTCCACAAATTTTGCATGAGTGAACAACTTCTCAAACACAACTTCAAAGTAATGGTTGGCAGCCTCCCTAGACCGGAGGTGATTGCAGTTGAATGTCACGTCATCCTTGTGAAACCCTGAACATAATTTAACTAATAAATAAAATATACCTCCGATACAAATCGAGTTATCTCTATTGAACCTTTTAATATCACTCTAATTGGAAAAAATATTTACTTATGGATGTGTATTAATAAAACAAAAAAATTTAAAAATTGATAAGAGATGAATGATGTGCTAATTACAAATTTTAAATTAGGAGAAAAAAATTATTATGGGTTATTCTAGATGTTAATCTCGGTTGATCATAGATGAAGTAAATTTGAATTAATAATCTTAATTATTGAAAACTATATAGTAGCTTATATCAAACAATGATAAAATATTGGTGTTTATTATATGATTCATTTAAGAAAGAGAAAGTGAATAGTAATACACTGGATTAGAATTTTATACGTATTATTTTATGTCTGTTAAATTTAAAAGTGTTAGTTTAGAATTTTAAATGTAGTTTATGCATGTTGAATTTGAATGTGTTAGTTTAGAATTTTATATGTTATTTAAAATGTTTAAAAATATTATGTGCTATTCATGCCTATTATTTTGGTTTCAATATAATTAAACACGGTGTGTACTTTATCACACTATTTTTAATTATTGTGAAACTGAGTGAATTAACTGCTCTGATATTTTATGTGGATGACCGGCTTGTACTTTATCTTGCCGTGTCAAACATGGATTATTTGCTACCTAATTGCTTGTCTGCGCTTTTTTCAGGGTCCCTGATGCAATTGTAGTTTGGTCAAAGTCGGCGGGGAACAGTATAGACCAGACGTTCTGACTAGATTGGTTACATGTGGAGTTTCTGGTATGCTAGCATAACCATCTGGATCTGATACAATATTGTAATTGAACATCTGATTGGGTGTGGTTTGCGAGAATGAATTATTGATTGATAGCTTTCAGGCACTACTGAAAAGGTTGTGCCTTGTTAGTTAGTCAGAGTTGCCATATAGGCACTTGACTGCAACTTGGCATTAACCACCCGTATCATTTTACCGTGTGCTAGAATTTATATGGTTATTTGTTTTATGTGATCACCAAAACTCAACTTGGTAAATATTGACGATGGAACCTCACTAATCAAGGAGCTTACCCTAGTAGAATGAACCCCCAACAGGTGTAGCCGAGCAAAAAAAGTGAGAGCTCGTGCATGAAGCCTTTACTTCATTTGGGATAGGATTCTGGACGAGGTTTTGAATCTAGAAACTAATTTATACTTTCTATACTTAAACCATGGAAAACACTTATTAAATACTTTCATTGTAATAGTAAGTTAGGTTTGAGTTCAAAAATCACTTCTGCATAATCTGTATTGCTCATTACTGCATCTAAGTAATCTGACCTATTTGATTCTCGGTAGCACGCCCAGGTCTAACCCATTACTTGATTTGAACAGATATGTTACGGATCTGGGGTATTACAATCATCTTCCTTAATCCTCTTACAAATTGCTTGCCTATACCTCTGAGCAAAAGTGGTCAGGTTTGTGTTGATGTTGACGTACCCTTTGAAATATTTATTCATGCCTTTGCTCCACTGCGTCAATGACATCCCAGCCCAAAATTGTGTCCTAAGGAAAACCAGAACCCATTTCTCCCTCTTGTTATACATTTCACGCATCTTGGAATTCCCAACGAGATTGTGCTTTGTGATTGTTTGGTTCCACAGACATTCGAATTCCTGGATTATCAATGAGTCGTGCAGAGCTCCTATGATCTCCCCCTGAATTACTTTCCAATCATCTAACTCCAAGTTCCTCTGCGCATTACGCGTTATATGCCAGATGCACCATCGATGCCTCGACTGTGGAAACACGATCTCAATGGCCTTGCCTGCATGGTAATAAATATGACCACCAAGATGAACCGATGCATGCAAACACATTGGATAAAATCTGGTCAAATAATACAGGTACTGACCACACCTATATACTAAATATTTTTTCCCAACAGCGGTACACATACTTGAAATATACAGTTTCAAAGGAAGAACAATAAGAGCACCAAGAATGCAAATAGATGTACAAAGTTTGGGAACACACACACACACACACACACACACATATATATGGCTAAACTAAGCATTCCATTCACGAATCAAATTTAAGACAATTGGTACCTATGGCTTTGTCTTGGTCGGTAAGGATGCACGATGGGTCAATCCCCATGCCCTTCCTCCACATGTTGAACAACCAAAAAAATGTTTCAGTGCCCTCCTTATCAATCAGTCTGCATCCGAGAAGCATAGACATTTCATGATGATTCACGCCAATGAATGGTGAGAATGACATCCGATAGCGATTGAATATAAATGTAGCGTCGAATGTCACTACATCACCAAACTCAATGTAAGCCTCCTTGCACCTGAAATCATCCCAAAATACACTCCCCATCCTCCTATTCTGATCAACGGTGTACTCATAGAAGAAACTAGGACTTTCTTCCACCATCTTCTTGAAATGAACTTCCATGGTTGTGAAATTTCCAACTTGCCTTAAATTGTAATATATGAAATTACGCACGTCTGTCTCAATGAAGGGTATGGCGCTATGACCCTTGTATCTATTAACAAAAATGTTATAGATTTGCGAGACAACCACACTAGAACTTTTAAGCTCCAAAATTAGCCTCAGGTCAGACACACTAATTCTTCGATACCTGCTCAAATGCTTGAAATCAATGGGATTTAATTCATGGTTTTGCTTGTCTTCAAACTTTGTAATGACCCATAGGGTATCTAGGGTGCCACTCCATTGTGCATTCACCTTATACATGCAATCAATCTTGCACATTTTAGTCGAACGTGTTGGATCCTGTGATTCATATTTGAATTCACCAAATTTTTGGCATGCCATAAGGATCCTGCCGTGGTTCCGGTACCATGAATCCATCACCATCCCACCAGTTGTGTAAGGTGCAGGTTCTTCGACAATATCCTGACATCTGCAACCACTGTACAATTTTGATTAATATATAACCCTATTTGACTACATTAAATGATGACTAATACGAACCATGGAAATACAACTTTTGAACTAATGCAGAACCAAAATCGCCCCACAAATATCCTACATATGCTTGCAGAAGGGAGACGATGTCGATTACAAAGCTACGTCGGAGATTACCAAGGTTCTTGCAAACTCGGAGGTAATTTCGAGTAATATATAACCCTATTTTGACTAAGGATGACTAATATGGACCATAAAAATACATCAATTAACTAACAATGAACCAAAGCAGCACAAATATCTTACCCATGCTTGGAGAAGGGAGACTCCGTCGAAGACTGTCAAGCTGCTCGCAAACTCAAAGTGCCTGTAGAGAGGAATAAGAGGTAGGGAAAATATAGGGCCATTCACGCTCGTCCATTGGATAGATGGGCAACATCAGTATTTGCGTGCAAAAGGAATAAAAAAAAAGTGGGACAGAAGGAATGGAAGGATGTGTATGAGAAGGTGGGAAATGGTGCAAAAAGTTCAAATTCAAACACGGATCTCGACAAGTGAAAAGATAGGCTAAAGGGGAAATGAGCCAAGGGAGAAGGAGGTGGAAACACGTCACTAGTGGGGTCATGTGTGGACGACACTTAGTGTAGATTTATAATTCTCCTAAATGTCCAGGCACCTAGTATGTGCTAAGTGTCGTGCGTGTGCGACTAATCGCCCACGTGTTGTCGTGCGTTGGTATAGCGCATCTACTAGCCATTTACATACATAGTCGGTAGTCTATTTTTTTTGAAAATATTTGAATACTCTATAATTGAAATTCTTATCATAATATAAAATAATTAATATTAAAATAAGGGCAAACGACTTCAGGGGCCCTCTAACTATTGTGATTGGACCATTTTGACCCCCAATTTTTTTCGATCACTTTCATCTCTAAATTAACAAAAGTGTTGAATTATAACCCTTCCGTCCGGTCAAAACGTTAACCTCAGTCAAAAATATTAATTTTGAGGAAAAATTAGTAATTTTACATTTGTTCTTTTCTCATTTTCCCTTTTCCATTTTTCTATTTCCATTTTCTTTATTTCATTTTTCCTTTTATTTTCACTTTTTATTTTTCAAACCCTTTACCCTTCTTCCCCTTTCCATCTTCTCATCTTCAGCCTATTTCTCTGCCACCTCACCACCCAAGCTCTACCTACCGCCACCGCTACTCTGCCTGCCGCCACCGCCAGTCCATCACCAGTTCCTGTTGATCCTCACCGTCCCTTCCCTCCACCGCCAGTTACTGGTGGCGCCTAGTCCAATCCCTGGCCCTTCATTTTCAGTCACTGGTGAAGCCCAGCCTAACCCTTAGCCCACGTCAGAAGGTGGCGGAAATCAGCGCGCCTTCTGAATCCAAACTAGAAATGTCACCTTCTACTCCACGCCTAGCCCTGCCACATGAAGAACATCCATATACAAAACCAGAGACATAAAAGCCATCCCAATCCCAAATCCCCATCCAAACCCCTAACTCTACAATCGCTGCCACAATCACCGCGCCTAGCCCCCACTATCGCTGCCCTCGACACCGCCGTGCCAACCACATCGGAGTTCTTGGAATTGGAAATACAGTCATTTTCAAATGCCACCTTCTTGAAGCCCTTGGAAGTGGAAATGACGTCATCTTTCTGCTTTATGTTTCCGACCGGTGAATCCAAACCAGTGAAGAAAGTAGACCTTCCTTCGGACAGAGTGATTGAGGTCTGAACGGGATCGTTTCTCTCTGCTAACACCTTCTTGCGCAGCGAGAGAGTGAACTTCGAGACAGTGGAAATGGTCGGAGCCATGAAACTCTTACTCCCGCTCATCGCTGGCGATGACTTTGCCGATGCTGGATCCTTCTCGCCATTGAGAGCCAGTGGTCTGAGGAACTGGTTACTGGTGAAGAATTGGAATATGGGTTTCGAGTTTAGGGAATATGGGAAAACGAAAAGAAAAAAAGAAAGGGAAAGGGTAAAAATAAAACAAAAAATGGAAAAAAAGAAAAAAGAAAGGGAATAGGAAAAATGACTAATTTACCCTTAAATATAACATTTTTGACTGAGGTTAATGTTTTGACCGGACGGAAGGGTTACGATTCAACACTTTTGTTAGTTCTGGGACGAAAGTGATCAGAAAAAATTGGGGGGGGGGCAAAAGGGTCAAATTGCAATAGTTTGAGAGCCCCATGAAGTCATTTGCCCTTAAAAGAATTTAAGTATATATATTTCTTGATTAGTTTGAATTAACAGTGTAACTTCTATTATCAATGTTATGAAGAAAAATGATAAGTTTTTGCATTTATATGTATTACGGTGTAAGTAAATAAAATACAAAATGAGATTTGCCAATGCCCTAAATATATGACAAAACATTAGAGTGGAGTGAGTTTTTTTTTCCAATCAAAGGAAATATAAGAGTATAATTAAATAGTAGCAATTACATTTTTTTTGTCAATTGATGGAATTTCATCCTGGAATGATTAGTTTTTCTTTTTTTATGTAATGAGAGTGATTATATAAACTTAAATTCTACTGAGTATCATGGGTATCAAAAATATCATTTACATGGTCCATATCCATATCCATTAAATGTATAATTTATGGGTCAGATATCTGGACCCAAAAAATATTATAATATTCACTTATTTCATGTTGGGTCGATGAATGGATGGGTCAGGTACTACGAGTCCTTATATCAGCACACCCTTACTCCTTATACCCTCAACTTTTTATAAATCCTACCCAAAATACTATTCTGAAATAAACCTTTTTATAAGGTATGGTCCTAACGGCCTAACCTCCATGTATCCAGCCCAACAAAGGAAGCTGGACCAAACAGCTATAGGAAAAAGACATGACATGACACGTCAAGTCACATATAACGAGGAGATCTGCATGCGCGGAATGTAAGATCATCTTTCCTTCTTCCTCAACACGCTACCGACTCTTTACATAGCTCTCCAACCTAAATGGAGTGTCAGAGGATGCACGACCTTGTCCTTGTCTGCTTGACCTTAGTTTGTCTATTTTGTAGACTTTGGAGCGGACTTAGGAACGGGACAAAGATCGAGCAAGGCATACAAAATTTAGACTCAACATTGGCTTAGTATGTGGAGAATGGTATACCCAGCACTAGTGCAACTCTATATAATGGAAGGATAATCGATAGCCCTCATGGGTGATTTATTTCACAACGTCATTAGGAGGACGTAAAACACATGGAAAGGGATTTTCCCACACACCTATGTAGGAACAACATTTGCTTGAGATTACCACAAAAGCTCGCAAACAACTCTGAGGTATTGCAAACCATCATTGCCTTACAGAAGGAGATGATGCAGGAGTTAAAAAAAACTAAAAAAATTTTTAGTCCCCTACAAAGTATCTTATACCATGTTTTGGTCCCCGTTCGCAAATCAACCCTTAGACAGTACCAAACAAAGGTCCCCAAAGGTGGTTTTCAGGTACACCGGAACTGTTTTCCGATAAAATCATAGGTATTTTCATAATTTCACTTATTAAAACATTTAAATTTTCCTTTTCTTTCAATTTCAATTCCTAATTTCAATTTATTTTTATTTTTATTTTTTCTTTTCTATTTCTTGAATCATCTTCTTCCTTGAATCATCTTCTTCCTGAGCTCAAATTGGTTTCCGCAGCTTGCATCATCATCATCATCCTCATCTTCAAATTTTCTAATTCAGAGTCCTAAAACCCTCGCCATCACCTTCTCTGGTGTTGAATTTCCCCAAGGAAGGTTGATTCTTCACTGATTCCATCGACGAAGCTGACGCTTCTCCGTCACTATTATCCGTTGGTTGTGAGGCTTCGAGAATATTTAAATTAGATGGCCCTTCTCCGCCGTCGTCTCTTTTCTCCGCTAGCTCAATCGGCGGTCTCAACACCACCACATGAGTTGGATATGATTTTCATAGATTTGTAGGCAGATTCAGGGCGTAGTTGTGTCTGATTCAGCAGGCAAAGAGGCGTTGTAGAGATGGGCGCTAAACCAAATGGATTTTGGTGGTGAATGTGAGGTTCAGAGCGACGCTCAGAGTCAAATGGATTCCGGCGGTGAGCAAATCGGAGACCAAACAATTTATAATAGTACATCGCTTATTAAAACATTTCTGCAGCTGGGAGCAAATAGTACCTTGCTTATTAAAACATTTCTGCAACTGCAGAAAAGGAATTAAAACATTTCACTTGTTAAAACATTTTAGTTTTCGTTTTCTTTCAATTTTTAAAAATTAGGGGTATAATGGTCATTTTACATATTTTGACCAATTTTATTGTTGACTTTACTTGAATTTGTTTGGTACTGTCTCAGAGTTTATTTGCAAAGGGGGACCAAAACATGGTATAAGATACTTTGTAGGAGATTAAAAATACAATTTAGTCTAAAAGAAATATGGGAAAGAGAAGTAGCCTGAAGAGCCAATTACTGGGAGAGTTGAAGGCACAAGGTGAAACCAACGAAGCTCTTCCATGGAAAAAAGGACCGCAAAACAACTATGGAAGAGAAGGAATGAGAAGTTGAAACGAGCCAAAGTGCCACGAGACACGAGTGGAGTTCTGCCACCTCAAGAAGGAAAACCCTCACTGCAATGGGTGATTATAGCAATTGCGAGCGACTTACATTCCCTTATCAGGAAGGATAAAGTGAAAGCTCAAGTTGAGGCAGAAGAACTTCGAGGGAGCACTTTCAAAAAATGGAGGAATGGGTTCGTTGCACACCAAAAGAAAGCAGTTATACATAGTTGACCCTATGCTGAAGATACCCCACAACCTGGTGCAGTATAACGGCGAAGCTGACCCCGAGGACCAAATGAATACCTTTTTCACAAACATGGCCACTTTCGCTATACCCTAAGTCATATGGTACAAGGTGTTTGCAACTATGCTCACAAAGGCAACTAGGGTTTGGTTTAAGAATTTGGAAGATGAGACCATAGAAAACTTAAATCATTTGGAGCAGAAATTCCTGGCCCATTTCATGCAGAAGAGGAAGTTAAAAAAAATTCATGACAATTGTTAGGATATGGGCTTGTCATACAATGTCACAACTTCAAGCCCAAATGCCCAACGATTTGACCTAAAGAAGGGTTATGCCCTTAAGGTATAAAACAGAGCCAAAGGCTATCAGAAAGGCAGGTTAACTCCTCTGCCCCCTTTACACTGTAGTTTCTCATCCCTAGAACCCAGTTCTAGATCTGACTGGGGATTCGGAGCGGGCGCAGCTTGCCTTGAGTGACCAATGCTACTTTTACAGGTGTTTCCAGCCCAGAATTATCACCGGAAAGAAGGCCAAACTAGAGGTGGACTAGACCATCTTTATTTTCCTAACTTTATCAGCTAGAAGCCATGCCTATGCCAAAATTAGGCCTTAACATTGGCGCCGTCTGTGGGGATTCAACGTCAAGATCCCACACTGCTCTAAAGTTGCTGCTCAGACAAACCTGCACGCAAGTCAGGTCAAACGCATCTACACAGCTAAGAAAAACTATTGTTCATACGATTATTTTTTTCATATTCGGAAAGGTAGAAGATACCCAGATGTTCAGCTACCTTCTATGTAAGAAAGAAGAAGCCGAGGATAAGGTAGTCGTCTCCCCTTAAACAAATGCCGTTAGGTGTTCACAAGGAGAGACATCCACCACACCACTCCCGGTGAGCAAGACCGGCGGCCACAATAGTTCCGACGACACACTAGGAGTATGAAGAAAAACAGCAAAAGAAGCAAGAAGTTCGCACGATATGGTTGACTCAGCAAGTCAGAAGGGAGAGTCAATCCACTCAGCCCAGTGAGTTGACCCAGCTAATACAACGAGTCAGTTTGACCCAGCTCAGTGAGTCAACTTGGCTCAGCAAGCAAGTTGACCCACACTTCAATGACGGAAGACCCAGCTTCGAGGGCCATCACTTTCACCGATAAACGAATGCCCTCCAATCACGATGGCTATCTTCGGTGAGCCAGCAGATCCGATGAGCCCATATATCCATCTTCATTGCCAGACTTGTCGCCGTTATCTCACTTTGACACCACGACGACGCATGGTGTTGTCCCCTCCATAATGACTATGAAGCTTGTCGATAAACGCAAGGCCATCGGTGAAAGTAGAGGAAGAAACTATGCCAATCCGGCTCCAACAAACACAATAATCGAACGCCAATGAGAGAGATGTGGGACGACGTTCCCTGACGAAAAGTGGCGGTTCCCGACGAGGACGATACCACAGCAACGTGAGAGGTCCCTTTCTGGAAGCAACTTCGGTAAAAAGAAGGAAAGAAGAGGATGAAAATGTCAGAGAAAGAAAAAGGCCAAAGCTGGAGAAATAAGGAAGAAATAAAAGAAAAGGAGAAGAAGAAAAAAGAGAAAAAGAAGAAAATGAGGGAAGAAAAGAAAAGAGAGAAAGAAAATGAAAAGAGAAGAAGAAAAGAGAGAGAGAGAGAGAGAGAGAGAGAGAGAGAGAGAGAGAGAGAAAGAAGCTGCTGGAGAAATAAGAAAGAAAAGGAGAAAAAGAAAGGAGAGAAGAAAAGAAAAGAGAGAAATAAAAGAAAGAAAAACAAAGGAAAAGAAGAAAAGAGAGAAATAAAAAAACAATGCTGGGAAAATAAGAAAGAAAATGAGGAAAAGAAAATAGTGTAGCAAAGAAAAGAGAGAAAAAGAAAGGAAAAGAAGAAAAGAGAGAAAGAAAGAAGAAGTCGACTGGAGAAATAAGAAAGAAAATGAGAAAAAAAGTTGAGAAAGAAAAATAGGAAAAAAGAGAGTAGAGGGAGAAAAAGAAGAAAATAAAGTAGAGAAAAAGAAGAAAAAACATGAAATTCTTTTTCTGAAAGATAAAATAGTAGGAATCAGCGGGAGAAAAAAGAGAAAACAGAATGAAATATTCTAAAAAATAAAGAGGGAGAAGAGGATAAATAATTCTATTTATTACACCATTCTCATCTATTCTTCCAATTTCAGAAAAGGCACCAAGAGTCAATATTTGGTGCAATGTCAAGGCTTGGTACAGTCCAAGTCAAACACAGCCCAGGGCAGACATGGCCCAAGGCAGAATGAAGGAGGAACCAAGCGCAACATCAAGGCTCGGCACAACTCCAGAGCAGACCTAGTCCTTTGCAAGCATTATGAAGCATAGTCTGGGGCAAACATAGTCTAGGTTAGAACAAATTTACAAAATGAGATAAAATCTTAAAGTTAAGAATGTGCAGTGCAACTAGAGTGCAGAGAGCAGCCACAACGTTGCAGCACAGATGTAGTGCAGAGAGCAACCACAAGTGTGTACCGTGGCTGGAGTGTAGACATCAGCCACAACTGAATGCAGAAAGTAAAAAACAGCCACAACGGCGACACACAACTAGAGTACATAGCACAACCACACAATGGAGTACATAGCACAACTAGAGCATAGGGCCGGGTATGGCCAGAGCACATCCACAAGGCTGTAGAATAGCTAGAGTACAAAGCACATATACACAATGAAACAACCACCTAACAAGGTGGACTGTGTCATCAGCCACCAAGGCGGGAAAACAGTCAGCCGCCAGCCTACGCTGACAGGGCAATGCATTAATGGGTCATCGCAAAAGAAAAATCAACCACCTTCCTATTCAGGCTTGGCCATTATATAGCAGTCTCAAGAAAATGCAATATGACAGTTCATTTATTTATGACATTATTCATTTAAATGCCACATACAGTTGCATGCTTTGGTCATTTAAATTGACGCATGATAGCATGGTCGATAAGTTGACATAGGCAATGTCGTGACACAACCCTCTTTAAAAATAAAAGGGGGCGAGAGAGAGAAAGAGAAGAATTCATGTATTATTTTGTTGGCTAAAATAACAACTATTAGTGTTATCCACCAAGTGGGAACACGATAGCATGAAATGTTATGTCTTACAGGTTCAACAACACAATATGTAGCAAGAAAGGGACACCTGACCCACGAAGGCATGGAGATACAAGAAAACACACATGGTCTTGTGCAGCCAGCCCAAAGGGGCTTATGAAAAACACCCCTGGCCCCACGCAGCCAGGGAGATATTAGCCAACCTTTTCAAGTTGATGAGAGTTTGAGGGGAAAAACCTACAAACTCACAAAGAGGCAAAGGTCAAAAGTTGTAAGGAAAAACACCTTAGCCAAAAGAAAAGTGATATGGAAAAGACCCATGCAGGTAGGGAGATGCAATTCAACCTTTACATGCCAAAGTAAGCAGCACCAGCTTATAACAGCCAGAGACATGCGAGCTACAAGTAACAAGCTTTAACATTGGCGAAGAATTGATGTATTATGTTTTTGTCTAAACTAACAAATATTAGTGTTATCCACAAAGTTGGAACACAACACCATGAGATGTTGTGTCTTACAGGTTCGAAAACACAACATGAAACAGGCCAAAATAAACAACTCTAGCTAACGACAGCCAGAGACATGCAGACCAAAAGCAAACAAGCCAAAATAAGCACCCTTGGCTGCCGACAGTAAGGGTGATGCAGGTCCTACCCTGACTCTTCAGGCAAATTATATACACCCTGGTTGCTGACAGTCAGGGAGATACAGATCCCAAAAGCCTCCATAGGCCATCTTGGATATGTATGGCTTTGCACAACCGCAAGTACACAAGGCCCAACACGGCTATGATGACAAGCTGGAAATAGCCAAATGAAAGCTAGTCAGCCATAGAGAGCAAGGTCATGACTCTCTGATATGTACCCAACCAGAAGAGGGGCAGGTTCGAGACCTAACTTTATATCCTTGATCACAATTTAACACCTACTTAGAGACCCTCGGAAAATGGAGAAGCAAATTGTGTGGTGCTATGAAGAAAGTGCATCGAGCAAAAGCCTTACAAAGAGGTTATGCCTTTCCTAACTATTCCACGCAAGCCATTGCCTTAAATAAAAAGGCTAAGATGTGAGGCTTTGCCCACGAGTGACAGGCCCACGAAAAGAGATTAAAATGACAAATTATGAGGCTGAGACAAGATGTTCAGGGTGAAGTGGACAGGTACATGATGCACGGCCCTGCTGAGAATTATAAGGCCGCAATGACAAGATTCTGGTCGTGATTCACAAGGCTAAGACACAGAGTCTAGGACGATACCAGCAGGATTGCAACGCATGACCCTAGAAGTATATTTACAAGTCAGTGATACAGAGTCCAGGCCAATACAACATACAACGACGCACGATTTTGGAAAAAAATTGTAAGGCTTAAATGAGAGGTTCCACTAGTAAATTAAAAGGCTCTAATGCAAAGTCCAAGTTGACATCAGTAGGGCTGCAAGGCAGGACACATGCAGAAAATGCGCAAAGTCAAAGCACAGAGCCCATATCGACATCAGCAGGGCCACAAGGCAGGACCCAGACAGAAAATGTCTGGAGTCCAGACTTACAGTTTCGGCAACGATTTATAAGGATGAAATGAGAGTTTTCATTTGTGAGTTCGAAGTCCCCAGTGCAGATTCCAGGTTGACATCAGTAGGGCCGCTAGGCATGACCCGGGCAGAAAATTTACTGAGTTGTGGCACAGAGCCCAGGTCGACAACAATATGGCCGCTAGGCAGGGCCCATGCAGAAAATTTACAGAGTTGAAGTGCAGAGCCCAAGTCAACAACAGCAAGGCCGCTAGGCAGAATATTTACAGAGTTGCAGCACAAAATCTAGGTCGACGTCAGCAGAGCCACAAGGAAAGACCATGGCAAGCGATTGATAGGTCCGCGATACATATTCCAGACCAATATCAATAGGTCCATGAAGCACGATCCTGGACGAAAATTTACAGAGTCATGACGAAGAGTCCAGGCTGACACTAGTAAAGTCGTGACGTAAATCCATGACTACGAGTGACAGAATCAAGATGCAGAGTTCTTGCTTTGATGAAGAAGGACATCCACCGGCAACAACATTCAAACAAGTGTTCCAGATACTCAGACATGTAATACCCCTACGCCCCGAGCTGTCCAGCGATGCGACATCAGGCTGTGGGGACTTGTTAGAATTTGGGCTTACCGGCCCATGTCACCACTTCAGGCCTAAAGGCCCAATGGTTTGACCTAAAGAAGGGTCATGGACTTGAGGTATAAAACATCAACAAAGGCTAATATAAAGGCAGATAAACTTATCTGCTCCCATTACACTATAGTTTCTCCTCCCTTGCACTCATTTTCGGATCTGACCTGGGCTTTGGAGCGGGCACGGCCTGTCCTAAGTGACCAATGCTACTTTTACAAGTGTTCGCGGTCAGGAATCATCACAGGAAAAAGGCCAAACAAATGCAAGTAGAGACACTTTCCGAGTACTCAGAGAGGTTTAATGACGAAGAAAAACATGTGGAGGAGAGAAGTCACAATTTCCTCATTGACACATTTGTAAACGGTTTGAAGCATGAGCTCTTGTCAAGAGACCGCACCCTGAATCCCCTAAAAAAAAGCAACGAGATGATGAAAAGGCTAGGGAACTTTAACAATGTAGATAAGAACGATATAGCGATGTTGGAATTTGAAAAGAACGATAAAAGCAATGTCGGAATTTGATAAGAAAGATATAACGATGGCATGGATAATTATGGAGGTGCAAAGTTAGGACAAAAGTGGATACATTGGTGATCACCATGACTTTTGGCTTACATTACATTCCACGAACAACCAGAGGTTTCTTTCGCCGGCTGCACCCTTTCCTATGTTTGTTTAGATTTATTCTAGACAGATCAAGTTCGGTTAGATCAGGTTAGAGCCTTCTAGATGAGATCATTTATATTATATCGTTCAAAGAGTTAAATGATATCGTGTTTAATATTTTTATAATTTTTCAGAGCAATTTCAATTATTTTTCTATAATAGAAATTTTTATTGATGTGAGACATTTAAAATAGTTTTTCAGTCCAATGATTTCCCTATTTTATTTACTAATATAAGAATTTTGATAAGAGAGATTCTTGGCTTCCCTAAATTTGTAAAGAGCGCTAAAGAATTTTAAGAATGGAAATTTAATGCAATAATATTAACTTAGAGTACAATATTTATTCATTTTAAAGCTTCAAGTCTAAGCAAAGATACAACCTTATGTTTCCAACGAAAAGTAACTTTAAATTCTAGTGAAAGAATGCTAACGACGCAACCTTATATTTCCGATGGAAAACATCTTAGAAATCAGACTCATATCACTAGAATTCCTTACCCCAATCAACCAAAACCTACGCTTCACCCGCTATTCCAATACAAAGGAGAAACATCATGCCTATTTCCACAATATGAAATTGAATAAATTGTGATGCCTTTCAACCACGCTCTGATCGGTAATTTCCTAAAAGGCAGACCATCATTGGAGTTCATCCAAAAACACATGGCTTTAATTGGCTTTAAATCTGATTACCAAGTCATGTGGATGGATTCCAGGCACGTGCGGCTCACTTTCAACTTAGCAGAGGATAGACAGAGGTGTTAGAGTAAGCCTGTTTGGAATCTTGGTCAGTTTTCAATGCGTATTCTTAAATGGACCACTGATTTTGATTTTGATGAGAAACCCCCATTTTCTTTATCTGGCTTAGCATAGATTACCCCCCTACCCATATTTTCCACCATGAAGCTCTAGTTGCAATTGGTAGCTCAATAGGTAACTTTATTCAAGCAGATGCTCCACCAAAAACCTAACCAGACCACCAACCATCAGAATCTGTGTTGAAGTTGATTTGATTGTAAAGTTACCTGACGGAACTAGGCTTGGTTCTATTCCAAAGAATAAATGGTATAATATTACTTATGAATCCAAGTCTCAATACTGTTTTACATGCTACAAACTAGGAAATAGCTCTAATAACTACAAAAGAGTTCTTCTCTCAAATTCCCGGGTATTCCTTCCACTGGTCCTAATGAAAATGCCCCACAAGGTCTCAGTCCAAAACACTCCCAACCTCTAAGCCTGAACCTGCCCATAGCACAGCCCTCCACCCCTTTCTATACCCCTCCCACACAGACTCACCTCAAAAGACTGATAGGCCATATGGTTCAAGGAACCATAGTATAAAAAGAAACATCCTAAAAGAGGCTCTCGGGCTAAAGCAGGAACACAAGCTCAGAGTGGTCCATCAGATCTCTCAGTCTAGGAGAAATTGGAGGCCAGTTTGATGTCCTCCTAACACCAGGAATCCTCTGATGCTCTAGCTCAGCACTAGGAATTTTTTTCTGATGTTCTCTCAATAGAGAAACTCATCAGTCGGGAAGAAGCTAGCCTAATTGCAGAAACTCAGGATCCCTATATCTTTTTTAGCTCTACTGATAGCAATCCCAGTTGGGAAATGATGATTTAATTTGATCTCATTCACCCAAACTTGCTATCATCCCTTATGAAGAACCTGTGAGAATTAACAACTCCTTTTTTATAAGATATAGATGAAGCTGGTTACAACTCACATGACTCAACCTATAGCAAGAAATGTAATTCTCTAGATTTGGATTACGCTAAAGCTATGGATGCATTGATGTACGCATCCACATCAGACAAGGAAAGAATTGATATGACAAGTTCTTCTAACGATAACTTCCCTCTAGCTATCTCAGATTCTAACTCTAAAAACAAGAAACAAAAAATATATTTTTCAGACCTAAATATGATCTTAAGATTATCCAATAAGACTAAATCCTTCAAATTTTAAATTCCGGAACACATAACTGTAGCTAACTTTTTAATTTAGAATAATAGAGGAGATAATAAATCCCTTAACAGGCTTAAATCTCTAGTGCTCAGAAATAAAGTATATATCGTCTACCTAATTGAACCCATGCATAATGACCAGGACATTGTTAGTTTAAAATTAAATTAGGGTTTAAAAATCATTTCCAGGCTGATAATAAAAGAATCTGGCTATTATGGGACAATTCGATTAAGCTAACCTTTCACTCCCAGTATACTCAATTCCTTGCGATGGAAATCATAGAGTCCACCTCTACATTTTCCTGGTTAGGAGTGTTTGTTTATGTCAAAAAAACTAGAGATCTGAGGAAAGATCTCTAGCTCAACCTGAAAGCTTTAAATGACTCTATCTCTCCCCAGCTCTCATGGTGATTGGAGATTTTAATGCCATCTCCTCAATTTCTGAATATAGAGGAAGTAATACTACTAATAGAGGAAGTATTTTAGATTTTAATGAATTCATTGACAACCCGAGACTCCTACATATTAACATTGTTGGATGTAAATTCACATGGACTAACAATAAGGTAGTATGTAGGGTTTTTAAAAGATTATACAGAGGACTTAGCAACCATGAATGGATCAATAGATTTCCAAATTCATCAATCCAAGTTCTAAATAGGGTCCTATCAAATCAATGCCCACTGCTCTTAAGCATTTAGACTTCTAATGTTAGAAGGCCAAAACCTTCCAGGTTCCAATTAATGTGGTTAAAAAGGGAACAAGACCTAGGGAACCTCATTAACAGTGACTGGAATAAAGCATGCTCTCTAAAAGGAATGGAAAGATATAGTTTCAAACTTAAAAGGCTTAAAAGGACTCTCAGAACATGGAATAAAGAACATTTTGGTGATATTCATCAAAATATTTCTATGGCTGAAAAACTATTTTCTGAAGCTGAGACAGATTATCTGACTGACCAATCAAATATCAATTTAGTTAAGCTTAATCAGGAAAAGGCCTCCCTCTTAAGAGCATTAAAAGAAGAATCAATGTTCTGGCACCAAAAATCAAAGCAAAAATGGATTAAACTTGGTGACAGTAATACCAAATTCTTCCATATGTCTACTAATGATAAAAATGCAAAAACCTGATCACGAAAATCCAAAAGAAATATGGCTCTTGGATTAGTAACCAATATGAAATGGAAGATGAAGGTGTTCATTCTTCAAAAGTCATTTATCCCAGGATGGTTCAGACCACTCAGCCTTTCATTGGAATGACTTTTTAAACGTGATTACTTCTCTCATCTCCACTCAGCAAATCTCTGATTTAATCAGACCCGCTGATATGGAGGAAGTAAAGGCTACTGTATTTGAATCTAATCCAGACAGTGCCCCTGGCCCTCATGGATTCCCAGCAAAGTTTTACACTTTTGTTTGGGACTCTATAAAAAATGACCTTTTGGAGTCTGTCAACTCATACCTCAAAGGTCATCCAATTCCCCAATCCATCTCAGCCATATGGATCACACTTATCCCTAAGAAACCAACCCAAAAAACCTTCTCAGACTACAGACCAAAAAGCTTGTCCAATTTCATTAATAAAATCTTATCTAAGCTTTTAATGAATATGCTAGGTTCCATTATGGAATCCCTGAATTCAATTGAGCAGTCTCTGATAATGTAATCCAAATGACACAGATGTATAGGCTACTCAATAAAAAGTGCATAAACCAAAATCTCATTCTTAAGCTTGACATGCATAAGGTATTTGATATGGTTTCTTGGGTTTCTTAAACTCCATTCTTCTACAATTTAGCTTTTCATGTCACTTTGCTAAATTAATTTTAACAAACATCTCCTCTGCCACTTTCTAAGTTCTATTTAATGGATCCCCTTGTGGATTTTTTCAAGCTTCCAAAGGCATTAAACAGGGTGATCCATTGTCACCATTTCTCTATAATGTACCCACTGGATCCTTCTCTAGAGCTATAAAGCTATATTTTCAAGCAGGGAAAGTAGAGTACTTTCACCGCTTCACTCACTCAGCTATAATCACACATCTAATGTATGCTGATGATACTGTGATTTTTCTCAGAGCTGGAAAACTGAACTTGAAAGGAATTAAAAAAATTCCTACAAGCCTATCAGTCCACATCTGGCCAATTGATAAACTTCTGCAAAAGTGAGTACTATCTCCCCCACAAAAGCCTCTGCTATCTGTCACAGACTTGTTCAATCCATCCTACGTATGAAAAAAGGCCAAGAGTGTTTTAAGTATCTAGGAGTTCCCATTTTCAGGGGAAGAAACAAGTTGTCTAACTATAATCACCTAATTGAAGCAATAGATGAAAAACTGAATAATTGGAAAACATCTGGTTAAACCAAACAGGTAGGCTAACTTTAATCAAAACATGCCTCATTGGGAGGTCGTCTCCGTACCTCTCAAAGTTAATATTTTTAATCCCTAATGCTTCCTATCTACAATTAAGTAGATAATGGCAAGTCGGGGTCGTCCACAAGAAGAGGAATCTTTTCAAGTGTTTAAGCATATATAGGAGAAAACATACTAGGCATATACATACATATATTTATATATATAAACATGTAAACAATGGGGGTTTTTGGTAAGTTTGATCCTAAGTTATCAAATTGAAATACAACAACTAGCAAAGCAAGAGAACTATGCTAAACATGCAATACAACTAAAGATAAGATAAAAACAACAATTAACGGAACCTTTGGTGCAATTGACGTCCACTTTCAAACCTCTTATCCATCATTGAGCATGCAACCTATTTACTACTTTCACTACTTGTTGTGAAGACTAAACTTCTATCCTTCTTAGATAGTAGTTTGCAAGAGTGAATTCTACATCTCTTGTCAAACCTCACCGATGACTCCCGTAGTTGAAACACGACTAAAAGTATCCCATTGATGGCATTTAGCATGAAGAATCAACAAGCTCGGCAAAATTTATAAACACTACACCGTGTCTAAGCATTTAACTGATTCATGCATTTACACAAGATTGGTCAAGAACGATCGACATTCTTAGACTTCTCTCATTTACTACAAGCAATAAACATGACAAAGAGTTCAACATTATCATATTCATCTTGCAATTATCAATCCATCAACACAATCAAAAGCTCTAAATCATACTCTTGGATTCCTATCAAGAAAGAGGGAAATCAACCCATTTCCCCAAACCCTAACAAACATATCATACAAGTACCTCATATACTCAAGCTTTTAACAACATTAATGGCATTATCAAACACATTCAACGCTCCATAAATGCATAACAGTAAGCGTATTAAATAGGCTACAAATTGTTCTTAAGACATGGGCTTGGAAGCCTTAGTCAATTGCTCCCAAGAACTAGATTTAGCTACAAGAGTTCATACTAATTAATGCTAAACAACTAAACATAAAATAAGAGAATTCAAACATGAAAAATGGAAGAAAATAGGATTCTAAACAGTACAAAAAATGTAGATGAAGAAGATGTGAATGAGAGAAAAAAGAATGCTATTTATAGTACAAAAAGGATAAGGTGAAATTTTGGCCACCTGTTGGTCGCGACTCGTGATGGGCTTGTCACGACTCGCTACGGTCTCGTCGTGACTCGTAACAAGGCCATCGTGACTCACGACGGGTGCCAAAATTTTGCCCTATTTTCTTTTCTTCTTCTTGTGGTACACATTCATCTTCATAGAAATTCCTCTCATATTGCAAGCCCTCAAAGTCTTCAAAAATGGTCTTCAATGGCCTCCAGTCTTCAAGTCTTTGAAGCAAGTCTTCAAAGTCTTCGAAAATGTGATCTTTAATGGCCCCCGGTCTTCATGCCTCCGTGTTCTTCCTTTGTCACGCAAAATCCACTTAGAAGAGGTAAAAGAGCGTAAAGTTTCTCTTACCCCTCCTAAGAGAATTTCAAGGTAAAACAGAAGCTCTTGATAATAAAAGAGCACAAAAGGGACCCAAAATAGTACTAAATTATGCACATAAAATAGACATATCACTCATGTCTATGCCTCTGCATATTTTTGCTACCACAAAACCCCCAAAAGCACTAGTTAAGCTTCTTGAAAAACAAAAATCTTCAACATGTTTTTGGGGAAAATCTGAGCATGGAAATAAGAAAGTGTGGAGATCCTGGCCAAAAACATGCTTCCCAATAAAGGAAAATGGTTCAAGTACAAGGAATCTTCACACATTCATTTTTGCATTTTCATGTAAGCTCTGGTGGAAAATGCAAATTAATTATAGAGTATGGACAAAATTCCTATGGTCTGTCCCTTTTTCTACACTACAACGCCCTCTTTGGTCAAGGATTTGTCAAGTAACTGAGTTCTGTAACTCACACTCAAAGATTATCCCAGGCAAGGGTAAGTGTAGTTTTTGGAATGGAAACTGGTCTGGTACTGGAGCCTTGGCTATCAATGGCCAAATCAGAACCCTTCATTCCCTCATATCTCACTGGCAGAATTTCTAACTAACATTCAGATGTATATGACCACTCTAGAGCCAAATCTGGCTACCAATGTTTTATCAATTCTGCAGGTTGCTCAGCTGATCCCAGAACAAGAGGACATGCTCATATAGACCTCAACTGAAAATGATGCTTTCACCATTAAGAGTGCATACCTGGAACTTAGACAAAGAGCAACCCCAAGATCATCTCTAAATAAAATCTGGAAGCAAAGTATACTAGGGAATCTCCCTATCTTCATGTGGAAACTCATGAATAATTTCTTGCCATTTGATAACATCCCCCTATCAATAGGCATCAATATGGGCTCTAAATGTCCATTATGTAATCAAGTTGATCCTCTTGACCATTTTTTCAATGAATGTCAATTTGCATCCTCTACGTGGTTCAAAATTCATCTTTTCATAAATATAGCTAGCCAAACATACCCTTCGGTGTGGGACATAATCAGCTCTTACATATATTTTGACACTCCTTTTAAGTCACAACAAATTGTAGTCCTTACTATTGCCTTAATCACCTTCTGCCACTTGTGGAAAGCAAAAAAATACTTTCTCCTATGATAATAAGGCCCAGACCATTGACTCAGTAGTGCACTGCATAAAGGAAATGTGTTTCAATATCTTTGTTGTTTTCCCAATTTTCAAGAGATCAGAATTTGATATTTACTGGATATAGGCCAGTTTAATGCCATACTCAGGAAAGAAAAAAAAGTTAAACCTCAAATACATGTAGTTTGGTCTCCTCCAGTTCTATGTTATAAGTGTAACATGAATGCATCATTCTCCTCAATTAGTAAGCATGGGCTATTATTTAGAAATCATAGAGGGCATGTAATCAAGTTAGTTTTCTATCCTCTCAGGCTAAATCTCCTTTGGAGGCTGAACTGATCAGTATTCAGTTTGCCATCCAAACCGCAATGTCAGAAAATTTCAATAGAGTGGTTTATGAATTTGACTGTTTAAGAGCTATTCAAATGATAAACAGTCCACTAGTAGCTCCCTTTGAACAGTACTCTGCAGCACTCAAAGTGAAAAGGCTACTAGGGTAAAACAGTCTAATTTTCATTCGTAGAGAAGGGAATAAACCAGCTGACTACATTGCTATACTTGGTCACTTAATGTTTCCAGATGATTATGGTAACATCGATGCATCACATTTTGATAGAAAACTAAAAGGACTTATTCATTTAGATAAAATAGTCATGCCATATATCAGATTAAGGTATTTCCACCCTACCTAACTGGGGTTACATTGATCCAAACATATCTCCCATGTTTTATTTTTTCTATTTTCAGTCTAACTATCTGATCATGCTGCTCTGATACTGCTTTCAATATCATGTGGTTATTAGTAATTCTGTATGCTGAAATTCTTTCAGTAAAGGGTACTTATTAGTAGTTGTGTGTTGAAATGCTTTACTATCCTACTGTTATACTGAGGTGTACCAAAATGATCTACCCTGTTGATTCTTGTCTGATGCCATGGCATTTGTCTGATACTTATGAGTGTTGCATGTCTAATATGCACTGTTCCTTCTTCTCTGTTATATTGCACACAATTACTGTTGTTTTGTTCTTCTATGCAGAGGGAAACGACTTATACCAGCTTCGAAGATGCTGAATTTGATTCTCCAACTTCAACTAGCGGCTAGATTCACTGAAGATACTGGGCTCTTTTGTACAGAAGATCACTGACTGGACCTAACCTCACAAGAAGAAAAATAGATTTGAGTAGGAATTAGGATCCTACTTGTAGGATCGTCACTCCTAGTAATCATTCTCCCCTTCTCTTGGCAAACACTTTCTCATCTCTTTTGAAGGCTAAATCGTTTAGCTTTAGTACTTCCTTGTTTGGCCACGTACGAATCGACACAGAGAGTGGAGTTTCGTTTGAGTGAAATTACAAGAAAGTGAATATAATACTCTGTACTACATTCGGGGTTTTAGATCTTCTTCTCGATTGATGGGAACAATAATTCCTCCACATATAAATTTTTGTAATATTGAAAAACTTGTAAACTTCTTTTTTTAGTTTTCTATGGCATGGGAGTCAAATTATATTCCCCGTAATTATTTTTTTTAAAAGGGTGAGAGGGATTTCGTGTAAAATTTGAATTTTGGGGAGAGAGAATAGGTCTGACATTAAGAATACTTTGGAAGATTTTAGTGGATTGCTATACCACGCTCTGTATTTTACTATCCTCGCCCTAATACGTATACAGTATATTTTTTTAATTTAATTTCAATAACTGAATTAAAATTAATTTAGATAATTGTAGTTAGTTAATATTAACTGAATTAATTTAAACGAAATTCCGCCGCCGCCGGACCACCGTCCGCCGCCGCCGGGCCACCGTCCGCCGCCGCCTGGCCACCGTCCGCCGCCGCCTGGCCACCGTCCACCGCCGCCTGGCCACCGTCCGCCGCCGCCTGGCCACCGTCCGCCGCCGCCTGGCCACCGTCCGCCGCCGCCTGGCCACCGTCCGCCGCCGCCTGGCCACCGTCCGCCGCCGCCTGGCCGCGAGCCGCCGCCGGTCCGCTCGCCACGGCCTGGGCGCGAGTCGCCGTCGGTCCGCGAGCCGCCGCCTGGCCGCGAGCCACCGCCGGTCCGCTCGCCACGGCCTGGGCGCGAGCCGGAGCGGTCTCCGCTCGCCACCGCCTGGCCGTGAGCCGCCGTCGGTCCGCTCGCCACCGCCTGGCCGCGAGCCGCCGTCGGTCCGCTCGCCACCGCCTGGCCGCGAGCCGCCGCCGGTCCGCTCGCCACCGCCTGGCCGCGAGCCGCCGCCGGTCCGCTCGCCACCTCCTGGGCGCGAGCCACCGCCGGTCCGCTCGCCACGACCTGGGCGCGAGCCGGAGCGGCCTCCGCTCGCCACGGTCTGGGCGCGAGCCGGACGGGCTCAGCTCGCCATGGGCTTGCCGCGAGCCGGACGGCTTCCTCTCCCCAACTACCCACATTTAATGTCATTTACTCTATCACACACCCGAAAAAGTTGAATTTTCTGCTATAAAAAGATCATTTCTGCTGAAAAAATATGTGGAACTCCAAATTTTTACTCTCCAAATTTTTACTCTCCAAATTTGTACTCCAAGCAAGGGTGTTAGAAATTCCATGTCTTCGGAGGTAATTTTACTAATCAGTTTTCTGTCCATAAGTAATAGTTAAATTTATTATCTATTATTTTTTGAAGTAGAAATTTATGCTCATCTTAGTTTTTTAATTTATGCTCATCTTAGTATTTTAATTTATTAATTGTAACGTAAAAATTATTGTAACGTTAATTTTAATTATTGTAACGTTGATTTTGTTGTTTTGTTAATTTTGTTATTTTGTTAATTATTGTAACGTTAATGTTATTGTTTTGTTAATTTTGTTATTTTGTTAATTATTGTAACGTTAATTTTGTTGTTTTGTTAATTTTGTTATTTTGTTAATTATTGTAACGTTAATTTACGTTTTTTTACGTTATTTTGTTATTTTAATTTGCTGAAATGTAATTACTTTGTTTCATTTTACATTATTCAAATGCAAGTATTAAAAGTTAATCTGAAACGACCCGGTTGCATTTTGGATTCCAAAAGTTCATTAGTAAACATTAAATTCGTTACGTTAATTAATTTTAAACCTTAATGTGAAATGTAAGAATGTAATATTAATTCTAGCCACAATGTTATTTCATTTTTTTCCATTACATGTATGTTTTAGCTGTTAATGAGAAATGGCGGAGTGCACCCTTAAGTCCATTAGGAGGACAGTTTGAAATGGATGAATGTAATTTTAGTTTAGGGAGTTAATTTGTGTACGGGAATTTTATAACTGTAATGGCATTTCATGTACTATAATTTTATCTTTATGTTCTCTTCTTTAAGTATATGTTTTAACGTTTTGACTGTAATTTTATCTTTATTCGTTCATATGTAAACGTTAATTGACGACATCATTGTCGTTGGTATAGCAGTTGAGTGTAACTAATTACTTGATGTTTATTGCTGTTTAAGGATGACAATCAGTCATGTGAAGCTGCTGCAGGGCGGAATGGATACTCTCCATTTGCCACCTCAGCTGTGTTTCCAGGTGTTGCCGAGGCTTATTCCTACCTGCAACGGATTGCTCTGCAGGTGGGATTTGAACTTGTCACGGGGTCCTACAAACAGAATAGGAATGGTCCCCTGAGGTTATATTGCATTTGCAATCGGGGCCGAAAGGATAAGGTTGTAGATACGAGCGAATCTGATGTAGTCCGACGGAGTAGCACCTCGACCAGAAGTTGTGACTACCCATTCGCGATTGTCTTGAAACAGAGAATCACGGGGGATGGTTGGAATGTAGTGCCGTGCAAGGATCCTAGACGAGGGATGCACAACCACTCTTTCTCAGTGTACCCCGAGGGTCATAGACAGAGCTGCAAGCTCCGTGCGGACGCGAAACAAATGATCAGAGATTTGACAGATTCAGAAACAGCCCCAAGGCATATCAATGCCAGCCTCAGTAATTCGTTTCCAGACCTGCATCAGAACATTAGGCAGGTGTACAATGAGAGATCGGCATATGTAACAGAAAGGCGAGGCGGGCGCAACACAGCGGAGAATTGTTTGCATCTGGCCACCGCGAAAGGGTATGTCACTAGTCACCGCTCAGCAGGTGATGGTACTTTGACTCATTTATTCATGGCTAATCCCGATGCTGTTGTGGCATTTCGCACGTTTCCGTGGGTTGTGGCCATCGACTCAACGTACAAGACCAATCGCTACGGCATGCCATTTATTGAGATGGTTGGGATGTCCCCTTGCAACACAAACTTCCTGATTGCCTACGCAATTGTCGTTGATGAAACGGCAGATACCTATGAGTGGGTGCTGAACGCGCTGAAGAACTTGCTTGTGGATGGACCGTTCCCTGAGGTTGTGGTCACCGATCGGGAGATGGGACTGATTAGGCCACTTCGGACTGTGTTTCCAGAATCGAATCATTTGTTCTGCACCTGGCATATTAACAAGGATGTGGAGGCACGTGTTACTGTGCTGACAGGGAATAAGAGGAACGGGGCAGCGTTCAAGAATGGTGCATGGTTCCGGGTTTGCAATGTGTCCACCGTTTCAGAGTACGAAACCGCCTTGGTAGATATGAGGGCTGGATGGTCTTGGAGCGAGGCTGTTATTAGTTACGCTGAGACGACGTGGCTCACACCCCATAAGGAGAAATTTGTGAGGGCATGGACAAACAGATTTCTGCATTTCGGGAACACAACTACATGCAGGGTCGAAAGTGCACACTCGTCATTGAAAGGGTGGTTACAAACATCGACAGGTTCACTGGACACGGTATGGAGGCGTGTCGACCTGCAGATAGCCTAGCAGATTACTATGATCAAGACCGGCCTGGAGAAATCAAGAACGTGCATTGGAAGATTGCACCATAGGGCCCTTTTCAGCAACTTGATCAACAATGTGTCCAAATACTGTCTGGATAAATTGACGGTCGAGTCCGGGAGGATTGATGCACTCGGAGCACAGGTATATGATTACTATGGCTGTGTGCTGCGCTCGACACACGGAATACCGTGTGCATGCGTCATGGCAGGGGCAGTTGCTGAAGAAATCTCCTTGTACTTGGACGACATTCATCCGCTGTTTAAGAGCCTGGCATTGGGTGATCACGTGCGGAGCACGGAAAACATTGCGAGGGCCGAACAAGATCAGTCGCGGTTCAACACTCTGTTGGAGGAGCTGGCACGCAGCGACCCTTCGGTCCGCCGACGAGTTTCATCCTACATAGATGCGCAGTTGCATCCGGAGGAGAGCGGCATTGGCGAGCCGGACAATTGTACTAGTGCACGTGGGAGACCAAGCGAGCAGGTCCCCGATCAAGATCAACCCGACGTTCACCGAGCTACCACGAGCACGTGAACAGGTGATACGGGAGTAGTTCAAGGTCCCCGGGGCGTGCTTCAGGGAGCGGTCGCCGGCACGGTAAGTACAAGCACCATTCTTCCTAATGAACGCCGCCTGCACAAGATATTTATCTTAATGTGTTCTCCTGCAGCGACATTCCCGTTCCTCGAAAGTGTCCCCCACATTGTCCGGCGTTACATCGAAGGCTGGAACGATGTCGTGAGTGATGGAAACTGTGGCTTCAGATGCGTTGCTGATGCGTTCCACGTAGACGGTGAAGGTGAATGGTCTACAGCGCGTCGGGCAGTATTTAACGAGATATCAACTCATTGGCTTGACTATGTTCCCATATACTGTTCGCAAGATGACGTTGAATTTGCCAGAGCCCGTATACACCACACCAGCGGTCCATGTGGTCCAGAGCATTGGTTTACGGTCATTGCAGACATGTTTCCTGTCGCCACCTACTACAACACGGTTGTAGTTTTATATTACATTTTAGAGAATGGGTCGGCGGACCATTGCTGTACAGTCCTTCCACTGAGGGCAGGTGGGGGCGAGGATGGAACAAGTAGGGAGCTACACATTGTATACGTTCGCAGTGCAAGCCATTTCGTCCGGGTACACGTGAAGGAAAACTGTCCCATGCCCCCCGTGGTTAATATGTGGACCACATTGAGGAAGGCTGATGTCGTAGGTTGGGAGTTACCCTTTCGTAGGAGGATAAGGGCTTGGAGAAGAGCATACTCTGAGAGTAATTAACTGTTGTAACCCAGCGAAACATTTCGGCATGTACGCAACCGTTATAGTTATTATCGAAACGTCACAATTATTTTGAAAGCGTTACTGTTGCAAAAATCGATGACTTATAAATTTGATATGCACAAACAGTTACCGATTACATAAATGAGCAAACTATGGCAAAACTGTGGGTTCATACATAAGCAAACAGTCGACTAAGGAATGGGTCCATAACCGAGCCTGCGATACTCATCGCGATGACTGACAAAAGTCGTCATCAACTCCCTCATGCAGGGGCCGGCGAGTCCATCAACGGTCACCGAGTCAAACGGATCCAGGGCGCTCATCATGTCACTCAGCATCTGTTGCACAGGAAACAGATTTTACAATAACGAAACAGTAAAATGTAATATAATTACTCGAAGCAAACAGTTTGAGAAAACTTACCGATAACTGATGATGTGTCTTGTCCGGTCCACTCGTGGCAGCATGTTCAGGATTTGCGATCAATGGGTGCGAATGAGTAACGTACCAGTCCTCGTAATCCATGGTACACTCTGATTGGCTCGTGGCTATCGGGAACGCCGCAAGCTGACCGTCGTGCCAAGTGTGTGCCATCTCCCATAGGGTCAACTGCAGCCTCCCTGGGTAGGTCACTCAATAGCCGGCTGGATCAGCCGGGCGGGAACAAGGCTCGGGCGCAATTGCAAGACCCCGCGGTATACCTTGTACGAGACCGAACTGGCGCACAACGCGATATGGTATGTACGCCTCCATTGCGTCGAGGTATCGAATCACGCCGCGGTAGTGAGTCCTCCCCCTCGCAGCCCTAACCACGTCCACTCCATATGGCAACCAATCCACCTGCAAAAAGTTTCACAGACATGTTACGTTTCTATGGAATCCGATCTACCTACTACTGTCAGAATAAGAGTAAAAGCATGGAATTCATACCTGGTCGGGCTGTAAGGCATCCAACTGACGCCTGATGGCACTGAGCCTCCCAGTATCCCTCCCAGTTTTATCCCCTGTGTGCCACCGGTTGGCGTGCCCCGGAAGAGCTGGCAATGTACTCGGTCTCGGCCGAAACATCGGAAAGTACTCGTATATCCAAGCTTGAAGGAGCGTGCAACATCCGCATAAGCCGCGCGCCTTGGACCGGGACGCAATTCCCAACTGCAGATACAAACTGGCCAACGTCGCCGAGCCCCACGACAACTGCGAATCAAGTAGGGGTAGAAGGTTGGCTCTAACCTTATTCCCAGTTTTATCCACAAAAAGCGTGGATGAAAACAGGGTCAGCATGTAGCACATAAATTGGAAGTTCTCGCTCTGCCCCGCCGCTACACACCTCGCCATCAATGATTGGGCATCTATGTTACCCCCGTTCCAGTCTTCCGCGACAAAGGACTCCACGTCTTTCCCAAACAGTTCAGCGCACGCTTCCTGAATAGTCTCCGCCGAAATGGTACTCGCAACAGAGCCACCAACGATGGGAATGCCAAGAATCATCTCAACGTCGTGCATCAGGATGGTCATCTCCCCAAAAGGCATGTGAAACGTGTTCGTGTCCGGCTGCCACCTCTCGACAAAAGCGGATATCAGTGCCATGTCAAGGAACTGGAACATAATCGCAGGCAGGTGGGCCAACCCGGTCGCACGTATCCGGGCCTGTGCAACATCGCTCAGTTCGGGGAGCGTGGCGACTAGCTGCTTGCACAGCGGCGACCGAGCATGGCATCTCAGCACACCTCGCTCTATACCATTCCAAACGTCAACAGCGACGTGTCCTCCGAAGCTTGGTATGACGAGGTCATCTTGCGGGCCACCAGCCATCGGTCCCCGCACTAGCCACGTCTCATCGGCGGGTCGCTTCCTCCTATTCCTCGGTGCCCTTCCGGTGCCAGTCTCACCGGCATTACACGATCCACCAGAAGATTGTGAGAATTGACCAGCTCTATTCCTCACGGTGTGCCTGGCTCCTCCAGCAGCATAACGTTCGATCCCAGCATCCAATGGCACACTCGTCCCAAGTTGGCCCATCAGGGGGACATCTGCCGGCAAGTCATAATTCAACTGCCAGTCACTATCGTGACGGATTCCACCAGACGCGAGAATGTTAATCTCCGGACCGTCCCATGTTGGCATGGGATCGAATGCACGAACGCTCGGTGGAGAAGGCCGCTCCGCTCCTACATCACACTCCTGCGGCCGAGGAGACGGTTCATCCTCGACCACGCGTCCTCTAGCCTGTCTCGCCGAGGCACTAACACCTCTTCGTCGTATGGAATGACCATGGCCGTCAGGTTGACCAGCAGTGCTCATCTACAACACAAGATATGTAATTAGTATAACAACAATTGAATCAAACTGATATGATAAGATAAATTAACATACATTTCAACAACGTGTGAACTAATATTTTCGAACAGTGCATAATTTCAATTTACTAATGGAAACTACATATTCTATAATGCATAGGAAAAAGTGGATATAACATAAAAAAACCCCACCACAAACAACAAATTTAATTCTCGTACAATCCCATACAACGAACTACACAATTTTTAAGTTACAAATTGGAAATTACATTACTAAATAATCTTATTTTTTTACCACATCACACTATTATTAACATTCAAGGAAACAACTGTTAAAACATATCATAATAATTTACTACACAATTGTTTACATCGGATTAATAAAGTTTATTTAAATAGAACTATATTCTATTATGTCACATATACTTTCCAAATTACGGAAATAGTAATCATTTCCAAATTTAAATTAAATAATTTCTAATAATCACAATTTCTTCGTTTTAATTCCAAAATTCATTAAATTTCTAATATTAGATTTTTCCAAATTATTCTACATCTTAATCTCCTATTATCTTATGAAATAAATTAATTTAAGAGTAAAGCCTCCTATAATCATTTCCAAATTTAAATTAAATAATTTCTAATAATCACAATTTCTTCGTTTTAATTCCAAAATTCATTAAATTTCTAATATTAGATTTTTCCAAATTATTCTACATCTTAATCTCCTATTATCTTATGAAATAAATTAATTTAAGAGTAAAGCCTCCTATTTTCTTATATTTACAACCAAACCCCTCATTCGCACGAAAACAAAAAAAAAATCCGCACGAAAATTTAAAAAAAAATCCTCCAAAACTTACGTTTTCCGGCAATTTTCCGGCGGATTTTCCGGCAGCGGCGGAGGCCCAGCACCTGGCCGGATGGAATGGAGAGAGGGAAGGGGGAGAGAAATGGAGAGAAAGAAGAAGGAGAGAAAAAGAGAGAAGGAAGGAGAGAAAAAGAGAGAAGGAAGGAGAGAAATGGAGAGAAGGAAGGGAGAAATTCAAATTTATACTATTTTTTTAATTTTTATTTTTTTTAAATACTAATACGTGTATTTATACGTATTAGGGCGAGAATAGTAAAATACAGGGCGAGGTATAGCAACACCCAGATTTTAAGAGGCTGTCAGGCGGCTTGTACAGTGGGAGGGGGGACAGGGTAGGATGTAGAGTCACGTTTTGCTTCATTTTCCATTCGTTTTATTGATTTTCAAATTTCAACCATTTTTGTGAAAAAATATTTTTATTCAGATTATCAATTGATTATATGGCATTTTTTCAAGTTTAACTTCATAATAACGGTTTAAGTTATTATTTTGCCTACTGTTTCTATTTTACCTTTAACAAACTCTTGGAAAATACCGTTTTTCTATAAGCATCAGAGAAAAGTGGTTGAACAAAAATAATAAAAATATAAAGGTTTTGGTCGCAACATTTTTTATTTATTACGATACGTGTTGTAGTTATAAAGATTATGATTCGATTGATGCAACTAGGATTTTTTATCTTCATTCCATCTAATTTGAAATTTAAACCTCGATCTGTCAATGTCTTATGTAAATACCGTCTTTTAGGTTACAAAAAATTTACTAAAAATATCGTCAATATGAAAATAATTCACCCAATTTCATGGTTATAATATATGAGTCAATCTCTTGAAAGACGGTCTGTCCATAAATTATGTACCAGATTGAGGTTTAAATTGTAAACTAGAAGAAAACAATATAAAATTTGAGTGTTGCATAAATCGGGTCATAAACTTATAACTAATGCACGTTGCCTAATAAATTTTTAATATTGCAACTAAAATATTTTACCTTTCTATAATTTTAATTAAACCTCATCTTAGCACATGTCTATGGAAAAACATTTTTTTCAAGACTTTGCTATAATTTATATTTGTAAAGTATGTAATATTTAATAATTTTTAATGATAGAATTACATTGTATTATATAAACTTGAATTTCAAATATTTATGACTAAATTCTTTTTTGGAAAATCAACATTTTGTTGTTATTTTAAAATCGTAATATCAATTGTCTCACTAATAGTGACACTATAAGTTTAGGTGCTTGAATTTTAATGAAGAAAATGAGTGGATGAAATTGACTACTGTATGAAAAGTAAAAGTTGAATGATTGGATTAAATTAAAAGAGTCTTACCAAAAATAAAAAAATGTGTATCATTATGAAAAGTGCAACTCAAAAAGAAAAATGTGCCACTAAGGGAGAAATATAGGAAAAAAATACAGGGAGTACATAAATCGGGTTGTGTTTAACTCATTTTAGAAGTATATATGATGTAATAACTGTTAAATGTTGGAGAAACTAAGAAGTGCAGTGGTAGTAACTTCTACCGATTTTTTACCAATTAAATATATTATTTCTCTCATTTATTTTTTTCCAAATAATCTTAAGAAACCACCATTTTTTATCTCAACAATGGTAAGAAACCATTTTGACTATTCATTGACCCCACTTGATTTTCTCTATCATACTCATTAATTTTACCATGAACATTTAATTTAATTTAATTTGTTCACCCAAAATAAGTTGAATGTGAAATTTAATAATACATTATAATTTTTATTAATAGAATTTCGTTTTATTTAAAACAGTATAAAATAATTCACTTTTTTTAATATAATTTTTGTGTTTTATTATAAATAAATGAAATGAAATTTCTTTTTTCTTGTCATGAAATTGTTAAATATTTTGTTATCTATAATAAAGAATAAGATATACTGATTTTATAAAAATAAATTAAAAACATGACATTAGAAAGGCCAATTATAACGAGAAGATAAATTACAATAAATACTTAAATAATAAAATATTTGATCTAGTCCGACCAATTATTACGAATTGAAAATAGAAATAATGATCTAGTCTGACCAATTATTACTAATACAAAACAAGGTAAACATTAAAGAGCAAAAAACATGGGTGACAGAACCATACCGACATGCTAATTTTGACCATCCAAATATTGGTACAGATGTTCAGTTAGGTCATTTTTCAATTGGTCATGTTTAGCTCTGTTACGTACTTCCCTCCAATTTTGTCTAAAAGTCGGTTGATCAGCATGTCGCTCTGAGTTGTAATGCCAAGGAGAGTCGTCGATTTGGTCATAATCACCTAGTTGAACCCGCAACCCATAGGTATCTCTTTCATCTTTGACTATCATGTTGTGCAGTATGATACAAGCTATCATAATTTCTCCCAACATTTCTATGTTCCAGTACTTGGCTGGGTTGCGGATCACGGAGAACCGGGCTTGTAAAATACCAAAAGCACGTTCGACGTCTTTCCTGTAACTCTCTTGACGCTTTGTGAACAGTTGCTTCTTGGGGTCATTTGGAGCCGTATACGCTAGCATGAAGGTCGCCCACTTAGGATAGATTCCATCAGTAAGATAGTACCCTTGATCGTAGCTGCAACCATTGATTTCATATGGAAAACGTGGAGCCCTTCCTTCATATACGTCATCAAAAAAATGTGACTTGTCTAGGACGTTGATGTCATTATTTGACCCTGCCATGCCAAAAAATGCATGCCAAATCCACGTATCGTATGAGGCCACTGCTTCTAATATAATTGGGTCACACTCATTTCTACCCTGAAATTGTCCTTTCCAATCCACGGGGAAGTTTTTCCATTCCCAATGCATACAATCAATACTTCCTAACATACCTGGAAATCCACGTCCACGAGTTACATGCATAAGCCGTGCAATATCGTCTGGGTTTGCTAGTCGGAGGTATGTTGGACGGTACATGGCAATAATTGCTTTGACAAAATGAGCCACCATTTTTCTGACCGTTGTTTTCCCATCTGTAAGCTTTCATTCAGTTGGTCGTATGCACAACCATATACCAAATGACGCATTGCCACCGTGCACTTGTGGAGTGGCAAAAATCCTTAATAACCGGTTGCATCGACCCTTTGCCTGAAATAGGGATCGTAGTTGGTGATATCTTCTAGTATACGCTCGAATACATTTTGTCGCATACGAAACCTAGTACGAAAATGTTGATCATCGTACATTCTTTTAGGGGGTGGAGAAAAATATTTCCTCTGGAGTACTTCCTGTGCTCGGAGGCGGTCTCTTCTTATATGATTTCTGATTTTCTTTGGTAAGGTTGGAGAAGTTTGAGCACTCTCATCCCCAAAGGTTGCGTACAATTGTCTTGCCATTTGTGGAAAATTCATGACAAAGTTAATCGTCTCCGGATCGGTATCGGGTAGAAAACCGGGAATATCATAAGTATTTGTATTTGATGATTCTCCAAAGTGAAGGCCATCATCGTTGTTGGGGGAGGTAGAGGAAGACATAGTTGTGTAGAAGAAGGAAAATTGGGTTGATAGGAATTTGGGAATGAAATGAAACATAAGCGAATGACCCATTTATATAGAACCATCACATGTTAAAACCCCATTGGAGTTTTATGTCGGAATCTTTGAAATTGATGAATTCGACCCACGTGAATCGATGAGACTTGTCAATGACAACCACATTGAATTTGTATGTCGGAATCTTTGAAATTGATGAATTCGACCCACGTGACTCGATGAGACTTGTCAATGACAACCGCATTGGATTTGTATGTCAGAATCTTTGAAATTGATGAAGTCGATCCACGTGACTCGATGGGACTTATAAATGACAACCGCATTGGATTTGTATGTCGAAATCTTTGCAATTCATGAATTCGACCCACGCGACTCGATGAGACTTGTCAATGACAATCACATTGATTCTGTATGATCTAGTCTGACCAATTATTACAAATAAATTATTACAATCAATTCCGACCATAGACTACCCCAATTAATTTATCTCGTAGTGCTTCCTCTGTTGTGCTCAAATCTTCCCTTTGCATCAGAGTATTAAGGAGTCTAGTGTTAGCTACATAAACTTCGCGCTCTGATTGCATTTGGACGAACTCCCGTTGAGCTATGTTATCTGTAAACTTTTCAGCCTTCTTAGTAGCTTCTTCGATTGTGGCCATACACTGCATTCGTTGTGATTCTTTTGATTGCTCATCAACTGTTGTTCTTCGCGTTGCCTTTCCCTCTCCCCTTGCCTTGCATTTTGCGGCTTTCACACCAATAGGCCTGGATGGCTATTGCAATGTCTGAGCATCATCGCTACTACGGGGCGTTGATGGCACCTCTGGTGAATATTCCCCTCCATCAGTGTCCTTTGGGCCACATTGTGCCATATATTTAGGGTTAGTCTTGCACAATTCATAGCAATGAAAGAATAGTAACCGTTGGCCATCATTTTCATCTGCATACAAATTCATGGCCCATGACTCCATATCTCTTTGGCTGGAGCCACTCCCAATCCGACTGTAGTGTCGTGCGGCTTTACTTTCACATCCCACATATTTGGCGATATCGTGAGAAATTGTTTGCCACCTAGCCTTGCATGACTTCATTGTCCGGTTGCATTTTGCATACTTATTCAAATCAGATGTAATTTTATGCCAAAACACACTAGCATTCTGCCACGTACCCATTATACAATCGGTGGAATTATCAAACCAAGCGCTGCATAGAACATTATCAGCTTCTACAGTCCATTTCTCCCGGTTACTTTTCTTCTTCGTATCCTTACTCCCGCACACTAGTGCAAGGTCATCGCTTTCTTTAAATTCTATTATAATATACGAACAAATTAAATATATGAATTTGTTTATATAAAGTAAAAAGAGATGCAACATTGTTGAATTAAATATACTACATTGTTAAATAGAGCCAACGAAAATAAATTATGTACATTTCATAATTTAAATAATATAAAAATAATACTATTTAATATATTGTAATTTAAATACTTTAAAATAAATACTATATGTAAGCTAACAAAAATTGTCTATACATAAATAAACATGTATAGTAAATATTGATGTATTTTACATATGTTTACATATAAGAACATGAACTATGTTACATTTAATAAATAATTTTATCCATTTGAATAATATATCGAATATACTAATTTTAAAATATAACATAAATAAATAAAGGCAATAAAAATTAATGATGAACTGGATTCTTCAAAATTAAAATATAACACATTAAGATAGGGTTTACCATCCGGAACTTCGTGATTTCCAAATTGACGCCCATGGTCATTTGCAAAATTTTGACCCGGTGAACCCCGACCTCCTTGGTAGCAAAATGATCCCGATTCGTTAATTGCCTCAAGGTGTGGAGAATGAAAGTTTGGCCTATAAAAGTTCGGGTAGGAATTTTACGATTGGGCATTAGGATTTTGGGAATAGTGGTTCGGGTAAGGAGAGTTTGTGTATGCATTTTGGGAAGAGTTATATTGATTTTGGAAATTCATGTACAAATGTTGGGAATTCATATAAAAATTAGGCAGGATGTTTGGCGAATTTTCATAAAATTCCGAATTTGAAATTGGACGAATATTCGGATTTTGGGATGAATTTTTGGAATTGGAAGAATTTGGAATTACCTTATCTTTCCCACTCGATGGTCTTCACGAATTCATTTAAAAAATTGATAGCAAAGTGAATATTAGAGACAAATTTAGGAGATGAAAGATTGAGGTAGAAGTGTTGGAATTGAAAGAAGTGTGGTTAAATTGAGTGAATTGACTAAAAAAAAGGGTAACCGTTGGAAATTTTTGAACAAATTTAAACATCTAAAATTTAGTTTTTTAAAACAAAATTTGCATTTTTTTTAAAAATAGCCATTGGGACACGTGTCACCATACGGTTGGGACACGTGTCCCATTTAAAAATGGAAATCAGATATAACCGTTGAGATGGGACACGTGTTGCCATAAAAGTGGAACACGTGTCCCACTCATTTTTATTGACCCGACACCAGATTTTTTTAATCCGTTGGACACGTGGCCCAACCAGAAGGCGTCACGTGTCAACGACTTTAAAACAAAAAAAAAGATAATCCTGCATGTGGGACACGTGGCCCAATGCATGGGTGACACATGTCCCACTTATAGAAAGAAAAATGGGCCGCAGCCCCCTTTGCCATGTGCGGCCTGACACAGACGATTTCTTAACCGGTTCCCTACTTGGCAACCAAGGGCGGTTTGTTAACAAGAAACCAGCATAGAAACCACCACTGTGGGTGCTTTTGATTTTTAGAGCTATTTTTAAAATTTAAGAAACCCCCACTTCACTTGCTCTAACAAATCTCCTATCCAAACCCATCCAACTTTTGTTATGTATGTATAAAAGTTATGAAGATGAGCGTTGATATGAAGATATGTCTTGGTTTAAAAGTGACAAACATAAACAATAAATAAAAGAAAAATACGCCCACTAACATCAAATAGGAGTACTCCAGTTGCTTAAAATTATTCCCCTCCCAATTCAAACTAAAATGTAATTATTCCTCTAACCAAAACTTCTCAACTTTATCTATATAATTGAATTAGTGCATAAAAATAAATACCAATGGCGATACCTTGTTTCTTTCCTCTTAACGTATATTTTAAAACTATCAAATTTTCATAAGCCTTTGTTAAGGAAATAGAAATCCTTTCCTTGTAGGAAATGTTATAAATGGTAGCTACCTAATAGAATTAGTTTCCTTATGGAATTAATTATAGATAGTAGTTTCCTTATAAACTTAGAATTTTATTCCTGTCAGACTTGGGTTTGTTGTAACCTTATATATTGTAACCCTCATCATTGATGAGATGTGTCATTGATGTGATATCAATGAATCATAATTAAGTCTTATATATTTTATCATGGTATCAGAACTTAAAATCTTGAAACCTTAAGAAAAGATCCTTTATAAAGGACTTTATTACGGTGCATTGATATCACATCAATGATACATCTCATCAATGATGACGGTTACAATATATAGGGTTACAACAAACCAAAGTCTGCCAGGAATGTGATTCTAAGTTTATAAGGAAACTACTATCTATAACTAATCCCATAAGGAAACTAATTCTATAAGGTAACTACCATTTACTCCCTCTGTCCCAGCTCTTTTTGCACTCTTTCCTTTTTTGGACGTCCCAGCTGTTTTTGCACTACCTTATTTTTTACCCATTTTTTTATTTTTTTTAACCCAATATTATTAGCCCACATTATTCCATAACCCTTCATAATCTCTATTTAACCAAATCTTGGGCTTAATCTGAACGAAAATAAAGGAAAAGAGTTAAGAATTTCAGGATATCCCACACAAAGCCTTCAAATAGTACTATTCTTAAAAATACTTCCAGATTCTCTCTCCGCAGAAAGAGCTGGGACGGAGGTAGTATAACCTTTTCTACAAGGAAAGAATTTCTAATTCCGTAACAGCTTTAGTTGTTGTTAATAAAAGATATTAATGATAAAATAATTGTTGAGTCAACTGCTAAAAGTCAGAATGTAGGATTCGAAATGAGTTAGAAAATACTACAATTGCTTAAGAGATACTCCCTCCGTCCCAGCTCAAACTGCACACTTCACTTTATGTCACTATTTACTGTCCAACTTTGACCACATATTTGAATAGATATATAAACAATAATATTATCATATGTTATATGGTTGGATTCGTCGAAACATGTAGTTTCCCAAAAGTAACTTTTTGTTTATCGTTGTTATACGTAGTTAAACATATTAACGGTTAGACAAGCTTCTTGATAAGCGTGAAAAAGATTTCTTGCAATTTGAGCTGGGACAGAGGGAGTATGCTTTTTAGCAGTGGATAGTCTTGGTTTATTCACCATGCACTATTTAAACTATCTAATATATATAATATATAACCTCCCTCCGTCGCCATAAATATTCCTTAATTGGTTTTCAAAATAAAATTTCTAGTTTTTGACCCTAAATTTTTATTAAGGTATAAAATAAAAATATCATTTGAATTATTATTAGATTTAAGTTAAGCTATATTTTTAAATATCAATCCGTATATAGTATCCAAGGGATACGATACACTCTGTATCCCCTGTAAATACCCGAATAGATACATGTAGCTAGTTAAAGAAAAGATACGAAGTGAACCTCAAATTATGTCGTACCTCTGCGCACTGTCGTTTATTGTATCCCCAAGGTGTAATATTTTAACTTAAATTCTTGTTCGTAAACATTCCTACATTTACTCTTTAAAAAGTGGATAGTGAATAATTATTTTGGTGCCACTGTTGTTACTAGGAATACAGTAAGTATTGTATCCTCGTTCTATCGTATGTGAATTGGAAACTATCTAAATCACTATTAGGGTTTCAAAATTTCAACTTTAATTTATAACACCGGGATGCATAATAATTTACGGTTACATAATAATTTTTGTATCTAAACTATTTTGAAATCATTAATGTTGTAAATGTGTTATTTATGATGATACATACTACATAGGAAATAAATAAAATATATAGTTTAAATATTGGTACTCCGTACGTGATTTAACTTAAGTCGTAATACCGTATATAATAATAATTAAAATATATAATTAGCGCCGGTGCATTGCAGTAAGACTATCAAAGGATAAATATATATGGTCAAATACAGTCGGGGACATTTATTGGGCTACGTGAAATAAACGAGAGCTAAGTTAGGGATGAACGATGATAAGTTCAAGTCAATCGTTTCAATTGTTGCCATTGATACGTGGGAATGTGGTATTAAGGGATCACTATACAAGGTTAATTACAGAGTGGCGTTGTATTTTAAGGTTTACAAAAGGGTAAACCACCTAGGGTTTGACCTTTTACCAGTCAAGTTCAGACATATAATCTCTGTTTTTCATTTGTGACACTAAAATATCAAGTTGTGTTTTCCATGGTTTTCCCATGTTACAACTTCTGTACCAATTCGGTCGATCCGGAATGGATCGGTTAAACTGTGATAAGAAAATTTCTGCCCCGATCAATTCTAAGAGAATAGGGATATCCTTGGAAAAGGCGACTGGGCTGGAGTGCTTTTATCAAATGATGCATGTGGGCTGAGTGATGCGTCCACTTTATATACTTATTTTAGTACTATTTAGGATCCATTTTGTGCTCTTTCATTACAACAGCTTGTGTTTTAGCATGAAATCCTCTTAGGAGGGGTAAGAGCAACTTTGCGCTCTTTTACCTCTTTTAAGTAGATTTCTTGTGTGATGAAATAATGAAGACCGGAGGCCATTGAAGACTACACTTTCGAAGATTTTGAAGACTTGCTTCGAAGACGTGAAGACCGGAGGCCATTGAAGATCACTTTTGAAACCATTGAAGACTTAGAAGTTGAGAGGAGTGACTATGGAGATGACTACATGCCACAAGGAGAAGAAGAAGAAATAATGCAAAAAAATTCTGGTTACCGTCGCGAGTCGCGACGGACTCGTCGCGACCTACATGTTCGTCGCGAGTCGCGACGGCCACTGACCAGAATCCTACTTTCTTTTCCTTCCACTATAAATACCATTTTTTCTCTCCTCCCATTCCAGTTTTACAGAGCTGCGGATTGTGTACTTTCTAAACCCTATTCTCCCATTTCTTTCATCTTTGATTCCTCTTGTTGTTTTGATTTGTTGTTTTAGATAGGTTAGCATGAATTCTATTAGCTAATCTCATCTCTTGGGAGCAATTGACCTAAGCTTCCAAATCCATGTCTTAAGAACAAATTGGAGCTTGTTTATTTCTCTTGCTATTATGTATTTACAGGCATTGAATGTGTTTATTGATTTCATCATTATTGTTGAAAGTTTGAGTATATGAAATGCTTGTATTAATTGCTTGCTAGGGTTTGGGGGATTTGGGTTAATTTCCCCCCTGTTCTTGTTAGGAATATATAAGTATGATTTAGAGCTTTTGATTATGTTGATGAATTGATGATTGCTAGATAAATATGCAATGTCGAACTCTTTGCCATGTTTATCAATTGTAGCAAACGGAAGAGGTCTATGAGTGGTCGCTCTTGACCAATCTCGTGTAAATGCATAGATCGGTTAAATGCTTAGTCACGGTGTAGTGGTCATAAGTGTTGCCGAGTTTGTCGATCCTTCGTGCTAAATGCCATTAATGGGATACCTTGAGTCGTGTTTCAACAACGGGAGTCATTGGTGAGGTTTGACAAGAGATGTCGAATTCACTCTTGCAAACTACTAACTAAGAAGGATAGAAGTTTAGTCTTCACAACAAGTAGTGAAAGTAGTAAATAAGTTGCATGTTTAATGATGGATATGAGGTTTGGAAGTAGAAGTCAATTGCACCCAAGGCTCCGTAATTGTATTTTCATCACATCTTTATTTGCGCCTACATGATTAGCATCATTCTCTTGATTTGCTAATTGTTGTATTTCAATTTGCTAATTTAGGAACCATCCAACCAAAACCCCCCTTGTTTATATGCTTTTATATATATCTAAGTATGTATGTGTTGAGTACGTTTTCTCATATAGGTGTTTAAGTACTTAGAAAATTCCCTTTTCCTGTGGACGACCCCGTCTTGCCACTATTTACATTATTGTGGATAGGACGCATTAAGGGCCTAAAAGTATTAACTTTGAGAGGTACGGCAACGACCTCCCACTGAGCCATTCCCATCCCAAGCGGTGGCCCAATTCGGCCTTCTTTCTCCTATAAAGTCGAACCCGCACCTTTCATCCACTCAATATGATATGAGAGTAGTAAATAGTATAGAATAGGTTTAGAAAATACTAGAAAAATGTTAAACCCTATAGGTTGACGCCATAAATTTAACTCCCCAAAACATATTTTGATTGTGCTTCAGCGGACCGGCCATCCCGATGAAAAGCTTCTAAGACCTTCAACGGCTAAAAGACTTGCAGCTGATGAAATAGCGAAGGTTCCTTCGGGGACGGAGAAAAAATGATTGCCAAATCGTTCTCTATCGAATCGTAGTCTAGAGCCAATTGAAATAGATTCCCCCTGCCTCCAGGCTCCACTGGGTAGAAAAGCTAGATATAAAAAACAAAACAAAAATAGATACAAACTTTTGATTTGGTTGGCAGGGCCAGGGCCTTTCATTTCTTTATCTTACATGAGAGGAACCAACTCCAGCATAGTCAACCAATTCCTTTGAGATAGAGTTAAAAATCCAAGAGATAACCATGCAATCGACCTTCCTATGGTGTGTCCATTTTATATGCATAATTTACTACTATTTTGGGTCACTTTTGTGCTCTTTTATTATCGAGAGCTTGTATTTTACCTTGAAATTCTCTTAGGAGGGGTAAGAGCAACTTTACGCTCTTTTACCTCTTCTAAGTGGATTTTGCGTAACAAGGGAAGAACACGGAGGCAATAAAGATCGGAGGCCAATGAAGATCACACTTTCGAAGACTTTCGAAGACTTGCTTTGAAGACATGCGGAGGCCATTGAAGACCAATTTTGTAACCATTAAAGACTTGAAAACTGAGAGGAATTGCTATGAAGATGATTATATACCACAACAAGAAGAAAAGGACACAATGAAAAATTCTGGCATCCGTCGCAAGTCGCGACGAGATTGTCGCGAGTCGCGACCAACCAATGGGTGGCCAGAATTTCACCTTATCTTCTTTGTACTATAAATATCACTCTCTTTCCTCTCATTCTCATTCTTCATCATCTGCGATTCACAGTACTGCTTAGAACCTTTTTTCTTTCCATTTTCATCTTTGAATTCTCTTGTTTTATGATTAGTTGTTTAGTATTGATTAGCATAAACTCTTGTAGCTAATCTATCTCTTGGGAGCAATTGACTAAGGCTTCCAAGCCCATGTCTTAAGAACAATTTGTAGCCTATTTATTACTCTTACTATTATGCATTTATGGAGCATTGAATGTGTTTGTTGATGTCATTAATGTTATTGATAGCTTGAGTATATGAAATACTTGTATGATATGCTTGTTAGGGTTTGGGGGAAAGGGGTTAATTTCCCCCCTTTCTTGATAGGAATCCAAGAGTATGATTTAGAGCTTTTGATTGTGTTGATGGATTGATAATTGCTAGGTGAATATGATAATGTTGAACTCTTTGTCATGTTTGTTGCTTGTAGCAAATGAGAGAAGTCTATGAATGTTGATCATTCTTGACTAATCTTGTGTAAATACATAAATCAGTTAAATGCTTAGACACTGTGTAGTGTTTATACGTGTTTCCGAGCTTGTTGATTCTTCGTGCTAAATGCCATCAATGGGATACCTTGAGTCATGTTTTGACTACGGGAGTCATTGGTGAAGTTTGACAAGAGATGTCGAATTCACTCTTGCAAACTACTATCTAAGAAGGATAGAAGTTTAGCCTTCACAACAAGTAGTGAAAGTAGCAAATAGGTTGCATGTTAAATGATGGATAAGAGGTTTGGAAGTGGAAGTCAATTGCGCCCAAGGTTCCGTCAATTGTTATTTTCATCTTATCTTTAGTTGTATTGCATGATTAGCAGCATTTTCTTGCTTTGCTAGCTGTTGTATTTTAATTTGATAACTTAGGATCAAACCAACCAAAACTCCCCCTTGTTTACATTCTTTTATACTCCCTCTGTCCCAGCTCTTTTTGCACTCTTTCCTTTTTTGGACGTCCCAGCTGTTTTTGCACTACCTTATTTTTTACCCATTTTTTTATTTTTTTAACCCAATATTATTAGCCCACATTATTCCATAACCCTTCATAATCTCTATTTAACCAAATCTTGGGCTTAATCTGAACGAAAATAAAGGAAAAGAGTTAAGAATTTCAGGATATCCCACACAAAGCCTTCAAATAGTACTATTCTTAAAAATACTTCCAGATTCTCTCTCCGCAGAAAGAGCTGGGACGGAGGTAGTATGTATTTATGTATGTAAATGCTTAGTATGTTTTCTCCTATATATGTTTAAAACACTTGAAAAGATCCCTCTTCTCGTGGACGACCCCAACTTGCCATTATTTACTCAATTGTAGATAGGAAGCATTTAGGGCTTAAAAGTATTAACTTTGAAAGGTACGGGGATGACCTCCCATCCTTCGTTGCTTATATTTCGGAGCGATTTCTCAGGCCAAGATCTGAGGATCTGAATTTTCTTTCGAATCAAAATTGAAAAAAAAAGATGTTTTTCAATCGGCAAATTCCTCTTTGAAATTCTGTCTTGATGTTTGGATATTAGAATTCCAGGACATTCATGAATCTACTCGAGCTCTTTGTCAGTATCTACCCAGCTTTCATGTAAAAAGGCGACCCCCTTCCTGGTCCTTTTGAAGCAGATATTGAAAAACCTGGCTCACAGCTAGATAGAAAGAAAAGTGGGGGAGATGGAGAGCAAGAAAGAGTTTTAGCCATGGAGCGCCTACGTTCCGCTTGCAGCCAATACAACCACAACCTAACTTGCACGAGTTTAAAAAACCAAAGCGGAATGAAGAAAGGAAGGGGACAAGGGCGGTCTTGCTTGGCGCGAAGGCTGCGAGAGACAGTTGAACGAGCGACTCATGAATGCTGCCGGGTCGGACGAGCCAATGACTTGAACGCGTTCGAACAAGAGGAAAGGCAGTCTTAAAACAAGAAAGAAAACAGGAAAAAAATGAGGACCACTTAAATAGAAGAATCGATTGTATTTCGTCCTTTGTTGGTCCTGTATCATTTGCATCACTCTTCCTACAACCTCAGGATCAAGAGCTGGTGGATGCTCCCAGTTTCCTCCCCTCGTGGCAAGTAGCTCTCTCTAATTGACTATTGAACCATCTCACCTTCAAGGTACCGAATTAGAGAAGTGATGCTCGACCAAAGAAAGAGGAAGCAAATGCATCCTAAAAAAAGAATATCTGCCTTCACTGCAAGCCCCTTTTTGAAGCAATAAAATGAGAAATGAAGCCTATGAAGCAAACTACTTTTTCTGGTTAGAAAAGTGCTTCGCCTCTTTAGGTTTTTGTATTCAGTGAGTAATTCTATATTTTGGCTGGCCCCTTTATTAATCTCTTGAAAAAAGAGGTGTATAAATGGGGTTTTTGGCTCACAATAAAGCTAGGGCCCTGGTTGAGCAAGACGATTCTGATGAGAAAACATAGGGTTTAAAGAAAGAAAATAGGCTAGCAAAAAAAACTCTTAAAGCTCCTCTTGAACCATTTTGTGGCACCGGGCATAGCTGAACCATCTACGATGGGGAGAGTTAGGAATGAGGGAGAGCGGCTCGATCAACAAAAAATAAGAGTACCCCACTTCATTTTTATTTCCTATTTTTCCTCTTTTTTTATATCATTCCTTAAGTTCCTTGAAGTCGTGAAAAGAGAAAAAAAATAGTGCTACAAGCTCCTAAGCCCCCTTATTTCAATGTCATGTGAAAGAGCGATGGAACGAAACACAGTAATCCAAAAAAAAACGTAGTACTGTAAGGCTTGGAAAGCAAGCCTGCTGGCTAGCTCAAACTCAAACCCCCTTTCCCAACCAGCTCGCCCGATCTATTTTGTAAGATCGGCTAATTCAAAGGGGTTAGTCGGAAGTGGCATCTGTTGATGAATGGTTATACAACGGCGGTCCTTATGAACTAATTGTTCTAAACTTCTTACATGGTGCTCCATCTATTACAATCATAATCATTACCTCATTTAGTTGACGCAAACTTTCATATATTATATTATCTTCCTGAACAATTCTTGTGCATTTTCTTCTACTGGGATTTATAGATCAATTTCCAAAATAAGTCAACCCTTCGAAATTGGGCCCTTCTTCTATGATTCGAGCTATGGGTTCTGAGTACACTACTTCACCCTGGTTCTACCTCCTTCTGCAAGAGTGATCTATCCCGTCAATCCCACCCGTGAGCTATCCATTTAAAATTTTGATTTAATTAACTGAATTCTTAAAATAAAAGGTGGTTCTAAGGTCCATGTCAATTAAAAGAAGGAAAGGGGATCATAAACATAGGCGAACGACTTTACTATAGTATAGGTTGGATGTTTTCGTGAGCGCTCAAGTTTTGATCGATATTTGCAGAGTGGATTATCCCTCTCGAAAACGCACAATTTTGTCCAAGAAACAAAAATCTTCAGGCAAGCAGACCTCCCTTCTCCACATATTTTTCGCCGAAACCTAAATGTTAAGTCAGCAACACTTCCAAATGCCACAAGGCAAAAATATAAATAAAACTCTAAGGTGCTTTTTTGGTCACTATTGGCTTGGGGTGAGAAGGGTAGAGTTTGCAGTAATCGATGAGAGAATGGTAGTTCTAAAGGTAGGAAGAAAGAAGGACGTTATTCCGGTTCGTCTTCATTTTTGTGAAACTATTTCTCAAGCAAGGCAGCCAATAAGTCATCGAAGGGTTTGTGTGAATAATGGAATGGTAGTAGCCACATTAGCAGTGCATGGGATGATTTTAGGCGCAGAGGGTCCATAGTACCCGAAGCAGTATCATTATGTAGGAATACTTAGAAACGTGCTTCTTGATTAAAATTGGGATTGACCTCCAACAAATCTCGATAAAAATGTTCACTTGGATGCCTTTCATGAAATTAGAACGTTAAGGGATCGATAAATTGGGTTTATTATAAACGTAGGCGTTGATTAGCCTACATGTAAAGAGAGCCATGTAACGGCTGATCGATGACAATGCTAGTCCAACTATTTCAATTGATGTCCATACATGGGAATATGGTAGCAGCAGCTCGACGTGCAAAGGTTTATTATGGAGGAGCCTTGTTTATTAGGGTTTGCACCGGGTTGACCATCTAGGGGATGTCATTTTATCATATCATGCTGGGACATTTCAACAACGGTTTTCGCTATTGACAGTACAATATCAGTTGATCTTTATGAATGGATACTTGAACTCTAAGGTGCTTTTTTGGTCACCATTGGCTTGGGGTGAGAAGGGTAGAGTTTGCAGTAATCGATGAGAGAATGGTAATGCTAAAGGTAGGAAGAAAGAAGGAGTTTATTCCAGTTCGTCTTCATTTTTGTGAAACTATTTCTCAAGCAAGGCAGCCAATAAGTCATCGAAGGGTTTGTGTGAATAATGGAATGGTAGTAGCCACATTAGCAGTGCATGGGATGATTTTAGGCGCAGAGGGTCCATAGTACCCGAAGCAGTATCATTATGTAGGAATACTTAGAAACGTGCGTCTTGATTAAAATTGGGATTGACCTCCAACAAATCTCGATAAAAATGTTCACTTGGATGCCTTTCATGAAATTAGAACGTTAAGGGATCGATAAATTGGATTTATTATAAACGTAGGCGTTGATTGGCCTACATGTAAAGAGAGCCATGTAACGGCTGATCGATGACAATGCTAGTCCAACTATTTCAATTGATGTCCATACATGGGAATATGGTAGCAGCAGCTCGACGTGCAAAGGTTTATTATGGAGGAGCCTTGTTTATTAGGGTTTGCACCGGGTTGACCATCTAGGGGATGCCATTTTATCATATCATGCTGGGACATTTCAACAACGGTTTTCGTTATTGACAGTACAATATCAGTTGATCTTTATGAATGGATACTTGAACTCTGGACTCTTACATCATATAAGGGCTGGCCTCCTACAAGTCGAGATCTAACATGGTAATTGGTGTCAGTTCATTGCAATTAGGCTATCAATGGATAAATATATATGGTCAATTACAACTGGTGACATTTACTTGGCTGGGTGAAATAAAGGAGAGCCGTGTTAGGGATGAACGATGACACATCGGGTTAATCGTTTCAATTGCTTGCCGTAAATCGCTATATGGTATTTGGGGTATAAATTCCAAGGTTAACTACATAGAGGCCATGTTTGTTAGGGTTTACTGTGAACTAGCAAGGGTTGACATTCCATTAACGTTTTTGCGTACTAACTAAAGGTCTCTAACAATAACTCACTTTCCTTTCTTGATGGTTCTTCACAAATGACTCATTTTCCATTCGAAGAATGATGCTCCCTCTATTCCATTTCAAGTTGCAGTTGAACTATTTATCCAGTCAAAACTTCTTAGCTTGGACCTTAAAATATAAATGGTGTATAAGTATAAACATTATTGTATGATACCTTGTTAGATTCGTCTGAACATATATTTTCAAAATATGAATTATTGAGTTCTATTATTTATTCGTAACAAAAAATATGACAGATCAAACATTATTCACACAGGTGTGCTGAAAGTCAAAGTGTTAAATTACAAGGTATCTTGGGCTTCCATCTTAAAACCAATTGGTACTAATTGGAGATGGCACAAGACCTTATATGTAAGTCATTTAGTTCTTAATGAACCGATGTGGATATATCTTTCAACACGCCCTTCACATGTCAAAGTGGAAACACTCCACAACTCATATTGGGCCAAATTAAAGGGGATCCACACATCGGCCCAATAACCCAATCTGGACTCTGATACCATGTTAAATTTCAAGGTATCTTGAGCTTCCATCTTAAAACCAATTGGTACTAAGTGGAGAAGACCCAAAACCGTGTATGTAAGTCATTTAGTTCTTAAGAAACCGACGTGTGATATATCTTTCACACAAAGTGTTAAAATGGGACGGAGAGAGTAGATTGTTTTCATCCACTTAATTTATTTTACTACCCTTTCAATTTATTCTCCACCACTAAACCTTTCTTTTCCAAATCCAAAACTATATGTTACTAATTCATTCGTTTGTAGTTGATGAAAAATTAATGTGTTCATTAATTTAGTAGAAACATGTAACATATTAATTCAATTTATATAACAACAATTTAACCTGAATTCAATATTGTAGGATAGTAATTGATTCGTTTGTATTCGATTAAAAATTAATGGGTACATTAATTTAGTAAAAATGGATAAAGTATTAATTAAATTTATATAAACAACAATTTAAACCACACAATTGTTTCCATTGCACATGTTTGAAGTTATTATGGATGAAGATGAGATGACATTCCCGTGGGAATCTGCCTTAAGTTTAAATACGCAAATAATGAATAATGTAGTGGGGAAAAACTGTAAAATCAAAAACATATTCTTTCTCTAGTTGGGCAACGCCGAACCCTTCCACCCCAAAACACTAAACTCACTACTGGAGCCACCCAACACCACTATTACAACTCCAAAATCTATAACTATTCATTTACAATAGCGATCATCTACCGACTCTATCAACATATGAGAAGAAAACACTTCCGATGTTATTAAAAAAACGTGTGGATGCATCAACTAACATCAGTAGTGAAAGGGTTCCCTTCAAGGAAATCGCTGAAGAAACGGACGATGAGGACGAGATGACTGCACCGATGCTTAGGGTCATTGAACCTACAATGGTCTCTGATAATGACCTGTCAGTGAATTGGCTGCCAGAGTTGCTTGGTGACGAGAAAACCATCCCAGTATTTTCAGCTGGAGCCACTCCTTCTGCACGCGGAGGACATCATAAATGTCAGAAACGATGCATCCGCCAGACCGGCAATGCAATCTCATTCAAAGTGGCGAGTCGATTTCACAACGTGGAAGAGTTATCTGCCGATTTTCCCGATGTTGAGATAAGTAGCTTGTTTTACTCATACAACATATTACCGTTCCCGTTCCCTTCCATTTCTTACATTGCTATTGCTTAATTCAGGTTTTTCGTTAATGACCTGTAAGTTAATGACATATAAATATTTGAGGTTTACCTGTTAGTTAGAGCATCTCCAATGGTTGGCTGAATCTTTCCGTTGCTATAGTGATTTTTAACACTTGCTTCAATATTTTTATTCCAACTCTTTACTTTACAACTTCATATACAAAAAATATTTCTCGAAATATTTTTTGCGTTTCTGGAAAATTTATTATGTTATATAATTATTCCAGTTACATATTTATGTCGAGTCATTATTTTATTTAGTCAAAAATATTAATTCATAAGAAAAATGAGCTTCTAAATGATTTCATTTTATTATTTTATAAATATATTTACTTATGTTAATATTATCCATAAAAGAAATTAAATTTAGAAAATAAGTGGGTGATATATGGTCAAATTTGAATATTACTAAATAAACATAGCTAAAACTTCAATGAATTAATATGAATACTATTATATTTGATCAAATATAATTTAAAAACTTATTATAAATAACTAAGTACATGTAATATATAAGGAAATAATGTAAAAATATATGGAAATAAAAAAAGGCAAATAAGGAAATGAGAGAAAAATACTGTTAATCATTAAAGTGAAACAAAGACAAAGAAGGAATATGAAAGAAAAGAAACATGAGTTGGATGTGGTTGTGGGATGAGTGGAAGACCCACTTAATTATTGACACTTGGTTGGAGTAGTGGGATGAGTTGAATTTTGTGGTTGTATACAAATGAGAGGTGTGAACCGTTTGATGAATTTAAGGTGAGAGAATGAGTATATTAATTAAATATTGAAAAAGGTAGGAAGATGAAATTTGAGGGATGGATTATTAGAGATGCTCTTAGAGCATAGGAAATTGTGGTTTCTTAATGTTAAGAAACCACTTAAGAAACTATACAAGCATACAGTGGCGGTTTCTTATTAAGAAACCACCCATTGATTTCTTACTAAGAAACCAATTTTCTCATTTGGTGAGCCCCCATGACACACTAATTACATAATATGCTGTTTTCTTAATTTTTGTTTACATTAGCATTTGGAAGTTCAAAATAAATTTTAAAAAAATATTTTGATAATAAAACTAAATATGATATATTCAAAAATGTAAAAGATGAAATATTTAATATTTTTTTGCAAAAAAACAAAACAAATTTAAAATAATGTATTATTAAATTTAGCATTCAATTTATTTTGGGTGGAAAAATTTATTTAAATTAAATATTAATGTTAAAATTAATGAGTAGGATATAGAAAATTAAGTGGGGTACATGAATAGTAAATAGTGGTTTCTTAACATTGTGGAGAAAAAAATATGTGATTTCTAAAGTGGTTTCTTAGGATGAGGTAAAAGAGAGAGAATGAGAGAAGTAGTATATTTAATTGGCAAGAAAGCGTTAGCGGTTTCTACCATTGTACTTGGTCTTATCTGACATGCTTAAACATTAAATGTTTCATGCAGTCCTTGTCGTGGTCCTGGTTTAATTGGTTCACGAAGTCCTTGTCCCACTTCAATACTCCCATTTGTCATATGATCAGATGTGCTTAAGGTGGCCGGTCCATGTTAACAAAGTGAGGGTGATGACTGTGACGATTCTATTTATGCAGGAGGACGAGCGCTGTGTGGTAAAGCTGACAAGGGACCTGAATGTCATGATCGCGGCATACATTGAGGACATGAAGTACTTATAGGGGATTTTCAGGTCCAAGGCCGGTGTTCCAACGTACATGGACATCCCAAACTCGTGCCTTGCCAATGCGTGTATTGACGAGGTCATAAGAAACTTGGTCTTCCTGAAGTACCACCAACAGTTTCAAAAACTCGAACGTCCTATCCATCAGTCTTTTACTAATTGTGCGGATGGCTGGGAGACCAAACCAGAGATGGTGGGAATTATGGGTTATTATCCCATAGTACATGACATAATTGTGTAGAAAAGTAAGGATTGTGAGCTAGTTGGCCGCATGCTACGAGATAGTTTGAGTATGGACCAAACAAACTGGCATTCCACTTATCCCATCACGTTCCCGGCCAATCCTAAGGGTGTGTTCTCCATCATACTTTTTCGTAGATGCTCCAAGTTCATCCCAATGTCTATGGGGAATGACTTAGAGATTGCAGATTACTGCCTCAGCAATGAGGGGTCTTACACCCTAAGGTACCCACACTAAAATAAAATCTATACTCCAATATACTTGATCTAATTTTGGAAAAGGCACTTGCCCTTGGTTTATAATGCTTCACTATTTCTGCACCGAGCAGTTGTTTGACAACGATTCTAATCTGGCAGTCGTCACACGATATGCAATGAGGACTTTTGAACGGGACTTGGTTCAGTCACCAGAAGTTGTTTCTGTGTCGTGGCGTCTGATGAATGAGAAGTGGTGCAGATGGGGGAAATTGTTCGAAGCCCTAGACGTGTTCGATAAAGTAAGACAATGTATGTATGTCATTCATTCAACATACCCATTATTTCATAAACTAACATGAATTTATGTACTAAAAATCAGGATAAAACTATCTGTCCTCCGACGTGTTACTTGACCACTGGAAGAGATGGGTGCGGGTATGTGGAGTTGATGTCAAGAAATCAGAGCTGGTAAGTGACGATACTAACCTAATGCTTATTGAGTAGTTTGTATTCACAATGGAATTTGAAGACCGACACTAACCACCAAAAAACATATGTATCCACAACAGATCTTTGCACCATTCACAATGAGGTGTCATTACTCCTTGCTCGTTGTCAACTTCAGTGCACCGAAACTGTAGGTCATTGACAACTTCGAGTATGATGATCAGACCGAGTGGGACACTTGTGCAAGACATTTGGTAAGGTGGCATAAAATGAGTTGCATGTAATTATGTTTCGCAGCATCCAAGTCACAAATAACTCGAACTGCTTCCATGTACAAGTTCCTTTACTCTATGAAACAAGTACGAACACAATGTATAAGCAAGACCCGCATGGTGATAAGTGGTGATTGATCATGGGGCTGTAAATTCATAACAAAAAACAATTTCTAATTCACCTGCAACTATGAAGGACACTTGGGTTAGATTTCGTAAACTATATTTTTGGAAAGAGCATCTTTACTACTACATGTTATGAAATTTGGTACTATGCGGATTTGTCGTAAGGGTGGTAATTAATACAACTAGGGTTTTAGGATATTTACATCCCAAAAGGACATTTCAACTAGCCGAAAGTGTTAGAATTTACATAATGTGAAGAGCCATAATCTGTGGTATATTGTTAGTATTTATGGACCCTTGGAAACTATTTTTTGAAATATTTAGAAATTATAGAACATATCTATTATTGAGCGATTTCAGGCCAATAATTTTTCTAGGGTGTAATGAGTAATCTGGATGTTTTAGACGACAATGGAACCGGTACACTCAAATAGAGGTACCGTGAGTTCAATTGCTCTCGCTAACTAGCAGCTTCACATTTCAGTCTGTAGATATAATAAATGCCAATGTAGCTATGGGTTTAGAAATATGGCCTCGCACACGGTACCCTTCTAATAAACAGTAGACATGTCATGCTGTTGCCTACTTATATTGAGAATTATATGGAGGGTGTTTGATTCATAGTGATTAGGACATTTTTAATGGCACTTAGACATCTAACAGTATTTCCCTACGCATTAGTTCATGAAAAAACCCTACATGAGTTGAACTAATTGGACTCGTTGGTATTGCTTATGTCTTTGAGTATGTTTATCCGATGGGTTCTTATTTTACCTTGGTGTTCACATTACAACATGCTTACTAGCACCAATTAATCAAAGACTTATTACCCATTAAAGTAGTGATACAACTACCCTATCTGCTTTGTATGCAAGCAGGGAATCCACATTTTGAGGTTGGTGATACAATTAGGGGACAGCCGGACTGATCGGTTCTTGGAGTTCACCTACGAGAGGGTGAAGCCCCACTGGTATACGTCAACATGTGACAACGACTACGGTGTCACCATCATGGAAAATTTTTGGGGTTGTATAGATGACCTTCACAAACTGCACATGCATGGCGTGTGTTTTATTTGAAATTACCCATCCCCTTGATAATATTTTGTGTAAGTGTTGCAGGTAATCATTTTCATAGCCCCAATCTATAATTTTTTATTGGATTTATTGTTTCTGCTTTTAGCAATTGACGCGCAAGAGGACGCGGGGTTGCTTACTCCAGCAGTATAGTCACTAGTGCCCTCAACATCCACCGAATGGCAGTCGTCACAGCCGCAGTCTGTAATGTCAATAACAAGGTCATGGAGAATCCCAGCCCATCGGTACACATGACGTATGACATTCCCGAGTACCCATCTGGTTGTATGAAAAGTGGTACTCTGAAACTTCTCCACAAAACCTTCAGCCCCAACTGATGATGTTTCAAATATTTAAGCTTCAAACATTTATTTCCGCTTGTCTCCAATTTCTATTTGATCATTGTAATTTTTTCTCATAAAGCATGTTGCAAATGGACCTTTCAGAATGAACTTGTCATCCGACCTAGTTTTTCTTCATAAACACTGTTGGTATACACCTACTTCCTCACGGTTGGAGTTACACTCACAAATTGATGGGATAGATCTCTCTGGGTCATACAAACATAACTTCTGAACCAACAATGGAAAAACAAGGTTGATATGAGAAACTTATAGAGAGTTGGTAGTGCAATAAGTTAACAACTACAGACAAAAAATTTATTTTTTTGACACTTGGGAACCACTAAAATTTGACAGTACCAGCGACATCCGAGTACCCAACACAACATTTCTAAAGTTATACTGCCTTCGCTTCCACGACAACAACATCAAGAGACAAAGACTGTAAGCTCCAAAGAATATCAAATTTACTGCGTCCTCCACCTAACCGAAAATCCAGGCCAGGACCCTTCAGCCTCCCTCTGGACTTCTTCTACATAATGGGCTACAACAATGTCATTTTTACACATATAAATTACAAGCACATTAGATAAAACCTGGTCAAATAACTACGAGTACTGACCACACCTATATAGTAAACATTTTTTTCCCAATGACAGGACACATACTTAAAATATACGGTTTCAAAGGAAGAACAATGAGAGCACCAAGAACGCAAATAGATGTACACACTTTGGGAACACACATACATGCATATATATATATAGCTTGATTAACTAAGCATTCCATTCACGAACCTGTGAATGGAATGCTTTCCATTCATTAAGCATTCCGAGAAATCCATTCGTAATCCAACTAATCATGCTGAAAATAGCCAAAGGAATCCCAGTCATCCATAGAGAGCAGGGTCACGACCCTGTGATATGTACCCAACCAGAAGAGGGGAAAGGTCGCGACCTAACTGTATATCCCTGGCCACAATTTAGCACCTACTTAGAGACCCTTAAAAAATGGGGAAGCAAATCGTGTAGTGCTACGAAGAAAGTGCAGCGAGCAAAATCCTTGCGATAAGGTTATTCCTTTGCTAACTAGTCCACGCAAGCCACTGCCTTAAATGAAAAGGCTAAGATGTGAGGCTTTGGCCACGAGTGACAGGCCCACGAAAAGAGATTACAACGACAAATTATGAGGCTGAGATGAAATGTTCAGGGCAAAGTGGACAGGTCCGCGATGCACGGCCCTGCAAAATGTCATAAGGCCGCAATGAGGAGAAATCGGTCGTGATTCAGAAGGCTAAGATGTAGAGTCCAGGCTAACACCAATAGGGTCGCAATGCACGACCATGGCGGTATATTTACAAGACCATGATACAGAGTTCAGGAAACTACAATATACAACGAAGAACGATTTTGGAAAAGATTTGTAAGGCTAAAACGAGACGTTCTAGTCATAAATTAAGAGGCTCAGATGCAGAGTCCAGGTTGACATCAGCAAGGCCGCAAGGTAGGATCCAGGCAGAAATGCGCAGAGTTGAAATACAGAGCCCATGTCGACATCAGCAGGGCCGCAAGGCGTGACCTAGATAAAAAATGTCTGGAGTCTAGATGCACAGTTCCGGCAAAGATTTATAAGGCAGAAACGAGAGTTTTCAGTTGTGAGTTCAAAGTCCCCAATGCAGAGTCCAAGTTGACATCAACATAGCCGCTAGGTAAGGCCCAGGCAAAAATTTACTGAGTTGCGACGCAGAGCCCAGGTCGACAGCAGCATGACCGCTAGGTAGGGCCTAGGCAGAAAGTTTACAGAGTTGACGCACAGAGCCCACGTCAACAATATCTGGGCCGGTAGGCAAAAAATTTACAGAGTTACCACGCAGAACCTAGGTTGACATCAGCAGAGCCACAAGGCAGGACCCTGGCAAGCAATTGATAAGGCTGCGATACATATTCCAGACCAATATCAACAGGTCCATGAAGCACGATCCTAGAAGAAAATTTACAGAGTCATGACGACGAGTCCAGGATGACACCAGCAAGGTCGTGATGCAAATCTATGACTACGAGTGACAGAATCAAGATTCTGTGTTCTTGCTTTGATGAAGAGGGATATCCACAGGCAACAACATTCAAACAAGTGTTCCAGACGCTCATACATGTATTACCCCTATGCCCCGCGCTGTTCAGCGACGTGACATCAGGCTGTGATAACTTGTTAGGACATGGGCTTGTTAGTCCATGTCACCACTTCAGGCCGAAAGGATAAATGGTTTTACCTAAATGAGAGTCATTCCCTTGAGGTATAAAACAAAAACAAAGGCTAATATAAAAGGCAGATTAATTCATCTGCCCCCATTACACTGTAGCTTCTCCTCCCTAGAACCTATTTTTGAATCTAACTTGGGCTTTGGAGTGGGCACAGCCTGTGAGTGACCAATTCTACTTTTAAAACGTGTTCATGGTCAAGAATCATCACAAAATAAGAATGTATTAAAATAAGAATTTTGATAAGAGATATTATTCGCTTCCCTATATTTGTAAAGAGCGGAAACAAATTTTAGGAATGGAAATTTAATGCAATCATATTAACTTAGAATACAATATTTATTCATTTTAAAGCTTCAAGTCTAAGAAAATATACAACCTTAAGTTTCTAATGAAAAGTAACTTTCAATTCTAGGGAAAAATGCTAACGAAGTAACCTTATATTTCCGATGGAAATCATCTTCGAAATCAGACTCATATCATCATTCTAGATTGATCCTTTTCTCTTAAATATTTGATAATTATGCAATTTTTTTCTCTTGTGCTACTCCCCCCCGGTTCGGTTATTGTGGTGGATCAGTATCTAATTTTGATCTCTCGTTCACTGTCATGTTGACCAATTTAGCTAGTGAATTATGAATTATCTGAATTTGGAAGTCATGTGATTCTTAAACACTCAGAGAGTATTTTTTAAATATCGTTTTAATTATAAGACCTTTTACAAATAGAGTATTAATGTCATTTTATAAATCATGAATTCTTGGGATTTCTCTTAAAATTCCAAAAATCTATTCATGAATGAGCAACTCAAGGGTAAGTTCATGAATGAGAAGTCAAAGTTGGGTTCATGAATGAGAACGAGTTGGGTTTAAGAATGAAGAACTCTAGAGCTGCACTTGAACTCTTATAAATAAGGGAGAGTTAGGGAGTTCTGAATATGTTATCTGGGTCGGGAGGTCTTGCGTAGCATAATTCATGACATATATAATCTGTCTGGCCCATATTGGTAGTAAGATTAGTATGTTTCTAGCAGCTAGAATTGGTGCGGGCAGTGGTGTTTGGCACGTCCGTGCCGGCAAGCTCTGGCATGGGTCGTGCTGGCTAGCTCTCGCATAGGCCGTACCTCCTGACAAGGACAATCGGATGGGGATTGGTCCTCAATCTTCTGAGCATGTGTTTGCATCGTTTGGCATAGGTCGCTGGCTGGGAGTGCACCCTCGATAAGTTGAATGACACAGGCCATGCAAACCTTCATGGGCCAACGACTTGGTGCATGAATTTTAATTCTAAATGGCCCACACCTTTTGAATCCTCATGGGCCATTGGACGGGAGTCGATTTATGAGCAAAACGATGGCGCGGCCGTGTCGGTCGTCACACCCCATCGGTTGGTTTTTGAATATTGGAGTTGGAACAACACAAGGCATTTTAAAGGCCATAACCTATGTTCATAATTAACCGCATGGAGGGTCGAGCTGGCACATGCCATGTTGGAGCTAGCGGTCTGGGCCAAGGTGTTGTGGCACGGCCGTTCTAGATTAGGCTGCTCGTGATCAGTCTGCCTGGCATGTCTGTGCTGCCTGAAACGACCCATGTTGATACTCCCCGGCATGGTCGTGTTGATTGGCATGGCCCATGTTGGCTAATTTGGCTGGGCCAAGTCTTGAAAATTTGAACTTCGACTCCCTTATTTTTCTAGCTTGTTTCCATCTACTGCCACGTTTTAACTCGTTGCCTTATGTCTACTACCATCCTTGCGAAAGGCCTTCTAATCTCTACCACCGCCCTTGCAGATGTTCTTTTACAAAATGATGCCAAAGTACTCACAAGCAACCTACTAGTATGCTCACAAAAGAAGGTCTAGGTGCCCGTGAATACAAAGTATCCATTAGTTCCAATTAAGTCTACAAACTCGGGATGTAGATAAGAAAACAAACAATGGTGATCTGAACCCTTTTTCATGTGAACTTAACTAAAACTAGTAATCAACCAATGAAAACATAATAACAAATGTGTCAAATGCATTAGTTAACACATGCTTAAAGGTGCAGATCAATTCCCCCACACTTAAAACTTTACTCATCCTCAAGTAAATAAAAACAAGAAAATATTCAAGAGGAATGTAGCATGCAAGTGTAAGTTAACTAATACATTCAACTTATTCCTAGATTTTCCTAGTTCCCCCAAAGACGTAAGAATCTCACAACTCTCACACTTCCCAAAGAAACTAAGTAATCTATACAACTTAGCATACCAAGAAAAAGGTAAGGTAAAATGATAAGTGTCAAGCTAGCTTACTCCGCCAAATAGGCTGCCAAAGACAATCCAAAAGATGTTGCCAAAGAAACCACCGAAGATAATCCAAAATATGTTTAAAATAGTTTATGATTTCTCTTAATTTCTCTCATTTTGCCTTGGGGCCCTTTCGGGTTTTCATCCTAGCTTAACACATGATCTGCTTCATTATGCACACATTAACTGTTGAATTTGGCATACCTTTTAGCTAGTTGTATTTTGTGGATTACTAGTATTAGTTGATTTTACGTGACAAGGGGTTTAGATGGCTATGTTTGGTTTTCTTGTCTCAATCCTGTGTCTTGTAGACTTAATTAGTACTAATGGACAACTTGTATCCACGGGCCTCTTGATCTGCCCTCTGATCATCTTTAGTAGGTCGCCCATGGGTACTTTTTGGTTACATTCTATGTGAAGGTCATTCGTACGAGTGGTAAAAGATACAGATGGCCGTTCGCATGGATAGTAGAGGAAATAAAAGGAAATTCACCTCTAGAATGGTAAAAGATAAGGGCAACGGACATCAAATCGTGGTAGTAGAAGGATGAAGTCAAAGATAGGCTGCATTGGAGTTCAAAACGGCCAAGGGAGAAATGGTGAATCGTGGTCCGATGAGTTGTGCCAAAGTCTAAGAATGATCCAATAATCATCCTTTAAGGCAGATTCCATTGGATTTTTCTTCTTGAGAAATATAAAATCGATTACTAAAACTCTCAAATTGGACTAACGGTTCACCCATGGTGGAGGAAACAAGTTCATCCGGTCGAGGCACAAGTGGGTCGTCACGGGCCGTTCATGGATGACACCAATGGCACACGCCAAAAGAGCTTTCCAGCGCAAAATTGACTAGCACAAGGCCATGGCGCGAGGCCAAGGTTTTTCCCAAAATTTTCCATGCGAGGCTATGCCATCGCCCATGCCAAATGCCACGGGCCTCCAGCACGAGGTTCAAATCCCACTCCAAACAGAGAAGTATGGGAGTGGAACGTCCCGTTGTTTATGTCCCATGCCATTCCAAGTTCAAGTTGCCAAGACCAGCCGACGGGGTGTGGGAAAAAACACGGCCCATAAAAATTTTCTGAGCGGATCAACCTTCCTGACCACGGACCCTGCTAATAGCCATGAGCGTAAATCAGAAGCTTCATTTTCAGCGCCCTGACTGCACCCTGCGCTAGATGACGTGACCTGCGCCAAGGGGTTGATGTGGTGTGCGCAGAGCCTCGCACCCCGCACGACATTAAGATCCACGCTAAGCACCAGACCTCATGCCCCGTGCCACCAAGGATATGCCATATGCTACATCATCCGTGACGGCCTGTGACAAGCAGCGGTTTCTCACTATTTTGGCCATAACTCCTCAATTTCCTTCCAATTTCCCTCTACCATATATTTAAATCTTCTTCTTTCCGAGATCCATCCAACACAATAAATAAAAGCTCCATAAAATTCACGGATTTAAGCAGTTTATTTGAGAAAGATCCAGTAGAGGGAAAGGGTGACTAGGGTTTTGACCTAACTTTGGCCTATTCCGGGCCTATCTTAAGGCAAATTCTCTACTACTATATATAGGATCCTCTAACTTTGGCCTATTCCGGGCCTATCTTAAGGCAAATTCTCTACTACTATATATAGGATCCTTAGTCTTCTAGTTAACCCTAAGTAGGCATAATGTAGATTTTTCTTCTCTATAGTTTAGACAAATGGAAGAGGAGAGTACTTCTTCTTCCTTCTCTTTTTATTTTCTCCTTTCATCTTATTTTCTTAGATCCATGGTATCTAACCTAATTTTTGCCATGGATTTATACCTTGTAAAGTAGTTTTAAATCTTGGGGATAAATTGTAGGAGCATGGTCAAAATCTATTTGCTTTTTGAGATTATTTAGTTCTTCCTAATTTTGTGTTCATGATATTATTATGATTGTGCTTGATTATTTGAAATGCATGAATAGTACACCACATATAAGCACACACTTTGGGTTATATTCATGTATGGTGCAAATATCGATGCCCCCTTGGGAAGAAAACCTGTATATTAGAATGGGTAAGGGTGAACGTGTTTGCGTGGGTGTGTGCACAGAGGATTCGAGAATGCTCTGACTTATTTTCCATCACACTAGTCTTAGCTAACTTCGTAAAGTTGTCCGAGAGGTTCTAGGTAGAGATAGCGAGTAGTAGCAAACTAGGGTTGTAAGATGCCTTAGATCATTAGTAAGGTGCCAACGACCCTTGAGCCTAATTGATAAGACCCCGGGAAAGTAGTGCATTCGTGGTGGAAGACAAAGATGTAATCGTGAGGTGGCGAAACAGACCTACAACAATGGCCAGACCTTGTTGTAATCCCTTAATTACGATGGCAGTGTCAATGAAGGGTTGCAAGAGCACTTGCTGTGACGGGGATGGGGAAGTGTATGCTATTGGCCACACCACGTATTATAAACACTCTATTAGGTTTTCCTAAATATCTATGTGAATGAATTGAGGATAAAGGCAATAGATTGACCATGTTTCCCAATGATTCCCCAAGTGCTTAGTTTAATAGCGTACTTTGCATTTTTTACTTTTATGCTTAGTAGTTTCTAGATTGAAAAAACCAAAAACCCCCCATTTTCACACTCGCTTTACTAGCTATTCCTTTCACTCGTATGGATTGATGACCTGTATGAGGTTGAGTTTTGGTTGGTACTTAGACCTAGCATCTCTATGGACAAACCCCAGGGCTTACCGCTAACTATCTTCTAGGTAGCGTAGCAGTGAGAACTGGGTGCATAATTACAAATTTATATCTTCTAATCTTCCCATGGGAAAGTCTCTACTAGGGTTAATTAGCTATGATTAACAACCCCGGTGGGAGGTGGGTTTGAATTTTGGCGCTGCTACCGAGGATGCTATCAGTCTAGGTGTCAATTAGGCATAACATGCCAGTATAGTAGCTAGTATTGTTCTTCTATTTTTTTTGTTTTTTCCGGAGTAGGTATTTCTTGAGTTCTTGGTACAAATAGGAGAATCTTGCACTTCGATTTCTAATTTTGTGTGTTTTTCTATGTTTGTATTTAATAGGAAAAAATGTGGGAAAGTACTTAACGGATGACACTTTGTACAATGTGCCATTATAACTATCCTACGGAGTGTTTCCCACGGTTGAGTGCCTTTGGGAAAAGGGAGGCTCAACGAGTGAGATTTTGTAGGATATGTTATTGCGACCACCCTAGGATTCTTCCTGAACTGCCTCCACCCGGCCATTGTTAAGACACGTAGCTCATGCAGAGGACTTATAGGGTCAGAAGATAAGATTTATAGTTTTGCACCCATTCTCACTGCTAAGCTACCAAGGGGTAGTAAGCGGCAAGTCCTGGGTTTGTCCACACGGATGCTAGGGCTCAATTACTAGTTAAAACAAAACCTTGTTCGGGTTATCAATCTGCACGAGTGAAAGGAACAACTAATAATGTAAACATGCAGTTGGGGAGGGTTTGGTATTTTCAACTAACAACTACAAAGCATGAAATTAACAAATGGGTAAACTCTTTGTACTAGACACTTGGGAATAATTTAGAAACATGGTAGTTCTAATGCTTCAATCCTTGATTCATTCACATAAAGACTTACAAAAAATCTATCGGTGTGTTCACAACACGTGGTGTGACCAATGTCATACACTTCCCCATCCCTGTCACGGTGGGTGCGCTCGCAACCCTCCATCAGCACCGCTATCGTAAATAGGTGAGTACAATGAGGTTTAACCATTTTTGTAGGTTTTTTTCTCCCCCGTGCTATTACATCTCGAGCTTCCACCACGAATGTAACTACTCCCCTCGGGTCTTATATGCGCTAGGCCTAAGGATTGTAGGCACCTTATCTTTGATACTAGGGTTTCAACACAACTCCTAGCTTGCTACTATTAAATATATCTACCTGCAACCTCTTATACGATAGTTATGAAGTCAGCTAAAACTGGTTCAAAGGAAAATAGGTCAGAGCATTCTAGAATCCCCCGTGCACACACCTACACTGACACATTCTCCCCTACCCATTCTAACATCCAGGTTTATCTTCCCAAGAGGGCATTAATATTTTCACCATACATGAATATATTCCAAAGTGTGTGCTTATATGGTGTGTACTATTCATGAATTTATAACATTCAATAACAATCAGAATAATATCAAAAAAACACAAAGATAGGATGAATATAATGAATCTCAATAAGCATTTTGAACATACCAAGTGCCAAAATGAATCCCAAGCTCAAAATCCATTTTACAAAGGTTAGATCCATGGAAAATATTAGGTTAGATGACATGGATCTAGAAAATAAGATGAAAATGAAAAAGATAAGAAAAAGAAGATGTAAGGAGAAAAAGAACTCTCCTCTTCCTTCTATCTAAACTAGAGAGAGAAACTAATCTAAATTATGCCTACCTTCTATCCTACTTAGGGTTTAGTAGAAGGCTAAGACTCCTATATATATTAGTAGGAGATAGGGCCTAAAAATAAGCCCAAAATAGGCCAAAAATAGCAAAACCCTAGTCACCTTTTCCCTTTAGCCGCTATGTCTTTCTCGAATAAACTGCTCAAATTCGTGAATCTTCTAAAGCTGAAATACAATGAGTTGGATAGAAATAGGAAAAAAGATTATTTAGATATATGGTAGAGGGAAATCAGAAAAAATAATTGAGAGAGTTATGACCAAAACAGTCAGCCTCCAAGGTTTCACGGACCTGCACGGATGCCACAGTCCATGAAGTATACAAGCACGGGGCGCCAGATCTGGCACAGTCTGTGGACATTCATCATCATAGACCATGGAATTTGGCATGGTCTATGAAGCAGGGTTTATGCCAAGGTCCGTGAAGATTGTCACGGACCGTGAGCAGCATGTGGTTTTGCTCAGAATTGTTCTCACAATCCGTGAAGGTTTTCACGGTCAGTGAAGCTTGTCTCGTGAAGGTCTCGTACATTTATTCCCGGATCCTCTGACATCCTTTGTGTAGCATGGTCCATGAAGATTGTCACGGGCCACTGGTTCTTGACCATGGGCAGTCCGTGACCGGCCGCTAGTGCTTCGTCAACTGAACTTCGTTTGCTTGCTACAGGTGAACCGTTAGTCCGAATCGGGAGTTCTAGTAGTCAATTTTGTAGTGCTTGAGAAGAAAAATCCAATGAATCTGGCTTTGAAGGCTAATTCTTCCTAAATAGTTATCGGACTAAGCCAACACGGATAGGACCACGACTCACCATTTTCTCCTTTGGTCGCCTTAAACGTCGAAGCCGCCTATCTTTGGCTTCAATCTCCTTCTACCACGCATTGATGTTCATGGCCTTCATCTTCTACCATTCTATAGGTAAATGGCCTTCGTCTCTTCTACCTTCCTTGCGAACAGCCTTCAATCTGCTACTGCCCTTGCGAACGGCCTTCATATAGATTGTAACAAAAAAGTACCCACGAGCGACCTACAAAATATGATCATAATGAAGATCAAGGAGCCCATGGATACAAGATGTCCATCAGTACCAATGGAGTTTACAAAATGTGGGATTTAGACAAGAAAACCAAACATGACCATCCAAACCCCTTATCACGTAAACTCAACTAATACTAGCAATCCACCAACTAAAACTAACTAAAAAGTATGCCAAATTCAACGGTCAGTGCACACAAAATGAAGCAGATCAGACTCCCCACACTTAAAACCTTTACTTGTGCTTGATTAAATCTAAGACAAGAAAAAGAATCATGTGAAATGTACCGTTCAAGAATAAGTTAACCGAGACATTCAACTCATCCCAAGCTACACTAGTTTCCCTAAAGAAGTGAAAATCCTCACAAATCTTACACTCCCCAAAGATCCTATAGTAACCTATCCACCCGATAAAATGTGAAAAAAGGTAAGCCAAAAAGATAAGTGTCAAGCTAGCTTACTTTTTGCAAAATGATCCTAAAGCAATCAAAAAGTCGTCTCCAAAAGCAATCCACCGCGGAAGCATACATTCAACCTACTTTTTTGTTTTCTCTTAATTTCTCTCATTTTTCCTATGAGCCCTTTTGGGTTTTCATCCTAGCTTTAACACACAAAGGGTATTAACTTCTCACATTTTTTTCCAAACGACCTCTCACTTTTACCAAGGCTCGTAAGTCTAGCCGGGCTAAACCTCTCACTTTTACCTAGGTCTTTAGACCTATATGGGCTTTTCCCAATGTTACCCAAGTTGCCCTTTTGGGTTTTCGACTTGTCCGGGTTTTAAAATATTTCATTTTTCAAAAATTTCAAAATGCTCTTAGAAGAGCTATTAGCTACATAAAAACAACTAAAAACCATAAGTGCTATATCCAATCCCCTAGACTCCCCACTCTTAAAGCTTGCATTATCCTCAATGCACATACAAAATCAAAGAACATATGTCAAGGGAAATAAATAGGAAATCACTTATAATGAAAAAGGAACACTAAAATCTACTCTTGATGGCACAATCATGGAATGTAAAGAACAAACTACCATCACCCTCAGTATACTACCATAACCTCTAATCATGAAAGATCAATCTAACCACTATCTTGTACCACAAATCGAATAAAGAATTGAATCACAATGGAGAGATACCTCTTAGGTCTCGATGTGTGTGTCTCAAGGGTTTTGAGGGTGGTGGGTTTAGGTGGTACTTTGGTGGTGGTTGGATGGTGGTAAGGAAGAAATAGTGATTGGGTGGTGTAGGAAAGTATGTGAGCTTCATGGGTTGTGCACATCTATCTACACGACCCATGAACTTGGGGTTTGGTTCTCCTCCTTGTCCACCATGTACGTATACATGGCTCATGAGTTGGACTCCCCGTTTTTTCATCTTTCTCCGAGAACTATAAGCTTCCTACAAAACAAACATACCCACCAAGTGTAATAATGTACCAAAAACAAAAGGAAAACTACAAATAGGAAAACACGCCAAAATACTAAACTAATCTAATTTTTCAAAGCTCGGGTTGCCTCCCGAGAAGCTCTGTATTTCTAAGGTCGTCAGCACGACCCTAATGTTATCCATATGGTGCGGGTTTGTACCCCATCACCTTGGATAACCAAAACTCAAGAGGTGGGGGTAAGAATATTCCAAGAGGAAGATATAGTAGAGGAGGAGTCAACCTTAGAGGGAATAAGTGGTTTGGAAGCTGAGCATATTCAATTGGCTTCCCTATGGTCCTCAAAGGCTTCTGAAAAATTGGGAGTAGGTTTTATAGGTTGAGGTAGGGGTGAAAATATGTAATATGGAAAATTAAGATAATTACCCCTTCATCGACTTCTTCACTCTCAACAAACCATTCCCCATCCCCTTTAGATTCATCTATCAAAACTTCGCATTCAACTTCAGATGGTTCATTTTTGGAATATTGGGTTTCAAGATGGCTGACTCTACTCATCAAATTAAGCACTTACTCTTCAACTTTCTCAATGCTTGAGAATAGTTGAGTTCCCAAATCGCTAATCTCGCTAAGCACTTGTGATTGAAGTAAATCACTACTCTTGGTCACATTAGCTATAGCTTGCAAAATTTCTACACAGTTCAATTTGGGAACCAATCCTAGGGATTGGTTTTAGGGCATGGCTAAGTTGGTGAAGTCTAACTATCTAACTCAAAGTGTTAGTTTCCCGATGCATTTCCATACCACGAATTTGAGTTACCACTAAATCTTGAATTTAGAGAGTCGTGTTATGGGCAACAATCTTGATCCCATCGGCCTTGGGAACCAACAACTCCTACCTCTCTCTCAATTTCTCTCACCAAAGAGCAATACTCCACAGGGTGGTCGCAATGACATATCCTACAAAATCTTGTTCTTTGAGCCATTATTCATATACTCACTCAGCCTTAGGCAACACTCTATTGGATGATCGCAATGACACACCCTACAAAGTGCCCTCCGTTGAGTGATTTCCCGCATTTTGTTTTCTTTTCTATTAAGCACCAACAAAGAGAACACACAAAAATCAAAATCGTAGTGCAAGAGTCCTTGGTTTTCACCAAGAACTCAAGCAATACTTACTCTAGAAAACAAAAAAAGAATAAGATAAAAAGCAATACCAACTACTCACTAACATGTTATGCTCAACTAATAGTCGAATTGAAAAGCGTCCCCGGCACTGGCGCCAAAGTTCTGACATGCCTCCACCCGACCATTGTTAAATCACGCACAGAGGACTTATGAGTTAGAAGATAAGATTTATAGTTCTACACCCGTTCTCACTGCTAAGCTACCAATGAGTAGTAAGTGGCATGCCCTGGGTTTATCCACAAGGATGCTAGGGCTCAAGTACTAGTTAAAACACAACCTCGTGTGGGTCGTCAATCCTCACGAGTGAAAGGAACAACTAGTAATGTAAACATGCAATGGGGGGATTTGGTATTTTCAACTAAAAACTACAAAGAATGAAATTAACGAATGAGTACACTATTTATACTAACCACTGGGGAATCATTTAGCAACATGGTAGTTCTAATCCTCGATTCATTCACATAAATACTTACAAAAAATTGATCAGTATGTTCACATCAAATGGTGTGGCCGAAGGCATACACTTCCACATCCCTGTCACAGTGGGTGCGCTCGCAACCCTCGATCGGCACCACCATCGCAATTAGGAGAGTACAACGAGTTTAGAACATCTTTGTAGGTCTGTTTCTCCACTGTGATATTACGTTACGGGCTTCCACCATGAATGCAGCTACTCATCTCAACTCCTTTATACACTAGTCCCAAGAATCATAAGCACCATATCTGTGATACTAGGGTTTCATCACAACTCCTAGCTTGATACTATTAACTATCTCTACCTGCAACCCCTCAGATGACAATTACGAAGTCATCTAAGACTGGTGCGATAGAAAATAGGTCAGAGCATTCTCGAATCCCCCATGCACACACGTGCACACACCCAGACAGACGCGCTCTCCTCTACCCATTCTAACATCTAGGTTTCTCTTCCCAAGGGGCATCAATATTTGCACCATACATGATTATATTCCAAACTGTGTGCTTATATGTGGTGTACTATTCATGCATTTATAACATTAAAAAAATCACAATAATATCATAAAACACAAAGATATGATGAATCTAATGAATCTAACCAAGCATTTAGAACATACCAAGTGCCAAAATGAATCCCAAGCTCAAAATCTAGTCTACAAAGGTTAGATCCATGGAAAATATTAGGTTAGATTCCATGGATCTAGAAAATAGGATGAAAATAAAATAGATAAGAAAAAGAAGAAGGAAGGAGAAGAAGAACTCTCCTCTTCCTTCTATCTAAACTAGAGGGAGAAACTAATCTACATTATGCTTACCTTCTATCCTACTTAGGGTTTAGTAGAATACTAAGGCTCCTACATATAGTAGTAGGAGATTGGGCCTAAAAGTATGGCCAAAATTGGCCAAATATAGCAAAACCCTAGTCACTCTTTCCCTCTAGCCGTTGGACCTTTCTCAAATACGATGCTCAAATCCGTGAATCTTCTGAATCTTTATTATAGTTAGTTGGATAGATATCGGAAAGATAAATATTTTGATGTATGGTAGAGGGAAATCCGATGAAAATTGAGAGAGTTATGACCAAAACGGTCAGCTGCTAAGGTTTCACTGATCGGCACGGATGCCACGGTCCATGAAGCATGCAACCACGAGGTGCCAGATCTGGCATGGTCGGTGAACATTCATCATCATGGGCCATAGGATCTTTCATGGGGATTGAAGTAGAGTTTGTGCCATGGTCCGTGAAGATTGTCACGGACTGCGAGCAATATGTGGTTTTGCTCAGAATTTTTCTCACAATCCGTGAAGGTTTTCACAGTCAGTGAAGCTTCTCTCGTGAAGGTCTCGTACACATCTTCCTGGCTCCTCTGATATCCTTTGTGTAGCACGGTCCGTGAAGATTGTCACGGGCCGCTATTGCTTGACCATGGGCGGTCTGTGACTGGCTGCTGGTGCTTCGTCTACTGAACTTTGTTTGCTTGATATAGGTGAACCGTTAGTCCAAATCGGGAGTTCTCGTAGTCAATTTTGTAGTACTTGAGAATAAAAATCCAATGGAACCTGCCTTGAAGGCTAATTCTTCTTGGATTGTTCTCAAACAAAGGTAACACTACTTGGACCACGATTAACCATTTAGTCTTTTTTCAGCCTTGAACTTCGAAGCCGCCTATCTTTGGCTTCAATCTCCTTCTACCACGCATTGATTTTTGTGGCCTTTATCTTCTATCATTCTAGAGGTGAATTCCCTTCGTCTATTCTACCGTCCTTGCGAACGACCTTCAATCTTCTACCGCCCTTGCGAGCGGCCTTCACATAGAATGTAACCAAAAAAATTCCATGGGTGACCTACTAAAGATGATCACAAGGAATATTAAGGAGCCCGTGGATACAATATTTCCTTAGTACCAGTTAAGTCTACAAAGCACGGGATTTAGACAAGAAAACTAAACATGGCCATCTAAACCCCTTGTCACGTAAACTCAACTAATACTAGCAATACACCAACTAAAACTAACTAAAATGTATGCCAAATGCAATGGTTAACACACACAAAATGAAGCAGATCACTTGCTCTTTGATGAGCGAAAACGAGAGAGAGTTAAGAATCGTTGATTCCAAAGGTCGATGAGATCAAAATTGTTAACCATACCACGATGCTCCAAATTCAAGGTTTAGTGATAGCTCAAATTCATGGTATGGAAATACATCAGGAAACCAACACTTTGGGTTAGATAGTTGGAATTCACCAACTTACCCAATGCCCCAAAACCAAACCCTAGAATTGGTTCCTAAATCGAATTATGTAGAAATTTTGCAAGCTATAGCTAATGTGACCAAGATTAGTGATTTAATCCAATCACAAGTGCTTAGCGAGATTTGAAATTTGGGACTCAACTATTCTCAAGCATTGGAGTTCAAAACAGCCAAGGGAGAAATGGTGAATTATGGTCCGATGAGTTGCGCCAAAGTCTGTGAACAATTTGAAAAGAATCATCATTTGAGGCAGATTCCATTGGATTTTTCTTCTCGAACACTATAAAATCGACTACTAAAACTCTCAAATCAAACTAACAGTTCACCCTGATGAAGGAAAGAAGTTAAGCCAGCCGAGGCACTAGCGGGTTGGCGCGGGCCGTTCATGGATGACACCAACGACCCGCGCAGAAAGAGCTTTCCTGCGCAAAATTGATTAGTATGAGGCCATGGCGCAAGGCCAAGGTTTGTTCCAAAACTTTTAGTGTGAGGCTATGGCGCAGTTCGCACCAAACGCAATGGGCCGCGAGCACGAGGTTCAAAACCCAGTCCAAACGGCTGAGTATTGGTGGAAGACGTCCCATTTTTAACATCTCGTGTCGTTCCAAGTTCAAGATGCCCAGATGAGATGGTGGGGTGTGGGAAAACACACGTCCTGCACCAAGATTATGAGCGGATCAACCTTCCTGACCACGGCCTACGCCAACGGCCACGGGCGCGGATCAGAAGCTTCATTTTCAGCACCCTAATGGCGTCTTATTCCAGACGATGCAACTCACGCCAAGGTATTTACATGGCCTGCGCAAATCCTCATGCCCCACACGACATGAATATATGTGTCACGCACCGACCTTGCACCCCACGCCACCAAGGACACACCACGGGCTGCATCATCTATGACGGCCCGTGCCAAGCGGCGGTTTCTCACTATTTTGGTCATAACTCTCTCAATTTTCATCTGATTTCCCTCTACCATATATTAAAATCTTTGGCCTTCCGAGATCTATCCAAAGAATTAAATTATAGCTCCAGAAGATTCATGGATTTGAGCAGTTTATTTGAGAAAGATTCAGCGGCTAGAGGGAAAGGGTGACTTGGGTTTTGACCTAACTTTGGCCTATTTTGGGCCTATCTTTAGACCCAATTCTCTACTATTATATATATGAGCCCTAGTATTCCAGTAAACCATAACTAGGCATAATATAGACTTTTCCTCTCTCTATTTTAGATAGAAGGAAGAGGAGAGTACTTCTTCTTCTTCCTTCTCTTTTTCTTTTCTTTTTTCCTTTCCTCTTATTTTCTTAGATCCATGGCATCTAACCTAATATTTTTCATGAATCTATCTTTTGTAAAGTAGGTTTATAGCTTAGGGATAAATTGTAGGAGCATGGTCGAAATCTATTTGCCTTTTGAGATTATTTTGTTCTTCCTAATTTTGTGTTCATGATATTATTATGATTGTGCTTGATTATTTGAAATGCATGAATAGTACACCACATATAAGCACACACTTTGGGCTACATTCAAGTATGGTGCAAATATTGATGCCCCATTGGGAAGAGAAACCTGGATGTTAGAATGGGTAAGGGAGAGCGTGTCTGCGTGGATATGTGAACGGGGGATTTGAGAATGTTCTGACTTATTTGTCATCACACTAGTCTTAGCAGACTTCATAAAGTCATCCAAGAGGTTCCGAGTAGAGATAGCGAATTTTAGCAAACTAGGGTTGTAAGATGCCTTAGATCATTAGTAAGGTGATCCTTTGGCCTAATTGATAGGACCCGGGGGAAGTAGTGCATTCGTAGTGGAAGCCTGTGATGTAATTGCACGGGGGAGAAACATAACTACAACAACGGCCAGACCTTTTTGTATTCCCCTAATTACGATGGCGGTGTCGATGGAGGGTTGCGAGAGCACCCTCGTGACAGGGACGGGGAAGTGTATGTCATCGGCCACAACATGTATTTTGAACACTCTAATAGGTTTACCTAAATATTTATGTGAATGAATTGAGGATAGAAGCATTAGATTGATCATGTTTCTTAATAATTCCCCAAGTTCTTAGTGTAATAGTGTACTTTGTTTTTTTACTTTTATGCTTAGTAGTTTCTAGATTGAAAAAACCAAAAGCCCCCCATTTGCATGTTTATTTTACTAGATATTCTTTTCACTAGTATGGGTTGATGACCCGTACAAGATTGTGTTTTGGTTGGTACTTAGACCTAGCATCTCTGTGGAAAAATGCATGGCTTACCGCTAACTACCCTCTAGGTAGCGTAGCAGTGAGAACAGGGTGCCAAATTAAAAATTCCTATCTGCCTCCACCTAGGTTAATTAGCTACGATTAACAACCCTGGGGAGAGGCAGGTCAACACACAAATGGTACTCACTTCTCACCTTTTTCCACACATGGCCTCTTATTTTTGCGTAGGTTTTTCAACCTATCCGAGCCTTTCCCATTGTTGCCTAAGTCACCCATTTGAATTTTTTTTATTTAGTCAGGCATATATATATATATTCAATTTTTCTAAAATTTTGATTTTTTTTGTGTAGCACAAAATGCCCCAAAGATAGGCTTCATACTATATGAAGATAAGAAAAAAAACAAAAATGACACCATCAAAGTGTCTCCAAAACCTCTCCAAAATTAAACTATAAAGAGGTGCCCTCACCCCCAAAAACAAGCAAACTAACAAACAAGAGTTCGAAATTCCAAATGTGGGAAAAACAAAGGGAAACGGTTATCATAAAACATCCAAACCAAAGGCTAGAAACATATAAAATGAAAGAAAAGGAGATGCCACCATGAAGGCGTTCCAACCCCTCTCCCACACTTAGTTCATGCATTGTCCCTAATGCATGTGACTAAGGTGAAAAGAAAGGGTTGAAGGTCCACAATTTATATAACATATATAATTTTATTTTACTTTTATTTTATTTATTATTTATTATTTTTTTAAGCTTCTGGGTCCATGCTGGATGCGAGCCTCGTGCTGAGCCTATTTCCTTGTGTTGACATAACCTGGCATGTCCGTGTTGGAGCACGTTTATGCTAGCATGCCCTAGCACGAGGCTAGCCAGTATTTTCTCCTTCCGACTTTTGTCGCAAAATCCCTGCACCCAAAAACACAAAAACTGAAAGTAGCACTGTTCCAGCCAAATTCTAATGACTAATAATCCCTAAAAACACCACAAAAAAATAAAACATATTCCCAAATATTTACAAGAAATTTTTGAAAACTACTAACAAATAAAAATACCGTTTCTTTATCGCCGTTCTCACGACTTATTATTTCATGCAAATGTTTAAAACCAATTAAGAAAAGTGGATTGATGAGTCACCGGAATCACCGTCCTTGACGCTACCATTGACCACATCCCTATGGATGGGTCTCCACATCATTCTCGGTTTGCCCTTTACCTTAGGAGAAATGTTCCAAACACATCCATCTTTCTCAATAGTATATACATTTTTGTTGAGTTTGGGAGTAGGAAGGGGCTTAGAAGTTTGTAATTCCTTATCCCACTTCCTTCTCCATTGCACGTTAATGTTAGAAATCAGAAGCAAAGCATCTTTAATCACACTAGAAAAATTGTGCTCATCACAAATTGTATCATCACAAGGCTTATTCAAGCAAGATAGGATATGTAAGGTTTCAATATCGAGAAATACCTCATCGCCATTGAAATCATATTCCTTAACCAATGTTGAATCCTTAGCTAAATATGTGGGCTTAGGAGGTGGTCGAGGAGGTTTTACGTTCTTTTCACTCTCCATCAACCGCTGCATGTTAGTGGTCATAGAGAAGCAATCCACCATAGACATATCATCACTAAAATCATGCATAGCATTGGTTTCATCAACATGATCACACAATTGATGCTCAAAGTATGGTTTTGATCATCAATCTCATCATCATCAAAGAACTCATCTAGACATTCTTTCTTATTCATCATGCAAGGGTTGTCACATTGAACAAGTTCATCACACAAAGATATGCCTTTGCACACAAGAGAGGAAATAGATGAATCATGCTTAGACTTGTAAATATCAAACCCCACCTCATAAATATCATCATCTAGGGTTAGTGTTCCCAAATAAACATCTATCTCAGTCCTTGATGTTTTTAGAAAAGGTCTCCCCAGTAAAATTGGGGGCACACCACCTTTGTGCATTACGTCAAGGACATAGAAGTCTGTCGGAAACACTAACTTTTCCACTCTAACCATTACATCATTCACTAAACCTCGGGTGCTAGCTTGGGAATGACCAGCTAGTAGAACAATTACCCTAGTTTCCTTAAACTCACCTATGTCTAGGTTTTCATAAAGGATTGAAGGGATCACATTAATATATGCACCTAATTATATCATAGCGTTCTTCACTAACTTTCTACCTAAGGAAATAGGTATTGATAACATCCCTGGGTTATCACATTTCTTAAGAAAATTCTTATGATTTAGAGTGGCAACTCTCCCTATTTTCAATTTACCTACTTTCCTAATTGGTTTGTTTCTCTTTTTAGTGCATGCATTTTTTGAAAACTTAGCATAAGAACTTGCTCAATCAAATCAAAAATTGGAACGCTAACCTCAACCTTCTCAAAGATTTTATGAATGTTTGCCTCATTGGTTGCCACATTCGGCCTCCCCCTAAGTGCACTTGGAAAAGGCGGTAGAGGGATTACCCTTACCTTGGGGGTAGGGAGCTTCTTGGTAGGCTTCTCTTCAACAACCATTTCCCGCTCTTCAAAGCTGGTCTTGTTGCTTTCCACAATCAAATCGTACTCTTTCACAATTTCTTTCTTGGCCTCTCGCGCCTCCTTCCTGCTCCTTAGCTTCAATGCACTCATATTTATTGGATTAACTCCGGGTTGGGAAGGTAGCTTGTCAGATTCCCTAGCCTTAAGTCGGCTCACCGAGGTGGCAAGTTGTCTGACTTAGACTTTGAGATTCTTGATACTCAAGAATGCTCTAGGGCCAAACTCCTCAATTTCTATCCTTGTCCGCTCTGCGAACACATCATGTTTCTTTGTCAATTGCCCAATAGCATCTAGTATTTCTTCCATATCTGACTTGTATAAGGTGACATTGTTTTTGGAAGGCACTTCCCCCCTTGTGTTATTGGGAGGTTGTGCACCTCGGTTGTACTCTTGACCTTTATTCTCCTCTCGCTAACGAAAGTTGGGATAAACGCAATACCTAGGGTTAAAGGTATTCGCATAGGGATCTTGCCTCTCATTTCCTTGGTTCTCCCGGAACCCTCGTTGTTGTCCCCTCGCAAATTACATGTTTGCTCCGTTGAAATCTAACGCTTTCACCTCTTCTAAATCTTCAACTGCTTGTGGGCACATGTCGGTGGAATGGTCTAAATTGCATATTCTGCACATCTTGACTTGATGAACTCTCCCTTTCATGAGTTCCTTCATCATCAAGGAAAAAACTTGTACTTGCTGCTTGGGAGATTGAGCCGGCTCATCCAATATTTTTACTCGGGACCTAGTGCCGAATTGCCTCGTTCCTTTAGCCATTTTTTAAACAACACCGTTTTATCTCTTGGACTCTAATTGGCAATACAACAATTGAAACCCGCATTGACCATCCTCATATAATCATCACAAAGCCCTTTGAAGAAATAGTACACAAAGTCACCTTCTTTGAAATGGTGGTAAGGACAACTTGCCAACAATCTTTTAAATCTCTCCCAATATTTATGAAGGGATTCGTTTTCTATCAGGGATATGTTAGACTGTTGATTCTTCAAGCTCGTGGATTTTGTATCTTGAAAATAATTTTCAAGGAAATACCGCTTCATATCTATCCACACGATGTAATGCATTCTGGTGGAAGATAAAATAACCAATCCTTGGGTGCATCCTGTAGCGAGAAAGGAAAGGATCATAAGTTGTACTCCTTTTCCGAAACTCTGGGTTGCTTCATGTCAGTGCATACAAAGTGGAACTGTAACAGATGCTTGTTCGAATCCTCACTGGTCATGCCATAAAAAATTGGAAAACATTAGATCATAAAGCTCTTAAGCTCACATGTCACATTAGGTGGCAAAGGGGGAAAGTCGATGCACAGAGGTTGATTCTCCAAGTTAGGAGCCATCAACTCCCTCGGAGTGCAATTGTCCTCCACCATAACTACTTGCTTTTTAACTACAATCGGCTCTTGTGAAACCCTCATTCTAGTCCTCCTTCTTCTCCGACTACCTGTGCCTTCCAGTAGTTGTTTTAAAGTTCCTAAGTTCGTGGTACAGGTATGTACCATAAACTAGAAACTAAACAATAACCAACCAAAGATCAACACTAGCACACGGGTTAGAAGAAAATGGAACAACTATAACACATGTTCAACACTAAAAACCAACTAAAGCAATAAACCACAAGTTTCCTTGAAGTTCTCTAAGGAGAGTTAAAAGCGAATTTTACGCTTTTATTACTTTTCTAGAGAAATTTGTGTGACAAGGTAATTTGTTTGAAGACTTTGAAAAATTTGAAGACTTTGAAGAATACCTTTGAAGATTTGAAGACTTGTATTTGAGATTTTGAAGATTTGAAGAATTGAAGAAGTGAAGAGAAGAGGAGGATATGAAACAAAAGAGAGAAAGAAGAAATGGTGCTAGACTAGGAGTCTTGGCGAGGTCGTCACGAGCATGTTGCGAATCGCGACGGATGAATTGCCTGAAATCCTTCTTGTTTTTTGTACTATAAATACTCACCTTATCCTCTCCTCTTCAAGAACACGAACCCAGCTCTCTTCTTCCTACATTTTTGTGGGTTCAAACCCTAGTTTTTCTTTCTTTCTTTTCTTAGTTTTTGTAGGTTAATCATGTCTTTTAATTACCTAGCTTAGGTTTATCTTGGGAGCAAAGGATTGAAGCTTCCATGTCTATGTAGTAAGAATTTTATATATATATATATATATATATATATATATATATATATATATATATATATCTATTTGGTGCTTTTTCTATTGTGCATTTATTTAGCTTTGAATGTGAATTGTTAATTGCATTGATGTTGTTGGAAGCTTGAGTATATGAATTGCTTGTATGATTACTTGTTAGGGTTGGGAGAAAGTAGCTAATTTCCCCCTCTTTTAATGTGGAATCCAAGAGCATGCATTAGAGCTTCTTAATGGTGTGGATATGTTGATAATTGCTAGATGAATGTGATGATGTCGAACTTGTTGTCACGTTTGTTGTTTGTAGCAAATGAGAGAGGTCTATGAATGTTGATCTTTCTTGACTAATCTTGTGTAAATGCATGAATTGGTTAAATTCTTAGACACGGTGTAGTGTTTATAAGTGTTGCCAAGCTTGTTGATTCTTTGTGCTAAATGCCATCAATGGGATACTCTTAGTACTAAGGGAGTCATTGGTGAGGTTTGACCAGAGATGTTGAATTCACTCTTGCAAACTACTATCTAAGAAGGATAGAAGATTTATCTTCACAACAAGTAGTCGAAGTAGTGAATAGATTGTTTTGCTCATTCTTGAAGCCTTTGTTTTTTAGCATTCATGTGTTCTTAATGCTATGTTTCACTTCATTTATGACATGGGTTGTTTGAGAATTGGAAGTGTTTGTATGACTTAAGTGTTAGGGAGTTAGGAAAGTGACGAATTCCTTAGCTCATTTGCATAAAAATCTAAGAACATGAACTTAGAACTTCTTGTGCATAATGTGTTGTGATTCTTGCTAGATAAGTATGTTAATGTGGATTGTTCTCATATTTATCCTATAGATGCAATGAAAGGTTGAACCTTGAATGTGGGTTATTCTAGGTTTAGCCTAATGAATGTTATGTTTGATTAAATGGCTATTTCTTTGGTAGAAGGCTTGTTGTCAAATCTATGGTCCCTCGTGTATAATTCCATTGATGAAATACCCCTATAATCATTGGTTGTCTAGGGTGATCATCAATGATGTTTGCAAATGGTCGTTGTTGTCTTTGCAAACTACTCTTAAGAAGGAATGAACTTCCATTGGCATTCCCCATAGGTAAAAAATGTGATAGGATGAGTGAATGGTTCAATGATCTATATTAGGTTTGGAAGTGGATATCAATTGCCCCCAAAGCTTTATCTTTGTAGTTTTAAAACCCCTTGTTCTTAGTTTTGTTTGCTAGGTATCTTGTCTTTTAATTTTCATAACTTAGGACCACCAAATAACCAACCCCCCCCCCCCCCCCCCCCCTCATTTACTTTCTTTTATATGTGTATATATATCTACTCCTACCATAATAGAAACCTTTTGTGTCTAAACGCTTAAGAAAATCTCCCTTCTTCGTGGACGACCCCAACTTGCAGCTATCTACTTAGTTGTAGATAGTAAGCATTTAGGGCTTATAAATATTAACTTTGAGAGGCACAACGACATCATCCCATACGGACATGCCTTCTAAATTATAACCGAACTCTTTCATTTTTAGCTTTCTTAATTCTTTCGGGCAGAACCGTACTTTGCCGCTAGCTCCGTCAACTTGGACTTTGCTGGCACCTTTGTGGAGTTCTGCCCGGGTCGCTCATGGCGACCCTTCTGGCGTCGGCCTAGGCTCTGTGACAAGAATTTCTAAATTATGACCGAACTATCTCGTTTTGACCTTATTTATTCTTTCGGGCAAAACCATACTTTGCAGCCTGCTGTGTCAACTTGGACTTTGCTGGTAGATTTGTGATGCTTTGCTTTGGTCGCTCATGGCGACCCTTCTGGCATCGACCTAGGCTCTGCGGCCAGGCCTTGTAAATTATAATCACATAGCTGTTTGAACATGCCGTGGCTAAAATTTCTTTGCCTGAGTTAACTTATCTACCATGCTGTCATGCATCTTTTTAAGTGACAAAAATGCAATTAACATCTGTATGAATTCTTCTCTCGAGCAATCATACATAATGTTTTTATTTTGAGAAAAGTTCATATATAACCCTATATAATTGATGAAAGTGCATATATAATCCTGCGATAATGAAGTGCATATATAACCTTGCAATAATTGAAAGTGCAAATATAACCCTGATCAGTCAATGCCGGAATAATGGCTTTAGGGTTATATTTGCACATATATATAATAGTTAGGTTATATTTGCACTAAAAAAAAACTCAGGGTTATATTTGCACTTTCTCCAACATATAGGGTTATATTTGCATATTACCCTTTTATTTTTGGATTTCATGGCGATGATTGCGTGTGTACTAGCCCAAATTCATTTTCTCACTAGTACACACATAGCTTTTATGGTCATTCTATGCAAGTGAACAATTTTATGTTTCTTAACTTGGTGGTTGATGATGCAGCCTACCTTGTCAAGTAGTTGCTTCACCAAAGGGCCCCAAAGTTGGGCCACAAGGCATGTATGTTGTCAAGTCCTCCCAGCCCAAGACTCGGCTGGCTGAGCCAAGCTCGAGGCACTAGGATGAGTGTCCCTGCCTGCATAGGTCAGGTGTGCATTCCTGCATCTCTCTGCCGGCCTGGGTTAGTTGTGCTTTTTTTATTTACCTGCATGCCTAGGTCAAGTGTGCTATCTGACATCTCCCTGCCTGCGTGGGCCAGATGTACCTTTTTGGAATCTTCCTGCTTACATAGGTAAGTTGTGCATTTTGTATTTACCTGTCTGCTTAGGTCAGGTGTGCTATCCGGCATCTCCCTGCCTCGTGGGCCAGGTGTACCTTTCTACATCTTCCTGCCTGCGTGGGTCAATTGTGCATTTTGTATTTACCTGGCTGCGTGGGTCAGGTGTACCTTTTGTATTTACCTACCTGCCTGGGTCAGGTGTGATATCCGACATCTCTCTGCCTGCGTGGGCCAGGTGTACCTTTTTGCATCTTCCTGCCTGCATGGGTCAGTTGTGCATTTTGTAATTATCTTCTTGCGTGTGTCAGGTGTACCTTTTGTATTTACCTGCCTGTGTGGGTCAGGTACTTTTGTTTTTTGGTGGCTTTGGCTGCGGCTGAAGTCTTTTTACCTGTTTGCTCATGGCTTGGCGTTTGCCCATGGCTGTCAAAGCCAGGTTCGCAAATTTGAGCCAAGGTCGTCTTATTAACTTCAACTGTGCTGGTTGCGGCTGAAGTCCTTTTGCCTGTTTGCCCCCGGCCTGGCATTTTCCCTGGCTATCAGAGCCAGGTTCGCAACTTTGAGCCTGGGTCGGGTTATTAACTTCAACAGTGTTAACTGCGGATGGAGCTGCTGGATATTGTGTTGCCTGACCTGTAAGGACTACATATTCATGTTTGCGTGAATAACGTCAACATGTGTTAGTTTGGATGACAACGTAATGCATCAACTCTTGCCCATGATACTTAGAATGTATTAAATAAATAATAGAGGCATGTAAACGTAAAACATCTCTTTTATATATATCTTGAATGCATATGAGCGACATATATAACAATACCGTTCCTTTACTTTCTTCTGTTCTCTTCTTTTTCTTTAAAGGGGTTTATTTCATGGCCCTGCCTGAATAGGCGGAGCGACTGTTGTTGCCCTATCCAAATAGGTTAAGGGTTGATCGTTACCCTGCTTGGACAGGTTGAAAACTGAACTTTCTTTGTTGTGGCGTATCAGGTCATGACCTTTCCTTTCATGGGGCTGAGGGTGTCTTGCTTATCGCTTTAACCATCAGACATGCATAATCGAGCATTTCATGCTAATATAGCCTGCCTCGGCGGGCATTGCTAACACGCATCAATTTAAAAATCAACATAATACATTAGTTCTTCAGTATCACAATGAGTGTTATTGTTTTCCCACACACTTGACAAAGGCATGCAGATGAAAACATCATTTCTATACATAATTTCATAAATAATATGTATGATCACACCGCCTTTTCTTAAGGCTGTTATGTTTTGACCCTCCGTGAACATGTAAAAAAAGGGGGTTGAGTTTTGCTTGTCGATAACCCCACAAAATATTATCCTGTTTGTGCAGGCTGTAGGGTGCTCCCTGCTTTGCCTACGCAGGCTGATTGCTGAACTTTCTTTGCCTGTCATTTTATTGGTCGGCCAGTACAACTACACATTTCATGCTAACGTGTCTCAATTTAAACATGCCATGCTAGCATGCATCAGTCTAACAGGTGATATAATTTATCAACTCTTTGGTTTCAGCTTCTTTAATAAACACCAGCTATCATGCATAAAGTTAAATGACAAAGGCATGTAGAACATGGCTAGTACTTGCATTAATCCTTTTTATCCTTAAGTAATCATGCATAGTGTCTTTAGTTTTGGATTTCAACATGGAAGTCACATACTTGATTTCTTAAATTTATTTGCTTACCATCGTGTTCTAATAAAGTATTTGATAGTGCCAGACAAATAATTGCTCTCACAAAGCTATGTGATTTTGTTCGAAACATTTTATGTATGCTTCTACAGGGAGTCATGACAAGCTTATTGTTTAAGAGAACAATTGTATATTTCTAACCTTGGCGACTGCTCACACAGCCAACTTTGCCCTGTTAATACAGCCAGTCTTGCTTTGCTGATGCAGCTAACCTTGTCATGTGGGTGCTCCACCGTGTAGCTGCTCTTTGCGCTCCAGCTGGCTTGCGGCGTTGTGACTATGCTCTGTCTTGCTGCCCGGGCTCTGTCGAGTCCTGCTGCTTGGGCTATGTCGTGCTTGGACTCTATCGAGTCCTGCTACTACACTAGATACTAACTCTTGGTGTCTGAAGTAAGAAGTGTAAATCGGAGCAAAGAAATGAACACTATTGTAATTCTCCTTTCCTTCTCATTTTTTTATGAAAAGAGGAATTTTCAATTCCTTTTATTTTTCTCTCTCTCTTTTATTTTTCTTTATTTCTTTTATTTTTCTGCTTTCTTCTTTTTCTGCTTTCTTCTTTTTCTTTCCCCTCGACTTTCTTTTCTTTCTGATGAAATTTTCATGTCGAAGATTCTTCCTCCTGCTCTCTTATTTTGTCGGCGGCTTCTCACAGTGATATCCTCGTCGGAAAACAATCTTCTCGCCTGTGGCCTTGCGTTTGTCAAGAAGATTCATCGTCTTCGCTAGATCTGCCGGCTACTGGAGAGATTTCATCTCTTCCCAGGAGATATTGCCACTTCCGCCGGAGGAGACGGTGGTTGTCGGGGTCGGCATCGTGCCCTCGTCCGCTGCCGTGCCACCTCGCACCTTCGTCGGGCCCTGGGATTTATATCTGGCATGGCTCGACTTTTTGTAGGCTCGCCGGTGAAAGTTAGTCGACGCCCGGGGTGAGCCTTGGTCACCTAAGCTTCTGGGTTGACTATTCGCCAGAGAAGATAGGTTGACGCATGGAGTTGGGCCAAATCGGCTGGACGGATCTGGGTTGGCTCGCCATACCCATTCGTTTTCTTGACTCACTGGTCTAGACCGAGTCGTATCGTTGAGTTGGGCTGAGTTGACTCATTGAGTTGGGCTGGGTCAACCAATCTGACCCAGCTGTTGGGTCTGCTTTGTCTTCTGGCTCAGACCTCATCTCCCAAACTCGCCCTGCTGCTTCTTTTTTTACCGAAAAATAGATGAACGTGAGGCTGGTGTGTTCTCCTTCTTTACAAAATGAAAACTATATAGATTGTACGAATAATATATTTGCTTAGATGCATTTGATCCGGCTGTTGTGCAGGTGGTTGAGGCATATGTTAGAGATGTGTGAGGGACTTGATGTGGATCCCCACAAATGGTGCCAGTGTTAATGTCAAAATTTTTCATGTGCCAGGCTTGGTAGCTGGCTGGTTAGGGTCTGTTGGAGTGGCGATAAGAGCTATGAAGTGGCTTCTGTTTGGGCCTCATTTTAGCATGATTCCATCATAGATGGGGTATCTGTAAAAGAACATGGGTCACTCGGGCGGCCTAAGGCCGTGTCCGCTCCGATGCCCAAGTCAGATGTGTCCGCTCCGATGCCCAAGTCAGATATGATAATATGAGTGTGGAGAGGGTGAAACTACAATAGAGAAAAGTGCAGATATAATCATATATAATTGAAGAAAGTGCAGATATAATCCTATATAATTGAAGAAAGTACAGATATAACTCTGCGTTATTCGAAAGTGCAAATATAACCCTATCTATTAAGGTTATGTGCAAATATAACATTTTAGCCGGTTTGAGGTCGGAATACAGTGAAATGACCGATTTACCCCTAATAATTTTTTAAAAAAAACTGAAAAAAATCCCTTTTATCAAATGACAATATTACCCCCCTTACCCATTTTTCTCTTTCCTTTTCTCTTTCTTCCGCTCCATTCTCTTTTCTTCCTTTATTTTCTCTTTCCTTCCTTCCCCGCTCCAAACTCCTTCCCTCTCTGATTCCAATTTGCAGATAATAGTGGTGGAGAGCTCGCAGCTAGGGGTTCACCGGTGGTGTTGTGGATTCAGGGCTTGGTGATGGTGGAGGCGGGGATTGGGCAGAGGAAGATGCAATGATGGCGAGGAGTTTGGGGTTGGTGGCGCTATGGTGGGGTGGCGCAAGGTGGCGCTAGGGTTTGGGGCAGGTGGTGGTGCCAGGTGGTCGAGGTGGCGCTAGAGTTCAGAGCAGGTGGGTGGCGTTGAGCGGCGGCAAAGTTTGGGATTGGTGGTCAGAGGTGTGGGGATGGGCTCAAGTGGTGGCGGTGGGGATAGGCTCAGGTGGTGGCGGCGGGGATGGGCTCGGGTGGTGGCGGCGGGGATGGGCTCGGGTGGTTGTGGCTGGTGGCGGAATGAGCTCAGGTGGTGGCAGGCGAATTGGTGGTGGTGTGGCTGGTGGCGGGGATAGGCTCAGGTGGTGGCAGGCAGATTGGTGGTGGTGTGGTTGGTGGCGGGGATGGGCTTAGGTGGTGGTGGCTGGTGGCGGGGATGGGCTTAGGTGGTGGTGGCTGGTGGCGGGGATGAGCTCAGGTGGTGGTGGCTGGTGACAGAGATGGGCTCAGGTGGTGGTAGCTGGTGGCTGGGATGGGCTCAGGTGGTGGCAGGCAGATTGGTGGTGGTGGTTGGTGGCGGGGATGACCTCAGGTGGTGGCATGCAGATTAGTGGCGGTGTGGCTGGTGACGGGGATGGGCTTAGGTGGTGGCAAACAGATTGGTGGTGGTGTGGCTGGTGGCTGGGATGGGCTCAGGTGGCGGCAGGCGGATTGGTGGTGGCAGATTGATGGTGGTGGCAGGCGGATTGGTGGTGGCAGATTGGTGGTAGTGGCGGGCGGATTGGTGGTGGTGGCAGATTGGTGGTGTTGGCGGATTGGTGGTGGTGGCAGATTGGTGGTGGTTGATTGGTGGTGGGGGGTATTTTTATCTTTTAAAATTTTGTATTAAGTTAGAAGAGCATTTTGGTCATTTTTGTCGGTCAATGACCGGAAATAGCCAATCAATGCCGGAATGGTGGCTTTAGGGTTATATTTGCACTTATGTGTAATCGATAGAGTTATATTTGCACTAAAAAACAACTCAGAGTTATATTTGCACTTTCCTCAATATATAGGGTTATATCTGCATATTACCCGCTACAATATCTGGGAGGCTATAGTCATTTACCCTAAAATGAGGGGGACATCCTTATTTTATAGCTGTAGGGTTTCTTATTTGCTTGGGTTGGATGTTGGGCCTTTGTGCCTGGTTGATAGAGATATAGACTTCAAACCCATACTTTATCAAGGAGCAAGAAGAAGGACCCGAGTGTTCAAAAAGAGTTGAGTGAAACACATAAATAACTACCGTAGGCAACACGAGACCTATCCCTTTGTAATCAAGAAAAGAAATCCCTAACGGATAAACTGAGCCAACTCAAGGTCGAAATGAAGCTGTGGCAGTTCAAAGATCATCCCACTGTCAAAAGGTTTATCAAGGATTTCCTAACTAAATAATTCAACGGGACATATCATTTGCAAGTTGTAGAGGATCGTGATCCCGCAGATCAAAGTTATGAAGATTTAGTCTGCCAAATACACCTAAAGTTTGGTTCTTTGAAGGTATGTGTCGCTGATGCAACTAGGCTTTCAGTAGAGGAAGGGCGCCTAATTGGTGTATGGGAAAAAATTGCAAATTGATAGCACAAAGGGAGTTAATTGCTGAGCAGTACCTAGTGGCGCAAAGTAAAATTTCCATCCTTGAAGAGGAACTGCTTGCATGGAAGATAGCTAGCAAAGACCCCCTCTCTTTGAGCGAGCCCCCAGCGAGGAACATCCCTGTCGGGAGAGTTCTCTAATAGAATCTCTTTTTTTTTTCTAAGAATACACGACTCGCGGGGGACATCGAAGCCTAGAAGTTGTAGGCCAAAGACTTAGAGGAATGCATGGCTGAGTTTGAGGAAAAGATTGTTGTCCACGAAGTGAGCCTGCGTGCTCACATGCTTTCTCGTGGCATTCCTACCCTATATTTCACTGGAAGTGATTAGCTTCCAAAATGTCTACTCAAGGCCTCTCGATACTGGATTGAGGAAGTTAACGTTTATGAGGATGGAACCCCTCGCCAGAAAAAGGCCTCTGACCTTATTCTTGATTGGTTGGCGGAAATGAAAGTAAAGAGTTTCACCCCCTCGAGTTATTGTTCCGCTCGATCACATAAATCCATTGTTAAGGAAGCTGAGAAACATCCTGCACCCTCGAGTTATTGTTCCGCTCGATCACATAAATCCATTGTTAAGGAAGCTGAGAAACATCATGCACCCTCGAGCAAAACTGCAAAGGGATCTTCCACGCAACATTGCAGGAGTGTCAGATCTTCCTCAAAGGGCTCGTTTAACCCCTCAACGAAGAAGCAGGATTAGACCATTGCATCCCTGGATCTTTCTGAGTGCCGCTTAGTTAGGCCGACCCACCTAAGGCCCAACACACTTCTTTGGCCCAACCTTTATCAGTATTCATACTTATTTGTATATAGTAATTTTATATGCAAACAACACATTTTACATTGTTTGTACATATAATTATGAGAGCAAGTTTTGAGCAACAATATTCACTAAATATAACGACATTTGTAACTGTATTTATGGCAAAGACATTTGTGACAGTATTTCACAAGATAATTAATGAAACAAAAGGGAATTTTCTGTTGTCAAGAATTTCACAGATGATACTAATTAATCTTTACAGATATGAAAATATAAACAAGAACAAATAAATTCAAGTAACATTAGGCACAAAAAAAACTGGGATGAGACGCGCGCGCATAATGTTCAGGGCCTAGTCTGTGCATCGTGTTGTGTGTGTGCGACCGATTGCCATCGTGTCATTCGTCCGTTCATATCTCGCGCACACCCAACTGGAAACTTACGTACACACCCGGTTGAGAGGCCAGTTTTTTCTCAAAAATACTTATCCAAAAATATTTGAATGCTCTGTAATCAAAATTCTTATCAAAATATGAAATTATTAATGTTAAGTATATATTTCGGGATTAGTTTTAATTAACAGTGTAATTGCTATTATCGTTGTTATGCAGACAAATGATAGGTTTATATATATATATATATATATATATATATATATATATATATATATATATATATATATGTATTAAGGCACAAATAAAAAATACAAAATGTTATTTGACAATTCTCTAAATATTGGACAAAATATTAGAATGGAGTGAGTTTATATTTTTCCAATCAAAGGAAATATAAGAGTATAATTAAGGGTTAAATATTTTTCTAACCATACCTTTATCTTGAAAGTGTCAATATAACCTTGTGAAATCAGAAAGTGTAAAACTAACCCTAACTTTAAAATGAATTGTGCCAATTGGGAGGTCGTCGCTGTACCTTTCAAAGTTAAATGTATAAGCCCTAAACGCTTCCTATCTACAACTAAGTAAATAATGACAAGTTAGGGTCGTCCACGAAGATATATATAGATATATAAAAGCAAGTAAATGGGGGGGGGTTGGTTTTGGTTCTAAGTTATGAAATTAAAAGACAAGATAACTAGCAAAGTCAAGTAACTATGTTATTTATCAAACAAACTAAGAAAATGGCTTTAAAACTACAAAAGACAAGGCCTTGGGGCAATCGATATCTACTTCCAAACCTAATGTAGATCATTGAACCATTCACTTATTCTATCACATTGTTACCTATGGGGAATCCTAAAACTTCCCAATTGAAGACTAACATTCATTTTTTCTTAATAGTAATTCACAAAAACAAACAATGACCATTTGCAAACCTCATTGATAATCACTTTAGGCAAACCACACCATAAATGTATTTCATCAATGGCATTATACATGAAGAACCACAAATTTGATAACAACAAGCATTCTACAAAAGACATAATCATTTAACCAAACATAACATTCATTAGGCTAAATCTAGGACAAATCACATTCAAGATTCAACCTTTCATTGCTTCTATAGGATAAATATGAGAACAATCCACATTAAAATATTTATTAAGCTAGAATTACAATACATTATGCACTAGAAGTTCAAAGTCCATGTTCTTGGACTTTCATGCCAAATGAGTTAAGAAATTTGCAACTTTCCTAACACCCTAACACTTCAATCATACAAAATTTTCCAATTCTCAAACAACCCATGATATAAATGGAGTAAAACATCACATTAAAACACATGAATGCTAAATAGCAAAAGTTTCAAGAAAGTGTTAAATAGAGGTTCTTACTACATAGATGCAGAAGTTTAAATCAATTGCTCCCAAGTACAAAAGTAAGCTAGATAATCAAAACCCATAACATATAACATAAATCTACAAAGAAAGAAGAAGAAAATGGAAGAAACGGGTAAAACTAGGGTTTTGGAGCCCCCAAAGTCGGGCTTGGGAAAATGGGGAAGAAGAGGGGCTATTTATAGCCCAAGTAGGTCAAGGAAAAGTCAAACGGTGGAGCAGGGCGCGCTGGCTATGTGCCGTGGTGCGAGACAGGGCACTGTGACACATGAAACTGTGTCAGTGGTGTGAGAAACTCAAGCCGTGGAGTGGGTGCTAGGGAGCCCAGCTGGGAAACGCACACGTTGACACGCAAGCTCAGGCACCAGGCACGCATTTTGGAACTAAAACCGTGCGAGCACGCAGAACTTCGTGCTGGGCACACCACGGTTTGCTTCTCCCAGCCGGTCGACTGGCTGGTCTTTGTGTCGTTTCCGGTGAACCGTTGCTCTAATTTTGGATTTCTTGTAGTCGATTTTATAGTGCTCGAGTAGAGGAATCCAATGGTTCCATCCTTGTAGGCTGATTATTCTCGGAACATTTTAATAACTTTGTCCAAACTTTCGGGTGACAATTCATCCGCTTCTTTGCCTTCCTTCTTCGACCCTTCTATCTTCTACCACATTTTGGCTCATGGCCTTCACTAAACCACTCCAAAGGGCTCACAGAAAATCTACAAATTAAGCTCACAAATTGGAATCTAGATGCTTGTAAGGACCAAAAATCCATTAGACAAAACACAGGTTACAAAATGAAGGATTTATATATGAAAACCAAAAATGGTCATCTAAACCCCTTATGATTTAAACCTAGCTAATCTAGCAATCTTAAAACAAAAAGATGACAAAAGAGATGTTAAATACTATAGAAAATACATGCTTTTGACTTCTTATCAAACCTCCATGCACTTAAATCTTTACTTGTCCTCGAGTAAACAAGAACAAGCAAAGATCTAAGCGTAAACTAGCATGCCAAAGTTTTCCCAATACATCCAACATTATATTCCTAGACTACCCTTACCACCAAGAGATAAGAATTTCTCACACTCTCACATTCCAAAGTCTAAGATAATCTAAGCAACCAACAACCCAGAACAAAAGTGAGGTATGCATATAATGCAAAGCTAACTTACTCTACCAAAAAATCCACTTAATAGAAGAATCGGCATAAAATTTTTCAATTTCTGTCATTTCTCTCATTTCGCCTGGGGGCCCTCTCAGTTTTTCATCCTAGTTTCTCACATTTTTATTTTCAAAGCTCACCCTCACCCTTTTCCACACCATTTGGACACTCATTTTTTCATAGGTTTCCCTTTTGGGTTTTCAACCTATCCAGGCCTCCCACTTTTGCCTAAGTTGCCCTCTTGGGTTTTCAACTTAGCGGGATATTTTATCTTTATCTTTTTTTTAAAAAAAAAATTCAAACAAAACACATCAAAGTGGAGCATATTCACACTACAACACAATACAATGAGATATATTCCTCTTTACCTTCCCACACTTGAAACACACATGAATGACAAGATAAAGAAATAAGGGAGAAATTAAAAAATACTCACAACTAGGACTTTGAAGGTCATTCCCGGTGATAGAAATGCTCACTCCTCAATGAATGTTCTCTCCTCCCTGTTCTCGAACTCGGCCCATCATGCAACTCTGATCCATCCACTACGAAGCCACAACTATGCAAATACCGATCAACACTCACAAAACACTACTAGTAGTTCTCCAAGATGGTGGTTTTGGTAGTGGTTTTTAGTGGTGGATTGTAGTTGATTCTTATATTTTTGGGTAAGGGTTTGAGGACATGGTTGAGGATTTTATTTTTTCAAGAAAATAAAAATACTACCTAACTTAGAAGCTCAGGTTGCCTCCTGAGAAGCTTTGTATATTTAAGATCATCGACACAACCCCAATGTTATCCATATGGTGAAGGTTTGAAGCCCTTCACCATGAGCATCCAAAAATAGAGATGTGGGGGTACAAAACTTCCAAGAGGAAAGTCTTGTGGAGGTGGAGATGGTTTAAAGGGAGTTGGGTGGTTAGTAGGCTTGGGATAGGCTTTTGTCTCCTCTCTTATCTCCCTCAAAACTTCCGAAGATGGTGGAGTTGGTTCACTAGGTTGGGGTAGGGGTGATGATGTAAAGAATAATGAATGTAGCCCAATCACCTCTTCCTCTACTTTTTCATCCTCAACAACCAACTCCTCATTCCTTTCTAACTCAAACTCATTTCCCATGGTGACCTCACTCACCGAATCCTTAAGTTCAACATGGGATGGTGTATTTTCATAATCACGAGCTTCCATTCGGGCCAACACTTCCAATATACTCCTCAAACGCCCCTCAATAGCCTCAACACTTGAGGAAGCCCGAGTGTCCTGATAGAGGTTTCGCCCGAGAAGGGCATTGAGTCGTAGGTCTGGCATCCCAACTAGGGTATTATTTAATACTCTAGAATAGTTACCGTATTTGTGAGGAATTAAGGGAAATAATGAAGGAAGCTGTTATTTAGGACACATTGTATAAATACAAGGTACACATTTATTCATAATTCATTCTTGCTTAATCATATTTTGGACTCTTGAACTGACTTAAGCATTAGAGGACTAACCCATGGAAGCCCAGGGACATTTTTATTACAGATCGGTTCGAGAGGAACTCAATCCCAAGAACTGGTCGATTGTTTGAGATGAATCAAATGGCGGCATATGTGGGGATGACTAAGCCAGATTTTGAGAGTTTATGTCCACAGTTATTCAAAGGAGTGAAAGGTTAAGGTTGATAGGTACGGGGGGCTAGGTCTCCTTAAAGGTTGGAGAATGTGGAAGCCATGCCTTCTCGAAAGTTAAGAAAAAAGGGTTCTGGAGCAGGTAACGAAGCTCGCATCGAGGACACAGGTGTGGCTAATCCTACCGAGTTGCATGCAGAGCCTTTTCCAATGATGAACCACAAAGGGGAGAAAGCTTCAGTAGTGTTCATCGCAAGTACCATGGAACCAAATCAGGAGGATGTGCCGGGGTCCTCAAGATGACTGAAAGTGATTGAAGAGTAAGAACAGAGAAACCTCGAGCCCTTGCTCGAGGGGGCAACTGACCCAAGGATGGAAGGTTTACAGATGTTTTAGGAGATTGTTATATGGAAGCCTATGGCCAGCACATGCAATGCAATCAAAATGCGGGGTTGGCAACCCTAAATCAAGATGTAGAGCAGGCAACTTAGGTCCTGGCCATGATAGGGTATCAAGTTACTTCCCCTCCGAGGGATGATACAGTCACGCACGGGGTAAAGCCACCCTCACCTGTAGGAATAACTATGGGATGAGCTTCTCAGCCTATGATTACCTACCCTTATAACGCATATGTTGGATAGCCATTGCAAGCTAGACATTAGCCTTCCATTCCAGGTTACTCACAAGGACCAGTATATTCGATGCCTCCACTAGCCCTATTCGCTCTAGCCCTCGACCTGTCTAGAACATGGTTGACATATGGGATGATGGTTTTCTTTGGCATTCAAGGACATGGAAGTATGGGAATCCAAGGAATGATAACTAGTTAGCCCTATGGCCAGCTACCACAACGACCAGCATACCTAGGTTTAGGACAGCCTTGGACAACCCTAGGTATGAGAGGGCTCAACCTCCTTATCCACCACAACATGGAGGCCACGAAAGGGGGGCTAAACCTGGCGGAGGGGGGGGGGGGCAATAAGAGCCCTCCTCGGATGCAAGTGAATCCCTAAAAAGGGAGTTGGATAGGTTAATCGGGCCCTTGGGCTAAGCCGCAGTGTCCCCTTTCAGCTCGGTGGTTATGGGGGGTTTGGTGGACAATAGAAGTAAAACCTCTAGAGGGACTCCCCACATACAGTGGTGAGACTGATCCTTGAGAATTCATCCAGACATTCCTCGGCTTGATGAGTTCGAGGGATTTTGATGAGAAGTTTACATGTAAGCTTGTAGGAAGTTACCTGCGAGGAAAGGCACACGAGTGGTTCAATAAGTTACCAAGGGGCTCGCTTATATCTTACCGAGACTTCAGTGGAGCATTTTTTGAGCTAGCATGCACAGAAGAAAAAGTTCACAAAAAATTTATTAGAGCTCTATTAGACAAAGAAAATGACAGGGGAGAGCACATAAACTTTCTATCATCGATATGTGGACAAGAGCTTGGGAGTTATAGAGAAAATAGAGAACGAAGTGATCTAGGGGTATCTGTTGGGAATGCAGGACCTGAAATTATATAAGAAGATAAGTACTAATATTCCTAAGACCTTGCAAAAAACTTTAGGAGGTTTTAGAGAAATACTCGAGGGTAGAAGAGGCAACTAGAAAGAAAAGAGATAGCCTTACAGAGAAACCGAGAAGAAATGTAGACCCTAGAGGTAAAAGGCCGGTTAAGCCCATAAGAACACCATTCAAGAGATACGCTCCCTTGCCACTGACACTCAGAAGGAGAACCCTTGCACAGATTTTAAGTATACATCGAGGATTGTTTCGACCACTTCGCCTTTGCAGAATTTGCATAACTCGATGGTGGCCCAGAGAGCAACAAACCGGTATTGTGATCATCACAGGGAATATAGCCATGACACAAATGACTGCATGCAGTTGAGAATGGTGTTCGAGAGGTGTGAGCGGGAAGGACGGTTTTGAGGTTAAGGGCTCAAGAATCAGGCTGCACCTTTAAAGCCTTGAATGAACCAATGACAACCTTATAGAAGGTTCAATCAAAACAATGGGGTTAGAGGAGACAAAAGGTCTTGAGAGCAAGTGGTTCGAGATAGGAGGCAAGAAGGAAGGGAGGAAAGACCCCAAGAGCAACATGGAGGCAATTAGCATAATTAAAATAAAGAAAACCCACCCATTCGAAGAGTGATTAATGTCATGAATAACATGGTGGGAGAGAGATCTTTGAATGTCGTAATGTTTACTCATTTTCCGGTGTTGGAGTCATAAGGTTGCAGTGACCATATGGGTGAATCGGGTAGCTTGACATCTTGAGGACCTCTTCGGAGTGGGAAATTTAGCAAGGGGAAAATGAAGTAAGTTATGAAATTCTTAATTATTAATATAATTCATTTTTAGGGTGATATATTGGTATAAAGTGGAGCATGTGTTTGAACTTGATGTATGATTTTAGCTTCACCTTGTACCATTAGATTTGGGATTGTCAATTCGATATTTTGAAATGTTTTAGAAATTTCAATGAATTGATAGGTTGATATGGTTTGGGTAGATTTAGGGATGGGGGTTGTGGGAAACTTCTCATTTGACCTTAACATTGGAACGTGTGATATTGAGAGTTTGGTGAGGTATTGACTTAGGGGAATAGTAGTTAGGATGTGGATACGTCAATTCCTTCGTATGCTTGGATATTTTCTTACTCGAGGATGAGTAAGGTTTAAGTGTGGAGAGGTTTGATGTGTCAATATTATATGCATAATTTAGTACTTTTGGGATCACTTTTGTGCCCTTTTATTATCGAGAGCTTGTTTTTTACCTTAAAATTCTCTTAGGAGGTGTAAGAGCGACTTTACTCTCTTTTATCTCTTCTAAGTAAATTTTGCGTGACGAAGGAAGAACATGGAGGCTTGAAGACCGAAGGCCATTGAAGATCACCTTTCCAAGACTTGCTTCAAAGATTTGAAGACTTGAAGACCGTAGACCGTTGAAGATAATATTTTGAAGACTTTGAAGACTTGCTTCAAATATTTGAAGACTTGAAAAATGAGAGGAATTATTGTGAAGATGAGTGCTTTCCACAAGAAGAAGAAAAGAAAACAAGGTTAAGTTCTGGCATCCGTTGCGAGTCGCGGTGAACCCATCACGAGTCACGGCGAACCCATCGCGAGTCGCGACGCACAGGTGGCCTGGGAGGTCATCGTCGTACCTCTCAAAGTTAAAACTTTTAAGCCCTGTTGCTTTCTATCTACAATAAAGTAGATAATGACAAGTCGGGGTCCTCCACGAGAAGAGGGATCTTTTCAAGTATTTAAACATATATAGGAGAAGACATACTAGGAATATACATACATATATATATATATATATAAAAGCATGTAAACAGGGGGGGGGTGGTTGGTTTGTTCCTAAGTTATCAAATTGAAATACAACAACTAGCAAAGAAAGAGAACTATGCTAATCATGCAATACAACTAAAGATACGATGTAAATGATAATTAACGGAGCCTTGGGGGCAATCGATTTCCACTTCCAAACTTCATATAGCTCATCGATTCTTTCACTCATTCAATTACATTTATTGTCTATGGGGAATATTATCACTTATCATTCGAAGATCAACATTCATTCCTCCTTAAGAGTAGTTTACAAAGACAAACAACGAACCTTTGCAAACCTCATTGATGATCACCCTAGACAAACAACATCATAGGGGTGTTTCATCAATGGCATTTCACCCAAAGGACCATAGGTTTGATAATAACAGGCCTTCTACCAAAGACATAGTCATTTAAACAAACAAAGCATTCATTAGATTAAACTTAGAACAAAAAACATTCAAAGTTCAACCTGTCTTTGCATCTATATGAAAAATATGAGAACATACCACATTAACATACTAATCTAGAAAGAATTACCCCACATTATACACAAGAAGTTCTAAATCCATGATCTTGGATTTCCATATCAAATGAGTTAAGAAATTTGCAACTTTCCTAACACCCTAACATTTCAATCTTACAAACATTTCATATACTCAAACAACCCATGGCATAAATGAGGTAAAACACAACATTAATGGCATAGTAAATGCTCTCTCCAACAAATGTTCATGAATGAGCAAACATAGAATCTTACTACATAAGCTTGGAAGATTCAATCAATTGCTCCCAAGAACTAGATTTAGCAAATACAAATCGTACTAACATCCATAAACAAATACATAGAGAAATGAAGAGAGAAAATATGAAAAAAATGAAGAACCTAGGGTTGGGAGATGAGGAATTTCGGCCAAGAAGGATAAGGTATGAAGTGGGTGGCCAAAAATTCCTTTTATATTACAACAGGGAGGAAAAGAAAAGCAAAAAGCAAAAGTGTAGCAGGCTCCTGTCCGGGCGGGAATGGCCTCGCCCGGGCGGGAGTGACCATTTTCACCCTTGTGTCGTCTTGCCTTCAAATCCTCGATTCTTTTTGTCTTTAATATTCAAAGATAGTCTTCAAATCTTCAAAGTCTTGAGAATGTGATCTTCAATGGTCTCCGGTCTTCAAGTCTTGATGTTCTTCCTTTGTCACAGAAAATACACTTAGAAAAAGGTAAAAGCGTAAAGTTGCTCTTACATCTCATAAAATAATTTCAAGGTAAAACACGAACCCTTGATAACAAAAGAGGACAAAAGTGATCCCAAAAAGTACTAATATATGCACATAAAATGGACCTATCAATTCCTAAATCTACCCAAACCATATCAACCTATCAATTCATTGATATCCCTAAAACATCTCCAAATCCCGAATTGACAATCCCAAATCCAATGGTACAAGGAGAAGCTAAAAGCATACATAAAGTTCAAACACATACTCCACTTTATACCAATATATCATCCTAAAAATGAAGTATATCAACAATCAAGAATTTCATAACTTACATCGTTTCCCTGCTAAATTTCCCAATCCCAAGAGGTCTCAAGATGTCAAGCTACCCGATCCGTCCATATGACCACCGCAACCTTATGACTCCAACACCGGAAAATGAGTGAACTCTTAACATTTTTCAATTTCTCTAGTTTTTTCTCATTTTTCCTAGGAGCCCTTTCGGGTTTTCATCCTAGCCACACGTCATGTTTTTGTTTTTGGCTTACATCTCACCTTTTTCCACACATTTAGTCTCTCATTTTTTCCTAGGTCACCCTCTCGGGTTTTCGACCTATCCGGGCCCCCAATGTTACCTAAGATGCCCTCTCGGGTTTTCAACTTAGCGGGATTAAAAACAATTTCATTTTTTTTCGTGTTTTTCCAATCAAAAGTAGCTAATTATGTACATGTAAATCATTGAAACTCCCTCCCCACACTTTAAATCATACATTGCCCTGAATGTAAAACACCTAAGGCAATAAGTTTCAAGTATAAGGACAAAGGAAAAACAACTTACAACTATTGATGCGACGACTCCTCCAAGCTCTAAGAGTCCAACGAACAATTGACAATATAGCACATCACCACAAAAAATGGTGAAATTTGGTTGATGGAAATGTGTTATTTGGGGGAGTTATTTAATTGGAGAAGAGAGGCAATGAAGAAAATTTTTTTTGAACAGTGCGGGAGGGGGCTTGGCCGCGCTGGCGGGAAGGTTCTCAGCATCCGTGGAAAGCCTGATCCTTTTTTTCCCGCGCCTTTCGCACTGGCAGGAGCCTGGCCGCCTGGGCGGGAGTGCTTCCAGCTTTCTCGGCTAGCTCCCTTGATCCTTATTTTGCCCTTCTTCCATGGCCAATTTTTTCATTCCAAAATTGTCATCGATTCTCCAATGCTTAATCTATTTTGGTACAAAATCATGGAAAACATAACCGTGATAGAATAAATTAAAACAATGAAAAATAAAAATCAAATTGCAATAACATCAATGAAATGTCACTAATGACGATTTGGATGATCAAAACCAAGTTTATTTAACGTTGTCGGCACGACTTACTCCCCTTCTTGGAGCTTACTCAATAAATGAACCGAGATGGGTCCCCTTTCCCCGATTCAGGTTAAAACAATAGGGATTCACATCATCCCCCAACAAAACCTTCTTCAAATAGCTAAGGGTTTCTTCATGTTCCCTCAACATTTCCAACAACTCACCTTTTTGTTCCATGGTGATCTCTAGCACATGATCATTCAAGGGTTTCTCTCCTTCTCCAAGGGGTGAAAATTTAAGAGCTTTTGGTTGTAGTTTGCACTCTTCCACCGAAGTCTTCTCAAGAGAAGGAGGGAAAACCACCCTTATTGGCTTACCCGTGGACACACGAAAAGTGTTGGATGTTGTTTTACCAAGAGTGTATTCGCCATTGTTGTTTTCCTTCAAGTTAGTACTAACAACATTTGAAATCAAAGCATCACTCAAACAATCATCCATGGCAATGTTTAAGGAACTACCATCTTTGGGCTTCATTACGTCTTGCTCTTTATCATCAATAACATGAATGGCTTGGCAAGAATGGTATCTACTAGGATGATCAATAGAACTACTAGTGTCAAATTCTACCTTCCACCCATTAAATTCCATGGTCAATTTTCTTTTATGCACGTCAATTATGGTCCTTGAAGTCTTTAGAGATGGTCTTCCTAAAAGAATAGGCTTATAACTATTGTCACTTCCCATTTCAAGAACATAAAAGTCCGCAGGGAATGTTAAAGAATCCACTTTCACCAACACATCATTCACAATACCTTTCAGGTATGTGCTAGAGTGATTGGCTAGTTGGATAACAACCTCGGTTTTGTGCAAAATGCCTAGATTTAGACTTTCATACAAGGAATATGGGATTACATTGATTGAAGCACCCAAGTCTAACATGGCCTTGTTAACACATTTTCCTCCTATCTCACAAGGATTGTAAACATTCCCTATTCATCACATTTAGGTGGCATTTCATCATCAAACACGGCGGAGACATATTCACTCTTCACACTCTTTTTCTTAAATTTCAATTGTTGATTTTTATTGATGGTACACAACTCTTTAAGAAATTTAGCATACCTAGGAACTTGATTTATAGCATTTAAGAGTGAAATATTTACCTCGCATCTACGAAAGACTTCATAGATGTCTTTGGTGTCCTCCTTAGTCCTCATATCCTTTAATACCTCCGGGAATGGTGGTTCCAGCGCATAGATAGGGATCTCTGCCCCTCTTGACTTCTTGTGTGGTGGGGATGAGGTTTCAGGATTTGATCCCGGTCTTGGCACAAATGTCTCCACCTCAATTTCTTCTTCTTTGCTTTCTTTGGCTAACTCCTCAGCCTTCTTTCATATTCTTCTTCTTTCTCAACCATCCACTCAACAACAACCCTTGAATGGGGCTCCTTCGTTTCCCTTCCACTTCTCAATGAGATTGCACTCACATTTTGTCGAGGGTTGATCTCCGGTAGGGAGGGTAGCTTGACCCTTTTCCCGGGCTTCCATCTGATTCACCACTTGAGCTATTTGGCTCACTTGAGTTTCCAAGTTCTTAATGCTCGCCTTGGCTTCATTTTGGAAATTTTCACTATTCTCCGCACACATGCCTAACCGGTGAATGGCTTGCATCACCTCATCCTTTGTTAGCCTCGAGCTCTCCCCTTGGTCTCGGGGTTTTTCTTGGAGCCTTTGAAATTGTTGTTGAGGTGACCTATATTGTTTTTGAGGAGGCCGATATGGTTGAGGGTTTTGGCTTACTTGAGGGTTTCCATTCCGGAGGTTTGGGTTATCAGGATTTCCCGAATTGTACGGCTAGTTTTGGTACCCTTGATAACCTTGGTAGCCTTTGTTACATTGGTAGCCTTGCCCACCTTGATATCCTTGGTTTCATTGGTAGCCTTGATTTCCTTGATAGCCCATGGCACTTACCTCTTCAACATAATCCTCTTACAAAGTGGGGCAAGTGTCTGTAGGATGCGCCAAGTAACAAATTTCACATAATTTAACATGTGGTGCATTCCCGAGCTTCATCATCAACGATTTGACCAAAGATGCAAGGGCCGCGACTTGATCCTCAAGCTTTCCACTATTTGAAGAGTCACTTGCGGGTATTGGATTTCTCCTTCTCAAATCGGCCCTTGAGCTAAAGTTTCTTGATTCTCCCGCTAGCTCCTCATACAATTGCATCGCTTCAGATGAAGTTTTGTTCCCAAGAGTGCCACCGCAAGAACTCCTTACCAACCTTTGATCCTCATCAAGAAGGCCATTGTAGAAGTAATAAACTAAATCCCCCTCCGAATAACCGTGATAAGGGCAACTTGCAGGAAGCTTCTTAAACCTCTCCCAATAGTTGAAGAGAGATTCTTCATGCCATTGGAGGATGTTGCTTATGTCCTTCTTCAAGGCGGTGGATCTAGAGGTCGGAAAGTATTTGGCTAGAAACTTTGTTTTCATATAAAGCCAACTCTTAATGCTCTTGGGCGGTAGGTAGTGGAGCCAATCTCTTGCACCATCCCTTAGTGTGAACGGGAATGCCTTCAATTTATAGAAATATTCATCCACTCCATGGGGACCGTACCACCACACAAGAATTGAAATTCGGTGAGATGTATGTTGGCATTCTCCCCTTGCCTACCAAGGAAGATGGGTAGCATGTTGATGAGCCCAATCTTTAGGTAAAAGTGCCCGTTCGGTCTAACCACGGGATACTCGATGCATATCGGTTGTTGATCGAGGCTGGGGGCCATGATGTCTCTCAACAAAGGTTTCCCCAAAGGGATTTTTCTTTGGTAGAGAGGAGGGGCTCGCCCTTGGAGAGGAGGATGGTGAGGTTCCCCTCTCGGATGCTCATCTTCGTGCTCGATTAGATGTTTCATTGAGGAAGATGTATCCAAAAAATGGTCACTAGGAGGGGTGTTATTCTCATTTTCCAAAGAAATCCTTCTAGCCCATCTCAAATTCAACTCCAACTCGATATCGTAGTGTAGGGGTTCTTGTGAAGAGGATCGCGTACGAACCATACACCAAGAACTTGAACAGTATGTCTCCAAGCCAAGTGAAAATGGAAAATCAACTAAGAAATCAAAGTAAAAGAAAATGAAAATATATTTAAAATTAGCATATAATCACACATAATATGCCAAACACTTAAAAATAAATGCCGCTTCCTCGGCTGCAGTGCCAAAATTTGGGAGGTCGTCGTCGTACCTCTCAAATTTAATACTTTTAAGCCCTGTTGCTTCCTATCTACAATAAAGTAGATAATGGAAATTTGGGGTTGTCCATGAGAAGATGGATCTTTTCAAGTGTTTAAACATATATAGGAGAATACATACTAGGAATATAGATATACAGATATATATATATATATATATATATATATATATATATATATATATAAGCATGTAAACAAGGGGGGGTTGGTTGGTTTGATCCTAAGTTATCAAATTGACATACAACAACTAGCAAAGCAAGAGAACTATGCTAATCATGCAATACAACTAAAGATACGATGTAAATGATAATTAATGGAGCCTTGGGGGCAATCGATTTCCACTTCCAAACTTCGTATAGCTCATTGATTCTTTCACTCATTCAATTACATTTATTGTCTATGGGGAATATTATCACTTATCATTCGAAGATCAACATTCATTCCTCCTTAAGAGTAGTTTAAAAAGACAAACAACGAACCTTTGCAAACCTCATTTATGATCACCCTAGACAAACAACATCATAGGGGTGTTTCATCAATGGCATTTCACCCAAAGGACCATAGGTTTGATAATAACAAGCCTTCTACCAAAGACATAGTCATTTAAACAAACAAAGCATTCATTAGATTAAACTTAGAACAAAAAACATTCAAAGTTCAACCTGTCTTTGCATCTATATGAAAAATATGAGAACATACCACATTAACATACTCATCTAGAAAGAATTACCCCACATTATACACAAGAAGTTCTAAATCCATGATCTTGGATTTCCATATCAAATGAGTTAAGAAATTTGCAACTTTCCTAACACCCTAACATTTCAATCTTACAAACATTTCATATACTCAAACAACCCATGGCATAAATGAGGTAAAACACAACATTAATGGCATAGTAAATGCTCTCTCCAACAAATGTTCATGAATGAGCAAACATAGAATCTTACTACATAAGCTTGGAAGATTCAATCAATTGCTCCCAAGAACTAGATTTAGCAAATACAAATCGTACTAACATCCATAAACAAATACATAGAGAAATGAAGAGAGAAAATATGAAAAAAATGAAGAACCTAGGGTTGGGAGATGAGGAATTTCGGCCAAGAAGGATAAGGTATGAAGTGGGTGGCCAAAAATTCCTTTTATAGTACAAGAGGGAGGAAAAGAAAAGCAAAAAGCAAAAGTGTAGCAGGCTCCTGTTCGGGCGGGAATGGCTTCGCTTGGGTGGGAATTGCCTCGCTTGGGTGGGAATTGCCTCGCCCGTGCGGGAATGACCATTTTCACCCTTGTGCCGCCTTGCCTTCAAATCCTCGATTCTTTTTCGTCTTCAATCTTCAAAGCTAGTCTTAAAATCTTAAAAGTCTTCAAAAGGTGATCATCAATGGTCTCCGGTCTTCAAGTCTCGATGTTCTTCCTTTGTCACACAAAATACACTTAGAAAAAGGTAAAAGAGCGTAAAGTCGCTCTTACCTCTCCTAAAATAATTTCAAAGGTAAAACACAAGGCCTTGTTAATAAAAGAGAAAACAAGTGATCCCAAAAAGTACTAAAATGTGCACATAAGATTGACACATCATGGCCATAACCTAACCTTATAATTTGTTTACTATAAATAGCATTCTCTTTCCTCTCATTCAGAACTTCTTCTTCCTGCAATTTCGGTACTATTCTAACCCTAGTTTTCCACCATTTTCATCTTTGATTTCTCTTTGATTTTGTTTGTTTTGATAGCAATAATTAGTATGAACTCTAGTAGCTAAATCTATTTCTTGGGAGCAATTGATTGAAGCTTCCAAACTTATGTAGTAAGATTCTATATTTGCTCATTTATGAACATTTATTGGAGAGCATTTATTATGCCATTAATGTTGTGTTTTGCCTCATTTATACCATGGGTTCTTTGAGTATATGAAATTTTTGTATGATTGAAGTGTTAGGGTGTTAGGAAAGTTGCAAATTTCTTAGCTCATTTGACATGAAATCCAAAAGCATGGATTTAGAACTTCTTGTGTATAATGTGTGGTGATTCTTGCTAGATGAATATGTCAATGTGGATTTTTCTCATAATTATCCCATATATGCAAATAAAGGTTGAACCTTGAATGTGATTTATTCGAGGTTTAACCTAATAAATGCCTTGTTTGGTTAAATGACTATGTCTTTGGTAGAAGGCTTGTTGTTATCAAACCTATGGTCCTTTGGGTGAAATACCATTGATGAAATACCTCTATGGTGTTGTTTTCCTAGGGTGATCATCAATGAGGTTTGCATATGGTCGTTTCTTGTCTTTGCAAACTACTATTAGAAGGAATGAATGTTGATCTTCGAATGAGAAGTAATAGCATTCCCCACAGATAATAAATGTAATTTAATGAGTGAATGAATCAATGAGCTATACAAAGTTTGGAAGTGGAAGTCGGTTGCCCCCAAGGCTCCGTTAATTGTTGTTTTAATCATCTATTTAGTTGTTGTGTGATTAGCATTGTTCTATAGCTTTGCTAATTGCTGTCTTTCAATTTGATTATTTAGGACCAAAAACTAACCAACCCCCCCCCATTTTACATGTTTTATATGTATCTATATATGCGTCTATCTAGTATGTTTCCTCCTATATATGTTTAAACACTTGAAATATCCCTCTTCTCGTAGATGAGCTCGACTTGTCATTATCTACTTAATTGTAGATATGAAGCATTAGGGCTTAAAAATATAACTTTGAAAGGTACGACAATGACCTCCCAAATTTTGGCGCCGGTGCCTGGGAAGAGGCATTTATTTTTAAGCTTTTGGGCATATTATGTGTGATTATGTGCTAGTTGTAAATACTTGTTACTTTTCTTTTATTTTAATTTCTTAGTTGACGTGCTATTTTTTCTTGGCTTGGAGACATATTGTTCGAGTTCTTGGTGTATGGTTCATACGCAGTCCTCTTCACAAGAACCCCTACGCTACAACCTCGAGTTAAATTTGAATTTAAGATGGGCTAGGATGCTTTCTTTAGAAAGTGTGAATAACACCCCTCTTAGTGACCATTTTGTGGATACTTCTAATTCTATGGAGCATCAATATGAGCATGAAGATGAGCATATGGGAGGAGGGCATTAACATCCTCCTCTTCAAGGGAGAGCTCCTCCACTCCACGGAAGGGAGATTTCTTTGGGGCAAGCATTGTTGAGAGATATTATATCCCCCAACCTCGATCAACAACTAATGTGCATTGATTATCCCTTGGTTGGACCAAATGGGCACTTCGATCTAAAGACCGGGTTCATAAACATGCTACATATCTTCCTTGGTAGGCAAGGGGAGAATTCCAACAAGCATCTCCTCGAGTTCCACTTTTTGTGTGGTGGTACGGTCCCCCATAGAGTAGAGGAAGATTTTTATAAGTTGAAGGCATTCATGTTTACACTAAGGGACGGTGCAAGAGATTGGCTCCACTACCTACCACCCAAGAGCATCAAAAGTTAGCTTGACATGAAAACAAAGTTTCTAGCCAAATACTTCTCGGCCTTGAAGTCCGCCACTTTGAAGAAGGACATAAGAAACATCCTCCAATGGCATGAAGAATCTCTCTTTGACTATTGAGAGAGGTTCAAGAAGCTTCTTGCAAGTTGTCCTTACCACGGCTATTTGGAGGGAGATTTTGTCTATTACTTCTACAATGGTCTTCTTGATGAGGACCAAATATTAGTGAGGAGTTCTTGTAGTGGTACCCTTGGGAACAAGACTTCGTCGGAGGCTATGCAATTATATAATGAGCTAGCGGAGGATTAAATAAACTTTAGCTCAAGGGCCGATTTGAGAAGGAGAAATACAATGCCCGCAAATAACCCTTCTAATAGTAGAAAGCTCGAGGACCAAGTCTCGGCCCTTGCCTCTATGGTGAAACCATTGATGACAAAGTCCAAAAACACACCGCATGTTAAATCGTGCAAAAATTTGTTACTTAGTGCATCCTACAGACACTTGCCCTACTTTGCAAGAGGACTATGTCGAGGAGGTGAGTGCAATGGGGTATCAAGGTAATCAAGGCTACCAAGGAAGCCAAGGATACCAAGGTGGGAAAAGCTACCAAGGAAATCAAGACTACCAAGGTTATCAAGGGTACCAAAACCAGCCGTACAATTTGGGCAATCGTGATAACCCAAACCTCCGGTATGGAAACCCTCAAGGAAGTAAAAATCCTCAACCGTATCGGCCTCCTCAACAACAATATAGGCCACCTAAACAACAATTTCAAAGGCTCCAAGACAAGCCCCAAGACCAAGGGGCGAGCTCGGGGTTAACAAAAGATGAGGTGATACAAGTTATTCACCGGTTGAGCACGTGCACGCAAAAAGGTGTAAAATTCCAAGACAAATCTAAGGCGAGCATCAAGAACATGAAAACTTAAGTGAGCCAAATAACTCAAGTGATGAATCAGATTGAGGCCCAGGAAAAAGGCAAATTTCCCTCCCAGCCGGAGATCAATCCCTACGAAAATGCTAGTGCTATCACTTTAAGAAGTGGTAAAGAGGTTAGCTCCCCCCTCTCCCCAGTTGGTGAAGTTGTTGAAGGAAAACCTAGTAGACTTGAAATGTTTGAGAAAGAAATTGAAGAAGAGAACGAGAATGTGGCCAATAAGTAAGCAAGGAAGGGAAATGAGAAAGAAGAGGAGATCTCCGTTGAAAACTCAACTCCCATTCCCGATCCTTCATCCCCTCTTCACAAGAAGGAAAGGGTGGCAGAAATTCCCCCATATGTGCCAGAACCACCATTCCCGGAAGCTCTAAAAGACAAACGAAGGAAGGAATCCAACAAAGGCATCTACAAAGTGTTTCGTAGGTGTGAGGTAAATATCCCTCTTTTGAATGCTATTGAAAAAATTCCTAGCTATGCTAAATTTTTGAAGGAATTTTGTGTGGTAAATAGGAAACAAAGAACAAGCTTAAGAATGGGAAAAGTGAACATGTCTCCGCTTTGTGCCTAAGGGAGTTACCCTCTAAATGTAGCTATCCTGGCATGTTTACAGTCCCTCGCATGATAAGGAATACACATTTTGAAAAAGCAATGGTTGGCATAGGTGCATCAATAAATGTGATTCCTTACTCTTTGTATGAAAACCTCAATCTTGGTACTTTGCATAAAACCGGGGTGGTGATCCAACTAGCCAATTGATGAGTGTTATATTGTGTTCATATTTTGTGGGATTATTATGATTTTATTGAGATATAATTTGCACTTTTAGGTGTTTTTGGTGCAGGAATTCATTGATTGCGAAGAATTGAGAGGGAGCTATACATTGTACTCTTTTTCCCTTAACCAACGGTTTTTTCCCACTGGGTTTTCCAGGTTAAGGTTTTTAATGAGGCGATGTGCTCCAATGGAAAATGTTCTTATTTTAATAAGACATTTTTCCAGGGATGAAGGAAGAGAGGCAAAAGAAGAATTGTTGAAGTTATGGGGTGAAAAGTGAATTATTGAAGAGATGTGGATTTGAAGGAAATAAATATATTCACTGCCCATATTGATAAAGATTGTATTATCTTCTTCCATTTGAAATTCCTTAATTGTAGGAATTAGTTATTTAGAATTAGAATAGATATTATCTTATTTCCTTATTTCTTCCATAAGAAGAAAAGTAATTAGAAGTTGATTTGGATTTGGTTTTGGTTTTGTGTATATAAATCTATACACGGCCGGGAATCAAAAGAATAGAGAGGAGATACATATTAATACAGAGGAGAGCAGGGAAGGAAGAATCAGTTGTTTTTTTACTTTGTATTGTTTTATTAGGCAGAGGAAGGAATTGATCACGGAATTGGGGTGAATAATTATTTGTTTTTTTTGGTTTTTTTTTTTAAATGAAGACCACCATGCGGTGGAAGGCTATTTATTGGGCACCCTAAACCCTTTAAAATAATGAAAAGCAGTAATTAGCCATAACTGCTCAGTCAGTACAAAATAACTCCTAAACTAAAGGAGGCCAAGAGCCCGAAGCAAAACAATTGCTCCCAAAAGTCAATGTGATGGGGACGACTATCTCACTATACCTAGTGATAATAAGGAGCAGGTCGGTGATCAACGAATCGGAACACCACTTAGCCACCTATATCTCTAGGACAATAGGAGCAGGAGACAAGAATGGTACAAAGAATAAACAGAACAGTAAAACAGCACCAAATGTAGGAGTGGGGGTGCAGCTCAGAGAGGTTTTTTGGTTTCTGAAACAATGGCAGCATCAAATCTGAAGCTGAAGGAGCAAATATAAGTCTTCTGATTGAGAGTGGTGGCAGTGAAACAAAAACTTTATGTCCTGTCAAAGAAAAACATAAGAAAAAACAGTTAGTAGCATCAATTCTCCTAAGAAGGGGATCTAACTGTAGGAATCTCTAAGTCATCAAGACAGAGAAGCCCTTTGGTTCTTGCAGGCAGATTCGACCAGCTGAAAGATTGGTGAGTCTTAGTAAGTAACATGAACTTAGCAAGATCATCAGCAGGTTGGTTTCCTTGTCTAAGAGTGTGTATCAGTTTAGTATTCCCCAAAGAGATGTGAATGCTGTCCATAAGATTAAGGAATTTCCAATGTCTAACAGATGGTAGTAAAATCATATTAATAGCATTTAGACAGTCAGATTCAATCACAACCTGTTGATTTGCATAAGGTAATGCTAACTGTACCCCACATTGGATAGCTAAAGTTTCAGCATGCAAGGGGGAAACTGCAGTAAGAAAGTACCCCTTGGCTTGAACAAAACCATACTTATTTCTTATGATGACAGCAATGCCAGCCTTTTTGGAGTGATGCCATGAGGCATCAACATTGATCTTTATGCCCAATTCAGGTTTCTGCCAAGTCACTGTGATAATGTGAGGTTTTGGAGGCTTAAAAATCTGTGGAATATAGCCTTCTGAAGCAAGTTCATAGTCAATCTGTCTTGATATGTCAATGGGAAAGGCAGAAAAAGATAAATAAATGTTGTCTTTGACCTCTTTAATGATAGTATGACAATGAGGATTGAGGTTATCAAAAAGTTTTCTATTTCTAGCCTTCCACAAAGACCAGCAGACAAAGATAGGTGCAGTATGGATCAGTCTGGTATGGATTTTTGATAGACCAGTAATTGCCCAGAAACTGGCCAATCTATCCCATAAATTTTCAGATTCAAAATATGAAATACCACAGATTTGATGAACTTCCTTCCAGACCATGGATGAGATAGCACATGTATTGAAAAAATGGTGCAGAGAATCAGTATTATTGCAAAAACAGCATTTAGAGGGGAGTTGGAAGCCAAAATGCACAAGAATATCATCAAATGGTAGTAGTACATTTAAAAGCCTCCACATAAAAACTGAGATTTTGTTCTGAATATGGGTAGCCCATATACTTCTAAGAGCAGGGAAAGCATTAGTAGGGGGTCTCAGTTTGAGATATGCTGTTTTGACAGAAAAGTTCCCAATATAGTCAGGCTTCCACACTAGTTTATCAGGTCTGTGTTCATGGATGGAGGCAGACTTGATAGTATTAATGATAGGGTCAGGGAGCACTAGTTGCAGGAGCGGGAGAAGAGTGTCCTTGTGACTAATAAAATCAGCAACAGTGCACTGTCTTTGGGTCTCATTTGGGTAATAGAAGTCCATTAAGGGGCCAAAATCAGTCCAATTAGAAGTCCAGAAATTGCAAAGTCCCTGACCATGTATCACCCTAGAATTGGATTCTGCAAATTGATTGATTTTGCATATCCTCTTCCAGTTCTGAGATTTTTTATGAGATTCAGGAAGAGAGTTAAGGAAAACAGTCCAGGGAGCTACACCTAATTGGTATTTCCACCAGAGTTTACAAGAAAAGGCTCTAATGATGGCAGCTAGAGATCTCAGTCCTAATCCATTTTGTTCAGTAGGGTGGCAAAGAGAATCCCATTTTTTCCATGATTTTTTTGGACCTGAATCTGTCTCCCCCCAAAAAAAGATAGCAAATTTTCTTTCAATTTTCTTAATAATCTGTTTGGGGGGTTCCATCACTGCCCAAATGTGTTGAGGTATAGAGTATAAACATGACTTTATAAGGGTCAGCTTACCTCCAGTAGATAGCCACACATTTTTCCAGTTTTTCAGTTTCCTATCAATCATTTCCATAACCGGTTGAAAATGAAGATTGAGAATTTTACCACTGTGTATAGGAACACCCAAGTATTTAAAAGGTAAAATACCTGATTTCATACCCAAAATATTCCTAATTTGTCTGAGTTTAGCTTGAGTGGCATTCTTACTAACAAAACAGTCACTCTTATCATAGTTAATGTTCTGCCCAGTGACCTCTTCAAAAATGCCTAGGAATGCTTTGATTCTGATCAGGTTCCTTTTAGAAGCTTTGAGAAAGACAATAGTGTCATCTGCATAGCTTAAATGAGAAATAGGTATAGCATTCCTTGGTAAAGCATAATAATGCAGTTTTCCAGACTGAAAAATATAGGCTAGACTTCTAGTAAAAGATTCAGAGAATATGTTGAACAGAAAGGGTGATAAAGGATCCCCCTGTTTAATGCCTCTAGAAGCAGTAAAAAAACCAACAGGTTTGCCATTTATGAGAACTGAAAACCAAGCATTTGCAAGATTTTTCATGATACAATGAACAAATTGCCCATGAAAACCAAACTTGAGAAGTATACTATTTAAAAAAGCCCAACTTACCTTATCAAAAGCCTTCATTAGATCTAGTTTAAGAATGCAATTAGGGTCTCTAGATTTTTTGTGCAAGAATCTGATCATTTCCTTTAAATAGATGACATTGTCAGAGATGTCTCTATTTTGGAGGAAAGCAGATTGGTGAGGACTAATTAATTTAGGCATCAATGGTTTGAGTCTTTCCATTAGTAATTTTGAGAAAATTTTGTTTGTCACATTTGAAAGACTAATAGGTCTATAATCATTAAAACTAGTAGGAGTTTGTTTCTTTGGAATCACTGTGATCCAAGTACTAGAAATACCTCTAGGAATGATAGACCTTGAAAGAAAATCATTTGATGCCTCTAGTAAATCTGAACAGATAATATCCCATGCTTTAATAAAAAATTTTGCTGTGTAGCCATCAGGACCAGGACTGCTGCTCTTGTTCAGACTGAAAACAACTTTTTTTAATTCCTCAATTGTCACTGGACTAATGAGAGAAGCATTCTCTTCCTCAGTAATCAGATTGGGAATCTGGGACAGGAAATGAGAGTAGAAGAGTCCCTGATCTGAGTGTGGTTGGTCAGTCAGAAGCTTTTGATAGAAACAAATTGCTTCATTTTCTATGTCAGAGCTATTAACTAACCAAGTACCATCAAAACTTCTGATTTTTGTGATATTAAGTATACATCTTTTTTCCATTACAGCATTATGGAAAAATTTTGTATTCTCATCTCCCTCTTTAAACCATCTCAATTTGGCCTTTTGTTTCCAGAAACTATTTTGTTCTTTAAGAGCCCTAGTAAGCATAGCTTTTGCATGATTTAACTTAATTAGCTCACTAGGAGTGCTGTTAAGATCAAATTCAATTTCCTGAACTTTCAGATTTTCCTCTGCTTGTATAACATTTGCATTAATATCACCAAAAATCTCCTTATTCCACAGTTTAAGGTGTTTTTTAAGGTGATTTAGCTTGAGAAAAAAAATTAGCATTCCTTGACCTTGAAAAGGAGAACTCCAATGGAATTTAATGAAATCCATAAAGTCCTTCCTCTTGAACCAGGTATTGATGAACCTGAAAGGTCTAGGGACAGAGGTACAATTGTTACTGATTCTGAGTAAGAGAGGACAATGGTCAGAGGTATTCCTATTGAGAACTTGAATAGAAGATTGTGGAAATTTAGAGATCCATTGAGAGGAGCATAAACCTCTATCTAACCTCTCCACCGTATGTCTATTAGCTCCAATACTTTTCCTACCATTAGTCCAAGTAAAAAAATTCCCAACAGTATTGATAGGGAGCAAAGCCATAGAGTCAATAAAACCACTAAAGTCATTAATGCTACCAAGGTTGGGGGTAGAGGACCCCTTATACTCATTAATAGAGGCCATAGAATTAAAATCACCAATCAAGAGGGTATCAGACAGTGTCATTGTCTTAAGATCAGACCATAAGTCTTTCCTCTCCTTTCTTGTCCTCAAACCATAAACAAAAATAGCCTCAGTAGAGGAGTTGAGTGTATGGCTGGTTATCAGTACTGAGATGAATTGATTATGATCAACCTTAGGAGCAATGTCAATCTTAGAGTTCCACATAAGCCAGATATTACAGTTGGCAGCATACAGGCAGTGATCAAAATGAAGTTTTTGTCTATAAAAATCACATTCATTGTTGTTATGTTGAGGTTCAATTAGACAAATCATTTCCAATTTATGTATTCTGATAAGTCTAGCTAGTCTCAAAATTGAAGTATCCATGCCTCTAATGTTCCAGACTAAAATGTTAATTCCTAAGGTTGTACTAATCATTATTTTTTATGTTTAAGGCTTTTTGTGGCTGTTCTGGTGAGAATCTTATTTATCTGATTGAAATACGTGGGAACTTTCCCTTGAGCGGGTTCAGCATTTTTGTGTGTAGGAGAAGTGGTCTGTGAAGTGTTAGTCATAACAATGGGGGGGATTGGAGGAGAACTGTCCTCAGGTAAGAAGTCAACTTGTACCTGGGGTATGTCACATTGTACCTCAGTTTCAGGGGATTGATGAACACAGGCCTGCTCAGAATTCTCCTCCTCTTCATGAATTAGTGGTAGAAACCTATTTCCTGAGGATCTGGGTTGAGAGTAACAAGCAAACCTGTTAGTATTAAAAGGATTATCAGGAGAGATAGGCAGTTTACCTGGATGCACTGAAATGTCATCAGCAGCATATTTTTGGACTCTTTGAGGAGTTGAGGTCTGAGAGTCAGGTATCATTTGCTCGTCTAGAAGAGGTACCGGAACTGATTGATCAGAGGAGGCTAATGAATCCATAGGGAGGGTCTCTTCTTCAATCAGGACAGCTACTGGATCAGATATTATAGGAATATTCAGACCCAGGTTATCCTGAGAGAGTACTTGAGCTTGCTGTGTAGGAGCTTTGTTTTCCTGAGTATTCTTAGACGGAGAACCAGGCCCCACTATATCCTTGCTTAAATAAGGATGATCACCATTTTGAACTGTGGAAGATGGAGTGGGGAGTTTGTCTTCTTTCTGTGCCAAGATTGTAGTGACTTTCTCTGAGAGAGTAACACCAGAAGAACTAGGTTCCTTATTTGGGATTGCTTTCCAAACTGAGTTAACCTGAGGGGGTTTTTGGTTGGAGTGTTTGGAATTATTGTTCCTGGTTGTGAGGGGCCTAAGGTCAGGGTGAAGGATCCTACATTCAACAACCTCATGACCAAGTCTTTTGCAGTGTTTGCAGTATAATGGTAGCTGTTCGTATTCTATTGGATACTCAGCAACTTCATGAGCAATACCATTTGTCAGTGAGATAGAAGTATGCAACTTGGACATTAGATCAATTTCTACACATATCTTAACAGCAGAGGGTCTCGTAACACCTAGGGTAGCAGCATCAGTTTTGATGAACCTTCCTATTGTATTCCCAATTATTTCAAGCATGGCAGAATTATACCAAAATAGGGGAATTTTATGAAGTGTAATCCAAACAGGGACTATGGAGGTTTCAGCCTCAGGAGAGAAATCAGGGGTCCATTTGAATACCTTCATATATGCACCTTTGAAAGCCCACTGTGATTTCATCCAACACCGCTGAAAATCCTCTGGGTCTTCAAATCGGATTAGGACATGACGGTAGTCGATAGAGCCGAGTTGGAATCTTCCTTTTAAACCAACCGATTTGAAAGCCTCATTCAGGAACTCCATTGATGGTTTGAGCCTGGCGAATTTTCCAATCAAGGCATTTTGGTAGTGAGCTGAAAGTTGCGCGACCTCCTACGGGGTGATTATACAAGCAATCTTACCTTTGTATTCCGTAACTGGTTTAATGGAGGGGGTGGAGGGGAGTGAGGAGAGGAGCGGAGTTGGTTTAGTGTTGAGGGCCTGAAGGAAGCTACGATTCGGAGTCGTGCCACCGCGATCTTGCGGTGGCTCCGCCATAGAAGAAGCGGAAATAGAGACGTTGTCGACAGTGAATAGTGTTCGGAGGTGGAGAGAAGTCAGAGGGATGAGAGAGAAGTGCGAATGTGAAGGTTTTGAACAATGGTGTGCGCAGCTTCCAGGTGATTTTTGTATTTAGTTTATTAGTTAATTATGTTTAGATTTTATATTATTTATTTGTTTAGTTTAATTATTATGAGTAGCTAATTTATATATCGGCATGGAATAACAAGCATTAGTTTATGAATAGTGAGGCCTAATTGTTTTATAATTGATTCTTATGTGTTCTTGATTGTTCTTGGTTTATTTTATTCTTGATATATTTAAGCCTGATCAACTTGAATATTATTGGGATAATGCTATCTAATTCTACCAATACGTAATCGTTGGAAAGGGTTAGTAAGTAGCGAATTCTTGTGAAAAACAGCTAACTAGCTAAGACTGTAATAGCAAGATGGGGAACAATTAAGTGTGCATTACTACTTGCGAATACTTGGGTAATTGCTATATCAGGTTCTTTTCATTCTTAATGCTATCGAGGTGTGTATCTGGTTCAGCGAATACTTTCCGGAGGCATCTTGGTAAGAGAAACAATTAATTAATTATAATTGGTTAATTGTCGATAAAGTACGAAAGAATTGGGGAGGTTAAGCGTACCTACTTTCCTATAACTGATAGATGCATATGAATTGATTTATCTTTGCGCCTATGATCGATGTTTAACTAATGTGAGTTATTCCGAGCCGATTGCATTAATCATATATTTACTAGATTTTTATATCTGTTAGTTTGCATTATTATTTCATATTTTATATTAGTTAGTTGCATTATTAGTTGTTAGATAAATCTAAAAATTAAGGCGTGGTTGCTAAACCAAACCCTGTTAGTAGTTTAAATTTGATAGAAATTACACTGTTCCTCGTGGGATCGACTCTGCTTGCTACTATACTAATTTCATCATTAGAGTTTGCAGATTATTTTGGTGAGTGAAACGACGTTCACCACCAATCGGTCCAGTGCATACCCTAAGGGTATCATCCAGGATGTGTTGGTTAGGGTGGATTCCTTAATCTTCCCCATGGATTTTTATGTCCTTGACATGGAGCATGGTAAACATGCTGCCCAATCTTATTGGGAAGGCTATTTTTGAAGACCTCTAGGATCATCATTGATGTGCATAATGGTACCCTCATCATGGAATTTGATGGGATTAAAGTAGAGTTTAACATAAATGACTCTATGAAGTATCCTCTTGAAGAATATTCTTGCTATGCTATTGATATTGTTGACAATGTTGTGTAAGATGTTTTTGAATTGAATGGTGATGATTCCTTGTTAGTTTCTTTGGAAAATGATGTTGAAAATGCATGTCTTGTATATTCCATGAGTACTAACTTGAAGGAAAGCATTGAGGAATCAAGCATTCTTGAGGAAGTGGTGCCAAGTTCTACCCCTCTTGTCTTAGAGGAACCCGAAGAACCGGAATTCCTTCCGTAAATTGTGAAAGCTTCAGTGATTCAACTTAAAGCTTTTCCAAGCGACTTCAAGTATGCATTTCTTGGGGAAGGGGAGACACTTCCGGTTATCATTTCAAGCAAACTCACCAAAGAACAAGAAGAAAATTTGATGGCAGTGTTACGGGAGAATAAGGAAGCAATTGGATGGACTATTACCGACATCAAAGGCATAAGTCCATCCAATTTCATGCATAGAATTTTTTTGGAGGAAGATGCGAGGCCCGTGCGAAAACCCCAGCGCCGTTTTAAACTCGCCTATGATGGAGGTGGTAAAGGCCGAAATCCTCAAGTTGCTCCAAGTGGGCATGATCTATCCAATCTCAGATAGTATGTGGGTAAGTCCAACTCAAGTAGTAGCCAAGGAGAGTGGGGTGACAGTGGTTGAGAATGACAAGGGTGAAATGGTGCCCACTCGAGTTCAAAATGGGTGGCGCGTTTACATTGACTACTTGAGGTTAAATGCAGAGACCCAAAAGGATCACTTCCCATTGCCATTCATTGATCAAACGCTCGAGAGGTTAGCAAGCCACCCTTTCTATTGCTTTTTGGATGGGTACTCGGGGTATTTGCAAGTAGCTATTTCCCTAAAAAACCAAAAAAATACTACTTTCACATGCCCCTTTGGTACGTTTGCCTACCGGCGTATGCCTTCCGGGTTATGTAACTCCCCCGGAAATTCCAAAGGTGTATGGTAAGCATTTTCTCAGAATTTTTTGAAAACTTTGTCGAGGTATTCATAGATGATTTCACCATTCTTCGTAATTCTTTTGACAACTGTTTAGAATTTTTTTCACAAGTTCTTAAATGTTGCATTGATACTAATCTTGTGATAAATTTTGAGAAGTGTCATTTTATGGTAGAGAAAGGCATTGTCTTAGGCCATGTTGTCTCATCTAAGGGTATTGAGGCTGGGAAGGCAAAGATAGACACAATTCAAACTTTTCCTTATCCTACTAATGTTCGCGAAGTGCGCTATTTTCTTGGCCATGTAGAATTTCATCGCCAGTTCATCAAGGACTTCTCAAAGATAACGTCTCATTTATGCAAGTTGTTGTCTTAGAAAGTGTTTTTTATTGGCCTACTTTGAATAAGCATACATACATATTTTTTATGGCTTGTGACAAGTGCCAGAGAGTAGGAAATATCTCATCTAGAAATGAGATGCCCCAAAAAGCTATGCTATATTGTGAGATCTTTCATGTTTAGGGAATTGACTTAATGAGAACTTTCCCTAATTATTATGGTTTACATATATTCTTCTTGTCTTTGATTATATGTCTAAGTGGGTTGAAGCAAAACCCACTAGGACTGACGATTCTAAAGTGGTTGCAAAATTCCTGAAAGATAACATCTTCTCTAGGTTTGGGGTACACCGGGCCTTGATTGGCGTGACACCCATTTTTACAATTGGACCACTGAGACACTCTTGAAGAAATATGGCCTCACTCACAAGACATCCACCACCTATCACCCACAAACCAATGGGCAAGCTGAAGTTTCTAATCAGGAAATCAAGTCCATCCTTCAAAAAATGGTTAACCCCAACCAAGGATTGGATTTCTCAGTAGAACAATGCCATGTGGGCGTATAGGACTGCTTACAAGACACCAATCAGTATGTCACCATACCGGTTAGTGTTTGGTAAGCCCTGTCACCTACAAGTGGAAATTTAACATAAGGCTTACTGGGCGGTCAAAGAATTCAACCTTGATATAGATGAGGTCGGCTTGCATAGGAAGCTACAATTGGATAAACCACATGAGATCCGAAGGGAGTCCTATGAGAATGCTGAAATCTATAAGGAGAAGACAAAGGTGTGGCACAACAAGATTATCATTAGGAAGGAATTTGACGTAGGTCAAAAGGTCATCTTATTCCAATACCAACTTTGCCTATTTCCCAGAAAGTTGAGGTCTCGATGGATCGGTCCTTTTGAGGTGGTGAAGGTATTCCCACATGGTGCGGTGGAGATCCTAGATTAAGCTAAGTCCAATGTATTCAAAGTAAATGGACAATGTTTGAAGCCTTACCACGCGAATTTTGTGCTGTAGAAGGGAGATGATATTGATCTCCTCGATCCGGTTTATGAGTAAGCTCCAAGAATATGGAGTGAGTCATACCGACGATGTTAAATATACTTGGTTTTGATCATCTGGATCGTCATTCGTGACTTTCCGTTGATGTTGCTTGGTTTTAAGTTTTGTCGTTAGTTTCATTGTTCTGCTTTGTACTCTTCACAGTTTGTTTTCCCATGATTTTATAAAAATTTATCCCAATGCATTGGATAAAGGGAGGAATATTTGGAATCAAGAAGGAAAAGATTGGGCAAGGGATAAAACTGACATATTTTTAAGTACCAGGTGAGTTGCCCGACACAATTCGCGATCACCTCGTCGCGAGTCGCAACGGGCTCAGAAAATTATGGGAAATTTTGAACCCTTAGACTCCACTTTTTGCGAGTCACGATGACCGCATCACGAGTCACGAAGAACCATTGCGAGTCACGATGGTTTGGTCACAAATACCGACCAAATCTGAGAATGTTTTGCTAACAATGAGCTCTCAAGCTCCACTTTTCGTGAGCCGCTATGGTCCCATCGTGAGTCATGATGGATCGTTGCGAGTCATGATGAAGAGGTCGCGATCAAATTAGAGGGTTTTGTTAAAAATTGAGCTCTCACGCTCCACTTTTTGTGAGTCCCGATAGTCCCATAGCGAGTCGCAACAAAGTAGTCGCGAGTTGCAATCAGGGCGTTGACCTGAGATGCCTTTTGACCTACCCATTGTGAGTCACGACGAACACATCTTGAGTTATGGTGGGTGTACACAACAATTTTAAAAGTGGGCAGAAACAATTTTAGATAAACCTCCTTCGCCATCTCCACCTTCTCTCCTTTATCTTCTCCGCCATTCCAGTCGCTCAGCTGCCTTTCGGCTACCAGTCACTGCCGATATACCTTAGAATCAACCCTACACCACTCCCAATCCATCCTTCCCAATTGCTACCCATAAATCCCCCTAGTTTGTTGAAGAACACAAAACCCTAGAATTAAGGGTTTTTGTGATTTTTTGGCAATTTAGATTCAAATTGGTTTTGAGCTTTGTTCCTTCTTCTTCCCAAGTATCTAAGTGGTACATTTATTCACTTTATTGAACTTCAATTGTGATTATGTTGTATAAACTATTTTATGGATATTGTGTGGATTATGTGTGATGCCTTAGGGATTTAGATTATTGGAACTTTGTAGATTCTTGTGAATATATTGTGCTTAAGATTTGGGTTGATGGAGATCGTGTGAAAATATTGTGTTTATGGTTTGGTTTGATGTGAGATAACATTGTACTCACTTTGATTCTGTTGATTTTCTCATATTGGTGTTATGCTCGCATTTTGTTTATATTGTTTCTTTGGTTGAGAATTGATTGTGGCTTGTGATAGACATTAGGAATGTTGGCTTGATTAGACATAGTTGATATTTTGATGCAATGTTATTATGCTTAGGATAGTTTAGTCATGGCACTTTCATTATAATGTTATGCATGTACTAATGGTTGCCAAACTAGTTAAGCATGACTGTGATTATGGGATATAACATATTAGATGTTCAAGTATGTGAGAACTTAATGGACTTGAGAATAAGGGTATGTTGAATATGACATGGATTGTATATGAAATTGTGGTTAGGACTTGAACTAGTTGGCTTGGATTTGGTTTGGTTTATGTTGTTGGCAAAACTAGTTTAAGGTTGGGTATGATTTTTTAATATTGCATGTATGTATATTCATGTGCATTTGACTTATTTTCTATGGTTGTTAGATATGCCCCCTACCAAGAGACCTAGGGCTCCTCCACGAGATATGGCTGCTCCACCTCTACTTCCGCTGCCGGCTCCATGGTCGAGCCATGTACCTCCTCCTCGCGATAGGTACATGGGTTTGGCCCGGATCACTGGGCCCTATGCAGAGAGGTGGGAAGCCTTGGCCAACCGTCAGCTCAAGGAGAAAAGTTTTGTAGATGTGCCCACATTGTATTCTCTTGGGCTCACCCAGTCAGTCAGATGCCTCCTCGCTAAAGGGGGGTTGAAGGGTTTCATGGGTAAGAGTTCCCCCTCTAACCTACGGTATACACTAAAGTTCTTATCCACGGTTAGGATGTGTAGCATGAGGGATGACCAACCGTGCGAGAGTTACATCACTTTCCACCTGAGATACGGTTGTGGAAGCATTTGGATGGGACACTACTGAGATACGGGTGAGGTTGTACCCACATGCCCAAGATTGATTGATTGAGGATGACATGTAATTCTAGAGTGTCCTCAACATGAGGGCAAAGAACTCCCACGAAAATATTTGTGTCATCATCCATCCCGCACTCTATGTGCACAGACTTTTGGCCGGCACAGTGCTTTGTTCGGTGGAGCCGATGAATGTGCCAAACAATGACATTCACTTCTTATGGCACTTGATGAGTGGGGGATTTAGATATGGGTTATGGGCTAAACTTTGGATGAAGAGGATTGTAGAGGTGGCAGGGAAGCCAAAAGGGAAAATTATGATTGGAGGTATGATCGGCTTCTTGGCGGAGTACCTAGGATTGGTCCCACCGGCTGATTTTTCACGCTTAGTGAGGCACCTTTCTACCTCATCACTACAAAGAGGTTGGTATGATTCAAGATGCTCAGTGCCACATGAACCACGAGGGTATTTCATTGGTTATATGGAGCTATGAAGGTCACTTTCATGGCACTTTCTCTGCCTAACAAGATGAAGTTGGAGTTTGATACACCCCTAGCAAAATTGGAAATTTCACTAGACTCCTCATGAAGAAATGACTTCCAGTGCGAGATCCAAGACCTTTGTCCAGCCCCTGTTCAGCGCGATGATAGTAGCCTGCCTTTCTCTTAGCGACAACAACACTCTCCACAATCTCCACCGGAGACCGAGCATATGTAGGACATTATATGACACCTCACTACCCCCAGCCTCCACCAGATTTCTATGAGCGTATGATGTAGACCATGCAAGATGAATTCCTCCATCAAGAAAGCATGATACTGGAGCACAATGTGTTTGTCTCCCATAGCTTGATTGACATGGATGAGGAGATTGACCACTTATCAACTCACTTCCATGAGATGCAGTCCCAGGTAGGCGGCGTTTTAGGCCCTGATTTGGGAGTAGAGAGACATAGAGCGAGGGGGCATGAGAAGCCTTGGCCAGCTGTCAGCTCAAGGAGACAAGTTTTATAGACCTACCCACATTGGACGCTCTTGGGCTCACCCAACCAGCCCGATGCCTCCCCGCCAAAGGGAGGGGGTTGAAGGGTTTCATGGGCAAGAGTGCCCCCTCCTACCGGTTGTATACACTAGATGTGCAACATGAGGGATGATCAACCGTGCGAGAGGTACATAACTTTCCACCTGGATAATATATCTTAAGAGATGACCGTCTCGGAGGTTGAGGAAGCATTTTGATGGGATACTACTGAGATACGGGCGAGGCATGACCCACATGCCCAAGATCGATCGATTGAGGACGACATGCAATTTGGGAGTGTCAACACCATAGGAGTGAAAACCTCCTACAACAAGAGTAGTGTCATCATCCATCATGCACTCTGTTATGTGTACAGACTTTTGGCTGGCATAGTGCTTTGCTTGGTGGAGCCGATAAATGTGCCAGGCAACGACATTTACTTCTTATAGCACTTGACAAGTGAGGGATTGAGATAAAAGTTATGGGCTGAGCTATGGATGAAGATGATTGTAGAGGTGGCAGGGAAGTCAAAGGGAAAGATTATGGTTGGAGGTATGATCGGCCTCTTGGCGAAGTACCTAGGATTGGTCCCACCGGCTGATTTTTAGCGCTTAGGGAAGTGTACTTCCTACCTCATCACTGTAGAGAGGTTGGTGTGATTCAAGAAGCTTAGCGCCACACGGACCACGGGGGTATTTCACTGGTTATATGGCGCTATGAAGGTCACATTCATGGCATTCCTCAGCCCAACAAGAAAAAGTTGGAGTTTCATATACTCCTAGAAGACTTGTAGATTTCACCAGACTTCTCGTGTAGAGAGGACTTACAGCGTGAGCTCCATGACCTTGGTCTAGCCCCTTCCCAGCAGGATGATAGCAGCCTGCCTTTCTCTAAGTGACAACAACAGCACTCCCCATGGCCTCCACTGGAGACCGAGCCTATACAGGAAGATTATATGCCACCTCACTACACCCATCCTCAACCTAATTTCCATGAGCGTACGATGCAGACAATGTAGGATGGATTACGCTGCTAGGATAACATGATACTGGAGCACAATATGTTTGTCTCCCAGAGCTTGATCGACATGGATGAGTATATTGACCACCTATCAGCTCACATCCGTGAGATGTAGTCCCATGCATGCTGTGTCTCATGCCCTGATCTGGGAGTAGAGAGGCATGGAGCTAAGAGGCATGGAGCTAAGAGGCATGTGAAGCCTTGGCTAGCCGTCAGCTCAAGGAGATAAGTTTTGTAGATGTTCTCACATTGGATGCTCTTGGGCTCACCCAGCCAGTCCGATGCCTCCTCGCCAAAGGAGGTTTGGAGGGTTTCATGGGCAAGAGTGCCCCCATCTACCGGCGGTATACACTAGAGTTCCTATCCATGGTCAGGATGTGCATCATGAGAGATGATCAACTGTGTGAGAGGTACATCACTTTCCACGTGGATGATATATCTCAAGAGATGAATGTCTGGTAGGTTGAGGAGGTATTTGGATGAGACACTCTTGAGATACGGGTGAGGCTGGACTCACAAGCCCAAGACCAATCGATTGAGGACGACATGAAATTCTGGAGTGTCATCATCATGAGGGTGAAGAACTCCCATGACAAGGGTGGTGTCATCTTCCATCCCGCACTCCGTTATGTGCACAGACTTTTGGCTGGCACAGTGTTTTGCTCGGTGGAGCTGACGAATGTGCCAGACAACAACATTCACTTCTTATGGCACTTAATTAGCGAGGGATTGGAATACGGGTTACAGGCTGAGCTATGGATGAAGATAATTGTAGAGGTGGCAAGGAAGGCAAATGGGAAGATTATGGTTGGAGGTATGATCAGCCTCTTGGAAGAGTACCTAGGATTGGTCCCACAGGCTAATTTTTCACGCTTAGGGAGGTGCACTTCCTACCTCATCACTACAGAGAGGTTGGTGCGATTTAGGATGCTCAGCCCCGCACGGACCACATGGGTATTTCATTGTTTATATGGCGCTAGGAATGTCACATTCATGTCACTTCCTCAGCCCAACAAGATGAAGTTGGAGTTTGATACACCCCTAGAGGACTTGGCAATTTCACCAAAATTTTCGTGTAGAGAGGACTTCTATCTTGAGCTCTATGACCTTGGTCCAGCCCCTGTCCAGTGGGATGATAACAACCTGCATTTTTCTGAGCGACAGCAGCAACACTCCCTACAGCCTCCACCGGAGACCGAGCCTATGCAAGAAGATTATGTGCCACCTTACAACACCCAGACTCAACCTGATTTCTAGGAGCGTACGATGCAGACCATGCATAATGGATAACGCTACCAGGACAACATGATACTGGAGCACAACGTGTTTGTCTCCCAGAGCTTGATTGACATGGATGAGTAGATTGACCACCTATTAGCTCGCATCCTTAATATGTAGTCCCAGGTAGACGGTGTCTCATGTCCTGATCTGGGAGCAGAGATGCATAGAGCTAGGAGGCATGTGAAGCCTTAGCCAGTTGTCAGCTCAAGGAGACAAATTTTGTATATGTGCCAACATTAGACACTCTTGGGCTCACCCAACCAGTCTGATGCCTCCTCGCCAAAGGGGGGTTGGAGGGTTTCATGGGCAAGAGTGTCTTCTCCTACTGGTGGTATACATTAGGGTTCCTATCCATAGTCAGGATGTGCAGCATGATGGACGATCAACTATGCAAGAGGTATATCACTTTCTACATGTATGATATATCTCGAGAGATGACCATCTCACAGGTTGAGGGAGCATTTGGATGTGACACTATTGAGATACGGGTGAGGCTAGACCCACAGTCCCATGATCGATCGATTGAGGATGACATGTAATACTGGAGTGTCAATGACATGAGGTCGAAGAACTCCCATGACAAGAGTAGTGTCATCATCCATCCTGCACTCCATTATGTGCACAAACTTTTGGCCGGCATAGTGCTTTGCTCGGCGGAGGTGATGAATGTGCTAGACAATAACATTCACTTCTTATGGCACTTGACGAGTGGGGGGATTAGGATACGGGTTGTGGGTAAGCTATGGATGGTGAGGATTTTAGAGGTGGAAGGGAAGCCAAGTGGGAATATTATGGTTGGAGGTATGATCGGCCTCTTAGCGGAGTACCTAGGATTGGTCCCATCGGATGATTTTTTACGCTTTAGGGGGTGAACTTCCTACCTCATCACTACAGAGAGGTTGGTTCGATTCGAGATGCTTGGCACCATATGTACCACATGGACCACAATGCCACATGGACCATAAAGCCACATGGACCACGTGATACTCAGCGCCACATGGACCACGGGGTATTTCATCATCAAGAGCTTGTGTTTTACCTTGAAATTCTCTTAGGAGGGGGTAAGAGAAACTTTACGCTCTTTTACCTCTTCTAAGTGAATTTTGCGTGAAGAAGGAAGAACATGGAGGCTTGAAGACCAAAGGCCATTGAAGATCACCTTTCGAAGACTTGCTTCAAAGATTTGAAGACATGAAAACCGGAGGCCGTTGAAGATAATATTTTGAATAATTGCTTCAAATATTTGAAGACTTGAAAAATGAGAGGAATTATGGTGAAGATGAATTCTTTCCAATAGAAAAAGAAAAGAAGACAAGGTTAAGTTTTGGCACCCGTCGTGAGTCGCGGCGCACGGGTGGCCAGATTCTAACCTTATACTTTTTGTACTATAAATAGCATTCTCTTTCCTCTCATTCAGAACTTCTTCTTCCTAAGATTTTGGTACTATTCTAACCCTAGTTTTCCACCATTTTCATCTTTGATTTATCTTTTATTATGTTTAGTTTGTTAGCATTAATCAGTATGAACTCTAGTAGCTAAATCTAGTTCTTGGGAGCAATTGATTGAAGCTTCCAAACTTATGCAGTAAGATTCTATATTTGCTCATTTATGAACATTTATTAGAGAGCATTTATTATGCCATTAATTTTGTGTTTTGCCTCATTTATACCATGGGTTGTTTGAGTATATGAAATGTTTGCATGATTAAAGTGTTAGGGTGTTAGGAAAGTTGCAAATATTTTAGCTCATTTGACATGAAATCCAAAAGCATGGATTTAGAACTTCTTGTGTATAATGTGGTGATTCTTGGTAGATGAGTATGTTAGTGTGGATTGTTCTCATATTTATCCCATAGATGCAAAGAAAGGTTGAGCCTTGAACGTGGTTGTTCTAGGTTTAACCTAATAAATACCTTGTTTGGTTAAATGACTATGTCTTTGGTAGAAGGCTTGTTGTTATCAAACCTATGGTTCTTCTGGTGAAATGAAATTGATGAAATACCTCTATGGTGTTGTTTGCCTAGGGTGATCATCAATGAGGTTTGCAAATGGTCGTTTCTTGTCTTTGCAAACTACTATTAAGAAGGAATGAATGTTGATCTTCGAATGAGAAGTGATAGCATTCCCCATAGACAATAAATGTAATTGAATGAGTCAATGAGCTATAGGAAGTTTGGAAGTGGAAGTCAATTTCCCCCAAGGCTCCGTTAATTATTTTTTTAATCATCTATTTAGTTTTTATTGCATGATTAGCATAGTTCTCTAGCTTTGCTAATTGTTGTCTTTCAATTTTATTATTTAGGATCAATAACCAACCAACCCCCCTATTTTTCATGCTTTTATATTTATCTATATATGCGTATATCTAGTATGTTTTCTCCTATATATGTTTAAACACTTGAAATGATCCCTCTTCTCGTGGAAGACCCCGGCTTGACATTATCTATTTAATTGTAGATAGGAAGCATTAGGGCTTAAAAATATAACTTTGAGAGGTACGGCGACGACCTCCCAGCATCCATTCAAGGAGATCAGACTGTGGCTCAAAAGTGTAACCTTATGGCAGTATGAGAAGCTAGAAAGCAAAGAAATGTAGCAACAGTGCATATAGATGTGGGATTAGCCGATACAATATAGATGCCAGTTCGAGATATGGGATCAGTAGTTGTTAGGAAGTTTATTCCCGGAGACATTAAAGAAAGATTGAAAGGCCAGTTGGGAAAATATGGCGACATATTCTCGTGGCATACTTCTGACCTAACCGGAGTACTTTTGAGTCTTGCACTACACATGTTGAATATTGACCCCTAGATAAAGCCAGTGAAGTGGAAAAGAAGGGTGTTTGCTCTCGAAAGGGCTGGAGAAATTAAATAAGACGTGGAGAAGTTGTTGAAGGCAGATGTCATCGAGGAGGTGTTCTACCCCGAATGGATAACTAACCCGTTTATGGTTCCAAAGCATGATAGGACTTGACAAATGTGTATATATTTCACCGATTTAAATGAATGCTGCCCCAAGGACAGTTACTCATTGCCACCAATCGACAAGTTGGTGGAAGCCATTACCGGATATCAGATTCTAGCATTCTTTTATGCACGTAAAGGGTATCACCAAATACTTATGGCAGAAGATGATAAGGAGAAAACATTGTTTATTACATATGTGGGCACATATTGTTACAAGAAGATGCCGTTTGGGTTAAAAAAATGACTTGGCTACTTACCAGAGGTTGGTTGATAAACTGTCCAGGGGGAAAATAGGGAGGAATATGGAGATTTATGTGGTTGATATGGTTGTCAAAAGCAGAAGTCATGGGGAATTCTTAAAAGACTTGGAAGAAACATTTAGCAGGCTTCAAGGGGCTAACTTGAAGTTGAACCCATCCAAATGTTTTATTGGTGTAGGAGCAGTGAAATTCCTCGGGTGCACGGTATCAGAGAGGGGTATTACTGTAAACCCAGAGAAGGTCGAAGTTTTAATGAGAATGAGAACCCCACAATCAATAAAAGATATGAAAAAGCTTAGAGGGTCTCTAGCAGCATTGAGTGGTTTCCTATCAAAGGGGGCTGAGAAACCCCTACCCTTTTTGAAGTCCTTCAAAGGGAAAATATTAGAGTGAAATAACAAATGCGATGAGGCATTCAAGCAGTTGAAGGAGCACTTAGGAAAACTACCTACCGTGATGAAGCCTAATAAGGATGAGACACTATATCGGTACATCTTTGCATCGTCTTTGGCAATTATTACAGCCTTGGTAAAGAAGAAAGAAAAGGTGCAACACCCAATTACTTTATCAGTCATGTTTTGCAAGGGCCGAAGACGAGGTACACTGTCCTCGAGAGGTTGATTCTATCCCTCATGCATGCAGCAAGAAGACTGAGACCCTACTTCCAGGGGCACGGGATAATGGTGCTCACAAACCACCCGATTCAGAAGATTCTGTTGAAACCAGAAATCTCAGGAAGAATGATGAAGTGGGCAGTTGAATTGGGAGAACATGACATCCAGTATCAACCTTGAGTTGTAATTAAGGGTCAGGCACTGGCATACTTCATAGTGAAAACTAGTGAGCCTCTAAAGTATCAGGACTCCATTCGATAGGTGGAAGCGAGCAAAAGGGAGGTATGGAAGCTATATGTGAATGGTTTTTCACACTTAGGAAGAAGTTGAGCTGGGGTTCTATTAACCCATCCTAATGGAAATGATTACCCTTACGCGTTGAACTTTGCATTCAAAGAAACTATCAACGAGGCTAAGTACGAAGCATTGATAACGGGACTATGCCTAGGAAGGGAGTTGTAGGTGGAGAACTTAGAGGTTTTCAGTGTTCTCAGTGGTTCAATAGGTGTACGGGGAATATGAAGCCAGAGAGCGTAACCTGAAAAGATACCTTGAGGTAGTACAAAATCTCTTGGAAACTTTTAAATCTTATACTCTAACGCAGGTCCCAAGGGAAAGAAATCGTAAAACAGATACTCTTAGTAAGCTTGCTTCTTCAGATATGGGAACCCAATCCCAGAATCAATTGCTCATGGAAACTTTGGACAAACGAAGTTTCAAAGAACTTATAGTTATGGTGGTGGAAGTGAAAGACACCTGGATGACACTGTTCGTGGCATACCTTCGAGGGGGTGTCCTGCCAGAAAATGAAGTTGATGCTTGAAAGTTGATGCAAGAAGGAGTGTTATACAGAAGGGGTCATTTGCAGTCGTTTCTTCGGTGTGTTAACCCTCAAGAAGCTGATTATCTCATAAAGTAGGTCCACGAAGAAGTATGCGGTGCCCACCAGGGAGCCAGATTAGTGGCAAGGAGGCTCATTAGAGCAAAATTTTACTGGCTAACAATGTTTGATGATGCAAATCGATACATTCAGGCTTGCCACAAGTGTCAAATATATGCCCCCATAACACATGTCCCCCAAGAGGAGATGAGAAGCATTCATAGCTCGTGGCTCTTTGATATATGGGGGATCGACCTGGTGGGTCCTTTTCCAGAAGCGTCGGGGAAATTTAGGTACCTAATAGTGGCCATTGACTACTTCACTAAATGGGTAGAGGCCAAGCCCTTGACGAACATAAGGGGAAAGATGATTATCTCCTTTTTCTGGAAGAATATTGTATGTCATTTTGGAATTCCAAGGGCGATCATCACAGATAACGGAACATAGTTTGCTCAAGATCCCTTCAAGAAGTGGTGTTAGGAGTACCAAATTAAATAAAAGGTGACGTCAGTTTACCACCCCCGAGCCAATGGACAGGTGTAGGTGACCAACAAGACGATAGTGAATGGCATACGAGCCCGGCTCGAGAGGGCAGAAGGTAATTGAATATGGGATTTACCTAATGCGTTATGGGCATATCGGACAGCCGAATCTTCCACTACTGGTGAAACACCTTATGGCCTAGTATATGGCTCGAAGGGGGTAATCCCTGTGGAGATAGGTGTTCCTAGCCCAAGGATGATAGTTGTGGCAGATGAGACAAGTAATTGGCAAAATCGATGTCTGGATTTGGACATGGTGGAAGAAAATAGATAATTAGCTTCTTTACATGAGACTAAAGTTAAAGAATGGATCGGGAAGTACCATGATAGGAGGATAAAGAATGTGTTGTTCAACCAAGGAAACTTGGTGATGAGAAAAAAATGAGAAAAGCATAAAGGAGCCTGAAGGGAAGTTAGCTGCAAATTGGGAAGGACCCTACAGGGTGATTGAATCGCATCCGGGAGGAAGCTATGCCCTTGAAGACATGAATGGGGTTCGAGTACCAAGAAGGTAGAACATCACCAACCTGAGAAAGTACTACCGACTATGACGAGTGGGTTGCTCTTAGGTGGCACTCTAAATAAAATCTCCAGCTATAGCTGATGTGCGAGTGAGTTGTTCTTAAGTGGCACTCTAAATTATATTTCCAACTATGGCTGATGTTTGAGTGGGTTGCTCTTAAGCGGCACTCTAGATAATATTTCCAGCTACGGCTAATGTTCGAGTGAGTTGCTCTTAAGCGGTACTCTAGATAATATTTTCAACTACTTTAGATAATGTTCGAGTGGTTTGCTTTTAATCGACACTCTAGATGATATTTGAGTGGTTGTCTCTTAAGTGGCACTCTTGATAATGTTCAAGTGGATTGCTCTTAAGCGGCACTCTAGGAAATGTTTTCAGCTAAGGTTGAGTTCGAGTGGTATGCTTTTAAGTGGAACTCATGGGATACTTTTTTAATTCCATAATCATGAGCTAGTGGACAAAATTCACAGGATTTAGGTGGAAACAAACCTTAGTGAAATGCTCGTGTCTTTGAATTTTTCAATTCCCACCCATCGAAGATGATCTTAACATTTCTACATAAGAAAGTTTTGTGTGGCACCATTACTTGGAACTTAAAATTTACCAAGAATTATACACACATACAACTCAAATCCCGTTACAATTTTTAAAAGCCCATTGGTGCTAACAACAGTGTGTCGATGAACTCTATTTGCATTTTCTAGGAGAAAGACTCAAACATGCCTTGATATCATCATTAATAAATAAAAGAACATTTTGGTACAAAATGTTATACAACGTTCATTCATTTAGATGGGGAAACCCCTCTAGAAATAGATCTTCGGTGGAAGGAGCTAGCCCCTTCACCTTTGCCTCCAGGAGTTCGAGTTCTTCCATCTTGATGTCAGCGGCTCTCTGAATATCCTTCATTTGTTCTTCCTTGCAATACTTAGAAGAATCCAGGGGTGTGATAGGCGGGCGGTCGTCGCACCCCCTATGCAAAAGATAATTTATAAGCCCTTTTTGCTTACTTTCTACAACTAGGTAGATAACGGCAAATCGGGGTCGTCCAAGGAGAAGAGGGATTTTCCTAAGCGTCTAAGCACACAATGGTTGATATTAGGCTAGGAGTAGATATATATACACACACATAAAAGCATGTAAATGGGGGGGGGGTTGGTTGGTTGTTCCTAAGTTACGAAAGTAAAAAGACAAGATAACTAGCAAGGTCAAGTGACTATGCTAATCATCAAACAAAACTAAAGAAAATGGGTTTTAAACTACAAAGATAAAGAGCCTTGGGGGCAAGGGATATCCACTTCCAAATCTAATGTAGGTCATTGAATCATTCACTCATTCTATCATATAGCATTACATGACTCAACATCAACATACCCATCTAGCAAGAATCACAACACGTTATGCACAAGAAGTTCTAAGTTCACGCTCATAGATTTTCATGCAAAGGAGCTACGGAATTCGTCACGTTCCTAACACCTAACCAATTCAATCATACAAGCACTCCCTATGCTCAAACAACTCATGGCACAAGTGAAGTGAAACACACCATCAAGAATACACAAATGCTAAATAACAAATGCTTCAAGGATGATTTAAAATCATCTATTCAATACTTCAACTACTTGTTGTGGAGACTAAACTCCTATCCTTCTTAGTTCGTAGTTTGCAAGAGTGAGTTTGACATCTCTCGTCAAACCTCACCAATGACTCCCGTTGTCGCAACCACGACTCAAGGTATCATTGGTGGCATTTAATCACGAAGAACCAACAAGCTTGGCAATGCTTATGAACACTACACTGTGACTAAGAATTTAACTAATTCATGCAATTACACGAGATTGGATGAACGTGCAACGCACATTCATCCAAGAGCATATAACTCTCTCGTTTGCTACACAAACGAACATGACGAAGAGTTCAACATCAATCACATTCATCTAGCACATTATCAATCCATCAACACAATCAAAAGCTCTAAATCATACTCATACATTCCTAACAAGAAAAGGGGGGAAATTAACCCAAATCCCCCAAACCCTAGCTAGCAATTCATACAAGTATTTCATTCAAGCTTTCAACAATATCAATGGCATCAACAATTAACATTCAAAGCACAATAAAAGCACAATAAAAGCACAATAGCAAAAACACCAAATAGATAGATATAAATGCTCCTTACTACATAGAAATGGAAGCTTCAATCCTTGCTCCCAAGTACAAAAACTACTCTAGAACAACAAAAGGCATAAAAACTAAGAAAACAAGAAGATAAAACCTAGGGTTTTGGCCCAAAACAGGGGCCAAAAGCTCTGGAGAAGAAGGGGTGAAGAGGTATTTATAGTGGAAGAAAAAGGGGAGAAAAAACGCTGCTGCAGAGCTGGATTCGCGCTGTCGTCGCGACTCGCGACCAGTTCCATCGCGAGTCGCGACCAGCAGTGAAATCCAGCCCTGTTTTGTTTTGCTTCCTCCGGGTGAACTGTTGATCCGTTTCGGGAGTTCTTGTAGTCGATTTTATAGTGCTCGAGAAGAGGAATCCAATGGTGCCACTCTTGAGGGCTGAGTATTCTCGGAAAATTCTGAGAACCCTGGATCATCATTCATCCGTTGCTTTGCTCTCCTTTCTTTTTTTTTTTTTAATTTTAAACCATCCGGATAGATGGGAGGAATTTATTAGGCTCCTCGAACCCAAACGGAAGTGCTACATGTAGAGTTTTTTTACAAAAGATCATTCATGATGATCCAAGAGCCAAATAAGCCCTCCAAGCAAATAGAAAATTGCTTCCAAAAGCGCTATGTTTAGTCAAATCTAAGCTAACTGAACATGTGAAATTACAGATTGCTAGTCTTATGTCCATCTAGCATGAATAACACGAACATGGTCAGGGAAGCGAAGAATCGAAACCCTTATTAGTCAATGTTATTCAGCCGAGTAAGACATAAGATCGCCTGAGTGTCCATTGTTTGTTGCCATCCTCGATTTCTCCTATGTTCGAGCAGTACTTCCTCTTCTCTCCTATGATCGAGATCCTCCCTTGCTTCGGATGTAGCTCAGAAATCAATCTCCTGTGCTCAGACAGTGCTTCCTCTCCTGTGAATCCTCATTTGCTTCAGGTGTGGCTCAGAACAAACCTGGGCCGGATATCTGCAAAAACTGAAAGACAGCAGTCTCTATTCCACAACATTTATATACATTATATCCAGAGACAAATACCAACTTATGTGTAATCTGAGTTCCCATTTACAGTTCTTATTCTTACCCCCTGAACTCCAATTTTATCTAGCATAATCAAGCCTTTAAGGAAAGAAGGGGCATTGCTAATTTTAAAGACTCCATTTAGGGATTCCTCCCTTGCAAATTTTGCCAAAAAATCAGCCACAGTATTAGCTTCCCTAGGAGCATATTTGATTGGGTTGTCTCCATGCAACAAATTCAGTTGACAGTTAAGAGAAAAAAATCTCCATGAACCAGAGTAAGGATCATGGATTGCTTTAACTGCAGGTTTGCAATCTGTCTCTATAGTACTACCCTTAATATCAAGTTCTAAACATGTCTGATATGCAAATTGAATGCCTTCCATCTCTGCAAGTAGAGGAGAATCTGATTTAAAAGTTTTGACTCTCATATGTTTAACCTCTCCCCTCCAATCTCTAACTATTACTGCACAAGATGAGTCTCCTCCTTTTACCCATGAAGCATCAGTGTTAATCTTATAAGCACTTGTTGGTTTATCCCATCTAACTGCAGTAACTTTGATTTCCTTCTTCTTATTTTTCTGAGTTATCTGAGGGATGATTCCAGCCTGTATTAGTTCCTTATGCTTATTCAAATTGCCTTTCAATGGATTTGCAGTAAAAATTATGAAAATTAGTTCCTTTATATTCTGGAAACATGCATCTACTGAGAAAGTATGATTATCATATAGTTTTTTGTTCCTAAAAATCCAAAGAGACCAGATTGTGGCAATGAATGCAGCAGTATACACCTGATGCAGAATCACAGAGCCTGCCCTAATGTTGAGATAGTATTCCACTAAATGACTAAAACTCCTGAATTCAGGTGTATGCAGATTCAGCATGCAATTAACTTTATTCCATACTGCAGCAGCCTTACAACAGGAATTAAAGAAATGGTTGATAGAATCTGAGTGATTTGAGCATATAGGGCATTTAGAGGCTAGTGAAAAACCTAACTTACACAAAACATTTTCAAATGGCAAAATTCCATTCAAAGCTCTCCAGATTAGTACTGACATTTTAACAGGTATGAAATTTGCCCATACCTTATGAAGATGTCTGATGGTTGTTCCCCGAAGCCTCAAAATCTTATAGGCCGAGCTAACTGAAAAGTTTCCATCCACTGAAGGTGTCCATATCAATCTGTCCTCATGTGAGTTCCTGATGGATACTTCCTGCAAAATTGAAACTATATTGGTAGCCAAATGTGGCTCCAGAAAAGGGAGATTAGAGTCTTTATTCAGGATGAAGGAGCTTAGTGTGATTTCAGGGAATGGTATTTCCACATCATCAGGCCATTTGTAGTATAAAGCTCCTTCCCCTGACCAATTTGAATTCCAGAAGGAACATTTTCCTTTTCCATGAATAACTCTAGTCAAACCATTAGTTTTTTCAGTTATGTTGCATATTCTCTTCCATACCTGGGAATTCTTGTAAGAATCAGGTAAAGTCCAGAGATGCTGAGCCCATTGTGTAGTGTTCATTTGAAGCTTCCACCATAGCTTACAGGAAAATGACTCAACTATAGCTTGAATGTCTCTAAAACCTATCCCATTCTCTTGTACTGGAATACTCATTTTTCTCCATGCTCTCCATTTTTTCCTGGTCTCTGTACTATCTGAGGTCCCCCAAAACAGTCCAGAAGCCATCCTTTCCATTTTCCTCACTACTAACTTTGGAGGCCTTAGTACAGCAAACAAGTGAGTTGGGATAGAAAGAAAACAATGGTTTATTAGGATTATTTTACCACCAGTACTCAACCACCTGTTTTTCCAGTTATTAATGCTTTTTTCCATTCTCTCCAATATGGGGTAGTAGTATCTCTGAGTGTTCCTTCCTGTAAATATTGGGATCCCTAGATATTGAAAAGGAAACACTCCTCTAACCATCCCTAAATTCCTACTTAGGATCTGAGATCTTTCTACTGATGTGTTAGGAGATACATAGAAATTAGATTTGGAAAAATTTACTTTTTGTCCTGATGTTTGCTCAAATGCACAGAGAAATTTTTTAAATCTTTTCAGGTGTTTCTTGTTTCCACTAAGAAAAACTACAGTATCATCAACGTACATTAAATGAGTAATTGGTGGACATGTTTTAGGTAACCTGAAAAATTGCAAATAGCCCAAATTAAACAGTTTTTTAAGTCCTCGTGAGAATGCCTCAGATAAGATGTTAAACAGTAATGGAGAAAGAGGATCTCCCTGTTTTATTCCTCTGTTTGAAGCAAAGAAACCTGATGCTACTCCATTAATTAGCACTGAGAAATGGGCTGAAGCTATGTTCTGCATAACTCGGTTAACAAATATACCATGAAAACCAAATTTAAGGAGAATTGAGTTAAGAAAAGACCATGATACTCTATCAAAAGCTTTCTGCATATCTAATTTAATGATTAAGTTATGCTTCTGTGATTTCCTGGTTAACATTCTGGTCATTTCTTGCATCAGAATTATGTTGTCAGAAATATCCCTCCCTTTCATAAAAGCACTTTGTTCAGGAGATATAAGTTGAGACATAAGCGGTTTAATCCTTTCCAACATCATCTTAGAGAATACCTTATTAACAAAATTTGAAAGGCTGATTGGTCTGAAGTCAGAAAAAGTATCAGGTATTGATTTTTTTGGGATTAGAGCCAGCCAAGTGCTGGAAATTGCCTTAGGGATGCTTCCACTTGTTAGAAAATCATTTGCAGCTTCAAGTAAATCTGTTTTAACAATTTCCCAGAAGGTGGTATAGAAAAAACCAGTGTATCCATCAGGTCCGGGGGAACTATGTTTTTTTAGGTCAAAAACTGCAAATTTGAGCTCATGTATCAGAAAAGGAGCCAACAATAAATTATTCTCTTGTTCAGTTATTACTCTTGGTATTTCAGCTAGAAAATAACTCATGTAAGTTCCCTGTTTCTGAGGTTCTTCCATGTTAAATAAAGCTTTATAATATCCCACTGCCTCCTCTTTAATCTGTGTAGGATCAGAGGTCCAATTTCCTTGCTCATCTCTAATCTTGCTAATTCTAGTTTTAGTCCTCCTTTCCCTAATTGAATGGTGAAAATAACTCGTATTCGCATCACCATATTTAAACCAGTTCAACCTTGCTTTTTGCCTAAGAAAGGTTATTTTCTCTTTTTGAGCCCTCATTAAAAGCTGTTTAGATTTATTCAAATCTGTCAGGGTAGATTCAGTAGGATTTTGTTGAAATGAGATTTCTAAATCATTAACCTTATGCTCATATAGTGACAGATTCTGGTCAACATTACCAAACTGAGTTGTATTCCACTGCTTTATTTCCATCTTGAGTCTTTTCAGTTTATTTATTAACCTATACATCCCTCTGTAGGGAGTGTCTAGATTCCAGTTAGTTTCCACTAGACTTAGAAAATCCTGCCTACCAGTCCACATCTCTTGAAACCTAAAAGGTCTGGGGACTTGTTCCTCTGATGATTGTACTGATAATAGGAGGGGAGCATGATCCGAAGACAGTCTATTAAGAACATGTATTGAGCTGTTAGGAAATTTATCAAACCAATCTAATGAGCAAATTCCCCGGTCTAATTGGAAAATTAGCTCTTTGCACCTTTCCTTATACCTGTTATTGGTCCATGTAAAAGAATTACCTACCGTAGGTATATCATGCAAATCCAAGTCACTTAAAAATTTGTTAAATTGCATCATGCTCTTTTTTGGAGTTGACTTTCTCCCTTTATATTCTGAAACAGAAGCTACAGTGTTAAAATCTCCAATATATATGGAAGGGGGGGGATTAGCTACCAGTAAATCACTCCACAATGTCTCTCTTAATTGTCTATGTACACTTGCATAGATAAATACACAGTTCCAGCTCAGAGAAGATATGGAATCAATTATATTAGCTTGTACATACTGATTAGTCTCACTTAGAACAGTGATGCTAAAAGACTGGTTCCAGAATAGCCAGATTTTAGCACTGTGGGCACAGTAAGCATTGTGGAATCCCAAATCATTTTTAAATTTTGTTATCCTCTGATTTTCTTGCCATGGTTCTATTAGACACATTATGTCCAGTTTGTGTTTAAGTTTAAAATTTCTAAGTCTGTCAATTGAAGTACCAATTCCCCTAACATTCCAAACCAGTACATTCCCTATTATGGTGTGTTTTATCATTTAAAAATTTTGGGATTGGCTTTTTGTGATGATCTAAGTTTTCTACTAGTCTTTCCTGAATTTTTGCCTTTATCTCCTGAGTTTCCATTACTATGGCCAATAATCCCGGATAAATCTGAAGGACTTACCTTTGCCTGCTCACCTTCTTTCTCCATAATGCTCGAATCAGGATTTGTTGTAGTTGTTTCTTTCAATCCTTCCTTGTTACTGGTACTATGCTCCGCAGAACCTGCTTGTGCTTGCTCTATAGTCACCAGTTGTGCTATGTCTTCTTGGGCCACAGGAGAAATAATGTTATTAGTAGAAACATCAGAAGTAATGGCAAGAGGTGCTTCCTGTGATTCCATTGTTACTTGAAGAATTCCTCCAATCTCCCCTTCCTGCTCTTCCTCACTATCCTCTAAGGATTGAAAGGCATTAGATATTGTTACAGTGTTTATGTTTGTTTCCTTTTCAGGTATGGATTTTTGTTCAAGCTGGTGATCCTTTTTTCTCCATATGGATGTGGTTATTGGCTTAGATATATCATCTAATGAGTAAAAATGGCCATTACGTTTTTTGTGACTTACCTTGTAGAAGTTAATGTTACTATCATTTTGGAATCCAGTGATTAAGTTTTGATTCTGTACATCATTTTCCTTTTGTGAGACTGTAAGAGCAGATGTACCTTCGATGTTTATTTCCTCTGTTGGGTGAGAATCTGTCCTCAGTTTGTTCTTATTTGCAGGATTCTCTATCTTCTTACTTGTTATTTTCCTTAAGTTGGGATGCAGAAAATTACAGTTTGTATTGCTATGCCCAATTGGGTGGCTGAATACCCAATAGAGTATGAGGACTTGCCTACATATTGTACTCACTGTAAAATAATTTCTCTCCTTTCTTCATCTCTTCACTTCTTCAAATCTTCACAAAGCTCAAATGTAAAGGTCTTCAAATCTTCAAATCTTCAAAGATAAATCTTCAAAGTCTTCAAATCTTCAAAGTCTTCAAACAAATCACCTTGTCACACAAAATCATCTAAAAAGTGATAAAAACGTCAAAGCCGCCTTTATCCCTCCTTAGATGATTTCAAAGCAAAATGCCACATGTAGAGCACAAAATTGCACAAAACCTAATCCTAAAAAGCCTAAAATAACCATCTAAAATGTACACATCAAACCTCCCCACACTTAAACCTTACTCGCCCTCGAGTAAGAAAAGATTCAAGCACACGGAGGAAATGACATATCCACATCCTAAAAACCCTAAAATAACCACATAAAATGGCCTCATCAAACCTCCCCACACTTAAACCTTACTCGCCCTTGAGTAAGAAAAGATCCAAGCACACGGAGGAATTCATATGGCCATATCCTAAACTAATCCCCCAAACAAAGCCTCACAAAAACTCTCAATATCATAAATCCCAAAATAAAAGCTCAGATGAGAAGTTTTCACACACACATCCCCAATCCTAAATCTAACCAAACCTACCACTTATCAATTCACTACCCATAAAAATATTTCAAAGCCCAGAATTGATATTCCCAAAGTCCAATGACACAAGATGAAGTTAAAACCATTTAAGAGGTTTAAGCACATACTTCACCTAATGCCAATATATCCACCAAAATCCAATGACATAAAATGAAGCTAAAGCCATATAAGATGTTCAAACACATGCTTCACCTAATGCCAATATATCAACCAAAAACGAAGTAGAAAGAGATAAGGAATTTCATAACCACACTTCGTTTCCTAACCCACTAAGCTACCCAATCCCAAGAGGTCTATAGATGTTGAGCTACCCGATCCATCCATGTGACAACCGCAACCTTATGACTCCAATGCCGGCAAATGAGTGAAATCTTAGAATTTTTCTTTTTCTCTCTTTTTCTCTCATTTTGTCTAGGAGCTCTTTCGAGTTTTCATCCTAGCCACACATCATGTTTCTTTAGCTCACATCTCACCTTTTTCCGCACATTTTAGCCTCTCATTTTTGCCTAGGCCGCCCTTTCGGGTTTTCGACCTATCCGGGCCCCCAATGTTGCCTAAGTTGCCCTCTCGGGTTTTCAACTTAGCGGGTTTTCTTTTTCTTTTTTTTCTTTTTCTATATATATATGTATATATATATATATATTTTTTCATGTTTTTTCCAATGAAAAGTAGCAAAAAGCATTCCAAAACTATCTAGCATGCATATGAATCCTCTAACCCCTCCCCACACTTAAAACATTACAATGCCCTCAATGAAAACATATAAGGCAAGAACAATAAAAATCAAGGTAAGGGGGTAGAATGACACCCGTGTCTCCGCAATTCTCCGGTGATATGGCGTAATCCAAGCACTTGTATGGTCCCAAAATAGGTGTCGGAACCGGACGGGTGAGCAAAGATGCCGTAGATGAACTCACCCGTCGAGAAAAGCATTGTCTCCATGGCGCCATTTGATCAAGACTAACACCACGAAGAACACATTAAACTCACAAGTACATAAGGATATGTAATACTAGGTTTAGCATCAAGAGTTAATAACCATAGCATTTTCAAAGAACAACCAAATCACACTCAACCAACACTATAATAATAATCATGAAAAATATCCAACATATATTGACATGTATACAAGCATCATTATAGGATATGCACTTACGATCACAATGATGTAGTCGGCATACTACAATCAACAAATGTACTATAAAGATGCAAGAATGTTCATATGCCGATATATGTCGGATGGTTGAGAATGAGTGGAGATGTGGTGGTTCTTGGGAGTGTTGGGTGGAGAAGAAGGAAGAATCATGCAATGTTTAAGATCAAATGAAAACTTGGAATTTTCATCGCGACTCGCGACTGAAGTGGTCGCGACTCGCGATGGACTTCATCGCGACTCGCGACAGGTACCTCGCGACTCGCAAAAAGTAGAGGCCGGGAGCATAATTTTTGGAAACAATTTCTGATCACGTCGCGACTCGCAACCTATTCGTAGCGACTCGCAATGGCCCATCGCGAGTCTGTCGCGACTCGCGGAAAGTTGGTTCTGAGAGCCCAAAAATTCTGAGCTCGTCGCGACTCGCGACGAAGCTCATCGCGACGAGCATCGCGAGGTCATCGCGACTCGCGGAAAGTTAGTGCTGGGAGTGGATTTTTCTCCCCTGTTCGTCGCGACTCGCAACGAAGCCCATCGCGACTCGCGACGACAGAGTATCCCAGGCTTAAAAATTTTTCATTTTCTTACCAACTGTCCAAGCTTTCTTCCCTCGTTCATTGATCTCGTTCCTTCATCTCCTTCATTGCAATGCACTTCATGTTGCTACAAAATCACAGAAAAACATGCCATAAAAAGAACAAAAGAAAACAACAACAAAAACAAACTAAGAAACACAAACTAAGAAACAAAAACTAAAAGAAATGCTGAATTTATTTAACGTCGTCGGCACGACGAAGCTCCGTATTTTTAAGGTCGTCGGCACGACCCTAATGTTATCCGTATGGTGAAGGCTTGAACCCCTTCACCATGAGCTTCCAAAAGTCAAGAGGTGGGGGTACAAAACTTTCAAGAGGAAAGTTTTGTGGAGGTGGAGATGGTTCAAAGGGAATTGAGTGGTTAGGGAGCTTGGGATAATCTTTCGGCTCCTCTCTCGTTTCCCTCAAAACTTCCAAAAATGGTGGAGTTGGTTCACTAGGTGGGAGAAGGGGTGACGATGCTAACGGATGTAGCACTATCACCTCTTCCTCCATTTTTCTATCCTCTACAACCAACTCCTCATCCCTTTCAAACTCAAAATCATTTTTATTGGTGACCTCACTCACCGAGTCATCGAGTTCAAGTTGGGATGGTGTATTTTCGGAATCACAAGCTTCCATGCGGGCCAATACCTCTAATATGTTCCTCGCATGCCCCTCAATGGCCTCAACACTAGAGGAGAGCTGGGTATCCGGCTCCTCACTAGTAAAGGAGTTCAAGTTTGCTATGGTATTTAAGACATCCTCACGTGTCAAACTTGAACTTCCTTGTTGGGCTTAGTTTTGGGGTATGGTATAGGGTGGTGATGGCCAACTAGGTTGCTCATAATGTTGGTTTTCCGGCTCATTCTCATACCACCAATCCGGACTACCACTCCATTCCGGATTGTTAGAGTTGTGGTATGGAAAACACTCTTGAACATTTTGCCCTTGAAAACCAACATCTCCAACCTCTTGAAAGCACTCTTCATAGTACCCATGGTTTTGAAAACCAAGGGTTCTTTCTCGGTCATCGTGCTTTTCCCACAACAAAGGGCAAGATTCGGTAGGATGGTCGGAACGACACATCCTACAAAACCTTGCTTGTTGAGCCTCTCTTCTCATCATGAGTTCCCTCAAGGTGAGACGCTCCATTAAAATTTTTTTTTTTCAAAAGTTCGGAATCATAGTGCAAGGATTCTCGATAAAATAAATTACTAAGAACTCAAGCAATACTTACTCCGAACAAAAACAACCACCAAGTAGTGGAAAATAAAAACAACTAGCCAATACACAACCAAATACACCTAAATACTTAAAAATAAATGCCTCTTCCCCGGCAACGGCGCCATTTTGATAGGCGGGCGGTCGTCGCACCCCCTATGCAAAAGATAATTTATAAGCCCTTTTTGCTTACTTTCTACAACTAGGTAGATAGCGGCAAATCGGGGTCGTCCAAGGAGAAGAGGGATTTTCCTAAGCGTCTAAGCACACAATGGTTGATATTAGGCTAGGAGTAGATATATATACACTCACATAAAAGCATGTAAATGGGGGGGGGGGGTTGGTTGGTTGTTCCTAAGTTACGAAAGTAAAAAAGACAAGATAACTAGCAAGGTCAAGTGACTATGCTAATCATCAAACAAAACTAAAGAAAAGGGGTTTTAAACTATAAAGATAAAGAGCCTTGGGGGCAAGGGATATCCACTTCCAAATCTAATGTAGGTCATTGAATCATTCACTCATTCTATCATATAGCATTACATGACTCAACATCAACATACCCATCTAGCAAGAATCACAACACGTTATGCACAAGAAGTTCTAAGTTCACGCTCATAGATTTTCATGCAAAGGAGCTACGGAATTCGTCACGTTCCTAACACCTAACCAATTCAATCATACAAGCACTCCCTATGCTCAAACAACTCATGGCACAAGTGAAGTGAAACACACCATCAAGAATACACAAATGCTAAATAACAAATGCTTCAAGGATGATTTAAAATCATCTATTCAATACTTCAACTACTTGTTGTGGAGACTAAACTCCTATCCTTCTTAGTTCGTAGTTTGCAAGAGTGAGTTCGACATCTCTCGTCAAACCTCACCAATGACTCCCGTTGTCGCAACCACGACTCAAGGTATCATTGGTGGCATTTAATCACGAAGAACCAACAAGCTTGGCAATGCTTATGAACACTACACTGTGACTAAGCATTTAACCAATTCATGCAATTACACGAGATTGGATTAACGTGCAATGCACATTCATCCAAGAGCATATAACTCTCTCGTTTGCTACACAAACGAACATGACGAAGAGTTCAACATCAATCACATTCATCTAGCACATTATCAATCCATCAACACAATCAAAAGCTCTAAATCATACTCATACATTCCTAACAAGAAAAGGGGGGAAATTAACCCAAATCCCCCAAACCCTAGCTAGCAATTCATACAAGTATTTCATTCAAGCTTTCAACAATATCAATGGCATCAACAATTAACATTCAAAGCACAATAAAATCACAATAGCAAAAACACCAAATAGATAGATATAAATGCTCCTTACTACATAGAAATGGAAGCTTCAATCCTTGCTCCCAAGTACAAAAACTACTCTAGAACAACAAAAGGCATAAAAACTAAGAAAACAAGAAGATAAAACCTAGGGTTTTGGCCCAAAACAGGGGCCAAAAGCTCTGGAGAAGAAGGGGTGAAGAGGTATTTATAGTGGAAGAAAAAGGGGAGAAAAAACGCTGCTGCAGAGCTGGATTCGCGCTGTCGTCGCGACTCGCGACCAGTTCCATCGCGAGTCGCGACCAGCAGTGAAATCCAGCCCTGTTTTGTTTTGCTTCCTCCGGGTGAACTGTTGATCCGTTTCGGGAGTTCTTGTAGTCGATTTTATAGTGCTCGAGAAGAGGAATCCAATGGTGCCACTCTTGAGGGCTGAGTATTCTCGGAAAATTCTGAGAACTCTGGATCATCATTCATCCGTTGCTTTGCTCTCCTTTCTTCATCTCTTCACTTCTTCAAATCTTCACAAAGCTCAAATGTAAAGGTCTTCAATTCTTCAAATCTTCAAAGATAAATCTTCAAAGTCTTCAAATCTTCAAAGTCTTCAAACAAATCACCTTGTCACACAAAATCATCTAAAAAGTGATAAAAACGTCAAAGCCGCCTTTATCCCTCCTTAGATGATTTCAAAGCAAAATGCCACATGTAGAGCACAAAATTGCACAAAACCTAATCCTAAAAAGCCTAAAATAACCATCTAAAATGGACACATCAGGGTGCAATGGTCTTACCCCACTTCTTTGTGGAGGGGTTAAACGGGCCCTTCGAGGAAGATCCAACACTCCTGCGATGTTTTGTGGAAGATCCCTTGGCAGCTTTGCTCGAGGGTGTAGGAAAACCAAGACAACGGATTTTTTTGATCGAGGAGCAGAATGATAACTCGAGGGGGTGAAACTCTTTACCTTTAGTTCCACCAACCAATCAAGAATAAGGTCAAAAGCCTTTTTCTAGTGAGGGGTTCCATTCTCATAGACTTTGACTTCCTCAATCTAGTATTGAGTGGCCTTGAGTAGAAATTTTGGAAGCTGATCACTTCCAATTAAATATAAAGTAGGAATGCCATGAGAAAGCATAGGGGCACGAAGGTTCACTTCGTGGGAAGCAGTCTTTTCCTCTAAATCGACGTTCCTCGACGTCTTTGGCCTGCAATTTCCAGGCTTCAATCTCCCCTGCGAGTCTGTATTCTCTGATAAAAGAGATTCTATTGGAGAACCGTCCCCGGCAGGGATATTCCTTGCTGGGGGATTGCTCAAAGAGAGGGGGTCTTTGCTAGCTATCTTCCGTGCGAGCAGTTCCTCTTCAAGGTTGGAAATTTTACTTTGCGCTACCAAGTACTACTCAACGATTAACTCCCTTTGTGCCAGTAACTTGTGATTTTTTCCCATACAACCAACTAGGCTCCCTTCCACTACTAGAAGTCTAGTTGCATTAGCAACACACGACTTCAAAGATCCAAACTTTAGATGTATTTTTCACACTAGATCTTCAAAAAAATTTATTCGTGGGATTACGATCCTCAACCATCTCTAAAGGATATGTCCCATTAAATTCTTTGGTCAAGAAATCCCTTACAAACCCCTTAAAAGTTGGATAGTCTTTGGACTGCCACAACTTCATTTCAACTTTGAGCTGATTAAGTTTTTCCTTTAGAGATTTCTTCATCTGGTTTCATATGGATAAGTCCCATGTTACCTTCAATAGTTTTTATGTGTCTCACAGCTCTTTTAGAGCACTCGAAAGCTTCTCACAATCGTCTTCTTGCACTCTTTTCAATGAGTTAAACTACAAGAAAAGAACAAAGATAAAATTAATGAAAAATTCATAAAAATTCTAAAACAATTCTTATATTGAAGCATTAAAAGTTACATCAGGAGGCCCAAATTGGCAAAGTTACAATGAAGAACAAACCCTAGAGTAACCCCCCTTCGAGGTGGATGCGATCATCCCTTCCACGCTGGCATCAGTTGAGTTTTACTCGAGGGATGTGTCTATGGCCTTGGGTAGGGGCATCGCTCAAATCCCCTCAACCGTGAAGAACTTCCTATTAAACTTAATGAAATCCATCAGGGCAAAGCAAAGGCCATCGTTCTTGATCGCCTCGTCCCATTTTGTATCCAGGGAGGCCTTGGGCTCTAGCTTGATCAGCTCATCCACTTTCTTAGCGTGCTATTCGGACAGAGAGACGGACAGTTGAGTTTTAGGAACTCCTCAACCAAATTTATAAAACCATGGTGCTTGGCCACCTCGAGGAGGTCTACAAATAATTGAAGTAGCTCAAAAATGTTCAATAATTTTATTTAAATGCCTTGAGCAGTTGAACCTGCTCGACTGGGTTCTGAGAAGCTTGGACCCTCTTCTCAAGGGTATCTTTCTCTAGCATTCACTCACACTTCTTGGCATCAAAATTGACCATCTTTTTCTTCTTCTCTTCCAAGACTTTCTTGTCCTTTTCACGCGCCCTCTTCTCCTCTTTGAGCAGCCTCTTCAACTCCAAAATTTCAACATCTTTCTGGCCTAAGTTTTCTTGAAAGAAACCATGGCTAGAAGTACAAGTGTGGGCAAAGGAGGTCGTCTTTTGAGTGGCCTCGCGGAAGAGCTGGGAGACCTAACAAAATAACTGCACTTAGACAAATGCTGGAAGAAAGCTTGCTAAAATGGACTTCACAATGGAACAAATGATAACTTGAGGATTAGCGACCATGGTCACGAGATGATTCTCACCAGAGTCAGAATGCTGGATGTAGACACCATATCAGTCGAAGAGGGTGTCTGGGATGCTAATTGTTGGTGGATGTTGACACCATCATCACCGCTCACTTCCATTAGCGGTTGTTGGGGGATATTCCCCACACTTCCACCATTTACCACCGTCCTCTGGTGGACATTCCTGGTGTGGGTGGCTGACCATTAGCCACAGTCGAAATAGCCCTTTCATCATCCACATGAAGTGTGGAAGTTTGGTTTGAGGGGATAGGGGTCCCTTTAGGGTGACCCTGACCTTGCTTTGAGTGGGTCTTCTTGTTCCTCAAGCCGCTAGTGAGAACCCACTGAGAAAAAGACACAAGAACAACGTCAGTAAAGGTAAATGCAATAGCGCATAAGACAGAAGGAATATAATTCTATTAAGGCATCTTTGGAGGCTTGCGAGTGCCTAAAACCACTAACGATGGGAGGGCCTTTTATAGGACCCTAAGGTCTTTTCTCCTCTTCTTGTTATTTTTCAAAAGTTTTTTATACACATACTCCTTGTAGATTTTAGGAGAAAATATAAAACTGCCAATCCTTAGGTTAGGATTATTGAATCGGTTGTAGTCGAGGGAGCTGGAAAACAATTTTTATCTATCCCTCTCGAGGGCATCCAGATAAATATACTCCCCTGGTTTAGGAGATTCAACTAGCATATCCCAATTCCACTGGGGGGACTCGATACCATCTGCTATCAAATGAAATCCCCTTCTTCAAACTCCTCTATTCACCCAAATTTCTAGGAATAACAAAAACCTTGTGATTTACCTACCGGCTGGTAAATGTGATAGTCATGTCGGTACATTGCACACTCTAAGACATGTAATACAACGAGCGGAGCAGCTTGTACTTTGGCTTGATACCAAACTTATCGCATTGCGTCAAGAACATCATAATGATTACCAAGATGTTGGGATGAACTTGTGCATGGCTCACCTGGAATTGCTTGAGAAGTTTGGAAAAGAGAGGCAGAAAGGGAAAGGTGAGCCCGTAGCAAAGGTGTCTAAGGGAAGTGGCCAATCTTCCCTCGAGGAGGTTATGAGTGGTATTCTCTTCTCAAAGGGGCTGAAAATCTGCATCTGGGACTATTCATTGGCCAAAAGGGATCGAGTATAGAATCTTTGAGATGGTCTTCCCTATTTTGAGGACGGGGGCTCCTTTCTAGAAATTCACAACTTTACCCCTCGAGATACCTTCTCATTTTTCTTTTGAGAAGATGTAGCTCCAGAGGATACCTTTAATACCTTTTGGGACGATTCCTCCTCTTCTAGAGATGTCCTTCCCCTCATAGGAGATGCATTCTCCTCCTCCTCAATGACATTGAGGGATGCTTCCTCGCTCTCAGGAGATGCATTCACCCCCCAGGGCCTCGAGAACTGGATTTGAGTGAGGGTAGAAGCCAATTTTGCCAGTGGTGGGGAATCTTCTTATGTAAAGCTTGCCCATACCTGGTGGTCATTCTCAGCATGCCCTTGCGGAGGCATATCGGTAACCTGGAAAAACCTCCTTTCCCCAGGGCTATTAGTAGTATGGTCAGACGCACCTCCTCCGATGTAAGAATCACATCGGGATTCTCCAGAATGAGTGCATTCTGATTTAGTGAAACCCTTTCTGACGTACTAACCTCCACCTCATCTACCCTAATCTCACCGAAAAATCCCTCCTCAGTGGAACCCTCATCCGAACGGGCCATGATTGTAAATTGAGGAAAAAATAGAGTAGAATAATGAGAGAAATGAAGGTACTTACTGATTTCTAAAGAAGGGTGATGAAAATAGATTTGCTGAAGAGTGGAAGGGAAAAAGAGTGCTTGTGAGAAGTTTCTGCAAGTGAGTAGAAGTGAAAGAGGAAAGAGAAGTTAAGGGGGTAATAATGGGGACTGAAACGATAGAATGATTAATAACCACCTTGGAACTATAAACAAGTACATGAATACTCAACTACTTTTTTGTCTTCTGAAAACACGCCGTTTGGGGGACAATGACACGCGCGGTTGTGTAGCACGCTTACACCTCTTGTAGTCCTAATGTTGAGGGTTGATTAGAAAACTATATTCCCTCCCTCAAAGGCTGGATCAACGAAGTACAAGGTCCACTTGGTCACTTCAGAGTCCTCAAACTGTCCTATGAATTAAGGTCTCGAATAGCCCTTGTATTGTTCCAGTCCTTCGAGGCAGATAAACCTAATTTTTTGGGGGCTCTTAATAGAGGTTGGGCCCAAGAAGGGTGTTGGGCCATAGGTGTGGCGGCCCAACTAGGGTATTATTTAATACTCTAGAATAGTTACCATATTTGTGGGGAATTAAGGGCTATAATTAAGGAAACTGTTATTTAGGACACATAGTGTAAATACAAGGTACACATTTATTCATAATTCATTGTGCCTTAATCAAATTTTGGACTCTTGAACTGACTTAAGCATTGGAGGACTAGTCCCTGGAACCCCAAGAGAAATTTTTATTACATGCCAGTTTGAGAGGAACTCAAGCCCAAGAACTGGTCGGTTGTTCAAAATGCATTATGTTGGGTTCCTCACTAGTAAAGTTGTTCAAGTTTTCTATTGCATTCATGAATTCCTCACGTGTCAAACTTGAACATCCATGTTGGGCTTGGATTTGGGGTATGGTATAAGGTGGTGATAGCCAATTATTTTACCACTCCATTCCGGGTTGTAAGAATTGTGGTATGGATACCATTCTTGGGTTTCTTTCCCTTGAAAACCAATATCTCCCACCTCTTGGTAGCACTGTTCATAATACCTTTGGTTTTGGAAACCAAGGGTTCTTTTCCCCTCATAGTGCTCCTCTCTCAACAAATAGCAAGACTCGGTAGGATGGTCGGAATGACACATCTTACAAAACCTCACTTGTATTGCCTCACTTCTCATCATGAGTTCCATCAAGGTGAGACACTCCATTTTTCTTTTTCTTTTTCAAAAGTCCGGAATCATATTGCAAGGATTCTCGATAAAAAATCACTAAGAAGTCAAGCAATACCTACTCCGAACAAAAACAACCACCAAGAAGTGGAAAATAAAAACATCTAGCTAACATGCAACCAAATATGGCCAAGCACTTAAAAATAAATGCCTCTTCCCTGGCAGCTGTGCCAAAATTTGGGAGGTTGTCACCGTACCTCTCATAGTTAAATTTATAAGCCTTAAATGCTTCTTATCTACAGCTGAGTAGATAATGACAAGTCAGGATCGTCCACGAAGAAGAGGGATTTTCTTAAGCATTTAAACGTATAAGATTGATAATAGACTAGAAGTAGATATATATAGATATATAAAAGAAAGTAAATGGTGGGGTTGTTGGTTTTGGTCTTGAGTTATGAAATTAAACGACAAGGTAACTGATAAAATCAAGTAACTATGTTAATTATCAAACAAACTAAGAAAATGGGTTTAAAACTACAAAAGACAAGGCCTTGGGGCCAATTGATATCCATTTCCAAACCTAATGTACATCATTGAACCATTCACTCATTCTATCACATTGTTACCTATAGGCAATGCAAAAACTTCTCAATTGAAGATCAACATTCATTTCTTCTTAATAGTAATTCACAAAGACAAACAACGCCCATTTTCAAACCTCATTGATAATCACTTTAAGAAAACCACACCATAAAGGTATTTCATCAATGGCATTATACACAAAAAACCATAGATTTGATAACGACAAGCCTTCTACCAAAGACATAGCCATTTAACCAAACATGGCATTCATTAGGCTAAACCTAGAACAAACAACATTCAAGATTCAAACTTCCATTGCTTCTATAGGAATAATATGAGAACAATCCACATTAACATATTTACCTAGAAAGAATTACAACACATTATACACTAGAAGTTCTAAGTCCATGTTCTTGGATTTTCATGCCAAATGAGTTAAGAAATTTGCAACTTTCCTAACACCCAACACTTCAATCATACAAACACTTCCTATTCTCAAACAAACCATGATATAAATGAAGTAAAACATCCCATTAAAACACATGAATGCTAAATAACAAAAGCTTCAAGAAAGAGTGAAATAGAGGTTCTTACTACATACATGTGCAAGCTTTAATCAATTGCTCCCAAGTACAAAACTAAGCTAGATAATCAAAACCCATAACATAGAACATAAATCTATAAAGAAAGAAGAAGAAAAGAAAAGGGGAAAATTGGGGTTCTGGAGCCCCTAAAGTCGGGCTTGGGCAAATGGGGGAAGAAGATGGGCTATTTGTAGCCCAAGTGGGTCAAGAAAAAGACAAAAGGTGGAGCGGTTTGTGCAGGCCGCACGCTGTGGTGCGAGACAGGGCACCGTGGAACGAGAAATCATGTCAGTGGCACAAGAAACTCGTGCCATGGCCTTCACTAAACCACTCCAAAGGGCTCATGAGCAATCTACAATTTAAGCTCACAGAATGAATGATTTAGATATGAAATTCGAAAATGGTCATCTAAACCCCTTATGATGTAAACCTAGCTAAATCTAGAAATGTTACAACAAAAAGATGAAAAAAGAGATGTTAAATTCTATGGAAAATACATACTTTTGACGTCTTATCAAACCTCCTCGCACATAAACCTTTACTCATCCTCGAGTAAACAAGAACAAGTAAAGATCTAACCGTAAACTAGCATGCTAAAGTTTTTTCAAAACATCTTACATCATATTCCTAGACTACCCTAATAACCCCCCAAGACATAAGAATCTCTCACACTCTCACATCCCAAAATCTTAGATAATCTAAATAACCAACAAACCATAACAAAAGTGAGGTATACAAATAATGCAAACCTAACTTACTCTAACGAAAAAGCCACCCAATAGACAAATCAAGAGAAGCATAATTTTTTTAAATTACTCTCATTTTCTTTCATTTTGCCTAGGATCCCTCTCGGGTTTTCATCCTATCTTCACACATTTTCCTTTTTCAATGCTCACCCTCACCCTTTTCCACACCATTTGGCCTCTCATTTTTACATATGTTACCCTTTCGGGTTTTCAACCTATCTAGGCCTCCCACTCTTACCTAAGTTTCCCTCTCGGGTTTTTAAATTAGCGGGAAAATTTTATCTTTATCTTTTTTTCTTTTTTCATTTTTTTCAAACAAAACACATCAAATGGAGCATATTCACACTACAATACAATAAAATGAGATATATTCCTCTTTACCTTCCCACACTTGAAACACACATTGTTCTCAATGTGAAAAGGATAAGATAAAGAAATAAGGGAGAAATAAAAAAATACTCACAACTAGGACCTTGAAGGTCCCTCCTGGTAATGGCAATGCTCACTCCTCAATGAATGCTCTCTCCTCCATGTTCTCAAACTCTGCCCAACATGAAACTTTGATCCATTCACTACAAAGCCACAGCTATGAAAAACCCGATCAACACTCACAAAAGATAACAACTAGTAGTACTCCTATATGATGGTTTTCGTAGTGGTTTTTGGAGGTGGACTGTGGTGGTATTCTTGTGATGTTGGGTAAGGGTTTGAGAACAGGGTTGCGGATTTTATTTTGAATAAAAAATGCTAACCTAACTTAGAAGCCTCCCCAGAAGCTCCGTATATTTAAGGTCGTTGGCACGACCCAAGTGTTATCCATATGATGAAGATTTGAACCCCTTCACCATAAGCATCCAAAAATAGAGAGGTGGGGGTACAAAACTTTCAAGAGGAAAGTCTTGTGAGGTTGAGATGATTTAAAGGGAGTTGATGGTTAGGAGGCTTGGGATAGGCTTTTGGCTCCTCTCTTATCTCCCTCAAAACTTCCGAAGATTGTGGAGTTGGTTCACTAGGTGGGGGTAGGGTGGTGATGCAAAGAATAATGAATGTAGCACAATCACCTCTTCTTCCAATTTTTCTTCCTTAACAACCAACTCCTCATCCCCTTCAAACTCAAACTCATTTCCCATGGTGACCTAACTCATTGAATCCTCGAGTTCGACTTGGGATGGGGTATTTTTGGAATCACGAGCTTCCATTCGGGCCAACGCTTCCAATATACTCCTTGCATTCCCCTCAATAGCCTCAACACTAGAGGAGAGCCGAGTGTTCGGTTCCTCACTAGTAAAATTTTCAAGTTTTCTATTGCATTCATGACTTCCTCACATGTCAAACTTGAACTTCCTTGTTGGGATTGGTTTTGGAGTATGGTATAAGGTGGTGATGACCAACTATTTTGCTCGTATTGTTGGTTTTCTGGATCATTCTCATACCACCAATCCTGATTACTACTCCATTTCGGTAATATGCAACCAAATATGACCAAACACTGAAAAATAAACGTCTCTTCCCCGGCAACGATGCCAAAATTTGGGAGGTCATCATTGTACCTCTCAAATTTAAATTTATAAGCCCTAAATGCTTCCTATCTACAACTAAGTAGATAATGGCAAGTTGGGGTCGTCCACGAAGAAGAGGGATTTTCTGAAGCGTTTAAACGTATAAGGTTGATATTCGGTTAGAAGTAGATATATATATATATGTGTGTGTGTGTGTGTGTATAAGAAAGTAAATGGGCGGGGGTTGGTTTTGGTCCTAAGTTATGAAATTAAAATACAAGATAACTATCAAAGTCAAGTAACTATGCTAATTATCAAACAAACTAAGAAAAGGGGTTTAAAACTACAAAAGACAAAGTATTAGGGGTAATTGATATCCGCTTCCAAATCTAATGCACATCATTAAACCATTCACTCATTCTATCACATTGTTACCTATGGGGAATGCTAAAACATCCTAATTGAAGATCAACATTCATTTCTTCTTAATAGTAATTCACAAAGACAAACAATGACCATTTACAAACCTCATTCATAATCACTTTAGACAAACCACACCATAAAGGTATTTCATCAATGACATTATACATGAAGAACCATAGATTTGATAACAATAAACCTTCTACCAAAGACAGTCATTTAACCAAACATAGCAGTCATTAGGCTAAACATAGAACAAACCACATTCAAGATTCAACCTTGCATTGCTTCTATAGGATAAATTATAAGAAAAATCCACATTAACATATTTATCTAGCGAGAATTATAACACATTATTCACTAGAAGTTCTAAGTCCACGTTCTTGGATTTTTATGCCAAATGAGTTAGGAAATTTGCAATTTTCTTAACACCCTAAAACTTCAATCATACAAACACTTTCTATTATAAAATAACCCATGATATAAATGAAGTAAACCATCACATTAAAACACATGAATGCTAAATAGAGGTTCAAGAAAGAGTTAAATAGAGGTGCTTACTACATAGATGTGGAAGTTTCAATCAATTGCTCCCAAGTACAAAACTAAGCTAGATAATGAAAATCCATAACATAGAACATAAATCTACAAAGAAAGAAGAAGAAAATTGAAGAAAAGGGTAAATCTAGGGTTTTGAAGCCCCCCAAAGTTGGGCTTGGGCAAATGGGGAAGAAGGGGGGCTATTGATAGCCAAGTGGGTCAAGAAAAAGTCAAAAGATGGAGCAATGTGTGTTTCCTGTGCGTTAGGAGTGCAGGTCGCGCGCCATGGTAAGAGACTGGGCACCGTGGCACATAAATCGTGTCGATGGTTAGAGAAACAGTGTCAATGGTGCGAGAAACTCACGCCGTGGTGTGAGCGATGGGGTGCCCAGCTTGGAAATACGTGCGTGGGCGCGCAAGCTCATGCACCAGGCATGAATTTTGGAACTGAAATCGTGCAACACGGCCAATTTCTACCGCGCAGGCACGCAGAACTTTTTTATGGGCGCGCCATGGTTTTCTTCTCCCGATCAATTTGCTGGCCGGTCTTTGCATCGTTTCCGGTGAACTGTTGCTCTGATTTTGGAGTTCTTGTAGTCGATTTTATAATGCTCAAGAAGAGGAATCCAATGATGCCACCCTTGTGGCCTGATTCTTCTCAAGATCATTTTAAGAACTTTGTCCAGACTTCTGGGTGACAATTCAACCGCTTCTTTGCCTTCCTTCTTCGACCATTCTATCTTCTACCACGTTTTAGCTCGTGGTAGAAGGGCTCACGAGCAATCTACAAATTAGGCTCACAAAATGGAATATAGATGCTAGTAAGGACCAAAATTCCATTAGACAAAACATAGGTTACAAAATGAAATATTTAGATATGAAAACAAAAAATGGTCATCTACACCCCTTATGATGTAAACCTGGCTAAATCTAGGAATCTTACAACAAAAAGATGACAAAAGAGTTGTTAAATATTATGGAAAATACATGTGTTTTTATGTGAAACCCTCTACAACCACCACCACCCCCTGCTACTAGCCACCGACTACCCTATCCAGCTGCCAGCCACCACCATCGCCGCCAAACCCTCACCATGCCACTGGAGACCCTTCATGAAAACCACCCTAGAAACACTCTACATCCCAGCCACAACCACCAGTTCCGCCAAACCCTCACCCCATCGCCGCCAAATCCTCGCTTGTTGCCAGTAATAAATCACCACAGCCACCCCTGAAACATTAGCATCCTAGCCACCGTTCCCACCACCACCTCCACCAAATCCTCACTACCACCGCACCACAGTCACCTCAGAAACACTCGGCATTCCAGCCACCACCCCACCGTCGCCCAGTCCTGCACATAGTAACCATCATAGCCAGCCATAGAGACTTCACTTGGCTCTCTTAATCTAACCACCACCTTCTCCTTTTGATTCTTCATCTCCCTCTGCCACCATTACTTCTCCCACTGCCACTCCACCTAGCCACTCTGCAGCTCCTCAATTTTCTCCGTTGCAGCCTCGCGCATCATCCTTTTTGCTCCGCCCCAAATCATCTCATGTAGGAACCACGCACCATAGAGGTTTGGTATGCAACGGAGAAATGCCTTGAAGCCATAATTTTGTTGGACGGATATGATTTGGGTAATCGATGAAGAATGATTTGGCCTAAATTTCTAGGCAATCGAAGAAGAAAGAACAATGAAAAATAGAGGGGGGGGTTATATTGGTCTTTTAAAAAGATGTTATTTTAATCCTTGGAAAAAATGGTCATTTCCTTCATTTCTGGTCAAATTTCTCGTCGATAATCAAAGTCAACACATCCTGGAGTTATATTGGCACATACTTCATAAAGTTAGGGTTATTTTGGCACTTTATGGTTTTACAGGGTTATTTTGGTACTTTACTCTATAATTAAATAATAACAATTATATTTTTGGCCAACTTATGGACTTTCTCCCTAGAAACTTTAATTAATAAACTGAATAAAAGTTTATCGTACTTTTCTTTGACTAATAAATGTGTGTTGCAGACGATTGGACCGGTAATTATCTTTTGACTGAATCATGTTGAGGTTATCGAATAGTTTCAAAAGTCATCTCTCGAGTTTGTGGCCCCTAGGTAGATAAAATCCTGGAGGGATATAATAAGGCACTAATGAATAAGATGGCACAAGATGAGTCTTGGTAATGCTACTCTTGGTTTAATTTACAGCATGTTTAGTGCACCTCTAGCTAAACCAGAGGTAGGTGAGAGATGATGATGGGATGGACCCAATAAAGTGACTATTTGGTGGTGGTTACCAATGATTCAAACTCTCCACAATGTGTGATCAAACATCATAAAAGGTTATACTTATAGAAGTGAAGATGAATCAAGGATCAAACTAAATCACTAAACATATGAAGAAAATGCCCCCAAATCTCATTATTATTATCATTATCTTATGTTTTTTTAGTAGTCCTGCACAATAGTTGCTTCATATTTGTTACATACTCGTAGTTGTTAAACTTACTCCCAAACAACCCCCCCAATTCAATGAGCACACATTTGTGACGCTTGTGCGTATCGTTTTCTACGTAAACTATCTTCTAAACCCCCATTTCCTCATGGAAGACCCTAACATACCTCTATCTACTCTTTAGTAGGTCATAGTAATAGGGTAGTGATGTGGTGGTCTGTTCAGGCGAACCACTTGTCGTTCACTCTTAACCTTCTTTACCTGCAAAACTAATACCAGGAGTGATTCTGGGAGAACAACTCTAACAAAAGTCAGTTCTCTCTTTTCAGAATTGGAAGTTCTCCAGATAGTTACGCTTACCTTTATCCGTGAGCTCTTTACTCTTTTTATAGCTTACTCTCAATGTGGCTCTGCCTCTCGGGTTTGCCATCAGATGCTTGACCATGGCTCCGAGAAAGACGGTATGTGGTTGACGTGTGACCATGATCTCTGATTTTTGTGGTTTGTGAGTTGTGTCTAACTATGCTCGCATCGCAGGCTGGTGTTGGGATTGTTTTCCACTTCAAGCCCGCGACCCAGCCTTTGGACTAGGTATACACCATAAGCCCTCTATCCATCAAGAATAAAAGGAACGAAGTAATGGCGTAGATTTATGGCTTAAATGGAAACGATGTTGTTTGTCAACAGATTGTTCATCATTTAACACTACGTTTGTTGGCATTGCGAACAGACATTAGCTTTTTGGCTATATTTATGTCTTTCATCCTCCTTCAGTTTTGAATTTTTGAATTCCTTGTGATATGGCTATTTTTGCGTTAAGATTTTGTTTCAACGGGCCGAGATTCGATCCTCATTTTTCGTTATTCAGGTATGCATTTTTCTGATGTTTGTTCTCGCTTTACCTCCTAATTGAGGAATTTGAAAAAAAATAAAATTTAATGCTGCCCTCATTCAATATGTTTTCTTTTCGTATACCACCGTCGTCTTGATAAAAGGAAAAGGTATTTTACTTTTTGTGTCAGACTATCATCATTGCTTTTCTAAACTGATTGTCTTCCTTGATCTTACCTTTTGTTGCTAATATTTAAGTATTTTGCTCACATTTTCATTTCAATCTATCTCGTCTGTTTCCCAAGCTTTCATCCTCTTTAAGCATTCTTAGGTTTTTTGCGTATCGTCTTCCTCCATCCTTTTCAAGGTTAAGTTTTTTCCTTAACTTAATTTCCACTTTCTTTGATGCACATTCTGAAGTGGATAAGTTGAAATTGTTCCTCAATTTCTGGTTATTTTAGTAGTTGTGTTTGTAATTATTTTCCGGTCATCTTCTCCGGCTTGCTTTCCGTGAATCTTTGTTCTGTAAAACTTGTGTCTGCGGTGCTTAACCCTAATTAAAGTTGTTACTTTCAACTCTAGGACCCTCACATATTCACATGTCTTCCTCTAACCATGTTAAGGCTCTCGTAGAAGATGCTCACTCCAACGAGGATTCCGATCATGGCACCGGAACCTCTACCACACGTAGTATGTTGTTTGGTTCGTATCTAGATGATTTAAAGCATTATTTCTCATTTCTAGCCTCTTTTGAGCTTCGTGTGTCTGCGAATTTGGACTCTGTTTGCACACTTCCACCTAGCTATATTTCCTGTTATTTGGCCTACTTAAACTTTGGCCTTTATTTTCCTCTCCCTCAACATGTGATTGGGTTTCTCCGTTCATGCAAGGTTTTGTTGTCCCAATTTCACCCCTAGGGCATCGCTATCATAATGTGGTTTCTTTAGGTTTGTGAGAAAGCGAACGTTCCTTTCACTCTTGAGCTCGTGAAGGATTCCCTAGTAATGTTAGTCCCTAGCGGACAAAATATTTTTTTATTAAATCAACCCAAAACTCCTAAGTTGTTGTACCCTCTTGGAACTAAAAGGTTCCCTAGTCTAAGCTTCCTAGTTTGAATTTTTGTTTTACTGAAGAGAAGGAGATCGTTGTCACACTTCGTGCTCGTACACAACATCTCCACCATGCTGCCTCTGATGCTGAAGGTTTTTTATTTGTTTTTGTCTTGATATGCTTAATCTGTAATCTTTCTTATTTTGATGAACAATTATTCTTTTATTTTTATCATGTGTTCAATTGATCTATGATGTTCAATTTTTTAAAGATATCGACCTATCTAAAGGTGAAATTGATGGATCGCTCTTTGATGGTGATGGTGAGGAGTCGGCTGAGGCTACTGCTTAGATTGATAATGTTGTTGGGAGGAACATCCTCCAACAAGGTGATAATAAGATAGGCCTTGGTGATAAGGGTAGGAACACCGAAATAGGGGAGACAAGTGGCTGTTGCCCTGTTGTGCCGAAAGAAAAGAAACAGAAAAGGGATAGGGGCGGTGGCCTTTCAGGACATTCACTTCCTCCTTTCAAAAAGGGGCGTGTTAACCAATCCAGTTCGCAAACTCTGCCATGAACTGAGAATCATTTGGTGGATAGGATGATATCTGATATCCTTTCCAACCTCTCTTTACCTGATACACTGGCTGGGGTAAGTCTGCAGCTGAATTTTAGTGACCCTTTTTCATATATTGATTTATGATTTGCAAAAATGCTGGCTAACTTTGTGCTATGTTTTTATTTGTCTTATAAGGTCAACGAAAGCCTTATAAGAAAATAAGTATGAGGAACAGGAAGTACGAGGCACATGAAACAAGATTTGCAGCTCTAGAATGTTTGCGTAAAGCCGATCAGGAGAGGGCGAAGGCTGCTGAGGAAAGGGCGAGCACTGCTGAGAAGTGTTCAAGGCTCGTGGAGGTGGAGGTGACTCGGCTTCGTTCTGAGTTAAATGAGATATGTACCAATGAACCCGTTTCTCCTCAACACCTCCAAATTGTGGTGAATTGACTCTACAAGACCAAGTCCTTCTAAAAATTCTTTGAGGATGTTTCAAAAGATGCTCCCACCATTGGTTACTGCAAGGCTGTGAAAAATCAACGAGGGTGGAACACCATTTGAGATTTGAAGACTTTGCCTTCTTTGAAGAAGTGTACTAAGGCCCTAGAGAAGAAGATGGAAAAGCTGAACAAAGCTTTTATCCAAAAGATTTTTGATAAGAGATCCATATGCCTTGCTCTTGCATCTTTCCAGTCTTCCTAGACTTCTTTCTGTGGCTGAGCTGAAGAAGTGTGGGGTGGATAATTTTGAAGTTCTTCCATTTAAGCCTAGCAGTGATATTTCATCTCCGAACCCTGTTGCCTGTGTGACTAATGACGGTAATACGAGCACTGAAGCTCTTGTCCAACAGCCATATGAAGAGAATCCACCTCAGCAAGCAAGCCAGGAAATCAGTGCTATCGTTGTTCAGCCTCCGCCTACCTCTGAAGTTAGTTGATTTCCAGTGTACTGGGTTTTCTGAGTTTTTAAATTTTAAACTTAAGACAATATTTTAATGTATGTATGTACTACTTATGTGATTTCCATTATGAATTTTGGTTTATACTTCATGTTTTGTATTTCTCATTGCCCTTACTTATGTGCAGGGCTTCAATATTTTGGTTGATCATAAATTCTTGAAAAAACTTGACTTTATGGGATGTAGTGATCCTTTTTATGAACCTATTAGCTTGCTTCATGGCACCTAATCTTTTACCAAAGAATATGAAAAGGTAGTTTCACACGTTGATACTTCATGTTTTATATTTCGTGCATGGAATCCCTTCCATTATGTCTTGGGTGGCAATTTCCTATTCCCTCTTCATCTCCTTCTTCACGTTCAACCTGTTTTTGCAAAAAGTTTGTTCCTGATGTGTATAACGTATGTAACCAAGACACTTAGTCCCATGGGAGCTAGATTTTCCTGCCACTTCGTTGGTTCTACATATAAAACTTCCTTAAGTTAACTATGTGCCAAGTGTTAAGAATGATGCTGCCGTCCATTCTCTGTAGGTCATAACATTTTGATATGTGCGCCTTCGTTATCTTGTACGGCCCTTCCCACTTGGAGCATAACTTTCCAGTTCTTCTGCCAGGCTAGCCTCATTCTTCTTGAGCACTAGATCACCAATTTGAAGTCGTGTTTCTCTCACCCCCTGATTGAAAACTCTAGCCATTCTTTCATTATACTTAGCTTTTGTGATTGTTGCCAAGTATTTTTTTTCTTCCAACTCATCCAGGTCCAACCTTATCGTATCTGGGTTGTCTTTCTTTTTGTAATCGCAAACTTGAAGGCTTGAATTAAAATTTTCCACCGGTATAACTGCTTCGTGACTGTAAAACAGAGTGTTTGGTGTCTTCCTCGTCGGTTCTCGAACAGTCATTCTATATGACCATAGGGTGTTTGGTAATTCATCTACCCATCAAGTTCGCTTTCCCTCCATTCGCTTCTGGATTCCTTGAATAATAGCCATGTTTGTTACTTCCACTTGGCCGTTAGCTTAAGGATGCGCTACTGAGGTAACTTTTGGACAATTCCGAGCTTCAAACACCAATTCCTGAATACTCCGCTTGTGAGCTGCGTACCATTATCCGTGACAATGGTATGTGGCACCCCGAAGTGACATACTATGTTTTTCCATACAAATTTCATAGTGAATTCAGCTGTGACTCGTCCTAATGGTTTTACCTTCACCCACTTAGTAAAGTAGTCGATTTCTATCACAAGGATTTTGGCATTGCTCTTGCCTTTTGAGAATGGTCCAACTAAGTCAATCTCCCATATGTCGATTGGAAAGGCTCCATATACTTCTGTCAAAGCTGCTTGTAGCTTATGAAATAGCGAAGCATTGATCTGGAAAAGTCTACATTTAAGCATGAGGCTATGCGTGTCGTTGAACACAGTCGTCCAGTAGTATCCCGCTCGGATAATCTTCTTTGTTATCATTCTCGCTCCCTGATGCGTACCACACAACCCTTCGTGAGCTTTCTTTAAATGTCTGCTTCCTATGTTGGTCCTACGCATTTTATCCATGGAGAGAGGATACCCTTCTTGTACAAGGTCCCATCTTCATAGGTGCAATTATGTGAACGTAACTCCAACTTCCTAGCCTACACACTATCTTCTAGCAGCATTCCCTTTGCAAAGAAATTCAGTAGTGGCGTCATCCAGTTTACTTCATCTGTTTGAATTAGCGACACAATAGTTGATATCGTGCTTCTAATTGGAATGACTTATACTACCACATCCCCATGTTTGTTGATAGAATCAAATCATGTTGTCGCTAGTATTCTTAGTGCATCCGCCTTTGTATTTTTGCTTCTTGGTACGTGCTGTATGTCAAAGTATTTGAGTTTGGTTATGAGTTGCTGGACTTTCCTTAAATAGCTTGCCAACTGTTCTTCTCGTACTTCAAAGTCTCCTCGCACTTGTTGGACCACAATTAACGAATCCCTAGACACTCAAACACTTCTAACCTTGATTCTGGTGGTAAAATGCAGTCCACAAATCAAGGCCTCATATTCTGCTTCATTGTTGGTGAGCAGAAAATTGAAGCATAGTGAGCATCTATGTTCTCCTCCACTGGGTTTATGAACAGCAATCCTGCCCCACAACCTTCTCTGCTGGACGCGGCATCCACAAACAATGTCCATGCCACTACCTCCCATTCTAGCTTTCCTTTATCAATTCTTAGGCTCTGATACATAATCACTTTTTGCGCTTCTTCACTGGTAATCTCTGCAATGAAGTCTGCTAGTGCTTGGGTTTTTATCATTGTCTTTGTTTGGAATTGGATTTCAAATTGGTCTAGCTCTAGGGCCCACTTCGTCAGTCTGCCTGATGATTCAGGCTTGTTGAGGACGTTCTTAATTGGAAAACCAGTGTAGACCATGATGAGGTGATCGTGGAAATACATTTGTAGCCTTCGTGCTGAGTATACCAAAGCTAGGGTTAATTTTTCAACTAGCATGTATGCTTTTTCTGTACTCTGCAATATCCTGCTAATATAATAAACTGGTACTTGTTTCTGGCCTTCAAGGCAAACCAAAAAAGAGCTGACTGCATTCTGCAAGATTGCTAGATACAAGTACAATGTTTCCCCGTGGGTGGGAGATTTCAGAGTTGAGAGTGCTAGAAGTTGTTCCTTTAAACCCTCACAAGCTTCCTAACAATCTTCATTCTAGCTAAACTTCATGGCCTTCCTTAGAACTTTGAATAGTGGAAAGTGCTTCTCCGTCGCTCTCGAACTAAACCTATTAAGCGTTGCCAACAACCCCATCAGAATTTGTATTTGTTTGAAGGTTAACGGCTGGGGAAGATTAACTATAGCCTAGACTTTCTCTGGTTTGGCTTTGATGCCCTTTGAGAACACCATGTATCCTAAAAACTTTCCTGCGCTCACTACAAATACACATTTCTTGGGGTTGAGCTTCATCCCTATGGCACGTAATGTGTCCAAAGTCTCTTGTAAATCTGCAGTGAAACCATCCACTTTCCTGCTCTTAATGACCATGTCATCGACATATACTTCCACATTTTGTCCTATTTGATTGTGGAATGCATTATCAACCACTCTCTGGTATGTAACTCCTGCATTTTTCTACCCGAACGACATTTTTTCGTAACAAAACGTCCCAAAGCTAGTTATAAAAGCCATTTTCTCCGCGTCTTCCGGATTCATCATTATCTGGTGGTATCCCTTGTACGCATCTAAAAATGCTAGAACCTCGTACCCTAAAATTGCTTCAACTAGTTGATCTTTTTTTGGTAAGGGATAAAAATCCGTTGGGCACACCTTGTTTAGGTTTGTAAAATCAATGTACATTCTCCAGCCTGCGTCTGACTACCTTACCATTACTGGGTTCACTAGCCACTTTGGATTTATGATTTCCTTTAATATGCAGCTTGAAGCAGTGTTGTAACTTCTTTTTTGATTGCTTTCTACTTATCACTGGTGAAGAAACGCTACCTTTGCTTAACCGGTTTGACCGCGTCACTAATATTCAAGGAGTGGGTAGCGATGCTTGGGTCTACTCCTCCCATGTTCTGAACGTTCCATGCAAAAGTTTCTTTGTGGCTTAATAAGATTTCTATAAATCTCATCTTATCCTCATTTGGAAGGTCTTTTCCTACCCTTACACACTTTAAGTTGTTTTTGTCATCTAGGCTGACTAGTTTCGTCTCTTCTCCTAGGTCTGCTGATGATCCTGGCTGATCTAATGATCCACCATTTGAGATTGTGTTAACCATATTCTCCTTGTCTCCCACTCATCCTTCTTTCATTGCAATGACCATACATTGCCACGCCGTTTGCTGGTTTCCTCTTATAGTCGCAATTTTTGTCGGAGTTGGAAATTTCATGACAAGGTGGTAAGGAGACCATGTCGTTTTTTCTCTGTTCATCCATGATCTTCCTATGATAGCATTAAACGTACTTGGAGCATCCATGACTACGAAGTCACACATGATGGTTTAATTCCTTCCGTTTTCCCTAATAGGGGCAGAGAGCTGTATATTGCCTAAAGGCGTTTCTGCTCACCCTATGAACCCAACTAGCAAGGATGTGGATTTTTTGAGATGAGTACGCTTGAAACCCAGCCTGCCGAATCAGTCCACAAATAGTATTTTAACTGCACTTCCATCATCCACAAACACTCTGTGTACAATAGCATTTCCTTTTTTTTGCAATAATTACCATGGGGTCATTGTGAGGCAAAGCGTTAGGCACTGCATCTTTCTCGCTGAAGGTGATTGCCTCATCCGAGTAGAGTCTTTTGTCAACCGTTTCTTGCGGGGGAGAGTATCTTGCCCTAGCCTTCCAAGAATTGTTCGACAATGACTCCGTAGATCCGTGTATGGACAAAATGATTGTTTCTAGTACTTCATCATTCACATCATCCTTGAAATCCACTGCCACTGTCATTTTTTGAATTTTTGGCATTGTAGATGTCGTCCTTTGGTTCCTTGCTAAGGGGTTCACTGTTTTGCTAGTGTCACTATACTGGCTTTCTCGTTTATTTCTATACTGGCCCTGGGTTTTAAAAAGCACGCTTGAAGCTCAAAAAAGCGCTGAGCGCTCAACTAAGCGCTTTGTATTGAAAAGCGCTAGCACTGACTAAAAGCGCGCGCTTCCAAGTGCTTTTTAGCGCTTTTTTCGAAGTGCAAAGCGCTCAAAAAATCGCACTTTACATTTTGGGCTAAATTCGGTTTCAGTTTAAAACCGAATTTAACCAAATAAACCAAATTCAATTCAAATAATTTTTTTTGCCCACAACAATAGTGGCCTTTTTGCCACTTCAAGACCAAATAATTTGGCACTTGAGGCCCAATTAGCAATTGCATCTAATTGCTAATGCTTTGCTTTGAAAAAAATGAAGGAGTATAATTGCTAATGCTTTGCTTTGAAAAAAATGAAGGAGTAATGTGGGAGTATTTATAGCTGATGTATATGCCAAGTCTCCACCATCTTTTCGATGTGGGACTAAATATTCAAAGCTTGGCTGCTTGCTGCATTCGATGTGGCTGCTTGTGGGACTAAATATTCAATGCATTTCCAATTTTCCAAGTTTTCCAAGTTTCAAAGCCTCTTCATGGATTCATTTCCAATTTTTCAACTTTTCCTTTAATTATTATTACATTTTTTTGGTTGAATTTATTATAAGTTTATCTCTTGAAATACGGTCTTTCTATAAGTCATGGAAATATTATGGTTTAAAATGCAAATTAGAAGAAATGAAGATAAATTTTTTGGGTTGAATGAATCGGGTTATAAAATTTATAACTACTACATGTTGCATAATAAAATTTTAATATTGCAACTAAGACCTTTTACTTTGTATTATTATAATTAAATCATGTCTTTCCATAAGCCTATGGAATAATGAAAAGACGGTATTTTCCAAGATTTTGCCATTTATTATTACATTATTTAATTTGAGGAGTATTTTGTGACTGAAGATTATTTAATACCGTTTGATCTCAAATCCTTTTTATTATTATTACCCTGTTAATTTGACTTATGTTTTTACCATTTCCATACATGATGAATGTGTTTATAATATATTTTATGATTTCTTTCTCTTCTACTTATATGAGTAATTTAAATACATTTAGAGGGTGAAACAAAAATTCGACTATTAAATTAACACAATGTCTTGTTTTAGACTGACAAATCATTATACGAGGTTATTTTATAACTGATATAACTAATAAGTTGATTTAATATTTGTTTTTATTTATTGCAACAAATTTCTCATAACTTTTAAAATGTACAATAATGTATAAATAATTATAATTTGACCGTAATAGTTATTGAAACGATATTTTTCGTGATTAGTCTAACATTTAGATGGTCTAATAGGAGACTTTCTCCTAAATTAGCTATGATATTTATATATTACGGTTTTTAAGTTTTTTTTTAAGTTTAAAATTACATATTTTAGTAGATGTATTCATCAAAATTATTAGGAATTGTATTTGTTTTAAACTAAGAGTTAATGTATTAAAATGTATTATATTTAGTTCAAATATAAAATATAAATTATCATTAATTTTATCTCTTACATCTTTATGTTTATGTAAAAATGATATTTTATACATTCTAGATCGTGTATTATGCGAAATTATTTTTCTACTATTATCATCCCGCCCCTCCTTAAAATCAGTTCTGGTTCTGCCACTTCTGCGGTTAGATAAAGGTTGTACCAGGCTAGTTGTTTTAGGTTATATACGAGTAGATTTAAACGTTGGTTTTGACTTTGAACTGACATATTTTCTTCTTCTGTTTTAGTGAATATGGGAAGTGGAGACTGGAGATTACGAATCAGATTGAAATAGGCTCATTTTCATGCTACCGGAAGCATAACCATTATACAACGATCCACATCCTCACTTGTTTATGCTTCTCGGTTGGCTAATCACCATTTTCATCCCCACAAGTGGCGCAAAATGATGTGGTGGTTTTTTCAGGTGGATCGCTTGTTGTTCACTCTTGACCTTCTTTACCTAAAAAACTAATCCCAGAAGTGATTTTGGGAGAATAGCTCTGACGATCAAGTCAGTTCTCTCTTTTCAGAACTGAAATTTCTCCAGATAGTTACACATACCTTTATCTGTGAGCTCTTTGCTCCTTTTATAGCTTACTCTCAACGTGGCTCCATTTCTCTCGGGTTTTCCATCAGATGCTTGATCGAGGCTCTGAGAAAGATGGTTCATGGTCAACGTGCGACCATGATCTCCACTTTTCACAGTTCGTGAGTTGTGTCTAACTATACTCGCATTGCGGGCTGGTGTTGGGATTGTTTGCCACTTCAGGTTTGCGGCCCAGCCTTTGGGCTAGGTATACACCAAGTAAAAAGACTATAAATCTTATTTTTGATCTTTGCCCTAGTTTTAACAACTCTGGTGTGTGCATTACGGTTCTTGTGGAAGGGGGTTTTTTTTAATAATAGTTGGATAGGTGCATCATGGAAGCTCATGCTAGCCATGTAAGAGTGCAAAAAATCCTTAGGATATGTCAATCCATCATAGGCTTTTAGTTGAATAGAAAGTTTAAAGCCTTTCGACATTGTAAAATTCTACAAGTCTTCTGCCAACGGGGAATGCTCCATTTTCTTCTCTACTATGTATCCCCAAGTTTTTTTTAGAGTCTTCACGTTGTCCCTTCAGTAGCTGCTTATCTCTTCTCTATTCCCTCTCGAGTTCTTGGGGATTTTTTTTTGTCCTTTATTTTGCTAACAAAGTGCATGTATAGTTTCTCCATGATGGCCTCAAGAAATGCCGCAAAAAATTGCTTCTCTTTATCGGTGCAGAGGGATTCCACTTTTAGGTTGTGTCCACTCTCCTGGACATCCTTAATCACATAAGGTGGTCTAGGTTGATGAGGTGGGGAGTTTAGCGGCGGAGGGGGGGGGGGGGACAATCACGTTTTCTACTTTGCTTGTTGATCTTCTAATCTTTGACACAATGACTTAATACTAAACAGTGAAAACTATAGACTTTCCTACAGTCAGTGTTATTCATTTAGTTGTTCGTTCCAAATAATATTGACTATCTCAGATTGCGACAAACATGTACAATGACATTTGGGCCTACAAGAAAGCTCCAAATTGGATTCGGGTGGAAGGCTCTAAATCCTAAGTTAGTATCAGTATTACTGAATACTATATATCTGATTGTTAGTTATTCCTTACCTTGATATCTCAAGCCATTATCTAGTTATATGCATATTGGGCCTATATTATCAGGGTGACATCTGATGCAAAAATCGTGTTGGTCGTGGGAATCATGGTGGTTGCACAGATTTTCCATACGTATATAACATGTCACGTTTTCTTGATCATCGCCAGAGTACGAAGCATCAAAATTTGAAATGGGGCATCAAAATTGGTTGTAAAAACATGTACATAGCACAAAAATTTTGACCCGAATCCTAGACCCATGATATTCCTATGATCCGAAATCATTAATTCCTTGATTATTTGCGTTACCCTAAAAAATGGTGTTTACACCCTAATCCCTCCTTATCATGAATGTTCAAAATCGACAACCCGTATGTGCGGGTAGTTGAAAATATGATAAGTGGTCCAACCAAGAATGACTGGGTACCCGCACTGCGGGTACCTGGATGGTTCTAGCCGGAGAAAAGGGTTTGTCAAAGAGCACCAATGGGCGACACATGTAAACACATAACTTATGTTTTCGACTTATATCATGAAGACATTCATTTTGTGGCACGAGAAAATGAAATGTAATCAGAATTATGAATAAATAATTTTTGTACAATAAAGATTTGCACATCTTAATAAGGCTACTTTCAATGTTCCACAACACTGCCTTATAGTTGGAGCAGTACGGACAAAGGTAAGTACTCCATCCGTTTCACTAATAGTGGCACCATAGGTTTATGTGCTTGGATTTAGGTGAGTAAGATGAGTGGATGAAATTGAATGTAGAAAGTAAAAAAGTATAATGAGTGGATGAAATTGAAGGAATTTTGCCAAAAATGGAAAGTGTGCCAATATAAAAGAAACAACTCAAAAAGGAAAGTGTGCCAATAATAAAGAAACAGAGGGAGTATAAAAATAGAAGAAACATGAAAATTATACCTCGAAGAGGAACATGTAGTATATAAGTGGCATACATGCGTGCGAGATTGTCGTAAGCTTGTGCAGCCTCTTGGACTCGTGCAGAGAGTTGCAAGAATTCTGTTCAGAGCGACTCTGCTATGTTCTTCTCATTTCAAAGTTGAGTATGCACAAATAAGATAGCGAAAGCATGAATGCTTATAATATGGATACATCATTAAAGCCATTGAATAGTTTTTCCTTTTGAAGTAAGGAGAATGATTAGATAACATTAAATTCTGCCAAGTATCCTAGGCAGAAGGCGATCACCGCTCGCTCTCAGCGGCCCATACTAGCCGACACCCCGACCATCGTATGAGAGGTAAATCACGGTAGCCCAACACCAGGACCCATGGGTTTGGCATTGCCTCGGTGCGCACAAGGGAGCCTTGCAAAGCAAGAACTCCCCACACTGCCGCTGCCGAGGATCGAACCTGGGGTTTTGGCATTCCAACCCATGTCCCAACCACTGGGGTACACCCGTGGGTGTAATGCCAAGTATCCTATGTATTAAAAAATAACATGTTTAAGGTCCGTATCCAGATTTAGTTAAATGTCTAGTTCACGGGTTGATTATCTGGACCAAAAGATCATTATTATATTCATTTAATTCATGTCGGCCGATAAAATGATGGGTCGAGTATTACGGGTCGAGTATATTTGAATACCCCTATTTTAAAATTAATTTTTCAAATTTAAAATGTACTATTAATGTGCTCGAATAAATCTATTTCTAGATCCTTCATTCAATATCTTTAAAAGACAGCATTATAAAAGACTACTTCCTCTGTCCCACAATTATCTTCCTAATTTGACGTTTAGGGTCAAACTAAACCAATTTCAACCTTTAAATTTTCTTAATGTATATGTAAGATTATTAGCCTGTGATATGGTTTCAGCTTCATCTTAGCATATATTTTTCAATTAATATTTTTTTAAAAATTTTCTCACATTCATAAAAAAAAATATAAGTAGCTAAAAATTTATGATCATGCTCTACATACCTACTTTGCGATGCAATTTATTATCATGCTCTAGATTGTTATCTGCCTTAAAATGTCTAACTTTGCTTACTGAAAATTATTTCATTTTACAGAAAATTAGTACGAGGACTGTGATTGGCGTGGGTGAACAGCAAGGGGTGTTTATTGGCTTTGTCTATTGAATACTCGCATTCGTCCTCATATCCTGCAGTCTATTCCAACAGTTGCTTCGATTTCTTCATCTTATTTATGGCATCAACATTTTGATCATCCATCATCTACGGTATTGTCTTCTATTCCTACTCTTGATTTTAGCACAAACAATACTACTATACCTTGCTCTGTATGTTATAGAGTAAAACATACTAGACATAGTTTCCATTGAGTTATACAAATGCTACTGCATTATTTGAATTAGTACATTGTGATGTTTGGGGTCCTTATAGAACACCATCTTCTAGTGGTGCATTTTATTCTTTTTATAATAGTTGATGATTATTTCTGAGCTGTTTGGGTTCATTTATTAGTGGCTAAGTCAGAAGTAACTTATAGATTTCTGGAATTTTGTGCTCTGGTCAAGAATCAACGGGGTCGAACTATACTGCGTGTTCGGGCTAACAATGGGACTGAATTTTTACCTTCGAGATCTAATTTTGCTACATCTGGGATCATTTTTGAGACTTCTATGGTTGATACACCATGGAAGAATGGTAGAGTTGAACGAAAGCATCACCATTTACTCAACGTGGCACATGCCTTACAGTTTCAAGCCAGTCTTCCGATTGAGTTTTGGGGAGAATGTGTTCTTACTGCTGCTTATCTGATTAACCGGACACCGATGAAATATCTCAATGGCCGCACTCCTTTTAAGATGCTATATGGACACACTCCAAATTACTAATATTTAAAGGTATTTGGATGCTTGTGTTTTGCAGCTCACGTTCCTAGATACCGCGACAAATTTGCACCAAGAAGTCGGCGATGTTTGTTTATTGGTTGTCTTGCTGGAAAAAGAGGCTATTGCCTTTTTGACCTAGAATCCTGCATTATCTTTAACAGTCGGAATGCCGATTTTTTTTGAAGATCAGTTTTCGTATGCAGTAACTCCGACATTAGCCTCTTTCGTAGATCTCAGCGGCACCACAACCTCACTGCCGACATCATTTCCACTACCATCGGAGTCACATGCCCTGATCGCGGCATCACCAGTCCCGCCGATAGCCGCCAACCCTATGCCGCTGGTCGTCGTCGCTCCTGTCCTGCATGCCGTCGTCGTAACCTTACCATCGGATGCCACCGCGACTATACCGCCGGCTGCTTCTCCAGTTCCGACGATCGACCCAGATCACCGGTAATCCTTAACAGTCTGGCCTGGCGATGCACCTTCCGGGACACCACCGACGATCGATAATCATGTGCCCCACACGCCGCCAGCTCCGGTGACTCCTTCTACTCTGCCGCCCAGTGCGGTGTCTCCGGCCCAGACTAATTCTGCTCGTTGTTTGCTTCTGTCAGCTCCGCCGCCTGTTTTGCCGATTTTTCCGACGTCTCCTCTTACTGCCGAGTTGCCTCCTATCAGACAGAGTGTTCGTACTCGCCGACCTCTTCCTTATTTAGAAGATAATGATTATGATGATTACGCCCGTGCTCTTACTACTGAAGATCCCACTCCTACTGCTACGTTCACTCCTGCACCGTCACGATCCTCAGGTGTTCTCTATCCTCTTATTGATTATGTAAATTGTGATAATTTTTCTAGTATGCATTTTAGATTTTTGGGTGCAGTAACTTCTAGTGCAGATCCCACTACTTATTTTGAGGCATCCCAACATGCTCATTGGCGAGATACTATGACGAAGAGCTTACTGCACTTGAGCACAATCAGACTTGGACTTTGGTCCCTCTGCCTCTGGATAAGAAGGCAATTGGTTGCAAATGGGTTTACTGGACGGAGTTCAAGTCAAATGGTACTATTGAATGTCATAAGGCGCACCTAGTGGTTCTCAGGAATTTCCATGTTGAGGGATTGATTATACTGAGACATTTTCTCTGGTTACGAAGATGAGTTATGTTCGCCTATTCTTATCTGTTCCGGTCATTCGTGGTTGAGAACTGCATCAAATGGATGCCCATAATGCTTTCCTGCATGGTGATTTACATGAAGAGGTTTTTATGCGACCCCCACCAGGCTATGCTGCGCCCCATGGTCAGGTATGTCACCTTCAGAAATCTCTTTACGGTCTTTGCTAGGCTCCTAGAAATTGGTTTTCCAAATTGGCTCAGGCTTTACGAGCATTTGGTTTTGTTCAGAGTAAGGCAGATTACTCTTTGTTTTTATTTTACTGTGGATCAGTTTCTTTGCATGTTCTGGTTTATGTGGATAATTTGGTCATTGCTGGAAGCACTTCTGCGCTTATCTCTTAGTTCAAGAAATACTGGAGTTCTTGTTTCCATATGATAGATCTTGGTTCACTTAAGTATTTTTTGGGCATAGAGATTGCTAGAAGACCGGAGGAGATGTTTCTTTCGCAAAGGAAATATGCCTTGGACATTTTATCTGATACAGGTTTGTCTACCTCTAAACCGACTGATTTTCCGATAGAGCAGCAACATGATCTGGCGTGTGTTGATGGCCCAGTTTACCATGATCCTGAGCAGCACAGGCGACTGGTTGGGCGCCTGATATACCTTACCATCACACGTCTTGAGCTTAGTTATTCGGTTCACACACTTGCTCAATTCATGAAGTCCCATTGTGTTCCTCACTGGCAAGCTGCAGTTCATGTGTTGCACTACTTGAAGAGCCATCCTGGTCAGGGTTTATTTCTCTCTTCCTGTAGTGCGTTACAGTTGACTGCTTAATGTGATTCTGATTGGGCTACTTGCCCTATCACCCGGCGTTCTCTTTCCGGTTATTTTGTGATGATCGGTGATTCTCTGATTTCTTGGAAGACAAAGAAGCAACCTGCAGTTTCTCGGTCTTCTGTTGAAGCGAAGTATCATGCTATGACTGTTACCTGTTGTGAGTTGTTATGGCTTAGGTCTTTACTGAAAGACTTAGGGGTTGTGCATACTGCTCCTATGTGTTTGTTTTGTGATAGTCAATTTGCTCCTCATATTGCAGCAAATCCAGTGTTCCATGAACGTACAAAGCATATTGAAGTTGATTGTCATTTTGTCCGGGATCTTGTGCAGTCTGGTACTATAGTTACTTATCATATCTGCACTACATATAAACCTGCAGACTTGTTTACCAAAGCTCTCGAACTTTACCAATTTCATTCATTACTTGGCAATTGGGCATTTCTGATCCCCATGCTCCAACTTGAGGCCATAAATAAAAACACAGATCATTACCCTTATTTTCTACAGTTATTAAACTTAAAATTATGCCATATCAAATTATTTTCGTTCACAAATTCGTGCATTGGCACATGTATTATCTAGTTTAACACCATATTTTTTGCCATTTTGGGTAATTTTCAAATTATGTCATTTTTGTTGGGACTGACGAAAAAAGGAAATTGTATCATTTCTGTTGGGACAGAGGAAGTATTAGATATTAGATAAGTTATAAGGACTAGTCTGCAATTATTATATGATATATTATATTCTAAATCTATTAGGTTTTATTTTGTTCCCCAAGAAATCGTTAACCTTCCTCTTAAGCGTTACAATTTTTCTCTGAGCCATAGCTTTCAATTTGAACCACTTTTCCTTTTTCAATCGATGATTTAGCTGGCAAATTGTGTTGAATTTCATCATTCCTGTATTTTGAAGGTAAGGTCTCCAATTTGTAGTTCGTTTTTGTTTTTTTTTTCTTCCGATGTTTTGGTGATTTTCGACTACTCTGGCGTTTCTCCGGCCATGCGCTGGCTAAGCCATCAGTAGAGTAAGATTCTAGTGTTTCTACGATATTTTTTCTTAATTTGTTTCGATATTTTGAAGATTTTTTAGATAAATGATCAAGGGTAAAGCTCCGAAGGAGATAAACAACGCCTGTCTTGATAATATTTAATATACTGAGAATAAAATTTGAACGAGACCTTGTGCAGCTGATCTGAACGTTTTGGAAGGTGATTTACTTTTTTTTCCCGTTATGTGCATTTATTTTAGGTTTTAATGTTTCATACTCTGTTTTATGCTTTATTTACGTTTTACTGTTGAATCTCTGAATGTATTATGTGCTTCTTAGATACCTATGTTTGGTGTAGGTTTTGATTAGGGTTTTTTTTTTAATCTATAAGATTTAAATAGGGTTTGATTAGGATTTTGTGCAAACTGGTTAAAGGTTTGGGGGACATTCTGCCATTCCGGTGGTTGATTTTGGAATTCATGACTGGAATCATTAGCGTGAATTTGTTTGATTAATGGTTTGGGAAAGAAGATATGGAATTATTGCTTAATATAGCATGCAGCTAAACAATATAATCATTCTCATTGTTTTTTATTCATACTATTTTTGTGTTTAATGAGTAGTTATGTACTATGCTTTGTTTATGTTCAGTTGTTTTTGTACTCCCTCCGTTTTTTTTTTCAATGACACACTTGCCAAAATGGATGTTTTTTTTTTGTTGGCACACCTGCAGAAATGCCCAAAAAGGAAAGGACCAATTTCTTTGTTTACTATCTTACCCTCTTGACATTTCATAATTTACCATTATTAACTTGCCATTTACCAGCTATTGCTGTTTATGTACTGAACTAACCCAACAATATTCACTAACCTTTCCCTCCACATTTTTGGCCGTTCAGATTTCAATCCACAGACGGAGCCCAATTGTTGGCCCAAATTTAAAACTTCACACTTCGTTGCTGCCACCATATAAAAGGAAGGAAGAGCTAACCCTAGATCTAGTTTGGCTGTTGACAAAAAACCTTCTTTCACACACTGTCACCGTTCTCTGCCTTGTGAAACCTTCACCCTTGGCTAACCATACCCATTTCACAAATTCCGGTTCCCTCATCCCCGTAGCAACGAATAATCAAGCAAATGTCCTCCGGATCCGAATATAGTTGTCCTCTTCCTGGCGAATCTGAACAGCAGATCGAGTTTGAGTCCCAGCTCGACGACACCGTCGTGGCGAAGACGGAATGGCCCGACGAAGGTCTGCTAGCGACGAAGCTCCCTTGCCGACGAAGTTCTCCTCCCGACGACGGTTTTCCGCCGACGAAGGTCCGGTGCCGCGGAAGGTCCATCGCCGACGGAGGCCCCCTTCCGACAACGCTCTCCTGCCGACGAAGGTGCTCTGCCGACGACGGTCTAGATCCAGCACCGTTCTCCTGCCGCCGAAGGTCCCCGGCCGGCGAAGGTCTACATCCGGCGACCTTCTCCTGCCGACGAAAGTCCCAGGTCGACGACGGTATCCTGCCAACGGAGGTCTCCCACCGACGTCGGTCTCCTGCCGGCGATAGTAATCTGCCGACGAAGGTCGGTCCGTCTGATTCTCCCGCCGACGAAGGTAGTGATCATTTCTGGACGACGGCGTCCGAGACATCGGCAGGCTCTGCAGCGGCGGCGCAGTTAGCCACGCCGTCAGCACGCTGGTCAACAGCCCCTTGCTTGGAGAGGTCGAGCTCGTTCGCAAAAAGGCGGGTTAGGTTGACCCGCCGTGACTTCATCGATGCCGAAGGATGGCCCGACGTGGCCGACACATACGAGTCCAACGAAGCGGCTGACTCCGACTCGCTGGCGGACGACGCTACCTTTGCCACCGAAGAAAATAGGGCAGGGACAGAGCCGGAAACATCCAAACCAGAGAAGTACGTGTACGATCTGAATGGAGTGCCCCTCGACTTGTCGGAGGTAACAGCTTTCACCATCACTTGTACGTTCGAGGAGTTTCTGGTACTGGTACATGACACTGAATACTTTTTCAATTACTGACTGTTGCTGTAATTAATCGCTGGGTACTACGTAGTAAATAACTCTATCTATTTTTGCTTTCGGCACCATGTCAGGTACATCCTTGGGTTCACAAGCTGTTACTATCCCAATTCCGGAGTGACGAGTCCGGAAAATTGCCTCCCAAAGATTTAATGGAGATGTGGAAGGTTTGGTTCCCTGTGTAGGTACGTTCTTGGAAACTGAAATGTAGGAACAGTACTGTGTGAAATGTTGCTGTACTAGTTCTCTTGATTGGGTTTTGAAGTGATAATTTGTCTCTTTAGCATTTTACAAGTTTTGAAATATGACTGTCAGAGTTGGGTAAGAGTTGCTGTAAGAGTTGTGTGAAATGTTGCTGTAATAGTTGTGTGAAATGTTGCTGTGATAGTTGTGTGAAATGTTGCTGTAAGAGTTGTGTGGAATGTTGCCGTAGTTGTGTGAAATCTTGCCATTTCCTGTTGCGTTAAATTTTGCAGTAAGAGTTGTGTGACATGTTGCTGTCAGCTTCTGTGTGAAATCTGGCTGTACGAGTTAAATGAAATATGGCTGTACGAGTTAAATGAAATTTTGCTGTACTAGTTGAGCGAAACTACAAATGCACATATTTTATAATCTTCCCATGCAAATTTAACAATTTACAACGGTGGTTGGATTGCAAACACAGCATCAAAACCTGGCATTGTGTTTGAATCTTAGGCAACCCTATCCAACCACTACGTAAAACCACATGGCACATGAAACATCTTTGGTTTCACAAAAGTTGCTGAATAATGTACTCTAGACCCGTAGCTTTGTCGGCCGACATGAGGCATTGTAAACCCTCCCTCACTACATCTGTGTCAAACTCTATGTCAGTTGGTAGCATACCTTGTAATTTGAGTGCATCTTTCTTCATATGTGGTAGTTTGTAACCGTTGGACCCTTTGCATTTGATTATCTCCACCATCACACATTGGAGTGTCAGAAACACTTTGTTGAGTTTTTCTGGTTGTAATTCTTCGAAAGCAGATTCTGTGGCTGAAATGAGCTGATCCAAATTATGTGATTTTGTCTTGTGTTGCAAACTTTGAATTGAATTAAAGAACCCCAAATCCAAAACATTCAGGTCCGGGCTTCTCGGGGGCTGAAAACCCAATTTAATGTTGAAGCCGTCCGAACTTGCAGCCATTCTAAATTCAGCATTGTCATCACATATATGAGGTCTTGCATTGTCTTGTCGAATTGTTATATTTGTGCTAGCTAGTAAAGGCCATTTCCTTTTGATTGCTGGGACCAATTTTGTCAACATGAATGCTTTAGTAACATCCCGGTTGATTGATGGAATTGGTTTGGTTTCTAGAGTACCCGCTGGCCTATTCTTGCTTGTCTTCTTTGCTGGCTCTTCATGTGTGAATGGCCAAATCCCAATTTTCCCGTCGAACAAGACCTCCCCCTCATTGTTGATGATCGGTCGACATACGGCACAAAGGAACATTATCTTCTGTATGTACTTCTTGTTCTGAACAGTCCGGTGAGGCTCCTCCTCATCCGGGAGTAGATAGTACTTCTCCGGAACTCTAGTTATATAAAACCATTTCTCGTCTATATGAATAATGTGATGCATATCCATGAAAGACATTTTTCTTGCATTTGTATCATGCTTTAAGTGAGATATTGAGTAGTACAACCTGTGTAGCTGATTAGTTGCTGAAAGTTGTGGTTTTATTGTATTTGAATGGCTTCGAATTTGTCCCTCCTTCATCCAGCGACGCATAGTGGTTGTGCTAACCCCAACTGCTGCTGCATATCCCCTTTGTGTTGTGCGCAATGGGAGGGGGGTAGCCTTGGCTAGCTCTTTATTCATCTCAACTTTCTTCCTTCCCTGTTTTCCTTTCAACATCCTCCTCCAGTCTGTACATAACCCTTGCTGCCCTTGTTTTTTGTGCAGGTTTGCAAGGCGACTGATGGTGCGTACCGAAGTGTTCCACCGTTGAGCAGCCTCCTTCCGACGATGGGGTGCGATCTTGCTGTCATTTAAATTCTGGAGGATGAACTCCCCAATTTGACAGCGTTGGAATTCAGTCAAGGGAACCCGTTCCGCCATGACGTTGTTGTTGCTAAGTGGGTAGCAGGTCACTGAAGGCAGCAGATGAAGAGAGGAGAAGATGAAGAGAGGAGAAGATGAAGAGAGGAGAAGATGAGGAGTGAAAGAGAAATGGGTGAAGTATGTTACTGAATTTTGCCAAGTTGTAACACAACCTGTCCTATCATTTTCTGTGATCTTGGCCACTGGGCCGTGAGTGGCTCCATTTTGAATTAAAGTGTGCATCTTCCCACTCTTTTCTGATTTTGGAGGGAAGCATTAACAAACATATTGCTGGGTTAATGTACAGTAAATATTAGTGCCTGTAGAGACCAAACAAACAAGACCTATCAACTTTATGTCTATTCCTAGGCTTAGCAATTATCCAAGAGCTTTCAAGTATGTGCCATTGAAAAAAAAACGGAGGGAGTACTATGTTTTGTTGATGTTTGAATTGAGTTACATAGTCTATTTTAGTGATTTTTCTAGTGATTTTATTTCTTTAATACTTTGAGTTGCCTCAGAAAAGGTGGTCTGTCCATAAACTTATGGATATCCACTGTATTTGTTTTACTTATACACTGCATTTGTTAAATTACATAGTAAATTTAGAAAATTAAAATTATTTTTTATATTATATATTTTACATTAAAATTTTCATTATTACTTGTTTTAACTTTTAAAATACAATATTTAAATTTTATAAAAAAATTACAACATTTAAACTAAAACATACAGTGAACCATTGGACATGCCGCATTTCATAAGACATTCTCTAATACTTTTATGCCATTTAATAAGATTTTTGGTTCAATACTTAATATTTGGTCATTGTAAAGTTGTTCGAATGGTTGTTTCGAAAATCCCTCTTGCTGGCATTGTTTGACTTGAAGTTAAAGTATGAATTTGTTTGATGATTCTCTTTGTTTATTTCTGATCTCTTTGCTTCTCCTTTTTGCATGACATGAAGTTGCGATATTGGAATGTGAATCTTTGAAATTGGAAAGCAACCTTGAATGCATATTATCTTTGACGGACACCCCAGACATCGTTGGAAAACTCGGAATGTGAGCCAGTCAAAGATAAAATTTATAGGTTCCTATACTTATCACTCTTAAGTACCAAGAAGAGTTGCTAGTGGTAAGTTCGGGTGTTGTCCACAGAGACCAAAGAGTTTAAAGGATAGCTTTGAGTAATCGCACACAAGTGTCACTAAGTGTGTGTAGTAACCAGGGAGGGTGGTTGTATAAGTGATGTCTAAACAACTACTAGCATACAATTCTAACTAAAAGTCTAAGTATGATAACAAGACAACTTAGAGGCATTTGCATCACATATTTAACACTTAGATTCGATCCTTGAAACCTATCCACATAACCACACAATTCCTAATCTATGCTCGATCACACTATGTGAAGTTTTTCATTTCATCGGGAACTCCCACCGTATTATCATCGGGTGATTCACTCCCTCATCTCTAACCTCCTCAAGATATAGCTAGAGATACGTTCTCACTGACCACCTCTAGCCCTCACTCCCGATGTTAATAAATCTATTCCCAACGCGAAGTAAATTAAACCCGAGAGTAGCATGACTCTCTGGGACCCATTGCAAACAACTCTAAGTGCATGATTTACAACCTAGAGCATCAATGTCTCATTACTACCTTCAACACTTTATTCAACTTAGTTTTCCACAAACTCGGGATATGAATTTTTGGGATGAACCTATTATCCCAACGAGATCAATAAAATTACCAACAGTACGTGGTTGAGTAACTCCCGTATCATCTATGGACTAACTCACTTAATTCTTTTAGCCTAATCTAATAATAGAACACACAACTATGCCTAGTTGTCACTCCTAAACACAACCTCATTGACCTTTGACCAAATCTGACAAAAAGAAGAAATACTCTCGGGTTCCTTCCCGGACCTAGCACTAAATCATCCAATAATATTAATTAGGTGTACATTCAAACACCATTCATGCATAATCATTAGCATTTAACACAAGTAATAATGATAATAGAGCAATAGATAAGATGAATCGAAGAATCTCACAAATCTCTAGTTAAACATGTTTACAAAAGCTCCCAATCATAAATCTAAGCTAAATAATGAAAACACATAACATATCTACAAGAGTCTATAAAAAAGATGCAAAAACTAAGAAAATATGAAGAAAATTAGGTTTTGGAGGCCCGAGTCGGGCTCAAAGTGAAAAGAAGGAAGAATGAGACTATTTATAGGTGGAAGAGAGAGAAGGGGGAAAAGCCAAAGAAACACGCGTTTCATTAATTTAGGGTACGACCACTACCACCTAGCACGACTCGTGCCATTGAACAACATTGTCTATACTTAATAATACGCACGATTCTTTACTTCCAAGGATCAGACCGTGTGAATTTACACGGTCTGTACAGCTTAGATGAGAGGAACCGTATATATCTTTTCTCACAGGGAAGATATCATGCATATTTACATAGACAATTTTCTTCATATTTTGGCCTCAATTTCCTTTCCTTGGTACAGGTGAACCGCTGATCCGTTTTGGGAGTTCTTGTAGTCAATTTTATAGTAATCACAAAGATGAATCCAATGATGCTTTTAATGAACATCAATTCATCTAGGAGTATTCTCAACACTTGCTTCAAAACATAGATCAAATATCTACCCACTACTTTCTTTGTTTCTGTAAAGTCCATATTTTGTTAATTGATAATGTGTGGAACTTATGAAGATATGGAAGGTATATGATCAAACATCAATGTGGAAAGATCTGCGTAAAAATAAAATCTTAGGTGGTAGATATATTTCATCTATGTTTGAGATTGAAAAATATATCAATTTCTATATTTATGTGATTGGATTAGATTGGAAGAAATCAGAATTGATTTGATAATATCCATTTCCATATGGGATTTAGTTTATTTGGATGGATATATGTTAATTCCTTACATCAAGTGATTGGATTTGGAAATTCCTATTTCCGTGGGGTTTTATTGCATTCAGATTTGGAGATGGAATATGAATTGTTTTCGCACGAGACTTCATGCGTGCAAAGACTTTCCATGTTGGAATATACAAGCTAGAATCTGAAATGTATGCCTTAGTTCCTCGGGAAGAGGAGATCCAGCGTTGACGAGTTTCGAGGTCAAAATGAATCTGATCAAGGCAGATCGGTAACAAAGGGAGCTTGAAAAATCCACAAGTTATTTTCAAAAAAGATAAGTAAAGTTGTATGGTGTACTATGTACTATGTATTTTTGATTAGTGGATTTCTTCTGAACTGGGTCAGACCCCGCAGACGTAGGTGAATTTCACCAAACTGCATAACCAAGTATCGTGTGTCAATCTTTTACTTTATTGAATACTTGGTTAAATAGGTTATGTTGGAACACATTAGTAATTACTTGATAAATTAGGTAACACCAAGGTTCAATTGGTATTAGAGCTAAGTCACTTGTTTTACCTTAGTTTTGACAAGAAATGTCTGATCCAATTTTACTAATGGCGACCAAAGAAGGAGCTTATGTGTCTTGCCCACCATTGCTGGAAGGAACGAATTACAACTATTGGAAGGCTCGCATGCGAGTGTTCATAAATTCACTAGATAAATTGGCTTAGCACTATAATGAAATAGAATGGAAACCTCTAGTTTTTGGAAGTTCTGAAGAAGGAGAATCTTGGTCAAAGAGCCGATAGTTAAGTCTAAAGATTCGTGGACACTAGATAAGCAAAAGGGTGGATTGGTGAACTCCAGAGCACTGAATGCCATCTTTACTACAGTGATGGAATCAGTTCAAACTCATCTGTATGTGTCATTAGACAAAGAAAGCATCAAATATCCTACAAATTGTGCACGAGGGAATAAGTTGTGTATGTGAATCAAAGCTACAAATGTTGGCCACACAAAATTCAAAGACCTGAAAAATGGAAGAAGATGAGACTATTGTAGTGTTCAATGGAAAAATTGGAGGTACCACCAATATGACGCATCAATTGGGAAAAAATTACAAAGATTCTAAACTAGTGAAGAAGACACTGAGATCACTTCCCCAAAGATTTTCCATTCAAGTAGCTGCAATAGAAGAAGCAAGGGATGCAGCTACAATGACTTTGGATGAGCTAATGAGACCACTACAAACCTATGAGATGGCGTTGGAACATCCAACAAAGGATTTAGCATTCAAAAAATTCTTCGTCAAGAAAAAACCATGAAGAGGATATCGAAGATGTCAATGAAGAACTTGTTCTTATCATGATGAATCTCTCAAAGATGCTGAAGACATTGGTAAATAAGAATCCCCTAGAAAGTTTTAGTATGAACAAATCACGAACTCAAGACTCTGGCGATAACTGTGAGCCACGAATGGAACAAATCACTCAGGAGTTCTCAAGAAGTTAAAATGGAGAATTAACTCAATCAGGAAGGATTCAATGCAGAGAATATGAGGGTATTGACATATCCATGCTAAATAAGCCAACAATCGAAAAAATCAAGGTAAATCATATGTTACCTCATGGAGTGGAGATGAAGATGAGAAGGATCATGAAGTGGAACAAACTAGTAATTATATGGCTTTCGGGGCAAAACTTCATGGAGGCTCAGAATTTGGTACTACATGTTCCAACATCGGACAAGAAGAAGTGAATCAATGTTCCAACATAGTTCAGGCTGCCAAAGTCCAATGTTTCAGCCGAGAGAAGATAAGTGAAGAATACTCCTCGAGCGATGACGAAGACATGAGTGTGAATGATAAAGATGTCTATGCTGCATATGAAAAAATGTATGAAATGTGGCTGAAATTGATAATGTGTAAATTCGTATTGGGCCCAAGTGTCTAGTTCAGCCGGCCAGGTCCTCCATATTACCCCTTGGGTAATATCCTTTGGGCCGGACCAAGGGAAGAGTACTTGCATCACAAGCAAACAAAATAGTTTCCCTACTGCGAAGCTATATAAAGGAAAGAGGTAATCCTACAGACTTAACTATTCATTACTATTCCAAAATATTCTCTCTAACTTGGGTCCTCAGAGCCTCTTCCACTCGGACACCTCCGAAGGATTTGTCTTGTAGATTCTGGCTATAATGGCGACATACACGGTGGTAGTAAAAATGGGTGCATTAAGTTGGCACGCCCAGTGAGACCGTTGGTCAGGTCTGCGGACTTGTGTTGTTTATGTCCACCTTTACAGCAAGCACCTTACGTAGAAGTGAATGGCTAAATGGAAAGACCTTAGACACCGGCGAGGAAGTACAATCCCCCTACCAAAGTACAAGGGGATGTAGGAGCAAGATGTAATCAAATCATATACCCCAAGCACCAGTAACAAACTCCCAGAGGTAGGTCGAGACCAGATGCCGACAATAAGGGTACCGAAGGGGTCTCAGATGGAAGTTGTTGTACCTCCGAGATGGATGGAAGTCAGTATTGAACCCTGGGTATGAGGCATTGTAGCCCCTACGTCACAAAGCAAGGCATGCCAACCAAGGGAGGATGAGCCACAATTCACATAAGCTACTGTGGATTTGCAAACAGAAGCTACGATGGTAGCTGCTTGAGTGATGAGGGGCACAAATAACACATTCCCCCCATCACAGCAAGACTTAGCGCAACTAGCTCAAACCCTCAGATCGTCTGGCTATCAGATGGATTCCCCAATGCTCTACAAGAGGATGGTCCAGCAGCAGGTGGTGCCCCACCCTCGATGCCCTTGGCATTGCAGCTAAGACTCCAATTGTAGGCCAGCCCAAGAACATCCTACCAAGTGGATTTGGGGATAGGAGCCCAAGATCGGCCCCAACTAATATTCCATAGCATGAGCTAAATGTTGGCATATTTGGTGCCCAATACGGCACCTCACATTTTGAATCAGGCGATCCCTCACTCGATGGCTGTGCCAATGGGACATTACCCAGGTTTTAAGAGCCAGATGCATTCATGGCCCCGACTGGAGATCCCTTTATATGACGCCTACTGTCAGGGGTGACAATAGCTATATCACGGCTCTGTTGTGGGAGGACCGTGACCTGGATGCATAGCCTTGAACCAGATATATAGTTTCGACGCTTCATTCTGGCCAAATCAATATGGAGATCCACGGGTAGGAGGCAAGTCGAGTGATGCCCTTACAAGGGAGTTGGACAGGCTGATCAGGCCTTCGGGTCAAGTTGCAACCTCCCACTTTAGCCCTGTAATCATAGCCACTTAATGGCCGAGCAACGTGAAACCACCTGAGGTGTTCTCCACGTACAATGGAGACTTAGACCCCTGGGAGTTCATATAGACCTTCCTCAGTCTTATGAATTCGAATGACTTCAACGGACAGCTGACATGTAAGCTAGCAGGGAGTTTCCTCCAAGGAAAAGCTCAGGAGTGGTTTAACAAGCTGGGCAAGGGATCGTTGCACTCATACATAGATTTTGAAAAGGCCCTGTTAGGCTAATTTTTTCAAAAGAAATGGTTTGCAAAAACCCCTATCAAATTCTATCGGAGCGGACAGAGGCCTGGCTAATCGACGGAAGCATTCTACCACCGATATGTGGATGAAAGCCTTAATGTAATCAACCGCACTAAGGATGAGACATGAATGGAATGTCCAATCTTGACTTGTACAAGAAGCTGGTCTCAAAGAAACCAGAAACCCTATAACAATTACAAGAAATCGTGCAACAATATTTGAAGATCGAGGAAGCCACGAAGAGAAAGCGAGAGTGGGATAGGTGGGGTGAAAATGGCCATAAGGTCTCAGAATCAAGACTAAGAAGGTTAGAAGCTTCGAACAAAAGCTTAAAGGGCTATGTTGTCCTAACAAAATTCCAGGTGGAAATACACTCCATCCACAAGGGACTGTTTCGAACTCCCCATCCGGGCAGAGACTACCCCAAAAAAAGAGATTCGCCCAAATTCTGTGACCATCATAAAGAGCGTGGTTATGATACAAACAAATGCACCCACCTAAAAAAGGAAATCAAAAGATGTGCAAAAGAGGGCTTGCTCCCAGACTGCATCAAAAAACCAAGAGGAGAGACCTCCTCGAAGGGAAAAGGAAAATGCCATTGAAAGGGCTCTAAGAAAGGGGCCAATCGGAGCGGCAGAGAGAAGCAAGCGAAAAATGAGGATCAAGTTAGAAATTAGGTGAGAGAAAATGTCATACCTGACGCTGAAGCTTAACCGGATAGGAATCGTAGAGACGAGGCTAACCAGGTGATCAACTTCATCAATGGGGTGGTGGGTGACCAGTTTCAACACCATCATCAAAGCATAATTCCGGTACGTGTCCCCCAGAGAACCTTGGCAAAAGCAATTTCAAGCAGAAGACGCAATCAATTTCTCAAAAGCAGACCTGGTGCCCATCTGAACCCCCCATACGGACCTGATGGTAATCCATGCAACTATCGCATACTTCCATGTGAAAAGGGTTTTCGTGGATGATAACAACAAAATGGAAGTGATGTTTTCTAATTGCTTTTATCAACTAGGGCTTGGGCATGAAAGTTTGAGGAGAACAACTCCCCCCTATATGGTTTCACTAGGAAAACGATGCTGCCCTTAGGGGTTGTAACCCTCCCAGTTAAAGCGGATGATGAAGATATAGAAGTTACGATCGATTGCAGCTTCCCTATAATTGACATCGTATCCCCCTATAATGTGATATTAGGAAGGCCCTGTTTATGACAGGTGCAGGTCGTATGGCTCCCCTATCACTTGACAATGAAGTTCCCCACCAGGATGGGAATAGCGGTCATAAGGGGGGACCAACCTACGACCATGAGTTGTTTAGCGATAGCATTGAAAGAAGCTAAAAATGAGAACAAGGTGGCTTCAGTCAATGGAGAAATTAAACCCACAGACACGGAGCCAATAACCGTTTGAGCGCAAAGAACGGTGCCTGTGAGAAAAATGATATCACCTGCAATGAAAGAGAAGCTGAAGGACCTCTAGGAAAACTATGTCGACGTGTTTTCATGGGATACCTTCAACCTCACAGGGGTACCTAAAAATCTCATGGTCCATAGGCTAAATGTGAACCCCTCCTAAAAGCCAATTAAACAAAAAAGGAGGTCATTTTCCCCTGAAAGGACGGAGGCCATAAAGGAGGAAGTTCAGAAACTTCTTCAAGCGGTGGTAATCAAAGAACTATTTTACCTTGAATTGATAGAAAATCCTATGATGGTTCCTAAGCATGATGGGGCTTGGAGAATATGCATAGACTTCACGGATCTCAACAAATGCTGCCCCAAGGATAGCTATCCTCTATCCTCCATCGACGTACTGGTCAAAGTATTAGCAGGATATAAGGTGCTAGCTTTTATTTTATACCCATAAAGGCTACCACTAGATACTCATGGCAGAGAAGAATAAGCAAAAGACATCATTCATAACAGACGTGAGGACGTTTTGATACAACAAAATGTCATTTGGTCTAAAGAATGTTTGAGCCACCTAGCAAAGGCTGGTTGATAAGCTATTCGGAAAACAGATCGGTAGAAACGTGGAAATATACATGGATGATATGGTAGTCAAAAGCAAGAGCTACGACCAATTCCTGATGGACCTCAAAGAAACCTTCCAGAGGCTCCGAGAAGACAATATAAAGCTAAACCCAGCTAAGTGCGTGATCGTAGTCGAAGTTGGAAAATTCCTGGGATTCATGGTTTCTGAGAGGGGAATCGATGTGAACCCTAAGAAAGTTAAAGCTTTGATAAAAATGAAGCCCCCTCAAATGGTCAAGGATGTTTAAAGGCTAACATGATCGCTGGCTGTTCTCAATCGATTCCTTTCCAAATGGGCCGAGAAACATTTTCCATTCTTCGACGTGCTTCGAAAAGACAAAAAAATTTAATGGACAGAAGAATGTGACAAAGCCTTCCAAGACCTAAAGTAACAATTATGAGGCTTTCCCACCCTAATGAAACCTGAACAGGAGGAAGATCTGTACCTATACATCTCAGCATCCCCTTTAGCAATAAGTGTGGTTCTAGTAAAGGAAAAGAACAAAGCCCAACACCTAATCTACTTCGTAAGCAAGGCATTGAATGGTCCAGAGACTCGATACACTGCTCTCGAAAAGTTAATATTGGCTCTAGTCCATGCGGAAAGGTGCCTCTGATCATATTTCCAAAGCCACGAGATCATCTTGTTCACCAACCATCCAATTAGGCAGATACTCCTCAAGCCAAAGGCCTCAAGGTGAATAATGAAGTGGGAAATTGAACTAGGGGAGCACGACATCAAGTTCTACCCAAGAGAAGACCATCAAAGGCAAGCCTTATCGGATTTCATTGTGGAAACTACAAAACCAATTGTAGTCGACGATGCAAAAGAATCTAAGGAAACATGACAGCTATACTTTAATGGGTCATCACACTCGGGAGGTAGTGGTGACAGGCGCGGGCGGTCGTCGCGCCCGCGCGCCAAAAGATAATTTATAAGCCCTCAGTGCTTACTTTCTACAACTAGGTAGATAGTGGCAAATCGGGGTCGTCCAATGAGAAGAGGGATCTTCCTAAGCGTCTAAGCACACAAATGGTTGATATACTAGGCTAGGAGTAAATAAATATATATACACACACTTAAAAGCGAGTAAAGGGGGGGGGGGTTGGTTGGTTGGTTGGTTCCTAAGTTACAGAAGTAAAAAGACAGGATAATTAGCAACGTCAAGTGACTATGCTAATCATCAAACGAAACTAAAGAAAAAGGGTTTTAAACTACAAAGATAAAATGCCTTGGGGGCAACGGATATCCACTTCCACATCTAATGTAGTTCATCGAATCATTCACACATTCCATCATATAGCATTCATGACCCAACAATCACACACCCCATCTAGCAAGTACCACAACACACACACCACAAGGAATTCTAAGTTCATGCTCGTAGATCTTCATGCAAAGGCGCTACGGAAGTCGTCACGTTCCTACACCTAAGCAATTCAACCACACAAGCACTACCTATGCTCAAACCACTCATGGCACACATGCAGCGAAACACACCGTCAAGAGTACACAAACGCCAAATAACAAATGCTTCAAGAATGAGTTTAAATCACCTATCCAATACTTCAACTACTTGTCGTGGAGACTGAACTCCTATCCTTCTTAGTTCGTAGTTCGCGAGAGTGAGTTCGACATCTCTCGTCAAACCTCACCAATGGCTCCCGAGTCGCGACCACGACTCAAGGCGACATTGGTGGCGTTTGGCACGAAGGACCAACAAGCTTGGCAATGCCTATGACCACTACACCGTGACTAGGCATTGAACCAATTCATGCAACTACACGAGATTGGATGAACGTGCAACGCACATTCATCCGCGAGCATATGACTCTCTCGTTCGCTACACAAACGAACATGACGAAGAGTTCAACATCAATCACATTCGCCTAGCACATTATCAACACACTAACGCAATCGAAAGCTCTAATTCATACTCTAACATTGCTAACAAGAACAGGGGGGAAATTAACCCAAATCCCCCAAACCCTAGCTAGCAATTAATCCAAGCATTTCATATCATCAAGCTCTCAACAACATCAATGCAATCAACAATTAACATTCAAAGCACAATAATTGCACAATAGCAAAATACCAAATAGATAGATATAAATGAGTTCTTGCTACATAGATAGTGGAAGCTTCAATCCTTTGCTCCCAAGAACAAGAACTACTCTAGAACAACAAGAAAAGACATAATCAAACTAAGAGAAAGCTAAGAAAAGAAAGAAGAAGAAAAACCTAAAAATGGCGCCCAAAACCAGAGAAACGCGCCTGGAAAAGCTTGGAGAAGAAGAGGGAAAAGAGATGGTATTTATAGTGCAAAGAAAATAAAGTTGATTTCTGGCCACCCGATGGTCGCGACTCGCGACGGTGTTCGTCGCGACTCGCGACGGTGCCCCGGCTCGCGACGGTGTCGCGACGGTGTCGCGACGGGGGTCGCGACGGCAGCCACAGTTTTGCATTGTTTCTTTGTCTTCTTCATAGCCATCCCTCTCACTCTTCAAGTCTTCAACAGCTCCAAAATGGTCTTCAACGGCCTCCGGTCTTCATGTCTTCGAAGTGAGTATCCAAAAGTCTTCGAAAGTATAGTCTTCAATGTCTTCCGGTCTTCGTTGGTTCCGTGTTCTTCCCTTGTCACACAAAATCCACTTAAAAGAGGTAAAAGAGTACAAAGTTGCTTTTACCTCTCCTAAGTGAATTTCAAGGTAAAACACAAGCTCTCGATAATAAAAGAGCACAAAAGTGATCCTAAATACTACTAAATAATGCGCCTAAAATGGACACATCAAACCTCCCCACACTTAAACCTTACTCGTCCTCGAGTAAGAAAAGATTTAAGCATACGGAGGAAATGGCATATCCACATCGTAAAACCCCCAAAATATCCACACAAAATGGACATATCAAACCTCCCCACACTTAAACCTTACTCGCCCTCGAGTAAGAAAAGATTCAAGCATGCGGAGTAAATGATATATCCCAAAACCTAAACTAATCCCCCAATCAAAGCCTCACCAAAACTCTCAATCTCAAAAATCCCAAAATAAAAGCTCACATGAGAATTTTTGCACACACACATCCCCAATCCTAAATCTAACCAAACCTACCACTGATCAATTCACTACCCATAAAAATATTTTACAGCCCAGAATTGATATTCCCAGAATCCAATGACACAAAATGAAGCTAAAACCATATAGGAAGTTTTAAACACATGCTTCACCTAATGCCAATATATCAACCAAAAACGAAGTAGAAAGAGATCAAGAATTCCATAACCATACTCCGTTTCCTAACCCACTAAGCTACCCAAACCCCAGAGGTCTATAGATGTTAAGCTACCCGATCCATCCGTGTGACAACCGCAACCTTATGACTCCAACACCGGCAAGTGAGTGAAATCATAGCATTTTTCAATTTCTCTCAATTTCTCTCATTTTGCCTAGGAGCTCTTTCGAGTTTTCATCCTAGCCACACATCATGTTTCTTTAGCTCACATCTCACCTTTTTCCGCACATTTTAGCCTCTCATTTTTGCCTAGGCCGCCCTTTAAGGGTTTTCGACCTATCCGGGCCCCCAATGTTGCCTAAGTTGCCCTCTCGGGTTTTCAACTTAGCGGGTTTTCTTTTTCTTTTCTTTTTTTTTTTTTCTTTTTCTTTTTCCAATTTTTTTTTTTTCTTTTTTTTTTTTTTCTATTTTTTTTTTTCTTGTTTTTCCAATGAAAAGTAGCAAAAAGCATTCCAAAACAATCTAGCATGCATATGAGTCCTCTAACCCCTCCCCACACTTAAAACATTACATTGCCCTCAATGTAAACACGTAAGGCAAGAAGAATAAAAATCAAGGGAAGGGAGTTAGAGTGACACCCGTGTCTCCGCAATTCGCCGGTGATATGGCGATATCCAAGTACTTGGATGGTCCCGAGATGGATTTCGGAACCGGAAGGGTGAGCAAAAATGCCGTAGAAGAACTCACCCCCCGAGAAAAGCATTGTCTCCATGGCGTCGTTTGATCAAGACTACACCACGAAGAACACATTAAACGCACAAGTACATAAGGATATGTAATACTAGGTTTAGCATCAAGAGTTAATAACCATAGTATTGTCAAAGAACAACCAATCAACCCTCAATTACCACTATAAGATTATGCATGAAAAATATCCAACATATATTGACATGTATACAAGCATCATTATAGGATAAGAACTTACGGTCACAATGATGTAGTCGGCATACTACAATCAACAAATGTACTATAAAGATGCAAGAATGTTCATATGTCAATATATGTAGGATGGTGGAAGAAATGAGAGGTATGTGATGTTCTTGGGAGTGTTGGGTGGAAAAGAAGGAAAGATCATGCAATGTTTAAAATCATTTGGAAACTTGAAAGCTTGGAAACTTGAAATCCGGGCTAAAAAAAAAATTTTTCGAAAGTTACTGAGCACGTCGCGACTCGCGACGAGGTTCGTCGCGACTCGCGACGAGCCTCGCGACGTCATCGCGACGCGCGGAAAGTACAGCCCGGGAGCTCAAAATGTTCTGAGCTCGTCGCGACTCGCGACGGAGGGTGTCGCGACTCGCGACGAGCCTCGCGAAGTCATCGCGACTCGCGGAAAGGTGAGTCCGAGAGCTCCAAATTTTCTGAGCTCGTCGCGACTCGCGACGAAGGGTGTCGCGACTCGCGACGAGCCTCGCGACGTCAGGGCGACTCGCGGAAAGTTGGCGCTGGGAGTGGATTTTGCTCCCCTGTTCGTCGCGACTCGCGACGAAGCCCATCGCGACTCGCGACGGCAGGGTATCCCAGGCTTAAAATTTTTTCATTTTCTTACCAACTATCCAAGCTTGCTTCCCTCGTTCATTGATCTCGTTCCTTCATCTCCTTCATTGCAATGCACTTCATGTTGCTACAACATCATAGAAAAACATGCCATAAAAAGAACAAAACAAAACAACAACAAAAACAAACTAAGAAACTCAAACTAAGAAACAAAAACTAAAAGAAATGCCGAATTTATTTAACGTCGTCGGCACGACGAAGCTCCGTATTTTTAAGGTCGTCGGCACGACCCTAATGTTATCCGTATGGTGAAGGCTTGAAGCTCTTCACCATGAGCATCCAAAACAAGAGAGGTGGGGGCACAAAACTTCCAAGAGGAAAGTCTTGTGGAGGTGGAGATGGTTCAAAGGGAATTAAGTGGTTAGGGAGCTTAAGATAATCTTTTGGCTCCTCTCTCGTTTCCCTCAAAACTTCCGAAAATGTAAGAGTTGGTTCACTAGGTGGGAGAAGGGGTGACAATGCTAATGGATAATGTAGCACTATCACCTCTTCCTCCATTTTTCTATCCTCTACAACCAACTCCTCATCCCTTTCAAACTCAAAATCATGTTTATTGGTGACCTCACTCACCGAGTCATCGAGTTCAAGTTGGGATGGTGTGTTTTCGGAATCACGAGCTTCCATGCGGGCCAATACCTCTAATATGTTCTTCACATGCCCCTCAATGGCCTCAACACTAGAGGAGAGCTGGGTATCCGGCTCCTCACTAGTAAAGGAGTTCAAGTTTGCTATGGTATTTAAGACATCCTCACGTGTCAAACTTGAACTTCCTTGTTGGGCTTGGTTTTGGGGTATGGTGTAGGGTGGTGATGGCCAACTAGGTTGCTCGTAATATTGGTTTTCCGGCTCATTCTCATACCACAAATCCGGACTACCACTCCATTCCGGATTGTAAGAGTTGTGGTATGGATAGCATTCATGAGCTTCTTGCCCTTGAAAACCAATATCTCCTACCTCTTGATAGCACTCTTCATAGTACCCATGGTTTTGGAAACCAAGGGTTCTTTCTCGGTCATCGTGCTGTTCCCACAACAAAGGGCAAGATTCGGTAGGATGATCGGAATGACACATCCTACAAAACCTTGCTTTTTGAGCCTCTCTTCTCATCATGAGTTCCCTCAAGGTGAGACGCTCCATTAAGAAAATTTTTTTTTTTAAATTTTAAATTTTTCAAAAGTTCGGAATCATAGTGCAAGGATTCTCGATAAAATAAATCACCAAGAACTCGAGCAAAACCTACTCCGAACAAAAACAACCACCAAGTAGTGGAAAATAAAAACAACTAGCTAATACACAACCAAATACACCTAAATACTTAAGAATAAACGCCTCTTCCCCGGCAACGGCGCCATTTTGACAGGCGCGGGCGGTCGTCGCGCCCGCGCGCCAAAAGATAATTTATAAGCCCTCAGTGCTTACTTTCTACAACTAGGTAGATAGTGGCAAATCGGGGTCGTCCAATGAGAAGAGGGATCTTCCTAAGCGTCTAAGCACACAAATGGTTGATATACTAGGCTAGGAGTAAATAAATATATATACACACACTTAAAAGCGAGTAAAGGGGGGGGGGTTGGTTGGTTGGTTGGTTCCTAAGTTACAGAAGTAAAAAGACAGGATAATTAGCAACGTCAAGTGACTATGCTAATCATCAAACGAAACTAAAGAAAAAGGGTTTTAAACTACAAAGATAAAATGCCTTGGGGGCAACGGATATCCACTTCCACATCTAATGTAGTTCATCGAATCATTCACACATTCCATCATATAGCATTCATGACCCAACAATCACACACCCCATCTAGCAAGTACCACAACACACACACCACAAGGAATTCTAAGTTCATGCTCGTAGATCTTCATGCAAAGGCGCTACGGAAGTCGTCACGTTCCTACACCTAAGCAATTCAACCACACAAGCACTACCTATGCTCAAACCACTCATGGCACACATGCAGCGAAACACACCGTCAAGAGTACACAAACGCCAAATAACAAATGCTTCAAGAATGAGTTTAAATCACCTATCCAATACTTCAACTACTTGTCGTGGAGACTGAACTCCTATCCTTCTTAGTTCGTAGTTCGCGAGAGTGAGTTCGACATCTCTCGTCAAACCTCACCAATGGCTCCCGAGTCGCGACCACGACTCAAGGCGACATTGGTGGCGTTTGGCACGAAGGACCAACAAGCTTGGCAATGCCTATGACCACTACACCGTGACTAGGCATTGAACCAATTCATGCAACTACACGAGATTGGATGAACGTGCAACGCACATTCATCCGCGAGCATATGACTCTCTCGTTCGCTACACAAACGAACATGACGAAGAGTTCAACATCAATCACATTCGCCTAGCACATTATCAACACACTAACGCAATCGAAAGCTCTAATTCATACTCTAACATTGCTAACAAGAACAGGGGGGAAATTAACCCAAATCCCCCAAACCCTAGCTAGCAATTAATCCAAGCATTTCATATCATCAAGCTCTCAACAACATCAATGCAATCAACAATTAACATTCAAAGCACAATAATTGCACAATAGCAAAATACCAAATAGATAGATATAAATGAGTTCTTGCTACATAGATAGTGGAAGCTTCAATCCTTTGCTCCCAAGAACAAGAACTACTCTAGAACAACAAGAAAAGACATAATCAAACTAAGAGAAAGCTAAGAAAAGAAAGAAGAAGAAAAACCTAAAAATGGCGCCCAAAACCAGAGAAACGCGCCTGGAAAAGCTTGGAGAAGAAGAGGGAAAAGAGATGGTATTTATAGTGCAAAGAAAATAAAGTTGATTTCTGGCCACCCGATGGTCGCGACTCGCGACGGTGTTCGTCGCGACTCGCGACGGTGCCCCGGCTCGCGACGGTGTCGCGACGGTGTCGCGACGGGGTCGCGACGGCAGCCACAGTTTTGCATTGTTTCTTTGTCTTCTTCATAGCCATCCCTCTCACTCTTCAAGTCTTCAACAGCTCCAAAATGGTCTTCAACGGCCTCCGGTCTTCATGTCTTCGAAGTGAGTATCCAAAAGTCTTCGAAAGTATAGTCTTCAATGTCTTCCGGTCTTCGTTGGTTCCGTGTTCTTCCCTTGTCACACAAAATCCACTTAAAAGAGGTAAAAGAGTACAAAGTTGCTTTTACCTCTCCTAAGTGAATTTCAAGGTAAAACACAAGCTCTCGATAATAAAAGAGCACAAAAGTGATCCTAAATACTACTAAATAATGCGCCTAAAATGGACACATCAAGTGGGGTCGGTGTCCTTCTCATAGGCCTTCATATGAAGGATTAACCCCATTCCTGACACTTTGACTTTGATGCCCCAAAAAATGAAGTGGAATATGAAGCACTAATCACAGGCCTTCGAATAGCCAAAGATTTGGGAGTTCAAAGGATGGAAATATTCAATGATTCCCAAATCATGGTCCTCCAAGTCAAGGGGGAATATGTGCCTAGGGAAATAAGCTTACATTGTTACTTGAAAGTTGTGAAAACCCCTCCTCGAACATTTCCACTATTACACCCTAACTCAAGTCCCTTGAGAGAAAACCCACAAGGTCGACGCCCTGAGAAAGTTGGCTTCGTCAGACTTAGATTCACAATCCCAAGGGCACTTAATGGTGGAAATGTTGAGTAAACGTAGCTTCGAAGAAGAAACAACGGTGATGATGGTGGAAGAACAAAACTCATGGATAATGCCTATTATGAGTTACCTTTGAAATGGTACTCTTGTTGAAAATGCCATCGAAGCAAGGAAATTTACACTAAAAGCACCCAAAAATGTGATCCAAGAGGTTGTACTCTATCAGAGAGGTCATCTGTTGCCACTTCTTTGATGCGTAGCCCCTCATAAAGCTGACTATCTAATCCGTGAGACTAATGAAGGAGCCTACGAAAGTTACCAAGGGGATCGATCAATAGCTAAGAAGCTCTTCCTGGCAGGATACTATTGGCCCAAGATGTTCGATGAGGTTAACAGGTACATCCAAGCCTTCGATTAATGCCAAAGGCATGCACCAATCACCCATGTCCCTTAAGAATAAATGATGAACATAGATAGCTCGTGGTCATTTGACAAATGGGGGATCGATCTAGTGGGTTCTTTCCTAGAGGCCCCAGGCCACTTTCGGTACCTGATCGTAGTCGTGGACTACTTTACAAAGTGGGTCGAGGTCAAAGCCCTAATCGGCATAAAAGGGAAATTCGTAAATGGTTTTTGTTGGAAGAATATCATCTGCTGTTTTGGGATCTCTCAAACCATCATAACTGACAATGGTGCCCAGTTTGTCAATGACCCATTTAAAAGCTGATGTAAGGAATATAAGATTCAACAGAGAGTCACCAACATTTACCACCCCAAGCTAATGGGCAGGACGAGGTCACAAATCAAACCATCGTCAATGGCATTAGGTTGAGGCTCAAAGGGGCAGTCGGGAATTGGATCGATGAATTACCCAGCGTTCTTTGGTCATATTGAATGACAAAATCTTCTACTACGGGTGAAACCCATACTGAAGGGTCTACAGATTGGAGGCTATTATTCCTACAGAGATAAGGCTGCCGACCTTTCAAAGGTTTGCCATAAGCAATGGAAACCAGGAGGCCAGCGATGAGCATCACCATTTGGATTTGGACCTTCTCGATGAAAAAATAGAGAAGGCATTCCTCCACGAAATCAAGGTTAAAGAAAGGATAAAACAGTATCATGACCGAAGGATCCAAAAAATCCAATTTTCCTGAGAGACCTCATAATGAGGAGAAACAAGAAAATCCAAAGAGAGCCAGAGGGGAAAATGCCATAAAACTAGGAGAGACCCTACCGAGTCGTTGAAACCGGCCCTAGAGGCAGTTATGTGCTGGAAACCCCTAAGGTGAGTCAATTCCACGCATATGGAACGTTTCCAACCTTAGGAGGTATTATCCCCCTGAATCCCAATAGACTTGGTTAGGCCAGAAAATAGTCCGCCTCAAAGTAGTTATGGGTCAGAGAACACATTCGACGAAAGAGTGTTTTAAGTCAATAAGGTTCCTTTGTTTTTGTTAACTATCTATTGAAGTGTGTTTCTTATAATTACTTCTTGTTCTCGTTAAGAAATAAAACACACCCTTTCACGAAGGAACACAAATTCCTCACTCTTCTCAAACTAGAGTATAACACATTCGAAGGGCCACCACATCCCATCGAGAGCTTTGGGGCCAAAATCCCCTTAATGCGTATAAAGTGCCCAAGGTAAGAACCTTACACACATTCGAAGGGCCACTATAGCCCATCGAGCGCTTTAGGGAGAAATTCCCTTAATGCATATAAAGTGCCCAAGGTAAAAACCTTGCACACATTCAAAGGGCCACCACAATCCATCGAGTGCTTTGGGGGCCAAAATCCCCTTAACGCGTATAAAGATAAAAGGTAAAAACCTTGCACACATTCGAAGGACCACCATAGCCCATCAAGCACTTTGGGGGCAAAATCCCCATAATGCGTATAAAGCGCCCAAGGTAAATTTGTGATGGATGAGGGTTGTAAAGGATAAATTTAAGATAAGGTTAGTCTCGGCCCCTATCATACAACCCCTAGATTGGTCTTTGCCTTTTGAGATCATGTGCGATGCTAGTGATTATGCCTTTGGAGCAGTACTTGTTCAAAGGGTGGGGAGAGCACCTCATGCCATCTACTACGCATCCATGTCTCACAGTGAGGCTCAAAGAAACTATTCCACCACAGAAAAGGAGTTGCTAGCAGTGGTATTTTCTTTGGAAAAATTTTGATCTTACTTGCTTGGTACAAAAGTTATTGTGTACACTGACCGTGCAGGGCTTCGTCACTTAATGACAAAGAAAGAAGCCAAGCCAATATTGATTAAGTGGATCATGCTTATGAGTGAATTTGAGTTGGAGGTGTGAGAAAAAAGGCTGAATAGAGGGGAGAAAGGAAGACTTACTGGTTTTTGGTCAGAATGTTTGGTCGGAGCTCTTGGCAGAACTTAAGAAAGAGTGGAGATGCTCTGAGAGAGGAAAAGTGCTTTGAGAAATTTCAAGTTTGAAAAATTGGGCAAAGAGTAAAGTAATGTGTTGGGAAGTGCCTTATATAGAGAGAATAAAAGGTAAGGATTACCTTGATCCACTAAGAAATAAAGGAGGACGTAGGGAATTGGGCCGCGTGGGCATAAAGTTCCCAAAATCAATGGGAAAAATGGTACACGTGAAATCCATCACGGACCTTACGCGCTCTAAAGCCTGGATGAGCAACACGCTCGTGTCATTTCCGTTTCCCTTATCGGAGCCCCCACTTCTATTCCTTGTTGGCAAAGCCCGAAGGCCCTGTACAAATAAGCAGGAAACAAATGCAGATTAGACATTGAGTTCTAGCACCAGGGCTCTAGCACAGATTAGAAAGCCCGAGGTCAAACCCTTAGTCAATAAAATAAATCACAAAATGAGTCTAAAGATGATTCTAACCTTCAGTCAATAATTTGAAGGCCCTTGTATATATAAGCGGGATTAGAGCCTTCTTCCTAGACATTAGGGCTCTAACACAGATTAGAAAGCTAAGGGTCAAACATGTAGTCAATAAAATCATTCACAAAGTGAGTCTAAAGCTAATTTGAAGGATCCTGAATTAGCCCTATGGGTGAACCCCTGAAGCCCTGGAGGGGGCTTGAAAATCGCACCCTTAGGCTCAATAATAAGTTCGAAGTAAACCTGCTGAAGGGCGGGCTAACAAACTCAACAGTGTAAGCCTGAAATTGGATCCTAGGACCGAAGGACGAATTCGTGGGCCGAACCCTTAACTTTATAGAGGCTTATTGATAACGTGTAATTTTTTTGGACCCAAGTGCCTAGTTCAGCCAGCCTAGGTCCTCCATATTACCCCTTGGGTAATATCCTTTGGGCCGGCCCAAGGGAAGATTACTTGCATCACAAGCAGACAAAATAGTTGCCCTGCTACCAAGATATATATAGGAGATAGGTAATCCTACACACTCAACTATTCATTACTACTCAAAAGTATTCTCTCTAACTTTGACGTTGGAGTCTCTTCCCCCCGGAAACCTCCGAGAGCTTTGCCTTAAGATACCGGCCATAACGGTGGCGGTAAAAAGGAGGCGTATCAACTAAGAAACTCCTGAAAAAAGAGAAAAAACTCTTAGATAAAGAAAGAAGAGAGATGGCATCCCTAGTTGAACAACTCAAGAGGGAAATTGAGTTGTTGAAATTGAATCAGAGTTCAACGACAAAGAGGAATGAATTTGCTGAGACAAATATAAGAAAGTTGAATACTGGAAGAGCAAAATTGGATGACATACTCACCATGGGACAGAGTTCTGGGAACCGACAAGGCTTAGGGTATCAGAATTCTTCAGCTAGTATTGGAAAATTCAAAGCTGAAGTTCAAAGAAAATTTGTCAAAGCATCACATAGTGCTACTGTTCTAAGAAAGGGTGTATAAAGATGTGGATATTGTACCTATCAAGGTCATACTTGAGATCATTGCTTTAAACTTCTCAGAGATATTATGAATGGATGTCAGCATGTAGCATGTTCTAACATGGATCAAGTTCAACGGCCAAGGATGGTCAGAAAAGTATGGATCCCTAAAACCCTTTAATCGTGTTTTGTTGCTCATACTTACCTTATTACACACTTTAGGGATTCTTTGTATTTTGATAGTGGATGTTCTCAACATATGACTAGATCTCAAAAGTATCTAAAGAAGATCAAACCATATAATGGTGGATTTGTTATGTTTGGAGATGGAAAGAAAAGTAGGGTAGTAGGAAAATGTGAGTTGTCAATAAAAACATTTCCAACCTTTACCAGTGTTCTATTGGTGAAAGATCTAAAGGCTAATCTCCTAAGTATCAGCTAGCTATGTGATGATAATATGACCGTGGAATTACATAAGGAAAAGTGCTAAGTGAAACATGACAAAAACAATGTACTTACTAGTATTCGGTCATCAGAAAAATGCTATTTGTTGGAACAAGAAGTGAACTGCTTGAATGTTATATATGATGAGCTCAAAATGGCAACGACTGATGAATAAAAAGCAATTTCTCACCTGCTCCAAAATCGGATAATTTCTCAGGTTAGGGGCACAATGATGTTGGAAAATCAGATGAGATAGATCCTATGAATGAAATTGATAACTCTTATAACCTCAGTGATGTTGGAACACTGTCTTTCCCAGAACCCTCCCATGTTCTAACATCAGTGCAGGCTGAATCAAGTAGAAGAAGGATTCGATCGATTCTTCGTGTTAACTATGGGGAACTTGCTGGTCTACAATATTTTCTCTTCCTCTTTGAACCCAATAACTATAAAGAGGATCTCCTTGATGAGTATTGGATTGCAAAAAATACAAGAATAACTTGGGAAATTTGAATGCAATGGTGTGTGATACATTACCCCTCTCCCTAAAGGAGTAAATGTCATAGGAACGAAGTGGATCAATGCTGATGGAAGTATCACCCGTTAAAGGCAAGGTTGGTGATGTGGTATTCCCATTCAGGAAAGATGGCTGATGATCATTGTTAGTAAGCATGAACTTGCAAGAAAGGTCCTGGAAGTGATTCTAAGGAAAAGGCTCCGACGATCAAGTCAGTTCTTTCCTTTAGAGAATTGGTATTTCTAAGTTTAGTGTCACTTACCTGAGCCAGTGTTGCTCTCCTTGTATTTATAGTAGGTTGCAATCATGGCTCCGCGTTACTAGCATCTGAGATCATGGGTTGTACCGTGGTTGCTACAATCTTGGTTTGTAGATGAGTTTAAGACATGTCAATGCTTTTCTAGGTTTGTGGCTAAGTCTCTTGGACATGGCTCCGCCTTTCTAGGTTTGTGGCTGAGTTTGTTGGACAAGGCTCCACTCTGTCCTATTAGTGGCTTAGTCTTGGGCTGGGTCTAAAGGCCAACAACTTTTAGTTTATGAGGTAGGTATACACCATAAGCATCCCTAGCCATGAAGTCAATGAAATGCGAAGCGATGAATATATTTGATGAATGTGTGCGAACTGTTGTTCATTTTATTTCCTAAAATGTAATAACATGTTCGTCATCACAGTAACTTATATTGACTTCACAAATTGTTGCATGTTTCTTTGCTACACTTGAGATTTTGTTTGATTATCTAGTTTTTGAATTTGAATTTGAATTCATACTTTGAATTTAGGACTTTTCATAGGCTTGGCTGTTGCGATTAAGCCAAAATTGGCTCCTCATTCTTCACTATGTTGTTCAGAATTATCTTACCTTCCATTTTCTATGCTTAGCTTATATATGCTCTGAATTTAATGACCTAACCTTGTCATTGTTCATTGTATCACATTTTCATATACCGTTGCCATCTCATTTTCCATAAAAGGTAACATACTTTTTGTCAGAATTTCATCATGATGTTTCTAACTTATTTAATACCTCATTTTTTACGTTCCAATGCTTCAAATTTAAAACTTTAAACTCCCCAGGCCTTCAAACTTTTATTATCCCTTCTTATTCTTCCCACATCACTGTTCTTCACCTTCTATACTTGTAAGTTTTTCTGATTTTTTTCTTTTCTCCTTTTTTTGTACGCGTTTCTCATAATTGCGAATCTATGGGGTGTCTCTGGTCAGTAAATTTGTTTTTTTTATGTTTAACCAAAATTTATCTGGCTGTCTTCTCCAGCGTACTACCTGTGTTTTTTTCTCGAATACTTGGCTGTGTGTTTATATTTCTAATTAATAGGGTTTTCATCTTCGAATTTTAGGACCCAATCCTGCTCGAATGTCTACCTCTAATATTACTAATTCTCCCATAGAGAATGTCCAGGTTGACGATGTTAATTCTGGGGAGGATTCTGATCATTGCTTAGAGAAATTTGGAGAAGTTAAAAACTAATTTTGTCCATCCTTAATAGTATTTTGTTTGACGATTGCTTGGAGAAGTTAAAAACTAATTTTCGTATCGTGTCCTCTCTTGAACTCAAAGCTTATTTTTGAGAGTGTTCGCGTTCCTCATGATGGTTACATGTCTTGTTATTTGGATTATCTTAAATTTGGTCTTGCTTTTTCTATCCCTCACCATGTCATAGATCCGCTTCTTTCATATCACATTGCATTGTCTCATTTTCAACCTAAAGGTATCATGATCATTGTGGGTTTTCACTCTGTGTGCACCCAAGAAAATGTCCCTTCTTCTGTTGACCTATTTTGTAGCTTGTATCAGCTTTGTAAAGTTAAAAATTTAATGGAAGAATTAACTTTTTATCCCGTTATACCCTTTGTTGAGTCTGTCAATGGGTTCCCTAGTAGTTGCGGTGTGTGGAACAAAAAAATTATGTGAATGTAGATCATGAACATGAACATATCCTTCCATCTTGGAACTACAATGTTCCTAAGTCTAAGGTTCCTAAGCTTGGGGTCCGTCTTACTGCTAATTCCAAAGTTGTGTTAAAACTCAGAGAACACTCGATAGGTCTTCGCCATGCTAAATCTGAGGCCAAAGATGTTTGATTGTTATTATCTTATGGTTTTTCTATATCACATGCGTTATCTTTTTCCTTGTTGTTTTTGTATTGTTCATCTGTGTTTGTGTGTTCGCTTCACTTAAGTTTTGTGTTGAACGGAAGATATGGATCTAGTTGGGTGCAAGATTAACACGTCGTTTATTCATGCTGGGGGGGAGTTTGGGTAGTTGGATAATGCGTCCGTCCAAACGCATGGTACTGATGTTGACGGTGTCTCCCAGGAAAATCTCACTCAGGCCGCTTCTAAGTTAACACCCGTCGAAGGTACGGTAACAGAAGGGAAGTAGGTATCTATAAATGACAATATTGCTGCTGCTAAAGAAAGAGAAAGAAAAAGAGCGATGGCTCATCAACTGCCTTGGGGCCCCCTGAGAAAAGAGGTCGCACCAGTCAGTCTCGTTCTAGGCCTCTACTGCAAAGCCGTAATTTGCTGATAGAAGGGACTATTCCTACCACCCTCTCTTTTCAAATCGATGGTTGTGGTATGTTCGCTATAGCTTTAAAATGGTTTTGCCTTATTTTGGTATATCAAATAGCGATGTCTAATTGTTATATTCATTTGTATATTTTTCTGGCAATGTCATAAGATTAGTGAAAGTCTCCAGCTTGTTGGTGAGCGAGTTGCTAAATTTACCAAAGAGGATAGTTCATTGTTAGAGGAGTATAAAGCTATCGACAAAGAGCACGAGACTATGAAGATTTCACTTAAAGCTACCGAGAAGCGTGCATGAGTTACTGAAGAAGAAGCCAATAGGCTCCACTCAGAGTTGGAGGAGATGCAGAGTAAGGGTCCTGCTTCGCCCAGTAATCCCCAAGTTCTTGGTGATCGATTTCAAAACGAAGTCCTTCTTCAACCTTTTTGAAGAGGTTTCCAGTTCTGCTCGCAATGTTGGTTGGTGCGAGGCTTTGGTAGATCTGCCCTGAAAGTGAATGGATTTCCCTTATCATTGTCTAAGTGGGAGGGGTACTAGAGCAGCAGAAGACTGCGCTTAATTCTGAATTTATTAAAAATACTTCTGATGGTGGTCATTCTTATGCCCTATTGTCATATCTTGCTGGTCTTTGCTTGTTGCTTTCTATTTCTAAGTTGCAAAAGTATCAAGTTCATTATCTTGACAGCCTTCTACTTGTTTCTCCTGATCCAGATTCCTCTACTAACCTGGAGGTCAATGCAAACATGGAGGTTTCTTCTCAGAATGCGAACAAGGAGGGTTCTGCTCAGAATGCGAACAAGGAGGGCTCTTCTCTTGTTACCCATTATGTGTCTGATACTCTTTCTAATGTTAGTTAATCTCAAAGTTATGGCTTAATTTAGGACCATTTGAATTTTTATCTGTAATGTATAGTGGTACTTTGATGTAGGTATGAATTATATGTACTTCTTTGGATTTGATTTTGGTATATGAACTCTAATTTCATACTTTTTCCTCGTATTTAGTCATATGCAGGGTTTTGATATTTTAATCGATCATAAGTTTCTAAACCTTCTTGACTCGTTGAGATCTAGTGTTCTCTTTGAGCGTCATCCTGGGTTTCTATCCTCCAATTCTTGCTACCCCGTTAGGCAGGTTGAGGCTACTAGTTCCCTATCAGAGGAATATCTTAAGCCGCTTTCCGGTGATCATTTTTCAAATGTTGGGAGTTCTGATTTAGAATCTATTCCATTGTGTCTTGGATGCCACGTCTCTACTTCTCTATAATCTCAATCTCCTCCTATGAATTGTCCTTGTAGTAAGTTTGTACTTGATGGTTATAATATTGAATTCCTCGATATGAATATCATTTGCAAAAAATGGAATTGATTTGATCATATCCTTTCCGTATAGGATTTAGTTTGATTGGATGTATATATGTTAATTCCTTATATCAAGGGATTGGATTTGGAATATTTCTATGAGATTCGATTGCATTCAGAATTGGAGATGGAATAGGAATTGTTTGAGCACAAAACTTCAAGTGTGGAAAGACTTTTGATGTTGAAATATACAGAAAGTTAGAATCTGAAATGATTTGGCAGATTGAAGAATATTGCGTAAATATTGATTTATAGAAGTGACCCACCACCCCCCAGGGTAGTTAAAATCATAGCTAGAATTAACTTAGGCAGAGGCAGTGTGGTCAGAAGATAGAAATTTATAGTGCTGTACCTTTTTTCTATTGCAAAGCTACCTATAGGATAGTTAGCAGTATGCCCTAGGTTTGTCCACAGAGATGCTAGGTCGAATGTACAACCTCAAACACAACCTTGTACGGGTTGTCAATATGTATGAGTGAAAGGAATAGCTAGCAAAGAAAACATGCAAATAAGGGGGTTTTGTTTTTCAATCTAACAACTACAAAGAATGAAAGTAAAAACACAAATACAATATTAAACTAAGCACTCGAGGAATCATTAAGAAACTTGGTCAATCTAATGCTTCTATCCTTGATTCATTTGCATAGAGATCTAAACAAACCTAATAGAGTGTCCATAATACGTAGTGTGGATGATGGCATACACATCCCCGTCCCTGTCACGGCGGGTGCTCTCGCAACCCTTCATCAATGCTGCCATCATAATTAGGGGAGTACAACAAGGTTGGACCATTGTTGTAGGACTGTTTCTCTCTCGTTCGATCATATCCCAGGCTTTCATCACAAATGCACTACTTCCCTCGGGTCCTATCAATTAGGCCCAAGGGTCGTACACACCTTATCTATGATACTATGGTTTCTTTTAACCTTAGCTTACTACTATTTAGTAATCTCCACCCATAACCTCGTGGACAACTTTACGAAGTTAGCTAAGACTGGTGCAATGGTAAGTAGATCAGAGCGTACTCGAATCCCTTGTGCACACACCCACGCAGACATGTTCTCCTCTACCCATTCTAACAACCATGTTTATCTTTCCCAAAGGAGCATCGATATTTGCACCGTACATGAATATAGCCAAAAATGCGTGCTTATATTTTGTGTACTATTTATGCATTTAAACTCAAGAGCAAATCAAAATAATATCATGAACAAAAAAATAGGAATAACTAAAGAATATAAAAAAGTATATAGATTAGACCAAGCTACTAAAATTTATCTCCAAACTATAAAAACTATTCCCTCGATATGGAATTCAAATAAATATTTGAATGCCACATCTTAGGATCAAAGCAAAGTATAAAGAAGAAATGGATAAAGTTTCTACTAAGGAGAGAGTCTCCAAGCTACTCTTGAAATCTATATATGTGTTCTAGTACCTAGTCTAATCTCTATAAAAACCTAGTAGACAAAGGTTCTATTAATAGTAGTAGGTGATTGGGCCTAAAAATAGGACAAAATAAGGTAAACCCTAGCTCAGCTACCGCCCGCCATGGGGTGTCTCAAATGATGTGGCCCATAGAGTGTCCTTGGCGCAGAGTGCGAGATTGGGTGCGGACCGTGTCCATTCATGTGGGTGGGGCACTGGATCTGGTGCATGGAGAGGATTTTCAATAGGTATCAGGTGCGAGGTTTTACATGGGTTGTGTCTAACCCCCGACATGGGCCATGTCGTATTCTACGGGGCACCATCAAGGTGCTGAGAATGAAGTTTTTGATCAGCGACCATAGCTATTGGCGGGGGCCGTGGTCAGGAAGGCTGCTTGCTCAGGAACTTTGGCGTGGGCTATGTGATTTCCCACACCCTGTCAGCTAGTCTTAGCATATTAATCTCGGAACGGTGTGGGGTGCCAAAAATGGGATGTCCCACGCCACACTTAGCTGCATGGAAGGGGTATTCACTTTGTGGTGGTGGCCCGTGGATTTTGGCTCATGCCATACTATAGCCTTGCGCTGGTCTTCTTGGCGAAAGGCATCTCCTTAGGCACGTGCCGTTGGTTCCAAACCATGCATGGCCTCCGCTGACCTACTTGTGCCCTGGCTGGCTGAACTAGTTTCTTTCTCTACATGTGAACCGTTAGTCCGATTTAAGAGTTTTAGTAGTTTATTTTGTAATATTCGAGAAGAAAAATCCAATGAAACCAACCATGAAGAATAATTATTCTTGGACCATTCTTGGATTTAAGCACAACTGATTGAACTATGATTCCCCGTTTCTTCGTTGACCGCTTTGAACTCTGTTACCGCCTATCTTTGGCTTCAATCTCCTTCTACCACACATTGATGATCATGGCCTTCGTCTAATACTATTCTAATTTGAATGACCTTCGTCTCTACAACCATCTTTGCAAATGGCCTTCAATATGTTCCACCGCTCTTACAAATGGCTTCACATAGAATGTAAACAAAAAGTACCCACTGTTAACCTACTAAAGATGATCACAGGGAAGATCAAGGAGCCCGTTGATAGAAGATGTCTATTAGTACCAATTAAGTCTACAAAACGAGGGATTTAAACAAGAAAATCAAACATGGCCGTCTAAACCCCTGGTCACGTAAACTTAACTAATAATAGCAATCCACCAAATAAGACTAACTAAAAAGTATGCCAAATGCATCGGTTAACGCACACGTAATGAAGTAGATCAGACTCCTCACACTTAACCCTTTAGCCATCCTCGAGTAAATAGAAGACAAGATAAAGAATCAATCGAAATGTAGCATGCAAGCATAAGTTAACCAAGGCATTCAACTTATTCCAAGATTACCCTGTTTCCCCCAAGAAAGTAAGAATCTCACAACTCTCACACTCCCCGAAAACATAAGTAATCAAACCACCTAAAAGTAAAGTGTGGAAAAAGGTAAGCCAAAAAGATAAGCGTCAAGCTAACTTACTTTTCCCGAAATGATCACAAAAGCAATCAAAGAGTCTTCTTTAAAAACAATCCACTGTGGAAGCATGCATTCAACCTAGTTGTTTTTGTTTTCTCTCACTTTCTCTCATTTTTCCTAGGAGCCCTCTCGGGTTTTCATCCTAGCTTTAACACACAAGGGGTACTCACTTCTCACCTTTTTTTCACACAGCCTCTCATTTTTGCCTAGGCTCGTAAGCCTAGCTGGGCCTAGACTCTCATTTTTACCTAGGTCTTTCGACCTATCCGGGCTTTTCCTCTGTTACCCAAGTCGCCCTTTCGGGTTTTCGATTTGTCCAAGTTTTTGTATTTTTTTTCATTTTTTAAAGTTTTCCAATTTTTTTGTGTAGCACAAAATTGCCCCAACCGTGGGTTTCATACTACAAAAGATAGTCAAAACACAAAAAATACACCACCAATTTCCTAAAATATCCTACCCCATGTAAACTAGAAATCCTAGCATAGCATGTCATGTCACCATATGTTCATCCAAAATCATCCCTCAACAAACAAAAACAAATATCATCAACAAAAAATAAAAATAACTACCAAAGAAAATCATGAAATGCACCGAGGAAATATGAGAATGAAAACTCCGAAGTGCTCACTACTCCCTACCCACACTTTGCCAATGCAAAGTCTCCATTGTACAAAAGTCATATCAAAGCATAAGTGAGGTAGGGAGAATAGTGATACTCACTCTTGTGACCCCGGAGGGCCTTCATCCTCATGACTCATGAAGCTTCTATCCACATATCCGGTTGCTTGTAGTGTGACCTCAATGCTATCCATTCGTGAAGTGATATCTTTCACTTGCGAGCGCATTCCCCCTATTACTTAGACTACCTCTTGAAACACTTGAGTAGAGCTTGTAAGCTTTTCCCCAAGTGAACGCAAGTGGTCAATGATGTCTGTGGATATGCGAGAGCGACTAGGGGATGCTCTCAAAGTGGTGTAGCCCTCAGCATCCTCAACATTTATCTCTGGTTTGGTAAAAACTCTATAGAACTCTCTCTCAAATATTGTCCGAAAAAATGAAAAGGTAATCCAAGCATGTGTCATGGTCAATGGTGGTGTGCTCTGGATATGGAAGTACTATGAAACTACAAGCGCTTGCTCCACCATAGAGTCATACATATCTACCCTGCAATGTCGTAGGTCTCACCATGGATACCTTTGCTAACTTCTTTATGTTGTACTTGGTGCCTGATCTCCCTAATTAGATAAAGCCCTTTGTGTGACCGAATGGCCTAGATATTCTGCCAGAAGACCAACCATGCCTCCCATAGAAATTTTTCCACTCTTTCTGTCTCCCATCACTAAACACTCCTGCACAAAATACCCCACCAAGTTTGGGTAAAAGTTACCTTCGGGAGTCATTGGCCGAAGGTAATGAACATCCAAACCTGGGAATTGCATTAGTTCACCATGCAAAAGACTCCTATAGCTAACAGACAGTGAACATAATGGAATGCTGGATGAACTATAGTGGTACTCTTGCACAGGTTATTTTGATCTGTGCCCGTCAGTTGCACCCAAAAGCGTCCAAGAGAGAAAGGTAACCCTTGTCGGTGTGTCTTCTGGATCTCCTTACCACACTTCCACCCAAAGGTGTGCGCTACATCCTGGTGGATCATCTTGTATTCCTTATCATTCATGTTGAACTTAATCGCCTTGTGTCCATCATCATCTACAACTGGCCATGGAGTAGATAGGAACTCTAGGGTCCACCTAATGTACATCTTGGAGTGTTTCTCGAGAAACCCCTCTAGACCTACTCGACTCAACATGTAAGTGATCGGCTTGAGTAAACCTAGAGCCACCAAGGTGTCATTGCAAGGAAACCACATCTTCAAGATACTCCTCTTTGGCTCTCTCAAGTTCCTCCACCTCCGGGCTGCAGTCCCATAAATGTTGGATAAACCCATAAACTCCTCGGTCACAAATTTAGGGTTACAAAGAATGGAAGTCGTCGGCTTGGGGTTAGCACCCTTCGCCGTCTTCTTCCTCTTCTCACCCCTAGTTGACATTGCCCTTCTCCAAGGAATTCTTCTTAGGTGGAATCCTAACAAAATGAGAACAAGAGTGGTTATATAGTCATAAACAAAACATGGCCTACAATTCAATACGACAACATTCTCCCAAATAACCCAACCAATCATAACATAATAATCTAAGCATGTGGCCTATTTAAATAAGAACATTTCTCCTAAAACAACAAACTCATGTAAGTTATCACCAGCCCATCAATAAGATCATGCAATCAAGATTTACTCTTTCCCAAATCACCAAACACATGAAAATAACATCTTTTAAGCATAATAGCACATCAACTCTCCCAATTCTTTCTTCAACACAAGATCATGCATCCAAACTCTAACATATGTCCCAAAACACACTCATTTAGAATTATGCTTTAAGTAACACCACCACAATGTCAAATAAAGCATATACAAACAAAGAACTCAATGGGTTACCTGGAATTTAAAGCTAGGATTTGTAAGACCCACGAAAGAAGAAGTAAAAATGGTTAATTCTTGGAAGAAAGCTTCAATTTTTTGAGTTTCACCAAGAGTGTCTGAGAGTGAGTGTTTCTTGAGAAGAAAGAATGTGTCAAATGATAGAATTAGGTGGAGAAATGTATTATGGGATTATAATTTCGGTCTAGGTGACTAGGGTGAGAGGTACAATTAGGATAAGAATGGAATTTTAAAATGCTTAATTTAGGGGACATTAGTACAAATCAATTAATTCCAAAGGATATTAGAAGTATTTTCAAAAAATCCTAAGGAATTAGGGAATTCCAAAATTCTTGAACCAAAAATGCATTTTTTAAAGTTTGAGAATCAGAATTTCAAAATTTTCATTATTGGAACAAAGAAAATTGAAATTTTGGTTTTATGCGCAAAATATGCCTGGCGCGAACCATAGGCTCGTGCCAAGCATCATGGCACGAATCATTGCCTCACACAAAACATCCCAGCACGAGGCATAGCCTCACGCCAACCCACTTAGCACAAAGCATAGCCTCGCGTCGAGCATCTTGACATGAGGCACCAATATTTTCCACTACCACAGAGACCCCCCTCTAGCACCAATTTTTTAGCACCAGTTTTTAAAACCGGTGCAAAATTCGTAATAGCACAGGTTTTTTATTTGTTAGCACGGGTTTCTAAATCGGTGTACATTTAACACCGGTATTTGTAATTGTATCACCAGTTTTTTTTTCTAATAACCGGTGTAAAGTTAACACCGATAAAAAACCAGTGCTAAAAATGATGAAAACCGATGTAAAAAATGATGAAAACCGGTGTAAACCTAACACCGGTTCAAAAACCGGTGCTAAAAATTACAAAAACTGGTTAGAAATTAGCAACGGTGTAAAAACCGTTGCTAAAAATTTCTATAACCGGTGAATTGAAAATTTGGCACCGGTTTTTAAAACCGGATTGGCACCGGTTTGAAAATGAAGAAAACTGATAAAATGTAAATATTTGGCACAGATTTTAAAAACCGGTGCTAAAAAAATAAAGAAACCGGTGTTAAAATAATTCCGGAAAAAGGGGGAAAATGGCATCGAGTTTTGTTAGCACCGGTTAAAAATGGTGCTAATGGGAAAAATGGCATTGGTTTTACATACTATTCACAAAAACCGGTGCCAAATAGAGCATTTAATGCTCCAAACTACCCCTCGAAAATTATATCATAACTTGTAGTTCCCTTCTCTCTTCATTGATGGAAGACTTTTTGGACGGTGAGCAATAACCCAAAGTAATGAAGACCCATGGATGTAAGTTTTCCTTATCTTTTTTGAATTTCAATCAAATAGTAGTTATAATAACCATTAATGCATGCATGGAGAGATTTTATTTGTATTTATTAATGGTTTCTATCCTTTAAGTTGGTTTAGTATCATGTTGTGAGAGTGTAAATGATTGTGGATGTAAACATGGTTGTGTTTGTTTTGATAGATGGTATATATATATATATATATATATATATATATATATATATATCTCCCAAGAACAAGTTGATCGATTCACATACATATACATATACACATGACACTTTAGTATTGTGTAGCAATATTTTTTTATGGACATTACTATGGGCGATTATCACCTACTAAAGGTGCGTCGCGTGTGATTCACTGTAGCTTTGTGCGATTTTTGGTACGATTTAGCCAAAACAATTTTTTTACCGTCATTTCATTCTTTCTCTCCTCGTCTCTTTCTACCATCTTCTCTATACCAACTGATAACGATTACTTGATTGGAAACCTGTCCATCGCCACTATGGCGGCTCCCCCGTCTGGTAGCGGAGGCTACGGAGGAGGGAAATCCTTCCTCCAGGCCCTAGCAAATCGCCCTCCGCCCCTACACGACTCCCTTCCCTCGAACCCAGAGATCATCCCTAAAGTCCAGTACAAGGGGGAAATCACTTGCCTTGTTAGTCGCAGAGATGCTGACACCCTCGCCTCTCACTACCGCAATGCTTTGATAGGTAAGTTTTCCAGGGGGAAGCCTTCTATGGTCCAACTGAACGAATCTTTTAATTCTGTAGGTTTCAAGGGCAAGTTCCAGATAGGCTCAATTGACTTTCGGCACATCCTCATACGCTTCCAGGAAAAAGAAGACTACCAAAGGTTCTGGCTCAAAGGACAATGGAGTTTCAACAACACTCAAATGAAGGTTCTCAAATGGACACCCGATTTCTCCCCTGAGGCAGAATCGTCTATTGTTCCGGTATGGGTATCAATTCCACATGTTCCTGTCTATTTCTACAACTCATTCTATGCTCGAAATTATGGGAAACCAAATTGGGAACTATATTAAAGTTGATGCTGCTACTGCGGCCCTGTCCAGGCCTTCTTGTGTCAAAATGTGTGTGGAAATTGATTTGAAAAAAAAAACTGCCTTCACATATTAGAGTTGGAATTGAAGAGGATGGAAATGAATTTAATGTGCTCAAACTCCCTCTAGAATTTGAGGATATCCCACCCTATTGCTTCCACTGTAAATGTATAGGACATGAGGATAACTATTGTATCTATTTACATCCTGAACTTAAGAGATCTTGGCCTAAAAAAGCTGAGCATATTCTAATGAACCCAACTGATTCTCAACAAAAAGGCCATGCTGGACAGACTAATGTGAACACTATTTTGAATCAGGATGATAATTTTAGAGCAGGGAGCTCAGGGGTGTCAATAATGGAAAAACAGAGGAATTTCCAAACACAGAAATTTAAATACGTTCCTAAGAAACCCTCAGCTAATGAACAAGGCACTAATATGATTAATCAATGTGATACTGATCCCTAAGTGATTCCACTGGTTCCACTGGTTTCTGCTAATGTTATTAGGAATCCACTGATTTCTGAGAATGTACTGATTACTGAGGATGTTATAAGAAATCCAGTGATTAATGAGGATGTGCCTGACCATCACCATGATATGACAAATAAAGTAGATGATCTTACTCCTGGTATCAATCACAGAGACAATCTGGAGATTGTGAGAGATCAAAATTCCCAATTACTGGATGATGGAACCCTAGAGTCTAATTCTCCCCCCCAATTGCTCTCCTCTGCTCCTAGCTCATCAGTACAATTGACTAGGATATCACAATCTGCTCCTACTAATCTTAGGACAGTTTTTGCTAAGGATGACTTACATGGTAAATGTGGAAGGTCATTTTCCCCTTTAAGTTCAATTATTGCTGCAAAATTTTTTATCTTCTCTCAGCAGAAATATAGGGAGAACAGGTTCTCACTTCTTGCTGATGAGGAGATATCAACTGAAGAAGCTACCCAAAATGACCATCCAGATAGTGCTGAATTCTTTGCCTCTCTAGACACAGGCCCTGCTCTTGATGAAGATGTTGATCAGGTAAACAAGGTAAGTTCCTCACTCCCTAATTTAGGCAAGCTGAAGATAGGTAGGTCTGTTGGGAAACATACTAAAAAGAATAAGGATTCTTTCTTCTCACAGAAAAATGTTATTATGACTAGATCAAAAAGCTCCTCTAATGTTTCCTCATGAATAATACAACTAATAACATTAAAATGCTGGTTTGGAACATCAGGGGCATGGACACATCTATATTAAGGCTCTGCAATCTTATCCATAGGCATAATTTTGAACTCATTTGTCTAATAGAGCCTAAACATGATAATTCACAATGTGACTCTTACAGACAGAGGTTGAAATGTGATAACTGTCTCCCAGCCAATAATGGCCAAATTTGGATTTTTTGGTCATCCAGCTTGACACTGACGGTTAAAACTGATAACCTGCAGTTTCTAGCAGTTAATTTGAACAGTGTTAATCTTTATAAATCAATGGATGCCTTCTTTATTTATGGTCTTAGAACTAGAACAGGTAGCCTTCCTCTTTGTTCAGATCTTAGCTCCTATAATCACTCTGAATCCCTTCTCATTGGAGATTTTAATTCCATTACATCAATTAATGAGTATGAAGGTCCATCCTCTCCAAATTTGGGGAGTATAAGTGATTTCAATGATTTCATAAATGGAATGTCCCTGGAAGAAATTAACACTTCTGGGAACTTGTTCACATGGTCTAATAACAGACTAAGGTTTCCTACTGTTAAAAGATTGGATAGAGGACTGTGCACTCCTTCTTGGTCATCATGTTTTCCTGCATCTTCTATTCAGATTTTAAATAGAGCTAGCTCAGACCACAATCCCATGTTGTTAACTGTAGGCAGTGACATTCAATCTAACCCCAAGCCTTTTAGATTTTTAAACACATGGTACAAGAGGAAGGAACTTAATGAAGTAATCAAGAAAAATTGGGAAATCCCTTTACATAATTCTGGAATGTTAGCCTTTTATCTAAAACTTGTTAGACTTAAAAAGGTTCTTAAAATTTGGAACAAAGAAAAATTTGGCAACATTCATGATAATGTGATACAAGCTGAATTGGCATTACAGGCTCAGGAATCTTTAACTGATCTTTCAGATTCTTTGACTGACTTGGTTAAACTTAAGGAGGCTAAGGATAGGTTAGTTAAGGCTTTGTTTGAACAGAAAAACTTTTGGAAGCACAAGGCTAAGATAAAATGGTTGCAAGAAGGAGATAACAACACAAGTTTCTTTCATAATTCTGTAAGGGAAGGAAATAATAGACTGAAGATCACAAAAATTAATAGTAAGTGTGGTCAGTGGTTAGACAATATACAGGATATTGAGATGGAGACTATACAATATTACCAGGATCTTCTGAGTGAAGATATCTCCCCAGATAGTTCTCCTTTTCAATATCATTTTTTAAATCATATTCCGAATTTGGTCACTCAGGATGATAATGATAAACTTCTGCAACCTGTCTCAATTGAGGAGCTCAAAAAGATTGTCCATAGTCTTAATAAGTCCAGCAGTCCTGGTCCGGATGGTTTTACTGCCAAATTCTACATTAAGTCTTGGGACATTATAGCTAATGACCTACTTATGGCTGTCCAGGATTTCCTAACTTCATCTAACATGCCTAGGGGTATTGGCAGTACATGGATTACTATAATTCCCAAAAAGAAAACCCCTACCTCTTTTGATGACTATAGACCTATACGCCTTTCTAATGTGATTAATAAGATTTGCTCTAAAGTGCTTATGGAAAGACTTAAGTCTATAATGCCTAAGATTGTTTCCCCTAACCAAACAGCCTTCCTACATGGTAGAGACATCTCAGATAATGTCATTTATCTTCAGGAAATGGTTAGGTTTCTTAATAGGAAGAGAAGAGATCCAAACTGCATTGTAAAACTAGACCTCAAAAAGGCTTTTTGATAGGGTTAGATGGTCTTTCCTATATAAAGTGTTAGCTAAATTTGGTTTTCATGCAAAATTTATTTTCTCAATCATGAAAAATATTTCCCAGGCCTGGTTCTCTGTTCTTATTAATGGTAAGCCAGTTGGATTCTTCCAATCTACTAGGGGTATTAAGCAGGGTGATCCTCTATCCCCATTTTTGTTTAACATTTTTTCTGAGTCCTTTTCTAGGAGTTTGGCCTTCATATTTCAAAGTGGTAAGCTTTCATACTTCGACCTACCAGGTAATCCTCCAAGAATCTCACATCTATCATATGCGGATGATACTGTTGTTTTCTTTAAAGCTACAAAACTGACTTCGGTTAGATTAAAAGCCTTTTTATCTACCTTTGAAGATGTCACTGGTCAATCTATAAACTACAGTAAGAGTGACATCTTCATAGGTAAGCATGCTTCTGTTCAAAAGGTAAATAACATTAAGAGGATTTTAGGGATGAAAATTGGTGCTTTCCCATTCACATATCTGGGAGTCCCAATTTTTACTGGTGCTGCAAAAAAGATATATTTTCAACCTCTTTTTGAACAGATTGATAGTAAGATTGGTAATTGGAAAAATAGGTGGATATCTACTGGTGGTAAGCTTATACTCATTGAGTCTTGCATTTACTCCATTCCCCAGCATATCTGGCAAGTTATTAAACCTAAAAGAGTGATTATTACCACCATTGAGAAAAAATTGGGCAGATTTTTTTGGGGGATAATGAGCTAAAATCAAAAAGATCATGGAGAAAATGGATAGCTCTCTGTCTACCTACTGATCAAAATGGTTTGGGCTTTAGATCTATATCCACAATAATTAAAACTTGCTCAGTAAAACTGTGGTGGAAATTTCAATTGGCTGAAGCTCTATGGACTCATTTGGTGGCAGGCCTTCCTCCTTCTCATAGAACCTCTCCAAAATGGAAAAGGATCTACTCAGTAAACTCTTAGGCAGAAGCTAACTCTAGAGTTATTATTGGGAGGGGGGAATGTAATTTCTGGACTGCTAATTGGCTTGGTATAGGGATTCTATCTGATTTGTGTGATCAAAATAGGGTTGACATTGATGTGGATTGCACTGTTACTGATTTCATATCTAATAAATCTAGTCTCATACCACAAATCGAGCCATTTCTGCCTCCTGATATTATTACTCTTTTGCATGAATAAAAAATAACTCCACATAGAGCTGATAGACTAATATGGAAGCCAGGTACTGATGGTAACTTCTCTTTTAAAGCAACATACTTGTTGCTTTGTAACTACTCAGGTCAGACTGCATCAACTCTTCATTTTTGGAACTCTAGATTTGATAAAAAAATCTCAGTTTTTATGTGGAAAGTGACAAACTCTTTTCTACCATTTGATAACATCCTAAGAAAACTGAGATTTTGCTTGGCCTCTAAATGCTGTATGTGTAATACACATGAAGATGATCTAGATCACTTTTTCAATTCATGTGAGTTTTCTATGAATGTCTGGAAATCAATACATCAGTTCATGGGTATTAGGAACTGGGTCTTCCCTTCTGTTTGGGAAAGATTATAATGCTACCTCACCTACCCTACTCTAACTCCATTACATTCAACTATAGTTCGAACTGCAGCTATTTTTACTTTTTGGAACCTATGGAAGATGAGGAATAGATTCCTATTTGATTCTGTCAAGCACTCACCTATCCTTGTGCTTCAGCAGATTAGGGACCAAATTTTCTATTCATTCTGTGCTAAACCTGTATATATAGTCTCTTCTTTTGATTTAAGTATTGCAGATCACTCCTACCTGCCTCTGATCAAACGACCCCCAAAGCCTAAAATTTGGAAAATTGCATGGGATAGGCCAAAATTGGGTTTCAAGGTGAATGTAGATGCTGCATGGTGCTGTAATACCAATATGTGCGGGCTTAGTATGATTATTAGGGATAGTAGAGGGAGATTTAAGGAGGCTTATACTTCATATACTAATGCCATCTCCCCCTTAGAAGCTGAGCTAAAAGCAATTAAGTTTGCTATTCAACTTTCTACTCATTTGACTTCTCCTGTAGGTATGGAATCTGACTGCATTAGTGCAGTACTCTTTGCTAATGATCCACTTAGATCTCCCTGGAAACTATTTTGCTTAGCTGATGAGATTCATCATTCTTTGGGGGCTGTTCACCTTATGCACATTTATAGACAGGCAAATCAGGTTGCTCACTCTCTGGCAAAATTCTGTTTGCAACATAAGTGTAACCCATCCTTTCATAGAATCTCTGTGCTCCCTAACTTAGTTCAGGGACTAGTTAGACTTGACCAAATTGGTACTCCTTCATTACGGATTGCTACCTAGTTCGGATGCTACTGAAGTTAATCTTTTTCTCATGCAGATCGGATGCTGATATATTGCCTCATGCTCAGTCTGGGAAGCCCCCTTGCTTCTCTTTGTATGACTTAGGATACTGACTGTGATGGATCTTTTGCTGCCTTGGATGAAACAGTGTGGGATGGCTGGTTTCTCGACTGCGGGATGACTGGTTGCTGCTCATGGAGGACAACAGCAAGCTGGACTTTCCGTCTGATATTTAGTGCACTATTATGTACATAATCTTCATCTAGGATGGAAAGCCATATGCAAATAGTTAGGTTTCTTTGCCATTATTCCCGGTCTATAGAGGATATGCTTCTAATCTATGTGGGGAGGATTTCGACTGCCTTGTGTTTCTATGCTGATTCACTAATAAGTTTCGATCCTCTCTACCATAGACAAAGAGTTTTTGGAATCCTCCACCGTTTTGCTGGTTTTATCTTTATTCTTTTGGAAGCAACAAGTGTTACCTCAATAGCCTAGTGCTCATCACTGTAGCTACGGCTTTTTATTATGTCTATTTTACGGCTTGGGAAGGCCTAATAGAATTTCCCCCATCTAAGGATGGTTTCATTTAAAAAAAAAGTATTGTGTAGCAAATTGATTGTTTTTATTTTTATTAAGTTTGAACAATGAATATTTATGTAATTTTTTGTAATATTTTGTTTAGATACAATGGATCGAGAATCGATGCTTGCGTGGAGAAAAAAAAGGTTAGCTATCCAAATGTAGCTAGAGGGAGTGATGAACATATTGCATTTATTGATTCGTTTCTTAATTATGCCTTTGGTCGGGAGGAGAGGATACTTTGTCCATACAAAAAATGCTTGTATTATGAACTGTTTGATAATCATAGGCTTGTTAGATTTCACTTGCTGAAGAACTGGTTGATCACATCCGGTGCAAGCACAATGAACTGAACACGGAAGAAAACCTTTGCTGAATTCTTGTACTTCATCAGGGACAAGAACTCACATGCTAGGGTCTTGTTCACATGATCCGATTGTATGATGAAGCCTTCCTACCCGTGCAGGTTGACATAGTCCTTGTAAGGTTTTTCTAGTCTCAACCCTCTCTCCAGTATGAGGCCCCGGCTAATGAATTCTTTGTACACATTTATTGCCTCATGACAGTCCTCCTCTGTCATCAGTATTGCAGAGTTCTCCTGCACCATTTGAGACCCGTTGTCTCGCTCCTCTATATCGCCAACTCTAGCCTTTTTCCTTGAGTTCTAGCTGTTGGTCTTCCCCTTGGGTGCACCTTTTTTGGGGGCCATACCTGTTAAAATAAATGTTGTATGGTACGAAAGGCGCTAGTAAAATGTTAACACAAGTAAAATTTGCATCCAGAATGTCAGCACATGGAAAATAAATGTCAGCCCATGAGAAGAGGAAAAACTTGGCGGACAGAATATTAACACAAGTAAAAAAAAATTCTCCATCCAGAATGTTAGCACATGAAAAAAAGATAGGAAAAATGGCATAAACTTCACACTGTGGTTGTGTTCACCCTTTACTACACCCAAAAAATAACGAAACCAAAAACAATTGCATCAAGATGTCAGTAGATGAATAAATTTGCATCCAGATGTCTGCTGAGTTCTTGTAACATGACATAGGTATAGAACTATATTTCCATAAGCAAACTAGGATTTGCAAAAAACATAGGCATAGAACTGTATGAAGAATAGATGCATAGAACTGTTCCTTAAACATAGGCATAGAACCAATTCAACAAACATAGACATATAACTGTATTCACATAAAACATAGGCATAACATACAATGGTAATAACTCTCGCATTTCCAAAACAAAATCACAATTAGGATTTTTCACAATTAGGTATTTTCATGAAATCAAAAAATCAACATACCAATAATGTAGACAATCCCTAGGAAACAAAAAATGAAAGGGTATGCGCTTACCTATTTCGGATAAGGGTTTGTTGATGAAAGGTGTTTGGAGGGCGGACGATGCTTGGCAGACGGAGCTTGGCGGACGGTAGCTTGGTGGATGGTGTATAGATGGTGGACGGTATATTGATGAAGGGCAGAAGGCGGATGGAGCGTGGGATGGTGGAACTTGGCCACAATGGAATGGATGGAGTTTGGCAGAGGTGGAATGGAGCAGAGACGTCGGAGGGAGAAGGAAGGAGCTTACCTGTGGAGGGAGAAGGAGACAATGGAGGGAGCGGGAAATGTGGAGGGAGCTTGGCAGAGGAAATATGTCAACTGTCACGGGTCGCCCCCTGAGGGTGCTGAGCCATGCGGCCTAGCCGTGGCCAACCGTGCCACGACTACCGCCTTTGATCCCACGTGCATCGATGCACCACCCGATTGCTCGTAGCAAACTGGGCCCGTTTGGGAAGTGGTCGGGTATGCAGCAGAATATACACACCCGAGAGAGCATGACTCAAACACACAAGCCAACAATGTAATATAAGGCCCAAAAACTGGGAAGCAAATGCTTATATTCAATATTTCACAAAATGGTAACCGGATGTAGAGTGACCAATTTTACACACACATTGGCTGAATCGTACACGCACATGGGCTAAATTTTACACACACATGGGCTGAAAGGTGTTAGGGTATTGGGTTCCAGGGCTCGAGACACGAGGGCAAAAGGCTCAAGGCAGGAAGTTTGAGGGCTCGAGACCTAGAGGCTCTTGTGCTAGAGGCTTGAGGTAGGATGTTCGAGGGCTCGAGGCTCAAGGTTCGAGGGCTCGCGGCAGGATGTTTGATAGCTCGAGGGTTCAAGGCTTGAGGCTCGAGGGTTCGATAGCTCAAGAGGCTTGAGAGTTTAAGGGCTCAAGGTTTGAGATTTGAGGTTCGAGGGCTCGATGGCATGAGGTTCGAGGGCTCAGGGTCTCGAGGGTTTGAGGGGCTTGAGGCTCGAGGGTAAGAGGGCTTGAGGATTCGAGGGCTCAAGGATTCGAGGGCTTGAGGGGTTTAAGGGGCTCGAGGTTCGAGGGCTCAAGGGTTCGAGGGCTCAAGGCCCAAGGGTTCGAGGTTCGAGGCTCGAGGCTTGAGGGCTCAGGTTGAAATTTTCAAAAATCCCCACATTTGGGATCGAGAGATCGAGGGCTTTGGTTGAAGTTGTCTAAAATCTGAGGGCTGATTTGCAAAAATTATATTGTGTATACTGTGTAAGTCAAGAAATCAATTTACATACTCCCTCCATTTCACTAAGAGTGGCACACTAGGTTTAAGCTCTTGGATTAATGTGACGAAAATGAGATGTTGAAATTGAGTATAGAAAGTAAAAACTAGAATGAGTGGATGAGATTGTAGGAATCTTCCCAAAAATGGAAAGTGTGCCATTTAAAAAAATCTCAATAAGGCAAGTGTGCCACTCTTAGTGAAACAGAGGGAGTATCAGTATTCTATACACACTAGTTAACTATATATCATTGTGTTCAATACAACTAAGGGTTGGTCAAACCCTACTCAACATACACGTGCACCAACTTCACCGTATCCATTACTTGATAACCCATACGGTTGTGTACAAGTCGCCCGTAGTCAGTGACCGTTCCATGTACACTGGTTAATCGACTCTAACTTAATTGGCGATCTGTATACACTAGTTATAACTTAATTAATGTATCCATTACTTGATAACCCATTAAGTTAACTAAGATCGTCCCTTACTTACTGAGGCGACGCAAATACAGTCTTCCTCAAGTGCAACTAAGCAAGCCTACATTAATTTCCTTACATTACGACATAAACATGTTTGAATTGACGCATACTAATTCCTGGTTAAACTCTATTTCTCTGGCCGTTCTATGTATACAAGTAATATTCAGCACACTAAATACACAATTCTAGATAGGAGCATCGTCTATTGTAATTAAACAGTATCCAGACCTTAGTTAATTTGTCTAGAAATATTATTCAAAATTCTTTACCTAACTCAATACAAAGTAGTATAAAAATATCATGAAAATGAGCAGGTTGGCCAACAAAGGAGCTTCACAAATTTAACTCCAAAGTGACCCAACAAAGCAGCAAGAATAGTCAAAGTAAACTCCCAATTGGCCCAACAAAGCATCATTTAGCTTCCCTCCCAAATTTTCCCTCTTCCCTCCATAACCTTATCCCCAAATTATCGCAACTCCCACCCCAACACACACGCCCTTCGCAACTCCTACCCCAACGCCCCAACACACACACCCTTCGAAGGCTCGAGGGCTCGTGATTCCAGGTCGAGTAAAGTTGGTGTTTAGCCGGAAAGTGGCAACAAACATTGCCGAGAGTGTGTAAAAACAAGGTATGAGTGATTGGTTTTTGGGTAAGTCTACAAGAACTCGTTAAATGGGTGGTAGTTTGCTTTTTTCCCAGGTTTAATCAATATGTATATATTGATGGGTCTCTTAGTTTGTGAGTTTGTATTTTAATTTGTTGGATTATTAGTGTGGGTAGTTGTTCATGTGGATAGATGATTTTTTTGCTAATAATTTTAGACTTTTTTCATACTTTGTTTTTGCCCCCATACAAATTTTTCGCATATTATGTTGATAAGTCAATATGTTCTCGGTTAGTTGTTTGTGGATATCTGTCTTTGGATGTATTATGTTAAGATTTCATTTTTTTGATTGACTCATACAAGCGAGTGAATGGCAAAGCCGAGGAAAAAATTGTTTGACTTCGGTACTAAAGTCGTAAAAGACAATTGCGTTACCCCTACAAAAGATGACAATTTTGATGTCAATAACGAGGAGGTGAATGATGCACCCAAATCATGCTTGGGATCTGAAAACTCGGGGGAGGAAGAAGAAACTATATCAAAAGATGACATGAGTGAGAGCTTTGACAAGTTTGAGATTAAAGAGTATTGAAAGCGTAGAGGCACAATCACATGCAAGTCCGTGTTGCTAGAAAAGGAAAAGAAGCCCCTTGAAATATTCTTCGACAATGACCTTGAACCCTTGGTAATGCGCAGCCGGTGGTCGATGTATGTTGGCTATGCCCTTCCGACGAAGAACCCGCTTCGGGACATGGCATAATTGGAAAGCAGTCCCAGACCATGTAAAGAAAGATGCATGTGAAGACATTCTCGTAAGTGTGTTCTAGTCTTCCATTTTCATTTGTTCATTTCAACTTCATTGCCTTTTGTACTGACAACACGTATCTTTGTCTGCTAGATTAGCTGGGATATACAAACCAAAATGACATTCAATCAGATGAATAAGTTCTGAAATAAATGGACAATTTATGTAGGTGAAAAGTGGAGGGATTGGAAGGCTAAGGTGGCTCACAAGTAAATCGTGCAAAAAAAAACCAGGTTCTTGTGCATGGACAGATTATCGATGGATGAACAAAAAAAATGGGAGCTATTTGTGAAACACAGATCAACCCCTGAATTCAAGGTTATTCCTTAAAAAATCTTAATTTCTAGTCATTACTTTGTGAGCATTTTAAAAACTGATGAACATATAGGCATTAAGTGACGTAGTAAAAGTAAGCGCTTCACGTTAGGAGTACATCCATCACATGAGCAGTGGAGGGAATCATAGGCTTGCTATAGAACTTGAGAAGAGGAAAAGAAGGGCTAAAATTAACGAGCTTATGGATCAAGCTCAAAGTGTAGAAGAAGCAGAGGCTTTAGTTCAAATTATGGATTTCAAACCGAACCGCTCGAAGGTGTTCCTAGAAGCTAACTGGGTCAAGAAATTATTGACCTACACCAACGACTGCGTTAAAAGAGCAACCCCCACTATTGTGAGCCAAATTCATAATTGATTCTATCTGTATTAATATTCTCATATGGAATGAGCTTGCATATGTTTTGTTTTGTAGAAAAACCTTTCGGGTAAGAAGCAAAAGGGAGAGTTGGTTATACAAGGAAATAAGATATTCTCGTTCAAGCAACGGGTAATAAGGATCACGGGGGTCATTGGAGAGGTTGCCCCACAATGGCCAAGGTGAAAGAGGCCTTACCACATATTGTTGTAAGCCGTTATGCATCTATTCGATGTGAGAGCACAAACAGAAAACCATATGAAGAAATCTAAAATTCAAACAAACTACCAACAGATGTCATCGAGCTCAACGAAAGATTTGTTGCCTTATTTGAGGCCCAAAAACATTGGCTGGCTGGACAATTGGGTACACCTATTCCCCCACACTTGGATGCCCGCAATTTCTTATCTACATCTTCCAACCCCGCGAATAAAGACAGCCGGGTATTCATTCCTTCAGAATCTGGATGTAGTGACCCACAAGGAACCGTTGCAGATGACAAGGTATTATATACCATGAACCTTGTCGTTATTTGCTTTCTTTCTCTATGATTGTTAGTTTCTGGATTTCAATTTCCTGTCAAATTGATTTTGGATGCTTTTAGTTGTGGGATATATTTACTGCTGTCACGTTCATTTTGGATGTTGGTAGTTCCCGCCTACTAACATCTTCATCTTGTTCTTTTCTCAGTTGAACTGAGAAAAGGTCTCTTTTCCAATATAGTTTAAATTGAGAGATAGTTTATCCCAGATAACCGTTGAAAGCTACCGCGCGCTGCAGATTTTAGTCTCAGCTGAACACTGAAAGCTGCAGCGCTGCAGCCCTCAACAGCTATATATAGAATTCATTTCTTATTATAATCAACTTTCTGGGCCAATTACATCTTCAATGACCCTTGGTCCCTATTAAGATTGATTACATTTATGACATTATTTAATTTTGTTTACTTAATGACACTTACTTATTGTCCAACTGATGTTTTTCCCTTTTTCTAAAGTTTGTTCTCAAAAAGGAAAAAAAGAGCTGCCTATATGTTTTGAACCATGATAGAGAAAGTGATGTAGCTGCATTTGGTATATTGTTTCCAATGGATAAGGAAATGGACTTACCCATCAAGTGGGAACAAGTAAAGCTTCGTGGACCTGTGATCATTCCCAAGGCACCTTTGCCTGTTGAACATGAAGAATTTGAGTTTGTCACTGAGGCCACTGGATATAATATTCTATGGCCGGGATGATGAGGTGTGATAATTTTATTCTTCTTCTCATCCTATCATATATATCTTTCTAGATATTACTAAAACATAATTTCTTGTTCATCTGCTTACATAGGAGAACGAGCAGCAATCGCCTCAAAAACAATTGGTAGTTGATGAAGATGGAAGCCTTGAAATAAACCTCACACCAAAAACTACCATTAAGACTGAAGAGGTTAAACAAATAATTATACTAACTAGCTATGACATCCAGATACATATTAACACACTCTCCCTTACAGGAGGCGGTGGCTCAGGAAGATACTCCGAATGGAGAGGTGGTCGCTCGATCAGTAAAAGGAGAGGTCAAACATACTGCCAGAATTTTTCATTCTGACCTATTTTTTTCAATGCCTGACTAACATTTTACCCATTAGCAAGTAGCAAAAGAGCATACTGCATCGACATAGAATGGGCAACCAAATCCTCCCATGTCGGTTTCTGACCATTACATTTTTGTGAGAACTCATTTTTGCCTTTACAATATGATCCACTACTGAATTATATACACATAATGCTCAACAAACATTATTAGATTCTCAATGTAATTAGGGGGTCATGGAAGACAAAGAATGCATCGCTGTTGTTCAACATATTAATGATGTTTTAAGGCTATCTACACAAATATGTGGACCTAACAAAGTCTTCCACATCAATTTCAACGCGAAGGTGTTTGGATCAGAAGAAGTCTACACATCCATATTTACTGACAAGCTAACTATTCATGAGTAACTTGGACGTAGAAAATGAAATGGAGTGGATCAGTGGGTGCCAACTTGATATATGGCCATCGTAAGAATTGCATGGTTACATTATTTATAGATGTATCATTATATGTGTTTCACTTACAATATTATTTTTCCAGATACCTATGTGATGGGATGGTTGATCGAGGCCACGTTTGGTTTATTCTGGCTGATTCAAATTCAATAGCTCAAAAGGCAAATCAAAGGGTCGAATTGACTGTGGATAAGGTTTCAACTGTCATGTACTGCACTTAAGCAAGAATGTACGTCTTCCCATACAATTGAGAGTAAGTTTTATTCTTTTTTGTGTTGTTTGACCCGGCCTCATGGAAGCAATAGCAACCATATGCCATGATTTTATTTTTAAAAAATATTAAAAGTATTTTGGTGTATCCTTTTTTTTATAGAATCCATTGGTTTTGGCTCGTCTTTGTACCGGAAATCGATAGAGTATATTACATCGACTCGATGAGTGGGGGAATTCACAAACGTAATAGGCTATGCCTTAAATTGATTCATTTGTAAGTGGAACACATTTTTTCCATTCCTTCTACTTTAATGTTTTACAAAAATTTTTGTTCCCGTAAACGTGTTCCTGTAGGTTTCTCACTTTCTTTGCTTGATTATTTACAATTAATGTTAATAATCAGTACAATGACATTCATTGTTCTATTCATTACTTGCGTTCATCATTGCATGTTGGAAAAAGTTAGACCTAATTAAACTAATATGTGTGATCCCCAATTTCTTAACATATATTTTTATATATTGATATAAATATATTTTCATCGATTGTAGGGTTGCAACAAAATATCAATGGTTCAATTCTGACCAAAATAGATCCTACCCTTCGAACTATACATGGAATGTCATAAACATCAATGTACGTATTATGCCGTAACGTCATATTTCCTCTATCATTTTTATGTTCGTAATCACTTTAGCAAATTCTCTTTTATATCAGCACAAGATACAAAGTAGTACTTGGGAATGTGGATACCATTGCATGTATTACATGGAAAACATTGTTAGGGATGTGCATAACATTGACATTATTTCGGTACGTTTTCATATATTATTTTTTTGTATTTGTTAGTCTCTCACATATATATCCTTTTCTAACATGCAATTTAATACATTGTTTCAGCCATTCCAGAAGATTACACACCTCTGGGGAGTGATCAACTGCGGAGCATTGCTCTGAAATGGGTTTGTTATTTTGCAAAATGTACTCTGCCAAAATGCATAGCTCAATTGAAAGTCATACAGTGACTTGCCTCAATCATTGGATAGTAGTTAGTATTATCTCTTATGAGAAAGTAATTGTCCTTCACTTTTGATACTCGTCATCTCCATGATGAGGGGGGTTCCAGTTTCTTATGTAGGCCACTAAGAACCATGTTTCATGCACTTCTTTCGCTAGTAAAATTTTTATAGTTGATCAAATTCAATGTTTTTTCTACCTACTTGTTGTCTATGTGTGATGATTGTTGTATTTATTCGGAATTGATGTTGGGAATTTGTGCTATTTTTATTGGTGCACCAATTTAAGTAATATACGCACATATAATAATCAGTGCCATCTATGAAAAAGAATGCACTGGTTTGGAAAACAAGCGTAAATATGAAACTGGCTGCGTGAAGATGGACTGAAAGAGCGGTAGCACGCCGCAACTTTCAGCGACCAGATTAGTCACACATTTAACACCGGTTTTTGCTAAAATAATAGCCAGTGCTAAAAACTAACTGGTGCTAGCCTAATATAAAATTTGCACCGGTTTTAAAACCAGTGCTATAAAATAACCGGTGATAATAATACGCATATAGCACCAGTTTTAAAACTAGTGCTAATAAATAACCGGTGCAAACAATACAAATTTAGCACCGGTTTTAAAATTGTTGCTAAAAAACCGTTGCTAAAAAAACACATTTAGCACCGATTTTAAAACCGGTGCTGAAAAATAACTGGTGCTAAAAATACATTTCAAACCGGTGCTAAAAAATAACTGGTGCTAAAAATACACTTCAAACCGGTGCTAAAAAATAACCGGTGCTAAAAATACACTTTTAGACCGGTGCTAAAAAATAACCGGTGCTAAAAATACACTTTTTAGCACCAGTTTTAAAACCGGTGCTAAAAAATAACCGGTGCTAAAAAATAACCGGTGCTAAAAAAACACTTTTAGCACCGGTTTTAAAACCGGTGCTACTAGAACACAAATTTTTTTATAGCACCAGTTATAAAAAACCTGTGCTAATCGGGACATATTAGCACTGGTTTTTTAAACCGGTGCTAGATGTAGGAATTTAACACCAGTTTTTTTCAACGAGTGCAACCGTTTCAATAGTTACTTAGGCACAGGTTTTTTTTCCGGGAAATAACCGGTGCTACAACATAATAAAATCGGTGCTAGAGGGTGGTCTCTATGGTAGTGTTCCCTAATCCTGGTTTTTCCCTTTTTAAAAGACTACGTCACCCGTCCAATTTAATTCCATTAAAACACAATAAAAAATCTCAAACTCAAATTTCCCAACCAACAAGAGTTTCATCTCAAAAGTTCACATATCAAAATAAGATTCATGCATAAACTATCTAACCAAACGCGAAAGCAAAATAAACAGCGTATATTTATTATCATCCTCATGACTTATTTTCTTTTTCATGCATTCTAGTTAGAAACACCTACATGTGGGTCTCCAAAATTGCCATTAGCAACTCCACCCACGATGACATCGTCGTGGAGAGGTCTCCACAACAAGCCATCCTTACCTTCAGACCTCTTATCCGTCAATAGGAATAAATCTCCATGTATTGCTACTATTGAATCTGTGAATGACACTTTGGGTTTAAGGGAGGTCGAGGAGGTTTTAAACTCTCAACCATATCCCTTTCCCATTGCAAATTGGTTAGCATAGAAAAACAATCTAGCACATACATATCCATTGCATCATGCAACTCATCGAAAGCATCACCATTATCATCAACATAGGATTCATTCAAACATTTATGCTCATTGGTTACACAAGAAGATTCATCGTGCTCATCAAATAGGGTTACACCTTTGCACATCAAAGATGATTTTGTTGAATCATGCCTATATTTATAGATATTGAATTCCACTTTATCCATGTCATCTTCTAGAGTTAAGGTTCCCAAGTGGACATTAATTTTACTAGTCCACGGGGACTAGCTTGGGAATGATCGGCAAGTTGGACAATTACTCTAGTATCCCTCAGCTCACTTATTTCTAGGTGTTCATATAGACTAAACGTGATAACATTAATGGATGCACCTAGTTCTATCATGGCATGCTCCACAAGTTTACCACCTAAAGAGATAGGGATAGAAAACATTCCGGGGTCATCGCATTTCATAGGTAAGTTCTTATGGTTCAAAATGGTGACTCCTCTCAGTTTCAAATGTACTAACCTCTTAGTTGGCCTACACCTTTTCTTTGCGCATGCCACTCTAAGAAATTTAGCATATGATGTCACATGTTCAATTAATTCCAAGATAGGGATGGTTACCTCAACCTTTGCGAAGACTTTTTGAACAATTGCACCATCGGTCACCACCTTTGGTTGTCCCCTCAAAGTTTTTGGAAATGAGGGAAGAATAGTGACTTGTGCTTTGGGCAGTGGAAGTTCCTTGAAGGGTGCTTCCTTGACCATAATATCCTCCTCTTCAAAGTGTGCTTTAGTAGCCTCCACTATCTTGTCATCTTCTTGCATTATCTTCTTCTCGGTCTCATGAACTTCCTTCCCACTTCTCAATTTAAGTGCACTCACATACCTTGGGTTGATCTCCAATTGGGAAGGTAGTATGTCGGACTCCTTGGCTTCAAGTCGACGTACCAAGGTTGGAAGTTACCTGACTTGAATTTCAAGATTTTTGATACTTGAGAAAGCTCTAGTGCCAAGGTCCTCAATCTCTCACCTTGTCTTCTCCTCGAAGACATCGTGTTTCTTCCCTAATTAACTGATGACTTCCAATATCTTATCATGTTCATACTTGTAGAGTGAAGCATGATTATTGGAAGGGCCTTCACCCCTAGAATATGGTTGAGGTGGAGCTTGTCCACCCCGGTATCCTTGAGGTTGGGTTTTATCCCTCCATCGGAAATTAGGATCATCTCGATACCTCGGGTTGAATGAATTTGCATAGGGGTCCGACCTTGCATCACCTTGGTTCCCTCGGAACCCTTATGGTTGACCCCTAGCAAATTGTGGTCTTTCCCGATTATTGTAGTCAATTTCCTTAACCTCTTGTAAATTATCTATGACTTCGGGGCATGCCTCAGAGTTGTGGTTAAGGTTGCAAACTCCACACACTTGGACTTGATGAACTTTTCCTTACAAAAGCTCCATCATCATGGTAGCAATATTTTGGACTTGCTCCTCCAACTTAGGTGAGTGTGTGGGTTCATCCAAGACCTTCACCCTCGACCTAGTGCCAAATTTCCATATACCTTTTGCCATTTCTTGAAAGAGGGCCATTGCATCCTTAGAGCTCTTGTTCACCATCGAACCATTGCAAGCGACATTCACCATCTGTATATCTTTATCACATACCCCTCGAAGAAGTAATACGCCAAATCACCCTCTTTGAATGGGTGATGAGGAAAAATTCCCAAAATTCGCTTGAAGCATTCCCAATAATCATACATACTCTTGGTAGCACCTTGGGTGATGTTCGACAATTGCTTCTTCAACCTGATTGACTTAGACGCCACACAATATTTCTCTAAGAACCTCTGCTTTATGTTCATCCAAGAGCCAATGAATCTCTGTGGCAAGTAGTAGAGCCAATCCTTGGCACTAATTTGAAGGGAAAATGGGAAGGATCTTAGGTTGTAGTAATCTTTGGACACTCCCGGAGGCTTCATGTTTGTGCACACCAAATGGAACTTCGAAAGATGTTTGTTCGTGTCCTCCCCTGCCAATTCATGAAATATAGGAAGATAATAGATCATGCCACTCTTTAGCTCACAGCTCACATTGGCGGGTAATGGCGGGAACGTGATACATAGAGGCTGATTCTCCAAGTTGGGTACCATGAGCTCTCAATTGAACTTGTGCCCTAATTCTTCATCCCATTCCCTTCCAATCACCTGTGTTTTTAGTCGGGTAGTGTAAGACACCTAGATTAGAGGTGCGGGTGGGTACCATAAACTAGGGCCAACAATACCCTTCTGAATACAACACTAGCAAACATATCAAAAGGTAACAAAATAACTATAACAACATCTCCAACCAAGAATCAACAACATAAAAAAACAAAATAAAAACTAAACTAACTGCTCTACTAACACGTTATGCCTAAATTGATACCTAGACTAATAGCATTCCCGGTATTGGCGCCAAAATTCTGACCTGCCTCCCCCCAGGGTCATTAAAATATTAGCTTAGAATTAACCCATGTGGAGGTGGTATGGTCAGAAGATAGAAATTTATAGTTCTGCACCATGTTCCTACTGCTACGTTATCTATTTAGTAGTTAGCAGTAAGGCCTGGGTTTTTTCACAGAGATGCTAGATCTAATGTATCAACTCAAACACAACCTCATACAGGTTTTCAATCCATACGAGTGAAATGAATATCTAGTAAAGCAAACATGAAAATAGGGGGAGTTTGGTTTTTCAATCTAACAATTACATAGCATGAAAGTAAAAACACAAATAGAATATTAAACTAATGACTTTGATAATCATTGAGAAACTTGGTCAATCTAATCCTTCTATCCTTGATTCATTCACATAGAGATCTAACAAAACCTAATAGAGTGTCCATAATATGTGGTGTGACCGATGTCATACACTTCCCCATCCCTGTCACGACGGGTGCTCTCACAACCCTCTATCGACACCGCAATCGTAATTAGGGGAGTACAACAAGGTCCTACCATTGTTGTAGGTCTATTTCTCCCCCGTGCAATTACGTCCCGTTCTTCCACCATAAATCCACTACTTCCCTTGGGTCCTATAAATTAGGCCTAAGGGCCATAGACACTTTATCTATAATAGTAGCTTGCTACTATTTAGCTATCTCTACCTGCAGATAACTTTACGAAGTTAACTAAGACTAGTGTGATGGTAAGTAGATTAGAGCATACTCAAATCCCTAGTGCACACACCCACGTGGACGCATTCTCCTCTACCTATTCTAACAACCAGGTTTCTCTTCCCAAGGGGGCATCGATATTTGCACCATACATGAATATAGCCCAAATTGTGTGCTTATATGTGGTTTACTATTCATGCATTTAAACTCAAGATCAATTCACAGTAATATCATGAACACAAAATTAGGAAGAACTGAAGAATCTCAACAAGCATATATATTAGATCAAGTAACTAACATTTATCCCCAAGCTTTGGAAAGTATTCCCTCGACATGGAATTCAAATAAAGATTTGAATTTCACATCTTAGGATCAAAGCAAAGTAAAAAGATGAAAAATAATGTTTCTACTAAGGAAAGAGTCTCCAGGATACTCTTGAAATCTAAATATGTGTTATAGTCTCTAGTCTAATTTCTATAAAAACCTGGTAAACAAAGGTTCTATTTATAGTAGTAGGAGATTGAACCTGAATATAGGCCCAAAATAGGGTAAACCGTAGCTCAGCCTCCGCCGGCCCGGGGCATCTCGGATGATGTAGCTCGTAGAGTGTCCTTGGTGTAGGGCGCGGGGCCAGGCGTGAGCTGTGTCCATTCATGTGCGCGGGGCACCGGATCTGGTGAGTGGCGCAGATCTTTAATAGGTGCGGGGTGCGAGGCTTTGTGCAGGTTGCGTCTAACCCCTGGCTTGGGTCGTGGCGTATTTAGTGGGGCGCCATTAGGGTGCTGAAAATGAAGTTTCTGATCTGCGCCCATGACCGTTGGCGTGGTCCATGGTCAGGAATGCTGCTTGCTCAGGAACTTTGACCCGAGCTGTATGATTTCCCATATCCCGCCGGCTGGTCTTTGTATATTGAGCTTGGAACGACAAGGGATGCCAAAAACGGTATGTCCTATGCCCATACTTAGCCGCGTGGAGGGGTCTTCCCTTTGTGGTGGCGGCCCGTGGCTTTTGGTGCGGGCTACGATGTAGCCTCGTGTTGGTCTTCTTGGCGAGGAGCCTCTCCTTTGGCGTGGGATATTGGTGCCAAACCATGCATGGTCCACGTCAACCCGTTTGTGCCTTGGCTAGCTGAACTACGTTCCTTCTCTACGGGTGAACCGTTTGTCCAATTTGAGAGTTTTAGTAGCCAACTTTATAGTAATTGAGAAGATGAATCCAATGGAACTAGCAGTGAAGGCTAATTCTTGTTGGACCGTTCTCGGACTTAAGAACAACTCATTGGACCATGATTCCCCATTTCTTTGTTGCTTCAATCTCCTTCTACCACGCATTGATGATCGTAGCCTTTTTCTATTACCATTCTATTATGAATGCCTTTCGTCTCTATTATCGTGTTTGCGAACGACCTTCAATATCTTCTAACACTCTTACGAACGGCCTTCACATAGAATGTAAACAAAAAGTACCCATGGGCGACCTACTAAAGATGATCACAAGGAAGATCAAGGGGCCCGTGGATAAGATGTCCATTAGTACCAATTAAGTCTACAAAATGTGGGATTTAGACAAGAAAACCAAACATGGTTGTCTAAGCCCTTTGTCACATAAACTTAACTAATAATCCGTCGAATTAAATTTACTAAAAAGTATACCAAATGAATCGGTTGACGCACGTGTAATGAAGCCGATCAGGAAGATTAGATATTTTGCAATATTGACTTATGCGTGTGATAGAAGTATTTTGGATTTATGGAAAATCACTTTTATTAAGGAATTGGATTTTTGAAAAAACATTATTGGGAGGTCGTCACCGTACCTCTCAAAGTTAATATTTTTAAACCCTAATTCTTCCTATCTACAATTAAGTAGATAATGGCAAGTCGGGGTCGTCCACGAGAAGAGGGATCTTTTCTAGTGTTTAAACATATAAAGGAGAAAACATACCAGGCATATACATATATATATACATATAAATGCATGTAAATTGTGGGGGGGGGGGTTGGTTTTGTATCCTAAGTTATCAAATTAAAAGACAACAATTAGCAAAGCAAGAGAACTATGCTAATCATGCAACACAACTACAGACAAGATTAAAACAACAATTAACGGAACCTTGGTTGCAATTGACTTCCACTTCCAAGCCTCTTATCCATCATTGAACATGCAAACTATTTACTACTTTCACTACTTTTTGTGAAGACTAAACTTCTATCCTTCTTAGATAGTAGTTTGCAAGAGTGAATTCGACATCTCTCTTCAAACCTCACCAATGACTCTCGTAGTCGAAATACGACTAAAAGTATCTCATTGATGGCATTCAGCACTAGGAATCAACAAGCTTGACAACACTTATAAACACTATACCGTATCTATGCATTTAACCAATTCATGCATTTACACAAGATTACTCAAGAACGATCGACATTTATAGACTTTTCTCATTTGCTACAAGTAACAAACATGACAAAGAGTTCAACATTATCATATTCATCTAGCAATTATCAATCTATCAACACAATCAAAAGATCTAAATAATACTCTTGGATTCCTATCAAGAAATGGGGAAATCAACCCATTTCCCCAAACCCTAACAAGCATATCATACAAGTACTTCATATACTCAAGCTTTCGAGAACATTAATGACATTAACAAACACATTCAATGCTCCATAAATGCATAATAGTAATAGTATCCAATAGGTTACAAATTGTTCTTAAGACATGGGCTTGGAAGCCTTGGTCAATTTCTCCCAAGAACTAGAGTTACCTAATACAAATTATACTAACCTTCATGGATGAATTCATACACAAACAAAGAGGAAGAAGATGAATGAAAATGGGGAATTAGGGTTCTTTGAGGAGGAAATTCGGCCAAGAAGATAAGATATGAAGTGGGTGGCAAAAAATTCCTTTTATAGCACAAGAGGGAGGAAAAGAAAAGAAAAAAGAAAAAGTGTAGCAGGCTCCCGCCCGGGTGGGAATGGGCTTGCCCGGGCGGGCTGCCTATTTTCACCCTTGTGTCACCTTGCCTTCAAATCCTCGATTATTCTTTTCTTCAATCTTCAAAGCTAGTCTTAAAATCTTCAAATTCTTCAAAAGGTTATCTTCAATGGTCTCCGGTCTTCAAGTCTTGATGTTCTTCCTTTGGCACACAAAATCCACTTAGAAAAAGGTAAAAGAGCGTAAAGTCGCTCTTACCTCCTCTAAGAGAATTTCAAGGTAAAACACAAGCTCTTGATAAAAAAGAGCAAAAAAGTGATCCCAAAAGTACTAAAATATGCACATAAAATGGAAACATCAATTATCTTTAAGGGATTTGGATTGATAAGGAAAATCCATATATTTAAGGGATTGTGATATGCTTCAAAAGCAGATTTGGAAACAAAATATTTTGGAGACAATGGTGAAAAATTCCAATATGCTTGTGGACTATATATAGAGTACATCACAGTTGTGTGATGCACAAACTTAATAGCGAGAATCTGCATTCAGATTTTCTATCTTTAAGAGAGTATTGCAAGAGCCATAATTCATATGTTCTAATAGACCATAACCTATTGATTAGTTCAGAAGCATATGCCTTAATTCTTCGGGAGAAGGAGATCCAGTGTCGACGAGTTTTAAGGTTAGTCCCCACACTTAAACCTTTACTCGTCCTCGAGTAAACAAGAACATGCAAAGATCTAAGCATAAACTAGCATGCCAAAGTTTTTCCCAAAACATCCAACATCGTATTCCTAGACTATCCTAACCCCTAAGACATAAGAATCTCTCACACTCTCACATCTCAAAGTTTATGACAATCTACAAAACCATCATACCAATAAAAGGGTGGTATACAATACAAGTGTAAAACTAGCTTACTCCACCAAAGAAGCTTCCAAATGGACAAATCAAGAGAAGCATAATATTTTTTGATTTCTCTTATTTTCATCCTAGATCCACACTATTTTTTTTCAATGCTCACCCTCACCTTTTTCCACACTATTTGGCCTCTCATTTTTCCATAGGTTGCCCTTTTGGGTTTTTGAACTATCCGAGCCTCCCACTTTTACCTAAGTTGCCCTCTCGGGTTTTCAACTCAGGGGGAAATTTGTTTTTCATTTTTTAAACAAAACATATCAAAGTAGAACATATGCACACTACAATACAATGGGATATATTTCCTTTACCTCCCCAAAATTGAAGCACACATTATAAATGTGAAAAGGGCATGATAAAGAAATAAGGGAGAAAGAAAAAATACTCACAACTAGGACCTTGAAGGTCCTTCCCGGTGATGGCAATGCTCACTTCTAAATGAATGTTCTCTCCTCCATGTTCTCAAACTCTGCCCAATATTTAACTTTGATCCATCCACTACAAAGCCACAACTATGCAAATCCTGATCAACAATCACAAAAGACAACGACTAGTAGTACTCTTAGATGATGGTTTTGATAGTGGTTTTTGGCGGTGGATTGTGGTGGCATTCTTGTGGTTTTGGGTAAGGGTTTGAGGACATGGTTGAGGAATTTTTTCAAGAAAAGAAAAACACTAACTAACACTAACCTAACTTAAAAGCTTGGGTTGCCTCCCGAGAAGCTCCGAATTTTTAAGGTCATCGGTACGACCCTAATGTTATCCATATGGTGAAGGTTTAAACCCCCTCACCATGAGTATCCAAAAATAGAGAGGTAGGGGTAAAAAACTTTCAAGAGGAAAATTTTTTGGAGGTGCAGATGGTTTAAAAGGAGTTGGGTGATTAGGAAGCTTGGGGTAGTCTTTTTTCTCCTCTCTTATCTCTTTCAAAACTTCGAAAAATGGTGGAGGTTCTTCACTTAGTGGGGATAGGGGTGATGATTTTAAGAATAATGATTCTATCATAATCACCTCTTCCTCCACTTTTTTTGTCTTCCACAACCGACTCCTCATCCCCTTCGAACTCGAAATCATTTCTCAAGGTGACCAGACTCACAGAATCTTCGAGTTTGACTTGGGATGTTGTATCTTTGGAATAACAAGCTTCCATTCGGGTTACCATTTTCAATAAATTTCTCACATGACCCTTCAAAGCCTCAAGACTAGAGAAGATTTGGGGTTCTGATTCTTTATTAGTCTTGGCTCAGATGGTTAACTTTTCTATTTCATTCATGATCTCCTCTTTTGTCAAACTTAAACCTTCTTTTAGGGCTTGGTCTTGGGGTATGGTGTATGGTGGTGGGGGGTAACTATTTTTATCGCATTGTTGGTTTTCCGTCTCATTCTCATACCATCAATCTGGATTACCACTCCACAATAGATTGTAAGAGTCGTGGTATGGATACCTCTCTTGAGCTTCTTTCCCTTGAAAACCAACATTTCCAACCTCTTGGAAGCACTCTTCATAAATCCCTTGGTTTTGGAAACCAATGGTTCTTTCCTCCTCATAGTGCTCCTCTCTCAACATATAGCAAGAATCAGAAGGATGGTTAAAATGACACATCCTACAAAATCTTGCTTGTTGAGCCTCTCTTCTCATCATGAGTTCTCTCAAGGTGAGGCGTTCCATTTTTGTTTTTCTTTTTCAAAAGTCTGGAATCATATTGCAAGGATTCTCGATAAAAAATCATCAAGAACTCGATCAATACCTACGCCGAACAAAAAAACACACCAAGAAGTGGAAAATAAAAACAACTAGTTAATATGCAACCAAATATGCCAAAACACTTAAAAATAAACGCATCTTTCCTGGAAACGGCGCCAAAATTTGGGAGGTCGTACCTCTCAAAGTTAAATTTATAAGCCATAAATGCCTCATATATAAAACTAAGTAAATAATGGAAAGTCGGGGTTGTCCATGAGAAAGAGGGGTTTTCTTAAGTGCTTAAACATATAAGGTTGATATTAGGCTAGAAGTAAATATATAGAATATATAAAAGCAAGTAAAATTGGGGGGGGGGGGTTTGATTTTGGTCCTAAGTTATGAAATTAAAAGACAAGCTAACTAGCAAAGTCAAGTAACAATGCTAATAATACAACAACTAAGAAAAATAGATAAAAATTGCAAAAGAAAAAGTCTTGGGGGTAATTAATATCCACTTCCAAACCTCATGTAGACCATTGAACCATTCACTCATTCTATCACATTTGTTACCTATAGGGAATACTATCACATTCCAATTGACGATCAACATTCATTTCTTCTTAATATTAATTCACAATGACGTTCATGACCATTTACAAACCTCATTGATAGTCACTTTAGATGTTCAACGACCATAAAGATATTTCATCAATGACATTATACAAAAGAACCATAGATTTGATAACAACAAGCCTTCTACCAAAGACATAGCCTTTTAACAAAATATAGCATTAATTAGGCTAAACTTAGAACAAACCACATTCAAGATTCAACCTTTCATTGCATCTATAGGATAAATATGAGAACAATCCACATTAACACACTTATCTAGCAAAAATCACAACACATTATACACAAGAAGTTCTAATTCCATGTTCTTGTATCTTCATGACAAAGAGCTTAGAAATTGTACACTTTCCTAACACTCTAACACTTAAATCATATAAACATTTCATATTCTCAAAAAATCCATGGTATAGATGAAGTAAAACACAAAGTTAAGAACACATGAAAGAAAAATACCAAAACCTTCAAGAAATAGTGAAATAGAGGTTCTTACTACATAGGTGTGGAAGCTTTAATCAATTTCTCCCAAGTAAAAAAATAAGCTAGATAATCAAAACCCATAACATAGAACACAAATCTACAAAGAAAGAAGAAGAAAATGGAAGAAAATGGGGGAAACTGGGTTTTGGAGCCCCAAAGTCGAGCTTAGACAAGTGGGGAATAAGGGGGGATATTTATAGCCTAAGTTGGTCAAAAGAAGTCAAAAGGTGAAGCAGGCGTCGCTCGGGTGAAAATGGCTTCGCCCTAGTGGTGGAGGCTTCAGCAAAATTTTCCGATCTTGGCTTCGGGGGGCTGCAATTCGCAGCTTCTTGTTTAGCTTCCCACGGGTGAACCATTGATCCTTTTTGGGAGTTCTTGTAGTCTATATTATAGTGGTCAAGAAGACAAATCCAAGGATGCCACTCTTGAAGGTTGGTTCTTATCATATCATTCTAAGAACTTGGTCCAAAGTTCTGGTCACAATTCATCCGCTTCTTTGTGTTCCTTCTTTGACCTTTCTATGTTCTATCACATTTTAGATCACGACCTTCACTAAAACACTCCAACGTGCTTACACGGAATCTACAAATTAAGCTCACAAAATGGAACCTATATACTCGTAAGGACCAAAAATCCATTGGACTAAACATAGGTTACAAAATGAAGGATTTAGATATGAAAATCGAAAATGGTTGTCAAAACCCCTTATGATGTAAACTTACCTAAATATAGCAATTTTAAAACAAAAGGATGACAAAAGAGATGTTAAATGCTTAAAAAAATACATGCATTTGACGTCTCATCAGTCATAGAGAGTCTGATCAAGGCGGATCGTTAGCAAGAGGAGCTTGCAAAATCCACACGTTATTATAATTAGAAATGATAAGTACAGTTGTATGCTGTACTTTGTACTATGTCTTTATGATTAGTTGAATTCTTCTGAATCGGGCTAGGCCCGCAGACGTAGGTGAATTTCACTGAACTGCGTAACCAAGGATCGCATGTGAATCTTTTACTTTATTGCTACTTGGTTAAATAGGTTATATTTGAACACATTAGTAATTACTGGATAATTAGGTAAAACCAAATTTCACTTTCTTCACTCTATATTCTACCACTTTGTAAGTGGTCTTCCTTCTTGTACCATTCTTATATAAAATGACCTTATTCATTCTTCGATCAACTTTTCGATTGGCCTTCTCCATAAGGGTCTTCAAATAAGCTCACAAAATAAGTAAAAATCGATAAATTCATATGGGTAAACAAGTTAGACACCAAATGCTTACAAAATCAAAAACATAGTACATATAACCACACAAAGTGATTCTAAGTAGGGGGTGATCATGGGCTGGGTCTGATTCGGGTCCAATAAGACTTAGAATCGACCCTAAAAACATTTAGTTAGAATCACACCCGACCTGGACCTGTAGTGTCTGAAAATCTTAGACCTATATCCAAATACTATGGGTCTAACAGGTCCATGGTCTAAAATGGGTCTACCATTCTAATTTTTTCTTCACTATATAAAACATATATTATCCTAAATACACATAATTCAAGTTCAATATGCACCTGAGTTAATTCTTCAAGAAAAAATATACAATCCAAAATATTTATTGAATTGCAAATAAAAATATAGAGAGAATATTAAAGTGATTTAGGAATTAGGGTAAAACTATACGTACATATATATATATACATATATATATAGTTGGAGTTATATGGGTCTATGGGTCAGGTTTGTGTCTTAATATTTTAGACTCAGACCCAGGCCCAATTTTATAAATCTAGACCCAGACCCGATGAGTCTAAATTTTTTGGACTCATACCCGACCCAACAGGGTTAGACCCTATGTGTCTGGGTCGAGTCCTAAACTCATGCTCATCCCTAATCCTAACCCCCTATCATTTAAAACACCTAATATTCTAACTAACCATCAATTATATAAGGTAAAAATGAGTGTTAATTGTGCTAAAAAAACATTAAAATCACGTCTCGTCAATCTTCTACTGTTATAGTATAATTTTTTTTTAATTAAAACCATCCGTAGATGGGGGAAATTCTATTAGGCCTTCCCGAGCCAAAAAAATAGACAATAAAGAAAAGCCGAAGCAATAGTAGGATATACATGAATGATCACAGGCTATCAGAGCAACGCTTGTTGCTCCCAAAAGAATGAAAAATACATATTAGCATCAAGTCGGAGGAGAGGCCTCTTTATCTATGGTGGAAAGGATCGAAACTTATTAGTGAATCCAAGAAGAAAACACAAGGCAGTCGAAACCCTCTCCACATAAATAAAGAACAAACCTTCATCACTGGCCTGAAGTAGAAATCAAAACCTAATCTAGCTGCTTGCAGATGAGTATCAGATATATACCAAAAAGAGAGCTGGGCAGTAGAAAAAAGTTCGAAACGAAGATATCCACCCTTAGCAACACGAGTAACCAAACCCTCTAGGTCCGAATCCAGCAACAGTCATGATGGGCAGAACCATCTTCAAAACAAACTGGAGGCAGAGGGGACCATCTTTGCATGAAGCCTGATATCAACATTTGATCTGCAAGAAAAATTTTTAAATGAGTATCATCCGAACTAGGAGGCAATCCGCAGAGAAAGAGTATTCATTTGGTCTAGCCTAACTAAGCCTTGGACTAGGTTAGGAAGCAAAGAAAAATTAGGAAAAGCCAAATTACATTTTTGTAACAAGCAAGATTTTGCCAGCAAATGAGCAACCTGATTGGCTTCCCTAAATATATACATAATGTGTATATCACCCAAAGAAAAATGAATCTCATCTGCTAAATCAAACAATTCCCAGGGAGACCTTAATGGAGCAGTAACATATAGCACAGCATTAAGGCAGTCTGATTCCATGCAAACAGTGGACAGAGGAGTGGAAAATTGGATAGCAAACAAAATAGCTTTTAACTCAGCTTCTAGGGGAGATTTTGCATTAGTAAATGAGGTATAAGCTTCCTTAAAACTCCCTCTACAGTCTCTAATGATCATGCTAAGGCCACACTTATTCGTCTTACAGCACCAAGCAGCATCCACATTTACTTTAAAACCAATTTTTGGTCTGACCCATGCAATTTTCCAGATTTTAGGCTTTGGGGGTCTTTTAATGAGAGGCAAGTAGGAGTGGTTTGCAATACTGAGATCAAGAGGAGAGACTATATATACTGGTTTAGCAGAGAATGAATAGAAAATTTGATCTCTAATCTGCTGAAGCACTATGGAAGATGAGGGCTTAACTGAATCAAAAATAAATCTATTCCTCATCTTCCATAAATTCCAAAAGGTATAAATTGCTTCAGTTCTCACAATAATGGAATGTAACTTAGTTAGGGTGGGGAAGGATAAGTAACCAGATAATCTGTCCCACACAGAATGAAATTCCCTATCCCTAATTCCTATAAACTGATGTATAGATTTCCAAACATTCAAGGAAAACTCACAGGAGTTAAAGAAATGGTCTGGATCATCCTCATGTAAATTACACATACAGCATTTAGAGGCCAAACTGATTCTGAGATTTTTAAGGGTATTATCAAAAGGAAGATAAGAGTTTGTCACTTTCCACATAAACACAGATATTTTTTTCTCAAATCTAGAGTTCCATAACTGAGGTGGAGATGCATACTGACCTGAGTTGTTACAAAGTAACAAATAAGTAGCTTTGAATGAGAAATTACCATCAGCACCTGGCTTCCAGATTAGTCTATCAGGTCTATGAGGCAATGTTTTTGAGTCCTGCAGAAGAGTAGTAATATCAGGGGGCAGAAATGGTTGAATTAAAGGTATAAGGCCAGATTTATTGGCTATAAATTCAGCAACAGAACAGTTCTCATCAATTCCTATATTGTTTTGATCACACAAGTCAGATAAAATCCCAATCCCCAGCCAGTTTGCATTCCAGAAATTGCATTCACCATTTCCAATTATTACCCTTGTGTTAGCTTCTGCCCAAGAATTAACTGAGCAAATTATTTTCCAATTAGGGGAGGTTCTGTAAGATGGTGGAAGGTTAGCCAACAAGTGAGACCATAAAGTATCTGCTAACTGAAATTTCCACCACAACTTTACAGAACAAGTTTTAACAATTGTCCTTATACTTCTAAAACCCAAGCCATTTTGATCAGTTGATGCACAAAGAGCAGTCCATTTTCTCCATGCTCTTTTTGGTTTATGATCATTCTCCCCCCAAAAAAATCTACTCAATTTTTTTTCAATGGTGGAAACAATCAAACTTGTAGGCTTAATTACTTGCCAGATATGCTGGGGAATTGAATAAATACAGGATTCAATTACTATAATTTTACCACCAGTAGTTATCCACCTATTTTTCCAATTACCAATCCTACTATCAATCTGCTCAAAAAGGGGTTGAAAGTAAATCTTCTTTGCAGCACCAGTAAAAATTGGAACACCTAGATACATGAATGGAAAAGCACCAATTTTCATTCCCATAATTCTCTTAATGTGATTTACCCTTTGAACAGTAGCATGCTTACCTATGAAAATGTCACTCTTACTGTAATTGATTGATTGTCCAGTGACTTCTTCAAAGGTTGATAAAAAGGCTTTTAATCTAACCAAAGTTAAGTTATTTGCTTTAAAGAAAATGACAGTGTCATCAGCATATGATAAGTGTGAAATTCTTGGAGGATTACCTGGCAGGTCATAGGGTGAAAGCTTACCACTTTGGAATATATAATCCAAACTCCTGGAAAATGACTCAGAGAAAATATTAAACAAAAATGGGGATAGAGGATCCCCTTGCTTAATACCCCTAGAAGATTGGAAATAACCACAAGGCTTGCCATTAATAAGAACAGAGAACCAAGCTTGAGAAAGGTTTTTCATAATTGAGAAAATGAATTTTGGATGAAAACCAAATTTAGCAAGTACTTTGTATAGAAAAGACCATCTAACCCTATCAAAAGCCTTTTTGAGATCTAATTTTATTATGCAATTAGGTTCCCTTCTCTTCCTATTGAGCAGCCTTACCATTTCCTGTAAATAAATGACATTATCTGAAATGTCCCTGCCATGAAGGAATGTTGTTTGGTTAGGGGAGATTAATTTAGGCATAATAGCTTTAAGTCTCTCCATAAGCACCTTAGAGCAAATCTTATTAATCACATTAGAGAGACTTATAGGCCTGTAATCATCAAAGGAAATTGGTGTTTTCTTCTTTGGGATAATGGTAATCCATGTGCTTCCTATACCCCTAGGCATAATAGATGAAGATAAAAAATCCTGAACAGCACTTAGCAGATCTGTAGCAATAATGTTCCAAGACTTGATATAAAATTTTGCAGTGTAACCATCCGGACCAGGACTGCTAGATTTATTCAAACTAAAGACAGTCTTTTTAAGCTCTTCCAAAGAAACTGGCAGCAGTAGATTATCATTATCAGCCTCAGTGACCAAACATGGGATATGATTCAGAAAATGATACTGAAAAGGAGAGCTGAAAGTGGAAGATTCCTCACTCAGAAGTTCCTGATAGTAATTAATAGCCTCCATTTCAATATCATGAGTGTTGTCTAGCCACTGTCCATTTTTGCTCCTTATCTTTGTAATTTTCAGTCTATTATTTCTTTCCTTTACCGAATTATGGTAGAAACTGGTGTTGTTATCTCCCTCTTGCAACCATTTTACTTTAGCCTTGTGTTTCCAGTAATTTTTCTGTTCAGACAATGCCAAAACTAACCTAGCCCTAGCCTCTTTCAATTTAACCTGATCTGGCAAAGATCCTGAAATATCAGTTAAAGATTCTTGAGCCTGTAATGTTAGTTCAGCTTGGATCACATTATCATGAATGTTGCCAAATTTTTCCTTGTTCCAGATTTTGAGAATCCTTTTAAGTCTGACTAACTTAAGATAAAAAGCTAACATTCCAGTATTATTTACAGGAATATCCCAGTTTTTTTTAATGACTTCATTAAGCTCTTTCCTCTTATACCATGTATTAAGAAATCTAAAAGGCTTAGGACATGAAGGAGAGTAACTACCTACAGTTAGTAACAAAGGACTGTGATCTGAGCTAGCTCTATTTAGTATCCGAATAGAAGAATCAGTAAAACATGAAGACCAAGATTGAGTGCACAAACCCCTATCCAATCTTTTAATTGTGGGAGATCTTAGTCTGTTATTTGACCAGGTAAACAAATTACCAGAAGTGTTAATTTCTTCCAAAGCCAAACCATTTATGAAACCATTAAAGTCCCTTATGCTACCTAAATTTGAAGAGGATGGACCTTTATACTCATTAATAGAAGAAATGGCATTAAAATCTCCTATAAATAGGGATTCAGAGTGACTATAAGAGCTCAGGTCTGACCAAAGGGGAAGCCTTCCAATTCTAGTCCTAAGACCATAAATGAAGAAGACATCCATTGATTTATTAAGCTTAGCACAACTCAAGTTAACTGCTAGAAACTGCAGATTATCATTTTTAACCATTAGTGTTAAACTTGATGACCAGAACAAATAGATTTGACCACTATTGGCTGAGAGACAGTAATCCAATTTCAGCCTCTGTCTATATGAATCACATTGAGAGTTATCATGTTTAGGCTCTATTAGGCAAATAAGATCAAATTTATGCCTTTGAGAAAGATTACAGAGCCTAAGTATGGATGTGTCCATGCCCCTAATGTTCCAAACCAACATTTTAAGCTTATTGGATGTACTATTCATGGGGATACATTAGAGGAGCTTTTTGATCTGGTCATAATGATATTCTTCTGTGAAAAAAAGGAATCATTACCTTTTTTTTTGAGTTTTTCCTTTCAGAGCTATCAGACCTTATCTTACCTTGGAGAGGGGGAGAAGGACTAACCTTATGCACCAGATCATCATTTTTATCTAGGGAGGCTGAGAGGGAAACTCCATCCAGCATATCAGTTTGTAAAGGATCCTCAGTAATGTGTAGATCATCAGCCGATGCCTCATCATCAGCCAAAAGAGAGAACCTATTTTCCTTATGTTTCTGCTGAGAAAAGATGAAATTTTTTGCAGCAATAATGGAATTAAAAGGGGAGAAAGACCTACCTCGCTTACCATGCAAATCATCCTTAGCAAAAACTTTCCTAAGGTTAGTAGGATCAGATTGAGATATCTTGTTCAAATGCACAGTTGGACTAAAAACAGAGGGGGGAACAGGGGGAAGAGGTACCCCCATCGAAAAACTGGGAGGAAGGATCTCCTCCAGAGACTATATGAGCATTCTGGTTAGTACATGTGTTAAGATCATTACCTTTTGTTGTCATGTCATGAGGAGGGACCAACATTACCTTATCATTCACATAATCTTTTCCTATTGTCACTGCTTGGCTCTCTTCATGACATGACAACTCATTAGTACAGGTAATAAGATCATTCCTACCAATATGTACTGGCAGATCCTTTGTCACATTCTCAGGAACCAGTGAAATCTGTGGAGCCATTAGGGGATCAGAGCCATAATGGTTAGTCTTATTAGTGCACTGCTCAGCATTAGAGAGTTTCTTAGGAACATATATCATTTTCTGAGTTTGAGAATTTTTCTGTTTTTCCATTATGGAAACTCCAGAGCTCTCTGCTTTAAGAGAATCAACCTGAGTTAGATTAATTTGTTGAGCGTCAGATGTTTTCATTATATTGAGCTCTGTTTTTTAGTCCAAATTCTCTTAAGTTCAGGATGTAAATATACACAGTAACTATCCTCATGACCTATACATTTGCAGTGGAAACAATAGGGTGGGATATCCTCATATTCTAGAGGTAATTTGCGCACATTAAATTCATTACCTTCCTCTTCAATTCCCACTCTAATATGTGTTGGTAATTTATTTTTTAAGTCGACTTCCACACACATTTTGACACAAGAAGGCCTAGACAGAGCCTCAGTAGCAGCATCGACTTTAATAAATTTCCCAATTTGATTCCCAATAACTTCAAGCATAGAGGAGTTATAAAAATAAACAGGAACTTGAGGGATTGATACCCATACCGGCACAATCGACGATTCTGCCTCCGGTGAAAAGTCAGGAGTCCATTTGAGGACCTTCATTTGAGAGTTATTAAAAGACCATTGTCCTTTGAGCCAGAATCGTTGGTAATCTTCCTTTTCATGGAATCGAATGAGGATGTGGCGGAAATCAATCGAGCCAATCTGGAACTTGCCTTTAAAACCTACAGAATTAAAAGCATTGTTTAGTTGAATCATCGTCGGCTTCCCTCTGGCAAACTTACCGATCAAGGAATTGCTGTAGTGAGAAGCGAGAGTATCAGCATCCTTGCGGGTGACAAGGCACGCAATCTCCCCTTTGAATTGGACTTTAGGTTTAATCTCCGGGTTCGAGGGGAGGGAATCATGAAGGGGCGGAGGGCGATTAGCAAGGGCCTGGAGGAAGGATTTCCCTCCCCCGTAGCCACCGCTACCAGACGGCGGAGCCGCCATAGCGGCGGAAGAGAGGTATCAGAGCGAGAATATAGCCGTTATCAGATGAAAACCAGAGAAAGGTAGGAGAGGAAGTATGGAGCAAGAGTGAAACGACGTAGGAAGTATCGTTTTGGAGAAATCTCACGTAGAATCGCACGTAGACACAGTAAATCTCCACCGAGGCTAATGAAAGGTGAAAAATTGGAAAATGTAATACATAGTTTTACTGTTATAGTATAAGAATCTAGTAATAACTGTATTTGTTAACATGTTTATATCTTTAGTTTAGTTATTAATGTAGGTTTATTACCGTTGGAATGTGAATCTTTAATACTCCCGCTGTTTATCTAATAGTGACACATCATTTTTTGTGTTAGAATTTAGGATATGTTAAATGAGTGAATAAAATTGGATTGAATGAAGAAAAAGTAAAATGAGTGGATGTAATAATCTTAAACTTGCCATAAATAGAAAGTGTCAATATAAAAAAAACATCCAAACTTAAAAAATGTGTCACTATCAAAGAAACGGAGAGAGTATGTTGTACATGCATCTTAAATTTATGATTTGATGTGTTGCTTTGTAGATTTGATATGGTTTCTTTTATTCTTGCTTTTTCATGATTTGAGATATTTATAAACATGACATATTTTTAGGCATGTTTATATATTTACCTTTGTGTGCTTCAGTACGTTGTTCCTATGTTTATGTACTTTCTTTTGAATTTAGATGAAGTTACTGAACTGAGAAAGTACAAGACACAATAAGGTACGTATACTTTTAAAATATTGTAATTTATAACTTGCAATTTTTTTCTGATTGCATGACTGTTTATTTTTTAGGACTCACAAACATAGTTTTATACGGGCAAGAAAATTAAGGGAAAAAAAATCTAGTATTGGTAATTAAGGGAAAAAAATACTAGTATTGGTAGTTTAACATTATATTTGTATATTTTCCTAAATATATGCTTTTGGGTTTTTAATTTGGCTAGTTCTTGGGAATGCCCATCTTTTCATAGGTTTATGCAAATATGTGGTTTTATTGGAATAATAGAAAGGTAGAAGGTTTTAGTTGAAATATTAAAAATTTATTATACAACGTGTAGTAGTTATAAAGTTTATAACCCGATTCATACAACCCAAAATATTTATCTTCATTTATTTTAATTTGCACTTTAAACCTTGATATTTCCATAACTTAAGAAAATACCGAGACGGAATCTTTTAATTTTGAACAATTTGTATTTTTTATAGCCGAGATAGTTACAAGGTTTTGGAAACGTGGCAGTAAATCTTCAGAAGGTAAGATGGCTTAAGCCCGCGAATCTTCTAATATATGTTTGAAGTTTTATTTTTGTGATTACAATATTGATTTTTTATTTTTTATTTTTTTCTATTGTTTATTGGGTTTAGTTTTGATATTGATTTTCTTGGTTTTTAAATGCGGCACTAGAACTTGAAAGGGTTAATGATCCCCGGTTCTGAATCAGGGAAATGATATCGGTAGGATTTATTTTTTTTCTTTCTTATTATGTATAATTATTTGGCAAAGTATTGGAAAGATCGTTTTTCATAAGATTATAGAAAAATGGAGTTTAAATTGAAAGGTAAAAACTTTTAGTTGCAATATAAAAAATTTATTAGAGCATCTCGATGCTTTTGGACCTACTTGCAAAATTTCACAAATTACAGGATATAGGATTAAGACCAGTAGACAATCAGTGATTGATCCTAAACATAGGAATGAGACTTACTTAACTCAGATGAATACCATCATGACTAGATCAAAAAGCGCCAATAACATTTCATTATGAATAGTACAACACTGAAGATAAATTTCTTGGGTTGGAATCTAAGGGGAATGGACACCTCCATGCTAAGACTGCAAAACCTGATTGCTAGACACAGATTTGAACTTATCTGCTTAATTGAGCCTAAACATGACAATATGCAATGTGATTTGTATAGGCAAAGGTTACAATATGACAAATGTGTGTATGCAATAAGTGGTCAGATTTGGCTTTTCTGGAATGACAGAATATCACTTAATGTCAAATGTGATAATTTACAAATTCCTATATGTCTCTCTGTATAGTCTCACTTTGAATAAAAACATGGAGGCCTTCTTTGTGTACGGACTTAGAACTAGAAATGGAAGGAAGCAGCTATGGTCTGATCTTAGGTCTCTGCCTAGCTCAGATGCTATTTTTATTGGGGATTTTAATGTCATCACATCCATACATGAGTATAAAGGCCCATCAACTCCCAAATTAGGTAGTATGAAGGATTTTAATGATTTCATTAATGGAATGGCTTTGGAAGAAATCAATACAGTAGGGAATCCATTCACATGGAGTAACAATAGACTCAGAAGCCCTACTACTAAAAGATTAGATAGAGGCCTATGCAACTCCACATGGTCATCCACTTTTCCAACCTCTTCTATTCAAATTCTAAATAGATTGTCCTTGGATCACAACCCTATGCTGCTAACCATTGGTAGTGATATTCCATCAAACCCTAGGCCTTTCAGATTTTTAAACACATGGTTTAAAAGGAATGAATTCATGGAGGTAATTAAAAAAAAATTGGGATCTCCCACTAGAAAACTCAGGAATGATTGGTTTTTATCTTAAACTGTTGAGACTGAAAAAGGGCTTAAAAATTTGGAACAGGGAGCATTTTGGTAACATTCATGAAAATGTGGTAAGGGCGGAAATGGCTCTAGAAGCTCAGGAACAATTATATAACCTTAATGCTTCAGTGGATAATTTAGTTCACTTGAAGGAGGCTAGGGCTAAATTAGTGAGAGCTCTGGTTAACAAAAAAGCTTCTGGAAACATAAGGCAAAAATCAAATGGTTAAGGGAGGGAGACAACAACACAAGTTTTTTTCACAACTCTGTCAAGGAAAGAAAAAGTAGCTTAATTGCAAAAATCAAAAGTAGAAATGGTCAATGGCTAGATAACACACAGGATATTGAGACTGAAGCTGTACACTAATATCAAGAACTCCTAACTGATGACAGCAACCCTGATTGTAATCTTTTCAAATCTCATTTCCTAAGTCAGATTCCTAAGCTGGTTACTCAACAAGATAATGATTTACTCATGCAAAAAGTCTCTTTATCTGAGCTCAAGGACATTGTTCTAAGTCTCAATAAGAACAGTTGCCCTGGTCCGGATGGTTTCACATCCAAATTTTTTATTAAATCTTGGGACATAATTTCAACAGATCTTCTATCAGCAGTCCAGGATTTTCTTGATGGGAATTACATTCCAAAGGGTTTTGGTTGCATCTGGATTGCAATCATACCTAAAAAGAAAATACCTACTTCTTTTGATGATTATAGGCCTATTAGTCTCTCCAACGTAGTTAATAAGATCTGTTCAAAAGTTATAATGGCAAGACTCAATCCACTCATGCCTAAATTAATTTCCCCGCAACAAACTGCTTTTCTTAAAGGTAGAGACATCTCGGACAATGTAATTTGCTTACAGGAAATGGTTAGATTCCTCAATAGTAAGCAACGGCAACCAAATTGCATTGTCAAACTAGATCTTAAGAAGGCTTTTGATAGGGTTAAGTGGTCATTTCTATATAGTGTACTTTCTAAGTTTGGTTTTCATGCTAGATTTATCTTTCCAATCATGAACAATCTTTCTCAGTCATGGTTCTCTATATTGATCAATGGAAAGCCAGCTGGTTTCTTTCAATCTACTAGAGGTATTAAACAAGGTGACCCCCTCTCTCCTTTTCTATTTAACATCTTTTCAGAGGCATTTACTAGAAGTTTAGTTTTCATTTTTCAAACTGGTAAGCTGGCCTATTATGACCTCCCAGGTAACTCTCTAAAAATTTCTCATTTATCTTATGCTGATGATACGGTTGTCTTTTTTAAGGGTGAGAAAAAAACAATATATAGACTTAAAGCTTTTCTGTCAACATTTGAGGATGTCACGGGCCAAAAAATTAATTACAACAAAACTGACATTTTCATTGGGAAACATGCCTCTGCTCACAAGATTAACACAACTAAGAGGACACTAGGCATGAAAATAGGGACTTTTCCATTCACATACTTAGGTGTGCCTATTTTCACAGGAATTGCAAAAAAATCCTACTTCCAGCCAATGATTGAGCAAATTGATAACAGGATTTGTAGTTGGAAAAATAAATGGCTATCTACTGGGGGAAAAATTACACTCATAAAGGCCTGCATTTTCTCTATTCCCCAGAACATATGGTCAGTACTAAAACCTAGTAAGCAGATAATTTCCACCATAGAGAAAAAACTCAGTGGATTCTTTTGGGGGTATATTGATCAGAAACCTAAAAGATCATGGAGAAGATGGGATGCTCTTTGTTTCCCTTTGAACCAAAATGGTCTAGGTTTCAGATCAATAAACACCATAATTGATACCTGCTCTATTAAGCTATGGTGGAAATTCCAAAAGGCTGAGGCTTTATGGACACATCTTCTTGCATCCCTGCCAGCATCCTACAGAACTTCTTCTAATTGGAAAAGGACATGCTCCTTTAATGTTTGGGCCGAACAAAACTCCAGAGTCATAGTTGGTAGGGGAGACTGTAATTTTTGGACCTCTAATTGGCTAGATATAGGGCCAATTATGGACCACTGTGATCCAAACCTTGTTAATATCCCGGAGAACTGTACAGTTGCAGAATTCATATCAGAAAAATCTGTGATGATTCAGGAAATTTGTCACCATCTTCCAGCTCATATCATTCCTTTTTTACAGGATTCAAACCTCTCACCACACAGGAGGGATAGACTGATATGGAAACCAGGTATTAAAGGTGATTTCACCTTTAAATCTACTTACCTCCTACTCAGCTCACAGTCAGGTACTATGGCTTCAACCCAACTTTTTTGGTCTTCCAGGATAGAAAAGAAAATATCCATTTTCATGTGGAAGCTTATTAACTTGTACTTACCTTTTGATAATGTCCTGCAAAAACTAAGGTTCAATTTTCCATCGAAATGTTGCATGTACAGTAACCATGTGGACTCCACAGATCATTTTTTCAATTCATGTAGCTTCTCTGTAGATATTTTGTGTACTGTTCATCAATTCATGGGGATCCGGGATAGAGCTTTCCCATCCATTTGGGAAAGACTTTCTTTCTACCTTACCTATCCCAGTCTTAGTTCCTTGCACAGAACAATAATTAGTACGGCCTCCCTACTTACATGTTGGAACTTATGGAAAATGAGAAACAAATGTTTATTTGATTCTGCCTTGCCCAGTAGGGGTTCAGTGCTAAGCCAAATCAAGGAACAAATTTTCTACACCTTTTGTGCAAAGCCGGTTTACACTACCTCTAATATAGATTTAAGCATTGCAAATCATTCCTTCTTACCGTTAATAAAATCCACTCCTAAACCAAAAATCTTCAAAATTTCTTGGCAGAGACCTTGTAATAGGTTCAAAATAAATGTAGATGCTGCATGGAGTGCATCCACCAACAAGTGTGGAATTGGAATGATTATCCGAGACCCCAGGGGTAGTTTTATTGCTGCTCAAACTAGTTTTACTCAGGCAAACTCCCCTCTGGAAGCTGAATTGAGAGCAATACTTTTTGCATTACAAAATGGTAGAGGTCTTTTTGCACCTGTATATATTGAATCAGATTGCTTAATTGCAGTAAAATCTGTGCTTGATCCTATGTCTGCACACTGGAAGTTGTTTCAATTGGTGGATGACATACACCAAGCCTTGGGAGTTTGCTCCTTAACGTATATACACAGACAAGCTAACTTGGTTGCAGATTCTTTAGCTAAAGAGTGTCTCCTCTCAGTCTAGTTCATTTTTGAATAGTTTTAAAATGATTTGTAATACCTGTCAGGGCCTAATTAGATTAGATCAGATGGGTGTTCCCTCATAAGAATGCATCATTGAATGGATGCTACTGAGCTGCTGTTTTTGCTTATCTTATTTCTGCAGTTATTGCGGCTGCTTCAGGCAAGGCATGATCAGGATGTTTGTGCTCAGGAAGAGGTTTTGGATGCTACTGAGCCGGTCACGCTCAGGAAGAGGTTTTCCCTCGCATGGTTTTACACTGCCCATCTCTCTCTGCTCGACAAATCTGAGGCATACTGCTGAATCAAGTACACGGGGACCAAGCCGACTCACACTCACCAACCTCTTTTCCACTTTTTCACTTCGTCATGTGGCCTTAACTCAGATTTCTCGACCATCACAAGTGGCATGCTTACTGTCTGCGTAGGGTGAATCTGACAGACTTTTGTTTCGACATGTCGATTCAGAAACAAGTTCGATGATCTCTTACTTAGACCATTGGCAAATCCACTAGCTAATTTCTCATTTCATTCTTTCTTATTGGAAGCAACAAACGCTATTTCAATGAGCTTCGTGCTCACGTTTTGTATATCCTGACTTAGCTATGGCTACATCTTATCCCTCTATAATGTTGTTTCTTTTTTACGGCTTGGGAAGGCCTAATATAATTTCCCCCATCCATGGATGGTTTTTGATTAAAAAAACAGTAGTGTAGTTTACCATTGCTGTAGAATCCACGTTTGCTAAAGCAGGTGATGCTTGTGGGATAGTTAATGAAAACCAATCCTATTCACTACAAATATATTATTTATTCTCAAAACACCTTGATTCGTCATTCATTATTTGCAACACAACATATTTTTTTCGAAATAAACATGATTTCATACGTGGCAACAACAAAATCTACGACAGAATAGACATGGTTATTATGAGGCGTCAAGTGCATGTGTTTTCTAAGGTATTTAACATATCCTTTGTATGATAGATTGTTAGATTCAGGTGAGTTTACATTACGAAGGGTTTAGATGACCGTTTATGAGTTTTATATCAAAATCTATCATTTTGTAGGTTAATTTAGATCTAATGGATTCTATGTCCCTACGAGCATCTAGATTCGTTTTTGAGAGCTTTTATATGTAGATTGCTCGTAGGCATTTCAGACTGTGTTGAAGGTTATTTGCAATAATGGTAGTAGATAGTAAAAGGCCATTCCCAAATATTGTAATAGACTGAAGGCCACGAGCTAAAAACGTGGTAGTAGATGGGAGGTCGTCGCCGTACCTCTCAAATATACAATTTATAGCCCTATAGTGCTTGCAAATCGGGGCCATCCACGAAGAAGAGAGATTTTGGTAAGGGTTCATGCATATAAGGATGGATAAAAGCATACACACATATTATATACACTACTGCAGACACCCCCTATGGCACCGGTATCTGGGTACATAGGCACCAATATTTCGGACCCCCAGACTAGCGGTGCCTAAGTATGGCGGTGCTGAAACCTAGTTACAAAGGCACCGATAAAAAATTGATGCTCATTAATGATTCTCTACGCCAGTTTTATACACCGGTGCCAATAATTAAGTAGTGGTGCTGATTAATGATATACAATACCGGTTCTGAGTACTGGTGCCAATAATAATGTGGTGGTGCTAACTAATGATATACAGAACCAGTTCATGATACCGATGCCATTAATAATGTAGCGGTGCTTATCCCACGTAATCATCACCTGTTGAATGCAACCATTACATATAGATGAATACCAGCACCGTTTCCGTCTTACCGTTGCTGTTTGTTATGCGGTAAATGTTGCCAATATTATTAGAACCGGTGCTAGGTTTTGATTTCCAACACCAGTATGTAACAATTGCCGATGCTTATTGGTAGTACGTTGTGAATTTTAGAGCGCCGGTATTTAATTTGGAAAATTGGTGCTGGTTTTGATTTTCATTTTCAATGCCCAATTTAAAATTTTCCATTCCCATTTGGATCGAAACCCTGGAAAATATGATAGATGAAACCGATATCAGCCAGCCAACTAGATAGAATCAACTAACTAGATTAATACTAATAAAGAAGAAATGAATGAATTATAAACTAAAATTGTCTAAGAAAACATAATCCTTCAGCAAAGAAAATTACTGAAAAAACTTTAAATATACCTTACACCCATTTTGTACACTTGCTTATACTCGTCGAGGCCCATAGAAGTCTTGCAAAGTTTGGAATAGTCGTCCATCCATACCTGACACCATCTATCAGCTACAACTGCTATCTCCTTGCCACTGTATGCTCTTATTTTGAGGGAAATAGCTGTTGCATTGAAAACAACCTGATGAGTAGTTACATGAATGTATTTACTAAGTAAGAATAAAAATGTTTAATTTATAATCTTGTGACCAACCTCAAGAATACTTGTAGAGGTAGTTTTCAGCACAAGCTCTTCCATGTATAGAAGACTTAATATTCACATTCCCAACCACTCAACTGACTTCGTTACTGCAAATGAAAAAATTGAGTTAAACGTAACTGTATTAAATAATGTTGGAAATGAAGGAACTCTTGGATTCAATGACTTACATTGATGTTTGTGATTTTCCATGTGTAATCCGGAGGCAGTTCTGTGTTCATCTTCTACCTTTAATAAATGTTGCAATCCTGGTAATCTTGATTAACTTATAATGGTAAGGTAACTAACACTTGTAGACATAAAAACTATTACGAAGAAATGAATGAAAGTACCTAGCAATGATTTTGTTTCCACTGATGTTTTTGGTTTGATTCCTTCCAGTTAGCGAGTCAAGGGTAAAAACTTCCTCCGTACTAGGATGTATGAGTATCAAGTACCAATGATCATTGTGTTGAAAAGAAAGTATGACATGAATCAATTAGTCACCGGTGTACAATTTTATGTAATTGGGTGAGATTGAAAAGTGCCACTTACATTTTAATGTATGGAACCACATAAATCACGCTATCAGTATTGAGCATGGTTTCCAGAATGGCTCTAGCACGACCCTCAACTTCTGCACCCTTGATTTCTATGGCATAGCCTCCCATACATGACGGAACAAATTGAATGCGGCCATTGTTAGTTTTGAAGACTTAATCCCAGAGGTGCCTTAAAAAATAGCATTAGTTAATATTTTTTGAAAAATTAGTATATAAATAAAAATGATTAATGTGAAAAAGTAAACCTTACCCCGTCCAAATAGCTATCATTGAGTTCAATAACCAAGTCATTGCTCTGTCGTTGCCAAGCTTGTTCCCAAACTCCACAAAGCAATCGATAAACAATGCATCACTATGTTTTTTTCCGAAAGTCAATGGTTGACACTCCGGTTGTCCCACCAATCCCGACTTATGCATTCTCTTCACCAGCTCATTGCAGTATTTGATGTAATTTACCATGTTGGGATATGTTTTGAAGTGGCGCTTGTTGACAATATGAAATTATGAAATGACAACAAAATTAGAGAAATTGAAAAATAATAAAATATAGTATAAATTAATGATTTTTTTGAGAAGCACCAAGTTTAGAGGCCTATGTTTCATTAATTCTTCCTTCGCGGGCCGGTGGGAGCTGGTTATTCCAGACTGCTTAGGGGTTTGTAGCTAGACAGAAAAGTTATTTAATTAGAATGGTTACTTATAAAAAAATGGGGTCGTCCATGAAGAAGAGGAATTTTCCTCAGACTTCATGCATATAAAGGTAAATAATAGCACGCACACACACATACACACCCACATATAAATATAAAAAAATTAAAGAAGGGGGGTAATTGTTTGGTTTTTTTAAGTTATGAAAGTAAAAAAAACAATAATCTCCTGAAAATAATTATACTAATCATGCAACAAACTAACAAAGGATGACAAAACCACAATTGACAACCTTGAGAGCAATTAATTCCCACTTCCAAACCTCTCATAGATCATAGAAACAATCACTCATTTAATCACATTGAAAACCTATTGTGAATGCTATCACTTCCATTTTGAAGATAAACATTCTGTTATTCTTAAGAGTAATTTACAATAGAGATCAATGACTATTTACTAATCTCACCAATGATCACTTTAGACAAACAACACCTAGAGGTGTTTCATCTATGGCATCATACATAAAGAACTGAAAGATTTGATAACAACTACAAGCATTCTACCAAATACCTAGCGATTTAACAAAATAAAGAATTTATTAGGTTTAACCTAGAAAGGTCAACATTCAAGATTCTACCTTTTAGTGCTACCTGACCTGCCCCCACTCAAGTTCATTAATGTAGCTAACCCAAGTGAATGCTTGTGATAAAACAAACACACAGAATGGATGAGCGATGATCAAATATTAATTCATATTATGCTCTCAAACTTACTACTAAGCTACCTATGGGGTAGTTAGTGGCAAGGCCGGGTCTGTTTACAGAGATACTATGTGTCTAATAGTAAACTACACACAACCACCCACTGGTCGTCAATTCGTCTTTGTGTTAGGAATAACTAAATATTACAAAATATGTTTTTAGGGGTTTTTCAATTAACAACTACAAGCATATGAGATCACACGAGATTAAACTATATAAACAAGCACTTGGTGGTATTTGCGTAACATGATTGATAAATGGCTTCTATCCTCGATTCATTCATATGTAAACATATAAACATATCTTATGCCTACGTCATACAGTGTGGAGATAGCCAGGTATTTCTCCCATCTGTCACATGTGATACTTACCACGATGCATTATCTCACCATCTCCATAATTAGGGATACACTCTAGTCCAGTGACACTGCAAACCATCCCAATTATCTCACTCCTAATGCTAATGCACCCCCGTTTAGAGAAACGAAGACCACTTAAAAGAGCAACACCTTGCATAGGTCAGGACCGTTAGATATAAAATTGAGGGCATTATATCCCAGACACTCCACTGTGGATCTCAATCCCTAAGCCTAAATAGGTAAAGGAAAAGACACTTTGTGATGACTCTAGAGCCGACACAACTCTAGTCGCTGCAAACAATCATGCTAAACTATCAAGGTAAGCCAAGGGATTCCCCTCGTCGGAATTTTCCAAATCAATAGGCCAACATGTGATTTCTCACACAACTAGCCAATTAGAATCATGGTTTAACAAATAGAAGAATATTCTCTCAAGGGAACATGAATGCAACCTACTCCAAAATTTTAACACTCCCAAGATAGCAATGAATCTAGCATGATTTACACTACCATACATGTACCGATGCATCATAATAATGGCATAGCATAAATCTCACAATAGTGGAAAGAATAAGTTCAAGAATTATGATGCCATAGCATAAATCTCACAATAGTGGAAAGAATAAGTTCAAGCATTATGATGCCATAGCATAAATCTCACAATAGTGGAAAGAATAATTTCAAGCATTATGATGCCATAGCATAAATCCCACAATAGTGGAAAGCATAAGTTCAAGAACAAATATTCATAGGACATAAAGATAAGAGAATCTACAAATATCAAAAATCCACAGTCAATTAATGAATACAAATACTACCCAAGGTAGATTAACTACTCCCTATGCATTGAACCCAAGCATTTCATTGGATTCAATGCCTTTGGGCAAAGGAAAAATAAAGAGATGAAAAGAAAGGATTCTAGAGAGAAGGAAGAGCTCCTTTCTCTCTCTACCCTACTCTTGAAGTCTAAAATAAGCATAAATTTCTACAAAATAAGATGAAGAAAAGAAAAGAAAAGAGAAGGAAAACAGAAGTACTCTAGAGAGAGAGGACCCTCCTCTTCTTTGTACCTACCAAGAGAGAGAGAAAATATACATTATGCCTACATAGCTTACCCTAGAAGACTAAAGGCTACTATACATAGAAGTATTGAATTGGGCCTTGAAAAAGGCTCAAAATAAGCCAAAAACTTCTAGCAGCCGCTACCGGCCCGGGGTGTGAGATCTTGCACTGTCTGTGCCAACCGGTTAGCCTCGTTTTGACATGGCCAATGTGTTTTGGAACGGCCCATGCTACCCTATTAGATTTATGCTGACATAGATCATGTATCCTAGCATGTGCATCAAACTCTTACTACATGGGCAGTGTGTCTTGGCACAGGCCATTTGTTGGTGCTCCATTTTGAACGACTAAATCGTGCGCCCTATATCATTTGGCGCGGGCCTTCTACTGGTCTTTTCATTTTTGAAGTTGAAATAATACGAACCATAAAAAATGGTACAACCCGTGTCCATACTTAGCCTCACAAAGGATTGGGGTGTCTCTGGTTGTTTTGCACCACATGAACCATGCCGAGGGGCTATGGCACAACCCAAACGTCTTAAAGGGCTCCTTTCGGCCCAAATAGTCGGTGTTGGGCAAAACAGTTCATGCTAATGCCTCCTAGCATGACCCGTGTCACTCGCATGGACCATACTGTAGGCCATGCTAGAGGCCGGCCGTGGCACGATGAACCGGTGATATGTTTTGAGAGTTCTTGTAGTCAATTTTATAGTGCCCATGTAGATGAATCTAACAGTACCACCCATAGACTCTAATTCTTCATGGATAATTTCCAAAAACTCTGTACAAATCTCAGATCTCAATTCCCCCTCTTCTTTGTCTTTCTTCTTCGACCCTTCTACCTTCTACCATGTTTTGGTTCGTGGGCTTTAGTCTTCTACCATCCTTTTGGATGATCTTCAAATATCTACTACCACCTTGTGAGCCTTGTGAGTGGCCTTCTACAAATGCCAACAAAATACTCACAAGCAACCTACTAGTAATATCACGGAGAAAGATCTAGGTGCCCGTGAATATAATGTATCAATTAGTTCTGATTAAGTATACAAAACTTAGGATTTAGATAATAAAACCAACAATGGTCATCTGAACCCTTTTTCGTGCAAACCTAACTAAAACTAGCAATCAACCAAGTAAAACTTTGTAATAATAGTGTTGAATGTATTGGTTAACGCATGCAATACGGCGCACATCCATTCCCCCACACTTAAACCTTTACTCGTCCTCGAGTAAACAAAAATGAGAAAATTGCTAAGCACAATGTAGCATGAAAAGATAAGTTAGCCAATGTATTCAGCTTATTCCCAAGCTACTACAGTTCCCCCAAAGAAGTAAGATTCTCCCAACTCTCACACTCCCCAAAGATGCTAAAGTAACCTAACCACCCAAAACCTTGTGACGAAAATGGTAAGAAAAAAATGATAAGTGTTGAACTAGCTTACTCCACTGAATAGTCCACCAAAGCAATCAAAGACATGTTTCCAAAAAACAACCATGGATAACCCCAAAAGATCCTTAACTTAGTTGTAAATAAGGATAATTCAAGATCCTCAACTTAGTTACAACCAAGGATAATCCCAAGGATCCTCAACTTAGTTTCCATTTTCTCTCAATTTCTCTCATTTTGTCTAGGAGCCCTTTCGGATTTTCATCCTAGCTTTAACACATGTTGAGCTCACTTCTCACATTTTTCCACATAGCCTCTCATTTTTTCTTAGGTTTTTCAACCTAGTCGGGCCTAGCCTTCCATTTTTACCTAAGCCTTTCGACCTATCCGGGATTTTCCCATTGTTGCACATGTTTCCCTTTTGGGTTCCAACTTAGCTGGGTATATGTTTTTTCATTTTATTTTTCAAATTTTCAAAAATTCTTTTAGAAGAGCTATTAGCTAAATAGAAGCAAATAAGAATCGTAAGTGTCATCTAATCCCCTCCCCACACTTAAAGCTTGCATTGTCCTCAATGCATATACACATTCATAGAACATATGTCAAGGGAAGACAGTAGGTGAGCACTTACGATGAAAAACGGACATTAAAATCTACCCTTCATGGCACAATCATGGAATGTAACAAACAAACTACCATCACCCCCAATATAGTACCCCTAACTACTAATCAAGAAAGTTCAATCTAACCATATCATGAATCCCAAATAGAAATAAAGAATTGAATCACAATGGAGATTTACCTCTTAGGTTTCAAGTTGTGTGTTTCAAGGTTTTGAGCAAAAATGGGTTTTGGTGGTAATTGGGGGTGGTAGGGAAGGAAGGGTGATTTGGGTGTAGGAAAGTATGCGAGTGATGGGACATAAAATGCATGTATTTTCCAAAGCATTTAACATCTCTTTTGTCATATTTTTGTTATAAGATTTCTATATTTAGGTAGGTTTACATGATAAGGGGTTTAGATGACCATTTCCAGTTTTTGTATCTAAATCCTTCATTTTGTAACCTATGTTTAGTCTAATGGATTTTTGGTCCTTACGAGCATATAGATTCCATTTTGTGAGCTTCATTTGTAGATTTCTTGTGAGCCCTTTTGAGTGGTTTAGTGAAGGCCACATGCCAAAACGTGGTAGAAACCCTAGACTATAAATATTCCCCCTTCTTCCCCATTTACCGAAGCCCGACTTGGAGGCTCCAAAACCCTAGTTTTTCACCATTTTCTTCCATTTCTTCTTCTTTCTTTGTAGAACTTTGTTCTAAGTTACGGGTTTTGATTATCTATCTTAGTTTTGTAATTGGGAGCAATTGATTGAAGCTTCCACACCTATGTAGTAAGAACCTCTATTTCACCATTTCTTGAAACTTTTTCTATTTAGTATTCATGTGTTATTAATTCTATGTTTTACTTAATTTATACCATGGGTTGTTTGAGAATATGAAGTTTTTGTATGATTGAAGTGTTAGGGTGTTAGGAAAGTGGCCAATTTCTTAGCTCATTTGACATGAAAATCCAAGAACATGAACTTAGAACTTCTAGTGTAAAATGTGTTGTAATTCTTGCTAGATAAGTATGTTAATCTATATTGTTCTCATATTTATCCTATAGATGCAATGAAAGGTTGAATCTTGAATGTGGTTTGTTCTAGGTTTAGCGTAATGAATGCTATGTTTGGTTAAATGGCTATGTCTTTGGTAGAAGGCTTGTTGTTATCAAATCTAACGTTCTTCATGTATAATGCCATTTACGAAATTCCTTTATGGTGTGGTTTGCCTAAAGTGATTATCAATGATGTTTTCAATGGTTTTTTTTCTTTGTTAATTACTATTAAGAAGGAATGAATGTTGATCTTCAAATCGGAAGTTTTAGCATTCCCCGTAGGTAACGAATGTGGTAGAATGAGTGAATGGTTCAATGATCTACATTAGGTTTGGAAGTGAATATCAATTGCCCCCAAGGATTTTTCTTTTGTAGTTTTAAATCCCTTATCATAGTTTGTTTGGTGATTAGCATAGTTACTTGACTTTGCTAGTTATCTTGTCTTTTAATTTCATAACTTATAACCACAACCAACCAAATCCCCTTTTTTTACTTGCTTATATATATATATCTACATCTAGCATAATATCAACCTTATATGTATAAACACTTAAGAAAATCCCTCTTCTTCATGGAAGACCCTGACTTGCCATTATCTACTTATTTGTAGATAGGAAGCATTTATTGCTTTAGATTTAACTTTGAGAGGTACGTCGACGACCTCCTAAATTTTGGTACTGCTGCCGGAGAAGAGGCATTTATTTTTAAGTGTTTGGGCATATTTGGTTGCATATTAGCTAGTTATTTTTTATTTTAAATTCTTTTTGGTGGTTTTTGTTTGGTGTAGATATTGCTACGTCTCACCTTGAGGGAACTCATGATAACAAGAGAGGCTCAAAAAGCAAGGTTTTGTAGGATGTGTCATTCCGACCATCCTACCGAGTCTCGCTATATGTTGAGAGAGGAGCACTATGATGAGGAAAGAACCATTGGTTTCCAAAACCAAGTGTATTATGAAGAGTGCTACCAAGAGGTAGGAACTGTTGGTTTTCAAGGGCAAGAAACCCAAGAATGGTATCCATACCATAATTCTTACAACCCGGAATGGAGTGGTAATCGAGATTGGTGGTATGAGAATGAGTCGGAAAACCAACAATACAAAAAAATAGTTGGACATCACCATCTTATACCATACCCCAAAACCAATCCCAACAAGGAAGTTCAAGTTTTACACGTGAGGAAGTAATGAATGCAATAGCAAACTTGAACAACTTTACTAGTGAGGAACCGGACACTCGGCTCTCCTCTAGTGTTGAGACTATTGAGGAGCATGCGAGGAGTATATTGGAAGCATTGGCCCAAATGGAAGCTCGTGATTCCAAAAATACACCATCCCAAGTTGAACTCAAGGATTTGGTGAGTGAGGTCACCATGGGAAATACGTTTGAGTTCAACAGGGATTAGGAGTTGGTTGTTGAGGATGAAAAAATGGAGGAAGAGGTGATTGTGATACATTCCTTAGCATCGTCACCCCTACCCCCACCTAGTGAACCAACTCCACGATTTTTGAAAGTTTTGAGGGAGATAAGAAAGGAGCCAAAAGACCATCCCAAGTCTCCTAACAACCCAAATCCTTTTAAACCATCTCCACCTCCTAAAAAAATTCCTCTTGAAAGTTTTGTACCCCACCTCTCTATTTTTGGATACTCATGGTGAATGGGTTCAAACCTTCACCATATGGATAACATTAGGATCGTGTCGACGACCTTAAAAATACGGAGCTTCTTGGGAGGCAACCCAAGTTTCTAAGTTAGGTTAGTATTTTTCTTTTCTTGAAAAAAAAGTCCTCAACAATATCCTCAAACCCTTATCCAAAACCACAAGAATACCACAATAATCCACCACTAAAAACCACTACCAAAACCACCATCTAGGAGTACTACTAGTTGTTGTCTTTTGTGAGTGATGGTCGAGATTGGTATAGTTGTGGCTTCGTAGTGGATGGATCAAAGTTTCATATTGGGCTGAGTGGAGAACATGGAGGAGAGAAAATTCATTGAGAAGTAAGCATTGCCATCACCGGGAAGGACCTCCAAGGTCCTAGTTGTGAGTAATTGTTTTTTTCTTTCTCCCTTATTTCTTTATCTTGTCCTTTTCACATTGAGGACAATGTGTGTTTCAAGTGTGGGGAGGTAAAGAGAAATATATCTCATTGTATTGTAATGTATTGTAGTGTGCATATGCTCCACTTTGATTTTTTTTGTTTGAAAAAAAATTGGAAAAACAATTCCCGCTAAGTTGAAAACCCGAGAGGGCAACTTAGGAAAAAGTGGGAGGCCCGGATAGGTTGAAAACCCGAAAGGGAGACCTATGCAAAAATGAGAGGCCAAATGGAAAGGAAAAAGGTGAGGGTGAGCATTGAAAAAGAAAAATGTGTGAAGCTAGGATTAAAACCCGAGAGGGCTCCTAGGAAAAATGAGAGAAAATGAGATAAATTGAAAATTTTTATGCTTCTCTTGATTTGTCTATTGAGTGGCTTTTTTGGTGGGGTAAGTTAGCTTGGCATTACATGTATACCTCACTTTTGTTAAGCTTGGTTTGTTGTTCAGATTATCTTAGGCTTTGGGATGTGAGAGTGTGAGAGATTCTTATGTCTTGGGGTTAGGGTAGTATAGGAATATGATGTTGGATGTTTTGGGAAAACTTTTACATGACGAGGACGAGTAAGGTTTAAGTGTGGGGAGATTTGATGAGACTTCAAATGCATGTATTTTCCAAAGGATTTAACATCTCTTTTGTCATATTTTTGTTATAAGATTGCTAGATTTAGGTAGGTTTACATGATAACGGGTTTAGATGACCAATTTTGATTTTATAATTAAATCCTTCATTTTGTAACCTATGTTTAGTCTAATGGATTTTTAGTCCTTACGAGCATCTAGATTCCATTTTGTGAGCTTCATTTGTAGATGTCTAGTGAGCCCTTTGGAGTATTAGTAGATAGGAAGCATTTAGGGCTTATAAATTTAACTTTGAGAGGTACGACGATGACCTCCCAGTGAGCTTCATGGGTCGTGCACATCTACACACCCCATGAATTTGGGGTTTAGTCATCTTCCGTGTCCACCATTTTGAGCATCACAAAACTTGTGCGTCTACATAGTCAATGAGTTGGACTTCCCGTTTGCTCGCCATTCTCCAAAAATTCACACACTTTCTACAAAAATAACATGCACACCAAGTGTAATAGTGTCCCATAACCAAAATCTAAAAATAGGAAAACACACCAAAACACTAAACATTTACAACACAATGCAATGTGACATCTTTCCTCCTCCACACTTACAACACACATGCTCCTCAAGGAAGAAACATGACATGAAAGGAAAGGGAGATAAACAAAATGATAGGCAATCAATACTTCCAAATGCATTGTTCCCACCTCAATATCCCCAAATGTACCCCAACATGCAATTCAAGTCAAACCACTATAAATCGACAATAAAAAAGTTTCAATCAACATCCACACAGAGACAACTAGTGTGATGTCCTAGATTGTGTATTTGGTGGTGTTTTAGGTGGTGGAGTGTAGTGGTGTCTAATGGTTTGGGGTAAGATTGGGAAGATAAAAGTGAAGAATATCATTTTTTTCAAAGAATAACAAACTAATCTAATTTTTCAAAGCTTGGGTTTTAGCTGAGAAGCTCAGTATATTTAAGGTCGTTGGCACAGCCCTAATGTTATCTATATGGTGTGGGTTTGTATCCTATCACGATATGTAACCAAAAATGGAGATGTGGGGGTAACAATTTTCCAAGAGGAAGATGTAGTAGAGGAGGAGTCAACCCTAAAGGAAATAGGTGGTTTGGAAGCTTAGCATATTCAATTGGCTTCTCTATGGTTTCCTCCAAGGTTTATGAAAATATGGAAGTTGGTTCTATAGGTGGAGGTAGGAGTGAAAATAGGCCATATCATGAATTAAGTATAATTACCCCTTTCTCGACTTCTTCACTCTCAACAAACCATTCCCCATCCCATTTCAATTCATCTACCAAAATTTTACATTCAACTAGGGATGGTTCATTTTTGGAATATTGGGCTTCTAGCTGGCTTACTCTTTTCATCAAATCACTCACTTGCCCTTTAACCCTCTCAATGCTTGAGAAGAGTTGAGTTCCCAAATCTCTAATGTCGCTATGCAATTGTGATTGGAGTAACTCATTACTCTTGGTCCCATTAGCTATAGCTTGCAAAATGTTTCTATAATCCAATTTGGGAACCAATCTAAGGGATGGGTTTTGGATAATTGTATAGCTTGGTGAAAGCAAACTATCTATCCCAAAGTATTTTTTTCTCGATGCATATCCATACCGCAAACTTGAGTTACCACTAAACCTCGATTTGGAAGAATCGTGGTATGGGTGCCAATCTCAATCCCATTGGCCTTGGGAACCAACAACTCTTACCTCTATCTCATATTTGCTCATCAAAGAGCAAGACTTCATAGGGTGGTCGCAATGACATATCCTACAAAATGTCACTCGTTGAGCCCCTCTTCTCCCATAGTCACTCAATCTTGGAACACTATGTAGGATGATCATAATGACACACCCTACAAAGTTTCATCCGTTCAGTACTTTTTCCCCACATTTGTTTTTCAATTAAAAAACCAAACAAAGAGAACACAGAAAATTTAGAATCGTAGTGCAAGGGTTGTCGATTTGTACCAAGAACTCAACAATACCTATTTTTGAAAATAACAAACAAATAAAAGAACAACACTAGCTACTCAACTGACGTGCTATACAAGTTAACAATTAAACTTTTGGACTAGCATCCCCGAAAATGGCACCGAAATTTGACCCGCCTTCACTCGAGGTTGTTAATGTAGCTAACCTGAGCGAAGGATTGTGATAAAAAAATACACAAAATGAATTAGCAATGATCAAAATTAAATTTATATTCTGCTCCCAAACTTACTACTAAGCTACCTATGGGGTTGTTAGTGGTAAGGCCGGGTTTGTCCATAGAGATGCTAGGTGTCTAATAGTCAACTAAAAATAACCACGTACGAGTCATCAATCTGCCAGTGTGTTAGGAATAGCTAAATATTGCAAAGTCTGATTTTGGTGTTTTTTCAATTAACAACTACAAGCATATGAGATCACACGAGATTAAACTATATAAACAAGCACTTGGGGGTATTTTTGTACATGATTGATAAATGGATGCTATCCTCGATTCATCCACATATAAACTTATCTTATGCCGAAGTCACACCGTGTGGAGATAGTAAGGTATTTCCACCTGTTTATCACACGTGGTACTCACCACGATGTAGTATCTCACCGTCTCCATAATTAGGGATGCGCTCTAGTCAAGTGACACCGCAGGCCATCCCAATCATCTCACTCCCAATGCTAATGTGCCCTCACTTAGAGAAACAAAGGCCACTTAAAGGGACAATGCCTCGCGTAGGTCACAACCGTTAAATATGAAAGTGAGGGCATTACATCCCGGATACTCCACTGTGGATCTCAAGCCCTAGGCCTTAAGAGGGAAAGGAAAAGACACATTATGATGAATCTAGAGCCGACAAAACTCTAGTTGCTACAAACAATCATGCTAAACAATCAAGGTAAGCCAAGGGATTCTCCTCATCGGGATTTTCCAAATCGACAGCCCAACATGTGATTTCTCATACAACTAGTCAATTAGAATCATGGTTTGACAAATAGAAGAATATTCTCTCAAGGGAACATGAATGCACTCATCTCCCTAGTGTTCTTAACCTACTCTACAGTTCTAACACGCTCAAGATAGCAATGAATCCTAGCATGATTTTACACTACCATATATGTACAGATGCATCATATTAATTGTATAACATAAATATCACAATAGTGGTAAGCATAAGTTTAAGCACAAATATTCATAAGACATAAAGACAAGAGAATGTACAAATCTAAAAAATCCATAGTCAATTCATGAATACAAATACTACCCCAAGCTAGATTAACTACTCCCTAAGCATTGAAACCAAGTATTTAATTGGATCAAATGCCTTTAAGTAAAGCAAATATAAAGAGATGAAAAAAACATTCTAGAGAGAAGGAAGAGCTCCTTTCTCTCTCTACCCTACTCTTGAAGTCTAAAATGAGCATAAACGTCTACAAAATATGATGAAGAAAATAAAAGAAAATAGAAGGAAAGGTGAAGAAGTACTCTAGAGAGAGAGAGAACTCTCCTCTTCTTTTTACCTACCGAGAGAGTGAAAATATCTACATTATGCCTACTTAGCTTACCCTAGAAAATAAAGGCTCATATGTCTAGAAGTAGGGAATTGGGCTTTTAATAAGGCTAAACATAGGCCAAAACACCCTAGCAGCTGCACACGGCACAAAGTGCAAAATCTAGCACGGTCCGTGCTAGCTGGCTAGCCTTGTGCTGACATGTTGTTAAGGGGTCGAGATTACCTCCCAACCTTAATGCAACCCCATGCCCACATGCATGCCACAACCTTGCTGCAGTTCCATGTCGCTCAATGCATGTTAGCATTTTGGTCTCCCTAAACCACGCCGCACACGTCTCTAGGTTATCTAGTGCCGATCGCCTAATTGTTCATAGCCCATGATGCCCCCCCTCTATGCACCCACAATGTATTGTGCACAATGCCCGAGCCGTTCATGCCCAAAGCCTGTGCGCGTAACACTCAGTCGCCCGCCAGGCCAGCACACTAAGTGTTAAGTCCCAACCCGAGAAGACATATCCCAAGCTCCTTGTCCAAGAAGTCTTCTCTTTTGCTTGTGTTAGACATATCTAGTAGATTAGCTTACTTTATTTCCTTAAGGTCCAGGCCTACATGCCTTATTTCCTTTAAAATTATTTGTCTTTGTACCTGGTACTCATGATAACGTTTGTACAACATATATGTAGAGTACTGAGCTACCCACATACGGTTACCTTTTTGCAATATATTGAAAACGAGCATTTTCTCCCCAGTTTTGGGCCTTGTTTTGCATTGTTGACTTGTGTGTGTGAAACCCAACTCCCAATCTAAACTCGTGTGTGTATTTCTATTGCATACTCAACCACTCTCTAAAGGCTTGGTGTACTGAGAGCAACCAAGCTGAGTGCAATGCACGTGGGAAATTAGGTGGTATTCGTGACACTCTAGCATGACTAGGCCACACAGTTAACCCCCTCAAAGAGTGACCCTAGATAGTTGGTACTAGAGTTCAAGAAATCCTTGAGCGCATAGTGAAATACCATCATTATGTCGAATAAGACTGATCGGCTGGAGAACTTTAGAAGGGATTTCTATAGTTAGGTACAAGTGTCCAGGAGCCTAGCTGACTGTGTGGATAAGATGGAAATGGATGTTTCCATTATTAGTAGAGATATCGAGGTGGCCAACACAAAGGTTGCAAGTTAGGACTAGGAGATTGCTGAGCTGAGGAAAGCTTTGGCATCTCATATGTGAGATGTTGCTGAGATGAGAGGCACCATTGAGCACCTTGGTAGAGACGTGTACATTCTTATGCAAGCTGTGGCCAAATTGTCCTAAGGTTGGGGGGTGGTGGTGGTGGTTTTTGTGTTGTGCACAGACGAAAAGTCCTCAAGCCTAAGAAATATGGCAGGGCATGTGGCGCAAGAGAGCTTGATAACTTCTTGTATGAGTTGGAATGATACTTTAAGGCGACCGAGATGAACTTGAAAGCTGAAAAAGTCACTGTTTCCACAATGTACCTGGAGGGCTCTTCTATGGTGTGGTGGCGATCCTAAGACGCGTAGATAAATGCAGGACACCTGGCCATTGACACATGGGATGAATTAAAGATTAAGGTGAAGCATGCCCACTAATGTGAAGGTATAGGCATTGTTGAGACTTAGGACCCTGGAAAAAACCGACATCATTATGGAACATGTGTCAGCTTTCCAGGCTTGTATGCTCAACTTGCCTTACCATCCGAAGGAGTACAAAATTCATGACTTCAACCATAGATTAAATTCATGGGCTAGACTCCAACTAAGGAGAGCTCGTTGCATTAACTATACTTAGCAGTGGCGTTCGTCAAAAGTCTAGATGAGTATGGGCGCGGAGGATCATAAAGAGTTGATAGGGAGGTGAATGGTTCTACTCTTTCCAAGGTGGGAAATGGTGCGGGTGCGAGTTCTCCCAAGGTTGGGAGTAACTTTAGACCTGGGTCCAAACCAAGGTGGGACGGATAGACTGCAAAGGTTCGACTTGTGTGTGGGATGTGGAAAGGGAATCATGCCCTTTTTGATTGTCTAACAGAGTAGATGATCACTGCAATGTTGCTCAAGAACTCGAGACAAATCTGGGAGGCACTGAGCGAGGTATTTCAGGATCATTTGGCTGAGGAGTTTGGGATCGAAGAGGAAGAACCATGCTCCATGGGAGCACTAAAACTGTGGTGTAATTTCATGGTGGGATCAATAGAGCCAAGGTGGTTGAATTCGTTAACGGAGCCTGAGATCGACTGGGTGGTTGCTGTAATGCAAGCAAAGAGAGCTACAGCTTATTCAATAAGAGCGGAGAAGGCCGCACCTAAGCTTGTTAAACTTGATATTGTCCATGTGGAACCAGTGCAAAAAAAATAATAGAGCATTGATGCATATGGACTTGCACGTGAATGGAAAACCCATCCGAACGATGGTCGATATGGGGGCTAGCTATGTGTATGTCTCCAAGTCAGAGGCATCAAGATTGGGGCTCACGTTGGAGAAAGTTGTGGGAAGGATGAAGGTCGTTAACAGTATAGCTCTACCGGTACTACGTGTTTCTAGGCGATGCTCGGTCCAGGTTGGCACCATGAAAACTATAGTGGATTTCCATGTCGTTAAAATGGATGACTTCGGTTTAGTCCTCGTCATGGATTTTCTGTGAGATGCACGAATTATTGTATACCCATATCATAATTGTCATTATGTTTTAGGCACCAATATGTGCATGGTTAAAGCGACTACGATGAGATCACCTGGGGATAAACTCTCAGCCTTGCAGCTCGCCATGTTAATAAGACAAGATAAGGATCATGGTTCAGCGGATCGTGGAGGGGAGAACAGAGAAGAAGGGTCAAAAGGTGATTTTTATCATTTCATGTGCATTAACTTATGCATTTGACATACATTTTAGCTATTTTCACATAGTGGATTACTAGTATTAGTTGAGTTTAGGAGACAAGGGGTTTATATGGCCATGTTTGGCACGTTTTGTAGACTTAATTGGGACTAATGGACATCTTGTGTCCACGGGTTCCTTGATCTTGTGTCCCCGTGGATACTTTTTGTTTATATTCTATGTGAAGGCCATTCGTAAGGGTCGTAAAAGATATTGAAGGGCATTCGCAAGAATGCTAGTAGAGACAGAGGCCATTAACCTCTACAATGGTATTAGATGAAGGCCATGAACATCAAGGAATGGTAAAAGGAGATTGAAGCCAAATATAGGCGGCTACAGAGTTCATAGCGGCCACAGTAGAAATGTGGAATCGTGGTCCGATGAGTTATGCCTTAGTCCAAGAAATATCCAAGAAGAATTATCCTTCAAGGATGGTTTTATTGGATTTGTCTTCTCGAGTACTATAAAATTGACTACTTGAACTTTCAAATTAGACTAAAGATTCTCCCATAGCGAAGAAAATAATTCAGCTGACCGAAGCCCCAGGGATGGCACAGGCCGTGATGGTTTAGCACCAATGGCCCATACCCGAAGAAGTGGCGCGACCCTTGCTAGACACAATGTCATGCGTGTCACGGGTCACCCACTAAGGGTTCTAACCATGCGGCCTAGATGTGTACCATCGTGTCACAACTACCGCCTAATTTCTCACGTGCATCACACTTAGCTTGGTTGCTCAATGTACACCAATACTTTGGAGGGATGTGGTTGAGTATGCAGTGGAAATACACACACGAGTTTAGAATAGGAGTATGGCTTCACACACACAAGCCAAAGATGTAATACAAAGCCCAAAACTGGGGAGCAAACACTCTTATTCAATATATTGTAAAATGGTAACCGGATGTGGGTTGCTCAGTACTCCACATATATGCTGTGCAAACGTTATCTTGAGTGCCAGATACATAGACAAAATAAGGTCAAAGGCTAAAATGGCACGTAGGCCTAGACCTTGGTAAAGAAACCAAGCTACACTACTATCTAAGCTATTTACAAGCAAAAGAGAAGACATTTTGGACAAGGAGCTTGAGACATATCTTTTCGGGCCGTGACTCAACACTTAGGGAGCTAGCGTGGTGGGCAATCGAGAGCTGTGAGCATGGGCATTGGGCACAGATGGCTTGGGCACTGTTTACACACTATCACAAGAACCCCCCTTTAGCACCGGTTTTTTTACGTTCTAGCACCGGTTTTGTTTTGCAAAAAAAACCGGTGCCTAAGTAACCGATGCTAATTTAGCACCGGTTGGAAACAAACCAGTGCTAAATCCCAACTTTTAGCACCGGTTTTTTAGTTAGCAACAATTTTTAAACCGGTGCAAACATGTACCGATATAGCACCGGTTTTTCTTGTTAGCAGCGGTTTTTAAACCGGTGCTAATTTTAGCACCGGTCTTTTTGTTAGCACCGGTCGAAAAATTGGTGCTAAATAACCGGTGCTAACAAAAACAAACCGGTGCTAAATTAGCACCGGTTTGTTTTTGTTAGCACCGGTTTTAACCGGTGCTAAAATATTTACGAAAAATAAAAAAATCCCTTCCTCTGAAAGCTGCAGCGCGCTGCAGCTTTCAAAGGAAGGGAAAAAGACCTGAAACAGAGGAAGCGGCAGCACGCTGCAGCTTTCAGAGGAAGAGAAAAAAACCTGAAACTAACAATTTAATAGGACATCAATTTAATAATAAAATTAACTTCAAAAAATTGATAATATAGAAATAAACCAAAAAAAATTATGATACAAAACTAATAATCAATTAGACTAAACAATGTGCGAGAGACCTTGGAGAGGAATCAATCTCACCATGCCAGAAGCTTATTCAATAGATCACTGGAAACCATGCCAGAAGCTTATACCAGAAGCTTATACATGAATAAAGACGTTCATATCAGTATATCAACCTTCAATACTTAAAGAGGCTACATAACTCAATTTGATTCAGTCACACATCAACATTCGGTAAAGTAAAGCACAAAATAATCCACCAAGATAAACACATATCTATCATATTCTTCCTATGCTGGTTCATAACATTAATGAAATGAATGTAACAATCTTACTCACATAAATCATATGCTACAGAGCAAAAAAACGTTTAAAGTAAAATACAACATTAAAATGCCAAAGTGAAACATATCATCAAGCATCAACAGAAACTTCATTTGAGCGGGACTCAAAATATGTTTGCTTTTCCCTCAAAAGTCATCATTTAACTTGTAGCATTCATAACAAATGGGCTAACAACCATGCATTTCACATGATATGACAAAGTTCATACAGTTGAAGGTGCATAGTATGTAAGATATGTAAGATGGGCCAAGTCAATTCACCCTATGCTACATCAGTTCTCAAAGACTATAAGATTGGTGCAATAGTGAATCAAATAATGCATAACAGATCTAGTAATGGAGTAAATTTACATCCATCAAAATTAAATCACAGAAATTAAACATGCAAACCTATCGAACATAGGCTTCCAACAGGAAAAGAAGATATACCTCAGGCTAATTTGAACACTAAATTGAACTAATCATAACACATAAATTTTCAATAAAAAATGCAGACAGTAGGGTAAAATTGATGCAACATGTTTCGTCAATTGATGAAAGTGTTACTCCCTCTATCTGAACTTAAGTTACACAATTTAACTTTTCACATATGATTTAAAACGCAAACACATCAAAAAACAGAGAGAAGAGAACTTTTGATTATGTGCAGCAATGATTTTTTCAGAACGTATTCCTAGTTAAAGTCAACTTAGTCACTAGTATTTATATATATAAAGTCAAGTAAACCTGAGAATGAACTTAAAATTACCATAACCATATAGGCGTGATTCTACTACCATCTAGAATGACAATATACCTATTCTTTGCATAAATGCCAAACAAAACAGAAGCCAATTTGCAGTATCAATTTGAAACCATCTATATAATATAATTCATCAATGGTCACAAAAAGCAGTATTAAAATCAGAAGAGAACATACGTTAGGGGACCAAAAGATGAAAATGGGCAGAATTCATGGGAAAAACAAAGAAACTTAAAACAGTTTCCATCAAATATCATTTCAACATAGTGATACATCATCTTATAGAATTATGATTAAGGGGAAAATTTGGAGCATCATTTCATACATCAGTTATATCCAAGGCGAGAACCATATACATTATACAGTATAATCAAACTACAAATGAAGAGTAAAAGTACTAAACCTTTGGTACTGACTCTGTAATCAAGCTAGTTTCCAGTCCCCTACCGCAATTTTTCTAGTTCAACGTCCCCACATTCATCTTCTTCTTCCCCTGCAATTCAAGCATTTTTTCTCTATCAGACAAAACATCAAACACTTGGAGAGCAAGCATAAGAAAATCCTAGCACTCCTATTCTAGGATTTTACAGTCGACAACTACGTAACACCACACAACCTTTACACAGGTAAATGAAAATAGCCTAGCATCTCTAACACCCCAGAAATCACAAGAAAACGAGCAAAATTCAAAAATATAAAACCCTAGGAAAATCACCGCCCAAACCCAGATTTTACCCCTAAATCTTAAAAAGGGAATAAGAGAAACTAAATACATGAAATCAGAGAGAAAAAATGAGACATGATCAAGGAAAAAACACCGAGTTCTTACCATTTATGGCAAAGCCCTGTTTTACGGGCAGTCAGCACTGGCGAACCTCCGTTGCCAGCAATTGACCGACGACGTTCGTCTCAGACGGGGAGATAATGACGACGGAGAGGATACCTACAAGCAGTGGCAACAATCGACAGATATATTAGCAAACAGTGGGTCTGTGCATCGAAGGAAAAGAGACAAGGCTTTAAGCAAGAAGACAAGATGCCGCGAGATCGTCTCCCTCATCGGAGCTGGTGCCGACGCCATCTCCCCTTTGAGATGATGAGTGATTGGTGGATGATCGGTGGAGAAAAACCAGAGGAGGCGGAGGGACGGTGGGTTCGATCGAATGAAATTAGGGAAGGGAGAAGGAAGACTGAGTATATGAAAATAGGACTTGGGGTTTGGGCCAAAATTATGGGTTTCAGCCCATTAAAGTTTTCATTAACTAAAATCAAATAAATTTTGACCGTTAATTAGTTGAAGTCAACTTAGTTAAGAGTATTTATATATTGAAAGTCAAGTAAGAGTTGACCGTCGATTAGTTAAAGTCAACTTTGTTATTTGTATTTGTATGTAGAAAGTCAAGTAGGGGTTGACCGTGGATTAGTTAAAGCCAACTTTGTTATTTGTATTTGTATGTAGAAAGTCAAGTAGGGGTTGACCGTGGATTAGTTAAAGCCAACTTTGTTATTTGTATTTTTATGTAGAAAGACAAGTAAGGGTTGACCATAGATTAGTTAAAGTGAACTTAGTTATTAGTGTTTATATATTGAAAGTCAAGTAAAGTTTGACCGTTGATTAGAGAAAGTCAACCTAGTTATTAGTATTTATATATTGAAAGTCAAGTAAAGTTTGACCGTTGATTAGACAAAGTCAAACTAGTTATTAGTGTTTATATATTGAAAGTCGAGTAAAGTTTGACCGTTGATTAGTTAAAGTGAGCTTCGTCACTTGTGTTTATACATAGAGAGAGTCAAGTAAAGTTTGACTGTTGATTGGTTAAAGTCAATTTAGTCACTAGTATATAAAGTCAAGTAAGCTTTGACTGTTGATTAGACAAAGTCAAACATTTTTATTAGTATTCATTATATATTAATTCAAATAAAGTTTGACCGTTAATTAATTAAAGTCAACTTAGTTAAGAGTGTTCATATATTCAAAGTCAAGTAAGGTTTGACTGTTTATTAGACAAAGTCAAACACTTTTATTAGTATATATTATTATATACTTATTCAAATATAGGTTTGACCGTTAAATTTTTTAAGTCAACTTTGTTATTAGTGTATATGTATGGAAAGTCAAGTAAGAGTTTACCGTCGATTAGTTAAAGTCAACTTTGTTATTTGTATGTAGAAAGTCAAGTAGGGGTTGACCGTGGATTAGTTAAACCCAACTTTGTTATTTGTATGTTTATGTAGAAAGACAGGTAAGGGTTGACCGTGGATTAGTTAAAGTGAACTTAGTTTAGTGTTTAGATATTGAAAGTCAAGTAAAGTTTGACCGTTGATTAGAGAAAGTCAACCTAGTTATTAGTGTTTATATATTGAAGGTCAAGTAAAGTTTGACCGTTGATTAGACAAAGTCAACCTAGTTATTAGTGTTTATATATTGAAAGTCGAGTAAAGTTTGACGGTTGATTAGTTAAAGTCAGCTTCGTCACTAGTGTTTATATATAGAGAGAGTCAAGTAAAGTTTGACTGTTGATTGGTTACAGTCAATTTAGTCACTAGTATATATATATATAGAAAGTCAAGTAAGCTTTGGCCATTGATCAGACAAAGTCAAACATTTTTACTAGTATTCATTATATACTAATTCAAATAAAGTTTGACCATTAATTAGTTAAAGTCAACTTTGTTATTAGTGTTTATTTATTTAAAGTAAATTTGGCGGGAAATTTTTTTGAGGATTTCTTTGGCGGGAAAATTTTAAAAAAATTTTAAAAAAATTAGCACCCATTTAAATTCATGCTAGTTTCTTCCAAAGCCGGTGCTATTTTTTCCAAAACCGGTGATATTTTAAAATTTTGGGCTATTTCTTTGGCAGGAAAATGAGTATTGAAAATATTTAGCACCGGTTTTAAAAAAAAGGGTTTTTAAAAACCGGTGCTATTTTTTAAAAACCCGGTGCTATTTATTAATTTTTGCACCTGTTTTTAAAGCTAGTGCTATTTTTTACAAAAAACCGGTGCTAAGTTATAATTTTTAGCACCGGTTTTAAAAACCGGTGCTAAATTTTGCAAAAAACGGTGCTATTTTGAATTTTTTGGTGGGTAATTAGAATTTTACAAATATTTAGCACCGGATTTTAAAAACCAGTGCTATTTTAAAATTTTGGCCTATTTCTTTGGCGGGAAAATGAGTATTGAAAATATTTGGCACCGGTTTTTAAAAACCGGTGCTATTTATTAATTTTCGCACCGGTTTTTAAAACCGGTGCTATTTTTTTAGAAAAAAGGCGGTGCTAAGTTATAATTTTTAGTGCTAAATTTTGCAAAAACCGGTGCTATTTTTAAATTTTTAGCACTGGTTTTTAAAACCGGTGCTATTTTGAATTTTTCGGCGGGAAGATAGAAATTTTCAAATATTTAGCACCGGTTTTTAAAAACCGGTGCTATTTTAAATTTTTGGCTATTTCTTTGGCGGGAAAAATGAAATTTTCAAATTTTTAGCACCGGTTTTTAAAACCGGTGTTATTGTAAAATTTAGCACCGATTTTTAAAAAACCGATGTTTAAATTAAAAAACCGGTGTTAAATTAACACCGGTTTTAGAAACTGGGTTCAAAAATTTTAAAAACCGGTGCTATTAGATTTTTAGCACCGGTGATAGAGGGGGGGTCTCTGTGGTAGTGACAGTGCGTCGTGGGCATAGAGAGGGACATCACGGGGCGTGAGCGGTTAGGCAGTCAGCAATGGATGACCCATAGGCATGTGCGGTGCAGTCGAGGGAGACCAGGTTGTAGGCATGTGTTTAGTGGCACGAGACCATAGCACTATTTTGGCATGCATGGAGGCATGTGGTTGCATTGAGGTTGGGTGATAATCCCCATCCCGTAACATTCTCCCCTACTCAATTCAGTGAACGTTCGCGGAGCCATTAATTCTTCAAGCTACTTCGCTACCCACATTTTTATCGTACACTTCAGCCTTAAGAAAGGGGTCGATTTAATTGCTGGCGCTTGTGTACTCTGATTTAGCTGTGGTCCTCGGCTTCTCTTCCGTTCCAGTTTGAGCTGGCTTGATTTTATAGCACTCACTCCTTGATTAATAACCTAAGGAATGTCCAACTCTGGATGCTGTTCGATACGCATAATCATCCGTTCACGTTTCTACCTCCTGCCATTTGGAACAACATGGGGTTGCTGATGTGAATGATAACTCATCTGTCCTTGTTAAGGTTTACAAGGTTCAGATTGCTTGAACAGCTTGAAGCGGGAAGTTTGATGGGGCGCGCTAGCCGGCAGATATATCTTTGGAATCCAGATCTTTTTGGCAACCGACAAATGCTTTCTACCCTCTTTGCTCAACAAATCTTCTTTCCTTACAGCCGGGGAGCAACCCACAACATGCTCAGTCTTCAGACTTTCTTCACAAAGCTCCTCGGATCCATCAGGCAAACCCATTGCTGGTGCGGGCCTTTCTGACCCTTCATTTTTGTTCTCCCCACTGAGTTCTGCTGAACCGCAGTCCTCATCTTGTCTTATGCACATGACGAACTACAAAGCCGAGATTTCACCCCCGAGTGAACTATTCGTAGTTGCTTTAACCGTGCACAGATTGGTGCCTAAGACGTAAATGAAGTTTCCATATTGGTATACGACAATTCGTTCATCTCTCAGAAATTCCATGTCGATAAGTAAACCTAAGTCATCTATTTTAACGAAATGGAAATCCACTGTGGTACCTATGGTGCCAAACTTGGCCGAGCATTGCCTCGCAATACCCAGCACTGGTTAGGCTTCACTGTTAACGACTTTCATCCTAACCACAACTTTCTCTGACTTAATCCCTAATCTTGATGCCTCTTTTTGGGAGACATACACATGGCTAGCTCCAGTGTCGACCATCACTCGGATGGGTTTTTGATTCACACACACATATATGTACATCAATGCTCTGTCGGTCCGATGCATTAGTTTGACATGGACTATCTCAGGTTTGTCAAGTTTAGGTGCGGCCTTTCCCGGTTTGCTTGACAAATTCATAGCTCTCTTTGATTGCACTGCAGCAACCATCCGATTGATCTTAGGCTCTATTAACGGATTCAACCGCCCTGGTTCTCTTGATCCCACCATGGAATTACACCAAAAATTCAATGGCCCATGGAGCATGGCTCCTCCTCTTTGGGCCCAGACTTTTTAGCCAGCTACTCTTGAACTAGCTTGCTCAGTGCCTCCCTGATTTGTCTCGAGTTCTCGTGCAACCTAGCAGTGATCCTCTACTTTGGTTGACAATCAACAAGGGCATGATTCCCTTTGCACGTTTTGCACACCAATCGCACCTTCCCGGTTTGTTCATCCCACCATGGTTTGGACCTAACTGAACTTGCCGCCCTTCCACCGGGGCTTCCCCATTCCTTCAGATATCTGAACTGGGCCTGTAGCTACCTCCGTTGTTCGGACTTGGTCTAAAGTTACCCCCCACTTTGGGAGAACTTGTAACCGCACCATTACTAACCTTAGCAACAGTAGAACTATCAATCTCCCTATCAACCCTTTGCGATCCTCCGCAATTATAGTCCTCCAAACTTTTGACGAATGCCACCGCTGAGTTATAGTCAGTGTAACAAGCTCTCCTTAGCTCAAGTCTAGCCCACGCTTTTAATCCCTGGCTGAAGTTATAGAGTTTGTATCCATCCGGATGGTCAGGCATGTCGAGCATACAAGCCTGGAACTCCGACACGTACCCCATAATAATGTGGGTCTGCACCAAGGTTCCTAGTCTCAACAAACTTTTTCTTTCACATTAGTGGGCATGAATTACTACCTCACCTTGATCTTTAATTCATCCCAAGTATCGATGGCCAAGCATCCTACCTTTATTGCCGCGTCTTGGGATTGCCACCACACAATAGCAGAACCCTCCAAGTACATCATGGCAATAGTGATTTTCTCAGCTTCTGAATCTATTCCGACCGCCTTTAAGTATTGATCCAACTCATATAAGAAGTTATCAAGATCTGTCGCATCACGTGCCCCACCGTATTTCTTAGGTTCAGGGACTCTCCGTTTATGCACTGTATGGACACCATCGCTACTGCCCCCACCTTGGGACAAGTTGGCCACAACTTGTCTGAAACACACACATCTCCACCAAGCTTCTTAATGATACCCCTCTACTCAGCAATAATTGACTTGCGAAATGCCAAAGTTTCTCCCTGCTCAGGGATCTCCTCATCCTGATGTGCAACCTTTGCGTTGGCCATTTTGATGTCTTTACTGATAATGGAAACATCTATTTCTGTTTGATCCACTCAGTCAGCTAGGTTCCCGGACCCCTTATGCCTCACCAAAGAGAACCCTCTAAATGTTCTCCAACCGATCCGTCTTCTTAGACATAGTGACGAACTTTCACTATGTACTCAAGGTCTGCTTGAGCTCTGATACCAACTGTCATGGGTGGCCCACTAAGGGTGATAACCATGTGGCCTAGCCGTGTACCACCGTATCACGACTACCACTAAATCGTACCCAGCTTGGTTTCTCGCAGCACACTAAGCCTTTAGGGGGACATGGTCGAGTATGCAGTGGAAATACACACACGAGTCTAGAATAAGAGCATGTCTTCACACACACACCCCAAAGATGCAATACAAAGCCCAACACTGGGAAGCAAACACTCATATTCAATATATTGCAAAACGGTAACCGTATGTGAGTAGCTCAGTACTCCACATATATGTTGTGCAAACATTATCACGAGTGCCAGGTACATAGATAAAATAAGGTCAAAGGCTAAAACGACACTTAGGCCTGGACCATGGTAAAGAAACTAAGCTACACTACTAGCTAAGCTATTTACAAGCAAAAGAGAAGAATTCTTGGACAAGGAGCTTGGGACATGTCTTCTCAGGCCATGACTCAACACTTAGGGTGCTGGCCTGGCGAGAGACCAGGCACTGCACGCACGGGCATTAGGCAGAGACGGCTCGAGCATTGTGCATAGCGCATCGCGAGGGGAAATCATAGGCCGTGAGCGGTTAGGTGGTCGGCACTGGATGACCCAGAGGCATGTGTGGCGCAGTCAAGGGAGACTGGTTCACAGGCACGCATTGAGCGGCATGGGACCACAACACCGTTTTGGCGTGCATGCGGGCATTAGGTTACATTGAGGTTGGGTGATAAGCCCCACCCCATTACCCCACAGAACCAAATCAATAACTCATTCACGCGGCTATGTATGGGCGTAGGATGCCCTGTTTCAGGAGTTCCACATCGTTCCAAGTACATTTTATCAAGACCAGCCGACAAGGTGTGGGAATTTACACGGCCCTTCCAAGAAAAGTAAAACAAAGCTGACAGCATTTTGTGAGATTTCAAAGTACAAGTACAATGTTTCTCCAGATACATGTGATTTTAGCATTGGCAACGTTTGAAGATGGTCTTTTAACCCCTCATATGATGTTTGACAGTCTTTGCTCGGGCTGAGTTTTCTTGCCATTATTAGAACTTCAAAGAGTAAAAAATGCTCTTCGGCACCCTTTGATACGAAACAATTTAGTGCTGCCAACTGTTTACGGTTGGGGAAGATTCACTATGTCTTGTATCTTGTATTGGTTAGCTTTTATACCCTTTCAGGAAACCTTGTACCCCCAGAACTTTTCAGCCCCCACTCCAATTACACATTTCTTTGGGCTGAGTTTCATCCCTATGGCCTTTAAAGTGTCCAAAGTTTTTTCAAGTCTTCAACAGAGTTTCCTACATTCTTACTCTTGATCACCATATCGTCAACATAGGCTTCAATGTTTCTCCCTGTTTGGCATCCGAACGACTGGTAAATCACCCTCTGGTATATCACTCCTGCGTTTTGAGCCTAAATGGCATCTTCACATAACAAAACACTCCAAATCTTGTTATGAAGAATGTTTTCTCTACATCGTATGGGTTCATCGGTATTTGCTGATATCTTTTGTATGCATCCAATAATTCCAAGAATTCATGTCCTGATTCCACCAAGTGATCGTACATTAGAAGTGGATGGGAATCCTTTGGACATGCTTTGTTCAAATTTGTGAAATCAATGCACATCCTCAAGGCATCATCTGATTTCTTCATCATGATTGGGTTCGCTAACCACGTTTGGTATATGACTTCCCTTATTATGCCGGCTTGCAACAATGATGTAACCTCTTCTTTCATTGATTTTAATCTATCGCTAGCAAAGCAATGCTATTTCTTCTTAACCGGTTTAACTGAGCTGCTGATATTCAAGGAATCAGTAGTGATGTTTGGGCTTACTCCTTCCATGTTTTGTACATCCCAAGCGAACATATCCCTATAGCTTTGTAATATTGAAATTAACTTCGCCTTTTCTTCAGCTGGAAGATGTTTTCAAACCTTTATGCATTTGGAGTCATTTTCGGCATCTAGGTTTACTAACTTTGTTTCTTCACCTAGGCTGACTGATTCATCTGAATGTTCTAGTAAGCTTCCTCTTGAAATAGTGTTAACCAGCATTACCTTTTCTCCTATCTTTCCAACCTTCATCGCTATAACCAAGTATTTCCTGGTTTCTTGCTGGTTTCCCCTAACTGTTGCTACTCCAATTAGGGTTGGGAATTTTATTACTAGGTGATAAGGGAACCAGATTACCTTAGCTCTGTTCATCCATGGTATTTCATTTATGGAATTAAATGTACTTGGGGTATCTATAACAATGAAGTCGCACATGATTGTGCAATTTTTCTCTCTTTCCCCAATGGTAATAGGCAACTGTATACTTCCTAGAGGCATTTCCCGCTTGCCCTGTGAATCCGACCCGCAAAGATGTGGATTTTTTTAGATCTGTTCTCTTGAAGACCAACATGTCGAAAAAATTGACAAATAGTATCTTGACCGCACAACCGTCATCTACAAAAACTCTATGGACAGTTGTATTTCTCATTTTTTCTATGATTACCATGGGATCGTTGTGCGGCAAGGAGTTGGGTACTGCATCCTCTTCGCTGGAGGTAATTTCTTCGTTTTGGGTGGAACCACTTATCAACTGGTACTTGTGGAGAAGAATACCTTTCATTGGCCTTCCACGTATTGTTGGACAACGACTTCATGGATCGTTGTATAGAGAAGATAATTATTTCTGGTGCTTCGCTATCCACATTGTCCTTATACTCTACAGCTGCCATCATTTTTTTATTTTTAGCCATTGTCATCGCAGTACCTCGATTTCGTGGAGATGGGTTTGGTGTTTTGCTTGCGTCCACATACTGACTATTTACTTTTTTCTATAATGGCCCAAGTTTCCATTCCTCTAATTTTCTTCAAACTGTCTTCTTAGGTCCTACAGTACTCTATGTCATGGTCATGATCTTTGTGAAAGGCACAGTAAAAATATCATGATATTTTTTTCTGGCGGTGCGATCCTTGGTTCTGGTTCTCAGAATATATCCTTATTTTCTAGCCATATTTCTTTCTTTGTCTTCGTTAGAGGTGTATCTTGAAATGGCAAACCCTGTGATCCTAGCTCTCCTCTTCTGAAAGTGGTGTTTACTTTTCCTATTTTAGGCCGATTGTTTTGCGAATCATCCATTGTTCTCTTTTCACCTCGTTCCTTTTCTATTTTTTGGTTGATCGGCTTCTCTGTTCGGATATGCTGTTCAATCATTTTTCTATAGTTCCCTTGGGTTTTTTTTCATATTCTTCATCAATTCCTTTTAGAATTCTCCAATCCTATGCCCCTTGTAAAAGCACCAAATGACGATTGAAATGACAAATCTTGAACTTGTAGGTTCTCTGTGCCGATCGGCTATGATATTCCACGAGGCTTTCATCGCTTTGCTATGCTATATTGTTGAGATCCACAATCGTTCTAATGAACTTCTACTTTTGGTAGAAATGTCCCAAAAATAAATCTAACCGTTGTGCCCAAGACTTGATACTTCAGTGTGGAAGGTCTTCGTACCACAAAATCGTAGTGCCTGATAGAAAGATGGGAAACTCTTTGAAAACTAGTTCTATGATTTCATCCCAGAATGTCACGATGTTTCTATAAAAATGCAAGAACTCTTTTGGATCAGTGGTACTATCTTAGACTTTAATGTGTAGAGGAAGCTTGAAACCGTTAGGCATCCTGAAATCTCTTAAATGTGGTGTGAGAAGCAACTTATGTGCATTATCTTCTGCGACAATGTCATGCAGCTTTTCTTCATAGCAGAGATGTTCGCATTCTTGATTTTCCCTTTTCTTTGCCCTTGGGGGTTTTTTCCTCATATTCTTCAAGAATTGATCGTACAAATATTCTGTGTTTGCTTCTAAGAATGTTGCGAACTCTGATTTTTCCTTATCTCGGTTGCTTAGAGATTCTGCCTCTTATTCTTCCTCCTCTATTTATTTTTTACTGAACCCTTTCTCTTTAGTAGGTGTATGATCCTTCTGGTGGTGTGTTCCCTTGTTTTGTCCCAATGTTTGCTCTTGTGACTAATGGTTGCGGCTTTTTGCACTCCTAGTGAATGCCATTGCTTACATGAGCAGCCTGAAAATGAAAAGAAAAAAAATTTCGTTCCCCCAGATGTCGCCAAATGACATGGTAGCCTATCCAGGTAGCCTCTTCCTGGTTCAGTTGTCTCAATTCCTTTACCTGTAAATGCAGCCTCGGAAGTGATTCTAGGAGAGCACCTCTGACGATCAAGTCAGTTATCTCTTCAAGAAATGGAATTTCTCTATATTGTAGTGCTTACCTTAGCTCCTTCAGAGCTTGTTGTAGTTATAAGTTGATTCCTATTGCAGTTCCCTGTTCTTAGGAACTCAAGATCATGGATATGTCACTCCTGCCATATTCCTCAGTCGTGGTCTTTGTGTTCGTTGCATGTCCCATCTTTGGTGGTCTATGTTCTCTGCCCTGATCTGTGATCCATATATTCCCTGCGTCTACATGCTCATTGCTTTGGGCCACCATAGAATATGATAATGTTGGGTTGAACCTAGTTAACCTTAGCCCATTAATCATTGGGCTACACCTAAACCTCTACACGTAACTTTTCGGGCAACTCATCAGCTAAGACTGGTGTTTTCATTGTAACAGTAAAACTTGGAAAATACCTACATACACACACTCACGTAGACCCCAATCCTGCTACCCATACAACATCCAGGCTTCTCTTTCCTAGGGGGTATTAATATTTTAACCAGTATAAATGTAGACTACAGTGTGTGTGCATAGAGTGTAACATTCATGCAATTATAACATTCAAGAACATGCCATCATAATACAAGCACATAAATTAGGATTATCAAATGAATCTTTAAAAAGCATTAATCAACACATGAATACATTATTCCCAAGCTATAGAAACTACTCCTTAGACATGGAATTCAAGTATTTCATTGAATTCCACATTATAGGGCTAAAGCAAAATAAAAACGAGAAGAGAGAGAACATAGAGAGAAGAAATAATGTTTCTCTCTCTAAGTTGCTCTTCAAAATTACAAATGATGATCTCGAACTAAAGGGGTTATGTAACCCTAGTAGACTAAGGCTATATATATAGTAGGGGATTGAGTAAAAAATAAGCTCAAAATAGTCCAAAAATGTATTAAAACCCTAATCTTCCACCACTAGCATGGACCACCACGGATGGCATGGTCTGTGGCGCTAATGTAGCTCATGCCCGTGCAGGGTGCTAGATCTGGTGCATTCTATTTGCTTCGTGTTGGTGCGGCTACGGGATCTGGCACAGGTCGTGATGCATTCTTGACATGGAGAGTGGCATCTGGTGTAGGACATGTTAGACGTAGCCCGTATCATCTATCGCTGCCCATTATTAGGAGAGTCATGTTTCCACTTCTAATCTGTGATCCATTTTGTTTGGCATAGCCCATCATCAGAATCCTCATTTTGTTCAGTCTTTTGGTGTAAGCCCCTCAATACTTCACATCACGCTAGCTGGTCTTGACATTTTGCACTTGGAATGGTGTGGGCTATCTAAAATGGGATGGTCTGCACCCATACTTAGCCCCTTTGGACTGAAAAGGGGCATTTTAGCACACAAGCCATAGAGATTGGTGTGGCCCGTGCTGAATTTTAGCAAGGCTCCTGATGCTTGGAACAACTCATTTCAGAGAACCTTAGCGTGGTCCGTACAATGTGGCATGGTTTGTTGGTGCCTTGCTTGGTGCTAACCATGAGAGGTCCACGCAACACGTTGATGGTTTGGCTGGCTGAACCTCTTTCCTCCGCTACAGATGAGTTATTTGTCCATTTTGAGATATCTTGTAGCCCATTTTATGGTTTTTCAGGAGAAAATCTAATGGAAAAAATCTCAAAGGCTGATTCTTTTTGGACCGTTCAAATAGTTTGGCGCAACTCTTAGACCCCAATTCTCCGTTTCTTCCTTCGCTGTTTTGAACATCAATGCCTCCTATCTTTGGCTCCATCCTTCTACTATCACAATGTAATGTCTGTGGCCATCATCTATTAGCATTCTAATGTGAATGGCCTTTAACCTCTTCTACCATCCTTGCGAACGACCTTCAATATCTTCTACCATCCTTGCGATCAGCCTTCACATAGTATGTAACAAAAAGTACCCATGAGCTACCTACTAAGAATGATCACAAGTGGGGATCTAGGTGCCCCTGAATACAAGGAGTCCATTAGTACGAATTAAGTCTACAAAACATGATATTTAGACAAGAAAACTGAACATGGCCATCCAAACCCCTTGTCAAGTAAACTCAACTAGTACTAGCAATTCATATCAAACGAACCAATTATTAGGCCAAATGCAACGATTAACGCACGCAAAATGAAGCACATCAAAGATTTTGCCAAAAACAATCGTCCAAGGATATCCAACAGTCGTCGACTTGGTTTTAACTAGGGATAACTCTAGATTCTTTACCCAATTACAACCAAGGATGATAAAAATGTATCGCCAACCTAGTTTTTTGTTTTCTCTTAATTTCTCTCATTTTACCTAGGAGCCCTTTTGGGTTTTAATCGTAGCTTTCATATAAGTTGAGCTCAAATTCTCACCATTTTCCACACAGCCTCTCATTATTTTTCTAGGTTCGTAAACCTAGCCAGGGTTAGTATCTCATTTTTACCTAGGTATTTCGACATATCCAGGATTTTCCCAATGTTGCCTAAGCTTCCCTTTCGGGTTTCCAACTTAGCTGGGTACACACACACACATATATTCATTTTTTTCAATTTTTTTTGGTGTAGCACAAAATGCCCCAAAGTTGGGTTTCATACTACATGAAGATAATGAAACACAAAAAACTACACCACCATATTTTTCCCTAAAACATTCCCAAAAGATAACTACAATAGGTGCCTTCACACCTAAAACAACTAAAACTTCAAATGAGGGAAAGAAACAAAAACACCCAAAAGATAGTCATCCAAGCATCCAAGTACGTAGAACATAGGTGGAGGAAAATACTAGCAAAGGAGATAGCATCGTAAAGATGTTCCAACGCCTCCCCCACACTTAGTTCATGCATTGTCCCTAATGCATGTAAATAAGGTGAAGGAAAGGTTGAAATCACAGCAAAAATCAATCTCTCATGCGATGTCTAGCTCCTTTCCCCTGCTCGTGCAGAGGATCTTGATAGCCATCTCCAATGCCTCAAGTTCTTGTCCTATCGCAGATGTTCCTGAGACCCTTGTGCAGTGCCCCCATACCATTCATCAGAAACTGCAGTTATTCATCAACTCTATCAAATCTCGTGCCTATGTCCCAATCATAGTCATCTAGCAATGTGCTGACCGTGACCAAAAATGGAGTGCTGCAAAGACTCTGCTCAATCAATCTCGTACTGCGGTGGCTCAGTTAACATGGGGTGGGAGGAAGATGACTCAAAGCCCGATGGCCCATGCTCTCTGAAAGGGATATACTAACGGTGCTACCATGGGAGAGCCTGAGAATGGATAGAAACACTGTGTTGATGTGGCTCAAAGCTTGGTGGGAACCCTCATCTTCCATGCCTGCTAAACTCTACAAAATCCTGATAGTGGGAGGAGATTCTATGCCTATGGGAACCACTAGTGCATTTCCCAGTTGGATGATACGACTCCTCATGAATGCTAATCAGCCCCTGAGAAGAGGGTAGTCCTCCAGATACCTGCTGAATAGGTGGTGGCATAGCCTAAGGTAGGGGTGCCTACTGCTGGATGGGAAGGTGATGTGCAGGCAACTTCGAAACTAGCTCTTGCTGGCACTACTCCTCCCCGTAATCATCTCCCGCGTAATGCTCTTCCAAAACCACCTCAAAGTTTTCATCGAGATCGATAATGAGGTCCTGCACCTTGAAAAACTTGCTCAAATGAGTTCTCACACTCTGGGTAGCCTCATGAACTTATTCTTCTTGTAAATCCAGAAGATCGAACCATACTCCTGCAGTATAAACTTTTCCTCTTCCATGACTGGTAGAGTGAGTGTAAATGGAGCATTTGGGTTCACCCTCATATTATCATTTTTCGGAAGCTGCAAATGGCACACCAGAAGTGAAGCCATATCCTCAATCGATATCTTCCAAGTGTAGGCTGCTAACAAGATGGATCAACACACCTAAAGACAAAATTATCTAGCTGATCAGGGAAAGCCCTTCCCCGAGCAGATAGACCAGAGCCTCCTGCAGTCCTTCTCAATGGAAGTGGTGGCCTCTCCATGGAAATTGACTTCCACAGTCAACAACCTGGCTACATATCTCAATTCTGGGTGCAGTATGTGACTTATATTTATGTCTTTCCCCCTCACTAGTCGGGTGATGGTAGCCTAGAATGAAACAAGCTCAAATGTATATGCCCCATTGTACCCTGGCACCTTCTTCATCTCCTTCTATTTGAAGATATCCCTCAAAAGGCTATAAGTCAAATACTGGATTCATCTCCCAAATGGAATATGATATAATGCCCCCATGTCTGTTTCAAACCTTCTCAACAGTGGCTAGAAAGTCTAGGGTGTTATTGGTATAAGTGGGGGCGGACACAGTGGTGAAGTTCTTCATACCAATCCTACCAAGTAGGATTCTGAAAGGTTTGTAGAGTTTGAGACCCTTGAGAGTCTCTTCATCTAGAAACATTGTCTCTAGAATAGGGTGGTTCATAATGTACCCTCACCGTGTCCTATGATCCTCAGTAAGGCTAGTCAACCCCACATAAGGTACACTAGCCTCCCCCCTCGAACTTTGTCTACGAGCCATATTGTACACATAAATTATAGCAACTAGCACTGGAAAAATATGGTAAATTTTCTCCAATCACCCTAACACAAAACAAATCATCAGAATAAATCCATCAACCATAGTAATCACTCAAACCCTCAAGCATGCAAACAACAATTCCACAGAAAAATTCACAAATTCACTCCCCCAAATAAGAGTACAGTTCGGCCACAATACCTCAAACAGCGAGTGTGGTAAAATCTTTGCTCAAGGAATTTGCACCACCCCTCCTAGGTAGAATAAAAGAAACTCCAATGCTTGGAATGGATACAAAATCGAGTTTTCTGGTGAAAACTCAACCTGGGGCCGAATGCTTCTTTGAAATATCTGAAAAAATTAGAGAACTTTCTAGGGCTTTATTTTGGTATTTTGGATAGAGCTTGGAAAGATGAAGATTTTGATTTAAGATGGGGGTAAATCGGATGAAAAATGAAAGAGTTATGGCCAAAAGAGTGAGAGGGAGAGGTTAGGCTCGTGTGAGAGAGAAAAAGGAATTGGATTTTGTGTGGGCTTTTCAGGAACGAGGTGGTGATTATATAGGGGGTAGGCGTGATTTTGATTGGGTGAAAAGGGTAGGTAGCATGGATCGTGAGGCACGATCCGTGCCTACACGTCCTCGATGCCCTCGTGTCAGCCAAGTTAGCCTCGTGTTAAATGGCTTTGACACAGCCTGTATCAATTTCTAGCATAAGGCCTTCATCTCAGTAAAGTTAGCCTCTACCACTTCCTGTGACACGGCCCGTATCTCTTTTTACGGTCAGTCCAAATTTGAGGCACGAGGCATCCAGCCTTTCTTCGTTCCAAATAATATTTTCACTGCACCTACACCTAAAAACACTAAAAACCACGACTAGTACTATTCCAAACAAAATAGATGTCTAAAGTTTCTAGAAAAAAAACACCACCAAAAATAAAACTCATCCCTAAAATTTTAAATTTTTTAAAAAGTCTCCAACTTTAAATAACACATTGTTTTATTATTTTCGTCCTCGGACTTATTTTCCCCTTATTTTTAAAATTTAAAAGAGTGGATTGGTGGATTACCAGAATCACCATCCTTGGCACCACCAATGACCTTATCAAGATGGACAGGTTGCCACATCATTCTCGGTTTACCTTTTACCTTTGGAGCAATGAACCAAACAATTCTCAAGAGTGGATATATCTTGTTGAGTTTAGGAGTCGGAAGGGACTTAGGAGTTTTTAATTCCTTGGCCTTCTTCTTCCCATGTTGCACATTGGTCATGAAATTCTGAGATAACGTATCCTCATTCAAATTTGAAGAAGCATGCTCAACAAGAATAGTATCACAATATTGATCATTCAAACAAGATAGGGCATGTAGGGTTTCAATATCGGGGAATATTTCATCTTGGGAATTTCCAAAATTTTCATTTTTAATTTCTTTTTAATGCATCACATGCAAAGGATAACAAAAAATTAAAATAAGATTAAAACAATACTAACTACTCAACTAACACATTATACTAATTGAAAATTAAAATTGACTAGCATCCCCGACAATGGCGCCAAAATTTGACCCGCTTTCACTAGGGGCTGTTAAAGTAGCTAACCCAAGCGAAGGATAAGGAAGGTCAAAGATAAGATTTACAGTTCTGCACCCAACTCACTACTAAGTTACCTATGGGGTAGTTAGTGGCAAGCCTGGGTATGCCCATAGAGATGCTAGATAGTCAATTGAAAAAAAACCATGAAAGAGTCATCAATCCGTCGTGTTGCTAGGAATAAATAGAACGGGGTTTCTATTTGTCAACTAACAACTACTGACATGAAAAAAAAAGAAATTAAATATATAGAGAGACATTGGGGGGAATATATGCGTAACATGGTTGATAAAATTTTCTGATCCTCGATTCAATCACATTTAAGAATTCAATAACCTAATCTAGTGCTCATAACACGTGGTGTGGTCGATGGTCAACACTTCCCCATACCTGTCACGTAGGGTGCTCTTGCGAATCTTCCATTGGCACCGCCTCCGTAATTAGGAGAGTGCAACAACAGTCCAACCATTGTGCATGTCTATTTCTCCCACGTACGATCACATCCTGAGCACTACACCACAGATGCTCTACCCTCTAGGCCTATAAATGAGGTAAAGGGATGTAGGCACCTTATCAATGACACTAGGACCTCTCACAACCCTAGGTTACTACTATTTGCTATCTCTGTTCATAACCCTTTGGACCAACTTGTCGGCTAAGACTAGTGTGCTACATCGTAACGGTAAAACTAGGAAAAAACCTCTGTTTATATACTTACATGGATCTGGACCCCGCTACCCATGTCACATCCAGGTTTCTCTTTCCCAGGTGGTATAAATATTTTCACCAACATGATTGTAGACTAAAGTGTTTGCTTATGGAGTGTATCATTCATGCAATTATAATATTCAAGAACAAGCAATAATAATATTGGGAGATTGTCACCGCACCTCTCAAAGTTATAATTTATAAGCCCTTTATGCTTACTATCTACTACTAAGTAAATAATGGCAAGTCGGGGTCATCCAATAAGAAGAGGGATTTTCTTAAGCGTTTAAACATAAAAGGTTGATATTAGGCTAGAAATAGATATACATAGATACATAAAAGCAAGTAAAAAGGGGGATTTTTGTTGGTTGTGGTCCTAAGTTTTGAAATTAAAAGACAAGATAACTAGCAAAGTTAAGTAACTATGCTAATCATCAAACAACTAACAAAATTGGGTAAAAACTACAAAAGATAAAGCCTTGGGGGAAATTAATATCCACTTCCAAACCTAATGTAGATCATTGAACCATTTACTCATTCTACCGCATTTGTTACCTATGGGGAATGCTAAAACCTCCCATTCGAAGATCAACATTCATTCCTTCTTGATAGTAATTTGCAAAGACAAACAACGACCATTTGCAAACCTCACTAATAATCACTCTAGGAAAACCGCACCACAAAGGTATTTCATCAACGATATTATACACAAAGGACCATAGATTTGATAACAACAACCCTTCTACCAAAGACATAGCCATTTAACCAAACATAGCATTCATTAGGTTAGAACAAACCACATTCAAGATTCAACCTTGCATTGCATCTATAGGATAAACATGAGAACAATCCACATTAAAATATTTATCTAGCAAATATCATAACACATTATGCACAAGAAATTCTAATTCCATGTTCTTGGATTATCATGTCAAAGAGCTAAGAAAAGGGAAACTTTCCTAACTCCCTAACACTTCGATCATACAAACACTTCATATACTCAAAAACCCATGGCATAAATGAAGTAAAACATCCCATTTAAATACATCAATGCTAAATAACAAAAGTTTCAAGAAAGAGTGAAATAGAGGTTCTTACTACGTAGGTGTGGAAGCTTCAATCAATTGCTCCCAAGTACAAAACTAAGCTAGATAATAAAAACCCATAACATAGAAAAAAATTTTACAAACAAAGAAGAAGAAATGGAAGAAAATGGTGAAAAACTAGGGTTTTGGAGTCGGGCTTAGAGAGTTGTGGAAGAAGGGGGTGAAAAGCTATTTATAGTACAAGAAAAAAGGAGTAAAAAGCAAGTTGCAGGGCAATCATTGCAAGTCGCGACCAGATTAGGAAACTTTTGAGCTCTTAGGTTAACCTTTCGTGAGTCGTGACACACCTTTCGTGAGTTGCGACGGAAAAAAGTCCCATTTTGTTTTGCTTCCTCCGGGTGAACCGTTGATCCATTTTGGGGGTTCTTATAGTCGATTTTATAGTAATCTCGAGAAGAAAAATATAATAGTACCACCCTTGAAGGCTGATTCCTCCCGGAAAATTCTCAGAACTCTTCTTCAAAACATAGATCATTCTTCACCCTTTGCTTTGCTCTTCTTTCTTCACTTTATCTTCTACCACTTTGTGAGTGTCCTTCCATCTTATACCATCCTTTCGAATGGCCTTCACTAAATCACTCATAAGTGCTCATGAGCAATCTACAAATTAAGATTACAAAAGGGAATCTAGATACTCGTAAGGACCAAAAAACCATTAGACTAAACATAGGTTACAAATGAAGGGTTTAGATATAAAAACCGAAAATGGCTATCTAAACCCCTTATCATGTAAACCTACATAAATCTAGAAATATTACAACAAAAATATGAAAAAAGGGATGTTAAATGCTTTGGAAAATACATGCATTTGACGTCTCATCAAATCTCCTCACACTTAAAACTTACTCGTCCTCGAGTAAACAAGAACAAGAAAAGATCAAAGCGTAAACTAGCATGTAAAAGTTTTCCCAAAACATCCAACGTCATATTCCTTCACCACCCTAACCCCCAAGATATAATAATCTCTCAAACTCTCACATCCCAAAGCCTAAGATAATATAAACAACCGGCATACCATAACAAAAGTGAGGTATACATATAATGCCAATCTAACTTACTCCACCGAAAAATCCACTTAATAGACTAATCAAGAGAAGCATAAAAATTTTCAATTTCTCTTATTTTCTTTCATTTTTCCTAGAAGCCCTCTCGGGTTTTCATCCTAGCTTCACACATTTTTCTTTTCAATGCTCACCCTCACCTTTTTCCACACCATTTTCCCTCTCGTTTTTGCATAGGTCGCCATTTTGGATTTTCAACCTTTTTGGCCTCCCACATTTTTGCCTAAGTTGCCCTCTCGGACTTTCAACTTAACGAGAATTTTATTCATTTGTTTCAATTTTTTTCAAACAAAACCAATCAAAGTGGAGCATATGCACACTACAACAATACAATGAGATATATTTCTCTTTACCTCCCCACACTTGAAACACACATTGTCCTCAATGTGAAAAGGACAAGATAAGGAAATAAGGGAGAAAGAAAAAATACTCACAACTAGGACTTTGAAGGTCCTTCCTGGTGATGGCAATGCTCACCTCTCAATGAATGTTCTCTCCTCCATGTTCTCCAACTCCGTCCAATATGAAACTTTGATCAATCCACTACGAAGCCACAACTATGCAAAATCCGATCATCACTCACAAAAGATAACAACTAGTAGTACTCCTAGATGGTGGTTTTGGTAGTGGCTTTTGGTGGTGGATTGTTGTAGTATTCTTGTGGTTTTGGATAAGGGTTTGAGGACATGGTTTAGGATTTCTTTTCAATAAAATAAAATAGTAACCTAACTTAGAAACTTGGGTTGCCTCCCGAGAAGCTCTGTATTTTTAAGGTCATTGGCATGACCCTAATGTTATCCATATGATGAAGGTTTGAACCCCTTCACCATGATTATCCAAAAATAGAGAGGTGGGGGTACAAAACATTCAAGAGGAAAGTTTTGAGGAGGTGGAGATGGTTTAAAAGGAGTTGGGTGGTTAGGAGGCTTGGGATGGTCTTTTGGCTACTTTCTTATCTCCCTCAAAACTTCCGAAAATGGTGGAGTTGGTTCACTAGATGGGGGTAGGGGTGACGATGCTAATGAATGTAGCACAATAAACTCTTCCTCCATTTTTTCATCCTCAACAACCAACTCCTCATCCCCGTCGAACTCAAACTCATTTCCCATGGGGATCTCACTCACCGAATCCTTGAGTTCGACTTGGGATGGTGTATTTTCATAATCACGAGCTTCTATTTGGGCCAACACATCGAATATACTCATTGCATGCTCCTCAATAGCCTCAACACTAGAGGAGAACTGAGTGTCCAGTTCCTCACTAGTAAAGTTGTTCAAGTTTGCTATTGCATTCATGACTTCCTCACATGTCAAACGTGAACTTCCTTGTTGGGCTTGGTTTTGGGGTATGGTATAAGATGGTGATGGCCAACTATTTTGCTCGTATTGTTATTTTTCCGGCTCATTCTCATATCACCAATTAGGATTACAACTCAATTCTGGGTTGTAAGAGTTATGGTATGGATACCATTCTTGGGTTTCTTGCCCTTGAAAACCAACATCTCCTACATCTTGGTAGCACTCTTCATAATACCCTTGTCTTTGGAAACCAAGAGTTCTCTCCTCCTCATAGTTCTCCTCTCTCAACATATAGCAAGACTCGGTAGGATGGTCGGAATGACACATCCTACAAAAACTTTCTTGTTGAGCCTCTCTTCTCATCATGAGTTCCCTCAAGTTGATACGATCCATTTTTTATTTTATTTTTCAAAAGTCCAAAAATCATATTTCTAGGATTCTCAATAAAAAAAACCACGAAAAACTCAAGCAATACCTACTCCGAAAAAAAACAACCACCAAGGAGTGAAAAATAAAAACAACTAGCTAATATGCAACAAAATATTCCCAAACACTTAAAAATAAATGAATTTTCCCCGGCAGCGGAGCCAAAATTTGGGAGGTCGTTGTCGTACCTATCAAATTTATATTTTATAAGCCCTTTATGCTTACTAAATACAATTAAGTAGATAGTGGCAAATTGGGATCGTCCACGTAGAAGATGGATTTTTATAAGCGTTTGAACATATAAGGTTTGATATTAGGTTAGAAGTAGATATATATAGATATATAAAGGTATTTTGGTTGGTTTTGGTCCTAAGTTATGAAATTAAAAGACAAGATAACTAGGAAAGTTAAGTAACTATGCTAATCATCAAACAAACTAAAAAAAATGGGAAAAAACTACAAAAGACAAAGCCTTGGGGGCAGTAAATAACCACTTCCAAACCTAATGTAGATCATTGAACCATTCACTCTTTCTATCACATTTGTTACCTATGGGGAATGCTAAAACTTTCCATCTGAAGATCAACATTCATTCCTTCTTAATAGTAATTCGCAAAGACAAACAACGACCATTTACAAACCTCATTGATAATCACTCTAGGCAAACCACACCATAAAGGTCTTTCATCAATGGCATTATACATGAAGGACCATAGATTTGATAACAACAAGCCTTCTACCAAAGACATAGTCATTTAATCAAACATAGCATTCATTAGGCTAAACCTAGAACAAACCACATTCAAGATTCAACCTTGCATTGCATCTATACGATAAACATGAGAACAATCCACATTAACATATTTATCTAGCAACAATCACAACATATTATGCACAAGAAATTCTAATTCCATGTTCTTGGATTCTCATGTCAAAGAGCTAAGAAATTTGCAACTTTCCTAACACCCTAACATTTCAATCATAGAAACACTTCATATACTCAAACAACCCATAGCATAAATGAAGTAAAATATCACATTTAAATACATGAATGCTAAATAACAAAATCTTCAAGAAAGAGTGAAATAGAGGTTCTTACTACATAGGTGTGGAAGCTTCAATCAATTGCTCCCAAGTACAAAACTAAGCTAGATAATTAAAACCCATAACATAGAACAAAGTTCTACAAAGAAAGAAGAAGAAACGGAAGAAAATGGTGAAATACTAGGGTTTTGGATCCCCCAAGTCAGGCTTAGATAGTTGTGGATGAAGGGGGTGAAAAGCTATTTATAGTACAAGAAAAAAGGGAGTAAAAAGCAAGTTGTAGGGAAATTATCGCAAGTCGCGATGCTTCCATCGTGAGTCGCGACCAGATTAGGAAACTTTTGAGCTCTCATTTCAACCTTTCATGAGTCGCGACACACTTGTCACGAGTTGCGAGTCACAACGGAAAAAGTCCCATTTTTTTTGCTTCCTCCGGGTAAACCATTGATCCGTTTTGGGATTTCTTGTAGTCAATTTTATTGTACTCAAGAAAAGGAATCTAATGGTTCCACCCTTGGAAGCTAATTCCTCTTGGAATATTCTCAGAACATTTCTTCAAAACATAGATCATTCTTCACCCTTTGCTTTGCTCTCCTTTCTTCACTTTATCTTCTACCAATTTGTGAGTGGCCTTCCATCTTGTACCATCCTTTTGAATGGCCTTCAATAAATCACTCCTAAGTTCTCATGAGCAATCTAAAAATTAAGATTACAAAAGGGAATCTAGATACTCGTAAGGACCAAAAATCCATTAGACTACACATCAGTTACAAAATGAAGTGTTAGATATAAAAACCGAAAATGGCTATCTAAACCCCTTATCATGTAAACCTACATAAATCTAGCAATCTTAAAACAAAAATATACAAAAGAGATGTTAAATTCTTTGGAAAATACATGCATTTGACGTCTCATCAAATATCAAAAGTACATAAACTAGGATGATCAAATGAATCCCACAAAAACATAATCAACACGGGAATAAATATTTATCCCTAAGCTATAGAAACTAGTCTCTAGACATGGAATTTAAGTATTTCTTTGAATTCCACATCTTAGGGCTAAAGCAAAATAAAAAGAGAAGAGAAAAAGAGCCTAGAGGGAAGAGAGAGTATTTCTCTCTTTCAGTTGCTAATCAAAATCTAATAAGTGAAAGAAGATATGATACCCCAGTAGACTAAGCCTCTGTTTAGAGTAGTAGGTGATCTGGGCCTAAAAATAGGCCCAAATAGGAAAAACCCTAACCAGCCGCCACTGACACAACTGTTGTGGATCATTGCCCGCATTGCTGACATGGCCTTGTGCCAGTGCGGTCCGCCAGATCTAATGCAAGCACATTCCTTGTGCTGACAAGAGGTGCGTCAGTTCTAGGCGAGGTCATCATCATCTGGTGACAAAGTAATCAAACATACTTACAATAGGGTAAGTAGGAATGAAGAGGTTAGTGTGTAGGGTTACCTTTAGCCTTTATATAGGTAGGCAAGTAGGGCAACTGTTTTGTATGCTTGTGGAGAAAGTACTCCCACCTTGGGTTGGCCCAATAGTCACTACCCAAAGGGCAATGCTATGGACTAGTAGCCGATTGTATTAGGCACTTTGGCCTTTACAGATTTACACATTATCACGAACATTCAACGAAAGTGAAATGGTTGGCTTGCAGACCATTTCAAACCATTCTTTCGTATTTCAACTAGGACATCAATGGTTTCACTTTTTCCATGAAATCAGTGGATGATAAGAGTGTCACTGACCATAGTTGAGTGTCTCTTTTCTCCGAAGCATTGCAATTTGGAAGTGGGGATGATGACAATACTATGTACTCCATGGAGTGCTACTTTGGCACAATTTCAGAAATTTTGGAGCTTGACTATGTCATTGTGTGTGTACCTGTGTTTACATGTCAGTGGATTGATATTAACCACAAACAACAAAGTGGATTTGGGCTTCACCCTAGTAGATAAAAGTCTGGTTGGATGGAAGAATAATCCTTTCACATTGGTGTCTCGAGCGCACCAGGTTTTTTATGTCAAGGATCATGTTGATCTTAGGTGGGAGATTTTTGTCGAAGTGAAACATGCTTAATTTCATTGAAAAAAAATGAGTTATAATAAGTAGTTGGATTTAGATTCCATACATCGATATGTGGATCTGAAGAAGTCATGTTGCTCTATGAGAATGATCAGAGTCTTTAAAATTTCCTAGGCCGTAGTGACCAAAATTAGTGTGGATTAACAATAAGGGAAAGATCACATGTAGGTAGCCGAAGTCAAAGACGGTGGTGATAAAGAAAATGAAGCATAAGAATTAAGTTTTCCACATTCGAGTGTAATATATCCATGTGTTTTGTTAAGTGATTTACTTTGATCATTCAAATGCATCTAGTAGAAGTCATTGGATTACTAGAAAATAAGTGAGATGATTACAAATCATTCTAATTCAAAACTAAAATCTAGAAAAAAGTGACATAATAAAGTCTCAAATAAAAGTAATGCAATATAGTCTAGAAAGTAGATCAATAATTCAACAATAATCTCAAATAAAACTAACACAATATAGTCTAGAAACTTCATTCAATTCCATCTTCAATGTTTCCAGTTAAAGTCGATCAGTCGAGCCTTGGTTGGGATCTTGACGCTAGGTGGTGCTCATAAGCTCGTTAAGATTTTTCCATGAATCTAATATTTGCCTTCATTGTGGAAAATTCCTCACATCAATGTGTAGCCATCCTTGAACCCTTTCAAGTAATACTTTTGATTACCTAGTATATCGACCACCATATGAATTAATTAAACAATGTAGAAAACATAAACAAGAACTACAATATATGAGCCAAATCGACATAAAATCATTTATGACTAACCTTCCTCAATCTGTGGCCTCTTGCTCGCCGTGGAGTCTACCTCTGGCTTATGATACCACTTACGATCAATTAACACCCAACCCTTGTTCTCGAAGTACATTTTTTCATAATACCTCGATCCTTTCTCCTCAACTTCTAACCCCCCGCCCCCCTTCAACACTCTTGAAAATGAGGGTGATTTAAATCCCTTATAGTAGGTGTGTCAAGACCTTCTTCTAACTCGGAAAGTGAAACATGCTCCTAAAAATAGCCGCCCTGGGATATATTTTTCTACCCTCAGTTATTAAATAGAATAACATAAGTGTGGGGTGATTAGACTCGGTTAAGTGATATCCCCGTCATTCACACCATTATCACCATCATCATCATCATCACTCTCTGAGAAGGCCGGCTAGAAGTTAGGTGGCTCATCATCTTCACTAAATTCCAAGTGGAGGCCTTGGGATTCCATGAAAGCAATATGAACTAGATGTCTATAAAATAATAGTCATATATATATATGGGAGCTCGATGTCGTCTCTCTATCTTCAGCCGCTTCGCGATCCCTTTTCGTACTCTTCACTTTTTGACCAGGTATTTTCCGGATCTCCCACCTAATGTCAAACCCAAGATTGAGTTGTTTGTGTTGGAACCATGCTAGTCGCAATATTCAAAGCAAAGAGTCTTGTCCCGAGGAATCTCACACGCCTTCTTCAACATAGCGATTATTAAACCCATGTACGGATAATCCTTGTTTTTCATAGCGTGGTCTTCAACATAAACAAGATGATGGCAAATCCGGGGTTGATCTTAACCCACTCCATGACATAGTAAAACATTATAAGGTTAGCAATAGTTGGCTCGTAAGTGTGGCCACCCGTGGGAAAAATGTTAAGGCATATTGATGTGTCCATTTTAGATGGTTATTTTAGGCTTTTTAGGATTAGGTATTGTGCAATTTTGTGCTCTACATGTGGCATTTTGCCTTGAAATCATCTAAGGAGGGATAAAGGTGGCTTTGACGTTTTTATCACTTTTTAGATGATTTTGTGTGACAAGGGGACCAAACTCCTAGCAATGATCTTATATACAATATATTGGTCTATAGGAAATATTACTAAGTCAAAGGTCTCGGGTTTTCCCAAATTCAATCTATCTCGGTTGAAGTACCTCTCCTTACATTCCACGGGGTCAATGTAGGGGTAATCAACTTCTAGGGGAAACTTCTCCCTATGGTAGTAATCATCCAACATGCTATCTAAATCCTCTGGGAAAACAAATTTAGGATATAGGTATGGACAATCTAATAACATATTAATAGTCCATTGGCTAATCAGAACTTTAATTACTCAAACCCTAGTCACATAATCCCCATTCCCTACTTCATGCAAATTAGCATAAAATTTACAAGTCATATAAAAAAGGGCCTTCTCATTACAAGATAGCAACCTCTCAACATGTGTCCCTCTAAAGTAATTTAGCAGATCGGCCTATCCTATATTTAAGTACACACTAAAATCAACAAGATGAGTATCTAGAAACTTCTCCCTCTCACATAGTGCATCATATCGATTTTGAGAAAATTGAGAAACAAACCTTATGGCATCAAAGCTTGGATTGTAGCCGGTCGATTTAGATCTTTGGATTCCCTGGCTTGAACCTCCTCGAGCCATGTCAAAAACCTTGTGTTTTTAGTGTTATTTGATGGAATAAGGCAAGATTGCAAGTTCAAAAGGCTGCTAGGGTTCTCCAATTTGGGGGCAAATGAATGATATGAATCGTTTTTTAATATACTAGCAGTTTTTCGAGTTTGGAAAGCCTTATTCGTGTCTTTGTCAAATGGACATGACTTCTACCCGAACTTGGAAAGATAAATAGAAGGAAAAATTGTGCGCATCGTTTCAACCCGGGAGGGAACAAAAATGTTGCAAGAGCTCGAAAACTTAGTTTTTGTACTCGGAGAGTCTTTACCCCCATCTCGTATCCAACACACTATTGATTTCCAATCTTGTAAAGATAGTTTCAGAACTCGGAAAGTGTGTCGCGTCTTTATATCCAAAACACACCAACTCTTTCCGAGCTCGGAAAGTGTTCTTTCCTATTAAAGTAAATAGAAAAATAGTTTACGTGTTTGGAAACCTCTCCGGAGTAAAGGTCATTATGACAAAAACTCCCCTAACACAAATGATCTCACTATTTTTATACTCTTTTATATGAAACAAAACAACAAAACATAAAATTCCTAACCAAGAGGGAAACAAACATTTTCCTAAAACAAGACATTCAAACCATTTCAATTCATCGAATATCTTAAAAGACAAATTGTGGGAAAAAAAAGAAGAGAAAGCAATCCAATTCTAGGATCACATGATTCAATATAGTTTTAACATTTAAAATGTCAATCAAGAACTCTATCAATGCTTGAGTCCCTATTCTCATCTTCATCTCCAAGGCTTTGTTAACCCCCCCCCCCCCCTCCCCTTGACTGATATCCCTGTCATTCACACCATTATCACCACCATCATCATCATCATCACTCTCTGAGAAGACCGGCTAGAAGTTAGGTGGCTCATCATCTTCACTAAATTCCAAGTGGAGGCCTTGGGATTCCATGAAAGCAATATGAACTAGATGTCTATAAAATAATAGTCATATATATATATGGGAGCTCGATGTCGTTTCTCTATCTTCAGCCGCTTCGCGATCCCTTTTCGTACTCTTCACTTTTTGACCAGGTATTTTCCGGATCTCCCACCTAATGTCAAACCCAAGATTGAGTTGTTTGTGTTGGAACCATGCTAGTCGCAGTATTCAAAGCAAAGAGTCTTGTCCCGAGGAATCTCACACGCCTTCTTCAACATAGCGATTATTAAACCCATGTACGGATAATCCTTGTTTTTCATCTGCGTGGTCTTCAACATAAACAAGATGATGGAAAATCCGGGGTTGATCTTAACCCACTCCATGACATAGTAAAACATTATAAGGTTAGCAATAGTTGGCTCGTAAGTGTGGCCACCCGTGGGAAAAATGTTAAGGCATATTGATGTGTCCATTTTAGATGGTTATTTTAGGCTTTTTAGGACTAGGTTTTGTGCAATTTTGTGCTCTACATGTGACATTTTGCCTTGAAATCATCTAAGGAGGGATAAAGGCGGCTTTGACGTTTTTATCACTTTTTAGATGATTTTGTGTGACAAGGTGATTTGTTTGAAGACTTTGAAGATTTTAAGGCTTTGAAGATTTATCTTTGAAGATTTGAAGATTTGAAGACCTTTACATTTGAGCTTTGTGAAGATTTGAAGAAGTGAAGAGATGAAGAAAGGAGAGCAAAGCAACAGATGAATGATGATCGAGGGTTCTAAGAATTTTCCGAGAAGAATCAGCCCTCAAAAGTGGCACCATTGGATTCCTCTTCTCGAGCACTATAAAATCGACTACAAGAACTCCCGAAACGGATCAACGGTTCACCCGGAGGAAGCAAAACAAAACAGGGCTGGATTTCACTGCTGGTCGCGAGTCGCGACGACAGCGCGAATCCAGCTCTGCAGCAGCGTTTTTCTCCCCTTTTTTCTTCCACTATAAATACCTCTTCACCCCTTCTTCTCCACAGCTTTTGGCCCCTGTTTTGGGCCAAAACCCTAGGTTTTATCTTCTTGTTTTCTTAGTTTTTATGCCTTTTGTTGTTCTAGAGTAGTTTTTGTACTTGGGAGCAAAGGATTGAAGCTTCCACATCTATGTAGCAAGAACCATTTTTATCTATCTATTTGGTGTTTTTGCTATTGTGCTCTTATTGTGCTTTGAATGTTAATTGTTGATTTCATTGATGTTGTTGGAAGCTTGAGGATATGAAATACTTGTATGAATTGCTAGCTAGGGTTTGGGGCATTTGGGTTGATTTCCCCCCTTTTCTTGTTAGGAATGTATAAGTATGATTTAGAGCTTTTGATTGTGTTGATGGATTGATAATGTGCTAGATGAATGTGATTGATGTTGAACTCTTCGTCATGTTCGTTTGTGTAGCAAACGAGAGAGTTATATGCTCTTGGATGAATGTGCGTTGCACGTTCATCCAATCTCGTGTAATTGCATGAATTGGTTAAATGCTTAGTCACGGTGTAGTGGTCATAAGCATTGCCAAGCTTGTTGGTTCTTCGTGATTAAATGCCACCAATGGGACACCTTGAGTCGTGGTCGCGACAACGGGAGTCATTGGTGAGGTTTGACGAGAGATGTCGAACTCACTCTTGCAAACTACGAACTAAGAAGGATAGGAGTTTAATCTCCACAACAAGTAGTTGAAGTATTGAATAGATGGTTTTAATTCATCCTTGAAGCATTTGTTATTTAGCATTTATGTATTCTTGATGGTGTGTTTCACTTCATTTGTGCCATGAGTTGCTTGAGCATAGGGAGTGCTTGTATGATTGAATTGGTTAGGTGTTAGGAACGTGACGAATTCCGTAGCTCCTTTGCATGAAAATCTATGAGCGTGAACTTAGAACTTCTTGTGCATAACGTGTTGTGATTCTTGCTAGATGGGTATGTTGATGTTGAGTCATGTAATGCTACATGATAGAATGAGTGAATGATTCAATGACCTACATTAGATTTGGAAGTGGATATCCCTTGCCCCCAAGGCTTTTTATCTTTGTAGTTTTAAAACCCCTTTTCTTAGTTTTGTTTGATGATTAGCATAGTCACTTGACCTTGCTAGTTATCTTGTCTTTTTACTTTTGTAACTTAGGAAAACCAACCAACCAACCCCCCCCCCCCATTTTACTTGCTTTTATGTGTGTGTATATATTTTATCCTAGCATAATATTAACCATTTGTGCTTAAGCGCTTAGGAAGATCCCTCTTCTCCTTGGACGACCCCGATTAGCCGCTATCTACCTAGTTGTAGAAAGTAAGCAAAGAGGGCTTACAAATTATCTTTTGCACGGAGGGTGCGACGACCACCCGCCTGTCAAAATGGCGCCGTTGCCGGGGAAGAGGCGTTTATTCTTAAGTATTTAGGTGTATTTGGTTGTGTATTGGCTAGTTGTTTTTATTTTCCACTACTTGGTGGTTGTTTTTGTTCGGAGTAGGTATTGCTTGAGTTCTTGGTAATTTATTTTATCGAGAATCCTTGCACTATGATTCCGAACTTTTGAAAAAAAAAATTTTAATGGAGCGTCTCACCTTGAGGGAACTTATGATGAAAAGAGAGGCTCAACAAGCAAGGTTTTGTAGGATGTGTCGTTCCGACCATCCTACCGAATCTTGCCCTTTGTTGTGGGAAGAGCACTATGACCGAGAAAGAACCCATGGTTTCCAAAACCATGGGTACTATGAAGAGTGCTACCAAGAGGTAGGAGATGTTGGTTTTTAAGGGCAAGAAGCTCATGAATGCTATCCATACCACGACTTTTACAATCCGGAATGGAGTGGTAGTCCGGATTGGTGGTATGAGAATGAGCCGGAAAACCAACATTACGAGCAACCTAGTTGGCCATCACCACCCTATACCATACCCCAAAACCAAGCCCAACAAAGAAGTTCAAGTTTGACACGTGAGGATGTCTTAAATACTATAGCAAACTTGAACTCCTTTACTAGTGAGGAGCCGGATACCCAGCTCTCCCCTAGTGTTGAGGCCATTGAGGGGCATGTGAGGAACATATTAGAGGTATTGGCCCGCATGGAAGCTCGTGATTCCAAAAATACACCATCCCAACTTGAACTCGATGACTCGGTGAGTGAGGTCACCAATAAAAATGATTTTGAGTTTGAAAGGGATGAGGAGTTGGTTGTAGAGGATAGAAAAATGGAGGAAGAGGTGATAGTGCTACATCCATTAGCATCGTCACCCCTTCTCCCACCTAGTGAACCAACTCCACCATTTTTGGAAGTTTTGAGGGAAACGAGAGAGGAGCCGAAAGATTATCCCAAGCTCCCTAACCACTCAATTCCCTTTGAACCATCTCCACCTCCACAAAACTTTCCTCTTGAAATTTTTGTACCCCCACCTCTCGACTTTTGGAAGCTCATGGTGAAGGGGTTCAAGCCTTCACCATATGGATAACATTAGGGTCGTGCCGACGACCTTAAAAATACGGAGCTTCGTCGTGCCGACGACGTTAAATAAATTCGGCATTTCTTTTAGTTTTTGTTTCTTAGTTTGTGTTTCTTAGTTTGTTTTTGTTGTTGTTTTGTTTTGTTCTTTTTATGGCATGTTTTTCTGTGATTTTGTAGCAACATGAAGTGCATTGCAATGAAGGAGATGAAGGAACGAGATCAATGAACGAGGGAAGAAAGCTTGGACAGTTGGTAAGAAAATGAAAAACTTTTGAGCCTGGGATACCCTGCTGTCGCGAGTCGCGATGAGTTTCATCGCGAGTCGCGATGAACAGGGGAGAAAAATCCACTCCCAGCACCAACTTTCCGCGAGTCGCGTTGACCTCGCGATGCTCGTCGCGAGTCGCGACGAGCTCAGAATTTTTGGGCTCTCGGAACCAACTTTCCGCGAGTCGCGACAGACTCGCGATGGGCCATCGCGAGTCGCGACGAAGAGGTCGCGAGTCGCGACGTGATCAGAAAATATTTCCAAAAATTATGCTCCCGGCCTCTACTTTTCGCGAGTCGCGACGAACCCGTCGCGAGTCGCGATGAAGTCCGTCGCGAGTCGCGACCACTTCAGTCGCGAGTCGCGATGAAAATTCCAAGTTTTCATTTGATCTTAAACATTGCATGATTCTTCCTTCTTCTCCACCCAACACTCCCAAGAACCACCACATCTCCACTCATTCTCAACCATCCGACATATATTGGCATATGAACATTCTTGCATCTTTATAGTACATTTGTTGATTGTAGTATGCCGACTACATCATTGTGATCGTAAGTGCATATCCTATAATGATGCTTGTATACATGTCAATATATGTTGGATATTTTTCATGATTATTCTTATAGTGTTGGTTGAGTGTGATTTGGTTGTTTTTTGAAAATACTATGGTTATTAACTCTTGATGCTAAACCTAGTATTACATATCCTTATGTACTTGTGAGTTTAATGTGTTCTTCGTGGTGTTAGTCTTGATCAAACGGCGCCATGGAGACAATGCTTTTCTCGAGGGGTGAGTTCTTCTACGGCATCTTTGCTCACCCGTCCGGTTCCGACACCTATTTCGGGACCATACAAGTGGTTGGATTGCGCCATATCACCGGCGAATTGTGGAGACACGGGTGTCATTCTACCCCCTTACCTTGATTTTTATTATTCTTTCCTTATATGTTTACATTGAGGGCAATGTAATGTTTTAAGTGTGGGGAGGGGTTAGAGGAATCATATGCATGCTAGCTTGTTTTGGAATGCTTTTTGCTAATTTTCATTGGAAAAACATGAGAAAAAAAATAGAAAAACAAAAAGAAAAAAAATATATAAAAAAAAATATATATATATATATATAGAAAAATTTAAAAAAAGAAGAAAAATAAAACCCGCTAAGTTGAAAACCCGAGAGGGCAACTTAGGCAACATTGGGGGCCCGGATAGGTCAAAAACCCGAAAGGGCGGCCTAGGCAAAAATGAGAGGCTAAAATGTGCGGAAAAAGGTGAGATGTGAGCTAAAGAAACATGATGTGTGGCTAGGATGAAAACTCGAAAGAGCTCCTAGGCAAAATGAGAGAAAAAGAAAAATTCTAAGATTTCACTCATTTGTCGGCGTTGGAGTCATAAGGTTGCGGTTGTCACATGGATGGATCGGGTAGCTCAACATCTATAGACCTCTTGGGATTGGGTAGCTTAGTGGGTTAGGAAACGAAGTGTGGTTATGAAATTCCTCATCTCTTTCTACTTCGTTTTTGGTTGATATATTGGCATTTAGTGAAGCATGTGTTTGAACCTCTTATATGGCTTTAGCTTCATTTTATGTCATTGGATTTTGGTGGATATATTGGCATTAGGTGAAGTATGTGCTTAAACCTCTTAAATGGTTTTAACTTCATCTTGTGTCATTGGACTTTGGGAATATCAATTCTGGGCTTTGAAATGTTTTGATGGGTAGTGAATTGATAAGTGGTAGGTTTGATTAAATTTAGGATTGGGGATGTGTGTGTGAAAAATTCTCATGTGAGCTTTTATTTTGGAATTTATGATATTGAGAGTTTTTGTGAGGCTTTGTTTGGGGGATTAGTTTAGGATATGGCCATATGAATTCCTCCGTGTGCTTGGATCTTTTCTTACTCGAGGGCGAGTAAGGTTTAAGTGTGGGGAGGTTTGATGAGGCCATTTTATGCAGTTATTTTAGGGTTTTTAGGATGTTGATATGTCATTTCCTCCGTGTGCTTGAATCTTTTCTTACTCGAGGGCGAGTAAGGTTTAAGTGTGGGGAGGTTTGATGTGTCCATTTTAGATGGTTATTTTAGGCTTTTTAGGATTAGGTTTTGTGCAATTTTGTGTTCTACATGTGGCATTTTTCCTTGAAATCATCTAAGGAGGGATAAAGGCGGCTTTGACGTTTTTATCACTTTTTAGATGATTTTGTGTGACAAGGTGATTTGTTTGAAGACTTTGAAGATTTGAAGGCTTTGAACATTTATCTTTGAAGATTTGAAGATTTGAAGACCTTTACATTTGAGCTTTGTGAAGATTTAAAGAAGTGAAGAGATGAAGAAAGGAGAGCAAAGCAACGGATGAATGATGATCCAGGGTTCTCAGAATTTTCCGAGAAGAATCAGCCCTCAAGAGTGGCACCATTGGATTCCTCTTCTCGAGCACTATAAAATCGACTACAAGAACTCCCGAAACAGATCAACGGTTCACCCGGAGGAAGCAAAATAAAACAGGGCTGGATTTCACTGCTGGTCGCGAGTCGCGACGACAGCGCGAATCCATCTCTGCAGCAGCGTTTTTCTCCCCTTTTTTCTTCCACTATAAATACCTCTTCACCCCTTCTTCTCCACAGCTTTTGGCCCCTGTTTTGGGCCAAAACCCTAGGTTTTATCTTCTTTTTTTCTTAGTTTTTATGCCTTTTATTGTTCTAGAGTAGTTTTTGTACTTGGGAGCAAAGGATTGCAGCTTCCACATCTATGTAGCAAGAACCATTTTTATCTATCTATTTGGTGTTTTTGCTATTGTGCTCTTATTGTGCTTTGAATGTTAATTGTTGATTTCATTGATGTTGTTAGAAGCTTGAGGATATGAAATACTTGTATGAATCGCTAGCTAGGGTTTGGGACATTTGGGTTGATTTCCCCCATTTTCTTGTTAGGAATGTATAAGTATGATTTAGAGCTTTTGATTGTGTTGATGGATTGATAATGTGCTAGATGAATGTGATTGATGTTGAACTCTTCGTCATGTTCGTTTGTGTAGCAAACGAGAGAGTTATATCCTCTTGGATAAATGTACGTTGTACGTTCATCCAATCTCGTGTAATTGCATGAATTGGTTAAATGCTTAGTCACGGTGTAGTGGTCATAAGCATTGCCAAGCTTGTTGGCTCTTCGTGATTAAATGCCACCAATGGGACACCTTGAGTCGTGGTCGCGACAACGGGAGTCATTGGTGAGGTTTGACGAGAGATGTCGAACTCACTCTTGCAAACTACGAACTAAGAAGGATAGGAGTTTAATCTCCACAACAAGTAGTTGAAGTATTGAATAGATGGTTTTAATTCATCCTTGAAGCATTTGTTATTTAGCATTTATGTATTCTTGATGGTGTGTTTCACTTCATTTGTGCCATGAGTTGCTTGAGCATAGGGAGTGCTTGTATGATTGAATTGGTTAGGTGTTAGGAACGTGACGAATTCCGTAGCTCCTTTGCATGAAAATCTATGAGCGTGAACTTAGAACTTCTTGTGCATAACGTGTTGTGATTCTTGCTAGATGGGTATGTTGATGTTGAGTCATGTAATGCTACATGATAGAATGAGTGAATGATTCAATGACCTACATTAGATTTGGAAGTGGATATCCCTTGCCCCCAAGGCTTTTTATCTTTGTAGTTTTAAAACCCCTTTTCTTAGTTTGTTTGATGATTAGCATAGTCACTTGACCTTGCTAGTTATCTTGTCTTTTTACTTTCGTAACTTAGGAAAACCAACCAACCAACCCCCCCCCCCATTTTACTTGCTTTTATGTGTGTGTATATATTTTATCCTAGAATAATATTAACCATTTGTGCTTAAGCGCTTAGGAAGATCCCTCTTCTCCTTGGACGACCCTGATTTGCCGCTATCTACCTAGTTGTAGAAACTAAGCAAAGAGGGCTTACAAATTATCTTTTGCACGGAGGGCGCGACGACCGCCCGCCTGTCACATATCCACTCATACACAAAATGTTGCTCTACTTTCAACACTTATATATCAAAACTATCCACTTTCCCCTCGCATTAGATCCTTGTCTCTTAAAATATTTCCTGGCCATTTTGACAGGACATAGTGGGGTAGCATCGCTAACACCCAGCCAAACATGTGTGTGATAAATTTCTAGGAGTCCATTGGGGTTATCCGGCCATAATTTCTCAGCGGTGGTGTAAGGGAAATATAGGGAAGCATTAATAGTATCTTAGTTACAGAAATGTTTTCCCATTCACTCCAGTAACATCATGATTGTTCTTACTTTGGTGCAAATTTGCATAAAATTGTATCACTTCGTCCGTACGAACGGGGTCCTCTATACATAATAGTTTCTCTAGATGTTGGGTGTTCAAATGTGCTAGAAAGTAATCAAGTCCTAAATTTCCAATATCAGATGATAATATGACCTTCAAATTTATAACCCTCCTCTTGTAAAAATTGACATACCTTTGCTCCACAGTGACCTACCTCCCCCCGAGGTTGCGTAGCTAATTAACTCAAGTGGAGGTAGTGCAGTTAGAAGATAGAAATTCATAGTTCTTCACCCCGATCTCACTGTTATGCTACCTAGAGGGGGTTTGTCCTCCGAGGTGCTAGGTGTAATGTATCAAATCAAAAAAAAACCTTGTACGGGTCGTCTGTATGTGCAAGTGAAATGATAGTTAGTAAAGTAAACATGCAAATAGGCGGGGGTTTGGATTTTTAAACTAACTACAAAACATGAAAAGTAAAAACACAACTGCAATATTAGCTAAGCACTTGAGGAAATCATTGAGAAAATTGGTCAATCTAATGCTTTTATCCTCGATTCTTTCACATAGAGATCTAAAAAAATCAAATAGAGTGTCCATAACACGTGGTGTAGTTGATGGCATACACTTCCTTGTCCCTATCACGGTGGGTGCTCTCGCAACCCTCTATTGATACCGCCATCGTAATTAGGGGAGTACAACAAGGTCCAACCGTTGTTGTAGGTATGATTCTCCCCCGTGCGATTATGCACTGGCTTCCACCATGAATGCAACTACTCCTCTTGGTCCCTATTAATTAGGCCAAAGGGTCGTAGCCACTTTATCTCTGATTCTAGGGTTTCTTGTAACCCTAACTTGCTACTATTAAGCTATCTCTACCTAGAACCTCTAAGAAAACTTTACAAAGTTATCTAAGATTGGTGCAATGGTAAGTGGATCAGGGTGACCTCAAATCTCCCATGCACACACTCACGCAGACTCGTTCCCCTCCACCCATACAAACATGTAGGTTTCTCTTCTCGGGGGGCATCGATATTTGCGCCAAACATGAATAAAACCCAAAGTGTGTGCTTATATGTTGTGTAATACTCATGCATTCAAACTCAAACACAAATCACAATAATATTGTGGACACAAAATTAGGATGAACTATAGAATCTCAAGAGGCATAATGATTATCAAGTCACTAAAAGTATCCCCAGTTATGGAAAATACTCCCTTGACATGGAATTCAAATAAAGATTTGAATTCCACATCTTAGGATCAAAGTAAAATAAAAAGAAGAAAAAGATAAAGTTTCCTAAGGAGAGAATCTCCTCTACTCTTCTAAGTAAAGTATAAAAAAATATTTAAAGCCTTTTAACCTAGTAGAAAAAGGTTTTATATATAGTAGTAGGAGATTGGGCCTAAAAATAGTCCCTTATCTCACCCTCTCCGTAATTTTAGGGAATGCGCTCTAGTCCACTAGCGTTGCAGACCATTCCCTAATCACTTCACTCTCAAGGCTAACGAGCTCATGCTAAGAAGTATCCAAAGCCTGCATAAAATGGCAATGCCTTGCGTAGGACACAACCGTTGGATATGTAGTGAAATACCTTGCATTCAGGACACTCCACTGTGGGTCTCAATCCCTAGGCCTAAAGAGTCAAAGGAAAAGACAACATGTGAAGACTCTAGAGTCAGCATAACTCTAGTCGCTACAAACAACACGCTAATCTATCGAGTTAAGCTAGAGGATTTCCCCCGTTGGGATTCACTGAATCGATAGCCCAAAATGTTGATGTCTCACACAGCTAGCCAATTGGAATCATGGTATAGCACATACAAGGATTTTCTCTCAAAGGACATGAATGCACTCATCTCTTAGGTGTTCTATACATACTCCACAATTCCAACACTTTCAAAAACTGCAATGAATCCTAGCATGATTTTATACTACCATACATGCATGAGTGCATCATCATAATTACATAGCAAAAATCTAATTATTAGAAACCACAAGTTCAAGCACAAATATTCATGAAGCAATAAGATAAAAATATTTAAATCTCAAAAAGTCAAGTTAAAGACATGAATACAAAAAAACCAAAGCTACTAATCTATTCCATAAACATGGAATTCAAATGAAGATTTTAATTCCATGTCTTAGGATTAAATAAAATTAAAAATAAAAGAAAAAGATAAGAGAGATTGTCTCTCTTTAGATGCTCCTTAATTACAAGAGTAGAATATGGAAATTAGATCTAAGATAACGTCTTCCCCATTTACTCTAGTAGACTAAGGCTTATATTTATATTAGTATGGGACTGGGCCTAAAAATAGGCCTAAAATAGGCCAAAATCATGTGAACCCTAGTTCAGCCGCCGCCTTGCGTTGACCGTTGCAGATGGCCCGGTCCACTCAGTGTACTACATCCGTGCTGGCGCGGGCTGCCAAATCTAGCGTGGTTCATGTTTGCTTTGTGGCAGGGGCCTTCAGCTCTGGCGTTGTCCATGCATCTCCCTTGGTGGGGTCCGTGTCACCCCCTGTAGGTCATGTAAGTGGGTGCGGGTCACCATTAGAGTTATTGTTTTTGCACTTCTGATCTGCGGGACGTGACGTTTGGCACCAGACCATCATCAGGAACCTCATTTTGCTCTATAATTTAGCACAGGCCACTTGATTCTTCACATACCACCGGCTGGTCTTGACATTTTGCACTTGGAATGGCGAGGGTCGTCAAAAAAGCGATAGTCCATGCCAAAACTTAGCCAATTTTTAGTGAAACTCGAAAGTCATGCATGTGGCCCATCGTGTTTGGCGGGTCCATGCGAACCCCTTGGCACATACCACTTTAGCTGGTGTGGGCCATTGGTGCCATCCATGAACAGTCCGTGCCGACCCGTTTGTACTTCGGCAGATTAAACTTCTTTCCTTTGCTACGAGTGAATCGTGAGTCCATTTTAAGAGTTCTTATAGTCGATTTTATGGTTCTCGAGGAGACAAATCCAATGGAACCAAGTTTAAAAGCTGATTATTCTTGGAACGTTCCTAGAATTTGGCACACTCTCTCTGACCACGATGTTGGAAAGCGCTAGTACATATTCAAGAATAACATAGAGTTGGTTACATAGAAGTAAGAAATGGAAATTGAAACAAATTGCAAATATATTTGTGTGCATGTTTATTGTTAAATACTATGTTACAAACTTTGAAAATACAATAAGGGTGTATAGGGTGGCATCACGTTCGAGCGGATTTCAATTTGGATTTACAAGTAAAGTTTTTTCTTATTGCAACTAGGTCCCTCCAAGAAAGTTAGAGTTGTCGAATCCCGGAATTGGAAACACCAAAATGCAATTCAATAATATACGGTTGCAATTTTTCAATTTGGGCATGTATGGGTGAACGAAAGGGCCTCTTAGTCAACATAGATAACTTCTAAAAAATCTTGAAAAATTACACTATGGCCCCAAATTGCTCCAAAATACATGATTTTTTTAATTCTTGCATATATATAGAAACATGAAATAGATGAATGTTTTTGGTGAAATGTTGGAATGTGCAAGTACATGTTCTAGATTAACTTAGAGTTGGTTGCATAGAAATAAGAAAGGGAATAGTACAAGATCACAAATATATTCTTGTGCATGTTCATTGATAAATACTATGTTACAGACTTGGAAATACAATTTGGATGTATAGGGTAGCATCAGGTTCGAGCATATTTCAAAATGGAGTTACGAGTGAAGTTTTAAATTTTTGTACTCAGGTCCCTACAAGAAAGTTGGAGCTGTCAAATCACAAAATTGGCGACACCAAAATGAAATTCAATAATATATAATTTTGGTTTTTCAATTTGGTCATGTATGGTTTAACAAAAGGACATTGAAAGTTAACATTGATTCCTTCTATACAACCTTGAAAAATTACACTATGGCCCAAATTTGTGTTGCCCTATAATCCATTGCTCCAAAATACATGATTTTTGTTATTCTTACATAAATATAGAAATATTAAATAGGTCAATTTTTTTGTGAAATTTTGTAAAGTGCTAGTACATGTTCTAAAGTAACTTAGAGTTAGTTACATAGAAGTAAGAAAGGTGAATCAGAAAAGATTACAAATATATTCTTGTGCATATTTATTGATACATAAATACTTGTTAAGGAGTTGGAAAATACAACCTGGGTGTATAGGGTACCATCACATTCGAGCAAATTTTAATTTGGAGTTACGAGTACAGTTTTTACGCTTAGGTTCCTCCAAGAAAGTTAGAGTTGTCGAACCTCAAAATTGGCAACACCAAAATGAAATTCAATAATATACTATTGTGATTTTCCAATTTAGGCATGTATGGGTGAACGGAAGGTCCTCAAAAGTCAACATTGATTACTTCTTCACAATCTTGAAAAATTACACCATGGCCCAAAATTGTATTACCCTACTATCCATTGCTCCAAAGTACATAATTTTTGTTATTCTTTCAAAAATACAGATATATCAAATAAATTATTTTTTAGTGAAATGTTGGAAAGTGCTAGTACATGTTCTTGAGTAACTCATAGCGGTGCCTCATAGCAACCAAATTTTATACTACTGATTTTATACACTACTTATTTTATATAATTATGAATAAGTAGTATATTTTTTTTACTCTGTAAAAAAATAGAATTTATTAATTGATATTCGACTTTGATCACATGTTGCTTGAACTCCACATTTAAATTATTTCATTTGAAAAATATAAATATAAAGTTATATTTAAAAGTATAATTATAGATCTTTTAAAATTTTAAAAGAAATGGAGTAGTATTAAAGAGTTACAAAATAATTTTTTTTGTTCATTAAATTTTATTGTTAAAATTTCGATCATGTGCTACTCGAACTCTACATTTAATTTGTTTCATTTGAAAATATAAACATAAAGTCATAGTTAAAATTATAATTATAAAATATTTTAAAATTAAAAATGAAATGAAGTTGCATAAAAAATTTAAAAATTATATTTTTGTTTTGTTAAAAATATATATATTATTAATAAATAATATATATATATTCAATTATTTTACATTGTGCATCACAATGGTGTCTGCGAGAGGATGCGACGTCGGCAAGCAAGACATGCGTGCAACGTCGGTCATTTTATGTCTATGGCATCGGTTATTTCATGTCTGTGACAGGTACTTGTGATGTTGGTCACAATAATAAACAATGTTGCTAAGCCAGACATGCATTTGACATTGGTCATTTCATGTTTGCAAGAAGTACGTGCGACATCAGCCACAAAAATAACTGAAGTAGGTAAGCCAAACATGTGTGCGACGTCTCTCATACAGGGATAGGTATGTACGATCTCGGTCACAAAAATAACAGGCATTGGTAAGCCAGACATACAGATGTCAATCATTTGTATCTGGGATAGGTACGTGCGACCTTGGTCATAAACACAACCAACGTATGTATGCCAGAAATGTGTGCAAATTCGGTCATGTCATACTTTTTACCTCAATTTTTTTAATACCAAGGTTAAAAATGTTTTTTTACATTGAAAAAATACAATAGGGGTAAAAACAATTTACCTCAGTTTTTTGTAGTTAAGAAAAAAATCGAGGTAAAAGGGGAGAAGAAAAATGTATTGTTTCTTGTAGTAAGGGTACCGAGGAAGACATGCTCCACCTCAACCCTATCTAAGTGGTGAGAGTCCTTCTAACAACCACACCTTCCTCTACAGGTTGGACCGGGAAGAAATTTTGGAAGCCATCAGCCAATTGGGGAAGAAGCATAAGGTGTTCACAAAAAGAAAAGGTTGTGAGATTGAAGATCTTGGCACTAGGGTCTTCTCGAGCATCAAAAATCTCGAAATCTAAATTGGGAAACTCGCCACCTCGGTGAGCCTACTTGAGGACAAAGAATCCAGCAAACTTCCTTCCCAACCGGAGGTCAATCCAAGGAATGTGAGTGCACTAAACTTAAGGAGTGGGAAGGAAGTTTGTGAGCTCAAGAAGGAGGTTTTTTAAGAAGATGATAGGATATTGGAGATAAACAAGACCAATTTTGAGGAGCATGAGATCGTTGTCGAGAAATCACCCTCCAAGGAACTTCCACCACCCGAGGCACGAGTGACCCTTCCACCACCATTTCCACGTGCATTAAGGGGGAAGTCGAAGGTGGCAAAAAATGATGCAAGCATCCGGAAAGTCTTTGAAATGGTTGAGGTAACCATTCTTATCCTAGAGTTTATTGAAGATGTGTCATCATATGCTAAATTTATGAAAGTTGCATGCACTAAAAAGAGGAATAAACCAACTAGGAAGGTAGGACACTTGAAAGTGGGGGGAGTCGCTATTTTGAACCATAAGAATTTGCCTAAAAAATGCGACGACCCCAGGATGTTTTCTATCTCCTTAGGTGGGAAATTCCATGATTGACTTAGGATCATCCATTAATGTGATTCCATATTGTCTTTATGAACGCCTAGATATAAGTGAACTTACGAACACTAGGGTGATTGTCCAAATCGCCGATCAATTCCAAGCTAGACCTCGAGGGTTAGTAAATGATGTGATTGTTTGGGTTGGCAAGTTGTTATTCCCAGTGGACTTTTACGTCCTTGATTTGGTGCACGATGGAAGTCCACCCCTAATACTATTGTAGAGACTATTCCTTGAAACTTCACGGACGAAGATTAATGTCCACTTGGGAACGCTAACCCTAGAAGATGATATGCATAAGGTGGGGTTTGACATCTATAACTCTAGGAATGATTCACCTAACTCATCATTTGTGTGCAAAGGTGTAATCTTGTTTTATGATCATGATCAATATGATACTTCTTAAATGACCAATGAGAATGAATGCTTAGATAAATTCCTTGGTAATGATGATATAGATGATGAGTCCCTTACATTGCATTATTCTAGTTATGATATATCTGTGTCAAAATGCTCTTCTATGATCACTAACATGCAGCAGTTAGGGAAGAGTGATGAGGGCATAAAACCCCCTTGACCTCCTCCTAAACCCAAGGTAATGGCTGTGGACTCAACAATAATAAGGTGTGGGAATTCACCTCCTACAACAAACAGGGCACTTAAAGGTTAGGGTGACACATTGTGGAGACCTATCAACAATGATGTCATCGTGGGTGGAGTTTCCAATGGCAACTTTGGAGACCCAATGGTAGGTTATTTAATTGAAATGAAAAATAAATTAGTCATCAGGATGACCATAAAGATACGGTTTTTCTTCATGCTTTGTTTTCATGATTTTTAGTGGATAGATTTTGCATGTTTTTGTGTGTGATGAGGATTTTGGAGATGAAATTCTTGTTGATTTGTAAATTTGATTTTGAGTCTCATGATTTTTTGGATGGAAATAGGGTTTGTTGGGTGATAAAGTTCTTTGAAAAAGAGGGAGAAACTAAGGAAAAGGGGGTCAAAATATTGGCAGCCTCGTGCCAGAGCTCAGCATGGTCTGTGCCAAGTGATACGGATCATGTCCGGTTGACACAGAGCACACTAGTACAAAGCTCACAGGTGGTGCCAAGGTTGACATACTACGCCAGTACAAAGCTCAGAGACATGCCCGAACTGATGTCTCGCACCAGCACGAGGCCTTATCGGTCAGCATCGGTCGTGCCAGACGCTACCCTCTGTTCTGTTTGCGGCTGCTAGGGATTTTGGCCTATTTTTGGCCTATTTTTAGGCCTAATTCCCTACCACTATATATATGGACCTTTTTCTACTAGGTTTATAATTTTTTATGTTCATTTTTAGATTTGAATAGTAGAGTAGAGAGAGAAGGAGATTTTCCTTCTCTCTAGAATTTCTTCTTTACATCTATTTATTTATGCTTTGCCCAAAGGCATTGATTCCAATGAAATATTTGGGTTCAATGGTTAGGGAGTAGTTTAATAGCTTGGGGATAATATTTGTATTCATGATTTGACTTGTGTTTTGGGAGATTCTTTAGATACACATGTCTCTATGTGTTTATGAAATTATGTAGGCTTGTTGTTGAATTGCTTGTGAATTACATGAATGCTACACTAATATTGGCACACAAGCCAGTCTACATTCATGTTGGTGCACCTATTGATACCCCATATAGAAGGAAACCTAGATTTGATATGGGTACCGAGGTCAGTTTCCACGTGGGTGTGTGTACGTGGGTGTGTGTACGTGGGTGTGTGTACGTAGGTCTTTCCTGAGTTTTACCGCAACGTAGACAACACACTAGTCTTAGCTGGAAAATTGGCCCATAGGGTTATGGCTAGAGATAGCATTTGGTAGCAAGCTAGGGTTTAGAAACCCTAGAGCCTTCGATAAGGTGCATAATCTTCTTTGCCTCTGTAGGCCTAATAATAGAGCGTTCGTGGAGTAGTGCCCAGGACGTAATCGTATCGCGGAGAAACAAATCTGCACAATGGTAGGGCCATTGTTACACTCCCCTAAGCATTGAGGTGGTGCCGATTGAAGATTTCAAGAGCACCATAAGTGACATGCATGGGGAAGTGTTGATCATCGACCACACCACATGTTATGAACACTAGAATAGACTTTGATGTCTTGCATGTGAAAGAATCGAGGATCGAAACATTTAATCAATCATGTTATGCAAATATTCCCCAAGTGCTTTCATATATAGTTTTCTCTTGTGTTATGTCTTATGTCCGTAGTTGTTAGTTGAAAAACCCCAAAAAAAACCCTGTTTTTCAATATCTAGCTATTCCTAGCACACAAATGGATTGACAACCCGTACGTGTTTGTGTGTAGTTGGCTATTAGACCCTAGCATCTTTGTGGATACTACCCCAATGGTATCTTAGTAGTAAGTTTGGGAGAAAAATATTTAAAAAAATTTAACTGACCATCTCTCATTCGTTTTATTTAACTTAATGGAGCCTTCTCTCGAGTTAGCTATGCTCATTTAATGACCCCAAGTGGAGGCCACACATCATGTTTCTTTGGCTCACATCTCACCCACATTTAGCCTTTCATATTTTCCTAGGCTACCCTTTTGGGTTTTCGGCCTATCTGGGCCCCCAATTTTGCCTGAATTGCTCTCCCGAATTTTCAGCATAGCAGGTTTGCTTCTTATTTTTGTTTTTTTTTCATTTCATATTTCTTTCATATTTTTCAATTTTTCAAATTATCAATTTTTTTAGTTTTTCCCGTGATTTTCCAATCTAAAGTAGAAAAGAGCATCTAATGTCAAGGCTACTTAAAGCCTCTAAAACATCAAAACAAAAAACATCCAAAACAAAAGCATCCAAGCCTAAAAGAATCCAAAAGCAAAGCAAGTCTAATAATGCTAAATCACCTCCCTACACTTAAAATATTCCTTGAATTTTTAAACAAAAGGGGAAAAAATATAAATCATGATGAACAAGTGGAAATAGCTCACAATCAAGAATGGGATCGACCGAAACCACCATGGGAGTCTCCGTTGTAGCGATGCTGATAAGCTACCCAATCCGCGTTCCTCTGGTTCCGCTCACTTGTGTCGCTACCCCGGGATCAAGGGCCGGGGTACCAGTAAAGTGATACTGTATCTCATATACCCTGGACGAGAGGTGATCAATCTTCTCTTTTATATCCATCAAGCTCCACGAGACGAATAAGTTGTGGTCTAGTATCATATTCTGCAGTCAGGAGTAGAAGACTACAAGAGGCTGGGTGAACTAGCTATACACGTGCTCCTTCTCCATTGGCTCGGTCTGCTACTGCGGTGGCGAGTGTGGTCCATCATGTGCCTGAGAAGATGAAAGGGCACCCTCCTCGGTCTGGACTGGTAGGTTCTTAATCGTCCGCTCAAAACCACCAAGTCAGTAACGGTGAGTCCATCTCTAGCCTAGTCTGCTGGGTCTTAGGGAGCTTCATAAAGGTGAAATGGCCTGCCCCATACAACCAGTAGAATGCAGCTGCATCATTCATTGTCTTGATGAGAGAGAAATTGGCCATCTATACCAATGTGATGCGATATTATTCACCCATTCCCAGACACTAAATGCCTGAAGAAGGGGTCATCTACAACTGTTCAGCTAGAAGGGTTATCATGCCCCCCATCGATATCTTTCCATTGTCCTTCCATGCTACTTCAATAACCTTGGTAATCCACAAATCTGGCCATCTCCCAAAGTATATGCCCTCGCTAGCTAAGTCCCACAAGTAGCAAATGTGATGATATGCTACGAGATCATGGCTAACAAAAGGCTTGTGGGATCTTATCAGCCTCTTGTCATCGTTCAGTACATTCGTCGCCTCAGCCACACAGAAAAGTGTAGTCGAAAAGAGGCAATATACGTAGCGAATGGCAGTGTGGATGATAACATTGGTCTTATCCCTCACATTATGCACCTTCTTTTTTATGGTGTCCTGAATAGAAAGTACTCCTCCATGTTGGGGGTCCTTGCCTCCAAATCAAAATGGTCTCGAATCTCCACTGCATCCCAACCAAACGCCTCTTCAATATATGCGAGGCTCATCTCATAGGGTTGATCATTGAGATGGAATCAAATGAACATCTCGTAGGGCACCCCTTGCCTCAAAGTGTATGCTCGCATTATGGAAAGAAACTCCAAGGTGTACCTTCGGTAAGTTGGTGTTGTAAGTGTCAAGAAACCACCCATATCTCCTTTATTTATGAGGCATATAACAAGCTCTTTCTATCCAAGTGCTTCGAGTTCACCCCCATCTACAAAATGTGTCTCTTAGACCTTCTATGAGATCAATCGATCCCTTCACTTCTCATAGTCATCGGTGTTCTGGCACAAGCCCATGAATCAATCTAGAGGGGGTATCAGTGCTAGCTTAGGGGCCGGTGGGAAGGTAGAGGCAAAGCAGATTGGGCTGCACCTCAAGTAACTCTAGGAATCTTTGGAGGCATGGCTATCAATGAACCATACAATGTCAAACGCACAAGGACATAAATGAAAGGATCATACAATCATCACTAAGAAATTTTCTCACGAAACTATGCAACACATAGTGATAAACATCCAAGCATCATTTTAGAAATTAGGAATCATAGTCAAAATGATGTATTCGATACACTACAATCATCAAAAAGCCACTATGAAGTTGCAAGATTGCGTATAAGCTCATACATGTAAAACTTAACCCAATTGCATTACTAGAGAAATTATGCCACACTTATGTCCTATTTCACCAATCTAGGTTATGCATTGTAATTTCCCAACAAATTTGATATCATCCTATAGCCAAACATCACATATACAATTCTCTAGAAGCACAATCATCTCTACTTATCACCATGTTCAGCAAATATCAACAAGTCCAAAATTCTAACATTCATGACCAAAGCTAAAAAAGTATAAGTATCATCTATCAATTGCATGCTAATTTCAATCCATATTCTCCTTGTCAACAATCCCAATCCACACAATGAACACAAACATATCACAAAATATTCCAAAAATCCCTCAAATTTACAAAAACCACCATATGCATAACTATCATGATTCAAGAACACAAGGGTAGATAAATGTACCAAATGAATACGTGGGATGATGGAAATATTGAGCCCACAAAGAAACCTAGCCCTAATGACTTTAATTTTCAAGAATCCCCAAAACTTAGGGGTTCGGTTTCTTGGTAAAATTTGGCCGATTTGGGGAGATTTGTGTAATGGGAGAGGATTGGGAATGTAATGGAGAAGGATTTTGGCCGGATTGGTGGCTGATTTTCGTGGGATTAATGGAGCTAGGGTGGAGGAATAGTGGTTTTGGGTGAAAGACGATAGAGATGAAAAAGGGATTGGGGTAAAATGTGCACAATGATTTGTATCTCCTAGCAAAAACTCACGATCGTGGAATTAATATCTTTGATCTAGTGAAGGGATATCGCAAATCCTCACTATCTCACACAAAATTCAGGTGTCTAGCCCTTGGGATACACCTAACATCGACTGGCTCTCTAACTAGCCCTCAGAATCAGATTACAAGGTTTATTGATACTAAACTAGCACTCGAGGTAAGAAACAATGGAATAGCTCAGTCACTGTTGACTTTTGATTTATTTCAGCATTTCCACTCTTCTCTATCCTAATTTCGTTTCCTTTCTGCTCTACTGAACTCTTACCTGCCGGTAAAGGCTCCTCCTCCACCGGTAACCACTATTTTTCCCCATGGCGGATAACACCTCATCGGGGAATACCAAATCGTTCCTTGCCACCCTCCAATCGAAATCCCCTCCCCTCAAGATGGTGGCCTTTGCTGGGAAGTACTAGTTAGGTTCACTGGACTACAAGCTTGTTCTAATCAGGTTTGACCAAGTGAACGATTACCAACGGTGCTGGATCCAAGGCTGATGGAGTTACAACACAATCCAAACGAAGGTGCTCAAATGGTCACCTGACTTCTCCACGCATAGAGAATCACCAATCGTCACCATATGGTGCACAATCAGGGAAGTTCCACTTTACTATTACAACACTTCTTCCGTTGAGGCTATTGGTAATAGCAAAGGAAATGTCAATAAGAAAGATTTGGCCACTGAAATGTTAACTAGACCCTCTGCCATTAAGCTATGTGTAGAAATCGATCTTCAGAAACCACTCAACAATTTCATCAGATTAGGATCGGTATCAAATAACAGAAAATACCCTATGGAATACAAAAACATCCCTCTGTATTGTACCCATTGTACTAAGCTAGGTCACTCTCACACTCAATGTAGAGCTATCCCGCAAAACCACATCCTACCACAATGGCAAGCCACTGGAAATAATTTCAATAAGGCCCCAAATGTGATAACAAACCAGCCTCCTAATAATACTCAAAATAATGGCCAACTAATACATCAGCTAGCCACAACAAACCCTACACAAAACCCATCCTCCTACATACCTCAGCATATAACAGCAGGGACTGAAACAAATACCCCACAACCATCCCAAATCTCTCCATCCCTTAGCCTAACCAACACACACCCTGTAGACCCTGAATCACCTCTTACAAAACTGATAAAGGCTATAGCTCTAACTACTTCAAACATCTCTCATAAGAACTATGCTAAGGATGACATTCAGATTGGCTCCCATAAGTTGATCTTCCATCAAACTCTAGCTACTAACCCTGCACTTTCTCTACAAAGAAAGATGGAAAACAAATTCTCTTTACTGCAGGATATGACTGCCTAGACCAAGAACTGCAAGATATGAAGGAAGAAGATAGATCATCCATCCAAATCACAGACGATTCCCAAGTTCAACCATCACCAATGCCTGCTCTAGCACAATCAACGGGTAACCAAGATAATCAAGGTAAGTCTAAACACAAAAAGAATAATTACGTTAGTCAATTGAATAAGATGATGTTAAGATCAGCTATTAAAAGTCACAAATTATGTGAACAATGATACACAACACTATAATTAATTTTTTAGTTTGGAATCTAAGAGGCATGGAATCTTCAATGCTCAGACTGAAAAACCTAATCAAACTGAAAAAAATACAGCTCTTATGTATCATTGAACCTATGCATGATAACAATCAATGTCATTCTTATATGGAAAAGCTTAATTTCTCACATAATCTTCCTCTACACAATGGAAAAATATGGCTTATGAAGAATGACTCCCTATTTATCTCTCTAATTTCCCACCACAACAAGTTTTAACATGTTAAAGTTCTTTACCCTTGCTCAAATACTGATATGAAAGCTGTTTTTGTTTATGGCCTTAGAACTAGAGAAGGTAGGAAACTATTATGGAAGGATCTTAGTCTCCTACCAAACTATGATACTATTTACATAGGATATTTTAACACAATCACCTCAATCTCAGAGTATAAAGGCCCCATCACTCCAAAATTAAGCAGTATCAATGATTTTAATAACTAGATTAGCACTAAAGGAATTCAGGAAATTAGTACTGTTGGTAATTTATTCACATGGACAAACTCAAGGTTAAGAAATCCCAACACCAAGAGATTAGGTAGAGGACTCTGCACCATGCAATAGAGTACGAAATATCCAGGTTCCTCTATCCAAATCCTCAACAGACAAGCCTCTGACCATTCCCCCTTATACCTAAAGATTTCAATCTTATCCCCTTCTCACCCTAAGCCCATTAGGTTCATAAATACCTGGTTTAATAGACCAGAGTTCATAAACCTAGTAAAAACCAACTGGACTACCCCTCTTCCTCAGTCAGGAATGTTAGGATTATACCTAAAATTAATCAGACTCAAAAAAACAATCAAGATTTGGAACAAGGAATATTTTGGTAACATTGACTCTAATGTACTCACAGCTGAAGAAAACCTTAGATTACAGGAAATTACTTATGACTCCACCCACTCAGAATCAGATCTAATCAAGATTAATAAAAATAGGGCTTTGTTAATTAGAGCACTAAAAGAAAAAGAAAACTTCTGGAAGAAAACTTGGAGATGACAACTAGATCAAACTTGGAGATGACAATACACAGTTTTTCCATAAAACTGTAAAAGAAAAAAATAGCAGGGTTCATATTTCAAAAATTAAAAATGGACAGGGACAATGGCTCCATAATCACTAGGAAATCTAGGATGAAGCTATTGCCTACTACTCTGAACTCCTATATGAACCTAATCTCCCAGCTAACAACACGTACTGCCCATATTTCCTTAGCCAAATACCTAACATAATCTCTGAGCATGATAATTTTTTTCTATCTAAACCTAGTTCAGAGGAAGAACTTAGACTAGTTGTTATGAGACTCAATAAAAACAGCAGCCCTGGTCCTGATGGCTACTCATGTAAATTCTACACCAAATGCTGGGATTTCATCAGGGATGACCTGATTTCTGCTGTCAATGACTTCCTCTTAGGAAGTCACATTCCAAGAGGCATTACTAGCACCTGGATAACTTTAAAACCAAAAAAACAAACCCCCACCTCTTTTAATGACTACAGACCAATCATCCTTTCAAATGATGCTAATAAGATATGTTCTAAGGTGCTAATGGATAGGCTGAAACCATATATGGAAAAGTTGACATCACCAAACCACACTGCCTTCATGAAAAATAGGGATATTTATGACAATATTCTCTATCTCCAAGAAATGATAAGATTTCTAGATTTAAAAAAATAGAGTTCCAAACTATATACTTAAAATAGACATTAGAAAAGATTTTGATAGGATCAATTGGAATTTCTTAAGAAGTATACTCTGTAAATTTGGTTTTACTGGTAATTTTGTCAGTGCTATAATGAAAAACCTCTCTCAGGCTCATTTCTCAGTGCTTATGAATGGTAATCCGGTTGGCTTTTTTAGAGCTACCTGAGGCATTAAACAAGGTGACCCTCTATCTCCTTTTGTTTTCAACATCTTTTCTGAAGCTTTCTCTAGAAGCCTATCCTTTATCTTCATGAATAACAAACTTAAGTACTATCAGCTCCCTTCTACCATTACACCAGCCTCACACTTAAGTTATGTTGATGACACCATAATTTATATGCATGCTTCAAAAAGTAACCTAATAAGGATTAAACCTTTTTTAGAAACCTTTGAACTCACCTCAGGCCAAAATAATTAACTATGACAAATCTTATTTCTACATTAGTAAGAGGGCAACAGTTGGGATGATTAATCAGATTAGGACAATACTAGGAATGAAAAAAGGTTCTCTCCCATTTAAATACCTAGGTTGCCCAATTTTTAAAAGAAGAACACTGAACACACATTTCCAACCATTGCTTGAACTCATTGATAAAAGGTTGATGAATTGGAAAAACAAATGGTTAAGTTCATGGGGGAAAATGATTCTTATTCAAACATGTATATATTCTCTTCCACGACATATATGGTCTGTCATAAAGCCTCCCAAACAGATAATCAAATCTCTAGAAAGGAAAATATCCATATTTTTTTGGAGAGAAAATGAAGTTAAATTAAACAAAGTATGGAGGAAATGGTCTGACCTAGGGCCACAAAGATTTCAGAATGGATTAGGTTTTAGATCTATTCAGGAAATAATTGATTCATGCTCCCTAAAACTATGGTGGAAATGCCAACATGGCACCACCATGTGGTCTAAACTGATATGGCCATTACCTCAATCTCACAAGAAATCTCAAACTTGGAAGAGAATTCGCTCTATTAATTCATTTGCTGAAAATAATTCTATTGTTATTCATGGCCAAGGCCATTGCAATTTCTGGACTTAGAACTGGTGCCCAAATGGCCCATTGATTAACCATGCCCCCTCTCTGCCTTTTCTATCCTTTCCTCCTGTATAGTAGCACATTTCATCAATAACAAAGGCTACTTCCTGTCTCAAATTAGTCCTTATCTAGAAAATGATACTCTGATTTTCTTGCAGGATGCTGTAATTAATGAGGACAGGCAAGACATGTTGATCTGGAAACCAGAGGAGAACGGAGCTTTTACTTTTAGATCAGCTTACAAGGCCCTCACTCAATCACCGGGTAATTTCCCTGCAACCAAAAAGATATGGAATTTTAGGTTGCAGAAAAAAATCTCAATCTTCACCTGGAAAATGCTAAACTCATTTTTGCCTTTTGATGATGTGTTAATTAAGTGTGGTTTCAGCTTAGCCTTTAAATGCCCAGCATGCAACCAAGCTGATTCTCTTGAACATTTTTCCATTTCATGTCAGTTGGCACAGTCTATATGGAATGATATTGCTGATATTATAGGACATAATTTTCATACTCTGAATAACCTAACTGACGGATTTTTTTGCATACTGGAACAACAAAGACCTTCCTAAAATCCACAAAATTATTTGTAACATTCTGCCATCTCTGATCTGCTGGTCTCTATGGAAAGCCAAAAATGCTTTCTTTTTTTATAACAAAAACTTTTCACCAGTCCAAATTTACAAGGAAATAAGATATCTAACTTTTTTATCCCTTTCGGAAAAACCTTGCTTCTCAAATGAACCCCCTCACATGAGGTTTTGGTCTACTGGGAAAGACCAAAACCTAATAGTGTAAAAATTAATGTGAACACTTCCTGGTCTACAATTAACTCAACACTTGGCCTTATAGCCAGAGACAATAATGGCACCCCCTGCCTAATCAAGACATCAAACACTACTGCCAACTCCCCCCTTGAAGCTGAAATGAAAGTCATTCTCTTTACATGCCAGTCTTTTCCCTCTCTGGATTGCAGAATTATAATTGATTTTGACTCATTATTAGCTGTGAACATGATTAACAATCCCAGTACAGCAAAATGGTCCCTATATACTCTTACTTTCCAAATATACTCTCTACTAAAGGATACCACTCTGAAACATGTGTTTAGAGAATGTAACTCTTCAACCGATGTTATTGCCAAGTTCAAACCCACTCACTCTGTAGAAACAACTGGAGTCTACCTAATATCCCTGCTAACATTAGAGGAATTATTAATCTAGATAGGGATCACACTCCTTACATTAGAATTCATAGGCATGTTGTTGAGGATGATTGATACTGCTGATGTTTCCCCTTTATCTGCTATCTCAAGCACCCGGAAGAGGCCACACTTTTCAATCTGCAGATTTTTAAACTCTGGAAGCAAAATTGGATGCATCACCCTTATTCTGTGTTATCAGTACTTCTCTCAACCATTTTTGGTTACACTAATGAGGACATCCAGCTTCACTCACCTGATCAACTTCCTTTTTTCATGGACATTACATATATTAGGACACACCTAATCACTCAGAAAATGCCCGGCCAAAGTGAGAAATTAACACACGTGGTGGAGATTTCTAAATTAGGAAATGCATCTACTATTTTTCAGTATTACCTATGTAAATTTCATGGTTTATACTCTAGTTTCTAGTCTCTAGATGGTTTATATATAATCCCCCACCCTTGGGTGTTTCAACGAAAAAAAAGGAATAGCTCGGAAGCAAAGAGTATGAACTCAAAAGGTTGTATATTTGATTGAAGAAAGTGTGATGTTTATAAATTTGTGAATTGTCTCCCCTATTTGTAGGGTATAATTCTCCCAGTACAAATAGAAACTGGAATGACTTATGGCAGCTTTAAGAAGCTAAAACCATATCTAACTAGAATACCTAAAATAAATTACTATATTCTTCAAGATAAATATTGAATAAATATTGCCTAATCTAATATTACCATACATAATTCTAATCAAATCAAAACTAAAAGTTCTAAATACTAAAATAAATGCATGAACTAAACATAAATTCTTACAAGGCCAACAAGGTTGAATTAATGGGCCCTATTCTAAAATAAAATAAATGATAACACTACCTCATTAAAAAACTCAGTGGGAAAAAGATGATAGTGTTATCTTCTAAAAACACTAATTAATAAAAATAAGTAAAAAACCTAATTCGTATCATTCCCTCCAAGGTCAAAAATATTTGTCCTCAAAACGTGAATGATCATAAAAAAATAAATGGAGATAAACGTCACACGACATCCCTGCAAAATTTTGCTAATAAATGGTGACTAAACATTGACTAAGCAGTGACTGGATGCTGGCTGGACCAAAAAAAGGGCTTCAACTCGCGAGAAAGAAAGAGCTAACGAGAAAATGAACTTGACTCACGATAAAAGTGGCAAGCCGACGAGAAATTCTAGTAACTCACAAAAAATTTATAAGATCACAATAAAATGTTCAATCAACGATATATTGGTTGATCTCACAAGATGTAGATATCAACCCATTGAGCCACTTGCATGTACAACACGCGTCTTCAAGTGGAATGCGCGTGGGATTCATCTGCATGCGTGTATGATCACACTTAAGAACCACGCGTCGAACGTGTTTCATTATTGACTATCTTCTGCGCTAAAATTGTAAATTGGCAACGCATGCCAATGATCTAAAGACAACAAAGAGTACAAAGGAAGCAGACTCGGTCAGTGTTAATGCGAATCGGTGGAGAGCAGACGGCACCGAAGTAGCAGAAGACGGAGATTGGAGTTGCATATGGCAGAGACCGGTCAGAGATGCTGGCGAAGAGTGGAGTAGTGGCTTTGGATGGTCAGTCAGAGAAGATTGGACGGTGGTGCTGCAGCAGAATCATCTGAGATTGCTGAGCGGCGGTGGTGGTGATGTCCTGGTGGCGATGGATTCTGCTTTCCCAATTTATTTATTTTTTTGATTTTTTTATAAAAATAAATTCAAACCAAAACTCAAAATCCATGTTGGTGAACTAGTCCAACGATATTTTGCTTTTCTATGATACAAACTTATATGAATCTTGTTCGAAAGACTCACGATTACAGAATTAATATCTTTGATCTAGTGAAGGGATCTCGTAAACCCTCACCATCTCGCACAAAATTCAGGTGTCTAGCTCTTGGGGTATGCCCAACTTCGACTTGCTATCTAACTAGCTGTAAGGATCAGAATACAAGATTCGTTGATACTTAACTAGCCCTCGTGCTTAAGCAATAATAGAATAGCTTGCAAGAAAATAGTATAAACTCAAAAGGTTTTATATTTGATTGAAATAGTGTGATTTCTATAAAATTGTGAATGCCCCCCTCTATTTATAGGGTATAATTTGGCCAGTACAAAAAGAAACTGGAATGACTTATGGCAGCTTTAAGAAGTTAAAACAAAATCTAACTATGATACCTAAAATAAATTACTATATTCTTCAAGATAAATCTTGAATGAATATTGTCTTATCTAATCTTACCAAATCTAATTCTAATCTATTCAAAACTAAATATTCTAATCATTAAAATAAATGCAAGACCTAAACATTAATTGTTCCAAGGCCAACATGGTTGAATTAATGGGCCTTATTCTAAAATAAAATAAATGATCACACTACCTCATTTAAAAACCAAATGGAAAAAAAAGAATAGGGTTATCTTCTAAAAACCCTAATTAATGGGAAAAAAAACCTACTCGTATCACACAACATTGCGACTGACGATGGCATTGTCAGGAGTCGCGACTCATGATGGCATTGTCATGAGTCACGCGTGTTAGTCAAAGGAACTTTCAAAAGTCAAACCGATGTCGCGAGTGCAACAGTAATGTAGAAACTCACGATAAAATAGACCTGGGACTTGAAATTTTTCAGAAAAGTTCTTAATCTGATCGTGATTGCGACTCGGGAAGACCTATTGCATCTCACGACAGCTAGGTCGTGACGCGTAACATATTGGAACTAAAAGCTAGCATTTTCATCAAAATTTCCTAATTTTGGTCGCACTCGCTACCAAATGGACTAGAGAGTTCACATTTTTAGAAAATATTTCTGATTCTAGTCACGAGCTTGATAGAATCATTGCATCTTGCGAATCAGGGTCGCGACTGGCGTCGAATGCATCGCAACTCACGAAAATATGGAACCGGAAGTTCCCATTTTCAGAACAAGTTTCTAATTTTGGTCATGCTCACGAAAGGCTTGTCATAACTCCCAACCAAATGGAATTGGGTGTTGTAAAAATCCGCTATTCGCCGTGACTCATGACATTTCCGTCGTAACTCACGACATGTAGGGCTCCCAAAATACTTAGCAAAAATTTTAACATTACCAACTCTCCAATATTTTCTCCCATTCTTCAAGCCTCGCTTTCCTCATCTATCCGGTGAAATGCCCTTCTCTTTTCTACAAAATCACGTAAAAACACAAGCGTAAAAAGAACAAGACAAAATAACGAAAAACAATGATAAAAACTTAAATTGAAAAAACATCGAAAGAAAGTCATGAATGACGATCTAGATGATCAAAACAAAGTTCGTTTAACATCGTTGGCACAACTTACTCCCTACTTGGAGTTATTCACAAAATGAGCCAAGGTGCTCGGTCTCCTTTCCTCGATCCAGGATAAAACACTTGGGATCCACATTATCCCCCAACAAGACTTGGAGCACAATGGCTAAGGTTTCCGCATGTACTTCCAACATGCTCAAATCCCCTCTTTGTTCCATGGAAATCTCAATTGAATGAGAAATCGGAGATTTATCTCCTTCTCCAAGCGATGAGCATTTAAAAAAATTCAGTGGTTGTTTGAACTCTACCACCAAAGTCTTCACGTGAGAAGGGGGGAAACCCACTTTTTTTGGCTTTCCCGTGCATACATGAGGATTTTCGGAGGTTTCCTCCCCAAGAGAGTCTTCATCATAGTTTTTTTCCTTCATGTTATTACTAACAATTGCAATAGAAGGACTATGCATATCATCATCTAAAGCAATATTCAAGGAACTACCATCATTGGGCTCAAACACATCTTGCTCTATATTTTGAACAACATAAATAGCTTTGGACGACTGGTATTTACTAGGATGCTCAATAGAATTTCTAGTGTCAAATTCTACTTTTAGCTCATTAAAGTCCATGGTTAGGGTTCCTTTATGCACATAGATTATTGTCCATGAAGTTTTCAAAAATGGCCAACCTAAGAGAATAGGTTTAGCATTATTACCACCCTCCATTTAAAGAACATAGAAATCAGCAGGGAATGTCAAAGAACTCACCTTCACCAACACATCATTTACAATAACTTTTGGGTATGTGTTAGAGTGATCGGCTAGTAGGGTAACAGCCCAAGTTTTTTGAAAACTGCCTAGATCTAGACTTTGATATAAAGAATATGGAATCACATTAATGGAAGCACATAAATCTAGCATAACCTTGTTAACTAATTTTCCTCCAATCACACAAGGGATTGTAAACATTCCCAGATAACCAAATTTAGGAGGTAATTCATCATCAAACATGGCGGAGAAATATTTACTCTTTCCACTCATTTTCGTAATCTTCAATTTTTTGTTCCTATTAAGGGTACACAATTCCTTAAGAAATTTATCATAGTTAGGAATTTGATTTATAGCATTCAAGAGTGAAATGTTTACCTTGCATTTACAAAAGACTCTGTAGATGTCCTTGTTGTCCTCCTTTGTTCTCCTACCCTTCAATGCCTCCGGAAATTGTGGTTTCAGACATAGATAGGGATCTCTGCCACTTTGTTTCTTTTGTGAGGAGGGGACAAGGTCTTGCGGTTTGATCCTGAACTTGGCACAATGGTCTCCACCTCAATTGCCTTTCCCTTGTTCACTATCTCTTTGGCCAACTCCTCTGCCTCCTTCTCAAGATCTTCCTCTTTTTCAATCATTCTCTCAACAACAATACTTCCTTGGGGCTCCTCCAATTCCTTTCCACTCATCAATGAGATTACACTCACATTTTGTCGAGGGATAAGCTTCGGTTGGGAAGGAAGTTTTCCCTTTTCCCATGTCTCCATTCGATTCAAAGCTTGAGCTATTTGGCTCACTTAAGTCTCTAAGTTATTGATGCTTGATTCAGCCTTCTCTTGAAATTTATCGGCCTTCTCCACACATATGCTAAACATCCCAATGGCTTGCATCACCTCATCTTTCGACAAGCTTGAACTTTCAGCTTGATCATAGGGCTTGTCTTGGAGCCTTGGGAATTTTTTTTGTGGAGGCTGGTATTGTTGTTGAGGATGGAGATAAAGTTGACCATTTTGACCTCTTTGAGCATTTCCATACCGGAGATTCAGGTGATCTTGATTATCCGCATTATAAGACCAGTTTTGGTAGCCTTAGCCACCTTGGTACCCTTGATTTCCTTGATAGCTTTGCCCACCTTGGTATCCTTAGCCTCCTTGAAAACCCATGACATACACCACCACCACATGATCATCTTGCAAACTCAGCATGCATCTGTAGGATGTGGTTAAGAACAAATCTCGCAATATTTCACATGTTGTTTGTTGCCCAATTGTGTCATCAATGCCTTTATTATTGAAGTAAGTGCCAAGACTTGGTCCTAAAGATTTTCATTGTTGGAGGGGGAACTTATGTTTTTTGGATTTTGTTTTCTCAAATTGGATCTTGCACTAAATTCCTCGACTTCTCGTTTAATTCTTCATAAAGCTCCATAACCTCCTTCAAAGTTTTTTTTTCTAATAGAAACACCACAAGGTCCCATCACTAGCTTTTGCTTTTCATCAAGAAGACCATTGTAGAAGTAGTAGACCAAATCTCCTTCCGAATAACTATGATAAGGAAAAATTGAGAGAATCTTCTTGAACCTTTCCCAATAGTCTTCGAACCACTCTTTGTGCCATTGGAGGACATTGCTTATCTCCTTCTTCAAGGTGGCGGACTTTGAGACCAGGAAGTACTTGGCGAGAAACTTCTTCTTCATCTCAAGCCAAGTGGTGATGCTTCCGGATGGTAGGCAGTGGATCCAATCCCTTGTGACATCCCTCAATGAAAATGGGAAAGCCTAGAACTTGTAGAGGTCTTCATCTACTCCTTCGGGAATCATACCACAACAAACCATGTGAAAGTCAGAGAGAATTTTGTTGGGATTCTCCCATTTCCTACCAATAAATGAGGGTAGCAAGTGTATCAATCCATATTTTTACTCAAAATGCCCATTAGGCCCAACCACTGAATGAGTGATTGATGTGTCCATGTTATGTGCATATTATGGGACATTTTTGGGATCTATTTTGCACTCTTTTCTCATCTAGAGCTTGTGTTTTACCTTGAAATTTTTTTAGGATAAGAACTAGTTTTACGCTATATAACCTTTTCTAAGTGAAGTTTTTGTGACGAGGAAATAACATCAAGATTTGAAGACCGAAGGCCATTGAAGACCATTTTTTGAAGGCTTTGAATACTTTGAAGACCAGCTTTGAAGATTTGTAGACTTGAAAATTTGAGGAAACTTGTTGTGAAGTTGAGGTTAGAAGACAAGAAGAAGAAGGAAATCACATTTGTTTCTGGGTGCCCTCCGTGACTCGCGACGGACCTGTTGCAAGTCGCGATGAATGGGTAGCCATAATTAACCCTTCTTTTCCTTGTACTATAAATAGCACATTATCTTCCATCTCTCATCATTTCTTCTCCAGCCCAACTTTCTACTATTCAAACCCTAGTTTTTCACCATTTTCATCCTTTCTTTAGTTTGATTTATGTTTGGATTTTTGTTATTAATTAGTATGGTTTTTAGTAGCTAAACTTAGTCTTGGGAGCAATTGATTAAGGCTTTCAAGCCCATGTCTTAAGAACTCTCTTTATCTATTTGGTACTCTTGCTATTGTGCATTTATGAAGCATTGAATATTGGTAGTTGATATCATTAATGGTGTTGGAAGATTGAGAGTATGAATTGCTTGTATGATTGCTTGTTAGGGTTGGGGAAAAGTAGCTTAGTTTCCCCTCTTTTGATATGGAATCCAAGAGCATGAATTATAACTTCTAATGGTGTTGTTGTGTTGATAATTGCTAGATGAATGTGATAATGTTGAACACTTTTCCACGTTTGTTTATTGTAGAAAATAGGAGAGGTCTATGAATGTTGAGCGTTCTTGAATAATCTTGTGTAAATGCATGAATTGGTTTAATGCTTAGACATGATGTAGTGTTCATAAGTGTTACAAAGCTTGTTGATTCTTCGTGCTCAGTGCCATTAATGGGATACTTTCTACCGTTTATCAACTAAAGGAGTCATCAGTGAGGTTTGACAAGAGATGTCGAATTCACTCCTGTAAACTACTAGCTAAGAAGAATAGAAGGTTTATCTTCACAACAGGTAGTGAAAGTATTAGATAGGTTGTAAGTTCAAGGATAGATAAGAGGCTTGGAAGTTGTAATCAATTGCGCCCAAGGTCACGTTATTTTTGTTTCATCCTTATTTTAGTTGTTTTTTCATGATTAGCATTGTTCTCTTTCTTTGCTTGTTACTTGTGTTTCAATTTTATAACTTAGGAAATCAAACCCAGAACCCCACCCCCCTTTACTTGCTTTTATATGTATATGTATATCTATGCCTAGTATGTTTTACGCTTTATATGTTTAAACCCTTGAAAATATCCCTCTTCTCATGGATGACCCCGACTTGCCATTACCTACTTAATTGTAGATAGGAAGAATTTAGGTCTTAAAATAGTAACTTTGAGAGGTACGGCAACGACCTCCAAACTTTTGGTGCCACTGGCAGGAAAGAGGCATTTATTTTTAAGTGTTTGGGTATATTATGTGTGAGTATGTGCTAGTTGGGAATATTTTTTAGTTTGTTTTTTTTTTCTTTTTAGTTTATTTTCCATTTTCACTTAGCTTGGAGACGTATTGTTTGAGTTATTGGTGTATGGTTCATACGCGATCCTATTCACAACAACCCCTACACTACAACCCCGAGTTAGAAATGAATTTGAGAAGGGATAGGAGGCTTTCTTTGAAAAGTGTGAATAACACCCCTCCTAGTGGCCATTTTGTGGATACTTCTACTTCCATGGAGCATCAAGACGAGCATGAAGATGAGAATCAGGGATGAGGACATCAACATCCTCCTCTCCAAGGAAGAGATATTCCGTTGAGGCAAGCTCTATTGAGGGATGGTATGGCCCCCAACCATGATCAACAACCGATGTGCATAGAGTATCAGTTGGTTGGACTAAATGGCCACTTTGAGATTCAGGTCGGGCTAATACAATTGCAACATATATTTATTGGTAAGCAAGGGAAAAATGCCAACAAACATCTCTCCGAATTCCACTTTTTGTAAGGGGTATGGTCCCCACGGAGTAGATGAAGACCTATATAAATTGAAGGCATTCCTATTCATATTGAGGGATGCTGCAGGGGATTGGCTCAACTACCTATCACCCAGAAGCAAAAAAATTGGCTTGACATGAAGAAAACTTTTCTCGCCATGTACTTCTAATTCTCAAAGTCTGCCGCTTTGAAGAAGGGCATAAGTAACATCCTCCAATGGCATGAAGAGCCGTTTAATGACTATTGGAAGAGGTTCAAGATGCTTCTCTTGAGTTTCCCTTACCATGGCTAGTCAGAGGGAGACTTGGTCTGCTAATTTTACAATGGTCTTCTTGATGAGAACCAAAGACTAGTGATGGGATCTTGTAGTGGTTCTATTTGAAATAAGAGTTCGACAGAGGCTATGGAGCTCTAGGACGAGTTAGCCGACGAGTCGAGGAACTTTAGTTCAAGGGCTAATTTCAGAAGAAAATTCCCAACACCACAAGTTCTCTTTTTTATTTTAAGTTAAACCATCCGAGGATGGGGGGTGTTTATTAGGCTCCCCTTTCCGTTTTAATAGCCAAAAGTTGGCGCTAAAAGATTCATGGAAATTACAACATGAAGATGATCCACAATAGTTGTGGAAGCTATTACAGCAAAAGAGTTTCCAAAGTGGAATCTCTAGAACTAAAATTTGGCTTACCCTGTGAAAGAGTAGTCTCTCTATGAAAAAATATGGCCGAGACTCCGCGAACAGGACGGGGAATCGAAGGTTCGAGACCCCAATTTGTCAACGTAGTTCCAGCCAAAGGAGTCTACACAGATATGTGCATTTAAGATCTATGATCTAGAATCTTCATTTCTTGACCTAAATATGGTGTAGCAGAAATTTTTCTGGAGCATATAATCCATTCATCAAGTTCATATCAGGGGAGAAGAAGCAGCATTATCTCATAGAAGCTCGGTCAGTAGGGTAAGAACCCGTTTCCCTGTATCAGTTTCCACCCCGTCTCCAAACATCCTGGCCAAGTACCTGAAATCACAGAAAAGAAAGAACTAGCAGTATTTGTGCTTATAAACAGTGACTAAAAATCACTTATTTGTGAAGTAAGCACCTGAATACAATGAAAGAATCCTCATCTATATCCTATTGGTATCCATAGGAGGAACAACCCTAATTGCTGGGAAACCAATAGAGTCTAATGATAACAATCCTTTAAGGAAAGTGGGGATTGATCTGATATCTATATCACCTTGTAAGTTGTTTTCCCTTGCAAATTTTGCCAAAAAATTAGCTGACATGTTAGCTTGTCTAGATGTGTGTTGAATTGGGTGTGAGGAGTGATGAACATGAAGTGCATTGCACATAGAGAATATTCTCCAGGGGCATCTCTTTGGATTATGAATACTCTTTACCGCAGTTAAGCAATCAGATTCAATTACACATTTTGCTAAAGCTAGATCAGAGCAAATTTCATATCCCATTTTGATTGAAAATAATTCTGCTTCTAGAGGAGAGGAGCTCTGAAAAATTTTAACTCTCATTTTAACAACCTTTCCTCTCCAGTCCCTAACAATTACTGCAGCAGAAGAGGAACCACTAGAAATCCATGAAGCATCAGTGTTAACTTTATAGCCAGTTAGTGGTTTTTCCCATGTAGCTACTGTAATTGTAGGTCTAATTTTATGAAAAATTTGAGGAATGATCTTATTCTGAATCCAGTGTTTATGCCTATCTCTATTACCTTTTAATTTGTGAACTGTGAAGATTGTGTAAATCATTTGTTTTATATCTTGGACACAGATCTCCAATGAGAAAGGTCTATTTTCAAATAGGCAATTGTTTCTGCTAGTCCAGAGTGACCAGAATGTAGCAATAAAAGCAGCAGTTATCAATTTTGAGTGTATCTTAAAGTCAGCCTTGAAAGATAAGTAAAATTCAACCTTGCTCTTTAGGTTCAGAAAATCAATTTGTGGTAGCTTTAAAAGAGAGTGAAAATTATGCCAAACAGAATAGGAGCAAGGACATGAATTGAAAAAATGATCAAGATTGTCCTTATTGACTAAACAAAGAGGGCATCTCGAAGCCAATGAAAAACCCATCCTGCTCAAAATGTTATCAAATGGGAGGATGCAGTTTAAAGCTCTCCAAATAAGTATTGACATTTTTCTAGGAATGTAGGGAGACCAAACCTTTTGTATGTGCTGTATTATAGGGTTCCTCTGTCTAAAAATGTTGTAGGCAGATCTGACTGTAAATTTCCCATCTGTTGTAGGGGTCCAAACTAGCAGATCCTCATGGTGGTGCTCCAGCTTTACTTCTTGCAAAATATGAGTGATATTGGTAGCCAAATAAGGCTCCAGGCTTGGTAAAAAAGCAGATTTGTTCATAATAAAATAGCTCAAAGAAAGATCTTCAAAAGGTATGTCTATATCCTCAGGCCAATTATAGCAGAGGGCCCTATCTCCCATCCAATTTGCATTTCAAAAAGAGCAATCCCCCTTGCCAAATATAATCCTGGTTAAACTATTTGCCATAGGTGTTACTCCACTGATTCTACTCCAAATATGGGATTTTTTGTAAGTGGCAGGTAATGTCCATAAAAGTGAAGACCATTGAGTATCATTCATTTGGAGCTTCCACTATAATTTACATGAGAAGGCATCTACTATGGCATTCAAATCCCTTAAACCTAAACCATTTTCATTTACTGGATAACTCATTCTTTTCCATGATCTCCATCTTTTCCCATCGGCCCAATCAGATTTTCCCCAAATTAGACTAGATGCCATCTTTTCCATTCTTTTTAGAACTATCCTAGGGGCTTTAAAACTGCAAAAATATGTATTGGAATTGAGAGGAAACAATGATTAATCAAAATTATTTTACCAGCCGAGCTTAACCATCAATTCTTCCAGTTATGTATCAATCTATCCATTCTTTCAATTACAGTTAAATAATGAACCTTTAAATTCCTACCAGAGAAAATAGGAACTCCAAGGTATTTAAAAGGGAAAGAACCTCTCTCCATCCCTAGTTGCCTTTTAACAGATTGTATTAGCTGAAGAGGAGTGTTATGTGAAACAAAGAATTCTGATTTTGCAAAGTTTACTTTTTGACCAGTAGTGAGCTCATAATCCTTCAGAAAAAGTTTGAAATGCCTCAAGTTTTTGGGCTTAGTGTTCAGAAAAACTGCAGTGTCATCGGCATACATAAGGTGAGTAAGAGGAGAGCAGGAAATGGGAAGACTAAAATACTGTAAATACCATGTGGTAAACAATTTCTTCAGCCCCCTAGAAAAAGCCTCTGATAAAATATTGTATAAAAATGGGGAGAGAGGGTCTCCTTGTTTAATTCCCCTGGAGGAAGAGAAAAAAACAGATATGACACCATTTATTAAAACTGAAAAGGTGGCAGAAGATATATTTTGCATGATAAGTCTAACAAATTTGCCATGGAAACCAAATTGTAGTAGAACTGAGTTAAGAAAAGACCAAGAGACCCTATCAAAGGCCTTTTGCATATCTAGTTTCATAATCAAATTTGAAATCTTAGACTTTCTGGATAGCAATCTGGTCATTTCATGCATGAGAATCACATTATCTGAAATATCCCTACCTTTAAAAAATGTGCTTTGCTCAGGGGAAATCATTAAGTGCATAAGTGGTTTAATCCTCTCCATTAATAGTTTAGAAAAAACCTTATTTACAAAGTTTGATAAGCTTATTGGCCTGAAGTCTGCAAGAGAGTTTGGAATGGCTTTTTTTGGTATTAAGGTGAGCCAAGTGCTGGACATAGCTTTGGGAATATAACCAATATTTAAAAAATCATTAGCAGCTTCTAACAGATCCTGGTTAATGATTTCCCAAAAAGTGATATAAAAATCTCCCGAGAATCCATCTGAGCCAGGTGAACTAGATCTATTGAGGTATAAAACAGCAGTTTTCAGTTCTTGTGTGTCAATGGGGGTAAGCAGAAGTGTATTATGCTGATCATTTATTACATTAGGGATTTCCTGCAGAAAATGTTTTAGATAATTCCCTTCTTTTTGTGATGTATCCTCATTCAGTAAATTTTGAAAAAATCTCACACCTTCTGCTTTAATCAAACTTGGATCTGTTATCCAGTTTCCATCACCATCTTTAATTTTAACAATTCTAGATCTTACTTTCTTTTCCTTGATTGTGTGATGAAAATAACTTGTGTTTCCATCACCCTGTTTTAACCAGTTTAACCTAGCTTTTTGTTTCAGGAAAATGTTGTGTTCCTTCTGAGATCTTAGCAGTAAAGCTTTTGCTTTCAGAAGATCTTCTAAAACTGACTCATCCTGAACCTGCTGGTAAAGTATTTCCAGTTCATTGACTCTTAATTCAGATTGTGAAAGATTCTTATTTACATCCCCAAAATTAGTTTTGTTCCAATCCTTTATTACTATCTTGAGCCTCTTTAACTTATGAACAAATTTATTCATTCCAAACAGAGGGGATGGTAAGTTCCAGTTAGATACAACTACTTCATGAAAATCTTCTCTATTTGACCACATTTCCTGGTATCTAAATGGTCTTAGAACTAATTCTACAGCAGATTGAATAGTTAATAGAAGAGGAGAATGATCAGATGTAATCCTATTTAAAACCTGGATAGAACTATTAGGGAAAAGGTCTAGCCACTCTAGATTACTTATTCCCCGGTCTAACCTTTGGAACTGTAGATCCTTTCCTTTGTCTTTATATCTATTGTTGCTCCAAGTGTAGGAGTTACCAACCGTGGGGATATCATGTAAGTCCATCATAGTAAGGAAATCACTAAATTGTTTCATGCTTTTCCTAGGGGTGGATTTCCTACCTTTATATTCTGTGACAGATGCTACTGTATTAAAATCTCCAATATAAATAGATGGATCCAGCTTAGGACTTTGTAGGTCTGACCACAAGTTCTCTCTCAACTGTCTATGGACACTAGTATAAATGAAGTTCACATTCCAATGGACAGAAGAAGCAATATCTGTTATTCTAGCCTGTATATACTGATCAGATTCGTTTCCAATTGTCCAACTGAAAACCTGATTCCATAGCAGCCAAATTTTTGCTGTGTGAGCATGAAAAGCATTATTATAACTGAGTTCATGTTTCAAAACATTTAAATTCTGATTTTCATGCCATGGTTCGATTAGACAAAGAATGTCTATCTTGTGTGTCCTGATTAAAGTTTTTAATCTATCCAGTGAAGTGCCATAACCCCTAACATTCCAAACCATTATTTTTCCCAATTTTGGTGTATTTTATCATTTAAAACTAGGGGGTAGCTTTTTGTGATGATCTTAGTTTCCTTAGTGTATTTACTGAGAGATTTGTATTTTTACCCCTTTTATCTTCACCTTTCTTCAAAACATCTAAAGTAGTAATACTTACCTGTGGTAGAGCAGTTTGCTTTGCAGTTGTACTGTGTTCTTCCAAAATGATTGGGTCTTGAGATCCAAGGCAATGTTCTTGCAGTTCAGGAATGCTCTGCTCTGCTTCAGGATCTTTCTCTTCTGGAGAACACTGCACCTCGTCAGGGGTTTGATCTTCTGAACCACTCAGTACAGTTTGAGGAGTGGATGGTACATCCACCATGTCTACTTTTTCAGTACCTATCTGAGTTGTCAGAATTTCCTGTGTTTCCAATGATTCGTGAAAGATGTCTACAGCATCATCTTCTTGGGCATCAATATCATCATCATGTAGGTTAGTTAAAGAATGGAAAGCATTTGATATAGAAACCATTTTCTGCTTAACTATCTCTTCATGAATAGGAAAGAGTTCTGGTTGTTGAGTTTTTTTTCTCCAAAAGAAGTTAGTGATAGGTTTGGAGATATCGTCCAAGGAATAGAAAGGTGTATTTCTTTCCACATGAGTGTCTTGAGTTTATTTTCTATGAATATTTATTTCCAGTTTAGAATCTGATCTCAGCTTTTGGATCTGGAAATCAAATTCCTTTTGGGAAACTGACAATTTAGAATGACCTTCTCTTTCCAATGGTACATTAGATTCATGACCAGAGTTGTTCTGGATTGCAGCAGGTTGAGAGACATCCTTAACAGTATCTTGTCTAACCTTATTAACATTTAACTTAGATGAGGTCATACTATTTTTTCTCAGTTCTGGATGCAGGAAGGTACAGTTTGCCTGGCTGTGGCCAATTATCTTACAGTGCTTACAATACAAAGGCAACTGATCATATTCAATTAGGTAGTCTGCCACTTTATTGCCAATTCCTACAACTATTGAGTTAGGGAGTTGTGACAGTAGGTCCACTTCTAAACACACTTTAATTGTAGAAGGTCTGGTTAGTGCATTAGTTGCAGCATCCATTTTGAGAAATTTACCAATCTGGCTGCTAATGCCTATAATTGCTGAGGTATTGTAAAAGTGTAAAGGCAGTTGATGAATGGTTACCCATGCTGGAACAATTGAAGATTCGGCTGTAGGTGAGAAATCAGGAGTCCACTTCTGGACTTTCATTGTTGCTCCTTGGACCATCCATTGGCCCTTCATCCAGCAGCGTTAATAATCCTCGCTATCCTGAAATCGAATAAGAACATGTCGATAATCAATTGACCCCAATTGGCACTTTTCTTTAAAGCCGATAGATTTGAAAGCTGAAACAAGTTTATCCATTGGGGGTTTCCCCCTGTTAAATTTTTCTGACCAAGGCGTTCTGGTAATGAGATGCCAGAATCATGCCTTCCTCAGGGGGAAGGATGAATGCCAATTTTCCTTTATATTCAGTAATTGGGTGCAAATTGGGTGTGTCTGAAAGAGAGGATATTAGTGAAGAAGCTTTTGTGTTCAAAGCTTGAAGGAAGCTTTTGTTAACAGGTGGGTTGTGATCGGAAGATTGGTTAGGCGTCGGAGATGCCATGACCGTCGACCGGCAATAGAGGAAAAGAACCGTTAGGCAGAAAAAAGAAGGAAAGTAGAAGAAGTACAATAACGGAAAATGTGAATAGTATGTGAGATGTGTTTTTCGCACTATGTTTCGCACACAGGAACAGTGATAAGCGCAAGTACCACACCACAAGTTCTCCTTCCAACAGTGGAAAGCTTGAGGACCAAGTCTCGGCACTCAATTCTATGGTGAAGTATTTGATGACCAATTTTGGAAATGTGCCACATGTAAAGTCTTGTGAAATTTGTTCATCGGCGCATCCTATATACGCTTTCCCTACTTTGGAAAATGATTATGTTGAAAAGGTGAGTGCCATGGGATATCAAGGTGGGCAAGGCTACCAAGTTTATCAAGGTGGGCAAGGATATCAAGGAAATCAAGGGTACCAAGGTGGCCACGGCTACAAAAACCGGCCTTACAATGTGGGTAATAGAGATCACCCAAATCTCCGGTATGGAAATCCTCAAGGAGGTCAAAATGCTCAATGTTATTTCCCTTCTTAACAACAATATCATCTCCCTCAACAACAATACCAAAGGTTTCAAGACAAACCCCAAGATCAAAGGGAGAGCTCGGGCTTGTCAAAAGATGAAGTGATGCAAACCATTGGAAGGTTGAGTATGTGTATGGAGAAGGCCAACAAATTCCAAGATGAAGCCAACGAAAGCATCAAAAACTTGGAAACTCAAGTGAACCAAATATCACAAGTCGTGAATCGGATTGAGGCACGAAAAAAGGGCAAACTTCCTTCCCAACCAGAATTAAATCCCCACCAAAAAGCTAGTCGCTTTGAGCAGTGGTAAATAGGTTGGAACACCCCCGGGTGGTAAAATTGTTGAAGATGAGCCTAGAAGGGTTTGGGTGTTTGAAAAGGAGGTGGAAAAAAAGGCCAAAAAATTGACCAATGAGAAAGCAAGAATGGGGAAGGAGAAGAAAGAGGAGGTCATTGTCAAAAAATCAACCTCCATTCCCAAACCTTCATCCCCTCCATACAATAAGGCTAAATTTTTGAAGATTCCTCCATATGTTCCGGAACCACCATTTCTAGAAGGTTTTAAAGACAAGAGGAGGAAAGAGGATAACAACAAAAACTAAGAAGTACAGATATGCTACTGAACAAATTCCTATAAATTTCTTAAGGAATTATATGTTATGAATAGAAAGAAAAGAGCCAAGAATAAGTTTTAAAATGGGGAAAATGAGCATGTTTCCGCCTTGTGTCAAAAAGAGTTTTCCCCTCAGTGTAGCAACCCTAGCATATTCAAAATCCCTTACATAATAGGAAACCCACATTTTGAAAAATACATGCTTGATATAGGTGCATTAATAAATGTGATTCCTTACTCTTTGTATGAAGCCTCAACTTAGGTACTTCGCACAAAACCGGGGTGGTAATCCAATTGGCCAATTTTTCTAGTGCATACCCTACGGGTATTGCCAAGAATATGTTGGTTAAGGTGAATTCCTTAGTATTCCAAGTAGATTTTTATGTCCCTTACATGGAGCATGATAAACATACCACCCCAATTTTATTAGATAGTCCATTTTTGCAAACTTCAAGGACGATGATTGATGTGCATAATAGTACCCTCACCATGGAATTTGATGGGATAAAAGTTGATTTTAACATAAATGACTCTATGAAGTATCCTAGTGAATAATATGCTTTCCATGCTTTAGATGTTGTTGAAGATGTTTTGCAAGATGTTTTGGAATTAAGTGGTGATGATTCTTTGTTAGTTGCTTTGAGATGTGATAGTAATGATGCATACCATGTATATTCTATGAGCACTAATGAGTACTTGAACATGCTTGAAGAGGTGAGATCAAACCTCTCAAACCCTCTTCCAATACCCTTAGAGGAGCCCAAGAAGCCGAAATTCCTCACATCACTTGTGAAAGCCCCAGTTATTGAGCTTAAAAAAAATTTCAAGTGACCTTAAGTAGGAATTTCTTGGGGAAGGGGAGATGCTCCTGGTTATCATTTCGAGTAAGCTCACCCAAGAGCAAGAGGAGAAATTAATGGTGGTGTTACGGGAGAATAATGAAGCAATTGGATGGGCTATTGCCAACATCAAGGGTATAAATCCATCCACTTGCATGCATCATAATTTTTTGGAGGAGGATGCAAGACCTGTATGGCAACCCTAATGCCGGTTGAACCCATCTATGATAGGGGTGGTGAAGGTTTAGATCCTCAAGTTTCTTTAAGCCGGTATGATCTATCTAATCTTGGATAGTAAATGGGTGATCCTAACTCAAGTGGTACCCAAGAAGAGTGGTGTGACGGTAGTTGAGAATGAAAATGGTGAAATGGTACCCACTTGAGTCCAAAATGGGTGGCGTGTTTCCATCGACTTTGAGGGGATAAATGCATAAACCTGATAAGGATCACTTCATGTTGCCATTCATTGATCAAATGCTTGAGAGACTAGCAGGTCACCCATTCTATTACTTTTTGGATGGGTTCTCGGGTTATTTTCAATTGGCCACTGCTCCAGAGGATCAAGAGAAGACAACCTTCACATGCCCCTTTGGTAGGCTTGCTTATCGGCGTATGACTTTTGGGCTATGTAATGCCCCGACCACTTTTCAAAGGTGTATTGCAAGCATTTTTTCAGAATTTGTTGAAAACTTTGTTGAGGTGTTCATGGTTGATTACACTGTTCATGGTAGTTCTTATAGCAATTGTTTAGCAAATTTAGCACAAGTTCTTAAGCATTTCATTGATACTAATCTTGTGTTAAATTATGAGATATGTCATTTTATGGTAGAAAAAGGCATTGCCTTAGGCCGTGTTATCTCCTCTAAACGTATTGAGGTAGAAAAGGTAAAGATATACACAATTCAAATTTTTCCTTATCCTACTAATGTGCGCGGAGTGCGCTCTTTTCTTAGTCATGCAGGATTATACCGCCGGTTCATCAAGAATTTTTCAAAGATTACATCTCCTTTATGCAAGTTGTTGCAATAGGATGTGGAATTTGTGGTGGACAAGAGTTGTAATCGATACATTGAAGGAAAGGTTAGTTCCGGACCCTATCATACAACCCCCCGATTGGTCCTTACCCTTTGAAATAATGTGTGATGGAAGTGACTACATCGTCGGAGTGGTTCTTGGTCAAGGGGTGGGAAGAGCACCTCACGCCATCTACTATGCAGCTATGTCTCTCAGTGAGGCCCAAAGGAACTATTCCACCACGGAAAAGTAATTGCTAGCGGTGGTATTTTCTCTAGAGAAATTTTGATCTCATTTTCTTGTTACCAAAGTTATTGTGTATATTGACCATGTAGTGCTTCATCATTTGATGACAAAAAATAGGCCAAGCATAGATTGATTAGATTGATCTTTCTTTTGAGCGAGTTTGAGTTGGAGGTGCGAGACAAGAAGGGCGTGGAGAACCTTGTTGCCAATCATTTGAGCCGGTTGACTCTATGCCAAGAAGTTGAGGTAAAATTATAAATGAAGGAGCAATTACGGGAGGACTTCCCCGATGATCAATTGTTCGCATTCAGGGACCTCAAATTGTGGTATGCAGACATTGTAAACTTCCTTGTCTTCGGTAAATTCCCTCCCCATTTTTCTAAGGCTCAAAGAGATAGGTTAAGAAGTGATGCTAAATATTATGTGTGGGATGATCCCTTTTTGTTGAAACATTGTGTGGATCAAGTTGTTAGGAGATGTGTTCCCGATAATGAAGTGCATTCCATTCTTACATTTTTTTTTCATTCTTATGCATGTGGTAGTCATTTCGGAGCAAAGAGGACCGCTAGGAAAGCCTTAGAAAGCAGCTTTTATTGGCATACATTGGTTAAGCATACATATACTTTTTGAAAAGCTTGTGATAAATGTCAACGAGTAGAAAATATTTCTTCTAGGAATGAGATGCATCAAAAGTCTATTTTGTATTGTGAAATATTTGAAGGTTTGGGGCATTGACTTTGTGGGACCTTTTCCTTATTCTTTTGGCTTTACATATATTCTTCTTGTCGTTGATTATGTGTCAAAGTGGCTTGAAGTAAAACTCCCTAGAACTGATGATTCCAAATTGGCTGTAGATTTCTTGAAAGATAACATCTTCTCTAAGTTTGGGATTCCCCGAGCCTTGATTAGTGACCGTGGCACCCATTTTTGCAACCGGACCATAGAGGCACTTTTGAAGGAGTATGGCATCACGCACAAGATATCCAGCGGCTATCACCCACAAACCAATGGCCAAGTCAAAGTTTCTAATGGGTAAATCAAGTATATCCTTCAAAAAATGGTTAATCATAACCAAAAGGATTGGAGTTCTAGGTTGAATAACGCCTTGGGGGCATATAGGATGGTTTACAATACACCGATTGGTATGTCACCCTATTGGTTAATCTTTGGTAAGCCATATCACCTGCTGGTGGAAATAAACCACAAGGCTTATTGGGTGGTCAAGAACTTCAACCTTGATATAGATGAGGCCGGTTTGCATAGGAAGTTACAATTGCAAGAATTAGAGATGATCAAAGGGAGCCCAATTAAACTTCTGAGATCTACAAGGAGAAGAAAAGGGTGTGGCATAACAAGATGATCACTAGGAAGGAATTTGGCGTGGGTCAAAAGGTCCTCCATGTTCAACTACGCCTTCGCTTATTTCCCGGTAAATTGAGGTCACGGATGATTAGTCCTTTTCAGGTGGTTAAGGTATTCCTGCATGGTGCAGTGAAAATCGTAGATCAATCTAACTCCAATACCTTTAAGGTCAATGAACAACGTTTGAAACCTTACCACAAGAGTTTTGTGTCGAACGAAGGAAAGGATGTTGATCTTCTTGATCTGATTTGTGAGTATGCTCCAAGAAGGGGAGTAAGTCATGCTGATGACATTAAATAAACTTGGTTTTGATCATCCCAATCATCATTTGTAACTTTCCATAGATTTTGTCTCAATTTGAGTTTTTGTCGTGATGTTCATTATTTTTTTGTTCTTTTCACGGGTATGTTTTCCATGATTTTGTAGCAATTTGAAGAGCATAGAGCTAGATTTGTGAATGAAGGAAGGCATGGAGAATGGGAGAAAAGCTTGGACATTTGGTAACTTCCAAATTTTTCTTAGTGTTGAAAATGACCTCACGTCGCGAGTCGCAACAGTTCCATGCAAGTCATAATGAAATCAAAAAAATTTAAAAAGTGGTGACCTCACAAGTCTAACTTTTTGGGAATCGTGAAGGTTCCATTGAAATTTGCAACAAAATCAGGGGAAACATGGAAATTTTCAACTCACGGGTCCAACTTTGTGCGATTCGCAATGGTTCCAACGCGAGTCGCAATGAACCTGTCGCGACTCGCAAATATTTGGTCGCAAGGCGCAACCAAATCAGGAAATATTTGGCTAAAAATGACTCTCATATGCCACTTTTTGTGAGTTGCGACAGTTCCATCGTGACTCGTGACCAAGTGGTTGACTTGGACTGAAGGTTGATCGTCTCGTCGTGAGTCGCGACCAGTCCGTCGTGACTCACGGTGACTGCTAAGAGGGAATTTAAATCGAGCAGAACCCAATTGTCTTCCTCACTTATTTCCCTCCAAACCACCGTCCCCATCCCTTCTCCACCCCTAACCACCATATTTCTCCACAAAAATCCACCACTCCACCTCAAATCTGCTGGAATCTTAATCCTATCCATTCCTAAACTGTATCCCTTCCACATAAATCCACAAATCCAACTGATTTCTCTAAGGACCCAAAACCCTGGGTTTTGGGGGTTTTGTAAATTCAACCTTTTTAGGCTAAAGGTTTTTGTGGGCTCCATTCATTCATCTTCCTACACACTTTGTTGGTACAATTTCTCACTTGAATCCTTGAATTGTGATTTGTGTGTAGTTTGAATTTTGTGAAATGGTGAAAATTGTGAATGATGATAGATTGTGTAGTTCTTTATGTTTTTCACATTTATGCTTTTGGATTGTGATATTCATGAGTGTGATGAGTTGTATGGACTTGCAAATTTGTGGGATTGTTGGACTTGATTGTGAATGGTTCAATGGATGTTTTGTGAAATTGTGGATATTATATGAAGCTTTTTGGATTAGGAACTGATTGAGCCTTATAGATATAGTTGTTATGGATCTAGGTTAATTGAGATCTTGGCTATAGGATGTCATTGGTGTATGATAGATTTAAATTGCTTATTTTGTCACACTTTTGGCCAAGAACTTTTCAAGTGTGAATTGATAGAATGTAAAGAACTTGGTTTATTTTTGGCTCTAACATGTGTTAAAGCAATACTTATGTGAATGTTAGTTGTTTCATAATCTCAATGGTGTGGGTGACTTGCAGTGAATGGCCTGTGATATGAACTTGGAATTGTTGGCATGTTAAAAGTGTCTTGATCTTTATATGCAATTGTGGATGATACCTAGACTAGTTTATCTTGGACTTGAATGTTAGCATTTAAGAATTTGTGATGTAAGATAAACTAGTATATGATTGATTGTGATTCTAAAATATTGCATCTATTTATGTTCTTGTGCATTTGATATGTTTGCTATGATTGATAGACATGGCCCACCTACACCTCCACCTCTGCCACCGGCTTCAGAGCAGAACCTTGTATCTCCTTCTCCAGACCGGTACATAGGTTTAACCTGGATGATCAGGCCTTATGTGGAAAGATGGGATATTCGGGTTACCCCCAAGATCCTGGAGACGAGCTTCATCGATTGGACGACACTTGATGCTCTCGAGTTGACAGAGCTGGTTCGTTGCCTCCTCGCCAAAGGAGGATTAGAGGTATTTATAGGCAAGAGTTCCCCACCTACAAGCACTGTAGATTGTAGTTCCTGTCCACCGTGGGCTGTGCAGCATGAGGAATGATGAGACCTACGAGAGGTACATCACCTTCCACCTGGACGATGTGTCTCAGGAGATAACAGTCTCGTAGATAAAGGTATTATTTGGGTGAGACATGACAATGGTCTGGGCAAGGTTGGACCCACGAGCTCCAGAGTGCACAATTGAGGAGGATATGCTGCTTTAGAGCATAGTTACGAGGAACAGGAGAGACTCTCATGAAAAGAGAAACATCATTATCCATTCTGCATTCTCATTTGTATACAAGTTCTTAGCGGGCACACTATTTTGTTTGTCGAAGTTGACAAACGTGTCTAACCTAGATATTCACCACCTGTGGCATCTGATAGGTGAGGGGATGGGATGTGGGATGAGTTGTGGATGAAGAGAGTTGTCAGTGTGGCTTAGAAGCCAAAGGCCAAGATTATCATTGGGGGTATGATCACCCTCCTAGAAGAGTACTTAGGCTTGGTTGCCCCAGATGGCTTCCCGCAATTAGGCAAAGGTTTTTCATACCTCATCATTGTAGAGGGGATGGAGAAATTCAACTTCATAGATAACACAGATGTTCGAGGAGTGTACCACTAGTTGTATGGGGCGAGAAATGTCACCTTTATGACAATTTCTCAGTGCCATAGGACCAAGTTAGAGTTTGATACACCTATGGGGAGTTTAGCCATCCAGCCAGATACTTCATGTAGGGTGAATTTTGAGCGAGAGCTCAATGACCTACCTCCAATCTATGTTCAGCCTAACGAGAGAACCTTACCATTCACTGAGTCGCAGGGTGAGCAACATTCTCCACCGCCTTCACCAGAGACCGAGCCGATGCAGAAGGATCATGAGTCACTTCAGTTCCCTCAGCCTCCACCAAATGTCTACACTGAACTGATGCAGAAAGTGTAGCATGGGTTCCAAAGGCAGGATGAGAACTATCGTAGACAGGTTGAGCATAACCTATTCATCTCGCGAAGCCTCATAAATATTGATGAGGAGTTTGAGTATATCTCATCCAGGATTTTCAAGATGTAGTCGCAGTTTGGTAATTCCCTAGGCCCCAGCCCTAGAGCAGCGAGGCGGAGATAGCGGTGCCAGGGGAATGCTGATTGGGTGGTGCACTATCAGCAAGCCTATGGCAGGGACCCCGACGATGGTGTCAGGCTATCCCATTCCTGATTGTGAGCATATTTTTTTACACTCCCCTACTTTGATTTTATATGTTTTTCCCTGTTTTGTCTACATTAAGGGAAATGTAGTATTTTTAGTGTAGAGAGGGGTATTTACTATTTTTACTGCTTTGCTTTGGTTGTTATTCTTAGACTTGGAGATTTTGGATGTTTTTCTTTGTTTTGGAGATGCTTTTCATTTGAGATATTTGGATGCTTTGTTAGCTTTGACATTTGGAAAGCTTTTTGCTATTTTTGATGAGAAAAACATGAAAAAATTTGAAAATTTTGAAAAAAAAATAGAAAATGAAAAAGAACATAAGAACAAAATGAAAAAGAACATAAGAACAAAAAGAAAAAGAAGCCCACTAAGTTGAAAACCTGAGAGGGCAACTTAGGCAACATTGGGAGCCTGGATGGGTCAAAAACCCAAAAGGGATACCTAGGCAAAAATGACAGGCTATATGTACAGAAAAATGTGAGATGTGAGCCAAAGGAACATGATGTGTGGCTAGGATGAAAACCCAAAAAAGCTACTAGGAAAAATGAGAGAAAGAGAGAAAAAGGAAAAATGAGAGAAAGAGAGAAAAAGGAAAAATGCTACAATTTCACTCATCTGCGTTGGAGTCATAAGGTTGTGGTTGCTATATGGATTGATCGGGTAGCTTAACATCATAAGACCTCTTGGGATTGGGTAATTTAGCTGGAAAAGTGAAGTAAGGTATGAAATTCTTTATTGTTGATATGCTTCATTTTTGGGATGATATATTGGTATAGAGTGAAGTATGTGCTTGAACTTCATACATGTTTTTACTTCATTTTGTGTTATTGGATTTGTGATTATCAATTCAGGATTGGGAGATGTTTTTATGGATATCAATCAATTGATAGGTTGGTATGGTTGGGTAGATTTAGGAATAGGGAATGTGGGTGACTTCTCATTTGATCTTAACTTTGGAATGTGTGATATTGAGAGTTTTGTGAGGTATCGATTCGGGGGAATATTAGTTAAGGACATGGATACGTGAATTCATTTGTGTTCTTGAGTCTTTTATTACTCAAGGACGAGTAAGGTTCAAGTGTGGGGAGATTTGATGTGTCCATTTTACGTGCATATTTTGGGACTTTTTATTATCTCTTTTGTGCTCTTTTGTCAACTAGAGCTTGTGTTTTAACCTTGAAACTTTCTTAGGATAGGTAAGTGGGAGGCCGTCGACGTACCTCTCAAAGCCAATATTTATAAGCCCTTTTATGCTTACTATCTAAAACTAAGTAGATAGCGGAAAGTCGGGGTCAAAAGGTTGATATTAGGCTAGGAGTACATATATATATACATGATAGTGGGCGGTCGTCGCACCCCTATTCAAAGATAATTTGTAAGCCCTTTTTGCTTACTATCTACAACTAGGTAGATAGCGGCAAATCGGGGTCGTCCAAGGAGAAGAGGGATCTTCCTAAGCGCTTAAGCATAAATGGTTGATATTATGCTAGGAGTAAATATATACACACACATAAAAGTAAGTAAATTGGGGGGGGGGGGGGGGTTGGTTGGTTGGTTTTCCTAAGTTACGAAAGTAAAAAGACAAGATAATTAGCAAGGTCAAGTGACTATGCTAATCATCAAACAAAACTAAGAAAAGAGGTTTTAAAAATACAAAGATAAAGCCTTGGGGGCAATGGATATCCACTTCCAAACCTAATGTAGATCATTGAACCATTCACTCATCCTATCGCATTCGTTACTTGGCTTAACATTAACATACCTCTCTAGCAAGAATCACAACACATTATGCACAAGAAGTTCTAAGTTCACATTCATAGATTTTCATGCAAAGGAGCTATGGAATTTGTCACGTTCCTAACACCTAACCAATTCAATCATACAAACACTCCCTATTCCCAAACAACTCATGGCATAAATGAAGGGAAACACACCATCAAGAATACACAAATGTTAAATAACAAATGCTTCAAGGATGAATAAAACCATCTATTCACTACTTCAACTACTTGTTGTGAAGACTAAACTTCTATCCTTCTTAGGTAGTAGTTTGCAAGAGTGAATTCGACATCTCTTGTCAAACCTCACCAATGACTCCCGTTGTCGAGACCACGACTCAAGGTATCCCATTGATGGCATTTAGCACGAAGGATCAACAAGCTCGGCAACACTTATGACCACTACACCATGACTAAGCATTTAACCAATTCATGCAATTACACGAGATTGGATGAACGTGCAATGCACATTCATCCAAGAGCATATAACTCTCTCGTTTGCTACACAAACGAACATGACAAAGAGTTCAACATCAATCACATTCATCTAGAACATTATCAATCCATCAACACAATCAAAAGCTCTAAATCATACTCATACAAGTTTAACAAGAACAGGGGGGAAATTAACCCAAATCCCCCAAACCCTAGCTACCAATTCATACAAGCATTTCATATGCTCAAGCTCTCAACAACATCAATGAAATCAACAATCAACATTCAAAGCACAATAACAATAGTAAAAACACCAAATAGATAGATAAAATGAGTTCTTACTACATAGAGGTGGAAGCTTCAATCCTTTGCTCCCAAGTACAAAACTAACCTAGATAAACAAAACCCATAACAAAGAACAAAGATATACAAAGAAAGAAGAAGAAATGGAAGAAAACTAGGGTTTTGGAGCCCCGAATTCGGGCCTAGAGGCTTAGAGAAGAATGGGTGAAGAGGTATTTATAGTGGAAGAAAAAGGGGAGAAAAACGCTGCTGCAGGGCTGAATTCACGCTGTCGTCACGACTCGCGACCAAGTCCATCGCGAGTCGCGACCAGATCAGTAAACTTCAGCCCTGTTTTGTTTTGCTTCCTCCGGGTGAACTGTTGATCCGTTTTGGGAGTTCTTGTAGTCGATTTTATAGTGCTCGAGAAGAGGAATCCAATGGTACCACCCTTGTAGGCTGATTATTCTCGGAAAATTATGAAAACCCTGGACCATCCTTACCCCGTTGCTTTGCTCTCCTTTCTTCACCTCTTCACTTCTTCAAATCTTCAAAAAGCCCAAATGTAAGTCTTAAAATATTCAAAGATATCTTTCAAAGTCTTCAAATCTTCAAAGTCTTCAAACAAATCACCTTGTCACACAAAATCATCTAAAAAGTGATAAAAACGTCAAAGTCGCTTTTATCCCTCCTTAAATGATTTCAAGGCAAGATGCCACATTTAGAGCACAAAATTGTACAAAATACAATCCTAAAAACCCTAATATGACCGCATAAAATGGCCTCATCAATACATACATATAAAAGCATGTAAATGGGGGGAGGGGTTGGATGGTTGGTTGTCCTAAGTTATGAATGTTAAAAGACAAGATATCTGGCAAGGTTAAGTAACTATGCTAATCATCAAACAAAACTAAGAAAAAGGGGTTTAAAACTGCAAAGATAAAGCCTTGGGGGCAATGGATATCCACTTCCAAACCAAATGTAGATCATTGAACCATTCACTCATTCTATCACATTCATTACTTGACTTAACATTAACATACCCATCTAGCAAGAATCACAACACATTATGCACAAGAAGTTCTGAGTTTGTTCATAGATTTTCATGCAAATGAGCTAAGGAATTCGTCACTTTCCTAACACCCTAACACTTCAATCATAAAAACACTTCCTATTCTCAAACAACATATGACATAAGTGAAGTGAAACATAGCATCAAGAATACATAAATGCTAAATAACAAAGGATTCAAGAATGAGTGAAACAATCTATTCACTACTTCAACTACTTGTTCTGAAGATAAATCTTCTATCCTTCTTAGATAGTAGTTTGCAAGAGTGAATTCGACATCTCTTGTCAAACCTCACCAATGACTCCCTTATTACTAAGACTATCTCATTGATGGCATTTAGCACGAAGAATAAACAAGCTTAGTAACACTTATAAACACATCACCATGTCCAAGCATTTAACCAAATCAAGCATTTACACAAGATTAGTCAAGAACGATAGACATTCATAGACCTCTCTTATTTGCTACCTAAAATAAACATGATAACGAATTCGACATCATCACATTCATCTAGCAATTATCAACACCCCAACATCATTTAAGAAGCTCTAACTCATGCTCTTGGATTCCACATTAAAAGAGGGGAGAATTAGCTACTTTCTCCCAACCCTAACAAGCAATCATACAAGCAATTTATACACTCAAGCTTCCAACAACATCAATGCAATTAACAATTCACATTCAAAGCTCAATAAATGCACAATAGCAAAAACACCAAATAGATAGATATAATGGTTCTTACTGCATAGAAATGGAAGCTTCAATCCTTTGCTCCCAATATAAAACTAAGCTAGAGAACTAAAATACATAATTAAACTACAAAAACTAAGAAAAGAAAGAGGAGAAAATCTAGGGTTTCTAAGCCCAAAAACGCAGGAAGAAGCTGGGCAAAAGCTGTTGAAGAGGAGGAAAGATAATGGTATTTATAGTACAAAGAAGATAAGGTGAAATTCTGGCCACCCGTCGGTCGCAACTCGCGACGGATCGTCGCGACTCGCGACGAGGCCATCGCGCCTCGCGACGGGTGCCAGAATTTTGCATTGTGTCTTTTTCTTCTTCTTTTTCTTTTATATCTCATATCCTTCTCTTCTCTTCACTTCTTCAATTCTTCATATCTTCAAAAATCTCAAATCCAAGTCTTCAAATATTCAAAGATATTCTTCAAAGTCTTCAAAGTTTTCAAAGTCTTCAAACAAATTACCTTGTCACACAAAATTCTCTAAAAAGTGATAAAAATGCAAAAGTCACTTTTAACCCTCCTTAGATAATTTCAAGGTAAAATGTCACATTTAGAGCACAAAAGTGTACAAACGTTAATCCCAAAATCCCTAATATAACTGTATAAAATGGGCACATCAGTAAGAGCAAATTTTACACTATTTTACCTTTTCAACCTGAATTTTGTGTGACGAGGAAATAACATCAATTTTGAACACCAGGGGCCATTGAAGATCATCTTTTGAAGAATTTGAAGCCTTTGAAGACTAGCTTTGAAGATTTGAAGACTTGAACAATTGAGGAAACTTGATGTGAAGTGGAGGTTAGAAGTTAAGAAGCAGAAAGAAATCACATTTTGTTTCTAGGTGCCCGTCATGACTCGCGACGAACCTGTCGCAAATCGCAATGAACGAGTGGCTAGAATTAAACCTTCTTTTTCTTGTACAATAAATAGCACATTATATTCCATCTCTCCTCTCTTCTTCTCCATCCCAAATTTCTATTATTCAAACCCTAGTTTTTCACCATTTTCATCCTTGCTTTAGTTTGATTTATGTTTGGATTGTTGTTTGTTAGTATGGGTTTTAGTAGCTAAACTTAGTCTTGGGAGAAATTGATTAAGACTTCCAAGCCCATTTCTTGATAACTCTATTTATCTATTTGGTACTCTTGTTATTGTGCATTTATGGAGAATTGAATGTTGGTAGTTGATATCATTAATGGTGTTGGAAGTTTAAGTATATGAAATGCTTGTATGATTGGTTGTTAGGGTTGGGAAAAAGTAGTTAAGTTTCCTCTCTTTTGATAAGAAATCAGAGAGCATGAATTAGAACTTCTAATGGTGTTGATGTGTTGATAATTTCTAGATGAATGTGATAATGTTAAACTATTTGACTAAAGATATCCCATTAATGGCATTGACTACCCAGATTCAATAAGCTTGGTAACACTTATATATACCAAACCATGTCTAACCTTTGAACCAATTCATGCATTTACTAAGTTTAGTCAAGAACGTTCAACGTTCATAGACCTCTTCTAGTTGCTACCTGACAAAGATTTTAACATCATCACATTCATCTAAAAATTATCAAATCATCAACCCAATTAGAAGTTCTAACTCATGCTCTTGGATTCCATATCAAAAGAGGGAAAACTTAGCTACTTTTACCCAACCCTTAAAAAAAATCATACAAGCATTTCATAAACTTAAACTTCCAACAACATTAATGATATCAACAACCCACATTAAAACCACATAAATGCACAATATCAGTAGCATTAAATAGGTAAAAGATTTCTCAAGACGTGGGCTTGGAAGCCTTAATCAATTTCTTCGAAGACTAAATTCAGCTGCTTGAATTCATACTAAACATAAAAAACAATTCAAACATAATATAAGATGAAAAGTGAGAGAAACTAGGGTTTTAAAAGTGTAGATATCGGGGAACAGAATGTATGTGAATGACAGAGGATAATATGCTCTTTATAGTACAAAAAGTCAAAAAGATAAATCTGGATAGCGGTCTGTCGCAACTCGCAACAGACAGGGGTGGTTGCTCTTCAATTCCTTCTTCTTCTAGTATAAGTTGTCACGGTCTCCTCTTCATGTCTTCAAGTCTTCATGGTCTTCAAAAGCAGTCTTCAAATCTTTAACATTGCCTTGTCACACAAAATTCCCTATAAAAGCGATAAGAGTGCAAAAGTCGCTCCTAACTCTCCTAAGATAATTCAAGGAAAAATAGAGGATCTAAAGCACAAAAGCATACCAAAATAAGTCCAAAAGGTCCTAAATTAAACATGTAAAATGGAAACGTCACTTGCCTTTCATTTCTTGGTTCCTTCGGATTCCTTTTTGTTGTTGTTGTCCCCTTGCAAATTGCATATTACCTCTGTTGAAATCCAACATTTTACCTCTTCCACATCTTCGACCACTTGTGAGAATATGCAGCGGGATGGTATAAACTGCATATCCCACACACTTTGACTTGTAGGATCCTCCGCATCATGAATTCCTTAATCATAGAGGCAAGTACTTGCACTTTCTCTTCTAACTTAGGAGATTAAGTCAACTCATCCACCATTTTCACTCTTGATCTTGTGCCCAATTGCCTCATTCCATTTTCCATTTCTTCAAACAAATTCTTTGCATCCTACGAACTCTTTTTAGCAATGGAAACATTTAAAGATGCATTAATCATCCTCACACCATCATCACAGAACCCTTCAAAGAAATAATATACCAAGTTTCCTTCCTTGAATGGGTTATAAGAACAGCTAGCCAAAAATCTTTTGAATCATTCCCAATACTCATATAATGACTCCTTTGCATTCTGAGATATGTTGGACAGTTTCTTCTTCAACCCCACGAATTATGAAGCATGAAAAAACTTTTCAAGGAAGTGTCTTTTCATATATATCCATGATGCGCCCTTGAATAAAGTAGTACAACCGATCCTTTGTCGAGTCTTAGGGTGACAAAGGAAAACAAGTGTAAGTTGTATTCCTCCTCCGAGAATCTATGTGGCTTCATGTTTGTGAACACAAGATGAAATTCCAAAAGGTTCTTGTTTGAATCCTCCCCGGCCATCCTATAGAAAGTTGGGAGGCATTGAATCATCCCACTTTTTAGCTCACGTTTGACATTAGGTGGCGACGGGGGAAACGTGGTGCAAAGGGGTTCAATCTCCAAATTTGGAGCCATCAACTCCCTTAAAGTGTGGTTGTCCTCCGTCATGACTACTTGTTCCTTGAAAACTGGTTGTCAAGAAACACTTGCTCTAGTCCTCCTTCGCCTTCTTCTCCAACTACATGTGCCTTCTGGTAGTTCTTTCAAAGTTCTAAAGTTCATGGTATGGGTATGTACCATAAACTAGAAACTAAACATAAACCAACCTAAAACCAACTCTAGCAAATGGGTTAAAAGTAAGTGGAACAACTAAAAACAAATGCTCAATGCTAGAATCCAACTAAAACAAAAACAAAAAAACAATACAAACTACTCAATTAACATGCTATGCAAACTAACAATTAAAATTTTAAACTAATATCCCAGGCAACGGCACCCAAATTTGACCCACCTCCACTCAGGATCGTAACAAGTGAGCATATAACCCAAGTGGAGGGCTTGGTAAGGTTAAATATAAATATTTACATTTTGATCCCATTCTTACTATTATGCTACATATAGGGTAGATAGTGGCAACCCCAAGTTTGTCCACAGAGATGTAAGGTGTCCAAAAGCTAACTACACACAGCCAAGCATAAGTCGTCAATCCGTACATGTGTTAGGAATAGTTAAATATTGTAAAAATGGGTTTTTGGAGTGTTATCAACTAATAACTACAAACATGAAAGATTGCAAGACAATAAACTATTTAAACTAGCACTTGGGGGTATTTGTGTAACATGATTGATGAATGGATTTTATCCTTGATTCATTCACATAAAAATATATAACCCTATCTTATGCCTATGCCACATAGAGAGGAGATAGCCAGACATTTCCCTCCATCCATAACACAAAGGTACTTGTAACTAATACATTCATATCTCACTATCTCGTAATTACGGATGCGCTCTAAACCTAGGACTCCATGGTCCATCCCCTTAATCTCACTCCCAATGCTAACGTGCCCCTGCTTAGAGGAACAAAGCCTGCCTACAAGGGCAATGCCATGCATAGGTCACATCCATTAGATGTGAAAGTGAGAGCAATATGTCCTGGACACTCCACTATGGGTATTAATCCCTAGGCCTAGAGAGGTAAACAAAATTGATACCTTGTGATGAATCTAGAGTTGGCACAACTCTAGTTGCTACAAACATTCATGCTCATCTATCGGAGTAAGCCAAGGGTTTTCCCTCGTCGGGATTTTCTTAATCAACCACTCAACATGTGATTTCTCACACAAATAGCCAATTAGAATTATGGTTTGACAAATAGAAAGATATCCTCTCGAGGTAACGTGAATGCACTCATATCCCCAGTGTTCTTGAACCTACTGTATAATCTAACACTTACAAGATAGCAATGAAGCCTAGCATGATATTACACTACCGTACATGTATGGATGCATCATAATAATAGCATAGCATAAATGTCACAAGAGTGGAAAGCATAAATCAAACACAAATATTAATAGAACATAAGAATAGAAGAATCTATAAATCTCAAAAAGCTCAAATCAATTCATGAATAAAAATACTACCCCAAGAAAATTAACTACTCCCTAAGAATTGAACCCAAGTATTTCATTAGATTCCATGCCATTGGGAATATGCAAGAAGAAAAGTAATTACAGAGAAGGATAATTCCCTTTCTCTATCAAGAATGTTCTTCAAAAGTGTAGAATAAAGTTCTAAACTAAGCCAAACTTAGACCCTAGCAGACATAGGCTCATATTTATAGTAGTAGGGAAATGGGCTTAGAAAAAGGCCCAAAATAGGCCAAAAGCCGTAATTTGCACGGGACAGCTCATGCTGCGAGCGACGTGCTAGTCATCCTGGAGCGGGTTGTGCAGCCTGGCACAGCCATGCTGGGTGCGTTTGGCATAGCCCGTGCTGATTGACATGGTTGTGTTGGGCACCCTTTGCAGGGGTTGTGCCAGCTGACATGGGTCGTTGGCTGGTGCTTGGTCTTGGCCTATGAATCATGCGCGCCAGCATTGTTCAGTGTAGGCTGTCAGCTGGGAGTGGTATCTTGACCAACTAAACGGCATGGGCCATGTGGAACTTCACGGGGCATTGGTCGGTAGTAAGTTTTTGAGCCAAATAATGGCATAGACCATTGAGAATTTCACACCCGTGCACGACAGTTTGAGGGAAATGGCCTACATTTATACTTAACTGAATTTGGGATGTTCATGTGACACAAAACGTACTGGGACCGAAGGCTCATCCTAATTCAAGTGCATGTTGTTATGGGGTGGTAGCACGACCATGCTGATCCGGATGCCTTGTGCCAAGGGCGCTAGCACGGGCCATGCTGGACCAAGTGCTTGTGTCGATACCCTCTGGCATAGGCTGTGTTGATCTGTATGGTTCGTGCTAGTGTCTTCTAGCACAGCAATGTCAGCTGGCGCAAAACGTGTCAGTTAGTGTGGCTATCCTTCATCTTTGGAACTGGAACTTTGACTCCATCCTTTTTTCGGCTTCTCTCCATTTACTACCATGCTTTAAGATTGTGGTCTTCTACTATCTTCTACCACTCTTGCAAGCGGCCTTCTACTAATTACTACTATTTTTGCAAATGGCCTTCTACAAAATGATGATAAAATACTCACCAGAGACACCTACTAGTTAGATCACAAAGAAAGATCTAGGTGTGTCCATTAGTTCCAATTAAGTTTAAAAAAGTCGATATTTAGATAAGAAAACCAACAATGGCCATCTAAACCCTTTATCTCGTAAACCTAACTAAAATTAGCAATCAACCAAACAAAACATAATAACAAGTATGTCGTATGAATTAGTTAATGCATACATAATGGTGCAGGTAATTTTGCATCTCTTGGATTGTCTTTGGTGGCTTCTTCGATGGAGTAAGTTAGTTTCACACATATCATGTATACCTTGCCTTTTTCTTGGTATAATTGGTTGGATAGATTAATTTAGCTTCTTATAGGGAGAGTGAGAGTTGTGAGATCTTTACATCTTTAGGGGAAATAGGGTGGTTTAGGAATAATGTTGACTGTATTCGGTAACTTATCTTTGCATGCTACTTTCCTCTTAGATCTTGGCTCATTTTTGTTTACTAGAGGATGAGTAAAGGTTTAAGTTTGGGGGAATTTATCTGTACCTAAAAGCATGTGTTGACTACTTCATTTAACACATTTGTTATTATGTTTTGGTTGGTTGATTGCTATTTTTAGTTAGGTTTACATTGCAGAGGGTTTAGATGACCGTTGTTGGTTTTCTTATCTTAATCCCTAGTTTTGTAGACTTAACTAGATCCATTGGACACTATTTCCTCATGAGCGCCTAGATCTTCTTTTGTGAGCTTATTGGTAGGTTGCTCGTGAGCACTTTGATGTAGTTTTGTAGAAAGTCATCTCAAAGGGTGGTAGTAGATAGTAGAAGGACATTCGCAAGAATGATAGTAGACATAAGGCCACAAGTAAAAATGTAGTAGTAGATAGAATCAAGTTGGGAAGAAGAAGGGAGTCAAAGTCCAACACTTGAAGATCTAGCATGAACATGCAATACTACATACCAGCCAACACAATGGTGCTAGGAGACCATAGCACGGGACACTTTCTTCTACACGGCTTGTGCCATTCAAGATGCCTTGTGCGGCTAAGTATGGGCATGGGCGATGCAATTTTACACGGCATGTGCAACTCAAGTTTCAAATGTGAATACTAGCCCATATGGTGTGAAGATTTGTACACCCGTGCAATCAATTTTCCTCGAAATCAACTCTCAGCTGGAGGCCCGTGAGGATTAACACAGCATGCGCCATTCAGAAGAGGAAATCACACATTCGTACAGTTGTGCATGAAGATCTACATGGCACGTGCCATTCAAATGGTCAAGAAGGTGATCCCAGACAGCGCTCTATGAAGAATGGTGCGACCATGCACTTGGGAAGGCCGAGAAAAGTGCCCAACGGGCGGCCCATGTGTAATGACACGGGTTATGCACAATTACACGGCATGTGCCTGGCGGATGCTAGGGTTTAGTGCCCTCTTTTTGGGCCTTTTTTCAAGGCCCGAATCCTTACTACTATATATAGAAGCCTATGTCTACTAGGGTGTAGTTGGGATTCGTTAGTTTGATTCTCCTAGTTTTTCCTGAGAGTAGGTAGAGAGACAAAGGAGCTAACCCTTTTCTCTTAGTTTATTTCTTTTTGTTTTTCCCAAGGACATTGAATCTAATGAACCATTTGGGTTCAATTCTAAGAAAGTAGTGATTTAGCTTGGGGATCTATATTTGTATTCATGATTAGGTAGTTATTTTGTGAGATTCTAAGATCTCTATATCCTTATATGCTTATGAACATTATGTTGACTTGTGTTTTACATTAATTGCATTATTTTTACACTATGTTTCCATACACCTTATTCTACTTTCATGTTGGTGCATTTATTGATATCCCCTGGGGAGTGACACTAGATGTAATAGGGGATACAAGGGTCTTGGTGTATGCATGTGGGTTGCCGAGTCACCATTCCAATGATTTTACACTAGTTAAGCTGGACTGGAGCCCAAAAGGTTACGGATAGAGATAGTTTAGCAGCAACTAGGGTTGGCGTAATTTGACCTATGTCGTTGGAACCTATAAGTCAATGATAAGTTGCCTATCCATTTGCCTCTATAGATCTAGAGAGAAGTATTCGTAGTGGAGTGCCCAGGACCGTATAGGGGAGAATCATATCTACACAATAGTGGGCTATCGTTGCACTCCCCTAATTACGAAGGTGGTTCCATAGAAGAATACGAGAGCACCCTTATGTGATAGATAGAGGGAAGTGTTGGCTTTCGACCATGCTATGTGGCATAAGTGTTAGGATAGGTTTATGTGTTTTGTGTGTGACTGAATCTAGGATAGAAATACACTACCGGTCATGTAACGCTAATATTCCCTAAGCGCTAGCTATATATAGTATTAGTATCTTGTTCTTTCATGCATGTAGTAGATAGATAACCCCACATCCCCCTTCAAAACCTATTTTGCAACATAGGCTATTCCTGACATGTGATCGGATTGAAAGCCCAATTATGGCTCGATATCATTAATTTTTAAATTCCTAGCATCTCTGTGGATGACCCCAACTTTCCCACTATCTACCCCCTTTGGTAGTATACTAGTAAGAATGGGAAAAACAATACAAATATTTATCTTTGTGAAGCATTATGCGGGTTAGTAGATATCCCGAAAGGTTGTTTATTAGCGACCACGCGGAGTACGGATCAACTTGAACTCCTGTGGAATCTTGGAATGAGGATGTATGATGGGTTTTAGAAGGAATGGTTTGTATTTAAATCCATGTTATTTTGCACCACGAATGACTTTCCTGCATATGGAAACATGTCTAGCTATTCAGTTAAAGGTCACAATGCATGCCCCATATGTTTGGAAGGAACGAAATGTTGTCAATTAAGGTATGAAAGTAAGACAGGGTATCTCGAACACCAGAGATGGCTTTCGACAACTCATTGGTGGAGGAATTGACTTACTAAATTCAATGGAAAGGTAGACTTGAAGGCCCCTCCTACTATTTTATCAGGTGCACCAATCTCGTATATGTTGTGTGATTTACAAAATGACTTTGGTAAGAGGAAGAGGAAAACAAAATTTTTCGGTAGTCGGAAGAAGCATTTTAATTTTTTATGCTACCATATTGGGAGATCCTTGTAGATTGAAAATGTTTGAATGTGATCCATACCAAAAAGAATGTGTATGATAGTTTCATTGGTACTTTGATGAATATCCTGGGTAAGACTAGGTATGGAGTGAAGTCCAGAAAATATATGGTTGAAACAGGAATAATACATCATTTAATTCATGCGATGTCGCATTCTAGTCGGTCACCTATTGCGCTTACCAAAACTTTTTGTGAGATGTAGGTGCAATGTCGCATGTATACAACATACCTTAAAAGGTTTTGGTGCTTAACCATATAAGCCAGAACTTAGAATGATCCATCTAAAGGTCACATTCCTAGTTCAAAACAATCTAGTAGTAATTACTAAAATTAGGAAAACAAATTGAAGATTCTAGCATAACAATAATACAAACTTCAAAGCGTACAATCGCTTACAGAATACAGCCTAAAACAAACAACATCCAGAAAATAAAATAAAATAACAACCACACAACTATCAAAAAAATGAAAATTGATCATGTCTCAGGTATTATGTGATCTTTATCCACCGTACTACGGTCGTAATTGTTCCCCCTACCATCCCCATCATCATTGGAAGACTCAGACGCATTAGTGGACTCCGTTGCATCATCAGTGGCCAACGCATCTTCACCGTCATCTTCATGGCCACCTCTCTCTTAGCGGAATATGCCTCTTGCCCCAGTGTAGACATCAGTGGGTCCACAGGTGCATTAGAAGCACCACCAATCAAAGCTTTTAACTTTGCAAGCTCTATCAAAATGTGCCACACAATACGGTCTGTGTGTAATGCTAGGTCCTTTGTCTCCATCACGTCCTTCAAAAGTATGGCCCAGGATTTGCGTTTAAGTCTAGGGGAAATAATGAGTTAATTATAGTGATTAATAAATTCTAATTATAAATTTTTTTGATACCAAAAAAATCAAATAAATTTCATACCCGACCAGGGGACAGGAGTGGTGGGCACAAGATGGCAAGGCGTGGAGGTCAAAGTCGTAACGTTGGGTCCTGGCATGGCAATGACATTGAGGATGCCCTTGGAGATGTTGCAATCAATCCACGACCCAGCCTCCCAACAACCCTCACCTCATTAATCTGCCTTTTGTTGATTAACTGGTAGCACTTCTCATTCTCCTCACTGAAGAAGCGTTTAGAATCAAATGAAAGGATGGAAGGGCGGGGGTGGTCATCACCTTCTTAGCCTTTGAGGAACCGGTTGTGCTGCTCTTCCCCAAGTCCTCTTGGAAGTCTGCTAACTAGTGCCATCTGTTAACCATTGCGAAGAGAATGGTCAGTACAAGAGCCAAAAAATTAATCAATTATTAGTTCTGGAACGACCTCTCATGCATGTTGCAGCCATGTCAGCATGACCGATGTGTCGTCTGAAAAGTTGCACATCTAAGTTAGGCACACATGGATCGTTCTCGGACTAAGGCAACACTCCTCGGACCACGAATCACCATTTTCTCCTTTGACCATCTTGAACTCCGAAACCGCCTATCTTTGGCTTCCATCTCCTTCTACTATGCATTGATATTCGTGGCCTTTTTCTACTACCATTCAAATGTGAATGGCCTTCAAATATTATACCTTTAAAATTAAATGGCCTTCACAAGAATGTAATGTAACAAATAGCATTCACGGGCGACCTACTAAAGGTACTCATAATGAAGACCATGGAGCCTGTGAACACGAGATGTCAAGAATCACTAATTAAGTATACAAAATGTGGGATTTAGAATAGAAAATCAAGCATGGTTGTCTAAACCCCTTGTCATGTAAAATCAACTAATGTTGCCAAACCGCCAACCAAAAGTAACTAAAAACTATGTCAAATGCATTGGTTAAAGCATCTGAAATGGTGCAGATCAGACTCCATACACTTAAACCTTTACTCATCCTCGAGTATATAAAACCAAACAAAAAGGTTCAAGCGGAATGAAGCATGCAAAAATTTCCAATGCATTCAACTTATTCCCAAGCTAACCTAGTTCCCCCAAGAAGGTGAAAATCTCACAACTCTAACACTCCCCAAAGTTCCTAAAGCAACCAACCCATCCAAAGCAAGTAAATGCGTATGGAAAAAGATAAGTGATAAAAGATCGGAATAAAGCTTACTTTTCCCAAAAGTAGTCCCAAAAGCAATCAAAGAGCAATCTTCAAGCAAAACAATCCACCAAGGAAATCTAGAAGTCGCCGACTTGGTTGCAACATAGGGATAACTCAAGATTCTTGACCTAGTTGCAACCAAGGAGTGTAATGTATCGTCAACTTAGTTTCTTTTTTCATTTTTTCATTTTTTTCTCTCTCAATTTCTCTTTGTCAATGAATCCTTTCGAGTTTTTATCCTAGGTTTATCCCACAAAACGTGTTCACCTCTCACCTTTTTCCAGACGACCTCTCACTTTTTCCTAGACTCGTAAGTCTAGCTCAGCCAAGCCTCTCACTTTTACCAAGGCCTTTTGACCTATCCGGGCTTTTCCTCATGTTACCCAAGTTTCCCTTTTGGGGTTTTGACTTGTCCAGATTCATTTTTTTAAAAAAAATTCCAATTTTTGGTGTAGTGCAAAATTGCTCCAAAAGTGAGCTTCATACTACAAAAGATAAGCAACAAACCAATACACCACCCAAACATGAAGCCACATTCCACATGCAAACTAGAATCCTAAAATCCTAGCATAACATGCAAACCACCAAAATTTTCCAAAAGCATCCCAATCACAAGTAACCAAAAATCTACCAAGAAAAACAAACAAAGCATGCATGCACGAAGAAATCCATGAATGAGAATTCCTAAGTACTAACGAATCCCTTCCCCACATCTGAACAATGCATAGTCCCTTATACATTCTCATATCAAATCAAAGGTGAATTGGGGAAACTAGAGATATTTACACTTCCGACCTTGAAGGGTCGGCCTCCTCGTGGCTAGTGAAAAACCTCTCAATGAATCCCATTGCTTGGATTGTGTCCTCAAGGAAATCCAACCTCATGTTTAGCCCCTTAACTTGTGTCTTCACTCCTCAAATAGCTTGAACTATCTCCTGAAGTACTTGGGAAAAACTTGAGAGTTGCTCCCCAAGTAAGTGTAGTTGATCCATAATGCCCGTGGGAAGATAAGATTAGCTCAGAATTGCTCTCGAAGATGTCTCCCCTTTGGCCTCTTCTAGGTCTATCTCCAGGTTGGCCAATACTCTATATATGTCTTCTCAAATTGTGGATTGGGTTCAATGAACAAGTCATCTAGGCTCGTATAAAGGTTAATAGAGGTATGCTCCGGCTGTGGAAAAACCATGAATTTGCAAGTAGGTGCTCCACCATAAAGCCACGCAAATATATCCTCTAAAGTTGTAGTTCCCACCATGAATTCCCTAGATAACTTCTAAATTTTATAGGTCGATCCCAACCTACCCATATTTTCCAACACCCTATGCAAGATAGGATGTCTCAAATATCGCACCAAAAGGCCAATCATGTCTCCCATAGGAATCTTTCCACTATCTTGCTCTCCCGTAGCTATGCATTCTTGAACAAAAATACTAACCAAGTCCAGGTAGATGTTTCCCTCGAGTGTCACCACCTATAGAAGGCATATATCGGAGCCCAAAAAATGTGTCAATTCCCTATGGCATAGAACGCTCATAGAAAGGAGTTGATGAAAATAACATAGTGTTGGGTGAACTATAGCTATGCTCTTGCTCAGATTCTTCCTGTCGGTCCCAGTTAGTTGTCTCCAAAAAATTCCAATGGAGAATGGCATTCCTTGGAAAATAGTCCATAGAATGTCCCAAAAAAACTAATGCCACCTCTCCATAGGTCATTTGGTACTCCTTGTCATCCAAGTTGAATTTAATCACCTTGTGACCCTCTTCGACTGCAACCTTCCAAATAGTAGCTAGAAACTATAAAGTGCACCTTATGTGGGTTTTAGAGTGCACGTCAAGAAAACCTTCTAGGCCTACCCAACCCAAAAGAAAGGTCACCGGTTCAAGTAAGCCTAGAGCCATCAAGGTGCTCTTGCAAGCAAAACTAGTCTCCAAAAGGCTCCTCTTTGGTTCCCTCAAATTCCTTCATCTCTAAGCTCCAGTCCCAATATCGTTGGTCAAACTCATAAACTCATTGGCCGCAGACTTGGGGTTGCGAGGAATGGGAGTTGCCGATTTAGGGTTTGCACCCTTTACCGGCTTCTTCCGTTTCTCACCCCGCGGAGACTTCTCTTTCTCCGAAGTACCCTTTTTCATAGGCATCCTAACACAATGAAAGAGAAAAATGGTAATGTGATAATAAACAATGCATGGCCCATGATGTCATCCCATAAAGAACACTCTCCCAAAAATACCAAACATTCAAAGCATAATAGTATGAGCATAAAGGCCAATTAATACAAGAATATTCCTCATCAACCAGCAACATCATGTATGTCTTTCACCAACCCATCAATAAATTCATGCAAAAAAAATTCATTCTCTCTTTAATCACCCACAAATGAAGAACGCATCATTCAAGATCAATAGCTCAAACAACATTCAAGACTACCTTAAATTCATCATCACAAGATTGGACACACAAGCTCAAACAACATCTTTTTTTTTTTAATTAAACCATCCTTAGATGGGGGAAATTATATTAGGCCTTCCCAAGCCGTAAAATAAACAAAAACTGAAAGGTAAAGAAAGAGAGAAGCCATTGGCTTAGTTGATATGTACATTTGTGTCCCATAGGCTCATTGAAGCAACATTTGTTGCTTCCAAAATGAATAAAAGAGTATAGCTAATTGTGAGAGGATTACTAAACTCTTAGTTGAAAATGGAGATCATCGAACTTATTAGTGGATCGTAATGACGAAACACTGGTCAGTCAAAATCACCCCATCTAAACTAAGAAGCTTATCCCCTACAAAGATAAACAGTGGAAAGAAAAGCTTCGATATCCAAAAAAAGTTCCATCAAGCAACTCATCACTGTAACCGAGAGCAGCCATGAAGCATCTAGTAGCATCCCTCAAGCATCAAGCAAACCAGCAATGAAGGACAATTAACCATTGCGCATTCCTGAATCTCCATGGAAAATCTCCATGTTGTGCATCCTTGTGGTCCTAGTAAAATCAAACTGCCTCCTTGTGCCTACAAAAGGTGAAAACATTTAATCAGTAGCATCCGTACTATGTGAAATTCTTAAGGATGGAGTCCCTAACTGATCAAGCCTAATCAGACCCTGAATATGATTAGGTAACATATGAAAAGAGAAAAAGGATTCACTTGTCCCATCTTTGAGGCATTTCTTTGCTAGTGCATCAGCTACAAGATTTGCTTGCCTCAAAATATGAGTAAGTTTGAACGGACTCAGAGATTGTTTAATTTCATCCGCAAGTTGGAACAATTGCCAAGGGGCAAGTAACGGATCTGATGCTGAGAAGACCGCATTCTTACAATCGGATTCTATGCATACATTTACCAAATAACCATCAATTTTTGATGTGGCAAACTGTATTGCCCTCATTTCAGCCTCTTGAGGAGATTTAGCATTTGAAATTTGAGTATGAGCAACAATAAAATTACCCCTACTATCTCTTAGGATCATGCTAAATCCAGTCAAGTTCAGATGGGAATTCCAAGCAGCATCAACATTTAGTTTATATCCCCTGATAGGTTTAGACCAAGCAATTTTAAAGATTTTCGGTTTAGGAGGGAGCTTGATCAGTGGCAGAAAAGAGTGATTTGCAATATCTTTGTCAAAATTTGATCTAATGAAAGCAGGTTTAGCAGTGAACATATAGAAAATTTGTTCTTTGATGCTTGCTATCACCAAACCTGTCATAGGCAAAGCTGAATCAAAAATGATTCTATTTCTCATTTTCCACAATTGCCAACAAGTTATAACAGCTGCAGATTTAATGATATCAGTATGAAGGGCACTTCTACCCAAGATAGTTAGATAGCAAGAGAGTCTCTCCCAAATAGAGGAGTAATCAGCAGCAGTAATCCCCATGAAAGAATGAACAGTTTCCCAAATTTGAATTGAAAATGTGCAGGAGTTGAAAAAATGGTCTAAAGAGTCCTCATGATTATTACACATACAACATCTTGAAGTCAATGAGAAACTCAGTTTGCGCAGCACATTATCGAAAGGGAGCAAAGAATTCATCATTTTCCACATAAAAATAGAAACTTTTTTCTCAATTCTAGTATTCCACAAGTACTGAGCAGATTGAATATTACCTCTTTGGTGTCGTAGCAATATGTAAGTAGCTTTAAAGGAGAAATCACCATTTGTACCTGGTTTCCAAATGAGTCTATCCTTTCTATGTGGAGATAGGGTTGCTTCCTGCAATAAAGTGGCAGCATGAGAAGGGAGAAATGGAGCAATTTCTTGAAGCCAAGAAGCTTTATGTTTGATGAAGTCAGAAACAGTGCTTGATTGAGGGATATTTACAGTAATAGGATTACACCAATCCTCAACCGATCCTATACCTAACCAATTTGAAGTCCAAAAGTTACAGTCTCCGTTTCCCACTATAACCCTAGAGTTAGCTTCTGCCCAACTATTAATATCACAAATTCTTCTCCAATTTTGAGAGGTTCTATAGGATGAAGGTAGAGATGCCAGAAGGGAAGACCAAAGTACCTCTCCCTTTTGGAATTTCCACCACAACCTAACAGAGCATGTCTTTAGGATTGTATGAATAGATCTAAACCCAAGACCATTTTGATCAATGGGATAACAGAGTAAATCCCACTTTCTCCATGTTCTTTTTGATCCTTGATCAGTTGTGCCCCAGAAAAACCTACTAAGTTTTTTCTCAATGGTGAGGATAACTTCATTCGTAGGTTTTAAAACTGACCAAATATGTTGGGGGATGGAGTATATACATGACTGGATTAAGATGATCTTACCCCCCATAGAAAGCCACCTGTTCTTCCAACCCCCTATTTTGTTTTCAATCTGTTCAATTATAGGTTGGAAATAGATTTTTTTGGGTGACCCTGTAAAAATTGGAACCCCTAAGTATGTAAAGGGGAATCTGCCTATTTTCATACCCAACACCCTTTTGATATTACTTATCCTATCTACTGAAACATGCTTTCCTAAAAAGATGTCACTCTTTGAGTAGTTAATCCTTTGTCCACTGACCTCCTCAAACTTGGTAAGAAAAACTTTAAATCTGATCAAAGATTGGTTATTTGCAGTTAGAAAAATAACTGTATCATCAGCATAAGATAAATGAGAAACTGGAAAGGTGTTACCTGGAAGATGATAGTATGATAGCTTACCATTCAGAAAAATGTAAGCTAAGCTCCTTGTGAAGGATTCAGAAAATATATTAAAGAGAAAAGGGGAAAGGGGGTCACCCTGTTTAATTCCCCTAGAGGCCTGAAAGAAACCGACAGGCTTACCATTTATGAGGATTGAGAACCATGCCTGAGATAAGTTCTTCATGATGATAAAGATGAATCTAGCAGAAAAACCAAATCTAGCAAGAATTGAGTATAGAAATGACCATTTAACCCTATCAAAAGCTTTCTGAAGATCAAGTTTAACAATGCAATTGGGATCTCTTTTCTTTTTGTTTAAAAACCTTACCATTTCCTGTAGGTAGATGACATTATCAGAAATGTCTCTACCTTTAAGAAAAGCAGTTTGATGTGGTGAAATAATTTTTGGCATTATAGACTTTAGCCTTTCCATCAGTACCTTTGAAAAGATTTTGTTTATAACATTGGAAAGGCTAATTGGTCTATAATCATCAAAAGATGTAGGAGTTAATTTTTTGGGGATAATAGTGATCCAGGTGCTGCTAATACCTTTGGGAATATTTGTAGCAGATAGAAAATCATTTACAGCAGACAATAAATCATCTGCAATAATATCCCAAGAGTGAATATAAAATTTAGCAGTAAAACCATCAGGGCCCGGGCTGCTAAGCTTATTTAAATTAAGCACAATATCTCTAAGTTCATTAAGAGAGGCTGGTTTAACTAAACCATCATTATCATCCTGAGTAATCAGTTTAGGAATTTGGCTGAGGAAGTGTGATGTGTAGAGATTAAAATCAGAAGAGCTATCCTCAGCTAAAAGATTATTGTAATAGTGAATGGCCTCATTTTCAATTTCCTGAGCAGTATCAACCCATAGGCCATTACTATTTTTGATTTTTGTAATCTTTAATCTACAGTTTCTCTCCCTAATAGATTTATGGAAAAAACTTGTGTTATTATCCCCCTCTTTAAGCCATTTGACCTTTGCCTTATGCTTCCAAAAACTTTTCTGCTCTACAAGTGATCTAACTAATTTAGCTCTGGCTTCTTTCATTTTCAGTAAGTTCAGATCAGAATTAACCAGGTCATAGTTCTGTTCATGAGCTAGGAGATCAGTTTCTGCATTTGTAACATTATCCGTAATGTTACCAAATTTTTCTCTGTTCCATATCTTGAGCTCCTTTTTTAATCTAATCAGCTTAAGGAAAAACCTCAACATACCAGAGTTATTCATAGGCATTTCCCAATTATTTTTGATCACCTGAGTGAATTCTCTCCTTTTATACCATGTATTAATAAACCTGAAAGGTCTAGGAGAAGAGGGGACATCACTACTAATAGTAATTAACATGGGACTATGGTCTGATGAGATTCTATTCAGAATGTGTACTGATGAGGAAGGAAAATTAGAAGACCAGGAGGAATTACATAATCCCCTATCCAGTCTTTGAATAGTAGGGGACCTAAGCCTGTTATTGCTCCATGTAAACAAGTTCCCAACAGTATTGATTACTTCTAATGCCATGACACTAATAAAATCATTAAAATCCTTCATACTACCTAATTTAGGAGTAGCAGGACCTTTATACTCATTTATTGATGTTATGGCATTAAAATCTCCAATAAAAATGGAGTCAGAATGATTCAGTGATTTTAAATCTGACCAAAGGGACTTCCTCCCATTTCTGGTCCGTAGGCCATAAACAAAAAAAGCATCCATGCTTTTGTTGAGAGTTAAACTTAGCACATTGACAGCAAGAAACTGCAGGTTATCACACTTTAGTGTCAAAGAAATGTTGGAATTCCAAAAGAGCCAAATTTGACCACTACTAGCATACATACAATTATCAAAATCTAAAGCATGCCTGTAACCTTCACATTGAGAGTTATCATGTTTTGGCTCTATCAAGCATATTAGATCAAATCTGTGCCTATTAATCAGATTTTTAAGTCTTAACATAGAAGTATCCATTCCCCTAATGTTCCACACCAAGAACTTTATCTGAATTGTTGTATTACTCATAGGGAAACATTGTTAGAGCTTTTTGATCTAGTCATGATAGTATTTAACTGTGTTAAATAGGTCTCATTCCTATGATTAGAAACTAGCTTTTTCTGTTTATCCTTTTTCAATTTGGAAGAACCAGATGGAGAGTTTGAAGAGATAACCTGAATGTCCAGAGACTCCCCAGTACCATCTCCATATTCAGAAGATGCAGAGTGTGTGGTGACAGCAGGGGAAACCACTTGGGTTGGCATTTCCTCACAATCCAGAGCTTGAAATCTATTTTTCCTATGCTTGTGTTGAGGAAAAATGAAATTTTTTGCTGCAGCAATTGGGTTAAAAGGGGAGGAAGACTTACTTCTTATACCTGAGATGTCATCTTTTGCGAGGCCTACCTTTTTGTGGAGTTGGGGAGGAGCTGATAGAGATAGTTTGTACAAAGGAATAGGAGACTGAAGTACAGGATCAGGAAGTACATGAGAAGTAATAGGGTTATCCATGGATTCAGAATGAACATATATTACATCTGAGGTTTCTAGATTTGAAGTTAGGTCAGGATTTTGCATAGTACAATCAATTCCAGGGGCAAAAACTTTCTCAGAGACACTAACCTTCTCAGGATTCCCAGGGACATAAGCATACTCAGGATTCCCAGGGACAAAAACAGTGTCAGGTTTCCCAGTATCATAATTAGAAATGACAGGGTCTGCTTGCTCAGTCACATGAGTAGGAGATTTATCCTGTACTAGACTGAAATCATCAGACTGGTTTTGGTTATTGATGATATCCTTTCCTACCTTCTGTTGAGGTACATATCTAAGGTTTTGAGTTGACATAGCATTAAACTTGTCAGTTACTGAGAGACCAGACCCTCCAGCTTTGTTAACTTTATCATGAAACTGATTAACAACCTCCTGTTCCTGAGCATCTATTGGCTTTTTTTTATCCTTACCAAGGACACTTTGCATAGGATTAGTGTTAGCCATTTTATTCATCTTTGGTTTTCTCAGTTCCGGATGTAAATAGATGCATAGATTGTCATCATGACCAATAACCTTACAGTGATGACAATATAAAGGAAGATCATCAAACTGAAGATGCAGTTTAGATACATTATATTCAAAGCCATCTTCCTCAATGCCCACTCTAATAAAAGATGGTTGTCTTTTTTTCAAATCTATTTCTACACACATCTTCACTGCGGATGGTCTAGTTAAGCCAGCAGTAGCATAATCCAACTTAATAAAATTCCCAATCTGATTACCCATGGATTCTAACATAGCAAGGTTATAGAAAAAAACTGGCACATGATGAATAGTAACCCAAACCGGAACTATAGACGACTCAATTTCAGGAGAAAAATCAGTTGTCCATTTAGAACTTTCATTTGGGCATTATTAAAATTCCACTAACCTTTAATCCAAAGACGCTGGTAATCTTCCTTGTCCTGGAAGCGTATCAGAATGTGTCTATAGTCTATGGAGCCCAGTTGGAATTTACCTTTGAATCCGACTGAATTGAAAGCGTCGTTGAGAGCAACCATGGAAGGCTTCCCACGCGCGAATTTCCCCACCAAAGCGTTGTGGTAGTGAGAGGCCAGAGTCTCTGCCTCCTTCCGAGTTACCAAGCAAGAGATCTCACCTTTGTAATTGGTTTTAGTAATTATCTCGGGATTAGAGGGGAGTGAGACTGATAATGGAGGTGATCGATTGTTTAGGGCTTGTATAAATGTTTTGGCCGGCGCTGGTCCGCCACGGCCAGGCGGAGGAGCCGCTATGGATGGGGTGGAGGAAACGCAGAAATGACCGTTATTGATGTCAACAGGGAAAAGAAACTAAAACAGAAGGAAGAAAGCACAGAGTGTGTGTATATCGCACCGAAATCGCACGTAGCAACAGTGTCTATGTGATATCGCGTTTGATTATAAATTGTATTGAGCTCAAACAACATCACATCAACACATGCTCATTAAAAAATCATGCTTTTCATAATAACACCACAATATCAATCAAGCATATATACAAATAGATTAAAGGGTTACCCAAAATTTGAAGCTAAGAAGTGTAAGATCCACACAAGAAGAAGCAAAAATTGCTAATTTTTGGGAGAAAAGCTTCACTTTTTTCGAGCTCACCAAAGAGTGCGTGTGATTGAGTGTTTCTTGAGAAGAAAGAGTGTGTAGATGATGAAATTAGGTGGAGAATTATACCATGAGAATGAAATTTCAGCATAGGTGAAAGAGAGAGAGAGAGAGAGAGGTACAATGTAGATAAAGATTGAATTTCAAATTAGGAGACAAGTAGTACAATCAATTAATGTTGGAAGTACTAATTGCATAAAAAATCGTAGGAAAATAGAAAATATCACTTCTTGAATCAAAAATACATTTTTTTTTTTAATCCAAACTTCCTTTTTGAAAAGTTGCATTTTTTTAGACAAGTTGGGGGTGGAAAATCAAAAATTGAAAAAATAATAATTTTCTACCTAGTTTTCCCATCTTCACGAGACAAAGTCTCGTGGCCATCATCATGGAACAAGACCTGCCCTCAGTGACAAGCATTGTCACAAGTCGAACCCCGGATTTTTCACTATTCCTTAGTTTTTCTCAACTTTTGAAAGAAAACTATGTCACCCATCAAAATCCATTCAATCTATACATAAGCATACATTTTTCACATCTAGATCTCCAAATCAAGCAATAATTTCATTCAAATGATCCTTTATTTCAAGCAAGACATGAAAATTCTACCAAGTCACTACTTCAAACAAGAAAACTAAAGAACCACGTATATTTATTTTCGTCATCATGACTTATTTCCTCTTCATGCATTCTAATTTAAAGCACTTATCAGTGAGTCTCTAGAATCACCATCGGCGACTTCGCCCACGATGATGTCATTGTGGAGAGGTATCCACAACGACCCATTTTTACCTTTGTAACCATTGTCGGCACCTAGAAATGTCTCTCCTTGCTTTGCCAACCTTTACTCCTTGAATGTCACTTTGGGGTTAGGAGGAGGTTGAGGGGTTATCAAATTCTTGACACTTCCCTTTTCCCGCTGAAATTTGGTTAGCATAGAAAAACAATCTAGTACAGACATATCATTGACCAAATCATGAAATTCATCAGGATTCTCCACAAAATTACCAACAAGAGATTCATGCTCATCGGTAACACAAAAAAGGTTCAAGAATATCATGCTCATAAAAAATTGTCACACCTTTGCCCATAAGAGAAGGTTTTGTTGAATCATGCCTAGAATTATAAATGTTGAATTCCACTTTATCTATGTCACCCTCTAGAGTCAAGATTCCCGAGTGGACATCAATTTTTTCCTCGATATTTTTAGAAAAGGTCTCCCCAAAAGGATTGGAGGTGCACTTCCATCGTGCGCTATGTCTAGGACATAAAAGTCCGCCGAAAAAACCAACTTGCCTACTCACACCATCATATCCTTCACTAGCCCACAAGGCATAGCTTGGGAGTGATCGGCAAGTTGAACAATCACTCTAGTCTTTTTAAGTTCACTAATTTCAAGACAATCAAATAGACTAAATGGAATCACATTTATAAAAGCTCCTAAATCTATCATGGCATGCTCAAAAATTGTTCCACCTAAAGAAATTAGGATAGAAAACATTCTGGGGTCATCACATTTCTTAGGAAATTTTTATTATTCGAAATGGCAACTTCCCAAATGTTTAGCTTCCCTAATTCCTGGGTGGTCTACACCTTTTCTTAGTACATGCAACCTTATGAAATTTAGCATAACAAGGCACATTATCACTCAATTAAAAGATAGGGATAGATACCTCCACATTTTCGAAAACTTTTTGAATGTTGGTCTCATTTGTCTCCACCTTTGGCTTTCCCCTCAAAGCACTTGGAAAGGAAGGTGGAATAGAAACTTGTGCCTCGGGTGGTGGGATATCCTTGAAGGGTGATTCCTTGATAACTATCTCTTCTTCTTCGAAATGGGCTTTGGTGACCTCCACTAACTTATCATCCTCTCGTATCACCTTATTCTCGGTTTCGCGAACTTTCTTCCCACTTCTTAGCTTGAGTGCACTCACATTTCTTAGATTCACCTCCAATTGGGAAGGTAGTTTATTGGACTCTTTTGCTTCAAGTCAGCTCACCAAGGTGGCGAGTTGTCCAACTTGAATCTCAAGGTTTTTGATAATTGAGAAGGCTCTAGTACCAAGGTCTTTAATTTCCCTCCTAGTCCTTTCCGTGAAGATCTCATATTTCTTCCCCAATTAACCAATGGCATCAAAGATCTCCTCCCTATCCGACTTGTAAAGTGTGGTATGATTTTTGGATGAACCTTTACCTCTAGGATAAGGTTGAGGTGGTGCTTGTCCAACTCTATATCCTTGAGGTTGATTGTCATCCCTCCATTGGAAATTAGGGTGATCTCTATACCTTGGATTGAATGTATTTACATAGGGGTCCGGTCTTGCTTTGCCTTGGTTCCCCCGAAACTCTTATTATTGACCCCTAGCAAATTGAGGTCTCTCTCGATTTTTGTAGTCCATGAAGTTCACTTCTTGCACATCACCAACGACCTTAGGGCATTTTTTGAAGTGGTGGTCAAGGTTGCAAACCCCACACATCTTTACTTGGTGCACCTTTCCTAACAAAATTTCTTTCACCATAGATATAAGAGCTTGGACTTGCTCCTCCAACTTTGGTGTGTGTACGGGTTCATCCAAGACCTTAACCCTACACCTTGTACCAAATTTTCTCATCACATTGGCCATCTCTTCAAAAAGGGCCATCGCATCCTTCGGGCTCTTGTTGGCTATAGATCTGTTGCATGCGGCATTTACCACCCTCATATCTTTGTCTCAAAGGCCTTCAAAGAAATAATAGACCAAATATCCTTCCTTAAATTGGTGGTAGGGTAAACTAGCTAGGAGTCTCTTAAACCTCTCTCAATAATCATATAGGCTTTTGGTCGCTCCTTGAGTAATGTTAGACAATTGCTTCTTCAACTCGGCTGACTTAGATGCTGGAAAGTATTTTTCCAAGAATCACTGCTTCATATCCTACCACGACCCAATGCAACCCGGTGGTAGATAATAAAAAAAATCTTTTGCTCCATCTTGCAGTGAAAAGGGAATCCTCTCAAGTTGTAATCATCTTCTAGCACTCTCGGCGGCTTCATATTTGTGCACACCAAATGGAATTCTGACAAATGTTTGTTTGGATCCTCTCCCGCCATTCCGTGGAAAGTAGGAAGACAGTGTATCATTCCACTTTTTAGCTAACAAGTCACATTTGGAGACAAAGGTGGGAATGTGATACATAAGGGTTGGTTCTCTAAGTTCAGGGCCATAACCTCTCTCAAAGTGAGGCTATCTTCTGCCATCTTATGTGATGCTTCCTCAAAATACAAACCCCTAGGTTAAGCCTCCGATCTAGTTCTCTTTATCCTTCTCCTCTGATTACATGTGGAATTAGTTAGAGAATGCAAAACACCTATATTTTTTGTACGGGTATGTAATATAAACTGGGGTCACATTATCCTTCCAATGTCATAATAGCAAACATAATCAAAGTAACAAGGAAACTATGACCAAAACTCCACTCGCAGCAAACAAATTAAACAAAAGGAAAGCAATAAAAGACACTACTAAATATTGTACTAACATGTCATTCTCAACTAATAAATAAACTGAAAAAGCATCCCCAGCAGAGGTGTTAAAATTTGACCTGCCCTGACCCAGTTGTCATTAAAACATGAGCCGAGGGGCTTATGGATCAAAGTTAGAGATTTATATTCTACATGTGTTCCTACTGCTAAGCTACCAAGGGGTAGTAAGTGGCAAGCCCTGGATTTTTCCACAAGGTTAATAGGGTTCAAGTACTAATTAAAACACAACCTCATTCAGGTCGTCAATCTACATGAGTGAAAAGAACAGCTAGTAGTGTAGACATACAATGGGGGCAGAGGGGGGAGGGGTAGGTGTTTTCAACTAACAACTACAAGCATGCAATTGACAAACAAGTAAACTATTTATACTAGGCACTTGGGAATCATTTAGCAACATAGTAGTTCTAATGCTTCAATCCTCGATTCATTCACATATAAACATACAAAAGACCTATGAGTGTTCACAACACGTGGTGTGGCTGATGGGATACACTTCCCCAACCCTGTCATGGTGGGTGTGCTCACAGCCCACCATCGACACCGCCATTGTAATTAGGGGAGTACATCGAAGTCCAACCATCATTGCAGGTCTGTTTCTCCCTCGTGCTATTACGTCCCGGACTACCACCATGAATGCAACTACTCCCCCTGGGTCCTATATACGTTAGGCCCAAGGTTCGTAGGCACCTTATCTGTAATACTAGGGTTTCAACACAACACCTAGCTTGCTACTATTCACTATCTCTACGTGCAACCTCTCAGACAATAGTTATGAAGTTAGTTAAAACTGGTGCAATGGTAAATAGGTCAGAGCATTCTCGAATCCCCCATGCACACACCCACGCAGGTGCGTTCTCCCCTACCCATTCTAACATCCAGGTTTCTCTTCCCAATGAGGCATCAATAATTGCACCATACATGACTATATCCCAATGTGTGTGCTTATATATTGTGTAATGCTCATGCATTTATAAAATTCAAGAACAATCACAATTATATCATAAACACAAAGATAGGATGAATCTAATGAATCTCATAAAGACTTTTGAACATACCAAGTGCCAAAATGAATCTCAAGATAATCTAACTACTCTGTAGACATGGAATTCAAATATAGATTTGAATTCCACATCTTTAGGACAAAGTAAGATGAAAAGAAAAAAAAAGATTACAAAACCTGTAAAAGGAACTCGTTCCTTCTCTTCTAGCTCTCTCCTATCCAAATGTGTTTCTAAATATGATCCAACCTCCTTTAAATGAGTACACTAGGGTCCTAAACTTAGCAGTAGAAGATTGGGCATACAAATAGGCCCAAAGAGGCCAAACGTAGCAAAACCCTAGGTGAGCCGCAAAGGTTTCATGGGCCGGCACGGATGCCACAGTCCATGAAGCATGCATAGCCACGGGATGCCAGATCTGCCACGGTTCGTGAATGTTCATAGTTGCAGCCTGTGGGATCTGGCGCGGCCTATGAAGCTGGGATCGTGCCACGGTCCATGAAGGTTTTCACAGACTACAAGTAGCATGCAGTTTTTGGTAAGAGTTTTCCCATGGTCCGTGAAGGTTTTCACGGACCACAAACAACTTGTGGCTTCTTCTTAGAAAATTTGTCACAGCCCGTGAAGGTTTTCACGGACTGCGAGTAGTTTGTGGTCTTGCTCAGAAGTCTTCTCACGGTCCGTAAAGGTTTTCACTTACTGACTATATACTTAGCCAAATTATTCAACTCTTCACAGCCTGATGCTTTTGTCACAGCCCGGCGCCTTACCTCATGAAGGTCTCATGTTGGTCTCATACAGATCTTCACAGAAACCCTGGATTCTTATGTTGTGTGGGCTGTGAAGATTGTCACGAGCTGCTGGTGCTTTAACATGTGTGGTCTGTGACCGGATGCTGGTGCTTCGTTGGCTGAACTTTGTTTGCTTGTCACGGCTAAACCATTAGTTTGAATCGAGAGTTCTAGTAGTAAATTTTGTAGTAATCGAGAAGACAAATCCAATGAAACCAGTCTTGAAGGCTAATTCTTCATGGATTGTTCTTAGACTAAGGAAACACTCCTTGGACCACGATTCACCATTTTCTCCTTTGACCGTCTTAAACTCCAAATCCACCTATCTTTGGCTTCCATCTCCTTCTACCACGCATTGATGTTCATGGCCTTCGTCTACTACCATTCAAATATGAATGGCCTTCAAATATTTTACTGGTAAAAGTAAATGGCCTTCGCAAGAATATAATGTAACTAATAGCATTCACGGGCGATCTACTAAAGGTACTCATAATGAAGACCAAGGAGCCTACGAACACGAGATGTCAAGAATCACTAGTTAAGTATATAAAATGCAGGATTTAGAATAGAAAACCAAACATGGTTGTCTAAATGCCTTGTCATGTAAACTCAACTAATGTCACCAAACTGCCAACCAAAAGTACCTAAAGCCGTATCAAATGCATTGATTAAAGCATGCAAAATGGTGAAAATCACATGATATACTTAACTAAGACAACAAGAAGACTAACATATGCAATTTTTAAACAAACAGAAAGAGTTTCTAAAATAACATTAAACACAAACAACTTTTGGATAAGAAACATTTACATGGAAATAAATCAACAAATACACTATGAATGCTAACATATTCAACATTTAAAAAAACAAAAATAGTTTCTTATCAACATTTAGGAAAATAAAAATTGAAGACACACAAACTGTAAATAACAAGTAAACACTAAATATTTTCAGATGCAACATTTTATGAAACAAATACAGGTTATAAGATATTCAAATAACACTATAAATAGGGGGAAAACACTTATGTGTTACCCTCCTCATAAGTACGTTCAACCGCCTACTTCTTCGAACGGTTGCGTTGTTGTTTCATAGCTCTTTCTTCATAAGCAACCATTTTTCCCGACCCCAAAGCATCACCAACAGTACTTTCCGCTTTCTTCTTCAAACTAGGTTTTTTCGCAACTTCAACACCTTTTTTTTTTGCCTTCTCAACAGACTCCTTCTCAACTCCAACAGATTTCTTCGCCTTTTCAATAGATTTCTTCACAACAATTTTTTTTTTATTTTTTTCTTCTTCTCCTTCTCAGTAGGCGACTTTGCAGCAACTTCTTTCACCTTCCTTTTAAATTGTCCGGTAGGGGTCTCACATTGTTTACCCTTCTGCTTCCTCAACATACAAAATGAGGACCTCTCCTTCAAACCAACTGCGGACTTCTTCTTCAAATCCACCGGTGATTTCTACTTATGTCCTTCAAAATAGACAACCACGATAGGTTGAGCATTGTCACTCTCACGAATATCTGCAACAGTTTGAGCATCCTCACTCTCAGTCCTATGATCCCCACTCTCACCCACAAGCACATCAGGTTGATCAACTTCACTCTTATGCGTAGCTACACCAGCTCGAGCCTCCTCCCTCTCAACTGCATCCAAATCAAAAAGATGTTCATTTATAAAAGCTCTAACCATACTTTCAGTAATTGAATTATCTGTTGAGTGACCCTCGCCATCATCTCTGGACCCTCCTTCACCATCATCCCTGAACCTGCCTTCACCATCATTCTCAAAATATGCATCAACTTCACTATTAATTTCATCTGAAAAATCCTTCCCCTCGGCACTCTTAACACCACTTTTAACACCAACCCATTCAGCATTCCCTCTAGCAACTCTAATAACTTCACCATCAACATTAGCATCAACAGCCTTAGAACCAGTAGTAGCATTATCAATCACAGAATCCCCATCAACAGCCTTAGCACTCTCTGAACCACCACCAACCCGTTCAGCATTCCCTTCAACAGCCCTAACAACTTCACCATCAACTCCAGCCCATTCACCACCAGCACTAACATTTTTAATCATTGAATCCAAAACATTGGTAATATCTTCCCTCACTCCCCGGGCCTCAACAACCACCTCACCGACCTTAGAACCCCCTGCCACTTAACACCAGCCAACAACTAAACCCACAGCCTCATTAACACCAGCCACTTCTCTACTCATTCGAACTACATCACTCAGCAAAGTGTCATAGTCGAAGTCTTGGGTTGATCCACCTTCATCATATTTCAATTTCTTCACAATAACATTCATTCTTCTCTTCTTCGTCTCCTTAAGAGTAACAACAACAGGAACAACTGGAGTAGCAGCACCACCAATCCTCGCTACGTGTCAATGATGCAACAACACAACAAAATAGTTTCACAAACTGTATAAGCACGTGATAAAAAAATAACAGACATAATCACATCAACAAAATACAATATGAAAAGAAAATAAAAAACCTCTAGAAGTGTAGGACTGCTGAATCTTCTTCAGCTCAGTTTGAAGAGAAGATCCATCCTTCGTTTTAGATTTTTTTCACACGTGGCAGAACATCTAAACACCATAAACATTTAAGATCTATAAGAACTCAAAAATGAATAAAAAATAAACATAATAAAAAAAATTGCAATCACCTTCAATACTTTTAGGTTCATCATTTTCAAATATGCTTTCAACTCCTTCAGAAAAAGCTAAAAAGAATTATATGCACAGTCGGAAACAATATATGCATAAATTATAAAATGACAATCAATGAGCAACATAATATAAGACACACACAAAGTATAACTAACTAATGCATAAAATATAACTTCTAATGAAATAAATACATGATAACAAATCAGAAAAGAACACACACGGTATAATAAACTAACATAAGAAACTTGTAATGAAACAAATATATCTTATCAAATCAGAAGGGGTAATCAAAAGACAGACTAAGTAACTAATACATTTGTTATATTAACATATACAACTTCTAAGACAACAAGTGCACAATATAACAATCAGTGAACTGACTATCATCATGTAAAATTGAAAAACATAGTAAATAACTAATACATATATTACACAAACATATGCAACTTCTAAGACAACAAATACGCATTATAAAACAGAGTCAAAACATGCGGATCTGACATACAAATCAAAAAAAATAAGATAACTAACTAATACGTTTGTTAGCCTAACATATGCAACTCCTAAGAAAACAAATGCACATTATAAAATAGAATCAAAACATGCGGATCTAACATACAAAACAGCAAATACAAGCTAGCTAAATAATACATCTATTAACCTAACATATGCAACTCCTAAGAAAATAAATGCACATTGTAAAACAGAGTTAAAACATGCGGATTTGACATATAAATCAGAAAAAACAAGATAACTAACTAATACATTTGTTAGCCTAACATATGCAACTCCTAAGAAAACAAATGCACATGATAACATGGAGTCAAAACATGCGGGTGACATACAAATCAGAAAAATAGAATAACAAAATAACTAATTAATACATCTGTTAGCCTAACATATGCAATTCCTAAGACAACAAATGCACATTAAAAAAATAACAGGACTGCTAACATACACCAAGAAATAAACAGAGCAACTAGCTAATACATATCTTATAACATATGAAACGTCTAAACAATCAAATGCATGCTATAAAAAAGACTCAAAACATGCAGATCTGACTTACAAAAAAAGTCAACAGCGACAACTTGTATGCAGATCTGACCTACAAATAAACGTTCTAAAAATATTCAGTAGCAACAAGACTGAAAAACACACATACACACACAACAAGAACTAAAAAAGTGTGAAACTCCAAATATTCAAAACGGAAAACAAAGAAACAAACCAGGAGAAGGAGGAAGTTGAGTCAACTTCTCAGCTTTAGGAGGGAAGCCTTCCCCCTTCGCCCTACCCATAGACTATGTCAAATACACAAAAAAAAAACCTTACATCAGAATGGCGAACAATTGCCAGGAAAAAATGCAAAAGAATGGCAATGAAAAATTGAAAACCTAAAATGTTAGACTTACTCAATGCTATCCCTGACGAAGAAATTGATCGGCGAAGTTGAACGGCAAGATTGCGGCAAAGTTGAACGGCGAGATTGCGGCGAGATTTTGTGAGAACAGAGATGAAACTAACAAATTGAACAGGAAGAGAATGGCAGATGAAGAGAATGAAGTAAAGGCAGATGAAAATTTACAGTTGTGAGTAATTGGAAACAGAGTAAAATCACGCGTGAGGACAGAATAATTGGGAACAATTTCCAAGAAAAGCTGTCAAAATCCATAGAGAAACAAATATAAACGAAAATAAATTATGATTTATCCTAACTACCCTTATTTTCTAATTAATTACAATTTGAACCCCATTTTACATATCAGTCATTGGTCTGCCCATAAGTTTATGGACATGTCGCATTTCCTGAGACTTTCCCTTTAATATTAGAATCAAATTAAGAATACCTAATTTAAGAGACAACGTGACGGTTTTAAAATTTGAGTGGGTCTCCTGACAGGCGACCTGTCCAGAAGCTTATGGACAGGTCACTTATTTCTTACCTTATACACTGCATTTTTTAAATTACATACAAAATTTAAAATTTTTGAAAATATTTTTTTATATCATATGTTTTCATATTTTCACATTCAAATACATATTATTACTTGTTTTAACTTATAAAATGCAATATTTAAATTTTATAAAAAATTACAACATTTAAGGCAAATACCCCTGAGGGCTGTCCATAAGCTAATGGAAAGGCCGCCTTTCCCGAGACTTTCCCTTCAAAAAAATTATTTAAAGGACATGACATGGAAATTAAGCATATATGCCATAACATGTATTAGTTCCATTTCATTAATTCTAAAAAATAAATAGACTATCAGATTCTATGTGACATTTATTCAATCTCATACATTACTACATACTCTGGAAAATTAATTAAACATACACTTGAGAAGCAGCAGTATTGGGAAAATTATAAAAAATACTATATTTCACCCCACAAAACTTCTCAATTACCATAATTATTCGTGAACATCTTTCTAGTCAATCCACAGGCTAGACCTTCATTGGGTACCCGACCAATGCGACGAACCCCTTCAGCAAAAACTACACCCATCCCCAAGTGTAAATGCGGTTCAATATGGCAATGAAAAGCCCAAACTCCGGGATTATCTGCAACAAACCTTAAAGCAGTCCATCCATAAGGAAAAATCACCACAGTGTTCCTCAATGGCGGGTTCTTTAGGTTAAACTTGCTCTCATCTTCTTTGCTAAACTTCCCTTCGCCATATCCCAAAACCCAAAAGTCATGCCCGTGCAAATGCCAAGGATGAATTTCACTCACATTAGCCGCCAAAGCATTTGAGTTCTGGAGTATCACATCAACCGTGCAGTTAAAATTGAACACATAAACTCCATTTCCATAGGTTGCATTAGGGTTTGGAGCTGGTTTTGACACGTCGTAGTCAGTCGGGAAGTTTTCAGGCGGCTTTTCGTGATCAAATGTATCCTTAAGTCCATACTTGATTGCTCCCAAATAAGGGGTGCTCGGGAGGGCTAATGAAACATTGTTTATTGACCATTTGACATATCCGTCGATTCGGTTTTGAGTGTTGAGGAGAATAACGCGGCGATCAGATGATGTAGGCGGTTTCCGGGAGCCGGTTAGGGCAAGAATCTTGTTGGAAAAGGCCTTGCTGTAGTTGTAGTCGTTCCAAAGTGGGGCAATGGGCGGTGGGGATGTTGGAAGTTTGGAAGAAGAACTAGGAAGGTAGTTTAGTAGGGTTAGGGCTTGAGGGGTTTTTGGTTCTCTTCCTCGGACACTTAGTGAGATCCAATAATTTTGGGTGGGATTTTGGTCGGTTGTGAATAGAATGGAGTAGCTTTCACCTGAATAAATGTCCAAGTTGTCCACATAAAACGGTTCGACGTAGTTTCCATCGGCTTCAACGACATTCATCTTGTGATTCTGTGCACACACATTGAAGATATTGATCAAATGATGTATAATTGCATGCAGAAAAAATACAAAATATTCTCTGACACTACATATAATAAAGGTATTCTTAAATGTTATGATATTTTATGACGTTCGAAGGAATTCATTTTTTTATTTGAATTTGTCTACTCCCTCCAGTTTTTTAATATTGGCACACTTTTTTTTTGTTTGGTCTTTTAATATTGGCACCTTCTTTTTTTGGTAAAACTAAGATTAATTTCATCCATAATTTACTTTTTACCCTCCCATACAATTTCCTCGACTTATTTTACTTTTAAAAAAAATGTTTCAATTATAAGAGTGAGTGCAAGACTTTCTTCAACCATTCAAAAAATCGACATGAATCAAACTTTGAAATAAAGAGATCAAAAGTGCAATTTTCCCTTGAATTTCCCTTGAATTGACCAAAGAAGAATCCTTTCAATTCAAGGAAATTAAGTAATAAACGATAGGTTGAATAATTAGATATGAACACGTTCAATTGATTGAAAGAAATATGCTATAAATTACGAAAAGGGAATATTGAACCAGAAGAACGAGCATATGCATAACAACATCTGCATGTGGCAGTCCAGACTGGTGCAGTAAATTATTAACTCACTTTATGCCCTGCTCGAATTATTGTACTATATCCTGCATGCTCTCCTTTTCTTTTTCTTTTTTTTTATAAAAGTCAGGCACAGTCTTGATTTAAGTATATTTCATGGATGCAGCTTTTAAAATATAAATCCTCCTTTTTAATACTGTTTTGGTGTGCAATAAAAAGTAACGGGAACTGAGGAATTAATTGTGTTATTGTTTTTCTTTATAATAATGATAATAACCTCATAATATTTTTCTGAAATCGCTTGTACATGGTCGATTTCATCTTATTTTTCATATGATTGAATTTTCTTACTCCCTCTTACCCAAACCAAGCTGCAAAGAATCTTTTTTCCTTGTCTTCAAAAAATATATTTGACCGTTAGCATGTTTAACTACGTATAGTAATAAAAAATTAATATTTAAAAATTACTTATTACGACGAATCCAACAAGATCACATAAAATAATATTATTATTTATATATCTATTCAAATACGTGGTCAAAGTTTGACAGTGTTGACTTATTAAATAGTAAAATTACAGTTTGATCCGGGACATAAGAGTATTAAATCTAGCCACCACATTACATGAAGATAAGTAGGAAAAGAAAAAGGAAATTATCAAAAGAGAAGAGGAGTGTTAATTAATAGTGAGAAAAAATGGATGATTCTATCATTATAAGAATATTAATACCGACAAAAACAAGATAGGTGGAGATAAAAGAAGAGTGTTTACCCCAATTGCCAAATTGAGTGAAGCCATTGCAGTTGAGCTGGTCAATCTTAGCCTGTAAGTTTGATTGGGGCGCACATGAAGAATCTGTGGAGCACACTGTTCATTGCCTTTCAGTTGACATGGAATGCTCGATGAATCATTGTTATTGTTTTTGTTGTAATGAGCTGCCAAGGTGCAATTGTATTGCCCTCTACCATTCACCAAGATTGACTACACCCACAAATATATTCATAACATAAATATTCTATTTTATGTCAGTCATCAACAAAATTTCCAATTACATATGTCTTTATAAATAAGTTTAATTATATCTAGATGATTTTTAGATTTTTTTTTTCAAGGTGATTTATTTTAAAAGCATGAAGTAAAAGTAAACACAAAAATTTGCTTTATATCGAGTAACCGTTCAATGTGGCTATTTTATAATTGATGCTGTTTTTATTTATTGAAACGAGGCTCCTATAATTTTGAATTTTTTAAAAAATATATCGTAATGTATAAATAATTATAATTTGACCATAAAAGTTATCAAAACATGATTTATTATGATTGGTCTAACCGTTAGTCGGTTTAACAAGAGACTTTCTCAAAAGTAAAAGTTGTTCTTCATCTTCTTTGGAAATAAATCAGTTCATTTATAAGCACACATTTATAAGAGAAAGATTCATGTGAGACCGTCTGACCATAAGTTATGATGAGATAAAGTAATAAGTAAATTTACATAAAGTACCCCATGTCATTTCTCACATTTAAATAATTGTACTTAAACCCTCCGTCTCACCATATAAATGAGTGAGACCGTCTCACTCAAATTTTTGTACATAAACACTTTCTAAATTATTTTCCATCGGAAAAATTTGTGCCTTGTATAAAAAACTCTGAGTGTAGCTTTTGAGTGAGATAATTTTTTTATAGAAGACCGTAAGTTTGAGTTAAAATGGAATTCTAATAAGTTTAGTAAAATAGGTGGTTTCAAATAAATTATAAGTTTGGGGTAGAAGAAAGGATTTGGGTGTAAATATTGTATTGGGTGCAAATAAATTACAAATTAATAATTTTGAATCATTAAAATATCTCAGGTCAACAATCAAGTCAACAAAACCTACGAGTCAAAAATTACCTAAAATTTTTTATGTATGAGAGTTTGTTACGTGGGGTGATAGGCCCAACAAGACTTTAACAAGCATTAAATTCAAGTGAAGAAAAATAAAAATATATTTAAATATAATTTTTAGCTAACACTTGTTAAAATTTTATTGATCCCTTATCATGCCAGACAAAATCCGCACATATAAAGTTTTTTAAACATAACCTCCTAAACAAACCCGAGCATATGCGCATTGTAGACTAAAATATGATGTTTCAACTAAAGTACGCCACATCCGTCACATATGAATGTGCACATTTTTTTATCAATTTTTTCATATCATGTTTTACCATCAATAACTTTGATTACGTATATTACTAGTATATTAAAATTTGATATTTAGAAACTACATGATGCATGGAATCTAACAATATTTCACATGATGATATTGATGCATATATACTAACTCAAATTTATGGTCAAATATATAATGAGAAAATTAACAAAAAAGTGTACAAATTTACCTGGGAATGATGGATGTTATGTTATTGAACATGATGTTTTTAAAAGGTGAAATAATTTGTCAAGGTTTACACGTTAGATGTCAACTAATATTGAAAGAGTTGTTACTAACCAGCGGCATGTGCATAAGATCATATACATACCACTTATTTTTTATCTTATACACTTTATTGTTAAAAAATTTTAAAAATTTTGTATATCATATATTTTTATATTTTCACTTACAAATGCATATTATTACTTATTTTAATTATAATAATCGTTCGCCAACATAAGAGAGAATACAAATCAAACACATCAAAACAATAACAAACAAAACACCTTCAGCATCAGGGTCAGCATGTCAGAGATGTTGGGTATGAGCACGAAGTGTAGCCACGATTTCCGTGTCAGCAGTAAAATGAAGATTCAGACCAGGAAGCTTAGACTTTGAAACCTTGTATTTCCAAGAACGCACAACCACTTCGGGATTTTGATTTAATTTTATAAGAAAACTAGTTTGTACGCCACAGACCAACATTAATAGGGAAACCGCTAACAAGCTCGACCCCAGCAATCACAGGATAAAGGGTGAATTCATCTACTGTGTTTTAAAATTTTCGCAGATGATAGAAATTGTAAAACAACTCAAGAGAGAAAGAAATATCTGCTTTCTCACAAACCTTAAGAAACCTCATTATGATAGTGATGCCCTTGAGGTGAAATTGGGACAACGCAACCTTGTACGAATGGAGAAGATCAACCACATGTTGAGGGAGAGGAAAATAAATATCAAAGTTCAAATAGGCTAAATAATAGGATATATACCCAGGTGGAGGAGTGCAAACACATTCAGAATTCGCAGAAGCGCAAAGCTTAAAAGGAGCTAGAAACGGTAAATAATTATTCAAGTCATCTAAATATGAACGAGACAGCATACTGTGTATGGTAGAAGATTCGGTGATATGACCAGAATCCCCATCGGAGTGAGCATCTTATACGGGATACTCAAAACGGTTAGAGGAAGACATGTTGATAGACGAGGGTCCTAGAGTTGGAAGTAATAGCCTTAATTAGGGTTGAACACCGCGGGCACAAGTTTTTCAGAGTAAAGATTAACAGAAAACGCGCCGGAGAAGATGATTGAAAAATAGTTAGAAACGCAATAACTACTAAAATTACCAGAAATCGAAGAAGAAATTCAACATATCAAGTCCAGAACATGCAATAAAAAAATTGGAAATTACGTTAAGGACAAAACTTACTCTTAAAGAGGATGAAGGAAGATGATACAGAAAACCTAGGGATGATCATAGAGGATGACAGCTTGGGCAACAAGGAGATGAATTGAAACACAAATGTGAAAAGATACTTAAATATAAAAAAGAAACGGCAAGATCAAGAAAGACAATCAGTTCAAAAAATGCAATGATGATAATCTGACACAACAAGAAAATTACCTTTTGCTTATATCGAGACGACGACCGTATATGAAAAGACAGTGCACTGAATAAGGGAAACATTGAAATATTCATTTCATATCCCTCATTTAAGAAGTAAAGCGAGAACAAACATCAGAAAAATACAGAACGAAATAGCGAAAAATGAGGATCAAATCTCGGCCTTTAGAAATAAAATCTTTGCAAAAATAGAGCCTTATCACGAGGGATTCAAAATTCAAAAGTTCAAATTTGAAGAGGGATCGAGGATAGAGATATGGCCAAAAAGCTAACGTCACTTCGCAATGTCAACAAATGTAGTATTAAATGACGAACAGACGGTTGACTAGCAACAACAGCTCGCATTAAAACCACAAAGCCACGCCATTACTCCGTTTCTTTTAGTCTTCATGGCTAAGGGGGTTTATGGTGTATAATTGGCCTAAAGGCTGGCCCGTATGGCCAAAGCTGAAAATAAACCCAAGACTAGCCTGCGATGAAGCAGAGATAGAGGCATCTCACGAACCGTGAAAAATTGAAATCATGGTCAGATGCCTACCACGAACCTTCCTTCTCGGAGCAACGATCAAGCAAACGATGGAAAACCCAAGAAAAGCGGAGCCACATTCACAACAGGCTATAAAAGGAACTGAGAGGCCACATATACATGTAAGTGCAACCGTACTGGAGAAGCCTGATTATGAAAAGAAAGTACGCACTTGAGTGTCGAAGTATTTCCCCCGGAACCACTTCCAGGATTTCTTTTGCAGGCATATCGTGGTGGACAACAATCAACTAGCCAAATTGGGAATACCACAACAGTAATATTACAAAAGTGTTGCAATAGATCCAACTTAATATATTTAGTACTTGAAGTAACACTAAAAATGTTACATTAATCTTAGTTTAAGAGAAAGTTTCAAGAAAGACGGCATTCTATAAACTTATGGACAGTTCACGATGACTTTTACCTTAAATGTTTTAATTTTTTATAAAATTTAAATATTGTATTTTAAAAGTTAAATAAGTAATAATATATAATTGAAGGCAAAGTCTTGGGAAAGACGGTCTTTCCATAGACTTATGGAAAGACGGGGTTTAATTCGAATAATAAAAGGTAAAAGGTCTTAGTTGCAACATTAAAATTTTAGTATGCAACATGTAGTAGTTATAAAATTTATAACCCGGTTCATGCAACCCAAAAATTTTATCTTAATTTCTTCTAATTTACACTTTAAACCTTGGTCTTTCCATGACTTATGGAAAGACCGTCTTTCAAGAGACACACTCATAATTGAATGTGAAAATATAAAAATATAAAATATAAAAAAATATTCAGAATGTTTGCAATTTACCTTTTCGATAATAAAATAAACAATTATACGAGTAAAAGATACGCAAAAGTTTAATTATGGGAGGAGTTAAGAAAGAGAAAAGTAAAATAAAAAGAAGAGACAGAACATAAAGATAGTTTGTGTGTGCCGGACACGTAAAGTAGTGGAGGCCCAACCACGGTTACATAGCTGGAAATGACAGTTCGAAGTGGAGGCCCAACCCCACACACTCCTGGAATCAAATCATGCTACTTCCATTTCTATTTTTCTACCATCATTTAGGTTAATCTTTTCTCTTTTGTGGTTATTATTATATAGGGGCAAAATACATCATGTTTGCATTATCATCTTTATTTATTCTTATAAAATATGAAGGATAAAATTTGAAAGTAAGCACTTATTAAAACTCTGGGGTAAAATATATTTTGCCTATAGTAATTAGTGCATCTCTAAGGTTCCTCCAAATTGAGATCAAAGCATCCACAATCATTACCCCTTAATTTCACTTTTCTTAAAAAGGATTACTTCTTAATTAAAAAGAATCATGACGGAGTTTTAACAACCACTTCTTAATAAGTACTTGCTTTTTAATTAAGGAATTGAAACACCTTTATTTGTAAAATGTCAATCAACTAATGATTGACACTTGTAATGATTTGTTTTGTATTATTAATTAATTATAATTTAAAATGAAAAAGAAATGCTTATTTAAGGAGGTCCATTATTGATAGTTGATTTTAATCTAATTTTTATCAAAATTCATATTGTGATACTTAAGAAGTACTCTTTAATTTCACTACCATTACGAATGCTCTTAGTTATTTAAATTGACATCACTTTATCCTAAACAGAATGGAGTGGGTAAGAATGAACGGATGATCCCGTCTTAAACGAGAGAGGCTCCCTTCAATAAAGAGGTTAAATAATTCTTTTTTACTTTGAGAAATACTTCCTCTATTGACATAATTTTCTGTTTGGATCGTTTTTAAAATATATTGGTATATCTTTAATTTTTTATAAAATTTCTTTAATTCTATTCTCTGATTTCACTTTTTACTTTGTACATTCTATTTTATTCACTAATTTTCTTCACTAAATTCTAAACACCTAAACCTATGGGTATACTAATAGAGGAACATAGTAGTGTTACTATAATATTTCAAAATTGCTAAGAAAGCATCATTTAAAAACATTTCTTGTAAATGGAGGGAATATGTGGTACCTGAGGCTCACCAATCCACCGAAAAGGTTTAGAGGATAGGCCAATCACTTGTTCTTCGGTGCTTTTGTGCCACCAATCGCTTAGTAATATACTGAATTCGTCATCATATTGGAAGGGTTCTTTTTCACCTTTGGGCACGTCAACTATTAGAGAACCATACAACCCCGCTGACCTCTGCATTCCATAATGTCCGTGGTAGAAATATGTTCCAGGCTACACAAAATACCACATGCAAACAATCAGTATACTTCCATAAGGATAAACATTGACAAGACATATGTCTTAAAAGAAATATTAAATGAAAGTAATCTCCAATTGATCGTATCTCAATATTCAATATCATATACTTACTATTTCATTCTAAATTGATTATTTATTTTTTTTATGATTTTCAATGAATATGTTTGACCATAAATATCTCTAGTTATATATAATATTTAGACTCAAAGTTTTCAAACTTTAATTTTCAAAACGTAAATAAGCAATTTAGAGAGGGACGGAGAGAGTAACACTGTAGAATATAATAATAAGGGGTTCTCTTGACATGTGACATATATCCTTAACTCATGGACAGATTACTACTATATTTACACTTATATACTGCACTAGTTAAATTACATACTAATATTTTTTAAAAAAATAAAAAATAAAAGTTTTAAATTTATAAATTTATAAATTTTCATTATATTTTTAGCTTATATAATATATTTTTTTTAACTTATATAATATATTTTTTATAAAATACAATTTTAAAGATAAGTAAAGTGATCTGACATTTACATAAGCTTATAGATACGTCACCTAAACTTCACCAACAATTTATATAGGAACCCAACTTTGTGAGCTAAAAGATGACTATATTTAAATTAAAGTAGGTCTTCTGACATGGACATGTCCATAAGCTTATGGACATACCACTTATTTTTTACTTTATACATTGCATTTGTTAAATTACATACTAAAATTTTAAAATTTGAATTTTTTTTTATAATATATTTTCTTATGTTCTTATTCAAATACATATTAATACTTGTTTTAACTTTTAAAATATAATATTTAAATTTTATAAAAATTACACCATTTAAGGTAAAAGCAATCGTGAACTGCCCATAACATTATGAAAATATCGCATTTCCTGAGACTTTAAAAAAAAATAATAATGAGAGGATGGAGATAAATGATTCTAAGCTTGCGGGCTTTATTTTTATTAATGAAAGCTCGCCACTTTTTAAATTTAGAGTAGCTCTCATGGCAGGTGGTCTGTACATAAACTTATAGATATACCACTATTTTTTAACGTATACATTGCATTTGTTAAATTACATACAAAATTTAGAGTTTTTGAAATAATTTTTTTATAGGATATATTTTTATATTTTCATCTTCAAATACATATTATTACTTGTTTTAATTTATAAAATACAATTCAAAGTCTTGGGAAATACAATCTTTCCATAAGCTTATGGAAAGATGGGGTTTAATTAAAATAATAAAAGGTAAAAGGTTTTAGTTGTAATTTTAAAATTTTATTATACAACGTGTAGTTATAAAGTTTATAACCCGATTCATACAACCCGAAATTTTTATTTTTATTTCTTCTAATTTGCACTTTAAACCTTGATCTTTCCATGGCTTATGGAAAAACCGTCTTTCAGAAGATGGACTCAAAATACAATATTTAACTTTTATAAAAAATTATAACTTGTGAAAATTCCGAATTTTCTGAAACTTTCTCTTAACTCTTAAATTTAAGGTTGCGTTCCGAACACTTGAGTGAGATTGTCTGTGAAGTCCTTTTTTCCCATAATCCCTTAATTATTTTTGACGCATTGTCTGGACCCAAATTGTTTCTCTTTTAATCCCCTGAAATTTTAATTGAGTGGATACTTTAACATTAATCTAACAAGATTTTAAAATTTATTTTTAAGTGTTTACGAAAAAAAAAAGCACGAACGAAAAGAATCCAAACATAGCCGTACGTGCATATTTTTACCTTGTCAACTTTGAAGCGGTAGACAAAAGTTTCTCCAGGATTAATGGCACACTGGGAAATAGATGCCGTACCATCAGCCCACGGCGTTCCAATCTGAAATCACTTTTCACAACTCAAAAACTTCCACAAAATTAAGTTAAATCCACTACAATATAACACTGGAATTGTATTCCCATTGCATGTTACTCACAATAAAGCTTTTCCTGTATATTTTGCATGAGCATTACACAAATTCCACACTAATTCAACAGAGCAAAGCTCTGCGAATATGATCAATAAATTACCTGTCTGATACCATGCCAGTGAATAACAACTCCTTCAGTGTAAAGCTTGTTGGTAAGCTCAACGACAATGGTGTCCCCGGCACGGGCTCGGATCGTCGGACAAGGAAACTGGCCGTTAATCGTCATTACGACATTCTCGACACAGTCCGGCGACCAGTACTTGTACTCAACTGTCCACTTCAAGTGCCGGACTTTGGCACCTGAAGCTAACCCTACCAAACCAAAACAAATCACTACCAAAAATATGGAAGCACCCATTTTATCTACGCATATATTTCAACGTATTATGATTGCTCTAGTCTTATAGCTGTAGTTGAACTGAGAGATCGGGAAGAGGTGAGACAGTGTTTTGTAGGTGGAGGAAAGGGGTTTGTATAGAGTGTAGCTTGGACAAATTCAATTTTTTTCTACTCTTTGGAAGAACACGTTAATTAATTAATACATTAAAAAAGTTAGATATTTCTTTTTAAAACCCGGGAATTGATTCCTTCATGGACGGCCATTAGTTATGGTTCGCATGGTCATATTCATTTTCATCTTTTTTGGTGCGAGGGTGCTCTTTGACCCCCTTTTTTCTTTTCAAATAAATTTAAAAAATTGATTCATTAAATTAAAACAGTGTGATAAATTATTGTATTTTTTATGGCAACTTGAATTTGTTATGGCAAAGTCTTGGGAAAAGATCGTCTTTTCCAACGCTTATGAAAAGATGGAGTTTTATTGGAATAATAGAAAGGTAAAATATTTTAGTTGCAATATTAAAATTTTATTATACAACGTGTAATATTTACAAGTTTATAACCCGCCTAATGCAATTCAAAATTTTTATCTTCATTTTGTTTTAATTTGCACTTTAAACCTTGGTCGTTCTATGACTTATGGAAGGACAGTCATTCAAGAGACGGACTCTTTTGTTATATGAGCGGGAATATATTATATATTCTCTCCGTCCCACAATAAACTTCTTACTTTTCCTTTTTTTGGACGTCCCACTATAAACTTTCTATTTCTAACTTTCTTCATTTAGTCATAAATATGTGGTTATAATTCTTCATTTCATTTGATTTATGTAGGCCCACTCTTATCATCCATTAAAAAGATGCTACATAGACTTGTATTAATTTTTGAGTAAAAAATAATTCAGAACTTTAAAGTCTGAAGGAGAGGGTGTATACTTTAGGCCAAGGGTGGGTTTCTGCTCTTCCGACTACTTTTTTCCATGTATAAATAAATTATACATTTCAATAATAATTTTATTTTACATTTGAAATGAATAAAGTGAAGGAGTGGGTGAAAGAAAAATAAGAGAGTATGAAATAAAGTAGAAGTATGTAAAGATTTTTAATGGTAAAAGATGTTAAAATTTTGGCAAAGTCTTGGGAAAGACGGTCTTTCCATAGGCTTATGGAAAGACGGGGTTTGATTAGAATAATAAAAGGTAAAAGGTGTTAGTTGCAATATTAAAGTTTTAGTATGAAACATGTAATAGTTATAAAATTTATAACCCGGTTCATGCAACCCGAAAATTTTATTTTAATTTATTCTAATTTACACTTTAAACCTTGGTCTTTCCATAACTTATGGAAAGACCGTCTTTCAAGAGACGGACTCTAAAATTTTTGGCATTAATTATTAAACTATGAGTGTGAATGAGAATTGATTTCAGGTTAATTTTTAATGGAAAAGTACTGGGAAAAAGATCGTTTTTTCATAGGCTATTTATTATTTATAAACTTGTTTTACATATTTTATTAATATTAACATAATTTATTTTTAATGTTTTAACATATTCACAAATATTGAAAACAACGTGTTTTTAAATTCATTTCATTTTTTACTATTATTCATTATTAGCATCAATATAAGCGAATAAATAAATACACGTTGATGTAAAAATGTAGAAAGTTAAAAAATTAATTGTTAAACGTAAAATTTAATTGCTAAAAAAATGCTACTATTTTTGTATTCATTGGTGGTTTGATCGAATGAAAACGCCAACCTCCAAAAGCCAATCAATCAAAATACTAGTGAAAAAGCTAATATCAAACAAAGCCTTATTAAAAGATGTTATTCCTTACTTAAAGATGTGATTTTCTTAATTAAGTAGAAATATTATTTCCTTAATTCTAAGTCAGTCAGAGATTATGATATCACATGTTTCTATGTTTATGATGTTCTAATTGTAAATTAGTAAGGCTGCACTGCGCCAATCAGTTCAATTAAACTATTTTAACATTTTAATCTAAAAAAGTTTGAGATTAGTGGTTATAAAATGTCTATGTATTACCTAATATAATTATAAATTGTCGTGTGGTTAGATTTACACGTATTTATTTTTCTTTTATTTTTCATAAATATTGTGGCATTTGAATTTAAATTTAAATTTAAATTAATATATATTTCTAAACACAAATGTTTTTTAATTAAAATACTCACCTAAGTGAGTGAGTATATATTAGGTTCCCCAAAGCATAAAAGATAGCACCAGTACATATTTGAGTATTTTAGATGTACAACTAGATAAGTTATCGTGGAAAAGCTAAATACAGTGAGATTTATTCCATATCCTTCATCTATAACCCCTAACTCAATGAAGAATATGGCCCTAAAATTAATTTTTAAATACAAATTATTTTAGATTGACTAACCGTTAGATGAATTTATATTTTATAATTGATGTAATTAATGGGGTGATTTGATGTTTATTTTTATTTATTGCAACGAGTTTCCTATAACTTAATTTGTAGAACTTTTAAAATGTTTGCAATGTATAAATAATTATAATTTGACCTTAAAATTTATTGAAATGATATTTTTCATAATTGATCTAACCGTTAGTCGGCCTAACAGGAGACTATCTAATTTCTAATCTAATTTCTAATATAATTACTTATGTGATTTTGTAGCACTAATTAAGTTTTGTAATTGATGTTGGGACCTCCCGGACCAATTTAATATCTGAAATCAACGCAATGCTCCATGCTGGCTTTGAGAACCTACAGAACAGAGTTCCGGGGAAGTCCTTGAGATCCACCTTCCATGCCTAAATCAGTGTATGAATAGTATCTAGAAAATTTTCATTACCTTTCTAATTGTTCAGATCGTCTATATACAACGGATATTTACCGTGATGTTTGCTGATCATGGACCATGTTCTTAAATCGTGGTTTTGGTGCATGATTGTGGGTGAGAGCCATTTTCCTCTTTACGTTCGGTGATAGGGTTCGCTAAAGGCAAGGTGTTATTTTAGCATTTGGCTTCGCGAGGTTAAGGAAGGTTTGGCAAGGTTACTCCTTTATCTAGTTCACTGGGCTCGCAATATTACCTTTACTGTGGTGTTGAGTTTAGTTTATTGGTGTTGCATTTAGTTTATTGTTGTTGAACTTAGTTTATTGGTGCTGATTTTTGTTTATTGGTGTTCAGTTGAGTTTAATGGTGCTGAATTAAGTTTATTACTCTCTCCGCCCCAGCCAATTCTGTACACTTTGACTTTCATCAATTGACTCAAAAAGAAGTTTGATCATTGATATCTATAATTGTGTGTAAATACAATTTATGAAGAGTTGATATTTTGAATATACATGCTATTACGAATCTAACAAGATCACATACGGAAATATCCTAACTTATTTATCAATTCAATTTTGAGGTCAAAGTGAAACAGTTTTGATTAAGTGAATAGTTAAATTGCAGATTTAGCTGAGACAGAGGGGGTCCTAGTTTTTTTTTCAAAAATGAATAGAAATATGAAAAAATAGTCGGGAGAGACAAGATATTGTACAAAACTCATTAAAGTGGATGTAATTTACTCGAACTAGACGCAACTAAAATAAAAATATTTGATCAAACTGAACGAAACTAAATTAAACTAAATGAAACTGTACTAAGAAGTCATATAAAAAAGCTCACTCTTATGCAAGTGGAAATAATGATGTTTCAAGAAAAAATGGAATTTAATATATAGTAATTCGAATGTTGGATACAAATAAGGAAGAATAAAGTTTAAAAAGACAAATATAAATGAATATGACTAATTGTTCGGTTTAGAGCATCTCCAATGCAACCTTCAATACTCCAGTCCAAGGGTCAACAAGGGATTCACAGTGGCGTGGATGGAAATTAGAGCGAAATTGTCCAAGTTATCTTCTGTTTTCAAAGGGTCAAATTAATAGTGACGTCAATGATAATTAAAGTGACACTATCAAAGTTAGCTTTGGTTTTCAGAGGGTCAAATTGAAATTCAACCTCTTAATTACTCGAATTTTATCTAATATAATACTAATAATATAATTTTTAAATATTATGTTAATAATATTAATTTTCAGATATTATAAAAATAATAATTGGGGCTTTGAAAATTTGGAGCCCTATTAAAGGAAAAGACGAAATGCAAAGTGACAATGAGGAAAATGATTCTATGAATGAGAGTGATTGAGAAAAATGATTAGTTTGTAATTCATTCCCAAAATAATGTTGTAATCATTGCATATTTTAATTATTATTATTATTATTCTAATGATAGTCAAGAACCCAGATATATGTTTGTTTATTAGTTTTGTTTTTAGTGCTGAGTTTATGGTACTGAATTTAATTATTTGGTGTTGAATTTAATTTTTTTGTGCTGAATTTAATTTATTGATATTGAATTTAGTTTAGTGCGGATTTTAATTTATTAGGGCCGAGTTTAATTTATTGGTGCTAAAATGTGTTGAATTAAATTCAACTGGACAAAGCCGAATTCAAATTTTGCAAATCAATATAAAAATTTGTTTAGTCAAATGAGTCGCACTACTTGAATGGATATATGTGCACTCGAGGTGGAGTGAGGAGTGTTGGAAGTTAGGACTGTTAATTCCCCTTAACTTGGTGAGTATTATTGATGGGATTAAATAGTGAACAAATTACAAAGATAAAGAATCCAAATAGAACGCTAACTCCAATCTACATGAAGGAAGATTCTAACGTATCTTCTATCCTAACACATACACACCCAAAGAAAATTGTAGGATGTTTTGAAACGCAAAGTTTGGAACAAAAGGTCTCAAATTGAGATTTAGAGCGCCCTTTAGTGAAAATATCATAAACCTGCAACGAAGTAGACGCATGACTGATGCAAAACTTGTCAGAGGCAACCAACTCCTGGATGAAGTGATAGCAAATTCTATGTGCTTCGCTAGCTTGTGAGCGATGGGGTTATGAGCAAGAAAAATAGCACTATTGATGTCACACAACAGCATATGGGCGTCAGAGAGTGGAAAACGAAGATCACAAAGGAGATGAGAAAGCTAGACAACCTCGGCAGCGGTGTTGGCCAAGGCCTGATACTCAGACTTCGAACTGGAATGGGAAATTGTAGGCTGGTTCTTGGCACTCTACAAGACCAAACAATCACCAAGAAACACCGCATAACCAAACATTATTGTTGAATCTTAAGACAAGGAGGCCAGTCAGTTCCGGAATATCCTAAAACCTTAGAGGAACTCGCATAGTGAAAGGAAAGGCCATGGTCTAGAGTGTCACAAACATATCAAAGAATGCGAGTCACAGTTTCAATGTGATCGTCACGAGGGTCCTGGAGACATTGACTAACCAAATTAAATGCGAAGACAGGTGATATTGAGATACTAAATGACGACAACCAAGAAGCGATAAAGAGTGGGGTTGGAAAAACCTCCCACTGGAACTGCTATAGAGCTGAGACTCCGGAGCAAACAAAGTAAAGACATTAGACACACTTGTCATACCTCCACGATGAAGAATATCCTGAGCATACTTGGCTTGTCCTAAAAATAAGCCAATTGAGGCAAGCTTAACCTCTAGACCGAGAAAATAGTGCAAGGATCCCAAATCCTTACTAGAAAACTCCTGATGAGTATGAGCAATGAACTTGCGATTGGCAGCCAGTTATTACCAGTGAGGATAATATCATCGACATAGACCAAGAGATACAAAAAGGTAGTACCATGAGATTACAAAAATAAGGACGTATAAGCTGAGCTACAAAGGAAACCAAGCTAATAGAGAAGAGTGTTGACTTGTTGGAACCATGCTCAAGGAGCTTGCTTGAAACCATACATGCCTATGAGGATGCAACAAACACAGTCATGTCGAGCAGATTCATTATACCCCATGGGTTGAGCCATATAAACTGGCACATATGAATCGGTATACTAGTACCATTGGTCCAAAACTTGTGCTAATAATATCATATACACCGGTTATGTTAAAATAAAACACAAATAGCGGTGCCTAAGATAAATTTTAGCACAGGTTCTTCAATTACTGGTACTACATACCAATGCCTATTCAAAAGAAAATCAGGAAAGGTCATTTCCAGCACCATTTTAGGTGGAAATGCCTTCTATCGATGCTAATACCGGTGCCTATGTAAAACTTGACGCGGTTGACTCCTTAATGTCAAATTTGGAATTCTATTATGGGATGAAGGGAGTATAATTTACTCTTGAACATATACTAGCGCTTTTTCACATTTCATCAATGAAATTGATGAAATGCCTTAATCGAATTGCACATAAGAAGGACCTAACTTCAATTAAAAATGTATGTGGCCTACGAAATGTAATTAACATTTACGGGTTGACCATACACACCATGGAGTTGATGTCAACTAATTAGGTCCCAACTAGATGTAGGAAAAAAGGTTTGTAGGGTGTGTTTGTAAAATTTGGGGCCCACAGTGTAATTGTGTAAAAGTAATCATTGTTTTGATTTGAGGCCCATCTGTTCACTTGTTCAGGCCCAAATTGGAAAGTCGCTATGTCTTAGTGAATTGCATTTTGGTGTCGGCAATTTTGTGGTTCGACACCTCCAACTTTCTTGGAGGAACCTAAGTGCAAAAAGTAAAAGGTTTTCTTGTCAAAACCTTAAATAAATGTGGGCACCAGTTGTATAATATCATCAAACTGGTGCTATGTTCTTATGGTGTGAAGGTTTCACATCTGTCGAGAAAATGAATATTTTTAATTTTCATCCAAAATATTGGAGAGAAATTTTATGAACACCAGAAGGACAATCATAGGCATCGGTCAAACTACCAGTGCTAAGTGTTTAGAATATTAATCTTCTCTAAGCTCTCGGGTGGGAAACAAAATAAAAACAAAACTCCCATTTAAAGCAACATCATGTAGTTGCGTTGGAAATATAAAGGCACCAGCATGATCACCATAGGCACCAATTTCAATACTGGTGCTCTATACTTAAAAAAAACCCAGCTTAGTCAATGTTAGAGCACCCAAACCCTAATCATACAAAGCCCTCCTTGGAACCCCTAATATTCAATGCATCCTTTCCATATTTCATCAATGCTATATCAACCCTTTTATTTTTCTGCCGCTGCAGCACTCCAGTTGCACTCCAATGCGGTTCTCATCAACCCCGACCCCATCTCCATTCTAGATTGTCCCTCCCGGTGGCCCTATTTCATATTCCACTTAGGCTTATGAAAATATTTTCTCCGGTGACCCAGGACGCTAGTGGGAAGTTATAGAATTGGTTCGAGAGGTTGCAGATTAAAGCCGCCATCGAGGTTACCAGGGGAAGGCAAGGTGGCAGAAGTTTGCAGCATCGTGGTTGTCAGATTGTTTCAACTATGAAAGGTGAAAGATGGAAATGGAGTGGATACACCGGATTGCGGTGGTGGATAATGTGGAGAATGAGCTAGGAATAGAGTTGAAGACCGAGGTGGAGAATTCCCGGCGCGTCCGTTACCACCATGCCTCAGCTCAGATCCGCGTCGCCACAACATCTCTGTATCCAATCTCACCTCATTAGGTTTGGTTCCTCGATATTTGTCCAAATTAATGGAGATTAGTTTTATTTTATATGAGAATCGATGTTCTTAATCGATGCTTAGGTATATTTGATTTGTTATGTACTTTCAGATTTTGTAATGTACTTCTAATTTTTTGTTTGTGTTTGTTCGTCTTATTGTTTTTTATGAATTTCTAGGTTTCATGTTTTGGCTAGTGAGTTTATTCTCATTGGCCATATATTTTTACTGATCACCTATTTACAAGCACCGGTTCAAAAGAGCATTGGCACCGGTTATTTGGCCCAAAAATTATTGGTGCCTATGTAGGCGGGTTCTACATCTTTGCACCGGTTCCATTTTATTTTCACTGGTATACCCAACCGGTGCTAGTTATTCCAGCACCGAATCCTGGTACACTACTACAGCAACACCTATTACCTTAGGTTTTTAGGCCACATATCCATGGGTTTTTTCCCCTAAAGAACCAAAGTAAATATGGGTGAAGTAAAAAAGTTACTTTCGATTTTTCATAAAAATAATCAAGGTAAATAATCTCCATCCGATGACCATGACGACGTCAGTGTAACATCGCTACACATGTGAAGGTTGTCGACATCCCATCTAACAATGAGGTTGCATTACACGACGTTGTATATATTATTTGCGACGTCGTTACTAATCATATTTGATATCGCATGAGGTTATTTCCGAGTTCGCAAACCAAGACTTTTAACTGCATTTTTTAACCGCAGTAAATAACTGTTTTTGACATCGGCTTCTTTGTAAAATGACCATAGTTAATTCTAAATTTTCAAACTGATGATCGACCACTGCGCAAAGTCACAGACTCCATGTCGTTTGTTTGTAATTTGCGACGTCGTTGTTGACCCTGGCCGAAATCACATATTTTAGTAACCGACTTCACTGACTATTATTTTTAATTGCGATTAAGAACCACTGTAAGTAAAAAAAATTTGCTTAGGCTTTTTCGGAAGAATGTCCGCAGAAATGTAAGATGGGATGGACAAAGAGTCAGCAATGTTGCGGGGAATGATTAAATAGTCGATGTATCTTCAATGTCGGATAATGCTTCATGGTTCATTGTGCGATGTCGCTCGCTTGAATGTACCATCAGTAAGCCGATGATAACTATATGCAATGTCACTTAGTTTAGTCCCATTGTACCAAATTGTCTATTAAAGTGTGCGACATCGGTCATCATATAAATAACAGAAATAGAAATTTTCATAAATAGAATACCCTGTGTCGAACGCTCTATCAAATTGAATGTTACTACACCATTCACAAAGCATAAAGACAAGAATGAGAAGCACTACACCATTCATACACTTAGTATGTTATCAAAATTCTCACAAAATGAACTATACCATTAATACTCCATAGCTTAGCTAGAGATCTATATCAAGGTGTCAAAAAATACTTGGAAAGTATCAATGGGCATTTTAGAGAATGATGCTCTCACAATAAAAATCAACAAAATCCAAGTTCCTCATGTCGTAGTTGGGTTAAGTAAATGCTTCAAATTCCTTACCATCATAAAGTTTTCCCAGTTGTCGCATAATTCCTCCAATTGATTGATGGTGTACGGTTCTCTGACCTCGTTAGAATACTACAACAAGGTGTAATGTCAAAAATGGTACATAGGTTGTGCAAAGTCATATGATGTTATTGATTAGATTCAACATGTGAGAATAATAGATACCTTTTGTAGATCTAATTGATTCTTCCTCACTTTCATGACTAATTGTTTCATCAACCGCATGCAATAGTAACCGCTTTCCCACAGGGCCATTTGTTTTTTATACTAGTCGATCAGAAAAATTGTTCACAAACACACTGATAAGTACTTATGTCAATAGTTATTCCATAATATAATGTCAAATTTAATTCTAACCTTTAGGGACTTCCATGTGAATTCTTTGTGCTTGTTAATTATGTGATCTGTCATCACCTTTGTAATTGTGAATGAAATATTTTTCGGTGGCATTAGATGTAATGGATCGTACCAGAACATCGTGTTAGAAATAAGAACGATGATGGTCACCATCCAATGTTTGTTACGGAAATAAAAACCTCATTACCTCAATACAATCACATATTGATCAATAGGACCAAACACTTGTAATAAAGTAAGTATAGTTAATTCACCACTCGTAGTAAGGTGCGATATAGATGAGATGGTCCTTTTGCATCAACCGAGAGCTGAAGTAGGCCAAACGCTCTCCCATCGCAATATGATCATGTTGGATCTTCGTTGGGCAAGGAAACCCTATCCACCCTTTCATTTTGGAAATGGATTGCACATGCAGGAGCCTATAAACATGGTCCTTCTTGCTTAATTGAAGCCAAAATCAATAAGTATGTAGCTGAATCAGGTTAGGGTGATGCATTAATACTCACACACAATTTAGTTGCATCATGGGAGGGGGAAAATTATTGAAATGGAACAATGATATTAAATCCTCCTTCCCGATAATTGCATATACATTGTACCCTAAAATACTCACTTATTCCATGGGGATTTTGTACAAACATGAGGGAAGGTGTGGTGCCACAATCGTGTGGATGTTCTTTAGGGAACCATCCTTTGTGAGATTGAATGTAGGTGGCCTTATTCTAGAGACACGGGTCTTTGTAAGTTTTGGATCCCCACATGTATTGGGAAATTTTTCCGAGCTACTTATAATATTTGTGTTGATCTACATGAAATCAACTGTTAAATTTATTTTCTGAACATTTGTCTCAACTCATAAGAAATAGTATATAGATTATCGATGTTATACCTTCTTCGTTGGCCTGTTATCCAAAATATCAACCAAACTAAGGGCCATTCAACAAACATTCCTAACACCGTGTCCACTATTTTTGCCTCGGGTTCTAGGATTAGAAGAACAATACCATATATGAGGCTCTTTGTTACATTGGCAACAACGTTATCATTCGCGATCAACTTATGATGATGCACTCGTATTGATGTGTACACTTTACCTTCCACCACAATATGGCTCTCTCCAACAACACGTTCACAAAGTAGTATGCACAATGAATTGTCCTATAAATGAAGAGTCGGTAGCTAGTGCAAAATAATTTGGAACATGATTAGCGTAATATATTTACTTATACCTTCATATTGCTTTGAGTGGCCTCTACTAACTTCGTTCTTAGTTGATCAAATACTTGAGGTGTCGTAGAGGTCGTAGATGGTGGTACGACCTACTATGACACTCCAAGATATCATGTGTTAATGTTGTTGGAGAAGAAGGGCAAGGTGGAGTTGAGTTGTTCATTTAGAACATGCAATAATTCTCTCTAAGTCAAGTGCCATTTTCTTCCCATTCAATTCTTGCGAGACATAAGCCACTAGTTGGCTCAGTGTGAATTTCAATGCATTAATCTCTCATTGTTGACTAATTGAAGAAATATCAACCTTAATATTTTTGGGTTTGACAACGATGTCCCTATGTGTAGCAAGCGTTTCGACACCCTGGACCCAGCCTATATATTCTTTCTTGTTAAGCGTAACCCCTTGCACGTCCTTCTTTCCAACACCAATGAACTTACCGGACTCTTGCTTTCTTTTTAAGTCCTCCTATAAATTACCAATAATAAATCTCATATAAATTTTACTTGAAGAAATTCATTCATATCATATCATCTAAAAAAGATGCAAAACTTACAATTTGTCTGTCAACAACCTTCGCATCTTTGGTGTGGAACTTACCCTCCATATTCTTCCCCTGCCCTTTGTAGCCTTTTAGCCATTCTGAAATAGGGGAACCTCATCATCTGTGAGATAATCAGTTGAATTCCTTGCTTCCTCATATGTCATTCCAAGCTCCACCTTGTCGAACACTTTAGCCTCGAATAACATGATTATTCTTGTAGCTAGTGCGAATCCTCCACGACTCATATTGTGGTGCATATTATTCCTTCCTTCTAGTTCACTGTTGTTTTCCACCTTGTAAAATCATTAGAACAAATGGTTCATAATAATAATCAACAATGTTGACGGACTTGGTAACACAATTCCCTTTCTCTAACTGATATCGAACACCCATTGATAAGTACATCTCATTTAGCGGTAGGTAACTTATCCATTTTCCACAAGTTGTTGGTATAATACAGTGTCTAAACTAAGTGTACTCACGGCATCGCAAACTAGTCAACTTTATCGACTTACGATACGATCAGTAGTATGCGACGTCGCATGTTTAGCAAGTGCTACTATTTTTTGGGAAAAGGGTTTACCTTTACCATTCTAAAACCCTAGCAATCATACACAACATACACATTCTGATGCTAACAACAAATCTATACTCAAGCATAATCAAGTTTATCCAATAATATACTGCATTTGTAAAGTTATAAATATGTGCACATTGTGTATGTACGTGTCAGTATGTCAATGTAAATTCCTTACCAATTTTTTGTCCTCTAGTTTTCTTGCAACAACCATTCCAACTTGATTCACTTATGAATGGATGCTTAATTCTAGGGTTTGAATTCTTCTCCTTACCAAACATGTAATCCCTAGCCAATTTGGCTTTGAAATCTCTGAATCTTTCACCAAAGTGCCGTATAGTTCTCTTTTTCAGTTTTCCCATATCAACCCACTAAATTTTAAAGGAATATTGCAGCCCTCCATAGTTTATCCTTGTAAGCATCATCGACACGAGGCCACGACTCGTAAAAGAAGATGTCTACTTTTATCCTAGCAATCAAACCGATGTAACTAAACCACCAATTACTTTTCTCCCCTATGGCATTCCTGATGTGATCATAATTCATAGGAAGTTTTGTACCCTTCTCCACCATTTCTATCAATTTCTTGCAAATTTCCATACCCCGACCTTGCCTATGTCTTTTCGATCGATTCATATCTCCCCCTTCTTTGGGCCGTTTCCTCTTATCGTGGTTAACGACTATAAGACCTAAATGTAGAGTTCAATAAACACAAACATAACTAATGAATGCAATATAATATTTCACGTGGAACCTTTACTATGGATGAAAAGGAAACATAGCAATCTTAACCATACATGTCAATCTCTCGCATGGTACACAAAATACATACTTCGTGTAGTGTTTCCTCACCATAAAAAAATGATGTAAATGAAACATTTGATGTTATCTCCATAACGAATAACATCTATTAGCACGCTTACACATGTTTGTACATCATATTGACTTGAAAAAATAACATCTTTAATGAAAACATAAAAACCCTACGTGTGTATTGTCCACAATCTTAAAGTTAATGAAATGAAGAAGAATGAAACATAGAAATCTTAAACACCCTTTCAATAAATGATCAAAAGGGATGTGGGCATAAAAAAATTGATCAATTAATGATAAAGATGGAAAGTTACCACTTTTTTTATTCATAGAATCCCCCACCATGATGACCTCATCCTTTTCACTTTGTTTCTCCATTTGAGAATGATAGGGTTGTGGTGGATTTGGGTGTGTTTGATGGTTGATTAGTTAGTGGTGGAAGGAAATGGAGATGATGAATGTTGAGGGCTTTGGGGGCGGGGGTGCAAATTTCAGTAATAAATGAGTTTTCAAAGCATTTTGGGATTTATTTTACCAAGTATGGCGAATAAAAGTACTTTCCCGCAAATCATGCAATGTTACACATATTTTGCGACATGTCGATCGATATCACTTTATGTTTCCATTTGGGTAAAAAATTGGCCCAATAGGCCTCTCCATGTTGAATACGACCTCGCAGATATATCGTCCAAATATTGGCACATAAGATGGAATTCGCAATCTCGACAATACATACGGTTTAATGCCAAGTCTAGGGCCTCTGGATGGACCAATTGGCCCATTCCCTAGGAATCTGCAACGTTGCTCTCCGTTCGTCCTTCAGTCGCTTCGAAAGATTGTTTGAGCAACTTCGCATGTTAGGTTTTGAACAAAATTTTAAAATTCATATGAAGGGAAAAAAATTACTTACATAGTGTTCCCATTGTAAGGCAGGTTTTTTTTGGAGATCTACGTGGTATTAATGGGTTTGGAAGTTACCTGTGAGAGCATCAATGTTCTTAAAGACCTGTACATTCCTTACCCATCGTACAAGGCTACTACGTCCCGTACACATCAACCGCATATTTGAGCTCCAAATGTTATCATATATTTCAATTAGAAAAAGCTATTATGTTTAAGCTTAAGATATTTAACCATGTTTCACAGCTAAGGCTTTCATAATATCTCATTCTTTATACATGATGGTTGAAAGCATGACTGGCCATTCACATAGGATTAGCTTATAATTACCATATTAATTTATTGATTACATAGTCTTTCAATTTAAACCCATAGACTACAAATTGCATTAAACGGGTAAGGCTATTGAAATTACTCGTTCGACGATTATTGTTCTTAAGGACCTGTAAATTCCTTACCCATGTCATTTGAGGCTATAGCTTCATGATGTGTAAATTATATAGGGATTTTAGTAGAAGCTCACGAACATCAAACTAATTACGTATATCATCAAGATAGGTGCGGGTTTGCAATGAATAACTAGTTGAACCCTAAATGATCGTAGAAGTCTACTGCATACGTTAGTCAACCACATATTTGATCTTGTTCTAGGCTAATTTTTATAACATCTTTCAATTACAAATAGTTATTCTGTTTATGGACAAGATATTCAACCATATTACATGACTAATGCTTTCACAGTGTCCCGTTCTTAATAGAGGATGTGGTTTAAGCCATTCACATATGACATGACATATATGTATCATCTTCATTGATTATATAGTGTCTTAATTTAAACCACACGGACTATGAACCACATCAAATGTGTGAGGCTTTTAGAATTAAAGGTTCGACAGTTCTAGCAGATTTCAAGGGAGGACCCTGGATTATTTTCATTCCAGGCAATTACTTAGGATTATCATTTCAGGAGACCGATAAGTCAACCCTATCAATGATTGAAAAGATATTTATACTCGTATAATTAATTAGTATGGTTTTTTATGATTAAGAATTTAGAGGCCGGGATATAGGCGTATTAAAATTTTCCATTTCAATGATACTTTTACAAATGGTACTAGTTAACAGCATTTCCATACCATTTGTGTTAGCCCTACCAAATAGGCTACCATATATTGAGATTAGGCTGAAAGACCCATACTTTGAGTACGACATTGATGATATGTCGGACTACATTCAGTTATGTCGACATTTTTGTGTGAAATTGAGTCATGTGGTCTGTAACCACCACTGGAAAAGGCCACAACCTTTAACGTCTGGTCTGGTTGTACAATTTAGCCCAGTTTCATATCTGTACGACCTCGCTAACATGTTGTTCACCCTTTAGGCTTGACGAATTTACCAGCAGCATTGCCACATGGCGATTCAATTACCCCAACTCCTAGCCCGCTAAAACTTGTTTGGGCCCCACATGAAACACATAGGCCATTACGTGCAATGTGCTGTGTCGAATTGTATTTGCCATATTTTTCAACCAATACAAAGTCATCCGCAACGTCACATGTATATTAAAAATGAGGCATGGTATATAAATTGCTCACCCCTAACCCAGTCCCATTGTTAACCTCGACATTGCAAATCAACCTTCACTACTGGAAAAAAAGATTCCTAAATCATCGGAATTCGTCAAATAACCACCGAGATTGACATATAAATTGTCAACAAAGATCCAAATAAGTCCCATTCAAGAAATTGTAGCCATAAAACTACTGGAAAACATGTATATATACACCGAAATAAATTCATGAGTACAGGTATACCGGTGCGTATGTAACCAATTGCATCGGTATTTATCATGTTAACATCTGTACCGGTGCAAATAAGTACATTCGCACCGGTATCCTATCAACCGGTGTAAAGTTCACCTATTTTCGCACCGGTGTTGTTTCTACCGGTGTACCAATGTCAAATATATTGCACTGATAGTATTCGAATAGGTATTTGTACCGATGCAATTGCTAACATGTGCACAAGTACAGGATTACCGGTGTGTACTTATTTACCCTTTTTATTAATTTGGCACAAAGAGGTAAAAATTTTTAACCAGTAATGGGAAGTTACCAATGTAGAAATTTAAAAAAGTGAGAAAAATTTGTATTTGTACCCTTGTTACAATTAGCATCGGTGTAGGAATTGATCACACACCGGTATTTTCTTAATACCGCTGCAAAAATAAATTCTTATTCTTGAATTTTGGCGCCAAAATTATTAGTTTTTGCACCGGTATGGTGATTGTACCGGTGTAGGATAGGAAAATATGCTCCTTTTGGCTGGAAATCTACACAGGTAACGGATTTTATTGGTGTAAAATGCTTCAAATGCACCGGTATAGTCTAAATACCGGTGTAGAAAATAACATTAAATGCTCACCTACCCCCATTTTTTTGCGAGTTAAAAATTGGATTTTTGGAAGAAGAGGTTCATTAATGGTGTTTTTTGGTTGATGAAGGCATTTAATTCTCCACATTGAAGACCCTTGAAGGTACCTTTTTTTGAATTACATTTATGGATATTAAGGATTTCATGTATGATTTTGGTTAGTAGAGATATTTACATTTTGTGTTTGATCATTTGATTGTGGTTGAGGTAGAATTGTAGAATTGTAGATATTAGTTTGTGATTTGTTCTCAAGGTTGTTGTAGTTATAAGGCTATGGCTTTTGATTCCTATAATGTTTGACATGCTAAGAATGTTGTAATTTTCATGTTGGTGTATATTGTGCATTTATGATGTTGCTTGATTAGGAAGTCATAATGAAAAATTCTATTGTATGAAATGTGTTGAAGTTTGATTGTTGGACATTTATTGATATGTGGAGTTGTATCGCGCCATCGAGAGGCATAAGCATGTGTATGCCAACGTTAATAGGGTGAGCAATGAATATATTATGTTCGTGGATGAGTTCTTGGAGCATGATTTCAGTTGAGAGAAGCAAATATTATGTCCATGTCGTGATTGTGGAAATCAAACTCGTACTAATAAGAAGCACACCCTGAAACTCCATTTGTATAGCTGGGGGTTTGCGAAATATTATGTTGTGTGGACCTTTCATGGGGAAAAATCACCACCGAAAGTGAGAGTTAGTAGGGAGAGAGAGTGTTTTGGGATGCTAAGTTGGATGGCATGTGTGAAGAGGTTGTTAATGAGTTTAGAGGGAGGCCCGAGGTTTTGGCTAACTTCCTTGGTGAGAAGGATACACCATTGTATCCCGGTTGCAAGAAGAAAGAAACAGTCATGTCGTGTTTGATGAAGTTGTTTAATTTGAATGATGTAGGGTTATGGAGTTATACTAGCATGAATAAATTACTTAAGTTTTTGAATGAAAAGCTTCCACCCGGTAATGGGGTTCCTGATAACCTTTATGAAGTTAAGAGAATTTTGTGTCCCATGGGATTGGAGAATGAAAAGATACATGCTTGTCCGAACGATTGTGTCTTATATAGGGGTGACCTTAAGGATAAGATTGTTTGTCCAGTATGTAATGTTTCGCATTATAAGAAGAAGATAAATCTGATTGTCGGTGGAGATCATATTGTGCCGGTGAGGAAGCAGGTGCCCGCCAAATGTATGTGGTATATTCCCATTATTCCGAGGCTAAGAAGGTTGTTTAAGAATGAACATGAAGCAAAGAACTTGACGTGGTGCATTGATAGGGAAGGTTGTAAAGATGACGATATAATTCAACATCAGGCAGACGCGGACTTGTGGAAGAAATTTGACAGGATGTATCCACACTTTGCATCTGTACCTAGGAATTTGAGATTTTCTTTGTGTACTGATGGTATGAACCAATTTGGGAATATGTCCTCAAAACACAGTTCGTGTATACTTTTCATTTACAATCTTCCCCCGTACTTATCCATGAAGAGAAAATATGCGTTGATGCCCATCGTGATTTTAGGCCCGAAACAACCTGGAAGTGACATAGACACTTATCTTGCCCATTTGATAGAATATTTGAAGGTTCTTTGGTCGGAAGGCGCCTTAATGTTTGATGGTTGTAGTGGTGAAAAGTTTACATTGAGGGCGATGATTTTTGTACCATAAATGATTTCCCGGGATATGGTAACCTTTTCGGGTATGTGGTCAAGCGTCACAAGGCTTTCCCAGTTTGTGAGGATGAGACAGATTACCATCAATTGAGGAACGGGCAGAATTATATTTATTTGGGTCACCATAAATTCCTGCATGTTGGTCACAAGTTGCGGAAGAACGTGGTTGCATTCGTTGGTGGGAAGGAGAGGAGAAAGGCACCCAAACCTTTGACTGGTGTACCTATTTGTAATAAGGTGAAGAAATTGAATGTTTTTCTAGGTAAGAAGTTATCAAAGGGTGGTGGGGCTGTAGACGGACCGTGGAAGAAATAGTCCATTTTCTTCGATTTGCCGTACTGGGAAGATTTGGATGTTCGCCATTGTTTGGATGTCATACATATCGAAAAGAAAGTTTGTGAGAGTCTATTTGGGATGCTTCTAAACATTCCTGGGAAGACTAAGGATAGCTTGAATGTGAGGAAATATTTAGTTAACCTTGGTATACGATTTGATCTGGCACCAGAGGTAAGAGGGAAACGAACGTACCTGCCCCCCGCTCCTTACAATCTGTCAGTTGCTGAGAAGAGACCGGTGTGTGAGAGCATCGAAGGAATGAAGGTACCTTCTAGTTACTCCTCTAATGTTAGTCAGTTTTTGAATGATGGGTTGCATCTTAGTTATTTGAAATCACACGATTGTCATGTTCTTCTGCAACAAATTTTGCCCGTAGAAATATGTGGGTGTTTAGAATAGGAGGTTAGATTTTTTGTTATGCGCTTGTGTTTCTTCTTCAACTCGATATGCAGGAAAAATATTAGCAGGCAACAACTTGATAAATTGGATCGAGAGGCTACTGTTGTTCTATGCCATTTGAAAAAGTATTTTCCCCCGTCATTCATTAACATCATGGTGCACCTAGTGGTACACTTGGTCAGGGAGATACATATGTGCGGGCTTGTCGGAATGCATTGGATGTACCTCTTTGAGCGTCACATAGCTGTTTTCAAGGGTCATGTTCATAATCGTAGTCGGCCAGATACCTCCATTGTTCAGAGGTATGAGACTGAGGAGATCATCGAGTATTGTACAACGAACTTGGTTAGAAGAAGTCCTGGAGGACCCCACTGTGGAAGGCAGAATGGGATTCCAAGTTCCAAGGGTACACTTCATACACCCTATCACACTGAGTTGATGATTGTTCACCTGTATGTATTGCGTAATAATAGTAGCGAGACTGTAACATATGTTGACGAGCATGTTTCCCTATTGGAAGAGATTCATCTAGACTGGCCCCCGAATAAAATTTAGGTCGAGCATTCTTCAAGGTTTGTTAACTGGTTTTACAATTGTTGTAATGTCGATGGGATGCCCTGTAACCTACGGACATTTGCAAGGAAGCTGAACTGCACCGTTAGATGATACCTTGGTTATAACATTAATGGCTTTAGTTTCTTAACATTGGCGAAGGAAGAGAAGAGCACCACTCAAAATAGTGGTGTATATATTAAATCTGAATCCATATGGCAGGCAAGCAAGAGAGATAAACATTCAGTTGTTGCTGTGATGCCTTTCTATAGGGGACATGAAGATGACAAGTCCATCTTAGCTATCCAGGCGCAACAGGTTTTTTACATCAAGGACCCTTTGAATGAGAAGTATCATGTGGTGTTGCATGGGAAGAAGTTTTACTTTGATGAGGAGATTGATCAGCCCGCCATAGCTGATAGTCCTGAGTTTCCATCGGTATTTCCCAGTTTGGAAGATTTTAAGGGACCCATTGTTTGAAGGCATTCTCACGGCGATGGGCTGCATGTTGATGAGAGAGGTAAAATAGTAGGTGGTGACAATGTCTTGAGCAGAAGCAATAGATCGGTCGTTCCTGGCCCTTGTTTTTGTGACCTTATTTTGTGAAAAATTGTATGATAATTCAGCGATTTACCGTGTAATGTATTTAATTAAACACTCTTTTATGAATTGGTTGCCATGATCCGTGATTTCAATGGAGTGTTTATGAATTGGACCGGTAAAAATGTGTTTAAATTAAGATTAAACTTTCTAGTAGGTGTTGATATTTTACACCGGTAAAGATGAAATTACGGTGTAGAAAAGCAGGGGAGGGACTCTGTTTTGTACTTACGCACCGGTACTCCTACCGGTGCATAGTACTTAGAAAATGTTTTGCTCTTTTTGCTTTTGGGTCCGACAATATCAATTTTTTGGCATTTAAAGCAGCGTAAAGCAGTTGTTTTTTGTAAGATTTGCACTGGTAATTGTACTAGTGCTGGGTACATAGAAAAAATTGTAAAATTTACTCTCGGGTCGGATTAGATAATTTTTTTTATTTAAAGCCGCCTAAAGCAGCTGCTTTAGGCCTCATTTTACACCGGTATATGTATAATACCGGTGTATAAAAAACTTTCCCTTTTTTAAAACCAATTAGCACCTCATTTTCACAGTACTTAGAATTTATATCTCTCACACCATACCATCTCATCACTACCCATCTTTGGTGAAATTCTACATAGGTTGGCATATAATAAGGTAAACCACTGCAATGCCTCTATTGTATGATTAATTAGCAATTGCACATGAAATAGAATCATTGAGAATGTGACATCATGAATAGCTTGACTTGCATGTAAGGTGTTTGATGAAAGGCCTCAATGTGTTTCTTAGGAAATGTCTCCAAAATCCAATTCAAAAAGGATACGCCATTCAACGTCCCCATCATTACCAAAAGTATCCCCGAACACTTATCTGGATGGCACCTTCATGTCTGAGGAGGCTAGGTTTGTTCATGAATCTTACAAAGGATGGTGTCATCACACAGAGAGAGGAATCAAAACATCTTCCTCATTCAAACAAACTATCCGGAAGCTTGGGTGGGAAAACTTTTGTGAGACTCCACAACCATTCAACCTAACCGCTGTAAGTGAGTTCTATGCAAACATGAAGTGTGGGCCAAGCTACGATCATGTGTATTGTAGAGGTAAAGTTGTCCCTGTGAACCAGAATCTATTAATGGCTTGTTTGGGTGGCCCAATGTTCCAAATGATGAAGAGGAGTTTCTCGCACTACATTTTCTAGGTGATGACGGCTATATTCTACAACAACCAATTGAGAAGGATATCATTGTGACAGTAACTAGGGAAGGTACGGACATAGACGAGTTGGTCAAACCAGGTTGAAGCAAAATACCTAAGAATACTCTTAACTCCGAAAATTAATGGGTGGTACCACTTTGTGGTGTCTAGAATCCATCCAGTAACTGTTAACATAGAAGTTTACAAACTTTCCCTCACTTTCTTGTATGCAATAAAGCGGGAGCTTCGATGGAATTTTTGTTGTCGAATTTGTCTTGTATAGCAGAGGGAATGGGATCAGATGGGATCTTATGCCTATTGAAGTATCATCTCTGCTCTTTGTTCAAGAGCGGGAATTAGTGCCCGTGCACATGACATTTATGGCCAACCAATGGGTGAGATTTGCGTGGACTTTTTCTATAGACAAGCAACTGACACGCCTATCGCTACTATTAAATCTAGAGTTGTTGCATTGGAGGTCGGTGTAGCAAACTTACTTGAAGAATCCAAATACCAAAGATTCTGGCAGGAACATATGACCAAGAATATGATGTATCAATTTCCTAATGATGTGGCAGCAGTAGGAAATTTACTAACCTTCCATGCAAGCAATGTCGAGGATATGGACATTGGCACAAGTACCCGTGATTGTGATGCAACAGGACCATCTGACGGGGTAGAACCAGTTTCTCAATATTATTCGTAGAAAACTTGTATTAGCGGTTAAGAAGAGTAGATTATGTACTCAACCTTGACAGTGTTGCACTTAGACAATTTGACATTCTTACTTTTGACAAACATGCACGATGATGAATCGAATAAAAAAATTTTACGCCGCATTTATTGAAATTATGTCCGTCAAATACACTCATGAAGACCAAAAAGATAGGCCAAACGTAGTTTTCCTATTTTTTTACTTCATGACCGCCAAATATGTGGCATCATATTCCTAGAATGGTAAGAATTGCAAAAAAAAATGTAGCATTGGGAGCTATGAAGGTTCCCCAAGTAAATTTGTGGGCAATAGTGTAATTATGGAAAATATAGTGCAAGCATTCATTGTTGGTTTCACAGGGCCTTCCGTCCACCAGCAGGGTCTACAAATGCATTAACACAATCCTTGTGTATTGAATTGCATATACGTGGACCCAATTTTATATTCCGACCTTTCCAAGATTCTTGGAGGGACTAAATTATAAAAAGTAAAAAGTTTACTCGTAAATCAAAATTTCAATCCGATTGAATCGAATGGTCCACAAAACAACCTTTTTTTATATTTCCAAGTAAAACATGTGGGGGAAACTAATGGTCCGGGCTCCGTATTTAGTTTTGAAGATGTTCAGATTACATATAGAAACATTGGAGTAAACCCTTACCGTTTACTCTACAACACCTACTAGCACTTCAGGATGAACCACCACCTGGGCACAAATATGTTTCAATTATGATTTAATCTTGGAATATTCAATTTGATAATTTATGTAGTTCCAAACATGTCATAACCGCATGTCACAATTAGGGGGACCTAATTGCAATAAACACATACAATCAACTTTGCGGGTTCCTCGGTACCGTTGAGGTACGAAAATGTTACCTATTCAATTGGGAGCATTGGAAAATTCCATTTGGGCCGGTGGAAAAGTTCTTGAAGGGGTTGAACAAATGTTTGGGGTCAATATGCAATTTTTAAAAAAATTAAACGATGCTTAGAAGCGTCACTGGACGGGGCCCATGTGTGGTCGATATTTGCATGAAACAACAAGTACAATGTCTATTGACAATAATTGAACGTCAATTTGATTAATTGGGGTCGTTTGAAAAATGCACGGGAGGCAAATGCAATAAGTTATAATTTAAACAACTAATATAACTTTTTTTACACCGGTAATAATGAAGAAGTATCAGTGTATTTGTACAACATTTTGGCGCGCATATCAAAATTTTCATTTTTAAAGTTTTTTAATAAGGCGCAAAACATTTTACACCGGTAATTTAAAATTTTGCACCGGTAGATATACCGGTGCTGGTAGGGGTGGGCGTCGATTTGGTTTAATCAGTTTTCGGTTTATTTGGTTCAGGTTATTCGGTTTATTTTCTAAAAATTCCAAAACTGAAACTGACTCAAACAACCCAAACCAAATTTGGAATTCGGTTTCGGTTTGAAACTGAATCCAAACCGAATAAACCGATTTGGTTGTAATTTTTTTAAAATAATTACCAAAATTATATATCTTAGCTGAAAATTCAATAAAAATTAAAAATCTAATTTCTACATCAACCAAATCCAGTTTTCAAAATTACAATCCAACAATTACAATACTTTAGCATAATAATTTTACTTTAGCATTACATTTAACATTAAAGAAAAATACTTTGTTTTATAATTTATTTTCAAAGTGTTCACATTCTTCGAGCCGTCAAACACTCCACATTCATTTTCACCTTGAGGCCACCAGAAAAGAAAAGTTATTGATCATCATTCTCTATCCCAAAGGTACTGAAATATGCGAACAAGACTTCACATAATCCGCTACTTAATTCCAGTATACTCAACCACAAGCAATACTAGGAGTAATCAAAGAGGAATGCAGAATGCATTACACCCATGAAGAGAAAGATGGTGAAAATCAGCAATGTGAATTTGTCTTGCATTCTTCATACTTGAATTGAGTAGCAATGTGAATTTGTCATTCATCTAAACAACAAAGATGGATACTGCTGGTATTGCATTCCAGCAATGTGAATTTGTCACTCATCTAAACTGCAAAGATGGCAAAATGCTATTGGATTAAACCCATCTAACACACAAAAAAACAAAAACATAGACCCAAATGCAATAATCATCTGTCTAACTAAGAGCAGCATATGTTCACGTAGAATGTGGAGGAGGAGGAGAAGGGAGTGGTGGTGTCAATAATGGAAAAAGTAGGAATGAGGTACATGAATTTTTGGAAAATATATAGCTAGTGCAATCAAAGTTGTGGTAAAGGAATGATTGAATTCCAAAAGAAGAGCATTGTATAACTTTGACTCTATAATTGAGGTACCTGATAATGACTCTACTAATTCCATATCATAGAGAGCCTATTTGGTGGTGTTGCCCTACATTCAGTATTCATCAACTCCCTTTTTTTGCACCATTCCTTATACTACGCTCACATTAGCTAAAAAAGCTTTCAACAAAACCATGATTATGCATTTATCATAAAGTCCATGAAAGTACAGTAAAAACATTAAGTAAATCTGTTCAATCACATTCTCAGAGATTAACAACATAAACTCATTAGTATGCTGATCCCGCATCGGTTCTTCAGTAACACTTTCAAACTACTTGACAGTGTGGGGTTACATGACAAGAAGCGTAAATGATGGATGCGTCAAACCTATAGAAATAAAGATTGCACGTCTCAATTTACTAATAGCGTCACAAATTTATCAACAAATATTCCAAAGTAGAATCTGTAGATCAAATCAAGGCCGTTACATAATCCCTTCTAGTTGACATTGACATACAGGTAGCCAAAAAACTAACATTAGTATCATATTCCTTGCCTACAGTTTCCTTAACTTCTTAGCAATTATGACACACAGTCACACACACTAACTACTAGCCTAATGCTGTTCAAAATTCACCTTTTCAGCATTTTGAGGTGGAAACTGGAAAGTTATCTTTCCAAAATTCATCTTTATGATGTTTCAAAGACAAGTTATCATAATGATAAACATATCGTGGCATAGAGAAGGAATTGAAATATTATTGAAACCAGAACAAAGTTAGTTTGACAAGGAAGAATACTTTATAATCCTGACTGGAGCTTTACGCATTTACCTCAATCTGTCTAAAGATGCATCCTTTTTCTTTGCCTTTCGACCTCTTCAAAAATCTAACCGTGGCTAGGTATTACAAACAACAAATATAGAAAACCAAGCTATGGCGAAGGTATTGTTATTTCCTAATGTATACTTTAGTGTGATTTGAAACCCCATTCATACCGAAACTCAACAGTTAAAGTCCAATTAGAAAAACATATATTTTTAGACAGCCTGAGAAAGGAGATGCTAATTCTATCAGTGGATAAGGGAGCCACAATCTACATTTAATTAAAAACATAGCGTTCATAATCGATGCATGTGGCAAACAATCAATATGGGATTCCAAAAAGACCAGAAAATCATATATTTATACCTTCAGGCTTAAGTAGATTACAAGATATGCAAGAAATAGGGAGCTCTATGAAAGTCAAGATAGAATTTTGATGAAAATAAGGTAATCCTAAGTCGTTATTGACACATGAATCATGAGTGGCTGGAAATCAGTACTGGTCCTTAAAAGGTTTGGAATAACCACAACCGACCTAAACTTTCAGTTTTTTGTGGGAACTTATGAATTCAATACTGCCATTAGATGATGTTCTGTGGTAGAAAATTCAAAATCGCATCAGCACTACTTGCAGACACTACAAAAGGAAGCAACTAATGCACCTGAAACTCAAATCTTAACAATTGGGGAGCCTTATGACAAGCTATTAGAACACAATAATTCCATCAGTGCATTGACACCACAAATAAAATATAAGAATTCAATCTGTTCAAACGACAAAGACATCATTGAGAACATTTCATTAATCACTACAATCACAGTGAATATGGGGAAAATCACCAACAAATATGAGAAGCTGGGTAACACACATAGAACACCAGCTAACAAATATCACTGATTCAATGATAGGTAATGCACAACAAAAACTGCATTATCGCCACAAAGCACAAAAACTCACTCATCCAACGTTAAGCATCATTGTACTAAAACAACAACTACTCATGTTCCAAGTCATTAATAAGTCTCCACAACACTAATTAAACTCAAAAGCATCATTGTGTTCAAACAACTACTCGTGTTCCAAAACATTAGTAAGTATCCACATAGCTAATTCAACTCAAAAGAAACAAAAATGCTGCACAAAAATCATCACTAAGCATCTCTCTAGGCACCATCACCCATCTTGTTGCTGTGCTTCCACGCTTACCTTTGGTTCTTCAGAAAGTTGGTCCTCCTAATCAAACCAACAAAACCAGAGTTTGAAAAAAAAATTAAGGACTCATAAAAAAATCACAAAATTAAGAAAACAAAACAAAAGCAAGCCTTTTATATCCACCAAGATCTGAGGGAAAATCTGCTTAGACATCAAAGGTTAAAAAATATAACTTGGTCCTCGTCAAAAAATTCCATCATTTTCTTGAGCTCTGCTTCGCCAAATCACCAGTGCCTAGACATAAACAAACAAAACTTCTCGATGACCAAAAATTATAGAGCGGCTAATAGGATTAGGACTACACCAAGTTCTCACACATGAAACCATTTCAACCAGTAAAACAATGCAATCAAAACCCACAATCCCACCATTCTAAACATTTTATACACAAGTTAAAAACACATAGACAATATATAAAAGCTTGGAAAACATATACTAATAGCTTTCAATAACACATAATATAAGAGACACTAATGATTCATTAAACCACAGTAACTTCACCTGACACAATCGAAATTATAGCTACACACTTTAGTTCATATCTTTGATTGATCCTCATCGTTCCTTGAGCTCTGCCCCGTGTTGGTGGTGCGGCCACTACAAGGCTATGGCGCCGGAGTATGAGGTCGTGGCGACGGAGATAAGGACGGGGATCCGAAAGCAAACGGTAAGGGTTTTCTCGCGATGAAGAAGAAAATGGCAGGAGGCTTTTCTTTTGTGTTTTGTAGGGTTTCCAATTTTATATATAGGGCCAATAATGAAGGTTCTCAAATTTCCATTTTGGACCATAATCTATGTGAGTTTGGGCCATGAATTTGGCTATGTAGTTAAATATTTTATATTAATTTTTTAGAATTATATTATTTAGTATATATATATATATAAAAGTTATTTTTTAATTGTAATTCGGTATTCAGATCGGGTTTTGGATTGAGTTTCCATATCCAAAAAAAAAAACTAAAAACCATATTCAAAATTTGGTTTATTCAATTCGGTTATCCAAAAACCGTATTTGAAATATGGTTCGGGTTATTCGAATTCGGATAATTTGGTTTTCGGTTCGGTTTTCGATTTTTAGTTTTTTTGCCCACCCCTGGGTGCTGAACAGTTAGAATTAATTACAGACTTTACTCTCGGGTTGAAAGTTTTTTTTCTAAAAATACATTTAAAGCAGCTGCTTTTTGCACATTTTTACACCGGTATTTTCCTTTTATACTCCGGTACAATATACCGGTGTACAACACTTAACCAAAATTTTTGTGCATTGCTCTTGTGTCAAAGGAAAATTCATTTAAAGCAGCTGCATGCAGATGCTTTTCTTCATTTTTACACTGGTATTGTTACCGGTGCTGAACAGTTTGCATAAATTCATACTCGTTTTCACTCTTCTTACACCGGTACAGTAATTACCGGTGTAAAAATGTAACTTCTGAAATCAAAACCATTTGAAACGATGGGAGGTCGTCGCTGTAACTCTCAAAGTTATAATTTATATGCCCTTTATGCTTACTAAATACAGTTAAGTAGATAGTGGCAAATCGAGGTCGTTCTCAAAGAAGAGGGATTTTCTTAAGCATTTAAACATGTATGGTTTATATTAGGTTAGAAGTAGATATATATAGATATATAAAAGCAAGTAAATGGGGGGTTTTGGTTGGTTGGTTTTCCTGAGTTACGAAATTAAAAGACAAGCTAACTAGCAAAGTCAAGTAACTATGCTAATCATGCAACAAACTAAGAAAAAAGGGGTAAAAACTACAAAAGATAAAGCCTTGGGGGAAATTGACATCCACTTCCAAACCTCATGTAGATCATTGAATCATTCACTCATTCTATCACGTTTGTTACCTATGGGGAATGTTATCACTTCCCATTCGAAGATCAACATTCATTCCTTCTTAATAGTAATTTGCAAAGACAAACAACAACCATTTGCAAACCTCGTTGACAATCACTCTGGGTAAACCACACCATAGGGGTATTTCATCAACGTCATTTCACACGAAGGACCATATATTTGATAACAACAAGCCTTCTACCAAAGACATAGTCATTTAACCAAACATAACATTCATTAGGCTAAACCTAGAACAAACCACATTCAAGGTTCAACCTTTCATTGCATCTATAGGATAAATATGAGAACAATCCACATTAAAGTATCCCATTGATGACATTGAGAACGAAGAATCAACAAGCTTGGCAACACTTATAAACACTACTTCGTGTCTAAGCATTTAACCAATTCATGCATTTACACAAGATTAGTCAATAATGATCGACATTCATAGACTTATCTCATTTGCTACCTAAAACAAACATGAAAATGAGTTCAACATCATCACATTCATCTAGCAATTATCAACACATCAACATCATTTAGAAGCTCTAACTCATGCTCTTGGATTCCACATTAAAAGAGGGGAAAATTAGCTACTTTCTCCAACCCTAACAAGAAATCATACAAGCAAGTCATATGCTCCAACTTCCAACAACATTAATTCCATTAACAATCTACATTCAAAGCTCAATAAATGGACAATAGAGAAAGCAATAGATAGATAGAAATGATTCTCAATACATTAGCAAGGAAGTCTCAATCTATTGCTCCCAAGTACAAAACTAAGCTAGATAATCAAAACCCATAATATAGAACCAAAATCTACAATGAAAGAAGAAGAAATGGAAGAAAATTGTGAAAAACTAGGGTTTTGGAACCCCCAAGTCAGGCTTTGAGAGTTGGGGAAGACGGGGGTTAAAAGCTATTTATAGTACAAGAAAAAAGGGAGTAAAAAGCAAGTTACAGGGAAATTATTGCGAGTCGCAATGCCTCCGTCGCGAGTTGTGACCAGATCAGGAAATTGTGAGCTCTCAGGTCAACATTTTGCGAGTCGCGGTGGCAAAAGTCCTGTTTTGTTTTGCTTCCTCCGGGTGAACCGTTGATTCGTTTTGGGAGTTATTGTAGTCTATTTTATAGTACTAAAGAAGAGGAATCCAATGGTACCATCCTTGGAGGCTGATTCTTCTCTGAAAATTCTCAGAAATCTGCTTCAAAACATAGATCATTCTTCACCCTTTGCTTTGCTCTCCTTTCTCCACTTTATCTTCTACCACTTTGTGAGTGGCCTTCCATCTTCTACCATCCTTTCGAAAGACCTTCATTAAACCACTCCTAAGTCCTCATGAGCAATCTACAAATTAAGCTTACAAAAAGGAATCTAAATACTCGTAAGGACCAAAAATCCATTAGACTAAACATATGTTACAAAATGAAGGATTTAGATATAAAAACTGAAAATGACTATCTAAACCTCTTATCATGTAAACCTACATAAATCTAGCAATCTTACAAAAAACATATGACAAAAGAGATGGTAAATGCTTTGGAAAATACATGCATTTGACGTCTCATCAAACGACCTTAACTCCTACAATTCATCATATTCTCATATTCAAATCCTTCATTTTCTCTTTCAAAACCTCCATAAACCACTCCAACAATTCAATCCACAACTCCTTATAAACCATTGTAACTTCTCATCTCCTATTCCATCCCTATAAAGTGTATAGCAACACAAGAGAACCAACAAAAACAAGAGAGGAAGTTGGGGAGAGAAGAAAGTACTTGGCAATCCGTTCTTGGCAAGTTTTGAAAAAGGGAGTAGCAACAAAAATGCTCCATTGGTGAAGGTAAGTGTTGGGGTTTATGTTACCATGGGTTACCAAGTCAAATTCTCTTCAAAAAATCATTCCATCTCTCATGCACAACACATGTTCGATCAATTGTCCCTATGACCAAAACTATGTAAATTGAGAAAAAGTTGAATGACACTCTTGAATGGTATGTTTATACAATTGTGGGGAGTAAATGTTTTGCATTTTTTGTGGATGGGTGGTGTAGTTCTGTAGTATTTGTTTTGGTGATAATGTTGATAGTCACATTTGGCGGGAGTGAGAATTTCTCAGTTGTACGCCTAATTTATGAATGCAAATACATTGGTATGGTATTTGATCAACTAATATAAGTTTCCATTTCATTCTATATCAAGTTCCATGCCTTAATTGTTCAAGTTCTATGCCATGTTATATAAACTTTTATGCCTCACATGATGTAGTTTCATCTTTGAATTGTTCAATTTCTATGCCATGTTTTGCTTAAAACTTTTATGAACTAGTCGATCAAGTTCTATGCCACATTCTATCAATGCTGATCTTTGAGTATCGTTATTGTGTGAACCGTCATGGATTGAGAATTTCCAATTCTATTGTTGAAGAAGCCTCCAAAGAAGGGGAGATTCAACATGAAGAGGAAGCGGATGGTTATGAGGTGAAAGATGTGGTCGATAAGGAGGTGGATGTGGTGGACCAAGAACCACCGCCAAAAAGGATCCCGTTGAAGATAAAATTTGAGGAAGAAGAAACTCAAACGAATGACCCATCTAGTGAAGAGAAGGAAGAAATCATGGAACCAGGTGATGTTATTGTAGGGGATGTTGAAGGAGTGGATGCCGGTGAACAGTTGGCCAAAGAACCAATTCACAAGGGAAAGGGAAAGAGAACCATCAAGGCCAAATTTTGGAAACAATGAAGGCAATCATTTCCATTTCATTTCCATCTTCCTGATAATTACATTCACATTTCAAACCATTTCCATTTCATTAATTTTTTATCATAATTTTCCGACAGCAATCATTGGTACCTCATCATTATCCGTCCCAGAACGGAGGAGGTTTTCACTCTGGACACATTGTCAGGGGGTATCAAACCAACAAACTTGGTTGAACTCAGGGTCATTTCAAGGTATTTCAATCAATCAAATAAAAAATCCTAGTTTCATTATAAACGGGAAGAAGTAACCATTTAAATTTACTTTATTCACAAGCTTGCTTGTGTATACCAAAGAGAGAAGAGAAAGACGGAGCCAGAACTTGACTACACTTGGAAAATCAACAACATTATGGTAAGTCATTCTGTCATTTCATACATCAACTTTTATGTTTAGGGTTAGTAATTAAATTTACCTTTCCCGCGCAGTAAAAAACCTAGAATGGTTCATGGAAACGAAGGTACTCCATCATGCTTTGTCGCCAGTCGCGATCGTGACCGTTGTGAGTCACGATGGAAAAACCATCTTTTCAACTTAGCTTAAATACTGCAAAATCCTTCCTTCTTCTCCACCAAATACTCCCAAGAACCACGACACTTCCACTCAATCCTCCACCATCTTACATATATTGACATACGAGCATTCTTGCATCTTTATGGTACCTTTGTTGATTGTAGTATGCCGACTACATCATTGTGACTATGATTGCTATATTCTATAATGATGTTGGAATTCTGTCGATATATGTTGGATACTTTTATTGGACAATCTTATAGTGGTGATTGCATGATGGATTGGTTGTTCTTTGAGAATACTTTGGTTGTGAACTTTTGATGCTAAACCTAGTATTAAAAATCCTTATGTACTTGTGAGTTTGATGTTGTTCTCTGTGGTGTTAGTCTTGATCAAATGGCGCTAAGGAGACACCTTTTTTCTCGAGGGGTGAGTTCTTCTATGACACGTTTGCTCCCCCCTCCAGCTTCGAAACAAATTTTGGGACCGATTCTATACAAATACATGAGATTGTGCCATATCATCAGCGACTATGTGGAGAAATGAGAGCCTTTCTACCTCTTACCTTGAGTTTTATTGTTCTTGCCTTACATGTTTACATTGAGGGCAATGTAATGTTTTAAGTGCGGGGAGGGGGTTAGAGGACTCACATGCGCGCTAGCTTGATTTGGAATTCTTTTTGATACTTTTGATTGGAAAAACATGAGAAAAAGGTAGAAAAAATTGAAAAAAGAAAATGAAAAATAAAAGAAAATTTAAAAGAAAACTAGCTAAGTTGAAAACCTGAGAGGGAAACTTAGGCAACATTGGGGGCCTAGATAGGTCAAAAATCCAAAAGGGCGACCTAGGAAAAAATGAAAGGCTAAATGTGCGGAAAAAGCTAAGATGTGAGCCTAAGAAACATGATGTGTGGCTAGGATGGAAACTCGAAAGGGCTCATAGGAAAAATGAGAGAAAGAGATAAAAAAAGAAAAATGCTATGATGTCACTCATTTGTTGGCGTTGGAGTCATAAGGTTGCAGTTTTCATATGGATGGATCAGGTAGCTCAACATCTCGAGACTTCTTGGGATTGGTTAATTTAGAGGGGAAAACAAAGTAAGTTGCAAAATTCTTTATTTTTTGTGTACTTTATTTTTGGGTTGATATATTTGTATAAAGTGAAGTATGTGTTTGAACATCCCATATGATTTTGACTTCATTTTGTACCATTGGATTTTTGTTGATATATTGGTCTGAAGTGAAGTATGTGCTTGAACCTCACGCATGGTTTAACTTCATTTTGTTTCATTGGACTTTGGGATTATCAATTCGGGACTTTGAAATATTTTTATGGGTAGCGAATTGATAAGTGATTAGTTTCGTTAGATTTAGGAATTGGGGTTGTGTGTGTGAAAAAAATTCTCATTTGAGCTTTGATTTTGGGATTTATGATATTGGCAGTTTGTGTGAGGTTTTGATTGAGGGAATATTAGTTTAGGATGTGGATATATGAATTCCTTGGTATTCTTTAATCTTTTCTTACTCAAGTGCGAGTAAGGTTTAAGTGCGGGGAGGTTTGATGTGCCGATTTTATATGGTTATATTAGGACTTTAAGGATTCAATTTTGTACATTTTTGTGCTCTAGATGCGGCATTTGCCTTGAAGTTCTCTAAGGAGGGTTAAAAGAAACTTTTACACTTTTATTACTTTCCTTAAGGATTTTGTGTGATAAGGCAACTTTTTTGAAGACTTTGAAGAATACCTTTGAAGACTTGCATTTGAGCTTTTGAAGGCTTGAAGAATTGAAGATAAGTGAAGTGAAGAAGAAGTCTTGATACAAAAAGAAGAAAGAAATCAATATGCTGAAACTTGGCTCAGTCACGACTCGCGACAGATGGGTGGCCCAAACCTTTCTTACTTTTTTGAACTTTAAATACTCACCTTATCATCTCTCTCATAACCCATTCTTCTTACTACGATTTTCTGGGTTTCAAACCATAGTTTTCTTCTTTCTTTTCTTAGTTTTTGTAGGATTAATCATGCATTTTCATTATCTAGGTTAGTTTGTACTTGGGAGCAATTGATTGTAGCTTCCATATCTATGTAGTAAGAACCTTTATTTCATCTTTCTTGAATTATTTGTTATTTAGCATTCATGTGTTTTAATGTGATGTTTGGGCTGCTTGAGAATAGGAAGTGTTTGTATGATTGAAGTGTTAGGGTCTTAAGAAAGTTGCAAATTTCTTAACACATTTGGCATGAAAATCCAAGAACATGGACTTTAACTTCTAGTGTATAATGTATTGTAATTCTTGCTAGATAAGTATGTTAATGTAGATTTTTCTCATATTTATCTTATAGAAGGAATGAAAGGTTGAATCTTGAACGTGGTTTGTTCTAGGTTTAGCCTAATAAATTCTATGTTTTGTTAAATATATGGTCCTTCTTGTATAGTTCCATTGGTGAAATACCTTTATGGTGTGGTTTGCCTAAAGGGATTATCAATGAGGTTTGTAAAATATCGTTGTTTTCATTTGCAAATTACTATTAAGAAGGAATGGATGTCAATCTTCAATTCGGAAGTGTTAATATTCCGCACAGATAACAAATGTGAAATAATGAGTGAATGGTTCAATGATTTACATTAGATTTGGAAGTGGATATCAATTGCCCCCAAGGCTTTGTCTTTTGTAGTTTTAAACCCCTTTTCTTTGTCTGTTTGATGATTAGCATAGTTACTTGACTTTGCTATTTATCATGTCTTTTAATTTCATATTTTACAACCAAACCAACCACCCCCCATTTACTTGATTTTATATCTATTTATATTTACTTCTAGCATAATATCAACCTTATATGTTTAAATGCTTAAGAAAATATCTCTTCTTCTTGGACAACCCCGACTTGCCGTTATCTACTTAGCTATAGATAGGAAGCATTTAGGGCTTATAAATTTAATTTGAGAGGTACGGCGATGACCTATCATATAGTCTACTGATTTATGTGTTCATGCATACTATTTATGTGTTCATGTTGTGTCTATTTATTTTAGTTGCTTTCATATGGGTTTTGGCGTCTATGATGCTTGATTCCTTGTGGGTTTTTGGTATGTTTTGTAGAAATCGAACACATATCGAATGGGTAAATAGTTATTGCAATTTCACACATTCATACTTATGAATCCGCAACTTTGCTTATGACTTATCGGTCTTGTCAAAGTGTCTGTGAAGTATGTTCAAACTCGGGCTTCAATTACATTCCATTGCATTTTCTACTCTGTTTTACTGAGATTTGAAAATTGTTTTGTTCAATAGATGTCTCCAATGAAGCAAATCGCTAAAAGGGGCAAGGGCAAGAGCGATGAAGCAGGTTCATCCCGCTATAAAAAAGGTGAGGATGATGGATGCCCCTCCCTCGACAACGTTGACAAAAAAGCTTCTTCAAAGAGAAGAACTAGAAGCGTTACAAAATTTTGATGGAGAGGAGGGTGAAAGAGGTTAGGGTAATGCGAGCTAAGGATATAGAGAGGCTCCACTTGGAAATTTTCTTGGAGGTATTCAAACCATCAGGAATGGTAGTGTTGATTTGTCCCGACAAGCCAACCTACGAAATTGAGGTGAAGGAGTTCTACCCAACTTCACTGGTCTAACCACCATAGACTATTCCACAAAAGTCAATGGGGTGTCCATGGTACTAATATCGGTAGTGATCAATGAGGCAATTGGATATACATTTGGAAAAGATGATCAAGAGTAGCATGTTGTGCCAATGCAAATATACTATAGGGATGCGTATCCTCCTAGGGAAGATGAGGATGATTCGATGGGGGCCCTCGACACCAACTGTATGGTGCAGAAGTACATCAAGATTAATGTGGGTAGCAGGACCATTGGGCCGAGGCATGTCAAGATTGATTTGTTGATGTGGCGGAAAAGATGATGTACAATATGATTGTACAAACACTGATCCCTGACGGACATCCCTCCGAGTGCCCTATAAATGGGATGGTATTATTTTACCATTATCAATGATATGCACAAGGTCTCCTTCGCTCTGAAGAGCCAAACCCTCCCCTACGGCAATGTGATCACTGCCCTGATGGAGAAACAAGGTTTTAGGGTCAGATCAAAAGTTAAGATTCAGCCAAAGTACTATGATAAGAGCTACTTCAACAAGAATCACTGGAATTGGGAGACGAGGACATGGATTTCTCGCAAATTCCCCAAGGAAGTTCTTCCATAGCCCAGGCCCGTCGGTACTCCTTCTGCATCCGCACCATCGCAAGCCCAAACCAACACTCCTATCACAGCTTGGGTACAACTTTAATTTTATTCCTAGTCAATCGTAATAATATTATGAACTTTATATTAAATTAATTTTTTTAAAGGACTTAAAATTAATGCTTAGGTGATGATAATGAGGGATAAGGCTGAGACAAAGGCATCAGATCAGTAAATGATGTGCCTCATCCAGTAGTTGATCGCCGAAATGATAGAGGTGAAGGAGATTTTGACTAATGCTATCAATGCACCTCGTGTCCCCAATTTGGATAGACATGGAGTTTAGGAAAATGTTGATGAGATAGAGTGGGGATAGCGATGAGACAGAGGGGGATAGTGATGAAAGGGGAATGACGCCGGGGAGGCTGCACATGAGGCCGAGGCAAAGGAGCAGAAGGGTAAGGAGGTTGTCATGGCCGCCAATGAAGATGGATCAAAATCCAGAGGGAGCAACACCGATACCTCAAGCAATGAGTCTAGTAGTGTGTAAAGACCGGAGGAATATGGGATGTCCGAAGAAGATCTCAACCCTCATCTTTCTCCATTATAAAAATGATGACTTTTTCTTCGATTTATTATTGTGTGTTTCATGGTTGTTGTTGGATTAAGTGGGTTTGTTGTGGTTTATTACATTTCATGATGTTTCTAGGATTTAAACAAAGTGTGTTTTATAATTGAATTTGGATTCCATGCATATTAGTATTTCTTTTCATTGATTTTAATGGTTTTAATGATTTCTTAATATATGGTTTGTATTGGATTACACAATATGTGGTTGGCTGTGGTGAAATTGGGATGGTTCCTTTAGTTAAATCATTCATTGTTCCGGCTTAATTAGTTTAAGAGCGATGATTATAGAGGTCAGTTCCACACTTGCAACGTCGCACTATATTTGCACACCACATGGTTGGTAAGGACGAGGGGATACCAAGAAGGGGGAGACTTCACATGTAACAAGTGAAATAAGCTATTTTAGGCACTGATTCCGACTGATGGGTTGGTACAAGATCTCCATGAGTGATTCTATCTTACCTAATTAATCACCGATAAGTAGTGTGAGTTTGTATGCTCTATTTCACAGTAAGTATAGTAACATTGCAAATTCGCATGCATAGTGTTGCATTAACCAAACTGTAAACCGACTAGTGTGCAATGCCAATTTTTAACTTCCCATACACCATCATATAGCTTCACCGCCAGGATAAAATGGAAAGAAAATTGATTTTTCACTTACATTTAAACAAGAACAATCACATAAATAGCCATCTAGGTCATCTAAATGTGTAAGCCCAATCTATGTCTTCTTCTTCCGCTTCTTCTATTTGGGGTGTCTTTCAATCCACATGCCTTCTTCATGGTCTCTCCTCAAAGATATCTCCACTACATATGTTTCATCCTGCCCAACGTTGCTGGTGCTTGAGGAATTGTGTCTACTAATTTTGTACTGTTCAGATGGACAACAATCTCCTACAAATTAACTTTTCCCATGAATGACCACCGATAAACTAGAATCACTGGGATTAGCAACATAAAACACATGCATAACCAGTGAAGCAAGAATGTAAGAATCACTAGTAGAATGTGTCCTGCTCAAATCGACGACTGTAAAGCCTATGTCGTCCACCGATACACTAGCAAAGCTATCAACCCATTTGCATTTGAAAAGTGATACCCTAAAACTTGTGTAGACCAGTTTCCATATTTCTTCAATCACGCCATAGTAAGACATGTTCCCATACACAAGATTATTATCCTTTGCGTTGCTTACATGTAAAGTTTCTGCAACTACACTAACACCACTATTTTGTGTAGCTGTATGTGTGTCCCATTTTAGGTTTGAGAAGGTAAACTCATTCATGTCATATCCGGTAAAGGAAATTGCAGTTGCAAAGGGCATGAAGGCTAACCAATTCAAAGTGTCACGATGACTATCTTCGACCACTGTATCACGTAACCAATCAATGAAAGTGTGATTGTTTTCACCAAGTACTTGCTTCTCTGACCAATTGGGTGTTGCTCCTTGATAGTGGCCATGTAAGTATCCATGTATGGGCGAGCAACATCTAAGTTTCACAGGACATATAAATGAGTTTTCATCAAATCGTCGAGGGTTAATAACCTAGTAGTTCCTTTTCGTAAACCTTTTCCACCCACTATATTTGGATGGCTCGATTATGGTAAACCAGCTGACTCCTTAACCTTTATGAATTCAATACAATATTCTACAACTTTCTTGATCACATGCCTCTACATAATACTAGTATCGGATGATATTGATTTTTCAAATAACGCTTGAATATCTTCATATACCTATCAAAATGATACATCCATCGAATATAAACAGGACTACATATTAATATCTCCCATACAATGTGAACCAACAAGTGCACTATGATGTCAAAGAAACAAGGAGGGAAATACATCTCTAACTTGCACAACACGATTACTATTTCCTCTTGAAGTTCTTCCAATTTCCCACGCCTAATATCCTGACAATAATTTTCCTTGAAGAAGCGACACAACTGGGTAATGCACTTTCTGACGTGAGTTCGTAAGATGGATTTGATTGCAACCGGTAGAAATTCTTGAATAAAACAATGTGAATTGTGCAATTTCATTTTCCCATTCTCAATCCTCACCTGATTCTAGATTGCTAACCCTCTAAGAGTAGTCCGTCGAGAAAACCATATCTCTCAGGCTAGAACATTTCAACTTCTTCTCAAGCTTTGAAAGCGTGTAACAAGAAACGAGCAAGTAAATCTTCGATCCCCGAGCCTCGAGGGTCAATTCAGGTCTATCTCTCATTTCAACCATATCTTTCCTTGAATTCAAACCATCCCCTGTCTTACGGAGTGTATTCATCAAAGTACCAACCAATAACATACATTTTTTTCAATATGCATCACGTCCAAACAGTGTCGGACGTCAAAGCTCCCCCAATACGGTAGTTCAAAAAAATGGAACGCTTCTTCCAACTAACGGAAACGTTAGGTTTCCTCTTCCTCTTTTCAAAGTCATTTTAAAAATTACGCAACACGTTCGAGATTAACGTACCTATTAAAATGAGAGAAGGGGGTGCCAACTCTACCTTGCCATCAAAGTCAACACTAAGTTTCATCCACATATGAGTTTTTGGAAGCCATCTCTGGTGCCCAAGATACATCGTCTTATTTCCATGCTTGAAAAAAATCTGTTCCTTCCAAAAAAATAGGGCATGCTTTGTGACCTTTTACTAAATAACAAGATAAGTTTCCAAATGCGGGGAAGTCATTAACAGTGCAAAACAAGATGGCTCTAAAATATAACGACTCCTTCCAAAACCCATCATACATTCTCATTCCAGAATCCCACAAATTTAGGTCATCCACCAACGGGGATAGGTACACATCGATATCGTTCCTCGGTTGCTTAGGACCGGAGATCAGTAGAGACAACATAATGTACTTCCTTTTTATACACAATGATCTACTTCATTATTCGTGCATTAATTGATGCATTTGGCATAATTTTTAGCTAATTTTATTTGGTAAATATCTAGTATTAGTTGAGTTTACGTGACAAGGGGTTTAGACAGCCATGTTTGGTTTTCTTGTCTAAATCCCACGTTTTGTAGACTTAATCGGTAGGAAGAGACATCTTGTATCTATGGGCTCCTTGATCTTCCTTGTGATCATCTTTAGTAGGTTGCCCGTGGGTACTTTTTGTTTACATTCTATGTGAAGACCGTTTGTAAGAGCGGTAGAAGATATTGAAGGTCATTCGTAAGGATGGTAGAAGAGATCAAAGGCTATTCATCTCTAGAATGGTAAAAGATGAAGGCCATGAACATCAAATTTTGGTAGTAGAAGGATGGATCCAAGGATAGGTGGCATTGGAGTTCAAAACGGCCAAGGGAGAAAAGATGAATCGTGGTTCGATGAGTTGTGCCAAAGTCTAAGAAAGATCTGAGAAGAATTAATTTTCAAGGCTGATTCCATTAGATTTGTCTTCTCGAGCACTATATAATCGACTACTAGAACTCTCAAATTGGACGAACGGTTTATCCATAGCGAAGGAAAGAAGTTTAGCTAGCAAAGCACATATAGGTCGGGTCATTGACGGCACCAACGGCCATGGGTGTGCATCAGAGACCCCAAAATCAGCATCCCGTTAGAGCCTCATGCCAAACTCAATGGCCTATGCCAAACGATGGGTCTTGCACCAAACTGCCAAAATGGACCATAAACTATTCATTGGTCCACGCCAACTGTTAATCGATTCTTACCAACAGTGCTTGCGCGATGCTAGCCGTTGTGCCTTCTATTCACGGGCCGCGCCACTTTTCATGGTTTGTGCAGCCACTCCTCCTCTCACCGTTTTAGTCATAACTCTCTCAATTTTCATCAGATTTCCCTCTACAATATATAAAAATCTTTGTCTTTCCAAGCTCTATCCACCTCACTTAATTTCAGCCCCACAAGGCTCACTGATTTGTGCAATTTATTCGAGAAAGGTTCACCGACTATAGAGAAAGGAGATTAGGGTTTGACCAATGTTTGGCCTAATTTAGGCCTATCTTTTGGCCCAATTCTCTACTACTATATATATGAGACCTTAGTATTCTAGTAAACCCTAGCTAGTTATTATGTATATTTTGTCCCTCTCTATTTTAGAGAGAAGGAAGAGGATAGTACATACTTCTTCTTCTTCCTTCTTCCTTCTCATTTTTATTTTCTTTTCTATTTCGTTTCATTTGATTTTCCTAGATCCATGATGTCTAACCCAATATTTTTCATGTATTATCCTTTGTAGAGTAGATTCATAGCCTGGGGATAAATTGTAGTGACTTGGTTATCTATATGTTTTTTGATATTCTCTAGTTCATCCTAATTTTGTGTTCATAATATTATTTTGATTTTCTTTTGAGTTTGAAAGCATGAATATTACACCACATATAAGACACACACTTTGAGCTGTATTCATGCTAGGCACAAATATCGATGCCTCATTGGGAAGAGAAACCTAGTTGTTTGAATGGGTGGAGAATAACGTGTCTGCGTGAGTGTGTGCATGGGAGATTCGAGGATACTCTGATCCATTTACTGTCACACCAGTTTTAGCTAACTTTGTAAAGTTTTTGAGAGATTCCGGGTAGAGATAGCTAGATAGTAGTAAGCTAGGGTTACAAGAAACCCTAGTATCATAGATAATGTGCCTATGACCTCTGGGCCTAATTGTTAGGACAGAGGGGAGTAGTGCATTCATGGTGGAAGCTCATAACGTAATCGCACGGGGGAGAATCAGACCTACAACAACAGCCAGACCTTGTTGTACTCCCCTAATTATGATGGCAGTGTCGATGGAGGGTTGCGAGAGCACCCACCGTGATAGGGATATGGAAGTGCATGCCATCGGCCAAACCATGTGTTATGGACACTCTATTAGGTTTGCTAAGATATCTATGTGAATGAATCGAGGTTAGAAGCATTAGATTACCAAGTTTCTCAATTATTTCCCCAAGTGCTTAGCTTAATATTGTATTCATGTTTTTACTTTCATGCTTTGTAGTTGTTAGATTGAAAAATCAAACCCCCCCTATTTGCATGTTTGCTTTACTAGCTATTCCTTTCACTCGTACGGTATGACCCGTACGAGGTTGTGTTTGAGTTGGTACATTAGACCTAGAGTCTCTGTAGACAAACCCAGGGCTTGCCGCTAATTACCCTCTAGGTAGCATAGTAGTGAGAACAGGGCGCAGAACTACAAATTTCTATATTTTTATCACACCACCTCCAACTAGGTTAAACTTATAACCTATAGTTTTTAATGACCCCGGGGGAGGTAAGTAAAAATTTTGGTGCCACTTCCGGGGATTCTATCAGTCTAGGTATCAATTAAGGCATAGCGTGTTAGTATAGTAGCTAGTATTGCTCTTTTGTTTGTTTGTTGTTTTCCGGAGTAGGTATTGCTTGAGTTCTTGGTGCAAACAAAGAACCCATGCACTACGATTCCAAATTTTGTGTGCTTTCTTTATTAGTGTTTAATTGAAAAGAAAAAAAATGTGGAGAAGAGAGACTTAACGAGTGAGATTTTGTAAGATGTGTCATTACGACCACCTTATGAATTCTTGCACTTTGATGAGAGAATATGAGAGAGAGGTAGGATTTGTTGGTTCCCAAAGGCGATGTGATCGGAATTTTTACCTATACCACGACTCTCTAAATTTGAGGTTTAGTGGTAACTCAAATTCGTGGCATGAAGATGCATCTAGAAACTAATATTTTGGGTTAGATAGTTGGGTTTCACCAACTTAGCCAATGCCCTAAAACCAATCCCTAGGATTTGTTCCCAAATCGAATTGTGTAGAAATTTTGCATTTTTGATTAGATTAGTTTAGCATTTTTTGTGTGTTTTTCTATTTGTATCTTCTTTTTGTTTTTGGGACACTATTACGATTGGTGTGCCTGTTTATTTTGCAGAAGGCATATTGTTCTTGGAGGAAGGTGAGCAAACAGGGAGTCCAACTCATGGACCATGTAAACATACATGGTTCGTGATGCTCAAAATTGAGGACAAGGAGGAGAACTAAACCCCAAATTCATTGGTTGTGTAGACGTGCACGAACCATGAAGCTCACATACTTTCCTACACCACCCAATCACCATTTCTTCCCCACCACCACCCAACCACCACCAAAGTACCACCCAAAACCCACCTATCCTCAAAACCCTTTAGAAACACACATCGAGATCTAAGAGGTAACTCTCCATTGTGATTCAATTATTTATTTGATTTGTGGTGCATGATAGTTGTTAGAGTGAAATTGTTTTTATTAGATGTCGTGGGTTGTATATTGGGGTGGTGATAGTTTATTCATTACATTCCATGACCTTGCCATCAATGGTAAACTTTAGTGTTCATTTTTTATTATAAGTGCTTTCCTATTTCTTTCCCTTGACATATGTTCTTTAATTTTGTATATGCATTGAGGATAATGCAAGCTCTAAGTGTGGAAAAGGGGATTAGATAGCACTTATGATTTTTTACTTGTTTCTATGTAGCTAATAACTCTTTTAAGAGCATTTTGAAAAAGTTGAAAAATGGAAAAAAAATAAAAAAATCCCGGACAAGTTGAAAACCTAAAAGGGCAATTTTGGTAACATTGGGAAAAGCACGGGTAGGTCAAAAGACCTAGGTCAAAGTGAGAGGCTAGCCTTATGAGCCTAGGCAAAAATGAAAGGCCGTGTGGAAAAAGGTGAGAAGTGAGTACCCTTTGTGTCTTAAAGCTAGGATGAAAACCAGAAAGGGCTCCTAGGAAAAATGAGAGAAATTGAGAGTAAACAAAAAACTAGGTTGAATGCATGCTTCCGCGGTGGATTATTTTTGAAGACAACTCTTTGATTGCTTTGGGATCATTTTGGGAAAAGTAAGCTAGCTTAACACTTATCTTGTTGGCTTACCATTTTCCACATTTTACTTATGGGTGGTTAAATTGCTTATGTTTTTTAGGGTGTGTGAGAGTTGTGAGATTCTTACTCTTTTAGGGGGAACATGGTAATCTAGGAATAAGTAGGATGCCTAAGTTAACTTATGTTTGCACGCTACATTTCACTTAATTTTTTGTCTTGTCTTTTTTTACTCGAGAACGAGCAACAGTTAAGTGTGGGGAGTCCGATGTACTTCATTTTGCGTGCATTAACCATTACATCTGGCTTAGTTTTTGGTATGTTTTGTATGGCGGATCACTAGTATTAGTTGAGTTTACGTGACAGGGGGTTTAGACGGCCATGTTTGGTTTTATTGTCTAAATCCTACGTATTGTAGACTTAATTAGTACTAGAACATCTTGTATCGACGGGCTCCTAGATAGAACTTAAGATTTTTTAGTTGTTTCTATATAGCTAATAGCTCTTCTAAGAGCATTTTGAAAAAGGTGAAAAATGAAAAAAATTAAAAACCCGGACAAGTTGAAAACCCAAAAGGGCCACTTTGGTAACATTGGGAAAAGCCCGGATAGGTCAAAAGACCTAGGTAAAAGTGAGAGGCTAGGCTTACGAGCCTAGGAAAAAAGAGAGGTCCTATGGAAAAAGGTGAGAAATGAGTACCCTTTGTGTGTTAAAGATGGGATAAAAACCCGAAAGGGCTCCTAGGCAAAATGAGAGAAATTGAGAGAAAACAAAAAATTAGGTTGAATGCATGCTTCCACGGTTGATTGTTTTTTGAGATGACTCTTTGACTGCTTTGGGATCATTTTGGGAAAAGTAAGCTAGGTTAACACTTATCTTATTGGCTTACCTTTTTCCACATTTTACTTTTGGGTGGTTAGATTACTTATGTTTTTCGGGGAGTGTGAGAGTTGTGAAATTCTTACTCTTTTAGGGGAAATAGGGTAATCTAGGAATAAGTGGGATGCCTTGGTTAACTTATGTTTGCACTCTACATTTAACTTAATTTTTTTGTCTTATCTTTGTTTACACGAGAATGAGCAAGTGAGGGGAGTGTGATGTGCTTCATTTTGCATGCATTAACTATTGCATCCGGCTTATTTTTTGGTATGTTTTGTATGGCAGATTGCTAGTTTTAGTTGAGTTCACATGAGAAGAGGTTTAGACAACCATGTTTGGTTTTATCGTCTAAATTCTGCATTTAGTAGACTTAATTAGTACTAATAGACATCTTGTATCAATGGGCTCCTAGATCTTCCATTTGATCATCTTTAGTGGGTCGCCCGTGGGTACTTTTTGGTTACATTATATGTGAAGGCCATTCGTAAGGCGGTGGAAGATATTGAAAGACGTTCGCAAGGAAGGTAGAAGAGATTGAAGGCCATTCTCCTCTATAATTTTAGTAGATGAAGGCCATGAGCATCAATGCATGGTAGAAGCAGATTGGAGCAAAAGATAGGCAGCAATGTAATTCAAAGCGGCAAATGAAGAAACGGGGAATCGTGGTCTGATACGTTGTTCCAAAGTTTGAGAACGATCCAAGAGGAACTAGCCTTCATGCATGATTCCATTGGATGTTTCTTCTCGAGCACTAAAAAATTGACTACTAGAACTCAAAAATTGGACTAACGGTTCACCTGTAGCGAAGTAAATAAGTTCAGCAGGCCAAGGTACCACGGTTTAGCACTGGCCGTTCAAGTTCAAGCACCAATGGCCCGCGCTAGAGGAAACACCCTGCTCCAACAGTTCCCGTACGAGCAAATGATTCGTGCCAAATGATTTGGCGCAAGGAAATAGCGTGACCCGCACCATACGCCATGGTCTGCACAGCTTAATTTCAAAGGTTTGCCAAAAATGGCTAAGTATGGGCGCAGACCATCCCGTTTACGATGGCCCGCGCCGTACTAAGATCAAGATTCCAAGAGCACCTTTTGTCCCATGCCAAATTTTGTGCCCTATGCCAAATTTTAGAGCAAACCTTTCCTTCTAACAGCAACCCGTGCCTAAGCCCACGGTCTGCGCCAAACTTCTAAGTAGATCATGCCTCCTGACCATGGCCCGCACCAAAGCTCACGGTCCGCACCAGAGCCTCGTGGCATGGCCTCATACTAGATCAAGTGCTCCACGCCCATGAAGATCCGCAGCCCGTGCGCGATGGTCTGTCTTGTCACAAAGTACTTAGCGCGGATCGCGCTATCCACAGCGGCTCGTGCCATGGGCGGCTGAACTATGACTTCTCACTATTTTGGTCATAACTCTCTCAATTCTAATCCATTTTTCCTCTAACATATATCAAAATATTTTTCTTTCTGAGTTCTATCCAATTCACTAATTATTAGCTCTATAACGTTCACAAATTTGAGCATTTTATTCAATAAAGGTTCAACGACTGGAGGGAAATGGTGACTAGGTTTTGACCTAATTTTGGCCTATTTTGGGCCTATTTTTAGGCTTAATCTCCTACTACTATGTATAGGAGCCTTAGTCTTCAACTAAACCCTAAATAGGCATACTGTAGATTTTCTTTCTCTCTCTAGTTAGAAAGAAGAAGAGAGCCAAATCTAGAGTTTTTCACCTCTTTCCTTATCTTTTGTTTTCTTTTATCTTTGATGTAAAAAGTAGATTAGATCATTAGGAGAGCTCTTAGAGAGGGAAAAACATCCTCTCCTTTTTGTTTTTCTTTCTTTTCATTTTGTGTTCATCCTATATGTGGAATTCAAATCCGTATTTGAATTCCATGTCTATGGAGTAGTTTCCATAGCTTGGGGATAAATGTAGCACATGATTTAACCTTTTATGTTTAAGTGATATTCATTAGATTCATCCTCTTATATGTGTTCATGTATTATTATGATTGTTCTTGAATGTTCTAAATGCATGAATATTACACCACATACTGGCACACACTTTGGGGGTGTATTCATGTATTATGCATTTATTGATGCCCAATTTGGAAGAGAAACCTGGATGTTAGAATTGATAAGTGAGTACGTTGCATCTGCGTGAGTGTGTGCATGGGAAACCCAAGTCATACTCTGACTTATTTGCCATCACACCAGTCTTAGCTGATTACGTAACGTTTTCCAATAGGTTTTAGGTAGAGATAGCTAAAAGGCAGCAAAATAGGGTGTGAGGGACCCAAGATCATAGATAACATGCCAACAACCCTTGGGCCTAATTCATAGGACCCGAGAGGAGTTGTGCATTCGTGATGGAATCCTGGGACACAATTGCACGGGGGAGAAACAGACCTAAACCAATGGTTAGACCTTGTTGTACTCCCCTAATTACGATGGCGTTGTCAATGGTGGGTTGTGAGCACACCCGATGTGACAGGTACAGGGAAGTGTATGCCATTGGCCACACCATGTGTTGTGAACACAATATTAGGTTGCTTAGTAAATATCGCATGTGAATTAATTGAGGATCAAAACATTAGGTTAATCATGTTGTACATTGACTCCCCAAGTGCTTAGTTTAATTAGCTTACTTATGATTTTTAACTTTTATGCATCGTAGTTGATAATAAGAAAATCAAACCCCCCCTTTTTGTTTGCAGTTACTAGCTTTCTCTTTCACTCGTACGAATTAACGATCCATACGAGGTTGTGTATTTAATTGATACTTGAGTCCTAACATCTCTGTGGAAAAACCCAGGGCTTGCCACTAACTCCCCTCTAGGTAGCGTAGTAGTTAGAATAGGGTGTAGAACTATAAATCTTATATTTGACCGCCCCACGGGACAAGCCTCCACTTGGGTTAATTAGCTACAATTAATAACCTCGTTTGGAGGTGGATCACTAATGAATTTTGAATCAACCAATGTCCAATCTACATGCTAAGTAAAATTCTTTGCATCCTTAAGTTTGTTAAACAATCTTCTTTATTGAGGAATAATAGGTAGATACCAATGAGCCTTGACAAGAACCTTTTCATCCACCGATTACCACGTTCTCCATCAACAACCACCTCCTTCAATTTGAACCTTGGAGCATTGCATTTTGGGCATTCCACTGCATTTAAGTAATTACCCCTATACAATATAGAATTGTTCCGACAAACATGTATCTTTTCATAATCTATGCCCATCGGACATAGTACCTTCTTCGCCTCATTTATCATTTCCGGTATTCTATTGGCATACTAAATTATTTATTTTAGCACTTTCAACAAATAGGAGACCCAACATCACTATAAGAATACTTGGCTTTCACATTCATCAACTGCAACGTAGTCCTTAGTGCTGTCATTCCTTCAAGGCATCAATTGTATAGAAGTGTTTCATTATGTCCTTGTGATTCTGAAAGTCTTTTAGGATTGCCACTATAGTTATTGAGAATCTCCTCAACCAACTCATCCATCCTATCATCCTTCTTGAGCTCTACTTCATTTACAATATGTTTATCCACGTTCTCTCAATGCCAAAACCAAAGTTTGTATGTTGGATCAAACCCCCGTATAAATAAATTGTCCTTCAGACAATTGCATCTTCATGAATAGCAATATTCCGACACTTCTTGCAAGGACAATTCACATACGATAAATACTCCTCGGTATCATTCATGAATGCATATTTAATAAAGTTAGCTACAAAATTTGATACTCAACATTCATTTGATCTTCATCAAAATAATGTGTTTTATCCATAGACATTCCTACATTACAACAATAAGTACACAATGTTTAACATCCTAGATCTTAGCAACAAATTAAAACATACACTTACATTCATTCAATTCATGGATTCCTTAAGCATGTATATGAATATTTGATTAGTGCAACATAGATATATATATATATATACATGTGTGTGTGTCTGTGAAAAACCTTCATATAAGTCATGCTCATAAACACATATAAATATAACATCAACCATATATATACAATGCCTACATTCACTCAACCCATAGTTAAACACATTATATAAATTGAACTATAACCTAGAACCAACTTTGAAGATGAAAATACAAATTGAGGCATGGAATACTTACTTGCTACTTGAGTGGGGAGTTAATTAGATGACAACGACAACCATATAGCCTTCCTTCAACAATGGGAAATTGGATTTTGTAGAACCATCTTCATTGGGGGAGAAAATTTAGGGAATTTTGATTGAAAATTGTCTAAGGACAAAATAATACTGACCAAATCCCAACAAATGTGACGTTGCTCTTTCTCATTGATACAAAATTGGTCAAACCGATTATAAGTGCAATGTCGGTAATCTCATAAATGACTGACATAGCATAAAATACACATGTTTCCTCTATCACATACCTCTGCACAATATTAGTATCCGGGTGATATTGATTTTCCAAATAACCCTTGAATATCTTCATATACCTCTCGAAGGGATACATCCATCGGAGATAAACAGGACCACATATCAATATCTCTCGTACAATGTGAACTAACAAGTGCACTATGATGTCAAAGAAAGTAGGAAGGAAATACATATCTAACTCGCACAACACGATTACTATTTCCTCTTGAAGTTCTTCTAATTTCCGATGCCTAATCCTTTTAAAGCAAATTTCCTCGAAGAAGCAACCCAATTGAGTAATGCACTTTCTGACGTGAGTTGGCAAGATAAATCTGATCGCAATTGGTAGAAATTCTTGAATCAAACAATGTGAATCGTGCAATTTCTTATTTTCCAATCTCAATCCTCAACGGATACTAGATTGCTAACCCTCGAAGAGTAGTCCGTCGAGACAACCATACCTCTCAGGCTAGAACATATCAACTTCTTCTCAAGCTTTGAAAGCATGTAACAAGCAACGGGAAAGTAAGTCTTTGATCCCTGGGCCTCGAGGGCTAATTCAGGTCTATATCCCATGTCAACCATATATTTCCTTGACTTCAAACCACCCTCTATCTTACCAAGGATATTCATCAAAGTACCAACCAAAATATCACATACATCACGTCCAAACAGTGTCGAACGTCAAGGCTCCCCCAAAATAGTAGTTTAAAAAAAGTGGAACGCTTCTTTTAACTACCGCCAACCTTAGGTTTCCTCTTTCTCTTTCCAAAGTCATTTCGAAAATTAGGCAACATGTTCAAGATTAATGCACCTGTAAAAATGAGAGGAGGGGGTGCCAACTCTACCTTGCCATCGAACTCAACACTAAGTTCCATCCACGGATGAGTTGTTGGAAGTCATCTCCAGTGCCCAAGATACACCATCTTACTTCCATGCCTTAACTAAAAATAATCTATTCCTTCCAAAATAAAATAGGGCATGCTTTGTGACCTTTAACTGAATAACCAGTCCAGTTTCCAAATGCGGGGAAGTCATTAATGGTACGAAACAGCATGGCTCTAAAATAGAACGACCCATCATACATTGTCATTCCAGGATCCCACGATTTTTTAAGGTCATCCGCCAATGGGAATAGGTACACATCTATATCATTTCCCGGTTGCTTAGGACCAAAGATCATTAGAGACAACATGATGTACTTCCTTTTCGTGCACAATGATCTGCTTCATTATGCGTATGTTAATTGATGCATTTGGCATACTTTTTAGCTAATTTTATTTGGTAAATATCTAGTATTAGTTGAGTTTACGTGACAAGGGGTTTAGACGGCCACTTTTGGTTTTCTTGTCTAAATTCCACATTTTGTAGACTTAATTGGTAATAATAGACATCTTGTATCCACGGGCTCCTTGATCTTCCTTGTGATCATCTTTAGTAGGTCACCCGTGGGTAATTATTTTTTTATTCTATCCGTTTGTAAGGGCGGTAGAAGATATTGAAGATCGTTCATAAGGATAGTAGAAGAGATCAAATGCCATTCACCTCTAGAATGGGAGAAGATTAAGGCCATGGACATCAAATCATGTTAGTAGAAGGATTTAGCCAGGGATAGGTGACATCGGAGTTCAAAATGGTCGTGGTCTGATGAGTTGCACCAAAGTCTGAGACCAATCGCAGAAGAATTAACTTTCAAGGCTAATTCCATTGGAATTTTCTTCTTGAGCACTATAAAATTGACTACTAAAACTCTCAAATAAGACCAACGGTTCATCCGTAGTGAAGGAAAGAAGTTCAGCCGGTGAAACACATACTGGTCAGCTCGGGCCATTCATGGATGGCACAAACGACCATGGGCATGGATCATAGACCCCAAAATTAGCATCCCGTTAGTGCCCAATGCCAAACTCGACAGTCTGTATATCACGAGTCACCCTCTAAGGGAGCTAACCGTGCGGCATAGCCGTAGAGTGTCATGACTACCGTCTAATTTCCCATGTGCGTCGTACTCAGCTTGGTTACTTGCAGCACACCAAGCCTTTAGAGGGACATGGTCAAGTATGGAGTAGATATACATGTGTTTAGATTAGGAGCATTGCTTCACACACACAAGTCAACAATGCAATACAAAGCCCGCCAACTGGGGAACTAACTGTCATTTTCAATATATTGCAAAATGGTAACCGGATGTGGGTAGCTCAGTACTTCACACATATGTTGTACGAATGTTATCACGAGTGCCAGGTACACAGGAAAAAGAAGGTCAAAGGGGAAAATGACACATAGGCCTGGACCTTAGCAAAGAAACTAAGCTACACCACTAGCTAAACGACGCATCCCGCACTTAACGACCAAAATAGGCTACATACTATTCATCGATCCACGCCTACTATTTATCGGTTCATGCTAACAGCTCTCGCACAAGGCTAACCTTCATTCTACTATTCATTGTCTGTGCAACCACTCTTCCTCTCACCATTTTGGTCATAACTCTCTCAATGTTCATTCGATTTCCCTCTACCATATATGAAATATTTTTCTTTCTAAGATCTATCCACCACACTAAATTTTAGGTCCATAAGGTTCACGGATTTGAGCAGTTTATTCGAAAAATGTTCAGTGGCTATAGGGAAAGGAGATTAGGGTTTGACCAATGTTTATTCTATTTTTTCCTATCTTTAGGCCCAATTCTCTACTACTATATATATGAGCCTTAGTCTTCTAGTAAACCCTACTAGTCATTATGTAGATTTTTTCCTTTCTAGTTTAAAGAGAAGGAAGATGTGAGTACCTCTTCTTCTTCCTTCTCATTTTTCTTTTTCTCATTTTTCCTTTTATCTTATTTTCATATATCCATGGCATCTAAGCTAATATTTTCCATTGATCTATCCTTTGTAGAGTAAATTTATAGCTTGGGGATAAATTGTTGTAACCTGGTTATCTATATGCCTTTTGAGATTCTGTAGTTCATCCTAATTTTGTGTTCATAATATTATTGTGATTTTCTTTTGAGTTTGAATGCATGAATATTACACCACATATATAGCACACAATTGAGCTATATTCATAATAGGCGTAAATGTTGATGCCCCTATGACAAGAGAAACCAGGTTGTTTGAATGGGTGGAGGAGAACGTGTCTACGTGAGTGTGTTATTGGGAGATTTGAGGTCATTCCGATCCACTTACCATCGCACTAGTCTTAGCTGACTTCATAAATTTGTCCACGAGATTCTGGGTATAGATAGCTAGATAGTAGCAAGCTAGGGTTACAATAAACCCTAGTACCATAGATAAGGTGCATATGATCCTTGGGCCTAAATGATAGGACCCAAGGGGATTTGTGCATTCGTGCTGGAATCCCAGAATGTAATCACATAGGGAGAATCAGACCTACAATAGTCGGACCTTGTACTCCCCAAATTACGATGGCGGTGGCGATGGAGGGTTGAGAGAGCACCCACCGTGACAGGGACGGGGAAGTCTATGCCATCGGCCACACCACGTGTTATGGACACTCTATTAGGTTTTCTTAGATCTCTATGTGAATGAATTGAAGTTATAAACATTATATTAACAAGTTTCTAAATGATTTCCCCAAGTGCTTAGCTTAATACTGTATTGGTGTTCTTCTTACCACACTGCCTCCAACTAGATTAAACTTCTAAGCTATAGTTTTAATGACCCCCAAATTTTGATTCTGCTGTCGGGGATGCTATCAGTATAGGTATCAATTAAGGTAGAACGTGTTAGTAGAGTAGCTAGTATTGCTCTTTTGTTTGTTTGTTGTTTTCCGGAGTAAGTATTGCTTGAATTCTTGGTGCAAACTGATGACCCTTTCACTACGATTATGAGTTTTTTGTGCTTTCTTTGTTAGTGTTTAATTGAAAAAAATGTGGAGAAGAGAGGCTCAATGAGTGAGATTTTGTTGGATGTGTCATTACGACCACCCTTAGGAGTCTCGCTCTTTGATGAGGAAATATAAGATAGAGGTATGAGTGTTTGTTCCCAAGGGTAATGAGATCTAAAATTTTACCCATACCACGATTCTCCAAATTTGAGGTTTAGTGGTAACTCAAATTTGGGTTAGATAGTTGGATTTCACCACCTTACCCAATGCCCCAAAACAAATCCCCAGGATTGGTTCTCAAATCGAATAGTGTAGAAATTTTTTAAGCTATAGCTAATGTGAACAAGAGTAGTGATTTACTCCAATCACAAATACTCATTGAGATTACCAATTTGGGAACGCAACTATTCTCAAGTATTGAGAAAGTTGAAGGGGAAGTGCTTGATTTGATGAAAAGGGTGAGCCACTTTAAAACCCAATATTCCAAAAATGAACTATCCCTAGTTGAATGTGAAGTTTTGATAGATGAATCTAAAGGGGATTGGGAATTTTTTGTTGAGCGTAAAGAAGTCGAGGAAGGGGTAATTATACTCAATTTTCCATATTACCTATTTTCACCCCGACCTCCATCCATAGAACCAACTCCCACATTTTTCGGAAACCTTAGAGGAAACTATAGGGAAGCCAATTGAATATGCTAAGCTTCCAAACCACCAATTCCCTCTAAGGTTGACTCCTCATCTACTATATCTTCCTCTTGGAAGATTCTTACCCCCACTTCTTATTGTTTTGTTGTACAAGGTTATGGGGGTACAAACCCGTGTCTTATGGATAACATTAGGGTCATGGTGACGACCTTAAATATACGGAGCTTCTCAGGAGGCAACCCGCGCTTTGAAAAATTAGATTAGTTTATCATTTTTTGTGTGTTTTTCTATTTGTATCTTCTTTTTGTTTTTGGGACCCTATTACACTTGGTGTGCATGTTTATTTTGTAGGAAACATATTGTTCTTGGAGGAAGGTGAGCAAACGGGGAGTCCAACTCATGGACCATGTAGGTGTACATGGTTCGTGATGCTCAAAATGGAGGACAAGAAGGAGAACCAAACCATGTTGACATGCACGACCCATGAAGTTCACATACTTTCCTACACCACCCAATCACCATTTCTTCCCTACCACCACCCAACCACCACCAATGTACCACCCTAAACCCACCCTCAAAACCCTTGAGACACATACATCGAGACCTAAGAGGTAACTCTCCATTGTGATTCAATTCCTTATTCAATTTGTGATGCATGAGAGTGGTTAGATTTAACTTTCTTTATTAGAGGTTAGGGTAGTATATTGGAGTGATTTTTGTTTGTTCTTTACATTCCATGATTGTGCCATCAAGGGTAGATTTTAGTGTTCTTTTTTCATTATAAGTGATTTCCTATTTCTTTCCCTTGACATGTGTTGTTTGATTTTGTATATGCATTGAGGAAAATGCAAGCTTTAAATGTATGGAAGGGGATTAGATAACACCTATGATTTTAATAGCATTTTGAAAATTTAGAAAAAAAATTTAAACCTAGACAAGTCGAAAACCCGAAACGTGGACTTGGGTAACATTAGGAAAAGCCTAGAGAGGTCGAAAGGCCTAGGTAAAAATGAGAGGCTAGGCCCAGCTAGGCCTAGGAGCCTAGGAAAAAATTAGAGGCCGTGTGGAAAAGGTGAGAAGTGAGTACCCTTTGTGTGTTAAAGCTAGGATGAAACCCTGAAAGGGCTCCTACGAAAAATGAGAGGAAAAAAACTAAATTTAAATGCATGCTTCCACAGTGGATTTGTTTTGAAGACGACTCTTTGATTGCTTTGAGATCATTTTGGGAAAAATAAGCTAGCTTAACACTTATTTTTTTGGCTTCCCTTTTTCCGCACTTTGCTTTGGGTGGTTTGATTACTTATGTTTTTTGGGGAGTATGAGAGTTGTGAGATTCTTACTTTCTTGGAGGAAACTGGGTAATCTTGGAATAAGTTTAATGCCTCTGTTGAGTTATGCTTTCACGCTACATTTCACTTTTTTCTTTATTTGTCTTTGTTTACGCGAGGAAGAGTAAAGGGTTAAGTGTGGGGAGTGTGATCTACTGCATTATTCATGCGTTAACCGATGCATTTGGCAGACTTTTTAGCTACTTTTATTTGGTGGATTGTATTAGTTGAGTTACGTGACAAAGGGTTTAGATGTCCATGTTTGGTTTTCTTGTCTAAATCCCCCATTTTGTAGACTTAATTAGTACTAATGGAAATCTTGTATCCATGGGCTCATAGATCTTCCTTGTGATCATTTTTATTAAGTCGCATGTGGGTACTTTTTGTTTACATTCTATGTGAAGGCCGTTCGTAAGGGCGGTAGAAGATATTGAAGGTAATTCGTAAGGATGGTAGAAGATATCGAAGGTCATTCACCTCTAGAATGGTAGAAGATGAAGGCCATGAACATCAAATTGTGGTAGTAGAAGGATGGAGCAAAGGATAGGTGGCATTGGAGTTCAAAACGGCCAAGGGAAATTATGAAACGTGGTTCGATGAGCTGCACCAAATTCAGAGAATAATCCAAGAAGAATTAGCATTAAAAGATGATTTTATTGGATTTGTCTTCTCGAGCACCATAAAATTGACTACTAGACCTCTCAAATCGGACCAACGGTTCATTCGTAGCAAAGGAAAGAAGTTCAGCAGGCGAAGCACAAACGGGTCTGCCAAGGCCATTCATGGATGTCTCTAACAGCACGCGCCAACGACCATGGGCATCGATCAAAAACCCCAAAATCAGAATCCCGTTAGCACCCCATGCCAAACTTGATGGCCCATGTAAAATATCTGAGAAAAATGCACATCCTAACGATGGGTCGCGCCAAATGACGCGTCCTACGCCAAACGGCCAAAACAGGCTGTGCAATATTCACATGTCCATGCCTACTGTTCATTGGTCAGTGCCAACAGTGTTCCCGCGAGGATAACCTTCGTGCCTACTATTCATGGGCAATGCTACTATTCACGATCTGTGCATCCACTCATCCTCTCACCATTTTGGTCATAACTCTCTCAATTTCCATTGATTTCCCTCTACACCATATCAAAATCTTTTCCTTTCCAAGCTCTATCCACCGCACTAAATTTCAGCTCTAGAAGGTTCACGGATTTGAGCAGTTTATTCGAGAAAGGTTCAACAGCTAGAGGGAAAGGAGATTAAGGTTTGACCTATGTTTGACCTATTTTGAGCCTATCTTTATGCCAAATTCTCTTCTCTTCTACTATATATATGAGTCTTAGTATTCTAGTAAACAATAACTAGTCATTATTTAGATTTTTACCCTCTCTAGTTTAGGGAGAAGGAAATGGAGAGTACTTCTTCTTCTTCCTTCTCATTTTACTTTTTCTTTTCTTTTTCCTTTCATCTAATTTCTTAGATCCATGGAATCTAACCTAATATTTTCCATGGATCTATCCTTTGTAGAGTAGATTTATAGTTTGGGGATAAATTGTATTGATTTGGTTATTTATATACTTTTTGAGATTCTCTAGTTCATCCTAATTTTGTGGTCATAATATTATTGTGATTTTCTTTTAAGTTTGAATGTATGAATATTACACCACATGTATAGCACACACTTTGGGCTGTATTCATGCTAGGCACAAATATTGATGCCTCCTTGGAAAGAGAAACCTGGTTGTTTGAATGGGTGGAGGAGAACGCGTATGTGTGAGTGTGTGCATGGGAGATTTGAGGTCACTCTGATCCCCTTACAATCATACTAGTCTTACCTACTTTGTAAAGTTTTCCAAGAGGTTTTGGGTAGAGATGGCTAGATAGCAGCCAACTAGGGTTACAAGAAACCTTAGTATTATAGATAAGATGCCTAGACCCTTGGGCCTAGTTGATAGGACTTGAGGGAAGTAGTGTATTCGTGGTGGAAAACCGGGACATAATCACATGGGGGAGAATAAAACCTACAACAACGGTTGGATCTTATTGTAATCCCCTAATTACGATGGCGGTTATAATGGAGGGTTGCAAGAGCACCTACCGTACTGGGATGGGGAAGTGTATGGTATCGACCTTACCATGTGTTATTGACACTATATTAGGTTTTCTTAGATCTCTATGTGAATAAATCAAACATAAAAGCATTATGTTACCAAGTTTCACAATGATATGCAGCAATGGAGTTCAAAGTGGCTAACGAAGAAACTGGGAATTGTGGTTCGATGAGTTGTGCAAAAGTCTAAGAATGATCCGAGAAGAAATATACATCAAGGCTAATTTAATTAGATTTGTATTCTCAAGCACTAAAAAATTTACTAGTAGAACTCAAAAATTAGACTAACGGTTCTCCCGTAGCAAAGGAAACAAATTCAACCGGGCAAGGTACCACGGGTCAGCGTATGCCGTTCATGGTCAAGCACCAATGGCCCATGCCAGAGGACACACCCCACATCAATAGTTCCAACACGAGGCAAGGACTCATGCCAAATGATTTGGCACAAGAAAATGGTGTTACCCGCACCATGCGCCATAGTCTGCACAGCTCAAGTTCAAAGGTTTGCCCAAAAATGGTTAAGTATGGGCGCATACCGTCCAGTTTACGATGACCCGCGCTATTCCAATATTAAGATGCCAGGACCAGCCATTGAATAACACCTAAGTCTACACCCCACACCCAAGTTCTGAGCCAACTGTGCTTTCTAACATTGGCCCATTCTTAAGCCCATAGTTTGCGCCAAACTTTTGAGTAGATCATGCTTCCTAACAATAGCCCATGCCAAAGCTCACGGTCTGTACCAGAGCCTCCCGCCATGGCCCTATGCTAGATCAAGCGCCATGCGCCTATGAAGATCGGTGGCCTACGCACGATGGTGTTTCCTGCAACAAAGTACATGGCATGGATGGTGCCATCCGCGGGTGGTTAAACTTTGGGTTCTCACTATTTTGGCCATAACTCTCTTAATTATCATCCTTTTTCCCTCTAACATATATCAAAATATTTTTCTTTCTGAGCTCTATCCAATACACTCATCCTCAGCTCCAGAAGGGTCACGAATTCGGTCAGTTTATTCAAGAACATTTTAACGGCTAGGGGGAAAGGTTGACTAGGGTTTTGAGCTAATTTTAGCCTATTTTGGGCATATTTTTAGGCCCAATATCCTACTACTGTACATAGGAGTCTTTGTCTTCTACTAAACCCTAAATAGGCATAATGTATATTTTCTTTCTCTCCCTAGTTAGAAGGAAGCTGAGAGCTCTCTCTAGAGTTTTTCTCCTCTTTCATTATCTTTTCTCTTTACTGTAAAAAAGTAGATTAGATCATTAGGAGAGCTCTTAGAAAGGGAAAAACACCCTCTCCTTTTCCTTTTTCTTTCTTTTTATTTTGTTTTCATCCTAGATGTGGAATTCAAATTCGTATTTGAATTCCATGTCTATGAAGTAGTTTCTAAAGCTTGGGAATAAATGTAGCGCAAGATTTAACCTTTATGTTTATGTGATATCCATTAGATTCATCCTCTTATATATGTTCATAATATTATTATGATTGTTCTTAATTGTTTTAAATGCATGAATATTACACCACATACCAGCACACTCTTTGGGTTGTATTTATGTATGGTGCATTTATTGATGCCCCCTTGGGAAGAGAAACATGGATGTTTGAATGGGTAAGGGAGTACGTTGCATCTGTGTGAGTGTGTGCATGGGAAACCCGAGTCATAGTACGTTGCATCTGTGTGAGTGTGTGCATGGGAAACCCGAGTCATACTCTGACTTATTTGCCACCACACCAGTCTTAGCTGCTTACGTATAGTTTTCCTATTGGTTGCTAGTAGAGATAGCTAAAAGGTAGCAAACTAGGGTGTGAGAGACCTTAGATCATAGATAAGGTGCCAACGACCCTTGGGCCTAATTGATAGGACCTGGGGGGAGTTTTTCATTTATGGCGGAATCTCGGGACGTAATTGCATGGGGGAGTAACAGACCTACAACAATGGTTGACCTTATTGTACTCCCCTAATTACGATGGTGGTGTTAATGGACGGTTGTGAGCGCACCCGATATGAAAAGTTTGATGAAGTGTATGCCATTGGCCACACCACATGTTTTGAAAAAAAATATTAGGTTGCTTAGTAAATCTCGCATGTGAATGAATGGAGGATCAAAACATTAGGTTAATCATGCTGCACACTGACTCCCCAAGTGCTTAGTTTAATTAGCTTAATTGTGTTTTTTACTTTTATGCATCTTAGTTGATAATTTGAAAATCCAAACCCCCCATATATGTTTGTAATTACTAGCTATTCCTTTCACTCATAAAAAATGATGACCCCGTACGAGGTTAAGTCTTTAGTTGATAATTGAGCCCTTGCATCTCTGTGGAAAAACCTAGGTCTTGCTATTAACTACCCTCTAGGTAGTGTAGCACTGAGAATAGGGTGAAGAACTAGAAATATTATCTTTGACCATACCATGAGATAAGCCTTTGCTCGAGTTAATTAGCTATGATTAACGATACCCCAGGTGGAGGCGGGTAAAATTTTGGTGCTGCTACTGGGAATGTTATCCAGCTCAAGTATTGATTAGCATAACTTGTTAGGAGATTGGTTAATTTTTTTTCTTTGTTGTTTTTTGAAGTAGATATTTCTTGAGTTCTTAGTGTAAACCGAGGACCCTTGCACTACGACTATGAATTTTATGTATTTTCTTTGTTTGTGTCTACTTGAAAAGAAAAAAAGTGGGAAAACACTCAATGGATGACACTTTGTAGGGTATGTCATTATGACCATTATATGGAGTGTTTCCCAAGGTTGAGTGACTTTGGGAGAAGAGAGGCTCAAAGAGAGATATTTTGTAGGATATGCCATTGCGACCACCCTACGGAGTCTTGCTCTTAGATGAGCAAAAATGAGAGAGAGGTAGGAGTCGTTGGTTGCCAAGGCCGGTGGGATCAAAATTGGTACCCATACCACAATTCTCCAAATTTGGGGTTTAGTGGTAACACAAATTCGTGGTATGGAGATGCATCGGGAAACCAAAACTTTGTGATAGATAGTTAGATTTTACCAGCTTACCCAATGCCCCAAAATAAATTCCTAGGATTGGTTCCCAAATCGGATTGTGTAGAAATTTTGCAACCAATAGCAAATGTGACCAAGAGTAGTAAATTACTCCGATCACAAGTGCTTAAAACCCTTGAGACACACACATCGAGACCTAAGAGCTAACTCTCCATTGTGATTCAATTATTTATTCGATATGTGGTGCATGATAGTGGTTAGAGTGAACTTTCTTGATTAGAGGTTATGGGTAATATATTGGGGTGGCGGTAGTTTCTTCGTTACATTCCATGACCGTGCCATCAAGGGTAAACTTTAGTGTTCATTTTTCATTATAAGTGCTTTCCTATTTCTTTCCCATGATATATATTCTTTGATTTTGTATATGCATTGGGGATAAGTGTCGAGAAGGGTATTAGATAGCACTTTTGTTTTTTTTTTTAGATTAAACCATCCTAATAGATGGGGGGATTATATCTGGCTCCCCAAACCGTAGAATTACCCCCGAGGGTAGCAAAAAGAGTTACATCTGAACAATATCATTTATGTGATGATACAAAAGGGGAAGCAAAGTATAAAAACATCCAAAACTCTCGGTTTGTGTAAATCTTCTACCATTACTAGAGTTCAAACCGAGATAAGGGAACACGAACAAGTCAGGGAGATGAGAATTCAAAACCCTTATCGGTCAATGTCCCTTTACCTAGCATTTGAACTCATAGATTTCCTCAAACTATGAAGATCTCATAGATCTCGAGCTCCTTTGTGCCTGAACCTCTCTTCCTGAACATTTCCAATCTGCAAAAAGAAACAGAGAAAAAAGAACAGCAGTCTCTGACCAAAAGGTACTGTGAAAAGCCGTGAAAAGAATTCAAACTAGAAATCCATCCTTTGTGTGATCTATGTTCCCTTTTGCTGTGCCTATTCTTACTCCGTGAACTCCATTTTTATCTAGCAAAATCAAACCTCTAAGGAAAGATGGGGAGTTTCCTATATTTAAGTCTCCATTTAGGGATTTCTCCCTTGCATATTTTACCAAAAAATCAGCCACTGTGTTAGCTTCCCTTGGAGCATATTGGATTGGATTTTCTTTATGCAACAAATTCAGATGACAGGTAAGAGTAAAAAGTCTCCATGAACCAACATAAGGATCTTGTATAGCTTTAACTGCTGGTTTGCAGTCAGACTCCAGGATACTACCTCTAATATCCAGTTCTAAGCAAAAAAGATAGGCAAAAAGGATACCTTCCAACTCTGCATGTAGAGGAGATTCTGATCGAAAAGTTTTGACTCTCATGTGTTTCACATCTCCCCTCCAGTCTCTAACTACTACAGCACAAGAAGAGTCACCTCCATTTACCCATGATGCATCTATGTTAATTTTGAAACCAGTTGTTGGTTTTTCCCATCTTACTGCAGATACTGTGATTTCCTTCTTTTTTTGAGTTATATTAGGTATGATTCCAACCTGAACTAGTTTCTTATACTTTTCAAGATTACCTTTCACTGGATTAGCAGTAAAAATTAGGAGCATCAGATCCTTGATATTCTGAAAACATGTATCCACTGAAAAGGAAAGATTATCATAGAGTATTTTGTTCCTATAAGTCCAGAGAAACCAAGTTGTGACAATGAGAGCAGCAGTATACACATGATTGAGAATCTTTGAGCCTACCCTGATGGAGAGATAATATTCAACTAAATGTCTAAAACTCCTGAAAGCAGGTGTTTGCAGATTCAGAAGGCTGTTGACTTTATTCCATACTGCAGTTGCCTTATTACAGGAGTTAAAAAAATGGTTGATAGAGTCTGAGTGATTAGAGCATATAGGGCATTTAGAGGCTAGTGAAAAACCAAGCTTGCACAGAACATTTTCAAAAGGCAGAATTCCATTAAGAGCTCTCCATATAAGTACTGACATTTTAGCTGGTATGAAATTTGCCCATACCTTGTGCAGATGTCTAATGCTTGTTCCCTTCTGCCTCAGGATCTTGTAGGTAGAACTGACTGAAAAGTTTCCTTCCATTGAAGATTTCCATATCAGTCTATCCTCATGTGTGTTCTTGATGGTCACATCCTGCAATATTGAAACTATATTGGTAGCCAAATATGGCTCCACAAAAGGAAGATTAGAGTCTTTGTTCAGGATAAAGGTGCTCAGTGTGATATTAGGGAAAGGAATTTCCACATCATCAGGCCATTTATAGTATAGTGCACCTTCTCCTGACCAGTTTGAGTTCCAAAAGGAGCATTCTCCTTTTCCATGAATTACTCTAGTTAAACTATTAGTTTTTTCAGTTATGTTACAGATTCTCTTCCATACATGAGATTTCTTATAAGACTCCGGTAGAGTCCACAAATGCTGAGACCATTGAGTGGTGTTCATTTGAAGCTTCCACCATAGCTTACAGGAGAATGAATCAACTATGGCCTGAAGATCTCTGAACCCTATCCCATTCTCTTGTACTGGAAAACTCATTTTTCTCCAGGCTCTTCATTTTTTCCTGGCCTCTGTACTATCATTAGCTCCCCAGAACAGACCAGCAGCCAGCCTTTCCATTTTCCTCAGTACTATCTTTGGAGGTCTTAAGACAGCAAACAAGTGGGTTGGGATTGAAAGAAAACAGTGGTTTATTAGGATAATTTAACCTGCAGTACTCAACCATCTGTTTTTCCAGTTATTAATTTTTTTTTCCATTCTCTCCAATATAGGGTAGTAATATCTCTGAGTGTTCCTTCCTGTAAATATGGGTATCCCTAGGTATTGAAAAGGAAACTCTCCTCTAGCCATTCCTAAAATCCTGCTCAAAATTTGGATTCTATCTACTGAGGTGTTAGGAGCAACATAGAAGTTGGATTTAGAAAAATTAACTTTTTGTCCCGTAGTTTGCTCATATGCACTGAGAAATCTTTTAAATCTTTTCAGATTTTTCTTATTACCACTGAGGAATACAGCAGTATCATCTGCATACATTAGATGAGTGATCTGTGGGCATTTTTTAGGTAAACCAAAAAATTGCAGTTATCCCATGTTAAACAGTTTTTTTAAACCTCGGGAGAATGCCTCAGATAGGATATTATACAGAAATGGAGACAGAGGATCTCCCTGTTTAATTCCTCTATTTGATGCAAAGAATCCTGTTGCTACTCCATTAATTAAAACTGAAAAGTGAGCTGAGGCTATGTTCTGCATTATCCGGTTTACAAAAATACCATGAAAACCAAATTTAAGGAGGATTGAATTAAGAAAAGACCATGAGACCCTATCAAAAGCTTTCTGCATGTCTAATTTAATTATTAAGTTCTGCTTTTTTGATTTCCTTGATAAAATTCTGGTCATTTCTTGCATCAAAATTATGTTATCAGAGATATCCCGCCCTTTCATAAATGCACTTTGTTCAGGGGATGTAAGTTGAGACATGAAAGGCTTAATCCTTTCCATCATCATCTTAGAGAACACCTTGTTCACAAAATTAGAAAGACTTATTGGTCTGAAGTCAGAAAAGGTAACAGGTATTGTTCTTTTGGGAACTAAAGCTAGCCAGGTACTGGAAATTGCCTTTGGAATATTTCCACTTGTTAGAAAATCATTTGCAGCTTCAAGTAAATCTACTTTTACATTTTTCCAAAAGGTAGTGTAAAAAAAACCAGAGTATCCATCAGGTCTAGGGGAACTATGTTTGTTGAGGTCAAAAACTGCAAACTTGAGCTCTTGGATCAGGAAAGGAGACAGCAGTAAATTATTTTCTTGTTCAGTTATTACTCTAGGAATTTCAGATAGAAAATGACTTATATAAGTTCCCTGTTTCTGGGGTTCATCCTCATTAAATAAAGCTTTATAATACCCCACTGCTACCTCTTTGATCTGGGTTGGATCTGTGATCCAGTTTCCATGTTCATCCCTAATCTTACTGATTCTAGATTTAGTCCTCCTTTCCCTTATTGAGTGGTGAAAATAACTCGTGTTTGCATCACCATATTTAAACCAATTCAACCTTGCTTTTTGCCTAAGATAGATTACTTTCTCTTTTTGAGCCCTCATCAAAAGATGTTTAGATTTATTCAAATCTGACAAGATTGAATCATTTGGAGTTTGTTGAAATGAGATTTCTAAATCATTAACCTTGTTCCCATATTGTATCAGGTTCTGATCAATATTACCAAATTGTGTTTTGTTCCATTGCTTTATTTCCATCTTAAGCCTTTTCAATTTATATACTAACCTATACATTCCTCTGAAAGGAGTTTCCAGGTTCCAGTTAGAAGCCACTAAGTTTAGAAATTCCTGTCTACTAGTCCACATCTCTTGAAATCTAAATGGTCTAGGGGCTTGTTCCTCAGATGTTTGTACAGATAAGAGAAGAGGAGCATGATCCGAAGACAATCTATTAAGAACATGGATTGAACTGTTAGGGAATATATCAAGCCAATCTAATGAGCAGATTCCCCTGTCTAGCCTTTGGAACATCAAATCTTTGCATCTATCCTTAAATCTATTGTTGCTCCAAGTAAAAGAGTTACCTACTGTAGGTATATCATGCAAATCAAGGTCATTTAAATTTTATTAAATTGCATCATGCTCTTTTTTGGGGTTGACTTTCTCCCTTTATACTCTGATACTGACGCAACAGTGTTAAAGTCTCCAATAAATATGGAAGGAAGAAGATTAGCTGCCTTTAAATCACTCCATAAAGACTCTCTGAATTGTCTATGAACACTTGCATAAATAAAAACACAGTTCCAGCTCAGAGAAGATAATGAATCAGTTATATTTACTTGTACATACTGATCAGTCTCGCTTATAACAGTAATGCTAAAAGACTGGTTCCAAAATAACCAAATTTTAGCACTATGAGCAGAATAGGCATTCTGAAATCCCAATTCATATTTAAATTTTATGAGCTTCTGATTTTCTTGCCATGGTTCTATTAAGCACATTATGTCTAACTTGTGTTTAAGTTTCAAGTTCTTAAGTCTGTCAATTGAAGTGCCAACTCCCCTTATATTCCAAACTAATACATTCCCAATTATGGTGTGTTTTATCATTTAAAAATTTTGGGATTGGCTTTTTGTGATGATCTTAGGTTTCTACTAGTCTTTGCTGAGTTTTTGCCTTTTTCTCCTGATTTTCCATTACTCTGATCAGTATTCCCTGCTAACAGATTTTGGGATGAAAGGTTTACCTTTTCCTGCTTTCCTTCTTTTTCCAGAATGCTCAGATCAGAGGTTGTTGTAGATTGTTCTTTCCATGTTTCCTCTTTGCTGGAACTTTGCTCAATAGGACCTATTTGATCTTGCTCTTTAAGCTCCAATTGTGCTTGTTCTTTTTGGGAAACAGTGGAAATAAATTTATTAGCAGAAACATCAGAGATAATGACAAGTGGTACTTCCTGCGATTCAACTGTTTCATGAAAAATCTCTACTATCTCTCATTCCTGCTCGTCCTCACTATCTTCTAGGGATTGAAAGGCATTAGATATTGTCACCGTGTTCGTGTTTGTTTCCTTTTCCATTATGGAGGTATGTTCAGGGTTCTTTTTTCTCCAAATGGATGTGGTTATTGGCTTAGATATATCATCGAGTGAGTAAAATGGACCATTCCTTTTTTTATGACTTACCTTGTAGAAATCAAAATTGCTATCATTTTGGATTCCTATGTTAATTATTTGTTTCTGTACATCCTTTTCCTTTTGTGATACTGTTAGAGCAGATGTTCCTTCAATGTTTACTTCCTCTGTTGGGAGAGAATCTGATCCTAGTTTGTTTTTATGTGCAATATTCTCAACCTTATTACTGGTTATTTTCCTCAGATTAGGGTGCAAAAAATTACAATTTGTGTTGCTATGCCCAATTATTTTGCAATGAGTACAATATGTTGGCAAATCCTCATACTCGATTGGGTATTCAGCAACCTTGTTTCCTATGCCTACCATAATTGACTTAGGAAGCTGAGCTAACAAATCAATTTCTACACATACTTTAATAGCTGAAGGTATGGTTAAGGCCATGGTTGCAGCATCCATTTTAAGAAACCTACCTACCTGGCTACTTATACCCATAATTACAGAGTTGTTATAGAAATGAATTGGGATTTTGTGAAAAGTTACCCAGACCGGGACTATGGAGGATTCCACAGACGGAGAGAAATCTGGTGTCCATTTCTGCACTTTCATTGTGTAGCCTTGTATTGACCACTGGCCCTTCATCCAACACCTTTGATAATCTTCATTTTCCTGAAATTGGATCAAAACATGTCGATAATCAATAGAACCTAATTGAAATTTCGATTTAAAACCTATTGATTTAAAAGACTGTTGAAGTGAATCCATGTGCGGTTTCCCTCGGATGAACTTTCCGACGAGGGCGTTCTGGTAGTGCGAAGCTAGGATTTCTCCTTCTTCAGGGGGGAGAATGTATGCTATCTTTCCCTTGAATTCTGTTATTGGGTGAAGGTTTGGAGTATCTGGGAGGGTTGATAGGAGAGGGGGTTGTTTTGTGTTGAGAGCTTGGGCAAAACTTCTGATTGCCGGGGGCTTAGAGAAAGTTGGATCCGGAGGTGGAGGAGGCATCGGCGACGCCATGATCAACCGCCGATGCAGTTGCGGAGGAACAGTAATATGACCGTGAAGTAAGAAATGGAGGTGACGAAGTGAAGAAAGTAAGAGTAGTGTGTTTATCGCACTTCAATCGCACATAGACACAGTGTTCCAGTAGAGACTTGTTTAAGTTCCCTATAAATCAGGAAGATGCTAATCCTATATGTGCATGGGAGTAGGCGAGAGATCAGTGGATCTTGTCAAATGATTACAGGGATGGAGACAGTTTGCAGGATCCAGATGATCAGCTCACACATGAACAAACTAACGGAGCAAATGAACAAGAAATGAAGTGTGAGCCCGATAGCACTTTTTTTTTAGTTGTTTCTATGTAACTAATAGCTTTTCTAAGAGAATTTTGAAAAAAAGTTGAAAATTTTTAAAAATTAAAAATTCGGACAAGTTGAAATCCCAAAAGGGTGACTTGGATAACATTGGGAAAAGCCTGAATAGGTCAAAATACCTACGTAAATATGAGAGGCTAGGCTTGAGCCTAGGCAAAAATGAAAGGCCGTGAGGAAAAAGGCGAGAAGTGAGTACCCTTAGTGTGTTAAAGCTAGGATGAAAATTTGTAAGGGCTCCTAGGAAAAATAAGAGAAAACAAAAAACTAGGTTGAATGCATGCTTCTGCAGTGAATATTTTTTTGGAGATGACTCTTTGATTGCTTTGGGATCATTTTGGGAAAAGTAAGCTAGTTTAACACTTATCTTGTTGGCTTACCATTTTCCACATTTTACTTTTGGGTGGTTATTATTTATTTTGGGGAGTATGAGAGTTGTGAGATTCTTACTCTTTTGGGGGAAATATGGTAATCTAGGAATAAGTGGGATGCCTTGGTTAACTTATGTTTGCACGCTACATTTTGCTTAATTCTTTGTCTTGTCTTTGTTTACTCGATGATGAGAAAATGTTTAAGTGTGGGGAGTTCAATATGCTTCATTTTGCGAGAATTAACCATTGCATCTGGCATACACTACCACAGAGACCGCCCTCTAGCACCGGTTTTTTAATGTTGTAGCACCGGTTATTTTCGGAAAAAAAACCGGTGCCTAAGTAACCGTTGAAATGGTTGAACCGGTTGAAAAAACATGGTGCTGAATTCCTACATCTAGCAACCGTTTTTTATAACCGGTGCTAGGAATTTAGCACCGGTATTTTTGGCACCGGTATTTTTGGCACCGGTGCTAAATTCCTAGCACCGGTTAAAAGTGTATTTTTAGCACCAGTTTTAAAACCGGTACTAAAAGTGTATTTTTAGCACCGTTCTAAAACCGGTGCTAAAAGTGTATTTTTAGCACCGTTCTAAAACCGGTGCTAAAAGTGTATTTTTAGCACCTATTTTAAAACCGGTGCTAAAAGTGTATTTTCAGCACCGGTAATTTTTTAGCACAGGTTATTTTTTAGCACGGGTTTTAAAACCGGTGCAAAATGTGTATTTTTAGCAACAGTTATTTATTAGAACCAGTTTTAAAATCGGTGCTATACGCATTTTGTTATCACCGGTTATTTTCTAGCACCGGTTTTAAAACCGGTGCTAATTATATGATAGGCTAGCACCGGTTAGTTTTTAGCACCGGTTATTATTTTAGTAAAAACCGGTGTTAAATGTGTGACTAATCTGGTCGCTGAAAGCTGCGGCGCACTGCAACTCTTTCAGTCCATCTTCGCGCAGCCAGTTTCATATTTACGCTTATTTTCCAAACCGGTGTGTTCTTTTTCATAGATGTCACCGATTATCATTTGTGCGTAAATTACTTAAATCCATGCACCAATAAAAATAGCACAAATACCCACTATCAATTCCTAATAAATACAACAATCATCTCACATTGACAACAAGTAGGTAGAAAAAAAATTTGAATTTGATCAACCATAATTTTAGACTAGTGAAAGAAATGCATGAAACGTGGTTCTTAGTGGCCTACATAAGATACTGGAACCCCCCTCATCATGGAGATGACGAGTACAAAAGTGAAGGACAATTACCTTTCTCATAAGAGATAATACTAACTACTATCCAATGATGAAGGCAAGTCCATGTATGACATTTAATTGAGCTATGCAATTTGGCAGAGTACATTTCGCAAAAATACAAACCCATTTCAGAGCAATGCTCCACAGTTGATCGCTCCCTAGAGGAGTGTAATCTTCCGGAAATTGCTGAAATAATGTATTAAGTAGCATGTTAGAAAATGATATATATGTGAGAGACTAACAAATACAAAAAAATATATAGGAAAACGTACCAGAATAATGTCAATGTCATTCACATCCCTAACAATTTTTCCATGTAATACATGCGATGGTATCCACATTCCCAAGTACTACTTTGTATCTTGTGCTGATAAAAAAGAGAATTTGCTAAAATGATTACGAACATAAAAATGACTGAGGAAATATGACGTTACGGGATAATACATACATTGATATTTATGACATTCCATGTATAGTTAGAAGGATAGGATCTATTTTGGTCGGAATCGAACCGTCGATATTTTGTTGCAACCCTACAATCGATGAAAATATATTTATATCAATATATAAAAATATATTTTCAGACATTGGGGATCACACATAATAGTTTTATTAGGTCTAACTTTTTCCTACATGCAATGATGAACGCAAGTAATGAATAAAACAATGAATGCCATTGTACTGATTATTAACATTAATTGTAAATAATCGAGCAAAGAAAGTGAGAAACCTACAAGAACACGTTTACGGGAACAAACAATTTTGTAAAACATTAAAGTAGAAGAAATGACAAAAATGTGTTCCACTTACAAATGAATCAATTTAAGGCATAGCCTATTAATTTTACAAATTCCCCCCACTCATCGCGTCGATGCGATATACTCGACCGATTTCCGGTACGAAGACGAGCAAAAACCAATGGCTTCTATAAAAAAGGAAACACCAAAATACTTTTAATATTTTTAAAAATTAAAAATCACAGCAAATGGTTGCTATTACGGGAAGACTTACATCATTTCTTGAGTGTGGCACATGACAGTTGAAACCTCGTCCACAGTCAATTCGACCCTCTGATTTTCCTTTTGAGCTATTGAATTTGAATCAGCCAGAATAAACTGGACGTGGCCTCGATCAACCACCCCATCACATTGGTATCTGGAAAAATATTATTGTAAGTGAAACAAATATAATGATACATCTATAAGAAATGTAACCATGAAATTCTTACGATGCCCATATATGAAGTTGGCACCCACTGATCCACACCATTTCATTTTCTACGTCTAAGCTGCTCATGAACAGTTTTAGCTTGTCAGTAAATATAGCTGTGTAGACTTCTTCTGATCCAAACACCTCCGTGTTGAAATTGATGCGGAAGACTTTGTTAGGTCCACGTATTTGTGTAGATAACCTTAAAACATCATTAATTTGTTGAACAACAGCGGTGCATTCTTTGTCTTCCGTGATCCCCTAATTACATTGAGAATATAATAATGTTAATTGAGCAGTATATGTATATAATTTAGTAGTGGATCATATTGTAAAGGCTAAAATGAGTTCTCATAAAAATGTAATGGTCAGAAACCGACATGGGTGGATCTAGTTGCCCATTCTCAATCAATGTAGTATTCTCTTTTGCTACTTGCTAATGGGTAAAATGTTAGTCATGCATTGAAAAAAATAGGTTGGAATGAAAAATTCTGGGGGTATGTTTGACGTCTCCTTTTACTGATCGAGCGACCACCTCTCCATTCGAAGTATCTTCCCGAGCCACTGCCTCCTGTAAGGGAGAGTGTGTTAATATGTACTTGGATGTCATAGCTAGTTAGTATAATTATTACTTTAACCTCTTCAGTCTCCATGTTAGTTTTTGGTGTGAGGTTTATTTCAATACTTCCATCATTATCAACTACCAATTGTTTCTGAGGCGATTGCTGCTCGTTCTCCTACGTAAGCAGATGAACAAGAAATTATGTTTTAGTAATATCTAGAAAGATATATATGATAGGATGAGAAGAAGAATACTATTATCACACCTCATCATCCTGTTGCCCAATGACACTTATCAGATTTCCCAGCCATAGAATGTTATATCCAAAGGCCTCAGTGAAAAACTCAAATTCTTCGTGTTCAATCGGCAAAGGTTCCTTGGGAATGATCACAGGTCCACGAAGCTTTACTCGCTCCCACTTGATGGGTAAGTTTGTTTCCTTATCCTTTGGAAATAAGATACCAAATGCAGCTACATCCCTTTCTCCATTATGGTTCAAAACATATAGGCAGCACTTGTTTTCCTTTCTGAGAACAAAATTAAGAAAAAGGGGAAAAACATCAGTTGAAAAATAAGTAAGTGTTATTAAGTAATCAAAATTAAATAATTTCATAAATGTAATAGATATTAATAGGGACCAAGGGTCGTTGAAGATGTAATTGGCCTGGAAAGTTGATTATAACAAGAAAGGAATTCTATATATAGCTGCTGAAGGCTACAGCACATTGTAGCTTTCAGTTTTCAGCTGAGACAGAAAGCTGTAGCACGCTGCACCTTTCTGCATTCATCTGGGATAAACGGTCTCTCAATTAAAACTATATTGGCAAAGAGACCTTTTCTCAATTCAACTAAGAAAAGAACAAGATGAAGATGTTAGTAGGCCGAACTACTAACATCCAAAATGAATGTGACAATAGTAAATATATCCCCATAACTAAAAGCATCCTAAGTAAATTTGACAGGAAATTGAAATCCAGAAACTAACGACGAGGTTCATGGTATACAATACCTTGTCATGCGCAACGGTTCCTTGTGGGTCACTATATCCAGATTCTGAAGGAATAAATGCCCGGTTGTCTTTATTCGCGGGTTTGGAAGATGTAGCAAGGAAATTTCGAGCATCCAAGTGTGGGGGAATAGGTTTACCCAATTGTCCAGCCAGCCAATTTGATTGGGACTCAAATAAGGCAACAAATCTTTCGTTGAGCTCGATGACTTCTGTTGGTAGTTTGTTTGAATTTGAGATTTCTTCAGATGGTTTTGTATTTGTCCTCTCACATCGACTAGATGCATAAAAACTCACAACAATATGTGGTAGGGCCTAGTTCACCTTGGCCGTTGTTGGGCAACCTCTCCAATGACCCCCATGATCCTTCTTACCCATTGCTTGGACGAGAATATATTTTTTTCCCTGTATAACCAACTATCCCTTTTTCTTCTTATCCAAAAGGTTTTTCTACCAAACAAAAAATATGCAAGCCATTACTATGCATTCCATCTGACAATATTAATAGGGATAGAATCAATTATGAATTTGGCTCACAATAATGGGGGCTGCTATTTTAACGCAGTCGTTGGTGTAGGTCAATAATTCCTTGTCCCTGTTAGCTTCTAGGAACACCTCCGAGCAGTCCGATTTGAAATCCATGATTTGAACTAAAGCCTCTGCTTCTTCTACACTTTGACCTTGATCCATAAGCTCATCAATTTTAGCCCTTCTTTTCCTCTTCTCAAGTTCTATAGCAAGCCTACGATTCCCTCCACTGCTCGTGTGATGGATGTACTCCTTATGTCAGGCGCTTACTTTTGATGCACCACTTAATGCCTATATGTTCATCAATTTTTAAAATTCTCACAAAGTAATGACTAGAAATAAAAAAAAAGGAATAACCTTGAATTCAGGGGTTGATATGTGTTTCACAAATAGCTCTCATTCTTTTTTGTCCATCCATCGATAATCTGTCCATGCACAAGAACTTGTTTTTTTTTTGCACGATGTACTAGTGAGCCACCTTAGCCTTCCAATTCCCCCACTTTTCACCTGCATAAATTGTCCATTTATTTCAAAAGTTATTCATCTCATTTATATCCCAGCTAATCTAGCAAACAAAGATACGTATTGTCAGTGCAAAATGTAATGAAGTTTAAATGAACAAATGAAAATGGAGGATTACAACACACTTACGAGAATGTCTTCTCATGCATCTTTCTTTACATGGTCTGGGACTGCTCTCCAATTATGCCATGTCCAAAGCGGATTCTTCGTTGGAAGGTATAGCTAACATACATCGACCACTGGCTGAGCATAACCAAGGGTTCACAGTCATCGTCGAAGAATATTTCAAGCGGCTTCTTTTGCTTTGCTAGCAACATGGATTTGCACGTGGTTGTACCTCTATGCTTGCAATACTCTTTAATCTCAAACTTTTCAAAGCTCCCACTCATGCCATCTTTTGATATAGTTTCTTCTTCCTCCCCCGAGTTTTCAGATCCCGAGTATGATTTGGGTGCATCATCCACCTTCTCGTTATTGACATCACAATTATCATCTTTTGTAGGGGTAACACAATTGTCTTCTAGGGCTTTAGTACCAGAGTCAAACAATTTCTTCCTCGGCTTCACTATTCATTTGCTTGTATAAGTCAATCAAAAAATGAAATCTTAACATAACACATCCAAAGATGGATATCAACAAACAACCAACTGGGAACATATTGACCTATCAACATAATATGCAAAGAAATTGTATGGGGGCAAAAACAAAGTAGGCAAACAGTCTAAAATTATTAGCAAACAAATCAGCTATCCACATGAACAACTACCCACACTAATAACCCAACAAATTAAAATAAGAGACCCACCAATATATACATATTGATTAAACTTGGGACAAAAGAAAACTACCACCCATTTAACTAGTTCTTACAGACTTACCCAAAACCAATCACTCATACCTTATTTGTAAACACTCTCAGCAATGTTTGTTGCCACTGGCCGGCTATGCACCAGCTTAACTCGACCTAGAACCACAAGCCCTGAAATTGCAAGCCCTCAAAGGGCATGTGTGTTGGGGTGTTGGGGTGGGAGTTACGAAGGGCGTGTGTGTTGGGGTGGGAGTTGCAACAATTTTGGGATAAGGTTATGGAGAGAAGAGGGAAAATTTGGGAGGGAAGCTAAATGAGGCTTTGTTGGGCCAATTGGGAGTCTAATTTGACCATTCTTACTGCTTTGTTGGGTCACTTTGGAGTTAAATTTGTGAAGCTCCTTTGTTGGCCAACTTGCTCATTTTCATGAGATTTTTATACTACTTCATATTGAGTAAGGTAAATAATTTTGAATAATATCCAATGACAAATTAATAAAGGTAAGGATACTGTTTACTTACAATAGACGATGCTCCTATCTAGAATTGTGTATTTAGTGTGCTGAAATAGAGTTTAACCAGGAATTAGTATGAGTCAATTCAAACATATTTATGTGATAATAAAATGAAACCTAGTGTGCCACTCTTAGTGAAACTGAGGGGGTGTATAAATTGATTTCTTAACTTACGAATATATTATACATAAAAGAATTTTTGGAAATCATCCCTCAAATTTTATACAACTTCAACCTGAGCCCTCGATCCCTCGATCCCGTATGTGGGGATTTTTGAAAACTTCAACTTAAGCCCTAGACCCTCGACCCCTCGAACCCTCAAGACCTTGAACCTTGAGTCCCCTTGAGAACTCAAACTTTGAGCCCCTCGAAACCTCGAGCCCCTTAAACCCAACATAACCCTTGAGCCCAACATAGCCCTCGAACCTTGAGCCCTTGTGCACCTCGAACCCTTGACCCCCTCGAACCCTTGAACCCCTTGAGCCTGAAACCCCTCGAGCCCTCGAACCTCTCAAACCCCTCTAGGCCTCAAACCTCAAGCCCCTTGAACCTCTCAAGCCATTGAATCGTCGAGCCCTCAAACCCTCGAGCCTTGAACATCGAGCCATCGAACCCTCGAGCCTCGAACATTGAGTCATCGAGCCCTTGAGTCATTGAGCCCTCGAGCCCTCGAACCCTCAAACCCTCGAACCTCTTGAGCCATCGAAACCTCGAGCCTTAAGCCATCGAATGTCCTGCCACATGCCCTTGAACCTTTAGCCTCGAGCCTCCTACCTCAAGCCTCGAGCCCTCGAACTTCCTACCCTGAGCCCTTAAACCTCGAACTTCCTGCCTCGAGCCCTCGAACCCAATACTCTAACACCTTTCATCCCATGTATGTGCTAAATTCAGCCTATGTGTGTGTATGATTCAGCCAATGTGTGTGTAAAATTGGTCACTCAACCCAATACCCTAACACATTTTCTATGCCAAGCTCCCTCCACATTCCCCGCTCCCTCCACGGTCTCCCGTTCCCTCGACCAGCAAACTCTATCCCTGCTCCCTCCACCATCCTCGCTAAATTCCACCTCTGCTAAGCTCCGTCCATTCCACCGTGGCCAGACTCCACCATCCCACACTCCCTCCGCCTTCCGTTCATCGTCAATCTACCATCCATCATCCATACACCATCCACCAAGCTACTGTCTGCCAAGCTCTGTATGCCAAGCTCCATCTGCCAAGCACCGAATGACCTCCAAACACCTTTCGTTAACAAACCCTTGTCCGAACTAGGTAAGCGCAAACTCTTTCATTTTTGGTTTCCTAAGGATTGTCTACATTATTGGTATGCTGATTGTTTGATTTCATGAAAAAACCTAATTGTGAAAAAACCTAATTGTGATTTTGTTTTGAAAATACGAGAGTTATTAGCACTGTATGCTATGCCTATGTTCTATGTGAGTACAGTTCTATGCCTATGTTTGTTTAATTGGTTCTATGCCTATATTCAAGGAACAGTTCTTTGCCTATGTTCTTCATTCAGTTCTATGCCAATGTTTTATGCGAATCCTGGTTTGCTTATGGAAATACAGTTCTATGTATATGTTATGTTACAAGAACTCAGCAGATATCTGGATGCAAATTTAATCATGTGCTGGCATTCTGAATGCAAATTTTACTTGTGTTAACATTTTGCTGGCGCCTTTCATACCATACAACATTTATTTTACTAGGTATGGCCCCCAAAAAAAGTGCACCCAAGGGGAAGACCAACAGCCAGAACTCAAGGAAAAGGCTAGAGTTGGCAATATGGAGGAGCGAGACAACGGGTCTCAAATGGTGCAAGGGAACTCTGCAATACCGATGACAGAGGTGAACTTTCATGAGGCAATAAATGTGTACAAATAATTCATTAGATGGGGCCTCATACTGGAAAGAGGTTTGAGACTGGAAAAGTCTTACAAGGACTATGTCAACCTGCACGGGTGGAAAGGCTTCATCGCACAACCGGATCGTGCGAACAAGACCCTAGCATGTGAGTTCTTGTCCCTGATGAAGTACGAGAATTCAGCAGAGGTTTTCTTCCGTGGTTAATTTGTTGTGCTTGAACCGGATGTGATCAACGAGTTCTACAAGATCCCACCGAAGCTCACAAGTGTCTATGAAGCTGCAGAAAAAGTTGTTGAAAAAGCTTCTTGGGAACATATCATAAGAGAAATATGTGATGATGGTGATGAATTAATCCAGAACCTGCCACCAGAATGGTCCAACATTGAGAAGAAATATTTGAGTGACGACATGAATGTGTGGTACACATTCATAGCTGCCCGTCTGCTACCGGTGAAAATGAATAGTGAGGTTCATCGTTCCCATATGTTGCTGTTGTAAAAGATAAAGAAGAACTTGAGCATCAATGTTGGGGGTATGATATTGTTGTACATCTGGGATTGTGTCAATGCCCATAACTGTATAGGTTTCTTCTCCCTTATCACTGCCTTACACATGGAAGAAGATTGCAAATTTAAAGATGATGGTTACACACTGATGCCAAAGCTTCCCACCAACCCTCGAATATTCTCGAAGAACAAGAAAATTGTTGTGTCATCAAGGCCGACAACAAGTAAATCGTCTAAGGAGAATTTGGATGGGCACATGGCAGCATTCAAAGTGAAGGTAGATCACTTGGTGCAATTGACTGAGCAAGTTGGGAAGATCCTGACAGCCATGTATGGCGAGAGAATTAAGGAATTGGGTCCAATCCCTACTATAGATTCGCCATCTTCCAACACTGGGAAGGACAGCTCACGCGGGGATTGACTACCTTCATTATGCTCACATCTTGATTTTCTCAAGTTGTTTATTTTTCTTGGTTTATATGGATCTCTATTTTATCGGGTTTTTGATTTCCAAAACATATGTTGCTTCTCTATGGATTTGACTTGGTACTTTATGACTGTGGAATTTTGATGCTATTAGTTGTGGCCATCTGTTTGCTCTGATTTTAGAAGTTGACAGTTCTAGGCTTGTAACATATTCATGTTTATGTCTTAGAAGAACTGAACAAACAACTCAAAATAGGTAATGTGTGTGTAAAAGAGCTGCAGCGCGCTGCAGCTGGCAGCCGCTACCATGGGAAAATGAAGTTTTTTTTGTCCAAGAATTACCAAAAGAGTGGCAGCACGCTGCCGCTCTCAGAGCTGCTCAAAATAGGTACCAATTAGAAAATAGTTGTAGAATAGTTAACAGTCATACAAAACACAACATACTACAAAAATACATAAATTTTAGCCCTTGAATTCATTGCTCTTCAGCAGCTAGTCTTCAACCATCTTCCTCTTTTTGGATTGAACTTCTGCAATTTCTTGGGCATCTTCATCTATCCAAAGCCATCTTAGTGTTTCCTCCGTATTGCTCCTGCCTCAATCCCATCGTTAATAAGTAGGGGGAAATAGAGGAGAACTCTAACCTTTCACTTGTAACTTCAAAATTAATTTTGTCACGGAAAGAGTATTTCTTATCATGTAACACAACAGACCAACCTACATTGCATAGATCATTAATGTAGAAAACTAGTCTTGCTTGTTCGGCTAAAATAAACTGATCATTGTTATATGCTTCACAACGCTGGTCAACAAGGGTAAATCACATTGGGTTATCACTTCGAACTCTAGTTGTGTTATCAAACCATTGGCACTTGAAAACAGGAATCTTGAACTCTCCATGCTCAAGCTCCCAAATCTCATCAATAACACTATAAAACTAAATCACAGCTAGGACATGCTTATTTTCTTTCTTACTTACTTGCCACACTTTCTCTGACTCAATGTATACCCTACTATTTTGTGTTGTGCTCTTTAGATCTTGGCCCCTAGTAGCAAAAGAGAAACCGTTCATGTCATATCCGGAATACCTCAAAACTGTGCATTTAGGCTTAGGGTTGGGCGTCGGTTCGGTTTATTCGGTTTTCAGTTTTTTCGATTCGGGTTATTCAATTTTTCTCCTAAAAAACTAAAAATAAAATCTGACCCAAATAACCCAAATAACCTGAAACATCCGAACCGAATTCAAAATTCGGTTTCGGTTTAAAACCAAATTTAACCCAAATAAACCAAATTGATCCAACCCTTATCAATTTGAATTCATTTCATCCGGTTTTTTCGCCCACAAAAATTGTGGGCCAAACCAAAAAACCCATAAGCATGTCAAAATTTTAACTTAAAATTAACCACTTCCAACCCAATTGTCCAAGGCCAAGTGATTAGTCACTTAAGGCCCAACAGCATTTGGAGCTTTGAAGAAAATGTAGAGTGATACCCTATTTATAATTGATATCTACCTAATAGTCTCCACAATCTTTCGATGTAGGACTAATGCTAAGCCTTCTTCCATCCTTTTAAAGCCTTGCTTGGCATGCTTGCTGCGTGGATAAGGCTTTATTTTCCATTTTCCATTTTCCATACTCCTTTGCCAACTTTTCCTTCAATTATTATTACCTTTTTCTTAGTTGAATTTATTATGAGTCCGTCTCTTGAAAGATGGTGAAGAAATGAAGATAAACTTTTTGAGTTGAATGAATCAGGTTATAAATCGTATAACTACTACATGTTGCATAATAAATTTTTAATATTGCAAGTAAGACATTTTACTTTGTATTATTATAATTAAACCCATAAGTAGATCATTTCTCCCACATCACTTTTGCCTTGTTTTGGTGCCAAACTCTCTCTGAATTCGAACTCTCTCTTCTCTCTCCTCTGAATTCTGAACTCTGCTACTAAATAACTGCCGGAAACGGCTTTATTTCTGTCGATAAAGGCTCCTCTCTCACCGGCAATGGCTACCCTACCGTTGTGAAAGGCTCGCCCTCCGCCAGAAACTATGGCGGACAACAATCCAATCAATAACCCAAAATCCTTCCTTGCAGCCCTTCAATCGAAAGCCCCCCCCCCCCCCCCCCGCGCTCTTCCAACCTTACAAAATAACCCATAAATTACCCCAGAATCCGAACACCTAGGGGAACCTACATGCCTCTACTCCGATGATGATATAACTAAGCTCTCCGCCCATTATACCAACGCCCTAGTGGGTGAATTCACCAAGGGACGACTCACCATGGACCAATTGGAGGTGGCTTTCAAAACTATATGTTTCTCTTGGAAATATCAGCTGGGCACCCTAGACTATAAGCATGTGCTGATACGATTCGATCATATCAATGATTATCAACGATGCTGGATCAAGGGCCTATGGAGCTTCAACGGCATCCACATGAAGGTGCTCAAGTGGTCACCCGACTTCTCCACGCATAAGGAATCCCCAATCATCCCAATCTGGTGCACAATCAAGGAAGTTTCACTTTACTATTACAATACTTCGTCAATTGAGGCTATTGGCAATAGTATAGGAAACTTCATTAAGAAATATTTAGCCACAGAGATGCTAACTAGACCAGCTGCCATCAAACTATGTGTGGAAATTGACCTTCAGAAACCCTTAAACAACTTCATTAAATTAGGCTATGTTTCTAACAACAAGAAATATACCATTGAATATGAAGATATCCCCCTGTACTATGACAATTGTGATAAGCTAGAACACTCACTTAACCAATGTAGAGCCATTTCCCAGAATCATGCACTACCATAGTGGCAAGCCACGGGGAACAAGTTCAATAAGATTCCAAATATGGCTACAGATTTTCAATCCCATAACAATCCTCATAATAAAGGCCAATAGATCATCAGCTAGCCACAACAAACCCTACCCTAAATCCATCCTCCTATCTGCCCAAACCTCTAGAAGCAGGATCTGATAAAAATACCCCACAAGCATCCAAATCCCCTCTAACACTAGACCTAACAAATTCACCCCCTGATGACCCAGAATCACCAATCACAAAATTGCTTAATGCAACAGCTCTAACTACCCCAAACAAGGCTCAAATGACCTATGCAAAAGATGATATGCAGATAGGCTCCCATAAGCTTAATCTCCATCAGTTTTCATCCACTAATCTCCCACTTTTTCAGCAAAGAAAGATGGAAAATAGATTCTCTATTTTGCAGGATACAGATTCACCACCTCAAACAGGGGATAACCTGGACCAGATACTGTAGGATAAGGAAGAAGAAGAGGGATCACACTCATATAACTCACACCCTACACCAGGTCTAGTATCTCACCAATCACAGTCTTCAGGTAACAAAGACTACCAAGGTAAGTCTGAACTTAAAAAGAACAATTATCTAAGCCAACTGAACAAAAACGATGCTAAGGTCAAATACTAAAAGTCATAAATCATGTGAACAATGATACACACGATTACTATTAATTTTTTAGTCTGGAACCTTAGAGGCTTAGAAACTTCAATGCTCATATTAAAACACCTTATCAAACAGAAGACAATTAAACTCTTATGTATTATTGAACCAATGCATGATAACAGTCAATGCCATTCCTATATGGAAAAGCTAAACTACTCACGTTGCCTCCCTCTTCATAATGGAAAATTTTGGCTTATGTGGAATGACTCATTATCTATTGCTCTGATTTCCCACCATGAATAGTTTCTATATGTTAAAATATTTCAACCATGTTAAAATATTGATATAGATGTTGTTTTTGTCTATGGCCTTAGAACTAGGGAAGGAAGGAAAGCTTTATGGAATAATCTTAGCCTCCTACCAAATTATAACACTATGTACATAGGAGGTTTTAACACAATCACCTCACTTACAGAATATAAAGGTCCTACCTCCCCTAATTTAGGTAGTATTAGGGATTTTAACTACTGGATTAACTCTAAAGGAATCCAGGAAATTAATACAATTGGGAACTTATTCACATGGACAAATTCTAGGCTAAGAAAACCCACCTCTAAGAAACTAGATAGAGGACTTTGTAACATACAATGGAGCACCATGGAATGCTAAGATTTTATCTTAAACTTATTATACTTAAGAAAACAATTAAGATTTGAAATAAAGAATGTTTTGGTAATATTGACTCTAATGTACTTATTGCAGAAGAAACTCTGAGATTGCAGGAAATTAACTATGATTCCACCCATTCAGAATCAGAGTTAATCAAACTTAATGAGAAAAAAGGCAATATTAATTAGAGCTTTAAAGGAAAAAGAAAAATTATGGAAACAAAAATCTAGGACTAACTGGATTAACCCTGGAGATAATAACACTCAATTTTTTCACAAAACTGTTAAGGAAAAGAATTGTAAGCTTCACATCTCAAAAATTAAAAACGGGCAGGGACAAGGGTTAGATAACTATACATAAATCCAGAAAGAGGCCATTTCATATTTTTCTAGACCCGCTATCTGAGCCTAACCTACCAGATTCTACCACCTATTACCCTCATTTTCTCAGCCAAATTCCCACAATCATCTCTGCCCAAGATAACCTATCCTTGTCTAAACCAGTCTTAGAAGATGAGCTTAGACTAGTGGTTATGAGCCTGAACAAAAACACCAGCCCAGGTCCTAATGGTTTTTCATCTAAATTCCATACCAAGTGTTGGGACTTCATTAAAGAGGATCTAAAAGTTGCAGTTAATGATTTCCTAACAGGCTCAGAAATGTCAAGAGGAATAACTAGCACTTGGATAACCTTAATTCCAAAGAAACAAACCCCCTCCTCTTTTGATGATTATAGGCCAATCAACCTTTCAGATGTAGTAAATAAGATCTTCTCTAAAGTGTTAATGGAAAGGCTGAAACCCTATATGGAAAAATTAATTTCACCTAATCAGACAGCTTTTATGAAAAAAAGGGACATTTCTGACAATGTACTTTACCTGCAGGAAATGATTAGGTTTTTAGATAAAAAAACAGAGTTCCTAACTGCATATTGATAGAGTCAATTGGCTTTTGATAGAGTTAATTGGCACTTTTTAAAAAGTGTTTTGGTGTACATTTGGTTTTACAGGCAATTTATTTAATGCTATGATGAATAATCTTTCTCAGGAACATTTCTCTGTGCTTATGAATGGTAATCCGGTTGGCTTTTTCAAAGCAACCCGAGGCATTAAACAAGGTGATCCCTTATCCCCCTTTCTCTTTAACATTTTTTCTGAAGCTTTCGCTAGAAGCATCTCTTTCATCTTCATGAACAATAGACTTAAATACTATCAGTTTCCTTCTACTATTACACCTGTTTTACACTTGAGTTATGTTAATGACACCATCATTTTTATGCAAGCATCAAAATCTAACCTGATAAGAATAAGAGCCTCTCTAGAAACCTTTGAATTCACCTCTGGCCAAAAAATAAATTATGATAAATCTTATTTCTATATTAGTAAAAGAGCTACTCCTGCTAGAATCAATCAGATTAGGTCAATTTTAGGAATGAAAAAAGGGGATTTTCCATTTAAATACCTTGGATGCCCTATCTTTAAAGGAAGAACACTTAATACATATTTTCAACCATTGTTGGAATTTGTAGATAAGAAAATTTTGAACTGGAAAAACAAATGGTTAAGTTTAGGAGGTAAAATGGTTCTCATCCAATCCTGCATATACTCCCTTCCTCAACATATATGGACTGTCCTAAAGCCCCCTAAGCAGATAATTAAATCACTAGAAAGAAAAACGGCCAGATTCTTTTGGGGAGAAGGGGAAGGAAAAATGAATAAAGTGTGGAGAAAATGGTCTGACCTTAGTGCACATAGATTCTAGAATGGTTTAGGATTCAGATCTATACAGGCAATAGTTGAGTCATGCTCTCTCAAACTATGGTGGAAAAACCAACAGGGCACCACCATGTGGGCTAAACTGATATGGTCATTACCCCAAACCCATAGGAAATCCCAAACTTGGAAGAGGATATGTAATGTTAACTCCTTTGCAGAAAACAACTCTTTGATTATACTTGGCCAAGGTAACTGCAGCTTTTGGACTGCCAATTGGTGCCCTAATGGACCACTAATCCACTGTGTCCCTCCCTCTGTTCTCTCTTCACTCTACTATTGTACAATAGCTGATTTCATCAAAGATAAAAAAATCAGATTCTAACTCATGGCTCTCCTTATTTAGAGCATGATACTTTCATTTTTTTTACAGGAGGCAAATATAAACATGGAAAGAAAAGACCATATGATCTGGAAGCTTGAAGAAACAAGAGTTTTTACCTTCAAATCAGCATACAAGGCTCTTACACAGCTATCAGGTAAGTTTCCAGCTACTAAACTGGTATGGAACCCTAGATTGCAGAAACAAATATCAATTTTCACTTGGAAAATGCTAAAGTCCTCTTTGCCTTTTGATAATGTCCTTACCAAATGTGGAATTAGCCTAGCCTCTACCAGCATGTAACCAAGCTGATTCCCTTGAACATTTTTTCATCTCCTGTCACCTAGCTCAATCTGTATGGTCTGATACTTCTGCTATAATGGGACATGACCTATACAGTCTAGACAATCTAGCTGATAGATTCTTTGCATGCTGGAACAATAATGATCTATCAAGAGTTCATAAAGATATTTGTAGATTGCTACCATCTCTGATTTGTTGGTCTCTATGGAAAGCCATAAATGCTTTCTATTTTGATAACAAGAATTTCTCACCTACTCATATCTCTAAAGAAGTAAGAGACCTTATCTTTTTATCATTCTCAGCTAAGCCCGGTTTCTCTAACAATCATTTGAATATGATCTATCCCATTTCCTCACTGATCCCACCCCTCAGACCACCTCCAAAGCCTTCCATATCCATTGTTTACGGGAATATGCCAGTGCCCAACACCATAACAATCAATGTGGATACTTCTTGGTCTTTCACGAACTCAACACTTGGCCTTATAGCTAGAGATAGTGATGGTAATCCATGCCTAATCCAATCCACTATTACCTCTGCTAAATCACCACTAGAAGCTGAAATGAAAGCCATCCAATATGCAGCCCAAATTTTCCCTTCTTGTAGCTGCAACTTCATAATTGAATAAGACTCTATGCTTGCAGTAAACATGATTAACAATCCAAAAAGAGCTAAATGGTCCCTCTATGAACTAGCTTTTCGAATTCACTCCAAACTAAAAGAGGCTACCCTTAGACATGTCTTCAGAGAATGCAATTCGATTGCTGATGCAATTTCTAAACACAGATCCACTCACCTTGATGATTCAAATCTGAACCTTTCTAACATTCCAGCAAACATCAGAGGCCGCAATAACCTAGATAGGGATCATATACCCTACATTAGAACTCATAAACATGCAACTAAGGACAATTGATACTGCTGATGTTGTTTCTCTTTTATCTCAGGAACCTTTGTGGATTTTACCAATAAGAAGACAGATGGCATGCTGAACTTTATGCTGCTCCAAAACCATACTCCAAGTCCAGTGCTCCAAGACATGGGCGAGGATGATGCTCCAACACTGAAGTTCCAGTCTCAATACTCCAGTGCTCCAACCTGTCTCACTCAGCTTCAAAACTGGAATATGACTATAAAATCTGCCCTCAGCTCCATCTATCAGAATTGCTCTTGCCACTCCTACCATTTAAGATTATTTAAATATGTTGTAATGATAGTTGCCTGGCTAAAGTAAGTAATTAACACATGGGGTGGAGATTACCTACTTTGGAAACGCAAGTCTCATCACTTCTCGTTCATGTATATTTAGATCGTAGTATAAACAATAGACTATTAGATTTTAGTTTATCTTTTGGAGGCAACGAGGTTGCCTCAATAGTAAATCCGTAAAACTACCTCTATAACTACCTTGTTTCTCTTCAAAGGTTTGTGGAACCTTATATACAATCCCCCACCTTAGCGTGTATTCAAAAAAAATTATAATTAAACCCCGTCTTTCCATAAGCCTATGGAAAGACGGTCTTTCCCAAGATTTTGTGACTGAGGAGTATTTTGTGACTGAGGAGTATTTAATACCGTTTGATCTCAAATCCTTTTTATTACTATTACCCTATTAATTTGACTTAAGTTTTACCATTTACATACATGATGAATGTGTTTATAATATATTTTATGATTTCTTTCTCTTCTATTTATATAAGTAATTTAAATACAGTTAGAGGGTGAAACAAAAATTTCACTATTAAATTAACACAACGTCTTGCTTTACACTGACAAATCATTATACGAGGTTATTTTATAACTGATATAACTAATAAGTTGATTTGATATTTGTTTTTATTTATTGCAACAAATTTCTTATAACTTTTAAAATGTATAGTTATGTATAAATAATTATAATTTGACCCTAATAGTTATTGAAACGAGATTTTTCATGATTAGTCTAACATTTAGATGGTCTAATAGGAGACTTTCTCCTAAATTAACTATGATATTTATATATTACAGTTATAAAGTTTTTTAAAGTTAAAAATTACATATTTTAGTAGATGTATTCATTAAAATTATTAGGAATTGTATTTTTTTTAAACTAAGAGTTAATGTATTAAAATTTATTATATTTTAGTTCAAATATAAAATCTAAATTATCATAAATTTTATCTCTTACATCTTTATGTTTATGTAAAAAATCACATTTTATACATTCTAGATCGTGTATTATGTTAAATTATTTTTCTACTATTATCATCCCGCCCCTCCTTAAAATCAGTTCTGGTTCTGCCACTGTCTACGGTTATATAAGGGTTGTACCAGGCTAGTTGCTTTTGTTTCTCTACGAGTAGATTTAAATGTTGGTTTTGACTTTGAACTGACATATTATCTTCTTCTGCTTAAGTGAATATGGGAAGTGGAGACTGGAGATTACGAATCAGATTGAAATAGGCTCATTTTCATGCTACCGGAAGCATAACCATTACACAACGATGCACATCCTCACTTGTTTATGCTTCTCGGTTGGCTAATGACTATCTTCTTCTCTTCACCAAGTAATCTCTTCTGAGTCCATTGTAGTTTGTTAATTTTTTAGAGCAGAGGAAAATGTCCATTGTTTGAGGAATGCTTTAGTCTAGTGAAAGATTATTGTTGAAGAATCAATTATTCGTGTACCTTATCACTGTGATTACTAAAAGCACTGTAGTTTAGATATGAATATTTATTGATTATAGTTAATGCTTTCCGTTTACGTTCATGGCAATAAGAATTTATGAGAATATATGCACTTGTTTTTTAAAATTTATAAGAAATTTAAATGAACTAATTTATTGAACTTGTTTATAATGATTATGGATTATAAAACACTTGAATATCCGTCTTTTGTCTATTTGGTCTATTTAATGTTAAGATGTTTGGGGTAATTTTTAAAAATTTATAGATTAGTCCTCCCACTTGAATTTACTTATAAATTTAGTTTTGTAGTTTTAAAATTCATTTATTATTATATATATATATATATATATATATATATATATTTAATTAATTTCATTAATTACAATTCGGTATTCAGTTCGGGTTTCAGTTTGAGTTTTAATATCCAAAACAAACCAAAAACCATATTCGGAAATTGGTTTATTCAATTCGGATATCAAAAAACCGTATATTAAATTTGGTTAGGGTTATTCAAATTTGGATAATTCAATTTTTGGTTCGGTTTTTGGTTTTTTTACCCACCGCTGGTTAGGTTTCCTTGTAAATGCTCTAATTTTTGGGTCGTAATCACCTACATTGCATCGATCATATAACCAATTCACAAACTTGTCATTGTGCTCCAACTGAACTTTATTTGGGGGCCACGTGGGATGAGACTCTATGATAGAATTAAGGCGCTCGGTCACATAAAAAGTAGTCTCCCTACAATTTCTCAAGACATACAAATGAACTAACATCAGATCACTATTCAATGGAGTAAACAACATTTCCCTTTACCTTGCTTTGCCCATCTTCCTTCGAACATGTCGATTCTGAGGCACCCCAAAATTTCTATGTTCCTCCAAATAGCTGGAGCAAAATTCAATTACTTCTTTGGTAACATACCTCTCAACAATACTAGCATCCGACCGACTCATACATTTCACGTATCCCTTGAATACTTTCATTTGACGCTAAAAAGTATACATCCAATGCATACCAACCGGACCACATATCTTTATCTCCCAAATGAAATGAACAACCAAGTGAACCATTATATCAAAAAAAAGATGGAGGGAAATACATTTCCAACTTGCATAGCACAACAACAACCTCTTTTTGTAGGACATCTAAATGGTCCCGGTCAATAGGCTTCTGGCATATGGAACCAAAAAATAAACAAAGTCTAGTGATTGAGTACCTTACGTCGGCCTCCATTACCCCGTGAATAGCAATAGGTAACAGTTATTGCATCAGAACATGACAATCAAGAGATTTTAATCCAGTTATCCGACAATCCTTTGTAACTACCCGACTAACATTCGATGATTAACCAATTGGGACCTTCACTAATTTCAAACTATCACAAACTGAGATTCTCTCATCCTTTGACATTGTACAAAGTGCAGGGGGCAAGTAAGTCCTCTTATCCTTCATTTCTGGAGCGAGGTCATTTCCTATTCCTAAATCTACCAAAGTCTAACCGGGCATTCAAACTATCTTTCATCTTCCCGGGAATATTCAAGAGGGTGCCTATCAAAATTTCACAAATATTTTTCTCAATATGCATCACGTCTAGGCAATGCCTAACCTCAAGATGCTCCCAGTACGGTAGATAAAAAAATATTAACCTTTTCTTCCATGGACCATCACAACGTATTCTGCCCTTGCCTTTATACTTTCCCAACACCACTCTCAATTTCTTTACCCTCTTGTGAATATACACACCATTTAGTGGTATAGGGGATTTCCTTCATTCTTTCCCCCCAACAAAATTGACCACATCATCCCGGTATTTATGGTTTCCCTGCAGCCATTTTCTATGGCCAAGATACACTGTCTTTCTTCCATGTCTTAGTTGTTTGAATTCTGTCTTCTCCTCACAAATAGGTCATTCTTTGTGCCCATTCACAACATACCCCAAAAAATTTCCATAGGCTGGAAAATCATTGATCGTGCAAAAAAGCATGGCATGCAATTGAAACTCCACATTCATATAGGCATCAAATACCAACACCCCTTTTTCTTCCCACTATATCTTCAAATCATCAATCAATGGTCTCCAATGCACATCAAAATTGTTCCCAGGTTGTCTTGGACCTGAGATTAACAGGGGCATCATAACATATTTACATTTAATGCACAAATAAGGGGGAAAATTATATATAACCAACATCACGGGCCAAGAACTATGCTTCGATGACATATTACCAAATGGATTCATCCCATCTGTACACAATGCAAGGCGTAAATTTCTAACTTCTAAACCAAATGAAGGATATCGCTTGTAAAAATTTATCCATTGTTCACCGTCTGCCGGATGTCTTATCTTGTCGTCACTTGGTCTTTCCTGCTCTCCATGCCATCGCAAGTTCTTTGCATCTTTTGAATTCGCAAATAACCTCTTCAACCTAGGAATTAAAGGAAGACACCACATACACTTCAATGGGACATTCTTCTTCTTCTTAGACAAACACCCATCATCATCATTCCTCACACCCTTATATCTTGAATGTTTGCACACGGGACATTCAACCGCATCTTTCAAATCACCGTCATACAACACAAAATCGTTAGGACATGCGTGTATTTTCTTGTATTCCAAACCGAGTGGACACGATATTTTCTTAGCCTCGTAAAAGTTTTTTGGTATACCATTCCCTTCCAGACACTTCTCCTTTAGAAGCTTTAGGAGTGAATTCACACTTGTATCACTCCAAGAACTTGTAGTTTTCAAATTGAAAACCTCCATCAAAAAGGAGATTATGGTATCCTTACTTTTACATCCCGGATACAATGGCTTCTCTTTTTCGTTGAGCAAAGCACTCAACATTTTAAGCTTCCCCTGAAAATCTCTTACAATGTCATCGAACATAGCATCAATGGTACATTTGTTTCCATCTACCTTGTCAAACCCACCACCATTATGTTGTTGCTCAACCTCTCTATGAAATGTCCATACAATGTAACCTCCGTCAAATCCGTTCTTGAGCAAGTGAAATCTAACAAGCCCACGATCATCAAACCATTCACGACACAAACATCTTTTGCATGGACAAATTATCCTCTCCTCCCGACCAAAGGCATGATGAAAAAATGAATCAATGAATGCAATATGTTCACCACTCCCTCTAGCTACTCTTGGATAGCTAACCTTTTTTTCTCCACGCAAGAATCGATTCTTGGTCCATTGTATCTAAACAAAATAATACAAACAATTACACAAATATTTATTGTTCAAACATAATAAAAATAAACACAATCAATTTGCTACACAATACTAAAAGAGTCATGTGTATGTGTATATGTATGTGAATCGATCAACTTGTTCTTGGGAGATATACATATATATATACCATCTACCAAAACAAATATAATCATGTTTACATCCACAATCATTTACACTCTCACAACTTAAAGCATAGAAATCATTAATAAATACAAATAAACTCTCTCTATGCATGCATTAATGGTTATTATAACAACTATTTGATTGAAATTCAAAAACGTTAAGGAAAACTTACATCCATGGGTCTTCATTGCTTGGGGTTATTGCTCACCGTCCAAAAAAAATTCCATCAATGAAGAGAGAAGAGAGCTACAAGTTCATATCTAATTTTCGAGGGGTAGTTTGGAGCATTAAATGCTCTATTTGGCACAGGTTGTTTTTGAATAGTACGTAAAATCGGTGCCATTTTTCCCATTAGCACCGATTTTTAACCGGTGCTAAAAAATTTGGTGCTATTTTTCCCGTTTTTTTCCAGAATTATTTTAACACCGGTTTCTTTAATTTTTAAGCATTGGTTTTTAAAACCGGTGCCAAATATTTACATTTCATCGGTTTTCTTTAATTTCTAGCACCGGTTTTCAAACTGGTGCCAATTTAGCACCGGTTTTAAAAACCAGCACCAAAATTTTCAATTCACCGGTTTTAGAGATTTTTAGCACCAATTTTTGGACCGGTGCTAATTTAACACCGGTTTTTGTAATTTTTAGCACCGGTTTTTTAACCGGTGTTAAATTTACACCGGTTATTAGAAAAAAATGGGTGATACCAGTACAAAAATTGGTGTTAAATTTATACTGGTTTAGAAATCAGTGCTAACAAATAAAAAACTGGTGCTATTACAATTTTTGCACTAATTTTAATAACCGGTGCTAAAACACGGTGCTAGAGGGGGGTCTCCGTGGTAGTGATAGTTTTTGGTATGTTTTGTAAGGCAGATTGCTAGTATTAGTTGAGTTTACGTGACAAGGGGTTTAGACGGCCATGTTTGGCTTTTTTGTCTAAATCCTGCATTTTGTAGACTAAATTAGAACCAATGGAAATCTTCTATTGACAAGCTCCTAGATCTTCCATTTGATCATCTTTAGTGGGTTGCTCGTGGGTACTTTTTGCTTACATTCTATGTGAAGCCCGTTCATAAGGCGGTAGAAGATATTGAAGGCCATTCGCAAGGATGGTAGAAGAGATTGTAGGCCATTCACCTCTAGAATGGTAGTAGATCAAAGCCACGAACATCAATGTGCGGTAGAAGGAGATTGGAGCCAAAGATAGGTGGCAATAAAGTTCAAAGAGGGCAATGAAGAAATGGGGGATTGTGGTTTGATAAGTTGTGCCAAAGTCTGAGAACAATCTGAGAAGAATTAGCCTTCATGGCTAATTACATTGGATTTGTCTTCTAGAGTACTACAAAATTGACTACCATAACTCAAAAATTGGACTAACGGTTCACTCATAGCGAAGGAAACAAGTTCATTCAAACAAGGAACCACATACAGGCACACTTTGGGTTGTATTCATGTATGGTGCATTTATTAATGCCCCTTTGGGAAGAAAAACCTGGATGTTAGAATAGGTAAGGAGTATGATGTGTCTGCGTGAGTGTGTACACAGGAGACCCGAGTCATACTTTGACTTATTTTCCATCGCTCCAGTCTTAGCTGATTAAGTAAAAATATTTAATAGGTTGTGGGTGGATATAGCTAAAAGGTACAAAACTAGGGTGTGAGAGACCCTAGATCATAGATAAGGTGCCAACGACCCTTTGACCTAATTAATAGGACCCGAGAGGAGTTGTGCATTCGTGGTGGAATCCTGGGATGCAATTGCACATGGGAGAAATAGACTTACAACAATGGTCGGACCTTGTTGTACTTCCTTATTATGATGGCGATGTCAATGGAGGGTTGCGATCACACCCGACGTGACAGGTACAGGGAAATGTATGCCATTGGCAACACCACATGTTGTGAACACAATATTAGGTTGCTAAGTAAATATCGCATGTGAATGAATCGAGGATCGAAACATTAGGTTAATCATGTTGTGCATTGACTCCCCAAGTTCTTAGTTTAATTAGTTTACTTGTGCTTTTATTACTTTTATACATCGTAGTTCATAATCTAAAAATTGAAACCCCCCTCCCTCATTTTGTTTGCAATTACTAGATATTCCTTTCATTTGTACGAATTGATGACCCGTATGAGGTTGTGTCTTTATTTGATACTTAAGCCCTAGCATCTCTGTGGATGAACCTAGAGCTTACCGCTAACTACCCTCTAGGTAGCGTAGTAGTGAGAATAGGGTGCAAAACTATAAATCTTATCTTTGAAACGCCCCATGGGACAAGCATTTGCTTGGGTTAATCAGCTACGATTAACCACCATGTGTGGAGGTGGGTCACTAATGACTTTAGGATCAACCACTGTCTGATCTGTATGCCAAGTAAAATTCTTTTCATCCTCGGGATTTTCAAACAATCTTTTCAATCGAGGAATAACAGGTAGATAGCAAAGAGCCTTGACTGGAACCTTCTTAGTCCGCCGATTACCACTCTCTCCATCAACAACCACCTCTTTCAATTTGAACCTTGGAGCATTTCATTTTGGGTATTCCACAACATTTAAGTGATTACCCCTATACAATATGGAATCGTTCCAACAAGCATGTATCTTTTTATAGTCCATGCCCATTGAACATAGTACCTTCTTTGCCTTATATACCATTTCTAGTATTCTATTGCCATCATGAAGCAGTTCTTTCAGCACTTTCAACAAATCAGAGAACCCAACATCACTATAAGAATACTTGGCTTTCACATTCATCAACTGCAACGTAGCCTTCAGTGCTGTCATTCCTTCAAGGCATCCATTGTATATAACTTTTTCATTATATCCTTGCAATTCCAAAAGTCTATTAGGATTTCCACTATTGTTGTTGAGAATCTCCTCAACCAACTCATCCATCCTATCATCATTCCTGACATCTACTTCATTTACAGTATGATCATCCACGTTCTCCCCATTCCATGAATCCACTTTCTCCATTGTTCCGGAACTTCTTGCAAGGACAATACACATATGATAAATTCTCCTCGGCAGCATTCACGAATCATATTTAATAAGTTAGCTATAAAATATTGATACTCCACACTCATTCAATCTTCATCAAAACAATGGATTTTATCCATAGACATTCCTACATTACAAAAATAAGTACACATTGTTTAACATCCTAGATCTTAGCAACAAATTAATAACAACACTGACATTCATTCAATTCATGGATTCCTTAAACATATATATATATATATATATATATGAATTTTTTATTAGCGCAACATAGATATATATTTTCATATATGTGTGTGTCTATGAAAAACATTCATATATATCATGCTCCCAAACACATATAAATATAACATCAACCATATGTATGCAATGCCTATATTCACTCAATTCATAGTTAAGCACATCATATCAATTGAACTATAACCTAGAACCAAATATGAAGATGAAAATAAAAATTGAGGAATGGAATACTTACATTCTACTTGAGTGGGGAGTTAATTATATGATAGCCACAACCATACAGCCCTCCTTTAATAGTTGGGAATTGGATTTTGTAGAACCATCTTCGATAGGGAAGAAACATTAGGGAATTGGATTTTGTAGAACCATCTTCGATAGGGAAGAAACATTAGGGAATTTTGATTGAAAATGGTCAAAGGACCAAATAATACTTACCAAGTCCCGACAAATGCGGCATTGCTCTTTCTCATCGATACAAGATCGATCAAATCAATTATAAGTGTGATGTCGGTAATCTCATAAATGACTGAAATAGCATAAAAGACATATGTTACTGACGTCGTACCAATATCGGTCGATCCATTTTTTAATGACATTTACCTCGGCTACCTAAGAACTGAGGTAATTAATATTGTTTACTTAAAAAAGCGATAAAAGAACCTTTTACCTCGACATTTTGGGCTAAGACAAAAAACTGAGGTAAAAATGCCAAAGTAATAGGTGTTGTTTCTTGTAGTGGTACCAGTGCTCAAAATTCCAATTCTTGCACCACCCAACTTAGGCATCAATATTCAAAGGGTTCAAAATACTGGTGCCTATATTATCTATTTTCCAGTAGTGAATGCTTACTAAATGGACACCATGGGTTTCACTAGAATTCACAGGTGGGTTTTAGAAATTTATTTTTGGTGGGTTATAGGACATCAGAAGAGGAGAGAGGATTTAGGCGATGAGAATATGGTGGAGGTAGTGTATAAATTTGTCAATACGGTTGTGAAATGAGAATATGGTGAGGTTAAAATTAAAAATAATTCGGACCACTTGTCAAATATTATGTGTTAAACAATCAGAAATTTAAAATATTTTTTTAAAATAAATGGTAGGGCATGTTAAACCATATTCATTGAATTATTCATATGATAATTGAGTTATAGTAAGACTCTACAAGGGTTCTCTCTAATGTAATACTCCCTCTGTTTCTTTAATAGTGGCAAATAACTTTTGGTGTTAGGATTTAGGAGATGCTTAATGAGTGGATGAAATTGAATTGAAAGAAGAAAAAGTAAAATGAGTGGATGTAATAACTTAAACTTGCCATAAATAGAAAATGTCAATATAAAAGAAACATCCAAAATTAGAAAGTGTGTCACTATTAAAGAAACGGAAGGAGTATCTGTTTCTTACATTCTTATCAATGATAGAATCATCAAGATTTATCCTCTAACATGGTACCAGGCTAAAATTTTCCAATCCTCTCACAAAGCAGTTCTAATCTATGTCTTTCTCCCCCTAAAATTATTTCGGTAACAATCTACTCCCACAATATTCTTTCTGCAATATTCCTTCTTACTGTTAGTTTCAGAAAACTCGAAAGCAGAAAAACAGAGGCAAAGGCCGAGAGGATTTTGGTGCAGAAAATTTCTTACTGCTTTTCTCATTCATGCCTTCCTTATATACACAAACTTTGCAACGTTATTCCTGAAAAATCTAACTACCTAACGTGCACATTCCCACGTTCACAACACAAAATCAGAGAAAACAACTAACTTCCTACGGATGCGAGACTTGCATCTTTATTTAGCTAAAAATAGTTTAAACGGAGTAAGGAAAAAACAAATGACTAGATTATCTCACAAATCACCCCTTAATCTTGTCATCACTTTATTTCTGCGACTCCGATTCTGCCCCTAAGTTCCTGAAACCGAACTCGTCCGAGAGGCTTTGTCAGAATATCGGCGAGCTGAGCTTCTGTGTTGATATAGTCAATTTCAAGATCACCCTGCTCCACATAATTTCTAATCAAATGGTAACGTGTATCAATGTGTTTACTTCGATCGTGAAACACAGGATTTAGGATAAGATTGATTGCCGATTTGTTGTCCACCAGTAACGTTGGTGCTTGTGGCTGTTCACCTTGCAATTCTCCAAGCAATCTACTAAGCCAAACACCTTGGCAAGCGGCAGTGGCAGCTGCAATATACTCTGATTCGCACGAAGAGATTGCCACCACCCGTTGTTTCTGTGATTGCCAACTCACCGGAGATTGGCCGAGGAAGAAAAACAATCCCGTCGTGCTCTTCCTATCGTTGATGTCTCCAGCCAAATCAGCATCACTATAACCTGTCAAAAGTAAAGGTCCAACACCTTTTCCATACGAAACTCCAAAATCTAGAGTTCCCGCCATATAGCGTAGAATATGTTTCACCGCTGCCAAGTGCTCAACTTTTGGCTCCTCCATAAATCGGCTAACATAGCTAACTACAAAAGTAATGTCCGGCCGAGTGTGAACTAAGTACCTGAGACTTCCCACCAAGCTGCAGTAATACGTGGCATCCACCGGTCTCCCGTCTCCGGTCTTCCTTAGTTTGAGTCGTGCCTCCATTGGTGCCGCACATGGATTGCACTCGTCCAGTCCGGCCTTTTTTAAAAGCTTCCTCGCATAAGATGATTGGCAAAGAGTGACCAAACCCTTCTGTTGTTGTACTTGGATGCCGAGGTAGTAACTTAGTTCGCCGAGATCGCTCATCTCAAAGAGATTGGTCATCTCCTTCTTGAACTTCGTCAGTTCTTCGATTGAAGTTCCGGTGATGATCAAGTCATCGACGTAAACCCCAACTAGAAGTTGCTCCTGCCCGTTGCTCCGGCGATAAACCGCGTGCTCGGCTTCACATCGCACAAACTCCAAGTCACGGAGACTTTTGTCAAGTTTGGCATTCCAAGCCCTCGGAGCTTGGCGTAGTCCATAGAGAGCCTTCTGAAGCCGGAGAACCTTGCCTTCGTTACCTTGAATTTCGAAACCCGGCGGTTGCTTGACGTAGACCTCCTCGATCAGATCACCGTTGAGGGACGCGGTCTTGACGTCCATGTGGTGGACCGGCCAACCGTGGTGTGCCGTGAGCGGAAACAGCACTCGCACGGTTTCCATCCTTGCGACCGGAGCAAACACCTCTTCAGAGTCCACCCCCTGCCGCTGCACATATCCCTTTGCCACCAAGCGTGCCTTTCGTTTCACCATCTCCCCATTCGCGTCCTTTCTGAGCTTGAACACCCACTTGAGTCCGATTGCGCGGTGTCCCGGTGGTAGAGAGGTGAGGTGCCAAGTCTGGTTTGCTTCGATGCTTGCAAGTTCCTCCATCATCGCAGCTCTCCACCCTTCATCCTTCTTAGCTTCACCAAGGGACGCCGGTTCCTCGGCGATGAGGAGACACTGTTCGTCGTCTTTTGCTTCAACAGGGACAGTTGCATCATACAGACTGTCTAGCGTGTGGTACCGGCGAGGCGTCTTCTCGCCCGGAGATGGTTCTGACGCACCGGTCGGTGGGGACACAAACTCCACGGTTCGTCCTCGACCCGCGGTTGGGGTCTCTGGCGCGAAGGGTGAAAGTTCTCCTTCATCCACGGTCTCGGCGTCCGCACCGCTGCTCGCTGATGTCGCGTGCTTCCCGTGAGCCGAGCTCCTGACCGGGCTGGAACCTGCAGCAGGAAAAACAAGACGCTCGATCGTGAACGTCTCGGCTGATTGGCCGTGTCTCTCCGCACGCGGTGTTGTGCCCTCGCTCCAATCCCACGCGGTGTCTTCATCAAACACCACGTCGCACGAGACCCTTACTTGGTCCGCGACGGGGTCGTAGACGCGGTATGCTGCAGCGCTCGGTTCGTACCCGAGCAAAACCATTGGTGTGCTCCTGTCCTCCAACTTCTTCAAACATGGATGCACCGTCTTCACATGCGCCACGCACCCGAACACTTTGAGATGTTGCACACTCGGCCGACTCCCATGCCAAGCTTCATATAGGGTCTTCCCAACCACGCTCTTCGTCGTCCCACGGTTTAGTAGGTAAACCGCGGTCGTCACGGCTTCCCCCCAGAACCTGACCGGCATTCCCTTCGCCTTCAACATACACCGCACCGTCCCAACAACGGTTTGGTTGCGACGTTCAACCACTCCATTTTGTTGTGGTGTGTAAGGCGCCGTCAGCTGCCGTTGCACACCTCGTTCGGAAAAATACTCACCGAGCTGCTGAGAAGTGAACTCCCTGCCATTGTCAGTGCACATCGTCTTCAGTTTGCAGCCGCTTTGAAGTTCGGCCGCTAGCACAAACTTCTTGATAGCCTCGACTGCTTGGTCTTTCGTGGCTAGCAGATAAACCCACATGTACCGACTAAAATCATCCACTAAAAGCAAAAAATAGCATTTACCTCCAGGGGTTGGTGGATCAATCAGTCCACACAAATCGGCATGGACGAGATCGAGACGCTCCTGCGCGCGGTTCCAGGCTTGGCGCGGAAATGAGGCGCGTTTCTGCTTCCCGGCTAAGCAAGCGTCGCACAGCCGATCAGCGTCCCCAATCTCTGGAAGACCGTGCACCATTCCTTCTCGCGCGAGACGACGGAGGGCCTCGAAGTGCAAGTGCCCATAACGAGCGTGCCAGCGCCAGCCGTTCTCGGTCCCGTGTACGGCTAGGCAAACGGGCCGCGCTAAATTGAGGCGTATCGGGTAGAGGCGCCCGCGGCTCCTGGGCACTCGTGCGATCAGTCACCCATTTTGATCACGAAGCTGGAGCCAACCGTCCCGGATGTGAGTGTCGTATCCGGTCTCGTCAAGCTGTCCGAGAGAGATGATGCTACTATGAAGTCTCGGTATGTAATAGACCTCGGTTAGAAGCAAATGCTCACCATTTCAGCACGAGAACAGAATCTTCCCGAGCCCTTCAATCTCCACAGAGGTGTCGTCTCTGAGTTTGACTGAGCCCTGCACGTTGGTGTCTAGCTCGGAGAAGATCTCCCGTCTCCTACACATATGCGCGCTGGCTCCCGAGTCCAAGAACCAGGTTGTATCGCACTGGCCTGCCTGCTTCGTCGCCTTGGCCTAAGAGTTCGTCTCATTGAGCAGTACGTGCTCCTCGGTCTCAGCCGCCACACTTCCGAGCGTGAGAGAGTGAAGCCTCGCGGCCAGTAGCGCCGTCTCCTCCTCTTGATCCTTCACAAGGTTAGCCCGTTCCTTGCGTGCGCGCCGCGGTTCGGGAAAATCCCTCGAGATATGCCCTGCGAACTTGTTGCAATTATAACACTTGATCCCCGTCATGTCGCGGTCGCCGTTGGAGGCGCGCTGGCTGCCTTCCCGCGCGGGGCTCAGTTTCTTCCCCTTTCGGAGATACTTGCTCTTTGTTCCGTTCCCGGGGCCAGATCCAGACCCTTGGTCGCGCTGCTTTCCTCGAGCAATCCACTCCCGTTCCGTGAGTAGAATCTGCCCGCTCGCGCCACTCGTGACGTTGTTGCCGCAGCGCTCAGAGGCTGACCGAAGGCATCCGATCAGCTCTTTGACGGACATCCCATTCAGATCGAGCAGCGTCTCGATCGAGCAAGCGATCTGCGCATACTGGCTCGGGACCTCTCGGAGGAATTTCTGCACGACCTTGATCTCCTCGACACCGTCACCTAAGGACCGGAGGTTGTTGACGATCCCTGTGATGCGCAGCCCGAACGCATCGAGGGTTTCTCCGTCCTTGAAAGAGATTTGCTCGAACTCCTTGCGCAGCCGTTGCGCCGTTGCCTCCCTGACTCGATCGACTCCAACGCGCATGAGCCGAATAGCTTCCCAAGCTTCGTGGGCTGTATTCTTGACAGCGAGAGCCGGCACCATCTCTAGCGGCACGGCTCGGATCAAAGCTGACAGTGCAGCCATATCCTCTCGCTCGCCCGGCTCGTCAGCACCGGAAACCGTCTCCCAGAGGCCTTGCGCCCGCAGATTAATTTTCATCACAAGAGCCCACTCGATGTAGTTCGTCGCCGTCAGAGTGGGGTAGCCGATGTTGCTGCCGAGGCGCTCCTGCATAATGCATTCGCGAATGACGATATCGTTGCCATTCCTCCGATTGACACTTCGTCCCCTGCTCCATGCCCGTGCCTGCCTTGTTGGAGAGTTGCTGATGTCGCCGTTGCCGTCGGACATGGTTGCCAAGATTGTTATATGGCTCTGATACCAGATGTTAGTTTCAGAAAACTCGAAAGCAGGAAAACAGAGGCAAAGGCCGAGAGGATTTTGGTGCAGAAAACTTTCTTACTGCTTTTCTCATTCATGTCTTCCTTATATACACAAACTTTGCAATGTTATTCCTGAAAAATCTAACTACCTAACGTGCACATTCCCACATTCACAACACAAAATCAGAGAAAACAACTAATTTCCTATGGATGCGATTGCATCTTTATTTAGCTAAAAATAGTTTAAACAGAGTAAAGAAAAAACAAATGACTAGATTATCTGACACCTACTCCCCTAGCAAATTTATACCTTTCGCAGCAATTCTTTCATTTTGTGACTATCACTTCTCCACCACACATCTCTTCACGTGCTTAGCCTACCATACCCTACTCTACTTCTCATTTTCATATATTCCTCCAACAACCTCTCACAAATATTATCCCTACCCCACCAGCAACTTTTTCCTTTCTTTCTCTTTAACTGTCCCAACACGTTCTCCCGCTGCAACATTCCAATGGCGGGGGAAAATTTTCCATTCAACGCTCTCCTTCATATGCTGCCTATTAACCTCTCTTCTAGAAATTATCTTCTCTGGAAACGTCAGATTGAACACATTCTCCAACCCCAGAGACTCAACGGCTTGTCGAAGGGTCAACTGCATGTCCTCATGATTTGCAGCCTCCAGATCTCGTCTCTCACCAAATCTGATCTCGGTGAAATCTTGGGTTTTGACACTTCTAAAAAAATTTAGGATACCCTCCTGGACGTGTATCAAAACAACAGCAAGTCAACCATTTTTTGTCTTCAACAACAAGCGATGCAACTTTGCAAAATAGGTTCTGTTCATGACCTCCATCTCCGGTTCAAAGGTATATTTAAACAACTTGTTGTTAAGGGTTCTCCTGTATGCAACGATGATTAGCTTTTGTGGTTCTTGGCTGCTCTTGTACTAAATTTAAAGATTTGTTTGCCCCTCTTGCTGATGTTTCTCGCACCCCGATGTATACTGATGTTGTCACTCATGCCAAAAATCACAAAGCTTTTTTTGAGTAATTTGCAGGGTACTGTAGCTCAGAGAAGCACTGCGTATGGATCATTAGCTTTTGCAGTCTCAGATGCACCTCTAGGTCGACGTGCATGGAGCTACGCACCCGCAGCTTCCGTGCATGATGGCAATGCGTCCAGTTCACGCGCCCCGCGTGGTAGTCGGTTATCTAGTCGCAGTTGTGGTAGAAATTCTGGCCGGTTCTTTAGTGGTCGTGGGTCTGAGCTTCAGTTCCAATGGTGTCGTAAGCCAGGATATGATGCCTCTCACTACTATGGTTTCCCACCGGTACCGGTAGAGATTGCTAGTGGTCTCTTATCAATTAAATATTTTATTTTTTCCCTCTCTCTTCCACCTCAGGTTAAGAGACCACGTAAGAGGAAATCCTTTTTTTCTCCGCAATAGTTAAGAGACCACTATATACTATTCATGAAACCCACTTGATTTTCTCTATCCTACTCATTAATTTGACCATTAAATTTTATTTTAAATAAGTTTGTCCACCCAAAATAAGTTGAATATGAAATTTAATGATATGTTTTAATATTTAAAATATAATTTCATTTTTTTCAAAATATGTTAAATAATTTATTTTTCTCGTTCTTGTCAAAATCATGCTTCGGTGTAAAAAAATAAAATTAATTTCAAATTTTTAAAAGAAATTATTAAAACGAAATTAAAAAAATAAATAATAAGATAATTCAATTTTTTAAAAATTATATAAAAACATTAAAATTACAAAAATCAATTATAACAACTATAAAAATTATAGAACATACTAAATTCTGAATTTGAAAATGGACTGTAATGCAAATTTTGCGAAGAGTTTTCCAAATTGAAAGAATTTAGAATTACCATATCTTTGCCCTTCAACGTTCTTCGTAGATACATCACAAAAAATGCATTACAATGTAGAAGATGAATTAGTGAGGTAGAAGTATTGGAATTGGAAGTAGTATGATGAAATGAGTTGAAATCATCTATAATTATAGGCAAAAAGTGGAGGAAGATGGAATAAAAAATTAAAATTGAAATTCTGAAAAAATAAAAAAATAAGGAAAATTTTTCCAAAAAATACGGTGGGGACACATGTCGCCACCAGAATGGGACACGTGTCCCATTCAAAATTTTAAAGAAGAGCAGAAAATTAGTGGGACACGTGTCTCCCCCAGGATGGGACACGTGTCCCATTCAAAATCCAAAAAAAATTGCATGAGCTTAGTGGGACACGTGGCCCATTTGGACCAAAAAAAGGGCCGCATTTCAGCGGCCCTAGCAGCACATGGGTGCCATCATTTTTTGACCCCATCAACGGTCTCTTGACCGGTCTCTTAGCAAGAGACTCTTGAGTGGTCTCTTGTTAAATGACCACTCAAGAGACCACCACTGTGGTAGTTTTCGGTCTCTTGAGCGTTCTTTTAATTTTAAGAGACCACCACTGCCCATGCCCTAAGACTTCCAATCTTGCTCATCAGTTCCAGTCTTCCATGCATCTAGAGCTGCCTACTGTTGCCTTAAATTGGTACATTGACTCAGGGGCATCGAATCATATGAGTGCTTCTTCATCAACTCTTAAGAGTGTGACTCCCTATACTCGTAATGCTTATGTCTTTGTTGGTAATGGTCATAAAATATCTATTTCTGTTGTTGGTGATTCTCAGATTACGCCTGCTTAACGGTTATCAAATGTCTTGGTTATTACAAAGAACTTATTGTCTATTAGTCAGCTAACTAGAGATCTCGATGTTCTAATCACTTTTGATAACTGATGTGCCCATTTTATACAGTTATATTAGGACTTTTAGGATTTACTTTTGTACATTTTTGTGCTCTAAATGTGACATTTTGCCTTGAAATTCTCTAAGGAGGGTTAAAAGCGACTTTTATGCTTTTATTACTTTTCTAGAGAATTTTGTGTGACATGGTAATTTGTTTGAAGACTTTGAAGAATACCATTGAATATTTGTAGATTTGAAGACTTGTATTTGAACTTTTGAAGATTTGAAGAATTGAAGAATAGAAGAAGTGAAGAGAAGAGAAGAATTGAAGAAAACAAAAAGGAGAAAGAAGAAATAGTGCTAGACTTGGAGTCAGTCAAGAGGACGTCGCAACTCGCGACGGAAAAAGGGCCAGAAATTCTCCTTGTTTTTTTGTACTATAAATAGTCACCTTATCCTATCCTCTTCAGTAGCTTTTTCACCTTCTTCTTCCTGTGTTTTCTAGGTTCAACCCTAGTTTTTCTTTCTTTCTTTTCTTAGTTTTTGTAGGTTAATCATGTCGTTGTATTATCTAGCTTAGTTTTATCTTTGGAGCAAAGGATTGAAGCTTCCATTTCTATGTAGTAAGAGCCATATATATATATATATTTGGTACTTTTGCTATTGTGCATTTATTGAGCTTTAAATGTGAATTGTTAATGGCATTGATATTGTTGGAAGCTTTAGTATATGAATTGCTTGTATGATTACTTGTTGAGGTTGGGAGAAAGTAGCTAATTCTCCCCTCTTTTAATGTGGAATCCAAGAGCATGAGTTAGAGCTTCCTAAATGATGTTGGTGTGTTGATAATTGCTAGATGAATGTGATGGTGTTGAACTCGTTGTCATGTTTGTTTTAGGTAGCAAATGAGAGAGGTCTATGAATTTTGATCGTTCTGGAATAATCTTATGTAAATGTATGAATTGGTTAAATGCTTAGACACAGTGTAGTGTTTATAAGTGTTACCAAGCTTGTTGATTCTTCGTGCTAAATGCCATCAATGGGATACTCTTAGTACTAAGGGAGTCATTGGTGAGGTTTGATAAGAGATATCGAATTCACTCTTGCAAACTACTACCTAAGAAGAATAGAAGATTTATCTTCACAACAAGTAGTCGAAGTAGTGAATAGATGGTTTTGCTCATTCTTGAAGCCTTTGTTATTTAGCATTCATGTGTTCTTAATGCCATATTTTAATTCATTTATGCGATATGTTTTTTGAGAATAGGAAGTGTTTGTATGATTGAAGTGTTAGGGTGTTAGGAAAGTGACGAATTCCTTAACTTCTTTGCATGAAAATCTAGGAACATGAACTTAGAACTTCTTGCGCACAATGTGGTGTGATTTTTGCTAGATAAGTATATTAATGTGGATTTTTCTCATATTTATCCTATAGATGCAATGAAAGGTTGAACCTTGAACGTGGTTTGTTCTAGGTTTAGCCTAATGAATGCTATGTTTGGTTAAATTGTCGTGTCTTTGGTAGAAGGCTTTTTGTTGTCAAATCTATGGTCCTTCGTGTATAATGCCGTTGATGAAATAACTCTATGGTCGTTGTTTGTCTAGGGTGATCATCAACGAGGTTTTCAAATGGTCGTTGTTTGTCTTTGCAAACTACTCTTAAGAAGTAATAAATGTTAATCTTCCATTGGCATTCCCCCTAGGTAACAAATGTGATAGGATGAGTGAATGGTTCAATGATCTACAATTGGTTTGCAAGTGAATATCAATTACCCCCAAGGCTTTATCTTTTGTAGTTTTAAAACCTTTTTTCTTAGTTTTATTTGATGATTAGCATAGTTACTTAACTTTGCTAGTTCTCTTGTCTTTTAACTTTAATAGCTTAGGACAACCAACCAACCAAACCCCCCAATTTACTTGCTTTTATGTGTAAGTATATATATCTACTCCTAGCCTAATACCAACCATTTGTGCTTAAACGCTTGAGAAAATCCCCCTTCTTCGTGGACGACCCCGACTTGCCGCTATCTACTTAGTTGTAGATAATAAGAAAAACTGGCTTATAAATGTTAATTTTGAGAGGTGCGGCGACGGCCTCCCAATGACCGTTCTTTCATTATACAACACAAAGTTACCAAGGGAGTCGTGGGCAGAGGCCATAGTGAGGATGGTTTGTATGTGTTGGATCATGGTGAAGAGGCTTTAGCTTCATTCATTAAGCAAAGTAAAAATTGGCCATCTTTTGAGTTGTGGCATGCTAGGTTAGGACATGTGTCCCAAGCATTATTTCCTTTTTAGTTTAATCTGGTGAACTATCTGTTTCTTCTTTAGTGCCAAAACCTCATACCTGCACCCCTTGTGTGATGGCGAAAGGTCATAAATTGTCTTTTGTTGAGAACTCTAAGCGAGATAAGTATGTTTTGGATTTGATTCATTGTGATTTGTGTGGTCCATCACATGTTTTATCTAGACATGGCTTTGCTTATTATGCTCTTTTTGTGGATGATTACCCAATATTTACGCGGCTTTACCCTATTCAGCGATTTTTTTTATGTTTACATGAAATTTGAGGCTTTTGTGGAAAATTAGTTTTCTTCTTGTGTTAAGGTTTTTCAGAGTGATGGAGGTTCTGAATTCCTTAATACTTGAATTTGTGCGCACTTTGACACAAAAGGGATCCATCATCAGGTATCTTGTTCTTACATGCCTGAGCAGAATGGTCGTGATGTGTGCAAGCATTGCCATGTTACTGAAATGGGTCTCACTATAGATTTTCACTCTCATATGTGTCTATCTTTTTGGGATGATACCTTTGCGACTGCTGTTTATACTATCAACTGCATCCTATGCCCATTCTTGGTGGGTCCTCTACTTATGGCCTATTATTTGATTGGGTGCTGGTTTACCTTAACTTCCATACCTTTGGTTGTAGATTTTATCCCTTTGTTCGATGGGTGCTGATAATAAGATTTTGCCCCGAAGCAATCCTTGTGTCTTCATTGGTTAAAATTCTCAGTAAGGGTGGCTTTCGGTGCCTTGATCCCACTTTTGGTCGGGTTTACATAACTCATCATGCTTGGTTTTATGAGACATGTTATCCCTTTGCCACTGCTGACTCAAGATCTTCATTATTTTCTTCTCTGAATGTCTCTACCTTCATTGATCTTGTGATCCCTAATCCTATATCTGAGGTCTCTTCGTCGCCTACTGCTCCGTGCTCGATTTTTTCATCTGACACGCCATCAGACTCCCAGTTGTCAGTTGGTTCTCCTTTCTCTGATTCTGGCTCGCTGCTAGATTTACCATTGGTATCTTTTGGGTTTTCTTCCCTTTCCAATGGCTCCTCCGACCTACCGCCAACTTGGACTCATTCTACAACTACTTGGAATCATGAGACTATTTGATGGCCTCATCGTCTTGATGATTATGAAGTTTCCAATCTTGTAGTTGCCTCACTCACTTAGACTAAGCCTCGTGATTACCACACTGCTTTTCGTGATCCTCAGGGGGTGGCTACTATGAATTACAAAATAACCGCTCTTAGATGTCAGCATACTTGGGATTCGGTTCCCCGACCATCTGATGTGAAGATTGTTGGGTCTTTCGATTGAAATATCGTCCTGATGGGACTATGGAATGTCATAAGGCTCGCCTGGTTGCTCAGGGATTCTCTCAGATACTGGGTTTTGACTTTGACCACACTTTTAGCCAAGTGGTCAAAGCTTCCACCATTCACATGGTTTTTATTATCGCTACCATGCAGAAATGGCACTTACATCGGTTGAACATCAAGAATACTTTCCTGAATGGTGTTCTCGACTCTTTTGTTTATATGGCACAACCTGTTAGCTACAAGGATCCTACCCAGCCTGATTATGTGTGTCGTCTGTGGAAAGCCTTTTATGGGCTCAAGCAGGCCCCCGTGCCTGGTTTGATCGGTTCATTACTTACCTTCGTAAGCTTGGCTTTGTTTGCAGCTCATCAGACACATCTCTCTTTGTGTTTTCTCACGGCACTGTTCTTCTCTATCTACTGGTGTATGTTGACGACATTATTCTCACTGCCAATGACTCTACTGCCATTTGCCAGTTTATCTCTCGCACTTATTAGGAGTTTGCTATTAAGAATCTATGATCTTTGAACTAATTTCTTAGTCTGGAGGTCCCTCTTACTTTGACTGGTCTATTAATGGGTTAGGCGAAGTCTGCTCGCTACACCTATCGTCGTGTTAGTATGACTAATGCAACTTATGTCTCCACACAATTTGTTCATGATTCTCAGCTACCCAGCAGTGCTAGTGCACCCTTCGCCAATCCTACTTTGTATCGGTCTCTGGTCTAAGCCTTGCAGTACCTCACCATCACTCGGATGGATTTGGCCTTTGCGGTGAACTTGGTCAGTCAGTTCCTGTAGGATCCTCGTGACGATCATTTTAATGCCGTTACCCAGATTCTAAAATATGTCAGCGGTACAATTCACTATGGTCTTTCCTTCCATTCTTCTGATCCATCTGTGGTTGTAGGATACTCTGATGCTGACTAAGCGCGGTGTCTTGAGACTCAGCGTTAGACATATGGTTATGGAATTTCCTAGGTGGCAACCTTATTTCTTGGAGTGACAAGAAGCAATCAATGATATCTCAATCTAGCTCGAAGTCATAGTATCGTGCCTTAGCCAACACTGCAGTCGAGGTTATTTGGCTCCCTCACCTGCTTTGTGATCTTCATTTTTTGCTTTCTGAGTCTCTGCTTTTGTTGTGTGATAACAACAACGCGATCTTTCTCGCTCAGAACTCGGTGGCCCACAAGTGCGCGAAGCACATTGACCTGAACTAGCACTTAATTTGGGAACTGGTTGCTGCAGGCAAGCTTCGAGTTAGTCACGTGCCTACTTTGCTGCAGGTGCCGGATATCTTCACCAAAGGGCTCTCTTGTCCATTATTTTAGATTTTCAGGTCCAAGATTTGTGTTTTGGTCAATTCCGACGCTTCTCTTGAGAGGAGAGGGGGTGGGGGTTTGTGTGTTACACCTGATTCATTGAATTAGTCATATGATAGTCATTGAGTTATAGTAAGACTCTCTCATGTACTATCCATTTATTCCATTCTCATCAATGATAGAATCATCAAGATTTATCCTCTAACAGGGTGGACGCCCTGGTTTGCACATGGCTAGATCTGACCTTGCTAAAATCTCTCTGTAAGTAACAAATATACGGTATTTGTTTTATTTTTTTGAGTTTGGGGTACCTCATAACTTACCCCAATTTTGATGGTTTGCATTTTAGAAAAAAATGTTTAGTTAATATGGGAGAATAAAGAAGGGAATCATGCTGGCTGTTTATCAGTTCATCATTTTGGTTAATTAGTTAATCTTCACTTATAATAATATTGCATACATATATATTTGCTAGCTTGTAGCACACATATTACATATACATGTTCCCAGGTGGTTGTTTCATCAAACACCTAGTACGAATACATAACATGATCATTGTGAATCTTAACCCATTCATTTATGTTATGAGTTGTATTTAATAACCGATGGGTGGTGGAGCCGGAGCTGGAGTGGCGCTTTGCTTTGCGCAAGCAGTGATACAATCATGTATAGTTTTCAAACAGGAATTGGCGCAAACATTTTGATCGGGTCCTTCACTGCCGCTGCAACCAACTGCACAGCTGATGATCACTTGGGCGCAGTTAAGATAGCATCCCTGAGCATCGACGTTCTGCCTCTCTGCAAACAAGAAACCTGCCGGAGACAGCAGCAGAACCAGGAATACTACATTGGAAATAGTATTGTTGGGGCACGCCATATTAATTGCTTAATTAATAAAGAGAGAATGTATGGTTGATTATTTGAAGCTGGATTGTGTTTCATTAATGTGTGTTATATAGATGTTGGAGTTGCTTACTTGAGATAACCGCATGAATGATTGTGTGAAAAGCATGACACTTACAGATGCACGTAAATATGCATTTATGAGCAACCTGGAAAGAAATTCTTGTACGATAACTTTTAGGGGCCGCGCGTTTTGGATGTCCAGGGTATCTGTTGTGTGTCTATATTTTGCGTCTGATATAGCTGCTGTTTCTTCATCATATTTGCTCCCCTCTTATGGCTAGAAAATATTTACTTCTAATACAAATGATAATCCCTAACAGATTAGTATGAGATTTGTTGGAATCCCTCCAGTTTATTTTCACTTCAGTTCAGTCCAGTAAAATTTTAAATTGATGTTATTTAGCATAGTTTTGATAATTTATCCCTATTTTTCACTATATAATTTGATTTCAACTCAATTCAATCCAGTCAGTCCAATACTAATATGCTCAGGAGAACAGGGTCTACGTTATAACTCAATATATAAGATCACGAGTCACCTCTATATAATATCAATTTTGATTTCATGGCAGAAGTACACTACTTCGATAAGACCTTTTAGGACTCTCCACTACAAGAAACAACACCTTTTACATCGGTTTTGGGGAAATTTTCACCTCGGTTTTTTGTCTTAAAAGAACCGAGGTAAATAGTGGCGCAGTAAAAATTCCACTTTTACCACAGTTTATAACTGGGGTAAAAGGTATTTTTAACCTCATTTTTTTCTAAAACAATTTGAGGTGAAAATTTTATAACCGAAACCAAGACCGAAGACAGTGTGACGTCGTGGTTGGTCTATGGTATGACCGAGGGTGACGTTTACAACCGACGTCAGTCTAGCGCCATCAACGTCACTCTAGAAAAATACTTTACAGTTGATCAACCCGAATGCGTGCTCGATGCAGCTTAATGGCATATACAACGTCAGTAGTCTAGACATACTATCATATTTTATGGTCGATGTCATGGTTATTTAATATTTGAGGCCACAAATAATGGTTAAACATCACACTATTTATTTGATGTTCTCATGTGAAATGGAAGCACATGATACAACTACCACTCTTTTTTGTAAAGGATATATACCAATATAACCCTATCTACTTGATAAATGACAACATAACCCTCAGATAATGTTTAGTACAAAAATAGCCCTAACTACTTAATGGAAGTGCTAATATAACCCTCCGAAATATATTTCGGCACTGGCTTGTCATTTTCGGCCATTGACCGACAAGTAATGACCAAAATTCCCTTTTGGTCAAAGCTAAAAATTATTTTCCCCTTTTACCATTTCCTCTTCTTCTTCAAACCATTCTCTTACTCCAACCACCAGTCCCCACCTCCAATCCACCATCAGCTGCCACCTCCAACAACCACAACCACCACCTCTCGCGGCCCCTATCCTAGCACGACGCCACTCTCTCATCACCCCCACCCTTCCACAGCCCACAACCACCACCAGCCCCACCCACTACTACATCCTGCCACCTCTCCCAGCCCCAAGCCACCCGCCAACCACCCTCACCCCATCACAACCCAGTACCACCACTAGTCATACCCACTATCACATTCCGTCGCCTCTCCCACGACTCCCTCTCCTAGCCTGACCCTACTCACCCATCTCCCCACCCCCTTCACAGCCCACCAGCCATCACTAGCCTCGCACACTACCACGTCCCGCTATGCCACTACTAAGAATGATCAGGAAGATTTGGTGGTTGATGTTGGCCCCGGAGATGAAACAAAGAGCCATTTGAAGGGGATTTTTGAAGCTGAGAAATAGAGATGAAGTTGGCAGAGTTTGATAAGAAGCTTTAGGGTTGGAAGAAAAAAGAGGAAATAAGTGAAAAGTTACACAAATTCACTAATCGATATTACAATACTTAGCAATTACCTATGTTGCAAAGAGAATGCATGCTAATGATAAGTGGTTGTCACTGTGCAGCCATAGTCTAGGCACAAAAGAATCGACCCGAGACTACCATTAAACCAATCACTATGAAATATCAGATGATATGCGCGCAAAATGATTCATCTATACCTCTGTTCAAACATCTAAGACAATAAAAACAAAATAAAATGAAGCTCCCCAACTAAAGATCTGGTATGTCTCTATTTATCCCGTTAAGACCCCTTCCCTACACTAGAAGGCTAAAACCAATCATTTTAATTGTGAAAATATTTTCAACCGGTGTATAGAAATCATATATAATGCGTAGTATTATCTCTAACCCAAACCCAAAATAATGTAAAGACCAATTAGGTCGAATAAACAATATAATTGACCTGCATATCACAATGGACCAAAGTTTACATATATGATTATAACCTCATAAAAATAGTGTCACCAAATGTTGGTTGTTTTAACAACTTTGACTTGTATTTCTCCATATCGTCTCTTTGGATATCATATCTGAAGTCAATCTAATTTTATGGGACTATGGGCTTCCGTAAAACAAGTATTAAAAGAGGCAATCCTCACCTAATACTTAAATTAAAAAAAAAACATTATTAAAATCGACCATTTTAAACATGAAAATATTTAAAATTGAAGAAAGAAACTAAATGGAATAAAAAAATAACAGGATTAATAACATCCCACCAAGAAAAATATAAAATCAGAAAGGGAAAAATAAAATTAAAAGAGAATTACCCCCCCAAGCATAACCTCGCCAAAATATGAAGAATATCGAATGCTTTCCCTTTACACCAGATGTAGAAAAATTATAATCCTCATTGTGCCACTGTCATTTAAAGAGTATCGATGGAAATGAAGTCGTCACTCCATTTAATAACCGAAAGACCTTACTGTTACCATCATGGTTTTGACCCGCAACAAAGAGATTGCCAAGTTAGCCTTGATAGATCTATGGCTCAAGTCAGCAACTCTGTGAACCTGGACTTCAAATGATGCTACCCATCGACACCTTCTAGCAACTCCACAACTCCACCCAACACTCCGCCCAGTGACACCACTGGGAGAAAATCCATCCCAGCGATGCATAGCAACTCAAGAATGCATCACCGCTACTTTCCTAGTCATATCATGACTATCGTGAGCCTATAGAAGCCATTGAGAAACTGTAGGGAAACCGCCTGAGAAGCAGGGAGCTAGAGAGACGATGGGACTCAGTCTCGTAAATTTAGGGAGGGAATGTTCATGGGTTAGGATATTGGGAAGGGTTGGAATGGGGAGAGGGAGCCGTCGGAGGTGGCTGTATGAGGCTGCGACCCCCCAGATCTAGGGTTTGGAGTTGTTAAAGAAGAGGGTGGCGGGAGGAAAGGTAGAGAGGAAAGAGAGAGCCGGTTTTTATGTTGGGTGATGAACTTCTTGATACAAATACCACTAAACTAACATAGAAACTTACAATATAAACTATTAAATAAAATACAAACTATTATTGGTAGTCAATCTCTATTGCCTAATGTCTGTACGGCATCAACAATAATAGGACGACCAGTACCGTGACAAATCCATTCATTTATATGTTGAAAGTCCATTAATAATTCTCTTTTTCCCGTTTCAACAATTTCACACAAACCATGGTTTATGATAGAAATGGGCAGTCCCCAAATGAAATATATATATATATACACTAATTAATTATACTAATACAAGAATAATAATTTGTGAAAGTAAAACTTACCATTGATGTCGTGATTCAAGTTTTTGTGGTTCAGCAAACTCAATTATGTTTCATCCTTTCATTTGTGAAATAACAATGTCCACTAATGGTGGACATAGCATGAATTGGCCATCTAAAGCGAACAAACATATATTCCTCTGCATACATGTAACGTCGTCCGGGCTTACTTTTACTATCGTATGGACCAAATGCATATGACCAACGAGGGATATTCATACTAAATTTCTTGCGAAAATAACATTCTTGCCTAGAATCAACTTCAGTATATGCCTAATATTTCTCATTAGTTATACATGGCATTATTTTCTTAAAATATACTCTATACACTATATAACATGTAACACAATCATACCAATTCATGAAGACATTCAATGTCACTTTCATTAAAAATAATTACAAGTTCACCAATACAGTAGCCATTTGAACATGTAATGGATGAAAAATACCTAATTTGCACCCAATGATGCTCCACCCTCTAGTACATATTGTAGTTTAAAAGGAGTCATTTGATTATACACTTGAATTGTTGATATGGAGTGAATGGGAAGTTTCGGGAATGTATTTTGATGGAAGAGTTATAGGTTATTAAAGATGGAGGTGTTTTTTGATTGAAAATGAGATGAGATAGGGTTGGTGGGAACTTTAGTAACATATGGGTGCTCAAAACTTTGTTTTTTGCACTAAATATTTTGGACTTAGCGATAGGTTACCGATGCCGGTCGTGATGTCAGTTAATTTAGGGTTCTGACATGGTCCGTGACGGCCCTGCAACATAATATGACCCATTAAGATCATCAATCTAAAGTCGGCAACATATTAGTCTCGGTTTTGATGTAATCGATAGGGCTTGCAATGTTTCAAGGTTCTCACCACCAATATAATAGGACAAAATTTGAGGTTTGACCTTTACTCTTCATAGGTTAACTATGGCCCGTCTTATATTCTAAACCAAGTTCGAAGAATAAAGTTTTGACCTTTTACTCGTGCTAGATTAACTGGGGTTTAACATCTTTTGTAAACTGACATACATACCAAAAGTTTGACTTTTAGTTTTGTTAGGACAACTGTGGCTTGACTTATATTGTAAATTGACATAGATGAAAAAATGTTTGACCTTTACTCATGTTAGGTCGACCTTTACTCATGTTAGGTCGACCATGACTTGAATTCCTTTGCAAACTAACATAGATGCCTTAAGGTTAGACCTTTACTCATTTTAGGTCAATTGTGGCTTTACTTCTATTGTAAACTGGCATACATGCCAAGAGGTTAGACTTTTAGTCTTGTTAGGTCAATTATGGCCTGACTTATTTTGAAATAGTTTCCAAAGGTTCACTGATGTACCAATTTTATATGGTACTATTAGGACTTTTAGGATTCACTTTTATACACTTTTATACTCTAGATGTGACAATTTTCCTTGAAATTCTCTAAGGAGAGTTAAGAGCGACTTTTGCACTTTTATCACGTTTCTAGAGGATTTTGTGTGACAAGACAATTTGTTTGAAGACTTTAGAGACTTTGAAGAATATCTTTGAAAATTTGAATATTTAAAGACTTGCATTTGAACTTTTGAAAACTCAAATAATTGAAGATAAGTGAAGTGAAGAGGAGGACATGAAACAAAAAGAAGAAAAAAAATGAGGAGGACATGAAACAAAAAGAAGAAAAAAAATTAAGATGCTGAAACTCAGCTCGGTAGCGACTGGCGAAGGATTGGTCGCGAGTCACGACGGACGTATGGCCAGAACCTTTCTTACAATTTTGTACTATAAATGCTCACCTTATCCTCTCTCTCTTCCTCTCTTCTTCTTCCTGCGATTTTCTGGGTTTCAAAACCCTAGTTTTCTTGTTTCTTTTCTTAGTTTTTGTAAGATTTATAATGCATTTTCATTAACAAGGTTAGTTTGTACTTGGGAACACTTGATTGAAGCTTCCATATCTATGTAGTAAGAACCTCTATTTCACTCTTTCTTGAAGCATGTGTTATTTAGCTTTCATGTGTTTTAAGGTGATGTTTTACTTCATTTATGCTATGGAGTTTTTTGAGTATATGAAGTGTTTGAAGTCCTATGATGGATTGATTGTTCTTTGAGAATACTATGGTTATTAACTTTTAATGCTAAACCTAATATTACAAATCCTTATGTACTTGTGAGTTTGATGTTGTTCTCTGTGGTGTTAGTCTTGATTAAACAGCGCCAAGGAGACAACATGTTTCTCAAGGGGTGATTTTTCTATGGCACGTTTGCTCCCCCCTCAATCTCCAAAACCAATTTTGTGACTGATACTATACAAATACATAAGATTGCGATGTATCACCCGTACCTATGCGGAGAAAAGGGAGTCACTCTACCTCTTACCTGGAGTTTTATTGTTCTTACTTTACATATTTACACTGAGGGAAATGTAATATTTTAAGTGCGGGGTTAGAGTACTCACATGCACGTAAGCTTGATTTGGAATGATTTTTGCTACTTTTGATTGGGATAACAGAGAATAGAGAAAAAAATAGAAAATTTTGAAAAAAAATAGAAAATGAAAAAGAAAAAATTAAAAAGAAAACCCGCTAATTTGAAAACCCAAGAGGGCAACTTAGGCAACATTGGGGGCCTGGATAGGTCAAAAACCCAAAAGGGCGGCCTAGGCAAAAAGGAGAGGCTAAATGTGGGCGAGATGTGAGCCAAAAGAAATATGATGTGTGGCTAGGATGAAAACCCGAAGGGGCTTCTAGGCAAAATGAGAGAAAGAGATAAAATAGAAGAAAAAGAAAATTTTGTTACTTTTTTACTCATTTGCCGGTGTTGGAGTCATAAGGTTGCAGTTGACATATGGATGGATCGGGTAGCATAACATCATACGACTTCTTGGGATTGGGTAACTTAGCAGGTTGGAAAGAAAGTATGGTTATGAAATTCTTGAATCTTTGTATAAATTTTTTGGGGTTTATATATTGGTATTGAGTGAAGTATGTATTTGAACCTCCTTTATGGTTTTGAGTTCATTTGTGGCATTGGATTTTGGTTGATATATTGGTATGAAGTGAAGTATGTGCTTGAACCTCTCATATGGTTTTAACTTCATTTTGGGTCATTGGACTTTGAGATTATCAATTTGGGACTTTGAAACATTTTTATGGGTAGTGAATTGATAAGTGGTAGGTTTGGTTAGATTTAGGAGTTGGGTTGTGTGTGTGAAAAACTCTCATTTGAGCTTTGATTTTGGGATTTATGATATTGAGAGTTTTTGTGAGGCTTTGATTAAGGGAATATTAATTTAGGATTTGGACATATGAATTCCTTTGTTTGTTTGAATTTTTTCTTACTCGAGGGCGAGTAAGGTTTAAGTGCGGGGAGGTTTGATGTGCCTATTTTATATGATTATATTAGGACTTTTAGGAATCACTTTTGTTCTCTATATATGGCATTTTTCCTTGAAATTCTCTAAGCAGGGTTTAAAGCAATTTTTACACTTTTATTACTTTTCTAGAGAATTCTGTGTGACAAGGAAATTTGTTTGAAGACTTTGATGAATACCTTTGAATATTTAAAGATTTGAAGATTTGCATTTGAGCTTTTAAATACTTGAAGAATTGAAGATAAGTGAAGTGAAGAAGAGGACTTGAAACAAAAAGAAGAAAGAAATCAAGATGCTGAAACTTGGCTCGGTGGCAACTCGCGAAAAATTGGTCACGAGTCGCGATGGACGTATGGCAAGAACCTTTCTTACTTTTTTGTAATATAAATACTCACCTTATCCTCTCTCTCTTCCTCTCTTATTCTTTCTGCGATTTTCTAGGTTTCAAAACCATAGTTTTTCTTCTTTCTTTTCTTAGTTTTTGTAGGATTAATCATGCATTTTCATTATCTAGGTTAGTTTGTACTTGGGAGCAATTGATTGGAGCTTCCATATCTATGAAGTAAGAACCTCTATTTCACACTTTCTTGAAGCATTTGTTATTTAGCATTCATGTGTTTTAATGTGATGTTTTAATGTGATGTTTTACTTCCATATCTATGTAGCTATGTGTTTTTAAGTATATGAAGTGTTTGTATGATTGAAGTGTTAGGGTGTTAGGAAAGTGGCCAATTTATTAGCTCTTTGGCATTAAAATCCAAGAACATGGAATTAGATATTTTTGTGCATAATGTGTTGTGATTCTGGCTAGATAAGTATGTTAATGTGTATTGTTCTCATAGTTATCCTATAGATGCAATGGAAGGTTGAATCTTGAATGTGGTTTTTTCCAGGATTAGCCAAATGAATGTTATGTTTGGTTAAATGGCTATGTCTTTGGTAGAAAACTTGTTGTTATCAAATCTATGGTTCTTCGTGTATAATTCCATTGATGAAATATCTTTATGGTCGTTGATCGCCTAGAGTGATTGTCAATGAGGTTTGCAAATGGTCATCGAATTGCCTTTGTGGATTACTATTGAGAAGAAATGAATGTTAATCTTTGAATGGGAAGTGATAGCATTCCCCATAGGTAACAATGTGATAGAATGAGTGAATGGTTCAATGATCTACATTAGGTTTGGAAGTGGATATCAATTTCCCCCAATGCTTTGTCTTTTGTAGTTTTTACCCCATTCTCTTAGTTCATTATATGATTAGCATAGTTACTTGATTTTGCTAGTTAATTTGTCTTTTGATTTCATAACTTAGGACCAAAACAAATCAACCCCCCCACATATACTTGCTTTTATATATCTATATATGTATATACACATATATATACATATCTACTTCTAGCATAATATCAACCATATATGTTGAAACGCTTATGAAAATCCCTCTTCTTCGTAGACGACCCCGACTTGCCAGTATCTACGTAGTTGTAGGTAGGAAGCCTTTAGGACTTATAAATTTAACTTGGAGAGGTACGATGTTGACCTCCAGTCGACCTTTACTTGTGTTAGGTCAACCATAGTTTATTATTTTCATAAATTGACATAAATGCCCAAAGGTTCATCTTTTACTCGTATTAGGTCAACTGTGGCTTGACTTCTTTTGTAAACCGGCATAATGACGAAAGGCTCGACCTTTACTCATGTTAGGTTAACTGTGGCTAGACTTGTTCTGTTAGTTCACATAGATGCCCAAAGGTTTAACCTTTACTCATGTTAGGTCAACTACGGTTTGAATTCCTTTATAAATTAACAAAGATACCTAAATGTTTGGCCTTTAGTCATGCTCGGTCAATTATGGCTTGATTTCCTTTGTAAACTGACACAAATGGCTAAAGGTTTGACCTTTACTGGTGTTAGGTCAACCGCAACTTGACTTCCTTTATAAACTGACATAGAGTCCCAAAGGTTTGACCTTTACTCATGTTAGGTCAAACGTGGCTTGACTTGTTTTTTAAACTGACATACATGCCAAAAGGTTTGACATTTAATCTTGTTACGTAGTGGGAAAATAGTTATTAAAGCCAGCAACAAATTGATTATTGTTGAGTCTGTTAGCTTAACATTTTTTTGCTAGTGGGTTGAAAAAATTGTTGGGCCGGACTAAATATGACCGACATTGATAATTTAATTCTATCCTCTCAGTCGAACCGGTAGAACATCTGATGTTACACGGTCGTGGTGTATCTTACCCATAATTTGAAACGATGTTGTTTCATGACGTCTATATATAGAGGACACCCTCATAATCAGTTCAAACTTTTCATTCCCCCCCAAAACTCCAATGGCTTCCAATCCTTTCTCCTTTTCTTATCCAAAGGTATGTCTTATGCATTTGCGTTTTAAATTCCAAATTGAATTACATTCTCGTTCAATGTTTTTTTGTTAAAATATATTTATAATTTGTATGGAATAAAAATTTGTGAACTTTGGTTTTTTTTTTTGACAACTTCCTGTTCTAATTGTTCTTGAAAGATAATATTCATGATATAGGTTGTTATGTTTGTTACATTCGTTGGTATGTATGATTGTGTTTTTAGGATTTCCAGTTGCATCACCGTCGGTCACCTGTCAGTCAACACTTGGTGTTATCGATTGGTAATTGAACCGCCTCGACCCGGGTGTCGTTAAAACACAAGCCGAGGGGCTTATGGATCAAAGATAAGAAATTTATAGTTCTGCACCCTGATCTCACTACTATGCTACCAAAGTGTATTAGTGGCAAGCCCTGGGTTTGTCCACAAGGATGCTAGGGCTCAAGTACTAGTTAAAACATAACCTTGTGTGGGTCGTCAATCTGCACGAGTAAAAGGAATAGCTAGTAATGTAAACATTCAATTGGGGGAGGGGGTTTGGTATTTTCAATTAACAACTAAAAAGCATGTAATTAACAAACAAGTAAACTATTTATGCTAGGCACTTGGGAATCATTTAGCAACATGGTATTTCTAATGCTTCAAAACTTGATTCATTCACATAAAGACTTACAAAAGACCTATCAGTGTGTTCACCACACATGGTGTGGCGGAGGGCATATACTTCCCCCTGTCACGGTGGGTGCGCTCACAATCCTCCATCGACACTACCATCGTAATTAGGGGAGTACAACGAGGCTTGACCATCATTGTAGGTCAGTTTCTCCCTCATGCTATTACATCCCGGGCTTCCACCATGTATGCAACTACTCCCCCGGGTCCTATATACGCTAGGCCAAAGGTTCGTAGGCACCTTATCTGTGAGACTAGGGTTTCAATACAACACTTAGCTTTCTACTATTTGCTATCTCTACCTGCAACCTCTCGGACAATAGTTACGAAGATTGCTAAGACTGGTGCAATGTCAAATAGGTCAGATCATTCTCGAATCTCCCGTGCACACACCTACGCAGACTCATTCTCCCCTACCCATTCTAACATCCACGTTTCTCTTCCCAATGGGGCATCAATAATTGCACCATACATGACTACATCCCAATTTACATGCTTATGTGTGGTGTACTACTCATTCATTTATAACATTCAATAAAAATCACAATAATATCATAAACACAAAGATAGGATGAATATAATTAATCTCATAAAGCATTTAAAACATACTAAGTGCCAAAATGAATCCAAGCTAAGAAATCTACTCTAAAAAGGTTAGATCCATGGAAAATATTATGTTAGATGACATGGATATAGAAAATAAGATGAAAATAAAAAATAAAAAAATGAAGAAGAAGAAGGAAGGAGAAGAAGAACTCTCCTCTCCCTTCTATCTAATAAACTATAGGGAGAAAAAATCTACATTATGACTAGCTAGGGTTTACAAGAAGACTAAGGCTCCTATATATAGTAGTAGGAGACTGCGCTTAAAAATATGCCCAAAATAGGCCAAAAGAAGCAAAATCCTAGTCACCTTTTCCATCTAGCTGCTGAAAATTTCTTGAATAAACTACTCAAATCTGTGAATCTCCTGGAACTGAATTATAGTGTGTGACAGAGCTAGGTTATCAAAAATTGAGAAAATTTTGATAGATCTTGTAAATACGAAGACTTTAATTTATGGTAGAGGGAAATATGATGAAAATTGAGAGAGTTATGACCAAAACGGTTAGCCGCCAAGGTTTCACGGACGTCACGGTCCGTGAAGCATGCAAGCTCAGGCCGTAGGATCTGGGGTGGTCTGTGAAACCTTTGTAGCTGACTATTTTGGCATGTATCACTGGCCGTGAAGATTCTCACGGACCGCTGGTGCTTGGCCATCTGCGGTCCGTGATGGGCTGCTAGTGCTTCGTTGGCTGAACTTTGTTTGCTTGTCACGGGTGAATCGTTGGTCCAAATTGGGAGTTCTAGTAGTTGATTTCGTAGTACTCAAGAAGGTGAATCCAATGGAACTATCCTTGAAGGATAATTTTTCATAGATCATTCTATAACTAAGGCAACACTCCTTAGACCATGATTCACCATTTTCTCCTTTGACCGTCTTGAACTTCGAAACCGCCTATCTTTGGCTTCAATATCCTTCTACCATGAATTTATGTTCATGGTCTTCTTCTACTACCATTCAAATGTGAATGGCGTTCAAATCTTCTACCGTTAAAAGCAAATGGCATTCACAAGAATGAAATGTAACAAATAGCATTCACAGGCGACCTACTAAAGGTACCAATAATGAAGACCAAGGAGCCTATGAACACAATATGTCAATAGTCACTAATTAAGTATAGAAAACGTGAGATTTAGAGTAGAAAACCAAACATGCTTGTCTAAACCCCATTTCATGTAAACTCAACTAATATTGCCAAACTGCCAACCAAAAGTAACTAAAACCTATGTCATATGCATTGGTTAAAGCATGTGAAATAGTGCAGATGAATAACCGATGTCGGATATACATGCCGGTCATTCGTAGTGGTATAGAGTTTTATTTCTAATGCAATGTTGACCAGCAGCTGGTTGTGTTGCCGACTTAACCGACTATATGCCAAAGTCGTATGTATGTGTCGGTCATCAATATGTTCATGATTAACATAGTCCCGACTTTAGAAACATGATGTCCGTCTAACCGACAACAGTTGCAAACCGTGCTCAAAGTGGCACGGTATCAATTTCCTTGCAAAACCCAATGACTCGTTGTATTTAATTTTTTTCCAAATGATATTGATGTTTTATTTCTTTGCTATGGTCATGGCTGGAAATGATGGTTCATCTAGTCGTGTCTGGCCCTTTTATGGAGAGTGGTTTATGTTAAGTTTGCTAAATCTATTTTATTAGGCTACACATTATCAAAATTAGTAATATTTCATTATTTTTCTACATTTTAGGGTAACACGAATAATCGTGGTTGATCCGGTTATAGATATTGACCACTATATGATGTCCAAGGATAAATCCACATTTTAGCTGCACCTTGAAGCAACAGAATTTTGGGATAAACCCCACTATGATAAGTTATACTTGTTACCCATCTTAATATAAGGTTCATTTAACATTTATTTTTTTGTTGATTGTTGTATATATTCTAACTATATTTTTATGTTTCTAATTCAAAGAATTGGCAGCACACCTGCCAAATGACATGACCACTATTATGTTGAGGTGTTGTGGAGAAGAGTGGCACATGAACTACTCAGGGAACATGATGATCAAGGACTTGTTCCGAAAGGGTTTTGGAACGTTTCTTAGTGCCAAGAGCTTGTTCATTGGGGACGCACTCTTGTTTGAGCTATTAGATGGTACGTGGCCTATAGTGCTCAAGGTTATTATTTTTTAATCTTGAATTTTTTTGGAGCTTAGTATTTTAATAGTGGATTGAAATAATAAAATTATTGTTATTGGGAATTTCTTAACCATGTAATTTAGTTGAGATTCAGTACACTAATAATTTTGATATTTTATGATCTGCTTCATTATGCGCGCGTTAACCGATGAATTTGACATACTTTTTAGTTACTTTTACTTAGTGGATTGCTAGTATTAGTTGAGTTTTAGTTTTCTTATCTAAATCTTGTACACTTAATTAGTACTAATAGACATCTTGTATCCACGGGATCCTTGATCTTCCTTGTGATCATCTTTAGTAGGTCACTCGTGGGTACTTTTTGTTTACATTCTATGTGAAGGCCGTTAGTAAGGGTGGTAGAAGATGTTGAAGGTCGTTCACAAGGATGGTAGTAGAGACAAAGGACATTCACATTATAATGGTACTAGACGAAGGCCACACTCATCAATGCATGGTAGAAGGAGATTGAAGCCGAAGATAGACGGCTACTGAGTTCATAGCGGCCAACGAAGAAATGGGGATTCTTGATCTGATGAGTTGTTCTTCTGTACGAGACCGATCCAAGAAGAATCATCCTTTAAGGCTGGATCCATTGGATTTATATTCTCGAGTACTATAAAATAAACTATTAAAACTCTCAAATCAGACTAACGGTTCTCCAGTAGTGAAGGAAACTAGTTCATCCGGCCAAGGCACCAACGGGTCGGCGCAGGCCATGCATGGTTTGACACCAATGGCCCGCGCCAAAGGAAACTCTGTGTACAATGGAGGGCAACCCAAGGCAATGGAGCGACCTATGCTTAACACGACGGGTCTCCAAGCACGAACTGAAGACCCCTCCGCATGACTAAGTTTGGGCATGAGACGTCCCATTTTAGATGTCTCATGCCATTCCAAGTCATTATGCCAAGACTAGCATGCGGGATGTGGGAATTTATGTCACTCGCGCTATGTTTCTGAACAAAGCACCTAGCCTAACCACGACCCGTGGTTGTTGCCCGTGCCAACGGCCACATGCGCGGATTAGAACTTCAATATTCAGCGCCCTGATGGCCTCCCGCAGCAAATGACTCAACATGTACCAGTGCCAGACGTGATCTACGCTATCCCTCACTCCCCACGTCACAATGATGACATGTGCCATGCCCAAGAATAGGCATCCCACACCCATGAAGCTACGCGACCCGCGTCAGGCCTCAAGCCCCATGCCAAGTACAAGCCACGGGCTGTGTCATCTGTGATGCCCCATGCCGGGCGGTGGTTGAGTTAGGGTTTATCCTATTTTGGACATATTTTTATGCCCAATCTCCTACCACTATATACAGAACCTTAGTCTACTAGGTTTTCATACATACTTTCATACTATATTTCATTCTTAGAAGAGTAGATATGAGATTCTCTCCTTAGGAAACTTTATCTTTTTCTTCTTTTATTTTTCTTTGATCCTAAGATGTTGAAGTCAAATCTTTATTTGAATTCCATGTTAAGGGAGTAGTTTCCATAGCTTGAGTATAATTGCAGTGACTTGGTTTTATCTATATGTTTTTTGAGATTCTCTAGTTCATCCTAATTTTGTTTTCATAATATTATTGTGATTTGTGTATGAGTTTGAATGCATGAATATTACACCACATTAATAGTACACACTTTGTATTGTATTCATGCTATGTGAAAATATCGATGCCCCCTTGGAAAGAGAAACCTGGATGTTTGTATGGGTGGAGGAGAACGCATCTGCGTGTGTGTGTGCACGGGAGATTTGAGGTCACTCTGATCAACTTACCATCGCAACAGGCTTAGCTGACTTCGTAAAGTTGTCCGAGAGGTTCCGGGTAGAGATAGCTTAATAGTAGCAAGCTAGGGTTACACGAAACCCTAGTATCATACATAAGGTGCCTACAACCATTGGGCCTAATTGATAGGGCCCGAGGGGAGTAGTTGCATTCGTGGTAGAATCCTGGGACGTAATCGTACGGGGGAGAATCAGACCAACAAAAATGGCCAGACCTTGTTGTACTCCCCTAATTACAATGGCGGTGTCGATGGAGGGTTGTGAGAGCACCCAACGTGATAGGGAAAAGGAAGTGTATGCCATCGTCCACACTACGTGTTATGGAAAATCTATTAGGTTTGTTTAGATCTCTCTGTGAAATAATCAAGGATGAAAGCATTAGATTGACCAAGTTGCTCAATGATTTTCCCAAAGTGCTAGCTTAATATTGTAGTTGCGTTTGTACTTTCATGTTTATTAGTTGTTAGTTTGAAAAATCACCCCCCCTTATTTGCATGTGTGCTTTACTTGCTATTCCATTCACTCGTACAGATTGAGAACCCGTACGAGGTTGTGTTTTGAGTTGATACATTAGACCTAGCATCTCTGTGGACAAACCCAGGACTTACCGCTAATTACCCTATAGTTAGAGTAGAAGTAGGAATGAGTGCAGAACTATAAATTATATCTTCTAACCACACCGCCTCTAACCGGGTTTAGACTTCTAAGCTACGGGTTTTAACAACCACGGGGGGAGGCAGGTTATTTTATTATCTATTTTTGTGTTATTTTTAACCCTACCATTCAAAACCATAATTTTCAATTACTTTCACGGACAAAATTAAATTAGATTAATGTATATTTTAAAAAAGGTTTGAATCATTTTCAACACAAACATATAAATTTTTTGACCTCAATTGTTTTAAGAATCGGTTTTTCGGAACAATAACTGCACCGGCCATTCATGGCATGTGATGTCGGTAATACCAACATATGGTGAAAAGTCAGTAATTTCATAGTGCATCATTTGCGACATTGCCATACACTTTGGTTACATCATTTACTTCGATTTATAATTTTTTACATCTGTTAAAAAATAATTGAGGTAAAAAACCTACCTTTTACCCCAATTATTAACCGGGGTAAAAAAACTTTTTACTTCATTAAAAAATGAGGTAAAAGAACCGTTTACCTCGGTTATTTGGTAAAAATAAAAAATACTGAGGCAACATGCCTGAAGTAAAATATAATTTTTATTATATTGTACCCAAAAACACATCTTTAATGGTTTGAACCAAAGAGAACAATATCATACTAATGTGGTTTGAATTGAGTCTCTTCTGTCCTACTTTGAAGAACTTTACCTATATTAACCTCCACATGACACACTAATCAACACAATCCATATATCTAATGGGCAATTGAAATTTGCACTTGACGTTGTTTAGAAAAGAAAAACCAAGTGATAAAAGTGATGAAGATTGGACTTTGTTAAATATGCAAGTTTGTGACTTTACTTCTCAGTGGATGGATGGCAATGTATTAAATCACATAAACAGAGTGAGTAGAGTTCATGGTCATTAGTCCAATGATAAGACAACTAATATTTGGATGCGACGAACATCTCTTTTGATGATTAGAAGAAGATACTTGGTGTGAAGAATGAAACCCAAAATGATTAGGGTGTAGTGTATTGCAAATTATATATAAAGTATAAGAAGGGTACAAAAAGTAATGAACAACTCAACCCTAACTATCTCCTAATGACTACTCAATCTTATTAATGACTACTCAATCTTATTATAACACCCCACTCAAGCGAAGTGTCAAATGAACTAAATGTAAAGGCTGAATCTAAAAAACTCAAAATGGAATGAGAGTGACCTTTTGTGAAATTGTCTGCCAACTGAAGCGAAGTAGAAACATGACCAATACAAAACTTTCCAAAGGCAACTAACTCTTTGATATATTTTGTTCTCTTGGGAGAAATCGGATCTTGATCTAGCAAAACTTCACTATTGTTATCACTAAAAAAAGCGAGCTAAACAAAGGAAAACGAAGATTAGGAAGCAGATGAGACAACCAACCAACCTCGACATCAGTATTAGCCAGAGAATGATATTCCAATTCAGAACATGAATGCAAAACTATAGGTTTCTTTTTGCATCCAGTAGACAAGATTACCAGCAAGAAAAACAACATAGTAGTAAGTCAAGCGGCGAGTCTTGTGAGAACAAGCCCAGACAAAATTAGGATATTCTAAAACCTAGAGGAACACAGGCACAAAAAGACAGGCATAATAAATATGGGAGGTCGTCGCCGTACCTCTCAAAGTTATAATTTATAAGACTTTTATGCTTACTAAATACAATTAAGTAGATAGTGGCAAAAATGGAGTCGTCCACAAAGAAGAGGGTTTTCTAAAGCGTTTAAACATATAAGGTTCATATTAGGCTAGAACTAGATATATATATATATATAAGCAAGTAAATGGCGGGGTTTTGGTTGGTTGGTTTTCCTGAGTTATGAAAATAAAAGAGATACTAACTAGCAAAGTTAAGTAACTATGCTAATCATCAAACAAACTATGAAAAAGGGGTAAAAACTATAAAATATAAAGCCTTAGGGGCAATTGATATCCACTTCCAAACCTCTTGTAGATCATTGAACCATTCTCTCATTTAATCACATTTGTTACCTATGGGGAATGTTATCACTTCCCATTCGAAGACCAACATTCATTCCTTCTTAATAGTAATTTGTAAAGACAAACAACGACCATTTGCAAACCTCGTTGACATCACTCTAAGAAAACCACACCATAGAGATATTTCATCAACGACCTTTCACACGATGGACCATAGATTTTATAAAAACTAGCCTTCTACCAAAGACAACCATTTAACCAACTTTAACATTCATTAGGCTAAACCTAGAACAAACCACATTCAAGATTCAACCTTTCATTGCATCTATAGGATAAATATGAGAATAATCCACATTAACATACTTATCTAGCAAGAATCACAACACATTATGCACGAGAAGTTCTAAGTCCATGTTCTTGGATTTTCATGCCAAAGAGCTAAGGAATTTGTCACTTTCCTAACACCCTAACACTTTAATTATACAAACACCTCCTATTCTCAATCACCCTATGGCATAAATGAAGTAAAACATAGCATTAAGAACAAATGAATGCTAAATAACAAAAGCTTCAAGAACGAGTGAACCAATCTATTAATTGCTTTAACTACTTGTTGTGAAGATAAATCTTCTATCCTTCTTAGATAGTAGTTTGCAAGAGTGAATTCGACATCTCTTGTCAAACCTCACCAATGACTCCCCTAGTCTAGACACGACTAAACGTATCACATTGATGGCATTGAGCACGAAGAATCAACAAGCTTGGCAACACTTATAAATACTACACTGTGTCTAAGCATTTAAGCAATTCATGCATTTACACAAGATTAGTCAAGAACGATCGACATTCATAGACTTATCTCATTTTCTACCTAAAACAAACATGATAATGAGTTCAACATCATCACATTCATCTAGCAATTATCAATACATCAACATCATTTAGAATCTCTAACTCATGCTCTAGGATTCCACATTAAAAGAGGGGAAATTTAGCTACTTTCTCCCAACCCTAACAAGCAATCATACAAGCAATCCATATACTCAAACTTCCAACAAAATTAATGCCACTAACAATCCACATTCAAAGCTCAATAAATGCACAATAGAGAAAGCAATAGATAGATAGAAATAATTATCAAGACATTAGTGAGGAAGTCTCAATCAATTCCTCCCAAGTACAAAACTAAGCTAGATAATCAAAACCCATAACATAGAAAAAAGATCTACAAAGAAAGAAGAAGAAATGGAAACAAAAATGGTGAAAAACTAGGGCTTTTGAGCTCCCAAGTGGGGCTTAGGAAAATGGGGAAGAAGGGGAGCTATTTATAGTCTAATTTGGTCAAGAAAAACCAAAATAATTCACGGAGGTTTCAGACCAAAAAATCCAGATGTGCTACAATTCGCGGCTACTTGATTTGCTTCCCACGGGTAAACCATTGATCCGTTTTGGGAGTTATTGTAGTCAATTTTATAGTGCTCAAGAAAAAGAATCCAATGACGCCACCCTTGTAGGCTGATTCTTCTCGGATAATTTTAAGAATTTTGTCTAATCTTCCGGGTGACAACTCATCCGCTTCGTTGCCTTCCTTCTTTGACCTTCTATCTTCTACCACGTTTTGGCACGTGGCATTCACTAAATCACTCCAAAGAGCTCACGAGACATCTACAAATGAAGCTCATGAAATGAAATCTAGATGCTCGTAAGGACCAAAAATCTATTAGACTAAACATAGGTTAGAAAATGAAGGATTTAGATATAAAAACCAAAAATGGTCATCTAAACTTCTAATCATGTAAACCTACCTAAATCTAGAAATCTTAGAACAAAAATATGAGAAAAGAGATGCTAAATTCTTTGGAAAATACACGCATTTGATGTCTCATCAAAATACTATCACACACATAACAAAAAAATATGAGTTACTGCAATAAAATGATCATCACGAGGATTGGTGAACGCAGAAACAACGAATGAATAAGTGGTGGTTAATAGTGATTCAGGGACTGACGGGCAAGGTTTTCTACCATTCAAATAACTAAACAATTTTTATCCCTCGGAATGTATTGAAATATTTTCTACAAGGAAAAGGATTTCTATTTCCTTAAAACTCTTCAAGTTGGAGCATGAATATCGAGGAGGCTCAACTTGGAGAGAAGATGATGAAACTGCAGACGACCAAGAGCTTTAGTGAAAATGTTTGCTGGTTGACTTGAAGTTCCAATGGTATGGGTGACAACCTCACCGGGCTGAACAAGATATTTAACAAAATGACAATCAATTTCAATATGATTCATACACTCATGGAAAATAGGATTAGTCGTATTGTGAATAGCCTCCTTACTATAAAAAAAATGCATGGGCGAGGAATGACCAACATCAAGCAAATGAAGGAGATATTTTAGCCTGATTAATTCACAACAAACAACAACCATGGCCCTATACATACCCTTCTTCGCCGGACGAACGAGATATCATAGGATGCTTCTTAGTCTTCTAAGACACTGGTGATTCTCCAAGAGTTAGAAAATATCCAGACAATAACTGACGAGTGATCAGACATGCAGCCCAATCCAAATAGTAATAAGTTGTTAACTGCAATGAACTCTTAGTAGACAGAAAGAGACCCGGACCTGGATGACCCTTCAAATAATGAAGAATGTGTAAAGCAGCATGCCAATGAACAACGGGTGACTCATGCATAAACTGAGCAATCGTGTGAAGAATTAATGATCTTAGGACAAGTGATAGTGAGATTTATTAGCTTCCCAATAAAGCAATGATAACAAGCTTGGTCATCAAATAAAGAACCCTATGCATGAGCCAAATTATAGTGCTACTCCATAGGAAAATCTATTGGTTTGCCCACTTACAAACCTGAATAAGACAAAATGTTACGGAATATTTCCATTGAGAAAGAAACATCCCATTTGGACTGGAAACAATCTCAATTCGAGGAAAATACTTAAGTGGACCAAGACACTTCATGCAAATTAAGGAACTCAAGAATGACTTGAATTCACTCAATAGAGCAAAAGAAGTTCCAACAATAGTTAAATCATCAACATAAACAAGCACATGTATAGTATTCAAAATTTACGTGTAAGAGAATATGGAGTAGTCTGTCTTACTCTACACAAAACCAAACATAGTTAGAGAAGTCTTCATCAGAGCAAACCATTTGTGGGGAGCTTAGCGAGGACCATGTAAAGAGTTCTAAATCTTACAAGCAAGACCAGGAGCAGAAACTTTGTAGCCTAGAGAAGGGAAAATATACACCTTCTCCTCGAGGTCGCCATGTAAAATATCATTGTGAGCATTCATTTGGTGAAATTCCAAACCCTCAATGATGGCAACAGAAAGAAAGATACGAACGACACTCATCTTAGAAACAAGAGCAAATATTTATGTAAAATATGTCCCTATAATTTAGGGATTTACAAGAACAACCAGGCATGCTTTGTATCACTTGATTGAACCATCAGACTTAAACTAAGTACAAAAAATCCACTTACAACCTATAGAAGACTTACCAGGCATGAGAGGATATATGATCAAGGTTTTACTTCACTTAAGAGCATCAATTTCTTCTGCCATTGGCGTTATCCAATGCACAAACCGAGAGGCCTTAACATAAGAAGTAAGATTTGTATAGAAGTCATTGCACTCAAAAATCTAAAATGCAAAACCAAAAATTTATCACAGGAAACATATAATCATCTATAGGGTAAGGAATGCCCAAAGTGACAAAAGAGCAATGGAAGAAGCAGATATATGAGGTGATTATTGCATATGGTAGAACAAACATAATACTTTTAAGTAAGATGGCAGATGTCGAGCACACAAACTATTTCAAAAAGGATCAGGCACAAACATAGATTACAACTTAGAAGCTATCTTGTCTGCAGGGGAGAAGAACTCAAAAAGTGGCTTGGAAGCAAATGGTAGTGGCAGCACAACCTCAGGCTCGACTCGGCTCGGCAGATGGCTGTGACAGCTCTGCAAACAATGGGGATGACGACGACAACTTGAAGCTAGAAATTAGCGGTGTATAAAATATGGATGCAGGCCAAAGATTGGTAGACACGAGCTCAGGCTCAGGCTCAAGAACAGAAACAGACTTAATGATGCAGTCAGAATAATCGAAAAAGATTAACAAACACAAATCCTAGGGTTTGGTTCTAGGATCCACCCAAGAGAAAATTATTCTTCAAAATATTATTATGAAAAGATGAAATCTCCGAAAATACAAGAGGTCCTTAAGTACTGAATTCGAAAGAAAAATGGAAAAAAATAATAAAGGAAAAAAATTAAAAAAGGAAATTTGAAATTAATAAATTCCAAAATTAAACGAAAATAGGAAAACACTCAAAAACAGTAAATTGCTGTTTTGAGACCTCAAACTACCCCAAATTGGAAAAAATAGGGACTTTTCCGCTCTTTGACAAAATCTCTGTAGTGCTCGTCAAGAAGGTTCCATCGCATCCGGAACTGCCTGATTTTGAGTCCGGACGCAAAAGTTATGCTTAAAACTGTATCAGACCTTTGCGGAATCCATCGCTTTTTCAATCTTCGCCGCCATTTGCCATGCATCACTCAAAAGGAAAATTTTCTTCATTGAACACAACATCACGACTATCAAATAGGGCGTGTGATTTAAGATCATAAATGAGACATCATTTCTTTCCAGCAAAATAACCAAATAAGACACAACGGCGATTACACGATGCAAATTTATCGCGTCTTTGACAAACTTGAGAGGCAAAACATTAGCAACCAAACACAAGGAATAGAGTGTAGTTTGGCTAACAACCATGTAACAACTGATAAGGAGTTTTACCATTTAGAAAAGGAATAAGCGTGCAGTTAATCATGTATGCCACAGTCAAAACACACTCTTCCCAGGAATCAATCGGTAAATGAGTTTGAAAATTAAGAGCATGAGCAACATTGAGAAGATGACGATTCTTGCACTTAAACTGAACATTTTACTGAGACGTATTAACACAAAACGTCTCAAACACAATGCCATCTTCAGTAAAGAATAATTAAATATATAAAAACTCAGTCTCATTGTCAGCCTAAACCCATTGAAGCTGGACACGGTATTGTGTTCAAAATTCCTTATATATGGCAGTTACTCTTAACTTAGTAAGTATTAAATAAACACAAACAACTTGGGAATAATCATCAACAATAAAAAAAATTTAAACGATAGGCTCCACTAGTACAAGGTGAACTATAAGGCCCCCAAACATCACAGTATCAACTCAAATGGTTGACTCATTTTATATGAACTCAAAGGAAAACTATTCCTAGATGTTTTTGGTCTATGACAAACAGAGCATGGAACAAGATTATTAAAATGAGAATGACCATCTTTAATAAATAATATAAATGACAACATCGAAGTGAAAGGATGACCAAATCACTGATGCTAGAGACTCATAGAAACAGATGGCTTGGAGACAACAGAGACAATCAGCAAACATGGCGAAGATAACTTATGCAAATCTTTGATTGTGAAAAGCCAATATACCCTACCCAATTGTTAATTTACGCCAATCACAATCCTCGAACTGATTTCTTGTGATTTACACATTTTTCAGTAAGCAGAAGTAGGCATTTTGAGGTAGAAAGTAGCTTAGCATAAGGCAATAATTTGCAATGCAAATTAAGAAGAAACAAAACATTTGGAAGAACTATATTTTCAAACCAGAGAGTTTCTTGTTGCACAATATTAGATATGGTTTCATGAGGTAAAATAACATCAACAGATTCAACAACAATAAGATCATGAAAAAAATCCTTGACTCTGATCATATGATATGAAGTTCCAAAGTCAAGAATTGAAGGTAAAATTATACTCCCTCTGTCCCAGTAGAAATTGCACTTAAATCATTTGTACGTTGTTCAAGAAATATGTTTGAACGGTATATGATTACCTACGTATAATAACGGAAAATAAAAAGTTTATATTTAGAAACTACTTGTTACGAAGAACTGAACAATATCATACGCAATGATATTTTTGTTTATATATCTATTCAAATATTCAGTCAAACTTTGATAGAAAATAGTGTAAAAAAGCAAGAGTGCAATTTCTACTAGGACAGGGAGAGTAGGAAATAAAAATCCATTTCCTTGTAGGAAATGTTCACTAGTGAAGGGTGGGGTGATTAAAGATGGGTTTTTCGGACTAGAGAAGTCACTTTGGTGGTGAATTCTATAGCCCCGACTTTGATCGTCCATGATCAAAGATGGTTCTTAGAACCACCTTTAAAACGAACAATGGAAGACGGTTATTTTGTGTCTTTGTTGAGCTTTAGGAACCTCATTTAAATGTGTTCTGAGCTCAAAACACATTCCTAAGGTCCCAAAAAAAGGCTACCAAAAACCTAGATTTATGGCAGCTTGCAAATGAAACTGATCGGAAGTTTTACAGATCCAAACAATACACATTATAGAACCAAACAATACACATTGTCACAGATCTAAACATTAACTGAAACATTATTACAAAAACAAAACATACTCTTTACAGATCTAAAAAATTAAGAACCAAAACATACTTTCTACAGATCTAAAAAATGAAGAACAAAAACATAGTTTTTATAGATTAAAAAAAGAAGGCCTACGGGCGATGGAGGAGAAGCGTAACTCTGGTGGAGGAACATGATATCGGTGGATGAGCGAGACGCTGGGCAAAGGAGATTGACGCTGGGAGATGAAGATCGATAATTCTCTTGGGCTAAGGACGTCACGAGGCAGCACGTAGTGGCTAAGAGCGGTGGATCCTTGGCGCAGGGGATCCTTGGCGCGGCGGATACTTGGTAGGGAAGAGAAGCCTTGGCGCGGTAGAGGCTTGGCAGGGTGGAGGAGCACATGCGCGGCGTCGTGAGTAGGAGCTAACGACATCTTAAGGGGCGGCGAAATGATGGAGAGGGAGGCGAGAGGAGAGGAAGGGATGCCGAAAATGATTCTCGATGGGGGTAGAGGAAGTGAGGTGGGAGGGAGAGGAAGTGACGGTGAGGTGATTTAGGGTTTAGGGAGAGAGAAGTTGGAGAGGGAAAGAGAGAGAGGGCTGGAGAGGGAGTGAAAAATGGGAAAATAAACTATGGCATGGACTTGGGCTTGCATCATATTTTTGGTTTATATAGTGGCCCAACAAAGTCATTGAATTAAAGGCAGTTCTACAATGGAATCGATTTTTTCAAAGGCGGAAGTGTTTTTTGATCGAAATATAATCGCCTTTAAAAGGAGTTCCAAGTTCGGAACTGGTTTTGGGTGCTCATTAAAGGCGGCTCCTCAAGAACCACCTTTGATTGCTGTCTTTAATCAACACTCATCCACTAATGGTTATAGACTAATTTCCTTTTCAATTTTCTCTTTGGACTTAACTTTCTTTTTCATATTGGACATTAGTTTGTAGTACTGTGTATATATATATACACATATATATATATATGGTATTTTGGTGATGAATACCATCATTCATTCATAGCGCCTTAAATAAATATTTTATATTTTAAAATTGAAACAGAGCTCAGGTTGGACTATTTAGCTGATGTAGGGATCCCCATTTAGTTGGCCCCGATATAGGGTCGTGGAATGTTCCACGTTTGCACGTGAGGGGGCGTGTTGAAATATTCCTGCACCGGTTTCTTAATGACTAAAATAACTTGCTTGGATTACTCCACTTAATACCAATTAGTTTTAAAATGGAATCCAAAGATACATTGAAATTTAGAATGTTATGAGTATACTAAAACCCTACTTACAAAATAACACACCTGGAGAAGGCTCTATTAAAGGCAGCGTTAGAAGGCGTTTCCATTGGAACTTCCTTTAATTGAGATTCGAAATAGGTTGTGAGTTTGGGACTCCTTTCCATGTAACGTTTTCATTTTGAAGGCAATTCTAGATCAATTAAAGGTGGTTATGCCGTTAATGACAATCGATTAATGGCTGTTCTACTTGTAGAACCGCCTTTAATTAGTGTCTGAAAGCACTTTCGAGTTCGAAAGTGCTATCCCAGGTCACTTTTTTATTTTAAAGGTTGTTCTAAGTGTTTAGCCGCCTTTATTGGCCTATTTTTTGGCCCAATATAAAAACCAATAAACATAGGGTTGATTTTTACCCTTCATTTTCTGATCTCCCAAAAATTCACAATGATATGCTGCCACCATCTCCTTCAATTTCTGTTCGAACCTCGTGCTGCCACCATCTCCTTCATTTTTTGTTCGAACCTCATGTTGCCACCATCTCCTTCCTCCACCCTCATGCCTTCGTCGCGCTGCCTCCACCTCTCGCACTGCCTTCTTGAAGCTCCCGTCGTTCGTCGCTGCCTCATGAAGGTCTGTGCTTTCGTCGTCTTCTTTGTCGTGAAGCTCGCCACCATCGTTCGCCGGGAAGCTCTGTCCGCTCACCCCTGCCTCCACCAATTGGATCTGCCGGTCAATCGCTTGCTTCCACCGCTCGCTCGAAGGCAAGGAGTTCGGAGATCGACACCTTCGGTGAAGACCTCCGTCCCTGAAGATTGACACTGTCGCGTCGCCGCCGAAAGGCGCTGGAGATCGATCAATCGACACCAAAGGCCTCGGTCGAAGTCATGTTGTTGTTGTTCTTTTTCGCTATGTTGTGTTTTCTTAGCTATTGGTTTTTTGTTTTCTTTGCAGTTGATGTTCTTTTGATGCTACAGTTTCTAGATCAGGGTTTTCTTTACTGCCATTTCCGGCAGCTATTTTTTTGGGACATCAGAATTAGGTTTCGAGTAATATTTTCTAGGAGATATTTTTGGGACCTCGGAACCTTTTTTAAACCCTAATTAAAGGTGGTTTTTGAAGCGTATTTGATCATTTTTTATCAAAGGATGTGCCTTCTCTGATCTGATATAACCGTCTTTTATCGAGTCTTCTCCACTAGTGTAAATTATTGTGAATTTATTACGTACACATACAAAGGTTCAGCATTAAAATTTCGTATTACCAATCAACAACTACAACTTAATGTTAATCTAGACGCATTTAATTCAAACCTCAAATGAGAAGTAAGAATTTAATGCAAAGGCATCAAATCTGAAAGGTTTTTCTGATCATTATTTAGAATGGTGCTTTTTTTGATAATTATATAGAAAGGTATTGGCCAATATGGCAATATATCAACATTTCCTACTCAATTGGTTTTCATAAAAGAGGAGAAAAATAGAAACAATATTTTTGGATGTCTCATACTTCAGGTATTTAAGAATCCACCAGATATTGTTATACATACTAGTTTGCAGAGAAAATGACTTGTTTGTGGCTACAGTTGTCACAAACGGAATTTGCATGTGGAGGACGCATTACGGAAATGCGTCCTCACATTTTTTTTAAAAAATTTCGGTCAAAATTTTCAAACGACTCACGGTTGGTTGACACGTGGCGAGGACGCATTACCATAATGCGTCCTCCGTTCCATTTTAATTTTTTTTAATAAATGCTGGTCAAATTGAGGTAATGCCACCTGGCTGAAAATATTTATATTTATATTTATATTTATATATATATTTATATTTATATTTATATTTATATTTATATTTATATATATTTTTATATTTATATTTATATATATATATATTTTTATATATATTTATATTTATATATATGTATATATATATTTATATGTATATATATATTTATATATACATATATATGAATATATTTATATATATTTATTTATATTTGTATATATATCTTTATTTATATTTATATTTATATTTATATTTATGTATATTTTTATATTTATATGTATGTATATTTTTATATTTTTATATATTTTTTATATTTATATATATTTATATATATATATATATATGTATATCTTTATTTATATTTATATATGTGTATATATTTATATGTATATATATGTATATATTTATATTTATATATATATATTTATTTATTTATATTTATATATATATATATATTTGTATATATATATGTATGTACATCCACACATTTACATGTATGTACATCCACACATTTACATGTATGTACATCCACACATTTGTACATCCACACATTTACATGTATGTACATCCACACATTTACATGTATGTACATCCACACATTTACATGTATGTACATCCACACATTTGTACATCCACACATTTACATGTATGTACATCCACACATTTACATGTATGTACATCCACACATTTACATGTATGTACATCCACACATTTGTACATCCACACATTTACATGTATGTACATCCACACATTTACATGTATGTACATCCACACATTTACATGTATGTACATCCACACATTTACATGTACATCCACACATTTACATGTATGTACATCCACACATTTACATGTACATCCACACATTTACATGTATGTACATCCACACATTTACATGTATGTACATCCACACATTTACATGCATGTACATCCACACATTTACATGTATGTATATATGCTGAACAAGTGTATGGATGCTATTTTTGTTTATGGACTTAGGACTAGGAATGGTAGGAAAGATCTATGGTCAGATCTTAAGGCAATTACTCAATCTGACTCTATCTTCATTGGTGATTTTAATGCTATAACATCTGTTAATGAGTATAGAGGACCTTCCACTCCGAAGCTTGGTAGTATGAGAGATTTTAATGAATTTATAAATGCTATGGCTTTGGAAGAAATAAGTACTGTAGGTAATCTGTTTACCTGGAGTAATAACAGATTAAGAAATCCGACTGTTCAGAGGTTAGACAGAGGTTTATGTACAACTTCCTGGTCAAATAATTTTCCTAACTCCTCTCTCCACATACTAAATAGAATTTCTTCAAATCATAATCCACTGCTCCTCACCATAGGAAGTGACATTTCATCCACACCTAGGCCATTTAGATTCATTAATACCTGGTATAAAAGGGACGGATTTGATGATGTAGTTAGGCAATGCTGGGAGGCTCAGGTTCAGCAAACAGGAATGGTTGGTTTTTTTCTTAAACTGTTAAGGCTGAAAAAAACATTGAAAATATGGAACAAAGATGTGTTTGGAAATATAAATGATAATGTGTTAAAGGCTGAATTAACTCTGAAAGAAAAAGAAGTACTGTATGACCAGAATGCTACAGTTGAGAACATGGTTAACCTGAAAAAGGCCAAGGCTAAATTAGTTAGAGCTTTAGTTGAACAAAAGAGCTTCTGGAAACATAAAGCAAAAGTAAAATGGTTGAAGGAAGGTGATGATAACACCAGTTTCTTTCATAACTCAATTAGAGAAAGAAAATGTAGGTTAAAAATCACAAAAATCAAAGGTGGAAATGGACAGTGGCTAGATAATTCACAAGATATTGAGAATGAGTCCATCCATTACTTTCAGGATCTTTTAACTGAGCAGTTTTCTCCTCACTGTGATTCTTTTAAGCATCATTTCTTAAGTCAGATTCCAAAAGTTATCACTCAGGATGATAATGATAGAATGTTGCAATCTGTTTCGATTTCAGAACTTAAAAACATTGTTTTGGGACTCAATCATAAGAGTAGTCCTGGTCCAGATGGATTTACTGCAAAATTCTATATTAATCTTGGGATATTATAGCAAAGGATCTGTTATCCGCTGCTCAAGATTTTTTAACTGTGAATAATATCCCAAGGGGGATTGGTAGTACCTGGATTACAATTATACCAAAAAAAAGTACACCAACTACCTTTGATGATTATAGACCCATTAGTCTCTCTAATGTCATAAACAAGATTTTTTCTAAGATATTAATGGAGAGACTAAGGCCTTTAATGCCAAAAATAATCTCTAATCACCAAACTGCTTTCCTCAGAGGTAGAGACATTGCTGATAATGTTATCTACCTTCAGGAAATGGTGAGATTTTTAAACAGGAAACAAAGAGAACCTAATTGCATTGTTAAATTGGATCTTAAAAAAGCCTTTGATAGAGTTAGATGGTATTTTCTCTATTCTGTGCTTGCTAAATTTGGTTTTCATGCTAGATTTATTTTTCTTGTTATGAAGAATCTGTCTCAGGCTTGGTTTTCTGTACTCATAAATGGTAAGCCAGTTGGTTTCTTCCAATCTACAAGGGGTATAAAACAGGGAGATCCCCTATCACCATTTCTTTTTAATATCTTTTCAGAGGCTTAAACTAGAAGCCTGTCCTTTATTTTTCAGAATGGTAGCTTGTCATATTATGGTGTGCCAGGTAATGCAATCAGAATTTCCCACTTATCTTATGCTGATGATACAGTAGTATTTCTTAAGGCCAGTAATAATACTCTGATCAGATTTAAGGCATTTCTGGCTACTTTTGAGGAAGTTACTGGAAAACAGATTAACTACAGTAAAAGTGACCTATACATAGGAAAGCATGCTACTGTAAATAGAGTCAATAGAATTAGGAGAACTTTAGGTATGAAAGTAGGTAAGTTTCCTTTCACTTATCTGGGGGTTCCTATTTTCACTGGTAGAGCAAAGAAGATATATTTCCAACCATTAATTGAACAAATTGACAGTAGATTAGGAAGTTGGAAAAATAGGTGGCTCTCAACTGGAGGAAAAATTACTCTCATTCATTCATGTATATATTCAATTCCACAGCATATTTGGTCAGTTATTAAACCAGGTAGGCAAGTCATATTAACAATACAAAAAAAACTGAGCAACTTTTTTTGGGGGTTCAATGATCTAAATCCTAAAAGAGCATGAAGAAAGTGGGAAGCATTATGTCATCCTATCACACAAAATGGACTAGGATTCAGATCAGTAACCACCATTATAAATACATGCTCAGTTAAGCTTTGGTGGAAATACCAAAAGGCTGAGGCACTTTGGACACACTTTGTGGCATCTCTTCCACCCTCCTCCAGATCCTCACCAAATTGGAAAAGAATCTGCTCCATTAATGTTTGGGCAGAATCCCAATCTAGAGTCATAATAGGAAAGGGGGAGTGTAATTTCTGGACTGCTAACTGGTTAGATATAGGGCCCCTTCAGGATCTCTGTGATCAAACAAATGTTGATATACCAGCTAGCTGTAGTGTTGCTGAATTCATTAACAATAAAGCAGTCATGTCTACTAAAATCTACCCAGTTCTTCCTACTTATGCCTTTTCTCTTTTGCAGGATACTAAGCTATTTCCTCATAGGAAGGACAGACTGATATGGAAACCAGGTATTAATGGACATTTTTCATTCAAAGCAACCTATCTTCTGCTAAGGAATCAAAGAGGTACTGTGGCTTCTTTCAAATACTTATGGGGTCCTAGAATAGAAAAAAAGATCTCAGTCTTCATGTGGAGACTGATGAACTCCTTGCTCCCATTTGATAATGTTTTGATTTCTTTGAGAATTCCACTGGCTTCGAAATGCTGTATGTGTCACAATCATGAGGATTCCTTGGATCATTTTTTCAACTCATGTACTTTTGCTGTGCATGTTTGGAAAATGATTCACTCCTTCATGGGAATTAGAGATAGGGGATTTACATCTATATGGGATAGACTCTCTTTTTTATCTTACTTATTCTGGTATCAGTAAGTTACAATTAGAAATGATTCATGTTTCAGCTCTAATAACATGTTGGAACTTGTGGAAAGTCAGGAATAAGTGTTTATATGATTCTATCAATCCTGTGATTAGTGTAGCCCTGAATAACATAAGGAACCACATTTTTTACATATTCACTGCTAAACCGGTTTTTGTAATCTCTAGGATAGATAAGACTATTGCAGACCATTCTTTTCTGCCACTGATCAAACAACATCCTAAACCAAAGATTTTTAAAATTGCTTGGACAAAACCATGCTTGGGGTATAAATTTAATGTGGATGCTGCTTGGTGCTGTCAAACAAACATGAGTGGACTGAGTTTGATTGTTAGAGATGGTAGGGGTGCCTTCTTTGCTGCTCATACTAAGATCACTCCTGCCAATTCTCCTTTGGAGGCAGAAATGATGGCAATTAAGTTTGCCTTACAAATTGGTTTACAACTAGGTTTTTCTTACTCTTTGGAATCTGATTGCCTAAATGCTGTTAGGTATGTGTTTGATCCTGATAAGGCTCCATGGAAAACATATCAATTAGCGGATGAGATTCATAATCTACTAGGAGGAATTTCTCTACTGCATGTTCATAGGCAGGCAAACTTGGTTGCAGATGCACTAGCTAAGGATTGTTTAAAAAACTTGTCATCCTATTCTTTCCTGCGTTTTCAGAGTTTATCAAATGTTGTGCAAGGATTGATTAGATTAGATCAATTGGGTACACCTACAATCCGGATTGATAGTTAAATGGATGACTCTGATTGTATCCCATATTTGGACTGTAATTTGAATGGATGCTACTGATTATTGTGTATATTGCAGGCTGATGGTACAAAGTGATTTGCTGTTGCTGGATTTGATGGTTAAAGAGGAGGACATAATTTGCTACAGATGCTGGATCTGCTGCATGCTGGGATTACATTACAAAATAGTTAGGTTTCTCTGTCTACTTCTCCGGTCAGTAGAGGATATGCTCATTTTCTATGTTGAGTAGATTGAACTGCCTTGTGTTTCTTTAATTAGATTCACTAATAAGTTTGATCATCTCCAACATAGTTTAATAAGCTTTTGGAATCATCTAACGATAGGTCGGTTGTACTTCATTCTTTTGGAAGCAACAAGGGTTGCTTCATGAGCCTAGTGCACATCATTGTCTATCACCCTACTGCTCGACTTTGTATATTAGAACTTAGCTTCGGCTTCTTATTACTGTTTTAACGTTTGTTTATTTCCTGGCTTGGGAAGGCCAAATAAAATTTTCCCCCATCTACGGATGGTTTAATTTAAAAAAAAAACATGTATGTATATATTTATATATTTATATATTTATATATTTATATATTTATATATTTATATATTTATATATTTATATATTTATATATTTATATATTTATATATTTATATATTTATATATTTATATATTTATATATTTATATATTTATATATTTATATATTTATATATTTATATATTTATATATTTATATATTTATATATTTATATATTTATATATTTATATATTTATATATTTATATATTTATATATTTATATATTTATATATTTATATATTTATATATTTATATATTTATATATTTATATATTTATATATTTATATATTTATATATTTATATATTTATATATTTATATATTTATATATTTATATATTTATATATTTATATATTTATATATTTATATATTTATATATTTATATATTTATATATTTATATATATATATTCATATATATTTATATATTTATTTATATTTATGTATATATTTATCCGTATATATATATTTTTATATATTTATCCGTATATGTATATATTTTTATATTTTTATATTTATATTTATTTATATTTATATTTATATATTTATATTTATATTTATATTTATATATATGTATATATTTATGTTTCAAAATAGAGTCCTCTAAATAATTTCCAGAAAAAAATAAAATTTCTTTGGCTTTGAGGACTCATTTTGCTAAATGATTTCCCGACAAATATAAATATATACATAAATATAAATATAAAAATATAAATACAAATATATACATATATATAAATATAAATATCAAGATAGATATAAATATAAATAAATCAATATATAAATAAATACATATACATATATATAAATATAAATGTAAATATAAATAAAGATATAAATATAAAGATATATATATATATATACATAAATATATTTAACCAGTGCCAAAGCTGAATTCCAAAAAAAATGCAACTATTTTCGAAAAAAAAAATGAGGGCTCGTTTCAAAAACGATTCCTCCTAATACTTTCAAAAAAACAATTTGCTGGATCTGAGGAGTCGTTTCTAAAACTAGTGCTATGAGAATCATTTCGGGAAACATAAAATGGTGCAAAATCAGCCATTATTTGATTTTAGAAACGAGTCCTGTAATTGATGCTAAAAAAAAGGGTCCAAACCGAGACCTCTAATTGATTTTAAAAAAAATATTAAATCCAAACTGCTTTCGGAACAAAAAATTGAAAGGACGAAATGAATTAAAAAAAAAGAGGGAAAACTATTTCCAGAAACAAAAAAGGAGTCATCTATTTAATTTATGGGGAAAAAAATTTGCACCTAGAGGACGCATTATCGAAATGCGTCCTCTTCAAATGCTGGAAAAAAAAAAGCTGGGGCTTGGAGGACGCATTACCATAATGCGTCCTCCCCCGTTTGCATCCGAAATAAAAAACAGTCACATTCTCTACCATGAGATTTTTGACCACACAAAAATTATGCACTCAGTTTGCATGAAGTACAGGATAAACTTCTCGCATGACTAAACTACACGGCATGCTTAACCAGTCAGCTGGAAACAGCACCAGCTGCTCGCTCAACTCTCTCCCTCTCTATATAAAGAAGAGCAATTCTTCATAAAAATCAATCCAAAGTTTTGTTCTCTCAAACATTTCCGAAATCATTCCAGTTCCTCACAACACGATGACAACAAAACTATTTCTAGTCATATTATTATCTGCTGCTGCCTTCATGGTACCAGCTAAAGCACAGTTTAATTTTGGTTGCTTCATGAAGGCCGGTCAGACCATGATGCAGTGCTCTATGCAGTGCAAGATGAATTTTGCTTGCCTCGAAAGATGTGGATCCGATGCATTTCAAGCAGTTAGCAAATGCAACAAACCACCAGCCCCACCCCTACCGTCATTAATAAGTAAGTACCTTCCGGGGATACACATCACAGTAAAAAATAATATTCTCTGCTACTATATTGGCATACAATCATATAACACTGCTTTATTTATGTGCACAATATAACTCCCGAGGATACAATCCTGAACCGTATCACAGGGGTAAATTTATGCTTGTTCAAATGTATTTCCAGCATTATGATTGTGATTTTACTTCACAATGCAGGGATGGCAGCAGAGCCTGATCCGTCTGCAGAGGCCGTTGAAGCTATCGCGATGCTCACATCTTCCTCTGACGAAAACAGCATAGAGGGATCTCTTCATTTCCTCCAGAGCTTTGCTTACGATGCTGAGAAAACTTACATTCAGGGGAGAATTACAGGCCTTGCTCCTGGTAAAATGCATGGATTGCACATCCATTTCAAAAGTAGCTGCGGAGATGCTCAGAATCGCGACGGCGCCAGGTTCTTGGGGTTGGGGAATGTTGCTGCAGATGCAAGTGGAATGGCCACATTCTCCATTGCGAAAACTAGTTTGAAACTGGTTGGCGGACCTCGCTCGGTTCTGGGAGAGGCTCTTGTTGTTCATCCACAACCAGATGATATGGAAATTAGAGGCAGTGAGGATGAAGAATATGGTACTGAAACTACTGGGAAGTATTGCACTGAAAGGGTTCTCGCATGCGGAATCATTCAATTCGCCAAAGCATGACGGCCTCCCCGTTCCTATATTTTATTTCATAGTAACAGCGATGCATTGAAGACGTTTTAATTTGTAGTGTTGTCCTTTCTGATGTAAGGAAATATTTAAGCAATATATTTTCTCTTATTTTTTTTTAAATGAAAACACCCGAAGGTGAGGGAAATATGTATTAAGGTTCCCCAGGCCTTGTAACAAAATCAACCGTTGGTACATCAAGTGTTGTTAGTTCCTTAAGCGTTGAGGCAACACAGTTGCCTCCAAAAGTCGTACAACTATCTATAATAAAGGATATATGAATAGCTATACAAGGGTAACGTAATCTGTAATGAAGTTGCGACCCAAAAGAGAGAATCTCCACCCTCGTGTTAATTCCCTCCCTTGGCTAGGCAACTTCGAAGACAGTAAGTCAATAGCTAAGCTTGAAAAGTTCCAAAACCCAAAAGTAGGATTGGAGGACATGAGCTGCACCAGAGGAGGCTGTAAGCAGCATCTGTAGGAGTCCCTTAATGTGAGAAGAGTTGCAAAATCTGATTGGCGACCGTAGGATGAACAGGAGCTCCAGTCCATCATCATGCGTAGCAAATTGATCTGTATGTAAAAGAAATCACCATCAGCAGTATCATGTCCTATCATAGCCATGCTTCTGAATTTGAACATGAGGAAATTGCTCCATATCTAAGTGAATGAGACCTTTGATATGGACAGGCAAATTATCCAAGTTTAGTGGCTAATTATGTGAAGAATGATATTTCGCAATTGCGTTAGCCACTGAGTTGCATTCTCTATAAACATGTTTAAGCACAGCTCCACACAATAAACTCTTAACCTTATAGGCCAAATTGAAAAACTTCCAATTAGCAGAGTATGGATTTTCAATCATATTGATGGCTAAAATGGAATCTGATTCAATGATTAAGGGAATGTCTCTATGTTGAAAAGATTGACAAGCAGCAAGTATGGCTAATAGTTCAGCATGAAGAGGAGATTCAGCCGCAATAGTGATTGAATTAATGAAAAGAGGCATGCCAGAACTATCCCTTGTTATAATGCCAGCTGCAGCTGTATGGGAGAACCATGATGCATCCGTGTTAATTTTGATAGAATTGGTTCCCGGTTTTTTCCACCAAACAGACCTAAACATTGGCTTAGGAGGTGGCCTAAGAAGGGGTAATAGATGTCTAAATGTTTGTGGAAATGCATGTTTGTGGAAATGCAGCAGTAGAGCTCATCTTAGTAGGGCAGGAGTATAACGATAAATTGATGAGGTCAAGTATCTCCCTACATATAAGCTCAGCAGAAAAGGGAACCTGATCATAAATATGCCTATTTCGAGCCTTCCAAAGACTCCAACAAATGAGAGAAGGAAGTATTTTACAAATCTGTTGGTAGCTTTTGGTTAAGTCCGAACAGTTCAAAAAAGAATAGAATCTCTGAGAGATGGATTGATAGTCAGGGAGGTTGAAATCAATCAGAGAAGCCATTTTACTCCATATTAATTTTGCCAGTGTACAGGATATATTTTCTCTTATATTTCTTCTCTACTTTATGTAGCAATCTATTTTTCGGTGTTTGATAAAGTTTGTGGTAAGACATTCTCCATCCATCCCACATTTTCCTATTTTGATTTTTGAATTTAAACGTAACCAACATTAACCATGAATTCTCTTAATATATATGTAAGATTATTAACGTGTGATATGATTTTAGGTTCTTGATAGCATATAGTTTTAACTATTAATTTTTTTTAAAAAATTTACATACACGAAAAAATTATCAGTAGTTAAAAATTGAATTAGTTGATTTCTAAAGTAAAAATAGAAAAATCATTGTGGAATGGAGGGAATATATAAATCAAAGAAAGATGAAGGAGCAGACAGGAAGGAAATTACCAGTATGATGCATGATATTTAATATAAAATGAGTGGGTCTCGTGACAGGCGGTTTGTCCATAAGCTTATGGACAGACCACTTATTTCTTACCTTATGCACTGCATTTCTTAAATTACAAATAAAATTTAAAATTTTTGAAAATATTTTTTTATATCATATATTTTTATATTTTCACCTTCAAATACATATTATTACTTGTTTTAACTTATAAAATGCAATATTTAAATTTTATAAAAAATTACAACATTTAAGGCAAATGCCTCTGAGGACTGTCCATAACCTTATGGAAAGACCGCATTTCCTGAGACTTTCCCATATAAAAAATGATAGGGAGAGTGAATTTAGTCTAATTAGTTACATCTTTTAAGGAATGTGATTAGTAATTTAGGCTTTTACTATTTCTACATTCTTCACTATTAATTTTACTATAAATTTTCACTCTATTTATCATTACTCTTTAATTTATTTAAGCTAAAAGACTATTTTCACAAACGGCCGTGAAATGTTATTAGCATGTGCACAGTTGAGTATAATCTAAACAATCCCGGATGGAGGAATGTTCGGCCATTTGTAGTCTACGATGACACCAAACGCTCATAGTGAACAAAACAGAGACACTACCGTGGGTTGTATAAATGCTCAAAGTTTTGCGTGAACAAGTGAATACGGTTGGATTTTGGACTAATGCGAATGAAATTTAAATTAAATATTTGTTACTAAGTATTTAGGAATTTGAAAGATCACACATAATAGAATTAATTACTAGGGTAATAAAGACTAATTGATAATTATTTATTTATTTACTATTTAATAGTAAAGATAAATATGGACAGAATATATATTTATATATATAGAGAGAGAGAGTTATCATTTCTCTCAATCAGTAGTAATAATGTTGATTACAATATTCCATCAATCAGCATTAATGGATGATTGAGAGAAATGGTAACTCTTACCATATATGAAAGAAAGAAGACGCACCCGTCTTGACAACGGATGCACTCGTCTAAACCCTAAACCCCTATTAACGGATGGTTTGCCAACTTGACAAGCATGAAAGAAAGAAGACTGCGGGGTTGCTGCAGCCATTACCAATTCCGGACCGTCCGTGGCAATCAGTTTCCATGGACTTCATTTCCGGTTTCCCCAAAGTAGAAAGTATGGCTTCAGTTTCCATGGATCCGGAATATGCATTGTGCGTGAAGAGACGCACCCGTTCCGGACAAACGCACGGTTTATGGGAATCAGTGGAATAAACGATTGTAACCGTTCGGCTAAGCTGACCCGCAAGACCCATAAAAAGCTAACCCCGAAGCAAGCCAGGTGGCAAGAGTTTCTAGCTGAATTCGACTTCGACTGGATTCACAAACCAGGAACAGAAAATCATGTTGCCGATGCCCTAAGTCGAAAACAAGTTTACGGAAGCGTAGCTGCCATCTCGGGAGTAATTTCAACCTTCTTGGAGAAAATCAAGGAGGAAAGAAAAATGGACCTTGCTTATCAGAAACTCGTAGAGCAAGTAAAGAAAGGTACGTTGTTGCATTATTGGTTGAAAGATGGTTTATTATTTGCTCGAGGGCATCGAGCATATGTGCCAAGTACGGGAAGGCTGAGAAGGATGTTGCTAAAAGAAATGCATGACCCCGAATGGGCGGGACACCCAGTGGCAAAGAGAATGTTGGCCTTATTAAGTCGAAACTTTATTTGGCCCAAAATGGAGTATATATATATATATATTAATGTGGTAATATGGTTTACATCAATACTGATTGATATGAATTAAAACGTTTGAATTCATATCAATCAGTATTGATGCAAACATTATTACCGCGTTAATATATATAAATATATATATATTAATACGGTAATAATATATATATATATATATATTAATGCGGTAATAATGTTTACATCAATACTGATTGATATGAATTCAAACGAAAATTTAATACCAACTTACGCTACATTCTTTTGACATAAATATGGTATTAACTCTCCTTTCCACTGCCTCTATAAATTAGCCTCATTCAGGTTCACACAACACACAACAAAAGATTAAAATGGTTTCTTAGACCGGAATTGAAGGTGAACAGGAGCCAGAAAAAAATTTTGGTGGGTCACAATTTAATTTGATAGCTCTGTCTTTGAAGATAATGTTAAAATTTCAATAACTTTTTTAAATTTAGAGGAATAAAGCGGCTTTTAAATTAAAAATTAACTAGGGCACAAATAAAAAATCACATATTAATTAACTATTTTGTAAAAAATGTTTTTTTTAAAAGGAAGGGCAATTGTCCTACCTTGCATAAGGGTAGCTCCGCACCAGACAGAAGCTGGCACTTTAACTGACTGGCCATTAGTGAATTCGTGCGGATACTGGGAGGTCGTTGCCATACCTCTCAAAGTTAATATTTATAAAGCCTAAATGCTTAATAACTACAACTAAGTAGAATGTGACAAATCAGGGTCGTCTACGAAGAAGAGAGATTTTCTTAAGCGTTTAAACATAAAATGTTGATATTATGCTAAAAGTAGATATATATACACACATATAAAAGCGAGTAAATGAGGGGTTTTGGTTGGTTGGTTTTCCTAAGTTATGAAAGTTAAAAGACAAGATAACTAGAAAAATTCAAGTAAATATGGTAATAATCAAACAAACTAAGAAAAGGAGTTTTAAAACTACAAAAACAAAGTCTTGGGGGCAATTGACATCCACTAACAAACCAAATGTAAATCATTGAACGATTCACTCATTCTATCACATTTTTTACCTATGGGGAATGTTATCACTTCTTATTCGAATATCAACATTCATTCCTTGTTAGTAGTAATTTGCAAAGTAAAACAACAACCATTTGCAAACCTTGTTGACAATCACACTAGGCAAACACCACCATAGAGGTATTTCATTAACGACATTATACACGAAGGACCATAGATTCGATAACAACAAGCCTTCTACCAAAGACATAGCCATTTAACAAAACGTAGCATTCATTAGGTAAAACCTAGAATAAACCACATTCAAGGTTCAACATTTCATTGCATCTATATGATAAATATGAGAACAATCCACATTAACATACTTATCTAGCAAGAATCACAACACATTATCCATAAGAAGTTCTAAGTTCATATTCTTAGATTTTCCAGCAAAGGAGTTAAGGAATTCATCACTTTCCTAACACCCTAACACTTCAATCATACAAACACTTCCTATTCTCCAACAACCTATGGCATAAATGAAGTAAAGCATAGCATTAAGAACATATGAATCCTAAATAATAAAAGCTTCAAGAACGAGTTAGACAATCTATTCACTACTTCCACTACTTGTTGTGAAGATAAATCTTCCATCCTTCTTAGATAGTAGTTTGCAAAAGTGAATTCGACATCTCTTGTCAAACCTCACTAGTGACTCCCTTAGTCGAAACACGAATAAGAGTATCTCAATAGTGACATTGAGCACAAAGAATCAACAAGCTTGACAACACTTATAAACACTACACTGTGTCTAAGAATTTAACCAATTCACGCATTTACACAAGATTAACCAAGATTGATCGATATTCATTGACTTCTCTCATTTGCTGCCTAAAACAAACATGACAACGAATTCAACATCATCACATTCATCTAGCAATTATCTACACATCAACATCATTAAGAAGCTCTAACTCATGCTCTTAGATTACACATTAAAAGAGGGGAGAATTAGCTACTTTCTCCCAACCCTAACAAGTAATCATACAAGAAATTCATATACTCAAGCTTCCAACAACATCAATGCCATTAACAATTCACATTCAAAGATCAATAAATCACAATAGCAAAAGCACTAAATAGATAGATATGATTATCAAGACATAGATATGGAAGCGTCAATCAGTTGCTCCCAAGATTAAACTAAGCTAGATAATTAAAAGACATGATTAACCTACAAAAACTAAGAAAAGAAAGAAGAGAAAAACAAGGGTTTGAACCCAGAAAAATGCAGGAAGAAGAAGATATCAGAAGAGGAGAGGATAAGGTGAGTATTTATAGTACAAAAAGTAAGAACGTTTTCTGGCCATATGCTCGTCGCGACAGAGCCCAGTTCCTGCATCTTGATTTCTTTCTTCTTTTTGTTTCATGTCATCCTCTTCACTTCACTTTTCTTCAATTCTTCAAAAGCTCAAATACAAGTCTTCAAATGTTCAAATCTTCAAAGATATTCTTCAAAGTCATCAAAGTCTTCAAAGAAATTGCCTTGTCACACAAAATCCTCTAGAAAAGTAATAAAAGAATAAAAGTTGTTTTTAACTCTCCTTAGATAATTTCAAGGCAACATGCCACATTCAGAGCACAAAAGTGTACAAAAGTGAATCCCAAAAGTTCTAATATAACCATATAAAATGGGCACATCAAACCTCCCCGCACTTAAACCTTACTCGCCCTCGAGTAAGAAAATATTCGAGCACACAAAGGAATTCATATGTCCACATCCTAAACTAATATTCCCCCAAACAAAACCTCACAAAAACTCTCAATATCATAAATCCCAAAATCAAAGCTCAAATGAGAATTTTTGACACACACAACCCCAATTCCTAAATGTAACCAAATCTACCACTTATCAATTCACTGGCCAAAAAATGTTTTAAAGTCTCGAATTGATAATCCCAAAGTCCAATGACACAAAATGAAGTTAAAACCATATAGGAGGTTCAAGCATATACTTAACTTCATACTAATATATCAGCCAAAATCCAATGAAACAAAATGAAGTCAAAACCATATAGGAGGTTCAAACACATACTTCACCCAATGCCAATATATCAACCAAAATGAAGTATAAAAGAATTAAGAATTTCATAACCATACTTCGTTTTTCAACCCAATAAGTTACCCAATCCCAAGAGGTCTCAAGATGTTGAGCTACTTGATCCATCCATATGACAGCCGCAACCTTATGACTCCAACGCCGGCAAATGAGTGAAATCATAGAATTTTAACTTTTTTCTTTCTTTCTCTCATTTTGCCTAGGAGCCCTTTTGGGTTTTCATCCTAGCCACACATCATGTTTCTTTGCCTCACATCTCACATTTTTCTGCACATTTGGCCTCTCATTTTTGCCTAGGTCACCCTTTCAGGTTTTCGACCTATCCGGGCCAATGTTGCCTAAGTTGCCCTCTCAGGTTTTCAACTTAGCGGGTTTTCATTTCTTTCTCTTTTTCAATTTTTTTTTCAAAATTTTCAATTTTTCAATTTTTATCCCCTTTTCTCATTTTTTTTCCAATCAAAAGTAGCAAAAATCATTCCAAATCAAGCTAGCATGCATGTGAGTCCTCTAACCCCTCACCGCACTTAAAATATTACATTGCCCTCAATGTAAACATGTAAGGTAAGAATAAAAAAACTCAAGGTAAGAAGTAGAGTGACACTCGTTTCTCTGTATAGTCGCCAGTGATACGGCGCAATCCCATGTATTTGTATTGAATCGGTCCCAAAATTGGTTTCAGAGCCGGAAGGGGGAGCAAAAGTGTCGTAGAAGAACTCACCCCTCGAGCAAAACCTTGTCTGCTTGGCACCGTTTGATCAAGACTAACACCACAGAGAACAACATCAAACTCACAAGTACATAAGGACTTGTAATACTAGGTTTAGCATCAAATGTTAATAACCATAGTATTCTCAAAGAACAACCAATCCATCATGAAATCACCAATATAAGATTGTCCAATAAAAATATCCAACATATATCGACACATATCCAAGCATCATTATAGAATATAGCAATTAAAGACTCAATGATGTAGTCGGCATACTACAATCAACAAAGATACTATAAAGACACAAAAATCTTCATATGTCAATATATGTGAGATGGTGTAGGAATTAGTGGATGTGTGGTGGTTCTTGGGAGTATTTGGTGGAGAAGAAGGAAGGATTATGCAGTGTTTAAGTACAGTTGAAAAGTTGGTTTTTTCCATCGCCAATCGCTACAGAACTAGTCTCGACTCATCATGCATCATCGCAACTCGCGACCAAGGCATCACGACTCGCAATATCTTCGGTCTGTGAGCTCAATTCTTTTAGAAATTTTCTGATTTGGTCTCGACTTGCGATGGACATGTCGCGAGTCGCGATGGATGATCGCGACTTGCGATGACCATGTCGCGACTCTCGAAAAGATGATGCTGGCAGTTCATGTTTGCTCCCCTGTTCATCGCGACTCGCGACGACAGGGTATCCCAGCACTTATAAAGAATTTTTAGTTTCTTACCAACTTTCCAAGGTTTCTTCCCTTGCTCATGGATCAAATTCTTTCATTTCCTCCAATGAAATGCACTTCACTTCGCTACAAAATCATAGAAAAACACACCGTAAAAAGAACAAGACAAAATAACAAAAACTAAACAACAAAAACCAAAACAAAGGCCGAATTTAATTACGTCGTCGGCACGACAAAGCTCCGTATATTTAAGATCGTTGGCACAACTCTAACGTTATCCATATGGTGACGGCTTGAACCCCTTCACTATGAGTAGCCAAAAGTAGAGAGGTGAGGGTACAAAACTTTCAAGAAGAAATTCTTGTTAAGGTGGAGATGATTTAAAGGGAGTTGGGTGGTTAGGAGGCTTGGGGTAGTCTTTTGACTCCTCTCTTGTCTCACTCAAAACTTCTGAAAATGGTGGAGTTGGTTCACTAGGTGGGAGAAGGGGTGATGATGCTAATGAATGTAGCACAATCACCTCTTCTTCCATTTTTTCATCCTCAACAACTAACTCCTCATCCCCTTCGAACTCAAGCTCATATCCCATGGTGACCTCACCTACCGAATCCTCGAGTTTGATTTGGGATGGTGTATTTTTGGAATCACGAGCTTCCATTCGGGCCAAAGCTTCTAACATACTCCTCACATTCCCCTCAATAGCCTCAACACTAGAGGTGAGCCGAGTGTCCGGCTCCTCACAAAAAAAGGTGATCAAGTTTGCTATTGTATTCATGACTTCCTCATGTATCAAACTTGATCTTCCTTGTTGGGCTTGGTTTTGGGGTATGGTATAAGGTGATGATGGCCAACTATTTTGCTCGTATTGTTAGCTTTCCGTCTCATTCTCATACCACCAATCCATATTACCACCAATCCAGATTACCACTCCACTCCGAATTGTAAGAATTATGGTATGGATACCATTCTTGGGATTCTTGCCCTTGAAAACCAACATCTCCTACCTCTTGGTAGCACTCTTCATAAAACCAAGGGTTCTTTCCCCCTCATAGTGCTCTTCCCACAACAAATAGCAAGACTCGGTAGGATGGTCGGAATGACACATCCTACAAAACCTTGCTTGTTGAGACTCTCTTCTACACTCTCCATTATTTTTATTTTTATTTTGTTGATTTTCAAAAGTACGAAATCATATTGCAAGGATTCTCGATAAAAAAATTTCAAGAACTCAAGCAATACCTACGCTGAACAAAAACAACCACCAAGGAATGGAAAATAAAACAAGCAGCTAATATGCAACAAAATTTGCCCAAACACTTAAAAATAAAAGCCTATTCCCCAGCAGCGGCGCCAAAATTTGGGAGGTCATCGCCGTACCTCTCAAAGTTAATATTTATAAGCCTTAAATGCTTACTAACTACAACTAAGTAGAACTTGTTAAATCGGGGTCGTCCACGAAGAAGAGTAATTTTCTTAAGCGTTTAAACATAAAAGGTTGATATTATGCTAAAAGTAGATATATATACACATATAAAAATGAGTAAATGGGGGGGGTTTGGTTGGTTGGTTTTCCTAAGTTATGAAAGCTAAAAGACAAGATAACTAGCAAAGTCAAGTAACAATGCTAATCATCAAACAAACTAAGAAAAGGGGTTTTAAAACTAAAAAAAAAGCCTTGGGGGCAATTGACATCCACTTCCAAACCAAATGTAAAATCATTGAACCATTCACTCATTCTACCACATTTGTTACCTATGGGGAATGTTATCACTTCTTATTCGAAGATCAACATTCATTCCTTCTTAGTAGTAATTTGCAAAAACAAACAACCATTTGCAAACCTCGTTGACAATCACTCTAGGCAAACAACACCATAGAGGTATTTCATTAATGGCATTATACACGAAGGACCATAGATTTGATAACAACAAGCCTTCTACCAAAGACATAGCCATTTAACCAAACATAGCATTCATTAGGCAAAACCTAGAACAAACCATATTCAAGGTTCAACCTTTCATTGCATTTATAGGATAAATATGAGAACAATCCACATTAACATACTTATGTAGCAAGATCACAACACATTATGCACATGAAGTTCTAAGTTCATGTTCTTAAATTTTCATGCAAAGGAGTTAAGGAATTCGTCACTTTCCTAACACCCAAACACTTCAATCATACAAAAACTTCCTATTCTCAAACAACCCATGGCATAAATGAAGTAAAACATAGCATTAGGAACACATGAATGCTAAATAACAAGGCTTCAAGAACGAGTGAAACAATCTATTCACTACTTCCACTACTTGTTGTGAAGATAAATCTTCCATCCTTCTTAGATAGTAGTTTGCAAAAGTTAATTCGACATCTCATATAAAACCTCACCAATGACTCCCTTAGTCGAAATAGGAATAAGAGTATCCTAATGGTGACATTGAGCGCAAAGAATCAACAAGCTTGACAACACTTATAAACACTACACTGTTTCTAAGCATTTAACCAATTCACGCATTTACACAAGATTAACCAAGATTGATCGATATTCATTGACTTCTCTCATTTTCTGCCTAAAACAAACATGACAACGAATTCAACATCATCACATTCATCTAGCAATTATCTACACATCAACATCATTAAGAAGTTCTAACTCATGCTCTTAGATTACACATTAAAAGAGGGGAGAATTAGCTACTTTCTCCCAACCCTAACAAGTAATCATACAAGAAATTAAAATACTCAAGCTTCCAACAACAGCAATGCCATTAACAATTCACATTCAAAGTTCAATAAATCACAATAGCAAAAGCACTAAATAAATAGATATGATTATCAAGACATAGATATGGAAGCTTCAATCAATTGCTCCCAAGATTAAACTTAGTTAGATAATTAAAAGACATGATTAATCTACAAAAACTAATAAAAGATAGAAGAGAAAAACCAGGGTTTGAACCCAGAAAAATGCAGGAAGAAAAAGATATCAGAAGAGGAGAGGATAAGGTCAGTATTTATAGTACAAAAAATCAAGAATGTTTTTTGGCCATACGTCCATCGCGAGTCGCGACGGAGCCCAGTTCTAGCATCTTGATTTCTTTCTTCTTTTTGTTTCATGTCCTCCTCTTCACTTCACTTTTCTTCAATTCTTCAAGTCTTCAAAAGCTCAAATATAAGTCTTCAAGTCTTCAAATCTTCAAAGATATTCTTCAAAGTTTTCAAAGTCTTCAAACAAATTTCTCCGTCACACAAAATCCTCTAGAAAAGTAATAAAAGAATAAAAGTTGTTTTAAACTCTCCTTAGAGAATTTCATGGCAAAATGCCACATTTAGATAAAAAAAAGTGTACAAAAGTTAATTATGAAAGTGCTAATATAACCATATAAAATGGGCACATCAGATACCATTCTAGGTCAGACCATTTTTGCAACTCAAGATCAAATCCTTTTCTCGAAGCATCGTCAATATGGTATTTATACAATTCATATTTACATAAATCATATGATTATGAATTTATAGTATTGGTGAATCCTTAAATAAACACCCTCTCTCCTATATATCGTTAGGCCACATCCCAATGATGATGTTGCCCTTCTCCGACGTGCTCTCTGCTAGATGCTGCTCGGCGCTAATGACTCGTTCACCCATCAGATCACACATATTTGTTTATTTCTTCTGTTGTCTTGAAGGGTGATAATTATAATGACTGGAGTACTGGTATTCGTCATGGATTTAATTCTAGACATAAGTTTCGTTTCTTTCATGGTTCCAAGATACGATATCAAAATATCATTTATTTACAGTTTTCTTAGCTTAGTATTTTTAGTAGGATAACACTACACTCATTTTCCCATTGAGTTTTTTTAATGAGGTAGTGTGATCGTTTTTAATTTATTTTAGAATAAGGCTTAGTAACTCAGCCATGTTGGCTTAGAAGAGTTTTGGCTATATTTTAATTAGGGTTTACAATATTCAATTCTAATTTGATTAGAATTAGATTAGGTAAGATTAGATAAGGCAATATTCATTCAAGATTTATCTTGAACAATATAGTCATTTTTTTAGGCAGTTTAGTTAAATATGGTTTTAGCTTCTTAAAGATGCCAATATCATTTTCAGTTTCTTGTTTGTATTTTTGAAGATCATACCTATGTACTATAAATAGGGGTGGTTTTCAATATTATTTTTACCAACCACTTTTATCAATCAAATTTACAAACATTTGAGTTCATACTCTTTTCTTGCGAGCTATTCCATTATTGCTTAACCCCCGAAGGCTAGTTAAATATAATTAAATCTTGTAATCTGATCCTGAGCTAGTTAAAGAGCAAGTCAAAGTTAGGCATACCCGAGGGCTAGACTCCTAAATTTCATCCGAGATAGTGAGGGTATGCAGATCCCTTCACTAGATCAAAGATATTAATTCCGCAACAAATTTTTAGCACCGGTTTATAAAACCGGTGCTATTTTTTAAAAAACCGGTGCTAAGTTTTAATTTTTAGCACCGGTTTTTAAACCAGTGCTATTTTTTGCAAAAACCGGTGCTATTCCTTAATTTTTAGCACCGGTTTTTTAAACCGGTGGTATTTTGAATTTGTTGGCGGGAAGATAGAATTTTACAAATATTTAGCACCGGTTTTTAGAATCCCGGTGCTAACATTTTCAAAACTGGTGCTATTTAAAAAAAAATTGCTATTTCTTTAGCGGGAAAATGAGTCTCGAAATTTTTAGCACCGGTTTTTAAAAACCGGTGCTATTTTTTACAAAAACCGGTGTTAAGTTTTAATTTTTAGCACTGGTTTTTAAAACCGGTGCTATTTGTTTTGCAAAAACCGGTGCTATTTTTTACTACAACCGGTGCTATTTTGAATTTTTTGGCGGGAAGATAGAATTTTACAAATATTTAGCACCAGTTTTGAAAACCGGTGCTAATATTTTCAAAACTGGTGCTATTTTAATTTTTTGGCTATTTCTTTGGCGGGAAAAATAAAATTTTCTAATTTTTAGCTTCGGTTTTTAAAAACCGGTGCTAATTGTTTCCAAAACCGGTGCTATTGTAAAATTTTGCACCGGTTTTTAAAAAACCGGTGTCAAAATTAAAAAACTGGTGTTAAATTAACTCCGGTTTTGAAAACCGGTGTTAAAAATTAAAAAACCAGTGCTATTAAATTTTTAGCACCGGTTTTAAAAACCGGTGCTAGAGGCCGGTCTCTTTGGTAGTGTATGTGTCAGATTCGTGCAGACATTTACAAGTGTCGTTAGAATGGTCAGACTGTTAATGCTTACTTTGGCAGATCAAAGAAGTTGTGGAATGATTTCCTTGCTAACATGCATATGTGAACATGTGTTTCATGCCCCAATGGTGCTATGGTTCAAGCTTAACGAGTGAAGGAGATGATTTATCAATTTCTCATCGATCTTGACGATAGCTATGCTACTCTCCGCTCTTATATCCTCGCAGAAGATCCATTGACTTCACTCGACAAGGTTTACTCGTTTGTTTCTCAGGAGGAGCATCAGACGACTTTCAACTCAGTCTGTGATTCTGTTACATTAGCAGACACCATGGCCTTTGTTGCACGTTGTCAGACGCAATCCTCTGGTCTGACGACAGCCGCCATCCCGAGAAGCAATTCCACCACCCACTACAAGAAAAATGACCTATTACTTTGCCCCTTTTACCTTAGTTTTTTCTTAACCACAAAAAATTGGGTAAAAAGTTCTTTTACCTCGGTTAGTATTTTTGAAGAAAAAAAAATATTTTTTACCTTGGTTAAAAAAAATTGAGGTAAAAAGTCACTTTTTGTTTCAATTTTTTTAAAAAAATCACGAGGTAAAAAGTCTGAAATGATTGATGTTGCACGCATGTCTTGCTTGCCATGTCGGTTATTTTTATGACCGACGTAGCACGCACCTATCCCAAACACAAATGACCGACGTCACACACATGTCTGGCTTACCTACATTGCTTCTTTTTGTGACCAACGTTGCATGTACCTATCCCAGACACGAATGACCGACGTCCCACAGATGTCTGACTTACCTACATCGTTTGTTTTTGTGACCGACGTTGCATGTCACTCTTACAGACATGAATGACCAACGTCCACGCATGTCTGGCTTATTTACGTCAGTTGTTTTTGTGACCGCACGTCACTCTCACAGGCATGATTAACCGACGTCGCATGCATTTCTCGCTTATCGACGTCGCTTATTTTTGTGACCGACATTGCACATCACTCTCGCAGACATAGTACTTATAAGTATATGAATAACCGATAATACCATTGCGATGCACAATTTAAAATAATTGAATATATATACATTAATAATATAATATATATTTTAACAAAACTAAAATTTTAAATTTTGTATACAACTCCATTTCGTTAGAATTTTAAAATATTTTATAACTACTTATTTTATATAATTATGAATAAGTGGTATATACAATTTTATTCGGTAAAAATCGAATTTACTGATTAATATTCGAGTTCGATTGCATATGATTCAAACACTACATTTAATTGATTTCATTTGAGATGTGGTTAATTCCAAGTGTGACACGTGTCAAAGGTGACGTGGCTAAGAGTTGCTCTTTTAGTATTTTCCATTTGACTCATGGCTAATCCATTTATTAGTTCTATGTAACAAACTCTAAGTTACTCTAGAACATGTACTAGTGCTTTCCAATATTTTTAAAAAAATCTTTTATTCTATATTTCTATATTTATGCAAGAATAAAAAAAATTATGTATTTTTGAAAAATGGATTATAGGGTAACACAAATTTCGGCCATAGTGTAATTTTTCAAGATTGTGTAGAAGTAATCATTGTTGACTTTCGAGGCCCTTCCGTTCACCCATACATGCCCAAATTGCAAAATCACAACTGTATTTTATTGAATTGAATTTTGATATTGCCAATTTTGATATTCAACAATTCCAACTTTCTTGGAGGGACCTACGTGCAAAAAGTAAAAACTCTACTCGTAACTCCAAATTGAAATCCGCTCAAACGCGATGCTACCCTATACATCCTAATTGTATTTTCCAAGTTCGTAACATAATATTTATCAATAAATATGTACAAGAATATATTTGTAATCAACAAACAACCCTTGCATCGCGGAAACCGACAGATAGAGACCAACGTCGCACATTCATATCGTGTTCATACGAATAAGTAATTATTGTACACAATCAGCGCCAATCTAAGCATTTTTTGTCATTCCCTACAAACATGGAATCATCTGTGGAAACAAAAATAATATACACTGTATAACATGTAACACAATCATCATACATTTTGAAAATATACAACTTTGATCTATGAGAAAAATAACATGTAGTATGATAAATAAATTGCTAAACTAACATTGAATGTATGGAAAACTACCTCAACTAACTTGAACCCGGAAGTGCTCCATCATCGGCCACTTGTTCATATGTGGGAAAACAAATTGATTGAGCTCTTGAATTGTTGTGTTAAAGGTGTGGATGGAGAGGATAGTGTGTTGTAGCTGGGGTTTGGAGAAAGTGTGTTATAGATGAATGTGTTATGGTGTTGGTATTAATGACTTGAAATTTTGGTGCGGGGGGGGGGGGGGGATTTTGCTTCAAATTTTGGCCTCAAAATTTCATTTCCCACTGGAAATTTCATTATGACCGACGTCGATCGTTGTTCGGTCATGGATCCGTATTTGGCGACATACCCGCGACGTCACACACGGGGGCAAATTGTTTATTTTTGAAAAGTGTCGTAAAATACTCTATGTTAAGAAAGGGGCTCCTTCAGTGAAAATTTGAATACAAAAATTTTATCTACAAATTTGTATTTGGACTTCTACCACTTTCTTGGAGGGACCTACAGTGTAAATATTTAAAATTTCACCAGTGGTCCCAAACTTGATTCCGATCATTCGAAAAATAAACGTTGTCCTATTTAAACAAACTTATAATAACCAAAAGTAACAAATAAGAAAGTGCTCTTATTCCACATAGTCCTCCACAAGTTCTTCTAACTAAACCCTTGCCGTTATAAGTAATCATCTATAATTTACTCTAGACTATGTACTAGCACTTTCTAAAATTTGATGGATGCGATTTTATTATACTTTATTTTTATAAAAACCCAAGAATAAGGAATTTCATTTTTTTCTATGTGGTGGAAATCATCGTTCCAATAATGCTTATCCAAAGGGTATAAATGGAAATACTAATTCAAATGACAAACGATTACCCTATTTCATTAATCCGGTCATGCCTAAATTGAAACATTTTGGTCCTGACATTGTGAATTAGATTAGGTATCTCCAAATTTGCATTTCTACTTCTCCCACATTCGTGGAGGGACCTAAGTGTAAAAATTTAAAACTTGACCTGTGGAGGTAAAATCATGAACCGTGGAGGTAAAATTGATTTGAAACGCCCCGGAAGGGACCTTTTCCATCCTCAGTCAAACTTATAATCCTTGAAAATGATAAATAAACAGACATGATCCCAAGGAGATTTCTCCAAGTCAACATCTACCAAATAACCTTTTTCTAATTATAATTAACCATCTATAATTTACTCTAGACCACATACTAGCACTTTCTAAAATTTGATGGATGCTGTTTTATTATATTTTATTTTCACAAGAACCCAAGAATAATGAATTTCATTTGATTCTATGCGGTGGAAATCATCGTTCCAATAAAGCTTATCCTAGGGGTATAAATGGAAATACTAATACAAATGATGGACGATTACCTCGTTTCATTCATCAGGTCATGCCTAAATCGGAAAATCTTGGTCATGACACTGTGAGTTAGATTAGGGTATCTCCAAAACTTTTATTTCAACTTCTCCCACATTCGTGGAGGGACGTAAGTGTAAAAATTAAAAACTTTACCTGTGGAGGTAAAATTGGTTCAAAACGTCCCGGAAGGAACCTTTACCATCCTTAATCAAACTTATAATCCTGGAAAATGATAAATAAATAGGCATGATCCTATGGAGACTTCTCCCAATCAACATCTACCAAATAACTTTCCCTACTTATAAGTAACCATATATAATTTACTCTAGACCACGTACTAGCACTTTTAAAATTTTGAAGGATGCAATTTTATTATATTTTATTTTCATAAAACTCAAGAATAAGGACTTTCATTTGATTCTATGTGGTGGAAATCATCGTTCCAATAACGCTTATCCTAAGGGTATAAATGGAAATACTAATACAAATGACAGACGATTACCCCGTTCCATTCATTCGGTCATGCCTAAATTGGAACATCTTGGTCACGACATTGTGAATTAGATTAGTGTATCTCCAAATTTGCACTTCCACTTCTCCCACATTCGTGGAGGGACCTAAGTGCAAACAAACATGAATCAATGTCATTGAAAATTATAAAATTCAATAAGTATTTCTAATATACTATAGAGAGTTTGTTAAGGTCAATTATATATTTTTTGGTCAAATGAGGGCTTCTCTAAAATGCTAGTGGGCTGAAATGGCGAGGGCCATAATCGCACTTGCCGACGTAGGTCATATGCTGACTATTATGTTGGATGTGGTGACTATATTGCGACGTCGCACTGGCCAAGTTATACCTTATGTATGGAGCCCATCTATTATACCTTATGTATGGACAGAGCCCATCTTTAATACTGCGATGTCGCAATGAAGTTAGTGGTCTATCGACTTCAGCGATATCGGTACAAAGTCCCACTTACCGATGTGGACAACACAATGTCATTTCAAAACAACTATAAATAAATGGTCCCCCAAAATCTGTTTAAGCTCCTCATTTCCAGGTTTCCCACAAATACAAAGAGTCTCTCCACCCCTTTCCTCTTCTCCTTTGTCAAATGTATGAATTTCTACTCATGTAGTGCCTACGTTTTTCTAATTGTTACTTCACCTTTTTAAATTAAGCTATGCTTTTTGTATGAGTTGTATTTTTGGTTTTCTAGTTCTAACCCAAATTTGTTAGAGTGAGAAGTTTTCGTACATGTGAACCTAGGTATTATGTTCTTGTTTGTGTTAGTATGTTTTTGTAATTTTGTCTCCTTAATGCATGATTTGTTGTTGGGTTTTTGTGTTTTTTTCGTTGCTATCTTCGACACATGCAAAGTCGGCCTTTAGTCGCACACCATTCAATTTATGTATGCGACGTCGCACATTCTTATTTCAAGTTGCTGCATAAGCCGTTGCAGTTGTATTGATTTATACATTGATATTACCGATGTCTTGCTGACTTCACATGTAGGCATTTTACTTAACATAGTGTTTATTTTTGCGACATCTTTTTATTGTCGGTTATGATATCGGTCTTGGTGACTAAGTGGAGACCTCGCTGGTACATGTCAATGCTACCACTGGTTCAGATCAACATGTTCCTGCAACACATCATCGACTGCACACGTTTTTGTTATAAGAATGCTTTAACGCAAACATATTTTTCACTTCATACACAAGACTAATGGATGGTGAAGGATCCTCTAAGTGCCCATTTTTCGAGGTATTTTACCATTTTACACAATATATTTACTAATACATATGCACAATACTATATCTAAATTAATTTTTATTTGTATTATTATACAGTTCTCCGTACAAAGGAGAAACCCTGAACCGATTGTGTGCAACATTGAAGACCATACAATGGCTCCGAAAAACCCGCGTTTCCACTGCACCTTGAAGCAGCAAAAATTTGGGTAAAACCCAACTTTGGTAAGGACTAAACCTTGCAAATAACTAAAATTATGAAATTATTTTATTTTAACTTAATACTATTTGTTTATAATTGCATGTATTTGTTCATAATGAATTTTTTTATTAGTACATCCTGATTGAAATTGTACCACTTTTGCCGAATGCAAAGACCCTCGTTGTGCTAAGGTGCTACGAGAAAGAGTGGCGCATGATCTACTCGGGCCAAGGGAAGATCAAGGCCATGTCCCCGAAGGGTTTTTCTGAGTTCGTTTCTGGAAACAACCTACGCATTAGGGACACCTTGTTCATCGAGATCATAGAAGCTGGGGGGCCGATTGTCTTCAAGGTTATCATAATTTGAGAGGTTTTATTTTCTTGTAATATCTATTCTAATAATGGTACTTAGACATTTATTATTAATATTCAAGTTATTTTCTACTAATTAATTTGTAAGGAGATTTTCGTGAATAATGTTTTTCTAATAATCTTACTACATTTTTTGAAAAATATGTAATTGTCTATATGTACAATTTGATCTATGCGTGAGTTTAAAAAACATTTCCAACCGTACCATTCAAAATATTTTCATGTTGGTTGTGGTTTTCCTCATTCATTATTCAACCATTTTCAATCGTAACATAACAAAACATACCTTATTAAAATTTTGAATAACAAAACTTAACAAAAACCCTCTTTTTCCATAGTTAATCTTCCTCAACTCTAACTTCTAAAAGTTCTATATTTAATTTTATGCGATGTCGGTCATCCATCTCACGCTAAGTCGGTGATATTGACAGAATACGCGATTTCAGCAACAATTTTATTACATGAATGCGACATCACACAAACATTGGTAAGATTATTTATCTCTTTTTAATCCTTTTACTTCAGTTACAATAATGACCGAGGTAAAAAACTATTTTTTTACCTTGGTTTTTTTATAACCGAGGTAATTAATATCTTTTACTTCGAAAAAAATAAATACAAGGGTAATAGAACTTTTTACCTCAGTTTTTTTGAGCTAAGCCAAAAAACCGAGGTAGGGTGATATAATAGGTTCATTTTCTTGTAGTGAATATAGATTTTTTTCCTTTCTTGGTAGGTAGAAGGAAGATGAGAGTTCTCTCTCTTTAGAGTACTTCTTCTATTTTCCTTTTCTTTTCATTTCTTTTTCTTCATCTTATTTTCCTAGTTTATCGCATCTAACTTAATATTTTCCATGGATCTATTTTCTAGGTTATAGTTTAAAAGTCTTGAATCATTATTTTTAGTTCATTTGTAGATTTGAAGAGTAACTTAGAGGGAGAAACACTCTCTTTTCGCTCTAGGTTCTTTCTCTTTTTCCTTTTTATATTGTTTTTGCCCAAAGATGTGGAATTCAATGAAATAACTGAATTCCATGTATAGGGGGTAGATTAGTAGCTTGGGGCTATTTGTATTCATGCTTTGATTATGACATTTTGAGGTTTATATTCTCATATCTTATTGTCTCATGAATATTTGTGCTTGAACTTGTGCTTTCTAAGATTTTTGATCTGTGCTATGTCATTATGATGATTCACCCATGCATTTGTGGTAGTATAAAATCGTACTAGACTTCATTGCTATCTTGGGAAGTGTTAGAATTGTGGAGTAGGTAAAGAACACTGGGGAGATGAGTGCATTCATGTCCTTCGAGAGAAAATCATTATATGTGTTGTACCATGATTCTAATTGGCTAGCTATGTGAGAAATCAACATATTGGGCGGTCGATTTGGCAAACCCGACGGGGGAAAACCCCTGGCTTAACCTAATAGATCAGCGTGTTTGTTTGTAGCGACTAGAGTTGTGCCGACTCTAGAGTCATCACAAGGTGTTTTTTACTTTGCCTCTATAGGCCTAGGGATTGAGATCCACAGTAGAGTGTCCGGGATGTAATGCTCTTCACTACATATCCAATGGTAGCGACCAACATGAGGCATTTCCCTTCTAGGCGGGCTTTGTATTCCTCTAAGCGGGGACGTGTTGGCATTGTGAGTTAAGTGATGGAGAATGGTCCGCGACGTCACTGGACTAGAGCGCATTACCTAATTAAGGAGATAGTGAGATATGAGCATTGTGGTTAGTACCATGTGTGATAGATGGAGGGAAATGCCTGGCTATCTCAACACTGTGTGACATGGGCATAAGATAGGTTTATATGTGTATATGTGAATGAACCGAACATAGAAATCATTTATCAAGCATGTTACGTGTTAATGCGAGAATTTGCTATCTAACTATTGATGATCTCGTTAAACCCAGTATGCTTCTGAACCTACAAGGTAGGCAAACTAAGGTCAGGCAGGTAGGCGCAGGGGTTTGTCTGTTCCAACGCTTTGGTCAGCCATGTATGTCACGTGGGAGAAGATCTTAGATGAATAGTGTTATGATTGTAAAGTTACCTTGTCTGAATGAGCTTCCCCTTGTTATATGTGTGTGGTGGCAGATGGGACAGGCTCTGTAAGTCACATCAGCTGCTCGTTATTCCCGTTGGGGCCACACCGCGGCTACTTTTCTTAGTTGGGCTAGGAAAATTCCAAACTGGACTTCAGGCCCATATGTTATCAAGTCCCCCCTAGCCCGAGACTCAGTTGGTAGAACAAAGGCCGAGGCGTTGGGCTGATTTTCATTTCCTTGTCCCCCTAAGGGTAATTAGGTCTTTGGACAGATAGGTAGTAGGAAACTTACCCGTGCCCTGCTTTCTGACAACTTCATATCTTAGAGGGAAAACTAGCAGTTTTGTAATTTTGAACGTCAAGATTTTGCTGAGGTCGTTTCATTTAAAGCACATTTAGATGTTTATGCTACCTATTTGGATCTCTGCCATGTACCCTTCTCTTGATAGCCTTTGCTTACGAGCCCTTAATTTTTGCACCTTCCTGAGATGGTTATGATCACGCCTCCGCTATTCTATCTTCCAAGGAATTTATTGGGCCAGTTGCACCTTTTTTCCTTTCAGATTCCTCATTTCCTTCATTACTCCTTATTATATTGTTTTCCCCTGCTTGTCCTGCTATATTTCACTCCCTTGCTTTCAACTTCCCTGTCATCTTATCACTCATTTTAAAGTATCCTCTCTGCTTTTCTACATTTTTATTTTTCTCTCATTTTCCTTTTGAACTAAAATAGTTTCAACAGTTGGCCCCCTAAGGAACATTCATACTTTTACACCACTAATATTGAGTTTTGCTCGGCCTATAATGTGATTGAGGCTACCTTTACACTAAGGAAATCACCTTTCATGATATCTGCTATCATGTCTCGCTGTTGGGCTCCTCCTAAACTGTGCTAGATGTGCCCAAAGGCATAATTTTAATCTACCTTGTAACCCCCGAACACCGTTGTCTTAAGTTCCCCCTTTCTTCTTTCTTTCAGGCCATTCAAGCTTTTTATGAATTGAGCTTGATTGATCTCCCCTCTAATTCCGTCCGCCTCCTTTTGGTGTTTGAAGTTTTGTGTTGTCTCTTTCACATTAAGCCTAGCATTACCCCTTTTCAGGTCTTTTTCCAGTTAGCCAAAATGCCTCCAAATTGAACCTTCTTAAAGTTCTGGCAGAATGGGCATAAATTTCTAACCGACCCCCAACTTGCATCGAGTGGAAAAAATAATTTATTTTCATAGATTAGGCTATGATTTTTGGCTTGGATTGGGCCCCAAAATATTTTCCGATTGGCCTAGAAAAAGGGCGGGGGTCTCGTCCTATCGCCACTGAGACGACTACTATACAACCCTTCATCTCTCGTCTTGAGGCGGTACGGGTGAAGTGTGACCACCTTTTTTGGAACTCCGCTCTATGGGCTGTTAGCATGTCTTACCTGCCTGATGGCATCGCTCCTGCTGATGGCCGTTCTGTTGTTTTTTACTTGTTTTTTCTTTGTATGATTTTTGACGTTCTGACTTACTCTTTCTTTTATGTAGAAATGTCTATTGCCAACTTCCCGGGGGACTTGTCAAGGCTTACTCGATGGGCTACTAGTTCCCATCCCCCACCTACCAGCAAGGTGTAGACTAGATGGCGATAACCATTACGGTGTTTGACACCGAGATCTTTGATGAGAAGCCTGTCCCAAAAAAAGCCCGCTGCAGTTCCGGGAGAAGAGTTGAGAAAGGAGGCACCAGTGCTGGCCAGGATCCCATCAAAATTATTCATGAGGAGGTCCTTGAGACTCCAGTTTCACAGCCTACTACTTAGCCTAAGAATTTCACCATTGGTGCGCTACTTTTTCAGGCAGTCCCATTCTTGCTTTCGTTCACCCGCTGCTCTTCCTCTCGAGCTAACTCCGCATCTACTCCTTTGCACACTGCTGCAACTCGAATAGAGTTTATCTCTTAGGCCTTCCCTACTCCTCATTTTAATGCTTGGCTCAAGGAGATTTTTGAACGTGTCTAGGTCTAACTATCTTGCTGATCGTTCTGCCTCGGCCATCCTTGAGGTATGTGTTTTGTTCTTTTCTCTTTCGTTGGTTTTCTGGCTTCCTGGTATCGCTGGACTTATGTTTTCTCTTTGGTTATTTCTAGGCCCTATGGGCTACCAGAGCTATGCAGGAAGAGTTTGACAACCTGCAAGCTGAGAACAACAAGCTTAAACATGGGCTTACTTCCCTGAAATCGAAGGCCCGACTTGTCATTGAGGTAGAGCAGGACCTCTAGCTTGAGAGAGGGGTTACTGGCTCTTTGTAGACTTCTTTGGTCTATGTTGAAGCCAAGATCGCTGAGCTAGATGCCTTCTGCAATTGGGCCTTTACCCATGGCTTCTTGAGTGTCTATTCCGGTGTTGCGCAGAGCACCAAAACCTCTGAGATGCTGTGTGACGCCCTGATGAAGGCCATTTAGTTCTATTTTTAGAATGAGGATGCAAATGAGGAGAAGCTGTGGGTTGGTCTTGGTAATTCTTTTGATCCTTTTCACGAACATGGCTTTATTGATTACTTCACCAAGCTAAATCTTAACATGACACTGGACAAGCTCGATCACTGGGATCCGGGCAACACTTCTACTAAGCCAGACGCACATTCTGCCTGTAAGCCGTATCAGGCTGTCGATGCTGGGAATGCCATATGTGGTGAGGTTCAGTCTGCTAGTGGTGCCATTGATGAGATGGTCATGAATGGTGAAGCTTAGGCTGTTGTGGAGGGCTATATTGATGATGTTTTTAAGCCTTAAAGGGCTTTATAATTTGAATATTTTTCTTTCTTTTAATGGTCATATATTCCCCTGTTGAGGGATGAAAAAAATAGTTTTTATCGCTTTTGGTTTTGGTGTGTGTGTTCCCCATGTTGTACTTTTGGATATGAGGTGCCCTTTCCCCCTTTTAGTCGCAAATTTGACAAATTTCCCCCTAATTCCCCCTTTTCCTGTGTTGGTTATTTCTGCTTGTTTTTCCTAATTGTTCGATGTAAACATGTGCTTTACTAATTTTTGGCTGCCTTTCTGGCCTTGTTTTCTCCTTCCTTTTTCTTTATCCAAGTTTTTTGCTTGGTGACCACTAAGGCTTGCATTAGAACTATTGCTTTTACCTATCTTCTTAACATTGTTGCGGCCATTGCTTTTAGCAGCTATGGTTGCAAGTAGAACTCCTCCTTTACTTGCTTGTTACATTTTTGGCATGAGTTAAACTCGTTACTTTGTAGTAGTTATTCTTTTTGTTTGGACTTAGCCTGCACTCTCATTGGCTTTTAGTACGGGGATTGGAAATTTTCCTTTACTTGATAGCCATGGTTGTGGCCGTACTTTATTTCTTTTATGTTTTGGACCTAGCCTACAATTTTGCCGATTGTTGAAGCTAGGGTTGCAATTTTGGCCTGGCCTGGCTCGTTACACAATGGTTATAGCTGTGTCTGGAGTTCGTTTATTTTGCCTACTTGGACCTGTCCTGCAATTCCCTGTCTGTAATTTTGGACTGGGTCAGGCTCGTTACTCAATGGCTATGGTTATGGCTGTGTCTAGAGTTTGTTTATCTTACATATCTGGACCAGACCAGTATTCCCTGACTGGTAGAGACGAGATTGCAGTTTTGGCTAGGGTCAGGCTCGTTACTCAACAACTATGGCTATAATCGGAGTTCATTTCTTTTGCCTATTTGGACCTAGCATGCAATTTTGTTGGCTATTGGAGCCAGGGTTGTAGTAATGACCAAGGCCAGGCTCATTACTCAGCGGGTATGGCTGTGCTTAGAGTTTGTTTATTTTTCCTATTTGAACCAAGCCTGCAATTTCGCTGGCTATTAGAGCATGAGTTAAAGTTTTGGCCTAAGTCAGACTCATTACTCAACGGCTATGGCTGTGGCCGAGGTTTGTTTCTTTTGCCTATTTGGACATGGCCTACAATTCCCTGCCTGTTAGAGCCGGGATTGCAATTTTGGCCAGGGCCAGGCTTGTTACTGAATGCCTATGGCTGTGGCCGGATTTATTTTCTTTTCCCTATTTGGATCGGCATGCCATTTCATTGGCTGCTGGAGCTAGGGTTACAGTTTTAGCCTGGGCCAAGCTTGTTACTCAAATATTTTTGGCTATTTTCTCCCCTGCATATAAAGTCCCTGAAACAGCAGAAAAGGACTAGGATGCAGGCTAGGATTTCCTTAAGATCATACCCCTTATGGGCTTACACAATACTTTATCTTCTTAGGAATCCCGCCTCGCCTTTCTGCAAAACCATTCTGTTTGGATGTAGGTGCCGAATGCATAATCATATTTTACACCTACTTGGGCATAGTACCTTCTTAGGTTGACAATGTTCCAATTGCAGGAGATTGGCCTGCGGTCCAGCGTCTTCAGCTAGTAAGCTCCCTTTCCCAGCACCTTGACCACCTTGTATGGGCCTTCCCATTCTGCATCTAGCTTCTTCTTTCCTTGGGATCTAATTACTTCATTTCTCCTTAACGCGAGGTCTCCCACTTTAATGCATCTGGGCCTGACCTTGCTGTCATAGTGTTCCTCCATCTAGGACTTGTACGTAGCTTCCTTCAACGCTACTTTCTCCATGATTTTATCCAGCCCATCGCGGTTTTATCTGATTGTGTGATTGTTCTCTTCTTGGTTCATTTTCTCAACTACCCTCCTGTTGGGCATGTAAATTTTTGGGGAATGATGACCTCTGTCCCAAAGCACAACCTGTAGGGGGACTTCTCCATAGTTGTTCTTGGTGTTGTCCTGTGTGCCCACAACACACTTACTAACTCTTCTTACCATTCCCCCTTTGCCTATCCTAGCCTTCTCTTTAAACCCTGAACTATTGTCCTATTTATCACTTATGTTTGTCCATTTACCCGTGAATGGGCCAGCAACGTGAACTGCTGCCTTATGTTCAGGCCATCGCACCAGGATCTGAAGGGTTCATTAACGAACTATTTTCCATTGTCATTTACTATCACCTACAGGATGCCAAACCTGACACTATGTTCCTCCAGGTGAAGATCGTAATCTTATTCCCTGTCACACTTGCTACAACCTCTGCTTCTACCCACTTGGTAAAATAATCTATTGCCATCACCAAAAATCTCTTTCTTCCTGCTTCCTCAGGGAACAATCCTGCAATGTCAATTCCCCATTTGGAAAAGGGCCAATGCGATCTTATACTGACTATCTATTCTGCAGGGAGTTTTTGCACCCTAGGATGATCGTGACATCTGTAGCACTCCTTTACCATTTGCATCACGTCCGCTCTCATAGTTGGCAAGTAGTAACCTGTTCGCAGGGCTTACAGCGCAACTGTCCTTGGTCTCTGATGGCTTCCACAACTTCCTTCAAGTATTTCCCTAAGGACTATATCTTCCTGCTCACATTCTGTACATTTAAGCAACGACTCTGTGTACCCCCTCTTGTATAGAAACCCGCTCTTTAGGGCATACTGCAATGCTTTCCTTCTAACTGTTCTCGCCTTCTTATCGTTTGCCGGCAATGTCCCATGTTCCAGGTAGCCTTGGAGGGGTGTTGTCCAGTTAGGCACCGCATCATGTATTTTTGCCACGAGGATCGTATCCATTGACTTTCTTGCTAACTCCTTGACGAACATAGACTTGGTTAAGTGTGCTTGTGCCAAGGATGCTAAGTTGCTAAGTGAATCCGCCCTTGTGTTCAGAGACCTCGGGACCCTGGTGATATCAAATTCCTCGAACTCAGATGCCGGACTCCTGACCTTGTCCCTGTATTTCATCATCGTTGGTTCCTTAACCACGTACTGTCCATTTTACAGATTGGCCACTAGCATGTAGTCCCCATGGGCTTGCAATTTCTTTGCTCCCAGATTCATGGCTATCTCTATGCCTGATATCAGTGCCTCATACCCTACCTCATTTTTTGACATGGGAAACTTAAAACACAAGGCATAAGTTGCCTCCACACCTTCTGGATCTAATATTACTAGGCCCGCTCTGCCACCTTTCACTCTGGATGCCCTATCTACATACATTTTCCACACGTCTGGCCCTGCCAGACCACTTACATCCAAGACATGTGCTAGATTCTTTGCTTCTTCCAATATTTTCATTTTTCTTTCCTTGGGCATTTCTGGCTGAAAGTCCGCCATTACCAGCTCCTTCATTGCTCTTCTTGGGGTGTATTCAATATCCTGTTCTCCCAGCTCCACTGCCAATTTCACCAATCTTCTTGAAGCTTCTGGTTTGGTTAGTATCACCTTCAGCGGCTGATTGGCCAGTACTATTACAGGGTGCGCCTGAAAGTTTTGCCTTAGCCTCTCCGCTACGTAGACCAACGCCAGTGCGAATTTCTTTTGACTCGTATTTCCTCATTCTGGCCCATGCAGAGCTCGGCTAAAAAAATATACTAATCATTTTATTTTATTTTCTTCCCTTACTAGCACGCCATTGATAGCTTCCTCGCTTGTTTCCACATAAACGGTACATGGTCTCCCCTTTCTTTGGGCTGGTATGGGTTGGAAGATCCTTTAGGTAGGCCGTTAACTCCTCAAATGCTCTTTCATCCAGCTCCCTCACTATATTGCCCCCTTCTTTTCTACACATCTCTTCAAGGTTTTTAATAAAGGAAGTGTTCTCTCTCCTGCTCGGGACATGAAGCGGTTCACGGCTCCCAGCTTCTCATTCAGGATCTGGACCTCTTTCACTGTGCCTGATGACTTCATATCCAAAATTTCTTTAACTTCTTTTGGGTTTGTTCTCAGCCCCTCATTCGACACCATGTGCCCCAAAAAATTTCCTGCTTCTATACCGAACTGACACTTGGGTAGGTTCTGCCTCATCCTTGTTTCTGGAAACTGTACTAGGGTTTCCTTATCATCCTCTAAAAATATCTCATACAGGCTGTTGTTTATAACCATATTATCTACATACACCACCAGATTCCTTCCAATATGGTTTTGAAAAATCTTGTCAACCACTCTTTTATAAGTGGCCATGACATTCCTCTGGCCAAATGGCATCATTCTGTAGCCAAAGGCTCCCTTTTAAATTATAAAGGAAGTTTTTTTCTATATCGCTCTCTAGCAAGGGGATTTGATGATACCCCTTATATGCATTAAGAAAACATATAATTGGATAATTAGTAAGGCTGTCTACCTTTTGGTCTATTACTGTCAGCGGGTAACAGTCCTTGGGGCAGGCCTTGTTCAGGTCTGCGTAGTCCACACACATCCTCCAGCCACCATCTACCTTTTTCACCAGCACAGAGTTTTCCATATAAGTTGGGAAGGGGATTTCTTACTAAATCCCTGCTGCGACCAGTTGGCTGACCTCCATGTTTACTACCTCATTTCTCTCCCTGGAAAGCATCCTCCACTACTATTTGACCGGTTTAAGGAATGAGTCCACCTTTAACTCATAAAATCCCACCTCCTAGGGGACTTTCATATTCTTTGGTTTCAAGGCAAAAACCTGTTTATTTTCCACTAACACCTTTATCAACCCCCTCTTCACCTCAGGGAGGAGTGATGTCCCTTCCTGCACTGATTGATCTCCACTTATTTTAACTACTTCCACTTCTTTGCCCAGTTCTGATGGGTCACCTCCACCTGAAATCATCTTGACAGACCTGACTTTGCTAACTTGTCTCCCTTGGCTCCCTCTCCCATCTCCTTGCTTGTGCTTGCTAAGAGCGACCCTATGGCATTCCCTAGCTTTCTGCTAGTCTCCCTTGTCTGTTGCTATTGCTTCCCTTGTTGGGAATTTCAAGAGCAGGTGTAGAGGGTACACAATCCCCTTCAGTAGTGCCAAAGTTGCTCTTCCCTGTATCAAATTGTATAGGTTGTTTTATTTTAGAACTATGAACTCCATGTCCACAATTTTTCTCTTACCTCCTTCCCCCACTGTCACTGGAAGGAGTATGGTTCCATCGAACCATATTATCATGTCTATAAAATCCACCAATGGAATCTTCATTGGCTCCAACTTCTTCTTTGTGTTCTTATCCAGCTTCTCGAACCAGTGCCAATACATAGTTTCTGCTGAACTTCCGCTATCCACATATGCCCGGTGGATCTTGTTGTCCATCACCCTTACCATTATCACTACTGCATCTCCTACTGCCGACCTGTTCGGTATAGGGTCATTGGTGTCAAACTTTATTTCTTCATTTTGCCCCAACTTCTTGTCTGCTGATGTCGACTGCGACGTCTGCCTGCAGCGTGCCTTCTACTGAGACTCTGTCCTTCCTCCAGCACTTCTTCCTATGATAGCATATATGTCTGTCACCATTTCCGCCTTGTTGTCTTCCTATGGGGAGTCCTCTCTCTGCCTTTTCCCTCGCTCCTCTCGAGCCTCGGCTCTGGAAAATTTGTTTCCCTTGTCACGCCTACGCTCCCTGTACGGGCTTCTTGCAATGCCGTGTCCCTCTTGCTGCTTGGACCCTCCATGCTTGTTCTTTCCCTGATAGGTGGCCTTGCTATGGGCCCTCGCACTCCTTGCTAAGTGTGCCAGCTCATAACTTTGGAAGTAGTCTTCAATATTATTCTTCAAATAGATGCAATTGTTCGTGTTGTGGCCATGATCCTCGTGGTAATAAAAATTTGGGATTTGTTTCTCTTTTCAGGGTCTTTCTTTATCCCTAGTGACACGTCCAATATACATTTCCCCTTGTACATGGAAAAGATTTCCTTGGGCATTTTAATGAGCGGTGTAAATACCCTCTCTGACTTGTTGAATCTATTGGGCACCTATTTTGGTACGCTATGCCCTCTTTGTATTTCTTTCCTTATCTGTCTCAGTCCTCCATTAGCCTGGCCACCCTGCGTCTCTTTCTTCCTTCTGTCAGCCAGGTCGTCCCTGTTAAAGTTCCCCACTCTTTTCATCAGCTCATCGATTATCCGTGGTGGGTCTAGGGTGCAGTTTCTCAGCAACATCTCATGACTCAAGCTGTTTATGAATGTGTCAATAAGGAACTGACTGCTCCTCTCCTCCACCTAGTTTGCTTTATCATTGAACCGTTCCAAGTATGCCGATAGTGTTTCAGCTGGTTTCTGTCAAATGACTAGTAGCTCAGAACGTGTCTTTTGAAATTCTTTTTTTTTTGCATGAAATGCGCCAAGAACTTCAGCTCTAACCGACTGAAGCTGTCAATCATCTCATTCTCCAGGTTTTTGAACCACACCCTGGTTGCTGCCGTCGGGGTGATTGCTAACACCTTGCACCCTCGTGGTATCGCAAAGGTAGCCATATTGGTGAAAAATGTGTACAGGTGGTCTTCCAGGTCTTCCTCACCATTGTACTGCCCCAAGTGTACCGGTATATTCAACTTTGGGTCCTCCATGAACATATGTATCCTCCCGGTTAAGGTCGATCCCCTTCTCTCTTTCCTCGTTTCCTGCTCTAGTCCCCTTACTGAGGCATTTCCTCTGGCGTGCTTTTCACCCTCGAGAGTGACACGTAGCCTCCTCATCACTCACGTTCTGCTACAATTTCCTCCTCTCCATCTTGTACCTTTCTTCGGGAGGTGGCTCTGATCAAGGCAGTCTGGAGACCTTCCCATTTTGATTGGGTGCCTTGCTGTCACCTTCCTACTCTAGGAACAATTTGGTTGGGTGTAAGCCCAACCCTCTCCGCCTTGTATCTTTTTTTTAGCGGGCCTCCATCTCATTTTGCCTTCTTATCACCTTGTTCTGAGATGCCATGAGTGTATGAACTATCTCCAAGTTGTTTGCAAGGTTCGATGAGGTGTAAAGCTGGTGCCTCTCTCCCGTCGACATGAGCGTCAGGGTAGAGTCTTCTTCCAAGTGCGTCATGTTCTTCATAACCACCTGGTTGAACAGGTTTCCCACCAGTTGTGCCTCTATGTTGTTCCTACGTGAATGCAAAGAACATTATGCAATCACCACAGGCATTGCCAATGTTAATGCCAGAATTTTCTATCCAACTATTGATGATCTCTTGAGCCCAATATACTTCTGAATCTGCAATACAGGAAAATATAGATCAAGCAAGCAGGCACTGGGCCGTGCCTGCTTCACCGCTCCTATTATCCATGTATGGTAAGTGGGAGAATATCTTAGATGAATAGTGTTGTGATTGTAAAGTTACCTTGTTTGAATAAGTATTCCCTTTGTTATACGTGTTTGGTTACTGGTGGGATGAGCTCTTTACGTCCTATCACACCAGCTGCTCATTATTCCCTTTGGGGCCGTGCATGGGCTGCTTTACTTAGTTGGACCAAGACAATTCAATACTGGGCTTCAGGCCTATACGATATCATTACGCAAATACCCCCAAGTTCCTGTTTCTATAGTTTAATCTCTTTTTATCTTTCATGTTTGTAGTTGTTAATTGAAAAAACCAAAACCCCCCATTTTACCATATTAGCTATTCCTAACACTCAGATGGATTAGCAACCCGTACGTGGTTGTGTTTCAATTGACTATTAGGCCCTAGCATCTCTATGGAAAAACCCAAGCTTGCCACTAACTACCACATAAGTAGGTTAGTAGTGAGTTGGGTGTAGAGCTATAAATTTTATCCTTGATCTTTCTTAGCCTTCGCTCGAGTTAATTAGCTACAGTTGACGACCCCAAGTAGAGGTGGGTCACTAGCTTAAAACCATCTTCGTGTGTTCGGTTGTCTATTTTTATCTTCTTAGCTTCCACAACTGCATGATAAGTTTTCATCTCGAAGTTGGAAGTGTGCTTTTCATGGCTATCATATTGAAAAGAAAGCTAGACATGTTTATAATTTAGAGTCTTGTACTGGTGTATGTGTGGCCTAGTGATCAAGGGGCTGATGCCCGCTAGACCCAACCCATTTGCATCAAGTAGTGAAGGGAAGCCATTTTGGCTAAAGGCACCAATTATCTATGAAGGAGAATTCAAACCACTATAGGGAATGTGGGCTAGAAAATGTGGATCAAACGAAGACCATATTAGCCACGATCTAAGTGCATGAGGATTGTGATTTGACCCACAATCTTTGTTCCTAAAATAGGGAGCCATGACTATGCCAATATATAAGTACAATAAGCTCGGGAGGACCTAAGGGAATGGTTCCATTCCTAGAAATTCCAATTCTAAAAAGGATTTACTGAATTGAACGCCAGAGTCTTTTCCTCGAAATTACTTCTGGGCCATGTCTTCTAGGGAAAAGAGCTCTTGAAGAGGACGACTAGTGCACGTGAGCAACCTGCCACATCATTTGGCACCGTCTGTGGGGACAAGAGTTCTTCTTTTCATTTTTGAGGTTATTTGGTGAGAAAAGGGTTTTCACTAGGAGTGAGAGGATCCACAACTATCAGTCATATTAACAAACACTAGGATGTGATAGAGAAGCACATCAACATCAGGAACACACATTGAACAGGGAGAAATGACACATAAAGAAGAAGGTAGAGTCTTCAAACAATAATTATGACAATGAGAAAAGAGCATTTGCGGCATTCCTGGAAGCAAACAGAGATAGTCTTTACGACTAGTTTATGAAAATGCTCAAACAAAAACCCTCAAAGCCAGAAGGAACGGTAAATTAAGAACGTGAAAATATTCACTATGAAGAAGAGTTGCATGATATTATCGTAGAAGATGATGAAGATAAATTTCCCCTAGCTCCGCATTTGTGCGATTTTAAAATTCCAAAGAAATTTAAACTTCCTTTGCATGTTAAAGTTTACGATGGGACAATGGATCCCTAGGAATTTTTACACTCCTACAAAAATAGCATAAGGTTTCACGTTGCTTACATTGAGGTTGTTTGCAAGGCATTTCCAATCTTCCTGATAGGTCAACGATCACATGGTATGAAGACCCTCCGAACGAGAGTGTGAAATTGTGGTCAAAGTTATCTTATTTATTCTTAGGCCGTTTCTACCAGAAACAAAGGTTTACTAAGACGATCCCAAACCTCAATAACATAACTCATCGAAGTAATGAGAGCCTAGCACAATACCATAATCAGTTCATTACAGAGTGCTTACAGGTTCAGGACTTGTCATTCCAGTCTTCTTTAGAAGTTTTCATAGGAGGCATGCAGTCAGGGGGGTTCTACAAAGAAATCACAAAGAATATGCCCAAAAACCCAGGGGAGTTACAAAAAATGATGAAACAAAATGTGCGAACAAAAGATGCGAACAATCGCAAAATAGAGCGGGAAGGAGGCGATGAGCGAACGATGGAAAATTTCACAGAAAGGAGTTATTAAAAAGGGAAAAAGAAGTGCCCCTTTCAGAAGAATAGGGTTAGGTTCACAGAATGTGACATTTCAGGATACACCATTGACCAGATCAAGGAAAGAAATATGGCAAGCAAATAAGAATTTGTTCAGAGAACCGGTACCTATGCTAGAACCACCAGAAAAAGATCCAGGGAATATTATTGTGCCTGCCACAGGGACCATGGATATGACAACGAATACCGGAGAGACCTAAGAAGACAATGGAGAAGAATTTGAGAAATGGCTTCCTAGGTCAATATAGAAAAGATGGGGGGAGCCAATATGGGGAAAACAACAAGACTGCAAACACTTAACCGAGTAACCAAGGGACAACATCTACACTACCAAAGAATCAAAAGGTGACCATGGCAATTGATTTCAAGGAAAACGAAGGTGACAAACTGCAAGAAAAAGTATTTGTATCTTTACATGGATCAACGAAGTAATTGTCCAATAATGTTTGGAAAGCTAGATCACAATATTCTCCTCTGCAAGAACCTATTGAAAAAATATTCCACTAAGATGAGGCAATCACTTTCAGCAAAGACGATGCAGTACAAAACACTTTGCCTCATAATGATCCCATGGTGATCAAAGCCAAGATCGAAAATGCTAGTTTACACAGAGTGTTTGTGGATGATGGAAGTGCAGTAGAAATATTGTTTGTTGACTGCTTTGATAGGCTGGGATTCAAGCGAACAAATCTCAAGAAAACCACGTCTTCGCAGGTCGGGTTCACTGGGTGGTCAGAAATAGCCTTCAACAACATACAACTACCTGTTACCATTGGGGAAAGCAGAAGAAATTGCACCATACTCTGTGAATTCGTAGTCATAGATGCTCCATGCATGTTTAAGGCTATCATAGGAAGGCTATGGATAAACAGAGCGAAAGTTATATGGTCTCCTTACCACCAGGTCATGAAGTTTCCATCCCCATCCCGAATTCAAACTATAAGAGGGAACCAGCAAACGGCAAGGCAATGCTTAGTCATTGCAATGAAAATAGGAAAATTAGATAACAAAGCAAGAATGGTTAATGCAATCTCAAATGGTGGACCCCTAGATCAGCGGGAGCCGACCGCAAAACTAGGAGAGGAAGCAGAGTTGCTAAGCCTTGACATCAACGATAGCCCAAAGTGTGTAAGAATTGGGAAATATCTTTCCGATGAAGAGAAAAATAAAATCACACAAATCATGCGAAGCCACAAGGAAACTTTGGGATGGAACATTCACAACATGAGGGAAGTAGATCCACGCATTGCAACACACTCTTTGAGTATTAGTGATGCGATCAAGCCGGTCAAGCAGAAGCACCGAATCTTTGCTAGCGACAGGTAGAAGGAAATTGAAGAAGAGGTCACATAACTACTTCAAGCGGGCATAATCCAGGAAGTCATATACCCAAAATGGCTCGCGAACCCAGTAATGGTAAAGAAGTCTGACAAAGGGTGGATGATGTGCATTGATTTCACAAATCTTATTAAGGATTTCCCCAAAGACTTTTATCCTTTACCAAAGATCGACCAACTAGTTGAAGCAATCGTAGGGTATCATATGTTATCTTTCTTGGATGTATACAAGGGTTACCATCTGATATTAATGAACCCCGAATATGTAGAAGAAAAGGTTTTCATTACAAGATTTGAGACGTCCTGTTACATAAAGATGCCGTTTGGATGAAAGAATGCAGGGGTTATATACCGGTGAATGATGGATAACACCTTTCATGGTTAGATTGGGAGAAATTTTGAAGTGTATGTTGATGACATGGTCATCAAAAGCAGGAGGGCTGATAGCTTTGCAGCGGACCCGCGGGAGACTTTGAACGCATTAAGTAACATAGGGATGCAGCTCAACCCTAAAAAGTGTGTATTTGGGGGTAGGTGAAGGAAATTTTTTAGGATACAAAGTGTCTTCTAAGGGGTTGAGGCCAATCCAGAGAAAGCCCTAGCTATAGTAAATCTTCCTCAACGTCAAAGGGTCAAACAAGTGCAATTCCTAATGGGATCGCTGGCAGTACTTAGCAGATTTTTTTGAGAGCAGGGAACACAAATTTTCCTCTGTTCGAAGTTCTGAAAAAGGCAAAGAACTTTTACTGGGGCGAAGACTGCCAGACAACATATGATGGCTTAAAAGAACAACTTCTGACACTGCCAACACTAAAATCACCCACACCTAGAGAAACCTTTTTTTTGTACTTGGTAATCTTGTAAAATGAGGTTAGTTATGTCTTAGTTCGCCTTGAGAATCAGAAACAAGTGCCAGTCTATTACAACAGTAGAATGCTGCAAAATGCACAAAGAATATATATGCCGTTGGAAAAACTAACCCTAGCCTTGGTTTACATAGCATGAAGATTGCAAATGTATTTCCATGTTATAGATGTATACAATTCCAATCTAGAACGGCGATCAAAGCCCATGCGTTTGTGGAAATTATTGCAGAAATGATGAGTGAGGAAGCACAAACAGAGATAATGAATTAGAGCTTGAGAATTGATAAATGCATGTCAAAGTGGGAAGAAGTCATGTGGACTTTGATCATTGATGGCACGTCCAAAAAAGGCGGATGTACTTAGCAAAATAGTAACAACATGATTCAATTCTCTCACTGAGAAGGAGGATGTCAATGTTGTTTGAGCAATCCAAACAGATGCAGTAAGCTAGATGTCTCCACTGAAGAATTCTTTGCCAAGGGGACGTTACCAGAAGTCAAGATGCAGGCTAGAAAGTGCGAGTTAGTTTATAAAAATTATGCCTACAAAAATGGAATACTTTACAAGAAAGGTTTCTTTTCTCTATAGATAAAATGCGTAGGACTAGCACGAGCACTAGACATCTTAAAAGAATTCCACGAAGGTTTGTGTGGAATGCACCAAGGAGCTAGAATAATAGCAACGAAGGTCATACATGCTAGACATTATTGTCCAACTATTTTCAATGATGCACACATGCTTGTACTTTAATGTAGAAATTGTCAAAATCAATGCTTCGCTATGACATAAACAACAAGTATCCCAGCAGGGGATCTACGGTGCCTGGTCGTTCGATAAGTGGGGGATAGACCTAGTTTGACCATTCAAAAGGGGTGAAAAACAACTCCAGATTTATGATTGTAGCAATCGACTACTTCACGATGTGGGTAGAAGCAAAACCGCTGGGAAGGGTCACGTCTAAAATCACTAGGAAGTTCATATGGAAAAACATAGTATGTCATTTCAGGGTGCCACACATCATTGTCAAGGACAGTGGAACACAATTCACAAGTGGTGTGTTTGTACACTGGTGTTCGAAACTAGGAATTCTTCAAAAGTTTACGTCTGTAATACACCTCCAAGAAAATGGCCAAGTGGAAGTAATAAACAGGACCATCATCCAAGGAATTCATCACCATTTGGAAGGAAGGTGAACCAGATGGATAGATGATTTACCAAACACACTATGGTCATACAAAACATCAGTTCGAGAACCAACAGGAATAACCCCGTATAGTTTGGTCTATGGTCATGAATTGGTTATACCAATAGAAGTTGGTAATTCAAGTCTTCGGGTGAGCAGTTATAATGAAAAGGATAACCCAGAGGTGATGATGCTTGAGTCAGATGAGTTGGAAGAAAGTAGGGACTTAACAATAGTCACAAAAGCTAAGTACAAGGAAATTATGGCTAAGGTTCACAATCAGAAGTTGAAGGACATGCGGTTTCCGATCGGAGACCTGGTATTAAGAAAGAACGAAGCTAGCTTGGCTGAAGAACGAGGGAAGCTATGCCCAAAGTGGGAGGGACCATACAAGGTCACAAAGGCTCACATGTCCAACACCTACGAACTAGAAGGGATGGACAGCAACACAGTCCCTAACATATGACATGTGGTCAACTTAGGAAAGTTCTACGTTTAGAATAGGGATGACGGACAACTACGTGTATAGAAACCAATATATTATCCTTTGTCACTTTCTTTCTATTGTTCCATAGCTATATGATCGCAGTCATACATATTTAATATAAAAATCCCCTTTCCAGGAACACGATTGCATCTCTTTTCATTATTTACACATTTTAATAATTTGTTTGTAACATGATATGAACAAGTTACTCAAAACTCACTACGATGGATAACAAGTCATAGATCCTACGTATTTATCATCAATTGCAAGCTATTGATCTTGCATATTTGCAATACTACGCAAATGCAAGCTATAGACCTTGCACACTAAGGACATTTGCAAGCTTTTGATCTTGCAACTTAGCATACGAAAAAAATCCCAAGCGATAGATCTTGCTCAATTATTCATCTTCACAAGCCTTGGATCTTGCAAGATCACAAACGCAAGCTTTAGATCAAGCTATTAGGCAAAATTTCCTTGATTACAATGACAAAGGCAAGCAATAGATCTTGTGCCTTAGTGCTACTAACAAAGCTACCAGCAGACCTTGCTATAATGCATACATGCCCCTAGAAAAAAACTATAGTAACCCTTATGGGGTCGCAATAAGTCAATGCACAAAAAGAGAAAAACATAACAACGAACATATAATAAAAATCATTTCAAAACAAGACATGTAACGGGATCGAAGATCATATGAACAGATGGACAATCACACCACCTAGAGTATAAAAAAAGATATCATTGGCATAAACAAAAATATATTAGCATACTATCTACGCCTAGATAATCAGGATGGTCTAGCGAAAGAGGAACCACTACAACGATGACTAGGATTAGCTTCGTGAGGATGGCATTTCATTTCATCAGATGGGTATTTAGTTCTAAGGGGACTACACTCAGTTCTGCGGTGATTCTCCTCAGCCTCGCGTTCCTCGCTAACTAGATGCTCATATCTCCATCTCATGTGTAAGTACGAAGGATGATGGGTCATGCCTCTTCGCTCCATGCGATTAAGATACCTAGTATAATAAGCTCTAAAGTCAGTGATGGGACCGAATTTCTCATGATCCAAATGCATACTCATTACGTTAACTGATTCCTTATACTATTCCATTCTAGCCTTCAAGGTCCTCACTTCCTCTTCAAAACACTGAATGTGTGATCTCACAACATCAGACATTTAGATTTTTTGCCCACCAGCTCCAACAGTCAAATCACAAGAATTAATAGACCAGCATGATGATGAAGGGAGAGTTTCAAGCCTATCCTTGTAATCAACACAAGCTTGCTCCAATTCATGTACAAATTAATCAAGATGATTACATTTAGTGCAAAGATCTTCATTCTCACTTCACAGTTGGGTGCTTATGGAAAACTGTTCATCAAATTTCTTCTGCCAACTAGAAGCATAGGTGGAGAAGTGATCACACTCATCCTTCTTTTTCTTCAGCCTCACTAGCAAATCATCAATATGAGCACACTACTTATCAATGATTAAGGTTTTCTGATAAGTTTTGCGAGTCTTACTTGCTCCATATTCTCTAGCTTCCACTTGTTGATGAAGCATCTTCACTAGGTTCAACTGCTGATGATGAATAAGACTATTCTACTCGCTAAGATTGCTGACGATAAATGTTGGCGCATGCATTTACACAACATTGGTCAAGAACGATCGACATTCATAGAATTATTTCATTTTCTACCTAAAACAAACATGACAACGAGTTCAACATCATCACATTCATACAGCAATTATCAACACACCAACATTATTTAAGAAGCTCTAACTCAAGTTCTTGGATTCCACATTAAAAGAGGGGAGAATTAGCTACTTTTTTCCAACCCTAATAAGTAATCATACACGCAATTCATATACTAAAGCTTCCAACAACATCAATGCCATTAACAATTCACATTCAAAGCTCAATAAATGCACAATAGCAAAAGCACTAAATAGATAGATATGGTTCTTACTACATAGATATGGAAGCTTCAATCTATTGCTCCTAAGATAAAACTAAGCTAGATACTAAAAAGACATGATTAACCTACAAAAACCAAGAAAAGAAAGAAGAGAAAAACTAGGGTTTTAACCCAGAAAAATTGAAGGAAGAAGAGGTTATATAGAGGAGAGGATAAGGTGAGTATTTATAGTACAAAAAGAAAGAATAATTTCAAGCCATACGTCCATCCCGAGTTGCAACGGGCTCGCGACGACCTTGTGACGGACTCTAATTTCAGCATCTTGATTTCTTTCTTCTTTTTGTTTCATATCCTCCTCCTCTCTTCAGTTCTTCAATTCTTCAAATCTTCAAAAGCTCAAATACAATTATTCAAATCTTCAAAGGTATTCTTCAAAGTCTTCAAACAAATTGCCTTGTCACACAAAATCCTCTAGAAAAGTAATAAAAGCGTAAAAGTCACTTTTAACTCTCCTTAGAGAATTTCAATGGAAAATGCTACATTTAGAGCACAAAAGTGTACAAAAGTGAATTATACAAGTCCTAATATCACCGTATAAAATGGGCACATCAGTGGAGAAGTGATCACACTCATTCTTCTTTTTCTTCAGCTTCACCAGCAAATCATCAATACGAGCACACTGCTTATTAATGATTAGGGTTTTCTGATAAGCTTCACGAGTCTTACTTGTGCCATATTCTTTAGCTTCCACTTGTTGATGAAGCATCTTCACAAGGTTCAACTGCCGACGATGAATAAGACTGTTATGCTCGCTAAGAATTCTGCACAAATTTTGATAACAACAGGAAATTAAGAGTCTCTTACTTTTTCATTCCACTTCTTCTCAAGGTCATTGATACCCAACAACATATACTTTAAGCGAATTCCTAAACATAGAGCCCACTCTTGAGCACGAACAGGAAATTAAGTGATCGTATATAGTTTCCAGCATATTCAAGATTGGCTAAACCACAAAAAATGTCCTTGCCAAGTGATTCAACATTGTATCCATCAGGAATAAGCTTACTACAAGGGTAATTTTGAGACGAAGAAGGAGGCAAAGACGAAATAGGAAGTTGCCACCCAATGCATAAAGGAAGTGATTCCATACGAGTTAATAGATCATAAGAACCAACTCCCATACACTCCTCGTTAAATGATCAGGTGGAATGAATCATACTAATAGGCCCAGAAAGAGGATCGTTACGTTCCATAAAATTGAAAATTTTCATGATTTCACGATCAACCAAAATATTGAAACCCTGCACACGAGTAGGGGCAGCGAGCAAGCATAGGAAAAAAACATATCAACTTCAATCACATAAAAAATACACACAAACATCAAAATATTGTTTTAATATTAAAATAAAAAATCCAACAAACAAAATTCTCTAAGGATAAACTAACTTCGTTGTTAGGGTTAGGCAGAGTCTGAGCAACAATGGCACTAGCACCTTGGCTCAGTTGCTGAGTGGAATTCCCCTCATTAAGTGTTCAAATTACCCACACTAGCATAGGAATTAGAAGTGGTAGCACTGGTGCTAAACTTGATTGGAAGTTCTTCGAAATAATCCACTTTGCATCTTTTCAGCTCGGTATTTCATCAATGGCATTTCATCCAAAGGACCATAGGTTTGATAACAACAAGCCTTCAACCAAAGACATAGTCATTTAACAAAACAAAGCATGTATTAGGTTAAACTTAGAACAAACAACATTCAAGGTTCAACCTTTCTTTGCACCTAAATGATAAATATGAAAACAATCCACATTAATATACTCATCTAGCAAGAATTACCACACATTATACACAAGAAGTTCTAAATCCATGTTTTTGGATTTCATATCAAATGAGTTAAGAAATTTGCAACTTTCCTAACACTCTAACATTTCAATCATACAAACATTTCGTATACTCAAACAACCCATGGTATAAATGAGGTAAAACCCAACATTAATGGCATCATAAATGCTCTCCAATAAATGTTCATAAATGAGCAAATATAGAATCTTACTACATAAGGTTGGAAGCTTCAATCAATTGCTCCAAAGAACTAGATTTAGCTACAATAGTTCATACTAATTAATGTTAACAAACAAAACATAATACAAGAGAATTCAAAGTTGAAAAATGGTAGAAACTAGGGTTAGAAGCAGTACCAAAAATGCAGGAAAGAAGAGATGTGAATGAGAGGAAAAAGAGTGTTATTTATATTACAAAAAGGATAAGTTAGGTTATGGTCACCCGTTGGTCGCGACTCGCGACGGGCGCTAGAACTTAACCTTGTTTTCTTTTCTTCTTCTTGTGGTAAACACTTATCGTCAGAATGATTCCTCTCATTTTTCAAGTCTTTAACTCTTTGAAGAAAGTCTTCAAAGTCTTCAAAAAATGGTCTTCGACGGCCTCCGATCTTCAAGTTTTCATGTGGTTGAAGCAAGTCTTCCAAGTCTTTGAAAAGTGATCTTTAATGGCCTACGGTCTTCAAGCCTCCATGTTCTTCCTTTGTCATGCAAAATCCACTTAGAAGAGCTAAAAGAGCGTAAAGTTGCTCTTACCTCTCCAAAGAGAATTTCAAGGTAAAACACAAGCTCTTGATAATAAAAGAGCACAAAAGTGACCCCAAAAAGTTCTAAATTATGAACATAAAATGGACATATTATATATATAGAGAGAGTCAAGTAAAGTTTGACTGTTGATTAGTTAAAGTCAACTTAGTAACTAGTATTTATGTATAGAAAGTCAAGTGAGGTTTGACCATTGATTAGTCAAAGACAAACATTTTTATTAGTATTTATTATATACTAATTCAAATAAATTTTGAACATTAATTAGTTAAAGTCAACTTTGTTATTAGTGTTTATATATTGAAAGCAAAGTAAAGGTTGATCGTGGATTAGTTAAAGTCAACTTAGTTACTAGTTTTTATATATTGAAAGTTAAGTAAGGGTTGACCGTCGATTAGTTAAAGTCAACTTTGTTATTAGTATTTGTATGTAGAAAGCCAAGTAAGAGTTAACCGTGAATTAGTTAGAGTCAACTTTGTTATTAGTATTTTTATGTAGAAAGCCAAGTAAGGGTTGACCGTGGATTAGTTAAAGTCAACTTTGTCATCAGTGTTTATATATTGAAAGTCGAGTAAAGTTTGACCATTAATAGTTAAAGTCAACTTAGTCACAAGTGTTTACATATACAAAGTTAAGTAAAATTTGACCATTAATTAGCTAAAGTCATCTTAGTTATTAGTGTTTAATTAAAAGTCAAGTAATGTTCGACCATTGATTAGTGATGTGCCCATTTTATACGGTTATATTAGGACTTTTGGGATCCACTTTTGTGCTCTAAATGTGACATTTTGCCTTGAAATTATCTGAGGGTTAAAAAGGACTTTTACGTTTTTATCACTTTTTAGAGAATTTTGTGTGGCAAGGTAATTTGTTTGAAGACTTTGAAAACTTCGAAGACTTTGAATAATATCTTTGAAGATTTGAAGATTTGAAGACTTGGATTTGAGCTTTTTGAAGATATGAATAATTGAAGAAGTGGAGAGAAGAGAAGGATATGTGATATAAAAGAGAAAGAAGAAATAATGCTGGAATTTGTATCTATCGCAAGACGGTCACGACACGCGATGGTTAATCGTGAGCACCTCGAGACTTGCGAAGGACGAGTGGTCAGAATTTCTTCTTGATTTCTGTGCTATAAATACTCCCTTATCCTCTCCTCTTCAACAGTTTTTGCCCAGCTCTTCTTCCTGCGTTTTTGGGCTTAGAAACCCTAGGTTTTCTCTTCTTTCTTTTCTTAGTTTTTGTAGATTAATTATTTCTTTTAGTTCTCTATCTTAGTTTTATCTTGGGAGCAAAGGATTGAAGCTTCCATTTCCATGTAGTAATAACCATTTATATATCTATTTGGTGCTTTTGCTATTGTGCATTTATTTTGAAGACTTTGAAAACTTCGAAGACTTTGAATAATATCTTTGAAGATTTGAATATTTGAAGACTTGGATTTGAGCTTTTTGAAGATATGAAGAATTGAAGAAGTGGAAAGAAGAGAAGGATATGTGATATAAAAGAGAAAGAAGAAATAATGCTGGAATTTGTATCTGTCGCAAGACCGTCACGACACGCGATGGTTCATCGTGAGCACCTTGAGACTCGCGAAGGACGAGTGGTCGGAATTTCTTCTTAATTTCTGTGCTATAAATACTCCCTTATCCTCTCCTCTTCAACAATTTTTGCCCAGCTCTTCTTCCTGCGTTTTTGGGCTTAGAAACCCTAGGTTTTCTCTTCTTTCTTTTCTTAGTTTTCGTAGATTAATTATTTATTTTAGTTCTCTATCTTAGTTTTATCTTGGGAGCAAAGGATTGAAGCTTCCATTTCCATGTAGTAAGAACCATTTATATATCTATTTGGTGCTTTTGCTATTGTGCATTTATTGAGCTCTGAATGTTAATTGTTAATGTCATTGATGTTGTTGGGAGCTTGAGTATATGAATTGCTTGTATGATTGCTTGTTAGGGTTGGGAGAAAGTAGCTAATTCTCCCCTCTTTTAATGTGGAATCCAAGAGCATGAGTTAGAGCTTCTTAAATGATGTTGGTGTGTTGATAATTGCTAGATGAATGTGATGATGTCAAACTCATTGTCATGTTTGTTTTAGGTATCAAATGAGAGAGGTCTATGAATGTCGATCGTTTTTTACTAATCTTGTGTAAATGCATGAATTGGTTAAATGCTAAGACACAGTGTAGTGTTTATAAGTGTTGTTAAGCTTGTTGATTCTTCATGCTAAATGAAATCAATGAGATACTCTTAGTAATAAGGGAGTCACTGGTGAGGTTTGACAAGAGATGTCGAATTCACTCTTGCAAAATACTACCTTAGAAGGATAGAATATTTATCTTCACAACAAGTAGTTGAAGTAGTGAATAGATTGTTTCACTCGTTCTTGAAGCCTTTGTTATTTAGTATTTATGTATTCTTGATGATATGTTTCACTTAATTTATGCCATGGGTTGTTTGAGAATAGGAAGTGTTTCTATGATTGAAGTGTTAGGATGTTAGGAAAGTGACGAATTCCTTAGCTCCTTTGCATGAAAATCTATGAACATGAACTTAGAACTTCTTGTGCATAATGTGTTGTGATTCTTGATAGATAGGTATGTTAATGTTAAGTCAAGTAATGAATGTGATAGGATGAGTGAATGGTTCAATGATCTACATTTTGTTTGGAAGTGGATATCCATTGCCCCCAAGGCTTTATCCTTTGTAGTTTTAAAACCCTTTTTCTTAGTTTTGTTTGATGATTATCCTAGTTACTTGATTTTGCTAGTTATCTTGTCTTTTAATTTCATAACTTAGGACAATCAACCATCCAAACCCCCCCCCATTTACATGCTTTTATATGTATGTATATATATCTACTCCTAGCCTAATATCAACCTTTTGTGCCTAAACGCTTAGGAAGATCCCCCTTCTTCATGGACGACCCCGACTTGCCGCTATCTACTTACTTGTAGATAGTAAGCATTAAAGGGCTTAAAAGTATTAACTTTGAGAGGTACGACGATGACCTCCCAAATTTTGGCGCCGCTGCCGGGGAAGAGGCGTTTATTGTTAAGTGTTTATGTGTATTTGGTTTCATATTAGCTAGTTATTTTTATTTTCCACTCCTTGGTGGTTTTTTTGTTCGGAGTAGGTATTGCTTGAGTTCTTGGTGAGCTTTTTCCGAGAACACTTGCAATATGATTTCAGACTTTCGAAAAAAAAATCTTTTAAAAATGGAGTGTCTCACCTTGAGGGAACTCATGATGAGAAGAGAGGCTCAACAAGCAAGATTTTGTAGGATGTGTCATTTTGACCATCCTACCAAGTCTTGCTATTATTTGTGGGAATAGAACTATGAGGGAGAAAGAACCCTTGGTTTACAAAACCAAGGATATTATGAGGAGTGCTACCAAGAGGTAGGAGATGTTGGTTTTCAAGGCCAAGATGCTCAAGAATGGTATCCATACCAGAATCCTTACAATCCGGAATGGAGTGGTAGTCCGGATTGGTGGTATGAGAATAAGCCAGAAAACCAACAATACGAGCAAAATAGTTGGCCATCACCACCTTATACCGTACCCCAAAATCAAGCCCAACAAGGAAGTTCAAGTTTGACACGGGAAGAATTCATGAATACAAAAGCAAACTTGAACTCCTTTACTAGTGAGGAGTCGGACACTCAGCTCCCCCCTGGTGTTGAGGCTATTAAGGGGCATGTGAGGAGTATATTAGAAGCGTTGTCCCGAATGGAAGCTCGTGATTCCAAAAATACACCATCCCAAATCGAATTCGAGGATTCGGTGAGTGAGGTCACCAAGGGAAATGATTTTGAGTTCGAAGGGGATGAGGAGTTGGTTGTTAAGGATAGAAAAATGGAGGAATAGGTGATCGTGCTACATTCATTAGCACCGTCACCCCTTCTCTCACCTAGTGAACCAACTCTATCATTTTTGGAAGTTTTGAGGGAGACGAGAGAGGAGCCGAAAGATTATCCCAAGCCTCCTAACCACTCAACTCCCTTCAAACCTTCTCCACCTCAACAAAACTTTCCTCTTGAAACTTTTGTACCCCCACCTCTCTACTTTTGGAAGCTCATGGTGAAGGGGTTCAAGCCTTCACCATATGGATAACATTAGGGTCGTGCCGATGACCTTAAATATACGGAGCTTTGTCGTTCCGATGACGCAAATAAATTCGGCCTTTGTTTTAGTTTTTGTTGTTTAGTTTTTGTCATTTAGTCTTGTTCTTTTTATTGTGTGTTTCTCTATGATTTTATAGCAAACTGTAATGTATTGCATTGGAGGAAATGAAGAAATGAGATCCATGAGAGAGGGAAGAGAGCTTGGTAAGAAATTTTTTTCCAAGTGCTGGGAAACCCTATCGTCCCGAGTCGCGATGGCCTCGTCGCGAGTCGTGACGAACAGGGGAGCAAAATCCATTCCCAGCACCAGCTTTCCGCGAGCTACGACGGCCCATCGCGAGTCGCGATGGGTAGGTCGCGAGTCGCAACGTGATCAAAAATTTTGTGTTGAAATTCCACTCCTGGCCTCAACATTCTGCGAGCCGCGACGGCCTCGCGATGGACCATCGCGAGTCGCAATGAGATCGTCGCAGGTCGCGACGTGATCAGAAATATGGTGTTAAAATTCAGCTCCCGACCTTGATATTCCGCGAGCCACGACGGCCTTGCGAAGGACCATCGTGAGTCGCGACGAGACCGTCGTGAGTCGCGACCAAGCCTTCCCTACCCATCGCGAGTCACGATGGATCCATCGTGAGTCGCGATGGAGTACTGCTCAATTTGTCTTAAACCTTCAATCTTCTTAATTTCGCCGCCTCTCACCAATTCACCTCCGCTCATTCCTCCACCATCTTACATATATCGACATATGAACATTCTTGCATCTTTATAGTACCTTTGTGTATTGTAGTATGCTGAATACATCATTGTGACTGTAATTGCATATCCTATAATGATGCTTGTATATGTGCCGATATATGTTGGATATTTTTAATGGATAATCTTGTAGTGGTGGTTGCAGGGTGGATTGGTTGTTCTTTGAGAATACTATGGTTATTAATTCTCTATACTAAAACTAGTATTACAAATTCTTGTGTACTTGTGAGTTTGATGTTGTTCTCTGTGGTGTAGTCTTGATTAAACGGCGCCAAGGAGGCAATGTTTTTCTTGAAAGGTGAGTTCATGTACGGCATTTTGGCTCCCCTTTTTCAGCTCTGAAACCAATGGTGGGACCGAGTCTATACAAGTGCATGGGATTGCGCCATATTATCGGTGACTACGCGGAGAAACGGGTGTCACTCTACCTCTTGCCTTGAATTTTTATTGTTCTTACCTTACATGTTTACATTGAGGGCAATGTAATGTTTTAAGTGCGGGGAGGGGTTAGAGGACTCAATGCATGTTAGATTGATTTGGAATGATTTTTGCTACTTTTGATTAGAAAAAAAATAAAAAAATAAATAGAAAATGAAAAAAAAGAAAACCCGCTAAGTTGAAAACCCGAGAGGGCAACTTAGGCAACATTGGGGGCCCGGATAGGTCAAAAACCCGAAAGGGCAGCCTATGCAAAAATGAGAGGCTAAAATGTGTGGAAAAAGGTGAGATGTGAGCCGAAGAAACATGATGTGTGGCTAGGATGAAAACTCGAAAGAGCTCCTAGGGAAAATGAGAGAAAGCGAGAGAAAGTGAAAAATGCTATGATTTCACTCATTTGCCGACGTTGGAGTCAAAAGGTTACGGTTTTCATACAGATGGATCAGGTAGCTCAACATCTAGAGACCTCTTAGGATTGGGTAACTTAGCGGGTTAGGAAAAAGAGTATGGTTATGAAATTCTTGATCCCTTTATACTTCGTTTTTGGTTGATATATTGGCATTAGGTGAAGCATGTGTTTGATTCTCCTATATGGTTTTAGCTTCATTTTATGTCATTGGATTTTGGTTAATATATTGGCATTAGGTGGAGTATGTGCTTAAACCTCCTAAATGGTTTTAACTTCATTTTGTGTCATTGGACTTTGGGAATATCAATTCGGGACTTTGAAACATTTTTATGGGTAGTGAATTGATAAGTGGTAGGTTTGGTAAGATTTAGGATTGGGGTTGTGTGTGTGGAAAATTCTCATGTGAGCTTTGATTTTGGGATTTATGATATTGAGTATTTTTGTGAGGCTTTGATAGGGGGAATATTAGTTTAGGATATGGACATATGAATTCCTCCGTGTGCTTGAATCTTTTCTTACTCGAGGGCGAGGTAAGGTTTAAGTGCGGGGAGGTTTGATGTACCCATTTTATACGGTTATATTAGGACTTTTGGGATCCACTTTTGTGCTTTAAATGTGACATTTTGCCTTGAAATTATCTAAGGAGGGTTAAAAGCGACTTTTACATTTTTATCATTTTTTAGAGAATTTTGTGTGACAAGGTAATTTGTTTGAAGACTTTGAAGAATATCTTTGAATATTTGAAGATTTGAAGACTTGGATTTGAGCTTTTTGAAGATATGAAGAATTGAAGAAGTGGAGAGAAAAGAAGGATATGAGATATAAAAGAGAAGGAAGAAATAATGCTGGAATTTGTATTTGTCGTGAGACCGTCGCGACACGCGATGGTTCATCGCGAGCACGTCGAGACTTGCAACGGACGAGTGGTCTGAACTTCTTCTTGTTTTCTGTGCTATAAATACTCCCTTATCCTCTCCTCTTCAACAGCTTTTGCCCAGCTCTTCTTCCTGCGTTTTTGGGCTTAGAAACCCTAGGTTTTCTCTTCTTTCTTTTCTTAGTTTTTGTAGATTAATTATGTCTTTTAGTTCTCTAGCTTAGTTTTATCTTGGGAGCAAAGGATTGAAGCTTCCATTTCAATGTAGTAAGAACCATTTATATATCTATTTGGTGCTTTTGCTATTGTCCATTTATTGAGCTTTGAATGTTAATTGTTAATGTCATTGATGTTGTTCGAAGATTGAGTATATGAATTGCTTGTATGATTGTTTGTTAGGGTTGGGAGAAAGTAGCTAATTCTCCCCTCTTTTAATGTGGAATCCAAGAGCATGAGTTAGAGCTTCTTAAATGTTGTTGGTGTGTTGATAATTTCTAGATGAATGTGATGATGTCGAACTCGTTGTCATGTTTGTTTTAGGTAGCAAATGATAGAGGTCTATGAATGTCGTTCGTTCTTGACTAATCTTGTGTAAATGCATGATATGGTTAAATGCTCAGACACGGTGTAGTGTTTATAAGTGTTGCTAAGCTTGTTGATTCTTCGTGCTAAATTCCATCGATGGGATACTCTTAGTAATAAGGGAGTCATTGGTGATGTTTGACAAGAGATGTCGAATTCACTCTTGCAAACTACTACTTAAGAAGGATAGAAGATTTATCTTCCCAACAAGTAGTTGAAGTAGTGAATAGACTGTTTCACTCGTTCTTGAAGCCTTTTTTAATTAGCATTTATGTATTCTTGATGCTATGTTTCACTTCATTTATGCCATGGGTTGTTTGAGAATAGGAAGTGTTTCTATGATTGAAGTGTTAGGATGTTAGGAAAGTGACGAATTCTTTAGCTCCTTTGTATGAAAATCTATGAACATGAACTTAGAAATTCTTGTGCATAATATGTTGTGATTCTTTCTTGATAGGTAAGTTAATGTTAAGTCAAGTAATGAATCGAGACGTACCCCTCGAGCCCTCGACACATACTCTCGAGACAGACCACGACACATGGATCCCTCGAGCCCTCGAGACTTCAAGCCCTCGAGACATGTAGTCCTCGAGCCCTCGACACATGGAGCCCTCGAGATGGAGTCCTCGAGACATCGACACATGGAGCCCTTGAGACGGAGTCCTCGAGACATCGACACATGGAGCCCTCGAGACGAAGCCCTCAAGACATGATGTCTTCGAGCCCTCAGCACATAGACCCCTCGAGATGGAGCCCTCGACACATGGAGCCCTCAAGATGGAGCCCTTGACACGGGGACCCTAGATACACGGACCCCTTGACACATGGAGCACTCGAGATTTCGAGCCCTCGAGATAGAGGCCTAGAGATATTGAGCCCTCAAGCACTCGAGACATGTACTCCTCGAGACATGGAGTCCTCGAGCCCTCGAGCCCTCGAGACTTGGAGCCCTCGAGACATGGAGTCCTCGAGCCCTCGAGACATGTAGCCCTCGAGACGGAGTCCTCGAGACATCGACACATGGAGCCCTCGAGACGGAGTCCTCGAGACATGGAGTCCTCGAGCCCTCGAGACATGGAGCCCTTGAGCCATTGAGATGGAACCCTCGACACATGGAGCCCCCGACACATGGAGTCCTCGACACATGGAGCACTCAGAGCTCTTGAGATATGGAGCCCTAGAGATATGGAGCCCTCGAGATATGGAGCCCTCAAGCCTTCGAGACATTTTCCCCTCGAGACATGGAGCCCTCGACACATGGAGCCCTCGAGCCCTCGCGAATTGGAACCCTCGAGACATGGAGCCCTCGAGCACTGGGGCTTTCGAGACATGACGTCCACGAGCACTGTGCCACTAGTCCACTAGTCTACTAATTTCTTTTGAAGGCAATTAGTTTGCCTTACTTATGTAAATATTGGACATCTTTTGGTGCTATTTAGGTTTGGGGAACCTAATAAATCTCCCCCACCTTAGGGTGCTTTAAATAAAAAAAAAGAAAAGAAAAGTCAACTAATGAATGTGATAGGATGAGTGAATGGTTCAATGATCTTTATTTGGTTTGGAAGTGGATATCCATTGCCCCCAAGGCTTTATCCTTTGTAGTTTTAAAACCCTTTTTCTTAGTTTTGTTTGTCGATTAGCCTAGTTACTTGACTTTGCTAGTTATCTTGTCTTTTTAATTTCATAACTTAGGACAATCAACCATCCAACCTCTCCCCCCATTTACATGCTTTTATATGTATGTATATATATATATATCTACTCTTAGCCTAATATCAACCTTTTGTGCATAAATGCTTAGGAAGATCCCCCTTCTTCGTGCACGATCCCGACTTGCCGCTATCTACTTAGTTGTAGATAGTAAGCATAAAAGGGCTTAAAATTATTAACTTTGAGAGGTACGGCGATGACCTCCCAATTAGTCAAAGTCATCCTAGTTATTAGTGTTCATATATAGAAAGTAAAGTAAGGGTTGACCGTTTATTAGTTGAAGTCAATTTAGATATCAGTGTTTATATACCGAAAGTGAATTACAGTTTGACCGTTGATTAGTCAAAGTCAGCCTAGTTATTGACTTGTATATATTGAAAGTCAAATATGGATTAATCGTTGACTAGTTAAAGTTGTATTTATGTAAACTAAATATTTAAGAGCTGAATGTAAATTAGTTAATGTAAAAAATATTTATTCTCATTTATATATATTAGGTCAATAAAGGTTGATCGTTGATTAATTTAACTTAACTTAGTTATTAGTTAAAATCAATAAAAGAAGCGAATGATTTTGAATTTTTTTTAAAATTAGCTTAGAGCGTCTGCGTGCACTTGCTCCCAGCCCATGAAATTTCTGGCAACATTATTTGAAATAGTTTGGCGAATGTTTTTTAATTTTTTTGCAAATGTTTTTAATTCTTTGGCAGAAAGATTGAACTTTAAAAACTTTCGACGAATTTTTTGAATTTTTTGGCCGGAAGATTCAATTTAAAAATTTTTTGGCAATTTCTTTGGCGGGAAAAATGAGTTTTTAAAATTTTTAGCATTAGTTTTTAAAAACCGGTGCTATTTTGTTTTCCAAAACCGGTACTATTTTAAAATTTTTAGCTCCAGTTTTAATTTTTACAAAAAATCGGTGCTATTTTAAAATTTTTGGCGAGAAGATATAATTTTTAAAATATTTAGCACCGGTTTTTAAAAATGGGTTCTAATTTTTCAAAAATCGGTGCTATTTTAAATAATTTGGAAATTTTTTGGCGGGAAGGTAGAATTTTTAGTACATGTTTTTAAATGGAATTTCAATTTTTTCCAAAACCGGTGATATTGAAAAATTGAATACCGGTTTGTGTTAAAATAAAAAAACCGGTATTAAAATAAACCGGTTTAAAAAACCGGTGTTAAAATGTTTTTAAAAAATTGGTTCAATTACATTTTTGGCACATGTTTTCAAAATTGGTGCTACAGGGGGGTTTCTGTGGTAGTGGAGATAGCAGCTCTTCCTAAGGTAAAAACATAACAACTAGTGGAACTTACTTCATTATTATCAGTTACACACACTACAAGAAACAAAACCTTTAACCTTGGTTCTACGGGACTTTTTACGTTGGTTTTTAGTCCAAAAATAACTGAGGTAAATATGGTTTTAGTAAAAAATACACTTTTTAACCTTGGTTCGAAACCGAGGTAAAAAACACCTTTTGCCTCAGTTTTGGACCGACGTCGGCAATTTTTGTAACCGATGTCACTCAAAGAAAGAAGACCAACAAAGGACTAATGTCAGGCATAGGAAAAAGGTAGACGATGGGAGAGGAAATGATGCGATGTCGTCCACCCAGACGTTGGTCTAAATAAGAGCAATGTCGTAGACTATGGTAAGCGACATTGTGGGCACTAGGGAACCCACATCATATGCCTCCTGATGTGGAACACTGGAAAATACGATGTCATTTTGACTGTGCGATGTCGCAAAAAAATTTGATGCTTATTTATACGACGTTAGTAGGGTGTTGTCCGTGCACCGATTTGTGCGACGTCACAGATTAATCGGCTACACATCATTTTATGTACAATATTATAATATTTCATATTTAATGAAACAAGAAATTGTTCGTCGATAGCCCTTAAATGTTATTTAAAATTCGATGAATCGTGAAATGGTTAGACATCATACAATAATCAATTGTTCAATTAATGTGGGAAAGAATGACTTCTTAAAACCCACAAAACTATGATATATTACAAATACATATTAAAATATATTAAAATACGTAAGGTTGATATGAAATTGAAACATTGATTGTATGGAACCACTATTTTCTACATTGTACGACATTAACACTGTCAAAGCGACTATTCAAATGACAAGTTTGTCCATCTTCATGCTGAAAGTCCATCGATAACTCTCGTGGTCCTATTACAACCAATACACATGTAACAAAATGTATGTTAGAATTGAGCAGATCCCATATGAAATACACAAACTATAGTTATACGTAGAGGACATTAATCTCAACATGGAAAAAGTAGCTGATCTGATTTAAAGCAACGTTCCAGGAATGACTCATAAGTGTCACATAACCCAAAAGATGAGCAATGTAAGACATTCATAGATATTTCAATAATTTCCTACACCTATGCGACGCCAGACTTTGTTTGGTAGAATATCGTATTGGCCGAATAATTGTGACTGACGTCGAACATTCAAACCATGTTTACAAAAAAGTGTAAATGTTGTTCAAAATCAGCCCTAATCTAAGATATTTTTTCTACATCATTTAAAACATGACATTATATAAGGAAAAAATACAATATATAACATGTAACATTGACTGCCTCCACCCGCGTCGTTAAAAACTGAGCGGAGGTTGACATCAAAGGGGACAAAGATAATATTTACATTTTTACACCCAACTCACTACTATGTTACCAATAGGGTAGTTAGTGGTAAACCTTGGGTATGTCCACAGATATGCCTAGTCCTAACAGTCAATTAAATACAATCATGCCTTGGTTGTCAATCTGTACGTGTTGCTAGGAGTAAACCATATAGTAAAAATGGGGGGGTTTTGATTTTTCAGTTATTAACTAATAACATGAAAGTAAAAAGAACGTAAACTATATAAGCTAAAACACTTGGGAATGCTTGTGTAACATGGTTTATTATATGCTTCAATTCTCGATTCATTCACATGTGACATTTGAACAACCTAATATAGTGCTCATAATACCTAGTGTGGTTGATGGTGAGCACTTCCCCGTACCTGTCACGTCGGGTGCTCTTGTAATCTCCCATCCAGAAAAGACTGGTGTTCTGGTAATGTAACAGTAAAACTCGGAAAAGACTACGTTCACACATTCACGTGGACCCGGACCGTTCTGCCCATATCACATCAGAGGTTTCTCATCTCTGGGGGGGTATAAATATTTGCACCAACATGAATATAGACTATAGTTTGTGGTAATGGAGTGTATCATTCATTCAATTAAAACATTCAAGAACAAGTCACAATAATATAACAAGCACAATAATTAGGATGAACTAAGAATCTCACAAAAGCATAAATGAACACATGAATACAATTATCCCCAAGCTATGAAAACTAAACTCTAAACATGGAATTCAAACATAGATTTTAATTCCACATCACAGGATCAAAGAAAAAATAAAAAGGAAAGAAAGAAAGTAGAGAGAATGTTTCTCTCTAGGATGCTCTCCAAAATAAAAAATGAACTAACTAAAAATGATCCAAGCCTCTAACCCTAGTACACTAAGGCTATATTTTTAGTAGTAGGGGATTTGGTATAAAAATAGGCTAAAAATGTGCAAAACCCTAGTTCAGCAGCAACTGGCATAGACCACCACGAATGTAGTGGTCCGCGCCACTTATAAGGTTCGTGCTGACGTGGATTGCCAAATCTGGCTCGACCCATTTGATCCGTGATGGCTTGGGCTACAGGATCTGGTGTGGTTTGTACCTTCTCCATGGTGTGGTTTGTGGTGTCTTCCGTGGGTCGTGTCCAGCGCGGTCCGTGGTGTCTGGCGTGACCCGTCATCAGGATGGTCATTTTTGCACTTATGATCTGTGGGTCATGTCGTTTGGCACAAACCATCATCAGGATCATCTTTTAGCTTAGTAATTTCGTGAAAGCCACTCAATTCTTCACATCCCGCTGGCTGGTCTTGGCATTTTGCACTTGAAACAGGTTGGACCATAAAAAATGGCACGGTCCACGCCCATAATTACCCTTTTTTGGAGTGAAAATGGGCACCTGAGGATGTTGCCTGTTGAGATTGGAGTAGTCTATCCAAGGCCATGGCATGGCTCGTGCTAGAAACCCTTGGCATAGACCTCATTGTCTGGTGCGGGCAATTGGTGCCGTGCTTGGTGCCACCCTTGAGCAGTCCGCGCCAACCCGTTTATGCTTTGGCCGGTTGAACATCTTTCCTTTGCTACGGATGAACTGTTACTCAATTTTGAGAGTTCTTGTAATCAATTTTATGGTTCTCAAGGAGAAAAATCTAATGAAACCAGTCTTGAAGGCTTATTCATCTTCAATCGTTCCAAGAAATTGGCAGAACTCTTTTACCACAATTCTCTGTTTCTTTCTTGGTCGTTTTGAATTTCAATGCCGCCTATCTTTTTTTCCATCCTTCGATTACCATAATTTGATGTCCATGGTCTTCATCTAATACCATTCTAATGTTAATGGCTTTTGACTTGTTCTACAATCCTTGCGAACTTGCGAACGACTTTCAATATCTTCCATCATCCTTTCGAAAGCCCTTCACAGAGAATGTAGCAATATGTACCCACGAGAAACCTTCTAAGGATGATAAAAAAGGAGGATGTAGGTGCCCGTGGATACAAGATGTCCATTAGTACCAATTAACTCTACGAAACACATGATTTGGAAAAGAAAACCAAACATGGTGATGTGCTTCATTTTGCGTGCGTTAATCGTTGCATCCAGCATAGGTTTCGGTATGCTTTGTATGGAGGATCGATAGTATTAGTTGAGTTTACGTGATAAGGGGTTCATAGAGACGTGTTTGGTTTTATCGTCTTAATCTTGTGCGTTGTAGACTTAATTAGTACTAATAGACAATATTTATCCACGGGCTCCTAGATCATCCATTAGATCATCTATAATGGGTTATCCATGGGTACTTTTTGGTTACATTCTATGTGAAAGCCATTTGTAAGGGCAGTAGAAGATATTAAAGGGCGCTCGCAAGGATGGTAGAAAAGATCAAATTCACCTCTAGAATGGTAGAAAATCAAAACCACGAACATCAATGCGTGGTAGAAGGATATTGGAGCCAAAGACAGGTAGAAAAGGAGTTCAAAGCGGCCAATGAAGAATCAGGGAATTTTGGTCCAATGAGTTTTGCCAAAGTCTGAGAACGATCTCAGACGAGTTAGCCTTCATAGCTGATTCCATTAGATTTGTCTTCTCGAGCACTAAAACATTTAATACTAGGACTAAAAAATTGGACTAACGTTTCTCCTGTAGCGAAGGAAACAAGTTCAGCCGACCAAGGTACCACAAGTCAGCACGGACCATTCATAGCCACAGACCAATGGTCCATGCAATAGGAGATGCCCTGTGCCAACAGTTCCAGTGCAAGGCAAAGGCATGATCTGCACTATACACCACAGTCCGCACAACTCAAAGTATGGGCGCGGATGACCCCATTGAAGATGGCCAGCGCCATGCTAAGATCAAAATGCCAAGACCAGTCATTTGCCCATGCCAAAATCTGCACCCCACGCTAAAGTTCTGAGCTAACTATGCTTCCTGACCAGGGTCAGTGCCATAGCCCACATTCGATGCCAAACTTTTGAGTGAATCATGCTTCCTTACCATGACCCACGCAAAACCTCACTGTCTGTACCACATCCTTGGGTCATGGCCTCACACTAGATCAAGCACCCTGTACCTTTGAAGAACTATAGGCACACGTAATGTTGTGTCTCGTAACAAAGTACTTGGCGCAGACTGTGCCATCCGCGATGGTCCGTGCCAGGCGGTGGCTAAACTAGGATTTTAGCATCTTTTGGGCTATTTTGGACCTATTTTTATGCCCAATCCCCTTCTACTATATGTATTACCTTAGTCTACTAGGTTAAACATGTAAAAAGTAGATTAGATCATTAGGAGAGCTCTTAGACAGGGAGAACCACTCTATCCCTTTCCTTTTTCTTTTTTTCATTTTGTGTTCATCCTAGATGTTGAATTCAATCGGTATTTGAATTCCATGTCTACGGAGTAGTTTCAATTGCTTGGGGATAATTGTAGTGTGTGACTTAATCTTTATGTTTATATGAGATTCATTAGATTCATCTTACTATATGTGTTCATGATATAATTATGATTGTTCATGAATGTTCTAAATGCATGAATATTACAACACGTATCAGCATACACTTTGGGCTATATTCATGTATGGTGTATTTATTAATGCCTCCTTGGGAAGATAAATATGGATGTTATAATGGGTAAGGGAGTACTTTTCATTTGCGTGAGTGTGTGCAAGGGAAACCCGAGTCATAAATTGACTTATTTTCCATCGCGTCATTCTTAGCTGGTTACGTAAAATTTTTCGATAGGTTGCGGGTAGAGATAGCATAAAAGTAGAAAACTAGGGTGTGAGAGACCCTAGATTATATATAAGGTGTAAATGACCCTTGGGTCTAATTAATAGGACCCGGGGGAAGTTGTGCATTCATGGTGGAAGCCCGAGACGTAATCGCATGGGGGAGAAATATTTCTGCAACAATGGTCTGACCTTGTTGTACTCCCCTAATTACAATGGAGGCGTCGACGAAGGGTTGTGAGTGTACACAACATGACAGGTATAGGGAAGTGTATGCCATCAGCCACACCATGTGTTGTGAACACAATATTAGGTTTCTTAGTAAATCTTGCATGTGAATGAGTCAAGGATCGAAACATTTGGTTAATCATGTTGCGCAATGACTCCCCAAATGCTTAGTTTAATTAGCTTACTTGTCCTTTTAATTTTATGCATCATAGGTTTTACAACGGAAAAACCATAACCTCCCCTATTTTTTGTTGCAATTACTAGCTATTCATTTCACTCGTAATGATTGATGACCTATACGAGGTTGTGTCTTTAGTTGATACTTGAGCCTTAACATCTCTGTGGACAAACCTAGGGCTTTTCGCTAACTATTCTGTGGGTAGCGTAGTAGTGAGAACGGGAGCAGAATATAAAATTTATCTTTGACCTCCTCAGCCTCTGCTCAGGTCATTTAGCTACAATTAATGACCCCAGGTGGAGGCGGGTCAAATTATGGTGATGCTGGCAGGGATGCTATTGAGCTTAAGTGTTAATTAGGCATAACATATTAGTTGAAGAAGTTAGTAGTTGCCTTTTATTTTTTTTTTGGTTTTGTGTTGTTAGTTTTGTTGTTGAGCTATTGTTATAGTTGCTTTGTTATCTTTTGATTTGTTTGATAAGATTCTTCCATTACTTGACATTTGAAGTTAAATATAAAGAAGTTGCACAGATCATTAAAGCTATTCCTTGCATTATATCATGGTTATTATGGTGTGCTAGAAACAAGTTTATACATGAGGGAATTTAACCTCATTTCAAACATGTTTGTGTTCACATACTGAACACCTTAAATGATATTCTGCTATCTCACATGATTAAAGTTTTTTGGAATCTATCTCTTATATAACCTACTCTAATTATTGGCGGAAACTGTAAAAGTTTGAAGGAGCCAGTGGCTGTTTCCTGGTTACCTTCAAATTCTGTTAAACTCAACACTAATAGTTCTATTCTGAGCAATTGGAATTCAGGCATGGGTTGGATTTTGAGAGACCAAAGGGGAAGGCATGGGTTCTATTCTCGGATTTGATGAGCTGGTGATTGGAGAGTATTTTTCTCTAATGACATAAAATCAGAATATCACATTTCGAGAAGCACCATATTTGCACCATCATAAATCATAAATTAGAGTATTCAGTCAGGAAGCTCGCACCATTATCAAGTCTCTCCATATTCTAAACATGAGTCACATTTCGTTCTTTCTCTCTCAAAGTTACCGTCTATTGTTGATATGAATTCTTAATTTATTATTAAATTAGAGTTTTAGGAGGATAACACTATACTCTTTTTTCCACTAGGTTTTAGTGAGTTAGTGTGACCATTTGTAATTTATTTAAGTTTAGAATAAGACCCATTAACTCAACCATATTGGCTTTAAATGGGTTAAATTAGGCCATGCATTTATTTTAGGGTTGAGTTTCTGCCACAATGTATGTTGGAAGTACTATTTGCATTAAAAATTCTAAGGATTTAGGGAATTTCAAAATTTGAGAACCAAAAATGCTCTTTTAAGTTTCAAATTAATAATTTTTCAATAATTTGCATTTTTGAAACAATTTGACAGCACAAATGGGGAAACAACACAAATACCCTCATGCCAAGCGTACCCGACGTGGACCCCCCTCGTGCCAATGACCCCTGGCACAGACCGTATCATTTTATTATGTTTTGATTTCATAGAAACCCAGGAATATGATATTTCATGTGAATCTATGTGGTGGAAATTATCATTCTCATAATGCTTATCGTAAGGGTATTAATGGAAGACTAATAAAAATAACGGAAAATTACCAAAGTTTGTGTCCCTCTTAGACAATGTGCATAATCTCTGTATCAAACGTTTGTCCTAATGTTCAGGTGCATAGTTTAGAAGCGTTGTCAACATGCAAGGAAGTTTGAGCCATTGTGTAATTTTTGCAAAGTTTCATCATATACTTTATATGAATAATTTTGGCATATCGATTGACCCGTTCATGCCCAAACATCGTAGTCGTGACAATGTGAATTAGATAAGGGTATCTCAAATTTTGCATTTTGACTTCTCCCACTTTCTTGGAGGGATCTAAGTGCAAAAATTAAAAACTTCACCGTTATTCAAAAAATCGATTCTGATCATCCCAGAAGGGACCTTCTCCATCCCTAGTTGAGCTTATAATCCCCAAAAAATATAAAGAAACTTCCATGATCCCATGGAGACTTCCACAAGATCTTCCAATTAACCATTGCATACTTATAAGTAATCATCTATATTTTATGCTAGAACACGTACTAGGGCTTTAAAAAAATTGATGGACATAGTTTCACTATCTTTTGAATTCATAAAAAAGCAAGAATCTGTAATTTTGTGACTATGTGGTGGAAATTATTGGTCTAATAATGCCAATTGTAAGGGTATGAATGGAATACTAAAATAATGAGGGACGAATACCTCGCTTCATTGATGACTAAATCAGAACAACATGATTGTGTCAATGAGATTTAAATAATTAGGTATCTCCAGTTTTTCTTTTCAACCATTCCCATCCTCTTGGAGGGATCTAAGTGTAAAACCAAAAAGTTCACTGATTGTGCTAAAATTGATTCCGATCAAACAAGATGCTAATAAAGTACATGGATATTTATTAATTTCAAAAAGTAGTTTATATTATACTGTTAACCATTATTAAGGTAAAATATATTCATTTTGGTCAAATACATGCCTATTTTCCATGTTATTTGGTTGAAATGGTTAGGCCCACATTCAGGTCAACCGACTTTGGTATTACATCTAACATATGTCAAAAAGGTCAAGTTATGTACGATGTACATTCCGAGATGAGGCCCATTTGTTATGCTAGTGGGCTTAAATTATTAGGCTGACATTCATGTTAGCCGACATCGTTCATATGTCGGTCGTATGTCCAATAAGGTTGATGAATGTGTGAAGTCACACATGCCTAGATAGAATACACAAGGGTTCCAAAAGACTATATATATGGAACCCACATCATAAATCACTCTAAACATTTAACTTTCCCTCGAATTTTAACAGTTCCCCAACCCTTCTTCTCAAAGGTATGGTTTCTTGATTCTTTAAATTCCTTTTGTTTTTTCTATTTTTCCTTAAAAAAATTTATGTATATGCTATGTGAATTTGTTCTTTGTTTTATGTTTTGAATTTCCTATGGATTAGGGTTTCCCATCCCTACAAATTGTGGTTTTATGTTCTCCCCTGAATCTGTGGCCCATTGTTTTGGTTTAGGACATTTCATTTCTCCGGTTTTCTGTTGTTGTTAATGTTTCTTCTATGTTTGAATGCGACGATGATGGCTCTTTGATCCACATTCATGTGGACCGATCGTAGCGCGACGTCACTAATTCTTATTTATAGGGTTTTACATGTCTGAGACGTCGAACCCTTCTCGGTTAACCATTTAGTTATTCAGACAGGTAAACGGCCTCACTTTTACATGAATGCAATTATTTTGGACCGATCGGTAAGGGACATCGCTCGTATATGTGGGGCATACCATTATTTTGGACCGACATGAATGAGCGACCCATGATCAACTTAAGAGATGAATTGAACCTATTTATATTGAATAAATTCCTATCTATCGTTATATAAAATCATCTGTGGCAATATAAATTTCAAGAATCATGTCTACCAACGAAATTTTGAGTAGTCGTTCCCCAATTTAGGTTAGCAAATGTTTTTTAGTTTGCTATGTATATTCCTTTTATTTGATAACTTATAATCTAATTTAATTTGTTATAATTTCATTAACCAATGCAGATCTCTAGCGATTTAGATGAGGACCATCCACAAACTTCATTCGGAAATATCATTCCACACTTCACAAGACATTGACCCCAACGAACTTTGGTTCAATTCCAATTTTGCTAAGACCTCCCCACTGCACATGAATTTTATTTTCAATTAACATTTTCTCTAGATTAATACTTTCATATGTACTAAGTGTGGTTTTCTTATAATTTAGCACGTCCCAAGCCAGATTGTGGAACTCTTACCAAATGTCAAGACATGTGTTGTCTTGAGGTACAACGGAAGGAAGTATCACATACACTACTAGGAGAATAGGAGGCTCATGACCATGACCCCAAAGGGTTTTAGCCAGTTTCTTGATGCAGAGGAACAAAGGCTTGGGGACATGCTTTTCTTCGAGCTATTGGATGGTTTTGGGCTTATAGTGTACAATGCCATCTGTCTTCCCTCTTGATTTTAGTATTAATGTTTAGAATTTGGTAAGACCTCCATGTTACACATGCATTTTATTTTCAATTAACATTTTGTCTAGATTAGTACTTTCATATGTACTAAGTGTAGTTTTCTTATAATTTAGCATGTCCCAACCCAGGGGTGGAACTCTTACCACATGTCAAGACATGTGTTGTCTTGAGGTACAACGGAAGGGAGTATCACATGCACTACTAGGGGAACATGAGGCTCATGACCCTGACCCGAAAGGGTTTTAGCCAGTTTCTTGATGCACAGGAACAGAGGCTTGGGGACATGCTTTTCTTTGAGCTATTGGATGGTTTTGGGCTTATAGTGTTCAATGTCATCTGTCTTCCCTCCTGATTTTAGTATTAATGTTTAGAATTTGGTAAGACCCCCCTGTTACACATGCATTTTATTTTCAATTAAAATTTTCTCTAGATTAATACTTTCATATGTACTAAGTGTAGTTTTCTTATAATTTAGCACATCCCAACCCAGAGGTGGAACTCTTACCATATGTCCAGACATGTGTTGTCTTGAGGTACAACGGAAGGGGGTATCACATGCACTACTAGGGGAACATGAGGCTCATGACCCTGACCCAAAGGGTTTTTACTAGTTTCTTTGTGCAGAGGGATAGAGGCTTGGGGACATACTTTTCTTCGGGCTCTTAGATGGTCCTGGGCCGATAGTGTTCAATGTCATCATTCTTCCCTCCTGATTTTAGTATTAATCTTCAGAATTTGGAACAGTTTTAAAAATATTTATATGTATGTGGAACATTTGTACTAAATTCAGAGTGTTTGTTGGATGCCCCTTTTATGTTATTTAATCTTTAATCTCTAATCTATTTCTTGAATGTAATTTTAATTTTATTGATATCTTAATATATAACCTACTGTATGAAACAAAGTTTTAATATAACGATACTTCATAAAGCTAGAAAAGTCTTGTGTGTAATTAATAAATTGTCTAAATCATTCAAAAAGTAGCAAAACAATGTTCACCACAAGTTTTTAATAATTTCAAACTATTCACCGACTATTTCCCTAGGTGGATGACATAGCAATCAGAACCAAAAAATTATGTTGTAGAAATGTAATATTTACTAATGTGTAATTGGGTATTAATTTTTTTGGTCCTTGGCGGGCTCATTTGTTAGTTTGCTGAAACTGTTAGGCACCTAGCTCCCCCTAAGGTCGTTAAAAATGTAGCATAGAATTAACCCAGATGGAGGCCTGTTTGTACTGCTACGCTACCTATAGGGTAGTTAGCGGTAGGCCCTGGGTTTGTCCACAGAGATGCTAGGTCTATGTATGAACTCAAACACAATCTCGAATGGGTCGTCAATCCAGACGAGTGAAATGAATAGCTAGTAAAGAAAACATGCAAATAGGGGGGAGGAGGGGTTGGTTTTTTAACCTAACAACTACAAAGCATGAAAGTAGAAACACAAATACAATATTAAACAAAGCACTTGGGGAATCATTGAGCAACTTGGTTCAGAGGTCGTCGCCGTACCTCTCAAAGTTAATATTTATAAGCCCTAAATGCTTACTGTCTACAACTAAGTAGATAGCGGCAAGTCATGGTCGTCCACGAAGAAGAGCGTTTAAACATAGAAGGTTGCTATTATGCTAGAAGTATATATATACACATATAAAAGCAAGTAAATGGGGGGGGGGTTTGGTTGGTTGGTTTTCCTATATTATGAAAATAAAAGACAAAACAACTAGCAAAGTTAAGTAACTATGCTAATCATCAAACAAACTACAAAAAGGAAGCCTTGGGGGCAATTGAAATCAACTTCCCAACCTAATGTAAATCATTGAACCATTCACACATTCTATCACATTTATTACCTACGGGGAATGCCAATAGAAGATCAACATTTATTCCTTCTTAATTGTAATTTGGAAAGACAAACAATGACCATTTGCAAACCTCATTTATGATCACCCCAGACAACGACCATAGGGGTATTTCATTAATGGCATTATACACAAAGGACCATAGATTTGACAACGACAAGCTTTCTACCAAAGACAAAGCCATTTAACTAAACATAGCACGCATTAGGCTAAACCTGAACAAACCACATTCAAGGTTTAACCTTTCATTTCATCTATAGGATAAATATCAGAACAATCTACATTAACATACTTATCTAGAAAGAATCACAACACATTATGCACAAGAAGTTCTAAGTTCATGTTCCTAGATTTTCATGCAAATGTGCTAAGGAATTCGTCACTTTCCTAACACCCTAACACTTCAATCATACAAAAACTTCCTATTCTCAAACAAGACATGGAATAAATGAAGTAAAACATAGCATTGAGAACAAATGAATGCTAAATAACAAAGGCTTCAAGAATGAGTGAAACAATCTATTCACTACTTCCACTACTTGTTGTGAAGATAACTCTTCCATCCATTTTAGATAGTAGTTTGCAAGAGTATATTCAACATCTCTTGTCAAACTTCACCAATGACTCCCTTAGCCGAAACACGACTAAAAGTATCCTATGGATGGTATTGAGCACGAAGAATCAAAAAGTTTGGAAACACTTATAAACACTACACAGTGTCTAACCACTTAACCATTCATGCATTTACACAAGATTAGTCAAGAATGATCTACATTCATAGAACTATCTCGTTTGCTACCGAAAAAAAACATGACAACGAGTTTAACATCATCACATTCATCTAGCAATTATCAACACATCAACATCATTAAGAAGCTCTAACTCCTGCGCTTGGATTCCACATTAAAAGAGGGGAGAATTAGCTACTTTCTCCCAACCCTAACAATTAATCATACAAGAAATTCATATACTCAAGCTTCCAACAACATCAATGCTATTAACAATTCACATTCAAAGATCAATAAATGCACAATAGTAACACTAAATAGATATATGGTTCTTACTACATAGATATGGAAGCTTCAATCCATTGCTCCCAAGATAAAACTAAGCTAGATAACTAAAAGACATGATTAACCTACAAAAACTAAGAAAAGAAAGAAGCAAAAAACTAGGGTTGGAACCCAGAAACATCAGAGAAAGAAGAGGTTCTCTGAAGAGGAGAGGATAAGGTGAGTATTTATAGTTCAAAAAATCAAGAAAGATTTCTGGCCATACGTTTGCCGCAAGTTGTAACGGTGCCCAGTTCCAGCATCTTGATTTCTTTCTTCTTTTTGTTTCATGTCCTCCTCTTCACTTCATTTTTCTTCAATCCCTTAAGTCTTCAAAAATATCAAATAAGAGTCTTCAACTCTTCAAAGGTGTTCTTCAAAGTCTTCAAACAAATTTCCTTGTCACACAAAATTCTCTGTAAAAGTAATAAAAGCGTAAAAGTTTCTTTTAACTCTTCTTAGAGAATTACAAGGAAAAATGTCACATTTAGTGCACAAAAGTGTATACTAAAAGTCCTAATATAACGGTATAAATTGGGCACATCAAACCTCCCCGCACGTAAACCTTACTTGCCCTCGAGTAAGAAACGATTCAATCACACGGAGGAATTCATATGTCCACATCCTAACTTATATTCCCCCAATCAAAACCTCACAAAAACTCTCAATATCGTAAATCCCAAAATCAAAGCTCAAATGAGAATTTTTCACACACACAGCCCCAATTCCTAAATCTAACCAAACCTACCACTTATCAATTCACTACTCATAAAAGCGTTTCAATGTCCCAAATTGATAATCCCAAAGTCTAATGACACAAAATAAAGTTAAAACCATATAGGAGGTTCAAGCACATACTTCACTTCATACCAATATATCGACCAAAATTCAATGACACAAAAGGAAGTTAAAACCATCTAGGAGGTTAAAACACATACTTCGCACAATGTCAATATATCAACCAAAACAAAGTATAAAAGAATCAAGAATTTCACAACCATACTTCATTTTTTAACCCACTAAGTTACCCAATCCCAAGAGAACTCAAGATGTTGAGCTACCCGATCCATCCATATGACAACCGCAACCTTATGACTCCAACGCCGGCAAATGGGTGAAATCATAGCATTTATTTTTCTTTTTTTCTCTCTTTCTCTCATTTTGCCTAGGAGACCTTTCGGGTTTTCATTCTAGACACACATCATGTTTCTTTGGCTCACATCTCACCTTTTTTCGCACATTTGGCCTCTCATTTTTTCCTAGGTCGCCCTTTCGGTTTTTGACCTATACGGGCCCCCAATGTTTCCTAAGTTTCCCTCTCGGGTTTTCAACTTAGTGGGTTTTCTGATGAGACGTCAAAAGCATGTATTTTACAAAGCATTTAACATCTCTTTTATCATATTTTTTTGGTAAGATTGCTACATTTAGTAGGTTTACATGATAAGGGGTTTAGATGACAATTTTTTATTTTTATATCTAAATCCTTCATTTTGTAACCTATGTTTAGTCTAATGGACTTTTGGTCCTTATGAGCATCTAGATTCCTTTTTTTAAGATTAATTTGTAGATTACTCATGAGCACTTAGGAGTGGTTTAGTGAAGGCCATTCGAAAGGATGATAGAAGATGGAAGGCCACTCACAAAGTGGTAGAAGATAAAGGGAAGAAAGGAGAGCAAATCAAAGGGTGAACAATGATGTATGTTTTGAAGCAGAGTTTTGATAATTTTCATAGAAGAATCAGCCTCCAAGAGTTGTTCCATTGGATTTCTATTATCGAGTACTATAAAATCGACTATAAGAACTCCCAAAATGGATCAACGGTTCACCCGGATGAAGTAAAACAAAACGGGACTTTTTTCCATCGCGACTCGCGATGAGTGTGTCACGACTCGCGAAATGTTGACCCGGGAGCTCAAAATTTTACTGATCTGGTCGTGACTCGCGACGGAGGCGTTACGACTCGCGATAATTGCCCTGCAACTTGCGTTTTACTCCCTTTTTTCTTGTACTATAACTAGCTTTTAACCCCCTTCTTCCCCAACTCTCAAAGCCCGACTTGGGGGCTCCAAAACCCTAGTTTTTCACCATTTTCTACCATTTCTTTTTCTTTCTTTGTAAATATTTGTTCTATGTTATGGGTTTTGATAATCTAGCTTACTTTTATCTTGGGAGCAATGGATTGAAGCTTCCATATCTATGTAGTAAGAGCCATATCTATCTATTTAGTGCTTTTGCTGTTGTGCATTTATTGAGCTTTGAATGTGAATTGTTAATTGCATTGATGTTGTTGGAAGCTTGAGTATATGAATTACTTGTATGATTACTTGTTAGGGTTGGGAGAAAGTAGCTAATTCTCCCCTCTTTTAATGTGGAATCCAAGAGCATGAGTTAGAGCTTCTTAAATGATGTTGGTGTGTTGATAATTGCTAGATTAATGTGATGATGTCGAACTCGTTTAACGTTTTTTTTAGGTAGAAAATGAGAGAAGTCTATGAATGTCGATCATTCTTGACTAATCTTGTGTAAATCCATGAATTGGTTAAATGCTTAGATACGGTGTAGTATTTATAAGTATTGCCAAGCTTGTTGATTCTTCGTGCTAAATGCCATCAATGGGATACTCTTAGTCCTAAGGGAGTCATTGGTGAGGTTTGACGAGAGATTTCGAATTCACTCTTGCAAACTACTATCTAAGAAGGATAGAAGATTTATCTTCACAACAAGTAGTTGAAGTAGTGAATAGATTGTTTCACTCATTCTTGAAGCCTTTATTATTTAGCATTTATGTATTCTTGATGTTATGTTTCACTTCATTTATGTCATGGGTTGTTTGAGAATAGGAAGTGTTTTTATAATTGGAGTATTCGGGTGTTAGGAAAGTGACGAATTCCTTAGCTCCTTTGTATGAAATCTGTGAACATGAACTTAGAACTTCTTGTGCATAATGTGTTGTGATTCTTGCTAGATAAGTATGTTAATGTTAAGTCAAGTAATGAATGTGACAGAATGAGTGAATGGTTCAATGATCTACATTAGGTTTGGAAGTGGATATCAATTGCCCCCAAGGCTTTATCTTTGTAGGTTTAAACCCCCATTTTTCTTAGTTTTGTTTGATGATTAGCCTAGTTACTTGACTTTGCTAGTTATCTTGTCTTTTTAATTTCATAACTTAGGACCACCAAACAACCAAACCCCCCATTTACATGCTTTTATATGTATGTATATATATATCTACTCCAAGCCTAATATCAACCTTTTGTGCCTAAATGCTTAGGAAGATCCCTCTTCTTCGTGGACGACCCTGACTTGCCGCTATCTACTTAGTTGTAGATAGTAAGCATTTAGGGCTTATAAATATTAAATTTTAGAGGTACGGCGACGACCTCCCATTTTCTTTTCTTTCCTTTTTTTCATTTTCTTTTTTTTTTCAAAATTTCAGATTTCAATTTTTTTTATTTCTTTTTCTCATGTTTTTCCAATCAAAAGTAGTAAAAAGCATTCAAAATGAAGCTAGCATGCATGTCAGTCCTCTAACCCCTCCCCACACTTAAAACATTACATTGCCTTCAATGTAAACATGTAAGGCAAGAATAATATAACTTAAGATAAGAGGTAGAGTGACACTCGTTTCTCCGAATAGTCACCGGTGATATGGCACAATCCAATGTAATTGCATAGAATTGATCCCAAAATTGGTTTGGAGCCAGAAGACGGAGCAAAAGTGGCATAGAAAAACTCACCCCTCGAGCAAAACGTTGTCTCCTTCGCACCGTTTGATCAAGACTAACACCATAGATAACAAAATCAAACTCACATGTACATAAGGATTTGTAATACTAGGTTTAACATCAAGAGTTAATAACCATAGTATTCTTAAAGAACAACCAATCCATCATGCAATCACCACTATAAGATTTTCCAATAAAAATATCAAACATATATTGACACATATCCAAGCATCATTATAGAATATAGCAATTATAGTCACAATGATGTAGTTTCCATACTACAATCAACAAAGATACTATAAAGATGCAAGAATCTTCATATGTAAATACATGTAATATGGTGGAGAAATGAGTGGAGGTGTGGAGGTTCTTGGGAGTATTTGGTGGAGAAGAAGGGAGGATTATGAATTGTTTAAGCCCAGTTGAAAATTTTGTTTTTTTTCATCGCGACTCAAGAAAGCACTGGTCGCGACTCGCGATGCATCGTCGCGACTCGCGACAGGTAGAGAGGGCTCGGGTCTGGCTAGTCTCAAGGATGAAAGATTTGGTCTTGAGGGGCTCGGTTTGGCTGGGCTCGAGGATGAAAGATGACATCTTGAGGGACATTTGTCTCGAGGGGCTGGTCTCGAGGGGCTCGAGAGGCAAGTGGTTCTTGAGGGGTTAAAAGGCTTCAGTGGTCTCGAGGGCTTCTGGCATAAAAGTCTCAAGGTCTTGAGAGGGTGACGTCTCAAGAGAAGATGGACTTTCAGGTTTGGCTCGAGTTGAGAGTTTCCAGCCTCAAGGACCTGAGGTCTCGAGGGGATGATGTCTCAAGGGCTCTCGGCCTCGAGGACCCAAGATCTCGAGGGGATGAGTCTCGAGGGCTTTAGCTCGAGTCAAGGGCTTGCAGCCTCGAGGATTCGAGGTCTCGAGGGGATTATTTCTCAAGGGCTTTGGCTCAAAGGGCTGGTCTCGAGGGTCTCTATTTACGCTGTGACTCGGGACCAATTTCTTGCGACTCGGAAAGAGGCCAATGCGACTCACAAAAAGTGGGGGCTAGGAGCTGAAGTTTAACACAACATATTTGATTACATCGTGACTCGCGACCACTCCATCGCGACTCGCGATGACATGATTTCCCAGCAGTTAGAAAGAATTCAATATTTTCTTACCAACATTCCAAGCTTTCTTCCCTTTCTCATAGATCTCATCCCTTCATCTCTTTCAATAAAATGCACTTCACTTTGCTAGAAAATCATAGAAAAATACACTGTAAAAAGCACACGACAAAATAACAAAAACTAAACAACAAAAAACCAAAATAAAGGCCGAATTTATTTACGGCGTTGGCATGACAAAGCTCGTATATTTAAGGTCGTCGGAAATACCCTAATGTTATCCATATGGTGAAGGCTTGAACCCCTTCACCATGAGTATCCAGAAGTAGAGAGGTGGGGGAACAAACCTCTTAAGAGGAAAGTCTTGTTGAGGTGGAGATGGTTTAAAGGGTGTAGGGTGGTTAGAAGGCTAGGGGTAGTCTTTTGGCTCCTCTCTTGGCTCCCTTAAAACTTCCAATAATGGTGGAGTTGGTTCAATAGATAGGGGGTAGGGGTGACAATGCTAATGAATGTATCATAATTACATCTTTCTCCTTTTTATCATCCTCAACAACCGACTCCTCATCCCCTTCAAACTCAAGATCATTTCCCATGGTGACCCCACTAACCAAATCCTCTAGTTTGATCTAGGATGGTGTATTTTTGGAATCACGAGCTTCCATTCGGGCCAACACTTCTAACATACTCCTCACATACCCCTCAATAGCCTTAACACTAGAATAGAGCTGGTTGTCCGGTTGTATTCATGACTTCCTCACGTGTCAAACTTGAACTTCCTTGTTGGGCTTGGTTTTGGGGTATGGTATAAGGTGGGGATGACCAACTACTTTGCTCACGTTGTTGGTTTTCCAGCTCATTCTCATACCACCAATCTGGATTACCACTCCATTATGGATTGTAAAAATTGTGGTATGGATACCATTCTTGAGCTTCCTACCTTTGAAAACCAACATCTCCTACCTCTTGGTAGCACTCTTCATAATACCCTTGGTATTGGAAACCAAGGGTTCTTTCCTCTTCATAGTGCTCTCCCACAACAAATAGCAAGACTCGGTAGGATGGTCGGAATGACACATCCTACAAAACCTTGCTTGTTGAGCCTCTCATCTCATCATGAGTTCCCTCAAGGTGAGACGCTCCATTTAAAAAAAACAATTTCAAATGTTCGTAATCATATTGAAAGGATTCTTGATAAAATTCACCAATAACTAAGGCAATACCTACTCCGAGAAAAAAAACCCACCAAGGAGTTGAAAATAAAAACAACTAGCTAACATGCAACCAAATACACCTAAACATTTAAAAATAAATGCCTCTTTCCCGAGCAGCGGCACCAAAATTTCTGAGTTCTTCGCCGTACCTTTCAAAGTTTATATTTATAAGCCCTAAATACTTACTGTCTATAACTAAGTAGATAGCGGCAAGTCGGGGTCATCGACGAAGAAGAGGGATTTTATTAAGCATTTAAACATAGAAGGTTTCTATTATGCTTGAAATAGATATATATATATATGTATACACATATAAAAGTGAGTAAATGGGGAGTTTTGGTTGGTTGGTTTTCCTAAATTATTAAAATAAAAGACAAAACAACTAGCAAAGTTAAGTAATTATGCTAATCATCAAACAAACTAAGAAAAGGGGTTTTAAAACTAGAAAAACAAAGCCTTGGGGATAATTGATATCCACTTCCAAACGTAACATTGATCACTGAATCATTCACTCATTCTATCACATTTATTACCTATGGGGAGTGCCAATAGAAGATCAACATGCATTCCTTCTTAATAGTAATTTGCAAAGATAAACAATGACCATTTGCAAACCTCATTTATGATCACCCCAGATAAACAATGACCATAGGGGTATTTCATCAATGGCATTATACATGAAGGACCATAGATTTAACAACGACAAGCCTTCTACCAAAGACATAGCCATGTAACCAAACATTGCACTCATTAGGCTAAACCTGGAACAAACCACATTCAAGGTTCAACCTTTCATTTCTTCTATAGGATAAATATGAGAACAATCCACATTAACATACTTATCTAGCAAGAATCACAGCACATTATGCACAAGAAGTTCTAAGTTCATGTTCCTAGATTTTTTAATGCAAAGGAGCTAAGGAATTCGTCACTTTCCTAAAACCCTAACACTTCAATCATACAAAAACTACCTATTCTCAAACAACACATGGCATAAATGAAGTAAAACATAGGATTAAGAACAAATGAATGCTAAATAACAAAATCTTCAAGAACGAGTGAAACAATCTATTCACTACTTCAACTACTTGTTGTGAAGATAAATCTTCCATCCTTCTTAAATAATAGTTTGCAAGAGTGAATTCGAAAACTCTTGTCAAACCTCACCAATGATTCCCTTAGGCAAAATAGGACTAAAAGTATCCCATTGATAACATTGAGCACGAAGAATCAACAAGCTTGGAAGCACTTATAAACACTACACTTTGTCTAAGCATTTAACCAATTCATGCATTTACACAAGATTAGTCAAGAACGATCGACATTCATAGACCTATCTCATTTGCTACCTAAAACAAAAATGACAAAGAGTTCAACATCATCACATTCATCTAGCAATTATCAACACATCAACATTATTAAGAAGCTCTAACTCATGCTTTTCGATTCCACATTAAAAGAGGGGAAAATTAGCTACTTTCTCCCAACCCTAACAAGTAATAATACAAGCAATTCATATACTCAAGCTTCCAACACCATCAATGCTATTAACAATTTACATTCAAAGCTCAATAAATGCACCATAGAAAAAGCACTAAATAGATAGATATGGTTCTTACTACATAGATATGGAAGCTTCAATCCATTGCTCCCAAGATAAAAATAAGTTATATAATCAAAATACATAATTAACCTACAAAAACTAAGAAAAGAAAGAAGAGAAAAACTAGGGTTGGAACCCAGAAAAATCGCAGGAAAAAGAGGTTATCTGAAGAGGAGAGGATAACGTGAGTATTTATAGTACAAAAATGCAAGAAAGATTTCCGGCCATATGTTCGTCAAGAGTCGCGAGGGTGCCCAGTTCCAGCATCTTGATTTCTTTTTTCTTTTTGTTTCACGTCCTCCTCTTCACTTCATTTTTCTCCAATTCTTCAAGTCTTCAAAACCTCAAATACAAGTATTCAAATCTTTAAATCTTAAAAGGTATTATTCAAAGTCTTTAATGTCTTCAAAGTCTTCAAAGTATTCAAACAAATTTCCTTGTCACACAAAATTCTCTAGAAAAGTAATAAAAGCGTAAAAGTTGCTTTTAACTTTCCTTAGAGAATTTCAAGGAAAAATGCCACATTTAGAGCACAAAAGTGTACAAAAGTTAATCCTAAAAGTCCTAGTATAACTGTATAAAATGGGCACATCATTGGCCAATCTAATGCTTCTATCCTCGATTTATTCACATACAGACCTAGGCAATCCTAATAGAGTGTCCATAATACGTGGTGTGGCCAATGGCATACACTTCCCCGTCCATTTCACGGTGGGTGCTCTTTCAACCCTCTATCGATGCCACCATCATAATTAGGGGAGTACAACAAGCTCTGACCATTGTTGTAGGTTTGTTTCTCCATCGTGTGATTATGTCTCAGGCTTCCATAATGAATGCACTACTTCCCCCGGGTCCTATCCATTAGGCAAAAGACTCTTATAACCAATAGACGATGAATGAAATGGAACGCCGGATGATTTAGAGCGGTACTTTTGTAAAGATTCTTCCAATCCGTGTCCATCTATTGCACGCAAAAGCGTCCCAGAGAGAAAGTTAACCCTTGTCGGTGTGTCTTCTGGATCTACTTTCCATACCTCCACCCAAAAACGTAAGATAAATTCTAGTGGGTCATCTTGTACTCCCTATCATTCTAGTTAAACTGCATCGCTGTGTGTCCATCATTATCCACGACCAGCCATAGAGTAGCTAGGAACTATAAGGTCCACCTAATGGTTGTCTTGGAGTGTTTCTCAAGAAACCCCTCTAGACCTACTATGCTCAACATATAAGTGACCGGCTCGAGTAAACCTAGAGCCGCCAAGGCATCCTTGCAAGAAAACCCCATCCCCAAGATACTCCTATTTGACTCTCTCAAGTTCTTCCACCTTTGGACTGTTGATGTGTCCATTTTAGATGGTTATTTTAGGCTTTTTAGGATTAGGTTTTGTGCAATTTTGTGCTCTACATGTGGCATTTTGCCTTGAAATCATCTAAGGAGGGATAAAGGCGGCTTTGACGTTTTTATCACTTTTTAGATGATTTTGTGTGACAACGTGATTTGTTTGAAGACTTTGAAGATTTGAAGACTTTGAAGATTTATCTTTGAAGATTTTAATATTTGAATACCTTTACATTTGAGCTTTGTGAAGATTTGAAGAAGTGAAGAGATGAAGAAAGGAGAGCAAAGCAACGGATGAATGATGATCCGGGGTTCTCAGAATTTTCCGAGCAGAATCAGCCTTCAAGACTGGTACCATTGGATTCCACTTCTCGAGCACTATAAAATCGACTACAAGAACTCCCGAAATGGATCAACGGTTCACCCGGAGGAAGCAAAACAAAACAGGGCTGCAGTTTACTGATTTGGTCGCGACTCGTGACGAAGCTCGTCGCGACTCGCGACTCGCGACGACAGCTTAAAATCAGCCCTGCAATAGCATTTTTCTCCCTTTTTCTTCCCCCTATGAATACCTCTTCACCCTCTTCTCTCCACAGCTTTTGGCCCCTGTTTTGGGCCAAAACCCTAGCTTTTTCTCTCTTGTTTTCTTAGTTTCTATGTGTTTTCTTGTTCTAGAGTAGTTTTTATACTTGGGAGCAAGGATTGAAGCTTCCATTTCTATGTAGTAAGGAGCATTTATATCTATCTATTTGGTGTTTTTGCTATTGTGCTTTTATTGTGCTTTGAATGTTAATTGTTGATGCCATTGATATTGTTGAAAGCTTGAATGAAATGCTTGTATGAATTGCTAGCTAGGGCTTGGGGGATTTGGGTTAATTTCCCCCCTTTTCTTTTTAGGAATGTATGAGTATGATTTAGAGCTTTTGATTGTGTTAATGGATTGATAATGTGCTAGACGAATGTGATTGATGTTGAACTCTTCGTCATGTTCGTTTGTGTAGCAAACGAGAGAGTTATATGCTCTTGGATGAATGTGCGTTGCACGTTCATCCAATCTCGTGTAATTGCATGAATTGGTTAAATGCTTAGTCACGGTGTAGTGGTCATAAGCATTGCCAAGCTTGTTGGTTCTTCGTGATTAAATGCCACCAATGATACCTTGAGTCGTGGTCGCGACAACGGGAGTCATTGGTGAGGTTTGACGAGAGATGTTGAACTCACTCTTGCAAACTACGAACTAAGAAGGATAGGAGTTTAGTCTCCACAACAAGTAGTTGAAATATTGAATAGATGGCTTGTACTCATTCTTGAAGCATTTGTTATTTGGCGTTTATGTATTCTTGATGGTATGTTTCACTTCATGTGTGCCATGAGTTGTTTGAGCATAGGGAGTGTTTGTATGGTTGAATTGTTTTGGTGTTAGGAGCGTGACGAACTCCGGGACTCCTTTGCATGAAAATCTAGGAGCATGAACTTAGAACTTCTTGTGATGTATGTGTTGTGATCCTTGCTAGATGGGTATGTGAATGTTGAGTCATGTATGCTATATGATGGAATGAGTGAATGATTCAATGACCTACGTATGATTTGGAAGTGGATATCCATTGCCCCCAAGGTTTTTTATCTTTGTAGTTTTAAAACCCCTTTTCTTTAGTTTCGTTTTATGATTAGCATAGTCACTTGACCTTGCTAGTTATCGTGTCTTTTTTATCTTTGTTAATTTAGGAAACCAACCAACCAACCCCCCCCCATTTACATGCTCTTATGTGTGTGTATATATAGTTACTCCTAGCCTAATATCAACCATTTGTGTGCTTAGACGCTTAGGAAGATCCCTCTTCTCCTTGGACGACCCCGATTTGCCACTATCTACCTAGTTGTAGAAAGTAAGCATTTAGGGCTTATAAATTATCTTTTGCACGGAGGGCACGACGACCGCCCGCCTGTCAAAATGGCGCCGTTGCCGGGGAAGAGGCGTTTATTCTTAAGTATTTAGGTGTATTTGGTTGTGTATTAGCTAGTTGTTTTTATTTTCCACTACTTGGTGGCTGTTTTTGTTCGGAGTAGGTATTGCTTGAGTTCTTGGTGATTTATTTTATCAAGTATCCTTGCACTATGATTCCAAACTTTTGAAAAAAAAATAAAAAAATTAATGGAGCGTCTCACCTTTAGGGAACTCATGATGAGAAGAGAGGCTCAACAAGCAAGGTTTTGTAGGATGTGTCATTCCGACCATCCTACCGAATCTTGCCCTTTGTTGTGGGAACAGCACGATGACCGAGAAAGAACCCTTGGTTTCCAAAACCATGGGTACTATGAAGAGTGCTATCAAGAGGTAGGAGATATTGGTTTTCAAGGGCAAGAAGCTCATGAATGCTATCCATACCACAACTCTTACAATCCGGAATGGAGTGGTAGTCCGGATTTGTGGTATGAGAATGAGCCGGAAAACCAATATTACGAGCAACCTAGTTGGCCATCACCACTCTATACCATATCCCAAAACCAAGCCCAACAAGGAAGTTCAAGTTTGACACGTGAGGATGTTTTAAATACCATAGAAAACTTGAACTCCTTTACTAGTGAGGAGCCGGATACCCAGCTCTCCTCTAGTGTTGAGGCCATTGAGGGGCATGTGAGGAATATATTAGAGGTATTGGCCCGAATGGAAGCTCGTGATTCCGAAAAGACACCATCCCACCTTGAACTCGATGACTCGGTGAGTAAGGTCACCAATAGAAATGATTTTGAGTTCGAAAAGGATGAGGAGTTGGTTGTTGAGGACAGAAAAAAGGAGGAAGAGGTGATAGTGCTACATTCATTAGCATCGTCACCCCTTCTTCCACCTATTGAACCAACTCTACCATTTTCGGAAGTTGTGAGGGAGATAAGAGAGGAGCCAAAAGACAATCTTAAGCCTCCTAACCACTCAACTTTCCTCCAACCATCTTCACCTCCACAAGACTTTCCTCTTGAAAGTTTTGTGCCCCCACCTCTCTTATTTTGGATGCTCATGGTGAAGAGCTTCAAGCCTTCACCATACGGATAACATTAGGGTCGTGCCGACGACCTTAAAAATACAGAGCTTCATCGTACCGATGATGTAAAATAAATTCGGCATTTCTTTTAGTTTTTGTTTCTTAGCTTGTTTTTGTTGTTGTTTTGTTTTGTTCTTTTTATGGCATGTTTTTCTGTGATTTTGTAGGAACATGAAGTGCATTGCAATGAAGGAGATGAAGGAACGAGATCAATGAACGAGGGAAGAAAGCTTGGACAGTTGGTAAGAAAACGAAAAAAAATATTAAGTCTGGGATACCCTGCCGTCGCGAGTCGCGATGAGCTTCGTCGCGAGTCGCGACGAACAGGGGAGAAAAATCCACTCCCAGCACCAACTTTCCACGAGTCGCGATGACCTCGCGATGCTCGTCGCGAGTCGCGAGTCGCGATGAGCTTCGTCGCGAGTCGCGACGAGCTCAGAAAATTTTGAGCTCTCGGACTCACCTTTCCGCGAGTTGCGATGACTTCGCGAGGCTCGTCGCGAGTTGCGACACCCTTCGTCGCGAGTTGCGACGATCTCAGAAAATTTTGAGCTCTCGGACTCACCTTTTCGCGAGTCGCGATGACTTCGCGAGGCTCGTCGCGAGTCGCGACGAACCTCGTCGCGAGTCGCGATGTGCTCAGTAACTGTTGAAAAATTTTTTGAGCCCGAATTTCAAATTTCCAAGCTTCCAAGTTTCCAAATGATTTTAAACATTGCATGATCCTACCTTCTTCTCCACCCAACACTCCCAAGAACCACCACATACCTACTCATTCCTCCACCATCCTAGATATGTTGACATATGAACATTCTTGCATCTTTATAGTACATTTGTTGATTGTAGTATGCCAACTACATCATTGTGATCGTAAGTGCATATCCTATAATGATGCTTGTATACATGTCAATATATGTTGGATATTTTTCATGATTATTCTTATAGTGTTGGTTGAGTGTGATTTGGTTGTTCTTTGAAAATACTATGGTTATTAACTCTTGATGCTAAACCTAGTATTACATATCCTTATGTACTTGTGAGTTTAATGTGTTCTTCGTGGTGTTAGTCTTGATCAAACGGCGCCATGGAGACAATGCTTTTCTCGAGGGGTGAGTTCTTCTACGGCATCTTTGCTCCCCCTCCGGTTCCGAAACCAATTTCGGGACCATACAAGTGCTTGGATTGTGCCATATCACCCGCGAATTGCGGAGACACGGGTGTCACTCTACCCCCTTACCTTGATTGTTATTGTTCTTGCCTTATATGTTTATATTGAGGGCAATGTAATGTTTTAAGTGTGGGGAGGGGTTAGAGGATTCACATGCATGCTAGATAGTTTTGGAATGATTTTTGCTACTTTTCATTGGAAAAACATGAAAAAAAAATAATATAGAAAAACAAAAAGAAAAAAAAATTTAGAAAAAGAAAAAGAAAAAAAAAGGGAAAAAAGAAAACCCGCTAAGTTGAAAACCCGAGAGGGCAACTTAGGCAACATTGGGAGCCCGGATAGGTCGAAAACCCTTAAAGGGCGGCCTAGGCAAAAATGAGAGGCTAAAATGTGCGGAAAAAGGTGAGATGCGAGCTAAAGAAACATGATGTGTGGCTAGGATGAAAACCCGAAAGAGCTCCTAGGCAAAATGAGAGAAAGTGAGAGAAATTAAAAATGCTATGATTTCACTCATTTGCCGGCGTTGGAGTCATAAGGTTGCGGTTATCACACGGATGGATCGGGTAGCTCAACACCTATAGACCTCTTGGGATTGGGTAGCTTAGTGGGTTAGGAAACGAAGTGTGGTTATGAAATTCCTTATCTCTTTCTACTTCGTTTTTGGTTGATATATTGGCATTAGGTGAAGCATGTGTTTAAAACTTCGTCTATGGTTTTAGCTTCATTTTGTGTCATTGGATTCTGGGAATATCAATTCTGGGCTGTGAAATATTTTTATGTGTAGTGAATTGATAAGTGGTAGGTTTGGTTAGATTTAGGATTGGAGATGTGTGTGTGCAAAATTTTCATGTAAGCTTTAATTTTGGGATTTATGATATTGAGAGTTTTTGTGAGATTTTGATTGGGGGATTAGTTTAGGATATGGCCATATGAATTCCTCCGTGTGCTTGAATCTTTTCTTACTCGAGGGCGAGTAAGGTTTAAGTGTGGGGAGGTTTGATGAGGCCATTTTATGTGGTTATTTTAGGGTTTTTAGGATGTGGATATGTCATTTCCTCCGTGTGCTTGAATCTTTTCTTACTCGAGGGTGAGTAAGGTTTAAGTGTGGGGAGGTTTGATGTGTCCATTTTAGATGGTTATTTTAGGCTTTTTAGGATTAGGTTTTGTGCAATTTTGTGCTCTACATGTGGCATTTTGCCTTGAAATCATCTAAGGAGGGATAAAGGCGGCTTTGACATTTTTATCACTTTTTAGATGATTTTGTGTGACAAGGTGATTTGTTTGAAGACTTTGAAGATTTGAAGACTTTGAAGATTTATCTTTGAAGATTTGAAGATTTGAAGACCTTTACATTTGAGCTTTGTGAAGATTTGAAGAAGTGAAGAGATGAAGAAAGGAGAGCAAAGCAACGGATGAATGATGATCCGGGGTTCTCAGAATTTTCCGAGAAGAATCAGCCTTCAAGAGTGGCACCATTGGATTCCTCTTCTCGAGCACTATAAAATCGACTACAAGAACTCCCGAAACGGATCAACGGTTCACCCGGAGGAAGCAAAACAAAACAGGGCTGCAGTTTACTAATTTGGTCGCGACTCGCGACGACAGCTTAAAATCAGCCCTGCAACAGCGTTTTTCTCCCTTTTTCTTCCCACTATGAATACCTCTTCACCCTCTTCTCTCCACAGCTTTTGGCCCCTGTTTTGGGCCAAAACCCTAGCTTTTTCTCTCTTGTTTTCCTAGTTTCTATGTGTTTTCTTGTTCTAGAGTAGTTTTTATACTTGGGAGCAAGGATTGAAGCTTCCATTTCTATGTAGTAAGGAGCATTTATATCTATCTATTTGGTGTTTTTGCTATTGTGCTTTTATTGTGCTTTGAATGTTAATTGTTGATGCCATTGATATTGTTGAAAGCTTGAATGAAATGCTTGTATGAATTGCTAGCTAGGGCTTGGGGGATTTGGGTTAATTTCCCCCCTTTTCTTGTTAGGAATGTATGAGTATGATTTAGAGCTTTTGATTGTGTTAATGGATTGATAATGTGCTAGACGAATGTGATTGATGTTGAACTCTTCGTCATGTTCGTTTGTGTAGCAAACGAGAGAGTTATATGCTCTTGGATGAATGTGCGTTGCACGTTCATCCAATCTCGTGTAATTGCATGAATTGGTTAAATGCTTAGTCACGGTGTAGTGGTCATAAGCATTGCCAAGCTTGTTGGTTCTTCGTGATTAAATGCCACCAATGATACCTTGAGTCGTGGTCGCGACAACGGGAATCATTGGTGAGGTTTGACGAGAGATGTCGAACTCACTCTTGCAAACTACGAACTAAGAAGGATAGGAGTTTAGTCTCCACAACAAGTAGTTGAAATATTGAATAGATGGCTTGTACTCATTCTTGAAGCATTTGTTATTTGGCGTTTATGTATTCTTGATGGTATGTTTCACTTCATGTGTGCCATGAGTTGTTTGAGCATAGGGAGTGTTTGTATGGTTGAATTGTTTTGGTGTTAGGAGCGTGATGAACTCCGGGACTCCTTTGCTTGAAAATCTAGGAGCATGAACTTAGAACTTCTTGTGATGTATGTGTTGTGATCCTTGCTAGATGGGTATGTGAATGTTGAGTCATGTATGCTATATGATGGAATGAGTGAATGATTCAATGACCTACGTATGATTTGGAAGTGGCCTTAGTTCCGAAAACTCTCTGAAACTCTCTCTCTCTCCCTCAACAGTATTTCTTCTTCATCTCGTTCCAACGGTAACATCTGAATCGTTTCTCCAGATTCCCTGGGGAAACCATGGCGTCTCCGACGCCTCATCCGCCGGTCCCCAATCCCCCTATCCCCCGAGGCCACAAAAGCTTCATCCAAGCTCTTAACACAAAACAAACTCCCCTACTCTCATCACTCCCAGACACTCCAAACCTACATCCGATTACTGAATTCAAAGGCAAAATTGCATATATTCTCCCACCCGATGAAGGGGAACTCCTTGCTTCGCACTACCAAAACGCCCTAGTTGGGAAATTCTCCCGGGGGAAACCTCCAATGGATTCTCTGCTACAAGCTTTCAAATCTATAGGTTTTAAATCCAAATTTCAGATTGGTTCAATAGATTACCGACATGTGCTAATTCGATTTCAGGATAGCGAGGACTACCAAAGGTGTTGGATGAAAGGGCTATGGACAATCCAAGGATACTCGATGAAAGTACAGAAGTGGTCGACTGATTTCTCACCCTCGGTGGAATCCTCCATTGTGCCGGTCTGGGTAACGTTTCATAATTTTCCCTTACATTTCTATAACAACTCTGCAATAGTAGGTATTAGCTCACAGGTTGGAAGATTTCTTAAGATGGATGCAGCTACCAAATCCCTAACTAGACCATCGGCTATAAAAGTTTGTGTAGAGATCGACTTGTTATCTCAACTCCCAAACTCAATTGTGGTAGGAATAGGGAACAAGGTGGCAGATTACCCAATAGAATATGAAGAGCTGCCTCAATACTGTTCTCATTGTAAAATGTTAGGTCATAACAACTTACAATGTAACCAGCTGCACCCTGAGTTAAGGAAAATAACTATGAAAAAGACAGAAATTCCTCAGGCCAAACTTCATATGGAGAACAAAAGATCAGAAGTACAATTAAAAGAACCTAATATGGAAGGATCCTCTGATCTAACTGTTCTTCAAAAGGAAAAGGAATCTCAAAATCAAAAATCCTTTTTATTGCAGCAAGAAATTTCTAACAACATGCTTAAGTTTAGTCACAAAAAGAGAAATGCAGCTTTTTACTCTCTTGATGATATATCTAAACCAATAACTACTTCTATTTGGAGGAAAAAGAGTCAATTAAATGAAACATCTCAACCCCAGACAAAAGCCTCACATGAACATGTAATTACTATCTCTAATGCTTTCCAATCATTAGATGACTTACAGGAAGAATTGGAAGAAGAGGTAGTAGAAGCTCTTCATGAATCTGTAGAATCACAGGATGTAATTCCTCAAATTATCTCTGATAATATAGAGACCCCTGCTACTAATCATCTTTCTGTTGAGAAATCCCCTGCAGGAAACACAGAGCAGGTTATTTCAGAAGCAAACTCAGGAGCTAACAAAGGTGACTCACTCAGAAATGAATCTGAAAAGGAGGAAATTATGCAGAATAAGGTTAGCTCTCCTGATTTGGTTTCCACCCTGGATAACATAGAGAAAAGTAATGATAAGTCTGGTGAGACAACAGTAAAGAAAGCTAGAAATTTAAGATCCTCACAGAAAGCCAGCCTCAAAATTTTTAAATGATTAGATACACCAAAATAGGAAATGTCTTAGTGTGGAATGTTAGGGGTATTGGGACTTCAGTAGAAAGATTAAAGGCCTTAAAACTTAAACATAGAATAGATATTCTGTGTTTAATAGAACCATGGCAAGATAAAAAAAGACTCTCAGTACTAAAACATGAGCTAGGATATCTCAATGCTTTAGCTGCACAAACTGCCAAAATCTGGATTTTATGGGAACCTTCATTCCAAATTACAGTTCTAAATGAGTCAGATCAATATGTTCATGCTAACATAACTGATTCAGCTTCATCTTTTACCTGGCATTGTTTTTTCATATATGCAAGTGTGCATAGAGAATTGAGAGAGGACTTATGGAAGGATCTAAATGACACAGCTCATGCCCCCTCTTTATACATAGGTGATTTTAACACAGTATTGTCAGTTTCTGATTATAAGGGAAGAAAGTCCACACCTAAAAAGAGCATGAGACAATTTAAAGACTTCATAAACTTTAAGGATTTGCATGAAATACCCACTGTTGGGAACTCCTACACCTGGAGTAACAACAGATTTAAGGACAAATGTAAAGATTTGATGTTTCAAAGATTAGACAGGGGTTTAGCTACCATAGACTGGCTGGAGCTTTTCCCTAATAGCTCCATCCATGTATTAAATAGGATGACTTCGGATCACTCCCCCTTACTTTTATCTGTCCAATCTGAGGAACAAGCTCCTAGACCTTTTAGATACTAAGACATGTGGTCAAACAGACAGGAATTTCTTGAGCTGGTAGCTAAAAACTGGCAAACAGCATCCCCCTTTCAAGGAATGTTTAGGCTTGTATTTAAACTGAAAAGGTTAAAGATGGAAATTAAACAATGGAATAAAATGCATTTTGGTAATGTATCACAGAATCTGGAAAAATATGAAAAAGAGGTCAGAGATCTGGAAATTAATTTTCAGCAAACAAATGATGATTTAATCCTTAGTGAGTTAAATAACTCAAAACAGTTGCTTATGAGGGCTCAAAAAGAAAACTTTATATATCTTAAGCAAAAAGCTAGGATTAATTGGTTTAAATTTGGTGATGCCAACACTAGCTATTTCCACCATTCAGTTAGAGAAAAGAGAACCAAAACCAGAATAAGCAAGATTAAAGATGGAAATGGTATTTGGCTCTCTGATCCTGCTCTAATTAAAGAGGAAGCAGTGAGATTTTATAAAGAACTTTTTCATGAGGAGGATAATCACATAGAGGGGACTTTTATCAATCACTTTCTCAAAGAAATACCTAGGATAGTTACTGATCAGCAAAATGATCAACTAATAACTCCCTTCTAGCTTCAGGAATTAAAAAATGCAGTTTTTGATCTAAATCCATCTAGCTCACCTGGACCTGATGGATACTCAGGAGCATTTTTTATCACTTTTTGGGAAGTAATCAGTACAGATCTTTTGGAGGCTGCTAATGACTTCTTAAAAACTGGAAATATTCCTAAAGCTATCTCTAGTACTTGGATAACATTGATTCCCAAAAAATCTGTTCCAGTAACCTTTTCTGACTTCAGGCCTATAAGTTTATCTAATTTTGTGAACAAGGTTTTCTCTAAGATGATTATGGAAAGGATAAAACCACTAATGAACTCTCTCATATCTCCTGAACAAAGTGCCTTCATAACAGGGAGAGACATATCAGATAACATAATTATGATGCAGGAAATGACCAAAATTTTAGTTAGGAAATCAAAAGCCCCAAATCTCATCCTTAAATTAGACATGCAAAAAGCTTTTGACAGGGTCTCATGGTCATTTCTTAACTCTATCCTGCTGCAATTTGGATTTCATGGATTACTTGTGCATAGAATAATGCAAAACATAGCCTCAGCTCATTTTTCAGTACTAATAAATGGTGTAACTGCTGGTTTCTTTGCTGCAAATAGGGGCATTAAACAAGGGGATCCTTTATCCCCTTTTCTGTATAACATAGTCTCGGAGGCCTTTTCAAGAAGCCTTAAAAAATTGTTTCATCTAGGCTATATTCAGAATTTCAGATTACCCAGGAGTTGTCCACATATTACTCATCTTATGTTTGCAGATGACACAGCTGTGTTTCTGAATGGTAATCAAAAGAATCTGAAAAGATTTAAAAAATTCTTGTATGCATATGAACAAACCTCGGGTCAGAAGGTAAATTTTACCAAATCTAACTTCTTTGCTGATCCTAAAACACCAGTGGATAGACTGCAATTAATTTCCAGGACCATAGGTATGACAAGAGGCACATTTCCCTTTAAATATCTAGGGGCTCCTATTTTTGTAGGAAGAAATAAACAAGTTCACTACCTACCTGTCCTGGAAAGAATGGAAAAAACCTTAAACAACTGGAAAAATAAGTGGTTAAGTTCTGCAGGAAAAATAGTTCTCATTAATCACTGCTTTCTATCCATCCCTACACATCTGTTTGCAGTACTAAGTCCACCTAAAGTAGTCATAAGAAAAATGGAAAAACTAGCATCAGGACTATTTTGGGGGCAAAATGAGATCACTGGTAATAGAAAGAAATGGAGATCATGGAAAAAAATGAGTTTCCCAATTCAAGAAAATGGAATAGGATTTAGAGATATTAATGCAACAGTAGATTCCTTCTCTTGTAAACTTTGGTGGAAACTACAGATCAACAAGTCTCAATGGACTCAACATCTGTGGTCTCTCCCAAATTCTTATAAGAACTCTCACACTTGGCAGAGAATTTGTAAGGTAACAGAAGTAGCTAACAGTTTTACTAGAATTCTTTATGGAAAAGGTTCATGTTCATTCTGGAATGCAAACTGGATAGGTAGTGGTGCTCTATTTTATGAATGGCCGGATGGAATGGAAGTTCCTTTCCCTCAGATAAGCTTGAGCTATTTTATAGCTAACAAAAATCTTTACTTACCACAATTGGAGCCTCATTTGGCTACCACTACTATTCTAATTTTGCAGGAAGTGGCACTTCAACACAAACATGAGGATAGACTGATTTGGACTCCTACAATGGATGGCAACTTCTCAACTAACTCAGCCTATAAGAATCTTAGACAAAAAGGTACACAAATCTTAAACCTTCATAACATCTGGGCACCTTTCATCCCTTCCAAAATGTCTGTGCTAATTTGGAGAGTGCTTAATGGAATCTTACCATTTGATAACATTTTATGCAAATTTGGTTTCTCCATAGCATCTACATGTCCTTTGTGCAGAAATCATTCGGATACTATTGATCATTTCTTCAACTCATGCCCCTCCTCAATTGAAATTTGGAACAGATTTAACTCTATCATACATCTTCATCCCCCAATTTTTACTAGATTCAGAAACCGGGTTGAGTTTTACTTATCTAATAGAGCTGACTCAAAGTTAACCTCCACAGTGATTAAGGCAATCTTAATAGTCACAACTTGGTCTCTCTGGACTCATAGGAACAAATGCCTACATGATAATCAGCTTTTTTCCCTGGATGCATGTTTTCATAATGCTATGAATTTGATCAAGCTCATCTTTACTGCACATCCACTTAGGGGTAAAAAAGAGAAACATAAAGACTTAATAGAAGCAGGCCTCATACCTGATATAGTACACAAGAAGAAAAAAGATTTGGTAGCAGTAAGATGGGAAAAGCCACAAGCTGGATTTAAATTAAACACAGATGCTACATGGATATCCGGGGGTACTTCTTCATGTGCAGTAATTGTGAGGGATAACAATGGTCAGGTTTTCAAAATGAGAGTTAATGTCTTCCACTCTGAATCACCAATTCATGCTGAACTGATAGGAATTCAAATGGCATATGATTTATGCACTGAGCTTAACTTACATGGCTGTTTGATAGAGTCAGATTGTCAATCTGCAGTTAAAGGAATTCACACACCTTTGGCCTGCCCTTGGACAGTTTACTCTACCTGCATATCTTTACATGAGCTGCATAAAATTAACCCAATTACATTCATCCCAAGGGAGGCCAATACAGCTGCAGATTATTTAGCCAAATATGCTAAGGAAAACAACCTGCATGGAGATTTAAACATGGACAGCATCCCACCCTTTTTCAATGGTCTAATTCAGCTTGATAAAATTGGAATGCAAGGCATTCGTTTTGCCTCTTGAACACAGATACTAGTTGCTTCATTAGCTACTATGGATACTGCTGCTGTTTTTCTCTTGTTTGCAGGAAAGGAGCAAATCAAAAACGGAGGAAGCAAATGCTAGCTCATACTGATGGTCTCACTGATGGTGGTACTGATGATCATACTGATGGTCTCACGGAAGGGGTGATACTGATGGTCACTCTGATGGTCTCACTGAAGGGGCGGTACTGATGGTACTGATGGTCATGCTAGCTCAACAAATGAAGGATACCTATTCAGCACATTTACTAAGGAACTTAGCTAATACTCTTTAATATTGATACACATTTTCATCTTATCGGTCGCTTCATTGACAAATAGAAGTCTCGTACCTACGATTCTTCGCCCTGTTCGTGAAGCGATCCGTTCATAATCCTTTCAGAATAGATCCACCTCTCTATCAAGGGGATCTCATGCTCTTTAAATTGTCCGACAGGGACAATATTAGCTCTAGGTTCATGTATGACCTTTTGTACCTCTTACATACTTTCTGCTTATTCTGGCCTGGGGAGCCAATATATACCCCCCATCTAAGGATGGTTTTAAAATTAAAAAAAAAAAAGATTTGGAAGTGGATATCCATTGCCCCCAAGGCTTTTTATCTTTGTAGTTTTAAAACCCCTTTTCTTTAGTTTCGTTTGATGATTAGCATAGTCACTTGACCTTGCTAGTTATCGTGTCTTTTTTATCTTTGTTAATTTAGGAAACCAACCAACCAACCCCCCCATTTACATGCTTTTATGTGTGTGTATATATAGTTACTCCTAGCCTAATGTCAACCATTTGTGTGCTTAGACGCTTAGGAAGATCCCTCTTCTCCTTGGACGACCCCGATTTGCCACTATCTACCTAGTTGTAGAAAGTAAGCATTTAGGGCTTATAAATTATCTTTTGCACGGAGGGCGCGACGACCGCCCGCCTGTCAACTGTAGCCCCAGAAATTTTTGATAAACCCATAAACTCCATGGTCACAAATGTAGGGTTACGAAGAATGGAAGTTGTCAGCTTAGGGTTTACACCCTTCGCCGACTTCTTCCTCTTCTCACCCCTAGTGGACTTGCCCTTCTCCAAAGCATTCTTCTGAGGTGAAATCCTAACAAAATGAGGACAAGAGTTGTGATATGATCATAAACAAAGCATGGCCTAAAATTCAATAAGAAAACATTCTCCCAAATAATCCAACCATTCATAACATAATAATCCAAGCATGTGGGCTATTTAAACAAGAACATTCCTCATCAAACAACAAACTCATGTAAGTTATCACCAACCCATAAATAAGATCAAGCAATTAGGATTCACTCTCTCCTAAATCACCCAACTATAAAGATCATATCTTTCAAGCATAATAGCACATCAACTCTCCCAACTTTTTCTTCAACACGAGGTCATGCATTCAAACTAAAACACATATCTCAAAACACACTCATTCAAGAATCATGCTTTAAATAATACCACCACAATGTTAAATAAAAGCTCATAAACAAAGAGTTCAATGGGTTAGCAGAAATTTGAAGCTAGGACTTGTAAGACCCACAAAATAATAAACAAAAACTGCTAACTTTTGGAAGAAAGCTTCAATTTTTTCAAGTTTCACCAAGAGTGTGTGAGAGTGAGTGTTACCTGAGAAGAAAGAATGTGTCAAATGATAGAATTAGGTAGAGAAATGTACTATGGGATTAGAATTTCGGCCTAGGTGACTAGGGTGAGAGGTAAAAATAGGATAATAATGGAATTTTCAAATTCTCAATTCAGGGGACAATAGTACAAATCAATTATTTCCAAGGGGTATTGGAAGTATTTTCAAAAATCCTAAGGAATTAGGGGATTCCAAAATTCTTGAACCCAAAATACGGTTTTTAAGTTTGAGAATCATAATTTCAAAATTTTACATTATGGGAACAAAGAAAAATTGAAAATTTGGTTTTACGTGCAAAATAAGCCTTGCGCGAACCATAGGCTCAGGTCAAACAACATGTGGCACAAAGCATTGCCTCACACCCAACTTTTGGCACAGGATAGAGCATCGCACCAAACATTCCAGCAAGAAGCATATCCTCGCACCAACCTACTTGGCACAAAGCATAGCCCTACGCAGAGCACCTTGGCATGAGGCATCAACCAATATTTTCCCTAATCCTTGGTTTTCCCCCCTCTTCAAAAGACTACATCACCTATCCAATTTGGATTCCATTCAAACAAAATCACAAGTCTCGAGCTCAAATTTCCAAACCAACAAGAGTTTCATCTCAAAAATCCACATAGCAAAACAAGATTCATGGTAACACTATCTATTTAAAAACATACAAGCAAAAGAAACATTGTATATTTATTTTTGTCTTCATGAATTAGTTTTCATGAAATTGAGTTTTCATGCTCAAAGCTCCCCACTCGAAATAGGGTTTCAATATTTTCCCATTAACTACAAACTTCGTGCCATCCTTTTCATTCTTAACCTTTATCTCTCCTCGATCGAATACCTTTGTCACTTCATACTGTCCTTCTCATCTTGATCTTAATTTACCAGGAAAGAGATGGAGTAATAGTGTAATAGAGTTTGTGTTGTAATAGGTTACTAGTTACCTTAGTGATATCTTGTACATTTGGGTAGAAATAACCCATCATCCGGTCAATATCACACAGATAATCATTCCCAAAATATTTTAGTTCTCCCTTGTTTCATAGTATCAGAGCCTACTCTATGAAACAAAAAAAAATTCAAAACCTAACCTACAATAGTGTATTTCAGTCGCCAGCAACTCACCATGAGCGACACGGAATGAACTCTCAACCCCCCTCACCGTCAGACTCCTGTCGATGATGTCACACCAACGACGCCGCCTCCTCCATTGTCGGTCGATGATATTGTCGGCCCTCAGCCGCTTCCGCGTCCTCTTGATCACTCATCTGCATTCTACATTTATCCTTCAGACCATCCATGCTTTTCTCTCTTTCATTTTTTTTCTCAAGGGAAACAACTATCAAGAATGAACCACCTCGATAAAGATCGCACTCAAAGCTAAGCGTAAGTTGGGCTTTATTGTTGGTCGAATTTCTCAGGTCAATTTTGCCTCTCTTAATTTGGATGACTGGTGTAGTGTTAACTCAATGTTGATCGGATGGGTAGTACAATCCATTAATCTTTCACTACAATCTTCTATAACCTATCCTGAAATTGTTTTTGAGCTCTGGGAAGAATTGCGCCATCGCTTATTTGTTGACAATGGCCCTCATCTTCTCCAGCTTCACGCAGATTTGGCGAACAATCACCAATGTGGAAAATCTATCGCTTCGTATTATGGTGCTCCCAAGAAGATTTGGGACGAAGTCACAACATATTTCCCCCTTCAAAACTGTCTTTGCAGCAATTGTTTGTGTAATATCACTGCCAAGCTTCGCACTGGACGTGATGCCGAGCGCCTTGATAAATTCCTTCTTTAACTCGATGGAACTTTTGGGACTTTTCGTTCAAGTATTATGGCTCAGAAACAATTGCCTTCTCTTAATTGGGTTTATGCTCTTGTTGTTCAAGACGAAAGTCATAAGACCCTAATGCATAAATGCAACACCAAGTTAGATGGTATGGCATTCACTGCTCAAGCTAAGCTTATTTTTCCACAGTGCTAGTTAGCTCAATCGATGTAGGAGAAATCTTCCATCAACTGCCCATCATGCACTCACTGTAGGAAACTCGACCATGATGTTTGTCGCTGGTGGAAGATCCACGGTGTCCCTGAAGGCTTCGTCCATCGCTCGATCGGGCATGAGGTTGTTCGCAACCGTGGAGATCTGGGTGGCAGCGTTACCTTCTCGGCCTAACAGCAAACTGCGGCTTCCGATGTTATCTCCCTTCCAGAGTCGGTTGTTTGCAGTTAAAATCTAAGCCCTAATAAATGGCAAACTATCTTGCAGATGTACAATTCCATTAACACTCCTTCCACTGATACTATTGGTAAGCATTCTATATAGATTCTCAACATTGGTGCCTCTTTTCATATGATGGGTAATCTAGACTTTCTTCATGATATGATTGATATTGCACTTATTGCTATTAAACTTCCAGACAATTTTGTTGTTATAGCTATTCATGAAGGTTCTTTGGTATTCTCCCAGTCTGCCAGTATTGATCATGTTCTTTATTTGTCAACTTTGGAATGCAATATTCTCATTTTTCTTATGTTTTTCTATAGGCTCAGTGTTTCGCTTTCTTAACTAATCAGTTGTGTGTACTTCAGGAAAGCGGTTCAAAAATAGTGATTGGTGTGGGTGAGCAACAAAGTTGAGTTTACTGGTTATGGCATTTCTCAGCTGCCACATGCCATGTGTCCAAATTCAAGAAGAAGTACTCAGTCGAATTGTGGCATAAGAGGCCAGGTCACCCTTCAGATGCAGTTTTCTTTTTGTTGCCTATTCCATTTGATTCAGTTTCTAGTATTGTACCTTGTGATGTTATTTTCAGTTTCAAGCAAACAAGATTTATTTTTTCCCTTAAGTTATAATAAAGCCACACATTTCTTTGAACTTGTGCACTGTGACATTTAGGGCCCTAATTGTACTCCTGCTTCTTGTGGTGCTACATATTTTGCTACTATTGTTGATGACTATTATCATGCTACTAGGGTCTATTTACAGAATTCCAAGTCAAAAGTTCCACGTCTGATCATGGATTTCTGTGCTTTGACTGTTACTCAGTTCGCCATTTTTTATTAGACAATGGTACAGAGTTTCTAGGACTGGGGGCTTTTTTTGTTACTCACGACATTTTTCATGAAACTTTATGTGTTTACATGCCCTAGAAAATGGCACAGTGGAGCACAAGAATTTCCACCTCTTAAACGTGGCTCATGCTCTGTGTTTTCAAGCCTCTCTTCCCATCAAATTTTGGGGTGAATGTGTTTTGACTGCTTGTTTTTTAATCAATCGCACTCTGACACTAGTTCACCAAAACAAGACTCTGTTTCATCTGCTATTTTAGTGTGAACCTAAGTTCTCAGATTTACGTGTCTTTGGGTGTCTTTGTTTTGCTCCGGTTCTTGCTCGACAAATAAATAAGTTTGCTGCTCGTGGTTGCAAATGTGTTTTCATGGGATATCCCAGTGGTAAACATGATTGGAGTTTGTATGATCTTGAAACCAGTAAATTCTTTTTCTCTCGCGATGAGGTGTTTTTTGAAAACATCATTCAATTTTGGGCTCCATCTTGTTCCCTGTTACCAGCTCCTTAAGATCACCCGCCTTATTCTACTGTATTTGACCTTCCGGAGCTTCCCGTCTCTCTAGCAAGGGGAAACTCTTTCCAACAACACGTAGCAAGTAGCTTTGGGGAGTCTTAGCAGTCGCTGGAGTCAAACTCACTATCCCAAATTGAGCACCGTGAGGGTTCGCTTGAGGCAGTTTCTGAGGCTTCTCATCCAGAGGTTTGACAAAGTACCCGCGATCACAAGCCGAGCATATTGCTTAAGGATTTCATATGCAGCTCCGCTCTCACAGGCGTTCCCTAATCTAGCTCAAACGCTTTGTCAACTGCATATCCTATCAGCCTCTTTGTTTCTTCTCATAGGTTCGCTCCTGCTCACTCCCAATTTCTTGCGGCTATCACTTCTGGGCATGAACTGACTCCTTTATGTGAAGCTTTACATCAGCCATGTTTCCGACATGCCATGCAGGCAGAGCTCAAAGCTGTTAAGAGTAATGACACGTGATCTCTCATATCTCTTCCTCCTGGCAAGAAACTTGTTGGCTGCAAGCGGGTCTACCGTATCAAGTATAAGTTGAATGGAGTCATAGAACTCTACAAGGACTGCCTTTTTGTGCTCGGTAATCATCAGGTAGAAGGCGTTGATTTCAATGAAACTTTTGCTCCAGTCGCCAAGATGGACACTATTCGTACGATCTTATCGGTGGCTGCAGTTCGTGGTTGGGAACTCCATCAAATGGACGTTCCCAATGCATTTCTTCACGGTGATTTGGATGATTTGGTTTTCATGTCTCCATCATTGGGGTACTCTAAAGCATTAACTGGTCAAGTCTGTCATATCCATAAGTCTCTTCATGGTCTATGCCAATCTCTTCAAAATTGGTTCTCCAAGCTCGTACAAGTCATTCGTCAGTATAGTTTTTGGAAAAGCTATACAGACTATTCTTTATTCAGCCTTAGGCGAGCTGGTCACACTCTTTATATCTTGGTGTACGTCGATGACTTAATTATCATGGGTGATATCTCTACTGCCATCTCTACTTTTAAACACTACTTGTCTTCCTGCTTTCACATGAAAGACCTCGGTATTCTTAAATGATTTTTAGGCCTCGAAGCTGCGTGAAGCCCCTCTGGTATCAGTTTCTTAGCGCAAGTATACCTTAGAGGTGGTCATCGAGGCTGGTCTTCTTGGACCGAAGCCAGTCGCTTTGCCTATGGACCCAACACATAATCTTGTAAATGCTACTGGTCCGGATTATGATCATCCAGACCAATATCGCCATCTGATTATAAAGTTAATCTATTTAACTATCACTTGGCCCAAACTCAGCTTTATAGTTCATACTCTATCTATGTTCATACATAAACCAAAGTTGGAGCATTGGATTCCTGCACTTAGTGTTCTTCATTACATTAAAGGTAGCCCAGGTTAAGGTCTATTTCTTTATCAAGATACCATTTTAGCTCTGACTGCTTATTGTGACACTGATTGAGAAACATGTACTATCACTCGTTGCTCTGTCACTGGTTACTTTTTCACTGTAGGCGTGTCGTCAGTCTCTTAGAAGACCAAGAAGTAACACATTGTATCGCGCTCGTCTGCCGAGGTTGAGTACAGAGCTTTGGCAAATGCTTGCTGCGATATTCTTTGGCTTTGCTTGATTTTCCGCTCATTCGGAATTCACCATTCAGATTTGGTTCGCTTACATTGTGATAGTTGTTAGGCTGTTCTCCACATTGTGGCTTATTCTATGTTTCAAGAGCGAATCAAGCATATCAAGATTGACTATCATCTTGTTCGTGATCTAGTGTTATTGTGTATCATTACTACTCAGCACATAGCTAGATCGGAGCAGCTAGGGGACATGTCTACCAAAACACTAGGATGAACGGCTTTCCTACATCTCAGTTCCAAGTTGCACATTCTCGATCTTCATACGCCTACTTGAGGGGGAGTAATAGTGTAATAGAGTTTGTGTTGTAATAGGTTACTAGTTACCTTAGTCATATTTTGTACATTTGGGTATAAATAACCAATCATTCTGTCAATATCACACATATAATCATCCCCAAAATATCTCAGTTTTCCCTTGTTTCATAGATTGTAATCAATGACTCTTTGTCCCATAAAGAAGTCCTTCTTCAATGTACCCTCATCATGTCTATATTATGTTCTCTCTTAATAGATCAATGTAGTGTCATAGAAGTTGCGCCTAAGTTCTTCAAGTTCTAGTAACTACGACTTCCTATGATTCCCGCCTTTACTCAAGTTTAAGTTAAGGTGTTTAACAGCCCAATGTGTCTTGAATTCAAGCTCAACAGGGAGGTTCCACCTCTTTCCAAAAAGGATCTTGCATGGTGACATGCCAATTGGAGTTTTATAAATAGTGAGGTAGGCCCAGCGCATAACTTAAATGAGCACTCCAATCCTTTCTAGATGTATTCATTGTTTTTCAAGGATGGCCTTAATTTCATAGTTGGATATTTCTACTTGGTAATTGGTCTATTGGTGTAGGCAGTGGATGTCCTATGGGTTACTCCATATTTTTCAAACAACATTCCTATGGTTTTGTTACAAAAGTGGATTCCTCTATCGTTGACCAGGAATCGAGGTACACCAAATCACGAGAAGATATTGGATTTGAGGAAACTTACCACGGTTGTTGCATCATTTTCTTTGTGGATTTGGCTTCTACCCACCTGGACATATAGTCTACTAGCACTAATATGTAGTAATTTCCATTAGATTTTGGAAATGGTCACATGAAATCCATGCCCCACATATCAAAAACCTCTACTGGCATTAAATTTTTTTGGGCCATCTCATTTTTGGATGAGATGTTCCCTATCCTTTGGCATTGGTCGCATGATGACACCAAACTTTTAGCATCTAATAGTATAGTAGGTCAGTGTAGACCGCAGTCTGTTACCTTTTTTATGGTTCTTCTGTACCTGAAATACCCCCGACTTGGGATGAATGGCACATCTGAAGGACACCGCTTATCTCGTCATCAGAGATGCATCTTCTAATTTCTTGATGAAAACAGTGTTTCCACAAGTAAGGGTAATCCCAGAAATATTCCTTTGTTTTATTCATCAACCACTCCTTCCTTGATTTGTCAAAAGATGGGGGGAACTCTCTAGTGGTGAGGTAATTCACTATGATGGCATACTAAGGCTGGCTATTTGTTTTCCCAAATAATTACTTGTCAGGGAATTCTTCCCGAATAGGTTCCAAACTTGCTTTTTTCTTGGCTAATCTGGGTCCTCGAGGACCAGTAGTCTACTTAGGTGGTCTGCTACTGCATTTTCAGTGCCTTTGTTATCCTTTATCTCTTGGACAAACTCACTTTAAAGAGGTATCCACCTAATGAGCCTCGACTTAGCTTACTTCTTTGTTATCAGATGATGAAGTGATGCATGGTCTGTAAACACTATGACATTTGTTTCCAAGAGGTATTGACAAAACTTTTCTAGGGAAAACACTATGGCTTGTAACTCTTTCTCTATGGTAGAGTAGTTGGGTTGAGCATAATTTAGAGTTACTGACGCATAGTATATGATGTGTGGTGCTCTACCTAGAACGGTGCCTATAGCATGAGCACTCGCATCGCACATAATTTCAAAGGGAAGAGACCAATCTGGGGGTTACATGATTGGGGCAGTCACTAACATTTTTTTCAAGGTGTCAAAAACCTTTTTGCACCCTCTATCGATAATGAAGTTGACATCTTTTTGTAGAAATTTCCACAGAGGTGAGGGTATTTTGGAAAAATCCTTAATGAAATGACGATAAAAACTGGCATAACCTAAGAATGATCTGATATTCTTTACATTTGTGAGGTAAGGTAGGGATTTGATTGCATGGACTTTAGCTTTATTAACTTCTAAACCTTAAGCCGACAAAACATGCCCTATGACTATACTCTTTTCTACCATGAAATGGCACTTTTCATAATTTAGTACAAGGTTCGTGTCCATACATTGCTCTAGCACAAGTGCTAGATGGTGTAGACATGAATCGAAGTAATCCCCGTGGATGGTGAAATCATCCATGAAGACCTTGACAAATTTATCGATAAATTATGAGAATATGGTGACCATGCATCTCTAAAAAGTGACTTGGGCATTGCAGAGTCCGAAAGGCATTCACCTATAAGCGAATGTGCCAAAAGGACAAGTGAAAATAGCTTTATCTTAATCCTCCGGATCGATGGCTATTTGGAAGTATCCTGAATATCCATCGAGGAAACAATAATACACATGGCCATCCACCCTCTTAAGCATTTGGTCAATGAAGGGCAAGGGAAAATGGTTCTTACGAGTCACTGTGTTTAACCGATGACAATAAATGTATACTCGCAACCCGTTCTGAATATGGGTGGGTACCCAGTCCTCACTCTTGTTCTTTACTACTGTAACCCTACTTTTCTTTGGCTCCACTTGAGTGGGACTCACCCAAGTGCTATCAGAGATAGGATATATTACCCCATCCTTAAGTAATTTAAGGACTTCACCTCTCACTACTTCCATCATAGGCGGGTTTAATCTCCCTTGAGGTTTACGTACGGGTCTTGCACCTTCCTCTAATAGTATACATTGTGTGCAAGTTGAGGGGCTTATACATTAAATGTCAGCCAAAGTCCATCCTATTGCTCCCTTAAATTTTGTAAGCACTTCAAGCAGTTTACCCTCTTGATCATCAGTCAACCTACTCGAGATAATTATAGGCAAGGTTTCCTTTTCACCTAGGAAGGCATACTTAAGGTGTTCAGGTAAGAGCTTAAGCTCAATCGCAGGTGGTTCCTCTATTGAAGGCTTACGTTCTTGTAGAACTATCTCCTCTAGGTTTTTGGGTAGGGATTTCACACAATTCGTAACGTGAGGATTAATCTCTTCCATGTTCCCCACTAGATTTTCTCCCAAGGTATTAACAGGTATATCACTCAAGGAATTATCTTGTATAGCTAACTCCTTAAAAATATCTTGCACAGTATTGTCATACATATCAAAAAAAGGGGGATGTCACTTCACATTTTGATCAATGGATTCATGCTTAAATTCATATTCAAGAGCATCCATTTTCTTTAACAATGCTCTACACTCATGCAATATCTCGCTGGTGTTGAAGGAGATAAGACTAACCTTATTGTAATGAACAGCATCGCATAATTCCTTTTTCATCAATTTTCCTGAGCATCTTGGTGGATGTGCTTCTTCATCAGTGAGCTTACGGCTTCTTATCAACCGGTTTGCAGTGCCTATTAAATCATTCACCTTTTCACCTATCCTTTCAACACCTGAAGAATTTGAACCCCACAAATTTTTTATATAAGAAAATACTTGATTTTGCAAAGTTTCACTAGTTTTTAAAAAACTAGTCACATCTTCGAGTATTTCTTTTCCTAGAGCTTAGGAGTTGATATTGATTTGGGTGAGTACTGGTATGTGCACTAACCTCGCTCCCGTTGATTTTTCTTAACTGCAAGCTCCATGTTTCTCCCATATTTACTTAACCACAGGAAACACTCTGTAGGGTGGTCAAAAAGACAAACCCTGAATAGTTTCATCTACTTAGTGGTATCCTGCCACATCAGTAGATTACAGCTACCAAACAACGCAAACACCGAATAAAAAACAAACAAAATAAAAGATAAACTAACTACTTTATTAATGCATTATGCTATAGTTAATACCTAGACTGATAGCATCCCTAGCAGCGGCACCAAAATTCTGACCTACCTCTTCTCGGGGTCTTTAAAACCTTAGCGTAACCCAGGTGGAGATGGCGTGGTCAGAAGATATAAATTTATAGTTCTACACCTTGTTCCTACTACTACGCTACCTATAGGGTAGTTAGCACTAAGCCTTGGGTTTGACCCCAGAAATGCTAGGTCTAATGAATCAACTCAAACACAACCTCATATGGATCATCAATTTGTACGAGTGAAAGGAATAAACTGTAATGCAAACATGCAAAGTAGAGGGCGGAGGTTTGGGTTTTCAATCTAACAGCTATAAAGCATGAAAGTAAAAACACAAATACAACTTTTAACTAAGCACTTGGGGAATCATTGAGAAACTTTGTCAATCTAATGCTTCTATCCTTGATTCATTCAAATAGAGACCTAGGAAAACCTAATAGAGTGTCCATAATATGTGGTTTGGCTAATGGAACACGCTTCCATGTCCCTGTTATGGCGGGTGCTCTCGTAACCCTCAAACGACTCCATCATCGTAATTAGGGGAGTACAACAAGGTCCGACCATTGTTGTAGGTTTGTTTCTCCCCAGTGGGATTACATCCCAGGTTTCCACCCCGAATGCAACACTTCCTTCAGGCCCAAGGGTCATAGGCACCTTATCTATGATACTAGGGTTTCTTGTAACCCTAGTTTTCTACTATTTGGCTATCTGTACCTGAAACCTCTCGGATAACTTTACAAAGTCAGCTGCGACTAGTGCAATGGTAAGTAGATAAGAGCATTCTCGAATCTCTCATGCACACACCCATGCGAATGCTTTCTCCTCTACCCATTCCAACAACCAGGTTTATCTTCTCAAGGGGGCATCAATATTTGCACCATACATGAATGTAGCCCAATGTCTGTGCTTATATGTGGTGTACTATTTATACATTGAAACTGAAGAAAAAATCATAATAATATCTTGAACACAAAATTATGATGAACTAAAGAATATCAAAAGACATATAGATTAGACCAAACTACTACAATTTATCCGCAGCTATAGAAACTACACCCTTGACATGGAATTCAAATAAACATTTGAATTCCACATCTTAGGATCAAAGAAAAATAAAAAAAGATAAAAATAAATTTTCTACTAAGGAGAGAGACTCCAAGCTACTCTTCTAAATATATGTTCTTCTCTCCCTAATATCTAGTAGACAAAGCTTCTATTTATATTAGTAGAAGATTGGGCCTAAAAATAGGCCCAAAATAGGCAAAAATAAGCTAAACCCCTAGCTCAGCCGCCGCCCGGCTCGGGGTGTTTCGGATGATGCAGCATGTAGCGTGTCCTTGGTGTGGGGCGCAAGGACTGGTTCGGGCTGTGTCTCTTCATATGCATAGGGCGCATGATTTAGTGTGTGGCATAGATCATCAATAGGTGTGGGGATCAAGGCTTTGTGTTAGCCACATCTAACCCTTGGCGTGGGCCGCATCATCTTCTGTTGTGCACCATAAGGGTGCAAAAAATAGAGTTTCTGATCCGCGCCCATGGCCATTGGCATGGGCCTTTGTCAGAAAGGGTTCTTTCTCAAGAACTTCAGCACAGACTGTGTGACTTTCCACACCCCACTGGCTAGTCTTAGCATATTGAGCTTGGAACAGCGCAGGATACCAGATATGGGACATCCCGCGCCCATACTTAGCTACGTGGATGGGGTTTTCACTTTCTGCTGGTGGCCCGTTGTTGTGTCCATTTTATGTGCATATTTTAGTACTTTTTGGGATCACTTTTGTGATCTTTTGTTATCAAAGAGCTTTTTTTACCTTGAAATTCTCTTAGGAGAGGTAAGAGCGACTTTATGCTTTTTTACCTTTTTCTAAGTGGATTTTGAGTGACAAAGGAAGAACATCGAGAATTGAAGATCGAAGACCATTGAAGATCACCTTTTGAAGACTTTGAATATTTGAAGACTAGATTTGAAGATTGAAGGCAAAAAGAATCGAGGATTTGAAGGCAAGACGACACAAGGATGAAAATGGTCATTCCCGCCCGGGCGAGGCCATTCCCAGACTTGCGAGCCCAATCCCACCCGAGTGAGCCCATTCCCACCCTGGCAAGCCAATTCCCGCCTGGGCGGGAGCCTGCTACGCTTTTACTTTTTTCTTTTCCTTTCCTCCCTCTTGTACTATAAAAGAAATTGTTGGCCACCCACTTCATATCTTATCCTTCTTAGACGAAATTCCTCTTCTCCCAACCCTAGGTTCTTCATATTTTCCATCTTTTCTCTCTTCATTTCTCTATGCATTTTTTTATGGATATTAGTATGATTTGTATTAGCTAAATCTAGTTCTTGGGAGCAATTGACTAAGGCTTCCAAGCCCATGTCTTAAGAACAATTTGTAGCATATTTGATACTCTTACTATTATGCATTTATGTAGAATTGAATGTTTTTGTTAATGCCATTAGTGTTATTGAAAGCTTGAGTATATGAGGTACTTGTATGATATGCTTGTTAGGGTTTGGGGAAATGGGTTGATTTCCCCTTTTTCTTGATAGGAATCCAAGAGTATGATTTAGAGCTTTTGATTGTGTTGATGGATTGATAATTTCTAGATGAATATGATAATGTTGAACTCTTTCTCATGTTTTTGCTTGTAGGAAATGAGAAAGTCTATGAATGTCGATGATTCTTAACTAATCTTGTGTAAATACATGAATTGGTTAAATGTTTATATACAGTGTAGTGTTTATAAGTGTTTCCAAGCTTTTTGATTCTTCATGCTAAATTCCATCAATGGGATACCTTTAGTTTTGTTTCGACTACGGGAGCCATTGGTGAGGTTTGACAAGAGATATCGAATTCACTCTTGCAAACTACTATCTAAGAAGGATAGGAGTTTAGTCTTCACAACAAGTAGTGAAAGTAGTAAATAGGTTGCATGTTCAATGATGAATAAGAGGCTTGGATTTGGAAGTCAATTGTGCCCAAGGTTCCGTCAATTGTTGTTTTCATATTATCTTTAGTTGTCTTGCATGTTTAGCATAGCTATCTTGCTTTGATAATTTTTATCTTTAAATTTGATAACTTAGGGAAAAAAACAAACCAAACCCCCCCTTATTTACATGTTTTTATATGTATCTATGTATGTATATGCCTAGTATGTTTTCTCCTATATATATTTAAACACTTGAAAAGATCCCACTTCTCGTGGACGACCCCGACTTACCATTATCTACTTAATTGTAGATAGGAAGCATTAGGGCTTAAAAGTATTAACTTTGAGAGGTATGGCGACGTCCTCCCACCCGTGGCCTTTAGCGCGGGTTGTGCCTTAGCCATGCGTAGGTCATTTTGGCGTGGAGCATCTCCTTTTGCGCAGTCCATTGGTGTCAAAACATGCACGACCCACGCCAATCTGTTGGTGCCTCAGCTGGCCGAAATAGTTTCTTTGCTACGGGTGAATCGTTAGTCAAATTTTAGAGTTTTATTAGTCAATTTTGTATTATTCGAGAAGTCAAATCCAATTGACCCAGCCATGAAGGCTAATTCCTCTTGGAATGTTCTCATAATTGAGCACAAATCATCGAAACACAATTCCCTATTTCTTTGTTGGCTTCTTTAAACTCCGTTGCCTCCTATCTTTTGCTCCAATCTCTTTCTACCATGCATTGATGATCTTGGCCTTCATCTAATACAATTCTAATGTGAATGGTCTTTGTCTCTATTACAGTCCTTGCAAATGACCTTCAATATCTCCTACTGCTCTTACAAACGGCCTTCACATAGAATGTTAAAAAAGTACCCATGGGCGACCTACTAAAGATGATCACAAGGAAGATCAAGGAGCCCGTGGATACAAGATGTCCATTAGTTCCAATTAAGTGTACAAAATGTGGAATTTAGACAAGAAAACAAACATGGCTGCCTAAATCCCTTGTCACATAAAATTAACTAATTCTAACAATTCACCAAAGAAAACTAACTAAAAAGTATTCCAAATGTATCGATTAAGGCAAGCATAATGAAGCAGATCAGTCCACATGATGTGCGATATCGGTCATTGGTCAGTTACTTTTTGCTTGAACCCATACAGGTGTAATGTTTCTTAATACGAGCAGACATCACAAGGGTCTAAAATGATGTATTTCCAAAGCGGCTACAAATATAAGGTCCCTCACAATCATTTCAAGCCCTTATTCCCTAGTTTCTCGCAAATTCCAACAGTCTCTCACCTCTTATTCTCTTCTCCCTTGTCAAAGGTAAGATTTTCTTACTCCTCTAAATCCAACATTTTTGTAATTGTAACCTTACATTGTTTAATCTATGCTCTGTGAATGTGTTTTGTTTTTTTGGATTTTGAGTTCTTACTCAAATCTGATTGATTGTGAATTTTCCTTAAATGTAAACCTAGGTACTATGTTTTGGTATGGTTTTGGAGGTTTTTCAGTAATATTATATGGTTCAAGAATCGTTTTTTGAGGTTTCAGGGTTTTTTTCTCGTGGCTGCCTCTAATATATGTGACAATGCTGGCCTATCGGTTACATGTCGATCAATGCGAGTTGTGTGCAACGTCATACATTCATATGTCAAGAAAAATGTGTGAGTCGCCACACCTATTTTGGTTTGACCATCGGTGTTACCAATGTATTATTGATGCCGCATACATGCATTTCATATTATTGTAATTTAGTAAATGTGATATTATTTCTGTGTTGGTCCATTGTTCGGTTTGGTCGACAATGGAGCGATGTCATCGGTACATGTGGATCTAGCCACTGATTTGAACTGACATGTATCTACGGTGTTTGGCCGATGCTACACTATGCATTTTTGTGTTCAGTTTATCCTAAACATTTTCATTTTTTCTTCAGGACTAATGGCCGGCGAATCCTCAAATTGCCCCATTTTCTAGGTCTTTTACCATTTCATGTATATATTTACTAATACATCTTCACAGTTTACCACAAATAATATTTCTTTGTTTTCATGCAGTTCTCCGCACAACGGAGCAATCTAAAGCCTCTTGTGTTTGACCTTGAACATCATACAATGGCTGCTGGTGGCCCATGTTTCAACTGCACTCTAAAGATCCAGAACTTTGGGGAAAAACTCAACTTTGGTAAGGCATTTTAAATTAATATTATTTGTTAATTTCATATATATATATATAAATACATTCTAATCAATGTTTTTTTTATGATTTAGTACATCCCGAGGGACATTGCACCACTCCTACCGATTGAGAAGACCCACGTTGTGCTGAGGTGCTGCGGGACAGATCAAGGCCCTGTCCCCAAAAGGTTTTGGCAAGTTCCTTTCTAGAAACCACCTACGCTTCGGGGACACCTTTTTATTGGAGGTGATAGATGTTGGGGGCCAATCGTCTTCATAGTCATCATAATCCAAGCTGATTGAGGTCATTGTAATTTCTGTCGTGTTGAAATTCTAAGACAATTCTTACTCTAATGTATGTCCTATTTGTAAGGATATTTTCATGACTTTTCTAATAATTTAAGTACCTTAATTGAATATTTCATAATTGACAGTTGAGGTTTCCCCTCTTATTCCACCATTTTCAATCGGAATGTAACAAAACTAACCTTCTTAAATTTTTGAATAATACTTCTTCATTTTCCATAGTCCATCTTTTTCTACTTTAACCTATCTTTTATATGTCTCCAATGTTGTCCATCAGTCACATAACATGTCAGTAAGAACGACATATAATGCATCTTCAGATGGCCTTTTAAAACTACACATTAAATGTCGCACGCTATTCGGTAACATTTTTTACATTGTTTTTTTAACCTTTTACTTCGGTTAATATAATAACCAAGGAAAAAAATATAATTTACCTCAATATTTTTAACTAGGATAAATAATATTATTTACTTTGGAAAAAAACCGAGGTAAAAGAACTTTTTACCTTTGTTATTTGACTTAAGCCAAAAAAATAAGGTAAAAGGGGCGAAGTAATCGGTCTAGTTTCTTGTAGTGTCAATTTGCATCACAATACCCTTCCAATAAAGTGGGATATCCTACAAGATGCAATCCTAAGTCTATTGTACCTCTTAGATATTTCAGTAAACGTCTAAGAGGAACCAAATGTTCTCCACTAGGATTGTGGGTGTACCTACTTAGTCTGCTTACTACATAGTCTATATTAGGTCGAGTGTAGTTCATTAAAATTATTAAACTACCAATATTTTTTACATAATCCCCTTGAGACACACTTCTTCCTTTATTTTTCTTCAAGTGAATAGTGGAATCATAAGGTTTTACTGGCACTACATAAAAGCTATTAAATTTTCTCAGCAACTTTTCAACATAGTGTGACTGAGATAGAATGAAACCATTATCCTTTTCAGTTTCTTTTACCCCTAAAATGACATCAACTACCCATAAATCTTTCATTTCAAATTTAGAGGATAAGAATATTTTGGTTTCATTAATAGCATCAATGTGTGTCCAAATAATAGCATGGCATCTACATAGAGACAAATAGTCACGCATTTAGAACTAAATAATTTTGAATGCACACATGCTTTAGATCCATTCACAATAATAGCAAAACTAAGAACAATGACTTTTATGAAACTTTTCATACCATTGTTTTGGTGCTTGTTTTAAATTATACAATGACTTCTTTATTTTTACACACCTTATTTTCTTGGTCTGTTATGGTGTACCCAGAGTGTTGTATCATGTATATTTATTATTCTAGATCACTATAAAAGAAAGCAGTTTTAACATCCATTTGATGTGCTGGCATTTATTGTATAGGGGCCAAGACAAATAGTTCACGAATTTGGGCTATTTTAGTTACAGGTGAATAAGTATAACAGAAGTCCACACACAATTTTTGGGTGAAGCCTTTAATCACAAGTCTTGCCTTAAATCTTTATACTAAACCATCATTTCTTCATTTCCTATTAAATATCCATTTGCAACCTAATTATTTTGATCCCTTAGGCAAGTATGCCAAGTCCTATGTATTATTAATCATTATTAACTCAAGTTCACTGTTAATTGCTTCTTTCCAAAAGGTAGCATCTATAAATATCTTAGCCTCTTCATAAGTTTAAGGATCTTCTTCAACAAGGTGAAAAACAATTACTGACTCATTTAATTCATCTACGTCTTCGAGTTCAGTCATAAAAACAATCATGAGATCCTATCCAAAATCATTTATTTTCTTTTCTACAACTCTTACTTCTTCGAATTTCATTATTACCACGTTCTGGTTCATGCAAAGAAGTAGAACTAGTAGAAACATGTATCACATTGAAAGATGCATAATTCAATTTCTTTAAAGGAAATATGTATTCAAAACATTCACCATCTCTATATTTGCACATTAATTTTTCATGCAATCGTATAAATCTATAAGCAGTTCTATTTTCAGCATATATCCAACAAATAAGGCATCAACAATTTTAAGACCAATAGTGTCACATTTGAAAGTACGCAAAGTTACTTTAGCCAAACATTCCCCCACTTTTAAGTATTTCAAGTTAGGAGTATATCCTTTCCACAATTCATGGGGTGTTTTATTTAATCTCTTATGCGACACCTTATTTAGAATATGATTGTTTAATAGGACAGCCTCCCCCCACATTTCATTTGGAAATCCATAACTTAAAAGCATTACATTCATCATATCCTTTAAAGTTCTATTTTTTATTTGAGCTATTCCATTTTGTTGTCGATTATAAGGTGTTGTGAACTCATGAAGTATGTCATTCTTTTCACAAAAATCTTTAAGGAAATTGGTATTGTATTCTCCTCCCCTATTTGACCTAAGTCATTTTATTTTCCGACCTAGTTGATTTTATACCTCAGTTTTATAGATTAGGAACTTTTATTCTGAATCATCTTTAGTTCTTAGGAGGTAAATTTTAATATACCTTGAATAATAATCTACAAATATTATATGGTATTGTTTACCACCTTTACTCTTAAAGTTTCTAAAATCCTCTAAGTCGGTGTGAACCAGCTCGAAAAGTTCAGTTACTCGTTCAGTTACTTGTTTAAATGGTTTCTTAGAGATTTTAGCTTCTATACAAGTTTAAAAATTTTCCAACTGAATTTTTGGCAGGTTGGGTAGTATGTTTGATGTTGCATTTTTTTAAAGAAAATTTGTACTAACATGTCCTAAACGTGCATGCCAAATATCAAAAGATTCAAAGATATAAGCAGAATTTGATGTGTCATTGATAGCAGTGGCATTCACAATAAATAGCCCCCTAGATATGTATCCCTTCGGCACAAATTGGCCATTTTGAGTGATAGCTAGTTTGTCAGCTTCAAACACCAGTTTGTGACCGGCTTTGTTAACCAGGCCATGGAATATTAATTTTTTATGTAGAGAAGGAACATAGAAACATTTGTGAGGGATAAATTCTTTTCATAAGTCAGTTTGAGAAAGACCTTCCCTTTATCGAGAATAGTGGCACTACTTGAGCTTCCCATATAGACTTGTTCACCATTAGAGATGTCCTCAAAAAGTTGCAAACAAGTCCCTGTTTGCGCAGAAGTGTTTGGTGGTTCCAGTGTCAATGATCTAGTCTGTCTTGTTTTCGAACAGGTTGACTTCAGAAACTACATCAGTAATGGTTTCCACATGTTCAACTTTGGTGAGATTAGCTTAAGGATTGTTGTTGTTGTTCTAGTTGGGTTTTTTTTATGTCCTTCTACTAGTAGCATTGGTGGGCTCGATGACTAGTTCTGACGCATATGTAGTAGGCTGCTTTGGATTTCTTCATGGTTGGCCCATTCTTTTTTAAGGTGCCAACCTTTTTGACCGAGTTGGTTACCTTCTTGAAGGTAGTTGATTACTTGGACCAGTAAACATTTCTAGATTCTATATGATTATCTTTAACCGAATCGGAAAGGGATGAGTGTCCCTTATCTTTGAGGTGATTGGTTTCCTCAATTTTCATGTGGTTGATTAGTTCCTCCTGAGTCATATCATGTTTCTTGTGCTTGAGTTGGCTGCGATAGTCAGACCAAGACTCTGAAAACTTCTCAATGAGTACGTTATCCTGAAGTATGTTGCTCATCAACATGCCTTCTGTGAGTACTTCATCGGTCATATTTTTGTACTCATAGACCTTGTCCATAAAGGGCTTGTTGTCCACTATTTGAAACTTGAGCCAATTTCCAACTGCGTATTTTTTTTCTTTCCAGCATCAATGGCACCATATTTCTTCTCCAACGTTTCCCATATTGACTTAATTAGCAGATTTGTTGTGATGAACAAGTCAAATGTATGATTCGTTATGTTGTTGAGAAGATGGCTAGTAGCGGTATTGTTATATTTCTCATACTTGAGAATTGTCTTTCAAGCTTCCTTCGAAGGAACTTCAGGGGTCATTTCTTTATATTGATTGGTTGTGGATGTTGTGGTAGATATTTTGGGAGGATTTGTAAATAAATTGCAATTAATTTCCTTTTATTCAGGAAAAACTAAAGCTCTTTGAGACTAGTGTTTGTAGTTAACACAATCTAGAGGAGCTGTTTTCAAAAGTTAATTAAACAATCTGCCTCACAATGTACATGGGCTTCGCCCACTCACATTGGAAGATGTGATGTGCCCATTTTATACGGTTATATTAGGACTTTTGGAATTTACTTTTGTACACTTTTGTGCTCTAAATGTGACATTTTGCATTGAAATTATCTAAGGAGGGTTAAAAGCGACTTTTATGTTTTTATCACTTTTTAGAGAATTTTGTGTGACAAGGTAATTTGTTTGAAGACTTTGAAAACTTCGAAGACTTTGAAGAATACCTTTGTAGATTTGAAGATTTGAAGACTTGGATTTGAGCTTTTTGAAGACATGAAGAATTGAAGAAGTGAAGAAAAGAGAATGATATGAGATATAAAAGAGAAAGAAGAAATAAAGCTGGAATTGGTATCTTTCGCGAGACCGTCGCGACACGCGATGGTTCTTCGCGACCACGTCACGACTCGCGACGAATGAGTGGTCTGAATTTCTTCATGATTTCTGTGCTATAAATACTCCCCTTATCCTCTCCTCTTCAAAAGCTTTTGCCCAGCTCTTCTTCCTGCGTTTTTGGGCTTAGAAACCCTAGGTTTTCTCCTCTTTATTTTCTTAGTTTTTGTAGTTTAATTATGTCTTTTAGTTCTCTAGCTTAGTTTTATCTTGGGAGCAAAGGATTGAAGCTTCCATTTCCATGTAGTAAGAACCATTTATATATCTATTTGGTGCTTTTGCTATTGTGCATTTATTGAGCTTCGAATGATAATTGCATTGATGTTGTTGGGAGCTTGAGTATATGAATTGCTTGTATGTTTGCTTGTTAGGGTTGGGAGAAAGTAGCTAATTCTCCCCTCTTTTAATGTGGAATCCAAGAGCATGAGTTAGAGCTTCTTAAATGATGTTGGTGTGTTGATAATTGCTAGATGAATGTGATGATGTCGAACTCGTTGTCATGTTTGTTTTAGGTAGCAAATGAGAGAGGTCTATGAATGTCGATCGTTCTTGACTAATCTTGTGTAAATCATGAACTGGTTAAATGCTTAGACATGGTGGAGTGTTTATAAGTGTTGCTAAGCTTGTTGATTCTTCGTGCTAAATGCCATCAATGGGATACTCTTAGTAATGAGGGAGTCATTGGTGAGTTTTGACAAGAGATGTCGAATTCACTCTTGCAAACTACTACCTAAGAAGGATAGAAGATTTATCTTCACAACAAGTAGTTGAAGTAGTGAATAGATTGTTTCACTCGTTCTTGAAGCCTTTGTCATTTAGCATTTATGTATTCTTGATGCTATGTTTCACTTCATCTATGTCATATGTTGTTTGAGAATAGGAAGTGTTTCTATGATTGAAGTGTTAGGGTGTTAGGAAAGTGACGAATTCCTTAGCTCCTTTGCATGAAAATCTATGAACATGAACTTAGAATTGTGCATAATGTGTTGTGATTCTTGCTAGATAGGTATGTTAATGTTAAGTCAAGTAATGAATGTGGTAGAATGAGTGAATGGTTCAATGATCTACATTTGTTTTGGAAGTGGATATCCATTACCCCCAAGGCTTTATCTTTTGTAGTTTTAAAACCCTTTTTTCTTAGTTTTGTTTTATGATTAACATAGTTACTTAGCCTTGCTAGTTATCTTGTCTTTTAACTTTCATAACTTAGGACTACCAAACAACCAACCCCCCCCCCCCCTTTTTACTTGTTTTTATATGTGTACATATATCTACTTCTAGCCTAATATCAACCTTTTGTGCCTAAACGCTTAGGAAGATCCCCCTTCTTCGTGGACGACCCCGACTTGCCGCTATCTACTTAGTTGTAGATAGTAATCATAAAAGGGCTTAAGAGTATTAATTTTGAGAGGTACGGCGACGACCTACCAAGATGCATAATTAATTTTCTCACAATATTCATTTTCTAGAACATGGGCACGACCCGGCACACACGTACGCTTGCCTCGCCTCATCACATAACGTCCGGATGGGCAGTGTGATCGGTCGGTGGCAGTGGCGTGTGTTGGAGCTTCCTTTTGCTCATTTAACGTGGTAGCGAAGTATTTCCATATTTAAACTATACCCTCATCCCTTTTAAACTTCCCACGTGGACAAAGTATAAAAGCAAGATTTTTCTTTTTTCCTTTAAAATCATTTTTGGGCTGATTGGCCCATTTTCACTACTAACAACGATGACTTCTTCATCAGATTAAAACAGCATACGTGGCTTTCTCCATTTCCTCTAAAGCTTCAGTTATCACACTGGGAAAACTTACATTCAGAAGAGGATTAAAAGGCTTGCTCCGAGAAAACGGTATGGATTGCACATTCATTTCAATAGTAGCTGTAGAGATACTCAGTATCACAATGGCGCCTGGTAGTATAGGTTGGGGAATATGCGGATGCAAATCGAATAACTCAGTTTTCAGTTGCGAAATGTAGTTTGACAGTAGTAGGTGGAGCTCACTCAGTTCCAGGACAGGCACTTCTTGTTAATACATAACTAGATCATCATATGGGCAATACTGAAACAACTGTTAGGTATTTCACTGAAAGGGTTCTTGCTTGTGGTGTCATTCATCCAAACAAATTACTCTATCCGATCCATTAATAATTGCTCACTTTCCATTTTTGGATGATTTTTTTTATATTTGCTCCTTCCCCTTTTAGTAAATCCTAGATTGTTTTAATACATACACCCACGGGTGTACCCCAGCGGTTGGAACAAGTTGATTTAGGGGGGAACCCCGAGTTCGAGGCTCGCAAGCGACCGTGTGGGATATCCTTGCTCAAAGCATGGCCTTCTAGGCCATGTGGCGGGTGGGCTCCTGGTGCGCGGTGAGTACGGGCTCCTGCTTGCGTCCTGGCGTTGGGCTACCGTGACTTACCCCCTGACCGGGCCTGTGGTGTCGGGTGGTCGGGGCGGCCCAGGGCTAGCCGTAATAGCCTTTAAATTATTTTTATCCACACATTTTACTTTTTATACTTTCAATACAATCTCTACCATTCATTTATTTTTTTGAAAAAGTTTGTGCCCAAAAGTTGGGACCATAAAAAAAGAACCAGGGGGAGTATAATGGATTATCTAGTTTTTCCTCCAATTTTCTTATTCAAAAACAAGAAGTGATGTATGGAATCAATCATAAAATTTATAAATAATTTATTAGTTTAATTGTTGATCCTGGCACTAGTGGAGAGTGTTTGATTAAAGACAACAATCAAATGCGCCTCCTCTCCTCCTTAAGTTTTCGTACTCCCTCCGGTTCTCTAACAATGACTCACTTTTCATTTTGGGATGGTTCTTTTATATTGGCTCCTTCATTTTTTGGCAGATGCTAGATTGTTTTCATCCACTCAATTTACTTTTACTTTCTCAATACAACCTTCACCACTCATTCTACTTTTTAAAAAACTTTGTGTCAATTCAAAGGAGGTCAATCATAGAGAACCAAAGGGAGTACTTAGTTTATTTTCCTTCAACTAGCCTCCTCTCCTCCTAAGGTTTTCTAGCCGCCTCCACCCATCCTTAGGTTTTCCAGCCCTTCCTCCACTTTCACCCCTCCTTCCACCCCTCTCTCCACCATCAGTCTCAACCATCAGTCTCCATTATCACCCTCACGTCTCCCTCCATTCATGCCTTCACTGATATGAGCTCCGTCGCATCAGGAGAATGGCTCCGCTGGAGCCAGGGGCGGAACCAGAAAAAATTTCCAGGGGAGGCTGGAAAATTTCTGGCGCCCAGCGTCCGGCATGCAGAGGCGGTGGGACGAGGCAGCTTCCGGCGGCGGCACGACGGAGACCTGGTGGCGGACGGCTCTCAGTCTCGGCTGAGGGAAATGACGGAGGGAGAGGGAGAGCTCTCTGCTGCCTCGCCTCTGTGCCAAATTGGCAATGTTTTGTCTGTGTTTAGGAGCAAGATATCTGAAACTATATACCTAATACCCCAATCTGAAATACTATATACCCCAATCGAATATGGCAAGAGACGCAGTATTTGAGTCAGTAACATTTTACAAATCTTATTCAGATTGAACAATACTCTCTATATTTCCCACTGACAATCACTAAGACTCTGGAAGCAACCTATCCAAAAACTGCATATGCTATAGAAAATAAAAGATTGCACTATAGATTGAGGCAACTGAAACTTCAACATCCAACTGATCCAGCTAATATATAACAATCACTTATTGGTACAAACAGAAAAGAAGTCCAGCTTCCAGCCTTTTGAAGACCAACATCTATGAATTAATCACAACTACATATCAAAGACATGAGAAATGATATTGCCAGTTTACATATATCCTCATATTCAACTGCTTTTAGAATAACCATCATATATACCCTGTCTATTATAAGCAGGACTTAACTAAGATGACATTAACTAAGATATCTAATATTCAAGCTAAAATACTAATTCACAGCATATATCAGTGGATCAATATCATCTTCCTAAACACTAAATCTTAGATTCATTCAATCTCTTTAATCCGCTACTTCGAATTAAAAATTTATTCATAACCTATTAAATATCAAATGGGAAAAATATGTAAATTGATTTATTTTTCATCGATTCAAATTCAATTAAATAAAATATCCCTAATTGATAATTAACAAATGAAAATAAAAAGTTCATAAAATCATATTCATCTAAATTCAATTTAACTAATATCCCTAATTGATAATTCCATAAACCGATTATGACAAATTGACAATTTCATTGTCACATACAATTATACAAAATAAATCAAACAATTATAATTTCAACTAAACTCCAACTAAATATGCAATTCAACTAAATCAATTTATGCAATTGAACTAAACTTCAACAATCATATATAATACAACCATATAAAATCAATTCAACATCCAATCTAAAAATCATGTTCACATTATACATATATTTATTTATGTTTTGAAGAAATAAATTAAAAAGACAATAAATTATAAACCTTAAAATTAATAAATATTAGCATAAAGAGAAGAGAAGACTTACCGTGGTTTGGAGAGGCGGCGGGACGAGGCAGGCAAGCAGCAGCCGGTGGCGGACGGCGGCGGCGTGGCGGCGGCGACGGGCTGAGAGCGAGTGTCGAGGGAGGCAGAAGAAGGAGGAGAGCTTGCTGCCTTGCTGTCCTTCTCGCCTCCAGCATTTATATAATGGATTAATGTTGGCTATTGGATTGGGCTCAGTTTTTGGCCCAATCCATTTCTGATTTCAAATTTTTTTCCATATTACTTAGTAAAACGACGTCACGTGAAACGACGTCGTTTTACTACTTTGGTATTAAAAAAAATAAATCCAAATGAAACGACGTCGTTTCACTAACGTGAAACAACGTCGTTTTAGTACGTATGAATTAAAAAAAAGAAGGCCGCAGCGCGGCCTTCTTCTCCGGCGAGCAGCCACGCTCAGCGCGCCCTTCTTCTCCGGAGACGCGCTCAGCCGGCGACCGAGGTAGGGCTGGAGCCCTACCTCGCGTATCAATAGATCCGCCACTGGCTGGAGCCCGTCCTCAGGGAGAAGAGTTTCACCAGCGTGGGGAGAAGGGTTTTCCGCATCAGAAGAAGGCTTCCGCCATGTCGGGAGAAGGGCTCCGCCGCCATGGGGAAAGGGGTATGTCGCGTCAAGAAGAAAGGCATCAGGAAGAAGGGAAGAAAGGCGTCGAGAAGAAGGGGGGAAGGGTGCCACTCGCCATTGGGAAGAAAGGCTCCGCCGGTCACGGTCGGAAGAAGTGCTCTGCCGCCATCGGGAAAGGGCTCCGCCTCCACTAGATATAATTTTTTTTTATTTGTTAGAATCTTCTTGATTCATCACCCTGGTTCATTTTTTTCAGATATGAGTTTTGGTTGAAAGTTTTAGATTCGATTAGCAGTTTTTTTTTAATACCCCAGATTCAAGATCCAAATTTGGAACTTGAACCGAATCCCTATGAAAGACGGTTTTTGAACCGCGATCAAAGGTGGAATCCGAGGAATCATGATCTAGTAAAACCTCCTTTAATTGCATGTTCTCCAGTAGTGTGGATTCTGCTGAACTTATAAAATTGGGTAATATGCAAATATAACTTATATGTTAGAGAAAGTGTAAATATAACCCTGAGTTATTTTTTAGTTCAAATATAACTCTAACTATTATACATATGTGCATATATAACCTTAATTATTATATAAATGTGAAAATATAATCCTAAAGCCATTATTTTCGGTATTGACTGACCAGGGTTATATCTGCACATTCAATTATTGCAGAATTATATCTACAATTTCATTATTGCAGGGTTGTATCTGCACTTTAATTATTGCAGGATTGTATATGCACTTTCATCAATTATATAAGATACTTTTCTCTATAAAATTTTACATTTTACAAATTGAGTAATAATTATAGTGGATCACTATATCTCGCCCTGTATTTTACTATTCTCGCCCTAATACGTATATAGTATGTATTTTTAATTTAATTTCAATAACTAAATTAAATTAAATTTAGATTGAATTAAATTTAGATTAGATTAAATTTAAATTAATTAAATTAAATTTAAAAATAAATTCGGGCGCCGCCGCCGGACCGCCGGAATCCGCCGCCGGACCGCCGGAATCCGCCGCCGGACCGCCGGAATCCGCCGCCGGACCGCCGGAATCCGCCGCCGGACCGCCGGAATCCGCCGCCGGACCGCCGGAATCCGCCGCCGGACCGCCGGAATCCGCCTCCGGACCGCCGGAATCCGCCGCCGGACCGCCGGAATCCGCCGCCGGACCGCCGGAATCCGCCGCCGGACCGCCCCGGCGGCGCGCGAGGCGCCGCGGAGCGGCTCGCCACGGCCTGGGCGCGAGCCGTGGTGGGCTCCGCTCGCCACGGTCTGGGCCGTGGTCCGGTCGCCACCGCCCGGCCGCTCGCCACCGCCCGGCCGCTCGCCACCGACGGACCGCGAGCCGCCGCCGGTCCGCTCGCCACCGACAGGCCGCGAGCCGCCGCCGGACCGCTCGCCACGGGCTGGGCGCGAGCCGGACCGGCGCCGCTCGCCGTGGCCTGGGCGCGAGCCACCGCTCGCTGTGGCTTCGGCGCGAGGCGGACGCGGTCCGCTCGCTAGGACACGGGCGCGAGCCGGACGCGCCTCGGCTCGCCGTGGCCTGGGCGCGAGCCGTGCGAGGCTGCATCCCAAAATTCGACTGCTATAAATGAGCTCGGATTCTACTGATTCTGAGGGTACTCAAAACTTTTTGCTATGCAAGACGAGCAAAAATTACTCTGAAAAGGGTGTTAGAAATTCCATGTCTTCGGAGGTAATTTTACTAATTAGTTTTCTGTCCATAAGTAGTTGTTAAATTTAATATTTTTTGCCGTAGAAATTTATGCTCGTCTTTGTGTTTTAATTTGTTAACCGTTACGTAGAAATTATTGCACATTTACCTCCTATGAATTTATCTTCTATTAATAGCAGTAACGTTAATTTTGTTGTTAATTTTGTTACGTAATGCTGTTTTTAATTTATGTACAATAATTTATGTCCTATTAATTATTGTAACGTTAATTTTGTTGTTTTGTTAATTTTGTTATTTTGTTAATTATTGTACCGTTAAGTTACGTATTTTTACGCTATTTTGATATTTTAATTTGTTGAAATGTAAGAATGTAATATTAATTCTAACCACAATGTTATTTCATTTTTTTTCCACTACATGTATGATTTAGCTGTTACTGAGAGATGGCGGAGTGCCAGCCTCAGGTCCATTAGGAGGACAGTTTGAAATGGAAGAATGTAATTTTAGTTTAGGGAGTTAATTTGTGTACGGGAATTTTATAACTGTAATGGCATTTCATGTACTATAATTTTATCTTTATGTTCTCTTCTTTAAGTATATGTTTTAACGTTTTGACTGTAATTTTATCTTTATGTTCTCTTCTTTAAGTATATGTTTTAACGTTTTGACCGTAATTTTATCTTTATGTTCTCTTCTTTAAGTATATTTTTTAACGTTTTGACTGTAATTTTGTCCTTATTCGTTCGTATGTAAGCGTTAATTGATGACATCATTGTCGTTGGTGTAGCAGTTGAGTGTAACTAATGACTTGATGTTTATTGCTGTTTAAGGATGACAATCAGTCATGTGAAGCTGCTGCAGGGCGGAATGGATACTCTCCATTTGCCACCTCAGCTGTGTTCCCTGATGTTGCCGAGGCTTATTCCCACCTGCAACGGATTGCTCTGCAGGTGGGATTTGAACTTGTCACGGGGTCCTACAAACAGAATAGGAATGGTCCCCTGAGGTTATATTGCATTTGCAATCGGGGCCGAAAGGATAAGGATGTAGATACGAGCGAATCTGATGTAGTCCGATGGAGTAGCAGCTCGACCAGAAGTTGTGACTGCCCATTCGCGATTGTCCTGAAACAGAGAATCACGGGGGATGGTTGGAATGTAGTGCCGTGCAAGGATCCTAGACGAGGGATGCACAACCACTCTTTCTCAGTGTACCCCGAGGGTCATAGACAGAGCAGCAAGCTCCATGCGGACGCGAAGCAAATGATCAGAGATTTGACAGATTCAGAAACAGCCCCAAGGCATATTAATGCCAGCCTCAGTAATTCGTTTCCAGACCTGCATCAGAACATTAGGCAGGTGTACAATGAGAGATCGACATATGTAACAGAAAGGCGAGGTGGGTGCAACACAGCGGAGAATTGTTTGCATCTGGCCACCGCACTAGTCACCGCTCAGCAGGTGATGGTACTTTGACTCATTTATTCATGGCCAATCCCGATGCTGTTGTGGCATTTTGCACGTTTCCGCGGGTTGTGGCCATCGACTCAACGTACAAGACCAATCGCTACGGCATGCTATTCATTGAGATGGTGGGGATGTCCCCTTGCAACACAAACTTCCTGATTGCCTACGCAATTGTCGTTGATGAAACGGCAGATACCTATGAGTGGGTGCTGAACGCGCTGAAGGACTTGCTTGTGGATGGACCGTTCCCTGAGGTTGTGGTCACCGATCGGGAGATGGGACTGATTAGGCCACTTCGGACTGTGTTTCCAGAATCGAATCATTTGCTCTGCACCTGGCATATTAACAAGGATGTGGAGGCACGTGTTACTGTGCTGACAGGGAATAAGAGGAACGGGGCAGCGTTCAAGAATGGTGCATGGTTCCGGGTTTGCAATGCGTCCACCGTTGCAGAGTACGAAACCGCCTTGGTAGATATGAGGGCTGGATGGTCTTGGAGCGAGGCTGTTATTAGTTACGCTGAGACGACGTGGCTCACCCCCCACAAGGAGAAATTTGTGAGGGCATGGACGAACATATTGCTGCATTTCGGGAACACAACTACATGCAGGGTCGAAAGTGCACACTCGTCATTGAAAGGGTGGTTACAAACGTCGACTGGTTCACTGGACACGGTATGGAGGCGTGTCGACCTGCAGATAGCCCAGCAGATTACTGTGATCAAGACCGGCCTAGAGAAATCAAGAACGTGCATTGGAAGATTGCACCGTAGGGCCCTTTTCAGTAACTTGAACAACAATGTGTCCAAATACTGTCTGGATAAGTTGACGGTCGAGTCCGAGAGGATTGATGCACTCGGAGCACAGGTATATGCATACTGTGGCTGTGTGCTGCGCTCGACACACGGAATATCGTGCGCATGCGTCATGGCAGGGGCAGTTGCTGAAGGAATCCCCTTGTACTTGGACGACATTCATCCGCTGTTTAAGAGCCTGGCATTGGGTGATCACGTGCGGGGCACGGAAAACATTGCGAGGGCCGAACAAGATCAGTCGCGGTTCAACACTCTGTTGGAGGAGCTGGAGCGCAGCGACCCTTCGGTCCGCCGACGAGTTTCATCCTACATAGATTCGCAGTTGCGTCCGGAGGAGAGCGGCATTGCCGAGCCGGACAATTGCACTAGTGCACGTGGGAGACCAAGCGAGCAGGTCCCCCGATCAAGATCAACCCGACGTTCACCGAGCTACCACGAGCACGTGAACAGGTGATACGGGCGTAGTTCAAGATCCCCGGGGTGTGCTTCAGGGAGCGGTCGCCGGCACGGTAAGTACAAGCACCATTCTTCCTAATGAAGTCCGCCTGAACAAGATATTAATCTTAATGTTTTCTCCTGCAGCGACATTCCCGTTCCTCGAAAGTGTCCCCCACATTGTCGGGCATTACATCGAAGGCTGGAACGATGTCGAGAGTGATGGAAACTGTGGCTTCAGATGCGTTGTTGATGCGTTCCACGTAGACGGTGAAGGTGAATGGTCTACAGCGCGTCGGGCAGTATTTAACGAGATATCAACTCATTGGCCTGACTATGTTCCCATATACGGTTCGAAGAATGACGTTGAACTCGCCAGAGCCCGTATACACCACACCAGCGGTCCATGTGGTCCAGAGCATTGGTTTACGGTCATTGCAGACATGTTTCCTGTCGCCACCTACTACAACACGGTTGTAGTTTTATATTACATTTTAGAGAATGGGTCGGTGGACCATTGCTGCACAGTCCTTCCACTGAGGGCGGGTGGGGGCGAGGATGGAACAAGTAGGGAGCTACACATTGTATACGTTCGCAGTGCAAGCCATTTCGTCCGGGTACACGTGAAGGAAAACTGTCCCATGCCCCCCGTGGTTAATATGTGGACCACATTGAGGAAGCCTGATGTCGTAGGTTGGGAGTTACCCTTTCGTAGGAGGATAAGGGTTTGGAGAAGAGCATACTCTGAGAGTAATTAACTGTTGCAACCCAGCGAAACATTTCGGCATGTACGCAACTATTACAGTTATTATCGAAGCGTCGAGTAATTATTTTGAAAGCGTTACTGTTGCAAAAATCGATGACAAATAAATTTGATATGCACAAACAGTTACCGATTACATAAATGAGCAGAATATGGCAAAACTGTGGGGTCATACATAAGCAAACTGTCAACTAAGGAATGGGTCCATAACCGAGCCTGCGATACTCATCGCGATGACTGACAAGAGTCGTCATCAACTCCCTCATGCTGGGGTCGGCGAGTCCATCAACGGTCGCCGAGTCAAACGGATCCAGGGCGCTCATCACGTCACTCAGCATCTGTTGCACAGGAAACAGAGTTTACAATAACGAAACAGTAAAATGTAATATAATTACTCGAAGCAAACAGTTCGGGAAAACTTACCAATAACTGATGATGTGTCCGGTCCGGTCCACTCGCGGCAGCATGTTCAGGATTTGCGATCAATGGGTGCGAATAAGTCGCGTACCAGTCCTCGTAATCCATGGTACACTCTGATTGGCTCGTGGCTATCGGGAACGCCGCAAGCTGACCGTCGTGCCAAGTGTGTGCCATCTCCCATAGGGTCAACTGCAGCCTCCCTGGGTAGGTCACTGAATAGCCGGCTGGATCAGCCGGGCGGGAACAAGGCTCGGGCGCAATTGCAAGACCCCGCGGTATACCCTGTACGAGACCGAACTGGCGCACAACGCGATCTGGCATGTACGCCTCCATTGCGTCGAGGTATCGAATCACGCCGCGGTAGTGAGTCCTCCCCCTCGCAGCCCTAACCACGTCCACTCCATATGGCAACCAATCCACCTGCAAAAAGTTTCACAGACATGTTACATTTCTATGGAATCCGATCTATCTACTACTATCAGAATAAGAGTAAAAGCATGGAATTCATACCTGGTCGGGCTGTAAGGCATCCAACTGTCGCCTGATGGCACCGAGCCTCCCCGTACCCCTCCCCGTTTTATCCCCTGTGGGCCAGCGACTGGCGCGGCCCGGAAGCGCAGGCAATGTACTCGGTCTCGGCCGAAACATCGGAAAATACTCGTATATCCATGCTTGAAGCAGCGTGCAACATCCGCATAGGCCGCGCGCCTTGGACCGGGACGCAATTCCCAACTGCAGATACAAACTGGCCAACGTCGCCGAGCCCCACGACAACTGCGAATCAAGCAGGGGTAGAAGGTTGGCTCTAACCTTATTCCCAGTTTTATCCACAAAAAGCGTGGATGAAAACAGGGTCAGCATGTAGCACATAAATTGGAAGTTCTCGCTCTGCCCCGCCGCTACACACCTCGCCATCAACGATTGGGCATCTATGTTACCCCCGTTCCAGTCTTCCGCGACAAAGGACTCCACGTCTTTCCCAAACAGTTCAGCGCACGCTTCCTCAATAGTCTCCGTCGAAATGGTACTCGCAACAGCGCCACCATCGATGGGAATGCCAAGAATCATCTCAACGTCATGCATCAAGATGGTCATCTCCCCAAAAGGCATGTGAAACGTGTTCGTGTCCGGCTGCCACCTCTCCACAAAAGCGGATATCAGTGCCATGTCAAGGAACTGGAACATAATCGCAGGCAGGTGGGCCAACCCGGTCGCATGTATCCGGGCCTGTGCAACATCGCTCAGTTCGGGGAGCGTGGCGACTAGCTACTTGCATAGCGGCGACCGAGCATGGCATCTCAGCACACCTCGCTCTATACCATTCCAAACGTCAATAGCGACGTGTCCTCCGAAGCTTGGTATGACGAGGTCATCCTGCGGGCCACCAGCCACCGGTCCCCGCACTAGCCACGTCTCATCGGCGGGTCGCTTCCTCCTATTCCTCGGTGCCCTTCCGGTGCTAGTCTCACCGGCATTGCACGATCCACCAGAAGACTGTGCGAATTGACCAGCTCTATTCCTCACGGTGTGCCTGGCTCCAACTGCAGCATAACGTTCGATCCCGGCATCCAATGGCACACTCGCGCCAGGTTGGCCCATCGGGGGGACATCTGCCGGCAGGTCATAATTCATCTGCCAATCACTATCATGACGGATTCCACCAGACGCGAGAATGTTAATCTCCGGACCGTCCCATGTTGGCATGGGATCGAATGCACGAACGCTCGGTGGAGAAGGCTGCTCCGCTACTAAATCACACTCCCGCGGGCGAGGCGACGGTTCATCCTCGACCACGCGGCCTCTAGCCTGTCTCGCCGAGGCACTAACACCTCTTCGTCGTATGGAACGACCATGACCGTCAGGTTGACCAGCAGTGCTCATCTACGACACAAGATATGTAATTAGTATAACAACAAGTAAATCAAACTGATATGATAAGATAAATTAACATACATTTCAACAACGTGTGAACTAATATTTTCGAACAGTGCATCATTTCAATTTACTAATGGAGACTACATATTCTATAATGCATAGGAAAAAGTGGATATAACATAAAAAAACCCCTTCACAAACAGCAAATTTAATTATCGTACAATCATACAACGAACTGGAACATTTTTTTTAGTTACAAATTGGAGATTACATTACTAAATAATCTTATTTTTTTACCACATCACACTATTATTAACATTCAAGGAAACAATAGTTAAAACATATCGTAACAGTTTACTACACAATTGTTTACATCGGATTACTAAAGTTTATTTAAATAGAACTATATTCTATTATGTCACATAACTAAATAATTTCCAAAAAACACAATTCCTAAAGAATAATTTCTGAATAATTTCTATTATGTCACATAACTAAATAATTTCTAAATAACCCAATTTCTAAAAAATACAATTTCTAAAATATTATGTCCAAATTTAAACTAAGTAATTTCTACAATACACAATTTCTTCGTTTTAATTCCAATTATGTCACATAACTAAATAATTTCTAAATAACCCAATATCTAAAAAATACAATTTCTAAAATATTATGTCCAAATTTAAACTAAGTAATTTCTACAAAACACAATTTCTTCGTTTTAATTCCAATTATGTCACATAACTAAATAATTTCCAGAACAACACAAATTCTAAAAAATAATTTCTAAATAATTTCTATTATGTCACATAACTAAATAATTTCTAAATAACCCAATTTCTAAAAAATACAATTTCTAAAATATTATGTCCAAATTTAAACTAAGTAATTTCTACAAAACACAATTTCTTCGTTTTAATTCCAATTATGTCACATAACTAAATTATTTCCAGAACAACACAAATTCTAAAAAATAATTCCTAAGTAATTTCTATTATGTCACATAACTAAATAATTTCTAAAAAACACAATTTCTAAAACATACAATTTCTAAAATATTATGTCCAAATTTAAACTAAATAATTACTAAAAAACACAATTTCTTCCAATTAAGTCATTATGTCCAAATTTAAACTAAATAATTTCTACAAAACACAATTTCTTCGTTTTAATTCCAAATATGTCACATAGCTAAATAATTTCCAAAAAAGCACAATTTCTAAAAAATAATTTCTAAATAATTTCTATTGTGTCACATAACTAAATAATTTCTAAAAAACACAATTTCTAAAAAATACAATTTCTAAAATATTATGTCCAAATTTAAACTAAGTAATTTCTAAAAAACACAATTTCTTCGTTTTAATTCCAATTATGTCACATAACTAAATAATTTCCAAACAACACAATTTCTAAAAAATATTTTCTAAATAATTTCTATTATGTCGCATAACTAAATAATTTCTAAAATACACAATTTCTAAAAAATACAATTTCTAAAATATTATGTCCAAAGTTAAACTAAATAATTTCTAAAAAACACAATTTCTTCGTTCTAATTCCAAAATTCATTAAATTCCTAATATTAGATTTCTCCAAATTATTATTCTACATCTTAATCTCCTATACTAACCACCAACCCAACATCTAACCACCAACCCAACATCCATTCTACATTTAATAAAATTGTAACAAACCCCAATTCTAACAATTCCGACAAGTTCAACAAAATTCGAATAGATCGGGCAACGATTCGCACGAAAAGTAAAAAAAAATTTCTCAAAAACTTACGTTTTCCGGCGGGTTTCCGGCGGGTTTCCGGCGGCGGGCGGCGGCGGGCGGCGGTCCGGCGGAAATGGAGAGAGGGAAGGGGGAGAGAAATGGAGAGAGGGAAATGGAGAGAGGGAAGGGGGAGAAAAAAATAAGAGGGGGAGGGGGTATTTATAGGGTTTCTTCCATTCTTTTTCTTTTTTTTTAAATTCAAAATACGTGTATTTATACATATTAGGGCGAGATATAGCAACACCCTAATTATATCCCACCTCCTGTGGTAGGGATCGAATCTTTGTAAGTAGTGTCAATTGAGCCAGTTACCTGACAACACTGTTATTCAATGGTGTAAATATTTTTTTAAAAAAGGAATCTTGGAATGTCTTTTGAATTGTGGGTTTTACTCTTTAATGTTGTTATTCCGATGTGAGGAAATCAATGTAACGTGTAATTTTCTTATCTATTATTATGTACTCGACATTTTTCTATGCAATTTCTGTAGGATTCAATTTCCTTTGTTTGTGGACAAAGACAAACACAATACGAGGAATTAGGGACATTTTCAATTAAAGATGATCAATCATATATCTAGATTCTCAATTATTTCATTAAAGAGCAAATGACCGGCCACTTAACTATTACCATTATCCACCTTTAACCTCTTATCTATTTTTCGAACACTTTTGGCTCCTAAACTTACAAAACCGTTCAGTCGTGGCTAGCCACTCTAACCTTCCTTCTCCTAGGGTCGTTAATTTTAGCTAATTAACCAGAGTGGAGGCTTTCCCGTGGGAAGGTCAAAAGATAGAAATTTATGGTTTAGCACACTTTCTCACTGCTATGCTACCTATGAGGTCGTTAGTGGTAAACCCTGAGTTTGTCACCAGAGATTCTAGGTTTAAATATTAATCAAAACACAACCTCATATGTGACGTCAATTCGTACGAGAGTAAGGAATAGATAGCAAAGCAAGGTCTGATCAAAGTTGAAAAGCTAATAAAGCAAGGTCCTAACAACTACTAAGCATAAAATTTTAAAAGCAAAGTAAGCTATTTAACTAAGAACATGTGGATTCATTGAGTAACATGGTTAGTCTAACGTTTCGATCCTCGATTCATTAACATAGAAATTTAGGAAAATCTAGTAAAGTGTTCATAACAAGTGGTGTGTCCGATGACATACACTTCCCCATCCCTATCACGACAGTAGAACTCGTAACCCTTCATCGACACCGCTATAGTAATTAAGAGAGTACAACAAGGTCCAATCATTTTTGTAGGTTTGTTTCTCCACCGTGCAATTACGTCCCGTGCTTCCACAACGAATGCACTACTTCTCATTGGTCTTATCAATTAGGCCAAAGGAACGTTGGAACCTTAACTATGATTTGATGCCTCTCACACCCAAGCTGGCTACTATTCACTATCTATACCGAGAACCTCTCAGAAAAATTTACGAAGTCAGCTAAGACTGATGTGATGGAAAATAAGTAAGAGTAAACTGGAATCCCCTATGCACACACCCACGCAGACACATACTCCCTTACCCATTCTAACATACAGGTTTCTCTTCCTAAGGGTACATCGATATTTACACCATACATGAATATAGCCCAAAGTGTGTGCTTATATGTGGTGTACTATTCATGAAATTCAAATAATCAAGAACAATCACAATAATATCATGAACACAAAATTTAGATAAACTATAGAATCTCACAAAACAATTAAATCCAACCATGATCCTACAATATATCCCCAAGCTATATATACTACTCCATAGATATGGAATTCAAATAAATATTTGAAATCCACATCCTAGGATAAAAGCAACAAAAATAAAATAAAAGGAGAGAGTTTTTCTCTCTCTAAAGTTGCTCTCCCAATAACAAAAATGATCCACCTTTTTAACCTAGTGGACTAAGGATATATTTATATTAGTAGGAGACTGTGCCTAAAAATAGGCCCAAAGAAGCCAAATTAGGGTAAACCCTAGCTCAGCCGAAGCCCGGCGCGGGCTGTCACGAATGGTGCGGCCCATGGCGTATCCTTGGCGAGGGGCACGAGATCTGGCACGGTTCGCGCCCTTCCATGTGATGCAGGGCACCCGTTCTGGTGTGGCACGGTACTTCATGTGGCACGGGGCACGAAGTTTAGCGTGTGATGCATCGTCCCTCTGGCGCGAGTCGCATCGTATTGCACGGGGAACTAATCGAGTTCTGAAATTGAAGCTTCTGATCAGCGCCCGTGGCTGGTGGCGTGGGTCGTGGTCTGGAAGGGTGCTTTTCTAAAAAACTCTGGGCGCCGGCCATATGATTTCCCACACCCTACCGGCTGGTCTTAGTATTTTTTTAACTTGGAACGACTCGGGACGTTGAAAATGGGACGTCCTGCATCTATACTTAGCCGTGAGAAGTGGGACTTAGTCTTGTGCTGGCATCCCATTGAATCTAGTGTGGGTCACGCAATAGCCTCGTGGTGGTCTTCTTGGTGTGGGGCTGCTCCTTTGGCGCGGGACATTGGTTCCAACCAAGAATGGCCCACACCGACCCGTTTGTGCCTCAACCGGCTGAACTTGTTTCATTTCCTACGGGTGAACCGTTAGTCCAATTTGAGAGATTTAGTAGTCGATTTTGCAGTGCTCGAGAAGAAAAATACAATAGAACCATCCTAGAAGGCTTATTCTTCTTGGATCATTCTCAAACACAAGCAAACTTCATCGGACCATAATTTGTCATTTCTTCGTTGGCCGCTTTGAATTCTGTTGCCGCCTATCTTTAGCTTCAATCTCCTTCTACCATGCATTGATGCTCGTGGCCTTCCACTACTCAAAAATAGGTACATACGCACCAGTATAAATTCATGAGTACAGGTATATCGGTGCCTATGTAACCAATCGCACCGGTAATTATCATGTTACCATCAGTACCGGTGCAAATAAGTACATACGTACCGATATCCTATGAACCGGTGTAAAGTTCACCTATTTTCGCGTCGGTGTTGGTACTACTGGTGTACCAATTTGAAATATATTGCACCAGTATTATTCAAATAGTTAATTTTACCAATGCAATTGCTAACATTTGCACCGGTACAGTATTTTCGGTGAGTACTTATTTACCCTTTTTATTAATTTGGCGCGAATAGGTAAAATTTTTAAACCGGTAATGGGAAATTATTGGCGTAGAAATGAAAAATAGCGGGAAATATTAGCATTTGTACACCAGTTACAGTTAGCATCGGTGTAAGAATTAATCACGCACCGGTATTTTCTTAATGCCAGTGCCGAAATAAATTCTTATTCTGAAATTCGGTGCCAAAACTATTAGTTTACGCACCGGCATTGTGATTGTACCGGTGCAGGACACGAAAATATGCTCAATTTTGCTGTAAATGTACATCGGTAATAGATTTTATCGGTGTAAAATGTTTCAAATGCACTGGTGAAGTCTAAATACCAGTGTAGAAGGTAGCATTAAATGCTCACATACCCCCTTTTTTAAGGGGTTAAAAATGAGATTTTTGGAAGAAGAGGTTCATTAATAGTTTTGTTTGGTTGATGAAGGCATTGAATTCTCCACAATGGAGACCCTTGAAGGTACCTTTTTTTTAATTAAATTTATGGATATTAAGTATTTCATTTATGGTTTTGGTTAGTAGAGATATTCACATTTTATGTTTGATCATTTGATTGCGATTGAGGTAGAATTGTAGATATTAGTTTCTGATTTGTTCTCAAGATTGTTGTAGTTATAACCCTATGGTGTTTGATTCCTATAGTATTGGACATGTTAAGAATGTTGTAATTGTAATGTGGAATATTGTTGTATATTGTGCATATATGATGTTGCATGATTAGGATTTCATCATGAAACAATCTATTGTACTAAATGTGTCGTAGTTTGATTGTTGGACATTTATTGATATGTAAAGTTGTATCATATCATTAAGAGGCGTAAGCATGTGTATGTCAATGTTAGTAGGGTAAGCAATGAATATATTATGTTCGTGGATGAGTTCTTGGAGTATGCTTTTAGTCGAGAGAAGCAAATATTATGTCCATGTTGTGATTGTAGAAATTGAATTCGTACTAATAAGGACATTTAGAAAATCCATTTGTATTTCGGAGGGTTTGTGAAAGATTATTTTATGTGGACCTTTCATGGGGGAAAATCACCACCGGAAGTTAGAGTTAGTAGTGAGGGAGAGTGTTTTGGGGATGCTATGTTGGATGACATGTGTGAGGAGGTTGTTAATGAGTTTAGAGGGAGGCCCGAGGTTTTGGCTAACATCCTTAGTGAGAAGGATACACCATTATATCCCAGTTGCAAGAAGAAAGACATGGTCATGTCGCGTTTGATGGAGTTGTTTAATTTGAATGGTGTAGGGTCACGGAGTGATACTAGCATAAATAAATTGCTTATGGTTTTGAATGAAAAGCTTTCACCCGGTAACGGGGTTCCTGATAACCTTTATGAATCTAAGAGAATTATGTGTCCGATGGGATTAGAGTATGAAAAGATGCGTGCTTGTCTGAATGATTGTAACCTACATAAGGGTGACCTTAAGGATTAGATTTTTGTCCAGTATGTAATGTGTCACGTTATAAGAAGAAGAGAAATGTGGCTGTCGGTGGAGAGCATGTTGTGCTGGTGAGGAGACGGGTGCCCGCCAAATGTATGTGGTATCTTCCTATTATTTCAAGACTGAGAAGGTTGTTTAAGAATGAAAAGGATGCCAAGAACTTGACGTGGTGCGTTGATAAGGAAGGTTGTAAAGATGACGAATAATTCGACACCCAACAGACGCAGACCAGTTGAAGAAATTTGATAGGATGTATACACACTTTGCATACGAACCTAGGAATTTGAGATTTTATTTGTGTACTGATGGTATGAACCTATTTGGGAATATGTCCTTGAAACACAGTTCGTGGCCGGTTATGCTTGCCATTTACAATCTTCCCCTGTACTTGTGCATGAAGAGAAAATATGTGTTGATGGCCACCACGATTTCAGGCCCGAAACAACCTGGAAATTATATAGACACTTATCTTTCCCCTTTGATAGAAGGATTGAAGGTGCTTTGGTCGGAGGCACCTTAATATTTGATGGTTGTAGTGGTGAAGAGTTTACACTGAGGGCGATGCTTTTTTATACCATGATTGATTTCATGGCCTATGGTAACCTTTTCGGGTATGTGGTCAAGGGTCACAAGGCTTTCCCAACTTGTGAGGATGATACGGATTACCATCAGTTGAGGAATGGGTGGAATAATGTTTATTTGGGTCACCGTAAATTTCTGACTGTAGGTCATAAGTTGTGGGAGAACGCAGTTGAATTCGTTGGTGGGAAGGAGAGGAGAAAGGCACCCAAACCTTTGACCGATGTAGCTATTCACAACAAGGTGAAGAAATTGAATGTTGTTCTAGGTAATAAGTTATCAAAGGGTGGTGGGGATGTAGATAGATCATGGAAGAAATGGTCCATTTTCTTCGATTTGTCGTACTGGGAAGACTTGGATGTTCTCCATTGTTTGGATGTCATGTATATCGAAAATAACATTTGTGAGAGTCTAATTGGGACGCTTATGAACGTTCCCGGGAAGACTAAGGATAACTTGAATGCGAGGAAATATTTAGTGGAAAAGAGGTAAGAGGGAAGCGAACCTACCTGCCCCCCCCCGCTCCTTATAATTTGCCAGTTGCTGAGAGGAGATCGGTGTGTAAGAGCATCCATGTAATGTAATGAAGGTACCTTTCGGTTACTTCTTTAATGTTGGTCGATTTGTGAATGATGAGTTGCATCTTAATGCTTTGAAATCACATGATTGTCATGTCCTTATGCAACAACTTTTGCTCGTAGCAATACGTGGGTGTATAGAAAAGGAAGTTTGATAATCTGTTATGCGCTTGTGTTTCTTCTTCAACTCGATATGCAGGAAAAATATTAGCAGGCAACAACTTGATGAACTGGATCGAGAGGCTGCTATTGTTCTATGCCATTTGGAGAAGTATTTCCTCCCGTTATTCTTTGACATCATGGTGCACCTTGTTGTGCACTTGGTTAGGGAGATACGTATGTGTGAGCCTGTCATAATGCATTTAATGTACCCCTTTGGGCATCACATGGATGTTTTTAAGTGTTATGTTCATAACCGTAGTTGGCACAATGCCTCGATTTTTCAGAGGTACGTCACTTAGGAGATCATCAAGTATTGTACAGCAAACTTGGTTGGAAGAGGAGCGGTTGGTGTTCCGGGTAAACCCTACTGTGGAAGGTGGAATAGGATTCCACGTTCCAAGGGTACACTTGATACACCCTATCACATTGAGTTTGTGGATGTGCACCTATATGTATTGCATAATAGTAGCGATATTGTAACATATGTTGAAGAGGATGTTTCAGTCTTGGAAGAGATTCATCCAGACTGGCCCTCGAATAAAATTTAGGTTAAGCATTCTTCAAGGTTTGTGAACTGGTTTTACAATCGTTGTAATGTCAACGGGATACCCAGTAACCTATGGGCATTTACAAGGAAGCCAAACTGCATCGTTAGACGATACCTTGGCTATCACATTAATGGCTTCAGTTTCTCAACATTGGCGAAAGACGAGAAGAGTACCACTCAAAATAGTGGTGTATATATTGAATCTCAATCCATGTGGAAGGCAAGCAAGAGAGATAAACATCTGGTTGTTTCTATGATGCCTTTCTATATGGCGTTTGAGGAAATTTGGGAGTTGGATTATGTAGATTTCAAGGCTGTTGTCTTCAAGTGTCGTTGGGTGGAACACGGTTCTGGTGTTGTTGTTGAGAAGCCTCTGAGGCTCACGTTGGTCAACTTGAATCATGTAGAATATGAAGATGAAAGGTTCATCTTAGCTACCCAGGCACGATAGATTTTTTTACATCAAGGACACTTCGAATGAGAAGTATCATGTAGTGTTACATGGCAAGAAGTGATGAGGAGATTGATCATCCCGCCATAACTGATAGTCTTGAGTTTCCATCGGTATTTCCCAGTTTCGAATATGTAGGGGGGCCCATTATTGGAAGGCTTTATCATGGTGATTGGCTTTGGGTTGATGAGAGGTGAAATAGTAGGTGGGGACAATGTCGTGAAGGTGAAGCGATAAATCGATTGTTCCCGGTCGTTGTTTTTGTGACCGTCTTTTGTGAAAATTCGTATGATACATTACCAATTTATAGTGTAATGTATTTAATTGACACTCTTTTATGAATTGGTTGGTATAATGTGTGATTTCAATGGAGTGTTTATGAATTGTATTGGTGAAAATATGTTTAAATTGGGATTAAAATTTCACTAGGTGTTCAATTTTTACACCGGTAATAATAAAATTACCAGAGTAGGAAAACATGTGAGGGACTCTGTTTTGTACATACACACTGGTACACCTACCGGTGCACAGTACTTAGAAAATTTGTGGGTCTTTTTGCTCTCGAGTCCGACAATATCAATTTTGTGGCGTTAAAAGCAGTGTAACACAACTGCTTTTTGTAACATTTGCACAGGTTAATGTACTGGTGCTGGGTACTTAGAAATATTTTTGAAATTTTCTCTTGGGTTGTATAAGTTAACAAAAAAAATGATTTTAAGTAGCCTAAAGCAGCTGCTTTAGGCCTATTTTTACACCGGCATATAAATATATATATATATATTTATATATATAATACTGGTCAAAAAAGGTTCCAATTCTGAAAACCCAATCAGTACCCCATTTCCACTGTACTTCAAATTTATATATCTCACACCATACCATCTCCATCACTACCCATCTTTGGTGAAATTTTACGTAGGTTGGCATATAATCAGGTAAACCATTGCAATGCCTCTTTTGAATGATTAATTAGCAATTTCATTTGAAATATAATAATTGAGATTGTGACAAAATGAATAGTTTGACTTGCATGTAAGGTGTTTCATGAAATACCACAATGTGTTTCTTAGGAAATGCCTCCAAAATCCAATTCGAAAAGGATACGCCATTCACCGTCCCCATCATTGCAGAAAGTATCACCGCACACCTACTCAGATGGTACCTTCATGTCCAAGGAGACTAGGTTGGTCCATGAATCTTACAAAGGATGGCGTGATCACATAGAGAGAGGAATTGAAGCATCTCCCCCATTTGAAGAAACTATCTGGAAGCTTGGGTGGGAAAAATTCTGTGAGACTTCACAACCATTCAACTTGACCATTGTAAGTGGGTTCTATGAAAACTTGAAGTGTGGGCCGAGCTACAATCATGTGTATTGTAGAGGTAAAATTATCCCTGTGACACCAGAATCTATCAATGGCTTATTTGGGTTGCCCAATGTTCCAAACGATGAAGATGAGTTCCTCGCACTGTATTTTCTAAGTGATGACGGCTATATTCTACAACAACCAATTGAGATGGAGGTTGTTGGGACAGTAACTAGGGAAGGTACAAACACAGACGAGTTGTTCATACCCGGTTGGAGAAAAATACCTAAGAAAAATCTAACTCCGGAAATGAATGGGTGGTACCACTTCTTGGCGTCTAGAATCTATCCGGTAACTGTAGACACAGAAGTTCACAAACTTTGCCTCACCTTCTTGTATGCAATAAAAAGGGAGCTTCGATGGAATGCTGGTTGTCAATTTTTTTCCTATGTTGTAGAGGGAATGGGATCAGATGGGATCTTATGCCTATTGCAGTATCATCTATGCGCTTTGTTCAAGAGCGGAAGCCAGTGCCCGTGCACATGACATTTATGGCCAACAAATGGGTATTATTTGTGTGGACTCTTTCTATAGATCTACAACTAACACTTCTGTCGCTACTATTGAATCAAGAGTTTCTACATTGGAGGTCGGTGTAGCAAACTTAATTGAAGAATCCAAATATCAAAGATCCTGGAAGGAACATATGGCCAAGGTTATGACGCATCAAATTCCTAATGTCGTGGCAGCAGTTGGAAATTTTCCAACCTTCTGCACGGGTGATGTCGAGGACATGGACGTTGGCAGAAGTACTCGTGATGGTGATGCAACGGGACCAGCTGATGGGGTAGAACCATTTTCTAAATATTTTTCGTAGAAAACTTGTATTAGAGGTTAGGAAGAGTAGATTCTATACTCAACTTTGAATGTGTTGAACTTAGACAGTTTGACATTCTTACGTTTAACAAACATGCACGATGATGAATCAAATAAAAAATTTGAGGGCCACGTCTATTGAAATTCTATCCGTCATATACACTCATGAAGACTAAAAAAAGAGGCCAAACATAGTTGGCCAATTTTTTTACTTCATGACCGCCAAATATGGTGCATTATATTCCTAGAATGGTTAGAAATGTAAAAACAAAATGTAGGAAAACAAGCTATGGAGGTTCCCAAAGTAAATTTGTGGGCAATAGTGTAATTATGGAAAATATAGTGCATGCATTCATTGTTGGTTTTAAAAGGCCTTCCGTCCACAAGTAGGGTCTTCAAATGGATTAACATGATCGCGGTGTATTGAATTGCAGATTTGTTAAGCCAATTTAATATTCCGACCATTCCAAATTCTTGGAGGGACTAAATTGCAAAAAGTAAAAAAGTTTACTCGTAAATCGAAATTGCAATCCGATTGAACCAGATAGTCCACAAAACAACCCTTTTGTATTTCCAAGTAAAACATTCCGGTAAATGAACGGGTCTGGGCTCCGTATTTAGTTTTAAATATGTTTGGATTACATATAGAAACATTCGACTAAACCCTTACCGTTAATTCTACAACACATACTAGCGCTTAAGGACGAACCACCGTTTCAATTATGATTTAATCCTAGAATATTCAATTTGATAATTTCTGTATTTCCTTAACACGTCTAGCCGCATGTGACATATAGGGGGACCAAATTGCAATAAATGCATACAATTAACTTTGCAGGATCCTCGGTATTGTTGAGGTACGAAAACGTTACTTATTCAATCTGGAGCATTGGAAAATTTCATTTGGGCCAGTGGAAAAATGCTTGAAGGGGTCGAACGAAATGCTTGGGGTCAATCTGCAAATTTTATAAAATTAAACAATGCTTGTAAGGTCACCGTATGGAGCTATGTGTGGTCGATATTTGCATGAAACAACTAATACAATGTCTATTCACAGTAATTGAACGTCACTTTGAATGATTGGGGTCGTGCGAAAAATGCACGGGAGGCAAATGCAATAAATGATAAATTTAAACACTAATAAATTTTTTTACACCGGTAACAAAGTAGAAGTACCGTTGTATTTGTACAATTTTTGCCAGAAATTTCAAAAAATTTCAATTTTTTGGATTTTCAATAAGCACAAAACATCTTACACCGGTAATTCAAGATTTTGCACCAATATATATACCGGTGCTGGACAGTTTGAAAATATTCCATAAATTACTCTTGGGTTGAATTTTTTTTTACAAAAATTCATTTAAAGCAGCCGTAGGCAGCAGGTTTTTCCACATTTTTACACCGGTATTTTTCTTTTATACATCGGTACTATATACCGGTGTACAACACTTAACCAAAATTTTCGTGTGTTTCTCTCGGTCGAAAGGAAATTTCATTTAACGCAGCTCAACAGTTAGCAGAAATGTTTGCCCATTTTCATTCTTCTTACACCGGTACTGTATGTATTACTGGTGTAAACAACACAATTTCATATTTCAAAACCATTTTAAAAGGCCATAACTCCCGCAATTTCTCTCATCTTCAAATCCTTCGATTTCTCTTCCAAAACGACCATCAACCACTCAAACCATTAAATCCACACAAAATTGAGCCACCACAACTTCTCATCAACCATTTTAACTCCTCATCTCCCATTCCATCCCTATAATGTGTGGACTCAACACAAGAGAACAAAACAAAACAAAACAAGAGAGGAAGTTGGGGAGAGAAGAATGTACTTGGCGATCCATTCTTGGCGAGTTTGGCGAAAGTGAAGGTAAGTGTTGGTAAGTGTTGTGGTTTACGTTACCATGGGTTACCAAGTCAAATTCTCTTCAAAAAACCATTCCATCCCTCACGCAGAATACATGATTGATCAGTTGCCTCTATGACCATAAATATGTAAATTGACAAAAAAATGAATGACACTCTTGAATGGTATGTTTATACAATTGTGGGCAGTAAATGTTTTTCATTTTTTGTGGATAGGTGATGTATTTCTATAGTATTTTTGTTGGTGATAATGTTGATAGTCACCTTAGGGGGGAAGTGAGAATTTCTCGGTTGTATGCATAAATTTTGAACCCAAAGACATTGGTATGGTATTCTATCAACTTCTATAATGTTCCATTTCATTCTATATGAAGTTCCATGCCTTAATTGTTAAAGTTCTATAATATGTTATATAAATTTGTATGCCTTACATGATGTAGTTTCATCTATGAATTGTTCAATTTTTATGCCATGTTTGGCTCAAAATATTTACAAACTATTTCATCAAGTTCTACGTCACGTTTTATCAATGTTGATCTTTAACTACCCTCATTTAGAAAACCGTCATGGATTGAGAAATTCCAATTCTATTGTTGTACATGCCGCTGAAGAAGGGGAAATTCAAAACGAAGAGGAAATGGTCGGTTACGAAGAAAGAGGAGGATGTGAAAGATGTGGTCGATGAGAAGGTGGATGTGGCAGACCAAGAACCACCTCCAAAAAGGATCCCATTGAAGATAAAATTTGAGGAAGAAGTAACTCAAACAAATGACTCATCTAGTGAAGAGAAGGAAAAAACCACGGAACCAGGTGACCACTTTGTAGGGGATGTTGAAGGATTAGACACTGATAAACAGTTGGCCAAAACACCAATTCTCAAGGGAAAAAGAAAGAGCACCATCAAAGGAATGGCAACTATTAATGGGATAAGTTTAAGGTAAAATTTATTTGAGAAGGCGAGGAACTAGTACGTGCATGTCTGTGATGTTGGCAAAGCATTCCACTCCAACTCCTATTGCATTTGAGTTACGTAGGAATCAAGCGGTATGCATTAAGAATTGGTCAGCGTGGCACGCTGATGGTAATTACGCTTTTCGACACCGGATCAGATTTAGCGCATGCGAGCACTGGTCCAATGTCCCTAAGGATGTTTAGAAAGAGGCATGAAAGGATGTTCTGGTAAGACTCTCGGCAATTGTAATTTAAAATTTTATGAAATGGTAAAGTCTTAGTGAAGACGTGATTCCTGACATGCTTTTTCATATGATTCATTCCAGGAGAGCTTCAAAATTGAAAGACCTGTGACAGATGGGCAACTAGAAATACTGTAGAAGGAGGTTACAAAGAGGGCAAAACACCAACATGGAATTGGAAGACAAAGTTGGCAAATAGGTTCATTCACAAAGTGGACAAATGTATCAATAAAACAGGAATACCGGCATGGGAGAAGTACAAGTGGATGGATGAAGACAAATGGCACTTGTTTGAAAAGAGGCACCGACATCCGGATTTTAAGGTAAGATGAGAAAATTAAAACTTGTTAAGAGACATGTTTCCCTCAAATTCTATTCCACTAAAATTTCATTTATAACAACAACAGAGGCTCGCAGTGACAAATTTTGAATGGAACAAGGGCAGGGATTACATACACCACACAAGCAGAAGTGGTAATCGATACATCCGTGGAAAATTATTTAAGAATCTGAAGGAGAAGGAGAGAATAAGGTTGACCGCCGAGGGATTCACTAACGAGGAGATTGAGAAACAACTCAGTCTAAGGGATTTAAATGTGACAGATCTCTTGTCTACCTTGAGGCAAAAAAAAAGATAAGAAAGGGTTATACACATTGAAAGAGGTTGAGAATATTGCACCGGACGTTGTAAGTTACGCCAAAATTGACCATTTAAATTAATTCATGTACACAATTGAATTCCTATGTGATTTTCAATTGAAATTGAACGAGCTTAAAGAAAAAGGAACATTGGAACTGCATTCGGGTGATGACATCCTCATAAAACTCACAAAGAAGAAGGACCACACAGGCAGGTACAGAGGAACTTAGACGTGTCTGCCCACAGCGGTGGCTGTTCCTCATCTCTCCCAAAGAAAGTGTGGTAGCAGTTTCTTAGCAAAGGAGAAAACCCAGAGGAGACCCTCTAAAGATCAACCGGCCGTGAAATCTATGGTATCGTACCTTGAGCAATTGGTGAAGGGCTTAGCATATGCAAGCTGTGTTCAGATTCCGCCAAGCCTTGAAAATCCAAATAAGTTTAAAGAGAAGGCGGTGGATGATATTTGATGTAGCTACTACAAAGTTCAGTGAAGAGCCCAGCGATGGAGAAGGAAATGAAATGGTACATTATCAATAATCGATGCATGTCTTATACAATGATTTACACATTTGAAATATCTCTATAACTATTTGATCAATTCACCTGAATATTATACAAATAGGATGGAGAACGTGTGACTCTTTTCATCAAAGACATAGTGGGGAAGAAGAAAATGGTCGTCCATGGCCTGCGACTGGTATTTCATCGTCGGGATGCATAACGAGGAAGTGTTGCTCATGTGAGAGTATGCGGACTAGTCCTCCATCCTAGGGTGGGCTTTCCCTCGGTAGACCACTACTTTGATAATGTTGGAGAGGAGCTCAATAGCATCGTGGATTGACCGGTGCCCTTAATAAGCAAGGCATCTGAGCAACCGAGTGACATCGATGAAATTAATTCTGAAGGTAATACGAATGACGATGAGGAGGAGGTTATGATTCTCACCAGCAACGATGAGGTACATTCTTGTAACACATTACTTTTCAATTCCTCAAAGTAATTTTGCGTATCCCTATTAAATAATCCTTGTAACAGGTTACTGGCGAGCAAAAATCTCAGTCGACGGCTAATTTCCGCCATATTCGCAAGACCAAGATTAAATAGGCTGCCAAAATAGGTAGTGCACTAAAAAAAGTCCCATTATTAATCATTAACAATGAACATTCAATACTACATGATCAAGTGATTATTTTGTATCATTTCACGTCAGCATATTGTCAACAAACGAGACCTGACAGATTCGACGATCATTGTGAAATTCATAAAGGAAGCAAATGTTGTTATCCTAGAATGATAAATAATAAGGACTGCATGTTCTTCCCAGTATTCTAACCATAAACATTTGCACACCATTACACTTGTGGTGTTGAAATAAAAGCTCTGGTCAAGTTTAGAAAGAAACTGGGAAACATGCATTCGATGACATGGACCGATAATACGCAGGTCGATGTGTGGATGGGGTGAGTTTCAAAAATTACAACCTTTATGTTTTTTATTTTACTAAGAATTCATTTTCATGTATGATTAACATTAAAGACACCTGTGGGATAAAATATATGAAACTAATTCAGGCCGCATCTAATTCTTCCCATCCAGCTGTGGCAACCTAACCAACTTCGAGCAGGAGGTCGAACTCTGTTTCAAAAAAATTTGGGAAACAAAGAAGGCAATGAATGCCGAGTTATACATTGTACCATAATAAGAATGTAAGTATTTCTTCCCGATAATTACATTCACATTTCAAACGACTTCCATTTCATGAATTGGTTAACATAATTTTCCGACAGCGATCATTGGTTCCTCATCATTATCCGTCCCCGAACGAAGGAGTTTTTCACTCTGGAAACATTTTTAGGGGGTATCAAACCAACTAACTTGGTCAAACTCAGGGTCATTTCAAGGTTTTTCAATCAATCAAATAAAAAATCCTGGTTTAATAATCGACGGGAAGACGTAACCATTTCAATTTACTTTCTTCATAGGCTTGCTTGTGCATACCAAAGGGAGAAGAGAATGATGGAGCTAGAACCCGAATACACTTGGAAAATCAACAACATTATGGTTAGTCATTCAGTCATTTCATCCATCAAATTTTATGTTTAAAGTTAGTAATTACGTTTAACTTTCCCGTGGAGTACCGAACCCAGAATGGTTCATGGCAATTCGGGTACTCCATCATGCTCTTCATGGAAGAATTTTTTAATCACCCAGAGACAAACAATATATTGGAGGTAAACCTTGCATCTTCAAAATTTGATATTATTATTCTCTAGTAAACACAACATTATTGACTAACAATGTAAATTTAAAATTAATAGATTTTCCCAAAGGGCAAAGGGTCATACCATGTGTACAAAATTCAAGGTGTAGCAGAGAGATGGTGTAGGGCTTGTCTCGGAGACTACCAGCAGCAGGCGAACACTACATTTCCACTTCTAGATGATAAGAAAGAAATAATAGGTTGATGGTTAATATTGAATGGTTAATGATATTTTAATTATATGGATGGTGTTTGGTTATACTAAACTTCTGTTTTACTTTGTTTGAATCCATGTTTAAGATACATCTTCTATTTCATATGTTGGAATAATGTTCGCGTGTTTTGCGAGCAATATTTTTGTTTTAGAATGTTTCAAATTTTTTACCTATTCAAAATTTTCCAATGTATAGTATTTCACAAGTATCTCTGGTTTTCGTTGCCCAAGAAATGATCCGGGATGGACCATTGGAAAAAAAAATTAGGCATTGCAAATTTTAGCCACCTAATTCACCGGTATAAATAAATTTCACAGGTTCCAGTGTAAACAAGTTCCACATTTTAACTAATTTATCTTTAGTTATTTCAATAATACCGGTGCATAAAGTATAGTAATACCGGTGTAAAAAAAATACTAGTGCAACATACCGGTTTAAAATAAACTTTATTTGGACTAAAAACAAAGACCGATGTCGTATTTCATACCAGTGTACAAATCATTGTTTTACACCGGTTCTTGGGTTAAATACTGGTGCAACATATGGGTTCAAACTATATTCCAGTATTACACCGGTTTCCAAAATAATACATGTGCACACATTTTGGGATCCCGCTATTTTGCACCGGCATAAGATACCGGTGCAAATGCTGCTCAACACCGGTCCATTTTACCAGTGCAATTTTGTTGTGTTTCTACACCCCTATACATATGCATAAGAATTTTAGGGGTCAAAATCCCAGTGCTACTGCCCTAAATTACCGGTGCAAATAACCCCGTCCTCCAGTAGTGTTCATCTACAACCATTCTAGTGTGAATAGACTTCCTCTCTTCTACCATCCTTGCGAACAGTCTTCAATATCTTTTTCATTTTTCAAGATTTTTACAATTTTTTTTGGTGTAGCATAAATTGCCTCAAAAGTGTCCTTCATACTACAAAGATAAGATCAAACATAAAAATACACCACCAATATCCTAAAACAACCTACTCCATGGAAACTAGAAACCCTAGCATACCATGCCATGCCACCAAATACCCATCCAAAATCATACCTCAACAATCAAAAACAAAAAGGGTGAAGTTTCATGTTATAATAGTTTATTGTTTTATGTCAATTTTCTTCACGATTTCATGAACCCTGTTTGATTTTACAGGTTTGAAATAGCCGTTCTTCACACCCAAAGTACATCTTTAAAGGATGATTTGGAGAAAGAACGTAAGAAGTCAATTGTTGTTCAAGCTAATTACGAAAAATAGGTTGTCCGGGTTTACCATCCATTCCTTAGAAAACTTCCCTTGATTATTTTAATCTTAGTTTTAATGATAATATTTGATTCCTTCTTAATAATGTGCTACTCATAAATGGTTGAAGCATAATGTTACCCCTTTAGTTTTTGCCCAGTATCCTATACTGCATTAGAGTTTTTTTGTATTTTCTTTTTGGGGTGTCTGTGTTTTCTTCCTGAAACCTGTTACTCATTCAATGGGACAAGAAGTGTTTATCAAGAAAATAAAGTAAAATAGGGGAAGTTCAAATACTGTTGAACAACAAGTTTGGATGAACTGACAAAGCAATTGTACATTGTATGAAGAATCAAACGTTCTTAGCTGGTTGAAGAATCAAACGTTCTTAGTTCGTAAACAAACTTAAGCACCATAAATTGAAGTTTCTCATGGTACACTGTTCCATAATCATAGCGTAGTCAGTAGCCTTCACTAAACATTTTTGTATTTATATAGGCCGCTTGTGACATTATTTTCAGATTGTAAGGTAAAACATAATGAGATAGACTTGTGTGTTGAGTGGAGTTTTGATTACTCTTTTTTTCACCTGTTTATTTAGATCTAAACTACATAGCTCCTTTGTGTGTATGTTTGATTCCTTTGTTTGTTTGAATATACATAGGATTTCCAATTTGGCTTAAGTATGTTCTAGGCATTAGCTTCCGAACATACAATGAGCCTTCCATGGTAGTTACATTTACCTTCCCCCCCTACCATTTTTGCAAATTAAATTGAAGTTTGTAGTTGTATGGTCTGGTAGATGCATATGGAACGGTACATATGAGCATTTTATAAGGATCGTAGATTCAAGATTAGTTGTGTGGCTTAGCCTTGTGATTTGATGTGTATACGCCACATGATTCAATTGCTAGTTAAAGCTAAATTGTGTTTAGTCCCTTAGATAGTTATGTATGAGATAGTTATGTTTAGTCTCATAGATTATTAATTTTGTATCATAACTTTTTTTGGTTTTATTTCTATATTATTAATTTTCTGGAGTTGATTTTATTATTAAATTAATGTCCTAATAAATTGTTAGTTTTGGGTCTTTTTCCCTTCCTCTGAAAGCGGCAGTGCGCTGCCGCTTTCAGAGGAAGTGATTTATTTAGTCGTCGTAAATAATTTAGCACTTGTTAAAAAACTGGTGCTAACAAAAACATTGGTGCTATTTTTAGGACTGGTTGAAAAATTGGTGCTAAATTAGAACCGTTTTAAAAACCGGTGCTAACAAAAAAATAGGTGCTAAAAGTAGAGATTTAGCACCAGTTTTTTCCCAACCGGTGAAACCGTTTCATCAGTTACTTAGGCACCGGGTTTTGTTTTAGAAAAAACTGTGCTAGAACAAAAAGGAAACAGGTGCTAGAGAGGGGGGGGTCTCTTTGCTAGTGATTAATATCCATGAATATTCTAATTCAGTTTTAAATCGATCTCTGCAACCTAGGTAATTATGAGTGCAAAGTGGCTTTGGTACTATTCAATTACTATTGACATATTGCGAATAATGTTGTCTATATATAAAAACATTCCTTGTAGTCTTGGGTGCAGCCGTATTGTGACATAATTTTTGTTTAATGTGCATTGGTTGTAATAGGATCAAATGGAGTTATTAGTGGATTCTCGCATATCAGATGGACTTAGTTGGCTTCTCACCGATCGCTCGAGAAATATGAACGTCATACAACGTAGAAAATGGAGGTAAAATGCAGTTATTGTTCCAAGAATATAATAACCTTTTTATTTTCATATATTGTTACATTTATTTACAATATACTAGTATGTCATAATCTGGGTGGTTTAAATGAACAATTCAGTAAATGATTCCCACAATATTTGAACAACAATTGAGTGTTGTATGATGTTCAATCAAAACTCAATTTATCACATTATTTATAACATGTAAAGGCAATCGATGACCAATTATTCGTGTCATCAATAATTTTTTACTATAATATTTTACGAAAAATGATAGCAGACTGACATATCAACGATGTAGCATAGACCATTATCACCTTTTTTTGTGAGCTCGGACAAGCAAAATGATGTCACTTTTTCATCGACCCAAGTCACCATGGACATGACGTGGGTCCATCACCATGTGAAATGTTGCTTGTCATCAACTCCGACATCTCTCGTATTCTGAACGACATCATCTAGTGCCATGTCAATGCACTTCCTCTACCATCGGCTGCTAAATTTCTTTCATCGACGTTGCATGCTTCATGAGGTCGATGTCGTTTACAACAATGTCAGAGTCGAGGTATTATAACGGCATCCTTCCACCATTGTGCAAAGTCCATCTCCGTTCATACCGAGGTCGGTTCCAAACCAAGGTAAAAGAATACTATTTACCTCGGTTTTGACAAAGGTAAAAAGTATGCCTTTTACTACAGCCATATTTACCTTAGTTTTTTAGGGGTGAAAAACCGAGGTAAAAAGCATTGAACAACCGAGGTAAAAAGCATTGAACAACCGAGGTAATAGTTGTTTGTTTTAGTGGTAACTAAAACTCTAGGGCCCACTTAACGTATGTCTTAGAATGTTTCTCTAAGAACCCCTCTAGACCCATTCATCCCAATACATAAGTCATGAGCTCGAGTAAGCATAGAGCTGCCAAGGTTTCCTTACGTGCAAATCCAGTCTCCAAAATACTCCTCTTCGGATCCCTCAATTTCCTCCACCTCTTTGCTACATTCACGGAAATGTTGGATAGTCCCATAAACTCATCGGTCACAAATGTACGGTTGCAAAGAATGGAATTCGTCGGTTCAGGGTTTGCACCCTTTAACGGCTTCTTCCTTTTCTCACCCTGAGTGGACTTGCCCTTCTCTGAAATATTCTTCATAGATGGCATCCTAACAAAATGAAGGCAAGAGTGGGATATGATAATAAATAAAGTATGTTCAGCATTATCATCAAACAAGATAACATTCTTCCAAATAGCCTAACCATTCGAAACATGATGATCGAATCCCAAAGGCTATTTAAACAAGAACATTCCTCCTCAAACAACAAACCCATATAAGTTCTCACCAAACCATCAATAAGATCATTCAATCAAGATTGACTCTCACCTAAATCACCCAACACATGAAGATATTCAATCATAATAGAACATCAATCCACTTAACTTTCTTCAACACAAGATTATGCATACAAACTCAAACACATTTCTTAAAAATACACACACTCATTTAAGAATCATGTTTTTCATAACACCACCACAATGTCAATAAAGCATATAAACAAAGAGTTCAATGGGTTACCCAAAAGTTGGAGCGAGGATTTGTAAGATCCACACAAGAAGAAGCAAAGATTGCTTATTTTGTGGAAGAAAGCTTCAATTTGTTTTCTCGAGTTTCACCAAGAGTGTGAGAGGGAGTGTTTATTGAGAAGGAAGAATGTGTAAAATGATGAAATTAGGTGAAGAAGTGTACTAAGGGATTAGAATTTTAGCCTAGGTGAGAAGTGCAAGAGCTACAACTAGAATAAGAATGGAATTTTCAAAATTTCATATTAGGGGACAATAGTGCAAATCAATTAATTCCTAGGAATGTAGGAAGTACTACTTGCTTCAAAAATCCTAAGGGGTTATGGAATTTCAAAATGTTTGAACCAAAAATGCATTTTTGAGTTAGGAATTTATATTTTCGAAAATGTACATTTTTGGAACAATTTGGCAATGGAAAATAGGAAATAGGCGCAAAATATTTTTGGCGCCGACCAAATCCTTGCGCGAAACCTCTTGGAACAAAACATGCCCTCGGGCAAAACACATTGGCACAAGGAATTCCCTCGCGCTAACACTCTTAGCACAGACCTAAGCCCTTGGTGTTTACCGTGTCAGGTCTTGGCTCGAGATTGCCAAAATTTTGCCCTAATCCTTAGTTTTCTCCTCTTTGTTCAAAAGGCTATATCACCCATTAAATTGCCATCCAAACACAATAAAAAGTCTCAAACTCAAATTTTCAAACCAACAAGAGTTTCATCTCAAAAATTCTGATTGCATAACATGCAGAACTCTATCTAATCTTGACTTAAAAACACAAAAGCAAAAAGAAACACCGTATATTTATTGTCATCCTCACAACTTATTTCCATTTTTATGCATTCTAGTTAGAACCACCTATCAGTGGGTCTCCAGAATAGCCATTGGCGACTCTACCCACGATGACATCAATGTAGAGAGGTCTCCACAATAAGCCATCCTTACCTCCGAACCTCTTGCCGTCATAAGAAATGAATGCCTATTTTGCTAACAGTAAGTCTGTGAATGTAACTTTGGGATTAGGGGGGATTGAGGAGGTTTTAAACTCTCGACCATCTCCCTTTCCCGGTGCAAGTTAGTTAGCATGGAAAAACAATCTTTTACAGACATATTATCCATAGCATCAGGTAACTCATCGGACTCATCATCAATATCGTCAAAATGAGATTCATTCAAACATCAATGCTCATTGGTAATACAACAAGATTAATTATGCTCATCACATAGGGTCACACCTTTGCACATAAGAGAAGAATTTGTCGAATCATGCCTAGATTTATAAATATCAAATTCCACTTTATCCATCTCATCTTCTAGAGTTAAGATTCCCAAGTTGACATCAATTTTGGTCCTAGAAGTTTTAAAGAAAGGTATCCCCAAAAGTATTGGGATTCACTACCGCCGTGCACCATGTCTAGGACATAAAAGTCTGCCGAGAAAACTAACTTGCCAACTTGCACCATCACATCCTTTACTAGTCCACAAGGACTATCTTGGGAATGATCGGCAGGTTGGACAATCACTCTAGTATCCCTAAGCTCACCTATTTCTAGGCGTTCATATAGATTACATGGGATAACATTAATGGATTCACCTAAATCTATCATGGCATGTTCTACAAGTTTACCACCTAAACAGATAGGGATAGAAAACATTCAGGGGTCGTCACACTTCCTAGGAATATTTTTATGATTCAAAACAGTGACTCCTACCATTTTAAAATGATCTAACCTCTTAGTTGGCTTACATCTTTTATTTCTGCATGCAACTTTAAGAAATTTAGCATATTATGGCTCATGTTCAATCAATTCCAATATATGGTTGGTTACCTCGACCTTTTCGAAGATTTTCTGAATGTTAACATCATTGGTCACCATCTTTAGCTTTCACCTCAACACATTTGGAAATGGAGGTGGAATGGTAGCTTGTGCCTCAGGTGGTGGAAGCTCCTTGGAAGGTGCCTCCTTGACCAAAACCTCCTTTTCCAAAACCTCATTTTCTTTGAAGTGTGCCTTGGTAGCCTCAAATACCTTGTCAGCCCCTTGCATAACCCACTTCTCGGACTCAAAAACTTACTTCCCACTTCTTAATTTGAGAGCACTCACGTTTCTTGGATTGATTTCCAATTGGGAAGGGAGTTTGCTGGACTCCTTGGCCTCTAGTTGGCTCATCGGAGTGGTAAGTTACCCGACTTGAACTTAATTGTTTTTGATAATTAAGAAGGCTCTATTACCAAGGTGTTCAATCTCACACCTTGTCCTTTCCACAAAGACTTCATGTTTCTTTATCAATTAACCTATGGCTTATAAGATCTCTTCTTGATTCAACTTATAGATCGAGGCATGGCTGTTGGAAGGGCCTTCACCTTGAGGGTATAGTTGAGGAGGGGCTTGTCCACCCTGGTATCCTTGAGGTTGATTATCCTCCCTCCATCAGAAATTTGGATGATCTCGATACCTTGGTTTGAACGAGCTTGCATAAGGATCCAGGCTTGTGTCTTTTTGGTTCCCCAGAACCCTTGGGGTTGAACCCTAGCAAATTGTGGCCTCTCCTGATTGTTGTACTAAATTGCCTTCACTTTTTGGAAATGATCTACTAACTCGGAACATTCTTTGGAGTTGTGGTTATGGTTGCAAACTCCGCACACTTTGACTTGATGCACTTTTCCTTGCAAAAGCTCCATCATGATAGAAGCAAGAGCTTGGACTTGCTTTTCCAACTTGGGTGATTGTGTGGGTTCATCCAAAACCTTAACCATTAACCTTGTGCCGATTTCCGTATATTATTAGGCATTTTTTCAAAGAGTTCTATTGCATCCTTAGGGCTCTTGTTCGCTATCGAACCATTGCTTTAGCACGGACGCGGTCTGGATCCTCGTTCCGCTCGGATATTTTGTGCGGGGTGCAAACTTTGACACATACCATAGGCTTATCTTGACATCTTCAAGTTGGAACAGCATGGGATGTCGTAAATGGGATGGTCTGCGCCCATACGTACCCATCTTTTGCGAAAATTCTGGAACTCCTGCTACGCAGGGTGGAAGATATAGCGCGGCTCATGCCATTGCCTTGTGCTAGAACTTTTGGCGCCGGTCGTCTCCTCTAGCGCGGGCTATTGTGCTTAGCCTAGAACGGCCCCTTCCGACCCATGGTACCTGGGCCGGCTAAACTTGTTTCCTTCGCTTCGGGTACCGTCAGTCCAATTTTTTGAGTTCTAGTAGTCGATTTGGTAGTGCACAAGAAGATAAATCGAATGAAATTAGACTTGCATGCTAATTCTTCCCAGATCATTCTAAGTCTTTAGCACAACTCTTCGGACCACGATTCCCCATTTCATCATTGGCCGCTTTGATCTGCATTGCCTCATCTATTTGACTCCAATATCTTTTTATCACGCATTGATGTTTATGGCCTTTGTCTACTACTATTGTAGAGGTGAATGACCTTCAATCTATTCTACCACCCTTATGAAAGACCTTCAATATCTTTTACCACCCTTACAAACGTCCTTCACAAAGAATGTAACCAAAAAGTACCCATGGGTGACCCATTAAAGATGATCAAATGGAAGATCTAGGAGCATGTGGATACAAGATGCCCATTAGTACTAATTAAGTCTACAAAATGCATGATTTAGACAGTAAAACCAAACATGACCGGCTAAACCCCTAGTCACATAAACTCAACTAATACTAGCAATATGCCGAATAAAAAATGCTAAAACTACACCGGATGGAACAGTTAACGCATGTAAAAATTAAGTACATCACGTGGGGTGGCCGTTCTTGTGCACGAAGTAGATCTTCAAGTGGTTCATAGCACGGAGTCATGTGCAGGATACATCATCCCTCAGGCGCAAGTCATATTGTATGGCATAGGGAACCAACAGAGTTATAAAATTGAGGCTTCTGATCTGCACCCGTGGCCAGTTGCGCGGGTCATGGGCTGGAAGAGTGCTCCGCTCAGAAACTTTGGCATGCAATGTGTGATTTCCCACATCCGTGGGATGGTGTTAGTATTTTTTATTTGGAACGGTGCAGGCTATCAAAAATGGGATGTCTCGCGCCTATACATAGCCGTGTGGAGTGGGACATAGTCTTATGCTGGCAGACTGTGGCGTCTACCGTGGGCAGCACCGTATCCTCATGCTGGTCTTCATGGAGCAAGGTTGCTCCTTTGGTGTGGGCCATTAGTTCCAACCATGAATGGCCTCCGCCGACCCCATTTGTGCCTTGGCCTGTTGAACTTGTTTCCTTCACTACGGGCAAACTGTTAGTTCGATTTGAGAGTTTATTAGTCAATTTTGTAGTTCTCAAGAAGGAAAATCCAATGGAACCATATTTGAAGGCTAATTTTTCTCACATTGTTGTCATAATTAAGCAAAACTCATTGGACCACGATTCACTGTTTCTTTGATGGTTGTTTTGAACTCTGTTGATGCCTATCTTTGGCTTCAATCTCTTTGAACCCCACATTGATGCTCGTGGCCTTCGTATACAACCATTCTAGTGTGAATAGCCTTTGTCTCTTCTACCGTCCTTACGAATGATCTTCAATATCTTCTACCGCCCTTACGAACAGCCTTCACATAGAATGTAAAAAAAATAACCATAGACAACCTACTAAAGATTGTCACAAGGTAGATGAAAGAGCCCATGGATACATGATGTCCATTAGTACCCATTAAGTCTACAAAACATGGGATTTAGACAAGAAAAACAAACATGGCCGTTTAAACCTCTTGTCACGTAAATTCAACCAATAATAGCAATCCACCAAATAAATCTAGATAAAAAATATGCCAAATGCAACGGTTAACGTACACATAATGAAGCAGATCACTCTCTGTTAGGTCAAACCATTAACTGTGAAATTTAATTCGTTAACTAAGGGTAAAAACAACTTTTCATCACTTTTATTTACAAACTTGACCCCCCTGCTTCTTTTTTTAACTACAACCTAGCCCCTCTTTTATTTTAATTACAACCCAACCCCTTCCCTATTTTAATTTAATTACATCCCAGCTTTCCCCCTTTATTAACTTTTCCCTCCGCCTGTTGACCTTCTGCGCCGCCCCTCTCCGCCACCTCCTCCTCAATGCCACTGCCCCCGCCACCTCACCTTTAGCATCACGGCCCTCCACCCCCTCACCTTCAGTGCCGCCCCTCTCCGCCACCCTTGACAACACTTGCAATCTTCTTAGAAACTTGCCTTACATTCACCCCTATTTAGTGCATCATTTTATACACTTTATCCCCAAGCTTCGTCTCTGAACTGAGCTTCAGAAGGGCTAGAATCTCATATCTCATCCTCCTCCGCTACACCCCCATTCTCAACCATGTGAGCATCAAATTCAAAAATCCTCATTAGGTATCTTTTTCTCGCAGAACTGGAACAACGGAGGCCTGTAGGAACTCAGCTTCAAAGTAATCCTTCATTCCTTACGAAGGTATCACGTGGGTTCAGCTACAAGGGCATTCTAGTCCGCAAAATATTCTTGGGGCAGTTTATTCTTGCTGGGAAACATGGCCAGGGAGGTGGCGCTGCCGCTTTTGGATATGACTAGGAATGCTGAAACAGTATGTTCAAAGGCTTTTAGAATGAACCATTCTAGGTCAGGTGTTTTATCACAATTTTTATCGAAGAATGATGTTGAGGATGATATTAATCTTAATCCAGATTATCACAAAGTCAAGTTCTTGATTACTACTGGACCAAACCCCTGCCTGGATCTTGATGGCAAGAATATTATCTTCAGTTTTGTTCTTAGAGGTTGGTCTATGTTCATAAATGTTTCAATTATGTCTACTTCTCTTTTGAATGTTGTTTCTTTAGTGTGGTGGGCGTTGGAATGGGAAGGTGGGGGAGGAAAAGGAGGGGAAATGGTGGTGGGCCGACGAAAGGGGAAGGGAAAGGGGGTAAGGGGGGAAGGGAAAATAAATCAAAAAAAGGAAAATTGAAAAAGAAAAGGAAAATAGAACATGACTATTTTACCCTTAAAACTGACATTTTAATTGGATTTTTTTACGATTTGTAGTTTAAAAAATGGATTTACGGTTTACGGTTTGGATTTTTAATGGTTGAAGAGGTTTTTCACTTGCAATGAGGATGCCAAGTTGTTGCGTTGGCATTCAGAAAGAGTTAGACCGGAAGATGATGTGATTAGGTATACTTTAGACAATAAGAAATGGAAGAAGCTTGATACCATTTACCCTGAGTTTGGAGCCGATCCCCGACATTTGAGGTTAGGTTTATCGACTGATGGAATGAATCACTTTGATAATATGAATAGCACACATATTTCTTGCCCTGTTATGTTAGTGATCTACAATCTAACATTGTGGATGATAATGAAACTAAAATATGTGTTGTTGTCATTGATGATTTCATGGCCTAAGTAACCATATATTGATATTGATGTTTACCTTGCTCCTCTAGTTGATGATTTGTTGACTTTGTTAAAAGATAGTATTTGCACGTACGATGGTGTTGAGGAGGATGTATTTACTCTAAGGGCCCTGTTGTTTTGTAAAATAAATGATTTCCCCGCATACGGGAATTTGTCAGGGTACTCAGTCAAAGATACATGTCCCGTGTGTGAGAAAGATAATCCCTCTAGTCTTCTAATATTGTCCCCCTTATATACGCCACCGAGTTTTTAAAAAAAGTGAAATGAGTGGTGGAGGTTGAACTGTGAGGATAAAAATAAAATTTAATGGATGAAATCAATCTAAAATTTGGCAAAAGAGGAATGTGCCAATATAAAAAGACCATCTTAAGAAGGAAATAATGGCAACATAGAAAAACTAAGAGAGAACTTGTTTTTTCTCAATTGAAGCATGGATGTAAAACTGTCTACCCAGGGCATAGGCAGTTTCTCCTTGAGGGTCACCCATGGCATTCTGCAAAACAGTGGTTCAACAAAAATATTGAGAAAAAAGGACCATTGATTCCATTATCCGTTGATTCCACCTTGGCCCTTTTGCATAGATGATTCCCTTCTTCTCTTTGTATCCTTTCCAGCGGCCCCCGCGATAACACGGTAGCCTTACTTGCTATCAAAACCCAATCGCAAGTGTTTGTGTTCAAACCAACCCAAAACATAACACACTTCCCATTTCTTGATTATAGTCATGATCAAATATCCTTATGAGAGATCTTTCTTTTTACCAGCCACAACCTTAAGCATATAATTCACTATTGTGTACCTCATGTTAAACTTAATTCCCTCCATCACATAATCGAATATCATCAAATTTTGTATAGTAGGCTCACACGCATCCCCCCATTGGTAACACATTTTGTCATATCCACTCATAAACCAACCCTTGTTCTATAGTTAGAACCCCCACATCGTATTTTTGAGCCTGATCAGGGGTTGTACCCCTCCCTATGGAAATACTTCCTAGCCATGGCTACAGGGAAGATGGGAGGATACTCAATAATAGCAGGACAATTTTGTTGATGAGAAAATTCTAGAGGTCTGTCGACATCTTCAAGAAAGCAAGTGGTGGGGTTGGTTTAGTCACATTCTAAAACCCCGTTAATCATGAATTTTGTAACGGGTATCAAAACAGTGTTAACCTTAGATATACAATTTTGTATTACATTCCTAAATGAATAATATACAATTTTTGAGGTTGTACAATGTCCCGTAAAAGGACTCATGAAAAAATTTCACAATCGCAAAATGATGTACACGCTGAGAGACGGTTGCAAAGAGGATTATGACGACGAAGGTCTGGATGAGGTCAAAATAGCAAAAACTCATTGTAGGATGTTATAATGGAGAATCTCTAGGAAAGATACGACTTTGTTTGTTTTTAACTAATTGGGCCAATGTTTGTCAGAGGAACGTACGAAATGGTCAAGTTGTGTTTGGAAGGCCCATCGAACGAGGGTAGCATAAAGTATAATAATTGGCCTGAGGTGCCAAAAGAGTATAAAGACATCATATGGATGGAGTTCAAGGTACCAATTTTCAATTTTATATAATGAACACAAACTCCCCTCCCTTTCACCCTAATATTATGTATTAAGTATTGACAATGTGGCCCATTGAATTACTAGTAGAGGCCCTTTGAGATAGATGCTCCGGATATGGAGGATTTGATGAAGATGACAATGAGAATGTTGTCAAAAGAGTTGGAGCGAGCACAAGTACACATTATCTAGGGATTTCATTTTCTCTAATAAGAAAGGAGAACGTCCGTGGTTAATATATATACACATTCAACTGGAAAGTTGAGAGATCCACAAAAGAAGGGCATTGGGGGAAGAACAAATCGTTGGTCTAATTTTTCTATTTAAACCTTTGTGTGTGTTTAGAGTGCAATTTTTCTTTAGTCAGAACATCCCTAAGACATCTAATGTAGGGGATGAGGGATAAAAATGCCTTGTTTCTAAGCTAAATGAATATACACATCCAAATAGTCATGGGGGTTATGGTACGGCAGCCCTATAATTAGTAAATCAACATTTTGAGAAGGATGTTCAACTTGCAACTGAGGGGGGAACGACCAAGGATGAAGCTAGGTCATCGGTCATGCAAATGGATGTGGAGGATATTGAGAGATGTGATCTATTCTTAAAGATTTGACAAAACTAGAATGGTATGTTCGATAAACCTTCAGATAAAGAACTTGCGGAATGAGTGGTAAGCCCCACTTATCTGTATCTTTTTCCATGTTTTTAAATGATGATGATGAACAAACAATTTTTTAAATAACCACATGATTGTAAGCAATGTTGAAACAAGATCAATTGGAAGGCTAGTTCATTCCAACGGGTAAAAATGACATCCTTACCGAAGAAATGGGTAAATTAGATCACTCGGGGTGTGTGAGAAGGGTTGATGCCTTTTTTATCCTAAAAAGATGTCTTTAGGATTGTTAGGTCTTATCATAAGTCAAAACTGACGAGGCTGCACATCTTGCAAAATGATGCCCTTATTAGACACACATGGAGGAACAAGATATTTTGATACAGAAGTTAATCCAACACACTGGGCTTCTTATCCCAGAGAATTTTGATGATTTCATGCCAAATAGGACTCCACCATCCAGAGGTTCATGCCACTCACTATGGGAAGTTGAGGTTAACCATGATCCAAAACATCTAACTACATGAGATGAAGACAATAACCTCGACAAACCTATCACGTCAACACCCAAAAAGGTACATATTTTACATGAACTCGATCATTAGAAATTATATTCACATTAGATTAACAATTGTTTTTTAACACCATGTAGATATCAATTTTGTACGAACTATACATAGATTAAGGCGTCCAAGGTAGGCCACTCTACATTGCCGACAGAATTTTGCACAAAGAGATATGACATCATCACTCGGTACCAACTGCGAAGGTCTTTATCGGGTATCATTAGAGTAGCCCTTTGGTTCACAAAGTTCCATAACCGATTTCGGATGGCCAATGCAAAAATGTGGGACCCACCCTAGGGATGTTTCTCCTATGACCACGTTGCCTAATTTATGCTGTCACTCTAATGCATCGTTATTTGAAGAACACACCCATAAAACAACTAAACCGGTTGTCCAAACACCGAAGAAGGTTAGACCTACCAACATTAGGGCCTAAGTAATTAAGGAATCCCCACAGTTCATTAGGGTCTTGTGAGCTTTTGTTGTCGGCCACCCTAGAAACTCAACATACTTATTTACGGAAATGAGTGTGTCTTTGGTAAAAAAAACGTGAAATCATTGCGTCGTGGATAGACTTTGAAGACCTTTGGAGATGTGAGCAAGTTAACCACACACTAATGTCCCTCTTCCTATTGTGAGTATATATTTTAACCATCTAAATTATAAAATTACTACATATAACTCTTGTATACAATTAGTGTTCTCACTTTCGCTTTGGAGGAATGTGTATTGCTTGGAGAGTGAAAAAGACAAGAGTTAGGTAGGATATTTGTGCCCCTTGATGAATCACAAAATTGGTTGCATATTCAAAGAAAGGATCGACTACATCTGCAAATGTCTTGGGTGGACGGAGAAGAAAATATTTGTTGCACCATATATTGAGCGGTGATGGTTAGATATTAATTTAAATTACATCATTTTATTTTGGCTATGTTTTTATATTTTTATATCTTGCAAGGATCATTGGAGATTAATTATTACTGTTCCAGAGAAGAAGCGTATTTTGAGGATGGATCCACTACACTTCCAACCATTCGAGACGTGTGTCAAAATTTTGGCGGCCTTCATCAATAGTCTAATCGATCCAAGTAATATTACTTTGGACATAGTCAAAATCAAGGTGGGGATTTCTTCCCTTTAACTCATTTAAGTTATTTCTTCAATATCATTCATTTTCACTAATTACGTATACACACTTTACTCAGTACAAAAATTAGCAAAAACATGGGAATGCGGGTAGTACATAATGTTATAAGCTACTGAGTGCGTTCAACAAATACATGTGAATAACCTTGAAATCGACAAAGTATGTTTTGAGTACCATGTCAATTTTTTTTATCATCCTAATTTTCATATTTCTCAAAATGTCATACACACAGATATTTCAAGCCAACCACAAGGCGTATTCACAAAATGATATCAATAGTGCAAGAAATTGCTTAGCAGGGTATTTAGTTTTCTCCTGATCGGCATCTATAGGAAATCCTATGGAGGTTTAGTATTGTGTAGAATGGATTTTCTATTGTATACGAGTTTGTTAGATATCTATTCCCATCTCTATATTTTTCCTTTGTTAGCATAGTCTATAGATTTTTGAGATATATACCAATATAATCCTACCTATTTGAGTAAGTGCCAATGTATCCCTCAGATAATTTTTAGTGAAAAAATAACCCTAACTAGTTGATATAAGTGCTAATATAACCCCAAGATACTATTTCCGACGATGACTTACATTGACTACAATTAAAATGACTAAAATGCCCTCTAACCTAAAACCTATAAGTGTTAGGACAATTTTGCCCTCATAACACCACCTCCACCACACGCCGCCATCACCACCACCTCTACCACACCTCTACCGGGACACCACCTCCACCACACGCCGCCATCACCACCACCACCTCTACCACACCTCTACCGGGATACCAACACCACCAAAAACCCCTCTAGCCACCACCCCTAGTAGCATAGATATGAACGACATCATAGATCTGAATGGCAATGGCGAGGAACGAGTGAACGGCAAAAATATAAATTTCCTCGGTGTGGAACGAACGGCGAGGAATAAGTGAACATGAACGGCGACAAAGGAGTGATTGGCTCAGCGAGGAACAAACAACGACGACATTGAACGGCAATGCGATTGAATGGCTCGGCGAGGAACGAACAACGACAGTAATCAGAGACTTTCTACTTGAGGGAATCAAGGACTTTTTGCTTCAACTAAAGGTGCCGCTCCTGGACATAATAAATATCACAGAGCTTTTTCCCATCCACGACTTGGCGCGTGCACCGGAGAAAATTCTATTACTACAGCTACAGTAGTCGGCGGTGGATGCAAAGGTGGAGAATGCATTAAGCGAATGCGTTCTCTAGATTTTATGGTTTTTTGCATGAAACCTGGAGGATGCATTTACGAAATGCATCCTCATGCTTTAAATTATTTTTTAACAGGGAAATGAAGGATGCATTTTGTGAATGCGTCCTCACGGGTCCGGAAAATTTTTTTATTCTGATTTTCAGAGGATGTATTCGGTAAATGCGTCCTCATCTTCTTGTTTTTATCACTATCTTCCTCACTTCCTCCGCCATTTTCCTTTTTTTCAACCATTCTCGGTTTCTTTCCTCCACCATTTTCTTTCGACCACTGTCGTCTCCTCCGTTGCTCAGGCCGCCACCGTAGCTCAGCTCACCGCCGTCCTCCTCCCTCGGTTGGTTCCCCATGAAGCTCCTGTTATTATTTTTTTGGTTTGAATAGATCCACTATGTTTGTTCTTGTTTTGGGGTTAATTTTTCTCCCCTTTGTAGTTCCAACATCCGGCTACCTGTTTGTACTCTGAAGAGGCCGACATTTAACCATTGTTGACCATTGTTGACCGTTGTTTACTGCCCTTGACCGTCGTTGCCCTTCACAGAATGTGTCCCCTTCACAAAATATTTTTCAAAAATTTCAAACACTGAGGATGCATTCATCACAATAATCAAAAAAAATTGGACAGTGGGGACGCATATTATTTTTTAAAAAATTGAACACTAAGGACAAATTCAATGAATGCATCCTCTGAAAAATCTGCTAAAAAATTTCTTAATGACCATCAAGAAGCATTCGGAGAATGTGTCGTCCACCATGGTATCCGAATTTCAGAAGATGCAATATTGCATCCAAAATCATCTGATCATGCAACCTAAAATCAAGAACTCCGTGCACCGCCATTTCCAGTAGACCGTCCTCTGGCACCAGATTTCGTTCGGCATGGTCTCCTCAACTTTCTTGATTTTGGGCAGTATTCAAGAGCCCATGTGGATTTTCTGCCTAAAGATAAAATGTTGATGAGATAACTGCTCTCGAGTGGGATTTTTGGCTCTGTATAAGATATTCTCTGTTCTTCCCTGTGTGTGAGTGTGTGTTTTTGGGTGAAAATTAGGGTGTTTTAATCTGACAGAGACGTGCGATAGGGCGTAGATTTGGTAAGTTGAAAAGATTACAACAAATGTATTCTGCTGAATTCCACCATTGGGATTTTGTATTGTGGATTTTGCAATCTTTGAATAATGTATGTGGTTTCAGGTAGAGGAAGAGGGGGATTTTGGACTTCTGGCCTTGATAAATTAGAGGGCTCAAGCTCAATTGCTATTCGAAGGAAGAAAAGAGAGGAAGAAGAGAAGAGGAAGAAGAAGATTAGGGTTATTATGGGTATAATAGTAAATTCATTATTTTTTTTGTTTCTTAAGGGGTAAAATTGTTTTTGAATTAAATTGCAGGCTAAATATATTAGAATGAGTATGTTTGCACTTTCGCTTAATATCTAGGATTATATTGACACTTTCAATTATTAAAATTTTATATTGGCACTTATGTGATATAGATAGAGTTATATAAGCATTTTTATCTAGATATTTTTAGATAGGATGATCATGTCATTAATTATTTTAAATGATACCACCATATTCAAAAGAGTGAAACATGTGCTTGAAAGAAATGTTGGAAAATAATGGTTAAAAGGTTAAATTTTGTCAATTTTTGGGCATTGTTTTGAATGGGATCCAAACAGATTTTGGGTCGGTGGATGTCATTTTTGGGTTCAACTCCACGAGTACTATAAAATAGTCTATTTACACCTCGCAGCTTCAAGAACTCCTCACATCACAGCGTTTTCTTTTCCTTAACCGCAGAGAGACTCTATTCCCTCAATTCCGATGGAAACACAAGTTTAGTCTGTAACTTCTCATATGTATAGGCCCGAAAAGTATAGGTTTTGCTGTTTTTGCTTCCTTTCGATGGTCTGGCCTTCGCAAGCTCCACACAGGGGGTGGAGGGCTTGTCGAAGGAATCACTGTCAAGAGGATGGCATTAACTATGTTTCTAGTCTAGCTTAAAAGATAGATCTCTAAGTCTTGTAAGTTTATTTTTCCGGGTGTGGGAGCCCTAATCAATTCCCCGCTCACTTGTGAGTGTTTTTGCGGAAAAAAAAAAGATGCTCGAAATGTCACACTTGAAAGAGAAAAATGGGCGGAAATGAACCCAGATTAATTTTTCTCAGGATTGTCTAAAACGTGTATGGAACTCATAGAAGTCTCTCGAAGGCCCAACCGCATAATGTATATGGAATTACTTATATATCATTTTCAAGAGATAAGAATGAAACCTTTCCATGTTTGTGTGATATCTTGTCTTAAATAAATACGCGGTTTACCACATTTAATGCGCAAAAGAAAAAGAAGAGGAAAATTGAAAAGAAAAGGAAAAGAAGAGGAAACTTGAAATGAAAAGGAAAAGAAGAGATTTATTTTATTTTTTGTCCCTCTTATCCCCATTTAAATAGAAGTAAGGAGGTGTTGGTTTAAGGATACCATTATGGAGAATCAGAGTCATTCCAATAGTTGGTGTTTGGCTTAAGGATTTCAGAAACATTTTTTTTCCATGGAAGCCATCCGAACATGGGGGAAATTATACTAGGCCTTCCCAAGCCGTGTAATAGACAAAAACTTAAACATAAATAAAAGGTGAAGCCATGGCATAGTTGATATATACATGAGGGAGCCATAAGCTCTTGAAGCAACATGTGTTGCTTCCAAAATGAAGTAAGATATGTAGCAAATAGTTAGAGGATTACAAAAACTCTTAGTATATTTGGGAAGAACATCGAACTTATTAGTGAATCGAAGCATCGAAACACAAGTCAGCCAGAATGACCCCAAATACAGTAAAGAGCTTATCCTCTACTTAAAGAGAATGGCAAACAAATGGAAAAGTGATCAAGAAAGGAAGCCAGCAAGCAAAATCCTCTCAGTCCATATGCATTCAGAGCAATTGTACCAGTAATTTGATGTAGAAACCACCTACAAATAATAGTGAGAATCAGTAGCATCCATTCATAGAACCATCCTTAAAGATGGTGTACCTAACTGATCTAGCCTAATTAGAACCTGGATATTATTGGATAGCATATTAAACCTAAACAGGGATGAGCTGTTCTCAGCTTTAAGACAAGTCTTAGCAAGAGCATCAGCCACCAAATTTGCTTGTCTCTGAATATGCACTAGGTTGATATCACCAATAGATTGTTGAATATCATCAGCTAATTGAAATAATTTCCAGGGTGCATTTAGGGATCGATAACAAATTTAATCGCATTAAGACAATCCGATTCCAAGCAAAGAAGAGAAGAGAATCCTGCAATTTTCTCTAAGGCAAACATAATTGCTTTCATTTCAGCTTCAAGAGGGGAATCGGCCACTGTAAATTTAGTATGTGCAGCAATAAAACCACCTCTACTATCTCTTATAATCATACCAATTCCACTCATGTTAGATTGACAGCACCATGCAGCATCAACATTAATTTTATAACCCCTACATGGCTTTGTCCAAGCAATTTTGAAGATTTTAGGCTTCGGAGATTGTTTGATCAGAGGGAGAAAATAATGATCCGCAATGCCTAAATCCATCTTAGATACTGTGAAAACAGGCTTAGCAGTGAGCATATAAAAAAATTAATCTCTTATCTGAGTTAATACTAAGCCTGATAATGGGATGGCAGAATCATATAAAATTTTATTCCTCATTTTCCGCAGGTTCCAACATGTAATTACAGCAGCAGATCTAATAATTACTGAATGTAAAGAGCTCAAACCAATATAGGTTAGATAAAAAGAAAGTCTATCCCATATAGATGGGAAGGCACTTCCTTTAATTCCCACGAATGTATGGACAAATTTCCAAACTTGCACAGCAAATGAACACGAATTGAAAAAATGATCCAAAGATTCCTCATGTTTATTGCACATACAACACTTGGAAGGCAATGAAATTCTCAGATTGCGCAGGATATTATCAAAGGGTAAAAATAAATTCATCAGTTTCCACATAAAGACAGACACTTTTTTTTTCAATTCTAGAACTCCAAAGATATTGAAAAGAAGAAACAGTACCTCTCTGAATTCTGAGCAATAGGTAAGTGGATTTAAATGAAAACTCACCCTTCATTCCCGGTTTCCATATGAGTCTATCACTTCTGTGGATAGAGAGATTAGCTGCCTGCAACAAAGAAATAGCATAAGGGGGTAGAACTGGGGAGATTTTTTGAAGCAGAGGCAATTTGTTTGAGATGAACTCTGAAACAGTACAGGAATCAGGGATATCAACCAGGTTTTGATCACAGAGATCCATAATGGGACCTATATCTAACCAGTTTGATGTCCAGAAATTTCAATCACCTCTACCAACTATCACTCTGGAGTTAGATTATGCCCAAGCGTTTATAGAACAAATCCTCTTCCAGTTAGGAGAAGATCTGGAAGAGGGTGGCAGTGATACAACAAGATGAGTCCATAAAGCCTCAGCCTTTTGATATTTCCACCATAGTATAACTGAGCATGTATTTATTATGGTGGTTATTGATCTGAAACCTAGTCCATTTTGTTTTATATGATAGCAAAGTGTATCCCATTTCCTCCATGTTCTTTTAGGTTTTAGATCAATATACCCCCAAAAAAATTTGCTGAGTTTTTTTTCTATTGCAGAAATGATCTCCTTGCAAGGTTTTAGACCAAATATGTTGAGGAATAGAGTAGATGCATGACTTTATGAGTGTGATTTCCCCCCAGTAGATAGCCACCTATTTTTCCAACCTCCTAACCTACTATCTATCTGCTCAATTAGAGGTTGAAAATAGATTTTCCGTGCGATCCCGGTAAAGATGGGAATGCCCAGATATGTGAAGGGGAACCTCCCAATTTTCATACCTAGAATCCTCCTTATGTTGCTAACTGTATGTACACAAGCATGTTTCCCTATGAAGATGTCACTTTTACTGTAATTAATCTTTTGGCCAGTAACATCTTCAAATTTAGATAGAAAGGCCTTAACTCTGATCAAAGTCTGATTACTGGCTTTTAAAAAGACCACAGTATCATCAGCATAAGATAAATATGAGATTTGAAGTGCATTACCTGGAAGGTCATAGTATGTCAACTTACCATTCTGAAATATGAAAGCTAAACTTCTGGTAAAAGCCTCAGAGAAAATATTAAATAGAAATGGGGAGAGGGGGTCACCTTGTTTAATATCTCTCGTAGATTGGAAGTAACCTACAGGCTTACCATTTATTAAGATAGAGAACCATGCCTGTGATAAATTCTTCATGATGGGAAAGATGAATTTAGCATTAAATCCAAATTTAGAAAGAACATAATAAAGGAAAGACCACTTAGCCCTATCAAAAGCTTTTTTAAGGTCCAGTTTAGCAATGCAGTTTGGGTCCCTTTGCTTTCTATTCAAAAACCTTACCATTTCTTGCAGGTAGATGACATTATCCGAGATGTCTCTACCTTTAAGGAAAGCTTTTTGATGTGAGGAGATGAGTTTGGGCATTAGAGGCTTAAGTCTTTCCATTAAAACTTTGGAAAAAATTTTGTTAAGAACATTGGAAAGACTTATTAGCCTGTAGTCATCAAAAGAAATAGGGGTTTTTTTGGTATAATGGCAATCCAGGTACTTCTAATACCCCTAGGAATATTATTCACAGCAAGAAAATCATTTACAGCAGAAAGTAAATCATTAGCAATTATGTCCCAAGATTTAATGTAGAATTTAGCTGTGAATCCATCAGGCCCAGGGCTACTATTTTTATTAAGACTAAGAACAATATCCCTAAGTTCAGTCAATGAAACAGGTAGCAGGAGTCAATCATTTTCCTCCTGAGTGATCAATTTCGGAATCTGACTCAAGAAGTGAGACCTGAAAAAATTTCTATCAGGGGAGCTATCTTCTGTTAAAAGATCCTGGAAGTAGTGAATGGCATCATCCTCAATGTCCTGTATATTGTCTAGCCACTGACCATTACTACTCTTAATTTTTGTGATCTTTAATCTACATATTCTTTCCTTAACCGAGTTATGGAAAAAACTAGTATTATTGTCCCCCTCTTTTAGCCATTTAACCTTGGCCTTGTGTTTCCAAAAACTCTTCTGTTCTACTAGGGCCCTAACTAGCTTAGCCTTGGCCTCCTTTAGTTTCACCATATTTTCAACTGAAGCATCAAGATCATAAATATGTTCCTGTGCTTGTAGAGCAGATTCAGCTTGTAACACATTGTCATTTATATTGCCAAATTGTTCCTTGTTCCAAACTTTTAGCTCTTTTTTCAGTCGTAAGAGTTTAAGATAAAAGCCAAGCATTCCTGATTTGTGAAGAGGCATATCCCAGTTTTGTTTAATTACTTCACTGAATTCAATCCTTTTATAGAAGGTATTCAAAAATCTAAATGTCCTAGGAGTAGATGGGATATCGCTGCTAATAGTAAGAAGCATAGGGTTATGATCTGAAGAGATCCTATTCAAAATGTGGACAGAAGAGGTCGGAAAAGAAGATTACCAATAAGGTGTACAAAAACCTCTATCTAATCTTTGAACAGTGGGTTTCCTTAGTCTATTATTACTCCAGGTAAACAGATTGCCTACAGTATTAATTTCTTCCAAAGCCATAACATTAATGAAATCATTAAAGTCCCTCATACTACCCATTTTGGGAGTAGAAGGACCTTTATATTCATGTATAGATGTTATAGCATTGAAGTCCCCAATGAAAATAGAATCAGAGTGAGTAATTGACTTAAGATCCGACCAAAGATATTTCCTGCCATTTCTAGTTCTGAGACCATACACAAAGAAAGCATCCATGCTTTTATTCAGAGTTAGACTATTCAATGTAACAGCTAAAAATTGCAAGTTATCACATTTAACTGTTAGATATATGCTGGAATTCCAGAATAGCCAAATCTGCCCATTATTAGCATGCACACAGTTGTCGAAATGTAACCGTTGTCTATAAGAATCACATTGCATGTTGTCATGTTTAGGCTCAATTAAACAGATAAGCTCAAAGCTGTGCCTATTGATCAAGTTTTGAAGTCTTAACACAGAAGTATCCATTCCCCTAAGATTCCAAACCAGAAACTTAATCTTAAGTGTTGTGCTATTCATAGGGAAAAATTGTTAGAGCTTTCTGATCTAGTCATGATAGTATTTAACTGGGTTAAATAAGTCTCATTACTATGATTAGACACTCTTTCTGTTTGTTTCCCTTTTTTCAACTTGATTGATTTAGAGTGTAAAACAGTAGAGCTTACCTGATTTACCTGATTAGCATCAATTCCATCACCTATGTCAGAAGATGCAGAGTTTGGGTTGTCCCTTGGAGTAGCTTCATCACTGGATATATCTTCATCCTCTAGAGGGAGGAATCTATTTTGCCTGTGTTTCTGCTGGGAGAAAATAAAGTTTTTAGCAGCAATAATTGGATTAAACGGTGAGAAAGGCTTACCCCGTTTGCTAGGAATATCATCCTTAGCCAAACCTGTCTTTGTGTTGAGATTAGGTGGAGCAGATAAACAGAGCTTGTTCAGATGTGTAGGAGACTGAAGATGTGAAACTGTGAGCTCAGCAGTCTCGTCTTGAATCACTATAGGGCATTCAGTATTATCTTCAATAGAATTATGTACCACATCAATATTCTGATTGAGGACCACAGACTGATCCCCAGCTACAAATTCTTTCCCAACTTCAGATTCCAGAATCAACACAGCAGACTGCTTGGTAACAAGATTATCGTTGGTGGAAACCTTAATCTCAGATATCTTATCTTCCACTACTTGAGGAGAATCAGTAGCCTCATTATGATCCACATTTATAACTGAGACTACTTTCTGTTTTGAAATATATCTAAGATTCTGTGAGTACAGGATTTTGTGTTGATCAGTAGCCGAAACTCCAGAACCCCCAGCCTTATTCAGATCATCATACCTCCTACTTAATCCATCCCGAGCAGGATCATCAGAACCCCTCTGTTGATCCTTAGTTTGAGGTACTATCTTTCCTTCTCTTGGTTCATTATGGCTAGGGTTAAATTTATCCATCTTATAGGTCTTTGGTTTCCTAAGTTCTAGATGTAAATAAAAGTAAAGGTTATCATCATGTCCAATAGCTTTGCAGTGGTGACAATATAGGGGAAGATCCTCAAATTCTAGGGGTAGTTTAGCCACATTGAACTCTATACCATCCTCCTCTATGCCCACTCTAATAAAAGATGGTTGTTTTTTTTAAAATCTATTTCAATGCCCATCTTAACAGCAGAAGGTCTAGTTAGGCTAGCAGTAGCAGAATCCATTTTAATAAAATTACCTATTTGATTCCCCATAGATTCTAACATAGCAATGTTATAGAAAAAAATTGGGACAGAGGGGATGGTAACCCAAACTGGGACTATGGAAGATTCTACCTCAGGGGAGAAATGAGTGGTCCATTTCAGAACTTTCATTGGGGCATGATTAAATATCCACTGACCTTTGATCCACAGCCTCTGATAATCCTCCTTGTCCTGAAACCAAATGAGTACGTGCCTGGAATCAATTGATCCCAGCTGAAATTTACCTCTGAATCCCACCGAATTGAAAGCCTCGTTGAGGGTGGACATTGATGGTTTGCCTCTTGTAAACTTACCCACCAGGGCATTATGATAGTGAGAGGCGAGAGTTTCCGCATCTTTTTGGGTTACCAGACAAGCTATGTCACCCTTGTAATGAGTTTTTGGCACAATTTCAGGGTTAGAGGGGAGGGAAACTTTTAGCGGTGGCGGGCGGTTACCTAATGCCTGTAGAAAAGTTTTGGCCGCCGCGATGCCGCCGCGGCCTGGCGGAGGAGCCACCATAGCAGTGAATTCAGAGGCCGGTAAATGACCGTTAGCAGGAAAAAATGGGAAGTAAGAAGAAGAAGAGAAAGGTGAATAGTAGTGTGTTTTTCGCACTTAATTTTGCACGCAGCAACAGTGAAAAATCAACGGTCGAGTGGAATGCGCTATTCTGGGATTTCAGAAACAAATTATGGAATGAGTCTAACATTTTGAATGATTTTTCAAAACAACCTACCTATGGTTTTGATTTAAATTCACGCCCCCTACAATTCTTAAATGAAGTGGATTGCATCGGCACTCCATACCATAGTGATTGTATTTGTTATAATCGCAGGATTTGCTCATGCCAAGACCTCCAATATGTCCCCCTTCATGCCTCATAGTGCTCAAGCAGTCTTCCAAGCAGCAGCATTTGTGTATTTCTCATAAGGACAACATAGAAACCATGGCGGAGGAGACCAAAATCAATCAAGAGATATATCACTGGGATTGCTAGGATCAATGTCGCTCATCACCGTGATATACTGACTCATGGCACTGTCACTAAGCATGATACAGAAGTATACAGATGTTGACCTAAATAACTTGGTGCATAGAGTATAGCTCGTAAGTCCTCTAATCATTTCTTGTAAGGGCTTCAGATGTAACTACAGGATGTTTCTTTTATATCTTATGAGTGCTACGAAAATAACCTGGTGCTTACTGAAATTTAGTTTTACCAATTTTTATAGTCTTTACTAGTGTGTTCCAACATGCCTAATTTAACCAAGTGCATAATAACGTAATACATAAAAGACACACGACTTGGTTACGCAGTTCGGTGTAATCCACCTATGTCTGCGGGGCCTGGCCCAGTTCAGAATGAATCCACTAATTAGAAAGATACAGTACATAGTACAGTTTACAAAATACTTATCTTTACTAACTATATCGTGTGGACTCTGCTAGCTCCCCTAGCTACCGATCCGCCTTGATCAGACTCCCTCTGACCTCGATCTCCATCGACGCTGGATCTCCTCCTCCCGAGGAATTAAGGTTTATGATTCTGAACTTAGTGCGGCAGGTCAGTGTGTTGAAACACAGTATTCTGGCTCTTTGCACCTTCTTCGAAAGTCTCAAAAATCTGTGTGCAGATTTTTGCTCTATTAAATCCGTGAGTATGCAGCTGTGTTTGTCCCCTATTTATATCCACGAATTAGACTTGAATACTCCTTGACTATCTCCACAATATTCCTATTCCAAATATGATTCTTGAAGCATATCCAAATCCCATAAATAAAGGGATTTACCTTATATCATTCTATCCCATATATTCGAATAAATATTCTCCATATAAGTAGGGATTTTCCATAAACCAATTATGCTTCACACGCCTGATATATATAGTCAAATATTCGAATTCCATTTATACCAAACTACTGCAATATTCTGACTTTGATTTCCATAAAACCTTGGCGTAACTCTGCTGCAGCACCATGTTCCAACATGGTCTGATTTGCTGATCAAAATTAATTCACACAAAATTGCCAATAAAATATTTAATTGCAAATCCTTGACTTTACAATCTCCCCCTTTGGCATTTTTGTTGATCCATAATATTTTTGGACAAGTAAACCAACAATCAATAAGATATCAGAATTCCAGATTCCCTTAGACATAAATTTGAAAACCAGAAACCAGAAAACCAGAATTCAGAAATCCAAAATAATAAAGTACATCCAAATTGAAACAAAGTCTAAATCATCCACATCCAAAATTTCTCCCCCTGGGACCACACAGAGGCCAAAGGTACCGCAGATTCAATAAACAAAATCAGAAAAACATCAGTTTGTAGTACTCCCCCTGCATTAAGCATACACATTCAATCTTCCAATCTGGACTTCTCGGCCTCCAAACTTGCTTTCTCTGCTTGCAAAGCAGCCATCTGTATACCTAAAGCACCAAGTCTCGCATTGAGAATCATCAGTCGAGCCTTCTTGTCTGCTGCTGATGATGAGATAGATCCAGAAGGTATCCACGGGAGATCATGAACCTGTCTCAGCCCAAAAGTCTTTTTGTTGGGCCGTAGAAACTCAGTATCAATTACCACATCTGAAGCCTTTCCCTTCACTTTGGCACTCTTGGCTAGGGCAGATATTAAGGCAGGATAGATAACAGCATCATTGACTTTTGGAGCAGTAGCCTGTCGGACCAAGTGCTGCTGAATGAGAAGACCAAGGTTAACTTCCTTCTGTGTTCCAACACAGTACAAAAGTTTTGCCATCTCCCTTGTCAAGGCTGTTGTATTACTTGAAGGCAACCAACAGTGTACAGCAATCTGATATAAGCCAAAAAATCTTGACGACAAGCAAGATGCTTGTGAGTACCCAGTTGCTGGCCACTCCACCTTATAACCATTAGATATCACACCTAAGATTTCATCACCAGATAATCCCAAATTTTCAGGGAACACTCCCCCTGTCTCAGGTGTTTTCAGTCCCAACAAGTCATTAATTCTACCAGCAGAGATATCTATAACCTTCCCCCGAACATATACTCTACCAAACCATGGGGATTCAATTTCTAAATTTCCAGGCATAAGATTCGAATATACCTCAAGTACAACCTACTTGTTGTACTGTAGTTGGATTGTTGCTGCTATTGTCATGCCTGTCAGCTTCAGAAAATCTGAGAAACTGCCCTCCTTATAGGCTTTTAGATCCATTGGCCTTTCTGCTATGATCTTCTTTTCTGAGAAAAAATCTCCCATTTCTACACCTTTTTCATCAAAGTACACAGCAGAGAAGGCCTGGGTGACAGATGGAGGAGGCACAACCTTCCTTGGGTTGCTGTTGTACCTTTTCTTGCTTCTTTTTACTTTAGCTGAATTCATGGTTGGGCCAGCCTTCCTTTTTCCTTTAGCCTTCTGAAAAAATTCATCCAGTACCTCATCACTGGAGTAAGCCCAGTCAGGGACATCCTGTGTTGGAACACACCCTGTTCCTTCAGCTTTCTTTTCATGTTCTTCTTCTGACTGAGTATCTGCATCAGAATCCATGTCCATGTACACAGGTTCATCTGTCTGTGTTGGAACACTCCCTTCACTATCAGACAGAACTATTAAAATAGGTTCCCTTAATTCTTCCATTCTCCTTGCAGAATTCATGTCAAAGAATCCCACCTGAAGCTTATCTCCATACTTTACTGTCTCCATTCCAACAGCTTCTTCATCAGTAATGTCCCTTAACCAGACATAGCTATGGCTAGACATGCGACCGAATATATGAAATTTATCCTTTCCTTTTCCATTCAGTCTACCATACATCCCTCTCAGATAACTCACTTTCTTATATTCGATATCCCAAACATCCTAAAAATGGCCTGAAACAATCTCTTTAACTTTGACATGCAAGACTTCCAAATCCTTATTTATACTCCTGATTTTGCTTAGATCCACAGAATATCTATTCGCTTCTAACCATTCAAATATCTCATCAGTATTTCTGAACTCCATACCCATAATTTTTAGAGGACGAGGATCAGGACCAGTTACCTTCCCATATCGACCTTCCTCTTGACTCCGAGGTGTTCTTCCTGAGCATCACCATTATTACCCGAGTCCAGAGTCTCTGAATTTTTCACACCATTATCAGTCACCTCTGCTTCTACATTCTCCTCAGGCACAAGTTCAGCATCAACTTCTTCTGTACTGGCTTCGCCTTTGTTGGTCAGATTTGACTCCACATTGTCCGTCCTCTGTTCCTCTGTCATGACTTCTGAGGATTGATTAATCTCCGGAACCTCTTCCTCTCGTGTGGGGATTATTGGGCTAGAAGCCATTATTCCGGCAGGGATTCAAAGAGAGGAATTTTTGGCCGAGAGAGATGCGAAAGGTTGTATGCAAATTTGAATCCCTCTTTAACTCTTCATCTTATTCAACTCTTTTCCCGCAAAGTTCCTTTTTAGATTTCCCACACATGGTAATGATGGCCCTTTCTCTACTTGTCACATCACTTGGTCTTCCTTAATTAACTTCCAACACACCATACTAACCAACTCCTATTTTTGTACACCTTTGCTCCTTCCATATTTTTTGTTCTTTTCTGATTTTGCAACACGAAAATAACCAAAAGAAATATTTACAGAGAAAAATAATTTTGGTACAAATTACCTCAAATTTGACAAACACCTAGGTGTTGTCGCAGACTCTCAAAAGAGGTGGCATCCAATGGCTTTGTAAATATATCAGCAATTTGCTCATGTGTTGGAACATAGACCACTTCCACTTCCTTCATTTCAACCAGATCTCTTATAAAGTGATGCCTTATGTCAATGTACTTGGTTCTCGAGTGCTGAACTGGATTCTTTGAAATATCAATAGCACTTGTATTGTCACATAAAATCTTCAAGGAGTCTTGCTGAATTCCATAGTCTCTCATCATTTGTTTCATCCATAATAGTTGTGCACAACAACTCCCTGCTGCAAGATACTCTGCTTCTGCAGTAGATAGAGAGATCGATTTTTGTTTCTTGTTGTACCAAGACACCAAATTTGTTCCAATAAAGAAACATCCACCTGTGGTACTTTTTCGATCATCAGCATTACCAGCCCAATCAGAATCACTGTACCCAATCAACTCTGAATCTTGATTCTTGGAATACCAAAGACCATATTCTGAAGTCCCACTTACATATCGAATAACCCTTTTCACTGCAGTATGATGAGATTCCTTAGGATCAGCTTGAAATCTTGCACATATTCCGACACTAAAACATATATCTGGTCTGCTTGCGGTGAGATATAATAGACTTCCAATCATGCCTCTGTATAGCTTTTGATCGACCAAAACTCCTTTTTCATCCTTCACCAATTTATCAGACACTCCCATCGGCGTTCGAACTGATCGAGCATTACTGAGTCTGAATTTTTTAACCAAATTCAAGGCATACTTACTTTGATTTATAAATAGGCCATTCCGTCCTTGTTTGACTTGCAGTCCAAGAAAGTAAGTTAGTTCTCCAACCATGCTCATTTCAAATTCAGATTGCATAATGGTGACAAAATCATGTACCATGGATTGTGAGGTAGAACCAAAAACTATGTCATCAACATATATTTGAGCAATCAGAAACCTTGAAGCTTTGTCAAGCACGAACAAGGTGCGATCTACTCCCCCTCGACGATAACCTTTTTGAAGAAGAAAGGTAGTAAGTCATTCATACCATGCCCTAGGTGCTTGCTTGAGTCCGTACAACGCCTTTTTGAGACGATATACATGTTGTGGATAATGAGGATCTTCAAAGCCTTTTGGTTGTTCCACATATACTTCTTCATTCACCACTCAATTTAAAAAGCACTCTTGACATCCATTTGATACAAAGTAAAATTCATAGAGCACGCAATAGCTAGTAGAATTCAAATGGATTCTAACCTGGAAACTGGCGCAAAGGTTTCATCAAAATCAACACCTTCCACTTGTGTATATCCTTGAGCAACAATTCTTGCTTTGTTACGGGTGACTAAGCCATCTGCATCTGATTTATTCTTGAAGATCCACTTCGTACCAATAACATTAATGCCTTTAGGGCGAGGAGTAAGATAACAAACATTATTCCTTGTAAACTGACCGAGTTCATCTTGCATTGCAGCAATCCAATACTCATCAAGTAAGGCTTCTTTATAGTTCTTGGGTTCAATTAGAGAAACAAAACAGTGTAATCCAGCCAGTCATCGATAATCAACCCGAGGCACTGATCGAGTACTTCTCATTGTGGAACCAGGTTGGTCGTGTGTTGGAACATGGTCGTCAGTAGTAGGGGACTGTGTTCCAACATGGTCAGCTTCGGCAGAGTTAGGATCCTATTGCTCATTTGGTTCATCACGTTGGTGAAGGTCAACTGATGGCTTTTCTTTGTCTGAAGTTTGAGACTGTGTTGGAACATGAGTGTTGGCAGATTCTTCCTCTACACCTTCTAGATGTTGTTCCTTTTCTGAATCATCCACAATAACATTTATGGATTCCATGAGAGTGTTGGTGCGATGATTAAAAACTCTATATGCACGGCTGTTGATGGAATACCCGAGAAACATTCCTGGATCACTCCGATTATCAAATTTTGCCAACTGTTCTCTATCTCTGAGAATATAGAACATGCTTCCGAACACATGAAAATATGAGACATTTGGTTTCCCGCCCTTCCAAATCTCATAGGATGTCTTGCTTGTGAATGGTCGAAGATACACTCTATTGATTGTATAAAAAGCTGTATTGATCGCTTCTGCCCACCATTTTTTGTGAACATTTTTTTCTGCCAACATAACTCGAGCCATCTCTTGTAGAGTTCTGTTCTTCCTTTCGACGATGCCATTCTATTGAGGGGTGATTGGAGCCGAGAACTCGTGTTGGATTCCTAGCTCATCGCAGAAGGAACTGAACTGTTCATTCTCAAATTCTCTACCATGATCACTTCGGATTCGAATTATCTTTCCAACTGGGCTCCCCTTTTCAGTTTGCAATTTTACTACAAGACTTCTAAAGATTTCTACTGTATCGGATTTCTCTTTCAAGAAGGCTACCCGTGTAAATCTGGAGAAGTCATCAACACATACAAAAATATATTTCTTTCCACCTATGCTAGGTGTATTAACCGGACCCATTAAATCCATATGCAATAATTCCAGATTTCTAGATGTAGTGATATACTGAACTGAATAGTGAGGAGATCGAATTTGTTTACCTTGTTGACATGGTCCACATACAACTCCATTCTTGCTGGTTAAGGTAGGCATTCCTCATACAGCTTTCATATTTGCGATTTTCACCAGTGTTTTGTAGTTGATTTGACCGAGCTTCCTGTGCCAAAGAATTCCTTCATCCTGATTTGAGAGCATGCATCAAACTTCTTGTTCCAGTAAATAACAGTAGTCTGATGATCTTATTCCAAAAAGAACCTTGTTTTCTCCATGCTTCACTATACACTTGTCCTTCTGAAATTCCACTACCATATTGTTGTCACACAGGTGGCTTATACTTAGCAAGTTTGCCTTTAGGTCTTCAACAAATAATACACTTGTGAATACTGGAAGGCCTTTAATTTTCAATTCGCCCTTGCCAATTATTCTGCTTTTCTTTCCATCACCAAAGGTTACATACCCGCCATCATATGGAGTAATGTTTGTGAGAAATTCTGGAGTGCCAGTCATGTGGCGAGAACAATCGCTATCAAAGTACCACGACTCACTAGAATAGGCTGTTAGAGAGGTGTGTGCCACTAGACACGTACAGAATTTTTTTAAAACCCATATCTTTCTGATCGTTTTTCCCATATGAAACTCGCCTGTGTTGGAACACAGCAGTGGTTGTCTTCCTGTCATTTGATCTCTGATCAGTATTTTGCAGTGCTGTTCAGCATGTCCTTGGTACATACAGTATCTGCAAATAAGTTCCTTTGATGCGGCATCCCATACTTCCGTTTTACTTCTCGGATCCTGGCTTTGAGAGTTACTGGTTTTTCATGCAAATCCGTCTTGTATTCTTTCCCGTATCCAATCCCGTGTCTATCACCAAAGTTTCTTCCCATATCCAGAATATCATCAAGCTTTGCCTTTCCGGAATTTAGTTTAAAAATAGTTGCTTCAGACATCTCGGCTCTATTGACTGCAGCTACCAGTTTCTTGTTCAGTTCTTCATTACGTTTTTCAAGATCTGCAACAGTGGATCGTAATTCTTGTTTTCTTTCCATCAGCTTTCTTTTCTCTTCATTAAGCTCCTTGTTCCTATCAACTACTTGAATCCACATGGAATACATTTGTTCATATGTGCTATAGATTTCTTCATCACTCACAGACAGATCATGTTCTTCGCCGTTGTGTGCATCGTCCAGATATGTGTTGGAACATACAAATTTCCCTTTGTTCAGTGTGTTGGAACACTGATCCTCTGTCGTATCATGGACTTTTGCTCCAAACGCTACATAATTACTTGTAAGTTCCTCTTCATTTTTTTCATCATCTTCATCCTCACTCCAAGAGGTGACATATGATTTTCCTTGTTTCTTGCGAGTGTTAGCACATTCAGCCTGAATATGACCATATCCTTCACATTCTCTGCATTGAATTTGTCCAGACTGTTTTGAATCGTTGTTCTAATTTCTCCCGAACTGAATATTCCCTTGTTCAAACCTCATTCCACGATTATTTCTCAAATCTTGTTGTTTTTGTCTGTTTCTGCCAAACCTTTCCAGAGGTTTCTTGTTGACCGCATTCTTTAACATCCTTGAGAAATTCTTTGTGATAAGTGCCAGTTTTTCAATTTCATCATCACTGTCAGACTCGTGACTTTCCTTAGCTGGAGAAGATTTGAACGCCAATTCCTTGGAGACTCTCTTTGTAGGTTGCTGGAACGTCATCTCGTATGTTTGTAATGAGCCCATTAGTTCATCTAGACTCATGGTGGCCACGCCTCTTGCTTCCTCTATTGCTGCTACTTTCATTGCAAACCTTTTGGGAAGAGATCGCAAGGTCTTTTTCACCAGCTTAGTTTCTTTGTACACCTTTCCAAGTTGATAGGCCATGTTGGAGATATCCCTGAGTTTTCCATTGAATGTAGCAATAGTATCGTCCTCCTCCATTCTGAGTTCTTCAAATTTGGTGGCCAGCATCTGTAGTATTGATTCACGCACACGACTGGTTCCTTCGTGAACAGTCTGTAGAATATCCCATGCTTTCTTTGCTTGGTGACATGTAGATATAAGCTTGAACTGATTTTCATCAACAGCATTGAAGATCGCATTAAGTGCCTTTGAATTCGCCAGAGATTCTTTCAGATCATCTGGAGTCCATCTAGACTTGTCTTTGGGTTTCTGACTCCTTTGGCTTGACTCCCCTTCTACCGCCTTAGAGCTTGTATCAGCATCTTCTGTAGGATGACTCCATTCATTCTCAACATAGAACCATGCCAGTTCATCTAGCGAATTGATAAAGACCCTCATGCGTGCCTTCCAATAGTTGTAGTTGTCTCTATTCACTCATGAACATTCATAAGGAGATCTTCATTTTGGCATATTGGAATGTTATTGTTACATGAGGCACATGCATTTGGGATGCTCTGATTCAAGATAGATGTAAAGAGAAGTTCCACTATGCCTTGGTTAGATCTAGCCATTTATCCCCGGCGGCCGGCCATGGTGGTTTGTTTGATCGGAATCATAAAAGAGAACATACCCAATAGGTTACCCTTATTCTTCAAATTCATAAAAATTTTGGGAAGAAGACAAATGGAAAGCTGATTCTCGTAATTGGTGGTTTTTCTACTTTTCCCAGACTCCGGTGACTCAACGATGCCGGAAATACGCAGTCCGGCAAGTCAGCTAACAACTGATAGTCTCGAGAGCTGAAGGGTGGTTGGGGAGGGGTAGGTGGTTCGAGGGCTGAGGATTGGTTTAAGGGCTGAGGATTGGTTCGAGGGCTGAGGGATGGTTCGAGGGCTGAAGGATGTTTCGAGGGTCCAAGGGTTGTTGGAGATGTAGGTGGTTCGAGGGTTGAGGGAGGGTCGAGGGAGGGTCGAGGGCTGAAGTATGGTTCGAGGGTTCAGGGATAGTTCGAGGGAAGGCTAGAATTACTCTCGAACGGTATTTTGAGGGCCTCGAGGGTAGGTGGTCAAAATGGTGGTTTGAGGGGGCATTCGAGTGTCCGAGGTATTCGAGTATTCGAGGGAGGCATTTGAGTGATGGAGGTGTTCGAGTTCTTGAGGAAGGTATTCGAGTGCTAGAGGTGTTCGAGTGCTCCAGGGGGGTATTCAAATGCTTGAGGTATCGAAGGGGCTATATACTCGAAGGGGCACTGCCCTCGAAGGTGTTATACCCTCGAAGGGGCTCTGCCCCCGAAGGGGTTATACCCTTGAAGGGGCTCTTCCCTTGAAGGGGTTATGGTTGTGCTCTCGAAGGGATCATACCCTTGCTAGGTACGCAAATTAATTCTGTGTACGCAAATTAATTAACCCCTTGCTAGGTATGACTTGGAATTAACGGTTGCATTATTTGCCTACGCTGCACTGAAAAGTGTAAAATGGCATCAGGCTGTCCATTTGCCTAAAATGGAAAGAACGGTTACTAAACCGTTACACAGGGCATGTGCGGTAGAAGTCATGCCCGGTCTCTTATCCCTAGGAGGTTTATCCGCGGGGAACACTTGGGAGCACAACGGACTACGGTCAAACTGTTCCTAACCCCAAAGAGAAAGCCTCGGCCCTCATCCAGAGACCATTATCGAAGGCCAATAACACCTCTTTATCTTCATCTTACAGGTGTACATGGTAGAAGCGGTGTGCAAGCCCTTTTAGGAGGACAGGTTATACTACTTCATTCATTGGAAAGCCGAGACCCCTTTCGGATTTGAAGACACCCATGGGGAGGAAACCACGGTGCAAGAGCCAGTTCACACCACCGATAGCATGGATGTAACATGGAGCGAGGAGGCTAGTGAGTTTGTTCTCATGCGCCTCTGTTTTTCAGGGATGGCTTATACAGGCCCCGGTCACCATGATGGGTTGTAATATTTTTCCATGGATGGTTTCCACAGGCCCCGGTCATCACGATGGGATTATCTTCTTTTGGCCACCTGGTTGTAACATCTAAATCAGGGTAGTATTTTAGGTAACATGTATTAAGGGAGTGGGCCAATGTCCTCACTCCCGTACATTCCCACGGCATATTTTTTGGGCCACCTGATTGTACCATCTAGATCAGGGGTAGTTTAGTAGGTTTAATTTTATCACGGGAGTGGGACAATGTTCCCACTCCCGTAGACTCTCACGGTTTCATTTTATTTACCATTACCTTCGACTAGTGACTAAGAATGTACAAAAACTTTTTGTTCTTGAATTTAATTCCCCGAACATATTGTGTGAAGCTCTAACTCTGTGCGGACTTGTATTTTCTAGGAGGATTTGTATTCTGCATGTGGATTTGTACATTCTGTGTGAGGACTTACCTCTATCCTCGTGTGTATCTATTTGTGTATTGTTTGGATTGTGTACAATATTATGCTTCTATTAAACTTATACCATGTTGCTGGGATAGGTATTAGAACTATATGTATTATCTATGTGTACGGGGAGATACGTTAGCCTCCTCCTGTGCATCCGATAAGTTAGTCGAATTGTTTACCTAACCTTCTCTTGTCTTATCTTATTTTGATAACTTGATGGATAAATAAGGATCCCAAAGCTACCTCCTTCTTTGCCACCAAATCCGCTAATCCTCAAGGCCAGGATAAAAAATCAGCCCCGACTTTCAAGCCTAGAGAATGGTATGATCTGCTACTAGAGAGAAAAAAAGGCGTGGAACAATGCAGAAATCATCATGGACAAAGTAGATATTACTGCTGCACAGGATGTGGATTTCGTTCTCTCCGAGGATGAAATTATCAAGGAAAACATTTGGCTGTTCTATGGCTTTTTTGGCGTATTCCCAGGATGTTTCCCCAGTACACATGCGGTAAGGAGCTTGCTTATGGAAAAATGGGGTGTCCAGTGCTGGGTACAAACAATGACCAATGGCTACCTCAAATTCGGATTCAAGACAACAGAGGATAGGGATAAAGTGCTGCAGGGTCTGAATTATTACCTCAATGGTAAAAAGCTATTTATTGTCCCACTGCCGGAGTCTGGAATGTTCGACATGCGAATCATGGAAAAAAAACCGATTTGGATACGCAGGAACCACTTACCCAAGTCTTGCTGGCACAAAAAGGCCCTGGAGAAAATAACATCCAAATTAGGAGACCCCATTCTCATTGATAACACAACAAGAGACCTCGTGGGATACTATGCAAGGGTTCTTGTCCTCATTGACACATCAAAAAATCTCAAAGAAGTAGTCACATTCCGCATGCCTAATGGAGCTACCTACTCGCAACAGATTCTTTACAACTACTGTAAACCATGGTGCCCTAACTGTGGAGAAAATACCCATCTTTTTGAAGTCAATGATGAATTCTTTCAGACCATGGATAGGGCCATTCAGGAGCGCAGGGAAAAAAGGATTATGACTGCCAACTGCAACAAATGCGTTCATTCACACCAGGCAGAGGAAGAGGACTGCAACATTCCTAATGCGGTGACTTCTCGTACCCATGGGGACAAATCTTCAAGTAATAACTCAGACAACACGGGATCAAGCAGCACGGGACAAGAACTAAACCAAGAAAAGGAGAAAGATGATGACACGGAGAGGGACAAAGATGGGTCAGGACAAGGTGAGAGATGCTCCTACACAGTCAAGCTCTCAAGTTCATAACAACAAGGAGTTCAGTGGAGAAACCAGTCCAGATAGACCCCTCACTTTCAGAGATGCAAAAAGACCAATGAAAGGTGCAGGAAACATACTGGATAGTATGCTGCAGCCGGAGGGAAGACGAAGCAATCCCTTACGAGCAGGACGACCTCCCACGCCAAAAGCACAAATCACAAGTGGGAGAAAGATGATCAGAGGCAGTTGCAGAATTAGGTCTTCTTCCATGCTGCTTAACCCGTTAAAGAAGACTTATTAAAGAGTGGCTGACGTAGCAAAGAGCTCATCGTCAACTGATAGCAGCAAAGGCGGCGGTCCAATGCCTAAGGGGACCTTGGGTTCCCAATGAATGTGGCCTGCTTCAACATAAGGGGCCTCGGCGCCCCGAAAAAAAGAAGATGGGCGAAGAACATCATCTCTAAAAACAATATCGGTATGTTGGGTATTCTGGAAACAAAGGCAAGGGAACGAATGCTGAACATCTTTATGAAGATTCTCAAAGGATGGAGATACACCCAAAATTTTTACTTGGCACCCAACTCTAGAATTCTTATAGTTTGGGATCCCAAAAAGTTTTTTGTTGAGATAACAGGTAGAATGGCGCATCTGATCCACCTAAAAGTATGCAGCATGTTATTGAATGTGCAATTTCTATGCACCTATACTTATGGTAATAGTGAAGAAAGGCTACACAGATTGCCCCTTTGGGCAGAATTAAAGAGATACGGAACAAACCTAGACTCACCATGGATCGTACTTGGTGATTTTAATGCCATCCTCAGCATCAATAATCATATAGGAAACACATCCCCCGGGGTCTACCAAATGAGGGGATTTCAAGAAGCTTGCACTCCTATGATCTCAGAGACGCTCCAGCAATTGGCGATCACTTCATGTGGCACAATGTGGATTACACAATTAGGCGCAAACTGGATCGCATCCTGCTCAAACACAAATGGGACAGAGACTCGTGTCACACTCGGCACTCTCAAATCACCTACCATTTGTAACATCCCTAGAACAAGATATAGATAAGCTAAATAGGCCCTTCAGGTTTTAAAACATGTGGAACACACATCCGAAGTGCAAAAAGGTGGTACATGATCACTGGTCACCAAAGGTAGAGTGACTCAAACAATATACTTTATGCCGTAAGCTACAAAGATTGAAGAAACCTCTTAAGGAACTTGGGAAAAAAGATTTCAACCACATTTCAGAAAAGGAAAAAAGAGCAGAAAAGGAGTATGCAGCTGCATTGAAGAATCTAACATCGGCGGATGCCTCACCCGAACTGGTACATCAGCTAACTGTCTTAAAGCACAACGCACTGCTCCTCTATACGACGGAGTCTAAATTCCTTTCCCAAAAGGGAAGAATTAACTTTGTCACTATGGCGGATAAGGGAACAATATTTTTTCACCATTTGGGGGCCAACAGGAAAGGGGGCGGGATTCCGGCAATCCTAGACATCAAAGATAGAATAGTCACATCCTATGAAAGAAAAGGGACACTACTTGCTGAATTTTACAAGGGTTTATTCGGTACAGAAGTTTCACGAACACTGATAGAGATAGATATAATCCGCTCAGGCCCCTTAATCAGTGATATGGAGAGAGAAACATTGAGTCAAGGCATAGAAAGACATGAAATAAAGTCTGCCCTCTTCTCCATGTCTGATGACAAAGCACCAGGCCCCGATGGTTTCACAGCGGCCTTCTTTAAGAGTCAATGGGATATCGTGGGTCAGGATGTCACAGAATCAGTCTTGGAATTCTTCCACAATGGGGAATTAATGAAAAAACTCAACCATACAGCCGTCGATTTCATACCCAAGAAAGAACACAATCTAAGGGTGGGCGACTTCAGACCCATCTCCTGCTGCAACATTATTTATAAAGTCATCTCCAAAATCATCGCCAATAAAATCGAACTGTTCCTCCCCGGTCTTATTGACCCCCTGCCAAGCAGCATTTGTGAAATGGCGGAAGCTATCAGATAATGTCATGTTGGCCCAAGAGATGGTAAAAGGCCATGGCAAGTGCAGATCATCCCCCCGCTGTATAATTATGGTCGACCTCGCAAAGGCATTTGACATGGTTTCCTGGGACTTTCTACAAGAGGTACTGACCGACCTAGGCTTTCTGCACTTATTGGTTGACAGAATTATGAAATGTGTAACAACATCAACTTTCTCCATTGCAATCAATGGGAAATTATGTGACTTTTTCAAAGGAAAAAGGGGTGTTCGTCAGGGTGACCCGCTCTCCCCCCTACTCTTTGTCATTTGCATAGAATACCTCTCGAGGCTGTTGAAAAGGAAGACAGAATCCACTCTGTTCTCACATCACCCTATATGCGAAAATCTAAAAATCACCCATCTAGCTTTTGCTGATGACTTGATGCTCTTCTCGAAGGTGGATCAGAACTCTGTTCATACCCTCATGTATGTACTTAATGATTTCCAACAGACCTCCTACTTGGCCATCAACGCCGCAAAGTCGCAATATTTTGGGATGGGTATTAAAGATGACTTAAGCTTCACAGGTATACCGTGGCTACCTTTTCGATTAGGTACTTGGGCATCCCGTTGGACTCTAGTAAATTAAAGGTCTCTCAGTTTCATACGCTCCTTGACAGTGTCGACAATGAAATTTGAAACTTCAAAGAGCACACATTATCATATGTGGCAAAACTGGAACTCATCAAGTCCATGGTCCAGAGAATTATTGGTTTCTGGATACATCACTTCGTCATACAGGGTAATGTCATGAAGTACTTGAACAAAAATGCAAACATTTCATATGGGGAGAAAAGAAACAGAACAAGGTATCTTGGAAGAGGCTTTGTACTTCAAGAAGTAATGGGGGTCTGGGAATTCGGGACATCAAGATATGGAATATGGTCGTCATCGCACAGTAGCTATGGGACATACACTCAAAGAAGGAATCGCTCTGGATCCGATGGGTCCATTCACAATTCCTGAGCATGAGCAATATATGGCTTGTACACCCAAGGGCCCCATGTGGCAGAATCTCGGAGAATTTTTCACTCTACTTCACGAATCTATGTGAACTCCAGGACAAACTGGTCATCATATCTGGTGGCTCAAGTGACTCGCTCAGGGACATGTTGGTGGTTTGGGCAGGATCTGGTAAATTCATGGTGATGGCTCATGATTATTTACACAGGTCTACCTATCCTCACTTATATGATTTACCCACCCTCCCAAAGGCTAGATTCTACAAATCAATTTGGCGTGGATCCATACCCCCCCCCCCAGTTCTTGTTCATTACCTGGCTTGCTTCTCTTGGTCGATTACAAAGCAAAGACAGGTACCATGGAGGCGAAGATGTACCCACAGATTATATCTGCTCCCTATGTCATTCGGAGGTAGAGACACATGAACACTTATTCTTCCAACGTGACTTCCTCCGCACTGTATGGGATAGGGTGCAAATCTGGATTGGATTGAGAAGAGCCATAAATTCAATGGCCGCCTTGGAAAAATGGATCAGAAGACAGGTATGACGATCGAAACAGAAAAGAAAAATGGGACCGCTGGTATTGGTAACTACGGTGTACTACATATGGAGTGAGGGGAATAGAGTTCCAAGAAAGGAATTTGACCGAATTCAGCAAGGGAATTCAAGCTCATACAAAAATACTGCTACCTTATCCTCAACAGATTATTCCCTCATGAATTGTTGTTCGAAATAGGGATCCGTCACTAACAGTCGACACAAATGTGGCCAATTTTTTGTCAAAGATTTTCTCAAAAGTTTCCTGCAGGAAAGCCTATTGGCGGAATTCGGAAGCCCATCCGGGAGGTAAACATTTCTTTGCAGGTAATTACAACGGAGGACCTCTATACGGTGGAGTCGAGGAGCATATAGTGGACCTCTTAATTCCTTGGAGATTGTTTTATAAGGCCAACAACACCCCAATCAATATAGGTGTATATGGTAGAACCAGTCTACACCAGTTCATCTTTTTGAAGAAGTGGCATGGAGGTGTCAACCCAACCTATTTGTTTGCAGTACTGAGAATGCATGGACGGCCTCCTCGTGGGGAAAATAATAATAATAATAATTTTACACCTCGACCCTCACCCCTCGACCCTCGTTCTCCGACCCTCAAGACTCGAAGGGTAGCTAGTCTGAGGCTTGAAGGGTAGGTGGTCCGAGGCTTTGGGTGTTTCGAGGATTCAGGGCTTCGAAACACCCCGACCATCGCTGTGGTATGGTGCTTCAAAGGATGGTTCAAGGAGAGGCTGTAATGACTGTCGAAGGTAATTTCGAGGGCCTCGAGGGTAGGTGGTCAGAATGGTGGTTTGAGGGGTAGCTGGAATGAGGCATTCAAGTACTAAAGGCATTCGAGTACTCGAGAGGAGCATTCGAGTGTTACAGGTGTTCGGGTGCTCAAGGGGGCATTCCAGTGTCTGGGGTGTTCGAGTACTTGAGGGGGGCATTCAAGTGTTAGAGGTGTTCGACTGCTCGAGGGGGGCATTCGAGTGCTGGAGGGATGGTTGTGTCCGAGGTTTTCGAGTACTCGAGGGGGCATTCGAGTGTCTGAGGTGTTCGAGTACTCGAGGGGGCATTTGAGTGTCCGAGGTGTTCGAGTACTCGAGGGGGGAATTCGAGTGTTAGAGGTGTTCGAGTGCTCGAGGGGGGCATTCGAGTGCTCGAGGGATGGTGGTGTCTGAGGTGTTCGAGTACTCGAGGGGGCATTTGAGTGTCCGAGGTGTTTAAGTACTCAAGGGGGGCTTTCGAGTGTTGGAGGTGTTCAAAAGCTCCAGGGGAGCATTCGAGTCTTGGAGGGATGGTTGTGTCCGAGGTGTTCGAGTACTCGAGGGGGCATTCGAGTGTTGGAGGTGTTCCACTGCTCGAGGGGGCATTCGAGTGATGGAGAGATGGTTTGAGGGATGGTTTTGCTGTCCCTCGGGGAGGGGCTCGAGAACAGCTCTCGAGGGGTGATGTGTTTGCCCTCGAAAGGGAGGTTCATTTGCCCTCGAGGTATGGTTCGAGGGATGCTCTGATTGTCCTTGAGGGGTGCCTCATCGAGTGCCCTCGAATGATGGATTTCCCTCGAGTAGAGATTAGTGGAAAGGCTCTCCAGGGGTGGCTACTGCTCGAAGAAAAGAAAAAAACATTTCTCAGCGGCATCTCTCCATATGGCTGAAAGGATTTCCTATGGTAGTTGTTGGGTCTTGTAGGTCGGGTAGGGGGTAAATTAATTCTGCTTACGCAAATTAATTAACCCCTAGCTAGGTATCACTGGATTTAACTGTTGCGCTATTTCTTGCGTTGCACTAAAAAGTGTAAAATGGCATTAGGCTGTCCATTTGCCTAAAATGGAGAGAACGGTTTCAAAACCGTTACGCGGGGCGTGCACTGTAGAAGTCATGCCAGGTCTCTTATCACTAGGAGATCTATATGTGGGTAACACCCGGGAGCACAATAGACTTCGGTCAATCTGCTCCCAACCCCAAAGAGAAAACCTCAGCCCTCATCCAGAGACCGGTAACAAAGGCCAATAACACCTCTTTATCTTCATCTTAGAGGTGTACATGGTAGAAGCGGTGTGCAAGCTCTTCTAGGAGAAGATGACATACTACTTCATTTGATGACCGAGACCACTCTCGGTGTAGGAAAACCCCATGGGTAGAAAACCACGGCGAAACGGTCGGTTCACACTACCGATTGCATGGAGTGAGGGGCTAGTGAATTCGTTCTCATGCCCCTCGGTATTTTCATGGGTGGTTACTATAGGCCCCTGTCACCACAGAGGGGTTAGCATTTTTCTCTCACGGATGGTTCTACAAACCCCTGTCACTATGAAGGGTTTAGCATTTCTTTGCCACCTGCTAGTAGCATCTACACCAGGGGTAGTTTTATTAGGTATCATGTATTAAGGGAGTGGGACATTGTTCCCACTCCCGTACACATTCCCGGTTGTTTCTATTTACCATTACCTTCGACTAGTGACTAAGATGACTTTAACTAATCAACGGTCAAAATTTACTCGACTTTCAATATATAAACACTAATAACTAGGTTAAATTTGTCCAATCAACGATGAACCCATACTTGACTTTCAATATATAAACACTAATAACAATGTTGACTATAACTAATTATCAGTAAAAATTTATTTGAATTAGTATATAATAAATACTAATAAAAATGTTTGACTTTGACGAATCAATGGTCAAACCTTACTTGACTTTATATATATATAAAGGGAAAGTCTCAGGAAAGGCAGAATTTCCATAAGCTTATGGACAGTTCTCAGGGGCATTTGACTTAAATGTTGTAATTTTTTTATAAAATTTAAATATTGCATTTTATAAGTTAAAAAAAGTAATAATATGTATTTGAAGGTGAAAATATAAAAATATATGACAAAAAAAATATTTTCAAAAATTCTAAATTTTGTATGTAATTTAAGAAATACAGTGCATAAGGTAAGAAATAAGTGGTATGTCCATAAGCTTATGGATAGGCTGCATGTAAGGAGACCCACTCATATATAAATACTAGTGACTAAGTTGACTTTGAGTAATCAACGTTCAATCTTTACTCGACTTTCAATATATAAACAATGAACCCTTACTTGACTTTGAATATATAAAAACTAATAACAAATTTAATTTAACTAATTAACGGTCAAAATTATTTGAATTAGTATATAATAAATACTAATAAAAATATTTAACTTTGACTAATCAACGGGAAAACCTTACTTGACTTTCTATATATAAATACTAGTGACTGAGTTGACTTTAACTAATCAACAGTTTAACTTTACCTGACTCTCTCTATATAGAAACACTAGTGACTAACCTTACTTTAACTAATCAACGGTCAAACTTTACTTGACTTTCAATATAGAAACACTAATAACTAGGTTGACTTTGTCTAATCAACGATGAACACTTACTTGACTTTCAATATGTAAACACTAATAACAAAGTTGACTTTCACTAATTAACGGTCAAAATTTATTTGAATTAGTATATAATAAATAATAATAAAGATATTTGAATTTGACTAATCAACGGGCAAACCTTACTTGACTTTTTATATATAAATACTAGTGACTAAGTTGACTTTAACTAGTCAACAGTCAAACTTTATCTTACTCTCTCTATATAGAAACACTTGTGACTAAGCTGACTTTAACTAATCAACGGTCAAACTTTACTCAACTTTAAATATATAAACACTAAGAACTAAGTTGACTTTGTCTAATCAACGATGAACCCTAACTTGACTTTCAATATATAAACAATAATAACAAAGTTGACTTTAACTAATTAACAGTCAAACTTTATTTGAATTAGTATATAATAAAGAATAATAAAAATATTTGACTTTAACGAATCAATGGTTAAACCATACTTGACTTTATATATAAATACTAATGACTAAGTTTACTTTACATAATCAACGGTCAAAATTTAATTGAATCTCTATATAGAAACACTAGTGACTAAGTTTACTTTAACTAATCAACTGTCAAACTTTACTTGGCTTTCAATATATAAACACTGATGACTAGATTGACTTTATCCAATCAACGATGAACTCTTACTTGACTTTCAATATATAAACACAAATTACAATGTTGACTTTAACTAATTAACAGTCAAAATTTATTTGAATTAGTATATAACAAATACTAATAAAAATGTTTGACTTTGACTAATCAGCGGTCAAACGTAACTTGACTTTATATATATAAATACTAGTAACTAAGTTGACTTTTACTAATTAATGGTCAAACTTTACTTGACTCTCTCTACATAGAAACACTAGTCACTAAGCTGAAAAGGTGAAACTCTTTGTCATGTTTATCATTTGTAGCAAACGATAGAAGTCTATGAATGTCGATCGTTCTTGACCAATCTTGTGTAAATGCATAAATCGGTTAAATGCTTAGATGCGGTGTAGTGTTTATAAGTGTTTCCAAGCTTATTGATTATTCGTGCTAAATGCCATCAATGGGATACCTTGAGTCGTGTTTCGACTACGGGAGTCATTGGTGAGGTTTGACAAGAGATGTCGAATTCACTCTTGCAAACTACTATCTAAGAAGGGTAGAAGTTTAGCCTTCCCAAAAAGTAGTGAAATTAGTAAATAAGTTGCATGTTCAATGATGGATAAGAGGTTTGGAAGTGGAAGTCAATTGCGCCCAAGGTTCCGTAAATTGTTATTTTCATCTTACTATTAGTTGTGTTGCATGATTAGCATCGTTCTATTGCTTTGCTAGTTGTTGTACTTTAATTTGTTAACTTAGGAACAACTCTCAACCAACCCCCCACCCCTTGTTTACATGCTTATATATATATATATATATGTATGTATGTATGTGCTTAGTATGTTTTCTCCTTTCTATGTTTAAAACCCTTCAAAAGATCCCTCTTCTCGTGGACGACCCCGACTTTCCATTATCTACTTAATTGTAGATAGGAAGCATTTAGGGATTAAAAGTATTAACTTTGAGAGGTACGGCGATGACCTCCCAGTAGATCATTTTATGCATCGATTAGGGATGTGAATCGTGCTTTTGCTAATAATTCTTATGTGCTTATCATGCATTTTAAAGAGAGCTACTTTTCCAGTGATGATATTCTTATGCATGTTCCTCCACGGTTTGCTCAGATGTTACGAGAATTTGAGGATGTCTTTCCGGAAGCCTTACTTACAGGTTTACCACCCTTGTGAGGTATTGAACACCATATTGACTTGATTCCGAGTTCGGTTATCCCAAATCGTCCAGCGTATAAAGCAAACCCTGAGGAGACAAAGGAACTACAGTGACAAGTCAAAGAGTTACTTCAAAAAGGTTATGTGCGAGAATCCCAATCTCAATGTCATATGCCTGTCATTTTTAGTTCCTAACAAAGATAAAGCTTGGCACATGTGGATTGATTGTTGTGCTATTAACAAGATTACCATTAAGTATCGCCATCATATCCCTAGGTTAGATGATACACTTGAAAAATTGCATGGATCTGTGATTTATACTAAACTTTATTTGACTCAGGGTTATAATTATATTCAAATTAATGAGGGGGATGAGTGGAAAACTACATTTAGGACTAAGTTCAGGTTGTATGAATGGATTGTTATGCCTTTCGGCTTAACTAATACACCTAGTACTTTTATGCGGTTGATGAATCGTGTCTTAAGAAAGTTTATCGATCGGTTTGTTGTGGTCTCTTTTGATGGTATATTTATTTATTCAAAGTCAACTCATTAACATATTGAGCACGTTAAAATGGTTTTTATTGCACTCCGTGAGTCTTTTTTTTATACTAACATCAAGAAGTGCACATTTTGCACTTCAGAAGTGGTGTTTCTCGGTTTTGTGGTCTCTAAGGAGGGCATAAAATTCGATGAAACCAAATTGAGGCCATTAAAACCTGGCCAAGACCTACTAATGCCAACCAGGTATATTATTTTCATGGTTTAGCTAGTTTTTATGGACGGTTTGTGGGTGATTTCTCATCTATTGCTGCACCTGTAAATGAACTAGTTAAAAAGGATGTGAAATTAGTTTGGACTGAGAATCAAGAGAATGCATTTATTGAATTGAAAGTACGATTATGTAATGCTCATGTTCTTTCTTTACCTGATTTTAATGGTACTTTTGAGATTCATTGTGATGCTTCTGGTATTGGTATTGGTTTTGTTTTCATGCAAGAGAATCGACCTATAGCTTATTTCAATGAAAATCTAAAGGGCGGTGCTCAAAACTATCTTGTGTATGATAAAGAATTTTATGCCATTGTGCTGTCATTAGAAACTTGGCAACATTATTTATTGCATAAATAATTTGTCATTCATAGTGATCATGAATCCTTGAAATACTTGAAGAGTCAGATGAAGTTGAATAAGCGTCATGCTAAATGGTTTAATTTCATTGAATCTTTTCCTTATGTGATGCGTTACAAAAAAAGGTAAAGAAAATGTTGTTGTTGATGCTTTGAGTCGTATACATGTTTTACTTACACGATTGGAATGAATTATGTCAGGGTTTTCATACGTGCGAGATTTATATGCGACTGATTCTGATTTTTCATCTATTTATGCTGCATGCAAAAATGGTACTTATGAGAATTTTTTCGGCATGATGGTTTCTTGTTCATGAATAATAGGTTATGTATTCTTCAATGTTCTATGTGTGAATTACTTGTTAGAGAATCTCATTCAGGTGGTTTAATGGGACATTTTGGTATATTTAAAACTTATACTTTGTTGTGAGTACACTTCTATTGGCCAAAAATGGTACTTTCTATTGACAGGGTTTGTAGGAATTGTCTTAATTGCTTGAAGGCTAAGTCTAAAACTAAGCCTCGTGGTATTTATACTTCATTACATGTTCCTACACATCCTTGGGTTAATATTTCGATGGATTTGTCCTAGGTTTACCACGGTTTCAGTTAGGTAATGATTCTATCTTTGTGGTTGTGGATATATTTTCAAAACAGGCACATTTTATTCCTTGTAGGAAGACAGATGATGCAAAGCATGTTGCAGATCTATTTTTGAAGGAAATAGTTCGATTACATGGCATTTGTGCGTCCATTGTCTCTGATCGCAATGTTAAATTTTTATCCTACTTTTGGAATACTTTGTGGCACTAGTTAGGGACAAAGTTGTTGTTTTCGACTGCCAATCATCCTCAAACTGATGGACAAATAAAAGTGACCAATCGAACCCTAGGGGCTCTCCTGCATGCACTAGTTCAGAAGAACTTAAAGAATTGGGAAAATGCATTCCCATTGCAGAGTTTGCTTACAATTTCTCTATTCACTCTACTACTTCTTTCTCTCCATTTGGGATTGTTCATGGGTTTTTACCTAATATGCCTCTTGACTTACAATCTTTGAATTTTAAACAAGTGAAAAACCTTGATGGAGAAAAGAAAGCTAATTTTTTGAAGAAAATCCATGAGAAGGTGCGCATGAAAATTGAACGGACAAATACACAAAATGCTGATAAAGCTAATCAAAGCCGCAAGTTGATGAGGTTAAACGTGACAGGTTATGTATGGGTTCATCAGCAGAAAGAGAAGATTCTAAATGCTTGGAAATCTAAGTTGAGTCCACATAGAAATGGTCCTTTTAAAGTGTTGGATTGTGTGAATGACAATGCTTACAAGATTGAGTTACTAGATCATTATGGTGTTAGTGCAACCTTCAATGTTGCTAATTTATCTCATTTTACCTTTAAAGATGATTCAGTTTCGAGGGAGAAACATTTCAACCATAGGGGGAATGGTGAAGATGCCAAGACGACTACCACTATAAATGAAGACATTCCATGACTTGATCAAACATTTAAAGGAAATGTTCGGGATAATCTAAGTGACATGGCGGGACCTATGACTAGGTCAAAGACTAAGCTTAGGGATGCTGCTTTAAATGCTTTGATTGATTACCTTTAGGATGAAGAATTGAAGAAGGAGTCATCATAGACATCTTGGATTTATTGTTCAAGACTGTCGAAGAACTGAAGACATCATGAAGAACACTATACTCCTTTTCCCACTGGGTTTTTTAATGAGGTACTGTGATCACTGTAAAATATTGTGAAATTATGTCATATTGGGTTTATTGGACTGATAACTCAGCCATGTGGACTTGAAGAGCTGAATTTCGAAAATACAGTCCATTAGAGTTTAGTATATTCAGTTTTATTCTAAATAGAATTAGATTTGGTAAGAATAGATAAGGTAATATTCTTCAAGATTACTTCTTGAAGAATTAAACTAGATTACCTTAGATTACCATTTATTTTAGGTATTTTAGTTAGATTTGGTTTTAACTTCTTAAAGCTGTCATAAGTCAATTCAGTTTCCAGTTGTAATTAGGGTTTGGGGCAAGATTGTATAAATGGGGGAGGCCTTTGGACGAATTTCACACCATTTTTTATCAATCAAAATACAACCTTTTGAGTTCATACTCTTTGCTTCCAAGCTATTTCATTGTTTTTTAACCCCAAGGGCTAGTTAAGTGTCAATAAACCGTGTAATCTAATCCTGAGGGCTAGTTAGAGAGCGAGTCAAAGTTGAGTGTACCCCGAGGGCCAGGCCTTGTATTTCGTGCGGCATTGAAGGGTTTGAGAGTTCCCTTGTTTTGTGAAAGATCTTAATTTTTCAATCCAGATTCTTCGCAAGGGGATTCATATTAGTCAAGAATTGTATGCCTTAATTCCTTGGGAGGAGGAGATCCAACGTTGATGAGTTTCGAGGTTAGAGGAAGTCTAATCAAGGCGGATCGGTAGCTAGCAGAATTCACACGTTTAATTAGTAAAGATAAGTATTTTGTATGGTGTACTTTTTACTATATGTTTCTGATTAGTGGTTTCATTCTGAACTAGGTCAAGCCCCGCAGATTTAGGTGGATTTCACCGAACTGCGTAACCAAGTCTCGTGTCTTTATGCTTTGCTATATTGCATACTTGGTTAGATAAGTTATATTGGAATATAGCAGTAATAATTAAGAAAATTTAGCAAAACCAAATTTCATTTGGTATCAGAGCACGGTCACTTATTTTTCCCTTGGTTGTGTCAAGGAAAGTGTGATCTGGTTTTACCATGGAGGAGCTTTGATGTCTCAACCACCTCTACTAGAAGACAACAACTAAAATTATTGGAAGGCACGCATGAGAGTTTTCATCAACTCATTGGATGAACTTGCTTTGGACTATGTTGAAAATGAGTGGAATCACCCTACTGAAGATGCTGAAATAAGCTCTAAGGAAAAAGAAGGAGAGTCAAGTCAAAGGGAGCAGAAACTCAAAGACAAATCTACTTGGTCTCCTTATGAACTCAAGGCCTCACTGGAAAATTCAAAATCATTAAATGCTATCTTCACGACAGATGATGATAATCAGTTCAAACTCATCTCTATATGCCATCAGGCCAAGAAAGCATGGGATATTCTACAAACTGTTCATGAAGGAACCAGTCGAGTTCGAGAATCTAAATTACAGATGTTGGCTACAAAGTTTGAGGAATTCAAGATGGAGGAAGATGACACTATTGGTGTATTCAAAGGGAAACTCATACACATCTCAAATAAGGCATATCAACTTGGAAAAGTCTACAAAGAGGCAAAATTTGTGAAAAAGACCTTGAGATCACTTCCTAAAATGTTTGCCATAAAGGTTGCAGCAATAGAAGAAGCAAGAGATGTAGCCACCACAAGCTTAGATGAATTAATGGGATTATCAAAGACTTATGAGATAACATTCCAACAAACTACAAAAAGGGTCCAAAAGGAGTTGGCGTTCAGAACATCGTCATCAAAGGACAATCACAAATCTGACAATGATGATGATTTTGAAAAACTTGCACTTATCACGAAAAATTTCTCAAAAATGTTGAAGAAAGTAGTTAACAAGAAACCGCAAGAATGGCTTGGTGGAGAAAAACCAAGGCCACAATAATTTGGAAATAATCGTGGGACACATATGGAAAAAAGAAATCAGCAGTTTCCGAGAAATTAAAGTGGTGAACCAAAACAGCCTGGACGAATTCAATGCAGAGAATGTGAAGCATATTTTCATACTAAGGTTAAATGTGCAAATACCCGGAAGAAATATGGAAAATCATTTGTCACCTCATGGAGGGAAGATGAAGAAGACGAGAAAGAAGAAGAGGAACTTACAAGCAACTATGTTGCATTTAGAGAAAAAAATCATGATGCATCGGATGATAGATGTTCCAACACATCAGATAGAATTGAAGTTGTATGTTCCAACATAGATTTGTATGAGGTGTGTAGTGATGATAACGGACTTGCTGTAAGTGATGAACAAATCTACAGTACATAAAAAAATATGTATGCTATGTGGCTCCAAGTTATTGACACAAACAAAGTACTAAAAGAAGAAAATAATCATCTGGCTGAGATAGAAAGACAGTTGCGTGTGGAAGTTGCTGAACTCAGAAAAGAGAATGATGAGTTGAATGTGAAGCTAATTTCAGTAACTAAGAGAGCTGAGACGTCTGAAGCAGCTATTACCAAGCTGAACTCTAGAAAAGCAAAACTTGATGATATTTTGGTTATGGGAAAGAGCTTTGGAGATCGACACGGAATTGGGTATGACAACCCACCTAAGAACATAGTCACGCTTAAGTCAAAAACTCGAGAGATACCTAAGAACACAGTAATGTTCAACTCAAATATTCGAGAGATAAAGAGAAAGTTTGGCAAGCCTCATCAAAGGAAACCTCTCATATGTAGCTACTTCTTATATCAAGGGCACACAGAGGAACAATGTTAGAAACTGCTCAGATATATCATGGCAGGATGACAACTCTTGGTATGTTCCAACATAGACAAGGTCCAGTAATCAAAGATGGCCAGAAAGGTATGGGTTGTCAAAAGTTCTAGCATGTGTCTTGTTGCATATACTTCTCTTATAGCACATTCTAGAGATTTGTGGTACTTTGATAGTGGTTGTTCTTGCCACATGACTGTCACTCAGGAATTTCTCACAAACATCACACTATACGATGGTGGTTTCCTTACCTTTGGTCATGGAAAGAAGAGTAGAGTAGTTGGAAAAAGAGAACTACAACCTGAAGGATTCCCAGTATTCAGATGTGTTTTGTTTGTTGAAGACTTAATGGCTAATCTGCTGAGCATAAGCCAACTGTGTGATGACAATATGACTATGGAATTTCAGAAAGACAAATGTATAGTGAAACACGAAGAAGCCAAAGTCCTTTAAGGTATTCGATCATCAGATAATTTATATTTGCTGGAACACGAAGTGAAGTGTATAATCTCTAAACAAGATGAAGGATCTCTGTGGCACAGAAAACTCGGTCACATCAATTACAAAACCTTGGTGAAAATTGCAAATGCAAAGGCAGTAAGAGGTATGCCTACATTTACAAGCAACGACGGAATTGTCTGTGGACTATGCCAACAAGGTAAACAACTTTGATCTCCCCACTCTTCAGTTCAATATATAAATACCTCAAGAAATCAGGAATTATTTCATATGGATTTAATGGGTCCAGTCAATACACCTAGGAGTCTACTTTGATGAGACATCTGCACCAGTTTCCAGGTTAGAGTCAATTCAAATTTTACTTGCTATTGTCTGCTCTATGAACTTTACTCTGTATCAAATGGATGTCAAGAGTGCTTTTCTAAATGGTGTGGTAAATGAAGAAGTGTATGTGGAACAACCTAAATAATTTGAGTATCCTCATTACCCTCATCATGTGTATTGCCTCAAGAAGGCTTTATGTGGCTTAAAGCAAGCACCAAGGGCATGGTATGAACGACTTACTAACTTTATTCTTAAGAAAGGTTATCATCAAGGGGATGTATATCGCACTTTATTTGTGCTTGAAAAGGCATCAAAAGTTCTGATTGCTCAAATTTATGTTGATGATATAGTATTTCGCTCTACTTCACCATCTATGGTACAATATTTTGTCACTATAATGTAGGCTGAATTTGAGATGAGCATGGTTAGAGAACCACGTATTTTCTAGACTGCAAGTCAAGCAAGGAAAAAATGGCCTGTTTATAAATCAGAGTAAGTATGCCCTGAATTTAGTGAAGAGATTCTGACTAAGCAATGCCCGTGTAGTTCGAACACCTATGGGGGTTTCTGATAAACTGGTAAAGGATGAGAAAGAAGTCACAATTGATCAGAAGTTATACAGGGGCATGATTGAGAGTCTATTGTATTTGACAGCAATTAGACTAGATATATGTTTCAGCGTAGGAACATGTGCAAGATTTCAGGCTCACCTAAAGGAATCTCATCTAACTGCAGTCAAAATAATTATTTGATACGTAAGTGGGACTTTTAAGTATGGTTTCTGGTATTCTAAGAATCTGATTGGGTTGGTAATACTGATGATCGTAAAAGCACTACATGTGGATGTTTCTTCATTGGTATGAATCTAGTTTCTTAGTATAGTAAGAAACAAAATTCGATCTTTTTGTCTACTGCGAAAGCTGAATATCTTGCTGCTAGAAGTTGTTGTGCACAACTATTGTGGATGAAGCAAATGTTAAACGACTATGGAATTCATCAAGGGCCTCTGAACATTTTATGTGACAACACAAGTGCTATTGATATTTCTAAAAATCCAGTCCAGCACTCTCGAACCAAGCATATTGACATTAGGCATCATTTTATTCGAGATCTGGTTGAAAGGAAAGAAGTAGTGGTGGTCTATGTTCCAGCATCAGAGCAATTTGCAGACATTTTTACAAACCCGTTAGACACTACCACATTTGAGATTCTCAGACAGCACGTAGGTGTTTGTTAGATTTGAGGTATTTTTTATATAGCTTTTATTTAGTTGTTAATATTTTTCCCACGTTATTTTTTTGGAAAATCAATATATATATATATAGAAAGATGAAAAAGCTACCAAAATTGAAGTTATGGTATGTTGGAAGTTCATGGTGTGTTGGAAGTTCAAGAAGGTGTTCCTTGAGTTGACAAGTGAGAAAAAGTGAAATCATTACATTTCTTAGAAAGGGAAAAAGTTTTTTGCGGTAAAAGAGGTAATTAGTGAAGAGTTTATTTTTGTTCAAATTTGTCTCCATCTCTCCGTACCCCTTTATTTTTGGTATACACTCCCACATTCCTTGGTATTTTTGGATTCTTATTGTCGAAATTTTCTTTGTGAGTATATCTTGAAAAATCTGAGCAAAGATCTCCCTCTTCACAACGAAATTTTGCCGAGAAAATATCTTCAAGCCCTAAAGTTTCTCTGGCCGAGAAAAAGACTCAAGAAAATACCCCACCCTCTAGAGAATGACAATGGTGAACAGAGGGAAGAAACCGTGGAGGCAGACTCAACTGGTGACGGCGGCCAGAATAAAGAACTCGAGAACAAGGGGAAAGCTTCCTATCAAAAGGTAACTGGTCCGGATCCCCCTACTCTGAAGTTGCATGGCATGGGGTTTAAATATGTTGATGATTTTTTTTGAGTGGGTTAAAGCTAATAGAATCACGGTAGATTAGTCTAAATTTAAAATTTTAGAAGGGGAATTTTTCAATGTGAATGATAGGAGTTGTTTTCTTGAGATACTGGTGAGCTAGAGGATATTGAAAACTATGAAACTAGGATATTAAGAGGGAAATATGGTGTGTACAATGGGAAAGATAGGTTTCATGTGTATTCATCAATTCCTGGCCCTAGTAATGTTAGAATTGAGGAAATCGGTGATGATGAGGCTGAGGGACTAGAAGTAATTAAGTCCACTGATAGGATGCTCTTAGGGTTTTATGATGTCGAGGCTTCCAGGAGAGTTGAGGAACACAGAAATCCTGTGATCATTGAGATTACAGATAGTGAAGGAGGAGAAAGTGTTGGGTATGTTCCAACACAGAGGGCAGAGTCAGAGACAGCTGAAGATATGGAGGTTAATGATGCTGATATGGGAGAACAAGACCAGTTTAATGTCACTGGGAATGCATATGATGACTTGGAGTATACAGATGGAGGAAATACTGGAGGTTTTGATTTAAGGAAAGAGGAATCAGACAAGGAGCAGCATGTAAGATAGAACTAAGCAAGAGGAAGAGGTTGAACAGCCTGAGTATGTTCCAACACAGGAACCGGACCTGAACTATTTCAGTGATGAAGTGCCAGATGAATTCTTCCAGGCTGCAAGGGCTAAGAGGAAGATGTTTGTTGTGAGGATTCTCCACCAGCCAAAAGGTTTAAGAAAACCCAAGCTACTCCTAAGAAGAAGAAATTGATGTCACCTTCTTCTGTAAGTGAAGCATTGTCTTTTTCATACTTTGATATAAATTGTGAGAAGATGGGAGAGATTTTTGTTGAGAGGAAGATAATCTCTGAAAGGCCGGTGGATTTAGAGGCATATAGGTCTAGTGGTTTTTCTAACATTCTAGAGATGATTAGGATGAAGAGGGCTGCCACAGTGCAACTTTAGTATAACAAACAAGTTGTTACTGAAGTTTACTCTAACTTGATGGCTGGAAACCTGGAAATTGTTTCCACATGGTGTGACAGAGTCTATGTTAGGGGGAAAGTGATAGATTTCTCTACTTCCAAGATGAACAAATTTTTGGGGCTGAAAACTCCAGATTTTAACGGTGTTTTTCATGTGTCTAATAACAGGATTCTGGAGGTAGTTTTGGGTGGATACAAGACAGGGTGGCCCGAGACAGGATATTCACATGCTTTCTTCCTATCTTCTATGTTTCTTAGGCTGTATCAGGTAGCTGTGAACTACTGGATATTGTCTTCCAACACCATAGCTCTGACAAGAGAAATGGCATAACTATTGTACTGTGTTGGAACACAGAAACCATTCAATCTAATATTATTCATTCAACAGAGTCTGGTCAAGCAAGCTACTTCTCCAAAGGCTAAGCATGTCATGGTGTACCCGTGTCTGATTTCTTCATTGGCTAGGAGTGCTAAGGTGAAGGACAAAGCAAAGGATGTCATCATTAATACGGAGTTTCTGTAGCCCAACAAGAAGACCTTTGGAATATGGCAAGTGCATGATCTTCCATGGAATCCTGAACCTACAACTTCAGCAGATACTGAGAAAAAGGCCAAGATAATGGTGCTTAATGCAAGGTTGGGGGCTATAGCCATCCAAATTGCGGCCCTTGAAGCAGAGAAGGCCATGATTGAGGGGGAGAAGGATTTGTTGGAGGCACATGATGCTGCTCCTAAATAGGATTGATGGTCTTGAAGTGTCTATGTTCTATCATAGATCACGTGATGAGTTCAGGGGGAGCTAACATTATTATCTTTTTAGATTTTATTTCTATGGTTTCTTGCCTTTAGCATATTAGTGATTCCAGTGGCCGAATAATTTGGTAATTTTGGATATTCTTTTTGATTGGATGATTGGAATCTAAATTATTATGTTGTTCAAGAATTCTGGTTTTCAGATGGTGTTCTTTTATAATCAGATTCAATATTTAGCATATGTTTCAACATAGGTGGATTTTTGGTAGATTTATGTGCATGATTGGAAGTTTTTTGTTGTGTTCTTATTTCTAAAATGGTTGGGTCCACAAAATGCCAAAGGGGGAGTTATAAAGTCAAGTGATTTTCATTGAGTATTTAATTTGGCAATATGTGAACAAATTTTGAAATGAAAATATTCCATGTTGGAACATGCGGGCACCCACATTCACACCCACAATATTTTACGGAAGAAGAACATAATATTATGGTATTTGTGAATTATGTAAATTTGAATATTCTGCAATATGTTAGGCGGTGGTAGAAGCATATTGATTTATGGAAAATCCCTACAAATATGGCATTGGATATATTGTGATAAGGAAAATCCCTTTATTTATGGGATTTGGATATGTTTCAAAAGAAGATAAGGAATAGGAATATATGGAGATAATCATAGAGACTTCGGATCTGCTCATTGTTTTAAAAGGGGACATCACGGCTGCATTAAACTCACGAACTTAATTGCAAAAATATGCACACATATTTTCTATCTTTCCAAGAGTTTTGCAAAGAGCCAATGCATACATGTTCCAACACACATGACCTGCCGTTCAAAGTTCATAATTGCATGCCTTAATTCCTCAGGAGGAGGAGATCCAGCATCAACGAGTTTCGAGGTCAGAGGGAGTCTGATCAAGGTGGATCGGTAGCTAGGGGAGCTAGCAAAATTCACACGTTTAATTAGTAAAGATGAGTATTTTGTATGGTATACTTTTCACTATATCTTTCTGATTAATGGATTCATTCTGAACTGGGTCAGGCCCTGCAGATGTAGGTGGATTTCACCGAACTGCATAACCAAGTCTCGTGTCTTTATGCTTTACTTTATTGGATAAGTTATGTTGGAACATACCAGTAATAATTAAGAAAATTCAATAAAACCAAAGTTCACAGAGTTTACACAAAAGCCGAACACATGGAGCAACAACTTTCCCGTAGGTTGCAACCCAGGTGTGTCAGTTCAGAGCACAATTTCTCAAGATGTAACTCAATTTTAAAGAAGCTGGAAGCCTAAATTAAATCAGAAGATCGCCATATATGTCTAGTCATTTGGGATAGTTATGTTTAGTCCCATGAATCATTAATTTTATATTATACATTTTTTCAACTTGTTTCTATATTATTAATTTTGTGACATTAATATTATTTTTAAATTATTTCCCTATTAAATAATTAATTTTGTGGCTGCTTACAGTGGAAGAACATTTTTTTTAATCTATGAAAAATTTTGGCACTAGCTTTGGAGAACCGGTGTAAATAATAACCCTTGCCAAAGTTCTAACACTAATTTTTGAGAAATAGCGCAAAAAAATAACCGGTACTAAATTAACATCGATTTTTGAGAATCGGTGCCAAAAAAACCGATGCTAAATCAACACTGGTTTCCAAAAATTGGTGGTAAATTAACAAGGGTTTTTTGAAAACCGGTGAAACCGTTAAACCCCCTACTTAGGCACCCATTTTTTAGCCTTGCCAAAAACTGGTACTAGAGAGGGTTTCATGTGATAGTGAAGGGCTTTAGTGCAAGCAATCCATGAGGATGACATTGAGATGCACGATCTATTCCTAAAAATCCGACAAAACAAACATGGAATATATGTGAAAGATGAAGAAAAAAATTTGTGGAAAGAATTTTAAGTTAAAAATGTAGGGAATATATTATTGTTTTCAAAATATTTTTTTTAAACGTGTATTAATATTAACCTTCTATTATACTTAGAAAAAATTGAAGAATGATCAAATACGAGGGCAATCCATCCCAATTGATAAGCACGACATCCTTTGTGAAGCAACCGAAAAAACTGACCACCTGGGTCAAGCTAGGGGAGTGAGATCATTCATGACCCAACGGGAGGCGTTCGGCATTGTTATGTCCTATGATCGTGCTGAACCATCGAGACAGAAAGAATTGCTCTTTCAAGACAAATGAATTGAGCGGCAAGACATCCGCATTCGTATGTTGGTCCAACACTCTAGGCTTGTTCTTCTTGACAACTTAGATAATTTTACGCCCAATTGAACCCCGCCATCAAGGGGATCACGTCATTCCCCCGGAGATATTGGGTGAATTGAGAGGCTATTGTTCAAACTCTGAGAATCGAGCTGCAATTGTTCAAACCATACAATCTCGATCGTGCCTTACTATCAAGTGACAAAAAGTATATTTATATATCTTCAAAATTTTGCTAACAATTAAGTTTTTAAGTTAACATATAGTTTGGTGGGAATGTAGAAATAACTAAAGTGTGAGCATATATTGACCAACGCATAGGTGGTAGACAACTCCACGTAGCCAATAGAGTGCTACATGAGCTGATGAAACACCATCATTATGTACCTATTGCAGAGGGTATTTTTAGCATTTCGTTGGACCATCTGTTGTTATTAGTACCCCTTTTCCAATCACAGATTGAGAATACAAAAAGGTTGGTCCTGCACGGGGAATGTTTCTACTTTGGCCTCGTCGACTTGTATATGCCGATCATGCAATGGATCGACACTTGAAGGAAACACTCCCTGCATCACCTAAAAAGGTGAATACAATACCAAGACCAGTCAAAGCAACACCTAAATCGTGCCCCACAACACCCAGGAAGGTTATCCCTCCATTTGCAAGAGCACAAGTCCTCCAAGAGTCACCACAATTCATATGGTTTGTGTATAATTGGCTTCAACTGCATGACCAAAACTCAACATATACACCTCGTTGGAAACTCAACATACTCATTCTTGGGAAATGAATGTGTATTCGGACGCAAATGGGAGATCATTGCGTTTTGGAGTGATTTTGAAGATCTATTGAGATATGAGCAATTCAATCAATTGATCATGTCCATATACACCATGTGAGTTATTTCTGTAATATTTACTTAAATTCACTAATTTGGTTACTAAACAACTACATAAATAAAATGACATTTCGTAGGTACATGTTTTTTACCCATAATCAAAAGAAGAGATGGATTGGATACATGTACTAAGCGTTAATTCTAGAAATTGGTTGTATGAAACAAGAGAGATTTGGCTACATTCGTAAAAGCCTAGGGAAAAAGGGTAAGTAACTTTTCACTGCACCATACATCGAAATGTTACAATAAGTTTGTCCGATTTACTTATCGGCAACAAATCATATATTTTGTAGATAATGTAAATTTTCTTATCCAGGGACCATTGGAGATTGATTTTAATTATCCTCGCCCATAACCGCATGTATTGGTGGATACCCTACACTTCCAACCGTCAAATGCATTTGTCAAGATTTTGGAATTGGCGATGAAAGACAATAGTGACCAAAATAAAATTAATTTAGAGGTGGTTGAAATCAAGAGTTTAATTAAACATTTTATGTTTATTTAAATCAGTACAAGAAACAGTCGCAAACATGGAAGTGCGGCCATTACATCATGTTGTTTATGCGGCTGAGTGCATTCACGAAGTCAAAGATTACTTCAAATTTAAAAGGTACGTGTACAATTGTTTCTAGCAACCAATCTAACTAAGCTTTCTAGTTATTAAGGAATGTAGATATTACTTGTAATTGTAATTAGATTCTATTTACTTTTCCTAGTTTGTACTGGTATTCTGTACCACTATATAATGTACCATGAGATCAAGAATACAACACACATTATTACCCTTATTTTCTACATGGTATCAGAGCCTGAAATCCTAAAACCCTAGAGAAAATTTTCCGCTGCTATATTTCATCGGAGCTGACCCACGTGGTTGCCTCATTGCTACCGTTTCTCCAGTTGCCACGATCTCCGCTGCCCAGATCTATCTGTATGTGCTCTCCATGAACCGACAACCTGATCCACGCACCGCCGCCGTCAAATTCATGTGCCACCGTACCACTTGCGTACCTATCCAATCTGTCGCTCCTGTCCTGGTTTGCTTCCGATTCAGATCTTGCAATATGTCTGCCTCTGGAGTTGATCACAATGCCGCTGATTAGGCTCGCATCGATGTTGAAGTTGAGACCAATAAGCTACAAAATATGAATGGATATGAAGTGATTGCATCTTCATTGAAACAGTTGCAGTTGTAACCTGGCACTAAGTCATTTGTACCTTTTGGTCACCTATCGAATGATCCTGAAGGGCGAATAGAATTCCCTTGAATGGTCTAATGGAATTTGAAGTGCTATGCTTGCCTAGTACAAGATTGGGTTCATTATGGATAAATTACCAAATCCCGGATGATTATCATGAGGCTGTTGATTGGTCTGGAGTTAATGCTACCCTTTTTTGCTGTATCTTACAGACTCCAGATCCGGCTTTACGATCTTCTACAAGCGCCTTTTCTACAATTAAAGAACTTTGGGATGGCCTGAAGACACGGTTTACCCTCGGTGATGGTATGAAAATTATGCTGAAGATATTCAGAATTGTCGACAGAATGGTCAGACCATCGCCATTTATTTTTTCAAACTGAAGAAGCTGTTTGGTGACTACAATACCCTGCGGTTTTCTATAGTTTTCTCCTATGAAGCTTGTAAACTGTTGTGCACATGTAACCTTTCCGCCTATGTCATTCAGAGAAAAAAACACATTATCTATCAATTTCTCTCTGGTCTTGATGAATGCTATCACACCTTGCGATCCCATATCATGAGTTTTGATCAACTGCCACCAGTCATACGCGTGTATGCGCTTATTACCCAGGAGAAGAATCGCATAGCTATCATTCGGTCTTGCAAGCCTTATTCTGACTCCATAGAACATGCCGTAAGATTCCCACCACCTACGAGTTCTTTGATAGTTGTCCTCACTTCAGCTGATCGCAAGAATCTCATCTGTATGCATTGTAATCGCAAGGGTCACGACAAAGCTTCATGTTCTGTTCACACGCTATCTAGAATGGTACACAGAGATGGGGGAGTAATCTAATACCGCCAAGAAGACAACGTTAACTGCTAGATCAATCATTGTTGCCAGCCCTGGGGTTCCCGTCAGTGCGGCCCATTCACCTCTACCACCATTCGACGGTGCTGCCATGTCGATACCAGGGTTTGCGACTGTGGCCTCCAATGGCAGTGCCTCTGCCCCTTCTAATTTTGGCCCTGCTTTTTCTAATGACCAATTGAGCATGGCCATGCATTTTTTTAATAATTTTAATTCTATGTTTGACCATGGGTCAGGTAAGTCTACTTTGCCTTGAATTCTTAATTCGAAGCCTCATATCACATGACCGGTGACAATAGTTCTCTTATTGATATAACTACTGATATCGATAATGTGAATGTTATACTGCCTGATGGATCTGTGTCGTCTACTACACAATATAGTTCTATTTGCTTTGGTGATGTCACCCTTATCATCATGCTCTAGATTGTTATCTGCCTTAGAATTACTAGTTTTGTTTGCTGAAAATTATTGCATTTTATAGAAAATCAGTACGAGGACTATGATTGGCATGGGTGAACATGGGGGGTTCATTGGCTTTGTCTGCTGGATACTTATGTTTGTCTTACTATCCTACAGTCTTTTCTGACAATTACTTCCGTGTCTTCTTCTAATTTATGGCCTCAGCATCTTGGACATCCTTCCTCTACGGTGTTATCTTCTGTTTCTTCTATTGATTTTTGCACAAATAATACTTATGTTCCTTGCTCTATGTGTTATAGAGAAAAACTGACTAGACATAGTTTTTCTTTGAGTTCTTCAAATGCTAGTTCATTGTTTGAGCCAATACATTGTGATGTTTGGGGTCCTTATAGAACACCACATTCTAGTGGTGCATTTTATTTTTTAATAATAGTTGATAACTATTCCTAAGCAGTTTGGGTTTATATTTTAGTTGCTAAGTCAGATGTAGCTTCTAGATTTATGGAATTTTGTGCTTTGATCAAAAACCAGTTTGGCCACTCAGTTCTGTGTATCCGGGCTGATAACGGTAATGAATCTTTTCCTTTTAGATCATACTTTGCTGAATCTGGGAAAATTTTTGAGACATCTATGGTTGATACACCATAGTAGAATGGTCGTGTTGAACGCAAGCATCACCATTTGTTGACTGTGACGCATGCCTTGCGTTTTCAAGCTAATCTGGCTGTTAACTTTTGGGGAGAACGTGTTCTTACTATTGCTTATTTGATTAACTAGACAACGACAAAAAGTTTCAATGGTCACACTCCATTTGAGATTCTCTATGGATGAGCTCCAAAATACTAGCCTTTGAGGGTGTTTGGATGCTTTTTTTTGTTGCTTACATTCCCAGATTCCATCACAAGTTTGTGCCAAGAAGTCGGCGGTGTTTATTTCTTGGATATCCTGCTGGAAAGAAAGGCGTTCACCTTTATAACTTGGACTCCTTCACTTTCTTCAACAATTGGGATGCCAATTTTTTTTAAGACCAGTGCCCGTATGGAGCCACTCTAACATTGCCCTCATTAGTGCATCCACTACCTCACCACCGATATCACCATCGCCACCAGAATTGTATATGTCGGTCGATGCTCTGCCTTTGCTGCCAGTTATTGCTCCTCCTTTGCAACATGATCCGCCGACTAGCCCCAATCACCTTCCACCTCTTCTGCCAGTTTAGTCCAACGACGCCCAGCCTAAGCCAACATTGTCGCACGCGCTGTCTGCTGTCGCCAATAATGCACCTCTCGCACTGCCGGACCCAGACCCAATTTCTGCTCTGCCGCCTAACGTGGCGTCACCAGCTCTGGACAATGTCATCCATAGCCAACTGCTACCCACTCCGCTGTTTGCTTTTCCAGTTATTCTGGCCCAGCCTCCTGCCCCGAGTTGCCTCCTCCCCAACATAGTGTCCACGATCGTCGTCTCTCTCCTTACTTGGATGATTGTGTATGTGATGATTATGTCAGTGATGTTACTATTGAAGAACCCCCCCTCCCCCACTGCTACAAGCACTTATGCGTCATCACTATACTCAGGTGTTCTCTATCATCTTACTGTGTAAATTTTGATAAATTTTCTAGTACACATTCTAGATTTTTGGGTTCAGTGACTTCTTATGAAGATCCCACCACTTATTATAGGTGTCAAAGCATGCTCATTAGAGAGATGATATGGCTGATGAGATTACTATGCTTGAGCGTAACTAGACATGGACGGTGACTCTTTTACCTCTGAATAAGACTGCAATTGGTTGAAAATGGGTTTACTGTACCAAGTTTAAGCCTGATGGTACCATCAAATGTCATAAAGCTCGTCTGTTGGTTCTTGGAAATCGTCAGATTGAAAGGATTGACTATACTGAGACATTTGCTCCTGCTGCAAAGATAAGTGCGGTTCACCTGTTCTTGTCTAGTGCAGTTATTCATGATTGAGAACTTTATCAAATGGATGTGCATAATGCGTTTCTACATGGTGATATTGATGAAGAGGTCTCCATACGGCCCCTCTGGCTATCCTCCGCCCCCTGGACAGGTATATTGCCTTAAAAAAAATCTCTTCATGGTCTTGGCCAGGCTCCTCGCAATTGGTTTGCAAAATTATCTCAGGCATTGTGTACATTTATATTTGTGCAAAGTAAAGAAGATTACTCTATTTTTTTATTCTCACGTGGCTCGGTATCTTTGCATGTACTTGTTTATGTGGATGACTTTGTTATTGCTGGTAGTTCTTCATCGCTTATCTCTGAATTCAAGAAATACTTGAGCTCGTGTTTTCACATGAATGATCTTGGTTTTATTAAGTATGTCTTGGGTATAGAGATTACTAGAAGACCGAATGGGATATTTCTTTCACAGCAAAAATATGCCATGTACATTTTATCTGACATGGGTTTATCTGCTTCTAAACTGATTGATTTTTATGGAATAAAAAAATGATCTAGCGCATGTTGAAGGTCCAATTTACCATGATCCTGAGCAATACCGGCGTCTGGTTGGGTGCCTGATATACCTCACCATTACTCATCCTGAGCTTAGTAACTCATTTCATACACTTTCCCAGTTCATTAAGTCTCCATGTGTACCTCACTGGCAAGTTGCATTTTGCATGTTGCACTATTTGATAAGTCATCCTAGTTAAGGTTTATATCTCTCCTCTTATAGTGGGTTACAATTGACTGCTTTCTGTGATTCTGATTGGGCTACATACCCTATTACCTGATGTTTTCATTCCGAATACTTTGTGATGATTGGCAATTCTCTGGTTTCTTAGAAAACCAAGAAGCAACCTATGGTTTCTCGATCTTCTGCTAAAGCAGAGTATCGTGCTATGATTGTTACCTGTTGTGAATTTTTATGGCTTAAGTCTTTGTTTAAATATTTGGGGGTTGCGCATACTAATCCTATCCGTTTATTTTGTGACAGTCAAAGTTGATTGTCATTTTTTCCAGGATCATGTGTAGTCTGGTACTATTGTTACTTATCATATCCGCAGTTTAGATCAACATGCGGACTTGTTTACCAAAGCTCTCGGACATACAGTTTCATTCATTCCTTGGAAAGTTGGGCATTTCTGATCCCCATGCTCCAACTTGAGGAGAAGAATTAAGGAATCTAGATATTACTTGTAATTGTAATTAGATTCTATTTCATTTTCATAGTTTGTACAGGTATTCTCTACCACTATATAATGTACCCTAAGATCATGAATACAACATACATTATTACCATTATGTTCTACACTATTATTTGCTAATAACTAGTTATTGACATATTTTCCTGAAGGAATCGAAGCCCTACTCCCAAGATGATATCAACAATGCGAGGAATTATTTGGCTTGACATCTAATACTCACTTGGTCATCAACCCTAGGAAATCCGGATATCGTAAATTAGAAAAATAATGAAGCTTAGAATTGTTAGAATAGATTCCTAGTGTTTCATATTCCTATCTATAGATTATTGCTTAGTTAGCATTATTTATAGATTTTTGTCAACATGCAAGATACTATCGTCTATTTTGTTATATTTGTTGTTGTTCATTGAGGCCTTTTCTTTTAGCCAACGATATATGTAGAAAGATTTATTGACCAAATGATCAGAGCTTGTTTCCTAATTCAGAAATGAAATCGGACTATCCATTTGATTTACCATGGGCACAATTATTTTTTCCTGAGTTCGGAAAAGTAAGATACGAACTCATTTCCGAGTTCATAAACAATTATTATTTATGCCAAATTGGAACAATCGTTGGATAGAATGGGAACGAAAAAGGGGACACTAGCTCAGAAACAATAAAGGAATTTCTGAAAAGTAGAACGTAAGGTTTCTAAGTTCAGAATTAAATGACTTTCCAAGTTTGGAAACCACATCCATGGTCCGAGGGAAGCTAGAATTTTCCAAACTCAAAACATTTAATGGAGGTTTTCGTGCCTTTTTAAAGGCGGTTTTAACTAGCTTCATTGGCATTTTTAAAGGCAGTTTTTGGAACCGCCTTCTATTGGTGGACAATGGATGGTACGGCCAGATAAGGCACAATAAAAATTCCTTTAATAATCTGATATAACCGCCTTTAATGGCCCCCACTACACTAGTGTGTTTTCTTCATCTGCAAATGTTCCATGTGTTAATGAACAAAGGCTGTTTTAAAGTCTGTGTTAGGGTCTCCATACTTCAGTAGACTGCAATTAAGGTGTAGATGCTTATTAATGTTTGCACTTTTTTTAATGTAGGTGCGTTCATATGTAGAATTTAAGAGTAAAGTATGCATCCTTTTGCTGTGTGTAATAGCGTATTTGCCGAACTTGTCAAACTCATGACAAACGTAATCGTCCAAAGAAAAAAAATGAGAGATCAAGGTAATAATTTTTGTATCTCATACGAACGTAATTGTCCATAGATTATATTATATACGTTTTGTTTCCCTCTCATATTTATTTCAAGATTATTTTCATTTTCAACTACCTTGGATGCGTAGAACTTTCCCCGAAGATTGAATAAGTGATTGAGTTCGCTGCTATAGATGATGACAGGGTTCCTAGCAATATGCATAAACCCCCCCCCTTGCATTGAGTTTTGTTACAAGCATGATAAATATAGCTTATAGATAAAAAAAGACCAGGTTTTTTGTTCTGATCAAGTTTCTGGCTATTTCCTTCAAAATAAGTGCTGCAGAGAAAGGATTGAACCTTGAAAGGGTAGCTCAGCAAGAAATAATAAAATGTATGTGTGGTTTTAGGAGCTCAAAATATATGTGCCCACATCGTGCATGTTCCTAAATATTTTTATTTGAACTAATCTAAATGAAATAATAAAATGTTATGCTCTAGGGTATATAATAATTGTTCTTAACATATTTAAAAGCTAAGGATATCAATTTTTAAGTATATAAATATATTTTGTTATTTTTGGCGATGCGGTGACTGTACGAGCCATTAACATGCAGTAGCGGTGTTTGCCAGCGACCATGAAAATGAGGAGAGGTAGGCCAAAACAACGGGTGACCTTGGCCTCAGTGGATTGGAATAGAGCTGTGATTGAGGATAGGCACAGAGGCTATCATTCAAGACAAAGATGCGGTGGAGGAACCATTGGAAGTACTGGGTGGAGGTTTTGAGGCAAAGCAACTGAAGCACCAAGAGGTAACACTAGAAAACCCTACCTCTAAAGATGATGATCTAATCGAGAAGAATCTCTGGGTTGATGTCATAAATAGGAATAGGGTTTATTCTAATGGTATGAGGATTGATTTTGTTGCCCCTGTTGTAATTGATGGTGAAATTGAAGTAGAGATAGAACTGGAGGATGTTAAATCTGAGCTCAAGTATTGGGAAAATTCTTTGATTATGTATGTAATGAATGGGGAGCTAACGATGAACGCAGTTAAAAGGTTTATGATGAATTTTTGGTCATTTGTTACTTTACCTGAATTGATGTATAATGATGATGGGTACTTTATCATGAGATTTAAGTGTAGAGAAGATAGAGACGCAGTGCTAAGAAGAGGCCCGTACACAATCTATAACAGGGCGATGTTTTTGCATATCTGGAAAAAGGATTTCTCGATGAAGGAAGACATGGTGCGAACAGTTCCTATATAGGTGAAACTCCCAAAGTTTCCACTCTATCTTCGGGGTCCGAGAAGTCAGGGAAATATTGGGAGTGCCCTGGGTAAACCGTTGTGCACTGATGAATGCACGGCGAAGAAACTGAGAGTATCATATGCTTGCCTGCTGATTGAAATTAATGTATTAGCGAAAGTGCCTGAGAGTATCTGTATAAAAGATATTGATGGGACAAAACTGAGACAGGATATAGAGTTGGAGTGGAAGCCTATGTTCTGTGAGGATGCCAGGTGGGAGGACATCAATGCAAAAGGGGTGTAAATGTGAAGAAAATAGTTCAGAATTGACATAGGAAGGATGAGAAGACAGCGGAAAGTAAGGCTAGTGCACCACAGGGGGGAGCAGAAAGACCTATCAACTGAATGGAAGGTGGTGGGATCAAAGAACAGGGGAACGCAACCTGTAGAAATTATTTTTGAGCAGATGGTAGAAAGTATTATTGATACTGGAAGAAGTAGTATGGTTACTGAGTCAGGGAATCAGAGGACTTGGATTGACCTTGCTGATTCTTATGACAAGGTTTTATGATCATAATGTGGAACGTTAGGGGGTTGAATAAAGCAGCCAAGAACATAGAGATTGCCTCCCATCTCTGGAACATGAGCTTAATGCTGGCTGTACTTATTGAAACAAGAGTAAAAAATGAGAAAGCTGGGGATATCAGGAATAAGATGGGATCAAACTAGAGTTATATAGATAATTATGATGCTTACCCGAATGTAAGATCGTGGGTCGTGTGGGATAATTCCAGGGTCAGTATGAAACATGTGAAAATAACTGACCAGATGATTAATGTGAGAGTTTATAGACCTTATAATGTGTTGATCCACTGGTTTACAACTATATATATGGCTAACCAACTGAAAGACATGAATGTACTTTGGAAAGATATTGAAAGCTGCAAAGGAAAACTAAGGGTACTACTTGGCTTGCAATGGGGGATTTCAACAACATATTATCTGTAAATGATCAGATAGGTGGTAATGATGTACAGATCAATGAATATTGGGATCTTGAACAGATGATGAATCAGGCAGGCTTAGTTGAATGTGATAGCTTGGGGGATTATTTCACTCGAATAGGCAAGCAGATGGGGTTATTTACTCAAGAATTGACAGAGAAATTAGAAACCTAGAGTGGTTTCAATTGTGTCCGGATAGAAAGGTGGAGATCTTAGAACCTGGTGTTTCAGACCACGCCATCCTCCGTATCAAAGTACATGAAGGGAAGGAAAAACAGAGTAAACAGTTTAAGTTCTTCAATTGTTTGCTTGAGAATGATGAAGTCTTAAGGGTGATTTAGGAGAGCTGGAAAGAAGAGTTGAAAGGTAGGCATATGTTTGTGGTGTGGAGGAAACTTTTAAGGATTCAACATGTGATAGGAGTACTCACCAAAAATCTATCATGAGCAAAAACCAAACTGGAGGTTGTACGGCAAGAGCTCTCAGTGGCATAACAGGAGCTCATCTCGAATAGAATGAACAGGGAGAGGATAGTGAAGGTTGTGAAGTGTACAGGGAAGCTAATGAGGTGGAATCAGATTGAGAAAATAGCAAGGCAAAAGACGAAGGTGGATTTGCTCAGATTGGGGAGACGGAAACCACGCATACTTCCACGCATCAGTTAAAGTTAAAAACAATATGTTGGGGATTATGAAAATGGAAAGGGATGATGATACTGAGATCACTAATCAGGAGGGCATGGAATCTAAAGTCTTGAATTTTTATGAACACTTGATTGGAAAAAAAGTTGAGAGAATGGTAGGTATTGACATTGAAGCGATAAGGGCTAGATGTACTCTTACCAGTGATGTTAGAAAACAACTGATTGGTAGGGTAATAGAGCAAGAGATTTGGATGGCATTAAAGGGCATTGGGGATCAGAAAGCCCCAGGAATTGACGGTTTCAGTTCCAAATGTTTTAAGGCCAACTGGAGAGTAATTAAAGGGGATGTTATAGGGGTTGTGATAGAATTCTTTAATGAAGGGAGAATGTATTAGCCAGTGAATAGTATAGTGGTGACGCATATACCAAAACATCAGGCAACAAAAAAGGTGAGTGATCTGAGACCTATCTCATGTTGTACGAAAGTTAATAAGATTATATCAAAGATTTTAACAATAAGGTTGAGTGGTGTAATAGCAGATATTGTTCATGAGAGTCATACAGCTTTTGTCCCGAAACACAGTATTCATGACCATGTGATGATTACCTATGAGCTTATCTGGGGCTACAACAGGAAGGCTGGTGGGCCGAGATGTATGCTCCAAATTTATCTTCAAAAAGCCTACGACACAGTCGAGTGGACAGCACTAAAGGTCATCCTGCGAGAGTTGGGCTTCCCAGGTGTGTTCATCAGATGGGTCAAAATTTATGATGACTGTTACGTATAAATACATGATCAATGGCTTCCCCACCAAGTTCATTCAAGCACAACGATGGCTCAGACAGGGTGACCCCTTGTCTCCCCTGTTTTTTGTGCTGGTCATGGAATACATTTATCGATGTTTGAGAAAACTGGATGGGAAATGTGAGTATCAATATCATTTTAGGTGTGATAGTTTGAAGATAATCAACATAAGCTTTGAAGATGACCTACTTTTAATGATAAAGGCTGATGCTAAATCTGTCCAGGCACTAATGAATAATTTCCACAAGTTTACTGATTCCACAGGCATGAGGGTGAATCGATCTAAATGCAAGGTATTGTTTGGTGGATTTGGAGAGGAGTTGAAACAGGAAGTACTAGCAGTCACTGGTTTTGAGAAAGGAACATTGCCCTTCAAATATTTGGGTGTGCCACTTATGAGCGGAAAATTCACAATACAGCAGTGCTAGCCACTTATTGAGAAGAAGATCAGCGGAATAAAGCATTGGAGTGCTCGTTTGCTCAGCTATGCATGACGGTTGAAGCTAATCAAGAGCATTTCATTTGCGATTGCTAACTATTGGCTGCAGGTCTTTCCCTTACCAAAGGTTGTCTTGAAACACTTGGAAGCAATATGAAGATCATACCTATGGAGTGGCACTGACTTCATTACAAGGAAGTCACCAATTTCGTGGGAAAAAATCTGTACACCGGTGAAAACAGGAGGGCTGAATATGATTGCACTTGTTGAATGGAATGAGGCTAACTTGATTAAAACATTATGGAATATGTGCAGGAAAACGGATCAAATGTGGATTAAGTGGATTCACTCCTACTACATATAGGGTGCTGATATCATGACTGTGAAGTTTTCAAATGATAGTTCGTGGATTTTGAAAAGAGTAGGTAAGTGCAGAAATGTCCTTGATGGTATGGAGGTATGTCAGGAAATGAAACGGGAAAAATACTTCTGTACTGGAGACATCTAAAGGGCACTACGAGGTGAGCGAGAGATTGTATTTTGGCAACACATCTGCACTGCTAATCAAGCACAACCAAGGGCTATTTTTATGCTATGGATGTGCTGCCATAACAGGCTACCGACCAAAGAGAGGTTGAAGAAATTTAGAATGAAGGTTGATGGTGGATGCGCATTTTTTACAGCAACAGAAACGGTGCAGCATCTTTTCTTTAAATGTGCTACATTCAAGGACATCTGGTGCAAAATCCTTAACTGGATGAAATGGAGGCATGTTCCAGCAGGGTGGGAAGAGGAAAAGCAGTGACTGGTAGTGAATTGTAAAGGTAAAAGCAGCAGGGCTCAACTCCAGAAAATAGTGATTGCGGAAACGTTGTATGCCTTATGGAGCTAGAGAAATGATAGAAGCTTTGAAAAGGAAGAGAATGGGGAAAATGTTTTTGATATCATTATTGAGTGTATAGTTTATAGAGCTTGGGCAAAAACGAAGTTAAGGAAGAAATGTGTTATATTTATGTTAGGTGGCTAGGGGTTTGGGGAATTGCACAGAACAGTTTTGAAGAGGTATTAATGAAAGTAAATTTTTCCCAAAAAACTAAATATATTTTGTTGTTAAAATTGCAGTTTGTAGCAAAACACAAAGGCCCGATTTGTATATATTCGTGCACAGAAAATTAACTTGCATTTATTTATATACAATATGTTTATAATATATACAATTACGAAAATTGATTCAAAAGAATGGAATCTTTATTACTTGAATGCATTAGTTATGTTAAATTCCATAGAAATGATATTAATTGTGATTATAGTTGCATCTTTGAACACTCTTAACCTAATTTAATTATTTAAACCTTAGCAGTTAGCCCAGTGTCGCATTAATGAGTCTACTTATACCATTACCAAGGTTGATGACTGATAATGAATTTTGATGCTCATTTAGTTGGTTTCAAGTACATCCTTAATGATGAATAATATGATATATATATATATATATATATATATATATATATATATATATATATTAAATACCTTTAAAGCACATATTAAAATTAAATAAGGTTCATCCTTGTGCATGCGTGTATGTGCATGTTTTGTTTCTAATGAACTTTCCCCGCCCATTTTAAAATTAAATAAGGTTCATCCTTGTGCATGCGTGTATGTGCATGTTTTGTTTCTAATGAACTTTCCCCGCCCATTTTAAGCACAAGTTATTCCTTTAAAGTAGTTAATAATAACAAATAACTGTTTTAAAAAATGAAGGATCCGGCTCACCAAAGACGGTTTTAAGCTGTTGCATCTATGATCGAACGTTTTTAACAAGCAACTATGCTATTGATATGTTCTCGGCTGATGGATATTGGGTTGAAGAGAATGAACGGTGTCTCACACTGGGTTGACACAGTTGTGCACTCATTGCAACTTTGGCTTGGCAATGTATTTCAGATGAGCAAATGGAAATTTACAACCAATTTTATGTTGAGAAATGTGCTTTTATAACCATACCTAGTTGACATAAGTGCCAATATAAACTTTTGATAATTAAAAGTGCAAATATAACCCTAGATAGTTAATGTAAGTGCAATTGTACCCATCTGGCATATTTTGGCCAGAATTTGATAAAATGACTATTCTACCCCCATGATTTTTTTAAAATGAAAAATGAAAGAAATTACATTCTTCTCCCCATAACCCTTAATCTTCTTTTCTTCCTCTTTTCTTTATCTGGAACCGAGTTCTTCTCCCAGGAAATTAATTCTTTCTGTTGTGCGGAATGGAGAAAGAACAGAAAATATGAACGAAAATAACAAGACACAAGATTTACGTGGTTCACCAATTTGGCTACATCCACGGGAGACGGATTCACTATAATAGGTAGCAAGTTACAGATGCCAAAAAATTGGCCAGATTTCTACCTATCTAAGTGCGGAACAGAATTCATTAGTTTACATAGAGAAGCGAGACACTTTATATGCTGTCTCCACTAAACCCTAACAAACTGGGCCAAAATGCAATTCGGCCCAAATCAACAGCAGTTCAATGAAGAGACAAGCTATACCATCGGACCGGGGGCATCTCCGCCCCCCCCCCCCAGACCCCCAGGCCAGGGTCGCAGAAGCGGCTATTACAGTATTCAGGGCATACCAACAAATCTCCACCTTGACTTGAATCCTCAAAGTAGAAAACTCCAGATGCACCATTACAGTGCCAGATGAGTAGACTACGCCCTCCACTCCCGGGACTGCCCATAGAGCACCTAATCAGCTCTGATGTTCAGCAAGTCCAAACAATGTTGAAACTTGCTATGTGGAACAGATTTGGTGAACATATCAGCGGGGTTATCAGCAGTTCCCACTTTCTTCACCCTGATTCTCCTCTCACTCCTCAAGAAATGATATCTGACATCAATATGCTTGGTCCTCTCATGATGGACCTGATCCTTGGCTAGGCAGATTGCACTCAAACTGTCACAGTACACAATAGCCTAATCATGATGTAGACCAAGATCACTAACCAGCCCTTTCAGCCATATTCCCTCCTTTGCAGCCTCTGTCAGAGCTATGTACTCTGCTTCCGTAGTAGACAACGTTACTGTAGGTTGCAAAGTCGCCTTCCAGCTAACCACAGAACCTCCCAAAGTGAATACATAACCAGTCATCGATCTCCACGTGTCAACATCACCAGCATAATCAAAATCAGAATAGCCTGTAACTAAGCACTCGGTATCACCTCCATAAATGAGACCCACATCAGACGTACCTCTAAGATACCTGAAAATCCTCTTCACAGCTTGCCAATGTTTCTTTCCCGGTTGCCCCATGAACCTGCTCACAACACTGACTGCCTGTGCTAAATCCAGCCTCGTGCAAACCATAGCATACATCAAGCTCCCACCGCGCTGACATAAGGAACCCGAGACATATACTCCTTCTCCTCGTCTGACTGGGGAGCAAACATGGTGGTGAGATGAATATTTGTAGCACTATGAGTGTCTATAGGCTTGGCTGTAGACATGCCAAACCTAGCCAACAATTTCTGAATGTAGCCTTTCTGTGACAAGAAAAGCTTCTGCTGACTTCGATCCCTAAGAATCTCCATTCCTAGTATCTTCCGAGCTGCACCCAGATCCTTCATCTCAAACTCAGCACTAAGAAGTCCTTTCAACTTCTGAACCTCGTGCTTACTCTTTGCGGCTACCAGCATGTCATCTACATAAAGCACCAGATAGATGAATGACCCATCTCTCAACCTGCTGTAGTAGACACAACAGTCATAAGCACACCTCGTGTATCCCAACTGAAGCATGTAATTGTCAAACTTCTTGTACCACTGCCTCGGAGACTGCTTAAGTCCATACAAAGACTTCTTCAGCTTGCAAACATACTTTTCCTTGCCAGGAACCTGGAAACCATCTGGCTGAGTCATGTACAACTCTTCCTCCAACTCTCCATGTAGAAAGGCGATCTTCACATCAAGTTGCTCGAGCTCCAAATCCTGATGTGTCACCAAGGCTAGCAACACTCTGATGGAAGTGTGTCTGACCACTGGTGAGAAGATCTCATTATAGTCTACCACCTCCCTTTGACTGAAACCTCTTGCAACAACTCTTGCCTTGTACTTGACTTCCTCTGCAGGTGATATTCCTTCCTTCTTCTTGAAAACCCATTTGCAACTGATTACCTTTCTCCCTTGAGGCTGTTTGACCAATTCCCATGTCTGATTCTTCTGAAGAGACTCCATCTCGTCTCCCATTGCAGCAAGCCATTTATCAGCATCAGTACATGAAGTAGCCTCTCTGAAGGTTGATGGCTCTTGAGTATCAATTTCCTCGGCAACTGACAATGCATAACCAACCATATCATCAAACCCATATATCTTGGGTGCCCCAACTCCAACCCTCCTGGGTCGGTCCTGAGCTAAACTGCGGACTGTAGCTCCTGAGGGTTGAGGATCTGGTGGTGGAGATTCCAGTATCTCAGATTCTGTCTGTGGCTCTTAATCCACCTCAAATTGTTCCAATCTATTTTCACCTTGAGTGACTTCAAGCTCCACCTGTTTATCACCTTTAATAGTTTCTGGCACAACTGTGGGCTTCACTATAGATCTAAGCAAAGAATTTTCATCAAAGACAACGTCCCTGCTCAGAATAACCCTCTTCTTAGATGGAGACCATATCCTGGAGCCTTTAACTCCATCTCCATAACCCACAAAGACACCCTTCTTGGCTCGGGGCTCTAACTTACCATCACTAACATGATAATAAGATGTACAACCAAAAACTTTCAACTTGGAGTAATTAACAACTTTACCTGACCACAACTCCATAGGTATTTTGCACTCTATACCCGTGTGAGGCCCGCGGTTGATCAAGTAACAAGATGTAGTCACCGCCTCTGCCCAGAATCTCCTTTCCAAACCAGCATTAGAGAGCATGAACCTCACTCTCGCCAGCAATGTCTGATTCATCCGCTCAGCTACGCTATTCTGCTGTGGCGTATTCCTGACTGTATGATGACGAGCAATCCCTTCATCCCTACGAAACCGATCAAACTCAGACGAGCAGAATTCCAGCCCATTATCAGTTTAAAGCCTCTTGATCTTCTTCCCGGTCTGATTCTCCACCAAAGCTTTCCACTCCTTGAACTTCGAGAAAGCTTCACTCTTATGTTTCATCATGATAACCCAAGTCATCCTTGAGTAATCATCAATCAGAGAAAAAAAGTACATGTGACCTCCCAGTGACTCAACTCGGGAAGGTCCCCAACAATCAGAATGGATGTAATCCAATGTGCCCTTTGTTCTATGAATCGCCTTAGGAAACTTGTTGCGGTGATGCTTCCCAAAAACACAATGCTCACAGAAATCCAAGCTCTTGACCTTGTGGCCACCAAGAAGATCATACTTCGACAGAATCTACATCCCTCTTTCACCCATGTGACCAAGCCTCATATGCCATAACTTAGTCATATCATCCTGGTGAACCTCCGAAGATGCAACATTAACAGAATCCATAACCGTGGAACCTTGTAGAAAATACAAAGTACCATACATAACACCTTTCAGAGCCAGCCTAGAACCTTTGCAGACACACAGAACTCCATCACTCCCTGAGTAGACAAAACCCTTTATATCCAACGTAGGAAGAGAAATCATATTCTTTGTCATCGATGGAACATGCCTGACATCGTTCAAAGTACAGAAACTGCCATCATGCGTCCTGATCTTGATTGAACCAATCCCAACTACCTTGCACGCAACACCATTTGTCGTAGTAATGATGCCCTCAGCTTGCTCATAAGTTGAGAAATAATGTCTCCTTGGCCATATATGGTAAGATGCCCCAGAATCAAGAAACCACACATTTGGATGATTATTTTTGCCAAGTAGCATCTAGAGCAAAATCATCTTCAGAACTGAAATCCCCTTCAGCCACAGCAGCAGTACCAGATGTACTCCCAGATTTACTAGCCTTCTTCGAACACTCCTTTTTCCAATGCCCCTTCTCCTTACAGTAGTTACAAACATCATTGGCCTTGGGACCCTTTAAAGATGACATCTTGCCCTTCTTCTTACTGCTGGTTCCCTTGCCCTTTGTGTTTCCGCCACTAGTAAACAAGCCAGAGGCCTGACTTTATGTACCTGTACTGTTTGCCTTATGTCGCAACTCTCTACTATGGAGAGAGGATCTGACTTCCTCCAGAGACACGGAATCTTTACCAACAATAAATGACTGAACAAAATTCTCATACGAAAGCGGTAAAGACACTAGCAAAATCAAAGTAGCATCTTCATCTTCAATTTTCACATCTATATTTTGCAATTCTAATAACAAAGTATTCAATTGCTCTAGAGGGTCTCTGAGTTGCGTACCTTCCTGCATTTGGAGACCGAAAAGGCGTTGTTTCAGAAGCAGCTTGTTGGTTAGAGATTTTTTCATATACAAACTCTCCAACTTCAGCCACAGTTGTGCAGCAGTCTCTTGATCTGAGACCTCGGTGATGATTTCGTCCGCGAGACACAGCATAATCGTCGAGTGTGCCTTTTCTTCCAGACTCGCCACATCACCAGAATTGCTCATGAAATCCTTCGTCAGTGGAGCCCACAAACCTTGCTGCTTCAGCAAAGCTCGCATCTTGATCTGCCATAAACTGTAACTGTTTCTCCCAGTAAACTTGTCGATCTTCACGTTCAACCCAGACATCTTTCTCCTCGGTCAGCCCCGATCTGATGAGCCCAGGATCCGATACACCCACTACGGATCTTGAACCGCTCTGATACCAATTTGTTGTGCGGAATGGAGAAAGAACAGAAAATATGAACGAAAATAACAAGACACAAGATTTACGTGGTTCACCAATTTGGCTACATCCATGGGAGACGGATTCACTATAATAGGTAGCAAGTTACAGATGACAAGAAATTGGCCAGATTTCTACCTATCTAAGTGCGGAACATAATTCATTAGTTTACAGAGAGAAGCGAGACACTTTATATGCTGTCTCCACTAAACCCTAACAAACTGGGCCAAAACGCAATTTAGCACAAATCAACAGCAGTCCAATGAAGAGACAAGCTATACCGTCGGACCGGGGGTGCCTCCGCCCCCCCCCCCGGATCCCTAGGCCAGGGTCGCAGAAGCGGCTATTACAGTATTCAAGGCATACTAACACTTTCCCACTTCTTTTCTTCCCCATGGCATTTTGATTTCTTTGGCTGGTCGTAGCCTTTGAAGTCGCACAGGAAGAAGCCGGCGGATTGGACTAGAGGCGGACGGTCTTATCGGCGGAGGCGGTCGTCACCAGCGGAGCAGAGGCGCGGTGTCTCTCCACTCAAGTCGTTGGAGAGCTGCGTCAATTTTTAGTTCGAAGAGGAGCAGCGGCGCGAGAGCTTCCAACGACTTCCGGTCGAGCCCTGCCCTTTAGCATTGCCAGTTACCTCATTGGGAATTCTTGCTGGTTCCTTCATCTGCAATTCCCTCTCTTTAGGAACCCTTTTGAATTTTGGTGTCAGATTGGCAGATTGCATACGTGGGGCTGGCTAGAGAGAAACGGTGGTGGTGGGACGAGGAGGTGGCGGCAAGCTTTGGTAGTGGTGGTATAAGGGCAACATTTTAGTCATTTTATATGTGGTCAACGTCGGTTAATGTCAGAAATCATGTCTTTGAATTATATTAGCATTTTCATCAACTAGATAGGGTTATTTTTGCACTAAAATTTATTTGAGGGTTATATTGATATTTAGTCAATTAGGTAGGGTTATATTTGTATATATCCCTTTTAGGTTTCTACTAAGTTTTGAATTTACAAAAGATATGATCCATGTTGACTTTATTTCTATTATTATGATTAATAAAATGGATCATTGAGCTTTGATTTTATATGAAGTAGGGAGTGAACATACGTTTATTTTTATGGCTTGTAAATTAGGATGTAACGCGCGCACTCTCACGCGCGCAGACACATGCGCGCGCGCACACACATATATATATATATATATATATATATATTTATTTATATGTGTACGTGTGAGCGTACTATGTGTGCCCACATCGACCATGTTCTTAAATATTTTTATTGGAACTACTTTAAATGAAATAATAAAATCTTATGCTCTAGGTTATATATTTCTTTTTCTTGCTATAATTAAAAACTATAGTTATCATCAAGTATTTAAAAAAAAAAAATTTTTTGTTAAAAGGGCAGTTTGTATATCTCTATTAGTGACACTTTCTTTTTTAAGTTTTTTTAAATATTAGCGCAATTTTTATTTTTTGCAAGATTCCTTCAATTTAATCCATTCATTCTCCTTCTTACTTTTTACATTCAATTTCAACAACTCATTTAATTCATCTAAATCTATCGTGCTAATATTAGTGAAACGGAGGAATATGAGAACAGATCCTGACCATTAATTTAGTTATATCAACGATTCAGATTTAACAAAAAAAAATTAACACAAAAGCTAATTAATTTGCCAAGTCTTGGTCAACCTTTCCAGGCTGATCTCCGAGTGCATGATTTTACTGTGGAGGAAAGTAGAATTTTGGCCCAAAATCTGGTAGTTTTTGGGTCTGGTAGTTTTTGGGTTTGGAAGTGGAGGGTTGAGGACGCATTACCATAATGCGTCCTCCCCTTTTTTATTTCTCCTTCCTCTTTCCTAATTCTCTCCATCCGCAAGTTTGTCACTTTTTTTTTCTTTTTTCGAATGCCATTAGGCTGCACAATTTTTTCTTTTCAAAAATAGTTAGGATTTATTTTATTTTTTTTAAAATCAATTAGAGGACTCATGTGGCATTATTTTATTTTATTTTTCTAATGTGGCATTATTTTATTTTTTCCGAAATGATTTTCGTAGCACTCATTTTTTAAACGACTCCTCGGAACAGGTGAATTGTTTTTTTGAAATTTTTTTTTCTGGAAATTATTTAGAGGACTCTAATTTGAAAAATAAATATATACATATATATAAGTATAAATATAAATATAAATATAAATAAATATAAATAAATATAAATATAAAATATAAAATTATATACATATACAGATAAATATATAATATATATATACGGATATATATATACATAAATATAAATATATATATATATATGAATAAATAAATATATATATATATATATATAAATATATAAATATATATAAATATGTACACACGTAAATGTGTGGATGTACACACACGTAAATGTGTGGATGTACACACGTAAATGTGTGGATATACATATATATATATATATATATAAATAAATATATAAATATAAATAAAGATATATATAAATATAAATATATACATATATAAATATAAAAATAAATATAAATATAAATATAAATATATACATATATATAAATATAAAAATAAATATAAATATAAATATATACAAATATATAAATATATAAATATGTGGATGTACACACACGTAAATGTATGGATGTACACACACGTAAATGTGTGGATGTACATACATATATATATATATAAATATATATATATATAAATATAAATAAAGATATATATAAATATAAATATATACATATAACAAAATTTAAACGGATATAAAATTTAAATATAAAAATATACATAAATATAAGGCAAAGTCTTGGGAAAGACGGTCTTTCCATAGGTTTATGGAAAGACGGGGTTTGATTAGAATAATAAAAGGTAAAAGGTCTTAGTTGCAATATTAAAGTTTTAGTATGAAACATGTAGTAGTTATAAAATTTATAACCCGGTTCATGCAACCCGAAAATTTTATTTTAATTTCTTCTAATTTACACTTTAAACCTTGGTCTTTCCATAACTTATGGAAAGACCGTCTTTCAAGAGACGGACTCTAAATATAAATATAAATATAAATAAAGATAGGTATACAAATATAAATAAATATATATATATACATGTAAATGTGTGGATGTACATACATATATATATAAATAAATAAATAAATATAAATACATACATATATATAAATATAAATATAAATAAAGATATATATATATATATATGAATATATACATATATATAAATATATATACCTATATATAAATATAAATATATATATATAAACAGATATAAATATATAAATATATATATATATATATAAATATATACCTACATGTAAATGTGTGGATGTACATACATGTAAATGTGTGGATGTACAAATATAAACATAAATATAAATATAAATATAAATATAAATATAAATATATATATATATATATATATATATATATATATATAAATAAATAAGGATATATATAAATATAAATATATATATATATATAAAGATATATATAAATATAAATAAAGATATATATATAAATATATATATAAATATAAATAAAGATAAATATAAATATAAATATATACATGTATATCAATATAAAAATAAATATAAATATAAATATAAATATAAATAAGGATATATATAAATATAAATATATACATATATAAATATAAATAAAGATATATATAAATATAAATAAATATATATATATGAATAAATATATATAAATATATGCATACATGTAAATGTGTGGATGTACATACATGTAAATGTGTGGATGTACATATATATATATATACATATATAAATATAAATAAATATAAATATATATAAATATAAATATATAAATATATATAAATATAAATATATACACATATATAAATTTAAAAAAAATTGACCAGAAATTTTTTACCAGAAATTTGACCAGAAATTTAAAAAAAAATTTAAATGGCTTAGAGGACGCGCGACGTTGTGCGCCGCATGACATTTTTGACCAGAAAATGGAAAAAAAAAGAAACCAGAAATTAAAAAAAATTAAAATGGCCTAGAGGACGCATTATCATAATGCGTACTCGCCACGTGTCGCGACGCTGTGCGCTGCATGACATTTTTGATCAGAAAATGAAAAAAAAAAAAGGACGCATTACCATAATGCATCCTTCATAAGAAGTTGCCGTTTGTGGCTACTGTAGCCACAAACATAGCAATTTCTCCTGTACTCCTCCCCAGTGTCTCTGATCATTGCGACGTTGCGGACATACACCTTCTCAACACAGCCGGGAGCTAGGCCGACGACCTTCTCCGCGCGGTGGCGGAGCTGCCCCAATCTGCGAAATATAGCTTGACAACATTTTTAACAGACATAAACTTCGGCGAATCGAACAATTACGGGGGCCTCAAACTACCTTAACCGTGTCAAGAACTCGGACCCTTCACGCATAAATCATCGAACTCATCACCGAAGGATGTGGACATCGGCAACTAATCTTCATCCTCAATTTGTACGTGCTTGAATTATAACTTGCAGATCTATGGAATGTTTATTTGATTGTCATCAAGAATACTTGCTTCATGTTCGATAATTTTTTAAATATATTTGAAGCACTCATATTCAATGAGTGAGTGTGTATATAGGTTCCCTAACCTTTAATAATCCATCCAGTACAGCAAAAGGATTGAGATTGTCTAGCTAGCAAGACTAATGTGGTAGCTCTGACTAGCTCTGAAAGACTAATGTGGTTTTGTCGCTGTAAATGGTGTGTTTCTCCCGTTCTAATCTTCCACCCTTGTGTGAGATCGAAGGTCGCCAGACTCCATTTACAGCATACAAAACCAGTTTTGATGACTTACTAATGCTTACTGCTCTATACACAAGATTGTGGCAAGAATGAATCCACTATACAAGTTTCCTTTGTGATTCTGAAATATGAGGGAACAGGTTGTTCCTTCGGTTGAGGAGGAAAAGTTCTGGTGAGTAGGTTGGATGTTGAAAGATGTGCGTTGTCTCCGTTATGATTGCCAATTTTGCCAGATGATTCGCTACTTGGTTTGCTACCTGTACAAGGGAGTGATTCTGAAGTTACCCTTCTTCATAAGTTCCCTAATTTCTCGGACCAAGGATATTGATAGAATGATTTGTCGTAATCAATTGTAATATTGATATGTAAATATATAGAGAGTACAATAGAGGTGTAACAAGGAAAGAACTCTAATCATAATAAATCATAATCTAATCAGGAGTCTGATTTATCCTAACACCCCCCCCTCAAGCGGAGCGTCGGATGCTCGACGACGCACAGCTTGGACCTGAAGAACTCGAACAGCGGACGAGAGAGCCCCTTGGTGAAAATGTCCGCAATCTGAAGAGAAGTCGAAACATGAGCAACACGCAGCTTTCCGGATGTCACCAACTCACGAACAAAATGGTAGTCGATGTCGATGTGCTTCGCCCACTTGGGAGCCACTGGATTCTGAGCCAAGAAGATAGCACTACTATTGTTGCATAACAGCAGTGGAGAACCAGAAATCGGAAATCGAAGATCACGAAGCAAATGAGTGAGCCAGACCACTTCTGAGGCAGTGTTGGCGAGAGCACGGTATTCAGACTCAGTGCTAGAGTGAGAAACAGTGGGCTGTTTCTTGGCACTCCAAGAAACCAGATTCCCACCAAGAAAAACTGCATAGCCATAAGTGGACCGACGAGTCTCCAGACAGCGAGCCCAATCAGCATCAGAGTATCCGAACACATCAAAAGTACTAGCAGAACAAAACCGAAGACCAAAATGAAGAGTGTCACGAACATACCGCAAAATCCGAGTCACAGCAGCAAAATGATCATCTCTGGGATCCTGAAGAAACTGACTCACCGTGTTGACCGAGAATGCCAAATCCGGGCGAAAGATGGTGAGATACTGGAGAGCACCAACAAGAGAACGATAAAGTGTATGATCCCGAAATGGAGGACTGGCAGAGCTGTGAAGCTGAGAACCAGTAACAAATAGAGTAGAAACAGGGGCCGCGGCAGACATACCGGCCCGATTCAAAATATCCCGAGCATACTTTGCTTGGCCAAGCAGTAATCCGGAGGAGGTAGGCGAAACTTCAAGACCAAGAAAGTAATGAAGACCACCAAGATGCTTGATCGCAAACTCTCTGTGTTTCCGATCAATGAACTGGCGAAGAAGAGTCGAGTTATTTCCTATAAGAATAATATCGTCCACATACACAAGTAGGTACAGTAATGACGACCCTCTCGAAAGGACAAACAAAGAAGTATCAGCTGAGCTGCACCGAAAACTAAGCTGTGTCAGATAACTGCTGAAACGCTGGAACCAAGCCCGGGGAGCCTGCTTAAGACCATAAATGGCTTTTTTCAAACGACAAACATAGTCTGGATGGACAGAATCCTGATAACCAACGGGCTGCTTCATGTAGACAGGAACATCCAGAAAACCATTAAGGAAAGCGTTCTTGACATCCAACTGATGAAGTGGCCAGGAACGCATGGTGGCTATGGCAAGAACCGTCCTAACAGTGGAGGCTTTGACCATAGGACTGAAAGTGTGGTCAAAATCAAAACCCAGAATCTGCGAGAAACCATGCGCCACAAGTCTAGCTTTGTGACGCTCAATAGTGTCATCTGGTCGATACTTGAGCCTATAGACCCATTTGGAGCCAACAATGTTGACATTCAAAGGTCGAGGCACCAAATCCCAAGTGTGCTGACCACGAAGAGCATCCATCTCATCATCCATGGCTGAAACCCAGGCTGGATCCAGAAGGGCAGTGCGATAATCAGTGGGCTCTGTCTGATAGAGGAGTGCAGCAGTGAGACCATGAGCAATAATATCTGAATAATCCCGCCGCTGAATGGCACCAGTAGAAGACCGAGTGGCCATCCGATGAGTACGAAGCTGGGCGGAGAATCTGGAGGAGTCAAACCAACTGATGACACGGAGGAAGATCGAGTTGTGCTGACCGGAGAGTGGCTATCGGAAGTCACCGAAGAAAGATAGCCGATACTGGCTGAGACGTGGTGGCCGGTGGTTGAGACGGTGGCTGAGGAGTGCTGGCCAGCGGCTGAGATACGGTGGGTGTTTGGCGAGGAGCCGGGTCCAGGTCGGCCATCCAGAGGGAAGATGGTGGTGAAGGAGGGGCAGCTGGAATAGACACAGACACAGGCATGGTGGCCCCAATCGATGAAGTAACAGTTCCATCAAAAAATGATGAAATCTCCAAATCTGAAATCGAACGACTGTCCGTGGAAGATGAGACATAAGGGAAGAAAGTTTCATCAAAACGAACGTGGCGAGAGATATAGATGCGCCCAAAAGTCGGGTCGAGACACTGGAAGCCCTTGTGACGAGGGCTAGAGCCAATAAAAACACAGGGAATTGATCGGGGTGCAAACTTATCAGTAGTAGTGGCACGCATACATGGAAATGCACGGTAACCAAACGGGTGAAAGAGGGTATAGTCAAGCACATGACCAAAAACAACCTCAAAAGGTGATTTTTCACTCATAACTGAACTAGGCAAACGGTTAATAATGTAAACCGCAGAGGAGAAAGCTTCCACCCAATAACAGTGCGGCACAGAAGAGTGTAAAAACATGGCAAGACCAGTCTCTGGAGATGACTTGAATGCCGGTGAAATTTGTCGCCGGAAGTTGCTGGAAATTGGCCGGAAAATTTGCTGGAATCAGGATCGGGAAATTATAATAAATTTATGATTAATAATTCAGGATCAGAACATGCTCTGATACCATGATAGAATGATTTGCCGTAATCAATTGTATTATTGATATCTAAATATATAGAGAGTACAATAGAGGTGTAATAAGGAAATAACTCTAATCATAATGAATCATAATCTAATCAGGAGTCTGATTTATCCTAACAGATATGATTTTCCACGGCGGTTTCAAGGTTCCTTTGATGACCTCAATCGCATTTGAGCAGTCCGACTCAATCTGTGTTTGTATGTTTCCACCTTACAGGATCCATTTGATACCTGCCATGATTGAAAAAAGTTCGACATGAGTAACTGATATGATTTGCATAGAAACGAACTGTAAAATTCCATGAACTATGTTTCCATTGCAATCTCTAATCACGCAGCTAATAGCCGCTTTAGAATTTGAGATTGCAGCATCCCAGTTCAGTTTCCATCCTCTATCCGGTGAGTTCCATTTGATCAGTTTTATTAATCCTCTTTGGTTTCTGAAAAGAGTTGGTACCAGAGACCCTGCTTCATGTTCGATAATTGAAAATCTTTTGAATCATTGTGGAAGAAGCACCTGAACCTGTTGTTGACACTAAACCTGCTGAGGGTTCAATCAACAGATGTGTTTGTTCATTGCAGTCCTTACATATATTGAATGAGTGTCTTTCTTCGGACTTCTCCGTACTTATTACTCAAATTTGAAAGAACAAAGAGTTTAGTTTCTGTATTCTTTATTTCTATCTTATTTTTTGCTGTAGATTAAAATAGCTTGTTGAGTGGACATTTCGTTTGTTATCTCGCCTAGCTTGAACACTAGTCAGTTGGCTCTTTAATTTGCAAGTTGCCTGCATGTATTTTCTCCAAGTTTTATCTACCTATATGCAAAGTCCACCAGAATTAGGATAGAAGATAACAACCAGAGTAGCTTTTTTGAAATTGGCTAGATAAAGAACTCACCAGGAATCTAAAGCATGAAATATCTTGGTGCTTACAGCTTCTTGTGCGCTGAAATTGTGAAATCTAGATGTTCAATCTTTCTTGTGTTTTGTATTGGATGCAGAATGATGTCTGTTTGGAGAAGAATTATGCGAAGTGCCATAATGCCTTCGAGCACTTGGAAAGAGGTGAAAAAAACATTGATCTACTGCTTCAAGTTGTAGAGTAGGTTTGAGAGTGCAACATCCATATCATGATCAGGACTAGAGATGATATAGACGCTGCTTCCCTGGCTACAACAGCATATCCTTCCTTGAACAAAATTTTAGCTGCTCATTGTGATCATCCAGATAATCAACTACAGGGTCCGTTATCCAAAAATCCAGGACGTGACTTAGTATGCGAGCCTGGTTATTTTCTGATTTGACAATAGAATTGAATGGATCTCCTGGTGCTGGTTTTTAGGCCCTCGTTATCTCCACATTAGCTGCTACAACATCAAGATAAACCTTCATAACTTCCTGATTTTTAGGTGATGGCTTCCTTGACGTATCAGAAGAAGAACGGAAGATGTAGTCTTCCATTTTCACGATGAATGTCTTATGCACATTGGATTTAAATGCGGCATTCAAGATGCTGCAGTATAATGCCGCAGCACAAGCCAATAAGGACTGCAACTTCTTCTGATCGGTGCACTGCTTGGAGAAGCAGCAAACCACATGTCTAAAGTGTTGCAACAGTTGCACGTCATCCTTGTACAAAGCAGTACAAAAGGGGAATCTGGTATAAATTCTTGGCTGGTGGTGTTAGATGAAATGCCGGGCAAAAGGGAAACCGAACATGCTCCCTAAACTCAAGATATTTAAGCAGAAACTTTTTATTCTTAAGGTCTACAACATTTTTCAGTACGTGTTTTGTATGATGGTATAATAACCACTTATTCTTTGTTCTTTGAAGAAATTATGGCAGCTACTGCAAGTCATTTTTGTAAGAACTTCAACTCATAGATTCATAGATGTAGGTGTTTAGCTTATAATTTGGAGTTATTTCATATTATAATTATAAGTAATTTAACTTATGCTTATAGGTGCTTCAAGTACAGGTTGAAAGTATTTTAATTATAGTTTTTAGGTTCTTAAAGAGTTCCTATTAGGTGTTTCAAATTATACTTTTAGATATTTCGACTTATACTTGTGGGTGCTTTAAGTAATACTTGTAGGTGTTTCGTGTTATAACTGTTAGGTGTTTCATGTTATAACTGTTAGGTGTTTCATGTTATAACTGTTAGGTGTTTCGACTTACACTTGTAGGTGTTTCTAGTGATGCTTGTAGGTGCTTCATGTAACTTTTAGGTGCTTGAAGAAAGTTTGTCAGTGTTTCACGTGTGGTTTCGATGAAAACTTAAAAATATTATACATAAATGGTGTGATGGGGCTTCAATAGCACATAGGTGTGTAAAGTTTGACTTGTAGGTGTTTCGAGTAAAATTTGTAAAGTGATTTGATTATGATTTCTAGGTGCTTCAAGTTATGGTTGTAGGTGCTTCAAGTTATGGTTGTAGGTGCTTCAAGTTATGGTTGTAGGTGCTTCAAGTTATGGTTGTAGGTGCTTCAAGTTATGGTTGTAGGTGCTTCAAGTTATGGTTGTAGGTGCTTCAAGTTATTGTTGTAGGTGCTTTAAATTATAATTTCTAGGTGGTTTGAAGTATTACTTTGTTTCAAATTATCACCATAGGTGCTTTAAATTATGCTACTAGGTGCTTTAAGTACAAGTTTAGTAGGAGCTTCAAGTTTGAAGGTGCTTCAAGTTACAGTTGTAGGTGCTTCAAGTTATGGCTGTAGGTACTTTAAATTATTATTTCTAGGTGGTTTGAAGTATTACTTGTAGGTGCTTTTAGTTATGGTTGTAGGTGTTTCAAATTATATTCATAAGAGCTTTAAATTATGCTCCTAGGTGCTTCGAGTACAAGTTAAGTAAGAGCTTCAAGTGTGAAGGTGCTTCAAGTTACAGTTGTAGGTGCTTTAAATTATTATTTCTAGGTTGTTTGAAGTATTACTTCTAAGTGTTTCAAGTTACATTCGTAGGTGCTTCAATTTATGGTTGTAGGTGCTTTAAATTATAACTTCTAGGTGGTTTGAAGTATCATTTGTAGGTGCTTCAAGTTAGGTGTTTTAAATCATAATTTCTAGGTGGTTTGAAGTATTACTTGTATATGCTTCAAGTTTTACTTATAGGTGTTTCAAGTTATAATCGTATGTGCTTTTCATTATGTTCATAGGTGCTTCGAGTACAAGTTTGAAGGTGCTTTAAGAATAGTTCGCAGGGTCTTGAGGAATTACAAGTATTATAGGTGTTTCGACTTAGTCTTGTAGGTACTTCATGTTATAACTAGTAGGTACTTTAATCTATAAAAGTAGTATATCTCTCGCAATTATTTTTCTCATCTAGCATCATTTCTGCACAACCTTGATTAATTTCTGTAACCAATTGATTAGAATCTCTAATATATTTGAAAACCACAGTATGATATATACAACAGATTTCCAAAGGGTTTTCCCCACGATTCCATATCCTCTATTAAAGCTATTGAGGCTTATACTACAACACATAGCAAAAACCTTAAAATGATTGTGATCAACATTTTAGAAACGAAATCCAAGAAGGAACGATCCTAGAATAATCATCCTATTGTGATCCCAAAAACCACCTCAAGAACTATTCATACGTATTCTTGACACAAAAAACCGCCAAACCACAATGGACCATTTCACATCCACTCGAACAACCACCAGAAATAAACACATTCCAAGCAAAACATATTTGGTTCAGGCATTACATCGAGCAGGTGACGAGCAATTCAAACATAGGCAACTGCAGAACTTTGTGGTGAAGAATCATTTCTCAATTAATCAACGCTCACGCGCAGCAGGCCAAAGAGATAAACAACCAAAAAGGGTGGTCCCGCCATGAAACCTGTAAGACTTCTACAGGGAGTCCACAGTGGTTATGTACTACACGCTGACACAGGGGCAGAAGATAGGGGGACCATGGTCCTTTGTCCCTAGACCTGGCAAAATCTAACCGGATCCAAAAATATGGTAATAAATAATCAAATCGAATCGAATTGACACCCAAATAGTGAGACCCAATCAATAACCGAAAATTAAAATCACCCGATAGCACCTACCCAAACTTAAATTGCCAGAGCTGATGGGACCCAACCTCGAACAGTACCTGAACCCGAATCGAACCTGAACCGAAACCCGAAAAGGATCTGCACTTGGACTGAACCTGAATCTGAACCCGAAAAGGACATGTACATGAAAGAAACATGATCATACCCGACTACTACTCGATTCGAAATGAACCGAATTGATGTTAACCCAAATTTTAAGGCATCCGAATTAATGTTAACTCAAACCGAACAAGACCCGAATATGATTGAATAGTGTGTTACAATTGACAATTGTTACTGTCTAAAATTTTAACTTGATCATATTTAGTTGAAAATAACATTATGATTATAAACAGTGTTGATACGTTATTTAATATTAAAATATCACATAAAAAATTAAATTTATAAATTTAAAATGTGTATTAATAGCATAGTTAGATGAAATTATTTTAAGAGTATATTTAAAATTTATGTATTAAATAAAAGAACATTGTAAATTATTAATTTAAAATTATTTTATAAGCTAAAATTAATATTGATTAGTTATTTTATTTATTATTAGAAAAAGTTTCATACAATATTAACATTTCTATATTATTATTTTCTTTCGGAAAAAATATTTTCATTAAATTTTCCAAAATATTTTAAATCAATATTTTCAATCATCCAATTCTTTTGTAAGAATATAAAATTACATCTAAAATAATATTGCATTTACGATCTATTTTTCTCTAATGCTTAAATTAAAAATATGCTTAATTAGAATAATTACTCCTCCATAGCATATCAAAAACATATGTAGCATGTCATACGATGATATTATTGTTCATATATTTATTCAAATATATGGTTAAAGTTTGACAACTTTGAGTGAAAAAAGATTATGTGCATATTTGAATGAGATGGAGGGAGTAGTAAAAATCTGCAAACTTCGCATTCTGAATTTGAAGGAATGATTGTGCACACAATTTAAATTGTTCCCTAACACAATCCCAACTCAGAAACTCCATGGATTTACCACATAAATTGCAATCCTAGTTTGATTCTGCTTACCAGATCTTTGTTCGATGTCAATGTTTCTCAATTGTTTTCATGTGGTATGTCCAAACTTCAAGACCAATCTGCATGTTAGTGGAGACGTTAGGCTATTTCTTTGGCTTCAAAACCAATCAACTAATGTCCTGCTTCTCTAACATGCCCAAAACTTTCAACGCTTTCTCCACATTACCAAAGCCGAGGAAATCATCAAGCTCTCGGACTGTACCTTTCAATACATGTCCATCACCACCATCTTGTGCTGAATGTTGTGCTGCTTATGTATCACAGTGTTTAGTCAAGAATAATTTACATTGCCAGATAATAGTAAGTTGTTTCACATGATATGGAAACACTGCTAGATTACATGCTCCAGAGGCTAGGGCTTTGTCACAAACAACAGAGAGGGGGGGCACGTTTGGATTATAGAAAAAGTCTGACTTCATTTGCAATCAAACAAGGTTAGATCGGCTCATATTTGAATGTCCCCTCCTATTTCAGATTAGATGAAAGAGTGCAATCAGCTGCACAAGACATCGAATGTGAAACATAGATCCTCATATATGAAAATACTATCTGCCCTAAAGCATCGACAAAAAACAGAAGTCTCAATCCTGTATAAACCACTCAATCTCAGTAGAGCAGTGACCATCACAAACAAGTAAGAAGAAAAATGAAAGTAAACAAATGCTAAAATTCACAGTACCGGAGTCCGTTGAATTCAAAAAACCTGTTTCATATAGTAACTGACTCAGTTCATCAGAAGGAAAACATTAACAACAAAATGGTTCAGCACAACAAGTTTCAACTTACTAAATTACAAACCCCACAACTAGCCATTTGTACTTCACTACACCAAACCAAAGCCCTAGTGCTTTGCATTCTTTTCAAACACTTCTACATAAGGACTTGAAGGTGACTGAAACATGCCTCAGAGGAGTCCAAATGACAGGCTCTCCAGTTAATGAAAAAGCAAAGAGGTAAGGCTCTTAAATCAAATTCAAATATGCAGTCAAGACTACCATTAGGATCTCAAAACAGCTTCGGACAATAGCTTTTTCATGGTTATTAATCAAGTCTACAAGGATCTCAAAATAAGTGAAGAAAACAAACAACAAGGAAACAAAGCATTCATAAAATGTTATAGAGGTAAAACTCAGACCAACTGTATTATTAGTTGTCGCGTCTACAATCAAAGAAACCATTAACCATGTATCCAACTCTTATATATTAACTTAACTGCTTGGGTGAAATGGAACCGCTCAGAGTCAAATCTATTCCAAGATAACTTCTCCACTAGAAACCTTGACTTCTGACGGTGCTTCTTCCAGATTAAACCTTAATTAAAACCTTATTTTAAAACAACCAACAAACCACCAGTCTTGCAAAAGCTTGGTACCAAATAAAACTGAAAGATTATCAAAGTGCAAATGCTTTAGACCTTTTGTCAACAAACTAATATCTTGCAATAACCACAGTTTCACATTCTTTCAAAACATAAAAACTATAACCTTATATTGAAACTTTAAATGCATGGCCCATAGCCTCATAGTAAAATAAAGGAACCAACATTAATGGATCATTCCATTTCACAAAGTAGATGCAAACTTGCTTCTCCGGCCTAAATATCATTTTAACATAATCAAATTATTAAGAACCAACTAATTACTTACCAATTACCATTCCACGTGACATCCAATAAATTCCTCATCTCCAAAGCCTTCAAGGGTTGCAAAAGAAAATTATTCAAGCATAAAGAAGAGATGAAATAGAACATGAAAATTGACCAGTAAAAAGCACTTACATTAATAGCCGTGCAACCAACTGCATGTAGTTATCAAAACTTCCACATTTTCGGGAATGAAAGAGCTCCTCCACTTGTTCAAAATTTTACCTCCAATGCTAAATGTTGATTCTGAAGCAACAATTGTGAAAGGGACAGCTAATATATCTCTAGCCGTATCAGAAAGCACACCATATCTCTTTTCTTGTTCTCTCCAAAAATCTAAAACATCCAGTTCGCCACTCCTGGGAACTCTAGATTCATCTAAATAAACTTGCAACGTTTTCTTTTCATTAAAAGTATCCATCTCATCCACATCAAAATACTACGGAAAAAATAAGTTGCATATTATAAACTATTTAAAGTACTTAAAATACAACAAAGCAATAAAATACTGAATATACATATTATTAACCTAAAATATAAGTTAACTAATCATAATTTATTTTTAAAACAACAAACTTACCGCAGAATAGTCACACTTGCGCTTGCGTCTATCAGTCCCATTAGAGTTGGATCGGATTTGAGTGTTTCATGGAGATGACATTCTACTTGATGGCCTTGAAGAATACTCATTAAAGAGCATCGCCGATTTCAGAGATATGTCATTCACTTTTCTTGCCACTTTCAACTTATCACCGTCAAACACCTTCTTATAACAATACTTGAGAAAATCAAGTTTACACCGGGGATCAAGAATTATTGCAAAAGCAAACAAGGTGCAATAATTATTTTTCTTCATTTTCAGCCCAGTATTTATCAAATTTACTTTGCATCTCTACTGCCATTCTTCTCAAAACCTCATCTTCACTTTGAACCAAGTCCTTTAACAATATAGCAATATTCCAGACATTCTCAAAGTACAAATTTTCCGCACTACCAGAAAATAACTCAGTAATAACATTAAATGGTTCCAAAGCATCTTGAATTTTCGCAACCATGTCCCACTCATAAGGTTCTGGACATTGTTTATATGTCACATCTTCAGTGTGCAAATTATCAAAAGCATCTCTATACAAAAGAACCATATCAAGCATCATGTACGTAGAGTTCCATCTAGTAGCAACATCCAACCACAATAACGTAGTCTCTTGTATTCTACACAAGTCCACAACTTTCCGAAAAGAAATTTTTCTTGCTTCGGAGCCCTTAACATGTTTACACTCTCCCTAATTTTTACCACAACATTCTCAATCACCTTAAGTCCATCCTTAAGAATAAGATTTAGCACGTGGGATGCACATTTAACATGAAAGTAATTACCATTATTCAAAAAGAATCCCCAATCATTAAGCCTCACCCTAATGTGACTTTGCATTCTATCATTACTAGAGGCATTATCCAATGTCAAAGAAAAAAGCTTATCATCAATGCCCCAATCCTTAACTAATTTTACTATAACCTTGTAAATTTCTAGTCCAAAATGTGGTGGTGGGATATGACAGAAGCTCAAAACTTTGCTATTCAATTTCCAATTCTCATCAACAAAATGAGCAGTCAAATACAAATATCCTTCACTTAGGCAAGAAGTCCATAAATCACTAGTTAGACTTATACGACCTAGTGCACGCTTGAGAATAGCTTTAAGGAGATTTTTCCGAGTGTTATAAATCTTCATGCAATATGCTTCTGCAGTATTTCGACAAATACATTTAACCTTATCATTCAAGTACTCGTGAATCTCTCTATTTCCTTCATGTTCAACTCAGGAATAAGACTAACTATGTTTGATAATTGCTTTGCTACTAAGTCTAGGTAAATACTTTAATCAAAAAATCTAACCTGATCAACTTCTTTCTTCAATGTCTGAAGATGAGCTTGATACGCTGCACATTTTTCAAGGTGATTTGTATGATTAGTAGTCCCTCTACTGGATTCAACAATAATTGATCCCACCTTACAATGCTTGCATTGACTTCTCAAATATCCATCATGACTATCGGCTCTACTAATTTGAATAAACTCCTTCCAAACGTTTCTCTTGCGACCAACCCACGCTCCCTTAGATCCCACCTCAAAAGATGGAACCTCATTACCATCAGTTCCGAGTCCTATGACTGCATCCATTACTTCATCATATTCATCATTTAGTGAGCTCATAATTCTGTAGAAAGAGAAAGTCATAGTCAACCTGTAAGAATATTTGTGTTAAGGTTCAAAAGAGGTTTATTTCAAACTGAACAAATGAAAAGAACTCGGTTTTATCAAAGTCAAAACAATTTAAGCAGATTAAACTATCTCCATCCAGTATTCACCATCTCATACAAATTATACAATATAAACAGACAATGACTCTATAAGTATTGAAAATTACCTCTTCAATTGATGAACTAATTTAAAACAACTCTCTTTCACACTTATTGTCCCTGAAAGAATATTGAATTATCTTAACTGAATACTCCAATAGATGAGATATAAGATGTGTATATATATATATATATATTCCTTCAAACATGAGATTATTTGCATATATGAGGCTGAATTCCGTCGGATTCGGAGATGATTGAAATGGATTACCATGACTTTGGGCGCTAAAATATATTCTTCAATGTAAAATAAAGCGGGAACGAACCTTTGGGCGCCAAGAGTCGTGCTTGTGCAATTTTTTTCCGTGCAAAAATACTGGAAGCGGATTGAAATTGATATTCTTCTCCATATTTTTGGGAATCCGGGGTGCGTTGCTGATAGAAAGAAGAACAGGAAGTCTGGGAGACTTGAACTCTCTGAATGAATTCTGAATTTCTTTATGATATGCCTTTAAGTCTTTTTTTTTGTTTTTTCCCGTAGCTAATTAGCTATTGCCTATAACTATTAACTACAGTACGTTGTAGAATAAATAATTGCTAACTATTGCTAATTAGCTAATGAATTGGGTCATAAACTTTATAACTATTAACTACAGTACGTTGTAGAATAAATTTCTAATATTGCAATAAAAAAATTTCACCTTTTCATTATTTTAATTAAACTCATCTTTCCATAGGCCTATGGAAAGACGGTCTTTCCCTAGACTTTGCCTACATTTAAATTGGAAAAAAAATTTTATATAAAATTTTAAAGTTTAGTCATCTAAGGAAACTATATGAGATCGTCAGAAATAGTTCAATATTGAATACATTAAAATTTGATTATTTTTATAATATTTCATTCAAATTATTTAAAAATTAATTATCTATTTGTTGAGATTTATTTTAAAATTCTATCATTTTTATATGTATCTCATTGCAATAAATAAAAGTAAATATCAAGTGACCTTATTAGTCTCACTAATTATAAAATGTCCCCTTTTTTAAGTGAAAACACCCGAAGGTGGGGGTTGATATATTGGTACCCCAAGCCAAAAGGAGCGAGCCAGAGTCAACATCGTAGTTTATACAAAAGGCAACATCATTGCCTCCTAAAGAATGATCAGAAACTATTATCTATGAGTCTATATATATGCAGTAAACTAGAGAAAAAGTAGTTGCGGTTCCAAACTAACAAACCTCCACACCCAGTGTTAATTCATTACTTTGGCCAAGCAATTACCAGTCAGTGAAATCAGTGAGTAAACCGGGTAGAGGGATTGAGCTAGTCAGTCTGTGATCAGTCTGGAGTCCCCTCGAGCGTACAAATAACCCCTCGAGATGATGGCGGTTACCTCAAACTTACGGTTGTCCCCTCGAGCACACGGGCGTCCCATGGACCACGGTGAAATCCCGTTGCGCAGTAGAAAGACTAGTCGAGCACACGGATGCCCCCTCGAGCCATCAAAAGTCCCCTAGAGGAAATGAAAATCCCCACGAAACATGGATGTCTCCTCGAGCACACAGGTGTCCTCTCGAGGTCTCCCGCTCGAGTGTACGAACGTCTCGTCGAGCAGTCGAAACTTCCCTCCAGTACACTAATGCCCCTTCGAGCACACGGATGTCCTCTCGAGCACTCGAATGTACCCCTCGAGTAGTTGAAAGCCCCCTCTAGCACAGGAATGACCCCACGAACAGACGGATGTCCCCTCGAGTGCCAATCCTGTGGAGCAATCAAACCAGCACACTAATGTCTCCTCGAGCACACTGACCTCTTGAGCACAGTGTCCCATCGAGTAGTCGGAAGTCGCCTCGTGTATACGAAAGTCCCATCGACCACATGAAAGTCCCTTCGAGCAATCAAAAATCCCTTCGAGCACACTATAGTCCCCTCGAGCACACGGTTGTCGTCTCGAGCACACTAATGTCCCGTCGAGTAGTCCAAAGTCCCCTCGAGCATACGAGAATCCCCTAGGGCACACAAAAGTCCCTTCCAGTATTCGAAACTCCCATCGAGTAGTCGGTAGTCCTCTCGTGTACACGAAAGTCCCCTCGAGCACTCGGATGTCCCCTCGAGCACATAATTGTCCCCTCGTGCAAACAATTGTCCCCTCGTGCATATATTTGTCCCCTCGTGCATATAGAAGCACACGAATGTCCCCTCGAGCATGTGGATGTCCCCCAAAGCACAAGAAAGTCCCCTCGAGCACACGACTATCCCCTCGAGCCCATGAAATTCCCCTCGATCACACGGAAGCCCCCTCGAGCACACGACTATCCCTTCGAGCACATGGATGCCCCTTGGAGCACAAGTATGTCACATCTAGCACACGAATATTTGCTCAAGCAGTCAGAATCCCCCTCTTGCAGTCGGATATCCCCTCGGGCACGGTGGTGTCCCCTCGAGCGTACAGATGTCCCCTCGAGCACACGAAAGTCCCCTTGAGCACACCTGCGGCAAAAAGGAAGGAAAGATCAGCAGTATCAATCATCTTTAGAGGCTTTCCTATGGATTTTAATATAAGGCGTATGAATGCTATCCATATAAATTAGCCCTTTAATATGCACCGGAATGTTATTCAAATTAAGTGAAGAGTCTATCCGGGAGGTTGAGTGGTGTTTAACAATAGCATCAGCCACAAAATTACATTCTCTGTATATGTGCTTAAGAGAAACCTGGGATAGAAGTGTGTGAACTTGGAAAACTAATGGGTATAAAGTCCATTTGGAGCATGATGGGTCATTGATCATATGAACTGCCTGTAAAGAGTTGGATTCGACAATTAAGTTTGGATATCTAGGAATACAGCTTTGACAAGCCAGAAGGACAGCCTTTATTTCAGCTTCCAGTGGTGAAATGGCTGATATGGACTCTGACTTGATTAGGAGTGGGAAACCCTGGTCATCATGAGCGATTAATCCAATAGAAACATATGTAGCAGACCATGAGGCATTCACATTAACCTTGATGACATTGGGACCTGGCAATTCCCAGTATACTGTGGAGATGGTTGGCTTTGGTGGTGGTCTGGGTGGGGATATCAGAGAATGGAATTGATTGCATGAGTTATGGTGTATATTAGGGGGCAGGGAGAGGCTGAAATGGAAAGATTCAGATTATCTATAACTTCCTTACTTATATGGGTAGAAGAAAAGGGTTTATCCTCAAAAAAGTAGGCATTTCTAGCCTTCCATAAAGCCCAGCAGATCAAAGGAGGCAATATACGACATATTATTTTCTGAAACCCAGAAAGATCACTACAATTCCAGAAGATGAAGAAAGTGCCCACAACACTGTGGACATTTGGCAGGTTGAAATTAACTAAACGAGCACTCTGAATCCAAACAGATTTAGCAAGAAGGAAGTTAATGAAGAAATTTTCCAGTGAGTCGGATTGATTGCAAATACGACATTTTGAAGCCAAGCTAAAACCACATTTAATTAGGATATCATAAAAAGGTAAGAATGAGTTGAGCAATTTCCATGTGAAAATGGAGATCTTCTTAGGTAACCTAGTATTCCATATGAGCTTAGAAACTGGGAAATTACCTGGTATATATGTTAGAGTTTTATAAGCTGACTTGAAAGAGAATCTGCCAGTCTCTTCTGGTTTCCAAATCATCTTGTCTTCTCCATCATGTACAATTTCTGCACCCTGCAAGAATAGAAAAGTATCATTTTCCAGGAAAGGGACGATCTTAGGTAAAATTGACACTTTGTTATTTATGAAATCAGCTACAGAACAGGGGGGAAACATGGAAGTGATGTGGGATGGGATACAGTTTATCAACGGGCCATTTGGGCACCAGTTAGCAGCCGAGAAATCACATTTACCTTGCCCATGAATAATCAGTGAATTTTTTTCTGCAGTAGGGTTTACCTCACAGATTCTCTTCCATGTTTTAGAGTTCTTGTGGGACTGTGGAAAGGACCATAGTAATTTGGCCCACAAGGTGTTCCCTAATTGGCTTTTCCACCATAATTTAAGTGAGAAAGCTTCAATAATTGACTTAATGGATCTAAAACCCAAACCATAATGAGATTTAGGGATAGCAATGTCAGTCCACTTTTTCCAAACCCTATTTTTTCTTTCCTCAGTCTCCCCCAAAAGAAGGTGGTCATTCTTTTTTCCATGGATTTTACAATAGACTTCGGTGGTTTACAAACAACCCAAATATGATGAGGGAGATAGTATATGCATGATTGGATGAGTGTCATCTTCCCTCCTGCACTTAACCATCTATTCTTCCAGTTTTTAAATCTCTTATCCATAATTTCAAGAAAGGGATGAAAATATCTAGATAGGGTTCTTCCTTTGAAAATAGGGCAACCTAGGTACTTAAAAGGGAAAATTCCTTTCTTCATTCCTAGGATAGACCTAATCTGATGTTTCTTAGTGACAGTAGCTCTCTTGCTAATGTAAAACTCTGATTTTTCATAGCTGATTTCCTGTCCTGAATTTAACTCAAATATCTGCAGAAAAGCTTTAATCTTAATTAGACCAGATTTTGAAGCTTGCATAAAAATTATGGTGTCATCAGCATAGCTTAAGTGGGTGACTGGTAGAATAGTAGAGGTAAGAGAGAAATATTGCAACCTATTATTTTGAAAGATGAATGAAAGGCTCCTAGAGAAGGATTCTGTGAAGATATTGAACAGTAAAGGAGAGAGGGGGTCACCTTGTTTGATACCTCTAGTTGATTTAAAAAAAACCAACAGGATTACCATTAATGAGCACGGAGAAGTAAGCCTGGGAAAGGTTGTTCATGACCGCCTTAAGAAAATTACCTGAGAAACCAAATTTATGCAAAATATTCTGCAAAAAAAACCCCAGCTAACCTTATCAAAAGCCTTTTTCAGGTCCAGTTTGAGCATACAATTTGGGACCCTATTTTTTTGTCAAGGAATCTAACCATCTCTTGAAGATATAGGATATTGTCTGAAATATCTCTATTCTTCATAAAAGCAGTTTGGTTTTGAGAAATTAGTTTGTCCATATATGGTTTCAATCTTTCCATGAGAACCTTAGAGCAAATTTTATTAGCAACATTAGAAAGGCTAATAGGTCTGAAATCAGCAAAAGATGATGGGGTAGGTTTTTTAGGAATAAGAGTTATCCAAGTGCTAGAGATACCTCTTGGTATGTTAGAACCTAGAAGAAAATCATTTATTGCAGATAGGAGGTCACCTTTTATGAAATCCCAACATTTGATGTAAAATTTACTGGAGAAACCATCAGGCCCTGGGCTACTATTCCTATTCAGCCCCATGACCACAGATCTGAGTTCAGTTTCTGTTACAGGCCTAGATAAACTGGTGTTATCTTGCTCAGTGATGATGGAAGGAATCTGGCTAAGGAAGTGTGGATATAGGTGGAATCCACAGGGTTCCTAGAATCGGTTAGCAGATCTGAGAAGTATTTGACAGCTTCATTCTGAATGTATAAAAAATTGTCCAGCCATTGACCACATGAGTTTTTGATTTTAGATACATTCAATCTACAGTTCTTCTCCTGAACAGATTTATGGAAAAATTGGGCATTATTATCCCCACACTTAAACCACTTCAATCTTGACTTTTATTTCCATAATTTTTCTCTCTTTTAAAGCTCTGAGAAGAAGTACCTTTTTTCATTAAGAATGATAAGATCAGTTTCTGAATGGGATAAGTCATAGATTACTTCCTGTCTTCTGAGATTATCCTCAGCCATCATTACATTAGAGTCAATATTACCAAAGCTCTCTTTGTTCCATATTTTAATTACTTTCTTAACTCTAATTAGCTTAAGATATAGGCCCATCATACCTGTTTGGTGAATAGGAGAAACCCAGTTCATCCTAATCAATTCCAAGAAATCCGTCCTATTGAACCAACAGTTGAGAAATCTAAAAGGTTTTGGGTATGAGGGAGTCTGCGTAGCAATTTGGAACAAGAGGGGTGAATGATCCAAGGATTGCCTATTGAGGATCTGTATCGAGGAAGTTAGGAATTTATTGCTCCATTGGAGTGTACACAGGCCTCTATCCAATCTTTTAGAAGTAGGTTTTCTCAGTCTGCTATTGGTCCATGTGAAAATATTCCCTACAGTATTAATCTCCTGTATTCCGTTGACATTAATCCAATTATGAAAATCATGAATATTGCCTAGATTAGGAGAGCTAGGACCTCTATATTTATCAGGAGTGACAATTGTGTTGAAATCACCTATGAAAACAGTTTCGTTTAGTGGTAGAAGACCTAGGTCATGCCATAGTAACTTCCTGCCTTCTCTATTACTAAGGGCATAAATGAAAACTATTTCCATCTGAGAATTAGAGCCAGAGTGAAAGATTTTAACATTCCAGAATTGCTCATGGTGACATATGAGATTAACATCCAGTGAGTCATTCCACATTAGCCAGATCTTACCATTATGGAGAGGGAGGTTATTAGTAAAATTCAGTTTCTGTAGGATTGGCATTGAGAGTTATCATGCATAGGTTCTATAATACATAAAAATTGAATTTTCTTTTCCGGTATCAAATGTTTCAGTCTAAGCATAGAAGTTTCAATTCCCCTCAGATTCCAAACCAGAAAGTTAATTTTGACAGAGTGCATCATTGATCAACTGATTTATAGCTTTTAGTGGTAGGTCTTAGCATCATCTTATTCAATTGGACAAGGTAATTTTTTTTGGATTTAATCTTACCTTGGTCATGATTCTTACCTGGTAGATTACTTGAAACTACCATGGGGTTGGCCTGAGAGTGATTATCTGAAGCAGATTCACACCCATCGTCAAATGATTCCAGAGGGTCCAAAATTAGACCTTCATCAGACAGGTCCTCCATATCCTGCAAAACAGCAAATCTGTTTTCCATCTTTCCTTGGTGTGAAAGTGGGGGGTTAACGGGGGAGCACAGGAAACGAGTCAAGTTGTGAGAGCCAATCCCTATGCCATCCTTAGCATACATTTTAGGTTTTCTTATAGGGATAGTAAACTCTGTTAGGTTTATTAGTTCCCTAAGGACTGTATGGGATTTATCCAAGGCTTGTGTTACTGACGGGTGGTCTGAGGGAGGTGGTTGAGGTAACTGAGGTGTGGTGATCTGAGCGATTTCTCCTGTTGTCTCAGTGCCATATGCCAAAGGATCAGAGGCATGGTTAGTATTAGCTAGCTGATGAGATATGATTTCTGAGTTAGGCTTATTGGAGGAGGGCTGATTGTTAGTAAACATAGCAGGGGCTTTTGCAAATTTATGCCCAGTAGCATACCATTTAGGCATCGGTTCAGCATTGTTATGGGAGACAGTTTTACACTGACCAAGTGAATGTCCCAGTTTAGCACAGTGATCACAATACAGGGGGATATCCTCGTACTCAATATTATATTTCTGATTGTTATTTGTTGATCCTAATCTGATGGAGGTGCTAAGAGGTTTCTGAAGATCTATCTCAACACACAACTTAATGGCAGACGGCCTGGTTAGCATTTCAGTGGCTAAGTCTTTCTTGATGAAATTACCTATGCTATTTCCAATAGATTCAATAGAATAAGCATTATAATAGTACAAGGGAACTTCCCTAATTGTGCACCATACCGGAACGATTGGGGATTCCTTGTGTGTTGAAAAATCCGAAGACCATTTGAGGATTTTCATCTGGACTCCATTGAAAGCCCAGCTTCCTTTGATCCAGCATCTCTGATAATCGTTAATCTGGTCAAATCTGATGAGGACGTGCTTGAAGTCCAGTGACCCCAATTGGTATTTGCCAGCAAACCCCGCCGTTTTGAAAGATGACTCCAGTTGCTCCATTGAGAGCCTGCCTTTAGAAAATTTTCCTACCAGGGCATTGGCGTAGTGGGCAGAGAGTGTTGAGATCTCATCCTCAGTGTATAGACATGCTGGCTCACCCAAATGTTCCGATTTTGGGATCAATTCGGGATTGTCCAGAAGGGATTGTTGGAGAGGAGAGGATTTTGCTTGGAGTGCAGAGAGGAAAGTTTTTTGTATGGTTATAGGGTTGTCGTTCTCTGCCATGGTGGCTGGCCGCGGCGTAGGCGTGGTCAGCACCGTCGCTTGTTGGCAGGGAAGAGCCGTTAGCGGCGAAAGAAAACCGTTACCGGCATGAAAGGATGTCGGATTCAATGATTGAGAAGTGAGAGAAGAGAGGAAACGTTACTGTTCACAGTGGATGAGAGGAAAACCAAATTAAAGAACATAGTCGAAGTTAATTATAAAATGTCCCCATTTAACAGTTAGTTGGTCTAAAACAAGATTTTATCATATATAAATAAATAAATAATATGTATACGTATTTCTACCAAAAGTACTCTATCAATGTGACAATGTATAAAAAAAAATCGAACATTTTATTATTTCAGATTATGTTTTTTTTGGATTTTCTTAAGTAATATGATATATATATATATATATATTACAATGAGATGTTTATGGTTTTAATTATCTTAAGAAGTTATATATTTTAACAAGTTATGATTGATTATATGTAGTAAATAATTAAAATTTGTAACATATTATAATATTAGTATGTTATTTTTAGACATCTTGAGTTTAGGTTAGTCAAAATGACTTAAATATCTCGTTGATAGCATCATCCAAACAATTTCTATTATATGGTGCTTTGAATTATGAACTTAACGTTCAAATAAAATAAAACATCATGGATATTCAAAGGAAACTCGATTATAAGAGGATATAAGCAATTAACTAGAACTAGAAAATAAAGATATTCATACAAGTTACACAAGAGCATTACTCGTTATTATAAAATATTAATAAAGGTTGTAGTTAAACAATTTCAATTTTTGGGTGTACAATATGTCATATAGAGTTAACTCAGTTAAGTCATAAGTGTACATAAAATATAATAACTATTAATAAGTGCTTGTAGAACTCAAATATGCATGTTAATCAAATTAGTTACGGTGGAATATAACTAAGTAAAATAGTAAAACACAATTATAAAAATAAATGAGAATTAATATTTATTAAAAATCCACTTCGAGGGTTGATTATATAAGTCAGCATAGTTATAAAAATATATAACTAATTAGTATGAAGTCATGAGACTCATAATTTATAATTAGTAAATAGGGGATATTTAATTTCTATATAAAGTCGGTCAAGACAGTTTATGTAAAGTTATATAGTTCTAAAGTGATTTATTGGTAATATACTAATATTTTACCTAATTAAGAAAAAATGAGCATGTCTTTCTATGAATGTTTTCTTATCTTAATTTAATATGCTATATTTTTAAATGTATCGCAATCATGAATATAGTTCACGGTGATTTTTACTTTAAATGTTGTAAAAAAAATTATAAAATTTAATTATTGTATTTTTAAATTTTAAAACAAGTAATAATATGTATTTGAATTTGAATGTATAAGGTAAAAAATAAGTGGTATGTCCATAAACTTATGTACAGACCGCCTGTCAGAGAACTACTATATATATATATATTATAACTTGCAAGTTAGGAGTTTTGTGAGTTATGATCGACAACATAAAATAGGAAAAAAATTAAATACAAACTATTCTATTTTGTTCATACATACTAGTATAATCTTTATGCGGTAACGTATACAGATCAATATTTGCATAAATGTCATGTTCTTTACAAAAGAAATGATTTTTCATTTCAAAAAATTGAAAGTATATATTAAAAAAGTGACTAGTAAAATTATATATATATATATATAATAGATTAGTTCAGCGAAAGTATTTTTACAAAATTAATATATTAAAATTTTATGTTCAATATAATGACAATTTGCTATATTTATTTGAACAAGACCCGGATTGAATATATTGGAATCCAACCAAACCTGACCCAAAAGAAAATGTATCCGAAAAGTACCAAAACCAAACTGACTCAAACAAAACCCTATCCGAACTTGATTTAAAAAATGTAAAACCGAATTGTATCTGAAATCAAAACAACCTGAACTAAATTTGATCCGAACCCGATTCAAGAAAATGATACCCGAATTGTATTGAAATTGAAACAACTAGAACCAAACCCGACTGTTCAGATATTTTTCAAAACTACCGAAAGACATCTGAACCTGAACACACCCGATAAAGACCTGATACCCTAAGACAAAACAATCTACTGAATCATACCCATACCGATTGGGTCTTACCCGTATCCGACCGAAGAGACCCATTTGCAAGGTCTACTTGTCCCTCCAACTTTTTTTTATCATTGAAATTTATTTTATATTTTTGTGTTTTGTTTATTTTTGTATGGTAAAAAAAGTTTGTTGCCCCTTCCAAAATAATACTTACCCGAATATATGAAGGGTACTGAAGAAAGAGTTGTTTAAAGTGTTAGGAATATTTGTCTTTAATTGTAGAGTCCAAACAAAAAAAGAATGATTTTTAATCTAATTTTACTTTTAATATTTATCCAAGTTATACTTTGAAAAGGTTTTGATAAAAATAATTTTGATATTTAAATATTTATTTGTGTTCCGTACGCAGGGTTAACATGAATATTATCCTACACGGGTTTTAACAAAACAACAAGAATAGGTATTTATCCTTCATACACATGTTTTATATAATATGAATAATTTGATTCCACTTCAGATTTTATTTATCTTAATATATAATAGCAAAATAGTATACATAGATGTAACATCTTTCACGAATTAAAAATATCATTTAGAAAATATGAATCTTCAAATAAGATTTTAAGAAGCAAGGCAAAAAAATCAACGAACAGTATTTAATTTTCATATTTTTCATCAAATATTTATGTAATTTAGAGTGTTTAAATTTATTAACTTTAAATTTGACTTCATCCTTGTTTAGGTCTATTATCAAAATATGTAAAACAAAAAAAACAAATAACTTCTTAATTGTGAAAAACATGTCTCTGCAATTGAATGGAAGATGATTTTCAACGAGATTATTGTTAGTATATATCGAAAAGGATATTGCAGAGACATTTAACATTGATTAGATCATTCATACTTTTTATATGATCTAAGAAAGTAGAGGACAACTTAAATAAAAATGAGAAGGTCATCCATTTCAAAAGTATCAACGTTGTATTTTCTTTAGCACTAGTTTCTATGTAGTATTTGATTTTTTTTGTCCTTTAAATGAAACAATTTTGATTTGTTATTTTAATGGTCGATTAAAAAAATATTATATAGTTTTGATCCCCTTACAAGAAATTCCTAGTTCCGCCCCTGTGGTGTTTGATCGGTAGGTGTACTCTAGCAAACAACTGTTCGCGAGGCACACACAGTGGGTTCTTCGCGAATCGTGTAATTCTACACCACACCTGCCTCAGTGATGTGATTGCAACCAGGAAGCCTGCCACCAATTGTCGTTGTCGGGAGGGAAATAGCGGCATCCACTAGAGATCCTTGGGTGCTCGTCAGTGAGAAAACTGGTTGGAATTCTAGGGTTGGCTTCTGGTGGTGCTTGAAAATTGATGGTGATGGAAAGAAATGGAGTGGCAGAGACTAGGAGTGACGATGTCGCGGGAGATATTCGATATTAGTGTTATGACCCAAAAATGTAGCAGCGAATTTGATTTTCCCATCCTTTAATTTAACCACAACAACCATCAGATTGAATGATCCAATGGCCTAGATTTATTCTCACATAAAAGGGTGTTCTCACATAAATGAGTGTTCTCACCTGATCCCTCCCCTATTTACATATATATCTATACACATATATACATCTATATCTATACATACATATACATATATATACATATATATATCTATACATACATATATATATATCTATACATACATATATATATCTATACATACATTTATATATCTATACATACATATATATATCTATACATACATATATATATCTATACATACATATATATATCTATACATACATACATATATATATATATATGTATATACACAGAAATTAATTCAGAAGAATTGATTGTTTATGAGTTGAATTCATTGATTATTTTGAGTTCAGTAGAAATGGTATTGTGATTATGGTTGCATCTTTGAATATTCTTAACCTAGTTTCTTTATTGAAACCCTAGGCAAAACTCAGATTAATTAATGAGCCTACTCGATATCATTACCAAGTTTTACGATTAAACATAATTTTTTAGGCTCATTTCGTTGGTTTCAAGAACATCTTTAAAAATAAATAACATGAAATATAAATACATCAAATCACTTCTTCCAATTAATGAAATCAATATTGATTCTTTAAAGCACATTATTAAATTGATCATGATTTGTCCACATGCCTACATGTATGTATATGTTTTGTTCCTAATGAACTTCCACATGACAATTTCAGCCCACGCTATTCCTGTTTATAATAACAAATCAATGTTTTCAAATTTGGAACCGGCTCATCGAAGCTGGATTTCAGTTGTTGCATAGAGTATCGAACACTTTTAAGTGAGGCACTATGCTACTGACATTGTTCTCGGTTGATGGATACTCCATCGAGGATAATGAAGGGTGTCTCACAATAGGGTGGCACAGTCACGCACTCATTACAGCTTCTACTTGGCATTCGATTTCAAATAAGCAAATGGAAATTTAGAACGATTTTTATGTTTCTACAAAGAAATTTAATTTTTAAATAATATATGATCCATGTTTAACTTTATTTTTATCACTACGATTAATAAAATAGATCGCTGAACTTTGATTTTTATATTTGATTGGGAGAGAAAGCATATACATACATACATATGTACATGCCCTCGAGCACTTGAGCCCTCGAACACTGGAGCGCTCGAGCACCGGAGCCCTCGAACACTTGAGCCCTCGAGCACCGGAGCCCTTGCGCACTGGAGTTCTCGAGCACTGCAGTCCTCGAACTGTGAAAATGCTGGATCCCTTGAACAATGAAGTCACGTGACCCCTCGAGCACTAGAGCCCTCGAGCTCTTGAGCCATCGAGCAGTGAAGCCACTGAATCCCTCGAGCACTGGAGCCCTCGAGCTTCTGGAGCTATCGAGCACTGGAGCCCTCGAGCACTGATGCCATCGACCACTGGAGGCCTCGAGCCCTTGGAACAGCCCTCGACCTGCAATCCTTGTACACTCGTGCCCTCGAGCACACATGCCCTCAAGCTCTGTAGACACTGGATCCATCGACCACTGAAGACATTGGATCCCTCGCGCACTGGAGCACTCGAACTCTTGAGCCATCGGGCACTGGACCCCTCAAGCACTGGAGCAGGCCTTGAACTGGAATCCTCGTGCACTCGAACACCCAACCCCTCCAGCCCTAGCTACATCGAGTTGTGGAGCCACCGTCTCACTGGATATCTCGAACATCTCCACCCCTGACACCCTCGAGACATCTGACACTTGAACCAATCAACACTCAATCACTCGAACCTGGAACCATCGAGTTTCGAGCCATCGAGACCTCGACATCCCAAATACTACATCCACTCCTTTTGAATCACTTGTCCACTAGTTTTAGATCTTTCTTTTGAAGGCAACGATGTTGCCTTACCGATGTAATATTTCATAAACATCATTGTACAACTTTTGGTTCTAAATATGTTTGGGGAACCTAATAAATATCCCCCACCTCAGGGTGCATTCAAAAAAAATACATATATATATATATATATTACTTTTATCAAATGGATCGATTCTATCAACTAATTTAATTATGATATATTCATTTAAAACTCATTTGATTGGTTTCAATTTATCTTTTTTGTTTGTGCACATACATGCTTGTATCGTGCATGTACATAATTTCTTTACCAAAAACAATAATTCTTAATAAAATAAGAAAGACACAGTATAATGCCTTTATTTTTCATTTAATATGTATATAAAAATTTTAAAGTATGTATTTTCTAATTTGAAGATGAAGAAACCATGATTTTCGAGCATCCAGTTTATGCAATTTCATAAATTCCTCATAAAAGGACCGCATCAGATCTTTCCTAAACCTTTTTTTTTTCTATACTGCCTTATTTTTAACTTAGTAGATTTTTTTTCCAAAATAAGAGAATTGGCGAGGCATGGAGGAGATTATGATTGATGACTTTGAGAAACAATGGCCTTAAGTCTCGGACATATTTGTGTGGAATACTCAAATGAAAGGCTGGTTGTTGAGTAGTATCAAGTATGCGGATAAAGTGCCTATACATTCTTAAGTTGTGAACACTGATGCGCCCCAATTTATCGCCATCGTGGGTGATTCGAATATGCAAAGACATAGCCCCCAGAAGTTTCCGGGGGAAGAGTCTCCGACAGCCAAGTAAGCAAACAGGCTACCAAAGTGTAATTGAGAATGAATAGTTGAGTTGTGTAGGGTTACTTTTGTGGGTCCGGCTCCCGAAGGATTTACGATTGGAGGTGCTTCGAGAAGATGAAAATCCGAGGGATACATGGCCCGGTCAGTGCACAGTCTACGACCTTCATCTTTGGTTTGGCCTATGTTCCCCGTGCCCCTCATCCTCTCTCATCTTCTCGCGGAGCACCGGATAAGCCTGGCCCAAGTGCATTCGAACGTCATCCTCCTCGTCATGGCTTTCCTGACTCGATGTAACATCTTGAGCATCGAACCACGCTACGAGGTCTTTCGATCTCTATACTATCTCTCCGGGAGTAATGCTATGGTGCATTCGAACGGGGGTCAAGATTCTCAGACCATCCTGTAAAAATTTCTTCTAACTGTAAAGGGTGCCATCTATCCCCCATTTACATGTTCGAGAAAGAGGTTGAAGAGTACTATGTACCCGATTGGAATTTGAAGCCCAAGTTTGAGAATCCCTCCATCTATGTTGCTCTGGATGATGTGATAACTGATAGAGATCGGCTCCTAAGTGACCCACTCGATATTTTGAGGAATTTTAACTTTGTCTAGCCGGAGGAGGTATATAACTGGATTTATCGCACAAAGCCAGTCTTGATAGAACCCATTCCTCCGGCGGAGACCGTGAAGCCTCCTTTCGGCAAGGGGAAGAAAAAGATTAGTTCGAAAGACAAGAATGGAGAAGGATCTGGCGGTGCTCAACCCAAGAAGGTTAAGGCAAAGAGGAAGAAATCTTCGATTGATGGTTAAAAGGCTTCAAAACAGCCAAGAAAACAGGGGAAAAAAAGCCGATGGCTTGAAAATGTTTAGGAATGCTTCGAATCCCACAGGGTGTGGGGGAAGTGGAGCCTGCCCGAGCGAGAAATTTAGGGGAGTCACCCATTGGGGTTTCTCCCTCCCTCTCCGAAGGTGTTTGTGACACCCTTAGTTTTTATCTGCCTTTGCTTTTATCTAGTCTTCTTTTGCTTTCTTTATGTTGGCTAATTCGTGCTTTTCCCGATTTTCTTATGTTTAGTGTATTTTGCTGGTGCTATTGGCTTTTAAAATGAGATGGAGGCCGATACAATGTTTGTGAAAGCCTCTCCAAAGGCTCCCTACAGCCACGCTAATTAAAGCCCCGTCCAATTGGAGGCTTAGTCTGAGGTTCAGTCGGAGCTTCTGGATGACACCGCTAGGAGCAAACGGGGTCATGATGGTGCTTCCCCGCCCCAACCTTCCCCTCAAAGTCTAAGAACTGATACAACCCCCTCTTCATTCAATCATCCTGGTCCATCCGGGAACACCTCAGGGAGAAGCAACTTGCCCCCTCTGAGTTGGGAGGGTCGCTCTTTGACCCTTGTCCCTGAGGCACCTTTCTCGGTTGTCTTGGACTCTGTTGTCCATGTCTATTTGGCCAAGGTTTAGGAGGCCAAATAGGCTATTGATAAGTCTAAATATCTTGAAGGGAAGTTGCACGAGGCTGCTTCCCATTACAAGGAAGGCTTGGAGAAAGTGGCCTCCGACTACGAGGCTAAGCCTACTATCGCAGCCCTTGCCCATCGGGCTGAGTTGGAGAAGCAAGCTCTTGTTCACAAAGGGGAGAATGAGAAATAGGCCACTGAGAAGGATAATCTTTTGAAAGGGCTTGAGCTGAAACTCTCGGAGGTCCATGCAGAAATTTTCAGACTATTTACCCTTTGCTCTCCCGGGCAACATGCGTCCGCTTTTAAGGCCTATACTAACAGGGTAGTGAAGACTTAGTGGTTTGGATACTTTTTCTCCTCGCTCTCTATGGTTTAGGTTGGGGTTACCTAGGACAATTTGGCTTGTTCTATCTCCAAATATCTCTCGGCTGAGTATGCTTCTATGCTAGATGTTTATAAGAACAATTCAGATCACAAACAGCTGAGCCATCTCTAGTAGAAGTCTATCCAATACAAGGGGGATTAAACTCCCCTTGCTTAACCATTTGAAGGCTTCTGGAAAGTACTTCTCGATGGAGGAGATCCACAACCTAGAGGTGGATGAAGACATTGAGTGGAAAGAGTCGGATACCCTTATTGCTCTGAGGTATCGGTGCAGGCCTGCCCCTTCGAGTTCTTCCCAGGAGACATCTAGCATAGGAAAAATTGTATGAAAATTTTTCCCTTTGAGGCTCCTGATGTACTTCTTTTCCTTTTATTAATGAAGACTTTCATTTTTTTGTACTTATCTGTTTCTCCTTTTGTTTTTCATAGACATTAGACTTGGTACCCTTTTGCTTCCCCCCCCCTCCCCCCTCCCCATATTCAAAGGGGTACTTCCTTCTATTCTTCTCTAAAATCATGAATGGGTGGTATTACCGAATTGAGGAATGGGCTTGGGAGCATCAAATCTAGGCATCCTGTACTGGTACAAGTTTGTCCGGCTTGAAGAGGAGCTTAGAGTTGCGCACGAGGAATTTAGCTTATGGCATAGCGGAATTCACGAAAGGCAGTAGGAACTCCTCGAACCATGAGCCGTTTGAGGGAGGAAATGGATTCCTCAGTTGCTGCGAAGGATGAAATTTTGGGAGATTTTTTATCTCTCGAATCCCGGCATAATGAAGTTCTCAAGGAGATAACTACCAAGGCCGGGTTTAACTTGACGCATGAATGTATTTCGACTGCTAAAGCCTATAAAGCCACTAGGAGGGCAACAACTTCTTGATAAAATGAGTCCATCAAAAGTTATCATCATGCAGCTCAGGTGGCCTGAGAGAACGTAGAAGTGGCTCGAGCAGCCCTAACAACTGCTACCGAAAAACTCAAGCAGTGGAAAGAAGAAGTCTGAACATCTCAGCAAGACCTGGTTCCTAGGTCGGAGCAAACCATTAAGGAGAATCAGGCTATCATTGTTGTATATAAAAGAGAAGGTTGACAAAGAACTTTTCAAACTGTATACAACATACGAGGCAACAACCAACAATTTTCAAGTGTACAAGGTCTGACTCAGGACAGTTGAAGCTCCACTGATTGAAGATTTTGAAGGCTTTCTTTGAGAAACTATCAATATCATGGAGCAGAAACATATTACTCAAAATACAAAGTATTGCGAAGCATATGAAGAGGGTAAGAAGTGGTTGAAAAAAATGCAAAAAGTGAAAGCGAGAGCTTCAGGTTCCAGTGCTGCCCCTAGGAGAAGTGAGGCTTCAAGATGTGGTGAAGCCCCCCCCCCCTCCCGTGGCTTCGACTCGAAGAACTAACATGACTCGAAGCCCTTGTTTGATGGCTGAGGAAGATGTTTTTTGTCCACAAGGGGAGGTAACACTGATGGTTAAAGTCAACCATGGTCCCTCAACAACGAAGAAGAACCTTTACTTAGGAGACCCCGATGCTAGGTCTTAGGGTTCATGTATTTTCCATCTGGAGGCTAGTAGCGTAGGTCCCCTAGAAGTTTTCCTACTTTGTAAAATATTTGTAATTTATTTTTGTGTTCTTGTAAGTCGTGCTAGCCTAATGTTTTAAAATAATATGTTCTTCTCTTTGCCATTGTCAGAGCATCTTTTCCTGTTTTAGGTAGAGACATTGCCCCCGAGCTAAATTTCTTTAACTTGTTTCTCTTTCCACTAGTCCTCAATCAAACTGTGCTGACTTTTTTGAGCGACTTACAAGGTTTAAGCCTTGTGTTGTTTACACAGTCGGACGAGGCTTTGTTAGCCCCTCAAACATTTTACAAGGTCTTTGCCTTAGCCCTTTGTTGCGCATTTGGCATAACTTTGTTAGCCCTTCGAACATTTTACAAGGTATGTGCCTTGGGCGCTTGTTTCACGTTCGACTGGCCTTTTTTATCCCTTTGAACACTTTACAAGGTCTTTGCTTTGGGCGCTTGTTGCGCATTCGATGGGGCTTTGTTGGCCCTTCGAACATTTTACAAGGTCTGTGCCTTAGGTGCATGTTGCGTGTTTGACAGGCCTTTGTTAGCCCTTTGAATATTTTACAAGGTCTGTGCCCTGGGCGATTGTTGCACGTTTGATAGGGCTTTGTTAGCCCTTAGAACATTTTACAAGGTCTGTGCATTGGGCACTTGTTGCTCGTTTCGATGGGGGCATTGTAGGCTCTTCGAATATGAGTTACTCCAATTTTAGGAGAGTGGAAACTAAGAACTTGTTTGAAAGTAATGCATTCTGATACAAAATTGCCAAAGGTAGAGCAGTCCTCTCAGTTTACAATGCTATCGAAACAAGGGTCTCAACTGACTCAAATGTACCGTTAAGCAGGCCATTTTTTTACCTTCCCGAGCCTATTGGGATTTTGGAGAATAATACCTCCTAAGGTTGGAAATATTCCATCTGCGTGGAATCACTTCACCTTGGAGGTTTTCTAATTCATAACTGCCTCCTGGGCCGGCTTCAACAACTCGGTAGGGTTATTCCCAGTTTGTTGACAGCTTTCCCTCCGGCTCTCTATGACTTTTCTCGTTCCTTCTCATCACGAGGTCTCCTTTGGAAAAATGGATTTTTTGGACTCTCCGGTCGTGATACCGCCTAACCCTTTCTTTGACCCTGGCTTCATAGAGGTTTTCTTTCTCTTTTCTCTTCGAGGAGGTCCAGGTCCAAGCGGTCCTTCTCGTGGTTGTCTTCCTGTCGTCTGTTGTTTATAGCATACCTTCGAAAGGTAGGAAACCTTATCTCATCTGGAATAACTGCCTCGGAACCGTAAACCAGGACGTACGGGGTTTCTCCCGTAGTAGAAGATTTCATTGTTTGGAATGACCAAAGTACGCTGGGTAACTCAGTAATCCAGTTCCCACCACCCCTTCGAGCCTCAGTCGAATATTGTTAACTATGGTTCGATTAGTGACCTCTACTTTCCTATTGTCTTGGAGGTGATAAACGGTGGTGACCCTTTGGCAGATTTTGTACACCTTGCACCTGCTTCTGAATGGGTCATTTACGAACTGAGAACCATTGTTGCTTATGATCATTCGAGGAATCCCAAATCTTCACATGCTATTCTTTCAGGAAAACCCAATCACCATCATTCCATTTATGCCAGTTAGGGCTTCGGCCTTGACCCACTTCGTAAATTAGTCTATGGCTAGGATCGGATATTGAAACTGGCCAGGGGCTTTCGAAATAGGTCCCACCTAATCGATCCCCCGTTTTTCAAATGGCCAGGAGTTGTTAATCTTTATCATTTCTCTTTGGGGGATGTGGGTGATCGATGCATGCCTTTGGCATTGGTGGCAAGCATAACTGTGTTTTTTTACCTCTTCGAACATCTTTATTCAATAATATCCAGCGAGAAGAAGTTTCTTTTCTACCGATTGAGCCCCCTGGTGGCTTCCGTAAGCCCCTTCGTGGGTTTTGCGGATTAAGTAATCAGCTTCGTGGGGGGTTGTGCATCGGAGTAGTGGTTGGAGATGGCCTCGGTGGTACAGGATGTCTTCATGAATCACGTATATAGGTGCATTCAGCCTAACCTTTCTAGCTTCGATGGGGTCCACCAGGAGAGTCACATCTCGAAGATAGCTCATAATAGGCATTATCCAAGACTTTTGCTCCTCGGCCAGCATTAATGTTGTTTCCTCTTAGAAGCTACGCTTACTCAACGTCTCCACCATTATATGCCATTAAGATTGCAAGTCCAAATCCGATAAGGCCTTTTTTCTTAGGGAATTGGCCTTGTGAGTCTTTTCTCGAGGGATTTGTTAGAGGGTATAATGGTGGAAATGTCCGAGGAGGGGTTTTACCACTTCCAAGTAGCGTTGCTAACTTCATTCCCTAGCCTCATATTCCCCCTTGACTTGAAGGACTACGATTTGGGAATCACTGAAGATGACAAGTTTTCAAACTCCCATTTCTTTCGTAATTCAAAATCTTATAATCAGTGCTTCGTATTCTGCTTAATTATCCATGGCCTTGAAGTCAAAGTGTAAGGAATATGGGTGATCTTTCTGATAGGGGCTTGTGAGCATAACTCCAGCCCCACTACCTTCGGAGTGAAAGGACCCATCAACGTACAGCTACCATGTCTCATCTAGTTCATTGACCTCTTCAATTTCAATCGGCTTGGCCGTTTCAACAAGGAAGTCTGCTAATGCTTGGCCGTTGATAGCTTTTCATGGGAGAAAGTGGATGTCATGTTCACCCAGTTCGATTGCCCATTTAATCATTCTTCCCGAGACCTCTAGCTTTAGAAGCACTTACCTGATTAGATGGTTGGTGATCAGGATTATCCTGTGGATTTGGAAGTATGGTTGGAGGAGTCTTGCAGCGTGAACAAGAGCCAAGATCAGTTTCTTGAGGGTAGTGTAGCGGGTTTCCGGGCCATGCAGTTCCCTCCTTTTGAAGTATATTGGGAATTGGGATTTTTCTTTCTCTTTTACCAGAACGGCGCTTATCGTCAAGGGGGGTGCAAAGATGTACAAATACATATCTTCCTCCTTTTCTAGTTTTATGTAGGTGGGAAAAATTCGTAAGTGCTCTTTCAGCTCCTAAAAGGCTTTGCCACAGTCATTCATCCATTCAAAATTCCTTTCTTTTCAAAGCACATTAAAGAATGGCATGTGTTTTTCAGCCCCCTTTAAGAGGAATTGACTGAATGTCGCCAATGATCCTGGGAGCCTTTGGACATCTTTGACTATTTTGTGGGGCTTCATGTTGACCAATTCTTCGAATTTCTCGGGATTGACATTGATCCCCCTTTCCAAAACCATAAAATCATAAGAATTTACCTGCTCCAACTCTGATGATGCATTTAAAGGGATTTAGCTTCAAATTAGCTTCTCGGAGCTTTCGGAAGGTCTCTTCGAAGTCTAGAACAAATTGGTCAAAGCTCCTACTTGTAACCACTATGTCATCAACATATATTTCAATGTTTTTGCCAATTTGATTTTCAAAAAGCTTATCGACCAACCTTTGATAGGCGGCCTCTACGTTCTTCAACCTGACTGGCATTTTCTTGTAGCAGAATGTTCTCCCATCAGTTATGAAAGACTTTTTTTACTTGTCCTCTTCTGCCATGAGTATCTAGTATAGCCCTTATAGGCATCAAAAAATTCCAGGATATCATATCATTTCATAGCTTTAACAAGTACATCAATGGAAGGAAGGGGATAGTTGTCCTTAGGGAAACACTTATTAAGATCTGTTAAATTGATATACATCCTCCAAGCACCATTGTGCTTGGGGATCATCACAGGATTCGCTATCCATTAAGGGGTAGAATACCTATTTGATAACTTCAGCTTTGAGCAATTTTTGGACTTCTTCCTTTATGGCCTCAGCATTTTTGGGGGCAAAATATCTACGCTTTTGTTTTATTGGCTTTTAGGAGGGGTCCACATTTAGCCTGTTAACCATAAATTGCTTAGGTACCCCTGTGAGGTCAAAGGTGTCCCACAAAAACACATCGACAAAATGGTCTAAGAGGTCCTTTAACTGTTGCTTTGTTGCGGGTGGAATGATTTTTCCTACGGGCATCGTTCCCTTATCTCGAACGGCTATTGGCTCTGTCCACGGAGGCTTAATCTCTCCCTTAATTGAAGGCACCATATCCTCATTTCTAGCCTCTTTGAGAGCTAGAGCCAAACAGGTTCTGGATGTCGGTTGATCCTCTCTAATAACTGCTATCCCCCTTTTCATTAGAAACTTTATGGTCAAATGATAGGAGGAACACACCGCTCGTGCCTGGAACTTCCAAGACCTTCTAAGGATCACATTATATGGGGATCAGAGTGTGAACTACTGTAAAGCTACAATCGATTGTGATTTTTATGTCCCCTGCAACTATGTTAACCGAGAGGGTAACCACCCCTAGGGGTAGCACCATTTTCCTGGTAAAGCCGGACAAGGGAGAGGTTGTTCTCCTCAGGCTTTCATGTTTAAGCCCTAACTGGTCGAAACAGTTGGTCAACATTACTTCGACCCCACTTTCGTCATCCACAAACACCCTTTTGACATAAAAATCTCCTATAGTTGCATGGATCACCAATAGATCCGTGTGAGGGGTTTAGCTGGGCACCGGGTCAGCCTCCAAGAAGGTAACTGCTTCTTCGGGTTGGAAACATTTTTGACAGGGTTCTCTAGGGAGCACATATCGGGACTATTCTTTGATGATTATGTTCGAAGCTTGATCGCCTACAACTCCATTGATGAAGTTGATCACCCAATTTGCCCAGTTCCTCTGGTTTATGTCTAACAGAGCCTCGGTTTCAGCTCGGACCCCTGCTTGGTTTTTTCGGCTTGGTCTCGGAAGTTCATTGGGAGGTCATTGGCTTGATGTTCTCTTCCATTTTGGTTGTCTCTTTTTTTTCCTTTCCAACGGCATTTTGCTCAGCCCCTCAAAGATAATTCTCCTCTCGGACCCTCGACATAGTCAGGGAGTAAACCCCCCCCTTGCATATCTTTCCACTTCCTGTCTCAAATGGTTAAACTCATTTGTGCCATGGCCCCGTTCTTTTTGGTGATCGCAAAATTTGGGGGAGTTTTCTTCCCATGGTAGTCATTTCTAGGAGGGGGCTTCAAAACATCCCTTTACTGATAGAGTGTATCTCTATCAGGGACTTGGTTAAGGGAATAAAGCTTTCAAACCCTTTTTTCGGGTGGTCGTGCATTTTTTACCTAGGATCAGAGTGTTTAGGTCCCTTTTCGAGCCATCTATCCCCATCCTATTTTCTCTTCGTGGCCTCTTCGATTTTTGAATATTGCTCTATGATTTTTGATAATTGCTCTAGGGTTTCCGGTTTCTTTTAGACCAGCTTTTTGTACAGGTTAAGGTTTAACATCCCAAGAATTACCCATTCATATACTGAAGAGTTACCCCCTTCTCGGTTCGATTGATTAAGCTAGGACTATTATCCACATATCAATGGTAAAACGCCTCCGTCGACTTGCCCAATCTCTGTTTTCTTTGGTACAACTCTATTAAGGTTTTTGTACAGGTCGAGGTTTAACATCCCAAGACTTAATCTTTCATATACCCAAGAATTACCCTCTCCTCAGTCCGATTGATTAAGCTAAGACTCTCATCCACATATCAATGGTAGAACACCTCCGTCGACTCGCCCGACCTCTGTTTTCTTTGGTACAGCTCTATTAAGGTTTTTGTGAACCTTTTCTTTTGAAAAATCTGACTCAGAAGGGCCTTTCCAAAATCTCTGTATGAGTTTAGCGTCCCTCTACCTAGCTTGTTCAACCATTCTTGACTTTCCCTCGAAGGTAACCTTCGACCAACTTGCATGTTAGGTTTTCATTTAAGTCCCTCGAGTTTATCAAATGAAGGAACGTCTGTATGAACTCATGAGGGTCTGAGTCTCCACTGTATGTGGGGAAGCCTTCTGGTGGCTTCATTTTGCTAGGCCATAGGGCGGTCACTATTGTTGGAATGAAAGCGGATGTTGCGACAGGCCCAAAGGCCCAATCAGCCCGTCGAGTTGTCTTGTCAAAGAGTCACTTGGTCCACCTCCCATCTGCGGATCTCCGTATAGGATGGGCCAAATCGGGGCATCCAGGCTTTGTGGCATAAGGAGGAGATGATTCGGAGCCATGTACCCTAAGCATAACCCCTCCCCTGCCGAGTCATAATATAACCCTGGTCGGTAAGGGTCGTAGGGGGGGACCTCGGGATGGAGTCCAAGATATACTTGGCTTTTTAAACCCAAAAATGTTCTCATTAGCCCTACCATCGAATGTGGAATTTTCTATCTTGGTGCTAAGGGCACTGAGATAGGCGTCAAGATTGGCGCAGAGTATCCTTTCATTTATGGCATGCTCGGGAGTGATGGCTGAGGTTGTGTAAAGGAACCAACGTTAACTTAATAGGATACTCCCAGGGGGATGTACGACTGGAATATTGGCTGCAACACCAGAGGCATTGAAGGTTGGGGCCCCGTTTGCGGATGAATCACCCTATGGTAGAGCATTAGAGGCTCCACTTGATAGCTAGAAGATTTGAGGGTCTGAGTCCACGGCACTAAATCTTTCTGTGATGGGGGGCCTTCCTTGCTCGTACCCCTTGATACTCAAACAAACCCTCTCAAGATCTCTGTTTGCAAATCCGTCGTAGCCTCTATGAACTACAAATATTTCTACATTTGTCGATGCGCCTGGCTTTATGAGGCTGGAGCTTCAGCTCCACCTACCTAGGGTTTGACGATAACCTCCATGGTCTGTGGGGTGCATTAGCTTCTTCGCGAGGAGCTTCTGGACCCCTCCCTTCTGGGACTCGGTCCTGGCACACTTCCGGAGGCTCAATACCAGCACTAGAGGGAGTGAGATCTAGAGGTATGTTGGATCTACGCCCACTCATTTTCCCGTACGGGGATTTTACTTCTTCTCCCATGCCTAAAGCTTTGTCTTTTAACCGTTCAGTCCTACGGAAGGCGCTTGCAGTGGATGTAAACATAAAAAACAAGTGTTTGATCGCAGATCTAACTGGTGATCCCACTGGGAGTGCTGCTTGATGCTCCCCAATTTATCGCCACCGTTGTGCCGTCGTGGGTGATCAAAACCTGCAAAGACAAAACCCCTGGAGGTTTCCGGGGGAAGAGGATCTGACGACCAAGTAAGCAAACAGGAAACCAAAGTGTAATTAAGAATGAATATTTGAGTTAAATAGGGTTACCTTTGGCCTTTATATAGGTAGGAAAGTAGGTCAACTATTTTGTTTGCTTGTGGAGCAAGTACTCTCACCTAAGGCCTGCCCGGAAGGCTTTTTCGAAAGGGTAAAGCTATGAACTTAAGGTCAGCCGCATGGGTATTTAGGCTCATATGGATTAGCACATTATCAAGAAGCTCCTGGAAAGTAGAGAGTTTGGCCTTCGAATTCATCTCGAGATTGTGGCCTCGAATCCGTGCTTGAGTTCGCAGGTTCCTCTGGATAGATTCGGACGTCGACCTTCCAATCTATGCAAGAAATTTGGAACGTCTGAATATGAGTTTCTGATTGTATAAGGTTCGAATTCCCACCTTCTGAACTATGACAAAATCCAAGGAATCCACATCCTTGGTATTGTACATTCGTCCTTTAATCATCTGGTATACGCTAGAGTTTGGAGGGTGCGCCCTTGCACATTTAAGCACAAATGGCTTCGAGTTCCTGGGGCTCTAGTCTGTGCTAGCGTCCCTGGAGCTCGAATCTTCATGTTTTAAACATAGAGGCTCCAGCTTCTAGGGTTCTAATCTGTGGTAGCGTCTCCGGGGCTCGAATCTGTGTGCTTAAGCATAGAGGTTCTGGGCTTCCTGGGTTCTAATCTGTGTCAGAACCTGCAGGGTTTGAACTTATAGCGGGAAGGTCACGTGGGATTTCCTCAATTTCCACAATTCAAATTGAAGGCAGGAAGTTGAGGAGTCACGACCATGGGGTTGACTCTCCGCTTTTAGAGCGCATGAAGTCCCAGTTGGATTTCCACGTGCACGCTGCTTTTACCATAAATGCCTTAGGTTTGGTTCCCCCATGTGGCCTATTTACACATACAGTTAATTTTTGTGTGGCAGCCCAAGGTAATGATTACATTGTAATGTCTTATATATAAGAGGGCTCCCCATTGTTCTCACTTCGCTATCTTTCCCAAATTGCTCCCAAATCCCAGAAACCTTTTTTTCTATCAGCACGGTTTTCTAGAGATCTTTCTCAGAAAAAGTTCAAGTTTTTTTTCTGGCCACTCTACCAGTAAGTTCCCTTTCCCTTAACCTCTCATTTCAATTTTATAATGTCGCAAAACTCGTCATTGGGGAAGAACTCCATTCCTGCCTTTTTCTCAAACGTTTCTACCGCTGGTGGCATAGAGAGTTATCGCCTTCAGGACTCCAGCGTCATTCCATCATCAGCGTTTGGTTCCCTTCCGACAGGTTCGGAGACTTGGGGAAGTTCTACCAGCTGCTTGGCGCCGCCTCAGGGTTATCATTGAAATGGGTCTTTTCGAAGTCATGGGTTCAGAGTTAGGACAGAGTTCAGGAAGACAAGGATGGTCATCCCTATTTCTTCAAAAAGATTCTAACTCCCATCCTTGAAAGTCCTCCACAGCCCATGGATCCAGAAGTCGCTAAACTGTTGAAGGCGCTACCTTTGCCTTCAAACCCAGTGGCACTCCCACGGGCCCGATGCCACAAAAAAATTAAATTGGACAGTTTATCGGCAGCGCAGCGGCGGCGATAAATTGGGGCACACCAAACACAAACATAGAAATTACAAACTTTACCCAAAGTACTGCCGAGGAATCTATGGCTGATCGATGAATTTTTTTTTCCAAGTAGAAACTACATCTGGTGGAGAAGAGATGTTGGGAAGCTTTGAAAGACATTGTGAAGAAGATAAGTCTGGTTAAAGATATGACAAAATTTGAGAAAAATAAAAAGAAACTGTAAGTCAGGAAATCAAAGTCACATAGTTATTCTATAGAATGGTTATTAGGCTATTTGGGGGGAACTACAAGAGTTAAATAGGGGGGGGGGGAACTATTAAAATTACTAACCAAACACTAACTAAAGAAATTCTTGTCTCTGATTCCTTTTCCCTTTCCTGATTTCCCTTAATCAAACTACCCCTTTTAACCTATAAGTATTTTCCCCAACCTTCTAAGTAAGCCATTAATCAACATAATTTTAATATGTGAATCTGTGTACTAACATTTGTAATTATAAACAAGTTTTGTACTTGTTTATCATGTCCCCATCATGTGTAAATGACTTACAATGCGAAAGAATATGAGCTTTCGCCAAGAATATATATGACCAAATAGTTGTCCTTTATGTGTGTATTGTTAATTGTTAGTTTTTATTTAAACGACCATCTCCTTGGACTAGTACTTAGACATAATAGTACTAGTATAGGACCCACCCATTATAGCACTAATAATAGTACTAGTATAGGACCCACCCATTACAGCACTAATAATAGTACTAGTATAGGACTCACCCATTATAGTACTAATAATAGTACTAGTATAGGACCCACCCACCCATAATAGTACTAGTATAAATCGGTAGAAAAGGCAGTTTCATCGGCATTTTAAAGTCACTTTTAAGGTGCCTATGTTGGTCCTGCCTTTAATCAACAAGAAAATAAGGCGGTTTCGAGAACCGCCTTTAAAATTGAAATTAAAGGCGGTTAAAACCCGCCTTTAACTTATACCCTGGAATCGCCTTTAATTTTTTTCCAAACACAGAAACTCTATGCTTTCCCTCGTGCCTTTGAAACAATTCCGAACTCGGAATGTACATACCATTTTCGAATATAAAAACTCTTGACTTTCCCCGTGTCATTGAAACAATTCCGAACTCGGAAATTACATATCTTTCCCGAACTCAGAAAGTATATATCGGTTCTGAATTTGAAAAGTTGAATCTTCCCTTTATAAAATGAACTATTTCTAAGCTCTTGTCTACTTTCCAGTCTCAAGCTGTATTGTTTCTGAAGAGCAATTTTTTAGCTTTTTTTTCCGAGTTTGTAAAATGTCTTTCCGAACTCAGAATTTGTTTCGCTTCCAAGTTTTTCGAGTTTGTAAAACCTTTTCTTTCCTAAGCAAATTGAGCATGATAGGGCCGACCAAGTTTCCAATTTCGGAAACCTTTTCTTGTCTTATGGTAAAATTTTGCTTCTTTAATATTACCAGCATAAGAACAACCTCAATACATAGCCATAATTCCAAAATAATACACAATAATATCTTGCACATAGAAAACAATCTATAGATAATTCTCAGCAAGCAATATTCTATAGATAGGAATAGAAATCGCTACAAATCTATTCCGACATTTCTAAGATTCTTTTTTTGCCTAACTTGAGTTTCCCTACCAATATTAGGATTTCCCAGTGTGTGTGACCGATTGAGAATTAGATGCCTAGCCAATGGAATCTCGCATTGTTGATATCTTCTTGTGAGTAGGGTTTCCAATCATCTTTGAAAATATGAAAATAACAATATAGTATTAATTATTTGGTGAAGGCTATTTAAAAACATTACCACTACGCATTTGTACAATTACCTTATCAAGTTCAAGTACATGTTCCTGGACATTCTCTATGCACTTAGATGCGTATAACATGACATACTATCCGCACTCCCAAGTTTGAACTTGTTTCTTGTACTATATGTAAGGAACATAAATTATCAAGACTATATTGCACTAAATAATTGAGGATAGTATGTTGGAAATAACCATACTGGTAGACCTACCTTGATTTCGACCACATGAAATGAACAAATTCTTTGATCATTATTTCTATTCATTGCATATTCCAAAACCTCAATGAATGCATCAAACGGTTGGATGTGGAGGGGATCCATCCAATACACTCGCTTCTCTGCAGGTACTATCAATATTAGTCTCTAATGGTCCCTGAAACAATGTTGGTCAAGTAATTAAATGTAGTAAATAACCTCTCGATGTGTGGCGCAAAGAAAAGTGTCTTATCCTTCCGAATTAGGCATTTACGAATGCAGTCGATCTTGTCTTGTTTTGTACAACCAATTTCTTGTATCATCACTGGGAACATGTATCCAATCCATCCTTTATTTTGATTACTTGTAAAATACATGTACCTAGAGAAATTCATTTTAATAGCAATTAGCAAAATTTAAATCAAATTTGAAATTAAATGAATAAAAAAACTCACAGGGTGTAGATCTACATGATTGCCTGATCAACTTCACAACTCCATAGGTCTTCAAAATCACTCCATAATGGCATGATTTCACGTTTGCACCCGAATACGCATTCATTTCCCGAGAATGTGAATGTGGCATTTCAATCATGGGGTTGTTGCAAATTATGAAGGACGCATACAAAGCCAGGTAAGTCTCAAGGAACGTTGGATCTTGTCAATAAAGGTCTAACCCTAGTTGATGCTGTTGGCACAGTTTTGGCCGTAGATTTGACTTTTTTTGTATTGCCATCATTGGTTTTGGCAAGGAAGGCATTGTTTCCTTCAAATTCCCATCCTTGATTTGATCGACATATAATAGTTTACTGGGCCAAGTAAGGAACATTCCCTGGATAGGCCCAACTTTCTTGTATTCCCCATTTGGGAATAGCAAAAGGGCACCCATCACCAAAGGATTCTCCAAGGAAAAAACTGAAAGACCTTCCCTCACCAATTGGTATGGAGTGATGATGTTTCATTAACTCGTGCAAAACTCTATCGGCTACATGTAGTGACTTACCATCGACGCCTTGATCAATGTATAATTCACATGGACATGATCTCTAAAACATAAGCAAAATATATTGATTATATACAAAACTTTAATCAAAGCGGCATAATTTATAAAATGATCATTCGTGCTTTTTTAAAGTTGCTAGGGTGGCATTTTTAAGGTTGTCGGGCTTGAACAATTGTCTATCGATTTTTGGATTCTGCAGGATTGCCGTGCAATTTACCTCAACATCCTCGGGAGAATGTCATGAACCCCTAGATGGCGATGTCCAATCGAGCGTTAAGTCCTCTAAATTATCTAGAATAACTAGCCCGATGTGTTGGACCAACCTCCGAATTATAGTTTATTGTTGCTCTATTCGTTTGTCTTGGAATTGGGCTTTTTTTTTGCAACGAATGGACTCTCGAGGGTTCTTCTCCATCGTAGGACCGTAGCACCCCGAATTCTTTCCGGTGTGTCATGAAACAACCTATTCCCCAAACCCAGCCTGGATTGTCCGGTTTTCCATGGCTTTACAAAGGATGTCGTGTTTATCCTTTGGTATAAATTCCCCTTGTAATTGATCCTTTTTCAACTTTGCCTAAATGAAAACATAAATAGATAAACCATTGTTAAATCGATATAACATGTATATAGTTCAATTTAATGAACTATTTTCCTAAAATTTTACATACCACTCTTTCCTCAAGTAGTTTCTCTTAGGGCTTGACACATTCATCCTTCTTGGTTTGTCGTCCCTTGAGAAATAGATGACACCTCTCAATGTCTTCCACACAAATTGGATGCACAGATGACCTTTCCTTCTCCCTCGCCATCCCTTGCGCTATTTCCACTTGCACATCTTCTTCTACGCATTCCTTAACTAGCTCAATTGCCGCTTTGGGTATTTGAACAAACATTTATCGCCAAGGCAACAAAGCCCTAATTTTATACACGGCTTCTCATTCATTTCCAAACCTCACTAAAAATAGAAATCATAACATTCACAAAATCCAAACCCTATGCAGCAATGAGCATGAAAATATTGTGCTAGTTCATTCATGATAGTAACTAATAAACCCTAAGTATTCATTGAAGAGTACATTTACCCTAGGTAATTAAAATAGAATAAAAATTGACAAAATCCAAACCTTAGGTAGAAAGATCCCAAAAATATTTTTTCTTCCTCATTGATGATAGAAAACAATAAACCCTAGCTACATATTAAAGAGTACATTTACCTTTTTGAGCAACCAAAGGGTATGAAATTATCCTTCACATGTTATATCTACATGACACCAAAAACCTTGTTGAAATTTGAAATTTTAAGTGTGAATTTGGCTGTGAAGAGATGTAGACCCACCACAAATCTTAAAACTTTAAAATGGAAGATTAGAAGATGGAAAGGATTGATGAAATGGGTTTGGAAGAGTTTTTTGTAGGGAGAAATAGAGGTTTGGTGGGGTTTTCAAATGGGAGTAAATGCCCATTTGAAAACCCTTTATTCCATTTTTTCCCGTAAGTAAGGGTATACAAGTTTGGAAATTATTTCGTAAATGAGTCTGCACTTATATAAGCAGGAGCAGACCTATTTCCAAACTCGGTTCCCACCCTCTTAAAATATTTCTTAGCCATGAAAATGGAACAAGGAGGAGAAGCATCGCTAATGCCTGGCCAAACATGAGAGGGATCATCGGGCCTTAATTTCTCGACGGTGAGCCCAACGGCCCACTCGACATTTATCACACTCATGTTTGGCCGGGCATTAGTGATGCTACTCCTCTTTGTCCCATTTCCATGGTTAAGAAATATGTTAAGATGGTGAGAACTGATGCTGGTAAGGTGGAGAGTTTTGACATAGGTATTTTAACTTGGGAACAGCATCTCGTGTATGAGTGGATATGTCTTAATTTTTCCCCACTAGTGGCTATACTCGCAAGCCTACTATAGCTAACCTCATGATGTTTTACAACATCATGGAGGGTAGGATGTTAAACCCTGGTTTCACCATCATATCATATAGGTTGAAGGTCGTGCAAATGAAGAAGAAAGATCTTCCCTACGGTGGTTTGATAACATGCATGTTGAAGAAAGTGGGCATCATTCCTCAAGATAAGACTCTTCTTCAAGAGTACTGCGACAAGAGTTGGTTCCAACACAAAGGCCTGCATCTTGACTTTGAGGGCAAATGGTCACTCCGTCCTATCCCCGGTCAGAAAACTAAAACTGCCAAGAAGGCATGTAAAGCGAAAGCAGATAGAGAAGAGGCATCAAGCTCACATAAGTGTTACATGGTTTGATTAAATTCATAATTACATATATAACTTCAATATCGATATCACTTCAATTAATTTCTAATATCAATCTTATTACAATTACTGGCAGAGTATGGAAAGCTAGATTGAGCAAGTACTTCGATTGTTTGTGTGCGAACATGGTCGAGACGCATGACATGTTAACCCACGCCCGTTCTTAGCATGACACCTTCATGGAGCTCAAGGCCTCAATTTGAAATTGAGCGAGGATGACGACGAGCCTAATCACGAGTCAGTCTTCTCGTAGAGTGAAGAGGCGGATGAGGATGGCGACGAGAGTGATCATGGAGAAGACGGCGAGGGGGAGAACTTGAGGTGTTTAGAATATATGAATGTATTAGACATGTAAGGATTCTGGATCTATTGTTATATAATGCATTAATTTTGTACAATTTCCAGTTTTAAATTGGATACTTTGGCGCTACAATGTTTTACTCAATGTTTTTATTGATGTCTCGGATTATAATGTACATGGAAGCTTTAGGTGTGCTAGTAAAAAAAATTCATTTTTGAAAATGACCAAAAGGAAAGAAATATTTCCGAGCTCGGAAATATATCTCATCTTTGCAGAAATAAGGACCAGTAACGTTTCCGAACTCGTAAAATATACAGGCTTGGAACCTTTCATAGAGAAGGAAGACTTTCTAAACTCGAAAATGTGGTTTCCGAGCTCGTGTCCCTATTCTGGGCCTAAGTTGGTGAAACTGCTTGTTTTTTTAAGGGACAAAATGTTTCCAAGCTCGGAAATAAATATCTCTTCTATGCAATCGCAGACAAGAAACATTTCTGAGATCGGAAAAAGTAGACCCTTACAATTCCTACCCCATGATTCACTTTCCAAGTGAGGAAATATACTTTCCGAGCTCATAAAATATGTAGGGCTCTAACCTTTCATAAGGAAGGTAGATTTTCTGAGCCTGGAAAGGTAGTTTCTGAGCTCGTGTTTCATTTATGAGCCTAAGTTGGTTGACAAAAAGTTTTCGAACTTGGAAACCAATCTTCTCACATATATTACAGAAACGACATACACTTTCTGAACTTGGAAATTATGCCCTATAAAAAAATAGGGGATTACGTTCATTTAAAACCTAATCCCCAAATCCACAAACCCTACTCCATTTACGAACTCGCAATTGCCCTTCCATCTCCATATTTTACCGAATCCCACCAACAAATCCCACCAACATCTTCTTCCATGGCTAAATGAGGTTCCAAACGTGGCAGTTCTAGATCTAGTTCAACTGGAAAAAACCAAGGATACGATGCTACAAGGTTTGTATCCCAATTTTCTCAAAATTTGTATGATGCTTTTTTGTGTGAAAGGGAAGTTATTGGATACATATCTTGTTAACTTTGATTCCAACTTAGATTTAGAGTTGGATGCTCCCCTTAAACCTCTTAGTGAGCAATATGTAGACAATGTGCTATCGTGTAATGAAAAATCATATTTCGATTTAGTTTGCCAATTTTATGCTAATTTGCGAGAAATTGGGAAAGGGGATTATGCTACTAGGGTTGGGGGTATTGAAATCCCACTTAGCAAATGGATTGTTAATAAGGTAATAGAATGCCAATACTTGCACCCAATAAATGTTTATCCATATAGTAATGATTGACCTTTGGATGATTGCTACCATTGTGAGAAATGGCCTCTAGAAGTTGACCCTCCATACATTTACCCGGTTGAGTGTAGTGCGAGGTACTTTGGGCGTCAGAGGTTGAGTTTAGGGAAGCCCGAGACGTTCCATCTCAAACTTTTGCCCATGGACCAACGTATTACATATGAGATCATAAATAGGAGTTTGGTCCCCTCGGGCACACACTTGACCAAGCCTAATTATGCAACCCTTATGTTGTTCTATTTAATCATAGAGGGTAGTAAAATCAACCAAGGGGCATTCATTTTTAGGCATATGTTACATTTTGCAATGTTGACTAAGGTCTTGACTCGACTGCCTTATGGGAGTTTAATTACTCAAATTTTGAGAAGCGTTGAGGGGTTGACTATAGAAGGGGAGGAAAAGACCCCAAATTATTATGACAAGATGTACTTTGAGAACAAGGGTTAGGTGTTGCGCGATGAGATGTGGTATCATAAGCCAGGGAGGAGAGCAGAGCCAAGCAAGAGGCCATGTATTAAGGAAGGTTAGTCACAAATATATTTTATTGTATATGTTGTTTATCATTAACTCCTTGTTTACATAATTAATCTCTTGGTTGGTATATAAACTTTGTAGGCACTGAAAAGTATTACTTGAGAGGTTTCAAAGACTGCTACAAATGGATGCGCGAGGAATTTTGCCTATGAAGGCAAAAATACGGTCCATGGAAAATACTCAGCGAGCCTATGAGCCACATCTCGCATCAAGCTCTCGAGACAGAATCAACCAATCGACATCAAGTACCGCCATCGAAGAACATGAAGATTGAGATTTGTAAACTTGATTAGGTTTATGTTATTTGACTTTATTGTAGCCTTTTGAAGATTCAACTATGTGAATTTGTCGAATGATTTCTACTTTCCAAGTAATAAATTATTATGATCTCTAAGTTGTTAATGTTCAAGTTTTTATCCTAAAATGATTTTTTCACTGAATTTTCATCAAATGAATGAAAAATCTTACAAGGACTTGTTAGTCACTAACTTACTACTTATTTTGCTTTTCTTGATCACAACCTTCTTTGTCTTATGCTTCCTACATGTGATCTTACCCTTACCATTGATCCACATCCGTTCATCATGGTCATCATGGCCTAGGAAACTCTGAAGGATACGATCATCCTCTTCGAGCAACATGACTTCTTCAGTCCCATAACTCGCGGCTTGAGATCCAAATCCAATTACCTCCTCTAACTCATTTTCTTCAACAAAAGCATGTTTCCCTTCAAGAACAGTCTCCCACCTAGGATTAACAGGATCCCTCACATAGAAAACCCCATGCGCTTGATCGCTCTTCCATCCAACATGACTTCTATCGACAAGGGTGAAGCTCATATCAGCAATGCCCTGCCCATTGTTAATATTTACCCAATAACATGTAAAAATCGGGACACACATACTGACATAGTCAAATTCCCAAATTTCTGAGATCGTGCCAAAGTAGCGCTTTGAAGCATACATAGGGCTTTCATCACCACCACTTCCAACATGCAATGTTTTACAAACAATAGACACTCTACTATTTTGAGTGACACTCTTATCATCCATAGATTTCATTGCAAAAGTAAAACCATTGATTTCATAGCCTGTGTAGGAAAGAACGGTCCCCAATGGTCTTTGAGCCAATCATTTAACTGCCGCTCGATGTTCACCGATATGTACGTGTTCCCGTAACCATGGTGAAAATGTGAAGTGTGCAATTAAAGGACCTGAGCCTCATTGGAATTGGGGTGCCTCACCCATATGGCATCCATATGAATCTCGCCATACGGAACTACGTCCTGGTGGTTTCAGAGAACATAAAGATGGGCGGCACATAAATCTTCCGCACTATGGCTAAATAATTTTCCCTGTCTAGCCCCTATGCCTTCCAACCTCCCCCCATGCCTTCCAACCTCCCCCCATGCCTATCGATTGGAACCCTAACAGAGTCAATTTGGTTCATATAATCAGTGCAAAACTCAATGGCCTCTTCTATAATGTATTGTTGCACAATACTAGTATCTGGCCTGTACCAATTTTTCACAAAGTGCTTGAAGATTTTCATGTATCTCTCAAACGAGTACATCCATATTAGAAATATCGGACCACATTACTTTATCTCATGCACCAAATGGACGATCAAGTGGACCATAATGTCAAAAAAAAGGGAGGGAAATACATTTTCATAGGGCACAAAACTTTAACAATCATAACTTGCAACCGATCCAACTTTGAAACACTAATACTTTTGCGACATATAGATTTGAAAAACAAACAAAGCTTTTTAATGAAAATATTACGTGAGAAGGCAATGAATAACGAGTGGCAATGTCATTCAATTCCTGCATTAGGCTATGTCAATCGTGTGAATTCAACCCACCCAACCTCAAATCCTCGACGGGCACACAACTGCTCATTTTGGATGAGTAGGCACTAAGCACTTTCACACTGATAAGGGTCTCACAAAAATATTTCCTCTCTGATTATGACATTGAATAGCAAGCGGGGGGAAAATAACAATCATCACCCATAGTCAATGGTGTAAGATTATCCTGAATACCCAACTCAACCAAATCTAGCCTAGCATTCAATCTGTCCTTTGTTTTCCCAAGGGTTTTTAACAACGTCCCTACCAAAGAATCACAAACATTTTTCTCGATGTGCATGACGTCAAGACAATGTCTAACTTCCAAATGCTGCCAATATGGTAGGTTGAAAATGATTGACCATTTTTTCCAACTTCCTTCAATGGCAGCTTTTCTTTTCTTCTTCCCAAAGTCATTGGGTAATTTCTTAACACTCTTATAAATCTGTGTACCTGACTGTGGCAACGGTGCATCTCGTGCATCTATTTTCCCATTAAACCATTTTAAGCAAATCGCCACGAGTGCCCCTCGGGAAGAAACTGCATGTGCCCCTAGTAAACTGTCTTACAACCATGTTTTAATTGAAATTAATCAGTGTCTTTCTCACAAACCGGACATGCAAAGTGTCCTTTCAAAGAATACCAAAAAAATTCCCATATGCAGGAAAATCATTAATTGTGAAAAATAACATCGCCTTGAGAGTGAAGAATTCATTAACAAACCCATCAAACACTCTAACACCTTCATTAACTATATTCAACAAATCATCCACTGGAGGAGCAAGATATACATCAATATCATTACTAGGTTGCTTCAGACCTAATATCATCAAAGATAGCAACACATACTTACGTTTCATGGTTAGCCAAGACAGGAGGTTGTATATGAACAACATAACAAGCCAAGAGCTATGTGCACCACTCATATTTCCAAAAGGATTCGTACCATCTGTACACAACCCTAACCTCAAATGCCGAGAATCTTTGCCAAACTCAGGGTACATAGCATCGACTTTCTTCCATTGCTTCCTGTCTGAAGTATGTCTTATGACATTATCCGCATGTCAGTCTCTATCTGTGTGCCAATGCAACAACTTCGCATCTTCCTTACAAGCATACAACTTCTTCAATCAGAGAATGATCAGGGGGTACCATAAAAATTTTGTCGGTGTCATTTTCTTCGATTTCAATGGAACTTCCGCACCCACCGCAATCGCACCTCTCTTCAACTTGTACCGAGACTCACCACATACCCAACAAGTTTCTAGATATTTGTCCAATTCCCCTTTAAACAACATACAATCGTTCGGGAATGCATGGATTTTTTTACTAATCCAATCAATCGGGCATAGTATTTTTTGCAACATATAACCTATTGGGCATTATATTTCCCTCTGGAAGAAAATCCCAATACAATCCAGAGCCTCAGTCATCGACCTGTCTGTCCATCCAAACATTTCCTTCAAGTTCAATATCCGCAAAGTTTCATTCAGAACCAAGATTTTCAAACCAGTGTACAAAGGCATCCCTTTTTCGTTAATCAAAGCTTGTAACCACTCAGGTTTACCTTTGAATTCCCTCGTAATATCTTTAACCACTTCGTCAAACTCGGTGTTGCCATCAATTCATCAACCGCCGTATTGTCCTCCAATTCATTGGAAAGAGAGGCTTCCACAACTTCCCCATGCCATACCCAACGAGTGTTGCTAGTTTTGAACCCTCTCATTATAAGGTGTTCACGCAACTTTTTCCTCTATAAATATGCATCGTTTTTAAAATCCTTACAAGGGCTTCTAGCCCACGAAGAACCATTTTTAGAAGCATGTTCAAACGCAAACGAAAAAAATGATTCAACCAATGGCATGTACTCGGGTGATTTCCTACGATCATTACCATTTAGTTTATCTCGATCCATTCTCCTAAAAGTCAATTGATATGCAACACATGAGGATCCATTCAACAATAAGTATAAACCTAGTTAATCTCAAAACGTAATTGTCAATATGGATATATAGGAAGCATCAAATACACATTCAATTATTTCATGAAATTGAAAAACAAGATAATTTGAATTAAACTAACTTTCTCCAATCCGATTTTATGATTTCTCAAGCACGACAATGGGTAATGAATAATGGGTATTGAATAAATGAGCTTCTTCTTCAAAGTTTTGGGGTTTAGTGGCATTTAATGGAAATTGGCTCATTTTTTTATATACAGGGTTGTTTCCGAAATCGGAAATTTTGTCCCCCAATTTCACAAGACAAGATTGATAACATTCTGAATTTGGAAAGAGGACACTACACATTTCTGCATTTGGAAAACGTTTCTTTTCTTTGAAGTGCCCATATAATGGGGTCGTTCCTCATTTTCGAGTTCGTAAAGTATCAAATTTAAAGGCAGATCAGGTAAAACAGCCTTAATTCAAAAAATTATTGGAGAAACGATCGGCACTTTCCAAAGTCGGAAATTAAAATTAAATGCAATTTTACTAGTGCAGTCTTCCCTTGCTGCGTTTAGTAGAAGTCTCCCCACTAGTGAAAGGCTATATTCAATTTTTATGTAGAACTTTCTAATAGCTCCTTCGTAGCCTTATCATGCACTAGGGATATATGAAAAATGAATTTTGATAATATTAAAATTGTTTATAGTCATTATATAGTGCAACGTGCATGCATGCATGTATTGTGAATATTCTTAATTTCAAAAATTAAAATCACTCTATGTAAACTAAGAAGAAAAAATTCATATATCCCGTTTTCCGATTATACTGTTTCTATTTGTGCATGTGTGCATGTGTAGTTCGTGCTCTTAATTTATTATTAAAAAAACTCTAAATAAGATATTAAATATTATCTTTTTTATTAAGATGCATATATTGCCCTTACATATTTCTTATCCAATATGATACATTAAAAATTGGTAGTTGGCAGTATATTAGTATGTTGATTTAAATTTTTTATTTTTTTTGTTCTCAATTCCAACATATGTAATAAACAACCTAAACATAGCCAATCAATCAGCACAACAATTGAATTCTTAACACAGTGTCATAAAGCTCTGATCAGGGCAACATAGATTAGTTTCATACTCGCTACATGAGTTTTCTAGACATTCTATTTCCTGCAAAACATGAACAGAGACCCAGATTATAACATAGGTAAGATGTTGATGTATTATCTAAATGTACAAAATAGGAACCTGTTGATGCCCTCCCACACTACCCTAACATTCATTTACCACAGCACGGGAAGTTCTCAATCGCCTCCCACTTGTCATTTCCAGAAGTCCTCCACAATCAGCTCGTCCACACCCCAATCCTCGTAGCTCCTGTCAGGTCAGGTAGCAAAGAATGGTGAAGGGAATTTTCCGCGAAGTGAGCTCCTTCATAGCAATCTCAAGTGGATCAGTCTCACCATCAAGCTCAACCATGATAGGGGCATTCATGCTGATCTGCAATGTGTGAGATCTGAGGATTCTAGCACTCTCATACTTTTTCATGAACTTGGAAGTTTTACGAGGGCACTCAACAGGAACCTCTTCATGCTTCTCCTCCTCTTCAGCAAAAACTTGTTCAGGCACATCATCGTTGTTTGCTTCTACTCCGATCCCAGCCCCTTCATCTAGATCGGGCTCCATTGGCTCCTCCTCATATCGTCCGTCCATCTCCTACTCTTTGTCTGCCATTTTGAGCTAATTCATGGCGCAGAAAAGCATTCTTCATTTGACTCTGGTGAAGATGATCACGATGGAGCAATGTTTGTGTTGGAAAATGATTGTAAAACAAGTTGAATTTCATCAAATTTTGGGCTTCTTTTTGAGTTGGGATCAAACTGAATTAGAGTCAGTGGGCATCGTTTTTGGATTCTCCTCTGTAAGTACTATAAAATCGACTGTTTAAACTCTCAAAACGGATAGAGGGTGAATGAGATATGGATGCTCAAAGAGTCACTCTGAGAATGGAAACTTAGGCGGAAATTCATTCGCACGTACTAAGTTTTTTGTAATTTTTTATTGTCTAAAATGCATTTGGATCGCGTGGAAGTCTCTAGAAAGCCCAAACCGTGTAACAAATATTCTAAGAATCACGTGTGAAATATATGAGATTTGATACGCGATTAATCATGATAAGGAATATGATATTCTTATCTTTCCATAATCTATTCAAATATTTGTAAAATATTTGGTGGTTAGAGAATATTTTCTCTGATTATGGGAATTAGATCTTCCACGTATCTTCCCATGGGGTTTCTTAGACATCTATAAATAGAGCCTCTATGTCAGACAGAAACCTCGCACCATTCTCAAGTTCCTCCCTACTTCTAAACTTGAGTCTTATCTTCTTTCTCTGTCTTTGTCGGTGATAGTCCTTCGGGCTTTGTGTGACTCCGAGGTAATTTTTACTTGTTAAAATTACCTTCGATGGTTTAAAAATTACCTTCGATGGTTTTATCCTAGGGAACGAAATCCACGACGGGACTCATTCATTTTAAGGACAGCGAGTGTACTCGTGACTCCATCAATGTGTGATATATGTGATTGCTTAAAACATGTTTATTAATTGTACGCGTGAATAATTAATACTATTTCATTATTGTTACTTATGTTAAATTGTTCGTGTAATTTTTGTTATTTAATTTTCACGTGTTTTATCAATATACGTTAAACAGTTTGTTGATTAGAATTCACTTACGCTTGTGGGAATGTGCATGTGGCGTGCATGATTTGTTCCTAATGAGCTTCAACGCCCCTTTTTATCATGTGTATGTGATTCTTTAAAAATAGACTAAAATAAATAGATGATTCTTTCCAATTTTATTTTTGAATTTGAGACCAACAACACTCTTTCAAGAAGTGATTGAATTTAATTTACTTTGTAGAGAAACTCTTATTTTCACCAAATAGATGAAGAGGTTGCATTGCTAATGGAAGTCGGAATAAAAGTGTTGACAAGATGAAAGAGAGATCTATGAATAGGAGTAGCTAGTTGAGTAGCATAAGCAATTCTGATTTGAGCGGATCCAAACATTTTCCAAGTTGTGATCACGAGCTAAATGGCAAGACACAAACAATCACAACGAACAAAAACATGAAGGATGGAACTACACATTTTGTCAATAACAAAAAGAAATCAATAAAACGTCCCAGTTTAAACGGTCAAATAGTGAAATTGTGAAATTTCATCTTAAGTTAATTTGTGCACGTGTGTGCATGTGCTATGCATGTTCATAATTTATTTTCCAAAATAATTATTCCTAAATTAAATAAGGAGATGATGTTTCAAACAATAGTTATATGGTATAAATATGTTGGTGCATTTGAACGCGTGCGTGTATCATGCATGTGAATTTTTAGTATATATATGTCATTCGTGCATGTTTTTTATTCTTTTATATTTAAAAGAAAATTTAAATTAGAATCGTCATGGTGACCTGAATTTCAGGGTACCATCACTTTTCTATGCATGTTTTTCTTATATACATAGATGGTATAAAACTAACAAACTATAAAAAAATTAGACAACCTGATTCTGTTAAGTAGGTTAATAATTAAATATGCATCTCAAAAATCGTTTAAATATTGGCTTATTTCATTTTTATGTTTGTTCACATGTGCATGTGCTTGTACATATCTTGCATGGTCATAATCTCTTTTTCAAAAAAATTACCTCTAAAGTGATGGCCTTACAATCCTCAAACACTAAAATTCGGTGATTCACCCTGATCATATTTCAATTTAATGTACCGAATACTCATAAAAAGTGTGGGTTACTATTGCTATCAGTGTGGTCTTAGGAACCACAGGTTTTCTAGTAGAGGTTCACTTTGGTTGATTTGGGAAATAAGTGTCGAAGAAACCAGATCTTGTAGTTTGAAATCGAATTTTAGTTGATGAAATTTATAGTTACCGCTTAAATCATTGGATAATTGAACATGGTGTAAGAAACATCCCTTAATTAATGAGATTTACCATCTTTTACCAATTAACAAGTCAAAGTTTTTGGGCATATCCAGTCAACATGCAACTATGTAGTATTATCTTAGTAACTATATAAAAGAAATCCTGCCAAACAAAATGGTTGACACAACCGCTGTCAGGGGTAAAATGGTCATTTCGCAGGACTGCCTAACATGTGTTCTACAGGTGCTCTCAAGTGGCTGCCCAAAACAACGTCGTTTGGGCATTATTTTTGTCATTTTGTGCATCTTTTTATAATAAAAAAAAGTTGTGGCGCTACCATGTGCATCTACAGGTGCTGTCATGTGGCTGCCCAAAACGACGTCGTTTTGGCTATTGGACGCTTCAAGAGGTGAAGGTTCCAGTGGAGGGGTTCGAGAGGTACGTATTCGAGAGGTGAAGGGTTCGGAGGTACGTATTCCAGAGGTGGAGCGTTCCAGGGGTACGTTTTCAAGAGGTGAAGCGTTTGAGAGGTACTGATTCGAGAGGTGAAGGCTCAAGTGAAGAGGTTCCAATGGAGGGATTCGAGAGGTAATGATTCGAGAGTTGAAGGCTCAGCAGGGGTTCGAGAGGTGAAGAGGTTCCAGTGGAGGGGTTCGAGAGGTGAAGCTTCATTTGAACGATTCGAGAGGTGAAGGTATTTGTTCAAGATGGACTAATTCGAGAGGTACAGCTTCGAGAGGTGAAGGTTCCAGTAGAGGATTCGAGAGGAGGTTAGAGAGGTGACGATTCCAGTGGAGAGTTCAAGAGGTTAGAATTCGACGAGGCTCGAGAGGTGAAGCGTTCAAGAGGTACATATTCGAGAGGTAATGATTCGAGATGTCAAGATTCAGGAGGAGTTCTAGAGGTGAACCATTCGAGAGGTACCCATTCAAGAGATGAAGGTTCTGGTAGAGAGGGTTCTATTGGAGGGGTTCCAGAGGTAAGGATTCGAGATATGAAGGTTCCATTGAAGGTTCGAGAGGTGAAGGTTCAGTTGTAGAGGGTTCAAGTGGAGGGGTTCTATCGGAAGGGTTCGAGAGGTAAGGATTCGAGATGTGAAGGTTCCATTGGAGTTTCGAGAGGTGAAGGTTCTAGTGGAGATTCGAGAGGTGAGAGTTCGAGTGGGGGGTAGAGAGATAATAGTTTTAGAGTTACCGATTCAAGAGGTGAAGGTTCTGGTGGAGAGGGTTCTATTGGAGGGTTTGAGAGGTGAGGGTTCCAGTGGAGATTCGAGAGGTGAGAGTTCGAGAGGTAATGGTTCGAAATTTACCGCTTCGAGAGTTATCAATTCGACATGTGAAGATTCGGGTAAAGAGGTTCGAGAGGTAACCATCCAAGAGGTGAAGGTTCAATTGTAGAGGGTTCAAATGGAGGGGTTCCATTGGAGGGGCTTGAGAGGTATCCATTCGAGAGGTGAACGTTCAGGTGGAGAAGGTTCCATTGAAGGGGTTCAAGAAGTAAGGATTTGAGGTGTGCGAGTTCCATTGGAGGTTTGAGAGGTGAAGGTTCCATTGGAAATTTGAGAGGTGAGAGTTTGAGTGGGGGATTTCGAGAGGTAACGGTTCGAGAGTTACCGATTTGATAGCTGAAGGTTTGGGTGGAAAGGTTCGAGAGGTTACCCTTCGAGATGTGAAGGTTCGGTTGTAGAGGTTAAAATGGAGGGGTTCCATTGGAGGCGCTCGAGAGGTACCCATTCGAGAGGTGAAGGCTCGGGTGGAGAGGGTTCCATTGGAGGGGTTCGAGATGTAAGGATTCGAGATGTGAAGGTTCCATTGGAGGTTCGAGAGGTGAAGGTTCCAGTGGAGGTTCGAATCGTATTGGTTTGAGAGGTGAAGGTTCCAATGGAGATTCGATAGGTGACAGTTCAAGTTGGGGGGTCGAGAGATAATAGTTCGAGAGTTACAAATTCTAGAGGTGAAGGTTCAGTTGTAGAGGGTTCAAGTGGAGGGGTTCCAGTATGGGGGATCGAGAGGTACCCATTCGAGAGGTGAAGGTTCGGGTGGAGAGGGTTCCATTGGAGGGGTTCGAGAGGTAAGGATTCGAAATGTGAAGGTTCCATCGGAAGTTCGAGAGGTGAATGTTCCAGTGGAGATTTGAGAGGTGAGAGTTCGAGTGGGGATCGAGAGATAATAGTTTGAGAGTTACCGATTTGAGAGGTGAAGGTTCAGTTGCAGATGGTTCAAGTGGAGGGGTTCCAGTGGGGGATCGAGAGGTACCCGTTTGAGAGGTGGAGATTCAGGTGGAGAGGGTTCCATTGGAGGGGTTTGAGAGGTAAGGATTTGAGATGTGAAGGTTCCATTAGAGGTTTGAGAGGTGAGAGTTCAAGTGGGGGGTCGAGAGATAATAGTTCGAGAGTTACCGATTTGAGAGGTGAAAGTTCAGGTGGAGAGGTTTGAGAGGTAACAATTCGAGAGGTGAAGGTTCAGTTGTAGACGGTTCAAGTGGAGGGGTTCCAGTGGGGGGATCGAGAGGTGAAGGTTCAGGTGGAGAGGGTTCCATTGGAAGGGTTCGAGAAGTAAGGATTCGAGATGTGAAGGTTCCATTGGAGGTTCAAGAGGTGAAGGTTCTCGTGGAGATTCGAGAGGTGAGAGTTCGAGTGAGGGGTTCGAGAGGTAATGGTTTGAGAGTTAACGCCTCGAGAGTTACCGATTCGAGAGGTGAAGGTTCAGTTGTAGAGGTTTCAAGTGGAGGGGTTCCAGTGGGGGATCGAGAGGTACTCATTCGAGAGGTGAAGGTTCAGGTGGAGAGGGTTCCATTAAAGGGGTTCGAGAGGTAAGGATTTGAGATGTGAAGGTTCCAGTGGAGATTCGAGAGGTGAGAGTTCGAGTGGGGGTTAGAGAGATAATAGTTCGAGAGTTACCTATTCGAGAGGTGAAGGTTCAGTTGTAGATGGTTCAAGTGGAGGGGTTGAAGTGGGGGGGATCGAGAGGTACCCATTTGAGAAGTGAAGGTTCAGGTGGAGAGGGTTCTAATGGAGGGGTTCGAGAGGTAAGAATTCAATATGTGAAGGTTCCATTGCAAGTTCGAGGGGTGAAGGTTTCGGTGGAGATTCGAGAGGTGATAGTTCGAGTGGGGGGTTGAGAGATAATAGTTGACAATGGAACCTTCACCTGTTGAACCCCTCCAATGGAACTTTCACCTGTTGAACCCCTCCAATGGAACTTTCACCTGTTGAACCCCTCCAATGGAACCTTCACCTCTCGAACCTCCAATGGAACCTTCATCACTTGAATCCTTCCATCTCGAACCTCTACCAATCGAATCCACTACCTCTTGAACCCCTCCACTGGAACCTTCACCTCTCGAACGTACTATGGAACATTCACCACTCGAATCCGTACCTCTCAAACCCACTACTTCTCGAACATCCACTAGAACCTTCATCTCTCGAACCCCTCTAATGGAACCCATAACTTTCACCTCTCGAATCGGTGCCTCTCGAACCCTTCCAATGTAACCTACACCTTTGGAACCCCTTCAATGGAACCTTCACCTCTTGAACCTCCAATGGAACCTTCACCTCTTGAACCTCCAATGGAACCTTCACCACTTAAATCCACTACCTCTCGAACCCCTCCATTGGAACCTTCACCTCTCAAACCTACTATGGAACCTTCACCACACAATTCCACACCTCTCGAACCCACTAACTCTTGAACCTCCACTGGAACCTTCACCTCTCGAACTCGTACCTCTCGAACCCTTCCACTTGAACCCTCTCCACCTCAACCTTCACCTCTCAAACCATTACCTCTCGAAACTCCACTCAAACTCTCACCTCTCGAATTGATACTTCTCGAACAACTCTAATGGAACCCCTAACCTTCACCTCTCGAATCGGTACCTCTCAAACCCTTCCAGTTGAACCTACACCTCTCAAACCCCTCCAATGGATCTCCTAACCTTCACCTCTCAAATTGGTACCTCTCGAACCCCTCCAATGGAACCCCTAACCTCCACATCTTGAATTGTCCAATGGAACCTTCACCTCTCGAACCTACTATGGAACCTTCACCACTCTAATCCGTACCTCTCGAACTTCCACTGGAACCTTCACATCTCGAATCCGTACCTCTCGAACCCCTCCACTTGAACCCTCTCTACATGAACCTTCACCTCTCGACATATTAACGCTTCAATTACATGTATAATTGGTACATTTATAGCTTAAATTACAGCTCTTTTAACATTCCTATAGAATTTCTATAATTTGTTCAACGCACGGTGTAACCAAACTAGTATCTATATAATAGAGAAAAGTTTTATATTAAGCACGTGGTAAGATTTCAAATGACTAGCAGTGTACTAATTTGTTTCTTGCAGATCCCGATCGGGATCGCAAATAGATGAAAACTATTCAACATAATTGGAGAATTATAAAAATACCCCTAAGATTGTCGACCCCTAGATGTGGCTACCCCCCATTTGCTAATAAAGCATGTGAAGTTTTTGGAGCCTTGCTGAATGCTGGTTTCTTTTTTGAATCTTGGAATTTGGTAATCACGTTTCCCAAACCTTTTCAGTAACTTTTCTGCCTCTCCCCCTCTTCTTTTATCCTTTTCATTTGTTTTCTTAATTGGTTTTTTGTCTCCTTCATTCTCTCCCAAATGTCGTCAAATTTGGTGAGCTGGCATCGATGCCGCTTCCGTCGATGTTGATTTCAGTTTCTTGGTTTTGGAGAAAACCAGTCCACCCAAGCTTGCTGAAGAAAAGTTGATTTTTGAAATCTTGGGAATAACCCATTTTCCCCTTTCACTCGAACCGTCATCGTCACCTTTTGTGTTTGTGTCAGCATCAGAGCTGACTTGATCTCGTGGCCATCGGAATCCTATAGATGGGACCGGATGTGAGCGACCGAGCATACGCCGGATGTTCGTCGGATGTAAAACAATGACATCCTCCCCTTTTGCTTCTATTAATCACTATCACAGAGACCCCCTCTAGCACCAGTTTTTTTGTTCTAGCACCAGTTTTTTCGTAAAAAATGGGTGCCTAAGTAACTGATGAAACGGTTTCACCGGTTGGAAAAAAACCGGTGCTAAATCCCTACTTTTAGCACCAGTTTTTTGTTAGCACACCAGTGCTAATATGTACCGTGATAGCACCGGGTTTTTTTGTTAGCATCGGTTCTTGTTAGCACCGGTTTTTTTTGTTAGCACCGGTTTTTTTGTTAGAACCGGTTTTTCAACCAGTGCTAATTTTAGCACCATTTGTTTTATTAACACCGGTTTTTTAACCGGTGCTAAATTATTTGCAATGACTAAAAAAATCCCTTCCTCTGAAAGCGGCAGTGCGCCGCCACTTTCAGAGGAAGGGAAAAAGACCCAAAATTAACAATTTATTAGGACATTAATTTAATAATAAAATCAACTCCACAAAATTGATAATATAGAAATAAATCCGAAAAAAGTTATGATACAAAATTAATAATCTATGGGACTAAACATAACTATCCCAAACATAACTATCTACGGGACTACACATAACTTTAACTTGAACTAGCAATTAAATCATGTGGCGTATACACATCAAATCACAAGGCTAAGCCACACAACTAATCTTGAATCTATGATCCTTAAAAATGCTCAGATGTACCGTTCCATATGCATCTACAAGACCATACAACTACAAACTTCAATTTAGTTTGCAAAAATGGTAGGGGGGAAGGTAAATGTAACTAAATCAGTAAATCTTACCTTGGAAGGCTCATTGTATGTTCAGAAGCTAATGCCTGGAACATACTTAAGATAAATTGGAAATCCCCACTATATTCAAACATACAAAGGAATCAAACATACACATAAAGGGGCTACGTAGTTTAGATCTAAATAAACATAGAGAAAAAAAAGAGTAATCAAAACTCCACTCAGCACACAAGTCTATCTCTATAGGAAAAATTAGCACATGATTGATTCATGCTATAACGACAGAGTCATTCGGTACCTGAAGCATATGATCTTTATTCATTTGTGCCTCCTCCACCAACTTTGCAATTTCTTCGTTCTGTTGAGCAACTACATAGTTCACAATGAAACCAAGAATTAACAGTACCATGAACTATTTAGCGAAAACATGATATGAATCACAAATACAAGCATAGGTTTAAATTCAAAGCTTCTCTGACAGAAATAGTATGTTAGCAATTTCCGAAACAAGAAATATCGACTAGAAATTAAGATGTGTACCTTAAAAAGAGAAATATTGAATTGAAAAGGAGTATCATTCCCTTCCCAGACCACACGTGTATAAGGATCCTGCAAGTATCCACTTATGTGTAGCATCTCCCCATTTCAGCTCTTCTAATGCAAGTCATCCCAGACCTTGTACAAATGCTCCTTCAATCTGCAATTTACATACAGGAATTAATCAAAGTGCATGTAAGCAATGACTCTTGCACCTAATACGTCTTCAGCTTCTGCCGGCTTTAACTGTATCATGTTCTCAAGTGAAAGAGCATCGATAAAGGTTCTAACATATCGTTGAGCTTCACGGCCTCTAAGGAATGCTACATATGATTTTTGTTTAACATGCAATGGGGATTTGCATCAATAGTAAGGCTTAGAAAGGAAATATAAAATTAAATTAATCCCAGTCATGATCAACTGACATATTTTCTGCTATAAGCTTATCACACAAAGAAATGGTTGAAGGATCATTTTCTACGTTAGGTGAGACTGTCGAGTCTGCCTACATTATTAGCACCACAAATGAAATTTAAATGGAAAACAGCTGATTAGACAAACGATTGTCCTTCCCCTTATGTTACTACAAATTTCAACATTACCATATGCTTATTTTTCCTACCGACATCTTCCTATACTTTTTAAATCACACAATTTGTGAGCAATAAATTTCACCACTAAACTACACACATATGGAGAAATTTTCTTTTTTATTACTAGCGTTTATTGGTTGTGGTCCTCGGTTACACCCGAGGAGTAAATAATGATTCTCCACAGTACATCTAATAGTGGATTAGCAAGAGAAAAATATGTATTTCAAAAAGATTATACAACCTACATTAGTAAATGAATTCAACAAAAAATTGGATTATATTGAAACCCAACTGGGACATCTAAACACTCTGCAATATTGGGAGGTCATCACCGTACCTCTCAAAATTAATACTTTTAAGCCATGTTGCTTCCTGTCTACAATTAAGTAGATAATGGCAAGTCGGGGTCATCTACGAGAAGAGGGATCTTTTCAAGTGTTTAAACATATATAGGAGAAGACATACTAAACATGTACATACATATATATATATATATAACCATGTATACACGGGGGGGTTTAGGTTGGTTTGTTCCTAAGTTATCAAATTGAAATACAACAACAAGAAAAGCAAGAGAACGATGCTAATCATGCAATACAACTAAAGATAAGATGAAAATAACAATTGACGGAACCTTAGGCGCAATTGACTTCCACTTCCAAACCACTTATCCATCATTGAACATGCAACCTATTTACTACTTTCACTACTTATTGTGAAGGCTAAACTTCTATCCTTCTTAGATAGTAATTTGCAAGAGTGAATTCGACATCTCTTGTCAAACCTCACCAATGACTCCCGTAGTCGAAACACGACTCAAGGTATCCCATTGATGGCATTTAGCACGAAGAATCAACAAGCTCGGCAACACTTATAAACACTACACCATGTCTAAGCATTTAACCGATTTATGCATTTACACAAGATTAGTCAAGAACGATCGACATTCATAGACTTCTCTCATTTGCTACAAGCAACAAACATGACAAAGAGTTCAACATTATCATATTCACCTAGCCATTATCAATCCATCAACACAATCAAAAGCTCTAAACCATACTCTTGGATTCCTATCAAGAAAGGGGGAAATCAACCCATTTCCCTCAATCCCTAACAAGCATATCATGTAAGTACTTCATATACTCAAGCTTTCAATAACATTAATGATATTAACAAACACATTCAATGCTCCATAAATGCATAATAGTAAGAGTAATAAATATGCTACAAATTCTTCTTAAGACATGGGCATGGAAGCCTTAGTCAATTGCTCCCAAGAAATAGATTAGCTGCAAGAGTCCATGCTAATCATTGCTAAACAACTAATCATAAAACAAGAGAATTCAAAGATGAAAATGGAAATAAAGGGGTTCTAAACACTACCAAAAAATGCGGATGATGAAGTGTATGAATGAGAGGAAATAGAGTGATGTTTATAGAACAAAGAGGATAAGGTGTAATTCTGGCCACCCGTTGGTCGCGACTTGCGACAGGCTCATCGCGACTCACGGTGGTCTCCTGACAAGGCCATTGCGACTCGCAACGGGTGCCAGAATTTTGCTTTGTTTCCTTTTTTCTTCTTTTGGTATACAATCACCTTCATAGAAATTCCTATTATTTTCAAGTCTTCAATGTCTCCAAAAATGGTCTTCAATGGCCTCCAATCTTCATGTCTTCGAAGCAAGTCTTCAAAAGTCTTCAAAAATGTGATCTTCAATGGCCTCCGGTCTTCATTGCCTCCGTGTTCTTCCCTTGTCATGCAAAATCCACTTAGAAGAGGTAAAAAAGTGTAAAGTTGCTCCGACCCCTCCTAAGAGAATTTTAAGGTAAAACACAAGCTCTCGATAATAAAAGAGCACAAAAGTGACCCAAAATAGTACTAAATTATGCACATAAAATGGACACATCAAGCCTCCCCACACTTAAACCTTACTAGCCCTCGAGTAATGAAAGATCCAAGCATACGAAGGAAATGACGTATCCACATCCTAACTATTATTCCCCCAAATCAATTCCTCACAAAACTCTCAGTATCACATATCCCAATGTTAAGGTCAAATGAGAAGTTTCGCACAACCTCTATTCCTAAATCTACCTAAACCATAACAACCCATCAATTCATTGATATCCCTAAAACATCTCCAAATCCCGAATTGATAATCTCAAATCCAATGATAAAAGGTGAAGCTAAAGGTATGTATAAGGTTCAAAATGCATGCTCCACTTTATATCAATATATCAACCTAGAAGCGAAGCATATTAATGATCAAGAATTTCATAACTTACTTCGTCTTCTCCCGCTAAATTTTCCACTCCCAAAAGGTCCTCAAAATGTCAAGCTACCTGATCCATCCGTGTGGTCACCGCAACCTTATGACTCCAATGTCGAAAAATGAGTAAACACTTAACGTTTTTCAATTTCTCTCGTTTTCTTTCATTTTTCCTAGGAGCCCTTTGGAGTTTTCATCCTAGCCACACATCATATTTCTTCGGCTCACATCGCACCTTTTTTTTGCACATTTAGGCTCTCATTTTTGCCTAGATTGCCCTTTTGGGTTTTTGACCTATTCGAGTCCCCCAATGTTGCCTAAGTTGTCCTCTCGGGTTTTCAAATTAGTGGGATTCTTCTTTTTTTTAGCATTTTTCACGTGTCTCCAATCCAAAAAGTAGCTAATTGCTTTCCAAATGTTAAGGCTAAGAAAAGTATCAAAACCAACATTATCCAAGTACATCAAAAGAAAAACATCCCAAAACAAAAGGGAGAAAATATCCAAAACAAAAGAGTTATGCAAAAGTGTCTCCAAACCTAATCACCTCAAAATAGTAGATACCCCTCCCCATACTTAGAACACTACATTGCCCTCAATGTAGACAATAGGGAAAAAATGGATAAAGCGAAGTATGGAAAGGGTAAAATGTGCTGCTCACAAAATCAATGATGTGGTGAAGAAGGGTCACCGCCAAAGTAGCAATGTTGATACTATGCCAGCCACTATATGCTCCTCTACCTCCTCACTCTCTGCCTCTCTGCTCCCGGATCGGGGCCTAAAACACTGCCTGACCGGGATTGCAACTCATGGATGCAAGCTGACAAGTGGTCAATCTCCCCGTCCGTATCAATCAAAGTCTGGTAGACAAATACATTGTGCTCCAATATCATGTTGTCCTATCGGTGGAATCCATCATGCATAGTCTGTAGAGCTAGATCCACCTTCCCCATTTAAGTTAGAGAGCTCAAAGTGAAAACGGCAAAAATAAGTTATCAACAAAAAATTAACAGGAAAAAGGATGATGGATGCAATAGCTAGAACCCAAAACAAGATGCCACGTGTCAATCACCACAGCATTTAAAAAAGTGCCTCAATAATCTAAATATATCACAGAGCCCTCAAGTGGGAGCATACATGTAATGCAAGTTCACAAAAGCGTTGTACAGCATCATCTTACAAAACTCAGCATCAATCAGCATACAGGAGCAGATTGAATTTTTAATTTGCAACATGAGCCGCTTGGACTAGTTTATCTCAACAATAAAAGATTAGCTTCAATGCCAAAGAAAATTACCTTGGCATACTTCATCTTTTCCTCCAAACTAGAGCACCGGGCCTGGAAAAGGAATCACCAAAGCAGTAAGGATTTAGCAAATAATTTACCATGAAAAATTAGAACACATATACAATAAGTAGATAAACAAGAATCTCGGAAACAAAAGCCTCAGCAACCATTGCTCTAGTCTCATCCGCAGCCAAATCACAAAAGGCTTTACTCAGTGCTTCTTCAACTGGTTTCAAGGCATTATTCATGCCATTCTCGCGCTCAAATGTAAGATGTCATGCTTCTTCAGCTTGTTTCAAAGCATTATTCATGCCTCCGCCCTAGCTTCGCCACCTCCTAGCTCTGCCCTAACTCTGCCAGAAACCCACTCCACCAGTCACCAGAAAGAACTATTCCCCTACCTCTGCCCTAGCTCCGCCAGAAACCTACACCACCGGCCACCAGAAAGAACCGTGTGTCACCACTGCCCTAGCTCCGCCACCTCCTAGCTATGCCAGAAACTCTATCCCCCACTGCACCACGCCACTTTGTTTCCATTGTTCCACAACTTCTCCAATCAAACCATCATCGTGCCACCACTGCTCCAATCGAACCACCGTCGCGCCACCACTGCTCCAATCGAACCACCGTCGCGCCACCACTGACTCATCTCCAATCGAACCACTGCGCCCACACCAATCGAACCACCGTCGATCGTCGATTAATCGATCAGCGGCGAGGAAAACGTGAAGGATGAATTTAGGAAAGAAAGAAAATGAAGTAATGAGGGCAGGGTTTCCTTTTTTATTTTTTTTCAAGGGTATAATAGTCATTTCACTTATTTCCAGCCATTTCTTTTTGTATTTATATATACCAATTCAAATAAAGTTTGACCATGGATTAGTTAAATTCAAATTAGTTATTAGTGTTTATATATTGAAAATTGAGTAAAGTTTGACCGTTGATTAGTTAAAGTCAAACATTTTTATTTGTATTTATTATATACTAATTCAAGTAAGGTTTGACTGTTGATTAGTCAAAGTCAACTTAGTTATTAGTGTTTACATATTGAAAATTGAGTAAAGTTTGACCGTTGATTAGTTAAAGTCAACTTAGTCACTAGTAAAAGTCAACTTAGTCACTAGTATTTATGTGTAAAAAGTCAAGTAAAGTTTGACCTTTGATTAGACAAAAACAAACATTTTTATTAGTATTTATTATATACTAATTTAAATAAATTTTGACCTTTAATTAGTTAAAGTCAACTTCGTTATTAGTGTTTATATTTTGAAAGTCAAGTAAAGTTTGACTGTTAACAAGTTAAAGTTGTATTTGTGTATACAAAATCAATTAAGAGTTGAACGTTAATTAGTTAATGTAAACAAATTTTATTCTTATTTGTATATATTAGGTCAGTAAAGGTTGATCGTTGATGAATTTAACTTAACTTAGTTATTATTTAAAGTTAACAAAAGAAGTGAACGATTTTGAAAGTTTAAAAAAATTGTTTAGAGCGTCTGCGCAGCTGCTCCTAGCTCATGAAAATTATGGGAAGATTATTTGAAAATTTTGGCAAATTCTTTGAATTCTTTAGTGGAAATATTGAACATTAAAAAAATTCGATGAATATTTAGAAGTTTGTGGCGGGAAGATTGAATTTTTTAAAATTTTGGCAATTTCTTAGGCGGGAAAATATTTTTGGTAATTTCTTTGGTGGGAACATTTTAATAATTTAAAATTGTTTAGCTCCGGTTTAAACCGGTGATATTTTCTTCCAAAACCGGTGCTATTTTTAATTTTTAGCACCGATTTTAAAAATCGATGCTAATTTTTCCAAAACAGGTGCTATTTTGAAAGTTTTGGCTATTTCTTTGGTGGGAAAATGAATTTTAAAAAAATTTAGCACCGGTTTTTAAAAACCGGTGCTATTTTTTTAAAACCATTGCTATTTTTAAATTTTAGCACCATTTTTAAAAATCAGTGCTATTTTTTACAAAACCCGGTGTTAAATTTTAATTTTTAGCACAGATTTTTAAAATCGATGCTATTTTTTAATTTTTAGCCCCGGTTTTTAAAATCGGTGCTATTTTAAATTTTTTGGCGGGAAGATAGAATTTTACAAATATTTAGCACCGGTTGGTGCTAATATTTCCATAATTGGTGCTATTTTAAAAACTTTTGCTATTTTTTTGCCGGGAAAAATGAATTTTTTAAATTTTTAGCACCGATTTTTAAAAATCGGTGCTAATGTTTTCCAAAATCTGTGCTATTGTAAAATTTAGCACCGATTTTTAAAAAATCAGTGTTAAAATTTAAAAAATGGTGTTAAATTAACACCGATTTTAAAAATCAGTGTTAAAATTAAAAAAAAAACTGTGCTATTAGATTTTTAAAACCGGTTCTAGAGGGGGATCTCTCAGATAGTAAATTCTGCCCTCCACCATTTGGACACAATTTTCAGTCATGAGTCTGTCCGGTTAAAAGTGAAGATTGAGCTAAGCAGTGGAAGAAGATCCAGAATCCCGGTGCTAATTATGATGTCAATCCAATTTTGTTTTGTTTCTGATGTTTGCTATGTTGAGGTAATTTGTCTTTGATCATCGGAGAAGACGACTGGGGGTAGTTGCATGTCCTTCGCTTTATCGGAGAAGAACTGTGATGTTGAGCCGGGACGACTATATAGTATTTTGAAAACGTAAATGTTGGGCCGGGACCATGGGAATGGCCCGATATTAAAGAAATGGCCATGATTTATTTTTAGTTTTTATTATTTATTTTATTACAACCTTTCTCTAATGAGATTTCATGCAATAATATTCTTACTTATATATAGGATTGACAATATGTGAATTCATTTTTCAAAAATATTTTAGTTACAATATTAAAAATTTATCATGCAATGTGCAGTAGTTATACATTTATGACCCGATTAATGTGACCTGAAAATTTTATCTTCATTTATTTGAAGTTTAAATTTTAGTTTTTCCAAAATTTATGGAAAGAACATCTTTCAAGAGACGGACTCGTATTCTTATTCCGATGAGAATTTTATGAAATTTATAATAAATAAAATTTATTGAAGTAAAATATTGAAGTGTCCGTCTCTCAAAAGGCGGAATTTTCATAAGTCATGGAAATACCAAGGTTTAAAGTGCAAATAAAAAAATATGAAGATAAAAATTTTGGATTGCATGAATCGGGTTATAAACTTTATAATCATTACAAGTTGCATAATAAATTTTTAATAATACAACTAAGACATTTTTTATTTTATTATTCTAAATAAATCTCATCTTTCCATAAACAAAAGGAAACAGTCTTTTATTATTCAAGATTTTGCCGATATTGAAATAGTCATTTATAAGTGATCATTTATCACATGAAATAATTTAATTCTTAAAATAATGATATCCAAAAAGTAAAAAAATTTACTCATAATTCTAAATTGAAATTCGCTCGAACGTGATGTTTTCCTATACATTCCCATTTTATTTTTCAAGTCTATAACCGAATATTCATCATCGATCAGGCACAAGAACATTTCTGTAATTCTTTCTGATTTATCTTTTTTACTTCTAAGCAATCAACTTCAAGTTACTCTAAAACATGTACTAGTGTTTCCCACATTTCAGTAAAAATATCATTTATTGAATATTTCTATATTTAAGTAAGAATTTAAAAATCATGTAGTTTGGAGCAATTGATAATGGAGAGACACAATTTTGGGCCACTGTATAAATTTTCAAAATTATGTGCAAGTAATCAATGTTGATTTCGGGGTTCTTCCATTCATCATATATGTCCAAATCGCAAAGTTGCAATCGTATATTATTCAATTGCATCTTGGTATCGTCAATTTTGTGATTCGACAACTCAATATTTCTTGGAGGAACCTAAGTTGCAAAAAGTAAAAAACTTTACTTGTAACTTTAAATTAAAATCCACTCGATCGTGATGCTTTCCTATACACCCCCATATTTTTTTCCTAGTCCGTAATGAAATATTTATCATCGAATAGGCACAAGAACATATCTGTAGCCCATTCTGATTTCTCTTTCTTACTTCTAAGTAATCAACTTCAAGTTACTTTAGAACATGTACTACCGATTTCCCACATTTCACCAAAAAAATAATTTGTTGAATATTTCTTTATTTATGTAAGAATAAAAAAATCATTTAGTTTAGAGCAATGAATAATGGGGAAATACGATTTTGGGCCACTGTGTAATTTTCTAAAAATGTGTACAGGTAATCAATGTTGACATTTGGGGCCCTTCCACTCACCCATACATGCCTAAATTACAAAATCGCAATCGTATAGTATTCAATTGCATTTTGGTGTTCTTGATTATGTGATTCGACAATTCTAAATTTCTTGAAGGGACTTAAGTGCAAAAGATAAAAAAAACTTTACGCGCAACTTCAAATTGAATTCCGCTCGAACGTGATGCTTCCCTTTATACCTCCATTTTATTTTCCAAGTCTGTAATGGAATATTTACCATCGATCGGGCATAAGAACATATCTGTAATCATTTCCGATTTCTCTTTCTTATTTCTAAGTAATCAACTTTAAGTTACTATAGAACATGTACTAGCGCTTTCCCACATTTCACCAAAAACCCATTTATTTATTATTTCTATATTTATGTAAGAATTAAAAAACTCATGTAGTTTGGAGCAATAGATGATGGGGAAACAAAATTTTGGGTCACTGTGTAATTTTCTAAAATAGTGTACAAGTAATCAATGTTGACTTTTGGGGCCATTTTGTTAACTCATAAATGCCCAAATAGAAAAATCGCAATCGTATATTATTCAATTGCATTATAGTGTCACCAATTTTGTGCTTCGATAATTCCAAATTTATTGGAGGGACCTAAGTGCAAAAAGTATAAACTTTTTTCGTAACTCCAAATTGAAATCCGCTCGAACGTGATGCTTCCCTTTACACTCCCATTTTATTTTCCAAGTCTGTAAAAAAATATTTATCATCAATAGGGTCCAAAAACATATCTGTAGTCCTTTCTTATCTCTTTCTTAATTTTAATTAATCATCTTCAAGTTACTCTAGAACATGTATTAGCGTTTTTTCACATTTCACCAAAAAATTCATTTATTGAATATTTATTTATTTATGTAAGAATAAAAAAATCATGTAGTTTGAAGCAATGGATGATAGGGAAACACATTTTAGGGCCACTATGTAATTTTTCAAAATTGTGTACAAGTAATCAATGTTGACTTTTGGGGCATTTCTGTTCTCCCATACATGCCCAAATCGCAAAGTCTCAATAGTGTATTATTGAATTGTATTTCAATGTCGCCAATTTCATGATTTGACAATTCCAAATTTCTTGGAGGGACTTAAGTGCAAAAGGTAAAACTTTTACTCGTATATTCAAATCAAAATCCGCTTGAACGTGATGCTACCATATACACTCCTATTGTATTTTCCAAGTCCGCAACATAATATTTATAAAAAATTGGGCACAAAAAAATACTCGTAATCCTTTTTGGTTTCCCTTTCTTAATTCTAAGTAATTAATTCTAAATTACTCTAGAACATGTATAAGCGATTTTCAACATTTCACCAAAAATATTATCTATTTAATATTTCTATATTTAGGCTGGAATAACAAAAATCGTGAATTTTTGAGTAATTGATAATGGGATAACACAATTTTGGGACGTAGTGTAATTTTCTAAGACTGTGTAGAAGTAACCAATGTTGAATTTCGAGGTCCTTCTGTTCACGCATACATACCCAAAATGCAAAGTCAATTTTTTTAATTTCGAATTGCATTTTGGTGTCGCCAATTTCGTGATCCGGAAATTCCAACTTCCTTGGAGGGACCAAAGTGCAAAAAGTAAAAACTTTACTCGTAACTCCATATTGAAATCCACTCGATCGTGATGCTACCCTATACGCCCCCATTGTATTTTCAAAGTCCCTAATGGAATAATTATTGACAATCGAACATGAGAACATATCAGAAAGATGGTATGTCCATAAGGTAATGGACAACACACTCTATTTTTTACATTAAATGTTGTTAAATTTTTATATAAAATTTAAATATTGTACTTTGAAAGTTAAAACAAGTAATAATGTGCATTTGTATGTGAAAATATAGAAATATATAATATAAAATATTTTAGATTTTAGATTTAATATGTAATTTAACAAATGTAGTGTGTAAGTAAAAAAATACAACGAACTGTCCATAAAATTATGGAGAGGCTGCTAGCCAGGAGAACCACTCGCTTTAAAATTCTTCTATTTGAAGCATTGACATATAATATACTAGGTAAGTTGACGAATTTCAAACGAAGCCCAAAAAGTTGACGAATTTCAACCTTTTAACCATCATTTTCCAACAATCCCCCACGTGAATAGATATTGATGTAAGAATCAGAAAAATCATGTCAGACACAGAGTTTGACTTGGTGATAGGTTCATTTTGACGGCATAGATGTTGCATAGGATAAGTAGGTGTCACCCTTTGAACTTTCCCTTGAGAGAGTACACTTAGCCCACTGGTTAGGAAGTATACGAGATGTCCTTGAACTTCCCCTACCGTTTGTGTGAATGAAAATGCAATTTACACAAACATATTTCCTAGCCCTTGCGCTTTCCTCGGTTGTGTACATTAATCAGGCCATGGCACACGCCTAGTTCTATAAGGTTTCTAAAGAATTGAATCCCAACAATTCCCTTTCAAAGCGGCCACACTTCTCGCTTACATGGGTGATTCTTGGAGTAAGAGCAGTTCCGTAGACTATTGCGCTTTTTTGAGTACTACACACTCGATCCTTGAATCATTAAAAGCAGTTTAATGCTTATCTTTCATTCACCTCACTGTTTCTTCATCATAGGAATAAGACACGAGGTATGAAACCCCCATAGTGATCGCGATGGGTCTTTGCAGTTTAGTTGTCCCTTTGAACCTAGATCTTGGGATCTCCAGTCACATAGGTTGGGTGTCCACGTATGTAACCCACCATTAATAAGGGGAGAAAACCCACCATTAATCCCTAGAACCCTCCATATACATAGGGGATTTTAATACAGTCGCTTCTGTTATTGAATATAAGGGGAGAAAATCCTTACCAGCAAGAAGTATGAAACAGTTTAATGATTTCATAAATACCATGGACTTGCATGAAATCCCTACTGTTGGAAACTCTTTCACATGGAGTAATAATAGATTCAAGAATAAATGTAAGGATCTTTTGTGTCAAAGATTAGACAGGGGCATAAGCAATTTAGACTGGTTGGAACTATTTCCAAACAGCTCAATTCAAGTGCTAAATAGAATGACATCTGATCACTCACCTTTACTACTGTCTGTTCAATCGTCTGAAGAACTGGTACCAAGGCCTTTTAGATATCAAGAGATGTGGTCAAACAAACAAGACTTCCAGGCCTTAGTGGTCTAAAACTGGAATTTATCATTTCCTTTAAGAGGGATGTACAGGTTAGTGGATAAACTTAAGAGGCTTAAGATTGTCATTAAAGAATGGAACAAAAACACCTTTGGAAATGTTAATCAAAATATGTTAGAAGCTGAGACAAAAGTCAATGAACTGGAAATAAAATTTCAACAATCCCAAGATGAATCAGATCTTGCTGAACTAATTAAGTCAAAAGCCCTACTTCTTAGATCCTAGAAAGAAAAAAACATTTTTTTAAAGCAGGAGGCTAGGCTAAATTGGCTTAAGCATGGGGATACAAATACCAGCTATTTTCACCACACCATTAGGGAAAGGAGAGCTAGATCAAGAATTAGTAAAATCAAAGATGGAAGTGGGAACTGGATCTCAGAACCTCAACAGATTAAAGAAGAAGAAGTTCGATTTTTTAAGGAATTACTTAATGAGGATGCCCCTCAAAAAACAGGAACTTACCTGAACTATTTTCTAAAGGAAATACCTAGAGTAATTACAGAGCAACAAAACCAACTCCTCCTTCAACCTTTCAATATCCAGGAACTCAAATATGCGGTATTCGATTTAAACAAATCTAGTGCCCCTGGATCAGATGGATTCTCCGGTGAGTTCTACACTACTTTCTGGGAAACCATTAAAGATGACCTTTTAGAAGCTGCAAATGATTTCATATGTAATGGTAATATCCCAAAAGCTATCTCAAGCGCTTGGCTCACCTTAATCCCCAAAAAACCAATCCCAACATATTTCTCAGATTTCAGACCCATTAGTCTATCTAATTTTGTAAATAAAGTATTCTCAAAAATGCTAATGGAAAGGATCAAACCACTTATGCATATTCTGATTTCTCCTGAGCAGAGTGCCTTTATCATAGGTAGGGATATAACTGATAATGTCATACAAATGCAGGAGATGACCAGGATTTTGTCTAGGAAATCAAAGGCCTCTAACTTGATAGTAAAACTTGATATGCAAAAGGCTTTTGATAGAGTCTCATGGTCTTTCCTGAACTCCATCCTTCTTCATTTTGGTTTTCAAGGGAAGTTTGTTAAAATAATCATGCACAATATAACTGCTGCTCATTTCTCTGTTTTAATAAATGGAGTAACCTCAGGTTTCTTTGCATCTTCTAGGGGCATTAAACAAGGAGAACCACTTTCACCCTTTCTATATAATTTACTCTCTGAAGCCTTCTCTAGAGATTTAAAGAAAAATTTTAACATAGGATACCTTCAAAATTTCGGTCTCCCTCGTTCCTGTTCCCCCATTTCCCACTTAATGTATGCTGATGATACATCAGTTTTTCTTAATACTAAACCTACAAACTTGAAGATGTTTAAAAATTTTCTGCTAGCATATGAACAAACTTCAAGTTAAAAGGTCAATTTTGCAAAATCTGAATTTTTTGTAGCTCACAACACTCCTTTAGAACTAGTTCAATCTGTAAAGAGGATACTGGGAATGGAAAAAGGTTCTTTCCCATTCAAATATCTAGGTGTCCCTATTTTTTCTAGTCGCAATCTACAGGTACACTACCAACCTCTGCTGGAAAGAATGGAGAAATCAATCAATAACTGGAAAAACAGATAGCTCAACACTGCAGGTAAGATTATATTGATAAATCACTGTTTTATTTCAATTCCCACGCATATTTTTGCTGTTTTGAGTCCTCCAAAGATAGTTTTTTAAAAAATGGAGAAAATGGCATCCAGTCTATTTTGGGGGAGTTCAGATAACTCTGATAGGAAAAAGTGGAGGTCTTGGAAAAAAATGAGTCTACCTGTAGAAGAAAATGGAGTAGGTTTCAGGGGTTTAAAGGTCATTGTTAATGCTTTCTCATGTAAATTGTGGTGGAAACTGCCAAAAAAAACTCTACTCAATGGTCCTCTCTATTATGGTCTCTTCCTATTTCTTATAAAAAATCTCACACATGGTCTAGAATATGTTATATCACAGCTAAGGCAAAAGCTATTCCAGAGTAATCTATGGTAATGGTGATTGCTCTTTCTGGAATGCAAATTGGACAGGAGAGGGAGCTCTGTTTTATAAGTGGCCTCATGAGAGAAATATCCCCTTCGAGGATATTACACTCAGGTCTTTTATCAATAACAAAGCTTCTCTTCTCCGAATACTGGAGCCATATTTGGCTACCAATCTATGTGCCCTTTTTGCAGGATGCGAAGCTGGAATACTCTCATGAGGATAAGCTCATCTGGACGCCGGCCACTGATGGAAATTTCTCCATACGGTCTGCATACAATATCCTCAGACAGAAAAGGGCAAAAATCAGGCACTTCGATAAGGTTTGGTCCTCTTTCATCCCCAAAAAAATGTCAGTTCTCCTGTGGAGAGCCCTGAATGGAATACTTCCTTTTGATAATATTTTATGTAGGTTAGGTTTTTCTTTTGCCTCTAAATGTCTCCTCTGTCAGAATCATTCTGATACTTTGGAACATTTTTTTAACTCGTGCTCATCCTCTACTGCTGTATGGCAATGTGTTAATGACCTTTTAAAGCTACAACAATCAGTTTTTGGAAATTTGAAGGGTAGAGTTGAGTATTATCTCTCTTTTAAGGTTGAATCCAAGATTCAGTCAAACATTGCAACTGCTGCCCTTCTTGTCACAATCTGGTTTCTTTGGATTAAAAGGAACAAAAAAATTTTGAAAATGAAGTTTTCTCCCAAGCTGCTTGTTTTCATGAAATTAAAGGCATGATCTATCAAATTTTCACAGTCCACCATTTGATAGGCAGTTTAGACAAGCATAGGTACTGGACTCAGGCAAATATTATTCCTCAAATTTTTCAAAAGAAAAAAAAATCAGTAACTGCAGTGATTTGGAAGAAACCACAATATGGATATAAAATTAATACTGATGCTACATGGATTAAAGGTGGTCTTTCTTCCTTTGCTGTGATAGTTAGGAAATGGAATGGGAATGTGGTTAAAATGAGAGCAAATATCTTCCATTCTCCGTCTCCTTTACATGCTGAACTCTTCGCCATTCAATGTGGATATGATATTTGCTCTGAACTAGCTCTAAATATTTGTGTGTTGGAATCAGATTGTTTAATGGTTGTTCAGGGTATTCAAAACCCCATGAGTTCCCCTTGGAAAATTTATTCCACCTGCAGCTCCCTTAATTTAAAACACCACAAATACCCAATTCAACATATCCCTAGGGAGGCAAACAGTGCGGCTGACTTCTTGGCAAAATATGCTTTAGAAAATAACCACCATGGTGACATAGACTTTCAGGCAGCCCCCCTCTTTCTTAGGGGACTGCTAACTCTTGATAGCAGTGGTTTTCCTGTAATTAGAGTAGGTGCTTGAAATTTTACTATCTCTTACTCCTTTTTCTGACACATATCAGACTATTCATCTCAAATGTAATGCAGTTTTTTAACAGAACATGGACCGGGCTTTTTTGAGATGAACGGTTTCCCTTCGAGGTCTCGAACTCCCATTCGAGCCTAGAAACACCCTTTCGAGGTCTTGAACGAGCCCCATCGAGGTCTCGAGCGACAACAGCCCCTCGAAGTCTCGAACTAGTTCCATTCGAGGTCTCGAATTAGTACCCTCGAGGCTATTTTGAGATGAACAGTCCCCTTCGAGGTCTCGAACTCCTATTCGAGCCTAGAACCACCCCTTCGAGGTCTCGAAATAGCCCCGTCAAGGTCTCGAGCGACAACAGCCCCTTGAAGTCTTGAACTAGTTCCATTCGAGGTCTCGAATCCCCCTCGAAGTCTCGAACCCCCCTCGAAGTCTCGAACTAGTTCCATTCGTGGTCTCGAATTGCATCCTCGAGGCCCCAAATCACTACCACCCCTCGAGGCCACTTTGCCGCCCTTTGAGCATTCGAACTGCTATCCCCCCCCCCCCCGCGAGATCCCTCGGGCATTTGAACACTCGGACAACTAACATCGAAGTCTCAATGATAATACCCCTCGAAGTCTCTAAGTCTCAAACCCCTCGAGAGTTCGAAATGTTCGAGTACTCGAACCAGCAATCACGACCACGAATCCAGATCACGAACTAGCACCCATCCAGATCTCGAACCACCACTGTCACTGATATATACATTGCTGAGGAATATTTATGATATGCTTGAGTTCAAAAAGGATAAATACTGCTGATGTCTTTTCTTTGGCTTATTACAGGTTCATAAGATCCACTATTCACATTCTCGGCTGGTGAAGACTATCCAGAATTTAGCTACTTATCGGACGTGAAGGATTCTCTCAAAACAAAATGCTTCATTTCAAATTTGATGCAACTATGCTACGATGTAGTTTCCTTGTTAATCTTGAAGTGATAGTGTGTAGTTGCCTGGCCAAGGGAAAGAATTAACACATGGGGTGGAGATTCTTTCTTTTGGAATCGCAACTACCACATCAAATCTTTTGTTTCTAACTACTCGATTAGACATACTTTTAGGCTGCTAGGTATTCTTTTGGAAGCAACAATGTTGCCTCACTTACCGCTTTTTTTGTACTGAATTTTTTTATTCTATACAGGCTTGGGGAACCTTATATAATCCCCCACCTTTTATGGTGTTTTAAAATTAAAAAAAAAGTATGTAACCCACCATTTATTGGACTTAGTCCTATTCCTTTTGATGAGTTCTCAACTAACTCTCGATTCAATTTCTTCGTCAAGAAATCGATTCAATCCTTTAGTCAAAGAATCACAACTCTTATCATATTGACCTTACGTAGTCAACATCAATAATTCTCGTAGAGAGTGGTCATCCAATGGTAAAGTGTCTTTGTCGAGACACACCATCATTAATATGGCTTTACGCTACACCAATAAGTATACAAGCGCTTTGGTCATCCTAGGGTATATCTTTCCCAATTTTTTTCCAACACAATGGACTTAAATTCCTCTATGAATCTAGTAAGAGAGAACCATTTCTCTACAAAACTCAAGCCATATCAACGAGTCTCACACACAGCTTGTTTCCAGTGATAATTTCTGGATTACTCAAGTATCATCTTACTATCCATTATAAGAATTGTCTAATGTGCACTTTAATAAGTACAACAGACTGTCAATGACTCTTGAGTTCTCTTCTTAAGAGACACCTCACCTTTACAAAAAAAAGGTAACTCATAATGTTTAGAGTCATTCCATTAAATACGACATATCTCCAAGAGACTCAATCATCGTATCAATTTACTATCAATGAGAAAACCATCAATTCAAAGACATAAATGACATGGTCTGCCTTCAAACTCATTGACTTAATATCACTGGCTAAACAACAATTAGTTTGGTTGAGCTTTTCATTTTGTTCTATTCAAATTTTAATATCTAAATCTCCAAATAACCATTTAGGTCCATTAATTGTACTTCTAGCTTTCACAAAGCCTTGATAGCAAGTACCATCACCCTTGGACTCATTTTCACGTCTAGAGAACACCCATCAAGTACACAAATATACTTACTAATTGTTCAAATCTACTAGTACTCTATTGATTTGCACTCATGGTAGATCAATCTCTCTATTGATCATCACTTTCCAAAAAAATTATTTCATGGAATCTCGTTTCCTTCGTTGGTTTATCCCTTATCCTTAATGATTTCATCTATTGACTCTTAAGTCCATTTAAGATAAATCAGGATCTCTTACAAAACCTTCCACAAAATACACTTTCCATTAAGATGTATTTCTAGTTTCCATATATTATTTCTTGTGAATTTCAAGATATTGATAGCACTTCAACATTGTGCATATCTAGTAAAGATACCGTTTAAGTATTACTTTTACTACCTTCGCAATACGCCGACCCCACATTCAAAAGAACTTGTAGGATGGCTCTATGAGGAGTTTTATTTTCCTCCTTGGGTCATCTTATTTAAAAGATCGCTAGCCAATGTAAAGGCTCTTCCACATTGCTTTGATCATTTCTAGCGATTTCGTTCAACCACCATATGACCTTGCAAATGTCTACATTGTGAATCACATTCCCCAAAGGATTCTATGTATTCACATCATGGTCACAGATAACCTCATATATTTTTTGTGCATCACGTAAGTGGTTTTGTTAATATACAAACCCAACTTACTAAAAGTTTGTGTGTTCAATAATGAATCAAATACTAGGTTCTTACCCATGAAATTTCTTTTAGGGCTATCCTTTCAACAATCAAAACACCTTCATGTATTGATCATTTATCGTGAAAGTCTCTCTTATTCCTTCAACTCCCTTAGGATTAGAGATAACTAAACTTCCCAATCTCTATTAATCGTTCTTCCTCACATAACCAATACCACAACCGATGTAGTATCAATCAATCGAGGATTTGATTATCTCTCACTAGGGCGCAGTGTGAGTTTACCAACTCCACACAATTGCATGCCCATTTTAAAGTCAAGTTTCAGTACAAGTGTACTTTACTTTCAGACTACTCAAATCAAACTTGAGTGCCTTTATGCTCGAAACACATTCAAGTCTATTGCTCAACTCAAGTTTGAGTGCACTGCTCGACTTGATTTCGGGTTTACCCTTTTGGTTCGAGTTAAATTCTTCCCGACTTGAACAACTTGATTCAAGTCTCTCGTGACGACTTTTCATCTCAAGTGCCTATCAAAATTCATATGGTCGTTGAATTTTTAGGTTTTCGTCTACCCCCCACATTGGGCTGGTTTTATTAAATATCCCCACACGTGTTAAGTTTCTTAAAACCTCGTGTCTTGGGGTTCCTAGAGCAAATGTATTAGGATTCCTCATCTCATAATTCTAAGGCTTTTCAACCAAAAATCTAGAGAATTGACCAAATGTCGTGGGATTCCATATCTCATGATTCTTAGATTTTTCAACCATAAATCAAGAGATTTGACCAAAAGTCTCGGGATTCCCATTCTCAAGATTCTTAGTTTTCCCAACCAAATTCTTGAGATTTTCCCCTCAATTCTTTGATTACAAATAATCAAAGGTTTTTAGCATAGTCATGATAACTCATGCTTTAGGGTTTATGTCATGGTTCACAAGAACCAATACCCTAGACATAGTCGTAAACTAATGTCTTCACGTTCACATTTTTCAGGTCATACAAAATAACCAGAATATGTTGAACTTCGAGCCCATATGCTATATCTGTGCAATCTAACAATTGTCACTCGTAAGTCATATGCTTGTAAACGATCAATCAAGATAGTAAATTGTCAGGAATTGTCTTGTCAAATATTTCATTGCATCAAAAGGCACTTTCCCAAACAATTAATATAATCACAGCATATAAAAGCATAACCCAATTTTAGACACAACGTAGATCTAAAATTTTTTGTATGCAGCTCAATCAAATCCCTAAATGAACGAGAATATATCATGGATCAAATAACCCAATGCCATATACTTCATTCATGCACGGATATATTACACTCTTGCCGAGAGATGTCATGTTTAAGTGCAAATGAAGTTTACCATTTTATCGCATGCGATTCTCAGACCAAGCATATAAAGGTCATGAATCACTAGCAGCACATTCTCACACAAAATGTGGTTTTAAATTTTTAACCAACACGAGCAGCCCACACAACCAAATTACTATACCATGCAAAATAGGTATTTCAACATTTGATTAAGTATTTAAACAAATACTATAACATTTTGAGGGCTTAGGAAATTTAAATGTCTCATAATTTTCAGCACTCATGCACTGTTTTCATGTAATTTCATAATTAAAAGGAATAGTGATGCTTGATTCAATATTCCAAACTCATGACATTTTTTTCTAACTTTAAGCTATTCATGCAAAGAATCAAATATGATTTATTACCATATCACCATTTAATCTCATAAGCATGAATATCACGGAATTAACATATTTCCATAATTACGCCATGTAATTTAACATACATGCTCAGCTCAGTTTTTCACATAATCAAGTTATTAATATAACCAAATCCATTCACTATCAAATTCGATAGCCTTAGTGTACTGGACATATATGTGCTCATATTATTCACATAACACTCTTTGTAACAAAGTCTTGTTCACGTCCAGATTCACGCAAATGGTTATCAAATATAATCCAAGAAATATATGTATATATATAGCATATGCCATGATTCACTTTAATTAACGTGTATACTTACCATAGTTTGCAAAACCATGGTTACAACTCTTGACTCTTTCAGGTTGTCAAGCAAATCCTGATGTATCTCCATGCCTAGTTTTTCTTTCAACAGATACAACCGTGTATACTCGGATTCAACAATGTGTACACACAAAAAATCATTCATCGTTAAATATAAGTACACATCAAATATTGTAGTATAATATTTTAAACAATTATACATAACAAATTGCTCAATATGATTTTATTATAAATAACCAATACCATTAGCATGCACATTTTCACAAACATACAATTTCCATAAAGCATGCAATAATCATGTAATCATAGCATGACATAAATCTTGTTAGCATGCAACTTGATCAATTGATTCGGAAATCACGTAAATTAATCCAAAGTTGCCAGGATGCAAATTGATTAATCCAACATGCAAATTAATCTTGACAACATGCAAATATATGATTGAACATGAAAATTGGAGGCATGCAATAAATAGGTAAATTTGGCATTCAATATTCCATTACTGTAGCAAGGATTGGCATGCAAATTATTAACATTCCGCATGCATCAAAAACCAAATCAATATAAATCAACAAATATCATTCGTTTCAAGACTGTTGGATATATATTGATTATATCATGCAAAAAATTAAATAACAAAATTGAACGATCAACTGTCACGGGTCGTCCGCTAAGAATGCTAACCGTGCGGCCTAGCCGTGTATTTAGCTCTCACGACTACCGCCTTGATCCCACGTCCATCGCACTCAGCCCGGTTGCACACAGCACACCGGGCCTTTAGAGGAACGTGGTCGGGTGTGCAGCGGAAAATACATACACGAGTTTAGAATAGGAGCATGGCTCACACACTAAAGCCAAATATACAATATATAGCCCAAGACTGGGGAGCGAACGCTCGAAATTCACTATATTGAAAATAAGGTAACCGGGTGTGGGTAGCTCAAAATTAAATAACAAAATTGAACGATCAATTAACATATGCAAGAATAATAAACTTTTATTAATTATTCAAGCATACAATCGAAAAGCTTAAATTACAAATAATCAAAGCATAAATCATGTTTCAAGTAATAACAAATTGATGGAGTCACAAGTAAACTCGATGCCCTTGAAACGAATGAGTCTCGTCGTGGACATCGTGCCCTAAGGTAAAACCATCGAAGGTAACAATTAACACGTAAGAGTTACCTCGGATTCAAGCAAGGCCCGAAGGACTATCACCTCGACAGAGCAACAGATGGAAACTTTGAGAAAGACAGAAAGAAGACTCAAGTTTAGAATATGGAATTTCCCGGCTGACTTAGAGGCTCTATTTATACTACTCTAAGAGATACTAATCATGGAAACATGATATTCTGATTTTCTGTAATTAGAGAAGAATATTCTCCAATCACCAACTCATCAAATCCAAGACATTCCATGAATACTCGAATCAAATCTGCTGGAAAAGGAAGAAATATTTGCACAAATATTCTTAATCGTATTAAACATGGTAAACCGCATATTTATTTAAGACAATATATCTCACAAAATATGGAAGTATTTCGTTCTTATCTCTTAAGAATTGCACTCAAGAAATTCCATATATACTATGCGGTAGAGACTTCCATGCTGTCCATACGAAAATTACCCGGGCCAATTTTCGCCCCTTTTTTTCTCTTTCAAGAGTGATATTTCAAACATCCATATCTCACTCACCCTTGATCCGTTTTGAGAGTTTAAATAGTCAATTTTATAGTACTCGTGGAGGAGAACCCAAAAATGACATCCACCGACCCAAAATCCATTTGGGTCCCACTCAAACGAAGCCCAAAAAGTTGACGAATTTCAACATTTTAACCATCATTTTCCAACCGTAAGTTCATGTTTATATGTAATTTTGTTTGCTTGAATGTAATTTTTTTAAAAAAAGATAAATACCCTAGAGTTAAAGAAATTAAATATAAAATATTACAAATATGTGGTAACTTGTATTATCCATTAAAATTATTAATTGGAATTAATACAAGTTAGTTGACCGTATTAATATTATTTGACTCTCCCAATTCCAATTAAAATTATTATTTAATTTTAAAATGGCATTAGATTGGCTGTATTTGGGCTTGAAAGTGGGCTGAATGTTTTTCTTAAAGGGTCCGTATCGTCACTATTGATTCTTCCATTTTCTCCCTATTCACAGCTAACAATTTCCTCGTTTCCTTAGTCAACTCTCCCTGACAACTTTTCCTTATTTTCCACACTTTTCCAATTGCCCCTTTTCATCCCTCTTTTTGTGGTAAGCTTCTTGCCATGTCTCCCTCTATTTTTCCCAGCAAAACTCAGCGTCTTACCCTCCTTTCCCCTGCAACTCAGCGCCTTCTACAATGGCTGACGAGAAACTATCATATAGTACCCTTATTCACATGATGCCGTGAAATCCACCGCACACAGCTTTGATCAACAACGACGTATCTGAGGACACTGGAGTAGGGAGACGAGGAGGAAAGACGGAGGATAGACGGGAAAGTCGGAGGAAAGAAGATATGGAAAAGAGTTTTCCAAATACCGGATAAGGGGAAAGACGGAGAAGAAAGACAATGGGGAAGGAGAAGTGCCAGACTAGGGGAAAAGAAAAGGGGCACGAGTTGAATCGAGGAAGGTGAAGTTTTTCCTTGAAACTTGTGGCGCGTAATTGACACATCTGAACTTTTTTCTAAAAGAGGATAGGAGTGGGCTCTTCTCTTGTGCGTGCCAAGAACGAATGGAAAGGAGCCACCTCATAGGGGTCGACTCACTGGGGGGATCTTTATAAGGGTCCAATATAATTTCCCTTGAAACTGGGCTCTCTAGTTATACGACATTCGGTTAAAGTTTCACGAGAAAGTATCGGGAAATGCGACATTTCTATAATATTATGGAAAGTATATAGGGGCATTTACATTAAATGTAATATATTTTTATAAATTTAAATATTTTATTTTATAATTTTAAAAAAGTAATAATATGTATTTGAAGGTGAAAATATTTAAAAATGATGTAAAATATATTTCAACAATTTTAAATTTTGTATGTAATTTAACAAATGCAGTATATAAGGTGAGAAATAATACTCCCTCCGGTCCACTAATATTGGCCTACTTTCCATTTTGGGATGGTTTTTTATTTATGTCTCCTTCCCCTTTTGGTAAATTCTAGAATGTTTTCATCCACTCATTTTACTTTTTACACTTCCAATACAATCTCTACCATTCATTTATTTTTTAAAAAAAATTGTGCCCAAAAGTTGGGACCAATATAAGAGGACCAGAGGGAGTATGTCGCTCATTATGGGATCCACTCAAGTTTTATAGTTGGTACTTTGAAACCATGAAACATCATATATACAATATATATACTCCCTCACTTCATGAGGGAAATCTGAAGTCTGGCTGCTACCTCCCTTACTTCATGAGCCAAATACCTAGTATCATTAATGATCTTGATAATCAAAAGTTAACGGACCATCAACCCTGGAAGAACTCAAATCCAGTGTCTTCTCACTGAACCACAATGGTTCCCTAGGGACAGATGGCTACACCTCTGCTTTCTTCAGAGAAAACTGGGATATTGTAGGTCTTGACATTTTCGAATCAAAACTTGAATTCATGAAAGGCAACACCATCCCACCTGGAATATCAAGCACTTGGATTTGCCTAATACATAAGAATAACACTCATGTATCTTTCTCAGATTATAGACCAATATCACTTTCCAACTTCACAAACAAAATATTCTCTAAACTATTAGTTCAGAGAATATCTGATTTTATGCCTTCCCTGATTTTTTAAAATCAGTCAGCTTTCTTACAGGGCAGAGAAAGGACAAATAATGTCATTTACCTTAAAGAGATGACAAGATTTTTAAACAATAAATCAGGGGCTCCAAATTGTATTCTTATATTAGACTTAGCAAAGGCTTTTGACAAGGCCAAACGGTCTTTTTTAAGTAATGTCCTACACCAGTTTGGTTTCTCAGATCACTTTATCAACTTGATCATCACAAATATGTCCTCAGCTTTCTTCTTTGTGATTATTAATGCCAAACCTGCAGGTTTTTTCAGAGCTACTAGGGGAATCAAACAGGGAGACCCTCTCTCACTTATTCTCTTTAACTTATTTTCATAATTTTTTTCCAGAAGCCTGCACTTTTGTTTTGAGAATAAAAAGCTGAGATATTTCAAACTTCATGCAAATGTTATAAACATATCTCACCTTAGCAATGCAGATGACACATTTTTATTTTTTCAGGCCACTAGAAAAACTGTACAAAGACTTAAAGCATTTTTAAGAAGTGTTTGAGTCAACCACTGGGAAAAAAAAAACTTTGACAAAACTAACTACTACACCAGTAAACATGCTACCTAAGGCCATGAAAATATGATCAGACACTTACTAGGAGTTAAAAAAGGAACTTTCCCTTTTACATACCTTGGTTGCCCTATTTACATAGGAAGAACAACAGCTATACACTTTCAGCCTTTGTTAGAAATTTATGACAGAAAACTTAACTCATGGAAAAATAAATGGCTAAGTGTTGTTGGTAGATTAACACTAATTAAATCAGTAATGTTCTCAATCCCACAACACCTTTGGGTTGTAATAAAACCTCCTAACTTAGTAATCACTAAGTTAAAAAGAAAGATGAGCGCTTTCTTTTGGGGTAAATCAGAAAATAAGGATAAAAAGGTGTGGAAGAGTTTCCCTAAAATGTGTTTCCCACTAGATTATAATGTAATTGGTCTCAAATACTTTAAGGATATCATTAAAGCATTTTCACTCAAACTCTGGTGGAAGTTTCAGTTAGGATTGGCACCCTGGACACAGTTCCTATGGTCTATCCATCCTAACTTCAAAAAATCTCAAAACTGGAAGAGAATCACTGAGGTTAACCACACTGCAGAAGCTAACACAAGAGTGATTCATGGAAATGGATCTGCCAATTTCTAACATCAAATTGGACAGGTTTTGGACCTATCTAAGATCACTGGATCCCACCTGATAATTTCCCTTATGATATGACCATTGTTTTTTTGTATCTCCCCAACAAAATGAACCTCATAAATGCCATGCAAAACTTGCCTAACAACATGCTCTCTTTCATACAGGCTGATAGGATTCATCAATACAGACAAGATAGGCTTATTTGGAAACCTAATAGCATGGGAAACTTCACCTTCAGGTCTGCTCATGATTTGGTAAGCAACAAAAACCCAAAAATCAGAATTCTAAATAAAGTGTGGTACAATAAATTGCCAAAGAAGATCTCTGTATTTATGTGGAAATTGGCTAATGCTATGTTACCTTTCGATGACATCATCATTTGCTCTAACATCAGTCTTTCTTCTAAATGCCTTACTTACCTCAACTCTGACTCTCTATCTCATTGGTTTAACTCATGCAACCTAGCTGTCCAGATCTGGAATAGTTTTGACTCTGTACTTGAGATTAGGGCACAGAGTTTTGATACTATTTTTAACATACTCACCCATTACTGGTCCCTGACTGGTACATCCAAGATCCACAGAACCCTAATCATTTTAATACCATCTTTCATTTGTTGGAATCTTTGGAAAGCAAGAAATAGACTCATTTTTATGACACTAAACCACTGCATAGAAAAATAATTGCAGACATACGAAATGATATTTCCTTGACATTCCTTGCTAAACCTATGTTCTCTAAAAGCCTAGAACACCAAACATGGGTCAACATGGGTCTAATCAACACTCTAAGACCTCCACCAAAACCCACTATTAAATGCATTCACTGGATTATACGTGTCCATGGGTTTAATGTAGATGCATCCTGGCACAAAAACAGTAACAAATGTGGTGTTGGTATTATAATTAGGAACACAGAAGGATCATTTGTAGCTGCTGCACTCAGAACTAGCTTATGTACCTCTAGTTTCCATGCAGAATTGTTAGCTATGCAACAGGGGCTCTTATATGCAACAGACTTAAATCTGGGAAGTATTGCTATAGAATCTGATTGCATTGATGTTATTCAAGCTGTAAATGAGCCATCAAAAACTCCATGGAAATCTTTTGAACTTGCTTCTGATCTGGCTAGGGATCTAACAAATATACCAGTTACACACACACTCGGAGAGGGCAATTTAGTGGCAGATAGACTGAGCAAACTTGTCATTAATTCCCAACCAAAGAACCTCAGTTTTCATCAGTTAGACCATAAAACCAAGGGTCTAATTCATTTGGATAAGATCCAACTTCCAGCAATTAGACTTTCTTGAATGAATGCTACTGATATGTGTAACTTTCCGACAGGTACTCAACTTAGGAAAAGAGACGGCGGCAAAATCTCAACAAGCTGAAAACCATATTCTGACATGATATAGTTAGGCAAAGACAGGACTTTCACCAGCAGTAGAGGAAACCAAGTCTTCAAACAACTGAGGAAAGCAGATATGGGAGATGGAATCATTTCCAAAATCTAGCTATTCCTACTTAGAGCCATTACTTTAATACTACTTAGAGTCATTTTGGAGATCTGGTCATCTGCCGATGTTAACACGAGGGGGTGGAGACATGGGAGATGAAATCATCTCCAAATCGCCCAAAGTAGTTTCTTACTCACACAATTTTGATTGCCCCTACTATCCTTTTGTACAAAGTCTTCAAAATCACTTTTGAAGCTATCCTTTGTAGGAACATTCTTTTTGTTTTCAGGTTTAGGGAACCTACTAAATATTCCTCCCATTAATATGACTTTATTTTTTTAAAAAAAATACAATATATATACTCTCTCTCTCACACACACGCACACACACACATATATATATATATATATATATATATATTGGTTAAGTTCAATATCTAACTTTGCAGATTGGTTGGTCACCGGTAGCTTGATTTTAATCTTGAATTTAATCTCAATATTGTTTGTTTGGATGAAAAGCATGAAATCAACTTAAGTTCTTGACACAATTGGTTATGTAGTTATATTCAACTATTGTAAAAATAGAAAAAAAACTGAATTTTAATCGTTATATGTCAGCAAATAATAAATTATTTAGTAATACTTGGAATGGTTGAAAGAGTAATATATTGTTGAAAGAAGCATTAAAAATAAAAGAATGCCCATGAATTAAAATTAAGATATTCCCTTATTAAAAATTTGAAATTTTACCATGCCCTCAATAGAAATTTATTGTGCACATATGTGGTGAAGGTCATCATATCATGGTTAAAGTCCAGATTTTCCGCACTTTCTTCTATGAATTTCATCTAGGGTACTTTGTCTCTCTTCTTCCATAATACAATAATGAATTTTAGGATACAAGAAATTATATTAATCAATACTTTGTCATTTTGAGTGTAGCTGCATTTTGCTTTTGTAAACTAATATAAGATCACAATTCGAGATAAGGGCATGCGCAGTGGTGGTCTCTTAAAATTAAAAGACCGCTCAAGAGACCGAAAATCACCACAGTGGTCAGTGGTGGTCTCTTGGTAAGAGACCACTCACCAGGCTCTTGGTAAGAGCCCGGTTAAGAGACTATGCGGCCTGACACAAGCACACGGGCTTGCTTTGCGTTTCTTTATTTTGGCCGAGTGGGACACGTGCCGCCCCCTGAGTGGGCCACGTGTCCCACTCAGCCGCACTTATTTTTTTGAATTTTTGTTGCAGACATGTGTCACCCATGGATTGGGCCACGTGTCCGCGTGTCGCTGCCACGTGACCCAATCCATGGGTGACATGGCCTGACCACATCACATGGAGAAAGGGCCGCTGAAAAGCGGCCTATTTTTTTATACTTAAGGGACACGGGTCGCTCCCTCATTGGGCCACGTGTCCCACTAAGTCCTTTTAATTTTTAAAAAAATTGTGAATGGGACACGTGTTCCATTCCGGTGGTGACATGTGCCCCACTCATTTCTGACTTTTTTTAAATTTTGAATGGGACACGTGTCTCATTCTGGTGGCGACACGTGTCGCTGCCGTATTTTTTGAATTGTTTTTAAAAAAATTAGAATTTTAAATTTAATTTTTTATTTCATCTTCCTCCAATTTTTACCTATAAATATAGATGATTTTAACTCATTTCATCACACAACTTCTAATTTCAATACTTCCACCTCACTAATTCATTTTCTACATTGTAATCCATTTTTTGTGATGGATTCACGAAGAATGTCGAAGGGCAAAGATAAGGTAATTCCAAATTCTTTCAATTTGGAAAATTCTTCGCAAAATCCGAATTATTGTCCATTTTCAAATTCAAAATTTAGTATTTTCTGTGATTTTTATAGTTGTTATAATTGGTTTTTACAATTTTAATGTGTTTTATATAATTTTTAAAAAATGGAATTCTCTTATTCTTTATTTTTTAAATTTCGTTTTAATAATTTCTTTAAAAATTTGAAATTAAATTTATTTTTTTACACCGAATTATGATATTGACAAAAACGATAAAAATAAATTATTTAACATATTTTGAAAAAAATAAAATTATATTTTAAATATTAAAATATATTATTAAATTTCACATTCAACTTATTTTGGATGGACAAATTTATATAAAATAAAATGTAATGGTTAAATTAATGAGTAGGATAGAGAAAATCAAGTGGGGTTCATGAATAGTAAAGAGTGGTCTTTTATCATTGTGAAGGAAAAAAAATATTGTCTCTTAAGTGCTCTCTTAAAGTGGGATAGAAGAGAAAAAAAAATTAAAAAAATATATTTAATTGATAAGAGATCTCTAACGATCTTTACCACTGCCCATGGCGGTCTAAACAAGGCTGAGGTTTTATTATGGTCTGGGAGTAGGATTTTGAGGGATTGAGAGATTCAATTAAACGTGTTTTTCATCATCATCTTTTGCTGGGTCTTATGGAGCTATGAGGGCATGGGCAGTGGTGGTCTCTTAAAATTAAAAGACCGCTTAAGAGACCGAAAACCACCACAGTGGTGGTCTTTTAAGCGGTTGTTAAGAGACCGCGGACCGAGCTCTTACTAAGAGCCCGGCCTCTTGCATCCAACTGGGACACGCCTCTGACCAAAGCACATGGGACGCCCGCAATTTTTGATTTTTCAACGGGTGGGACACGTGTCGCCACCTGAGTGGGCCACGTGTCCCACTCAGCCACTTTCCTTTTTTTTTGAATTTATGTTGCTGACACGTGGCACCCATAGATTGGGCCACGTGTCCGCAACGGTATTTTTCAAAAGTAGGCTGAATTTTTTTCCTAATGGGACACGTGTTCCATTCTGGTGGTGACACGTGTCCCAATAGTGTTTTTTCTAATTTTTTTCATTTTTTTTCAATTTTTTAAGAATTCAAAATTTAATATATTTTTTTCTTATTAGTTATTTTTTTATTTCATTTTAATAATTATATTAAATTTTACATTCAACTTTTTTTTTTGTAAAAATTTATTTAAAATAATATTTAATGGTCAAATTAATTATTGTTATATTTGGTTTTTCGCACTGTTGTGCGGAATGGAGAAAGAACAGAAAATATGAACGAAAATAACAAGACACAAGATTTACGTGGTTCACCAAATTTGGCTACATCCACGGGAGACGGATTCACTTTTTATGGTTTCCATATTATTTTATAGAAAAAATGAATTCTCATAATATTTATTTATTTAATTTCGTTTTAATAGTTTCTTCAAAAAAATTGAAATTCATTTTATTTTTTACACTGAAGCATCGTATTGACAAGAACGGGAAAAACAAATTATTTAACATATTTTAAAAAATGAATTTAAATTTAAATATTTAAATATTATATTAAAATAATATGGAAACGAATTTAAATTCAAAAACGTTACAAAATTTAAATTTTAAAACGAATTTAAATTTAAAAACGAATTTAAATTTAAAAACGAATTTAAATTTTGTAACGAATTTAAATTTTGTAACGAATTTAAATTTAAAAACGAATTTAAATTTAAATATTTAAACTTATTTTGGTGGACAAATTTATTTAAAATAATATGTAATGGTCAAATTAATGAGTAGGATAGAGAAAATCAAGTGGGTTCCATGAATAGTGTACAGTGGTCTCTTAACCATTGTGGAGAAAAAAAGGGGTGTCTCTTAAGTGGTCTCTTAAACTGAGGTGGAAGAGAGAGAGGAAGAAAAATAATATATTTAATTGGTAAGAGACCGGTAGCGGTCTCTACCACTGCCCATGGCCTGAGGGGTCTTATGGAGCTATGAGGGGTCTTATGGAGACTTGTGCCAGTGGGTCTTTTTATGCTTACCCTACCTAGCAGCCTGCATCCTCTAAAGTGGAGGGTTCTGCCACATTAATTTGGTTATGATCTCGAGAATGTAGCAGAAATTGCGCCTAAAGACTCTGATGTCTATCTTGAAAGGTACAATATTGCACATAGGTAGTCCAATAGATAATGCATTGCTGCCATTAAAAAAATTGATTTGAAAGGATAATTTTAGGAGACGAGATGAAGAGCACATGCAATGGTAAAAATTGATATCGATTTCTTACCAATTAAATATATTATTTCTCTCATTCTCTCTCTTTCACCTAATCTTAAAAAATCACTTAAGAAACCACAATTTTTTATCCCCACAATAATAAGAAACTACTTTTGACTATTCATTAACCCCACTTGATTTTCTCTATCCTACTCATTTATTTTACCATTAACATTTAATTTAATTTAATTTGTTCACCCAAAATAAGTTGAAAGTGAAATTTAATAATACATTATAATTTTTATTCATGGAATTTCGTTTTATTTAAAAAGTATTAAATAATTCATTTTCTTTAATTTATAATTTTGGCGTTTTATAATAAAAATTTAATATCTTTTTTTTGTCATGAAATTGTTTAATATTTTGTTATCTATAATTTTATAAAAAGATATATTGATTTTATAAAAATATATTACAAACATGACAATAGAAAGGCCAATTAAAACGAGAAGACATGTTACAATAAATGCTTAAATAATAAAATATTAGATCAACTCCGACTAATAATAAAATATTACATTGTACCATGGATTCCAATGAACCATTCATTCCGGGTTCAAACTGCACAAAGTGAAATGATTTATCTAGTTTATACATAAGACTTAGAATGATATTTATAATTAAATGTAAAATCAACTCATATCCCTCGTCCTAGTACAAGTTTGGTTAGAAAGAAAAATAAAAGCAAAAAAAAAATTAATAATCAGGTAATAGTCATATTGTGAGGTGCCCAAAAAGAAGGCTATGCACCAATTGCATGTGCAATCTTGGCCTATGAAAAGAAATGACCAACTTTTAATTAATGGAAGTAAAGAAGTGAGGAGCATAAAGTGAGTAAAATACACCAAAATGGTACGTGCAGCTTTACCAAAGCTCATAGACTGTTTCATTCATTTGGTGCAAGAATTCAAATTAATGATAGAACAAAATATTTAAATCATCCAACCAGAGAAACCAAAGGAAAACACATCACATCGAGCCATATTGATTTCATTTTAGTACTACTTTTCATATTTTGCTTTCAGAGGTCTAGAATGATAATTCTAATTTAAAGGTAAATTCAACTTATAGCCCTCGTCCTAGTAAAAGTTGGGAGAGAGTTTAAAAAACAAAGAAAAAAACTAATAGTCATGGTTTGAGGCACCCAAAATGGAAAAAAAATAAAAAAAAAATAAAAGAGAAGTGTATGCACCAATTACATGTGCAATCTTGTTCTTTGAAAGGAAATGACCAATTTTTTATGAAGGGAAGTAAACATGCGAGGAGCATAAAGTGAGTAAATTACACCAAAATGGTATGTGCAGTTTTACCAAAGCTCATGGATCGTTCCATTTGTTCGATTCAAGAATTCAAATCAATGACAAAACAAAAATTATAAATCATCCAACCAAATTTCATTTACTAGTGGTAATTCGTAGTATAAATCTCCACCCATAAAAACCAAAGGAAAACACATCACATCGAGCTGCGACTTATTGTTTTTATATTTGTACTACTTTTTATATTTTGTTTTCATATTTGTACTACTTTTTATATTTTGTTTTCATATTTGTACTACTTTTTATATTTTGTTTTCATATTTGTACTACTTTTTATATTTTGTTTTCAGAGGCTTATAATGATAATTTTAATTAAAGGTAAAATCAACTTGTATCCCTCGTCCTAGTACAAGTCGGGTGAGAAAGTTAAAAATACACTAAAAAATAAGAAGCTAATAGTCATGATATAAGGCACCCAAAATGGAAAAAAGAAAAAGAAATGAGAAGTGTATGCACCAATTGCATGTGCAATCTTGGCCTTTGAAAGGAAATGATCAACTTTTTATGAAGGGAGGTAAAGACCAAGGAGCATAAAGTGAGGAAATTGCACCAAAATGGTAAGTGCAGTTTTACCAAAATTCATGGACTGTTCCATTTGTTTGGTGCAAAAATTCAAATTAATGATAGAACAAAAAATTTAAACCATCCAATCACATTTCATTTACTAGTAATCATTCTTACTCCCTCCGTCCCTGAATAAATTGCAACAAAAAAAAGATTCAGTCAAACTAAGAAAGTTTTGACTGCATATTTGAATAGATATATAAATAATAATATTGTTGTATGTGATATCGTTAGATTCTTAAAAGTAACTTTTTATTTATCAATATTATACATAGTTAAATATATTAGCGGTCAAACGTGTATGATGAAGATCGTGAAAATGATTCTCTACAATTTAATTCGGACGGAGGGAGTATATAAATGTCCACGTAGATAAACCAAAGAAAACACATGTTGCTTTCGTCCTTGTATGGCTTTTCTTCCTTTATATGCCAACTTTTCGTAGTATAAACCAACACCAAGATAAACCAAAGTGAAACACATCTTACTTCAGATTTGTACTACTTTTCTTCCTTTCTTTTCCAACTTTTCTTCCTCTCACCCAGAGAAACCAAAGGACATGGCAATGATAAACGAACTAGTTCACCCGTGGTTTTTCGGTGTTTGTATACTGCTTGTTATTTTCAAAGTGGATGGACTTGATATCCCCATCACTTACCTAGATTCGGCTGTGGCAAAAGGAGCAGTTTGTTTGGATGGTAGCGCACCGGCTTATCATTTCAACAATGGATTTGGAGACGGAATTAACAATTGGTTGGTTAGCCTAGAGGGAGGAGGCTGGTGCAGCAATGTAACAGATTGCACGAGTAGAGCAACGTCTGGTTTGGGATCCTCTAAACATATGACAATGTCCGCTCTTTTCTCCGGCATTTTAAAAAACGACTCGAAGGCCAATCCAGATTTCTATGATTGGAATATAATCAGAATTAGGTATTGCGACGGAGCATCATTCACGGGTGATGTCGAGACAGTCGATCCTGCTACTAATCTCCACTTCAGGGGAGCTAGGATCTTTAAAGCCATGGTGGATGAGCTGTTGGCCATGGGAATGAATAGCTCAGATAGAGTTATTCTTACTGGAGGTTCTGCTGGAGGTCTCGCTGCAATTCATAATTGTGACAGACTCCGTACCATGCTACCATCAGATTCTACATTAAAATGCGTCTCGGATGCTGGCTACTTCGTCAACGTCAAAGATATTACTGGCGCAGCATACTTCGAGGATTACTACGATCAGCTAGTTGCTACACATGGCTCTGCCAAGATTTTTCCAGAGTCATGCTCCTCCAAAATGAAACCCGGTTTGTGTTTCTTTCCGCAGTATGTTGCATCTGACATTCAAACACCCATCTTCTTCGTGAATGCGGCCTATGATTCATGGCAGATTGCTAACATTCTTGTTCCACGGGTTGCTGATCCTCACGGTTTGTGGACTGCTTGCACGACTGATATAAGAAACTGCTCTGTAGATCAAATGAAAACCATACAGAGTTTTCGTGCTGACTTCTTGAACGCGTTCAAAGCAGTTGGTACCTCACCATCAAAAGGATTTTTCATCAACAATTGTTTCACTCACGTCCAAGACGAGAAGACCAGCACGTGGTTTGAGGTTGATTCTCCGAAAATAAGTGGAAAATCAATTGCAAATGCAGTTGGAGATTGGGTATATGATCGGAGTCCATTTCAAATGTATGGTACTCAGTACCCATATGACAAAACTTGTCATAATGATCCTTAACTTTCTTATTTGGATTCATGTATCCTGGTGTTTTTATGAATGAAATCCCTATCATTCCATTATATACCCTGTTTATTGAGATATTTTGTGTACTGAGATATATGATGTCTATCAAGATAGTCATGTACTCCCGGTACATTAATAATGACTTACTTTTCTTTTTTGATGGTTTTTTTATATTAGCTTCTTCCCCTTTTATTAAATCCTAGATTATTTTTATCCACTCATTTTACTTTTTATACTTTTAATACAATCTATACCATTCATTTGGTTTTTAAAAAAGTTTGTGACGAAAAGTTGGTGGCATAATAAAAGAACCGGAGGAGTATTTATCTTATTATCCCTAAAGTCTAAACCATCCGATTCTCGAAACAGAAGTGGAAAATTAATTGCACTAACTAATGGAGTTCTGGATCTTGTTGAGCCTTCACTTATTACATAGAACCTCCAAAGACTTCACTGATTGCAGCATATTGTATTCCACTTCCTCTCACTGAGAGCGACTGGGGTCAACAATTAATGATTGTTTTTGTTAATAGGAACTTAATTTATGTTTTCTTCTGTTCTCTCATAATGTTGCGTACTTGTAGGTTGTGCATATGGCGTATATGTACAAGAATGTTGCTTCATTCATTCTTCTATTAAGGACATTATACAATCGTAATGTTTTTTATTACAAGGCGAGGGGTAACCAACACATACTCCACCTATCAGGTGTTTTCAATTTTTAAAAAAGAAGATGATAAGATTAGATTTTATGTAAGATTTTTTTGATAGTTACGCATCACTTTTGAATGTTACAATTTAGAATATTTTAAATAAGTGAATGAAATTTGATTGAAAGAAAGAAAAGTAAAATGAATGGATGTAAAACCTTTAAACTTACCATAACTAGAAAGTGTCAATATAAAATAAATATTCCAAATTTAAAAATGTATCATTAATAAAAAAAAATGGAGGGAGAGTACATACACAATACTGTATATACTTTTAAGAAGTATTTTCTTTATTTGACTAAACACTTTAGAGATAATGTTCGATAATATTAGATTTGTCTTAGAAACACGGTTACACCATTATAATAGGAGAATTCTTAATTGAAATAACATTAATGTTTTTTATTACGGGGCGAGGGGTGGCCAATACATACCCCATCTACCAGGTGGTTTCTAATTTTTTTTAAAAAAGAAGAAAATAAGATTAGATTTTAAGTAAGATTTGAATATAGAACACGGACCACGTCACATGATAGCTTATACATACATATATATATATATATATATATATATATATATATATATATACTTCCTTCATTCTTCTATTAGTAACATTAAACAGCTGCAATGTTTTTTATTACAGGGCGAGGGGTGGCCAATACATACACCACCTACTAGATGGTTTCTAATTTTTTTTTAAAAAAGAAAGAAGATAAGATTATATTTTAAGTAATATTTATTTGATAGTGACACATCACTTTTGACAGTGACACATTACTTTTGAATGTTACAATTTAGAATTTTTTAAATAAGTGAATGAAAATTGATTGAAATAAAGAAAAGTAAAATGAATGGATGTAAAACCTTTAAATTTACTATAAATAGAAAGTGTCAATATAAAAGAAATATTCTAAATTAAAAAATGTGTCATTAATAATAAAAAAATGGACGGAGAGTACATGCACAATATTGTATATACTTTCAAGAAGTATTTTCTTAATTTGACTAAACACTTTAGAGATAACGTTCGATAATATTAGATTTGTCTTAGAAGCGCGGTCACGCCATTATAATAGGAGAATTCTTAACTTAAACTGCTGTAATGTTTTTTGATTGCAGGGCGAAGAGTGGCTAATACATACCCCATCTACCAGGTGGTTTTCAATTTAAAAAAAGAAGAAGATAAGATTAGATTTTAAGTAAGATTTAAATATAGAACACGAACCACGTCATATGATAGCTTATATATATATATATATTCACTTCCTTCATTCTTCTATTAGTGACATTATAGACATTATAGATTTAGATGTTTGAATTTAGCCGAAGAAAATAAGTAGATAAAATTAGATGTAGAAAGTAATATGTAAAATAAGTAGATAAAATTAAAGGAATTTTACCAAAAATAAAAAGTAAATCTCAATAAGATATGTGTGTCGTTAATAATGGAGGGAGCATTGAAAGTCTCTGAACTCCTCATTTTCTTTTCCGTGGAACTAAAATTTTAGTTGGACTGGAAAAGAAATGAATTATATTTAAATAAATATTATAGTATTCTCTTAAGGCAAAGTGTTGGAAAAGACGATATTTCCATGGACTTATGGAAAGACGAGCTTTAATTAGAATAATAAAATATAACAAGTCTTAATTGCAATATTAAAAATTTAGTATGCAACATGTAGTAGTTATAAAATTTAGTATGCAACATGTAGTAGTTATAAAATTTATAACCCGATTCATGCAACCCGAAAAATTTATCTTCATTTTTTCTAATTTACACTTTAAACATTGATGTTTCCATGACTTATGAAAAGACCGTCTTTCAAGAGACGGACTCTTCTCTTAATATATGCATATATTATTAAAATTTAATTTACTGTACGTATAGTACATTTTAAAATATTAAAATTTGCCCTACTCCCGTTGTGTCAACTTATATTACGTTAGATATTTTTTTATTGTTTTCAATTGGAAATATATTCAACCATCAATATGTTTAACTATGTACAATATAGTAAAGATAAATAAAAAGTGAATAGATAAAAACTAATTGTTATAACGAATCCAATAATATCACATACGATAATATTGTTGCTTATATATCTATTTAAATATGTTGTCAAAATGTGATAGAGACGAATGTTAAATAGTAAGTGTGCAATTTAATAAGGAATAGAGAGAATACTAAGATTGTTTAATTTGTTCATCATAAAAATATTATAATATATTTTCTTTAATTATAGAAGTATTATTAAAAATTATTTTTTAAAATTACTTTAACTTTTAATCATTAATTATGTGTATAGAATATTATGAAAAGTTAGATAAGACTAGTAACTTACTTGGGTAGAGGGAGTGTTCATTATTGCTTAATGAACACAGCAATTATTGAAATAGCCCGTAAATGAGCCATAATAGGAGCATATATTTTGACCGCCACATGCTTTGTTTAGCCGAAGATGTAAACCATGGTAATTGGTAGGTATGGAGTTACATGTGCTAAGAAAAGGCCCTATCTAAAACCATGCTTCATTTTTTCTTACGAATTAAGCATATTTTTCACAAGCATCTTAACTATATTCCAAAATTTTATTTTGAATCGCTCATATAACATTATTTTATATATAATATAATAGATATAATACTTTGATTTTTATTTTTATTTATTTCAAAAAAATTATAATTTTAAAAATTCTCATAAAATATATTATATGCTATAAATAATTTACAACTTAATCTTAAAAGTTATAAAAATAAAATGGGATAAGTGCTAATACAACCCTATCTACTTGAGTAAGTGCCAATATAACCCTATGATAATTTTTAGTGCAAATATAACCTTAACTAGTGAATGGAAGTGCCAATATAACCCTCAGACCCCATTTCCAGCATTGACATCAATTTTTCTGCATTGACTCTATGTAAATTGACCAAAATACCCTTTTGGCTAACTCTGAAATTAGATGAACAATTTTACCCTCATAGTTTTCCGGATCGCCGCCGGAACATATAGGGTTATATATGCACATTATGCAATCTTATTGGGTTACATCAGCACATTATGCAATCTTATTGGGTTATATCAACACATTCCTAATGTTTGTAGGGTTATATCATCACATTTCCAATGTTTGTAGGGTTATATCATCACATTTCCAATGTTTGTAGGGTTATATCAGCATATCCTTAAAACTTATAGGGTTATATTGACACTTTTACTAACTAGATAGAGTTATATTGGCACTTTCAAATATTGAAAGGTTATATTGGTAGTTATGTCAACTAGGTAGGATTATAAAAACACTTTTTTCAAATAAAATTCTATATGATTGGTCACATCAGTAAAAGGTCTAACAAGATGAGCCCTCTAACTATATAGCCCAAGTTAAAACAAATTAGTTACACCTGGGTGGGTAGTTCATTTTTCGGCTATTACGGCTAGCCCTGGGCCGCCCTGGCCACCCGACATCACAGACTCGATCAGGGGTAAGCCACGGTAATCAATCACCATGACCTGCATGTGGGCTCGTACTTACCGCCCACCAGGAACCCACCCGCCACGTGGCTCGAAGGCCACACTTTGAATAAGGACATTTCACATGGTGGCTTGCGAGCCTCGAACTCGAGGTTCCCCCTGGATTACATGCGTCCCAACCAACTGGGTACATCTGCGGGTGTGGGTAGTTCATTTCTCTCTTGCTTGGTTGATCAGTATGAGTTACTTTTCATTTTGTGGCTTTTCTTGCGCGATAAATAATTATTTTTATCGCATTATTTATAGTAGGAGAAATTATTTCGGATATATAAACGTAGAACGGGTACTCATAATTATTTTGGGAGCCCGTCTCTTGAAAGACGGTCTTTTTATAAATTATAGAAAAATCAAAATTTAAACTGTAAATTAGAATAAATGATGATAAAATTTTTGGATTAGATTAATCGGGTCATAAACTTATAACTACTGCACATTGTATTATAATTTTTTAATATTACAACTAAAATTTTCCCCTTTTATATTATTTTGATTAAACCCTATTTTTACATAAGTTTATGAACATACAAAGATTTTGCCTTATTTCGGATTGTGTAACAAAATAAAATGTGCAATTCACTAGTGAAGGGTGGAGTGATTAAAGACGGTTTTATTGGACCAAAAAAATCACTTTGGTGATGTATTCTGTAGCCCTGATTTTGATCGTCCATGATCAAAGACAGTTCTAAGAACCGCATTTATAATGGACAATGGGTGAAAAGTGATTAAAGACCCTTGGAGGCAATTTATATAGAAGAAGGGAAGAGTAATTATTGCCTCGGGCTGCCAAAAATCAAGTAAGAACATGGGTAAATAGGCCGCGTGGGCGTAAGATTCCCAGAATTAATGGAAAAAGTTGCACGTGTTGAATCGTGTGCGAACCTCACACGATCGAAGGCATGAGTGAGCATCACAACCCTCATGTCCTTTCCACTTCTCTTGCTGAAGCCCTCTCGTGAATAAGAGATCACCCCTCCCCAATTCCTTTCTTTCGAGGCTCAAAGGCCCCGTGTAAATAAATGGGTCCAAAGCTAGCCTCAAGAACCTCGGGCTTTAAAAAAAATTAGAAAGCTGAGGGTCGAACCCTCAACAAATAAATATACTCGAAGATAGAATCCAAAGCCATTTCGGGGGATCCCAAATCGACCTTGTGGACGGACCCCAGGATCCTTAAGGGGCTTGGAAATTACACCCTATGTCTAACGATGAGTAGAAGCAACTATATCGAATAGCGAATCAACAAACTCATTGGGGTAGACCCGAGGTACAACCCGGGAACATAGGATGAATTCGAAGGCCGAACACTCAACTTTCCAGGGGTTTATTGATAATGTGTAATTTCCACTGGGCCCGAGTACCTAGTCTAGCCGGCCCAGGTGCCTCTACTTTATCCTTTGGGTGATAACCTTTGGGCCGGTCTAAGAAAGATTTCTAGTACTTGCATCAAAAGGAAACAAAACATTTGCCGTACACCTATATAAGGGAGAGGGGTAACTCTACAAACTCAATTATTCATTCCTAATTGAAAGATACTCTCTGGGGGCTCTTACAGATTCTGGCCAAAAAAGCAGTGCACACGGCGGCGTACAATTAAACTTTTTGCAGATGACTCAAAAGAAGTTTGATCCCTAATATTTTTTTACGATTAATGTTTGTGAAATTTTATTATTTTAAAAGTACATGTTATAACATATCCAGAGGCGGATCTAGGGTGGGGCACTGGGGGCACTTGCCTCCACTGACCCTCACCTTTAATGCTTAATAGTCTCAAATTTTTATGTATTTTTCAAAATTTTAAGTATAAATGTGTTCTTAATATTTAATGGTAAAATTTGAATGACATTAAATAAGTTTATTATTGGTATAACTTTTCACTTGCTCATTTCAATTAACATCATAAATTTTAGACTTGATATAAGTATTAATTTTTTGAAAAAAATCTCTTTATCTTCGGTTACAATTACTAAACTATTTTTTTATGTTTATAAATAGAAAAAATTGGCAAATTATCCCTCTATGTATTCATCATCATAAAACAAAATACTTTCCTTAAGAGTTAGTTTGCACCCTTCTTATTTTAATCGATTTTTCTCAAGATAATTTGCAAGAAAATTATTGATGGGAGGAATCTAAATATGCATTATATACCACTTAATATTACTAATCATGTGCAATGGAATGAATTATTCCTTGTTCAATCCATGATTATCTAGTTGCATTTGTCAAAAAAAAATCTTATTGAGTTCTTGAAGAAAGAGTTATGTCAAACGTTATCGTAATATTAATTTTTTTAAAGAAATATTATAATATTGTGATTAAATTTTCATTAATATAATTATTAACTTTTATAATATATATTAACCATTATTAGTGTTCCCACAATAGAATTATTTTCTAAATCCACCACTGAACATATCTGATAAGGCATAATTCAATAGTGTATAAAGTTTTATACAAATTCAATTTTATGATCAATATTAAAAAAATTTAATTAAATAAATAATTAAATTATAAATTTAAATGAGACATATTTTGTCCCTTGCCCATAAATGAGGCACGTCCCTTGAGAAGTAAATGAGGCACGTCCCTTTAACAGCTTGCTGTTTCTAGGTTTAATTTTATTGGAACCTAGCAATCGCTAGGTTCGGAGGCCTATAAGATGCTCGCAATATTGGTGTTTTTGTCGCGTACAATAAATGTGTTCCAAGTACTTCGTCACATCACAATAAATGTGTTCCCAGTTCTTTCTGCGGAGAGAGAAACTGGAAGTTTTTTTATGGATATATTATTTTAAGGTGTTGAAGTGGGGTATCCTGGAATTGTTAAGTCTTTCCCTTTATTTTCGTTCAAATTAAGCCCAATATTTGGGCAACTAATTATTTCTGCTGGGCATTGATTTCCAGCACCCAAACTGAAGTTTTTTGGAGGGAACTCCAAAAATCACTTGATTTCACTAGGAGTATTTAAAAAAATTAAGGCTCCAAAATGAAGAGCCAAGAACATGAACAGTGACCGGAAAATTTAAATTACAACTTGTACCCCACTATATTTACATTTACAATGTCCAATTAAAGCCTTGGAAGCAGACAAAACAAACTGTAAATCTTCTTCCACATTCCCCTTTCCACAGACATGAAATTCCCTCTGTCCTAATCCAACAAGAAAGCCTAGCAACAGAAAGTCTTTTTTGTTCTTTACCCTCAGGTCAACTGTCAGCAATCATCGAGCCCTACCAAGCCCTTGCGGACTGATTGCTCTCCTGCTGCCGGATCTTCCCTTCATCATCGGGCATTCGAGAAATATGAGGGGGGGAAGAATATGACAAACCAGCAGAGGCAACATGTTGCTGAGTTCCTGTTGGATAACAGTAGGAACGGGAAGATACTTCAGGGAAAGAGAATCGAGGGAGCGATGAAGTTCAATTGCAGCCAGAGAACCATCAGTTACATCTGGTCAAGAGTCAAGCTCCAACTTTCACTGGGTCAACCGCTGGACGTGAGACATAGGATGTCCGGGCATCCGGGCTACAACAGGAAGGAAATTGATCTAGAGGCCTTAAGGTCAATACCTGCAACCAGCTGAAGAACAATCAGAGGGACAAGTGCATGTATGGGGATAGGGAAGAGCACATTACACCGAGCTGTGGCAGCAAAGGTTATCAAAAGCCATACAAACAGTATTAAGCCTGCACTAACATTTCAGCACAAGGTACGCAGGTTGAAATTCTGCATATCTAAATTGCAGAACAACTTTCAATTCCAACACATGGACAATGTAATTCACATAGATGAGAAGTGGTTTTACATGACTAAGCCAACTGTCCGTTACTATTTGGCACCGGGTGAGCCTGAGCCCTTAAGAACCACTCAACACAAATCCCACATTCCGAAACTCATGTTCATGTGTGCTGTTAGTAGGCCAATTTACAGCCCCGATGGTGTGTTACTATTTGATGGGAAGTATGGTGTGTTCCCTTTCATTGAGAGGGTTGCAGCCAGAAGAAACAGCATTAATCGTCCGAGGGGGGCTATGGAAACTAAGGCTGTGGAGAAGATCACTAGACTCGTGACACGTGCAAAGATCATAGATGAAATCATACCAGCAATAAAAGCACGTTGGCCACCATTCATGAGCAAGCACATTTATATTCAACAAGATAATTGCAAGGCACACATAAAGAATTCAGATCCCGAATTCCGGGCAGTAGCTGACTCTGACGGGTTTGACATCAACCTAGTATGTCAACCAGCTAAATCACCTGATCTTAATGTGCTAGACCTCGGTTTTTTTAACTCGATACAGTCTCTACAACATGAAACCCCAAGCACGACACTGGATGGGTTAATAACGGCAGTGTACAATGCATACGACAGAGAAGATCCAGCAACAATCAATAAAGTTTTCCTCACCCATCAAGCTACAATGTTAGAAATCATTAGAGTCAAGGGATGCAACAATTACAAGTTGCCCCACATGTCAAAGGATGCACTGATAAGGAGAGGAGAATTGCCTAGGATGCTAAGTTGTGATGAGGGAATACTTCGTGAAGGCCTGGAACACCTTATCACAATTCAGGAAACTGAAGGCATGGGGGAGATGATGCAAGCCATGGGATATGAACTGCAGCAGTAAGGGATTTCAGTATGCACATTGGGTTAGACTAGGGTAACATTTTGAAAACCTTCAAACTTGTTTTTTTTGGTGTGAAAAAACAAGTTTTTTTGCAACCCAATTCAAACTGATGCAAGTTTATGCAATAGGAGTTGTTTTAATGCACAAAACTTAAGTTCGCACAACATACATCATAGCACAGCATACATCACCACACAAAGTGCATCACAGAGCGCATCACAGCACAAAGCACCGCACAAAATACAACAAAAATCTCGGCACACAGCGCAACACAGAGCATAACACAGTGCGCTGCATAGAGCACATCACAGAGCAGAGCACATCACACATCACAACACAAAGTACAGCCCCATACCACAATAAATCAAACAAGAAGCACAGAACACGCAAACATGAACCAGTATACTCCCTTTCTTTGCTGTTTACCAAAATGTGAAAGGGGCTTTCAAGGGGAGATATACATCTTCCTGGGACAATCATGTGGCTCTGCAAGTCAACCAAAAAAAAGATAAAATCAGCAATCCAACATGGAAACAAAGAAATATTAGAACAAGTTGAAGGGAACGGACTTAACTTTTTTTTATCTACCCTTTCCATTTTCTGGCCAAGAAGCTCCCTCAGACCCGGAATCAGTATCTCAGCCACACGAAAAGGTGCATCGATCCGATCCAAACTCAGAGGTTTCATTTCCGGCATCACGTCCGAGGGAGACCTGGACTCTGCCGCATACCAGGGAAGCGCTCGAATCGAAGGGATAGAAGAGTAGTGTTCGTCATCATTTCCAGAACCAACATCAGTCAATTTTTCTCGGGCCACACACCCGCACAGACTGAACCGCTCCACAGATTTGGAAACAGAGGCCACAAGGCCGTGTTTTTCTTGGTTGGTGGCGGCGCTACCAACGAACCCACCGGGAGTTATTTCTCCTCGCCGGCGAGTGGGCACCGCCACCTCCAAATGTTCCGTAGGAATCAAAACAGAGGCTGCATACGGGTCGACAGCGGTGGCGCCGCCTACAGAACCGCCGGATCTGCGACTTCGAACACCGTGCCGGCGGTTGGGCAGCGCCTCCTTCATTCGTTCTTCTCCGGCGTTAGGGCCTCTGAAGGCCGGACCATCACCCGTCGGAGAGAAACTATCAGATCGGGAAGAGGATTCAGAATCAGAGACATAACATGCCGAACAAAACCCATCACAAGTGAACCCACAACCAACGAATTCCCCCCTTTCCATAACCAAATCAACTTTTTGGAAAAGCAGGATGATGAGAGGGACGATCTGGAATGGGATAAGCTCTGGAATGGGATAAGCTCAGAGGCTGAGAGGGAAGAGAAAAGGGTGGGAACGAATAATGGAGTCAGAAACACATATGAAGCAATAAAGTTGAGCATGCTCACACCTTTTAACATAATCGCCGAATCTCGATGCTGAGCATTGGGAAGAAAATTCAAACACGCGTGATTAAAGCAAATAGTGTAATGAAGGTGGTTGGGTAGTTGAAGGGATTTTATGATGTGGTGAGAAGGGTTATGGTTATGTTTAATTAAATGAGAGATTATGAATGGTTTTGGGATAATGTGGGCTAATAATAGTGGGTTACAAAATCAGCAATTGGGCCCAAATTCAATAAATAAATATTAAAAGTAGTCCATTTATGGTAAGAAATGGAGTAGTGCAAAAACAGCTGGGACGTCCAAAAAGGGAAAGAGTGCAAATAGAGCTGGGACGGAGGGAGTACAATTTATAATATTTTAAATAAGTGAATGAAATTTAATTGAAAGAAAGAAAAATAAAATAAATAATTGAAAATTTTTAAATTTATTATAACTAGAAAGTGTCAATATAAAAAAAATATTTCAAATTAAAAAATGCGTCATCAATTAAAAAATGGAGGGAGAGTACATACACAATTCTGTATATACGTTTAAGAAGTATTTTCTTTATTTGACTAAACACTTTAGAGATAACGTTCGATAATATTAGATTTGTCTTAGAAGCGCGGTCGCACCATTATAATAGGAGAATTCTTACCTTAAACAGCTGTAATGTTTTTTATTATAAGGCGATGAGTGGTCAATACATGTCCCACCTAACAGGTGGTTTCTAATTTTTTTTTAAAAGAAGAAGATAAGATTAGATTTTAAGTAACATTTAAATATAGAACACGAACCACGTCACATAATACCTTATACTTCCTTCATTCTTCTATTAGTGACATTAAACAACTGTAATGTTTTTGATTACAGGGCGAGAGGTGGCCAATACATACCCCACCTACCAGGTGTTTTCTATTTTTTTTTAAAGAAGAAGCTAAGATTAGATTTTAAGTAAGATTTCTTTGATAGTGACACATCACTTTTGAATTTATAATATTTTAAATAAGTGAATGAAATTTGATTGAAAGAAAGAAAAGTAAAATGAATGGATGTAAAACCTTTAAACTTGCCATAACTAGAAAGCGTCAATATAAACGAAATATTCCAAATTAAAAATTGTGTCATTAATTAAAATATGGAGGGAGAGTACATACACAATACTATATATATGTATACTTTTAAGAAGTATTATCTTTATTTGACTAAACACTTTAGAGACAACGTTTGATAATATTATATTTGTCTTAGAAGCTCGGTCACGCCATTATAATAGGAGAATTCTTAACGTAAACAAATGTAATGTTTTTTATTACAGGGCGAGGGGTGGCCAATACATGCCCCACCTACCTAGTTTCTAATTTTAAAAAAAGAAGAAGATAAGATTAGATTTTAAGTAAGATTTAAATATAGAACACGTCACATGATAGCTTATATATACATACATACATACATATATATATATATACATACATACATACATATATATATATATATATACACACTTCCTTCATTCTTCTATTAGTGATATTAAACAACTGTAATGTTTTTGATTACATGGCGAGGGGTGACCAATTCATACTCCACCTACCACGTGGTTTCTAATTTTTTTTAAAAGAAGATAAGATTAGATTTAAAGTAAGATTTCTTTGATAATGACACATCACTTTTGATTGTGACACATCACTTTTGAATGTTACAATTTAGAATATTTTAAATAAGTGAATGAAATTTGATTGAAAGAAAGAAAAGTAAAATGAATGGATGTAAAACATTTAAACTTACCATAACTAGAAAGTGTCAATATAAAAGAAATATTCAAAATTTAAAAATGTGTCATTAATAAAAGAACGGAGGGAGAGTGCATACACAATACTGTATATACTTTTAAGAAGTATTTTCTTTATTTGACTAAACACTTTAGAGATAACGTTCGATAATATTAGATTTGTCTTAGAAGTGCGGTCACGCCATTATAATAGGAGAATTCTTAACTTAAACAGCAGTAATATTTTTTATTACAGAGTGAGGGGTGTCCAATACATACCCCACCTACCAGGTGGTTTCTAATTTAAAAAAGAATAAGAAGAAGATAAGATTAGATTTTAAGTAAGATTTAAACATAGAACACGGAGCGCTTATATATATGTATATATATAGATATATATACTTCCTTCATTCTTCTATTAGTGACATTATAGATATTATAGATTTAGATGTTTGAATTTAGCTGAAAAAAATAAGTAGATAAAATTAGATGTAAAAAGTAAAATGCAAAATCAATAGATAAAATTAAAGGAATCTTACCAAAAATAAAAAGTAACATCTCAATAAGATATGTGTGCCATTAATAAAGGAGGGAGCATTGAAAGTCTCTGAACTCCGCATTTCTTTTCCGTGGAACTAAAATTTTAGTTGGACAGGAAACGAAATGAATTATATTTAAATAAATATTATAATATTCTCTTAATGTATGCATATATTATTAAAATTCAATTTACTGTACGTATAGTACATTTTAAAATACTAAATTTGCCCTACTCCCGCTGTATCAACTTATATTACGTTAGATATTTTTTTATTGTTTTCAATTGGAAATATATTCAACCATCAATATGTTTAACTATGTACAATATAGTAAGGATAAATAAAAAGTGAATAGATAAAAACTAATTATTATAACGAATCCAATAATATCACATACGATAATATTGTTGCTTATATATCTATTTAAATATGTTGTCAAAATGTGATAGAGACGAATGTTAAATAGTAAGTGTGCAATTTAATAAGGGATAGAGGGAATACTAAGATTGTTTAATTTGTTCATCATAAAAATATTATAATATATTTTCTTTAATTATAGAAGTATTATTAAAAATTATTTTAAAAAATTACTTTAACTTTTAATCATTAATTATGTGTATAGAATGTTATGAAAAGTTAGATAAGACTAGTACTCCCTCCGTTTTTTTTTCATTGGCACACTTACTAAAAGTGGTGTTTTTTTTAATTGGCACTTGCTATTTTGGGCAAGTTTAAGGTTTTTACATCCACTCATTTTACTTTCTCTTCTTTCAATTCAATTTCATCTACTCATTTAGCATCTCCTCAATTCTAACACCAAAAGAGAGGTGCCAATGAAAACAAAAACGGAGGGAGTAACTTACTTGGGTAGAGGGAGTGTTCATTATTGCTTAATGAACACAACAATTATTGAAATAGCCCGTAAATGAGCCATAATAGGAGCATATATTTTGACCGCCACATGCTTTGTGTAGCCGAAGATGTAAACCATGGTAATTGGTAGGTATGGAGTTACATGTGCTAAGAAAAGGCCCCATCTAAAATCATGCTTCATTTTATCTTACGAATTAAGCATATTTTTCACAAGCATCTTAACTATATCCCAAAATTTTATTTTGAATCGTCCAACTGATTATTTTATTTATAATATAATAGATATAATAATTTGATTTTTATTTTTATTTATTTCAAAAAAATTATAATTTTAAAAATTCTCATGAAATATATTATAAACTATAAATAATTTACAACTTAATTTTAAAAGTTATAAAAATAAAATTCTATATGATTGGTCACACCAGTAAAAGTTCTAACAAGATAAGCCCTCTAACCATATAGTCCAAGTTAAAACAAATTAGTTACACCTGGGTGGTAGTTCATTTCTCTCTTGCTTGGTTGATCGCCTGATCAGTATAAGTTACTATTCATTTTGTGGCTTTTCTTGTACGATAAATAATTATTTTATCGCATTATTTATAGTAGGAGAAATTATTTCGGATATATAAATGTAGCACTGATACTCATAATTATTTTGGAAGTGTGTCTCTGAAAAGACGATCTTTTAATCAAAATTTAAATTGCAAATTAAAATAAATGATGATAAAATTTTTAGATTGAATTAATCGAATCAAACTTATAACTACGGCAAATTATATTATAATTTTTTAGTATTATAACTAAACTTTTTCCCTGATATATCATTTTGATTAAAACAAAGACTTTGCCTTATTTCGAGGTGTGTAACAAAATAAAATGTGCAATTCAAGGATGGAGTGATTAAAGACAATTTTATCGAGAAAAAAAAATCACTTTGGTGATGTATTCTCTAGCCCTTCACTAGTGAAGGATGGAGTGATTAAAGAAGATTTTGTCAGACCAAAAAATCACTTTGGTGATGTATCTCTAGCCCGGACTTTGATCGTCCATGTTCTAAGAACCACCTTTATAATGGATTTTATGTCTTTGTCGAGACGAAGGAACCACCTTTAAAGGTTAAATGCATTCCGAGCTCTAAACAGGCTCCCCATTCGGAACTCATTCCTGAGTTACCATAAAAGAGGCTCTCGGAAACCTGGATTTTCGGCAGCTGTCAAATGAAACAGACCGGAAAATTTACAGATAGCAAATGAACAGGATCAGATTAGAAAAACTAACAAGAATCATATTAGAAATCATTCCTAATGAACTCATAATCTACAAGCAGAGAAAATCAATTCCAGAATAGAACTAATAATCCTAATGAACTCATAATCTACAAAAACCAAATACCACAACAGAACTAATTATGAGCGTGGAACTACAGATCTAAAACACTAAACACTGTTGTGCTAGGAACTACAGATCTAGAATATTCACCGGGCGGCGGAGGCGGCGCTTCAGACCGATCCACGATGGAGCCACGATGGAGCCACGATGGAGCCACGACGGAGCCATTCCCCACAGCGGTGCCCTTCCCCGCTCAGACCAACGGCGACGGAGCCCTTTCCCCAAGGCCGCCGAGCCCTTCTCTTGGTGGAGGCTGACGCGGTGGAGCTCAGATCGGTGGAGGCGAGAGCGGCGGTGAAGGCCGACGCTGGAGGAAAGGTGGGAGAGTGGTGGAGGGAGTGAGAATGGTGGCACTGGAGAAGAACGAGAGAAAGGGATGAAAGATAATGAAGAAAATGAACGGCGGAGGGAATTAGAAGAAAAATCCAAGGGAAGAAGAGAATTGCGTTAATAAAACCCTAGTTAGGCCCAAAATAAATCAAAACCAGCCCTATTGGGTCTTAAAAGGGAATTCGGAACCTCATTTAAAGGATGTTCATCATGAACCATCTTTAATTGAATGTCTTTAGTCACTACCTCTCCACTAGGTAAGGAGTTCCTCATTCGGAACTCATGTTCTTCATTCAAAAATGGTTATGATTAAAGACGGTTTTTCAGAACCGTCTTCTATCAGTGCTAATCTAAGGCGTTTCACTGCCTTCTAATGTGATCTATAGAAGGCGGTTCTTGGAAAACCGCCTTATTTTTCTGTTGAACCACCATCCGTCAATTTTTCCTGCTGATATTCATGAGTTCCTCATTTGTAACTTGCTAGGGAAGGCGATTCCACAAAAAATAGGTGGAACCGTCTTTGTGATATCTTTTTAATCAAACATCTCCCACTAGTGATTGTATTTTGGGACAAAATAGGGTTTGAGCAAAATAAAAGTCACAACATACTTTTATTTTCTTGCGGTAGTAGATAAACGACTTCTATGACCCTTAGACTGTGGTCATCATTCGTTTTTTGCCCCTTATATATTTTTTTAGCACTTATGACCCCTTAACTTATAGAATTGTTGAGTCATGGCCTTTTCATCATGTCAAAGCATTAAGTTCGGTCAAAAGAGTCAAAATTAAGGGCAAAATAGTAAATTTAATTTTTCCTCTCTTGTTTTTCATTCTTCCTTTTCCATTTTCCCCGTTTCCCTTACCTTTTCCCCTTCCTCTTTCCCACTCCCCACTTCATTGCTCCACCACCTCACCATGATGGCGCTGGTGGAGGGTGAGCCCAACTTAGAGTCGATGCTTCTGTCGAAGAGGAAGCTCTCCTGTAGAGCGGATCCAGAAATCCAAAAATGATCGGAGTCATTAATCTCCAGTAGGTCGTTGGCAAGGTACTCAAGGTCTCTCCAAATCTCTTCGTAACCATCCTCCACCACCACCGTTGCAGATGCGACCTCGTTGAAGCAGCTAGCGCCGGTAGACAATCCAAACGACGATTTAAGAAACCGTGAAAAATGATCTAAGAATCAAATTGCAATGGTATTGTTGCATAAAACTGTATCACATGAAAGTCATAGTTTTGAAACTACCATGGAGGAAAGTACTAAGGAAAAACTACGTACTGGTCCTCTTTATAAGGCCTCATGAAAATGACACAAATTTTTTTGAAAAGAGAAATGAGAGGTGGAGATTGAATTGGGAGTATAAAAAGTAAGATGTGTGGAAATGAGAAGGAGAAGGGGCCAAAATAAAAAAACCATCCCAATAAGGAAAGAGGGACATAATTAGAGGATCAGATGGAGTAGCTGATTTTAAATTAGTACATTATATATCTTTGCCTTATAACTGAAATTTAGTTTTACCTATTTATTTAAATTACTACCGCGTTTCAATATAACCTATCTAACTAAGTATGCAATAAAGTAAGCATGAAAACACAAGTCTGGTTATGCAGTTCGGTGAAATTCACCTACATCTGCGGGGTCATGTCCAGTTCAGAATAAATTCACTAATAAGAAAGATGCAGATTATTGTTGTTACGTTTGTGAGTTTCACAACCGTGATGTCTTCTATTTATAGTCCATGAGCAGATTGGAAATCTCAACTTTTGTCTCCAAAAATATTCCAATTCCATATTTGTTTTTGAAGCATATTACAACCCCTTTTATAAAGAAACTTTCCTTATCTCAACATATCTCATAATATTCCATAAATAAATTCCTTAAGAATAAGGATTTTCCATAAATCCAGTATGCATCAATCACACGACTAAATCAATATTGCAAAATTTTCAATCTTCCATAAATCAATATCCTCATAATATTCTGCAGTCGGTTGAATCCATTTAGGCTTCAGATTTCCTATGTTTCAACATGGAATGTTTTTCTTTTCCAAATTAGTTCACAAATGGCAACTAAATAATAAATGCTCACTACGTGACTTTACAATATCCCTCTTTGGCATTTTTTGTGGACCCAACCATTTTGAAATTAAGAGCACAAAGAAAAAATTCCAACTTCTCCACATAATAACTCCACAATTCTCATCATGTTGGAAAATATACTAAATTTGAATTAATAAAAATAACTAAGAAATCCAGAAATCTAGAAATCCAACAATTCAGATTACACCATAAAAAAATCCAAAAATTCCAATAGTCTCCCCATGATGGCCATTAATATGCCAAAGGCAACAAAGCATGGTAAATAAACAATAAATTTCAATAAAATCAGCTCTCCCTGAAATAAAAAATCTAGTCTATGTTGGAACATACACTAGTGGAGGAGCCCTCATTAAAGACAGCGTTAGAAGGCGATTCCGTGTTTTTTTATAGAACTGCCTTCAATTGAGGATCAGACAAGGTCCCGATATCGAAACTACTTCCAGACCTAATAGAAGGCAGTTCAAAATTGATCAAGGCAATTTTTGAGGAACCACCTTTGTTTGACATCAATAGAAGGCGGTTCCGACTTTAATGAGGTGATTTTGTTTGATCTTTGGGCCTGAGTATAAATACTCTTTTTCTCTTCTCCCCGTAGCAAAAAAAATTGAATTTTTCTAACACTTCACCTTCAAACCCTTTCTCCCCCCTATATAACTCTCATGTCGCTAACCCTCTGTTGTCCTAAACACTCTCTTGCCGCTCAAATAAACCCTAGCTAGAACTCTCCCCTCACTCCACCGCTTACTCTCCATCGCTCTCCTCTCCCTCCCCCGCCCTCCTCTCCATACCGCCGTGAATTCCCTCTTCATCATGAATTTCCTCTCCCCCTGCTGAGGATCCTCTCTCTTTCGGCGTGAATCCCTTCACCGGTCAAGCCTAGCCTAGCCTAGTCGTGAAGCCCATTCGCCGTTGCTCATTCTCCTCCACCACCGATATTTCTCACTCCCACCCGAGCCCTCAGCACCGTATAGAGGGGCAGTGTTGTCACCACCGCAGAGCCGCATCACTCCGGTGTTACGCCCTCTGCTCCGAAAGTGGGAACATATTTGTTCTTTGTCATTTTAATCCAACTGATGTTTGTTTTATAGATTAGATATGATGTTTTGTTTTTGTTCTGTGACTCAGGGGTTTCCAGATCTGTGTTTTTGTGGTGTTATTGTTGTACTATTGTTTTAAGTACCATATATGGGTTTGATTCGCCGTCGGAAACCAATTGGTTTCCGGCGGCTTCTTTTTCGGACATAAAAAATAAGTTCCAAATTTGCAATTGCTTCTGACCACGATAGAAGGCGGTTTTTGGAAAGTGACTTTGATCAAAATCGATCAAAGTCCCATCCAGAGAAGTCACCTACAAAGTGACTTCTAACGTCCAGAATAACCGCCTTTAATAGGCCATTCTCCACTAGTGATAGCCAAAGAAGAATCATCAATCTTGTTTAGGAGCAGCCATCTGTACTTCCAATAGTGTCATTTCTTCCTTAATTATGGCATTCTCTGCCTCCAAAGAAGGTATATGAATAGTCAGATCTCCTAACTTTGCATTCATTGTCTCAAGCTTGGCCTTCTTCTCATCATCCCCATAAGTAGCCTTCAGATTCCAGGGAAGGTCATGCACTTTCCTCAATTCATAGGTCTTCTTGTTTGGCCGAAGAGAACCAGTCTCCATATTCTCATCCTCAGCCTTAGCTTTCCCTCTTTTACTCCTTACCAAAGCAGAAATAAGGCTGGGATATACCAATTCATGCTTGTCCTTGGGAGAAATAGCCTATTTCACAATGATCTGTTGTACGTATAACCCCAAGTTTAATGGTTTCTGTGTTCCGGCGCAGTACAATAACTTAGCCATTTTTCTTGTAAGGGCAAGTGTTGGTGGATGAGATCTAGTTGGTGGATGAGATCTAGTAGTTGACTGCTATCTGGTACAAAAAAACTTGGATAACAAGCAACATGGTTAGGAGTAACCAGTAGCAAGCCACTCAATCTTATAACCACCAGAAATCTTGGACAATATATGATCATCTCTGACCCCTAACTCCTCAGAAAATACTTCATCAACCTCAAGTGTTTTCTGCCCCAACAATCTATTAATTTTCTTAGTAGACAATTGTACTACCTTGCCTCTCAAAAATACTCTATCACACCAAGGGGAATCCTCCTCAACATTTCTAGCCATAATATTAGAGTATACCTCACAAAATAGTTGCTTATTGTAATCTTGATACATTGTAGCTGATATTTTCAGCCTAAGGGATGCCAGAAAATAAAAATATCCACTCTTCATGTATGCAACTAAGTCTACTGGCCTCTCATGATTAATCTTCTTCTGAGAAAACACCTTATACATTTGTTCACACTCATCATTATAAAAATATTTAAGAAAGGGTATCACTTACATGGGGTGGAGGTAGTGTGGGTTTCTTCTTTGGTGCTGGAGAAGGAGTCTCTGTATTGCTATTCTTGGCCGGCTGAGAGGACTCGGGTGCATGGTCTTTCCTCTTTGCCTTCCTCAATCTGTTCTGGATGAACTTATCCAAGACCTCATCACTGGAGTAAATCAGCTCAGGCTCCTATGTTGGAACATGCTCCGTCTGCTTAGTTTCTCCTATTGCATCCTTTGTTCAAACATACTCTTCTTGCTCAATCATGGGGTCATCTCCTCACGTCTCTCCTGCCTATTATTCCTCCATATGAGTAGATGTGTTAGCTCCATTATCATCAACCTGATAATCTTGACCACCCATGTCAGAGTCTGTGAACCCTAGCTTAGGTTAATCTACATTCATAGCCACAACAGACTCCCTCTATGCTTCATATGCTGGAACATACCCAACACTCCTCTTACTATCACTGTCAGCAATCTCACTTACAGAGGATGCTCTCAGCATAACATTCCGCTTCCCAGTTCTATGATCGTAGGTATTTAACATAGGCACACTTTCATATCCCTTTAATTTCTTCACCTCATCTTTAGGATTCTCTACCACAGGGGCTTCTATCACCTCAATCCTAACACTACGAGGTCTAGTAGCAGTACAATAGACTGTCAAATACTCCCATACATCTTGCTTGGTAAAATATCCCTTAATAGGCTTAGGATTACAATTTTCAATTTTCTCAATATCATTGAATTCCCTTGTGACCAATTCATCCATGTATACTTCTAATAACACCCCCTTAAGTTTTCCAATCCAATTAAAATCTATGGCCGGATTATTTAGCCTATGCTAGTACAAACATATACTTGAACTCCATACCATTCAACTTAATCATGGGAGCACTAGGAGGATCGGGGTGTGTTACCTTAGGTCAGTTGGGGATGGTCATAAATGAATGGCTTTGTCTTTGATCACTCTTCCTTTGAGCAACACAATATTTTTGCATGTGTTTCCTTGAATTTCTTGATCATCCATTAGATCATTTTCGAACTTAGAGAGTTTTTGAAACAAGAGAATTTGTGAGAAGAGGTATTTGTGTTTCAACACAACTCAACTTCATGGATAGAGCTCTCAATTTGGCAAATAAGTCTCAAGTATATCGGCAATAATCTCTCAAAATAGCTTCCGAAATTTAAAAAATGGCAAGAAACAAGGAATGTGGTAGCCAAAAATAAAGGGAAGGTGGAGAGATGGAAAATATTTGAAGGTGAAATAACTTCTTCACTTTTCACCTCTTTACCCGCACATCTTTTTTCCTTCCCAAGTAAAAGCCATCATTACCTTTTTCCCACTTGTCAACTCATGACAAACCTTGAATTCCAACATAGCTCATCTCCTTTTATTTTTGTTCTCAATTTTCTTCTTTCTGTTTTTTTTGTTTTCCTAAATTTATATACATACAAATAAAAATACAAAAAAAACTTAATAAGGGCATTAAAAAAACCTCAAATCTGACATGTACCTAAGTGTCGCCTGAGTAGCTCAAGAGTTGGAATGTCCAAATGTTTTGTCAATGTGTTTTGTTTGAGAATGTTGAGCTGGATTTTTTGATATTTCAGTTGCACTCTTGTTGTCACATAACACTTTTAGAGGCCATTCTTTAATTTCATAGTCATTTAACATTTGTTTCATCCATAATAGTTGTGCACAACAACTTTCAGTAGCAAGATACTCATCTTCAACAGTTAATAAGGAGATCAAATTTTGTTTCTTACTATACCAAGATACCATATTCGTACCAATAAAGAAACATCCACCAGTGATGCTCTTACGATCACCTGCATTACCAGCCCAATCAGAATCACCATAACCAACCAGATGAGAGTCTTGATTTTTAGAATACCAAATTCCATACTTAGAAGTTTCACTAACATATTGAATTATTCTTTTTACTGCAGTCAAGTTAGATTCCTTTAGATCAGCCTGAAATCTTGCACATACTACTATGCTGAAACACATATCTAGTCAACTTGCTGTAAGATATAGTAGTCTCCTAATCATACTCCTGTACAATGTGTGATTAACTACTACTCCTTTCTCATCCTTCACCAATATATCAGTAGCCCCCATTGGTGTTCGTACAGCTCGAGATTTGCTTTGTCCAAACCTTTTTACCAAATTCATGTCATACTTACTTTGATTTATAAACATGCCACTCTTTTCTAGTTTCACCTGAAGTCCTAGAAAATAGGTGATTTCTCCAACCATATTCACCTCAAATTTAGCATGCATCAAGGTTACAAAGTTATGTACCATATACGGTGAAGTAGAGTCAAACACAAAATCATCAACATAAATTTGAGCAATCAAAATATTTGATGATTTTTTAAAAACAAACAAGGTGCGATCTACTCCTCCTCGACGAAAACCTTTCTGAATAAGAAAGGTAGTGAGTAATTCCTACCACGTCCTTGGTGCTTGTTTTAGGCCATACAATGCCTTCTTGAGTCGATACACATGTTGTGGAAAGTGAGGATCCTCAAATCCTTTAGGTTGTTCCACGTACACTTCTTCATTAACCACACCATTTAGGAAAGCACTTTTGACATCCATCTTGTACAGTGTAAAATTCATAGTGCAAGCAATAAAAAGTAAATTCGAATAGATTTTAACCTGGAAACTAGCACAAAAGTCTCATCAAAATCAACTTATTCAACCCGAGTATATCCCTGAGCAACCAACCTTGTTTTATTTCGTGTAATATAGCTATCTACATCAGATTTGTCTTTAAATATCCACTTTGTGCCAATAACATTTACACCTTTAGGACAAGGAGTGAGATACCATACATCATTGCATTCAAATTGCCCAAGTTCTTCTTGCATTTCCGCAATCCAATATTCATCAAGTAGAGCTCCCTTGTATTTTTTTGGTTTGATTCATGAGATGAAGCATTGTAATCTTGCAAGTTCTATGTAATTTATCTGAGGCATTTTACGAGTTCTCTGATGCTAGGTTCAGGTTGAACTTGTGTTGGAACATGAGATTTTGAATTAGGAGTGGATGTTATGATATACTCTACTTTTCAAGTTCAGCAAGACTATCTGAATGTTCAAATGTTCCAACAGATTTTGGATGGTCAGGTGGGAGGTATTGTGTTGGAGCATAATCTACATTTGGTTTATCTTCTCCTCCACATAATCCTTGTTTATCATCAAAATCACCCACGATGAAGTTTATGGATTCTATAATAGTGTTAGTACAAAGCTTGTACACTTTATCAGCGTGAATGTTCACTAAATATCCAAGAAAATTCTAACATCACTGCGGCTGTCAAACTTTGATAGTCGCTCTCTGTCTATGAGAATATAAGACTTGTTCCCAAGCACATGAAAGTATGACACATTTGGCTTACTGCCCTTATAGGTTTCATATGGCGTCTTACAAGTGGATAGCTGAAGATACACTTGGCTTATAGTGTAACACGCCGTATTGATGGCTTCTGCCCACCATTTCTTATGAATTATTTTCTTAGCAAGCATGACTTGAGCTATTTCCTGTAGAGTCATGTTCTTTCGTTCCACAATATACCATTCCGTGGAGGAGTAATTGGTGCTGAGAATTGGTGCTGAATACCGAGCTCATCACAAAAACCACTAAACTGAGGATTCTTGAATTCCTTGTCATGATCTCTACGAATTCTTATGATCTTGCTAGCTGGACTTCCTTTCTCGGTTTGTCATTTTATCACTAAGCTTCTGAACACTACCAAAGTATTAGATTTTTCTTTAATAAAAGCCACCAAAGTATATCTCGAGAAGCTATCATCATGCACAAAGATATATTTCTCACCACTCACACTTAGTGTATTGACTAGACCCATCAAATCTATGTGTAGTAGTTCAAGTGTTCTTAAGGCGGTGATATATTGAAATGATGAGTGGGGTGATCGAATATGTTTACCTTGTTGGCACAGTCCATGCACAATTCCCTTTTTGTCAGTGAGTGTATACCTCGATTGCTTTCAAGTTGGAAACTTTTACTAGAGTATTGTAGTTGATATGTCCAAGCATTATGTGCCACATTTTTCCTTCATTTTGTTTAGAGCTTAGACATTTCACCTCTTGTTCCAACAAGTAATAGTTGTCTGAAGAGCGAATTCTAAAGAGTGCTTCATTTTTACCATGTTTCATTATACATTTATCTTTATGAAAATCTACAGTCATATTGTCATCACACAAATGATTGATACTCAACGTATTGGTATTCAAATCTTCTACACGCAAAACACTTTTAAAGATAAGGATCCCTTGACTTGCAGTTCACCTTTCCAACGACTCGACTCTTCTTTCCATCACCAAACATAACGAATCCACCATCGTATGGTTTGATCTTTGTCATATACTCTTGAGTTCCAGTTATATATCGTGAACACCCACTATCAAAGTATCACAAGTCTCTAGAGTGTGTAATAAGAGAAGTGTGAGCAATCAGACAAGTTTTGGGGTGCTTAGGAATTCATATATTTCTGGCCATCTTTGGTTGTTGGACATCGTATAAGTTGAACATGCAGATATTTTTCGTGCATTCATGTTCTTGAATAGTTTAAAACAATGATCTTCTGCATGACATCGATAGGAGAAGTAATTGCAAATGAGAGGCTTGTGTTGTCGTGTTTTGATCACTTTTCTCTTCATTGCTTGAACTTTCGTCTAGAAATGTACAGTGTTTATTGATGGATTATTATAGCCTATACCTTGTCAATTTCCAAAGTTGTTTCCCATAGTGAGTATATAATCTAGCTTTGCCTTTCCAGTGTTTAACATTTTTATAGCTGCCTAAGCCACTTTAACTCTCTTTATCGTTGAGCTCAAACATTGTTTCAACTGTTCAATCTCTCTCTAGGTTCTCTAACTAGAAACATCGACTCCCTCTCTTTCTCACCAAGTTATTTTTCCCTCTATTTTCATAACTTTATTTGAGTTAATAACCTTTAAATACATCTCATACATGTTTCATGTGCACTGTATATATCTTCATCACTTATAACCTGGCCTTCGTCATCACTAGATGAGTAGTCAGAACCTGAGTTTTTATTGTTGGAATATACAGTCTTGCCAGTCAGTGCTATGTCGGAACATATATCGTCAAAATCTTATGCATCATGAATTTTTTCTCCAAATGACACATAATTACTAATAAGTTCTTCTTGATATTTGTCCTCTTCTTCATCTTCATCCCATGAGGTTACATATGACTTTCCCCGCTTCTTTTGAGTATTAGCACATGTGTCCATATCTTTCACATTCTTCACATTGAATCCTTCTTGGCTGCTTTACTTCACCACTTTGATTTCTTGAGAACAACTAACTAGGTTGTTCCATTCGAGTTCACGACTATTTCCAAGATCTTGAGCTCGAGGTCTATTACCATTGAATCTTTCTTCATATTTATATTCACAACTTTCGTTAGCATTCTTGAGAAATTCTGTGTGATAAATGCATGTTCTTCAATCCCATCATCACTATTAACTTCCTGAGAGTTTCTTGAAGATGGAGTTTTGAAAGCTAACTCCTTTAGCACTTTCTTTGTTGGATGTTCCAACATCATCTCACAGGTTTGCAATGATCCCATTAGCTTATCTAGTTTCATGGTGGCCACATCTCTTGATTCTTCTATTGCTGCAACATTGATGACAAATTTTTGAGGAAGTGATCTCAAAGTGTTTTTCACCAGTTTGGTCTCTTTGTAGATTTTTTTGAGTTGATGTGCAATATTGGTTATATCTCTCCATTTCCCATTAAACATAAAAATAGTTTCATCCTCCTCCATTTTCAATCTTAAAACTTTGTGGTTAAGATTTGTAATTTGGATTCACGAACAAACTTGTTCCTTCATCCACAGTTTGTAAAATATCCCATGCTGTCTTTGCCAAAGATATGTACAGATGAGTTTAAAATGATTTTCATCCACTGCTATGAAGATAGCATTTAATGCTCTGGAATTTTCCATTGAAGCCTTCACTTCATCTGAAGTCCATGATGACTTAGCTTTAACTTTAGGTTTCTTCGAACTCGTTTCACCTTCTTTTGAAGATTCTCCTTCCACAGTGCTCTCAGTTTGTGGAATGCATTATGTTTCAACACAATGCCAAGCCGTTCATCCAGTGAGGTTGTGAAAACTCTCATGTGTGCCTTCCTGTAGTCATAGTTTGCTCCTTCCAGCACTTGTGGCCGAGATACAGAAACTCCTTCTTTGGTCACCATTTGTAAAATCAGATCACACTTTCCTTAACACAACTAAGGTAAGAATAAGTTAGTTAGCTCTGATACCAATTAAAATTTGGTTTTACCTAATTATTTAAATAATTACTACCATATTCCAACATAACATATCTAACCAAGTATGCAATAAAGTAAAACATTATAACACAGGACTTGGTTATGCAGTTCCGTGAAATTCTCCTACATCTACGGGCCTGACCCAGTTCAAAATTAATCTAACTAATCAGAAAGATACAGTACAAAAAACACCATACACATATGCTTATGTTATCTAATTATAACGTGTGGATTCTGCAAGCTCCTTTGCTACTGATCCGCCTTGATCAGACTTCCTCCGACCTCAAAACACGTCGACACTAGATCTCCTCCTCCAGAGGAAGTAAGGTATATGATTATGAACTTGATCAATAGGTTACGGTATGTTGGAACATATGTATTCTGGCTCTCGCAGTTTCTCAGAAAGATAGAAAATATAGATGCCATTTTTTGCTGTTAAGTTCGTGAGTTGCACAGATGTGATGTCATCTATTTATTGTTCATGAGAAGATCAGAAATATCCACCTTTGTCTCCAAAATATTCTGATTTCATATATGCGTCAGAAGTATATCACAGATTCACAATCTCTTGTATAAAAGGATTTTCCTTATCTCAACATATCCTATAATATTTCATAAATTCAATTCCTTAAGAATATGGATTTTCCATAAATCCAATATGTTTCAATCACACTGCTAAATCAATATTGCAAAATGTTCAATCTTCCATAAATCAATATCCTCAAAATATTCTACAATCGGTTGAATCCATATATGCTTCAATTTTTCGTATGTTTAAACATGGAAAGTTTTTATTCTTCAAATTAGTTCACAAATACTATCAAAATAATAAATGCACACCACGTCACTTTACATAAACCTCAGTACAATTTCAATACCTTACTAATAACAATTTGGACTATGCCTTGTTTTTCCTAGGTGGGGAAAATCTATCTTAATTTCTGAACTAACATTTAGAGCTCAATATCTGATCAAAAGTGCAAAACCTATATATCCTAAAGCTACTGTTTATCGGGAAATGTAAAACTGATCAGAGAAAAAAGTACTCCCGCTGGTTTTTTTATTATGGCCCCAACTTTTGGGCACAAACTTTTTCAAAAAAACAAATGAATGGTAGAGATGGTATTGAAAGTATAAAAAATAAAATGCTTGGATAAAAACAATCTAGGATTTATTAAAAGGGGAATGAGCCAATATAAAAAAACCATCCAAAAAAGAAAAGTGAACCATTATTAGTGGATCGGAGAAATTAATTCTTTGGCAGGGAACATTTAAGTACCTGCAAAGCAAGTCCCCATTTGTTAAGTGACTGTTTGATAAATAAGTACTCCCTCCATTTTTTTTTCATTGGCACCTCTCTTTTGGTGTTAGAATTGAGGAGATGCTAAATGAGTGGATGAAATTGAATTGAAAGAAGAGTAAGTAAAATGAGTGGATGTAAAAATCTTAAACTTGCCCAAAATAGCAAGTGCCAATTAAAAAAATACCACTTTTAGTAAGTGTGCCAATGAAAAAAAAACGAAGGGAGTACCATAATGAAGGAGATGAAAATCATCGTGAGATGCTGTATAAATATCACTTGAAGACTAGGGCTTTATATAAATTAAAATCATTAAACTTTGTACCGGCAAGTCCATATACATCCTCCGTTTCTCTATTAGTGACACACTTACTTTAATTAGATGTTTCTTTTATATTGACACACTTTCCATTTTTGGCAAGATTCCTTCAATTTCATCCACTCATTTTACTTTTTACTTTCTACATCCAATTTCATCCACTCATTTCCTCTACTTAAATCCAAACATCTAAACCTATGGTGCCAATATTAATGAAACGGAGGGAGTATACACGATCTCATTTATCGTTATGTAATCTAGCCTGTCTAGGCATGCCAACTAACAAATCAGGCCCTACAAAAAAGGCTCCAACCAGATCTCTCAGGTGCAAAGAGAAACAAAACATCGTATTTGCACAAAAGTACAAGGAACATATATTTAAAACATCATGCGTTCACAATAGAGAAACACGTCATTTCTTTGCATGTGACAATTTCACCTGATCAATTAGTTCGACCTTAAGAAGCTCAGGGGGGGAGTCAGCGCAAAGGAGCCTTATAGGGAAACAAAAAGACAATTTGGTAGTAGAATAAGATATAGATGATAAAACAGCAGGACAAATTCTTACAGGCAACAAGGTAGTAAAAGATAATGAACGCAAGTAGTCTTGTCACTGTAAGCATTTTCTGCATGGTTTTGTTCTATTTCAAAAAGCTTCTCGACTGCAGCGTTTATTGCCATAAACCTTGAAGGCTCATACTCTCTCTTTCTTCCCTCTGCTCCATCAAGGACTCGAGGGATGGCTCTTTAACTTTAATATCTAACAAGAACAGTGTGTGCAATCCCAGCTTCCTATTTCTTTGAATCTTCTCATAGAAACTATTTGGCATCCACGAATAAGTGAAGAACGGAATGGAAACCGTCTCTCCATATCGATAAAGTTGCAAAATGAAAACTCCAATAGCATTCATTATAGATGCATTATGCACAAACTTCACCTCTAACTACAATAAACATGGCCAATTACTTTGCCCCTTTTACCTTGATTTTTTGGTTTTTTGGTTTAGCTCAAATTGGGTTAGGTCAAATAATTGAAGTAAAAAACTTTTTTACCTCGATTATTTTTTTAAGTAAATAATATTTTTTACCTCGATTATTATAAGAACCGAAGTAAAAGGGGATGAAAACGAAGTAAAAATCTTAACGAATAGCGTGCAACGTCGCATGTGATGTATTATAATTGTTGCCGAAATTGCGTGTTCTGTTGTTTTCCCCAACATAGTGTGCGATGGACCACCGGCGTCGCAGATAAGTAAAAATAGAACTTTTAGATTATAAAGTTGAGAAGGATTGACTTTGAAAAAGGAAAGTTTTTTAAAGTTTTGTTATGTTACTATTTGTTACTTTAAAATTTAATAAGGCAAGTTTTGTTTTGTTACGATGGAAAATGGTTAAATATTAGGGATAACCACAACCAACAAGTAAATTTTTTGAAGGTGGCAGAAACAAAGGAAATTAAAAAGAAAGTCGGAGTGGTACGTCTTTCTCCGATTTGGTGTTTCTATCTCCTCTCAACGTCCTATCATCAGTTTAAGTTTTTGGAAACGTAAAAGTACAACTACTTTATTTTATGAAAATGATTGATTTCGGTCTACAAAAGTATTTTTTCAATGTTTTTGAATTCAAACACATTAGAAAATGGTGTTGAATGGTATAGTTGGAAATGTTTTTAAAAATCATTCACATATCAAATTTCACATATAGTCAATTACAGATTGTTAAAAAAGGTAGTAAAATTTTTGAAAAGCAAGAAAATATTATAATATTAATAATATTCAAATATTCTTACAAATTATTTAGTACATAAAAGTTCAAATATTAATAATAATTGTCTTAGTTCCAATATTAGAATAGAAATTACAATAAACTCAACCAGCTTGAATTTTGATATCCATGAGGACAATCGGTCCCCAGATTCTATGATCTCAAAAACAAGGTATCCCCAATCCGTAGGTTGTTTCCGGAAAGGAACTCGGCGAAACCCTTCGGTGACATGGCTTGATCTTCCCTTGCCCCAAGTAGTTCATGCGCCACTTTGTCCCGTAGCACGTCAGCATAATGAGGGTCTTCTTTTTCGACAGAAGTGGTATAATTTCTCTCAGGATGTACTAAATCAGAAAAAAATATATTATGAATATGTGTGTATATATATATGCAATTATAAATAAATAGTATTAACTAAAATCAAATAATTCATGCTTTTAATTATTGGCTAGTTTTAGTCCTTACCAAAGTTGGCGTTTTCCCAAAGTTTTGCAGCTTCTAAGTGCAGTGAAAATGCGAGCTATCACGAGCCATTGTATGGTGTTCACGCTTGAACACAAAAGGTTTAAGGTTTCTCCATTTTGCAGAGAACTGTATTAAAACATTTTTTTGATAAGGTGTACATATGTAGTAGTAAATATATATGTAAAATGGTAAAATACCTGGAAAAGGGGGCAACTTAAGGATCCTCACCAACCATTAGTCCTGAATAAAAAGTGAACATGTTATTGGCAAACTAGCTAGCCTAATAAAAACGAAGTGCGACGTCCGCCATGTACTGCAAGAACATGTCGATCTTAACCAGTGGCTTAGTCGACATGTACCAATGCCGCCGCCGATGAGTCGGCAATACCGATATCATAACCGATGTAGAAACAAGGTCACAAAAATAAATTTAAAGTCAACTTAAATGCTTACATGCAACGTCGTTTAGACATCAATATTACCAATGGATAAATCGAGACGATTGTGATGGCTTATGCATAACTTGAAATAAGAATGTGCGACATCTCATGCATAAACCGAATGACGTGCAACTAGAGACTGGCTTCGCATGCGTCAAAGAAAACAACGAGAAAAAGCACAGGAATCCAGGAAAAATGATGCATTAAGAAGACAAAAGTACACAAAAACGTCATAAAACAAACCAGAACATAGTACCTAGGTTTAAATGTAAGAAAATTAGCACTCTAACAAATATGAGTAAGAACTAGAAAATAAAAAATACAACCCATACAAAAAGCATAGATTAAACTAGGTTAAGTAACAATTACAAAAATTTAGACACTACCTTTGTCAAAGGAGAAGAGGACAGGGTTGGAGGGACTCTTGGTATTCGTGGAATACTTGGAAATGAAACTGATTTTGAGGGACCTCTTATTTATAGCCATTTTGAAACGAAATCGTTTTGAGACCTTGTGTTGTCTACCTTGATTGGTGCAATGTTGCACGTATATCGCCTGAGTCGACAAATGATTGACTATGTAGCGATATCTCGGGATTAAATGAGCGGAAATATTTAAGCCCTCTAACATATCAAATGAGCCCGCCAAGGACCAGCACGAATAATTTCATCTGTAAAACACTAAAATACGGCAACATAACATTTTTTTGTTGTTTAAACCGTTTCAGTTCACCACCAAAGGAAATAGTCAGTGAACAATTTGAATGCATTAAAAAAGATTGGTGGACACAAATATTTGTAATTTTAAGAATGGTTGAAACAAATCAATCATTACACTTAAGTATTTTATAGTTTTATGTATGATCGTAACCTCAAAAAATTGTTTCATATGGTAGGTTAAATATTATTGATTCAATAACAAAAAAATATTATTCAACAAATAGATTTAAGATTAATTTAGATAAACACCACATTCAACAAAATATTCTTAATGTTACAGATTTTCGTCATAATTTGTTACAGATTCTAAGAACTAATAGGGTAGGCTGGTGACATTGAAAACTATGGATGCAGAACCATCAACAAGATCGAAGTAGAACGTGTCCCCAACCTTTAGGTCCCCTGCATGAAGGAACTCGCTAAAACCCTTTGGGGTCAGGGTTTTTAGCCTTTTGTTTCCCGAGTAGTGCATGTGACGCGGCACTTCAAGATAGCAGGCATCTTGAACTTTGGTAGGAGAGGTTTGATTTGGCTGGGGATGTACTAAATCATAAACAGATAACTACAGTTAGTATACACGTGTAAAAGAGAATGGCTTGACAAAATCAGAATTGAACCGATGTTCGTCTAGGTTAACGTACGTACGAAATGCGGTATGATATCGCCAAATGATGTCTACACACAGTCCTCTTCCAAATCACTACAAATATGCATTTGGTCATTGAAAATTGTAATAATTAAAAAATAATATTAAAGAATTTACGTTCTAAACAAAATATCACTCACCTCAATTGATACACGAATACTAGAACCTTCATCGCAAGCCATGATTCTTGAAAATCATATTGTCACAGATGAAATGTATAAGGATAGATAGAAATTGGTCTGATTGAAATCAGTTGAATTAATCGTTTGAATCGAAATGTACATGCAACGTCGTAGACTTGTCGGTATATTCGATTAGTTCATCGAGATAAGTGTGACGTCTCATTCAAAAATAAGGAGCAAAACTACAAAGTACGACATCGTACATCAATTGCATAGACCGAACTAGGAACTACTGACAAGTGACATCGCATAAAAATCAGGCAGCAACATAAAAAAGCAGAAACCAGAAAATTTACATGTTCTAAAACAAAGGTAGGGGACACAAAATCGAACAAAAAGATAGGCATGAAATGTGAAAAACCTAAACTCCATAGGAAAATCGAAATAAACAACACAGAGAACACATAATTCACACACCATATACATAATGTCTATGAAAAATATGAAATTGAAAGAAATCTAAAGAATCTAGAAACCATACCTTTGAGAAAGGTTGTTCAAGATTGTTTGAATTCGAGGGAAAGTTAAAATTTTGAAATGATATATGAGGTGGGCTTCATATATATAGTCATTTAGAGCCCTTGTGATATCTACTCGACTAGTGCGACGTCGCACTTTAATTGACCCTACCGGTATAAGAGCCGACATATGACTGACATCGGTAACTATGATTTCAGGCCACATCATTTCACTTCACTAGCATAGAAAATGGGCCCGTGTTTGACCAAAAAAATATATACTTGACCTTAATAACACTCTATAGTATATTAGAAATACTTATTGAATTTTATAATTGGCCATGAACTTTATTAATGTCCATTTCGATCGGAATCAATTTTACCATGCCCGGTGAACTTTTTAGTTTTTACACTTTGGTCCCTCCAAGAGGGTGGGAGGTGGATAAATGCAAAATTGTAGATTCCTATTTTTAAAATCGGGGCATCAACGAACTAGGGTATTTGTCCCCCATTTTCAAAATCATGTTGTTATGTTTGACGCATCAACGAATCGGAGTATTCGTCCCTCATTATATTAGTATTAATTCCATTAATATTGTTATGATTAGCGCTAGAAGGACGATAATTTTCACCACATGGAATCACAGGAAATGACATATCCTTGCATTTTTATGAATTAATAAGATAATGAAATTTTGGGCATCAATTTTTGGTAAGCACTAGTACGTGGTCTAGAGTAAATTATAGATGGTTACTTATAAGTATGCAAAGGTTTATTGGAAGATTTTGGCTGGGAAGTCTCCTTGGGATCGTGCCTGTTTATTAATCATTTTTGTGGATTATAAGTTTAATCGAGGATTGCAAAGGTCCCTTCTGGGACGTTTGGAATCACTTTTGGGACTAAGGTTGAACTTTTTAAAATTTTCACTTAGGTTCCTCCACAAATGTGGGAGAAATGAAAATGCAAATTTGAAGATACCCAAATCTAATTTACATTTTCAGGCCCAAGATGTTTCGATTTAGGCATGAACGGATCAATGGAACTGGGCAATCATATGTCATTTGTATCAGTATTTCCATCAATACCCTTAAGATAAGAGTTATAGGAACTATAATTTCCGAAACTTAGAATCACATGAAGTTTCTTATTCTTTTTTTTATGAAAATAAAATATAACAAAACTCCATCCATCATATTTTAGAAAGCGCTAGTACGTGGTTTAGAGTAAATTTTAGATGATTACTTATGAGCATACAAGGAGTTAGTTGGAAGAAATTGTGGAAAACTATGTGGAAAAAGAGAAGTTTCTTATTTGTCACTCTCGATTTTTATAAATTTGACTAGAGATGATAACGTCTCTTTTTCGGACATCGAAATTGTGTTTTTGACCATTGGTGAGCTTTTTAATATTTACACTTAGGTCTCTCCAAGAAAGTGGTAGATGTCCAAGTGCAAATTTGTAGATAACATTTTTTTATTCATATTTTCACGACAATGTCGTTCTGATCTCAGATGAAAAGGGTCGATGAAAGGGCCCCAATCTTAACATGGAGCATTTTACGACATTTTTCAATAATTACCACTGGCCCTCGTGTGCGACGTCGCATGTTTGTCGCCTAATGCGAATCCACGAACGAACAAAGGTTGACGTCGGCCATAATTAATTTTACAGTGGGAAACAAAAATTTGAGCAAACATTTGAACCAAAATTTCCCCCCAACCAAAATATCAAGTCATTAATATCAACACCATTACCCATTTCTCATCTTTAACACACTTTCTCCAAACCCAAGCTACAACACACCGTCCTCTCCATTCACACCATTGCAATAATTCAAGAGCTCAATCAAATTTCCCCCCCAAACATCAACAAGTTAATTTAGCAAATTAATTGAGATGATGGATTTTTCCATAAATTCAATGTTAATTTAGAAATTTAATTACCATACCTTTTATAGAAGAATGAAGGAAGCAACATTCTTGTTAGTTATTCCATAGAACCTCCCTCTGTATTGAACACTCACTGTAAGAAACTAGGCCATGGCAGACCATCCTGTCGAATTATGAACCTAGAGCTCAAACCAAAATTCATCCCCAAGCCTAAACCCTCCAAGCAAAAGACCCTTAGCCAACAAAATGACACTTGGAAACCTGAAAAAAACACTCTGCTAACTCATCCGGGGTCACTATATCTAAAAAACAATCAGATACCAATGCTAAAAAACCTGATACTGGAAACCCCTCCCCCAAATATTAACAGTATTAACTCCCAAGACAATATCCCCATTCATGCTAGGCAACATACACAAGTTCAAATCCCCCTCATTATCAATGTGGAAACTGAACCTCCCGAGACAACCACTGAACAACAAACCACACACGACCAACCCATTCATATTGGTAGTAAGAACACAATCCTTCATATTACCAGAGTAACTATAGGGGTATCCAAGGATGACACAACAAGTATGACTCTCAACTCCCTACCCAGATACACTGATGATAACAATGATCTATCCCTATCTCTCAGGCACAACTCGGAAAAATCAAACAACATCTGGATACTTGAAGACTACTAAGATTTAGAAGAAGAAGGAAAGAGTTTACAAGTTCTACAGCTAGAATAGGTAAGTTCTCTAAACTCCATTACTATGTCACATGACCCTCCCAAAATGATGAAATGAGCTTTGTTTTTTAAATTTGAATAACACGAACCTAAGATCTACCTCAAAAGGCAAGAAAGACATGTCATTATGATTCATAAGACCCTATTAGTTAAAGGATTAGTGTGGAACCTTAAAGGCCTTGACACATTAATAGATAGGATAAAAAAACTCCTTAGATTGCATCACATTTAGTTCTTAGGAATTCTAGAACCTAAGCATAATCATGATGATATTGATTCATACAGAAGGAAACTGGGAATGGATAAATGTTTCTGCTCCTTAGTTAACAACATATGTCTATTATGGAATGATACTATCCAGATTTTAGTTGAATCACTGTCACCACAATTCACACTAAATGGACTTAAGATCCCTGTCTCTGATAAGGAAGTGAAAATTATCTTTGTCCATGTTGCCACCAATTTGACAGTTAGAAAGGCTCTTTGGCAGGACCTTAGGAACATTAGTCATAACTCCAAACTGTTAGTTGAAGACTTTATTGCAATTGCCTATCAGTCAGAGTACAAAGGTCCCTCAAATCCCAATGCCCTAAGCATACAATATTTCTCTGACTTTATTGCTTCTAATCAACTAACATAGTTACACACAGTAGGAAACTGATTTACCTGGACAAACGACAAAAGGAAAACAACCTTAGAAAGACTTTAATAGAGCGCTGCCAGACTTAGGTTGGTTTAGTAACCAACTAAACAACTCTGTCCATGTACTAAATAGACACACCTCGGACCATAGCCCACTTCTACTCACCCTTGGCAGTAAGTTGTCCTCAGCCCCCAAACCATTTAGATTCGTGGATGTGTGGCTAACCAGAAATGAACTTAAAGACATAATTAGAGCTAACTAAAACCTCCCCATTCAGACCTCTAGAATTATAATTTTTTTGGCAAGCTTAAAATATTAAAGGGTGAACTTAAGAAGTGGAATAAAGAACACTTTGGTGATATTAATGCCAACATTAAGATATTTGAGGAGTCACTTAGAGCTCAAGACTTAGCCTGTGAAAACTCCAACACTGATCAGGATTACATCTTAATGAAGGAGAAAAATGCAATGCTCTTAAAAGCCTTAAAAGAAAAAAAATGATCTGGAAACAAAAGGCTAATATAAAATGACTAAGGAAGGTAGATGAAAACACTAAATATTTTCATGCTTCAGTGAAACAGAGAAGAGTGAGACCAAACATAGCTAAGATAAATAATTGGTATGGAAACTATATTTAGAATCACACTGAAATTGAAACAGAAGCAATCCACTCCTATCAGGAGCTCCTAAATGAAGAACCTGAACCTGATCCTAGTATGTCCTCTGAAAAATTTGAAACAACATTCTCAGCCAAATACCTCTAACCATTACTCCACAGGATAATATCTCTCTGATGGCTGAACCATCACTAGAGGAAATCAAAATTTTGATTTTCTCTATGAACAACAACATTTCAACATGTCCAGATAGCTACACTGCAAATTTTTTCAATGCTATCTGGGATATTATAAAACAAGACCTCTAAGAGGCTATCGCTAATTTCATGACTGGTAGGAAAATACCAGCTGGCATATCCAGCTCTTGGATATGCTTAATCCCCAAGATTGACACCCTACACACATTCTCAGACTATATGCCCATCAGTTTGACTAACTTTGCAAACAAGATTTTTACCAAGTTGTTAGTCAGTAGATTATCTTCTCTATTTCCTAAATTTATTTCTGAGAACCAACCAGCTTTCATGAAAGCCGGGGAGATAGCAGGAAATATGATCCACGTGAAAGAAATGACTAGATTTTTAAATAAAGAAAAGATGAGCCCTAATTGCATCTTGAAATTAGATTTAACCAAAGTCTTTGATAGAGTGAGGTGGTCCTTTCTCTCAGCCATTATCACCAAATTTGGGTTCTGCAAAGAATTTGTAAACTGCATCATGTCCAACTTGTCTTCTACCTACTTTTATGTTATTATTAATGTCTTCTACCTACAGGTTTCTTCCAACCTTCCAGAGGCATCAAACAAGGAGATCCTTTATCCCCTATTCTCTTTAATATATTTTTGAGTCATTTAGTAGGAGCTTAAAATTATGTTTTGATATTGGTAAATTGAGACATTATATGCTGCCCGATGGAGCTATTCCAATCTCACACACCGGATCTCCAAACTCTGTGTTAGAACATGACCAACATCACTGTCTTCCAACTCCTTATCATCATAAACCAGAATACCAGGAAGAGCCACCTTTCTAATATATTCGACCATCATTTTTTTCACCTTTTTCTTCTTTCTATTTTTTGTATTTTTCTAATTTTCTGTACACAAAATAAATAAACAAAACTTTTACTGCTAAATAAAAGCTTTAAAGAAATACCTCAAATTTGACAAGCACCTAAGTGTTGTCTGAGGAGCTCAACCGTAGCAGTGTCCAACAATTTTGTGAAAATATCCGCAATTGGTCTCGATGTTGGAACATAGGCTACCACAACTTTTCTCTCAGTCTGAATTCTAACAAATACTCCCACCATACTCATCTTCAATTCAGCTTGCATCAAAGTCACAAAATCTTGTTCTTGAAAAACAAGCAAGGTGCGATCTTCTCCCCCTCGACGAGAACCTTTCTGAATAGGAAAGGTTGTGAGTCGCTTATTCCACGTCCGTGGTGCTTATTTTGATCCATACAAAGCCTTCTTTAGTCGATGATATACTTCCTCATTAACCACATCATGTAGGGGAGCACTCTTGACAGCTTTTTGGTACATCGTAAAATTCATAGTGTAAGCCATAACAAGGAGAATGTGAATATATTCTAACCTGTCAACTGAGGAAACAACAATGAGGGAGAGAAAATATTGTAGACCAACAAGTTCCCTATAATTAACCCAAGGGATCGATCGAGTCATTCTTCCCCTTGATTCAGCCTTCACCAATGTTGGAACATGGGAGAGTTCCGGAGAGGACAATGTTCCAACATTGTTGAAGATATAAGAATCACCAGCTTTATCTTTAAGATCTGTCTCATTCAATGTTCCAACATCATTACGTCCCTGATATGAGAAATCAACCTGTGTTGGAACATGGTCAGCCGTACGATCTACTTCAACACATTTGACACTGTAGCAGTTCACTTCTTGTTCCAATAAGTAACATTTATCTGATGATCGAATACCAGTAAGCACTTTGTTGTTGCCATGTTTCACTATGCACTTTTCTTTATGGAATTCCACGGTCATATTATCATCACATAGCTGGCTGATATTCAGGAGATTAGACTTTAGGTCTTCCACCAACAAAACACCAATGAATACGGGGAATCCTTGAATATGCAGTTCACCTCTTCCAACCACTCAATTTTTCTTTCCATCACCAAACGTAACAAAACTACCATTATATGGCTGGATATTGGTCAGTAATTCCCGAGTTCCAGTCATGTGGCTAGAGCAACCACTATCAAAGTACCACGAGCCTCTAGAGTGTGCAATAGGAGACGTGTGAGAAATAAGACAAGTACTCATGCGTTTAACAACCCATACCTTTCTAACCATTCTTGATCGATGGACATCGTCTATGTTGAAACATACTGAGAGATGTCGCCCTATCATGATATCTCAGAGCAGTTTTCGGCATTGTTCCACTGTATAACCTTGATACATGTAGTAGCTACAGATGAGAGGTTTCCTTTGATGGGTCTTGATAAACTTTCGTTTTACCTCTTGAATCTTAGACTTGAGACCGACCTTGTTACCTGATGAATTTTCAAACCTGATTCCATGTCGATCTCCAAAGTTTTTCCCCATGGTCAGAATGTCATCAAGTTTCGCCTTTCCAGTGTTTAACTTAGTAATAGCTGCTTCGGCCATCTCAGCTCTCTTAGTTGTTGAGCTTAGATTCAAACTTAACTCTTCAATCTCTTTTCTGAGTTCACCAACTAAAACTCGCAATTCCTTCTCCTTTTCGCCCAGATGATTTTTCTCTTCCTTCAACACTCTATTTGTATCAACAACTTGAAGCCACATGGCATACATCTTCTCATATGTACTGTAAATATCTTCATCACTCACAACGAGTCCGTCATCATCACTGGACGTGCCATCATACCCTGTGTTGGAACATACAGCTTCGTCTTTCTCTGGCATGTTGGAGCATACCTCAACTGATCCACTGTGAAATTTTGCTCCAAATGGCATATAATTACTTGTAAGTTCCCCTTCGTCTTCTTCATCATCTTCACTACAAGAGGTGATGTATGATTTTCCATGCTTCTTTAGGGTATTAGCACATTCAGGCTGGATGTGGCCGTATCCTCCACATTCTCGACATTGAATTCTTTCAAACTGCTTTCCTTCACCAACTTGGTTTTTAGAGAATTGCTGATTTCCTTGTTCCATCCGAGTTCCACGATTACCAAAATCTTTAGAACGATTTTTATCCCCTCCAGATCTTTCTTGTGAATTCTTGTTTACCACCTTCTTCAGCATTCTTGATAAACTCTTGGTGATAGGAGCAAGTTCTTCAATTCCATCATCACTATCAGATTCATTGATGACCCTTGATGAAGAGGATTTGAAAGCCAACTCCTTCTTGACTTTCTTTGCAGGCTATTGTATTGTCATCTCATAGGTCTGTAGTGATCCCATTAGTTCATCCAAGGTAATGGTGGCTACATCTCTTACTTCTTCTATTGCTGCTACTTTCATAGAAAATCTTTTAGGAAGAGATCTCAATGCCTTTTTCACCAATTTTTTTTCCTTGTAAACTTTCCCAAGTTGATACGCCATATTGGAGATGTCTCTGAGTTTGCCATTGAATATAGAAATAGTATCATCCTCCTCCATCTTCAGTTCCTCAAACTTTATAGCCAACATCTGCAGTTTGGATTCACGTACACGACTTGTCCCCTCATGTACAGTTTGTAGGATACCCATGCTTTCTTCGCTTGTTGGCATGTAGAGATGAGTTTGAACTGATCTTCATCTACTGCAGTAAATATGGCATTTAATGCTCTGGAATTCGCCAAGCTTCCCATTCTTTCACCTGGTGTCCACGACTCTTTAGGCTTAGATTCTCCTCCTTCAGAATTTCCAACAAAAGGGGGTTTCCATTCTGTTTCAACATAGTACCAAGCCAATTCATCCAGTGAATTTATGAACACCCGCATGCGAGCCTTCCAGTAGTTGTAATTTGTTCCTTCCAGCAGTGGTGACCGAGACACAGAAGCTCCTTCTCTGGTCGCCATTGGTAAAACCGGATCTCACTTTCCATGACACAACCAAGGGAATAATAAGTGACCAAGCTCTGATACCAATTGAAATTTGGTTTTACCTAATTAATTCAATTATCACTACTGGTGTGTTCCAACACGACTAATCTAACCAAGTGCATATTAGCGTAAAATGTAAAGGACACAAGACTTGGTTACGCAGTTCGGTGAAATCCACCTACATCTGCGGGGCCTGGCCCAGTTCAGAATGAATCCACTAATCAGAAAGATACAGTACAAAGTACACCATACAATTATACTTATCTTATCTAACTATAACGTGAATCCTGCAAGCTCCCCTTGCTACCGATCCGCCTTGATCAGACTCCCTCTGACCTCGAAACTCGTCGACGCTGGATCTCCTCCTCCCGAGGAATTAAGGCATATGATTATGAACTTTGTGCAGCAGGTTCGTGTGTTGGAACACATAATTCGTGTGTTGGAACATAGGATTCTGGCTCTTTGCAATTCTCGAAAGATAAAAAATCTGTGTGCAGATTTTTTCTATTAAGTCCGTAAATAATAAAGCCGTGTTTGTTCTCTCTATATATAGTCCATGAATCAGATCTGAATACTCCTTGATTATCTCCACAATATTCCTATTCCAAATCTGATTCTTGAAGCATATCCAAATCCCATAAATAAAGGGATTTAACTTATATCATTCTATCTCATATATTCCAATAAATCTTCTCCATATAGGTAGGAATTTTCCATAAATCAACTATGCTTCACAGCCTAAATATATAGCAGAATATTTAATATTTAGATTTCCATAACTTACAAATACCATAATATTCTGTCTTCTTTTTCCGTAAACATCTTTGCGTAAATATGTTCATCCGTAAAACTCCATAGCTGAATATTCCAATTCCATAACATTAATCCAATCCCACACATATATAGGAACTGATATATTCTCCAACTCAAATACAACTTGGACTAGATGTATCCTTCTTGGATTTTAACCTTTCCTTATTTCACCAAAATTCCTTCATGTTGCAACTCAATAATACCATATTTGCTATTATTTGCATAATTTCCACAAATTGCCAAGTAGATAAATCTAGATTTTACAGTTGGCTCGTCTTCAGTTATTTCTGCTATAATCACACATGCAGTGTTAGGAAGAAATTAATCCAACGTACTAGAAAAGATTATGATTATTGAGTCAAACATCTCAAATGATGCTTTGATATCAAATCTTCTTCAAAATAATACTCGATGAAGAGAACTAGTTGAAGAAAACTAGTTGGCTAACTCATTACTGTATCTCCCATAAATTACATGGTGTTTGATTTAATGCTAAAGCTAATTCAAAAACTTGTCTACCATACAACTTGTCCATCAATTCCTTTACTTATTGATGCACCAAACGCCAAGCCACTCTGTCTGCCAAGTTAATTGTATGTTTACCTTAATAATCATCTTTTAATTACTCCTACTACTTTGAGTTGACCAAATTAAAACAACACTATCCTTGATTAGTTGTTAATCAAATAAAAACAACAGACCCACCTAATCAATCACTATCCTGGATTAGGCCAACGCTCAGGGTTTTACGATAAGTTTGCGAAGCAGATCCGAATTTCGGCAAATTGTTTGGGCGAGATCGCGTTGTTGAATCTAAAGGATCGCAAAGATGTTTCCACAAATGTTCATGAAGAAACCAGACAAAGCTGCGGCTCTGAAGCAGCTGAAGAGTCAAGCCGCCATGTTCGGGGCTTGGGACGTTGCCCTCCGGCTCACCCCGTACGTTCTTCACTACTTCTCCGACGATAAGGAGGCCTTGAGGCTCGATTGATCAGCATGGAGTCGGACTGCAAGACGAGTGCATGATTTTTGTGTGGAGGAAAGTAGAATTTTGGCCCAAATTGTGGTAGCCTTTTGGTTTGGAAGGGGAGGGTTGAGGACGCATTACCATAATGCGTCCTCCCCTTTTTTATTTTTTCAGCCTTCCCTTCCTTTTTTTAATTCTCTCCCTTTTTGTTTCCGCAAGTTTATCCCTTTTTTTTCCGAAAATAATTAGGATTTATTTCATTTTTTCTAAAATCAATTAGAGGACTCATGCGGCATTATTTTATTTTATTTTTCTAATGTGGCATTATTTTATTTTTTTCGAAATGATTTTCGTAGCACTCGTTTTTGAAACGACTCTTCGGAACAGGTGAATTGTTTTTTTGAAATTATTTTGTTTCTGGAAATTATTTAGAGGACTCTATTTTGAATCATAAATATATACATATATATATATAAATATAAATATAAATAAATATAAATAAAAAAAATATAAAATATATACATATACAGATAAATATATAAAAAATATATATATACGGATATATATATAAATATACATAAATATAAATAAATATATATATGAATAACTATATATACATAAATATATAAATATATAAATATATATAAATATGTACATATGTAAATGTGTGGATGTACATACATGTAAATGTGTGGATGTACACACATGTAAATGTGTGAAAATACACATGTAAATGTGTGGATGTACACACATATATAAATATAAATATAATTATAAATATAATTATAAATATAAAATAAATATAAATATATACATATATAAATACAAATATAAATAAAGATATATATGTATATATAAATATATACATATATATAAATATATAAATATATAAATATAAAAATATAAAAATATATATAAATAAAAATATAAATATAAATAAAGATATATATATGTGAATATATATATATATATAAATATATACATATATATAAATATACATAAATATAACTATAAATATAAATAAAGATATATATACAAATATATAAATATATAAATATAAATATGCACACCCGTAAATGTGTGGATGTACACACGTAACTGTGTGGATGTATACACACGTAAATATCTGCATGTACATATATGTAAATGTGTGGATGTACACACACGTAAATGTCTAGATGTACATACACGTAAATGTGTGGATGTACACACACGTAAATGTGTGGATGTACATACATACATATATATAAATAAATAAATAAATAAATATAAATATAAATAAAGATATATATAAATATAAATATATACATAAATATAAATATAAATATAAATATATACACATATATAAATATAAATAAAGATATATATATAAACGTATATATAAATATAAATGAAGATATACATATATATATAAATATATATAAATATAAAAAATATATATAAATAAAAAAATATACATACATATAAATATAAAAATATACATAAATATAAATATAAATATAAATATAAATAAAGATATGTATACAAATATAAATAAATAAATATATATATATGTAAATGTGTGGATGTACATGCATGTAAATGTGTGGATGTACATACATATATATATAAATAAATAAATATAAATATATACATATATATAAATATAAATATATATATAAATATATATATAAATATATAAATATATATATATATAAATATATACATACATGTAAATGTGTGGATGTACATACATGTAAATGTGTGGATGTACATACATGTAAATTAATTTATATAAATATATGAATATATATATATATATATATATATATATATATATATATATATAAATATATACACATATATATAAATATAAAAATATATATATAAACATATATATAAATATAAATATATATTCATATGTATAAATATAAATATAATTATAAATATAATTATAAATATAAAATAAATATAAATATATACATATATATAAATACAAATATAATTATAAATATAAATATATACATATATATATCAATTCAAATATAATTATAAATTTAAATTTAAATATAAATATTTTTCCAGAATTTGAACAAAAAATAATTCTGGAAATAATTCTGAAAAAATAAATTTGACCAGAAATTTTTTTAAAAAAATTAAAATGGCTTAGAGGACGCATTATCATAATGCGTCCTCGCCACGTGTTGAGACGCTGTGCGCCGCATGACATTTTTGACCGACTTTTGTGGCTACCGTAACCACAAACATAGTGATTTCTCACTGCAAGAGAGAGGGTAAATGTAATTCACCGTAATGGTGTGTCTGACATATTAACAATAAATAGAGTACAAGTGTAGGAGATACAATGAACCTAGCCTATTCTAAATATTTACAATGATATCTTGATATCAATCAAGATATCCTATCACGTAGCAAAGATCACTGGCTCTTGTTACGTGGTCTTCACTACCTATGTTTTAGCTCCTTGCATAAACATCTTTGAAGCTTATGAGAATTGTGGCTTTCTTGTTGTTATTAGCATTACTAGATGACAAAACATACTTCTTTTCTTATGCTGCTGCAGTATATATGGCTCTTGATGATTGCTATTAAAAAAAAAAGGATTAGGCCAACGCTAGGAAATTTTCTAATAGTACAACTACATTAGCTGTGACAACATTTGTGGAGAACGCATTTGACGAATTCGTTCTCTATTTTCACAGATTTTTTTCTTCTAAATATTACTTAAGGACGTATTCGGTGAATGCGTCCTTTTTTTTGTTTTCCGTTAATTTCTTGAATTTTCCTATAGGTATTTACACGTGAATGAGGACGCATTCAGTGAATGCGTCCTCCAATCCCTGTTAAAGAAACCGAATTTTCCTCCCAGGCTCGTCATAATACTTTTATAATTGTACAGTAGGCCCTGTATTTATTTAAAATTTTTAAAAAAACTCCATCCCAATTTCGAATTTATAATAATAACAGAATAAACTCTTGCCTAAAATTTAGACTACCTAAAGTAAACTTTGTGTTAAGTATTTTGATTTAAAATGATATTACTAACAATATTCTCAATCATGATAATTAAATTTCATCTATTTTAGTTATTTTGATTTAAATTTTCATTACATAACTTCACGACTCATTTTATTGAATACGCATTTGTTGAATTAATGACATGATCAAAAAAAAATTCAAGACGCTCCCTCTACCGAATTTCAGACAATACATTATTGCAATTTTCGCAATTTTTTTTCACTACAATTCCAACATGAAAATAAATTTTGCATGTCACCCAATCATGAATTCTGGGGATCTAAAATAAAATTTTCATGTGACCAAACATGAAAATAAATTTTGCATGTCACCCAATCATGAATTCTGGGGATCTAAAATAAAATTTTCATGTGACCAAACATGAAAATAAATTTTGCATGTGACCCAAAATAAATTCTGGGGATCTAAAATAAATTTTCTCGACATAAAAATTTCACGTGTCCCAATAAAAAATGTGATTAAACTGAGAAAAATGTCCTGGAATAAAATAACAATTCAAGACTACATTTTCGGGAAGAAAAATATTCAGCAACAAAAATTTTTACCAATATATTTGGTAAAATTCACCAAATTAGAGGACTCAATTTTCATGGAAAAAAATGGAAATTATAGGACTCATTCATAGTCCTCATCATTTTCATTCATGAGTAATTATATTTATTCCTACTATATGTTACTGTTATTTTAAGAATAACATAAAACAAACACAAGTCTACGAATGCACTATATTCACCCAACACAAAAATATAAAGAATAATTAATAAATTATTTATTTTACTGATTAAAATTCCTTATTTTATATTGAGGTCTTAATTAATAAAATGTGGGACTACAAAAAAAATTATATATATATATATGTGTGGGTTAAATTCAATACCCATTTTCAAGAAATTATAGAATTCAAACAGTATTTAAAAAAATATATCAATATATATTAAGAAAAATTTAAAATAATAAAAAATCTGAGGACACATTCTATGAATGCGTTCTCTAAAACAATCTGGTTTAAAAAAAATAAAAAATTATAAGGACGCATTCATAGAATGTGTCCTCTAAAAATAGTTCAAAATTTTTTTTCCTGTGAGGACGGTGAATGCATCCTCTGCCTTTGTGTCCATCACTTAACACATGCATATATTGCATCCAAAAATTTACTATACAGCACCAAAGAATCAAGAACTCGCCAACACTATCAACAAGGGATGCAAAACAGCAACACCTAGTGATGCAGCTGACCTGAACCAACTCCAACAAAAACATACCAAAACTCTACTCTAACTGCTAAATTAGCCTCCTTAAAATATAACCATACTCCCACGGCTACTACTCATAACTCATATTACCCCTTCAATTACACCCCTAAACCTCCATTATTTTTGTTTTGTTTTGCTTTGTTTCTCACTCTTTTTGTCTACAAAGCGAGCAAAGGAAACAGTAGCATACTTATTATATCACTTGCACTGCAATTAACTATCTGTAAAGCTGAGGATGTCACTTACTTTCCGCTACTTAACTTTTCATGAGAATCAGAATCTTATACTCCTACTCTGAGCATAATAATAATAATTATAGGTCATCCGTCCTTCTCTCGAGAAAGCAGGCCAACATAGTAATAATGATGAATTTAAAGGAAGTAACATACCAGTATGAAAATTCAGCTAAACCGAAAAGATGAAAACAGAAGGAACAGAATATTGATTCACATAAACCATAGCCTCAGAAAAATGGTTCCAAAAATTACAGCAAAGAAATGAGCTGGGATGTTTGGTTTATACCAGAAAAACAAATAACAACCCAACCAATTACAAGAGTACATGTGTGCTGGTAAATAACAGAATACAGAAGAAAATAAAACGACAGCTAATGGTTGCATTTTATCAAGTGTGAAGCTGGCGCCATAATTTGAAAATGAAGAACACCCGCCAACTTTGAAAATCTGCTCAAAACTCATTCACTTTTCACCCCTTCCTTAACATCAGCCTTGGGGGACAAAAAGCTGAGCTTGAACATATTAGCACGAAAAGGAGCCAGAGACAAATTCTTGGTCAGTAGATCTGCCAGCTGCACCTGAGAGGAGACAAAAGATGGAACCAGAAACACTTCAAGATAATAATCTCTAACCAAATGGCAATCGATATCCAGGTGTTTGGTGCGTTCATGGAAGACTGGGTTGGCTGTGATGTGGAGAGCGGCTTGATTGTCACAAAACAAGGGAATGGGGAAATGAACCTGAAGATGAAGATCCCGGGCTAAGTAACTGATCCACTTGAGTTCACAGGAAGTCATGGACAGACTTCTGTATTTTGACTCAGCTGAGGATTTGGAGACAATGGACTGCTTCTTAGACTTCCAAGAGATCAAAGCAAAACCCATGAAAATAGTGTAACCAGTAACAGAACGTCGAGTAACCTTGCAAGTAGCCCAGTCTGCATCACAGTAGGCATGCAGCCTAAGATCATTGTCTGAAGCATAGAAAAGACCACAATCTGGATGATGGTGAACATACTTGACTATATGCAAGGCACCTGTGAGATAATGGTGAGTAGGTGACTGTACAAATTGGCTTAATTGATGCACAACAAAAGTTACATCAGGCCTTGTGTAGTTGAGATAGAGCAATCTTCCAATCAGTCTTCTATATACACTTGGATCAGGTAGGAAAGGAGAAGATTCATCATGGATAATCCAAGTGGTAGGGAGTGGAGTGGAAACAGGTTTGCACTATGCCAAACTACAATCTGTAACAATATCAGAGATGTACTTACTCTGATGAAGATGAAGACCTGTGGTAGATTTGTGTAGCTCTAAGCCCAGGAAATAGTGTTCAACTCCAAGATCTTTGATGGTGAAATTCTGGTGTAAAGAATGCTTGATCTTAGATATAGCATCCATAGAAGTTCCCATGTTCAGAACATCATCAACATAGACCACCAAAGCCAGAGCATAAGTGGAGTTGAATTTTAGGAAGACGCAATGATCATGGTGAGATTGAGTGAAATTCAGGGATAAGAGATGTTGTACATATTCTTTGTTCCATTGTCCAAAGGCCTGTTTTAAGCCATAGAGACTCTTAGTCATCTTGCAAACCTGTGAAGGATCAGAAGCAAGGTCACCATCTGGTAACTTCATATAAACCCCCTCATCCAGATGGCCATGAAGGAAAGAATTGTTGATATCTAGTAGATGAATGTGCCATCTGGAAGCAGATTCCAAGGCAAGAAGCATCATGATAGTGATTGCTTTAGAAACTAGAGAAAAAACTTCAAAGAAGTCAATTCCTTCAATTTGATTAAACCATTTGGCCACCAGTCTTTCCTTATGTTTGGCAAGGGAACTATCTGCATTAAATTTGAGCCTGTATACCCATTTAGACCCAATGGCTTTCTTTCCAGGAGGCAATGTGACTAGATCCCAAGTATGGTTCTGCTCTAATGTAACTAGCTCATTATCCATAGCTTCGATCCACTCAGGTGAGTGCTTTGCTTGATGATAGGTGGATGGTTCTAGAATTTGTGAAGAGTTACAAGCAGTATTTGCCTTGATAATAGACCGAGGGAGGATAGGGTGAATAGAAGAGGAAGTCACATAATCATTGGACCAGACTGGTGGTTTAATCACTCTAGTACTGTGTCTCAGATGTGAATCAGATGGAGGAGAAGGAGAATCTGGAAGAGGTTGATTAGAGAAGATAGATACCTGTGATTCAGAAAGAGATAAGAGAGGTTCTGAATCTAAGTAAGGAAGAGTAAAAGAAAACTGAGTAGGGCCAGAATAAGGAAAGATAGACTCATGAGATACCACATCCTCGGAGGTGATAATTCTATGATTATGAAGATCAAATAGCTTATAAGCCTTTTGCCATGTAGGATAGCCAATAAAGGTACATAGAAAAGCTATTTCAATGAATTTGTCTTTGTGAGGTGAAGTATTTGTGGCATATGCTAGGCAACCAAAAGATCTAAGACTGTGAATATCTGGACTAAGGTTGAAGAGAAGCTGATAAGGTGAATGCCAGGAGAGCGTTGGAGATGGAAATCTGTTTATGATATCAAGTTCTTTTAATTCTCCTGTCAGAATCTTGAGCTTTCCTCTGGATCTGATTGCCACAACCATATATCTGCTCCATGTGATGTAATTGTATTCATTGAGAGGCTTTGCAACTAGCACCAGAATCGAGTTGTTAGAGCTTTGAAGATCGAAAGGATAATTTATTTCACTCCTTCTAGATCTGGTGAAACCTCTGTCAGTCTTCAATGGATTCGTAACTGAATTCACAGACTCAGAGTCTGAAGACATTAGTTATGAATTTCAGATGAAGCAGAAAATTTGAAAATTAAAAGGAATAGCACCGAATCCACCCAGTATGCTCTGATACTATGAAAATTTAGCTAAACCAAAAATATGAAAACAGAAGGAGCAGAATATTAATTCACATAAACCATGGCCTCAGAAAAATGGTTCCAAAAATTACGTTTTTGCCAGACAAACAAAAAACAACCTAACCAATTACAAAAGGACACGTGTGCGGGTCAATAATAGAAAATAGAAGAAAATAAGACGACAGCTAATAGTTGCATTGTATCAAGTGTGAAGCTGGCGCCATAATTTGAAAATGAAGAACACCCGCCAACTTTGAAAATCTGCTCAAAACTCATTCACTCTTCAGAATATTGCAATATGTTCGCTCTTTAATGTAGATACCAAGAATAAAGTTGTGGGAGTATGGTTATAGTTTAGAGGAATGGATAATACATGAAGTTGAGAAGAAATATGATATTAAAGATACTCTACAATACTTACGTACTGGTTTAACTACGAGCTGGGGCTGTGAGAAGAAGCAGCACAAGGTAAAAATGCAGGAAAGTCATCTCTAAACCTGATGAATTAACATGCATGAACTGTAAGTGACTTCTTTATGGCATTTTGTCTATCACTTACTGACTATACATGACTCACATGAATCTGCAGTGGAAATAGATAGTTAGCAAGCCACAAGTACTAGTAGTAGATGAGATGAGACTTATTCCAAAGCTTGGAACTAAAATAAGGCAACACCAAATAGCTAAGAATAAGGCAAATAATAAATGCAAAATAATAATGTGCAAAAACTCAAAATCCCTGCTGAAATCTTCGATCACCACGAGATCTTTTGCTTTGCTTTGATAGCAACTTATATGAATCTTCTTACGAAGACACTGATTTGCAAAATTTTGAGAAGCACCTGTTACCAAAGGATCTGTAGCACTGCCTTTCAATTAAAGACAACACAAATGAACGTCTGATATAAGACACAACTTTATGAATTTCACTAACACAAGGGACTAACTCCATGAACCCAAGCACTAGTTGCACCAAATTAACACAAAGAACTAATGATATGAATCTCCTTGCAAAAACTCTGAATTGCAAAATTTTGAGAATCACTCTTAACGAAGGTTGATCGAAGCACCCTCTTCAAATCAAGAAGATACAGAAAAAGTCTAGTAAAGAAAACAACTTTATGAACTTCACTAACAAATGGTATTAGAGTAAATACCTTATTTACTTGGCCTCCAAGTTAACGTAACCTCCAAGTTTACTTAGCCTCCAACTAAGCAGTCTACATAGGTAAAGTTACCTAGCTTTACCTTGCCTCTAAGTTAACTTAGCCACAAGTAAATAGTCTACATGGGTTGTGCCAGCTAACTTTACTTGGCCTCCAAATAAATCAATGTGTGTATGTGTGTGTTGAGAAATTGTGAACACAGTAAACAAATTTAACACAATCACTTATCCTTTCTCGCATGGTATTAGAGAATCCAATCCTCTCTCAAACTCCTCTACATTAACATTCGTCACCCATAACCTTTATTCTCAATGTCTTCCCCTGATACTTTCTCAATTAATTCCGACCCTTTTGCTATCGTCATTTCTGACACAACCCCACCCTCAAACTCCCTGCTCTCCAATTTTAACTTGATCATCATAATTACTCCATCTGGAGTCAGTCTATTAAATCTGCCCTTGTGGCATATAAACTTGATAAATTTCTTGTTCTAGATTCGGCATCGTCTGATACCCTACAGCCTGAATATGATGCTACCAATTCGTCTTCACCACCAGACCCTAATGCAGCTTTTTCTGTGTGGAAAAAGATGGATTTCTTGGTCTTGTTATGGATTCAATCTACCATCACTTCATCTCAAATTAGTGCGGTAATTACATCTGAAGCCTGGCTTATATTGGAGCAGGTGTTTCTTGCGCAAACTTGCACCAACTTAATGCATCTTAAGCATCAACCCCCAACTTTTCCAAAGGGGCCACTCTCTATCCTTGAGTATTTGTAGAAAAAGAAATCATTCTCCTATTCTTTGGAAGAATGCTCTTATATTGTTTCCGATGATGAATTTGTAGAATGTATTCTTCATGGACTTGATGCACCCTCTACAACATTTCATACTGCTTTCAACCTTCAACTGGGTGGTATCTTGTCACACTAGCTCCTCGGAATGCTTTTGGAGGAAGAATCCCATGTAAAAGAGCACCATGCTCCAGTTTCTTTGTTTGTTGCCAATACCGTTGTTTGCAGCCCTTGTGCTATTGCTCCAGAGGGTTCATTGACCTGCCTCCACCTAGGGTCGTTAAATGTAGTTAATTAACCAGGGTAATTCTTCCCAATGGTTCTATCAATTAGGCCAAAGGGTCGTTCTTAACCTTATCTATGATTTAAGGCCTCTCACACCTTAGCTTGCTACTATTTTCCATCTCTACCCAGAACCTCTTGGACAACTTTACGAAGTAAACTAAGACCAATGTAATAGAAAATAAGTCTGAGCACACTCGAATCCCCCCATGCACACATCCACATGGACGTGTTCTCCCTTACCCATTCTAAGATCCAGGGTTCTCTTCCCAATTGGGCATCGATATTTGCACCATATGTGAATATAACCCAAAGTGTGTAGTTATATGTGGTGTAGTACTGATGCAATTCAAATAATCAAGAACAATCATAATAATATCATGAAAACAAGATTAAGATAAACTATAGAATCTCACATAAAGTACTTTTTTTTTATTGAAGAATCGTCCAACAATTAAATCAAACCATGTTCCTACAATTTATCCCCAGGCTACAAAACTATTCTACAAAGATCCACAGAAAGTACAAAGTTAGATGCCATGGATCTAAGAAAATAAGATGAAGAACGAAAAAGGAAAAGAGAAGTAATAGAAGAAGAAGACTAGAGAGAGACAACTCCCCTCTTCCTTCTATCTGCACTGGTGTGTGGTGTGAATCTTCAAGTGGTTCAGGGCACGAAGCCTGGTGCATGTTGTGACGTTTCTCTGGTGCGGGCTACATCATCTAGCGCTAGGTGCCATTAGGGTGTTAAAATTGGGGCTTCTGATCTGCGCTCGTGGCCGGTGGCACGGGTCGTGATCAGGAAGGGTGTTCCACTCAAAAACCTTGGTGTGGGGCATGTAATTTTCCTCACCTCGCTGGCTGGTCTTCGTGTTTTGTGACTTGGAAGAGCGCGGGATGTCTCGCGCTTATACTTAGTCATGTGGAGTGGGACTTAGTCTCATGTGTGCGGCCCATGGAGTCTGGCGTGAGCCGTGTAATAGCCTCGTTATGGTCTTCTTGGCATGGGGCTGCTCCTTTGGCGCGGGTTGTTGGTGCCAACCTTGAACAGCCTGCGCCTACCCGTTTGGGCCTCAGCCAGTTGAACTTGTTTCCTTCGCTACAGGTGAACCGTTAGTATGTTTTGAGAGGTTTAGTAGTCAATTTTGTAGTGTACGAGAAGATAAATCCAATGGAACCAGCCTCGAAGGCTAATTATTCTCAGATCATTCTCAGAATAAAGCACAACTCATCGGACCACGATTCCCCATTTCTTCGTTGGCCGCTTTAAACTCCGTGGCCACCTATCTTTGGCTTCAATCTTCTTCTACCATGCATTAATGCTTGTGGCCTTCATCTACTACCATTCTAGTGTGAATGGCCTTCGTCTCCTCTACCGTCCTTGCGAACGACCTTCAATATCTTCTACCACCCTTATGAACGGCATTCACATAGAATGTAAACAAAAGTAACCACGGGCGACCTACTGAAAATGATCACAAGGAAGATCAAGGAGCCTGTGGATACAAGATATCCATTAGTACCAGTTAAGTGTACAAAATGCGTGATTTAGACAAGAAAACCAAACATGGTTGCTAAACCCCTTATCACGTAAACTCAACTAATACTAGCAATCCACCAAAAAATAGCTAAGAATTATGCCAAATGCAACAGTTTACACACGCATAATGAAGCAGATCATACTCCCCACACTTAACCATTTACACGTCCTCAAGTAAATAAAGAAAAGACAAACAATCAAGTGAAATGTAGCGTGTAGACTTAAGTTAACCGAGGCATTCAAGTTATTCCTAAATTACCCTGTTTCCCCCAAAAGAGTAAGAATCTGACAACTCTCACACTTCTTGAAAAACATAAGCAATCTAACCACCCAAAAGTAAAAGCCAAAAAGATAAGTGTTAAGCTACCTTACTTTTCCCCAAAATATCCCAAATCAATCAAAGGGTCATCTTAAAAAACAATCCACCGCGGAAGCATGCATCATGAACCTAGTTTTTTTTCCTCTCAATTTCTCTCATTTTGCCTAGGAGCTCTTTCGGATTTTCAACATAGCTTTAAGACACAAAGGGTACTCACTTCTCACATTTTTTCACATGACCTCTCATTTTTGCCTAGGCTCGTAAGCTTAGCCAGGCCTAACCAGGCCTAGCCTCTCATTTTTATCTAGGCCTTTCGACCTCTCCGGGCTTTTCTCAATATTACCCAAGTCGCCCTTTTGGGTTTTCAACTTTTCCGGATTTTTAACATTTTTAATTTTTTTGAAAATTTTCAAAATGCTCTTTAGAAGAGCTATTAGCTACATAGAAACAACTAAAAATTATAAAGGCTATCTAATCCCCTTCCCCACACTTAAGCCTTGCATTTTCCTTAATGCATATACAAAATCAAAGAACGCATGTCAAGAGAAATAAATAGGAAAAAACTTATAATGAAAAAGAACACTAAAATCTACCCTTGATTGCACGATCATGGAATGTAAAGAATAAACTACCATCACCCCAATATACTACCCTAACCTCTAATCAAGAAAGTTCAATCTAACCACTATCATGCATCACAAATTGAATAGGGAATTGAATCACAATGGAGAATTACATCTAAGGCCTCGATGTGTGTGTCTCAAGGGTTTTGATGGTATGTGGGTTTTGGGTGGTATTTTGGTGGCGGTAGGGAAGAAATAGTGATTGGGGTGTAGGAAAGTACGTGAGCTTCATAGGCCGTACACGTCTACACGCCCCATGAATTTGGGGTTTGGTTCTCCAACTTGTCCACCATTTTGAGCATCACGTACCATGTAAGTCTACATGGTCCATGAGTTGGACTCCCCCCTTTGCTCACATTCCTCAAAGAACCATATGCTTCATTCAAAACAAACATGCACACAAAGTGTAATAGTATCCCAAAAACAAAAGGCTACAAATAGGAAAACACACCAAAAATAATAAAATAATATGATTTTTTTTCAAAGCTCGAGTTGCTTCCCCAGAAGCTCCGTATATTTAAGGTCGTCGGTATGAACCTAATGTTATCCATATAGTGCGGGTTTGTACCCCATCACCATGGAAAACCAAACATGAAAATGTGGGGGGTAAGAATCTTCCAAGAGGAAGATATAGTAGAGGAGTCAACCTTAGAGGGAATAGGTGGTTTGGAAGCTTAGCATATTCAATTGGTTTCCCTATGATTTCCTCGGTTCCAAAAATTTGGGAGGTTGTTCTATAGGTGAAAGTAGGGGTGAAAATAGGTAATATGGAAATTTTAGTATAATCACCCCTTCCTTGAACTCTTCACTCTCAACAAACAATTCCCTATCCCCTTTAGATTCATCTATCAAAAGTTCACATTCAACTAGGGATGGTTCATTTTTGGAATATTGTGTTTCTAGTTGGCTCACCCTTTTCATCAAATCAAGCACTTTCCCTTTAACTTTCTCAATGCTTAATAATAGTTGAGTTCCCAAATCGCTAATCTCGCTAAGCATTTGTGATTGGAGTAAATCACTACTCTTGGTCACATTAGATATAGCTTACAAAATTTCTACACAATCCAATTTGGATAAGTTGGTGAAATCCATGCAAATGCTTACTCCAGAAAACAACAATGGAAATGCATTATAGTTATGGAAATGCATCAGGAAACCAACAATTCGAGTTATGCAATTCGAGTCATGCATTTCCACTACACTACAATTCGAGATATGAATTTCCATACCACGAAATGCATTATAGTTATGGAAATGCATCGGGAAATGGAAATGCATTGGGAAATGGAATTGCATAACTCGGTTTCTTGGTATGGAAATGCATAACTCGAATTGTATAACTCCAACAATGGAAAGAAAACACACAAAATTCATAATCGTAGTGCAAGGGTCCTCAGTTTGCACCAAGAACTCAAGCAATACCTACTCCGGAAAACAACAAACAAAATAAAAGCCAATACTAACTACTCTACTAACACGTTATGCCTAATTAACGCTTAGACTGAATAGCATCCCAGACAACAGTGCCAAAATTTGACTTGCCTCCCCCCCGAGGTTGTTAATTGTAGCTAATTAACCTAGGGGAAGACGTGGTTAAAAGATAAGAGATTTATAGTTCTGCACTCGTTCTCACTGCTACGCTACCTATAGGGTAGTTAGCGGTAAACCCTGAGTTTTCCCACAGAGATGCTAGGTCTAAATATCAATCAAAACACACCCTCATACGGGTCATCAATCCATACGAGTGAAAGGAATGACTAGTAAAGAAAACATGCAAGGGGGTTTGGTTTTTCAATCCAACAACTACTAAACATAAAAGTAAAAAAAAGCAAAGTAAGCTATTTAACTAAGCACTTGGGGAACCATTGAGAAACATGGTTAGTTTAATGTTTCAATCCTCGATTCATTCACATAGAAATTTAGGCAAACCTAATAGAGTGTTCATAACACGAGGGTTGACCGATGGTATACACTTCCCTATCCCTGTCACTGTGGGTGCACTCGCAACCCCCTAACGACACCGTCATCGTAATTAAGGGAGTACAACAAGGTCGACCGCTGTTGTTGGTTTGTTTCTCCCCCACGCGATTACGTCTCAGGCTTCCACCACGAAAGCAATACTTCCCCATGGTCCTATCAATTAGGTCGAAGGGTCGTTGGCACCTTATCTATGATCTAAGACCTTTCACACCCTAGCTTGCTACTATTTGCTATCTTTACCCGGAACCTCTTGGACAACTTTACAAAGTCAGTTAAGACCGTTGCGAAAGAAAATAAGTCAGAGCACACTCAAATCCCCCCGTGCACACACCCGCACGAACATGTTCTTCCTTACCCATTCTAACATCCAGGTTTCTCTTCTTAATGGGGCATCGATATTTGCACCATACGTGAATATAACCCAACATGTGTGCTTATATGTGGTGTACTACTCATGCAATTCAAATAATCAAGAACAATCACAATAATATCATGAACACAAGATTAAGATGAACTATAGAATCTCACAAAACAACTAAATCAAACCATGTTCCTACAATTTATCCCCATGCTATAAATCTACTCTACAAAGGATGGATCCATGGAAAATATTAAGTTAGATGCCATGGATTAAGAAAATAAGATGAAGAAAAGAAAACAAAAAAGAAGGAAGGGAAGAAGAACTCTAGAGAGAGAACTCTCACCTTCCTTCTATCTCACCTAGAGAGAGAAAGAAATATACATAATGACTACTTACGGTTTACTAGAAGACTAAGGATCCTATATATAGTAGTTGGAGATTGGGCCTAAAGATAGGCCCAAAATAGGCCAAATTAGGGTAAACCCCAGCTCAGTCGCCGCTGGAGCAAACTTTGAATGGCCTGACCCGACCCGTTGGTGCCTCGATCGACTGAACTTGTTTCCTTCGCTACGGGTGAAACGTTGTCCAATTTGAGAGTTTTAGTAGTTTTATTTTGCAGTGCGCGAGAAGACGAATTCAATGGGATCATCCTTGGAGGCTAATTTTTCTCGCATCATTCTCAGACTTAAGCACAACTCATCGGACCACGATTCTCCGCTTCTTCGTTGGCCGCTTTGAACTCCGTTGCCGCCTATCTTTGGCCTCAATCTCCTTTTACCATGTATTAATGCTTGTGGCCTTCATCTACTACTATTATATTGTGAATAGCCTTCATCTTTTCTACCGTCCTTGCGAACAACATTCAATATCTTTTACCGCCCTTACGAACGACCTTCACAAAGAATGTAAACAACAACTAACCACAAAAGAGCTACTAAAGATGATCACAAGGAAGATCAAGGAGCCCGTGGATACAGGATGTCCACTAGTATTAACTAGATAACACCCGTGCCGATGCACATGTTTATGAACAAAAGTATTTTTTTATTATGTTATTTAAAATTTAAATAAGTAATAATTTTTGTCATGTCTATAAGAGAATTAGATACAATGCAATATTTAAAATAAATTAATATATCTATTAATATTATAATATATTTAGGCAACGTCTTGGAAAAGATTGTCTTTCTATATGCTTATGAAAATATATGGTTTAATTAGAATAATGAAAGATAAAATGTGTTAGTTGAAATATTAAATTTTATTATACAACGTGTTGTAGTAATAAAGTTTATAACCCGATTCATACAACCCAAAAGTTTTATCTTCATTTCTTCTAATTTGCATTTTAAACATTGATCTTTCCATGGTTTATGGAAATAATGTCTTTCAAGAGAAAGACTCATATATTTATTTTTTTAAATAGAAAAAACTAACACAATCTTTGTTGATATAACATGATTAGTTATTTTATATTTAAATGAAAACAATATACTATATCTATTTTGTATAGAAAAATATTAACTGTCGTATAGAAATACTTTACATTATAAAAATATAATGATAAGACTATGTTATAATTATTTAACATTTTAAATTTACGTTTTTTTTAAGGTAAAGTCTTGGGAAATACCGTCTTTCCATAGGCTTATGGAAAGATGGAGTTTATTTCGAAAAATAAAAGATAAAAGGTTTTAGTTGCAATATTAAAATTTTAGTATGCAACATGTAGTAGTTATAAAGTTTATAACCCGATTCATGCAACCTATTGATTTTATCTTCATTTTTTCTAATTTGCACTTTAAACCTTAATGTTTCCATAATTTATGGAAAAATCGTCTTTCAAAAGACGAACTCGTCTTTTAAAAGGAAATAGCAATAGTAATTAGTTATAAATAGAGGTATAAGATAACATATACCATATAAAAAAACACTAAATCTAACTTTAAAAATATTTTAACTAAATTTAATTTTTACGGCATAATTGAACTAAACCCTTCCGCGCCATATTTCCCAAAACCCTTCCCAACTCCCCAACCCTTCTCCTCCCGATCAAACCACCTCTCACCATTTCTAGCCGTTGCAGCTCCTGCTCATCCTCAATTCAACAGAAGGAACTTTACACTCGCCACTCAAGACGCACAAAATGTGCACGATGTTGATGACGAGGAGCTGATGGGATTTGAATTCGGGGAAGAAGATGAAGACGGTGACGAAGACGAGGACTTCTCCGGGAGAAGAGGTGAGAAGGATTTTGATAAGGACCCTGAGCTTGCAGACATTCTTGGGAGCTGTCTGGATGACCCAGAAAGATCTAGGACCAAAATGGAGGAGAGGCTGAGAAAGAAAAGGAACAGAGTCTTGCACACTAAATCTGGTTCAGCTATTCCCATGAAAGTCATATTCAAAAAGTTTGAATTTTCGAATTCGTACATATGGTTTGAGTTTTATCATGCTCCTCTAGAGAAAGATGTTACCTTGATTTGCGACACAATTCGGTCCTGGCACATTATTGGACGACTTGGAGGATGCAACTCAATGAACATGCAACTGTCTCAGTCCCCCTTGGATAAGAGGCCAAGTTATGATGCTGTTCGGGGAGCAAATACCTCACCGACGACAATCTCTAACATTGGAGATCTTGAGGTTCAAGATAATCTAGCTAGGATATGGGTGGATATAGGGACAAGTGAACCACTGCTTCTAGATGTGTTGATTAATGCATTGACGCAGATTAGTACTGACTATGTCGGAATCAAGCAAATGGTGTTTGGTGGAGCTGAATTTGAAAATTGGGTTGAGAACTTCACATCAGAGGATGCTAGTTGTAGTGTTCATAAAATCTGAGCAGCTTAGACAGCCACGTCGATTACAAATTCCCGAAAATCAGCATGCTCTACAACATCCCCTGGTATTGTTATTACCAGATTAAAGAATGCAAGGCAGTTAAAACTAGTGCATCTAGCGGATGTTCTTCAGGCATTATTTAATAAGGTGGAAGAAAATGAAGACACCCAATTACTTCCAACTGGCACGGGAGATAGAAGTTAAAAGTCATTCTGATGGATGGTTTACTTTTCCAAAATGTTAATTCTGTAATGTGATTGCTATGAAATATCAACTCGCATAAATTCGTCGCACTTTTAGATTTCTACAAGCCTATGACCATGGTGCTTAGTACCTCATGGAAATGGCATCTTCTACCTTAGTTCAGGATCCCTGCAATCTTGTCCAATTGTGTACTTCACTTTATTAGCCCAATTGGAAGCACATTAGACTTGGAGCAAGAAAAAGCTGTAATCATGCTAAAAAAATCTGATCTTTTCCCAAGCTATAAAAAAAAAAAGTATAAGTTAAAAAAAAGGTAAATAATTCATAACTTATTGAGAGTTCATTTGTTTGGAGACATTCTCTGAGAAGAATAAATTGTTTTTATATAAACTATTTAAATTATACTATATATTTATTTTATTTAAATATATAATATTTTTTTTACTAATTGGAATTTTAAAATGCTTGTTTTATTATTAACCAAAATAAAAACGATAGACTCCGTCTCTTGAAAGACGGCCTTTTCATAAGCCATGGAAAGACGGTCTTTTCATAAGCCATGAAAAGACGATCTTTTCATAAGCTATGGAAAGACCAAGGTTTAAAGTGCAAATTTGAAGAAATTAAGATAAAATTTTTAGGTTGATATAAACTTTATAACTACTACATGTTGCATAATAAATTTTTAATATTGCAACTAATGCCTTTTACCTTTAATAATTCTAACTAAACACTGTCTATCCACAAGCCTATGAAAAAGTGGTGTGATGTTTCCCATGACTTTGCCATAACTATATTGGATTATATTTTTCAGAAAATGTACACGACATTGAGTGATAATTAAGATTCTAAAATAAAAATATTTCAGTAAAAAGGAAATAAATAAAGAATGAAGGATTTTTTCAAAAAAAGCACACTTGCACACTTGGTAAGGTGTGAGTGCAGTCAAATGAAGTTTTTGGATAGCTGCAAAAGAGAAATATCAAGCTAGTCTTCAGAGATTTTTATGCAAAGAGAGGCAAAATGCAGAACAATTGCCATTGATAAAGATTTTGAGGAGTTAAAAGTAGTGATTCTTTGAAAGTTATCTTCACCCCATGTATTAATTAATTTACGGCCAGACTACTTTACAATCTCCTCTTAATCTTGGTAAAAAAGGGAAGGAGAAGGACGATCCTATAAACCAAATATAGAACATCCTAATTGGCTATATTAAGTTTGGCTTAATTCATGTTGTGCCATGAATCTTTGTACTAAAACAACATTACATGTCTTGTCTTGCACCACTACAGCGGCTGAAGTATCTTTGAAGACTTGAAGCAGATTTCCAGAGCTTGCATTGGGTTTAAGAGTGAGCTTTGCTGCATTTGATAATTTGCTCTTGACTTGTTCATCTGCAAAACAAATTTACTGATCAGTATCATCCGTTCTTCTATCAACTCGAATAGCAGGAGTACCTTAATCTAAGGGGTGTTGCTATATCTCGCCCTGTATTTTACTATTCTCGCCCTAATACGTATAAATACACGTATTAGTATTTTTTTAAAAAATAAAAATTAAAAACCCTAAAATCCTCTCCCCCTTCCCTCTCTCCATTCCATCCGGCCAGGTGCCGCCGCCCGCCGCCGGAAATCTGCCGGAAAATCGCCGGAAAACGTAAGTTTCGGAGTATTTTTTTTAGTTTTCGTGCGAATTTTTTTTTGTTTTCGTGCGAATGAGGGGTTTAGTTGTAAATATAAGAAAATAGGAGGCTTCACTCTTAAATTAATTTATTTCATAAGATAATAGGAGATTAAAATGTAGAATAATTTGAAAAAATCTAATATTAGAAATTTAATGAATTTTGGAATTAAAACGAAGAAATTGTGATTGTTAGAAATTATTTAATTTAAATTTGGAAATGATTATAGGAGGCTTTACTCTTAAATTAATTTATTTCATAAGATAATAGGAGATTAAGATGTAGAATAATTCGGAGAAATCTAATATTAGGAATTTAATGAATTTTGGAATTAAAACGAAGAAATTGTGTTTTTTAGAAATTATTTAGTTTAAATTTGGAAATGATTACTATTTCCGTAATTTGGAAAGTATATGTGACATAATAGAATATAGTTCTATTTAAATAAAATTTATTAATCCGATGTAAACAATTGTGTAGTAAATTATTATGATATGTTTTAACAATTGTTTCCTTGAATGTTAATAATAGTGTGATGTGGTAAAAAAATAAGATTATTTAGTAATGTAATTTCCAATTTGTAACTTAAAAAAATGTGTAGTTCGTTGTATGGGATTGTACGCGAATTAAATTTGCTGTTTGTGGTGGGGTTTTTTTTATGTTATATCCACTTTTTCCTATGCATTATAGAATATGTAGTTTCCATTAGTAAATTGAAATTATGCACTGTTAGAAAATATTAGTTCACACGTTGTTGAAATGTATATTAATTTATCTTATCATATCAGTTTGATTCAATTGTTGTTATACTAATTACATATCTTGTGTTGTAGATGAGCACTATATGTACAAACAGATGCTGAGTGACATGATGGGCGCCCTGGATCCGTTTGACTCGGCGACCGTTGATGGACTCGCCGACCCCTGCATGAGGGAGTTGATGACGACTTTTGTCAGTCATCGCGATGAGTATCGCAGGCTCGGTTATGGACCCATTCCTTAGTCGACCGTTTGCTTATGTATGATCCCACAGTTTTGCCATAGTTTGCTCATTTATGTAATCGGTAACTGTTTGTGCATATCAAATTTATAAGTCATCGATTTTTGCAACAGTGACGCTTTCAAAATAATTACTCGACGCTTCGATAATAACTGTAACGGTTGCGTACATGCCGAAATGTTTCGCTGGGTTGCAACAGTTAATTACTCTCAGAGTATGCTCTTCTCCAAGCCCTTATCCTCCTACGAAAGGGTAACTCCCAACCTACGACATCAGCCTTCCTCAATGTGGTCCACATATTAACCACGGGGGGCATGGGACAGTTTTCCTTCACGTGTACCCGGACGAAATGGCTTGCACTGCGAACGTATACAATGTGTAGCTCCCTACTTGTTCCATCCTCGCCCCCGCCTGCCCTCAGTGGAAGGACTGTACAGCAATGGTCCGTCGACCCATTATCTAAAATGTAATATAAAACTACAACCGCGTTGTAGTAGGTGGCCACAGGAAACATGTCTGCAATGACCGTAAACCAATGCTCTGGACCACATGGACCGCTGGTGTGGTGTATACGGGCTCTGGCGAGTTCAACGTCATCTTGCGAACCGTATATGGGAACATAGTCAGGCCAATGAGTTGATATCTCATTAAATACTGCCCGATGCGCTGTAGACCATTCACCTTCACCGTCTACGTGGAACGCATCAGCAACGCATCTGAAGCCACAGTTTCCATCACTCACGACATCGTTCCAGCCTTCGATGTAACGCCGGACAATGTGGGGGACACTTTCGAGGAACGGGAATGTCGCTGCAGGAGAACACATTAAGATAAATATCTTGTGCAGGCGGCGTTCATTAGGAAGAATGGTGCTTGTACTTACCGTGCCGGCGACCGCTCCCTGAAGCACGCCCCGGGGACCTTGAACTACTCCCGTATCGCCTGTTCACGTGCTCGTGGTAGCTCGGTGAACGTCGGGTTGATCTTGATCGGGGGACCTGCTCGCTTGGTCTCCCACGTGCACTAGTACAATTGTCCGGCTCGCCAATGCCGCTCTCCTCCGGACGCAACTGCGCATCTATGTAGGATGAAACTCGTCGGCGGACCGAAGGGTCGCTGCGTGCCAGCTCCTCCAACAGAGTGTTGAACCACGACTGATCTTGTTCGGCCCTCGCAATGTTTTCCGTGCTCCGCACGTGATCACCCAATGCCAGGCTCTTGAACAGCGGATGAATGTCGTCCAAGTACAAGGGGATTCCTTCAGCAACTGCCCCTGCCATGACGCATGCACACGGTATTCCGTGTGTCGAGCGCATCACACAGCCACAGTAAGCATATACCTGTGCTCCGAGTGCATCAATCCTCCCGGACTCGACCGTCAATTTATCCAGACAGTATTTGGACACATTGTTGATCAAGTTGCTGAAAAGGGCCCTACGGTGCAATCTTCCAATGCACGTTCTTGATTTCTCCAGGCTGGTCTTGATCATAGTAATCTGCTGGGCTACCTGCAGGTCGACACGCCTCCATACCGTGTCCAGTGAACCAGTCGACGTTTGTAACCACTCTTTCAATGACGAGTGTGCACTTTCGACCCTGCATGTAGTTGTGTTCCCGAAATGCAGGAATCTGTTCGTCCATGCCCGCACAAATTTCTCCTTATGGGGGGTGAGCCACGTCGTCTCAGCGTAACTAATAACAGCCTCGCTCCAAGACCATCCAGCCCTCATATTTACCAAGGCGGTTTCGTACTCTGCAACGGTGGACGCATTGCAAACCCGGAACCATGCACCATTCTTGAACGCTGCCCCGTTCCTCTTATTCCCTGTCAGCACAGTAACACGTGCCTCCACATCCTTGTTAATATGCCAGGTGCAGAGCAAATGATTCGATTCCGGAAACACAGTCCGAAGTGGCCTAATCAGTCCCATCTCCCGATCGGTGACCACAACCTCATGGAACGGTCCATCCACAAGCAAGTTCTTCAGCGCGTTCAACACCCACTCATAGGTATCTGCCGTTTCGTCAACGACAATTGCGTAGGCAATCAGGAAGTTTGTGTTGCAAGGGGACATCCCAACCATCTCAATGAATGGCATGCCGTAGCGATTGGTCTTGTACGTTGAGTCGATGGCCACAACCCACGGAAATGTGCGAAATGCCACAACAGCATCGGGATTGGCCATGAATAAATGAGTCAAAGTACCATCACCTGCTGAGCGGTGACTAGTGACATACCCTTTCGCGGTGGCCAGATGCAAACAATTCTCCGCTGTGTTGCGCCCGCCTCGCCTTTCTGTTACATATGCCGACCTCTCATTGTACACCTGCCTAATGTTCTGATGCAGGTCCGGAAACGAATTACTGAGGCTGGCATTGATATGCCTTGGGGCTGTTTCTGAATCTGTCAAATCTCTGATCATTTGCTTCGCGTCCGCATGGAGCTTGCTGCTCTGTCTATGACCCTCGGGGTACACTGAGAAAGAGTGGTTGTGCATCCCTCGCCTAGGATCCTTGCACGGCACTACATTCCAACCATCCCCTGTGATGCTCTGTTTCAAGACAATCGCGAATGGGCAGTCACAACTTCTGGTCGAGCTGCTACTCCGTCGGACTACATCAGATTCGCTCGTATCTACATCCTTATCCTTTCGGCCCCGATTGCAAATGCAATATAACCTCAGGGGACCATTCCTATTCTGTTTGTAGGACTTCGTGACAAGTTCAAATCCCACCTGCAGAGCAATCCGTTGCAGGTAGGAATAAGCCTCGGCAACATCTGGAAACACAGCTGAGGTGGCAAATGGAGAGTATCCATTCCGCCCTGCAGCAGCTTCACATGACTGATTGTCATCCTTAAATAGCAATAAACATCAAGTAATTAGTTACACTCAACTGCTATACCAACGACAATGATGTCGTCAATTAACGTTTACATATGAACGAATAAAGATAAAATTACTGTCAAAACGTTAAAACATATACTTAAAGAAGACAACATAAAGATAAAATTATAGTACATGAAATGCCATTACAGTTATAAAATTCCCGTACACAAATTAACTCCCTAAACTAAAATTACATTCATCCATTTCAAACTGTCCTCCTAATGGAAAAAATTTCTCATTAACAGCTAAAACATACATGTAATGGAAAAAAAAATGAAATAACATTGTGGCTAGAATTAATATTACATTCTTACATTTCACATTAAGGTTTAAAATTAATTAACGTAACGAATTTAATGTTTACTAGTGAACTTTTGGAATCCAAAATGCAACCGGGTCGTTTCAGATTAACTTTTAATACTTGCATTTGAATAATGTAAAATGAAACAAAGTAATTACATTTCAACAAATTAAAATAACAAAATAACGTAAAAAAACGTAAATTAACGTTACAATAATTAACAAAATAACAAAATTAACAAAACAACAAAATTAACGTTACAATAATTAACAAAAGAGTCCGTCTCTTGAAAGACGGTCTTTCCATAAGTTATGGAAAGACCAAGGTTTAAAGTGTAAATTAGAAGAAATGGAGATAAAATTTTCGGGTTGCATGAATCGGGTTATAAATTTTATAACTACTACATGTTGCATTCTAAAAGTTTAATATTGCAACTAAGACCTTTTACCTTTTATTATTCTAGTTAAACCCCGTCTTTCCATAAGCCTATGGAAAGACCGTCTTTCCCAAGACTTTGCCTTAACAAAATAACAAAATTAACAAAACAACAAAATAAACAAAACAACAACATTAACGTTACAATAATTAAAATTAACGTTACAATAATTAAAATTAACGTTACAATAATTAAAATTAACGTTACAATAATTTTTACGTTACAATTAATAAATTAAAATACTAAGATGAGCATAAATTAAAAAACTAAGATGAGCATAAATTTCTTTCTCATTAACAGCTAAAACATACATGTAATGGAAAAAAAATGAAATAACATTGTGGCTAGAATTAATATTACATTCTTACAGTTCAACAAATTAAAATATCAAAATAACGTAAAAATACGTAACTTAACGGTACAATAATTAACAAAATAACAAAATTAACAAAACAACAAAATTAACGTTACAATAATTAATAGGACATAAATTATAGTAGATAAATTAGAAACAGCATTACGTAACAAAATTAACAACAAAATTAACGTTACTGCTATTAATAGGAGATAAATTCATAGGAGATAAATGTGCAATAATTTCTACGTAACAGTTAATAAATTAAAACACAAAGACGAGCATAAATTTCTACGACAAAAATTATTAAATTTAACAACTACTTATGGACAGAAAACTAATTAGTAAAATTACCTCCGAAGACATGGAATTTCTAACACCCTTTTTGGAGTAATTTTTGCTCGTCTCTGGATTGCAAAAAATTCGAGTGCCCTCAAAATGAGTAGAATTCGTGCTAATTTATAGCAGTTCAAATTTGGGATGCAGCCTGGCACGGCTCGCGCCCAGGCCACGGCGAGCCGAGGCGCGTCCGGCTCGCGCCCGTGGCCTGGCGACCGGACCGCGTCCTCCTCGCACCGAAGGCACGTCGAGCGGTGGCTCACGCCCAGGCCACGGCGAGCGGCGCCGGTCCAGCTCGCGCCCAGACCGTGGCGAGCGGTCCGGCGGCGGCTCGCGGCCTGTCGGTGGCGAGCAGACCGGCGGCAGCTCGCGGTCCGCCGGTGGCGGCTCGCGGCCAGGCCGTGGCGAGCGGACCGGCGCCAGCTCGCGGCCGGGCGGTGGCGAGCGGACCACGGCCCAGACCGTGGCGAGCGGAGCCCGCCACGGCTCGCGTCCAGGCCGTGGCGAGCCGACCGGCGGCGCCTCGCGCCCAGGCCGTGGCGAACCGGAGCCGGCGGCGGCGGGTCCGACGGCGGCGGCGGGCGGTGGTCCGGAATTTCTTTCTCATTCATTCAGTTAATATTAACTAACTACAATTATCTAAATTAATTTTAATTCAGTTATTGAAAATAAAATAAAAAAAATACTGCATACGTATTAGGGCGAGGATAGTAAAATACAGGGCGAGGTATAGCAATCCACTAATCTAAGGTAAGTAAGCCTCTACTTTTTTTATCCAAATATTTCAAATTCAATTTTTTTCCAAATGAGTACCCTAGCAGAGCAGATTTGGCTAGGTGATCAAGAAGGTTTTCTTGCCTTAAAGAGTATGAATCATATTAACATCCTTCATTTATTCATGCATCTTTGAGATCAAATTGTACAAATTCCTGGGGGGCATTCAGAGGGGGGAGATATACAATCCAGAGCCATTTTGCAATCAGTTTCCAATATGAACTCACTATGACCAATTTTTTTTTTTGCAAATTTCGGACCATACATAGTTTCCATCAATTCCGAGTAAAAAGCTGAGCATGCAGGGATGCCCTTACTGTTAGCAGCAACAATATTTCCTTGCGGATTCCTAATAATCAGAGCTATGCCAACCCTCCCTAAAGTAGAGGACCAAGAAGAATTCATATTAATTTTAAGTCTAAAGGGAGGTTTAAGGGCATCAATATTGCAAGTTGGATCAAAACAAAGTGAAAACATGTTCAGAAACAGACATCAACATTGGAAAATGGATAAAATCAAATGTGAGTTAAAATTATGAGTGAGCATCAAAGCATAAACTGGAAAGAAAGAATGGTCATCAAGCATACTTGGTTAATATTTAAATTAAAAGATGCAACTAACCAATTGTGCACTTATTCAAATCACCCTCAGAATTACATATATATGAACTCAAACATATACTAACCAATTGTGCACTCATTCAAATCACCCTCAGAATTACATATATAAGAACTCAGACACATACTAACCAATTGTGCACTCATTTAAAAGGGTTTAGGTTGATTTGGTTCACTCTGTTCAAGCATCCAATAGCTTCGCCTCTGGAAATTCTCGTTGTCTTCTCCATGGACACAATAGCAATCTGACATATCAACACTTCCAACCTAAAAATTAGAAGAAAAATTAAGAGCTCCACAAAAAAGCTTTGGCACTTTAATCCATTCCATAAAAATACATAACCAATCCTACATGATTTCTTGCTTAGTACTAAATGTTGCATCCAACAATCACAAACTACAAAATGCCAAAATGGTTGGAAACCAACATTCGGTTGTAGGTATTCCTTTTAAAAGCCCAAGCTCGCATTTGGTTGTAGATACCTCAGTGGTATTTTCCGATGGAACATTGCTGTAATCATTGGGTTCTGGTTAATTGCTCATCACACCCAAGAGTCCAGAATCCACAGTATTACCATCTGTCGCAACAGCTGACTGCATCATGGGTTTTGAGTCTCTTCAAGATACAACTTATAAGCAGCATCAACAGGGAAATAGCAAATTCTTTAAATGACAATAACAAAATGAAGAGCTCAATGAGTACCATATGCGTGATTTTGTGGCTATCCCATCAAAAGACACAAAATAGGCACGCATGCAGACTTCTACATTCACTTGTCAAAACCATTTGTTCTCAACCTTGCAAACTGTTATCCAACCAAATTTATCGCACACTAAAGTGCCAAACAATCATGAGAGTTGAAGCAGCAAACATGGATACTTGTACTGTTGTAATTGATGTGTTTCTTCAATACCATTACCATGACCGTGATATTGGAGTTTAAGCAACCATAAACAATCAAGACAACTTAACTCATTATCAAACTAATGATTTCATGACATTGACATCATGCAAAAGTACTTAACAATATGCTCCAAGGCACAATCAGCAGAAAAATAAGCATTCTAAGAGAAACTACAACTCCCTAAATTATGCATCGCATACTGGCATGCTCTACAGACAACAATATAGAACAATCTATTACCAATCACAGTAAGAGAACAATATACTTTACCTTAAATTTCAATTCCCCGGCAAAGCCTATGTGAACTTCAACTCCAAGGAAAAGAGAGTGTAGTTCACCAAATGCTCCAAGCTGATTAGCTCCTTCTTCGGACCCAAAAGATTTAGCGTTGAAATAAAGGGTCATAATCAGAAAAAACATTCTAAGAGAAAGAAAAACTGAGAAAATATTGCCAGAAAAAACAATCTAAAAGAGCAAACTGAGAGACTTGCCATGAATTCTCCTGAAATCACCATCATCATCCGTATCATAGCAAATACCAGAACAAAAGTCAAGGAGAGTATAATAGCAACGTACTGATTGGACATCTTGTCAAAGGTATATCTGCAAATGAAGAGATGAAAAAATTGAATCAGCCATTGAGACAAATCATCAAACATCTGCCCTACGGACCTCACATTCATAATGTAACCTGCAGTAATTTCATTCAACACTTAGATTTGTTAACAAATAATATACTACGATTCAAAACAAACCTTAAAAAAAAACCTTAAAAAAAAAACCTGCAAAGGGGGAGAGGATTTGGGTTGCAACAGTTAGCGTATAAACCATGACAGATCGAAAGCCGGATTTGCTACCAGATTCGAAGCAAAGAGATGGGTTTCTCAGGGGAATACAATCCAATAAAGAAAGGGTATCTTGATCAAGTGCATTAAGAAGAAAGGGCAAGAAGAAAGGTGTTAATTCACAGCATCAAGAAGAAAGGGCCTTTCGTATTTCAAGAACAGTATTAATTCTGGCACTTTTCAATTTTCTAGGAAGACATTTCTAGTTAAACACCGATACATTTAGGAGTCTGTCTCTTGAAAGACGGTCTTTCCATAAGTTATGGAAAGACCAAGGTTTAAAGTGTAAATTAGAAGAAAATAAGATAAAATTTTCGGGTTGCATGAACCGGGTTATAAATTTTATAACTACTACATGTTTCATACTAAAACTTTAATATTGCAACTAAGACCTTTTACCTTTTATTATTCCAATCAAACCCCGTCTTTCCATAAGCCTATGGAAAGACCGTCTTTCCCAAGACTTTGCCTACATTTAGTGCATAAAAGATTTTTTGTTTAGGCAAAGAATTGGGAAAGACGGTCTTTCCATAGGCTTATGGAAAGACGGTCTTTCTATAGGCTTATGGAAAGACGGTCTTTCCATAGGCTTATGGAAAGACGGAGTTTGATTAGAATAATAAAAAGTAAAAGGTCTTAGTTGCAATATTAAAGTTTTAGTATGAAACATGTAGTAGTTATAAAATTTATAACCCGGTTCATGCAACCCGAAAATTTTATCTTAATTTTTTCTAATTTACACTTTAAACCTTGGTCTTTCCATAACTTATGGAAAGACCGTCTTTCAAGAGACGGACTCTTTTGTTAAATAAAATTTTATTTGAAAATGCTGATGTGGCCAGTTGTGGGGATGCCACTTGGCCAAAAACCTGCTATTTTAGTAGTATTTATAGATTAAATCTACAAAACACGGAATTTAGATAAGAAAACCAAACATGAACGTCTAAACCCCTTATCACGTAAACTCAACTAATACTAGCAATCCACCAAATAAAACTAGCTAAGAATTATGTCAAATGCAACGATTAACGCACACACAAGGAAGCAGATCACACGTCTCGACCCTCTACCATTCGCCCTAAATGCCAAATATATCGTCAACCTGGCCACGAGGCTCTCAATTGTTGGTAGCGCATAAATATGAGCGAGTTTCCAGCAACTCGCCCACACCCATATCACGATAACTTTGGCCACCATCATAATAGGTTCCACAACCAGCAGCCTTTTGGTGGTTCTTGTCAGGTCTATGTTGCATCTAGGGGTGGGCAAAAAAATTGAAATCCGAACCAAAAATAGAATTATCTGAATTCGAATAACTCGAACCGAATTTAATATACGGTTTTCGGATAACCGAATTGAATAAACCAAATTCCGAATATGGTTTTTGGTTCGGTTTTGAATATTAAAACTCAAACCGAAATCCGAACCGAATACCGAATTGTAATTAATTAAATATATATATATATATATAATCAAATTTTAAAACAACAAAATTTGATTTATAAATAAATTAAAGTTGGAGGACCAATCTTTAAATTAAAAAATTATCCCCAAACTATAAAACCTAAGTAAGTTTGTGGAGTGCTTGAAGGTGAATGTGAATGTGGATTGGTTGAAGGCTTGAAGAATGTGAAAACTTTGAAGATAAATATTAAAATGAACTATTTTTCTTTAATCTTAAATGTAATGCTAAAATTGTTATGGTTGAATTTGTATTGTATTTGTTGGATTTTTATTTTGAAAACTTGATTTTGATGATATAGAAATTAGATTACATATTTTTATTTAATTCAAAGTTAATTTATATGATTTTAGTAATTATTTTTTAAAATATAAAATCAATTCGGTTTATTCGGGTTGAATTCGGTTTCAAACCGAAACTGAATTCCGAATTTGGTTCGGATGATTCGAGTTATTCGGGTCGGATTCGGTTTTTGGTTTTTAGGGGAAAAATCGAATAACCCAAACCAAGTAAATCGAAAATCAATTAAACCAAACCGACGCTCACCCCTAGCTGCATCTGTGGCCCTCCACCTTCGGCCATTCATGATCCAGCTTGTTCCTTAGATTCCGGAGCTACCGACTATGTAACCCCCGACCTTGAAAATCTCTTTGCGCAATCTGATTACACTGGTAATGAAGGCTTACAGGCTGGCAATGGTATGTCTCTACCTATTATGCATTTGGGCTCACATTTTCTTCCTCCGTTGCATAAACCTGTTCACCTTCACAATATTTTGTTTGTGCCTGATATTCGCAATAAGTTTGTCCCAAATTACATCAGACAATAATTCTTACACGGTTTCTTGCCCTCCCATTGTTTTGTTAAGGATCTGCAAGGTCGGATCCTCCTCACGGAGTTGTTGAGAATGGCCTGTATTGTCTAAAACCACCAAATAAGCCTTCTTCTTCACTTTCCTATGTCTTCCTAGGTTCTAAGACTTATCTTCAAACATGGTAAGAGCATCTTGGTCTTCCGCATGAGTCTTTCCTTAAGCGTCTTATTTCTCGTTTTAGTTTACACGTGTCACTAAATAATTTGGAAAATATATTTGAGTCATGTCAACTTGGTAAGAGTCATAGATTACCAATTTTTCATGTTCATGAATCTAGCAAATCTCTTGTTTAATTGGTGTGTTCTGATGTCTGGGATCTTGTTCATGTTTCCTCTTTTAATAGAAACCGTTACTTTGTGATTTTTGTGGATGATCGCACTAAATTTGTCTGGATATATTTTATCTCAAAAATCTTAGGTTCTTCATCATTTTAAGCTTTTTTAAAAGATGTTTGAAACACAAATTGATACTAAAATTAAACAAACAGTTGCAATCAAACTTGGAGGGGGGGGGGTGAATATCGTTCGGTCTCCTCCTACCTTCAAACTCAGGATATCTCTCATCGTTTGTCATGTCCCCACACTCAATCTTATAATGGTGCTGCAGAAAGGCCTCATAAAACTATTGTCGAGAAAGACATTTCCCTTCAATCTCGGGCATGCCTTCCACCCTCTTTATGGGAGCATGATTTTCATACCTCGGTCTATCAGTACAATCGTACATTGTCCACCACTCTTTCCCACAAATCACTATATTAGTCTCTTTACAACAAAATACCATATTACAACTTTCTCAAAACCTTTTGTTGTTTATGTTATCCATTTTTACGTCTAACAAATTTGAGTATTGATCTTCTCCTTGCATTTTTGTGGGCTATAGTTCTCAACAGAAAGGTATCTATGCTTACATGTTACATCTAACTGTGTGTATGTTTCTAGTTATGTGATTTTTTATGAACGTGCTTACCCATATCCTGATCATACTCAGCCATTGCCTTACACTCCCAAATCCACCTCTACTACTATTACTACACCTATGCCCTTGTTTCAGCTTGCCTCACGCATGCCTTTCCTTGGCCCATTACCAACTCTTCCACTTCGGGAGTTTGCACTACCCACTATTTCTAAAGACGACACTCCTCCTCCTCAATCCACTGAACCTAAGCCAATGACACCACAACCTTCAAACCCAAACACTTCTTCTTCCTATGATCTAAGCACACCTATCTCACGGTCTGAGGGCTCGACTGGGGATCCTTCAATGCCTCACCTAGGTACGAAATCATCTTCTTCCTCTTCCTCTCCCACGCCTTCTCCTTAGTATCCCTCTTATTTTTGTTTGGTTGATAATAGGCAGTATTCCATGATTACTCTTTCTAAAACTCACAATTTGAAACCAATAAATCTACTTTCCACTAAACATCTTCTACCTCCTATTATCGATCTGTAATCTGATCCTAAAACCTTTTCACAAGCATCCAACTTACTTGAATGGAAAAATACTAATTTTACTTTCCACTAAACATCCTCTACGTCCTACTATAAATCTGTATTCTAAGCCTAAATCCTATTCACAAGCATCCAAATTATCTTAATGGAAAAAATATGCAACTCGAATATGATGCCCTTATGTGAATGAGACATGGACACTTGTCTTTCCTTCCTTTAATGCTAACATTGTTGGTTGTAAGTGGGTGTACAAGATAAAGCGTAAGGTTGATGGTTCCATTGAGCGCTATAAGGCACATTTTGTTGCAAAAGACTTGAATCAAGAAGAGGGCAATGATTATGCTGATACATTCATCCTGGTGGTAAAACCTAGTATCATTCCTCTTGTTCTTGCAACCGCTCTCACTCTCCATTGGCCCTTGAATCAGGTGGATATTAATGATGCATTTTTAATGGAAATCTCTCTTAAATCGTGCACAAGCCTCAACCTCCAGGTTTCTTGGATACAACTCGTCCCTCTAATGTGTGCCTTCTTCGAAAGGCTTTTTATGGTCTAAAGAAGGAACCCCGAGCGTTGTTTTCCAAACTTTTCCTTTTTCTTTAGGATTGTGGGTTTTTCCCTTACAAGATTGACACTACTCTCTTCATTTGGTGGTCTGGGAAGCTTATGTTGTATATTTTTGTGTACGTGGATGATCTTATTATCACTGGTTCTTCTTCTACTGCCATCTCTGAGTTCATTTTCTAGCTTATTCTTTCATTTTCTCTGCATGATCTTGGTCCTCTGCATTACTTTTTGGGCATTAAGCTCACTCATCACAAGTTCAATGTTGTCCTCTCTTAAAATAATATGTGTGAAAACTATTGGATCGTAGCCGTATGTAGGATGCAAAACCCATCGCCTCTCCCGCAGAGCCTGCCTCTTGGTTTACCCAGTCCAGTAATCCTCTCCCTGATCCTCAACTTTATCGCATAATTTTCAAAGCTCTTGATCCAAGTGTGTTATAATTACTCCTCCTGAAATTTCATATGCTATTCATCGTGTTTGTCAATTTATGTGCCATCCTACGAAGCTGCACTGATTTGCAGTTAAGTGCATCCTTCGCTACTTGAAGGGCGCTATTGATTCAGGACTTATCATTTGTCATGCACTGACCATCTCCTTGTTGTCTTTTTGGATGTTGGATAGGCGTCTGCTGGTGCTAATCTTATTAGTTGGTGTTTCAAAAAGCAACATATTGTGGCTAATTCTTGTTTGGAGGCAGAATAGCGAGCTATGGCATTTGTAGCCACGCTGATTTGGTTACAACATTTATTGTCAGAGCATCAGGCTCCACTTTCGCCATCACCCATTCTTGTTTTTAAGAACCTATGTGCTACCAACATGTTAACCTATCCCATCTTCCATTAAAGGTCCACGCATATCAAGATTGGTTATAATTTTATCAGAGAGCAAGTTGATGATGGTTCCTTGATTGTTCAACATGTACACTCTCTTGATCAGATTGCTAACATATTCACTAAGACGGTTGACACAACTCATTTTGTATCTTTTCGGTCTAAACTTCATGTCACTCCACCTCATCGAGCTTGTGTATGTGTGGGAGTGAGCATATTAGAGTAAACACCAACTTTACTTGGCCTCCAACTTTACCTGGCTTCCAAGTTTACTTGACCTCTAAGTAAATTGTCTGAATAGGTTAGGTTACCTAGCTTCACTTAACCTCCAAGTTAAATTAGCCTCAAAGTAAATAGTCTACATAGGTTTGGCTAGCAAAATTTACTTGACCTCCAAGTAAATCAATGTGTATATATATATGTGTGTGTGTGTGTGTGTTTGTGTGTGTGTTGAGAAATTCTGAATAGAATCAACCAATTTTACACAATCACTTATAATTTCTCACACAAGGGACTAATTTGCATGAACCCAAGCACTACTTGCATGAAATTAACACAAAGAATCCTAACAGTTATAAGCACTAATCTACAATGGACAAACCTAACGGTTGAAGCAAAGAGTATAACTCAAAATCAGAAAATATGATGTATAGATGATGTCAAAGGTAATTTAAAATGTTTAAAACCATCCCCGCTTCTAGTACATGGGTATAGCTTTCAAGAATACAAAGAAGACACATATTTGGTAATTCCTTTCAGAAACTGGAATGACTTATGACACCTTTAAGAAGCTAAAACCATATTAAACTAAAATATCTAATTTAATCTAGATGATGACCAAATTCATCCTAATAAATCAATCCGAATATTGGCTGAATTCTTGAATAATTTGTCATATCTAAACTTACCAAAAATAACTTATTTTCTTGAAATTATTTTCACGGCTACACCTTCTCTCTGTAAAACTTTCCCAGAAAACAACCCTCAACCTTCAACCAACTCGAGAAGGCCGCTGCCACCATCACTGCCCCCTAGACCTAACACTTTAAAACTACCTAAACCCACCTCTCTACCTAGATCTGTCCTAACACTCTAATGCTCCCTTTTGTAGACTTCGATTGGGTTGGATGGTTTAGGCTACCTTGATTGATTTATTTCGATTAGTTTGTCTCTAGACCGATTTATTTTGGTTTTCCAACTGGTACGAAGTTAGAGATTTTAGTACGCACTTTTGTGATTGGCATATCTTTTGATCAAGAAAGCAACTTGTGATGAAGATATGCCAAGTTCATTGCTTACTGTTGTGATTGCTTCGAGTAGGAATGCTGGCGAAGAGTGGTATTCCATTTGGTAGATTGATTAAGTTTACTAAATGGTTTCACAATGGAGGAAAACCGTGTCATCATATGATCCACCTTTTGTTTTAGAACCTTAGGTTCACCACTATTATGTAATTGGGGACTATTCCATATCAAAGTGTACGACCTTTAGGTCATTCAAATTAATATATAGGGTTGGATTCCCAAACATCCCCATCACTGACGATTTTGATTAAAAAAAATAACTTACCAAATCTAATCTAATAAAATATAAACTAATCTATTTCAATAGTTCAAAATTAACTCTAAATATGAGCACACTACCTAACTAAAAAAACAAGTGGGAAAAAGAGTATAGTGTTAAAATTCTTTACAAAAAAACTAAATTAAGAAAACTGTAAATAAATGATATCTTGATCACGTATCAGCCGACATGGATCTAAGCACTAATTTATAATGGAAAAATCTAACTGTTTAACGCTTAACAATCAAAGAGTATAAACTCAATTTCTGAATACATAATTGATAAAAGTCTGCCTAAAATGCATGGATGGTCTCCCTATTAATGGGGTATAGTTCAGCCAGTACAAATCAGAGAGAGCCAGGATTTGGTAATTCCCGTTAGAAACTTGAAAGACTTATGAAAACTTTAGAAGCAAAAGTCATATCAAACTAAAATACCTAAAATAATCTAGAGGCCAAATTCTTCAAGATTAAGTCTTGAGTGAATTCTAATCAAATTAGAGCCGAATATTCTAAACACTTAATTAAAGCATTGCTTTATCTAATCATACAAATATAATTCTAATCAAATCAAAACTGAATATTCTAAACCCTTAAAAACATGGTCAAAATTAAAACTATCCAAAGCCAATATGGCCGAGTTTATGGGTCGTATTCTAAAATAAGATAAATTATAATGATTGCACAACCTCACTAAAGAACCCAGCGTGTAAAAGATATAGTGTTCTTTATGATTTCTTCATCATAGCTAAACTCTTGAACAATTAATCCAAGACAATTTCAATTTAGTTTTTAATTCTTCATCATTAATCTAATTAATCAAAGCATTCAACAGTGCATTTTTATGCTTCGTTCTTGCCCTAGTCATAGGACCAACCATGTTTGCTTATAGGATCTCGAACATAACCTTTGAATCTTTGATAAAGCTGAGGCACGCCGATTGACACAGCCCATGCTGGTGACATGGCTCGTGTTGGTGAGGCTGGCACAGAGGATGATACGGTCCATGCACGTGGCACGAAGGCTGGCACGACATGTGCTTCTGGATTCATATCATTATTATTAATAAATTAAGAATTTTTTTATCAAGGGGATCACTGAACAGACGTCAAGAAAAAATGAAAAAAGAATTAAACTGATTGAATTGAATTGGTGTAAATTTTTTTAAAAAAGATCAAGTTCGAAATGCATTAGAATCTTAATTGATCTTAAATAGTTAAAACTTAGTGAATGTCAAACCAGATAAAGATGATTAACTTAATTATTGATAGATTTTTTCTCCAAATTTAAAAACATATTTGTGTAGTACTTTCATATTATTACTATTTGATCCCAATATCATGTCATTTGACTCGTAGGTCAGTCGCCCTTAGCTAGGCTGAACTGAAATTTTTTGCTGGACGCGAATGGAATCCAATTTTATTTATGTAATATCAGGTTGGAACAAGTCAACATGGTCTGGCTTAGGCTAGATATTTTTTATCCCGCCCCAACTCTAACACACACACACACATATATATATATATATGTATAATTTAAACACAAAAAGGCAGTATAGCTCAAAATTCCATCTATCATAACCAAAAGGATGGACCGTAAATAGCAGTATGATCGTTTGAGTTTTATTTTTTATTTTTGACAATCAAAACATTATCAAGACAAAGTTCTATAAAAATTTAGCCAATTAAACTTTTGGCTATTGGCAAAATATTATATTTTTTGAAATTCTAAAAACTTATCCTGAAATTATACATATTAGAACTTAAAAAATTGTTCAATTGTAATTCATAATGACTGGTTTACAATAAAATTAAACTGAAGCATTATTTTTATGTTAAGTAATCATGTTTTAATAATGGTTGACTGCATATATACAATATTGGTTTCTACCTTTACTGTCACATGAGGAATATTGTAAATATAAATTTACTGATCATTGAAAAACAGAGATACATAGGTATGGTACTTTGGTACTCTATAAAAATTGTATTTTGTGAATATGATTTTGTACCATATTAGAACAATTTTAAGGACATATTGCGTTTCTTTAGCAAATGTTTAATGTATCCAATTTAATTTTTATTATTTAAATCCATAAAATCATCTCATGCTTATATAATTTAGAGGTAGATACCAAGTGTATTCTTACATAGTAAGCAATGGTCGGGGTAGAGAATGAAGGGTCCTGTAGGTTAATGTAATATTAAAAAAATGATTTCATTTTTTCTAATTGATTAAAGTATAATTTAAATTATTATATATGCATGATATACATGTGTGTATATATTAATATGAATCTATCATGTATTATAAGAATCAATGTCTGTTCGGATATATTATTGATTGGAACCTCCAAATAACCCTAATTTACAATTATAATATTTTGAAACTCTCAAATTTCTTTTCGGTAGTATTATTACCCGAGACAACAACTTCATAATATTTTCGAATATCATGATATGCATCTCTATCAATTGTTGAGGGTATTCATACTTGTCATCACCAACTTCTTTTCTACTAGTATCTTCTATGGAGTTAAAATTCATTGATATCTTCCGTTGTTCTTATTTTTACTCCTCTACTTTGAAGCGACCAATGACTTCCACCCACTTAGCGCTAGTGTCTAGCGAAATGTAACCGTCGGATAGGGTTACTTCACCTACTGACACTTTTAAAAGTGAAACGGAAATTAAGAATGTCATTGGGGTAAGAGGAAGGAAAGACTGAGATCAGACTGCCATTTGATTGTCCATTCTCGTTAAAGCTTTAGTGATAGGAAAATAAAGAAATGATTAGTATATTCAAGATAATTGTGTATTTACAAAATACCATCTCAATTCATCCTATTTCATCATATCCGGGTTGTGATAATGAACCAGATATGTGAGCTAAGAATATAAAGGAAAGATTGGAATCACGAGTGAAGAAAGGCCTATTAAAGGCGGTTCAAAAACCAATTTTATTAAAGGAGGTTTTTGAACCGCCTTTGATTGGTGTTTGAAATAGGTTCTGAATTTCGAACTTATCTCCGATGTTCCAAAAAATTGCTTCCTAAAATCGATTAGTTTTCAGCAATGAAACAAACCCTGACCTGGAATCTAAAACACAAAATACATTCAAGAACAACGGAACAATAAAATACTCCAAAAAATGTATAGGAATGACCAAAATAGAGAAACAACAATAGGCGGAGGTGAGCGACAACAATGGTGACAGAGGCAAGCGACGAAGATCCAATCAGCGGGGGCAGATGCGTGTGGCGGAGGAGACCCAGTGGTGGCTAAGGGTTTTAGTGGTAGAGGAGACCCAACAGTTGAACTTTGTCAGCGGTGGAAGAGAAGGAAAACAGGGGTGATGACCGAAGTTACGGAAAGTGGGGGAAGCCGGAAGAGAAGGAAGATGGGGGGGGGGGGGTTGGGGGAAAAAGCAAAATGGGTGTAACGACAGAAGAGAAGGCGGAGATGGGCAAGTTAAGTTCGATTAAACTAAGGGAAGGAAAGAGAGCCAAAAATAAACTAAGGGAGAAAAAATAAAACCTATATATATATACACTAAGGCCAAAAATTCCAACAAAAATAGCCTATTGAAGGCAGTTCTACAATAGAACCGCCTTTAATTCATGTCAAATAAAGACAGTTCTTCACCTTTAAACGAAATAAAATAGTCTTTAAAATGGAAGGCATGACTTGGGAGGGAGTTGCAAATTTGGAACTCCCTTCGGATCCTAATTAAAGGAGTTCCTCAAGAATCACCTTCGATTGCATGCATTTAATCAAGGATTTTTCACCAGTGAATTTGTTATTTTGAATTATTTTAGGACAAGGAATACCGTGGATATATAGACATTGAAAAAAATGAATGACATTACATACATAATGTTACTTATTCTTGTTGTTGAAACTTGTAAGTTACATCAAGTTCAATAAAAATAATAATTAAAAAGTTAATAAGCAATGAAATTTATGAGTATTGATTTTAATTAATAGTTAATTAAGATTTAACATACTTATAATCTTTATTGTTCTAGTTCCTTTTTTTATTCTATAATTCATTCATATTTTACATTATTTTGGATTCTAATCCTATGTACTTACATGTGTACAAATGTGTGAGTAGGGTTTATCGTTACGATCAAATTATGTTTTTTTTTTCTCAAAATCAATAACAAGAGGACACAAACTAACAATTGACTGATATACCACATTATTACCAACACATGTATACAAAAATGCGACAATAGTTATGCATTTATCCTGATGAACACGTCTTACATGCATAAAGATGCTAATTGATAACTTAATCGAGGAAAGTGTCTTGTAAAAACAAAATGAATGATAACTTACCCTTAATTGTATGATTTTAAGTGATTAATAAATTAATAACAATTTTCTTACCGTATTTTATAATTTGATTTGTAATAATTTATAAGAAATTAATGCTCTTTCTTTTTCTGCAAGGGAATAGAACAAATCCAATTGAATATTAACAAGAATTTGAATAATTTAAACTAAATTTTATTAAAGGGAACGGAACATAATCCAGCCAAATTGAAGAAAAACAACTGATTGAATTGAAATGACGTAAAGTTGGACTGAAAAAAACAAGTTTGAAATACGTCTAAATCAACCTTTTTAAAATTATGAAAGATTATCCACGAAAATTACATATTAGAGCTTAAAATTTGTTCGAGCGCAAAACCTAAAGAACGGTGTACAATACAATAAAACCCGAGTAAAATTTTGATGTTTCGTAATCTTTTATTAATTACTATTGGTTGTATTTACACAATATTGTTTTCTACATTAAATGGAATATGAGTAATATTATAAATTAACTTGATTCATGCATGGAAATAAAGATCCATAAGTATGGTACTCCGGTACCATACAAGAATTGGATTTTTCGAATATAATTGTGTGCCATATTAGTACTGACACTACCACAAACACCACCCTCCAGCACTAGTTTTTTTGGGTTGTAGCACCGATTATTTCCGGAAAAAGACCGGTGCCTAAGTAACAGTTGAAACGGTTGCACCAGTTAAAAAAACTGGGGCTAAATTCCTACTTCTAACACAAGTTTTTTTAGCACCTGTTTAGAAAAGTCGGTGCTAATATGTACCGAATTAGCACAGATTTTTTAATAACCGGTGCTATAAAAACCGGTGTTAAATTTGTGTCCTAGTAGCACCGGTGCTAAATTTGTATTTTTAGCATCGGTTATATTTTAGCACCGATTTTGAAACCGGTGCTAAATTTGTATTTTTAGCATCGGTCTTAAAATCGGTGCTAAATGTGTATTTTCATCACCGGTTTTAAAACCGGTGCTAAATGTGTATTTTCATCACCGGTTTTAAAACCGGTGCTAAATGTGTATTGTTATCACTGGTTATCTTTTGGCACCGGTTTTAAAACCGGTGCTAAATATGTATTATTAGCACCGCTTACATTTTAGCACAGGTTATTTTTTAACAAAAAACAGTGTTAAATGTGTGGCCCATTTGCATCGGTTGATTTTGTTTTAGCGCCGGTTTGTAAGAACTGCTGTAAACGCTGTGACTAATCTGGTCACTGAAAGCTGCGAAGCGCTGCCGCTCTTTCAGTCCATCTTCGCGCATCCAGTTTTATATTTACGCTTGTTTACCAAAGCGGTGCATTCTTTTTCATAGAACCCTCCGATTTTCATTTGTTCGTAGATTACTTAAATCTGTGCACCTTTAAAAGTAGCACAAATTCCAGACAACCATTCCCAATAAATACAACAATCATCACACATAGACAACAAGTAGGTACAAGAAAGCATTGAATTTGATCAACTGTAATTTTTGACTAGCAAAAGAAGTGCATGAAACGTGGTTCTTAGTGGCCAAAAAATTGGTTACAATCCTACATAAGATACGGGAACCCCCCTCATCATGGAGATGATGAGTATCAAAAGTGGAGGACAATCACCTTTCATAAGAGATAATACTAATAACTACAATCCAATGATGGAGGCACCTGTATGACATTCAATTGAGCTATGTATTTTGGCAGAGTACATTTTGCAAAAATACAAACCCATTTCAGAGCAATGCTCTGCAGTTGATCGCTCCCCAGATGATAGTAATATTCTGGAAATAACTGAAACAATGTAGTAAATTGCATGTTAGAAAAGGATATATATGTGAGAGACTAACAAAAAAAATTGGAAAACGTATCGGAATAATGTCAATGTCATGCACGTCCTTAACAATGTTTTCCATATAATACATGCAATGGTATCCACATTCCCAAGTACTACTTTGTATCTTGTGTTGATATAAAAGAGAATTTGCTTAAATGATCACGAACATAAAATTGATGGAGGGAATATCGTACATTGATGTTTATGGCATTCCATGTGTAGTTCGAAGGGTAGGATCTATTTTTCTCGGAATTGCACCGTCGATATTTTGTTGCAATCCTATAGTTGATGAAAATATACTTATATCAATATGGAAAATTATATTTTCAGAAAATGGGCATCACACATAATAGTTTTATTAGGTATAACCTTTTCCAACATGTAATGATGAACGCAAGTAATGAATAGAACAATGAATGTCATTATACCAAATATTTACAGTAATTGTAAATAATCAAGCAACGAAAGTTAGAAACCTGGACTACGTTTATGGGAACAAATAATTTTGTAGAACATTAAAGCACATGGAATGACAAAAATGTGTTCCACTTACAAATGAATCAATTTAAGGCATAGCCTATTACGTTTGCAAATTCCCCCACTCATCGAGTCGATGCAATATACTCAATCGATTTCTAGTACGAAGACGAGCAAAAACTAATGGCTCCTATAAAAAAGGAAACACCAAAATAACTAATGCGGTTTTGAATACTTTGAATATTTTTTGAAAATAAAATCACAACATTTGGTTGCTATTGCTTCCATGTGGCCGGGTCAGACAACACAAGAAAGAATAAAACTTACTCTCGATTGTACGGGAAGACGTACATCCTTGCTTGAGTGTAGCTGGGAGGTCGTCACCGTACCTCTCAAAGTTAATACTTTTAAGCCCTTTATGCTTCCTATCTACAATTAAGTAGAAAATGGCAAGTTGGGGCCACGAGAATAGGGATATTTTCAAGTGTTTAAACATATATAGGAGAAAACATACTAAGCATATACATACATAGATACATATAAAAGCATGTAAACAGGGGGGGGGGGGTTGGTTGGTTTTTTATCCTAAGTTATCAAATTTAAATACAACAACTAGCAAAGCAAGGGAACTATGCTAATCATGCAATACAACTAAAGATACGATGTAAATGATAATTAACGGATCCTTGGGAGCAATCAACTTCCACTTCCAAACTTCATATAGCCCATTGATTCATTCACTCATTCAGTTACATTTATTGTCTATAGGGAATGCTATCACTTCTCATTCAAAGATCAACGTTCATTCCTCCTTAAGAGTAGTTTACAAAGACAAACAGTGACCATTTGCAAACCTCATTGATGATTACCCTAGACAAACAACATCATAGGGGTATTTCATCAATGTCATTTCACCCAAAGGACCATATGTTTGATAACAACAAGTCTTCTACCAAAGACATAGTCATTTAACCAAACAAAGCATTTATTAGGTTAAACTTAGAACAAACAACATTCAAGGTTCAACATTTATTTGCATCTATCTAAAAAATATGAAAACAAACCACATTAACATACTCATCAAGCAAGAATTACCATACATTATACACAAGAAGGTCTAAATCCATGCTTTTGGATTTCCATATCAAATGAGTTAAGAAATTTGCCACTTTCCTAACACTCTAACATTTCAATCTTACAAACATTTCATATACTCAAACAACCCATGGTATAAATGAGGTAAAACACAACATTAATGGCATAATAAATGCTCTTCAATAAATGTTCATAAAAGAGCAAACATAGAATGTTACTACATAAGCTTGGAAGCTTCAATCAATTGCTCCCAAGAACTAGATTTAACTACAAGAGTTCATACTAATTAATGCTAAACAACCAAACATAATACAAGAGAATTCAAAGATGAAAATGGAAGAAAAAAGGGTTTGGAACAATACTAAAAATGCAGAAGAAGTTCTGAATGAGAGGAAAGAGAGTGCTATTTATAGTACAAAAAGGATAAGGTTAGATTCTGGCCACCCGTTGGCCGTGACTCGCGACGGGTTTGTTAAGACTCGCGATGGGATCACGACGAGCTCATCACAACTAGTGCCAAAATTTAACCATGTTTTCTTTTCTTTTTCTTGTGGTAAACACTTATCTTCACAATGATTCCTCTCATATTTCAAGACTTCTAGGTCTTCAAAAAATGGTCTTCGATGGCCTCCGGTCTTCATGTCTTCGAATAAAGTCTTCAAAAATGTGATCTTTAATGGCCTCCAGTCTTCAAGCCTCCGTGTTCTTCCATTGTCACGCAAAATCCACTTAGAAGAGGTAAAAGAGCATAAAGTTTCTCTTACCCCTTCTAAGAGAATTTCAAGGTAAAACACAGGTTCTTGATACTAAAACGAGCACAAAAGTGACCCAAAAAAGTACTAAATTATGCACATAAAATGGACATATCAGTGACACATGACAGTTGAAACCTCGTCCCCAGTCAATTCAACCCTCTGATTAGCCTTTTGAGCTATTACATTTGAACCAGCTGGAATAAACTGGACGTGGCCTCCACCCCATCACAAAGGTATCTGGAAAAATAATATTGTAAGTGAAACAAATACATCTATAAATAATGTAAGCATTCAATTCTTATAATACCCATATATCAAGTTGGCTCCCACTGATCCATTTCATTTCGTTTTCTACGTTCAAGCTGCTCATGAATAATTTTAGCTTGTCAGTGAATATGGCTGTGTAGACTTCTTCTGATCCAAACACCCCCGCATTGAAATTGTTGTGGAAGAATTTTTTAGGTCCACATATTTTTGTAGATAGCCTTAAAACATTATTAATCTGTTGAACAGCAGCGATGCATTCTTTGTCTTTTGTTACCCCCTAAAAGATACACGATATTGTAATTAGATTGAGAATCTAATAGTGTTAGTTGAGCTGTATATGTATATAATTCAGTAGTGGATCATATTGTAAAGGCTAAAATGAGTTCTCACAAAAATTTAATGGTCAGAAACCGACATGGGATTCTCCGCGTTTGCTTCGCGGAGCTGGAGGGCGTCCTGTACACTAATGAAAAAATCTGACCGCACACCTATTTTAGTTACGCGTGGGAATCTGCCAAACAGTTCGGGCCAAATCCTGAAGAAAGCTAAAAAGCGCTGTTTGATGAGCCTGCGCTATAATTCAAATAAGATGGCACTTCTTACTCGTAGCCTGCTCCAGTCCCCTTACGAAACTTTCTCTTGCTACTTGCTAATGGGTAAAATGTTAGTCATGCATTGAAAAAAATAGGTCGGATCAAAAAAATATGGGGGTATGTTAGACCTCTCCTTTTACTGATCGAATGACCACCTCTCCATTCAGAGTATCTTCCTGGCCCAATGCCTCCCGTGAGGGAGAGTGTGTTAATATGTATATGAAAGTTATAGTTTGTTAATATCATTATTTTTTAACCTCTTCTCTCTCTATGGAAGTCTTTGGTGTAAGGTTTATTTCAAGACTTCCATATTCATCCACTACCAATTATTTCCAAGGCAATTGGTTTTCGTTCTCCTACGTAAGCAGATGAACAAGAAATTATGTTTTAGTAATATCTTGAAAAATATATATGATGATAGTATAAGAACAAGAATACAATTATCACATCTCATCATCCTATTTCCCAATGACACTTATTAGCTTTCCCGACCATAGAATATTATCCAATGGCCTCAGTTACAAACTCAAATTCTTCAGTGTTCAATCAGCCAAGGTGCCTTGGGAATGATCACAGGTTCACTGAGCTTTACTCGCTCCCACTTGATGGGTAAGTTCATTTCCTCATCCTTTGGAAACAAGATACCAAATGCAGCTACATCTTTTTCTCCATTATGGCTCAAAACATATATGCATAACTTTTTTCCTTTCTGAGAACAAAATTCACCAAAAGGGGAAAAATTAGTTGGACAATGAGTAAGTGTTATAAAGTAATCAAAATTGAATAATGTTATAAATGGAATCAATCTCAAGTGGGAACAAGGTTGTATGAAGATTCTATGGCTCGAAAAGTTGATTATAACAAGAAATGCATTCTATGTATAGCTGCTGAAGGCTGCAGCGCCATGCCGCTCTTTTGGTCCAGTTGGGATAAAATAAACACCTTAATTTAGTTTTTTGTGGCTGAAAAACCTCAAATAAACACCTCATGACGGCTCAAAGTAATATGTGGTAGGGCCTCATTGACCTTGGCCGTTGTGGGGCAACCTCTCCAACGATCCCCATGATCCTTCTTACACGTTGCTTGAACGAGAATATCTTTTTTCCTTCTATAACCAAATCACCCTTTTGCTTCTTATCCAAAAGGTTTTTCTACTAAATGAAACACATGCTGGCCATTAGTATGCATTGCATCTGAGAATATTAATAGAGAAAGAATGAATTATGAATTTGGCTCACAATAGTGGGAACTGCTATTTTAACAGAGTCGTTGGTGTAGATCGATAATTTCTTGTCACAGTTAGCTTCTAGGAACACCTCTGAGCTATCCAATTTGAAATCCATGATTTGAACTAAATCCTCTGCTTCTTTTATGCTTTGACCTTGATCCATAAGCTCATCAATTTTAGCCCTTCTTTTCTTCTTCTAGAGTTCTATAGCAAGCCTATGATTGCCTCCACTACCCGTGTGATAGATGTAGTCCTTATGTGGGGTGCTTACTTTTGCTACGTCACTTAATGCCTATATATGTTCATCGATTAGTAAAATGCTCACAAACTAATGACTTTAGCTTAAGAATTTTTAAGGAATGACAATTCAGGGTTTGATATATGTTTCACAAATAGCTCCCACTTTTTTTGTCCATCCATCGATAATCAGTCCATGCACAAGAACCTGGTTTTTTTTGCACGATGTACTTGTGAGCCACCTTAGCCTTCCAATTCCTCCACTTTTAACCTGCATAAATTGTCCACTTATTTCAGAACTTATTTGTCTCATTGAATGTCATTTTGGTTTGTATATCCCAGCTAATCTAGCGGACAAAGATATGTGTTATTAGTGCAAAATGTAATGAACTAGAAATGAATAAATGTTAATCGAGGAAACATTCCACTTGTAATGGAGGAACTTGAATTGAACACACTTACGAGAATGTCTTCCCATGCATCTTTCTTTACATGGTCCGGGACAACTTTCCAATTATGCCATGTCCCAAAGTAGATTCTTCGTTGGAATGCATAGCTAACATACATCGACCACCGACTGCGCATAACCAAGGGTTCGAAGTCATCGTCGAAGAATATTTTAAGGGGCTTCTTTTTCTTCGCAAGCAACACAGACTTGCAAGTGGACGTGCCTCTACGCTTGCAATACTCTTTAATCTCAAACTTGTCAAAGTTCCCCCTCATGTCTTTCTTTGTTGTAGTTCCTTCTTCCTCCCCTGAGTTTTCAGATCCCTAGCATGATTTGGATGCATCATCCATCATCTCGTTATTCACATCACAATCTTCATCTTTTGTAGGGGTAACACAATTGTCTTCTACAGCTTTAGCATCGGAGTTAAACAATTTCTTCTCCACCTTCGTCATTCACTCGCTCGTATGCGTAAAAAATGAAATCTTAACATGACACATCCAAAGATGGATATACACAAATAGCCAACCGAGAACATATTGACCTATGAAGATAATATGCCAAAAAATTGAAATGGGGCAAAAAAAAATTAGGCAAAAAGTCTAAAATTCTAAGCAAACAAATCATCTATCTACATGAACAACTACCCACACTAATAACCCAACAAATTAAATACAAACTTACAAACTAACAGACCCACCCATATATTTATATTCATTAAACATGGAAAAAAAATGCAAACTACTACCCATATAACGAGTTCTTGTCGACTTTAGCAAAAACCAATCACTCATACCTTATTTGTACACACTCTTGGCAATGTTTTTTGCCACCGGCTGGCTCTGCCCGCTGCTCTACTGGACCAAAATTGCAAGCAATGATGAAGTAGAACCGCAACCAAAATTACAAGCAACAGGAAGGGGAAGTAAAATTGCGGCAATGGCTCCGTTGGGGGTTGACGAAAGGGTGAAGCTGAGCAAATAATTGGGAAAAATGGTAGAAGGGCGTGTGTGTTGGGGAGGGAGGTGCAAAAATTTGGGGATAAGGTTATGGAGGGAAGAGGAAAAATTTGGGAGGGAACCCAAATGATGCTTTGTTTGGCCAATTGCATGTTAAATATGACCATTCTTGCTGCTTTGTTGGGCGACTTGGGAGTTAAATATTCACGCTCTTTAGTTTCCCGAACCTGGTTTTTTTTTTCTTGATATTTTTGTACCATTTTGTATTGACTTATGTATAAAATTTTTACAGATGCAAATCATAGGAAAAGCATAAATAGTATTGTATTTTTAGGAAATTAATATTTCTGGACATATTAATGAAGGTCTAGATACTGTTTAATTACGATAAATGCGCCTATCTAGAATTGTGTATTTAGTGTTTCATACTATTACTTGTATATATAAAATGGCGATAACTAGGAAATAAGGGCATGTGTCAAACATATAAGTGAGTTTCAAACATATATATGGATCACCAATTAAGTGATAGATGAATAACTAGTGTACATGGAACGCTCACAGAGTAATGCGACTTGTGGACACCTGTATGTGTTACCAAGTAATGGATACGTTAAAATAGGAGCATGTTTATGTTGACTAGGGTATGACCAACCCTTGTATTGTACGGTTGCTGATAACTACTGTATATGGACCGCCAATCAAGTGATAGTCGAATAACCAGTGTACATGGAACGCTCACGGAGCAATGGCGACTTGAAGACACATGTATGTGTTACCAAGTAATGGATACGTTAAAATAGGAGCATGTTTATGTTGACTAGGGTATGACCAACCCTTGTATTGTACGATTGCCAATAACTAGTGTATATGGATCGCAAATTAAGTTATAGTCGAATAACCAGTGTATATGGAACACTCACTGACTAAGGGTGGCTTGTAGACAACCATATGGGTTATCAAGTAATGGATACGGTAAAGTTGGTGCACGTGTATGTTGACTAGGGTTTGACCAACCTTTAGTTGTATAGAGCACGCTCAGATATAGTTAACTAGTGTATCTAGAACACTGATATGTAAATTAATTTCTTAACTTATGAATATATTATACATAATATAATTTTTGGAAAATCATAATTTTTACAATATACATAATATTTAATATAGTCGTTTGTATTTGAGAAGGTACATAGTTTAATATTATTTATGTTTGTAGCATTCCTTTTTACAGTCCAGCCCATTGGCCCCATATGTTTTCAACCTATTTGTTAGTATTATTGTTTGTAGAATGAAGCCCATGTGGGTGTAAAATTTGTCACCCAACCCAATACCCTCATACTTTTCGCTCCTTCGTCTCCCACTCCCTCCACCGGAAATCTCCGTCGATGCTCCCTCCGCCGTCCCCACTTCATTCCACCTCCACCAAGCTCCTTCCATTCCACCCCACCAAGCTTCGCCGACCCACGCTCCCTCCACTTTACATCCTTCTTCAATCTACCATGCACCGTCCATTCACCATCCACCAAGCTACCATCCTCCAAGCTCTACCCACTGTCCTCTGTCCGCCAAGCTCCGTCCATTGTCCAAACACCTTTCGTCAACAAACCCTTCTCCAAAATAGGTAAGCGCATAATCTTTTGTTTTGGGTTTCCCAGAGATTGTCTACATTATTGGTATGATGATTGTTTGATTTCATGAAAATACTTATCTGTGAAAATACCTAATTGTGATTTTGTTTTGGAGATGCGAGATTTTTTTTCCAGAATATGTGTGTTGGGGAATACAGTTCTTTGCATATGTTTTATGCGAATACAGTTCTATGCCTATGTTCTAGATATGGTGGACACCTATGTTCAAGATACAGTTCTATGCCTATGTTCTATGCCTAAAGTTCTATGCCTATGTTCCATGAAAATACTTGTTTGCTTATGAGAATATAGTTCCATCCCTATGTTATGTTAGTCATAGCCACTGTTATTTTCTACCTTTATTATAGGGTTTTGATATGGTTTCATTATTCTGCTGGTATAGTAAAGGGTGATCAAAACCACGGTGTGAAGTTTATGCCATTTTTCCTATTTTTTTTTCATGTGCTGACATTCTGGATGGAGAATATTTTTCTTCTTGTGTTAATATTCTGTCCGCCAAAGTTTTTCTTCTTCTCATGGGGTGACATTTATTTCTCATGTGTTGACAATCTGGATGATAATTTTACTTGTGTTAACATTTTGCTGGCCCCTTTCATACCATACAAAATGATGTTCCCAGGTATGGCCCCCAAAAAAAGTGCACCCAAGGGGAAGACCAATAGCCATAATTCAAGGAAAAAGATCAGAGTGGGCGATATGAAGGAGCGAGATATCAGGTCTCAAATGGTGCAAGGGAACTCTACAATACCAATGACAGTGGCGGACTGTCCGAAGGCAATGAATGTTTACGAGGAATTCATTAGTCGGGGTCTTATACTGGAGAGAGGGTTAAGATTGGAAAATCCTTACAAGGACTATGTCAACCAGGAAGGATGGGAAAACTTCCTCGTATAACCGGATCGTGCGAACAAGACACTAGCATGTGAGTTCTTATCCATGATGATGTACAAGAATTCAGCAGGGGTTTTCTTCCGTGGTCAGTTCGTTGTGCTCGCACTGGATGTGATCAACGAATTCTACAAGATCACACTGAAGCCCACAAGTGTGTACGAAGCTGCGAAAAAAGCTGTTGAAAAAGCTTCTTGGGAACAGATCATAAGAGAAATCTGTGATGATGGTGATTAAGTTATCCAGAACCTTCCACCAGGATGGTCCAGCATTGAGAAGAAATACCTAAGTGATGAGATGAATGTGTGGTACAGTTTTATTGCTGCTCGCTTGCTGCCGAGAAAATGAATAGTGAGGTGCATTGTTCCCGTATGTTGCTATTGTACAAGATCAAGAAGAACTTGAGCATTAATGTTGGGGCTACGATACTGGAATAAATTTGGGATTGTATCAATACCCACAACTATATTGGCTTCTCCCCTCTCATTACTGCATTGTGCCTGAAAGCTGGTTGCAAATTTAAATATGATGATCACACGCTGATGCCAAAGCTTCCCATTAAAACTCAAATATTCTCGAAGAAGAAGAAAACTGCTATGTCATCAAGGCTGTCAACAAGTAAATCGTCTAAGGCAAATTCGGATGGGGCTATGGCAGCTTTGAAAATGAAGATAGATCACTTGGTGTGATGGACTGAGTAGGTTGGGAAGATCCTGACAGCCATGTGTGGCAAGAGAATCAAGGAATTGGGTCCGATCCCTACTATAGATTTGCCATCTTCCAACACCGGGGAGGACATCTCGCACGAGGATTGACTACCTTCATTATGCTCACATCTTTATTTTCTCAACTTGTTTATTTTTCTTGGTCAATATGGATCTATTTTTTATTGGGATTTTGATTTCCAAAACATATGTTGCTTCTCTGTGGATTTGACTTGGTAGTTTATGACCGTGGAATTTTGATGCTATTAGTTGTGGGTATTTATTTGCTCTGATTTTGGAAGTTGACAGTTTTAGGCTTGTAACGTATTCATGTTATTGTCTTACATGAACTGAACGAGTTGTACACAGCTGCTCTCAGTGGAAGTATAGGAAATTTTTGGATTACTATTTCCCAGCTGAATCAAAAGAGGTGCAGCGCACTGCAGCTGGTTGCCGCAAAAAAAGGAAAATGAAGCTTTTTTTGTCCAAGCTTTATCAAAAGAGCGACAATGCGCTGTCACTTTCAGAGCTGCTCCTAATAAGTACCAATTAGAACATAGTAGTAGAATAGTTAACAGTCATACAAAACACAACATACTACAAAAATACATAAATTCTTTAGAGATTTTGTTGCTTGTAAGCCGCTAGTCTTCAGCCATCTTCCTCTTTTTGGATTGAACATCTCAAATTTCCTTGCCATCTTCATCTATCCAAATTCCATCTCTGTGCTTCCTTCGTATTGCTCTCGCCTCAATCCCGTCATTAATAAGTAGGGGGCAAATAGAGGGGAACTCTAACCTTTCACTTGTAACTTCAAAATCAATTTCTTCACGGAAAGAGTATTTCTTACCTTGTAACACAACATACCATCCTACATTGCACGGATCATTATCGTAGAAAACTAGTCTTGCTTCTTCGACCAAAATAAACTGATCATTTTCATATGCTTCACGACTCTGGTCAACAAGGGCAAATCCCACTGGGTCATTGGTTTGAACTCTAGTTGTGTTATCAAAACATTGGTAATTGAAAATTGGAATCTTGAATTCTCCATAGTCAAGCTCCCAAATCTCATAAATAACACCATAAAATGACATTACCGCTAGGACATGTTTATTGTCTTTCTTACTTGCTTGCCACATTGTCTTCGACTCAATGTATACCCAACTATTTTGTGTTGTGCTCTTTGAATCTTGGTCCCTAGTAGAAAAGTAGAAACCATTCCTGTCATATCCAGAATAGCTCAAGACCGTGCAGTTAGGCTTCCTTGAAAATGCTCTAATTTTTGGGTCGTTATCACCTACATTGCATCGATAATAAAACTAACTCATAAACATGTCGTTGTTCTCCAACTAAAATTTATTAGGGGGCCACATGGGATGAGCATCTGTGATTGAATTAAGGTGCTCGGTCACATAAGCAGCATGCTCCTTACAATTCATTAAGACATACAAATGAACTGACATCGGATCACTATTCAATGGAGTAAATAACATTCCCCTTGACCTCGGTTTGCCCACCTTCCTTCCAACATGTCGATTCTGGGGAACCCCAAAATTTCTATGTTCCTCCAAATAACTAGAGCAAAATTTTATTACTTCTTCGATAACATACCTCTCAACAATACTAGCATCCGGCCGACTCATACATTTCACGTATCCCTTGAATACTTTCATGTGATGCTCACAAGGATACATACAATGCATACCAACCAGACCACATATCTTTATCTCCCGCATTAAATGACCAACCAAGTGAACCATTATTCAAAAAAAGATAGAGTGAAATACATTTCCAACTTGCATAGCACAACAACAACCCTTTTTTGGAGGACATCCAAATGATCCCGGTCAATAGACTTCCGGCATATGGAACCAAAAAATAAACAAAGTCTAGTGATTGAGTACCTTACGTCGGACTCCATTACCCCGTGAATATAAATAGGTAACAATTGTTGCATCAAAACATGACAATCATGAGATTTCAATCCAGTCATCTGACAATCCTTTTTAACTACCCGACTAACGTTCGACAAATAACCAATTGGGACCTTCATTAATTTCAAACTATCACAAACTTAAATGCTCTCTTCCTTTGACAATGTATAAGGTTCAGAGGGCAAGTAAGTCCTCTTACCCTTCACTTCTGGAGCAAGGTCATTTCTGATTCCCAAATCAACCAAGTCCAAACGGGCATTCAAACTATCTTTCGTCTTCCATGGAATATTCAAGAGGGTGCCTATCAATCTTTCACAAACATTTTTCTCAATATGCATCACGTCTAGGCAATGCCTAACCTGAAGATGCTCCCAGTATGGTAGATAAAAAAATATTGACCTTTTCTTCCATGGACCATCACAATGTATTCAGTCATTGCCTTTATGCTTTCCCAACACCACTCTTAATTTCTTAACCTTCTTGTGAATCTGCACACCAGTTAGTGGTGTAGGGGATTTCTTTCATTATTTCCCTCCAACAAAATTGACCACATCATCCCGGTATTTATGGTTTCCTTGCAACCATTTTCTATGGCCAAGATGCACTGTCTTTCTTCCATGTCTTAGCTGTTTAAATTCTGTCTTCTCCTAAAAAAAATAGGACATGCTTTGTGCCCTTCACAACATACCCCGACAAATTTCCATAGGCTTGAAAATCATTGATCGTGCAAAAAAGCATGGCACACAATTGAAACTCCACATTAATATGGGCATCAAATACCATCACCCATTTTCTTCCCACATCATCTTCAAATCATCAATCAATGGTCTCAAATACACATCAACCTCATTCCCAGGTTGTCTAGAACCTGAGATTAACAGAAGCACCATAACATATTTACATTTCATGCACAAATAAGGGGGAAAATTATATATAAACATCACAGACCAAGAACTATGCTTCAATGACATATTACCAAATGGATTCATCCCATCAGTACACAATGCAAGGCGTAAATTTCTAACTTCTGAAACAAATGAAGGTATTACTTGTCAAAAATTCTCCATTGTTCACCGTCTACCGGATGTCTTATCTTGTGGTCACTTGGTCTTTTCCTCTCTCCATGACATCGCAAGTTCTTTGCATCTTTTGAATTCGCAAATAACATCTTCAACCTTGGAATTAAAGGAAGACACCACATACACATCAATGAGACCTTCTTCTTCTTCTTAGTCAAACACTCATCATCATCATTTCTCACACCCTTATATCTTGAATGTTTGCACACAGGACATTCAACTGCGTCTTTCAAATCACCGTCATACAAAACACAATCATTAGGACGTGCCTGTATTTTCTTGTATTCCAAATCGAGTGGTACAATATTTTCTTAGCCTCGTAAAAGTTTTTTGGTATTCCATTCCCTTCCGGAAAGTTATCCTTTAGAAGCTTTAGGAGTGAATTCACACTTGTAGCATTCAAATTGAAAACCTCCATAAAAAAAAGGAGATCAGGGTATCCTTAATTTTACATCCCAGATACAATGGCTTCTCTTTTTCATCAAGCAAAGCACTCAACATTTCAGGCTTCCCCTGAAAATCTCTTAACATGTCATAGAACATAGCATCAACGGTACAATTGTTTCCATCTGTCTTGTCAAACCCACCACCATTATGTCGATGCTCAACGTCTTCATGAAAGGTCCATACAATGTAACCTCCGTCAAATCCATTCTTCAGCAAGTGAAATCTAACAAGCCCACGATCATCAAACCGTTCACGACACAAGCATCTTATGCATGGACAAAGTATCCTCTCCTCCCGATCAAAGGCATAATCAAGAAATGAATAAATAAATGCAATATGTTCACCACTCCCTCTAGCTACACTTGGATAGATAACCATTTTTTTCTCCACGTAAGCATCGATTCTCGGTCCATTGTATCTAAACAAAATAATACAAAAAATTACACAAATATTCATATTGTTCAAACATAATAAAAATAAACACAATCAATTTGCTACACAATACTAAGAGTGTCATGTGAATGTGTACATGTATGTGTATCGATCAACTTGTTCATGGGATATATATACACACACACACACACATATATACACACAAACATATATATATATACATATATATATATACACACATATATACATATATTTACACACACACATATATATACCATCTACCAAAACAAACACAATATGTTTACATCCATAATCATTTACACTCCCACAACATGATAGTAAACCAACTTAAAGCATAGAAACCATTAATAAATACAAATAAACTCTCTCCATGTATGCATTAATGGTTATTATAACTACTATTTGATTGAAATAAAAAATGGAAAATTTACATCCATGGGTCTTCATTGCTTTGGGTTATTGGTCACCATCTAAAAAATCTTCTATCAATGAAGAGAGAAGGGGATTAGAAGGCCAGATCTAATTTTCGAGTGGTAGTTTGGAGCATTAAATGCTCTATTTAGCTCAGGTTTTGTGAATAGTACGCAAAACCGGTGCCACTTTTCCCATTAGCACAGGTTTTTAACTGTGATACATAAACTGGTGCCATTTTCCCGTTTTTTTTCCAGAATTATTTTAACACCATTTAAAAAAAAATTTAGCACTGGTTTTTAAAACTGGTGCAAAAAATTTACATTTCACTTTTTTTAAATTTCTAGCACCGATTTTGCACCGGTCTTTGTAGATTTTTAGCACCGGTTTTTACACCAGTGCTAATTTAAAACCGATTTTCGTAATTTTTAGCACCAGTTGTTATACCAGTGTTTAACTAACACCGTTTAGCACCAATTTTTGACCGGTGTTAATTTAACACCGGTTATTAGAAAAAAAACCGGTGATACAATTACAAAAACCGGTGTAAAATTTACACCGGTTTAAAAATCGGTAAAATTTACACCTGTTTAAAAATTTGTGTTAACAAAAAAAACTGGTGCTATTACTTTTTTGGCACTGGTTTTAATAATTGGTGCTAGAGGGGGGAGGGATTTCTGTGGTAGTGTGATTTTATGGACATTGTCTTGCTTTAACCAATGTTTCATATATTCATTTTAATTTTTATTATTTAAATCCATATAATCATCGTATGCTTATATAATTTAGATGCAAATACTAAGTGTATTCTTACATAGTGAGCAATGGTCATGGTAGGAAAGTGAAGACTCCTGAAGGTTAATGTATTCTAAAAAAATGTGGTTTTATATTTTTTTATTGAATAAAGTTAAAATAACATAGTTGTCTGTTCATGTTCATGATATATATATATATATATAGTTTGGATCGTTCTAATTGTTAACAATAAATTCATAAACAGTTAAACAGTTTATAATTAAACAGTAAATATAAATAGTAAAGTTTAGTAAACAGGACAGTAACAATGACAAAACAAGGTTTCAATTGAATAAGATTCTTATTATCAAAATGAATTCAGGCTTACAAGGGAAAGGAACTCAAGTGTGTACGTTGATCTCAGATGGTGGTGATTGTAAGAGTACAAGAAGGGGCAATATTTCAAGCGTGCTTACAAATGATTTGGAATGCAGTACTTATAGGAAAACATTGAAAACTAGTCTATTACAATTTGAAATCCATACATCTCTGCCATTGAATTGTCATCTTGAATCTGGACCGTCCTTTTGTAAGTGGGTCGTGGAGCCCACCATCATCTTAATGCTTTGCTTTGTTGAATTTGGTGGAAGCTGGGATCCACCATTATCCTGTGTCTGCTGCTTTGTTGAATTTAAGAGAAAGCTGGAATCTTCTTTTTGAATTGGGTGGAAGCTGGGATCCACCATTATCATCTGTTTGCCTAATAATTGTTGCTGGAATACTCTGGAGCTCGTACCATTGTCTTTCCCTATATTTCATAGGGATCCTGGCTGTCTTTTAAATATAATTGATTATCTTCTTTCTTCATAGCCTGTTGTTGGAAAACATATGCATGATAAAATTCCAGGGCTTTTTCTATTTCATCCTCTGGCTCCTGTTTCGTATTCTGGCTCAATGGAATCTGGGAAACTGGATTTGGTCTTACTGGTGTAGGGCTGAGTAATGAAGAATGTGGAATAGTACTAGCAATTGATCCAATGGGTGTTGGACGAGAAATTGGAGAAGGAATGGAATGTGGTGTTATGGGTTTGAATGCAATCTTTAGTTTTGTCCTGTCTGAAAGTAATGGGTTACTGCTTTAGTGGAACAAAACTCAGGTTTGTAATTGATCCACCATTTAATTTTGAATTGCCTGATTAATGAAAGAGGGTAAGAAGGGTGGAATGACTTTACTTGGAAACTCCAAGCAAATATCCATGGTACCCTAAAAATAGAATGGAATAGAATTTTTCTTTCATGAGGTTTTGAATGGCTAAGTGTTTGTTGGCTAAGGTTTTGGAATGTTTGGAATCCTTCTAATATGGGTGGTGGATAGATCTCAGTAGATGGTCCAAATTTTACCCACCAGTCTATAAACCAGTCTGGAATACGATGATTGAAAGAAGAATGGAAATTAATAAACCAGGAATGGTCAAACGATCTGTAGAAGAAAGTTCTGTACCAAGCTTGTATATAATCAGTATAATTAAATCCAGTGGGGATATAATTAACTGAAAATGGAGTGGTTGAATGGATGTTGGAAATTTGCTGAGGACTTAAGATTTGTTTAATATAAACTTTGGAATATTCTATCCTATTTGGATCCTGTTTTTTGGGAATGTGTTGAATTTCAATGGATTGGGTATCAACAAGAATTAATTCATAAAATTGTTGAGTTTTTTGGATATCTGCTGCCATCCATAGAGATGATGGCAAAAATAGGGTAGAAACAAAAATGTTTAGCTGTGGAATATTAGGTTCTGAATTAAAATGGGTAACTAAAATGTGCTCTGGGTTAGGTTTGTCATAATATGTGGAATTAGGTTTGGGATTGCTAGAAGAAGCCTGTGGAGTAGGTAATGGAGTATGGACTCTTTTCAATGGAGTGAAATTGGAGGTTAAAGGAGGAGTTTTATTGTGAATGAGCCTGGAATGGGGGAGTTTGTGCAATTGTGGAATAAGTGAGTGGAGGAAAACCTTCTAATGGAATTAATGGAGTAACAGATGGAGTAAGAGGCTTGGGGATTTCATAATCCTCACTGGTTCTGGAAGTGGATGAACTGGACGATGTTGAATTACTCATGATTTCCTGTAAGGAATTCACGAGTCAGGAAATCTGGAATAAAATTTTCTTTTCCTTTTATAAATTTAATATCAAAATCAAAGACTGATAAAATGCCTTGCCATCTGGCAAAGATTTGTTTAGAAACTAGATTTTTTTACATCTTTTTGCAAAATGTCTTTGGCTGATTTGCAATCAATGTTTAATAAAAATTTCTTATTGTATAAATCATCTTGAAACTTTGAAATGCATAAAACTATGGATAAAACTTCTTTTTTAACTGTTGAATAATTCTTTTGTGTATGTGACCAAAATCCTGAATGATATCTTATTATGAACGTTTTCCCTAAATGCTTTTGTTTTAGAATACCTCCAAATCCTATGTCTGATGCATCTGTTTCTACTATCATGAATGCTTCTGGATGCGGAATGCCTAGACAAGGTAGTGACTTGGCTTTTAATTTAATATCTTTGATTAAGTTTGTATGAGTATCTGACCATGCTGGTGGATTATTTTTTAATCTTTCATATAAAGGTTTGCATATGATTTTAATTTTTGGGAAGAAATTAGAAATATAGTTAACACATCCTAGAAATTTTTGTAGCTGATTTTTGTCTTTTATTTCATCAGGAAATTTGTCTGCAAATTCTATCGACATTTGAATGGGTTTAATTTTTCCTAGATGTATATTGAATCCAAGAACTAATGTTTGTTTGGAATAGTTTCATTTTTGGTTCAGATATAACTAATCCGTTTGCCCTTATAATTTTTAATAAAATATTTAAATGTTTGAAATGACTGTCTATAGCATCGGAATATATTAGAATATCATCAATATATACTATAACAAATGATGAATAAGGGGTAAAAATGTCATTCATAATTTTTTGAAACTCAGAAGGTGCATTTTTTAATCCGAATGGCATAACATTCCATTCATATTGACCAAATGGAACCACAAATGCCGTTTTGTATTTATCTTGTTCATTTATTTGGATTTGCCAATATCCTGATTTTAAATCAAATTTTGAAAATATTTTTGCATTAACTAGTCTATTAATTAGATCTCTTTTATTCGAAATAGGGTTTCTAATCCATTGTAATACTTTATTTAATGGCTTATAATTTATGACTAATCTTGGAATTCCTCTTTCTTTTGTCTGCATTTTTATTAACATAAAAAGCAGAACAACTACAGGGAGATTTGCTCTTTCTTATTAATTTCTTATCTAAATGATCTTGAATTTCTTATTACATAATTCTATTAATTCAGCATTCATTTGAATAGGCCTTGCCTTAGTAGGAATATTTTGTTCACTAAAATTTTTTTCATAAGGTAATGAAATTACATGTTTCTTCCTATCCCAAAATACATTGGGATGTCCTGAACATACTTGTTTCTTAAATTTTATTTCTATGTTGTCTATTTTATCTTTTATGTTTTTGTTATGCAAATGTTCTTCTACCTTTGAATAAGTTAATTCTTCTTTTAAAAATAAAATATTCTTTTGTTTTCTATTTAAAATATAAATTCTTTTATATATTGAATTGGTTTGTAGTAAATGTAATTCTATTTGACTAGGAGGACTAATAAAAGAAAATAATAATTTCTTTCCTAATATTTTTGTACTGATTCCTTCTTGAGTTTTTTTAAATGGAGTTATTTGATAGAGAAATGGATTTCCTAAAACCGCATCATATGACACATTTTCTAATATTAAAAATGAATGTTTAATACAATAATCATTATTACATATGAATCCATTAGATAATTTTTTCTTAATAACCATTGGAGTGCCATTTGCTGCTGCTAATTGTTCTTTAGTTTTTTCTAAATACTTACTTGGAATTAAACCTGACCTAATACATGATTGATCAGCACCACTATCAATTAGTGCTACTACAGTAATGGTGAAGTATTGGACTCCTATTGTTACTAAGGAATACCATTTTTCCATATTAATTTTATTTATGACATTAAAAAATTGTTGATTAGTTGGAATTTCGTTGCTAAATGGGATAGTAGAACTACTACTAGGTTTTTCAAATTTCATTATTTGTAATTCTAATTCTAAATCTTTGTCTTTTAAATTATCTAATTCTATTTTAATCTGGCTAATTTCCTTTTTAGTAGACTAATTTCTTTTCTTAAATCTTGTGTTTCTGCAGGAATAATTACTGACTTTTTCTTTTCTAAATCGGAATATTTTTTGATTGTTTGGCTTAAACTAAAAGGCTCTGTTATCTTATGTTTATTTTCTTCTAACACTAATTTTCTCAATTGCTGCATATATTCTGTTTTATCACCAGATATATCTATTTTATCTAAGATATCTAATAATTCTTTTTTGTTTTTATTTATACTATTTAACATATTAATAGTTGGAATTCTACATTGACATGCATCAGAATTGCTAGAGGATCCTGAATCTGATTCATAATCAGGTGAATGTTCTGTTTCTGAATTATCAATTAAAATGAATAATAATTTATTTTTTAAATCTGTGTCCTCTAATGCATTTATCTTCTTTTCTGTTTTACAATAGTTTGCCGTATGGCCAAATTTTTTACATTTATAACATTGAATATTTTGAAATCTATTATGTTTTGGTTTAAATTTTTTCTTTCTATAAGGTTTTTTAGAAAAAGGTTTATCTTCCTTATAATTATTCTTGTAATATTTATGTTTCTTATAAGTCCTAAAGTTTTTCTTTTTATGTATTTTTTGTTGAGAAGAAGGGGGTTTTATACCTGTAATACCAAATTGTTGGAAAAAAGATCCCATTTCCTTCCTTTCTGATCCATATTTATGTTGAATTTTTAAATCTTGACATAACGTTAAAGCTTCTTTTTTAACAAAAGCAAAAATTTGTCCAAAAGTTATAACATTGTAATCTATTTTATCTGTTCCTAGTGCTGCTTGTATTTTAGCTTATATTCTTTGGGAAAATAAAGTTGGTAATCCTGTAATAAACTTTTCTTTCCAAAATGGAGAATTTGAATCTGTTCGTCTAAAAACTTGAGTTAGGAATAGATCTTTATACCATTTGAAATCAGTTAATGTAGGACATCTTAAATTAGTTAAACATATTTTTGAACTTTCTAATGCTTCTTATGGATTTCCTACAAAATACATTGAAATAGCATATACTAAGAATGAAGACCCAGCTTGGACCATGACAAATTGTAAGTCATCTCCTTCCCCTTAGGCTTCCTCTGTTTCATGATTCATTATTGTTTGTTTATCTGTTAAGGAGAGATGATGATCCCACCATCCTTTCAATTGTCTGGTAAATCCGGTTACAAGTAACATGACTATACTTGGTTCTGTAGTATTAAGGGTTACCTTGTATGCCATTCTGGCCATTCCCATCTCTTGTAATAAATTTAATATTTGATATTCTGACAATCCATCTATATTCCATTGATATATTGATGAACCATCATAGCTTTTGAATGACTGGATTCTTTCTTCGTATTGAAGATCTGGGGGAGTTGGTCTGGGATAATAGGCTTTTGTATCAAGTTTTCTCCAATTGTTATGAGTGTTTAATTTATTAATTTGCCTATCAGGCTTATCTTCTATCCGTTCTTGAAATTGTTGTTCTATGGAATATATATGTTTTTCAAAATCATTATTATTTTCTGATTCTGTTTCCGAATCTTCAGAATATGGCTCATCCGAATCTTCTGTGTCTATTGGATTTGTTTGAGATATAACTCCTATCTGCTTAGAACTACATGGTTTATCATTTATCTGCTGAGAACTACTTGGTTTATTAGATTGTTTGAGTGATAAGGATTCTTCCATTTTCTTTGAAAATGGTGATACTTGAAAATGAGGTTTAGAGAATTTTTGTTGAAGTGTTTCTGTTTTATTATCTAATTTAGTAGAAATAAGATCAACTTGATTTGCTATAGTATGTAATAATTGATTTGAATAATTATTTTGCTGATATAATTTTTTAACATCTTCCAAATTTACTGGATCGGTGTCAGTTCCCGGTCTCCCTGTTTTGAAGGGAGAGGCTACTACTATGGTTTCCTCAGTAGTAATATGTAATGATTGTAATGGTGGATGTACAGAACTTACTACGGAATTATTAGGTAACTTCCATTTTTTGTAAAGATTAGAGACTGTACATTTAGTGCTGGAATTTCTATAAACTTTTCTTTTTTAATTATATTTTCTTTCTTTAAGTAATATTCTAACCACATAAAAAATTTCATTTGTCTAATTTTCTTAGTTGTAAGCTTAGTATAAAATTCCTTTTTTATTTGTTCTCTATTATCTATGCTAAGTTTTTCAAACCAATTCCTATTCTTGGTGTTTTCTGGACTATAATAATTATTATTTAAATATACTTTATCTATTGCAAATTCATTATCATTATTCATCATATTAATCTCAGATTGTCTCATTTGACTAAGAGTTGATGACCCTATTGAAGAATTAGTATCTAGAATAATCTCTGGTAACGGAGTAGAATATCTTATTCTTGTATCATTAAACTGTGTTGGAATATCGGATGTAGAATGTCTATGGGTTCTATAACTATCCATACTTGAATATCTGGAAGAGGTTCCTGAATAAAATCTATTAGACATGGATTTATTAAATTTTATTAGTATTTGACCATCATTCTGTTCTTCTATTTCCGATGGTTCTGTTATTCTGATATTTCGTTGAATTCCTATTGGTCGCTCTGCTAGTATTTCTACTGGAATAGTTATCTCATTCCATTTTAATAATTTAGGTGTTTCTATTGCTATATTATCAGAATTAGTCGTAACATATACTGATTCATCTTTCTCCATTGGATTGAGTCTTAATGTTGTTGGAATCATGGATTGCATTAATTTAAAATATACTCTATAAATTAATACAAAATGTTCTGTATCATTTACAATTCTATCTTGTTTTAGTTGAATATCTAGTTTTAACGAATCCATAATATGTGGATCTGTTATACTAACAGAATAATTTGGAATACAATCAAATCTTATTGTTCCATTACAAATATTAGTTTGAACCATGGCCAAAATTGAATATTTGTATCTTATTAATCTATCATTTCTTAATGCCATGAATATACGTGTGTCTATGCCTAATCTAACCAATGGATGTAATGCTATTTGTACTAGACCAAAGTGTAAAAATTTATAATTTTTCTCTTTGTATTTATGAATAGCTTGGGATGATAACAACCTAATGGATTGGACTTCTTGATTCATAGGTAGTATTTCCTCATGGATCTTAATGGAATATGACTTATGGAATTCAAATATGCCTTGTTGATATATTAATTTTAATGTTTTATTTGGTAAAATTTGTTGAATTTCATGACTTTGTAAAATGGTTGAAGAAGTAGATCCTGTACTAGTAGTACTAGAACTTCCGAATAGAAATCTTTTAATCCTTTCTCCCATGTTAAGATTACTTATGAATTTATCAGCTTCCTGATGTACGAATCACGTTTATCCTAACAAGACCATAGTTATACAATACGTGGACCACCCTTTTTCACTCATTTGCGGGCTGACCAACCGATTTATAGGTATAAACACATGAATGGTGCTGCTAAGACTTACAAGTGCGTAGGTACAGTACACTGTTCAACTGATAATAATATTAACATATTCGTAGGGTTTAAAAGACTAATACACATGTAAGTATTGATGCAATGCCGGTATTAATATTTATTGGAGCATGGAAATCACCCTAATTCTATTTTTGTTTATTTCAAAACGAATGAGTTTGTCTAGCAGCACTATTGCCCATGACCAAAGCTTCATAAAATTGTGTAATTAATGGATATGTATCTCGAGAAATTTTTAGAGTGTATTCGTACTTTCCTTCTCCAACTTTTTTTTCAACTAGCATTTTGCACACCGTCAAAGTTTGCTAATATCTTCCCATTTTCTTTGTTGTACTCATCTACTACGAAGCGACCGATTTCTTCCTCCAAATTAGTGCTTGTGTCTAGCGGAATGTGAATGAGACAAGGGTTACATGAAGGAAAGATTGAGATCCGATCTCCATTTGATTTTTTCATTCTCGTAAAATCTTTGGTACAAAGATGATAATGTGAGCTATGAAATGAAAGGAGAGATCTGAATGTTATTTTTTTGAGTTATTTTAGTACAAGGAATAATGTGGATACATAGATATTGAAAAAATTGAAACACATTCCATACATATCTATTAATTCTTCTTGTTGGTGAAGCTTGTAAGTTACATCAAGTTCAATTAAAGATACAACTAAAGAGACAATAAACAAGGAAATTTATGTGTATTGATTATAATTAATAGTTAATTAAGCTTAAACATACTTAAAATCTTAACCGCGCCTGTTCCCTTTTTAATCTATAGTTCTTTTATATGTTAGATTATGTTTGGATAATAAATTTAATTTATGTAAGATAGGAAAAGCTATTAGAGTTGAAGAGAAATAAGAATTTGAATTTTTTTCTAATCCCATTACATGTGTACAAATGTGTGAACATGGTTTATTGTTATAATCAAATTATGCGTTTTTTTAACATCGGTAACAAGAGGACACAAAAAATTGCTTGATATACCACATCATAACCTACACAGTCATGTAAAAATATGAAAATAATTATGCATTAATTAGGATGCACACATCTTACACTCATAAATATGCTAATTGATAACTCAATCAATGAAAGTGTTTAGTAAATAGAAAATGTTTGATAAATTAACATGAAACAGATTATTGATGCTTCAAAAATTGTGGAAACTTCTTCGATTTGGCTTTGCCATCGCCGCCACCTTGGCGGGGCTGATACCTCCGCCATCTCTAACCTATGCTAATATAGTATCCCAAAACACAGCCCAACCAAAACTTCTAACTCTACCACTGCTAGAACTCCCTTCAATCCAAAACCTATAATTGAGCATCTTGGTTAACAAGGTCTCTTCTTCTCAGATTCAGAGTGTGACATGCTCGAGGCCCCTCTCAAATGTACTTTAATCGGAAATTTTCACGATCACCATCCATGGAGAAACTGCGCAAAGATTTTCATACAGCAGGATTCAAAGGTTTGGCTTATATACATCTATTGGATTGGAGGCAAATACTGATTAATGTTTATTTTCCAGAAGATTATTATAGATCGTAGCTTCATAAAGTATGGAACTTTTGTTCCTATTTAGTTAGAATTGTAAAATGGTAACCAAATTTAAATTCAGACGCAAATTCTCCGATTGTGCCAATATGGGTGACCTGTTATAGTCTCCCTCAGCTGTTTTTTTGACTATGATGCAACGATGAATATTGGAAACTTGGTTGGTTTTCCAGTAAAGGTGGATCAGGGCACACTCAATGGAACCCGTCCACATGTTGGCAAGGTCTGCGTGGAATTAGATATAACCAAATAAAGACCTTCGAGGGTGTGCTTACAATGTAGGGCATCTGGTTTCCAGCAGAGTGTTTAGTATGAAAATGTCCTTGACTACTGCTCGAAATGTCTCAAGATTGGTCATTCTCAGTCATCGTGCAAAAATTCAAAAATTCAGAAAATGACTGAGGCCTGGATACCATCTAATAAAGCACACCTTTCATCAAATCAAGGTAATCTCTCCACATCGAATTTTCCAAAAAATTCACTCAAGTTTATAGTCATGGGATTAAAGGTCAAAATGAAAAGCCTATGAAAAAAAGTCATAATAGAAAATAGAAAGAGATTGTGGTAGTTACTGATAAAGGAGATGGTAATAGAGAAATTCATAATGAAAATAACATGGAGCTTATTTCTACGACTGACATTACAAAAGAGGAATTAGAAATGGAAAAATAGAATAAAATGCTTAATAATCACACTAGTGGGACTAATTCCCTTGCTGTGACCTAATCTACTAATGTTTTCCTTGAGAACAATGCAGAGATAGGTACTATAGCAAATGGATTATCCTCTCCAAAAGGAAGAGACATGTCACAATTGGGGAAAAACTCACAGAATTAGCCAAATCCATCTGGAAACTGAGGTGGTGGAGACTCCTGAGGTAAATCAAATTCATAATCTAGAGGCTTCACAGGTAAGTACATGTATGAATCCCTCAAGGAAGACAACTCATTTTACTGTTACTGTGGGCGTTTCAACGTGCGAAAAACACACTCACAAACTATTCTCATCTTTCGGTTTCTGTACTTCTTCTTCTTCCTTTCTTTCTGCCTAACGGCTCTTTCCTGTTGCTGGCCGTCGGCCATGGCGTCTTCGACGCCAACCCAATTGCCCGACCATAACACACCTGCTAACAAAAGCTTCCTCCAAGCTTTGAACACAAAAGCCTCTCCACTGATATCTTCACTTCCAGATACTCCCAATTTGCACCCAATTACTGAATACCAGGGCAAATTGGCTTTCATCCTTCCCCCCGAGGAAGGCGTGATTCTGGCATCTCATTACCAGAACGCATTAGTCGGAAAATTTAACAGGGGAAAACCCCCAATGGATAAACTTGTTTCAGCTTTCAAATCTATCGGTTTTAAAGCAAAGTGTCAATTGGGGTCAATTGATTATCGGCATGTTCTTATTCGATTTCAGGATAACGAGGATTATCAACGCTGCTGGATGAAGGGCCAATGGATGGTTCAAGAAGCAACAATGAAAGTCCAGAAGTGGACTCCAGACTTCTCACCTACAGCCGAATCCTCCATAGTTCCAGCTTGGGTAACCTTTCATCAACTACCTTTGCACTTTTACAATACTTCAGCAATTATAGGCATCAGCAGTCAGATTGGTAAATTTTTAAAAATGGATGCTGCAACTAAAGCTTTAACTAGACCTTCCGCAATTAAAGTGTGTGTTGAAGTTGACCTACTGTCTCCACTCCCTAATTCAATTGTTGTAGGGATTGGGAATAAAGTTGCAGACTACCAAATTGAATATGATCAGTTGCCTTTGTATTGTAAACACTGTAGGATAATTGGCCACAGTCAGGCAAACTGTACTTTTCTGCACCCTGAACTGAAAAAAAACCAGTATGATCACACCTAAATCTAATGTTAATAAGGTTAGACAAGATACTGTTAAGGATGATTCCCAATCTGCTGCATTTCAGAACAACCCTGGGCATGAGCCTAAAGAACCATTGGAAACAGTAGGGCATTCTAAATTGTCAGTTTCCCAAAAGGAACTTGATTTCCACATCCAGAATCTGAGATCAGGTCCTAATATGGAAATAGATAGGGAGGAACCTCTAGCCACCCAGGCTAAAAGAAATTCCCCTTTTTATTCCCTGGATGACATCTCCAAACCTATCACCAATTTCTTTTGGAGGAAAAAAATTCAACAACCAGAATTTCCCCCTATTCATGATGGGATAGTTAAACAGAAACTGGTTACTATATCAAATGCCTTCCAGTCTTTAACTAACCTGCAGGATGAAGATATGGAAGGACAAGAAGAAGAGGCAATGAACATCTTTCATGAAACACTTGAAACACAGGAACCTCTGACAACGCAGATAGACTCAGAAAAAGTGGATATGGAGGAGGCACCATCCACTCCTCAATTTGTGCAGAGTATTTCGGAAGATCAAGCCCCTGATCAAGCCCCTGATGAGGTACCAGAAGGGAAAGATCCTGATGAGGTGCATAGCACTCCTGTTCAGCAAGAACATGACACTGGTGAGCTCAGTACAACTGGTGAGGAGCAGAGTATTCCTAAACTTCAACCACATTGCTCAGGACATCAAGATCCCATCAACTTAGAAGAGCTCAGTACAACTGCAATGCAAACTGCTCTTCCACAAGTAAGTCCTACCCCTACTGATGTTATGAAAAAAGTTGATGATAAAAGGGGTAAAAATAAAAATCTATCAGTAAATACCCTAAGGAAACTCAGATCATCACAAAAAGCCACCCCCTAGTTTTAAATGATAAAATACACCCAAATTGGTAAAATAATGGTTTGGAATGTTAGGGGCTATGGCACTTCAATGGATCGATTAAAAACCTTAATCAGGATTCACAAGATAGACATCCTTTGTCTAATTGAACCATGGCATGATAATCAGAATTTAAATGCTTTGAAATATGAACTTGGGTATAAAAATGCTTGCCATGCTAACTCAGCCAAAATTTGGTTGCTGTGGAATCAGACTTTCAGCTTGATAATAGAAAATGAATCTGATCAGTATATTCAGGCAAGAGTTACAGATGCTGCTTCCTCTGTCCAATGGAATGTTAATTTTATTTATGCCAGTGTCCATAGACAGTTAAGAGAGAATTTGTGGTCAGAATTACAAAGTCCCACTCAGGAACCCTCAATTTATATAGGGGATTTTAATACAGTAACATCTGTAACAGAATATAAAGGTAGGAAGTCCACCCCTAGGAAAAGCATGAAGCAATTTAATGATTTCCTTACTATGATGGACTTACATGAAATCCCCACGGTTGGTAATTCCTACACTTGGAGCAACAACAGATATAGAGACAAAGGAAAGGATCTACAGTTCCAGAGGTTAGACAGGGGACTAGGTAATCTAGATTGGTTATACCTTTTCCCTAATAGTTCTATCCAGGTCTTAAATAGGAATACATCAGATCATTCTCCTCTTCTATTAACTATCCAATCTGCTGTAGAGTCAGTCCCAAGACCATTTAGATACCAGGAAATGTGGTCAAATAGAGAGAATTTCCATCAAGTAGTTGTATCTAACTAGAATTTACAATCCCCTCTGTCTGGAATGAATAAATTTGTTCATAAGTTAAAAAGGCTTAAGATAGTAATAAAGGACTGGAACAAAAATACTTTTGGGGATGTAAACAAGAATCTGGCACAATCAGAACTTAGGGTCAATGATCTAAAAAAGCATTACCAGCAGTGTCAGGATGAGTCAGTATTAGAGGAACTTCTGAAGGCAAAAGCTCTACTGCTAAGATCTCAGAAGGAACAAAAAATTTTCTTGAAACAAAAAGCTAAGCTAAATTGGTTAAAACATGGGGGTGCTAATACAAGTTATTTCCATCACACAATCAAGGAAAAGAAAGTAAGATCTAGAATTGTTAAAATTAAAGATTGTGTTGGAAACTGGATAACTAATCCAATTTTAATTAAAGCAGAAGGTGTGAGATTCTTTCAGCAACTACTGAATGAGGATACTTCACAAAAGGAAGGGAAATATTTAAATCATTTTCTGCAGGAAATCCCTACAGTAATAAGTGATCAACAGAATACACTTCTTCTTACCCCAGTAGACTTACAGGAACTGAAAACTGCAGTTTTTGAATTGAATAGATCTAGTTCTCCTGGCTCGGATGGATTCTCTGGAGATTTTTATATAACATTTTGGGAAATCATTGGCCAGGATTTGCTAGAAGCTGCTAATGATTTTCTAAATTCTGGTTCTATTCCCAAATCCATGTCTAGCACTTGGCTCACCTTAATACCAAAAAAATCCATTCCAAACTCTTTTGCAGATTTTAGGCCAATAAGCTTATCAAATTTCGTCAATAAGGTTTTCTCTAAGATAATAATGGAAAGGATTAAACCACTTATGCACTTAATGATTTCCCCTGAGCAAAGTGCCTTTTTTAAAGGTAGGGATATATCGGATAATGTGATTCTCATGCATGAAATGACCAGATTGTTATCCAGAAAGGCTAAGACTTCTAATTTGATTATTAAACTTGACATGCAAAAGGCCTTTGACAGGGTCTCTTGGTCTTTCCTGAATTCAGTTTTACTACAATTTGGTTTCCATGGCAAATTTGTTAGACTTATCATGCAAAATATAGCTTCTGCCACCTTTTCAGTTCTAATAAATGGTGCCATATCTGGTTTTTTTCCTTCCTCAAGGGGAATTAAACAAGGAGATCCTCTCTCCCCATTTCTATACAATATCTTATCTGAAGCATTTTCTAGGGGGCTGAAGAAACTGTTCTCCACTGGTTATTTACAATATTTTAGTCTCCCTAATTCTTGCTCTCCTCTTACTCACCTCATGTATGCTGACGACACTGCTGTTTTTCTAAATACTAAGCCCAAAAATTTGAGGCATTTCAAACTTTTTCTGAAAGCTTATGAGCTCACTACTGGTCAAAAACTAAAATTTGCAAAATCATAGTTCTTTGTTTCACATAACTCTTCTCCTCAGCTAATCCAATCTGTAAAAAGGCAACTAGGGATGGTGAAAGGCTCTCTGCCTTTCAAATACCTAGGAGTCCCTATTTTCTCCGGTAGGAATTTAAAGGCACATTATTTACCTGTACTGGAGAGAATGGATAGACTGATACGTAATTGGAAGAATCGATGGTTAAGCTCGGCAGGTAAAATAATCTTAATCAACCACTGCTTCCTCTCAATCCCAATACACATTTTTGCAGTTTTAAAGCCACCTAGGATAGTTTTAAAGAGAATGGAAAAGATGGCATCTAGTTTAATTTGGGTAAATCTGATTTGACTGAAGGAAAAAGATGGAGATCATGGAAAAGGATGAGCTATCCGGTTAATGAAAATGGTTTGGGTTTAAGAGATTTGAATGCCATAGTGGATGCTTTCTCATGTAAATTATGGTGGAAGCTCCAAAAAAATGAAACTCTATGGTCTTCTCTTTTATGGACATTACCTGCCACTTACAAAAAATCACAAATTTGGAATAGAATCAGTGGTGTAACACCTACGGCAAATAGTTTTTCAAGGATTATCTTTGGCAAAGGGGATTGCTCTTTTTGGAATGCAAATTGGATGGGATATGGGGCTCTATGCTATATTTGGCCTGAGGATAGAGATATACCTTTTGATGATCTTTCTTTAAGCTCTTTCATTAGTAGCAAACCTGCTTACTTACCAAGCCTGGAGCCTTATCTGGCTACCAATATCATTCATATATTGCAGGAAGTACAGCTGGAGCACATCCATGAGGACCAGCTCGTTTGGACCCCTTCTACAGATGGTAAATTTACAGTCAGGTCAGCCTACAACTTACTGAGACAAAGGAACCCTGTAATACAACACATACAAAAGGTTTGGTCTCCCTACATTCCTAGAAAAATGTCAATCCTTATTTGGAGAGCTTTAAATTGCATACTCCCATTTGATAACATTCTGAGCAGGATGGGATTTTCATTGGCTTCGAGATGTCCTTTTTGTTTAGTCAATAAGGATACTCTTGATCATTTTTTTTAACTCATGTCCTTGCACCTGTGCTGTCTGGCTTGAAATTCACTCTCTTTTAAAGCTACCACAATTTGTTTTTCTGAATCTAAAGAGTAGGGTTGAATTTTACTTATCTTACAAGGCTGACTCTAAGATTCACTCAAAATTGATAACTGCTTCTTTTATTGCTACTTTCTGGTCACTCTGGACTAGCAGAAAAAATCTCTTATTTGATAACAAGCCTTTCTCATTGATGATCTGTGTCCAGGAAATTAAACAAATGATCTACTCAATCTTCACAGTTCACAAATTGAAAGGAAATAGAGATAGGCATAAACAGTGGATTCAGAATAAGATCATTCCCCAAATCTTTCATAAACAAAGGCCTTCTTTTACAGTAGCTACATGGGAAAAACCACTAAGGGGCTATAAAGTAAACACTGATGCTTCATGGATTTTTAGTGGTTTTTCTTCTGCTGCAGTAATAGTTAGGGACTGGAGAGGACAGGTGGTTAAAATGACAGTAAGAACTTTTCAGTGCCCCTCCCCTCTAGAAGCAGAATTACTCTCAATCAAATTGGGATATGAAATTTGTTCTGATCTAGCACTAGTAAATTGTGTAATTGAATCTGATTGCTTAACAGCTATAAAGAGTATTCATAATCCACACAGATGCCCTTGGAGAATTTTCTCTTTGTGCAATGCACTTTATGTTGAACACTCCTCTCACCCAATTCAATACACACCTAGACAAGCTAACATGTCAGCAGATTTTTTAGCAAAATTTGCAAGGGAAAATAATTTACAAGGTGATATTGACATCAGTACAATCCCCAGCTTCCTTAAAGGATTGTTATCTTTAGATTCTATTAGTTTCCCATCAATTAGGGTTGTTCCACCCCTGGATACAAATCAGATATAGAGTTGGACTCCTTCATTGTAGTCTGGTTCTTAATGCATACTGTTAGTTCTAGTTTTAGACACTGTTTTTAAATACAAATGTGTGTTCCAGTCTTCAGTTCTAGTTTTTAAGTACAACTGTGTGTTATAAGCACAGATACTGCTATTTCTCTACTTCTGTGATTTCAGGTACTTAGTAAAGCAACTGGACGATGTGGTACAAAATGTTTTGCTGCTCCCACCTGCTGCAGCTGAATGGATTCTTACCTACGGAACAAAGGCTGCTATACCGTATTTTGGTGTACATATTTTGGACTCTAACTCAACCTCTCATCTTGGCAGGCACATCGTTAACAAATAGGAGTTTCGATTGCTCGTCTCTCCGACCTGTTCGCGATGAGCTAGCTAGATGGACTCCCTTAGACCATATTTGTTTTTTAGCTATATTCATTGTTAAGGTAGAAACACCTTTTTTGGAAGCAATAGCTTTTTTGCTTCAGGAGCTTCTCTAGCTCCGGGATCATCTCTAGGATGACCTTCTTGTATAGTGCGATGTATCATGACTTCTAGCGCCTATTTGGCTTATTATTTTGGTCCGGGGAGCCAAATATATTCCCCCCATCATATGATGGTTTATAAAAAAAAGTATGAATCCCTCAAACTCAGAAATAGTAAATGTGCTACAATTAGGAAATTTAACTACTGATGATAGGCAACTTATAGATAAAAGGAACCTTAGTCCGAAAATGCAATGGTCTCAGGATATAAATTCTAAAGAAAATGAGGGTGATATCATATTAGAATCAAATCTCCTGGCACAAAATAGATTAACAGGTAAATCACATAAGCTACTGATAATACAGAAGATGAATATGTTGAATCTATGTTACAAAGTAAGACTCAGAGGAAAAATAAGAAAAAAAGAATACACATGCCTTCCTAATACTTTGATTACAAGGTCTCAAGATGATTCCAAAAGGCCGGTTTAATAATGGGATAATTTAATATGTGTGTTTGGAATGTTAGAGGCATAAAAAATGAAAGAGCTTAGATTAAAGTTATGAACATAAAAAGGAAAAATAATATTCCTTTATTCATTTTACTTTAGCCTATGTTGAAAAATGATCAATTGCAATATATTACATATAAATTAGGTTTTAATAACTTCTATAGTGATCCAAGAGATAAGATTTGGATCTTGTAGACAAATATGCTCAATATGTCAATTATTACTGCCCATGATCAGTTTGTACTAACTAAATTGAAGCATGCTGCTTTTTCTTTTGCATGGAATGTTGCCTTCATATACTAGATATAATCATAAAGCAAGATATTCTCTTTGGCCTAGCTTACCACATGATTGTAACATGCCTATAATGTTGTTGACAGAAGACTTTAATGTTAATAGAGATCCTAGTTAGTATTTAGGACATTCATCACCGAATTTAAATTGTATGATAGATTTTAATGTATCCATAGAAGAAAAGCAGCTAATTGAATTCCCATCTCCTGGAAATCAGTTTACTTGGGTTAGGGTTAGGGTTAGGGGTCCAGGAAATATGTGGGAAAGTGATGTGCTTCATTATGCGTACGTTAACTGTTGCATTCAGCGTAATAATTGGCTTGTTTTGCATGTTGGATTGCTAGTATTAGATGAGTTTACGTGACAAGGGGTTTAGACAGACATGTTTGGTTTTCTTGTTAAAATCCCGTGTTTTGTAGACTTAATTAGTACTGAAGGACATCTTGTATCCACAGACACCTAGATATTCATTTGTGATCATCCTTAGTATGTCGCTCGTGAGTAATTTTCATTAAATTCCATGTGAAGGCCTTTCGGAATGGCAGTAAAAGATATTGAAGGCTGTTCGCAAGGACAGTAAAATAGATCGAAGGCATTTCACATTAAAATGGTAGTAGATGAAGGCCACATACATCAAATTACGGTATTAGAAGAATGAAGCCAAAGATAGATGACATTGGAGTTCAAAACAGCCAAGGAAGAAATGGAGAATCATGGTCCAAGAGTTGCGCCAGCTTCTGGGAATAATCCAAGAAGAATCAGCCTTCAAAGTTGATTCCATTGGATTTGTTTCCCCGAGAACCACAAAATTGACTACAAGAACTTTAAAAACAGACTAAAAGGTCATCCGTAGCGAAGGAAAGAAGTTCAGCCAGGCAAAACACAAACAACTTTGCGCGGACTGCTCATGGATGGTACCAAGTTGTTTGTGCAGGGTACATGTTTGTGAGGGTGTGTGCAAGGAGGTTTTTTCCGAGTATTGCGCTGTTATGTGCCAGCACACCAGTCTTAGCTGATTACTTTAAGTAGTCCGATGGGTTACAGGTAGAGATAATGAAAAGTAGCAAGCTAGGGTTGTAAATGGTCCTAGTGGCATAGACAAAAACTTATCTTGGCCTCATTTATAGGCTTAGCGAGTAGAGCATCTGTGGTAGAGTGCCCAGGACGTAATCGTACGGAGGAGAAAAATACCAACAAAATGGCCTGACTTTGTTGTACTCCCTAATTACGGAGGCGGTGTCGATGGAAGGTTGCAAGCACACCCGACGCGAGAGGTACAGAGAAGTGTATGTCATCGACCACACTACGTGCTATGTTCACTAGATTAGGTTTGTGTAAATCTCACATGTGAATGAATCGAGGATCAAAGCTTTAAATTAATCATGTTACGCAAGCATTCCCTAAGTGTCTAGCTTATATAGTTTACGTGCTTTTTACTTTTATGTTTTATAGTCGCTAGTTGAAAAACCAACCCCCCTGGTTACCATATTATCTATTCCTAGAAACACGTACGGATTGACAACCCTGACGTGGTTGTGTTTAATTTACTTTTAGGCCCTATCATCTCTGTGGACATACCTAGGGTTTACCGCTAACAACCCTATCGGCAACATAGTAATGAGTTAGGTGCATAACTATAGATATCTTTGACCTACCGTCCTCTGCTTGGGTTTAATTAGCTACAATTAACAATCCCAAGTGGAGGCGGGTCAAATTTTGGCACCATTGCCATGGTTGATAATCAGCTTAACTGTCAATTAGCATAACACATTACTTGAGTAATTAAATTTTTTTTATCCTATCTTTATTTTTTATTTGTATGATGCATGAAAAATAAATTGAAAAGAATTTTTTGAAAATTCCTAAAATGAAATATCTCCCGATATTGAAACTTTACAAGCCGTATCTTGTTTGAATGATCAATTTTGTGATATTATTCTTGTTTAGCATGTTTCTTCTAATTTGAACGAGGATATTTTACCTCGGAATCTCAAGACTAATATGCAGCGGGGAAAGAAGCGGGCTAATGAATTAAAAACTCCTAAGCCCATTCCGACTCCCAAACTCAACAAGAATATATCCATTCTTAAGAAAGATGAATTTATGTGGTCATCTATCCAAAAGTAAATGGTGAACCAAAAATGATATGGCGACCCATCCATCATTGAAGGTATGGTAAATAAAAGGGAAACCATGGGAATGTACGGGAGTGGGGACAACCCACTCCTTGAATACATGTTACCTAAAATACTACCCTTGATCTAGATGTTACAACCAGGTGGCCAAAAGATGCTAACCACATCTTGCTGACAGGGGCCTATGAAAACCATCTATGAAAATAAGAAATTACAACCCGTCGTGGTGACCGGGGCCTGTAAAAACCATCCTTGAAACACAGAGGGGCATGTGAAAAAAATCACTATCCCCCTTGCTCCATACAACATCCATGCAATTGGTGGTGTGAACCTGGTCTTGCACCGTGGTTTGCTCCCCACAGGTGTCTTCCAAACCGAGAAGGGGCTCCGCCTTCCAATTAATGAAGTAGTATGTCCTGTTCTCACGGAAGGGTTGGTACACTACTTCTACCATGTACACATCTAAGATGAAGATAAACAAGTGTTATTGGCCTTTGATAACGGGCTTTGGATGAGGGCCGGGGCTTTCTCTTTGGGGTTGGGAGCAGATTGACAGTAGTCTGTTGTGCTCCAAAGTGTTCCCCACCGGGCATGACTTCTACCGTGGATGCTCCGCATAATGGTTTTGTAACCGTTCTTTCCATTTTAGGCAAATGGACAGCCTGATGTAATTTTACATTTTTCAGTGCAGCGCATGAAATTAGCGCAACCGTTAAATCCAAGTGATACCTAGCAAAAGATTAATTAATTTGTGTAGGCAGAATTAATTAACCCCCTACCCGACCTGCGTGGCCATGCAACTAACTTAGGAAATCCTTGCAGCCAGATAGAGAGAGCCTACTTTGATTTTTTTGGGACTAGTTCGAGGGCAGAGCCCTTTCGAGTGTACACCCCCTTCAAGGACATAACCGCTTCGAGGATCGTGTCCTTTTGAGGGTATGACCCCTTCGAGGACAGAAATCCCCTTTGATGGTAGAATCCCTTCGAGGGTATAACCCCTTTGAGGGCAAAGCTCCTTCATAGCCCATTCGAGGGCAAAGCCCCTTCAAGGGTATAATCCCTTCGAGGGCAAATCCCAATTCGGGGGAAAAGCCCCTTCGAGGGTATAACCCCTTCGAGGGTATAACCCCTTTGAGGGAAAATCCCCTTCGAGGGTATAACCCCTTCGAGGGTATAACCCCTTCTAGGAAAGGTCCCCTTCGAGGGTTCCAACACTCGAGCATTCGAATGCCTTCATTCCAGCACCCATCGAGCTAACCTTCAACCCTCGCTCTTCGAACCCTCCTTCAACCCTTGAACCATCCTTCACTCCTAAAATCATCCTTCATCTCTCAAACCCTCCTTCAACCCTCGAATCATCCTTTATCCCTCGAATCCTCCTTCGACCCTTGAACCATCCTTCAACATCCTTCATCCCTCAAACCCTCCTTTAACCCTCGAACCATCCTTCACTACTCGAACCTTCCTCCAAACCTTCGAACTGCCTATCCTTGAAAACCCCTGTAAGGAAACCAATGAACCATCCTTCACTCCTCGAGCCCTCCTTTGATCCTCGAACCATCTGTCAACCCTCAAACCGACTATCCTTCCAACCCTTGAGCCACCTTTCAACCTTCGACCCATACTTCACCACTCCCCTTGTAGGGCAACCCTTGAGCCATCCTTCACTCCTTGATCCATTCTTCGACCCTCGAACCATCCTTCAACTCTCGAACCGACTATCCTTCCAACCCTTGAGCCACCATTCAACCTTCGACCCATCCTTCACCACTCAAAATATCCCCCCCTTTTTTTGTTGTGAGGCATTTCCTGTATCAAAAAGTAGGAACAACCTTGTCTGCTAATGAAGAAGGTTGTTATGGTCTGCAAGATCCTTCTTGTTGTAAGCCTCCCTTATGTCCCTGTATCAAAATTTAGGAATTGAAGTCGGGGTCAGTCCTCTGTTGCCCTGTATAAGAATATAGTTAGTCCTGTAGAAAAATGTAGAGATAGTATAATATATAGTACAGTAAAGATGTATGCATAAGGATAAAATATTTCTCCCTCAAAAGTGGATTCCCAAGTGCCCGAGGGGTTCCTAAAAGTTTGTCGTTGGGAAAAATGGTTTAGAACAACATCTGATCAGGGAATAGTTTGTTAAGAATCATGTAGCAATCCCTTTGGATGATTTTGAATGCCCTTGCCGAGTTCGGTTGGAGTCCATCTTTGACAACTCTATTCCTCTCACTCCAAATGTAGTAAATGGAGGTTGTTAGAGAAAGTGGTCCCAACTTTCTTCTTAGTTTTGAATGCCTTACATGTCTCCTGATCTATTTTTCAGATGTGGCTATGGAATCCGTGTTTCTTCTCAGGCCGATCCAGTTCCGCACTCTGTCCCATATAGTTTTGACGAATTTGCATTTTAAGAATAGGTGTTCATGCGTCTCGGCTTCCAGGTGGCATAGAGAGCAGGCATAATTAGTGGGCTCATCTTCCTCTCCATGATACTTATCTTTTGTCTACAGTCGCCCGAGAGATGCCAGCCAAGCGATAAATGAGAACCTGGGTGGAATGAAACCCCTCCAGATGGACTTGTAGAATCTCCCCCTATGAAGGGTAGGTATATTGTACAGGTGCGGGTAGGAAAACCCGTGGATATGATCATGAGCCGTTGCTGTGAATTTTCTTGTCTCCCATGCTGCTAACATATTTTTGAGTGATTGGACTGTTCCTCCCAAAACCCCCATTAGATTATCCCTTAGTTCACATAGATTTGTGAAGTAAAGGGAGTACTCTCTGAGATTCTGCCACTTGGGGCTTTTGGATTGATGAGCCAGATACTGGTCCCGTACAGAAATTGTGAGTGTACCCACTTCACCCATAGTGAGTCTTTTTTTCCATGTGGATGTCCCACAGTTGCTACGCAATTACGACCATGTTCCAGATCTTGAAGTCCCGGATTCCAAGTCCACCATATCTCTTGGGTGTGCACAGTCTCTTCCAGGATACTTTGTTTAATATCTTTTCTCCCCAGAGGAAATGTTTGCATTTTTCTCTAGGGATTCCATGACGTTTCCCTGTATTATGAAATGCTGAATCCAGAAGCTAATGATACCCTGGACCACAGACTTGATTAATTCCAGTTTGCCAGCGTAACAGAGGGTGTGTCCCTTAAAACTTGCAATTTGCTTGTCCACATTTCCCAGCAATGTGTGGAACTAGGAGACTTTGAGCTTTCTCGAGTCGAGTGGAATACCTAGATACCTGATAGGGAAAGTGGCCCATGGTATTCCCGTGAAGCTTAAGTCTTCTTTGATGCCTACTCTGAAAAACTTTGATTTTGTGGCATTGATTGCGAGGCCATATGTTTTCTCGAAGTTGTTCAGTGCTGACATTAGGATGTGGACTGATTCTTTGTTAGCTTTGGAGAATAACATGAGATCATCCGCAAATGCAAGATGTGAGATCGTTTGTTTTTCACATCTGGGATGGTATGTGAATAACAGCGATTCCGTTATCGTTTTCAGTAACCTGGAGAGGTACTCTATGCATATTACGAAAAGCAATGGTGACAGGGGATCCCCCTGGCGGACACCCCTCTCGTCTTTGAAAAAATCGCATAATTTCCCAGTTACCGCAATTGAGAATGTCGGAGTTCTGACGCATTCCATAATTCTGGCTGTGAGTACATTTGGGAATCTTAGGCCCGATAGAACCTCTTCTAAGAAATCCTAGGAAACTGTGTTGAACGCTTTGGTGAGATCGACCATAATTATACATTTGGGCGATGATCTTGCTCTGCCGTATCCTCAAACTATTTCTTGGGCCAACATCACATTATCCGAAAGCTTCCGTCCTTTAACAAATGCTGCCTGGCATGGGTCAATAAGATTAGGGAGGAAGGGTTCAATTCTGTTCGCAATGATCTTTGTGATGGTTTTGTAGATGATGTTACAGCATGAGATCGGTCTGAAATCGTCCACTTTGAGATTTTCTTCTTTTTTTTTGGTATGAGTGCCACTGATGTGTGATTGAGTTGTTTTAGAAAACTTCTAGTCTAAAAGAATTCCTGAACCAATTTTGCGAAGTCCTGGCCCACGATTTCCTAATGTTTCTTAAAGAACGCCGCTGTGAAGCTATATGGGCCTGGCGCTTTATCATCTGACATGGAGAAGGGGGCACCTCGTATTTCATGTCTTTCTATACCCTGTCCCAGCGCTGTTCTATGCATATCATTAAGTACAGGGCCTGACTGAACAACCTGTATATCAATCTAATGCCTTGGAATTTTCTTGCCAAAAAGTCCCCTGTAGAACTCTACGAGGAGACTTCCTTTTCTTTCATTCAAGGTGACGATCCTGTCTTTGCTGTCCAGAATGGCTGGGATGCCTCCTCCCTTTCTGTTTGCGACCAAGCCATGGAAGTATTTTTCCTTTGTCTGCCATGGTGATGAGGTTAATTCTTCCTTTTTGGGAAAGGAATTTGGACTCCACCATGTATAAAAGGATGAGCCTTAGCTTTAGGGAGGTCAGTTCATGTACCAGCTGTTGCGTAATGGTCGCCGAATCCAGTGTTCTCAATGTAGCTACATAATCTCTGTCCACTCCTTTTGCCTTTTTGGAGATATGGTCAAAGTCTCTCTGGCCAATCTCTTTAAGGGGATTTTTCAGTTCGTGTAGCTTGCGACATATAACATATTGCTTACAACCGTGTACTCCCTGGGTCCAGTGTTCTTGCACAACCTGCTTACAGTTTGGGTGTACATTCCATATGTTCTGGAACCTGAATGGCCTATTAATTCTGTCAATATCCTGCTCTAGGGAAGTCACAGAAGGGAGGTGGTCCGAGAGTGCAAAACTCGGAAGGAAGGTTGTGTGGCAGGAGTCTCCATCCCATTTGTGTAGGACTTTATCAATCTTGCGCCTGATTGAGTAATCTGAGTTGTGCCATGTGAAATGATCTTCGAGTGCAGGTGCGTCTTCCAAACCGCATGCATTGCATGTTTCCTGAAATTCTCTCATCTGGTATACTCTGGGTGTTGTGCTTCCTATGTGATCGTTAGTACTGAGAATGGCATTGAAATCTCCCAGTATCATCCATGGGAAGTCAAGATTTACCCCATACCTCTTCAACTCAGCCCAAAGTGGCTGTCTGTGCAATCTTCCTTCACTGCTGCCATATATGCAAGTGCATAGAAACTGGACATTCAAGGCGAGGCTGTGCACTTTCAGGCGTATTACCTGTGGAAATATACTCACTGTTTCCACTGCGAACGTTTTGGGATCCCAAACAATGAGAATCCAGAGCACGATGCCAAGTCGAAGTTGTGGGTGTGATTACATCCTTTGTGATTTTTTAAGAAAATGTTAAGAGTTCGTTCATTTGCCTTTGTTTCCAGGATTCCAAAAAAGCCTACATTGTTCTCAGAGTTGATGTCTTTCATCCATCCATTTTTACAGGGGTGCCAAGACTCTAATGTTTAGGCAAGCAGCATTCATTGGGGACCCGAGGTCCCTTTTGGCTTCGGACCGCCGCCTTTGGGTGTGTCGCTGGATGAGCTTTTTGCTGCATCTGCCACTCTTTGATATGTTATTTTGATTGGGATTTTTAGTCTTGAGGGAATTCTGGTTTTGCCCGTGGTGTTAGCTGACATTCTTCCACCCAGGGGTGGGTAGTTTTGCATGGAGGGCGGCCTGCTCTGGGGGGATTGCTTCTCCAGACTTCGGGGTGGACCATAGATTCTGGTATGTCTCCCGAGCCTCCTATCGGTATGTTGGCATCTCCGAAAGTGGGGATGGTATCCAGAGCTATTTCATCATTTGTTGAGTTTTCCTTCCTGTTTCCTAGTCTGTTCGACAGGGTGTGTCTAGAATTACAAGAATCTCCAAGCGATGATGTGTCCATGGCACCTTCTCTCTTTGTTACAGTTTGTTTTTCTATAGTCACTATCACCTTTTTTCTCCAAATTCCTTCCTGGCCTATAGTACTGGATGCTGAAATTTCTACTTTGTTCCTGGAAGTGGTGTCCCCGTTAACCACCTTCTCTGTGGGGACACTAAGGGCCTTGCAAGACTCTCCTTCAGTATGTGTTACCTGGTTGCATCTGGTACAAGATGTGTTTTTTGCCCTATTTTCCATGCGTTCATGATGTGCTCTTTCTCTTGCCATAAAAAAATGACCGCAGACCTCAAACAGGTGGGAGTTCTCACCGCAGTTTGGGCACCACGATTTTACAGTAGTCGTGAATGACATTCTGCGAGCAAGTGGTCCCGTCCGGCATGCGGAATGTGACTTCTTCCTATAATTTCTTTGAAGTGTCAACAAGGACTAGGATCCTTGCATAGTATCCCACTCGATCTCTTTTTGCGTTATTTATTAGGATTGGATCACCTAATGTGGAGGCAATTTTTTCAAGCGCCTTCTTGTGCCAGCAGGACTTTGGCAAATAATTCATGCGAATCCAGATGGGCTCCTTTCTAATTATTCTCATGTCAAATTTCCCATAGTCAGGTAAAGGGACAGTAAATAGCTTTTTACCATTTAGATAATGATCTTGGCCATGTAGCACTTTATCCCTGTCCTCTGCTGAGTTAAATCTAAACTTTATATAGCTATTGCATAATGTCTGTACTCTACAGGGCCCCCCTATTTTTCCATGAGTAGTGATCTTATAGCATGGATACCGGGAAAGTACCCTGGAAATACCCCAAGAAAGCCATAGAAATGTTTTATCTCCTCCTTGTATGTTTCTTTTTTAGATAGAACAAAATCTACGTCAGGTTCTGAATCCACTAGAACCTTTTCCATGGCGATTTCAGTGTCATTCCAAGCTCTTTTCCTCTCAAGTAGAGGGTCATACCAACTCCTAGCTTTCAAATTATGGTTTTGATTAACCCTGTTCTTCTGCAGATTCTCATTTTGCTGTTCCGATTCCTGATTTGTGCTTTCAGCCTCATCTTGCAGTCCTACCATATCCTTATGTTTGCTATTTTTTAAGACTGCCGCATAAATATAGCACCAGAGTGTTCCATACTTATTTTTAATTTTCACCTGCAGAATAGTAGAACAAGAGAGAGCAGGCAAGAACAGTCCGACTAACTTATCAGAGCACACAGGGAGACTAAGAGTATCTCCCCACACCAATAAATTAAACCACTCTTCAGAAAATTTAACGCATAACAGAAAGCACGGAGATAATCTACACAAAGCACGAAATGAGTAAATTCTTTGGAGCAGTAAATTCAGCAACAAAAAGAGTTCGTAGAACCTGTTTGTGGTTGAATTCTATCTCCTAAATCTGTTCTTCCTTCTATCCGAGCTGCTGATTGTCCCACTTCAAGTAAAACCCCTTCTTTTGGGAGGAAATCGTATTCGATATGAGCAGAGGAGCGGATTTCAGTGAGATCGAGCTCAGTTCAGTGTTCCCCATCTAGTCTTCCACTACCCAGATCCAAGAATTTGTGCGAAAGGTTTCAGAATCCACCGTTTAAGCAAAGCCCTCATTTTGTGCTAACCCTCGCTTTGCAATTTTTGTCTCCAAAGAACCCGCAGCTGTTGGATGGATATGTTTTGAATCACGTGGGGATTCTAGATAAACATCCTTTAGGGTTGGATTCGATGAAGGATCGGACGAAATGACTCCTGTTGTTCTTGGGATAAGGTTGCACCTTTTTTGCCCAAAAATCGCCAGAGAGATATTGAGAGCTCTTTTTTCTTGCAACCCATCCATCATGATGTGGTCACAGGTGGTGTCAAAGATGGTGATTTTGGAGACCCACAAATCCACTTTTTTTAGTTTCAAATAGTGAGGGAAAATATGTCGTGAGTACGAAAATAAAGAAATATTGTTTTTATTTAAAGTGGGAAATTTTTTTTTATGTTTTTAAAATTTTAGGGATGAGTTTCATTTTTGGCGGAAAAGTTTTGGGAAATTTTGTCATTTTTTGTGTGGAACAGTACTACTCTTGTTTTTAGTGTTTTGGATGAAGGTGTGAGAGAAAGCTCAATGGTAAAAGAAGGGCTGAATGCCTCGCGCCATGGTTTGGCACAGACCATGCCAGGAACCCTAAGCGCAGACCGCGTCAACAACAATTGGTGCATTGTAGGTTTCTTCCAAGGTCATCGTAGGTTGATTACCACCAATCGAAGCATGGTTGTAAAACTGTATACCAAGGTCTTCGTAGCTTTCTTCTGGAGAGGGAGGCTGATTACCACCAATTGAAGCATGGTTGTAAAACTGTATACCAAGGCCATCGTAGGTTTTTTCCAGAGGATCATCCGTGGCGATTGGCTAAAAATGGTTCAATGGGAAGGTAGAGGGTAGATAACCACCGGCGGTACGAACTAGCACTCAGATATGTGAAACTATAAAGAATTTGTCAATTGACTTTGGGAAAAGGAAGCGTAAAGTGGCGGTGGATGGGAGTTGGAAGAAATGATCAATTTTCTTTAAATTTTCTTATTGGGAGCATTTAGATGTTAGACACTGTCTCGATGTCATGCACATTGAGAAGAATGTGTGTGATTCTTTGATCGGACGTTGTTGAATACCTCTGGGAAAACAAATGATGGGCTTAAGGCCATGTTGGATTTAGTTGACATGGGAATTAGGAAGAATTTGAGGCTAGTGAGTTGAGGTGAGAATTGTTCTGTGCCGCTTACTTGCTATTCTATGTCACAAAGTGAGAATAAATTATAAGGTCCTAGCCGCATATTTTTCCTACATTAGTTCTTGTGTTTCAATGTAGGAGTTGAGGTTGGTTGGGTTGAACTACCACAGAGACCCCCCTCTAGGACCAGTTTTATAGCACCAATTTTCAAAACCGGTGCTTGAAATATAATAGCACCAGTTTTTTTTTATAAATTTCAACATCGGTTTTAAAACCGGTGTTAATTTAACACCGGTTTTTAATTTTAACACTAGTTTTTTTAAATATCAGTGCTAAATTTTACAATAGCACTGATTTTAGAATGAATTAGCACCGGTTTTTAAAAACCAGTGATAAAATTTTTAAAATTCCATTTTTCCCGCCAAAGAAAAAGCGATTTTTTTAGAATAACACCGGTTTCGGAAAAATTAGAACCATTTAAAAAAAGTAATGCTAATTTAATTGTAAAATTCTATCTTCCCGCCAAAAATCACTAAAATATTCAAAATAGCACCGGATTTTGTAAACAATAGCATCGATTTTTAAAACCGGTGCTAAAAATCTAAAATAGCATTGATTTTTAAAAATTAAAACATAGCACTGATTTTTGTAAAAAATAGGTGCTAAAAATTCTCAAATTTAGTGTTCTCGCCAATGAAATAGCCAAATGTTTTTAAATAGCATTGGTTTTGGAAAAATTAGCACCGGTTTTTAAAACTTGTGCTAAATACTTGAAAAAATCTATCTTCTGTCCAAAATATTGTCAAAAATAGTTCACATGAGCACTGGTTTTGGAAAAAATAGCAGCGTTTTAAAAACCAGTGCTAAAAATTTAAAAATAGCACCGGTTTGGGAAGAAAATATCACTTTAAGAATTCATTTTTCATGCCAAAGAAATAACCAAAATTTTTAAAAATTTGATCTTCCGGCCAAATATTTCAAAAATATTCGTCGAAATATTTTAAAGTTTAATTTTCCACCAAAGAATTCAAAAAATTTTTAAAAAATTTGCCAAAAATGTCAAATAATCTGGCCAGAAATTTCATGGGCTAAGAGCAGCTGTGCAGCCACTCTAAGTTCTTTTTTTAACACTTTCAAAATCGTTCAATTCTTTTGTTGACTTTAACTCATAACTATGTTAAGTTAAATTAATTAACGATAAACTTTTACTGACCTAATGTATATAAATAAGAATAAATGTTTTTTACATTGTTCAACCCTTAATTGGTTTATTTACATAAATACAACTTTAACTAGTTAACGGTTAATCTTTATTTGACTTTCAAATTATGTACACTAATAAGTAGGCTAACTTTGACTAATCAATGGTCAAACTGTACTTGACTTTCAATATATAAATACAAATAACAAAGTTGACTTTAACTAGTTAACTATCAAAATTTATTTGAATTAGTATATAATAAATACTAATAAAAAGTTTGACTTTGTCTAATTAACGGTTAAAATTTACCTGACTCTCTCTATATATAGAAACACTAGTGATTAAGCTGAGTTTAACTAATCAACGGTCATACTTTACCCGACTTTCAATATATAAACACTAATAACTAGGATGACTTTGTCTAATCAGCAGTCAAACTTTACTTGACTTTCAATAAATTAACACTTATAAAAAGTTGACTTTGACTAATAATGTTTGACTTTGACTAATCAACTGTCAATCCTTACTCGATTCTCAATATATAAACACTAACAACTAAGTTGACTTTGACTAATCAATGGTCAAACCTTTCTTGAATCTCTCTATATAGAAGCACTAGTGAGCAAGCTGAACCGGGAGAGGTGAAAATAGGGCGCAGCCCTACTACTGTTCACCGTAGTTAATTTTTGCCGATTTCACTTCCAGAGCTCTTCCTCTCCCGCGAGGGACCTGACATTAATGTTAGGTTCCTCGTCGGGAACTATTTCATGTATGGAGCACCCCTGTTCTTGAAGGATTGAAACTCGAATATGGGTTTCTCGCTAATTTTCTCCATGCAAAAATTTGCTAGAATTTTGGAAGTAGATCGGCCTTCCGATCTTGGATTTCGAAAGCCCATAGCTCCTTTATGGGTTCTCTGGGAAGAAGACTTGCCTTTTGGTCTTCAAGTTTGGAGATTTGGGGTTCTTCAAGTTCGAATATCGAATTTTTGGAACTCGAATTTGAAAACCCACAACTTCACGATGGGTTCTCTAGGAAGAAGACCTGTTCACCAGTCTTGAAGAGCGGAGATTTCTAGCCGGAGACGAAGACGAACTCCAGATCTATTTTTGGATGAATACCCACAAACCCAATGGAGGACGGTGACCATAGTAAACACCCTACCATTGTCCCAAGTAAGCTTTCACCCCTAGTTGGTAATTCTACTGGGGTCTATGGTATTTTTTTTCTTTTTGAAAAAATATGTGCTGTGATGGGGCAGAATTGTGTACTATGTGGGATTATTGTCCAAGTCTGTGAAGAGCGGAATTGTGAAAATTGTGCGGATTGATGTTGAACTGGGCGGATTCTGGAAAAATTACTTGTAGTTTGCTGGTGGTCAATTTTTGCGGATTACGGTCAGGTGCGAATGTGTAACACCACTCCGTAGGGAAGTATAGGATTCTTATTGTATGGGAATTCGTGAGCTGCGGGGATTGTTATTGTATAGCATTTAGTGTACAAGTACTGAGGGCAGAGTCTGTACATTGTAGAACTCTGTTTTGTGTAGTAATCTGATTTCAGAACTCTCGCAAATGGCGACATTTGTGGAAATTCTAATTTGGAACCCTTTTTTTGAAATTCTGGTCTAGTTTGAAGAGGATAGATGAGGAGACTTATTGGTAAATATTTTTCAAGAATCGGTGCAGCTCTAAAAGCTACATTCAGGGGATTGTGGATAGATAATATGAGGTTCTCAAGAGAGTGGAATTAATGTTGGGTTCCAGTCATAGAGTCCTTAGCTGATGCAGATGAAATTTATGCTCAAATCCCGGACACTTGACCGGCCTAGCTTATGTACAAACCCCAGACTAGTCACCCGACCTTGCTAGTGCTCGACACCCGATCCTCTTTCGGCCCTGCGTGTGTCCAAAACCTGGGAAAATTCCAGTCTGTAAGTGTTCAATTCCCGGCCATCCACTCCAGCCTTGCTAGTGTTTAGATCCCGGTAAACTCCCAGCCGCGTTTGTGCTTAAATCCCAGACATTACCCGGCTGTGCTAGTCCTGGTCTAGTTGGCACTTAGACTAACAAGCTATGCTCTATGTCAAGAAAATAGATTGAATCTTCTTCACTCATGAACATTCATAAGGAGTTCTTCATTCTCGGCATCAGAATGTGATTGCTAGATGAGGCACATACCTTGGGGTACTCTGATTCAAGACGGATGTAAAGAGAAGTGCCGCTGTGCGCTGGTTGGATCTAGCCGTTTGTCCTCGGCGGCCGACCATGGTGGTTTTTTTTCATTGGAACCATTAAAGAAAGTATACTCAGTACGTTGCCTTGTTCTTCAATTGCATAAAAATCCCAAGAAGAAGACGAGTGGAAGAGCAGATTCTAAAAAATGGTGGATTTTCTCAATCTTGCCCAGATTCCGGCGAGTCAGCGCCACCGAAAATATGCGCTATAGAAAATCATCTAGTTGCTGGCAATCTCGAGTAGTAGTCTGAGTGAAAAAAGGACAAAGTTTGGTTAGAGGGGCAGATGGTTCAAGGATTGAGGGATGGTTCGAGGATGGAAGGTTGGTTCAAGGGCTGAAAGAGAGTTCGATGGGTAGGAACGAGGGATAGCTAGAATAAGTTATTTGAGTGGTGAAAGCATTCGATTGCTCAAGAGGGACATTCGAGTTCTGGACGTCCTTAAGTGCTCGAGGGGGGCATTCGAGTGTAGTAGGATTTTGAGTGCTCGAGGGGACATTCGAGGATTGAAGATTCCCGAGTGCTGGTGGATCAAGAACCAAAGGGTGGTTCGAGGATGGGTGATTTTGAGTGCTCGAGAGGGGCATTCGAGAGCTTGAAGTGTTTCGAGTGCTCGAGGGGGGCATTCGAGTGTTAGAGGAGTTCGAGTGCTATAGGGAGCCATTTGAGTTTTGAAGCTATTTGAGTGCTGATTGTCCTCGAGGGGGGGATTCGTGGAGTACCCTAGAGAGATGGCTTCTTTCCCCTCGAGGGGTGGTTCGTTTGCCCTCGTGAGATGGTTCGAGGGATTCGCTTCGTTTGTCCTCGAGGGGTGGCTCGAGGTGAGCCTCAAGAAATGGATTGTTTGCCCTTGAAGGGAGATTTCATGGAAAGGCTCTCGAGGGGTGGCTACTGCTCGGTCGAAAAAAACCTCTCTCCATATGGCCGTAAGGATTTCCTATTGTAGTTGCATGGCCATTCAGGTCGGGTAGGGGGTTAATTAATTTTTTTGTACGGAAATTAATTAACCCTTGCTAGGTTTCACTCGGGGTGTGCACGGTAAAAGTCATTCCCGGTCTCTTACCACTAGGAGGTCTATTTGTGGGGAAAAAATGGGAGCATAGCAGACTACGGTCAATCTGCTCCCAACCCCAAAGATAAAACCTCGGCTCGAATCTATAGACTGTTATTAAAGGTCAATAACACCTCTTTATCTTCCTCTTAGAGGTGTACTTAGTAGAAGCGGTGTGCCAGCTTTTCCTGGAGGAGAAGACATGCTACTTCATGTGAAGGCCGAGACCACTCTCGGTTCGGAAGACACCTGTGGGGAGCAAACCATGGCGCAAGAGTCGGTTCACAGTACCGGTTGCATGGATGTTGTACGGAGCGAAGGGGTTAGTAAGTTTGTTCTCATGCCCCTCTAATTTCAAGGATTGAGTGAACTACTGAGTTTTTTCTCATGCCCCTCTATTTTTAGGGATGATTGTCACAGACCCCGGTCACTACGACAGGGTCAGCATCTTTTGGTGACCTGGTTATAACATCTAGATCAGGGGTAGTTTATTCGGTTTCATGTATTAAAGGAGTGGGACAATGTTCCCACTCCCGTACACTATCATTGTTTTCCCATGATAGTGTTTTTCAACAGGCCTCGGTCACCACGAGGTGGTTAGCATCTTTTTGGCCACCTGATTGTAACATCTAGATCAGGGGTAGTTTTATTAGGTTTCATGTATTAAGGGAGTGGGGATATGTTTCCCACTCCCATAGACTCTCATGGTTTCTTTTTATTTACCATTACCTTCAACTAGTGAGCAAGCTGACAAGCTGAAAATTTGAAAAGCTGAAGGCTGAATTCTGGGCGATTCTGGGCAAAAAAGGAGCAGCCTTCTCCCCAGAACAATGGGAGCATTTTCATCTGATTATTCAGGTAATCTTTAGCCTGTACCTGATTATCCAGAATCCCCATGGGATTCCGACCATAATCATCTTTGGGTTGTATATTTTTGATGTCTTCCGCCCACAAAGCGAGGGTTTTCGAAAGTGACAATTCGAGTTGCTGGTAGTCGATTCAGATCATCTAAACACCTAGAAGGATCTGGGTAGTTGCAGATTTAGAATCATGGTATTCTAAATGCTCGACATTGTTGGAAGTCTTCGGCTCCACCAACATCGAGTTGGATTAGCGGTGCGAACTTTATTCAACCACAAACAGGTTCTACTGAAACCTTTTGTTCTTGAATTTATTTCCCCGAACATATTTTTTGAAGCTCTAACTCTGTGCAGACTTGTATTCTCTGGGAGGATTGGTATTTTGCATGTGTATTTGTAACTCTGTGTGTATCTATTTGTAACTCTGTGTGTATCTATTTGTAACTCTGTGTGGATATTTAACTCTGTGTGGATTTGTACATTCTGTGTGAGGACTTACCTCTATCTTCATGTCTATCCATTTCTGTATTCTTTGGATTGTGTACAATATTCTACTGCTATTATACTTATCCCCTGTTGCTGGGATAGGTATTAGAACTCTATGTATTATCTAAGTGTACGGGGAGATATGTTAGTTTCCTCTTGTGAATCCGATAAGTTAGTTGGATTGTTTATCTAACCTTCTCTTGTCTCATCTTATTTCCCCTGATAACATGACGGATAAATATGGATCCCAAAGTTGTCTCCTCCTCTTCCACCAAATCGGCTATTCCTCAGGGCCAGGCTAAGAAATTAGCCACGACTTTCAATCCTAGAGAATGGTATGATCCGCTACTAGAGAGAAAAAGGGCGTGGAACGATGCAGAAATCATTATGGAAAAAGTAGGTATTACTGCAGCACAGGATGTGGATTTCGTTCTCTCCGAGGATGAAATTATCAAGGACAAAATTCGGCTGTTCTATGGCTTTCTTGGCGTATTCCCATGATTTTTCCCCAATACACATGTGGTGAAGAGCTTGCTCATGGAAAAATGGGGTGTCCAGTACTGGGTACAAGCAATGACCAATAGCTATCTCAAATTCGGATTCAAGACAACAGAGGATAGGGACAAAGTGCTGCACGGTCCGAATCATTACCTCAATGGAAAAAAGCTATTTATTGTCCCCCTGCCAGAGTCTGCAGCGTAGGCAAACAGCGCGACCGTGAAATCCAATTGACGAGACCGGCAATGGGTTAACTAATTTTGCATACGCTATTTAATTAATCCACTACCAAATACAAGTGGATGTGCAAAAAAAATGATGAAAGGTTACACTCCACCAAGGAAAATGGGAACTCCATAAACCGTGATCAACAATTTCAGCCCAAAAGGGAAGGCTGAAACTCTGCAGTGATTTTTTTCCAACAATTCTCCCGCATTAGCCACCTCAGGAGAGCCTTTCCACTCATCTCCACTCAAGGGAAATCCTTCACTCGAGGGCACTAGATGAGGCACCCCTCAAGGAAAAATGGAGCATCCCTTGAACTAACCCCCCTCTAGAGCAAACACATCACCCCTCGAGGGCTGTTGTCGACCCCCCCCCCCCCTCGAGGGTAAGCGAAACCATCCCTTGAACCATCTCTCCAGCACTCGAATGCCCCCCTCAAGCACTCGAACACCTCCTACACTCTAATGCCTCCCTCGAGTACTCGAATACCTCAAAGGAAACCATCCCTCTAGTACTCGAGTGCCCCTCTCAAGCATTCGAACACCTCCAACACTCAAAAGCCCCTTGGAGTACTCAAACACCTCGGACATTCGAATGCCCCCTCAGGTACTTGAACACCTCGAATGGCCCCTTCGAGTACTCGAATGCCTTCCTCGAGCACTCGGACACTTCCAACACTTGAATGGCCCCCTCGAGTACTCAAATACCTCGGACACTCGAATGTCCCCTCCCCCCTTTTTTTGCCCACTGGGAGGCCGTTCATGCATTCCCAGTCCTACAAAAAACAAATAGGGTGGGTTAACACCTCCGTACCACTTCTGCAAAAAGATAAAGTGGTGTAGACTGGTTCTACCATATACACCTATATTGATTGGGGTGTTGTTGGCCTTCCAAAATGATCTCCGGGAAATTAGGAGGTCCAACGTATGACCCTCGTACGCAGCCATCGCGTGTCCACACATTGCAAAAACACGCCATTGAACAAGAGAAACAAATAGTGCAATAAGACATTCTGATTCAGAAGTTGATTCAACACACTGGCCTCGTGCTTCCCAAAAAATTAGATGATTTGACACCCAATTGGACACACCATTCACCAAAAGATGTTGAGGTCAATCGGGAGGCAATCATTGAAATTACTACAAACAAAGCTGACAACTACAACCAGGTCATCCTCGCTTGTGATAAAAAGGTAAACATTTAACATTTATCAAATTTTTATTTCAAAGTCTCCAAATCAAATTTAACAAATGTAGTTGGTGTCAATTAGGGTTCACTTATTTACGAGCTTTACATAGATCGAGGCATAGGTGATAGTCCACTCCATGTAGCCAATGAAGTTTTTCATGAGTTAATGAAATGTCATCATAGCATACCAATTCCAGAAGGTTTGTCAAGAGTCTCTTTGGAGAAGGGGTTGGTGAAGAGTGCCCCATTGCCATTTTTGGATGTAGAATACAAGAATGTTAGTTTCACTCACAGCTTGTTTCTTTTGTGGCCACGTCGACTAATATATGCCAATCCCACAAAGGATTTCCATTTGAAAGTCAAAGAACCGACAACGCCAAAAGCAGCCCAAAGCACACTGAAGGCAGACAAGACTTCACCTAAACCCATCCACACTACACCTAAACTGGTCCAAAAGGAACCAAAACCGGTTAAAAGAACACTGGAAAAGATGAGACAACCACTTCTATGGGCACAAGTCTCAAATGACGCACCTTACTTTGTAAGAGTACTATGCACCTGGCTTCAACCACATCAATAAAACTCAACTTACTCATTCATTGGACACAATGTCATATTTGGTGCCAAGAAAGACATCATCACGATGTGGAGTTAGTTCGAGGACCTTTGGAAATTTGAGCAAGTTAGTCAGACGATAATGTCCATATAAATCTTGTGGGTAAAATATATATTTACACATTAAATTCATGTTTACTATTTCATTTTCTCTAATTGTGTACGAGTAATGTGAAACATTTAAGAATTTCAAGGTACTTGTACTATATGTACAATCAAAAGAAGGAGTGGGTCGGATACATGTGCCCTTTAATGACTTAAGATATCGGTTGTAAAAACCAAGAGAGAATAGACTACATTCGCAAAAATATTTGGAGAAAGGAAAAGAAAGTATTTATTGCACCCTACATTGAAAGGTTATATTTAGAATCTTCATTATGTTCGACCACATCATTAAGAACTTTAATAAAATTACACTCTATTTTTGTAAAGGGATCATTAGAGATTGATCATCACTGTTCCGGAAAAAAAACATGTGTATTGGATGGATCCATTGCACTTGTGACCATCAGTCTCAGTTTTCATTATTATGGAGTCCACTATGGAGGACAATAGCGAAGATGATAAAAAAAATTTCATGTGGTCGAAATCAAGGTATAATGTGCATAAATTGCTTCATTTTGTCCAAGGGGATACCATTATTTTTTTCTATTAAGTACTAATTTTATAATTTTTAAAACACTACAAGAAACAAGCGCAAATATGTGAGTGCGGCTATTACGTAATGTTGTACACAATTGAGTGCATAGAGGCCATGAACTTGGATTTATTTGAGATTGACAAGGTAATTGTACATTTGGTTGTAATAGACATTAGTAGTGTCTACATGTCAATAATAATATTTCCAACTTACTCGTTATGAAAATAGGTTTTCCCAAGGGCAACAAGGCCGTATTCGAAACAAGATATCAACACCGCTAGGAACTGTTTGGCTAGGCATCTCATTCTCAACCGCTCACATCTCCATGCAGACCCTAACTTGATAGAGTAACACAATTTAGGTAACTAGTTGTGATGTTAAGATTTGGAATAGAATTTTATTGATTTCTATTCCTATATAGATTATTTCTTAGTTAGAGTTTTCCATATAGTTTTGTGTAGCTCGTAGAACAATTGCGTGTATCGAATTACAATTGTGTCTGTTAAAAGAGGCTTATTTTGAGTCGGGAAATTAAATGAAAATTTTTTATGCCATTGGAGCCAATTTTAGTTCCAACCTTGTAACATAAATCCACCTATCAAAATCATAGGGCCAATTTGGTTTCTGAACTTGAAAGTGAAAAATTACTATAACAAAAAAGCCACGAAAATTACAGAGGTAACCCAGAAATGTGACCCGAACAAGGAACTGAACTTGCAAATGAAGTTGATTCTTACTTTCGATAGAGGAACTAATTAAAGAAGCTCAGTTTCAAACTCGGAATGAATCGCCTGGCCTTGACAGATACCTAACCATGGTAGTTATGAACTGTTTTCAATTCGAGTGTCAATATTAGAACGTCTTCCAGGGTTGAGGGAGAGTATGTAGGTTCCGAGCTCGGAACCTATTAAAGGCAGCTCCACCAGCCTTTTTAAGGCGGTTCATAACCCCTTTTAATTGGTGGTTTTTAGGGCAGTTCCTGGAACCACCTTTAATCGATTGCAATTAAAGGCAATACCATAAAAGACACTTCAAAAGTGCCTTCTCTGGTCCTATAGAACCGCCTTTAAGGGCCCCTCCCTTTACTAGGGCCACCTACACTAGATAAACCCTGGAGTTTTTAGCCACTGTTAAGAAGTGTCAAAACTGACAGGGAGGGTGTTATATCACATTCCATTTGGGAGATGAGCCCTGCACTTTGGCTTATTACTAGTTTGGGAAAATCTTCAAATGGAAGGAGCAGATAAAGTTTCCAGGGTGCATGGAGCCAAACACAGTTGATTTGGTTTCAATCAGGGCTGCCATCACCAGAAAGATAAGGGGCAAGAAGAGCAAGATTAGCGACATAGTGAACCTAACACTGAGATACGTGGCCAAGTTGCTGACCATGATAGTTAGTTTTCATAGGGAAGCTACCGCTTCCACTGATATGGACTGCGTGATTCTTCTATGGTCTATATACATGGGAAGAGCTTGTCTCAATCTTCTAGATGAGTTTATCTCTGGGTGTATGGATCTCACTTTCTCAGCAATCCGCACTGGGAGGATATCGATGGGAGGTATATCAATGGGAGGTATGGTTACACTTCTGGTGTGGTACTTCTAGCTTTCGAAGAGTGATAATATGATGGCAAAACCAAATACGCCCTTTACACTCACTCTTCCGGCCATGGAAGAGGCAATTTTTATAGTGCGAGAGCATGGTTCGATCTTCTGGATGTACAAGCAGAAGAAATTCATGAGTCCGACCCAGAGTGAGAGAACCAAATTGAGCAAGTCTTTATGGTTTCCAGATCTTATCATTGAACCTGATGTAAGTTCAGAGGTGTTTTTAGGGGAGCACGACTTGGGACATGAGAATTATGAGGAGGAGTATGAGCAGCGGGAGTAGACTACGGAGCAGCCCGCATATCAGATTCCCATTGATGTCACCATGGAGAAGCCATCTCCGCCTCAGGCTATGCCACCACCTATGGAGCAACTCTTAGTGCCGCCACCACCTTTCCAATAGGTATTTGGAGGACCACACCCTTGTTAGGGGCCAATCAAAATTCACGAGAAGTCTTGTCATTCTACAAAGCATGGAGCTGGTGGTTTCTCATAGACATAGCATCTCATCCGACTGTCACGATTTTGTGGAGTATAGTAGGCATGGCAGCCGTATGTCCCCACCAAGCTTTAAGCTTCACAGACACACAATTTCCAACCAATCTCAGCATGGGAACTCACTCATGGCAGCATCCAAAGTACAACCCTTTCAGAGAAGATGGGTCACCAGGCTTTGCTTCTGATTCTTTCTACCCTATGTGAACTGAGCCACTGCAGTACCAGCCTGATTGGGCACAATCCTTGGAGCATTCCATCTTTGGGGTTAGGCAGGATTTGCTCACTGTCATAACTTAGCTAGACGACCATTATTGGGACACAGTTGCAAGATTTAACAAAGTTGATGGTCAACTGCAGTATCTGTAAGATAGTTTGGGGGAATTACACGCAGGCCTTATGGATATTAGTGACATGCTTAGGACTACAACCATTAGATAATGCTATTACGATCCACCGAATGGGCAGGGGCAAGAAGCCATACGTTGTAGGAGGCAGTGATTTTTCCTATGATTTCAACCATTCCATCACCTTAGCTATATGCATTGGGGGCAATGCATGAACTAAGTGTGGGGGAGAGGTCGGAAAATATTTTATGACGGTATCAGCTTTGCTAGTATTTCCCTCAACCTTGTGTTCCACAGTTTTGGATTTCTCGATGACTATCTTTTCCATGTTTTTGTTCCTTTCCCTCATTTGAACTTTTGGTTGTTTTACGTGTGAGAGAACCTTTTGTAGTTTGTTTCTCGGATGTTTTGGGACAACATTGGTGGTGTAATATTTTGTGTTGATCTTATTTCTTGTAGTATGAAGCTCTTTGGGGCAATTTTGTGCTACACCAGAATATTTGAAAATTTTGAAAAAAATGAAAAATAATAAAAACCCGAATAAGTTGGAAACCCACAATGGTAAGAAATCATTTTTGACTATTCATTGACCCCACTTGATTTTCTCTATCCTACTCATTTATTTTACCATTAACATTTAATTTAGTTTAATTTGTTCACCCAAAATAAGTTGAAAGTGAAATTTAATAATACATTATAATTTTTATTCATAGAATTTCGTTTTATTTAAAAAGTATTAAATAATTCATTTTCTTTAATTTATAAATTTTTTGTTTTATAATAATAATTTAAATATCTTTTTTTTTGTAAAGAAATTTTTTAATATTTTGTTATCTATAATTTTATAAAAAGATATATTGACTTTATAAAAATATGTTACAAACATGACATTAGAAAGGGCAATTAAAACGAGAAGACAAATTACAATAAATGCTTAAATAATAAAATATTAGATCAACTCCGACTAATTATTACGAATTAAAAATAGAAATCTAGTCTGACCAATTATTACAATTATGCACCCGAAATATTGATCTAGTCCGACCAATTATTACTAATACAAAACAAAAAACATGGATGACAAAACTATACCGATATGCTAATTTTGACCACCCAAATGTTGGTACAAATGTTCAGTTAGGTCGTCTTTCAATTGGTCATGTTTAGCTTTGTTGCGTACTTCCCTCCAATTTTGTCTAAAAGTCGGTAGATCAGCATGCTGCTCTGCGTTGTAATGCCATGGAGAGTCGTCGATTTGGTCATAATCACCCGGTTGAACCCGCAACCCATAAGTATCTCTTTCATCTTCGACTATCATGTTGTGAAGTATGATACAAGCTATCATAATTTCACCCAATGTTTCTATGTTCCAGTACTTTGCTGGGTAACAGATCACGGAGAACCGGGCCTGTAAAATACAAAAAGCACGTTCGACGTCTTTCCTGTAACTCTCTTGACGCTTTGTGAACAGTTGTTTCTTGGGGTCATTTGGAGCCGTATACGCTAGCATGAAGGTCGCCCACTTAGAATATATTCCATCTTTAAGATAGTACCCTTGACCGTAGCTGCGACCGTTGACTTTATATAGAAAACGTGGAGCCCTTCCTTCACCGACGTCATCAAACAAAGGTGACTTTTCTAGGACGTTGATGCCATTATTTGACCCTGCCATGCCAAAAAATGCATGCCAAATCCACGTATCATATGAGGCCACTGCTTCTAATATAATTGAGGCACACCCATTTCTACCCTGAAACTGTTCTTTCCAACCTACAAGGCAGTTTTTCCATTCCCAATGCATACAATCAATACTTCCTAACATACCTGGAAATCCTCGTCCACGAGATACATGCATAAGCCGTGCAATATCGTCTGGGTTCGCCGGTCGAAGGTATGTTGGAAGATACACGACAATAATTGCTTTGACAAAATGAGCCACCGTTTCTCTAACCGTTGTTTTTCCCATCTGTAAGCTTTCATCCAGTTGGTCGTATGCACAACCATATGCCAAGTGGCGCATTTCCACCGTGCACTTGTGAAGTGGCGAAAATCCTTGATAACCGGTTGCGTCGGCCCTTTGTCTAAAATAGGGATCATGGTTGGTGACATCGTCCACTATACGCTCGAATACATTTCTCCGCATACGAAACCTAGTATGAAAATGTTGATCATCGTACATTCTTTCAGGGGGTGGACAAAAATATTGCCTCTGGAGGATGTCCTGTGCTCGGAGACGGTCTCTTCGTATATGATTTCTGGTTTTCTTTGGTATGGTAGAAGAAATTTGAGCACTCTCATCCTCAAAGGTTGAATACAATTGTCTAGCCATTTCTGGAAAATTCATGCCAAAGTTAAGTGTCTCCGGATCGGTATCAGGTAGAAAACTGGGAATATCATAAGTATTTGTGTTTGATGATTCTCCAGAGTGAAGGTCATCTTCGTTGTTGGGGGAGGTAGAGGAAGACATAGTTGTGTAGAAGAAGGAAAATTGGGTTGATAGGAATTTGGGAATGAAATGAAACATGAACGAATGACCCCTTTATATAGAACCATCACATGTGAAAACCCCATTGAATTTGTATGTCGGAATCTTTGAAATTGATGAATTCGGCCCACGTGACTCGATGGGACTTGTCAATGACAACCACATTTGATTTGTTTCGGGGAATCTTTGAAATTGATGAATTTTGCCCATGTGACTCGATGAGACTTGTCAATGACAACCCCATTGAATTTGTATGTCGGAATCTTTGAAATTGATGAATTCGACCCATGTGACTCGATGGGACTTGTCAATGACTCTCGCACATTGATATTGTATGATCTAGTCTGACAAATTATTACAAACGAACTATTACAATCAATTCCGACCATAGACTAGCCCAATTAATTTATCTCGCAGTGCTTCCTCCACTGTGCTCAAATCTTCCCTTTGCATCAGAGCAGTAAGGAGTCTAGTGTTAGCTACATAAATTTCACATTCTGCTTGCATTTCGACGAACTCCCGCTGCGATATGTTATACTCCATTTTAGCTTTTTCGCTATCTGCAATTCTTCTAGCATTCTTAGAAGCTTCTTTGATTGTGGCCATACACTCCAGTCGTTGTGATTCTTTTGATTGCTCAACATGTGTTGTTCTTCGTGTTGCCTTTCCCTTCCCCCTCGCCTTGCATTTTGCGGCTTTCACACCAATAGGCCTGGATGGATATTGCAGTGTCTGAGCATCATCGCTACTACGGGGCGTTGATGGAACCCATGGTGAATATTCCCCTCCATTTGTGTCCTTTGGGCCATATTGTGCCATAAATTTAGGGTTAGTCCTGCACAATTCATAGCAATGAAAGAATAGAAACAGTTGGCCACCATTTTCATCAGCATACAAATTCATGGCCCATGTCTTCATATCTCCTTGGCTGGAGCCACTCCCAATCCGACTATAGTGCCGTGCGGCTTTACTTTCACAGCCCACATATTTGGCGATGTATTGAGAAAGTTTTTGCCACCTAGCCTTGCACGACTTCATTGTTCGGTTGCATTTTGCATACTTATTGAAATCGGATGTAATTTTATGCCAAAACACGCCAACATTCTTCCCCGTACCCATTATACAATCAGTGGAATTATCAAACCAAGCGCTGCATAGAACATTATCAGCTTCTACAGTCCACTTCTCCCGGTTACTTTTCTTCTTCGTGTCCTTACTCCCGCACACTAGTGCAAGGTTATCGCTTTCTTCAAATTCTATTATAACATACAAACAAATTAAATATACGAATTTGTAAAAAAAGAGGTGCAATGTTGTTGAATTAAATATACTACATTGTTAAATAGAGCCAACAAAAATAAATCATGTACATTTCATAATTTAAATAAAATAAAAATAATACTGTTTAATATATTGTAATTTAAATATTTTCAAATAAATACTAAATGTAAGTTAGCGAAAATTGTCTACACATAAATTAATAATATATCGAATATACTAACTTTAAAATATATCATAAATAAATAAAGGAAAAAAATAGCGATGAACTAAATTCTTCATAATTAAAATATAACACATTGTGAGAGGGTTTACCATCCTGAACTTCGTGACTTCCAAATTGACGTCCATGGTCATTTGCAAAATTTTGACCCAGTGAACCCCGACCTCCTTGGTAGCAAAATGATCTTGATTCGTTAATTGCATCAAGGTGTGGAGAATGAAAGTTTGGACTATAAAAGTTTGGATAGGAATTTTGCGATTGGGCGTTAGGATTTTGGGAGAAGTGGCTCGGGTAAGGAGAGTTCGTGTATGCATTTTGGAAAGAATTGTATTGATTTGGGAAATTCATGCACGTATGTTGGGAATTCATATAAAATTGGGTGGGATGTTTGGCGAATTTTCAAAAAATTCCGAATTTGAAATTGGACGAATATTCGGATTTTGGGATGAATTTTTGGAATTAGAAGAATTTGGAATTACCTTATCTTTTCCAATCGACGTTCTTCGCGAATCCATTGAAAAAAAGGATAACAAAGTGAATATTGGAGAAAAATTTTGGAGATGAAAGATTGAGGTAAAAGTGTTGGAATTGGAAGTGATGTGATTAAATTGAGTGAAATGCCTCTATTTATAAGTAAAAAAAATTATTACCGTTGAAATTTTTTTAGTAAAATTCAAGATCTTAATTAATTTATTTTTTCAAAAATTTGCAATTTTTTTTTAAAAAATAGCCGTTGGGACACGTGTCACAACCATATGGGGACACGTGTCCCATTTCAAAAACGGAAGCAATTTTTTTCCATTGAGTGGGACACGTGTCACCATATAAGTGGGACACGCGTCCCACTCATTCATGTTGACCGAGCGGTTGAAAATTTTAAATCCGTTGGACACGTGGCCCAACTGGAAGGTGCCACGTGTCAACGGATTCAAATAAAAAAATTCTGCAAGTGGGACACGTGGCCCAATGCATGTGCGACACGTATCCCACTGAGGGAAAAACAATTGGGCCGTACATGGCGGCCCGCTTCTCTGTCAAAGGCTCTGACTTGCCTGACGGAACCAGTTTCTTAACCGATTCCCTAGTTGAAAACTATGGGCCAATTTTTTAACAAGAAACTGGCCTAAAAACCACTACTGTGGATGTTTTCGGTTTTTAGAGAGGTTTTTTAATTTTTAAGAAACCCACTGCCCATGCTCTAAGAGGCCCTAGTGTCATAGATAAGGTGCCTACTTCCCTTTGCCTTGTTTAAAGGCTTAGGGAGTAGGGTCTCTGTGGTGGAGCACCCATGACGTAATCATACGGAGGAGAAACATACCTACATTCATGGTCGGACCTTGTTGTACTCCCCTAATTACGGAGGCGATGTCGATGGAAGGTTTCAAGCGTACCCAACGTGACAGGTATGGGAAAGTGTATGGCATCGACCACACTACGTGTTATGAGCACTAGAATATGTTTGTCTAAATCTCACATGTGAATGAATCGAGGATCAAAGCTTTATATCAACCATGTTACACAAGCATTCCCCAAGTGTCTAGTTTATATAGTTTACATGCTTTCTACTTTTATGTTTTGTAGTCGCTAGTTGAAAAACCAACCCCCCTGGTTACCATACTATCCATTCCTAGCAACAAGTACAGATTGACAACTCGGACGTGGTTTTGTTTTATTTACTTTTAGGCCCTAATATCTCTATGGACATACCCAAGGGTTGCCGCTAACTACCCTATCGTAGCATAGTAGTGTGTTGGGTGCAAAACTATAAATTTTATCTTTGACCTACCATCCTCTGCTCGGGTTAATTAGCTACAATTAACGACCCCGAGTGGAGGAAGGGCAGAAAGATTTGATAGAGGGCTAGTAAGTGAATCTTTTCTAGATTTATTCCCTAACACTAGCATTATAGTAAAAGCCAGGCATCCTTTTGAACATTCTCCTTTTGCTAGTTTCTATAGCCAAATTTATTTATTCTTCAGGATAAAAAATATTCAGATTTCAGAATTCCTAGTCAATGCATGATGCTTTCTTAGATTTATTCATAAACAACTGGATTAATGCATGTAATGAATTTGGAATGCTTAGCCTTTCCATTGAGTTAAAAAAACTAAAACTTGTTTTTAGGAATGGAATAAAAGTGTTTTTGGTAATGTGCATGACAGAGTCAAACAGGAAGAAGAAAATGTTTACAAAAGGAAATACTCTATCAGCAGAATAATGATGCTTTTCTAGGACAGAGCTTCACCGAGCCCATGCAAAATTGAGCTTTAAAGAGAGAAGAAATCTACTGTTAGAAAAAATATAGGGTAAAATGGCTTAAATAACGAGACTCTAATTCTAAGTTCTCCTGCATCTGTAAAATCCAAGCATGCCAGATAGACAATCTCAAAAATAAAAAGAACACACATGATCAGTGGATTAAGAATGCAGATGATATAGGAGCTGAAGCTATGAGTTTTTTCCTTAAACTTCTAATTGATAGTAAAACTGACATTGATGGTTTAGCTATTGTCTCAATGCTATAGGACATTCCTCACTTTATTTGTGATCAAATGAATGAAGATATTATGAGGACAGTCATCATGGAGGAAGTCAGGCAATATGTGTTTAGTATGGATGATGATGCAGCTCCTGGACAAAACGGTTTTCTAGGTAAATTTTATACTGTCTGTTGGGATATTATTTCAAAAGACATGCTGAGTGCTGTAAATGGGTACCTATTAGGAATTCTCATACCAAGAGCTATTGCAGCTCCTTTTATTGTTTTGATCCCTACAAAACATGCCAACTTCTCATTTAATGACTATTGACATATAAGCCTTTTCAAAATTTCTAAACAAAATCCTTTCAAAGTTCTATATAGAAAGATTAAAGTCCATAGTGCCACAACTAATCTCACCAAAACATTAAAATTTTGTTCAAGATAGAAAAGTTGCTTACAATGTGTTACCAATGCAAGAAATGATTCAGTTTTAAAAAAATAAAAAGGGTGATTTTAATGTGTGCTTTAAATTGGATATGATGAAGGCATTTGATAGAGTGTCTTGGTCTTTTTAAAATTAATTTCTTTTAAGACAAGTTTTTCATGTACTTATAGTTAAATATATTATGGGCAATATAGCTGCAACATATTTCTCAGTTCTGGTTGATGGCAAACCCTTTGGATTCTTTAAAGGTTCAATGGCATTAAACAAGGACATCCATTATCTCCATTTTTGTTTACATTGCTTACTGAAGATTTTTGAAGAAACTTAAAGAGTTTATATCAACAAGCCAAGATTGATTATTATAAGTTGCCAAATTCAGTATGTAAATCACAAATCTTAGCTTTGCTAATTTTACTGTGTTTTTTCTTAAGGCAAACAGAGCAAGTCTGCAAAATTTAAAAATATTTTTGCTATTTTATGAGAATTCAACAGGGCAAGAAATAAATTTTCAGAAATCTACCCATTACCTAACAAAATATGAACCACCTACATATAGAACCATGATCCAGCATATCACTTATAGGCCATCTGGAGCCTTTCATTTTACATATTTATGGTGTCCAATTTATTGTGAAAGAACAAAGCACAACTACTTAAAATCTATTTTTGAGAAAATTTCAAAAAAATTACTTCTATGGAAAAATAAATTGTTAAATCAAGTTGGAAGACTAAATTTTCTAAAACATGTTCCTTTTGCTACTTACAATCTATTTTTGAGAAAATTTCAACAAAATTACTTCTATGGAAAAATAAATTGTTAAATCAAGATGGAAGACTAAATTTTCTAAAACATGTTCCTTTTGCTATTCCCCTTCATATATTAACATTCATTAAACCAACAAGGGGTAATAAATAAGCTACATATTCATTTTGCAAAAAATTGTTTGGGGAACTTCAGAATATGGACAAAAAAACTTGGAGATGTTTGAAAAAATTATTTTTTCCATATATGGAAAATAGTCTTAGCGTTAAAAATCTTCATATTACTGTCAAAAGTTTTTCATTGGTGGAAATTGCAAAAAGGTCAATCACCCTGGTGTGAATGTAAATGGTCCTTACCTGATTATTTAAAAGTCTCTAAAACTTGGCACATGATCAAAGAAGTTGACGAGTTAGCATCTGAAAACTGCTATCTCTGGGTAGAAAAATGCGAGGTATCATTTTGGCACACAAATTGGTTAAATACTTCTAATTTGTTCAATATGTGGGATATGCAACTTATTTTACCTTATCCTGATATGACAATAGCATAATTCTTCCTAATCGAAGATCAATATATTCCTACACTTCAATCAAGATTGGATACTAAGCATATTCAGTTTTATCTTGGGAGTTTCCATTATTTGATTACTATCCTAATCTGTTAGTCTGGAAACCTGAGAAGAATTGTTTTTTCTCTCTTGGTTCTGCTTATGATATACTTAGACCTGAGAGATTTAAACTTGAATCTTCCAAACACTTATGGTCTAAGTATTTACCAAAAAAAATCCAAGTGTTCATATGGAGGCTTCTAAATAGACTGATTCCTTTTTCAGATGTTCTAGAGGATTTTAATTTCCATTTACCATCAATATGCCCTTTCTATAGACGTGAATCTGAGGAGGTTCACCATTGTTTTAGTGACTGTGAATGGACCAAAACTATTTGGACTCAACTAAACTTATTTTTTGATGTGGAAAATATTCTTTTTCAAAATATTTGGGATAGGTTCTATTTCTACTAGAATGTGGAAATAAAATCAAATCTACAGGCTCTTTGTGTAAGAAGAATCCCATCAATAGCTTCTTGGTTCATTTGGTATGCAAGAAATAAATATGTCTAAGACAGTCATATTCCTGATATGCTGTATATAGTAAGAAATGTCATAGATATTATAAGGACTTTGATTCACATCAATGGTTTAGGATGGAAAAGATCAAATAATGATCATATCTATCCAACTCTTCTATCTATAGCTCCAATTGATACATATTCAAGAACTAGAGGGAAAAAGATAGTTTTTTTGGAAACTACCTCAACAGACATTTAAGCTTAATACAGATGGCTCTACACTCAAATAAAGGGCAGCCAGAGCTGTAGTGGTAATTAAAGATCAGCAAGGAAAAGTTCTAATTGCTAAATCTAAATTTTAAGATGATAAGGATAGCCTGGAAGCTGAAATCATTGCTCTGATCATTAGATTACAAATGGCCTATTTCTATGAATATAATGATCTCCAAGTGGCAGTGGATTCATTGCTTCTATTAAAGATGATCAGAAAGGAATTTCAGATTCCATGGACATTTCTATCCTTTTTTCGAACTATATGGAGTTTGACAAGTGAGCTCTCGGTATCTTTTTCTCATAATTGCATAAAGGCAAATTCTGTGGCTCATGCACTTGCAAAATTAGCAAGTTCTACTAAGAATTTTGAGTTATACTCATGATTCACTGCCACAAAATTTTAGTGGTTTGGTGATGTGTGATGCTAGATAATTCCCATACATTAGAATTTCATAAAGTACCCAAAATTTGCACAAGGTACCACTATGTTTTTGTTTTTCAATGACAGGTACACTTGGAGGATTTGGACACAAATGATGGAAATGTTTATTGATGTGCATCGTATTGTATACATTAACCAATTCATTTGGCATAATATTTGGCATGTTTTACTTGTTGGATTGTTAGTTTTAGTTAGGTTTACATGAAAAAGGGTTTAGACAACCATGTTTGGTTTTCTTGTCTAAATCCCAAGTTTTGTACACTTAATTCAAGCTAATGGACATGTAATGTTCATGAGTACCTCAATATTCATTCATGATCTCATTAGTAGATTGCTCAAAAATACTTTGACATCTTTGTATAGAAGGTCGTTCGCAAGAACGTTAGAAGATAATTGAAGGGCATTCACAAGAATGGTAGTACTTTGAAGGCCATATACTCTAAAGTGTGGTAGTAGATGGATTGAGCCCAAGAAAGGTGGATTCAAAGAGTCCAAGGAAGAAGCGGAGGACTTGTTGACTGAGAGTTGCACAAAGTTCAAGGAAGAACCCAAGAATAATAAGGCCTTGAAAGTTGGATTATTGGATTCGCCTTCTCCAGCACTATAAAATTAACTACAAGAAATCTCTAATCAGACCAATGGTTCATCCGTAGCAGAGCAAACAAGTGAGCCGACCAAACCCCCCATGCCAACATGGACCGTACAAGGCCAGCACGAGGCTAGACCTAGCACTACTCATGCCAAGGAACATAACCCGTGTCAGGGGTATTCGGTACAAAATGTTCCAACCAACATGGATCATGCCAAGCCCCAGCACAGACCATGCCAATTCAAGCCGGCCGTGTCCATATGTCTTCTTTTAACTCCAAATTCTTCTAAGTATGGGTGTGAACCGTTCCGTTTCACATAGTCTGCATCGTTTCAAGTAAAATATGTCAAGACCAGCCCACGGTGTGTGAAGAATGATGTGGCATGTGCCATGATACTGAGAAAAATGAGGATCCGATTGACGGCCCATGCCAAACGACTTAGGGTGCGAATTAGAAGATAAAAAATAGAGCTCCAGCTGACGGCCTATGCCGGTTGATAGGGACCATTCCAGTATGAGGCTTAAGACTTGTGCTAGGATTGATGGCCCACACTTGCACAAGGCTATGGGCCGTGCCAGGACTAATGGGCCACACCAACAGAAGGGTTCCTCGGTCAGCATGGGCCGTGCTAGATGCCACTCCCGTGCAGTTTGCAGCTGCTTGGGTTTTTGGCCTATTTTGGGTCTATTTTTAGGCTCAATTCCCTACTACTATATATGGACTTTTGTCTACTAGGTTTTAAGTTTATGATCATTTGTAGACTTCAAGAGTAGGGTAGTGAGATAAATGAGCTCTTCCTTCTGTCTAATTTCTTCTTTTCATCTTTTTATTTTTGCTTTGCCCAAAGGTATTGAATCCAATGATATACTTGGGTTCAATGCTTAGGTAGTAGTTTAATAGGTTGGGGATAATATTTGTATTCATGATTTTACTTTGTTTTGTGTGATTCATTAGATCCACCTATTTCTATGTGTTTATGATATTATGTTGGCTTGTTCTTGAATTACTTAAAAATTGCATGAATGAAAACCTAAGATTGACACACACTATAGTATACATTCATGTTGATACACCTATTGATACCCCCCGGGTAGGGAAACCTAGATATGATACAGGTAACGAGGTCTAGGTCTACGTGGGTGTGTGCACGTAGGTCTTTTCTGAGTTTTACCGTTACAATGACATCACACTAGTCTTAGCCAGCAAGTTAGACCAAAGGGTTACTGGTAGAGATAGCATATGGTATAAAAACTAGGGTTTAGCGACCCTAGTGCCATCAATAAGGTACCTCTTATCCTTTGCCTCTTTAGGCCTAGGAAATAGAGCATTCATAGTGTAGTTTCCAGGACGTAATTGTACAAGGGAGGATCAAACACTAGAATAGGCTTTGATGTCTTATGTGTGATGGAATCGAGTATAAAAACATTTAGTTAATCATGTTAAGAAATTATTCCCCAAGTGCTCGCATATAAAGTTCTCTCTTGTGTTATTTCTTATGTTCGTGGTTAGTTTAAAAAAACCCAAAACCCCCGTTTTTTCAGTATTAACTATTCCTATCAAGCAGACGGAATGACAACTCGTATGTGGTTGTGTGTACTATTAAACCCTAGCATCCATGTGGACAAACCTGGCCTTGCTAACTACCACAATGGTAGCTTAGTAGTAAGTTTGAGAGCAGAATATAAATTTAAATTTGACCATCTCTCATTTATTATGTTTTACTTACAAAACCAACGCCTTTGTACAGGTTAGCTACGCTAACTAACGACCCCAAGTGAAGTTGGGTCATTTATTAACTGCTAGAATGACCATATGGAAATATCTGAGCAGTTTCTGGAAGGCGAACAATCTTACAAGCTTGCAAAGGATGTTGATCAATGAGGGATTCATGTTAATTCTTGCTTCAATTTTAGTGTATTACTTTTGGGGAAGTAATATGCGAGGTGCTAAAATGGAAGGCCACCTCTTTTTGTCGACACGGGGTGTGGAGGTAAAAATGTGGGAGACCATTTTAGACCTCAATAGTGGGGATATACCAGTCTCTTTACTAACACAATTAGTGGAGGCAAAACGAATGGATCTTAGGATTTTATGGAGTAATTCGAGTAGTATTCCACATGATGCACTATATTAAAATCATACAACCCTCAAGCTTCATTGTATTATTTTTTATAAGGTCCGGAGAACCTAATAAAATCCCCCCATCACCTTTGGTGAGTTTCATTAAAAAAAGGTTTGATAAATTACATTTTAATGTATGATTTTAAAGTTATTAATTAATTAATAATAGTTTGCTACCATGCTCTATAATTTGACTTGTAATAATTTGTAACAATATAATTCCCTTTCTTTTTCTTAAATTTGAAGAAAGCGCAAGGGAATAGAACAAATCTGGATTCAATAGTAACAATAGTATTGATAAATTAAGCTAAATTTTATTGGAGGGATCACTGAACAACATCTGATGAAAATTGAAAAAATAATTAAACCGTTTGAATTGAGATAATGTAAATTTACACTGAAAAGAACAAGTTGGAAATGCATTTAAATTTGAATTTATATTAAATAGTTTAGATTTAGTAAATGTCAAACCACATAAATATGATTACATAATTATTATAGATTTTTCCTCTATATCTTAAACTATATTTTTGTAGTACACTCATCTTATTACTATTTGACCCCAATTACCAATTTTGAGTGCAATAATTATGAATATGTCATTTTGACCCATAGGTCAGTTGCCCTTAGCAAGAAGGATTCAAAATTTGTGCTGGGCGAGAAAGGAATCCAATTTTATTTATATAATATCAGGTTGGAATAAGTCAGCAAGGCCCAGGTTGGGCTAGATATTTTTGACTTTCCCCAACTATAACATATATGTATATATAAATTAAACCTAAAATGGGTAGTATAGTTCAAAATACCACCTATCAGAACGCGAAAGGATGGACCGTTGGTACCGGTCCGATCGTTGAAGTTTTGTTTTTCTGACAACCAAAGGTGAACATTATTAAGTCAAAGTTCTATAAAGTATTTAGTCAAATCCCAGTTATTGATTAAACTTTTGGCTATTTTCCGAAAATCATATTTTTAAAATTCTGAAAAGTTATCCTAAAATATTACATATTAAAGTGTAATTTTTTTTTTTATAATTGTAATTTATAAGGAACGTTTCACAATAAAAATAAATCCGGGAATTATTTTTATGTTTTGTAATCATGTTTTAATAATGCTTGTCTTCATTAACACAATATTCTTTTCTACCTTCAATGGCATATGAGTAATATTTTAAATATAACTTGATTGATCAATAAAAAATAGAGATCCATAGGTATGGTACTCTGGCTCCATTTAAGAATTATATTTTATGAATATGATTTTGTACCTTACTAGAAAAATTTTATGGACTTTTTATCTTTCTTTAGCCAATGTTTAGTGCTCCATTTTAATTATTTAAATCCATAAAATCTTTGTATGCTTATATAATTTAGATGCAAATACCAAGTGTATTTTTACATATTAAGCAATCGTTTGGGTAGGAAAGTGAAGTGTCCCGTGGGTTAATGTATTATTAAAAAAAATCAGGTTTCATTTTTTCTTATTGATTAAAGTAAACTTAACATTTCTATATATTCATGATATATATGTGTCTACATTAATATGAACCGATCATGTATTGTAAGAATCAATGCATGCCTAGTAATATTATTTATTGGAGCCTCCAAATAATTCTAATTCACACTTTGAATATTTTGAAACTCACAAGTTTCTTTCTGGCAGTATTAGTGCCCAAAACAACAACTTCATAATATTGTTGAACATCAGGATATGCATCTCTATCAATTGTTAGAGGGTAATTCATACTTGTACTCACCAACTTCTTTTCTACCATAATCTTCTATGAAGTCAAAGTTCATTGATGTTTTTCCTTGTTTTTGTTTGTACTCATCCACATCAAATTGGCCGGTTACTTCCACCCAGTTAGCGCTAGTGGCCATGAAGGAAAGATTAAGAATGACATTGGTGTTACATGCCAGAATATAACCGCATGGGGTCTAGACAATGGGGATTGACAATATTTTTTAATTTTTTACTCAAGACAATGGGGATTGACTGTTCATATGCATTGGTTTTAGCTGTGTACTTGTTCATTTCCAGACCTGGCTTTGCTTTGTTTCCGGCGGCTATTTTTTTGGAAGGTTTGGAACCTATTTTTGACCGTATTTAAAGGCGATTCTCATAATTGCCTTTGATAATTTTCGATCAAAGTCACTATCAGAAAAGTCACCTTCAAAGTGACTTCTAATGTCCGATATAATCGCCTTTAATAAGCCATCCTCCACTAGTGTTCATTCTTGTGAAGTTTTTGGTGAAAATATGACAACGTGAGCTCAGAAATTGAAGGAAAGATCGGAATGTTGTTGTTTTGAATTATGTTAGGCCAAGGGAAAAAATGAATGACATTACCTACATATCATTACTTATTCTTGTCGATGAAGAGAGTGAGTTTCAATGTAATGTACCATTAAAAACATAATAAAGAATCACTTTATGAGTATTGCTTGATTTAATAGTTAATTAAGCTTTAACATACTTAAACTATTAATTGTATCAGTTCTTTTTTTAATATATAATTATTTCAAACTTTTTTTCATTATTTTGTGATGATAGCTTTACTTAATGTAGCGTATCCAAAACTCATAAGGGGTAAGGAGAAATAAGGATTGAAAAATTATTTCTAATTCTATATACTTACATGTGTACAAATGTCTGACCAGGGTTTATCATTACAATTAAATTATGTTTTTTTCTTCAGAATCAAAAACACGAGGACACAAATTAACAATTCACTGAAATGCCACACTATTATCCACACAGGCATGCAAAAATGTGACAATAGTTATGAATTAATTAGGATGAACACGTCTTACGTGCATAAAGATGCTACTTGATAACTCAATTGATGAAAGTGTCTAGTAAATAGAAAATGAATGATAACATAGCTTGGTACTCTAGACACTACGTGCAACTTTCACACACTCAAGGTGCGATAGCTCTGCTCTTCATCTCTCTCGTACTCCGGCACCGCCGATATGGCAGAGCCACCACCCCTAATCTCATACGCCCAGGCCGTGAACCAAGAGCTGCGTGAAGCCCTCAATCTCCCCACCCCAAATCGCCAAGATCTCACAACACTCATTTTGTTCCCAAACAACCAATCGACCACCTGGGCGAACCGGGACTCCATTTCACGGAGGAAGAATGCCACAATTTGGAAGCTCCGCTCAAATGGACTTTGATCGGCAAATTCACGCGCAGTCGTCCACAGCTGGAGAAGCTCCGGAAAGATTTTCATACGGCCGGTTTCAAGGGTCACAACAATATCACACTGCTGGACTACAAACATGTTCTCATTTCGTTCTCCCTCCCCGATGATTATTATTGCTGCTGGTTACATAAAATCTAGAACTTCGGCACCTACTCTATTAGAATCACGAAATGGGCTCCCAATTTCAACCCTAACGCTGATTCCCCCATTGTCCCCATTTGGATTTCCATGTACGGTTTGCCCCAGCAGTTCTTTGACTATAATGTTATCATGTCAATTGGTAATGTCACCGGAACCCCAATTAGGATGGATAGAGCCTCCCTTAATAGAACTAGACCCCATGTGGCACGAATCTGTGTTGAATTGGATGTAACCAAACTTAGGTTGGAACGTATCTGGCTTAGTTTCAGGGAATTCGGATTCTGGCAATACCTCGAGTATGAAGGGATACCCTATTATTGTTCTATCTGCCTTAAAATAGGACACTTAGATACACATTGCAGGTTGGAAAAGATCCCTACTAAATTTGCCCCCTGGAAACCAAAGGGTAGCTCTTCTAAAGAAGGTAACAAATCCATTTCCATATCTGAACAGGGAAGGCTTAAAGGTAAAGGAAATGGTACCTCCTCCTATGCTACTTATGTCCCTAAGACACTGACTGCCCATAAGTTTACAACTGACAACAAGTTCTAGCAGTTATCTCAAGATAAAGACATGCAGAGAAACTTACAACCAGAAAAAGACTCAAGTTCCAAAGATTTGATCCCTAGACAGGGATCACAGGTTACCCCTATCACCCCTAATAATACGAATCTTGCTTCATGTTCTGAAAATGCTTTGATGTCGGGATATGCAATTTTGGAAATACCCTCCCAGAATGTTTTTGTAGCCTCATATCATGGAAATAATGCTGGTAAGGCTTCTACTGCAAATGTTGATCTGTCTCCGGAAAATAAACACCTGACTGCTTCTTATGTCATCCCTGATAATACGAATGTTGCTCTATCCCCTGAAAATGCTCTCGTGTCGGGTCGTGAAAATATGAATGTGCCTTCTGGGAATGCCTGTGTTGCCTCTTCCCATGGAAATAATGCTGGTATTGCTGATATTGCTAGTGTAGTTTTGTCTCCTGATAATACGAAGTTTGCTTCATACCCTAAAAGTGCTTTTGTGTCCGGACGTGAAATTATAAATTTTCCACCACGGAATGTCTGTGTAGCCTCTTCCCATGATAATAATGCTGGTATTGCTGATATTCCTACTGTAGTTTTATCTCCTGAAAATAGACACTTGGTTGTCCCTTTTGAGTTTGAACCTCTAATCCACCCTGAAACTAATGGCTTTGTGCCCCCCAAACTATGCCAAAACTCTGTCATCCCCCCCAAAGTCTCCCACCTAATCTACCTAACCCAAGTAGTGTTCCTTAACAGGAACCAGTTTTAAGTCTACCACACCCAGAAGAACGCATCCATAAACAGAATGCTCCTCGAACCCCCATTAACTGTGAGGTCGACCCAGCTCAATCAGAAAAAGACACTGCTAGACCTCTGTCACCACAACTTAGTTTGAAATCCCACAAACCCCTCGAATGGATTAACACAGAAACCTCCACCAGGCAGCAAAAAACCATGGAGGATCATGGGAATCTTACATTTGCAGAAATAAAGGCAAACTTAATCCTTGAACAGATCAAACTAACAAATCTACTCAAACCCAACCAAACGGAGACCAAATTTAAGCAGAGGAAGTACACTAAAAAGGATTACTCCTCCACACCCAAAACGGTCTTCACCCATTCCTCTTTGTCCCTCTCCAAGACATATCAATGAATAGTCTAAATATTTGTACATGGAATATTAGAGGAATAGGCAATAACCCCTCCAAAATCCGTTTAAGAAAAATTAAACAACAGAACTCAATCAAACTCTGTGCCCTCATAGAACCTATGTTAAGTCCTGATCAAATTCAAAGCATCTCCAGGGAGCTGGGCTTCAGTAACTCTTATGCCAACATAATAAACAAAATCTGGTTAATGTGGGACGAGGAACTAACAGTAGACATACACAAAGTGGAAGAACAAGTGATCATAACGAAAATCACAGCACCTAATATCCCATATGAATGCCAGATTTGTTTCATCTATGCTAAGCACACAAACCATGAAAGGAACAAACTGTGGCAAGCTTTAGCAACCTTATCAAAAAAACCTCTGTGCCTAATTGGCGACTTTAATGTTATCTCTAAAACTGAGGAGCATCTATGTAACTCCATCCCCAACCAAAGCAGCATAAACAATTTCAACCACTTCCTCAACTCCCAAAATTTTTCAGAAATTCCAACCTCGGGCAGTATTTTCACCTGGACTGGAATGAGAACTAGGGGGAGAGTATGGAAACGACTAGATAGAGAAATCTCTAACAACCTATGGTGGTCTAAATTCCCTAATTCGAAAATAAAAACACTAGCTAGGGAAGGTTCAGATCACACACCCTTGATTCTATCTGTAGCACAAACACCCCCGACAACCACTCCGAGGCCTTTCAAATTTCAAGAATGTTGGGTAAACCACCATTCTTTCATGAAACTTGTGGAAGACACTTGGAATACACACACCACTCTAAAAGGAATGAAAAGACTGATCTTCAAACTTAAAACCCTGAAACATGCCCTTAAAACTTGGAACAAAGACATTTTTGGTAATGTTTTCGATGCTGTTCAAAACTGTGAGGAGCTGCTTCTGAATGCTGAAACCGATGTACAACAACTCGAATCCTCCACAACCATACAAGCCCTAAATCAGGCTAAGGAAAAGCTAAGACTAGCTCTAAAGAACCAGGAAACTTTCTTAAAACAGAAATCAAGACTAAAATGGATGAAGGAAGGAGATGTTAATACTAAATGTTTTCACCAGTCAATCTCCAACAAACATAAAAGACAAAAAATCTCCCAAATCAAAAACAATGATGGAGATTGGCTAAATAACATAGCCGACATTGAAACAGAAGCTGTTGATTTCTTCTCCAACCTCCTAACTGATGAACCTCTAGATCCATCAGGACCAATGCTTCCTGGATACTGGAGAATGTTCCAGAAATTATATCAAACGAAATGAACTGTAACCTTCTTAAAAAAGTCAGTATGGGGGAGCTCTCTAACATAGTTTCTACCATGGATAGTCATTCAGTACCTGGACCCGATGGCTTTTCCGGTTTCTTTTATCACAAATGTTGGGACATTATAAAAGCTGATGTACTAATGGCAGTGGACGATTTCTTTGCTCGCCAGGAGATCCCCACTGCCATATCATCAACAAACCTGGTTCTGATACCCAAAAAAGATGTCTGATCCTCTTTCAAAGACTATAGACCTATTAGCCTATTAATTTCTCCAACAAAATCCTCTCCAAAATTCTCTCCACAAGAATTAAAACATACCTGGACTCCATCATCAGCCCAGAACAATCTGCATTCATACCTGGAAGGGAAATTGCTGATAACGTCCTCCTCATGCAAGAATTAACTAATCATTTACACTCAAAACGTAGGGGTACCAACATGATTATAAAACTGGACATGATGAAGGCGTTCGACAGAGTCTCATGGACATTCCTTGCCAAAACTCTCCTCAAACTAGGCTTTTCTAGTGTCCTGGTTGATCTAATTATGTGTAACATCAGAGCTGCACGTTTTTCTATACTGATTAACGGAAAGTCATCTGGCTTTTTCCCGGCCTCTAGGGGCTTTAAAACAAGGTGACCCCCTTTCCCCACTTCTTTTCATCCTAATGGCTGAAACATTCTCCCAAAACCTGAACTTCCTTTACCAATATGTAAATATCTAGCCATATAATCTACCCCGAGGAATGATTCCTTCCTCACACCTCTCCTACGCCAATGACACAGCCATCTTTCTCAAATACACCAAAAAGGGACTCCAAACAATAAAGAATTTCCTGAACTCCTATGAACTAGCTTCAGGTCAGAAAGTTAACTTTGAAAAATCAACTTTCTACCTATCTAAACATGCACCTTACAGAACCATCAACCTAATCCAAAGAGAAACTAACATGCTTGTAGGGTCTACCCCTTTTAAATACTTGGGATGCCCTATTTTCACTGGAAGAACCAAAAACTTCCACTTCCAATCAATGCTCCTCTCTATCCAAAATAAAATCAACAACTGGCAAAATAAACACTTGTCCCCAGCCGGAAGGGCCACTTTAATCAAACATGTTCTTGCTTTTATGCCAATCCACCTTCTAACAGTTGTGAAACCAACCACACACACCATCAAAAAAATTCACAAAACTCTCTCCAGTTTTTTCTGGAACAAACACTCAGACAGAACACAAAAAAGCAGAATCTGGAGATCCTACACCAATCTTTGCCTCCCTACGGAGGAAAATGGCCTGAACTTCAGGAATTTACACACCTTAATCGATTCTTTTTCAATTAAACTATGGTGGAAACTTCAGAGAGGGAACTCTCTCTGGGCCAAAACCATGTGGTCTATAAGGGATATACACAAAACATCCGGTACATGGAAGAGAATCAAAGAGGCTGACCTCACTGCAAATGTTAATACTAAAATCATAATTGGATCAGGTTCGATCTCATTCTGGAACTCTAATTGGATGTCTCTTGGACCCTTAACCGATTTTCTACACACTCCCTCAGATTTCCCTCATCCTGACATTACGGTTGCTGATTTTATCCAACACAAAGCCCTCTCTTTCAACCAGATCGGGAACCTCCTCCCAGACCATATATACCAATACCTGGAACAGGATCATAAACTATATCCAGATTGTGAAGACACCATCATATGGAAACCTACTCAATCAGTAGCCTTCTCGGTTAAATCAGCTTATGAGCTGATCAGAAATAAGAAAACAAAGATCCCATCCTACACCCATCTTTGGTCTAAACTTTTACCAAGAAAAATCAGTGTTTTTAACTGGAAGCTTTTGAATCGGCTGATCGCCTTTCCTGACGTCCTCGAGGACTTCCAATTTCACCTCCCATCACGATGCTGTTTCTGCTTCAATAACTCCAAAACAATTCACCATTGTTTCAACTCCTGTACAAAGGTAAACCAAATCTGGAAACTAGTAAACTCGGTCCTCCACATGCCACACAACTCCTTCCAACTACTGTGGGACAGCGTATACTTCTACTAGAATACCCCAATCAATAATGACCTCCCTGCACAGCTAATCCGTACCATTCCATGTATTGTGAACTGGCACCTGTGGTGCGCCCGATGCACCTTCACTTTCGAGGGTACTAAACCAGATATCATGCTTATTTTTAGGCGAATTCTGTCTCACCTCAATGACACTATTTTAGCCTTCAAACTGGAACTCATGTGGGCACTTACTCCAATCCCAACTTTTCTCAGCAACAAACCCAAGAAACATAGGCCACTCAGAATTCTCAAATGGATACCACCCTCAACCTATAAACTCAACACTGATGGCTCTTTCCTTTGGAACGGCAATGCAGGCATTGGTTGCATAATCCGAGATAGTGCAGGTAGAGTTACTGCTGCTTTATCCAAATCTGTCCAGGCTGAATCTATCTTGCAGGTGGAAGCCATTGCCCTTCTACATAGCATTCAACTGGTACGTGACAGACGCCTCACACACGTGGATATTGAAACAGACTCAAAAACTCTAATCAGAATGCTACAGAAACAACTCAAGATTCCGTGGAAGCTACTTCCAACATTCAGGGAGATATAGAACCTACTTACTGAAGTAAACCACTCACTGCAGCACATCTTCAGAGAGGCAAACGGTCCTGCGGACTCACTTGTTAAACTAGCCAGTCACAACCAGGTAAATAACATTTATGGCTCTACAGGTTTACCTTCAATGGTGGCGGGACAAGTACAACTTGATAAGGAAGGACTACCACATGTTAGACTAGTGTAGACTAGTGCATTCTGTCTTCTATGTATTTTGCTCCTTGTTTCAACTGATTGATCTTTTAGGTTAGCCATAGGTTATGTATAGATCTCAAAGATCATCAGTTTTTCAAATGAGGTACGGTTTTATGCCCCCCTCTTTTGCTTGTACCTTCTTTTTCAATTAATAAACGGGTAGGGGTCTGCCTAACCCCCCACCATCACATGTGGTTTTAATTAAAAAAAAGAATGATAACATAGCTTTAAACATAATAAATGCTAAGTAAATATTACTCATAAAAGAGTGGAAAGAGTTTCTCACTATATGAGATTTGAAGCTTAAATCAATTTCTCCCAAGTGATAGCTTAGATACTAGAGTTCATACTAACAATAAAACAAAACGAAACAGAATCCAAAGTGAAAGCAGATGAAAAAAAAAAGAAAAATAGGGTTTTGAAAGAGGGGAAGTCAAGATGAAAAAGATAGAATATAAGACGATAGACGTGCTATTTATAGTACAGGAGAAATAATAAAATAAGCCACTTGCAGCAGGCTTCCGCGACCCACGAGGGATATCTTGTGACTCGCCACAGATACAAAATTCTGCATCTTCATTTCTCTTGTCTAAATCTTCAATCTTTAACTCTTCATTTCTCTTGTCTTCAATTCTTTAATTCTTCAAACCCCAAAAGATAATATTCAAATCTTCATATGTTTACCTCGTCACACCAAATTTCCCATAAAAGTAATAAGAGCTAAAAAGTCGCTCTTAACTATCCTTAGATTATTTTAAGGCAAACCACAAGATCTAGAGCTCAAAAGTATACAAAACTAAGTCCAAAAAGTCTTCAAATTACTACATAAAATGAACATTAAACCTCCCAACACTTGAATGTTAATGTGTTGTTGTTGTTGTGTATTGCTGTAGTTCTTACAATTTTTTACTCAAAACAATGGGGATTGATTGTTCATATGCATTGGTTGTAGCTGTGTACTTGTTCATTTCCATATCTAGCTTTGCTTTATTTTTGGCGGCTATTGTTTTGGAAGGTCAGAAATAGGTTCCAAATTTAGAACCTTTTCTGATCCTAATTAAAGGCGGTTCTCTAGACCGCCTTTGATCATTTTCGATTAAACCAGAGAAGTCACCTTCAAAGTGACTTCTAATGTCTGATATAACTGCCTTTAATAGGCCATCCTTCACTAGTGTTCATTCTCGTGAAAGTTTTGGTGAAAATATGACAATGTTAGCTCAGCAATCGAAAGATAGATCGAAATGCTGTAGTTTTGAATTATTTTAGGACATAGAAAAATAATGAATGACATTACATACATATCATTACTTATTCTTGGTGGTGAAGATTGTATGTTTAAATCTAACATGAAATTAAAAACACAATAAAGAATCACTTTATGGGTATTGATTTATTTAATATTTATTAAGCTTTAACATACTTAAACTATTAATTATACCAGATCCTTTTTTCTTAATCTATAATTATTTAATATTTTAACATTATTTTGTGATAATAACTTAAATTATTGTAATGTATGCAAAACTCACAAGAGGTAAGGAGAAATAAGGACTGAAAGTAATTTCTAATCCTATATATATACATGTGTACAAATGTGTGACTTGGGTAGGAAAGTGAAGTTTCCTGAAGGTTAATGTACTGTAAAAATAATAGATTTAATGTTTTCTTATTGAATAAAGTTAAAATAACATAGCTGTCTGTTCATGACATAAATATGTGTGTGTGTATGTATGTGTGTATAAATAAGAAGCGATTATTGATTGTAAGTATCGAAGCAATCCCAGTATTAGTATTTATTGGAGCACTGAAATAACCCTAATTTAGTTATCGCTTACTATAAAATGAATGAGTTTGTTTCCAGCAGTATTATTGCCCAAAACAAGAGCTTCATAAAATTGTATAATTAATGGATATGCATCTTCAGCAATTGTTAGAGAGTATTCGTACTTTTCCTCTCCAACTTCTTTTCTACCAGCATGTAGCACACCATCAAACTTTGCTAATGCCTTCCCATTTTTTTATTGTACTCATGTACTGCGAAGCGGCCGATTGCTATCACCCACTTAGCGCCTGTGTCCAGCGGAATGTAACCTCTTCCTTGGGTTACATCAGCTACTGACACTTTGAAAAGTGAGGAGAAAATTAAGAATGAGACAAGGGTTGCAGGAAGGGAAGATTGAGATCGGATTTCCATTTGATTTTTCATACTAATAAAAGCTTTGGTGAAAAGATGACAATGTGAGCTAAGAAATCAAAGGATAGATTAGAAGGTTTTTGTTTTAAATTATGTTAGGACAAAGAGTACCATGAATATATAGGTATTGAGAAAAGTTAAATGCATTCCGTACATACCTATTAATACTTCTTGTTGATGAAACTCCTAAGTTACATCATGTTCAATTAAAGATACATTTAAAGAGTTAATAAAGCTAAAACATACTTAAATTCATAAATTTCCTAGTTCCTTTTTATATCTATAATTCTTTTATATTTTAGATTATTTATGGATAATAGCTTTAATTAATGTAAGATAGGGAAAGCTATTAGAGTGGAAGAGAAATAAGGATTGACCAATCATTTCTTGTTATTGTAAAATTACGTGTTTTTTTCAACATCGTAACAAGAGAACACAAACAATTGCTTTATATACCACATTGTAACCTACACAGTCATGTAAAAATGCAAAAATATTTATGCATTAATTAGAATGCACACATTTTTTTAATTGAAAACACCCAAGGGTGGGGGTTGATATATTGGTACACCAAACCACATAATTTACGAACCAGTGTCATCATAGTAGTTTTATACAAAAAGGCAACATCATTGCCTCCAAAAGAATGATCAGATACTAGTAACTATAAGTCTATTTATGTGCAAGATCTAGAAGAAAAAAGGTAGTTGCGATTCCAAAGTAGCGAATGTCCACACCTAGTGTTCATTCATTACTTTGGCCAGGCAACAACCATTCAGTCATAACCTGAGTAAACCGATGGAGGATTAGGCTAGTAAGTCTGCCATTGTTATTCTGAGCTTGTGAGCAGGAGAAACTTGCAGACCATGGTGAAAACGCCGGAGGAGTATGTTGTTGAAAGGCATGTGTGTAGCCGGAAAAGCCAAGCTTAAAACTGCTCAGGCACACGAATATAGCTCGAGCACACGATAAGTCCTCTCGAACACACGGAAATTCCCTTGAGTACACGAATGTCCCCGCGAGCACAAGAGTGTCCCATCGAGCACACTAATGTCCCTTCGAGATCATGAAAGTACCCTCAAGGTCACAAATGACACCTTGAGTACACGACTGTCCATTCGAGCACATGAATGTCCCCTCGAGCACACGGATGTCCCCTCGAGCACACGAATGTCCCCTCAAGCACATGAATGTCCCGTCGAGCACACGAATGTCCCATCGAGCACAAGAATGTCCCCTGGAGCACTCAAAAGTCTCCTCGATCACTCGAAAGTTCCCTCGAGCACACGAATGACCCCTCGAGCACACGAATGTGGATAGAAAAAGTGGATGTGTGCTCCCCTCAGGAAAGTGAAACACCATGACCCTCAGAGGGAAGCATAGAGTTCCAGAGCCATGATGAAGTCCATAACCTGCGGCAAAAGGAAGGAAAAGATCAGTAGTATCAATCATCTTTAGAGGCTTGCCTATGGATTCTAATATAAGGTGTATGAATTCTATCCATATAAATTAGCCCTTTAATATGTGCCGGAATGTTATTCAGATGAAGTGAAAAATCCATCTGGGAGGTTTAGTGGTGTTTAACAATAGCATCAGCCACTGAATTACATTCTCTGTATATGTGCTTAAGAGAAACCTAGGATAGAAGTGTGTGAACTTGGAACACCAATGGGTATAAAGACCATTTGGAGCATGATGGATCATTGATCATAAGAACCGCCTGTAAGGAGTCAGATTCGACAATGAAATTTGGATATCTAGGGATACAGATTTGACATGCCAGAAGGACTGCCTTGATTTCAACTTCCAGTGGTGAAATGGCTGATATGGATTCTGACTTGATTAGGAGTGGGAAACCCTAGTTATCACGAGCAATTAAGCCAATAGAAACAGATGTAGAAGACCATAAGGTATTCACATTAACCTTGATGACATTGGGACCTGGAAATTCCCAGTATACAGTGGAGATGGTTGGCTTTGGTGGTTGTCTGGGGAGGGATATCAGAGAATGGAATTGATTTCATGAGTTATGGTGTATATTGGGGAGGTAGAGAGAGAGGCTTAAATGGAAAGATTAAGAGTATCTATAACTTCCTTGCTTATATGGGTAAAAGAAAATGGTTTGTCATCAAGAAAGTAGGCATTTCTAGCCTTCCACAATGCTCAGCAGATCAATGGAGGAAACAATCGACATATTATTTTCTGAAATCCAGAAAGGTCACTACAATTCCAAAAGATGAAGAAAGTATCCACAACACTATGAACATTTTGCAGGTTGCAGTTAACTAAACGAGCACTCTGAATCCAAACAGATTTAGCAAGATGGCAGTTGATGAAGAAATGTTCCAGAGAGTCAGATTGATTGCACATAGGACATTTTGAAGCCAAGCTAAAACCACATTTAATGAGGATATCATCAAAAGGTAAGAATGAATTGAGCAATTTCCATATAAAGATGGAGATCTTCTTAGGTAACCTAGTGTTCCATATGAGCTTAGTAACTGGGAAATTACCTGGTATATATGTTAGAGTTCTATAAGATGACTTGAAAGAGAATCTGCCAGTCTCCTCAGGTTTCCAAATCATCTTGCCCTCTCTTTCATGTACAATTTGTGCACCTTGTAAAAATAGAAAAGTATCATTTTCCAGAAAAGGAACAATCTTAGGTAAAATTGATACTTTGTTATTTATAAAATCAGCCACTGAACAGGGGGAAAACATGGAAGTGATGTGGGATGGGATACAATTTATCAACGGGCCATTTGGGCACCAGTTAGCAGCCCAAAATTCACATTTACCTTGGCCATGAATAATCATTGAATTTTTTTCTGCAATATGATTTACCTCACAGATTCTCTTCCATGTTTTGGAGTTCTTGTGGGACTGGGGAAAGGACCACAGTAATTTGGCCCACAAGGTGTTCCCTAATTGGCTTTTCCACCATAATTTAAGTGAGCAAGCTTCAATAATTAGCTTGATAGATCTAAAACCCAATCCATACTGAGATTTAGGGATAGCGATGTCAGTCCACTCTTTCCATACCTTATTTTTTCTTTCCTCAGTATTCCCCCAAAAGAAACTGGCCATTCCTTTTTCCATGGATTTTACAATAGATAACGGAGGTTTACAAATAGTCCAAATATGATGAGGGAGAGAGTATATGCATGATTGGATCAGTGTCATTTTCCCTCATGCACTTAACCATCTATTCTTCCAGTTTTTAAATCTCTTATCCATAGTTTCAAGAAAGGGATGGAAATATCTAGATAGGGTTCTTCCTTTGAAAGTAGGGCATCCTAGGTCCTTAAATGGGAAAATACCTCTTTTCATTCCTAGGACCTAATCTGATGTTTCTTTGTGACTGTAGCTCTCTTGCTAATGTAAAACACTATTTTTTCATAGCTGATTTCCTTCCCTGATGTTAACTCAAATATCTGCAGAAATGCTTTAATCCTGATTAGACCCGATTTTGAAGCTTGCACAAAAATTATGGTGTCATCAGCATAGCTTAAGTGGGTTAAAGGAAAGAAAAATATTGCAAAATGTTATTTTGAAAGATGAATGAAAGGCTCCTGGAGAAGGATTCAGTAAAGATATTGAACAGTAGAGGAGAAAGGGGATCATCTTGTTTGATTCCTCTAGTTGATTTTTAAAAACCAACAGGATTGCCATTGATGAGCACAGAGAAATAAGCCTGAGAAAGGTTGTTCATGACTGCCTGAAGAAAATTACTTGAGAAACCAAATTTATGCAAAATACTCTGCAAAAAACCCCAGCTAACCCTATCAAAAGCCTTTTTCAGGTCTAGTTTGAGCATACAATTTGGTACCCTATTTTTTTTGTCAAGGAATCTAACCATCTCTTGAAGATATGTGATATTGTCTGAGATATCTCTATTCTTCATAAAAGCAGTTTGGTTTTGAGAAATTAGTTTGTCCATATATGATTTCAGTCTTTCCATGAGAACCTTAGAGTAAATATTATTAGCAACATTAGAAAGGCTAATAGGTCTGAAATCATCAAAAAATGATGGGGTAGAATTTTTAGGAATAAGAGTTATCCAAGTGCTAGAGATACCTCTTGGCATGTTAGATCCTGAAAGGAAATCATTAACTGCGAGGTCCTCTTTTATGAAATCCCAACATTTGATGTAAAATTTACTAGAGAAACCATCAGGCCCTGGGCTGCTATTCCTATTCAGACCCATGACCACTAATTTGAGTTCAGTTTCTGTTATAGGCCGAGATAAACTAGAGTTATCTTGCTTAGTGATGATGGAAGGTATCTGGCTAAGGAAATGGGGATAGTAGATGGAATTCAGAGAGTTCCCAGATTCAGTTAGCAGGCCTGAGAAATAATTGACAGCTTCATTTTGAATGTCTGCAAAATTATCTAGCCATTGACCAGAATAATTTTTAATTTTAGATATATTTAATCTACAGTTCTTCTCCTGAACAGATTTATGAAAGAATTGGGTATTATTGTCTTCACACTTAAACCAGTTCAGTCTGGACTTATGTTTCCAGAATTTTTCTTTCTCTTTTAAAGCTCTGAGCAGTAATGCCCTTTTTTCATTAAGTATGATACGTTCAGTTTCTGAGTGAGTTAAATCATAGATTACTTCCTGTCTTCTCAGATTATCCTCAGCATTCATTACATTGGAGTCAATGTTACCGAAGATCTCTTTGTTCCAGATTTTAATTACTTTCTTAACTCTGATTAACTTAAGATATAGTCCCAACATACCTGTTTGATGGGTAGGAGTACTCCCGTTTGTTCTGATTAACTCACAGGAAATCAGATCTATTAAACCAAACGTTGAGAAATCTAAAAGGTTTTGGGTATGAGGAAATTTGAGCAGCAATTTGGAATAGGAGGGGTGAATGATCTGAGGATTGCCTGTTGAGGATCTGGATAGAGAAAGCTGGGAATTTATTACTCCATTGGATTGTGCACAAACCTCTATCTAATCTTTTAGAGGTAGAATTTCTCAGTCTGCCATTGGACCATGTGAAAATATTCCCTACAGTATTGATCTCCTGTATTCCTTTGGTGTTAATCCAATTATGGAAACCCTAATACTACCTAGATTAGGGGAGCTGGGATCTCTATATTCCTCAGGAGTGGTAATTGTGTTGAAATCACCTATGAAAACAGTTTCATTTAATGGGAGGAGACCTAAATCATGCCATAGTGTCTTCCTACCTTCTCTATTCCTAAGGGCATAAATAAAAACCATTTCCATTTGAGAATTAGAGCCAGGATGGATGATTTTAACATTAAGGAATTGCTCATGGTGGCATATAAGATTAACAATCAATGAGTCATTCCACATAAGCAAGAATTTTCCATTATGGAGAGGAAGGTTATGTGAAAATTTTAGTTTCTGCATGTAGGATTGACATTGAGAGTTATCATGCATAGGTTCTATAATACATAATAGCTAAATTTTCTTTGTCATAGTCAAATGTTTCAACCTGAGCATAGAAGTTTCAATTCCCCTCAGATTCCAAACCAAAAAGTTAATTTGGAAAGTGTACATCATTGGTCAACAAGTTTATGCCTTTTAGTAGCAGATCTTAGCATAATCTTATTCAATTGAACAAAGTAATTCTTTTTGTTCTTAAGCTTATCTTGGCCATCCTTCTTAACTGATAGATTGCTTGAGGGTAGCATAGGGGTGGGCTGAGAGTGAGTATCTGCAGGAAATTTATTACCTTCATTGAAGATTTCCTGAGGGTCCTGAATTGCACATTCATCAGAGTTCGAAAGGACCTCTATATCTTGCAAAACAGAAAATCTGTTTTCCACTCTTCCTTGGTGTGAAAGTGGAGGGTTAATGGGGGAGCACTAGAAACGAGTCAAATTGTGAGAACCAATCCCTATGTCATACTTAGCATACATTTTAGGTTTCCTTATAGGGATAGTTACCTCAGTTTGATTTATTAGTTCCCTAAGAAGTTTATGGGATTTATCCAAGGCTTGTGTTACTGGTGGGTGATTTGGGGTAGGCGGTTGAGTTAGCAGAGGTGTAGTAATATGAGGGATTGCTTCTGTTATCTCAGAGCCATATGCTAAGGGATCAGAGGCAGGGTTAGTATTAGCTAGCTGATGGGATAATGTTTCAGAGTTGGGCATGTTAGAGGAAAGCTGATTGTTAGTAAACATAGCAGGAGCTTTTGCAAATTTATGCCCCATAGCATACCATTTAGGCATTGGTTCAACATTGTTATGGGAGACAATTTTACATTGGCCGAGTGAATGTCCCAGTTTGGCACAGTGGTCACAATACAGAGGAATATCTTCAAACTCAATATTATACTTCCGATTGTTATTTTTTGATCCTAATATAATGGAGGTGTTAAGAGGTTTCTGTTGGTCTATCTCAATGCACAATTTAATGGCAAACGACCTGGTTAACATTTCAGTGGCTCAGTCTTTTTTTATGAAATTTCCTATGCTATTTCCAATAGACTCAATAGATGAAGCATCATAATATTAGAGGGGAACTTCCCTGATTGTGCACCAGACTGGAACAATTGAGGATTCCTTGTGCGTAGAGAAATCTGGAGGCCATTTGAGTATTTTCATCTGAACACCATTGAAGCTCTAGCTTCCTTTGATCCAACATCTCTGATAGTCATTAATCTGGTCAAATCTGATGAGGACATGTTTGAAGTCCAGTGAACCCAATTGGTACTTTCTGGCAAACCCCGCCATTTTGAAAGATGATTCCAGTTGCTCCATTGAATGTCTGCCTTTGGTAAATTTGCCTACGAGGGCATTGGCGTAGTGAGCGGAGAGTGTTGAAATCTCTTCCTCAGTGTATAGACATGCTGGCTCACCTAGATGCTTCGACTTGGGGATCAATTCGGGATTGCCCGGGAGAGATTGGCGGAGAGGGGGGATTTTGATTGGAGGGCAGAGAGGAATGATTTTTGGGTGGGTATCGAATTTCCATTCTCTGCCATGGTGGCCGTCAGCGGTAGAGGTGTAGCCAACGCCGTCGTTTGTTGACAGGAGAGAGCCGTTAACGGCGAAAGAAAGCCGTTACCGGCGGGGAAGTATGTTGGATTCAGAGACTATGGAGAGAGGGAGAGAGGGAGAGAGTCTGAGCTAGGACAACGTTTCCACTTGGAGGATGCACACGTCTTGCACACATAAAGATTCTAATTGATAACTCAATCGGTGAAAGTGTTTAGTAAATACAAAATATTTGATAACTTATATTTTTATGTATAACTTTAAATTTATTAATAAATTAAATATAATTTTCTAAATGTGCTTTATTATTTGATATTCAATAATTTGTAACAAAATAATACCCTTTCGTTTTCTTACTTTGAACACATCACCAGGGAATAGAACAAATCTAAAATGAGCAGTAATAAAATTATTAATAAATTAAGCGAAATGTTAGAGAAAAGATCACCGAAAAGAATCTGAGTTGGAAATGCTGTAAACCAATTGAATTGAAATGCTGTAAAGTTACAATGAAAAGAACAAGCTGGAAATGCATCCGAATCTTAATTTTTAATAAATAGTTAAAACTTACTGAATGTCAACAACATAAATATGATTGACTTAATTATTGATAGAATTTTGTATGAAATCTTAAAATATTTTTTTAGTACATTCATCTTATTACGATTTGATTCCAATTACCAATTCCGAGTGCAATAATTAAGGACATGTCATTTTTACCTGCAGGTCAGTCGTCCTTTGCAAGACTGATTCTAAAATTGTGCTGGGCGCAAATGGAATCTAATTTTATTTATGTAAGATCAGCTTGGAACAAGTCAGCATGCCCCGAGTTAGGCTAGATATTTATGTGAGACAAGAAAGTTATATGAGATTGAATCTAGTCCATTGAAATGTTCAATCCAACCTTTGAGAATTACAATTTATATTGGCAAATCTGGGTACCTCTCTAATATACAATTCATAGCCCTAAAGGCTTCCTAAATACAACTAAGTAGATATGGGCAAATCGGGGTCGTCCATGAAAAAAAGGGATTTTCCTATGGTTTCAGGCATATAAGGGTGAATAATAACATATACGTATATATAAATATAAATATATAAGCAATTAAAGGGGGGGGGGGTTGTTTTTGTTTTTCTATGTTTTGAAAGGAAAAACAAGAGAACTAGGTTATAAAGTTAATTAGACTAATCATACAACAAAATAATAAAAGATGATAAAAGCACAATTGACACAGCCTTGGGCGCAATTGATTCCCAATTCCAAGCCACTTATAGGTCCTAGAAACAATCACTCATTTAATCACGTTAATTACCTATTGTGAATGCTACAACTTCCATTTGAATATAAACATTTCATTCTTCCTAAAAGTAATTAACAAAGAGATCAACGACTATTTGTAAACCTCACCAATGATCACTTTGGACAAAAAATGTCTAAAGGAATTTTATCAATGACAACATACACAAAAAACCAATAGATTTGATAGCAACTACAAGTATTCTACCAAATACCATTTAACCAAACAATGCATTCATTACGTTTAACCTAGAAAGATCAACAATCAATATTCTACCATTTAGTGCTACTTTGGGATAAATATGATAACAAACCACGTTATCATACTCATCTAGCAAGATTAAAAATATCTATCCAATCAGAAGTTTTATTTCCTTGTTCTTAATCTAAGTAAACAACGTAATAAATTCTAGGTAAATATTACTCATAAAAGAATGAAAAGAGTTTCTCACTACATGGGATTTGAAGCTTAAATCAATTCCTCTCTAGTGATAACTTAGCTACTAATGTTCACACTACCAATCAAAATAAAATGAAACACAATCCAAAGGGGTTTTAAAGAGGAGGAAGTCAGGAAGGAAAAGATAGGATGTTAGACTATAGAAGTGCTATTTATGGTATAAGAGAAATCATAAAATAAGCCACTTGCAGCAGGTTGCCGCGACCCACAAGTGATATCTTACGACTCACCACAGATACAAAATTCTGCATCTTCAAATCTTCATTTCACTTGTCTAATTCTTAAACCTTCAACTCTTCACTTCTCTTGTCTTTAATTCTTCAACTCTTCAAACCCCAAATGATAATATTCCATTCTTCATATGTTTACCTCGTCACACCAAATTTTCAAGAAAAGTAATAAGAGATCAAAATTCATTCTTAACTCTCCTAAGATAATTTTAAGGCAAAACACAAGATCTAGAGCACAAAAGTATACCAAAGTGAGTAAAAAATGTCCTAAAATTACTACATAAAATGAACACATCAAATCTCCTAACACTCAAACGTTTCTGTGTATTGTTGTTGCTGTGTATTGCTGTTGTTCTTTCAACTTTTGAATCAAGACATTGGGGATTGATTATTCATGTGTAGTTGTTGTAGCTGTGTATTTCTAGATCTGACTTTGCTTTGTTTCCAGGAACCATTTTTTTAAATTTCAGAATTAGATTCCGAATTCGGAACCCATTCCGACCCTAATTAAATGCGGTTCTCCAGACCGACTTTCATAATTTTCGATCAAAGTCATGACCATAGAAGTCACCTTCAAAGTCACTTCTAATGTTTGATATAACCACCTTTAATCGGCCATCCTCCACTAGTGTTCATTCTTGTAAATGTTTTTGTGAAAATATGACAATGTGATCTCAGAAATCGAAAGACAGATCGGAATGTTGTTGTTTTGAATTATGTTAGGACAAGGAAAAACAATGAATGCCATTACATGCATATGATTACTTATTCTTGGCGGTGAAGATCATAAGTTTCAATCTAATATACAATTAAAAATATAATAAAGAATCACTTTATGGGTATTGATTTATTTAATATTTAATTAAGCTTTAATAAACCTAAACTATTAATTGTACCAGTTTTTTTCTTAATCTATAATTATTTCATATTTTTCATTATTTTAGGATAATAACTTTAGTTAATGTAACGTATGCAAAACTCATAAGAGGTCGGGAGAAATAATTATTGATTTTTTTAATCCTATATACTTACATATGTTCAAATGTGTGGCCAGGGTTTATTGTTATAATATAATTATGTTTTTTCTTCAAAATCAATAGCAAGAGGACACAAGCTAACAATTCAATGATATGCCACATTTTTACCAACACATGCATGCAAAAATGAGACATCAGTAATGAATTAATTAGGATGAACATGTCTTATGTGCATAAAGGTGCTAATTGATAACTCAATTGAGAAAGTGTCTAGTAAATAGAAAATGAATGATAACTTTGCTTTAAACGTATGCCTTTAAAATTGATTAATAAATTAATAATAGTTTGCTGACCGTGTTTTATAATTCCATTTGTAATACTTTGTAATAAAAGTAATGCTCTTTCTTTTTCTTAATCCAAACAGAGTGCAAGGGAATAGAACAAATATTAATTGAATAATAAAAATACTTTTAATAAATTTAGCTGATTTCTATTAAAGGGAATTGAACAGAATCTAAGAAAATTGAAGAAATAAAAAAGCATTATGAATTGAAATGACGTAAAGTTGGAACAAAAAAAACAAGTTAAAAATTCGTCCGTATCAACATTTTTAAAATTCTAAAATTTATCCAAGTAAATTATATAAAAAATATTAAAATTTTTTCAAGTACAAAATGTAAGGAACAATATATAATACAATAAACCTAAAAAAGTTGTAATTTTTCCAAATCTTCTACTCCCTCCGACCCGAGAGTAATGATACGTACAATTTCACGTTCTTCAGCCATCATATCTGACCATCAAGATCTTTAGCTACATACAACAATTCTGCATAAAAAAAGTGATATTCATAAAATATATGTTCAGATGAATGAAACAATATGACACATGATATTTTTATTAATGATGTTGAATTTATATTTATGATCAAAATTTACAAGGTCTGACTTGGAAAAGGTAATCATGCCAACACTCGTGGGAAAGAGCGAGTATTACTTATCGTTGGCTGCATTCACACAATATTCTTTTCTAGATTAAATGGAATATGAGTAATACTATACATATAACTTGATTCATCCATGAAATCATAGATCCATAAGTATGGTAATCCGGCACAATATAAGAATTGGATATTTCGAATATGATTGTGTGCCTTATTAGTACCGATTTTATGTACATATTGTCTTGCTCTAACCAATGTTTAATATATCCATTTTAATTTTTGAATCCATATAATCCCAGTATGTTTATATAATTAGATGCAAATACTAAGTGCATTCTTACACAGTAACCAATGGTCGTGGTAGGAAAGTGAAGTTTCCTGAAGGTTAATGTAATTTTAAAATAAATGTTTAATATTTTCTTATTGAATAAAGTTAAAATAACATAGCTGTGTGTTCATGATATAAATATGTGTGTGTGTGTCTGTACGTGTGTATAAATATGAACCGATTATTGATTGTAAGTATCAAAGCAATCCCGGTATTATTATTTATTGAAGCACTGAAACAACTTAATTCAGTCATCGGTTACTATAAAACTAACGAGTTTGTTTCCAGCAGTATTATTGCCCAAAATAAGAGCTTCATAAAGTTGTCTAATTGCTGGATATGCATCTCCAGCAATTGTTAGAGAGTATTCGTACGTTCCCTCTCCAACTTCGTTTCTACTAGCATTTAGCACACCATCAAACGATGCTAATGTCTTCCCATTTTATTTATTGTACTCGTCTACTGCGAAGCGACCGATTGTTATCACCCACTCAGCGCGTGTGTCTAGCGGAATGTAATTGTCGCCTTCGGTTACATCAGCTACTGACACTTTCAAAAGTGAGGAGAAAATTAAGAATGATACAAGGGTTACATGAAGGAAAGACTGAGATCGGATTTCCATTTGATTTTCCATACTCATAAAAGCTTATGGTAAGAAGATGACAATGTGGGCTGAGAAATCAAAGGATGAATTAGAAGGTTGTTGTTTTAAATTATCTTAGGACAAAGAATACCATGAATATATAGAAATTGAGAAAACCGAAACGCATTCCATACATATCTATTAATACTTCTTGTTGTTGAAACTCCTAAGTTACATCAAATTCAATTAAAGATACATTTAAAGTGTTAATAAACAATGAAATTTGTGGGTATTGATAGTAATTAATAGTTGATAAACCTAAAACATACTTAAATTCATAAATGTCCCAGTTCCTATGTATAGTTCTTTTATATATTAGATTATTTATGGATAATAGCTTTAATTCATGTAAGATAGGGAAAGCTGTGAGAGTGGAGGAGAAATAAGGATTGACCAATCGTTTCTTGTTATATTAAAATTATGTGTTTTTTCCCACATCGGTAATAAGAGGACACAGACAATTGCCTTATATACCATATTATAACCTACATAGTCATGTAAAAATGCAACAATAGTTATGCATTAGTTAGGATGCACACGTCTTGCACACATAAATATTCTAATTGAAAATTTAATCGATGAAAGTGTTTAGTAAATAGAAAATATTTGATAACTTATATTTTAATGTATAGTTTTAAATTTATTAATAAATTAATTATAGTTTTCTAAATGTGCTTTATAATTTGATATTCAATAATTTGTAACAAAATAATTTTCTTATTACGATTTGATTCCAATTACCAATTCCGATTGCTATAATTAAGGACATGTCATTTTTGACCTGCAGGTCAGTTGTCCTTAGCAAGATTGATTCTAAAATTGTGCTGGGCGCAAATGGAATCTAATTTTATTTATGTAAGAAACAATCACTCATTTAATCACGTTGATTACCTATTGTGAATGCTACAACTTCCATTTGAATATAAACATTTCATTCGTCCTAAATGTAATTAACAAAGAGATCAACGACTATTTGTAAACCTCACCAATGATCACTTTGGACAAAAAATGTCTAAAGGTATTTCATCAATGACAACATACACAAAAAACCAATAGATTTGATAGCAACTACAAGTATTCTACCAAATACCATTTAACCAAACAATGCATTTTTTTACGTTTAACCTAGAAAGATCAACATTCAATTTTCTACCGTTTAGTGCTACTTTGGGATAAAGATGATAACAAACCACGTTATCATACTCATCTAGCAAGATTAACAACATCTATCCAATCAGAAGTTTTATTTCCTTGTTCTTAATCTAAGTAAACAACATAATAAATTCTAGGTAAATATTACTCATAAAAGAATGAAAAGAGTTTCTCACTACATGGGATTTGAAACTTAAATCAATTCCTCTCTAGTGATAACTTAGCTACTAATGTTCACACTACCAATCTAAATAAAATGAAACACAATCCAAAGGGTTTTTAAGGAGGAGGAAGTCAGGAAGAAAAAGATAGGATGTTAGACTATAGAAGTGCTATTTATGGTATAAGAGAAATCATAAAATAAGCCACTTGCAGCAGGTTTCCGCAACCCACAAGTGATATCTTACGACTCGCCACAGATACAAAATTCTGCATCTTTAAATCTTCATTTCACTTGTCTAATTCTTAAATCTTTAGGCCTTCATCGGGCTTTCGTCCCCTTTTTTAATTAGAAAGAGGGGGGTCTTACTTATTCAGGGGGGGTGAAAGATAAATAAAGGGATCATAGGGCTTTATGATCGGAGAAAGAGAAGGAGCGTGGTTGGTGTGTCACTGGGTTGATGGGGGAACCCGTAGGAAGGGGGGACGCCCCGCCGAATTCACATCAGAAATCGCCAACAACTCTTCACTTCTCTTGTCTTTAATTCTTCAACTCTTCAAACCCCAAATGATAATATTCCATTCTTCATATGTTTACCTCGTCACACCAAATTTTCAAGAAAAGTAATAAGAGCTCAAAATTCATTCTTAACTCTCCTAAGATAATTTTAAGGTAAAACACAAGATATAGAGCACAAAAGCATACCAAAGTGAGTAAAAAATGTCCTAAAATTACTACATAAAATGAACACATCAAATCTCCTAACACTCAAACGTTTCTGTGTATTGTTGTTGCTGTGTATTGCTGTTGTTCTTTCAACTTATGAATCAAGACAATGGGGATTGATTGTTCATGTGTAGTGGTTGTAGCTGTGTATTTCTAGATCTGGCTTTGCTTTGTTTCCAGGAGCAATTTTTTGTAAATATCAGAAATAGATTCCGAATTCGGAACCCATTCTGACCCTAATTAAATGCGGTTCTCCAGACCGCCTTTGATCATTTTTTATCAAAGTCACGACTATAGAAGTCACCTTCAAAGTGACTTCTAATGTTCAATATAACCACCTTTAATCGGCCATCCTCCACTAGTGTTCATTCTTGTAAATGGTTTTGTGAAAATATGACAATGTGATCTCAGAAATCGAAAGACAGATCGGAATGTTGTTGTTTTGAATTATGTTAGGACAAGGAAAAAAAATGAATGCCATTACATACATATGATTACTTAATCTTGGCGGTGAAGATCATAAGTTTCAATCTAATATACAATTAAAAATATAATAAAGAATCACTTTATGGGTATTGATTTATTTAATATTTAATTAAGCTTTAATAAACCTAAACTATTAATTGTACCAGTTTTTTTCTTAATCTATAATTATTTCATATTTTTCATTATTTTAGGATAATAACTTTAGTTAATGTAACGTATGCAAAACTCATAAGAGGTCGGGAGAAATAATTATTGATTTTTTTTAATCCTATATACTTACATATGTTCAAATGTGTGGCCAGGGTTTATTGTTATAATATAATTATGTTTTTTCTTCAAAATCAATAGCAAGAGGACACAAGCTAACAATTCAATGATATGCCACATTTTTACCAACACATGCATGCAAAAATGAGACATTAGTAATGAATTAATTAGGATGAACATGTCTTATGTGCATAAAGGTGCTAATTGATAACTCAATTGAGAAAGTGTCTAGTAAATAGAAAATGAATGATAACTTTGCTTTAAACGTATGCCTTTAAAATTGATTAATAAATTAATAATAGTTTGCTGACCGTGTTTTATAATTCCATTTGTAATACTTTGTAATAAAAGTAATGCTCTTTCTTTTTCTTAATCCAAACAGAGTGCAAGGGAATAGAACAAATATTAATTGAATAATAAAAATACTTTTAATAAATTTAGCTGATTTCTATTAAAGGGAATTGAACAGAATCTAAGAAAATTGAAGAAATAAAAAAGCATTATGAATTGAAATGACGTAAAGTTGGAACAAAAAAAACAAGTTAAAAATTCGTCCGTATCAACATTTTTAAAATTCTAAAATTTATCCAAGTAAATTATATAAAAAATATTAAAATTTTTTCAAGTACAAAATGTAAGGAACAATATATAATACAATAAACCTAAAAAAGTTGTAATTTTTCCAAATCTTCTACTCCCTCCGACCCGAGAGTAATGATACGTATAATTTCACGTTCTTCAGCCATCATATCTGACCATCAAGATCTTTAGCTACATACAACAATTCTGCATAAAAAAAGTGATATTCATAAAATATATGTTCAGATGAATGAAACAATATGACACATGATATTTTTATTAATGATGTTGAATTTATATTTATGATCAAAATTTACAAGGTCTGACTTGGAAAAGGTAATCATGCCAACACTCGTGGGAAAGAGCGAGTATTACTTATCGTTGGCTGCATTCACACAATATTCTTTTCTAGATTAAATGGAATATGAGTAATACTATACATATAACTTGATTCATCCATGAAATCATAGATCCATAAGTATGGTAATCCGGCACAATATAAGAATTGGATATTTCGAATATGATTGTGTGCCTTATTAGTACCGATTTTATGTACATATTGTCTTGCTCTAACCAATGTTTAATATATCCATTTTAATTTTTGAATCCATATAATCCCAGTATGTTTATATAATTAGATGCAAATACTAAGTGCATTCTTACACAGTAACCAATGGTCGTGGTAGGAAAGTGAAGTTTCCTGAAGGTTAATGTAATTTTAAAATAAATGTTTAATATTTTCTTATTGAATAAAGTTAAAATAACATAGCTATGTGTTCATGATATAAATATGTGTGTGTGTGTCTGTACGTGTGTATAAATATGAAACGATTATTGATTGTAAGTATCGAAGAAATCCCGGTATTATTATTTATTGGAGCACTGAAACAACTTCATTCAGTCATCGAATACTTGAAAACTAACGAGTTTGTTTCCAGCAGTATTATTGCCCAAAACAAGAGCTTCATAAAGTTGTCTACTTGTTGGATATGCATCTCCAGCAATTGTTAGAGAGTATTTGTACGTTCCCTCTCCAACTTTGATTCCACTAGCATCTAGCACACCATCAAACGATGCTAATGTCTTCCCTTTTTCTTTATTGTACTCGTCTACTGCGAAGCGACCGATTGCTATCACCCACTCAAAGCGTGCGTCCAGCAGAATGTAATTGTCGCCTTCGGTTACATCAGCTACTGACACTTTGAAAAGTGAGGAGAAAATTAAGAATGATACAAGGGTTACATGAAGGAAAGACTGAGATCGGATTTCCATTTGATTTTCCATACTCATAAAAGCTTATGGTAAGAAGATGACAATGTGGGCTGAGAAATCAAAGGATGAATTAGAAGGTTGTTGTTTTAAATTATCTTAGGACAAAGAATATCAAGAATATATAGAAATTGAGAAAACCGAAACGCATTCCATACACATCTATTAATACTTCTTGTTGTTGAAACTCCTAAGTTACATCAAATTCAATTAAAGATACATTTAAAGTGTTAATAAACAATGAAATTTGTGGGTATTGATAGTAATTAATAGTTGATAAACCTAAAACATACTTAAATTCATAAATGTCCCAGTTCCTATGTATAGTTCTTTTATATATTAGATTATTTATGGATAATAGCTTTAATTCATGTAAGATAGGGAAAGCTGTGAGAGTGGAGGAGAAATAAGGATTGACCAATCGTTTCTTGTTATATTAAAATTATGTGTTTTTTCCCACATCGGTAATAAGAGGACACATACAATTGCCTTATATACCATATTATAACCTACATAGTCATGTAAAAATGCAACAATAGTTATGCATTAGTTAGGATGCACACGTCTTGCACTCATAAATATGCTAATTGAAAATTTAATCGATGAAAGTGTTTAGTAAATAGAAAATATTTGATAACTTATATTTTAATGTATAATTTTAAATTTATTAATAAATTAATTATAGTTTTCTAAATGTGCTTTGTAATTTGATATTCAATAATTTGTAACAAAATAATTTTCTTATTACGATTTGATTCCAATTACCAATTCCGATTGCTATAATTAAGGACATGTCATTTTTGACCTGCAGGTCAGTTGTCCTTAGCAAGATGATTCTAAAATTGTGCTGGGCGCAAATGGAATCTAATTTTATTTATGTAAGAAACAATCACTCATTTAATCACGTTGATTACCTATTGTGAATGCTACAACTTCCATTTGAATATAAACATTTCATTCGTCCTAAATGTAATTAACAAAGAGATCAACGACTATTTGTAAACCTCACCAATGATCACTTTGGACAAAAAATGTCTAAAGGTATTTCATCAATGACAACATACACAAAAAACCAATAGATTTGATAGCAACTACAAGTATTCTACCAAATACCATTTAACCAAACAATGCATTTTTTTACGTTTAACCTAGAAAGATCAACATTCAATTTTCTACCGTTTAGTGCTACTTTGGGATAAACATGATAACAAACCACGTTATCATACTCATCTAGCAAGATTAACAACATCTATCCAATCAGAAGTTTTATTTCCTTGTTCTTAATCTAAGTAAACAACATAATAAATTCTAGGTAAATATTACTCATAAAAGAATGAAAAGAGTTTCTCACTACATGGGATTTGAAACTTAAATCAATTCCTCTCTAGTGATAACTTAGCTACTAATGTTCACACTACCAATCTAAATAAAATGAAACAAAATCCAAAGGGTTTTTAAGGAGGAGGAAGTCAGGAAGAAAAAGATAGGATGTTAGACTATAGAAGTGCTATTTATGGTATAAGAGAAATCATAAAATAAGCCACTTGCAGCAGGTTGCAGCAACCCACAAGTGATATCTTACGACTCGCCACAGATACAAAATTCTGCATCTTTAAATCTTCATTTCACTTGTCTAATTCTTAAATCTTTAGGCCTTCATCGGGCTTTCGTCCCCTTTTTTAATTAGAAAGAGGGGGGGTCTTACTTATTCAGGGGGGGGTGAAAGATAAATAAAGGGATCATAGGGCTTTATGATCGGAGAAAGAAAAGGAGCGTGGTTGGTGTGTCACTGGGTTGATGGGGGAACCCGTAGGAAGGGGGGACGCCTCGCCGAATTCACATCAGAAATCGCCAACAACTCTTCACTTCTCTTGTCTTTAATTCTTCAACTCTTCAAACCCCAAATGATAATATTCCATTCTTCATATGTTTACCTCGTCACACCAAATTTTCAAGAAAAGTAATAAGAGCTCAAAATTCATTCTTAACTCTCCTAAGATAATTTTAAGGTAAAACACAAGATATAGAGCACAAAAGCATACCAAAGTGAGTAAAAAATGTCCTAAAATTACTACATAAAATGAACACATCAAATCTCCTAACACTCAAACGTTTCTGTGTATTGTTGTTGCTGTGTATTGCTGTTGTTCTTTCAACTTATGAATCAAGACAATGGGGATTGATTGTTCATGTGTAGTGGTTGTAGCTGTGTATTTCTAGATCTGGCTTTGCTTTGTTTCCAGGAGCAAGTTTTTGTAAATATCAGAAATAGATTCCGAATTCGGAACCCATTCTGACCCTAATTAAATGCGGTTCTCCAGACCGCCTTTGATCATTTTTTATCAAAGTCACGACTATAGAAGTCACCTTCAAAGTGACTTCTAATGTTCAATATAACCACCTTTAATCGGCCATCCTCCACTAGTGTTCATTCTTGTAAATGTTTTTGTGAAAATATGACAATGTGATCTCAGAAATCGAAAGACAGATCGGAATGTTGTTGTTTTGAATTATGTTAGGACAAGGAAAAAAAATGAATGCCATTACATACATATGATTACTTAATCTTGGCGGTGAAGATCATAAGTTTCAATCTAATATACAATTAAAAATATAATAAAGAATCACTTTATGGGTATTGATTTATTTAATATTTAATTAAGCTTTAATAAACCTAAACTATTAATTGTACCAGTTTTTTTCTTAATCTATAATTATTTCATATTTTTCATTATTTTAGGATAATAACTTTAGTTAATGTAACGTATGCAAAACTCATAAGAGGTCGGGAGAAATAATTATTGATTTTTTTTAATCCTATATACTTACATATGTTCAAATGTGTGGCCAGGGTTTATTGTTATAATATAATTATGTTTTTTCTTCAAAATCAATAGCAAGAGGACACAAGCTAACAATTCAATGATATGCCACATTTTTACCAACACATGCATGCAAAAATGAGACATCAGTAATGAATTAATTAGGATGAACATGTCTTATGTGCATAAAGGTGCTAATTGATAACTCAATTGAGAAAGTGTCTAGTAAATAGAAAATGAATGATAACTTTGCTTTAAACGTATGCCTTTAAAATTGATTAATAAATTAATAATAGTTTGCTGACCGTGTTTTATAATTCCATTTGTAATACTTTGTAATAAAAGTAATGCTCTTTCTTTTTCTTAATCCAAACAGAGTGCAAGGGAATAGAACAAATATTAATTGAATAATAAAAATACTTTTAATAAATTTAGCTGATTTCTATTAAAGGGAATTGAACAGAATCTAAGAAAATTGAAGAAATAAAAAAGCATTATGAATTGAAATGACGTAAAGTTGGAACAAAAAAAACAAGTTAAAAATTCGTCCGTATCAACATTTTTAAAATTCTAAAATTTATCCAAGTAAATTATATAAAAAATATTAAAATTTTTTCAAGTACAAAATGTAAGCAACAATATATAATACAATAAACCTAAAAAAGTTGTAATTTTTCCAAATCTTCTACTCCCTCCGACCCGAGAGTAATGATACGTACAATTTCACGTTCTTCAGCCATCATATCTGACCATCAAGATCTTTAGCTACATACAACAATTCTGCATAAAAAAAGTGATATTCATAAAATATATGTTCAGATGAATGAAACAATATGACACATGATATTTTTATTAATGATGTTGAATTTATATTTATGATCAAAATTTACAAGGTCTGACTTGGAAAAGGTAATCATGCCAACACTCGTGGGAAAGAGCGAGTATTACTTATCGTTGGCTGCATTCACACAATATTCTTTTCTAGATTAAATGGAATATGAGTAATACTATACATATAACTTGATTCATCCATGAAATCATAGATCCATAAGTATGGTAATCCGGCACAATATAAGAATTGGATATTTCGAATATGATTGTGTGCCTTATTAGTACCGATTTTATGTACATATTGTCTTGCTCTAACCAATGTTTAATATATCCATTTTAATTTTTGAATCCATATAATCCCAGTATGTTTATATAATTAGATGCAAATACTAAGTGCATTCTTACACAGTAACCAATGGTCGTGGTAGGAAAGTGAAGTTTCCTGAAGGTTAATGTAATTTTAAAATAAATGTTTAATATTTTCTTATTGAATAAAGTTAAAATAACATAGCTATGTGTTCATGATATAAATATGTGTGTGTGTGTCTGTACGTGTGTATAAATATGAAACGATTATTGATTGTAAGTATCGAAGAAATTCCGGTATTATTATTTATTGGAGCACTGAAACAACTTCATTCAGTCATCGAATACTTGAAAACTAACGAGTTTGTTTCCAGCAGTATTATTGCCCAAAACAAGAGCTTCATAAAGTTGTCTACTTGTTGGATATGCATCTCCAGCAATTGTTAGAGAGTATTTGTACGTTCCCTCTCCAACTTTGATTCTACTAGCATCTAGCACACCATCAAACGATGCTAATGTCTTCCCTTTTTCTTTATTGTACTCGTCTACTGCGAAGCGACCGATTGCTATCACCCACTCAAAGCGTGCGTCCAGCAGAATGTAATTGTCGCCTTCGGTTACATCAGCTACTGACACTTTGAAAAGTGAGGAGAAAATTAAGAATGATACAAGGGTTACATGAAGGAAAGACTGAGATCGGATTTCCATTTGATTTTCCATACTCATAAAAGCTTATGGTAAGAAGATGACAATGTGGGCTGAGAAATCAAAGGATGAATTAGAAGGTTGTTGTTTTAAATTATCTTAGGACAAAGAATACCATGAATATATAGAAATTGAGAAAACCGAAACGCATTCCATACACATCTATTAATACTTCTTGTTGTTGAAACTCCTAAGTTACATCAAATTCAATTAAAGATACATTTAAAGTGTTAATAAACAATGAAATTTGTGGGTATTGATAGTAATTAATAGTTGATAAACCTAAAACATACTTAAATTCATAAATGTCCCAGTTCCTATGTATAGTTCTTTTATATATTAGATTATTTATGGATAATAGCTTTAATTCATGTAAGATAGGGAAAGCTGTGAGAGTGGAGGAGAAATAAGGATTGACCAATCGTTTCTTGTTATATTAAAATTATGTGTTTTTTCCCACATCGGTAATAAGAGGACACAGACAATTGCCTTATATACCATATTATAACCTACATAGTCATGTAAAAATGCAACAATAGTTATGCATTAGTTAGGATGCACACGTCTTGCACACATAAATATGCTAATTGAAAATTTAATCGATGAAAGTGTTTAGTAAATAGAAAATATTTGATAACTTATATTTTAATGTATAATTTTAAATTTATTAATAAATTAATTATAGTTTTCTAAATGTGCTTTATAATTTGATATTCAATAATTTGTAACAAAATAATTTTCTTATTACGATTTGATTCCAATTACCAATTCCGATTGCTATAATTAAGGACATGTCATTTTTGACCTGCAGGTCAGTTGTCCTTAGCAAGATTGATTCTAAAATTGTGCTGGGCGCAAATGGAATCTAATTTTATTTATGTAAGAAACAATCACTCATTTAATCACGTTGATTACCTATTGTGAATGCTACAACTTCCATTTGAATATAAACATTTCATTCGTCCTAAATGTAATTAACAAAGAGATCAACGACTATTTGTAAACCTCACCAATGATCACTTTGGACAAAAAATGTCTAAAGGTATTTCATCAATGACAACATACACAAAAAACCAATAGATTTGATAGCAACTACAAGTATTCTACCAAATACCATTTAACCAAACAATGCATTTTTTTACGTTTAACCTAGAAAGATCAACATTCAATTTTCTACCGTTTAGTGCTACTTTGGGATAAACATGATAACAAACCACGTTATCATACTCATCTAGCAAGATTAACAACATCTATCCAATCAGAAGTTTTATTTCCTTGTTCTTAATCTAAGTAAACAACATAATAAATTCTAGGTAAATATTACTCATAAAAGAATGAAAAGAGTTTCTCACTACATGGGATTTGAAACTTAAATCAATTCCTCTCTAGTGATAACTTAGCTACTAATGTTCACACTACCAATCTAAATAAAATGAAACACAATCCAAAGGGTTTTTAAGGAGGAGGAAGTCAGGAAGAAAAAGATAGGATGTTAGACTATAGAAGTGCTATTTATGGTATAAGAGAAATCATAAAATAAGCCACTTGCAGCAGGTTGCAGCAACCCACAAGTGATATCTTACGACTCGCCACAGATACAAAATTCTGCATCTTTAAATCTTCATTTCACTTGTCTAATTCTTAAATCTTTAGGCCTTCATCGGGCTTTCGTCCCCTTTTTTAATTAGAAAGAGGGGGGTCTTACTTATTCAGGGGGGGTGAAAGATAAATAAAGGGATCATAGGGCTTTATGATCGGAGAAAGAGAAGGAGCGTGGTTGGTGTGTCACTGGGTTGATGGGGGAACCCGTAGGAAGGGGGGACGCCCCGCCGAATTCACATCAGAAATCGCCAACAACTCTTCACTTCTCTTGTCTTTAATTCTTCAACTCTTCAAACCCCAAATGATAATATTCCATTCTTCATATGTTTACCTCGTCACACCAAATTTTCAAGAAAAGTAATAAGAGCTCAAAATTCATTCTTAACTCTCCTAAGATAATTTTAAGGTAAAACACAAGATATAGAGCACAAAAGCATACCAAAGTGAGTAAAAAATGTCCTAAAATTACTACATAAAATGAACACATCAAATCTCCTAACACTCAAACGTTTCTGTGTATTGTTGTTGCTGTGTATTGCTGTTGTTCTTTCAACTTATGAATCAAGACAATGGGGATTGATTGTTCATGTGTAGTGGTTGTAGCTGTGTATTTCTAGATCTGGCTTTGCTTTGTTTCCAGGAGCAATTTTTTGTAAATATCAGAAATAGATTCCGAATTCGGAACCCATTCTGACCCTAATTAAATGCGGTTCTCCAGACCGCCTTTGATCATTTTTTATCAAAGTCACGACTATAGAAGTCACCTTCAAAGTGACTTCTAATGTTCAATATAACCACCTTTAATCGGCCATCCTCCACTAGTGTTCATTCTTGTAAATGTTTTTGTGAAAATATGACAATGTGATCTCAGAAATCGAAAGACAGATCGGAATGTTGTTGTTTTGAATTATGTTAGGACAAGGAAAAAAAATGAATGCCATTACATACATATGATTACTTAATCTTGGCGGTGAAGATCATAAGTTTCAATCTAATATACAATTAAAAATATAATAAAGAATCACTTTATGGGTATTGATTTATTTAATATTTAATTAAGCTTTAATAAACCTAAACTATTAATTGTACCAGTTTTTTTCTTAATCTATAATTATTTCATATTTTTCATTATTTTAGGATAATAACTTTAGTTAATGTAACGTATGCAAAACTCATAAGAGGTCGGGAGAAATAATTATTGATTTTTTTTAATCCTATATACTTACATATGTTCAAATGTGTGGCCAGGGTTTATTGTTATAATATAATTATGTTTTTTCTTCAAAATCAATAGCAAGAGGACACAAGCTAACAATTCAATGATATGCCACATTTTTACCAACACATGCATGCAAAAATGAGACATCAGTAATGAATTAATTAGGATGAACATGTCTTATGTGCATAAAGGTGCTAATTGATAACTCAATTGAGAAAGTGTCTAGTAAATAGAAAATGAATGATAACTTTGCTTTAAACGTATGCCTTTAAAATTGATTAATAAATTAATAATAGTTTGCTGACCGTGTTTTATAATTCCATTTGTAATACTTTGTAATAAAAGTAATGCTCTTTCTTTTTCTTAATCCAAACAGAGTGCAAGGGAATAGAACAAATATTAATTGAATAATAAAAATACTTTTAATAAATTTAGCTGATTTCTATTAAAGGGAATTGAACAGAATCTAAGAAAATTGAAGAAATAAAAAAGCATTATGAATTGAAATGACGTAAAGTTGGAACAAAAAAAACAAGTTAAAAATTCGTCCGTATCAACATTTTTAAAATTCTAAAATTTATCCAAGTAAATTATATAAAAAATATTAAAATTTTTTCAAGTACAAAATGTAAGCAACAATATATAATACAATAAACCTAAAAAAGTTGTAATTTTTCCAAATCTTCTACTCCCTCCGACCCGAGAGTAATGATACGTACAATTTCACGTTCTTCAGCCATCATATCTGACCATCAAGATCTTTAGCTACATACAACAATTCTGCATAAAAAAAGTGATATTCATAAAATATATGTTCAGATGAATGAAACAATATGACACATGATATTTTTATTAATGATGTTGAATTTATATTTATGATCAAAATTTACAAGGTCTGACTTGGAAAAGGTAATCATGCCAACACTCGTGGGAAAGAGCGAGTATTACTTATCGTTGGCTGCATTCACACAATATTCTTTTCTAGATTAAATGGAATATGAGTAATACTATACATATAACTTGATTCATCCATGAAATCATAGATCCATAAGTATGGTAATCCGGCACAATATAAGAATTGGATATTTCGAATATGATTGTGTGCCTTATTAGTACCGATTTTATGTACATATTGTCTTGCTCTAACCAATGTTTAATATATCCATTTTAATTTTTGAATCCATATAATCCCAGTATGTTTATATAATTAGATGCAAATACTAAGTGCATTCTTACACAGTAACCAATGGTCGTGGTAGGAAAGTGAAGTTTCCTGAAGGTTAATGTAATTTTAAAATAAATGTTTAATATTTTCTTATTGAATAAAGTTAAAATAACATAGCTATGTGTTCATGATATAAATATGTGTGTGTGTGTCTGTACTTGTGTATAAATATGAAACGATTATTGATTGTAAGTATCGAAGAAATCCCGGCATTATTATTTATTGGAGCACTGAAACAACTTCATTCAGTCATCGAATACTTGAAAACTAACGAGTTTGTTTCCAGCAGTATTATTGCCCAAAACAAGAGCTTCATAAAGTTGACTACTTGTTGGATATGCATCTCCAGCAATTGTTAGAGAGTATTTGTACGTTCCCTCTCCAACTTTGATTCTACTAGCATCTAGCACACCATCAAACGATGCTAATGTCTTCCCTTTTTCTTTATTGTACTCGTCTACTGCGAAGCGACCGATTGCTATCACCCACTCAAAGCGTGCGTCCAGCAGAATGTAATTGTCGCCTTCGGTTACATCAGCTACTGACACTTTGAAAAGTGAGGAGAAAATTAAGAATGATACAAGGGTTACATGAAGGAAAGACTGAGATCGGATTTCCATTTGATTTTCCATACTCATAAAAGCTTATGGTAAGAAGATGACAATGTGGGCTGAGAAATCAAAGGATGAATTAGAAGGTTGTTGTTTTAAATTATCTTAGGACAAAGAATACCATGAATATATAGAAATTGAGAAAACCGAAACGCATTCCATACATATCTATTAATACTTCTTGTTGTTGAAACTCCTAAGTTACATCAAATTCAATTAAAGATACATTTAAAGTGTTAATAAACAATGAAATTTGTGGGTATTGATAGTAATTAATAGTTGATAAACCTAAAACATACTTAAATTCATAAATGTCCCAGTTCCTATGTATAGTTCTTTTATATATTAGATTATTTATGGATAATAGCTTTAATTCATGTAAGATAGGGAAAGCTGTGAGAGTGGAGGAGAAATAAGGATTGACCAATCGTTTCTTGTTATATTAAAATTATGTGTTTTTTCCCACATCGGTAATAAGAGGACACAGACAATTGCCTTATATACCATATTATAACCTACATAGTCATGTAAAAATGCAACAATAGTTATGCATTAGTTAGGATGCACACGTCTTGCACACATAAATATTCTAATTGAAAATTTAATCGATGAAAGTGTTTAGTAAATAGAAAATATTTGATAACTTATATTTTAATGTATAGTTTTAAATTTATTAATAAATTAATTATAGTTTTCTAAATGTGCTTTATAATTTGATATTCAATAATTTGTAACAAAATAATTTTCTTATTACGATTTGATTCCAATTACCAATTCCGATTGCTATAATTAAGGACATGTCATTTTTGACCTGCAGGTCAGTTGTCCTTAGCAAGATTGATTCTAAAATTGTGCTGGGCGCAAATGGAATCTAATTTTATTTATGTAAGAAACAATCACTCATTTAATCACGTTGATTACCTATTGTGAATGCTACAACTTCCATTTGAATATAAACATTTCATTCGTCCTAAATGTAATTAACAAAGAGATCAACGACTATTTGTAAACCTCACCAATGATCACTTTGGACAAAAAATGTCTAAAGGTATTTCATCAATGACAACATACACAAAAAACCAATAGATTTGATAGCAACTACAAGTATTCTACCAAATACCATTTAACCAAACAATGCATTTTTTTACGTTTAACCTAGAAAGATCAACATTCAATTTTCTACCGTTTAGTGCTACTTTGGGATAAACATGATAACAAACCACGTTATCATACTCATCTAGCAAGATTAACAACATCTATCCAATCAGAAGTTTTATTTCCTTGTTCTTAATCTAAGTAAACAACATAATAAATTCTAGGTAAATATTACTCATAAAAGAATGAAAAGAGTTTCTCACTACATGGGATTTGAAACTTAAATCAATTCCTCTCTAGTGATAACTTAGCTACTAATGTTCACACTACCAATCTAAATAAAATGAAACACAATCCAAAGGGTTTTTAAGGAGGAGGAAGTCAGGTAGAAAAAGATAGGATGTTAGACTATAGAAGTGCTATTTATGGTATAAGAGAAATCATAAAATAAGCCACTTGCAGCAGGTTTCCGCAACCCACAAGTGATATCTTACGACTCGCCACATATACAAAATTCTGCATCTTTAAATCTTCATTTCACTTGTCTAATTCTTAAATCTTTAGGCCTTCGTCGGGCTTTCGTCCCCTTTTTTAATTAGAAAGAGGGGGGTCTTACTTATTCAGGGGGGGTGAAAGATAAATAAAGGGATCATAGGGCTTTATGATCGGAGAAAGAGAAGGGGCGTGGTTGGTGTGTCACTGGGTCGATGGGGGAACCCGTAGGAAGGGGGGACGCCCCACCGAATTCACATCAGAAATCGCCAACAACTCTTCACTTCTCTTGTCTTTAATTCTTCAACTCTTCAAACCCCAAATGATAATATTCCATTCTTCATATGTTTACCTCGTCACACCAAATTTTCAAGAAAAGTAATAAGAGCTCAAAATTCATTCTTAACTCTCCTAAGATAATTTTAAGGTAAAACACAAGATATAGAGCACAAAAGCATACCAAAGTGAGTAAAAAATGTCCTAAAATTACTACATAAAATGAACACATCAAATCTCCTAACACTCAAACGTTTTTGTGTATTGTTGTTGCTGTGTATTGCTGTTGTTCTTTAAACTTTCGAATCAAGACAATGGGGATTGATTGTTCATGTGTAGTGGTTGTAGCTGTGTATTTCTAGATCTGGCTTTGCTTTGTTTCCAGGAGCAACGTTTTGTAAATATCAGAAATAGATTCCGAATTCGGAACCCATTCTGACCCTAATTAAATGCGGTTCTCCAGACCGCCTTTGATCATTTTTTATCAAAGTCACGACTATAGAAGTCACCTTCAAAGTGACTTCTAATGTTCGATATAACCACCTTTAATCGGCCATCCTCCACTAGTGTTCATTCTTGTAAATGTTTTTGTGAAAATATGACAATGTGATCTCAGAAATCGAAAGACAGATCGGAATGTTGTTGTTTTGAATTATGTTAGGACAAGGAAAAAAAATGAATGCCATTACATACATATGATTACTTAATCTTGGCGGTGAAGATCATAAGTTTCAATCTAATATACAATTAAAAATATAATAAAGAATCACTTTATGGGTATTGATTTATTTAATAATTAATTAAGCTTTAATAAACCTAAACTATTAATTGTACCAGTTTTTTTCTTAATCTATAATTATTTCATATTTTTCATTATTTTAGGATAATAACTTTAGTTAATGTATTGTATGCAAAACTCATAAGAGGTCGGGAGAAATAATTATTGATTTTCTTTAATCCTATGTACTTACATATGTTCAAATGTGTGGCCAGGGTTTATTGTTATAATATAATTATGTTTTTTCTTCAAAATCAATAGCAAGAGGACACAAACTAACAATTCAATGATATGCAACATTTTTACCAACACATGCATGCAAAAATGAGACATTAGTAATGAATTAATTAGGATGAACATGTCTTATGTGCATAAAGGTGCTAATTGATAACTCAATTGAGAAAGTGTCTAGTAAATAGAAAATGAATGATAACTTTGCTTTAAACGTATGCCTTTAAAATTGATTAATAAATTAATAATAGTTTGCTGACCGTGTTTTATAATTCCATTTGTAATACTTTGTAATAAAAGTAATGCTCTTTCTTTTTCTTAATCCAAACAGAGTGCAAGGGAATAGAACAAATATTAATTGAATAATAAAAATACTTTTAATAAATTTAGCTGATTTCTATTAAAGGGAATTGAACAGAATCTAAGAAAATTGAAGAAATAAAAAAGCATTATGAATTGAAATGACGTAAAGTTGGAACAAAAAAACAAGTTAAAAATTCGTCCGTATCAACATTTTTAAAATTCTAAAATTTATCCAAGTAAATTAAATAAAAAATATTAAAATTTGTTCAAGTACAAAATGTAAGGAACAATATATAATACAATAAACCTAAAAAAGTTGTAATTTTTCCAAATCTTCTACTCCCTCCGACCCGAGAGTAATGATACGTATAATTTCACGTTCTTTAGCCATCATATTTGACCATCAATATCTTTAGCTACATACAACAATTCTGCATAAAAAAAGTGATATTCATAAAATATATGTTCAGATGAATGAAACAATATGACACATGATATTTTTATTAATGATATTAAATTTATATTTATGATCAAAGTTTACAAGGTCTGACTTGGAAAAGGTAATCATGCCAACACTCGTGGGAAAGAGCGAGTATTACTTATCGTTGGCTGCATTCACAGAATATTCTTTTCTATATTAAATGGAATATGAGTAATACTATACATATAACTTGATTCATCCATGAAATCATAGATCCATAAGTATGGTAATCCGGCACAATATAAGAATTGGATATTTCGAATGTGATTGTGTGCCTTATTAGTACCGATTTTATGTACATATTGTCTGGCTCTAACCAATGTTTAATATATCCATTTTAATTTTTGAATCCATATAATCCCAGTATGTTTATATAATTTAGATGCAAATACTAAGTGTATTCTTACACAGTAACCAATGGTCGTGGTAGGAAAGTGAAGTTTCCTGAAGGTTAATGTAATTTTAAAATAAATGTTTAATATTTTCTTATTGAAAAAAGTTAAAATAACATAGCTGTGTGTTCATGATATAAATATGTGTGTGTGTGTCTGTACGTGTGTATAAATATGAAGCGATTATTGATTGTAAGTATCGAAGAAATCCCGGTATTATTATTTATTGGAGCACTGAAACAACTTCATTCAGTCATCGATTACTTGAAAACTAACGAGTTTGTTTCCAATAGTATTATTGCCCAAAACAAGAGCTTCATAAAGTTGTCTAATTGCTGGATATGCATCTCCAGCAATTGTTAGAGAGTATTCGTACGTTCCCTCTCCAACTTCGTTTCTACTAGCATTTAGCACACCATCAAACGATGCTAATGTCTTCCCATTTTCTTTATTGTACTCGTCTACTGCGAAGCGACCGATTGCTATCACCTACTCAACGCCTGTGTCCAGCGGAATGTAATTGTCGCCTTCGGTTACATCAGCTATTGACACTTGGAAAAGTGAGGAGATAATTAAGAATGATACATGGGTTACATGAAGGAAAGACTGAGATCGGATTTCCATTTGATTTTCATTACTCATAAAAGCTTTTGGTGAGAAGATGACAATGTGAGCTGAGAAATCAAAGGATGAATTAGAAGGTTGTTGTTTTAAATTATCTTAGGACAAAGAATACCATGAATATATAGAAATTGAGAAAACCGAAACGCATTCCATACATATCTATTAATACTTCTTGTTGTTGAAACTCCTAAGTTACATCAAGTTCAATTAAAGATACATTTAAAGAGTTAATAAACAATGAAATTTGTGGGTATTGATAGTAATTAATAGTTAATAAACCTAAAACATACTTAAATTCATAAATGTCCCAGTTCCTATGCATAGTTCTTTTATATATTAGATTATTTATGGATAATAGCTTTAATTCATGTAAGATAGGGAAAGCTGTGAGAGTGGAGGAGAAATAAGGATTGACCAATCTTTTTTTTTTACATTAAAACCATCCTAGAATGGGGGAAATTATATTAGGCCTTCCCAAGCCGTGTAAATGCGCAAAAAACTGAAAAATAACAATGAAGCTTCGGCTTAGTTTAATTTACAAGGAGGTGCCTAAGCTAATGAGCAACCTTTGTTGCTTCCAAAATGATGAGTGGCTAAGAGTTAGAGTAATACAGGGATATTTAGCCAATTTAGAGGAAAATCGAACTTGTTAGTGAATCGAAATTTCGAAACACAGGTCAGTCAGATATTCTTAAATTTACTAAAAATCCATCCACTAAGTAAGAGAATCAAAATGAGTAGAAAGGAGATCGTCCGTGAGCCTCCAAGCAGCAACTCGTACATACTTGTACCTCCATGAGCCTCCATGTTCGCATCCTTGTGCCTGCAAAATCATGTAATCAGTAGCATCCACTCAATGTGTGAATCTTAAGGAGGGAGTCCCTATCTGATCAAGCCTAATGAGTCCCTGAATATGGTTAGGTAACATATTAAAGGAAAGCATGGGTATACTTGTCTCATCTTTGAGACATTTCTTTGCAAGAGCATCAGCCACAAGATTGGCTTGCCTCTGAACATGAATAAGATTAGAGTTTCCCAGAGCTTGCTTAATGTCATCCGCAAGTTGGAACAACTTCCAGGGAGCATGTAAAGGATTTAGGGCTGATGAAACAGCATTCATGCAGTCAGATTCAATGTATACATTATGAAGGGAACCAGCATAGTTATGTATGGCAAACATTATTGCCTTCATTTCCGCTTCCTGAGGGGAATTAGCATCTGTAAAATGAGTATGAGTAGCAATGAAACTGCCTCTAATATCTCTTAAGATCATACCAATTCCAGTCAAGTTCAAGTGACAATTCCATGCAGCATCAACGTTAAGTTTATACCCCCTAAAAGGTTTAGACCAAGCAATTTTCAGGATTTGCGGCTTAGGAGGAAGCTTAATTAGTGGCAAAAAAGAGTGATCAGCAATGTCTCTGTCTACCTTAGCTCTTATGAAAACAGGTTTAGCAGTGAACATGTAAAAAATTTGTTCCTTGATGTTGGCTATCACTAAACCTATTAGAGGAATAGCTGAGTCATAAATAATATTGTTCCTCATTTTCCACAGGTGCCAACAAGTTATAACAGCTACAGATTTAATAATTTCTGCATGAAGGGCACTCAGACCAGGTGAAGTCAAGTAGCAAGAGAGTCTCTCCCAAATAGATGGATAAGAAACTACAGCTATTCCCATGAATGAATGAACAGTTTCCCAGATATGAACAGCAAATGAGCATGAGTTAAAAAAGTGATCCAATGAATCCTCATGATTATTGCACATACAGCATTTTGAAGCCAGCTTGAAGCTCAATTTGCGCAACACATTATCAAAGGGTAGAAAACAGTTCATCATTTTCCACATGAAAACAGAAACCTTTTTTTTTCAATTCTTGCACTCCATAGAAATTGAGCAGAATTTACATTATCTCTCTGGTTTCTAAGCAGTAGGTAGGTAGCTTTGAAAGAAAATTCACCTTTCAGACCTGGTTTCCATATGAGTCTATCTTTCCTATGTGGAGCTAACTTTGATTCCTGTAAAAGAGTGACAGCATGAGGAGGGAGAAATGTAGAGATTTCCTGAATCAGAGAGACTTTGTTTGTGATGAAGTCACAAACAGTACATGTATATGGGATATTAACAATGTTAGGATCACACCAATCCTCAACCGGACCTATACCTAACCAATTAGAAGTCCAAAAGTTACACTCTCCTTTTCCAACTATAACCTTAGAATTTGTTTCTGCCCAATTATTAATGCCACAGATTCTCTTCCAGTTTGGTGAGGTTCTTGAGGATAAAGGCAGTGCTGCCACTAGGGAAGACCATTGAACGTCAGCCTTTTGGAACTTCCACCACAGCTTAACTGAACATGTCTTTATGATTGTGGATATAGATCTAAAACCTAAGCCATTTTGTTTAATGGGATAACAAAGTGCATCCCACTTCCTCCATATTCTTTTTGGTCCCTGCTCAGTTGTGCCCCAGAAAAACCTACTGAGTTTCTTCTCAATGGTAATAATAATTTCATTGCTAGGTTTTAGAACTGACCAAATATGTTGGGGAATGGAATATATGCATGACTGGATTAATGTAATTTTCCCCCCCATAGAGAGCCACCTATTTTCCAACCCTCAATTCTGTTTTCAATCTGTTCTATTATAGGTTGGAAAAAAATATTTTTGGCTCTCCCTGTGAAAATTGGAACTCCTAAGTATGTAAAGGGGGAATCTGCCAATATTCATTCCCAGCACCCTTCTAATGTTACTGACCTTATGAACCGAAGCATGCTTTCCTATATAGATATCACTCTTAGTATAATTTATCCTCTGGCCAGTGACCTCCTCAAATTTAGTTAAGAAAGCTTTAAACCTAATTATTGTTTGATTATCAGCTGTAAGGAAAACCACTTTATCATCAGCATAAGATAAATGAGAAACTGGAATGGCATTACCTGGAAGATCAAAATATGACAGCTTACCATTCTGGAAAATGAAAGCTAAACTCCTTGTGAAAGATTCAGAGAATATATTGAAAAGGAAAGGGGAGAGGGGGTCTCCCTGCTTAATTCCCCTAGGGGACTGAAAATAACCAACAGGCTTACCATTTATAAGAATTGAGAACCATGCCTGGGATAAATTCTTCATGATAGTATAAATGAATCTAGCAGAGAAATCAAATCTAGCAAGAACTGAATACAGAAAAGACGACCTGACCCTATCAAATGCTTTCTTAAGATCAAGTTTGACAATGCAATTAGGGTCCCTTTTTTTTGTTCAAAAACCTAACCATTTCTTGCAGATAGATAACATTATCCGAAATGTCTCTTCCTTTAAGAAATGTTGTTTGATGTGGTGAGATAATTCTTGGCATTATAGACTTAAGTCTTTCCATTAAAAGTTTGGAAAAGATTTTGTTAATAACATTGGATAGGCTTATTGGTCTGTAATCATCAAAGGAGGCGGGGGTTAATTCTTTTGGGATGATAGTGATCCAGGTGCTACTAATGCCCCTAGGAATGTGATTAGCAGCTAGAAAATCATTAACAGCAGACAATAGATCCACAGCAATTAAATCCCAAGAGTTAATGTAGAATTTAGCAGTAAAACCATCAGGACCCGAACTGCTAACCTTATTCAAACTGAGCACAATATCCCTAAGTTCATTCAGTGAGGCTGGTTGTATTAATCTGTCATTATCTTCTTGAGTGATCAGTTTAGGGATTTGGCTAAGGAAGTGTGTTTTGTACAGATTACTATCAGAGGAACTATCTTCTGTTAAGAGGTCTTGGTAATAGTGGATGGCCTCATTTTCTATATCCTGAATACTATCTACCCACTGGCCATTCTTATTCCTGATTTTTGTAATCTTTAGTCTAATCTTTCTCTCCTTAACAGAATTATGGAAGAAACTAGTGTTATTATCTCCCTCCTTAAGCCATTTAACCCTTGCCTTATGCTTCCAAAAACTTTTCTACTCTACAAGTGATCTAACTAGCTTGGCCCTAGCCTCTTTTAGTTTCACCAAGTTCATAACAGAGTCATCAAGATCATAATTTTGTTCCTTAATGAAGAGATCAGCTTCTGCAGTTGTTACATTATCCGTTATGTTACCAAATATTTCTCTATTCCAAATTTTGAGCTCTTTTTTTAATCTTATCAGCTTTAGGAAAAAACCAGTCATTCCAGATTTGTGGTGAGGCAGTTCCCAATTTTGTTTAATCACCTAAGTGAAGCCATTCCTTTTATACCATGTATTTAAAAACCTAAATGGTCTAGGAGTAGAAAGTACACCACTACCTATAGTGAGAAGCATAGGATTATGGTCCGAAGATATTCGATTCAAAATGTGGACTGATGAAGAGGGAAAAGTAGAGGACCATGAGGAAGTGCAAAGGCCTCTATCTAGTCTTTGAATAGTTGGGGACCTAAGTCTATTATTGCTCCAAGTGAACATATTCCCAACAGTGTTCATGTCTTCTAATGCCATAGCAATAATAAAGTCCTTAAAATCCTTCATACTGCCTAATTTAGGAGTAGAGGGACCTTTATATTCCTTTATTGATGTTATAACATTAAAATCCCTATAAAAATTGAATCTGAGTGATGCAATGATCTCAGGTCTGACCATAGGGACTTCCTCCCATTTCTGGTTCTTAGGCCATACACAAAAAAAGCATCCATACTTTTGTTGAGAGTTAAACTATTCACATTGACAGCAAGAAACTGCAGATTATCACATTTCAATGTCAAAGAAATACCGGAGTTCCAGAAGAGCCACATCTGGCCACTACTAGCCTATAGACAATTTTCAAAAGCTAAGGTCTGCCTATAAGCATCACATTGAGAATTATCATGTTTTGGCTCTATCAAGCATAAAAGGTCTAATCTGTGCCTATTAATCAGATTATGAAGTCTCAACATAGAAGTGTCCATTCCCCTAATATTCCAAACCAGAAACTTTATCTGAAGTGTTGTATTATTCATTGGGAAATTTATTAATAAACTTTATTCATGGATAAACCAGAAACTTTATTCATGGATTGACCAATCGTTTCTTGTTATATTAAAATTATGTGTTTTTTCCCACATCGGTACTAAGAGGACACAAACAATTGCCTTATATACCACATTATAACCTACATAGTCATGTAAAAATGCAACAATAGTTATGCATTAGTTAGGATGCACACGTCTTGCACACATAAATATGCTAATTGAAAATTTAATCGATGAAAGTGTTTAGTAAATAGAAAATATTTGATAACTTATATTTTAATGTATAATTTTAAATTTATTAATAAACTAATTATAGTTTTCTAAATGTGCTTTATAATTTGATATTCAATAATTTGTAACAAAATAATTTTCTTATTACGATTTGATTCCAATTACCAATTCCGATTGCTATAATTGAGGACATGTCATTTTGACCTGCAGGTCAGTTGTCCTTAGCAAGATTGATTCTAAAATTGTGCTGGGCGCAAATGGAATCTAATTTTATTTATGTAATATCAGGTTGGAACAAGTCAGCATGCCCCGAGTTGGGCTAGATATTTATGTGAGACAAGAATGTTATATGAGATTGAATCTAGTCCATTGAAATGTTTAATCCAACCTTTGAGAATTACAATTTATATTGGCAAATCTGGGTACCTCTCTAATATACAATTCATAGCCCTAAATGCTTCCTAAATACAACTAAGTAGATATGGGCAAATTGGGGTCGTCCATGAAAAAAGGGATTTTCCTATGGTTTCAGGCATATAACGGTGAATAATAACATATACGCATATATAAATATAAATATATAAGCAATTAAAGAGGGGGGGGGGTTTGTTTTTGTTTTTCTATGTTTTGAAAGGAAAAACAAGAGAACTAGGTTATGAAGTTAATTAGACTAATCATACAACAAACTAATAAAAGATGATAAAATCACAATTGACACAGCCTTGGCCGCAATTGATTCCCAAATCCAAGCCTCTTATTGGTCCTAGAAACAATCACTCATTGAATCATGTTGATTACCTATTGTGAATGCTACAACTTCCATTTGAATATAAATATTTCATTCTTCCTAAAAATAATTAACAAAGAGATCAACGACTATTTGTAAACCTCACCAATGATCACTTTGGACAAAAAATGTCTAAAGGTATTTCATCAATGACAACATACACAAAAAACCAATAGATTTGATAGCAACTACAAGTATTCTACCAAATACCATTTAACCAAACAATGCATTCATTACGTTTAACCTAGAAAGATCGACATTCAATATTCTACCGTTTAGTGCTACTTTGGGATAAACATGATAACAAACCACGTTATCATACTCATCTAGCAAGATTAAAAACATCTATCCAATCAGAAGTTTTATTTCCCTTGTTCTTAATCTAAGTAAACAACATAATAAATTCTAGGTAAATATTACTCATAAAAGAATGAAAAGAGTTCCTCACTACATGGGATTTGAAGCTTAAATCAATTCCTCTCTAGTGATAACTTAGCTACTAATGTTCACACTACCAATCAAAATAAAATGAAACACAACCCAAAGGGTTTTTAAAGAGGAGGAAGTCAGGAAGAAAAAGATAGGATGTTAGACTATAGAAGTGCTATTTATGGTATAAGAGAAATCATAAAATAAGCCACTTGCAGCAGGTTGCCGCGACCCACAAGTGATATCCTACGACTCGCCTTAGATACAAAATTCTGGATCTTTAAATCTTCATTTCACTTGTCTAATTCTTAAATCTTCAACTCTTCACTTCTCATGTCTTTAATTCTTCGACTCTTCAAACCCCAAATGATAATATTCCATTCTTCATATGTTTACCTCGGCACACCAAATTTTCAAGAAAAGTAATAAGAGCTCAAAATTCATTCTTAACTCTCCTAAGATAATTTTAAGGCAAAACTCAAGATCTAGAGCACAAAAGTATACCAAAGTGAGTAAACAATGTCCTAAAATTACTACATAAAATGAACACATCAAATCTCCTAACACTCAAACGTTTTTGTGTATTGTTGTTGCTGTGTATTGCTGTTGTTCTTTCAACTTTTGAATCAAAACAATGGGGATTGATTGTTCATGTGTAGTGGTTGTAGCTGTGTATTTCTAGATATGGCTTTGCTTTGTTTCTAGGAGCAATTTTTTGTAAATTTCAGAAATAGATTCCGAATTCGGAAACCATTCTGACCCTAATTAAATGCGGTTCTCTAGACCGCCTTTGATAATTTTTTATCAAAGTCACGACCAGAGAAGTCACCTTCAAAGTGACTTCTAATGTTCGATATAACCACCTTTAATTGGCCATCCTCCACTAGTGTTCATTCTTGTAAATGTTTTTGTGAAAATATGACAATGTGATCTCAGAAATCGAAAGACAGATCGGAATGTTGTTGTTTTGAATTATGTTAGGACGAGTAAAAACAATGAATGTCATTGCATACATATGATTACCTTTTCTTGGCGGTGAAGATCATAAGTTTCAATCTAATAAACAATTAAAAATATAATAAAGAATCACTTTATGGGTATTGATTTATTTAATATTTAATTAAGCTTTAATAAACCTAAACTATTAATTGTACCAGTTTTTTTCTTAATCTATAATTATTTCATATTTTTCATTATTTTAGGATAATAACTTTAGTTAATGTAACGTATGCAAAACTCATAAGAGGTAGGGAGAAATAATTATTGATTTTTTTAATCCTATATACTTACATATGTACAAATGTGTGGCCAGGGTTTATTGTTATAATATAATTATGTTTTTTCTTCAAAATCAATAGCAAGAGGACACAAACTAACAATTCAATGATATGCCACATTTTTACCAACACATGCATGCAAAAATGAGACATTAGTAATGAATTAATTAGGATGAACATGTCTTATGTGCATAAAGGTGCTAATTGATAATTCAATTGAGAAAGTGTCTAGTAAATAGGAAATGAATGATAACTTTGCTTTAAACGTATGCCTTTAAAATTGATTAATAAATTAATAATAGTTTGCTGACCGTGTTTTATAATTCCATTTGTAATACTTTGTAATAAAAGTAATGCTCTTTCTTTTTCTTAATCCAAACAGAGTGCAAGGGAATAGAACAAATATTAATTAAATAATAAAAATACTTTTAATAAATTTAGCTAATTTCTATTAAAGGGAATTGAACAGAATCTAAGAAAATTGATGAAATAAAAAAGCATTATGAATTGAAATGACGTAAAGTTGGAACAAAAAAAACAAGTTAAAAATTTGTCCGTATCAACATTTTTAAAATTCTAAAATTTATCCAAGTAAATTATATAAAAAATATAAAAAATTTATTCAAGTACAAAATGTAAGGAACAATATATAATACAATAAACCTAAAAAAGTTGTAATTTTTCCAAATCTTCTACTCCCTCCGACCCGAGAGTAATGATACGTATAATTTCACGTTCTTCAGCCATCATATTTGACCATCAATATCTTTAGCTACATACAACAATTCTGCATAAAAAAAGTGATATTCATAAAATATATGTTCAGATGAATGAAACAATATGACACATGATATTTTTATTAATGATATTAAATTTATATTTATGATCAAAGTTTACAAGGTCTGACTTGGAAAAGGTAATCATGCCAACACTCGTGGGAAAGAGCGAGTATTACTTATCGTTGGCTGCATTCACACAATATTCTTTTCTAGATTAAATGGAATATGAGTAATACTATAAATATAACTTGATTCATCCATGAAATCATAGATCCATAAGTATGGCAATCCGGCACAATATAAGAATTCGATATTTCGAATATGATTGTGTGCCTTATTAGTACCGATTTTATGTACATATTGTCTTGCTCTAACCAATGTTTAATATATCCATTTTAATTTTTGAATCCATATAATCCCAGTATGTTTATATAATTTAGATGCAAATACTAAGTTTATTCTTACACAGTAACCAATGGTCGTGGTAGGAAAGTGAAGTTTTCTGAAGGTTAATGTAATTTTAAAATAAATGTTTAATATTTTCTTATTGAATAAAGTTAAAATAACATAGCTGTGTGTTCATGATATAAAATGTGTGTGTGTGTCTGTATGTGTGTATAAATATGAAGCGATTATTGATTGTAAGTATCGAAGCAATCTCGGTATTATTATTTATTGTAGCACTGATAACTTAGCTACTAGAGTTCATACTAACAATCAAAACCAATCGAAACATAATCCAAATTGAAAACAGATGAGAAATAAGTGAAACTAGGGCTTGAAAGAGGGAAATTCAGGAAAAAAAAGATAGGAAATTAGACGATAGAAATGTTATTTATAGTACAAGAGAAATCATAAAATAAGCCACTTGCAGCAGGCTGCCGTGACCTGCGAGGGATATCTTGCGACTCGTCACAGATACAAAATTCTGCATCTTTAAATCTTAATTTCTCTTGTCTAATTCTTCAATCTTCAACTCTTCACTTCTCTTGTCTTCAATTCTTTAACTCTTCAAACCCCAAAAGATAATATTCCAATCTTCATATGTTTACCTCGTCACACCAAGTTTCCTAGAAAAGTAATAAGAGCTTAAAAGTTGCCCTTAACTCTCCTAAGAGAATTTTAAGACAAAACAAAAGATCTAGAGCACAAAAGTATAAAAAAATGAGTCCAAAGTGTCCTAAAATTACCACATAAAATGAACACATCAAACCTCTCAACACTTGAACGTTACTCATCCTCGAGTAAGAAAAGATTCAAGAACACAAGAGGAATTATATATTCACTTCCTAACAATAATATTCCCCCATTCAATACCTCAGAAAAACTTTCATTATTATAATTCCCAAAACAATAAATTGTTTTTTTAGTTCCCTACAAAGTATCTTATACCATGTTTTGGTCCTCATGTGCAAATCAACCCTTACACAATACCCCACAAATTCAGAACGATTTGTTAGGTCCTTAAAAGTGGTTTCAGGTATGACTAAATGGTTTTCCAGTATTTCCAGGGGTATAATGGTAATTTTTCTAATTAAAAACATTTTCAACTAAAAATTCCTAATTTTTAAATTTTCTTTTTCTGTAGGTTTTCACCGCTGATTGAAACCAGTTTGCTTCTCGTTAAGTCACCAAATCCCCAAGAAGTCCTATGATGCTAGGCTACCCAATTCATCCATATGTTCACCACAACTTTATGACTTCAACCCACTCTTTCACTACAAGAGACATGACCTATTACCTTGGTGTTTTAGTGTTCTTTACCTCGGTTTTTAGCCCCAAAAAAACCAAGGTAAGTGTGGGTGAATTAAAAAGCATACCTTTTACCTCAGTTCAAAATGGAGATAAATAATACTTTAACCTCGATTTTGGACCGACGTCAATAGGATTTGAGACCGATGTCACACCATGGTAGAAGGCCGGCAATATGAAACCCCATTGCGACATCATTATAGACCATGCCGACATTATATATCATGCGACGTCGACCAAAGGAATATAACAGCCGATGGGATAGGTAGTGCGTCTACGTTGCACAAGATGATATCATTCATAATACGAGCGATGTCACAAATGATGAGAAGTGATATCGTACATAGTGAGGGACCCTCATCATGTGCCAGATGACGTGAAACACTGACAAAATGACGTCATTTTGAGTATTTGATGTTGCAAAAAAAAGTGATGTCATTTTATGTGACATCACTAATATTTTATTTTGGAGTTAGTTAATGCGATGTCGCGGTTTAGTCGATCACCCCTCATTTCCAATAGAATATTTTATAATTAAATATTCGATGAAGTAAACAATAGGTCTTCGATAGCCATTACATGTTATAAAAATGTGATAAATTGAGTAATGGTTGAACATCATACAACACTTAAATGTTGTTCAATTGTTATGGGGATAATTAATGGACATATTCATTTAAACCAACAAAATTAAGACATATATAAAAAATAAATGTAAGAATATATTGAAATACATAAGGTTGACATAAAATTGAAACAATAATTGTATTTAATCTCCATTTTCTCCGTTGTACGGCGTTCATATTTTCAGGGTGACCGGTCGGAAGACAACAACATCCATCTGAATACTAGAAGTCCACCAATAACTCCATTTGATCCTATTACAACCAGTATACAAGAAACCAAAATTAAGTTACAATTGGGCAGTACAAAAATACACATAATATAGTCATATGTAGATGACATTATTTACAATATGGGTATAATAACGAATATGTATAAAACCGACGCCGCACTCATAAAAACCGATGTCGTAGAGATCGAATTAAATGAATTTTCGGATATTCATGGATATTAATGCAAAACTCAACAATTCCTTGACCTATACATCATCAATTTCTATTCGGTATCCATATCTTACAGAGCGATTTATTCTGACCAAAGTTGCACATTCGTATTGTGTTCATCTGAATTTAAGCCATTTTTCTCACTCTTTACAAACATGTCATCATCTCGGTAACAAAAATAATATACTGTAAATAATATGTGACACAATGATTCATTCTTTATGAAATTCTTTGACCATTGATGAATGAGAATAAAAACATGTAGAAGGTATATATGGTAACAAAATTGCTAAATGAACATGTAAAACATGGAAATGTACCTCAGTAAATATGAACCTAGAAATGCTCCATCCTTGGATTCTTGTTGATGGTTGAGGGAATCAATTTGAATGAGCCATTTCATTGTTGTAATGGTGTGAATAGATAGGGTGGGTTTGTGGGATATGCATTGTAGATGGAAATGGTTATTATGTTGATAGTTATTGACATGAAAAATAGGGTTGGGGGAAATTTTATTCAAATTTTCATCTGAATTTTTTGGTTTCTGCCAGAAATTTTAGAATCAGTGATGTCGCTTGCTATTCAATATATGTTTCATTACATGTGACATATATGCGACGTCGAATATGTGGCCATAGTTTAATAATTGAAATTTGTCTTAAAAAGCTCTGTGTAAATAATCCGGGCCCTTCTGTCGACTCATTTATGGCAAAATTGGAACAACATTGTCGTCAAAATTTGAATAAAATAATGTTATCTCAATATTTTGTATTTCAACATCTCCCACTTTCTTGGAGGTCCTAAGTGCAAAAATAAAAAAGAGAACGTGTTGTCCCAAACTCGATTCTTATTGTCCCAAAAATTTAAAAGCTTTGGCATCCATACATAGTCAAATTTATAATTACCGACAGTGATAAAGAAACTGGTCTCATTTCCTGAAAGACTTCTAGAAGATCATATGACCGACACTCGTATACTTTTAAGTAATCATCTACAACTTACTCTGGACCATATACTGACACTTTGTAAAATTTGAAGGATAGAATTTTATTACTTTTATATTTCATAAAAAATCTAGAATATGAAATTTCATGTGATTCTATGTGGCAGAAATTTTTGTTCCCATAACGCTTATCGTTATAGTATTAATGAAATACTATAAAAAATTTCTGGAAGATTACCTAGGTTCACGTGCCTGTAGTTTGAATAATTCCCACATGAAACATTTGTCATTTTGTTCGAAAGAGTTTCTCTTAACCATAGTGACTAGCAAGCAAGTTTGGACTGTAGTGTAATTTCCCCGGAGTTTCCGGGGATGCACTATCTGTGAATAATTTGAGCCCATTTCGGTGATGCTTTCATGGACAAATTCAAACTTGGTGGTTATGACAATGTGAATTACGTAAGCGTATACCATATTTTCCCTTTTGACTTCTCCCACTTTCTTGGAGGGACCTAAGTGAAAAAATAAAAAAGAGAACGTGTTCTCCCAAACTCAATTCTTCGTCAAAATTAAAAAGCTTTGTCATCCATGTATAATTGAACTTATAATAACCGACAATAATAAAGACACTGGCTCATTTCCACATAGACTTCCAGAAGATCATACGACCGACACTTGTATACTTTTAAGTAATCATATACAATTTACTCTAGACCATGTACTAGCGCTTTGTAAAATTTGAAGGACGGAATTTCATTACTTTCATATTTCATAAAAAATCTATAATATGAAATTTCATGTGATACTATGTGGCAAAATGTTTGGTTCCCATAACGTTTATAGTTATAGTATTAATGCAATACTATAAAATATTTTGGAATATTACCCAGATTCATGTGCCTGTAAGATAGTTTGCATAATTCCCTAATGAAACATTTGTCGTGTTTATTCGGGTGAATGTCTCTTAGTAGTAGTGACAAGCAAGCAAGTTTGGGTTGTAGTGTAATTTCCCCAGAGTTGTTGGGGATGCACTATCCGTGAATAATCTAGGCCCGTTACGGTGGTGGTCAAAACTTGATGGATGGAATTTTATTACTTTTACATTTCATGCAAAACACAGACAATGAAATTTGGGCTATTCAGCCCGCAATCAATTATAGCGACGATGCTCATGTGTCTGTCTAACATCGGTGACGATGACATTGAAGTGACATCGTGCTTTTTTTGTTTTAGTCCAAAACCTCCCACCTTAAAAAATATTAAAAATTTTCAAATATCAGAGGAACACAAGCGTCTCATATCACTATAGTGCCAAAACCCACATTCAATTGCTTTGGATATAGTAAATTGGCGGATTTCTCCAAAGGGGAAGAGCAAGAAACCCTAACAAGGTAATGATTTTCTGATCAAGTACGATGTTTGTTTTTTTCATATACTTATTTTGTTGCCTATTTCTTGGTTATTCAATTGTGGCATGTTAGTTGTTTACTTTGTGATGTTGTTAGTTGAGAGTATAGGTGTTTTAGGACCATTCCTCTTCCAGTCTCATACTGTTTTGGCTTAGTCGATTGGCCAGCGACATCGCACATTCAACCACATGAATCTGCGACCTCACATTGTTCATGTTGGTGTAGCCGAAGTGTGTGCATCATTAATATGAAGTCGGATGAAATACATTGATATCATTGAGTTCTTAAGTGTTGCACTAACTATTCTACTTTCTTTAGATTCTTAGATGGCTTGAATGAAGCAGACAGCTAAGAGGAAAAAGTAAGACACCACGGGAGCATGTCCATCGCCCACGAAGAAGGCAAAGACAACATCCACCTCTATAATGCCAACATGGGACAAAATAGGCTTTGTCAAAGAGGAGGCAGATGAGTATTTCAAAGAGATCTAGGGCTGAAGGATAAAAGAGGTCAGACTGATGAAGCCCGAGGATGTGGAAGGACTCCACCTCGATGTTTACCTTGAACCCTTCAAACCATCAGGAATTGAGGGTTTGATATGCTTGGACAGAACAAAGTATGATACAGAGGTCAAGGAGTTCTACACCAATTTTACTAGGGAATTGAACAACATCTATAAGACAAGAGGGAACGGGATAGATGGGGAGATGATGACAGAGTTCATCAATTAGATGATTGGGTTCACAATTGAAGGGGATGATCAGCCGGAGGTTGAGCATCTACACTTATATTTTTGGGAAAATTGGCCTCCATGGTTCGACGAGAATGACCCATTCGAGGCTTTTGACCCCAACCAAATACTGCAGAAGTACTTCAAAATTAAAGTGGGGAACTGACTCATCCCAATAAAGCAGATTAAGCTTGGTGTTCTTAACGTTCAAGAGAGAATGATGTTCAATATAATTGTACAAGCACTTATCCCGGTCGGACATCTTTTGGAGTGCACGATCAATGGGACTGTCATGTACTACCACCTTGTAGAGAAGAAGGTAGTCGACCGCGGATACACCATAATCTAGGAGATGCAAAAAGTGGCCCTCACCAAAAAGAGTCAGACACTCCCCTATGACAACGTCATCACCACCATTCTGGAGAAGAAGAAGGTTCCTATCAAATAAAAGGCTAAGATCCAGACTACGTACTACAATGCAAACTACTTCAGGCTGAAGCATTGGGTTTCAAAGACGGGAACGTGGATTAATTGCAATATTCCTAAAGGGGATATGGATGTGCCTCCCACACCCAGGCCCGAGATGACTCCATAGACTTCCACAAAAGGACGTTCACTCCACAATTATTCCTGCCGCCCTAACGGGTGTAAAAGTTTTGAGGTTTTTTATTCAAAATTATATTATTAATTAAAATTTTAAAATTTTCATTTAATGTAACTAATTTCTTATCCCACGGGACTTAAAGAAAAGGGATGGTTCATCCTCCCGAAGGACATGGCCGAGACCATGGCCATGGCGCTCCGTATGGAACACACAATGTATACGCTTATCGAAGAATTGGAAGCGATAAAGTCTATGATTGCTGTTGCGATCAATAAACCTATAGGGGGTGAACGACATGTGGATGTGGGATCTGGGGTATGCAAGGATGGGCTAGATACCAATGATGATGAAGGGGGATCTAGCACCGACGATAACGAGTCTTCCACCAAAGAGTCGAAGGCTAATTCTGAAGACAACGGATTTAGTTTGTCGGCAGACAATGTTGTCCCACCTGAGTCACCACCCTATTGATTTCCATGGATCATATGTTACTTTGTCGTAGAAGATGAAGAATGTTTGTTTGGATTTTATTAAGATTCTATGTCTTTTGTTTAATTTTCATTTTTATGGGATGTTATATGGTACGTAGGATTATGTGTTTTGGATGTACGTACGTACCTAGCTTTAGTCTTACCGATGTAACTTGATGAATTTTAAGGCTGGCTATGGTGAACTTGGAATGGAACCTTAAGATGGTACATTCCAAGTTCTTGTTGTATTGGTTAAGTATCATTAATTTATTAGGTATGATAGATATGTGCAACCTCGAGCTCATTTGCATAGCATGATTTTGACTTGATTGACATGTCACCAATTTAGATACGAAATCACATAAATTAATTTATTTGGATGGATTTAGGCATGTGTTTGGGTTAGGGGGCATATGTGACTTCACGTAATGGAAAATTCGACTTGGCTTCCTACGTAGGGAATAATTAATTCACATCGACTAATGGTATGAAGTCGATCATTCATCACTAACTATTAGTTCTAGGTCGTACCCATATTGCTGACGTTGTAATTATTGGGTAATAATTTTTACTTCAATGTTCAAGACTATTTACTCCGGTTATCGTAGAACCGCGGTAAAATACCTATTATTTACCTCGTTTTAAAAAAACCGAGGTAAATAATATTATTTACTTCTGAAAAAAAACCGAGGTAAAAGAACTTTTTACCTTGGATTTTTGAGCTAAGCCAAAAAATGAGGTAAATAGGGTGAAGTAATAGGTTTAGTTTCTTATAGTGTTTATTTCTTATCCACACCCAAGAGCTCCCTCTTCTTTTCCTACACCCAAATCCTTCACCCTTCAACCTCCACTCCTTAAATCCTCCATTTCTAATATAGAAATCCCTACCCTACCATTCATGAACACTTTCCACTCAACAAACATAACAAATTCATCTTCCAAACCATGAAAATTGAAGATTTCTCTTCAAGAACACCAAAAACCTAACAATTTGGGGTTCTTCAATCTAGAAGATTTGTGAGAAAATGTTGACATTTCTTGGAAATTGAAGATTATTGGAAACTTCTACACCAACTTGGAGTATCCAACCCAACCCCAAAATGCCAAAGCACCATATTAGGTAATTCTTAATAATTTACCCTCTTGTGTGTTTTAGTGAACTTAATGGTATAAGTTCTTGATTGAAGTTATGGAAATACTTATTGTGGTGTTGGTATTTGTGCCTTTTGTGGATTTTTGTGGTTCTAATATTTTGGATTGTTGTTGTGAAAGTGATGGTGCATTTTTTGGATTGTTGTGGTGATAGTGTTGGTGCATTTTGTGGATTCTTGGAGTGGTAGTGACTGTGCATTTTGTGTCTTCTTGTGTGATAATATTGTGGATTTTTGTGGTGGTGCACTGGTGCAATTTTTGTGGACTATTGTGGTCGTAGTATTTGAGGTTGGGTTTTGTGCTTAATTGGTTTTGTGGGGTGAGAAGTTGAGTCATTTCTTCTTATGGCCCAAAAGAAGAGAAGAGTGGAAGAAGCTAGCTTTTCTAACCCAACACCTCCCATAAATTTTGACCAAGCACTTCCTTATTATGGATTGAAAAAGATAGCTGAAAAATATGCTGAAAGATGGGAAAGGTTTACCCACAGTAGGTCCATGATGGTCAATCAATTTGCGGATTAGGATGTATTTACTATTGGGTTTGTCAGATTTCATCACTTCTCTATTGGATAAAGGTGGCCTATAACAATTTGTGAATGTTAGTGTACCCTTTAATTAGTCATGGACATTCAAGTTCCTCTACATGGTGAAGAAGATCACTTGTGAGAATGGTAGCCAAGTGATCGCGTTTCACCTAAGTGATGAAAAAAAGGAGTGCATCGTAAGATGATGTGATGTTGGCTTTTAGGTGGAACTACACCCCGCAAGAGGAGTTATTTAACAATAGAGAGGGGTAACCAACCAAGGATTCTGGAAACATTTCACATGGGAAAAAAGATCACACTGATCTAAAACCTCTTCAATATTCTATCAGGGGATCCTGTATGTCCACCATCTTCTCATTTTTACACCTCAATTTGAAAGGGAGTATAATAGTTGTCCCACATATAATTTGAAATTTTTTGGGCAATTACACCGCACACATACAGTTCAACGATGTGGGTTGACATATGGGTTGATAGATACATTAGATTGTCGACTAAAGATTCATGGCATATTTGTGTTGGGGGAATGATTCACTCTTGGCATCACACATTCATATTGCAAGCCCACAAATCCTTGTGCCAATTGGTCCCTAACCCAATGATAAATTTTACTCTATCAAGAGATTGGTAAGTGAAAAAATGCTAAAAACCTTAGAAGACCTCACGAAGTTCATTTGGATTCATTGTGAAAGAGAACCCTACATGGTGCTTCCTTCAGACCGCCTAGTGGCTTACCCAGAGACATTTTTGGCTTACCATCCCCCTCCGGACACTACTTCTAATGGATTACCTTCATTTGGAGTACAAGGAGGCAGTATTTCCACATCACCACGAGCTCCACCACAAGGCTCAGTTGCTTAATCCCATGAATCTTTCCAAACCATGCAAGGGACACTTGGGATTATGGACAATAGGCTTGGATGCATTTAACACAGATTAGTTGGCATGGACCAATGAATGGAGATCCTTATGTGCTTCGTCAAGGACACTTTATAAGGGCACGAATGACAACGTGGATGCAATCCTTGAAATGCTCTCATTGTCCTCTTCCACTACCTTTCCATCAGAGTTAGTGAAGAAGTGTAGGAGATGCAAAGAGGGAAGATCAAGGAGATTCAAAGAGGGAAGATCAGGGAGACTCACGAACTGAGATGGTGGTGCGGGACCTTGAAGTTCCTAATTAGAAGCATCTCATATTCATCTTCCCTAATTTTTCTTTTGATTATTTATATGCATTGAAGACATTGCATAATCTAAGTGTGAGGGAGGGGATTTGGATGCTTGTGTTTGCTCATTTTTTTTGTTGTAATACTAGATTCAATTTATTTCAATTTTTTTAAAAAAAGTATAAAAAAACTCACGCTAACTTGAAAATCTGAGAGGACAACTTAGGAAAAATTGGGGGGTCCGGATAGGTTGAAAACCTGAAAGAGCAATATATGCAAAAATGAGAGGCCAAATGGTGTGAAAAAAGGTGAGAGTGAGCATTGAAAAAAAAGTGTGAATCTAGAATGAAAACCTTAGAGGTGTCCTAGGAAAAATGAGAGCAAGTGAGAGAGATTGTTTTTGTCGCAAAACACTAAAAAATGAGCGAGGATATTGATTAGGGGCTCCCACACCCGAAGATATAATAAAGACAAAAGACACTGGAGGCAAGATCCTAAGATAGACTAAGAAGCTAATGTTTAATCTGAACTCTTGACAGTGATTCCTTCTATAAGCCCTCCACCCCTGTGTGAAGCTCACGAAGGCCAGACTATCCAAAGTTCACGAACATTCAAAAGAACCGTTACGTGAGAGAAACTAGCTAATGTACTGATGTTTCCATCTGAATTGAGGAAATAGAGCTTCCCTACGGTTGAGAAAAAGAAGACGATGTGATGTGAGCATTTCTTCAGGCTGTGTGGCACTTCCTTTTCTGATTGCTAATTTTGCTAGGAAGTCCGGTGTTTAATTACCTTCTCTGTGAATATGGCTGAATTGTACGTGTTGAAAAGCAGATGTGGCAGACTTGATCTGTTGCAGGAGTAGCTTGAGTGACCAAGGGCAAGGCTGCCCCTGGATAATTTGTATCGCCGCAGAGCAATCCGATTGAATATGAACATGTTCCGTCCATCCTGCCGCAGCTTCTAATCCCTTCCATATTAAAATCATTTCAGCCCAAAGAACTGCAAGATAAGGCAATAAGCAGGCATTATCCATAGTCATAAAAGCTGATACATCATACACAATCCTTTTATTTGTGTCCCTTATAACACATCGTAAGCCAACGTTATCCCCCTATATTGCTGCATCACAATTTACCTTGAGGCCTTTATCGAGTGGTTCCCACTTTATTAAGTACAGCCTTATTGTCCTTTTCCTTTTAAACATTGGCATTAATCCATTATTAATGAGCTGGCAGTTAGAATGGCAAATAGCTAATGGATGAACTGAATATATCAATGAGCAGAGATTAGATATGCTTTTCCAAAGCGCAGGAGCGTGGCTCTTTTTATTTTCATGAATCAGTTTATTTCTGGCTTTCCACAAATCCCAACATATTAAGCATGGTAGAACAATCATTATAGAAAAATGAGCCGATGATGGTTGTTTGAGAGACCAGTAAAAAGCAATTCTCTCCCTAATGTTATTGTAGGATCTAAATGGGATATGTAGAACTTCATGCATTTTGTTCCATAGAAACATGGCTGTAGCACAGGAGTAAAAATAATGTGTTAAGGAATCTATACTGTCACATGCTGTTCATTTGAATGGTAAATGTAGACCAGTTGTCATAAGGACATCAGTAAATGGTAGAGCACGTAGAAGCAATTTCCACATGAAAAAACTGATTTTCTTTGGGATGGTCCTGGCCCAGATTTTTTAAAAAAATCTCCACTTCTGGATTTTTTGGTCTTAGTACTTGATATGCAGATTTGATTGTAAATGAACCATGAATATCAGGTTTCCATATCATGTAATCAATGTTATCTGTTAAGGTCATATCCTTGAAAAGTTCCAAATTTATGGCAGAATTGAATAAGCATGAAAGTTTAGGGAAATACTGACCTTTGTTCAGCTGGAATTCAGAAACTGTAAGTAAGGGGAAGGTTGCTTGTACCTGAGATTCTTCAACCTGATTAATCATAGGACCCGATCCTAGCCAATTAGCTATCTAGAAATTCGAAGATCCATTCTCTATGATCACCTGTGAGTTAGATTATGCTGTGGCATTTATTTTTCTGAACCTAGTCCATGTTTATGATTTTCTAGCATAAAAAGGTAAAGACCACATAAATTTAACCCAATGAGACTGACCTATTCGAAGCTTCCACCAGATTTTAATGGAGAATGAGTCAATTATTGATTGAATATGCCTTATGCCTAAGCCTTTTTCAGCCAGTGGGTATGATATTCTGTTCCAGGAAACCCAGTGTTTGTTTAGTCCATTTTCTGTCTTCCCCCATAAGAAGTTACTAAAAATGGATCTAAATTTTTGGACAGTGTATTGAGTGGGTGCTGTAAAAGCACATGTGTGTTGAGGTATAGATGTCAAAACATGGTTTATTAATATGATCTTACCCCCCTGAAAGCCATTGGTTTTTCCAATTAGAGATTTTGTTGTTTACCATGTCTATTAAGGTTTTGAAATGTAAATTAAGTTTTCGACCTCTGAAAGCTGTGACTCCTAGGTAAGATAGGGGCAGTACCCCTTTTTGCATGCTAGTTATGTCTTTTATCTCTTTTTTCTTGATTCTGCTTAACTTTCCTGCATAGTATGTACTTTTGTGAAAATTTATTTTCTGGCCAGTGGCCTTTTGATAGACTTCAGAAACGTCATCATATTTGTAATGGAATTAGTGGTCCCCTTTAAGAACACCACAGTGTCATCAGCAAAGGAGAGCTGATTTAGATTGTTTGCTGCACCTGGTGTTTGAAATTGTTTAATGTTTCCATTTAGAAACTGAATCCTAAGGTTTCTAGTTAGAAGTTCAGTCAATATGTTAAAGAGGAAAGGTGATACTGGATCTCATTGTTTCAACCCTCTAGAAGGCTTAAAGAAACCACAAGGTGATCCATTAATCAAAATAGAAAACCAGGTTGAGTTTATGTTGTTCATGATGATTTTAACTATGTGACCATGGAATCCCAATTTTAATAAGAGAGTGTTGATGGTTGACCAAAAAACTCGGTCGAATGCCTTCATCATATCCAACTTTAGAATAAGATTTAGGGTTTCATTTTTCTTATCAAGCATTCCTCCTTCATCATTAGAATGTTACCCGCAATGTCCCTACCTTTTAAAAAGGCTGATTGTTCCTATGATATTACTGAGCTCATTAGTGGCTTAATCCTTTCGACCATAATCCTAGACATCAGTTTATTGATGAAGTTAGAAAGGCTTATTGGTCTGAATTCACTAAATGATTTTGGAGTATTTGTTTTTGGTATTAAAATGATCAGGGTGCTTGCCACTGATTTTGGAATTGGAATGCCAACTTGATATTCTAACACTGCAGATAAACCATCATGTTTAATTATTTCCCAAAAGTTCCTATAGAACAAGCCTGGAAAGCCATCTGGCCCTGGAGCAGCAGATGAAGAGAGTTCGAACACTGATGATTTTACCTCTTCCATGGTTATAGGCTTTAACAGATTAATGTTGTCTTTTTCAGAGATGGAAGGGTGTATTTCTTTTATTAGAAATGACAGGCACTGACCAGTGGGGTCATCATTTTCATCAGACAGCAGGGTATTGAAAAACTTAACCGCTGCTTCACTAATTTGAGCTGGAGAGTTCAACCAGTTTCTATCCTGGTCATGTATCTTCATGATTGATAATCTAGCATGATTTTTGGTGATGTATTTATGAAAGTAATTATAATTTAGGTCTCCATTTTTGAGCCATTTCATCCTAGTCTTTTGTGTTAAAAAAAGGTTTTGTTCAACTAAGTGTCTAGTTAGTCTAGCCTTAGCCTTATTCAATTCAATTCTGTCAGAGAGTGTGTGTGTTGTGTTATATTTCGATTCCAATTCAGCAACTTCCTTTTCTGATTCTGTTACGTTATCATAAACATTTCCAAAAACCAGTTTGTTCCATGTTTTTATTTCAATTTTAAGTCTTTTCAATTTGAAAGAGAAACCAATTAGACCTTGTTCCTGAATAGGCTACGACCAACTATTTAAGACTAGATCCCTGAATTCAATTCTATTAAACCACATTTCCTGGAATCTAAATAGTCTAGGGGTTGTGATGTCTGGGTTTGAGATTTCTAACAACATAGGGGAGTGATCTGATGTTGTTCTACTTAAGATTTGAACGGTGGAATAGTTGAATGCATTAAAGAAACTAGTGTTTCCCATTATCCTATCTAATCTTTTGGAGGTTGGATTTACAGATCTGTGATTACTCCATGTTAGTTGATTACCAATTGTATTTAAATCATCTATCTGAACTTCATTTATGAAAGAGAAAAAATCTAGGATGGAGTCTAATTTTGGAGAGCTAGGGCCAGAGTATTCCTCCATTGACCTTATGACATTAAAGTCACCTCCGAGCAGGGTTGGGGAGTTATCAATTTTAGTTGCTAAATCCGTATAAACCTTAAGCCTATCCTCCCTACTGTGTGGAGCATAAATGAAAAAGGATTTAAATTTCTTATCCCAAATTTTTACATTTATCTCCACATGTATGTAATGCTTATGGATTTCTATAAGATTTATGGCAATCCTTTCTGAGAACATGATCCATATTTTATTATGAATCATTCCCAGATGATGCCGAAAGCAGAACATCTTTTTATACATGTCTAATTGGATTAAATTGCCTTTAGGTTCAATTATGACTAGAAGATCCAGTTTATGTTTCTTGGACAAATGTTTCAACCTGACCGTAGATGTTGATACTCCCCTTACATTCCAAATCATACTTTTAACTATCATTGGAAACTTGGTTTATTAAAGCTAACATGGAGCTCCTTTTAGGGAGAGTAATCTGTGATTGTGTTTGCACATCCGTTGGCTCAGTCAATGGGGACAAAAGTTTTCCCCCCGCTGGATGTCCCGAAAGCTTTCATCCTCGGAATCCCTGAGGGGTTCCATGATTCCTTGCTTCTCCTTTGCCTGTGGATGGTCAATGTCTGGGATGATTTCACTATTAGGGGTCCACGAAAAACGATCATGAAGAAAGATATCAGAATTTATTGGAGTTTTAGCTTTAGCACATAATGTATCATCAATAAAGGATGTGTAAAGGATATTCTTTTGCAGGGGAGAGGATGGGGCCATGTTGTAGCCTCTGGATTCGTAGCCTTCCTCTTCATAATCTTCAATTGAGTTGATTTCCAAGGTAATATCTATTATGTCTATGTTGTGCTTGTTGTGGGGGGATTCTTGTGTTAACTGAATGCCTTCCTCTGGTTGTTCTACCTGCAGATGAGTTGTGTTTGCTACCATAGTGGGGTTAGGACTTGGGAGCTTACCCTCTCCATGTGGAAAACCTTGTTCATTTTTGTGGGTCAGTGCGGTTCGATCCTGCTGTTCATCTGAGCTTATTTCCTCTAGTATGGCAAATCTATTTTCAGAGGTGGAGGCTATGTTATCCACACCTTGAACAGGGGCCACTGGGATAGGGATGGTCATTTTCTGTAGGTTTTGGTTCTGCTTAGGTTGATAGATCCTAATTGGTGTTTGATCCTAAATGAGAGAGATTGAAAATTTTATGCTTCTCTTTGTTTGTCTATTTAGTAGCTTTTTGGGTAGAGTAAGTTAGCTTTACATTATATATATACCACTCATTTTATGGTTTGTTTGTCATTTACATTACCTAAGGTTTTGGGATATGAGAGTGTGAAAGATTCTTATATATTGGGGGTTAGGGTAGTCTAGGAATTTTAAAATGTTGGGTGTTTATGGAAAACCTTTGCATGCTAGTTACACTTAGGTCTTTGCTTGATCTTGTTTACTCAAGGATGAGTGAAGGTTTAAGTGTGAGGGATTTGATGAAATGTCAAATGCATGTATTTTTTGAAGTATTTAAAATCTCTTTTATTATCTTTTCGTCGTAAGATTCACTACTAGGAGGACCCCCCCCATAGGCACTAGTATAATCTCACAATGACACCAAAATTTTCCTAGCTGGGATACCAGTGCCTAAGTGACCCGGTGCAAAAAGGGAGGGGTTATTAGCACAAGTAAAACATACCAGTGCTAAATATGAGTACCGGTAAGAGAGGTACCAGTGCTTAAAAACATATCTACCAGTGTTCAAATAAGCATGACTAGATATAGATACTGGGCACTAGTATGTAGGATTTGTGCCGGTGCTTTATTTTGCAGCAATGGTTTGGATTGTGTTCTAATGCTTAAAAGATTTAGGAGGATGTTCAAATATTCAATCGGCATATAACATCTTAGCTTTGGTATCAGAACCTTGATGGTGCTCAATTTCTTTAGCACCGGTAGAAGTTATGCATTGGTGTCTATGATTGTTTTGCATCAGGTTGTATTTAAAACCAGATTAGGTATTTTTAGAACCGGAAATTTTTGTCAGTCGCCATTTCAAAAAGCACCGGTATGAAATATACTTGTAGCACTGGTATAATATTAAACATTATTGTGTTATAGCATCAGTACGGAATTCAGTATATAACTGGTGCTAATTTCTTTTTAAAACACCGAGTGAATAATTTTTATACTTAGATACCATCCCAGGTCAACCATGGGGAAAATCGATTATAATAAATCCCATAGAACTGTCGGAAAATAGTAATTTTCCTATTGAAGAAAATATGAATCCACACATGGTAAAATAAAAAGAAAGCATGAAATATCAATATTAATACACAAACTTCCATCATGGATCCACACATATCAATCAACGAAAGTGTCCCAGATCACTTTTGCCTTCTTTTGCATAAATAGTAACCAAAGCCCTGCATCATTTGCCTGCCACCTCTTGAAGTTCGTAGGCATTGTATTAGCCTTGGTTCTCTGGAAAATCTACTATTCAATTTACTGCAAAAGAAGGCAGAACTGCTGTTATTTGTTTTGGATTTTTAATACTAACGTCAAGTGGATTCTTCAAAATTGTCTTCAGGGCAAGCTCTTCCAAGAATATCATGACATAGTAGCCGTATTCTTAGCTACTTCCTTGTTCTTGGTGCTTATAAAGAATACATGAATTGATAATGTATAATCAGTGTAAGGAGAGAAGAAAAACTATAGAGTATTTGTAACTTTTTACGGTGAATACTTACGTTAATGTTTTTTATCTTTCAGCTGAAATTGGTTGAGGGTTCATTCTTCCTCTTCACCCTATCATATTTACATCCAAGCCTGGGGATATATTATTTTAGAATATTAATTTTGAAACTATCACGACAAGAAGGAATGCTAATTGAATGGAAAGTAATACCTGGAAAGAACTTGTGTTCCAACGTAGTCGTTACACTTTATAACACCGGTGAGTGTATCCAATGTGAAGCCATGGTTAGTACCGGGACAAATGAGGATGAGGAACCAATGTTTCCTGTGTTAGTTCTTAAAAATTTAATATCTCTGGTGAATTTTACTAAACTGATAATAATTTAAACATTATTGTAATGTGTTTGACCACCTAAGGAAGGGTACAAAAAATGTCAGCGTCGAATGCAACTACCGTATCCCAGATGATGGCAAGTCGTTTATTAATGTCACTCTCCTGAAGCTTGTTGTCATTTGTTTCCTGTGTTTGTGACACAAAATTAGACTCTCCCCTACTTCGTGCCTTTCACTTTAGTCTACATGTGCCTGTTAGCGTAAAACTCAATTTATGATATCAATCTTTTATGATGTCATAAATTGAAATTGATTTGTTTGGAACAGAACCCATCTGAAAATCTAGCTGGGCATTCGAGATCCATGTCATGTCATGAACAGTCCCGAGCTTACCTCTGAACTCCAACAGCCGCTGGATGCAAATGGCAGTTTTGTATGGTTTAGCAAATGTGGATACAGGATACTGGTTGTAATTCACAACCTTCATCATAGCATTCATTTCCTTTCCCACTGCATTGCAAAGGTTGATGAACTCCCTCATCATTGGATAGTCATTTAAGCCGCAGTGTGTTACAATAATCTTGTTGTCAATAAACAATAATGTCTTCGGTATATGTAAATTGTCCAAATAGAATATTGAAATAGTGACGAGCTATGATAGCATTACCAATTTTAGCGGCTTGATAGAGGTCATGGAATTTTTGTCCCCCGGTCTATAACTTGTAGTCGTACCGGAAGGCTGCATGGAAAAAGTAGTTACATGCCGTTACTTGTGTCCGAAAAAAAATATAATTTAAAATACTTACATATAAACACTTAGAATATGTAACTAATAATATATATATATAAATATAAATATATATGTATAAATATATATATATATATATATGTATACATAATAATTTAATTTAAATACCCCATCATCAGAGACCTCTAGGAATTCCCATTCTTTGTCCACCCACTCATTGACAGGCACATCGTTCTCATGTTCATTTGGGGTATCCAAATCTTGGTCAATCAAATTCACGGTCCAATCAATGACATGTCCAAGATCCTCTTCGACATTGACGAATCTGTAGTTGGCGGATGACAATCCCGCTTCAACACGGAATACTGGCTCACAAACTCTAACAAGAGCAATTCACTACCGTAGGATAGGGGTATTTTCACAGGTAATTTAGGGAAATAGCACCCATATTTTAGCCCCCAAAAATACTGGTGGGTATGTAAAGGGGTGTAGAAAAGCAAAACATTTGCACCGGTAAAATGGAATGGTGTAGAGCAGTATTTGCACTGGTATGTTATATCGGTGCAAAATAGCGGGATCAAAAAAATGTGTGCACCAATATTATTTGGAAAACCTGTGTAATACCAGAATATAATTTGCAGCAGTATTTGCACCGGTATTTAACCCGCGAACCAGTGTAAAATAGTGATTTGCACACCGGTATTAAATCCAACACCGGTCTTTGTTCTGAGATGCAAGGTTTACCTCCGAAAACATTTTTGTCTCTTGGTGATTAACAAATTCTTCCATGTAGAGCATGATGGAGTATCTGCATTGCAACTAACCATTCTGGGTTTGAAACTGATGGGAAAGGTAAATGTAATTACTAACCCTAAACATAAAATTTGATGGATGAAATGACAGAATGACTTACCAAATGTTGTTGATTTTCCAAGTGTAGTCCGTTTCTGGCTTCATCTTTCTCTTCTCCCTTTGGTATGAACAAGCAAGCCTATGAAGAAAGTACATTTAAATTGTTACTTCTTCCTATTTATTATGAAACTGGGATTTTTTATTTGATTGATTAAAATACCTTGAAATGACCCTAAATTTGACCAAGTTTGTTGGTTTTATACCCCCTTCCATTTGGGGACAGATAATAATGAGGTACCAATGATCGTTGTCGGAAAATTATGTTAACAAACTATTGAAACAGAAGTGGTTTGAAATGTGAATGTAATGATCAGGAAGAAATATTAACATTCTTATGTATGGTATGATGTAGAATTCAGCATCCATTGCCTTCATTGTTTCCCAAATTTGTTTGAAACGGAGTTCGACCTCCTGCTCAAAGTTGGTTAGGTTGCCACAGTTGGATGAGCAGAATTGGACGCAGCCTGAATAAGTTTCATATATTTTCTCTCACAGGTTCCTACAACGTTAATGGTACATGAAATTCAATTCTTGATAAATTTAAAAAATAAAGGATGTATGTTTTGAAACTCACCACATCCACACATCAACCGGCGCATTATCGATCTAGGTCATCGACGCATGTTTCCCAGTTTCTTCCCGAACTCGACCATAACTTCTATTCCAACACCATAGGTGTAATGGCATGCGGATGTTGATGGTCGGAACACTGGGAAGAACATGAAGCCCTTATTCTTTATTATTTCCAGGATAGCGGCATTTTCTTCCTTCAGGAATTGCCCCATAATTGGCCAATCTGTCATGTCTCGTTTGTTGACAATTTGTGAGCGTGAAATGATACAAAATGATCACTTGAGCATGTAGTATGGAACTGTCATTGTGAAGGAATAATAATAGGATTCTTTAGTGCATTACCTGTTTCGGCAGCCTATTTAAACTTGGTCTTGCAGATAGCTAAGTATCCTGTGTTACAAGAATATTTTCTCGCAAGTATCCTATTACAAGGATTAATGAATAGGGATACACAAAATTACTTTGAGGAATTGAAAAATAATGTGTTACAAGAATGTACCTCATCGTCGTTGGTGAGAATCATAACCTCCTCATCATCATCGTTCGTATCAGCTCTAGCATTGATTTCATTGATGCCACTCGGTTGCTCACTTGCCTTACCTATTAAGGACACCGGCCAATCAACGACACTTTTAAGGGTCTCTCCAACATTATCGAAGTGCTGGTCCACCAAGGGCAATCATGCCCTAGGATAGAGGACTAGCTTGCATACTCTGACACGACAAACACTTCCTTGTTGGACATCCTGACAACGAGATACCTGTTGGAGGCAATAGGTGACCATTTTCTTCTTCCCGACTATGTCTTTAATGAAAAGAGTCACACGTTCTCCCTCCTATTTGTATAATATTTAAGTGAATCGATAAAAATGGTTATGGAGATATTTCAAATGTGTAAATAAATGTATAAGATATGCATAGATTATTGACAGTGTACCTCTTAATCTTCTTCTCGTCGCTAGGCTCTTCACTGGACTTTGTAGCAGATGCAGCAATGTCATCCATCGCCTTCTCTATAAACTTCTTGGGATTGTCAAGGATTGGCAGAATCTGAGCACCACTTGTAGATGCTAAGCCCTTCACTAATTTCACCAGGTGTAATACCAAGGCTTTCACAGCCAGTTGATCGTTAAATGGTCTCCTCCGAGCTGTCTCCTTGGCTAAGGAACTGCTACCGCACTTGCTGCAGGAGAGATGGGGAACAACCGCCGCTATGGGTAGACCCATCTAAGTTCCTCTATTCCTACTCGAGTGATCCTTCTTCTTTGTGACCATTATGAGGATGTCCTCACCCGAGTGCAGTTCCAATGCTCCTTTTCCCTTAAGCTCATTCAATTTCAACTGAGAATCACATAGGAATGCAATTGTGTATATGAATAATGTGAAGTGCACAAAAATTTAAAGTGAACGGTCGATTTTGGCATAACTTATAGCGTCCGGTGCGATCTTCTCAACCTTCATCGATGTGTATAACCCTTTCTTATCTTTGTTTGCCTTAAGGTAGACAAGAGATCCATCGGGTGTGAGGTCCCTTTGACTGAATTGTTTCTCAATCTCCTTGCCAGTGAATCCCTTGGCAGTTAACCCCATTCTCTCCTTCTCCTTCAGATCCTTACTCAATTTGTCCCAGATGTATCAATTACCCCTTCTGCCCATGTGGTGTGTTTAATCCATGCCCTTGTTGCGTTCAATATTAGTCACCTTCAGATCCTTACTCAATTTGTCCCAGATGTATCAATTACCCTTTCTGCCCATGTGGTGTGTGTAATCCATGCCCTTGTTGCGTTCAATATTTGTCACCTTGAGCCTCTGTTGTTGTTATAAATGAAATTATTTTTTAATAGGATTTGTGTAAAACATGTCTCTTAACAAGTATTTATTTTTTCATCATACCTGAAAATCCGGATGTTGGCGCCTATTTTCAAACAAGTGACATTCGTCTTCATCCATCCACTTGTACTTCTAACATGTCAGTATTAGTGTTTTATTGATACATTTGTCCATGTCGTGAATAAAGCTATTTGCCACCTTTGTCTTCCAATTCCTATGTTGGTTTTTTGCCCTCTCAGTAACCTTATTCTTCAGCATTTCTAGTTGCCCGTCTGTCATAGCTGTTTCAATCATGAAGCTCTCCTGGAATGAATCATATGAAAAGGCATGTCATTAATCACGTCTTCATTAAGACTTTACCGTTTCATGAAAATTTTAAATTACAATTGTCGAGAGTCTTACTTGAACATCCTTCCATGCCTCTTCCTTAACATCCTCAGGGACATCACTCCAGTGTTTATATGCGCTAAATTTGATGTGGTACCAAAAGGCGTAGTTGCCATAAGCATACCACACTGACCAATTCTTAATGCAGACCGCTTGATTCCCGTAGAACTTAAACGCAATAGGAGTTGGAGTGTTATGCTTTGCTAACATCACAGACTAGCACGTACTAGTTCCCCGCCTCCTCAAATAACGTTTTACCTCAAACTTGTCCCATCCTTCTCCATTATTCCCTTCAGCTTTTGTTAAGTCCTCATCCGCTTTTAATAGCTGGCCTTCCTTTGATGGTTCTCTTTCCCTTTCCCTTTCCCTTGTAAATTGGTGTTTTGACCAATTGTTTATTAGCACCCACTCCTTCAACATCTCCTACAATAACATCACCTGGTTCCATGGTTTCTTCCTTCTCTTCACTAGATGGGTCATTCATTTGAGCTGCTTCTTCCTCAAATTTTATTTTCAACGGGATCCTATTTGGCGGTGATTCTTTGTCCGCCACATCTACCTCCTCATTGACTGCATTTTTCACCTCATCCCCCTTCTTCGTAATCGGCCACTTCCTCTTCATGTTTCATTTCCCCTTATATAGCGGCATCTACAATAGTAGAATTGGAAATTCTCAATCCATGCCAGTTCACACAATAACAGTATTTAAAGATCAACATTGATAGAACGTGGCGTAGAACTTGATCAACTAGTTCGTAAAACTTTTGAGCAAAACATGGCATAGAAATTGAACAATTAAGGCATGGAACTTGATATAGAATGAAATGGAACCTTATAGAAGTTGATCGAATACCATACCAATGTCTTTGCATTCATAAATTAGGCATACAACCAAGCAATTCTCACTTCCCCGTAACATGACTATCAACATTAACACAAACAAAAATATTATAGAACTACATCACCCATCCACAAAAAATTCAAAACATTTACTCCCCACAATTGTATAAACATACCATTCAAGAGTGTCATTCGACTTTTTTCTCGATTTACATATTTTTGGTCATAGAGGTAATTGATTAAACATGTATTGTGCATGAGGGATGGAATGGCTTTTTGAAGAGAATTTGAGTTGGTAACCCATGATAACATAAACCCCAACACTTACCTTTAATAATGGAGCAGTTTTGTTGCTACTCCCTTTTGCCGAACTCGCCAAGAATGGATTGCCAAGTACTTTCTTCTTGCCCCAACTTCCTCCCTCATTTTTGTTAGTCTCTTGTGTTTCTCCACACTTTATAGGGATGGAATGGGAGATGAGAAGTTACAATGGTTGATGAGGAGCTGTTGATTGAATGGTTGGAGTGGTTGATGGCAGTTTTTGAAGAGAAATAGAAGGATTTGAAGATGAGAATATTATGAATTGCAGGAGTTATAGCCGATTCAAACGGTTTTGATTTCAGAAGTTATATTGTTTACACCGGTAATACATACAGTACCGGTGTAAGAAGAGTGAAAATGGGCATGAATTTAGTTAACTGTTCAGCACCGGTAACAATACCGGTGTAAAAATGAAAAAAATAGCTGCGTGCAACTACTTTAAGTGAATAGCCCTTTGACCCAAGAGGAAAGCATGGAAATTATGGTTGTGTTGTACACTGGTATATAGTACTGGTGTAGAAAATGAAAGTACCGGTATAAAATTGTGCAAAAAATAGCTTCCTGCAGCTGCTTTAATTATATTTTAGGAAACAAATGTTCAGCACGAGAGTAATTTCTGTAATTGTGTCTAGCTATCCAACACCGGTATATTTACCAATGCAAAATCTTAAATTACTGGTGAAAAATGTTTTGCGCCTTATTAAAAATCCAAAAAATTGAAAATTTTGTAATGCGCCAAAAAGCTGTACAAATACACTAGTACTTCTTCATTATTACCGGTGTAAAAAATATTATTAGTTGTTTAAATTTTCACTTATTGCATTTTCCTCCCATGCATTTTTCAAGCACCCCAATTAATCAAATTGACATTCTATTATTGTGAATAGACATTGTATTAGTTGTTTCATGCAAATATCGACCACACATGGGCACTGTACGATGATATATCTAAGCATTGTTTAATTTTAAAAATTTTGCAGATTAACCTCAAAAATTTTGTTCGACCCCTTCAAGGACTTTTTCACCGGCCTAAATGGAATTTTCCAATGCTCCAGATTGAATAATTAACGTTTTCGTATCTCAACGGTACCGAGGAACCCGCAAAGTTGATTGTATGTATTTATTGCAATTAGGTCCCCCTAATTGTGACATGCGGTTACTACGTGTTAAGAAACTACATAAATTATCAAATTGAATATTCCAGGATTAAATCATAATTGAAACATATTCGCGCCCGGGTGGTGGTTCGTCCTGAAGCACTAGTAGGTGTTGTAAAGTAAACGGTAAGGGTTTACTCCAATATTTCTATATGTAATCCTTACATCTTTGAAACAAAACACGGAGCCCAGACCCATTCGTTTCCCAGCATGCATGTTTTACTTGGAAATACAAAAGGGTTGTTTTGTGGACCATCCGGTTTGATCGGATTGCAATTTCGATTTACGAGTAAACTTTTTACTTTTTTCAATTTAGTCCCTCCAAGAATCTTGGAAACTAGCTCCACATATATGCAATTCAATGCATAACGATTGTGTACCTCCCCATCTCCTTCTCCCTCGCTGGGCCCTTCACTGAACTTTGTAGCACCCGTATCAATGTTTTCCATCACCTTCTCGATAAACTTCTTTGGATTGTCCAGGCCTGGCGGAATCTGAAAACTGCCTACAGATGCGATGCCCTTCACCAACTTCTTGAGGTACGATACCATAGCTTTCACGACTGGTTTTTCATTAGATAGTCTCCTCTGGAGGGTCTGCTTGCTTAAGGAACTGCTACCGCACTTGCTGCGAGAAAGATAAGGAACAACCACCGATGTGAATAGACCCGTCTGAGTTCCCCTGTACCTGCCAGGGTGATTCTTCTTCTTTGTAGCTTCTATGAGGATGTTTTCACTTGTCTTTAGTAGCAATCTTCATTTTTTTCTTCAGCTCGTTCAATTTCACAAGTAAATTAGTATAAGAATAATGTAATAAGCAATGAACAAATTAATTTAGGTTGGAGATTTTTTTGTAACTTACAACGTCCGGTGCGATATTCTCAACCTCATTCGATGTGTATTTTCTTTTCTTCTCCTTGTTTGTCTAAAAGTAGAAAAGAGATATGTCTGGTGTGAACTCCTTCTGACTGAGCTGTTACTTAATCTCCTCATTAGTGAATCCCTCAGCGGTCAACCTGATTCTCTCCTTTTCCTTTAGCACCTCAGTCAATTTGTGGAGCACATATCGATTACCTTTCCTACCACTGTGGTGGGTGTAATTCTTTCCCTCGTTCGACTTAATGTTTGTCTCTCAAAGAACTGATAAATAAAATTGTAGTTACCATGGTTATGAATTTAGTTTAATAGAATTTATGGGCAACATAGTTTCTAATAAATACAATAGAAACTGAATTATACCTGAAATTCCGGCGTTCGATGCCTCCTCTCAAACATATGCCATTCTTCTCCATCCATCCACTTGTACTTCTCAACGGTAAAGTTCCTGATTTTATTTGCTACAGTCCACGTCGTTGATGAACATGTTTGCCACCTTTGTCTTTCAGTTCCTATGCTGGTTTCTTACCCTGTCTGTGCAATCATTTCTCACCATTTCCTTTGAGCTTCAATCAATGGTGTTTCAATTATGAAGCTCGTCTGAAACGAAACATATAAACAGGTTTTCATTAATCATTTATTGAGTTTGACATAGTTTAAAAAAATTCCACTAGTCAAGTCTCTTTTAGCTTACCAAAACATCCTTCCACGACCCATCCTTAACATCATCTGGCACATCGCACTATTGTTTTCATGTGCCAAATCTGATGCACCATCTGAATGCTTAAATGCCGTAAGAGTGCCACGCTGTCCAATTTTTAGTGGCAATAACTTGATCCCCACGGAACTCAAATGCCACAGGGGTAGGCTTGTTGTTCTTTTTCAACATCATAGACTGGCACATGCTAGTGCCACTTCTCCTCATATAACTTTTTATCTCAAACTTGTCAAATCCCTCTCCATTTTTACCCCTATCCTTTGTCAACTCATCGTCCGCTTTATCAACACTTGTTCTTGATTTGAGGGTTGCCTTTCCCTTTCTATTGCCAACCGCTGGTTTGGCAACCACTTCACCCGTATCTTCTCCCTCAACATCCCCTTCGTGTCCTTGAAGGATGGATTCTTCTTTCCTTGCACTAGTGGGGTCTTTTTTTGTGTTGCTTCTTCCATAAATTATACTTCCAAAGGGATCCATTTTGGTGAGGATTATTGTTTAGCCACATCGACCTCACTATCAACCACATCAACCTCCTCATTCTTCTTTGCTACAGGTCGCTTCCTCTTTGTGATTAACTTCCCCTTTTTAGCGGCATGTACAACAATAGAATAGTTTATTGTTAATCCAACAAGTATATTAATCCATTAACTACACAAAATGATTCCAAACAATATGTAATTGATGATCAATGTTGAAAGCTCTTATTTGCATCGAACTTGATAAAAAAAATGATAAAACTCAATACAACATGGTATATAAATAGAAAAAATCAATAATAGAACTTGAAAATCGTGCGATAGAACTTGATTACATGCAACATATGTCTTGAATGAACATGGCATAGAACTTTATAATGACGTGACATCAAACTTGATACAAAATGATAATACTTGAACAACACAACCCTGAACATACATACAACCCACACGACACACAGAAAAGGACATTGAACCGAGCATGTATCATTCTCATATAATGTGACCATCAACATTATAACAAACCAAAAAAAATGAAGATATAGAACAAATTTCAATAGAATAACGTGAACCTGATATCCCCACACAACCCTAAACATCCCATTCATGGCCACCATTTAAAGTTTTCTCCATTAACTAGTTTATTTTCGCTGAGGCGTTTTTTTGAACATGTGGTGTGCATAAGGATATTCATGTTTGTTTGAAAAAAATTCTATGGAAACCCATACATAACTAAACCAACAATACTTACCTTCACAAATGCAACGAAACAATATTCCTCTACTTGTGCCCTCAAGATATCAAATTTGGTGAAGTTAGGGTCCTTCCTCTTCCTCTTGGACTTGGCCAAGAGTTGTTTCTTTTTCAACCTTTTATAGGAAAAATAAGGGGAAGTGATGGGGAGTTATGATGCTTGATGAGGAGTTATGGTGGTTAAATGTTGTGGAAATTGAAGAGATGAAGAGATGGTGGGCAGTTTTGAAGAGAAAATCAGGGAGGAAGATAAGGAATAGCGGTTATTGCCGCTGAAATCTACTATTTTTATATAGTTGCATTTTTTACACCGGTAATATTGATATTACTGGTGCGTATATAAAAAATATAATAGCACCGATAATAATACCGGTGTAGAAACTCAAGAACCAGCATAAAATTATAGTAAAAAGCAGTTGCTAGCAACCGCTTTTTCAAAAAATATTTGGACCCTCGAGTGTCGTAGGAAATTTTTGGCTAAGTATGCTGCACTAGTACAAATACCGTGCAAAAAGTTGGATTACCGGTGTAAATATTTCATCAAAGCAGCTGCCCGCAACTGCTTTTATGCATTTTGTTTTAAAAAAAGGATACACCCGAGAGCAACTCGTCAATTTTTTGGATAATTATTCAGCATCGGTATTATTATCGGTGCTTTTGTAACTAATACCGATGTAAATATTTCCTGCACTCCAAAAAAATTTTAAACTGAAAAATTTTCAACTGCCGCTAAAAATAATTTGAAAAATACACTGGTATAACTTAAAAAATTACTGGTGTACATAAAAAGTGAGTATAGAAAAAAATTCTACTCTTTCAGACCGCCACTTCTCTGAAAGCATGGTTTCCCGCGAGGAATTAAATCTATTCAATCTCGAACAAGTCCAATTATTAAAATTGATGCTTATTATTTAATTAAAAAATCGTGCAAGTTGTTTCAACCTTATCTTAACTCACTATGGGCCCCGTAGGATTAAAATACGAAGCATTGTTATACTTTATAAAGCTACCACTTTGACCCCCAAACATTTTCATTCACCCCGTCGACCACTATTCCATGGTTCCAAATATGATTCTATGACGAACAACACTTTACAATATTGTCGATATTAGTTTCTTGCAATTAGGGCCCCCGAACGAGAAATGCATTTACCACACGTTTAACAACAAATTAAATTACCAAATTTAATATACTAGGATTACAACGCAAGTTCAACAAAAATGTGTCTGGGTGGTGAATTGACCGAAAGTGCTAGATGTCCAATAAGAGTAAACGGTAAATGTTTACTTCATAGTTTCAATATGAAAAACAATTACCTTCTTAACTCAGTATAGGGTCCGAGCCTATCAATTTTCCCAGTTGTGCAGCTTGCAAATACGATGTGGATGTTTGGAGTACCATCTTGTTCAAGCGGATTTTAATTTCGATGCACGAGTAAACTTTTTACTTTTACACTTTAGTCCCTCCAAGAATCTTGGAAGCAACAAAAAAAATTGGTGGCACATAAATGAAATTCAATACAATACGATCTTGTTCGTGTGTTTCCAAGTGCAACGGGTACACAAAATGACTTCTAAAACATAGATTGAAGGTTTGCACTATAATTCCCAAATTTGCACAGTAACCCCAAAATTTATTCAAGGAATCTCCACAGCTCCTAATTGGACAATTGTTTTGACAATTCTACCTATTTATGTAATATAATGAAGCTTTCATACATGGTTTCAAAAATTGTTGTAGCCCAACTATACGTTTCATAAATAATTTGTAGATTTGGTTGTAATTTCACCCAAAACAAATGCCCCAAGGATTATAAACTCTCTAACTCATCCCATCAAGCGCACCTTTAAAAAAATGGAATGATTGAGATTCCAATAATATGCAATTTTTCAACAATCTAAGTGAAACAAAGTATGGAGTTGGTACGGGATCACCAATTAAGTATAACTACCACATGTTTACTACTTATAGTAATGAGAAAATGGCTTGACATCAGCATCGTCTCCAGTTCCATCCCCATCACAGGTCCTTGTACTCACATCCATGTCCACCATATTGAATTCGTGGAAGGTAGGGAAATTTTCAATGGCGTTCATGACATCTGGAAATAGATAGTGCATAATCTTTGCCATGTGGTCGAACCACGATCTCTGATACTTTGATTGTTCAAGGAATTTCTGTACTTCGACCTCCAAGGCTAAAGAGGCAGGTATGTCAGATGGTTTTCTGTAGAAAGAGTCCGGACAAATCTTACCCATTGGCTGACCATAAACATTGTGTGAGCGGACGTTAACTCCCACTATTGAACAAAGGGCCAAAATGATATTGCAAAAACCATATAACCCCATATTTTCCCATTATTCCTTCAAGGTGCTACAAATACAATGACCGACATTCCATCGGAGTTCCTTCTTTATTGCGTACAAGTATCCAGGTCAACTTTTATTGATTTCTATGTTCACAGTTACCAGGTTTCCTAGATGCCACGAAGTGATACCACCCATGCCAATGTCGAAATGGAGTGTAAGGAACTCATCTTCATTGTTTGGAACATCGAGAAATCCAAACAAACCATTAATTGCATCTGGTGTGACGTAGACGGTTTTTCCTCAACAATACACCTGACCGAGACTTAAGTCGCATCTCATGTTTTCATAAAACTCACTTAGGATACTTAGGTTGAAAGGTTATGGGGTATCATAGACACTTTCTCACCCAAGTGTGTGGATGGTGTGTTCAAATGAGGGAGAGGCCTCAATGCTTCTCTCTGGCTGATGATGTCATCCTTTGTATAATTCGTGTACCAACCTCGCCTCCTCAGTCACAAAGGTACCATCTGGGTAAGTGTGCGACAACACTTTTGGCAAAGAAGGAGATGATGAATGGCGTATCCTTTTCAAATTGGATTAAGAAGCATTTCCTATGTATCACATTGAAGCATTTTATCAAACATCTTGCATGCAAATCAAGTTATTCAATAAATCACATCCTTTATGATTGTAGTTCAGATCCTATTGGTAATTAATCCTATAAAGTAGGCATTGAAGTGTTTTACTTGATAATAATGGCACCGTCATCTTATGTGAAGTGATATGCCGATGAAGGAGATGCTAGATAGGAAGAGATGTTAAATTTGTTTAGTGACAATGGGTGTTCTAGGATGAATATAAAGGCATCTCGTCTTTTTTACACCGGTAACTCAGTTATACCGGTGTGAAAATAGCATGACACATCTACTATAGGCTACTTTTACTTTTTTAAAAATCAACAAATTGTTACCCGAGTGAAAAAACCTAAAACATTGGCTAAGTATCCAGTACCAGTTGAAATACCGGTGCGTATGTAAAGGGTACTGGTGTACAAATTATCCTTATGCAACTCTAAGCTCCACTTTAAAAAAAATCAACATTTTTTCACTCGAGAAAAAAACCCAAAAAATTTGGCTGAGTACCCAGCACCAGTAGTAATAACAGTGCGTATGTAGGGTGTACCGGTGTTCAAATTATCCTTATGCAGCTAATCTAAATTGCTTTTTACTTTACAAAAATTAACATTTTTTCACCCGAGAGAAAAAACCTAAAAAATTGGCTAAGTATCCAGCATCGGTACAAATACAGGTGTGTATGTAGGGTGTACCGATGCGTTTGTAATAACAGAGTATATGCTCTATATTTTTACACTTGTATTTTGTCTTTTTACCGGTGTATACACAAACTGAAAAAATTTTTAAAAAATGAATTACTTTACATTTTCATCGATGAAATTCACATACATTCCAACATAACTACAAATTATACAACACAATTCTAAAACATAGAGGGATCCGACTACATTTCAAGCTAATTGACATTATAATCAGAAGAGTATTACACAAAACATTAGTAGACAAACCAACAGTGTGGCAATCACTATCTATCGCATTCGCTTCAACACATTGTCACCACCTACTATTTCACCACTCTCATCAACCCACAACCCATAACCATAAGAACTTCATCCCACCACTACTCCCCAAACATCCTCCAAACAAGGAAATACAGATGGAAACTCTTCACCATCAATTATGAATGGTTGATCAATTTCCTCTTCGAAGTAAAACTTCTTCCTGTGTAGCACCACATGAAACTTGTCATTTGAGAGGTCCTTGATATAAAAACCCTGTCATGCCTGGGTAGCTATGATATATTTTTCATCTTCATATCATACACGATTCAAGTCGACCAACGTAAAGCCTGTGGGCTTTTCAACTACAATACCGGAGCCATGTTCCACCCGACGACACTTAAACAAAACAACTTTGAACTCTACATAATCAAACTCCAAAGTTTCCTCAATTGCCCCATTGAAAGTCATCACAGTAGCAACCAAATGTTTATCTGTCTTGCATGCTGCCACATGGATTCGAATTCAACATAAACACCACTGTTTTGCGTAGTGCTCTTCTAATCCTTCTCCAATGTTGACAAACTGAAGCCATTACTCTCATAACCAAGGTAAAGTCTTACTGTGCATTTTTTCCCTTGCAAACAACCATAGCTTACTGGGCATCCCTTCGACATTGTAACACTTGTAAACCTAATTAAAAATCCTTGAAGAGTGCTCCCCGTGCATCTTATTCGAGGGCCAGTCTGGATGAATCTCTTCCAATATGGAAATATGCTCTTGAACATACACTGCAGTCTCACTACTATTGCATAAAACATACAGGTGAGTTGTAATGAACTCAGTGTGCAAGGGTTTATAAAGTGTACCCTTAGAACGTGGAGTCCCATTACGCTTTCCGCAGTGTGGTCCACCTGGAACACCAACCGCTCTTTTCCCAAATAAGTTCGATGTACAGTACTCGATGATATCCTCAGTGATGTACCTTTGAACAATTGAGGCATCTAGCCAACCACGATTATAAACATAACCCTTGAAAAAAGCCATGTGACGCTCAAATGGGTACATCCAATGCATTCCGACGGGCCCGCATATACATAACTCCCTAACCAAGTGTACCGCTAAGTGTACCATGATATCAAAGAATGACGGGGGAGAAAAATTCTCCAAAAGGCATAAAATAACTACAACCTTCCGCTCTAGTTCATCAAGCTGTTGTCTGCTAATAATTTTCCTGCATATCAATTTTTCTACGAATAAAAAATATGAATTTCTCATCCAAACACCCTCGGATCACAAGAGGCAAAAGTAGTTGCATAAAGACATAACAATCTAGGAATTTCAAAGCATTGAGATGCAATTCATCATTTTCAAACCGACTAACATTAGAGGAGTAACTGGAAGGTACCTTCATTCCTTGGATGCTCTCACACACTGATCTCCGCTCTGCAACTGACATGTTGTATGGAGCGGGAGGCGGGTATTTTTGCATGCCTCTTACCTCCGGCGCAAGATCCAACCGAATACCAAGGTCCACTAAATCCTTCCTCGCATTTTAAGCTATCCTTAATCTTCCTTGGAATTTTCAGAAGTGTGCCAATCGGGCTCTCAAAACCATTCTTTTTTATATGCATGACATCTAAACAATGGCGAACCTCTAAATTCTCCCAGTACGGAAAATCAAAGAAAATTGACCTTTTCTTCCATGGTCCGTCTAAAATTCCACCACCCTTTGAAAAATTCTTACCGAAAACAAAAGTCGATTTCTCCATCTTGTTGTGAATGGCCACACCAATCAATGGTTTTGGTGCCTTACTCATCTTCTTCCCACCAAAGAATACTACCGTGTTATCATGCAACTTGTGCTTCAAAGGCAGAAATTTTGGGTGACCTAAATAAACAGTCTTACTACCATTTTTCAGTTGATGGTAATATGTTTCCTCTTTCATCCTCACAAATAGGGAAATCCTTGTGACCCTTGACTACATACCCGAAAAGGTTATCATATGCCAGGAAATCATTAATGGTACAAAAATGCATCATCTTTAAAGTAAACTCTTCACCACGAAAACTAGCGAACATTAAGGCGCCGACCTGCCAAACCACCTTCAAATCTTCTATCAAAGGGCCAGGATAAGTGTCTATGTAATTTCCTGGCTGTTGGGGCCCCAAAACCACGATGGGCATCAACACATATTTCCGCTTCATGCACAAGTACGCGGGGAGATTGTAAAGGGCAAGCATAACCGGCCCTGAACTGTGTTTCGAGGACATATTACAAAATGGGTTCATACCATTAGTAAACAAAGACATTATCAAATTCCTAGGTTCAGATGCTAACTTTGGATACATCTTATCAAATTTCTTCCACTGGTTTGCATCAGCCGGGTGTCGAATCATATCATCATCTTTACAACCTCCCCTATTAATGTACCATGGCAAGTTCTTTTCATCCTTATCATTCTTAAACAACCTTCTCCGCCTCGAAATAATCTAAAGGTACCACATACATTTGGAAGGCACTCGCCTCCTCACCGACACAACATGATCTCCACGAACACCTACATTTCTATTTTCTTATAATATGACACATTACATACTGAACAAACAATCATTTCCTTTAGGTCACCCCTATATAAGACACAATCGTTCAGACAAGCATGTATTTTTTTCATACTCTAATCCCATTGGACACAAAATTCTCTTAGCTTCATAAAGGTTATTCGGAAACCCGTTACCGGATGTAAGCTTCTCATTCAAAAACTTAAGAAATTTATTCATGCTACTATCACCCCATAACCCAAGGCCTTTCAAATGAAACAACTTTATCAAACATGACATGGCCGTGTGTTTCTTCTTGCAACCAAGATACAATGGTCTATCCTTCTCACCTAGAAAGTTAGCCAAAACCCCTAGCCTGCCCCTAAATTCGTTAACTACCCCCTCACCCATGTCATCCAATTTAGCATCCTCAAAACACTCTCCCTCACTACTAACTTTAACCTCCGGTGGTGATTTTCCCCATGAAATGTCCACACGACATAATCTTTTGCAAACCCCTGACTATACAAATGGAGTTTCAGCATATCCTTGTTATCAATACAATTTTGATTTCCACAGTCACGATAAATACATAATATTTGTTTCTCACGACTAAAAGCATGGCCCAAAAACTCATCCACGAAGATAATATATTCATCGCTCACCCTACTAAAATTGGCATACATGTGCTTACGCCTCTTGATGGCACGATACAACTCTACATACAAATAAATATCCAACAATCAAACTTCAACACATTGATGACAATAGAATTTAATGATAACATCCAAACCATGCAAGATTATTAATGCACAATACACACCAATATTCCAAATCACAACTACTACATTCATAATATGTCATACACTATAAATATCAATAGCCATAACATTATAACTACATCAACCATGAGAACAAATCATAAACTAATATCAACAATTCTACCTTAATCACCATCAAATGATCAAACACACAAGATTTATATATATATATATATATATATATATATATATAACTACCAACCGAAACAATCGATGAAATCATTAATATCCATAAATATCTATTAAAAAATGATACCTTCTAGGAACTTCATTGTGGTTCATTCAATGCCTTCTTCAACCCAAAAACACCATTAATGAACTTATTCTCCCAAAAATCCTAGTTTTAACCCTCTAAAAAAGGTGGCAGATGAGCATTTAAAACACATTTTCACACTGGTACACGGATAACACTAGTGTGTTTGTAATTTTTACACTGGTATAACCTAGAACCGGTGTAGAAATTATAAAATTTTCCTACTTTTTAATTTTTTATACTGGTAACATAATATACTAGCGTGAAAATATTATTTTTGGCGCTAAGATTATAAAAATTCACCACGTTTTTACATTGGTGAAATTGAACCAGTGCAATTGTAAAGATTAGCACCAGTATTAACCACCTCTTTAGATAAAACCAGTCCAAAATTTTATAATTTCTACACCGGTTGACATTATACCGATGCATATGTATTCTTATGCACCGGTATGTTTGTTATCATGATTATACTGATGCAATTGTACACTTTTACAACGGTATTTTGTACTCATGATTTTTACCGGTGCGTATGTACCTGTTTTCCAGTAGTGTTAGTTAAATATAGGATAAATATACTCTTAGGAGAAAATGGTAAGCCTTTCCAGTATGAATTTGTTAGATTTGGTTCATCCTATTTTGTGCTTTGATTATCAATTATGTCGTGCTTTTTTGTGTGATTATTGTATGATTTATACTAGGATGATCAACTAGTTAATGATTATGAAATTTTTCTCTAGATTTTTGGTCAAACCTGGAAAACTTTGTTTTTTTGTCGATACGATTATCATTGATTAATGTTAGGTCATAATTGGGGGTGACAATTAATTATGATTATTATATGATGAAATTACTTAGATTTATGAGTAAATTGAATGGGTTTTCCTGTTTACTGAAGTAATAAACTAATGATGCCTAGCATGAAGGTCAATCCTCGTGGCCATCATTAGGGAACATCATTGTGCTATCCCGATGTTTCCCACTTGTAGGAAATTGTGTTAGTTGTATTCGGCCTCCATGTTTATTTCTATTCTCGGGAAAGTCTATGATGTCGATCGTGTAGAGTGACCTGAGGGTAAGGGTTATTGTGTGGCGTCGATCACCCATTTTAACTATAACTGGGGAGATGTGAGAAATGTCTTCACTCAAACGGCATTGACAAGTTCTCCCCAATATGTGGTTAATGCATGAAAATAGGATAATTAGTCGATTATCAAAGGATAACTAAAAGTGCAAACCAATTGTGCCCAAGACTCGCTATAATCTTAGTAACATCTTCCGTGCTAGTTGTGATCGTATTTATAGTGTTTGTTCTAATTGTTTGTTAATCAAGTTGCTTAAAGTTTTCGTAGTGTTTTCTAAAATCATAGCCCCCCACTTTTTACCACACACTTATAACGACATCTTTGTGTGATTTTAATTACGTTTAACACTGGATAAAACCCCATTTTCCTCATCAACGGCCCGACTTGTCTATAGCCACTTTCTAGTAGTTAGCCACAATCAAGGCCTATAAATACTTTCTTTAAGAGATACGACAATGTCGTCTCAGATACCTTGAAGGCCGGACAATTGTGCGACTACGAGCCATCAACAACTACCGTGGTTGAGGTTTAATTCGTAACTAGGTATTGATACCAACTGTCACGGGTCACCCTCAGAGGGGATTAACCGTGAGAACCAGCCGTGCTAGAGTGTCACGACCACCGCCTAATTGCTAATATACATCACACTCAGCTTGGTTGCTCTCAGTACACCAAGCCTTTAGAGGGACATGGTCAAGTATGCATCGGAAATACACGCACGAGTTTAGATTTAGAGTATGGATTCACACACACAAGCCAACTGCAATACAAGGCCTGATAACTGGGGAGCGAATATATATATATGTATGTATGTATTTTATTGATTTAGTAATTGTGGTATCAGGGCTTTGATTGATAATTATAGATTAATATATGAATTTGACTCATTTGAATATGTTAGTTGGTATGTGAATATTTTTATAAGATATGAATAACTCATTTTTTACTTTTCATGTATAGTAATTTCTACACCGGTTGACATTATACCGGTGCGTATGTATTCTTAAGCATAGGTACATTTTTATCATGATTATACCGATGCAATTGTACACTTTTGCACTGGTATTTTCTACTCATTATTTTTATCGGTGCGCATGTACATTTTTTCTAGTAGTGTTAGTTAAATCTAGGCTAAATATAGTCTTGGGAGAAAATGGTAAGCATTTATAGTATGAATTTGTGAGAATGGTTTATCCTATTTTGTGCTTTGATTATCAATTATGTCATGTGCGTTGTTGTGTGATTAATGCATGATTCAGACTAGGATGATCAGTTAGTTAATGATTGTGAATTGACTTTTTGCTAGGTTTTTGGTCAAACCCGGAAAACTTTGTCGTTTTTGTCAATGCGATTATTGTTGGTTAATGTTAGGCTAAAATTGGGGGTGATAAATAATTATGATTGTTGATTGATAAAATTACTTAGATTTATGATGAAATTGAATGGTTGCCTAATTATTGAAGTAATACACTAATGACGCCTAGCATGAAGGTCAATCCTTGTAGTCGTCATTAGGGAACATCATTGTGCTATCCCAATGTTTCTCACTTGTAGGACATTGTGTTAGTTGTCTTGGTCTCCATGTTTATTGCTATTCTCAGGGAAGTCTATGATGCCGATCGTGTAGAGTGACCCGAGGGTAAGGGTTATTGTGTTGCGTTGATCGCCCATTTTAACTATAACTCGGAGATGTAAGAAATGTCTTCACTCGAAAGGCATTGACAAGTTCTCCACAATATGTGGTTAATGTATGAAAATAGGATAATTAGTCAATTAGCAAAGGATAACTAGAAGTGCAAACCAATTGTGCATATGACTCGTTATATTCTTAGTTACATCTTCTGTGGTAGCTGTGATCGTATTTATAGTGTTTGTTCTAATTGTTTGTTAATCTATTTGCTTAAAGTATTCGTTGTTTTTTATAAAATCAAAACCCCCACTTTGTACCACACACTTATAATGACATCTTTTTGTGATTTTAACTTCGTTTAACACTGGATAAAACCATATTTTCCTCATCTACGACCCCGACTTGTCCATAACTACTTTCTAGTGGTTAGCCACAATCAAGGCCTATAAATACTATCTTTACGAGGCACAATGACATTCTCCCAGATACCTTGAGGCCGGACAATTGTGTGACTACGAGCGATCAACAATTACCGTGGTTGAGGCTTAATTCACAACTAGGTATTGATACCAACTGTCACGGGTCACCCTATGAGGGGGTTAACCGTGCAGCCTAGCCGTGCTAAAGTGTCATGACTACCGCCTAATTGCCCACGTGTGTCACACTCAGGTTGGTTGCTCTCAGCACACCAAGTCTTTAAAGGGACGTGGTCGAGTATGCAGCGGAAATACACATACGAGTTTAGATTAGGAGCATGGATTCACACACACAAGCCAACAATGCAATACAAGGCCCGACAACTTGGGACCGAATGCTCGTAATAAGATATGTATGTATGTATGTAATTAATTGATTTAGTAATTGTGGTATTAGAGCTTTCATTGATAATTATAGATCAATATATGAATTTGACTCATTTGAATATGTTAATTGGTATATGAATATTTTTATAAGATATGAATAATCCATTTTTTTACTTTTCATATATAATATTGTCTAGTACTATATTTTATTTATGCTTAAATAAAAACGAAATTTATTTGTCATTTGAATTTAAAATTAATATCCAGTACAAATCCTATATGATAAATTCTAGTTAGCCTTTCGTGCCCAGTAATTTGATAAATTGTCTTGGGACATGCGTGGCAAAAGAATTTGCTTAAAATCAATTTCCTGGAAATCATGGTGATACCTCTACAAGAAAAATGTCCTATTACTTTGCCAATTTTACATCGATATTTTGGCTTAGGGAAAATAATCAAAGTTAAATACTCTTTTACCATTTTTTTTATCAAAGTAAATAATATTTTTTACCTTAGTTAAAAAATCGAGGTAAAAAATATGTTTTTTTACCTTAGTTATTATATTAACCAAAGTAAAGGTAATAAAATAAAGCAATTAATGTTACCGAATAGCGTGCGACGTCGCATATGTTGTTTCAAAAGGTCGCCCGAGATTGCATTATTTTCCGTTTCCACTGACATGTGATGTGATTGACGACCCACGTCGCAGAAATGTAAAAGATAGGTTAAAGTAGAGAATTTGACGGTGATTGAAAGAAGGAAAACAACTCAGGGTCGTGTGCTTTTCCCCGTTTTGGCATTTCTCTCCTCCCAATATCCCATCATCACCATTAATTTAGGGAATGTAAAAGACAATTATGCACTACAATAGCAATCATTATGTTATAAACACCCTAGAAAACCTCCTCTCTTTCATACACGTACAATGCCCCCTTTATTCAATGATTTTTTTAAAAATTTTAGAAAATGATGTTGCATGGTTGGTGATCTGCTTCATTTTACGTGCGTTAACTGATTCATTTGACATGGTTTATAGTTACTTTTACTTGGTGGATTGCTAGTATTATTTGAGTTTACATGACAATGGGTCTAGACTACCATGTTTGGCTTTCTTGTCTAAATCCCGCAATTTGTAGAGTTAATTGATACTAATGGACATCTTGTATCCACGGGCTCCTTGATCTTCTTTGTAATCATCTTTAGTAGGTCCTGCGTGGATACTTTTTGTTTACATTCTATGTGAAAGTTGTTTGTAAGGGTTGTAGAACATATTGAAAGTCGTCTGCAAGTACGGTAGTAGAGACGAAGATCATTCACCTCTAGAATGGTGGAAGACGAAGGCCACAATCATCAATGCACGGTAGAAGGATATTGAAGCCAAGAATAGGAAACTACAGAGTTCAAAGTGGCTAACAAAGAAACGGGGAATCATGGTCTGGTGATTTTTGCTTCAGTATGATAGCTTTCCAAGAAGAATTAGTTTTCAAGGCTGATTCCATTGTATTTGTCTTCTTGAGTACTATAAATTCAACTATTAAAACTCTCATATCGGACTAACAGTTCTCTCGTAGCCTACCGAGGCACCAACGGGTCGACTCAGGCCGTCCTTGGTTGGGCACAAATGGCCCGCGCCAAAGGAGATGCCTTACGCTAAGTAGACTAGCGCGAGGCAGTCGAAAGGGTGTGGAAATCCCATTTTAGGCATCATGCACCATTCCAAGTCCATTTTGTCAAGACCAGTCGCGCGAGGTGTGGGAATTCCCATGGCCCATGCCCAAGTTTCTGAGCGAGCACCATCACTGACCACGGACTGCACCAATGGCCACGGGCAAGGATCAGAACTTCAAAGTTTCACCATCCTGAACACATCCCACACCAATAGCCACGGGCGCAGATGAGGACCTCAAATTTCCACACTCTGATGGCATCCCACAAGAGACGACACAGCCCGTGCTAAGAGACGACACAATCCATGCCACACGCCATGATTAAGATCGAAGCCATGCTTAGGAATTGGCTCCCCGTGCCAATGAAGTTGTGTAACCCATGCCAAGCCTCGTGTCCCGTGCCAAGTACCTGCCACAGACTGCGTCATCTAGGACGCCTTGCTCCAAGCGGCGGTTAAGCTAGGGTTTACCCGATTTTGGGCCTATTTTTAGGCCCAATCTCTTACTACCATAAATAGAACCTTAGTTTACTAGGTTTTAATATCTTGGAGAGCTTAGATTCATTTTTCATAGTTAGAGGAGTAGAGAGGAGATTCTCTCCCTAGGAAATGTTATCTTTTCATCTTTTATTTTTCTTTGTTCCTAAGATGTGGAATTCAAATCTTTATTTGAAATACATATCAAGTGAGTATTTTTTATAGGTTAGGGATAATTGTAGTGACTTTGTAATCATTATGCTTTTTGAGATCCTAATTTTTTATTCATAATATTATTGTGATTTGATTTTGAGTTAGAATGCATGAATATTACATTGTACATAAGCACACACTTTGGGTTGTATTCATGCTAGGTGAAAATATCGATGCCACCTTGGGAAGAGAAGCCTGGATGTTTGTATAGGTGGAGAGGAACAAGTCTTCATTAGTGTGTGCATGGGAGATTCGAGGTCACCCTGATCCACTTACCATCGCACAAGTCTTAGCTCACTTCATAAAGTTTTCTGAGAGGTTCTAGGTAGAGATAGTTTAATAGTAGCAAGCTAGGGTTACATGAAACCCTAGTATCATAGATAAGGTGGCTACGGCCCTTGGGCCTAATTGATAGGACCCGAGGGGAGTAGTTTCATTCGTGGTGAAAGCCTAGGACATAATCATACGGGGGATAATCATACCTACAACAATGGCCAGACTTTGTTGTACTCCCCTAATTACAATGGTGGTGTCAATGGAGGGTTGCAAGAGCATTCTCTGTGACAGGGACGGGGAAGTGTAGGCCATCAGCCACACCACGTGCTATAGACACTCTATTAGGTTTGTTTAGGTCTTTATGTGAAAGAAACGAGAATAGAATCATTATATTGACCAAGTCACGCAATTATTTCCCCAGGTGCTTAGCTAATATTATATTTTTTAAACCACCCTCGACCCGGTCGTCGTTTAAAACATGAGGTTATGGGCTTATGGATAAAAAATAAAGATTTTATAATTCTGCACCCATTCTTACTGCTAAGCTACCAAAGGGTGGTAAGCGGCATGCCCTGGATTTATCCACAGATATGCTAGAGTTCAAGAATTAATTTTAAAAAAAACCCTGTACGGGTCATCAATCCACACGAGTGAAAGGAACAACTAGTAGTGTATACATGTAACTGGGGGAGAGGGGTGGACTTTTCTACTAACAACTACAAACATGCAATCGACAAACAAGTAAAATATTTAATTAGCACTTGGGAATAATTTAGAAACATGGTAGTTCTAATTCTTAAATCCCCGATTCATTCATAGTTAGACAAACAAAAGACCTATCAGTATGTACATAACATGTGGTGCGGTCGATGGCATACACTTCCCCAATCCTGTCACGGTGGGTGTGCTCGCAACCCTCCATCAGCACCTCCACCATAATTAGAGGGTACAATGAGGTCTGACCATCATTGTAGGTCTGATTCTCTCCCATGCTATTACGTCCCAAACTTCTACCACGAATGAAACTACTCCCCCCGGGTCCTATATACCTTAGGCCCAAGGTTCGTAGGCATTTTATTTGTGATACTAGGGTTTCCAAAAAATACCTAGCTTGCTACTATTAGCTGTCTCTACCCACAACCTCTTGGACAACAAGTAAAAATTCAACTAAGACTAGTGTGACGACAAATAGGTCAAAGCATTTTCGAATCTCCCACGCCCACGCAGATTCGTTCTCCCCTACCCATTCTAACACCCAAGTTTCTCTTCCCAAAGGGGCATCAATAATTGCACCATACATGAGTGTATCCCAAAGTGTGTACGTATATGTGGTGTACTACTCATGTATTTATAACATTCAAGAACAATCACAATAATATCATAAATAAATAGATAGGATGAATCTAATTAATCTCAACAAAGAATTTTAAATAAACCAATTTCCAAATAGATTCCCAAGCTAATCTAACTACTCCCTAGACATGGAATTAAAATATGGATTTCAAATAAGGATTTGAATTCCACATATTTTGGACAAAGAAAAAAGAAAATAAAAGGAAAGATTACAAAATCTACTAAAGGAACTCCTTCCTTCTCTCTAAGCTTTCTTATCTCAAAATGTGTTTCCAAAAATGATCTAACCTTTTTAAATGAGTAAACTAGGGTCCTCTATATAGAAGTAGAAGATGGGGCCTAAAAATAGGCCCCAAATTGGGCAAAAGTGGGAAAATCCTAGGCCAACCGCCAAGGCTTCACGGACCAGCATGAATGCCACGATCTGTGAAGCATAAATAGCTTCAGGATACCAGGTCTGCCACGGTCCGTGTATGTTGATAGCCATGGGATCTAGTGCGGTCCATAAAGCTGGGATCATGCCACGGTCCATGAAGGTTTTCACGGACCGCGAACAGTACATGGTGTTTGCTCAGAATTTTCCCACGGTCCTTGAAGGTTTTCACGTATCGTGAACAGCTAATAATCTCCGCTCATAAATTTAGTCACAAACCGTGAAGGTTTTCATGGCCCGCCAGCAGTTTGTGCATCTTGCTCAGAAGTCTTGTCACGGTCCGTGAAGTTTTTCATGGACCAGCTCAATACTTGGCCAAATTCTTGAATCTTCTTCCCCCTGCTTCACGACCCAGTGCTTTTGTCACGGCCCGGTGCCTTTTCCTTGTGAAGGTCTCATTCTTGTTTTCACGAAACCCATAGTCTCTTGTATAGTGCATGCCGTAGAGATTGTCATGGGCCTCTGGTGCTTGGCCATTCGCTGTCTGTGACCGGCCGTTGGTGCTTCGTTGGCTAAACTTTGTTTGCTTTCCACTGGTGAACTGTTAGTCCAAATTGGGAGTTCTAGTAGTCAATTTTGTAGTAATCAAGAAGAGGAATCCAATGGATCCATCCTTGAAAGCTAATTATTCCTGGATAATTCTTGCACTAAAGCAACACTCCTAGGACCACGATTCACCATTTTTTCCTTTGGCCATCTTGAACTCTGAAGCCACCTATTTTTAGCTTCAATCTCCTTCTACGACACATTCATGTTCATGGTCTTTGCCTACTATCATTCAAATGTGAATGGTCCTCAAATTTTCTACCGTTAAAAGTGAATGACCTTCGAAAGAATGTAATGTAACAACTAGCATTCACTGTCAACCTACTAAAGGTACTTTTAATGAAGACCAAGGAGCCCGTGAACACAATATGTCAAGAATCAATAATTACATATACAAAATGTGGGATTTAGAATAGAAAATCAAACATGGTTGGCTAAACCCCATGTCATGTAAACTCAACTAATGTTGCCAAACCACCAACCCAAAGTAACTAAAAACTATGTCAAATGCATTTGTTAAAGCATGAAAAATGGTGCAGATCAGACTTCCCACACTTAAACCTTTACTCGTCCTCGAGTAAATAAAATCAAAGAAAAAGGTTGAAGCGGAATGAAGAATGCAAAAATAGCCAATGCATTCAAATTATTCCGAAGCTACCCTAGTTCCCCCAAGAAGGTTAAAATCTCACAACTCTAACACTCCCCAAAGTTTCTAAAGCAACCGAACCACTCAAAGCAAGTAAAGGTGTATGGAAAAAGATAAATGACAAAAGATCGGAATAAAGCCAAGCTTACTTTTTCCAAAGTAGTCCTAAAAAAAAGGCATTCTTAAGAAAAAATAATCCACCAAGGAAATCAAAAAGCTGTTGACTTCGTTGCAACATAGGGATAACTCAAGATTCTCGACGTAGCTGCAACCAAGGAGTCTAAGGTATCGATAACCTAGTTTCTTGTTTTTTTTATTTTTCTCCCAATTTCTCTCATTTTTCCTATGAGCCCTTTGAGTTTTCATCCTAGCTTTATCCCACAAAACATCCTCACCTCTCACCTTTTTCCACACGGCCTCTAATTTTTGCCTAGACCTGTAAGTCTAGCAAGGCCAAGCCTCTCACTTTTACCTAGGCCTTTCGACCTATCCGGGATTTTCCTCATGTTACCCAAGTCGCCCGTTTTGGTTTTCGACTTGTCCAAGTTTTAATTAATTTTTTAAATTATTTTTTCAAATTTTAATTTTTTTCGTGTGTAGTACAAAAGTGTCCCAAAAGTGAGCTTCATACTACAAACGATAAGCAACAAATCAATACACAACTAAATGCTAAAGCCACATTCAACATGCAAACTAGAACCCTAAAATCCTAGAATAACATGCAAACCACTACAACTAATTTCCAAAAGCATCCCAATCACAAGTAACTAGAAATCTACCAAGAAAAACAAACAAAGCCTGCATGCACGAAGAAATCAATGAATGAAAATTCCTAAGTGCTCACTAATAGGGTATTGGAGGTTACCAGGGCACACTTTGAAGAGGATGGGATTGTGGTTAAGGAAGCACCTTCCAAGGAGCTTCCACTAACCGTGGCACAAGTTACCGTCCCACCTCCATTTCCAAATGCTTTGATGGGAAAGCCAAAGGTGGTGACAAATGATGCAAGCATTCGAGAGTTTTCAAAAAGGTCGAGGTAACAATCCCTATCTTGGAAATAATTGAAAATGTACCATCATATGCGAGGTTTCTTAAAGTTACATGCTCAAAGAAGAGAAGTAGAACAACTATGAAGTTAAAACATTTAAAACTAGGGGAGTCACCATTTTGAACAATAAATAATTGCCTAAGAAATGTGACAACCCCGGAATGTTCTCTATCCCTATCTCCTTAGGTGGAAAACTTATTGAAAATGCAATGATATATTTAAGCACATCCATTAATGTGATCTTGTTTAGTCTATATGAATGCCTCCAGATAGGTGAGCTTAGGGAAATTAGAATGATTGTCCAACTCGCCAATCATTCCCAAGCTAGCCCTCGCAGGGTAGTAAAGGATATGATGGTGCGAGTTGGCAAATTACTTTTTCCGGAAGAATTTTATGTCTTAGATGTGGTGCACGATAGAAGTGCACCCCCAATACTTTTTGGGAGACCTTTTCCTTAAAAAGTCTAATAAAAAATTGATGTCCACTTGGGAACCTTAACTCTAGAAGATGATGTGGATAAAGTGGAATTTGATATCTATAAATCTAGGCATGATTTGACAAATTTATCTTTCATGTGCAAAGGTGTGACCCTATGTGATGAGCATGATTTCCATGAAACTTCTTATGTTGCCAATGAGCAGGAATGCTTCGATGAGTTCCATGTTGATAATATTGTTGATGAGTCCAATGAATAGCATTATACGATTGTTAGTATGTCTTTGATAGACTATTTTCCATGCTAACTAACTTGCAGCATGAAAGGAAGAATTTTGAGGGCTTAAAGCCTCCTTGACCTCATCCAAACCCCAAAGTGACATTCACAGACTAAACCTAAGCAAGGCAAGAAGATTCATTCCTTATGGCGGACAAGGGGTCCGAAGGTGAGGATGACTAACTGTGGAGACCTCTCCACAATAATGTCATCTTGGGTGGAGTCGCCAATGGAGATTCCGGTGACCCATAGGTAGGTGGTTCTAACTAGAATGCATGAAAAGAAAATAAGTCACGAGGACGACAATAAATATACGGCGTTTCTTTTTGCTTTGCTTGTGTGATTTTTAGTAGTGATAGATTTTGCAGGTTCTTGTTTATGATGAAGATTTTTGAGATGAAACTCTTTTTGATTTGAAAATTTGAGTTTTAGTCTCGTGATTGTGTTTTGATGGAATTAGATTTGGTGGGTGACATAGTTTTTTGGAAAAACAGGGAAAAAACTAAGGATTGGGTCAAAATTTGTGGCAACCTCATACCAAGCCCTGACATAGTCTACGCCAAGTGCCACGGTCCACGCCAGGAAATTTGGCATGAGGGGATGCCTCGCGCTGAAAGATTTGGCACGAGGGGATACCTCACGCCAGGACATTTGGCACGAGGGGTTAGTCTGTGCCAAAAGATTTGGCACGAGGGTTTGGTTCTTTCCAGATACCTATCTATGCCAATCCCCCATTTTTTGTTGTCAAATTGTTCCAAAAATGCAAATTTTCAAAAATTCAAAATTTTTTAAATTCCATAATTCCTTAGGATTTTTTATGCAAATAGTACTTCCAACATCCCTTGGAATTAATTGATTGGTACTATTGTCCCCAAGATTTCAATTTTTAAAATTCCATTCTTATCCTAATCGTACCTTTCTCGCTTATCACCTATTCTGAAATTCTAAACCCATTATACATTCTTCCACCTTATTTTATCATTGGACACATTCTACCTTCTCAAGAAACACTCACTCACACACACTCTTGGAGAAACTTGAAATTTGAAGCTTTTCTCCCAAAATTTAGCAACTTTTGCTTCTTCTTGTGTGGATCTTGAAACTTTTAGCTTCAAATTCCAGGTAATCCACTGAACTCTTTGTTTATATGCTAAGCACGAATCTTTAATGAGTGTGTGTTGTTGAGATATATGTTTGGGTTTGTATGTATGATCTTTTGTTGAAGAATGTTTGGGTGGTTTGATGTGCAGTTATGCTTGAATGATATGTTCTTCATGCGTTGGGTGATTTAGGAGCATATGAATCTTGATTGTATAATCTTATTGATGTGTTGGTGAGAACATATTGTGCTGGAGATAAAGCTTTGTGGTCCGGTGTTTTTGAGGATGATGTACCCGTTCGATAGGTACATGAAAATATTCAAACATTTTATGAAGAATCGGTACAAGCCTGATGCAAGTATTTTACAAAGGTATGTGAGGGGAGGAAATCATTGAGTTTTATACTAATTATTTATGGGTGGTTGATTTGATCGGCGTTCCAACATATAGACATGATGGACGGTTGGAAGGTCATGCACATCGGCAGGGGAAACTTTTCCGCCCGAGCATGGATGAAATAGATACAGCCCATCTCTATGTTTTTCATAATCATGAACATGTACCGTACATAGAGTTTCACGTGGATACCCTTAGAATTTCCAACCCAAACTTCAACGAGACACATGTTCTACGATTACATAGTGGGACTTTTGCATCATGGTTGCATGATCACGTTTCTGAGGATAATCATCCAATACCAGTTAAGTGGTTGGCTCGTAGACCTATGGGTACAAAGCTTTCATATGGAGGTTTTGACATTAACGAATTTACATTTGGCATGAAAGCAATGGGTGATAAGGGTGTGTCTTAGAATAGTAGAGTGCCCCTTGCGTCTAATGCTTTGCATGTCGGTAACAGAAGTGAAAATAATCTAATGTATGCTTATTAGTGTTAATTTTGAATAATTCTAGATATATGAGAGCTTGACTATGTGAATATGAAATTTGTTGTTTTCAAATGTCAGTTGGCGGATTTCAACAATACCAGCGAACTGAGGATTTCAATTTCACCATTGTCGATTGGAGTTGGGTAGGTTGGCGGGAGGATCCTTTCATATTGGCCTCCCAGGCGCACCAGGTTTTCTATGTAAGGGATTCTTTTGATCCAAGGAAGGAGATTATCGTGGAAGGAAAATGGGGTTTTAATCAAGAATTTGAAGCTGAAGAAATTATAGGATTCAGTCACAATACAATGAGTATCAATCTGGATGATGCTCTGTTGCTTGAGGAGGACAATTCTGCGTTGAACTATTCAGTTTTCCACAATGATCATGATGAGAAAATTTGGGTGGATGTTTGTGGCAAGGTAAGTCGTAAAAGAAGGAAATAAAAAAAGGTGCCAAAGAAAAGAAAATATAAGAAGTAGTTTCATCCTGGGTAATAGTTCTTGTCATGCCGATTAAGTGTGTAATAGCTCAGTTGTCCGTTTAAAAAAATGGTTTACGTCAAATTTCAATCATCAAAGAACATTCAAACTTGAGAATCCAAAGAGCATCCACACTAAATAAATAGCATTCAGCGTTGAAAATAGGCACAACCATATTCTCTTACCAACCATAAAAACTCTTACTTCATGGCAATATTCAAATTCAACCACAAAAAATACTAATCCACCATCCAAAACACAAGACAAGTTCATTAATCAAATATCACTAAAACAAAACAATATCTAAGGAATATCAAACTCCAAGTCATCCTCAATATCACCCGTCGATGTGGATCACACAAGACGAGGATGATGGCTAGATGCGAGGTAACGTTCGTATGCCCGTTGTCTTTTCTTGACTTTCAAAATCTTTGCCTTCATGGCTGCCAACTCTTTCTACACCCACCTATAGCAATCTCTGACACCTTTGAAGTATGCCTTCCTTGAATCTATATAAAGTAATAAATACACATAATCAATTATAATTAAAATAATTTATTAGTGGAAAAGCCATTAAACTAACAATTTCAATTACCTTCATCAACCCGAGGTATTTTGCTCGGATCAACAAGTTACAACTCCTTAGGATGGAACAATTTTCTGTCGACCAAGATCCACCTCTTTTTATCATAGTGCGTCTTGTCGTAGTACTTTGGTAGTTTCTCCTCCCCGGTTATTGCCAATCCCTCTACCGTCCTCAATAATTTGGTGATGAAGTTCCCGTACGAGAGGCTCTTCACTATCCTTGTTGAGGTGCCAACATAGAGCATATGTCTTGATATAGCCGCATGGGGTTAATTTTTCTACCCTCCATAATTAGATAAAACAACATCAATCTTGAATAGGTAGGCTCGGTGACGTGGTTGGGGGTGGGAATTATGCTTCTAGCAATTATCTCAAAAACACTGTGACCATTTATTCCAAACTTCTTCCCACTATATGTCTCAGGCTTACCCAAATCACTCGCATCACGACGAAAATACCTAAAACTACATTCAATAGGGTAAACATATGGGGGGTCAAAAACAAGGGGAAATATGTACCTATGATAACAATCGTCCAAAATTCTAAGTCATAAAATTCCAAGATAACATCAAATTCGGGGACTAAAAAAGAGTAGTGTATAATGAAAACATTCCAAAATACCAAAAACAAAAGTCTTAAACATATTAAAACAAGTCCTAATTATCCTCATCAAAGCCATCAGCCCTGCATCAGTCTCTCCCTCGGTGTGAGTGAACCTCAAAATTTGGTGGCTGCTCATCGTCACTTAGTTCTAAATTGAGTCCTTGAGCTACTATAAAATATTCATGTTGGGCATCGGCTCTAGTCAATATTTGAGATGTCTCCTCAATGTCTCCATGAAGGGAATCGAGTTAGCTCTCTATGGTAGTCTTCCAAGAGCTCTGTGAACCTACAAAAATTTCCAGTTAATGTTACAAATACAATTAGACTTATTGAAGTGTTGAGTTTAAATTCTAGATTTAAAAAATCAAATAATTAATACTTATGAGATCCCGATGCCTCAGCCCTGTCAAGTTCTGAATCGCTAGCCCTTTTTGCATTCTTAGCCAACTGACCTGAAAGAACTCGCTCCTCCCATTTATTATCTTTGTTAAGCATCAATGGTTTTTGCTGAAACCAACCCTCATCATAAAATTCTAAGTGCATAGATCGATCATTTGGCTGGATGCCAACCTTCTTGATCATAGCCACGATCAAGCCACCATATGAGAGTTTCTTCTTTTTTTTGTGTTGGTGACCTTAATAATACCCATTGGGATGGTGAACCTGGGGTTTATCTTCTTTCCCCCCATAGTATAGTAGAATAGCATAAGGTTACGAATAGTCGGCTCACACGTGTGAGCCGACTATTTCATAAATGAGTCTCTGCTCAACTGTCAATTTCCCTATGTCATAGCTCTTCGTCGAGCCCGGGGCCACCCCACTTCTATTAAAGTACATCTTAACCATGAATATAGGATCTAGTGGGGTAGCTTTGATTACCGATGGCCAACTGTGTTGGTGACAAATTTTGTAGGGGCCATGGGGATTGTCGGTTATCAATTTGTCAATGGTGGTGTAGAAGTTACCTAGGGCTTCACAAATTGTGTACTTATTCACCAAAATTTCCGTTCCATTCACAAAAATCACATCAAAGTTTTTAAAACATTTTCATAAATTTGCATAAAGCTGAATAACCTCATCCACAAAATGGGTTCTTTCAAGCACATCAATCAATCAAAATGTTATTTAAAATGCCTCAACAACTATCCTAAGCATAAATCTTCAATTGACAATGCACAAATGAATTTAGCATTAATCACTTTACGTTTGGAGAATTTGACATACCTCTCCTTCATTTTTTAGTTGAAAAATCATTTTGATGGTTCATCTTCAGTGTATGGGGTATGACTCTTGTCATTGGCTACACCGGTGTTCTTCTTAGTGTATCATTACTTCGACATTGCTATAGGAATTGTGAATTGGTTGATGTGGTGAAGGTTAGGGTTTAGGTGGGGAGAAGGATTTGGGAAGGTTTTTGAAAATCATTTGTAAATGTGGTTGGTCGATTGAGGGATTTTTTAATATTTCCACCGGTTCCAAACTCAGAAGCTGTTCGGAGGGTTTTTCATAAAGATCCAAAGATTTTTTTGAGTTTGGAAGATCAATATGACAGGAAAGAATAGCCATTCTGGTGGGTTTTCAAAAGGTATTAAATACCCTAAGAAGGCCTGCCATTTCCCTCCAACTCTCCCCACAAAAAATCTTTTTTCTCCATCATCAAATCATTTTTCTCTTTATCCCTTCTCCATTATTTCTTCCCAAGTTGATGAAAGGTTGGTGTCAATGCCTAAGACTCCTTCAATCCTCTTCTCCATGTTTCCATCGAACTTAAGTTTCTCATTTTTGAGAGGGATGATGATCAAGGAGGAAGAAAGCTTGAGGGAGAGCAAGATTTTATCAACTTGATGCTCCCATTTGTTTTTAAACCCTTAAAATTGTTGTTCTTTTTAGTGTTTTTATGAATGGGTTGCTTTAACTGGTGCTATTAAGATATTATTTGTGTTTAATGCTATAGTTTTTGGATATTCTATTGAGTGTCACTTTTTTATGTTGGATTGTGAAAACCTAATGAATATTCATATAATATTTTAAGTTTTTGATTATTAAGGGGATCCCATGTAATGTGGCATTTTTTAGCATAACTATATATTATGAGGTTAATGTTTTTATTATGTTTAGCATATTTTATTTCAGGAAAATATATGTCTAAGAAACGTACTCGTGATAATGTGTCATGTTCACAAATTAGCAATGGAAATACTATGGGGTTCGGTAGTGATGACGGTGAAGGACCCTACGAGGAAGAATAGCTAAGACTTGTTGTAGAACTTTAGAATGTAGGAAGGCTAGGAAGGAGTTAACTACATTAGTTTTTAACAAGTCTGACAAGAGTTTTTCCAAAGATCGTCTGAAATGGTTTAGTTGGGTTGTGAAGATCGGAAGAAAAAGGCTTGACATCCGGTTTGATAGTTGACATGACGTACCAAAAGACTATAAGGAGAACCTATGGATGGAGTGCAAGGTGATGTTAATAGTCATGGTGTGTTCGCAAAATATTTTACTAATAGAATATTTTAAAATTAACATTGTCTCTAAACCCTCATAGAGACCTTTTGAAATTGAAGCCCCGGATATGACATATATTAGGACGAAGGGAACGACCATAATGTGCAAATGTTGGCGGGAACATAAATCTACTTTGTCGAGGAAGTACATATTTTATTTGGAAAAAGATGATAGCCCATGGATGACGTACACACACATTCAACCGGAGAGTTGTGGGATCCTCAAGAAAAGGGCTTTGGAGAATGATTCTAACATTAGTAAAGTTATATAAATTTTAGCAAAACATTTAAATGAAGTATCTTTTAGTGTTAAAATATCGTTAACAACCTACCATAGGGTATGAGGAAAGAAAAAAACACATGTCTGGTTAGAAAAGAATTCCTCACCGTTTAAGCCGTGGTGGGTATGAAATGGAGGCAATGAAGTTATTAGAAGAACGTCTTGAGAAAGATGTTTAAATTTCAATCGAAGTCAGAATGACCGAAGAAGAGGCTTGCACAAAGGTACAACTAATGGATGTGGATGACATTGATAGGTGGGATCTATTCCTCAAAGGACGACAGAACAAGGAGCGTATATACAATGAGGAGGATATTAGAGAAATTGTAGAATGAGTGGTATACCATTTATCCAAACATTCTATTTATTTATTCACATATTTTCCATTCACATGTGCTAAGAGTTTCCCCTTATTTATTCAGTTGGGAAATATTATATAATGATCAATTAGAAGGGAAATCCATACCCACCTTCAAGCATGATATTCTTTGTGAGGCATCAAATAAAGCGGGCCACGCGGAGTGTGTTAGGAAGACATTGCCAAAAAATTCCCTTCAACAAGAAATACTAATTAAGCAACAAGACATTCTCATTCGGAAGTTGACCAACATACGAGCCTACGTCTTCCCCCGTCAAGAGGATCACACAACTCTCCCAAATGTGTTGAGGTTAATCGGGAGGAAATTATCCTAACTCCTAGAGACAAAGTCGACAACCTCGACAAGGCCTTCCTCGCAAGTGATAAAAAAGTTATATGTGTAAGTATATAAACTCCTTTGTATGAATTTGCTGTAGGATATAACATTAGTAATTGGTGCGATGTTGGGTTCACATATTTGTGAGTTATACATTGATCAAGACATAGGTGGTAGACCACTATACGTTATCGATGGTTTTTTGCATAAGTTAATGAGGCATCATCACACCATATCATTTCCAAAAGATTTGTCAAGAGTAACTCTGAAGAAGACATTGGTAAGGAGTGCCACATTGCCAGTTCAAAATGGAGAACACAAGATTGTCAGTGCCGCTCGTAGAAATTTTCTTTTGTGGCCTCTTCGGCTAATTTATGCTGATCCCATTAAATATTGGAATTTGAAAATCAACCCGCCAAAACCACCTAAACAGGTTGTAGCTACAACAAAATCGAAGCAAGCAACACTGAAATGGGTCGAAATAGCACCTAAACTTGTCCAAACAACACTAGACAAGCTTTGACAACTGTTACCAAGGGCACAACAAGTCCCAAAAGACTCACCTCCCTTCGTGCGAGTGCTACATAATTGGCTTCAACAACATGATTGTAACTCAACTTACAGATTTCCTGGAAACAATTGTGTATTTGGTGCAAAACGGGATATCATCGGACCATGGAGTGATTTTCAGGACCTTTGGAAACGTGAGCAAGTTAATCAGGCACTAATGTTAATTTCCACCTTGTAAGTCCAATATAAATATATTTAACTCATGTTTTCATTTTATTACTTTCTCATTATTTACAACTAATATTCAAATTATTTAATTTGAAGGTACCTATGTTTTTTGTATAATCTAAAGATGACATAGATCGAATACATATGCCCGGTGATGACCCAAGAAATTGTTTGTACAAAATAAGAGAGACTACTACATTTGCAAAACCATTGGGAGGAAGGGAAAGAAAATATTTATTATACCCTACATTGAAAGGTTATAGTTACAAAAGTATTTATTCGTTAAGAACATTTTTTACGCAATGCCATCAACAAATATTTACCCGTGTTTTATGTTTAGAGACCATTGTCGATTAATCATGATTTTTCCGGAATCAAAACGGGTGTACTGGATGGATTCCTTGCACTTCCAACCATTGGAAGCATTTTACAAAATTTTGGAGTCTGCCATGAAGGACATTAGCGATGATGGTTGAATCAAAATGGATGTGGTCGAAATCAAGGTATGAATTCTAATTCAATTGCTTCTTCTTTTTTTCGTGTTTTGATGAACTCTAATTTGAAATTATTTCAATTCAGTACAATAAACAAGAATAAATGTGTTAATGCGGAGATTACGTAATGTTGTACGTAATAGAATGCATAGAAGCCGTGATGTTTGATTCACTTGAAATTGACAAGGTAATCATACATATGGTTCAACTAAACGTTAAACGTATCTTCAAATCATCTTTAACCGTTAGCTATTTTCTTGGAGTCACGGCTTCTTCCTAAGGCAACGAGGCCCTATTCAAAGGAAGACATCAACAATGAGGCCCTATTCCTAGGTTTCTCATTCTCAACCGCTCAGTAACCTTCGCTAACCCTAATTTGGTAGAGTATCACACATTTGTTAATTTAGTATGGCGTGTAAGTTTTGAATAGAAATGTGTTTATTTCTATTCCTATCTATAGATTATTACTTAGTTAGCATTTTCTATACATTTTTTTTAAATTAAACCATCCGTAGATGGAGGAAATTATATTAGCCTTCCTGAGCCATAAGAAACAGAATATAGGGAAGCCGAGGCTTAGTTACTATACAAGCTGAGTATATTGCTCTTGAAGCAACCATTGTTGCTTCCAAAAGAATGAGCTAGAGAATTAGAGTAGCTAGAGGATTACAAAATGACTAGGTAATGAGCTCTCAAACTTCTTAGTGAATCAAAAGAATGAAACACAAGTCAGTCAGAGAAAACCTTTACCTAAACCATATGCCTATCCTCTAAGTTTATGAAACTGGAAGAGAAACCAAAATGTAAAGCTTTGTCATCAGTGTTTGTGAGTTTTCCTTTTTGCAATGATCCGATGAGAGTACCCGAGCATTATGGAACCTTTCAATATGCTCCTGTCCATGCTTGTTGTCCTCCGATTGATATACCCAGTCCCTGCAAAAGCATGAAGTAGAAAAAATTCAGCAGCATCCATTCAATGGGAAATTCTAAGAGAAGGTGTGCCTTCCCGGTCTAGCTTAATAAGACCTGTACAAATAGGAGGAAGCATTTGTAAACTACTAAAAAAGCTAGTAGTCCTAGCAGTGAAACATTCCTTAGCCAACGCATCAGCAACCAAATTAGCCTCTCGATGTATGTGCAGGATACTAATTTCCCCAAAAAGCTGATGAATCTCATCAGATAGTTCAAACACTTTCCAATTAGCTTTTAGAGGATTTTGAACACAACGAGTAGCACTTAAGCAATCAGATTCAATGATAATAGGGGACAGGAATCCCTCACTAATCTGGACAGCAAAATGAATTGCCTTTAGCTCAGCCTCTAAAGCAGAACTAGCATGAGTAAATTTAGTGTGAGCTGAGATGAAAATACCCCTAGAATCCCGAATGATCAATCCTAAACCACACTCATCCTCTTGAGTATTCCAAGCTGCATCAACATTAAACTTGTATCCCTCATCTGGTCTTTTCCATGCAATTTTGAAGATCTTTGGTTTTGGAGCAGTCTTTATCAGTGGCAGAAAAGAATGGTTTGCAATGCCATAGTCAAATGTAGAAGAAATGTAGACTGGTTTAGAGCTGAAGGAGTAAAAAATATGATCCCTAATCTGATTTAGAACTGTGACTATACTAGGGACAACCGAATCATATATACATGAATTTCTCATTTTCCATAAGCTCCAGAGTGTGATTAGAGAAGCATTCCTAATTAGTATAGAGTGCAAGGAGCTTAAACCTTGATAGGTTAGATAGTAAGATACTCTTTCCCAAATAGAAGGGAATGGTTTGTCTGTAATACCCATATAGGAATGAATATTCTTCCGAACCAGAGTTGTGAAAGTGCATGAGTTAAACAAATGGTCTAGAGAATCAACATGATTACAACACATAACACATTTGGAAGGCAAGCAAAAAGTCAGTCTCTGTAAAACATTATCAAAGGGTAAATAAGAATTGATCAGTTTCCACATAAAAACTGATACTTTCTTTTCAATTCTATCACACCAAGAGTTTAGTCGAAGCAATACTACATGACTGTGGACTAAGTAGGAGATATGTGGATTTGAAAGTGAAATATCCTCTAGGTCCAGGTTTCCATATTAGCCTGTCACGCCTATGTGGATGGAGTTTAGAGTCCTGCAAAAGAGACATGATTTCAGTTGGAAGTAAGTGGTGAAATTTCATAATCAAAATATGTTTGTTCTCAATGAACTCAGCCACTGTGCATTTCTCTGAGATATCCACCTGAACTGGCAGGCAGTAATCAATAATAGGCTTAACACCTAGCCAATTGGAGGTCCAAAAATTACAGGATCCCTTCCCCAGAATCACCCTGGAGTTTGACTCTGCCCATGCATTAACACTACAAATTCTTTTCCAATTTGGGGATGTTTTGTATGAGGGGGGCAGGGATTCAATAAAAATTGTCCATGGAGCCTCTGCCTTTTGGTATTTCCACCATAACTTAACAGAGCATGTATGAATGATTGAATTTATTGATCTAAAGCCTAACCCATTCTGGCTAATTGGAAAGCATAGTGATTCCCATTTTCTTCAAGTTCTATTTGGCTTCTGATCAGTAAATCCCCAGAAAAACCTGTTCATTTTCTTTTCAATTATGGAAACAATCTTCTTGCTAGGTTTTAACACTGACCATATATGCTGAGGAATTGAAAAAATGCAAGATTTTATGAGTGTCATTTTCCCTCCCATAGACAGCCATTTATTTTTCCAGCTACAGATCCTGTTATCTATATGCTTAATTAGTGGCTGAAAATGAGACTTATGAGCAGGGCCTGTGAAGATAGGTACCCCCAAATATGTGAAAGGCATGATACCAATTTTCATACCCAATATCCTTTTGATGTTATGAAGTTTATGAACAGATGCATGCCTCCCAATGTATATGTCACTTTTACCATAATTAATATGCTGACTAGTAACATCCTCAAAAGTAGATAAGAAGGCTTTAAATCTGATTAATGTCTTGTTTTCAGCCTTTAAAAACACAACTGTGTCATCAGCATAAGATAAATGAGAGATTGGAGTATATTTACCTGGAAGATCATAGTAGGCCAATTTACCTGTACTGAATATGAACATTAAACTCCTAGTGAAAGCCTCTAAAAAGATATTAAAAAGGAAGGGGGAGAGGGGATCACCCTGTTTAATGCCCCTAGTAGATTGGAAAAAACCAACTGGCTTACCATTTATCAAGACAGATAACCAAGCTTGAGATAAGTTATTCATGATGGGAAAAAGAAATCTTGCATGAAATCCAAATTTGAGAAGAACACTATATAAAAAAGACCACCTAACCCTATCAAAAGCCTTCTTAAGGTTTAATTTAACGATGCAGTTTGGTTGTCTTTGTTTTCTGTCTAGAAATCTTATCATTTCTTGTAAGTAAATTACATTATCAGATAAATCTCGGCCTTTTAGGAAGGCAGTCTGCTGTGGAGAAATGAGTTTAGTCATTAATTGTTTTATACATGTTTTTGGCTTGTAGAATGATTTTATGCATTGTGTTTCAATTGTTGCTGTTGCGAGGCCTATTTTGAGTCGGAAAAATGAATGAAAATTGTGTTTTGGACCATTGGAGTCGTGGGCTCTTCCAAAAATCGGAACACATTTCGTCCCTTCAAGTTTCTAAGAGCCAATTTCACTTCCGAGCTCACAAACGAAATAATACCCGAAAAACTTCAACTCATGAAACTTACAGTGCCAGCCCAGATTGTGCATCCGAATAGAGAAGTTTGTTGGCATTTAAGGCAGTTTTGCGTCCGACATTTCTTTCAAAATCAGAACGTATTCAGGTTACGAATTCAAAATATGTCTATCGCACCGTGCAGAGGCATGACAGGTTCTGAACTCGGAAGTGATTAAAGGCATTTACTTTGTCTTTTCAAAGGCAGTTTAGAACCGCCTTCATAGGTATTCCGAGTTCGGAAAGGATCTCTCATTGAGGCGGAGGCAACATATGTTCCGAGTTCGGAATGGGGTTCTTCCGCCCTTTTAAAGGTGGTTTAGAACCGCCTTGAATGGAATCGATGACAATCAAATGTGCAACAAGAGAAGGCATTTTAAAAGTATTTTTTCTGATCTGATAAAACCGCCTTAAATGTCCCATGCCCCCTAGTGAACCCCGATAATATTTTTATTACTTAATTTACTGACTATCTTTTATTGTAAAACTATATATGAACATGTGGGTGTAAGTACAGAGACAACACACAAACCCTACACAAGAGCACATACATGAACACTCTAGTACATATATATTTTGAACGAAAAATTGTTGGAAACCATTTGAGAGGGTTTTGCTTATATCATGAACATACACCTGTAAAATACAAACCATGTCGTAGAATTTCTGAAGTCTTCAAATTTATGATTTAAATAATCACACTATTTCTATTAGTTGAATCACAAATTCATTAGTTTGACTCATTATTTAGGACTATGATTTTCTATTACACTTTTATGTATTATTGTGTGTTACACCAATAAAACTACGTCATGTATTTCTCATAAATTTGATAAAATTAGTTTAATAATTTTTATCTTAGTATAATTTATTTAGGAAGGACACATAAAAAAACCATATTGAAGTAATAATCAATAATACACAAAAATATAACAAAAAAATTCTTATTTACTTACTTTAGACTAGATATTTCATCTCACTGTTACACATGCATGTAAGACACCACATGGCCACACATTAACCATAAATCAATTTTTAAGAGGGATCTCTGGGATTTATTATTTTTTAAAATTTAATTTACTTTCTATCTTGTTTATGTGACACTTTACATGAACACATACGCACTACACATGCATATGCATAAACACCTTCATACACCTATCACTATCACAGAAACTCCCCTCTAGCATCAATTTTTTTTGTTCTAGCATCAGTTTTTTTGTAAAAAGAAACTGGTGCCTAAATAACCGATGAAACAGTTTCACCAGTTGGAAAAAATCGGTGCTAAATTCCTACTTTTAGCACCAATTGTTTTTGTTAGCACCAGTTTTAAATTGGTGCTAATATGTACCGCGATAGCACCGGTTTTTTTGTTAGAACCGATTTTTAAACCGGTGCTAATTTAGCAATAGATTTTCGTTAGCACCAGTTTTTTCAACCGCTGCTGATTTAGCACCAAAGCAGCGGTTTTTGAACCGGTGCTAAATTATTTACGACGACTAAAAAAAATCCCTTTTGCTGCCGCTTCCAGAGGAAGGGAAAAAGACCCAAAATCAACAATTTATTAGGACATTAAATTAGTAATAAAATCAACTTCACAAAATTAATAACATAAAAATAAAACCAAAAAAAGTTATGATTCAAAATTAATAATCTATGGGACTAAACATAACTATCCCAAACATAACTACGGGACTAAACATAACTTTAGTTTGAACTAGAAATTGAATCATGTGGTGTATACACATCAAATAACAAGGCTAAGCCACACAACTAATCTTGAATCAATGATCCTTAAAAATGCTCAAATGTACCGTTCCATATGCATCTACAAGACCATACAACTATAAACTTCAATTTAGTTTGCAAAAATGGTAGGGGGGAAAGGTAAATGTAACTAAATCAGTAAATCTTACCTTGGAAGGCTCATTGTATGTTCAAAAGCTAATATCTGGAACATAGTTAAGACAAAATGAAAATCCTTTGTATATTCAAACAGACAAAGGAATCAAACACACACACAAAGGGGCTACGTAATTTAGATCTAAATAACCATGGAGAAAAAAAGAGTAATCAAAACTCCACTCAGCACAAAAGTCTATCTCATTACGATTTACCTTACGATTTGAAAATAATGTCACTAACAGTTTATATAAATAAGAAAAGGTTTAGTGAATGCCTACTGACTAGCCTATGATTATGGAACAGTGTACCATGAGGCAACTTTAATTTATAGTGGCTGAGCTTGTTTATGAATATTAAACACTGCCGCATTCGATACAAAGAAGAAATGAAATAGACAAAAGCTCCAACCAACTAAGAACGTTTGATCCTTCATACAGTGTACAATTACTTTGTCAGTTCATCTAAGCTTGTTATTCAACAGTATATGAACTTCCCCTATTTTACTTTATTTTCTGGATAAACACTTCTTGTCCCATTGAATGAGTAACAGGTTTCAGGAAGAAAGCACAGACACCCCAAAAAGAAAATACAAAAAAAACTCTAATGCAGCATAGGATACTGGGCAAAAACTAAAGGGGTCACATTCCGCTTCAATCATTTATGAGTAGCACATTATTAAGCAAGAATCAGATATTATCATTAAAACTAAGATTAAAATAATCAAGGAAAGTTTTCTAATGGATGGTAGAACCTGAACAACCTATCTTTCGTAATTAGCTTGAGCAACACTTGACTTTTTACGTTCTTTCTCCAAATCATCCTTTAAAGATGTAATTTGGGTGTGAAGAATGGCTATTTAAAGCCTTTAAAAGCAAACAGGGTTCATGCAATCATGAAGAAAATTAACATAAAACAATAAACTATTATAACAGGAAACTTCACCATTTAACAGAGCAACTCTCTCTCAGATAGGCAATATCTAACAAAGAAGAAGCCATGGCTTCCTCTTTGCCTGCAGTTGCAACTGCCACTTCATTGCTTTTAATGTCAATTTTTCTTTGAAGCTCATGAACAATTTCTCTTAAAGAGACAACATCGGTCTCAAGTGACTTCTTAACAATATCAGCCTACATAAGAGACGCAATACCCAAATGTTTAGCAAGAAAACTCAATGCGTTCAACAATAACAAAACATTGATGGTGTGATACCTCTGCCTTTGATTTCTCATATACAGTTTCAAACTGTTTAAGGGCTTCTTCATTATATGCCTTCCTTTATAGTTTCGTGACTCGTCCAAGTTATTTTGGGTCCATCCTACCCATTCAATTTATGTTACCATTCTTTCTTTTCAACACATCTTATCATGTTATCATGTCCAAACTATTTTCATGTATTTTACACATTTCTCATCTATTAGGTTGTACCCTGCCATTTTTTTAATCTAATCTAGCATGTCTACACATCTAATAAGCCGTGCATTTTTGTCAATACAACCGAAGGGAAACAGTCCTTAAAAATACACTAATTTAATTCTACTATTTTTTGGTCCATTTCTACCCTATAACCTGGAGCTTTTTACATCCGATTACATCCTCCATTATTTATATGTTCCAAGTCCACGTTGAGGAGAGAAGAAAGCAGGAAGACAGGGGGAGGCTAATTTGATTACCTCGTTATTAACTGTAGAGCTAGATCCACCTTTCCCAATTAACTCAGAGACCTAGCTCAAAGTGAAAATGGAAAAAATATGTTATCAACAAAAAATTAACATGAAACCAACAATCACTTGATGGATGCAATAGCTATACCCCAAACCAAGATGCCACATGACAATCACCACAACATGCAAAAAATGTGTCTCAATAATCCGAATATATCACAAAGCTCTCAAGTGGGAGCATAGAGGTAATGCATGTTCACAAAAGCGTTGTACAACATCATCTTACAAAGCTGAGCATCAATCAGCATACACGAACATAATGAACTTTTAATTTGCAACATGAGCCGCTTGGACTAGTTTATCTCAATAATAAAGGATTAACTTCAACACCAAAGAAAATTACCTTGGCATGCTTCATCTGTTCCACCAAATCAGAGCACCGAGCCTGGAAAAGGAATCACCAAAGCAGCAAGGATTTAGAAAATAAGTTACCATGAAAAATTAGAACACATATACAATAAGAAGATGAACAAGAATCCCGGAAACAAAAATCTCTGCAACAATTGCTCTAGCCTCAACTGCAGCCAGATCACGCAAAGCTTTACTCAGTGCTTCTTCAGCTTGTTTCAAGGCATTATTCATGCCATTCTCATGCTCAAATGTAAGATGTCGTGGTTAACATTTCCGACTTGGTCCTCCCCTTCTCCTGCTGCCACCGTGGTGGAACTAACTCTCGTTGATGTTGCCTTAGCTCTGCCCACCCCTACCTCCGCCCTAGCTCAGCCACCTCCTATCTCTGCCCTAGCTCCGCCAGAAACCCATGCCACTAGTCACCAGAAATAACTGTGTGCCACCGCTGCCCTAGCTCCACCAACCCCTACCTCCGCCACCTTTTAGCTCCGCCAGAAACCCTATCCCCTGCCGCACCATGCCATTTTGTTGCCGCTGCTCTACAACCACTCCAGTTCACATTCATTCCCCAAGTCCATCACGCCACCTCCGCTAACTTATCTCCAATCGAACCATCGTTGGCCACACCAATCGAACCACAGTCGATCGTATGAGTCGAGCAGCAGGAAGGAAAACGAAGAAAGAATTTTGGGAAGGAAGAAAAATGAAGAAATGAGGGTCAGGTGTCCTTTTTATTTTTTAAATTTTGTTTACAAAGGGGTATAATAGTCTTTACACTTATTGTTTATGGTACAATCTTGGGAAAGACGGTTTTTCCATAAACTTATGGAAAGACGGAGTTTAATTAGAATAATATAAGGTAAAATATCTTAGTTGCAATATTAAAATTTTATTATATAATGTGTATTAGTTATAAAGTTTATAACCCGATTCATACAACCCGACAATTTTATCTTCATTCCTTCTAATTTGCACTATAAACCTTGGTCTTTCCATGGCTTATGGAAAGACCGTCTTTCAAGAGACAGACTCTTTCTTTATTTTTATTTACATATACTAAGAAAATAAATTTTGACCATTACTTAGTCAAATAAAACTTAGTTATTAGTGTTTATATATTGAAAGTCAAGTAAGGGTTAACCGTTGAGTAGTCAAAGTCAAACATTTTTATTTGTATTTATATATACTAATTCAAATAAATTTTGATCGTTAATTAGTTAAAGTCAACTTAGTTATTAGTATTTATACATTGAAAGTCAAGTAAGGCTTGACCGTTGATTAGTCAAAGTCAACCTAGTTATAAGTGTTTATATATTGAAAGTCGAGTAAAGTTTGACCGTTGATTAGTTAAAGTCAACTTACTCACTAGTAGAAAGTAATGGTAAATAAAAAGAAACCGTGAGAGTCTACGGGAGTGGGAATATTGTCCCACTCCCGTGATACAATGAAACCTTTTAAACTACCCCTGATCTAGATTGTACAATCAGGTGGCCCAGAAGGAACTGGAAAAGACTACGGGAATGGGAACCTCATCCCACTCTATGAATACATGATACCTACTAAGCTACCCCTGGACTAGATGATACTGCTAGGTGTCCTAAAAAGATGCTACCCCTTCATGATGACCGGTGCCTGTAGAACTCATCTGTGAAAAATACCGAGGGGCATGAAAATAGCCTGACTGGCCCCTCATTCCGTTGTACTTCCATACAACCGGTTGTGTGAATCGGCTCTTCAGCCGTTGTTTGATCCCCACGTGAGCCTTCCAAACCGAGAATGGTCTCGGCCTTCAAGTGAAGTAGTATGACATCTTCTCCAGGAAGAGCTGGCACACCGCTTCTACCATGTTCACCTCTAAGATGAAGATAAAGAAGTGTTATTGGCCTTCGATAACAATCTCTGGATGAGTGCCAAGGTTATGTTGGTGGGGTTGGGAGCAGATTGGCCGTAGTCTGTGTTGCTTCCTTGTGTTCCCAGTCGATAGACCTCCTAATGATGAAGAGACCGTGCATGACTTCTACCGCGCACACCCCGCGTAACAGTTTTGTAACCGTCCTCTGCATTTTAGGCAAATGGACAACCTGATGCCATTTTGCACTTTTCAGTGCAGCGCAGGCAAATAGCGCAACCAACAGTACAACTGTCATATAACCATGTGTGAACCAGTTGTCGATCCGTGGTATATTCCCCAGGGTTATCAAGCCAACCATCGCTAAAGTGCGGCAACGACCTTTCGAACCCTAGCGTGTTGTCAGCCTTTGTAGATGAGTTTCCATGCAAAGTAACAGTAGAAGATCTACGCAGCCTGATGCAATATGTTTTTTTCTCGCGGACTCCTTCGAGGATTCGAACCCCCCGAGGGGGTGAACACCTTTATCACCTGAATGCCCCCTCGAGCAGTAGAATGCCTCCAGGACTCGGAAGCTTCCTCGAGGACTCGAATCCCTCCTCATGGACTTGGACGCCTTCATGACTCAAATGCCTCCAGGACTCGAATGCCTCCAGGACTTGAATGCCTCGAGGGCTCGAACTCCTTGAGGACTCGAATGCCTTCTCGAGCACTCAAAGACCTCCAGCACTCGAAAACTCCCATCAAACCACCATACCCCTCGAACCACCACCCGACCCCTCGAGCCTCTACCATACCCCTCGAGTCATTATACCCCTCTAACTACCACCCTACCCCTCGAACACTCTAACCACCATACCCCATCAAGCACTCGAAAAGCTCTGGGAGTCAAATGCCTTTTCAAACACCATACCCCTTGATGCCTCCAGGACTGGAATGCCTCATCGAGCACTCGAAGGGCTCCAACATTCGAATGCTCCCCTCAAACCATCATACCCCTGGAACCATCATACCCCTCGAACCATCATACCCCTTGAACCATCATACCCTTCGAACCACCACCCGAGCCCTCCAGCCACTCTGTCCCTCGAACAACTCTCCTACCCCTCGAACCCACATGGCCCTCGAACCACCAGTCCCCTTGAACCAGCATACCCCTTGAACCCCCATGCCCCCCAGACCTCCTTTCCCCTCGAACTAGCATATCTCTTGAACCCCCATGCCCCTCGAACCCCTTGACCCTCGAACCACCTGACCCCTTGAACCCCTACCATGCCTACCACGTCCGTCGAAGGTCTTTTTTCCCAGACCTGCAAAAAGATTGGATGGGGTGACGCCTCCATGACACATTTGAAAAAAGATGAAATGGTGTAGACCGGTTCTACCATATACACCTAAATTGGTTGTGGTGTTATTGGCCTTCCAAAAACAATCTACAGGAAATTAGGAGGTTCAAACCGTAAGAAATATTTACTGCCCTTTTGATTACCTGCAAAAAATATTAACCTCCCGGATGGGCTTCCGAAGTCCGCCAATGAGTTTACCTGCAAGAAAAGTTTTGAGAAATTGTTCGACCAAGGTTGGCCGCATTTGTGTCATTTGTTAGAACAACAACTCAAGGGGAAATAATCTGTTGAGGATGAGGTAGCAGACTTTTTGAATAAGCTTGAATGCCCTTGATGAATCCGATCGAAGACCTTTTTTGAAAAAATTATTCCTTTCACTCCATATGTAGTATACAGTAGTTGCTAATGCTAGTGGTCCCATTTTACTTTTCAACTTTGATCCTCGAACCTGTCTTCTGATCCATTTTTCAGAGGCTGCAATAGAATCTATGGCTCTTCTCAAACCCATCCAGATTCGCACCATATCCTATACAGTCCGGGCAAAGTCACACTGGAAGAACAAGTGTTCATGCATCTCGACCTCCGAACGATATAGGGAGCAGATATGGTCCGTGTGTGCCTCTTCGCCTCCGTGGAACCTGTCTTTCATTTGAAGTCGACCAAGAGAAGCAAGCCAGGTAATGAACGAGAACCGGGGGAGAATGGATCCACGCCAAAGGGAATTGTAAAATCTGGCCCTTGGGAGGGTGGGTATATCATATAAGTGAGGGTAGGTAGACCTGTGTATGTGATCATGGGGCCTCACCATGAATTTTCCAGATCCTGCCCAAACCGCCAGCATGTCCTTAAGTAAGTCGACTAAGCCACCGAATATGATGATCAGTTTTTCCCGGAGTTGACACAGATTCGTGAAGAAGAGTGAAATTTTTTCCGAGATTCTGACACATGGAGCCCTTGGATGTGCAAGCCAAATACTGCTGGTGGCCAGGAATAGTCACTAGTGTTTCTAGTCGAAAGTAATGGTAAATAGAAAGAGACCGTGAGAGTGTACGGGAGTGGGAACATTGTCCCACTCCCTTAATATATGAAACCTAATAAGACTACCCATGATCTAGGTGTTAAAACTAGGTGGTCAAAACATGCTGACCCCGCTGTGGTGACCGAGGCCTGTGACAATCGTCCTTCAAAATAGGGGAGCATGAGAATAAACTCAGTAGCTCACTAAATCCCTGAAATCAAAGGGGCATGAGAAAAAACTCACTATCCCCTTCACTCCGTACAACATCCATGCAACCAGTAGTGTCAACCGGCTCTTTCACCATGGTTTGCTCCCAACGGGTGTCTTCCAAGCCGAGAGGGGTCTTGGCCTTCAAATGAAGTAGTATGTCCTCTCCTCCAGGAAGAGCTGGCACACTGCTTCTACCATGTACACCTCTAAGATGAAGATAAAGAGGTGTTATTGGCTTTCAATAACGATCTCTGGATGAGTGCGAGGTTATCTCGTTGGGGTTAGGAGCAGATTGACCGTAGTCTGTGTTGCTCCCTAGTGTTCCCCGTCATTAGACCTCCTAATGATGAAGAGACCGGGCATAACTTATAGCGCGCCCCCCACTTAACGATTTTGTAACTGTCCTCTCCATTTTAGGCAAATGGACAACCTGATGCCAATTTGCACTTTTCAGTGTTGCGCAGGTAAATAACGCAACCGTCAAATCAAAGTGATACCTAGCAAGGGGTTAATTTATTTTTGTACACCAAATTAATTAACCCCCTACCCAACCTGCATGGCCCTGCAACTAACATAAAAAATCCTGTTGGCCAGATGAAGAGAGGTTGCTGTGCTTTTTCTTTTCTTTTTTTTATGCGGATCCTTCCGAGGACTCGAGTGCCCCACTCGAGCTCCATATCTCGAATGTCCCCATTCGAGCACTCAAAAACCTCCATTACTCGAATGCCCCCTCGAGCACTCGAATGCCACCTCGAGCACTGGAAGACCTCTAGCACTTGAATACTTCCCTCGAGCACTTGAACACCTCCAGGACTCTAATACTCCTCTCGAGCACTCGAATGCCACCTCGAGCACTGGAAGACCTCAAGCACTCGAATGCCACTATGAGGACTCGAACACCTCTAGCACACAAACACCTCTAGCACTCAAATACCACCTCGAGCACTTGAAGACCTCCTACACTCGAATGCTCCCCTCGAGAACTTGAACAACTCTGGCACACAAAACCTCCATCACTCAAATGCCCCCTAGAGCACTCAAAGCACGAATTCTCCTCCCGATCACTCGAACACGTCCAACACACAAATATCTCCATACTCGAATGCCCCTCAGGGGCACTCAAAACACCTTCAGCACTCTAGTACTTCTTCCACAAAATCTCATTCCAGCAATCAAGTAACTCCAGCTCTCGAGAGCTCATGCATCAGCCCCTCGAGTTAAAAAGCACTGGTGAGTGATGGGATACTGGGCAGTATCAGTGAATCCACCAGATACAAGAATCTGCATTTCCAATCTTCTTTTTCTGGGCATCAACACACCGAAAATGAAGTATTACATATGAGTGTTCATAAGGGAATAAAAAGAAATCTGTGTCCATGGCATAGAGTACAGCAAATTGGTCGAGTCTCAAACTAATGCATGTAAGACAAGGCCAGGAGGCTTTCGGGAACTGAGCACAAATGGCTGGGAGCTTACCTAGGTTTGAACGCATGCAAGGCAGTGGTTCGCCCGACACTTACAAGGGTGAGAGTATCCCAGGTTTTGAACATGTGAGGCTGGAAGGCGACTGGGTTCTGGCACCAGCTTGGCTGGAGAGGTGGACTGGGATCTGAACACAAGAAAGGCTGGTCAGATGCCCGGGTTCGAGCCCAAGCTCACCCACATCAACTGAAAAGTAATACCCTCTATGTGTGAGACCCATCATTAGTTCCATACCTAAATGAACACTCATACTAACTATCCCCTCGCAAATTAGCCCAGTGTTTCCCTAAGAAACTCCGTAAGAGTCCATACATAGGTGTTCATGAGGCCGCAGAATAGATCAGGATTTGGCATAAAAAGCATAGCATTTGGTCGAGGGTAGCAATCAAACCAGCAAACAAGGCCGGGGTGGGGCAGAGGTTTAATAGAATGAGAGCTCTCAAATGCTATGAGTTTTTATGCCTAACATTCATAACTGTTCCGCGGACCAAAACGAACGAATCCACACGATATTGAACTACTCAAAATAGATTTCGACAGCCATCCACACGGGTTTAGCATACATTCCTCTCCATTCCATAGCATTCGACACAAATCGGCACCAAAACGACACGAAATAAAGTTCGATACAAGTTGTGCTAATGGAAAACGAAGACAGCCTCCCACACTCTGTATCATAGAAATAGAGTTCCCTACAAATATGTTCCATCTAATTCCATACGGGTTGAGGAAAAAAGTCACACATCAAATCTGCACAACAAATTCCTCCACACCAATTTGCATAGTAAATCTGCCAAAATACCACACTAGAAATTCATCCACACAAATTCACACAACAAAATTCGCACATGATACTTCATACAGATGAACACAAGTCTCACTAGTCCTCAAACGCCGCATAGATTTAGAAAGCAAGACTTACATGGGTTCGCCAAGCTCTCCTCATCAGTGACCCAGGTCTTCAACCCAAGTTTGCATCGGGATTCAGTTCTGGGTCAGGTTCCCAGTCGGAATTCATCTTCCTCCATGGTTGAGGAAACATGGCCTCCTCCAGAGGTCGTCAGAACCATCACCGTCTTCCTCCTCCGTGGTGTTCATGAGTATTCATCTGAGAGTAGAATTCCTAATTTCAAGATTGAACTACAGATCTGTGAAATCATCCTCGTGTGAGATGCACCTTGTTATGGGGTCATTAAAAGCAGAGATCAGAAGACCGATTTTACTCCAAAATCCAAGCAAAATTTTGAGAAGAGAAATTTCGTGAGAAACCTCGATTCGAGTTTCAATCCTTCAAGAGCATTGACAAACCATACATCAGAAGATTCCCGGCAAGGAACCCAATAGTAATGTCGGGTCCCTCGTCGGAGAAGGAGAGCTGCAGAAGAGGAAACCGGTAAAAACTAACTGTGATGGACAGTAGTGGGCTGCACCCTATTTTTGCCTCAGTGCTTCCTTTGACTACTATTTCTAGTCGAAGGTAATGGTAAATAAAAAGAAACCATGAGAGTCTATGATAGTGGGAACATTGTCCCACTCCCGTGATACAATGAAACCAACTAAACTACCCCTGATCTAGATGGTACAATCCGGTGGCCCAAAAAAATTCCGTGGGAATGTACGGGAGTGGGAACATTAGCCCACTCCCTTTATACATGTTACCTAAAATACTACCCCTGATCTAAATGTTACAACCAGGTGACCAAAAGAAGCTAGTCCCGTCATGATGACCGGGGCCTGCGGAAACTATCCGTGGAAAAATATTACAACCCGTCGTGGTGACCGGGGCCTGTATAAGCCATCCCTGAAAAACAGAGGGGCATGAGAACAAACTCACTAGCCTCCTCGCTCCATATTACATCCATGCTACCGATGGTGTGAACCGGCTCTTTCACCGTGGTTTGCTCCCCACGGGTGTCTTCAACTCTGAGAGTGGTCTTGGTCTTCCAATGAATGAAGTAGTATGACCTGACCTCCTAAAAGGGCTTTCACACCGCTTCTACCATGTACACCTCTAAGATGAATATAAAGAGGTGTTATTGGCCTTCGATAACGGTCTCTGGATGAGGGCCGAGGTTTTCTCTTTGGGGTTAGGGGCAGTTTGACCGTAGTCCGTTGTGCTCCCAAGTGTTCCCCGCAGATAGACCTCCTAGGTTTAAGAGACCAGGCATGGCTTCTACTGCGCACGCCCCGCGTAACAGTTTTGTAACAATTTTTTCCATTTTATGCAAATGGATAGCTCGATGCCATTTTACACTTTTCAGTGCAGCGCAGGCAAATAGCGCAATCGGTAATTCCAAGTGATACCTAGCAAGGGGTTAATTAATTTGCGTCCGCATAATTAATTTACCCCCTACCCGACCTACATAGACAAGCTACTACCATGGGAAATCCTTTCAGCCATATGGAGAAAAACTGCTATGTTCGTGTTTTTTTTGAAAAAATTACTACGGACCCTTTCGAGGGTAATACCCCTTCGAGGGCAGAGCCCCTTCGAGGGTATGACCTCTTTGAGGGTATGACCCTTTTCAGGTTAATACCCCATCGAGGGCAGAGCCCCTTCGAGGGTATGACCCCTTCGAGAGTATGAACCCTTTGAGGGTATGGCCCCTTTGAGGGAAGAGCCCCTTTGAGGGCAGAGCCCCTTCGATGGTATGACCCCTTCGAGGGCAGAGCCCCTTCGAGGGTATGACCCTTTCAAGTGTAGAGCCCCTTAGAGGGTATTACACCTTCGAGAGCAATGCCCCTTCGAGGTTATAACCCCTTTGATACCTCTAGCACTCGAATGCCCCCCTGGAGCACTCAAACACCCCAGCACTCGAAAGCCTTCCTCGAGCACTCAAAACACCTCCATCACTCGAATGCCTCCCTCGAGTACTCGAATACCTTTGACACTCGAATGTCCCCTCGAACCACCATTCTTACCACCTACCCTCGAGGCCCTCAAAATACCGTTCGAGAGTCATTCTGAGTTTCCTCTAACAATCCCTGAACCCTCGAACCATCCTTTAGCCGTCGACCATCCTTCAACCCTCAAACAGCCCATCAACTCTCGAACCACCTGCCTCTCCAACCACCCTTTGACTCTCGAACTATCCTTTAGCCCTCGAACCATCCCTCAGCCCTTGAACCAATCCCTTAGCCCTCGAACCACCTGCCTCTCCAACCATCCTTTGACTTTCGAAACCTCCTTTAGCCCTCAAACCATCCCTCAGCCCTCGAATCATCTCTCACCCCTCAAACCAATCCTCAACTCTCTAACCACCTACCCCTCCCCAACTACTCTCGACTACTGTTTCTAGTGTCTCTATGTAGAGAGAGTCAAGTAAAGTTTGACCGTTGATTAGTGATAATCAACTTAGTCACTAGTATTTTTATATATAAAGTCAAGTAAGGATTAACCGTTCATTAGTCAAAGTGAACTTAGTCCCTAGTGGAATGCAATGATAAATAGACAGAAACTGTGAGAGTGCACATGAGTGGGAACATTGTCCCACTCCCATAATACATGAAACCTAATAAGAATACCGCTGATCTAGATGTTACAACCAGGTGACCAAAAGATGCTGACCCCATCGTGGTGACCGGGGCCTGTGACAATCATCCCTCAAAATAGAGGAGCATTAGAATAAACTCACTAGCCCCTTCGCTTCGTACAACATCCATGAAATCGGTAGTGTGAACCGGCTCTTTCCCCGTGGTTTGCTTCCCACGGGTGTCTTCCAAACCGAGAGTGGTCTCGGCCTTTAAATGAAGTAGTATGTCCTCTCCTACGAGAAGAGCTAGCACACCGCTTCTACAATGTACACCTCTAAGATGAAGATAAAGAGATGTTATTGGCCTTCAATAACGGTCTCTGGATGCGAGCCAAGGTTTTATCTTTGGGGTTGGGAGCAGATTGACCGTAGTCTGCTATGCTCCTATGTGTTCCCCATAGATATAGCTCCTAGTGGTAAGACACCGGGAATAACTTCAACCATGAATTCCCCGCTTAGCAGTTTTGTAACCGTCCTTTCCATTTTAGGCAAATGGATAGCCTGATGCCTTTTTACACTATAGAGTGCAGTGCAGGAAAATGGTGCAACCATGTAATACGAGTGAAACCTAGCAAGGGATTAATTAATTTGCGTATAAACAATTAATTAGCCCCCTACTCGATCTACATGGCCATGCAACTACGATAGGAAATCCTTGCTGCCAGATGTAGAGGCCCATTTTTTTGTTTTTTTTTGTTTTTTTCTGAGGACCCCTTCGAGGACTCGAATGCCCTCCTCGAGCACTCAAACACATCCATGTCTCGAATGTCCTATTCGAGCACTCGAACGCCTCCAGCACTTGAATGCCTCCTCGAGCACTCGAAGACCTCCAGTACTTGAATGCTCCTGTCGAGCACTCGAACACCTCCAGCACACGAACACCTCCAGCTCTCGAATGAACCCCTCGTGAAGACAAAACACCTCTAGCACTCGAGCACCTCGAGCGCTCGAACACATCCAGTACCCAAACACCTCTATTTGAGCTCTTGAACTCCTCCATCACTCAAATGTCCCCTTGAGCACTCGAACGCCTCCAGCCCTCGAATGTCTCCTCTAGTAGTTGAATACCTCCAGCACTAGAATGCTCCCGTTGAGCACTCGAACACCTCCATCACACGAAAACCTCCATCTCTGGTACCGGGGGGTCACAAAAAATTTTGAAAAAAAGTCAATCCACTATGACGAGAATCAGATGTTCCATTCGTCTTTTTCCATGCATTCTCATGAAATTGAAGAACAGGGACATCAGGTTGGGCGCACCATCTTCAATAATACTGATCAATCCACTATGGTCAGCCGCTATTCAACCAACGCATAGTGAAGCCTCTTGTACTTTCCATCTTGAATCCGATTAGCCCCAAAGTGTGAGCCCCATCCAACAATTATCAATCCAATACACCAAAAACGGATCATACATGTGGAAGTTAAAAAAGTGAATAAAGTGAAATCTGTGTCCATGGCATAGAGCACAACAAATCAGTCCGAACTCCAACTAATTTAGGTAAGACAAGGCCGGGCGGTTTCCAGAAATTGAGCACAATCGAGTCTGGGAATTTACCTAGGTTTGAACACATGCAAGGAGGTGGTTCACTGGGCGCTTGCAGGGGTAAGAGTGCGCTAGGCCAGAAGGTGACCGGGTTTTGGGCACTAGCTAGGTAGGAGGAGTAGACTAGGATCTGAACACAAGCTAGGCTGGTCAGGTGCCCGGGGTTCGAGCCCAAGCTCACCTGAGTCAGTTGAGTAGCAATAGTCTCTATGTATGAGACCCCTCATTCATTCCATTCCAAAATGAACTTTCATACTATATATCCATTATCAGCAAGGAACAACACAGATTCTCCATAAATAGATTAGAAATTTGGCATAAAAATACATAGCACTTGGTCGAGGGTTGCAATCAAACCACCAAACATGGCCGGAGTATAGCGCAAGTTCACTAGGATGAAAGCTGTCAAGTGGTATGAATTTTTTATGCCAAAGCTTCATCACTATTCTGCTTGTAGAATGAACGATTCCACCTAATATACTCAAAATAGAGTTCCACAACAATCCACACTAGTTTATCATACAATACAATCTCATTTCCACAGCAGTTCGCACAAAATAGAGTTCCCTACAAATTTGTTCCACCTAAATCTGAGGCAGGGCACAAGATGACACAGCAAATCCACCCAGCAAGTTCATCCACATAAATTCGCACAAAATCCGCACAAGAAATATAACCGCACAAATTTCAACAGCAAAATCCGCACTTAATTCATCGTACCACCATTCACACCAATCCGCAAAGCCACATAAATTTAGAGAGCAAGACTTACATGGGTGTTCGCCAAGCTCTCCTTGTCTACATCGGGTTCAGGTCTTCCTCCTTCGCTAGAAAATTGTCTTCCTCCTCCAACAGAAAACTCCACTCATCAAGACCGGTGGGTAGGTCATCCTCCAAGAAAACCCATCGTGGATCCATAAGTCTTCAAATCCAAGTTTGAAAAGTCCAATATTTGAACTTCAAGAACCCTAAAACTCTAAGCTTGAAGACCGATAAGCAAGTTTTCATCCCAGAAACCCATAAAGAGGCTATGGGTTTTCAAAATCCACGTTTGGAATGCGGATCCTCCTCCAAAAGTTTGAGAATCGAACTTCATTCTTGCAAAATGGGGGACCCAGATCCCAAATTCAAAACTTCAAAACCGAATCAAACCATACATGAAAACACTCCCAACATTAATGTGGGCTTCGTAGCTGGAGAAGAAGAGCCGCGGAAAAGATCTCAGGCAAAAATTGGCTACGGTAAACAGTAACAGGGCTGCGCCCTATTTTCCCCCGCTCAGCTTAGTCACTAGTCGAAGGTAATGGTAAATAAAAAGAAACCGCGAGAGTCTACGAGAGTGGGAACATTTTCCCACTCCCTTGATACAGTGAAACCTACTGCACTACCCCTGATCTAAACGGTACAATCAGGTGGCCTAAAAAATGTCGTGGTAAAGTACGGGAGTGGGAACATTAGCCCACTCCCTTAATACATATTAGCTAGAATACTACCCCTGATCTAAATGTTACAACCAGGTGACCAAAAGAAGCCAGTCCCGTCGTGATGGCCGGGGCTGGTGGAAACCATCCATGGAAAATATTACAACCCGTCGTGGTGACCGGGGTCTGTATGAGTTATCCCTTCAACAGAGTCCCTTCGTGGTGACCGGGGCCTGTATAAGTCATCCCTGAAAAATAGAGGGGCGTGAGAACAAACTCACTTGCCTCCTCGCTCCATTTTACCTCCATGCTACCGGTGGTGTGAACCGGCTCTTGTGCCGTGGTTTGCTCCCCACAGGTGTCTTCAAATTCGAGAGTGGTCTCGGTCTTCCAATGAATGAAGTAGTATGACCTGTCCTCCTAAAAGGGCTTGCACACCGCTTCTACCATGTACACCTCCTAAAAGGGCTTAACCGTAGTCCGTTGTGCTCCCAAGTGTTCCCCGCGGATAAACCTCCTAGGCAAAAGAGACCGGGCATGACTTCTACCCCGCACGCCCTGCATAACGGTTTTGTAACCGGTCTTTCCATTTTAGGCAAATGGACAGCCTGATGCCATTTTACACTTTTCAGTGCAGTGCAGGCAAATAGCGCAAACCGTTAATTCCAAGTGATACCTAGCAAGGGGTTTATTAATATGCGTACGCAGAATTAATTTACCCCCTACCCGACCTTCATGGCCATGCTGCTACCGTGGGGAATCTTTTCAGCCAAATGGAGAGAAGCTGCTGCGGGTTTTTTTTAGCAGTAGCCATTCCTCGAGAGCCTTTCCACGAATGGCCCCTCGAGCACTTGAACTCCTACTAAACTCAAAATGTCCCCCTCGAGCACTCGAGGACATTATGTACTCGAATCTCCCGTCGGAGCATCCTTCCATCCTCGAACCATCCCTCAAACATGAATGCCTCAATTCGTCTATCCTTGAACCATCCTCAAATACTCGAGCATATCCAGCACTCGAATCCATCGAAAACTCCCACAGCCTTCGGGCCCTCCTTCCAACCTCGAAGCAATCCCTCCGCTTCCCTTCAAGTACTCGAACCTCCACTCCTCGAGGGGTTACTATTCATCATTCCAATCGAGTTGCTACTTCCTGTTGATAGATGTGATTGCCGGACAAAATTTTCCGGCGTTATTGAGTCGGAAGAATCTGGGAAAAATTTGAGGAAACTACCAATTACGAGAATCTGATCTTCCATTCCTCTTCTTCTGGGGATTCTTATGAATCTGAGAAACAAGGCTAACAAATTGGGAGTACTATTCTTTATGATTCTGATTAAAATAATCCACCATAGCCAGTCGCCAAACCGCTAGATCCAACCAACACATAGTGAAACATCTCATAACATCTATGATGAATCCGAATAACCCCAAAGTATTTGCCACCTCAATTATACCTAGAATGAAGATCACCTTATGAATATTCATGAGTGAGTGAAAATTTTAAATTTGTGTTTTCGGCATAGAGCGTCTAAGTTCAAACTAGGTCTGGGAGCATAAGGCCGGGGGTTGTTCGGGTTCTTAACACAAGCAAGGCTAGGAGTTTACCGGGTTCTGAGCATAAGCATGGCCGGGAAAAAAACTGGGTTCTGTTCACTTGCAAGACCGGAGGTTTCCCAGGATTTGAACACAAACTTAGTTGAAAGGTGGCTGGGTTCTGAACACTAGCGAGGCTGGATGATCAGTCCGGGTTTTGAACACAAGCTAGGCCGGTCGGGTGCCCGGGGTTTGAACACAAGGTCCCATAAGTTATTTTGGGTAGCCTTTTGGTCTAAGCTCCAATTTTAATTTGAGTAAACAAGGTCGAGCATTTTCTGGGTTCTGAGCACGATTAAGACTGGGAGCAAGGTCGGGCAGGCAGGCTAGGTTTTGATCACTTGCAAGGTCAGACATTGCCCAGGTTTTGAACACAAGCAAGGGCGGAAGGCCGGGGTTTGGACACAAGCTAGGCCGATCGGGCTCGAGGTCTAAACACAAGTTTACTCGAATCAATTTGGAACTCACACAAATGCTAACAGTGTCTATGCGTAAGACCCTTCAATAGTATTTATCTCCTATGAACAACATGTTGTCAATCCACTTTCAATAGGCGCGAACCCGTACAGATTCTCACAATCAACCCATCTATCCATGCCAATCCAGCCCAGATTTTTCATTAAGAACTCCATAGGAATCCATACATGAGTGTTCTTGAGGTAGCAAAATAGGTCAGTATTTCGGCATAATAAAACATAGCATTTGGTCGAAGGTTGCAATCAGACCAGCAAAGAAAGTTTACGAGAATGAGAGCACCCAAATGTTATGAATTTTTATGCCTAAAATTCATCTCTATTCTGTTTCCAAGTGAACACTTACGTACTGACTTGAACCACACAAATTTGAGTTCTTCAGAGGGCCACGGCAATCCGCACATTTCACAAAAGTTAAACATGTAAAACCTCTGTTTCAGACGAACATGTAAAACATAGTTTCTGTAATTTATTCCATCTATTGCACACATCAGCTAATCTTACTTCGTTTATGAATAGAGCAGCATATACTTCCATACCAAGCCAGCATAAATCCAAACAATTTCACACAACAATTCCGCACAAAATCCGTATAGGAATTCCACTTTAGATTTATTCGCACAAATCCACATCATTCATACCAATCTGCACAAAGCAACGTAGAACTTACTTGGGCCAATGTTGGTGCTCGTCAAATCATCCTCCTTAGCAACCCAGAGAGAGGACCTTGGTCTTTGGCCTTTGATTGCGTTGGTGTTCACCAAGAAAGTAGAAATCCCAATTTCAAGATCGTACAAGAAATCTGTGAAATTGTATTCTTCTAGGATTCTCCTTGTTATGGGTCTTCAAAATCCGAGATCGGAAGGCTGATCTTTCTCCAAAATCTAAGCAAAATTTCAAAAAGAGAAATTTCGCAAGAAACCCATATTCAGGTCTCATTCTTTCAAGAATAGGGGTGCGCCATATATGAAAATATTCCCAGCGAGGGACCCAACATTAATGTCGGGTCCCTTTCCGAAGAAGAAGAGTTGTGGGAGAGAAACCCGGTGAAAATTTAACACGATGAACAGTGCAAGGCTGTGCCTATTTTCGCTTTGACCTAGTTTCAGCTTTCAGCTTTCCGCTTAGTCACTGGTGTTTCTATATAGAGAGAGTCAAGTAAAGTTTGACCGCTGATTAGTTAAAGCCAACATAGTCACTAGTGTTTATATATTGAAAGTCAAGTAAGGTTTCACCGTAGATTAGACAAAGTCAAACATTTTTATTAGTTTTTATTACATACTGATTCAAATAAAGTTTGACCGTTAATTAGTTAAAGTAAACTTTTTTATTATTGTTTATATATGAAAAGTCAAGTCAAGTTTAACCGTTGATTAGACAAAGTCAACCTAGTTAATAGAGTTTATATATTGAAAGTCGAGTAAATTTTGATCGTTATTAGTAAAGTCAGCTTAATCACTACTGTTTCTACATAGAGAGAATCAAGTAAAGTTTGACAGTTGATCAATTAAAGTCAACTTAGTCACTAGTATTTATATATAGAAAGTAAAGCAAGGTTTGACCGTTGATTAGACAGAGTCAAATATTTTTTATTAGTATTTATTATATAATATTCAAATAAAGTTTGACCGTTAATTAGTTAAATTCAACTTTGTTATTAGTTTTTATATATTGAAAGTCAATTAAAGTGTAACCATTGATTAGAAAAAGTCAACCTAGTTAATAGAGTTTATATATTGAAAGTCGAGTAAATTTTGATCGTTGATTAGTAAAGTCAGCTTAATCACTAGTGTTTCTATATAGAGAGAATCAAGTAAAGTTTGACCGTTGATCAGTTAAAGTAAACTTAGTCACTAGTATTAATATATAGAAAGTCAAGTAAGGTTTAACCGTTGATTAAACATAGTCGAATATTTTTATTAGTATCTATTATATACTAATTTTTATTAGTGTTTCATGTGTTGCACAGCTCCTCCCAACCCATGAAATTTGTTGCAAGATTATTTGAAATTTTTGGCAATTTTTTTTAAAAATATTTTGCAATTTTTATGATTTCTTTGGTGGAAAAATGGAACTTTAAAAAGTTTCGCCGAATATTTTGAAAATTTTGGCGGGAAGATTGAATTTTAAATTTCTTTGGCGATTCCTTTGGCAAGAAAAATGAATGTTTATAATTTTTAGCACAAGCTTTTAAAATCGGTGCTATTTTGATTTTTTTTACAATTTTTAGGCGGGAAGATAGAATTCTAAAAATATTTAGCCCCGGTATTTAAAAACCACTGCTAATTTTTTAAAAAACACTGGTGCTATTTTAAATTATTTTGGTGATTTCTTTGGCGTGAAAAATGAATTTTTAAACTATTTAGAACCGGTTTTTAAGATCGGTGCTAATAATTTTAAAACCAGTGCGATTTGAAAAGTTTTGGCTATTTCTTTGGCGGGAAAATGAATTTTGAAAATATTTAGCACACATTTCTTTTCTTTTTTTTAAAAAATGGTGCTATTTTTTTTATTTTAGCACTGGTTTTTAAAACTAGTTATATTTTTTACAAAAATAGTGCTATGTTTTTTTACCACTGGTTTTTTGCTATTTATTTGGTGGGAAAAATGAAATTTTCAAAATTATTTTTTTCCAAAAATCGGTGCTATTGTAAAAATTTTCACCGGTGTTAAAATTAAAAAATTGGTGTTAAATAAACACCAGTTTTGCTATAATATTTTTGGAACCGATTTTGAAAACATGTCCTAAAAATCGGTGCTAGAGGGGGGTCTTTGTGGTAGTGTATACACGCGTGTTGCACACAAACTACACATGCGACCGCTTGAATGCTCATGTCCAATAACTATGTTATTATCAGCAACTTTATACTTATGTTTTTTCTCCAAAATGTTTGGCCTTCTACAAAATCCACTTGATAGATTCTCATTAACAGAAATATCGATGGTACACAGATTTTATGGTCTTTCGAAATTCACTAGAGACTTCTTGTTGAATAGACATAATTCGAAAGGGGAAAATAGAACATTTGATAAAGTTTATGATATGCCAGAAAAACTAAACTGCATCCCATACGTGTTTCTTTTGCCCATTAATATCCTCGAATGGTTAATGGTGTTCATTTTCTTTGTGCATTATCCTATCTTCTGTCTTATAAAGGCAAGAAAGCGATGATGGCATTCTGATACTTTGGCATACTACAAGACGATGAGAAGAATGTTGCCCTACGTACCAGCCAAAGATGATCCCAAAGGCTACAACAAATGCAATACATAGCTTCATTAGAGGAGTGAATCTTATTTTCAAGAGCCATAATAGAGTTTAATGCTGCGATAGGTGCAATGACATTTACCCATGTTCGTCATCTCTAAATTAATGCAATGAAACTCTTTTCCCTTTAATTACATCCTTATTGACGAAGAAATTTATATAATTTCTACTCACTTACAACAAATGCAATACATAGCTTCATTAGAGGAGTGAATCTTATTTTCAAGAGCCATAATAGAGTTTAATGCTGCGATAGGTGCAATGACATTCACCCATGTTCGTCATCTCTAAATTAATGCAATGAAACTCTTTTCCCTTTAATTACATCCTTATTGACGAAGAAATTTATATAATTTCTACTCACTTCATTGATTTCAAATAATTTTTAAGATGAATGTTTCCAATGTCTAATGACCTAAGTTCTTCCTCCATTATGAATATGAGCATTCATTATTTTGAATATTTAAATCCAGAAGCCCGTACTGCTTCTTTTTCCAAGAAACAGGTACCCCATCCTTATCTAGATTAAATTTTTTTTCATCAAACCATCCAAAGATGGGGGAAATTATATTAGGCCTTCCCAAGCCCCAAAAGAAAACATAAATACAAGAAAAGTGAAGTGTAGAGCTTAGTGTAGTTTTTACAAGAGTGAGCATGTTGCTCTTGAAGCAACAATAGTTACTTCCAAAAGAAGTAGGAGTAATGAAACAATAGATAAAGAAACAATAGCCATTGAGAGTGTCCTTCGAACTTGTTAGTGAATCGATAGACGAAACACAGATCATCCAAAAGAACACCAATGTGGCTAGAGAGTGTATCCTCTACTAGGCAAAAGTGTGGCAGTGTGAGGTGAAATTCTGGATGTATTGGGTTCCAGCAGCAGCATCCAGAGGTGTGAGTAACAGGAACAGCAGTGAGATGTAATCCCAGCAAAGCTCATCATGGTCAGCATCATGGATCTTCTCAGCATGAAATGGATCTTCTCAGTCATGGTCAACTTGAATGGATCTTCTAAGTCAGAGGTGTGAAACCTATCAGAAAACAAGTAAAATCAGTAGCATCCATTCAAGTTGCAATTCTGATAGTAGGTACACCAATCTGATCAAGTCTAATCAGTCCATGTACAGTGCTAGATAGGGAACTAAAAGATAGGTTTGAACAAGATTGAGCTTGGAGGCATGATGTTGCTATGCTATTAGCAACTTGGTTAGCTTGTCTATATCCATGCATCAGGGTAATATCATTCAGAAGTAGGTTAATGTCATCAGCCAGCTGGAACAATGTCCAATTTGCAGTTGATGGGTTCAGAACAAAGGAGACTGCATTAAGACAGTCAGATTCAATACATATAGGAACTGAATAGCATGCAACCAGCAACCTCTGAAGAGCAAATAAAATTGCCTTAAGTTCTGCTTCTAGAGGAGTTTCAGCATTTGTATACTTCATGTGTGCATCAATGAAACCACCTCTATTATCTCTTAGGGCCAGATTTGATTAGAGGAAGAAAGGAGTGATCTGCAATACCCAAGTCAAAAACAGAAGAAACATAAACAGGTTTAGCACTGAAAGAATAGAAGATCTGATCCCTGATCTGGGAAACAACTAAGCTAGTCAGTGGAGGCACATTGTCATACAGATATTTATTTCTCACCTTCCAGAGGTTCTAGCAAGTTATTGAAGGTGATAATTTAATGATCAATGAATGTAAAGAGCCAAGGCCAGAATATGTGAGGTAGCATGACAGTCATTCCCATATGGATGGAAAAATTCTATCTCTAATACCCATAAACTCATGCACTGTCTTCCAAATGTGAATGGCAAAAGGACAGTAATTAAACAAATGATCTAGAGATTCCTCATACTGATATCACATACAACATCTTGAATGCATGCAAAAACTCATCATTTTCAAAAATTATCTAATGGGAGTAAAGAATTAATCAATCTCCACATAAAAACTGAGACTTTCTTTTGAACCCTTGGATTCAAAATGTGCTGAATTGAGGAAATATTACCTCTTTGTGATCTGAGCAATTGATATGTAGAGTGAAAGGAGAATCTTCCCTTTTTGTTAGGTTTCCATATCAACCTACCCTGTCTGTGTGGAGAGAGTGTTGCACCCTGCAAAAGAGAGACAGCATTAGGTGAGAGAAAAGGGGAGATTTTAGGAAGAAGAATGTCCTTGTTAAAGATGAAATTAGCCACTAAACAGTCATATGGAATGTCAATAAGACTCTGGTCACACAGATCCATTACAGGGCCTAAGTTCAACTAGTTGGATGACCAGAAATTACATGAGCATGTACCAACTATCACTCTAGAATGAGACTCTGCCCATGCATTAACATAGAAAATTCTTTTCCAATTTGATGAGGTTCTAAAGGAGGGTGGTAGAGAAGCAATAAAATGGGTCCATGGGGCATCAGCAATTTGATATTTCCACCACAATTTTACTGAGCAGGTGGTAATGATGGTGGGAATTGATCTGAAACCTAGGCCATTTTGGTTTATGGGATGGCAGAGAGCATCCCATTTCCTCCAGGCCCTTTTAGGTTTCAGATCATGTACCCCCTAGAAAAATCTACTCAGTTTTCTCTCCACAGTGTGAATAATCTCCTTTGAAGGTTTAAAAATAGACCAAATATGCTGCGGAATAGAATAAATACATGACTGAATGAGAGTGATTTTTCCCCCGGTGGAAAGCCACTTATTTTTCCAACTATTTAACCTAGAATCAATCTGTTCCATTAATGGTTGGAAAAATATATTTTTTGCAATGCCATGAAAGATGGGGACACCTAAGTATTTAAAAGGAAGTTTACCAATTTTCATGCCAAGAATTGTCCTAACAGAGGTAATTTGATGAACTGAAGCATGCCTACTAATGAAAATATCACTCTTGTTGTAGTTTATCTTTTGGCCAGTAGTATCCTCAAATTTAGATGAGAAGGCTTTAAACCTAATCAAAGTTTGAGTATTGGCTTTAAGAAAAACCACTGTATCATCTGCATAAGAGAGGTGAGAGGTTTGAAGAGCCTGACCAGGTAGATCATAGTAGGCTAGCTTACCATTTTGAAATATAAAAGCTAAGCTCCTGCTATATGCTTATGAAACAATATTGAACAAGAAAGGAGAGAGAGGATCACCTTGTTTAATACCTCTTGATGCTTGGAAAAAACCCACAGGCTTACCATTTATCAGAATTGAAAACCATGGCTGTGACAGATTCTTCATAATACTAAAAATGAATTTAGCATGGAAACCGAATTTAGCTAGCACACAATATAGAAAAGACCATTTAACTCTATCAAATGCTTTCCTGAGGTCTAGTTTAACAATACAATTAGGTGCTCTATTTTTCCTGTGAAAGAATCTAACCATTTCTTGAAGATAGAGAACATTATCAGAGATATCTCTACCTTTAAGAAAAGCAATTTGCTGTGGAGAGATAATCCTGGGCATAAGAGGTTTAAGTCTTTCCATAAGCACCTTAGAGCAGATTTTATTCACAACATTAGAAAGACTTATTGGCCTATAATCATCAAAAGAGGCAGGAATATCCTTTTTAGGGATAATTGTGATCCAAGTACTGCTAATACCCCTAGGAATGTTGCTGCTAGAAAGAAAATCGTGTACTGCAGATAATATATCATTGGCTATGACATCCCATGATTTGATATAAAAATTGGGAGTGAATCTATCAGGACCAGGAGTTCCATTTCTGTTCAGGCTAAACACTATTTCTTTAAGCTCAGAAAGTACAACAGGTAGTAGCAGTTTAGCATTGTCTTCACTGTTGATCAATTTAGGGATTTGGCTTAAGAAATGAGACTGAAACAGGTTGCTATCAGGGGTACTATCATCAGTTAAGAGATCCTTGTAATAGTTAATGGCTTCATTCTCAATATCTTGCATGTTATCTAGCCATTGGCCATTACTACTCTTAATTTTTGTGATGCCAAGCCTACTTTTTCTTTCTTTAACAGAGTTATGAAAGGATTTGGTATTACTGTCCCCTTTATTTAGCCATTTTACCCTAGCCTTATGTTTCAAAAAATTCTTTTGCTCTGTGAGAGCTTTGACCAACCTAGCCTTAGCTTCGACCAACCTAGCCTTAGCTTCTTTTACTCTAACCAGGTTTTCAATGGGAGCATTTATATCATATTGAGATTCATGAAAACCTAGAACTGATTCAGCCTTAATCACATTCTCATAGACATTACCAAAGTGGTCCCTATTCTAAATTTTAAGCTCCTTCTTCAGTCTTATTAATTTAAGGAAGAAGCCAAGCATTCCGGTTTCACAGATAGGAAGATTCCAGTTCTGTTTAATAACATCCCTGAATTCTTTCCTTTTATACCAAGTATTCATAAATCTAAATGGCCTAGGGACAGATTGAATATCACTGCCAATGGAAAGAATCATAGGATTGTGATCAGAAGAAGCTCTATTTAAAACTTGAACAGAAGAATCAGGAAAAGTGGATGACCATGATGATGTACAGAGACCTCTATCTAACCTTTGTCTAGTAGGGTTCCTAAGTCTCTTGTTGCTCCAAGTAAAAAAATTCCCAACAGTGTTTATTTCATCCAGTGCCATTACATTAATAAACTCATTAAAGTCCTTCATACTACCAAGTTTGGGAGTAGAAGGACCTTTATATTCATTTATAGATGTAATAGCATTGAAATCTCCAATAAAAATTGACTCAGAGTGAACAAAAGACCTAAGGTCAGACCATAGATCTTTCCTACCATTTCTAGTTCTCAAACCATAAACAAAAAATGCATCCATATTTTTATTGAGAGTCAGAGATTTCAAAGTTACAGCTAGAAACTGAAGATTATCAACTTTAACAGATAATGACAAGTTGGTATTCCAAAAAAGCCAAATCTGTCCATTACTGGCATACATGCATTTGTCATAATGAAGTAGCTGTCTATAATGTTCACATTGCATGTTATCATGTTCAGGTTCAATGATGCAGAGAAGTTCAAAGTTGTGCCTAGTGATTAGATTAGAAAGTCTAAGCATAGAAGTGTCCATTCCTCTTAGATTCCAAACTAGGAATTTTATTTTTAAGGTTGTGCTATTCATAGAGAAACATCATTAGTGCTTTTTGATCTAGTCATGATAATATTTAACTGAGTTAAATAGGTCTCATTAACTGAAGTGCTAGATTTTCCCTGTTTGTCTAATTTAGCAGGTTTCTTAGACTTAGTGGACTTTTTTTGGTTTTTTGTGGGACTTACCTGAGCCCCATGGTGGGGCATATCCTGAGGAGGATTTAAAACAGGGATTTCTGGAACCTCAGTACTGGGAGCTAGAACCTCAGCATTGGTAGCAGGAGCCTCAGAGACAGATTCAGAAACTTCCTCAGGGTTTTCAGGTTCAGCCAGGAGAAGGAACCTGTTTTGTTTGGATCTCTGCTGAGAGAAGATAAAATTTTTAGCAGCCAAAATTGTATTCAAAAGAGAGAAAGTCTTACCTCTTTTGGCCGGGGTGTCATCCCTAGTTCATGCTTTCTTACTGTTAAAGTGTGGTGGTGCAGAAAAGGAGGACCTGCCATCATAGGTTTTAGAGTGAAGGTCCTCAGGGGCCTTTGACTTAGAATCTTCATTGATTTCTTTTTGTTGAGAGGTTTCCTCTTGTTCAGTGATGTCCACAATTTCAGGAACCTCCATAGAAAGATGTACATCATTCACAACATTAATAAGAGGTTCTGGTTCCCCATTATCCTCAGTGATGACTTCGGTGACCCTAGTGACCTCAGTGACTTTAGTAACCTTCTCAATAACTCCATCTTCAGTGTTTACAGCCTCATTATCAACCACCTGGTCATCAGCAAGGGTTACTTTTGTTTTTGGCACATATATGGATTTATGAGCCTTTTCCTGGTACTTAATTGTTTGAACCTTGTCTTGAGCAGAAACTCCAGATGAGCCAGCATTCAAAATAGGATGAACCACATCATTTCCATCTTTATGTAGCATAGTGGCAATCGTGGTAGGGTGAACTTTCTTAAAAGGTCTACTTCTCTTAAGTTCAGGGTGGAGATGTACACATTGATTGTCATCATAACCTATGGATTTACAGTGTTAGCAGTACAGTGGAAGCTCTTCAAATCCCAGAGAGAGTTTCATCACATTATATTCTACCCCATCCTTCTCTATTCCTACTCTAATGAAGGTAGGTTGTTTTTTCTTAAGATCTATTTCCACACATAGCTTGACAGCAGATGGCCTAGATAGAGCCTCAGTAGCAGCATCCATTTTTATAAAATTACCAATTTGATTGCCCATCGACTTTATCATTGCCGTATTGTAGAAAAACACAGGTACATAAGGGATAGTAACCCATACCGGAACGATTGAGGATTCTGCTTCTGGAGAAAAATTCATTGTCCATTTCAGCACTTTCATATGAGCACCAAGGAAAATCCAATGGCTTTTTAGCCAGAAACGCTGGTAGTCTTCTTTTTCTTGGAACCGTATCAGGACATATCTGAAATCAATAGAGCCGAGTTGAAAACTACCTTTGAAACCGACAGATTGAAACACCTCATTTAGCTTGATCATCGGTAGCTTGGCTCTTGCAAATTTGCCAACGAGGGCATTATCATAGTGTGATGCGAGGATTTCGGCTTCTTTGCGCATAACAAGGCAAGCTATATCTCCTTTATATAGCATCTTAGGAACAATTTCAGGATTGGACGGAAGGTTTGCATTCTGTGGAGGGGGGCGGTTTGCTAGGGCCTGGAGAAAGGTTTTGCCCGCCGCGATGCCGCCGCGGGCAGGCGGTTGTGCCGCCATAAGAAAAAGGGGAATCTGTCCGTTTGTGACTGTTAATTGTCAGATAACGGTAGGAAAAAAAAGGAAAATAATCTTTTTGTACAACCGAGTGGTGGCGATGGACAACCGAGGGTCACGGGCCTCCGATTGGTGGTGGCGACGGACAGCCGAGCTCCGATTTGGGAAAATGGATATCGATGATGTGCAGTTATCCTTATCTAGATTAAAAAGAAGAGTAAACCCAAGTAATAAAAAAATTGTATTTAATTTATGGACTGTCATTTTAATGTAACTCTACACATGAACACATACACAAACAATGCACCAACTCTACACATGCACATACATGAACACTCACTTACACCTACACATGTAGGCTGCACACAAACTACACAGATAGATCGTTCTGCTGGTGCCATCGTCGTTAGGGAAGATGGATTACACTTTCAGCAGTCACGACGTGACTGGAGTGGTGGAGCGGTTTGAGAATCCACTGCCGTTCTCAACGCCGAGAATGCGCCGGCCCAAGAGCTAAACCTGGAGTTGGCTCGGATCGAGAGGGACATGGATGCAGAGAAAACGAGGGTTGATGTGATCATCTAGTCCAAAAACTACACGGACGAAGCGAAATGGCCAGTTTAATTTAAGGTTCCTGATTAATAATTTTAAACTAATAGGATTCTTAATTTTCTCCATAATTATGAGTACTCTTTAATTTAGTTTTTTTTTTAAATGCATTATTCTCAAGCACGATATATCCACACAACACATGCAAGAACTCGCACATACCCACACATTCTTGACTGAAAATTGTATGGATTCATTTGAATTGATTCTAGCATTTCCATACATATTATGATGCATTAAGGAATATTAATCCTGTTAATTCCTTAGAGTATTTTCATGGAAAAATTAATTAGTAATATATAACTAGCTTGGTATTCTTAATTGACATTAAAAGGAAAGACGGTATTTCAATAAGTTTATGTATAATCCACATAAGTTTTTATCTTTTTTGTTGTAATTTTCTATACAATTTAAATATTACATTTTATAAGTTAAAACAAGTAATAATATGTATTTGAAAAAAAAATATATGATATAAAAATATTTCAAAATTTTATATGTAATTTAACAAATGTAGTGTGTAAGGTAAAAAAATAAATGATATGTCCATAATACACCGACCGTCTGTCTAGAGACACGATATTCTTAAATAAATCATACATAATCTATGCAAATGGGGAGTTATTTTGCATAAATATAGGATGAGTTAGTTACTTATAGTTTCCATATTATTTATTTACCGGGAGGCAATATTATTTATTTACCGGGATGCGATTTACGCCGGACCCAAGTGTACCGTATAAAATATGTTGTTTGGTTATAAAAGCTTGAGTTTTTTTTTGTTTTATTTAGTTTATTTTATTAGTTATTTGTATTACTTAATATCACTTTTTTTTAATTATAGGTCGTGTATAAAGTATTTAGTGTAAGTTATTGTTCATTATTTTATAGAAAATTACATTTGAGAATATTAGTACTTCATATGTTTCATTAGATGTGACACACTTTCCATTTTTTATTGTTTTTGTGAATTCGGCACACTTTTCATTTGTGATAAGATTCCTTCAATTACAATCATTTATTTTACTTTTTCCTTTTGAAATTTAATTTTATTCACTCATTTCATTCACATACATCTAAACACATAAAGCAACGATGTCACATCCAATGAAATCGATAACTAAGGTACCTAATATTTAAATTTCTTTGATATATTTTTTATTATCATTATTATTTTTATTAATATTTTTTCATATATAACAATTCAAAATAATTAACAATAAATTTAAAATATTGGTTAACTTATTCCAATCAGTATTATTATTATTTTTATTAATATTATTAATCATTCTTTTTATTATAAATTTTGATATACCTATTGAATGACTTTCAGGACACGAAATTCGCACATATATGTGTAGAATCCATCTCTTGTGAGACTGTCTCATTGTGAGACTGTCTCATTGTGAGACCAAGGACTAGAGACAAAATAAGAAAAGAGCAAAACTCAATCGGGGCAAAAAATTAATAGAACTGGACTAAATTGTAAATTATCACAATTACACATTTAATCCATGAACTTTTAAACCATCAATATGAAACCTCATCTTAAATTTTTTACAATTTAATTCCTTGTCTCACCGTGATACGGTCTTATACAAGAATTTGTCATATGCTTAAACAATGAACAATTTCGTGCTAATAGTTTCAGTTATAAGGCGTCGAGACTTCCAGCGACGGAAGAGGATAAGAATATTAAAGGGGGGAAAATAGTCAAATATTTTGGGGAAAATAACATTTTCAAATATGAGATATGATATATAGTTGGAAAAGTTTTGTGAAAGAATGTCTTTCAATGGGCATATGAAATGAAAGAGTTGAATTAAAATTATAGAAAGTTAAAAAATTTTAGTTACAATATTAAAAATTTATTAGGCAATATGCAATAGTTATAAGTTTATGACTCGATTAATGTACCCAAAAATTTTATCTTAATTTCTTTTAACTTGCAACTTGAATCCTGATCTTTCCATAACCTATTAAAAGGTTTTCTTTCCAAAGATGGAATGTAAATAATTTATGATAAAATGGTTGAATTAGAAAAATACCATTAAAATAGAAACTATACATGTGTATATATAGTCTTCCTTTCCCTTCCATTTCCTTACATGTTCTTATTTGATTTTCCAAAATCATAATTAGTTAAAATACGTCATAAAATTTCATTGATTTTTTTTACTTAGTATATTTTTACACACAATCTCTTTAGATTTTTATAATATATATTGTATTCTTAAGTTATCTGGTTACTATATAAAATAAATACTCCAAAATCGCACACTTGTGTCATCCGTCATTAGGGGCATAGTGATCATTTCACATGCCTGCTAAACGAGTGGCCCTACATGTGCTCCCAAGTGGCCGCCTAAAACGACGCCGTTTTGGGCACCGTATTTGTCATTTTGTGCATCCCCTTTTTCAAAAGTTGTGGCGCCGCCATGTGCGCCTGCAGGTGGTGCCGGGTGGCTGCCCAAAATGACATTGTTTTCACCACTGGACGCTTTGAGAGGTGAGGGTTCTAGGAGAGGGCTTTGAGGGTTGTGGATTCGAGTGGTGTAGGTTCGAGAGGTAAGGATTCGAGTGGTGAAGGTTCCATTGGAGGTTCGAGGGGTGAAGGTTCTATTGGAGGGTTGGACAGGTACACATTCGAGAGGTGCCCATTCGAGAGGTATCCATTTGAGAGTTGAAGTTTCATGTGGAGGGGTTCCATTAGATTCATTCAAGATGTACCCATTTGATAAGTGGATTTTCAGGTGGAGGGGTTTCATTGGTTGGGTTCGAGAGGTACCCATTTGAGAGGTGAACTTTCAGGTGGAGGAGTTCCATTGGTTGGGTTCGAGAGGTACCCATTCGAGAGGTGAACTTTTAGGCGGAGGTGTTCCATTGGATGGGTTCTAGAGGTACCTATTCCATAGGTACCATTCGAGATGTACCCATTCGAGAGGTGAATTTTCATGTGGAGGGGTGCCGTTGGATCCATTCAAGATGTACCCATTTGAGAGGTGTACTTTCAGGTGGAGGGGTTCCACTGGATGGGTTCGAGAGGTACCCATTCGAGGGTGAACTTTGAGGTGGGGGGGGGGGGGTTCCATTGCATGGGTTCGAGAGGTACCGATTCGAGAGGTAGTTGAAGTTTCAGGTGGAGGGGTTCCGTTTGATCCATTCGAGATGTACCCATTCGATAAGTGGATGTTCAGGTGAAGGGGTTCCATTGGTTGGGTTCGAGAGGTACCCATTCGAGAGGTAAAATTTAAAATGGAGGGGTTCCATTGGTTGGGGTCGAGAAGTACCCATTCGAGAGGTGAACTTTCAGGTGGAGGTTTCTATTGAATGGGTTCTAGAGGTACCAATTCGAGAGGTGAATTTTTAGGTGGAGGGGTTCTATTGGATGGGTTCGAGAGTGCTTCAAGGGGTAGTGGATTCGAGTGGTGCAGGTTCGAGAGGTAAGGATTCGAGTGGTGAAGATTCAATTGGAGGTTCAAGGGGTAGAGGTTCCTTGGAGGGGTTCGACAGGTACGCATTCGAGATGTGCCCATTCGAGAGGTAAACTTTAAGGTGGAGGGGTTCCATTGGATGGGTTCTAGAGGTACCTATACGAGAGGTGCCATCTGAGAGGTACCCATTTGAGAGGTGAAGTTTGAGGTGGAGGGGTACCGTTGGATCCATTCGAGATGTACCTATTCGAGAGGTGTACTTTCAGTTGGAAGGGTTCCATTGGATGGGTTCGAAAGGTACCCATTCGAGAGTTGATGTTTAAGGTGGAAGGGTATCGTTGGATCCATTCGAGATGTACCCATTCGATACGTTGATGTTCAGGTGGAGGGGTTCCATTGGTTGTGTTTGAGAGGTACCCATTCGAGAGGTGAACTTCCGGGTGGATGGGTTCCATTGGTGCAATTTTTAATAAATTTCAGGTCATTGAGAAACTTTGGAAACATACTGCTCACTTGTTAGAAATAAATGACCATACATGTGATCATATATTTGATAAATTATCTTCGTATTGTCGACCACATCCTTTTCAAAAACAAAAACAAAATTGTTCAGATCCTACCATCTTTACTTTGTTGGATAATGTGGACAAATAGATTCTCAGTTGTGTATGATAACAAAAAAAAGTGAGGGCTGACAGTATGATTTTTGAATTGATCATATTGTTGGCTGATATTTGTACTATACATCCTCAGGTTATATATAGAGATTGTGATTCCTTGGTTTTAAAAGGTCTAATTCCAGTGCAGAAGCAACCAAAATCTAAAATCATTAGAGCCTATAAATGGGAACCACCGGACATAGGGTATAAACTGAACACAGATGCCACACACTCCCATTTAACTTACTCTAAAGTTTGAATAATTGTCAGAAACAAGGATTGCATTGTCAAAATGGCAGCAATAGATAGGATACCATCAGCAGACTCGCCATTAAAGGCTGAACTATTGGCCATCAGATCAGGCCTTCATTTATGGGGACTAAATAATTTTCACCCATTGATAATTGAAACTGACTCTATATAGGCTGGAGATATACCACAAGGAAGGAAAATCTCACCATGGAAGATTAGGAAATTATGTTGGCAGATCAACAATGATGCAACTAACACAGGAGCCACGTTTTAACACATCTTCAGGCAACAGAATCAGGCTACGCACGAACTTACACAGATGGCACTCACCCTGGATACTCAACTGATTACTACCTTACAAGCTCAAGACTTTAACTAGAGAGTCAAGGCAGCAATCATGGCAGATCAGATGCGACTGCCGAACATTAGAGTTCACCACTGAAAGTTTGTGGAATATTGGGTGCCTCGAGACTTAGAATATTGGGTGCCTCAAGATCTTGAACGTTAGAGCACTCAAACTTTAAGCACTAGAACAATGTACATCGGGTTCTTGAACCTGGTACCTCGAGCACTCTGGGAGGCCGTCGCCGTACCTCTCAAAGTTAATATTTGTAAGCCCTAAATGCTTACTATCTATAACTAAGTAGATAGCGGCAAGTCGAGATCGTCCACGAAGAAGAGGGATCTTCCTAAGCATTTAGGCACAAAAGGTTGATATTAGGCTTGGAGTAGATATATATACACATATAAAAGCATGTAAAAAGGGGGGTTTTGATGGGTCATTGTCCTAAGTTATGAAATTAAAAAGATAAGATAACTAGCAAAGTCAAGTAACTAGCCTAATCATTAAACAAAATTAAGAAAAAGGGTTTTAAAACTACAAAGGATAAAGCCCTGGGGGCAATGAATATCCACTTCCAAACCAAATGTAGATCATTGAACCATTCACTCATTCTATCACATTCGTTATTTGACTTAACATCAACATACTCATCTAACAAGAATCACAACACATTATGCACAAGAAGTTCTAAGTTCATGTTCATAGATTTTCATGCAAAGGAGCTAAGGAATTCGTCACTTTCCAAACACCCGAACACTTCAATCATAGAAACACTTCCTATTCTCAAACAACATATGACATAGGTGAAGTGAAACATAGCATCAAGAATACATAAATGCTAAATAACAAAGGCTTCAAGAACGAGTGAAACAATCTCTTCACTACTTCAACTACTTGTTATGAAGATAAATCTTCCATCCTTCTTATTTAGTAGTTTGCAAGAGTGAATTTGATATCTCTTGTCAAGCCTCACCAATGACTCCCTTATTACTAAGAGTATCCCATTGATGGCATTTAGCATGAAGAATCAACAAACTTAGCAACACTTATAAACACTACACCGTGTCTAAGCATTTAACAAATTCATGCATTTACACAAGATTAGTCAAGAACGATCGACATTCATAGACCTCTCTCATTTTCTACCTAAAACAAACAAGACAATGAGTTCGACATCATCACATTCATCTAGCAATTATCAACACACCAACAACATTTAAGAAGCTCTAACTCATGCTTTTCGATTCCACATTAAAAGAGGGGAGAATTAGCTACTTTCTCCCAACCCTAACAAGTAATCATACAAGCAATTCATATACTCAACCTTCCAACAACATGAATGCCATTAACAATTAAAATTCAAAGCTCAATAAATGCACAATAGAAAAAGCACAAAATAGATAGATATATGGTTCTTACTACATAGGGATGGAAGCTTCAATCCTTTGCTCCTAAGATAAAACTAAGCTAGATAATCATTACCCATAACATAGAACAAAGATCTACAAAGAAATAAGAGGAAATGGAAGAAAATGGTGAAAAATTAGGGTTTTAGAGCCCCCAAGTCGGGCTTAGAGAGTTGGGGAAGAAGGGGGTTAAAAGCTATTTATAGTATAAGAAAAAAGAGAGTAATGCGCAAGTTGCAGGGCAGTTATCACAATTTGCAATGCCTCCGTCGTGAGTCGCGACCAGATCAGGAAATTGTGAGATCTCAGGTCCAAATTTCGCGAGTCACGACACACTCGTCGCGAATCACGACGGAAAAAAGTTCCGTTTTGTTTTGCTTCCTCCGGGTGAACCGTTGATCTGTTTTGGGAGTTCTAAGAGTTGATTTTATAGTACTCGAGAAGAGGAATCCAATGGTACCACTCTTGGAGGTTGATTCCTCTGGGAAAAGTCTCAGAACTCTGCTTCAAAACATAGATCATTCTTCACCCTTTGCTTTGCTTTCCTTTCTTCACTTTCTCTTCTACCACTTTGTGAGTGGCCTTCCATCTTCTACCATCCTTTCAAATGGCCTTCACTAAACCACTCCTAAGTGCTCATGAGCAATCTACAAATTAAGCTTACAAAAAGGAATCTAGATGCTCGTAAGGACCAAAAATCCATTAGACTAAACATAGGTTACAAAATGAAGGATTTAGATATAAAAACCGAAAATCATCATCTAAACCCCTTATCATGTAAACCTACTAAATCTAGAAATCTTACAACAAAAATATGATAAAAGAGATGTTAAATGCTTTGGAAAATACATGCATTTGACATCTCATCACCTCATGCCTGGAGGCCTCAAGCTTCGAACCCTTCAATTAGGTGGCGGCGAAGACAAGACCGGACAACAGATGGAAAACTGATCCTTTTTCATATTTACAGCTTTTTCATACTTAGAGGCCCCCATTTGAGAAACATGACAAATAGTTAAAAATTATCATATTCATCTAGAAATTATCAATCCATCAACACGATCAAAAGCCCTAAACCATACTCTTGGATTCAATAAATATACACTAATAACAAAGTTGACTTTAACTAATTAACTGTTAAACTTTATTTGAATTAGTATATAATAAATATTAATATAAACATTTGACTTTGTTTAATCAACGGCCAAATATTACTTGACTTTCTATATATAAATGCTAGTGACGAAGTTGACTTTAACTAATCAAAGGTCTAACTTTACTTGACTCTCTCTATTTATAGAAACACTAGTGACTAAGCTGACTTCTACTAATCAATGGTCAAACTTTACTCGAATTTCAATATATAAATACTAATAACTAGGTTGAATTTGTCTAATCAACCGTCAAACTTTACTTGATTTTCATTAATAAACACTAATAAAAAATTTGAATTTAACTAAATAATGGTCAAATTAATAAAGTTGGTGAAGGAGGCGCAAATGAATAAAGTTCACATGTTTCAGGTACCGAATGAATCTGTCATTATAGCATGAATCAAGCATATGCTAATTTTTCCTATTTATTATATCAGTATAAAATTGTTACTCAAGCAAAAGAAGAAGCTCTTAAACAGCTTGAAACTGCATATGGGAAATCAAATGTAGAGGTATCACACCATCATTGTTTTATTATTGTTGAACGCATTGAGTTTTCTTGCTAAACATTTGGGTATTGCGTCTCTTCTGTAGGATGATATAGTTAAGAAGTCACTCAAGACCGATGTTGTCTCTTTAAGAGAAACTGTTCTTGAGCTTTAAAGAAAACTTGACATTAAAAGCAATAAAGTGGTAGTTGCAACTGTAGGCAAATAGGAAGCCATAGCTTCTTCTTTGTTAGAAATTGCCAGTTTTACAGAGAGTTGCACCGTTAAAGGGTGAAGTTTCATGCTATAATAGTTTATTTTTTATGTTAATTTTCTTCATGATTGCATGAACCATGTTTTCTTTTAAAGGTCTGAAATAGTCGTTCTTCACATCCAAATTAGATCTTTAACGGATGATTTGGTGAAAGAACGTAAAAAGTCAAGTGTTTCCCAAGCTAATTACGAAAGACAAGTTGTCTGGGTTTACCATCCATTCCTTAGAAAACTTCCCTTGATTATTTTAATCTTAGTTTTAATAAAAATATTCGATTCATGCTTAATAATGTGCTACACATTAATAGTTGAAGCGGAATGTGACCCTTTTAGTTCCTGCCCAGTATCCTATGCTGCATTAGAGTTTTTTTATGTTTTCTTTTTTAGGTGTCTATGCTTTCTTCCTGACACATGTTACTCATTCAATGGGACAAGAAGTGTTTATCTAGAAAATAAAGTAAAATAGGGGAAATTCATATACTGTTGAACAACAAGTTTAGACGAACTGACAAAGCAATTGTACACAGTATGAAGAATCAAACGTTCTTAGTTGGTTGGATCTTTAGTCTATTTCATTTATGCTTTGTATCAAATGCAGCAATGTTTAATATTCGTAAACAAGCTTAACCACCATAAATTGAAGTTGTCTCATGGTACACTGTTCCATAATCATAGGCTAGACAGTAGGCATTCACTAAACCTTTTCTTATATATATATGCTGCTTGTGAAATTATTTTTAAATAGTAAGGTAAAACATAATGAGATAGACTTGTGTGCTGAGTGGAGTTTTGATTACTCATCTTTTTCTCCATGTTTATTTAGATCGAAACTACGTAGCCCCTTTGTGTGTGTGTTTGATTCCTTTGCCTGTTTGAATATACAAAGGATTTTCACTTTGTCTAATAAACGGTCAAATCTTACTTGACTTTCTATATATAAATACTAGTGACTAAGTTGACTTTAACTAATCAAAGGTCTAACTTTACTTGACTCTCTCTCTCTATATAAAAACACTAGTGACTAAACTAACTTTAACTAATCAACGGTCGAATTTTACTAGACTTTCAATATATAAACACTAACAACTATGTTGACTTTGTATAATCAACGGTCAAGCTTTACTTGACTTTCAATAAATAAACACTAATCACAAAGTCGACTTTAACTAATTAACTGTCAAACTTTATTTGAATTAGTATATAATAAATACTAATAAAAATGTTTGACTTTGTCTAATCAATGGTAAAATATTTCTTGACTTTCTATATATAAATGCTAGTGACGAAATTGACTTTAACTAATCAAAGGTCTAACTTTACTTGACTCTCTCTGTATATAGAAACTCTAATGACTAATCTGACTTTAACTAATCAATGGTCAGACTTTACTCGACTTTCAATACATAAACACTAATTAATAGGTTTAATTTATCTAATCAATGGTCAAACTTTACTTGATTTTCATTAATAAACACTAATAACAAAGTTGACATTAAGTAATTAATGGTCAAATTTTATTAACACTAGTGACTAATTAATATAAATGTTTGTTTTTATCTAATTAAAGGTCAAATTTTACTTGACTTTCTATATATAAATACTAGTGACTAAGTTGACTTTAACTAATCAACGGTCAAACTTTACTTTACTCTCTCTCTCTGTATAGAAACACTAGTGACTAAGCTAACTTTAACTAATCAACGGTCAAACTTTACTCGACTCTCTCTCTGTATAGAAACATTAGTGACTAAGTTGACTTTAACTAATCAACAGCCAAACTTTACTCGAATTTCAAAATATAAACACTAATAACTAGGTTGACTTTGTCTAATTAACAGTCAAACTTTACTTGACTATCAATAAATAAACACTAATAACAAAGTTGACTTTAACTAATTAACGGTCAAACTTTATTTGAATTAGTACATAATAAATACTAATAAAATGTTTGTCTTTGTCTAATCAACGGTCAAACTTTACTTGACTTTCTATATGTAAATACTAGTTACTAAGTTGACTTTAGCTCATCTCTTTCACATTTTCTTATTTTTTCTTAGTGCTGGTGCTGTGTGCGATTTTCACACACTAAATGTGCGATCAGAGTCAACGGCTTTGTGCCTTCGTCTTCTACAACCTCCGGCACCACCGATATGGCGGATTCACCGCCTACATCTACCAACCCTCCAATTTCATACGCCCGGGCAGTAAACTAAGAACTCTGTGAAGTTCTCAATCTCTCTTCCTCAAATGACCATGATGTTCACAGCGCTCCCTTCACTCCAAAATCAAGAATTGATCATCTGGGAGAACCTGGTATCCATTTCACGGAGGAGAAATACCTAAAATTGGAGGGCCCTTACTATAAGCATTGGGAAGTTGATTGGGAAGTTGATTGGGCCCTTACTATAAGCATCGGAGGGCCCCCTCAAATAGACATTGATTGGGAAGTTCTCGCGCAGCTGGCCACAGCTAGAAAAGCTTCGGAAAGATTTTCACACCGCCGAATTTAAAGGTTACAACAACATCACTTTGCTGGATAACAGACAGGTTTTGATATCCTTTTCTCTACCTGATGATTATTATCGTTGTTGGCTTCATTGAATTTGGAACTTCGGGTCTTACTCTATCAGAACAAAAAAATAGGTTCCTAATTTTAATCCTAACGCAGATTCCCCAATCGTCCCAATATGGATTTCCCTCTATGGTCTGCCACGGCAGTTTTTTGATTATAATGTTCTTATGTCCACTGGTAACATAATTGGAACTCCAATTAGGGTAGACAGGGCCTCTATCAATAGGACTAGACCTCAGGTGGCAAGGATTTGTGTCGAATTAAATGTAAATAAACCTATGATGGAAAGAATTTGGCTAAGCTTTAGAGATACATGTTTCTGGAAATACATTGAATATGAAGGTGTGCCTTTTACTGTTCTCATTGCCTCAAACTAGGGCATTTAGATACATCTTACAGGTTTGATAAGAACTCATCCAGATTCACTCCATGGAAACCTCGAGGCAATTCATTTAAAGAAGGTAATAAAACCATTTCCATTGATGAACATGGCAGATATAAAGGTAAAGGAAATGGTACTTCTTCAACTAGTATTTATGGTGCAAAGCCACATTTTGTTTATAAGAGTAAAGTTGATAACAATGTTCAGCAGTTATCTCAAGATAGCAATTCTTCACCAGGAGACTCACAGCAGAACAAAGGTGCAAGTTCTGAAGACTCGATCCCTAGACAAGAATCTTAGGTTCCCTCTAATACTCATGAGACTGCTAATACATCTTTATATCCTGAAAAATAACCTGTAGTTACTTTTTTTTTAATTAAACCATCCTTAGATGGGGGAAATTATATTAGGCCTTCCCAAGCCAATAAATAGACAAGACCTGAAAACAGAATTAGGAAGCCGAAACTGAGTTCTAATATACAATGTCGAGCATTTGGCTCGTGAAGCAACATTAGTTGCTTCCAAAAGATGAAGGAAACCTAGGCAGATCGATAGAAGATTACAAAAGCTTCTAATCTAAAGTAGAGATGATCAAACTTATTAGTGGATCAAGTTAAAGAAACACAAGGCAGTCTGGAAGATTCTACGTAGGTTAGAAGCATATCCTCTACTAACCGAGAGTGATGTAATAACTACAAGCTGGTTGCATCTTTGATAGCCATATATTAGAGAGCTTGTGAAAGCTATGACTTCAGGGAGAACCCCATGCTGAAAAGAAGTCAAGCAGTCTGTAGATTCCAGGAACAGTGATGTGTGAGATTGGAATCAGCATAAGCCAGCATCATGTTTGTTCAATCATTTTCAGGAGCCACAGCCGCAGCTCCCCAGCACTGAAATGTAATCGAGTAGGAGCAGTTGAGACATCCAATGGATCATGAAATCATCAGGGATCCCCCATCATAATGAAGTAAACCTGCATATAGTCAGTAGAAATCAGTAGCATCCGAACTAATTCACCATCCGTAAAGATGGAGTACCAATTTAATCAAGTCTAATAAGTCCTTGGACTGAGTTAGAGAGCTCAGAGAAACTAAGGATAACAGAATTAGCCTTGTTTATTAGACATTGTTTGGCAAGGGAATGTGCAACAAGATTTGCCTGTCTATAAATGTGACTCAGTGTAAAGGCACCCATAGATTGGTGAATCTCATCAGATAAGGTGAACAGTTTCCAGTGAGCCCTATTAGGATCATTTACAAAAAGTACAGCATTCACACAGTCTGATTCAATAAGAACAGGTAAGGAGTACATAGTAGAGACCTGAGTAGCAAACTTAATTACTTTCAGTTCTGCTTCTAGAGGGGATGAGGCTTTATCATAGAGAGTGAAGGCCCCTTTGAAACCACCTCTACTGTCCCTAATTACCATTCTTATCTCACACATATTAGTATTGCAGCACCATGAAGCATCTACATTAATCTTAAACCCTGAGCAAGGCCTTTTCCATGCAATTTTCAGAATTTTTGGCTTTGGAGGCAGTTTGATCAGAGGCAGGAAAGAGTGTTGGGCAATACTAAAATCAATAGCAGATCTGATGAAAACTGGTTTAGAACAGAATGAGTAAAAAATCTAATCCCTAATTTGATAAAGAACTAGAACTGTGGAAGGCTTTATAGAGTCAAATAGGAATTTATTTCTCATCTTCCACAAGTTCCAACATGTAATTACAGCTGCTGTTCTAACCATGGTGGATTGTAATGAACTTAGGGTGGGAATAGTCATGTAGCACGATAATCTCTCCCATATGGATGGGAAAGGCCTATCCCTAATTCCCATAAACTGATGAACTATTTTCCAGACATTCACAGCAAAGTCACATGAATTGAAAAAATGATCTAAGGAGTCTTCATGTATATTACACATACAACATTTTGAAGATAAAGAAAATCTCAGATTTCTGAGGATGTTGTCAAAAGGTAAAAATGAGTTTGTCATCTTCCACATGAAAAATGAATTTTTTTTCTCAATTCTGTGATTCCAAAAATGTTGAACGGAGGCAATAGAACCTGGTCTGTTGCTGAGCAGGAGGTATGTCGATTTAAACAAGAAGTCACCATTTATGCCCGGTTTCCATATTAGCCTATCCTCCCTGTGTGGAGATAGTCTGGCATCCTGCAAAAGAGAAGTAACTTCAGGTGGAAGCAAAGGACTAATTTTGCTGATGAAATCAATGTTGTTAGATATAAATTCAGAGACCGGGCAGGAGAACAAAAATGAAGCAAAAATGAAGCAGGAGAACAAAAATGAAGCAAATCATTTAAAACAGATCGAAACTATTGGCCTCTCATCTGTATCTCCAAATTTGAGCTCAGATATCAACATTCCCACCAATGACAAAATTATCCCTAATTTTTCTGCACTAAATCTTTCTCAAGATATAAATAGAGTCCCACTCCAAGGAAAGTCTAATGGTAAACAACATAAGAATAACTTTACTAAATCAATCAACTTAGAAGATGCTCCTAATCTTTTGGCAAAATCTGATTTTAATACACATGAAACAGATATGGGGGAATCTAAATCCAAAGCTAAAAAGATTACCCATAAAGATATCCAAATCACAAATAACTCTGATGATACTCTTGACTATATAGAAATAAATGGAGGTAACTCCCCTCTTCTATCATTTAGTAAGAAATCTCTCAAACCTCTGGATTGGATTAATACAGAAACTTCCATTAAGCAACATGAAAAAATTCCGAAACAAGGAAATCTTAAGTTTGATGAAATAAAGGCAAATCTAATTGATGATCAGATAAGATTAAACAATATTCTCAAATTTAACCAATCAGAGGTAAAAAATAAACAGAGGAAGTATTCCAAAAAAGACTACTCCTCCACACCAAAAACGGTTTTCACCCATTCCTCATTGAACCTTTCCAAAACACATCCATGATTAGTCTTAATATATATGTATGGAATATTAGAGGAATAGGTAACAAACCTACTCAAATCCGTTTAAAAGATATTAAAAGACGTAATTAAATCAAACTTTGTGCTCTAATAGAACCTTTACTGAATCCTGATCAAATACCAAACATATCCAAAGAGTTAGGTTTTAGCAAATCTTATGCAAATCCAATCAACAAAATCTGGGTAATGTGGGATGAGGACATTTCAGTAGACATATATAAAGTAGAAAATCAGGTGATTATTGTGAAAGTCAACTCTCCGAATCTGTCCACTGAATGTCAGCTCGGATTTATCTATGCTAAGCACACAATCAATGAAAGGAAAAAATTGTGGCAAGTCTTAGCAACTCTAAAAAACAATCCTTGTGCTTAATAGGTAATTTTAATGTCCTTACAAAAAATGAGGAATATTTAGGGAATTCAACTCCTAATCAGAACAGTATAAAGAATTTTAACACTTTCCTTAATGATCAAAAATTTACTGAAATCCCTACCTCTGGCAGCTTGTTCACTTGGACTGGAATGAGAACAAAGGGTATGGAATGGAAAAGGCTTGATAGAGGGATATCAAATAATATATGGTGGTCTAATTTCCTTAGCTCTAAAATTAAAACACTATCTAGAGAAGGCTTTGACCATATCCCTCTAATTCTATTTGTATCTAATACATCCTCTATGACTACTTCAAAACCCTTCAAGTTACAAGAATGTTGGGTAACTCATCCCACTTTCATGAAGCTAGTGGAAGATGTTTGGAGTGCACATACCAGTCATCAAGGGATGAAAAGATTAATTTTCAAACTTAAACACTTAAAGCAAGCCCTTAAAATCTGGAACAAAGAAGTATTTGGTAATGTTTTTGATGTTGTTCAGATAAGTGAGGATCTGTTGATTAGTGCTGAAAAAGATTTAAAACAGGATAAATCCACTAACACCATCCAAGCCTTAAATCTAGCTAAGGAAAAGCTAAAAATAGCTCTAAATAATCAGGAAATATTTCTAAAATAGAAATCAAGACTAAAATGGATGAAAGAAGGTGATGTAAATTCAAAATTCTTTCATCAATCAATTTTAAGCAAACATAAAAGGCCATCAATCAATTTTAAGCAAACATAAACGGCAAACAATCTCTCTAATGAAAAATAATGATGGAACCTGGCTAAATAATATAGAAGATATAGAGAAAGAAGCTGTTAGCTTCTTCTCCAATCTCCTTACTGATGAACAACTGGATCCATCAGGTGTTAATACAGCATGGATACTGGAAAATATTCCAAAAGTTGTAAACAATAATTTACTTAAACAAGTCAGTATGGAAGAGTTAACTAACATAGTTAATTCCATGGAAAGCCATTCAGCACCAGGACCTGATGGTTTCTCTGTATTCTTTTACCATAAATGTTGGGATATTATAAAATCTGATGTGATGATGGCAATGGAAGAATTCTTTGCTGGAAAAGACATTCCCAAAGCCATCTCATCAACTCAAATAATACTAATACCCAAAAAAGATGTATGTTCATCCTTTAATGATTACAAACCTATAAGCTTATGCAATTTCTCAAACAAAATTCTTTCAAAAATACTTTCAACAAGACTTAAAAGCTATCTAGATATTATAATCAGCCCAGAACAATCAGCATTTGTTTCTGGAAGAGAAATTGCTGATAATGTTCTCCTCATGCAAGAATTCACTAACCACATAAACTGAAAAACAAAAGGGCCTAATATGATTATCAAACTGGACATGATGAAAGCATTTGATAGAGATTCTTGGTCAGTTTTAGCAAATATCCTTATCAAGCAAGGTTTTTCCAAAATGCTAGTTGACCTAATTATGAGGAACATCAAATCTGCATATTTCTCAATACTGATTAATAGAAACGCAGTTGGTTTTTCCCCTGCATCTAGGGGTTTAAAACATGTTGATCCTTTATCCCATCTATTTTTCATACTAATGGCTGAAGCCTTTTCACAAAACCTAAATTTTCTATACCAATTTGGAAATATCAAGCCCTATAAACTACCCCTTAGGATGAAATCACCATCACATCTTTCCTATGCTGATGACACATCAACCCTTTTGAAATACACAAAATAGGGATTACAAAGAATAATGAACTTTCTAAAATCTTATGAATTGGCTTCTGTTCAGAAAGTGAATTTTGAGAAATCCACTTTTCATATATCAAAACACACACCTTACAGAATCACAACATTAATCAAAAGGGAAACAAACATGCTAGAAGGATCCATTCCATTTAAATACTTGGGATGTCCTATTTTCACAGGAAGGGTTAAAACTTCTATTTTCCAAGTCATGCTACATTCAATTCAAAATAAAATCAACCACTGGCATAATAAGCTTCTATCTCCAGTTGAGAGGGCAATACTAATTAAACAATGTTCTGTCCTCAATGCCAATACATCTTATAACTGTGTTGAAGCTAACTCAACACATTATAAGTCAAATTCATAAAACTCATGCTAGATTTTTTTGGAATAATAACTCAGCCAATACACAGAAAAATAGAATTTGGAAATCTTATCCTAAATTATGTTTTCCTACAGGGGAAAATGGATTGAACTTCAAAAATTTGAACACTTTAACAAAATATTTCTCACTCAAAATGTGGTGGAAACTTCAGATAGGGAAATCATTATAGGCTAAAATCATGTGGTCTATGAGTGACACTCATAAAACATCCAGAACTTGGAAAAGAATCAAAGAGGTGCAACACATAGCTTTAAGTAACACAAAAGTTCTTCTTGGATCTGGTTTGGTTTCTTTTTGGAATTATAACTGGACTTCTATGGGACCTCTAACTGATCACTTATTTAATCCATCTGAAGTTCCATATCAAAACTTAACAGTGGCTGATTACATACAGAATAAAATATCTTACTCTGCCCAGATCAGGAATTGCCTCCTTGATCTCATTTTCCAAATTCTGAAACTGGAATATAAACTATTTCCAAGTTATGATGATTCCCTCATATGGAAACCTACTCAGACAGGAGTTTCTACTGTTAAATAAGCTTATGAGCTGATAAGAGAGAAGAAAATGAAGATACCCTCTTACACTTATCTGTGGTCTAAACTTTTACCAAAGAAAAGTAGTTTATTTAACTGGAAACTTTTTTAATAGACTAATAGCTCTTCCAGATGTGCTAGAGGATTTCCAATTTCGTCTCCCCTCAAGATGTTGTTTCTGTTTTAATCAGTCTGAAACTATCCATCACTATTTTAATTCTTGTGTAAAGGTCAACCAAATCTGGAAACTAGTGAATTCTACTTTCAGTTTGCCTAATAACACATTTCAACTTTTGTGGGATAGAGTCTATTTTTATTGGAATGTCTCTTCCTCTGATGGATCCTTTGCAAAATTAATCAGAATCATACCTTGTGTAAGACAATAGTACCTGTGGTGTGCCAGATGTACTTACATATTTGAGGGAACAAAACCCTATATAATGTTCATTTACAAGCGAATTTTATATCATTTTTAATAATACCTTATTGTCATTCAAATTGGACTTCAAATGGGCATTATCTCATATACCAACACTGCTAAGTCAGAAACCTATAAGACATAGACCAATAAGAATCATAAAATGGTTACTACCTTCAAAATTCAAACTCAATACTGATGGTTCTTTTCTTAGCAATGGTGCTGCTGGTATCAGATGCATAATCAGAGATCATGTTGGTCAGGTAACTATAGCTTTGTCAAAATCCATCTCGGCTGAATCTGTTTTGCAGGCTGAAACCACGGCTCCATTACATGGTATTCATCTTGTTCAAGAACAAGGCATTATGAGTATTGATATTGAAACAGATTCAAAAGTCCTGCATGGTATGATACAACAACAATTCAAGATTCCATGGAAATTGCTGCCAATGATGAGGGAGATTTGGAACCTACTTCAAGGAATGAACTACTCATTGCAACACATTTTCAGAGAATCCAATGGCTCTGCTGACTCACTTGCAAAGATGGCTAGCCGCAAGCAGGTAAATAACATCTATGTTTCTGCAGGCTTGCCTACATTAGTGGCTGGACAAGTAAAGCTAGATGTGGAAGGAACTCCTCATGTTAGATTAGAGTAATTAGATAACTATGTACTCATTATTCCACGGTTGTATCTGTTGATGTTTAGGTTATAAGCAGGTTAATGTATAGTTTTCAAAGATCATCAGATGAACTCTCAGAGGTAAGGTATTAAGCCCCCCTTTTTTGTATCTTTTAATTTAATTAATATACGGGTAGGGGTCTGCTAAACCCCCCACCATCACAGGTGGATTTATCTAAAAAATTGACTTTAACTAATCAACGGTCAAACTTTACTTAACTCTCTCTCAGAATAGAAACACTAGTGACTAAGCTGACTTTAACTAATCAACGGTCAAACTTTACTCGACTTTCAACATATAAACACTAACACTTAAGTGGACTATGACTAATCAATGGTCAACCCTTACTTGAATTAGGATATAATAAATACAAATAAAAATGTTTTACTTTAACTAAGCAACGGTCAAACTTTACTCGATTTTCAATATATAAACACTAATAACGAAGTTTACTTTAACTAATCCATGGTCAAACTTCATTTGAATTAGTATATATAAATAAAAATTTAAATATGGCTGGAAATAAGTGAAATGACTATTATACCCCCGTGAAAAAAATAAAAAAGGAAACCCTGGCCTTATTTCTTCATTTCTTTCTTCCCAAATTCATCCTTCTCATTTTCCCCATCGCTGCTCAACTAATTGACGATTGGCGGTGGTTCGATTGGTGTGGGCACAGTGGTTCGATTGGAGATGAGTGAGTTACGGCGCGATGGTGGTTCGATTAGAGCAGTTGTGGAGCAGCGGCGATAAAGCAAAACGGTGTGGTGGGGGATAGAGTTTCTGGCATAGCTAGGAGGTGGCAGAGCTAGGGTAGAGGTAGGGGGTGGTGGAGCTAGGGCAGCGGTGGCACACAGTTCTTTCTAGTGGCTGGTGGTGTGGGTTTCTAGCAGAACTAGGAGGTGGCGGAGCTGGGGTGGAGGTGGGGACACTTCTTTCTGGTGACTGGTGGCATGGGTTTCTGGCAGAGCTAGGGCAGAGCTAGGAGGTGGCGGAGCTAGGGCGGAGGCATGAATAATGCCTTGAAACAAACTGAAAAAGCACGACATCTTACATTGTGGCTACACGCACCGATGAATCCCTTCATGCCCGGCAAGTTCACTCCGCCGTTGTAGGCTCCAGTTTTGCCGCCTCCATTTTCCCCACCGTCAAGCACTTTCTAGAACACTAGTAACATTCGCAAGACCCTCAAAAACGTGCACGAAACCTTCTGCCTTTTAAAGCACTGTAAGAAACTGCTCAAAATAGTAAAATGTTTCAATCGAATTAGATTTCTCAAATTCTAGGGTTAATTTCAATTGGTCTATAGGGAGAAAGACCTGGAGATGTTAAACATGGTGAGATTAGGAGATAAGTTGCAGAAGCACAAGAGGAATAAATTGTGGAGGAAAAGAAGGAGGAAGCAGATTGCAGAGAAGAAGGCGAATGTCTTTTATATGTTTCTTTCTGATTGCAATACTTGTTTCTAGAGTTGGTTGTTGTTTCTAGAGTTGGTTGTGATTTTGATTAAATTGTATTTTTTCATATATTCAGAAGCTCGAGGATTTTTAGAAATATGACAAAGAAGCTGATGAGTGGAGGGCTAGACAGATAGCCAAGGATGTTGCCCACGGAAAGGTAATGATCACTGGATTCTTTGCTGTTTTTTCTGCTTGTGGCTGCTTTGCTTGGTTTTTCGAATAATTTGATGCCATTGGTGCCTTTTCGTGTTTTGATTGAGTATATTAATGTGGTGAATTTCTTGGAGTACTGAAATTTCTTAGTTTTGTAATTAATTTATTCTTTCCACTTCTTGTTTCTGGGAGGAAAACTTAATGTGCCTCAGGATCTGTATATATACATTTAAAGGAGCAGCGTGCCAGTTCTTATGCGTTGTCAATCATATGGAACTCACTGTACTCATATGATCTGTTATGGATTATTTGATTCACTATTACACCTATCTTCTAGCCTTTGAGAACTGATGTAGCATAGGGTGAATTGACTTGGCTTTTAACCAGTCACAAATGTTTCTCGTATAGCTTTTACGAGCTTCTAACTTATCCACGCCAAGAGGTGTAACTTTTATTTTATTCCTTATCACTTGGAATTTTTCCCATAGAGTTGGGAACTGAATATAACTTCTAGCTAATTGGTTGGTTTGTGCATTCAGGTGGAAGAAATGAAGCGAATATCAAAACACAAGGCCAAAGAGGAGAAGAAAATATTAGGATCTCATGTAAGAAGTATTTATTTGTGCTCATGTTTTCAATTGTCTGTCTGTAGCTTGTAATGCTCATTTGATTTAACATGCTACTTGAGGTCATGCTGATTGTGGAAAAATTGCAAAAACTACGATCACTTAGGGTTGAAAATTTGAAAAAACAAGGTGATATTCTCCTACATAAAAATTCACCTACTCTTGTGTTCTTACATGTATAATTTTTTGTTAATAAATATGAGAAGAAATTGTAAAATGACAAACCATGATAAATATTTTTGTTTGTTGTGGTTTGGACTTGTTATGTCCTTATTTCAACATTTCTGTATTTTAGTGTAGATTACCTCAAAACACTTGACATGAGGCAGATTATGAAGGGATTGATTAACTTGATTAATTTACCTTCACCCTTACTGAATAATTGTTCAACTTAAAATTTAATGTGAGTAACTAATAAATTTATTTGTTGCGTGTATGGAGCAATATGATTTAATCAATTTATTGGTGGAATATGCAGGTTTGAAGAGCATGGGATGCATACATTAGACCTGGTGGAAGGTTAGCGTTCTATTTAATTGGTAAATTTGATGTCACTTCAAATTGTGAAACCTTCTTAGTCTTAAGTAAAGAAAAAAGGGCATTAGTATAGTCAATGATACTGAATGAACCTTTCCCCTTTTCCTCTTGTGGTTGTTCATGCATAGTACTATATTTGGTAGTAGAATGAACAGTAGATATAACTAAAGACTTGCTTGAACAACTCCGGCACTAGTTTGGAGCATCTATATAGAAGCTTAATCTTTCTAACTTATAACAATAGTGCTCATAGACCATACATGATACGTGTGTCACTTTTTATGCATAAGAGAAGCTTTGAATGTAAACTTATACTTATATTTGTGATTCATACAATGTTTCTGCTAAATAGTTCATGGTACTGTTAATTCTCGGTTTCATTGTGAACTATTTAGTTGCTCAGCAGAACGAAGAAATTGCAAAGTTGGGGGAGGAGGCACAAATGAATAAAGTTCACATGTTTTAGGTACCGAATGACTCTGATGTTATAGCATGAATCAAGCATATGCTAATTTTTCCTATTTATTATATCAGTATAAAATTATTGCTCAAGAAAAAGAAGAAGCCCTTAAACAGCTTGAAACTGCATATGAGAAGTCAAAGGCAGAGGTATCACACCATCATTATTTTGTTATTGTTGAACGCATTGAGTTTTCTTGCTAAACATCTTGGTATTGTGTCTCTTCTGTAGGCTGATATAGTTAAGAAGTCACTCGAGACCGATGTTGTCTCTTTAAGAGAAACTATTCTTGAGCTTTAAAGAAAACTTGACATTAAAAGCAACAAAGTGGCAGTTGCAACTGTAGGCAAAGAGGAAGCCATGGCTTCTTCTTTTTTTAGAAATTGCCAGTCTTAGAGAGAGTTTCTCTTTTAAAGGGTGAAGTTTTATGTTATAATAGTTTATTGGTTTATGTTAATTTTCTTCATGATTGCATGAACCATGTTTGCTTTTGTAGGTCTGAAATAGCTGTTCTTCACACCCAAATTAGAACTTTAACGGATGATTTGGTGAAAGAAAGTAAAAAGTCAAGTGCTTTTCAAGCTAATTACGAAAGACAAGTTGTCTAGGTTTACCATCCATTCCTTAGAAAACTTCCCTTGATTATTTTAATCTTAGTTTTAATAATAATATTCGATTCCTGCTTAATAATGTGCTACTCATTAATAGTTGAAGCGGAATGTGACCCTTTTAGTTCCTGCCTAGTATCCTATGCTGCATTAGAGTTTTTTTGTGTTTTCTATTTTATGTGTCTATGCTTTCTTCCTGAAACATGTTACTCATTCAATGGGACAAGAAGTTTTTATCTATAAAATAAAGTAAAATAAGGGATGTTCATATACTGTTGAACAACAAGCTTAGATGAACTGACAAAGCAATTGTACACAATATGAAGAATCAAATGTTTTTAGTTGGTTGGAGAGTTAGTCGATTTCATTTATGCTTTGTATCAAATGCACCAATGTTTAATATTCGTAAACAAGCTTAACCACCATAAATTGAAGTTGCCTCATGGTACACCGTTTCATAATCATAGGCTAGCCAGTAGGCATTCACTAAACCTTTTCTTATTTATATAGGCTGCTTGCAAAATTATTTTCAAATAGTAAGTTAAAACATAATGATATATACTTGTGTGCTAAGTGGAGTTTTGATTACTCTTTTTTTCTCCATGTTTATTTAGATCTAAACTACATAGCCCATTTGTGTGTATGTTTGATTCATTTGTCAGTTTGAATATACAGAGGATTTCCAATTTGTCTTAAATATGTTCCAGGCATTAGCTCTTGAACATACAATGAGCCTTCCAAGGTAAGATTTACTGATTTAGTTACATTCCCCCCCCCCCCCCTTCAATTTTTGTAAACTAAATTGAAGTTTGTAGTTGTATTGTCTTGTAGATGCATATGGAACAGTACATCTGAGCATTTTTAAGGATCATATATTCAAGATTAGTTGTGTGGTTTAGTCTTGTGATTTGATGTGTATACGCCACATAATTCAATTGCTAGTTCAAGCTGAAATTATGTTTAGTCCCATATATAGTTATGATTGGGATAGTTATGTTTAGTCCCATTGATTATTAATTTGTATCATACCTTTTTTTCAATTATATTTCTATATTATCAATTTTGTGAAGTTGATTATATTATTAAATTAATGTCTTAATAAATTTTTAATTTTGGGTATTTTTCCCTTCCTCTAAAAACGGCAGTGCGCTGCCACTTTCAGAGGAAGGGATTTTTTTAGTCATCATCAATAATTTAGTACCAGTTAAAAAACTAGTGCTAAGAAAAAATCCAGTGCTAAAATTAGCACTGGTTGAAAAACTGGTGGTAATAAAAAAAACCAGTGCTAAATTAGCACCAGTTGAAAAATCAGTGCTAACAAAAAACATCGGTGCTAAATTACCACCGGGTGAAAAACTGGTGCTAACAAAAAAAACCGGTGCTATCACGGTACATATTAGCACCGGTTTAAAATCTAGCGCTAAAAAAACCGATGCTAAAACTAGGAATTTGCACCGGTTTTTATCCAATCGGTGAAACCATTTCATCGGTTAATTTGGCACCGATTCTTTTTAACGAAAACACCAGTGGTAGAGAGGGTTCTCTGTGGTAGTGGATACTCATTCATTTTGCATAATCTCTTTATTTTGTTCATGTTTTTTGTTCAGATTCTCCAAAGAGTATCTGATTAAGATTGACTAAAATTTTACTTATTACTATAAAGGTACATGAAAAGTGTATATAATATATTGAAAAATATTTAAAGTTTTTATTTTCTGCAACCTGTTTGATCCCACATGCAATGACTTAAACCTAGCTTCACTATGTCGGTTCTTTCATTTATACAACGGCTCTTGTGAGTAGCGGAATGATGCTTTAACATGTTCCAATGAATCAAAGAGCTAAAGTTTACGGGTAGCTAGAGTAAACATGATTTTTCTACGAACAACCCTTTTTACAAAAATATATTTTATATACTTGAAATTTGATTGTAAAGTCTTCCGGAGTTGGACTTATGTATGACATATTGTGAATACTGGTGATCTGGTGTTTTAACACCACTGAGTGAATTCTGGTGTTATGGTGTTTTAACACCACTGCTATCCAGCAGTATTCCAGCAGCATTATGGTTGATGTCCACGAATTATGGAGTGCATTATGGGATATAATTGTGCGATCTGATCAGAATATTGTGAAGATAAATGATTGACTTCGTGGTCATCTAATTCTGGTAAACGAATATTCCTGTAATAGTTAGGAATTGGTTAAGTAGTTTATTTATGGAACAAGTCCTATTGATAACAGGATTGTTCAATTAAATACCAGATTAGCATTAGATCTTTCCTTAGTCTAGAAGTCTATTTGGGGTAGAGTTAGACAAGGAAAGAAGTTGATTCAAGGCAGGATTGCGATGGGATAAAAAGAAGACGTAGACAACGCAATCACAGACGCGACCAAGATTCAATCTCTACGTGAGAGCTTTGGAGCGATCTGCCGTGGTGTTTTTGGAGGTTCGTAAACAACCGACCAAGTTCCGAAGATTAGAAACAAGGAAGTCTTAATTCCTCGGGAGGAGGAGATCCAGGGAGACGTGTTGATCGTGAGGGTTCAACGACGTAGGATCAACAGTGAGGGGAGCTCACAACATTCACTCTGTAGGTTAGCAATGGATTAGTATTTAAGTTAAGCTTCTTGTACTAAAGACTGCTTTCTAGTGAATGGTTTCTGATCTGGGCAAGGCCCCGCAGACGTAGGTGTATTTGCACCGAACTGCGTAACCAAGTTGTGTGTGCACTGCGTAGTTTGTTTTGCCTCTAACACCAAACTGATCTTGGTGTTCCAACACCAAACTGTTAAACAACTTGGTATAAAGGTTTAAAATTCAGGTGAAACGGAATTTCAATTGGTATCAGAGCAAGGCACTTGCTAACCCCTATACAGGGAGAGTGTGATCAGGTTTCACCATGGCACCAAAGGAGGGGGCCTCTGTCACGCGACCACCGTTGCTGGAACAAGGCAATTACGCCTACTGGAAGGCACGTATGAAAGTATTCATTGGAGCATTAGATGATCAAGCATGGAACTATGTCGTAAATCAGTACACTCCACCACCAAGTGACAAAACTAAAGAATCGAGCTCATCAACGATCAAACCATATTCTGAATATTCTACTGAGGAGCATAGAGCTTACATGTCCAACTCAAAGGCATTGAATGCCATCTTCACAGCAGTAGATGAAGATCAATTTAAGATGATTTCAAATTGTGAGACTGCAAAGGAAGCATGGGATGTGTTACAGACGTATTATGAGGGAACAAGCTCAGTCAGAGATTCAAAGTTGCAATACTATACATCGAAATTTGAGGAGTTGAAGATGCGGGAAGATGAGACTATCTTCGAGTTTAATGGACGAGTCCGAGATATTGCAAACAAGGCTTTTCAGTTTGGTAAAAAGTACAAAGATCAAAAAATTGTTAGGAAAGTGTTGAGGGCATTACCTCCACGGTTCAATATGAAGGTCACAGCAATCAATGAAAATGGAAGGATTGGGATGATGACACTTGATGAGCTCATGGGGTCTCTGGAATCTTATGAGATGGAGATGCTGCAAAATAAAACCGGAAAGAAGGAGATGGATTTTACAAGCACAACCTCTGGGAAGGAAGATGAAAATACAGATAATGAAGATTCCGATGAAATTGCTAACATAACCAGAAACTTCTCCAGATTCATGAAGAAGATGGGCAGGAAGCCACAGGACAAGTCAAGTGGGAGCAAAAATCCGAATGCCAACTTCACCCCCAGGTTCGGTCAGGCAACTGGTGTTGAAACACCGAAGATCAAATCGGTAAATCCGAATCTGAACAGAAAAATCCAATGCAGAGAATGTGAAGGCTTTGGACACATACAAGCTGAGTGTGCCAATACACTTAAAAAGCAAGGGAAATCATATGCCATAACCTGGAGTGATGATGACGGAGGAGACGATATTAAGGATGGAGAAGAGTATACAAATCATGTTGCTTTCGGCGTGTCATTGGAAGAATCTTTTGAGATAAATTGCAGTGTGTTGAATGAAGAAGAAAGTGATAGCTCAGATGAAGAGACTAGAAGCATTAGTGATGATGACATTCGCAAAGAAAGTATGGAGATGTATAAAATGTGGTTAAAAGTGGCGAATGAAAACAAAGAGCTCAAGGTTGAGAACAAGAGGTTATGTGAAAAAGTTAGAGTGAATGAACTTGGAAAGAAAGATGCAATTGAAGAACTTGAAAAACTTAAAAAGGGATTTGCTGAAGTAGTTCAACGAGCGGAGGCAGCAGAACAGGCTATTAGACGTCTCAATACAGGGAAAGCTAAGCTTGAAGATTGTTTGAAAATGGGACAAACTACCAAATTTGGAATTGGGTATGAAAGATCAGTTGATGCGTTGAAAAATAAGGCAGATCAAGGTGCACCTGCTCCAAGAATAATTGAGGAGAATTGCCCCATCAAGAGAATCAGGAGATGCGGATACTGTGGAGTTCAAGGTCATGTGCGAAACAGGTGTTTCAAATTACTTAGGACACTGTCTGTCAACCCAGCATATCGGTATTTCAACACCATTCCAGGATACAACACTGTGCACCAATTCAACACTGGAGGATACAGGAACAGATCCTTGAACACACATGCAACTCAAAGATCACATCGCATCACTCGACCAGTAAGACAGGTATGGGTTCGAAAGTCTCAAGATATTTGTCTTTCAAGTTTTGTATGTTTTGGAGCACATACAGGAACCTCGTGGTACTTCGACAGTGCGTGCTCAAGACACATGACAGGAGTTCCTGAATTTCTGCGAAAATTCAAACCTGGATTTGGTGGACATGTTAAATTCGGTGATGGAAAATGAAGCAGAATAATTGGCAAAGGGGAGTTAGAAATCAAAGGGCTTCCAGTGTTCCAAGATGTGTTGCTAGTGGAAGGTCTGAAGGCTAACCTATTGAGCATCAGTCATTTATGTGATAATGATATGACAGTGTACTTTGACAAAGATAAGTGTATTGTAAATCATGGGTCTGGAGTATTCACTGGATCCAGATCAATGGATAAGTGTTATCTACTCGATCAAGATGTCACCTGCTTGAGCTCGAAAAAGGAAGTTTGTACACTGTGGCACAGAAAATTGGGGCACATAAATTATAAATCCTTGGCTCGTATTTCCAGACTAAATGCATTCAGAGGTATTCCCGAAATCAGTGAAATCAAGGAGAATATTTGTGGATCGTGTAAGGAAGGAAAGCAAATTCGTATTCCTCACCATGCTGTACATGATGTTTCAACATCAAGACTTTTGGAGCTTCTACATATGGACCTAATGGGGCCAGTGAGTACACCGAGTGTGGCAGGAAAGAAGTATATTTTTGTTTGCGTGGATGACTTCTCGAGGTATACGTGGGTATCATTCCTCAAAGAAAAATCAGAGGCCGCTGATGTATTCAAGACCTTGGCGCATAAGCTTCATGTAGAAAAAGGAACCGTTCGAATTGCACGCATCAGGAGTGATCATGGAAAGGAATTCGAAAACTCAAAATTTTGGGACATCTGTGAAACGCTTGGCATACATCATGAGTTCTCTGCCCCCATAACCCCTCAGCAGAATGGTATAGTAGAAAGAAAGAATCGGACACTGCAGGAAATGGCACGAGCAATGTTGGCTGAGAAAAAAATTCATTCTAGATATTGGGCTGAGGCAGTACACACTGCATGCTACACCATCAACCGAGTATATCTGTGTCCGTTTACCGAGAAGACACCGTATGAGATCTGGAAAGGAAAGAAACTGGATGTGTCGTATTTCCATGTCTTTGGCAGTAAGTGTTACATTCTGAAGGATCGAGAACCCTTAGCTAAATTTGACTCTATGAGCGACATTGGAATATTCTTGGGCTATTCTCCTACCAGCCGAGCATACCGAGTACTGAATCAACGTTCTGGGGTAGTCATGGAGTCCATTAATATGGTGATAGATGATTCAGAGGACGACAATGCTGGAGAAGGTGATGCGCTTGATTCAGCCGTTCCTACTGGTGTTGGAACACCAGCACCATCAACCGGTGTTGAAACTCCAGAATCTGGAATTCTTGACTCTGACCAGAATCCAACGAGACATATGCAGTTAAGGGATCAACCCCGTGTCAATTACAGAGAATTAGCAGGATTATCGTGTTTCATCTCACTCACTGAGCCAAGAAATTACAAAGAGGCTTTGCTAGATGAATATTGGATCTCGGCTATGCAAGAAGAATTGCAGCAATTCGAGAGAAACAATGTTTGGTTTCTTACCCCACGACCTGTTAATGTAAATGTGATCGGTACCAAGTGGATTTTCAAAAACAAATCTGATGCAGATGGTAATGTCACCAGAAATAAAGCACGCTTTGTTGCTCAAGGGTACACACAAGTAGAAGGGGTTGACTTTGATGAAACTTTTGCCCCTGTAGCCAGATTGGAGTCCATCAGACTAATTTTGGCCGTGTCCTGCATACTGGACTTTACTCTTTATCAAATGGATGTCAAGAGTGCATTCCTGAATGGCATAGTAAAAGAGGAAGTTTACGTGGAGCAACCTAAGGGGTTTGAAGACCCTCAGTTTCCTGATCATGTTTATAGGTTGAATAAGGCGTTGTATGGACTCAAGCAGGCACCTCGTGCTTGGTATGAGCGACTGACAACCTTTCTGATTCAAAAGGGTTATCGTCGAGGGGGAGTAGACCGTACGCTGTTCGTGCTGCACAAGGGGTCAAAGATTCTAATTGCACAGATCTATGTGGATGACATAGTGTTTGGATCTACCGATTCAGCCTTGGTGAAGGAGTTTGTTGACTTAATGACTCAAGAGTTCGAAATGAGCATGGTAGGAAAACTGTCATATTTTTTGGGATTGCAGGTTACTCAGGAGAAGAATGGTCTGTTTATCAATCAACAGAAATATGCTGAAAACTTGATCAAGAGATTCGGACTTACAAGTGCAAAGGCAGTACGCACCCCAATGGCAACCACCGATAAGCTTACAAAGGATGAACAGGGGCAAAGTGTTGATCAGAAATTGTACAGGAGTATGATTGGCAGCCTGTTGTACTTGACTGCAAGCAGACCAGACATCTGTTTAAGTGTTGGTATTTGTGCTCGCTACCAAGCTGATCCAAAGGAATCACATATGACAGCAGTGAAAAGAATTATTCGGTATATAAGTGGAACAGCGGAGTATGGAGTATGGTTTTCTAGGAACAAGAATTCACAATTAGTAGGTTTCAGTGATTCGGACTGGGCTGGGAATGCTGATGATCGTAAGAGTACCACTGGAGGGTGCTTCTTTGCTGGATCTAATCTGGTCTGCTGGTATAGTAAAAAGCAGAATTCTATATCTTTGTCCACAGCTGAAGCAGAGTATTTAGCTGCCGGAAGTTGTTGTGCGCAGCTATTATGGATGAAGCAGATGATGAGAGATTATGGTTTCAATGATGTGATTCTGACAGTTCTGTGTGATAATAAAAGCACCATTGATATTTCCAGGAACCCTGTGCAACACTCTAGAACAAAGCACATTGATATTCGACATCATTTTATCAGAGACCTGGTTGAAAAAGGAGAAGTCGCTGTCTAGTATGTACCAACAGCAGAACAACTGGCTGATATCTTTACAAAGCCTCTGGATGGAGAGACGTTTGAAGGACTCAGACAGCACTTGGGTGTGTGTCGAATGTAAGGTACCCTGATTTGTCCATTCTGTTGTATTATTTACTGTTTTGTTTGTCCTATAAAAAAAATAGAAAAACCGAAAATACCAAAAATATGTGAAGTGGTGTTTAAACACCGAGGACTTCAGGAGGAGAAAAATCAGCTGGGCCGAAAAATTGTTGGGCCTAGGTTTGTACTCAGAAGGATGGAAAAAGATAAAATCTTCTGGGTTTCGAAAAAGGGGGGAAAAGGAGAAAGTGACAAATTGGTTCCCACACAAAAACAGACTCTCGACTGTTCATCTTCCCGAACCAAGCTCCTCTCAGACTGAAAATTTTCTAAAATCCCACAAACTCGCGCATTGAAAATCAATCCTCGTAGACAATGGTGAGCTCCACGTTCCAGAAGATGGTCGGAGATTTCGTCAAGGTTCGGGTGCCGGAGAATCCTCGAGTCGGAGAACTCGACCCCGATACAGAAGTGGCAGATTCTGGAGAAGGCCGAGAATGGACGATAGTTCAGTGGGATGGCAAAAATCGACGCCGCCCAAAACCCAGGTTTGACCACTCGTTCGTACATGATGGTGTGTATTTTTCCTCTGTTTTGGAGTTCATTACCTGGATGGTCCAAAATAGGGATTACATTGATCTAAGAAAATATAAAAGTTTACATGGCAAGATTAACGGGTTTAAACTTGAGGGGATATTAACTGGTGGCATAGGAGAGATTAGGGAAATCAGTGAGTATAATGTCAAGCTAGTTGGAGTTGGTTTCGGAGAATGTTACAGAGTAGGAGAAGAAGAGGGTCAGTACTTCACAATTTACACACGGATAGCCTCCCTGCACAGGCCGATTATCAGGAATTTGGGGGATAATGTAGTTGTGCAGCCCTGGATAAAAGTGGTTAAATCCACTGATTTTACTGTGGCTGGTGCAGCAGAGATAGTGTGTTTTGATGAGTCTCTGTTTCAGACTCAAGAATCTCTGAGAAGGTTGCCTATTCCTGTTGTTGACATTAGTGATAGTGAAGAGGAGGCAGGGTGTGTAGGTGGCACTGATGAGGCTGAGATAATTTCGAGGGTGAATGAACCAGAGAGTGCCTCTGTACTGAGTGAATCTGCGTTGAATGAAGCCATATCAGAGTTGTTTAGGTCTGAGTCTGCCCTATCAGAGTTTGTGAGGTCTGATTCTGAGAAGGAAGATGGTGAAAGAATTGCTGCGGAGAAAGTAGGTGGGGCTGATGTGCCAAGTGCTGGTTTGGTTGATACTGATGATCAAACACCAGATGAGAGCCATGCTGAGAAGGAGCAGAGTTCAGCTGATCTGGGTATTGGTGTTGAAACACCACTGGAGACAAGTCCAGCCCAGGGATTCAAGAGAAAAAGGAAGGAGGCTGGTGTTGAAACACCATCTAAATTTGGAGACAGATCTGAACCTCAGATGTCTGAGACAGGTGAAGAAAGGTTGGCCCCTACCTCCAAGAGAGGTCGAAGATCTAAAAGATGCAGAGTCAAAAGTACAGCCACTAGTGAGGACAGTGATGAGCCGATTGGGCTGAAACTGAAGAAATTACGTGCTATCAGACAGCAAAGACAAGCTGAGACAATTGAGTCTAGTGCACAACCTGTACCTGAAGCAAGTGAAGCCATTAGCTCTGAATTCTTTGATGATGCAAGTCAAGAAAAGTGGAAGTTTGTCTGTGAAAGGAAGATATTGGCGGAAAGGCCAGCTGATGCTGTAAAATATAAGGAATGTGGATTCACAGACTACTTGCACCATCTCAAGGTGTTTAAGGCAGCTACCTGTTTCTGTGACTATAACAAGCAACTTGTGATGGAATTTTACTCGAATTTGAAGGAGGAGTGTGAAGATGAAGACTCTCCGTGGTTTCACAGAGTATATGTGAGAGGAAAAGTGGTGGTATTTTCCCCGGAGGCAGTAAATGTTTGTCTGCAGCGTGGAACATCAAGGAATGTTCAGGCGGTGTTCCAACACCAAATGCCAGAGAGTTTCGATGCAGTGGCAGTAGAGTTGACCGGCGGTGTGGAAAGTTCGTGGCCACTGACTGGGAGACAACAAATACCAGCATCAAACCTGACCTCCAGGTATTACTGTCTGTATATGGTGGCTGTTCATAACTGGATTCCCTCGGTAAACAACACGATTGTTACCAAAGAAATGGCGACTCTTCTTTACAGCCTGGGAACGAGGCATAGGGTCAATCTGGGAAGGTTGATATTTAATGATATTTTGGACTGTGCTCGCAAGACGAGGAAGGAAGCTTTAGTCCATCCCTGTGTGATATCGATGGTACTTCAAAAAGGGGGAGCAGTTGCAAGCGAGACCGATGAAGTACTGGCAACCCAAGCATTACGGCCAACTCTCAGAACTCTGAGTGGTCGTCTAGTGAAGGATCTACCTTGGACGCCTCCAGTAAAGACAAATGAGGATGAAGGTGCAGCTCGGCGGAAAGCCATTGAGGCGAGAGCTACGGTATGCCAAGAGATTCTTGGGCGTCATCAGGATGCGATAGTCAAGATTCAGGGGGAGCTGGCAGCTTTGGAGGCTGAGAGAGAAGCATTGCTAGCAGCGAATCAAAATGAAAATGGATCAGATGCTGGTGATTCAGACAATGCTACTTCAGAGGAATCAGATGACAGTTTGGGCTAATTGTTTTTCTTGGTTTTCTTGGTTTTTCTTGGTTTTCTTGGCCTTCTTGTCATATTACTGAATTCAGGGGGAGATATTAGAGATTTTGACATTTGAATGATTTGAATGATGTATGTTTGGTCTGGATAATTGGATATTTGTGCTAGTTGGTATTCTGTTGTTCTATATTATTTATGCTCGTTTGTTTCTGCTGATGTTCTATGAATTCACCAATATGCCAAGGGGGAGATTGTAAAGTCCTCCGGAGTTGGACTTATGTATGGCATATTGTGAATACTGGTGATCTGGTGTTTTAACACCACTGAGTGAATTCTGGTGTTATGGTGTTTTAACACCACTGCTATCCAGTAGTATTCCAGCAGCATTATGGTTGATGTTCACGAATTATGGAGTGCATTATGGGATATAATTGTGCGATCTGATCAGAATATTGTGAAGATAAATGATTGACTTCGTGGTCATCTAATTCTGGTAAACGAATATTCCTGTAATAGTTAGGAATTGGTTAAGTAGTTTATTTATGGAACAAGTCCTATTGATAATAGGATTGTTCAATTAAATACCAGATTAGCATTAGATCTTTCCTTAGTCTAGAAGTCTATTTGGGGTAGAGTTAGACAAGGAAAGAAGTTGATTCAAGGCAGGATTGCGATGGGATAAAAAGAAGACGTAGACAACGCAATCACAGACGCGACCAAGATTCAATCTCTACGTGAGAGCTTTGGAGCGATCTGCCGTGGTGTTTTTGGAGGTTCGTAAACAACCGACCAAGTTCTGAAGATTAGAAACAAGGAAGTCTTAATTCCTTGGGAGGAGGAGATCCAGGGAGACGTGTTGATCGTGAGGGTTCAACGACGTAAGATCGACAGTGAGGGGAGCTCACAACATTCACTCTGTAGGTTAGCAATGGATTAGTATTTAAGTTAAGCTTCTTGTACTAAAGACTGCTTTCTAGTGAATGGTTTCTGATCTGGGCAAGGCCCCGCAGACGTAGGTGTATTTGCACCGAACTGCGTAACCAAGTTGTGTGTGCACTGCGTAGTTTGTTTTGCCTCTAACACCAAACTGATCTTGGTGTTCCAACACCAAACTGTTAAACAACTTGGTATAAAGGTTTAAAATTCTGGTGAAACGGAATTTCAGTGATGTTCATAGGCTTTTAATGATAATTAAAAAGAAATTGTAATGCATGCAGTAAATGCATAATCATTTTATTTTAAGTATATTCAATAAAGTCATTTAAGAACATTCACATTTGGAGCACACACGTTGCACATATCTTGAATGACTTGAAACCTATCAATTAAACGAGCGTTAAAAGGCATTTTCACATTATTAACATAGGTAGTATGGAGTCATCAAATGAATAGGATATCGAAATCCTATTGAAAGAAACTGTCCAGCTAAAATTGAATCACATCCAAATCAATTGCTCGGTAAGATCCTAGGACCATATTAACCAATTCAATCAGATTAGTACAATTACCTTTCGGAACATCCCTCCAAAGACATACCCAATGTTTTGGAAAACACTTGTCCTTGCAACCTCTACCACTGTTAAGAAAATATATGACATTATTGCGGTCATCATAGATTGTTGTTAGAATCAAATTTTTTAAAAAATTAAAACATATATCTATTACGCCTGTCATAGATTATTTTCCAACTCCAAGTAATGCTCAAGATTGCCCGTCGATGTTGATCGCTCAAGACGAGGATGATGGCTAGGTGCGAGGTAACATTCGTATGCTCGTTGTCTTTTATCGACTTTCAAAATCTTTGCCTTCATGGTGGCCAACTTCTTCTGCACCCACCTATAGCAATCTTTGACACCTCTGAAGTATGCCTTCTATGAATCTAAATAAAATAATATATACACATAATCAATTGAGGGATTGTTTTATATTTCCACCGGTTCCCAACTCAGAAGCTGTTTGGAGGGTTTTTCATAAAGAGCCAAATAATTTTTGAGTTCGGAAGATCAAAATGATTTGAAAAAATTGCCATTAAGGTGGGTTTTCTATAGGTATTAAATACCCTAAGAAGGCCCGCCATTTCCCTCCAACTCTCCCCACCAAAAATCTTTTTCTTCTTCATCAAATCCATTTTCTCTTTATCCCTTCTCAATGATTTCTTCCCAAGTTGATTAAAGGTTGGTGTCAATGCCTAAGACTCCTTCAATCCTCTTCTCATTTTTCCTATCTAACTTTGTTTTCTCATTTTTGAGGGAGATGATGATCAAAAAGGAAGAAGGCTTGAGGGAGAGCAAGATTTCATCAACTTGATGCTCCCATTTGTGTATTATTAAGGTTAGTGTTGTTAAACCCTTAAAATTGTTGTTCTTCTTAGTGTGTTTATGAATGGTTTGTTTTACCTAGTGCTATTAGGATATTATTTGTGTTCAATGTTATAGTTTTTGGATATTCTATTGAGTGTCACTTGTTTTAATGCCGGATTGTGAAAACCTAATGAATATTAATATAATATTGAAAGATTTTAAATATTAAGGGGATCCCATGTATTGTGGCATTTTTTCCAGCGTAAACTATATATTATGAGGTTAATGTTGTTATTTTATTTAGAATATTTTAATTTAGGAAAAAATGTCTAAGAAACGGACTCGTGATAATGCGTCATGTTTTCAAATTAGCGATGGAAATACTATGGGATTTGGTAGTGATGATGGTGAAGGGACCTACGAGGTAGGAATAGCCAAGACCCATTGTAGAACTTTAGAACATAGGAAGGCTAGGAAGGAGTTAACAACATTAGTTTTGAACAAGTCCGGCAAGAGTTTTTCCAAAGATCGTCTGAAATGGTGAAGTTGGGTTGCAAAGATCGGAAGAACAAGGGTTGACATTTGGTTTGCTGGTTGGCATAACGTACCAAAAGACTATAAGAAGACCCTATGGATGGAGTGCAAGGTAACGTTAATTGTCATATGTGTTCGCAAATTATTTTACTAATAGAATATTTTAAAATTACCATTGTCTCTAAATCCTCAGAGAGTCGTTTTCAAATCAAAGCCCCGGATATGACATGTATTAGGACGAAGGCAACGACCATGATGTGCAAAATTTGGCGGGAACATAAATATACTTTATCGAGGGAGTACATATTTTCTTTGGAAAAAGGTGATCGCCCATGGATGGCGTACACACATTCAACCGGAGAGTTGGGGGATCCTCAAGAAAGGGGCTTTGGAGAATGATTCTAACGTTAGTAAATTTATATAAATTTTAAGCAAAAAATTTAAATGAAGTAGTTATTAGTGTTAAAATTCGGTAACAACCTAACATAGGGTACGAGGAAAGAAAAACAATGCATTTCCGGTTTGAAAACAATTCCTCACCTTTTAAGCCGTGGTGGGTATGGATTGGAGGCAATGAAGTTATTAGAAGAATGTATTGAGAAAGATTTTCAAATTGCAATTGAAGTCGGAATGACCGAAGAAGAGGATTGCGCAATGGTACAACCAATGGATGTGGATGACATTGGTAGGTGGGATCTATTCCTCAAAGACCGACAGAACAAGGATGGTATATACTATGAGGAGGATATTAGAGAAATTGCAGAACGAGTGGAATATCATTTATCCGAACATCCTATTTATTCATTCACATATTTTCCATTCACATTTGCGAACATTTTCCACTTATTTATTCAGTTGGGAGAAATTCTATAATGATCAATTAGAAGGGAAATGCATGCCCACCTTCAAGCATGATATTCTTTGTGAGGCAACAAATAAATTGGACCACGCGGACTATGTTAGGAAGACATTGCCAAAATATTCCCTTCAACAAGAAAAACTAACTGAGCAACAAGACATTCTCATTTGGAAGTTGATCCAACATACGGGCTTACTTCTTCCCCCGTCAAGAGGATCACACAAATCTCCCAAATATGTTGAAGTTAATCAGGAGGAAATTATCCTCACTCCTAGAGACAAAGCCGATACCTCGACAAGGCCTTACTCGCAAGTGATAAAAAGGTACATGTTTAAGTATATCAACTCTTTCATATGAATTTTGTGTAGGATATAACACTAGTAATTGGTGCAATGTAGGGTTCACATGTTTGTGAGTTATACATTGATCAAGATATAGGCGGTAGACCACTACACGTTCTGATGGTTTTTTGCACTAGTTAATGAGGCATCATCACACCATACCAATTCCAAAAATATTTGTCAAGAGTATCTCTGAAGAAGACGTTGGTAAGGGGTGCTACGTTCCTAATTCAAGATAGAGAATACAAGGCTATCGGTGCCGCTCGTGGAATTTTTCTTTTGTGGCCTCGTCGGCCAATTTATGCTAATCCCATTAAAGATTGACATTTGAAACTCCCCACCAACAACACCTAAAAAGGTCATAGCTACAAAAAAATCGGAGCATGCTACACTGAACGGGTCGAAAGAGCACCTAAACGGAAACAAACAACACCAGACAAGATTCGACAACTGGTTCCAAGGGCACAACAAGTCTCGAAAGACTCACCTCCCTTCGTGCGAGTGCTATACAATTGGCTTCAACCACATGATTGTAACTCAACTTATGTATTTCATGGAAACGGTCGTGTATTTTGTGCAAAACGGGATATCATCGCCCTATGGAGTGATTTTTAGGACCTTTGGAAATGTGAGCAAGTTAATCAGGCACTAATGTCGATTTCCACCTTATGAGTCCAATATAAATAGATTTAACTCATGTTTTCATTTTATTACTTTCTCATTCTTTACAACTAATGTTCAAATTTATTTATGTTAAAGGTACATGTATTTTTTGTATAATGTAAAGACGGCATAGATCAGATACATGTGCCCAGTGATGACCCAAGAAATTGTTTGTACAAACCAAGAGAGAGTTGACTACATTCGCAAAAACATTGGGAGGAAGGATAAAAAAATATTTATTATGCCCTACATTGAAAGGTTATAGTTACAAAAATATTTATTCGTTATGAACATTATTTAAGCATTGATATCAACAAATATTTGCCTGTGTTTTATGTTTAGAGACCATTGGATTAATCATATTGTTCCGGAAACAAAATGGGTGTATTGGATGGATCCCTTGCACTTCCAACCATCAGAAGCATTTGTCAAGATTTTGGAGTCCGCCATGAAGGACACTAGCGATGATGGTTGAATCAAAGTGGATGTGGTCGAAATCAAGGTATGAATTCTAGTTCAATTTCTTCTTCTTCTTTTTTGTCTTTTGATCAACTCTAATTTGAAATTATTTCAATTTAGTACAATAAACAAGAAAAAACGTGTGAATGCGGCTTTTACGTAATTTTGTACGCAATACAATGCATAGAAGTCGTGATGTTGGATTCACTTGAAATCGACAAGGTAATCATACATTTGGTTCAACTAAACATTAATCGTATCTTCAAATCATCTTTAATGGTTAGCTATTTTCTTGGAGTCACAACTTCTTCCTAAGGCGCCGAGGCCCTATTCAAAGGAAGACATCAACAACGTCTAGAATTGTTTGGCTAGGTATCTCATTCTCAACCGCTCAGTAACCTTCGCAAACCCTAATTTGGTAAAGTATCACATATTTTTTAATTTTGTATGGAATATAAGTTTGGAATAGAAATGTGTTTACTATTCCTATTTATATAGTATTACTTAGCATTTTCTATACATTTTTTAAGCTTGTAGAATGATTTTATGTATTGTGTTACGATTGTGGCTGTTGAACGAGGCCTATTTTGAGTCGGAAAAATGAATGTAAATTGTGTTTTGGACCACTGGAGCCGTGAGTACTTCCAAAAATCGGAACACATTTTGTCCCTTCAAGTTTCTAAGAGCCGATTTCACTTCCGAGCACGCAAACGAAATAATACCCCAAAAAATTTAACGCATGAAACTTACAGTGTCAGCCCGGATTGTGCATCCGAATAGGGAAGTCCGTTGGCATTTAAGGTGGTTCTGCGTCCGACATTTCTTTCGAAATCAGAACGTATTCAGGTTACAAATTCAAAATATGTCTTCTACACCGCGCAGAGGCATGACATGTTCCAAACTCGGAAGCGATCCAAGGCAATTACTTTGTCTTTTCAAAGGCGGTTTAAAACTGCCTTCATAGGTATTCCGAGTTCGGAAAGGATCTCTCTGGAAGGTGGAAGCAACATAGGTTCCGAGTTCGGAAGAGATTTAAGGCGTTTCTTCTGCCCTTTCAAAGGTGATTTAGAACCGCCTTGAATGGAATCGAAGGCGAACAAAGGTGCAAATAGGGAAGGCATTTTTAAAAGTGCATTCTCTAATTCGATAAAACCGCCTTAAATGTCCCCTGTCCCCTAGTGAACCCATATAATATTTTTATTATTTAATTTACGGACAATCTTTTAATGTAAAACTATATATGAACACGTCACGTAGACAGAGATTTTTTGAACGAAAAATTGTTGGAGACCATTTGAGAGGGTTTTGCTTATATCATGAAAAGATGCACATGTAAAATACAAACCATGTCGTAGGATTTCTGAAGTCTTGTTCATATCACTCTTATTTATATGGAGAACATAAAATACAAATTTATGATTTAAATAATAACATTATTTCTATTAGTTAAATAATAAATTCCTTCACGAAAGAGTAACACGGCGTTTTAACTATTCATCTGCGGGCGAATTGAAGTGCGAAAAACACACACTAAAAACACTATTCATAATTCATTTACTTTCACTGTTTCTTCTTCTTCTTTCTTTGCTGCCTAACGGCTCTTTCTGCTGAATCTGGGTGACGGTCATGGCATCTCCGATGCCAAACCTACCATCTGATCACACCACTACCACAAGCAAAAGCTTTCTTCAAGCCTTGAATACAAAATCATCACCACTTACAAACACCCTCCCAGATACGCCTAATCTACACCCAATTACGGAATATAAGGGCAAACTGGCTTTCATCCTCCCCCCGGAGGAAGGAGGTATTCTGGCATCTCATTACCAGAACGCCTTGGTTGGCAAATTCACTAGGGGGAAACCATCAATGGAGAATCTAGCTTCTGCTTTTAAATCAATAGGGTTTAAGGCTAAGTTCCAATTGGGATCAATTGATTACTGACACGTTCTTATTCGGTTTCAGGATTGCGATGATTACCAGTGGTGCTGGATGAAGGGCCAATGGATGGTCTATGGAGCTTCAATGAAGGTCCAGAAATGGACTCCGGATTTCTCACCTACAGCAGAATCTTCAATTGTTCCAGCATGGGTAACTATCCATCAATTGCCTTTACACTTTTACAATACTTCTGCGATTATAGGTATTAGTAGTCAGATTGGTAAATTTCTGAAAATGGATGCTGCAACTCATGCTCTATCTAGACCCTCTGCAATTAAGGTTTGTGTGGAAGTGGATCTTAAGGCTCAACTCCCAAATTCTATAGTTGTAGGAATTTGAAGTAAAGTAGCTGACTATTTTATTGAATATGATCAGCTACCTCAGTATTGTAATCACTATAAGATCATTGGCCATAGTGAGGTAAATTGTAACTTCTTGCATCCAGAATTGAAAAAAAGAGCATAAACTTAGCTAAGGCAAATCTGACAAGGGATAGAATAGATAATGGAAAAGAGGATAACCACCCAGAAAAGACTCAGAAAATCCTAGAACATTACTCTAATGCTACATTGGAACTGGAAGGACCATCTAATCTATCAGTCTCCCAAAAGGAATTGGAATTCCAGACTCAGAACCTGAAAACAGATCATAATAAGGGTAGAAATTCTATAATGATCAATTAGAAGGGAAATGCATGCCCACCTTCAAGCATGATATTCTTTGTGAGGCAACAAATAAATTGGACCACGCGGACTATGTTAGGAAGACATTGCCAAAATATTCCCTTCAACAAGAAAAACTAACTGAGCAACAAGACATTCCCATTTGGAAGTTGATCCAACATACGGGCTTACTTCTTCCCCCGTCAAGAAGATCACACAAATCTCCCAAATATGTTGAAGTTAATCAGGAGGAAATTATCCTCACTTCTAGAGACAAAGCCGATACCTCGACAAGGCCTTACTCGCAAGTGATAAAAAGGTACATGTTTAAGTATATCAACTCTTTCATATGAATTTTGTGTAGGATATAACACTAGTAATTGGTGCAATGTAGGGTTCACATGTTTGTGAGTTATACATTGATCAAGATATAAGCGGTAGACCACTACACGTTCTGATGGTTTTTTGCACTAGTTAATGAGGCATCATCACACCATACCAATTCCAAAATATTTATCAAGAGTATCTCTGAAGAAGACGTTGGTAAGGGGTGCTACGTTCCTAATTCAAGATAGAGAATACAAGGCTGTCGGTGCCGCTCGTGGAATTTTTCTTTTGTGGCCTCGTCGGCCAATTTATGCTAATCCCATTAAAGATTGACATTTGAAACTCCCCACCAACAACACCTAAAGAGGTCATAGCTACAAACAAATCGGGGCATGCTACACTGAACGGGTGGAAAGAGCACCTAAACGGAAACAAACAACACCAGACAAGATTCGACAACTGGTTCCAAGGGCACAACAAGTCTCGAAAGACTCACCTCCCTTTGTGCGAGTGCTGTACAATTGGCTTCAACCACATGATTGTAACTCAACTTATGTATTTCATGGAAACGGTCGTGTATTTTGTGCAAAGCGGGATATCATCGCCCTATGGAGTAATTTTTAGGACCTTTGGAAATGTGAGCAAGTTAATCAGGCACTAATGTCGATTTCCACCTTATGAGTCCAATATAAATATATTTAACTCATGTTTTCATTTTATTACTTTCTCATTCTTTACAACTAATGTTCAAATTTATTTATTTTAAAGGTACATGTATTTTTTGTATAATGTAAAGACGGCATAGATCAGATACATGTGCCCAGTGATGACCCAAGAAATTGTTTGTACAAACCAAGAGAGAGTTGACTACATTCGCAAAAACATTGGGAGGAAGGATAAAAAAATATTTATTATGCCCTACATTGAAAGGTTATAGTTACAAAAGTATTTATTCGTTATGAACATTATTTACGCATTGATATCAACAAATATTTTCCTGTGTTTTATGTTTAGAGACCATTGGATTAATCATATTGTTCCGGAAACAAAATGGGTGTATTGGATGGATCCCTTGCACTTCCAACCATCAGAAGCATTTGTCAAGATTTTGGAGTCCGCCATGAAGGACACTAGCGATGATGGTTGAATCAAAGTGGATGTGGTCGAAATCAAGGTATGAATTCTAGTTCAATTTCTTCTTCTTCTTTTTTGCCTTTTGATCAACTCTAATTTGAAATTATTTCAATTTAGTACAATAAACAAGAAAAAACGTGTGAATGCGGCTTTTACGTAATTTTGTACGCAATACAATGCATAGAAGTCGTGATGTTGGATTCACTTGAAATCGACAAGGTAATCATACATTTGGTTCAACTAAACATTAATCGTATCTTCAAATCATCTTTAATGGTTAGCTATTTTCTTGGAGTCACAACTTCTTCCTAAGGCGCCGAGGCCCTATTCAAAGGAAGACATCAACAACGTCTAGAATTGTTTGGCTAGGTATCTCATTCTCAACCGCTCAGTAACCTTCGCAAACCCTAATTTGGTAAAGTATCACATATTTTTTAATTTTGTATGGAATATAAGTTTGGAATAGAAATGTGTTTACTATTCCTATTTATATAGTATTACTTAGAATTTTCTATACATTTTTTAAGCTTTTAGAATGATTTTATGTATTGTGTTACGATTGTGGCTGTTGAACGAGGCCTATTTTGAGTCGGAAAAATGAATGTAAATTGTGTTTTGGACCACTGGAGCCGTGAGTACTTCCAAAAATCGGAACACATTTTGTCCCTTCAAGTTTCTAAGAGCCGATTTCACTTCCGAGCACGCAAACGAAATAATACCCCAAAAAATTTAACGCATGAAACTTACAGTGTCAGCCCGGATTGTGCATCCGAATAGGGAAGTCCGTTGGCATTTAAGGTGGTTCTGCGTCCGACATTTCTTTCGAAATCAGAACGTATTCAGGTTACAAATTCAAAATATGTCTTCTACACCGCGCAGAGGCATGACATGTTCCAAACTCGGAAGCGATCCAAGGCAATTACTTTGTCTTTTCAAAGGCGGTTTAAAACTGCCTTCATAGGTATTCCGAGTTCGGAAAGGATCTCTCTGGAAGGTGGAAGCAACATAGGTTCCGAGTTCGGAAGAGATTTAAGGCGTTTCTTCTGCCCTTTCAAAGGTGATTTAGAACCGCCTTGAATGGAATCGAAGGCGAACAAAGGTGCAAATAGGGAAGGCATTTTTAAAAGTGCATTCTCTAATCCGATAAAACCGCCTTAAATGTCCCTTGCCCCCTAGTGAACCCATATAATATTATTTAATTTACGGACTATCTTTTAATGTAAAACTATATATGAACACGTCACGTAGACAGAGATTTTTTGAACGAAAAATTGTTGGAGACCATTTGAGAGGGTTTTGCTTATATCATGAAAAGATGCACATGTAAAATACAAACCATGTCGTAGGATTTCTGAAGTCTTGTTCATATCACTCTTATTTATATGGAGAACATAAAATACAAATTTATGATTTAAATAATCACATTATTTCTATTAGTTAAATAATAAATTCCTTCACGAAAGAGTAACACGGCGTTTTAACTATTCATCTGCGGGCGAATTGAAGTGCGAAAAACACACACTAAAAACACTATTCATAATTCATTTACTTTCACTGTTTCTTCTTCTTCTTTCTTTGCTTCCTAACGGCTCTTTCTGCTGAATCTGGGTGACGGTCATGGCATCTCCGATGCCAAACCTACCATCTGATCACACCACTACCACAAGCAAAAGCTTTCTTCAAGCCTTGAATACAAAATCATCACCACTTACAAACACCCTCCCAGATACGCCTAATCTACACCCAATTACGGAATATAAGGGCAAACTGGCTTTCATCCTCCCCCCGGAGGAAGGAGGTATTCTGGCATATCATTACCAGAACGCCTTGGTTGGGAAATTCACTAGGGGGAAACCATCAATGGAGAATCTAGCTTCTGCTTTTAAATCAATAGGGTTTAAGGCTAAGTTCCAATTGGGATCAATTGATTACCGACACGTTCTTATTCGGTTTCAGGATTGCGATGATTACCAGTGGTGCTGGATGAAGGGCTAATGGATGGTCTATGGAGCTTCAATGAAGGTCTAGAAATGGATTCCGGATTTCTCACCTACAGCAGAATCTTCAATTGTTCCCGCATGGGTAACTATCCATCAATTTCCTTTACACTTTTACAATACTTCTGCGATTATAGGTATTAGTAGTCAGATTGGTAAATTTCTGAAAATGGATGCTGCAACTCATGCTCTATCTAGACCCTCTGCAGTTAAGGTTTGTGTGGAAGTGGATCTTAAGGCTCAACTCCCAAATTCTATAGTTGTAGGAATTGGAAGTAAAGTAGCTGACTATTTTATTGAATATGATCAGCTACCTCAGTATTGTAATCACTATAAGATCATTGGCCATAGTGAGGTAAATTGTAACTTCTTGCATCCAGAATTGAAAAAAAGAGCATAAACTTAGCTAAGGCAAATCTGACAAGGGATAGAATAGATAATGGAAAAGAGGATAACCACCCAGAAAAGACTCAGAAAATCCTAGAACATTACTCTGATGCTACATTGGAACTGGAAGGACCATCTAATCTATCAGTCTCCCAAAAGGAATTGGAATTCCAGACTCAGAACCTGAAAACAGATCATAATAAGGGTAGAAATTCTATAATGATCAATTAGAAGGGAAATGCATGCCCACCTTCAAGCATGATATTTTTTGTGAGGCAACAAATAAATTGGACCACGCGGACTATGTTAGGAAGACATTGCCAAAATATTCCCTTCAAGAAGAAAAACTAACTGAGCAACAAGACATTATCATTTGGAAGTTGATCCAACATACGGGCTTACTTCTTCCCCCGTCAAGAGGATCACACAAATCTCCCAAATATGTTGAAGTTAATCAGGAGGAAATTATCCTCACTTCTAGAGACAAAGCCGATACCTCGACAAGGCCTTACTCGCAAGTGATAAAAAGGTACATGTTTAAGTATATCAACTCTTTCATATGAATTTTGTGTAGGATATAACACTAGTAATTGGTGCAATGTAGGGTTCACATGTTTGTGAGTTATACATTGATCAAGATATAGGCGGTAGACCACTACACGTTCTGATGGTTTTTTGCACTAGTTAATGAGGCATCATCACACCATACCAATTCCAAAATATTTGTCAAGAGTTTCTCTGAAGAAGACGTTGGTAAGGGGTGCTACGTTCCTAATTCAAGATAGAGAATACAAGGCTGTCGGTGCTGCTCGTGGAATTTTTCTTTTGTGGCCTCGTCGGCCAATTTATGCTAATCCCATTAAAGATTGACATTTGAAACTCCCCACCAACAACACCTAAAGAGGTCATAGCTACAAAAAAATTGGAGCATGCTACACTGAACGGGTCGAAAGAGCACCTAAACGGAAACAAACAACACCAGACAAGATTCGACAACTGGTTCCAAGGGCACAACAAGTCTCGAAAGACTCACCTCCCTTCGTGCGAGTGCTATACAATTGGCTTCAACCACATGATTGTAACTCAACTTATGTATTTCATGGAAACGGTCGTGTATTTTGTGCAAAACGGGATATCATCGCCCTATGGAGTAATTTTTAGGACTTTTGGAAATGTGAGCAAGTTAATCAGGCACTAATGTCGATTTCCACCTTATGAGTCCAATATAAATAGATTTAACTCATGTTTTCATTTTATTACTTTCTCATTCTTTACAACTAATGTTCAAATTTATTTATTTTAAAGGTACATGTATTTTTTGTATAATGTAAAGACGGCATAGATCAGATACACGTGCCCAGTGATGACCCAAGAAATTGTTTGTACAAACCAAGAGAGAGTTGACTACATTCGCAAAAACATTGGGAGGAAGGATAAAAAAATATTTATTATGCCCTACATTGAAAGGTTATAGTTACAAAAGTATTTATTCGTTATGAACATTATTTACGCATTGATATCAACAAATATTTGCCTGTGTTTTATGTTTAGAGACCATTGGATTAATCATATTGTTCCGGAAACAAAATGGGTGTATTGGATGGATCCCTTGCACTTCCAACCATCAGAAGCATTTGTCAAGATTTTGGAGTCCTCCATGAAGGACACTAGCGATGATGGTTGAATCAAAGTGGATGTGGTCGAAATCAAGGTATGAATTCTAGTTCAATTTCTTCTTCTTCTTTTTTGTCTTTTGATCAACTCTAATTTGAAATTATTTCAATTTAGTACAATAAACAAGAAAAAACGTGTGAATGCGGCTATTACGTAATTTTGTACGCAATACAATGCATAGAAGTCGTGATGTTGGATTCACTTGAAATCGACAAGGTAATCATACATTTGGTTCAACTAAACATTAATCGTATCTTCAAATCATCTTTAATGGTTAGCTATTTTCTTGGAGTCACAACTTCTTCCTAAGGCACCGAGGCCCTATTCAAAGGAAGACATCAATAACGTCTAGAATTGTTTGGCTAGGTATCTCATTCTCAACCGCTCAGTAACCTTCGCAAACCCTAATTTGGTAAAGTATCACATATTTGTTAATTTTGTATGGAATATAAGTTTGGAATAGAAATGTGTTTACTATTCCTATTTATATAGTATTACTTAGCATTTTCTATACATTGTTTTAGCTTGTAGAATGATTTTATGTATTGTGTTACGATTGTGGCTGTTGAACGAGGCCTATTTTGAGTCGGGAAAATGAATGTAAATTGTGTTTTGGACCACTGGAGCCGTGAGTACTTCCAAAAATCGGAACACATTTTGTCCCTTCAAGTTTCTAAGAGCCGATTTCACTTCCGAGCACGCAAACGAAATAATACCCCAAAAACTTTAACGCATGAAACTTACAGTGTCAGCCCGGATTGTGCATCCGAATAGGGAAGTCCGTTGGCATTTAAGGTGGTTCTGCGTCCGACATTTCTTTCGAAATCAGAACGTATTCAGGTTACAAATTTAAAATATGTCTTCTACACCGCGCAGAGGCATGACATGTTCCAAACTCGGAAGCGATCCAAGGCAATTACTTTGTCTTTTCAAAGGCGGTTTAAAACTGCCTTCATAGGTATTCCGAGTTCGGAAAGGATCTCTCTGGAAGGTGGAAGCAACATAGGTTCCGAGTTCGGAAGAGATTTAAGGCGTTTCTTCTGCCTTTCAAAGGTGATTTAGAACCGCCTTGAATGGAATCGAAGGCGAACAAAGGTGCAAATAGGGAAGGCATTTTTAAAAGTGCATTCTCTAATCCGATAAAACCGCCTTAAATGTCCCCTGCCCCCTAGTGAACCCATATAATATTTTTATTATTTAATTTACGGACTATCTTTTAATGTAAAACTATATATGAACACGTCACGTAGACAGAGATTTTTTGAACGAAAAATTGTTGGAGACCATTTGAGAGGGTTTTGCTTATATCATGAAAAGATGCACATGTAAAATACAAACCATGTCGTAGGATTTCTGAAGTATTGTTCATATCACTCTTATTTATATGGAGAACATAAAATACAAATTTATGATTTAAATAATCACATTATTTCTATTAGTTAAATAATAAATTCCTTCACGAAAGAGTAACACGGCGTTTTAACTATTCATCTGCGGGCGAATTGAAGTGCGAAAAACACACACTAAAAACACTATTCATAATTCATTTACTTTCACTGTTTCTTCTTGTTCTTTCTTTGCTTCCTAACGGCTCTTTCTGCTGAATCTGGGTGACGGTCATGGCATCTCCGATGCCAAACCTACCATCTGATCACACCACTACCACAAGCAAAAGCTTTCTTCAAGCCTTGAATACAAAATCATCACCACTTGCAAACACCCTCCCAGATACGCCTAATCTACACCCAATTACGGAATATAAGGGCAAACTGGCTTTCATCCTCCCCCCGGAGGAAGGAGGTATTCTGGCATCTCATTACCAGGACGCCTTGGTTGGCAAATTCACTAAGGGGAAACCATTTATGGAGAATCTAGCTTCTGCTTTTAAATCAATAGGGTTTAAGGCTAAGTTCCAATTGGGACCAATTGATTACCGACACGTTCTTATTCGGTTTCAGGATTGCGATGATTACCAGTGGTGCTGGATGAAGGGCCAATGGATGGTCTATGGAGCTTCAATGAAGGTCCAGAAATGGACTCCGGATTTCTCACCTACAGCAGAATCTTCAATTGTTCCAGCATGGGTAACTATCCATCAATTGCCTTTACACTTTTACAATACTTCTGCGATTATAGGTATTAGTAGTCAGATTAGTAAATTTCTGAAAATGGATGCTGCAACTCATGCTCTATCTAGACCCTCTGCAGTTAAGGTTTGTGTGGAAGTGGATCTTAAGGCTCAACTCCCAAATTCTATAGTTGTAGGAATTGGAAGTAAAGTAGCTGACTATTTTATTGAATATGATCAGCTACCTCAGTATTGTAATCACTATAAGATCATTGGCCATAGTGAGGTAAATTGTAACTTCTTGCATCCAGAATTGAAAAAAAGAGCATAAACTTAGCTAAGGCAAATCTGACAAGGGATAGAATAGATAATGGAAAAGAGGATAACCACCCAGAAAAGACTCAGAAAATCCTAGAACATTACTCTGATGCTACATTGGAACTGGAAGGACCATCTAATCTATCAGTCTCCCAAAAGGAATTGGAATTCCAGACTCAGAACCTGAAAACAGATCATAATAAGGGTAGAAATTCTATAATGATCAATTAGAAGGGAAATGCATGCCCACCTTCAAGCATGATATTCTTTGTGAGGCAACAAATAAATTGGACCACGCGGACTATGTTAGGAAGACATTGCCAAAATATTCCCTTCAACAAGAAAAACTAACTGAGCAACAAGACATTCTCATTTGGAAGTTGATCCAACATACGGGCTTACTTCTTCCCCCGTCAAGAGGATCACACAAATCTCCCAAACATGTTGAAGTTAATCAGGAGGAAATTATCCTCACTCCTAGAGACAAAGCCGATACCTCGACAAGGCCTTACTCGCAAGTGATAAAAAGGTACATGTTTAAGTATATCAACTCTTTCATATGAATTTTGTGTAGGATATAACACTAGTAATTGGTGCAATGTAGGGTTCACATGTTTGTGAGTTATACATTGATCAAGATATAGGCGGTAGACCACTACACGTTCTGATGGTTTTTTGCACTAGTTAATGAGGGATCATCACACCATACCAATTCCAAAATATTTTTCAAGAGTATCTCTGAAGAAGACGTTGGTAAGGGGTGCTACGTTCCTAATTCAAGATAGAGAATACAAGACTGTCGGTGCCGCTCGTGGAATTTTTCTTTTGTGGCCTCGTCGGCCAATTTATGCTAATCCCATTAAAGATTGACATTTGAAACTCCCCACCAACAACACCTAAAGAGGTCATAGCTACAAAAAAATTGGAGCATGCTACACTGAACGGGTCGAAAGAGCACCTAAACGGAAACAAACAACACCAGACAAGATTCGACAACTGGTTCCAAGGGCACAACAAGTCTCGAAAGACTCACCTCCCTTCGTGCGAGTGCTATACAATTGGCTTCAACCACATGATTGTAACTCAACTTATGTATTTCATGGAAACGGTCGTGTATTTTGTGCAAAACGGGATATCATCGCCCTATGGAGTGATTTTTAGGACCTTTGGAAATGTGAGCAAGTTAATCAGGCACTAATGTCGATTTCCACCTTATGAGTCCAATATAAATAGATTTAACTCATGTTTTCATTTTATTACTTTCTCATTCTTTACAACTAATGTTCAAATTTATTTATTTTAAAGGTACATGTATTTTTTGTATAATGTAAAGATGGCATAGATCAGATACATGTGCCCAGTGATGACCCAAGAAATTGTTTGTACAAACCAAGAGAGAGTTGACTACATTCGCAAAAACATTGGGAGGAAGGATAAAAAAATATTTATTATGCCCTACATTGAAAGGTTATAGTTACAAAAGTATTTATTCGTTATGAACATTATTTACGCATTGATATCAACAAATATTTGCCTGTGTTTTATGTTTAGAGACCATTGGATTAATCATATTGTTCCGGAAACAAAATGGGTGTATTGGATGGATCCCTTGCACTTCCAACCATCAGAAGCATTTGTCAAGATGTTGGAGTCCGCCACGAAGGACACTAGCGATGATGGTTGAATCAAAGTGGATGTGGTCGAAATCAAGGTATGAATTCTAGTTCAATTTCTTCTTCTTCTTTTTTGTCTTTTGATCAACTCTAATTTGAAATTATTTCAATTTAGTACAATAAACAAGAAAACACGTGTGAATGCGGCCATTACGTAATTTTGTACGCAATGCAATGCATAGAAGTCGTGATGTTGGATTCACTTGAAATCGACAAGGTAATCATACATTTGGTTCAACTAAACATTAATCGTATCTTCAAATCATCTTTAATGGTTAGCTATTTTCTTGGAGTCACAACTTCTTCCTAAGGCACCGAGGCCCTATTCAAAGGAAGACATCAACAACGTCTAGAATTGTTTGGCTAGGTATCTCATTCTCAACCGCTCAGTAACCTTCGCAAACCCTAATTTGGTAAAGTATCACATATTTGTTAATTTTGTATGGAATATAAGTTTGGAATAGAAATGTGTTTACTATTCCTATTTATATAGTATTACTTAGCATTTTCTATACATTTTTTTAGCTTGTAGAATGATTTTATTTATTGTGTTACGATTGTGGCTGTTGAACGAGGCCTATTTTGAGTCGGAAAAATGAATGTAAATTGTGTTTTGGACCACTGGAGCCGTGAGTACTTCCAAAAATCGGAATACATTTTGTCCCTTCAAGTTTCTAAGAGCCGATTTCACTTCCGAGCACGCAAACGAAATAATACCCCAAAAACTTTAACGCATGAAACTTACAGTGTCAGCCCGGATTGTGCATCCGAATAGGGAAGTCCGTTGGCATTTAAGGTGGTTCTGCGTCCGACATTTCTTTTGAAATCAGAACGTATTCAGGTTACAAATTCAAAATATGTCTTCTACACCGCGCAGAGGCATGACATGTTCCAAACTCGGAAGCGATCCAAGGTAATTACTTTGTCTTTTTAAAGGCGGTTTAAAACTGCCTTCATAGGTATTCCGAGTTCGGAAAGGATCTCTCTAGAAGGTGGAAGCAACATAGGTTCCGAGTTCGGAAGAGATTTAAGGCGTTTCTTCTTCCCTTTCAAAGGTGATTTAGAACCGCCTTGAATGGAATCGAAGGCGAACAAAGGTGCAAATAGGGAAGGCATTTTTAAAAGTGCATTCTCTAATCCGATAGAACCGCCTTAAATGTCCCCTGCCCCCTAGTGAACCCATATAATATTTTTATTATTTAATTTACGGACTATCTTTTAATGTAAAACTATATATGAACACGTCACGTAGACAGAGATTTTTTGAACGAAAAATTGTTGGAGACCATTTGAGAGGGTTTTGCTTATATCATGAAAAGATGCACATGTAAAATACAAACCATGTCGTAGGATTTCTGAAGTCTTGTTCATATCACTCTTATTTATATGGAGAACATAAAATACAAATTTATGATTTAAATAATCACATTATTTCTATTAGTTAAATAATAAATTCCTTCACGAAAGAGTAACACGGCGTTTTAACTATTCATCTGCGGGCGAATTGAAGTGCGAAAAACACACACTAAAAACACTATTCATAATTCATTTACTTTCACGGTTTCTTCTTCTTCTTTCTTTGCTGCCTAACGGCTCTTTCTGCTGAATCTGGGTGACGGTCATGGCATCTCCGATGCCAAACCTACCATCTGATCACACCACTACCACAAGCAAAAGCTTTCTTCAAGCCTTGAATACAAAATCATCACCACTTACAAACACCCTCCCAGATACGCCTAATCTACACCCAATTACGGAATATAAGGGCAAACTGGCTTTCATCCTCCCCCCGAAGGAAGGAGGTATTCTAGCATCTCATTACCAGAACGCCTTGGTTGGCAAATTCACTAGGGGGAAACCATCAATGGAGAATCTAGCTTCTGCTTTTAAATCATTAGGGTTTAAGGCTAAGTTCCAATTGGGATCAATTGATTACCGACACGTTCTTATTCGGTTTCAGGATTGCGATGATTACCAGTGGTGCTGGATGAAGGGCCAATGGATGGTCTATGGAGCTTCAATGAAGGTCCAGAAATGGACTCCGGATTTCTCACCTACAGCAGAATCTTCAATTGTTCCAGCATGGGTAACTATCCATCAATTGCCTTTACACTTTTACAATACTTCTGCGATTATAGGTATTAGTAGTCAGATTGGTAAATTTCTGAAAATGGATGCTGCAACTCATGCTCTATCTAGACCCTCTGCAATTAAGGTTTGTGTGGAAGTGGATCTTAAGGCTCAACTCCTAAATTCTATAGTTGTAGGAATTGGAAGTAAAGTAGCTGACTATTTTATTGAATATGATTAGCTACCTCAGTATTGTAATCACTATAAGATCATTGGCCATAGTGAGGTAAATTGTAACTTCTTGCGTCCAGAATTGAAACAAAGAGCATAAACTTAGCTAAGGCAAATCTGACAAGGGATAGAATAGATAATGGAAAAGAGGATAACCACCCAGAAAAGACTCAGAAAATCCTAGAACATGACTCTAATGCTACATTGGAACTGGAAGGACCATCTAATCTATCAGTCTCCCAAAAGGAATTGGAATTCCAGACTCAGAACCTGAAAACAGATCATAATAAGGGTAGGAATAATTTGAGGAGAGAAAATCCTGACTTACATGTTAAAAGAAATAAACCTTTCTACTCTTTGGATGATATCTCCAAACCTATTACCAACCTCTTTTGGAGAAAAAAAAACCCAACAATCAGAACCCTTTCCTACTCAGGATGATCTAGTTACAAGGAACATAGTTTCCATATCAAATGCTTTCCATACTTTGACTAACCTACAGGAGGAGGATACTGATGCTCAAGAGGAAGATGTAGTGGACATCTTCCACGAATCATTGGAATCACATGAAGTATAGATACCTCAGATAGAAGCTAAAAAAGATGATAAGGAGGAGGCTCTCTCAGATGAGCATAGATTATCAGAAGAAAATGCTCCTGTTCTGGTGCAAAGTTCCCCTGAAATACAAGAATGCTCTGTACCTCAGGATCCAAACAATGAAGGTGAACATAGCTCTGCTGCAAAGCAAACAGCTCAACGGCAGGTTAGTATTTCTCCATCAGATAAACTGAATAAAGATGTAGATAAAAGGGGTAAAAATACAAATGTCTCAGTGAATAATTTAAGGAAACTAAGATCCTCTCAAAATCCTACCCCCCCCCCATTTTAAATGATACAATACACCAAAATAGGGAATATACTGGTGTGGAATGTTAGGGGATACGGCACCTCACTGGATAGACTAAAATATTTAACTAGGAAACACAAGATTGACATTCTATGTCTAATTGAACCATGGCATGAAAACCAGAATTTGAACCTACTGAAACATGAACTTGGTTATAATAATGCTATTCATGCTCACACTGCTAAGATTTAGCTTCTCTGGAATCAGATTTTCAGTTTGACAACTATTACTAAATCTGACCAGTTCATACAAACTAGAGTTATAGAAAATGCCACTTCAGACTATTGGAATGTCTATTTCATTTATGCTAGTGTACATAGACAAATGAGAGAAAAATTGTGGTCAGAATTACAAATTTCAATAACTGTTCCATCAGTCTTTATTGGTGATTTCAATACAGTGGCATCTGTTAATGAATATAAAGGCAGGAAATCCACCCCAAGGAAAAGCATGAAACAATTTAATGAATTTCTCACTATGATGGACTTACATGAAATACCTACAGTGGGTAACTCTTTCACTTGGAGCAACAATAGATATAAAGATAAAGGGAAGGATCTACAGTTACAAAGGCTAGATAGAGGAATATGTAACTTAGAATGGCTGGATCTTTTTCCTAATAGCTCTATACAGGTTTTAAACAGAAATACATCTGATCATTCTCCTCTCCTCTTAACTATTCAATCTGCTGTAGAATTATCTCCAAGACCTTTCAGGTATCAGGAAATGTGGTCTAATAGAGAAGATTTTCATGAGATAGTTTTATCTAATTGGAATTTACCATCCTCTCTGGTAGGAATGAGAAAATTTGTTCACAAGTTAAAGAGGCTTAAGACAGTAATAAAAGAATGGAACAAAACTAGTTTTGGGGATGTAAATAATAATCTGTCACAATCTGAGGCTAGAGTAAATGACCTGGAAATCCAGTACCAGCAATATCAGGATGAATCAGTTTTAAAAGAGCTTTTGAAGTCTAAAGCATTGCTCCTGAGACATCAGAAGGAACAAAACATTTTCCTGCAACAAAAAGCTAGGGTAAACTGGTTCAAACTCGGTGATGCAAACACTAGATATTTCCACCACACAATTAAGGAAAAGAAAATCAGATCTAGAATAGCTAAAATTAAAGATAGTGATGGAAACTGGATATCTGAACCAAGTTTGATAAAAGAAGAAGGTGTGAGATTTTTTCAGCAATTACTAAATGAGGATTCATCTCAAAAAGAAGGGAGATATCTAAAACAATTTTTGCAGGTGATCCCAAAGGTAATAACTGATCAACAGAACTCTAATTTGCTTGCCCCTATTGACTCACAAGAACTGAAATCATGTCTTTGACCTGAATAGAACTAGTTCACCTGGCTCTGATGGATTTTCTGGATTTTTTTACACAACTTTCTGGGATATTATTAATCATGATTTGTTGGAAGCTGCTAATGATTTTTTAACTACTGGGGACATTCCAAAAGCTATGTCAAGTACATGGCTCACTTTAATACCCAAAAAAGCCATCCCAAACACATTTGTAGATTTCAGGCCAATAAGTCTATCAAACATTGTAAACAAAGTTTTCTCTAAATTGTTAATGATGAGGATTAAGCCACTAATGCACCTAATGATTTCCCCTGAACAAAGTGCTTTCTTTAAAGGTAGGGATATTTCGGACAATGTGATCCTTATGCATGAAATGACTAGATTACTGTCTAGAAAGTCTAAGATATCAAATTTGATAATCAAACTAGATATGCAAAAGGCTTTTGATAGGGTCTCTTGGTCTTTCCTTAACTCCATTCTACTCCAGTTTGGTTTCCATGGTAAATTTGTTAGACTTATCATGCAAAACATTGCCTCTGCAAACTTCTCAGTGTTAATAAATGGTGTTATATCAGGTTATTTTTCCTCCTCCAGGGGAATTAAACAGGGAGATCCTCTCTCACCTTTCTTATACAATATTTTATCTGAGGCTTTTTCAAGGGGATTGAAGAGACTATTTTCTATTGGATATTTACAGTACTATGATCTTCCCAAATCATGCTCTCCTCTTACTTATCTAATGTATGCAGATGACACGGCTGTGTTTCTCAATACTAAGCCCAACAATCTGAGACATTTTAAACATTTTTTAAAGGCTTATGAGATCACTTCTGGTCAGAAAGTTCACTTTGCTGAATCAGAATTTTTTGTATCACATAACTCTTCTCCTCAGCAAGTCCAAACTGTAAAAAGGATTTTAGGAATGGAGAAAGGATCATTTCCTTTTAAATACCTAGGAGTACCTATTTTTACTGGTAGGAACTTAAAGGTGCACTATATGCCTATTATTGAGAGAATGGAAAGATTGGTAAACAATTGGAAGAATAAATGGTTAAGTGTTGCTGGTAAAATCATTCTGATTAACCATTGTTTCCTCTCCATTCCAACACATATATTTGCAGTCCTGAAACCACCTCGGATAGTTCTAAAAATAATGGAAAAGATGGCATCCAATCTAATTTGGGGTAAAACAGATTTGGAAGCAAGGAAATGTTGGAGATCATGGAAAAGAATGAGTTATCCAATAACTGAAAATGGTCTAGGGTTAAGGGATTTGACAGCCACAGTGGATGCCTTTTCATGTAAATTATGGTGGAAGTTACAAATTAATAAGACACAATGGTCTTCACTTTTATGGACACTACCTGTCACTTATAAAAAAATCTCAGATTTGGAGTAGAATAAGTGCAGTAACCCCTAGGGCTAACTGTCTAACTAGGATCATCTTTGGAAATGGGGATTGTTCTTTTTGGAATGCAAATTGGATGGGAAATGGTGCACTATGTTATGTCTGGCCTGAGGATAGGAACATTCCTTTTGAAGATCTAACTCTAAGCTCTTTCATTAATAACAAATCTGCCTTCTTACCAAATATGGAGCCTTATTTGGCTACCAATATTATACATATATTGCAGGAGGTTAAGCTGGAGCACCAGCATGAGGATCAGCTAGTATGGACTCAAACAACTGATGGGAAATTCACAATCAGATCTGCATACAACTGTTTCAGACAAAGGAGTCCTGAAATACAACATTTTCACAAGGTCTGGTCTTCTTATATTCCTAGAAAAATGTCAATACTTACTTGGAGAGCTTTAAACTGCATCCTCCTTTTTGATGATATCTTAAGCAGGATGGGTTTTTCATTAGCTTCGAGATGCCCCTTTTGTTTGTGTAATAAGGATAATCTAGAACATTTCTTCAACTCATGTCCTTTTTCCTTTTCAGTATGGTATAGTATTCACTTTATGCTAAACCTGCCACAAATCAGTTTTTGGAATCTGAAGAGTAGGGTAGCATTTTACTTATCTTTCAAGGCAGACTCAAAAATACACTCCAAATTGATAAATGCTGGCCTTGTAACTACAATGTGGTGATTATGGACAAGCAGAAACAAATTTATTTTTGAGAACATACCTCCCTCATGTGATAATTGTGTCAGGGATATTAAACACATGATTTACACAATTTTCACTACTCACTAATTGAATGGTAATAGGGATAGGCACAAACATTGGATTCAGGCCAACATCATTCCACAATTTTTTCACAAACATAAACCTGCAATTACAGTAGCAATCTGGGAAAAACCTCTTACTGGCTTTAAAATTAATACAGATGCTTCATGGATCTGTAGTGGATCTTCCATTCCTGCAGTAATTGTAAGGGATTGGAAAGGAGATGTAGTCAAGTTGAGAGTTAAAAATTTTCATAGTGCATCCCCTCTGCATGCTGAATTATATGCTATAAAAATGGGATATGAAATTTGCTCAGAACTGGACTTAGGTGTGTATGTTTTGGAATCTGATTGCTTAACTGCAGTTAGTAGTATACATAATCCTAGGAGAAGTCCTTGGAGAGTATTATCTATTTGTAATGCACTTCATGTACAACACTCCTCTCATCCAATTCAACATATACCTAGGCAAGCTAACATGGCTGCTGATTTCTTGGCTAAATTTGCAAAGGAAAACAATGTACATGGTGATATTGACATCAGGTCAATTCCGAAATTTCTTAGGGGTCTTTTATTTTTAGATTCTATTGGCTTTCCGGCAATAAGAGTTGGATCTTTTGGATAGCAATAGGATTTAGAATGTATGCCTGTGATCTATTATGTTATGTAGCATATTGCAGGCTTTTTCTGATTGTTAGCCTTGTGTTATTGTTTGTTAGCATGGGTACTGCTTCGCTTCTTTGTCATTTCAGGTACTACACCAGCAAGTAAGGATTTGGAAGAAAAATGAGTCTGCGCACAGAAAGATGAATATTAGGATCCTGACTCAGTGGATTTTAGCACACAACCTGTTGCGGGATTAAGTACATAATCTGCGGGCACTTTGCATTATGGACTTCGACTTCTTGAATTCCACACCTCTGGAGTCTCCTTAGGACTTATAACCCATGGACAAAGAGGGGTTTTGATTTCTCAACTCCCCGCCCTGTTTGCGGTATAAGTTTTTTAGGTTCTCCAAGGGAAGTAGACCTTTGCAAAGGGATGGTCTAAGTATAAATGGTCTTTATTTCTTCAGAGTTTCTACTCTTTGGATATCCTTTTTTGATGATCATCTTGTAATAGTATTCAAACCTTTTGCGCCAAAGCTTGGCTATGTTTACGGCCTGGGGAGCCTAATAAACACCCCCCATCCTCGGATGGTTTAATTTTAAAAAAAAAAATTTCCTTAGTTTGACTCATTATTTAGGATGGGGATCTTCTATTACACTTTTGTGTTCCATTGTGTGTTACATCAATAAGACTCTGTCATGTATTTCTCATAAATTAGGTAAAATTAGTTTAATAATTTTTCTCTTAGTATAATTTATTTTGGAGGGACACATAATTTTTTTTATTGATGTATCACACAGTAGTATACAAAAGTATAACCGTCCTTATTTACTTACTTTTCTGAAGAGCCTAGATATTTCATCTCACTGTTACACATGCATGTAAGTATATGTACGCCAAACACACACCACATGCCCAAACATTAACAGTAAATCAATTTTTAAGATGGATCCCTAGAATTTATTTATTTTTTAATTTAATTTACTGTCTATCTTGTTTATGTGACACTTTACATGAACGCATACGTGCACGATTAATGAACACTACACATGCATATGCATGAAAACCTTCATACACCTATAAACGCATGTTGCACACAAACCACACATGCCCACTTGAACGCTCACGTCCAATAACTAAGTTATTATCAGTAACTTTATACCTGTGTTTTTTCTCAAAAATGTTTGGCCTCCTACAAAATCCACTTGATAGATTCTCATTAAGAGAAATATTGATGGTACATAGATTTTGTGGTCTTTCGAAATTCACTAGAAACTTCTTGTCGAAATTCACTAGATTCTTAAGGAATTACAACTTTTAATTTCCTCTCTTCTATCTCCTCAACCTTTCCCCTCTTCTGAATCCTCACGATCCTGCCGGAAACGGCTTTCACCTCCATCATTAATGGCTCCCTTCACCAGTAACGGCTTTCCCTTTCGCTGGATACGGCTCGCTCCCCGCCGGCTACTATGGCAGACAACAACTCTTTAGGTAACTCTAAATCTTTCCTTGCTGCCCTACAATCCAAATCTCCTCCCCTCAGTTCATCCTTACTAAACAACCCTGAGCTTTCCCCAAAGTCAGAACACCTAGGGGAACCGGCATGCCTCTACTCAGATGAAGAAATCACTAAGCTCTCTGCCCACTATGCCAATGTCCTAGTTTGAAAATTCATTAAAGGTCGGCTTACAATGGATCAATTGGAGGCAGCCTTCAAGACGGTAGGGTTTACTGGGAAGTACCAACTGGGTTTTTTAGATTACAAGCACATACTGATTAGCTTCGACCAAGTGAACGATTACCAACGATGCTGGATCAAGGGCCCATGGAGCTTCAATGGTATTCAAATGAAGGTGCTCAAATGGTCACCTGACTTCTACACACATAGGGAATTGCCAATCTTCCCAATCTTGTGCACAATCACGTAAGTTCCACTTTACTATTACGTTACTTTGTCGATTGAGGCTATTGGCAATAGTATAGGAAACTTCATTAAGAAGGATCTAGCTACTTAAATGTTAACTAGGCCCTCTGGTATTAAACTATGTGTGGAAATTGACCTTCAAAAACCACTAAAAAATTCATCAGATTAGGTTCAGTATCTAATAACAAAAAATACTCCATTGAATATGAAGATATTCCTCTGTACTGTGCACATTGTGATAAGCTAGGACATTCACTCACCCAATGTAGAGCCATCCACCAGAACCACACCCTACCTCAGTGGCAAGCCACTGGGAACAAGTTCAATAAGGCACTGAGTATGATTAAAGACAACTAGCCTCCTAACAATTCTCATAATAAAGGCCAACTAGAACACCAACTAGGCACAACAAACCCTACCCTAAATCCATCATCATATCTATCCCAGCTTTCAGATGTAGGGCCTGACAAAAATACCCCACAATCTTTCTAATCCCCTCCAACCCAGACCCCTACTAACTCACCCCCTGTAGACCCTCAATCACCACTCACAAAACCGTTAAATACAACAACTCTTACTACCCAAACATGGCTAATATGACCTATGCAAATGATTATATACATATTGGTTCCCACAAGCTTACCCTTCATCAGATTTCATCTACTAACCCCCACTTTCTCAACATAGAAAGATGGAAAACATGTTCTCTTTATTGCATGATATGGAACCACTATCACAACCAGAAGACAGCATTGATAAGGAATTGCAAGATACAGAGGAGGAGGACAGAACACACTCATAATCCCCACTCTCACTCAGTTTTATTGTCTGAACAAACACAATCAACAGGTAGCAAAGACTGCCAAGGTAAGTCTAAACATAAAAAAACAATTATCGTATCCAGTTGAACAATATGATGTTAAGATCGGCTACTAAAAGTCATAAATAATGTGAACAATGATACACTCCATTACCATTAATGTTTTTAGTGTGGAACCTAAGAGGTATGGAATCTTCAATGCTCAGATTGAAACATTTAATCAAACAGAAGAAAATTCAACTCTTATGTATCATTGAACCTATGCATGATAACAGTCAATGTCCTTCCTATATGGAAAAGCTTAATTACTCACATAATCTTCCTCTACATAATGGAAAAAATTGGCTAATGTGGAATGACTCAATACGTGTTTCTGTAATTTCTCATCATGACCAGTTTCTATATGTTAAAATCTTTCACCCATGCTCAAATACTGACATGGAAGCTGTTTTTGTCAATGGCCTTAGAACTAGGGAAGGTAGGAAAACTTTATGGAATGACCTTAGTCTCCTACCAAACAATGATACTATTTACATAGGAGATTTTAACACAATCACCTGACTTACAAAGTATAAATGCCCTAGCTCCCCTAATCTAGGTAGTATCAGGGACATCAATAACTGGATTAACTCTAAAGGAATTCAGGAAATTAACACTGTGGGGGAACTTATTCACTTGGACAAACTATAGGCTAAGAAACCCTACCTCTAAGAGATTAGATTGAGGACTATGTAATATTCAGTGGAGCACCAAATTCCCAGCATCCTCTATCCAAATCCTCAATAAGCAATCCTCTGATATTTTCCCTCTTTTCCTACAGGTTTCAACCTTAGTCCCTTCTCACCCTAAGCCTTTTAGGTTCTTAAACATCTGGTTTAATAGAATAGAGTTCATAAACCTAATAAAAGACAACTGGACCACTCCTATTCCTCAGTCAGGAATGCTAGAACTATATATGAAATTGATTAGACTCAAGAAAACAATTAAGACTTGGAATAAAGATTTTTTTTTTGTAATATTGATACTAATGTAACCACTGCTGAGGAATATCTGAGACTACAGGAAGCTACCTATGATTCCATCGACTCTGAATCAGACCTAGTCAAACTCAATGAGAAAAGGGCCTTATTAATTAGAGCTTTAAAGGAAAAAGAAAAATTCTGGAAACAAAAATCAAGAACTAATTGGATTAAACTCGGAGATAACAATACACAGTTTTTTCATAAAACTATAAAAGAAAAAAATGCAGGCTACATATCTCAAAAATTTAAAACAGACAGGGACAATGGCTAAATAATTACACAGAAATACAAAAAGAAGCCATTGCCTATTTCTCTGATCTCCTACCTGAGCCTAACCAACCAGCCAACAACACATACTACCCTCATTTTCTCAGCCAAATACCTTCCATAATCTCTGAACAAGATAATTTCTCTCTGTCTAAACTAGTATCAGAAGATGAACTTAAACTAGTGGTTATGAGTTTGAATAAAAATAGTAGCCCAGGGCCTGATGGTGTCTCATGTATATTCTATACCAACTGCTGGGATTTCATTAAAGAGGATCTGAAATCTGCAGTAAATGATTTCCTCTTAGGCTCAGATATTCCAAGAGGCATCACCGGCACTTGGATAACTTTAATCCCAAAAAAAAACCCCCGTCCTCTTTTGATGATTACAGGCCAATCCGTCTTTCAAATGTAGCAAATAAGATTTGCTCTAAGGTGCTAATGGAAAGGTTGAAACCCTATATGGAAAAATTAATTTCACCAAATCAAACTGCTTTCATGAAAACAGGGACATTTCTGACAATATACTTTATCTTCAGGAAATGATAAGGTTTTTAGATAAAAAAACAGAGTGCCTAATTGTATACTTAAGCTAGACCTTATGAAGACTTTTTATAGGGTTAATTGGAAATTTTTAAAAAGCATACTTTGTAGATTTGGCTTTACAGGTAACTTCTTGAATGCTATGATGAACAATCTCTCTCAGGCACACTTTTCAGTGCTAATGAATGGTAACCCTGTTGGCTTTTTTAAAGCTACTCGAGGCATCAAAAAAGGTGATCCCTTATCTCCCCTTCTCTTTAACATTTTCTCTGAAGCTTTCTCTAGAAGTCTGTCTTTCATTTTCCTAAATAACAGTCTTAAATATTATCAGCTACCCTCTGCCATCACACCAGCCTCACTTTTAAGTTATGCTGATGATACCATCATTTTTGTGCAGGCCTCAAAATACAATCTAATAAGAATCAAAGCTTTCTTAGAAACTTTTGAATCTACCTCAGGCTAGAAAATTAATTAAGAAAAATCTGATTTCTATATTAGTAAAAGAGCTACACCTGCAAGGATAAATCAGATTAGGACAATCCTAGGAATAAAAAAAAGATCTTTTCCATTTAAATACCTAGGCTGCCCAATTTTTAAGTGTAGACCACTCAACACGTATTTTCAACCACTGTTAGAACTCATAGATAGGAAATTGATGAATTGGAAAAACAAGTGGTTAAGTTCAGGAGGTAAAATGGTTCTCATTCAATCATGCATATATTCCCTTCCACAACATATATGGTCTGTCCTAAAGCCCCCCAAACAGGTAATTAAGACACTGGAGAGGAAAATGTCCAGACTCTTTTGGGGAGAAACTGAAGGAAAAATGAACAAAGTTTGGAGAAAATGGTCTGACCTAGCTGTACATAGATCTCAGAATGGTTTATGGTTTAGATCAGTATAGGAAATAATTGACTCATGTTCCCTTAAACTGTGATGGAAAAGCCAACAGTGTATCACCATGTGGGCTAAACTGAGATGGTCATCACCTCAAACATAGAGGAAATCCCAAACTTGGAAGAGAATATGCACCATAAACTCTTTTGCTGAAAATAATTCTATGGTTATTCATGGTCAAGGTAACTGTAAGTTCTGGACTGCCAAGTGGTGCCCAAATGGACCACTCATTAACTGTGTATCTCCCTCTACCATTTCTACACTTTCCTCTTGCTCAGTAGCTGACTTCATCAATAATAAAAGTTATATACTAACTCAGATTTCCCCTTTTTTAGAGCATGATACTCTGACTTTCTTACAGGAGGCATATATTAACAAGGAAAGAGAGGATAAACTTATCTGGAAACCAGAGAAGACTGGAGTTTTTACTTTCAGATCAGTATACAAAGCACTCACCCATACTCTAGGTACTTTTCCTGCTACTAAACTCATATGGAACCCCAGGCTGCAGAAAAAAATCTGAATTTTCACCTGGAAAATGCTAAACTCCTTCTTTCCTTTTGATGATGTACTAACTAAATGTGGTTTTAGGTTAGCTTCTAAATGCCCAGCATGTAACCATGCTGGTTCTCTTGAACATGTTTTCATCTCATGTCACCTGGCTCAATATATATGGAGTGATACTGCTGTTTTCATGGGTTTTAACCTGCATACCTTAGAAAAATTAACTGATAGATTCCTTGCATACTGGAACTACAATAACCTTCCTAGAATGCATAGAGTTAGTTGTAGATTACTGCACTCTTTGATTTGTTGGTCTCTATGGAAATCCAGAAATGCTTTCTACTTTGATAGCAAAACTTTTTCAACAGTTCATATATGCAAAGAAGAGAGATAATCTTTCTATCACTTTCAGCTAAACCTTGTTTCTTAAACAAACACCCTATTATGAGCCTTCCCATCTCTTCACTGATCCCACCCCTCAGACCACCTCCAAAACCTTCCATCTACATTGTCTATTGGGAAAGGCCAGAACCGAATGCTATAAAAGTTAATGTGGATGCTTCCTAGTCTTGTAATAACTCAACACTTGGCCTTATAGACAGAGACAATAACGGAATGCCATGCCTAATCAAGTCCACAACCATCTTTGCCAAATCATCGCTTGAAGCTGAAATGAAAGCCATTTTATTTGCTTGTCAGGTTTTCCCATCACTGGATTACAATTTCGTTATTGAATCTGACTCACTGCTTGCAGTGACTATGATTAACAATCCTAACAAAGCTAAATGTCCCTCTATACACTAGTTTTTCAAGTTCACTCCTTATTAAGAGATACCGCCCTCAAACATGTTTTCAGATAATGCAACTCTGTTGCTGATGCTATTTCAAAGCACCAATCCGAAAAACCTTATGGATTTCAGTTTCAACCATTCTAACATCCCAGCAAACATCAGAGGCCTTATTAAACTAGACAGGGAGCATACACCCTACATTAAAACTCATAGGCATGCCACAAAGGACGATTGATACTGCTGATTTATGTTTCTTTGTCTCAAGTATTACTGCAGGTTCTTCACTCCAACACTCCAATTCTTCATACGGATACTCCACTGAAATTTCCTTTCCTCAGGAACCACTCTAGTGCTCCAGTCCTTCTTGCTGTATTATACAATAGTGGTTCGTGATTGCACTACCCGTCCTCCTTCTTGGATTGGATTTTTGAAATGTCAGAATGGTAATTGCCTGACCAAAGTAAAGAATTAACACATGGGGTGGAGATTGTTTAATTTGGAATCGCAACTATTATTTCTGCTTATTACCATATATGTAACTTTAACTACAAACCATAGGCACTAGATGTTAGATATTCTTTTGGAGGCAACGATGTTGCCTCAGTAGAAAACCTGTAAAAATACTCAGTTATAACTAACTTTCTTCTCAAAGGTTTGGGGATCGTTATATATAATCCCTCACCCTAGGGTGTTTTTATTTTTAAAAAAATGCAAAAGGGGAAAATAGAACATCTAGTAAAATTTATGATGTGCCAGAAAAACTAAACTGCATCCCATATGTGTTAATTTTATCCATTAATATCCTCGAATGGTTAATGATGTTCATTTTCTTTGTGTATTCTCCTATCTTCTGTCTTATAAATGCAGGAAAGCGATGAAAGCATTCTGGTGATTTGGCATACTACAAGACGAGGAGAAGATTGTTGCCCAATGTACCAGCCAAAGATGATCTCAAAGGCTACAACAAATGTAATATATAGCTTCATTAGAGGAGTGAATCTCATTTTTAGGAGCCATAATAGAGTTTAATGTTGTGATAGGTGCAATGGCATTCACCCATGTTCGTTATCTCTAAATTAATACAATGAAACTCTTAGCCCTTTAATTACATCGTTTTTAACCAAGAAACTTATATAATTTCTACTCACTTCATGGATTTCATATAATTTTTTTAATGAATGTTTCCAATGTCTACTGACCTAAGTTCTTCCTCCATCATAGACATGAGGATATATTATTTTGAAGATTTAAATCCAGAAGCCCGTACTACTTCTTTTTCCAAGAAGCAGGTGCCCATCCTCCTCCAATGAAGATATGAAGAAGAATAAACCCATGTAATTAAAAAATGTATTTAATTTATGGACTGTCATTTTAATATAACACTGTACATGAACACATACACATACAACACACCAACTCTACACATACACATACATGAACACTCACATACACCTACACAAGTAGGCTGCACACAAACTACACATTGAATGTTGTAGTGTGTTGATATTACCGAAAATTAATAATTTCCCTGCAATTAGTAGCTTGTTTTAGAAAACTTTTACATCTGTCACATAACACATAATAATTTCTGAAAAATGCATTAGGATCATACTTTCACGAAAACTGGCATTGTGGCACATAAACACCCAACCACACACACAGAGGCAAGTACACGTGAGCCGCACAAGTCTTAATATTTTCTGAAATACATGTTTATAGAATTGTTAATAAATATCTTCGCAATTCATTTATTTTATAAAAGTCCTGATGAACTTGCTTAGAATGTAAATAACATTGAGGTTGGTGCGTGCATTCTCGAAGCCGCCACCAGGTCACGTTCTCGATGCTGCGGCAGGGTCTTTTCCAGAAAGCGCACGAGCTGGTCAGCTTCTGCAGCAGACAGGTCGTTCTGCTGGTGCCATCGTCGTCAGGGAAGGGGGGCTACACTTTCAGCAGTCACGCCGTGACTGGGTGGTGGAGCGGGTTGAGAATCCACTGCCGTTCTCGGCGTCGAGAACGTGACGGGCCAAGAGCTAAACCTGGAGTTGGCTTGGCTCGGATCGAGAGTGACATGGAGGCACAGAAAACGAGGGCTGTTGGGATCATCTAGTCCAAAAACTACACGGGCGAAGCGAAATGGCCAGTTTAATTTAAGGCTCATGGTTAGTAATTTTAAACTAATAGGAATCTTAATTTTCTCCATAATGATGGGTACTCTCTAATTTCGTTTTTTTTTAATGCATTATTCTCTAGCACGATATATCCACACAACACATGCTCGAACTTGCACATACCCACACACTCTTGACTGAAAATTGTATGAATTCATTTGAATTGATTCTAGCAATTCCACACATATTATGATGCATTAAGGAATATTAATCCTGTTAATTCCTTAGAGTATTTTCATGGACAAATTAATTATTACCATATAACTAGCTTGGTATTTTTAAATGAGAATCAAAGTAAAACGGTATTTTCCTAAGTTTAGAGACAGTACACAGGGGTTTTTATCTTTTTTGTTGTTATTTTCTATAAAATTTAGATATTGCATTTTATAATTTTAAAAAAGTAATAATATGTAATTGAAGATGAAAATATAAAAATATATGATATAATTAATTTTTTAAATTCTAAATATTGTATGTAACTTAACAAATGCAGTGTATAAGGTAATAAATAAATGATCTGTCCATAATAGACAGATTGTCTGTCAGGAGACCGCTATAAATAATTCAGAATCAATGCAAATGGGGAGTTTTTTTGCATAAATATAGGATGAGTTAGTTACTTATAGTTTCCATATTATTTATTTACTGGGATGCAATTTACAACGTACCCAAATGTACCTTATAAAATATTGATGCGTATTCGATCACCGACCGATTTATGGGGTTGGGTTCTTCTCAAACTAACATACAATTAAATTGTCCTTGGGATTACAGGGGTCAGCACTCTGATGCCTAAATTAGTCTAATTGTCCAAATATAATTAAGACAAAATGAATCATAAGGAAATGCATACCTTGTATTTATATTCCATGTCCTAAATAACGTTATGTTTAACTATCGCCCTTAATTACCAACGGATGTGGCAATTAATTTAGAGTATTAAATATTCTCCTAACTGAGCTGTCATACCTTCAGCCCAATAGCCTTCTTGAGCTTAACCTCTATTAAGAACCCCCAGAAAAGCAGGTTCTCGACCTTAAAATGCTGGAACATCACAAAGGTCATTGGGGTCTTGAATGAATGGGACAGTTCGAGGATTTTGAAGACTCGAAATGAACCTTGCACTTCGTTGCTCCTGCCTTCGAGAGTGAGAACCTAGTTTTGTAATCAACCCCGTTGTTTAGGATTTCAAATGGGCGCGTGTGGGATGTAAAAATACGCATGTCACCACTCCCCAAACAATGCTTTGTCAGGAGGAAACAAAGCGACTACATCTTTCCATAACTTTTATATTTCCAAAGCAGTAATAATTATTCGTCACTTCAGCCTCCATAATTACCTCCCATCCGCTCTTCCTTATTCACTTTTCTCATTTACAGGCATCTTCTTACAAGCATTCTTTCCGTATTTTTATCTCGAGCGATTCAATTCCCATCACCTTTCCCAGAAAATCAGTAAGTTCTTTCATCTCTATTCTCATTCTAATATTTTCGTTTCCTCCCATTACAATCATGGCCCACTCTGATGAGGGTTCTACGGTTGAGAATTTTCTGGCGAGGTTAGGGTAGGTAGGAGAGGGGTTAAGATGCCAGAGAGAGCCGTTAGTGATCCGGAATGCACTCATTCCGAAGAACTCTAGTACGACTTAGATGCTGAAGAGGGCGTATCTGATTATGTTGGTAATAGTCTTGGAGAAGAGAAGGTTTTCCCCATAACTAACATGCCTTCTTGAGATGTTGTTGAAAACTGGCCTCCAGGCATTGGCAAGCCATACAAAAGAAGGTCCCCTACGAGCGACAAGATTGGTTTCTACCCTCCTCCAAATCAAGAACCCGAGTCGAAAGGGGTGTCAAGTACATCTTTGACCTATAGGGAGGCACCCCTCGAAGCCAGAGAAGAGGAGGAGAGGACAATCCTCGAGGGGGAGGAAACATCCTCAAGAGTGCCTTATGTATCTCTTCTAGTTAATCCCTCTCAGAAGAAGAAAAATGGGCTTTATCGAAGATTGAGGCTAAAGGACTCAGGGAGGGATCCCTCAATTCCAGTAGTGGGAGCCGCTATTTCCAAAGTTTTGGACTTGATTCCTCCTGGCCAACGAATAGCCCCAGTTGCCAATTTTTAACCCTTCTGAGAGGGGGATACCCCCCATAACCTCCCCGAAGGAAGATCATTTATTTCCCTCAGGCATCTTCACCACGGGCTCACATTTCATTTTCCGCCCCTTTTTTCCAAACTTCTTAGACAATTCCAGGTGAGCCATGCACAAGTCCATCCCAATGTCTTTGTAATCATTATGATGTTCCTGACTAGATGTGACGAGTTCAGTATTAAGCCTAGTTATATAGTGCTTTGTTCGCTAGACTTTGTGTCCTATAGTGCACAACCTACAGATATGATTGTCACGATTGTCAGCCGAGAGGTACACCATAACATTTTTAGAATTCTTGGCAATTCGGGTGACTGGAAAAGCTGGAAGTAAGGTATCTCGTTTGATAGTAGGAGGTATCGAGTTCCTCTATTGAATTGGGCTGTGCGAGTTCAATCTCCAAAACCTGGGGAATATATATGCCAAGATGCCCTCGCGAGAAGGATTGACAAAAGCTATTTTCTAGCTTCCTCGACTACAGCCTCTTCAACAATCCCAACTCCCAAATTAGTGGCTTTGCATTCTCGCCAAGAATCTACGAAGAATATGTACATAAAACATTTTGGAGGGATACCAGAAAGAGGAGAAGAGGACTCGAGGGCCCCAAAGATGGCCCTCCCCTCGAAACCATTGTTAGTGATGTTAGGTATTCGGGAGCCTCCGAAGGTGCCTTAATAGAGCAGCATTTCTCCTATTTGTTGTGTTATTGAGTTTATTGTAACTAAATTTCTTTTTCCTTTTCAGTGGGTCTCGCTAAGGGCTTAAAGAAGTAGAAGCCCTTGAAGCAGGGTCAGGTTCCTCCCGAGGGGATTATTGAGTCCTTGTATCATGCTTCTACTCCCCCAAATCTGGCATCTCTCCCCTTAAACCCGGATTCCCCTTTTGCAGTAGGCCGTAAAAGGTCTTTCTCAACTATTGGTGATGGAAGCCACCTCACGCCAGGAACGTTTGCCAAAAAATGAGGGCGAACTGCAACACTATTGATTCCTACTCACCAAGGCAATTGATAGGAACACATGGTGGTGAGGATGTTCATCAACAGCCTCCTCCCACTTCGAATGATATGGCGTCTGTATCTAGGATCGAACATCACCTCTGAAAGATGGCCTGTGACCCTGAGGTTTTCTTCCATTCTTCTCTTTTTTTCTTTTTTTATACTTATTTAGCATCTCTTTATTTTTTATATCATCAATCCAAGCTAATATTGTTTTACCAGGCCTCCAAAAATTTTCATGAGGCCACCAAGAGAATGGCGGCCTTCTTTTCCCTTTGTTCTTCTGGCCACAGTAACTTCCACGGGAAGCTCAATAAAAAAGATCTAAGATTTTGCAGCTAAAGAAATCTCTCAAGGATCAATAGAGGACTTGTGATAAGAAAGATAGGGTCCCCAAGTAGAAGGATAGGGCGCTCTCGAGGAAAATGATAGGGCGCTCGAGGAAAAATAAAAACATGTGGAAGGGGAGAGGCAAAGTGTTGATGCCGAGAGGCATCAATGGACGTTAGAAAAGAACACCCTCATGAAGAGGGTTCAACCTGCAAAGGATCTGGCCACGCAAGTTCAACTGCTCAAGGCCTTCAAACACAAGCTGTTGAAAAACCTGAGTTGCTTCAACTTTTCCTGGATCTTCTGGGTGTCCCCAAGAAAATCAGCCGTAGTGAATTAGCCGAGGACTTTTTAAAGCCATAAGTTCTGCCTCTCTATCTGAAAATATGGCCAAGCATGTGAGGAACTAGTTAATCCAGATCTTGAAACCACTCTGGACACGAAATGGGATGAGGCCATCAAGAACAACGACCTTCATTTTACCCTTTTGAATTTCATCGAGTCCAAAGGGCAACTCTTCACTGCTGAGAGGATTTGAGCGATCCCCCTTCCAGAGGCTATAAACGCCTCTCCTGAGTAGGATTCCACCGCCCACTGAGTAGAAGATGATTCTAGGGTTGGTCCCCGATTGTAATTATTTTTCACTTAGGGCTCCTCAATTGTACCCCTTTTTTATTTTACTTTGAGTATCAATAACAATACTTTTTTTCCGCAACCTATTGATTTTTCCTTTTTTTTTTATTTTCATAGTATAATTCATTGAAAATGGTGTTAGAAGGAGCATGTGAGGAGCTTTCGAGTGCCCAAAAAGAGCTGAATGAGACACACAAATAGCTACTGATTGCCCTTCGAGATCTTTCTAAGAGTAATCAAGAGAAGGACTCCTTGAAGGACAAGCTCTACCAACTCAAAGCTGAGATGACATTGTGGAAATCTAAAGATCATCCCACTTTTAAGGGGTATGTTAAGGATTTACTTAGCAAAGAATTTAATGGTACTTATCCCTTAAAAGTGGTCAAGGGTCGCGATTCTGCTGATGAAAAACTAGAAGAACTAATGTGTCAAATTTTGAAGTTTTGTTCTTTGAAGTCCTGCCTTGCCACTGTGACTAGACTTCCAGTAGTGGAAAGGAGCCTAATTGGTTGCTTGGGAAAATGTTGGAGACTGGTAGCCCAGAGGGATTTACTTGTCCAAAAACATCTATTAGCTTAACACAGAGTGTCAAGCCTTGAAGAGGACTTGCTCACTTGGAAGATAGCCAGCGAGGATCCCCCTTCTTCAAGAGAACTTCCTGCGGCCCACAAAGGAGCCCCTCAAGTGAAGATAGCTCTTTGGTGGAATCTCTTTTATTCAAGAACGCAAAAAATGTCTGGGAGATGGAGGCCTGGAAGATACAAGCCATAAAAGTGAAGTAGCATTTCACTGCTTTCGAAGAAAGAATTACCGTACACGAAGTGAGCCTTCTTACCCATATGTTTTCCCACGACATTCCCTCCTCCTACTTAATTACCAATGATCATCTTCAAAAGTTTCTACTTAAAGCTTCTAAGTACTAGAAGGAAGAAGTCAATGTTCATGAGAATGGGACTCTTTGGCAGAAAAATGCTTTAAACCTCATTTTTTATTGGCTGGCAGAGCTGAAGGTAAAGGGATTCACCCCTTCGAGCTTTAGCTCTGCCCCTCTGTCACAAAAGTCTCTCACTAAGGAAGTTGAATGGCATATTTTCCCTTCAAGCAAAGTTACCCAAGGATTTTCCTCAGAATGTCGGAAAAGCACAGGGTCATCCTCAGAGGGCCCATTCGAATCTTCCATAAAAACGTGGTGTAAGACCATCGTCGCCGCTCCTCTTTATCCCTCAGAATATCCTTTAGAGGAACAATGAAGGATATCTGAAGGGAAACTGGTTTAAAACTTAAAGAACTCAAAGAAATAGAGGCAAACGTAAAGGAGCTAGGAAATCTATCTCCATTGAAGAATTGTTTCAGGCGGGATTTGCTCCCATCATATAAATACGTTTAGACGAATAAACTTAGGTAGTTGTTAGTATCAATATTGTATTCCTAATATATTTGTTGATGTTTTAAAAAACAACCAATATTCTTTCCATCTCTTATACTTTACCTCTCGAATATGAGCGCCCTGTGCAATTTCCTTAGGCAAAGTAAAGTAAGAATATGTTTGGTAAGTAGAAATTACGTAATTTAGAGACACAAGCATTTTACCCAGGTCCGGTGTTTCCACCTACATCCTGCAAATCCCGCCTACTAATTTTATCATTTCATGATTACAAGATAGCCTTCGAGTGCCGTTTTAGAGAAAACCATTCGAACATCAATTAGAGTGTTGCTTTTGAGCAAACCACTCTAACATCATCTGTATCTGGAAATATCATCTAGATCACTGCTTTAAAGAAACCCGCTTGAACATCCATTAGTGTGCTAGACGAACATCAACCATAGCTGGAAATATAATTTAGAGCACCGCTTTAAAGCAACCTACTCGAACATCGATTAGAGTGCCACTTTAGAGCAAACCACTCGAACATCAACTAGAGTGCCGCTTTAGAGAAAACCACTCGAACATTAGTTGTAGCTGGAAATATCATCTAAAGCGCCACTTTAAAGCAACCCGCTTGAACATCAACCAGAGTGCCGGTTTAGAGCAAACCACTCGAAACATCAACTAGAGTGTTATTTTATAGCAAACCACTTGGACATCACAACTGGTAGTATTTTCTCAAGTTGGTAATATTCTAACTTCTTTGAACTCGAACCCCGTTCATCTGTTCAAGAGCATAGCTTCCTCCCGGGTCCGATTTGATCACTTTATAAGGTTCATCCCAATTTGCAGCAAACTTCCCCTCGGGTTCCTTTCTGCTTTTCTTGTTTTTCCTCATCACCAAGGCCCCTGAGTTAAACAACACCTTCTTTACCCTTCTGTCATGGTATATTTTGACCCGTTCCTTAACTTTGGCCTCATGTAGAAAATCTAACTCTCTCTTTTCCTCCACCATATCTAAATCCAGACATCGATTTTGTTTATTGATTGTCTCATCTGCAGAAGCCATCATCCTTGGGCTAGGAACTCCTATTTCCATAGGAATTACTGCTTCCAAGCCATATACGAGACTATAAGGAATTTCCCCAGTAGTGGAATACTCAGTTGTTCGATATACCCATAACACATTGGGTAATTCCCATATCCAGTTACCTTCTGCCCTTCGAGGCGTGCTCGTATTCCATTTACTATTGTTCTATTGGTCACTTCCACTTGCCTGTTAGCTAGGGAGTGGTAAACATATTTCATCTTTTACTTAATCTGATATTACTCGCACCACTTCCTGAAGGGATCCAAGTAAACTATGTTCCGTTGTGTGTAATGATCGTTCTTGGGATTTCAAAACAACACAAAATGTTCTTCCAGCAAAAAAAAGATGACTGTCAAGGGCTCAACCTCTACCCACTTTGTGAAATAATCAACAGCTAATATTAGGTATCTGAATTTTCCTGGCCTTCCAAAAAAGGGCCCACAAAATCAATCCCCCATTTTCAAATGGCCACGAACTATAGATGTTTCTCATTTCTTCCTGTGGAACATGTGTTATAGGTTCATGTCTCTGACATTGATGGCAAGCCTGAATATACCTGTTCACTTCCTAGAACATTGTCGGCCAGTAAAACCCTGCTCGAATGAGCCTCCTCGCCATAGACCTGGCTCCCTGGTGGCTTTCGCATACCCCTTTGTGAACCTCTCTTATAAGGTAATTGGCCTCGTGAGGGTTAACACATCAAAGTAATGGCTGCAAATGACCCCTTCTACACAACCCTTCTTCTTTCAACACATACATTAGAGCCTTCAACCTTATCTTTCTAGCATCCGCTTCATTTTCTGGCAGGACTCCCTTAGAGTGTTTACTTTATGATTTCTTTCCCTCAGAACATGGCTCAAACTATAATATTTGAAAATTTTTAACAGGTTCTTCACTACCTCGAGGTATCCCTGCAGGTTACGCTCTCTTTCCCCATACGGTTCATTCACATGCTGAACCACAATTTGAAAGTCACTGAAAACCTCCAATTCCTCCACCTATAGCTCCTTTGTGAGGCGTAATCCACTGATTAGTGCCTCATACTCAGCTTCATTGATATTTGCTTTAAATGCAAAGTTCCATTCATAAGGATAATCACTATCATTGAGGATAGTTAGTAGGACCCCAGCTTCACTTCCTCCTAAATGTGACGAACCATCTACATACAACTTCCATATCTTTCTTTGCCTTGTTTCCTCATCTGGAATGGGATCCAAACACACCATGAGGGGCTCTGTAGTTTCCACTATAAAGTCTGCTAGCGCCTACCCCTTAATCACAACTCGAGATTGATACTAGATATTAGACTCTCCCAATTCTACTGCCCACTTCATCATTCTACCTTAAATCTATGGTCTTACAGGATCTGTCAAATAGGATTGTTCGTGAGCACCACTATCTTATGTCCCTGGAAGTAGGGTTTCAACCTTTAGGCTGCATGTACGAGGGCTAGAATCAACCTTTTGAGAGCCATAAACCTTGTCCCCGGCCCATGCAAGGAACAACTAACAAAGTAAATCAGATGATGAACCTTTTCTTTTTCTTTTACCAGAGTCGCGCTTATTGCTAGTGGAAACGCAAAAATATACAAGTACATCATCTCATCCTTGTCTAGTTTCATCAAGGAAATGTCCTCAAATTTTCTTTCAACTGCTCGAATGCCTCGTCGCACTTACCATTCCACTCAATCTTCTTTGCCCTCCGAAGAACATCAAAGAAGGGCAAGTGCCTCTTTCCCCCATTTGATAAGAACCACCTTAATACTGCTAGAGACCATGTAAGCTTTTGCACATTCTTTATCGATTGTGGGGTATTCACTGCCCTTAGAGCTTCAACCTTTTCCAATTTTACACACTTAGACGTGTTCAACTTCAAATTAGCTTCCTATTTTTTGTAGAATTAATTGGTACTAATGAACATATTGTATCCATAGACTCCTAGATCTTCCTTGTGATCATCCTTAGTAGGTCGCCCATGGGTACTTTTCGTCACATTCTATGTGAAGGCCATTCGTAAGGGTGGTAGAAGATATTCAAGGCCGTTCACAAGGATGCAGAAGAGATCGAACCATTCACTCTAGAATGGTAGTAGATGAAGACCACAAACATCAAAGCGTGGTTGAAGGAGATTGGAGCTAAATATAGGCGGCATTGGGGTTCGAGGCGGCCAATGAATAAATGGTGAATCGTGGTCCGATGAGTTGTGCCAAAGTCTAGGAAGAATCGAGAAGAATTAACCTTCAAGGTTAATTTCATTGGATTATTCTTCTCGAGCGCTATAAAATTAGCTATTATAACTCTCAAATTGGACTAACGGTTCATCTGTAACAAAGGAACAATGTTTAACCGGCCAAAGTACAAATGGGTCGGCGTGGACTGCTCATTGATGGCACCAACATCCCGCTTGTCACGGGTCACCTGCTAAGGGTGCCAACTATGTGGCCTAGACATGTATTGCCTTCTCACGACTACCTCCTTGTTCTCACATGCATCGCACTTAGCTCAGTTGTATACAGCACACCAAGCCTTTAGAGGGATGTAGACGAGTGTGCAGTGGAAAATACACATATGAGTTTAGAATAGGAGCATGGCTCACACACACAAGCCAAATATAGCATCCACTCTTTGATCAATAACCAAAGGAATGCCTAGCTCTGGATGCTGTCTGATACGCATCATCATCCATTCACGTTTCTGCTTCCAGCCTTGTGGAACAACAAGGGGTTTCTTATGTTAATGATGACTCATCTTTCCCCGTTGAGGTTTACAAGGTTTAGCTTTCTTGAACGACTCGAAACAGGAAGTTTGATATAGTGCGCCAGCCGGCAGATTTATCTTTTCAATCCAGATCTTCTTGGTAACCGACGAACACTTCCTTTTCTCCTCGGATCTATCGGGCAAACCCGTCACTGGTGTAGACCCTTCTGACCCTTGATTTCTGTTCTCCCCACCGGAATCTTATCTTAAGCACATAACGAGCTGAAAGGCCGAGAGTTTATCCCTAGGTGATCTATTTACAATTTTTTTCCATTGTGCACGGATTGGTGCCTAAGATGTACAGGTAGTTGCCATATGGGTATACGACAATTTGTGCATCTCTCAAAACATCCATGCCGAGGACTAAACCAAAGTTATCAATTTTAATAACATGGAAATCTGCTGTGGCTTTCATGGTGCCAGCCTGAACTGAGCATCACCTCGCAACGCCTAGTACCAGTTGAGCTACACTTTTAACGGCCTTCATTCTGCCCATTGCTTTCTCCAACGTGAGCTCCAACCTTCATGCCTCTTTTTCAGAGACATACACATGGCTATCTCACGTATCGACCATCGCTCGGATGGGGTTTCCATTTGCGCGCAAGTCTATATTTATCAATGCTCCCTTTGGTTGTCGCACTGGTTTCACACAGACAATCTTAGGTTCATCAAGCTTAGGTGTGGCCTTCCCCGCTTTGCTTGACCAATTTATAGCTCTCTTGGATCGAACTACAGCAGCCACCCAGTCAATCTCAAACTCAGCTAACGGATTCAACCACTCTGGCTCTCTTGATTCCACCATGGAATTACACCACACACTTTATGCCCTTATGGAGCAAGGTTCTTCCTCTTCGGGCCAAGACTCTTCAGTCGACTGATCCTGAACTACCTTGCTCAGTGCTTCCCTGATTTTTCTTGAGTCCTTGAGCAATACAGCAGTGATCCCCTACTCTGTTCGACAATAAACAAGGGTATGATTCCCTTTCCATGTTTCACACACCATTCGCGCCTTCCCAGTTGGTCCATTCCACCTTGGTTTGGATGCACTTGAACTCACCGCACTGACACTAGGGCTTGTCCCATTCCTTCCAACACCCGAATTGGGCCTGTAGCTACCTTCGCCGTTCAGACTAGGTCTAAAGTTACCCCTCACCTTGGGAGTACTTGCACCTACACCATTACCCACCTTGGCAATAGTGGAGTTGTCCACTTCCCTATCAACCCATTGCGATCCTTCGCCATTACAGCCTACCAGACTTTCGACAAACACCACCGTTGAGTTATAGTCCATGCAACGAGCTCTCCTTAGCTTGAGCCTAGCCCAAGGCTTCAATCCCTGGCTGAAGTTATGGGGTGTATACTCCTCCGGATGATAAGGAAAATCTAGCATACAATTCTGGAACATCGACACATACCCCATAATACTGCCGGTCTGAACCAAGGTTGCTTTAAAGTATTGATCCAACTCGTACAATAAGTTATCAAGCTCTTTAGTGTCACGTGCCCCACTATATTTGGGAGGATCAGGGACTTTCAGTTTATGCACAGCACAGACACCACCACCAATACCCCCACCTTGGGACAGGTTGGCCACAGCTTGCAAGACCACACTCACATCTCTGCCAAGCTTCTCGGTGATGCCTCTCAACTTGGCAATGTCTACCTCGCGAGATGCCAAAGCTTCCCTCAGCTCGGCGATCACCTCATCCTGCTGTGCCACCTTTGCATTGGCCACTTCGAGGTCTTTACTTATAATAGCAACATCTGTTTCTATCTGATCCAGTCAGTCAGCTAGGATCCCGAACCCTTATGTTTCATAAAAGACAACCCTCTCAATGTTCTCCAACTGATTCATTTTCTTAGACATAGTAACAGACACTCAATATATGCCCAAGTGCCGATAGGGCTATGATACCAACTACCACGGGTCACTCGCTAAGGGTGCTAATCGTGTGGCCTAGCTGTGTATTACCTTCTCACGACTACCGCTTTGTTCCCATTTGGGTTGCACTCAGCTCGGTTGCACATAATACACCGAGCCTTTAGAGGGACGTGGACGAGTGTGCAGCGGAAAATACACACACGGGTTTTGAATAGGAGTATGGCTCACACACATAAGCCAAATATACAATATGGAGCCCAACATTGGGGAGCGAACGCTTGTAATTCAATATATTGCAGAAAAAGTAACCGGGTGTGGGTAGCTCAGTACTCCCCATATATGCAGTATAATTATTATCACAGGTGCCAGGTACATAGGCAAAATAAGGTCAAAGGCTAAATTGGCACGTAGGCTTGGACCTTGATTAAAATAGCTACGCTAAACTAATCACTAAGCTTTTACAATTACTTACAAGCAAAAGATAAGACTTATGGGATAAGAAGCTTGGGACGTGTCTTTTCGAGCCGGGACGAAGCATTAACGGTGCTAGCCGGCAGGGCGACCAGGCTCGCGCACGGGCGTTAGGCACATACGGCTCGGGCGTTATGCATAGCATGTCACGTGTGTAGAGGGAGGCATCACGGGCCATGAACGGCTAGGCGATCGGCACTGGATGCTCCAAGGGCAAGTGCGGTGCGGTCACGGGAAACCAGTTCATAGTGACACGTTAAAGCGGCATGGGACCGAGGTATCATTTTGGCATCGATGCGGGTATGGGGTTGCATTGAGGTCGGGCATTAATCCCCACCCCGTAACACTGCGCCTGAGCAGTTAGCCCACCAAAAAAGGCTCATCACGAAGGCATGGTGTGAACCGAGCTAAACACCACGGGCCACACACACATGTCTCAACTTTCACTCAAAATTGGCTAAGTATGGGCACAGATCGTCCCATTTTTATGGCCAACACCATTTCAAGTGAAAAATGTTGAGACCTACTGGCGGGATGTGGAGAGTTAATGGGTTCGTGCTGAGTTTCAGAGAAAAACAAAGCTCTTGACAAACGATCTGTGCTAAAGGCCGCGTCCAATTGATCAGAAGCTTAAAATTGAGACTGCTTACAACGGCCCGTGTCAAAGAAACTGATGCAGACCACGCTAGATGCAGCGACATGTGCATGCATGAATGAGGCAACCCACACCAGATGTACTAGCCCGAGCTAGATGACACAATATGGCCCGTGCCAGATCTAGCAACTCGAGCCAGGAAGGACAAAGTACACAACGTGCACCAAGCCATCCGCGATAGTATGCACTAGGCGGCGGCTGACTTAGGGTGTTACACTTTTTGGCCTATTTTGGGCCAAATTTTAGGCTCAATCCCCAACTACTATAAATATAGCCTTAGTTTACTGGGGTTAGAGAGTTGGATAATTTTTTAGTAGTTCATTTGCAATTGGGAGAACATTTAAGAGAGAGAAACACTCTCTTCTCTTTCTTTATTTCTTTTTATTTTTCTTTAATCCTAGGATTTGGAATTCAATCTTCCTTTGAATTCCATTTCTAGGGAGTATTGGGGATAAGTTACTTTAATGGTTTTTTAATGGTTTGTGAGATTTCTTAGTTCATCCTAATATTTGTGCTTATAATATTATTGTTACTTGTTCTTGAATGTTAGAATTGCATGCATAGTACACTCCATATAGGGATACACTTTAGTCTACATTCATGTTGGTGGAAATAATGATGCCCCATTGGGAAGAGAAACTTCGGATGTTTTAATGGGTAATAGAGTACGTGTCTCTATGGTTGTGTGCATGGGGCATCCAAGTAATACTATGATTATTTTCCATCACAACAGTCTTAGCTGATTACATTAAGTAATCCAATAGGTTGTGTGTAGAGATAGTTAAAAGTAGCAAGCTAGGGTCCCTAGTTTCATAGTTAAGGTGCCTACGATCCTTTGCCTAACTCATAAGCCTTAGGGAGTAGAGCATCCGTGGTGGAATGCCTGGGACGTGATTGCACAGGGGAGAAAAAGATCTACAACAATGGTCAGACCTTTCTTTATTCCCTTAAATACGATGGCGGTGTCGATGGAGGGTTGCGAGTGCACCCGACGTGACCGGTACGGGGAAGTGTTTTCCATCGACCACACCACTTGTTATGAGCAATCTATTAGGTTTGTCCAAACCTCTTATGTGAATGAATTGAGGGTCGAAGCATTAAATCATCCATGCTACACAATGACTCCCCAAGTTTTTAGCTAAATAGATCACTTACTTTTTACATTCATGTTTTGTAGTTATTAGTTACAAAACCACCCCCTCTTTTGTTTGCTACATTAGCCATTCCTATCGACTCATATAGATTGACGACATGTATGAGGTTGTGTTTAATTTATTCTTAGGCCCTAGAATCTATGTGTACATACCAAGTGATTACCGCTAACTATCCTTTTGGTGGCATGGTAGTGAGATTGGGTGCAAAATATAAATTTCATCTTTGACTTACCGTCCTCTGCTCAGGTTATTTAGCTACAATTAAAGACCCCGAGTGGAGGTTGATCAAAATTTTGCGCTATTGGCAGGGATGCTATTCAGCTTAGTTGTTAATTAGCATAATGTGTTAGTAGAGTAGTTAGCATTTTCTTTTCTTTGGTTTTATTTTGTTCATTCATGTGTTGAGCTTTTGTGATAGTTATCTTATTACCTTTTGATTAATTTTCTAGTGTTGTCCTTTGAAGGGTATCATTAGCCCTAGTTTATGGTACATACTCGTACCACAAACTTAGGCATTTTACACTACCTAACTGAGAAAACAGGTGGTCGGAGGAGAAGAAGGCAAAGAACAAAGGTAAAAGTTCGAACGAGGTAGGTAGTGTTAGTAGAAGAACCACAAAGAATGGCAGAAGACAACTGAACCTAGAGGTAGCCTTTGTCCCATAATCTGGAGAGTCAACCACTATGCATCACATTCCCCCAATTTCCACCAAACGTGAGTTGGGAGCTAAAAAGCAGAATGATCCACTATTTCCCCACCTTTCATGGTATGGTGGGGAGGACCCGAACAAACATCTATTGAAGTTCCACTTGGTGTGTACGAACATGAAGCCACCAAGAGTTTATGAAGATGACTAAAATATGGGAGCCTTCTCATTTTCGATTCAAGATGGAGTTAAGGATTGGCTTTACTACTTACCGCCAGAATGCGTAGGTTCTTGGCTTGACATAAAGTGGAGGTTGTTAGAGAAGTAATTTTTGGTGTCCAAGTCTGTCGGTCTAAAGAAACAATTGTCAAAATTCACTCAAGGGGCTACCAAGAGTTTGTACGATTTTTGGGAGTGCTTCAAGAAATTTCTAGTGAGTTACCGCTACCATCCTTTCGGGGAGAGGGATCTAGTATACTATTTCTGCAAGGGGCTATGCGACATAGATATGGAAATGGTGAATGCTATTTGAAATGATTCAATAGCAAACAAAAGACCTAACGATGCAATGGTCCTCTTGAAGAAATGACCAATGGTATGTGACAATTTGGCACAAGGTCAAGGGTATTCTTCGATGAACCTGCACAATCACTTAAGTTGGAGGAAAAAGTCCAAGTTCTTGCTTCCATGATGAAAGAGGTCTTGCGAGAAAGAGTGCATCAATTCAAAGTGTGAGTTGTTTGCAACCTTGACCATAACTCTGAGGCATGTCCTAAAGTTGTAGGAAAATTTTAAGACGTGAAGGTTGTTGAGTACAAGAACTGAGAGAGACCAATGAAATAGAGCTTATGCAAACTTATTCAACCACATGGGTTCCAGGGTAGTTCTACGTCAAGGGTTCTAGGGTAATTCTAGGTCAAGGGTAGTTCTAGGAGTCAACCACAAGGGTTTCGGGGGGATCCAAGGTGATGCAAGGCCAGATCCCTATGCAAACTCATTCAAGGATATCGGGATAGACAAGCTCCACCTCAACCATACCCTAGATGTGAAGGCCCTTCCAACGATCATGCCTCAATCTACAAGTCAGATCAAGATTAGATTTCAGAAGCCATCGGTCAATTGGGGATGAAACATGAAGTCTTTGTGGAGACGATAAGGCGTGAGATTTAAGACCTTGGAAATAGATATTTCTCAAGTATCAAGAATCTTGATGTTTAAGTTGGAAAACTCACCATCTCAGTGAGCCAACTTAAAGCCAAGGAGTCCAACAAACTCCCCTCCCAACTGGTGGTCAATCCAAGGAATGTGAGTGCACTCAAGTTTAGAAGTGGGAAGGAGGTTCGTGAGTCCAAGAAAAAGGTTCTATAAGAGGATGATAGGGTATTGGAGGCTACCGAGGCACACTTTGAAGAGGAAGAGATTGTGATCAAGGAAACATCTTCCAAAGAGCTTCCATCGCCCAAGGCACAAGTTACTATCTCACCTTCATTTCCAAATGCTTTGAGGGGAAGGCCAAAGGTGGTGACCAATAATGTAAGCATTCAAAAAGTCTTTCGTAAGGTGGAGGTAACAATCCCTAACTTGGAATTAATTTAAAATATGTCATCGTATGCTAATTTTCTTAAATTTTCATGCACAAAGAAGAGAAGTAAGCCAAATAAGAAGTTAGGACATTTAAAAATAGGGGGAGTCACCATTTTGAGCCATAAAAAATTGCCTAAGAAATGTAACGACCCTGGAATGTTCTCTATTCTTATCTCATTAGGTGGCAAGCTTTTTGAAAAAAACATGATAGATTTAGGTGCATCCATCAATATTATTCAATTTAGTCTATATGAACGCCTAGAAATAGGTGAGCTTAGGGAAACTAGAGTGATTTTCTAACTCGTCGATCACTCCCAACCTAGTCCTTGTGGGATAGTAAAGGATGTGATGGTGCAAGTTGGAAAATTGGTTTTTTTGGAGGACTTTTATGTCCTAGATGTGGCGCAAGATGGAAGTGAACCCCCAATACCATTTGGGAGACCTTTTATTAAAACGTCTAGGACTAAAACTGACGTCCTCTTAGTAACCTTGACTCTATAAGATGATATGGATAAAGTGGAGTTTGATATCTATAAATCTAGGCATGATTTAACAAATTCTTCTTTTATGTGAAGGGTGTGACTATATGTGATGAGCATGATTTCCATGAAACTTTTTGTGTTACCAATAAGCTAGAATATATGATGATCCCTGTGTTAATGATATTATTAATGGGTTTGATGAATTGCATGATGCGATTGATAGTATGTCAATGCTAGACTGTTTTCCACGCTAACTAACTTGTAGCGGGAAAAGAAGAGTGTAGAGAGTTTAAAACCTCCCTGCCCTCCTTATAACCCCAAAATGACATTCACTAACTAAACCTTAGTGATACATGGAGATTCATTTCCTAAAATGGATAAGGGGTCTGAAGGTAAAGATGACTCATTGTGGTGACCTCTCCACAACGATGCCATTGTGGGTGGAGTCACCGATGGCAATTCTGGAGAGCCACAGATAGGTGATTCTAACTGGATTGCATGAAAAGAAAATAAGTAATGTGGACGACAATAAATAAACGGTGTTTCTTTGTGCTTTTGCGCCCTGAGTAGTGATTGGATAGATTTTGCATGTTCTTGTTTGCGATAAGGATTTTTGAGATGAAACTCTTGTTTGATTTGAAAATTTGAGTTCAAGACTCATGACTGTGTTTGGATTGAATTATATTTGATGGGTGGCATATTTTTTTCGAAAAAGACGGAAAAACTAAGGAATAGGTTAAAATTTGTGGCAACCTCATACCAAGACCTAATACGGTGTGCGCCAAATTCCACGGTCCATGCCAGGAAATTTGGCACGAGGGGATGTCTCAAGCTAAGAGGTTTGGTACGAGGGTTGTTTCGTTCCAAGAGGTTTGGAACGAGGGGTTGGTCCATGCAAGAAAGTTTGGCACAAGGCTTTGGTCTGTGCCAAAGACCCTTATGCGTCGATTTCCAATTTTTCTCTGTCAAATTGTTCCAAAAATACAAATTTTCATAAATTCTGAATTTCAAACTAAAAAATGCATTTTTGGTTAAATTTGTTTGAAATTCCATAATTCCTTAGAACTTTTTATGAAAATAGTACATCCAACATCCATTGGAATTAATTGATTGGTACTACTTTCCCCAATTTTGCAATTTTTAAAAATTTCATCCTTATCCTAATTGTACCTCTCTCCTTTATAACCTATGCTGAAATTCTAAACCCATGGTACATTTTTCCACCAAATTTTATCATTTGAAACATTCTTCTTTCTCAAGAAACACTCACTCACACACACTCTTGGTGAAGCTTGAAATTTGAAGTGTTTCTCTCAAAAATTAGCAATTCTTGCTTCTTCTTGTGCGAATCTTACAATTCTTAGCTTCGAATTCTGGGTAATCCATTGAACTCTTTGTTTATATATATGCTTTATTGACATTGTGGTGGTGCTATGAAAAGCATAATTTTTTAATAATTGTGTGTGTTGTTGAGATATATGTTGTGTATGCGTGATCTTGTGTTAAAGAAAGTTTGGGTGGTTTGATGTGCTATTATGCTTGAATGATATGTTCTTTATGTGTTAGGTGATTTAGGAGGAGATGAATCTTGATTGTACAATCATATTGATGGGTTGGTGAGAGCTTACATGGGTTTGTGTTTTCATGGGGAACTTTATCATTTAAATAGTTTTCATGCTTAGATTATCATATTTTGAATGGTTAGTCTATTTGGGAGAATGTTATCTTGTTGAATGACGTTGTAGACCATGTCTTGTTTATGATTACATATCCACTCCTACCTTCATTTTGTTAGGATACCTCCTAAGAAGAATATCGGAGAAAGGAAAGTTCTCACTGGGTGAGAAGAGGAAGAAATCAGTGAAGAGTGCAAACCATGAACTGGTGACTCCCATTCTTCGCAACCCTGCAATCGTGACTGAAGAGTTTATGGGATATTCCAACATCTCTGGAACTGCCAGTAAAGGAATTGAGAGATCCGAAGAGGAGTATCTTGGAGATTGAATTTGCACGCAAAGACACCTTGGCGGCTCTAGGCTTACTCGAGCTTGTTACTTACCTATTAGGATGAGTAGGTCTAGAGGGATTTTCTATATCAGGTAAACACTGGAGTTCCTAGCTACTCTATGGCCAGTCGTAGACAATGATGGACACGGGGCAATAAAATTCAACCTGGATGATAAGGAGTATAAGATGACCCACCGAGAGGTAGTGCGCGCCTTTAGATGAAGGTATGGCAGGGAGATCCAGAAAACACGTCGTCAAGGGATGCCTTTTTCTCTCGAGAACTTTTGGAGGCAGCTAATAAGGGCTAATCAGAAGAACCTATGCAAGAGTATGGCACTGGTTCACCCAGCATTCCGTTATGTTCATCGGTTATTAGCAATGGGGGTTTTCTGCCAAGGGGATCTAAGGAAATGTTCGAGATCAGATGTTAATTGCCTCTTGGAAATGACACCCGAGGTTAGTTTTCTACCTGAACCTGGTAGGGTCTTTTTTAGGAGTTATTAGCGATGGAGGACACAAAGAGTGGAAAGATATCTATGGGCGGCATGGTAGGTCTATTGGTACAGTACTTAGGGCATCAGGTCACACAGAGAGCGTTGTCTAACTTGGGACAATCAAGTATAAAGTAAAACATCGAGAAGTTACCAAAGACATTCTTGGTGATTTCTACAACATTGGATGGTTGGTATGTATGGCTTTATGGTAGGGTAATCACATGTAGCTTCATAGTACTTTATAAGTCGGAGCGCATTGCCATCAACCATGACACCTGTTTGGATGACCTATTTATTGAGCCCGACTCGCATTATGAGAAAGAATTCTACATAGTTATAGCCACCATAGAGATAGACATTGAGGAAACCGGGGTGAGAGCTCTTCGAGAGCACCTCCTAGTCGCTCTCACTTATCCACGGACATCGGGGACTAATTGCAATCCCTTGGGGAAAGTTTTTCAAGCTCTACCCAAGTGTTGCAAGAGGTCATCCATGCAACAAGAGGAATGTGATTGCAAGTGGAGGGGATACGTACAAGAATGGACTCCATGGAGGTAACACTTTAACCAACGAGATACATTGAGAGGAGCTTCACAAACCACATAGATGAAGGCCATTCAGGGCCACGAGAGTGAGTGTCACTATTTCTCCCAACCTCACTTATGTTTTACATGGTTGTTGTTGCATTAAGGACTATGCATCGGTTAACTGTGTGGGAGAGAGTAGTGAGCATATAGGGAGTTTGCATTCCAGGATTTCCTCAGTTCATTTTATGTTTTGGTAGTTTTTCTTGATTGTTGATTGTTGATGGATGTTTTTGGTTGGATACTTGGTGCCATAACATGCTAGCTAGGGTTTCTAATTTTAATGGGGTTGTTTGTTTTAGAATATTGGTGGTTTAATTCTTTTTTATTGAGTCTATCTTTTGAAGTATGAAGGACACTTTGGAGAAATTTTGTGCTACACCAAAAAAATGAAAAATGGAAATATATATATATATATATATATATATAAAACTGGACAAGTTGATAACCCAAAAGGGAAACTTTGGTAACATTGTGAAAAGCCCGGATATGATGAAATATCTAGGTAAAAGTGAGAGGCTAGGCCTGGCTAGGCTTATAAGAGGCTGTGTGGTAAAAGGTGAGAAGTGAGTACCCTTTGTGTGTTAAAGCTAGCATGAAAACCCGAAAGGGCTTCTAGAAAAAATGAGAGAAATTGAGAGAAAACAAAAAACTAGGTTGACGATACATCTACTTCCTTGGTTGTAACTAGGTCGAGAATCGCGAGTTATCCCTATGTTACAATCAAGTAGACGACTCTTGGATTTCCTTGGTGGATTATTTTTTGGGAGACAACTCTTTGATTACTTTTCAGTGGTTAGATTATTTATGTTCTTAGGGGAGTGTGAGAGTTGTGAGATTGTTACTTTTTTGGGGAAACAAGGTAATCTAGGAATAAGTTGAATGTCTCAGTTAACTTATGCATGCATGCTACATTTTGCTTAATTATTTTTCTTGTCTTTATTTACTCAAGGATGAGTAAAGGATTGAGTGTGTGGGGTCTGATGTGCTTCATTATGTGTTCTTTAACCATTGCATTCATCATAATAATTGGCTAGTTTTATGTGGTGGATTGCTAGTATTAGTTGAGTTTACGTGACAAGGGGTTTAGACGGACATTTTGGTTTTCTTGTTTAAATCCCACATTTTGTAGACTTTATTTGGACTAATGGACATCCTGTATCCATGGGCTGCTAGATCTTCCTTGTGATCATCCCTAGTAGGTTTCACACGGATACGTTTTGTCACATTCTATGTGAAGGCCGTTCGTAATGATGTAGAAGATATTGAAGGCCGTTTGCAAGGACGGTAGAAGAGATTGAAGGCCATTCACACTAGAATGGTAATAGATGAAGGCCACAAACATCAAAGTGTGGTAGTAGAAGATTGGAGCCAAAGATAGGCGGCATTGGAGATCAAGGCGGCCAATAAAGAAATGGTGAATCATGGTCAGATGAGTTGCGCCAAGTTTTGAGAATGATCCAAGAAGAAATAGCCTTCAAGGTTATTTTCATTTTATTCATCTTCTCAACGCTATAAAATTGACTATTAGAACTCTCAAATAGGACTAACTGTTCATCCATAGCTAACCTTAGTCTACTAGGGTTAGAGATATGGACCATGTTTTAGTAGTTCATTTGTAATTGGGAAAACATTTTAGAGAGATAAACACTGCTCCTTTTCTTTAATCCTAGGATGTAGGATTAAAATCTTCATTTGAATTCCATGTCTAGGGAGTAGTTTCTATAGCTTGGGGATAATTGTATTCATGGTTTTTAATGTTTTGTGATATTTCTTAGTTCATCCTAATATTTTTCCTTATGATATTAGTTTGAATTGTTCTTGAATGTAAGAATTACATGAATAGTACAATCCATATAATCACACACTCTAGTCTCTATTCATGTTGGTGCAAATATTGATGCCCCATTGGGAAAAGAAACCTCAGATGTATTCATAGGTAATGGAGTACGTGTATGTGTGGCTGTGTGCACGGGGGATCCGAGCAATGCTCTGATTATTTTCCAGCACCCTAGTTTTAGTAGATTACGTAGGGAGGTGGGGGAACTTTGTTAGACAAAATATTCATACATGTGTAAGAATTTTGGTCTCACACACACCGCATAAACTACACATGCACATGCTTGCACACTCAAATCCAATAACTAAGCTAGTGTCAATGACTTTAAACTTGTGCTTTTTATACAAAATGAATGAAATTATACCAAACTATTTGGTAGATTCTCAGCTAGATATGGTTATTATGGAAATGGTATGTGGTTGGTAGATTCTAAGCTAGATATGGTAAGTTCTCAAGCTATTTGAAATGTTACTGGAAATTTGTTGTTCTGATATATTCTGAAAAGCGAAAATAGAACTTCCGATAAAGTTTATAATGTGCCATCAAAATTAAATTGTGTGCCTCACCTACCTCCCCCCGGGGTCGTTTATCGTAGCTAATTAACCCAGGTGGAGGCTTGGGGTCAAAACATAGAAATTTATAGTTTTGCACCCTGTTCTCAATGCTACGCTACCTAGAAAGTAGTTAGCAGCAAGCCTTGGGTTTGTCCACATATATGCTAGGTCTAATGTACCAATAAAAAGACAAAATCTTACGGGTCATCAATCTGTACGAGTGAAAAGAATAGCTAGTATAGCTTACATGTAAGGAAGGGTTTGGTTTTTCAATTATCGACTATAAAGCATGAAAGTAAAATAAAGAAAACAACTATATAGGCAAGAACCTGGGGAGTCATTGAGAAACATGGTCAATCTAATGCTTTTATCCTCGATTCATTCACATAGATAATTAAGTAAACCTAATAGAGTGTCCATAATACGTGGTGTCGAAGATGCCATACACTTCCATGTCCCTGTCACGATGGGTGTTCTCGTAACCCTCCATTGACACCGCCATCATAATTAGGGGAGTACAACAAGGTCCTACCATTGTACTTTCCCGTGTGATTATGACATGGGCTTCCACCACTTATGCACTACTTCCCTTGGGTCCTATAAATTAGGCCCAAAAGTCGTTGGCACCTTATCTATGATCTAGTTTTCTACTATTCTCTATATCTACCCACAACCTCTCGGATAACTTTACGAAGTCAGCTAAGACTGGTGCGATGGAAAGTAAATCGGAGCATTCTAAAGTCCCCCGTGCACACACCTAAGTGGACGCGTTCTCCCTTATCCATTCTAACAACCAGGTTTCTCTACACAAGGGAGCATCGATATTTTCACCATACATGAATATATCCCAAAGTGTGTTCTTATTTGTGGTTTACTATTCTTGCATTTCAAATAATCAATCACAATCATAATAATATTATAAACACAAATTTAGGAAGATCTAAAGAATCTCAAAAAGCATATAGATTTAGAGCATTCTTCTACAATTTATCCCCAACCAATAGAAACTACTCCCTAGACATGGAATTCAAATTGATATTTGAATTCCACATCTTAGTATCAAAGAAAAAGAAAGAAAAGAAAAACAGAGAGTTCTCTCCTAACTAAAAGATGAACTACGAAGGATAAAGTCTCCAAGGTACTCTTGGACATGAATTATAAGATATGAAATATAGTAGAAAATGGTTTTATTTATAGTAGTAGGAGATTGGGCCTAAAACTAGGCCCAAAATAGGGTAAACCCTAGCTCAGCCGCTGCACAACACAGGGCATCACGGATGGTGCGACCCATGGAGTGCCCTTGGCGTGGGGCGCGAGGCCTGGCGCAGGCTGCATCAATTCATGTGGCACAAGGTGCCAGATCTTGTGCTTTGCGCAAATATTCAAGAGGTGTGAGGCACGAGGCTTTGCACGAGCTGCATCATCTTGTGTGGGGCACCATCAGGGTGCTAAAAATGAAGGTTCTGCCTACGTAGGTGGCCGTTAGCGCGAGCCGTGTTCAGAAAAGGTGCTCACCCAAAAACTTTAGCGGGGGCCTTGTGATTTCCCACACCCCTCCGGCTGGTCTTGGCATATTGAGCTTGGAATGGCATGGGTGGTAAAAAAAAGGGATGTCCCGCACCCATACTTAGCCATATGGAGGGGGTCTTCACTTTGTGTTGGGAGCCCGTGGCATATGGCGCGGGTCACATCTTAGCCTTGTGCTGGTCTTCTTGGTGCGGGGAAGCTCCCTTGGCATGGGCCCTTGGTGGCAAACCATAAACGGCCCCCACCGACCCGTTTATGCCTCAGCTGGCTGGACTAGTTTCCTTCGTTATGGGTGAACCGTTAATCCGATTTGAGAGTTTAAGTAGCCATTTTTCTAGGGCTCGGGATGAAGAATACAACGGAACCAGTGTTTAAGCTAATGCTTCTTGGATTATTATTGGACTTTAGCATAACTCATTGGACTACGAATCCCTATTTCTTCGTTGGTTGCTTTGATCCCCGTTGCCGCCTATCTTTGGCTTCAATCTCCTTCTACCACACATTAATGCTTGTGTCCTTCATCTACTACCATTCTAATGTTAATAGCCTTCATCTCTACTACCGTTCTTGCAAACTTCCTTCAATATCTTCTACCGCTGCTATGAATGGCCTACAAATAGAATATAAACAAAAAGTAACCATGGGAAACGTACTCAAGATGGTTACAAGGAAGATCAAGGAGCCTGTGGATACAAGATGTCCATTGGTAATAATTAATTTTACAAAATGCAGGATTTAGTGAACAAAACCAAACATGGCCATCTAAACCCCTTGTCACGTAAACTCAACTAATACTAGCATTTCACCAACTAAAACTAGCTAAAAAGTATGCCAAATGCAACGGCTAACATACACATAATGACAAGACAAAGAATCAAGCGAAATGTAGCATAATTTAACCGAGGCATTCAACTTATTCCAAGATTACCCTATTTCCCCCAAAAGAGTAAGAATCTTACAAGTCTCACACTCCTTGAAAAACATAAGCAATCAAACCACCCAAAAGTAAAGTGTGGAAAAAGGTAAGCCAAAAAGATAAGGGTCAAGCTAGCTTACATTTCCCAAAGTGATCCCAAAAGCAATCAAAGAGCTGTCTTAAAAAACAATCCACTGAGGAAGCATGCATTCAACCTAGTTTCTTTGTTTTCTCTCAATTTCTCTCATTTTTCCTAGGAACCCTTTCAGGTTTTCCTTCTACCTTAACACACAAAGGGTACTCACTCCTCACCTTTTCCCACACGGCCCCTCATTTTTTCCTAGGCTCGTAAGCCTAGCCATGCCTAGCCTCTCATTTTTACCTAGGTCTTTCACATATCCAAGCTTTTCCTAATGTCACCCAAGTCGCCCTTCCGGGTTTTTGACGCACTACAAGAAACAAGACCTATTACTCGCCCCTTTTACCTTGGTTATTTTGTTAACACCAAATAACTGAGGTAAAAAGTTCTTTTACCTAAGTTTTTTTCCCAAAGTAAAAGATATTATTTGTCTCAATTATAAAAAAACTGAAGTAAATAATTGGTTTTTTATCTCGGTTATTTTTTAATCGAATTAAGAGGTTTAAAAATGAAGTAAATAATCTTTTCGATTTAAGTGTTACATTGAATGTGTTCTTTGAAAAGGTTTCCTGACTTCGCTAGATATGTCGTTGATGCTGCGAACTATTAGCGAAGTCACATTATTTGGTGGAATATAAAATTAAGGTTATAATTTGGCATAACACTGTGCTACAAAACACCCTACAAATACTGCCCAAATTTAATCACAAGCAGTACCTCATTATTTCAATGTTCAAATACGATAGACAAATAATTAAAAAAAATAGTAGTCATTAAAATATCCTTTTAATTATATAGTACACAATTTAATTCGAATAAGAACAGTCTTAGTTCCAACATAATAAAAATTACCTTACACTCAATCACCTCGGACAATGATGACCTTGAAGGTGATTGGCCCCCTAGCTGTATCACCTCAAAGAACAAGGTGTCCCCAATGCGTAGGTTGTTACCCCTAAGGAACTTGCCAAAACCCTTTGGGGATATGGCCTTGACCCTCACACCACTCGAGTAGTTCATATGCCACTTTGTCCCATAGCACCTCATCACTACAAGGGTCTTCTCAGTTGGGATGTACTATGTCACCGTAACAAATATTGATTAGAAATATTTATACATTTAAGCATATATATACATGTATATATGTTTATACATATGCAATTTTCAAAAAAAAACTTTATTTCAAAATGCTTTACCAAAGTAGGTATTTTCCCAAAGTTTAGCTGCTTTAAAGTGACGTTGAAAGGTGGACTATCAATAGCCATCGAATGATCTGTTGTGCGGTGAACTATACAAAACCTAGAATGTATTAGCTATTACAAATTAAAGTGCGGTGTTTAGAAATATATATATATATATATAGGTGAAATACCTGGAAAAGGGGCAGATTAGACGATGTTTTTCCAGCCATTAGTCCTGCATCAGAATTAAAATGTGACGTGATGAACCACACCATGAAATGCCATGTGCAACATGCAACAAGCGTTGTAGGTTCTTGTTGGTATGAATCACTGATTTGGACAACCTTACAATGTGATCTCAGTTGTGTGTCGGCTTAACCGAATAGAAAACCGACATAATATTGATGTCTCGTGGGGAAAGTCAAAGTAAACTTAGGGGCCATAATGCAAAGTTGGTAACATTTAGGGAAGCCAGAATGTCATACCAAGATAAATTTGATGTCATAAAATGAAGAATTATAAACTTGAAAAAAAACTCATTAAGGTCGCACATTTCAGATGAACCGAACTATGTCAGATATACTACTAACATCGCAAAATCACAGGTTGCTATGGGAAGAAACACATCAAATTGGAAAAAATGAAGGTGTTTCAACATGAAATAGAAAATACCCCTTGGGAGACATACCAAACCATATTACCGGTGCTCAAAGTCAAGGAAAGTTCACACTCATAATTTTGAAAATGCTAGAAAGCAGGGTACACAAAACAAATTCAAAGACCACATATATGACATTGTGAAGTAAGATGTACAAAACTTATGTATTAGAATATTAGAAACACCATACCTTTTTCCAGTACACAAGAGTGGGGTGGAAGGTGAAGCCCGATGTAATTTGCACTAGTTATGAAAATGCTTGAACTGTCTATTAGGGTTACCATATAACATGTTTTTCATTTTAACCATGTTCTGAAGACCACTTGTTAAGTGCAATGTTGCAGGTTTGTCGCTTCATGCAAACACATACCGACCTTAGACCAACGTCGCATCTATATGGGCCTAACACCCAACCGGTAATAATTACAATTTATAAATACAATTCCAAATAACATTGATTAACATGTTATGTTAAATATCAAACATTGAATATCACTAAAATAACATTAAAATAAATTTGAAATTTTAAGATATGTGATACAAAATACGTCCCAATTCAAATTTAACCCAATACATAGTCATATGAAGTATTAAACACCCCTCTAATGTTTGTGGGGAAGAACAACTACATGGAAAACTACGAGCACAACACCATTTATGAGCTCTAAGTATAGTGTTTCCCCAATCTCAAGTTCCTCTTCATTAAGAAACTAGCCAAACCCCTTCGGGGGCAGGGTCTTGAGCATTTTGTTCCCCGAGTAGTGCATTTTGTACTCCATTCCTTTGCACCTACTCACATATCCAATTTGTACTGCGGGAGGTACTCTTAAACTTTTTTGGGATGTAATAAATTATATATACAAAAGACATTTTTAGTACTTATTATGAAAGTAATCTATAGAAAAAGTTAATTGAAAAATCATTTTTTTAAACAGAGAGGAATTACAATAATTGGAATTGACCCGAAGTTCGTTTGGGTCAGAGTATGTGCAAAATGGAGATATCTGCCCGAGAATGTGTGACGTGGACTGTCATTATCCGAATCTCTCACCTCAATTGGTTGACGGTTGGAACCAGTATTGTTTGCCATGATTGCTTTCATATTGTCACAAAAGTGAAATGCTATGATAGATAGAGAATGGGAAATAACGACGTGAAACCCAGTTTTCTAACCTAATCAAAGCGACATCGCAAAAATATCAATATAAATGATTGGTTAACCGTTGCATGTGCGAGTTCTCATTGATTAGACCATCTATATAAAGCATGAATTTGACGTCACATGCAGATCGGTACAACAACAGCCAGACCAATTTGTTAGCGACATCGCATTACAATAGATAACGACAATAGAAGATAATGACGGCACCCTTCCAGCATAATGTACCACCCCAATTCATATTCCAATGCCCTAAAACCATATTGTAACACTCTAATACCATATTCTAGCACACCAAACCATAGAAAAATCAAAAATTAAAACAATTAACACATTCACACCCTAATAAAAACAACAATTTCAAGGATAAAAATCAACACAAAAGCAATGTAAAAACATGTGGAAACCATACCTTTTAGAAGATTGGCCGGTGAGAAGTGTTGAAATTTGAGAGAATGCAAAAAGTTTGAAATGTTGTATGAGATGTGGCCTCCATTTATACACTCATTATGAAGCGTTGTGACTTCCACCGTGGGCAAGTTGATTTCGCATGTCTATCGTATGAAAAGGACTTATACCAACTCTAGTGCGGCATTGCCTATTTCTAATGTGGGCCTAACCATTTCAACCCACTAGCATAGAAATGAGCCTGTGTTTGAAAAATCTCCATGCAAGGTCACACCTATATATTTTCTTTATCTATATAAATCTGACATTGTACCGATGTCGACTCCTATTAAATTGGGCCTCACCATTTTAGCCCACTAAAATGGTAGGTGGGCCCCTATTTAACCTAGACAGATGTAATTGACCTTCAAATTGGGTATTTGTACATTGGATAATTTAAATTTAAATTTATTATTGCTGATGTAATAAGGTCTGGCCTATAATAATGTCTGGTTTGATCAGAATCAATTTTCACATTGCCGAGGAACTTTTTACATTTTACACTTAGTTCTCTCCAAGATGGTGGGGGAGATGGAATCACAATCTCATGAGTTTTACTGGGGGATGGCAATAGTCCCATCCCTAAACCGGGCTAATTTTCTGTCACTTTGAAGTATTTAAGTGGTATGAGAAAGATCATTTCCACCACATAGAATCACATTAAATTTAATATTCTAGGTTTTTCATGAAATGAAAAGATAATGAAATTGCGCCCGTCAAATATTGAAAACCGCTAGTACATCGTATAGAGTAAATTGTATATGGTTACTTATAAGTATCCAACAGTTCATTTAGGATGAACATGTGGAATTCATTATGGGTTCATGCCAGTTTCTTTGTGATCAATAATGGTTCTCATGAGTTTTATTAGGGGGATGACAATGGTCCCATCCCTGAACCAGTGTAATTGTCTGTCACTTTGGAGTACTCCATTAATACCCTTACTATAAGCGGTATGAGAAATTTAATTTCCACCACATAGAATCACATCAAATTTAATATACTAGGTTTTTCCTGAAAAGAAATGCTAACGAAATTCCGCCCGTTTAATTTTGAAAACTGCTAGTACATCGTATAGAGTAAATTGTATATGGTTACTCATAAGTATCCAGAGGTTCGTTCATAATGAACCTGTGGAATTCTCTGTGGGATCATGCATGTTTCTTTGTTATCAGTAACGGTTCTCATGAGTTTTACTGGGGAATGGAAATGGTTATGCCCCCGAACCGGGGTAATCGCCTGTCACTTTGTATTATTCCATTCATACCCTTACTATAAGCGGTATGAGAAAGATCATTTCCACCACATAGAATCACATCAAATTTAATATTCTAGGTTTTTCATGAAATGAAAAGCTAATAAAATTGCGCCCGTCAAACTTTGAAAAGCACTAGTAAATCGTATAGAATAAATTGTATATGGTTACTTATAAGTATCTAGGGGTTTATTCATGATGAACATGTTGAATTCTTTGTGGGATCATTCCAGTTTCTTTGTCATTAATAACGGTTCTCATGAGTTTTACTGGGGGGTGGCAATTATCCTGTACCCAAACCGGGGTAATCGTCCGTCACTTTGGATTATTCGATTAATACCCTTAGTATAGGCGGTATCAGAATGATCATTTCCACCACATAGATTCTCATCCAAATTAATATTATAGGTTTTGTATGAAATAAAAACCTAATACAATTGTGCCATCAAATTTTGAAAAGTGGTAGTACATCGTGTAGAAGGTATGTTGTGATGATTACTTCGATGACAATTACCAAAAATTATACTTTGACCCCACCTGTTCGATTTCGCAAATGTTTTTTGCATGACACGAATCTAAGACCAACCTCTATGTGATGTCCTTACCAATTAAAATTTCCAGCGAGAATTGAAATTTTGAGCAAAATTTTGAACCAAAATTCCCCCCCTAAACCCATCTCATTACAATAATATCCAGCATCAACACAATCATTTCCCATCTCCAATACATTTGTACTCAACCCAACTCCACCCCATTACAAACACTAAAGATTCCAATCTCACTTCTTCTATTCAAAATCAACAATTATTCTAGGATGGAGCATCTATGGGTTCAAATTATTTGAGGCAGTTCATTTTGGCATCTCCTAAATTGTATATGTGTTTTTCCACATTGACAAAATATGAAATATATTCATTGAGTATGATGATTTTGTTACATGTTATATAAGTTACAATGTATATCCTTCCAAAATGATGTCTCATTTGTAAGGATTATGAAAAAAATCATAGATTACTGCTGATTTTGGAAAATAATAAAATTTTGTATGAACACAGTTTGAATGTGCAACATCGCAATATGTTTACCACCTTACACGATAAAGAGCCGAATGATGTGCAACATCGCATCGTCCAGAAATGATAGCCTCATCTTGAATATACAACTTTGCACGTTCATCGGTTTAATTTACATTTCATTACCAACCAAGCAACATTGCAGTGAAGGTAATTTTCCCATGTATAGATTATCGTCACATGTACTTGACAATATTATGTGTAAATCATTCTGGGACTACCGAATTCTGACATAAATTTTATTTCCTTTCTATTTTTTTTAATAAGACAAACAAAGTTATAATGAACTCTTAGCTTAGGTGGTGTACCACGTAGGCAGTGGATGTTAAATACAATTAATCATTTATTTTCACAACAACCATGTGTATTTGAATATATTATGACATTTATTGGTAATTTATATTCAATGATTTTTTTGTTTCATCAAAAAATAAATATTGTATAATTGTACGATTCTTTATGATTCATACCGCGACATCGCACATACCATTAATGATACGACACCTATGCGATGTCGCCCGATATGAACAAAAATATATTGATATCAAACCGATGTCACTAGTGACGCCTGATTTTTTTTTGCGAGATCGCATATTCAGAACGATATTGCATTGGTTAGCCACCCACGTCAGCATGCGGACGATGAGGGTGCAATGGATCATACAATCTCACATACAATCATAAGCGATGTCACTTTAACTACCAGTGTCATCGATCTAATCAATGTCGTAGTTGTTCCAGTCACATCGCATGCGTCCATTTGTTATCAGTTTTGAACCGAGGTAAAGGTATAATTTTTAATACACCCACAATTACTTCAATTTTGTGGGGGCAAAAAACACAGGTGAAAAGGCCTGAAAAACTGAGGTAATGTTTGTTGTTTGTTGTAGTGACTTGTCCAGGTTTTTGTATTTCTTTTCATTTATCGAATTTTCCAATTTTTTGTGTAGCACAAAATTGCTCCAAAAGTGGGTTTCTACTACAAAGATAATGAAACACAAAAAATACACCACCAATTTCCTAAAAACTCCTACCCCGTGCAAACTAGAAATCCCAGCATAGCGTGTCATGCCACCAAATATCCATCGAACATCATCCCTTAACAATAAAAAGCCAACATCATCAACAAACAAGAAAAATAACAACCCAAGAAAATCATGAAATGCACCAAGGAAATATAAGAATGAAGACTCTGTAAGTGCTCATTACTCCCTCCCCACACTTAACCAATCCATAGACTCCAATGCACAAAAATCATATCAAAATATATGTGTGGTAGTGAAAATAATGATACTCCTTGAGTCCGTTGTAATGGAATTGTAGAAACAGTGTTGCATCCAACAACAAGAAGTCCAATCAAAATTCCATTTCAAACAAATTTCTCAAAGAAACATACTCATTTAAGAATCATGTTGTTCATAATATCACCGCAATGTTCTCAGTTCATATAAACAAAGAGTTCAATGGTTTACCCGAAATTCGAAGCTAGGATCAATAAGACTCACACAAGAAGAAGTAAGAATGGAATTGTTTTTTGAAGAAAGCGTCATTTTTTTGAGTTTCACCAAGAGTGTGTGAGAGAGAGTGTTTCTTGAGAATGAATGATGTGTAGGATAAGGATGGAATTTTTAGAATTCTCAAATTAGGGGACAATAGAGAAAAGCAATTAATTCCAAGGGATATTGGAAGTATTTTCAAAAATTCTAAGGAATTAGGAAGTTCCAAAATTCTTGAATAAAAAATGCATTATTAAATGTGACAATCAGAATTTTCAAAAACTTGCATTGTCAGAACAAAGAAGAATTGAAAATTTGGTTTCAAGCACAAAATCTGCCTAGCGCGAAGAAAAACACCGCGCCAATCATCAGGCACGAAGCATAGCCTTGCGCTAAACTTCTCCACACGAAGCATACACTAGTAGAGGATGGGGTGATTAAAGACGGTTATTTCAAACCAGAGAAGTTACTTTGGAGATGACTTCTCTGGTCCTGTCTTTGATCATCATTGGTTAAAGATGGTTCCAAAAATCATCTTTAATTGGATCCCAAGCAATTTCGAGTTCGGAACTTAATTCCTAGGACATAAAAAAGCTTCTAAAAACCAATAGGTTTTTGGCAGCCTTAGATGAAACACAAACCCATCTAAAAAAATTCTTTCAACCCAAATCTGGAATAAAATACAGGGCATGGATAATATACAGACCAACAGACTCGACAAAATAGATCAAAGCTGAAACATCAGAGCCTTCCTTGGCGGAGCCCTTTGCCTCGGCATAGCCTTCAGCAGATGATGATGAGGCAGTGGTGCCATGAAGAGGATGGTGGAGCAACAACGTTGTGAGAAAGACGGTGGAAGCAGCGGTGCCGTGAGGAGGATGGTGGAGCAAGGGAGGCAGGGCGTCATGAGAATGGTGGAGTATTAGCACCATTCCGAGAATTGTGGAGCAAGAGAGGCAAGATGCCGTTCCGAGGATGGTGGAGTAGGGCTGATGGAGATGGATATGAGAGGAGAGGAAGGGACTATGGTGATTTACGTTGTATGCGAGAGGATAGGCGAGAGGGAAAGGGGAAAATAAACTAAGGGAGAGAGGGCTGGAGGGAGTGAAAAATGGATTTGGGCTTGCATTTAGTTTTTCTTTTATATATTGGTCCAACAAAGTCATTGGATTAACGGTAGTTCTATAATAGAACCTCCTTTAATTAATTTTCTCAAAGGAGAGAGTGTCTTTGATAAAACAAATAACCACCTTTAAAAGGAGTTCCGAGTTTGGAACCCATTTCAGGGGTTCACAAAGACGGTTCCTCAAGGACCACCTTTGATTGATGTATTTAATCAAAGGCCCTCCACTAATGATAGCCTCACACCAATATCCTTGGCATGTAGCATAGCCTCACGTCGAGAATCTCATCCCAAGGCATCCACCAAAATTTTCCCTAATCATTGGTTTTTTTCCCTCTTTTTTTGAAAAAACAATGTCACCCTTCAAATATATCTCCATTCAAACACAAACATGAGTCTTGAGCTCAAAATTTTGATCTAAACAAGATATTCATCTAGAAAATTGTCATAGCAAAAAAAGATTCATGAAACAACCATCTAATCACTAATCAAAACACAAAAACAAAAGAAACACCATATATTTATTGTTGTCCTCAAGACTTATTCTCTTGAAATTAAGTTTTCACATATTTTTTTCACCAAGGACGGGGTCACCTTTTTTTTTACACCTAAAGATCCCCACTTGACGTAGGGTTTTAGTTGCTACCCATTAACCACCAACTTTGTGCCATACTTTTCATTCTTAAGCCATACCGCTCCATAATCGTCAACCTTTGTCACTTCATATGCCCATTCCCATCTTGATCCTAATTTTCTGGGAAAGAGACAAAACTTATAATGATAAATGAGGTCTCTTTGTCACAAAGAATTCTTTTTTCAATATACTCTCATCATGTCTAGCTTTTTTCTCTCTTTATAAAGCAAAGCGGTGTCATAGGATGTGCACCTAAGTTATTTGAGTGCAAGTAACTACGACTTCTTATGCTTCCCAGCTTTACTCAAGTCTAAGTTAAGTCATTTAATGGCCCAATGTGTCTCAAATTTTAGCTCAACTGGGAGGTGGTATCTCTTTCCAGAAAGGATCTTGAAGGGTAACATGCAAATTAGAGATTTATATGCAGTGCAGTAGGCCCAAAGAGCATCATCCAACCGAGCACTCCAATACTTTCTAGAGGTATTCACTATTTTTTCAAGGATGGCTTTGATTTTGCAGTAAGAAATTTCTGCTTCGCCATTGGTCTTTGGGTTATAGGCAGTTGAAGTCCTATTAGTTACTCCATATTTTTCAAACAAAGTTTCTTTACTTTGTTGCAAAAGTGGGTTCCTCTATCGCTAACCAGGACTGGGGTAAACTAAACCATGAGAAGATATTGGACTTGAGGAAGCTGAACACGGTTTTTGAATCGTTATTCTTTGTGGCTTTGACTTCTACCCACTTGGACATATAGTCTACTAACACTAATATGTAATAATTCCCATTAGATTTTGGAAATGGTCCCACGAAATCCATGTCCCACATGTCTAAAACATCTACTGGCATCGAGATGGTTTGGGGCATCTCATTTTTGGAGGAGATGTTCCCTATCATTTGGCATTGGTCGAATGATGACACCAAACTTTAAGCATCTGATAGTATAGTGGGAGAGTATAGACCATGGTATGTTACCTTCTCTGCGGTCATTTTGTATCTAAAATGCCGCCCGACTTGGGATGAATGGCACATCTTAATGACATGGTTTGTCTTATCATCAAGGATGCATCTTCTAATTTCTTGATCAGAACAATGCTTCCACAAGTAAGGGTCATCCCAGACACATTTCTCTCTTTCAATCATCAACCTCTCCTTTCTTGATTTTTCAAAAGATGGGGGGAACTCTCCAGTGGTGATATAGTTCACTATATTGGCATACCACGACACAATTTCTCATCAGAGAATTCCTCCCAAATAGGATCTTTCTTTGCCTTTTCTGTGACTTGTTCTGTGCTCTCGAGTATTGCAATTTTACTTAGGTGGTCTACCACGACATTTTTAGTGCCTTTGTATATCTTACCTCTAGGTCAAATTCTCTTAAAATAAGTATCCACCTGGTAAGTGTCGGCTTGGCTTCTTTCTTCATTATTACATGACAGAGTGCTACATATTCTGTGTATACTGTGACCTTGTTTCCTAAGAGGTATTGACGAAAATTTTCTATGGCAAAGACTACTGCCACTAACCCATTCTTTTTGGTAGAGTAGTTGCGTTAAGCATCATTGAGAGTTACTGACACATAGTATATGACGTGCTGTACTTTACCTATCCTCTGGCCTATAACAGCACCTATAGCATGATCACTAGCATTGTACATGATTTCAAAGTAAAGAGACCAATCTGGGAATTGGATGATTGGGGCAGCTACTAGCATAATTTTCAAGGTGTCAAAAGCTTTCTTGCACTCTTCATCGACAATGAAGTCGATATCTTTTTGCAGCAATTTGCACAGAGATGAGGATATTTTGGACACACTCTTAATGAAATTATGGTAAAAACTGGCGTGACCTAAGAATGATCTGACATCTTTGACATTGGTAGAGTAGGGATTTGATTGAGTCAATTTTGGCTCTATCAAATTCTAACCCTTGAGCTAACACAACATGTCCTAATACTATACCTTTCTCCACCATGAAATGGAATTTATTTTAATTTAGCATGAGGTTCGTGTCCATTCATCACTCTAGCAACCGTGCTAAATGATGTAGGCATGAATCGAAGGAATCCCCGTGGATGGTAAAATCATCCATGAATACCTTGACAAATTTCTCGATAAATTCCAAGATAATGCTGACCGTGCATCTCTGAAAAGTGCCTAGAGCATTGCATAGACCAAAAGGCATTTGCCTATAAGCGAAGGTTCCATAACGACTAGTGAAAGTGGTTTTCTCTTGATTCTCCGGGTTGATGGCTATCTGAAAGTATCCCAAATAGCCATCGAGGAAAAAATAATATGCATTGATGGACACTCTCTCAAGAATTTGGTCATTAAATGGAAAGGGAAACTGGTCTTTACGAGTCACAGCGTTAAAGCAGCAACAATCAATGTATACTCGCCATACGCGTGGGTACCAAGTCCCCATCCTTATTCTTCACTACTATAACCCCACTTTTCTTTGGCCCCACTTGAGTGGGATTCACCCAAGTGCTATTTGAGATACGATATATTACCCCAGCCTTAAGTAATTTAAGGATCTCACATTTCACTACTTCCATCATAGGCAGGTTTAATAGCCTCTGAGGTTGGCATACATGTATTGAACCTTCCTCTAATAGTATACGGTGCATGCAAGTTCAAGGGTTTAAACCTTTAATATCAGCCAAAGTCTATCATATTGCTCCCATGAATTTCTTAAGCACATCGAGTAGTTTACCCTCTTGATCATTAGTCAACCTATTTGAGATAATCACAGGAAAGGTTCCATCTTCACCCAGGAAGGAATACTTAAGGTGTTCAGGTAAGGACTTAAGCTCAATTGCCAGTGGTTCCTCTATTGAAGGTTTGCTCTCTGGTAGAACTAGCCCATCTAGGTTTTTGGGTAAGGCTTCCACACAATTCTCACCTTGAGGATCAATCTCTTAAACACTTCCCACTAGGTTAGCTTCTGAGGTATTAACAAGCATATCACTTATAGAATTATCCTCTAAAGCTAACCCATTAAAAATATCTTGCACAATATTTTCATACATATCAACCAAATGGGGATGACACTTCACATTTGATCATTGATTCGTGCTCAAATTAATATTCAGGATCATCCTTTTTCTTTAACAATGATCTACACTTATGCAATAACTCGTTGATGTTGAAGGAGATATGACTAACCTCATTGTGATGAAATGTGCCACCTAGTTCCTTTTTTATCAATAGTCCTGAACATTTTGGTGGGGGTGTCTCCTCATCTATGAGCTTATGCCTTCCTATCAGCTAGTTCACTGTGCCTATTAGCTCATTCACCTTTTCATATATCCTGTCAGCGCAAGAAGATATTTGAACCCCACAATTGTTTATACAAGAAAATATTTGATTGTTCAGAGTTTCATTAGTTTTTGCAAAACTAGTCAGAGCTTTGAGTATTTCTTTGCCTAGAGACTTGGGAGCCAAGATCAATTCGGGTGAGCAGTGGTATGTACACCACTTTTGCTCCCTCCAATCTTTCTGAACCACAAGCTCCATATATCTCCCGTAGTTGCTTAACCATTGGGAACACTTTGTAAGGTGGTCAAAATGACACACCCTACACAGTTTCATCTATTGACTGGTGTCCTACAAAAGTAGTAGATTCTAGCTACAAAACAGCTTCACAAATAAATTGACTGAACAAAAGCAAAAATCAATTACTATGTACTCTTCTAACACATTATGCCTAATAGATGCCTAGACTTATGGGAGACAGGAAGAGTGGCAAAATCTCTATGGGATGCACGGTTGGTCTTTTGGTAGAATTTCTAGGTCATCTAATCACACAACGGGCTTTAGCTAACTTAGGGAGATCAGGCACAAGGTACAACATAGAGAATTTAGTGAAGGCATCCATGGTGGAACCAATGACATTAGAAGGTAGATATGTATAGCTCTATGGTGGAGCGAGCACGTGTAGCTTTATGATCATTCAATAATCGGAGTGCACCACCATTGACCATTACGCATGCTTGGATGACCTATTAATTTTTCCAGACTGGAAATTTGAGAAGGTGTTCTATAGAGTTCAAGGATGGTTCCATTGGATTTATCTTCTCAAGTACTATGAAACTGACTACTAAAACTCTCAAATCAAACTAACGGTTCTCCCGTAGCAAAAGAAACTAGTTCAGCCGACCAAGGCACCAACCAGTCAGTGCGGACCATGGATGGTTTGGTACCAATGACCCACACCAAAGGAGATGCCCCGTGTCCAGAACACTAGCGCAAGGCTATGGCATGGCATGTGCCAGAGGCCACGGGTCGCGAGCATAAATTGAAGACCACTCCACGCTGCTAAGTATGGGCGCGTAATGTCCCATTTTTGGCGTCCTGCGACGTTCCAAGCTCAATATGCCAAGACCAGCCAGCAGGGTGTGGGAAATCACATGGCCCGTGCCAAAGTTTCTAAGAAAAGAATCATTTCTGACCATTGTCCGTGCCAACAGCCACGGGCACGAATCAGGACTTCATTTTTAACACTCTGATGGCACCCTGCATGAGATAATGTTGTCCGCACCTAAAGATAGATGCAACCCGTGTGAAGCCATGCACCCCGCACGCTTTATAAATCTGTGCCACACCCCAAAACTGGCACCTTGCACTTATGAAGAGGCACAACCCATGCCAATTCTCGCGGCCTGCACCAAGTACGTGCCACGGGCTGCATCATCCATTACGGCTTGCACTGGGCGGTGGGTAAGCTAGGGTTTACCCTATTTTTGCCTATATTGGGCCTAGTTTAGGCCCAATCTCTTACTACTACATATAGAACCTTTTTCTTTTAGGTTTTATGACTTTATCATATTAGACTGTACCTTAGAAGAGTAGTTTGGAGATTTTCTCCTTAGGAAACTTTATCTTTTTCTTCTTTTATTTTTCTTTGATCCTAAGATGTGGAATTCAAATCATTTGAATTCCATGTCAAGGGAGTATTTTTCATAGGTTGGGGATAATTTTAGTGATTTGGTTTAATATTTATGATTTTTAAAATTATCTAGTTCATTCTACTTTTGTGTTCAGTATATTATTGTGATTTTCTTTCGAGTTTGAATGCATGAATATTACACCTCATATATGGCACACACATTGGGTTGTATTCATGCTAGGTGCAAATATCGATGCCCCTTGGGAAGAGAAACTTGGATGTTTGAATGGGTGGAGGAGAACGTATTTGCGTGAGTGTGTGCACAGGATATTCAAGGTCACTCTAATCCACTTACCATCGCACCAGTCTTAGCTGTCTTCGTAAAGTTTTCATAGAGGTTCTAGGTAGAGATAGCTAAATAGTGGCAAGCTAGGGTTACATGAAACCCTAGTATTATAGATAAGGTTCATATAACCCTTGGGCCTAATTGATAGGACCTGAGGGGAGTAGAAAATTCATAGTGGAAGCCTGATATGTAATCGAACAGAGGAGAATTAGACCTAAAACAATGGTCGGACTTTTTTGTACTCCCCTAATTATGATGGAAGTGTCGATGGAGGGTTGCGAGAGCACCCACCGTGACAGGGGCGGCAGTGTATGCCATCATCTACACCAAATGTTATGGATACTTTATTAGGTTTTCTTAGATTTCTATGTGAAAAAATCGAGGATATAAGCATTAGATTGACCAAGTTTCTCAATGATTTCCCCAAGTGCTTAGCTAATATTGTATTTTTGTTTTTACTTTTCTTGTTCTGTAGTTGTTAGTTTGAAAGAGCAACCCCCCCACTTGCGTGTTTAATTTACTAGTTATTCCTTTCACTCGTATGGATTGACGACTCGTATGAGATTGTGTTTTGAGTTGGTACATTAGACATATCATCTATGTTAACAATCCCAGGACTTATCACTAACTACCATATAGGTAGTGTAGCAGTAAGAACATTGTGCGGAACTATAAATTTCTATATTCAGACCCCATCGCCTCCAATCGGGTTACTTCTAAGCTACGGTTTTAATGACCCCAGGGGGAGCCAGGTCACTCAGCCGTTACATTTTGTACTTCATCCACTAGGCATCAAATATGCGATTGGACAACCTCAGATAAGTTAATCCTCTACCAACCAATTTTCATTGTAAGATCTCCATGACTAGTAACCTTACGAGATGACAAATGGAGAGCCTGAAGTTTATCTTTGTACTCAACATAAGCTTGCTCAAATTGGTGCACAGATAAATGAAGCTGGTCGGACTCAGCACGGAGCTCCTCATTTTCAATTTGCACCTACGTCTTTATAGCAAACTATTTGTCAAACTTACTATGCCAACCATTAGCAGAAGATGAAAAGTGATCGCACCCATCCTACGTTCTCTTTAACTGATCAAACAATTTTTCAAGGCGAGTACATTATTTATCAATGATCAGTGTCTTCTGATGGGCTTTGCGAGTCTCACTAGCAATAATATTTAGCCTCCTCATGCTGTCAAAGCATCTTCACCATGGTCAACTATTGATGGTGAATAAGACTATTTTCTTGTTGCAAATCCCTCGTAAATCATGCACAGCATCCTGGGTGTCCTTTATAGTCTTCTCCAACTTTGCTTCAAGAACATTAATACTCAGTAGCATTACATTAGATGAATTTCCAAACATAACGCCCATTCTCGGACACGGGAAGGGAGGTTAAGTGAATGCATGTACACACCAGCGGATTCAAGATCAACCAAATCACAAAAAATATCCATGTCAAGCGATTCAACATTGTAACCATTGGAAACAAACTTGCTGCAAGGATATGTTGTGGAAGAAGATGGAGATGGATTGGAAATAGGAACTTTCCATCCAATGCATAAGGAATCCGACTCCATACGAGAGAAGCGATTTGAAGAAACAAGCTTATCATATTCCTTGGTTAAAGACTGAGTAGCTCGAATCAATCTAATAGGGTAGTGAAAATCATATGGAAAAATCCGTAGCGATCAAAAAATTAATCAGCAGATCCCAGAAAGTCAAGTCGTTTAAAAATTTATGATCAACCAAAATATCGATGCCTTGCATAAAATTAAGTGCGATGAGAGGTCGTAAAAGTAAAAGGGAAACCCAAAATTAATAACCACAATCATACAAATAGTAAGGACATACACCAGAATATTGTCTTAAATTACAATCGAAAACAAAAACCCAATATACTAAAAAGAAACTAACTTCAGAGGTGGAGGTTGGCAAAGGCTGTGCAACAATGGCATTATCTTCCTTGCTTTATTGCTGAGTAGGGACTTCAGTGTTTGCATTGGCCTGATTAGCCGCGTTGACATATAAATTAAGAGGTGGCATAATAGTGCGAGATCCAAATGGATGGTCCTCCAGATAATCAACCTCACACCACATTAACTCAGTTATAGAAGGAAGACAAGACAGGCTAGTAAGATGCGGCAGCAAGGCATAGGGGTGTCACCATCAACAATCTTTCCAATTGAGTTTTTCCTTCTACTTTCTCAACGTTGTAGTACACTTCTTCAACGAGGTTAGGCCCTTCAATGTAAAAGTTGGGCTCCACTTGCACATGTCTCTCACAACCTCACAATAACCAACGGTGCAAGCAGAGCTGGAAACATCCTCAAATAATTTGATGAATGACTTCATTTTTCAAATCCAATCCCCCATAATTTGAGGATAGTTAGGGGAAGCAAGACCATTGTTGTGCATCTCCTTGATCTCAAAATGATGCTTGGTGACTTCTTCCTCTGTGATCCCAGTACGCTCCTCAACAATGTTCACCCATTTCTAGGTGGATTTAAGGGAAGTATCTAGGGTCAAACATTTCTTCTCCTTAGCCTTATAATTTTCCAAGAGTGACTCATCAGCAAGAGAGAACTTCGAGATCCACTCACGTACAAGCTGAAGACTCTCACTGACCTTACAGAGAAAAAGACATAGGAAAGGATTAGTCAATATTCTAAGTACAAAGTATCAAATTATAGCGAAGGTCACTCAAATTAATCAGCAAACTTACCATAGCCAAGGTATGGGAAAGAGAAAGTTTGGAGAGATTATTAGGTATTGTTCCATCCACTAGCAGATTATTGGTTTGTGTTAGAGCTTAAGATCGGGGCTGGGTGCCATGCCCCTTTTTCACTAGAGATGGAAAATGACCTGATGATCCATCAGTTCTATCCATCTTCTTCTTCTCCTCCTCCTTCAACTCACGAGTGCGGTGATCGACACCCATATCTCTGCCTTTAGTAGGGCTTGTCCCTGGAAAGTGTACTACTAGCGCTCATTTTGTTAACACCACATTGAAAGGTGTCATTTAAAGCAGCATTGTCAGGTTGGACATGAGTCCAAACTATCTCCTCATCATCGCAACAAAAAGCGATATGTCGATAGCACCTCTAGCTAGGTCCATGCCTGCAAAAAAGTAAACAACACATATTAAACGAAAGAAAAAAGAAAGTAAACGTTTGTCAAAATAAGACAAAATACAAATCCAACATAGAAAAACAATAACACTTTATAACACCTTCAGCATCAAAATCAGCATGGCGTAGATGTTGTGTATGAGCGCAAAATGTTTCAGCAGTAAAATGAAAACTCAAACCATGAAGCTTAGATTTGAGTACTTTATAGTTCCAAGAGGGAAGGGCTACTTCGAGACTTTGGTTCTATTTTACAAAATAGTATTTTGTATGCCAAGGACCAACGTTTCTAGGAAAACCACTCACAAGTTTAACCCCAGCTATCACAGGATAAAAGGTGAATTCATATATGGTATGTTTTACTTTATGAAAGTGGTAAGAGTTACGAAAAAATCAAGGAAGAAAGGAACGTTCACTTTTTCACATTCTTGGGGAAATCCCATTATGATAGTGATGCCCTTGGGATAAAACTGGGATAATGCATTTTTGTATGAACGCAGAAGGTCAACAACATTTTGAGGAAGAGGAAAATAGAGACCAAAGTTAAGATAATTTAAATAGCATGATATAAAGCCTGGAGGAGGATTGCAAACACATTCAGAGTTCGTAAGAGCATGAAGCTCAAACAAAGAGATAAATGGAAAATAGTTCCTTAAATCTTCTAAATGTGGACCAGTTAATATACTGCCTATGACAGAGGGTCTGGTGATGTGATAGGAATCCCCATTGGAGTGAGCATCTTCTATGGAGACACGATGTGGTTAGAGGAAGATATTTGGATACAAAGTGGCCCTACAATTATAAATAAATACTTTAATTTTGGTTGAAAATCTTGGATGTAAACTATTCAGGGTAGAGGTCAAGTAAATCAACCAAAGGTTCGTCGAAGAAGATGGTGATTGGTAAGGTAAAACTACGGGTGGTAAATTTACCAGAAATTGAAGAGGAGATGCCTTATTAAAATTAGCAAATGCAACAAAGAAATTAGAGATAGAGCTAGAGACAAATGTACTCTTATGTAGGATGAAGGATGGTGATTTGCATAAGAATAAGGGATAGCCGGAGAAGATGAATACTTCGGTGATAAGGGAGAGGAACTGAAAGAAAATATAAATTTTGATAGATAAATAAGAATGGAGAATGGAAAGAACGAGGAGATCAATCATTTCAAAGGCATAATAACTGTCTGACACAAATGTAGGTTACCTTTTACAGATATCAAAACGATGATGGAAAGTGAGTGGAAAGCACACTGAATGATGATGGAATTATATTGTTTGTTTATAATTCCTTATTTAATAGATGGAGCAATAAAAAGGCAAAAAAATCAAAACAATACAGCAAAGAAGGAGAAAGGAATCTCGGTCCTTAGAAACAAAATCTAAATAGTCATCCTTATCACAAAGACTACATGGACAAGGGGATTCTAAATTCAAATTTTAAAATCAAAAGAGTTAGTTGCGTCATAGGTATAGCCAAAAATCTAATGTCACTTTACAATGATAGCAAGAGTAATACAAAATGACGAACAGGTTGTTAGCGTACAACATCAGTTCGCATTTACTTTTCAAGTAATGCCATTGCTTCGTGCCTTTTAGTCTTCATGGCTAGGAGGGATTATGGTGTATACCCAGTCCATAAGCTCCATAGCACTGGGCCGCTGGCCCATATCATAAATAGACTCTACAATAGGCCACGAACTGAACAAGAAAAGGTGGAAGTGGGTCAAAGGGAATTAGACCACGAACAGAGAAATGAGGGAGCCACGATCAAGCTTTCATACATGAACTGCCTTTATCATAACCACGATCAAACCTATGAAGGTGAATTCGAATGAAATGGAGCCATGCTCGTAACACACTTAAAAAGAAGAAGACAGATACTAATCTAGGTAAGCGTGACTATACTGAGAAATTCCAGTTCTTGAAGAGACTGACTGACTTGATCATCAGAGCTTTTCTCCTAGAGTCACTTTTTGGACTTGTTTTGTAGGAAAAGAGATTCACATAGTGAGCAATGATTGGTTTGCCTCACCGGATTACCACATCAATCATCAGTGTTATCATTATCAAGGAACTCATCTAGCCATTGTTTTTCATTAGTCATACAAGAGTTGTCAAATTGATCATGTTCATCAAACAAGGTTACGCCTTTGCACGCAAAAGATGAATTGGGTGAATCATGCCTACACTTATAGATATGAAACCCCACCTTATCAATGTTACCCTCTAGGGTTAACATTCCCAAATTCACATCAATCTACGTCCTTGATGTTTTGAGAAATGATCTCCCCACTAGTATTTAGGGTGCACTTACAACATACGCTATGCCAAGGACATAGAAGTCAACCAGAAATACAAACTCGGTAACTCAAACCATCACGTCTTTCACTAACCCTCGAGAGCTAGCTTGGGAGTGATCAGCTAGTTGGACAAGTACTCTAGTGTACTTAAGTTCACCTATATCTAGGCATTCATAAAGACTATATCGCATTTTTTAGGAAAATTCTTATGGTTAAAAATGGTGACCCCCCCCCCCCACTTTCAAGTGTCCTGCCTTCATAGTTTGTTTATTCCTCTTTTTAGTGCATGCAACTTTCATGAATTTAACATAAGATGGTACATGCTCAATCAACTCTAGGATAGGAATGGTTACCTCAACCTTTTCAAAGACTCTCTGGATGTTTGCACCATTTTTTCCACCTTCGGCTTCCCCCTACGTGAACTTGGAAATGGTGGTGGAAGGGTCACTCTCGCCTCAGTGGGTGGAAGCTCTTTGGAGGGCTCTTTCTCGACAACGATCTCACGCTCCTAGAAATTGGACTTTTTGGCTTACAATATTTGATCATCTTCTTGCAAGACTTCCTTCTCAGGCTCATTCACTTCCTTCCCGCTCATGAACTTTAGTGCACTCACATTTCTTGGATTGACCTCCAGTTGGGAAGGAAGCTTTTCGAACTACTTGGCCTTAAGTCAGCTCACCAAGGTGGAGAGTTTCCCAACTTCAATCTCAAGGTTTTTTATGCTTAAGAATGACCTAGTTCCAAGTTCTTCAATCTCTTTCCTTGTCCTCTCTGCGAAAACATCATGTTTTTTTCTTATTGGCTAATAGCATCCAAAATCTCCTCTCAATCTAACTTGTAGAGGGAGGTGTGGTTTTTGGATGACCCTTCACCCCTTGCATAGGGTTGAGGTTGATCTTATCCTCCTCGGTTGTACCCTTGAGCTTTATTCTCCTTACGCCAATGGAAGTTGGGGTGATCGCAGTACGTCGGGTTGAAAGTGTTTGCATATGGGGTCTTGTCTTGCATTTTCATGGTTCTCTCATAACGCTTGTTGTTGTTTCCTTCTACCAAATTTTTGCCTATTCTCATTTTTGAAATCCAATTATTTCACCTCTTCTAAGTCTTCTACCATTTGTGGACAAGCATCAGTGTTATTGTCGAGATTACATAAGCCGTAAACCTTGACTTGGTGAACGCTTCCTTTCAAAATTTCTTTCATCAGCGAAGCAAGATCTTAGACTTTCTCCTCTAACTTGGGAGATTGAGATGGTTCATCCAAAGTCTACACCCTTGACTTCGTACCAAATTACCTCATCCCATTAGCCATATCTTCAAAAAGTGCCATAGCATCTTTTGGACTCTTCTTAGAAATCGAACCATTGCACGTGACATTCACCATCTTCATGTTATCATCGCACAACTCCTCAAAGATATAGTAAACCAAGTCCTCTTCCGTGAATGAGTGACATGGAAAGCTAGCCAACACTCTTATGAATCTCTCCCAGCACTCGTACAAGGACTCATTGGCATTTTAAGTGATGTTGGACAACAGCTTTTTCAATCTCGTGGACTTGAAGGTTGGGAAGTACTTCTCAAGGAAACTCATTTTCATGTCCATCCATGAGGGGATACATCCCAACGAGAGGTAATACAACCAATTATTCGCGGTATCTTGAATAGAGAAAGGAATGCTTGTAAGTTGTAGTCATCCTCTGAGACTCCATGAGGCTTCATATTTGTGCAAACAAGATGAAATTCTGAAATATGTTTGTACGGATCCTCCATCCCATGGAAAATTGGGAGGCAGTGAATCATCCCACTTTTCAGCTCGCAATTGATATTGGGTGGAAACGGGAGAAAGGTGATGCAGAGAGGTTGATTCTCCGAGTTTAGAGCCATCAACTCCCTCAAGGTGGGGTTATCTTCCGCCATCTCAACTAGTTCTTCTACTACTAAGGCTGGTTCTTGTGGAACCCCCCACTCTAGTTCTTATCCTCATTCTTCTCTAACTACCTGCATTCTTCGTCAGATAGTGTAAAGTACCTAAGTTCATGGCATGGGTGTGTACCATAAACTAGAATCCAAACAATACCCAACTAAAAAACACAAGAAAAAAAAGATTATAAGTACAATGATCACTATACTAAAGGCTCAGCAGCAAATACCATCAAAGAAAAAATAAAAACAACACTAATTACTCAACGAACGTGCTATACAAGTTAACAATTAAACTTTTAGACTAGCATCCTTGGCAGCGGTGCCAAAATTTCACCCGTTCAACCCGGGTTCATTAGTAGCTAATCCGAGCAAAGACTTGTGTTCTAACAAACAAACGGGTTGAATGAGAGATGATCAAATTTACATTTATATTTTTCTCCCAAACTTATCACTAAGATACCTATGGGGTAGTTAGTGTCAATGTTGGGTTTGTCCAAGGAGATGCTAGGTGGGAGGTCGCCGTCGTGCCTATCAAAGTTAAATTTATAAGCCCTAAATGCTTACTAACTACAACTAAGTAGATAGTGGAAAATCGGGGTCGTCCATGAAGAAGAGAGATTTCCTTAAGTGTTTAAACATAAAAGGTTGATATTATGCTAGAAGCAAATGTATACATATATAAAAGCAAGTATAAGGGGTGGTTTGGTTGGTTTTGTTCCTAAGTTATGAAATTAGAAGACAAGATAACTAGCAAATTCAAGTAACTATGCTAATCATACAAGATAACTAAAGACAAGATTAAAAAAACAATTGATGGAACCTCGGGCGCAATTGACTTCCACTTCCAAGCCTCTTATCCATCATTGATTAGGAAACCTTTTACTACTTTCACTACTTGTTGCAAGAAAGGTATTAGATATGAAGGCCACAGGCTTCAAGTATGGTAGTAGATGGAATTGAGCCAAGAAAGGCAGATTTGAAGCTCAAAAAGGTAAAAAGGGAGGAAGGAATCAACCGGCCAAACCAGCCGACCGACATGAGACCAGACGAGTCAGAATGAGGCCACTCGTGCCAGCACAGATCAAGGATAACACAGCCCGTGCTAGGGTTGTATGGGAATATACCGTGGCTTTTCACGCAGTTTGAGCTGTTTCAAGTCCAAAATATGAAAACCAGCCCACAGGGTGTGACAGATGACACGGATTGTACCATTTTACTGATCAAAACAAGAAACAATCATGACAAAGAGTTCAACATTATCATATTCATCTAACAATTATCAATCAATCAGCACAATCAAAAGTTTTAAATAATACTCTTGGATTCCTATCAAGAAAAGTGGAAATCAATCCATTTCCCCGAACCCTAACAAGTATCTCACACAAGTATTTCGTATACTCAAGCTTTCAAGAGCATTAATGACATTAACTAACACATTTAATGCTCCATAAATATATAATAGTAAGAGTATCAAATAGGCTACAAATTGTTCTTAAGACATGGACTTGTAAGCCTTAGTCAATTGCTCCCAAGAACTAGATATAGCTACAAGAGTTCATGCTAATTAATGCTAACAAACCAAACATAATACAAGAGAATTTATAGATGCAAAATGGTGAAAACTAGGGTTAGAAATAGAACCAAATGCATAAAATAATAAGATGATATGAATGAGAGGAAAGAGAGTGTTATTTATAGTACAAAAAGGATAAGGTTAGGTTCTGGCCACCCGCTGGTCGCGACTCACAATGGGTTCGTCGTGACTCGCGACGAGTGCCAGAACTTAACCTTGTCTTCTTTTCATCTCCTTGTGGTAAACACTCATCTTCATAATGATTCCTCTTAATTTTCAAGTCTTCAACTCTTTGAAGAAAGTCTTCAAAGTCTTCAAAAATATGGTCTTCGACAACCTCTGGTCTTCAAGTCTTCAACTCTTTGAATCAAGCCTTCAAAGTCATTGAAAAGTGATTTTCAATGGCCTCTGGTCTTCAAGTCTCCATGTTCTTCCTTCGTCAAGCAAAATCCACTTATAAAAGGTAAAAGAGCATGAAGTTGCTTTTATCCCTCCTAAGAAAATTTCAAGGTAAAATACAAGTTCTTGATAATAAAATACCATAAAAGTGACCCCAAAAAGTACTAAATTATGCATTTAAAATGGACACATCATAAGTGTCTAATAGCCAACTACACACAACCACGTGCGGGTCGTCAATCCATTTGTGCGTTAGGAATAGCTAAATATTGAAAAACAAGGATTTTTGGTTTTTCAATTAACAACTACGAGCGTAAGAAATCACAAGAAAGAATGAAAATATATAGACAAACACTTAGGGAATAATTATGTAACATGATTGGTTAAATTTTTTTATCCTCGTTCCATCACATACAAGACATCAAAACCTATTCTACTGTTCATAACACATGGTGTGGTCATTGGTAAACACTTCCTCATACCTGTCACGTGGGGTGCTCTTGTAATCTACCATCGGCACCCCCTCCGTAATAAGGGCGGTGCAACAACGGCCCTACCTTTGTGCAGATCTGTTTCTCCCCTGTATGATCACGTCTCATACACTATACCAAGAATATTCTATTCCTAGGTCTACGGAGGCAACAACAAATAAGCACCTTATCGATGGCTCTAAGCTTGCTAAACCCTAGTTTTCCACCAAATACTATCTTTACCCGTAAATTTTTGGATCGACTCTCTAGCTAAGACTAGTGTGATGTCATCGTAATGGTAAAACAAAAAAAAAAGACCTATGTACACACACCCACGTAGACCCAGGCCCCTCTACAAGTATCAAATCTAGGTTTCCCTTCCTTGGGGTGTCAATATGTGCATCAATATGAATTTAGACTGATCAGAAGAATCAAATTGGAGGTCAAGCCAGTGACTTGTGCAAAACCGAGCAGCCCACGCCACCACGAGGGGTATGGCTCGTGCCAGACAAGGTAGGATGTGCCATCACAGACCAATGGGCTGTGCCATCACAGACCAATGGGCTGCACCATCATGAAGGTCCCTTAGCCGGCACAGACTGTGCTAGCTTTCACTGGCCGTGTTTGTTGCGGATGCTAGAGTTTTTTACCTTATTTAAATTCCCAATTTCCTACTACTATTGACCTATGTCTACGAGGGTTTAAGTTTATGCTTATTTTATACTTCAAGAGTAGGGTAGGGAGAGAAAGGAGCTCTTACTCCTCTCTAGAATATTTTCTTTTCTTCTCTTTATTTTTGCTTTGCTCAAAGGCATTCAATCCAATGAAATACTCAGGTTCAATGCTTAGGTAGTAACTTACTTCCTTGGGGACTATATTTGTTTTCATGATTTGTTTTATGTTTTGTGAGATTCCTTAGATCTACCTATTTTTATGTGTTCATGTTATTATGTTGGCTTGTTCTTGAATTGCTTACGAATTGCATGAGTGATACACTCCATTAGCACACACTCTAGTCTAAATTCATGTTGATGCACATATTGACACCCCAAGGAAGGGAAACCTAGATGTGATACTTGTAGCGGGGTCTGGGTCTCTGTGGGTGTGTGCACATAGGTCTTTTGTTTGTTTTACCATTACGATGACTTCACACTAGTCTTAGCTAGAGATTCGATCCGAAAAGTTATGGGTAAAGATAGTATTTGGTGGAAAACTAGGGTTTAGCAAGCTTAGAGCCATCAATAAGGTGCTTATTTTTTGTTGCCTCTGTAGGCCTAGGAATAGAATATTCTTGGTATAGTGTATGAGACGTGATCATACAGGGGAGAAACAGATCTGCACAAAGGTAGGGCCGTTGTTGCACCGCCCTTATTACGGAGGGGGTGCCGATGGTAGATTACAAGAGCACCCCACGTGACAGGTATGAGGAAGTGTTTACCAATGACCAAACCATGTGTTATGAACAGTAGAATAGGTTTTGATGTCTTGTATGTGATGGAACAAGGATCAAAAACTTTAACCAATCATGTTACATAATTATTCCCTAAGTGTTTGTCTATATATTTTTATTCTTTCTTGTGATTTCTTACGCTCGTAGTTGTTAATTGAAAAACCAAAAATCCTTGTTTTGCAATATTTAGCTATTCCTAACGCACAAATGGATTGACGACCCGCACGTGGTTGTGTGTAGTTGGCTATTAGACACTTATGATGTGTCCATTTTAAATGCATAATTTAGTACTTTTTGGGGTCACTTTTATAGTATTTTATTATCAAGAACTTGTATTTTACCTTGAAATTTTCTTAGGAGGGATAAAAGAAACTTTATGCTCTTTTAGCTTTTCTAAGTGGATTTTGCTTGACGAAGGAAGAACATGGAGACTTGAAGACCAGAGGCCATTGAAAATCACTTTTCAATGACTTTGAAGGCTTGATTCAAGGAGTTGAAGACTTGAAGACCAGAGGCTGTCGAAGACCATATTTTTGAAGACTTTGAAGACTTTCTTCAAAGAGTTGAAGACTTGAAAATTGAGAGGAATCATTATGAAGATGAGTGTTTACCACAAGGAGATGAAAAGAAGACAAGGTGAAGTTTTGGCACTCGTCGTGAGTCACGACGAACCCATCGTGAGTCGCGACCAGCGGGTGGCCAGAACCTAACCTTATCCTTTTTGTACTATAAATAACACTCTCTTTCCTCTCATTCATATCATCTTATTCTTTTATGCATTTGGTACTATTTCTAACCCTAGTTTTCACCATTTTGCATCTATAAATTCTCTTGTATTATGTTTGGTTTGTTAGCATTAATTAGCATGAACTCTTGTAGCTATATCTAGTTCTTGGGAGAAATTGACTATGGCTTACAAGTCCATGTCTTAAGAACAATTTGTAGCTTATTTTGTACTCTTACTATTATATATTTATGGAGCATTAAATGTGTTAGTTAATGTCATTAATGCTCTTGAAAGCTTGAGTATACGAAATACTTGTGTGAGATACTTGTTAGGGTTCGGGGAAATGGATTGATTTCCACTTTTCTTGATAGGAATCCAAGAGTATGATTTAAAACTTTTGATTGTGTTGATGGATTGATAATTGTTAGATGAATATGATAATGTTGAACTCTTTGTCATGATTGTTGCTTGTTTTGATCAGTAAAATGGTACAATCCGTGTCATCAGTCACACCCTGTGGGCTGGTTTTCATATTTTGGACTTGAAACAGCTCAAACTGCGTGAAAAGCCACGGTATATTCCCATACGATCCTAGCACGGGCCGTGTTATCCTTGATCTGTGCTGGCACGAGTGGCCTCATTCCGACTTGTCTGGTCTCGTGTCGGTCGGCTGGTTTGGCCGGTTGATTCCTTCCTCCTTTTTTACCTTTTTGAGCTTCAAATCCGCCTTTCTTGGCTCAATTCCATCTACTACCATACTTTAAGCCTGTGGCCTTCATATCTAATACCGTTCTTGCAAATTTCCTTCAAGTATCTTCTACCATTCTTGCAAATTGTCTTCTATACAATGATGCTGAATTATCCACGAACAACCTACTAATGAGATCATAAATGAATATTTAGGTGCTCGTGAATACAACATGTCCATTTGCTTTAATTAAATCTACAAAACTCATGATTTAGATAAGAAAACCAACAATGATTGTCTAAACCATTTGTCGTGTAAACCTAACTAAATTAGCAATCCAACAAGTTAAACATGACCATTATTGTGTCAAATGTATTGGTTAACGCATGCAATACGGTGCACATCACCAAGGTAGTGTAAAATAAGTTTGAAAAAGTCTATAACAATTATAAATATATCTTGGATATGAGTGATAGACTACTTATCTATTTTCACTTGAAATTGACATTTAAATTGATTTGATTTATTCAATTATTAGTGAGTTTTTTCTAATAAATTAATTTAAACCTTATGAATTATTAATACTCATGAGAGCGTATCTTGACAGACGGCATGTCATAAGTTTATGGGCAGACCACTAATATTTTACCTTATACACTGCATTTGTTAAATTACATACTAAATTTAGAAATTTATAAAATATTTATTACATTATATATTTTTATATTTTCATAATCGAATACATATTATTACTTTCTTTAAATTTTAAAATAAAATATTTAAATTTTATTTAAAAAAATTATAACATTTAAGGTAAAAGCTATTATGGACTGAACATACGCTTATGGAAAGACTGCATTTCCTGAGAATTTCCCTATACTCATTATACAAATATTAAAATATTTTATGTTTATATAAGTAAATTTATAGTTGATTGAATGGATTTTTATAGCTATATATTTTTTTTTGATGCAAGCACCCGAGGGTGGAGGTTGGTATATTGGTACCCCAAGCCAATAGGAACAAGCCATATAGCAATGACAATAGTTTGTACAAAAGGCAAAATCATTGCCTCCAAAAGTGATGTCAACTACACAGGATCTAATTTATATACAATCGGTGGGAATGCCTAAAAAAGATAGTTGCGATTCCAAAGTAGTCGAATCTCCACACCCCGTGTTAATTCGTACTTTGGCCAGGCAACTACCAATAGACAATCAAATAGTAAATGAGTATGCTAGGACTAGTAGCTAGTGAACCGTGAATGGTTGTAGTCAGGCAAGATATCCAGAAACCTTCCACTCAACGTCGTTGCCTTATGGGAATAATTGGAGAGAAAGAAACCGAAATGTGCCGAACATCGGCAGTCTCAGAACCGAAGTAGTACCTGTAGTATTAGAGCCAGGAGGCAGCAGCCTCAGAACCGAAGGAGTTTCACATAAATTCAGAATCCAAGCTTGTACCTGCATGTATGAAAATAACATCAGCAGTATCAACCCCTATCATAGCCATTTTTAAACATTCTAATATGAGGAGTTTGCTGCTTATCTAAAGCTATAAGGCCTTTTATATGTACTGGCACATAAGAGAGGTTAAGTGCCTGATTTTGGGAAGAATGGTGTTTGGCAATAGCATTAGCCACTGAGTTACATTCCCTATACACATGTTTGAGCACAGCCCCACTAAGTAGCCTATGAACTTTATAAGCCAAGTTGAAAAGTTTCCAGTTAGTAGAGTATGGTTCATTAATCATATTAACAGCTAGCAACGAATCAGATTCAATGGTAAATGAGTCATCTAACTGTTGAAAATTTTGGCAAGCAAATTGTATGGCAGGTATTTCAGCATGAAGAGAAGAATCTGCAAAGATAGTAACCGAGTTAATCAATAGTGGAGTGCCTGAGGTATCCCTAGCAATTACCCCAACTGCAGCCGTGTGAGAAAACCAAGAAGCATCAGTGTTAATTTTGATAGAGTTCAATGAAGGCCTTTCCCAACAAACAATCCGTATGATTGGCTTAGGAGGTGGCCTAAGAGTAGGGATTATATGCTTAAAGGAGTGAGGGAGTGCAGTAGGAGAGCTGAGATGTGTAGGATTGGAGTACAGAGATAGTTTGATGAGATCTAGTACTTCCTTACAGATAAGTGCAGTAGAAAATAGAATCTGATCAAAGAGATATCTATTACGAGCTTTCCAAAGACACCAACAAATGAGGGAGGGAAGTATGTTGCATATCCGTTGATGACCTTTAGGGAGGTCAAGACAGTTCCAGAAAATGTAAAATCTCTGAGATATGGAATGATGCTCAGTGAGGGTGAAATGAATCAGTGTTGCCATATTATTCCGTATAGATTGAGCCATTGGACAAGATATAAAGAAATGATCCATTGAACCCGAATGACAACATGCAGGACACTTCGAAGCAAGATTATATCCACAACTAATAAGCACATCATCAAGAGGAAGAAAAGAATGTAGCATTTTCCAAGTAAAAATAGAGATCTTTTTATGAAGTGATGTGTTCCACAGTAGCTTGTAAGCAAGGAAATTACCTGATGGCCATGTAAGAACCCGATATGCTGACTTGAATGAAAAGGTGCCAGATGCATCCGGTTTCCATATAATCCTATCTTCTCTATCCTCCACCAGTTCTGCATTTTGCAAAAATAACAGAGTATCATTTTCCAGGAAAGAAGAAATCTGAGCTAATATAACATATTTATCCCTGATAAAATCTGCTACTAAGCAGTGTTGTAATGCATCAGATATCTGACTGGGAATATAGTTAATTAGAGGTCCACTCGGGCACCATTTGGCAGTCAAAAATTTACAACTACCTTTACCATGGATAATGAGAGAGTTAGTTTCTACAATAGTATTGACATAGCAAATTCTTCTCCATGTGACTGATTTCCTATGAGATTGGGGCAGAGACCACAGCAGTTTTTCCCATAAGGAGATACCTAACTGACTTTTCCACCACAACTTAAGTGAGCATGTATCTAGTATAGCTCGGATGGATCTAAACCCCAACCCATTTTGTGAAATTGGTTTAGCTAACTCAGCCCACTTTTTCCATATTCTGCTTCTTTTCCCTTCTGACTCACCCCAAAAGAATCTTGCCAATTTTTTCTCAAAACTTTTGATTATATATTTTTGGGGTTTAGTTACAGACCATAAATGTTGTGGCATTGAGTACAAGCAACTTTGGATTAGGATTAATTTTCCCCCTGTACTAAGCCATTTATTTTTCCAGTTGTGCAATTTCTTATCCAACTTTTCCATCAAAGGTTGGAAATATCTATTTAAAGTTCTACCCTTGAAGATAGGACAGCCTAGGTACTGGAAAGGGAAGGATCCCTGTTTCATTTTTAGAATCATCTTCATCTGATTTAATTTGATAGTTGACGCCCTTTTGTTAATGTAGAAATCAGATTTATGAAAAATAAAATTTTGTCCCAAGGTAAATTCAAATATGTCCAGGAAAGCCTTAATTCTAATGAGATTAGATTTAGACGCTTGCATAAAAATTATAGTATCATCAGCATACATAAGGTGAGAAGCTGTTGGGATTGAAGATGGCAGCTGAAAATATGAGAGTTTATTATTATGGAAAATAAAAGATAAACTCCTTGAAAAAGCTTCCGAAAAAATGTTAAAGAGAAATGGAGAAAGGGGATCACCTTGTTTAATTCCTCTTGTAGCCTTGAAAAAACCCACAGGATTGCCATTTATAAGAATTGAAAAATAAGCTTGAGAAAGATTTGACATAACAGCATTTAAAAACTTACCTTCAAAGCCAAACCTCATGAGAACGTTCTTGAGAAAATCCCAATTAACTCTATCAAATGCTTTTTGTAAATCTAGCTTAAGGATACAGTTAGGAACCCTAGTCTTTTTATCAAGAAATCTAACCATTTCCTGTAGATAAATAATATTATCTGAAATATCCCTATTCTTCATGAAGGCCGATTGATTTGAGGAGATTAAATTATCCATATATGGTTTTAATCTTTCCATTAAAACTTTGGAGCAGATCTTATTTAGGACATTAGATAAACTAATTGGCCTAAAATCATCAAATGAGCATGGAGTAGTCTTTTTTGGTATTAAAGTTATCCAGGTATTGGATATCCCCCTAGGCAAGGCAGAGCCATTAATAAAGTCATTGACTGCCTCAACTAGATCATATTTTATAATGGACCAGCACTTTAAATAAAATTTACTAGAAAACCCATCTGGTCCCGGACTACTATTTTTGCTTAGTCATTTAATTACTGCCTCAACCTCAGATTCTGAGGCTGGTTCAGATAAGCCTAGGTTATCATGAGCAAAGATGATGTTCGGGATTTGGCTCAAAAAATGTGGATAATAGGTATCATTAGGCATTGGGTTTGGTTCAGTTAACAGGCCAGAGTAATAGGAGATGGCTTCCTTTTGAATATCTGATTGTGAACTCAGCCAATGACCATCTCTATTTTTAATTTTTGATATTTGTAACCTGCAGTTTTTCTCTTGAACTACTTTATGGAAGAATTTTGTGTTGTTATCACCTAACCTATGCCATTTCAATTTAGCCTTATGCTTCCAGAATTTATCCTTTTCTTTTTGAGCCCTCAGAAGTAAAGCTTTTTTCTGATTAAGTTTAATAAGTTCAGCATCCGAAGGATTGAGGTCAAAAACTAATTCCTGTAGTCTAAGGGATTCTTCAGCATTGATGACATTAGTGTCAATATTCCCAAATCATTCTCTATTCCAAGTTTTAATCTCCTTTTTTAATCTGAGCAATTTAAGATAGAAGCCAAGTAGACCAGTCTCAGCCATATGTTTTTCCCAGTTATTCTTAATTAGGGTGATGAAGTCAGGCCTGTTGAACCAAACATTTAGGAATCTAAATGGCCTAGGGTTGATAATAGTCAGATTAGAAATATGGAGGAGAAGAGGAGAGTGATCCGAAGTTTGCCTATTCAAGATTTGAATAGAGAAAGAAGGATATTTGTAGTTCCAAGAGATTGTGCTAAGTCCTCTATCAAGCCTTTTTGAGGTTGGGTCCCTAAGTCTTGAGTTACACCAGGTGAAAAGGTTACCAACAGTATTGATTTCCTGGACACTAGAGGTATTAATCCATGTATTAAAATCTCTAATGCTACCTAGGGAGGGGGAACTAGGACCTTTATATTCTATGAGGGAGGTGATAGCATTGAAATCTCCTATAAAAATAGTGTCTCCAGGAGTAATGGTTGACAAATCATTCCATAGAGCCTTTCTACCTTCCCTATTTCTTAGTGCATATATAAAGACTGCATCCATATGCAAATTAAGGGAGTTGTGGGATATATGCACATGTAGGAACTGCTCATGAAAGGAGATAAGGGTAACTGTCATCAAATTAGTTCACATTAGCCAAAATTCTCCATTATATAAAGGCATGCCATTTGAAAAGCTAAGTTTGTCCATATAAGATTGAAGTTTAGAGTTATCATGCATTGGTTCAAATATGCATAGTAAATGGATTTTTTTTAAGTCTGACCAAATTTATTAGCCTGAGCATTGATGTTTCCATGCCCCTAATGTTCCACACTAAAAAATTAACTGAGAGAGAACCTATCATTGCTCACTTGACTTATGACTTTTGGTAGATGACCTAAGCATCATTTTGTTTATTTGACTGAAGTAATTAGATTTTTTACCTCTCGCCTTACCTTGCAGTAGATTCTGACTCTGAGTAGGGGATGTGGCCGAACTAGCCTGGTGAATTGCCTCCTGAGTAGGGGATGGAACATGATCCTCAGGTTCATCCTGTAAAACAGAAAACCTATTTTCCATTCTACCTTGTCGGGAAAGGGTTACATTGTTATATCTTTTCAGGCTTGAGGGTATTGTCCCTACGTGGATATCATCAGTGGCATATGCTATAGAGGCAAAATGTTGTAAAGCTGCATCATTTAGCAGCTTAGAAATAGAGCTATCTATAGTATCATGAGTTTTAGGATTAGGACTAATATGAGGTGAATGAACCCTTCCAGTACTCGGGTCACTAGTAATCCTAAGGGAAGAGCTGGAGTGAAAGTTAGGGGTGAGGATTAATACATCCCTAAGATTGACATCCCTTTCTTTCTCAGTTATAGGTGAGTCAATCTGCTCAGTTAGGGAAATCAAATGGGGTATATCAAACTTCTTTTCAGTAGCCTGCCACTGAGGCTGGCTCTGAATTATGTTGTTGTCAGCAGGTCTAGCATTAAGGTTGGGGGGGAAGGCTCTACATTGAGTTTTGGAGTGACCTAGTTTTGCACAGCTATCACAGTAAAGAGGGATATCCTCATATGTAACATGGTATTTCCTGTTATTAGTTACTGAGCCCAGACGAATATGATTACACAGAGGTTTTTGGAGATCAGTCTCTACACATAGTTTAATAGCTGAAGGTCTTGTGAGCATGTCAGTAGCCAGGTCATTTTTAATAAAAACAACCTATAATATTTCCAATAGACTCAATTGAGGCAGAGTTGTAATAATATAAGGGAACTTCCCTGATTGTACACCAAACTGGGACAATGGGTGATTCTTTGTGCGTTGAAAACTCTGGAGTCCATTTCAGCATTTTGAGGAGGATTTCGTTGAAGTTCCAAACTCCTTTCATCCAGCATCTTTGATAGTCGTTGAGGATCTCAAACCTGATAAGCACATGTCTATAGTCTAGAGAACCTAGCTGGTATTTACCTGAGAAACCCACCGTTTTGAAGAATTTCTCCAGTTGCTCCATTGGACATCTTCCTTTGGTGAATTTGCCAACGAGAGAATTTTCATAATTCGATGATAGCTTAGAAATTTGTTCATCTGAGTACAAACAGGCCGCATCTCCCAGGTGTTGAGATTTGGGAATGAGTTCGGGATTACTAGGCAATAGTTTCGATAGAGGTGGGGATTTATTTTGTAAGGCAGCTGCAAAGGATACAGGGGAAGGGGGTTGGATAGGCTTGTTAGTTTCCTGGACGGCTGGAATAGGAGGAACTGCCATCGTTGAGAACCGTTAACGGCTGAAAATAGCCGTTACCGGCGGAAGCTAGCCGGCGAAAGCTATCAGAGACCAACAGCTAGGTAACGAATGATCAGAAGCGGAAGAAAGGGGATTAAGGAAAAGGTGGAATCGCACACAGAATCGCACTAAGAATCGCACACACAAACAGTGATGTGGAATGAGATGATTCAATCTGATATATAATTAAGTAATTAGACTGGATGTATTTAAAAATAAAAATATAAAAATGCTCTTAATTTACATAAAAGTTAATTATATGATGAATTACTGAATTATTAAAGTTAACTTATGTTAAATATGTAACTATATGTCTAGTTCTAACTAATTATAAATATAAACATCTTTGTTATAACAAGCCAGTTAGGGATGATTAAGTAAAGTCAAGATATAAATAAAAATGAACAATTATACCTCACTAGAAAATAAAGGATTATAATTTTATCTAAAGTCACGTAAGAATTAGTAACATAAAGTAAAGATAAAATGTGAGTAATATAACTAAGTAGTAATACATTATCAGTATATTAAACGAGGATAAGTGTATGTAGAAAGTTAAATGATAGTGCATGATATAAAGTAAATTTAATTATGACTTGTGAGTTGTGAAGTGATATAAATATCTTATTAAATAATTAGAAGGATAGAATCAATAGATGGACATATATTTATAAAATCTACAAATAATTAATCACTAAAACTCAATTTTATTAACCTAATTAGTAATTATGAACTTAAGAGATAATTACCGTTCAAATAAAATAAAATCATTGTAGACATTTAAAGTACACATAGTCTTATTTTTGGTAGTGACAATTATGCAATTATTTCTCATTCTTCTCCAGATCTTCTACATGAATATTTCTCCAATTCTTTTCTAAGACAGGGAGAGATGTGGAGAAAAATGGGAAAATGTTTTGTAGAAATGTCCCTTCCCAAAGTTTAGACTGTCTTACAGGAAGTCATGTCATTAAAGTAAATTTGATTATAAGTGGATATAAGAATTAACTAGAACTCGAAAAATAAAAAGATTCATACAAGTTACAAATGGGCATTACTCATTGTTATTAATAAAGTCTACTAAGCGTTAATTACACAATTTCAGTTTTGTTATGTTGGTGGGTGTACACTATATCGTATAGATTTGAGCGTACATAAAAGATACAAGTGCTTATAGAACTAAAATATGCATGTTTATTAAATTGGTTATGGAATAATATAACTAAGTAAATTAGTAAGACACAATTTAAAAATAAATAAGAATTAAATTTTATTAAAAATCCACTAGGATTAATTATATAAGCCAATGTAGTTATGATAATATATAACTAATCAGTCTCATGACATTTATAATTAGTAAAATAGAAAATATTAATTTCTACATCAAGTCGATCAAGATTATTTATGTACAGTAAATTTCGTTCTATAACAATTTATTGATAATCTATTACTATACTCGAAGTGTGAGTTGTTTTTCTGGGTACAAGTGTAGGTCATCTCGCATTCAATTTCAGCCATCCACTCTGTTTCATCTCCTTCTTCTCTTCAGCCTAATGGTTTGCGGTAGCCTTTAATTCCCTGGTTTTGAAGCTAATATTGCTCCCTATTTCTTACAATAATTTGTCAAACTCACTCACCTTCTACACCAATTTCCAAGCTCCTCTGGTTCCCTCCGCTCTACCATCTAGTCTATCACTACTACTGATTGCTGCTTCATCTCTCTCCTTTCCAAATTGATTTTTTATGCCATGACCGCCGTTTCACCACAAAGTACCATTGTGCGTGTTTCAATTCCTTGTGATTTTCTTGCTTTAAGCATAATGATGCATCTTCGACCACTGACCGGTTCGTGGGCTTGGGTTCTTCTCGAACTAACCTGCAATCAAACTATCCTTGGGGTTCAAGGGGTCAGTATTCTGATGCTAAAGTTAGTCCAAGTGTCCAATATGATAAAGAAAAAAATGAATGATAAGTTAATGTGTACCTTGTATTTATACTCTATTTCCTAAATAACGCACTCCTTAATTATTGCCCTTAATTACCCGCAAATGTGGTAATTAAGTTAGAGTACTAAATATTTCCATAACCTCGCTGCCATACATGCGGCCCAATGGCCTTCTCGAGCCTAACCTCTATCAAGAGCCCGCAGAAAAGTAGGTTCTCGAACCTTAGAAAGCTAGAACATCATGAAGTGTTCGAGGTCTCGAATGCATGGGGCAATCTGAGAACTTGGAAGGGTCAAAATGAACCTTGCACGTTGCATTCCTGCCTTCGAGGATGAGAACCTGGTTTTCTAATCAACTTCATTGTTTAAGACTCCAAAAGGGCGTGTGCTATACAATTGTGCATGTCACTGTCCCCAAAATAGTGCACCTTATTTCTATAACTTTTTTTATTGCGCGGATGAGGTGATCACGTCTTTCTATAACTTTTTTTATTTCCAATGCCAAAATAATTACCCATCACTTCAGCCCTCATATTTACCCCTCATCCGCGCTTCCTTATTTACTTTTCTCGTTTGCAAGCATCTTCTTACAATATTTCTTTCTATATTTCTCTCGCGAGAGATCAAACTTTCATCACTTTTTCCAAAAATAAGTAAGTTCTTGCATCCCTATTCTCTTTCTAATCTTCTCATTTCCCCATTTCCCATCATGGCCCGCTCTGATGAGGGTTCAACCTCCAAGAAACTTTTCGATGAAATTGGGGTAGGCGAGCCAGGGGTTAGTACGCCAGAGAGAATCATTAGCGACCCAGAATGTACCCCCTCCGAAGAACTCCAGCGCGACCTATATGTTGGAGAGGGCATATCCAATAGTCCTGGGAAAGAGAGGATCTTTCCCATAACTAATATGCCTTCTCAAGAAGCTGTTGAAAAGTGGCCACCGAGCATGGGCAAACCCTTCATAAGGAGGTCCCCTATGAGCGGCAAGAAAAGTTTTTACCCTTCCCCAAATTTGGAGCTTGAAGCCATAGGGAAGGAATGAATCTCCAAAACCTGGGGAATACATCTGCCCAGATTCCCTCGAGAGGGTCAGACAGAAAATATTGTCCAGCTCCCTCGACTAAAGCCTCTTCAACAACCCTAACCCCCGGATTGACGGATTTGCGTTCCCACCTAGAATCTTTGAAGAATATGTGTATAACACACTCCAGAAAGATACAAGGAAAAGGCGAAGAGAATGTGAGGGCCCCAGAGATTGCCCTCCCCACAAGATCATTGTTAGTGACCCTACGCATTCTGGACCATCCGAAGAAGCCTTTGTAGAAATCTACTTCTCTTATTTGTTGTGTTATTATGGTCATTACTATTGACTTACTCTCTTTCTTTTTCCATTTTCAGTGGGTCTCGCTAAGGGTTTAAAGAAGCCAAAGTCCTCAAAGTAGGGCCAGGCTCCATCAGGGGGGGTCATTAATCCCTCAAACAGGGCTTCCATTCCAGTGTCTCCCCTCTTGAACCCGGTTTCCCCTCCTGTAGAAGCTTCAAAAGGCCTATCTCAGCTATTGGTGATGAGCGGTCTTCTCCCACCTGGAACGCTCGCCAAAAGAGAAAGGTGAACAGCAATACTATTGCCCTTCCTCACCAAGACCGCTTATAGGGACACATGGTGGTGAGGGTATTTATCAAAAATCTCTGCCCCCTTCAACTGATGCACCGTTCATATCCGGGATCGAGCACCAACTATTAAATATGGCCCCGAACCACCCCGAGGTTATTATCCCTTCTCTTCTATTTCCTTTCTTTTATTTTATAGCCAGGATATGAGCTCTGCTATTATGCCATGCCTCTAAAATTTCGCACGAGGCCACCGAGAGAGTGGTGGCCTACCATTACTCTTGCTCCACTGGCGAAGGTAACCTTTTCTAGGATCTCAGCAAATGGGATGCTGAGATTTTGCAGCTAAGGAAGGTGCTCAAGGAAAAAGATAGGGCCCTCGAAGAAAAAAAAGGCTTTTGGAAAGTGAGAGGCAAGGTGTTGATGCTGAGAGGCATCAATCGTCATTAGAGAAAGATACCCTCGACAAGAGGGTACAAGCTACAAAATAGGGTGCAACTACTCAAGGCATTCAAACATAAGCTATGGAATAGCCTTGAGCTGCAGGAACTTTTCCTGGATCTTATAAGGGCGGTCAAGGAAATTGGCTGCAGCAAATTAGCCGAGGAATTTTTAAAGCCACAAGTGTCCGCTTTTCTTTCTGAAGATTTGGCCAAGCAGGTGGAAGAACTAGTTAATCCAGAGCTTGAAACCACCCTAGATGCAAAATGGGATGAGGCTATCAAACACAACGGCCTTCACTTTTCCCTATTGGATTTCATCAAGGCCAAAGGGCAGTTCTTTATTGTTGAGGAGATTCGAGCGGTCCCCCTTCCAGAGGCTACAGACGCCTCCCCTGAGCAGGACTCCCCAGCCAACCATGTGGAAGAAATGATTGCTTCCACATCAAAGGAGGATGATTCTAGGGCTGGTCTCTGATTGTAAAATATTTTTTCTTCCCTATTTTTTTTACTTAGAGTCCCTCAATTGTAACCCTATTTTCTTGAGAATGAATGAAAACACATTTATTTTTCTTCATACTACGACTTATTGATTTTACCTCTGTTTTCTTTTCGTATTATAATTCATTGAAAATGGCGCTAGAGGGCGCTTGCGAGGAGCTTTCGAGTGCCATAAAAGAGCTAAATGAGACAAGCAAACAGCTACTGTTTTCCCTTCGAGATCTATCTAAGTTTAGCCAAGATAAAGACTCCTTGAAAGACAAGCTCCACAACCTCGAAGCTGAGATGAAGCTGTGGAAATCTAAAGATCATCCTACTTTCAAGGGGTTTGTCAAGGATTTCCTTAGCAAGAATTTAATGGTACCTATCCTTTAGAAGTTGTCAAGGGTCGTGATCCCGCTAATGAAGAACTAGAAGAATAGATGTGTCAAATTTATTTGAAATTCGGTTCTCTGAAGTCCTATCTTGCCACTGCAACTAAACTTTCAGTAGTGGAAGGACGCCGAATCGGTTACTTGGGAAAAAATTGCAGACTGGTAGCCCGAGGGGAATTAATTGCTGAACAACACCTATTAGCTCAGTGGAGAGTGGCTAGTCTTGAAAAGGACTTACTCGCTTGGAAGATATCTAGTGATGATCCCCCTTCCTTAGGCGAACCCCCTTCAGCCCCTCGAGAGAGCCCTCTGGTTGAAGATAGCTCTTTGGTGGAATCCCTTCTATCTGAAAATGCAAAAATTACAGAGGAGATTAAGGCTTGGAAGGTACAAGCCACAAAAATGGAGCAGCGCTTCGCTGAATATGAAGAAAATATTACCGCACACGAAGTCAGCCTACGTGCCCATATGATTTCCCATGGAATTCCTACCTCCTACTTTATTAGCAGCGATCATGTTCCAAAGTTTTTACTTGAAGCTTCTCAGTACTGGATAGAAGAGGTCAACGTTAATGAGAGTGGGACTCCATGGCAGAATAAGGCTTTTGACCTCATTCTCGATTAGCTAGCAGAACTGAAAGTAAAGAGGTTTACCCCCTCCAGTTTTTGCTCTGCCCCTCGGTCATAGAATTCTTCAACTAAAGAAGTCGAACGGCACCTTGTCCCATTGACTAAAATTAACCAAGGGTCTTCCTCAAAATGCCGCAAAATTGCTGGGTCATCCTCGAAGGCCCCATTCGAGCCTTCCATGAAGAAACGGTGTAGGACCATCACTGTCACCACCCTTGATTCCTCAGAATATTATGTGGAGGATTAAATTAAGGATATCTGAAGGGCAGATGGTATAAAGCTTGAAGAACTCAAAGAAATAGAGGTAAACATGAAGAAACTAGGAAAGCCTGTTTCCACTGAGGATTTGTTTCAAGCAGGATTTCCTCCCAGTGAATAAATACATGTAGATGAATCAATATGGATAATCATTAGTGTAAATATCATATCCTTAATTTTTGTTGGAGTTTGAATGAATAATTAATATTATGTCCATCTCTAATATTTTACCCCTAGAATGGGGGAGCCTTGTACAAATTATTTAGTTAGAGCGAAGTATGAACATGACTGGTAAGTAGAAATTAAGAAATTTAGAAACACAAGTATTTTACCCAGGTTTAGTGTTTCCACCTACATTCTGCAAAATCACCCACTAGTTTATCATTTTGAGAGTACAACATAGTCTTCGAGTGCCATTTTAGAAAAAACCACTCGGACACCAGCTGTGGCTGGAAACATCATCTAGAGTGTCGTTTTAAAGTAGCCTGCTCGAACATCAACTAGAGTGCCACTTTAGAGTGAACCACTCGAACATCAGCCGTAGCTGGAAACATCATCTAGAGCGCCGCTTTAAAGCAACTCGCTTGAACATCAACTAGAGTGCCACTTTAAAGCAAACCACTCGAACATCAATCATACTTGGAAACATCATCTAGAGAGCTGCTTTAAAGAAACCCGCTCAAACATCAACTAGAGTGCCTCTTTAAAGCAAACCACTTGAACATCAGTCATAGCTGAAAACATCATCTCGAGCGTCGCTGTAAAGCAACCTGCTCGAAAATCAACTAGAGTGCCACTTTAGAGAAAACCACTCAAACATCAGCCGTAGCTGGAAACATCATCTAGAGCACCACTTTAAAGCAACCTGCTCAAACATCAACTAGAGTGCCGCTTTGAACCAAACCACTCAAACATCACAGCTGGTAGTTTTTGCTCAAGTTGGTAATGTTCCACCTTCTTGGCACTCAAACTCCATTCATCTTTTCGAGAACATAAGTTCCTCCCAGGTACGATTCGACCACTTTATAAGGTTATTCCCAATTTACAACCAACTTCCCCTCAAGTTTCTTTCCGGTTTTCTCATTTTTCCTCATGGCCAAGTCTCCTGGGTTAAACAACACCTTCTTTACCCTTCTGTCATGGTATCTTCTGACCCGTTCCTTGACCTTAGCCTCATGCAGAAAAGCTAGCTCTCTCTTTTCCTCCACCAAATCCAGATCCAGACATCAGTTTCGCTGATTGATTGTCTCATCTACAGCAGCCATCATCCTTGGGCTAGGGACTCCTATTTCTGCAAGAATTACTGCTTCCAAGCCATATACCAGACTATAAAGTGTTTCCCCAGTAGCGAAATACTCGGCTGTCTAATACGCCCACAACACATTGGGTAATTCCCATATCCAATTACCTTATGCCCCCTCGAGGTGCTCTCATATTCCATTCACTATTGTTATGTTAGTTACTTCCACTTGCATGTTGGCTTGGGGGTGGTAAACCGATGTCACCCTTTTCTTGATCCTATGCTTCTCGCACCACTTCTTAAAGAGATCCTGAGCAAACTATGTTCCATTGTCTGTAATGATCGTCCTTGGGATTCCAAAGTGGCACACAATGTTCTCCAAGCAAAAAGAGATGACTGTTTTTCCCTTATGTCTGTCAATGGCTCAGCCTCTACCCACTTGGTGAAATAATCAACCGCTACTATTAGATATCTAAATTTTCCTGGCATTTCTGGAAAAGGGCCCACCAAATCAATCCCCCATTTTTCAAATGGCCACGAACTATAAATGCTTCTCATTTCTTCCAGTGTAACATGTTTAATAGGTACATGTCTCTGACATTGATGGCATGCCTGAATATACCGGTTCACATCTTCGAACATCGTCAGCCAGTATAATCCTGCTCAAATGAGCCTCCTTTCCATGGACCTAGCTCCCTGGTGGCTGCCACATACCCTCTCTTAAACCTCCCTCACGAGGTAATCTGCCTCATGAGAATCAACGCATCGAAGTTATGGTTGCAAATGGCCTCTTATATATAACCCTTCTTCTTGCAATACATACATTGGAGCTTTCAACCTTATCTTTCTGGCATCCACTTCATTTTTTGGCAGAACTCCCTCTCGAAGGTATGTCACAAGCGGTGTCATCCAGGAGTTTTCCACTTTAACCGCCATTAATACAGGCTCTTCAAAACTTTTCATGTTCAAAGTTTCCATGAGTAGTTGCTGCTGGGATTGGGTTCCCAAATCCTAAGAAGCGAGCTTACTTAGAGCATCCACTTTATGATTACTTTCACATGGAACCTATGTCAGTGTATAAAATTTGAAATTTTTTGACAAGTTCTTTACTACCTTGAGGTATCTCTGCACATTAGGCTCTCTAGCCTCGTACACTTCATTCACCTGTTGAACCACAATTTGAGAGTCACTAAAAACCTCCACTTTCTCTACTTGCAGCTCTTTCGCGAGACACAATCCAGTGATCAATGGCTCATGCTCAGCTTCGTTGTTAGTTTCTTTAAATGCAAAGTTCAATGCATAAGGATAATCTCTGCCCACGGGGCTAGTCAGTAGGATCCTTGCTCCACTTCTTCTTGAATGTGATGAACCATCCAAATACAACTTCCATATCCTTCTTTGCTTTTTTTCTTCATTCTGAATGGGATCAAAACAGGCTTCGAGGGGTTCTGTTGTTTCCACTATAAAATCGGCTGCCCCTTAATTGCAAGTTGAGGATGATATTGGATATCATGTTCTCCCAACTCTACTACACACTTCATCATTCTGTCGGAAATCTCTGGCCTTAGCAGGATCTGTCGAATAGGGTGGTTTGTGAGCACCGCTATTTTATTTCCCTGGAAATTGGGTCTCAACCTCTGGGTTGCATGCACGAGAGCTAGAATCAACCTTTCGAGGACCGTATACCACATATCCGCCCCCTGCAGGGCACGGCTAATGAAGTATATTGGATGTTAAACCTTTTCTTTTTCTTTTACTAAAGCCGCACTGATTGCTAGCTGTGATGCGGAAATATACAAGTACAACATGTCATCCTTGTCTGGTTTCATCAAGGTAGGAAATGTTCCCAAATGCTCCTTCAACGGCTTGAATGACTTCTCGCATTTTCCATTCCACTCGAACTTCTTTTCCATTCGAAGAACATAACATAAAGGCAAGTACATGCTTAATGCTGCCCCTTTCGATAAGAATCTGCTTAATGTTGCCAAAGATCCTGCAAGCTTCTGCACATCCTTTATCGATTGTGGGGTTTTCATTGTCCTCAAAGCTTCAACTTTTTCGGGGTTTACATCAATCCCCCTCTCTGAGACCATGAATCCAAAAACTTCCCTGCTCCCACACCAATGACACATTTAAATGGGTTCAACTTTAACGTCGTTTCACTCACCAAAATAATCTACAAACTCTAATGATGAAATTAGTACAGTAGCAAGCAGAGTCGATCCCACGAGGAACGGAGCAAAAAACTATAATAAGATACCTACTAATCTAGAACAATTTCGGTGTAGCCAGCACACCTTAATTTTCAGATTTATTTAACAACTAATAATGCAACTATAAAATATGAAATAATAATGCAAACTAAAAAAAATAAAAATCTAGTAAATATATGATTAAGGTAATCGGCTTGGAATAACTCACATTAGTTAAACATCGATCATAGGCGCAAAGATAAATCAATTCATATGCATCTATCAGTTATAGGAAAGTAGGTACACTTAACCTCCCCAATTCTTTCGTACTTTATCGACAATTAACCAATTATAATTAATTAATTGTTTCTCTTACCCAGATGCCCCCGGAATGTATTCGCTGAACCAGATACACACCTCGATAGCATTAAGAATGAAAAGAACCCGACATAGCAATTACCCAAGTATTTGCAAGTAGTAATGCACACTTAATTGTTCCCCATCTTGCTATTACAATCTTAGCTAGTTAGCTGTTTTTCACAAGAACTCGCTACTTACTAACCCTTTCCAACGATTACGTATTGGTAGAATTAGATAGCATTATCCCAATAATATTCAAGTTGATCAGGCTTAAATATATCAAGAATAAAATAAACCAAGAACAATCAAAAACACATAAGAATCAATTATAAAACAATTAGGCCTCACGATTCATAAACTAATGCTTGTTATTCCATGCCGATATATAAATTAGCTATTCATAATAATTAAACTAAACAAATACATAATATAATAATCAAACACAATTAAAATAATAAAATACTAACTAACTAACTAACTAACGAAATCAAACCAGGTGATTGATTTGTTGCATGCAAATCACGATCTGCAAATCTTTTCTTCTATATTCCTCTCTTCCGTCTCCATCCAATTACAAATCTACTCCCTCTAAAATTCGGCCGTGTATATATATTTATATACACCAAACCAAAACCAAATCCAAATCAACTTCTAATTACTTTTCTTCTTATGGAGGAAATAAGGAAATAAGATAATATCTATTCTAATTCTAAATAACTAATTCCTACAATTAAGGAATTTCAAATGGAAGGAGATAATACAATCTTTATCAATATGGGCAGTGAATATCTTTAATTCTTCGAATCCAAATCTCTTCAATAATTCACTTTTACCCCATAACTTCAACAATTCTTCTTTTGCCTCTCTTCCTTCATTCCTGGAAAAATGTCTTATAAAATAAGAACATTTTCCGTTGGAGCACATCGCCTCATTAAAAACCTTAACCCGGAAAACCCAGTGGGAAAAACCGTTGGTTAAGGGGAAAAGAGTACAATGTATAGCTCCCTCTCAAATCTCCGCAATCAATGAATCCCTGCACCAAAAACACCTTAAAGTGCAAATTATTTCTTAATGAAATCATAATAATCCCACAAAATATGAACACAATATAACACACATCAAATATCCTCACACTTGAATCATGCTTGCCCTCAAGCATGAAGTGAAGAATATAAGATCAATCAACAATCCACAATGTTCACAAATTCTCATTCCCTCGTATGACTCTATCTAAAATGACCTAATAAATGGAAAAAGTACAAATCACACAACGAAACAGATAAAAATTCAACATTTAAAAACTCTAGATTCTACTCTTATAACGATAAATTTTCCCCTGCCAAGGAGTAAAGGATCACGTTAACGCACCTGGAAATCATCAACCCTTAAAGTAATTTAAATGAAAATGTTCAAGATCAGGAAATCTAATCATCAATTCAGTCAAAATCGGACAAACAATGAATATTTCTCACGGTTTCACTCAATCACTCTCAATATATGAAGGACAATCACTCTCAATATATGAAGGACAATCACTCAAATAATTCACAAGTTATAACATAGAGAAGTTAATATGCAAATCAGGAAGGCCTTTCTCAAGGGTTGTAACGGGGCTAGGGACCATTCAGATTGGTGAGATCCTAAGGGTTCTAAGATCAAACAATATCGATCAAAATATTGTGCATATTTTTTTTTCTTCAACCATCATCCATGTATAGTAGACATTCACCAACAATCTTCATCTCATGGCTATTAAGAGAAAGCCAAGTAAAATCACATCAAAGTAGGTGCTATTTTTTTCTTTTCTTTTTTTTTCTTTATCTTTTCTTTTTTCCAGAACCATTCTTCTTCATTACAGTCCAAAACTAGTACTTTTTGAGAGAAAAAGTGTAACATAACAATAAGATTTTTTTCTCTTTTTTTCACAGTTACGCCCCTCCAGTTTGGCCAAACGGAACCCCAGCGTCACTGTTCATAATAAAATCCAGCCTTCACTTTTTTAAACCGTTCAGTCTGGGCAAACTGGACACATACTCAGTAGTGTCATCAACTCAAGAGAACACAATGGATGAATTCATCAACATCAACTACAAGAACATGCATAATAGGGCCAAGAGAAAGGATAAAACAAGGCTTTGGCTAAATATATAGTAACTCATATCAAAGAACATAGTCAAAGCTTCAAAGTGTTTCACTAGGGGTTAATGTAATTGGTAGGCAATTTAAGTTGTGTGGTTCATCCTAGTGCCTTCTATCACTTTCACACATAACAACTCCAATTATAACAATGTGATCTCTCAAAACAAAGATTGATGTAGAGAGTGCTCTACTCTAGCTCAAACATCACTTTAGTAGGCTAAAATATTCAATTAAACTCATCCTTTTTCGTCATCCCAAAAATCATATCAATCAAATTTCACAAATCATAGAAAATCTCATTCAATAACTTCAAGGCATATTAGATTTACCAAGTTTGTTACAATTAAGTTTACAACCGGCAGGGTACTTTTATCAAGAGCCACTAGAATTTTCTCATGTCAAATTATCGACTCAAACAGCACAAAAAACACATTTTTCACTGTAAAAAAAACCAAAAAAATAAAAAAAATTAAAAAATATAAAACAAAACACACAAGAAACCTCCTCACACTTAAACTTTGCTTGCCCTAAAGCAAATAATGCAAAGTTCTTATAAGAAAAGGTTGAACACATATTCAACATCATAATAAAAATAAAAGGGAAAGAGGGAACTTATAGTGGTTGGTTTCGGAAAAATTCCCAATCAAGAGGAAAGCGTTTGATCATAATCAGGTTCTGCCGCAGGCCTCCCGTTTAACCAAACAGAACCCTGCAAGTCCAGCCTTCCAAATGTGTGAATTCTCCATGGTGAAAATTCAAGTACTTCAAATCTGTAGATCAAGAATTGAGATCAGATGAGACATTGAAATTCCAGAAAGATAAAAAATAAAAACTTAAAAGAAGAAAGGAAAAAAAACTAAGAAAATTGGGTTGCCTCCTAACTAGCGCTTTTGTTTATAGTCTTTGGCTAGACTTTTGGATGCCTTTAATGACTATTTGTTGGGCACAATGGAATTTCTTCCATTAATGCCACCTGAGAAGTATCATAGTACGGCATAAGGCGATGACTATCGACGAGGAATGCCCTTTTTGCGTCCATGCTTATAATCTCTACCATCCCATCAGGCCAAACATAAGCCACTTCGAATGGTCTAGTCCATTTAGACTTGAATTTCCATGACATATGTTGAAAGTTTGACTCAGATATAAGAACTATCTGCCCAACCACAAATTTCTTAGGCTTCAAATCTCTGTCATGGCACAACTTATTGCGCTCCTTGTACCGCATAGCTTGATCAAACCCTTTCAATCTTAGATCTCTCAATTCTTGGAGTTGGAACTTTGTTTCTTCCTCACACTTGAGCGACTCCATACTCACTAGAAGAGTATCAACATCTTCTTGATAATCACTTGAAACTTGAACATTTTCCTCTTCTGGACTTGTAGGCATTTGAATTCCCAACTTGTCCTGCAAAACTTTAGTCTCAAGAGAATCTTGGACAAATGGGTCAGTATGATAAATTGCATTTACATTCTCAGCATCTATAGATTTCTACATGGGTTTATCAATATTGAGTGTGTACTTATCACCAAAATAATCAAGTGAAATAGTTCCATTCCCAACATTAATAATGGTGTTTGCAATTTTCAAGAATGGACGACCCAACAATACCCCTTGTGTTCCCTTATCATTGGCATGACTCATTTTTACTACATAAAAATCTGCTGGGTACACAAAGTTATTAACTCGCACAAGCACATTTTCCAACAACCCTTCAGGACATACACAAGATTTATCTGCCAATTGGATTATTATTCTCGTGTCTACCATTTCAGCTCCATTCAAAGTTTGATACAAAGATAATGGCATGACATTAATTGAAGCTCCTAAATCACACATGGCAGCATTGATCTTCTTATCTCCTATATAACAAAGTAAGGAAAACATACCCGGGTCCTTGCACATTTGAGGCATTTTCTTTTGGATCACAGCTGACACAGATTCACTCATCATGATCTTGCTTGAATCCTTTGGCTTTCCTGCAATAAAATCTTTCAAGAACTTGCTTACTGGTGGAAGCCTTATAGCCTTCAAGAAAGGTAGGTTAATATCCATTTTTCCAAAGATAGATAGGAAATCAACAGAATCATCTTTCTTTCTAGCTAAAATACGAGGAAAAGGAGGAAGAATTTTAATTGGAGGATCATTCTGACCCAACCTTGGATTTGACTCCATGGTTTGATCAAAATGCCCCTGTACCTCACTTTCTGTTTCTGTCGTCAGCCCCTGTTTGGCCAACTGGGGGCCTCCTGCGGACTGCTCTGACTGCTTCTTAGCTCCTTTTGCGGTGGTCTTAAGAGGTATTGGCTCAAGTTCCTTACCACTTCTTAACGTGATCTGATTGGCCGTCTCTCTGGGGTTGAGTTGCACTTGAGATGGCAATCCAGGTTGCTTCCCCGGCAACGGCGCCAATTTGGTGAACGTCATTTCACTCACCAAAATGGTCTGCAAACTCTAATGATGAAATTAGTACAGTAGCAAGCAGAGTCGATCCCACGAGGAACAAAGAAAAAACTATAATAAAATACCTACTAATATTAAACAATTTCGGTGTAGCCACCACACCTTAATTTTCAGATTTATTTAACAACTAATAATGCAACTATAAAATATGAAATAATAATGCAAACTAAAAAATATAAAAATCTAGCAAATATATGATTAAGGTAATCGGCTTGGAATAACTCACATTAGTTAAACATCGATCATAGGCGCTAAGATTAATCAATTCATATGCATCTATCAGTTATAGGAAAGTAGGTACGCTTAACCTCCCCAATTCTTTCGTACTTTATCGACAATTAACCAATTATAATTAATTAATTGTTTCACTTACCCAGATGCCCCCGGAAAGTATTCGCTGAACCAGATACACACCTCGATAGCATTAAGAATGAAAAGAACCCGACATAGCAATTACCCAAGTATTCGCAAGTAGTAACACACACTTAATTGTTCCCCATCTTGCTATTACAGTCTTAGCTAGTTAGCTATTTTTCACAAGAACTCGCTACTTACTAACCCTTTCCAACGATTACGTATTGGTAGAATTAGATAGCATTATCCCAATAATATTCAAGTTGATCAGGCTTAAATATATCAAGAATAAAATAAACCAAGAACAATCAAGAACACACAAGAATCAATTATAAAACAATTAGGCCTCACGATTCATAAACTAATGCTTGTTATTCCATGCCGATATATAAATTAGCTACTCATAATAATTAAACTAAACAAATAAATAATATAATAATCAAACATAATTAAAATAATAAAATACTAACTAAGTAACGAAATCAAACCAGGTAATTGATTTGTTGCATGCAAATCACGATCTGCAAAACTTTTCTTCTATATTCCTCTCTTCCGTCTCCGTCCAATTACAAATCAACTCCCTCTAAAATTCGGCCGTATATATTTATGTACACCAAACAAAAACCAAATCCAAATCAACTTCTAATTATTTTTCTTCTTACGGAAGAAATAAGGAAATAAGATAATATCTATTCTAATTCTAAATAACTAATTCCTACAATTAAGGAATTTCAAATGGAAGGAGATAATACAATCTTTATCCATATGGGCAGTGAATATATTTAATTCTTCAAATCCAAATCTCTTCAATAATTTACTTTTACCCCATAACTTCAACAATTCTTCTTTTGCCTCTCTTCCTTCATCCCTGGAAAAATGTCTTATAAAATAATAACATTTTCCATTGGAGCACATCGCCTCATTAAAAACCTTAACCTGGAAAACCCAGTGGGAAAAAACTGTTGGTTAAGGGAAAAAGAGTACAATGTATAGCTCCCTCTCAAATCTCCGCAATCAATGAATCCCTGCACCAAAAACACCTTAAAGTGCAAATTATATCTTAATAAAAGCATAATAATCCCACAAAATATGAACACAATATAACACACATCAAATATCCTCACACTTGAATCATGCTTGCCCTCAAGCATGAAGTGAAGAATATAAGATCAATCAACAATCCACAATGTTCATAAATTCTCATTCCCTCATATGACTCTATCTAAAATAACCTAATAAATGGAAAAAGTACAAATCACACAACGAAACAGATAAAAAATCAACATTCAAAAACACTAGATTCTACTCTTATAACGATAAATTTTCCCCTGCCACGGAGTAAAGGATCACGTTAACGCACCTGGAATCATCAACCCTTAAAGTAATTTAAATGAAAATGTTCAAGATCAGGAAATCTAATCATCAATTCAGTCAAAATCGGACAAGAAATGAATATTTCTCACGGTTTCACTCAATCACTCTCAATATATGAAGGACAATCACTCAAATAATTCACAAGTTATAACATAGAGAAGTTAATATGCAAATCAGGAAGGCCTTTCTCAAGGGTTGTAACGGGGCTAGGGACCATTCAGATTGGTGAGATCCTAAGGGTTCTAAGATCAAACAATATCGATCAAAATATTATGCATATTTTTTTTTCTTCAACCATCATCCATGTATAGTAGACATTCACCAACAATCTTCATCTCATTGCTATTAAGAGAAAGCCAAGTAAAATCACCTCAAAGTATGTGCTATTTTTTTCTTTTCTTTTTTTTCTTTTTTTTTCATTATCTTTTCTTTTTTCCAGCACCATTCTTCTTCATTACAGTCCAAAACTAGTACTTTTTGAGAGAAAAATCGCAACATAACAATAAGATTTTTTTTCTCTTTTTTTCACAGTTACGCCCCTCCAGTTTGGCCAAACGGAACCCCAGTGTCACTGTTCATAATAAAATCCAGCCTTCACTTTTTTAAACCGTTCAGTCTGGGCAAACTGGACACATACTCAGTAGTGTCATCAACTCAAGAGAACACAATAGATGAATTCATTAACATCAACTACAAGAACATGCATAATAGGGCCAAGAGAAAGGATAAAACAAGGCTTTGGCTAAATATATAGTAACTCATATCAAAGAACATAGTCAAAGCTTCAAAGTGTTTCACTAGGGGTTAATGTAATTGGTAGGCAATTTAAGTTGTGTGGTTCATCCTAGTGCCTTCCATCACTTTCACACATAACAACTCCAATTATAACAATGTGATCTCTCAGAACAAAGATTGATGTAGAGAGTGCTCTACTCTAGCTCAAACCTCACTTTAGTAGGCCAAAATATTCAATTAAACTCATCCTTTTTCGCCATCCCAAAAATCATATCAATCAAATTTCACAAATCATAGAAAATCTCATTCAATAACTTCAAGGCATATTAGATTTACCAAGTTTGTTACAATGAAGTTTACAGCCGGCAGGGTACTTTTATAAAGAGCCACTAGAATTTTCTCATGTCAAATTATGGACTCAAACAACACAAAAAACACATTTTTCACTGTAAAAAAACCAAAATAATAAAAAAAATTTAAAAAATACAAAACAAAACACACAAGAAACCTCCTCACACTTAAACTTTGCTTGCCCTCAAGCAAATAATGCAAAGCTCTTATGAGAAAAGGTTGAACACATATTCAACATCATAATAAAAATAAAAGGGAAAGAGCGAACTTATAGTGGTGGGTTTCGGAAAAATTCCCAATCAAGAGGAAAGCGTTTGATCATAATCCGGTTCTGCCGCAGGCCTCCCGTTTGCCCAAACGGAACCCTGCAAGTCCAGCCTTCCAAATGTGTGAATTCTCCATGGTGCAAATTCAAGTACTTCAAATCTGTGGATCGAGAATTGAGATCAGATGAGACATTGAAATTCCTGAAAGATAAAAAATAAAAACTTAAAAGAAGAAAGGAAAAAAAAACTAAGAAAATTGGGTTGCCTCCCAACTAGCGGTTTTGTTTATAGTCTTTGGCTAGACTTTTGGATGCCTTTAATGACTATTTGTTAGGAACAATGGAATTTCTTCCATTAATGCCACCTTAGAAGTATCATAGTACGGCATAAGGCGATGACTATCGACGAGGAATGCCCTTTTTGCATCCATGCTTATAATCTCTACCATCCTATCAGGCCAAACATAAGCCACTTCGAATGGTCTAGTCCATTTAGACTTGAATTTCCATGACATATGTTGAAAGTTTGACTCAGATATAAGAACTATCTGCCCAGCCACAAATTTCTTAGGCTTCAAATCTCTGTCATGACACAACTTATTGTGCTTCTTATACCGCATAGCTTGATCAAACCCTTTCAATATTAGATCTCTCAATTCTTGGAGTTGGAACTTTGTTTCTTCTTCACACTTGAGCGACTTCATACTCACTGGAAGAGTATCAACATCTTCTTCATAATCACTTGAAACTTGAAAATTTCCTCTTCTGGACTTGTAGGCATTTGAATTCCCAACTTGTCCTGCAAAACTTTAGTCTCAAGAGAATCTTGGACAAATGGGTCAGTATGATAAATTGCATTTACATTCTCAGTATCTATAGATTTCTGCATGGGTTTATCAATATTGAGTGTGTACTTATCACCAAAATAATCAAGTGAAATAGTTCCATTCCCAACATTAATAATGGTGTTTGCAGTTTTCAAGAATGGACGACCCAACAATACCCCTTGTGTTCCCTTATCATTGGCATGACTCATTTTTACTACATAAAAATCTGCTGGGTACACAAAGTTATTAACTCGCACAAGCACATTTTCCAACAACCTTTCAGGACATACACAAGATTTATCTGCCAATTGGATTATTATTCTAGTGTCTACCATTTTAGCTCCATTCAAAGTTTGATACACAGATAATGGCATGACATTAATTGAAGCTCCTAAATCACACATGGCAGCATTGATCTTCTGATCTCCTATATAACAAGGTAAGGAAAACATACCCGGGTCCTTGCACATTTGAGGCATTTTCTTTTGGATCACAGCTGACACAGATTCACTCATCATGATCTTGTTTGAATCCTTTGGCTTTCCTGCAATAAAATCTTTCAAGAACTTGCTTACTGGTGGAAGCCTTATAGCCTTCAAGAAAGGTAGGTTAATCTCCATTTTTCCAAAGATAGATAGGAAATCAACAGAATCATCTTTCTTTCTAGCTAAACTACGAGGAAAAGGAGGAAGAATTTTAATTGGAGGATCATTCTGACCCAACCTTGGATTTGACTCCTTGGTTTGATCAAAATGTCCCTGTACCTCACTTTCTGTTTCTGTCATCAGCCCCTGTTTGGCCAACTAGGGGCCTCCTGCAGACTGCTCCGACTGCTTCTTAGCTCCTTTTGCTGTGGTCTTAAGAGGTATTGGCTCAGGTTCCTTGCCACTTCTTAACGTGATCTAATTGGCCGTCTCTCTAGGGTTGAGTTGCACTTGAGATGGCAATCCAGGTTTCTTCCCCGGAAACAGCGCCAATTTGGTGAACGATGTTTCACTCACCAAAATAATCTGCAAACTCTAATGATGAAATTAGTACAGTAGCAAGCAGAGTCGATCCCACGAGGAACAGAGCAAAAACTATAATAAAATACCTACTAATATAGAACAATTTCGGTGTAGCCACCACACCTTAATATTCAGATTTATTTAACAACTAATAATGCAACTATAAAATATGAAATAATAATGCAAACTAAAAAATATAAAAATCTAGCAAATATATGATTAAGGTAATCGGCTCGGAATAACTCACATTAGTTAAACATCGATCATAGGCGCAAAGATTAATCAATTCATATGCATCTATCAGTTATAGGAAAGTAGGTACGCTTAACCTCCCCAATTCTTTCGTACTTTATCGACAATTAACCAATTATAATTAATTAATTGTTTCTCTTACCCAGATGCCCCCAGAAAGTATTCGCTGAACCAGATACACACCTCGATAGCATTAAGAATGAAAAGAACCCGACATAGCAATTACCCAAGTATTCGCAAGTAGTAACGCACACTTAATTGTTCCCCGTCTTGCTATTACAGTCTTAGCTAGTTAGCTATTTTTCACAAGAACTTGCTACTTACTAACCCTTTCCAACGATTACGTATTGGTAGAATTAGATAGCATTATCCCAATAATATTCAAGTTGATCAGGCTTAAATATATCAAGAATAAAATAAACCAAGAACAATCAAGAACACATAAGAATCAATTATAAAACAATTAGGCCTCACAATTCATAAACTAATGCTTGTTATTCCATGCCGATATATAAATTAGCTACTCATAATAATTAAACAAAACAAATAAATAATATAATAATCAAACATAATTAAAATAATAAAATACTAACTAACTAACGAAATCAAACCAGGTGATTGATTTGTTGCATGCAAATCACGATCTGCAAAACTTTTCTTCTATATTCCTCTCTTCCGTCTCCGTCCAATTACAAATCTACTCCCTCTAAAATTCGGCCGTGTATATATATTTATATACACCAAACCAAAACCAAATCCAAATCAACTTCTAATTACTTTTCTTCTTATGGAAGAAATAAGGAAATAAGATAATATCCATTCTAATTCTAAATAACTAATTCCTACAGTTAAGAAATTTCAAATGGAAGGAGATAATACAATCTTTATCAATATGGGCAGTGAATATCTTTAATTCTTCGAATCCAAATCTCTTCAATAATTCACTTTTACCCCATAACTTCAACAATTCTTCTTTTGCCTCTCTTCCTTCATCCCAGGAAAAATGTCTTATAAAATAAGAACATTTTCCATTGGAGCACATCGCCTCATTAAAAACCTTAACTTGGAAAATCCAGTGGGAAAAAATCATTGGTTAAGGGAAAAAGAGTACAATGTAGCTCCCTCTCAAATCTCCGCAATCAATGAATCCCTGCACCAAAAACACCTTAAAGTGCAAATTATATCTTAATAAAATCATAATAATCCCACAAAATATGAACACAATATAACACACATCAAATATCCTCACACTTGAATCATTCTTGCCCTCAAGCATGAAGTGAAGAATATAAGATCAATCAACAATCCACAATGTTCATAAATTCTCATTCCCTCATATGACTCTATCTAAAATGACCTAATAAATGGAAAAAGTACAAATCACACAACGAAAAAGATAAAAAATTCAACATTCAAAAACACTAGATTCTACTCTTATAACGATAAATTTTCCCCTGCCAATGAGTAAAGAATCACGTTAACGCACCTGGAAATCATCAACCCTTAAAGTAATTTAAATGAAAACGTTCAAGATCAGGAAATCTAATCATCAATTCAGTCAAAATCGGACAAGCAATGAATATTTCTCATGGTTTCACTCAATCACTCTCAATATATGAAGGACAATCACTCAAATAATTCACAAATTATAACATAGAGAAGTTAATATGCAAATCAGGAAGGTCTTTTTCAAGGGTTGTAACGGGACTAGGGACCATTCAGATTGGTGAGATCCTAAGGGTTCTAAGCTCAAACAATATCGATCAAAATATTATGCATGTTTTTTTTCTTCAACCATCATCCATGTATAGTAGACATTCACCAACAATTTTCATCTCATGGCTATTAAGAGAAAGCCAAATAAAATCACATCAAAGTAGGTGCTATTTTTTTCTTTTCTTTTTTTTTTCTTTTTTTTTCTTTTTCTTTTTCTTTCTTTTTTTATTTTTCTTTTTATTTTCTTTTTTCCAGCACCATTCTTCTTCATTACAGTCCAAAACTAGTACTTTTTGAGAGAAAAATCGTAACATAACAATAAGATTTTTTCTCTTTTTTTTCACAGTTACGCCCCTCCAGTTTGGCCAAACGGAACCCCAGTGTCAATGTTCATAACAAAATCCAGCCTTCACTTTTTTAAAACGTTCAGTCTGGGCAAACTGGACACATACTCAGTAATGTCATCAACTCAAGATAACACAATGGATGAATTCATCAACATCAACTACAAGAAAATGCATAATAGAGCCAAGAGAAAGGATAAAACAAGGCTTTGGCTAAATATATAGTAACTCATATCAAAGAACATAGTCAAAGCTTCAAAGTGTTTCATTAGGGGTTAATATAATTGGTAGGCAATTTAAGCTGTGTGGTTCATCCTAGTGCCTTCCATCACTTTCACACATAACAACTCCAATTATAACAATGTGATCTCTCAGAACAAAGATTGATGTAGAGAGTGCTCTACTCTAGCTCAAACCTCACTTTAGTAGGATAAAATATTCAATTAAACTCATCCTTTTTCGTCATCCCAAAAATCATATCAATCAAATTTCACAAATCATAGAAAATCTCATTCAATAACTTCAAGGCATATTAGATTTACCAAGTTTGTTACAATGAAGTTTACAACCGGCAGGGTACTTTTATCAAGAGCCACTAGAATTTTCTCATGTCAAATTATGGACTCAAACAACACAAAAAACACATTTTTCACTGTAAAAAAACCAAAAAAATTAAAAAAAATTAAAAAATACAAAACAAAAAACACAAGAAACCTCCTCACACTTAAACTTTTCTTGCCCTCAAGCAAATAATGCAAAGCTCTGATGAGAAAAGGTTGAACACATATTCAACATCATAATAAAAATAAAAGGGAAAGAGGGAACTTATAGTGGTGGGTTTTGGAAAAATTCCCAATCAAGAGGAAAGCGTTTCATCATAATCAGGTTCTGCCGCAGGCCTCCCGTTTGGCCAAACGGAACCCTGCAAGTCCAGCCTTCCAAATGAGTGAATTCTTCATGGTGCAAATTCAAGTACTTCAAATCTGTAGATCAAGAATTGAGATCAGATGAGACATTGAAATTCCTGAAAGATAAAAAATAAAAACTTAAAATAAGAAAGGAAAAAAAAACTAACAAAATTGGGTTGCCTCCCTTCTAGCGCTTTTGTTTATAGTCTTTGGCTAGACTTTTGGATGTCTTTAAAGACTATTTGTTGGGCACAATGGAATTTCTTCCATTACTGCCACCTGAGAAGTATCATAGTATGGCATAAGGCGATGACTATCGACGAGGAATGCCCTTTTTTGCGTCCATGCTTATAATCTCTAACATCCCATCAGGCCAAACATAAGCCACTTCGAATGGTCTAGTCCATTTAGACTTTAATTTCCATGACATATGTTGAAAGTTTGACGCGGATATAAGAACTATCTGCCCAACCACAAATTTCTTAGGTTTCAAATCTCTGTCATGGCACAACTTATTGCGCTCCTTGTACCGCATAGCTTGATCAAACCCTTTCAATCTTAGATCTCTCAATTCTTGGAGTTGGAACTTTGTTTCTTCCTCACACTTGAGCGACTCCATACTCACTGGAAGAGTATCAACATCTTCTTGACAATCACTTAAAACTTGAACATTTTCCTCTTCTGGACTTGTAGGCATTTGAATTCCCAACTTGTCCTGCAAAACGTTAGTCTCAAGAGAATCTTGGACAAATGGGTCAGTATGATAAATTGCATTTACATTCTCAGCATCTATAGATTTCTGCATGGGTTTATCAATATTGAGTGTGTACTTATCACCAAAATAATCAAGTGAAATAGTTCCATTCCCAACATTAATAATGGTGTTTGCAGTTTTCAAGAATGGACGACCCAACAATACCCCTTGTGTTCCCTTATCATTGGCATGATTCATTTTTACTACATAAAAATATGCTGGGTACACAAAGTTATTAACTCGCACAAGCACATTTTCCAACAACCCTTCAGTACATACACAAGATTTGGGGTGGCAATGGGTAATTATATTTGGGGTTGCATCTATTTAGGTCAAAAAGTCTATAGACATCCTCCATTCTCCATCCTGCTTTGGAACCATGACTGGGTTGGCAATCCAATAAGGATAGAATACCTCCTCGATCACATCTGCCCTTAATGATTTCTCCACCTCTTCTTTAATTGCCTCTGCTTATTTGGGAGCGAACACCATTCTCTTCTGCTTCACTGGCTTAATCAAGGGGTTGATGTTCAGCCTATGCAATGCAAGACTCGAATGGATCCCCGTCATGTCAGATGTATCACACGAGAACACATCTCCATACTTTCCTAACAGGTCTTGTAGTATTCTTTTCACATCTTCAGGGATTAGTTTCCCAACAGCTACTAACTTTTTACCCTGAGTGGGCATCTGTACTTTATCAGCTAATCTTGCCTCTGCGTGCACTACCGCTACATCCCTTTGTTTCCTCACCTCTCGCACTGCCATTAGGTTACATCTTCGTGCCATAGTTTGATCCCCTCAAATAGAGGCCACCCCTTTTTCAATTGGGAACTTCATTATTATGTGGTAGGGTGAGCAGACCGCCCGAGCTTGGCACATCCATGGCCTTCCTAAGATCACATTATAAGGAGAAGGTGCATCCACAACAGGGAAACTACACATGATGATCACTCCCTTCTTGCCATCTACCACTCGAACAGGGAATGTTATCTCTCATATGGGAAATATTGGATTTCCCTTTAATCCTGATAAAGGGGAAGCGAGTTTTTTCAAATTCTCACGCCATATGTCTAGCTGGTCAAAACATTCAGCAAACGTAACTTCTACCCCACTCCTATCATCAATGAACACCCTTCTGATCAAGGATGTTCCAACAATGGCTAAAATTACCATCGCTTGGGGCATTTGGTCCGGCACAACATCCCCTTCTGAGAAAGTGATAGTCTCATCTGGTCGAAACCTCTTATGACTAGGCTCTTCCACTGGAACCCTTCGCGCTTTAGCCCTAATAACAGTGTTCGAGGATCTTTATGCCACCGTGTCATTGATGATGTTAATCACCCTTGTACGGGTGGGTTTTCTCCATTTTGGTTTCCTTGATTTCCCCCATGTTGCTCCAGGTGCCTATCTTGCCTTCCTTCCTGCCCCCTGTCTCGAACCACCTATTCACGAGGCCTTCTATCTCCTCTACCTCCATTGATTTGATTGTTCCTTCTATACGGCTACCTGTTTCCTATGTCCTTTTCCTTCAAACCGTCCTTCCTGCCCACACCTATCAATCTCCATCCTTAACTGCATGCAATCATTTTTGTCATGCCTATAATCCCTGTGATGATCACAGTACCGATTTGTTGCCTTTCGAGCTGCAACTGAATTATGAGAACTATGCAAGGGTGGGGGTGTCTGGAACAACCCTCTATGTATGCTTAAAATCTATGTAGGGGTTCTTCCACCGAGCATTGGAGTCAATGGATTATACCTCTCGAATGGTGTTCTTATGGATTCGACCGGCCTTTTTCCTCCATGCTCTACATTTCTTCCTGTTTTCTCTGCAAGGTTATCTCTTTTCCTTCTAGTTTCCTCCTCTACCCTCAAATACTACTCCATGACCTCCGGATGTTTTTGCAATGTCTTAGGAGTATTAGTACTCAACCTTTTGTATAATTCTGGGTCCTGCATCTCGAGCAGGTACCCCTAGATCATCTCATTCTCCGTCACTTCTATCACCCCCCAAACTTTCATCTACATACCATTGATAGAAAGTTTCCCTGCTTTCCCCTGGCTTTTGCTTTGTCTGGTAGAGTTCTAACAGAGTTTTGGTAAATTTCTTCTTCTGAGCGTACTGACTCAACAACACTCCGCTGAACACCTAATACGATTAAAGCGATCCCCTTGAAAACTTATTAAACTACTCGTGTTTCTTTCCTTGCAAGTAGCTGCCTACCAGCTTACATGTCAATTTCTCATCTAAGTCCCTTGAACTCATTAAGCCCAAGAATGTCTGTATGAAATCTCAAGGGTCAGTTTCACCACTGTATGTGGGAGGTCTTTCTGGGGCTTCACTTCTATTGGCCATCGAACCCTGGTGATCATCAAGCTGAATGGAGACCCCACAGCCTGGCCCAGGGGGTCAATCAATCTATCAAATTCCTTTCTTAACGATTCACTTTCATCTGAGGGGGGTTCGAGCTGACCCACCGACAATTTAACCCCCTGACAATTTAACCCCCTATCATGACCACCCAACTGTGGCATATAGAGAGGTTGGGCTCCTCCATATCCTGGGTTCATCCAGTGCGGTCCAAGGTTCAGGTATGCTGGTGGTGGTGGCAGTTGAACACAAGGATTGTATACCCCCTGGATGATTCCCATACTCGTATATCCTTGAGTGCTAGAAGAAGTCATCATTCCATATGTTGCTCCTGGACCGGCCAGGTCCAGGGTAGGAGCAGATGGGGCTATCGAAAGTAGCGCATATACAGGACCTTGGGAATAACCAAGAAGGGGAGGCTGGGGCCTAGCCTGTAACGGTTCTCTAACATATCCCTGATAAGGGAAGCCATCGGGGGTTGGGGTTGAGAAGCCCACCCCATAGTTATTCCCAAAGGTGAGGGTGGTACTGGCCCCATTATGACTCTATCATCCCTCGGAGGAGGGATGATTCGATAACCAGCCACAGTCAGGACCTGAGCTGCTCATTCCACATCTTAACTTGGGGTTGCTCTCCCCACGTTTTGATTCCCTTTCCCATGTTGGCTATAGGCTTCCATATACAAAAATACCAAAACCTCCGTATATCGTCCATCCATTGAATCCTCCACTTTCTCGAGCAGAGGATCGGTATTTCCTATCACTTCCAAAGTCCTGCAGGCATATCATTTAGGATTGGCACCGTGGTATTTGCACCAATCGCCACTGAGGTTTGTCCCCCATCATGGCCTCCGCCTTTACTAGGTTCCACTCGCAACTCCATTCCCTTCGTTTGAATATTAGCCATGTCGTTGTCCTCTATGCGGGCATTATTTCCTCCTTCTGGATTCTCCGATGTTAACCTTAGTGGAGATCCAGACCCCATACCTATTGACCCAATCTTTCACTCATTCAAACTACCGTGGACATAAACTCTCCCAAACCTTGATCCGACTTAGTCATCCCCACAGACGGTACCACTTGATGCGTCTTCGACCACCGATCGGTTTGTGGGCTTGGGTTCTTCTCGAACTAACCTACAATTAAACTATCCATAGGGTTCCAGAGGTCAGCACTCTGATACTTAAGTTAGTCCAAGCGTCAAATATGATTAAGACAGAATGAATGATAAGTAAATGTATACCTTGTATTTATACTCCTTGTCCTAAATAACGTACTCCTTAATTAACTCCCTTAATTACCCACGAATGCAGTAATTAAGTTAGAGTAATAAATATTCCCTAACCGGGCTGCCATACCTGCGGCCCAATGGCCTTATTGGGCCTAACCTCTATCACATAATTTTAATTTAGTTTTCTACCATAGATCCTTTGTAGTAGTTTTCCATTTCCATTTAAATTAATTGCTTGGTTATGCTCATTTGGGTTCTATTTTCGTATTCTATTGGATTGTGCATTCATGGTGTTTGGTTTTTAGCCCCCACCCCCCTTTTTTACATGCACCCTAAGGTGGGGGATATTTATTAGGTTCCCCAAACCTATTTAGAAACTAAAATATGTACAATGATGTTTTGGAATATTACATCGATAAGGCAACCTCGTTGCTCTCAAAGAATGATCTAATACTAGTGGACTAGTGGTTCAGAAGGAGAGGAAGTAGTACTTGCTGGCTCGAGGTCTCGAGGGTTGAGGCTCGATGGTTTGAGGGTTCAAGTGCTTGAGTGCTCAATGGTTCGAGTGCCTGATGGCTCGAGGGCGGCAGGGCTTGAGAGCTTGAGTGCTCGAGGGATCCAGTGCTCGAGGGCTTGAGAGCTTGAGTGTTCAAGGCATCAAGTGCTCAAGGGATCCAAGGCTCGATGGTTCGAGGGCTCGAGTGCTTGAGTGCTCGAGGGCTCCAGTGTTCGAGGACTCCAAGGTATCCAGTGTTCAAGGCTCGATGGTTCGAGCCCTTAAGTGCTTGAGTGCTTGATGGTTCAAGTGCGTGATGGCTCGAGGGCGGCAGGGCTCGAGAGCTTAAATGCTCAAGGAATCCAGAGCTCGAGGCCTCCTAGGTTCGAGGGCTCGATAGCTTGAGTGCTCAAGGGATCCAGGGCTCGAGGCCTTCTAGGCTCGAGGGCTCGAGAGCTTGAGTGAAAAAAGTTCCATCTTGTGTTTCTTCATGTTTACTGTTGCCACTTGATTCGAGTGCTCACGGTTGGTGCGGACGAGGCTCAAGTCCTTGATGGTTTGTAGACTCGAGGGGTTGATGGTCAAGTGCTTACTGGCTCGAGGTCTCGAGGGGTCGAGGCTCGATGGTTCGAGGGATCGAGTGCTTGAGTGCTCGATGGTTCAAGTGTCTAATGCCTCGAGGGCGGCTGGGATCGAGAGCTTAAGTGGTCGAGGGATCCAGGGCTCAAGAGCTTTAGTGTTCAAGGTATCCAGTGCTCGATGCCTCCAAAGCTAGATGGTTCAAGGGCACGAGTGCTTGAGTGCTCGAGTGCTTGAGGGCTCGAGTACTCGAGGGCTCCTAGGTATCTAGTGTTCGAGGCTCTATGGTTCGAGGGCTCGAGTGCTTGAGTGCTCGATGGTTCAAGTGCCTAATGGCTCGAGGGCGGCAGAGCTCGAGAGATTGAGTGCTCGAGGGATCCAGGGCTCGAGGCCTCCTAGGCTCGAGGGCTCGAGAGCTTGAGTGCTCGAGGGATCCAGGGCTTGAGGCCTCCTGAGCTCGAGGGCTCGAGAGCTTGAGTGTTCGAGGTATCCAGTGCTCGAGGGCTTCAAAGCTCGAGGGCTCTAAGGCTTGAGTGCTCGAGGATTCTAGGGAAAGAGGGCTCCAGGCTCGAGTGCTTGGTAGCCATCGTGAAAGAGCATAACCAGAGCCCCTTCACAGTAAAGGAAAAACAGGAAAATAAAAATTAGCACTATCAATTCAAAGAGAAGCATGCTTATTTAGCCTGATGTAAGGAGTATGCTCTTTATCCAAACAAATGAGGCCATTGATATACTTAGGAGCATTTGACAGGTTTAGACTCAATTTGTGGCTTGAATGGTGTTTTGCAATGGCATCAGCAATGGAATTACATTCTCTAAAAACATCCCTTAGTTTAGCATTTTTTAACATAGAATGTACTTTGAAGGTTAGATCAAACAGTGTCCAGTGAGCAGTATATGGATCCAAAATCATTTTTACTGCTGACAATGAATTTGATTCAATTGTAACAGAGTCATCTAGATTAGGGAAAGATTGAAACGCAAATTGTATTGCTAGAATCTCAGCTTGTAAAGGGGAAGCAACAATAATATCTATCGATTGGATCAGAAATAGTGTCCCCGAACTATTTTTAGCAATAAGACCTACTGTTACATTATTAGGGTGCCAGGATGCATCTACATTGATCTTAAAACAGTTTTGCTTTGAACTCTCCCAGAAAACAATAGATATTATTAGCTTAGGAGGAGGTATAAGCTTCGGGATCAGATGCAACAAGTTTGTTGGAATATGTGAAGAAGGATAATGGTGATAAGGTTTAGCATGGAGATATAGATATACTTGATCACATATATCCTTACATATCCGTTCATGGGAGAAACTAGTGTTATCAAAAAAGAAGCTATTTATGGCCTTCCATAGACACCAACATATCAATGATGGGAGTATTTTATTTATCAGGTAGTGCCATTTTGGTAGGTCTTGACTATTCCAGAACAAAAAGAATCTACTAGTAATTGAGTCATGCTCATGCAAGTGAAAACCTAAAAATGATGTTATCTTAATCCATATGTTATGAGCAAGTGAGCAGGATATGAAGAAATGCTTAATGGAATCAGAGTGAGAGCATGCTGGACATTCAGAGGCAAGACTAAAACAACACTTGATAAGCACATCATCAAAAGGTAAGAAAGAATGCAACAGTTTACATGTGAAGATGGAAACCTTTTTTTGTAGTATTGAAGTCCAAATGAATTTGCTGGCTGGGAAGTTACCTGGGGAGAATGTGAGCTCCTTGTAAGAAAATTTAAAAGAGAAAGCTCCAGTCAATTCAGGTTTCCATATCAATCTATCTTCTCTGTTAGCATTAGTTTCCGCATCCTGAAGAAAGGAGAGAGTATCATGTTCCAGGAAGGGGGAGATCATTGGTAAAATAGAATCTTTCTGTCTAATAAAGTCTTCAACAGTGTCAAATAATAATGGTGAGAGGATGGAACTGGGAATATGGGACATTAGTGGTCCGTTTGGGCACCAGTTAGTAGACCAGAGATTGCATCTACCTTTGCCATGAATTATGAAAGTTTTTTTTTCTGCAAAGGTGTTGACAGAACATATCCTCTTCCAGGTTACTGATTTTCTGTGTGATTGAGGTAGGAACCATATTAATTTAGACCACATTGTTATACATAACTGACTTTTCCACCAGAGTTTAAGAGAGTAGGAGTCTATTATAGCTTGCATTGATCTAAATCCTAGACCATTTAGTGATTTTGGCATAGCTAAATCAGTCCATCTCCTCCAAACTTTGTTCCTTTTACCATCTGATGTTCCCCAGAAAAAGGATGCCAGTTTTCTCTCAAAAGTCCGAACAATATTTTTGGTGGGTTTGATGACAGTCCATAAATGTTGTGGTAATGAGTATAAACAGGACTGAATTAAAATTAGTTTCCCCCCTGAGCTAAGCCATTTGTTCTTCCAGTTCAACAGTTTTTTGTCCATGTTTTCCATCAATGGTTGGAAGTATCTGTTTAAGGTTCTTCCTTTAAAGATGGGCCAGCCTAGGTATTTAAATGGGAAGGAACCTTTCTTCATTCTTAGGATCATCCTAACCAGATTGGATTTAGCTACCGTGGCTCTTTTACTGATATAGTAGTCAGATTTTTGAAAATTAAATTTTTTATCTGAAGTATACTCAAAAACCTCTAAGAAAGCTTTAATCTTAATCAAGTTAGATTTTGAGGCTTGCATAAAGATAATAGTATCATCAGCATACATTAAATGAGAAGCATGGGTGATTAAGGAAGGTAATTGATAATATGACAAACTATTATTCAAAAAGATGAAAGCAAGACTTCTGGAAAACGCTTCTGAGAAAATATTGAAAAGAAAAGGAGAGAGAGGGTCACCTTGTTTGATTCTTCTTCTAGCTTTGAAAAAACCAACTGGATTACCATTAAGAAGCACAGCGAAATGAGTTTGTGATAGATTATTCAGAACTGCACCTAGAAAGTTCCCACTAAAACCAAATTTAACCAAAATGCTTTTAAGAAAATCTCAATCCACCCTATCAAATTCTTTCCTAAGGTCCAATTTAAGGATGTAGTTTGGGATTCTACTCTTTTTGTCTAGGAATCTTATCATTTCTTGTAGATAGATAATATTATCATAAATATCTCTATTTTTCATAAAAGCGGTCTGGTTAGGAGCGATTAAATTTTCCATGTGTGGTTTTAGTCTCTCCATTAAAACTTTAGAAAAACATTTGTTGATGACATTGGAGAGGCTAATTGGCCTGAAATCATCAAAGGAGGATGGAGTTGCCTTTTTGGGGATTAGGGTTATCCATGTACTGGAAATTCATTTTGGTATATCTGACCCTAAAATGAAATCATTTACAGCCTCTGTTAGGTAATCCTTAATGATAGTCCGGCTTTTAATATAGAATTTTCTTGAGAAACCATCTGGACCTGGGCTACTACTCTTATTTAAACCATTGATGACTGATTTAAGCTCATCTTCAGAAACTGGCCTAGATAGCAGTTGGTTATCATGTTCAGTAAGGACAGATGGAATTTGGCTAAGGAAATGAGCGTAATAGAAATTATTAGCCATATGATTATATTCAGTTAGCAGTTCTGAAAAATAGATAACAGCTTCCCTTTGGATATCTAGGTAAGAGTTTAGCTATTGTCCCTGTCCATTTTTTTTATTTTTGTGATCTGCAATCTACAGTTTTTTCTTGCACTGCCCTATGGAAGAATTGAGTATTATTATCTCTTAGCCTATGCCATGTTAATATGGCTTTCTGTTTCCAAAATTTTTCTTTTTCCTTTAAAGCTCTGAGCAACAATGTCTTTTACTCATTTAACTTAATTAAATCTGTTTCTGAATGGGTAGAGTAAAAAACAAGTTCCTGGTTTCTTAATGCCTCTTCTGCATTAGCTACATTAACATCAATATTTCCAAAACATTCTCTATTCTAGATTTTTATCACTTTTTTCAATCTAATTAATTTTAGGTAGAAACCTAACATTCCAGATTGAGGGAGTGAGAGTGTCCAATTTTTCTTTATTAGATCCATAAATTATGGTCTATTAAACCAAGCATTTATGAATCTAAAAGTTTTAGGGTGAGAGATAGCCATAGTTGAAACTTGGAGGAGGAGGGGGGAATGATCTGAGGATTGCCTATTCAATATCTGAATAGATGAAGATGGAAATTTCTGATTCCACTTAATGGTGCAGAGGCCTCTATCCAATCTTTTGGAGGTAGGTTTCCTAAGTCTAGAGTTTGACCAGGTGAATAGATTACCAACTGTATTAATCTCTTGAACACCAGATGAGCTAATCCAATTATTAAAATCTCTAGTGCTACCTAGGGAGGGAGAATATGGACCCCTATATTCTGTAAGAGTAGTGATTGTGTTAAAATCCCCAATGTAGATAGTTTCATTATTAGGTAAGGTAGTTGGGGCAGACCATAAGGCTTTCCTACCTTCTCTGTTCCTAAGAGCATAGATAAAAACAACTTCCATATCAATATCCAGGTTAAGGTGAGCTATCTGAACATGCAAAAATTGCTCATGTTGAGAGATTAAAGAAACTGTAACCAGGTTATTCCACATCAGCCAAAATTTTCCATTATGGAGTTGCAAATTGTGTGAAAAGTTTAGTTTTTCCATATAGGAATCACATTGAGAGTTATCATGCATTGGTTCAATTATTCATAAGAGCTGAATTTTCTTAGCCTTAACTAAATGAGATAGTCTAAGCATGGAGATTTCCTAGGGGTCATTATTGGTGCTTGGATGCCTTCGGTTCCAGACCCACTATTAGCCTCTGAAGGCCAGTATGAGGAAGGGTGAAGTATGGGGTTAGTTATGGCTTTCTGTTGAGCTGTCTTTTCATTATTGGTGTGGGCATTAACAGCCTGATTCTCTAGAGAGATAAGAGGAGCCTTACTGAACTTATTTCCTGTTGGCTTCCAGAGAGAATTATTTTGGCTTTGTGGCAAAAGGTTTTCCTTTGATTTTCCATTGGTGTTCTGAAGGATAGCTCTACACTGGTTAAGAGAATGTCCTAACTTAGCACAGTGATCACAGTAAAGTGGGACATCTTCATATTCAATTGTGTATTTCCTGTTACTAGAGACTGGTCCTAATCTGATAAAACTACACAAAGGTTTCTGCAAATCAACTTCTACACAGAGTTTTATTGCTGAAGGCCTTGTGAGCATTTCAGTGGCTAAGTCATTCTTGATAAAGCTTCCTATATTGTTTCCAATTGCTTCAATTGATGCAGAATTGTAGTAGTATAAAGGTACCTCTTTTATCGTGCACCAAATAGGTACAATTGGCGATTCTCTGTGAGTCGATAAGCCTGGAGACCACTTTAGCATCTTCAGCAGAACTCCATTGAAGTTCCAGACTCCTTTGATCCAGTATCTTTGGTAGTCATTGATTAGCTCGAACCTGATCAAAACATGCTTATAGTCAAGAGAACCTAATTGATAGTTACCTGTAAACCCTACCGTCCTGAATGCTTGCTCCAATTGATCCATCGTGATTCTCCCTTTAGTGAATTTTCCGACCAGAGCGTTTGAGTAATGTGCAGATAGTTTGGCAATTTGATCGTCGGAGTAAAGACAGGTCGGGTCACCTAAATGCTCGGATTTGGGGGTTAGCTCTGGATTAGTCGGCAAGGATTTCAATAGGGGGTTTGATTTGGTCTGGAGAGCTACCATAAACGATTTTGGTGGGATTTGATTGGGATTGATTTCTGCCATCACGGCCGGTCGGTCAATGGCCGTGTCTGTTGGTCCAAATGTTAACGGCAGGGTTAGCCGTTAACGACAGCAAATAGCCGTTACCGGCGAAGACAAAGGTGGAAGAAGAAGTTCGTTACTGTAGCAAAGAAAGTTCGTTGAGATGGACCCTAAACCCTAACCCGAAATTCAAACTGTTTTTAGCCCCCCTTTGTTTCTCCAAGTCCAGCCGTTTTTACCCTTCTATTAAAATGTTCATATTGTTTATCAGATCTAATTGCCTTAGGATATCTTATCTTGGTGAAAAGATGTCAAAGTTGTAATTTTTAGTTAATTATGTGTCATTTCTGATGAGATAAGGTTTATTTTTTATTTAGTTGTTTTTTGCTTCTTCAGCTTAAAGGTTTGAATTTAATTCGAACCCGTTTTGAAGTCTTTTGAGACTGCAATGTTGAATTGATCTGTTCATTTTTTAAGCTGAGAGTTTTGTATGAATAGCTGCATTTGTGGAAATTGAGGTTTGGTTTGGTGAACATCATAAGGCGTTTAATGATTTCCTTTCGGTGTCTCAATCAGTACAATGGGAAGGCGTATTATAGCGTGGGCTGCCATTCTGATCAGTCCAAGCTTGGGACACCATTCTGCTGGAAATCAGATTTGATATTGGCTTGATGAATGCAGAGAGTTTTGATTCATTTCATTAGTATTGCTTACCATTATTTGTTCCCTAAACATTAATTTTCTTCCACTCATTGCCCTATGGCAAAAGGCGATACCCTCACCCTCAGGGCCCATACCAGCCCACACCAAGGCCAGCGTATGAGATGTAAATCACGGTAGCCCAGCGCCAGGACCCATGGGCTCGCCCTGCCTCGGTGCGCACAAGGGAGCCTTGCAAAGCAAGAACTCCCACACTGCTGCTGCCGAGAATCGAACCTGGGAACACTGGCAATCCCACCCATATCCCAACCGATGGGGTACACCCGTGGGTGTATTGCCCTTTGGAAGTGTTTGCGTGAATGATGTCTCATTTCTTTGATGTTTTACGGCTAAATCTAGCAAACAACAAATCTGTGTGGAACTATTTGTTAAGAAGATAAATGAGTTCTGCAATTTTTAGAAGTTCTCCTTCTGGTATGCCTCAGAAATCTTCAGCCCATCTTTGCCTTTTTCTTGTACATTTGCTGCTATTCCAAATAGGAATAGCCATTGTTCTTTCTTCTCTGCCATTTACTGCTTATATTTTCTTACCCTATATGTACCACACTGTGTTTGAATCAATTTATTTATCTCTACACGTTCTTTATTTAATTCCTAACTTACACCTCTTTCAGTATTTGGCTTACTTTCCCATCCTTCCACTTTTTATGTTTGCACAAGTGAAATGAGAATGCTCCGTTGTGTACAGTCTCGAACAGGTACCACTGCTAACCTGTATCCTGCACAGGTGAAATGAGTACTACCGGAATTTGATCCTTGTTCTTGCAAACTACCACGATGAGTTGGTCATATTAAAATTTGGTTTTACCCAATTTTAACCATTAGTATGTTCCAACGTAACCTATCTAACCAAGTATGTAATATATTAACGCATTAGCAACACAAGAGACTTGGTTACGCAGTTCGGTGAAACCCACCTACATCTACGAGTCCTGGACTAGTTCAGAATTAATTCACTAATTAGAAAGATACAGTACAAAGTACATCATACGGAATACTAATCTTTACTAACTATAACGTGTGAATTCTGCAAGCTACCCTTGCTACCGATCCGCCTTGATCAGACTCCCTCTGACCTCGAAACTCGTCGACGTTGGATCTCCTCCTCTCGAGGAATTAAGGTATATGATTATGAACTTTGTGCAGCAGGTCAGGTATGTTGAAACATATGAATCTGGCTCTTAGAAATTCTCGAAAGTCTCAAAAATCTGTGTGCAGATTTTCGCTATATTAAATCCGTAAGTATGCAGCCGTGTTGGTCCCAATTTATATCCGCGAGCAGATTGGAGTTCTTCATAATTATCTTCACAATATTCCTATTCCAAACCTATTTCCTGAAGCATATCTAAACCCCATAAATAAAGGGATTTTCCTTATCACAATATATCTCATATATTCGCAAATATCAACTCCATATATTTAGGGATTTGCCATAAATCAACTATGCTTCATACGCCTACTATATAACAGAATATAACAATTTCCATAGGTCACAAATACCATAATATTCTGTCTTCTTTTTCACGAAATGCATTGGCGTAAATATACTCATGTCGAGTGTTCCAACATAGAAAGTTTTTCGTTTCCAAATATGTTCACAAACACTGCCAACTAAATATTCAATGCAAATCTCTCTAACTTTACAATCTCCCCCTTTGGTATTTTGTGAACCCATACCATTGTGATCATGAATCTCGCAACGAAAAAACTTATCACACACATAGGTCTTCCAGATCTTCACCTATGTTGGAATCACACAACAACATGAACACTACCAAATCTGAAAACAAACTAATATCATAATTCCAAAATTCCCACAGGACATGAATACCAAATAATCTAGAAATCCAAGAATACCAACAAAAAATAAAATAAATCAGATTACAGAGCCATAACAAAATGAATATCCAAAATATCTCCCCATAGGATCACACATATGCCAAAGACAAAACAAATACATATGCCAGCGGCAATAACCAAGCTTCCTGAGACTCCCCCTGAATTCAAGCCTCCAATTTTGCTTTCTCTTTCGCCAGATTGGCCTTCTCTGCCTCCAGCACTGCCATTTGAATAGCAATGGCTCCCAATCTTGCATTCAGAGATACTATCTTGGCCTTCTTTTCTACTGCAGCTGATGTAGAACATTCTGGTTTCCACGGAAGATCGTGAATGTGCCTAAAAAAAGGTCTTCTTATTTGAATAGCAATGACTTTCCTTTCACTTTGGCACTCTTTGCTAGTGCAGAAATTAGTGCAGGATAGATAATTGCATCATTGACCTTGGGGGCAGTAGCTTGTCTGACCAAATTGTGCTGAATGAATAACCCAAGGTTGACAGGCTTCTATGTTCCAACACATTATAGCAATCTTTCCATGTCCCTTGTCAATGTAGTGGTATTAGTTGAAGGCATCCAACAATGAACAACAATCTGATATAAACCAAAAAATCTTGAGGACAAGCAAGATGCTTGTGAATACCCCATTGCTGGCCACTCAACCTTATATCCACTTGAGATAGTAGCTAAAATCTGATCATCAGAAACTCCCAAATCTTCAGAAAAAACTCCATCTATCTCTAGTGTCTTAAGACCAAACATTCTGTTAATTCTAGCAGCAGACAAGTCAATTATTTTCCCCTCACATAAACTCTCCCATACCAAGGGCAATCAATCTCCAGATTTCCAGTCATGAGGTTAGAGTATACCTCAATCACAATCTGCCGATTATACTACAGTTGTACCATGGCTGCCTTTGTCATCCCAATTACTTTAAGAAAATCCGAGAATATACTCTCCTTGTATGCTACTAAATCCACTGGTGTCTCAGGAATAAATTTCCTTTCAGAAAATACCTCTCCCATTTCCTCCCCTTTTAAATCAAAATAGGAAGATGACAAAGCTTTGCTTACAGAGGGGGAAGGAAGTATCTTCTTCTCCTTACATTCCTGCCTTTTCTTGCTCCTTTTTGCTTAAGAAGATACCTTGGCATCAGCAGCCTTCTTCTTGCCTTTAGATGTCTGGTAAAACTCATCAATGACTTCATCACTCGAGTATGCCAAATTAGGAATGTCCTATGTTGGAACATTCTCTGATCCTCCAGCTTCATTCCCCTTCTCAGATTCTTTTCCAGATAGCTCATCTCGATCAAAGTCCTTTGGGTCAGTCAAATCTTCTTCAGGTGCCTCATCATACAAATTATCATGCATGTCATTCTAGTCTTCACCCCTAGATCAGCATCAGAATCCACATCCATATAATCTTCATGTCCACACTTCTGTGTTGGAACACTGTCCTTCTCATCACTGTTGGACAGTTCAATGATTACCGGCTTCCTTAGTTCTTCCATTCTTTTAGCAGCATTTGAATCATAGAAGCCAACATGTAGTTTGTCTCCATGCTTCACAACTTCCCTTCCAGCAACCTCTCTCTCACTAATCTCTTTTAAAAATACATAGCTTGGAAAGGGTATACGACAAAACACAAGGAATTTATCCTTTTCTCTGTATTCAACGTATTTTCCCAAAAAAAAATTGCAAATTCAAATTCTCAATCCTCATTATTACACCTATATTACCCATCACAAGCTCCTTGACCTGAACAGTTAGGTATTCACCTTCTATGCTTTTAATCTTTGTTAAATCTACGGCAACTCTGTTTGCCTCTAGCCATTCAAAAATTTCATCTATACTCTTAACTTCCATGCCCATGAATTTCAAAGGAGAAGGGTCAGGGCCAGTTAACTTTCGGTCCTTCCTCTTGGCACCAGTGAGCTTTTCTTGTTCATTGAGTTCCACACCAGAGCCCCCATCCTTTTTACCCTCACCAGATGCCTCTTCCTCTACCCCAAGTTCTTCAGCTTGAACAAGTTTTTCACCAGAAAGTTCTTCGACCCCAACTTGATTTGAGTTTCCTTCACATTCATCTTGATTTTTTTTCCAGTACTGGTTCGAACCCAGCTTGGTAGGCACATTGTCCATTCCCTTCGACCAATACCAACTCCAAATTGATTGAACTTTGATCTTCCTCCATAACTTCTAATGGTAGAGATAATTCTTGAAGATCTAATTCTTCTGTGGGAACGGTAGGGCTGGAAGCCATTGTTTTAGCAGGGATTCAGAGAGTAAGGACTTTGATTTGAGATACTTTTGAAATCAGCCGAAAAGAGAGAATATGGAAGGATTTTGGACAAGTAGAAACCCAAACCAACTCTTCAACTCACCTCCTCTTTTCCCGTGAAACTCCTTCTTTGATTTCCAAGGTTTATAATGATGGCTTTTTCCTTCTGGACAACTCGAGATGTCACATCAAAAATAACTTCCAACATACCATACAATCCATCTTCTATTTTTGTACATTTTTCTTCTTTCTAATTTGTTGTTTTTCTTAAATTTTCTAAACAAAAATAAACGAAATATTTACAGTAAAAATTTAGGTACAAATTACCTCAAATTTGACAAATACCTAAGTGTTGTCGAAGGCTTTCAAAAGTGGCAGAATCCAACAGCTTTGTAAAGATGTCAGCAAATTGCTCGTGTGTTAGAACATAGACTACCTCCACTTCCTTCCTTTCAACCAGGTCTCTAATAAAGTGATGTCTTAAATCAATATGCTAGGTTCTCGAGTGTTAGACTGGATTTTTTTTGATATATCAATTGCACTTGTGTTGTCACATAAAATCTTCAAAGGACCTTGATGAATTCCATAATCTTTCAACATTTGTTTCATCCACAACAATTGTGTACAACAGCTTCCTGCTGCAAGATACTCAGCTTCTGTAGTGGACAAGGAAATCGAATTATATTTCTTACTATACCAAGACACCAAATTTGTACCAATAAAGAAACATCCACCTGTGGTACTTTTTCGATCATCAGCATTGCCAGCCCAATCAGAATCACTATACCCAATGAATTCATAATCTTAACTCTTAGAATACCAGACACCATATTTAGAAGTCCCACTTATATATTGAATAACTCGTTTAACTGCAGTGAGATGAGACTCCTTTGGATCAGTCTGAAATCTTGCACAAATCCCAACACTAAAACATATATATGGTCTACTAGCTGTTAAATATAGTAAGCTTCCAATTATACCTCTGTATAGTTTCTGATCAACTGAAACTCCTTTCTCATCCTTTACAAGTTTGTCAGAAACACCAATAGGAGTTCGAACTGCTCGAGCATTGCTTAGACCGAACCTCTTTACTAGATTTAAAGCATACTTACTCTGATTGATGAACATACCACTCCTTCCCTGCTTGACTTGCAATCCCAAAAAGTATGTGAGTTCTCCCACCATGCTCATCTCAAATTTGGATTGCATAATAGTGACAAAATCATATACCATAGAGGATGAAGTAGAGCCAAAACAATATCATCAACATAAATTTGAGCAATCAGAAATTTTGAAGCCTTTTCGAGCACAAATAAAGTGCGATCTACTCCCCCTCAACGATAACCTTTCTTCAGAAGAAATTTAGTAAGTCGCTCATACCATACTCTGGGTGCTTGCTTTAGACCGTATAGAGCCTTCTTGAGACGAAACACATGATGTGGATAATGAGGATCCTCAAAGCCTTTTGGTTGTTTAACATAGACCTTTTCATTCATCACTCCATTTAAAAATGCACTTTTGACATCCATTTGATACAACATAAAGTTCATAGAGCAATCAATAGCAAGTAAAATTAGAATGGATTCTAACCTGGAAACTGGTGCAAATGTCTCATCAAAGTTAACCCCTACCACTTGTGTGTATCCTTGAGCTACTAATCTGGCCCTATTTCGAGTAACCTGTCCATCAGCATCAGACTTATTCTTGAAAATACACTTCGTACCAATGGCATTTATCCCTTTAGGGCGAGGAGTAAGATACCAGACATCATTCTGTGAAAATTGACATAGTTCTTCTTGCATAGAAGCAATCCAATACTCATCCAGCAATGCTTCTTTGTAGTTCTTAGGTTCAATGAGAGACACAAAAAATGCAATCCAGCTAGCCTGCGATAATCCACTCGAGGAACCGATCGAGTACTTCTCATGGTGAATTCAGGTTGGTCCTGTGTTGGAACATAGAATTCAGTAGTGGGGGACAATGTTGATGTGTCCATTTTAGGTGCATTATTTAGTAGTATTTAGGATCACTTTTGTGCTCTTTTATTATCGAGAGCTTGTGTTTTACCTTGAAATTCACTTAGGAGAGGCAAAAGCAACTTCGTACTCTTTTACCTCTTCTAAGTGGATTTTGTGTGACAAGGGAAGAACACGGAAGCAATGAAGACCGGAAGATATTGAAGACTATATTTTCGAAGACTTTTGGACACTCACTTCGAAAACATGAAGACCGGAGGCCGTTGAAGACCATTTTGGAGTCGTTGAAGACTTGAAGATTGAGAGAGATGGCTATGAAGAAGACAAAGAAAAAATGCAAAACTCTGGCTTCCGTCGCGACACCGTCGCAACACCATCGCGAGTCGCGACCAAGACCGTCGCGAGTCGCAACGAACTCGTCGCGAGTCGCGACCAACGGGCGGCCAGAAATCAACTTTATCTTCTTTGCACTATAAATACTACTCTTTTTCTTCTTCTTCTCCAGCTTTTCCAGCCCGTTTTTCTCTCTGGTTTTTGGGCAAAAACCTAGGTTTTTCTCTTCTTTCTTTTCTTAGCTTTTTCTTAGTTTAATTTTGTCTTTTGTTGTTCTAGGTTAGTTCTTGTACTTGGGAGCTATGGATTGAAGCTTCCACTTCTATGTATTGAGAACCATTTCTATCTATCTATTTGGTATATTTGCTATTGTGCTTTTATTGTGCTTTGAATGTTAATTGTTGATTCTATTAATGTTGTTGAGAGCTTGATGATATGAAATGCTTGGATGAATTGCTAGCTAGGGTTTGGGGGATTTGGGTTAATTTCCCCCCTGTTCTTGTTAGTAATGTGAAGAGTATGAATTAGAGCTTTTGATTGTGTTAGTGTGTTGACAATGTGCTAGACGAATGTGATTGATGTCGAACTCTTCGTCATGTTCGTTTGTGTAGCAAACGAGAAGAGTTATATGCTCGTGGTCTATGAGTGGTCGCTCTTGACTAAACTCGTGTAATTGCATGAATTGGTTAAATGCTTAGTCACGGTGTAGTGGTCATAGGCATTGCCAAGCTTGTTGGTCCTTCGTGCTAAATGCCGCCAATGACACCTTGAGTCGTGGTCGCGACTCGTGAGTCATTGGTGAGGTTTGACGAGAGATGTCGAACTCACTCTCGCAAACTACGAACTAAGAAGGATAGGAGTTTAGTCTCCACGACAAGTAGTTGAAGTATTGAATAGATGATTTAAATTCATTCTTGAAGCATTCGTTATTTGGCATTTATGTATTCTTGACGGTGTGTTTCACTACATGTGTGCCATGAGTTGTTTGAGTATAGGTAGTGCTTGTGTGGTTGAATTGTCTAGGTGTAGGAACGTGACGAATTCCGTAGCGCCTTTGCATGAAGATCTATGAGCATGAACTTAGAACTCCTTGTGATGTGTGTGTTGTGGTACTTGCTAGATGGGTGCGTGAGTGTTGTGTCCTGAATGCTATATGATGGAATGTGTGAATGATTCGATGAACTACATTAGATGTGGAAGTGGATATCCGTTGCCCCCAAGGCATTTTATCTTTGTAGTTTAAAACCCCTTTTCTTTAGTTTTGTTTGATGATTAGCATAGTCACTTGACGTTGCTAGTTATCTCGTCTTTTTATCTTTGTTAACTTAGGAAACCAACCAACCAACCCCCCCCCCCCCTTTACTTGCTTTTAAGTGTATGCATATATATCTACTCCTAGCCTAATATTAACCATTTTGTGCTTAGACGCTTAGGAAGATCCCTCTTCTCTTTGGACGACCCCGATTTGCCACTATCTACCTAGTGTAGAAAGTAAGCATTTAGGGCTTATAAATATTATCTTTGAGAGGTACGGCGACGACCTCCCAAATTTTCCAACATAATCATCTTCGACAGGTTCAGCACCAATCTGCTCAGTTGTTCCAGCACGTTGATGTGGTTCGACTTCTACTACTGGATCTGCCTTGTCAGGTTGACATGGCTATGTTGGAACATGAGTGTTTTCGGGATCATCTTCTACAACATCGGACTATTTTTTTCCTCTGAATCATCCACAATAACATTTATGGATTCCATGGGAGTGTTGGTTCAATGATTAAATGCTCGATAGGCACGGTTGTTGATAAAATATCCAAGAAAAATTCATGTATCACTTCGATTGTCAAATTTTGCCAACTACTCTCTGTCTCTGAGAATGTAGCTCTTGCTTCCAAACACATAGAAATATGAAACATTTGGTTTCCTGCCCTTCCAAATCTCATAGGATGTTTTATTGGTGAATGGTCGCAGATACACTCGATTAATTGTATAACAAGCTATATTAATTGCTTCTGCCCACCATTTCTTGTGAATTTCTTTCTCAGCTAACATGACACGATCCATCTCCTGCAATGTTCTGTTCTTTTGTTCTGCAATACCATTTTGCTGAGGGGTTATAGGTGCCGAAAATGCATGTTGAATTCCGAGCTCGTCACAAAAATTACTAAATTGAGAATTCTCAAATTCTCTACCATGATCACTACAAATTCGAACAATCTTCCCAACTGGACTTCCCTTTTCAGCTTGTAACTTTACTACTAGACTTCTAAACACTTCCAATGTATCAGATTTGTCTTTAAAAAAAGCTACCCACGTAAATCTGGAGAAATCATCAACTCATACAAAGATATATTTCTTTCCACCTATACTAGGCATATTGACTGGACCCATCAAATCCATATGCAATAGTTCCATATTTCTAGAAGTGGTAATATACTGAACTGAAGAGTGAGGAGATCGAATTTGTTTACCTTGTTGACATGGTCCACATACAATTCCATCCTTGCTGGTTAAGGTGGGCATACCTCGTACAGCTTTCACATTTGTGATTTTCACCAGAATTTTATAATTGATGTGACCAAGCTTTCTGTGCCACAAAACTCCTTCGTCTTGCTTCGAGATCATACACTGTACTTCTTGCTCCAGAAGATAGCAATTATCTGAAGATCTTATGCCTGAAAGAACCTTGGTTTCTCCGTGTTTCACAACGCATTTATCCTTATGAAATTCTACTGTCATATCCTTCAGAATTGGTAAGTTCCTCTTTATCCTTGTCATCTTCTTTATCCACTCCATGAGGTGACATACGATTTTCCCTGTTTCTTCCGGGTATTTGCACATTCAGCCTGTATATGACCATATCCTTCACATTCTCTGCATTGAATTCGTCCTTCAGCATTCTTGAGAAGTTCTTTGTGATAAGTGCAAGTCTTTCAAATTCATCATCACTATCAGACTCGTGATTGTCTTTCGATGAAAATGTTTGAATGCCAACTCCTTAGGGTCTCTTTTTGCAGCTTGTTGGAAAGTCATCTCATATGTCTATAATGATCCCATTAGTTCATCTAGGCTCATAGTGGATAAGTCTCTTGCTTCTTCTATTGTCGCAACTTTCATCACAAATCTCTTAGGAAGTGATCTCAAGGTCTTTTTCACCAACTTCGTTTCTTTGTAAACCTTTCCAAGTTGATATGCCATGTTGGAGATGTCCATAAGTTTCCCGTTGAATATAGAAATAGTGTCACCCTCCTCCATCTTGAGTTCCTCGAACTTTGTAGCCAGCATCTAAAGTTTAGACTCACGAACTCGACTGGTTCCTTCATGAACAGTTTGTAGGATATCCCATGCTTTCTTGGCTTGATGACATGTAGAGATGAGTTTGAACTGATTTTCATCAACTACAGTGGAGATTGCATTTAATGCCTTTGAATTCGCCAGAGATGCCTTGAGATCATTTGGAGTCCACTTAGCTTTGTCTTTGAGTTTCTACTGCCTTTGACTTGACTCTCCTTCTACTGCCTTAGAACTTGTATCAGCATCTTCTGTAGGGTAATTCCACTCATTCTCAACATAGAACCAAGCAAGTTCATCCAGTGAGTTGATGAAAACTCTCATGTGTGCCTTCCAGTAGTTGTAGTTGTTTCCTTCTTGAAGAGGTGGCCGAGGAACTGAAGCTCCTTCTTTAATTGCCATGGTAAAACCGGATCACACTTTCCTTGACACAACCAAGGGAATAATAAGTGACCAAGCTTTGATACCAAATAAAATTTGGTTTTACCCAATTTTAACTATTCCTTATTAGTGTGTTCCAACATGACCTATCTAACCAAGTATGTAATAGATTAACGCATTAGAAAGACAAGACTTGTTTACGCAGTTCGGTGAAATCCACCTACATCTGCGGGGCCTGGCCCAGTTCAGGATATATTCACTAATTAGAAAGACACAGTACAAAGCACACCATACAGAATACTTATCATTACTAATTATAACGTGTGAATTCTGCAAGCTCCCCTTGCTACCGATCCTCCTTGACCAGAATCCCTCTGACCTCGAAAATCGTCGACGCTGGATCTCCTTCTCCCGAGGAATTAAGGTATATGATTATGAACTTTGTGCAGCAGGTCAGGTATGTTAAAACATATAAATCTGGCTCTTTACAATTCTCTAAAGTCTCAAAAATCTGTGTGCAGATTTTTGCTCTATTAAATCCGTAAGTATGCAGCGGTGTTGGTCCCAATTTATATTCACGAGTAGATTGGAGTTCTTCATAATTATCTTCACAATATTCCTATTCCAAATCTATTTTCTGAAGCATATCTAAACCCCATAAATAAAGGGATTTTCCTTATCACAATATATCTCATATATTCGCAAATATCAACTCCATATATTTAGGGATTTGCCATAAATCAACTATGCTTCATACACCTACTATATAACATAATATAACAATTTCCATAAGTCACAAATACCATAATATTCTGTCTTCTTTTTCACGAAAAGCATTGACGTAAATATACTCCTGTCGAGTGTTCCAACATAGAAATTTTTCGTTTCCAAATATGTTCACAAACACTGCTAACTAAATATTCAATGCAAATCTCTCTGACTTTACACATATATTACATTCAATGCATGTTATTGAAGTCGATGATACATGCAACTTTAGTTTGGGACTAATTTCTCCTCTTCTAATTATGGTGTAGGTGTCAAGCTTTTTCAACATATCCTGGAACCTATAATATGTTGGGGGTAAATGCTGTAATAATGCATTCCATTGGAAATGATAAAATCACGCTTGGATGATGGTGGTAAAAATTTTCTTGGATATCGATGTGAGTCGCGTTGGGTACGATTTCCTTAAAGAATAATTCGACCCTATTACAGCTTTGAGTTTTACGAATTCCCTTCTAGGATAAAACAATCGAGAATCCCTCATGTTCTAGGCTTGAATCGAGAGAATACTTTTGAGTACCCGTGTTTTTGGTTGCTATGTATTTCTGGGAAAATCTTATCTTTTTCCCTAGTCATGTTTGTATTTTCCGTGTTTGTATTTTTTTCCGTGCATACGTACTGTGCACATGTATGTATAGAGAACAAGTGTCATGAAATAAAGCAACTGTTCTTGAGCAGTTATCATAATTATACTGATGTATCTTTCCACATCCCAGGATAATGAAGTAAACTCGTTTACTTGCAAGAAGAGTTAGGCATGCTACCAACACTGTATCTCGTAGACAATTATTAATCAATCATCATCCTTTCAGTTAAGGAATTAAACAATGCACCCCACCGCCGTCAGAATTATGAAAAATTCTGAAGTGATACATCTTTCTACACTCCAGGACAAGCTGCATGCCCTACGTTTTGCTCGCCGCGTTAGCTCAAACGCTCGCGCTTTACTGTTACTACGTGAGATTTTCGGTGCGATTTAGCCAAAACGCTTAATTTCTGCGTCGTTTTCATCTTCCTCTTCTTCCTTCAGCCATTCCAATCGATAACGGTCATCTTCTGTCACCTGATTCTCCTCTCTCCGCCACCATGGCGGCTCTCCCGCCGGCCGATCGAAGCCAAGGGGGACCAAATCCTTCCTTCAAGCTCTTGCTAACCGTCCTCCGCCTCTACAAGTTTCCCTTCCATCGAACCCGGAAATCATCCCCAAAACTCAGTATAAAGGGGAAATCGCATACCTTGTCAGTCGCAAAGATGCCGACATACTTTCCTCCCATTATCGGAATGCTCTGATCGGTAAGTTTGCTAGAGGTAAGCCTTCTATGGTCCAACTAAACGAATCCTTTAATTCTGTAGGCTTCAAAGGCAAATTTCAAATAGGATCTATTGACTACCGGCACGTCCTGGTTCGCTTCCAGGAGAAAGAAGACTACCAGAGGTTCTGGCTCAAGGGTCACTGGAGCTTCAACAACGCCCAAATGAAGGTCCTAAAATGGAATTCCGATTTCTCTCCGGAGGCAGAATCGTCCATAGTCCCGGTATGGGTAACAATTCCTCATGTCCCAATCTACTTTTACAATTCTGCTATGCTTGAAATCATGGGTAACCAAATCGGAAACTTTATTAAAGTTGATGCTGCAACTGAGGCTCTGTCTAGGCCTTCTTGTGTGAAAATGTGTGTTGAAATAGATCTAAAAAAGAAATTACCATCTTGCATTAGAGTGGGAATCGAAGAGGATGGAAATGAATTCAATGTTGTAAAACTCCCCCTAGAATTTGAGGATATTCCCCCCTACTGTTTAAATTGCAAATGTATAGGGCATGAAGATAGTTACTGCATTTATCTGCATCCGGAGCTTAAAAGATCCTCGGCTAAGAAAACTGATACCTTAATTAATCTAACTGACTCCCAATTGAAGGGCTCGGTGGGACAGGCAAAAGGGATCTCAAACATTAATCAGAATTGTAATTTAGGAGAAGAGAGTTCAGGGGTATCAATTATAGAAAAATAAAAAAATTATCAGGCTCAGAAATTTATTTATGTCCCAAAGAAACAACTGAGTCAAGCTCCTGTTCATGAACCTAATGAGTCTATCCAAATAAACACTGATCCCCTGGTAGCTGATCCTAGGACTTCTGGTGAGCTTCCTCAACAATTGGCCTTCAGTAAGGTAGACAAGCCCACTATTGAAATCAGCAGCGTAGATGATGTTGTTACAGAGAAGGAAGATAAATCTCTGTTACCTGAACCTGAAAACTTAAACCCTACTCCCTCCCCTCGAGCTTTTCCCTTTGCACCAAGATCATTTGGGATACAAAATAGACATCCTCAATCTGCCCCACCTACCCTTAGGACAGTCTTTGCCAAAGATGATCTACCGAGCAAACGAGGAAAGTCCTTTTCCCCTTTAAGTTCTATCATTGCAGCAAAAAATTTTATTTTTTCCCAGCAGAAAAACAGGTCCAACAGATTTTTACCCCTAGCTGGTGATGAAACATCTGGAGATGAGGGCACTCATATTGATCATCCTGTCACTGAAGAAGGTGAAACTCTATTAGATACTGCACCTGAAGCTGGTACTGATCAACCACAGGGAGACAGTGTCTCATCTTCTGATCCAAGTAAGTTGAAGAAAGGTAAGTCTGTTATGAAATATAGCAAACCACCTAATGACACCTTTTTCTCTCAGAAGAACACCATTATGACTAGATCAAAAAGCTCCTCTAATGTTTCACTATGAATAGTTCAACTGTTAGGATTAAAATGTTGGTTTGGAATATTAGAGGAATGGATACATCTATGCTTAGACTCTCTAATCTCATCAACAGGCATAGATTTGAACTCATTTGTTTAATTGAGCCTAAACATGACAATTCACAGTGTGACCTATATAGACAAATGTTGAAGTTTGATAATTGTTTCCCTGCAACTAATGGTCAGATCTGGATTTTTTGGTCTTCAAACATAACTCTGACAGTTAGAAATGATAATCTTCAGTTTCTTGGAGTTCACCTAACTAGTTCTACTCTCATTAAGCCCATGGACGCCTTTTTTATTTATGGTCTGAGAACCAGATTAGGAAGGAAGGATCTCTGGTCTGATCTTAGCTCATTCAATCACTCTGAATCCTTGTTTATTGGAGATTTCAATTCCATTTCATCAATTACTGAATACAGGGGTCCATCTACCCCAAAATTAGGAAGTATGCGAGATTTTAATGATTTTATTAATGGAATGGGTTTGGAAGAAATTAACACTGTTGGGAACCTGTTTACTTGGACTAATAATCGTTTAAGATCTCCTACAGTTAAAAGACTTGATAGAGGACTGTGCACTTCATCATGGTCCCTTTCTTTTCCTTCTTCTACAATCCAGATTCTGAATAGAGTTAGCTCAGATCACAACCCCATGTTGCTGACTGTAGGAAGTGATATACCATCCAATCCGAGACCTTTTAGGTTCCTTAATACATGGTACAAGAGGAAAGATTTCAATGAAGTAATTAAGAAAGATTGGGATATTCCAGTGCATAACTCAGGAATGCTAGCTTTTTACTTAAAATTAGTTAGACTTAAGAAAGCCTTAAAAATCTGGAACAAAGAGCATTTTGGTAACATTCATGATAATGTATTACAGGCTGAATTAGCCTTGCAGGCTCAGGAAGCCTTAACTGATCATGACGATTCTGTAAATAATCTGGTTAATCTTAGAGAGGCTAGGGCTAGATTAGTCAAGGCCATGTCTGAACAAAAGAATTTCTGGAAACACAAGGCTAAGATAAAATGGCTCCAAGAAGGGGACAACAATACATCATTCTTTCATAAATCAGTACAAGATAAGAATAATAGATTGAGGATTACAAAAATTAAGGGCAGGAATGGTCAATGGTTGGAAAACACTCAGGATGTTGAGATGGAAGCTATATGTTATTATCAGGATCTTCTTAGTGAATATTGCTCCACTGATAGCTCTCAATTCATATCTCATTTTCTCAATCATATCCCCGAGCTGGTTACTAAGGAAGATAATGATGACCTTTTAAAACCAGTCACAATGGAGGAGCTCAAGAGGATAGTTTGCAGCCTTAATAAATCAAGCTCCCCAGGTCCGGATGGTTTTACAGCCAAATTCTACATAAAATCTTGGGATATTATAGCACATGATCTTCTTCTAGCTGTTCATGATTTTCAATCTTCATCTAATCTGCCTAGGGGTATAAGTAGTACATGGATCACTATAATTCCAAAGAAGAAAACACCAACCTCATTTGATGATTATAGACCTATAAGTCTCTCCAATGTGATTAATAAGATTTGTTCTAAAGTGCTTATGGAAAGACTTAAATCTATTATGCCTAAGATTATCTCTCCAAACCAAACAGCATTTTTACATGGTAGGGATATTTCAGATAATGTAATTTATCTACAGGAAATGGTCAGATTTCTTAACAGAAAAAGAAGAGATCCGAACTGCATAATTAAACTTGATCTCAAAAAGGCTTTTGATAGGGTTAGATGGTCATTCTTATATAAAATTTTGGCAAAATTTGGTTTCCATGCAAAATTTATTTTTGATGTTATGAAAAACTTGTCACAGGCTTGGTTCTCTATTCTTATTAATGGTAAGCCAGTGGGATTTTTTCAATCCTCTAGAGGCATTAAACAGGGTGACCATTTATCTCCATTATTGTTTAATATCTTTTCTGAGTCTTTTTCAAGGAGCCTGACCTACATTTTTTACACTGGTAAGCTAGCCTACTTTGATCTTCCAGGTAATCCTCCAAAAATCTCTCACTTATCTTATGCTGATGATACTGTTATTTTCCTTAAAGCAACAAACCCAACCCTAGTTAGATTAAAGGCTTTTCTGTCCACTTTTGAGGAAGTCACTGGGCAATCTATTAATTATAACAAGAGTGACATCTTCATAGGTAAAAATGCTACAGATCATAAAGTGAACCACATTAAAAGGATACTAGGAATGAAACTTGGTTCTTTCCCTTTCACCTACTTAGGAGTTCCAATCTTTACTGGTGCGGCTAAAAAGATTTATTTCCAACCACTCTTTGAACTAATTGATAATAAGATTGGTAACTGGAAGAATAGATGGATGTCCATGGGTGGGAAAATTACTTTGATAGAGTCATGTATATATGCTATACCACAACACATTTGGCAGGTTATTAAACCTAAAAAATTGATCATTTCCATCATTGAGAAAAAAATGAGTAAGTTTTTTTGGGGAGATGATTTAAAAACAAAAAGATCTTGGAAAAAGTGGTCTGATTTGTGCCTCCCAACTGATCAAAATGGCTTAGGCTTTAGGTCTATATATACAATAATTAAAACATGCTCAGTTAAATTGTGGTGGAAGTATCAAATGGGGGATGCCCTCTGGACTCATTTATTGGCAGCCCTCCCTCAATCTTATAGGACCTCTCCAAACTGGAAGAGAATTTGTTCAGTTAATGAATGGGCTGAGGCTAACTCTAAAGTCATTATAGGGAGGGGTGATTGTAATTTCTGGACTTCGAATTGGCTTGATGTAGGTCCACTGATTGATTTGTGTGATCATAATAGGGTGGATATTGATGCTGAATGTACAGTCTCTGCTTTCATAGCTAACAAAGATTTTCTCATCACAAAAATTGAGCCATTTCTGTCAACTCATATTATCACTCTTTTGCAGGAGACCAAACTCTTCCCACACAGAGCTGATAGATTAATATGGAAACCAGGTATCTCTGGGAACTTCTCCTTCAAAGATACATATAATTTGCTATGCAACCACACAGGTACCATATCCTCTTCTAAACTTCTTTGGAACTCCAGATTTGAGAAGAAAATTTCTGTATTTATGTGGAAAGTAATAAACTCTCTGTTGCCTTTTGATAACATACTCAGGAAACTGAGGTTTTGTTTGGCCTCTAAATGCTTTATGTGCAACAAACATGAGGACTCTTTAGAGCATTTTTTTAATACATGTGATTTCTCACTATCTGTATGGAAAGTGATTCATCAGTTCATGGGTATCCGAGATAGGGCCTTCCCATCTGTTTGGGAGAGAATTTCATACTACTTAACTATGCCTGCTCTATCTTCTTTACATTCTACAATGGTCCGTACTGCTGCTATCTTTACTTTTTGGAATATTTGGAAGATGAGAAATAGATACTTATTTGATTCTATCAAGCCTTCCCCCACTCTCGTGCTCCAACTCATTAGAGATCAGATTTTTTTTTTCTCCTTCTGTGCAAAACCGGTTCATATAACATCACCTCTGGATGGTAGTATTGCAGATCATTCCTTTCTACCACTTCTTAAACTTTCCCCAAGGCCAAAAATCTGGAAAATTGCCTGGACTAAACCTACATCTGGTTTTAAGCTTAATGTTGATGCTTCTTGGTCATGCAATACTTCTATGTGCGGAATTGGAGTAATTATTAGAGATAGTAGAGGTGCTTTCAGGGGAGCCTACACTCATTTTACTAATGTTTTTCCCCTTTGGAAGCTGAATTGAAGGCTATTAAGTTTGCCACACAGTTTTTACATGATTTGCCGGGCCCCCTCTACATGGAATCGGACTGTCTTTCAGCGGTTCTTTTTGCTAATGAGCCACGCCGATGTCACTGGAACTGCTTTTGCTTAGCTGATGAGATTCATCAATCACTTAGTAACATCAAACTCGTACATATATATAGACAGGCTAACCTAGTGGCTCATACTCTCGCTAAAAACTGTCTGCAACTAGAATATGATTCATCTTTTATTACCATATCTGAACTTCCAAACACTGTCCAGGGGTTAGTGAGATTAGACCAAATTGGCACCCCTGTTCTACGGTTTGTTAATTAGTTCGGATGCTACTCATTCCCGCTCTTGACTGCAGGTTTCTGATGTTGCTGCTTGATCTCTGCCTCCTGTCTGCTCATCACACCAGTCTCCTGGATTTCCAAGTGTATCAAGCACAGTTTTTTCCTTTTTGGTGGAGCTGGCAAACCTTTGAAGATTCTTGATCAGTGGTGCCTCCACATGTGGGATTGCCGCAATGGATCAGGCCATAATGAAAGCTCACAACACTGAGACCAAATTTTTCACTTTGGTTTCTCTTCATTGTTCCAAAAATTAGAGGATAGGCTTATGGATCTTTGTTTTCTCTCTGACTGACTTGTGTTTCGTTTTCGATTCACTAAGAAGTTCGAGAGCTCATTTATAATCCTATAGCCTCTCTAATACTCTAGCTCATTATTTTGGAAGCAACAATGGTTGTTTCAAGAGCAATATGCTTACTCTGTACAGTAACTTAGCCTTTTGGCTTCTTTTATTCTGTATATTACGGCTTGGGAAGGCCAATATAATTTCCCCCATCTATGGATGGCTTTAATTAAAAAAAACACTCCAGGACAAGCTATGTTAGTTATCACCAACACAATTAATCATTATCCTTTCAACTGTTAACTCGTAGATAGTTTATACAAGTGTGCACTCCACACCACCAAACTTGTTTTAACGTCCCGAGTTTACAATTACTCGAATTCAATGATACTTAAATAAAACACCAACAATCCTCCCCCATTTAAGTATTATCCTTGATTCGGAAAATCCAACAACCAAACCAAACAAGTGCATAAATGAAAATGTCTTGAAGATTGAATTTTCACCTTAGTGAACTACACATTCCAAATATTCGAGAATCGGGGTGTCTCTAAAGATTGAACCCTTCAACCCATTTGAACACTTGAAGATAATACACACACATGTTCAAATACAACTCAAAAGCGTAAACTTGAAACTATTTAAGTCATGTGTCCCTATCCATTCATAAGTGTATACAAAGCCAAGCTTGGGATTATTGAAGCGGCTACACTTCACACAACATATAAGTGAATCTCTTTTATCGTACACCTGCAAATGTACTTTGTCATAGAATTCTTTAAGAAGTTAAACTTCAACCTAACATCCATGCAGGTCCAAATATAATACCTTCGGGATATGAAATCATATATTTCAATCTCAAACAAAAGACCTTCCACATTGAATTTTACTCTAACGTCGTATCAGAGAAAAATTGGGTATCCCATTATCAAAGATTTAAATAGGCTTTAAACTCATCCCGATCACTGACTTGTTTATCAAGTCCCCAACTAGTCACTTCGTCCAGTGTTCCGCTAGATTGCGTTGATATCTTACAAAATCAACTAAAAGTAAATCATGAGTTATTAACTCATAAATCAGCGTTATGCCTAATTGTCTTTTGGCCACCACGGAATTTTATACACCAAATTTCGTAACCATCCTGCCTCCATATCAGCAGTTCTTTTACCATTTCGGTCTTTACCAGCAATTGAGGTTTCCACTAATTTCCGTTTCACCCCTTCCCAGCTAATTTTCATTTCACTTCTTCCATCCTGAGTAAGGAATGTTTACACGAACACTCTAGTTTCCTTTCATTTTTCTAGAGCCAACACAACTTTATTACATAATTCTTGAATACTATGTTCTGATTCATTTTTCAAGAGTCAAGACATCCATATTAAAAAACAAGAAGTAATGTCTTTTGAATCATTGACATATGAATAAAATTTTTAAAAATATATATTCTTGTCTGTTCATTTATTTGAAAATAAAATTTTCAACATTTTAGTGAATACATAGAACATTTATCTTTATCCTTTAAGCTTTACAGTGATAAACAAAGACTGTATTTCATTAAAAATTCCATCACCGTCATGATGCCTTTTCAAGAATACACTGCCATGTATTTGATAAAAATTTCATCTTTAAAATTTCTATCATCATCATGATGCCTTTTCAGGAATACACTGCCATGCATTTGATAAAAAAATTCATCTTTAAAATTTCCATCATCATCATGATGTTTTTTAAGGAATACACAGCCATGTATTTGATAAAAAATTCATCATGGTCATATTATGCATAGGCTGAGCTGCCCTGTCTATATTATGCATACATATATCGCATGTTAAAAATAAACATACACGTGATTGAATATGTGCCTATGGTATAGATACGTATACAACTAATATGCATTACACATCCTATGTGGTTGTATGTCAAAAAATAAATCTATTGCAACAATTATATAATATAAAATATGTTTACTCCACCCTTACCCTACCAGTCAAACATAGACCAATTGTAGTGATGAAGTCAACAAATCTGAATGGTATAGGTCGTATTAGCAATTTACATGAATCCCTTATTTTCCAACCAAAATCATCATAACCTTTATTATTGCTTTTCTCTATGTGTCTAACTGTTTTTGCATATGCAATTTATTACTGTTTCATTGTATGTATACTACGATTGTAAACTCAGGAAAGTAGTATATACCGGTAATGTTTCTTCCTCTGTTTTTGACAAAAAAAATAAATAATTACACCATTCAAAATTGACAGCCAACAACATAGTTCAACTTATAAATTCTCAAGAACTTACTGAGATTATTCTGAACGTTTAAAACTAACCTAGATGATTATGAAAGTTGACAGGATGAGTTACGCACGACATCCATCGCAGTCACATCCTTTTTAATCAGATCCATCTATTGTAATCCTTAAGGAATTACACCACACACTACAAGCAGCATCTCTTGTCCAATATCCATCCATGCATGCGCCACATACACCACCAAACTCATCATCCAATACGTTAAAAAAATTACTCTTTAAGATTGTTAGGGTAAATGCTGTAATAATGGATTCCATTGGAAATGACAAAATCACGCTTGGATGATGGTGGTAAAACTTTTCTTGGATATTGATGTGAGTCGCGTTGAGTTCGCTTTCCTTAAAGAGTAATTTGACCCTAATACAACCTTGGGTTACATGAATTCCCTTTGAGGATAAAACAATTGAGAATCCCTCCTGTTCTAGGCTTGAATTAGGAGAATGATTTTGAGTACCCGTGTTTTTGGTTGCTATATATTTCTGGGAAAATCTTATCTTTTTCCCTAGTCATGTTTGTATTTTCTATGTTTGTATATTTTTTTATGTTGTGCATACGTATTGTGCACTTTTTTTTTAATCAAACACCCGTAGGTGAGGGATAATGTATAAAGGTTCCCCAAGCCTGTGTAGTAACCAAAAAGATTTAGAAAGTGTCATACATTACGGCAACATAGTTGCCCCAAGAGATATATCTAACATCTACTTCAGAGGATTAGATCTATCAGATTTTGTAGATAGTATGGGTTATTTGTAAAGCTAGTTACGATTCCAAAAGGAATAATCTCCACCCCATGTGTTAATTCTTCCCTTTGGCCAGGCAACACCTTTCATTACAATGAATAAAGTAACAAAAAACAACCCAATCGTGGACATGTTCCTGCAGGCTTGCATTGAGTCCGAAATCCGAGCAGACAGAGAGAGGGTGCATTGTAGCTGTTGTACTAATGATGGAGATCCAAAGGCCATCCGAGTTCTTGCTGAGGAGAGCAAGAGTTCTTGCCAATTTCTTGCATGAGGACCTGAGAAAAGAAAACAGAAAGAAACAGTAGTCTCTATTCTAATTTACAAAATGCATATACTTCATATGAGATGAGTACTCTGATATGTGTCCAAACATGATAACATTGAAAGCAAAAATTCAAGCACCAACTCTAATCACAGGAAACCCACTTATGTCTAGGGTTAGCAGTCCCCTAAGAAAATGGGGGGCTACCTGTATGTCTAGATCACCATGGAGGTTATTTTCTAAAGCATATTTTGCCAGGAAATTAGCTGCACTATTAGCCTCCCTAGGGATGTGTTGAATTGGGTATTTATGGTGTTTTAAGTTGAGGGAGCTGCAGATGGAGAATGTTCTCCATGGGGAACTCTTGGGGTTTTGAATACCCTGAACAGCTATTAAACAATCTGATTCCACCAAACAATTATTTAGAGCCAGTTCTGAGCATATTTCATATCCACATTGAATGGAGAAGAGTTCAGCATGTAAAGGAGATGGAGAATGGAAAGTTTTTGCTCTCATTTTAACCACATTCCCCTTCCAGTTCCTAACTATCACAGCAAAGGAAGAAAAAACTCCTCTAATCCATGTAGCATCAGTATTAATTTTATAGCCGGATTGTGGTTTTTTCCAATTCACAGCAGTTAAGGGTTTTTTCCTCTTTTGAAAAATTTGAGGGATAATATTTGCCTGAGTCCAGTACTTATGCTTGTCTACACTACCTATTAGATGATGGACTGTGAAAATTTGATAGATCATGCCTTTAATCTCATGAAAACAAGCAACTTGGGAGAAAGATTCATTTTCGAAAATAATTTTGTTCCTTTTAATCCAAAGAAACCAGATTGTGACAAGAAGGGCAGCAGTTGTAATGTTAGATTGAATCTTGGATTCTGCCTTAAAAGAAAGATAATATTCAACTCTAACCCTTCAAGTTTGCAAAAACTGATTGTTGTAGCTGTAAAAGGTCATTGACACATTTCCATACAGCAATAGAGGAGGGTCACGAGTTGAAGAAATGTTCCAGCGTATCAGTGTGATTCAGACAGAGGGGACATTTAGAGGCTAAAGCAAAACCTAACCTACATAATATGTTATAAAAAGGAAGTAGTCCATTCAGGGCTCTCCACAAGAGAACAGACATTTTTTTTGGAATGAAGGAGGACCAAACCTTATTAAAGTGCATGATTTTTGCCTTTTTCTGCCTGAAAATATTGTATGCAGACCGTATGGAGAATAATCTGTCTGTGGCTGGAGTTCAAACGAGCTTATCCTCATGAGAGTGTTCCACCTTCGCATCCTGCAAAAGGACACATAAATTGGTAGCCAAATATGGCTCCAGTTTTGGGAGAAGGGAAGCTTTGTTGTTGATAAATGACCTGAGTGAAATATTCTCAGAGGGGATATTCCTCTCATGAGGCCACTTATAAAACAGAGCTCCTTCTCCTGTCCAATTAGAGTTCCAGAAAGAGCAATCACCAATTCCGTAGATTACTCTGGAATAGCTGTTTGCCTTAGCTGTGATATAACAAATTCTGGACCATGTATGTATAAGAGATAGGAAGCGACCATAATAGAGAGGACCATTGAGTAGAGTTTTGTTGCAATTTCCACCACAGTTTACATGAAAAAGCATCAACAATGGCCTTTAAATCCCTAAAACCTATGCCATTTTCTTCTATAGGTAGACTCATATTTTTCCAAGACCTCCACTTTTTCCTATCAGAGTTGTCTGAACTTCCCCAAAAAAGATTGGATGCCATTTTCTCCATTTTTTTTCAAAACTATCTTTAGTGGACTCAAAACAGTGAAAATATGCATTGGAATTGAAATAAAATAGTGATTAATCAATATAATCTTACCAGCAGTAGTGAGCCATCTATTCCTTCCAGTTATTGATTGATTTCTCCACTCTTTCCAGCAGAGGTTGATAGTGTACCTGTAGATTTCGACCAGAAAAATAGGGACTCCCAGATATTTGAATGGGAAAGAACATTTTTCCATTCCCAGTATCCTCTTTACAGATTGAAATGTTGATAAAGGGGTTCTGTGAGATACAAAAAATTCAGATTTAGCAAAAGTGACCTTTTGTCCTGAAGTTTGTTCATATGCTAGCAGGAAGTTTTTAAACCTCTTCAAGTTTGTAGGTTTAGTATTAAGAAAAACGGTTGTATCATCAGCATACATTAAGTGGGAAACGGGGGTACAGGAAAGAGGAAGACCACAATTTTGAAGGTATCCTATGTTGAAAATTTTCTTTAAACCTCTAGAAAAGGCTTCGGAGAGTAAGTTATAAAGAAAGGATGAAAGATGATCACCTTGTTTGATGCCCCTAGAGGATGGAAAGAAACCTGAGGTTACTCCATTGATTAAAACAGAAAAGTGAGCAGCAGCTATATTATGCATGATGATTTTAACAAACTTCCCATGAAATCCAAAAAGAAGAAGGATAGAGTTCAGGAATGACCATGAGACTCTATCAAAAGCCTTTTCCATATCAATTTTAACTATCAAATTTGGGACCTTTGATTTTCTAGACAAAATTATGGTCATCTCCTGCATTTGGATGACATTATCAGTGATATCCCTACCTTTGATAAATGCACTCTGCTCAGGAGAAATTAAAATATACACCAACGGTTTGATCCTTTCCATTAGCATTTTTTAGAATACTTTATTAACAAAATTTGATAGACTAATAGGTCTGAAATCTGAGAAAGAGGTTGGGATTGGTTTTTTGGGGATTAGGGTGAGCCAGGTGCTTGAGATGGCTTTTGGGATATTACCATTACATATGAAATCATTTGCTGCTTCTAACAGGTCATCTTTAATAGTTTCCCAGAAGGTGGTGTAGAATTCACCAGGGAAACCATCTGATCCAGGAGCACTAGATTTGTTTAAATTGAAAACTGCATATTTGAGTTCCTGGATATTGAAATGTTGAAGCGGGAGATGGTTTTGTTGTTCTGTAATTACTTTAGGTATTTTCCTTAGAAAATAGTTGAGGTAAGTTCCTGTTTTTTGGGGGGCATCCTCATTAAGTAATTCCTTAAAAAATCAAACTCCTTCTTCTTTAATCAGTTGAGGTGCTGAAATCCAGCTCCCACTTCCATCTTTGATTTTACTAATTTTTTACCTAGCTCTCCTTTCCCTAATGGTGTGGTGAAAAAAGCTGGTATTTTCATCCCCATGCTTAAGCCAATTTAACCTAGCCTTCTGCTTTAAGAAAATGTTTTTTTCTTTCTGGGATCTAATAAGTAAGGCTTTTGACTTATTGAGTTCAGCTAAATCTGATTCATCTTGGGATTATTGAAAGATTATTTCAAGATCATTGACTTTTGTCTCAGCTTCTAACAGATTTTGATTTACATTTCCAAAGGTGTTTTTGTTCCATTCTTTTATGTCAATCTTAAGCCTCTTAAGTTTATACACTAACCTGTAGATCCCTCTTAAAGGAGATGATAAATTCCAGTTTTTAGCCACTAAGTCCTGGAAATCATGTCTATTTGACCACATCTCTTGATATCTAAAAGGCCTTGGCACCAGTTCTTCAGAAGATTGAATAGACAGTAGTAAAGGTGAGTGATCAGATGTCATTCTATTTAGCATTTGAATTGAACTGTTAGGAAATAGTTCCAACCAATCTAAATTGCTTATGCCCCTGTCTAATCTTTGAAACAAAAGGTCCTTGCATTTATTCCTGAATCGATTATTACACCATGTGAAAGAGTTTCCTATCGTAGAAATTTCATGCAAGTCCAGGTTATTAATGAAATCATTAAACTGTTTCATACTTCTGGTGGGGAGGGATTTTCTTCCCTTATATTCAGTAACTGAGGCAACTGAGACTTTACTATTTTTTCCTATCTTATCCTCACATTTCTCCATATTATCTAGAGTAGATATCGGTTTGAGAGTGCTAACCTTAGTCTTTGTGCTTTGATCTACCTTTGTGTTCTGATCTGTTGAGGAGTGAGCACCCTTTTTTTCCCCAGCATGGGCAGCTTCAGGGATGACAGGTGATTTGGTTGCTGAGATAAAAACCTGCTCTGAGTGACAAACATATTGCTTGTTATCAGGGGTGGACAGTCTTTCTGTTGTGACTGAAGTCTTGTCAGTTGTTATTGGGGGAGCCACTGCTTCTTGTGATTCCAGAGATTCGTGGAAAATCTCTACTGCTTCTCCCTCCTGATCTTCTTCATTTAAAGCATCTAAAGTTTGGAAGCATTTGATATGTGACAGTGTTTTTTAGTGTTAAATCTTCCTGGATGGGAGATAGTTCAACCTGTTTGTTCTTTTTTCTCCAGAAAGTGACTGTGATTGGTTTAGAAATGTCATCCAAGGAGTAGAAGGAATCAGTTCTTTTCTTGTGGCTAACATTGAAAGAGCTAAATTATTTTCCTGATGAAGGCCTGAAGTATTTTTTTGTGTTTGAAAATCAAGTTCCTTTTGAGAAACAAATAGAGCTGATGATCCCTCAGCATCTAGTGTCACATACGTATTGTGCACATGTATATATAGAGAACAAGTGTCATGAAACAATGCAACTGTTCTTGCGTAATTATCATAATTATACCTATGTATCTTTCCACATCCCAGGATAATGCAGTAAACTCGTTTACTTGCAAGAGGAGTTAGGCATTCTACCAACACTGCATCTCGTAGACAATTATTAATCCATCCTCATCCTTTCAGTTAAGGAATTATACACTACACCCCACCACAGTCAGAATTATAAAAAATTCTGAAGTGATACATCTTTCCACACTCTAGAACATGCTATGTTAGCTATCACCAACACAATGAATCCTTATCGTTTCAACTGCAAACTCATAGATAGTTTATACAAGTGTGCACTACACACCACTAAACTTGTTTTAACGTCCCGATTTTACAATTACTCTAATCCAATGATACTTAAATAACTTTGTGTTTCATAAAAACCAACATAATCTACTTCATATTTATGGGTTGTTCACTACTGAAAGCCACATGTAAAAAATTGGTGACAAATTTTCCAAGTTTTGTAATCATTTTTGTTGCCTGTTGTGCATCTCATCTAGAGATTACAGTTTACTTTCTCGCTTTTATTTTACTTGTGTGAGTCTCATAACTCTCGCTGGTTGAATTTCAGGTCATGTTTTCCATAAAAGATTTATCAATGGGTAGGGAAATATTTGAGCATGCTATCAGTATTTACCGTGATCATCTATATTAATTTTGCGTCTACAGAGTTGATTCCTTCTATCTCTTTTGTGTTTTCTCTGGTCTTTACCACCCCATTTCATGATGATGCTTTTGGAACCTTTATCGACCATGTATCACTTGGATGTGAATTGGTAAATTCTTATTAATTGCGCTAAAAAATCTAGGAATTTGGTGAAACTATTTTAATTTTGAATGCAGACTGTTGTTCTCAAGTTTGGCATGTCCTGCCAAGGCTGTGTTGGGGCTGTGAACAAGGTTTTAGGAAAAATGGAAGGTTTGTCGATTTACTTTTACCTTTTATACCTTTCCGATTTGATAAAATGTACTTTCTCTTTTGAACGGCTGACTATGCTATGTTTGACCAGCCTTATGAGCGGTTTTAGGTGTTTAATAAATTGCTAAAAAAATAGCATATTTAAAAGCATAAGAAAATGTTTGGGGGAAACACAATTACACCAAACATACCATCTTTCTTGATTGGCAACTTTTGTGCCAAGTGAACAATGGTAGTATAGTACTCTATTTTAATTTGTTGACTGGTTCATAGGTTTTACGTCTAATCCAATTTTGTTTCTTGGGAAAACAAAATTGAGATGGCATTTTGCCAGCTTTTTCAATCAATTGATGCTCAGATTTGTTGACATGCTCTCTGCTCTTGTGTGGAGTCATTTGACATTGATATTAAAGAGTAGTAGGTAATTGTGAAGGGCAATGTGCAGCCAGAAGCAGTCCTTCAGATTGTTTCAAAGACTGGGTAGCCTACTGCTTTTTCGACAAAAGAAGCAGCACCCCCCGCAACTGATATAGTTGATGTTAGTGTGTGCTGATAAGTGATTATAGTTGATGGAGAGGTGCCAATGCAACAAAATTGCTCCTATATTTGCTTGTCTTGGTTGGAAGTTGTGATATGTAACTTTATTGTTCCATAATTTGGGTTTCAATGTATGCAATTGTTGTGACTATAGTTGCCTATCTTATGCCCATGCTGGCTTTGCTTTAGAGGGTGGTACTCACAGAAAGATGACACTGAAACGGCATAGAAGCTACAGATGGGTCATTATCACTTCACTCTAAAGCATGTCTTGTGCATAACAAATACGGTTAAATTATAGTAGTAGTTCTTTACACTGGATGCCATTTTAACTTTGTGCAACCCAAATATCTAGTTTATACTCTATATTGCACTTAATTATAAAAAATGTGAACATGAATTTTTATAAAATGTTTACAATGAGTGAATTAAAAAAAATTAACTTTGTCAAAAAATTATTTTTATTGAAATTTGATTAAATAAAAAGCACATAGTATATATAATTAATAATTATAACTAATAAAAGATAAAAATAAACATATCTCGGAATCATTATTTATATAATAATATTATTAACATATTGTATAATTTCATTAATGATTTCTTTTTTAAAAAATTAAAGTGATATTTACGTGAATATATATAGGCAAAGTCGTGGGAAAGACGGTCTTTCCATAGGCTTATGGAAAGACGGGGTTTGATTAGAATAATAAAAGGTAAAAGGTCTTAGTTGCAATATTAAAGTTTTAGTATGAAACATGTAGTAGTTATAAAATTTATAACCCGGTTCATGCAACCCGAAAATTTTATCTTAATTTCTTCTAATTTACACTTTAAACCTTGGTCTTTCCATAACTTATGGAAAGACCGTCTTTCAAGAGACAGACTCATATATATATATAGACACACATATATTTACCAATTAGATATAAATATAACTTCTTAGGAGTTTTATGAATTATGGACTCGTCCACAATAAAAATAGAAAAACCATCCAAATACAAGCTATTCCATTTTATCATTACATAGTATAATCTTTACGCGGTAACATATATGCATCAATGCTTGCATAAATATCATGTTCTTTACGAGAGAATCATTTTTTTTCATTTTAAAAGATCGAAAGTATACATAAAAAAAGGACTACATAAAATTTAATATGTACATTTATAGTAGATTAGTTCATCGAAAGTTTTTTAACAACAGTAATATATTAAAAAAATAATCTTTACATTGTAATGGCATGTTTGCTATATTACGTGGCCGTAAAGAGAATTGATATGAATTAGGGTTTTCAAATTCATTTATTAAATTAAGGTTTTAGCATGAGAACACTATATTTTTTTTTATACTGGATTTTTTTAGTGAGGCAGTATAATCATTTTAGTTTATTTTTATTATAATGAATAAAGCCCATAAACTCGGTCATGTTGGTTTACAAGAGTTTTGGCTATATTTTAATTAGCGTTTAGAATATTTAGTTCTATTTTATTAGAATTAGATTTGGTAATATTAGATAAGACGATAATCATTCAAGACTTAGCTTGTGAAATTGGCCATATTTTTCTTTTATTTTAGGTATTTTAGTTAGATATGGTTTTGCCTTCTTAAAGTTGTCATAAGCCATTCTAGTTTCTGATGAGACTTACCAAATCATGTCTTCTTTCTGTTTAGAGGTGGCAGAACTATACCCTATAAATAGGGAGGCCATCCACGAATTTTACCTTAACTTTTTAACAATCATATATTTAGAATTTGAGTTATTATTCTTTGCTTTCAAGCGTTCCATTGTTACTTATTCCTACGAGTTAATTAACTTGGAAATATCTTTCAAATCTGTGAGCCAATCTTGCGGGCCAGTTAGTGAGCGATTTGTGCAACTAGTGCTTGGTTTCATGCGAATTAGTCCCTTGTGTTAGTGAAGTTCATAAAAGCATGTTCATGACTAGGCTTCGTCTTTGTCTTCCTGATTTTAAGAGGGTGATTCGATCAACCTTCGTTAAGAGTGCTTCTCAAAATTTTGCAACCCAGAGTTTTTGCAAGGAGATTTATATCCCTTAATCAACCAGCAGATTGAAAATCACATAACATGCGGGTTGAAAACACATACGGGTCTATATGTAAACCTTTAATGATTGAGATATAAATCGAATATTGCTTGTATTTATTTATAAACTTTATAGTTTCTAAATATACTTTTTTAAAATTTCCAAATTATGAATTGGAGATTATTTTAATTTTTTGAAAAAATGTTTAACTATATAATGTTTATACAGGAACCCGCAAGTTAAGGGGTGAAGAGTGGAAAAAATGGGTAAACTCACGGGTCCAACCATTTTATAGAGCTTGCAATCAACCAACTACCCAACTAATATTTTTAAATTATCTATTTAAGTCGTAACTCATTTTACCCACAACTCATATTACCCATTTTCAAGTGGATAAACAAAATGAACTCATTTTATCCGTGCAAGTTCATTTTGTCACCCCTAAGCGAAACATACAAGGGAAAATATCAACTAAGTGTTTTGTCTACAACTAAGTAAATACTTTTACAACTCTCCATAAATCTCTACATAGAGTATCATGAGGTCATTACAATGATCGCCATCCCCCAACAATTTGGAGCTATGAAGGGTTAATTATTTTACTTAATTTACCCCCAAGTAACATTAATGACTATAACATATGAAGTTTGGACTCTATTAATCTAGTTTTTTTATTTCAACCTTATGTCCATCTCACATTAATGAGACTATTCTATACCATTATTCAAGTTGTTGACTAAAATTGAATTTTGAGGCTAATTTAGTAGGTTTCAAATACATCCTTAAAAAAGAACACAAAACATGTATATATAAATGAAATCACTTTTTATAATCGATCCAATCAATATGAGTCTTTAAAGCACTTCCTTAAAATTCTTAGGCTTTATCCGTGTGTGTGCATGTATGTGCATATTTTGTTCCAAATGTACTACCAGCGCCCATTTTTGGTACAAGTTGGTATTTTAAAACCAGCCCAAAATAACATACATTTGTTTTAAATTTTTATATATTTCAAACTAACAACACCCTTTCAAGTCATTTGGAAATGGTGTCATATACTCCTTTGACACTGGTTCAGATTCCAAGGACAAGTGTTTTGTTAAGATGTTGGATAGGTCTTTGGGAAGGATGTTCCTAAACTTGATTTTTTGTAATAAAAAATTGTGGGCGTGATGGTTTATAAATACCTGATTTAAGTTACAACGTCCTTAATGTAATACATATTATGTTAAATTTGTTAATAGCATCCTAGGATCACACGGAGTGATTGATTTGGACGTGTTTAGATTTCATTTTGAGTTGTACGATTATTTTAAAAGTGATGATGATATCCCATTGATTAGATGACTCGATATTAGCTATGTTAATAATGTAAAAATGACTTTTAATTCTCATTAATTAATAGGTTTCAAACCATCATATATATGTGCATCATGCGTGCTCGTGTTGTGCATGTTCTTAAATAACTTTATCGAAACTACTCTAAATAAAAGGATTATGCATTTAACACATTAATTTATAATACGAATCTCCTTACGAAGACTCTAAATTGCAGAATTTGATTGAATCTTTGGCCATATTAAGGGAACTTGCAAACCCTAATAAAGCCGCACAAGTTTATCACCAACTAGCCCTCGGGATTAGATCACAATTCAAAATTTTGCTCACTAGCTAGCTCGTGGGATTAGCTCACAAATGGAAGGATGTTGATACTTAAAAAGCCCACATGATTAAGCAATAATGAGAACGCTTGCAAGCAATTGAGTATGAACTCAAAAATTCTAAATATGTAATTGATAAAAGTGTATAAAATTCGTGGACGGCCTCCCTATTTATATGGTATAATTCGTCCAAAAAGAAACAGAAACATAACAAGATTTGGTAATTCCCATCAGAAAAATAATTATAGCAGGTTAAAGAAGCTAAAATAATATCTAACTAAAATACCTAATTTAAATGTAGATGTAGACCATATTCATCCAATTAAATCAATCCAAATATTGGTTGAATTCTTGAATGAATCTGTCATATCTAAACTTACGAAATCTAATTCTAACCAAATCAAAACCGAAGATTCTAGACCCCAAAATAAAGGCATGGCCAAAATGAACTATTCCAACGCAAACGTGACCGAGTTAATGGGCCTTATTATAAAATAAAATAAATTACAAATGATCACATTACCTCATTAAAAAAACTCAGTGGAAAAAAGAGTATAGGAAAATCTTCCTAAAACCCTGATCTAATAATAAATTAAGAAAACTATGATAAATGATATTTTTGATATCCTATCCTTCCCTTCGAGGTCGAAAATTTTCATCCTCAAAACATGAATGATCTTAAAAAATAAATGGAGATTAACATCCCACGCTATCCCTGCGAAGTCCTGCTAAACGTTGATTAGGCGCTTACTATGCAGTGATTGTGTACGTGCTAGGATAGGAGATGGCTCTGCCGAGATAATGAACTAACTCGCGATAAGTTGGTTCACTCGCGACAAATTGGATGACTCACGAGATTAAAACTGTTCCTGGTATGACGTACGTGTACGTACGCGACGAACGCGACTTCAATGGGATGAGCATGTACGTATCACGCGCCCTTGAGCCCGCGCGTGATGGAAACGCGCTTAATGTCTTCCTCGCGAAGATTTCTTCTGCGCTGCTGGACTGGGATCTGAAGACGCACGCCGGAGTTAATGGAGCAGTTTTGGATGATTTTGGGTGCTAGTGGCTAAGAAGAAACACCAAGAAAGTTTAATGGAGCAGTTTTGGATGCTTTTGGGTGCTAGTGGCTAAGAAGAAACACCAAGAAAGTGAACAGACACCTTGGTGAGAGCCGGCATTTCGGGAGAAGCTCGTCGGAGATGACCGGAGCAGTGACGAGAAAACCGGCGGACCGCTGCTCTATCGGAGATGATACCTGATGCCTGATGGAGATGTTGTAGAATATCGCTGCATCAGACTGGAACTCACCAGAGATGAAGTTGATCGGTGGCAAAGATGTCCGGCGGCAGTGAAGGCTTCAGCGGGTATAGTTTCTGAATTTTGTTTATTTTTAGTTCAAAAATAAAATACGGATATGATGGTACCAAAAAATATCGTCCTATGATACCAACTGATGTTGATTAATATAGTGGTCACAGAAACTTTTACTTTGCTCTAAAATGAATCTCATTGAGGAGACTCTGGATTGCGGAATTTGATTGAATCTTTGGTCGTATTAAGGGAACTTGAAAACCCTAATTTTGGTCGTATTAAGGGAACTTGAAAACCCTAATAAAGCCACACAAATTGATCACCAACTAGCCCTTGGAATGAGCTCTCAATTCAAAAATTTGCTCACTAACTAGTCTAAAAGATTAGCTCACAAATTGAAGGATATTGATATTTAACTAGTCTGCAGGATTATGCCACAATGATACGCTCACAAGCAATTGAGTATGAACACAAAATTATTGAATATATGATTGATAAAAGTGTATAAAATTCGTGGATGACCTCCCTATTTATAAGGTCTAGTTCGGCCTAACAGACACGGAAACATAACAAGATTTGGTAATTCTCATCAGAAACTGAAAAGAATTATGACAGTTTTAAGAAGCTAAAACCATATCTAACTAAAATAACTAATTTAAATCAAAATGATGAACACATTCGTCCACGTAAATCAATCCAAATATTGGTTGAATTCTTGAATGAATATACCATATCGAAATTTACTGAATCTAATTCTAATCTAATCAAAACTGAATATTCTAAGCTCTAAAATAAAGTCATGGCCGGAATTAACTCTTCCAACGGCAACATGGCTGAGTTAATGGATCATATTCTGAAATGAAATAAATTACAAATAATTTTATTACCTCATTAAAAATCCAGTAAAAAAAGAGTATAGTGAAATCCTCCTAAAACCCTAATCTAATAATAAATTAAGAAAACTACAATAGATATCGTATCAATTTCCTTTTCATATTATAATTTAAAAACTATGAATATCAAATTTTAAGTATATAATATATATTTTTGCAAAAATGGTAGTTTATAGAAAAAATTGGGTTGCTTTTGCTACACATAAAATTTGTCGTTGTAACTTTTTGATTCAATGGAACTTGCTAAAGCATCTTTCCGACATTCATGGGAGCCACCGTTAAAAGGAGAATTCGTCTCAGCAAAAATGGGTTTAAGTTGTTGCATCTAGGATCGAATGTGTTTAAGCAAATAAAATTTATAAATGATTTTCATTTAAATTGTATAATATTTATGTACTTTTATCATAAACAAGTAAAGTTTTAGTCAAACTTAATTGGATGTTGTTTTGATGATGTGAAAAAGATTTTGTGAATTAAATGGAGAGATTATATGAAATGAATGAGTATCTAGTTGCTTCTATTTTGGAGTAAAATTGCTTGGAACCAATAAAATCCAGGTTAGGTTGTGATTTAACCATAATTGAAAAAACAAGTGAGGGCATGGTTGCACTTTGGTTTAAGGTTGCATGAATGTGGGATGTTAGGCCAATTATCAACACTTGTGGTGATGTATTCATTTGGACACCATATTGTATGGGTATTGATGAGTCATCGTTTCCTCAAGTTTAAAAAGAGCATGAAAGATGGTTTCTGTTGCACATATCTGTGAGATTTTTTGGATGAAGTGTCTGATTTGTACGCTAGGTGCATGAAGGCAATGATCCTCCTATGCAGTGTGCAACAAACATTTGTGCAACGTGCATGTGTGAATGTATCGCACATGTATAGTGCACATTCTTATCTTCTAATATGATATAGTTCTTCGATATAAAGTGACATTCTTGAGATCCTCCCAAGTCCTCTTTTTGCCGCCCATTTTCAGCACTTGTATGTTATCATTTAATAAAATACTAAAATTAACAGATAACTATTTTCAAATATTCAAATTTAAGGTAAAAATCACTATTTCAAGAAGTGATTATATTTAATGTACTTTGTTGAGCACCTATTATTTCCACACAGGAGATGAAGAAGTTTTAGGATTTTTTAATGAAATTTGGAGTTATCTTTTTAAATGAGGAATGAAATGAAAATTTAAAAGAATGCCACCATACTATAGGGTGTGCTACTGGACGTTAAATTTTGATCGTTTATTTACATTGTTGCAGGATTGGGTAGGACTACATGTTGAAGTGAAAGTCGATCCAACAGATCAAAAATTGGTAGAACAATTTGGTGAATGTAGTTAAAAATATACAAAGATGATATAAGAAATATGCACTTTAGCTAAACATTATTATGTGAAATCCACAATAATTTCACAATTATGAACCGATTTAAATTATTAAACAATGGTAATGATGAAATGTGCCCTTTAATACTAATTTAATTGGTTTCACTTCATTTTATGTTGATTTGTGCACATTTGTACATGTGTCGTGCATGTTCATAATTTTGTTTTCAAAAATACTAATTATATCTACGTTAAATAGGGAGATGAAGTTTTAAATATTGTACATTGATGTTTCATTTTTATTGTGAATTATATGTATAAAATCTTTTTAAAGTATGCATTGTCATTTTTAAATTCATGGAAGCCGTTGTTTTAGAGCTTCAACTTAGTCAACCTTTTGATTCACGATACAATGAATATGTCAAATCTTCTCGGGCTCTATAAATTATTTATCACCTTCTTTGGAAAAGACTTAAAGGGAATTGGTGAGGAGATGGATGAGGTTCTTATTGATATGTTTAAATGAAGGTCATCGAGCATGTGAGTATTGAGGTTGACAAAAAAAGCACGTTCATGCCATATGTCAATATACCTAGTATAAAGTGTTAGGTCGCACCATAACTGCAACAAATATGGTCAACTAAGGGTGGAAAATGAGCGGATGGTTTGAATATGGGTACGACCCATTTCAGTGTGTTTTATTACTAATAAACATGTTAAATTGATACTTAATCAACCAACAGGTTTTTTTATAACCACATATATTATAAATTAACGAGTAATAGAAGGATTGCACGGTGTTTTTCCTAAGCTATAGGCTACACTATGTTCATTAGAAACTAGACAACGAGAAACTTTAATACATTTGAAACTATTTAAAGAAAACATTTTGGATAAAATTTGGCTAATTGTTTCCTTAATTTCCCAAGGATCTGAGCTCGGTTTTGATAGTGAATTTTCCAAGATTTATAAATCAGTATAGACCAGCAGATTCGTGATTTCACTTCTAAGAGCTGCATGTATTGCTCAAAAACAAGCTTATGTTTATGCTTGTAATAGAGAGTTTGCTATAAAGAAATTAGAACCCCGCAACTTTTGCCTTCTTGATGCGTCCAACTTATGAGATATAGTCCATGTCGATGTTCCTAGCTGATTCTCCTTCTGGAACGAGCCATCCACTGTGATTATGCATCCATTTATTTGCATAAATTTCCCATGTAAACCTTCAAAGGTTGAGGTATAAATTGATAATTTTTATATTTATTTATAAGCTTTTTTATGAACATTTTGTATATATTAATATCAACCAACCCCAAGTGTAGGCTTTCCCTCTAGCCTTTCTACAACCACATTTTCAGCCCATTACAAATTTTCAGCCCAAACATAAAATCAAAAACTTCCTGATACAATTTACCTACAAACAAACTTCTTCTATACTGTCAATCTAATTGCTTCCTCATATAATGCATCCTTCCAGTCCGCATCTCTTCTCCATTTGTACTCCTCTTCAATTTGGACAACTATGATTTAAACTTTTAACTCCTCTTTCTGGAAAATCCTCTTGTTTCATTAATTCCAAACTCTGTATAAAACTGAAGTCATCAACATCATCCTCTTGTTCATTCTTCTTCTAGCTTCATTTAGTAATTATTTCTTGAGTAATCTCATGTTTTCAGTTCTAATATACCCATCTTGTACCCAATTTTTTTCACAAAACAACAACCTGTAAACAGATTCTTAGCATCTTCATATTCCAGATCACACAAAACACAATTATGTTGGTCCTTCATCACACCATGAGCCAACAATCTATATATCCATAGAGACGCAACCTTTCATTAATAACCACAAAAAGAATCTGTGCTTAGGGAGTAATTTCTTATACCAGATCACCTTAGCTTAAACATAGTTTCCACATCTTCCCTTCATAATTTTATAAATTGATCCTACTTTAAGGTTCCCTAACTTATTAGTACAGCTTCCAAACTCCTTCAGGTAATTTTTCTTCAACTTGCATATATTTTTCCACGACCATTTGCCACCCAATGGACATTTATATTCCTCTAACTTCACCTTCTTCAGATAATAACATTGAACAATTTTATCCAAAAGACACCATGCTTAGACTGAAACTCCCAAGCATACTTACATATTGCTGCTTTATTCCAGGTGGAGGGATCTTTAATCCCCATTCCTCCTGTATGCTTGCACCAGCATAGAGAAAGCCATGATGCTGGTGTATACCCCCATACTTCTTTCCTCTCTCTCCCCATAGAAAACATTTATAAATTTTGACTATTCTATCATGTATAATTTCAAGAATACATAATGCACTAGCTCAGTATCTAGCAATGCTAAGTAGCACAATGTTAATTAACGGCACTTTAATTGCATATGATAGCCTCTCAGAGTTCCAGCACTCCAATCTTCTTCTTATACTATCAATCACCTTTTCACAATCACCTTTACTCCATTCCATCTTTTTTTATGAATAATAAACTGCTCGAATTAAAACTTAATCAACCATCAGATTTAAAATCACATAAGCTACGGGTTGAAAACAAATAAGGGTCTATATGTAAACCTTTAATAATTGATATATAAATTGAAAATTGTTTGTATTATTTTATAAATTTTTAGTTTCTATTCTACTTTTTTAATTTCAAAATTATTAATTGAATATTTTTTCAACGTTTTGAAACAATATTTAAATCTATAGTTTGTATACATCAACTCACAGGTTAAGGGGTGAAGGGTGGAAAAAAGTGGGTAAAGGTCTAACCATTTAATAGAACTTGCATTCAACCCATTACCCAACCCATATTTTAAAATTACCTATTTAAGTCGTAAAATATTTTACCCACAACTCATATTGCACATTTTCAAGTGGATAAAAACAATGAACTCATTCCATCCATGCAAGTTCATTTTGCACCCCTAAGCGCAACATACATGGGAAAATCTCCACTAAGTGTTTCATCTACAACTTAGTAAATACTTGTGTAAGTCTCCATGTATCCCTACTTAGAGTATCATGAAGTCATTATAACAATTTGGAGCCATCAAGGGTTAGTTATCCAACCTAGTTCACCCCAAATAACATTAATTACTATATCATGTGAAATTTGGACTCTATTAACCTAGTTTCTTTATTTAAACCTTAGGTTCATCTTGCATTAATGAGACTACTATTTACCATTACATAGTTTGTTGACTAAATTTGAATTTTGAGCCTAATTTAGTTGGTTTCAAGTACATTCCTAAAAATACGTAACATGAAATATATATATATATATATATATAAATCAAATCAGTTCTTCTAATTGATTCAGTACAAGAAAACACACATTTTACTTCGCCCATTGTACCTCGATTATGAAAATTTTGCAAATAATCAAGATAAAACTTCTTTTACCTCGGTTATTTTAAAAATTGTGTAAAAAATATTATTTTACTTCAGTTAAAAAAAACTGAGGTAAAAAGTAGGTCATTTAAATCGGTTATTTTATAACTACGGTAAAAAGTTATGAAATCGAAGTAAATGTTGTAACTGAATGGCATGCAATGTCGCACATAGTGATTTATTATAATGGTCTGCCTCGCATTATGTGTCGCTATTATCGATGTTGTACATATGTGAAGGACATGCGATGTCGGTAATTAGTTAGAAAACCTTATAAGTTGGGTAAGAAAACGTCCCCTGTTTGAAAGTGATTGAAACATGTTTAAGAGAAAAACATAAGTATGAATTTAATTTTGTCTATGAAAGTTATTTAAGAAAATGGTTTTGAATGGTTGGGTTGAAACAAGGGAGCAACAGGTGGATATGCAAAGAACAAAATAATTAGGGCATAGAATCACATAAAAGTTAAATTATCATTCAAAATATTCCCAATGAACCAATTAATATTCGAAAAACAACAGTACTCAAATATTGCAAATAAATTATTTTTGTTCCAATAAAAATTATAATTAAAAAATAAATGAAAACTCATGAAGCTCGGATGATGATGATCATGAACACTACAGAATCAGAACCATCTAGCAGCTTGAAGAATATCGTGTCCCTAATGCACAAGTGGTTACCACTAAGAAACTCCGCAAAACCCTTTGGGGACAATGCCTTGGTCTTCCTGTTCCCCGAGTAGTTCATGTGCCACTCTCTTCCATAGCACCTCAAGACAGATGGGGTCTTAGCGTACTACCATGTCCATCGGGATATACTGAATCTAAAACATAATAATATGATAACTATATATGCATTAATTTTAAAAATATGTTAACAAAAATTAAATTAGATGTAGGTTGTACCATGGTAGGGTTAACCACGAAGTTCTGTTGTTTCAAGGTGCACCTGAAATGGGGGTTGTCCAATGACATCGTGTGTTGGTAAAGAGGAAAGATTGTAAAATCTGGGGACCTACGTTGCGCAGTAAACTGTAGAAAAAGAATGAAATTGTATATATTAATAATTGTTAATAGAAGTAATTAATAATTAAAATAAATATGTAGCTCATATATATGTATATATTTATACTTAATGTAAATTGTGCTCACCTCGAAATTGGGCTGACTTGATGAACCATTGCCAGCCATGACTCCTAAATTTTAAAATATCAATATTAATTAGTAATTTTTTAAAAGTAATTCGATTCTATGGGATTTTCAAGAAATCCTAGAATGTTTAACATCAGCCACGATTCAGTTTGCAGTCGATCAAACCGAACATCTAGACTGACATGTTACCGACTTCGCACCCTAAACAAGCATCACGAACGACAACTTACTGACAATTAGAAGTCAATAACAACGAGGGGTAACCGATAAGTGACTGACTCCGCATGAAACAAGAATTCATATCAGCGGATTCATACAAACCATTGAACAATATTCGCTCAAAAACCTAAAATGTGAAACTTAGAAGGGTTGCACAGCAGGAGGTATAACTTAAATTTTGAATATAAACAAACTTCACAAATTATAATGATATACAACTTACGAAAAGACAAGTGCTTACAAGAACATATTGAACACACCTAAATTTTTTTTGAAGAAAATAATACTTCAACAAGTTGTAACCATTGAGAAGACTTACCTGTTGGATGAGGGAAGAAGAAGGGGTGGGAAACGTTGGAGTTCGAGGGAAAGTTGAAAACTTTTATATTTGAATTAATTATGAGGTGGGACACCATATATATAGATGTTTTGAAACGACGTCATTTTGAACCAAGGGGAAATCTACCACAAGTTTGTGAAGTCGATAAAACCAATAGCTGACGACTTGTTGTCCGTCTTCGGTCGTATTGAGGAGGGGCCTAACTTATTTTTCCAGCCCACTAGCATAACAAATTAGCCCACTTTTGACCAAATAAGAAAATACCAAATATATTAAAAATAAATTCATTTACCTTTATTCTCTAAGTATAAAAAATATACTATTACTCTTTCTTAAATAACTCAAAAACGTATATTTTCGATTAATGCAACAAGTCAATCAACAAAAGTTTTGAATAGGAAGATTGTTTTAACTGATTAATAATCTTGAGTAGTAAAACCCTCCAAATTTTACATCAAAGAGAAACCATCCACTCATTTATTTCCTTGGTCCCACTTTGGTCGTAAAATGGAAAAAAAAAATCCTCCAAGGTAATAATTCATGTTTCTTGCTATATATCATTGTCCTCCGCCAAGGTAAAATGTCAGTCAGTAGTTTGAATTTATTAAAAAAAGTGTGGTCATAAAAATTATTTATTTGTTTGAAAATGATTGAAACAAAATTTTCATTACACACAACTCTATTTGAATTTTGTGTATGATCGTAATTTTAAAATTAGGTTTGAATGGTAAGGTTAAAAATTGACACAACCGATATATGTGTAAATAACATAATTATTAGTGCATTATATCTCATAACCGTACAATAAAAATTAAATAGCATTAAATAAATATTCTCAATTAAACAAATAGACTAAATTATTTTTTTAGCCCATTACAAAGTATCTTATACCATGTTTTGGTCCCCGTTTGCAAATCAACCCTCAGACAGTACCCCACAAATTCAAAACAACATGTTTGGGAACCCAAAGGTGGTTTTCAGGTAAACATGAATTGTTTTCCAATATAGCCACGGGTATTTTTGTAATTTTATATATTAAAAAAATATTTTCAATTAAATTTTGGGGTCATGTTCAAAGACCATACAGAATGTGAGGGGCTTAATGAAAATAAACTCAAAACCCTATTATCTATCCATTTTGTTGGCATCGGTTTTTAAACCGGTGTAAATTTTACACCGGTTTTTGTAATTGTATCACCGGGTTTTTTCTAATAACCGGTGTTAATTTAACACTGATGTGTGATATTTAGTTGTTCACTTTTTAGGAAGTTAGTGCTCTTTTATGTGATTTCTGGTACTTAATTGATTTATTTTGTTGATAGATCACTATTTTTGGAGCAAAGCGGTATTGGAACGGAAGAGCCATTTTTTGGAGCATTATGATGCTGTTCCAGCTACCCTTAGTCCGGAATCCTTCAAATGGCAGAATTGTGCTTCGTTTAACGATCACTAAGTTACTCCCTGAAGTCGACCCGGTCAAGGTAAAGCTGATGAAGGGGGGTCGCTATACTCTTTTTTCCCGAAAAGGGTTTTTAATGAGGTAGTGATCCCGATCCCTCGTTAGGGAGTTTACGGAGTTGCAGTCCAGAAGAAAAGAAGGCCAAAAATTCAGCACTGTGATTGGCCGAAGAGAAGCCATGAAGCCCAAGACTTGGATTAATTATTTATTCCAAGTTAGAATTTAATTGTGATGAGGGTGAAATTAAATGACAGAATAGTTTGAATATGAATTGCAAACTCTCTAAATTAGTTAGGATTTTCTTATTTTAGTAAAAAAATAATTAATCGTGGCTGTACACGATTTGGACTGAGTAAAATTTCTGATTTGGTTACCGAAATTAGAGATTGCCAGGGAAGAAGAAATTAGTTCTTCACTTGGTTGTTTTATTTTATTAGGCGGAGGACATTGCCAGAAGAAAAAAAAGAGAGGAGTTCGTGACTTTTGTTTGTTTTGTTTTATGAGACAGAGGAGGAAGTTGAGTTTTGTTTTCGTAGCTTTGGTTTCATCATCCAGGTAGCTTAATTATTTTGGTAGTTAGTATTTTATTATTTTATTTTAATTATGTTTGGTTGTTATATTAATTATTTGTTTAGTTTAATTACCATGAGTAGCTAGATTCTTAATCGGGTAGGTTAATTCGATGGTTCATGGATTGTGAGGCTTAGGGTTTTTAGAAAATTAATCTTATGAGTTTTTAATTGTTTATGCCTACAATCTATGCTTGATTGTTTGAGTTTGATCGCCTCAATCTTGTTAGGCTAAGGCTAATTAAGTAGCACCTCCTGTGAAAAATAGATAACAATTATGACTGTAATAACAGGATGATAAACAATTAATTGGATAAACTGCATGCAAATATGTGCTTATTGTCTAAATTGGGTTATCGTTAAGATATAACTAGTTTAGCAAATACTTGCTAGGAATATCTTAATTAGGATGATCGCGGGTTAGCAAATACTTGCTCGTGACCGGAAATTTAGGGGAAATTTAGGGGAAATATCTAATACTGTTCCTGCTTATAACCAATTAATTCATAGGGGTTAAATGAATTGTGAGTAGTCGATGATCAAGAAATGAACCAAAGATTAACTTATGCCAATTATTTGTTATCCATATATTGTTCGTAATTCATCTCTGCATTTTTAAGCAAATCTCAAATCATAGGCGTGGTTGCTAAACCAAACCCCGTTGGTAGTTTAAATTTGATAGAAATTATACCGTTCTCTGTGGATACGACCTGCTTATACTATACTAATCTATGTGCTAGTTTACAGTTTTCTTGGTGGTAGGAAAGACGATCACCAAAATGGCGCCGCTGCTGGGGAGCGGTAGTTAATTCCTATTTATTTTGCTACTAATTTTTGTTCTTTAGTTATTGGTGTATGACCAGGTCCTAGGGGAAGGAATTGATATTTTATTCTGAAATCGAAAGAACAACAAAGAAGAATAAAAAATCTGCCAAGGAGAGAAAGCTGAAGGCTGTTGCAGAACCCCTGTTTGGCCAAACAGAGGCTGTTTCCGAGACAGAATCCGAATCAGAGATTGAATTCGTTCCCGATACTGTAATGGGGGACAGAGTAGAGCCTGATCCGACCGCCGTTAATCCGTACATGTGGGAATTGACCGGTCATAGTGAAGAACACCCTCCCACTCCGATCTCATTGCCAGCAACTGCGACTCCTGTGGAAATTAAGTTGGCATTGCTAAACGTGCTTCCAAAGTTCTATGGGAAGAGTAATGAAGACCCTTACAATTTCTTGAACGAGTTCATCAAGATTTGTAAGGTTCAGAAGAGACCAGCTGGTGTCACAGAAGATCAGTTCAAGTTGGTGGCCTTTCCGTTCAACATGTCAGGAGCAGCGAACCAGTGGTTTTCAAGCTTGGCTCCTAACTCCGTCACTTCATGGAGTGCTCTCAAGAGGCTGTTTTTGGACTATTTCTTCCCAGCCACTAAAACGGATGCCCTGAGGAAAGAAATTTTGAGCATCAAGCAGGAGTATGATGAGCCGCTGAGTACATTTTGGCTAAGGTTCAGACGATTGGTAGATCGTTGCCCTAACCATTGATACACCGAGGGGCAACTGCTACAATATTTCTACCAAGGATCCACAGCTGCGAACAAGGATTTGCTGAATACCGCAAGCAATGGTGGATTTTTAGAAATCAGAGTAAATGAAGCAAAGGAGATAGTGAAAAAGTTGATCAATTTCAAGAAGGAGTATGACACTGATGGGATCCGAATCCTGAAAAGAGTGGCACAAATAGAGCCCTCAAGCCAAGATGATTTTAAGGAGAGGATGGAGAGGATGGAGAGGGTACTATCCAAGGTGGTGGATAAGGTCACCGTTGCTAGCACCTCAGTTGGTCCTCAAGGAAAACCTTGTGACATCTGCGGCAGTCCAAGCCACGTCACTTTACAATGCCCTTTTCCAATGGATGAACAAGCTAATGCCATGGGGAATTGGAATGATAGGCAGACAAAGAGGGACCCGTACTCAGTTACCTATAATCCGGGATGGAGAGATCATCCCAACTTTCGATGGCGAGATCCGGGAAATCCAGTACAACAACCATATATTCCACCCCATCGAGCTCATCCCCCTCCATATTCTCAGAATCCACCACCTCCTCAAGGGAATTCTATGGATGACAAGCTAGACATGATGATGGGCATGCTTCAAACCCAGATCCAAAGTTCGAAAAAGACTGAGGCCACCTTGGAGGAGCACACACGTCAGATTTCACAGCTGTCAAACTCGATGAATGAGCTCCGAATGAAGCAAACTGGATTGCCATCTCAAGTGCAACTCAACCCCAGAGAGACGGACAATTAGATCACGTTGAGAAGTGGAAAGGAGCTTGAGCCACTACCTCCTCAGACCACAGCAAAAGGAGCTAAGAAGCAGTCGGAGCAGTCTGCAGGAGGCCCCCAGTTGGCCAAACAGGGGCTGACGACAGAAACAGGAAGTGAGGTACAAGGGCATTTTGATCAAACCAAGGAGTCAAATCCAAGGTTGGGTCAGAATGATCCTCCAATTAAAATTCTTCCTCCTTTTCCTCGTAGTTTAGCTAGAAAGAAAGATGATTCTGTTGATTTCCTATCTATCTTTGGAAACATGGAGATTAACCTACCTTTCTTGCAGGCTATAAGGCTCCCGCCTGTGAGCAAGTTTTTGAAAGATTTTATTGCAGGGAAACCTAAAGACTCAAGCAAGGTCATAATGGGTGAGTCGGTTTCAGCTGTAATTCAAAGAGATTTGCCTCAGAAGTGCAAGGACCCTGGTATGTTCTCTTTGCCATGTTTTATTGGAAATGTTAAGATTGATTCTACCATGTGTGACTTAGGAGCATCTATCAATGTGCTGCCATTATCTGTTTACAATTCTTTCAGTGGAGCAGAAATGGTAAATGCTAGAGTAATAATCCAATTGGCAGATAGATCATGTGTATATCCTGGAGGGTTGTTAGAAAATGTTCTCGTAAGAGTTAATGATTTTGTTTACCCTGCGGATTTTTATGTGGTGAAGATGAATCATGCTAGTGGTAAAGGAACCTCAGGAGTGTTGTTAGGTCGCCCTTTTTTAAGAACGGCTAATACAATAATTAATGTGGTAAAGGGAACTATTTGTCTTGATTATTATGGTGAAAAATATACTTTCAGTATTGATGACTCAATGAAAAAACCCATAGATGCTGAAAATATTTATGCCATTGATGTCATTGACCCTCTCGTCCAAGAATACCTTGAGACTGAATTTTTGCAGGATGAGATTGAAATGCTACCACCCACTGATTCAAACAACAAGAAGACACAGAATCTGAGTGATGAGGAAATAGATGAATGATTGTACTCAATCAGCTCGCAGGAAGAAGTGAAAAGTACTGACGCAGACCTCTGTTTGGCCAAACAGGGGCTGTCGGAGAGTGGAATCAAGTACGAAAAGCCCATTCCATCAGATATTTCACCACCTATCCTGGAGTTGAAGGATCTACCATCTAATCTGAAGTATGTGTACTTGGGGGATGGTGAAACTCTTCCGGTGATTGTCAGTGCAAGGTTGTCAGATTCTCAAGAGGAGCAGTTGATTGCAATGTTGAGAAAGTACAAGAAGGCAATTGGGTGGACACTCGCAGACATTACAGGGATCAGCCCCGACATTTGTATGCATCATATTTTAATGGAAGATGATGCTAAGCCTGCTCGAGATGCTCAGAGGAAGCTGACCCCAACATGAGAGAAGTTGTTCTCAAGGAAGTCCTCAAACTCCTTTCCTTGGGAATTATCTACCCTATTTCAGACAGCAAGTGGGTGAGCCCGGTTCATGTGGTGCCAAATAAATCTGGTTTTCAAGTGGTAAAGAACGAAAAGAATGAGTTGGTGCCTACTCGTTTGGTCACTGGATGGAGGATGTGCATAGACTACCGGAAATTGAATGCCGCGACTCACAAGGATCATTTTCCGCTGCCCTTCATCGATCAAATGCTGGAAAGATTGGTAGGGAACAGTTTCTTTTGCTTCTTGGATGGATACAGTGGGTACTTCCAGATCTGTGTAAACCCCGAAGACCAGGAGAAGACCACATTTACATGTCCTTTTGGCACTTATGCATATAGGAGAATGCCCTTCGGATTATGCAATGCTCCAGGCACCTTCCAGAGATGCATGATGAGCATTTTCTCTGACTTGATTGAGAAGAGCATTGAGGTGTTCATGGATGACTTTACAGTTTATGGGAATTCGTTTGAGGTATGCTTGGGTCATTTGGAACAGGTCTTGATTTGATGTGTGAAGCGGAACCTTGTGTTGAATTATGAGAAATGCCACTTTATGGTTAAGGAAGGCATAGTCTTGGGACATGTGGTTTCAGAAAGAGGAATTCAAGTGGACAAAGCTAAGGTTGAGAACATAGAGCAACTCCCATACCCTTCCAATGTTCGTGAGATACGTGGATTTTTGGGACATTCTGGGTTTTACAGGAGATTTATCAAGGATTTTGCAAAAATTGCACAACCTTTAACAAAGCTCCTCCAAGATGACGTTACTTTTGAGATGACCAATGATCGCAAGCGTTCTTTTGATATATTGAAGGAGAAGCTTATCTCAGCCCCTATAATGCAACCACCGAATTGGGACCTGCCATTTAAGTTGATGTGTGATGCAAGCGATTATGCAGTTGGAGCGATTTTGGGACAAAGAGTAGGGAAAGAGAGCCATGCGATCTACTATGCTTCAAAAACATTGAACCCAGCCCAATGCAACTACACCACCACTGAAAAAGAGTTGTTGGCAGTGGTGTTTGCTCTTGAGAAGTTTAGGTCTTACTTGCTTGGATCAAAGATCATCGTCTATACCGATCACTCAGCCTTGAAGTACTTGTTTACGAAGAAGGAGTCTAAGCCAAGACTGATCAGATGGATCTTGTTGTTACAAGAGTTTGATTGGGAAATACGAGACAAGAAGGGTGCTGAGAATCATGTTGCAGACCACCTAAGTCGCTTGGTGAAACCTGAGGATGAAGTCCCTATTCAGGAATCTTTTCCCGAAGAATACCTGTATGCTACGACAGGCCTCGATTTGGCCAAACAGAGGCCCCCGATAGAACCGCTGCATGGTAAATTAGCGAAAGATCCATGGTTTGCCAATATTGTGAACTTCATTACCACTGGAGAGATACCGGTTACTCTCAGTCCTGCTCAGAAGTTGAAGTTAAAGAGTGATTGCAAGCATTATATTTGGGATGAGCCTTACCTTTGGAAGATAGGTTCCGATCAAATCATTCGACGATGCATTTCTGAAGAAGAACAAGGTACAATTCTTTTGCATTGTCATTCTTTTGCTTGTGGTGGTCACTTTGGTCCTAAACGTACTGCTCGTAAGGTGCTTGATAGTGGTTTCTTTTGGAACTCTTCATAGAGATGCTTATATTTTTTGCAAGAGTTGTGATAATTGCCAAAGGACAGGAAACATATCTAAACATGATGAAATGCCTCAAGTACCCATAATTGTGTGTGAAATATTTGATGTGTCCATTTTAGATGGTTATTTTAGGGTTTTTAGGATTAGGTTTTGGATAATTTTGTGCTCTGAATGTGGCATTTTGCCTTTGAAATCATTTAAGGAGCGATAAAAGCGACTTTGGCATTTTTATCACTTTTAAGATGATTTTGTGTGACAAGGTGATTTGTTTGAAGACTTTGAAGATTTTAAGACTTTGAAAGATATCTTTGAAGATTTGAAGACTTACATTTGAGCTTTGTGAAGATTTGAAGAAGTGAAGAGGTGAAGAAAGGAGAGCAAAGCAACGGATGAATGATGATCCAGGGTTCTCAGAATTTTCCGAGAGGAATCAGCCTTCAAGAGTGGCACCATTGGATTCCTCTTCTCGAGCACTATAAAATCGACTACAAGAACTCCCGAAACGGATCAACGGTTCACCCGGAGGAAGCAAAACAAAAACAGGGCTGGAGTTACTGATTTGGTCATGACTCGCGATGAAGTTCGTCGCGAGTCGCGACGACAGCGTCCAGTCAGCCCTGCAGCAGCGTTTTTCTCCCATTTTTCTTCCACTATAAATACCTCTTCACCCCCTTCTTTCCACAGCTTTTGGCCCCTGTTCTTGGGCCAAAACCCTAGTTTTTCTCTTCTTCTTTTCTTAGTTTCTATGTCTTTTGTTGTTCTAGAGTAGTTTTTGTACTTGGGAGAAAGGATTGAAGCTTCCATATCTATGTAGCAAGAACTCATTTTATCTATCTATTTGGTGTTTTTGCTATTGTGCTTTTATTGTGCTTGAATGTTAATTGTTGATACCATTGATGTTGTTGAAAGCTTGAATGAAATACTTGTATGAATTGCTAGCTAGGGTTTGGGGGATTTGGGTTAATTTCCCCTTTTCTTGTTAGGAATGTATGAGTTTGATTTAGAGCTTTTGATTGTGTTAATGGATTGATAATGTGCTAGATGAATGTGATTGATGTTGAACTCTTCGTCATGTTCGTTTGTGTAGCAAACGAGAGAGTTGTATGCTCTTGGATGAATGTGCGTTGCACGTTCATCCAATCTCGTGTAATTGCATGAATTGGTTAAATGCTTAGTCACGGTGTAGTGGTCATAAGCATTGCCAAGCTTGTTGGTTCTTCGTGCTAAATGCCACCAATGATACCTTGAGTCGTGGTCGCGACAACGGGAGTCATTGGTGAGGTTTGACAAGAGATGTCGAACTCACTCTTGCAAACTACGAACTAAGAAGGATAGGAGTTTAGTCTCCACAACAAGTAGTTGAAGCATTGAATAGATGATTTTAACTCATCCTTGAAGCATTTGCTATTTAGCATTTATGTATTCTTGATGGTGTGTTTCACTTCATTTGTGCCATGAGTTGTTTGAGCATAGGAAGTGCTTGTATGATTGAATTGGTTAGGTGTTAGGAACGTGACGAATTCCGTAGCTCCTTTGCATGAAAATCTATGAGCATGAACTTAGAACTTCTTGTGATTTATGTGTTGTGATTCTTGCTAGATCCATGGTTTGCCAATATTGTGAACTTCATTACCACTGGAGAGATGCCGGTTACTCTCAGTCCTGCTCAGAAGTTGAAGTTAAAGAGTGATTGCAAGCATTATATTTGGGATGAGCCTTACCTTTGGAAGATAGGTTCTGATCAAATCATTCGACGATGCATTTCTGAAGAAGAACAAGGTACAATTCTTTTGCATTTTCATTCTTTTGCTTGTGGTGGTCACTTTGGTCCTAAACGCACTGCTCGTAAGGTGCTTGATAGTGGTTTCTTTTGGTTAACTCTTCATAGAGATGCTTATATTTTTTGCAAGAGTTGTGATAATTGCCAAAGGACAGGAAACATATCTAAACGTGATGAAATGCCTCAAGTACCCACAATTGTGCGTGAAATATTTGATGTGTGGGGCATGGATTTTATGGGTCCTTTTCCTAGTTCTTGCGATAATTTGTATATTTTACTTGCGGTTGATTATGTTTCGAAGTGGGTGGAAGCAAAAGCCACCAAACTAATGATTCTCAAGTTGTGGCAGGATTTTTGAAATCTAACATATTCAGCAGATTCGGCGTGCCACGAGCGATCATTAGTGATCAAGGAACTCATTTCAAAAACCGCACCCTTGAGGCCCTCATGAAGAAGTATGGTGTTCATCATCGGCTTGCTACCACTTACCACCCTCAGTTTAATGGCCAAGCATAAGTATCCAACAGAGAGATAAAGCAAGTGTTGGAAAAGACAGTTAATCCTTCGAGGAAGGATTGGAGCAAGAGATTGGAGGATGCTCTGTGGGCCTATAGCACCGCTTACAAGACGCCTATTGGAATGTCTCCTTATAGACTTATCTTTGGAAAGATGTGCCATCTACCAGTGGAGCTTGAGCATAAGGCATACTGGGCTATCAAGGAAATGAACATGACAACAAGCAAGTGTGAGGAAGAGCGAAAATTACAGCTTCAAGAGTTGGAAGAACTGCGATTGGAGGCATATGATCATGCTATGTGGTACAAGGAGCGAACAAAGTTGTGGCATGAAAAGAATCTGAGGTCTAAGGAGTTCATGGTTAGGCAGAAGGTGTTACTTTTTCAGTCCAAGCTTCGGTTGATGCCAGGGAAACTTAAAACAAAGTGGATAGGACCTTTTGTGGTGATTTCTGTTAGGCCGAACGGAGCTGTACAAATTAAAAGCCTGGACACGGAAAAGACATTCCTCGACAACGGTCATCGCCTCAAGCCATTTTATGATGCTTCTCAGGTGGAAATAGTGGAAGAAGTTCCATTATACCCACCCCACTTTGATTGACCGTATCGGAAAGTCTAGCCAAAGACTGTAAACAAAGGCGCTACTGGGAGGCAACCCAAAGTTCTTTTCTTTTCTTTTTATTTTGTTTTCTTACAATTTTTCACATATAAAAATACAAAAAAATTATAAAATAAAAACATAAAAAAATTTAAAATTAATTTTGTGCTGATTTTTAAAATAACATGTGCAGGGATAAGGAGTTGGCTAGATATAAAGTTGGGGGCGAAATTGATATTTTGAGAAATTTGGGAAATTGGAGATACAATTCAGAGGAGGAACAGGATTGAAGGACTTTGATGCAATATAGGGTATAAGACCTTATTCCTTCTTCCAAAATGGGTCTCTCCAGCAAATCTTCAAGACTTCTCCCCTCCAGTAGCGCCGCTCTCTCCGCCGCTCCCTCCACCGCTGCACCGGCAATTCCAGAGCTCCGACCGCCTCTCTCCGGTGAATCCCGAGCTTCCCCTCCAGTAGCGCCCTCTCTCCGCCCTCCCTCCACCGCTGCACCGGCGATTCCAAAGCTCCCTCCGCGCTCTCTTCGGTGAGTCCTGAGCTTCCCCATCGTGCGCCCAGGTTCCCGTATCTCGTCGACAAAGATGAAGACCAAGAAAACCGGTCGGAAATCCAAGGCAGCGGCTACCACTAGCGTCGACGCCGCACCTTCCTGCCACCAGCGTGAATCCACCTCACCGCCGCCTTCTTCTAACCCTACGGTAGCGGCCCCGGAAGTTTTCACGAAAACCACCTTGAGGAACACGATTAAACCGCTGCCAACAGCGAAGGCCCCGACTGGAAGGTCACGGAAACGGGCTGCTACCAGTCCCGGAGAGGAGTCTTCCAGTAAATCCGCCTCACCACCACCTCGGAAGCGCACAAGGTCAAGACAGGCGGCGGCACGTTCTGATGTCACCGATGACCAAAATCTGGGGACTCCAAACTCTCTGCCGATTCTGGTGGAAATCAATTTGGATTCTTGGGACGGTATCCTGACTTTTGGAGATGACGACCTGCAATCCATGGTTCTGAAAAGAGCTAATAAATTACCCCCTTCAGGTTTGAAATTATGCTGCCATGCCCTTCAATCTTTGAATGTGTTTGATCGTTTTCTGGCTTATTTTACTAATGTGGGTTGGGCGAAGTTGTTTTCTTTGCATGCGGATGATGTGTGTGCACCTTTTTGTGAGGAATTTGTGGTGATTTTTCACTTGAATCAAAATTTTGCCTTGAATGTTTATGATACTTGCATTTCTTTTCGTTCCGGGCTGAACCCTATCTCTTTGAGTTTAAATGACTGGAATTTGGTTTTGGGATTAATTTCACTTGATGACTTGGAATCAGATGATTATGGGATGCTTTTATTGGTTCTTACAAAAAATACCCTAAATTCAACCCTACCGAGGCATGGAAATTGTTAGCTCCCGCTTGCCCTCACTTGTATGATTCCAACAGTGCTAATGTACATTAGATTGAGGATCATGTATTGCGATTGTGCTATTTCTATTTGCTTCGAAATGTTTTTGGGCGCACTACGACTTTTACTAAAGTCAGTCATCCTGTGTTGTTTGTTTTGTGGTGCATGTATAACAGATATAAGTTTAATCTTGGCTTTGTACTTGCTGAAACATTGCATTCAATTGCACATGATTCTATTCGTTATATGTCCATGTGTCATTTGGTTGGTGTTCTTCTTGATAGGAATGTCCAATTACATGTGCCTACCCCTTTTGAGTGGGTAAAGGATCCTGGAATGTTTGATTTGGCCTATTTGGAACGTAGCAATCTGATTTTCTATGATAACAGTGTTCCTAAGTTTTATGAGCCAAGTCCTCCACGCTCGAGCCCAACTTTCTCTAGTGTAGGTTGTGTTACCCTTGCCTCGTTACATGAGGATGTGCAGTCTCTCAACCGCAAGCTTGATCTTCTGGCTGCCCAGAACGAGCGCATTATGAGTGCCTTGAGCATTCCTCTAGTGACCAGCCCTTCCGAATGAGTTTCCCTTACCCTTCTCTTTTGTTTTCTGTTCTTTGTTGTTTTTCTTTGTTTTTTTTAGTGCTGTCCTTTTTACATTTAATCCGAGCTTGCTTGAGGGCAAGCAAGGCTTAAGTGTGAGGAGATTTAGGTATTTTCTGATTGTGTGTTATTCTCTGTGTTCATGTGTGTTGTTTTGTGATCCTTAAAAAAAACGGAAAAAAAATTTGTGTTTTGAATCGAGTCGGTCGAACTTTCAGCATGACAGTGAGTAATGAATTGGCTTTGCGATAGATGAACTTTGCATGTGAGAGAATCTGATTAGTAACCTTTGTTGTTTGATATCTTCCTAAGAGCATTAAATGAGAAACCCTTGAAATCGGTTTTAACTTGCTTAAATGATACTTGGGATGACGAATTGGACTTGCAATGAACAAAGCCTATTATAAAGTGAGGTTTGAGCCAGAGTAGAGCACTCTCTACATCAAGTTTTTTTCTGAGAGTTGTGCTAGTTTAAAGTTGATGCATGTTAAAGTGATGAAAGGCAAATTATGATTGACCACACTTCGTATAAAGCCACCTTTATATCCCCTAGTGAACCCCTCCGAGCTTGACCCTTCTTTTGTTTAACCAAAAAAAACAACAAAAAAGTGTGTTGGCCAAGCCTTTGTTTTACCATTCCGTTTTACCCCATATGTATGCATGCTCTTGCTTAGCTCATAATGTTCGTTGTACTGTTGTCCTTAGTGTTTATAGTAGTGCCTTGACCTTTATTTGGGTTTTACAAACCTTTCTTAGTGGCACTAGAAGAGTTTTTGGGCAGTAGGGATGTTTATATTTGTATTATTCTGGTTCGTAAAAAAAATCAGATCAGAACCAGAATTGTTGGGAGTGAATGAGCATGGAATTTGTTGAGCATGTATGTATATCTGTAATATATTAACCTTAGAGCCCCTAGGATCTCACCAACATTACAAGTCCTAGCCCCGTTACAACCAAATAAAGACCTTTCTGATTTGCTTGTATTAATTTGACGCTACCACATTGATATTAAATTGACTGACTGTCCTTACTATTTGAGTGGTTGAGTGAAAGTCTGTGAGGAAGTTCTTACATGTCTATTTTTTTATCAAGTTGATATGCAAGTTTGACCGCGGTGGGGGGGATTGAATTGAGGGCTCGAGGGGATGATGCACTTTGTTTACAAAAGGGGACTTGATCATGTTTTGGGAGTTTGTTGATTAGCCATGAAATGAAAACTTAATGCTGAATTGTTTGACCAAAGTCAGGGTAATAGAGTCTTAGGTGTGTCATGTATATAGTTGGTCTGTTATTTTTATTTTATCTTTTCTGTTGAGTCAGAGTCAGTTTGGGGATGAGATTTTGAATGAACAACCTGCTTTGAAATTGCTCATCTCATACTTAAGGGCAAGTATGACTCAAGTGTGAGGATTTGATGTGTGATATTTAGTTGTTCATTTTTTGAGGAAGTTAGTGCTCTTTTATGTGATTTCTGGTGCTTAATTGATTTATTTTGTTGATAGATCACTATTTTTGGAGCAAAGCGGTATTGGAACGGAAGAGCCATTTTTTTGGAGCATTATGATGCTGTTCCAGCTACCCTTAGTCTGGAATCCTTCAAATGGCAGAATTGTGCTTCGTTTAACGATCACCAAGTTGCTCCGTGAAATCGACCCGGTCAAGGTAAAGCTGATGAAGGGGGGTCGCTATACTCTTTTTTCCTGAAAAGGGTTTTTAATGAGGTAGTGATCCCGATCCCTCATTAAGGAGTTTACGGAGTTGTAGTCTAGAAGAATAGAAGGCCAAAAATTCAGCACTGTGATTGGGCCGAAGAGAAGCCATGAAGCCCAAGACTTGGATTAATTATTTATTCAACGTTAGAATTTAATTGTGATGAGGGTGAAATTAAATGGCAGAATAGTTTGGATAAGAATTGAAAACTCTCTAAATTAGTTAGGATTTTTTAAAAAATAATTAATCGTGGCTGTACACGATTTGGACTGAGTAACATTTCTGATTTGGTTACCGAAATTAGAGATTGCCAGGGAAGAAGAAATTAGTTCTTCACTTGGTTGTTTTATTTTATTAGGCGGAGGACATTGCCAGAAGAAAAAAAAAAAGGAGTTCGTGACTTTTGTTTGTTTTTTTTAATGGAATAGCACCCAATACCGACAGCAGCTCCCGCTGAAGCAATTGTAGCAGCTCCGGCACCTATTGATTTTGCACCCTCTAAGATCTCGAGGGTGGGGGTTGATATATATGGTACCCCAAACCAAAAGGAACCAGAGTAATGTATAGTAATAATTTACAGGAGGCAACAGCATTGCCTACAAAATGAGATGTACATCCTAAGCTGAGAGTTGTACACTGTTAACAGTATTAGGTTAGTTGCGATTCCAAATCTACGAATCTCCACACCCCGTGTTAATTCGTATTTTGGCCAGGCAACTAACCTAAAATAGTCCCAAATGAAGCAGATCATAGCAAAAGTTGGGGAGACGGTGAATTGGTATCCGTGTCAATGAAGTCTGAGTCATTCCTCCGAAACGATGAAGTCTGAGTCTTTCTTCCAGTAGATGAAGCATTCAGCTTGTTGCAGTGAAGTTCGCTCCAACTGAGCAGTGATAGAAGTACCTACATGAAAAACAGGATTCATTAGCAGTATCAATTCTAACCCGAGTTAATTCTAATCTGAGGCAGTTGCTGCATATCTAAAGCGATAAGACCCTTGATATGCACCGGGAGATTAAGTAGATTTAACGTCAGGTTATGTGCAGAATGATATTTGGCGATTGCATCAGCAACCATATTCCCTTCCCGTGGCACAAACAATAGCTTAGCACCACCCAGAAGAAGTTTAACTTTGTACGCCTCATTAAAAACATTCCAGTGGGATGAGTATGGATCATTAATCATTTTTACTAATAATTGAGAGTCGGATTCAATAGTAACAGTTTCATCCAAATGGGTACAATTTTGACATGCAAATTGCACTGCAAAAATTTCAGCAAGCAAAGAGGAGTTAGCCGAGATTGATGCAGACTTAACAAGTAAGGGAGTGCCACTGTTGTTCCTTATGATTATCCCTACAGTAGCCTTATTTGGAAACCATGATGCATCTGAGTTGATCTTAATGGAATTAATTTTTGGTTTCACCGAACAGACAGGCTTTATTATCGGTTTTGGAGGGGGTCTTGGGTGGGGAATTAGGCTCTGAATGGGATGTGGCAAGCCTCTGGAGGATTTCAGATAGTTTGGATTAGCAAGCAGAGTTAACCTGGTGAGATCAAGGGCCTCCTTACAGATGTATTCTGTAGAGAAAGGGGTTTGCTGAAAGAGAAATCGATTTCTTGCCTTCCAAAGGGACCAGCAAATAATAGGAGGAAGTATATTGCAAACCAGCTGGTGGCATGTGGGAAGATCACCACAGTTCCAAAATGTGAAAAAAGTTTGAGCTAGGGACTGGGGATCAGAAATATTGAATAGTACTAAGGAAGACATATAATTCCATACAGATTTAGCCAATGACCAAGATATGAAAAAATGTTCAATAAATTCTGCATGACAGCAAACAGGGCACTTCGATGCAAGGGAAAAACCACATGAAATTAGTATATCATCGAAAGGAAGCAAGGAGTTAAACATCTTCCAAGTAAAAATAGATACCTTTTTCTGGAGGGCACTATTCCACAGCAGTTTAGATATCGGAGAGTTACCTGTAACCGCTGTCATTGCTCGGTAGGCCGATTTGGTGGAGAAATTACCTGAAAGGTCAGGTTTCCAGATGATCCTGTCCTCTCTAGACTGAACTAGCTCAACTCCCTATAGAAATAACACAGTATTATGTCCTAAGAAAGGAGAGACCCGATCTAAAATCTCTAATTTATTCCTGATAAACTCTGCCACTGTACAGTATTTAAATGTTGCAGTTATATGATCAGGCACAGAGTTTATTAATGGTCCGGACATACACCAATTTGCAGTCAAAAAGTTACAGGAACCTTTCCCATGGATTATGAATGAATTTTGTTCAGCAAAAAGGTTCACAGAGTAGATTCTTTTCTAGGTTATAGATTTCCTATTAGAATCAGAAAAAGACCATAGCAATTTAGCCCACAGAGTATTCCCCAATTGGCATTTCCACTACAATTTGAGTGAGCAAACATCTAGAATGGCTTTGATAGATCTAAACCCTAAACCACACTGAGAAATTGGAGTAGTAAGATTTGCCCATTTTCTCCATATTTTGTTCCTTTTCCCTTCAGTCTCTCCCCAGAAAAATCTAGCCAGTTTTTTCTCTAGGGTTTTGATTATTGCTTTTGGTGGTTTTGTTACTGACCATAGATGTTGAGGCATAGTGTACAAACAGGATTGTATCAGAATAAGTTTGCCCCCAGAGCTCAGCCAATGGTTTTTCCAATTGTGTAATTTCCTGTCTACTTTTTCCATAAGTGGCTGAAAATACCTATTAAGAGATCTACCCTTAAAAATTGGACAACCTAGGTATTGGAAAGGTAGGGAGCCCTGTTTCATATTAAGAGTTGTCCTAATCTGATTAAGTTTACCATTTGAAGCCCTTTTACTGGTATACAAATCAAATTTATTAAAATTGAACTTTTGTCCAGAGGTATATTCAAAGACATCCAAAAAGGCCTTAATCCTAATGAGATTTGATTTAGAAGCTTGCATGAAAATTATAGTATCATCCGCATACATAAGATGTGTAGCTGGTGGGATAGCCGATGGGATTTGATAATATGAAAGCTTATTATTTTGAAATATGAAGGAAAGGCTTCTAGAAAAAGTTTCAGAAAAAATATTAAAGAGGAAGAAAGAGAGTGGATCACCTTGCTTTATACCTCTTGAGGCCTTGAAGAAACCCACAGGGTTACCATTAATAAGTATGGAAAAGTAAGCATGGGAAAGATTAGACATGAAAGCATTGAGAAATTTACCTCTAAAACCAAATTTCATCATAACTTCCTTAAGAAAGTGCCAATTTACTCTATCAAAAGCTTTCTGTAAGTCAAGTTTCAGGATATAATTAGGGATTCTAGCCTTTTTATCAATAAACCTAATCAGTTCCTGAAGGTAGATTATGTTATCCGAGATATCCCTATTTTGCATAAAAGCAGTCTGATTAGGTGAGACAATTTTATCCATATATGGTTTAAGCCTTTCCATTAACACCTTTGAGCAAATTTTATTAAGTACATTGGATAGGCTTATTGGTCTAAAATCATCAAAAGAGCAAGGTGTGGCTTTTTTTGGAATTAAGGTAATCCAAGTACTGGATATACCCCTAGGTAATGCAGTGCCATCAATGAATTCATTTACTGCCTCAATGAGGTCAGATTTTATTATAGCCCAGCATTTTAAGAAGAATTTAGGGGTAAAGCCATCCGGCCCCGGACTACTGTTTTTACTTAGGCCTTTAACAACTGTTTCAAGCTCTGATTCAGTGACTGGTTTAGATAATTCACAGTTGTCAATATCAGAAATAACATTAGGGATCTGGCTGAGAAAGTGTGAATAGTAAGAAACATTAGGCACCTGATTAGGTTCCTTCAACAGGTTACTGTAATAAGCAATGGCTTCCTTATTAATGTCTGGTTGAGAACATAGCCATTTACCATATTTATTTTTAATCTTAGTAATTTTAAGTCTGCAGTTTTTCTCTTGGACCACTTTATGGAAGAACTGAGTATTGTTATCCCCTAACCTATGCCATTTTAATTTAGATTTCTGTTTCCAAAATTTCTCCTTTTTCTTTTGAGCTCTCAACAACAGAGCCCTTTTCTCATTTAATTTTATTAGCTCAACAGGTGAGGGATTTAGGTCAAAAGCATTTTCTTGAATTCTAAGGCTTTCCTCAGCATCTAAAATATTTGAATCAATATTCCCAAAGAAGACTTTATTCCAATTTTTTATTTCCTTTTTCAATCTGATTAGTTTCAAAAAGAAGCCTAATAAGCCAGTTTGAATCATTTCCTTATCCCAACATGTCTTAATTAAAGGGATAAAATCTTGTCTGTTAAACCAAACATTAAGGAACCTAAATGGTTTAGGACAAAGATTAATCAAATTAGAGATCTGTAAGAGCATGGGGGAATGGCCAGAAGTTTGTCTGTTCAAAATTTGGATGGAGGAGGAGGGGAACTTATAGTTCCAGGATATAGTACACAGTCCTCTATCAAGCCTTTTAGATGTAGGGTTTCTAAGTCTGGAATTACACCATGTAAACAGATTCCCTACTGTATTAATTTCCTGAACTCCCAAGCAATTAATCCAAGTATTGAAGTCTCTAATGCTACCAAGGGAGGGAGAACTAGGGCCCTTGTATTATGTGATTGATGTAATAGTATTAAAGTCACCTATAAAAATGGTGTCACCTTTAGTAATAGGCTCCAGGTCTTTCCATAAATTCTTTCTACCTTCCCTATTCCTAAGGGCATAAACAAAAACTGCATCCATTTCAAGATTAATAGTCTGATGCTTTATGTGGACATGTAGAAATTGCTCATTTGCAGACAGAAGAGTAACTGCCACTAGGTCTGTCCACATAAGCCATATTTTACTATTAAACAGTGATAGGCCATTAGGAAAGTGCAGTTTGTCCTTATAGGAGTCTAATTTGGAGATTTCATGCATAGGTTCAATTAGGCACAGCAGTTGAATCTTTTTAAGTTTAATTAGATTAGTTAATCTCAGCATTGATGATTCCATTCCCCTAATGTTCCAAACTAAGAAATTGATTGAGGGAGAATCATTAATTGTTCACTAGACTTATTACTTTTAGTAGATGACCTAAGCATCATTTTATTAATCTGGCTGAAATAATTGGTTTTTTTACCTTTAGCCTTACCTTGCTGGGGATCCTCACCCAGAATAGTAGAAGGGTTAGGGCCTGCCTGATGTGAGGAGCTTAACACATGGTCCATCTCAGGTTGATGAACTGTAAAATCCTCCATCTTATCCTGCAATACAGAAAATCTACTTCCCATTCGTCCTTGTGAGGACAGATTAATACTTTTATGTCTATCCACATTTAATTCAAGTGTTCCAACATGAATATCATCTATAGCATATGGTCTTGGAGTAAAATTTTTAAGTGCAGAATCCTGTAAGAGTTTGGTTATGGAATTATCACTACTATAAGGATGATTAGGCCTAACAGGATTAGCAGGTGTGGAAGCTTTGTCAGTCATTGAGACACTAGTAATCTGAATTGGGGGACTGGATTGGAAGTTATGAGAGGAGGAAGGCTTATCCATTTGGCTGACAACTTTCACATTATCCATACTGATAGGATCTGACATATCTTTGTTTGAGATCAAGGGGGGGGTATCAAACGTTTTCCCTGTTGCCTGCCATAGAGGTTGGTTAGGAGTTAAGTTTTCTTCCTGCAGATTAGCTTTTTGGTTAGGAGAGAAAGCTCTACATTGGTTAACTGAGTAGCCTAATTTAGCACAGTGGTTACAGTATAAGGGAATGTCTTCATATTCAATCAAATATTTCTGGTTGTTAGTTACTGACCCCAACCGAATATGGTAACACAAAGGTTTCTGGAGGTCGATTTCCACACAAAGTTTAATAGCTGAGGGTCTGGTAAGCATATCTGTGGCTAGGTCAGTTTTAATGAAAGTACCTATGCTATTGCCGATTGACTCAATGGATGCTGAATTATAGTAATATAGTGGAACTTCCCTAATAACACACCACACAGGGACTATAGGTGATTCTTTGTGAATTGAAAACTCAGGTGTCCATTTTAACATTTTAAGTAAAATTCCACTAAAACTCCAGACACCTTTCATCCAACAACGTTGATAATCGTTAAGTAGTTCAAAACGAATAAGCACGTGTTTGTAATCTAAAGAGCCAAGTTGTTTGTTTTGTTTTATGAGACAGAGGAGGAAATTGAGTATTGTTTTCGTAGCTTTGGTTTCATCATCCAGGTAGCTTAATTATTTTGGTAGTTAGTATTTTATTATTTTATTTTAATTATGTTTGGTTGTTATATTAATTATTTGTTTAGTTTAATTACCATGAGTAGCTAGATTCTTAATCGGCTAGGTTAATTCGATGGTTCATGGATTGTGAGGCTTAGGGTTTTTAGAAAATTAATCCTATGAGTTTTTAATTGTTTATGCCTACAATATATGCTTGATTGTTTGAGTTTGATCGCCTCAATCTTGTTAGGCTAGGGCTAATTAAGTAGCACCTCCTGTGAAAAACAGATAACAATTATGACTGTAATAACAGGATCATAAACAATTAATTGGATAAATTGCATGCAAATATGTGCTTATTGTCTAAATTGGGTTTCCTAGGTTTTAAGATCGTTAAGATATAACTAGTTTAGCAAATACTTGCTAGGAATATCTTAATTAGGAAGATCGCGGGTTAGCAAATACTTGCTCGCGACCGGAAATTTAAGGGAAATTTAAGGGAAATAGCTAATATTGTTCCTGCTTATAACCAATTAATTCATAGGGGTTAAATGAATTGTGAGTAGTCGATGATCAAGAAATGAACCAAAGATTAACTTATGCCGATTATTTGTTATTCATATATTTTTCGTAATTCATCTCTGCATTTTTAAACAAATCTCAAATCATAGGCGTGGTTGCTAAACGAAACCCTGTTGGTAGTTTAAATTTGATAGAAATTATACCGTTCTCTATGGATACGACCTGCTTCTACTACACTGCAACATGATTCTCAGCACCCTTCTTGTCTCGTATTTCCCAATCGAACTCTTGTAACAACAAGATCCATCTGATCAGTCTTGGCTTAGACTCCTTCTTCGTAAACAAGTACTTCAAGGCTGAGTGATCAGTGTTAATTTAACACCGATCAAAAAACCGGTGCTAAAAATGATGAAAATTGGTGTTAAAAATGATGAAAACCGGTGTTAAACTAACACCAGTTTAACAACCGGTGCTAAAAATTACAAAAACCGGTTTTAAATTAGCATCGGTGTAAAAACCGGTGCTAAAAATCTATAAAACCGGTGAAATGAAAATTTGGCACAGGTTTTTAAAACGGTGCTAAAAAATTACAAATACCTGTGCAAAATTAGCACCGGTTTGAAAGCGGTGCTAGAAAATTTTTAAAATGGTGAAATTTAAAGTTTTGGCACCGGTTTTAAAGAACGGTGATAAAAAAATTTAAAAAACTGGTGTTAAAATAATTCTGGAAAAAAAGCAAGAAAAATGGCACCGTTTGAAGTATCATTGGTTAAAAACCAGTGCTAATGGGAAAAATGGCACTGATTTTACATACTATTCACAAAAACCTGTGCTAAATAGAGCATTTAATGCTCCGAACTACCACTCGAAAATTAGATCTGAACTTTTAGTCCCCTTCTCTCTCCATTGATGGAAGATTTTTTGGTTGGTGAGCAATAACCCAAAGCAATGAAGATCCATGGATGTACGTTTTCCTTCTTCTTCTTTTTTAATTTCAATCAAGTAGTAGTTATAACCATTAATGCATGCATGGAGAGAGTTTATTTGTATTTATTAATGGTTTCTATGCTTTAAGTTGGTTTAGTATCATGTTGTGAGAGTGTAAATGATTGTGGATGTAAACATGGTTGTGTTTATTTTGGTAGATGGTGTATATATATATATATATATATCCCGAGAACAAGTTGATGGATACACATACATATACATATACACATGACACTTTTAGCATTGTGTAGCAAATTGATTGTGTTTATTTTTATTATGTTTGAACAATGAATATTTTTTTAATTGTTTGTATTTTTTTTAGATACAATGGACCGAGAATCGATGCTTGCGTGGAGAAAAAATGGTTAGCTATCCAAGTGTAGCTAGAGGGAGTGGTGAACATATTGCATTTATTGATTCGTTTCTTAATTATGCCTTTGGTCGGGAGGAGAGGATACTTTGTCCATGCAAAAGATGCTTGTGTCGTGAACGGTTTGATGATTGTGGGCTTGTTAGATTTCACTTGCTGAAGAATGGATTTGACAGAGGTTACATTGTATGGACATTTCTTGGAGAGGTTGAGCATCGGCATAATGGTGGTGGGTTTGACAAGGTAGATAGAAACAATTGTACCGTTGATTATATGTTCGATGACATTGTAAGAGATTTTCAGGGGAAGCCTGAAATGTTGAGTGCTTTGCTCGATGAAAAAGAGAAGTCATTGCATCCGGGATGTAAAAGTAAGGATACTGTAATCTTCTTTTTGATGGAGGTTTTCAATTTGAAAGCTACAAGTTCTTGGAGTGGTACAAGTGTGAATTCACTCCTAAAACTTCTAAAGGATAAGTTTCCCAAAGGGAATGGAATACCGAAAAACTTTTACGAGGCTAAGAAAATATTGTGTCCACTCGGTTTAGAATACAAGAAAATACATGCATGTCCTAATGATTGTGTGTTGTATGATGGTGATTTGAAAGATGCGGTTGAATGTCCCATGTGCAAACATTCAAGATATAAGGGTGTGAGGAATGATGATGGGTGTTTGGCTAAGAAGAAGAAGAAGGTCCCATCAAAGTGTATGAAGTATCTTCCTTCAATTCCAAGGTTGAAGAGGTTATTTGTGAATTCAAAAGATGAAAAAAAACGTGTGATAGCAAGGAGAGCGGGAAAGACCAAGTGACCACAAGATAAGACATCCGGCCGACAGTGAACAATGGATAATTTTGACAAGCGATATCCGTCATTTGGTTATGAATTTAGAAATTTATGCCTTGCATTGTGTACTGATGGGATGAATCCATGTGGTAATATGCCATCGAAGCATAGTTCTTGGCCCGTGATGTTGGTTATATATAATTTGCCCCCTTATTTAAGCATGAAACGTAAAATATGTTATGATGCCTCTGTTAATCTAAGGTCCTAGACAACCTGGGAACGAGGTTGATGTGTATTTGAGACCATTGATTGATGATTTGAAGATATTGTGGGAAGAAAAAGGGGTGATGGTATTTTATGCCCATATGAATGTGGAGTTTCAATTGCGTGCCATGTTTTTTTTGCACGATCAATGATTTTCCAGCCTATGGAAATTTGTCAGGGTATGTTATGAAGGGGCACAAAGCATATCCTATTTGTGAGGAGAAGAAAGAATTCAAATAGCTAAGACATGGAAGAAAGACAGTGTATCTTGGCCATAGAAAATGGCTGCAAGGAAACCATAAATACCAGGATGATGTGGTCAATTTTGTTGGGGGGAATGAACGAAGAAAATCCCCTACACCACTAACTGGTGTGTAGATACACAAGAAGGCTAAGAAATTGAGAGTGGTGTTGGGAAAGTATAAAGGCAAGGACAAAATACATTGTGATGGTCCACGGAAGAAAAGGTCAATATTTTTTTTATCTACCATACTGGGAGCATCTTCAGGTTAGGCATTGCCTAGACGTGATGCATATTGAGAAAAATGTTTGTGAAAGTTTGATAGGCACCCTCTTGAATATTCCATGGAAGATGAAAGATAGTTTGAATACCCTGTTGGACTTAGTAGATTTGGGAATCAGAAATGATCTCGCTTCAGAAGTGAAGGGTATGAGGACTTACTTGCCCCCTGCCGCTTGTACATTCTCAAAGAAGGAGAGAATCACAGTTTGTGATAGTTTGAAATCAGTGAAGGTCCCAATTGGTTATTCGTTGAACGTTAGTCGGGTAGTTACAAAGGATTGTCGGATGACTGGGTTGAAATCTCATGATTATCATGTTATGATGCAACAACTGTTACCTATTTCTATTCGCGGGGTAATGGAGGCCGGCGTAAGGTACTCAATCACTAGACTTTGTTTATTTTTTGGTTCCATATGCCAGAAGTATATTGACCGGGACCGTTTGGATGTCCTCAAAAAAGAGGTTGTTGTTGTGCTATGCAAGTTGGAAATGTATTTCCCTTCATCATTTTTTGATATAATGGTTCACTTGGTTGTTCATTTAGTGTGGGAGATAAAGATGTGTAGTTCGGTTGGTATGCATTGGATTTATCCTTTTGAGCGTCACATGAAAGTATTCAAGGGATACGTGAAATGTATGAGTCGACCGGATGCTAGTATTGTTGAGAGGTATGTTACCGAAGAAGTAATTGAATTTTGCTCTAGCTATTTGGAGGAACATAGAAATTTTAGGGTGCCCCAGAATCGAAATGTTGGAAGGAAGGTGGGCAAACCGAGGTGAAGGGGAATGTTATTTACTCCATTGAATAGTGATCTGATGTCAGTTCATTTGTATGTTTTCAGGAATTGTAGGGAGACTTCTACTTATGTGACCAGGCACCTTAATTCGATCACAGAGTCTCATCCCACGTGACCCCTAATAAAATTCAGTTGGAGCACGATGACATTTTTGTTAATTGGTTTTATGATCGATGCAATGTAGGTGATTATGACCCAAAAATTAGAGCATTTGCAAGGAAACCTAACTGCACGGTCTTGAGGTATTCCGGATATGACATGAACGGTTTCACTTTTGCTACTAGGGACCAAGATTCAAAGAGCACAACACAAAATAGTGGGATATACATTGAGTCGGAGACTATGTGGTAAGCAAGTAAGAAAGACAATAAACATGTCCTAATTGTGATGTTGTTTTATGGTGTTATTGATGAGATTTAGGAGCTTGACTGTGGAGAATTCAAGATTCCGGTTTTCAAGGGCCAATGGTTTGATAACACAACTGGAGTTCGAACTGATAACCCAATGGGATTTACCCTTGTTGACCAGAGTCATGAAGCATATGAAAATGATCAGTTTATTTTGGCCAAACAAGCAAGACTAGTTCAATTTAGGTTGGTCTGTTGTGTTACAAGGTAAGCAATACTCTTTTCGTGACGAAATTGATTTTGAAGTTACAAGTGAAAGGTTAGAGTTCCTCTCTATTTACCCCCTACTTATTAACAACGGGATTGAGGCGGGAGCAATATGGAGGAAGCACAGAGATGGCATTTGGATAGATAAAGATGACCAAGAAATTGAAGATGTTCAATCCAAAAAGAGGAAGATGGTTGAAGACTAGCGGCTTACAAGCAATGAAATCTCTAATAAATTTATGTATTTTTTTAGTATGTTGTGTTTTGTATGACTATTAACTGTTCTACAACTATGTTCTAGTTGGTACTTATTTGTAGCAGTTCTAAAAGCGACAGTGCGCTGCCGCTCTTTTGGTAAAGCTTGGACAAAAAAAGATTCATTTTCCTTTTACGCAACAGCCACCTGCAGCACGATGTAGCTCTTTTGGTTCAGCTGGGAAATAGTAATCCTAAAATTCCCTATACTTCCACTGAGAGCAGCTGTGTACAGTTGCTCGTTCAGTTCATGTAAAACAATAACATGAATATGTTACTGACCTAAAACTTTTAACTTCCAAAACCAGAGCAAATAGATGCCACAACTAATAGCATCGAAATTTCCACAGTCATAAACTACTAAGTCAAATCCACAGAGAAGCAACATATGGTTTGGAAATCAAAATCCCAATAAAACAGAGATCCATATTAAACAATAAAAATAAACAAGTTGAGAAAATAAAGATGTGAACATAATGAAGGTAGTCAATCCCCACGCGAGTTGTCCTCCCCAGTGTTGGAAGATGGCGAATCTATAGTAGGGATTGGACCCAATTCCTTAATTCTCTCGCCACACATGGCTGTCAAGATCTTCCCAACCTGCTCAGTCCATCGCACCAAGTGATCCACCTTCACTTTCAATGCTGCCATGTCCCCATCTGAATTCTCCTTAAATGATTTACTTGTTGTCGGCCTCGATGACACAACAGCTTTCTTCTTCTTCGAGAATATTTGAGGGTTGATGGGAATCTTTGGCATCAGTGTGTGATCATCATCTTTAAATTTGGAACCAGCTTCCACGCATAAGGCAGTAATGAGGGAGGAGAAGCCAATACAGTTGTGGGCATTGATACAATCCCAGATGTACGCCAATATCGTAGCACCAACATTGATGCTCAAGTTCTTCTTGATCTTGTACAGAAGCAACATACGGGAACGATGCATCTTACTATTCATTTTCACCGGTAGCAGGCAGGAAGCTATGAAACAGTACCACACATTCATCTCCTCACTCAGGTATTTCTTCTCAATGCTGGACCATTCTAGTGGTAGGTTCTGGATAACTTCATCACCATCATCACAGATTTCTCTTATGATCTGTTCACAAGAAGCTTTTTCAACAACTGTTTTTGTGGCTTCGTACACACTTGCGGGCTTTGGTGTGATCGTGTAGAACTTGTTCATCACATCCAGTGTGAGCACAACGAACTAACCACGGAAGAAAACCTCTGCTGAATTCTTGTACTTCATCAGGGACAAGAACTCACATGCTAGCATCTTGTTCGCATGATCCGGTTGTGTGATAAAGCTTTCCCACCCTTCCAGGTTGACATAGTCCTTGTAATGCTTTTCAAGTCTCAACCCTCTCTCCAGTATAAGACCCCGGCTAACGAATTCCTTGTAAACATTCATTGCCTCCGGACAGTCCGCCACTGTAATTGGTATTGCAGAGTTCCCCTGCACCATCTGAGACCCGATATCTCGCTCCTCCATATCACCCACTCTGGCATTTTTCCTTGAATTCTGGCTGTTGGTCTTCCCCTTGGGTGCCCTTTTTTGGGGGCCATACCTGGGAACATAAATGTTGTATGGTATGAAAGGGGCGAGCAAAATGTTAACACAAGTAAAATTAGCATCCAGGATGTCAGCACATGGGAAATAAATGTTAGCCCATGAGAAGATGAAAAACTTTGGCCGATAGAATATTAACACAAGAAGAAAAAATTCTCCATCCATAATGCTAGCACATGAAAAAAAGATAGGAAAAATGGCAACTTCACACCGTAGTTGTGATCACACTTTACTACACCAGCAGAATAACAAAACCATATCGAAACCCTATAATAAAGGTAGATAAAAACAGTGGCTATGACTTATATAACATAGGGATAGAGCTATATTCTTATAAGAAAACCAGTATTTTCATGGAACATAGGCATAGAACTTTAGGCATAGAACATAGGCATAGAACATAGGCATAGAACATTTGCAGAGAATTGTATCTTGGACATAGATGTCCACCATATCTAGAACATATGCATAGAACTGTATCTTGAACATAGGTGTCCACCATATCTAGAACATAGGCATAGAACTGTATTCACATAAAACATATGCATAGAACTGTATTCCCCAACACACACACACATACTGTGAAAAAATATCCCGCATCTCCAAAACAAAATCACAATTATGTATTTTCACAATTAGGTATTTTCATGAAATCAAACAATCATCATACCAATATAATATAGACAGTACCTGGGAAACCCAAAACAAAAGGGTATGTGTTTACCTAGTTCAGAGAAGGGTTTGTTGATGAGAGGTTTTTGGACGGTGGACGGAGCTTGGCGGACAGAGAATGGCAGACGAAGCTTGGTGGATGGTGGATGAACAGTGCGTAGTAGATTGAAGGAGGACGGAAGGCGGAGGAACCGTGGGTCGATGGAGCTTGGTGGAGGTGGAATGGAAGGAGCTTGGCGGAGGGGGAATGGAGCAGGAACGGCAGAGAGAGCGGGGACAGTGGAGGAAGCGTCAACGGAGCTTGCCGGTGGAGGGAGCGAGAGACGAAGGAGCGAGCAGGGAAGGTGAAGGGAGCTTGGTGAAGGAAAGGAGTGAGGGTATTGGGTTGGGTGACCAATTTTACCCACATATGGGCTTCATTCTACAAACGATAATACTAACAAATGGGTTGAAAACATATGGGCCAATGGGATAAATTGTCAAAAGGAATGCTACAAACATAAATAATATTATACTATGTACCTTCTCAAATACAAATGACTCTAATAAATATTATGTATAATGTAAAAATTACAATTTTTCAAAAATTATATTATGTATAATATATTCGTAAGTTAAGAAATTAATTTACATACCAGTGTTCTAGATACACTAGCTAACTATATATGATCGTGCTCTATACAACTAAAGGTTGGTCAAACCCTAGTCAACATACACGTGCACCAACTTTACCGTATCCATCACTAGTCTTCGTACTATAAAAGGGTTAGTCATACCCTAGTCAACATAAACATGCTTCTATTTTAACGTATCCATTACTTGGTAACTTATACAGGTGTCCACAAGTCGCCATTGCTCTGTGTGTGTTCCATGTACACTGGTTATTCGTCTATCACTTAATTGGCGATCCATATACACTATTTATCTGCAATCGTACAATACAAGGGTTGGTCATACCCTAGTCAACATAAACATGCTTCTATTTTAACGTATCAATTACTTGGTAACTCACATATATGTTTGAAACTCACATATATGTTTGAAACATGCCCATATTTTCTAGTTATCGCCATTTTATATATACAAGTAATAGTATGAAACACTAAATACAAAATTCTAGATAGGCGCTTTTATCGTAATTAAACAGTATCCAGACCTTCATTAATATGTCCAGAAATATTAATTTTCTAAAAATACAATGCTATTTATGCTTTTTCCATGCTTTGCATCTGTAAAAATTCTAAACCTAAGTCAATACAAAATTGTATAAAAATCTCAAGAAAGTGAGCAGGTTGGGGAAACTAAAGAGCATGAAAATTTAACTCCCAAGTGGCCCAACAAAGCAGCAAGAATGATCAAATTTAACACCCAATGGGCCCAACAAAGTATCATTTAGGTTCCTTCCCAAATTTTTCCTCTTCCCACCATAACCTTATCCCCAAAGTTTTTCACCTCCCTCCCCAACACACACGCCCTTCTACCGCTTTTTCCCAATTATTTGCTCAGCTTCACCCTTTCGTGTACCCCCAACGGAGCCATTGCCGCGATTCTACGTCCCCTTCTCGTTGCTTGCAATTTTGGTCGCAATTCTACTTCACCATTGCTTGCTATTTTGGTCTAGTAGAGTAGCGCACAGAGCCAGCCGATGGCAAAAAACATTGCCAAGAGTGTGTACAAATAAGGTATGAGTGATTGGTTTTTTCTAAAGTCGACAAGAACTCATTATATGGGTGGTAGTTTTCATTTTTTTTCCACGTTTAATGAATAGAAATATATGGGTGGGTCTGTTAGTTTGTAAGTTTGTGATTTAATTAGTTGGGTTATTAGTGTGGGTAGTTGTTCATGTAGATAGATAATTAGTTATCTTAGAATTTTAGACTTTTTTCCTAATTTGCCTTTTCCACATTTTAATTTTTTGGCATATTATCTTCATAGTTCAATATGTTCTCGGTTGGTTGTTTGTGTATATCCGTCTTTGGATGTGTTATGTTAAGATTTCAAATTTTTTGTTACGCATACAAGCGAGTGACTGACGAAGGCAAAGAAGAAATTGTTTAACTCTGGTGCTAAAGCCATAGAAGACAATTGTGTTACCCCTACAATAGATGACAATTGTGATGTGAATAACGAGATGATGGATGATGCATCCAAATTATGTTCGGGATCTGAAAACCCGGGAAAGGAAGAAGGAACTAGAACAAAGGAAGACATGAGTGGGAACTTCGACAAGTTTGAGATTAAAGAGTATTGCAAGCATAGAGGCACAACCACGTGAAAGTTCGTGTTGGTTGCAAAGCAAAAGAAGCCCCTTAAAATATTCTTCGACGATGACTTCAAACTTTTGGTAATGCACAGCCGGTGGTCGATGTCTGTTGGTTATGCCTTCCGACGAAGAATCCGTTTCGGGACATGGCATAATTGGAAAGCTGTCCTAGATCATGTAAAGAAAGATGCATGGGAATACATTCTCGTAAGTTTGTTCAATTCAAGTTCCTCTATTACAAGTTGGACGTTTCCTCGATTAATATTTATTTATTTCTAGTTCATCACATTTTCCACTAACAACACATATCTTTGTCCGCTAGATTAGCTGGGATATACAAACCAAAATGACATTAAATGAGATGAATAAGTTCCGCAATAAGTGGACAATTTATGTAGGTGAAAATTGGAGGAATTGGAAGGCTAAGGTGGCTCACAAATACATCGTGCAAAAAAAAACCAGGTTCTGGTGCATGGACTGATTATCGATGGATGTACTAAAAAGAGTGGGAGCTATTTTTGAAATATAGATCAACTCATGAATTCAAGGTCATTCCTTAAACATTCTTAAGCTAAAGTCATTACTTTGTGAGCATTTTACTAATCGATGAAGATATATAGGCATTAAAAGACACAGCAAAAGTAAGCGTCTCACATAAGGACTACATCCATCACACGGGAAGTGGAGGCAATCATAGGCTTGGTATAGAACTTGAGAAGAAGAAAAGATGGGCTAAAATTGACAAGCTTATGGATCAAGGTCAAAGCGTAGAAGAAGTAGAGGCTTTCGTTCAAATCATAGATTTCAAACCAGACCCTTCAGAGGTGTTCCTAGAAGCTAACTGGGACAAGAAATTATCGATCTACACCAACGACTCCGTTAAAAAAGCAGCCCCCACTATTGTGAGAAAAATTCATAATTCATTCTTTCTCTATTAATATTCTCAGATGCAATGCATACTAATGGCTAGCATGTGTTTCATGTAGTAGAAAAACCATTTGGATAAGAAGCAAAATGGAGAGTTGGTTATAGAAGGAAAAGAAGATATTCTCATTCAAGCAACAGATAAGAAGGATCATGAGGGTCGTTGGAGAGGTTGCCCCACAACGACCAAGGTCAACGAGGCTCTACCACAAATTTCTGTGAGCCGTCATGCATCTAGTCGATGTGGGAGCACAAACACAACCATTTGAAGAAATCTCAAATTCAAACCAACTACCCACAGATGTTTTCAAGCTCAATGAAATATTTGTTGCCTTATTTGAGGATCAAACAAATTGGCTTTCCGGACAATTGGGTAAACCTATTCCCCAAAACTTGAATGCCCATAATTTCCTTGCTACATCATCCAACCCCACAAATAAAGAATATCGATTATTCATTCCTTCAACATCTGGATGTAGTGACCCACAAGGAAATGTTGTGGATGACAAGTTATTCTATACCATGAAAATCATCTTTAGCTTCTTTCTTGCGGATGTTGATTGCTAGTTTCTAGATTTTAATTTCCTGTCCAATTGATTTTTGGATGCTATTAGTTGTGGCCTTATATTTACTGGTGTCACGTTCATTTTGGATGTTTGTAGTTCGGGCCTAAGAATATATCTTATTTTCCTTTTCTCAGTTGAACTGAGAAAATGTCTCTTTGCCAAATTAGTTAATTGAGAGACAGTTTATCTCAGCTAAACCCTGGAAGGTGCAGTGCGCTGCAGCTTTCAGCCTTAACAAACTAAATTGAGGGTTTATTTTATCCCAGCTGTACCAAAAGAATGGCATGGCACCGCAACCTTCAGCAGCTATATATATATTGCATTTCTTGTTATAATCAACTTTTTGGGCCATATAATCTCCATACAACCTTGGTCCCACTTGAGATTGATTACATTTATAACATTATTTAATTTTGATTACTTTATAACACTAACTCATTGTCCAACTGATGTTTTCCCCTTTCCGTGAATTTCGTTCTTAGAAAGGAAAAAAATGTTGCCTATATGTTTTGAACCATAATGGAGAAAGGGATGTAGCTGCATTTGGTATCTTGTCTCCAAAGGATAAGGAAACAGACTTACCCATCAAGTGGGAGTGAGTAGAGCTTCGTGGTGTGATCATTCCCAAGGCACCTTTGCCGATTGAACACGAAGAATTTGAGTTTGTAACTGAGGCCATTGGATATAACATTCTATCGACGGGAAAGCTAATATGTGTCATTACGCAACATAATGATGAGGTGTGATAATTGTATTCTTGTTCTTATACTATCATCATATATATCTTTCCAGATATTACTAAAACATAATATCTTGTCCATCTGCTTACGTAGGAGAATGAAAACCAATCGCCTCAGAAACAATTGGTAGTGGATGAAGATGGAAGTCTTGAAATAAACCTTACACCAAAAACTTCCATGGAGAGAGAAGAGGTTAAACAAATAATTATATTAACTAACTATGACTTCCAGATACATATTAACACATTCTCCCTCACAGGAGGCATTGCCTCAGGAATATACTCTGAATGGAGAGGTGGTCGTTCGATCAGTAAAAGGAGAGGTCTAACATACCCTCGGACTTTTTCAATCCGACCTATTTTTTTCAATGCATGATTAACATTTTACCCATTAGCAAGTAGCAAGAGATACTACATCGATGGAGAATGGGCAATAAAATCCTCCCATGTCAGTGTCTGACCATTACATTTTTGTGAGAACTCATTTTAGCCTTTACAATATGATCCGCTGTAGAATTATATACATATAAAGCTCAACTAACATTATTAGATTCTCAATCTAATTACAATATCATGTATCTTTTAGGGGGTAACGAAAGACAAAGAATGCATCACTGCTGTTCAACGGATTAATGATGTTTTAAGGCTATCTACACAAATATGTGGACCTAACAAAGTCTTTCGCATCAATTTCAACGTGGAGGTGTTCGAATCAGAAGAAGTCTACACAACCATATTCACTGACAAGCTAAAATTGTTCATGAGTAGCTTGGACGTAGAAAACGAAATGGAATAGATCAGTGGGAGCCAACTTGATATATGGGCATCGTAAGAATTGCATGCTTACATTATTTATAGATGTATTTATTTCACTTACAATATTATTTTTCTAGATACCTTTGTGATGTGGTGGTTAATCGAGGCCACGTCCAGTTTATTCCAGCCAGTTCAAATTCAATAGCTCAAAAGGCTAATCAGAGGGTTGATTTGACTGTGGACAAGGTTTCAACTATCATGCTCCACACTCAAGCAAGGATGTACGTCTTCCTATACAATCGAGAGTAGGTTTTATTATTTCTTGTGTTGTTTGACCCGGCCACATGGAAGCAATAACAACCATATGTTGTGATTTTATTTTAAAAAATATTCAAAGTATTCAAACCACATTAGGTATTTTGGTGTTTCCTTTTTTATAGGAGCTATTGGTTTTTGCTCGTCTTCGTACTGGAAATCGATCGAGTATATTGCATTGACTCGATGAGTGGGGGAACTTGCAAACTTAATAGGATATGCCTTAAATTGATTCATTTGTAAGTGGAACACATTTTTGTCATTCCATGTGCTTTAAAGTTCTACAAAATTGTTTGTTCCCGTAAACGTAGTCCATGTAGGTTTATGACTTTCGTTGCTCAATTATTTACAATTACTGTTAATATTCAGTACAATGACATTCATTGTTCTATTCATTACTTGCGTTCATCATTACATGTTGGAAAATGTTAGACCTAATTAAACTATTATGTGTGATGCCCATTTTCTGAAAATATATTTTTCCATATTGATATAAGTATATTTTCATCGATTGTAGGATTGCAACAAAATATCGACGGTTCAATTCCGAGAAAAATACATCCTACCCTTCGAACTACACATGGAATGTCATAAACATCAATGCACGTATTATCTTGTAACGTCATATTCCCTCCTTCAATTTTATGTTCGTGATGATTTAAGCAAATTCTCTTTTATATCAACATAAGATACAAAGTAGTACTTGGGAATGTGGATACCATTGCATGTATTATATGGAAAAAAAATTTAAGGACGTGCATGACATTGACATTATTCTGGTATGTTTTCTTATAATGTTTCTTTGTTATTCTCTCACATATATATCCTTTTCTAACAAGAAAATTTACTACATTGTTTCAGCTATTTCCAGAAGATTACACTCCTCTGGGGAGCGATCAACTGCGGAGCATTGCTCTGAAATGGGTTTGTATTTTCCAAATAAATCGTGTCCCTAATCCTTAATTCGTGGTAATCAAGAAACTCGCTAAAACACTTTGAGGACAGAAACTTGGACCTCTCATTCCCCAAGTATTTCATGTGCCACTCTCTTCCGTGGCATCTCAACTCAACAGGGGTCTTGAATTTTGCTAGGTGTGGTACGATGTGCCTTGGGATGTACTAAATTATACACTGAAAAATACAGTTAGTATATATGAAAGTAATAAAATACATGTGTAACAGGTTGGACTTACCAATATTGGAACTTAACCAAAGTTCTGTTGGCCCAATGTGCATCTAAAATGTGAAGTAGTATTACCTAAGTAATATTGTGATTACACCTCCTCTGAATCGCTAAAGATCTACATTGGTCAATGATAGTATGACTAATTAAATAATAATAATATAACTAACCTAATAAAATGAATGTAGCAAAACTAAACAAGAAATCGCTCACCTTTATTGGGGAACGACTTATGAAACCTTCGTTGTTAGCCATGATTCCTAAAATTCTAGCACTCGAATGAAATATCGATAGAAATTGGTATTATTTATAATATGATGGGTCATTAGGATTTGCAAGGCTGGTAGCATGTGACCATGACATAGATATTGACGGTGAAGCATGATCATTAAATACCATGAAAAAGTAAATATGTCAATACACGTGGGATGGGGGGAGTAGAACATTAGAGTAACTCAAGTTGAAGTACACAATCGAACATTGAAGTAATTCACGTAAAAAAACAAAAAAACACACATTGTGGATGAGTGAAGGAAGTGAGTGGGAACCCTTTAGAATTCGAGGGAAATTAAGGGTTTGAAAAAATTCCTAGGTTCGGATATATATATATATATAGACGTCATGAAATGACGTTGTTTTTATTCATGGGGAAATCTACCTTGGATGTGCAACATCGGTCGCCATTTGGTAAGAACGAGAGAACTACAAACGGATGCTTAACATCGGTTGTGTTCAGAGTGGGCCAATTTTTTTCGGCCCAATACCAAAACGAAATAGCATTGCTTATAAGCCCAACTATATTTCATGCATAACTAAATATTTTCCCCCATGTAACCGTAAACTTTAATTAGTTTCCCCCGCATATGTAAATTTGCAAAAGAAATCAAGGCACCGTTGAGCTAACATGCCTTCTTTGTCAATTTAAGAGTAAAGTCAACCAACGATCGACCTAACGGGACTAAAGGTCAAACCTTTAGGCATCTATGTCAATTTAAGAAAATATTCAAACAACGTCGACCTAAATAGACTAAAGGTCAAACCTTTGGTCATTTATGTAAATGTACGAAAAAAGTCAAGCCATAATCGACCTAACAACTCTAAAAATTGAACCTTTGGTCATCTATGTAAATTTACGAAAAAAGTCAAGCCATGGTTGACCTAACAAGACTAAAGTTCAAACCTTTAGGAATTTATGTCAATTCAATAAGGATATCAACTAACAATCAACCTAACAACTCTAAAGGTTGAACCTTTGGTCATCTATGTAAATTTACGAAAGAATGAAGCCACAGTTGATCTAACACGTCTAAAGGAAGAACCGTTGGTCATCTATGTAAATTTATGAAAGAGGTCAAGCCACGGTCACCTAACAAGACTAAAGGTTAAAAATTTGGTCATCTATGTCAATTTAAGAAAGAAATCAATCAACGATCGACCTAACAAGACTAAAGGTCAAACCTTTAGTCTACAATGTAAATTTACGAAAGAAGTCAAGCCACGATTGACCTAAAAAGACTAAAATCAAACCTTTGAGCTTGTACGCCAAATTAAGAATAAAGTGAGACAATGGTCATCCTAACAAGTATAAAGGTTGAAGCTTTAGTCTTAAATGGAAATTTACATAAGAATCAAGGCACGGTCGACCTAACATTAGACTAAAGGTCAAACCTTTGGCCATCTATGTCAATTTAAGAAAGAAGTCAACTAACAATTTACCTAACAAGACTAAAGGTCAAACCTTTAGTCTACGATGTAAATTTACAAAAGACGTCAAGCCATGATTGACCTAACATAACTAAAGTCAAACTTTTAGCATATAGGTTAATTTAATAACAAATTCAAGCCATGGTCGATCTATGTATAAAGGTTGAAACTTTAGTCTATGGTGTAAACTGACGAAAGAAGTCAAGGCCCGGTCAACCAAACAAAACCAAAGGTCAAATCTTTGGGCATAAATATAAATTTAAGAAAAAAGTCAACCAATGATCGAGCTAGCAAGACTAAAGGTCAAACATTTAGTCTATAATGTAATTATATGAAAGTATTCAAGCCACGGTAGACCTAACAATTAATACTTTGGGCATGTACGTCAATTTAAGAGGTATGCAGGTCGAAACTTTGGGCATCTAGTTAAATTTATGGAGAAAGTCAACAAACGCTTAACAGACAAGAATACCAGTGTGACATTGCGACCTCAATCTCTTAAATCAATAGCCAACCGTAATATCACTAATGTTAGCTTGAACAACCATTTTGGGCCATATGACGTTGTTGGGCCATCATAGGATGGATAAAAACCTTGACATAACAACACGCAATTGACATCCGTGGAATCAACATGATACCAACATATTGCCAACTTTGGCTTAAACAACCTTTTATGGCCATATGACGTCACTGAGCCTTTATGGGCCACATAAAGACCCTTAGTTATTGATGCCGGTTTCCTATCGTTTATTCCCCAGGAGTTTAGTGGGAAAAGAAATTGAACGCCCCCATTTTCCATTAACGGGAAAATGAAATTTTGGGTGCCCCAAAATTTCTAAAATACCCACATTTTCCAATCCCAACTCATTTTGAATCTAAAATTCCCCCATCTATTATCTCCTTCTACTGTCCCACCGAAACCACATACTACCAATTTTCCATTCAAGCATATTACTAGAGGGTGGAGCATATTTGGCTGCACAATGAGGTTGTTTTCATCCATTACATTTTCAAATTGCATTTATTTTGATTGGTTTATTTGTTTGATATGTATGAATGAAATATTGAATGATTTCATGAACTGATATGATTGAGTTAAATGTTATCTATTGTATAGTGTAGATTTTGTCAAAATTATGTTCTGTATGACCAGTGACAAGTATTAGGCATAGATTAAGGTTGATTCTAAGAAAGATTATAATTTTTGAAAAAACATAGTATGTATGGGATGGCAAAAGTATTATCTGACCTATGCCACATGTATGCTGATGAATTCACATTTTTTCATTATGGGTGGTTAATTCGTGCTATGTAAAACATTAATGAACATTGTGACATGAAAGATCAAAGGATGCACAAAAATTAAGTTTGTTGAATCACCTCAACTCGAATGAGGACAATAATGCTAAGTTTAACTTTCACGAAGTATTATTCTTGTATTAGTATGATTAATTGGTGTATACTTATTTTGTGTACTGTTTTGTGCGATTGTATTGGCATAAAAACGAGAATTATCAATGGACTTTCAACATATAGATGTGATATGAATCTCCTTAAGAAGACTCCAAATTGTTGAATTTTGGGAAGCAATTGACACCAAAATACCCATAGCAAAACCTTTCAATCGAAGAAAACACACGTCGAATATATGACACAAATTTAAGAACTTCACTAACAAAAGGGACTAATTAACACGAACCCAAGCACTAGTTGCACCAAACTAACACAAAGAACTGCAACAGTTCGAAGCACTAATTTATAATAGAAACAAACCTAACGGTTTAATGCTTAACCAGCAAAGAGTTTAAACTCAAATTCTGAATATAATGTATAAATGGTTAATTTACATGTTGAAACAATCCCCTATTTATACTAAATAAGTTCAACAGATACAATCAGAAAGAAAATAGGATTTGGTAATTCGTGTAAAAAACTGGAATGACTTATGAAAGTTTCAAGAAGTTAAAACCATAACAAACTAAAATTCTAATTTAAGCTATATGATGGCCTAATTCAACCAAGTAAATAAATTCATAATATTGGTTGAATTCTTGAATGAATGTTCTTATCTAAACTTACCAAATCTAATCCAATTAGAACTAAATCTCCTAAAATTATAATAATTTTTAAAATACCTCTAAATGTTAGCATAATACCTCACTGAAAAACCCAGAGGGAAAAAGTATAGTTTCCAGTTCCTAAAAATTATGGACAAAAAAAAAACTAAACTGAGAAAACAATAATATATGATATTCGGGTATTCGTATCATTCCCTCATTGGTCAAAAAGTTTCGTTCTCGAAATGTGAAAGATCTTCAAAAGTAAATAGAGATAAATGTCTCATGACATCCCTGCAAAATCATGTGGATAAACGGTGACTAAATACTGACTAGGCGATAACTGGGCGCTGATGTGGCTCTTAACCTGGGAGATAACGAACAACTGGCCAGAAAGTATGATAACTCACAATAAATGGATTAACTCGTGATAAAATGGGTAACTCGCGGCTGGAGAGACGAAACATGCATTTTGCACACGCGCTGCTACCGGGTTGACGCGCTTCAGGTGTCTTGCGTGAGATATTCATGCGCATGGGTTTGTGCTCGGGCGTGAGGACCACGTGTCTTCTTCTTCTTCTCACTATATACTTTCTTCACTGAACTGTGATATGAAGACGCACAACGGAGATGATGGAGAAGGTCAGGCTGGTTGCTAGCACGAGCTGCTCAAAATAATGTTGAGGGAAGGACGACGACTACCGAACAAACCTGGAGTGGTCACGCCGGAAATATGGACAACACGTCGGACACAAGCTTCTTTGGAGGGCTAATAAAATCGATGCGGATTCCAAAGATCCAAGAAGGTTGCTGCTGGATAACGACGAAGATTTTGGAACCCGGCGGAGAAGCTAAAAATTGTCGTCGGGTTGAATGGTGTCTTCGGAGAAGAACTGACCCCAGTGGCAGTAGGACTTTCTGATTTCATTTTGATTTAAAAAAAAATAAAAATACGGAATATGGAGGTGTCGACTTATATCACCTAATACCAATCGATGCTGACTAATATGATGGTACAAAGGAACTCTTGGTTTGCTCTGATACCAAATGATATGAATCTTCTTGTCAAGACTCTGGATTGTGGCATTTTGAGAAACACCCAATACCAAATGATTCGTAGCACTGCCTTTCAATTGATGACAACACAAACGAACGTCGGATATAAAACACAACTTTAAGAATTTCATTAACACAAGAAAAGAATATAAACTCAAATATTGAATATATAGTGTATAAAAGGTTGATTAACATGCTGAAACCATCCCTTGTTTATAGTACACAGATTGGCAAATACAATTAGAAAGAGAACTGAATTTGGTAATTCGTGTCAGAAATTGGAATAACTTATAACATGTTTAAGAAACTAAAACTATATCAAACTAAAATTCTAATCTAACTTAAATGATGACCAAATTCATCCAAGTAAATCAATCCAAATATTGGCTGAATTCTTGAATGAATTTGTCTTATCTAAACTTACCATATCTAATCCAATTAGAACTAAATCTCCTAAAATTACAATAATTTTGAAAATAACTCTAAATGTGAGCACACTATCTAACTAAAAAAAGCCAGTGGGAAAGAGAGTATAGTGTTAAGCTCCTAAAAATTACGAACCAAAATAAAATAAAATAAAACTAAGAAAACTGTAATGAATGATATTACGATATTCGTATCAAGATGAATTGACTTGTCATTTACAGTTGTTAACACAGTGAAGAGATTATGATATGGAGTTTGAATACCATTAATAGTTTGTATCATGGTTTTGTATTTTAAACTAATAGTTTGTATTGTAAGATTGTAATATGTTAGTGAAGTGGCGTTTTTGTCAAGTGCTTATATTTCCTATTAATTGTACATAAAATAAATAGTGTGACATTTCAGCAATATTTGTGGCATTGAATATTAAATTAACCATGCAATCGAGCCTAAAATAGGATAATATGAGTACACTACTGACACTGCTGAGCTGAATCACTGACATCGTACAAGCCAACACTACATGTTCATACGATTGATGTCATTTGATTTCATGGACGACCGATGTCGGCAATGACACTTTCCGACATTGCGGATGACAATGGCTAACCCTGGTCATGCATTCAAGCTGTTGGACCAAAGTGTATTCATATAGAGCAACATCGCTTATGCATTCGATTAGACCGAAGTTGATCTTAATCATTTCTGGTCATAACATAAACCAACCGACGTCGCATTACAGTCGGTCCTGGTTTCGGTTAAATAACTTTTTACCTCGATTTTTTCATAAAATATCAAGGTAAAAAATACTTTTTACTTCGGTTTTGAATTGCGGTAAAAAGTGAACTTTTTACTCCACCACTATTTACCTTGGTTTTTTTTGGACAAACAAATGAGGTAAAAAGTCCCCTAGAACCGAGGTAAAAAATCTTGTTTCTTGTAGTGAGTCAATATGATCCTTTAAAGCACATCCTTAAACTTATTAGTCTTTGTCCCCGTGTGTGCATGTATGTGCATATTTTGCTCTTAATGAACTGTCACTGCCCTAGTACAAGTTAATCTTGTGAAATCAACCTATAGTAACATATAGTAGTTTTAAATTTTTGAAAAAAGTGCTTTTATAACTTTACCTAGTTGACATAAGTGCCAATATAGCCTTTTAGTATTTGAAAGTGTCAATATAACCTTATCTAGTTAGTGAAAGTTCCAATATAACCCCTCTCTGGCAACTTTTAGCCGGAATCTAATAAAGTTACATGTTTTCCCTTCTAAAAAATTAAAATACAAAAAGGAAATGATGTTATTACCCTTAGACTCATTGTTAGACCACCGCCGGACTGCGCCAGACCACCGCGGAACCACCACCGGACCGCCGCGGAACCACCGCAGGAACGCCGTCAGACCGCCGCTGGAACATGTGGGGTTATATCAGCACATTATGAAATCTTATTGGGTTATATCAGCACATTCCTAATGTTTGTAGGGTTATATCAGCACATTTCTAATGTTTGTAGGGTTATATCAGCAAATTCTTAAAACTTATAGGATTATATCAGCACATATTATAAATATTAAGTGTGTAGTACTCGGCTGGCCTTAATGGGTGACCACATCATCACATACACCATTATAGCATCATAACAATATCATATACAACATAAAATTTGACATCATGACACCATCATTAGTATTAAACACCATTATCACGTATCATAGCCTCATTTCAAAACTTATCAACATTAAAAACCCTAGGTCGAAGAACACAGCAAAGTACAATCACACACAACACCAAAGGTCATCGAATCATCAATCCGGACTAAACACAACAAAATAAACAAAATATCATTAAAACCTTATATTCTACAGTATGTGCTGATATGACCCTACATATTTTTACTAATGTGCTGATATGACCCTATAAATTTTAGGAATGTGCTGATTTAACCCTACCAGTAGTCATAATGTGCTGATATAACTCTACCAATTTTCATAATGTGCTGATATAACCCTACCTAATCCGACGGCAGTTCGGCGGTGGTCCGGTGATGATCCGACGGTGGTCCAGTGGTGGTCCAGCAGCGGTCCGGTAAACTATGAGGGTAAATTTTTCCACATAATTTCAGAGTTAGCCCAAAGGGTATTTTGGCCAGTTTATATAGAGTCAACGCCGAAAAACTGAGGTCAACGCCAAAACACTGAGGTCAGTGCCGGAAATGGGGTTTGAGGGTTATATTGGCACTTTCATTAACTAGATAGGGTTATATTTGCACTAAAAACTATCATAGGGTTATATTGGCACTTACTCAAGTAGATAGGGTTATATTGGCACTTATTCCTATTTTTTTTAAAATTTGAGATTAACAGCACACTTTTAAGTCATTTGGCAACGATGGCATATACTCCCTTGACACTGATAGATGCTCCAAGGAAAAGTGTTTTTTTAAAACGCTGGATAGGTCATTGGGAAGGATGTTTCTAAACATGATTTTAGTAACATAAACTTGTAGCTACAAAGGTTTAGAAATACCCGATTTAGGTTACAACGCCCTTGATGTACAAGAAAGTATGTTGAATTGGTTAATTGCATCCTAGGATCACAAAGAGCAGATGTTTTTTATGTGTTAAGATTTCATTTTGAGGTTGAAAATTACTAAAAAAAATATGATGTGGATATCCCATTGGTTAGATGACTTGATACTATTGGTGCTAATAATGTAAAAATTACTTTATAGGTTTCAAGCCATCCTATATAAGTGCAACATGTGTGCCCGCGTTGTGTTATGTTCTTAATAAATTTAATTGAAACTACTCTAAATAAAATGATTGTGCGTTTAATGCATATATTTCCTTTTCTCATTATAATTTAAAAAATATTAATGTCAAATTTTAAGTACTACCTCTGTCTCAACAAGAAGTTAATGATTTTCAATTAAATTTTATGTTATTTGTATACTTCTATTGGAAAGAAGTAACTTTTAAGACAAACTTAATTAGATTTCTTTTGAGAATGTGAAAAATATCTTGTGAATTAAATTGAGAGATTATATGAAATTAATGAGTATATAATTTCTTTTGTTTTGAAGTAAAATTGTTATGGGATGAATAGAATGCATGTTAAGTTGTTATTTAACCCCAATTGAAGAAAAAAAAGTTGGAACATGGTTGCACTTTGGTTAAGTGATTAATTAGTGTGAATGTAATCTGGATTAGTCTACAAAAAAGGAAGTTGTTATGCTACTGACGTTGTTCTCGGCTGATGGATCACACACAGGGTTACACTAGTAGAGAGTAGCTCATTAAAAGCGGCGATAGAAGGTGGTTAAAAAAAAGCAAAACCGCCTTTAATTGAGGCCCGAAAGGGGTTCCGAGATTAAAGAAGGTTCTAACTTATAAAAGGTAGAACTCACTTTTTTTTAAAAAGGGTGGAAGCACTTCCTAGTTTGGAAGTGCTTTCCCACGACACCTTTTCATTTTAAAATGCTTTCCATTGATGTGCTGTGTTGCTCCGATATGTTGCTTCGCTTCCTGAAACATTAGGTTTTCAGAAGCTTTTTTTTTGGAAGGGCAGAACTAGGTTCCGAGTTCAGAACCTCTATTAAAGGCAATTCAATCGACCTTTCAAAGACAATTGTAACCGCCTCTAATTGATGTTTTAAGGCGGTTCTAGGAACCGTCTTTCATTGAAGACGATAAAAATGCCTTCTCTGGTTCGATAAAACTGCTTTTAATGATCCATCCTTCCACTAGTGTTAGCACTGCCGCACACTCATAGTAGTTTCAGTTTGGTAGCCAATTTAAGATGAGCAAATGGCAATTTAGAACTAATTTTATGTTTCCAAAAACAATTTTGAGTTTGCAAACGATATGATCCATTTTTTACTTTAGTTTATCATTTCAATGAATAAAAATGGGTTCATGAACTTTTATTTTATATTTGATGGAAAAGGAGCATATATAAATTATAATTAATGCAGTGTTGGTCCTTGAATAATTGATATTTTTGCGAGGACCTAGCATAAATAACATTAAATTAAAAAAATCAAACACCTTTTCTAATTGGATCAATACTCATTAAAACAAAGTTGGCTTCTACTTCGGGCCCAAAGTTTAACTTTGACAAATCTAATTTTTTCCTAAGTAGAAGAGCTACACCTGCAAAGTTTAACCAGGTAAAAGCGATCTTAAAAATGAAAAAAAGATCTTTCCCTTTCAAGTATCTAGGCTGCTCCATTTTTAAAGGAAGAACATTAAATAGATACTTCCATCCTCTGCTGGCTAATCTTAATCAGAAGCTTCAAAATTGGAAAAATAAATGGCTTAGTGGAGGGGGGAAACTGATCCTTATCCAGTCATGCTTGTATTCAATGCCTTAGCACCTCTGGTTTGTAACCCATCCCCCTAAAGGCATAATAAAATTATTTGAGAAAAAACTGACTCATTTTTTCTGGGGACAATCAGAAGGTAAAAATAACAGAGTCTGGAAAAGATGGGCTGAACTAGCAACACCTATTAACCTGAATGGTCTAGGTTTTAGATCTATCAAAGTTATAATAGACTCTTGTTCGGCTAAACTTTGGTGGAAGAGCCAACTAGGTATTTCTTTATGGTCTAAACTGTTATGGTCCCTCCCACCATCTCTTAGGAAATCAGTAACATGGAAACGAATCTGTTTTATAAACTCCTTTGCGGAAAATAATTCTATCATTATCCATGGTAAAGGCAGTTGTAACTTTTGGTCTGCCAATTGGTGTCCACATGGCCCTCTTCTCAACTATGTTCCAGATAACATATTCTCTGCTATGTCTGATATCTCTGTGGCAGATTTCATCAGCAACAAAAATATTATTTTAGACCAGATTTTGCCTTTTCTGGAACATGATACGCTCTCTTTTCTTCAGGTTGCAGAACTCATATTGGATAAGGAGGATAGACTGATTTGGAAACAAGAACCCACAGGTAGTTTTTCTTTTAAGTCAGCCTACATGGCCCTCACTCATTCACCAGGTAATTTCCCTGCAAGTAAATTCTTATGGAACACTCTACTTCAGAAAAAGATTTCTATATTTACTTGGAAACTGTTACATGCATTTCTTCCTTTTGATGATGTGCTCATTACTTGTGATTTTAGTTTAGCCTCTAAATGTCCAGCTTGTTATCAGTCGGACTCGGTCCAACATTTTTTCATCTCTTGTCACATTGCTCATGCTGTTTGGTCTAATATGGCATCTTTAGTTCATTTTAACCTCAATGCTCAACACTCCATTCCTGATAGATTCTATTTATTCTGAAATTGCCATGACCTTCCTAAGTTTTGCCAACTTTACAGTAATATCCTACCTTCGCTGGTGTGTTGGAGTCTCTGAAAAGCTAGAAATAGCTTCCTATTTGACCACAAGCCTCTCTCTTCGGATCTTATTTGTAAGGAGGTGCAGGACCTGATTAAACTAACATTAAATGTTTGTCCTCCTAAACTGCTATCTACTGCATCTATTCCACCATCTTTTAGGCATCTCACTCCTCTGCTTAGACCTCCCCCTAAGCCAAAAATAATGACAGTTCTCTGGGAAAGGCCTAAGATTGGCTTTATAAAAATTAATGTGGATGCATCATGGTATTCTAACAAAGCCTCAGCTGGTCTTATAGCTAGGGATAGTTCCGGTCATCCTATACGGATTAGTTCAGCAACCATTTCTGCGGCATCTCCACTACATGCTGAAATTCAAGCAATTTTACATGCTTGTTATATTTTTTCTAGTTTAGATCATACTTGCATAATTGAATCTGATTCTAATTGGTGGTTCAGATGACTAATGACCCTTATTCTGCACATTGGAAAGTTTTTGGCTTGGCTTTCAAAGTAAAGTCCCTCCTTGGCAATGCTGAACTCAAACATGTATTCAGAGAGTGTAATTCTGTAGCTAATGCTATAGCCAAGCACCATTCTAATCATAATTAGTGCCTCAACCTAACTAATATCCCCATGCATATCAAAGGCCTTATTTCCTTGGACAAAGAATACACACCACATATTCGATTACTTAAAAACGCAAATGTTTAGGATATATACTGCTAATATTTGGTCTGTTTATGTAGGTTTTTTGAACACTTTTTCTGTCCAACAAGCACTGTATTCATACTGGATCGGTCTTTGCTTATTGATGTTCTCCAAAGTTTCACTAGCTTTGTTGCCTGATTATTGGATACTGCCCTGCACTTCATCAACATCAGGATTGTACTTCTCAGCTCTTGTATATCACCGATGTTTGATTTTAAAATCTCTCCTCGATTAGCCTTATTGAAACTATCTACCTAGAACTCTATGGTTCTAAGAGTTTCCTGGCCAAGTAACGAATTAACACGGGGTTTGGAGATTCGCTACCTTGGAATCGCAACTTCTTTCACTCTTGTTCATACATCATATAGCTTTTTCTTAAGGTTTTCAGTTCAGCCTTTGTATAAGCTTATATGACTATGGTTCGTTTTTCTTTTATGGCCTGGGGTGCCATTAAATAAACCCCCACCTCCGGGTGTTTTCATTAAAAAAAATAAAAATAAAACAAAGTTGGCTTCGTCCATATACGTGCCTGCATGCATTTTCATGCATATTTTGTTCGTAATAAGCTTTCACCGCCCATTTCAAGTACGGAGAAAATTCTACATGTCATTGGATGTAAGGGTGGAGAACGCATTTGCTAAATACGTTCTCTCCCATTTTAAAATTTTTTATGCATGCAAAATTGAGGACGCGTTTCGTAATGCGTCCTCTTGAATTTAGATTTTTTATTTTGGCAGAAAATATGAGGAAGCATTTGTTAAACGTGTCCTCTCAATTTATCTTTTTTTTAGCAAAAAATATGAGGACGCGTCCTCTAAATGCAGGTAAAAACAAATACAAAAGCGAGAGGATGCACGACAAAGTGGCCATTTTTCAAAACCTGCATAGTTGCATCCGACTTTAATTTATCTAGCACCATCAAAGAAAATACTTACCTCCTAATATATTTGTATACAGTCTAAATGCACACGGCAAACACTCTGCATCCAACACGTAGAAGGTGTACGTGGTGTGGAACGCGTATGCCGTCTTCCAAATACATTTGTCATAACTAATGTAAATTATACTCATATTATTTAGTACTCTAATCTTCTAAAATGTACTTTAGGATAAATTCAGATCCTCTAAGCTATTCTACCTATAGTGCACCACAAATATTACGACATCATTTTACGCAGTATTTTGATTTTTAGTTTAAATTTTAGTTTGTTTCAATTTTGTTTACCAAATTTATTGCACAAAAAATATGGTTTTAGTCCTAATATTTATCCAAAAATCATTTTTAAGAAAATAAATTTTCACCTTAGGTTTTACTAATATTAGTATGCATTTATATTAAATTATTAATAAATGTCAAAAATATTATATTTTATATATAATTTTTAAATGTTACGTAATATTTTATGAACGAAAAATAATTTCACTCGACAATAAAATTGTTCGATAACTATATCTTATAAATTTAATAAAAAAAATTATGTTTACTCTTAAACAAATTATATGTATTGTTATGTAATTTAACGGCTTCAGTCATTTTTTTGTCAAGACGTAAACAAATGTTAATGTAATCATATGAAATGTAGGTTAGTATGTGCAATATCCTACAAATGTATAGTGTAGTTTAAAAGTTTTAATTTTTAAAAAAGCACAACGCATTCTCTGAATGCGTCCTCCAAATCAAAATTAAAAAAGAAAAAAGAAAAATCAGTGAGGACACATCTACCATGGTATCCAAATTTCAAAAGATGCACAACTATATCCAAAATCATGAGATCATACACCCAAAAATCAAGAACTCTTCAAGTACAAGCACCAACCCAACAATTGTAATAGAGTTCAAAGAAATTCCTAATGAAAATTTTTAGTAGTCAAAAAATTGTAATAGAGTTCAATGAAATTCTAAATTGTACCTCATTGTCATTTGATCCTTGCAACATCAAACAAATATTAAACTTCTTGATATCTCTCACCAACAACTTCTAGCTTATGTAAGTTGTTTGTGGAGTAGCCGAACAACCATCACTATGACACCTCTAGCAACCAACACGGTTTGATGATGTGTCTTGAGTTGGGTATTTTGAATGGAACTATGGTCGGTGCATATGTTGTAAAAGAGATTGGGGCAAAGGCGTAAGCTCAAGCTCAGGGTCAGGACAAGGGTCGGGATCAAAGTCAAGAAAGAATTTTGACGTTTACACTTTGGGCATCATGCAATTTTTGCAGTTATAGGTGTGGGAGAGGCTTCTAGTCATCAGGCCCGAACCAAATTTCTGGAAATCAGTTGAAATTAGAGCTGAGTGGCTGTAATGGTTTAGGACGGCATACATGTGGGAATATTAGGCCAATTATCCACACTTGTAGTGATGTTTCCATTTGGAGACCTTATTTTATGGGTATTGGTGAGTTGTCATTTCCTCAAGTCTCACTAGTGCGGGATTGGGCATTAACAGTGCAAATACGCAACATTTTTAAGTATCAGGCTCGGAATCGTTGTCCTTCCTATGTTTTGATACCTAAACATGGGCTTGAGAGGCTACCCAATTGTTGCGCAGCTACATGTTACAAATAGAAGGCGTTTAAACTTTAACCACCGTCTATTAGTAAATAATTCACGATGGTTAAGAATAACTTATCTGTAAAGAAATGAAACTCGGGGGTTAATATTAACCGCTATCCTAGTAGAAATTTCCAATTGAGGATCAAAAGTCTGATTCAATTCGTGAGACCGGAAGTCCATGCAAATTTATACCATGTGTGGAGCAAACAATGAGTATGGTTTCCTATGGGTTTGTTTCATTTCCCTAGGTGGAGTATGAAACAACCTTTTGAACCATCATTACCATTCATTAAATATATTCACTAATTACTACCATCATTTTAACTCAACTCCATAAAAATCATCCCTGTTCCAACTCAGTTCACCCTCATCCCCATCCAAAAATTTCAACGAAGAAAATAAGGCATGGAGACACCATTCGAATCCTTGCCGGATGATATTATTTACTTACAGCAACAAAACATAAGCACTTTAATGAATTACCATCCTGCCCAGAACATCTCCACTTTAGCGCATAAAACTCCTGCCTGGAGATCAGCAAGCAAAAAAGTAGCATGAAACTGCCATTTATTAAGCCTATCAAAAGCATGATATACTAAACAAGGATGTTATTGTCACCAGGAAGGTAGTAAAAGGTGTTTTGAAGTTTCACAGAGTATCCAATCCTGATGATCGATAACTAGCTCATGTAACCTGATTAATAACTATGATATGGGTAGCAAAAAAAGATGATATGCAAAACAAGTGTTTTTGTGGAAAATAAGGGTAATAATCTGTGTTGTATTCATAAATTCGGGATACATTATATAGTAGTACATGATACCTATACAAGCTAGGAAAAGGTAATAGAATACAATTACATCTACAATTATGGTAAGAATACAATTCTAATTCTAATTCCTTAACACTCCTCCTCAAGTTGGAGCATGGGGATCAGAAATGCCCAACTTGCCAAGTAAATAATGGAACTGCTTACGTCCGAGAGCTTTAGTGAACAAATCTGTAGGTTGGTCAGTCATACGGATATGCTGAGTAACAATTATGCCAGATTGAACAACATCCCGGACAAAATGACAATCAACTTCAATATGCTTTGTACGTTCGTGAAAAATTGGGTTTGCCGCTATATGAAGAGCGGATTGACTATCACAATATAATTTCATAGGAGAGGAGTGCAAAACCCCTAAGTCCTTCATTAAAGACTTAAGCCATAACAACTCACATCAGGTAATCGCCATGGCACGATACTCCGCTTCAGCAGAAGATCGAGAAACAGTAGGTTGCTTCTTAGTTTTCCAAGAAACCGTAGAATCACCAATCACAACAAAATAACCAGGAAGGGAACGCCGAGTAATCGGGCATGCAGCCAAATTCGAATAACAATAAGCAGTCAATTGTAAAGGACTACGAGAAGAGAGAAATAAACCTTGACCGGGATGACTCTTCAGGTAGTGCAACACACGAACAACAGTTTGCCAGTAAGGAACACAAGGAGACTTCATGAATTGCGTAAGAGTATGAATTGAATAACTAAGTTCAGGATGAGTAATAGTCGGGTATTTCAGACGCCAACCAAGCGTCGGTACTGCTCCGGGTCATGGTAGGCCAGAACTTCAACACGTGTCAAATCATGTTGTTGCTCCATCAGAAAGTCAATTGGTTTAGAAGTAGATAAACCAGTGTCTGATAAAATGTCCAAAGCATATTTTCTTGAGGAAAGAAACATCTCCTCTGGTCTTCTAGCAATCTCTATGCCCATAAAATACTTAAGTAGACCAAGATCTTTCATATGGAAACATGAACTCAAGTGTCTTTTGAACTTTGATATGAGAGAAGAAGAGCTACCAGCTATAAACAAATCATCCACGTAAACCAGAACATGTAAAGAAACTGATCCACGGAGAAAGACAAATAGAGAGTAATCAGCCTTACTTTGAACAAAACCAAATGCTCGTAAAGCCTGAGCCAATTTAGCAAACCAATTCCTGGGAGCTTGCCGTAGACCATAGAGAGATTTCTAAAGGCGACAAACCTGCCCATGTGCCACCACATAGCCAGGCGGGGGCCGCATGAACACTTCCTCATGCAAATCACCATGCAGGAAAGCATTGTGAACATCCATCTAATATAGTTCCCAGCCATGAATGACTGCAACAGACAGGAATAGACAAACATAACTCATCTTCGCAATCGGAGCAAAGGTTTTGGTATAATCAATTCCTTCCACCTGGCGATTCCTTAGAACCACTAGGCGTGCCTTATGACGTTCAATAGTACCATCAGAATGGAACTTCGTCCGGTAGACCCATTTACACCCAATGACCTTTTTATTCAAAGGCAGAGATGCCAAAGTCCATGTCTGATTTCGCTCTAGCGTAGTAAGCTCCTTTGTCGTAGCTTCTCGCCAATGAGCATGCTGGGAAGCCTCAGAATAAGTAGTGGGATCTGCACTAGACGTTACAACACCCAAAAATTAGAATGTATACTAGAAAAATTATCACAGTTTACATAATCAGTAAGGGGGTAGAGAACACCTGAGGAAAGTGACGACGCATGGGGGAACTTTGTTGAAAGGGGGGTTTTTAATAGTAAGGGCACATGCATAACTATCACAATCGTAATCTGCCAAGGAAGATGGTGGTCGGCGAGATCGAACACTCTGTCTGGTAGGTGGCAACGAGGTAGCGAAACTATCCAGTACCAGGGAAGCCGGTAAAGGAGATGCCGATGATGTAATATCGGCGGCGGCCGGCGATGGACGGAGAAAATTGACCGACGGTGAGTGATCGGTGCCGGACGATGGAGATTGGCCGGAGGAGACCGGCGGCGGTCGGGGGAAACTGGCCGGCGGGGACCGGCAGTAACTGGCCAGCGGCGACCGGTGGTGACTGGCCAGCGGCGACCGGTGGTGACTGGCCGGTGGCGACCGGCGGCACGTGGCTGGCAGCGGACGGCAAGGACTGGCCGGCTGGCGGAATCAAAATTATGTGCGACTCCGGCGAGAAGAAGGAGGAAGCCGCGGTGATGTGGTGGTGCCGCTAGTTTCATCGGTTGAAGCAGATGTCGGAGTTGCAGAATACAGGAACTTGTCTTCAAAGAAATCGGCATCCCGAATGGTAAAAATCACACAAGCTTCCAAGTCAAAAAGGCGATAGCCTTTCTTTCCGATAGGATAACCAAGAAACAGACACCGTCGACCTCTAGGTGAAAACTTGTCACGATATCTGGGAACATGAGCAGCAAAACACAAGCAACCAAAAACTCTTAATGATGAATAATTCAGAGCTTATCCATAGAGAAACTCAAAGGGAGTACGACCATTGAGATGCTAAGTCGGTGTTCGGTTGATCATGTAAGCAGCAGTAAGAACACATTCTCCCCATAATTCAATAGGAAGACTGACTTGGAACCGTAAAGCACGCACCACATTGAGTAAATGACAATGTTTTCTTTCAACCCGGCCATTCTGTTACGATGTATCAACCATAGATGTCTAAAAAATGATCCCAGATGCAGTAAAGTGAGATCGCAGAGGCAGAAACTCAGTGCCATTATCATCCCGAACTTGTTGAATTGTTCGGCCCCACTGGTTCATCACTAAGGCACTAAATTCTAAAAATATAGAAGCTACTTCAGATTTAGCTACTGACAAATAAATCCAAACAGCTCAGGAATAATCATCGACTATAGTCAAAAACTAAAATGCACCACTAGATGCTGGTGTTCGATAAGGTCCCCAAACATCACAATGAATTAATTGAAACAATGCAATAGCATTTGTAGAACTCAATTGAAAACTATGTCTAGCCTGTTTTGCCCTATAACATATAGAGCAAGGTACATAATGTTTATTAATGCTAGAAGAAATAGAAAACAACACCATGAAGGAAGGATGTCTAAAATGCTGATGCCATAAATCAGAAAAAGATACTGAAGCAACTGTAGGAAGAAACTGCAGGATAGGACGGTGAACACGAGCATCCAGCAGATGAAGCCAAAACATCCCCCTTGTTGTTCACCCAGGCCAATCACTTTCCTCGTACTGATTGTCTGTAAAATGCAATAATTTTTAGTAAACAATGCTAGACAACTCAGGGTAGATAACAATCTAGAGCATGACAACAAATTGCATCACAGTGTAGGTATACATAAAACATGAGGCAGAATAACACCACCAAAGCAAAGAGATCCATATTGAGTAGTTGATGACACCGAGCCATCAGGAAGAACAACATTCACAGAATTAATAGTAGTAGTAAGATCAGTAAGAGAACCTTTGTCACCATTCATGTGATATGAGGCTCCCGAGTCAAGTATCCATGGCAAAGTAATCTTACCAGACTCATCGTCAGGAAGAGAATTAAACTGATTAAACATGTGCATGGTCGTGCTCCATTGGTCATTGGACAGAGCAGGACCAAAATCGAAACGAGCAGGGACACTGCCAGAAGAAGCCCCCGGCACTAGATTTGGCAGCGACGTGGCTGCACCGGCAAACGGCGGTGGGAGAAGAAGCGCCGCGGCAGCGCTTCTGGGACCGACGACGTTGGATGACGTTCGGGAAGCTGGCGCCGGTTCCTTGCTGGTACCAGCTTTTTCCTTCAACTCCTTGAACCAGTCTGGTACACCATGGAACTGGAAACAGATATCTTTATCATGACGCTTGCGACGACAATGGGTACAAACAAGATTCTTGCGGTCGGCTGCAGAAAGTACAACTGACGAAGAACTTGCAGGTGGTAAACATCGGGCAACATACTCCATGGAGTTAGAAGAAGGCTCACGAGCTTGAATGACAGTTCTATGATTCTCCTCCTTAGCAACAAGGGCATACACTTTCATGACAGATGGCATTGGATCAATGCTCATGATGTGTGATCGCAAGGTGTGAAAACCTTCGTCGAGGCCAGAGATGAATTGGTAGATCAAATCCTTATCTCTTTCTTGGAAGACTTTCGCAGCAAGATTGCAATGGCATAATGCCTTGCACTCTTCACTGGCACAAACCGGGGGGGTCACATTCAGTAATAATCTGCAAACAACTTCTTCAATTTGGCAAAGTAGATGTCGATGGGCTGACCGTTTTGCCTGCAACTCTGAATGACTTCTTGCTTCTACAAAACCTTCATACCATCGGCCACAATAAATCGTGCCTTCAGGTGATCCCACAGATCCTTAACTGTGGAAAACAAACTTGTAGAAGATCTCAACACCGGATCCAGGGTTTGCAAGATCCAGCAGACAAGAGTAGCATTAACCCCAGGCCATCAGCAATATCAGGATGACCATCCTGGGGTTTGGTAATGGATCCATCAATGAACCCAATCTTGTGCTTAGCAAGGAATGCGCGACAAATCATATCAGACCATTCAATATAATTTTCCTGACCTTTCAGCATGTTCGGTATGAGTTGTAAACCTAGACCATCACCATAACCAATAAAGTAAGGATCAGTTGACTTACGACCAATAGGTAAATTAGGCTGAGGGCCAGATTGCAACTGTAACTGCTGAAGTAAAGCTGCAATCACATCATAACCACTCATATCCTGAAGCTTCGAAGCCTCAGGTGCATTAAAACTAGTCTGTTCTTCAGAGCCAGACATTGTGGTAAATCAGGTACAGATCATGAGCATGTACAAGGTACAATAACTAGCGGCGGATTGGATTTACATAACACTCTGGCACAAACGAGCGACTGTGCGTGAGGAGTTCGGCCGTGTGGCAGAACGAAGGCGAGTGGCAGTTTAGCGAATGACGCGCGACCGCAGAACCAGCGGACGGCGTGTGACGAATGCAATGGCTTGAAGTGGCGGCAGCAACTGGCGGCGCGTAGAGGTGCAGCGGCGGCGCGTGGTGATCGGCGGCGGCAGGTCGGAATTGTAGAGCAGCGGAAACATTATATAGAAAATAAGGGTAATAATCTGTGTTGTATTCATGAATTCAGGATACATTATATAGTAGTACAAGATACCTATACAAGTTAGGAAAAGGTAATAGAATACAATTACATCTACAATTATGGTAAGAATACAATTCTAATTCTAATTCCTTAACAGTTTTGCTTGATGGCATCAAGTACATCTTGTTAAATACAATAATACTGTCACGAGGTTTAAACAACAAATCTCAGGTTTCTTTGCATCAATGGAGTAACCTCAGGTTTCTTTGCATCTTCTAGGGGCACTAAACAAGGAGATCCATTCTCACCCTTTCTGTATAATTTACTCTTCGAAGCTTTTTCTAGAGGTTTAAAGAAAATTTTTAACATAGGATACCTTCAAAATTTTGGTCTCCCTCGTTCCTGTTCCCCCGTTTCCCACTTAATGTATGCTGATGATACAACAGTTTTTCTTAATACTAAACCTGCAAACTTGAAGAGGTTTAAAAAATTCTGCTAGCATATGAACAAACTTTAGGTCAAAAGGTCAATTTTGCAAAATCTGAATTTTTTGTAGCTCACAACACTTCTTTAGCAACAGTTCAATCTGTAAAGAGGATACTGGGAATGGAAAAAGGCTCATTCCCATTCAAATATTTAGGAGTCCCTATTTTTTTTGGTCGCAATCTACAGGTACACTACCAACCTCTGCTGGAAAGAATGGAGAAATCAATCAATAACTAGAAGAACCGATGGCTCAACACTGCTGGTAAGATTATATTGATAAATCACTGTTTTATTTCAATTCCCACGCATATTTTCGCTTTTTTGAGTCCTCTTAAGATAGATTTAAAAAAATGGAGAAAATGGCATCCAGTCTATTTTGAGGGAGTTCAGATAACTCTGATAGGAAAAAGTAGAGGTCTTGGAAAAAAAATGAGTCTACCTGTAGAGGAAAATGGAGTAGGTTTCAGGGATTTAAAGGCCATTGTTGATGCTTTTTCATATAAATTATGGTGGAAACTGCAAAAAAAACTCTACTAAATGGTCCTCTCTATTATGGTCGCTTCCTATCTCTTATAAAAAATCTCACACATGGTCCAGAATATGTTATATCACAGCTAAGTTAAACAACTATTCCAAAGTAATCTGTGGTAATGGTGATTGCTCTTTCTGGAACGCTAATTGGACAGGAGAGGGAGCTCTGTTTTATAAGTGGCCTCATGAGAGGAATATCCCCTTCGAGGATATTTCACTCAGGTCTTTTATCAACAACAAAGCTTCTCTTCTCCCAACACTGGAGCCACATTTGGCTACCAATATATGTGCCCTTTTGCAGGATGCGAAGCTGGAATACTCTCATGAGGATAAGCTTGTCTGGACGCCAGCCACTGACGGAAATTTCTCCATACAGTCTGCATACAATATCCTCAGACAGAAAAGGGAAAAAATTAGGCACTTCGATAAGGTTTGGTCATCTTTCATCCCCAAAAAAATGTCAGTTCTCCTGTGGAGAGCCTTGAATGGATTACTTCCTTTCGATAATATTTTATGTAGGTTAGGTTTTTCTTTGGCCTCTAAATGTCCCCTTTGTCAGAATCACTCTGATACATTGGAACTTTTTTTAATTCGTGCCCATCCTCTACTGATGTATATGGTAATGTGTTAATGACCTTTTAAAGCTACAACAATCAATTTTTGGAAATTTGAAGGGTAGAGTTGAGTATTATCTCTCTTTTAAGGCTGAATCCAAGATTGAGTCAAACATTACAACTGCTGCCCTTCTTGTCACAATCTGGTTTCTTTGGATTAATAGAAACAAAATTATATTTGAAAATGAATCTTTCTCCCAAGTTGCTTGCTTTCATGAAATTAAAGGCACGATCTATCAAATCTTCACATTCCACCATTTGATAGGCAGTTTAGACAAGCATAAGTACTGGACTCAGGCAAATATTATTCCTCAAATCTTTCAAAAGAGAAAAAAATCAGTAACTGATGTGAATTGGATGAAACCACAATCTGGATATAAAATTAATACTGATGCTACATGGATTCGAGGTGGTCTTTCCTCCTTTGCTGTGATAGTTAGGAAATGGAATGGGAATGTGGTTAAAATGAGAGCAAATACTTTCCATTCTCCATCTCCTTTACATGCCGAACTTTTCGCCATTCAATGTGGATATGATATTTTCTCTGAATTAGCTCTAAATATTTGTGTGTTGGAATCAGATTGTTTAATGGTTGTTCAGGGAATTCAAAACCCTATGAGGTCCCCATGGAGAACTTATTCCACCTGCAGCTCCCTTAGCTTAAAACACCATAAATACCCAATTCAACATATCCCTAGGGAGGCAAATAGTGCTGCTGACTTCCTGGAAAAATATGCTCTAGAAAATAACCACCACGGTGACATGGACTTTCAGGCAGCCCCCCTCTTTCTTAGGGGACTGCTAACTCTTGATAGCAGTGGTTTTCCAGTTATTAGAGTAGGTGCTTAAAATTTTACTATCTCTTACTCCATTTCATGGCACATACCAGACTATTCATCTCAAATGTAATGCAGTTTTTTAAATTAGAATAGAGACTTCTGTTTCTTCCTGTTTGCTTTCCTCAGGTATTCATGCAAGAATGAGGTAAGAACTTTTGCTCTTTCGAGACATGGAACCATCGACACACGAAGCGCTCGAGACAAGCCATCGAGACAGAGCCCTCGACTCATGGAGACCTCGACACATGGAGCCCTCGACACATGGAGCCCTCAACACATGGCGCACTCGAGACTTCGAGCACTCGAGACTAAGAGCCCTCGAGACATGGAGCCCTCGAGCCCTCTAGACGGACAACCCTTGAGCCCTCGAGCCCTCAACACTTGGAGCCCTCGAGACTAAGAGCCCTCGAGCCCTCGAGACTAAAAGCCCTCGAGATATGGAGCCCTCGAGCCTTGGAGCCCTCGTGCCCTTGAGACGGACAGCCCTCGAGCCCTTGAGATGGACGACCCTCGAGCCCTCGAGACGGAGCCCTTGAGACTAAGAGCCATAGAGACATGGAGCCCTAGAGCCCTCGAGACATGGAGCCATGGAGCCCTCTAGACATGGAGCCCTCAAGCCCTTGACACATGGAGCCCTCGAGACAGGGAGCCCTCCAGCCCTCGACACATGGAGCCCTCGAGACGGACCCCTCGACACATGGAGCCCTAGATACATGGAGCCCTCGAGACATCGAGCTCTCGAGACTTGGAGACCTCGAGACATGGAGCCCCTCGAGCACAGAGCCCCCGAGCCCTGGAACCTTCGAGACAGGGAACCCTCGACACACTGAGACATGAAACCCTCGAGACGGAGCCCTCGACACATGGAGCCCTCGAGCACATAGCCACAGAGCACTGGAGCTTTCGAGACACTGACCAATCAACACATGAAGCACTCGAGATATGGAGCCCTCGATACATGGACCTATCGAGACAGGGAGCCCTCGAGTCCTGGGGCCTTCCAGACGTGGAGCCCTCGAGCCCTGAGCCACTAGTCCACAAATATTAGAGGTTTCTTTTGAAGGCAATTACGTTGCCTTACTGATGTAAATATTGACCATTTGGTGCTACATAGGTTTAGGGAACCTAATAAATATCTCCCACCTTAGGGTATTTAAAATAAAACAACAAATATAAGCTCCTAGACAAAGAAATAAACAAATGGAAAGCCATTTCTGTCCTCTTCTAGTTTAAGAAAGCTATGCCATCTACAACTGCATCCTGAGCAAAAATAATCATCTTCACTTCCATTTAGAGTTAACCTATCATGTTCAAAGTAAGAGCAAAAATACCACAAAATACCTAACTAGCGCAAAAATCCTATTCCAAAACATTTACACCCTAGTCTGATTATAGTAGCTTGTTTATTCTATTTGAAAGTAAGGAACAATGCAAATGGACCCAACAATGTATGCATCAGAAGACCAGTTATTGTGATTCCTTTTGAGAAGTTTTGCCACAACTTCTTCACTCAGTGCCAGTTTTGTTCTAGCTGGATTGACTGAGTGTCTCTTTGCTGTGGATTTATTTGAGATTGGCCTCCAATCCATTCCATCCTACTTGCCTCCTGAGGTGGCTTTTCTGCTGGTTGTATTTCCTCAGTAGATTCCCGTAAGTCTTGAAATATTTCTTCCTCCACATGGGCTTTCCCATTCTAAGGTTGGTGCTCCATAGTTTTTACCAAGTCAGGGAGTTGAGCTACCATCTTAGATTTGTACTTTCCGCATTCCTTCTTCTTGTTGTGGCCAATCTTTAAACACCTTGTGCAGTATGCTGGATGATCTTCGTACTTGATCTCGTACCATTTACTGTCTCCAATGGAATCATGTCTGATGCTATCTGGGAAGTTTTCGGTGAGGTCCATCTCAACATAGAGGCGGATGGTCGAGGGTGTTGTGTGGTTAATCAAAGATCTGTTCCTAAGCTCGTCAAACTGATCGAGTCACCCGTTGGATAACCGTTATCCATATACTATTTTCACTTATTGGATAAGACTTATTGGATAATGACACATTGGGTTAATGGATATAATTGAGTTGTAGTTATTGAGTTTAGTTGGGTTGGATAATGGGTTACCCGTTGTATAATTTTGGGTGGGTTGAGTTGGGTTGGGTAATGGGTGACTCATGGATAATTTCATATCACAATATAACTAAATTTTCACAAATTTCATTACAAATTATTTAATTTTTCCCTAATATATAATTATTTATTATATTATGTACATTATATTATATTATATTTAATAAAAAATATAATATGTTGATTTTGTAAACTCGACGAAATTAACGAACAATATTAGTTGGGATCCAGCTCGAGCTCAAATACTATACGAGCTTGAATACTGTACGAACTCGAATACTGTACGAGATTGAGCTCGAATACTGTACGAGCTCGAATACTGTACGAGATTGAGCTTGAATACTGTACGAGATTGAGCTCGAATATTGTACGAACTCAAATACTGTACGAGATTGAGCTCGAATAATGTACGAACTCGAATACTATACGAGATTGAGCTCGAGTATTATACGAGCTCGAATACTGTACGAGATTGAACTCGAATATTATACGAACTCGAATACTGTACAAGATTGAGTGGAAATTTTGTACGAACTCGAATACTGTACGAGATTGAATTCGAATACTGTACAAGGTCAAATAATGTACGGACTCGAATATTGTACGAGATTGAACTCAAATAATTTGTGAATTATAATTTGTTTGATTTGTGAATTATAGTGAATATTTATGTTAAATATTACACATGCATTTAATTGGGTAATTGTGGATATTTATTGGGTATTTGTCAGGTTTACATTGAGTTAACATAATATGAGACCCATTGATATCAAATTTCCCATTAACACAATTATTCTCATCCCACCAAATCTCAAAAACTAATGAGCATTTAATATATGATCTCATTGGATAATGACAACTTGTAACCCAAATTAGAACAGAATATTGAATGATAACTTATTGGGTTAGTTACATAATGACTTATTGGATAACATATTTTAACTCAGTGGGTCATATGAGTTATCTCATAAGTTATCTCATGAGTTACCTAATGAGTTATCCATTTAATGACTCAATCGATTTATGATCCAACCTATTATGATCCATTAATAAATGAGTTAATTGGATAAAGACCCATTGAATAATGAGATAACTGGGTTTGGATAATGAGTTTATCCAATTAACTCATTTGACAGGCCTAGACTATTCCCCTAATCGTGCAGCAATCAAAGGGATTGATTCTTGGTGGAGGGCGGAGCAGCCATGAGAGGGTGGTGGTTCTGTAACTGTATAGGTGACGATTTGAACGTTACGGTGGTGAAAGAGTCCATCTCTTTGTATTCGTTTTCAAGGTACCTCTCTGTTTCAACACTAAATGCATGAAGCAGGGGTGACTATTGTACACGCAAGCACTAAGTTTTTCACTCAACACAAACCAGATGTTCATTTTGCATACATATAAACACGGTGAGAAACTCACACAACTCAGCTAGCACAAAAGTTTCATTTCATCAATTTTGAAAATCTTTTCCATTCTCTGGGTCTGAATCTTTTATGGAACCAAAACTGTTTCTGGTGATGTTATTGTCGGCTTCATTGATGGTACCTGCAAAAGGACAGATACCATCTCCTCTCGACTGCTTAGCTAAGGACGGTATACACCTCATGACTTGCGCTGTGAAATGTATCGAAAATGTAGTTTGCCTCAAAAAATGTGGAGTTGTCGGACTGGTAGAAGCAGCTGCCTGTTACACAATAAGTAGCCTCCTCCTTCAATTGTATCCCAAAATCTTCTTCATTTTTGATAATTTCATCGGCCAAACTTATTAAACACAGATTTACATGAATTGTTTGCTGATCGGTAATACTTTTCTTTTGAAGAAGATAGAGAAGTGGCAGAAGGGCCTCATCAGGCTGCAGGCGCCATTGAGGCTATAGAGATGATCACTTCTTCCTCCAACGAAACTAGAATAGAGGGCTCTCTCGAATTCTACCAAAGCTTCACTTATTATGCTGCAAAAACTCACATTCAGGGGAGAATTACAGGGCTTGCTCCTGGGAAGCTCCATGGAATGCACATCCACATCAACAGTAGCTGCGAAGATTATCCAAATCACGACGGGTACTGGTACATGGGGTTGGGGAACGTCGCTGCGGATGCAAATGGAATGGTTGAATTCTCCATAGCTGAAAGTAGTTTCACAGTAGTAGGTGGGGCTCACTCAGTTCTGGGACAGGCACTTCTTGTTCATCCACAACCAGATGATCATATGGGCAATACTGAAACAACTGGTAAGTATTGCACTGAAAGGGTTCTTGCTTGTGGAATCATTCAGCACAACAAAGCATGATGGATTGATTCCTTATACATATCCTTCAAACAAAAGCAGTGATGCAAGGAACTAAATACAAGATTATATGTTTAACCGCGTAGGTTGATGTGGCTTATTATTTTCTTCTAGTTTTATTCTTATTTCTGTTCTACTTTTATTGGCTATTGTTTTCTTTTCAATTTCATCTGGTTACTATATAAAAGAAATACTTTGAAACCGAACGCTTGTGTCAACTGTCGTCAGGGGTATACTGGTCATTTCGTTGGCAAGCCGAACGTGTGCCCCTGCATGTCCTCTCAAGCGGCCGCCCAAACCTACATCGTTTTGGCCACCACTTTTGTCGTTTTGTGCACCCCATTTTTCAAAAGTTGCGGCGTCTACATGTGCTGCCAGGTGGCTGCCTAAAACGACGTTGTTTTGGGCATTAGAAGCTTCGAGAGGTGACGGTTCCATTGGAGGGCTTCGAGGGGTACCCATTCGAGAGGTGAATTCTATGGTGGAGGGGTTCCATTGGGCGTGTTCGAGGGCTACACGTAGAGGCATCGATTCGAGAGGTGTACTTTTAGGTGGAGGGGTTCCATTAGATCCATTCGAGATGTACCCAATCCAAAGGTGAAGTTTCAGGTGGAGGGGTTCCATTGGATGGGTTCAAGAGTTACCCATTCGAGACGTGTAGTTTCAGGTGGAGGTTCCATTGGATCAATTCGAGAGGTCTCATTCGAGAGGTACCTATTCGAGAGGTTAGGTTTCAGGTGGGAGGGTTCCTTCTGATCCATTCGAGAGGTCTCATTTGAGAGGTACCCATTCAGGTGGAGTGGTTCCATTGGATGGGTTCTACAGGTACCGATTCGAGAGGCCCCATTCGAGAGGTACCCTTTCGAGATGTCCCAATTCGAGAGGTACCCATTCAGGTAGAGGGGTTCCATTGGATGGTTTTTACAGGTACCGATTCGAGAGGCCCCATTCGAGAGGTCCCAATTCGACAGGTGAAATTTTAAGTTGAGAGTTCCATTGGATGGGTTTGAGAGGTACCCATTCGAGAGGTGAAGTTACAGGTGGAGGGGTTTCATTGGATGGGTTCGAGGGGGACCTATTCGAGAGGTTATGTTTCAGGTGGAGGGGTTCCATTGGACATGTTCGAGATGTACCCATTCGAGAGGTCAACATTGACGTGGAGGGGTCCATTCGATCCATCCAAGAGGTACCTATTCGAGAGGTACTGACTCAAAAGGTCTCATTCGAGAAGTGTAGTTTCAGGTGGAGGGGTTCCATTGGACGTGTTTGAGAGGTACCGATTCAAGAGGTACCTATCCGAGAGATACCGATTCGAGAGGACCAATTCGAGAGGTGAAGTTTCATGTCAAGGGGTTCCATTGGATCCATTCGAGACTTACCCATTCGAGAGGTGAAGTTTCAGATGGAGGGGTTCCATTGGATAGGTGCGAGAGGTACCTATTCGAGAGGTTAACTTTTAGGTGGAGTAGTTCCATTGGATCCATTCGAGAGGTACCCATTCGAGATATGAAGTTTAAGGTGGAGGGGTTCCATTGGATGTGTTCGAGAGGTACCCATTCGAGAGGTGGAGTTTGAGGTGGAGGGGTTCCATTCGATCCATTCGAGAGGTACCTATTGGAGGGATTCCGATTCGAGAGGTGTAGTTTCGGGTGGAGGGGTTCCATTGGACGTGTTCGAGAAGTAACCATTCGCGAGGTTTCTATTCAAGAGGTACCGATTCGAGAGGTCCCATTCGTGAGGTGCACTTCCAGGTGGAAGGGTTCTATTGGATCCATTCGAGATGTACCCATTCGAGAGGTGAAGTTTCAGGTGGAGGGGTTCCATTGGATGGGTTCGAGAGGTCCCCATTCGAGAGGTGAATGTTCAAGTAGAGAGGTTTTGGATGGGTTCGAGAGGTGAAGTTCCAGGTGGAGGGGTTCCATTGGATGGGTTCGAGAGGTACCAATTAGAGAGGTTAGGTTTTAGGTGGAGGAGTTCCATTGGATCCATTCGACAGGTACGCATTCGAGAGGGACCCATTCGAGAGGTGCGCATTCCCGGTGACATTGTTCCCCTCAACGAATAAATAAACTATGTAGAAAACAAATATTATAAACAATGTTCCCCCTTCCCCCCCCCCCCCCTTTTTCCCCTAATCCAAACTCTTTCCTCAGAATTTTGAATCGTGCTGTTCTGAAATCGTGTTCTTTGTTCTTCTCCCGGTAAATGCTCGTGGGTTTTTGAATTTTGGGTCTTTGGCCAAGTTTATATAACATTAAGATTTTTTTGGTTACAAAACCTAGAAACATACCGATGGAGGCCGTTGATCGATTGGACAGAAATGCTAAGAGGAGGAAGGCTTATGCTAAATTATCACCTGAGGCAAAGGGAGAATTGTTGCAGGTAAAAACTTAATTCTACGTCTGGAATGAAAACTAAAGGCTAAAGAAAAGAAGTTCTCATCAACTCTGTATCCCCATCCCCCCTGGAAGTCTACGTCTGCGTATATATACATATACACACACAACAATTACAAATCATATCCATATTAGACTCTTCCAAATAAAATATAATCCTTTCCAAATTTGAATATGATTTAAAGAGATAAACTCTAGTTAAATCTCCAAATTATCTCCACAAATATCTTCTTAAATTAGCCCAATATATTTCCAAATCAGCTCCAAAATTGCTTCTACGGTTCTGCTCTCCATTTTGACTGCTTCATTTGCCATAATTTCAATACTTCTCACCAACTTCCTCCTAATTTCTCTTAAGCCCAACAACTGTGATTGGTAACAAATTAAACACCTAAAGTGGACATTAATCCCATAAAATCATATTTAATCCCAAAAGAATAAACAACATAATTAACACACATCATTTGTGTGCACAATTATAAATTGTATTTATTTATCTTCCTCTGTTTATATAATTGGCTGTTTGAATTTATTGGTTTGAGTTCATGGAATGCAGGTTCAATGAGGAAACCACAAACATCTTCTTCTAGCCAATTATCCGCTGATGGTGCATTCCCATCGAGGAATTTGATGGATAACAGTAGTTATGGAAATGTAGAGCCAGCAGGATCGGTGGCTTCTCATGATGATTTATTAATCATTGAGTCAAATGATTTGAGTGTCCAACAAATTCGGAATCTGCGGCCTAATGCCCCATCGAGGAATTTGATGGATAACAATAGTTATGGCAATGCAGAGCCAGAAGGATTGACGTCATCTCATGATGATTTATTAATCATTGAGTCAAATGATTTAAGTGTCAAGCAAATTCGGAATCTGCGAGCTCGCTGTAGGGATCAGTTCCTGTTTACATGTTCATTGTATTCCTTTGTACCTACCCTTACAACATTATATTTTGTCAGAGATTTTGATTTGTATCTGTGGCATTATTTGGTCAATGTCAAACTTGCTTGACTGTTATATATAGTTAAATTGATTCACATCGATTAGTATATCCATTTCTCTATGTTTTCTTGGCAGATACTTACTATGCATTCTTGCCTGCAACATATGGTTCATTTTCCAATCCTGTTGCATCTTCACGAAGAAATATTTCAGCAGATATTTATACTCATGGTCACCATGCATTATCCTCTTCTTCGTATGTTCATTTCGCCAACACCAGCTCTACAGGTCTATATATATTTTTGTATCATTCATCGTTTTTCCTTGACATATATAGCATTTCTTTACTGTGTATTCCAACCTGCAACATATAATTCTTTTTCTTCTCATGATGCTTTCTCACAAGGAAATTCTCCAGTTGATATTTCTGGTCATGTTCACCAAGCAGGCTGTTCCTCTTCTCATACTCATTTTCCAATTATCAGGTATGCTCTTCTTCATAATACAAGGGATGGAAATATACCTTCTACTTGTGTAGGTTTTTTTTTGGTTTATCATCAGTGCTACTTTGATCTTTATCAAATATTTATTTTAGCTCTACGTCGAAATTTACATGTAATTAAATGGCTAATATCCAAATGTGATACTCTTCAGTAAAATAGATGGTATTTATATGTGTGATCAATAAATAAAATTATATCTTTACCGAATCAACAATTGCAGCAAAACAATGACATTAGATCAGGTTTAACTGGCTGGTGGTTATTTATAGTATATTTATTTTTTCCGTTCAGGTCCACTGAAAAAGAGAAAGTATAAAAATATTGCTCTAGGAGATGATATTCCCACCTCTGCATGGACATTACCTGTAATGACCGATTGTGTTCATTGCAAGGCAAAGATATTTAAGGGAGAGTCAAATCTATTCTATTGTTAAGGAGGGGGAAATTTACTTTCCATTTGTGCCAATTCCAGATCGATTAAGGGCTCTTTTTATTGGCATCAGACCGCATTCTATCCATTTTAGGAAGAATGTTCGGACCTAAAACAATAACCTAACATTTACAACTTTGAGTGCAGGTTATAATCACAACTTTGAGTGCAGGTTATAATCACAACTTTGAGTGCAGGTTATAATCACAACTTAACTGCTAATGCCAGAAGAATTTATACCTTCAAAGTTCATGGTAAAATGTATCACTTCCTAAAACCTTTGAAAGGTTCTGAGGGAGCCAAACTTGCTGGTGTTCAGCTGTATTTTTTTGACACAGACTTTGAGTTGGAAAAGAGAATAGAGTCTGACTGTGCTGACAAATTCGAAGAGGCAACGATGAAAGTGTTGATGGATATATTGAGAGATAATCTGTATTCTCAGTTCTTTAAGCACTTGAAAATATTGACAGCATTGAGATGAAGACTATTGTTCTAAGTGCAGACCCAAAACTTGATCAGAGGCGATACAACATTCCAACGGTGTCACAGGTTGGTAGTATATTTGTTGAGCTGTTCGACGAAGATGCAATAAGGACTGTACCTGTTCAAGTCTACAACGATGATGGTAAAACTTATAATATCAAACATTATTATGGATGTTACGATCCAATGCAATATCCTTTAATTTTTCCGAGGGGCCAATCTGGTTGGCATTTGAATATTAAAAGGATTAGGAAGAGGCATATGGTATGTGAACAGTCTGGAGGTGAAATGATGGTCTTTGATTGCCCTCAATCACTAATAGATTCTGAGAGTAAAGGTCCGTAATCAACTTTTTAAATTCAATAGTTGTGTTGTTTTGATTTTTTGACAATTTACACTACTACATGTTTATGTTTTACTTTCCTTACAGTTGTCAGGGATGGAAAAAAAATAAGAATGCCGTTACTGCAAGGGAGTACTAGTGCTATAAATTACAAATGAGGTCAGATGATGAATCAATGTTTCTACATGTTGGACGCCTCTTATAGCAGTTTGTTGTTAATGCTTACATAAAAATAGAAACCAGCCGGATGGAATTTTTGAGGGACAAACAGGGGCAGTTCCAAACTAAAATGGTGCAGGGTCTTATGGATGGTATGAATGCTGGTTTAGCAGAGGGATCCGCACTTGGTTGTCGGGTGGTACTTCCAGCTTCATTTATAGGTGGTCCTAGAGATATGCATCGTAGGTATCTTTATGCCATGGCCATCGTTCAGAAATTTGGTAAGCCTGATATATTTCTGACCATGACTTGTAATCCCTGTTTGGTAGAGATTCAAGAAAACCTTCATTCTGGTGAAGCTGCAAATGATAGGCCAAATTTACTTGCAAGAGTTTTCCGCGCTAAAGTTTATGAGCTGAAGGATGACATTATTCATAAGGAGATTTTTGGTACTGTGCAATCTTTTGTGTACGTTGTTGAGTATCAAAAAAGAGGTATGCCTCACTACCACATGTTAATCATTCTAAAACCTGGTTGTAAACCTTTGGGACCAGATGCTTATGATAAAATTGTTTGTGCAGAGCTATCAGATCCAGAAAAGGAATCATATTTTTTTGGTATTGTCAGCAAAATTATGATGCATGGACCATGTGGTAGATTGAATCCTAAAAGCCCCTGCATGAGGAACGTTAAGTGTAAATTTGGATTCCCTAAACCATTTACACAATCAACCTGTCATGCAGAGGATGGTTATCCATTATATAGAAAGAGAGACAATGGTAGAACAGTTACCATAAAAAACATGCTCTGGGAAATAGCTGGGTTGTTGTCTATAATAAATACTTATCTGCGACATATGAGTGTCATATAATGTGGAGATTTGCTCAACTATTTGGCTCATCAAATATGTTCACAAGTATATCTTTAAGGGCAGCGATCGAGTTGGCTTTGCATTACAGGGTGGTGGACAGGACACAATTATTGATGAAATCAAATTGTATCAAGATGGCCGTTGGATTGGACCATCTGAAGCAACTTGTAGAATGTATAGTTTTAAGTTAAACCATATGCAGCTTACTGTTTACTCTCTTCAAGTCCACTTACCAGGTTAGCAATATATTACATTTCACAAGAATGCCGCTCTTGAGTCGCTTGCTGCAAATGAGTTTCTTAGTAGAACTACACTTACATCTTTCTTTAAAATGAATGCATGTGACCCCAATGAAAAATAATTTAAGCTTTTATATAAATAATTTCCAAAACACTTTGTGTGGTCAACATCGAACAGGACTTGGGCGAAGAGAAAATCTAGGAATGTTATCGGTAGGCTAGTTGCAGTGAGTCCCGCAGAAGGTGAACACTATTACTTAAGGCTTCTTCTATCTCATGTTATATCACCAACGTCCTTTGAAAACTTGAAGACTGTGCAAGGAAGTAAATACAATACTTTTAGAGAATCCGCAATTGCATGTGGTTTGTTGACTTCGGATACTTATATTGAAGATGCCCTACAGTAAGCTTGTTCATTCGAGATTCCATCAACTTTGAGATATTTATTTGCTGTTCCGGAGGAATTATGGCTCAGTTTCAGAGATGAACTATGTTCAGATTTTCTGAAAAAATCAACAACATAGCCCCATCTCACTGGTACCTTTATAAATACAAAGGTTTTGAATATTATAAATGGATTTTTTTTTTGAAATGGGTAAGGATATTGAACATTATGGTTTGATGGATAGTATTGCTGGTGTATCAGCTGATGAGGTTTTAACACGTGAAATAGTCAGTGAGAGGAGTATTCAAATTTCTGATGAAGAATTACTACTGCCTGGTCTATTAAATGTTGAGCAAAGGCTGGCATATGATTGGATCATGCAAAGTGTTATGGCCAACAATGGAAAATCTTTCTTTATTGATGGACCTGGTGGTATAGGAAAACTTTTTTGTATAGAGCTTTGCTTGCGACATTGTGGTCTAAAGGTCATATTGCACTGGCTGTTGCATCTTCTGGAGTAGCTGCCTCTGTGTTGCCTAGAGGAAGGACTGCACATTCCAGTTTCAAGTTTCCATTTGATTGTTCTGACACAAAAGTTTTTCAATTGAACAAGCAGTGTGGTTTAGCAAAGTTAATAATAGAAGCTAAGTTGATTGTTTGGGATGAGGCCACAATGGCAAAACGTTAATCGTTAGAAGCTATGGATATGTTACTAAAGATCTCATGGATACCGATACACCATTTGGTGGTAAGGTTGTTCTTTTAGGAGGAGATTTTAAGCATACTTTACCTGTTATACCAGGTGCATCAAGAGATGGAACAGTTCAAGCATCCATTGTTTATTCTCATTTGTGGCCAAAATTGGAAAAGTTCCATCTTCAACAAAACATGAAGGCCTTAAATGATCCTCAATTTTTCTCTTTTTTACTACGTATAGGTGAAGGGACAGAGCATATTGACAGCAATGAGGAGATCAAATTGCTAGCTCACATTGTTATCCCATATATTGGGAAAGAAGCACCCATCCAAAAGTAAGACATTTTAATCCTTTTTGCACAAGTCTTCTACATAATGAATGGATTATTAATGGAGACATTGACAATATTTGAATTGTTTACAGGTTGATTCAATGCGTGTTCACAGATTTAGCTGTATATGCAGTAAATCCAGTTGATATGATAGGAATGTGTGTTTTGGCTGCAACAAATGTGCTGTTGACAGCATAAATAACTTTTTGATTGATGCTTTTCCTGGTGCCCCGAGATTATATATTAGTACAGATAGAACTTTGGGTGAAAACAATCAGAGTGATCATGAGGATTTTCTCAATAGACTTAATCCAAAAGGTCTCCCGCCCCATAAATTAGTGTTAAAACCAAATTGTCCTATCATGCTCATACGTAATTTAAATCCAACCGAGGGACTGTGTAACAGAACTCGATTAATTTATCGTGAGTTGTGTCAATCAACCATTAGGGCTAAGATAGATTTTGGGCTTTATAAGGGCAAACAAGTCTTTATTCCTAGAATACCAATCATTTGTAACCAAAGTAGTAAGACCTCCATCCCATTTAAAAGATTTCAATTCCTAGTGAGACTCTGTTTTGCTATGACAATCAATAAGTCCTAAGGCTAGACTTAGATTTTGTTGGACTATATTTAGAACAGCCCGTGTTTTCCCATAGTCAGTTGTATGTTGCTTTATCCCGAGTAAAAACCTCTGAATCTGTCAAGGTTCTTTTGACACCTCCGATATTTGAGGGCGCACGACTAAATAGTAGAACTAAAAATATAGTTTACAAGGTGATTTTTGAAGAGCAGTAGTTATTCTATTTTTGCTCATCATGTGCTCCCCTTTTTGGATCTGCAACATTTTACCTTTTTCTATTGCATGTTTTGCAATATACTGGTTGATTTTGTCTTCTCCTTTTGGATTTGGTAGATATTTTGGAGCTCCCTCATTTTTGAATTTGCAGGTACTTCCTTATTTCATTTTCTATAGATGCCTTTAAGAACATTCTTCAGGTCTAAATTATTTATGCTTACTTTCATTATTTTCTACCTATATACAAGGCATGTATTTTTTTAATAAAGTTTTGCTTCTGTGCGGTTAATGTTGATGTGTAGATTTCAGATTCAGAAACTATTGTCCAATATAATGCAATGAAGATCTCGTTATGTATATCTCATTTGACCTACATTAAAGGTATGTGTTTAATAGTTCTTGAGATAATCAATTGTAGTAATACAATATTCAAATTCTTTCACCTCCAGTGGAGAGGGTTCTACTGGAGCAGGTCAAATATGTCAGCAACACTTGAGTAAACACATGAGTCAAATCAGGTTCCATTGGAGTGGAGAGGTTTGAGTCAAAATGGTTTGAGTGGAAGGTTTGAGTGGAAGGTTTGAGTGTTAAGGTTCGACTCGAGAGGGTTCAACTAGAAGGTTCAAAAGTTAATTTTTGAGGCTAGAGGGTTCGAATGGAAGGTTCGAGTAGTAAACATTTCATTAGAGTTGAAGCGGTCAAAGTTCTAGTGGAAATTTAAAAGTTGAGAATTCATTCCTGGGGTACTAATTTGAGAGGTGAGCATTCAAATGCAGAGGGTTCAAGTGGGGACGTTCCATTATAGGAGTTTGAGAGCTAATGATTAGAGAGGTGAATGTTCAGGTGATGAGTTTCCAGTCGAGGGATTCGAGTGATACTGATTCGAGAGGTGAAAGATAAGCTGGACAATTTGAATTGGAAAGGTTAGAGAGGTACTGGTTTAAGAACTGAACGTTCAAGTGCTGAAGGTTACATTCGAGGGGTTCCACTCGAGGGGTTCGCCAGGTACTGATTCGAGAAGTGAAGATTCAGCTGGAGAGGGTTTAAGTGGAAGGGTTCCAGTTGAGAGGTTCGAGAGGTGCTTATTTGAGAAATTAACTCCAGATGCACTCTTTCTCTCCAATGGAGAGGTTCGAGAGGTTCTCATTTGAGAATTGATGTTTCAGGTGTACCACTCCAATCACTACCACTCGAACCTCCAATGGAACCTTCACCTCTCCAACTTCCAATGCAACCTTCACCTCTTGAACCTCACCTATCAAACCTCCAATGGAAGCTTCACCTCTTATGGAGAAAGTTGAACTGGAGTCGGTCAAACATGTTAGCAATGCTTGAGTCAACACATCAATCAAATAAGATATTGTATATTACTGTTCCACCATCTCTTAAAACTCGTTGTTGACCAGAATGTTTCATCAGGCACCGTGTTATCATGTTCCAGCTTCTCCTCATCATTTGCATAGTTTTCTATACACTCCTTATCTTCTTATTTTATATATATTTATTTTATATATACATAAGTACAACATATTACTATTCCTCCTTGTCTTAAAACTGTTTGTTCACCAGAATCTTTCCTCGGGTACAGTGTAGTACTGTTCCACCTTCTCCTCATCATTTGCACAATTTCCTATATTCTTCCTTCTTATCTCCTTATATTATTATTATAAGAATCTTTCCTTGGATACACTGTGTTCCACCTTCTCCTCATCATTTGCACAATTTCCTATACTCTTCCCTCTTATCTCCTTATCATATTATTATATTATATTTTATTATATATATATATAAGTAGAGTCTGTTGTTGTTCTATCTCCTCTTAAAACTGTTTGTTCATTCACCAAAAATTTTCGTCGGATATAGTATACTTCTACTCCACCTTCTACTCATCATTTGCACAATTTCCTATACTCTTTCTTCTTATCTCCTTATTTTCTTATTATTTTTTTATCATATAATAAAAATAATATATATATATTATATTTATTTATAATACATTTGCGTACATATACTTACCTTTCTTCCCTACCTTCGTCGTCATCATCATCATCATCTTCTCAGGTAGCAACAAAAGAAGAAGAAAAAGACTCAGAAACTGCTCTAAACATAGCATCCTGCAGTTGCTCTAAAGATAACATCCTTCAAAAGATTTAAAGGAAGATCTTCCACTCCTGGTAACTTCCTTTAATCCCATTTCCTTATTTGTTTTCTCTTTTTTAATGTTATTACACAATTTCAAAACAATATGCTAATGGTGTTCTCCTTTCTTGATTTCTGATAACATATAATTACACCAGCAACCTAAATGCTTTACAAGTATCGAATATGAAAAGTAAATACAACTATACATGTATTATACTCTGAATTTCCATACTTCAAATGTTTACTGAAATATTGAATCAGTTAGAGATGTCATTATATGTGATGCAAGAACTATGGCATAAGAAAAAGCCAATGATAAACTACGCAATACTGATCGCCCTTGGATCAGAGTGGTTACAGTCGAGGAAAAATTCTCTATACTTCAAAGCCAAAAGAGTCCTACAAAAGTCCAAAAAATTATTTTTTCTGATGAAAAGGTAATCAACTCTTTTTTTATATAATAGTGTATAATACCATCATTTCTCATACTGATAGGTTTACTGATGATATAGGGAACCAGCGTGAAAGGTATAATGTTTAACAAAGCATTTGAAACCATGAGCCAAAGAGTTCAGGTTTATAACAGGTACAAGATAGCAATGCAAACATAAGAGAAATCGATCCAAGATATAAAAAGGGCGATATAGCAATGCAGTGGATCATCGACACCAGTACAGTTATCGAAGAAATGCCTGATTCTGGCCCTCTCATTTCAGCTCAACATTCCTATGTACCATTCGAAAGAATCCCTGAACATGTCAATAAACCTGAAGAACTGATAGGTAATCATTTCCCAATGCGTCTCTTTACCTTAAATCTGAACATATTTTTTGTCTTTATTAATGGTATAAAATTACAGATGTTATAGGGGTTGTTGCTCAATGCCTCCCAATTTGCATTGTCAAAACATCGAGTGGGTCTAAGAAAATTCAACAGTTTGTTCTTATTGATGAGAAGTAAGAAAAATAAGTTTTTGTTGCAAAATTATTATGTAATTATCTTCTACATTTCAATTGACCTTAATGTTTTTCATCCATGTTTAGATTACAAGCTTTGACTTTCACTATGTGGCCAGAATTTATTGAAAATGAAGGCAAATAATTGCAAGCCACTGTGGATGACCTGCCAATACTAATTTGTCGTCGACTTAAGGTTGATTCCTTTCAAGGTATTATATATTTGTTAAACCAATGTGCCATTAGTGTCTAACCTTCATTTCATTATCAAACAAATTCTATTAACATTTTTCACTTTTTCTTTATTCAGGGATAGAAGTATCAACACATTACAGATCTTCCCTTATAATTAATGGCACTGACAGTCAATCTTTGGAATTGAGAAAATTGTACTATTTTTTTCCATTTATATGATATGATGATGGGTATATTCAAAGCAATGCTTACATTTATTGCTATAATAATTTTGCAGGGCAAAACAGCACCACATGGAGATCACAGATACCATCACTAGCTTCAACCAATCCTTGGTGAAAATTCCACCAACAACTTTGAATGATGTCTACACTTCAGTTGGTTATATTCTACCAACTCAAAAGGTAAAAATAATGTCCAATTTGTCCCAGTACCATGTTTTGCTCTTTAGTTTGGCCGTTATTTGTGACTGAACAATTTGCTTGATAAATAGATGGTGACTTTAGGGATGAAGATATCTTTCAAGGACATCTCTCAGAATTATTACTATATGGCTTGCGTAAAATGTTTACATTCAACAAGTGCCTCCTTACATTATGAATTCACCTACAATTTATGCCAAGAGAAGCAGCTTGCTCAACCAAGGTTATATACCAACCAACTGCTTTCATTATATATTGTTAATGTCTTAAGAATATATATATATTTTTAAATATCACATAGTTACTACATTACTCCTATTCTTATTCTGAATGTGTTATTTGCGTAGGTGTCGCTTTTAAGCATATCTTATTGATGATAGTGGTATTATCACTGCTACCTTCTTCTGTGAACCTGCTGAGAGATTATTGAGGCTGACAGCAATGGAAGCTATTGATTGAGTTACGCAGGTTAGTGCCTTGTTTTTGGACATATGAATCAGGACTTTTAATTTATCATTCCTATAATTATTCTGCTTTACTCCATCTATTTTAAAAAACATGATTCCAGAAAATGAAAACCCATGCATTGGATTTAAACATAACATAGTTTTTATATTGATAAACTTTTAGGAATACATTGAAGATAGACATTCTATCATTGACAATGTTGACTACGTTGTCCAAATTCAAATCTCCAAATTAAAGGTTGGCCAGCTTACCCCGAGATATACTGTGTTTAATTTTGTTGAAAAGCATTGCTTGTAAGACCAGGTTTCAACTTCATTTGCCCGAAAAAGGTGATGATCAATCACATTTAGAGATTAAAACTCCACATGTTGAAACACAACTTATTATTCAAGGTACAACTGCATTTAATATGATATAACATTCCTACCTTATCATTACATTTCCTTACTTCCTAATAAAAATATAATGCATGCTCCTTCAATCACAGACTCTGCAGATTGTGAACCACCTTAACCAAAGGCAAAAAAGAACCCTTTTCCCCAATCTGAAAGTGAGGACTTCCAACTATCAAAGGTAGAAGGGAAGAAACCTAAATTAGGCTAACTCCAACAAAAACCTTTTGTTGCATTGTTTCCCAAATCAAGTGACCTTTTCTTTTGTGGTGTTACCTTTTGTCACATATTTAACATATCTTTTGGTGCAAGTAACCTATTAAGGCTGATAAATTAAAGTTGTAGTACTGTGTGGTGATCAATTCAACAACAATTCATTTGTTATCAGCTCTTTTGTACAAATGTTTTTCAATGTGTTCACATTGCATGCCTAGGAGATGTCAGAACTATTATTATATCACTATCAGAATTATACATTACTCGGTTGTATGCTTTTCAAAAAAAAATTACAATTTTTTTCATGAAATAATGCATTGAAAGTTGAACCGCTATGAAATAATGCATTGAAAGTTGAACCGGCATAAATATTGTACATTTCAAGTTTAACCGGCATGAGATAATAGATATAAAATTTTAAACTAATCATATTTAAATTTAACAAATCCCTGTGGAAGTTCAACAGATGAAGGTACCCTTCGAGAGGTACCCTTTCAGGCAGCACCCATTCCAGAGGTGAAGGTTCAACTTGAGAGGTTCCATTGAATAGATTCAAGATATGCCCATTCAAGAGTTACCGATTCGATAGGTGAAGGTTCAGGTGGAGGGGTTCGAGAGGTACCGATTCGAGAGGTGAATGTTCAGTTGGAGAGGGTCCAATTGGAAGGGTTCAAGGAGTACCCATTCGAGTTACGAAGGTTCTGGTCAAGAGGGTTCCATTGGATGGGTTCGAGAGGTACCCTTCCGAGAGGTCCCAACCGAGAGGTTCCCACTCAAGAAGTACCCATCGACAGGTACCAATTCGAGAGGTGGCACTCGAGAGGAACCCATTCAAGACATGATGTTTCAGGTGGAGGGATTCCATTGGATCCATTCGAGATGAACCCATTCGAGAGGTTAAGTTTCAGGTGGAGTGGTTCCATTAGATGAGTTTGAGAGGTACCGATTCGAGAGGTGCCCACTTGAGAGGAACCCATTCAAGAGGTACCCATTCGAGAGGTACCCATTCGAGAGGTACCCATTCGAAGGTACCCATTCGAGAGGTGAAGCTTCATATGGAGGGGTTCCATTATATCCATTCAAGATGAACCCATTCAAGAGGCTAAGTTTTAGGTGGAGTGGTTCCATTGGATGCGTTCGAGAGATACCGATTCGAGAGGTTCCCACTCTAGAAGTACCCATCTGAGAGGTGAAGTTTCAAATGGAGGGGTTCCATTAGATCCAGTCGAGATTAACCCATTCGAGAGGTCAAGTTTAAGGTGTAGTGGTTCCATTCGATGGGTTTAAGAGGTACCAATTCGAGAGGTCCCCACTCGAGAGGAACCCATTCGAGAGGTGAAGTTCCAGATGGAGGGGTTCCGTTGGACCCATTCGAGTGGTACCTATTCGAGAGGTGTAGCTTCAGGTGGAGGGGTTCATATAAATGTGTTCTAGAAATACCAATTCGAGAGGTTCCATTCGAGAGGTAAATTATCATATGGAGGGGTTATGTTGGATCCATTCGAGATGGACCTATTCGAGAGGTTCAGTTTCAGGTAGAGGGGTTCCATTGGATGTGTTCTAGAAATACCGATTCTAGAGGTTCAATTCGAGAGCTACCCATTCGAGAGGTGAGGTTTCAGCTGAAGGGGTTCCGTTAGATCCATTCGAGATTAACCCATTCGAGCTGTGAACTTCCAGGTGGAGGGTTTCGATTGGATGGGTTTGAGAGATACCGATTTGATAGGTGCCCACTCGAGAGGAACCCATTCGAGAGGTACCTATTTGAGAGGGGCCCATTCGAGAGGTGATGTTTCAGATGGAAGGGTTCCGTTATATCCATTCGAGATAAACCCATTCGAGCTGAACCCATTTGAGATAAACCCATTCGAGCTAAACCCATTCGAGAGGTTAAGTTTCAGGTGGAATGGTTCCATTGGATGGGTTCGAGAGGTGCCGATTTGATAGGTGCACACTCGAGAAGAACCCATTCGAGAGGTACCCATTCGAGAAGTGAAGTTTCAGATGGAGGGGTTCCATTGGACCCATTCAAGAGGTAGCCATTCGAGAGGTGTAGCTTCAGGTGGAGGGGTTCCTTTGGATGTGTTCAAGAAATACCGATTTGAGAGGTTCCATTCGAGAGCTACCCATTCGAGAGGTGAAGTTGCAGGTGGAGGGGTTCCGTTGGATCCATTCTAGTTGAACCCATTCGCGAGGTTAACTTTCAGGTGGAGTGGTTCCATTAGATTGATTCAAGAGGTACCGATTCGAAAGGAACCCATTCGAGAGGTCAAGTTTCAGGTGGAGTGGTTCCATTAGATGGGTTGCAGAGGTACCGATTCCAGAGTTACCCACTCGAGAGGATACCATTCAAGAGGTACCCATTCGAGAGGTAAAGTTTCAGATGGGGGGTTCTGTTGGATCCATTCAAGATGATCCTATTCGAGGGGTTCAGTCTCAGGTAGAGGGGTTCCATTGGATGTGTTCTAGAAATACTGATTCGACAAGTTCCATTTAAGAGGTGTAGTTCCAGCTGGAGGGGTTCCGTTAGATCCATTCGAGGTTAACACATTCGAGAGGTCAGTTTCAAGTGGAGGGGTTCCATTGGATGTGTTCTAGAAATACTGATTCGACAGGGTCCATTCGAGAGCTACCTATTCGAGAGGTGAGGTTTCGGCTGGAGGGGTTTCGTCAGATCCATTCGAGATTAACCCATTCGAGATGTGGACTTCCAGGTGGAGGGGCGACAGGTACCGATTCGAGAGGTTCCCACTCGAGAGGAACCCATTCGAGAGGTATCCATCCGAGAGGTGAAGTTTCAGGTGGAGGGGTTCCGTTAGATCCAACCGAGATTAACCCATTCGAGCGGTGAAGTTCTAGATGAAGGAGTTCCGTTGGACCCATTCGAGTGTTACCCATTCGAGAGGTGTAGCTTCAGGTGGAGGGGTTCCTTTGGATTCTTTCTAGAAATACCGATTTGAGAGGATCCATTGGACAGCTACCCATTTGAGAGGTAAAGTATCAAAGGGAGGGGTTCTGTTGGATCCATTCGAGATGAACCCATTCGATAGGTTCTAGTTTCAGGTGAAGGGGTTCCATTGTATGTGTTCTAGAAATACCGATTCGAGAGGTTCCATTCGAGAGCTACCCATTCGAGAGGTGAAGTTTCAGCTGGAGGGGTTCCATTAGATCCATTCGAGATAAACCCACTCCACTTGTGAACTTCTAGGTGGAGGGGTTAGATTGGATGGGTTCGAGAGGTACCGATTCGAGAGGTGCCCACTTGAGAGACACCCATTCGAGAGGTACCCATTCGAGAGGTGCCCATTCGAGAGGTGAAGTTTCAGATGGAAGGGTTTCGTTATATCCATTCAAGATGAACCCATTCGAGAGGTTAAGTTTCAGGTGGAGTGGTTCCATTCGATGGGTTCGAGAGGTAGCGATTCAAGAGGTGCCCATTCGAGAGGAACCCATTCAAGAGGTACCCATTCTAGAGGTGAAGTTTCAGATGGAGGGGTTCCGTTGGATCCATTCCAGAGGTAACCATTCGAGAGGTGTAGCTTCAGGTGGAGGGGTTCCTTTGGATGTGTTCAAGGAATACCGATTCAAGAGGTTCTATTCGAGAGCTACCGATTCAAGAGGTGAAGTTTCAGGTGGATGGGTTCCGTTGGATCCATTCGAGCTGAACCCATTCGAGAGGTTAAGTTTTAGGTGGAGTGGTTCCATTGGATGGATTCGAGAGGTACCGATTCGAGAGGTACCCATTTGAGACGTGAAGTTTCAGGTGGAGGGGTTCCATTGGATCCATTCGAGATTAACCCATTTGAGAGGTCAAGTTTCAGATAGAGTGGTTCTATTTGATGGGATCTAGAGGTACCGATTCCAGAGGTGCCCACTCGAGAGGATCCCATTTGAGAGGTACCCATTCGAGAGGTAAAGTTTCAGATTGAGGGGTTCCGTTGGATCCATTCGAGATGAACCCATTCGAGAGGTTCAGTTTTAGGTGGAGGGGTTCCATTAGATGTGTTCTAGAAATACCGATTCGAGAGGCCCCATTTGAGAATTGAAGTTCCAGCTGGAGGGGTTCCTTTAGATCCATTTGAGATTAACCCATTCGAGAGGTTCAGTTTCAGGTGGAGGGGTTCCATTGGGTGTGTTCTATAAATACTACTTCGGGAGATTCCATTCGAGAGCTACCCATTCGAGAGGTGAAGTTCCAGCTGGAGGGGTTCCGTCAGATCCATTCGAGATGTGAACTTCCAGGTGGAGGGGTTCGATTGAATGGGTTCGACATGTACCGATTCGAGAGGGTCCCACTCGAGAGGAACCCATTCAAGAGGTACCCATCCGAGAGGTTCAGTTTCAGGTGGAGGGGTTCCGTTACATCCAGTCGAGATTAACCCATTCGAGAGGTGAAGTTTCAGATGGAGAGGTTCTATTGGACCCATTCGCGAGGTGTATTTTCAGGTGGAGGGGTTCCTTTGGATGTGTTATAGAAATACCGATTCGAGAGGTTCCATTCGACAGCTACCCATTCAAGAGGTAAAGTATAAGATAGAGGGGTTCCATTAGATCCATTCGAGATGAACCCATTCGAGAGGTTCAGTTTCAGGTGGAGGTTCCATTAGATGTGTTCTAGAAAGACCGATTCGAAAGATTCCATTCGATAGCAACCCAATCTAGAAGTGAAGTTTCAGCTAGAGAGGTTCCACTACATCCATTAGAGATTAACCCATTCGAGCTGTGAACTTCCAGGTGGAGGGGTTTGATTGGATGGGTTCAAGAGGTACCGACTCGAGAGGTGCCCACTCGAGAGGAACTCATTCGAGTGGTACCCATTCGAAAGGTGCCCATTTGGGAGGTATCCATTCAAGAGGTGAAGTTTCAAGTGGAGGGGTTCCGTTGGATCCATTCGAGCTGAACCCATTTGAGAGGTTAAGTTTCAGGTGGAGTGGTTCCATTGGATGGATTCGAGAGGTACCGATTCACGAGGAACCCATTTGAGAGGTACCCATTCGAAACGTGAAGTTTCAGGTAGAGGGGTTCCGTTGGATCCATTTGAGATGTACCCATTCGAGATGGAGGGGTTCTGTTGGATCCATTCGAGATGAACCCATTCGAGATGGAGGGGTTCTGTTGGATCCATTCGAGATGAACCCATTCGAGAGGTTCAGTCTCAGGTTAAGGGGTTCCATTGGATGTATTCTAGATATACCAATTCGAGAGGTTCCATTCGAGAAGTGTAGTTCCAGCTGGAGGGGTTCCGTTAGATCCATTCGAGGCTAACCCATTCGAGAGGTTCAGTTTCAGGTGGAGGGGTTCCATTGGATGTGTTCTAGAAATACCGATTCGAGAGGTTCCATTCGAGAGCTACCCATCCGATAGGTGAAGTTTTAGCCGGAGGGGTTCTGTCAGATCCATTCAAGATTAACCCATTTGAGATGTGGAATTCTAGGTGGAAGGGTTCGATTAGATGGGTTCGAAAGGTATCGAATCGAGAGGAAGAGGTACCCATCTGAGAGGTTCAGTTTCAGGTGAAAGGGTTCCGTTAGATCCAACCGAGAATAACCCATTCAAGAGGTGAAGTTCTAGATGGAGGGGTTCCGTTGGACCTATTCGAGTGGTGTAGCTCCAGGTGGAGGGGTTCCTTTGGATGTGTTCAAGATATACCGATTCGAGAGGTTCCATTCGACAGCTACCCATTCGAGAGGTAAAGTATCAGATGGAGGGGTTCTGTTGGATCCATTCGAGATGAACCCATTCGAGAGGTTCAGTTTCATGTTGAGGGGTTCCATAGAATGTGTTTTAGAAATACCGATTCGAGAGGTTCCATTCGAGAGCTACCCATTCAAGAGGTGAAGTTTCAGCTGGAGGGGTTCCGTTAGATCCATTCGAGATTAACTTATTTGAGCTGTGAACTTCCAGGTGGAGGGGTTCGATTGGATGTGTTCGAGAGATACCGATTCGAGAGGTGCTCACTCGAGAGGAACTCATTCGAGAGGTACCCATTCGAGAGGTTCCCATTCGAGAGGTGAAGTTTCTAATGGAAGGGTTCCATTATATCCATTCGAGATGAACCCATTCGAGCTGAACCCATTCGAGAGGTTAAGTTTCAGGTGGAGTGGTTCCATTGGATAGATTCGAGAGGAATCCATTCGAGATGTGAAATTTCAGGTCGAGAGGTGACAGTTCCAGTGGAGAGCTTCGAGGGGTACCTATTCGAGAGGTGAATTCTAAGGTGGAGGGGTTCCATTGGGCGTGTTCGAGGGCTACCCATTTGAGAGGTACCGATTCGAGAGGTCCTATTCGAGAGGTGTACTTTTAGGTTGAGGGGTTTCATTGGATCCATTCGAGATGTACCCATTCCAGAGGTGAAGTTTCAGGTGGAGGGGTTCCATTCGATGGGTTCAAGAGGTACCCATTCGAGATGTGTAGTTTCAGGTGGAGGTTCCATTGGATCAATTCGAGAGGTCCCATTCGAGAAGTACCTATTCAATAGGTACCCATTCAAGTGGAGGGGTTCCATTGGATGGGTTCTACAGGTACCGATTCGAGAGGCACTATTCGAGAGGTACCCTTTCGAGATGTCCTGATTCGAGAGGTACCCATTCGAGAGGTACACATTAAGGTGGAGAGGTTCGATTGGATGGGTTCGAGAGGTACCCATTTGAGATGTGAACTTTAAGGTGGAGGGGTTCGAGCGGTACCCATTCGAGAAGTACCCATTCGAGATGTAAACTTACAGGTGGAGGGGTTCGACTGGATAGGTTCGAGAGGTGGCCATTCGAGACGTACCCATTCGAGATGTGAACTTTCAGGCGGAGGGGTTCACCTGGATGGGTTCAAGTGGTACCCATTCGAGAGGTGGACATTTGAGGGATACCATCCGAGAGTTACCCTTTCAGGAGGTACCCATTCGAGAGATTAAGGTTCAGATGGAGAGGTTCCATTGGATCCATTCGAGAAGTACCCATTCGAGAGGTGAACTTTCAGGTGGAGGGGTTCGATTTGATTGGTTCGAGATGTAATGATTTGAGAGGTGTCCACTCGAGAGACACCCATTCGAGAGGTACCAATTCGAGAGGTACCCATTCGAGAGGTGAAGTTCCAGATGGAGAGGTTTCGTTATATACATTCGAGATAAACTCATTCGAGATGAACCCATTCGAGATGTTAAGTTTCAGGTGGAGGGGTTCCATTGGATCCATTCGAGAGGAACCTATTTGAGAGGTGAAGTTTCAGGTGGAGGGGTTCCGCTGGATCCATTCGAGATGTACCCATTCGAGAGGTGTTGTCCCAGGTGGAAGGGTTCGATTGCATGGGTTCGAGAGGTACCTAATCGAAAGGTACCCATTCGAGATGTTAACTTTCAGGTAGAGGGGTTCGAGCGGTACACATTCGAGATGTGAGTTGTCAGGTGGAGGGGTTCGACTAGATGGGTTCAAGAGGTGGCCATTAGAGATGTGACCTTCCAGGTGGAGGGGTTCGTCTGGATGGTTTCGAGAGGTGGACATTCGATAGTTACCACCCTAGAGTTACCCTTTCAGGAGGTACCAATTCGAGAGGTGAATGTTCAAATGGAGAGGTTTCATTGGATCCATTCGAGAAGTATCCATTTGAGAGGTGAACTTTCAGGTGGAGGGGTTTGATTGGATGGGTTCGAGAGGTAACGATTCGAGAGGTGTCCACTCGAGAGGAACCCATTCGAGAGGTACCAATTCGAGAGGTACCCATTCGAGAGGTACCTATTCGAGAGGTGAAGTTCCAGATGGAGAGGTTTCGTTATATCCATTCGAGATAAACTGATTTGAGTGAACCCATTCGAGAGGTTAAGTCTCAGGTGGAGTGGTTCCATTTTATGGATTCAAGAGGAACCCATTCGAGATGTGAAGTTTCAGGTAGAAGGGTTCCATTGGATCCATTCAAGAGGAATTTATTTGAGAGGTGAAGTTTCAGGTGGAGGGGTTCCGCAGGATCCATTCGAGATGTACCCATTCGAGAGGTGTTGTCCCAGGTGGAGGGGTTCGATTGAATGGGTTCAAGAGGTACCTATTCGAAAGGTACCCATTCGAGATGTTAACTTTCAGGTGGAGGGGTTTGAGTGGTACCCATTCGAGATTTGAACTTCCAGGTGGAGGGGTTCGCCTGGATGGGTTCGAGAGGTACCAATTTGAGAGGTGGAAATTCGAGAGGTACCACCCGAGAGTTACCCTTTCAGGAGGTACCGATTCGAGAGGTGAAGGTTCAGATGGAGATGTTCCATTGGATCCATTCGAGAACTACCCATTCGAGAGGTGAACTTTTAGGTGGAGGGTTTCGATTTGATGAGGTCGAGAGGTACCCATTCGAGATGTAAACTTCCAGGTGGAGGGGTCCGGTCGGATGGGTTCGAGAGGTACTAATTCAAGAGGTGGCCATTCGAGAGGTACCATCCGGGAGTTTCCCTTTCAGGAGGTACCCATTCGAGAGGTGAACTTTCAGGTGGAGGGGTTCGGTTTGATAGGTTCGAGAGGTACCCATTCGAGATGTGAACTTCTAGGTGGAGGGGTTCGATTAGATGGGTTCGAGAGGTACCAATTCGAGAGGTACTCATTCAAGAGGTTGAGTTCCAGATGGAGATGCTCTGTTATATCCATTCGAGATAAAACCATTCGATATGAACCCATTCGAGAGGTTAAGTTTCTGGTGGAGTGGTTCTATTAGATGGTTTCGAGAGGAACCCATTCGAGATGTGAAGTTTCAGGAGGAGGGGTTCCATTGGATCCATTGAAGAGGAACCCATTCGAGAGGTGAAGTTTCAAGTGGAGGGGTTCCGCTGAATCCATTCGAGAGGTGAAGTTTCAGGTGGAGGGGTTCAATTGGATGGGTTCGAGAGGTACCTATTCGAGAGTAACCCATTCGAGATGTAAACTTTCAGGTGGAGGGGTTCGAGTGGTACCCATTCGAGATGTGAACTTTTAGGTGGAGGGGTTCGCCTAGATGGGTTTGAGAGGTGGCCATTAGAGATGTACCCATTCGAGATGTGAACTTTTAGGTGAAGGGGTTCACCTGGATGGGTTCGAGAGGTGACCATTCAAGAGGTACCAATTCGAGAGTTACCCTTTCAGGAGGTACCCATTCGAGGGGTGAAGGTTCAGATGGAGAGGTTCCATTGGATCCATTCGAGAAGTACCCATTCGAGAGGTGAACTTTCAGGTGGAGGGGTTCAATTCGATGGGTTCGAGCGGAGGGGTTCCTTCGGGAGGTACCATCCGAGAGTTACCCTTTTAGGAGGTACTCATTCGAGAGGTGAAGCTTCAGGTGGAGAGAGGTTCCATTGAATGGGTTCGAGAAGTACCCATTCGAGAGGTACCCTTTCGCGATGTGTAGTTTCAGGTGGAGGTTCCATTGGATCAATTCGACCCATTCGAGAGGTAGCTATTCGAGAGGTTAAGTTTCAGGTGGAAGGGTCCTTCGGATCCATTCGAGAAGTACCCATTCAGGTGGTACCCATTCTAGATGTGAACTTTCAGGTGGAGGGGTTCGAGCGGTACCCATTCGAGAAGTACCCATTCGAGATATTAACTTTCAGGTGGAGGGGTTTGACTGGATGGGTTCGAGAGGTAGCCATTCGAGATGTGAACTTTCAGGTGGAAGGGTTCGACTGGATGGGTTAAGAGGTGGCCACTCGAGAGGTTCTCATTCGAGATGTGAACTTCAAGGTGGAGGGGTTCGATAGGATGGATTCGAGAGGTACCAATTCGAGAGGTGGCCATTCGAGAGGTACCATCCCAGAATTACCCTTTCAGGAGGTACCCTTTCAGGAGGTACTCATTCGAGCGGTGAAGGTTCAGATGGAGAGGTTCCATTGGACCCATTCGAGAAGTACCCATTCGAGATGTGAACTTCCAGGTGGAGAGGTTTGGCTGGATGGGTTCGATTGGATGGGGTTCGAGAGGTACCAATTCGAGAGGTACCCATTCGAGATTTGAACTTTTAGGTGGAGATGTTCGATTGGATGGGTTCGAGTGGTACCCTTTCGAGATGTACCCATTCGAGATGTGAACTTTAAGGCGGAGGGGTTCTACTGATGAGTTCAAGAGGTGGGCATTCGAGAGGTGGCCACTCGAGAGGTACCCATTCGAGATGTGAAACTTCCAGGTGGAGGGGTTCGATAGGATGAGTTCAAGAGGTACCAATTCGAGAGGTGACCATTCGAGAGGTACCATCCGAGATTTACCCTTTCAGGAGGTACCCATTCGAGAAGTGAAGGTTCATATGGAGAGGTTCCATTGGATCCATTCAAGAAGCACCCTTTCAAGAGGTGGTTTGAGCGGTACTTTCGAGAGGTACCCATTCGAACTGTGAACCTTCAGGTGAAGGGGTTCGATAGGATGGGTTCGAGCGATACCCTTTCGAGATGTACCCATTCGAGATGTGAACTTTCAGGTGGAATGATTCGACTGGATGGGTTCGAGAGGTGGCCACTCGAGAGGTACCCATTCGAGAGGTACCCACTCTAGAGTACCTCTCGAACCCTTCCAGCAGAACCTACACCTCTCGAACCCCTCCAATGGAACCCCTAACCTTCACCTCTCGAATGAGTACCTCTCAAACCCTCAAATGGAACCCCTATCCTTCCCCTCTCGAATTGTCCAATGGAACCTTCACCTCTCGAACCTACTGTGGAACCTTCACCACTCGAATCCGTACCTCCCGAACCTTCCGCATCAACCAACTACCTCTTCAACTTCCACTGCAACCTTCACATCTCAAATCCGTACCTCTCAAATCCCTCCACTTGAACCCTCTCCACCTGAACCTTCACATCTTGCCATCTCCACACTTCAGTTACATGTATAAATAATACATTTATACCTTAAATTACAGGTCTTTTAACATTCTTATAGAATTTTTATAATTTGTTATCAAGCTCACCCGGCGTACCCAAACTAGTAAGAATGAATGTGGTTTGCTCTGTTCAACAACCATGCTGATATTTTGTGCTTGTTCTAGTGGATCAAATATACGGAAACGACTAGAATTCAATTTGTGAACAAACTTCAAAAAGTTCAACATAATTTCAAATAAACACAGCAGAACCGGGCACATATACAAGTAGTATATTGTTGACTAACCTATGAAGTATGAACTACTGATTAGAGACCTCTGGTCGGTGCCAGAGTAATAAAACTAGCCTCTAATCAGGTAATGAAGACAAAAAAACTGCACAAATCAATAACCATACATGTATAAACACTAGACCTAGAGCCTAGCAATATTAAGTACAAGCATTACACTCATAAGTCATAACACACGTATAAACCAACTACATATTGGCTTCATCGGGTGATGTCAACTTCCTCAGGTAGAGTTGACAATCTGATGGCTGAAACATGTGAGACTCATAGTTCTATAGACATCAGCAGCCTCTGATCCTTTGAAAGAGGACTTGAAGCAGCCTCAACAACCTGCAGCGTGAAAAGCATTACACGTACTCTACTTTCAAGGAACATGCTAACCATATTATTGACTGAATGAATTAAAATGACATAATGGTCAAGTGTAAAACCTCAAAGCCGGTCTTATTGTAAAGTTCTTGAGCTGGCTTGTTATCAGTATTTACATGAACAAACAATTGCTTCATACCTACTTGTAGACCAAGAAAACCCAGATACAATTACTTCACGGAGCAATATAAACAAAAGGTTGAAAGATGATAAAGAACATCTAGACTTATAAAGCTTCCAGTTGAGAAATTGCACCTGCTGAGGTCGCAACTTCAGTAGCCAGGTACAGCATATTTGAGGCAATGCCTTGACGCCGGGCATACTTAGCAACACATACATTTGAAATGTAGGCATACTTGTGTGAATCCAAAGGATCATGACACACAAGTACAGGTGACACTCGTTTGACTTCCTGATATGGGTGTACAAAAAGTACCAATGAGACATTATCATGACGAAGAAGAAGCATGGTCATGCAACAAGCCTAGAGAAAGCTGCTCATCACTTAGTTCAAATTTCAAAGATGAAAAAAAAATATTCCGGACATAAAGGGGTAGTTGCTGGGAAAGAAAACTCTTTGTTGTAAGTTAGTCGAAAAATCCAATTGAATGGAAAGCAAGCAGCAGTTGGATGCCCGGTGCATGCACTATATACTGAAGGATGCCACCTTAAGGTCATAATTAAGTAATCTCAAACTTAACTTGGCCATTTAATTTAGAAGTCTGCTGTATGATTAAAAACTGTACAAGTCTGTACCCCAGGATATGTTTCCCCTTGAACAAACTGTCGGATGCTGAGGTCCAAAGTTCCAACAACACTGTTCAGAACAGTTCTTCTAACATTTTTCTCTTCCTTTTTTACCTGAAAAAGAAAGTAACTGAGGAGCGTTAACATAAGTGAGATAACAGTATCGTTTGACAAATTATTTCATCAGAAATATTTGAGGTGCATAATATAAAAATTCTGGCTAAAAGCATTTGAGGAGAAAAGCTAATGTTTTATAATATCAACCGATACATACATGACTATATTCCTAAAGTACACCAAGGCAAGAGAGAGCACACACACACACAAATACAAATTAACTAACTAATTAACTAACTAAAGGTGCGTTCACTATTATGGTTCAGGAGATCTTAAAGTGTTTTGTCGGGGGAGCAATGGTGGTTACTGGAAATACGATGCAAAATATTGGCTTCCAAAGACGAGTTGCTAAATATTCAAGCTCAATGAAATTACATCTATCAAAATAAAATTCTTATTCTGAATGGCTGGAAAATAGTAGATTATCACCACCATGGATCATATGCCAGCCCCCAATCCCATAATTAGAAAAATACTCATTCTATCCGTTAGGCATGCCATTTATCCGTTGATGCACTAGTTTTAACATCCTCAGGGAAATCAAAGCAGAAATTTCACACTTACCATCAATTATACTTCTAAAAAGGACTTTAAGAAATTACAACCTAAACAACTGATCCAGATTAGTAGATTCAAAACTTTGGGCCTTACTCTTCTTATTATCAGCCATTACTATTACAAAAACAAAGACGAACATCAAGCATTAAGGATAATAGCATTGGTTAAGATTTTATTTACGTACAGCAACAAAACAGAAGCACTTCAATGAATTCCCATCCTGCCCAGAACATCTCTGCTTTAGCGCATAAAACTCCTGCTTGGAGATCAACGAGCAAAAAAGTACTATGAAAATCTATTCATGCGAAAAGTAAAAGAGAAGTCAGCTAGTACTGAAGCAACACCATGTTATTGTTCCGTCAACAATGCCATGAGATACAAAGAAATTTAACCACCGAAATGGCATTGTCTTTTCATTCCTCTACAGACATGACCATGAGATTTCAAAAGAAACCCAAGTATCTATTAAAGAAATATCATTCTTAGATGCAGAGCCCTTCATGTAAAGTTCACCAAGACCATGAAAAAGAACCTCAATTTACTTCAAGCATACAATCCAATACTAGAGACTGGTTACAATTGACAACAAGGTGACAAGAGAGATCTACATTTTTATATTAAAACTAACCTGCTCAGCATACTTTCTCTTGTAACTATCAACATGCCTGGAAATCCAATATTCTAAGTCAAGTTGACCAGAAATAAGAATATAAGCCACGAAGGAATCAATACTAACTTCATATATGAAACAGATTCCCAGTGTGCTTCTGCTCTTAACCAAGCTGCCGTCTGCCATCCAAATTGAGACATGAGCAAAACTTCTGAAATACTTTAGCAGAAGTAAACACATAGAAGAGAGTGTATACCAAACATCACATATGAAGGGAAAAACCAACCCAATATTCTTCATCCAGCAAAGCTTCACGACCAACAAAGCACCCAAATTTCCGTGTATACAATTGACAACTCTCTTGATCTGTTGGTTGGCGTCTATTAAATGAGAGCTCAGGCACCTTTGAACTCTCAATCTTAGATAGAGGCAAGTGTTGAACCCTCTGGTGGTCATTGGAATGGACTTCTAGATGTTTCCATCCATGGTAGGTAGCAGGAAACATATCTCTAGAAACATATCCACCAAAGATGAAATTTTAGTCTATAGGTCCAAACTTGTAGATTTTAAAAACGCTTGTAAGACCTATATTCATGTAACTATATTTCTAATTTCTTTTGAGAAGTGAATTACAAAATTATTCATCTCTATGCATCATGTAAATATCAATTGGTGCCCTTGCGCAAGAAAATTAGAACTAGAGTACAAACTTGGTTATAGTTGATAAATAATTTAGAGAACTATGATTGACTAGAGTCTATTTCGTTAAACAAGAGAGGCACATTAAGTATGATTAAGTGCATCGACACAGCTTATTTGCTTTAAATAATGCTAATGTCACAAATATGTTATTCTGCCCAGTAGAACAACTCAATGAAATGGTTCCTTCATAGAATTCCCCCCATCATACATTTAATGTAATATGTTCTGTGAATGCATGCATAGTTGCATACAATACTATCCTTAAAGTAAAAGACTACTATTTCACGACGAAATGGTATACATCACCACAATTGTTTCCTGGAGTACCTTAGCCTCCAAATTGTAAGCTCTCATGCCAAAATGCAGAATGCAACAATCACAACATCCAAGTCTTTATTTGTAATGGCGTAAGTTTTCTATCCTTTTCCACAGTCCCTTCCCACCCTTTATTTTCCACATTTTTCTTCTAAAAGCAAATATTTGCTAATCTCTTACTGATGTCCTACCAAAATACCCCGTGTGGTCAATTTGCATCAGAAAAGAACACAGGCAAAGAAATCGCATATGGAATATAGACAATTGAAACAACACACCTCTGTCATTGCTTTACTCCACAAATTATCTACCACTTATAGCCTCATCGAGCGCGCTAAATGATAACCACTTTGAACAAAAATCTAGTCAGTTTTTGTCCTCATACTCACTCTGACTATTGACAAGATTACAGTTCCTCAACTATAAAAGGAGAAAATTAAATCATCTCTGAACCATGTTTGCCATCTTGGGAAATACCTAAACATGTAGGCGATGCCTATTAATTATCATCATGTGCAGTAACTAAAAAACATGGTATTTTAGAAAATAAACGAATAAAAAATTCAGAGAATCAGTTGGCCTCACCTGTTGTTATTGAAAACGGCAACGACGGGTAAAGGATGCAGCTGTCGCTGGAATTGGGGTTCTCTTAGTTTCATTTGAGGTGTAAATTTACTGCTCAGCTCCATGGTTATCCTTCAATTCCAATCGCTGATCATAACAAAGTAAGAACATATACCTCTGATCGGGGCGGTCCACGGCGGCGGAAGGTGATGCTGGTTAGTTGGGAAGTGGATAAATAATAAAGGTCAACAGTTTACGGTTGTAGGATTAGATTAGATGTCAGTTTTATTTTAGCCTGATGTGTTCACTGGTAAATCCTAAAATTTAACCATTCATCCTCCTATTTGCATTGCGAGTGGGTATCACGACAGGCATACTGTACATAAGCTTCACCACAGACAGCCTGTCCATAAACTTATGGACAGACCACATATTTTTTACTTTATACATTTATTTGTTAAAAGGAAAGTTTCAGGAAAGACGGGCTTTCCATAAGCTTATGAATAGTCATCAGGGGCATTTGATTTAAATGGTGTAATTTTTTATAAAATTTAAATATTGCATTTTATAAGTTAAAACAAGTAATAATATGTATTTAAATGTAAAAATATAAAAATATATGATATAAAAAAAATATTTTCAAAAATTTTAAATTTTGTATGTAATTTAAGAAATGCAGTGTATAAGATAAAAAATAAGTGGCCTATCCATAAGCTTATGGACAGGCCGCCTGTCAGGAGACCCACTCTTTGTTAAATACATACAAAATTTAGAATTTTTTAAAATATTTTTTATATCATATATTTTTATATTTTCACCTTCAAATACATATTATTACTTGTTTTAACTTATAAAATGCAATATTTAAGTTTTATAGAAAATTACAACATTTAAATCAAAAGCCCCTAAGGATTGTCCATAAGTTTATGGAAATGCCGTTTTTCCTGAGACTTTCTCTTGCATTGCTATTTCACTTCTCGTAGCTTGTAGGTGATAAAAAAGATCAAAATATTCTTCTAAGGAATGGCTAATGAAATGCAGCATTTTCATAAACTTATAGACAATTCACAGGGTTTTAAGTTTAACTTAAATATTAATTTTTTTTATAAATTTTAATATTATATTTAATAATATGTATTTGAAAGTGAAAATATACAAGTACATAATATATAAAAATATTTTCAAATGTTCTAAATTTTTTATATAATTTAACAAATACAGTGTATAAGTTAAAAAATAAATGGTCTCTCTATAAGCTTATAGACAGACCGCCTGTCAAGAGACTCGCTCTTCTTTTAAAGGTTACTTATGAAATTTAGTTTTACCTAATTAATTCAATTATCACTACTGTGTTCCAACATAACCTATCTAACCAAGTATGCGATAAAGTAAAGCATAAAAGACGCAAGACTTGGTTACGCAGTTCGGTGAAATCCACCTACATCTGCGGGGTCTGGCCCAGTTCAGAATGAATCCACTAATCAGAAAGATACAGTACAAGGTATACTATACAATTATACTTAACTTATCTAACTATAACGTGAATCATGCAAGTTCCCCATACTACCGATCCGCCTTGATCAAACTCCCTCTGACCTCGAAACTCGTCGACGCTGGATCTCCTCCTCTCGAGGAATTATGGCATATGATTCTGAACTTTATGCAGCAGGTTCGTATGTTGGAACATAGAATTCTGGCTCTTTGCAATTCTCGAAAGATAAAAAATCCGTGTGCAAATTTTTTCTATTAAGTCCATAAATAATGCAGCCGTGTTTGCTCTCTATATATGGTCCATGAGCAGATATGAATTCTCCATGATTATCTCCATAATATCCCTATTCCAAATCTGCTTCTTGAAGCATATCTAAATCTCATAAATAAAGGGATTTTCCTTAACTCAATATCTCCATATATTCGATAATAACAACTCCATATTTATAGAGATTTTCCATAAATCAACTATGTTTCCATACGCCTAATATATAGTAGAATATTCAGATTTCCATAAATCACAAATACTATAATATTCTGTCTTTTTTTCCCGTAAACATCTTGGCGTAAATATGCTGTTTTTCGCATGAACAAATGAAGTTTATTCCATCTCCAATTCCATAACGTTAATCTAATCCCACATATATAGGAACTGATATGTTCTCCAAATCAAATACAACTTGGACTAGATGTATCCTTCTCGGATTCAGTCTTTAACCTTTCTTTATTTCACCAAAATTTCTTCTTTGATGTTGCAACTCAATAATACCATATTTGCATAATTTCCAAAAAAATGCCAACTAGATAAATCTAGACTTTACAATCTCCCCCTTTGGCATTTTGTGGACCAATTACCTTTTGGAATTTCATCACAAAAGCTTATGCAAATAAAGACATCAACCTTGAAAACCACCCTGGATGTTGGAACATAGAAACATAGCATCTCCCCCTAAATTCCAGATTCCCTCAACATCCAGGAATAATGATCATGTTGGAACATCAACCCAAAGAGGCCAATAAAGTCATCCAAGAAATCCAAAATATCTCCCTTGGGACCATAAACATGCCAAACGCAATAGACACAGAAAACCAAAATCTCCATTAAATGCAGCTCCCCCTGAAGCAAATATCTGGCCTATGTTGGAACATAGCCATAATAGAACCTGTAAACCTCTTCCGGAGCAACTATATGTGCTTCATCTAATCTGACATTTTCTACCTCCAAAGCTACCATCTAAATGGATTGAGCTCTCAACTTCACATCATTGTACCACTGATGTGTCCATTTTATGTGCATTATTTAGTAGTATTTAGGATCACTTTTTTGCTCTTTTATTATTGAGAGCTTGTGTTTTACCTTGAAATTCTCTTAGGAGAGGTAAAAGCAACTTTATACTCTTTTACCTCTTCTAAATGGATTTTGTGTGACAAGGGAAGAACACGGAAGCAACGAAGACCGGAAGACATTGAAGACTATACTTTCGAAGACTTTTGGATACTCACTTCGAAGACATGAAGACCGGAGACCGTTGAAGACCATTTTTGGAGCCATTGAAGACTTGAAGATTGAGAGGGATGGCTATGAAGAAGACAAAGAAACAATGCAAAGTGCTGGCCCCCGTCGCGACACCATCGCGAGTCGCGACCAACACCGTCGCGAGTCGCGACGAACTCGTCGCGAGTCGCGACGAACTCGTCGCGAGTCGCGACGAACTCGTCGCGAGTCGCGACGAACTCGTCGCGAGTCGCGACGAACTCGTCGCGAGTCGCGACGAACTCGTCGCGAGTCGCGACGAACTCGTCGCGAGTCGCGACGAACTCGTCGCGAGTCGCGACGAACTCGTCGCGAGTCGCGACGAACTCGTCGCGAGTCGCGACCAACGGGCGGCCAGAAATCAACTTTATCTTCTTTGCACTATAAATACTACTCTCTTTCCTCCTCTTCTCCAGTTTTTGCAGCCCGTTTTCTCTCTGGTTTTGGGCGAAACCCTAGGTTTTTTCTCTTCTTTCTTTTCTTTGTTTTTCTTAGTTTAATTATGTCTTTTGTTGTTCTAGAGTAGTTCTTGTACTTGGGAGCTATGGATTGAAGCTTCCACTTCTATGTAGCAAGAACTCATTTCTATCTATCTATTTGGTGTTTTTGCTATTGTGCTCTTATTGTGCTTGAATGATGATTGTTGATGCTATTGATGTTATTGGTAGCTTGAGTATACAAATTGCTTGATTGATTGCTTGTTAGGGTTGGAAGGAATTAGCTACTCTTTCCCTCTTTTAATTAGGAATCCAAAGCATGAGTTAGAGCTTCTAAATGATATTGATGTGTTGATGATGTGCTAGACGAATGTGATTGATGTCGAACTCTTCGTCATGTTCATTTGTGTAGCAAACGAGAAGAGTTATATGCTCGTGGTCTATGAGTGGTCGCTCTTGACTAATCTCGTGTAATTGCATGAATTGGTTAAATGCTTAGTCATGGTGTAGTGGTCATAGGCATTGCCAAGCTTGTTGATCCTTCGTGCTAAATGCCACCAATGACACCTTGAGTCGTGGTCGCGACTCGGGAGTCATTGGTGAGGTTTGACGAGAGATGTGGAACTCACTCTTGCAAACTACAAACTAAGAAGGATAGGAGTTTAGTCTCCACGACAAGTAGTTGAAGTATTGAATAGATGATTCAAATTCATTCTTGAAGCATTTTTTATTTGGCGTTTATGTATTCTTGACGGTGTGTTTCACTGCATGTGTGCCATGAGTTGTTTGAGCATATGGAGTGCTTGTGTGGTTGAATTGTTTAGGTGTAGGAACGTGACGAATTCCGTAGCGCCTTTGCATGAAGATCTATGAGCATGAACTTAGAACTCCTTGTGATGTGTGTGTTGTGGTACTTGCTAGATGGGTATGTGAGTGTTGGGTCATGAATGCTATATGATGGAATGTGTGAATGGTTCGATGAACTATATTAGATTTGGAAGTGGATATCCGTTGCCCCCAAGGCATTTTATCTTTGTAGTTTAAAACCCCTTTTCTTTAGTTTCGTTTGATGATTAGCATAGTCACTTGACGTTGCTAGTTATCTCGTCTTTTTACCTTTGTTAACTTAGGAAACCAACCAACCAACCCCCCCCCCTTTACTTGCTTTTATGTGTATGTATATATAGTTACTCCTAGCCTAATATCAACCAATTGTGTGCTTAGACGCTTAGAAAGATCCCTCTTCTCTTTGGACGACCCCGATTTGCCACTATCTACCTAGTTGTAGAAAGTAAGCATTTAGGGCTTATAAATTATCTTTTGGCGCGCGGGCGCGACGACCGCCCGCGCCTGTCAACCACTCAAAATTTAGATCAATGTTGCCTCCCATAGAATTCTTCTACAACTCTCAGTTGTACTTCTTGTAGATTGAGGTAGCAGTCTTGAGACCCAAATAGTTTAGGTAAGCTGTAAATCCACTCCCCATATATACCCAGATCAGTTATCCTTTCGGCTAAAATTATATCCCTCATGACAGTTTGATTAGAAGTGCTTTCAATAATCTGCTCACCTTGTGTTGGAACATCAGTCACCGATGTTGGAACATAACAACTCTGAGCTTCACCCACCTTCTCTATATTGGAACATAAGATCCTTTCATTGCTTCAGAATCAACACATCACCTACTCAGCTTCCTTCACTTCATCAGTACTTTCTCCCCCTATCTGGTGTTGGAACATAGACTTGTTCACCATCCAGATCATAATCTTTTCCAACCGCAGTTACTGATGTTTGAACATCTGAATCTCTAATCCATGTCCACATCTTCTCAACCTGTCTCCATACTTTATGTTGGAACATGACCAGCATCACTGTCTTCCAACTCCTCATCATTATAAACCAGAATACCAAGAAGAACCATCTTTCTAATATATTCGACCATCATTTTTTCACGTTTTTCTTCTTTCTATTTTTTTTGTATTTTTCTAATTTTCTGTACACAAAATAAATAAACAAACCTTCTACAGCTAAATAAAAAATTTAAAGACATGCCTCAAATATGAGAAACACCTAAGTGTAGGAGCTTAACCGTAGCAGTGTCCAACAACTTTGTGAAAATATCCGTGAATGTTGGAACATAGACTACTACAACTTTCCTTTCAACCCGAATTATCATTTTTCCTTGATTCAAGTGAGATTCCTTAAGATCCTCCTGAAATCTTACAAATGCTACCACCATATTCATCTTCATTTCAGCTTGCATCAAAGTCACAAAATCTTGTACCAAGGATGGTGAAGTAGACCCAAAGATCATATCATCAATATAGATTTAAGCAATCAATGTATTTGATGATTCTCAAAAAACAAGTAAGGTGCGATCTTCTCCCCCTCGACGAGAACCTTTATGAATAGGAAAGGTAGTGAGCCGTTTATACCATGCTCGTGGTGCTTGTTTTGATCCATACAAAGCCTTCTTGAGTCGATGATATACTTCCTCATTAACCACACCATATAGGAGAGCACTCTTGAAAACTTTTTGGTACATCATAAAATCGATAGTGCACGCCATAACAAGGAGAATGCGAATAGATTCTAACCGGCAACTGATGCGAATGTCCCATCAAAATTAACTCCTTCATCCTAAGTGTGGTCCTGAGCAACTAATCTTGCTTTATTATCACTGGGTTCGATAAGGGAGAGGAACCATTGTAGGCCAGCAAGTTCCCTATAATTAATTTGAGGGATCGATCGAGTCCTTCTTCTGCTTGATTCAACCTGCACTGATATTGGAACATGGGAGAGTTCTAGAGACAACGATGTTCCAACATTGTTGAAGATATAAGAGTCACCGGCTTCATCTTTAAGATATGTCTCATCTGATGTTCCAACATCATTAAGTCCCTGATATGAGAAATCAACCGATGTTGGAACATAGTCAGCCGTACGATCTACTTCATCACATTTGACACTGTAGCAGTTCACTTTTTGTTCCAATAAGTAACATTTATCTGATGACCGAATACCAGTAAGCACTTTGTTGTTGCCATGTTTCACTATGCACTTTTCCTTATAGAATTCAACGGCCATATTATCATCACATAGCTGGTTGATACCTAGGAGATTAGCCTTTAGATCTTCCACCAACAAAACATCAGTGAATACGGGGAATCCTTCAATATGTAGTTCACTTTTTCCAACCATTCGACTCTTCTTTCCATCGCCAACCGTAACAAAACCACCATCATATGGATGAATGTTTGTCAGTAATTCCTGAGTTCCAGTCATGTGGCAAGAGCAACCACTATCAAAGTACCACGAGTCTCTAGAATGTGCAATAAGAGACGTATGTGCAACAAGGCAAGTACTCGTGCGTTTAACAACCCATACCTTTTTTACCATTCTTGATCGTTGGACATCGTCTATGTTGGAACATACTGAAAGTTGTCGCCCTGTCATGATATCTCTGAGCAGTTTTTGGCATTGTCTCTCTGTGTGACCTTGATACATGCAGTAGCTACAGATGAGAGGTTTCCTTTGATGGGTATTGATCACCTTTTTCTTTATCTCCGTCTTGAAATTAACTGTGCTACCCAATGAGTTGTCATACCCAATTCCTTGTTGATCTCCAAAGTTCTTTCCCATGGTCAGAATATCATCAAGTTTTGCTTTACCAGTGTTTAACTTGGTAATTTCTGCTTTGGCCATCTCAGCTCTCTTAGTTGTTGAGCTTAGATTCAAATTTAACTCTTTAATCTCTCTTCTGAGTTCACCAACTAGAGTTTGCAAACCCTTTTCCTTCTCAGCCAGATGATTTTTCTCTTCCTTTAACACTCTATTTGTATCAACAACTTGAATCCACGTGGCATACATCTGCTTATATGTACTGTAGATATCTTCATCACTCATAACTAGTTCGCTATCATCACTGGATGTGTCATCAGAACCTATGTTGGAACATACAACTTCGTTTTTCTTTGATATGTTGGAACATACAACTTCGTCTTTCTCTGACATGTTGGAACATACCTCATCTGATCCACCATGAAATTTTGCTCCAAATGCCACATAATTGCTTATAAGTTTCTTTTCGTCTTCTCCATCATCTTCACTCCATGGGGTGATGTATGATTTTCCTTGTTTCTTTAGGGTATTAGCACATTCAGCCTAGATGTGGCCGTATCCTCCACATTCTTGATATTGAATTCTTTCAAACTGCCTTCCTTCACCGCTTTGGTTTCTAGAGAATTGTTGACTTCCTTGTTCCATTCGAGTTCCATGATTACAAAATATTGAGGACGAGTTTTGTTTCCACCAGATATTTCATGTGAATTCTTGTTTACCACCTTCTTCAGCATTCTTGAGAAATTCTTGGTGATAGGAGCAAGTTCTTCAATTCCATCATCACTATCAGATTCATGGATGACCCTTGATGAAGAGGATTTGAAAGCCAACTCCTTCTAGACTTTCTTTGCAGGCTGTTGCATTGTCATTCATAGGTCTGTAGTGATCCCATTAGTTCATCTAAGGTCATGGTGGCTACATCTCTTGCTTCTTCTATTGCTGCTACTTTCATTGCAAATCTTTTAGGAAGAAATCTCAAGGTCCTTTTCACCAATTTTGTTTCCTTGTAAACTTTCCCAAGTTGATACGTCATATTGGAGATGTCTTTGAGTTTCCCATTGAATATAGAAATAGTATCATCCTCCTCCATCTTCATTTCCTCAAACTTTGTAGCCAACATCTGCAGTTTGGATTCACGTACACGACTTGTCCCTTCATGTACAGTTTGTAGGATATCCATGCTTTCTTTGCTTGTTGGCATGTAGAGATGAGTTTGAACTGATCTTCATCTACTGCAGTAAATATGACATTTAATGCTCTGGAGTTCGCCAAGCTTCCCATTCTTTCACCTGGTGTCCACGACTCTTTTGGCTTAAATTCCCCTCCTTCAAAATTTCCAACAACAGGGGGTTTCCATTCTGTTTCAACATAGTACCAAGCCAATTAATCCACTGAATTTATGAACACCCGCATGCGAGCCTTCCAGAAGTTGTAATTTGTTCCTTCCAGCAGTGGCGGCCGAGACAGAGAAGCTCCTTCTCTGGTCGCCATTGGTAAAATCAAATCACACTTTCCTTGCCAAAACCAAGGTAAAACAAGTGACTTAGCTCTGATACCAATTGAAATTTGGTTTTACCTAATTAATTCAATTATCACTACTGTGTTCCAACATAACCTATCTAACCAAGTATGCGATAAAGTAAAGCATAAGAGACACAAGACTTGGTTACGTAGTTCGGTAAAATCCACCTACATCTGTGGGGTCTGACCCAATTCAGAATGAATCCACTAATCAGAAAGATACTGTACAAGGTATACCATACAATTATACTTAACTTATCTAACTATAACATGATTCCTGCAAGCTCCCCTTGCTACCGATCCGCCTTGATTAGGCTCCCTCTGACCTCGAAACTCATCGACGCTGGATCTTCTCCTCCCGAGGAATTATGGCATATGATTTTGAACGTTGTGCAGCAGGTTTGTTTGTTGGAACATAGAATTCTGGCTCTTTGCAATTTTCGAAAGATAAAAAATCTGTGTGCGGATTTTTTCTATTAAGTCTGTAAATAATGCAGCCGTGTTTGTTCTCTATATATAGTCCATGAGCAGATATGAATTCTCCATGATTATCTCCATAATATCCCTATTCCAAATCTACTTCTTGAAGCATATCCAAATCCCATAAATAAAGGGATTTTCCTTATCTCAATATATCGATATATTCGATAATAACAACTCCATATTTATAGAGATTTTCCATAAATCAACTATGCTTCCATACGCCTAATATATAGTAGAATATTCAGATTTCCATAAATCACAAATACCATAATATTCTGTCTTCTTTTTCCGTAAACATCTTGGCGTAAATATGCTAATTTTCGCATGCACAAATTAAGTTTATTCCATCTCCAATTCCATAACATTAATATAATCCCACATATATAGGAACTGATATGTTCTCCAAATCAAATACAACTTGGACTGGATGTATCCTTCTCAGATTCAGTCTTTAACCTTTCTTTATTTCACCAAAATTCATTCTTTGATGTTGCAACTCAATAATACCATATTTGCATAATTTCCAAAAATTGCCAACTAGATAAATCTAGACTTTACAATTTACACACACACACACACTGTTAGAGTTAGGGCAAACACGCTGATACATGAATTGGCAAAGGTCTTCAGAGCTGAATCCTCAATCACAAAACTCAAACAAATGGAAGCAGTTAGGAGAGAAGAAACGGCGGATCGAATGGGACTCCCAAGTTTAAAGAGTTGCAGAATAGACAAAGTAGTGAGTTGTACACCTGACCTACAGTAAGATCGACACGAGGGGTGAATGTCTATACTGATAGGAATTGTGTACAAGTTCTCTACTTGGTAAAGCCTTGCACATTTTGAAAAGCAAGAAACCTGAATACTGTTTACAATTAGAACTAACAGGCAGGTTTTAAGGTTCAATTCACATGAACTTTTGTTGTAGAAAACACTATTTCTCCTTTTACAAAAGGTTTGGGAAGCCTATATAAATTCCCCACTTTGGTGGTTTAATTTTTTTTAAAAACATAGAGCTAGGGTATGTTAAATAACTCTTTTTAGCATTTTCTTTAAACAAATATCATTATTTATTATCATCTGATTAATAACATCTCCAATGTGAGTATCAAATTGATAACATCCATCAGTCACGTCATCATAATAGAAGGTCAAGGTAAAAAATCTTTTCCATCTTTAGGATCTCTTGCACTTTCATCTTTGACGTAGCTAAAATTTGAAGTGACCCCTTAAAATAGACCTTTCATATTAAGGCTGTTGGTATACTTAGTCAGTATATTTGCCAAATATTGATCAATTTTAATGTATTTGTTTTAATTAAATTAAAAGAATTTTACATAATTTAGTTTTGTTAGGATTGAAAATTAATTTATACATTTAATTATTTTAAATATTAATTCAGTTATATTATATTTTACATTGTACTAATTAAATATATTAAAATTTTAAATTGTACTATAAATTAAAATTAAATATTTGATCATAGCTTTTAGATAAAGTTAAAAATATTTTGAATTATCATGCACACTTGAGTTAAAAATATCTATTTATACAGCTGTAAAGTCCAAAATAAAATAAAGATAATTCTTATACATTATATCTTATAATACTCCCCCTACCCAGTTTAAATTGCACAATTGGTTTTCTGAAAATTTTCTCTATCAATGTTTGACCGCATATTTAAATAGATATATGAACAATAATATTATCGTATATGACATTAAAGTATTCGCTATAACAATTAGTTTCTAAATATCAAAATTTTATTTTATGTTGTTATACGTAAATAAACATATTAACTGTCAAACATGTTTCTTCAATACCGTAATAATGATTATGGTGCAATTTGTGTTTCTTGAACGTAATAATAATTGTGGTGCAATTTAAACAGGGACAAGGAGTTAACTAAAAATGAATATATATATATATATATATATGTATATATATTGTTATAATTAGTGATAATATATTGTAACACATGACATTAAAGTTTGGTTTACAATGTCTGCATTGGAGAACAAAGTTCCATCAATCTCTGTCATTAATGCTTTTTAATCAACGTCACATAGAAGCTCCATAATACTCCATCATATGGCTCCTATATTTGAAGATGATGTTCTTTGGATTAGATATGCTTTAAGTGAGTAATAAACTATATAAATTCTTATTTTAGACCGACTAATCATTAAATGGAGTTATTTTGTAACTAATACAACTATAAGTTAGAATCCGGTTAATTTTAATGACATCAAATAAATTGTAGGGACTACCATGCAATAAGCTTAAATTTCAGCAATATACTCCCTCTGTCCCAAAAAAATGGTACATTTTATATTTTCATCCATTTCAATTAAAATGATATATTTTGAAAATTACGTAAATTGGCAATGATCTGCTTCATTTTGTGTGCATAAACCGATGCATTTGGCATACTTTTTAGTTAGCTTTATTTCGGGGATTGCTAGTATTGGTTGAGTTTACGTGACAATGAGTTTAGATGGTCATGTTTGGTTTTCTTGTCTAAATCCCATGTTTTCTAGACTTACTTGGTACTAATAAATATCTTGTATCCACATGCTCCTTGATCTTCCTTGTGATCATCTTTAGTAGGTCGCCCGTGGGTACTTTTTGTTTACATTCTATGTGAAGACCGTTCGTAAGAGCAGTAGAAGATATTGAAAGCCGTTTGTAAGGACAGTAGTAGAGATGAAGGGGATTCACATTAGAATGGTTGTATACAAAAGTACAATCATTAATGCATGGTAGGAGATTAAAGCCATAGATAGGCGGCAATGGAGTTTAAAGTGGCCAACGAAGAAACGGGAAATCGTGGTCCGATGAGTTATGCTTAAGTCTAAGAACGGTCCAAGTCATGGCTGGTTCCATTGGATTCGTCTTCTTGTGTACTTAAAAATTGACTATTGAAACTCTCAAATTGGACTAACAGTTCACCCGTAGCAAAGGAAACTAGTTAAGTCGGCCAAGGCACAAACGGGTCGGCACAGGCCGTGCATGGTTTGGCACCAACGACCCGCGCTAAAGGAGATGTCCCACACCAAGAAGGCCAGTGCGACACTAAGGCACGACCCGTGCCAGAATCCACGATCCACTAGCACAAAGTGAAGAACCCCTCCACGCGGCTACGTACGGGCGTGTGACGTCCTATTTTTGACGTCCTATTTTTGGCGTCCCGCGCCGTTCCAAGCTCAATAGGCCAAGACTAGCCAGCGGGGTGTGGGAAATCACATGCCTCGTGCCAAAGTTCCTGAGCAACCACCATTTCTAATCACGGCCCGTGCCTACGAACATACAGATTAGAAACTCCATTTTCAGCACCCAGATGGTGCCCCACACACGAAGATGCATCCAGCGCCAGGGGTTAGACTCAGCCCGTGTGAAGCTTCGCGCCTCGCACCTAATGAAGATCTACACCACACCCCTGATCCGGCACCCCACGCACATGAAGGGATACAGCCCATGCCAGTCCTTGCGCCCCGCACCAAGGACAAGCTATGGGCTGCATCATCCGAGACTCCCTACGTCAGGTGACTGAGCTAGGGTTTACCCTATTTTGGCCTATTTTGGAATTTTTAGGCCCAATCTCCTACTTCTATATATAGAACCTTTGTCTACTAGGTTTTTATACAATAGATTAGATTAGACATTAAAAGAGTAGCTTGGAGACACTCTTCTTAGTAAAAACTTTATCTTTTTCTTCTTCTTATTTTGCTTTGATCCTAAGATGTGGAATTGAAATATTTATTTGAATTCTATATCGAGGGAGTAGTTTCTATAGCTTGGGGATAAACTGTAGTATCATGGTCTAATCTATATACTTGTTGAGATTATTTAGTTCTTCCTAATTTTGTGTTCATGACATTATTGTGATTTTATCTAGAGTTTAAATGCAAGAATAGTACACCACATATAAGCACACACTCTAGGCTATATTCATGTTTGGTGTAAATATCGATGCCCCCTCGGGAAGAGAAAGCTGATTGTTAGAATGGGTAGAGGAGAACGTAGCTGCATAGGTGTGCACACGAGGGATCGAGGTCACTCTTATCTACTTACCATCACACCAGTCTTAGCTGGCTTCATAAAGTTGTCCAAGAGGTTATCCGTAGAGATAGCTAAGTAGTAGCAATCTAAGGTTACAAGATACCCTAGTATTATAGATAAGGTGCCTACGACCCTTGGGCCTAATTTATAGGGCCTGAGGGAAGTAGTGAATTCGTGATGGAAGCCCGATATGTAATTGCATGAGGGGGAAACATACATAAAACAATGGTCGGACCTCGTTGTATTCCATTAATTATAATGGCAATGTCAGTGGAGGGTTGCGAGAGCACCCACCTAGACAGAGATGGGAAAGTGTATGCCATCGGCCACACCACGTATTATGGACACTCTATTTGGTTTTCCTAGGTCTCTATCTGAATTAATCAAGGATAGAAGCATTAGAATGACCAAGTTGCAAAATGATTCCCCAAGTGCTTAGCTTAATATTGTATTTGTGTTTTTACTTTTCATGTTTTGTAGTTGTTAGATTGAAAACCCAAACCCCCGCCCCCTATTTTCATGTTTGCTTTACTAGCTACTACATGAACTCATACGAATTGATGACCCATATAAGGTCGTATTTGAGTTGGTACATTAGACCTAGCATCTCTGTGGACAAATCCATGGCTTACCGCTAACTACCCTATAGGTAGCTTAACAGTAGGAACAAGGTGCAGAACTGTAAATTTCTATCTTTTGACCATACCACCTCTGCATGGGTTAATTCTAAGCCATAGTTTTAACGACTTCGGGGGGGAGGCAGGTCAGAATTTTAGCACTTTATTTTCAGGGATGCTATCAGTCTAGGTATCAATTTAGACATAACAAGTCAGTAGAGTAGTTAGTTTAGCTTTAATTTGTTTGTTTATGTTGTTGATTTTTGGTTAGAGTTGTTTTTATAGTTATTTTGTTACCTTTTGATCTGTTTGCTAGTGTTGTATTCGAAAGGGTATTGTTGGCTCCAGTTTAGAGTACATACCCGTACCACTAATCTAGGCATCTCATACTACCCAACTTAGAAAATAGGTGGTCGGAGGAGAATGAGGCTAGGAACTAGGGCACAAATTAAATTGAGGCAAAAAGTATCAGTGGAAGATCCGCTAGTAATGGTGGAAGACAATTGCACCCTACAGGAGCTCATGGCACCCAACTTGGAGAATCAGCCTCTATGCATCACCTTCACACCATTACCCACCAATGTGAGCTGTGAGCTATAGAGTGACATGATCCATTGCCTTCCTACATTTCATGTAATGGCAGGAGAGGACCCGAACAAACATCTTTTGGAGTTCCATTTGGTGTGCACAAACATGAAGCCCCTGGGAGTGTCAGAATATTACTACAACCTAAGAGCCTTCCTGTTTTCCTATCAAAGTAGTGCGAAGGATTGGCTTTACTACTTCCCACCGGGATGCATTGGTTCTTGGATGGAAATGAAGTGGAGGTTCTTACAGAAATAATTTTTGGCATCTAAGCTGGCCGGGTTGACGAAGAAATTGTCGAACATCACCCAAGGTGCTACCGAGAGTATGGATGATTATTGGGAACACTTCAAGTGACTTTTGGTGAGTTGTCCTTACCACCCATTCAAGGAGGGGTATTTGGTGTATTACTTCTTTGAGGGGTTATGTGATGAAGATATGCAAATGGTGAATTCCGTTTGTAATGGTTCAATAGCGAACAAGAGCCCTAAGGAATCAATGACCCTCTTTGAAGAAGTGGTAAACTGTGTGCGGCAATTTGGCACTGGGTTGAGGGTAAAGGTATTGGATGAACCCACACACTCACCTAAGTTGGAAGAGCAAGTCAAAGATTTTTCTTCCATGATAAAGGAGCTTTTGCGAGGAAAAGTGCATAAAGTCCAAGTTTTTGGAGTTTGCAACCTTAACCACAACTCTGAAGCATGCCCTAAAGTCATAGATGATTTACAAGAGGTGAAGGCAATTGACTACAACAATCGGGAAAGACCACAATTTGCTAGGGGGTAACCACAAGGGTTCTAAGAGAACCAATGAGATGCAATACCGTACCCCTATGCAAATTCATTCAACTCGAGGTATCACGATCATCCTAATTTCCGATAGAGGGAAGACAACCAAGCTCAAGGATACCGGGAAGGACAAGCTCCACCTCAACCATATCCTAGAGGTGAAAGTCCTTCCAACAATTATGCCTCACTCTACAATTCAGAACATGATGAGATATTGGAAGCCATCGATCAATTGGGGAAGAAACATGAAGTCTTCGTGGAGAGGAAAATATGAGAGATTGAAGACCTTGGCAATAGAGCTTTCTCAAGTATCAAACTCTTAAAGTTCAAGTCGGGTAACTTGCCACCTCGGTAAGCCGACTTGAAGCCATGGAGTCTGGAAAACTACCTTCCTAACCTGAGATCAACCCAAGGAACATAACTACACTTAAATTAAGAAGTGGGGAGGAAGTTTGTGGATCAAGAAAAAAATATTGCAAGGAGATGAAAAGATAGTGGAGGCTACCAAGGCACACTTCGAAGAGGAATAAATTGTGGTCAAGGAAGCACCCTCCAAGGAACTTCCACCGCCCGAGGCACAAGTCACTATTCTACCTCCATTTTCAAATATTTTGAGGGGACGGCCAAATGTGGTGACCGATGATGAAACCATTCGAAAAGTCTTTGAAAAGGTTGAGGTAACCATCCCTATCTTGGAATTAATTGAACATGTGCTAAATTTCATAAAGTTTCATGCACAAATAAAAGACGTAAACCAACTAAGAGGTTAGTAATGTGCCCCAATTTGATGTTGCTTCTACGTTACCATCTGCCATGCCAGAATTTGCAAGAAAAAGCCTCTGGACGTGTCTGGGGGGTGGGGGGGGGGAAGAGGCCCTAACAGTCAAGTAAGAAAACAGTGTATATGAGTGTAATTAGGAATGAATAGTTGAGTGTGTAGGATTACCTTTAACCTTTATATAGGTAGGAAAGTAAGGCTATTGTTTTGTTTGCTTGTAGAACAAGTACTCCACCTTAGACCGGTGATGTGTTCATTTTATGTGCATATTTTAGTACTTTTTGGGATCACTTGTGTGCTTTTTTGTCATCAAGAGCTTGTGTTTTACCTTGAAATTCTCTTAGGAGAGGTAAGAACGACTTTATGCTCTTTTACCTTTTTCTAAGTGGATTTTATGTGACAAAGGAAGAACATCAAGACTTGAAGACCGGAGACCATTGAAGATCACCTTTTGAATATTTGAAGACTAGCTTTGAAGATTGAAGACAAAAAGAATCGAGGATTTAAAGGCAAGGCGACACAAGGGTGAAAATGGGCAGCCCAACCAGGCGAGGCCATTCCTGCCCAGGCAAGGCCATTCCAACCCGAGCGAGGCTATTATCGTCTAGGCAAGATCATTCCCGCCCGGGCGGAGCCTGCTACACTTTTGCTTTTTGCTTTTCTTTTCCTCCCTCTTTTACTATGAAAGGAATTTTTGGCCACCCACTTCATATCTTATCTTCTCGGCCAAATTTCCTCCTTAAATATCCCTAGTTCTCCATTTTCTTTCATCTTCTTCCTCTTTGTTTGTGTATGAATTCATCTACGAAGGTTAGTATGATTTGTACGTATTAGCTAAATCTAGTTATTGGGAGCAATTGACCAAGGCTTCCAAGCCTATGTCTTAAGAACAATATGTAACTTATTTGATACTCTTACTATTATGATTTATGGAGCATTGAATGTGTTTGTTAATGTCATTAATGTTCTTTTAAAGCTTGATTATATGAAGTATTTGTATGACATGCTTGTTAGGGTTTGGGGAAATGTGTTGATTTCCCCTTTTCTTGATAGGAATCCAAGAGTATGATTTAGAGCTTTTGATTGTGTTGATGGATTGATAATTGCTAGATGAATATGATAATGTTAAACTCTTTGTCATGTTTGTTGCTAGCAGCATATGAGAGAAGTCTATGAATGTTGATTGTTCTTGACTAATCTTGTGTAAATGCATGAATTGGTTAAATGCTTGACACAGTGTGGTGTTTATAAGTGTTGCCAAGCTTGTTGATTCTTCACGCTCAATGCCATCAATGGGATACTTTTAGTCATGTTTCGACTATGGGAGTCATTGGTTAGGTTTGACAAGAGACTTTGAATTCACTCTTGCAAACTACTATCTTAGAAGGATAGAAGTTTAGTCTTCACAACAAGTAGTGAAAGTAGTAAATAGGTTGCATGTTCAATGATGGATAAGAGGCTTGGAAGTGGAAGTCAATTGTGCCCAAGGTTCCATTAATTGTTGGTTTAATCACCTTTTAGTTGTTGTTGCATTCTTTGCATATTTAACTTGCTTAATTAGTTAACTTGTCTTTAATTTCATAACTTTGGACCAAAACCAACCAAACTTACCCCCTATTTACATGCGCTTATATATATGTTTTTATATCTAGTATGTTTTCTCCTATATATGTTTAAACACTTGGAAAGATCTCTCTTCTCATGGACGACCACGACTTTCCATTATCTACTTAATTGTAGATAGGAATCATTAGGGCTTAAAAATATAACTTTGAGAGGTACGCCAATGACCTCCCAAACTTTGGCGCCGCTGCTAGGGAAGAGGGGTTTATTTTTAAGTGTTTGGGCATATTATGTGTGATTATGTGCTAGTTGTAAATATTTGTTAGTTTGCTTTTGTTTTGATTTCTTAGTTGACTTGCCATTTTCGCTTGGCTTGGAGACATATTTTTTGAGTTCTTGGTGTATGGTTAGTACTAGATCCTTTTCACAAGAACCCCTACACTACGACCTCGAGTTAGAGTTGAACTTGAGACTGGCTAGGAGGCTTTCTTTGGAGTGTAAATAACACCCTTCCTAGTGACCATTTTGTGGATAATTCCAATTTTGTGGAGCATCAACATGAGCATGAAGATGAGCATCTGGGAGGATGACATCAACATCCTCCTCTTTAAGGGAGAGCTCATCCACTCCACGGAAGGGAGATTCCTTTGGGGTAAGCATTGTTGAGAGACATTGTTGAGGAGGTAAGTGTTATGGGGTATCAAGGCAAACAAGGCTACCAAGGGAACCAAGGCTATCAAGCTGGACAAGGCTATCAAGGTAACCAAGGCTACCAAGGTTATCAAGGGTACCAAAATCGGCCGTACAATTTGGGCACTCGTGATAACCTGAACCTCCGGCATGGAAACCCTCCAGGAAGTTAAAACCCTCAACCGTATCAGCTTCCTCAACAACAATATATGTTACCTCAATAAAATTTTAAAGGCTCCAAGACAAGCCCCGAGACTAAGGGGAGATCTCAGGGTTAACAAAAGATGATGTGATGCAAACCATTCACCGATTGAGCATGTGCGCGGAAAAAGGTGAAAAATTCCAAGATGAAGCCAAAGAAAGCATCAAGAACTTAGAAACTCAAGTGAGCCAAATAGCTCAAGTGGTGAATCAAATGGACGCCCGAGAAAAAAAGGTAAACTTCCCTCCCAACAGGAGATTAACCCTCAAAAATATATGAGTGCAATCTCATTGGGAAGTGGAAGGGAAGTGAAGGAGCCCCAAGCAAGGGTTGTTGTTGAGCAGATGGTTGAGAAAGAATAAGACCATGAAAGGAAGGCCGAGGAGCTGGCCAAATAAAGCAAAGAAGGAGAAATCGAGGTGGAGACATTTGTGCCAAGACCGGGATCAAATCCTGAAACCTCATCCCACTACACAAGAAGTCAAGAGGGGCAGATATCCCTATCTATGCACTGGAACCACCATTTCCAGAGGCATTAAAGGATAGGAAGACCGAGGAGGACACCAAAGACATCTACGAAGTCTTTTGTAGATGCGAGGTAAATATTCCACTCTTAAATTCTCTAAATCAAGTTCCTAGGTATGCTAAATTTCTTAAAGAATTGTGTACCATCATTAGGAAACAACAATTGAAAAGTAAGAAAAAGAGTGTGAAGAGTGAATATGTCTCCGCCGTGTTTGATGATGAAATGCCACCTAAATGTGATTATCTGGGAATGTTTACAATTCCTTGTGAGATATGAGGCAAATGTGTTAACGAGGTCATGTTAAACTTGGGTGCTTCAATCAATATGATCCCATATTTCTTGTATGAAAGTCTAAATCTAGGCATTTTGCACAAAACCAGGGTTGTTATCTAACTAGCTGATCACTCTAACAGATACCCAAAAGGTATTGTGCAGGATGTGTTGGTGAAATTGGATTCTTTGACATTCCCTGCGGACTTTTATGTTCTTGAAATTTTAGGTGACAATAGTTCTAAACCTATTCTTTTAGGAAGACCATTTCTAAAGACTTCAAGGACCATAATTGACGTGCATAAAGGAACATTAACCATGGAATTTAATGGGCGAAAGGTAGAATTTGACACTAATAATTCTATTGATTATCCTGGTACATACCATTCTTGCCAAACTATTCATGTTATTGATTACAAAGAGCAAGATGTAATTGATCCCAAAGATGGTACTTCCTTAAATGTTTCCATGGATGATGTTTTGAGTGATGCCTTGATTTCAAATGTTGTTAGTACTAACTTGAAGGAAAACAACAATGGAGAATACACTCTTGGTAAAGCAATATCCAACACTTTTCGTGCGTCCACGAGTAAGCCAATAAGGGTGGTCTTTCCTCTTTCTCTTGGGAAGACTTTGGTGGAAGAGTTCAAACCACTACCGGAAGCTCTTAAATATTCACCCCTTAGAGAAGGAGAGAAACCCTCGAATGCTCATGTGTTTGAGATCACCATGGAACAAAAAGGTGAGTTGTTGGAAATGTTAAGGGAACATGAAAAAACCTTAGCTATTTGAAGAAGGTTTTGTTGGGGGATAATGTGAATCCCGATTGTTTTGACCCGGATCGAGGAAAGGGGACCAATAATCTTGGTTCATTTTGTGAGTAAGCTCCAAGAAGGGAAGTAAGTCGTGCTGACGACGTTAAATAAACTTGGTTTTGATCATCCGGGTCGTCATTCGTGACTTCGTCGAAGTTAACTCAATTTAATTTCTATTGTAATTTTCCACTGCTTTAATTTATTTTATTGCTATCACGGTTGTGTTTTCAATGATTTTGTAGTGAAATAGGTCGAGCATTGGAGAATTGGCAATAATTTTGGAATGGAAAAACTGGCCTTGTAAAAAAATATTTCAGAAGCTGAGCAGGGGAGCTGGCCGTGGATGCTGGGAACATTCCCGCCCGGGCTGCCAAGCCCCCACCCACCCAACACTCGGGGGCACTATTTAAGGTTTTTTTGTTTTTTTCTTATTTCTTCCCCATCTCCTCTCTTCTTCATTTCGAGAACTCCTCCAAATAAACCCATCTCCATCTTCCAAATTTCACTATTCCTAGCCAACATTCAATCCCTTCCACTCATCAAATCCATCCTCCAACCCATTAAATCTTTGAATCCAAAAATTTATCCAAGAACCTAACTTTTTGGGATTTTTGTTCTTGGGTTTAATTGGTCACTTGGGAAACAACGAATTGCTTGGACTCACTTGGAAAGGTGTTCTTCCTAGTCACCCTCTTCACAATCATGGGTGTTTGTGCTTAGTTTATTTGAGGTGTGGGAATTTTTGTGGTGATGTGCTATATTGTCAATTGTTCATTGGACTCTTGGAGCTAGTTTCTTCTTGTAGCTTGGGAGAATCATTGCATCAAGAGTTTGTAAGTCATTTTTTCTTCGCCCCTATACTTTAAACTTGTTGCCTTAGGTGTTTTACATTGAGGGCAATGTATGATTTTAATTTTAAGTGCGGGGGGGGGGGGGGGGGGGGTAATGATTGACATTTATATAATTAGCTACTTTTGATTGGAAAAACACGAAAATAATATTGAAAATTTTGAAGAAAAAGAAAAAGAAAAAGAACAAAAACAAAAAGAAAATGACATAAGATGAAGTTAAAAACCATTTAAGAGGTTTAAGCACACACTTCACCTAATGCCAATATATCAACCCAAAATCCAATGACATAAAATGAAGCTAAAACCATATAGGAAGTTTAAACACATGCTTCACCTAATGCCAATATATCAACCAAAAACGAAGTAAAAATAGATCAAGAATTTCATAACCATACTTCGTTTCCTAACCCACTAAGTTACCCAATCCCAAGAGGTCTCTAGATGTAGAGCTACCCGATCCATCCATGTGACAACAGCAACCTTATGATTCCAACACCGGCAAATGAGTGAAATCATAGCATTTTTCAATTTCTCTCATTTTCTCTCATTTTTCCTAGGAGCTCTTTCGAGTTTTCATCCTAGCCACACATCATGTTTCTTCAGCTCACATCTCACCTTTTTCCGCATATTTTAGCCTCTCATTTTTGCCTAGGCTGCCCTTTTGGGTTTTCGACCTATCCGGGCCCCCAATGTCGCCTAAGTTTCCCTCTCGGGTTTTCAACTTAGCGGGTTTTCTTTTTCTCTTTTTTTCTTTTTTTTTCATTTTCTCATGTTTTTCCAATGAAAAGTAGCAAAAAGCCTTCCAAAACAAGCTAGCATGCATTGAATCCTCTAACCGTTCCCCACACTTAAAACATTACATTGCCCTCAATGTAAACATCTAAGGCAAGAACAATAAAATTCAAAGCAAGGGGTAGAGTGACACCCGTTTCTTCGCATAATCGCCGGTGACATGGCACAATCCAATGTAAATGTATGGTCCAAAATCGGTTTCGGAACCGAAAGGGGGAGCAAAAAATGCCGTAGAAGAACTCGACCCTCGAGAAAAGCATTGTCTTCGTGGTGCCGTTTGATCAAGACTAACACCACAAAGAACAACATTAAACTCACAAGTACATAAGGATTTGGAATACTAGGTTTAGCATAGAGAATTAATAACCTTAGTATTCTCAAAGAACAACCAATCCACCCTCAACCACCACTATAAGATTATTCATTAAAAATATCCAACATATATTGACATGTATACAAGCATCATTATAGGATATGTACTTACGGTCACAATGATGTAGTCGGCATACTACAATCAACAAATGTACTATAAAAATGCAAGAATGTTCATATGCCAATATATGTAGGATGGTGGAGGAATGAGAGGTATGTGATGGTTCTTGGGAGTGTTGGGTGGAGAAGAAGTAGGAATCATGCAATGTTTAAGCACAGATGAAAAACATGGATTTTCCATCGCGACTCGCGACCAAACTGATCGCGACTCGCGATGCTTCGTCGTGACTCGCGCAAAGTTGAGGCGGGGAGCAAAATTTTAGCAAAACTTTTCTGATCACGCTGCGACTCGCGACCTGCGACCTCTATGTCGCGTTTCGTGATGAGGACATCGCGACTCGCAGAAAGTTGGTTCTGGGAGTGGATTTTTCTCCCCTGTTCGTCGTGACTCACGACGGCAGGGTATCCCTGGCTTAAATTTTTTTTTCTTTTTTCTTACCAACTGTCCAAGCTTTCTTTCCTTGTTTGTTGATCTCGTTCCTTCATCTCCTCCTTTGCAATGCACTTCACTTTGCTCCAAAATCACATAAAAACACGCCATAAAAAGAACAAAACAAAACAACAAAAACTAAGAAACAATAACTAAAAGAGATGACGAATTTATTTAACTTCGTCGGCGCGATGAAGCTCCGTATATTTAAGGTCATTGGCATGACCCTAATGTTATCCATATGGTGAAGGCTTGAAACCCTTAACCATGAGCATCCTAAAATTGAGAGGTGGAGGCACAAAACTTTCAAGAGGAAAGTCTTGTTTAGGTGGAGATGTTTCAAGGGGGAATTGAGTGGTTAGGAGGCTTGGGATAATCTTTCGGCTCCTCTCTCGTTTCCCTCAAAACTTCCAAAAATGGTGGAGTTGGTTCACTAGGTGGGAGAAGGGGTGATGATGTTAATGAATGTAGCACTATCACCTCTTCCTCCATTTTTCTATCCTCTACAACTAACTCCTCATCCCTTTCGAACTCAAAATCATTTCCATTGGTGACCTCACTCACTGAATCCTCAAGTTCAATTTGGGATGGTGTATTTTTGGAATCACGAGCTTCCATTTGGGCCAACGCTTCCCTTATACATTTAATAGAGGAGATCTATTTGAATTACATTTAATAGATCTGTGTGCCTAAGGTGTTTGATGAGCAGTTTGGACCCTCTGAGATGTTGGCCTACAGGGTAAGTATCCCTAGGGCCTTTGGTACTGGGCAGTTCAGACCCTTCAGAATTGTTAGCCTAAGGTATTATTTCCCCTAAGGCGGTCTTCGAACGTCCAAGGGGAATGTGCCCAAAAGACATTCAAGGAGACCTATTTCAATAACGTTTAAGAGATCTGTGTCCCTAAGGTCTTCGGTAGGCAGTTTGGACCCTCCGAACACCTCTGAATCCTTTTCTAGGAAATGCATTCTGATTTTCTTGAAATTTCAATTATAAGGAATGCACTTTCATATTAAAATGGAGCCCAAAGATACAAAGAATCCTACGGACTTAAAGCCCTTTCTGATCAAGGACATCGTCCGACCCATAGCTACTTTGAGGTTGGCTATTTGTCAACCTTACTAAGTTATCTAGGATTTTTGGGTATAATATCTTCTATGGTTTAAGACATTCCATCTGCGTGGAATCATCTCACCTTGGGGGGGGGGGGTTCAAGCACATAGCTGCCTATAGGGCCAACTTCCACAATCTATAGGGTCTTTCCCAGTTAGCTAATAGCTTCCCCTTTGGCTCCTTTCGACCTTTCTCATTTTTTTCATCACGAAATCTCTTGGAGAGAACTGGACCTTATGGACCCTTCACTCATGGTACTGCTTAACCCTCTATTTGATCTTGGCTTCACGAAGGGATACTTTCTCTCTTTTCCCTTTGAGGAGGTCTAGATCCAATCGATGTTGTTCTTTATTAACTTCTTGGTGCTCATTATTTATGGAGGTCCTTTGAAAGGTTGGAAGTCTCACCTCCATGGGGATAACCACCTCTGAATCGTACAGTAGGCCATAGGGGGTTTCGCCCATGGTAGACGACTCCGTTCCAACTTCCTTCTACCCCTTTGAGACTTGAACGGATAGCATTAATAGTGGTATAATTTATGACCTCCACTTGCCCATTTTCTTGCGGGTGGTAAACATTGGTAACCTTTTGGCAAATTTTGTAATCCTTACACCAGCTCTTGAAGGGGTCATTGTTGAGCACCATTGTCGGTTATAATCGTTCGGGGGATTTCAAAGTTGCATATGATATTTCTCCAGCAAAAACCGATCACCAAATTTCCCTTCACACCTGTTAAGGCTTCGACCTTGACTCACTTTATGAAGTAGTCAATGGCCACAATCAGGTATTGAAAGTGTCCAGGGGCCTCTTGGAAAGAACCCACCAAGTCGATCCCCCATTTACTAAACGACCAAGAGCTGCTGATGTTCATCATCTCTTCATGGGGGATGTGGGTAATTGGCACATGCCTTTGGCAATGGTGGTAGGCCTAGATGTGCTTATGGATTTTGTCAAATATCTTGGGCCAATAATTTCCAACTATAAGGATTTTTTTCCTATCGAACGAGCCCCCTGGTGACTTCCACAGGCCCCTTCGTGAGCCTCACGAATTAGATAATCAGCGTCATGTGGGGCTATACACGGAAGGAGCAGCTACAAGTGTCCTCAACGATATAGCACATACTCGTGGATTACATACTTAGGTGCTTTAAGCATAATCTTCCTTGCTTCGACAATATCTTCTGAGAGGGTACCATCTCAAAGGTAGCCAATAATAGGCATTATCCACGAATCTTGCTCTTCTACCATTATCACTGTTGCCTCTTCACCAAAGCTTGGTTTACTCAATGTTTCCACCATCAGAGACCCTTGAGAACAAGTCCAGATTGGATGAAGCCAACTTTCTTATAGCATCGGCCATGTGATTTTTCTCCCAAGAGACCTGTGTGAGGGTATAATGGTGGAAATTTCCAAGAATGGGCTTTACCACTTCTAGATAGCACGTTAGGGTCCTTTCCCTAGCCTCATATTCCCCCTTGACTTGAAGAGCCACGATCCGGGAATCGCTGAACATGTCCAAAATTTGAACGCCCAAATCCATGGCTATTTAAAGGCCTATGATCAGGGCTTTATATTCAACTTCGTTATTCCTGGCCTTGAAGTAAAAGTGTAGGGAATAGGGGTAGTCATTTTCTCGGGGCTTATTAGGAAGATGCCAGCCCCACTGTCTCCGGAATGTGATGAACTGTCCATATACAACTGCCAAGACTCTTTGGACTCTTTCTCTTCATATACTACGATTGGTTCAGTAGTTTCTACAATGAAGTCCGCTAAAACTTGGCTCTTGATGGATATTCTTAGGTTGATCTGGATGCTATACTCACCCAATTTGATGGCCCACTTCATCATTCGTCCCGAGACCTCCTGCTTGAGAAGTACTTACCTTATCAGATGATTCATGAGTAAGGTGATCTTATGACTCTAGAAGTAAGGCCAAAGGCACCTTGCAGCATGGAAAAGGTCCAATATAAGCTTTTCGAGGGCAGTGTATCTAGTTTCCGGACCATGCAAAGCTCTACTTACAAAGTAAATAGGGTGTTGGGCTCTTTCCTTTTCCTTTATTAGAATTGTACTAATGTCCAAGGGGGACGCCAAGATGTACAAATACAGATCCCCCTTGTCTAGCTTCATGGGGTGGGTAAACTTTAAAAGTGGTCCTTCAACTCTTGGACGATTTATCACATTTTACCGTCCATTCAAATTTCTTAGCCTTTCGAAGGACGTTGAAGAATGGCAAGTATTTTTGTGCCCCCTTCGAAAGGAATCGACTAAGGGCTGCGAGAGACCCTATTAATCTTCGAACGTCCATTACCAACTGAGGGGGCCTCATCTGCAGTAAAGCTTCAAATTGTTTTTGGGTTAACATTAATGCCCCTTTCTAAGACCATAAATCCAAGGAATTTTCTCACTCCTACTCCAATTACGCACTTCACTGGGTTTAGCTTTAAGTTGGCTTTCCGAAGCATCTGGAATGTTTCCTCGAGGTCCAAAAGGAACTGAATGAAGCTTCTACTTTTCACCAGCATATCATCTACAAATATTTCAACATTTCTTCTGATTTACCTTTGGAATAAATTATCTACCAATCTTTGATAGGAGGCTCTGGCGTTCTTCAGGCTGAATGTCATCTTTTATAGAAAAATATACCTACGTATGTTATGAAAGATGACTTATGGTTATCCTCTTTGGCCATGAGTATCTGATGATAGCCTTTGTGGCCATCAAAAAATGACAAAACCTCATATCCAACAATGACTTCTACTAATACGTCAATGGAGGGTAAGGGATAGCTGTCCTTTGGGAAACATTTGTTAGGGTTTGTAAAATCAATGCACATTCTCCAAGCCCCATCGTGCTTGGGAACCATCACTGGATTTGCTATCCATTCGGGATAGAACACCTCTTTGATCACTTCAGACTTAAGTAGCTTTTAAACCTATTCTTTTATGGCCTTTTTCCTTTTGGGGGCATATAATCTTCTCTTCTATGTTATCGGCTTTTGGGAAGGATCCACATTTATTCTGTGAACCATAAGCTGCTCCGGAACCCCTGTTAGGTCCAAGGTGTCCCAAGAAAACACACTGTCATAGTTATCCAGTAGGTCCTTAAACTTTCTTTTTTTCGAGGAGGGTATCATTTTTCCCACAGACACTGTTCCTTTTTCCCGAACAGCCATTGGCTCCGTGTCTGTAGGTTTGATCACCATGTTGATAGAAGACACCCTTTCCCCCCTCTTAGCCTCTTTTAGCACAATGGATAAACAATTTTTAGTCACTGGATGATCCACCCTCATGACTGCTACTCCCTTCTTTGTGGGGAATTTCATTGTCAGATGTTAGGGGGACATTACGCCTAGTGCTTGGCACATCCAAGGTCTGGCCAATATCACATTGTAGGGAGATACCACATCGATTACTGCAAACCTGTAATCAATTATGACCTTATTTTCTCCATCTTCCACTCTAACTGGAAGGTTTATAACCCTAAAGGCAAAACCATTTTGCCAATAAAGCCAGATAGGGGGGAGGTTGTTATTTTCAAACTTTCACGGTCGAGCCCTAGATGATAAACATCACATCTACATTGCTCTTGTCGTTGATAAACACCCTTTTAACATTTAAATCCCCAATTGTTGCATGTATAACCATTGAATCCGCATGGGGGGTTCAGCTAGGCACTGGGTCTGCTTTTGAGAAGGTGATCACTTCTCCTGCTTTAAATTGCTTATGAATGGGCTTTTTTGGGGGCATGTACTGAGACTGTGCCTTAATAATGGTGCTTGATGACTGGTTGCCTACTATACCATTCATGAAATTAATTACCCGGTTCGGCCCATCTCTTCGGTTTTGATCCACCCTTTCTTCGACCTTCGGTCTATCATTCTCCCTTACCCTATTTCCTGCTTGTTCGGCCTCATTACCTTGCTGTTATTTGGCCCCTTGATTTACTCCCTTTCATTAACCATTCCAATGGTTTTTCTTATGCTTTGAAGAGGTTCCTCCCTTTGATCCCTCAATGCAATCCTAAAGCAACCCTTCTTTAGCACATCTTTTAATCTCTGCCTTTAGGTGGAGGCACTCATTTAAGTTGTGACCCCGTTCTTGATGGAAGTTATAGTACTTAGGCAAGTCCTTCTTTCCAGGGAAATCCTTTCTTTGGGGAGGCCTTTGGAATAGGCCCTTATGGATAAAATATATTTTTGTCACAAATATAGTCAGGGGGACGTAGCTTCCAAAACTCTTTTTTGAAGCGTCGGGTATCCTAGATTTATTAGGGTACTTGGGCCCTTTTTTTTCTACCTCTGTCATCTTCTCGTTTCCTTTTGGCGGCCTCCTTATTCTTGGAGTATTGTTCCACGATCTCATGTAGCCGTTGTAAGGTCTCCAGCCTTTTCGAGACCAGCTTCTTGTATAGGTTGATATCTATCATCCTGTTTATATACCTTAAGATTAATCAATCCTCAATATGGTTGATCACACTGAGGCTCTCGTCCACATATCTATGATAGTATGCCTAGGTAGATTCCCCCTGCTTTTACTTGAATTGGTAAATTTCTACCAAGGTTTTGGTAAACCTTTTCTTTGGAAAGAAATGACCTAGAAAGGACCTTCTGAAGTCCCTATAAGAATGCAATGATCTTTGGGCTAGCTTGTTAAACCACTCTTAGGCTTTCCCCCGAAGGTAGCTTCCGACCAGCTTACACGTCAGCTGTTTATCAAAGTCTCTTTAGTTCATCAAACCGAGGAAATACTGTAATAATTCCCGGGGATCCAAATATCCACTGTATATGGGGAGCCCTTCGGAGGTTTAACATCACCGGGAAATCGGATGGCCATTATGGTGAGGCTGAATGGAGAGGTTGCAGCTTGTCCCGATGGACCAATAAGTCTATCAAGCTCTCTCGCGAGAGTGTCACTTGATGCTCTCCCCATTCGTGGATCTCCCCACTGTTTTAGCCAGGAGGTATCTTTGGTGGGTCCCTAGTTCGAAGCTATGTACCCCAGCCATGATGCTCCAATAGCCAAACTATATGCCATCTGCTGATTCCCCGGGTGATAGGGATCGTATGGGGGCATTTGCAACCGAGACCATGAGTGCATTTGGGCTTCAAACCTTAGATATCCACCCATTTTCCTAGGCATAGAATAAGGGATCATTGACCTTTCAAAACTAGGGATTGAAGATGGTACTGAATTAGCCACGGTTTGAGTGAAATAGTTTGAGGGGAACGTTAGCTAAGGCCAGTCCTGACCCCCCATATTCAGTGGGTGGATTGGTCATCGAGGAGCCTGCATCTGGATCCTTTGGTTTAATGCAAGGGGCATTAAAGGTGGTACCCCCAGCTGTTGTTGGGCCATCTGTTGCCAGAGCATTGAGGGGTTCTACTTGGTAACCTACAGATCTGAGAGTCTAGGCTAGTTGCGCTAGGTCCTGCTGCGACGGGGGGATTGCACTATTTGTGCCCCTCTTCCTCTGAATAGCCCCTGTCATAGGCTCTAATTGTGAATCGACTGTAGCCTTTGTGAATTGAGGCCCAGAGCTGGTTTTGTGTGGTAGAGGCTGTAACGCCCCCAACCGATGCTCGACGCTAACATCCATTCTCCCCAGAGTGTTTGGTTGTGTGAGGGTTTCCATCTGATGGCCCTCCAGTTCTCTTGTTTCCAGGATCTGATCTCGCACACTCTCCATGTGTTGGTTACCGATGCTTGGGGGGTATTATTTATTCAATTGGTCCCACACCCTTTTCTTCTTCGGTACGGGAACCGTACTTCTTCTTCGGCAGGCAAAACTCCTCTATCTTTCAACCGTTCACTCATACACAATGAACTTTCCATAGGGGTGGACATAAACCATAACACGATGTAGATCACACTCCAAAGGGTCCCACTGGGCGTGCCAATTTAATGCACCACAGTTTGGTGTTGCTTCTAAATCGCCACCTTCTGTCATTCGACATGCCAAAATCTATAATAAAAATCCCCCGTAAGTGTCCGGAGGAGGAGGCTCTGACGACCAATTAAGAAAATGGTGTATGGGAGTGTAATTAGGAATGAATAGTTGAGTGTGTAGGATTTCCTTTAGCCTTTATATAGGTAGGAAAGTAGGGCTACTATCTTGTTTGCTTGTGGAACAAGTACTCTACCTTGGGCTGGCCCAAAAAGGAAGTTTTATCCAAGGGTTAAAGCTTTGGGCCGATGGTTGGGCGCACAATGCATTAAGCTCATATGATTTTACACATTATCAGTTATGACATTTGAAAATTGGAGAAGTCGTCATTTTAAACCATAAGAACTTACCTAAGAAATGCAATGAATCTAAAATGTTTTCTATCCCTATCTCTTTAGGTGGTAAACTTGTGGAATATGCCATAATAGATCTAGGTGCATCCATTAATGTTATCCCGTTTAGTCTATATGAACACCTAGAAATAGGCGAGCTTAGGGATACTATAGTAATTGTCCAACGTGCCGGTCATTCCCAAGCTAGTCCTCGTGGACTAGTAAAGGATGTGATTGTGTGAGTTGGAAAATTTGTTTTTCTAGCGGACTTTTATGTCTTAGACATAGCGCACGACAAAAGTGCACCCCAATACTTTTGGGGAGGCCTTTTCTTAAAATGTCTAGATTAAAATCTATGTCCACTTAGGAACCTTAACTCTAGAAGATGACATGGATATAGTGGAATTTGATATCTATGAATCTAGGTATGATTCAATAAAGTCTTCTTTGATGTGTAAAGGTGTAAGCCTATTTGATGAGCATGATGAATCTTCTTGTGTAACCAATGAGCATGAATGTTGAGTGAATCCCATGTTGATGATAATAATGATGACTCCAATGAATTGCATGATGCGATGAATATTATGTCTATGGTAGATTATTTTTCTATGCTAACCAATTTGCAATGGGAAAGGGAGATGGTTGAGAGTTTAAAACCTCCTCAACCTCCCTTAAACCCCAAAATGACATTCATGGACTCAATGATAGCCAGACATGGAGATTCATTCCTATTGAAGAATAAGAGGTCTGAAGGTAAGGATAACTCATTGTAGAGACCTCTCTATGATGATGTCATAATGGGTGGAGTCACCGATTGTATTCCGGAGACCCACAGGTAGGTGTTTTAGACTAAAATGCATGAAAAAGAAAATAAGTCATAAGGAAGACAACAAATATACGGTGTTTCTTTTGCTTTAGTATTTTGATTGGATAGTGTTTGCATGAATCTTGTTTTATGATGTATATTTTTGAGATGAAACTCTTGTTGGTTTGGAAATTTGAGTTTAAGACTCGTGAATGTGTTTGAATGGAATTAAATTGAATGGGTGACGTAGTCTTTTAAAAAAGTGTGAAAATCCAAGGATTAGGGAAAATATTGGTGGATACCTCGTGCCAAGATGCTTGGCGTGAGACTATGCTACATGCCAAGAAGGTCAGCGCTAGGCTATGCTTCATGCCCAAGTGTTTAGCGCGAGGCTATGTCTCGTGCCAAAAGTTTGGCGCGAGGAAATGCTTCGTGCCATGATGTTTAGCACAGGCCTATGGTTTGCGCCAACATATTTTGCAAGTAAAACCAAAATTTCAATTTTTCTTTGTTCTAATAATGCAAAATTTTGAAATTCTGATTCTCAAGCTTAAAAAATGCATTTTTTGGTCCAAGAATTTTGAAATTCCCTAATTCCTTAGGATTTTTGAAAATAATTCCAATATCCCTTGGAATTAATTGACCTGTAATATTGTCCCCTAAATTGAGCGTTTTAAAATTTCATTCTTATCCTAATTTTACCTCTCACCCTAGGTACCTAGGCTGAAATTTTAATCCCATAGTACATTTCTCCACCTAATTATATCATTTGACACATTATGTCTTCTCCAAAAACACTCACTCTCACACTCTTGGTGTAAAAATGAAGTTTTTCTTCCAAGAATTAGCAAATTTTCCTTCTTCTTTAGTCGGTCTTACAAATCCTAGCTTCAAATTTTGGCAACCCATTGAACTCTTTGTTTATATATGCTTTATTTTACATTGTGGTGGTGTTATTTTAAGCATGATTCTTGAATTAATGTGTTTTGGGATATGTGTTTGAGTTTGGATGCATAATCTTGTGTTGAAGAGGATGTTGGGAGGATTAATATGCTATTATGCTTGAAAGATGTGATTTTCATGTGTTGGGTGATTTGGAAAAGGGTTAATCTTGATTGCATGATCTTATTGATAGGCTGGTGATAACTTACATGAGTTTATTATTTGATGAGGAATGTTCTTGTTTAAATAGCCCACGTGCTTAGATTATCATGTTATGAATGGTTGGGTTAATTGGGAGAATGTTGTCTTATTGAATTGTAGGTCATGCTTTGCTTATGATCATATCACCACTCTTGTCTTTATTTTGTTAGAATGCCACCTAAGCAGAATTTCTTGGAGAAGGGCAAGTCCACTAGGGGTGAGAACAATTCCTCGGAGAAGGGCAAACCCCGAGCCGACAACTTCCATTCTTTGCAATCCTGCATTTGTGACTGAGGAGTTTATGGTTTTATCTAACATTTCTGAGAATGCATCCCTGATGTGAAGGAACTTGAGAGAGCCGAAGAGGACTATTTTTTAGATGGGGTCTGCTTGTAAGAACACCTTGGCAGCTCTAGGTTTACTTGAGCCGGCCACTTACATGTTGAGCTGAGTAGGTCTAGAGGGGTTTCTCGAGAAACACTCCAAGATGAACATTAGGGGGACCATAGAGTTACTATAGCTACTCTATGGATGGTCGTGAATGATGATGGACACAAGATGATCAAGTTCAACCTGGATGGTAAGGAGTACAAGATGACCCACCGGGAGGTAGCGCACTCCTTTGGGTGGAGGTATGGCAAGGAGATCCAGAAGACACACCGACAAGGGTTACCTTTCTCCCTAGGACATTATTGGGTGCAACTAACGAGCACGAATTAGAAGAACATGTGCAAGAGTATTGCTATAGTTCATCCAGCCTTCCGTTATTTTCACTGTTTGCTGTCTATATGAGTCTTTTTCCACGGTGACCTAACACAATGTCTTGGTTCGGATGTTCATTTCCTTTGGGAATTGACTGCTGAAGGTAACTTTTACCTGAACTTGGTGGGGTATTTTGTGCAATAATGTTTAGCAATGGGAGACATAAAAAGTGGAAAAATCTATATTCGAGACATGGTTGGTGTTTTGGCGGAATATCTAGGCCATCCAGTCACACAAAGGCTTTAGTCAACTTAGGGAAATCAGGCACAAGGTATAACATAGAGAAGTTAGCGAAGGCATCCATTGTGGGACCTATAACATCACATGGTAGTTATGTATGCCTTTATGGAGGTGCGAGCACTTGTAGTTTCATGGTACTTTCACTATCGGAGTGTACCACCATTGACCATGACACATGCTTCGATGGCCTACTCATTTTGCTGGACCGGAAATTTGAGAGAGAGTTCTATAGAGTTATGGCCAACCTGGAGATAGATATTGAGGAGACCGGGGCAAGTCCACTTCAAGAGCACCCCCTAGTTTCTCTCGCTTATCTACGAACATAATTAACCACTTGCATTCACTTGGGGACAAGCTTTTGAGCTACACTCAAGTGTTGCAAGAGGTAATCCATGCAATAGGAGGAATGCGCTCGCAAGTGGAATATCTCAGTTCACGAATGGACAACATTGAGACCACACTACAAGAAACTAGATATATGGATAGGAGCTTCATGAGTCACAAGGATGAGGGCCCTTTGGGGCCGCGAGAGTGAGTATCACTATTCTCTCTACCTCACTTATGTTTTGTTATGACTTTTCTGCATTGGAGACTTTGCATTGGCAAAGTGTGGGGAGGGAGTAGTGAGCACTTAGGGAGTCTTCATTCTCTAATTTCCTTAGTGCATTTCATGATTTTCTTTGGTAGTTGTTTTTCTTGTTTGTTGATGATGTTTGTTTTTGTTTGCTGAGGGATGATTTTAAATGAACATTTGGTGGCATGACATGCTATGCTAGGATTTCTATTTTGTATGGGGCAGGATGTTTTAGAAAATTGGTGGTGTTTTTTTATGTTTTTACTATCTTTTGTAGTATGAAGCCCACTTTTGGGGCAATTTTGTGCTACACCAAAAAAATTGGAAAACTTTAAAAAATGAACAAAAAAAACCCTAGACAAGTCAAAAACCCGAAAGGGAGACTTGAGTAACATGAGGAAAAGCCCAGATATGTCAAAAGAAATAGGTAAAAATGAGAGGCCAGGCCCGACTAGGCTTAAGAGCCTATGCAAAAATGAGAGGCCGTGTGGAAAAATGTGAGAAGTGAGTACCCTTTCTGTGTTAAAGCTAGGATGAAAATCCAAAAAGGCTCCTAGGAAAAATGAGATGAATTGAGAAAAAACAAAAAACTAGTTGAATGCATGCTTCCGCGGTGGATTGTTTTTTAAGACGACTGTTTGATTGCTTTTGGGGTTATTTTGGGAAAGTAAGGTAGCTTGACACTTATCTTTTTGGCCTACCTCTTTCCACACTTTACTTTTGGGTGGTTTGATTACTTATGTTTTTTGGGGAGTGTGAGAGTTGTGAGATTCTTACTTTCTAGGGGAAAATAGGGTAATCTTGGAATAAGTTGAATGCCTCGGTTGACTTATGCTTGAACACTACATTTCACTTGATTCTTTGTCATGTCTTGTATTTACTCAAGGATGAGTAAGTGGTTAAGTGTGAGGAGTCTGATTGCTCCATTTTGCGCACATTACTCGATAAATTTGGAATACCTTTTAGCTGGTTTTATTTGGTGGATTGCTAGTAATAGTTGAGTTCACGTGACAAGGGGTTTAGAAGGCTATGTTTGGCTTTCTTTTCTGAATCCCGTGTTTATAGACTTACTTGGTACTAATGGACATCTTGTACCCACGGGCTCCTTGATCTTCTTTGTGATCATCTTTAGTAGGTCGCCCGTGGGTACTTTTGTTTACATTCTATGTGAAGGCCATTCGTAAGAATAGTAGAAGATATTAAAGGCCATTCTCAATGACGATAATGGAGACAAAGTTCATTCACATTAGAACTGTAGTAGACGAAGGCCATGATCATCAATGCATAGTAGAAGGAGATTGAAGCCAAAGATAGGCAACAATGGAGTTCAAAGTGGCCAACGAAGAAATGGGGAATCGTGGTCCGATGAGTTATGCTTAAGTCAGAGAATGGTACAAGAAGAATTATCCTTTAAGGATTGTTCTATTGGATTCATCTTCTTAATTACTACAAAATCGACTATTGAAACCCTCAAATCAAACTGAAGGTTCACCTGTAGTAAAGGAAACTAGTTCAGTCGGCCAAAGCACAAACAGTTTGGCACGGGCCGTGCATGGTTTGGCACCAACAACCGACACCAAGAAGATCAGCGTGAGGTTAAGGCGCAGCCCTTGCCAGAAGCCATGTGCCACCTGCACAAAGTGAAGAACCCCATCATACGGCTAAGTATGGGTGCGAGACATCCCATTTTTGGCATCTCATGCCATTTCAAGCTCAATAGGCAAAGACCAGCAGGCAGGGTGTGGGAAATCATATGGCCCATGCCAAAGTTCCTGAGTAAGCACCCTTTCTTACCATAGCCCGCGCTAACAGCCACGGGCACAGATCAGAAACTTCATTTTCAGCACCCTGATAGCACCCTACACAAGGGGTTAGATGCGGCCCATGCAAAGCCTCATGCCTCGTACCTAATGAATATTTGTCGCACGCCCCAGATTCAAAGCCCCGTGCACATGAAGAGACATGACCCATGCTAGCCCTCGTGCCCTTTGCCAAGGACAAGCCACAGGTCGTATCATCTAAGATGCCCCCGTTCAGGGCGGTGGCTAAGCTAGGGTTTACCCTATTTTAGACTTATTTTTGGGTCCAATCTCCTACTACTATATATAGAACCTTTGTCTACTAGGTTTTCATACAATAGATTAGATTAGACATTAGAAGAGTTTGGAGACTCTCTCCTTTGTAGAAACTTTATCTTATTCTTCTTTTTATTTTGCTTTGATCCTAAGATATGGAATTCAAATCTTTATTTTAATCTCATGTTGAGAGAGTAGTTTCTATAGCTTGGGGATAAATTGTAGTAGCTTGGTCTAATCTATATGCTTGTTGAGATTCTTTAGTTCTCCCTAATTTTGTGTTCATGATGTTATTGTGATTTGCTCCTGAGTTTAAATTGTATGAATAGTACACCACATATAAGTACACACTTGGGCTATATTCATGTATGGTGAAAATATTGATGCCCCATTTGAAAGAGGATCCTGGTTGTTAGAATGGGTAGAGGAGAACACGTTCGCGTGGGTTTGTGCATGGGCATTCAAGGTCACTCTGATCTACTTACCATCGCACCAGTCTTAACTGACTTTGTAAAGTTGTCCGAGTGGATACGGGTAGAGATTGATAAGTAGTAGAAAGCTAGGCTTACAAGAAACCCTAGTATTATAGATAAGGTGTCTATGACCCTTGGGCCTAATTGATAGGTCCCAAGGGAAGTAGTGAATTCGTGGTAGGGTCTGGGATGTAATCGTACGAGGGACAAACACACCTAAAACAACGGTCAGACCTTGTTGTACTTCCCTCATTACGATAGCAGCATCGATGAAGGGTTGCAGAGCACCCGCCGTGATAGGGACGGGGAAGTTTATGCCATCGGCCACACAATGTATTATGGAAACTGTATTAGGTTTGTCTAGGTCTGTATGTGAATGAATCAAGGATAGAAGCATTAGATTGACCAAGTTGCTCAATGATTCTCCATGTGCTTAGCATAATATTGTATTTGTGTTTTACTTTTCATCTTTTGTAGTTGTTAGATTGAGAAACCAAACCCCATTCCCCCCTATTTGCATGTTTGCTTTACTAGCTATTCTGATGAGACGTCAAATGCATGTATTTTCTAAAGCATTTAAAATTTATTTTGTCATATTTTTGTTATAAGATTGCTAGATTTAGGTAGATTTACATGATAAGGGGTTTAGATGACCATTTTTGGTTTTTATCTATCAAAATCCTTCATTTTGTAACCTATGTTTAGTCTACGAATTTTTGTCCTTAGGAGCATCTAGATTCCATTTTGTTAACTTCATTTGTAGATGTCTCATGAGCCCTTTGGAGTGGTTTAGTGAAGGCCACATGCCGAAACGTGGTAGAAGATAGAAGCGTCAAAGAAGGAAGGAAAAGAAGCGGATGAATGGTCACCCAGAGTTTTTGACAAAGTTCATAAAATTATCCAAGAAGAATCAGCCCACAAGGGTAGCATCATTGGATTTGTCTTCTCGAGTACTATAAAATCGACTACAAGAACTCCCCAAACCAGATCAATGGTTTACCCTTGGGAAGATAAACAAGAAGCTGTGAATTGTAGCTCACCCTGGAGGAAATGACATTGCTCTGGCGGATGGATCTGAATTTTGGGAAAAAACTTCCACCGCCCGAGCGATGCCATTTCAGCCCGGGCAACGGCTGCTGCATTTTGACCTTAAAGTGTACCAACTTTGGGTATAAATAGCCCCTTTTCTTCCCCATTTTCCCAAACCTAACTTGGGGGCTCCAAAACCCTAATTTTTTCACCATTTTTTTCAATTTATTCTTCTTTCTTTGTAGATATTTTTTCTATGTGATGGGTTTTGATTATCTAGCTTAGTTGTGTACTTAGGAGCAATTGATTGAGACTTTCTTGCTAATGTCTTAAGAATCATTTCTATCTATTTATTTATTTATTTCTCTATTGTGAATTTATTGAGATTTGAATGTGGATTGTTAATGACATTAATTTTGTTTGATGTTTGAGTATATGAATTGCTTGTATGATTTCTTGTTAGGGTTGGGAGAAAGTAGCTAATTTTCCCCTATTTTAATGTAGAATCCAAGAGCATGAGTTAGAGCTTCTAAATGATGTTGATGTGTTAATAATTGCTACATGAATGTGATGATGTTGAACTCGTTTTCATGTTTGTTTTTGGTAGAAAATGAGATAAGTATATGAATGTCGATCGTTCTTGACTATCTTGTGTAAATGCATGAATTGGTTAAATGCTTAGACATTGTGTAGTGTTTATAAGTGTTGCCAAGCTTGTCTATTCTTCATGCTCAATGTCATCAATGGGATACGTTTAGTCATGTTTCGACTAAGGGATTCATTGGTGAGGTTTGAGAAGAGATGTCGAATTCACTCTTAAAAACTACTATCTAAGAAGGATAGAAGGTTTATCTTCACAACAAGTAGTTAAAGAAATGAATAGATAGGTTCACTCGTTCTTGAAGCTTTTTTAATTAGTATTCATGTGTTCTTCATTCTATAGTTTACTTCATTTATGCCATGGGGTGTTTGAGAATAGGAATTGTTTGTATGATTATAGTGTTAGGGTGTCAGGAAAGTGACATATTTCTTAGCTCTTTGGCATGAAAATCCAAGAATATGTACTTAGAACTTCTCGTGTATAATGTGTTGTGATTCTTTCTAGATAAGTATGTTAATGTGGATTGTTCTCATATTTATCCCATAGATGCAATGAAAGGTTGAATCTTGAATGTGGTTTGTTCTAGGTTTAACCTAATGAATATTATGTTTGGTTAAATGAGTATGTCTTTGGTTGAAGGCTTGTTGTTATAAAAAATTATGGTCCTTCGTGTGAAATGTCGTTAATGAAATACCTCTATGGTGTGGTTTTCTTAGAGTGATTGTCAACGAGGTTTGCAAATGGTCGTTGTTTGTCTTTAAAATACTATTAAGAAGGAATGAATGTTGATCTTTGAATGGGAAGTGATAACATTCCCCATAGGTAACAAATGTAGTTGAATGAGTGAATGGTTCAATGATCTACATGAGGTTTGGAAGTGGATATTAATTGCCCCCTAAGCTTTATCTTTTGTAATTTTTACCCCATTTTATTAGTTTGTTTGATGATTAACATAGTTACTTAACTTTGTCAGTTGATTTGTCTTTTACTTTCATAACTTAGGAAAACAAAACCAACAAACCCCCTCCCCCGCCCCATTTACTTGCTTTTATATACCCATATATATATATATATATATATATATATATCTACTTCTAGCCTAATATAAACCTTATATGTTTAAGCGCTTAAGAAAATTCCTCTTTTTCGTGGACGACCCCGATTTCCCAATATCTACTTAATTATATTTAGTAAGCATAAATGGCTTATAAATTATAACTTTGAGAGGTACGACAACGATCTCCCAAATTTTGGCACCGCTGCAGGGGAAGGGGCATTTATTTTTAAGTATTTGGGCATATTTGGTTGCATACTAGCTAGTTGTTTTTATTTTCCCCTTCTTGGTGGTTGTTTTTGTTCGGAGTAGGTATTTCTTGAGTTCTTGGTGATTTTTTTTGAGAATCCTTGCAATATGATTCCGTACTTTTGAAAAGAAAAAAAAGAAAAAAAATAAAAACAAATGGAACGTCTCACCTTGAGGGAACTCATGATGAGACAAGAGGCTCAACAAACAAGCTTTTGTAAGATGTGTCATTCCGACCATCCTACCGAGTGTTGCTATTTGTTGAGAGAGGAGCACTATGATTGTGAAAGAACCTTTGGTTTCCAAAACCAAGGGTATTATGAAGAGTGCTACCAAGAGGTTAGAGATGTTGGTTTTCATAGGTAAGAAGCTCAAGAGTGGCATCCATACCATAACTCTTACCATCTGGGGTGGAGTGGTAATCCGGATTGGTGGTATGAGAATGAGTCGAAAAACCAACAATACAAACAAAATAATTATCCCCCACCACCATACACCATACCCGAAGACTAAGCCCTAGAAGAAGGTTTAAGTTTGACAAATGAGGAGATCATGAATGCAATAGAAAACTTAACCATCCAAGCCAAAACTAATGAAGAATTGGAAACCCAAATCTCATCTAGTCTTGAGGATTTGGAGGGACATGTGAGCAATTTATTGGAAGTGGTTGCCCAAATCGAAGCTCGTTTTTCCGAAGATACACCATCCCAAGTTGAACTCGAAGATTTGGTGAGTGAGGTCACCATGAGAAATGAGTTTGAGTTTGAAAGGGATGAGCAGTAAGTTGTGGAAGACAACAAAGTGGAGGAGGAGGTGATTGTGCTACAATCATTATTCTTTACATCATTACCCCTACCCCCACCTAGTGAACCAACTCTATCATCTTTGGAAATTTTGAGGGAGATAAAAGAAGAGCCAAAAGCCTATCCCAAGCCTCCTAACTACCCAACTCCCTTTAAACCATGTCCACCTCCACAAGACTTTTCTCTTCAAACTTTTGTACCCCCACCTCTCCACTTTTGGATGCTCATGGTGTAGAAGTTCAAAATTTAACCATATGGATATCATTAGGGTCGTGCCAACAACCTTCAAAATATAGAGCTTCTCGAGAGGCAACCCGAGCTTTTAAGTTACGTTAGTGTTTTTCTTTTTTTTAAAAAGAAAATCCTCAACCATGTCCTCAAACCCTTATCCAAAATCACAAGAATACCACCACAATCCACTACCAAATACCACTACCAAAACCACCATCTAGGAGTACTACTAGTTGTTGTCTTTTGTGAGTGTTGATTGGGAATTTCATAGTTGTGGGTTCGTAGTGGATGGATCAAAGTTTCATGTTGGGCGGAGTTCAAGAACATGGAGGAGAGAACATTCATTGACGAGTGGGCACTACCATCACCGGGAAGGACCTTCAAGATCCTAGTTGTGAGTTTCTTTTTCTTTCTCCCTTATTTCTTTATCTTGTCCTTTTCACATTGAGGACAATGTGTTTTCATGTGTGGGGAGGTAAAGAGAAATATATCACATTGTATTGTATTGTAGTGTTCATATGCATCACTTTGATTTGTTTTGTGTGAAAAAAATCCCGCTAAGTTGAAAACCCGAGAGGGAAACTTAGGCAAAAATGGGAGGGCCGGATAGGTCAAAAACCCGAAAGGGCAACCTATGCAAAAATGAGAGGCTAAATGGTGAGGAAAAAAGGTAAGGGTGAGCATTGAAAAAGAAAAATGTGGGAAGCTAGAATGAAAACCCGAGAGGGCTCCTAGGAAAAATGAGAGAAATTGAAAAAAATTATGCTACTCTTGATTTGTCTATTGAGTGGCTTTTTCGGTGGAGTAAGTTAGTTTGGCATTATATGTATATCTCACTTTTGTTTTGGTTTGTTGGTTGTTTAGATTATCTTAGGACTTGGGATGTGAGAGTGTGAGAGATTCTTATGTCTTGAGGATTAGGGTAGTCGAGGAATATGATGTTGGATGTTTTGGGAAAACTTTTGCGTGCAAGTTTATGCTTTGATCTTTGCTTGTTCTTGTTTACTCGAGGACGAGTAAGGTTTAAGTGTGGGGAGATTTGATGAGACGTCAAATGCATGTATTTTCCAAAACATTTAACATCTCTTTTGTCATATTTTTGTTATAAGATTGCTAGATTTAGGTAGGATTACATGATAAAGGGTTTGCATGACCATTTTTGGTTTTTATATCTAAATCCTTCATTTTGTAACCTATGTTTAGTCTAATGAATTTTCGGTCCTTACGAGCATCTAGATTCTTTTTTGTGAGTTTCATTTGTAGATGTCTCGTGAGCCCTTTGGAGTGGTTTAGTAAAATCCACGTGCCAAAACGTGGTAGAAGATAGAAGGGTCGAAGAAGGAAGGCAAAGAAGCGGATGAATGGTCACCCGGAAGTTTAGACAATGTTCTTAAAATTTTCTGAGAAGAATCATCCTACAGGGGTGGGATCATTGGATTTATCTTCTCGAGTACTATAAAATTGACCACAAGAACTCCCAAAATGGATCAACGGTTCACCTGTGGGAAGCAAAACAAGAACCCGCGAATTTTAGCTCACCCAAGCGGAAATGGCGTCGCCCGGGCAGATGGATCGGAATTTTGGGCTGAAAACACCACTGCCCGGGCGACTCCATTTCTGCCCGGGCGACGCCTGGTGCGTTTTGACCTTCTTTTTTACCAACTTTGGTTATAAATAGCCCTTTTTCTTCGCCATTTGCCCAAACCCGACTTGGGGGCTCCAAAACCCTAGTTTTTTTTACCATTTTCTTCCATTTCTTCTTCTTTCTTTGTAGATCTTTATTCTATGTTATGAGTTTTGATTATCTAGCTCAGTTTTGTACTTGGGAGCAATTGATTGAGACTTCCTTGCTAATGTTTTGAGAATCATTTCTATCTATCTATTATTTTCTCTATTGTGTATTTATTGAGTTTTGAATGTGGATTGTTCATAGCATTAATGTTGTTTGATGTTTGAGTATATGAATTGCTTGTATGATTGCTTGTTAGGGTTGGAAGAAAGTAGCTAATCCCCCCCTCTTAATGTGGAATCAGGGAGTATGAGTTAGAGTCTCAAATTTCTATCTTCTAACCACACCGCCTCCACCGGGAATCCAAGAGCACATTCTTAACTTTTTTGAGACTTGACCCACTATTTTCCAAAATATCCCTACATTTCCACATTATTCTCTGTCACGTCAGTTCTCCTAAAATATTGTGTTAAAAGTAAATGTGTCAATTTTCCATCATCGGGGATATATATATATATATATATATATATATATATATATATATATATAAAGAGAGAGAGAATTAGGATTAGGTGAGAACACCTCCTTAACGTAAGAACACTCAGTTATGTACTCCCTCTGTTTCTTTAATATTGGCACACTTTCCTTTTTGATTGTTTCTTTTATATTGGCACACTTTTCATTTTTGGCAAGATTCCTTCAATTTCATCAAATCATTCTACTTTTTACCTTCTATATTCAATTTCATTCACTCATTTTCTCCACCTAAATCCAAACATCTAAATATATGCTGTTACTATTAGTGAAACGGAGGGAGTAAGAGCATATCTGAACTATCCAATCATTTAATCCTACCGCTCAAACTAAATCACGCGTGATCAACCGATCACCAACAAAAATACACCAACTAATTATGAACCTGCTCTCTACAGCTAACACTCCTTTAAAAAATACTGAACGCCATTCATTTCAAAAATAAATAACCGATACTGGACCCCATTAGTCAACCAATTTTTCTCTTTGCAAAATCAACCATATAATTTTAAGTTGGAAAATTCTCAGAAAAGGCAGCCTCTGGTACAATAGAGATATTTTGTAATTTTTTTATAAAATTTAAATATTGCATTTTATAAGTTTAAAAAGTAATAATATGTATTTGAAAGTGAAAATAAAAATATATATGATATAGAAAAATATTTTTAATTTTTCAAATTTTACATGTAATTTTAGAAATACAATATATAAGATAAAAAATAAGTGACTTATCCATAATTTTATGGACAATCCACCTATCTGAAAACCTACTCTTTTAAGTTATGGTCTTGCGGCAATTCCTGTCTCCCAAGGTTACTACTCCATATGGTACTCTCATTGGATCAAACTTTCTAGTTTTCAAACAATTAATCTACTTATATTGTTTGAGATACTAGTAATCAAATTTGAAATTCTAAAATATCTAGTATATACAATCTTCAGCTTCAAATATCTATTTTAATATTGTGAATTCTAATGTTCAAATATATTGCTTTATTAAAATTTTTCTTTAATAATTTTTACGTACTACGGAAACAATTTTGAAAAAGTTCAGTTTCATGGTTAATAGGACTTTGGTAAAACAAGTAATAATATGTATTTTAAAGTGAAAATATAAAAATATAAGATATAAAAAAATATTTTCAAAATTTTTATATTTTGTATATAATTAAAAAAATACAGTATATAAGGTAAAAAAAATAAGTGTTTGGGTGCTTGAAAATGGTATTTTTTTAATGAAATCACCCGAAGGTGGGGGTTGATATATTGGCACCCCAGACCATAAAAATGAAAAGAGCCATAGACTTAGTAGTTTTTACAAAGATATAGCTAAGCTATAGTGTTATATTAGCTAGATTAAAAGAAGTTGTGATTCCAAGGTAACGAATCTCCACACCCCATGTTAATTCGTTACTTGGCCAGACAACTCCCAGGAACCAGACAAATACAATGGAGGATCAAAGGGGGAGTCTATAAACTTAACCATTCGTGTATAGAATTGGAGTCCTAATAATAATGACTAGCGGAGAAGAGTGAAGAGACGAGGCAGTAAAACTGGAGACCATGATATTTCCATCCAGGAGTGAGACAGGAACTGTGCAGGACATATACAAGTGAGGAATTGGCCAGAGTTAGTTGATGAAGAACAGCAGCAAATATCCATTAGATGAGAGCTTCCCTTTGACAAACATCGAGCAACAATCATAGCCTATTGTAAGTGCTGTGAAAATGGTATTTGATGTGTCCATTTTAGATGGTTATTTTAGGCTTTTTAGGATTAGGTTTTGTGCAATTTTGTGCTCTACATGTAGCATTTTTCCTTGAAATCATCTAAGGAGGGATAAAGGCGGCTTCGACGTTTTTATCACTTTTTAGATGATTTTGTGTGACAAGGCGATTTGTTTGAAGACTTTGAAGATTTGAAGACTTTGAAGATTTATCTTTGAAGATTTGAAGATTTGAAGACCTTTACATTTGAGCTTTGTGAAGATTTGAAGAAGTGAAGAGATGAAGAAAGGAGAGCAAAGCAACGGATGAATGATGATCCGGGGTTCTCAGAATTTTCCGAGAAGAATCAGCCTTCAAGAGTGGCACCATTGGATTCCTCTTCTCGAGCACTATAAAATCGACTACAAGAACTCCCGAAACGGATCAACGGTTCACCCGGAGGAAGCAAAACAAAACAGGGCTGCAGTTTACGAATTTGGTCGCGACTCGCGACGAAGCTCGTCGCGACTCGCGACGACAGCTTAAAATCAGCCCTATAGCAGCGTTTTCTCCCCTTTTTCTTCCCCCTATAAATACCCCTTCACTCCTTCTTCTCCACAGCTTTTTGGCCCCTGTTTTGGGCCAAAACCCTAGTTTTTTCTCTCTTGTTTTCTTAGTTTCTATGTGTTTTCTTGTTCTAGAGTAGTTTTTGTACTTGGGAGCAAGGATTGAAGCTTCCATTTCTATGTAGTAAGGATCATTTCTATCTATCTATTTGGTGTTTTTGCTATTGTGCTCTTATTGTGCTTGAATGATGATTGTTGATGCTATTGATGTTATTGGTAGCTTGAGGATACAAATTGCTTGATTGACTGCTTGTTAGGGTTGGAAGGAATTAGCTACTCTTTCCCTCTTTTAATTAGGAATCCAAATCATGAGTTAGAGCTTCTAAATGATATTGATGTGTTGATGATGTGCTAGACGAATGTGATTGATGTTGAACTCTTCATCATGTTCGTTTGTGTAGCAAACGAGAGAGTTATATGCTCCTGGATGAATGTGCGTTGCACGCTCATCCAATCTCGTGTAATTGCATGAATTGGTTTAATGCTTAGTCACGGTGTAGTGGTCATAAGCATTGCCAAGCTTGTTGGTTCTTCGTGATTAAATGCCACCAATGATACCTTGAGTCGTGGTCACGACAACGGGAGTCATTGGTGAGGTTTGACGAGAGATGTCGAACTCACTCTCGCAAACTACGAACTAAGAAGGATAGGAGTTTAGTCTCCACGACAAGTAGTTGAAGTAGTAAATAGATGGCTTTTACTCTTTCTTGAAGCATTTGTTATTTAGCATGTATGTACTCTTGATGGTGTGTTTCACTTCGTGTGTGCCATGAGTTGTTTGAGCATAGGGAGTGCTTGTATGTTTGAATTGTTTAGGTGTTAGGAACGTGACGAATTCCGTAGCTTCTTTGCATGAAGATGTATGAGCATGAACTTAGAACTCCTTGTGATGTATGTGTTGTGATCCTTGCTAGATGGGTATGTGAATGTTGAGTCATGTATGCTATATGATGGAATGAGTGAATGATTCAATGACCTACGTATGATTTGGAAGTGGATGTCCCTTGCCCCCAAGGCTTTTTATCTTTGTAGTTTAAAACCCCTTTTCTTAGTTTTGTTTGATGATTAGCATAGTCACTTGACCTTGCTAGTTATCTTGTCTTTTTACTTTCGTAACTTAGGAAAACCAACCAACCAACCCCCCCCCCCCCATTTACATGCTTTTATGTGTGTGTATATATAGTTACTCCTAGCCTAATATCAACCATTTGTGTGCTTAGACGCTTAGGAAGATCCCTCTTCTCCTTGGACGACCCCGATTTGCCACTATCTACCTAGTTGTAGAAAGTAAGCATTTAGGGCTTATAAATTATCTTTTGCACGACGGGCGCGACGACCGCCCGCCTGTCAGCATTTTTGGTGCTTTAGGAATTTCGTGCAATTTTTTGTTTAAATTATATTGGACACAATGATTAGGTGCTTCAAGTTAAAGGTTTGAGTGCTTTAAGTTAAAGTTGTGGGGCCTTGAAAATTGTATTTTCAGTTCTTCAAGAATTTCGTGCAAATTTGATTGTTTTATTAAGCATAAAGAGTATTTGCTTCAAGTTATGTTCGTAGGCGCTTTAAGTGAAAGGTGTGGGTGCTTGAAAAGGGTATTTTTGGTGCTTTAGGAATTTTGTGCAATTTTTTGTCTAAATATATTAAGCGTAATGAGTAGGTACTTCAAATTAAAGGTGTGGGTGGTTTAAGTTAAGGTGTGGGTGATTGAAAATTGTATTTTTGGTTCTTCAAGAATTTTGTGCAAGTTTGATTATTGTTCAAATTTTATTATGCATAAAACGTAGGTGCTTCAAGTTATGTTGATAGGTGCTTCAAGTTAAAGACTTGGGTGCTGGAAAATGGTATTTTTGGTGCTTTGGGAATGTCATGCAATTATTGTTTAAAATTATATTGTGCGTGCTGAGTAGGTGCTTCAAGTTGAAGGTGTGGGTGGTTAAAGGCGTGGTTGCTTGAAAATTGCATTTTCGGCTCTTCAAAATTTTGTGCAAGTTTGATTGTTTTAATAAGAAGATCAACCTTTTCAAAAATCCTTCTTACAAAAACACTGTCTCACATCTATGCTATGCAGATAACACAATCATCTTCTTTTAGACCACTAAGACATCCATAAAAAGAATCAAAGCATTCTTTCATGTTTGTGAGGAATGCAGTGGCCAACACATTAATTATGGAAAAAGTAATTTTTTTCATAAGTAAACATGCCTCTTTAACACACCTAAGAATGATCAGTAATTCATTAGGAATGTCTAGAGGTTTTTTTTTTCCATTTACATATCTAGGGTACCTTATCTACATTGGCCTTACAAAAGAGATACATTTTCAGCCCCTAATAGAAAATTATGAGATAAAACTGAAATCATGGAAAAACAAATGGCTTAGTACTGCTGGAAGACTCACACTCATAAAATCTGTCCTTTTTGCCCTGCCAGAGCATTTATGGGCTGTTATGTCTCCAACACAATCAGTAATAAAGAAACTAAACAAGAAAATCTTCAATTTCTTCTTGGGAGAACATGAGACTGGCCCTAAAAAAGTGTGGAGAAGCATAGCAAACATGAGTTATCCAGTAAACCAAAATGGTATTGGGATTAGAAACATTAAAGACATAATCAGGACTTTCTCCTTTAAACTGTGATGGAAACTACAAAAAGGAGAGATACTATGGGCTAAATTCTTATGGACCATTCTTGAAAATCAAAGAAAATCCCAAATCTAGACAAGAATTCAAAAAGTAAACCAGCTCGCTAAAAGACAAACAAGGATAATACATGGAAATGGTCTAGCTAATCTTTTCGCTGCTAACTGGACTGGTATGGGACCACCACAAGACTATGTAGACTCATCTATATATACATTGGTTCCACCATACACTACCATCCAACATTTTGTAAACATGAAGTCAAGCTTCCTATATGCTTTTAATACATTACCTAATCACATTTTTCACATGATGATGGAGCTGCAGGTATACCAATTCAGAAAAGACAAATTAATATGGAAGCCATCAAACAATGGAGAGTTAAGTTTCAAGTTTTCATACAAGATAGTTGCCTCAAAAAAATCAGAAAGCAGAATACTGAAAAAGGTATGGTTCTCAAAACTACCAAAGAAAATTTCTATGTTCGTGTGAAAAATTTCAAATGCAATTTTACCTTTTGATGACATACTGATGTTCAGCAATTTTTCACTGGCATCTAAATATCCACTCTGCACCAACACTGACACACTTAGCCATTACTTCAATGATTGTTCTCTAGCCATAGACCTGTGGATATTTTTTGACCATATGATAGGACTGAAGAACCAACATTTCAACTCCATCCTTGACAGACTATCACACTACTGGTGTTTAAATGGAGAGACAAAAATACACTCCACATTAATCACCATATTTCCTTCTTTCATCTGTTGGCAACTCTGGAAAGCTAGAAACAACTTCATTTTTTAAAAATATTAGACCAAATAGGGATAAAATGATTGATAACATAAAAATAGACATGTTCCTCATCTTATATACCAAACTTGAGGTTAGAACAGGGATTAGTGATAATCACCGGGTTCAAATCGGTCTAATCCCACATCTGAAAAAATCAACGGGACCCTAAATCAAATGCATCACATGGTCTAAACCTAACATGGAATACAAAATCAATTTTGATGCATCTTAGAAGCAGGGATACACTGTGGTATTAGGATAGTTATTAGGAAAAAATATGGAACATTTCTTAAGGCATGCTATAATTCCGTTAGAGCAAAAACAAGTTTGCAAGCTGAACTCCTAGATCTAAAAGAAGAACTAAATTTTGCAACTAATCTGGGCTTAAACTCTTACTCCCTTGAAATTGATTGTGCCAATATTCTGAAAGTAATGAAAGACCCTACCAAAGCCCCATAGGAATTGTACCATTTAACATTTGAAATCAAACAAAGGATGGGGGACCTAATTATTACACACACTCTAAGAGAAGGAAATATGGTTGCGGATAGGTTAAGTAAACTAGGAAGAGGTAGGGAACCAAAGTTTCTAAACTACCACGACCTTGATCAGAAAACCAAATAACTCCTAGCTCTTGACAAGGAACAGATTCCTGCTATTAGAATCTTGAATAGATACTGCAGATTTTGAAATGAAAATGCAGGTAAAAAGGTCATCAATAATAATAGGCAAAATGGAATGGCAAGGATACAACCCAAGAATAGCTAACCGAAGCTATTACAAGATAAAATCAAGCATGGAATCAACCTCAAACAAGGCTGCAAATCAAGGATAGCAACTGGGAAGCTAATCCAAGGTGAAATCGACCAACAGATGCAAAAATCAAGGAGTTGGACCTAGCTTTGTACATGCTCTCCTTTTAAGATCTTTTCAATACTAAATATGGATAACCTATGCATGAGGCATAGACTATCTATACATCTTTTGTTATATAAAAATTACTTAGGAGTATGTTGGAGATTCGGCCAATTATCCTACACTAACACGAGGGGTGGAGGTGGGGAAATTGGAAACATCCCCAAAATTCTCCTTCGTATAACTTAAGTTAGATTACTGATTTTGATCCCTAGGTTCAAGTGCTAACTTGAACATGTAATTTTGTACTTCTAGTTTCTTAAAGGTTGAGGTACCTTATATATAAACCAACACACACAAACACACACACCCCCACCACCCCTTTCACAGGGGTATTACCCCAAAAATGTTGTTTACTAAGCATAAAGCGTAGGTCTTCAAATTATGTTCATAGGTGCTTCAAGTTAAACATGTGGGTGCTTGAAAAGGATTTTTTTTTATGTTTTAGGAATTTCATGCAAATTTTTGTTTGAATACAAAATTTAGGTGCTTGAATAAACTATAATGAAAAATTATTTAATGGAAACTGAAACAGTAACCTAATAGTTAGAAACGAATTAATACATTATTTAATAGAAACTGAACATATATAACGAAAATGTATTTAATAGAAACTGAAACAGTAACCTAAGTATTAGAAATGACTTAATCTTTTTTTTTATTAAACCATCCGTAGATGGGGGAAATTATATTAGGCCTTCCCACGCCATAAAATAAACATAAAACAGAAAGAAACATGAAGCCGTAGCTTAGTCAAGATATACAAGAGTGAGCAATAGGCTCGTGAAGCAACATTTGTTGCTTCCAAAAGAAAGAAAGAAATGTAGATGATTGTTAGAGGATTACGAAAACTGTTAGTCTATATAAGAGATCATCGAACTTGTTAGTGAATCGACTTAACGAAACACAAGGCAGTAAGAATCACCCCACATAGACTAAGGAGCTTATCCTCTACTAGTAACAGAAGGCTATGAATGTACAAAAAATGATGCAGGTGGATCAGTGAGAGTGTCCTCAATCAGTATGTGTCAACTGGATCAGTTTGGATCAGTTTGGATCAGCTGGATCATTGGAGCATAATCATCTTGAGCATGAAGAGTGTGTTGCTGCCCTAAACCTGCAAAAACCAGCATAAGACAACAAAACTCAGTAGCATCCATTCATTGCACCATCCTTAATGAGGGTGTACCCATCTGATCTATTAAACCTTGACAAGTATTAGATAGCATTTGAAAACTATTCAAAGAGGAACTAGACCGAGCTCGGAGACAAGCTTTAGACAAAGAATCAGCAACCAAATTAGCTTGTATGTGAATATGCAGTAATATGATATCACCCAAGGCTTGGTGAATTTCATTTGCCAGTTGGAACAGTTTCCAATGTGCATGCAGAGGATTAACAACACAATTGACAGCATTTAAACAATCTGATTCAATGTAAACCGGAGCAGAGTATCCTACACCAATATCTAAAGCAAAAAGAATTGCTCTCAACTCAGCTTCCAGAGGGGAGTTTTCCTGTGTGTACTTAGTATGAGCCGAAATGAAACTACCCCTAGGATCTCTGATAATCATTCCAAGTCCACACGTGTTAGAATAACCACACCACGCAGCATCGACATTAATTTTGTAGCCCTTACATGGCCTTTTCCAAGCAATTATGAATATTTTCGGCTTTTGAGTAGATTTGATCAGAGGTAAGAAGGAGTGATTAGCAATATTTAAGTCTATAGTAGAGGTAATGTAGACTGGTTTGGCACAAAAGGTATAGAAAATTTGTTCCCTTATTCTATTAAGTACTGAAACCCTAAATGGCAAGACAGATTCATATAGACATTTGTTTCTCATCTTCCACAGATTCCAGCATGTAATTAGGGAGGCAGTTCTAATTATTATTGAATGCAAGGAACTCAAACCAGGATAAGTATGATAGCATGATAGTCTTTCCTATATAGATGGGAAAGATCTGTCCCTAATTCCCATGAATTGATGAACAGTACTCCAGACTTGTACAGAAAAGGTGCAGGAATTGAAAAAATGATCTAAGAAGTCCACATGATTACTACACATACAGCATTTTAAAGACAAATTAAATCTCAGTTTTTGCAGAACATTATCAAATGATAAGTACGAGTTTATCAGTTTCCACATGAAGATTGATATTTTCTTTTCAATTCTGGAATTCCAAAAAAGATGAGTAGAAGCAGTAGTACCTGACTGTGAACTGAGCAAGAGATAAGTAGATTTAAATGTGAAATCACCTTTAATACCAGGTTTCCATATGAGCCTATCACACCTGTGAGTTGAGAGCTTTGATTCCTGCAAAAGAGAGATAGCATGAGAGGGAAGTGAATGAGAAATTTTCTGAATCAGAACAGTTTTATTTGAGATGAACTCTGAAACTGTACAGTCATCCGAGATATCTACAAGGTTTTGATCAAAGAGGTCCATAATAGGACCAATATCTAACTAATTCGAAGTCCAAAAATTGCAGTCACCCCTACCAACTATTACTCTGGAATTTGATTCTGCCCAAACATTAAATGAGCAGATCCTTTTCCAATTAGAAGAAGATCTGGATGAGGGTGGCAGGGATGCAACAAAATGGGTCCATAAAGCCTCAGCCTTTTGATATTTCCACCAAAGTTTAACTGAGCAAATATCAATTGTGGTGTTTATTGATCTGAAACCTAGACCATTTTGGTTAATAGGGAAGCAGAGAGCATCCCATTTCCTCCATGATCTTTTAGGTTTTAGATCAATAGACCCCCAAAAAAATCTACTAAGTTTTTTTTTCTATGATGGAAATAATCTCCTTGCTAGGTTTTAGAACTGACCAAATGTGTTGAGGAATAGAGAAAATGCAAGACTGAATGAGTGTAATTTTTCCCCCAGTAGATAGCCATTTATTTTTCCAGCTACCAATCCTATTATCAATCTGTTCAATTAGTGGCTGAAAATAGGATTTTTTTGCAAATCCTGTGAAAATAGGCACACCCAGATATATGAATGGAAAACTCCCAATTTTCATACCTAGAATCCTCTTTATACTGTTTAATGTGTGAGAAGAGGCATGTTTTCCCATGTAAATGTCACTTTTACTGTAGTTTATTTTCTGACCAGTGACATCCTCGAATTTAGACAGAAAGGCTTTAAATCTAAACAATGTTTTATTCCCAGCCTTTAAAAAGACCACAGTGTCATCAGCATAAGATAAATGGGAGATTTGAAGAGAGTTACCTGGAAGGTATAGTAGGCCAACTTACCATTTTGAAAGATAAAAGCTAAACTTCTAGTAAATGCCTCAGAAAAGATGTTAAAAAGAAAAGGAGAGAGGGGGTCCCCTTGTTTGATACCCCTTGTAGATTAAAAGAATCCAGCAGGCTTACCATTGATAAAGATAGAGAACCATGCCTGTGATAGATTATTCATGATGGAAAAAATAAATCTAGCATGGAAACCAAATTTAGCAAGGACACTATATAGAAATGACCACTTAACCCTATCAAAGGCCTTCTTAAGATCTAATTTGACAATGTAATTTGGTTGTCTTTGCTTCCTATTCAGAAATCTTACCATTTCTTGTAGGTAGATAACATTGTCCGAAATGTCTCTACCTTTAAGAAAAGATGTTTGGTGTGGAGAAATGAGTTTTGGCATTAGGGGTTTAAGTCTTTCCATTAGTACTTTTGAGCAGATCTTATTAACTACACTGGAAAGACTGATTGGCCTGTAGTCATCAAATGAAATAGGTGTTTTCTTTTTAGGAATAATTGCAATCCAGGTGCTACCAATACCCCTAGGAATGTTATTCCCAGCAAGAAAATCTTGAACTGCAGAGAGTAGATTAGTTGAAATTATGTCCCAAGATTTAATGAAAATTTTAGATGTGAAACCATCTGGTCCAGGGCTATTGTTCTTATTGAGACTAAGAACAGTGTCCTTGAGCTCAGACAATGTGACAGATTGCATAAGTCTATCATTATCTTGTTGAGTGACTAGATTAGGAATCAGACTCAGAAAGTGAGATTTGAAAAAATTACAATCAGGAGTGATATCATCTGTTAAGAGGTCTTGGTAGTAGTGAATGGCTTCATTCTCAATGTCCCGTATATTATCTAACCATTGACCATTACTACTTTTGATTTTTGTGATCTTTAATCTACATTTTCTTTCCTTAACAGAGTTATGAAAAAAGCTGGTGTTATTGTCTCCTTCCTTTAACCACTTAATCTTGGCCTTATGTTTCCAGAAGCTTTTCTGTTCTGCTAGAGCTCTAACTAACTTAGCCTTAGCTTCCTTAAGCTTAACCAAATTGTCCACAGAAGCATTAAAATCATATATATGTTCCTGAGCTTCTAGAGCAGTTTCAGCCAGCACCACATTCTCATGAATATTACCAAAATGTTCCTTATTCCAGATTTTTAGTTCTTTTTTAAATCTTAAGAGTTTAAGATAGAAACCAAGCATTCCTGAGTTATTGAGAGGAAGATCCCAGTTTTTCTTAATTACATCCATGAAGTCATTCATTTTAAACCAAGTGTTCAAGAATCTGAAAGGCCTACGATAAGATGGGATATCACTTCCAATTGTCAGAAGCATAGGGTTGTGATCAGAAGAAATCCTATTCAAAATTTGAACAGAAGATGTAGGAAAAGTAGATGACCAAGAAGGATTACACAGACCTCTATCTAATCTTTGGATAGTAGGGTTTCTCAGCCTGTTGTTGCTCCAAGTAAACAAATTACCAACTGTATTAATTTCTTCCAAAGCCATTACATTAATAAAATCATTAAAATCCTTCATACTACCAAATTTTGGAGTAGATGGACCTTTATATTCATTTATATTTGTAATGGCATTGAAATCCCCAATATAGATAGCATCTGAGTAAGTAAAGGACCTAAGATCTGACCAACGATTTTTCCTACCATTTCTGGTTCTAAGACCATACAAAAAAAGGCATCCATGCTTTTATTCAAAGTGAGACTGTTCAAAGAAACAGCTAAGAATTGCAAATTATCACATTTGACTGTTAGGGATATACTGGCATTCCAAAATAGCCAAATATGACCACTCATTGCATACATACAGTTGTCATAATGTAACAGTTGCCTATGGGAATCACATTGCATGTTGTCATGTTTAGGCTCAATTAAACAGATAAGCTCAAACCTATGCCTAGTGATCAAGTTTTGTAGTCTTAGCATGGAAGTATCCATTCCCCTCAAGTTCCAAACCAAAAATTTAATCCTTAGTGTTGTGTTATTCATATTGAAACATTATTGATGTTTTTTGATCTAGTCATGATAGTATTTAACTGAGTTAAATATGTCTCATTCCTATGATTAAAATCTTTCACTGATTGCCTACCTTTATTCAGCTTAGATGGTTTGGAGTGTAAAATGGTGGAGCTTACCTAACTGACCTGATTTGCATAATTATCAGTACTGTTGGAAAGAGAAACTCCCATGTGTTCAGTAACTGCAAACTCTGGGGCCTCAGCATTGATTGGAAGGTTACCTGGTGTGTTCTCCCCACTGGATCCATCATCATCCTCTAGTGGGAGGAATCTGTTGTGTCTATGTTTCTGCTGAGAGAAAATGAAATTTTTAGCAGTAATAATGGTATTGAAAGGTGAGAAAGACTTACCCCGTTTGCTAGGAATGTCATCCTTAGCAAAAACTTTCTTTGTGATGATGTTTGGTGGAGCAGATAGGGAGTGCTTTGACTGATAAACATGAGACTGAAGTTGGGAGATTGTGCTCTCATCAGTAGCTCCTTGGATCTCATTAATCTGGTCAGCTGTAACTACCTCAGAGATCACCTCTGCAATTTTATCCTGATTGATTTCCAACTGATCACCAGTCTCAGGGTCAAGAGCATTAGGATCCAGTAATAGATCCACTTTCTCCTGTTCACCCACACGGTTATCTTCCATAGAAACCATTTTCTCAAAGAGCTTTGCCTCCACTAAAGCATCAGAGGCCCCATCTTCTTCAATAATTATGACTGGAGACACCTTCTGCTTTGGGAAATATTTGAAGGTCCTTGTAGACTGTGTTTTTTGTTTCTCTGCAACTGACAAACCAGAACCCCCTGCCTTGTTGTTTTCATCATGTATTAGGCTTACACCCTCATTAAGTAGACCATCTAAACCTCTTTGTTGTTCCTTGGTTTGAAGCACTACCTTACCAGCCCCTGAATTCATTTGACTAGGGAGTTTATCCATCCTGTGGGTCTTGGTTTTCTTAAGTTCAGGATGCAAATGGATACAAAGGTTATCCTCATGACCTATAGATTTGCAGTGGTGACAATATAGAGGCAGATCCTCAAATTTTAAGGGTAGTTTAACTACGTTATATTCAATTCCATCCTCCTCTATTCCAACTCTAATGAATGATGGAAGCTTATTTTTTTAAATCAATTTCAACACACATCTTCACTGCTGAAGGACGAGTGAGAGCAGCAGTAGCTGCATCCATCTTAATAAAAGTTCCTATCTGATTCCCCATAGATTGTAGCATAGCAGTGTTATAGAAAAAAACTGAGATATAGGGAATGGTAACCCATACCGGTACTATTGAAGATTCAGCCTCCGGAGAGAAATCTATGGTCCATTTAAGAACCTTCATTGGAGCATGGTTGAAAATCCATTGACCCTTGAGCTAGAGCCTCTGATAATCCTCCTTATCTTGAAACCGAATTAGGATATGTCTGAAGTCAATCGATCCTATTTGAAAATTACCTTGGAAACCAACAGAATTGAAGGCATCATTTAGGGCAGGCATGGGTGGCTTTCCTCTTGCAAACTTACCCACCAGGGCATTTTGGTAATGGGAAGCCAAAGTTTCTGCATCTTGACGAGATACCAAACAGGCTATATCTCCTTTGTAATGTGTTTTTGGCACAATTTTGGGGTTAGAGGGAAGGGAAGCATGTAGAGGTGGCGGACGATTTCCTAAAGCTTGAAGAAACGATTTTGCCGCAGCGTTGCCACCGCGGTCAGGCGGAGGAGCCGCCATAAGTAGGAAGAAGAAACCAGTTTTCGATCGTTATCAGTTAAGGAAGATGGGGAAAGTGATGTGTCCATTTTAGATGGTTATTTTAGGGTTTTTAGGATTAGGTTTTGGACAATTTTGTGCTCTGAATGTGGCATTTTGCCTTGAAATCATTTAAGGAGCGATAAAAGCGACTTTGGCATTTTTATCACTTTTTAGATGATTTTGTGTGACAAGGTGATTTGTTTGAAGACTTTGAAGATTTTAAGACTTTGAAAGATATCTTTGAAGATTTGAAGACTTACATTTGAGCTTTGTGATGATTTGAAGAAGTGAAGAGGTGAAGAAAGGAGAGCAAAGCAACGGATGAATGATGATCCAGGGTTCTCAGAATTTTCCGAGAATAATCAGCCTTCAAGAGTGGCACCATTGGATTCCTATTCTCGAGAACTATAAAATCGACTACAAGAACTCCCGAAACGGATCAACGGTTCACTCGGAGGAAGCAAAACAAAACAGGGCTGCAGTTTACTGATTTGGTCGCGACTTGCGATGAACTTGGTCGCGAGTCGCGACGACAGCGTCCAGTCAGCCCTGCAGCAGCATTTTTCTCCCCGTTTTCTTCCCCTATAAATACCTCTTCACCCCCTTCTTTCCACAGCTTTTGGCCCCTGTTTTGGGCCAAAACCCTAGCTTTTCTCTTCTTGTTTTCTTAGTTTCTATGTCTTTTGTTGTTCTAGAGTAGTTTTTGTACTTGGGAGCAAGGATTGAAGCTTCCATTTCTATGTAGTAAGGAGCATTTATATATATCTATTTAGTGTTTTTGCTATTGTGCTTTTATTGTGCTTGAATGTTAATTGTTGATGCCATTGATGTTGTTGAAAGCTTGAATGAAATACTTGTATGAATTGCTAGCTAGGGTTTGGGGGATTTGGGTTAATTTCCCCCCTTTTCTTGTTAGGAATGTATGAGTATGATTTAGAGCTTTTGATTGTGTTAATGGATTGATAATGTGCTAGATGAATGTGATTGATGTTGAACTCTTCATCATGTTAGTTTGTGTAGCAAACGAGAGAGTTATATGCTCTTGGATGAATGTACGTTGCACGTTCATCCAATCTCGTGTAATTGCATGAATTGGTTAAATGCTTAGTCACGGTGTAGTGGTCATAAGCATTGCCAAGCTTGTTGGTTCTTCGTGATTAAATGCCACCAATGATACCTTGAGTCGTGGTCGCGACAACGGGAGTCATTGGTGAGGTTTGACGAGAGATGTCGAACTCACTCTTGCAAACTACGAACTAAGAAGGATAGGAGTTTAGTCTCCACAACAAGTAGTTGAAGTATTGAATAGATAATTTTAACTCATCCTTGAAGCATTTGTTATTTAGCATTTGTGTATTCTTGATGGTGTGTTTCACTTCACTTGTGCCATGAGTTGTTTGAGCATAGGGAGTGCTTGTATGATTGAATTAGTTAGGTCTTAGGAACGTGACGAATTCCGTAGCTCCTTTGCATGAAAATCTATGAGCATGAACTTAGAGCTTCTTGTGATTTATGTGTTGTGATTCTTGCTAGATGGGTATATTGATGTTGAGTCATGTAATGCTATATGATAGAATGAGTGAATGATTCAATGACCTACATTAGATTTGGAAGTGGATATCCATTGCCCCCAAGGCTTTATCTTTGTAGTTTAAAACCCCTTTTCGTTAGTTTTGTTTGATGATTAGCATAGTCACTTGACCTTGCTAGTTATCTTGTCTTTTTTACTTTCGTAACTTAGGAACGACCAACCAACCCCCCCCATTTACATGCTTTTATGTGTGTGTATATATATCTACTCCTAGCCTAATATCAACCATTGTGTGCTTAGACGCTTAGGAAGATCCCTCTTCTCCTTGGACGACCCCGATTTGCCGCTATCTACCTAGTTGTAGAAAGTAAGCAAAAAGGGCTTACAAATTATCTTTTGCATAGGGGGCGCGATGACCGCCTGCTATCAAAATGACACCGCTGCCGGGGAAGAGGCGTTTATTCTTAAGTATTTAGGTGTATTTGGTTGTGTATTAGCTAGTTGTTTTTATTCTCCACTACTTGGTGGTTGTTTTTGTTCGGAGTAGGTATTGCTTGAGTTCTTGGTAATTTATTTTATAGAGAATCCTTGCACTATGATTCCGTACTTTTGAAAAAAAAAATTTAATGGAGCGTCTCTCCTTGAGGGAACTCATAATGAGAAGAGAGGCTCAACAAGCAAGGTTTTGTAGGATGTGTTATTTCGATCATCCTACCGAATCTTGCCCTTTGTTGTGGGAAGAGCACTATGACCGAGAAAGAACCCTTGGTTTTCAAAACCATGGGTACTATGAAGAGTGCTATCAAGAGGTTGGAGATGTTGGTTTTCAAGGGCAAAATGCTCAAGAGTGTTTTCCATACCATAACTCTTACAATCCGGAATGGACTGGTAGTCCGGATTGGTGGTATGAGAATGAGCCGAAAAACCAACATTACGAGCAACTTAGTTGGCCATTACCACCCTATACCATACCCCAAAACCAAGCCCAACAAGGAAGTTCAAGTTTGACACGTGAGGATGTCTTAAATAGGATAGCAAACTTGAACTCCTTTACTAGTGAGGAGCCGGATACCCAGCTCTCCTCTAGTGTTGAGGCCATTGAGGGGCATGTGAGGAACATAATAGAGGTATTGGCCCGCATGGAAGCTCGTGATTCCGAAAACACACCATCCCAACTTGAACTCGATGACTCGGTGAGTGAGGTCACCAATAAAAATGATTTTGAGTTTGAAAGGGATGAGGAGTTGGTTGTAGAGGATAGACATATGGAGGAAGAGGTGATAGTGCTACATTCATTAGCATCGTCACCCCTTCTCCCACCTAGTGAACCAACTCCACCATTTTTGGAAGCTTTGAGGGAAACGAGAGAGGAGCCGAAAGATTATCCCAAGCTCCCTAACCACTCAATTCCCTTTGAACCATCTCCACCTCCACAAGACTTTCCTCTTGAAAGTTTTGTGCCCCCACCTCTCTTTTTTTGGAAGCTCATGGTGAAGGGGTTCAAGCCTTCACCATACGGATAACATTAGGGTCATGCCGATGACCTTAAAAATACGGAGCTTCATCGTGCTGACGACGTAAAATAAATTCGGCATTTCTTTTAGTTTTTGTTTCTTAGTTTTTGTTGTTTTGTTCTTTTTATGGCATGTTTTTCTGTGATTTTGTAGCAACATGAAGTGCATTGCAATGAAGGAGATGAAGGAACGAGATCAATGAACGAGGGAAGAAAGTTTGGACAGTTGGTAAGGAAATGAAAAAATATTTTAAGCCTGGGATACCCTGCCGTCGCGAGTCGCGATGAGCTTCGTCGCGATGAACAGGGGAGACAAATCCACTCCCAGCACCAACTTTCCGCGAGTTGCGATAACCTCGCGATGCTCGTCGCGATGCTCGTCGCGAGTCGTGATAAGATTTGTCGCGAGTCGCGATAAGATTCGTCGCGAGTCGCGACGTGCTCAGGAAATTTTTGAAATTTTTGGCCTTCCGGATTCAACTTCCCACGAGTCGCAATGACCTTGCGATGCTCGTCGCGAGTCGGGATGAGCTTCGTCGCGAGTCGCGACATACTCGGGAATTTTGAAAAAAAAATCGATCTCAGATTTCACTTTCCGCGACTCGCGATGACCTCGCGACACTCGTCGCTTCGTCGCGAGTCGCGATGAAAATTCCAAGCTTTCATTTGATCTTAAGCATTGCATGATTCTTCCTTCTTCTCCACCCAACACTCCCAAGAACCATCACATACCTCTCATTCCTCCACCATCCTACATATATTGGCATATGAACATTCTTGCATCTTTATAGTACATTTGTTGATTGTAGTATGCCGACTACATCATTGTGACCGTAAGTGCATATCCTATAATGATGCTTGTATACATGTCAATATATGTTGGATATTTTTAATGCATAATCTTATAGTGGTGGTTGTGGGTGGATTGGTTGTTCTTTGAAAATACTATGGTTATTAACTCTTGATGCTAAGCCTATTATTACAAATCCTTATGTACTTGTGAGTTTAATGTTGTTCTTTGTGGTGTTAGTCTTGATCAAATGGCGCCACGGAGACAATGCTTTTCTCGAGGGGTGAGTTCTTCTACGGCATCTTTGCTCCCCCTTCCGGTTCCGAAACCGATTTTGGGACCATACAATTACATTGGATTGCGCCACACCACCGACGACTATGCGGAGAAACGGGTGTCACTCTACCCCCTTTGCCTTGATTTTTATTGTTCTTGCCTTACATGTTTACATTGAGGGCAATGTAATGTTTTAAGTGTGGGGAGGGGTTAGAGGACTCACATGCATGCTAGATTGTTTTGGAATGCTTTTTGCTACTTTTCATTGGAAAAACATGAGAAAAAGAAAAAAAATAGAAAAAGAAAAAAAAGAAAAAAAAGAAAAAGAAAACCCGCTAAGTTGAAAACCCGAGAGGGCAACTTAGGCAACATTGGGGGCCCAGATAGGTCCAAAACCCAAAAGGGCGGCCTAGGCAAAAATGAGAGGCTAAAATGTGCGTAAAAAGGTGAGATGTGAGCTAAAGAAACATGATGTGTGGCTAGGATGAAAACTCGAAAGAGCTCCTAGGCAAAATGAGAGAAAAAGAGAGAAAAAGAAAAATTCTAAGATTTCACTCATTTGCCGGCGTTGGAGTCATAAGGTTGCGGTTGTCACATGGATGGATCGGGTAGCTCAACATCTATAGACCTCTTGGGATTGGGTAGCTTAGTGGGTTAGGAAACGAAGTATGGTTATGAAATTCTTGATCTTTTTCTACTTCGTTTTTGGTTGATATATTGGCATTAGGTGAAGCATGTGTTTGAACCTCTTATATGGCTTTAGCTTCATTTTATGTCATTGGATTTTGGTTGATTTATTGGCATTAGGTGAAGTATGTGCTTAAACCTCTTAAATGGTTTTAACTTCATCTTGTGTCATTGGACTTTGGGAATATCAATTCGGGGCTTTGAAATATTTTTATGGGTAGTGAATTGATAAGTGGTAGGTCTGGTTAGATTTAGGATCGGGGATGTGTGTGTCAAAAATTCTCATGTGAGCTTTTATTTTGGGATTTATGATATTGAGAGTTTTTGTGAGGCTTTGATTGGGGGATTAGTTTAGGATATGGCCATATGAATTCCTCCGTGTGCTTGGATCTTTTCTTACTCGAGGGCGAGTAAGGTTTAAGTGTGGGGAGGTTTGATGTGTCCATTTTAGATGGTTATTTTAGGGCTTTTAGGATTAGGTTTTGGACAATTTTGTGCTCTGAATGTGGCATTTTGCCTTGAAATCATTTGAGGAGCGATAAAAGCGACTTTGGCGTTTTTATCACTTTTTAGATGATTTTGTGTGACAAGGTGATTTGTTTGAAGACTTTGAAGATTTTAAGACTTTGAAAGATATCTTTGAAGATTTGAAGACTTACATTTGAGCTTTGTGAAGATTTGAAGAAGTGAAGAGGTGAAGAAAGGAGAGCAAAGCAACGGATGAATGATGATCAAGGGTTCTCAGAATATTCCGAGAATAATCAGACTTCAAGAGTGGCACCATTGGATTCCTATTCTCGAGCACTATAAAATCGACTACAAGAACTCCCGAAACGGATCAACAGTTCACCCGGAGGAAGCAAAACAAAACAGGGCTGCAGTTTACTGATTTGGTCGCGACTCGCGATGAACTTGGTCGCGAGTCGCGACGACAGCGTCCAGTCAGCCCTGCAGCAGCATTTTTCTCCCCGTTTTCTTCCCCTATAAATGCCTCTTCACCCCCTTCTTTCCACAGCTTTTGGTCCCTGTTTTGGGCCAAAACCCTAGCTTTTCTCTTCTTGTTTTCTTAGTTTCTATGTCTTTTGTTGTTCTAGAGTAGTTTTTGTACTTGGGAGCAAGGATTGAAGCTTCCATTTCTATGTAGTAAGGAGCATTTATATCTATCTATTTAGTGTTTTTGCTATTGTGCTTGAATGTTAATTGTTGATGCCATTGATGTTGTTGAAAGCTTGAATGAAATACTTGTATGAATTGCTAGCTAGGGTTTGGGGGATTTGGGTTAATTTCCCCCCTTTTCTTGTTAGGAATGTATGAGTATGATTTAGAGCTTTTGATTGTGTTAATGGATTGATAAAGTGCTAGATGAATGTGATTGATGTTGAACTCTTCATCATGTTCGTTTGTGTAGCAAACGAGAGAGTTATATGCTCTTGGATGAATGTACGTTGCACATTCATCCAATCTCGTGTAATTGCATGAATTGGTTAAATGCTTAGTCACGGTGTAGTGGTCATAAGCATTGCCAAGCTTGTTGGTTCTTCGTGATTAAATGCCACCAATGATACCTTGAGTCGTGGTCGCGACAACGGGAGTCATTGGTGAGGTTTGACGAGAGATGTCGAACTCACTCTTGCAAACTACGAACTAAGAAGGATAGGAGTTTAGTCTCCACAACAAGTAGTTGAAGTATTGAATAGATAATTTTAACTCATCCTTGAAGCATTTGTTATTTAGCATTTGTGTATTCTTGATGGTGTGTTTCACTTCACTTGTGCCATGAGTTGTTTGAGAATAGGGAGTGCTTGTATGATTGAATTAGTTAGGTCTTAGGAACGTGATGAATTCCGTAGCTCCTTTGCATGAAAATCTATGAGCATGAACTTAGAGCTTCTTGTGATTTATGTGTTGTGATTCTTGCTAGATGGGTATGTTGATGTTGAGTCATGTTATGCTATATGATAGAATGAGTGAATGATTCAATGACCTACATTAGATTTGGAAGTGGATATCCATTGCCACCGAGGCTTTATCTTTGTAGTTTAAAACCCCTTTTCGTTAGTTTTGTTTGATGATTAGCATAGTCACTTGACCTTGCTAGTTATCTTGTCTTTTTTACTTTCGTAACTTAGGAACGACCAACCAACCCCCCCATTTACATGCTTTTATGTGTGTGTATATATATCTACTCCTAGCCTAATATCAACCATTGTGTGCTTAGACGCTTAGGAAGATCCCTCTTCTCCTTGGACCACCCCGATTTGCCGCTATCTACCTAGTTGTTGAAAGTAAGCAAAAAGGCTTATAAATTATCTTTTGCATAGGGGGCACGACGACCGCCCGCTATCAAAATGGCGCCGCTGCCGGGGAAGAGGCATTTATTCTTAAGTTTTTAGGTGTATTTGATTGTGTATTAGCTAGTTGTTTTTATTCTCCACTACTTGGTGGTTGTTTTTGTTCGGAGTAGGTATTGATTGAGTTCTTGGTAATTTATTTTATAGAGAATCCTTGCACTATGATTCCAAACTTTTGAAAAAAAAAATTTAATGGACCGTCTCACCTTGAGGGAACTCATGATGAGAAGAGAGGCTCAACAAGCAAGGTTTTGTAGGATGTGTCATTCCGATCATCCTACCGAATCTTGCCCTTTGTTGTGGGAAGAGCACTCTGACTGAGAAAGAACCCTTGGTTTTCAAAACCATGGGTACTATGAAGAGTGCTATCAAGAGGTTGGAGATGTTGGTTTTCAAGGGCAAAATGCTCAAGAGTGTTTTCCATACCACAACTCTTACAATCCGGAATGGAGTGGTAGTCCGGATTGGTGGTATGAGAATGAGCCGAAAAACCAACATTACGAGCAACTTAGTTGGCCATCACCACCCTATACCATACCCCAAAACCAAGCCCAACAAGGAAGTTCAAGTTTGACACGTGAGGATGTCTTAAATAGGATAGCAAACTTGACCTCCTTTACTAGTGAGGAGCCGGATACCCAGCTCTCCTCTAGTGTTGAGGCCATTGAGGGGCATGTGAGGAACATAATAGAGGTATTGGCCCGCATGGAAGCTCGTGATTCTGAAAACACACCATCCCAACTTGAACTCGATGACTCGGTGAGTGAGGTCACCAATAAAAATGATTTTGAGTTTGAAAGGGATGAGGAGTTGGTTGTAGAGGATAGATATATGGAGGAAGAGGTGATAGTGCTACATTCATTAGCATCGTCACCCCTTCTCCCACCTAGTGAACCAACTCCACCATTTTTGGAAGCTTTGAGGGAAACGAGAGAGGAGCCGAAAGATTATCCCAAGCTCCCTAACCACTCAATTCCCTTTGAACCATCTCCACCTCCACAAGACTTTCCTCTTGAACGTTTTGTGCCCCCACCTCTCTTATTTTGGAAGCTCATGGTGAAGGGGTTCAAGCCTTCACCATACGGATAACATTAGGGTCGTGCCGACGACCTTAAAAATACGGAGCTTCATCGTGCCGACGACGTAAAATAAATTCGGCATTTCTTTTAGTTTTTGTTTCTTAGTTTTTGTTGTTTTGTTTTGTTCTTTTTATGGCATGTTTTTCTGTGATTTTGTAGCAACATGAAGTGCATTGCAATGAAGGAGATGAAGGAACGAGATCAATGAACGAGGGAAGAAAGTTTGGACAGTTGGTAAGAAAATGAAAAAAAATTTTAAGCCTGGGATACCCTGCCGTCGCGAGTCGCGATGAACAGAGGAGACAAATCCACTCCCAGCACCAACTTTCCGCGAGTCGCGATGACCTCGCGATGCTCGTCACGAGTCGCGATAAGATTCGTCGCGAGTCGCGACGTGCTCAGGAAATTTTTGAAATTTTTGGCCTTCCGGATTCAACTTCCCACGAGTCGCGATGACCTCGCGATGCTCGTCGCGAGTCGCGATGAGCTTCGTCGCGACGTACTCAGGAATTTTGAAAAAAAATCGATCTCAGATTTCACTTTCCGCGACTCGCGATGACCTCGCGACACTCGTCGCTTCGTCGCAATGAGCTTCGTCGCGAGTCGCGATGAAAATTCCAAGTTTTCATTTGATCTTAAACATTGCATGATTCTTCCTTCTTCTCCACCCAACACTCCCAAGAACCATCACATACCTCTCATTCCTCCACCATCCTACATATATTGGCATATGAACATTCTTGCATCTTTATAGTACATTTGTTGATTGTAGTATGCCGACTACATCATTGTGACCGTAAGTGCATATCCTATAATGATGCTTGTATACATGTCAATATATGTTGGATATTTTTAATGCATAATCTTATAGTGGTGGTTGTGGGTGGATTGGTTGTTCTTTGAAAATACTATGGTTATTAACTCTTGATGCTAAGCCTAGTATTACAAATCCTTATGTACTTGTGAGTTTAATGTCGTTCTTTGTGGTGTTAGTCTTGATCAAACGGCGCCACGGAGACAATGCTTTTCTCGAGGGGTGAGTTCTTCTACGGCATCTTTGCTCCCCCTTCCGGTTCCGAAACAGATTTCGGGACCATACAATTACATTGGATTGCGCCACACCACCGGCGACTATGCGGAGAAACGGGTGTCACTCTACCCCCTTTGCCTTGATTTTTATTGTTCTTGCCTTACATGTTTACATTGAGGGCAATGTAATGTTTTAAGTGTGGGGAGGGGTTAGAGGACTCACATGCATGCTAGATTGTTTTGGAATGCTTTTTGCTACTTTTCATTGGAAAAACATGAGAAAAAGAAAAAAAATAGAAAAAGAAAAAAAAGAAAAAGAAAACCCGCTAAGTTGAAAACCCGAGAGGGCAACTTAGGCAACATTGGGGGCCCGGATAGGTCGAAAACCCAAAAGGGCGGCCTAGGCAAAAATGTGCGTAAAAAGGTGAGATATGAGCTAAAGAAACATGATGTGTGGCTAGGATGAAAACTCGAAAGAGCTCCTAGGCAAAATGAGAGAAAAAGAGAGAAAAAGAAAAATTCTAAGATTTCACTCATTTGCCGGCGTTGGAGTCATAAGGTTGCGGTTGTCACATGGATGGATCGGGTTGCTCAACATCTATAGACCTCTTGGGATTGGGTAGCTTAGTGGGTTAGGAAACGAAGTATGGTTATGAAATTCTTGATCTTTTTCTACTTCGTTTTTGGTTGATATATTGGCATTAGGTGAAGCATGTGTTTGAACCTCTTATACGGCTTTAGCTTCATTTTATGTCATTGGATTTTGGTTGATATATTGGCATTAGGTGAAGTATGTGCTTAAACCTCTTAAATGGTTTTAACTTCATCTTGTGTCATTGGACTTTGGGAATATCAATTCGGGGCTTTGAAATATTTTTATGGGTAGTGAATTGATAAGTGGTAGGTCTGGTTAGATTTAGGATCGGGGATGTGTGTGTGAAAAATTCTCATGTGAGCTTTTATTTTGGGATTTATGATATTGAGAGTTTTTGTGAGGCTTTGATTGGGGGATTAGTTTAGGATATGGCCATATGAATTCCTCCGTGTGCTTGGATCTTTTCTTACTCGAGGTCGAGTAAGGTTTAAGTGTGGGGAGGTTTGATGTGTCCATTTTAGATGGTTATTTTAGGGTTTTTAGGATTAGGTTTTGGACAATTTTGTGCTCTGAATGTGGCATTTTGCCTTGAAATCATTTAAGGAGCGATAAAAGCGACTTTGGCGTTTTTATCACTTTTTAGATGATTTTGTGTGACAAGGTGATTTGTTTGAAGACTTTGAAGATTTTAAGACTTTGAAAGATATCTTTGAAGATTTGAAGACTTACATTTGAGCTTTGTGAAGATTTGAAGAAGTGAAGAGGTGAAGAAAGGAGAGCAAAGCAACGGATGAATGATGATCCAGGGTTCTTAGAATTTTCTGAGAAGAATCAGCCTTCAAGAGTGGCACCATTGGATTCCTATTCTCGAGCACTATAAAATCGACTACAAGAACTCCCGAAACGGATCAACGGTTCACCCGGAGGAAGCAAAACAAAACAGGGCTGCAGTTTACTGATTTGGTCGCGACTCGCGATGAACTTGGTCGCGAGTCGCGACGACAGCGTCCAGTCAGCCCTGCAGCAGCATTTTTCTCCTCTTTTTCTTCCCCTATAAATACCTCTTCACCCCCTTCTTTCCACAGCTTTTGGCCCCTGTTTTGGGCCAAAACCCTAGCTTTTCTCTTCTTGTTTTCTTAGTTTCTATGTCTTTTGTTGTTCTAGAGTAGTTTTTTTACTTGGGAGCAAGGATTGAAGCTTCCATTTCTATGTAGTAAGGAGCATTTATATCTATCTATTTAGTGTTTTTGCTATTGTGCTTGAATGTTAATTGTTGATGCCATTGATGTTGTTGAAAGCTTGAATGAAATACTTGTATGAATTGCTAGCTAGGGTTTGGGGGATTTGGGTTAATTTCCCCCCTTTTCTTGTTAGGAATGTATGAGTATGATTTAGAGCTTTTGATTGTGTTAATGGATTGATAATGTGCTAGATGAATGTGATTGATGTTGAACTCTTCGTCATGTTCGTTTGTGTAGCAAATGAGAGAGTTATATGCTCTTGGATGAATGTGCGTTGCACGTTCATCCAATCTCGTGTAATTGCATGAATTGGTTAAATGCTTAGTCACGGTGTAGTGGTCATAAGCATTGCCAACCTTGTTGGTTCTTCGTGATTAAATGCCACCAATGATACCTTGAGTCGTGGTCGCGACAACGGGAGTCATTTGTGAGGTTTGACGAGAGATGTCGAACTCACTCTTGCAAACTACGAACTAAGAAGGATAGGAGTTTAGTCTCTACAACAAGTAGTTGAAGTATTGAATAGATGATTTTAACTCATCCTTGAAGCATTTGTTATTTAGCATTTGTGTATTCTTGATGGTGTGTTTCACTTCACTTGTGCCATAAGTTGTTTGAGCATAGGGAGTGCTTGTATGATTGAATTGGTTAGGTGTTAGGAACGTGACGAATTCCGTAGCTCCTTTGCATGAAAATCTATGAGCATGAACTTAGAACTTCTTGTGATTTATGTGTTGTGATTCTTGCTAGATGGGTATGTTGATGTTGAGTCATGTAATGCTATATGATAGAATGAGTGAATGATTCAATGACCTACATTAGATTTGGAAGTGGATATCCATTGCCACCGAGGCTTTATCTTTGTAGTTTAAAACCCCTTTTCTTTAGTTTTGTTTGATGATTAGCATAGTCACTTGACCTTGCTAGTTATCTTGTCTTTTTACTTTCGTAACTTAGGAACAACCAACCAACCCCCCCCCATTTACATGCTTTTATGTGTGTGTATATATATCTACTCCTAGCCTAATATCAACAATTGTGTGCTTAGACGCTTAGGAAGATCCCTCTTCTCCTTGGACGACCCCGATTTGCCGCTATCTACATAGTTGTAGAAAGTAAGCAAAAAGGGCTTATAAATTATCTTTTGCATAGGGGCGTGACGACCTCCCGCTATCAGAAAGGAAAAAAGCTAAAAACGACAAGGTGTGGTTGATTTTGGATAATGTGTTTTTCACACTTTTGTTTTTTTAATTGAAACCATCCAAGGATGGGGGAATTTATATTAAGCCTTCCCAAGCCATATAAATACAGGAAAAATAAAAGCAGGATAAGGTGAAACCATGTCTTAGTTAATATGTACAGACGTGAGCCATCAGCTCTTGAAGGAACCATTTTTGCTTCCAAAATGAGGAAAATATGTGGCCTATAGTTATAGGATATCAAAAAACTTTTAAACTGTTTGTGAGATCGCCGAACTTATTAGTGAATCATATGCACGAAACACAAGACAGTCAGACTCTTCACAAACAGTTTAAAGAAGCTTATCCTCTACTAAGTTGATAGAGCAATGATCTAGCAGGAAGAAAGCACTAGGCAAAATTAGTTGTCTATCCATGTGCATCTGAATGCAGCTGTTTCAGCAATTTGATGACACCTTCTTTATCAGTCCATCCGAAGCCACAGTGGAGTACACTTTCATGATGCTGCAAGTGAGTCTCTGAGTCCTAATGCATCCAGTGCCCATCGGACCTGATGCAGATTCCACCTGCATAAATCAGCACAATTGAGTAGCATCCATTCAATAAACCATCCTAAGAGATGGTGTACCTATCTGATCTAGCCTAACCAAACCTTGAATAGAATTAGAAAGCATAGAAAATCTGTCAACAGAGGAACCTATCTGAGCTTTGAGACAGTTTTTAGCAAGTAAATCCACCACCAGATTAGCCTGTCTATGAATATGTACTAAGCTAATATCAGTCATAAGTTGATGAATGTCATCAGAAAGTTGGTACAGATTCCAGTGTGCATGTATAGGATCGAGGACAAAATGTATTGCGGTCAGACAGGCTGATTCCAAGAAAACCGTAATATAATATCCAGCACACTTAGTTAATGCAAATCTAATGGCAAGCAGCTCAGCTTCCAGAGGGGATTTGGCTTGTGTGTAATCAGTATAAGCCGCAATGAAACCACCTCTAGAATGTCTAATAATCATACCAATTCCACACATGTTAGAGTGGCAGGACCAAGCTGCATCAACATTAATTTTGTAACCTGTAGCTGGCTTAGTCCATGCAATCTTAAAATTTTTTGGCTTTGGTGGAGCTTTAATCAAAGGCAGATATGAGTGCTCAGCTAAGCCTAAGTCAAAATTGGATGTTATAAACACAGGTTTTGCACAGAACATGTAGAAAATTTGATCCTTTATTTGATTAAGCACAAAAATTGTTAATGGAATGGCAGAGTCATATAAGCATTTATTCCTCATCTTCCAAAGGTTCCAGCATGTAATTACAGCTGCAGTTCTAATCATTATTGAATGTAAAGCACTCAGTCTAGGATAAGTAAGATAGAATGATAATCTTTCCCATAAAGATGAGAAGGATCTTTTACTAATTCCCATAAAGTGATGTATCTTGTCCCAGATTTGTTCACAAAAATTGCAGGAGTTGAAAAAATGATCCAGTGAATCTTCATTATTATGACACATACAACATCTGGAAGGCAAACAGAATCTCAAATTTTTGAGGACATTATCAAAAGGCAAAAACGAGTTTAATAATTTCCACATAAATATAGAGATTTTCTTTTCAATCCTAGGACTCCAAAGATGTTGGATAGAATCAATAGTACCTCTTTGTGTACTGAGCAATTGGTATGTGGATTTGAAAGTGAACTTACCTTTTAATCCAGGCTTCCATATAAGCCTATCCTCTATGTGTATCGAAAGCTTTGAATCCTGTAAAAGAGACAAAACATGAGAGGGTATGAATGAAGAGATCTTCTGGAGGAAAACTGATTTTTGAGAAATAAAATCAGAGACAGTACAGGCTGCAGGGATATCAACCATATACTGATCACATAGATCCATAATAGGGCCTATATCTAACCAATTGGCTGTCCAGAAATTGCAGTCACCTCTACCTACTATCACCCTAGTATGAGATTCCGCCCAAGCATTAACTGAGCAGATCCTCTTCCAGTTAGGAGAGGATCTGGAAGAGGGAGGCAGTGATGCAATAAAATGAGTCCACAATGCCTCAGCCTTTTGATATTTCCACCATAACTTAACAGAGCATGTATTTATTATGGTGGTGATTGATCTAAAGTCTATACCATTTTGATTGATTGGAAAGCAAAGGGCATCCCATTTTCTCCATGTTCTCTTAGGTTTCAGATCAATAAATCCCCAGAAAAATCTACTCAGTTTTTTCTCCATTATAGAAATGATCTGTTTGCTTGGTTTTATGACTGACCATATATGCTGTGGTATAGAATAAATGCATGAGTGTATTAGAGTGATTTTCCCCCCAGCAGAAAGCCACATATTTTTCCAGCTACCTATTTTACTGTCTATCTGCTCAAGAAGTGGTTGAAAAAAAATCTTTTTAGCAACCCCAGTATATATTGGAACTCCCAGGTATGTGAACGGGAAACTCCCAATTTTCATACCAAGAGTCTTTTTGATGTTGTTAACCTTATGAACAGAAGCATTTTTTCCTATGAAAATGTCACTCTTACTGTAATTAATATTTTGACCAGTGACATCCTCAAATGTGGACAAGAAGGCTTTAAACCTAATCAAAGTCTGCTTTTCAGCTGATAAAAAAATGACAGTGTCATCTGCATAGGATAAATGTGAAATTGGGAGAGAATTACCTGGTAGACCATAATATGCTAATTTACCATTCTGGAAAATGTATGCTAAGCTCCTAGTAAAAGCCTCAGAAAAGATGTTAAACAGAAAAGGAGAGAGGGGGTCTCCCTGTTTCATTCCCCTCGAAGATTGGAAAAATCCAGCAGGCTTACCATTTATTAGAACAGAGAACCAAGCTTGTGAAAGATTCTTCATAATATAAAAAATGAATTTAGCATGAAATCCAAATTTAGACAGGATACAGTTAAGAAAAGACCACTTTACTCTATCAAAAGCTTTCTGAAGATCAAGCTTAACTATGCAGTTTGGGTCCCTTTGCTTCCTATTAAGAAACCTTACCATTTCTTGCAAGTAGATGACATTGTCCGAAATATCTCTACCTTTGATGAAAGCTGTTTGGTGAGGTGAAATTATTTTGGGCATTATAGGTTTAAGTCTTTCCATTAGAACTTTGGAACAAATCTTATTGACTACATTAGAAAGACTTATTGGCCTATAGTCATCAAAAGAAATGGGAATTTTCTTTTTAGGAATAATTACAATCCAGGTACTTCCAATACCTCTAGGAATGTTATTTACGGTTAGAAAATCCTGTACAGCAGAAAGCAAATCATTTGCAATTATGTCCCAAGATTTAATAAAAAACTTTGCCGAGAAATCATCCGGTCCAGGGCTACTATTTTTATTAAGACTAAGAACAATTTCCCTAAGTTCAGACAGTGAAACAGGTTGCAGGAGTCTATCATTATCCTCTCGAGTGATCAGTTTAGGCATCTGGCTCAAAAATGTGAATGGAAAAGATTGCTATATGGGGGGCTGTCATCAGTTAACAGTTCCTGGTAATAGTGAATGACCTCATTTTCAATTTCCTGAATATTATCTAGCCACTGACCATTGGAACTCTTAATTTTTGTAATCTTTAGCCTACTATTTTTTTCTTTAACCGAGTTATGAAAAAAGCTAGTATTATTATCCCCTTCCTTTAGCCATTTAATCTTAGCCTTGTATTTCTAGAAGCTTTTTTGTTCTGCTAGAGCCCTTACTACCTTAGCTTTTGCTTTCTTAAGTTGAATCAGATTATGAGGAGAAGCATTAAGGTCATATATATGTTCCTCAGCCTGGAGAGCATTTTCAGCTTGCACAACATTATCATGTATGTTACCAAAGTGTTCCTTATTCCAGATTTTTAGCATTTATTTTAATCTTATGAGTTTAAGAAAAAAACCTAGCATACCTGATTTATTAAGAGGAAGATCCCAGTTTTGTTTGATTAAATCATTAAAATCCTTCCTTTTATACCAGGTGTTCAAAAATCTAAATGGCCTAGGGATAGATGAAATGTCACTGCCAATGGTAAGGAGCATGGGATTATGATCTGAAGAAATCCTATTCAAAATATGAACAGAGGAAGCAGGAAAAGTAGAAGACCAAGCAGGATTACATAGCCCTCTATCTAATCGTTTAGCTGTGGGTTTCCTTAATATGTTATTGCTCCAGGTAAAATGGTTACCCACGGTGTTAATTTCTTCCAGACCCATTGCAGTTATAAATTCATTAAAGTCTCTCATACTACCCAGATTAGGGTTAGAAGGGCCTTTATATTCATTTATAGAAGTAATGGCATTAAAATCTCCAATAAAAAGAGAATCTGAGTGGGTATAGGATTTAAGATCCGACCAGAGACTATTCCTACCCTTTCTAGTTCTAAGACCATACACAAAGAAGGCATCCATACTTGTATTCAAGGTTAAAATATTTAATGTAACAGTAAGAAATTGTAAGTTGTCACATTTAACTGTCAATGATATGTTAGAATTCCAGAATAGCCAAATTTGACCATTGGTTGCAGTGACACAGTTATCATAGTGTAACAAATGTCTATACTTGTCACACTGTAAATTATCATGTTTCGGTTTAATTAGACATATAAGCTCAAACCTGTGTCTATTGATTAAGTTGTGTAGTCTAAGCATCGAAGTATCCATACCCCTAATATTCCACACCAGAAATTTAATCTTAAGGGTTGAGCTATTCATAGGGAAACATTATTCAAGGTTTTTGATCTAGTCATGATAGTATTTAACTGAGTTAAATAAGTCTCATAACCATGATTAGTTACTTTTTCAGATTGTTTCCCCCTCCTCAGCTGGCTTTGTTGAGGGTGCAAGTTAGTAGAGCTTACCTGGCTTGCCTGAGTAGATCTATTTTCTGTGCCGTTGGCAGAAAGAGGTTTCTGCTGACTAGATAGCACCTTCATGGCCTTATCCTTACTAGGTTCAGATGTTGCCTGAAGCTCAGAGTTCTCAGCAGTTACTGGAGTGGCACTTTCTTCTTCACTTGATGTTTCCTCATTTTCCAGGGGTAGGAATCTGTTCTGCCTGTGTTTTTGCTGAGAGAAAATGAATTTTTTAGCTGCAATGATGGAATTAAATGGTGAGAAAGATTTACCTCGTTTGCTAGGAATATCATCCTTAGCAAAAAGTTTTTTTGATTTGAGATTTGGTGGAGCAGATAGAGAGTGTGTAGTCCATTGGGTAGAAGACTGAAGTTTTGGGAGTGTACACTCTGCATGATCATCCTGGATAACTATGAGGTGATCAGGTATGGCCACTTCAGGAACCTGCACCACTTCAGTATCCAGGATGGTGGCCTGAAATTGAGTAGCCGGATCTATAACTTTCTCTACAGCCAAGGTATCCTTGATCAGGTCAGTAACCTTCTGCTTTCCAATTGAATTCTCCAGAGGTGGAACTAAATCCTTAGGTAACTCAGCTACCTGAGGTAACTCATCTACCTTATTTTCTTCAACATTCATAGCTTATACGGCCTGCTTCTTTGGAACATATCTGAACTTTTGTAATGCCAGGGTTTTAAGTTTCTCAGATGCGGAGACACCAGAGCCCTCAGCCCTATTACTTTCAACATGCCTAGGATTATCCTTTTTAATAACTAGACCATCAGAACCCCTATGGTGATCTCTGCTCTCAATATGGCTAGTGTTGAGTTTATCTATCCTATTGTTCCTTGATCTCTTAAGTTCTGGGTGCAGATAAATGCAAAAAGTATCATCATGACCAATAGAATTACAGTGATGACAGTACAATGGTAGGTTCTCAAATTCTAAAGGCAGTTTAGCCACATTGTACTCCACCCCTTCCTCCTCAATCCCAACTCTAATGAATGATGGGAGCTTTTTTTTCAAATCTATTTCAACGCACATCTTAACTACTGAGGGTCTAGAAAGAGCCGCAGTAGCAGCGTCCATGTTGATATACTCTCCTATTTGATTCCCCATAATTTCTATCATTGCAGTATTGTAGAAGAAAATTGGGACTTGGGGAATACTGACCCATACCGGAACTATGGAAGACTCTACATCAGGCGAGAAGTCAATTGTCCATTTGAGAACCTTCATCGAAGCATGATTGAAAATCTATTGCCCTTTGAGCCATAATCTCTGATAATCTTCCTTCTCTTGAAATCGAATGAGGATATGCCTGTAGTCGATGGATCCGAGCTAGAATTTGCCTTTGAATCCCACCGAGTTGAAAGCTTCATTGAGAGCTGACATCGTTGGCTTGCCTCTTGCAAACTTGCCTACCAGAGCATTTTGATAATGGGTGGCCAAGGCTTCAGCATCCTTACGAGAAACCAGACAGGCTATATCTCCCTTATATTGGGTTTTTGGCACAATTTCTGGGTTAGAGGGAAGGGAGACATGAAGGGGTGGAGGACGATTGCCTAAGGCTTGTAGGAATGTTTTGGACGACGCGGAATCGCCGCCGCCCGGCGGAGAAGCCGCCATAGAGAGGGATGAAGACCATAATCTGACCGTTACAGGTGCAGAGACGGGCGAGGAAGAAGAAGAAGAAGAGAAAAGGAAACGAAAAAGTAAGTAAAGTGTGATTGTGTGTTTCGCACTTTTTTCACACACAGGAACAGTGATATAACGTTCGAAATTTTCTTGGGTTGGTCCGAGCACTTTTGTTCGCACCTAGACACAGTAATTACGCGACAAAATAAGTGAACAAAATCTTCTACGAGAAACGACTTAATCAATTATTGATAAATAAAATTTCACCGTAACCAAAAGTTTGTTTGAATTTGTTAAAGAATAGGGATAGAGTTCCCAAAAATAATTCCTTGGATGAATTACTATTTGAGAAAGAAGATATATATAGGCGGACGAAAATGTAAATGACGTATGGGATTGGCGTCATTGAACCGTGACGAGGATATATAACTTTCTTCTGGATGTTCCGAAAATATAGGATTTGTATGGTTTAGATTTGTTTTCCTAAGTACTATTATTTTGGTCCCGCTTCTTCTTCTTCTTCGCTCTTTATTTGCTTCCAATCTTCCCAATTCCTCTCCAGAGTTCATTCTCTAATTTTCTATTTTGCGAGCTTATTGACGCAACTGGTTAGTTATTTGTTTATAAAAAAAAGGTTAGTAATTTGTACCGCTTTCAATTTTTTTGGTTTCAATTTTTGATTGTCCTAATTTTGTTTTGTTTTTGGTGTTTTCTAATGGATTTCTTTATTTCTGAAGGTATTTTTATTTTTATTTGTACCAAAATTTGCATCTCAGCTTGAAACGTCTTCATTGAATTTAGAAAAAAGGTCATTGAAACGCCTCAAGGTATTTTGATCAGATGTTATGATTTGATTTCATGTTTTTGAGTTTTTGTATCATGTTCTGTTTTAGATTGGTTCTTATTGTTTTGATCGAATTTTTTAAAGTTGTGTTGATGAATGTTGCTATGTCTTTTTGTGTGCTCTATATTGTTCAAGGTGAGTCTTTAATTTGTTGAAGACGAAATAGAGTGTTGTTTTCAGTTTTCCAGTGCTTTTCATCTTTCAACAAAAAAAATGTCAGGTTTGTTGACGCTTAGTTGTCATATTGATGTTGCGTGATAAGTTGATTAAAATTATTATTTTCATTACACGAACCGTTGGCTACAGTTTCGTTTGTTATTGTTGGAACAGTTGAAATTTCTCTCATTTTACTATGAACCTGGGAAACCTCCCAAAGGAAAGAAGGTTCTCGGAAACGGATGGGTTTACAAGTACAAGAAAGATGGTGATATGAATGTGAAGCACAAATCCAGGTTGGTGGTTAAAGGATGCAACTACAAGAAAAGTGTCGACTATGATGCAATATTCTCACCGGTTATCAAGATGACTTCGATTAGAATCGTGCTTTGTATGTCCACAAGTCTTGACATGGAATTGGAGCAGTTTGATGTGAAAACGGCTTTCTTGCACAGTGATTTGCATGAGGAGATTTTTATAATGCAGCCAGAAGATTTTGAAGTTAAAGGGAAAGAGGATCATGTTTGCAAGTTAAAAAATAGTCTTTATGAGGTGAGGCAAGCACTAAGTCGGTGGTACCGAAAATTTGATTTGTTTATTACGAGCAATTGTCATAAACTAACTTCAATTAATCCTTACGTCTATATTAGAAAGTTCCCCGAAGGTAACATCATTATTCATCTTTTATATGTTGATGGCATGTTGATTGTTGGCCAAGATACCAAAATGATTAGTGATTTGAAGAAGCGTTGTCCAAATCATTTGACATGAAAGATTTGGGCCTAGCAAAGAAAATCTTAGGCATGGAGATAGAAAGGTTGGAAAGTTGTGATTGTTACAGGAGAAGTATGTTGTATGAATGCTTGAAAGGTTCAATATGAAGAATACGAAGCTTGTAAGTGCATTATTTGCATCTCATTCCAAGTTGCATAGGAAGATTGTCCTAAAATATAGAACAAAGAGAGTATGTCTTCTATTCCTTATTCTTATAATGTTGGTTCTTAGATGTATGCTATGGTGTTATGGTGTGTACAGGATCAGATATTGCGCATTTAGTTGGTGTGGTGAGCATCTTTTTTATCTAATCCGAGAAAAACTCACTAGGTGCAGTGAAGTGGACTTTCAAATATTTGAGAGATACTTTCATATTGTGTTTCTATATTGGAAGTGGCAAGACCATTCTTGAAGCTTATACTGATTCTAACATGCCTAGGCACATTGATAGAATAAGGTCTAACTCGGATTGTTTGATCACATTTTCAAGATGGGTCATATCATGGCAATCCAAGCTACAAAAGTGTGTGGCATCGTATACGGCTGAGGTGGAGTACATTGCAACCCTAGAAGCCAGTAAGGAGATGTTTTAGTTGAAGTTATTTCTTCAAGAGTTGGGCTTGAACCAAGATGAGCATTGGAGTGCTGTCCTTGACCAGGCAAGACAACTATTATTCACTGTATATCGCCCTTTCCTGCAAGACAAATCCCAGAAGTGATACCGGGGAAAATGCTCTAACGATCAAGTCAGTGCTCTCGTTTAAAGAATTGGAATTTCTCAGTATTAGTTTCACTAACCTCCTTCAGTGCTACTCTTCTTTTATTTATAGATGTCAACAATCGTGGTTTTGCGTTGTCAGCGTCTGAGACCATGGGTTGCATCATGGTTCCTACAATCTCGGTTTGTGGTTAAACCTTCAAGCGTGGTTCCAGTTTTATCGGTTCGTGGATGAGTCTTTCCAACAAGGCTTCGCCTTTCTTGGTTTGTTAGCTCTACTCACGTTTCAGCCGATGGTTGGGCCTAAAGGATGGTATCTTTTTATTTGTGGGCTAATGATGTGTTCCATGGGTTAGGTATACACAGTAAGCCCCCTAGTCACGAAGACTGGGACACACGCAGCAGTGACTTGATTTGTATAATATATGGGAACTGTTATTTTGTAATTTTCTTAGGCAGTAATAAAATGTTTGTCATTAATTTAACATTGTCTTTGTGAGGTGTTACTTGCTCTTGGATATGCTTGCAATTTTGATGGGGTTTCTGATTTTGAATTTTGAATTTGAATCTTCACTGTATGCATCGTACTTCCCATTGATTTAACCGTTTGAGATTTTGTTTCATTAGACCGAGATTTCCTCCTTTTTATTTGTTTACTGCTCCGAGATTTCCTCTTCTGTAGTTTTATTTTCCCCCTTTATAGTTGCTTCGAATTTGGTGACTTAACTCTGTCACTATATAGTGTATTATACCCATTCATACACCGTCGCCTTCTCGTATTCCTAAAATGGTAATTCACTTTTTGTCAGACCTTCATCATTATTTTCTGTCTCCTCTTGGCCCTTTCAATTTTTTAAATTAAATTTTGTATCAATTATGGATTCTTCATCTTCTTCTTGTCTTCTTTATTGCTCCAGTCTCTCATCGCGCTCCATTAAATCGTAAGTTTCTATGTTCGTAATCTTTTCTTCTTCTCTAAGATGATTCTTATAATTGTGAATTTGTACGGTGTCTCTATTCTAGTAATTTTATTTTTCAATCTTGGTCTAGAAGTTCTCCGATTGTTCTTCTGGCATATATTTTGTGTTCCTTCTTTCAGATTTCACCAGAATATTCCTTTTTGCATTCTTTGATTGAAATTGATAGAGTTTTCATCTGAATGTTAGGAAATTTTTCTACCCAAACGTCTACCTGTAATGTTGCTGAACCTTTTATAAACGATGTCCATGTCAATGATGTCAATTCCGGAGAGGATTCCGACCATCTCACTGGTTCTTCTATTGTAAATAGCGTTCTTTCCCATTACCAATTGGAAAATTGAAAGCATAATTTTCCTTTTTTGTCTTCGTATGAGCTTAGGGCTCCTGATTATTCTGAAAGTGTTTGCACTCCTCTTTCTGGCTTAAGCTCTTGCTATTTGAATTATCTTAAATTTGGACTTGTTTTTCCCTTATCTCAGCTTGTTCTAGACTTACCCTCACATTATCGGGTTGCATTATCTCAGCTTCACCCTAAGGCTATTTCGATCATTGTTGTTTTCTATCATGTGTGCGAGGTGGCTCAAACCCCTTTTTTGATTGAGCTATTATGTAGCCTTTATTAGCTTGGCAAGGTGAAATTTTTTTGGACGGATTCACCCTTTATCCAGTCATTCCCAATGTCGAGTTTGTTAGAAAATTCCCTAATAACTGTGGTGTATGGCATAAAATATTTTTCTTTTTAAAACTTGGTAATGGGAGTGAATAAGCTCTTCCAGTTTGTAACTATAATGTTCCCAAATCCAAACTTCCTGATATGCTTCATTTTGCGTACGTTAACCATTGCATTCGACATTGTGTTAGCTTGTTTTATTTGGTGGATTGCTAGTATTAGTTGAGTTTACATGACAAGGGGTTTAGATGGCCATGTTATGTTTTCTTGTCTAAATCCCGCATTTTTAGACTTAATCAGTACTAATAGACATCTTGTATTTAAAGGCTCCTACATCTTCCATTTGATAATCTTTAGTGGGCCACCCTTGGGTATTTTTTGGTTACATTCTATGTGAAGGCCATTCTGTAAAAGATATTAAAGGCCACTCACAAGAACGGTAGAAGAGATCCAAAGCCATTCACCTCTAGAATGGTAGTAGATGAAGGCAACAAACATTAATGCGTGGTAGAAGGGGATTGGAGTCAAAGATAGGCAGCAACAAAGATCAAAGCGGGCGATGAAGAAATGGGGAATCGTGGTCTAATGAGTTATTTCATAGTCTGATAATGATCCGAGAATAATTAGCCTTTAAGGCTAATTCTATTGGATTCTTCTTCTTGAGCACTACAAAATTGGCTACTAGAACTCTAAAATCAGACTAACAGTTTACCCGTAGCGATGGAAACAAGTTCAGCCGGCCAAGGTACCACAGGTTGGCACGGGCCGTTCATGGTTATGCTCCAACATCTCGTGCCAAAAGAGTTGGCCCATGCCAACATTTTCCAGCATAAGCCTATGGCACGGTTCAAGCCAAATCTCACAGGCTGCACACGAGTTCAAGACTTTGCTCAAAATCAGCAAAGTATGGGTACAGACCGCCCCATTTATGATGACCCGCATCGCTCCAAGTCCAAGATGCTAAGACCACTGATGGCCCACGCCAAAAACTGCACCCTGCACAAAGTTTCTTAGCAGACTAAGCCTACAGAAGATGGAACACGCCAAGACCCGCGCCCTGTGGTTCAAAAGTTCCAAATCCATCTCTTGACAACAGCCCGCGCCAAGACCCGTGCTCTGGTTTAGATGTTCCAAATCTAGCTCACTAATGAAGGCCCGCGTCAAGGCCACGATTTGCACCAGATGATGCAATGCTGCTTGCGCCAAATCCAGCATCTCGTAGCTCGTGACAAGTACATGGCACAGCCCGCACCATCCGCGATGGCCCGCACCATCCGTGATGGCCCATACCATCCGAGATGCCCTGCGCTGGGCAGGCGACTAGTGCAGGGCGGTGGTTGAAGTAGGGTTTAGTCATTTTTGGCCTATTTTGGGCCTTTTTAGGCCCAATTCCCTTCTTCTATAAATATAGCCTTAATCTACTAGGTAAAAAGGAGGGGAAAAGAGAGTAGATAGTTAAATTTTATTCTTAGGCTATTATGAGAGCAACTTTAGAGAGAGAAACACTCTCTCCTTTTATTTTCTTTTTGTTTTCAATCAATATGTGGAATTAAAATTCATATTTGAATTCCATATCTATGGAGTAGTTTCCATAGCTTGGGGATCAATTTTAGGTGCATGGTTTGATCTTTGTTTTGTGAGATTCTATAATTAATCCTAATTTTGTGTTCATGATATTATTGTGATTGTTCTTAAATGTTTGAAATGTATGAATAGTAGACCACATTAGCACACACTTTGGGCTATATTTATGTATGGTGCAAATATTGATGCACTCTCGGGAAGAGAAACTTGGATGTTAGAATGGGTAAGGGAGTACGTTGCATCTACGTGACTGTATGCTCGGGAGGCCTGAGTATTGCTTTGACTAATCTACCATCACACTAGTTTTACCTGATTACGTCAAGTTTTACAATAGGTTGAGGGTAGAGATAGTGAAATAGTAGCAAGCTAGGGTATCATAGATAAGGTGCCAACTACCCCTTGGCTTAATTGATAGGACCCTGGGAAAGTAGTGCATTAGGTGTGGAAGCCCAGGACGTAATCGCATGGGGGAGAAACAGACATAAAAAAATGGTTGGACCTTGTTGTACTCCCCTAATTACGATGGCGGTGTCAATGGAGGGTTGCGAGTGCACCCAACGTGGTAGGTACGTAGAAGTGTATGCCATCGGCCACACCACATGTTATGAACACTCTATTAGGTTGTCCAGTAAATATTACATGTGAATGAATCGAGGATCAAAACATTATATTAACTATGTTGCACATTAACTATGTTGCGCAATCACAATGTTTTGTATTTGTTAATTTGAAAAACCAAACCCCCCTTTTTTGTTTGCATTTACTAGTTATTCCTTTCACTCCTATAGATTGACGGCTTGTACGAGATTTTATTCTTAGTTGATACTTGAGCCTCAGCATGTTTGTGGAAAAACCTAGGGTTTACCACTAACTACCCTTTAGGTAGCGTAGCACTGAGAACGGGTGCTAAACTATAAATTTTATCTTTGACCATTGCCATAGGAAAGCCTGTGCTCAGGTTGATTAGCTACAATTAACGACCCTGGGTGGAGAAAAGCCACTTTGTAATGCAAGGGTTAGTCTTAATGTTGAGTCCAAGGTTGTATTAACACTCAGAAAACATTCGATATGTCTTCACTATGCTAATTCTAAGAGTGAAGGTGTTTGTTTGCCGCTACCTTGTCGTTTCCCCTTGTTATTATCCCATTATTTCTGCTTGTTCGTCTGACCTATTTTGTAGACTAGATTGAAGATATGGATTTAGCTAAGTGTTCCATTGAAAGGAAATTTTATTTATGATGAACATGAGGAACTAGAAGTTACGCCTACATAGATGAACAACTACACTACAATTGTTATCCCACGGGAAAATTCTACTGCAACCAATTCATAATTAATAACTACTGAAACTACAACCAATGCAGGTGGAGAGGTAGCTGATGGCAATGCCACTGGTACCTGCAGAAGAAGGAAAAATGATCTAACTGGTGGATCATCAATCACCTTAGAGCAGCCTAAAAAAAAGGGGCGTACTAGCTACTCTCATCCTAAACAACGAAGCTATAACTTAGTGATAGATGGAACTATTCCTCCTACTCTATCTAAAATTTTGCTCCACAAAAAAAATTCTTTTATTACAACGTCTACTTGTTAGATTTTCTTATGTACCTGTATTGAAATGTCATAAGGTTGGTGAGAGTCTTCAGCTTATCAGCGGGCGAGTTACAAAATTCTAAAAGAAAGATGGTTCGATTATTGGAAAATATAATGCCAATGAGGAGAAGTGTATAGCTATGAAGGTCTCTCTTGATGCTGCTATTGAACTTGCACAGACTGCCGAGGAACGTGCGGAGGCTGCTGAAGAGGAACCCAAGAAGCTTTATTCTGAGCTGGAGGAGATGCAGACTAATGGTCATACTTTTCCTAGATACCCCCAAATCCTTGTTTATCAACTCGTTAAAACAAAGTCTTTCTTGAATTTATTTGAGGAAGTATTTAGCTCTACTTGCAACGTTGGTTATCCCAAAGCTCTAGTTGAACCGCGAGGGTTGAATCCAACTTTGAAAGCAAAGAAATTGCTTTCACTGGCTAAGTCTGAGTCAATGTTGGAGGAACAGAAGGCATTACTTAACAATGGCTTCATTAGTAGGATTTCTGATTGTGGTCATCCTTATGCCCTTCTATCATACCTTGCTGGTCTTCCTTCTTTGCTCACTATGTCTGAGCTGTAGAAGTGCCAAATTGATTATCTTAACGGTCTTTCATTTTCTTGTCATAATCCTAATCCCTCTTCTAACCATAAGTTCGATGCGAGCATAGAGGTTTCTGCCTCCACTCTTGTTGTTCAGCATTCGACTACTACTCCTTCTAATGTTAGTTGATCCTTGTTTTGTGAATTTTGAGACAATTTTTATTTGTAATTCATAAAAATATTATGATGTATGTATGTATGTATTATTCTAGATATGAACTTGGTATTTCTATTATAATTTAACAATTTCTCATAAGTTTAACAATTTGATATATTGGTCGACCAAAAGTTTTTGAAACACCTTGACTTTTTGGGATCTAGTTCATTTTCATGGTTGTTCTTGGTTTGTATCAACTCATTCATTTTCCCCTATTAGAATGGTTGAAGCTATCTAGTCTCTATCCAAGGAATATCTTAAGCTTGTTGCTGATGATCATTTCACTAATTTGGAATCTGTTCCACTATGTCTTGGATGGAAAATTCTTACTTCCTCATCATCTCCATCTCCTTCTGTGACATGCTCTTGTAGAAAGTTTTTACCTAAAGGTTATAGTATTGAATCATTAGAAAAGGATATCATTCGTAGCTTAGTCGATCTTGAATCTATTGGCATATACATACGTTCGCTCAATCTTCCTAGTCGTGTTTATGAATGAACACTATCATTAGGTATTCGTCTGAATTATATACTACTAAGTATTAATGATCTGGAGGTTGGATGGAAGAACACTCTAAAAGACACACAAGATTCTGTTTGTGAAGTGAAAAAATTTTGTGCCGAACAAAACAACCTTATTCAACATCAACAGTTGAGTATGATTAAAATGATTGGTCACCAAGAAGAAGCTGAGAATTTTTCTGCAAGCAAGGCATACAAAGCTCATCAAAAACCCTTCATTATTGATAAGAGCAGTGTTCTCGCATTGACGATTTATTGGATCAAATGAAGAAAAAATAGGATGGGTGTGATCATCATTCCTCTTCCTCAGTTGGGTTACAAAGTAGGTTTCATGAACAATTTGCTGTAAATACCTTTGTGCTGAGTGTAATCATATTGATTCATGCTGGAACCAACTTTAACAAGCTTGTGTTGATTACAATGATAAGCTTCATGCCATTCCATCATTATCTCGTGGTTCCACAGGCCGGGGAGATATGACTATGATCATCGGCGAACAAATAATTAATTTGTGTAAAGCTGTTAGGTCACATATTCGGCAACTAGATGATGAAGAATAAAATTTGTGGCTAAAAATAAGAATTATCAAGACAATTTTGGCATTATGACTATACAACTTGACAACAAGGAATTTAGCCCTATCAATGATTTTAAGGCATATTATGTGAGGTATCTTGGTCACAAGGAACAAAGGGGTCAAACATGGCATCTTGCCTACTTGTACATGAAAATGCGGTATGATCATATTATAGATGAGGAGCGTGAGGCTAAGAAATCTTGTTGATGCGGTGGTTCTTCATCCTCTGGATTATCTCGGGCATTAAGGCATAGATAGTAGTGTTCTTGAACTAGTTTGCTTTTTGGAATGTTTCAAGTAGTACTCAAATATTTTGGAATCTTGTTTGTTTGCTATCAATTAATATTAAATGTTATGAGTTTTTTCATTTGCACTTGTACGTTTGTATATTTTCTTGCAATGTCTATTGCTTTCAAAACTAAGGTTGTGAACGTTAAGTGTATGAGCTGCACAGTTTATTGTTTGCTTTTTTCTCTGTTTTTTGGAGGTGAATATGCCTTTTTTACAATATCTATGGCTTGCATACTTAAGTTTCCGAAGTTGCAAGATCCATAGCTTGCAAAATCGATAACTTGCATTGTGCAAACTACAAGATCTATTGCTTGCTTATGTCATTGTTTTTATAGGCATATCTTCCTTTTTGCAAGATCTATGGCTTGCAAAACTAAGGTTTAAGAGTTGAAAGATCCATGGCTTGCAAAAATAAGGTTGCGAAGTTGTAAGATCTATTATTTTCTTATGTTGTTGCTTTTTTAGGCATATATGCCATTTTGCAAGATCTATGGCTTGCAAAACTAAGGTTGCAAAGTTTCAAGACCTATAGCTTGCATAATTAAAAGGTTGTATTGTACAAACCACAAGATCTATTGCCTTATTTTGTTGGTTTTCCCATTTTTTCTAATTGCCTTCATCCAACTTTGTAGCTTGTTGCACTATGATTGGTTAGAGTCAATTGTTCGCGACTACAAGACTTGATGTTTAGTCTGCGATGTGCCACAGTTAGCTATTATTCATAAGATGGAAGTAATGAACATCGAAAGTGATTTTTCTCAAAAGAAACTTTTTGATATTTACAATGTACAACTGTATAATATCTCTTCAAACTAAACAAAGATGCGAACATCAACAGTGATCAGCTTATGGCTCATATACAAGTGAATTTTCCCTATCCTTCACTTTGGTTCTCCACATAGAATCTTCTTAGGTTGATGGCATGTAAAGTGTTGGGGATGCTACTACCATCCAATCTTGTAACTTGTAATAGTTTGATCGGTGCACTTTCGTTATCTTGTACGGGCCTTCCCATTTTCCTTTTTTCTGCTAGGCTTCCTTCATTGTTTCGCAGCATGAGGTCAGCAATTAGAAATTAGGTCTCCTTGACTTTTTGATTATATGATCTATCTATTTTTTATTTGCACTTTTCCTCTGTGATCATTACACGGTGTATTTTCTCTTCGAGTTCGTCTAAATCCAACCTGATATTTTGGAACTGTCATCCTCCCTTTCCACTCGAAGGCTTGAGTTTTTTAATTTTCACTGGTATTACTGCCTCATGACCTTAGACTAGACTTATAGCATTTCTCTAGTTGGTTGTCGAACAGTGTTTTTGTATGACCATAGGATGTTGGATATTTTGTCCACCCAGCCAGTTCATTTTCCTTCAAATATTTTTTGAATTCCTTAGACTATGGTCCCGTTTGTTACCTCTACCTAACCATTTTCTTGAGGATGAGCTACATAAGTGAACTTTTGTGCAATCCCTAACTTTGAGCACCATTCATCAAAAGTCCCACTTGTGAAATGTGTACCATTATTTGTGATGATAGTTTGTGGCACCCCAAAGCAACAAACTATATTCTTCCAAACAAACTTCCTTGTTACTTCTGTAGTGACCCTTCCTAATGGCTTTGCTTATACCCATTGCGTGAAGTAGTCAATTGCCACAATGAAAAACTTTGCATTGCTAGCTCCCTTTGGAAAAGGCCCGACTAGGTCGATTCCCCGTTTATCGATTGGTAAATTCCATACATTCCTGTTAAAGTAGCCTATGGTTTATGCGATATTGGGGCATTATTCTAGCAGCTTTTGCACTTTAGCACGAAGTTATGTGCATCATTGAATATAGTTGGCCAATAGTAAACTGCTTGAATTATCTTCTTCGTGATTATTCGAGACCCTTGATGCGTTCCACATAATTCTTCATGCACTTCTTTCATCGTCTGCTTGTGATGGTCCTACACACTTTATCCATGGAGATAAGAAACCTTTTTTGTATAAGATTCCCCCTTCATAAGTGTATTTGTGAGTACACAATTCTAACTTTCTAGCTTGTATCTTGTCTGTTGGAAACTTTCTCATACTTCTGACTAGAATGACTTTCACCTTCACATCTTTGAGTCCCATCAATGAATCAAATCCAGCGGTCAAAAATTTTCTCAAGGTGTCTGCCTTCGTGTTTTCACTTCTTGGTACATGTTAAATATCAAAGTATTTGAGTTGGTCGAAGAAATGACAAATTCTTGTTAAATACTTTGCCAACTGTTCTTCTCACACTTTGTAGTCTCCCCGTACTTGCTGGACTACTATCTGTAAATCACTAAAGCACTTAATGCTTTTGACCTTCATCCTGATTATAAGGTCTAAGCCACGTATTAGCTCATATTTAGCTTCATTGTTAGTGAGTGGAAAGTTGAAATGAAGTGAGTACTTGTGCTCCCTTTCTTATTGATTAACTTGTAGTAGTTCTGTGCCGCAACCTTCTTTGCTAGATGCTCTATCAACAAACAGTTTCCATGCAATGTCAACCCACTTAGATTTCCCTTTGTCAATTCTAAGATTTTTTTGCATATTTTCCTCTTGTGCATCTTCACTTGTCATCTCCGCAATGAAATCTACTAAGGCTTGTGCCTTTATAAGAGTTCATGGTTGGAGCTGGATCTCATACTGCCCTAATTCAATAGCCCACTTGGTCATTCTACCAGATGGTTCAGCTTGCTTAAAATATTCTTGTTTGGGTAGTCAGTATAGACGAAAATGCCATGGCTCTAGAAATAAGTTCTCAATCTCCTTGCTGAATATACCAAAGCTAGGGTTAACCTTTCAACTGACAAGTATGCCCTCTCTGCACTTTACAGTATTCGTCTGATATAGTATATTGGTACTTGTTCTTGACCATCTTAATGCACCAAAAATGACTTTAATGTATTTTTTAAAACCACCTGGTATATATATAGGGTTTCTCCAGGTATTTGTGACTTCAGTGTTGCCAAGGCTTGAAGCTGCTCTTTCAATTACTCATTTGCTTTCTGACTTTCATCACTCCAGCTGAACCTTTTGACCTTCTTAAGGACTTCAAAAGCAATAAATTCTTCTCAGCTACCATTGAAAAACTCTACTAAGCGATGCCAACGATCCCCTTAATATAAGTACTTCCTTAACTGTTTGTGATTGAGGAAGGTCCATTATTGCTTGTATTTGTTTTGGTTAGCCTCAATCCCCTTGGAGGATACCTTGTATCCTAAGAATTTTCCTACTCCTGCTCTGATTATACATTTCATGAGATTAAGCTTTATACTATTCACACTTAGCGCATCTAAAGTTTCTTTCAATTCTTGTGCGAAGTTGCATATCCTTTTGCTTTTGATAACCATGTTGTCAACATATGCTTTTACATTTCATCCTATTTGATTGCAAAATGCATTGTAGACTACTCTCGGATGTGTTGCTCCTACATATTTTAGGCCAAACAACATCTTCACATGGCAAAATATTCCAAAGCTTGTAATGAAGGACATTTTTTCTATGTCTTATGGGTTCATCAGTATTTAGTGAAATCCCTTATACGAATCCAAGAAAGCTAGGAATTCGTAACTTGATATTGCTTCTACTAGCTGATCAATTTTAGGCAATGGATAACAATATTTTGGGCATACCTTATTTAGATTAGTGAAGTCTATACACACTCTCTATCCTGCGTCTACTTTCTTTACCATCACTGGGTTTGCTAACCACTTTGGGTATATTACCTCCTTTAGAATACCGGCCTAAAGAAATGTTGTCGCTTCCTCTTTGATTGCTTTCTGTTTATCACTAGTAAAGCTTTGTTGCTTTTGCTTGACTGGTTTGATCGAATCACTAATATTCAAAGAATGGGTAGCAATTTCTAGGTCAACTCCTCCCATGTTATGTACATTCCATAAAAATTTATCTTTTTGACTTCGTACAATTTCTATAACCTTTTCTTTCTCCGGGTTTGGAAGATGGTTTCCCATTTTGACACACTTAGAGGTGTCTTCATTATCTAAACTAACAACTTCTGTTTGTTCTCCCAGATCAATTAGACGCTCCGATTTCTTGAGCGAGCCACTATCTGAGATAGTACTAATCATTTTTGTCTTCTCTACATTTTTTCCCTGCTTTCATCGCAAAAGCAATGCACTGTCTAGTTGTTTGCTGATTTCCTCTTATTGTTTTGATTCTGGCTGGAGTCAAGAACTTCATCACTAAGTGGTATGGGGACCATATTTCTTTTTTCTGAATTCATTCAGGGCCTAACAATGATGGAATTAAATGGACTTGGTGCGTCCATAACCACGAAATTGCACATGATAGTACAATTTCTATCATTTTTGCCTATGGTAATAGGCAACTACATGTTACCCAAAGTTATCTCCGCTCATCCTGTAAATCCTACAAGAGAGGATGTGGACTTCTTTAGATCACTTCGCTTGAACCCTAACTTATCAAAGCAATTAACAAATAGGATCGATTGCACTCATATCATCCATGGACACTCTATGAACCATTGCATTTTCAATCTTAGCGATAGTGACCATCGGGTTATTATAAGGTGAAGCGTTGGGAACTACATCCTCTTCCCTATATCTGATTGTCTCGTCCCAATGAAATCTCTTTTCAGCAGGCTTTTGTGGTAAAGAATATCTAGCCTTGTCTTTCCAGACTTTATTAGATAGAGACATATTTGAACCATACTGGGGCCTCACTTGCTATACCTTCATGGAAATCCATCGTCGTTGTCATATTCTGATTCTTGCTCTGTATGTTCGCTATTCATTGGTTCCTTGTCATGGAGGTCCATGTTTTTTGGCTTCTTTGTACCGGTTTCCTCCATCTTCTTTCTTGTACTGGCTCAAATAGACATTCCGTAAATTTTCTTCTAGTTTCCTTGTTAAGTCTTTGCAATATTCGATGCCATGCCCATGGTCCTTATGGAAAGCACAATGGTATTCTCTGGATCTCTTGTTTGGAGGTGCTATCATTGGTTTAGGTTCATGAAATAACTCTCTATTTGCTTGCCAGATTTCTTTTCGTGACTTCATTAAAAGAGTTTCTTGGAATGGTGTGACCTACATTCCTAATTCCTTTCCCTTGAAAGGGATATTCCCTTTGTCTTTCTTTACAAAGCCTCTCCATGAATCCTCCATAATTCTCTTTTTGCCTCGCTTCTACTCTATCTTATGGTTATTTGCTTCTTCAGTTTGCACATATTGTTCAATCAATTTTTGCAATTCCCTTGGATTTTCAGGCATGTTCTTTGTGAGCTCCTTGTAAAATTTTCTTGAACGCATGCCCCCTGTAAATGTACCTAACAAAGATTGGAACAAGAGATCGTAAACCTGCATACTTTCAGTGATGAACCTGTTATGATATTCTACGAGACTTTTGGCACTTCACTGAGCTATGTTGTTTAGGTCTGCTATTGTTTTGGTAAATCTGCTTCTGATAGAAGCACCCCAAAAACAAATATGACACATGTGCCCAAGGCTTAATACTTTCATTTGGTAAGTTTTCGTACCATGTAATTGATGTTCCCGATAAGAAGATAGGGAAAGCCTTGCACACTGACTCTATTTCTGCGTAAAAAATCTCATGCTGTTGCGATAGGAATGCACGAATTCCTTGAGGTCTGTTGTCTTATCATATATTTTAACATGGAAAGGTAGCTTATAGTCCATTGGCATCTTGAAATTGCAAAGATGCAGTGCCAATGGTGACTTATTTGCATCATTATCTGCCACTGTATCCCTTAACTCATCTTCGTAATTAAGGCTCTCATGATTTTGACTTGTTTTTTTACTTATTTTTGGGGATTTCAGCTTGATAGTGACTAAGACCCGATTGTACAGATGTTCTCTGTTTTCTTCTAAGAATGCTACAAATGCTCTCCTCTCTCTTTCTTGATTTGTGTTAGGAGATTCCGCTTCATCTTCGTCATCCTCCTTACCTTTCCTACTGTGCTCCTGCTCTTTACTAGGAACACATGCTTGATCTTGGCTGGGATGCATGCTCTTATTGTGTCCAACTATTTTTTCTTGTCTATGATGATTCTGGCTTTTTCAATTCTGGTGAACACCAATATTTACCTTGAAGGGAATGAAGGATCACAAAAAAAAATTCTCCCCCATAGACAACGCCAATGATGTGGTGTCCCTGACTAGGAAAGACAATTGTTGTTCACCGTATATTTCTCTTCCATGTAAGACAAATCCTGAAAGTGATTCCGGGGAAAATGCTCCAACGATTAAGTCAGTGCTCTCCTTCAGAGAATTGGAATTTCTTAGTTTTAGTTTTACTTACCATCTTCAGTGTTGCTCTCCTTGTACTAATAGATATCCACAATCGTGGTTCCACTTTGTCAGCATTTGAGAACGTGTGTTATGGTTCCTACAATCATAGTTTGTGGTAAAACCTTCAAATGAGTTCCAATTTTATTGGTTCGTGGCTGAGTCTTTCCAACAAGACTTCACCTTTCTTGATTAGTTAGCTCTATTCACGTTTCAGCCAAGGGATGGGCCTAAAGGTCAGCCACTTTTGATTTGTGGGCTAATGATGTTTTCCATGGGCTAAGTATACACCAAGTATGTCGTGCTTTGTGATAGTCAAAGTGGTATGAACTTGAGTGAGAATTCCATGTATCATACTCGTAGAAGCATATGGAGGTATGATCCATATCACGTGTTCCTGTAGGTAGCACATAATTCATTTGAGGGTGCTCATGTGTTTCTCTCGAGGATTGGTCATGAAGAGACATATTTTTTGAATAGCATACTATTAGGGTATAAGGTTAACATAGACTTTTTCATGCAAAAAATATTCATATATAAAGAGTGTTAGGGCTACTAATTGGGTATGACACAATTATTCTCATTATTTCGTACACATATGTTATATCTAGATGTGCGAGAGTAAGGTATTATAATGCACCGACAATACTACAGTACATGGAAAAATCTGCAATTGGAGGACCATATGTTATACTAAGTTTAGACTTGGTATCCACCCTCGTTTGAGAGGGATTTCATGAGGACATATTGGTGCTGTCAATAATGCCTTCAGAATATTTCTCCAGCAAAAGAATGGGTCCATCTGTGTTTCAAGTAACACAGATGCCGAGGAAGTATCTAAGGGGTCCAAGGTCAATCATAGTAAACTATGTGTTCAATTGAGCAATTACGAAATCCTGCAGCATTTTGAGGAGATGGTGAGAATGATGTCATCGACATATAATAAGAGATATGTTGTGTTGGGTCTATGGTGATATACAAAGAGTGAGTGGTTTGAGCGACTGTGCTGGAAACCAATAGTAGAAGCAAACGAAGAAAATTGTGGGTACTATTCTCAGGGTGCCTATTTTAGTCCATATAATGAATTCTGAAGAAAACAGACGTGGTCGAGGTGATTGCAATCTCGCAAACCAGGAGGTTGGTACGTACACACGTTTTCCTCTTAGTTTCTATGAAGAAAAACATTTTTAACATCTAGCTGGTGGATGGGCCAATTGTGACATAGAGTAAGGCTGAGCATATTGTTATGGTGGCTAGTTTGACCATTGGGCTAAATGTCTTATCACAATTAATGCCAACCTTTTGAGACATGCCATTAACAAACAGGCGAGCTTTGTATCACTCTATGGCGACATTAGATTTTGATTTGTGTTTAAAAAACCATATCCACCGAGTGATATTGGCATCAGATGGTCGTAAAACCAACACCCACGTCTTATTCTTAATTAGAGCATTATATTCACCGATAATGGCTTGCTTCCAAATAGGGTCCTGCAGGGCTTGGATAGGGTTTTTGGGAGAGAGGATGGGGTGGTAGAGGTGCGCAAGTGAATTAGTCTCCGTGGTTTAAAGATCCCATGGTGACTACACATGGTCATTTCTAGTGACAGAGGTACTTGTGGTGGTGGGATGGATGTTGTATATTAGACTGAGTTGGTTGAGGAAATAGTTTGAGGAGACAGTGTATGTGCTTGAGGAGTAGGTGGAGTAACAGGAGTGGTGGTCAATTTGGAGTAGGAGGATGGTTCGGGGAAGGAAGTGTATGGGAGTGGAGATGATGGGTGATATTTGGAGAGATCCATGTGTCTAAGAAATTATAAGATGAGGTGGGTGAGGGATCAGATCTTGAAAAGGGAAGATATTTTTGTTAAAAGTGACATGTCAACATATGAAGATTTTATTTGTTGACAAGTCAAGACATTTGTATTCCGGATGATTTCTTGGGAACCCTAGGAAGACACAAAGGGAGAGTTAGAGCTTGGAGTTTATTTATGCTCGAGGAGGAGAGTTGAGGGTGATAGACAACCAAATATGTGAAGGTGTATGCATGTGGGCTACCGGTGAAAGAGGCTTAGGGTTGGAGAGTTGTTGTGGTTGGCTTTACTAGGAAGAATATTGTGTAGGTATGTTGTCATCTCAAAGGCGTGGTGCCAGAATGCGGGAGGCATATGGTAGTGTAAGAGGAGGGTGCATATTATGTTATTAAGAGTTTGGATTTTTCACTCGGCTTTGCCATTTTGAGAGTGGTATACACATCCCTTAACCATATGAAGTCTACAGTGTAAAGGTAATATAGTGAGCATAGCGAACCAGGTAAAGGATAATTTACCAAAGAGAAGAGAGAACCTTGCTCAGCCCAAAGCTATAATATCACTTTGCCTTTGGAAAAATGCTTTAAGAAAACCTAGAAGGAAAGATAACTCTTATCCACAATTATGCCACTTAGACCACAATCTAGAAACATAATCTCTAATTAAAAAAGATTGCGGAAACCCTAGCTATTAAAGGATGATCCGAACAATTACAAAGGTAATGGAACTTTCCTAAATGCTATTCATACATTAATTATACATTAACTTAAGATCCAAAGGAAGATCTTGAGAACTTCATGGTACCTTGTTCTGCTAGCTTCATGAAGCATGGAGCATTGCACTGATTCTAGATATTATGGTATTCCCAAAGGAATCCACCGCACTAGTGGTGCCATTTGTGGGGATAGATTTTTTTCTTTTCAGGACTTCATGGTATTTGGAGGAGCCCAGGTTTCATGCTAAAAAAAGGAAAAATAATGCATTCGGTAGCAGCTAAGCGTGATTGCAAAAACATTTTGACAAGAAAACAGAATTACTAGGTGACAGCCAGCCACCGAGAGATACCATGATGATATAATTAGCTATAAAACAAATGGGAAAGCCTCGAACAGGTGAATGGACTAAAGTAGCAAAGCAATCCAAAATCAGTCACACTGTATCAATACATTGTAACATTACATCATCATAACTGAGGTACATTTACATCCAGGTTCATTTCAAAATGTCCAACCTCACACATATAGAAAAATTGATAAATACGTGGTAGCACGCTTTAATAAAAAAAATGATTAAAACAATATCCCTGCTAAAACACACCGATAAAATAATATTTGGTTTTGGGAACTACTAACCCAAACCGCAAATTGAATACAAAGAAATAGCAGCAATAAGATACTCATTTGAATCTATTAGATTACATTGAGAAAACATGAAAATATAAATACAAAATAACTATCTCCTAAATTGCAAACTACCCAACCTATGTGGGGTGGGTGGTGAAAGCAATGACAATAGAGACTATTCGTCAACACCAAGCGAGGTGTTGGATTATCATCTGATTCACGATCATGTCTTATACTCTGTAATGCACCCCAGTTATGGGTGCAACAACCAAAAAGTAGGCAAGTATTCCATAGAATTATGATTTGCTATCTGGGATTATCGTTCTCTAACAATATTCAACCACGTCCTAACATAACCAAACCTACACCTGAAGAGCATCAGGTGTGTTCATTGACTATGCAACCTATCGTCCCCTTAGAGTCAAGCTATTGTGAGTTTAGGCTTCTACTCACATCGGTTCCTCTTGACCTCTGTAAAAGATGGCCAGATTGATGGAGATATACCATCACCCTCTATACCCTCGTTTGTTGATCTTAATGGCTGACATACCATATGCCTCAATAAACATACATATAATTCATAGTAAATAACAAGAACACTTACAACCTACATGAGCTTTCCCAGAAAATCCCATAAAGGATGTTACCCCAATAATTGTCACTAGCAAGGGAAATGATCTCTCAGAATAACTCGCTATATACAGATTACTACCAAACTAGTAGGGTCTCCCGTCCAACAAAAAAACACCCCCAGAGTCCAACACCATATTAGCCATTAGCATGTTATAATGTACACACATCCTCAATACAAACACACTAATATAAGCACCAATCCAAACCCAAACAACAAGCTAGTCATACATAAAAGTAACTCAGCATCATTTGGTATAATCAGTTTATGTAAAAAGAAGAGGAGCATAGAAATAAACAAAAAACATTAATGCATCCAAAAAGTTGAAACTACATGTCTAACCAGAACCACCTTACCCACTACCCTACCCTTGAATAATGGAAAAGTCACACATAATCACTCTTATAAGTCAAAATAGCGTGCCCACGTGGCATAATTATCTCCTAAAACCAAGCCCATTACCAGCCTACACAGAATAACACTTAACCACACCCTCTGAACTGTCAGACCGACATAAGTAGGAACATCACCTATGGATTCATTCGGTAAGCCAAGAAACAACCCAACTACAAAGGGGACAAGGGCAACCTAGCTTCACATACGTCTAGAAAATCACCAACCTCGAAACATAAGCAGACATCCCACCTCTTTTGCTCAAACCAAAGATAAAGAGAATGTTGCGTACTTGCATACGTTTGGAAAACCACAATTCATGGGACACAAGAAAACATTTGCTTTATCTAGCCCTACATTACCAGAAACAACAAATATTTTTACCGTGGAGAGATAACTGAAGCTTCTCTTATGAATGGAAAACCTCCATCCTCGTAACATAAGCGGACCCCTACCCATTCTATAGCCAATAAATCAACCACCCCCATACATCCCAAAAAATAAATAACCACACAAATGATAAAATAAATTTTAAAAATCATTACAACTCAGATGACAATTACATTGACAAAAGATTATAGAATAAATCAATAACTAATAACCCATCCCATTCACAACCCCATCTTTTGCATCTCGGATTTCCTCTAGTTTCCAACACATGTGTAGATAAAATTCATCTTGTGTGAAACCAGAAGCTTACATACGATGGAGATGTTTTACATAATAAGACTTACCATCAATAATTGGTTCACATTTTTGTTCTGCCTAGCTGCATACTCATCACATATATGTAATAGGCATAAGTTACTAGGTCTCACTTCAAGTCAACTACTTCCTGTTCCAAACAGCAAATGCAGTCTTTCAAACACCGAGATTCTTACGTAAAAGCTCACCAATCTCAACACGAAGTTTATTATTAATGTTGTATTGACCCCTTAGTATTCCCTCCAATTCTTGACACCTTCCTTTCACTTGGGCATAGCGAACTTCTCCAACATTATGTTGGCCCTTTAGTTTTTCATATTTATTTAGAAGTCGAGTCGAGAAATATCATTATTCATCATAACGCACCCTCCATAAGTGCACCTCAGTCGTCAGTTGGTGGAATTCCACCTCTAATTTTCCCTTTCGATGAGCGATCTCATTAAGATAATGAGCCTGGTTTGATAATATATCTTCCAATCTATCACTTTCCTAATATTTCCTGGTTATGTATTTTTCCACTCATCTTCATGCCACATAACAGCTGTTAGCTCTCTCTTCAACATCTGAATGTAAAACCCCAGCTCTGAAAGATGAGTATCATACTCATGCAAGAATCAAAAATTATGTTGCATTTGCAGTTTCCGCCCCAAAATAGCGCCAACAATAAAAGAAAACAGAATTTTTACCCAACTCCCCAAAGCTCTCACACATTCCTCAACCTTAGTAGATATCCTCGAGCTATTAATAACTCCATAGACTCAATCCAGATCCAACATACACAGAGTAATAAATAATTAAATCAATATAAGTTTCATCCGCACAAGTAAAATTCTTAAGATCCATTCAAGATAATCCAATAGAAAAAAAACCCAATGTTTTAGGATGAACATGAGTCACAAAGTCATGTGCAAATGGTTTCTCTACCTATATACCATAAACAAAAAAATATGGATAGATCTAAATAAGAGCAATAATGTAAATTCAGTGAGTTTTGATCTACACCATTTCACATGCTTTAACTAATGCATTTAACCTAGGTTTTAGTTACTTTGGGTTGGTGGTTTAGAAACATTAGTTGATTTTACATGACAATGGGTTTACACAACCATGTTCAGTTTTCTATTCTAAATCCCACATTTTGTATACCTAATTAGTGATTATTGACATATCGTGTTCATGGGCTCCTTGGTCTCCTTTTTTGAGTACCTTTAGTGGATCACCTGTGAATGCTATTTGTTACATTACATTCTTACGAAGGTCGTTTGCTTTTAGCAGTAGAATATTTGAAGGCCATTCGTATATGAAAGGTATTATACGAAGGCCACTGACATCAATGCCTGGTAGAAGGAGATTGAAGCCAAAGATAGACGACTTTGGAGTTCAAGACGGCCAATGGAGAAAATGGTGAATCATGGTCGAGAAATGTTGCCTTAGTCCGAGAATGATCCAAGAAAAATTAACCTTCAAGGATGGTTCTATTAGATTCTTCTTCTTGATTACTACAAAATTGACTACTAGAACTCCCAATTCTAACTAATGGTTCACCTGTGGCAAGCAAAAAAAGTTCAGCCAACGAAGCACCAGCGACTGGTCACAAACAGCGGATGGTTAAGCACCACTGACCCATGACAATCTTCACGGCCTGCATTACACAAAAGACCAGAGGTTCCATGAAGACTAGTACGAGACCTTCAGGATTTAAAGATGTCGGGCCATGACAAAAGCACCTGGCCGTGAAGGAAGGGGAAGTAGATTCAAGAATTTGAGTAAGTATGGAGTCGGTCCATGAAAATCTTCATGGACCATGATAAGACTTCTGAGAAAGATGCGCACACTAAGGGCAAGATGTTAAAACCTTCATGGGCCGTGACCAAATTTCTGAGCGAATGCTACTAGCTGTTCGCAGTCCGTGAAAACCTTCATGGACCGTGGGAAAATTCTAAGCAAACACCATGTACTGTTCGCGATCTGTGAAAACCTTCATGGATCGTGGCACGATACCAGCTTCATAAACAGTGCCAAAACCCACGGGCCACATCCATGAACATACATGGACCGTGACAGATCTGACATCTCGCAGTTATGCATCCTTCACAGACCGTGGCATCCATGCTGGCCTATGAACCCTTGATGACTAATCTAGGGTTTTGCTACTTTTAGCCTATTTTGGCCCTATTTTTGGGCCCAATATCCTACTTCTATATGCAGGACCCTAGACTACTAATTTAAGGAGGTTAGATTATATTTGGAAACAAAGTTGGAGAGAGAGAGAGAGAGAGCGAGCTTGGAGAGAAGGAAGGAGTTCCTTTTGTAGGTTTTGTAATCTTTTATTTTATTTTCTTCTTTCTTTGTCCCAAAGATATGGAATTCAAATCTATATTTTAACTCCATGTCTAGGGAGTAGTTAGATTAGCTTGGTATTCATTTTGGCACTTGGTTTCTTCTAAATGCTTTATTTAGATTCATTAGATTCATCCTATCTTCGTGTTTAGGATATTATTCTGATTGTTCTTGAATGTTATAAATTTATGAATATATTACACCACATATAAGCACACACTTTGGGTTGTATTCATGTATGGTGCAATTATCGATGCCCCTTTGGGAAGAGAAACCTGGATGTTAGAATGGATAGGGGAAAACGAGTCTGCGTGGGTGTGTGCACGAGAGATTCGAGAATGCTCTGGCCTATTTTCCATCATAGTCTTAGCTGACTTCATAACTATTGTCTGAGAGGTTGCAGGTAGAGATATCTAATAGTAGCAAGCTAGGTGTTGTCTTGAAATCCTAGCATCACAGATAAGATGCCTACGAACCTTGGGCCTAGTTTATATAGGACTCGGGGGAGTAGTTTCATTTGTGGTGGAAGCCTGGGACGTAATATCACGGGGGAGAAGAAGACCTATAACAATGGTCGGACCTCGTTGTATTTCCATAGCTACGATGGCAGTGCCAATGGAGGGTTGCGAGCGCACCCACCATGACAGGGTTGTGGAAGTGTATGCCATCAACCACACCACATGTTAAAACACACTGATAGGTCTTTTGTATGTATAATAGTGAATGAATCAAGGAATGAAGCATTAGAACTACCATGTTGCTAAATGATTCCCAAGTTCCTATTTTAAATAGTTTACTTGTTTGCCAATTTCATGTTTGTAGTTGTTAGTAGAAAAATCCAACCCCCCCTTTAGTTGTATGTATACACTACTAGTTGTTCCTTTCACTCGTACGGACTGAAGACACGCACGAGGTTGTGTTTTTAATTAATACTTGAACCCTAACATCTCTGTGGACAAACCCAGGGCTTGGCGCTTACTACCTCTTGGTAGCTTAGTATTAAGAACGGGTGCAGAATATAAATCTCTATCTTTGACCAATAAGCCCATCGGCTTGTGTTTTAAACAACAATCGGGTCGAGGGGGTGTCAAATTTTGGTGCTGCTGCCGAGGGTGCTTTTCAGTTCAAGTATTAGTTGAGCATGGCGTATTAGTAGAGTAGTTAGTAGTGTCTTTTATTAGTTTTCTTTTGTTTATTTTTTGTGCTTTGAGTTGAGGTTTGGTTTTCTTGTTACTTTGATCTTGTTTTCTATTGTGACATTGGAAGGATAGTGTGACTCTGGGTTTTGGTACATACCCGTACAACAAATCTAGGTGTTTTGCACTCTCTAACTAATTCCATAGGTAATCAGAGGAGAAAAGGAAAAAGAACTAGATCAGAGGCTCAACTTGAGAAGATGGAGGAATATAACCACACTTTGAGAGATCTTATGGCCTTGAACTTAGAGAACCAGCTCTTATGCATCACATTCCCACCTTTGCCTCCGAATGTGACTTGTGAGCTGAAAAGTGGGATCATTCATTTCCTTCCTACTTTCCATGGCATGGCGGGAACGGATCCGAACAAATATTTGTCAGAATTCCAGTTGGTATGCACGAATATGAAGTTGTCGGGAGTATCAAAAGATGATTACAACTTGAGAGAATTCCCATTTTCACTACAAGATGGAGTAAAAGATTAGTTGTATTATCTACCACCGGGTTGCATTGGGTCGTGGATAGATATGAAGCGATGATTCCTAGAAAAATACTTTCCATCTTCTAAGTCAGTTGGGTTAAAGAAGAAATTGTCCAACATTACTCAAGGAGCAACTGAGAGCCAATATAATTATTGGGAGAGATTTAAGAGATTCGTAGCTAGTTGCCCCTATCACCCATTCAAGGAAAGAAATTTGGTTAACTACTTCTTTGAAGGCCTTTGTGACGAAGACCCAAAGGATGTGATGGAACTTTTTGAAGAGATGGACAATGGGACGAGGCAATTTGGTACAAGGTCTTGGATAAACCAACACATACACACCAAAGTTGGAGAAGCAAGTCCAAGCTCTTGCATCTATGATGAAAGAGCTTTTGCGAGGAAAAGTGCACCAAGTTAAGATGTGTGGGGTTTTCAACCTCGACCACCACTCGGAAATTTCCCCAAGGTCGTTGGTGATATAAAATAAGTGAACGCCGTGGACTACGATAATTGGGAGAGACCTCAATTTGCTAAGGGTTAAGAACAAGGATTCTACGGGAACCAAGACAAAGCAAGACCGGACCCCTATGCAAATACATTCAATCCGAGGTATAGAGATCACCCTAATTTCTATTGGATTGATGAAAATCATCCTCAAGGATATAGGGGTGGGCAAGCACCACCTCAACCTCATCCTAGGGGTAAAGGTCCATCCAATAATCATACCACACTTTACAAGTCGGATAGGGAGGAGATCTTCGATGCCATCGGTCAGTTGGGGAAGAAACATGAGATCTTTGCAGAGGGAAATTGAAAACCTTGGTACTAGAGCTTTCTAAAGTATGAAGAACCTTGATATTTAAGTTGGATAACTCTCTACCTCAGTGAGCTGACTTGAAACAAAAGAGTCCAGCAAGCTACCGTCCCAACTGGAGGTGAATCCAAGAAATGTGAGTGCACTCAAGCTAAGGAGTGGGAAAGAAGTTCGTGAAACCAAGAAGAAGGTGACACAAGAATATGAAAAGTTAGTGGAGGTCAGCAAAGCACATTTCAAAGAAGAAGAGATAGTTGTCAATGAAGCAAGTTCCAAGGATATTCCACCACCCGAGGCACAAGTTTCTATCCCACCTCCATTTCCAAATGCTTTGAGGGAAAAGCCAAAGGTGGAGACAATTGAGTCCAAAATTTGGAAAGTCATGAAAAGGTGGAGTATCTATCCCTATCTTGGAATTGATTGAAAATGTGCCTTCATATGCTAAATTTTTTATGTTTGCATTTACTAAGAAAATTCGTAGACCACCTAAGAAGTTGGGGATGCTAAAAATTGGGGAAGTCACCATTTTGAATCATAAAAATTTGCCTTAGAAATGTGATGACCCCAGAATGTTTTCTTTCCGGATTTCTTTAGGTGGAACACTTATTGAAAATGCCATAGTAGATTTAGGAGCTTCTATCAATGTGATTCCATTTAGTCTATTTGAATGTCTTGAAATTGGTGAACTTAAAGAGGCTATAGTGATTGTTCAACTCGCCGATCACTCCCAAGTTAGCCCTCGTGGGCTACTGAAGGATGTCTTGGTGCGAGCAGGCAAGTTAATTTTTCCAGTGGACTTTTACATCCTAGATGTTGTGCATGACGGAATTTTACCCCCAATACTTTTGGGGAGACCCTTTTTGAAAACATCTAGGACTAAAATTGACGTCCATTCAGGAAATTAACTCTAGAAGATGATTTAGACAAGGTGGAATTCAATATTTACAAGTGTAGGCATAATTTGGCAAAATCTTTTCTTATGTGCAAATGTGTGATACTTTTTGATGAGTAGGATGTTCTAGAACCTTTTTGTGTGACTAATGAGCATAAATATCTTGTTGATGAGTTTTTGGAGGACCCCGATGATTTGCATGATATGGTCAATGATATGTCTGCACTAGATTAATTTTATACGCTAACCAAATTTCAGCGGGAAAAGGGAAGCATTGAGGATTTAATACCTCCTCGACCTCCTCCTAACCCCAAAGTGACATTCAAGGAGTCAACATTGGAAAAGCAAGGAGAGAAACTTCTAGGTTCCGACAAGGGCTGTAAAGGTAAGGATAACTCGTAGTGGAGACCGCTCTTCAACGACATCATCGTGGGCAGAGTCACCGATGGTGATTCCAGGGACCCACAGGTAAGTGCTTCAAATTATATTGCGTGAAGATTAAAAGTCATAATGACGAAAATAAACATACATGGTTCTTTGTTCCCCTTGTTTGAAGTAGTGACTTGGTAGGATTTGCATGTTTTGCTTGAGATAAAGGATCCTTTGAATGAAATTCTTGTTTGATTTGGAGATCTGGATGTGAAAATGTGTGGTTATGTGTAGATGAATGGATTTTGATGGGTGACATAGTTTTCGTTCAAATGTTGAGAAAAACTAAGGAGTAGTGAAAAATCTGGGGTTTGTTTCGTGAAGATGCTTTTCACTAAGGGCATGTCTTGTGCCATTATGATGGCCATGAGACTCTGTCTTGTGAAGGTGGGAAAACTGGAAAGAAAATGATTTTTGTCAATTTTTTATTTTCCACCCCCAACTTGTTTCAAAAATGAAACTTTTCGAAAAGGAGGTTTGAATTTCAAAAATAAAAAAAATGTATTTTTGATTCAAGAAGTGGGATTTCCCACTTCCTTAGGATTTTTTATGCAATTAGTACTTCCAACTTTAATTGATTGTACTACTAGTCCCCTAATTTGAAATTTCATCTTTATCTACATTGTACCTCCCTCTATCTTTTTCACCTCTGCTGAAATTATATTCTCATTATACATTTCCCCACCTAATTTCATTATCTACACATTCTTTATTCTTAAGAAACACTCACTCACACACACACACTCTTTGGTGAGCTCAAAATAAAGTGAAGCTTTTCTTCCAAAAATTAGCAATTTTTTTCCTTCTTCTGTAGATCTTACACTTCTTGGCTTCAAATTTTGGGTAAACCTTTGATCTCTTTGTGTACATGCTTGATTGACATTGTTGTGTTATGAAAAGCATTTTTTTTACGAGCATGTGTTGATGTGATGTTGTTTGGTTTTGTTTGTCCAACTTGTGATGATGAAATTGTGGAGGTCTTGAATGTGCTATTGATCTTTAATGATTTGTTCTTCATTTCCGGGTGATTAGAGGGAGTATGAATCTTGTTTGAATGAATATATTGATGGGTTGGTGAAAGGCATACATGATGTTGTTGGTTGATGAGGAATATTCTTGTTTTAAATAGCCTTTATGCTTATACCATCATGCTTTGAATGTTTGGTCTCGTTGGGAGAATGATCTTTGTTGGATGAAATCATGGGCCATGAATTGTTCATTATCACATTACCATTCTTCTCCTTTATTGTGTTAGTATGCCTCCAAAAAGGGTACTTCGGAGAAAGAGATGTCTTCGCGGGGTGAGAAATGGAAGAAGCCGATAAAGGGTGCAAACCCTAAACCAACAACTCCCGTTCATCGCAACCCCAAGAATGTGGCTAAGGAGTTTGTGGGTTTGACCAACATTATTTGGACCGTAGCCCGAAGATGGAGGAATTTGAGGGAACCAAAGAGGATCACTTTAGAGACTAGTTTTTCTTGCAAGAGCACCTTAATGGCTCTAGGTTTAGACTAATTTGTTTTTTTGGTACCTAGCATATGATATTATACCATCCTTTGGTCCACAAGACCAATATCGCTTCCTTTTCAGTGCCAAAAAAATTTAAAAGATTTGTTTGGTCCCCAAGGTGGTTTTTAAGGTGGTTTTCAGTAGACTAAATTATTTTATGGTCCCTAACATATGATCTTATACCATCTTTTGGTCCCCAAAATCACCTGAAAACCACCTTGAAAACCACCTTGGGGACCAAACAAATCATTTTGTATTTGTTAGTTGCTGAGCAAATGCGGTATTGGCCTTAGGGACCAAAAGATGGTATTGCATCATATGTTGAGGACCAAAAAAACAATTTAGTCGTAGGTTTACTTGAACCTGTGTCCTTCCTTTTGGGTTGGGTAGGCCTTGAATATTTTCTCGATGTGCTTTCAAAAACCTACATAAGAAGGACCTTAGAGTTTCTAGCTACTATTTGGAAGGTCACTGACGAGGAGATTTACAAGGTGACTAAGTTCAACATGGATAGCAAGGAGTACCAAATGACATATAGAGAGGTGGTATTAGCTTTTCGGTGGATGACCGGCTGGGACATTCCACAGACGTATCGCCAAGGAATGTCATTCTCCCTTGGGGATTTTTAGATGCAACTGATAGGGACATATAGGAAGAATCCGAGCAAAAACATTCCTATAGTCCACCTGACAATACGTTATGTTCACCGACTCCTTTCCATGAGCATTCTATGCCATGGTGAATTAACGCATTGTCCGAGCTCGAATGTACACCTTCTTTGGGTGATAACACCGGAGGGGAACATATACCGGGATTTGGTAAGTGTTTTTGTACAAGAATTCCTAGCTATGTGAGAGTAGAAGAGTGGGAAGATTCCTATGGGAGCTATGGTTGGCCTTTAGGCATGACATTTGGGATATTCTATCTCGCATCGGTCGTTGGCCAATATGGGTAGCTCGGGATCGACCTATATAATTGATACGTTATCTAGGGCATTCATGGTGGGAACTACAACTTTGGAGGATAGATTTGTGCGACTTTACGATGGAGCACTTACTTGGAAATTCATTGTTCTTCCGCAACCGGAGCACACCTCTATCAACCTTGATACAAGCCTAGATAACTTGTTCATTGAACCTAATCCACGATTTGAGAAGGAATTTTATAGAGCAGTAACCAACCAAGAGATGGACCTAAAAGAGGCCGAAGGGAAGACATCTTCGAGAGCACTTCCAAGCCGATCTCATCTTCCCATGGGCGTTATGGATCAACTACACCTACTTGGGGAGCAACTCTCAAGTTCTTCCCAAGTGCTTTAGGAGATAGTTCAAGCTATTAGAGGAGTGAAGGCACAAGTTGAGGAGCTAAACACGAGGGTGGATTGCCTTGAGTCCACAATTCAAGCAATGAGATTCATTGAGAGGTGTTTCACTAGCCACGAGGAGGCCGACCCATTGAGGCCAGAAGCGTAAGTATCACTAGTTTCCCTACTTCACCTTTGATTTTATATATAATAAATAAGGGACTATGCATTATTTAAGTGTGGGTAAGGGATTAGTGAGTACTTAGGAATTCTCACTCATGGATTTCTTCGTGCATGCATGCTTTGTTTATTTTTCTTAGTAGATTTTTGGTTAATTGTGATTGGGATGCTTTTGGAATATTTTGGTGGTTTGCATGTTATTCTATGATTTTAGGATTCTAGTTTGCATGTGGAATGTGGCTTTAGGATTTGGCGGTTTGTTGCTTATCTTCTGTAGTATGAAGCTCACTTTTGGGGCAATAGTGTACCCCACCAAAAAATGATTTTTTTAAAAACCTGGACAAGTAGAAAACCTGAAAGGGCAATTTGGGTAACATGAGGAAAATCCCGGATAGGTCGAAAGGCCTAGGTAAAAGTGAGAGGCTTGGCCTGGCTAGACTTTCTAGTCAAAAGTGAGAGGCCGTGTGGAAAAAGGTAAGAGGTGAGCACATTTTGTGGGATAAAGCTAGGATGAAAACCAGAAAGGGTTCCACGGAAAAATGAGAAAAATTGAGAGGAAAAAAATGAAAAAAAAAAGAAACTAGGTTAATGATACATTAGACTCCTTGGTTGCAACTAGGTCTAGAATCTTGAGTTATCCTATGAAACAACCAAGTCGATGGATTTTGGATTTCCTTGGTGGATTGTTTTTCTTAAGGATTGCTCTTTGATTGTTTTTTGGGACTACTTTGGGAAAAGTAAGCTTGACTTTATTCCGATCTTTTGTCACTTATCTTTTTTCATACACATTTACTTGCTTTGGGTGGTCTGGTTGCTTTAGGAACTTTGGGGAGTGTGAAAGTTGGGAGGATTTTCACCTTCTTGGGGGAACTAGGGTATCTTGGGAATAAGTTGAATGCATTGGATATTTTTTAATGCTTCATTCCGCTTGAAAATTTTCTTTGATTTTATTTACTCGAGGACGAGTAAAGGTTTAAGTGTGGGGAGTTTGACCTGCACCATTTCACATGCTTTAACCAATGCATTTGACATATTTTTTAGTTAGTTTGGGTCGGTGGTTTGGAAACAATAGTTGAGTTTACATGACAAGGGGTTTAGATAACCATGTTTGGTTTTTTTTTATTATTAATCCTGCATTTTGTATAATTAATTAGTGATTATTGACATATCGTGTTCACGGGCTCCTTGGTCTCCATTTCTTATCACCTTTAGTAAGTTGCCCGTGAATGCTATTTGTTAAATTACATTCTTTTGAAGGCCGCTTGCTTTTAACAGTATAATATTTGAAGGCCATTTTCATTTGATTGGAAGTAGACAAAGGCCAGTGACATCAATGCATGGTAGAAGGAGATTGAAGCCAAAGATAGGCAGCTTCGGAGTTCAAGACGACAAAAGGATAAAACGGTGAATCATAGTTCAAGGAGTGTTGCCTTAGTTCAATAACTATTGGAGAGGAATTATAATTTAAGGATGGTTCCATTTGATTCATCTTCTTGATTACTATAAAATCAACTACAAGAACTCCCTAATCGGACAAACGGTTCACCTGTGGCAAGAAAACATAGTTCAGCCAACTAAGGACCAGTGATCGGCCCTGGACCGCGCATGGTTAAGCACCAGCAGCCCGTGACAGCCCGTACTACACAAGAGACCAGGTGTTCTGTGAAGAGCAGCACGAGATCTTCATGAGGCAAAGGTGTCGGGTCGTGACAAAAGCACTGGACCGTGAAGCAAAGGGGAGTAGATGCAAGAATTTGGCTAAGTATGGAGCCGATGGGTGAAAATCTTCACGGAATGTGACACGACTTCTAAGAAAGATGCAAAAACTACTGGCAGGCCTTAAAAACATTCATGGGACGTGACCAAATTTCTAAGCGAAGGCTACTACCTATTCAAAGTCAATGAAAACCATCACCGACCGTGGGAAAATTTGGAGCAAACACCATGTACTATTCAAGATCCATGAAAACCTTCACAGACCGTGGAACGATACCATCTTTATGGACCACACCAGAACCCATAGGCCATGGCTATGGACGTTCTGACATCCTGCGGCTATGCATGCTTCACAGACCGTGGCATCCGTTCTGGTCCGTGAAGCCTTGGCGGCTGACCTAGGGGTTTGTTGATTTTGGCCTATTTTGGGCCTATTTTTAGGCTCAGTATCCGAATTATTTGTATAGGACCCTATTCAACTCATTTAAGGAGGTTAGATCATATTTGGAAACACATTTAGAGAGAGAGAGAGCTCGGAGAGAAGAAGGAGTTCCTTTTTTTCAAGGTTTTGTAATCTTTTCTTTTCTTTTGTTCTTGCTTTGTCCCAAAGATCTGGAATTCAAATATATATTTGAATTTCATGTCTAGGGAGTAGTTAGATTATCTTGATATTCATTTTAGCACTTGGTTTGTTCTAAATGCTTTATTGAGATTCATTAATCCTATCTTTATTTTCATAATATTATTGTGATTATTATTGAATGTTATAAATGAATGAATATTACACAAAATATAAGCACACACTTTGGGATATATTCATGTATGGTGCAATTATCGATTCCCCTTGGGAAGATAAACCTAGATGTTAGAAAGGGTAGGGGAGAACAAGTCTGCTTGGGTGTGTGCACGGGAGATTTGAGAATGCTCTAACCTATTTTCTACCGCACCTGTCTTAGCTGACTTCATAACTATTTTCCAAGAGGTTGCGGGTAGAGAGCTAATAGTAGCAAGCTAGGTATTATGTTTAAATCCTAGTATCAGAGATAAGATGCTTACGAACATGCTGCCTAGCTTATATAGGACTTGTGGGGAGTTATTGCATTTGTGGTGGAAGCCCATGATGTAATAGCACATGGAGAAATAGACCTACAATGATGGTTTGACTTCATTGTACTCCCCTAATTACGATGGCAGTGCTGATGGAGGGTTGCAAGTGCACCCACTGTGACAGGGTTAGGGAAATGTATGCCATCGCCCACACCACGTGTTATGAACACACTGATAGGTCTTTTGTATGTTTAATTGTGAATGAATAGAGGATTTAAGCATTATAACTACCTTGTTTCTAAATGATTCCCAATTTCCTAGTTTAAATAGTTTACCTGTTTGCCAATTGTATGTTAGCCGTTATTAGTAGAAAACTCCAACACCCCAAGTTGTATGTATACATTACTAGCTATTCCTTTCACTCGTGCTGCTAGATGACCTACACAAGGTTCTATTTTTAATTGATACTTGAACCCTAGCACCTTTGTGGACAAACCTAGGGCCTGCCGCTTACTACCCCTTGGTAGCTTAGCCATAAGAGTGAGTGCAGAATATAAATCTCTATCTTTGACCAATAAGCTTCTCGGCTCGTGTTTTAAATAACAACCGGGTTGGGGCGAGTTAAATTTACATAGAATTCTAACCAAAACTAAGGATAACAATATACCTTACCTTAGAATAAGACAATTCATCTTCTTCAATAGACTTATCACCAAAATCAAGACTCTGTTGTTCAAGTCCAATAGTTTTGGCATCAGTTTCATCTCATAGTGCATCATTAACCCTACAAGGAGTCAAATGAACCCTTTTCTGGTCAATATCGCATCCCTCCAACTCTAATAAATTAGGAAGTGTACCCATTTCCCCAAGTACATTAATTAATTGAAAGCTTTCACCCCCAACTTGAAAATTTTGGAGAAGTCTATCATCAACAATAATCCTAGATCTTTCTAATGCTTCTTCCAAAACATACACCTCACTCAAACCCATGACCTCTAACTCGGGGTTTTTCTCACGAAGCCAAAGAAAATCCTCACATCGCCCAACGTTAGACATCTAAACATACATATGGCTGAATAAATGGTGAAAATCCCAAATACACATAAGTTTGTTAACCAGTACAAAGGGATAGCCTGGACAAGCAGGACCACTCTCTTTTAGAGCCCTAAGTTCCTCACGTAGTGATACAATAATAATATCCTTCTCTTTACAAATGGCATGTAACCTATCCATCTCAGCTCTTTATTTATTTTTTAGGTGATGCACTTGGAAAATCTAATAAACCCAATCGCTCATTCAATTTCTTCACTTTACTGGCACACTCAACAACAAGTTGTCTAGCCTGGGTTAATGCCTCACAAACCTATACCATCACACTAAAGTTAATAACATATGATTCAAAAGCCAAAATGGTTTTTTAGAAAACCAACATACCTCCCTTGCAGAACCATTGGTCATAGTTAAACATTGAGAAGTCTTAACAGTTGAAACAATCACGATGTCCTGCATTTTTATCATCTTAGGAGACCCTTATTAGATTTATATTCTACATTGATCTTACACTTAATACCTCCACGATTTTCCCTCAAAGAGTCTGCTTCATGAAAGATAACACATGTGCTCGCATCTTGATCATGAGATAAAGGTTATGTTAAGGCACAATACCTTGAGAGTACAAAAAAAAACCTTCAATAAATGACATAGGTGTGAACTCATGAACTTTAAACATATGAAAACCTAGCGAACCAATCAGGTGCCCAACTTCTACAATGTTAGCTTGCATTTCCCTTAAGGATTTATAGGTTTTTCCTCCACTTTAGTCCTCGATCCAAGCCAATTTTCTTATTCCATAGTGGCATTGCTCCTCAACCAAAACATCTCACTTATAGAAATTTATCTTCCAAATCTCTATAATCGTCATGAGAGATCCTTAAAATTTCAACACTATCAATAACTACCTTGAGAGAAATCATAGACTAACCCACGTCTATTTCATGTAACCTGTAGTAAGCACTGAACAATGTCACACTAAAATCAATGGCAATTTCACAACACAAATGTTCAAAACCAGTCAGTATGACTACTACTCGAGGATGTATGTGAGCATGAGAAACACCATAAGCCTCTAAAATACACATAAAATAATCAAATTCGGTGAGTGAAAAACCATACTGCAACTAATATGAATATACACTAAACATATCAGCCAGTGGCCTCATCACGATACCCCTAGTGGGGGGGAATCATAACCTCACATGAAGATAAACAAGAATGATACTTTTTTAGAATATTTAAATCACGTAACGTAAGAACACTATTGCTACGAGGCATTTTTCATATAGTTAATAGCTGGTACACTACCAATAGGGTGAATTCTTAACCACTTAAAATTACCCTACATTCTCAGTCCACTAAAAACGACCTCCTGAAAAAAAAAGGTAAGTTTTAAGTATAGATATACTTTCGTATTTTTAACCAAGCAACAAATACATACTCTGTTGATATTTTACAACCACTTCATCAAAAATACATCCAATAACCATGCTACAATGATTTTTTTTCCTTTTCCTAAGTTTCAAAAAGAATTGCAGTAGCTCATACACATTAATTCCTTGGCTAGGAAGGCTTATGGTATACACCTTACCTAACCATAAGAAGTCTATAATAGATTTAATATAGCGAGCCCAATGAATCATATAAAGAATAGTTCACCAAAGAGAAGAGAGAACCTCGCTAAGCCCAAAGCTAGAATAACACTTCTCCTTTAGCGAACCGCTTTAAACGAACCTAGAAGGAGAGATGACTCTTACCCACAATCATGCCACTAAGACCAGGATCTAGGAACATGGTCCATAATTAGAAAAGATTATGGTAACTCCATCTATAAATGAATTTTCCAAACAATTACAAAGGTAATGGCACTTTTCCAGATACTATTCATACATTGACTATAGACTGACTAAAGCATAAGAGGAAGTTCTCGGAGACTTCCTAGGACCTTTTTATGCAGGTTTCATGAATCTAGTATCGAGCATATGCTAAATAAAGATATTATGGTGATCCTAAAGGAATTCTCCGCATCAGAGAGTATATATGTGGGCATGAAAATTGAAATTGTATTCCATTAGACGCAAAAGGTTTGAGAAAAGACTCATTTTAAAATTTCATGCCATTATCATATTGAAATGCTTTGATTGGCTTTTAAAATTGGGTTTTTATAAGGGTGAAGAATTAAGAGAATGTTTCAAACACTTGAGACTTAGTTCAAAGAGGGAAGGTCCACAGAAAATTCATGAAATCATCTAAGGATGTAGTATCGATGACCCGTATTACGCATGACAAGTGATGTTGAAAAATCACTGTGCACAGTATCAAATTGGGAAAAAGTACGTGTATGGGAAAAATAAAAAGAAAATTTCATATATTTACTAACTCACCTCCATTCGAGGTTGTTAATCGTAGCTAATTAACCCAAGCGAAGACTGAGGAAGGTCAAAGATAAATTCATATTTCTGCACCCAACTCACTACTATGCTACCGATAGGGTAGTTAGAGGTAAGCCCTGGGTATGTCCACGGAGATTCTAGGGCCCAACAGTCAATTGAACACAACCGCGTCCGGGTTTTCAATTCGTCAGTGTGCTAGGAATAGATAGTATAGTAAACAGGGGGGTAGTTTTTTCAACTAACAACTTAAAACATGATAGAATCTTAGAGATATTTACGTAACATGTTTGATTTAATTCTTTGATGCTCCATTCATTTACATGTGAGATATCAACAACCTAATATAGCTCTCATAACACGTGGTGTCGTCGATGGTCAACACTTGCCCGTGCCTATCATGTAAGATGCTCTTGTAATCTTCCATCGGCACCACCTACATAATTAGAGGAGTACAATAAGGTCTGACCATTATTGTAGGTCTTTATCTCCCTCGTACGATTATGTCCCAGAAACTCCACCACTGATGCTCTACTCCCTAGGCCTATAAACGAGGCAAAGAGAGGTAGACACCTTATCTATAACACTATGACCTCTTACAACCCTAGCTTGCTACTTTTTGCTATCTCTACCAGTAACCCTTCGGACTAAATAGTCAGCTAAAAATGTTGTGCTGTTATCATAACAGTAAAACATGGAAAAAACCTACGTGCACACACCCACATGGACCCAGAAGCTACTACCCATATCACATCCAAGGTATCTCTTCCCTGGGGGTATCAATATTTGCACAAATATAAATGTAGACTAGAGTGTGTGCTAATGGAGTGTACCATTTATGGAATTATAACATTCAAGAACAAGTTATTATTATATCACAAGAAAAAATAATTAGGATGAACTAAGAATCTCACGAAAGCATAAATCAACACTTGAATACAATTTCCCCAAGCTATAGAAAATAAACCCTACACATAGAATTCAAGTATTTCAATGAATTTCACATCATAGGGCTAAAGAAAAACAAAAAGAGAAAGAGAAAGAACCAAGAAAGAAGAGAAAGTGTTTCTCTCTCTAAGTTGCTGTCCAAAAATACAAAAAATCATCTAAAGTCTAAGATAAGGTCAAACTTTAGTAGACTAAGGCTCTATATATAGTAGTAGGCCTAATTTAGGTTAAAACCCTAGTCAGCTGCCACTAGCGCGGTCTGCGCCGTTGCCTTGCCTTGTGCTGGGGCAGGACGCCAGATCTAGCATGGACCATTTGTTTCTTGATGGCGTGGGCTGCAGGATATGGTGTAGGCTGTGGTGGATCCCCTGTGTGGGCCATAAAATCTGGTGTGGGTCATGTCGGGCGTGGTTCGCATCATCTCGCACGGTCTATCATCAGGAGAGTCATTTTTACACTTCTGATCCACTGTCTGTGTTGTTTGGTGCGGGCTGTCATTAAAATCCTTTTTTTCTCATTATTTTGGTGTGAGCTGCTCAATTATTCACATCCCGCTGGCTTGTCTTAAAACTTTGTACTTGGAATGGCGTGGGCCATCTAAAACAGGATAGTCTGCGCCCATACTTAACCGTTTTGGATTGAAAAAGGGGCACTTGAGCATGCAGGTCATCAAGATTGGTGCGGCTCATGCCAAAGACCCTTAGCGCAGGCTGTATAGTGTGGCGCAAGCAGTTAGTTCATTGTTGCAGGCTGTTAGTTCATTGCTTGGTTCCAACCATGAGTGGTATGTGCCGACTCGTTGATGTTTCGGCCGACTGAAATTCTTTCCTTCGCTACAGATGAACTGTTAGTCTGTTTTGAGAGTTTTTGCATTCGATTTTATGGTTTTCAAGGAGAAGAATCCAATGGAACCAACTTCAAAGGTTGGTTATTTTTGGATCGTTTCTAGAATTTGGTGCAACTCTCGTACCACGATTCTCCATTTCTTCCTTGGCTGTTTTGATCTTCAATGCCGCCTATCTTTGGATTCATCCTTCTACTACCTTGATGTAATGTCTATGGTCTTCATAAAATACCATTATAATGTGAATGGCCTTCAAAATCTTCTACCGTCCTTGCGAACGGCCTTTATATAGATTGTAACAAAAAGTACCAACGAGCGACCTACTATGGATGATCACGAAGGAAGATGTAGGTTCCTATGGATACAAGATGTCCATTAGTACCAGTTGAGGATATAAAATGTGGAATTTAGACAAGAAAATCAAACATGGCCATCTAAACCCTTTGTCACATAAAATCAACAAATACTAGCAATCCAATATATAAAACAAAACAATTATTACGCTGAATGCAATGGTTAACGCACACATAATGATGCACATCATTTACCAGGCTCACAAGAGTGGCAATGAAAATATTTAATAAGAGGATAACCTGTAATAAGATTTCCAGTGCAAAGAGAGTTAAAAATAGGTAGGCAAAGATGCCCAAGACGATTGTACCAAAGAGTTGAGGTAGTGGTGGTGAAAATATAGGGAATTATGGAGGCTCGAGTGAAGGCTGTAAGTAATTTTGCAGATATTCTCCGAATGGTTAGATTGCATAAGATGTGTCCCAGTCATATAATCCTTCACATTAAAGCCAAAAAGGTAAAAAGTAACAGTGATACAGTTCTTTGTGGTGACTATAAAGAAAAAAACTAGATTTTTTTATTAAATTAGAAGTATGGAGAACATCATTGAGGTGAAGGGGAGGGCCAGGAGGTGGCATAATAGTGTTTCCAGAACCTTTTATTAGAATTTCATGACATTACCGACGATAAGATTTTGATTAGTGATAAAAATAGAATAAGACGAGAGCGTACCTATGTTCAATGTCATGTGAGATGTAACTCATGTATCTTGGGAGGTCATCACGATACCTCTCAAAGTGAAATTTATAAGCTCTAATACTTCCTATCTACAATTAAGTAGATAATGGCAAGTCAAGTTCATCCACAAAGAAGCAGGATCTTTTCAGGTGTCTAAACATATAGAACGGAAAACATACTAGGCATAGATGTGCACATACATAGAAAAGCACATAAATGGGGGGAGGTTGGTTTGTTTTTCCTAAATATTAAATTAAAAGACAACTAACAAAGCAAGAGAACAATGCTGATCATGCAATGACAACTACAAAAATGATTAAAACAATAATTACCGGAGTCTTGGAGGCAATTGATATTTATTTTCTATGGGGAATGCTATCACTTCCCATTCGAAGATCAACATGCATTTCTTCTTAATAGTAATTCACAAAGGTGATTCGACGACAATTTTCAAACCTCATTGACAATCACTCTAGGAAATCAATGACTATAGAGATATTTCATCAATGGAATTATACATGAAGAACCATAGATTTGATAACAGCAAGTCTTCTACCAAAGACATATCAATTTAATCAAACAAAGCATTTATTAGGCTAACCCTAGAACAAACTGCATTCAAAGTTCAACCTTTCTTTGCATATATAGGATAAATAGGAGAAAATCCACATTAACATACATATCTAGCAAGAATCACAACACATTATACACTAGAAGTTCTAAGTCCACGTTCGTGGATTTTCATGCCAAATGAGTTAAGAAATTGACCACTTTCCTAAAACCCTAACACTTCAATCGTACAAACACTTCATATTTTCAAACAACCCATTATATAAATTAAGTAAAATATAGCATTATTGGCACAACTTCCCAATAAATGTTCATAAATGAGCAAAATCAAGAATATCACTACATGGGTTTGGAAGTTTCAATCAATTGCTTCCAAGAGATTAGTTTAGCTACTACAATCCATAATAATCAACAACAACAATTCAAACATAATCAAAGATAAAACAAGATAAAAAAAGAAGGGAAAACCTAAGGTTTTTTGCTGCAGAAATCGGGATGAGAAGAAGTGAGGAAAGAAAAGATAGAATCCTATTTATAGTACAAGAAAAAGGAAAAAGTGTTCTGGCCACCCATTCATTGTGAGTCACGACACAACTCGCGATGGGCGCCCGAAACAAAATATATTTTCACTACAATAAAATGAACCTATTACTTCACCCTTTTTACCTTGATTTTTTGCCTTAGCTAAAAAAATGTGGGTAAAATGTTCTTTTACCTCGGATTTTTTTAAGTAAAAAATATTATTTACTTCGGTTATAAAAAAACCAAGGTAAAACATTGGTTTTATACCGCAGTTATACAATAACCAAGTGAATACCCTATGAAATCGAAGTAAAAGTTTTGACCAGCATACCTGCGACATCGTCAATAAGGGTACGGCGTAGCAGTAACAGTCACTGAAGAGAAGACCAACTTCACTCCATCACTCGATGTGATTGACTTCAATCCAACGTAAATAGCAACGTTGATGTTTACACTTGTCAAAGTCACACATACTCATTGGTTCAAACCCGTGCCTAAAATCCTCTCATAAAAATTAATTTGTGCGAGGTCAGACATATCTATCATACCTAGTAAATTAGGGACACTTAACCAATACACCTAAAGGTTACATTCCAAGTTCACCATAGCCAGTCTCAGAGTTGTTGAAGTTGCATATGTAAGACTAAAGCTAGGTACGTACGTACGTACACACACACACTCATATATATATATATATATATATATATATATATCCAGAACACACAATTCTACATATCACATGTTACATCCCTACAAAATGAAAATGAAATAGAAGGAATATAATCCAAATAAAATCCAAACAAATATTCTTCATTTTCTAGGACAAACGAACATATTAGACACATCAATCAATGGGGTGGTGACAAGGCTGGGATAACGTCATCTGCCAAAGAATTGCTTCCATTTTCTTTTGAATTGGTTATTGACCCTTCGATGGAAAACTCGCTAGCACCGATGCTTGACCCTCCTTCATCATCTATGGTATCTAGCCCATCCTCGTCAACCCCAAGCCCTTCATCCCCCGCGGAGACATTGATCGCATTAGCAATCATAGAATTTAACACCCCCACTTCTTCTGTTATATTACGCACTGTGTATTCCATGCGCAGTGCCATGGCCTTGGTCTCAGCCATATCCTTCTGGAGGATGCCCCAGGCCTTCTGTTTAGGTCCCGCAGGATAAGAAATTAGTTACATCAAGTGAAAATGTTAAAATTTTAATTAATGATAATTTGAAATAAACCAAAAACTCCAAATTTGTTACCCATTAAGGGAGCGTGAATAATGGTTGGGTGAAGGTCCATAGCAGCGGAAGCCGATGGAGTCACCTCGGGCCCGGGTGTGAGAGGAACATCCATATCCCCTTTAGGTACATTGCGATCAATCCACGCTCTCGACTCCCAAACCTAATGCTTCAGCCCAAAGTAGCTTACATCTCAGTGTTTAGGCTTGATCTTCGCTTTTGATTTGATGGGAATCTTCCTCTCTAGAATGGAAGTGATGACATTGTTGTAAGAGAGTGTCCGAATCTTCGTGGAGAGGGCGACTTGATACATCTCCTGTGTGGTGGTGTACCCTGGGTAAACTACCTTTTTCTCCATAAGGTGGTCAATGGTCCTGTTGATCATACACTTCGTAGGATGTCTGGCCGAGATAAGTACTTTTACAATTATGTTGAACATCATTCTCTCTTGAAGGTTGAAAACACTAAGCTTGATAAGCTTCATTAGAATGAGTTTGTTTCCCACTTTAATTTTGAAGTACTTCACCACCATTTAGTTTGGGTCAAGCTCCCCAGATGAGTCATTCTCGTCAACCCGTCGAGGTCAATTGTCCCGACAGTAAAGCTGTAGAGGCTCAACCTTCGGCTAATCCTCTCTTATTGTGCAAACAATCACCTGGTTCATGAGCTCTTTTGTTATCACTAAGTCAATCACAATCACTCTTGTTTTAAAAGAGGTCAATGTTTCCATTCTTAAATTGGCATAGAACTCCTTGACCTGTGTATCATATTTCAGCTTTTCCAAGCATACTAAACCCTCTATTTGTGATAGTTTGAAGGAAAACATCAAGGTGTTGGGGATGGAGGGGTGGTCATTGTCTCAAAATGCGGAATATTTTCAAAATGCTCCACTGACTCCTCCTTCACATAGAATAATTTGTCTCATGTTGGGGATAGAGGGGTGGTCATTGTCTTTTCCTTCTACGTGCACGATGAAGCATCCCCCGTGTTGTCATCCCTTCTCCTCCTAGCAGTATTCCTCATCCAAGCCATATAAGAATCATAGGGATGCTCAATAGTTAATAAAAAATTCAAGAACTCAATGATATCAGTATGTTTTAGTTGACTTCGGATTCATGTTGCAAACACTTTGTTTAGATAATATGCGACATTGCTGATCAATTGGCTAAGGAAAAACAGTAGGCTACTTGAACATAACTAGTCCTAAAACATATATAATCCTAACTAAAACATCACAAAGTAAACAACTAACATGCTATGATTGAATAAAGAAGAAATGGGCAACTAAAGAAGTATATGAAACCCAAAAAAAAATAAAATCAAACGTCATCCAAAAATTCTTACCTAGTTTGGGTTTCTTGCTCTTGAAATTTGTAGAAATCCACAAATGCACTACGTCCAAAGCAGTTTAATGTTGGTTTTTAGGCTATTGTAATGTGTGACCAACCGATTCCATTGAGATTAGACCCATTTCGAACACTTTTCTAGTGAGAGGATTTGTGGGAGGTCATTTTCGTACCTCTGAAAGTTAATTTATAAGCCTTAAATGCTTACTATCTACAACTAAGTAGATAGCGGCAAGTCGGGGTCATCCACAAAGAAGAGGGATTTTCTCAAGCACTTAAGCACAAAAGGTTGATACTAGGCTAGGAGTAGATATATATACACACATATAAAAGCGAGTAAAAATGGGGGTTTGGATGGTTGGTATTCCTAAGTTATGAAAGTAAAAAGATAAGATAACTAGCAAAGTCGAGTAACTAGGCTAATCATCAAAAAAAACTAAGAAAAATATGTTTCAAACTACAAAGATAAAGCCTTGGGGGCAATTGATATCCACTTCCAAACCTAATGTAGATCATTAAACCATTCACTCATTCTATCACATTTGTTACTTGACTTAACATTAACATACTTATCTATCAAGAATCACAACACATTATGCACAAGAAGTTCTAAGTTCATGTTCATAGATTTTCATGCAAATGAGCTAAGGAATTCATCACTTTCCTAACACCCGAACACTTCAATCATAAAAACGCTTCCTATTCTCAAACAACCCATGGCATAAATGAAGTGAAACATATCATAAAGAATAAATGCTAAATAATAAAGGCTTCAAGAATGAGTGAAACAATCTATTCACTACTTCAACTACTTGCTGTGAAGATAAATCTTCCATCCTTCTTAGGTAGTAGTTTGCAAGAGTGAATATGACATCTCTTGTCAAACCTCACCAATGACTCCCTTATTACTAAGAGTATCCCATTGATGGCATTTAGCACGAAGAATCAACAAGCTTAGCAACACTTATAAACACTACACCGTGTCTAAGCATTTAACCAATTCATGCATTTACACAAGATTAGTCAAGAACGATCGACATTCATAGACCTCTCTCATTTGCTACCTAAAACAAACATGACAATGAGTTTGACATCATCACATTCATCTAGCAATTATTAACACACCAACATCATTTAAGAAGCTCTAACTCATGCTCTTGGATTCCACATTAAAAGATGGGAGAATTAGCTACTTTCTCCCGACCATAACAAGTAATCATACAAGAAATTCATATGCTCAAGCTTCCAACAACGTCAATGCCACTAACAATTAACATTCAAAGCTCGATAAATGCACAATAGAAAAAGCACCAAATAGATAGATATAATGGTTCTTACTACATAGAAATGGAAACTTCAATCCCTTGCTCCCAAGATAAAACTAAGCTAGATAATGAAAACCCATAACATAGAACAAAGATCTACAAAGAAAGAAGAAGAAATGGAAGAAAATGGTGAAAAACTAGGGTTTTGGAGCCCCCAAGCCGGGCTTAGAGTGTTGGAGAAGAAGGGGGTTAAAAGCTATTTATAGTACAAGAAAAAGGGAGTAAAATGCGAGGCCGTCGCAACTTCGTCGCGAGTCGCGACCAGATCAGTAAAATTTTGAGCTCTCAGGTCAACATTTCGCGAGTCGCGACACACTCATCACGAGTCGCGTTGGAAAAAAGTCCCGTTTTGTTTTGCTTCCTCCGGGTGAACCGTTGATCCGTTTTGGGTTCTTGTAGTCGATTTTATAGTACTCGAGAAGAGGAATCCAATGGTACCACTCTTGGAGGCTTATTCTTCTCGGAAAATTCTGAAAACTATGCTTCAAAACATAGATCATTCTTCACCCTTTGCTTTGCTCTCCTTTCTTCACTTTATCTTCTACCACTTTGTGAGTGACCTTCAATATTCTACCATCCTTTCGAATGGCCTTCACTAAACCACTCCTAAGTGCTCATGAGCAATCTACAAATTAATCTTACAAAAAGGAATCTAGATGCTCATAAGGACCAAAAGTCCATTAGACTAAACATAGTTTACAAAATGAAGGATTTAGATTAAAAAAAACCGAAAATGACTATCTAAACCCCTTATCATGTAAACCTACCTAAATCTAACAATCTTACAACAAAATGTGACAAAATATGTGTTAAATGTTTTGGAAAATACATGCATTTGAAGCCTTATCAATTTGGTGCAATGTCGTCGGTTGGGAATCCGAAGGGGAAGGGTGGTTGGGTACTTATACCCATTGTGAAACACTATCATTTTGTGTAACCTTGCCGATATGTCTCATAGACCGATGACGTAATGCACAGTAGAGCAAAGTCATAGATTCTAGGTTTGGGCCCAAAATAGGGGCCCAAACATTTTTTGGATGGGGCCTGGACTACCCAATCAACAACTAGTGCTATTGCGACCATAATCGCTCAATCCGAGATAAAATCAAAGCCACTCCAATCTTGCACATAATACAATTTGGTCCATATTGGATATGTTAGCCCAATCCACAATTATAAACGGCCCTGGTCAGTGGTGAATGAAATAGCAAATGTACGGAATGTTGCATCATTGTCTTGGGCACCGAGTCAAAAATTGACCCCAAAACAATGTCGCATTTATTGATCGTGGGCCAAATAGCCCAAATTTCATAGGATGCATTTTTAATTGAATCTAAAAGTAATAAAATTATGTCCATCAAATTACGAAGAGCAGTGTTCGAATTCGGCCATGGACCCATCATAGGAATGGGCCCAAATTATTCACAAATAGTTCATTACGACACTCTAGGTAAATTACACTACGGCCTATACTATTGTGGTTGTTACTGTGTGTTTAGAGACAATCACCCAAGTAAAACGACAAATGTTTCATATTGAAATTATGCTTACTGTCTTAAGACACGCGAACCTGGGTTATCTTCTGGGTTTTTTTTCTTGTAGAATACCATTAATACTGTAGCGATAAGCATTATGGGAATGAACATTTACTCCAAATATATAGAATCACATGAAATTTCATATTCTCGCATTTCTTTGGAACTATAATAGTATTAAATTTCCATCCTTATTTTTTTACAAAGCACCAATACGTGGTCTAGAGTAAATTGTAGTTGATTACTTAAGATATAAAATTATTGGCCGTATGATCTTGTGGAAATATAATATTATTATCGGATGTTATTGTATTTGAAATATAATTGTAGTTGATTACTTAAGATATAATATTATATCGGATGTTATATGTTAGACTATAAATGGATGACATTACCTCTTTTTGGGATAGACGGAATCGAGTTCAATTTGGACCACCCATTTTTCTTTCTTCTGTTCATTCACTTAGGTCCCTCCAACAGTCTGGGAGATGTAGAAATGAAAAATCGGCTACACGCTTAAGGTTTCCACATTGTATGGACCACCATATCTTTGAATTTGGCCATGAACTAGCAAGTCAATGGAACAGTCCCAAATTATTCACAAACAGTGCATTATGGCACTCTAGGGAAATTATACTATGTTCCAAACTACCCTGGTTGTTACTGTATGTTTAGAGACAATCACTCGAGCAAAATGACAAATGTTTCATATGGAAATAATGCTTACTTTCACACACACACGTGAACCTGGGTTATCTTCCGGGTTTTTTTTATACAATACCATTTATACTGTAGGGATAAGCATTATGGGAAGGAGAATTTCCTCCAAATATATAGAATCACATAAAATTTCATATTCTCGTATTTCTTTGGAACTATAATAGTATTAAATTTCTGTCCTTATTTTTTACAAAGCGCCAGTACGTGGTCTAGAGTAAATTGTAGTTAATTACTTAAAATATGCGACTGTAAGTCGTATGATCTTGTGGAAGTCTATGGGGAAAGATATTAAACGTTTATTCTATTACTTTTGGTTACTACAAGTCTGACTATATATGGATGACACTACTTCTTTTTGGGATAATCATAATCGATTTTGAGACCACACTCTATATTTTCTTTTGCAATTAGGTCCCTCAAAGAAACTAGGAGATGTCAAAATGCAAAATTATATATATAAATATTTTATTCAAATTTAAACGACAATGTTGTCCCAATTAGGGCATGACTGAGTCGATAGAATGGCTCGGAACCTTTAAATGGGTATTTTTACGAGAAATTTCCATTATTACACTGTGGCCACATATGCAGTGTCGCACACATGTATCATTGTTCGATCAACATACTGAAGAGCTAGCGATATCACTCAATCTGAAAATTAGAGCGGGAACCAAAAATTTCAGACGAAAATTTGAATTAAAATCTCCCACCAAACCTATTTTCATTTCAATAACTATCACCACTAACACTCATTTCTATCTCCTATACATATCCCATAAACACACCTTATTCATCCACACCACAATTAAAGGTATTGAAATGGATTCTTTCAATCATCAACAAGTGTCCAAATAACAGAGCATCTAGGTTCAAATTTATAGAGGTACTAATACATCTTTTACATGTTTATCTTCACCAAATATGTTTACCATACATACCATCTATATGTTTTTTCTTCATTAATGGAAGATCAAAGAATGTAATGAATGGTGAATCATTGTGTAACATGTTATATACAATATGTTGTGTTTCTTACTAATAAAATGACATGTTTGTAAAAATTGAGAAACATATCTTAGATTCGAATGAACACAATATGAATGTGCGACATTGATCATTATTCGCTCTGTACGGTATAATACCGAGTAAGACTCGGCATCATAGATGTGAGGAATTGTTGAGTTTAGCATTCATGTACATGAATATCCGAGTTTGGTTTTATCTCGGTCTCTGCAACCTTGCTATGAGTCTGACGTCAGTTTGGTACTGTTATGTTACCATCGACATTTTACAAATAATGTTGTCTTCATATGAATATGTTATGTGTAATTTTTGGTACAACTTGTAACATAATTTTTGTTTCCTATGCATTGGTTGTTATAGGATCAAATGGAGTTATCAGTGGATTCTAGCATATAAAAAGGACTTAGTTGTCTTCTCACTGGTCGCCCTAGAAATATGAACGCAGTAAATCGTAGAAAATGGAGGTTAAATGCAATTATTGTTTCAATTATTGTATTTTAATTTATTTGTAGTATACCAGTATGCTGTAATTTTGTTGGTTTGAACGAATATTTTAGCTAATGATTTGCACAATAATTGAACAACAATTGAATGTTGTTTGATGTTCAACCATTACTCGAATCATCACATTGTTTATAACATGCATGGTTATTGCACACCGATTTTTTACATCATCAAACGTTTGTAATTAAAATATTTTCTGAGAAATGAAAGCTGACCGACTAAACTACGACATCGCAATAACTGACTCCGACAAGACATATTAGCGACGTCGCATAGGTCGGCATCACTTATTTTTTGCGAGCTCGAACATACAAAATGACATCAATTTCTACTTTCCAAGTCACCGGGGACACGATGTGGGTCCCTAACTATGTCCAATATCACTCCGGATCGATTCCAAAATTGTTGGTATGGTGAACGACATCATGTGGTGCGACATCGATGCACATCCCCTACCATCCTTAAGGATGTCGATGTCGTGGAAAATGATGTTGCAGCCAAAGTATCATAACATCGTCCTTCAGCCATGATGAGACATCGATCTCCTTTTGTGCCAGTGTCGGTCGAAAACTAAGCTCTACCACAAAGACCCCCCTCTAGCACCGGTTTTAAAAACTGGTGCTAAAAATCTCATAGCACTATTTTTAAAATTTCAACACCGGTTTTTCAAACTGGTGTTAATTTATCACCATTTTTTTAAATTTTAACACCAGTTTTTTAAAAATCGGTGCTGAATTTACAATAGCACCAGTTTTGGAAAACATTAGCACCAATTTTTAAAAACCGGTGTTGGAAATTTGAAAATTTCCTTTTTCCCGCCAAAGAAATAGCCAAAAATTTTAAAATTGCACTGGTTTTTAAAAACCGGTGCTATATATTTGTAAAATTCTATCTTCCCGCCAAAAAATTCAAAATAGCACCGGTTAAACCGGTGCTAAAAATAAAAAAAGATAGCAACAGTTTTTGTAAAAGAATAGCACTTGTTTTTGTAAACAACTGCACCCTAAAAATTTTTAAAATTCATTTTCCCAACAAAGAAATATCCAAAAATATTTAAATAGCGCTGGTTTTGGAAATATTTGCACCGGTTTTTTTCAATCGGTGCTAAAAATTTAAAAATAACACCGGTGTTGAAAGAAAATAGCACCGGTTTAAACAAGTGCTAAAAATTTAAAAATAGCACCAATTTAAACCGGTGCTAAAAATTTAAATTTTTTTAAATTTATCCAACCAATGAAATCGGCAAAAACATTAGAATTTAGCTCTAGTTTTGTAAACAATATCACGATTGTTTAAATAACACCGATTTTTGAAAATTGATTTTCCCGCCAAAGAAATAGACAAAAATTTTAAAATAGCATCGATTTTGGAAAAATTAAAATCGGTGCTAAAAATTAAAAAATAGCAGCAGTTTTGGAAGAAAATAGCACCGGTTTAAACCAGTGCTAAAAACTTATAGATTTTTCCCGCCAAAGAAATTGCCAAAAAAAATTAAAATTCTATCTTCCGGGAAAAAACATCTAATTATTTGTCGCAATTTTTTGAAGTTTAATTTTTCTGCCAAAGAATTCAAAAAAATTGCGAAAGATTTCAAATAATCTTCCTAGAAATTTCATGAGCTGGGACCAGTAGTGTAGCTGCTCTAAACTAATTTTTTTAACTTTCAAAATCATTAACTTCTTTTGTTGAGTTTAACTAATAACTAAGTTAAGTTAAATTAATCAACAATTAACCTTTACTGACTTAATATATACAAATAAGAATATAATTTGTTTACATTAACTAATTAACGTTAAACCCTTATTTGAACGAGTTAACGGTCAAATTTTACTTTACTTTAAATATATAAATACTAATAACTAGGCTGACTTTGACTAATCAGCGGTCAAACTATACTTGACTTTCAATAATAAACACTAATAACAAAGTTGACTTTAACTAATTAACGGTCAAACTTTATTTGAATTAGTATATAATAAGTACTAATAAAAATGTTTGACTTTGTCTAATCAACAGTCAAACCTTAGTTGACTTTCTATATATAAATACTAGTGATTAAGTTGACTTTAACTAATAAACGGTCAAACTTTACTTGACTCTCTCTATATAGAAACACTAGTGACTAAGCTGACTTTAACTAATCGACGGTCAAACTTTACTTGACTTTCAATATATAAATACTAATAACTAGGTTGACTTTGTCTAATCAACGGTCAAACTTTACTTGACTTTCAATAAATAAACACTAATAACAAAGCTAATTTTAACTAATTAACGATCAAACTTTATTTGAATTAGTATATAATAAATACTAATAACTAGGTTGTCTAATCAACAGTTAAACCTTACTTGACTCTCCCTCTATATAGAAATACTAGTGACTAAGCTGACTTTAACTAATCAACGGTCAAACTTTACTCGACTTTCAATATATAAACACTAACAACTAGGTTGACTTTGTCTAATTAACGGTCAATCTTTACATGACTTTCAATAAATAAACACTAATAACAAAGTTGATTCTAACTATTTAACGGTCAAACTGGATTTGAATTAGTATATATTAAATACTAATAATAATGTTTGACTTTGTCTAATCTACGGTCAAACTCTACTTGAATTTCTATAAATAAATACTAGTGACTAAGTTGACTTTAACTAATCAACGGTCAAACTTTAATTAACACTCTCTCTCTGGGTAGAAACACTAGTGACTAAGTTCAGAGAGGCGAAAATAAGGCGCAGCTCTGGCACTGTTCATCACAGTCAGTTTTCGCCGGGTTCCCCTTCCGCGGCTCTTCTTCTCCGGCGAGGAGTCTGACATTAATGTTGGGCTCCTCGCCGGGAGTGTTTTCATGTATGGTTTTCTTCGGTTGTTGAAGTTTTGAATTTGGGATCTGGGTTCCCCGTTTTGCAAAATAAAGTTTGATTCTTGAACTTTTTGAGGAAGATCTGCGTTCCGAACGTAGATTTTGAAAACCCATAGCCTTTTTATGGGTTTTCTGGGATGAAGACTTGCTTTTCGATCTTCAAGCTTGGACCTTTTGGGTTCTTGAAGTTTGAATATCGGACTTTTCGAACTTGGATTTGAAGACCCATGGATCCACAATAGGTTTTCTTGGAGGAAGACCTGCTCACTGGTCTTGATGAGTGAAGTTTTCTGCCGGAGAAGATAGATAAATTTCCGGTGGAGGAGGAAGACCCAAACCCGACGCAAACAACGAGAGCTTGGCAAACACCCATGCAAGTCTTGCTCTCTAAATTTATGTGGCTTTGCGGATTGGTGTGAATGGTGGTATAATGAATTAAGTGCGGATTTTGCTGTGTGAATTTGTGCGGTTCAATTTCTTATGCGGATTTTGTGCGGATTTGTTATGCGAATTTGTGTGGATGAACTTGTTGTGCGGATTTCCAGTGTCATCTTGTGCCCATCCTGGGATTTAGGTGGAACAAATTTGTAGGGAACTCCATTTCCATGAAACAGAGTGTGTTGTATAGAACTCTATTTTGTGTGAACTGATGTGGAAACGAGTTTGTATTGTATGCTAAACTAGTGTGGATTGCTGTGGAACTCTGTTTTGAGTATATTGGGTGGAATCGTTCGTTCCGCACGCAGAATAGTGATGAAGCTTAGGCATAAAAAATTCATAGCACTTGATAGTTTTCATCCTACTGAACTTGCGCTCTACCCTGGCCTTGTTTGTTGGTTTGATTGCAACCCTCGACCAAGTGCTACGTTTTTTATGCCAAATTTCTGATCTATTTTGTGGACTCATGAACACCTATGTACGGATTCTTAGGGAGTCCTTTAGGGAAATTCTGGGCTGATTTGTGAGGGGATGTTTATGGAGAATCTGTGTTGTTCCTTGCTGATAATGGATAGATAGTATGAAAGTTCATTGGGGAATGGAATGAATGATGGGTTTCATACATAGAGAGTACTGCTACTCAAATGATTCAGGTGAGCTTGGGCTCGAACCCCAAGCACCTGACCGACCTAGCTTGTGTTCAGATCCCGGTCTACCCCTCCGGCCTAGCTAGTGCCCAAAACCTAGTCACCTTCCAGCCTTGCGTGCATTCGAAACCTAGGAAAATCTCACCCTTTCAAGTGCCTGAAAAACCACCGCCTTGTATGTGTTCAAACCTAGGTAAATTCCCAAACTCGTTGTGCTCAATTCCCGGAAACCGCCTGGCCTGGACTTACCATAATTAGTTGGAGTTCAGACTGATTTGCTGTGCTCTATGCCATGGACACAGATTTCACTTTATTCACTTTTGGACATCTATATGTATGCTCCATTTTTGGTGTGTTGGATTGATAATTGTTGGATGGGGCGCACACTTTGGGGCTAATCGGATTCAAGATGGAAATTACAAGAGGCTTCACTATGCGTTGGTTGAATAGCGGCTGCCCGTAGTGGATTAATCAGCATCATTGAAGATGGTGTGCCCAACCTGTTGTCCCTTTTCTTCAGTTTCATGAGAATGCCTAAAAAAATGAATGGAACATCCGATTCTCGTAATGGTGGATTCCCTTATTTTGCCCAGTTTCCGGTGACTCACCGGTGCCGGAGATGGAGGTGTTCGTGTGCTGGAGGTGTTCGAGTGCTCGAGGGGAGAACTCGAGGAGAGCATTCAAGTGCTTGAGGTTTTCGAGTGCTCGAGGAGGCATTCGAGTGCTCGAGAAGGCATTCAAGTGCTGGAGGCATTCGAGTGCTCGAGGGGACATTCGAGTGCTCGAGGGGGCATTCGAGTGATTGAGGTGTTCGAGTGCTCGAATGGGACATTCGGGATATAGATGTGTTCTAGTGCTCAAGGGAGGCATTCAAGTCCTCGAAGGGGTCCGTAGGAAAACAAAGAAAAATTGGCTCTTCCACCGTGTTACAGGGTGGGATTAACGCCCAACCTCAACGGAAGCCCATGCCTGCATCGACGCCAAAATGATTCCATGGTCCCATGCCGCTCAATGTGTTACTGCAAATCGGTTTCCCTCGACCGTGCCGCACACACCCTTGGAGCATCCAGTGCCGACCGCCTAATTGCTCATAGCCCGTGATGCCTCCCTCTGCGCCCACAACGTGCTATGCACAACGCCTGAGCAGTATGTGCCCAACGCTTGTGCGTGCAGCGCCCGGTCGCCCTGCCGGCCAACACTGTTACTGCTGTGCCAGGTCGTCCTGCCAGCAGCCCGTTATTGCTGTGCCCGGTCTGAGAAGACACGTCCCAAGCTCCTTGTCCCAGAAGTCTTCTCTTTTTCTTGTAAATCCTTGTAATAGCTTAGTTATTAAGTTAGCATAGCTATTTTGATCAAGGTCCAAGCCTACATGCCATTTTAGCCTTTGACTTTATTTTGTCTAGGTACTTGGCACTTGTGATAACGTTTATACCGCATATATGTGGAGTACTGAGCTACCCACATCCAGTTACCGTTTTGTAATATATTGATTATAAGTGTTTACTTTCCAGTTGTTAGGCTTTATATTACATCTCTGGCTTGTGTGTGTGAAGCCATGCTCCTATTCTAAACTTGTGTGTGAATTTTCTGTTGCACACCCGACCACGTTCCTCTAAAGGCTTGGTTTGTTGTGTGCTACCGAGCTGAGTGTGACGCATGTGGGATCAAAGCGGTAGTCGTGAGAGCTAAATACATGACTAGGCCACACGGTTTGCACCCTCAAAGGTCGACCCGTGACAGTTGGTATCAGAGCCCAAATGGCACTTGGGCACATAGTGAGTGGTCGTCGCTATGTCTAAGAAAACGAATCGGTTGGAGACCAATTGTAGGTAAGCAAGGCAATCATAAATTCTGGGGTATGAGAATGTTCAATTACGGAGATCAAAATGTGTTGCACTTCCTTCTTTCATATTTAAATTGGTAGCATATCTGGCCTTCCTCAAGTCAGTTTAATAGGCTTTGCTTTTTATCAGAAGTTGGTACTATAGCTAATTTCTAGGTTAATGCCTCTCAGGTGGGTGAAAGAGTATCATATTGATGGCTTTAACTTTCACTCACTTCCATCAATGGTTTTGCTTCATTTACAGGTGACATGGAGGAGCAAGTCCTATTACTTATCAATTTAAGCAAGCTTTTCTTTACTTTGATTATCATGTGGTTTATGTACTCATTACTTACATATTTTAAAGCTACAACTCTAGTGTCACTAGAATTGTTTTTCCCATCCTCAATTATAACTCTGGCCATATTGGCTGTATTAAGTTTTAATCCACATTAAGGATGATGTACTCTTATCATGTCATGACAGTTTTTTGCTAGAGATTATTTCTTTCTAAACAGATTGCATCTTTTGCAGGTACTGCAACCAATACATTGACAATGATGCTTTGTTATATCTCGTTCTGGTGAATGACATACTGCATGCTCTTCATCTAAACATAATCACAGTTGTCAAATATGTGAGCACTCTTGCATATTTATTTTAAGTCTATTAAATATTTTATAGGTTAGGTTCATATGTTTAATTGTTTCCATTTGTTTGAGGCAATCTAAAGGTTTTGTTTTTACTTTTTAAAATGTCAGTTGCGGTTTCATGGACCTTTTTACATCCTAGGTATAACTTTGATCTTGGGAAATTGGTTTATTTACATTGTAGGCTTGTTGCAGTCGTGTGAGCCTAAGATCCATGATCGTAATATCTTGAAATAACAAATTTAGAAGCTGGTTTAAGTGATTCAGGGTATGAGCTATTCTATGAACCTTTTTTTTTCTTCTTCTTTTAAACCTTGTGTAACCCTTTTGACTAAGCTTCTCCTTTTGTACCTAAGATGATTCAATTCTTTCACTTCTCAGGAAACTCTTTATCCTGGACTATGTGAGCCTATTTCTTAAGATGGACTTGGATTTGATTCTTTTGTTAACCTTTCTACACCTGAGATGTGGGTTTCGGTACTTGAAAATTCCCCCAATCATGAATGAAGCATGAGTAAGGTTTGTACCATGCTAGACTTGTATGACATTATATATGTTAGTTTATGGAACATGGTTTTACATGTTTGATTATATGAATATCTCTCCCTAAGAAAATGTTGTTTTGATCACTGGTAAAGATTTGAGTGACTTTTATTATGTAAGATAGGTGTTGACTCCTTACTTTGGACTTTTTTTTGGCAAGATTGTAAGCACATTATTTGGGAACAAACATAATGCATATACGGTGCTTTTGTATGCTGAAAATCACAACAGGTGAATTGTAAATTCTCTGTTTATTTTTTGAAACATACTCTTTTGTAGTAGTATTTAACTATTGCATGCCATTGTTTTGTAGAAAATTTTTACATTTGTTGATATCGCTTCTGACTGACTGAAATTGCATAATGGTACCATTTTGATTAGCATTTCCTTGCTTGCCAGTCCATATCAGAAGGGCAGATCCTAGTAGAAGTTCTGCTTGGCAAAGTTGTAGGCTCATCTTCTATTACAAAGGAGTTGCTCAGAGGTTATTCATTGCAGAAAGTAAGCTAGTGCTATAGATCCTCTCTGAGAAACTAATCAAATGTATTACATCAGTAGCCTGTAACCAGAATAGGTTCAAACAAATTACTGGGTAAATTCAAGGAGATTTTATTATGTACATGCTCTAATTCTAAGCTACTTTAAATGATAAGAACTACCGACCATAATGTCTGTCAGGAAATCATCATGTTGAAGGTATTGTATGCAATAGTTATTTCTCAGTTTGATCTGTGACCCTCTCCATCTAGATCATGAGGTTGATTACATTCACAATTGGTGGTTCGACATATCTCAACTTCATGGGAAATGAATTTGGACACCCTAAGGTGAAGCCCAGTACCATATGTATGTGGATTGTATATATGCTTAGTTGTTCGGTTTTAATGGATAAATGGTTTTGTTGGTATTTTCTAGGGAGTTGAGTCCCCAATGCCAAGCAATAATTTTTCATTTGCACTTGCTAATCGCCAATGGGACCTCTTATCGAAGGAAGGTTTTCACATGCAGCTATTCTCATTTGATAAGGTAAATATTAGTCCTGTAGATTCAACTTTGTGTTTTCTTTTTTAAATCCAAGTAGAAAATCTAAAATTAACATTGGAACTTGGGTAAGAGTACAAATATTGTTTTGCATTAGTTGGATAAGAGTAATGATAGAAATCTCCGTTGTGTTATTAGACGCATCAACACTACGTCTTATTCGCGAAGAAGAGCATAAAATGGCAGAACTGATGTGCTGACTGTTTCTTTACTGTGGACTGATACCTCCAGGATATAATGAACTTGGATCACACTGACAAAATTGTTTCAAGAGGTTCAGGTGGTTGTTCTAACATTCATCATATAAATGACTCTGTCATGGTAAAGTTTAATTATGTATCCATATTTATACTTCTGGCCTCTTGAGTGAGATTCGTCACGCTTCGTGAGTTGAAGTAGTTCTGTAGAAGTTAAGACATGTGTGGTTTATCTTCACATCCCTATAGTAATCAATATAATATGATTGAGTTGCTTTTTGCTTGTACCCATTTTGGATCTCATGGGTGGTCGGTATTGGGTTATCAAACTTTGTAGTTCCTTAGAAATTTGTTCGAAGTACTAGCTTGGCATCAATGCTTTCATGGATCCATAGTTATGTATTTTTTGGCACAAAAATAGGCATTCCTTACATTCTGAATGTTTCTGTTTGTGGCTAAGCATAAATTTAGTCGTAGGGATGTCCTACCAAATCATTTTTTGGGTCTTTTTCCCTTTGCAGCCGCTTTCAGAGGAAGGGATTTTTTTATTCATAGTAAATATTTTAGAACCATTTAAAAAACCAGTGCTAACAAAAAAAAATTGGTGATAAAATTAGCATCGGTTGAAAAACCAGTGCTAAAATATTTACGACTAAAACAAATTCCCTTCCTTTGAAAGCTGGAGCGCACTGCAGCTTTCAGAGGAGGGGATTTTTTCTTAGTCGTCTTAAATATTTTAGCACCGGTTTAAAAAATCGTGCTAAAAAAACTTGGTGCTACCAGTGCTAAAATTAGCACCGGTTGAAAAATCGGTGCTAGTGCTAGTAAAAAACCCGGTGCTATTGCGGTACATTTTAGCACTGGTTTAAAATCGGTGCTAACGAAAAAAACAGTGCTAAAAGTAGGGATTTAACACTGGTTTTTTCCAACTGGTGAAACCATTTCATTAGTTACTCAGGCACCATTTTTTTAACAAAAAAATCGGTGCTAGAACAAAAACAACTGATGCTAAAAGGGGGTTCTTGTGATAGTGAAGGTTGAAAGATACTATGTACCTCGTGATGTGCCCATTTTATATTGTTAAATAAGGATTTTTAGGAATTACTTTTGTACACTTTTGTGCTCTTGATGTGGCATTTTGCCTTGAATTTCTCTAAGGAGAGTTAAAAGTGACTTTTATCCTTTTATTACTTTTCTATAGGATTTTGTGTGACAAGGAAATTGGTTGAAGACTTTGAAGAATGTCTCTGAAGACTTAAAGAATTGTATTTGATCTTTTGAAGACTCGAAGAATTGAAGATAAGTGAAGTGAAGAGGATGAATTGAAACAAAAAGAAGAAAGAAATCAAGATGCTGAAACTGGGCTCGGTTGCTACTCACGATGGATTGGACGCGAGTCGCAACGGACGGGTGGCCAGAAACTTTCTTATTTTTGTGTACTATAAATACTAAATCCTATCCTCTCCTCTTTAGACCTCTTCTTCTTCCTATAATTTTCTGGGTTCTAAACCCTAGTTATCCTTTCTTTATTTTCATAGTTTTTGTAGGTTAATCATGTCTTTTCATTGTCTACGTTAATTTTATACTTGGGAGCAATTGATTGAGACTTCCTTTATAATGTCTTGAGAATCATTTCTCTTTATCTATTGTTTTCTCTATTGTGCATTTATTGAACTTGGAATGTGGATTGTTAATGGCATTAATGTTGTTGGAAGTTTGAGTGTATGAATTACTTGTATGATTGCTTGTTAGGGTTGGGAGAAAGTAGCTATTTTTTGGTTAAAGGCCTAATGAATGCTATGTTTGGTTAAAGGGCTATGTCTTTGGTAGAAGGCTTGTTGTTATCAAATCTATGGTGATTTGTGTGAAATGCCATTGATGAAATATCTCTATGGCGTGGTTTGTCTGGAGTGATTGTCAATGAGGTTTGCAAATGGTCGTTGTTTGTCTTTGCAAATTACTATTAAGAAGGAATGAATGTTGATCTTTAAATGGGAAGTGATAACATTCCCCATAGGTAACAAATGTGATAGAATGAGTAGTGGCTCAATGATCTACATTAGGTTTGGAAGTGGATATTAATTGCCCCCAAGGCTTTGTCTTTTGGTAGTTTTAAACCCATTTTCTTAGTTTGTTTGATGATTAGCATAGTTACTTCTTTTTCTAGTTATCTTGTCTTTTAATTTCATAACTTAGGAAAATCAACCCCCCCCCCCATTTACTTGCTTTTATATCTATATATGTCTACATCTAGCATAATTTCAACCTTATATGTTTAAATGCTTAAGAAAATCCCTCTTCTTCATGGATGACCCAACTTACCATTATCTACTTAGTTGTAGATTGGAAACATTTAGGGCTTATAAACTTAACTTTGAGGGGTACAGTGATGACCTCCCACCTCAATTCTTAACCGAGGTAAAAACTAGGCTTTTTACTACAGCCACATTTACCTCAGTTTTTCAGGGGCTGAAAACCAAGGTAAAAAGCACCAAAAAATGAGGTAATAGGTGTTGTTTGTTGTAGTGTTTGCTCTCATTCTTATCTTCTAGCCCTAAATCCATTACACACTCCTTCAACTCTTCAAGTCATCAAATCTTTAAGACTAATCTTCAAAGTCTTCAAAAGATGATATTCAATGGCCTCCGGTCTTCAAGTCTCGATGTTTTTTCCTCGTCACACAATTTTATATAGAAAAGGTAAAAGAGTGAAAAGTTGCTCTTACCTCTCCTAAGAAAATTTCAAGGTAAAACACAAGCTGTTGATAACAAAATAGCACAAAAGTGGTCCCAAAAAGTCTAAAATATGCACATAAAATAGACACATCAAACCTCCCCACACTTAAACCTTGCTCGCCCTCGAGTAAGAAAAGATTCAAGCACACAAAGGAATTCATGTATCCAGATCCTAACTAATATTCCCCCAAATCAATACCTCGCAAAAATCTTAATATCACACATCCCAAAGTTAATATCAAATGAGACCCACAACCCCCATTTCTAAATCTACCAAAACAATATCAACCTATCAATTCAATAATAAGTCTCAAAACATCTCTAAGTCTCGAATAGACAATCTCAAATCCAATGGCACAAAGTGAAGTTAAAAGAATGCATGAAGTTCAAACACATGGTCCACTTTATACCAATGTATCATCCCAACAACGAAGTATATCAACAATCAATAATTTCATACCTTACTTCATTTTCCCCTCTAAATTACCCAATACCAAGAGGTCTCAAGATGTTAAGCTACCCAATATATCCGTATGACAATTGTAACCTTGTGACTCCAACGCTGACAAATGAGTGTAATCATAGCACTTTTTTCCTTTTTTTCTCTTTCTGTCATTTTTCCTATGAGCCCTTTCGGGTTTTCATCCTAGCCACACACCATGTTTCTTTGGCTCATATCTCACATTTTTCTGCACATTTAGCCTCTCATTTTTGGGTTTTGGACCTATCCGGGCTCCCAATGTTGCATAAATTGACCTCCTTGGTTTTCAACTTAGTGGGTTTCATTTTTTTATTGTTCTTTTTCCTTTTCTAATTTTTTTCAAAATTTTTCATTTTTCAAGTTTTTCATTTTTCAAGTTTTTCAATCAAAAAGTAGCAAATTATTTCCAAATGTCAAAGCTAATAACATCCGAGTACGACAAATGAAAAGCATCCCAAAACAAGGAGAAAATATACCAACCAAGAAGTCTTAGCGAACAAATCCAAATCAAAACAGTAAAAGTAGGACTACCCATCCCCACACTTAAAATGCTACATTACCCTCAATGTAGAAAAAACAAGGCAAAAACATAAAAATAAAAGCATGGGGAGTGAAAAACAATAAGCTCACATAAGGAATGAGATGGTCCAGCACCATCGTCGGAGTTCCTGCCATAAGTCTGCTAATACTGTGTCATCCAATCGACATTCCTCTGACGTCGCTCTCTCCACCCCACTGCACTACTGGATCGGGGCCTGGGGCACCACTAGCCTGCGACTACATCTTTGAAATATTGGATGAGAGATACTCAATCTTCTCATCCATCTCCATGAGGCTCTGGGAGGAGAATAGATCATGCTCAACCTTTCCAATGAAACCGTGTTGGATGTCTGCATCAGACGCTCGTAGAAATCAGGTGGAGGCTGCAGGAACTGAGAAGGCACATGATCCTCCTGCATCGGCTCAATCTGTGGTGGAGGCAATGGAGGATACTGCTTACCCTATGGCCTAATTAATGGTAAGGTGCCCTCGTTAGGCTAAACAGGGACTGGATTGAGGTCCTTGAGATCCTGCTCAAAGACCTCCCTACATGAAGTGTTGGGCTGGATCGCCAAATCCTCCACAGGTGTATCAAACTCCAACTTGGTTCTATTTTGCTGAGGAAGTGTCATAAAGGTGACATTCCTCGCTCCATACAACCAGTGGTATATTCTCGGACCTTTGTGGTGTCGATCATGCCAAATTTCCCCATCCTCTCCAAAGTAATGAGGTACAAAAAGCGTCTTCTTAAGCATGGGAATCTAGTTGGGGCAACCAAACCTAAGTGCTCCGCTAAGAGGGTAATCATGCCCCCTACAATAATCTTTCCCTTTGGCTTCTCAATCACACTGACAACTCTCTTCATCCATGTCTCAGCCTACAGTTCATATCTCGTCCCCTCACTCATCACTTACCATAGGTAATGAATGTCATTGTCGGGAATGTTCATCGACTTTATAAACATGACATTGTGCCTGACCTGTGTACAAATCGGAGCGTGAGATGTATGATGACGCTACTCTTGTCATGGAAGTTCCTTCTTCTCCTTGTAACTTTGTGCCAAACCAACATATCTTCCTCAGTTATAGGCTCTGGGGCCCTGGGTCCAACCTCAGTCGGATCTTATTTGTGTCCCATCCAAAAGCTGCCTCTACCTGTGAGACTGTCATCTCTCGATGTACATCATCCAAGTGGAAAGTGATATACCTCTCACACTGCTCATCGCCCTTCATGATGCACAAATCCACCATATAGAGAAACTATAATGCATAAAGCTTGTATGTTAGGGAACCCTTGTCCATGAAACCATCCAATCCTCCTTTGGCAAGGAGACAGTAAACTGGCTCTGTCAACCCGAGAGTGTCAAGAACTTTCTGATCGATGAAGTTCACCACTAGGAGCTTTCCAAGTCAAACCCATGTACCTGTCTGGATGAGGGGGTACAGAGTTCGGCCCCGAAGCCAGTGATGGAGGTGGAGCGGTGGTGCTCGAACCTCATGGAGAAGTCCTAGATCTCTTGGTACGGGTCATGTTTATCAATCATAGCAAACATATCAAATGCACAAGAATATAAACATAGGCATTATTTTAAAATCACAATAAACTCTAAACTAGGCTAGCCAACATCACAACTTCCAAAATGCAGCAATCAAGACCAAGCTAACTAGTTCAAGTGTCATCTATAATTGCATAAAAAATCCATGACAGGCCAACAATTTTAAGTTCATACCATAGGCCATTCACTCAAGTAAGTCACAGCATTGAGGTAAGGAAATGGCTAGCATTCACTAAATCGTTACTTTAACGCATGCTATAGCCAAAAACAAAATTCTGTACCAAAATCTTCATCAACATGCATTCACTATATTTTTTACCAGACTATGTCAATGTAACCAAATCACATCAGTTATGCATCAACAACACCCAATAGCCAAAATCCCATATCAAATTGAACTCACAAGCACAAAATCCACAAGGCCTAGTAATTTTCCAACCATAAAACATTACATACTAATCCATAATTGAAAAATATCCACCATAATGATCTACACAAGAAATTGTCAATTCAAGCACAATTTGTGAAGAAACAACATAACCATGCATGATGTATCATCATTAAAAAATTGCACAATTTCATCAAAATAAAAATAAACACAATTTACAATTCATGGGTTTAAGGTCAAGGAATTGTACCAATAGAGTGTGTATGAGGATGAATAAATGAATCCCACGAAGTATTTAGCCCTAATTTGCTATGAATTCCAAAACTCCCAAATTCTATGGTTTTGGGTGCTCTTGAGGAGATTTGACTGAATTCGTGGCTAAATGTGGATGAATGTGATGGAGATGGATTGGGGAGTGTTTAGGAGATATTTCCAACCAAAAATGGTGGTGAGTGGTGGCTAGAATTGAGTGGTGGGTGGTGGTAAGGGGAGAAAACGGAGGAGAGGAACGGGTGAGGGGAGAGAGTTTTTGTGGAAATTTTGTTCTACCCATTTTGTATAGAACCCTTGCATGCTCGTCATGAGTCATGAAGACTTGATCACGACTCACAATGATGAAATCCAACCAGAAAGGAAGTCAACCTTCCGGTCATGAGTTGCGATGATACCTTCGCAACTCGGAAATATTTGGTCTTGAAAGCTAACATTTTGGCATGTTACCCTGATTTGGTCACGACACGCAACCTATGATTGGAGGGTCACTATAGGTCCATTGCGACATGCGATGGGACCTTTGCAATATGCAAAATGTTGGTCCTAAAACCCAATATGTTGCCATATTTTCCTGATTTGGTCGCGACACGAGACCAATGCTTCGCGCGTTAGAACACGCAATGAGACCTTCGCGTGTTGCGACATGCAATGCGACCTTCGTAACACGTGAATTGTTGGTCCTTAAAGCCAACATTTACCAACTTTCCCCTGATTGTTCATGACACGCAACCTCACCATCGCGAGTCGGGAGGGCTTAGTCGTGACTCACGATAGACCCTTCACGAGTCATAAAATGTTGGGTCTGGTAGCTTACAATTCCTCTAAATTTTCTAATTTCTTCGTGACTCACGATGAAAGACACTACTCAACACATAGAAAAAGAAATTTAGGGTTACCAAATGTCCAAGCTTTTCTTCGTTTCTCCAAGCATTCCTCCTCCATCAAATCCAGCTCCATACTCTTCAAATTGCTACAAGATCAAGGAAAAACACACTTATGAAAAGAACAAAGTAAAATAATAAAATCAATGATAAAAACTAAAATTAAAACAACATCGACGGAAATTTACAAGCAGCGATCCGGATGATCAAAACCAAGTTTATTTAACATCATTGGCATAAATTACTCTCTTTCTTGGAGCTTATTCACAAAATGAGATGAAGTTCTTGGTCTCCTCTCCTCGATCCAAGTCAAAACATTTGGGATCCACATCATCCCCCAGCAAAACTTTCCTCAAGAAGCTTAGAATTTCTTCATGTTCCCTAAACATTCCCAATAACGTTTGTCCCATAGTAATCTCAATCAAGTGAACATTCAAGAGTTTCCCTCCTTCTCCAAGGGATGAACATTTAAAAATGTCCGCTAGTGGTTTGCACTCTACCGCCGAAGTCTTCCCAAGAGAAAGAGGGAAGACCACCCTTATTGGCTTACCCATGGACACATGAATGGTGTTGGATGTTTCTTTTCCAAGAGATAATTCACCATTGTTGTTTTCCTTCAAGTTAGTAATAACAAAATTTGCAATCAAAGCATCACCTAAAGTATCATCTATGACAACATTCTAAGAACTACCATCATTGGGCTCAAATCCACATTGCTCTATATCATTAACAGTATCAATAACTTGGCAAGAATGGTATCTACTAGGACGATCAATAGAATTATTAGTGCCAATTTTATCTTCCACCCATTAAAATCCATGGTCAAAGTTCCTTTATGCACATCAATTATTGTTCTTGAGGTCTTTAAAAATTTCCTACCTAAGAGAATAGGTTTAGCACTATTACCACCTTCCATTTTTAAAACATAAAAATGGGTGGGGAATGTTAAAGAGCCCACTTTCACTAACACATCCTTCACAATACCTTTTGGGTATGTGCCAGAGTGGTCGGCTAGTTGGATAACAACCCCAATTTTGTGCAAAGTTCTTAGATCTAGACTTTCATACAAGGAATATGGGATCATTAAGTATAGCATGGCCTTTTTAAACACATTTTCCTCCTATCTTACAAGGGATTGTAAACATTCCTGGACCATCACATTTAGGAGGCATTTCATCAACAAACATGGAAGAGACATATTCACTTTTTCCACTCTTTTTCTTACTCTTCAATTGTTGTTTCCTATAAATGGTACAAATTCTTTAAGAAACCTATCATACCTTGGAATTTGATTTATTGCATTTAAGAGTGGAATATTTACCTTGCATCTACGATAGACTTTGTAGATGTCCTTGTTGTCCTCATTGGTCCTCTTATCCTTTAATGCCTCCGGAAATGGTGGCTCTAGCACATAGATAGGGATCTCCACCCCTCTTGACTTCTTTTGAGGTGGGGATGAGGTTTTGGGACTTGATACTAGTCTTGGCATGAAGGTCTCTACCTCGATTTCTTCCCCTTTTCTCTCCTTCTCCTTGACCAACTCCTCGGCCTTCTTTTCAAGGTTTTCCTCCTTTTCAATCACCCACTCAAAAACAATATTTCCTTGAGGCTTCTTGAATTTCTTCCCACTCCTTAATGAAATTGCACTCACATTTTGTTGAGGGTTCATTTCTGGTTGGGAGGGAAGTTTGCCCATTTCCTAGGCCTCCATACGATTCACGGCTTGTGCTATTTGGGTCATTCGATTTTTCAAGTTTTTAATACTTGCATTGCCTTCATCTTGGAATCTTTCTACTTTCTTCGCACACGTACTTAGCCTGTGAATGGCTTGCATCACCTTATTTTTCGAGAAGCCCGAGTTCTCCCCTTGATCTTGGGGCTTGTCTTGAAGCCTTGGGATTTTTTTTGTGGAGGCCGGTATTATTGTTCAGGAGGAAGATATGGTTGAGCATTTTGGCCTTCTTGAAGAATTCCATACCACAGATTTGGGTGATCTCGATTACCCGAATTGTAAGGCCGATTTTGGTAACCTTGACCGCCTTGATAACCTTGGTACCTTTGATATCCTTGGTTGCCTTGAAAACCCACGACATTTACCTCCTCCATATAATTATCTTGTAAAGTGAGGCAAGCGTCCGTAGGATGCGCTGATGAACAAATTTCACAAGATTATACATGTGGCACATTTCTGAGCTTGGTCATGAGAGACTTTACCATAAAAGTAAGGGTCAAGACCTGGTCCTCGAGCTTTCCACTAGTGGAAGGATCACTTGTGGGCATTGGATTTCTTCTTTTCAAATCGGCCCATGATCTAAAGTACCTTGACTCCTCGGCTAACTCCTTATATAAATCCATAGCCTTCATTGAAGTCTTGTTTCCAAGGGTACCACCACAAGAACTCCTCACTAGTCTTTGGTTCTCATCAAATAGACCATTGTAGAAATAGTAGACCAAGTCTCCCTCTGAATAGACGTGGTAAGGACAACTCCTAAGAAGCTTCTTAAACCTCTTCCAATAGTTGAAGAATGACTCTTCATGCCATTGGAGGATGTTGTTTATGTCCTTCTTCAAAGTGACGAACTTTGAGGCTGGGAAGTACTTGGCTAGAAATTATTGCTTCATGTCAAGCCAAGTCTTGATGCTCTTAGGTGGTAGGTAGTTGAGCCAATTCCTTGCGCCATCCCTCAATGTGAATGGGAATGCCTTCAATTTGTAAAGGTTTTCATCTACTCTGTGGGGAACCGTACCACCACATAGAAAGTGGAATTCTGAGAGATTATTATTGGCATTTTCCCCTGCTTACCAAGGAAGATAGGTAGCAATTTTATAAATCTATTCTTGAGCTCAAAGTGCCCATTCGGTCCAACCAATGGATACTCTATGCACATCAGTTGTTGATCAAGGTTGGGGGATATAATATCCCACAATAAGGCTTTCCCCAAAGGAATCTCCCTTCCTTGGATGGGAGGAGCTCTTCCTTGGGGAGGAGCTCTTCCTTGGAGAGGAGGATGTTGAGGTCCTTCTCTCGGAATGTCATCTTTATGCTCTTCTTGATGTTCCATTGACGTAGAAGTGTTCACAAAATGGTCACTGGGAAAGGCATTATTCACACTATCCAAAGAAAGCCTCTTATCACTTCTCAAATTCAACTCTAACTCAGGGTCGTAATGTAGGGGTTTTTGTGAAGAGGATCGCATAGGAACCATACACCAAGAACTCGAACAATACATTTCCAATCCAAGCGAAAATGGCTAATCAACTAAAAACCAAAATAAAAGCAAACTAACAAATATTTACAACTAGCACATACTCACACATAATATGCTCAAACACTTAAATATAAATGCCTCTTCCCCAAAAATGGTGCCAAAATTTGGGAGGTCATCGCCATACCTCTCAAAGTTAAAGTTATAAGCCCTAATGCTTCCTATCTACAATTAAGTAGATAAATGCAAGTCGGGGTCATCCATGAAGAAGAGGGATCTTTTCAAGTGTTTAAACAATATAGAGTGGAAAACATACTAGGCATATATATGCACATACACAAAAAAGCACATAAATGAAGGGGGCGGGGGTTGGTTAGTTTTTCATAAGTTATGAAATTAAAAGACAAGACAAGTAACTAGCAAAGTAAGAGAACATTGTTAATCATGCAATGACAACTAAAAAATGATTAAAACAACAATTACCGGAGCCTTGGGGAAAATTTATCCTCACTTCTAAACCTCTTATAGATCCTAGATTCATTCACTCATCCATTAACATTTATTGCCTAAGGGGAATACTATCATTTCCCATTTGAAGATCAACATTCGTTTCTTCTTAATAGTTATTCACAAAGGAAATTCGACGACCGTTTGCAAACCTCATTGACAATCATTCTAGGCGATCAACGACCATGGAGATATTTCATCAATGGCATTGTACACGAAAAACCGCAGATTTGATAACAACAAGTCTTCTACCAAAGATATAACCATTTAACCAAACAAAGCATTTATTAGGCCAACCGTAAAACAAACTACATTCAAGGTTCAACCATTCTTTTCATCTTTAGGATAAATATGAGAAAAATCCACATTAACATACTTAACTAGCAAGAATCACAACATATTATACACTAGAAGTTCTAAGTTCATGTTCTTGAATTTCCATGCCAAATGAGTTAAGAAACTGGCCACTTTCCTAACACCCTAACACTTAAATCATACAAAAACTTCCTATCCTTAAACAACCCATGATATAAATGACGTAAAACATAGCATTAATGGCACAATAAAAGCTTCCAAATAAATGTTCATAAATGAGCAAAATCAAGTATCTCACTACATGGGTTTGGAAGATTCAATCAATTGCTCCCATGAGATTAGTTTAGCTACTACAATCCATAATAATCAACAACAATTTAAACATAATCAAAAAATAAACAAGATGAAAAAGAAGGGAAAACCTAGGGTTTTTGCTGCATTAATCGAGAAGAGAAGAAGTGATGAAAGAGACAAGATATAATCCAATTTATAGTACAAGAAAAGGGAAAAAGTGTTCTGGCCACCCATACGTCGCGAGTCGAGACAGGGTCCATCGCGACTCGTTTTGGGCACCCATAACAGAAAGTATTTTGCCCTTCTTCTTGTCTTCTAGCCTTCAATCCATTACACACTCCTTCAAATCTTCAAGTCTTCAAATCTTCAAAGTGTTCAAAAGATTATCTTCAATGGCCTCTGGTCTTCAAGTCTCGATGTTATTTTCTTGTCGCACAAAAGACACTTAGAAAAGGTAAAAGAATGTAATGTTTCTCTTATCTCTTCTAAGAGAATTTCAAGGTAAAACAAAAGCTCTTGATAATAAAAGAACACAAAAGTGATCCCGAAAATTCCAAAAATATGTCCATAAAATGGACACACCATATCCATGTACCAATTTTAATCCGTGGGGTGAATGGAGAAAGTTTGCATTGCGGCTGCAATGTCGATTGGAGTGTGATATGGCCTGGTGGACGGATGGGCCAAAAAGACTTGCTAGGGGCAAAGAGGAGCTGGGGTTGGATATGGGAAAAGAGAAGTAATTGGGACTGGTTGACCAGACCAGCCCATTAGGTAATTAAAATAAGGATATTGATATGTCCCACATTACCCAAAGTCCTGTGGGTCTCTCCCACCATTCTAATCGACTGAAACTCTTCCACCTCCATTCCAATTTCGATGATGTACTCTGCCACCGTCCATCACCACGTCCTCGATTTTAGTCTTGCCCCGATATCCGCCATTGGTGGTTGCTTGTTATGATAAATCAGATTGCAGATTAGATTATGATTTATTATGATTAGTGTTCCTCTATTGTACTCTCTATATATTCAGTTATCAATAATAAAATTCCTTATGGCAAATCATTCTATCATGGTATCAGAGCAAGTTCTGATCCTAAATCATTAATCATAAATTTATTTTTAATTCTTTTTCCGACCGATTAAGGCAACTGTTTCCGGTAAATTTCCAATCAAATTCCAGCAACTTCCAATCATCTCCCGATCAAGGCAAATTGTTTCCGGAAAATTTCCAGTCAAATTCCTGCAACTTCCGGCTTCCTTTTTTCAACCAGTGGTGGTATCCATCTTCGGCATCCCCTCCACTTTCCACCGCTTCGTCCCTGGCAAACTCAATTTCGTCGACATTGTAGGATTCTCAAGCGAGTCTTGGTGGAATAATTCTTGGGTTCTTTGGTCTCGGCGAATTAAAATTTCTACTTTCCAGAAAGGTCTTCAGTAACGCTCTCTTCCAACAATGAGTTTCCATCTTCACTATCATTATCTTCTAGCAGCGTCGAATACGTCTTCATCAGCAACGTCTTCTAGTGACGAATTTCAGCAACGTCTTCATCAGCATTGTTTTCGCTCGCATGTCACAACTCCAGCGGCGAGATCCACGCACTCACCCGATGAGGACAACCTCCAGCGCCTGAAATTCACGCGTGCGTGAACTCAGACTCCCCTCTCATTGGCGCGTGTTGTCACGCACCTCTATTTGGTAGCACACAGCTGCGCCCTGCGCCTGTTTTAGGCAATTTTGGTGCTATTTTTGGCCTTTTGCTATGGTTTATTTGGGCCCTATATCTCGGGCAGATTTTTCCACTAATTGGATTGGGGACAAAGTTTTGTTTCAGGCCAGTTTAAATGGTCCCAACCATTATTCTTCGTCGAACCAATGGATCATTGATTCAGGTTCTACATCTCATATTACTGCGCATCAGTATTCTTGATAAGGTACAATGTTATCGGGGTTATGATTCTATTCTTGTTGGAAATGGTGAATCATTATCTGTTTCTCACATCAGTCAGTGTCACTTCTCTGGTTTCTCTAATAATGATGTCCTTGTGGTCCCTAAGATTACTAGAAGTTTACTATCCATTAGTAGATTTGCCTGTCCATGTTATATTTGATGCCAACACATTTTCCATTGAGCATAAGCATACATGGAAGATAATTGGTAACGGAAGTCATAGTTCAAGTCTTTACTTTCTCGAGACTAGTGATTCCAACTTTTTAGGCGAATTACGCTCTGGAAAGCTTGAGGCTTTTTTTAACAGTGACACTCTCGCCTCAGTCATGTGTCTCATGATACTGTTCAATTATTAAGTTAATGTGGCCTTGTTACAGTCACTTCCACTATTTCGGCATCTGTTAGTTGCTCTCCTTGTCAGATGACCAAGAGTAGTTGTTTACCTTTTTCCACTCGTGACAAGCGCGCTACTAGTTTGTTGAATAAGGTTCATTGTGATTTGTGGGGACCAGCCCCTATTTTATCGGTAGGTGATTTTTCTTATTATACCATTTTCATCGATGATTTTTTGTGATTCACATGGTTTTTCCCGATGCGGTATAAGTAAAACTTCTATGAAACATTTATCCAGTTTGAGAAATTCATTGAGACCCAGTTTTCTACTAGGGTTAAAAAACATTTATACCGATGGTGGCACCGAGTTTACTAATCATTAACTTCAAGCTCACTTCATATCATGTGGAATTCATCATCAGATGTCAGCGCCCTATACACTTGCTCAGAATGGCTGAGCTGAGCGGAAGCATCATCACATCACAGAGACTGGGCTTATCATGTTTTTTCACTCTTCTGTGCCACACGGTTATTGGGTGGAAGCTTTCTCCTCCGCGGTTTACATTATTAACCGTCTACCTAGTTCAGTTATTGGTGCAAAATCACCTTCTGAGGTTGTTTTTGGTCATGTGCCTGACTATACCGTCTTTCACCCATTTGGTTGTCATGCATTTCCATGTTTGTGTGCCACTGCTACTGATACGTTTGCACCGTGATCGATTCTGTGTATTTTTATTGGTTACAACCCTCGTCACAAGGGCTTCCAGTGTCTCGACCCCACTTATGGGCGTATCTATGTCTCTCGCTATGTTCTCTCTGATGAAACCTTATTTCCTTATGTCTCATCTTCCGCGGACAGTCATTCTATTTCAGATCTGGAAATTTCATCTTTTTTATGGAGCTATTACTTCATTACTTCACCGATAGGGGCTTCCATTGGTAGTTGTTGTGTTCGGCCACTCTTGTTATGGCCAAAATCTGTCAGATTGTAGCTCGGTCGTGCCCCGCCATAGCTGAAATCGGGGGCCTGGCCACCATTGATGCCACAGTTGTGTTTTTTCTCTCCACTCGTGAGCAGTGCACCTCATCCAATGATGTTGGAACTCCTCTGCCGCTGGTAGGAGTGTTCATGAACTGGTCAACTCCAGTAAAAAATATTGAACCGAAAAAAATATAAAGATCGAAACTGGAGATATGGAATTTTTGTCCGGTCTTTGATCCAACATTTTTAAAAATTTTAGGTTCCGGGCCGGCCAGGTCTAAGATCGGATTTTTTCAGTTCTGACCGAATGGATCGATAACTTACATTTATATATATATATTTATTATTTAAGGTTATATACTAATTTATATCTATTTCCAAAGTGATAGCATTCTTCCATATTTTGAGGCAAAAGTTTTCTGATAACTTCTAGTTTATTACCTTTTGAAGATAAAATTTTAATTTAATATTTTCTAACACCATTTTGTTTTTGTAAGAGAATAAAGTTTACTAAAATTCAATCTGTACTGGTCCATAACCGAAATTATTTTGGTTCGGTCCCTGTCCTAAATAATGACTTAACAGTCAAGTCCTAGGTCCAATCTTTTTTTTGATTCCGGTTCCAGTCCTAAACGGTTCTTGTCCGGATTGACGAACACCCCTAGTCGCTAGGTTTCTTCAAGGGTTAACATGGAACGAGCCTTATAGAACAGTGATATGGATTTCATTATCGAAAAATTGTCGCCACACCTTCTTAGCCATTAGAGAGGCCAACGACCAGTTGAAGCACGAGATGATTGTTACAAATCGGTGCCTCAGCATTGCTTAGTTGATCCACCAGCAACTTCAGGCCTTGATAATAGGCAGAGACTTTGAAAATTCATCCACGTAGAGCTGGAAATATTGTTGTTCCAGGAGTACAATACGAACATTTTTGTTGTCTTGAAAGATATCATTGAGACGATTTTTGTTTGTCAATAGAACTTGGTTCGAGAAGCGTTTGAATGAGATCAAGGGAGATGGTGTTGTAAATCCACTACTTGACTACATCATCAATTCTATTCCAGGTGTAGTATCATTACTGTCTGTGGTGATTGTATTTAATAGAGATGTAAATCAATTAGAATCAGGTAAGAAAGTAATACCCTTTCTGATTGGTTTTATGTATATCTTGTTCCATATTTGTTTAGGTTTTGTATACAATTTGTACTCACTATATCTATGAATACGCACAACCATAATTATGTGTGGGTTTTACAGCCACAATCAGTCAGGTTTCTCTAAAATTCTTTGGTTTTTTTCAAAAGTTTCCATATTTTTTTCTTGTGATTCCCGATCCCTGGCTCCGCCCACCTGCTTTCATCCTTGCCGATCTCTATCGCCAATCCCTTCTCACCGGTGATCGCTGATTGGAATCACCTTCGGCCGCTGAACTCCCACACCCATTGCCGCACGAATTCCACGCGCCACTAGATCTGCCTCTTGCTATTTCACCGTTGTTGTTCCATCCTTGCACGAAAATTTAATCAGTCGTCCACTGCAATTCACAAGCTTGCTGTGTGTTTAGTGCAATTTGGTTTCTCTTTTGTGTCAGGATTTGTTTATGCCTTTCCTGATGACGTCAATTATTCTTTCATCATTAATCAGCTGCACCACCATCAAGCTTGATGGTTCCAACTATGCTCATCGGCGTATTCAGGTTACTTATGTTCTTCGTACTGTCAATTTGATTTTTTTTTATAGATCTGCCAAGTGCCTTGATCCCCCTACGAGCTTGACTTCTAAAGAAACCGATAGCAAGGCTTCTGAGGAAGAGAAGGCTCGTGATGCTTGGATCCAGCAAGATCAACTGGTCAATGCCGCTCTTCTTTCATCCTTGTCTTCAGTTGCAATGTCAGTAATTGATGGTACAGCCACTGCTGTTCAGGTATGGGATTCTTTAGCTACAAAGTACCAGAAAAATTCTTGTTCTTGTCATCTTTTTCTTTGTGATCATATGTATGGATTTTGTCAAGATTATCAGTCTGTTCAAGATTATTATTCTTGATTTAAAGACATTAATGATGAATTACATATACTTAAACATCCTCTCAATGATGTGGACGTTACTGTTATTTTTTTTGTTGTGGTTTGAACAATCACTTCTCTGAGTTTTCAAACTCTGCCATGATGAGAGACCTTTTACCACCTTTATAATATATTGTTGCTGATGCCAAGGCTTTGGAGTTTCATCTCAAAGCTCGTTTGTCAACTTCTGGACCCGTACCTTTTGCCTTTTCTGCTAGTCAACAGTCCATACAGGCTAGCCACGGAAGGGGAGGCCATGGTAATGGATGAGAAAGGGAGAGGGGCTGTGGCTATGGCCAAAATCCATCACCGACCGGCGACTCTCCATATGCGCTGGGTGGCCATAGCGGTAGCACCTACGTTTGCTAATGGTGTTATCATCCTGGTCATCTTGCTGAATTATATTACAAGTTTTCTCATGTTGCTCGCGATGACATTGTAAATACCGCAGACACAGCTCAACCACAGTACTATCACTAAAATACTGTAACTCCGGATCGGTACATAGACTCTAGTGCTTCCAACCACATGAATGCTTCTGCATCCAACTTGGATAACATTGCTCCTTATAATAGTAATCGTCATGTTTATTTTAGCAATGGTGCCTCTTTGTGTATTTCTCGTATTGGGAATTCCCAAAATTTTGATTCCTTACCTTATCTGATTTCTTAGTTGTTCCCCACATTACTAAAAATTTATTATCTATTGCCAAGTTGACCAAGGATCTAAATGTTGTTGTTTGTTTTGATATCAAAATTTTCACTATTCAGAATAAGGTTACAAAGGAGGTCATGGGCCGAGAACACAGTGAGGGAGGTATTTACATTTTAGATTATGATGGTGTTACTTTAGTTTCTTTTGTTAATGCAAATAAAGCCAAAGCCTCATTTGAGCTATGACATAGTCTATTGGGACATGTTCCTTTTAATGTAATTTCTTCTTTGAATAAGACTGGCAGTCTGTCAGTTACTAGTTTGCTGCCTAAGCATCATTTGTGTTCCTCTTGTGAGATGGTTAAAGGAAAGCTTTTTTCTTTTAATGATAATTTAAAATGCGCACCATGCATACTTTATTTATTTCATTGTGACCCCTTGGGAACCTCACCTATTGTCTCTCGCACAAGGTACCTTTACTATGTTATTTTTATTGATGATTTCTCTCGGTTTACTTGGTTATTTCCTCTACGACGAAAGTATGATTTATGGAGGCATACATGAAATTTGAAGCTCTTTTTGAGAATCAGTTATCTACAACCGTAAAGGTATTTTAGAGTGATGGTGGAACTGAGTTGTGAATCATCGCATGCGGACTTATTTTGCGTCTAAGGGCATTCATCATTAGCTGCAGAGGTCATGCAGAGGTCCTGCCCTTACTCTCCTAAGAAAAATGGTCGTGCAGAGAAGAAGTATCCTCAAATTACTAAGACAATACTGTCGATGCTCTTTCATTCTGGCCTTCATCATTCATTTTGGTATGATGCTTTCTCTACGGCGATCTACATCATTAACAGATTTCCTACTCAAGTTTTATCTGGTCAGTCTACACTTTCTGTTATTTTTGGTACTACGCCTGACTACTCCAATTTTCATCCATTTGGCTATCGTTTTCCTCTATTTGAAGCTCAATGATACTCATAAACTAGCCCCTCAGAGTACGTCTTGCATATTTTTTTGATACAGTTCTCAGTACAAGGGTTTTCAATGTCTTGATCCTCTTACAAAGAAGGAATACATCACTTGCCATGCTCGGTTTGATGAGCTACTTTTTCCAGCTACCCGTATCGGTACTGTTACAGATTCTTCATCACTGGATATTTCTGCTTTTTTGGAGCCTTCATTATTTCTATCATAAGTGTTTGATCTACCTTCTTCAGCACAACCGCCCATTAATTTGGATAATTCAAAATTCCCACCCTTACTAGAAGCTCAGGGTTCTTCAGAAAATTGCATTCGTTTGCCACAGGGTGACCAACAACGTGTTCAACAGCAACCAGTGCCACCATCGACTTATGAGCCGGCCACCCCAGCCGCGCATGTGCACCACATGCCGCTCACATTTCCATTAGCGTCTTCACCTGCCGCCCCTACTTCCCTAGTGCTGCCATTGCTGGTGCCTGCTGGGTCGTCACCTATCGTCTCGGGTTCCATGGCCGATGACTCAGCTTTTGTCCCATTCTCAGGATCTATGCCTTTACCAGTTGCAGGTTCCTTATCTCAGCATTGGATAACCATTCATTTGCACACTGGTTCTCTGTGTACAAGGATTTTTCTGAATATGATATTTCTGGCTTTAGTGAGTGCTTTATTTTCTAAGACTGGGCCTTAGAGTTATTGCTCAGCTGTCAAGGATCATTAATAGGTTGTTGCTATGGACTCAGAGATGGATACTTTGTGCACTCAACAGGCATGGGAGCTGATTCCTCGTCCTTCCCATGCAAATGTTATTGGTTCAGAATGGATTTACCGGTTGAAGTATAAATCGAATGGCTCTTTTGAACGGCATAAAGCGAGGTTAGTTGCTCTGGGTTTTTCGCAATTGCCTTGTTTTAATTATTACCATACTTTTAGTCCAGTGGTGAAGGCCTCTACTATTCATACTGTTTTATCCATTGTTGTTCATCGCATCTGGCCATTGCAACAGCTTGATGTGAAAAATGCTTTTTTAAATGACATTCTGGACTCTCTAGTTTACATAGAGCAGCCTGCTGGTTACAAAGACCCTATGCATCTTGATTATGTTTATCGTCTATGCAAGGCAATTTATTATTTGAAGCAAGCTCCTCGCGCTTGGTTTCAGTGTTTCAAATTATTTTTATTGGCCAGGGTTTTGTATGCAGTTCTTCATATACCTCCATATTTGTTTTCTCACAGGGTGCCTCTTTGCTCTATTTGTTAGTTTATGTTGATGACATTATTCTTATTGGGAATGATGGTCATGTCATTTGAAAGTTTATTGATCGGGTTAATCAAGAATTTCATATTACTAATTTTGGAATTGTACAGTATTTTTTAGGATTGAAGGTTGTTCGTACTTTCGACGGCTTATTCCTTGGTCAAGCTAGATATGCCAGGGACATTTTACTATGAGCTAGCATGAAAGACTCTGTGCCTATTGCTATTCCATTGATGGCTTTTCGCAACTATCCAACTCTTCCAATAAGCCGTTCGAAAGCCCCACACTTTATTGTTCTTTGGTTGGTATGCTACAGTATTTGTCTATCACACGTTCCAACTTGTTCTATGCTGTGAATACAGTCAGTAATTATATGCAGGCTCCTACTGATGACCATTACCAACCTGTCACTCAGATTTTGTGCTATGTTTGTGGTACACTACACTATGGTCATCAGTTTTGCGCAAACTTCTCCATTTTACCATATTTTGGTTACTCTGATGCTAATTGGGCTCATTGTATAGAGACTCGTACGTCTACATCTGGTTATGCCATTTTCCTTGGTGGAAACCTGGTTTCCTGGAGTGCTAAGAAGCAACCTCCAGTTTCTAGTTCTAGTTTAGAATTAAACTACCGTGCTATGGAAAATACTGCTGTAAAGTTAGCCTGGTTGATGAATTTTCTTCGGGACTTACATGTGACGACACACGCGCCACCCTTTTTGCTGTGTGATAGTAATAGTGCTTCTTCCTGGCCCAGAATCCAGTTTCTCATAAGAGAGCCAAGCACAATGATATTGACTATAATTTTATGCGTGAGATGGTGTCTTCTGGAAAGCTCAAGGTTGCTCATGTTTCTACGGGAAATAAATACCCTTTCTGATTAGTTTTGTGTATATCATATTCCATATTTGTTTAGGTCTTGTATACCCTTTGTACTCATTATGTATATCAATACACACAGTCACAATTATGTGTGGGTTTTACATTCTATCAATACTGGACATTCTGCTGATGGCTTTGTCGGTCTTCTTTCTTCTAGTGGCTTTGTCGGTTTGTGGAAAGATATGATCGGATACTTCATAAGCTTGGGCCGTATTGAGAAATAATTCTGCCCATGAAGAAAAGTGTACATTCTCTATTTCAAGGGTGATTGGAATGTGGTTTTTGATGCTAGAAATGGTAAAGACAGGGTGAAGAGGAACTGATCTTGATTTTTTAGACATTATGAGAAGAGCGGAAGGGATTTCAAAGGATTGGAGAGAAAAAGAGTTGGTCAGAAGGAGAAGCTCAGATACAATGTAAGAAGGTAATCATTTTGTCTTCGTGTGTCTTTCATATATATAGAATTTACATAGGTACAAATTCGATGAATCTAAAACTATATATGTACAGTATTAATTAAAATCAATCAAGACATCTGATGAAATTACATGATTGATTCAATCACAGATTCTATGATCACTTCTATATTCCATCTCTATCGCTGGTAGCGAGATGTGGTTGAGAAGAAACTTATGAAATTGAAGAAAGTTCACAAAGATGAGAATGTTGCTGACATGTTTATGAAGGAAGTTCCTAGAGTTAAGCTTGAGCTTTGTGGCAAACTCACCTGGATGAGTTTGAAGTGATTATATAGGCATGTGCATCATTCCCGTGATGGGTTGGAAAGAGAAACAATTAGATGCGTGAATATCCAGCCCGCATGCAGAGTTTCTTGAACGACGGGAAGTCTTATGATACAAAATTTATGCATGAATGTTCAAGAAGATATAAGCCGGCTGCTGAATTTCTACTACATCCTACATTTTTTGTGGTTAGTTTTATTTAATGTCTCACCCATTGGCAGAATCAGAACAAAAAATGAGAGGCCAACCTTGTTTCACATAAAATAATTTAGTATTCCTTATACATTCAAGTTCATATATATTTATTAAAATTAGATATTACAATATAAATATTAGAAACTTTTTTTAACATACAAATGTATTGGCTAAGGATAATGTAAAAATAATAATTATAACATATACAATACAATTTTATATTATTAATTGAAATGTTGAAATAATGTGATAAAATTGTACTATTGTTAGGTAAACTAAGGTATTTTCTTATTAACTAAATAATTATTCAGTAATTGTAAATGGAAATAAAAATAACATATATTTTATTTGTATCCAAATAAGAGATTGTAAAATGTTGGGTTGGGTTTAATAAGACATAGACCCAACTCTACAAAAATTAGTTAGACCTAGACTCAACCCGGACCCATAGGGTCTGAAAATTATAGATTTATACCCAAAATCGATGGGTCCAAAATAGATCTTGGATCCAACAAGGGTCTAACATTTTAATTTTTTTTCTTCACTAAATAAAAAATATATTATCTTAAACACAAATAATTCAAGTTCAATATGAACCTGAATTAATTCTTCAAGAAAAAAAATATACAATACATATTATTTGTTTAATTAAAAATAGATAATAGTAAATTAGATTTTAGGTTAAAATTATATATATAGTTAGGATTATATGGGTTTACGGATTAGGTCCGGGTCGGGTTTGGATCATAATATTTTATACCCGAACCCCGATCCATTCTTTAAAATCTAGACCAAAACTGGATGGATCTAAATTTTTTGGAACGATACACAACCCAATGGGTCTAGATCATGTGGGTCTGGGCCGGATCGTAGACCCATGTTCATCCCTACATAAGAATGTTCTGAAAATAGTTGAAAATTCCACTAGTTCAAAAACCCTAGCAAACACCACTCAAATTTATATTAAGAGTTTATTTTTAAGAGGTGAGTGGTAGTAGATGTTCACTCCCTCCCGTCAATGATGATGGTCGATGCTGTAACTTCATAAAAAATCAAATAAAAATTAAAAAAAAATCACATCTTTCCTATTTTACTAATCACATTATTAATTTTGTAAATCTAAAATTAGGTGTTTGAATGGAATCACAACTAATGTTTAAAGATAGAAAATTTGTTTCTAGTATTAATTGACAGATCCGACCCGGGGCTCAAGCACCTTCTGAATCAACCTTGGATCCACCCATGGATCACCATCTACTGGGAATGAAGAACGGTAATTAAAAATGGAAAAGGAGACAATGGCATTGTTGCCTCACTTTTGAGCCTCACTTTTATAATATGATTTTCTTTCTTAAACTACCAGTTTAAGGATGTAAATCACTGTAGAAAATAAGGGTCATAATGTGTGTTTGTATAATCTCAGGGTACATTAGATAGTGGTACAAATTACTTATACAAGTTAGGAAGAGGTAACAAAATATATATACGACATTGGAAAAGGTAATAGAATCTAATTACAATTACTAGTAATATCTACATTTCTTAATACTACTCCTCAAGTTGGAGCATGGAGATCAGAAATGCCCAACTTATCAAGTAAGGATTGAAACTGGTTATGTCTGACAGCTTTGATAAACTAGTTCGCAGGTTGATCGGTGGTGCAGATATAATAAGTAACAATGGAGCCAAACTGCACAAGATTCCGAAAAAAATGACAATCAGCTTCAATATACTTAGTACGTTCATGGAACAGTGGATTTTCCACAATATGAAGAGCAAATTGGCTGTCACAAAATAAACGCATAGAATTAGTATGTGCAACCCCAAGTGTATCAACAAAGACTTAAGCCACAACAATATACAATAGGTAACAGTCATAGCACGATACTCCGCTTCAGCAGAAGACCGAAACCGTGGGTTGCTTCTTGGTCTTTTGAGTAATCAGAGAATCACCAATCATCACAAAGTATTCGAAAAAAGAATGTCGGGCAATAGGGTAGGAAACCCAATAGGAATCACAGTAAGCAGTTAATTGCAATGCACTACGGGAAGAGATTAATAAACCTTGACCAGGATGACTCTTGAAGTAGTGCAAAATAAGGACAACATCTTGCCAATGAGGAACATGAGGAGACTTCATAAAGTGTGCAAGTGTATGAACTGAATAACTGAGCTCAGGATGAGTGATGGTGAGGTAGATCAGGTGCCCAACTAGATGCCGATATTGCTCAGGATCATGGTAAAGTGAACCTTTAACATGCATCAAACCATGTGGTTGCATGATCAAAAAATCAGTCGGTTTAGAGGCAGATAAACCTATGTCAGATAAGATGTCCATAGCATATTCCCGTCGTGAAAGAAGCATCTCATCTGGTGTTCTAGCAATCTCTATGCCCAAGAAATACTTAAGCAAACCAAGATCTTTCATGTGAAAATAAGAGCTCAAGTATTTCTTGAATTCAGAGATAAGTGACAAAGAACTGCCAGTAATAACAAAGTCATCCACATAAACTAGCACATGCAAAGATACTGAACCACAAGTAAAGACAAATAAAGAGTAATATGCTTTACTCTAAAAAAAATACAAATGCACATAAGGCCTGAGCTAGTTTTGCAAACCAATTGCAAGGAGCCTGTCGAAGACCATAAAGAGAATTCGGAAGGAAACATACATGATCAGGGAATGCAGGATAGCCAAGTGGAGGCCGCATGTAAACCTCTTTATGTAGATCACTATGCTGGAAAGCATTATGGACATCCATCTGATGCAGTTTCCAACCACGAACAAATGCAACTGACAAAAAATGATTAACCGAACTTATCATTGCAAACAGAGCAAATATCTCTGTATAGTCAATCCTTTCAACCTGGCGATTCACGAGAATCACTAGGCACGCTTTATGACGCTCAATGGTACCATCAGATTTTAACTCCATACAGTAAACACATTTGCAACCAACTGTAGTCTTGTTCGGATGTAGAGAAGCCAGAGTTTAAGTATGATTGCGCTCAAGTGCAGTAAGCTCTTCAGTCATAACATCTCGCAAATGAGCATGCTTTGACGCCACACAATAAGTGGTGGGATCTACACTAGAAGTTACTGCACCCAAAAATCTAGAATGCGTACCAGAAAAATTATCCCAATTTACATAATTGGTAAGAGGATAGACAACACCTGAGGATAGTGAAGATGTATGAGTGAGCATATCAGTAGGAGGGTCTTCAGTAGTAATAGCACATACATATTCATCATCATAGTTAGATTCTTCCAAGTAAGGAAGAGGTCGGCAATTTTGGGTACTCTGTCAGAGAGAATGTGGCTCGGCTGTGGAGGGAAGAGCCGGAGTATCCAACAATGCACACGGTAGAGCTAGGAGCAAGCAGCAGCAGATGGCAGTATCCAGTGCCAGAGATGCCACGTCTGGCGGTGATGTAAGGCCAGGAGATGATGGCGCAAGAGGTGCATCGTCAATGGTAGGCGGTAGCACATGAGGTGCATATGGTTGCATCAACTCCAGTGGCGGGACGTTGGACTTGACCGGTAAGGTAGTGGGCTAATGATTAGGGTTGGACGGTAGGTTCGACTGGGCAGGTAGATCGGCGACCGGTGGGTAAGGCTTCGGTGGAGGCGCCGGTGGAACCAATAGTGAGGTGGTGGTACCACCAAGATGCACTGGGGCCGATGCTGGAGTGACCGCATAAGGGAACTGATCTTCAAAAAAATTAGCATTCCAACTGTTGAAGAAAGTACGAGATTCCAAATAAAAAAGGCGAGAGCCTTTATTTCCGGCAGGATAACCAAGAAATAAACATCGTCTACTTTTTGGTGAAAACTTGTCCTCGGTATCTGGTAATGAAATCAACAAAACACAAGCATCCAAAAACCTTCAAAATTTTGTAATTTGGAGCTTGTTCATGGAGCATCTCAAAAGGAGTATGACCGTTGAGAAGTTTTTTTGGTGTTTGGTTGATCGGATTAGCAGCAGTAAAAACACATTCTCCCCAAAAATCAACCGGCAGATTTGCTTGAAAGGGAAAAATGCACACCACATTTAAAAAATGGAAATGCTTGTGTTCTACATGGCCATTCTGCTAGGAAGTATCAACCATGGATGTCTTAAAAATAATCCCTAATTTAGCAAACTATGATCTCAATGGCAGAAACTCAGTGTCATTATCAGCATGGATGCGTAGAATGCTGTGGCCAAACTAATTCTTGATTAAAGCACAAAATTCTCTAAATCTAGAAGCTACTTATGACTTATCAACTAATAGAAAATTCCAAACAACACGAGAATAATCGTCAATTATTGTTAAAAAATTAAATGCACCACTAGAAGATGGTGTACTATAAGGACCCCAAACATCACAATATATCAATTAAAACAATGAAGTAGCATGGGAAGTACTCAAAGAAAAACCTTTTCTAGTCTTCTTTGCTCTATAACATATAGAGCAAGGAACATAAGTATTATTTGTGCTAAAATAAATAAAAGAAATAGAGGACAACATCGTAGAGGAAGGAAGACCAAGACTCTTATTCCACAAATCAGAAGGAGACACAGAAGCAATTGTCGGAAAAGGCTGTAGGATAGGAGGATAAACATGAGTATCTAGCAGACGAACCCAAAAAACCCCCTTGTTCACCCATGCCAATCACAGTCCTCGCACTAATTTTCTATAAAATGCAATATTTTTTTAGTAAACAAAGCTAGATAGTGTAAGGCAGATAATAATATAGGGCATGATAATAAGTTGCACTGCAAAGTAGGTATGTAAAGCACATGATTAAGGGTGACATCATCAAACCATAAAGACCCATATTGTGCAGCAGACGATACAGATCCATCTGGTAGTATAACATTCACAGAATCAATGGAAGTAGTAATATCAGTAAAAGAACCCTTGTCACCAGTCATGTGATATGAGGCTCCCAAATCAAGAATCCAAGGTAAAGTAGACTTACCTGACCCATGGTCATACATAGTATTAAACTGGTTAAATAAATGTATGGTCTTGCTCCATTTTCCATCACACAGAGCATGGCCAAAGTTAGAACAAGTAGAGACACTACCGTTAGAGGCTACCATAGTAAAACCTGGGAGTGAAACAGTAGGGCCAGCAAACAGCGACAGAGGTGAATGGGCACCGGAGGTGGGAACCCCAGTGGTGGCAGCGGTTATCGGCCGAGCAACTAGTGCCGTCCTCTTGGCGGCGTTGGCTTTCTCCCTCAACTGTGTGTACCATTCTGGAGTACCATAAAGCTGGAAACATGCAAATTTGTTGTGACCCTTGCAATGAAAATGTGAACAACAAGATTCTTGTGATTAGCTGTAGTAGAAACAACCGGCGAAGAACCTATAGGTGGTCAACGTCGTGCGACATATGTCATGAAGTAAGAAGAAGGCTCATAAGACCGGATGAAAGCCCGGTGATTCTCCTCCTGGACAATGTGAGCATATATGCAATTGACTGGTGGCACTGAATCAATGCTCATGATATGGGATCGCAAGGTGTGATAACCTCCATCGAGACCATGGATGAATTGATACATTAAATCCTTCTCTCCCTCAAGGGAGGCGCGTGCAGATAGATTACATCTGCACAATTATTTCAAGCCTTCACAGTCGCACACTAAAGGAGGTTGTATGGAGTTTCAGTTCTCACACAGCTTCTTCAATTTGCTAAAGTAAATGTCGATAGTTTGACCATTCTACTGACAGTTCTGAATATATTCGCGCATCTGCAAAATTTCCACACCATCGCCAACAGTAAAATGGGCCTTCACGTTATCCCACAGTTCCTTAAATGTGGCAAAAAAACTCGTAGAAGATCACAATATCGAATCCAAGGTTCGCAAGATCCAGCAGACAAAGGTAGCATTAACCCTAAGCAAAACAAAAGCATTAGGATGATCATCCTGAGATTTAGTAATGGATCCATCAATGAACCCAATCTTATGCTTAGCAAGCATAGCACACCAGATGTAATCATACCATTCAATGTAATTCTCTGGGCCCTTCAAGATGGTTGGTGCAATAATAAAACCAAGACTATCAAAGGACCAATGTAGTAAGGAGTAAGGATCATCGGACAAACGATCAATAGGTGCAAGTGTCTTAGGGATAGATTGTAACAGCAACTGTTTCAGTAAATTCGTAATTACATCAAAGCTATTCATGTTCTGAAGCATAATAGCATCAAAACTAGCATCCGTGCAGGTCTGTTCTTTGGGATCACTTCCAGAAGTAGACATAGTGGCAAATTGATAGGATCAATGGAAGGTAGAACAATCGACGGTTAATCGGATCGGCGGTGGTGCATAGCGAGAACGACGTTAGTGTATTATGGTCAGTATCGGTATGGGGAGGATGCCGCTTGGACAGATTGGGGAAAATGTCAGTCGCTGCAACCAGAGAATCAGCGGCGGCGATCGGCAGACGCTGAGTAGCAATGGCAATTGGACGGTGGTGGCTTGTGTAAAGGACGCGCGAATGTAGTTGGCGGTGATGGTGGCTCGAGCAAGGCAGGAAAAGTTTCTTAAGGTTTCAGGATTTTAGGATCTGATACCATGTAGAAAATGAGGGTCATAATGTATGTTTGTATTCATAATCTTAGGATACATTATATAGTGGTACAAAATACCAATACAAGCTAGGAAAAGTTAACAAAATACCTATAGAAGGTAGAAACATGTAATAGAATCTAATTACAATTACAAGTAATATCTACCTTTCTTAATAATCACTCTTCAAGATTAGCCCTAAAGAGTAGCCATAAAATATGATGTCGTAATTTTATTTACATTTGGTTTCCGAAGGTGCGGGACGTGGGGCATGCTTTATCTTCTCAAGTATTATAGAAAATCATGTTCATTAACCTCGATTAAGTTTAGGCACCTACCTACCATAGAGAAACAACATTTGGTTCCCACCAATAGTACAGACCAGCTCCTTAAAGGCGACAATAAAAGGTATTTCTAGAAAAAAATGTGAAACCTCCCAGGTTAAGGGGTTTCAAACTTGGAATCGCTTCTCGGCTCCAGCAACATTGATTTAAAGGCAGTTATTCATCCAATTAAGGTGGTTTTCTAATAAATGCCTTTAGTTAGGGCTAATTAAAGGCGTTTATATTCATTCAATTAAGGCGGTTTTATAATAACCTCTTTTAATTAGGGCTAAATAAAGAAAGTTAACATTAAAACCGCCTTAGATTGGCCCTAATTAAAGGCGGTTGTGTCAAACCACCTTTGATAGTCAATTGCCCTGAGTTCGGAAGTAGGCTCCAAAATGTCTTCCAAGTTCGTAACAGATGGCCTACATTATTTATGAAAAGACGAAAAACTTTTCGAGTACGTAAAGTCTATTGGAGCCTTTGTTTCGAACTCGAAAGGGTATTTACTGTTGTTATTTTTATTATCAGTACAAGAAACAACACCTATTACCTCAATTCTAAAGGGTTCTAAACTGAGGTAAATATTCCTAAGCCGATGACCATGCCAATGTAAAAAGCGACGTCGGTCCATAATCTGTGGTTGTCGACTTCCCCAACTACGTCTGGCGTTGCAGAGTTCAATGTCGGAAATAAAACATGCAATGTCGTTAATGATCGTAAACGATATCGCATAATATTGTTACCAATTTCGCAGATTAGGATTTTTAACTGTCGTTTAGAAATGTGGTAAATTATATTTTTACATTGGTTTTTTAGCAGAATAAACGTAGTAATTAATAATGCAATGAACCGATGATCGACCTGTGAGGGACGTCTGGCAAGAAAAATGCATTATCGGCGTGCTAAAGAGTGTGCAATGTCGGTTTAACTAATATCGCATTAGTCGACATTGGTTAATAGATGATGTGGCATTTAAATAAACACGACGTTGTTTTATAGGTCCAAGGTCGCACGTATATGCCTGATTACACAACTATGCATGCTTTAACCAATGCATTTTTTTATAGTTTTTAGTTACTTTTGGTTGATGGTTTAGCGATATTAGTTGATTTTACATAACAAGGGGTTTAGACAGCCATGGTTGGTTTTCTACTCTAAATCCTGCATTTTTTATGCTTAATTAGTGATTCTTGACATATCATGTTCATTGGCTCCCTAGTCTTCATTATGAGCACCTTTAGTAGGTCGCCCGTGAATGCTATTTGTTACATTACATTCTTGCGAAGGCCGTTTGTTTTTAATAGTAGAAAATTTGAAGGTCATTCACATTTGAATGGTAGTAGATGAAGGACACAAACATCAATGCATGGTAGAAACAAATTGAAGCCATAGATAGGCGGCTTCAGAGTTCAAGACGGTCAAAGATAGGCGGCTTTGGAGTTCAAGACAGTATTAATGCGTGGTCTGAGAAGTGTTGCCTTAGTTCAAGAATGATGTAGGAATAGTTATCTTTCAAGACTGGTTCAATTAAAATTTTCTTCTCGAGTACTACAAAATCGACTACTAGAAATCCCAATTCGGACTAATTGTTCACCCGTGGAAAGCAAACGAAGTTCAGCCGATGAAGCACCAGCGGCTGGTCACAGACCACCCATGGTCAAGCACCAGCGGGCTATGTCAATACACATAGCCCGCACTACAAGAGGAACACCAGAGGGTCTGTGAAGACCTGCATGAGACTTTTATGAAGCAAATAGTCGGGCCGTGACAAAGACCCCAAACCATGAAGCTTAAAGATGAAGAGTTGAAGAATTTGGCTAAGTATAGAGCTGTTCTATGAAAAACTTTGCGGACCATGAGAACATTGTTGAGCTAGACCACAAGCTACTTACAGTTTTTGAAACCTTCACGAGCCATGACAAAACTTCTGAGCGGAGACCAGGTGCTGCTCGCGGTCCATAAAAACCTTCATGGACCATGGGAAAACTCTGAACAAAAATTGTATGTTGCTCATGGTCCGTGAAAACCTTCATTGACCCCAACTTCATGGACCACACAAGATCCCATGGACCACTTCTTTGAACATTCACGAACAATTCCAGATCAGGTGCCCCGTGCTTACGTGCTTCACAGACCGTGGCATCCATGCCAGTCTGTGAAACCTTTGTGGATGATCCAGGGTTTGTCTACTTTTGGCTTATTTTGGGCCTACTTTTGTGTCCAATCTCCTACTACTATATATAGGGCCCTAGTCTCCTCATTTTAAGAGGGTTGGAAAAGTTTTGGAATATACCACATTCGGGGAAGGAAGGAGTTCCCTTTGGAGGTTTTGTAATCTTTTATTTTCTTTTTTCTTCATCCCAAAGATGTGGAATTCAAATCCATATCTTAATTCTATGTATAGGGAGTATTTTGATTAGCTTGGGATTTATTTTGGCACTTGGTATGTTCTAAATGCTTATTGAGATTAATTAGATTCATTCTATATTTTTGCTTATGATATTATTGTGATTGTTCTGGAATGTTATAAATGCATGAATACTATACCACATATGAGCACACATTTTGGGCTATATTCATGTATGGTAAAATTATCAACGCCCCCTTAGGAAGAGAAACCTGGATGCTAGAATGGGTAGGGGAGAATGCGTCTGCGTGGGTGTGTGCATGGGGGATTCGAGAATGCTCTGACATATTTTCCACCACACCAGTCTTAGCTAACTTTGTAACTATTGTCCGAGAGGTTTCGAGTAGAGATAGCTAATCTTAGCAAGCTAGGTGTTGTGTTGAAACCCTAGTAAAATAAGGTGCCTACGACCCTATGGCATTGCGTGTCAGACCTCATTGTACTCCCCTAATTACTATGGTGGTGTCGGTGTATGGTTGCGAGCACACCCACCGTGAAGGGAATGGGGAAGTGTATGCCATCAGCCACACCACGAGGTTGTGTTTTAACTAGTACTTGAGCCCTAGCATCCTTATAGACAAACCTAGGGCTTGCCGCTTACTACCTCTTGGTAGCTTAGCAGTAAGAACGGGTGCATAATTATAAATCTTATCTTCTTGACCCATAAGTCCTCCGCGTGTGTAAGTTGAGTTTTGTTCATAGTTTTCTTGTTACTCTGATCCTATTTTCTATTGTGACATTGGAAGGATAACGTGACCCTAGTTTATGATACACACTCGTACCACGAATCTAGGTGTATTGCATTCTCTAACTAATTCCACAGGTAATTAGAGAAGGAGGAGAAAGAGAACTAGATTGGAGGCTCAACCTAGGGGGTTGAATTTTAAGGAAGCATTGCACACGATGGCGGAAGATAACCGCACGTTGATAGAGCTTATGGATCCAAACTTGAAGAACCAACCCTTATGTATCACATTCCCACCTTTGCCGCTGAATGTGACTTGTGTGCGAAAAAGTGGGATGATACACTGCCTTCCTTCTTTCCACGGTCTGGACAAATATTTGTTGGTATTCCATTTGGTATGCATGAATATGAAGCCGCCAGGAGTGTCGAAAGATGATTAAACTTTGAAAGCCTTCCCCTTTACACTTCAAGATGGAGAAAAAGATTGGTTGTATTTTTTGCTTCCAGGATGCATTGGTTCGTGGATGGATATGAAGTGGAGGTTCTTGGACAAATATTTCACAGCATCTACGTTGACCAGGTTGAAGAAGAAATTGTCAAACATCACCCAAGGAGAGACCGAGAGCTTATACTATTATTGGGAGCACTTCAATAGGCTCCTAGCTAGCTGCCCCTACCACCCCTTCAAGGATGGATACTTGGTCTATTATTTCTTCGAAGGTGTTCCTAACAAACACATGAGGATGGTGAATGCCGCTTGAAACCGTTCTATAGCCAACAAGAGCCCGGGGGATGCGATGGCACTTTTTGAAGAGATGGCCAATGAGATGAGGCAATTTGGTACAAGGTCTAGGGGTAAGGTCTTGGATGAACCTGCACACACACCAAAGTTGGAGGTGCAAGTCTAAGCTCTAGCATCCATGATGAAAGAGCTTTAGCAAGGAAAGGTGCACCAAGTCAAGATGTGTGGGGTTTGTAACCTTGACCACCACTCCAAAAAATACCACGAGGTTGTTGGAGATGCACAATAAGTGAACAATCGCAATAGACCTTAATTTGCTAGGGGTCAACAACAAGGGTTCCGGGGGAACCAAGGCGAAGCAAGATCAGACCCCTATGAAAATAAATTCAATCTGAGGTATAGAGATCACCCTAATTTCTGATGGAGGGATAACAATCAACCTCAAGGATATAGGGGTGGACAAGCACCACCTTAACCTTTTCCTAGGGGTCCCTCCAACAATCATACCACACATTAGAAGTTGGATAGGAAGGAGATCTTAGATGCCATCGGTCAATTGGGTAAGAAACATGCGATCTCCACTGAAATGACTAGGATGGTAATTAAGGACCTTGGTATTAGAGCCTTCTCAAGAATCAAGGACCTTGAGATTCAAGTTGGACAACTCGCCACCCCTGCCTACTTGAGGCTAAAGAGTCCGGAAAACTACCTTCCAACCAGAGGTATATCCAAGGAATGTGAGTGCACTCAAGCTAAGAAGTGGGAATGAAATTCGCAAAACCAAGAAGAAGGTGAACAAGAGGATGACAAGTTAGTGTAGGCCACCAAAGCACATTTTGAAGAAGAAGATCTAGTTGTCAAGGAAGTACCTTCCAAGGGGCTTCCACCACCCGAGGCACAAGTTGCTATTCCGCCTCCATTTACAAATGCTTTGAGGGGAAAGCCTAAGGTGGAGACAAATGAGGCCAACATTAGAAAATTCTTCGAAATAGTGGAAGTATCTATCCTTGTCTTGGAATTGATTGACAATGTGCCTTCATATGCTAAATTTCATAAGGTTGAATGTACTAAGAAAAAGAGTAGACCACTTAAGAAGTTAGGGAAGCTTAAAATTTTGGAAGTCGCCATTTTGAATCATAAAAATATGCCTAAGAAATGTGATGACCTCAAAATATTTTCTATCCCAATTTCTTTAGGTGGAACACTTGTTGAACACGCCATGATATATTTTGGAGCTTCTATCAATGTGATTCCATTTAATCAATTTGAACATCTTGAAATTGGTGAACTTAAAGAGACTAGGGTGATTGTTCAACTCGCTGACCGCTCCCAAGCTAGCCCTTGTGGGCTAGTGAAGGATGTGATGGTGTGAGTAGGCAAGTTGATTTTTTTGATGGACTTTTATGTCCTAGATGTAGCGCACGATGGAAGTGCACCCCCAATTCTTTTGGGGAGACCTTTTCTAAAAACGTCTAGGACTAAAATTGATGTCCACTCGGGGATCTTGACTCTAGAGGATGACATAGACAAAGTGGAATTCAACATTAATAAATCTAGTCATGATTCAACAAAACCTTCTCCTATGTGCAAATGTGTGATAGTTATTGATAAGCATGATAGTCTTGAACTTTCTTGTGCTACCGATGAACATGAATATCTTGCTAATAAGTTTGTAGAGGATCCCAATGAATTCCATGATTTGGTCAATGATATGTTCGTACTAGATTGTTTTTCTATGCTAACTAAATTTCAGCGGGAAAAGGAAAGCGTCGAGGAATTAATACCTCTTCAACCTCCTCCTAATCCCAAGGTGACATTCAAGGAGTCAATGTTAGCAAAGCAAGGAGAGACATATATAGATACCAACAAGGGCTACAAAGGTAAGGATGGCTCATTGTGGAGTCCTCTCCACAACGATGTCATCATGGGCAGAGTCACCAATCGAGATTTCAGGGACCCATCGGTAAATGCTTCAAATTAGAATACGTGAAGAGGAAATAATTCGTGATGAAGACAATAAATATACGTGATTCTGTTTTTTTCTTGTTTTAAGTACTGACTTGGTAGATTTTGCATGTCTTTCTTGAAATAATAATCTCTTGAATGAAATTCTTGCTTGATTTTGAAATCTAAATGTGAAAATGTGTGATTATGTGTAGATGGAATGGATTTTGATGGGTGACATAGTTTTCTTTCAAAACTACAGAAACAACTAAGGGATAGTGAAAAAACAAGGGTGTGCTTCATGATAATGTTTGTCACGAGGGAAGGTATCTTGCCACGATGATGGTCACGAGACTCTGTCTTGTGAAGGTGGAAAATTGGGCAGAAATTTCTTTTTGTTAAATTTCAATTTTCCATCCTCTAACTGGTTTTAAAAATGCAACTTTTCGAAAAGGAAGTTTGGATATCAAATTAAACATACATTTTTTATTCAAGAAGTGAGATTTCCGATTTCCTTAGGATTTTTTATGCAAATAGTACTTCCAACATTAATGGATTGTACTACTTGTCTCCTAATTTGAAATTCCATATTTATCTAAATTGTATCTCTCTCTCTCTCACCTATGCTGAAGTTTTATTCTCATGGCTCAATCCTCCACCTAATTTCATCATCTTCACATTCTTTCTTGTTAAGAAACACTCACTCACACACACTCTTTGGTGAGCTCGAAAAAAAATGAAGCTTTTCTTCCAAAAATTAGTAATTTTTGTTTCTTCTTGTGTGGATCCTACATTTCTTGGCTTCAAATTTTTGGTAACCCTTTTGATCTCTTTGTATATATAATTGATTGACATTGTGGTGTTTTTATGAAAATCGTGATTTTTGAATGAGTATGTGTTGATGTGATGTTGTTTGGGTTTGTGTGTCCAATCTTGTGATGATGAAATTACAGAAGTCTTAAATATGCCATTGATCTTGAATGTGCATTCTTTGAATCTTGTTTGCATGAATTTATTAATGGGTTGGTGAAAGGCATACATGATGTTGTTGGTTGATGAGGAATATTCTGGTTTTAAATGGCCTTTATGTTTATACCATCATGCTTTGAATGCTTGGTCTTTTTGGGAGAATGTTCTTTGTTGTATGACATCATGGGCCATGCATTGTTTATTATCAAATTACCATTATTCTCCTTCATTGTGTTAGGATTCCTCTGAAAAAGGATACTTCGGAGAAAGAGAAGTCTTCACGGGGTGAGAAATGGAAGAAGTCAGTAAAAGGTGCAAACCATAAACTGGCGACTCCCATTCCTCGTAACCCCAAGTCTATGACTGATAAGTTTATGGGTTTGACCAACATTACCGGGACTACAGCCTGAAGATGGAGGAATTTGAGAGAACTAAAGAGGAGCATTTTGGAAACTAGTTTTGCTTACAAGAGCACCTTGATGGCTCTAGGCTTACTTAAACCCGTGACCTATCTTTTCGGTTGGGTAGGCCTAGAAGGTTTTCTCAACGTGCACTCAAAAACCTACATAAGGTGTACCTTAGAGTTTCTACCCTGTTTTTATAAGGTCACAGACAAGGAGGGTCGCAAGGTGATTAGTTCAACTTGGATGAAAAGGAGTACCAAATGACCTATAAAGAGGTAGCACTAGCTTTTGGGTGGAAGACCGGTTGAGACATTCCACGGACTCATCGCCAAGGAATGCCATTCTCCCTTGGTAATTTTAGGAGATAACTAACTGGAATAGACAGGAAGAATCTAAGCAAGAGCATGGCTATAGTCCACCCGGAAATACGTTATGTTCATCGACTACTTTCTATGGCGTTTTATGCCACGGTGAATTGATGCATTGTCCGGGATCCAATGTACACCTTCTTTAGGCAATGACACTGGAGGGAAACATCTTCTCGCACTTGGTTAGTGTTTTTGTTCAAAAATATATAGCTATGGGAGAGCAAAAGAGTGGGAAGATTCCTATGGGAGGCATGGTTGGCCTCTTGGAGCAACATTTGGGACATCCTATCTCACATCAGGCGTTGGCCAATTTGGTTAGGTTGGGATCGACATATACAGTTGATAAGTTATCTAGGGCATTCATTTTGGGAACCACAACGTTGGATGATAGATTTGTGTGGCTTTACGATGGAGCGTCTACTTGTAAATTCATGGTTTTTCCGCAACCAGAGCGCACCTCTATCAACCTTGATACAAACCTAGATGACTTGTTCATTGAACTTGATCCACAATTCGAGAAGGAATTCTATAGAGTATTGGATCTAAAAAAGAGGGTGGATTGCCTTAAGGCACAATCCAAGCAACGGGATTCATTGAGAGGTGTTTCACTAGCCATGAGGATGCCGGCCCTTCGGAGCTGGAAGCGTAAGTATCACTAATCTCCCTAATTCACCTTTGATTTGACATGAGAATGCATAAGGGATTATGCACTATTTAAGTGTGGGAGAGGGATTAGTGAGCACATAGGAATTCTTATTCATGGATTTCTTCGTTCATGCATGCTTTGTTTGTTTTTCTTGGTATATTTTGGTTACTTGTGATTAGGATGCTTTTGGAATATTTTAGTGGTTTGCATGCTATGCTAGGATTCTAGGATTCTAGTTTTCATGTGGAATATGGCTTTAGGATTTGGTGGTGTATTGGTATGTTGCTTATGTTTTGTAGTATGAAGCTCACTTTTGGGGCAATTTTGTACTACACCAAAGAAAATTGAAAAAAATTAAAATTAAAACCCGGACAAGTCGAAACCCCAAAAGGGCAACTTGGGTAACATTAGGAAATGCCCGGATAGGTCGAAAGATCTAGTTAAAAGTGAGAGGCTTGACCTGGATAGATTTACGAGTCTAAGCAAAAGTGAGAGGTTGTGTAGAAAAAGGTGAGAGGTTAGCACATTTTTTGGAATAAAGATAGGATGAAAATCCAAAAGGGCTCCTGGGCAAAATTATAGAAATTGAGAGAAAAAAGAAGGAAAAAAAAGAAACAAGAAACTAGGTTGATGATACATTGTACTCCTTGGTTGGAACTAGGTCAATAATCTTGAGTTAGCTCTATGTTGCAATCAAGTTGATGACTTTTGGATTTCCTTAGTGGGCTGTTTTGCTTGAGGATTACTCTTCGATTGCTTTTGGGACTACTTTGTGAAAAGTAAGCATGGCTTTATTCCGATCTTTTTCACTTATCTTTTTCCATACACATTTACTTGCTTTGGGTGGTTTGGTTGCTTTAGGAACTTTGGGGAGTGTGAGAGTTGTGAGGATTTTCACCTTCTAGGGGGAACTAGGGTAGCTTGATAGTAAGTTGAATGCATTGGCTATTTTTGAATGCTTCATTCCACTTAAACCTTTGTCTTTGATTTTTATTTACTCAAGGACAAGTAAATGTTTAAGTGTGGGGAGTCCGATCTGCACCATTATGCATGCTTTAACAAATGCATTTGACATAGTTTTTAGTTACTTTTTGTTGGCGGTTTGGCAATATTAGTTGAGTTTACATAACAAGGAGTTTAGACAACCATGTTAGGTTTTCTACTCTAAATCCCGCATTTTGTATACTTAATTTGTGAATCTTGACATATCGTGTTCACATGCTCCTTGGTCTTCATAATGAGAACCTTTAGTAGGTTGCTCGTGACCTATGTTTTTAACGTTAGATGATTTGAAGGCCATTCGCATTTTAATGGTAGTAGATGAAGGCAACGAACATCAATGTGTGGTAGAAAGAGATTGAAGGCAAAGATAGGCAACTTTAGAGTTCAAGATGGCCAAAGGAAAAAATGGTGAATTGTGGTCCGAGGAGTGTTACCCTAGTCCGAGAACGACCCAGAAAGAACTATCCTTCAAGGTTGGTTTCATTGGATTCATCTTCTCTAGTTCTGTGAAATAGACTACTAGAACTCCCAATACATACTAACGGTTTACCCGTGGCAAGCAAATGAAGTTCAGCCGACAAAGCACCAGTGGCTGGTCATGGACCGCCCATGGTCAAGAACAAGCAGACCATGACAATGCACACTACCCGCACTAAACAAGGAACACCATAGGGTCCACGAAGACCTGCACGAGACCTTCACAAAGTAAAAGGCTGAGCCATGACAAAGACCCCAGCCCATAAAGCTTGGAGAGATGAAGATTTGAAGAATTTGGCTAAGAGTGGATATTGGATATTGTTGAGTTAGACCACAAGCTGCTCACGATCCATGAAAATCTTCACGGGTCGTGACAAAACTTCTGAGTGGAGACCATGTGCTGCTTGCGGTCCATGAAAACCTTCACAGACTGTAGGAAAACTTTGAGCAAAAATTGTATGTTACTCGCGGTCCGTGAAAACCTTCACAAACCGTGGAAGAACCTAACTTCACAGACCGTGCTAGATTCCATGGACCACATCTATGAACGTTCACAAACCGTGGAAGAACCCAGTTTCAAAGATATGGAATTCAAATCCACTTTTGAATTCCATGTCTAGGGAGTAGTTAGATTAGTTTGGGATTCATTTTGGCACTTGGTATGTTCTTAATTCTTATTGAGATTCATTAGATTCATCCTATCTTTGTTTTTATGATATTATTGTGATTGATCTCGAATGTTATAAATGTATGAATACTACACCACATATAAGCACACACGTTGGGCTATATTCATGTATAGTGAAACTATCGTACCCCCTTGGGAAGAGAAACCCGGATGTTAGAATGGGTAGGGGAGAGCGCGTTTGCATGGGTGTGTGCATGGGAGATTCGAAAATGCTCTGACCTATTTTCCATCACACTAGTCTTAGCTAACTTCATAACTATTTTATGAGAGGTTGCAGGTAGAGATAGCAAATGGTTGCAAGCTAGGTATTGTGTTGAAACCTTAGTATCACAGATAAGGTACCTACGACCCTACTACCTAGTGTATATAGGACCATTGAGAAGTAGCACATTCATGGTGGAATCCCGGGACGTAATAACACAGGGGAGAAATAGACCTACAATGATGGTCGGACCTTGTTGTACTTCCCTAATTACAATGGTGGTGCCGGTGAAGGGTTGCGAATGCACCCACCGTGATAGGGATGGGGAAGTGTATGCCATCGGCCACACCACGTGTTGTGAACACATTAATAGATCTTTTTTATGTCTAAATGTGAATGAATCAAGGATTGAAGCATTAGAACTACTATTTTTCTAAATTATTCCCAAGTTCCTAGTATAATTAATTTACATATTTGTTGAGTTCATGCTTTGTAGTTGTTAGTTGAAAATACCGAAATCCCCCCCCCCCCGTTTGCATGTTTACATTACTAGTTGTTCCTTTCACTCAGGTGAATTGAAGACCCTCACAAGGTTGTGTTTTAACTAGTAATTGATCCCTATCATCCTTGTGGACAAACCCAGGGCTTGCCGCTTACTATCCCTTGGTAGTTTAGTAGTAAGAACAAGTGCAGAATTATAAATCTTATCTTCTAGACCCATAAGTCCTCCGCACATGTTTTAACAATGGCTTGGTGTAGGCAGGTCAATGTCCAACTATGGGTAATTTCTTGTGCTCTACGATGAGTCTGCAATGTCGGTAATTGCATCGTGGTTTATGAAGCGATGTCGTCCTGTCATGTTCGACCGATGTCACTCTACTCAATGTACCGTTGGTAACCCAATGATAATAGTGTGCAACATCGCTTAATTTTGATCAGGTTTACCAATTTATTTATTATACTCTGCGGTGTCAGTCCTCATGTAAAACACAAAAATAGAAATTTACGCAAAAAGATGACCCGGCGTCGAATGCCCTTTTAGGTTGTATGTTACTACACCATGCACAAAGCATATAGACAAGAAGGATGAGAACTACACCATCCATACACAAAGTACGTTATCAAAATTCTCACAAAATGAACTATACCATTGATACTCTATAGCTAGCTAGAGAACTATATCAGGTGGCAAAAAATACCTTGGAAAGTATCATTGGCCATTTTAGAGAATGATGCTTTCACAAAAAAAACAACCTAATCCAAGTTCCTTATATGGTAGTTGGGTTAAGTAAATGTTTTAAATTCTTTATCATTATAAAGGACCCCTAACTGTCGCTTACTTCCTCCAATTGCTTGATGAGGTATTGTTCTTTTTCCTTGTAAAAAAATACAAGGAGTAATCTCATAATTGATATGCAGGTTGTGCAAAGATGTGATGTCATCGATTAGATTCAATAGGTGAGAATAATAAATACCTTTTGTAGATAAAATTGATTCTCCCTTACAACCATGACCAAATCATTCATCAAGCGCATGTAATAGTGACCGCTTTCCCACGTAGCCATTTGTTTTATGTTATTAGATCAAATAAATTGTTCGCACACTAGTGGAGAGCCTCATATTAAAGGTAAAAATGGAAGGCAGTTAGCTAAAAACCACCTTTAATGTACGTTTCCAAAGTCAGAAACATCCCTTCGTGCCTCCTGGTTAATTTTGAAGGAGGTTGTTTGTTGATTTAAGGTTGTTTTCCATGAACCACCTTTATTTTGGGTGAGTTAAAGGCAATTCAAGGCATAGATGCCTTTAATTAACCCTAATTAAAGGCGGTTATTTGTTGATTTAAGGCAGTTTTCCATGAACCACTTCTCTTTGGGGCTAACTAAAGGCAGTTCAAGGCATAGCCGCCTTTAGTTTACCCTAGGAACGGAAAGCTTTACGAGCTCGAAAAGTATTGGGTTTTTGTACTACAAAAAGGGGAAACATATCCTGGATTCATAAACTTTTCGTGTCCAATTTCCAAACTCGGAAATTAGTTAATCATTCCATATATAATATAGGACTATGTTTTTGAGTTTGAAAATGGACCTGTATATAAAAAAATGCGCCCATTTCTATTAAATGCCACAAAAACCTAATTATTTGAAGAAGAAGTTCATTTTTTCCTTACTCATGGTTATGGAAAGGTTTTTGTGCTTGGAGAAGGTTAGTTTTATCCAAATTATAAAGTTAATGGTTTTGTTCAAATAATTTAAGGTGTATTAAATGCTTCGTATCTATTCATATTTTCGATTATGGTTTGAGATTAGCTAGTTTTATGATTATTGTTGAATGGATCCTCATGTGTTGCATTTTAATTAACTTTTATGATAATGGGTCGAGATGAACTAATTTGTAATGATCTTAGGAGATTACTCGAGTACATGCTATTGGTTGAATCATTTGTTTCAGTTACATATGAACATGCTTCTAAAAGTTATTGTTCATGGGTACTATGCCCTTGTAAGGATTGTAGAAATGATGCGTATTTATGGAGAAAGAAGTTGCAGGAACATCTCATAATGAGAGGGTTTCAAACTAGCTACACTCGGTGGGTATAGCATGGGGAAGTTGTGGAAGAATCTCATTCGAATGAATTGGAGGACACGATGTCGGGTAATGAATTAGATGGTAATGCCGAGTTTGACGAAATGATGGAAGATATTGCGAGGGAATTCAAAGGTAAACTGGAGTCGTTACAAGCTTTGATTGACAACAAAGGGATGCCTTTGTACAATGGTTCAAAAAACTCAATTCTGAATGCAACTCTACGGATAATGAATTTGAAGGCAAAATTTGGATATATTGACAAGTTGATGACCGAGGCTCTTGAGTTGTTTAGGGATTTTCTTCCCGAGGGTAATTTAATGCCCGATAGGTTATAAGCTGCAAATACTATGCCCAATAGGATTTGAATTGCAAAAAATCCATGCATGCCCGAATGATTGTATGTTGTATAGGGGGAAGTAGATAAAGATCTAGAAACTTTTCAAGTATGTGGCAAGTCTTGGTACAAGTTGAAGAGAGGTACGATTGTGGTCGGTGCAGAAGTTTTATTCAAATCAGAGAAAAGGACATCGGCAAAAGTTTTATGGTACCTTCTGATCATTCCCCATTTGAAGAAGTTGTATGCTTATAGGGAAGATGCCAAGTTGTTGCATTGGCATGCAGATAGAGTCTGACCGGCGGAGGATGTTTTAAGACATACTTTGGATGTAGAACAATGTAAAAAAGTCGACGCTATGTACCCTTAGTTTGGAAAAGATTCTTAGCATCTGTGGCTAGGGTTTTGTACAGAAGGTATAAATCCCTTGGTAACATGAGTAGCACACATATTTCCTTGATGTGCTTTATTTTACATGTGTTAATCATTGCATCTGGCATAGTTTTTGGTATGTTTTGTATGGAAGATTGCTAGTATTAGTTGAAATTACGTGACAAGGGGTTTAGATGGCCATGTTTAGTTTTATCTTCTAAATCCTGCATTTTGTATACTTAATAAGTACTAATGGACATCATGTATCCATGGGCTCCTAGATCTTCCATTTGATCATCTCTAGTGGGTTGCCCTGGGTACTTTTTGGTTACATTCTATGTGAAGGATTCTTAAGGACGATAGAAGATATTGAAGGCCGTTTGCAAGGATGGTAGAAGAGATTAAAGGCCATTCATCCCAAGAATGGTAGTAGACAAAGGCCATGAACATCATTGCGTGGTAGAAGGAGATTGGAGCCAAGGATATGTGGCATTGGAGTTCAAAACAGCCAGTGAAGAAATGGGGAATCGTGGTCCAATGAGTTGTACCAAATTTTGAGAACGATCCAAGAATAATTATCCTTTAAGGTTGGTTTTATTGGCTTCATCTTCTCGAGCGCTACAAAATTGACTAATAGAACTCAAAAATTGGACTAACCGTTCTTCCATAGCAAAGGAAACAAGTTCAGTAAGCCAAGGTACCACAGGTCAGCGCAGACCGTTAATGGCCAAGCACCAACGGTTCGCGCCAGAGGAGATGCCCCATACCAATAGTTCCAACTCTAGGCAATGGCGTGACCCACACCATATGCCATGGTCTGCACAGCTAAAGTTCAAAGGTTTGCCCAAAAATGGCTAAGTATGGGTGCAGACTGTCCCATTCACGATGGCTCGCACCCCGTGCCAAAGTTCTGAGTAAACCGTGCCTTCTTACCACAGCTCATGCCAAACTTCTAAGTGGATTATGCTTCCTGACCGTGGCCTGCCCCAAAGCACATGGTCCGCGCCAGATCCACATGCCACGGCCCCACACCAGATCCTCACGCTATGGCCCCGTGCCAGATCAAACTCCCGGTACCTTTAAAGACCCCCAGTTGCACACGATTATGCATCCCGCAACAACATGCTATGCGCAGACCGTGCCATCTGCGATGGTCCATGCCAGGCAGCGGCTGAACTAGGATTTTATATTTTTGGCCTACTTGGGCCTATTTTTAGGCCTAATCCCCTTCTTCTATATATTTGAACATAGTCTACTACGTCAAACATGTAAAAAGTACATTAGATTGTTAGGATAGCTCTTAGAGAGGGAGAAACACTCTTTTCTTTTCCTCTTTCTTTCTTTTCATTTTGTGTTCCTCCTAGATATGGAATCCAAATCCGTATTATATTTCCATGTCTATGGAGAAGTTTCCACGGCTTGGGGTTAAATGTAGCGCATGTTTTAACCTTTATGTTTATGTGGGATTCATTAAATTCATTCTCTTATATGTGTTCATGATATTATTATGATTTTTCTTGAATGTTCTAAATGCATGAATATTACACCACATACTGACACACACTTTGGGTTGTATTCATGTATGGTGCATTTATCGATGCCTCCTTGATAACTAAAAAAGGTAGAAAACTAGGGTGTGAGAGACCCTAGATCATAGATAAGGTGCCAACAAACCTTGTTCCTAATTGATAGGACCCAAGGGGAGTTGTGTGTTCATGGTGTAAGCCCAAGACGTAATTGTATGGGGGAGAAAGAGACCTATAAAAATGGCCGGACCTTATTGTACTCCCCTAGTTACGATGGCAGTGTCAATGGAGGGTTGCAAGTGCACCCAACATGACATGTACGGGAAAGTGTGTGCCATTGGCCACACCACGTGTTGGGGACACAATATTAGGCTGCTTAGTAAATCTTGCATGTGAATGGATCAAGGATCGAAACTTTGGGTTAATCATGTTGCGCAATAACTCCCCAAGTACTTTTCTTAATTAGATTACTCACTATTTTACATTATGCTTTGTAGTTGTTAATTTCAAAATCCAAAATCCCCTATTTTTTTCCATGTACTAGCTATCCATTTCACACTGTAACGATTGACGACCCGTACGAGGTTTTAGTTTTGGTCGATACTTGAGCCTTAGCTACTCTGTGGACAAATCCAGGGCTTGCTGCTAACTACTCTCTAGGTAGCGTAGCAGTGAGAATGGGTGTAGAATTGAAAATTGTATCTTTGACCATTCGACAGGACAAGCCTCCATTCAAGTTAATTAGCTGTAATTAATGACCTCGGGTGGAGGTGGGTTAAATTTTGGCACCGTTTCCGGGGATGCTATTCAGCTTAAGTATCAATTAGGCATAACGTGTTAGCTGAAGTAGTTAATAGTTGCTTTTTATTTTTGTTTAGTTTTGTGTTGTTAGTTTGGTTGTTGAGTTGTGTTATAGTTGCTTTGTTACCTTCTAATCTGTTTGATAGTGTTGTATTTGGAAGGGTGTTGCTAGCTCTAGTTTATGGTACACACATGTACCACTAATCTAGGTGTCTTACACTACCCGACTTAGAACACATGTGTTTAGAGGAGAAAAAGATAGAGGACTAGGGTAGAAGTTCAACCAAGGCAAGCAGTGTAAGTTGAAGATCCACTAGCGATGGCAGAAAACAACCGTACCTTACGAGAGCTTATATCCCCCAACCCAGAGAATCAGCCATTAGGCATCACCTTCTCACCATTTCCCGCCAATGTTATTTGTGAGATGAAAAGACACATGATCCATTGCCTACCTACATTCTATGGATAGGCAGGGGAGAACCCAAACAAGCATCTTTTAGAGTTTCACTTGGTCTGTACGAACTTGAAGCCACCGAGAGTTTCTGAAGAAGACTACAACTTAAGAGCATTTCTATTTTCCCTTCAAGACAGAGCTAAAGACTGGCTATACTACTTTCCACCAAGATGCATTAGTTCTTGGATGGACATGAAGCGGAGGTTCTTAGAGAAGTATTTTCTGGTGTCTAAGTCGGCGGGGCTAAAGAAGAAATTATCAACATCATCCAAAGGACTACCAAAAGCTTGTATAATTATTAGGAATGCTTCAAGCGACTTTTGGCGAGTTATCCCTACCAACCCTTCAATGAGGGGGATTTGGTGTATTATTTCTTTGAGGGATTTTGCGATGAAGATATGTGAATGGTGAACTTTGCTTGCAACATTTCGATAGCGCACAGATCCATAAGGATGCAATGACCCTCTTTGAAGAAATAGAAAATGGTATGTGACAATTTGTCACAATGTCGAAGGTTAAGGTTTTGGAGGAACCCGCACAATCACCCAAGTTAGAAGGGCAAGTCCAATCTCTAGCTTCCATGATAAAGAATCTTTTGTGAGAAAAAGTGCATCAAATCAAAGTGTACAGGTTTTGCAACCTTAACCACAATTCTGAAGAATGTCCCGAGGTAGTGCAGAATTTGCAAGAAGTGAATTCCATTGAATATAATAATCAGAAGAGGCCACAATTTTCTAAGGGGTCAACCACGAGGGTTCCATGGGAACCAAGGAGACACAAGGCTGAACCCCTATGCAAATTTGTTCAATCCAAGGTATCGAGATCATCCCAATTTCTGATGGAGGAAGGATAACCAACCTCAAGGATACTGGGGTGGACAAGCCCCTCCCCAACTATACCCTCAAGGCGAAGACCCTCATAACAACTATACATCGCTCTACAATCGAGAAGTGATTCTAGAAGCCATTGGCCAATTGAGAAAGAAACATGAAGTCTTCATAGAGAGGACAAGATGAGAGATTGAAAACCTTGGTAATAGAGCCTTTTCGAGTATCAAAACTTTGAAGTTCAAGTTGGGAAACTTTCCACTTTGGTAAGCCGACTTGAAGCCAAGGAGTCCGAAAAGCTCCCTTTCCAAGTGGAGGTGAACCCAAGGAACATGAGCACACTCAAATTGAGAAGTGAGAAAATATTTCATGAGTCCTAGAAAAGGGTTATGCAAGAGGATGCAAGGTATTGGAGGCTATCAAGGCACACATCGAAGAAGAGAAGATTTTGGTCAAGGAAGCACCTCTCAATGAGCTTCTACCACCTGAGGCCCAAACTACCATTCCACCTCAATTTCCAAATGCGTTGAGGGGAAAGCTGAAGGTAGCGAGAAATGATGTAAACATTCTTTGAAAAGGCTAAGGTTACCATCCCTAGCTTGGAATTTATTGAACATGTTCCATCGTATGCTAAATTTCTTCAAGTTGCATGTACAAAGAAAATAAGTTGGCCAACTAAGCGGTTACGGCATTTGAAAATAGGAGGAGTCACATTTTGGAATCATAAGAATTTGCCTAAGAAATGCGATGACCCCGGAATGTTTTCTATCCCTATCTCTTTAGGTGGTAAACTTGTTGAAAATACCATGATAGATTTAGGCGCATCCATCAATGTGGTCCAATATTGTTTATATGAACGCCTAGAACTAGGTGAGCTTAGGGAAACTAGAGTGATTGTCCAACTTGTTGATCATTCCCAAGCTAGTCAAAGTTAAATAGTGAAGGATGTGATGGTGCGAGTTGGCAAGTTGGTTTTTTCGGCGGAATTTTATGTCCTAGACGTGGCGCATGATGGTAGTGCACCCCCAATCCTTTTGGGGAGACATTTCCTTAAAACTTCTAGGACTAACATTGATGTCCACTTGGGAACTATAACTCTAGCAAATGATATGGATAAAGTGGAGTTTGACATTTATAAATCTAGGCATGATTTGACAAATTCTTCTCTTATATGCAAAGGTGTAACCCTATTTGATGAGCATGATGAATCTTCTTGTATTACCAATGAGCATGAGTGTTTGAATGAATCCCATGTTGATGACATTGATGATGAGTCCAATAAGTTGCATGATGCTATGGATAATATGTCTGTGCTAGATTTTTTTTCCTTGCTAACCAATTTACAGTGGGAAAGGGAGATGGTCGAGAGTTTAAAACCTCCTCAACCTCCCCCTAACCCCGAGAAGGTATTCACAGACTCAATGCTAGTAAGACACGAGGATTCATTCCTACTGACGAACAAGAGGTCCAAACGTAAGGATGGCTCATTGTGGAGACCTCTCCACAATGATGTCATGGTGGGTGGAGTCACCGATGGCAATTTCAGGGACCCACAGGTAGGTGGGTTTAACTAGAATGCATGAAAAAGGAAATAAGTCATGGAATGACAATAAATATACGGTGTTTCTTTTGCTTGTGTGTTTTTTATTAGAGTTTAGATAGGTTTTACATGTTTTGCAATGAGGATTTTTGAGATGAAAATCTTCGTAGGTTTGGAAATTTGAGTTTGAGACTCATTATTGTGTTTGAATGGAATTAAATTTGGTGGGTAACGGTCTTTTGGGGGAAAAGAGGGAAAACTTGGGATTAGGTCAAAATTCTGGCAATCTCAAGCCAAGACATGGCATGTTCCGCGCCAAAGGCTTAGGTCCGCACCGAGAGCTTGGCACAAGGGGAAGCTTCATGCCAATATGGTTTGCGTGAAGGGATGTTCATTCCAGGAGATTTGGTGCAAGGCTTTGGGCCGCGCTAAACCTCTTCTGTGCCGATTTTCTATTTTCCATTACCAACTTGTTCTAAAAATGCAAATTTTCAAAAAATTCTGAATTTCCAACTCAAAAAGGCATTTTTGGTTCAAATTTTTGAAATTCTCCAATCCTTAGGATTTTTTTAATGCAAATAGTATTTCCTATATTATTAAGAATTAATTGATTTGTACTATGGTCCTCTAATATGCAATTTTAAAAATTCCATTCTTATCCTAATTGTACAACTCTCACTTGTCACCTAGGCTGAAATTTCTAATCCCATAGAACATTTCTTCACCTAATTCTACTATTTGACACTTTCTTCCTTCTCAAGAAACACTCATTCTCACACACTCTTGGTGAAATTCAAAAAATTGAAACTTTTCTTCCAAGAATTAGCATTTTTTATTCTTCTTTTGTGGGTCTTACAAATTCTAGCTTCAAATTTTGGGTAACCCGTTGAACTCTTTGTTTATATGCTTTAATTGACATTGTGGTGGTGTTATTAAAAGCATGAATCTTCAATGGGTGTGTGTTTTTGAGAGATGTATTTGAGTTTGTATGCATAATCTTGTGTTGAAGAAAGAGTTGGGAGGATTGATGTGCTATTATGTTTGAATGATGTGATATTCATATGTTTGGTGATTTAGGAAAGAGTGAATCTTAATTGCATGATTTTATTGATGGGTTGGTGAGAACTTACATGAATTTGTTGTCTGATGAGGAATGTTCTTGTTTAAGTAGCCTTTATGCTTATATCATTATGCTTTGAATGGTTAGGCTATTTGGAAGAATGTTATCTTGTTGAATGATAATATAGGCCATGCCTCATATCACCACTCTTGTCCTAATTTTGTTAGGATGCCCCCCACGAAGAAAGTTTCGAAGAAGGGCAAATCCACTAAGGGTGTGAAGAAGAAGAAGTTGGCAAAGGGTGCGAACCCCGAGCTGATGACTTCCATTCTTCACAACCCTGGTTTGTGATCGAGGAGTTTATGGGTTTACCCAATATCTCCGAATCTGCAGTCCAGAGGTGAAGGAACTTAAGAGAGCCGAAGAGGAGTGTTTTGGAGATGAGGTTTGCTTGCAAGGACACCTTGGTGGCTCCAGGCTTACTCGAGCCGGTCACTTACCAATTAGGCCGAGTAGGTCTAGAGGGGTTTATCGAGAAACACTCTAAGATATACATTAGGTGTTATCTAGAGTTCCTAGCTACTCTATGGCTAATCATGGACGATGATGAACATAAGGCAATCAAATTCAACCTGGATGATAAGGAGTATAATATGACTCACTGGGAGGTAACACGAGCCTTTGGGTGAAGGTATGGAAATGAGATCCAGAAGATTCACCAAGGGTTACCTTTCTCTCTTGGACGTTTTAGGTGCAACTGACAGGTATTGATCAGAAGAGCCTGTGTAAGTGTACCGCCATAGTTCATCCAACATTCCGTTATGTTCACCATCTATTGGCTATGGGTATATTTTTCCATGGTGAACTGACGCAATGCCTAGGTTTGGATATTCATTGCCTTTGTGAAATAATTCCCAAGGGTTACTTTTACCCCAACTTGGTGGGGTACTTTGTACAAAAATGTTTAGTGATTGGGGGGGGGGGGCTAAAAGAGTGGAAAACTTTCTATAGGAGGCATGGTTTGACTTTTAGTTCAACATTCAGATTATCCGGTTACACAAAGGGCTTTAGATAACTTAGGAAGATTAGGCACAAGGTAAAACTTAGAGAAGTTAGTGAAAACATCCTTGGTGAGACCTATGACATTGGAGGGAAGATATGTATGGCTCTATGGATGAGCAAGCACTTGTAGTTTCATGGTACTTCCACAACCGGAGTGCAGTGCCACTAACCATGACACATGTTTGGATGACCTATTCATTTTTCTGAACCGGAGATTTGAGAGAGATTTCAATAGATTTTTCACCTACCCGGAGATAGATGTTGAGCAGGCTAAGGGCGACTCAACTTTGAGAGCACCCCCTAGTTTCTCTCGCATACCCACAGACACCATTAACCACTTGCATTCACTTGGGGACAAGCTTACAGACTCTATTCAAGTGTTGCAAGAGGTAGTCCAGTGATATAGGGAATGTACTCGCAAGTCGAAGATCTCAGTTCGCAAATGGATAGCATTGAGGCCACACTTCAAGTAACGAGGTACATGGAGAGAAGCTTTACGAGTCATGAGAACGAAGGATCTCTGGGGCCTTGAGAGTGAGTATCACCATTCTCCCTACCTTACTTATGATTTGAAATGATTTATGTGCTTTGGTGACTTTGCATCGACAAAGTGTGGGGAGGGAGTCTTCATTCTTAGATTTCCTCGGTGCATTTCATGATATTCTTTGGTAGTAGTTTTTCTTGATTATTGGTAATTTTTGTTTGTGTTTATTGAGGGATGCTTTTGGATGAACATTTGGTAGTATGACATGCAATGCTAGACCTTTCTAGTTTGCACGGGGTAGGTTGTTTAAGGATATTGGTGGTGTAGTTTTATGTTTGATCTTATCTTTTGTATCATGAAGTCCACTTTTGGGGAAATTTTGTGATACACCCAAAAAGTATTGGAAAAATTGAAAAAATGAAAAAAAAATTAAAACCTGGACAAGTCGAAAACTGAAAAGGGCAACTTGGGTAACATGAGGAAAGGACTGGATAGGTCGAAAGACCTAGGTAAAAATAAGAGGCTGTGCCTGGCTAGGCTTACGGGCCTAGGAAAACAATGAGAGGCCGTGTGGAAAAATGTGAGAAGTGAGTACCCTTTGTGTGTTAAGGCTACGATGAAAACCTATGTTACAACCAAGTCGATGGCTCTTGGATTTACTTGGTGGATTTTTTTTGCAGACGAATCTTGGATTTCTTTGGGATAATTTCGAGAAATGTAAGCTCACTTAACACTTATCTTTTTGGCTTACCTTTTTCCACATTTCATTTTGGGTGGTTAGATTGCTTATGTTTGTCGGGGAGAGTGAGAGTTGTGAGAATCTTACTCTTTTTGGGGGAAACAGGGTAATTTAGGAATAAGTGGAATGCCACGGTTAATTTATGTTTTACACACTACATTTGGCTTAATTATTTGTCTTGTCTTTTGTTTAATCAAAGACGAGCAAATGGTTAAGTGAGGGGAGTCTGGTGTGCTTCATTTTGTGTGCATTAACCATTGCATCCGGCATAGTTTTTGGTATGTTTTGTATGCCAGATTTCTACTATTAGTTGAGTTTGTGTGACAAGGGGTTTAGACATTCATGTTTTATTTTATCATCTAAATCCAGCGTTTTGTAGAATTAATTAGTACTAATGGACATCATGTATCCACGGGCTCATATATAATCCATTTGATCATCTTTAGTGGGTCGCTCATGGTTACTTTTTGGTTACATTCTATGTGAAGGTCATTTGTAAGGGTGGTAGAAAATATTGAAGGTCGTTCACAAGGAAGGTAGAAGAGATCGAAGGCCATTCACATTTAAAATAGTAGTAGACGAAGGCCACGAACATCATTGCGTGTTAGAAGGTGATTGGAGCCAAAGATAGGCGACTTTGGAGTTCAAAGCGGCCAATGAAGAAACAGGGAATCGTGGTCTGATGAGTTGTACCAAAGTCTGAGAACAATCCGAGAATATTTAGATCATTATGATAGCTCTTAGAGAGGGAGAAACACTCTCTCATTTTCCTTTTCCTTTCTTTTCCTTTTGTGTTCATCCTGGATGTGGAATTCAAATCCGTATTTAAATTCCATGTCTATGGAGTAGTTTCCATAACTTTGGGATAAATGTAGCGCATATTTTATCCTTTATTTTTATATGAGATTCATTAGATTCATCCTCTTATATGTATTCATGATATTATTATTATTATTCTTGAATGTTCTAATTACATGAATATTACACCACATGCCGGCAAACACTTTGGGTTGTATTCATGTATGGTGCATTTATCGATGCCTCCTTGGGAAGATAAACATGGATGTTTGAATGGGTAAGGGAGTACATTGCATCTGCGTGAGTGTGTGCATGGGAAACCCGAGACTTATTTTCCATCGCACCAGTCTTAGTTGATAACGTAAAGAATTCTGATATATTGCGGGTAGAGATTGCTAAAAAGGTAGCAAAATAGGGTGTGAGAGACCCTAGATCATAGATAAGGGTTCAATGACCCTTCAGCCTAATTTATAGGACCCGGGGGGAGTTATGCATTCTTGGTGGAAGCTCGAGACGTAATTGCACAGGGGAGAAACAAACCTACAACAATGGTCGGACCTTGTTGTACTCCCCTAATTACCATGGTGGTGTCAATGGAGGGTTGCGAGCGCACCCGACTTGACAAGTACGGGGACGTGTATGCCATTGGCCACACCCCATGTTGTGAACACAATATTAGATTGCTTCAAAACATTAGGTTAATCATATTGTGCAAGAACTCCCCAAGTGCTAAGCTTAATTAGATTATTTATTTTTTACTCTATGCTTTGTAGTTGTTAATCTGAAAATCACCCCCCTCCAATTGTTTCATTTACTAGTTATTCCTTTCACTCGTACGGATTGAAGACCCATACGAGGTTGTTTTTTAGTCAATAATTGAGCCCTAGTATCTCCGTGGACAAGCCCAAGGCTTACCTCTAACTACCGTCTAGGTAGTGTAGCATGGATAACAGGTGCGGAATTATAAATTTTATCTTTGACTATCCCACGGGACAAGCCTCCGTACGGGTTAATTAGCTACAATTAATTATCTGGGGTGGAGGCGGGTCACTCCTGACGTGTTATGTTGGTCATATACAACCTCACATCTTGGTTGACCATGAAACGTAACTATGTTTTGCTATCTTTGTTATACGAGGTCAAAAAAACCTGGTAATGATATCAATGTGTATGTTACTCCTCTAGTGGAGGATTTGTTGACTTTGATGGTTTTAGAGTGTTTGATGGGTTGGTTGATGATTTCTTCACTCTTAAAGTGTTGTTATATTGCAGAATTAATGATTTTCATGCATATGGGAATATTTTTGGGTATTCTGTGAAAGGCTACTTAGCTTGTCCAGTTTGTGAAAAAGACATTGCTTTTTTTTCAATTAAAACATGGTAATAAGACTTTTTACCAGGGTCATTGGCAGTTTCTTCCTAAGGGGCATCCATGGAGATTGACCAAAAAATGGTTTAATGGGAAAGTGGAGACATGAGTTGCACCGGTGCCACAGTCAGGTACAATGATTTATGAGAGTTTTAAGAATTTGGCCAATGACTTTGGGAAGAAGAAAAGAAAAGTTGTCGTTGAAGGAAGTTGGCACAAATGTTCAATTTTTTTAAGCTACCTAATTGGGAGCATTTGGAAGTTTGACATTGTCTTGATGTTTTTCACATCGAGAAGAATGTTTGTGATTCCTTTGTTGGGATGTTGTTAAATACCCCTGGGAAGACAAAGAACAGATTGAAGACTAGGCTAGATTTGGTTAAGTTGGGTATTCTGAAGAATCTTGGCCTAGTGAGTACGGGTGATGATTATTATTTTCCCTAGTGTCACAGTCGAGGAAGAAATATTTTTGTGACACCCTTAGTAGTGTGAAAATGCATGGTGCATACTCATCTAACATCAGTACTTGTGTATCAGTGGAGGAGTTGAGGTTAGGTGGATTGAAGTCAAGCGATTGTCACAACCTAATGCAAGAATTGAATGTCATTTCCATTCAATCTACATTGCCTTTTCATGTAATATTGTGCATTATGAAGCTCTGTTTGTTTTTAAAATCCATTTGCTGCAAAAGTATTAGCGTATCAAAGTTGGATAGGTTGCAAGTAATGATTTTTTAAGTTTTGTGTCGTATGGAAATGTAATTACATCTATCATTTTATGACATATGGTCCACTTGATCATCTATTTGGTGCGGGAAATAAAGCTATGTGGTCCAGGTTTTTTAAGATGGATGTACTTGTTTGAGAGGTACATGGAAATATTTAAGCACTTTGTGAAAAATCAGAAATAGACCAGATGCTAGTATTGTGTAGCATACTTGACAGAAGAGGCCATTATGTTTTTCACTGATTATATGAAGCAAGTTGAATCGGTTAGGGTTCCAATCGGTAGACATGAAGGGAGGTCAGAAGATTTAGGGGTTAGACAAGGCAAATTATTTGGCCCTAGTGCAGAAGATTTATGTGCCGCCCATCTTTATATTTTTCACAACCTTGAGGATGTAGTTCCATACATAGAGATTCATATGGATTCCATATGAGTGAGGTACCTTAATTTCAGTGAGGCTCGGGCTCTCTAATTTCACATTTCTACATTTGCATCATGGTTGCGGGGCCACGTAGATGTCAGCAAACATCCAACGACAGCTAAATGGTTAGCTCGTAGACCATTGGGGGCCATGATTTCCTATAGAGGCTATGACATCAATAGTTTTATGTTTGCCACAAAATTAATTAATGATAAGAGTGTCACTCAAAACAGTGGAGTGTCTCTTGTCTCCGAAGCGTTGCACGTTGGAAGGGGTGGTGATGAAAATCCTATGTGAGTATGTGTGACCCTATGTTTAAATGTTAGTGGGCTAATATTAACAACAGGCAGCATCGAGGATTTGGCTTCACCCTTGTCAATAGAAAGTGGGGTTTAATGGAAGAACGATCATTTCATATCGGAATCTCAAGCGCACCGAGTTTTCTATGTCAAGGATCCTCTTGATCCTAGGTGGGAGATTGTTGTTGAATGGAAACGTGCTTTCTTTGAAGAAAATGAGTTGGAGGAAGTAATTGGATTTGGATGACATGCATTGAGTTGTGGATCAGAAGAAGTCATTTTGCTCAAAGAGGATGATCGGAGTCTTCACAATTTCCTAGGCCATAATAACCATGATAAAGGAATGTGGATTGAAGGTAAGGGAAAGATCACACATAGAAAGCGGAAGTTGAAGAAGGTCCTAATCAAGAAAAGGAAGAATAATTCATAAGTTGTTCTGATATCAAGTCTAGTTTATGTCTTGTTTTCATTGTTGTACCATGGACAATTAACATGCTTCTATTATTGACGTTTTCGTAAAAGTATCCCCAAATAAGTAATTTTTCAAAGCACAGAAAAGAAATTTAGCACTTTAAACTATTTAAATTTCATAATAATTTGGAAAGTATAAATCCATAGATAAAGTCTTAGGTCTTAAAAATTCTACAATCATGTCAAATGAGAAAAATATAATCTAGTCTTGCAATTGACATCTTCAATGTCTCTAGTTGATGTCGATCGATCACGGCGTTGTTGGGAACTTGATGCGAGGTGTCGCTCATAAGCTCGCTTAGACTTTACCATGAACCTAATATTTTCCTTCATAGCGTAAAATTCCTTGTGCATTCATTTGTTGCAATCCTTAAAGCCTTTTAAGTATGATTTCTCGGCACCTACATATAGCGACCAAGATTTGAATTATATAAACAAATAAGAAAATATAAACAATATATGAACTAAATCATCACAAACATATTTTTGACTAACCTTCCTCAATACATGGCCTCTTGTTTGGCTCGGATTCTTCCTCGGGCTTATGATACAACTTCCCATCGTGCAACACCAAACCCTTGTTCTTGAAGTAAGTCCTGTCATAATACTTCAGGACTCTTTCTTCCCCTCCGATAGCCAACCCCTCAACACTCTTCAAAATGTGATTTATTAAAATCATGTACGGTAGGCGAGTCAACACTTTCTTCGACATTGCATAATGCAATATATGCCTAAAAATAGCCGCCTCGGGGTTGATTCTTCTACCTTCCATGATTAAATAGAGTAGCATAAGGGTTAGGTAATTAGGCGTTGTCAAGTGTCTGCCCGAGCTCAAAAAGTTAGTCCTGACAACATGTCTTAAAAAGTGGAATTTTTTTCGAGTCCGGAAATGAATCCAGCCTATAAATACAAAGGACAGATGTATTTCCGAGCTCAGAAATTTGTCTTGTCTTATTTTCATATTTCCCAAAACATGCACCTTTGATGGTGACCTATTCGCCCACTAATTACATCTACCTAACATTAAACACAATGCTATTAGAACAATATATTTCTAATTTCATGCATTAAAATATCGAAAAATGCAAATAAATACATTCAAATATACTTCATCATCCAAATTTACACATTGAAGTTTTACAACCAAATAACATCCTAAAAAAATTCAATGTTTTCAACAACCACATAACAATTTTATCTTATATAGATTCCCTTCCCAACCTATTATTGACCCGCAATGTTCCTGTCATCCCCACCATGATCACCACCATCACCATCGTTATATTCACTCCCCGGCTCGAAGTTAGGCAGCTCGTCATCTTCGCTCAGTTCCAATTGCAGGCCCTGAGCATCCAGGAATGCAAAATCCTGGGTATGAGTAACATATCATGAATCTCGGTCAAGTCCGTGCACATAAAATCAAAGTACTTTCTCAACCTAGCCTTCCAACCGCTGCCGGTACCTGAAAATCAATACACATCATAATTAAATGGATAGTAAAATTGATATTTTAAATTTTACTTAAGTAAATTAGTTATCTCTTATGGGAGCTCGATGCCTCATCTCTTTCAGCTTCCGCTTTGCAAGCCCTCTTGGTAATATCAGCTTTTTGACCTGGTATTTCACGGTAGGCCCACTTTCCGTCAAAGCCTACATGAAGGTTTTTGTTCCGAAACCAATTATTGTCATAGTGGTCCATCCTTTGAGGCTTATCTTGAAGAATTATGCACGCCTTCTTTATCATAGCGGTTATGAAACCATCGTAAGGAACATCTTTCTTCTTTCTTCGCATGGCCTTTAACATGAAAGAGATGATGGTGAAGCCTGAGTTTATCTTTCTACCTTCCATGCATTAGTAAAACATCATGAGGTTAGAAATAGTCAGCTTGCATGCATGGTCACCCATGGGGAAAATATTTAGGCATATCCACTCATAAACAGAGGCTCATCCACGGTTAAGACACTGATATCAAAACTTTCTGCTTTCCTTGCATTAGCTCCTACTCTCTTAAAATATTTCCTAGCCATAGCTATAGGACAAAAGGGAGTAGTGTCGCTCACACCCGGCCAAACATGTGTGTGATAAATATCAAGGGGGCATTGGGGTTATTGGGCCTTAATTTCTCGAGGGTGGTGTAGGGGCAATCCAGGGCTGCGTCAATTGTATACATAGTCACATATAATTCTTTCCCATTAACCCTAGTCATATCTTTAATGTTGCTACTCTGACACAAATTCGCATAAAATTGAATCACTCTGTCCATGTGAACAGGCTCATCCATACAAAGTAGTTTATCCAAATGTTGGATTTTGAAATGTGCAAGCAAATACCTTAGGACTAACTCCTCAATGTCTGACAATAATATAGCCTTCGAATTAATAACCTCTCTCTTCAAAACAATTGACATACCTTTGCTCGGCGGTGTCATTAGAAATTTTTTGATTGACCAATCTCTGTGATAGGACGATTACTATGATTGCTTGCCTTTGACTTAGAGGTGGTGCTCTTGCAACTCATTGTGAATTTGTTTAGGGGTTTTGGGTTGTGAAATTTGGGATGGTGGGGTTTTGGAGAAGGAACAAATCGATTTTGATTTGGGGGATTTTAAAAATCTGCCCATTTTCTCTTTTTTAATATACAAAAATGGTTTCTAAACTCGGTAATCCTTCTTGTCTACCACATAGAAGAGACGATTTATTTGCATCATGAATCCACCACGGTTAATCTTCTCTCTCTGAACAGTTCCAACGGTTACCTCCCACTCTTTCCCGGTGAACTACCGCATCCCCACCCGCCGTATGGCGGCGCTACCGCCCCCTGGTGGTGGGGCTTCAACCCAACCTACACAGCTAATATCCCCCAATCTCGATCGATCGTATAGAGATGTTCTAAACCCCAAACAAAATAAACCACTAAAGTCTAGAAATCTCATCCTCAACCCGATTACCGAATACAAAGGCGAGATTGCGGTCCTCCTGGATGACTCGGACATAGACGTTTTATCTGAACCATGGAGCAAGCATTTGGTCGGGAAATTTCAAGGAGGTCGCCCGGCGCTTAACTTCATCCGGCACCAATTCAAGCGCATCGGTTTCATTGGGGAAGCCACAATCACAGCTCTGGATAGGAATCATATCTTCATCAAATTTGAGCTTGATGAGGATATACAGAGATGCTGGATTAAAGGTAACTGGAACATAGGAGGCTCTACAATGAAGGTATTAAAATGGACAAAATCTTTTGATGTCAATGAAGAACCCCCTTTTGTTCCTATCTGGTTATCTATAGAATCCCCTCCTGCCTACTGTTTGGACTATGATTATATCCCGCTGATAGCAAGTAGGTTAGGAAACTTGATCTTTGCTGATCCTCCAACCCTGAACCATACCAGACCATCAACAATTAGGATCTGTGTAGAAATGGACCTCACTGGACCTTTTCCTGATAGAATCAGGCTGGGTTCAAAAACTGATAGCAGATGGTACACTGTGTCTTATAAGGATCATCCTTTCTATTGTACTAAATGCTCCAAAATAGGTCACAGATATGGTGAGTGTGATAAGCCTAAGCAATCTAAAGCCCAAGCTCATTCAAAACAGGCGTCAGCTCTACCATCACATCATATTCATAATCAAGCACCTCTCTTGGGTACCTCACAGTCTCATAATACCAAAGAGGATACCAAATCCTATACTCTGGCCCCTAAGACCATCCCCAAAACTGGTGAAAACCCTTTAGCTACCTCACCTTCTGTCACTCTTACTGCAAAATAGATTAGCAAGTTGCCAATCATTCAGGAGGAAGTGGCCAGTGCCCAAGATGCCCCAGAAATGATAGAAATAATTGATGTGGTGGACACCCCTCTGGAAGATCAACAAATTGTCACACTGGCTAAGAAGATTCCTGATCTGGTCACCCCGTACAATATCCCATCCTCAATGCAGTGGATGCCAGTGAAAAGCAAGACAAACATAAATCACTCGAACTGGACATCTACTGATGATCTTATGCACTCCTTCACACAGACTAAGACTCCCGCTTCCCTTGATTTTAATCGAACTATTGTCTCTCAACAATTTAAAGAATTCCAACTGACTCTCTCCTTTAAATTCTCAAAACTTCAGGAGGCCGTGGATTTGCAAGAAATACAAGAAGTTCAGACATTACAAGAGGATAAGGAGGTTTCTCCTGATGAGCAACAACAAGATCCTGTAGCTCCTGGGGCCGAGCATGACTTAGTATCACAACCACAACAACCAGCCACTCATGGAACTCAGGACCAAGATATGGAAACCCCAATCACAACCACTGATCTACCTCTACCAAAGCAGGACAAGCAAGGTGATCAAGCTACCAACTCCCAGCACAAACAGAAAAAACTAGAGGGGGATTCTGACACATCAGCCACCATATTATATGATACCTCATAAGGTATACTCTCATCCCCTACAGATCCTAGTCCCACTGATCACCTAAAATCACATGATCCTAGGCATGATCCTGGGAAGCTTGCTATTATGCATGACAATATTAGAACCTTTTTCCAAGAACCTAATATTGTTTCCACTTCAATATCCTCTCGTGCCAAAACCAGATCCCAAGGTAAAAAATGAATATTAAGCTTTTAACTTGGAATGATAGGGGAATACAGAAATCATTATTGAGGCTTAAATCAATTGTCAGAATCCATAGTATCTCAATACTGGTCATAGTAGAAACTAAACAGCAAATTGGAAAACTAGGTCACTTCAAAAATGAGCTAGGTTTTCAATGTGCTTTTTTCTCCCTGGACTCAAGGACCTGGATAATGTTCAAAGATGATTTTACTGCCTCTATGATCCAAGTCCATGAGCAATTCTCTTTGATATCTGTATCTCATGTTATCCATGATATTGAATTTCATCTGTATGCTATTTATGGATTCCATGATAGAATAGAGAGGTCAAAAATGTTCAATGATATTGAAAACAGCTTAACTAGGACCTCTCTTCCATGTCTACTTACTGGGGATTTTAATGTCATCAGGTATATTAGTGAATATAGAGGTAAATCATCTCCTGATATAAACTGCATAAATGATTTTGATGCTTTTCTTAATTCTAATAACCTGAATGACATTACAACAATGGGTAATCTGTTTACATGGACTAATGGTAGGAAGTTGGAACATATGGTAGCTAAAAGATTGGATAGATCTATTGCAAACTCAGCCTGGTTTACCAAATTCCCAAACTCCTCCATTCAGATTTTAGGTAGGTCTCCTTCTGACCATTTCCCACTAGTCTTAGATGCCAATATTTCTGAGAAATCATACCCAAAAGCATTTAAATTTCAAAATATGTGGACACTAGACCCAACATTTTTACCTGAGGTGGAAAATAACTGGAGGATTCCCATCGATTCTCAGGGTATGCTAGGTTTCTCACTTAAACTATCTAGACTTAAAGGGCACCTAAAGAACTGGAATAAACAACACTTTGGAAATATTTTTGATAAGATCAAATCAATGGAATCAGATATAATGGATTTGGAAAAGAAATATGACATATTTGCTGATCCATCTGATTTTCTTTGTTTATCACAAATTAATGCTGAACTATCAAAAGTTCTGCAGAAGGAGCAATGTTTCTGGAAACAAAAAGCTAGGAACAATTGGTTAGAAAATGGTGACAAAAACACCAAATTTTTCCATCACTCAGTCAGAGATAAATATGCTAGACTTAGGATCAATAAAATAAAAATTGATAACAGCCAGTGGTGTAATGATCAGGATAGTATTGGTGTGGCTGCTGTGTCTTTTTACAAAAACCTTCTCTCTGATGACAACTTTGATCTCTCTGGCCAAGATCACCTCCACTCTCTGAGATATATCCCATCCCCCATTACCGAGGAAGATAATATTTCACTACTCAAACTGGTGGAAATGGATGAATTAAAGAAGGTAGTTTTTGATTTAGGAGAACATAGTGCACCTGGTCCAGATGGATTTAATGGAAAATTTTATAGGAATTGCTGGGACATTATAAAAACTGACTTACTAGCTGCAGTTAAGGATTTTCAGTGTGGGGTTCCTGTGCCAAAATCTTTTTCAAGCACACTGATTGCTCTCATTCCCAAAGTTCAGACCCCTACATCTTTCTCTGAATATAGGCCCATAAGCCTCTCTAATTTTTCTAACAAAATCTTGTCTAAAATACTGAGTGAGAGACTAAAGCTGCTGAGTCATAAATGTATATCAGAGGAGCAGTCTGCATTCATAGAGGGAAGAGAAATATCAGATAACATTTTGATAATGCAGGAGCTGGTTAGGCTTTTAGATAAACAGGGACAGAGCTTAAATGCTATATTCAAACTTGATATGTCTAAAGCTTTTGACAGAGTATCATGGCCTATGTTAAACTCTCTCCTATTGAAATATGGTTTTCATGGACACATTGTCTCACTGATACTTAGAAATATTCAAGCTGCCTGGTTTTCTGTCTTAATCAATGGAGTTCCATATGGATTTTTTAAGGCTACAAGGGGGCTCAAACAGGGGGACCCCCTTTCCCCTATTCTGTTTAACTTCATTACTGAGCTTCTAAATAGGGGGCTAAAAAACATGTTTCACTTAGGTTTCATTGACAGATTTGTAGTTCCCCGGGGTTCTTTGGAGATCTCTCATTTGTCTTATGCAGATGACACTGTCATCTTCATTAAGGCAACTAAGAAGTCCCTAAAAAACCTAGTTCTATTCTTAAAGCACTATCAACTTGCCTCTGGTCAGTTAGTCAATTTTACTAAGAGTGCTTTTTATGTGGGAAATAAATCTAGTGTTGCAAGAACCGGGATGATTAGAAGCATTACTCTCATGTCACAAGGTTTCTTTCCTTTCACTTATTTAGGAGTAACTATTTTCAAAGGGAGAAAGCTTAATGCTTACTTTCAGCCTCTCATTGAAAAACTAAGTGGCAGAATTCTGAAATGGAACAACAAGTGGTTGAATATGGCTGGTAGGATTATTTTAGTGAAACATGTTATTGCCTCTATCCCTCAGCATGTTTGGTGTGTCATGTCCCCTACCAAACACATGATTGAAATGATGGAAAAAATGTGCAGTAACTTTATTTGGGGAATTCAGACCAAGGGGAAAAAAGACATTGGAAAGCTTGGCCGGATTTATGTTATCCTTTATCCCAAAATGGATTTGGATTTAGATGCTTTCATACTGTAATTGATAGTTTTTCTCTAAAGCTCTACTGGAAACTTCAGATTGGATCCACTTTATGGACAAGATTCATTTGGTCCTTACCACCCTCAGCTAGACAATCAGACTCTTGGAAAAGAGTCAAAGCTATAACTAGTATAGCTGAGAACCTTTCTAGAATACAAGTGGGAAAAGGTACCTCCAATTTTTGGAACAGCAACTGGAGAGGGTCAGGGTTCCTCTCAGATCCGTGGGAGGCAGACTCTGATATCCCATTCCCTACACTCACAATTGCTCAGTTTCAGGAGAACAAGAACCTCTTCATGCCTCAGCTAATGGATGGCTTTAATCTAGAGTTGCTTCACTCCTTGTCAGCACCTTTTCCTCTTTTTGACAGGGAAGATCATATGGTTTGGACTCCATCCTCTACAGGTAAGTTCACAATATCATCAGCTTTCAAATCAATTTCCAATAAACGTCCAGAGATTAGATCAATGAAACAGATTTGGAATCCTTTGGTTCCTCCTAAGATATCTATTTTTGTTTGGAAATTGGTTAATTACTATCTGCCATTTGATGAAAAACTTAGGAAGATGGGCATTCATGTTGTTTCTAAATGCATCTGCTGTCAAAATGAAGATTCACTAACTCACTACTTCTTACACTGCCAACTAGCATCTGAACTCTGGAAATGGCTCTTCACAATCTTAGAAATCCCCTATAGACATTTTGACCATATCTTTCATGCTTTGTCATGGTTCTGGACAATGTCAAAATTTTCAAAATCAAAGAACAGTGCATGTCATATTATGCCAAACTTACTAATCTGGTTTCTATGGAAGGATAGATGCAGTTTTCTCTATGATTCTAAACCAATTGTGCTAATGTCCACAATCCTACAGATTAAGAACATGGCTGTGTCTATATTCTCCCTAAATCCTATCACTCAACATCCTGATTGCTCTCATTTAAAAGCCATAGGAATTTTCACTAGCTCTAAAGTTCCTAAACCAAGGATGATCAAATCTTACAAATGGAACCCTCCAGATATTGGCTACAAAATGAACTCAGATGCACACTGCCCTCAGCTAAATTTTGCTGCAGGAGGAACTGTTATCAGAGACACATCAGGCAAGATTCTCTTTATGGGAATGGAGAAAATGGAACAGATATATGATCCCTTAACTGCTGAGCTAAGGGCCTCCCTCACTGGGATCCAAACATGTATTTCACTTAACTTGTTTCCCTTGATTGTAGAAATGGACTCTTTGCAGGGTGTCCAGATTTTAAATGGTTCAAATCAGGTGCCTTGGAATATCCAGAGACTCATTTGGCAGATTAAGGAACTCACTGCAGCTAGACACATCTCTTTTACTCATGCGTACAGGGAGCAGAATCAGGTGGCTCATCTATTGGCCTCCCTGGCAAGAAGCTTACTGGATCATAATGAATTTAGGGGCCAGATCTCAGTACAGGATGCTCCTATTCCTCAAAAACAAGCAATAGCAGGAGACAATCTTAATCTTCCCACAATCAGAATCCATCATCCTCCATGATTATTGCAATCACAGCTTGAGCAGCATCTACAGGGTCCTCATCTCACTGGTGCACTTATCTCATATTCGGTTTTGATCACTGTATAAGTCTTTTTTTATCAGTACATAGGACTAGAATAGCTTACCATTCTTTTGCTTATATGGTTAGTGGTTTGTGTGTTCCTGGTTTAAGGCTGATATACATTGGATGCTAAGTTGAGTTTCGTACTTACGATTCGCTAAACTGCATCCCTTCCCATATCACCTTAAAATGGGAACAACCACCCTAACTACTAATTTGCGAGGAGAGCCGTGTGTGGCACTCATCACTGTTACTTTTGGAAGCAAGTTATTTCACTTTGGTCATGCTTGTATTGAACTGAGCTATGCTCCCTCTTCGTGCTCGTTTTTCTTTTTCGGGTCTGGGGTAGCCCATAAACAACCCTCCCTCCTTACTATAAGGGGTGGTTTAATAAAAAAAAAAGAGACGATTTATTTGCGAGTCCAAAACCATGTTTCTGAGTTCGGAAACCCTTTTAATCAAAAATACAAAATGGGGAAATGGTTTCAAATGGGCATTTACTCCCATTTAAAAACCCCGCCTTTCCCAAACCTCCCATTTGAAGTGTGGAAGATTTGAGCTATGTCTACATCTCTTCTACTCAAATTCCATCTTCAATTTTTATTTTTTTTTCAACATGGGTTTTTTAATGAAATTTAGGTAGAAGCTATGATGGAGTTTTTCATACTCATTGATTGATCAACAAGGTAAATCTAGTCTCCAATAAAATGTTAGGATTTATTGTTTTCAAACATAAATGAGAAAATTCAAATATTAAGTTGTTCATGTTAGCTAGAGTTTTGGATTTTATGATTCCTATGGCTTCTATTTTAATTGGGGTTTCTTATTAAAAATAAGTTGTGTATAATATTAGGGGTTGGTTGCCTTCATGGTGGTGGATGATAAAATCATGCAAGGTAATTGATGATAAATGGTATAGTGCTATATTTATTGATTGAGCTATGTATTAGTGAGCATAAATGATAGGTAAATTTTTAGGTTTTTATTACAATTTTTTTGCTTCATGATCTTAAATGGTAAGTTCATCGTCTATTGTATAAGTTCATTACCTAGGGTTTAGTACAAAAAATTTCTTATAGATTTTGGGTATTCTATAAATATTAGTAACTTATTTTTATCCAAGGTTAAGATATTTTTTGGTATATTTGTAAATGTAATATTGAAAATGGAAACTATAAAATGGACTCGGGATGATGTGTCATAGTCCGGTAATATCAATCCCCCAACAACGGAGATGACGTGGGATGAGGACAATGGTTCAGGGAATGTAGGAAAACACTGAACTCATTGTAGAGCATTAAAACGTAGAATGTCTAGGAAAGAGTTAGCGTCATTGATTTTTGACAAGTTGGGCAATTGTGTGTCAGAGTAACTCACCAAATGGTCTAGTTTAATGGTGAAGGTCGGTAGAACAAGGGTAGATATCTGCTACAATACTTGGCATGATGTCCCAAATGATTACAAGGACACGTTGTGGACGGGTTGCAAGTTAGCTTTAGTGAATCATTTTCCCTACTTTTTTTCCTACAATTTGTCTTCACATGTACTCTCCCTCCTCATATCCCCGTAGAGGCCTTTTCAAATTGAAGCACAAGATGTGGGTGCTTTGTAAAATAAGGCTATGTTCATGATGTCAAAGATTTGGCATGGACATAAATACATTTTGTCCAGAGACTACATATTTAGCGATAAGAAAGGTGATCGCCCATGGGAAACTTACATGCACATTCTACCCGAGAGCTAGGAGATTCACAAGAAAAGGGCATTGAAGAATAGTGAAAATGTCAGTAAATACATATGCAAATCACTAGAGTGATAAATTAAATTAAAATGTCTATAGTGTTAACATGACCCAAACATCCAACTTAGGGTACGAGTAAAGTTACTCACCGATTGAGTCGTACTGGTTATCACTTAGCAAAATATCACTAGTGAAGGAACGTGTAGAACAATACGTGCAAATTGTGATAGCGGGTGGGATGACATTGAGAGATGTGATCTATTTCTCAAAGGCCGACAAAACAAGAAGGGTCTCTATGTTAAGGATGAAGAGAAACAAATATCCGAAAGAGTGGTACATAATTTTTTAGGTGAATACATTATTAATTTGAACTTTATCTAGTTTATATCGAAATAAAAAAAATTATCACTTTATGTTTTCACTTAGAAAAAATTGAACAATTATCAATTGCGAGGGGAATTTATTCCAAGTGATAAGCATGGCATCCTTTGTGAAGCCACGGAAAAACTCAACCATCTAGGCTGGGTGTGGATAGTTTCTTAAACCAACAGCAAGAATTTTCGATCGTACGGTCCTACGATGGAGCCGAACCCTCAAGAGTCCATTCATTGCAAAAACAAAAGCCCAACTCTAAGACTAAAGAATTGAGCAACAAGATCTTGTAATTTGGTCCAACACATTGGACTAGTTCTTTCGAACAATCATGAGAAGTTAACGCCCGATTGGACACTTCCATCTAGGGGTTTGCGACATTCTCTAGGGGATGTTGAGGTAAATCGCCCAGAAATTTTTCAAAATTCAAGAATCGATAGGCAATTGTTCAAACCCGACAACCTCAACAATGCCACACTTGCAATTGAAAAAAAGGTACAAATGATCCTTTTCTTCATTATGACCCATTGAATTAAATTTTGTATTTAATAGCTATTTTGCGTGTCTTTTAGAAATCATGTCCGTGTGAACTATACATTGAGAAACGCTTAGATGGTAGGCAACTACATGTAGCCGAGGGAGTTTTGCATGAGTTGATGAAACATTATCACTCCATACCCATTGTGAAAGGTCTTTCGAGGGTTTCATTGGAGAATCCTTTGGTGATGGACGCCCCTTTACCAATCCTAGATGGGGAATACAAAAATGTCGGCCCTTCCTGGGGAATGTTCCTTACTTGGCCCTGTAGACTTATATATACTGATACTATCAAGGATTGAAATTTGAAGGAAACAAGGCCTCCATCACCAAAACTAGGAAAAATGATGCCCAAATCGGTTCCAACAACACTAACTAGGGTTAGACCTGCATTGGCAAGAGCCAACGTCCCTCGAGACATAGGTGGCTTCGTACATGTCCTTTATAGTTTTCTACAACCTCATGATCAAAACTCAACATACACATTCTCGGGAAATGAATGTGTATTCGAATGCAAACGTGAATTCATGAAGTTATGAGTGATTTTGAAGATGTATGAAGATGTGAGCAAGTTAACCAAGCGATGATTAGTGATTTTATTAATCTTATCATTGAATTCAATTTTAATTAGACTAAAAAATATTACAAATATTACCTCCTATGAAATTGTCCATGTACATGTTTTTTATGAGTAATCAAAAGAATGGATGGATTGCATACATGTGCCTGGTGATGATACAGGAAATTGGTTGTACAAAAAAAGAGATGATCGACTACATTCGAAAATGCCTAGGCCGAAAGGATAAGTTACTTTTTGTTGCGCCATACATCGATAGGTTATTTACTGCGTTCAATTTCTTTACCAACATCGTTTACACAAATTTTAAATAATAAATAAATTTTCTTCTTCAGGGACCATGAAGATTATTATTGATAGTACTCGCCTTGAAGTGAGTGTATTGGATGGATCCCCTCCACTTCCAACCGTTGTTGAGATTTTGGAAATAGAAATGAAGGAAAATAGTGAGAAAACAAATTGTTCGTTTCATGTGGTCAAAATCAAGGTGGTCTACCAATAGGTTAATTTCCTAAATAATATCCTCAATTGTTTGAGGCATTAGTATTAATAATTTATGATTCTTTCATGTAGTACAAGAAACGGGCCAAAACTTGGGAGTACGGTTATTACGTCATGTTATACGCGTCTGAGTGGGTAGAGAAATTCCAGGAAGATGTACTTGAACTTGACAAGGTATTTGTACATTAGAACGTGGTAATTTTTTTACTAACCTTTGCCAAATATTTAATACTATAATGTTATTTTTGGATTTTCAGAAAGGATTGGAAACCCTACTCGCATGAAGATATCAGCAATTCACGGAATTCATTGGCCCGGCATCTAATTATCAATAGGTCACACACGCTGGAAATCCCAATATTGGTATGGACACTCAAGTTAGATTTAAAAAAATGAACCTTAGAAATGTCGGAATAGATTTGCAGCAATTTCTATTCCTATATATAGATTATTGCTTATTTAGTATTATATATAGATTTTTGTTTAGAGGAAAGATATTATCGTGTATTGTATTTAAATTATGGCTTCTTTCATGCCAAGAATATTAATGAAACAATTTTTTTAGCAAAAGACCTTATTTGGATTCCAAATTCGGAAACAATGTCGTCCTTTTATGTTAATTTTGCATAGGTCATAAGCTGTTTTCCAAACTCGAAAACAACATAGCCGACATAGTTTATGAGTTCATAAATTATTTTAGTCAATTATACTCAATTTTCCATATTACTAATTTCCCCTCTACCTCCATCTATAGAACCCACTCCCACATTTTCGGAGCCCTTAGAGGAAACCATAGGGAAGACAATTGAATATGCTAAGCTTCTAAACCACCTATTCCCTCTAAGGTTGACTCCTCTTCTACTATATCTTCCTCTTGGAAGATTCTTACCCCCACCTTTTATTGTTTGGTTGTCCAAGATGTTGGGGTAATAACCCACACCTTATGGATAACATTAGGGTCGTGTGGATGACCTTTAATATACGGAGCTTCTCGGGAGGTAACCTGAGATTTGAAAAATTAGATTAGTTTAGTATTTTTGGTGTGTTTTTCTATTTGTAGCTCTGGGGCATTGTTACACTTGGTGTGCATGTTTGTTTTGTAGGAAGCATATGGTTCTTGGAGGAAGGTGAGAAAATGGAAAGTCCAACTCATGTACCATGTAGACGTGCATGGTTCGTGATGCTCAAAATGGTAGACAAGGAGGAGAACCAAACCACAAATTCATGGGGCATGTAGACGTGCATGACCCATGAAGCTCACATACTTTCCTACACCACCCAATCACCATTTCTTCCCTACCACCACCAAAGTACCACCCAAACCCACTTACCCTCAAAACCCTTGAAACACACACATCAATTCTTTATTTGATTTGTGATGCATGATAGTGGTTAGATTGAACTTTCTTGGTTAGGGGTTAGGATTAGTATATTGGGGTGATGGTAGTTTGTTGTTCACATTCCATGATCGTGCCACCAAGGGTATATTTTAGTGTTCATTTTCCATTATAAGTGCTTTCCTAATTCTTTACTTAGACATATGTTCTTTGATTTTGTATATGCATTGAGGATAATGCAAGCTTTAAGTGTGGGGAAGGGGATTAGATAGAACTTATGATTTTTAGTTATTTTTACAGCTAATAGCCCTTCTAAGAGCATTTTGGAGCATTTAAAGGAATTAAAAAACCTGAACAAGTCAAAAACCCAAAAGGGTGACTTGAATAGCATGGGAAAAGCCTGGATAGGTCAAAAGACCTGGGTAAAAATGAGAGGCTAAGCACGGCTAGGCTTATGAGCCTAGGCAAAAATGAGAGGTCGTGTGGAAAAAGGTGAGAAGTGAGTACCCTTTGTGTGTTAAAGCTAGGATGAAAACCCGAAAGGGATCCTAGGCAAAATGAGAGAAACTGAGAAAAAACAAGAAACTAGGTTGAATGCATGCTTATGCGGTGGATTGTTTGATACAAC